>CM065172.1:13201164-18961164 GCA_033026295.1 Channa striata | reverse complement strand
CCAAGAGACCAATGCCGCTGCTAGGCCAACTTTATGTAGCTGAAAGTAAAAGAAGAAATTCTCTGTATGCTCTAAAACACAAGATAACTCAGACAGAAAATGTACAAAAAAAAAAAGTTTTCGTACACCATATAGCTAAAACAATGAAAGCACTGCAACAAAGGACATCAGTTAATTTTACTATGGTGCTTTAAATCTTTCCATTAAAATTGCTTTGGAAAAGATCTCTTCAGGGCCAGTATGAACATGGGGACTTGGATAAACTGCCTATGCTGAAACTGAAGCACAGGAATGTGCTGATCTGTCACTGTCCACAGAAAATACTCCCAATTTAGTTTAATACTCCGCTTTTAATGTTCTGCTCAGCAAAGAATCAGTGGGCTATCATAGACTGAGATTTAGTTTTACATGTTTCCAGACATGGGTATAGTTAGCACTGCTGCCTCACAACTAGAGGGTTTGAATTCATTGGCTTGCTTCAGCCTGTCTGTGTGGCATTTACATGTTCTTCCTGTGCTTGGTTTTGTTCCCCACCCTAGTCCAAAGACCAGCTTGTTAGGATAATTGGGGACTTGTCTGTAGGTGTAAATATAAACATGAATGGTTTTCTGTCTATGTCTCTGTGTTTTGGCTATGAGATAGACTGGTGAGCTCTCCAGGGTGTATCCCACCTCTCCCCTAATGACCGCTGGGATAAGCTCCAGTCACCTGTGATTCTGAACAGGATAAGCAGTTAAAGACGATGGATGTTTACAGACATACTAAGCTAAACACACTCCTAATGAACAATGTGACACAACAATGGTTAGTCAGAGAAGGGTGTGTACTTACTTTGTGCTCATGCAACGGTGCTTAATGTTTTTTGTAACATCGTGGTAGACTGTGGGTGGCAGGGCAAGGTAGAAGAGACGGTTTCCCTCAGCTCCTTTGGGCAGAGATAGGATGTGCGTGTTGAGTTTCATGAAGGAATCCTCATCTCCATATTTCCCACTGATGTAGGAGTTTCTGCTAAAGAAGGCAGATAGCCGATCTGCTTCTGTATCAGTCACCTGGATTTGAAGGTAAACAGTTACAGACTCATTCAATATAGATAATGCTTTTCAATGTGAACAAGAGATATTTTTTTATAGAAAGTATTGACACCATTTAAATTATTATATTAGATTATATGACCCCATACAAGCAAACCTATTGGACCACAGAGGGAGAAACAGATTTACTGGCCACTTGGGGGCAGTAGAAACTGGCAGTGAATATCATTGATGTACTGATTCTATATAACATGCAACACCACAACAGCCACTTATTATAGACAAATAATGACTAGTAATTACACATTTAGAAAATTAACAGTAGAAATTTAACCCCCAATTTTAAATTAAAGCTGAAATGGTTAACAGTGGAACTTCTAAGTGAAGGTATACATTTGATATGCATTTGTATATCTATTAATTGGCTTATTTTGTCAAATTAAGATTTTTATTTAATCACAAAAGAAATAATTTTTTTGTGAATTCAACTACAGGTACCTCTCCTTAAAACAAATAGTTTTACCTTGAGATATGGCAAGCAAGAAGTGCGGATGGCATCAACTGTCAAGTCAGAGCGAGCAAAGCCCAGAAAATAGGTTTCCTCAGGGAGGAGGCCATCTCTGAACAACCACCTGGGAGAGAAAGAAAGGAGACAAACTACGGTTATTCCACCTAACTTCAAAAGATCTAATCTAGATTAGATTTTTTTTATGCCTCTTGAATATATTTGATTTTAAAGCATTAAGCTGCATCAGAGGTTCACTCACCATAGAGTTGGATAGATTTTCTTCTTAGCAAGATCTCCCTGCACATGCCAAAACACAAGCAGTACAGTCAGCTTAATCTATTCAAGTTATAGTGATAAATTACGCAGTCAAAAGATGCCCATTGGTAAGTAAAGTCAAAGTGAATCCACTTATAATTGGACACCGGAGTACTGCAAGTCACATCATGGGGTGACAGGTAGGATAACTGCTTTGTCTCGTTCAAGTATGGTGCAACATTAACAGTCCCACTAAAGGCAAGTGAAAAACAGAACTGTCTGCACACAGTTGAAAAACCTGTTGCTTCAGTGGCTTAACCAGAAAAAAATATAAGAATCTTTTACTGACAAGTTTTCACAAGACAACTACGCATTTAATCTGTATTAAATAACAGCGGAATTTACACTGTTCACCTAGACAGGAGGCCCTGAAAAACCATACAATTGCTTAGGCAAACATTAATACAAAGAGGAGTTTTGCCACATGTTGTAGCAGGACCTCATAGGTCAACTTAGGTCCTACTGACAAGGGTATAAAACCAACTTTTTTACAGCTCCCTTTAAAACAGTACAGCTTTCCTTGGAATTCATCTACTAATGTTCTAATCTTGCTATTTTGTTTGATTCTGTGTTTATTCTTTTGTGATCTGTGTTTAATAGTTGTACAGGAGTTTTATTGGTGGTCATTAATTTGAACTTGAAAGTACATTAGAAAACTACCAACTAGCTGCACTCAGTCACACATCTCTTATCAAAAGGGCTATGCAACAGTAGATTTCAGTACACCCCTTTAAAAACACACAAAACAAACACCATCAGAGTGAGACCGTCCACAAGCCCAACCCTTCCCCAGACCTGCCCATGTATCACAGTCAAAGAAAAATGCTGAACGTCAATGACACTGCAAAAAAAAAAAAAAAGAAAAAAAAAAGAAACAGCTGACAGTGGTGCCACACTCTTCTCCCAAGAGCAAACAGTACAAAAAAAAGGGAGGTCACTGCAAATTAATTATGTAGCCAAATGTTCAACAATCTGCACCAAAGTAAAGTATTTTTTGCTCCCATATATAAATTTAAGCAGAGAACAAAAAAACTTGCAGAGATAAGATTTTAAAATTAGACAACAGCCATTTACATAGCTGTAGGATAGATCTGAGCCTTGTTTGAGAGCATCCGAACAGTGAGAGAATAGCAGTGAACAAGGCATTTTTATTAATCTTGGCATGAATCAAATTATTTATTTTAGCGTTGAGACAATAACACTAGTTTTAAAAGGTTTTTAAGGACACCATATCCTTATGACTGTACCAGTAAGATGCATAATGACACTGAACTGATAAGTAAATAGGAACGTTTCCCTTGAGATATATCTGTCTCAATTTTAAGGCTTTTGAAAGTTTGTAGGACTGAGCAGTGTTTATTTGCAGAAGTTTGGTGAAATCACTTTCAACATTTCCTTAAAAGCAATTATTGCAGTCTTTTTTAAGATTTCAACACTTCTTTCTAATTCTGGTCTAAAGGCCGAGTCCGTTTACACAGCAAAAAAGGGAGCACAAAGAAAAATTACTCTTGGCTTCAACTTTAAACTGAATTAAATCACATTACTTTAGACAGTTAGCTGTGTCATTTACCTTGGCAGGCATGCATCGATTAATCAATTCCCATTTTTGCACCTCACATATAACCTAATTAATCAGACTTGATTTTGGCTGTGCTCACCGATGCCCCCATGATGATGAAAAAGTGAACATCTGACTGATGAAACTCTTCATCTTCATGCAGCTCCTTCCTCAGCTCCCCAAACACCTCGGAGCGAGAAAGAGGAATGTTGCTCATTTTCTCTAAAAATGAAACATGAAACCCAGTTAAGAGAAAAAAAAAAAACCAATAGTTTTACAAATAACAAAAAGCCAATGACACACCATTACCCCACCTGTAAGAGAAGTGTCTTTAGATCTGTGGTTTAAGTGATAAACACAGCACACACACATATATAAAAAAAAACAAAAAAATAAGCATGAGCACATACAGCTTCTATTAGGATAAAGCAATTATACCTGAGGGGGGTGTTTCCTTTTCAAGCGGGAGTGCTTGTGATGCTACTGTTCTGCTTAATGTGCGGTCAAGTGACCTTCTGGTATCTACTTCTGAAAGTTATGTGAAAGAACAGTGTTAAGAAAATCACCTCACATTTTTTGGGTGGAGGTACAGCCCAAACACAACACTACAATTCACATTTAACTTTAAATTAACTGGATTTGTTGAATGTACACATCTAGGAGTTACACTTTATACACACACACACACACACACCTGTAGACAGGTGCCTACGGGGAAAAGAAAAAAAGATGCAGGAAGGAAATCTGCAAGTGCTCAACTGTAATGTAAATTCAGTGGATTTTTGCTCTGAGCTGGCAGCACTCCAATGGCCTTAAAGAAAATAACTACCATAAAGGCAACATGAGTAGCATCATTTCATTAATAGCATCATTTCAATTTTTAAATACTAAACATCTTTTTTTTTTAATTCAACTTCAGGAACAGTGGATTGGTTGACCAACAAATTATCTTGGCTGGCTCTTTTAGGTCAGCGTTGTACCCCAGTCTAAAGTCATATGAGACCTGGCTTTCTCCAAGATGTCTCTACAGTCATCTGTGTCTTAGCTCTGACCTGTGTCACTGTGCCTACTTCTGAGATACACCCCCACCACATGATGCTGCCACAATCACGCTTTAGTAAAGCAGATGATAAGCAGTGTCTGGAAATTACTAGACACAGTGATTGAAGTTTAAGCCAGTAAGTTCAGTATTTGTCCCAGCCAATAAAATGTCTTCATGCCACCGAGTCCTTTAAATGTGTTTTTTTTTTTCAAACTATAAATTGACTGTCATGTCTTCTACTTAAAGAGACTTTTGGTTGGTATATACAGTATACACAAGTGTGTCCCTTTCAAAACTGTGTCACAATAAGTCAATGTCCACATGGAATCATTTCAAGCAGAGAAGGGTAATTAAAGCAAACAAGAAGCACCTGAGCGGGGTGCTACAGTAAAGGTTTTTAAAATTATACTTTTTAGTTTGGGATTTTAAATACTTATGTACTATTGAGTATAGCCTGAAGGTGTCTATTTTGCAATGGATTTAATTTTAGATAAATAAAATTAAGTTTGCAAAAAGTAAGTCAATATTTACTGAAAAAACATTATATTTGGGATTATAACAAAAAATGTTTTAGGAAATTATACTGAAGAAGTCACATTGTGCCAGAAAGCATATGATTAATAGTGATGTATAGTGTATATGATTGGTTTATTAACAAAAAAAATAAGTAAAATGTTTAAGTTAAAACCTGGATATGTTGTTTAATTCCTAAGAGTATATGCAGTTTAAAGAAAATGAGTAAAATATCTGAGTAAAACGCCAAGCTTAGATTTTTTTTTTAATCACCTGAGACAATTCAGGAAGTGCATGTTTTTCCAGTAAGTGACTTCTCTATTTTCCTCCTTAAATGACCCTGCACTGAAAACCAATCTGTGAAAAGTGACGGACCTTACACATTGTCATTAGGCTTCTTTATAAATATAACGCTGCTCACAACAACCTGCATTATCGATTAGTTTTCAGATCACGTTTTTAATTAATCAAGTTATTCGGTCTGTAAAACGTCAGAAAAAGGGTGGAACTACTTTCACTGTACACACATCCACATTTGAAGCCCAATACTCGCATCGCATCATAGCAAATGAACCGAAAACGATTATTAAAATGTATGAGTATTTCATTTACTCAATTAATCAAATAATTGATCTATGTAATGGTTTCATGCAATCATATACTGTAATTAAAAGACAGGCACTGAACGTAGATTAATGTTACAGTTCCACAAATAGCCTGACACACAGACGCAACAAACTATAATGATATTAACCCAGGTCAAATCCCGATTTTGGAGAGCTAAAGCCTTCCTGCAAAACACCGTGACATAGCTGGATCCGTGTCTGTTAACATACGGTAACACCGACTGACATTACGGTCAGCCGACGTCATTAACATCCAGAAGGTAAGACGAAGCTCCCATATGACATTTCCATCCCTGGCTGTCCGGCTGCACAGCCTCCCATGCAGTTATGTTATGACGTGACCTGCCATGTAACAAACACAAGCTGCGAAAGTTAGCAAGCACCACCTAGCCGATTACTATCTGCTTAGCTAGTGTTAGCTGCCGTGTTCGTGCACAGAAAGCGGTTAGCAATGAGTAAAGCGAAAACTCCTGCTACTCACTGGTCCGTTAAAGAGGTGACAACCCAGCAGAGAAAGCGTGACCAAAGCTAACAACAGGATACAGAGAGTTCAACCACACTCGGGGACAGCACCAACAGCCGGGGCTGCTTTTTGAGAGCTTTTCAGACCAGCCTACTTCCTTATTGAAGTGACAAAGCAGAAATGCGAGATTTTATTGGTTTAGGAGGAACTCACCAACGCTCGCTCGAGTCCCCATCGCGCTGGAATCCAGTGACGTAATGGACTCAACAGGTGGGCGTGGCCTCACCCGCGCCTGCTGTAATCCCTCAATACCCGGGAGCAGCAGACTGACTGAAATTTCATTACATGAGCATCTGCACAGTCTAATGCAATCCACACTGCAGCTGGGCCATGATTGAACTCTTTACATGGTTTGAATTCTTCACTTTTTAGGTCGAAACGAGAAAAAGAAGTGATGTTCTGCTCTCTGTTTGTGATTGAGGTGGTGGATGTGTGCTGGAGTGCATTATATTTATATGTGGTTCTAATGTTTAGGCACTGGTATTTAATTGACTGAAGGGAACAAAACATTAGATTATACAAATGTACCTAAAGAAGTGGCCAAGGAGTGGAGTTTTTTGGAGTTATTCCCAGAGGAGTACAGCAAAGTCACACAAAATGAACTGTATTTGACTGTAATTGTCATTTGGACACATACCGATATCTTTATTAGATATAGAAGTAATAATTTTGCCTGTGCAGTGTTTTTGTCACGTAAAACAAAATTTGTTCTGTTATCATTTTGTCTATTTTTATAGTATTGTTTTTTTTTTCTCTTGGTACTTAACCCTCTTTCTATCTCTAACTCTCTCTGTCACTTTGCCGCTGCCGAGTTTGAAATAATTTTGTAATTCTTTCTTTTCTTTCTAGTCAGTTTTTGTTCATGAATTTTCATATCCAGAAACCTTATCTTCACCTTCAGCTAAACCTAACTTTTTGCTAATCTTGAAACATGTCTTTTCCCCACAGTATTATAATTTACTATGTAAAGCCTCGCTTACAATGTTACTTCGTCAACATATTCACAAAGGTGCCGAGTGCTGAGTGGTCATCTAGAATGCCTTAGATTGCCTTTGATATTTTTTTGCCCTGCCTCCTCAAACAGTCTGTCTGCTACTGAAGACAAATATAGCCTAGGCTGCTGGGAACGCCTTTAGAGTTTAAAACTATTCTAAACAAAGCATTTTACAAATTATATTTTCCAGTTGAATCATCAAGTCAATATGTCAAGTACCATGATATAAAACATTACAAAATGTATCAGAATTACTCTTTTTAAGTAGCTTTTGATGATGAGATGATGAGTTTCACACACTACAGTAAGTTACAATACATCTTTGTTGGTTTTGGTCTGTTTATTGGATAGATTGCAGATAGATGTAAACCTTCTAGGTGTGAGGCAGCAGCGCTAAACTCTAAAAAGTGTATCTGAGCAACTGTTGGTCTAAGTTAAGTTTTTATTACAGGTTTACTTAGAATTTTTGCTAAAAATCATTTTGCTAAATATTACACTGTAAAGTATGTACGATCTTCTGCCAGGACAGTTATATTTATATATCTACAGCCCTCAAAACCAACCTAGTTTAAGAGTCAAAAACAAGGAACTTGAAACTAGGAACAGTGCTGTAACATGCATTGCTGCAGATTTTAACCCATAATGCAAATGCAATTCATTCTTGTGTGATGAGACACACGTGTTCTGTTCTTATTTTTCCCTTCAAATCACAGCATTTAAGAGACACCCGAGGTCTTCCAGCAATTTCATTTAAATACCACTCCTCGAGAGCACTGAGGCGTACCTCCTGCTGCAAAGTTGTACCGGAAGTACAAAAGAATAGCATATGCAAGATTGGTAAAAGTAATTCATTTGCCAATCAAAACATTCAAGTTTTATGAAGTTAACAAAGTGATTCCCAGCTTTTTTTTTAATCAAACAAAAGTCGTGTTTAGTCATGAAACAAAATGGCGTCATGATAACAGATTATTTTGAGAATGTTAGTGTTAGGATTTTGCAAATAGCACCACTGTGCCAAAATCCCAGCCTTACATAACCACAAGTGACTCTCTCACTATGAGAAAAAAGCTAGACTTAGCGAATAATTAAAGAATTATCTTTATTTTGTGTAACAGAACGCAATTGTTTATACCTATTCACTCATCATGAGACTTTTCTCATCTAAAAAGGTTATTGTATTTGTGCTTCACCATTAATACTACAATTGACTTTTTGAATAGGCTCAAACCACCATCATCTAGAAACTGTTGGTATTATCCAGTACGTGTGTCATGCAGTTAGCAAAGTGTTGCCAAGCAAATATAGTATGTTTGACGCTGTGCTTCTAGTCACTTGACAAATTAAATCCAATTAAATTAAGTCAATCCCTTTTTCATTCACAATAACTATAAAGACACAATTAAATCTGTAAAACTGACACAGAATAATAATGTTGTAGTCTGAAAAAACAAAAATTGACCTGAAAGACAATTAAAAGAACGAGTAAGATATTACAAACTGCAGCATCGTACTGTGGTGTTTCTCTGTGTGTCCATCACCAAAAATCATTTCACACGCAAATATGCATGTGATCTATTCCTAAAATGAAAACATTGACTACAGCAAGTTTAAGTTTTAGTAATTGAAAATATAACTTATTACAATCTTAGCATCATAGAATGTAAGTACATTTGCTCAAATACAATTATGTACTTGAAATAATATGATGCCTAAATGTTAACTTCTTGCCATTAGTATTTTTTTTTTTTTAAAAAAGCACCATGAAACCTATATACAAATAGGAGCTGCAGGAAATATTAATTTCATTGAGTCCTTTCAAGTGGGCTTCATTTTTCTAATAATATTTACTAAGTAATCAAATGCTGGTAATTTTATTTAAGAAAAGTATGTGAGCATTTCCTCACTGACATACAAATATTTGTAAGTATGTATTTGCAATTCACATACTACATGTTTTTCTACACCGTTTTCTTTTTTATACTGTATAGTCTATACACTTATGTCCTTGACATTGCTTTGTGCATTCTCACCATCTGTGCTGGCATCATCCACCAGTAAGATCTCTGTAAGCCGGGCAGCAGGAACAGTGTCAGCAGACCAGGCCTCACTATAAAACACAATAATAACATGGTGGTATGGGGCCCAGAACAATATCAAAACCTTTGCTCCCAGCCACTGTCAGAACCCAGCCGAGGCTAAAAGCTGTCAGATTTAAACAAATTGCACATTTCTTCCAAAAGTGCTAATTGACACTCTGCAAAAATATTTAACGGCATGCTTATTCTGGGTACTGTGTGTCTGTGCCCACATCACAGTGGGGGAAGACCACTGGTTGTGTTTTTGGTTCTTTATAATAAATACATTATTTTTTGACTGAGTTGGTTTATTTAACAGAGACAGTGTACATGAATAATGCTGTAAATGCGATAAAGACCACTTACCAAAGAGATGGTTTCATGTAGGACATGATACAATATTGCTCCTCAACACAGAACATAACAATAAGATAAGGTCATACGTACAGGACAGTACTCTATATTTTTCAGTTCCTCTTGCATTAAATAAAAATATTTGAAATATTTTTTGGTGCTACCTGGAGTTTGTGGGGTTATACATAACTTCTGATAATATAAATAATAGTTAGATACACAGGTTATTTTACTTATTGTTATTTACTTACTTTTCATATTACGAGTGTCCCTCACGGGACACCACGGGTGGGCGGAGAATACGTTGCCATGGTAACACCAAAACCACAAGTTGTGATTTATTTATCGTTCTCTGTGTCTCCGTGTCTCTGTCGGTTTCGACGTGTCGATCGGTTAAAGACAAGCCGTTACCATGGCCTTCTTCGGTTTGACCCACCTTGGTTATCAAAACCCCATAGGTGATAAAATGTTAGTGAGTCCCAGAGGAGCGTCCGATTCCCAGGGTAAGACGAACTGTTAGCTTCGCTGCGAGCTCGTTCACGGCTAGCTTGGCAGGTTGATTAATTAGCATTGGATTTAGCAAAGAAACAGGAGGCTACATGTAGCACCGGTGTTAACATGTAATAGGATGCACGATGGCTAATATTTGCTACTATAGGCTAATGAAATGGATTTTTGCTGTTTTTGAAGAACCTTTACAACGAAGGTGGATTGGTTAGTTCAGGAGACGGGGCCCCTGGGCACAGACATGCTTTACAATGAGGAAAACTTTACCCATAATATCGAACATTGATTAATAAGGTAACGCCAGTTTGCATTATTAAAAGATTAAAATTTGTATCTCTTTAGGTCTAATGTCTCATGATCCTTTAATCGTCAATTATTTTAGATGAACAGAGCTGAAGCAGCAAGTGGGCACCAATTAGTGAAAGCTTGGCATAAAAATATGATTTAATATGATATTATTATTTTAACTTTGAAAAATATCAAGTAAAAAACAGTTAGTCTAAATGTTAAAAATGTGAAAAATAGAGCTTATACCATCAATTACATAAGTCAAAATTGACATCAGTATGGCTTTAAGATCCCAGGAAACATTTCAGCCATATTCTCATAACTTTTATATGATTGTGCTACTGGGTTTGCCATGCAAATAAATCCAGCATCCACCCAGGTTTGTCAAATTGTTTTCCTTTTAGGTTCACTCAAACTTGCTATAATTTAGTATTTCTGTATAATCATAAGCATCAAACTCATACAAACACTCCCTGGTTACATTAAATTTTTACCTTATAATAAATGCAACCAATAAATACATATAAATAAGTGTGACTAAATAAGTGTAACTTGAAGTAACATATATGATCCTCTTCAATTACATTATCAAACATAATATGAGGAGCATATCTTTTCTCAAGATTGGAACTACTTTGATACGATTAAAATCATTAACAAGATATTTTATTAAACTCTACTGTACAAAGTGCCTTTGTATGCTCCAATCAATATCAGGTATAGATATTTATTTTTAACACCAGTGATATGGAACAGGGCTGGGTTCATGTAGTAGTCAACATGCTTTATATGTCCTTGAGGTCATGTTTGGACATTCAGATATAAGCACTTGACATGCCTGAACATTGTTTTACAGTTTGAAAATCATACACAGGGCCCACCAGTGCTGATGAGTTACACTATTGACATGCACTGCCTTTGATTAATAAATATGAAAGATATTGTTTATTTTTATATCTGTATATCAGATTCCACCCTATATTTTTGGGAGTACTGATGTGCCTTCTTTTGATTAGACATATACTGTATTTTTGCAGATGGTTCTATTAACATCAGAGCAGGCCTGCCTACATTGCTTCAGGACCAACAGGGTTCTCTCAGGTGCACAGATGTATGCGACATTAACCTCCAGCTACTTCCCTACAGTCCTGACATACACCATGGCAGCCATAAGCGATATAAAGAGATGGTAAAACGGGTAGAAACCCCCAGATGTGAGTGGGCACAAGCAAGTTTTATTCCTCTTGAAGTCAAGTAGCTTGCATAAATGAAATTGTTAAAAGTCTTTGTCTTTTCTCAAGCCCCTAACCAGCTCTACATAATGCCTGTGACGGACAGCCAGCAGTATGGATGGATGCTGTCCAAGAATCCTGAGCCTTGGGCCCAAGTGAAGCATTTTCCCAGAAAAAGGAGTGAGATGACAAAGTACGTGAAATTTCTCGCTCAATTTTTTTTTACATGTTCTCTTGACCTAATGTATGTGAGTGTAATCCACTTGTTGCTTTCACAGGTTTGTTGAAGAAATTTCACTGACAGACCGAGAGTTCAACCTGTTCTGGTAGTCCTTTCATTTTACATCACTTGTACACGCATGCACACATCTCCAATTAAACTCAACAGATCCACATTTAGAGAATCGTTTTTCATGATTATTTTTGTTCACTCCAAATGCTTATGGATGATTCTTCATCAATCCTATTACCTTTGGTGGTCTTAATAATGTCATGGAGGACAAGGGTCAGCATGGCCACTCTCAGCAGTCTACCACTTTGTAGCCCTACACACAGCAATAGGATAACTGTCTGCAGAGGTAGTATATGAATCATCTCAATACTCAAATGGAGTGCTACACTAAGGAAACAATATTTACAAACAATATTGATTATGTTAATTGTGGCAAAACATTATTTAATAAAAATAAGAGCAAATGATCACTATTGGTTGTGTTGACAGATGCCTTATCATAATCATTTATCAGGATTTATTTTATATTTTTTTAAAGAACATATATTTTTACATGTAACCCCCCCAGGTGTTGTGTAATGTTGTGGCCAAACTGTGTGGTTTTCTACAATAAATAATAATTTTAACTTTAAGATGCTTAATAAGCTAGTACTTCTCTAACAAATTAGCTTTTTTGAAACTTGGAAGTGTGAATACTCTGAGTTGTGATGGGTGCCAAAATTTACAAATAGCTTATTGTAAAAAAGAAAAGGTTAAACATTACAGAAAACGCTTAAATAAGAAATGATAATTAATAATAAATAATGACTGCATTGGTGCACAAGTCAATCTAACATACATTACTAGGTAAGAAATCATCATACCACCTTTTACAGTTGTGGATTCAGGTCGATAGGGGTCATAGTGGCATTGTGCCGCCCTCTAGAGTAAATTAAAATAATTACTTCTGAATTTCAGTTGCTCAGGAACTCAAGTGAGTGTTTTTTTACCTTTCAAACTACATCATCAGCATTATCAATCCAGAAACTATAGGCTCATGAGGGAAATAGTTCTATTTAGCTTTAAGAAAATATGTTACAGAATTAGTGTTACAGAATTAATAACTGATACTTATTAATTATATTGAAAGTTCTGTCATGAATCATCAGATAATTCCCATAAATGTCAAATTTACACTAATTAGCACTTTTTACAAAAACACGATTACCTGCAGCATTACAGGCAACTCAAAATCTTAAACACAGGAACTGGAGCTAAGAATAGGAGATTGAATTTGGGTGTGTAGGCTGAATTGTACTGTAGTATGAAGAAAACCAGTGGGGCCAGTGATGTACAGTAACTTGGACAGTGACTGCTGGTCCTGCATTTCTGAAACTGTATAAATTGCATTAGTTTAGTCTGAGCTGCTTTCGTCAGTGAGCATCCATCTTTTGGCATTCACCCCCTTACGAACTCAAATAATCCTGACGTATTCTTTATGTGTCATTTTACAGAAACATTTGTGATTAGTAAACAACAAAGAATTTCCTATTTAAACATGTGTTATTTAGCCTAATATAAATTTTATTAATTTAGGTCAGATTAGGTCATTAGTTAAATATAACTGTCAGCTCATAAAGTTTTTTAAAAATTAAAAGTTAGGTACAGTATGTTTACATTGACACAATGCATCACTTTCTATTTCTGCAAAATTCATATTGTCTTAAAACTCCAATTATGAGGTTGGAAATGGTAAATCCCATTTTTATATGCTGGAAGTATGTTTAACAACATTAATAAATGTATGGAGACACGAAACAGCCATTGATTTTTTTTTTATTTTTTCTTCAAGGGGAAATGTTATTTTTCTCTGTCATAGTCCTCAACTCTTCTTGTCCTTCATCTTTGTGAAACACTCCCCTTTAACTCATCCAACTAAGGGAAAATACAAATAAAACAAAAAGAAATACAGAAGGATTCATCAGGCCTGAGCAAAACACTGTTTCAGTAGTATGGGGACAACTTTCCTCCCCTCTGCCGTTCTCCCCAGAAACATCCCATATGCTAACAATCAACACAAGTCTATGGACAGCCAATAGAAATAGAATACATACAATCCACATTTTGATGAACTCATGTCCATTCTCTAAACTCTTTGCTTCTATGAATCATTCTTCATGTTCACAGTTCACGTTATAGTTGGTGATCTCCCTCACATTGCTGTTCAGGTGCTCCCACCACGCCTGAGTCCAAATTATCATTACACAGGACGAACCAATAGCACAAGGCTGCTTGAGCTGGCTTTGGTACAAACATGATCAACTGTTGGATGCCATTGTTAAATGTGGCGGAAGAGCTAAATCAGGGCTGATTCTTCCAGTTGAACCTGGAGAAATCAAGATCATTGCAATAATAAGTGTACTGGAAATGATTCTCGACAAGCCCTTATCCCTTTCCTCAGACAGGGCAAGCAGGCACAGTCCCAGTTTAGTGTTATTCTGAGATTTGTTATATATTAACTTAAGGCAATCAAACTCAGCTATTAGTATTTTGAGTTTTCGCTTAACACTGAGTGGGAGATAATACAAGAAATAAATGTGTAGGCCTACTAATTACCGTCCTCTTCACATAGTGTTTTAACAAGGATGACATTTCTTTCTATTTTAATGTTTGATGTGTGGAAGGGAGAGGTCACTTTAGAGTTCGACTGAGATTTACAATACTGCAGTAGTGGCATAAATAAAAAAAAAGCACAGTGAATCATCTGTATATTGTTATATGCTATGCTTCTGTTAGCATACATCACCCAGGCTCTGCTGCAAAGGCAGCTAATGGTTATTACTCACTGTACATGATCAGACCTATTGCCAGGTGAAATACTGTATTGTACATTAGGATTGAACAGCAGAATTCATTGGCTGCAGTTGATCAGTTGGTACCAGTGAGCTTGAGCTTTACAACTGGCACTTTACAAGAAAGCGTGCTGGTCTTTGATCCTTATCATTGGAATGGAATCATCATAATAAGCATAATATAATTCATCAGAATCTTTGTAATAATAACAACATTAAGAATATACAAATGATGAATACAGAAGTGATATAAAATACCCTACGTTAAAACAAACAAATGAAAACAAGATGCCACAATCAGACATGCTTCGAAGCGATTATGTTTGGCAAGAAAGCAGTTTTGTTGTATCATAAAAACCTCACAGTGAAAACAGTTATGCCCCTTCAGGATTAAAAAGCACAGTATTCAGTCAAAAATCAATATACGGTACGTCTTTCCTTCATCTATTTCTTCTTCATAGAAGAAGCAGGCCATGTGGTACTGCTGTTTTGAAATCTGAGGTTTCCCCCTGATGACTCGGGAACAACTCAGATGTTTGAATTTCCATTTGCACCAAAAAATACTTTTGAAAGGGAAGGAGCAGTTGATGACAACAAACTTTTACTGCTGAAACCAGGTGCACACCGGCTGCTCAAGCTCTAAGGAACCAATCTGACATGAAATGAGAATGAAGAGGATCGTGATCCTTGCAGGAGCTACTTCTACTCCTCACAATGCAGATAAAAAATACAGATTTTAGATATCACCTTCAATAACATCCTTTGTCGTCTCTAGTATATTTGTTTAGAAATAAAGGGCAATATTATAATTAAAATTTAACGTAATCAGCTTTTTGACTCCTGAATGACAGAAAAAATAAATTAATTGTACATTTCTTATGAAAATAATGTGGCAGCCTGTGCTGCCAGCGATTGGGCAAGAAGATAGACTCAGGCCTTCCGCCTAAAAAAAAAAAGAGGTGGTGATCATTGATAACTTTAGCAAGAACATATCACTGCATTGTCCTGCAGTGTTTTAGTAAATACTTTAGTCTTTGGTCAATATATTCCTCCTCAGTTTATACATATATTCATACAGACACAAATATGCATGTATATACACACTTATAAACGTGTAATAAACTGGATATTTGTGCACGTATGTGTTCACACTTTTTCATAAAGGACCTTTTGCACAGAACATCAAGACTGAAATAAATAATTAATCTAGAAACAAAATATGAGTACCTGTTCATAATCCCTGTGAAATAAAAATTACCAGAAAAACAAACAAACACAAAACACAAAATAAAATAATAAAAAGTAGCCATATGTACAGCATAATTCTTCTTTTGACACAGGCTAAAAGGCGTTTTAAATAAACAGACTTTGCATCTTTCAAGAAGCCTGAGAGAGAGGCTAGACATGAGAAAAACACTTGTCCTTTAATGTGTATGTGGGCCAAAATGGCTGTCAAACGAGAACATTTTCCTCTCATCAAGAACACTTTCTTTATAAAGTCTTAAAGTCAGTTTTTTCCTCCTTGCTTGGGATCCAAGTGATGCCGTTTCTAGTTTTTAGCCATTTGCTCACACTGTGAGTCCTTGCTCAATGGTGCTGCAGTGGGGATCAATCCAGCATCTGCTGTTGCCATGGCTGCTAACTGTTGGGTGGTCCGTCGTTCAGGAAGTAGGTGGTCATTTCCCCTTTACCTTTGACCTTGACGACCCCACGACACTCCAGCATGTACCCTTTGCTTGCAAGCACCTGGTGGAGGTCTGTGGTCACCTGTGAATGGAACATACAGCAAATTGGTTGATGGAAATATAAAATTTCTGAAAGATATTTTTTGCCAGCCCCATATTGAATTTAAATTTACAGGTGCACCTAACATACAGTGTAGGAGGCTACACAGCCTATGTTTGTACAGGCAATAAAAACTTTCTTTTAGTGTTGACAGAAATAGTTTAAATTCCCATTTAAAGATGCAATAATTGAAATTTATGAATATGTGTGTTTAAATATGTTCAAATAGGTAACGTTAAGACGTCACTTTGTTGGAATTCTCGCCCTTAACATTATTGCACTGATCACCTCTCTTTGCTCTTACACAGCTACAAAAACTCACAATACAATTCACGCCCAAGCAAAAACTGACAGTATAATCAAATTCATCAAATAGCTGGCAAAACAGTGTCGCAGCTACCTGTAAGAACCCATATATTGGACTGCTTTAGTTTCTTTTACTTACAGCATATTTATTCAGATAGTCTTGCTACCACATTTTGCTTTTAAATTCTGACGTCTGTTGGCTTCTCAGAAAATTGTCATCATGTGCTCTGTTGCACAAGGTTTTTTTTCCAAAAGCTGCTGTAATATTTCTCTGTTGTAAAGTAGAAAAAGTAAAACGGATGCTATGTTGGACAAGCTCTGTGTCAGTCACACTATCTGGACACTCTATCAGGTACAATCTAATTAAAACCAGTACAACTGATCTGCCATAATTTCATCTTTTAAAAAGTCTAACTATTGAGTTATTGAGAGGGGGTTTGGGCCTTTTTTCCCTCTCAATGATAAATAAGTCTATATCATTGATGAACATGCTGAGCATGTTTTGCTAATAGAAACTGGTCTGTTAGGCAGTTTATGAACGATGAATATTTGATATTTCAGTCTTCTAAGCATGCAGACTTTAACTGCCTTATAACAACATTTTGGGTGGTTATCACTAAAGATTAGCTACAGCCACATACATGTGTTTTTCTTGTATTGTGTTCTTGGACATTTAGAGTTCGTTGTTTTGATAAAATGAAAAGTCCAACCTTGAGTTAGAAAAGTTTAAAATGTAAATACATTTCATTACAACCTCATTAACAGACTTATATTTGAACTTGCATATTTCTGCCAATCAAAAGAAACTCAACATTTGAATCTGTATGTGGCAGACCTGAGTTGTACACTAATACAGTTGCTACCAAATCATTTACAACATTTGTTTTTAATGTTGCGATCTTATTTCATTTTTAGGGGGGGTCCTGGTGGCTCAGTGGGTAGAGCATCGGGTGGGATGCACAAGGTCAAATCCCATCCCACCAGTTTTGGCATTGCCCAGTCATTAAGGGCTAACATTCCCACATAAAATGTAAGGGCTGCGGCAGGAAGAGCATCTGCCGTAAAAAAAAACAAACTGTTCCACTGTGGAAACCCCTGAAGGGACAAGCCCAACGCTGCTGAATATTATTTCAATTTTAAATGTGTTCATATCGACACAGATAAAAACACATTTCATTATTTGTTAGTCGCTCTTAAAAACCTGAAATTTCTTCCTTCTTTTGTTCCTTCTTACCTGTATGCGGTCAGGTACACCTGTGCTGTCCATACGACTAGCGACATTGACAGTGTTTCCCCAAATATCATACTGAGGTTTCCGTGCCCCAATAACTCCTGCTACCACTGGTCCAATGTTGAGACCTGGGAATAAAAGATAAAAACACAATCACAATTCATCAATAAAGCTGCCGTGTTACAATGTTTGTTTCTAAATTCTATGCTCAGGGCATAATGCAGTAACTTTTGCTTACCTATCTTCATCTGGAAGTTGTTAAAGGAATGCTCATTGATGTATTTCATCTGCTCCCTCAGTCTCATGGCATAGTCAGCCAGTGCAGTAATATGGGTACGGCCCTCTTTGTCATAAGTGGAGTCATTGAGACCTGAGGCCGCCATGTAGGTGGAACCAATGGTCTTGATCTTCTCCAGCTGCCTGTACTTCTCTTCACTGATGATCTGATACATGAATCAAAATCAGAGATTACAATGCTTACAAATTACAAATAATCGCACTCTTCTTAGATTTAGCTATAAACTTAGGTCAAATCTCAACAAACTTTACCTCATCAAAGTCAGCGATGATCTCGTTGAGCAGTCGGAGGCACTCCACTCCTTCGTTGTTGGCCTCCAGCTCCACGTAGAACTCAGAGAAGTTGCTGATGGAGGCAAACATGACGGCCACACACTCGCAGGACTGGTAGTACAGCTCGTCATTACGCCGTTCCCGTGCCAAGAAGTGAGCAGCAACGTCTTTAGGCAGAATGTTGTGAAGGAGGCGACGATTGTAGGCTTGCAGCTCCTCCATCTCCTCCTTCTCCTCTGTGGCCTGGTAGTGAACATTTCTTGTTAGATACCTTCAGCTTGTGTGATCACTGTTAACTTAATATATAGCAGATACACAAAGCAGTGTACACACATTTGTGTCTATGTGATTATGAACTTAACAAGGTCAGATAGTGCCCTCTACTGGAAGCTGTAGATACCTGCAGTTTCCACAGGAAGTCGAGGCGTGCTGTAGATTCAACCTGCTGGGCGTGCAGGTACAGTGCCAGGACAAAAACTGTGAGGATCACTGGAGTCATAACCCTCAGGGACACTTTGGTCACGATAAATGGGCTGCAGACAGACCGAAGGAAGTATTCTTTTATTTAGTCTTTATGTGCATAAAAGTATTTTTACTTTACCACTGTGTAAAAATAGCTGTGCATTCAAAATTGTACTTACACATAAGCACAAAGCACCAAATATTTAAAACTAATTTCGGAAAATGAGTATTATACTATCTGCATGTCGTCACTTTAATATTGCAGCTCGAGACTGGTTACACCACTTTACATACAGCTTGTGAATATCCCCTTGGGGATTATGCTTTAACTTAACCTATGACAAATGCCATAATTTATTGTTGATCAAAGTTTGTATTTGTAATCTGCACAATTAGTGTAGAGGATTAAAAAGCACACTTTTCCCCCGAAATATGACTAGCATGAAAATTAGGAAATGACCCCAGGTAAATGTACTTTTTTTACCTTCTATCGTTGCCATAAAAATAAATTACTAAAGGCATTAAATAATAGTGTATGACATAAAAACCTTCAGAAGTAACAGTGAATGCAGTCTTACCACTGGTTTGTAGTTTCATTGAAACTGGACCTACATGGAAAAATAAAAATATGCAAATGATCAGTACAAATAAAGTGTATAAATGTATCTTTTTATTTTAAAAAAATGTATATACATTTTATAAGTTTAAATGCTTACCATGGAGCACTAGTTTCATTTAAATCACTGAAAAGAGAAAAATACAATTAGAATATATGAAAAAATTAACCAAAACATGAGAATTAACATCAAATTAAAGTAATAGTTGCCTAATATTACGGCACAGCCTTCATGCATAAATAGGACCAAACTAAGCTGGATATAAGTTTTTTTTTCAAAATGGGAAAGTCACCATACATGATAGAATTTCACCTATAATTTGATGCCAAGTTTTAATAAAGTTTGACTGACTAAACGATAACAAGAGTAAGTTCAAGAAATATATAAAATAAGAAATATTTTCAAATATTATATGGTTCGATGCTCTACGATTCAGACATGTAACAATATGTGCAAACTGAGAACAAGCTCAAGATCTTATTTTCTACAAAGAATTTAAAGGCTGTTTCCTGCTCATGGCACTTACATGGCATTGGAGGTGACAAAGAGGTCAGCGTTGTCGAATAGTGCTACTTGTGGCCACTCCACCAGCAGCAGGAAGGTGAGCTGGATGAGCAGCATTAGGGCCAGCTTCCCTATGCTGCTGATCTGCAGGAATACTGAGCAGGCCAGCAGCGTCAGCAGCACACTGTAGCTAAAATACTGGCACAAACAGGAGACAGTAGCATCATAAAGAGCTATTATCAACAATAGATTGCAGAAAAAAACACAAATGCAAATGCAACATTTTCCTTTTGAAATGGTTCCATTGTCCCTGCCTAGGAAACACAAACCGTGAAGTGGTGACAGGCAATCCACTCACCTCGGGAAAGGGGCAGGAGGGGCCTTGGCTAGGACAGCTCTCTAGACCCCCCTCAGCAGACACATTCAAGCTGCGGATCAGACAGGGCGTCACCAGGGCTGCAGAGGTGTTCAGCTTCTCCGCTACGCATGCCGCCAAGCTTGTAGTGTCACAGGCAAACTGCAGTGAAGCCAAGCACACACATGAGCATACGGAGCAATTTCCAACGCGCAGGTTTTATTTACGGGGGGGGGACTGGCATGTATTACGGGATGTCGTGGTATAGGAGTTCGCTGTGATTATTCATCATTTAATGCATTCATTAATGATATAGCTGAACACTCAACAGAAGTGTCGTCATTAACCTGAATTATAATGGTTTTGTTAGTTGACATCCTAACCATGAAATTTAAATTTGGTCACCCAGCTGTTTGTCTGACTCCTCACCACAGGTTGGCTGTAAAACATCTTCATGGTCGCCAATAAAAAGAGCCTGAAGATTCCCCATTTTTATACTGTAAGCATGAAAGACTGATGTGGAATTACTGTCATCATTTAAAATTTGGGGAGCAATTACTTTGACCTTACCATATTAACAAAGGCAGAGATGAAGACGAGGATAATGGTAAATACTCCAACCAGGGTGCTGTTGGTGCGAGACTGGACAATCTTCTTTGAAACAGTCTGCATTGCAGCTGGAAAGAGCTGCAAGTGGGACACGGCACAGATAAATGAGGCACATAGAAAATATACAGAGACTGCACAAAAATATGAGCAAAGCTGTGAAGGTGTCTAGATAAGCTTCACTACCTTGATACAAGAGTATATGGCACAGATGAAAAGGATGTTGGCGAGTATGATGAAGATACTGATGTAGATTCCCAGCATGACTGGGGTGCTGTGAGAAAATAATACAGAAATACAGTTGGAAAGACATTTTCAAATCTCAAGTCTTGTTTTGCAATTAACCTGCTGGGTTTGGGTTTAACAAACTGGTGTGTTTCTCTCTTTGGTTCATTTGAGCACGTGTGAAATATGTCAGTCAAACTCTGCTGCAATCCAAACCACTGACAACAACTCTGGTGTGTTTTTTGTGGTGTCAAAGTAAAATGGACAACCAATAGATATGTTAAACACTAACTCTCATGTGTGAAAATTAATTTATATATATACCTGTTATTTTCAACATTTTAAACATATTAATTGTTTGATTTTATTTTTTTTACACAGTTCAACAGTTAAAAAACTATGTAAATGTGAATATGTGTAAATAAATACTGCACATGGGTTTCACTGAAAGAGCTAGCACCCCCTCAAACTTTGCAAGTCATAATAACTCAGCCTGAATATGAACTGGATAAGAGCTAAAAGGCAACAATGTATAATCAATTATTTGGTCCACACTAAATGAACAAAGCTACCACAGAGAAAGAACCAAAGAGTAAACCCTGGAGTACAGTGTCATGTGACTGGTTGGAGTACTCACTGTGGAAAGATAACAATCTGTATGAAGGATATGAAGCAGAAAACTAGTAGTGTACAGGCAACATAGCCTCCAAAACGATCATCCACCTTCTTGGAATACTGCAACAGGAAACAGAAGAAAACCAGAGTCAGCTTTGAGCCGCAGACAGTTATAAGTTTGACTCATCAGACCACAGTTTTTTTAAGACAGTTTTTTTACTTTGCCACTTTTCCACAACTCTATTTTGAATAAGCTCAGTTTTAGAAAAGGTGACATTTCTGGCTCTTGTTTATATATGGTTGTTTCTGTGCATGGTAGAATTAAATTTGGCATTTGAGGTTGCAGTGACAAACTATGTTCCCTGACAATGTTTTTCAGAGCGGTTCCTGAGCCCATGTAGTCATTTCTACTTCAGCACTGTGTCATAGCGATAACGATAATCAGTTTGAACCTTTTTCTCCAGGCTGGAGGTCTGGAAGGTGAGTAGGAACTTCTTGACATGGTCTTTTCTTAGCTGGTCAATACTGCGAGCGTCAATAGCTCGCCCCAGAAATTCATCCACCTCATCCTCTGGGTTCATTGCCTCCTGGACACCACGGCTGCAAAAAGAAGAGACAGATCAATTAAGAGACAAAGTAGCACAGCAGTTTTCATACATGTTAGCATCAGGAGTCGGTACTCACTTGTCTTTACTGGAGGTCTCATCAATTCCCTGTAATAGAAAGCAAACAGACAAAAAATATGTCACCGAAAAGCGGCAGCCTGGCTCTGTCCCGGTGCAGGAGTTTGTTGATGTTAAGTCTTACCATTTGTCTGAAGACTTTAGAGTCTTTGGTCCTGGAGAAGGTTCTGTCGGGGACCCAGCGTGGCATCAGCCCCTCATTAGAATTGGCTCTCGTCCTCTGCATCTTAGCCATCATCGCCTTCTCCTCCTTCTGCTCAGAGGGAACAACATGAAGGCGTGACCAACTGTTCTCACACAGTACACAGTGGATGCTGATATAAGCGCCGAAATACACCCGAAAAGTCTCATTCAGGCTTTTATTGCATCAGCGAAAGGCTGCACAGGCCTGTAGCTGATTTTGGGCACTGACCCGTTTCTGGCTGCAGCCAAGGACCAGGAAGGTCTCGATGCTGTTCTCCTTCAGATACGCATTCCGCTCACCTCCAAACCCGGGCTCCACCTCATAGTCCCCATTAAGATACTGCAAGGTGGCCTTCGTGATGTGGATTCGCCTATAGAGATAGGTAAGAAAAATATAACTCAGATTCTACTAAAAAAACATAAAATGACATGTTGGGGGCCATGTTGGCATGTAGAAAGGGGTTTGTAATTAATTATTACAGTAGACGAAAAAGAATATGTGGACTGAACCAGGATGTGGTACACAACCCCCTCAATGTCCTGATCCACAGCCATCCATAGTTTAAACTGCTACAGATGTGTGCGACTGTATTTCTCTCACCCTGCTTTGCCTCCGGCTTCCATGTGATTGGCCAGTGTGACATCGTTTGACCACACGTCAAACTGCCACTTCCTGAGTCCCAGCACGCCACAGTGCACACGGCCGCTGTGAATGCCAACGCGCATGTTAACGTTGACCCCTGTCACCTCGCGCACCAGTCTGCAGACAAACAGCCCAAAAGATCAGTGTCCAACAGGAGAACCAAACTTTGCAAAGACTTTAAAGAACACACACACACACACACACACACACGGTTGTACTCACGAGATGGCCTCTATCATGTCAACACCCATTTCCACACAGCAGTGGGCATGATCAGCCCGGGGTTCAGGCAGCCCGGATACACAATAGTAACAATCACCCAAAATTTTAATACGTAGACAATGGTTTTCCTTAAAAAGAGAAACAAAAGAGAAAGGGGAGGAAAAAATATGAAATATATGTGACAAGACAATAGACAGAACACAGGAAGAGATTGACACAATGTTCTTTTCTGCCAGTTAAAGGATACAGTTTCTTCCTTCATATTTTTAAGTCTGCCTTAAAACAACCCTCAGGTGCCCGAATAAACACTGACACAGTTTGTGCTTACTGTAAATATTCATCCTTTCATATTGCTCTTAAATGTAGGTGATGGAGAAAAAAAACCAGAGTGTGTAAAAAACACATTCCACAGTTTCTCTGACGCTTGTATGAAGCTTCAGCTACTGTATGTTTAGTACAAAATCTCAACCTTGTTGTTTCTTTGCTAAGCTCTGATGTAGAATTAGAAACACAAAGGTGGATTTTTGTTTACCTCTGATAAACTTTGAACAAGAGGAACGATTTCAGCCTGCTGCAAAGTTCATATGGACATTGGACTGCAGACTTCAACAACTGTAAATCCACCGTTTAAATAGGAAGCTGAAGCCAGGAGGCTCTGAGCTTTGATTAGCACAAGATGAAATGCAGGGGGGGGGAACAGCTAAACTGTCTCTATCCAGGCAAAGGTATTTTCTAAAATACTGAATAATTCCGACATCACAACAGAGAGCTCCTTACCGATGCCAGCTTGTCAAAACGGGCAAAGAGTTCATTGAGTGTCATGACCAGCTCCTGAGCAGTGCACTGAGAAGCCAGGCTGGTAAAACCCTCAATGTCCGCAAACAGAATACTGAAGACGAGACCAAGAGGAAGAGAGACGGGGTGAGACAGAGAGAAACAGGAAGTCAAATTAATCCCTGACTGTAGCCCCATACAGGATAAATGATTGCATCATGATTGCAGGACTATTGTTTGTGTTGGTTAACTTACAGGTCGTGAATTTACATGATGTCATATTACCCACTGTTGCAAAGCTTTTTACAATCATAACAAAAGTGATCCTCACAACATGGCACACGTAAACAAAACTTTAACAAAGTATGATGGCAAGTAATCCCGTCATAAAGTGTAATAATTAAACATAGTGGGTCCCCCGGAGCTACGTCCTTCTATTATAAAGTAGATGTTAAGGCTTACAAGTTCTTCCATCTAAAGAGCTGCCTGTCTTCATGAATTTTAGTTATGAAGATAAGTTCATTGTCAAACATGGCTGTAAACTTACTAACATCGACATACAGATCTTTTAAAGAATATAACGACAGAAAAAAATAATGTCATTAGGATTTCATAGATTAGTTATGGCTTAGAGAAAGTTATTTTTGTCTTTTCTCTACACTGCCCCCCTCTGTTAGGCTTTCATCTTTCACCTTTGTCTTACTCACTGTCCATGTCGATTATAGCCACATCTTTTAAGTTTGACATGAATAAACTCCAGGAGAAATAGACATTTTCCCCCACCTCCAAATGGGATGGGATTAACATCTGGGATCATGGCTGTAAATGTTAGACACTGCTAACACATTAGGTTATGAATCTACCTATAGCCAACCCCACCTCAGATCATTTTACCGTTTTTCCACAGCAGAGAAATAATTAATAATTCTTTAGGTTTCTGGGTGGCACTAAATACATTACGTGCAGCTCCTCCCCAATGTGGCCCTACAAATAATATTGAAAATAATCACTACCTTCCCTTCAGAAATACAACCAATATTCATTTTTTAATCCCCAGAGGGCAGCTGACCTTGAGAGAAGCAGGAGGTTTGACATACAGATTCCTACAGATCCATATGTGTGTGTGTGTGTGTGTGTGTTAGAGAGTGACTGCAGAATGTTTGCTCAGTGCTATAACTGAATGTGTGCTGACGCTCTCCATCTTTGGGGATTATCTTATCTTGGCTGCTGGTGATTAAGTATTCCCTCACTAGTGTTAATTAGCCTCCACTTTGCCAAACCACTCTAGCCTCTTCGAACTCTGTCAGTCTTTTTGTGAGTGCGCATACTCTATGTGTATATCTTCCTATGGCTGTGTGGACGGGCTTAAAATCATCATTTCTGAATTCATGCCCCTGACTGTGGCTTTTCTAATTGGTTAGAAGGATGAGGCTCAATCAAACACGAAACAGATCGCACTTGCTGTAACAACTCCTCCTGCTCATACCGGCCCTTGAGAGATCTAAGTCAAATGTCCTTTCAATAAAAGCGATGGGGGCAAAATCTCCAGTCCTTCTCCTATGCAAAAATGTATTCTAATGTGTGTCTAAAGCTAAAATGATGCTCAAGCAATCTGGGTGTATTAGGTCAATGGCATCTGTTCCAAAGTAAAAGCCCCTTTTGTGTTTCCCTGCTGAGTTGCAGTGGAAATACAGAAACAAAAAAAGGTATTGTTAATTAAAAATGCTTCAACTATGAAATAAATGCCTGCGTTATGTAACGTATTTGAGCAGATGAAGCCTTTTGAAGTCTTGAGACAAACTTTTTCATATGTTTTTGTACAGAGTGAAGACTGTGGATTTTGGCCTCCCATCAATTACTGTACACAGGAAGCATCTTTTGTAGGACTCTCAAAGGTCTGTATTAACAGGATAAACAGTTATAGCAAGAAAAATCTCTTTCAGAGGACATATTTGAAAGTATGTTAACCCTTTGTTTATATGATATTTTTGTAGCATATTTCAAATAAATTACATCAGGGATAAAACATGAAATGCAGCACTGAGGCCAGGTGTCCCTGCTGACCTGACATTGTCATGTTTCTGGATATAGATCTTATGAAACATCATGTCTTCCTTCTTGGCATTGATGTCAGCCTTCATCTCCATGGCAACATGCCTTGGCAATACTGACAGCAATAAACGTTCCTGGAAAACACACAAAAAAGGGAGAAATACAGATTGTGTCACTCTCAATAACAAGTAAAGCCTACCTAGTGTGGATGTAATTGTTTGTGCTCTTTTTAATCACGTGAGCCGCATTTTTTTGTTTTAGACTTGAAGTGGATGCACAATGAGCTCATTAATGTTGTAAACACATCTTTTTCTCCCAGTTTCAGCCCACTGTCCAGGCCCTCCCAGATTCTTAAAACATCCTCCAGAGTGTGTTGATCTGGTGTTTCTTGGTGTGGGCGAGATAAACGTGTGGTGTTTAGTGGTCTCAATTATATCCCTGTTTCATACTCCTTCATTTGTCTGGCAACAACATCAGAAAAATATGCAAATGAGAATGATCATGAATTGGGCTGCATTAAAACACAGGACAAGTGACCACAGAGAGCAGGAGGACACAGAACGAAGGTGTAATGGACTGTCACTTGGCAGAGAAGCCAACTGTGTGTCGAACTTGCAATATAACAAGCTGGTACTTTTATAAATGTGGCAATTAACACTTTCAGCATTTCCCTTATACTGTAATTAGTACCAACCTCCAAAGACATTTAAGTGATTTACAGCTAAATATCAGATAATTTGTAAAAAAAAAAAAAAAAAAAAAAAAAAAAAGATCAACGTTTCCAAGAAAATAGCTGGAAGAAATGTATTTACTGACAAAAAATTTATTTCATTTTTAACCAAAAATGCTTTAAAGATAAAGTATTTCTGTTCAATCATATACTATATGTTCAACAATGTGTGTGTGTGTGTGTGTGTAGACCCACCTGTTGCTGATTCTCCCTCTGCAGATGTAGTCTGGCTTGGATGTATCCTCTGGTCTCCTGGAAGGCTTGTCTCTGAGAAACCTCAGCGGGATAGTGGGTGCAGATTCCAATGATGTTAGTGCACAGGAAGATCAGGACATTGGCACTCACCTTCCAAGAAGAGACAGAGGAAAAAGAAAGAGTTAAGCATTAACTGGGAATAAAATACAGCAAACTCTGAGGAATAACAGAAAACAACACTGTTCCTTTCACTGGTTCATTAAATATACAAATGTTAGATTTCTTATGTACAGTAAATGTGTAGTGTGTGTTTGCTTCTGCAAAAAATGCCCAACACAAAGCACACAGGAAATCAATTACACATTTAAATACTGTAAATGAGACTGTCATAGCTAAACCGTCCCCTGGTTAACTGGTTTGACTGGTAGAGAGAAATAGAGGATGGAGGGAGGCCTGCAGCCCATCTCAAGAGCTTAACTTTACTGCGAAGTCCTTGCATAAAAAGACATAAAACATGAACTAGTGACAGGTTTTATTGCATTGTTGCTAAGAATTAATTTATGATACCAGAGGCTTGAATTTCTTTCCTCTGTTTATCTCTTTTGTCAAACACTTCTGTTCCTTATCTCTCCCCAGAGACTAACGTTGGTGCATTAAAGTCACAGTGAAACAGAAGTTAGAGTCTTTTTTTAGAGGCTTCTTTACTGTGAGCTATTTCTGAAGGAGTGAGATTTAGAAACAAGAGTGGTTTCAATTAAATCTTTTCGCTACAGTGTGATTGGTTTGCTTGAAAGTGTGTGTGGTTTATGGCAACACGTTACAAAGCTGAAGAGAGATGTAAATCGAGGCAGCTGCTGGGAACTGCTGGCCTCACCTGCTCTGTTACTCTAGGAGGATGAGTATAAAAGCTGAGTGAACAAATTACGCCTCAACAATATATATTTTTTTCATTTTTTTTCCTGAAATCCACATAAACACGCCTAAGTTTATTCACTGTCATCAAAGACTAAAGCTAACAATAAAGAAAAATGTCTTTTGTAGTCGAGCCAAGTCTGAACTTTATGATTTGTCCACCAATGGCTGATTTGGATTTTTAGCAAGTGCAAACACTTGCAAAAAGCCCAAGCAAACCGTATTGAAGCTCTGCAACATCCATCCAACCACTATCTGCAAGCACTTCTCCAGCTGTCAATGTGCGAGACACCCTGGACAGGTCACCAGTCTGTCTCAAAGGCAACACAGTAAGAGGATTCAAACCAGGGACCTTTAGCTGTGTGGTGGTAGTGTTAACCACTTCACCACCACACTCCCTGCTAAGTCAACAAATAAAGATTCATTGTTTTGTCACGAAAACTTAAAATTCCCATAGCACAAAGTGATGTCTGCAAACGTCCTGTTTTATCTGCATGACATTTAACATTACAATCATACTGTGTTCACTGTCATTACTGATATTGACAAACACAACATCTTCACATTTATCTTAAACTTGATAACTTCATTATTGATTTATCAAAATATTTGCTGAATTTATGTCAGTTAACTAATTCATTTATTAACTAATTGTTTTTGTCTTTGTGTCTATGCACAGAATTTTTTGTTTGGAATTTCTTAAAAATCCACGACCAAGACTTTATAAATGGCAAGTCACACAGCGTAACAAAAGATAAACGTATAAAGGTGCCGTCACACCAAAAGTAGATCAAAAGACGTACTCACTTGTAGAACAGTTAAACATCAACATGCTAAATATTTGTTCTATTTCTATATATTACTTTCAGTGCAAACACTTTGAAATACGCCAGTTTGCTTTTTCTTGCCATACACCCATGTCTCAGCTTTGGAATTAATCTTTTATTTGTCACACTATTATATTATTAGATTGACATGTGCAGCTGAGTTTACTTGCAGCTGTTTGTGGCTGATATCAAATGCAACACACACACACACACACATTTCCTTTGACAGGAAATGGTCCTGTTTTTGTGGAAGAACTAGTCATTCCCAGTGCTCCTCACAATCCATTGGCCACCTCACAATTTCTTACAGCGTATCTGTCTGCTACTATCTGTTGAGATGCATCAGTAGTTTAATGCATTGCCACACTGGGATGACCTTCAGTCTTAGAAAACTGTCCCCAGTGAATTGTGGGAATTGCTGTTGACCCGTCATAAGGCCACTTCCTTGTTATGCTCTTGTTTACTGCATGAACATAACAATCTTCACTCTAGAGGCTACATTTGGACACTAACAAAGGTTTGGTGTGCACAAGAAGGAAGCCCAGAGATGATACATCCTGTATTACACATCAAGAAGAGAAAAGAAAAGGCTTTCAGGTTTAATTTGAAGCCTTAACACAAACAGAGCTTTACACTGCAGTTAATGGAGGGGAGTAGAAAATCTATTGCACACTGAGATCCTCTGGGTGGAATAAAAGTATATGAAGGCCAACAGGTTCTGTTTAAGTTGGCCGAAAATTGTGCCTTCACTTCAAATTTTAAACACACAAGACAATATCAAGGAAAAAGACAGCTCATATTGCTGCATATGTTAGATCTTAGATATTTACACTTGAAGCTCAAAGGTTAAATCACTTTCAAATGAAACGGGGAAATTGTCCAGTGATATCGGAATATTTTCATTTATTACAACATTGTTTATTTTTATTTATATATGAAATGTCAAGCTACTTTTTTGTCATATTATTCTGTTGCATCCCTACTTTTGATGAACCTATAATATGTTGCATTAAAAACCCAGTGTACTGTAGAGAAAGCACTAACCCTTTCATCACTGGACTGCCTCTAATCATTTCTTGATATGATTTTTTAATGTAGCATGTATGTTTAGCAGCATTGTTTTAAACTTCTATAAATAAGTCCACAGATGAGAACTTGACATATCCAGTTGATCAGGAAATTATGTGGATGTGGCGATGAAGGCTGTCTCTTTAGAAAACTATCCTTTTAACAAACGAAAAGTTAGCTCATGTTTAAAATTAACTTGTTTTTCAGTGCAACCCAGGCCACTTTGGGTTCGTTTTAAAGCACTTGCCACTTAAGATCCACTAATGTTCCTTAAAAGTCCATCTCAAGTGTTACAGATCACCTTGCTTCCCTTACTTTTAAAGCTTCAATTGAAAGGTCATCTAAACTAGTGTTAAAAATAATCTAAATGTTGTTGTTTCAGAAGAGTAAAGCTGCAGTTAGCAAATAATCTGAGCCACTAAAATATGTATTTATCTCAACATTGACCCAATGGATTTCCTGCACATCACTTTGCCATATTTACTTATACTTTTACGTACATCTGCATTCTCCAAATGTGACCCAAGGTGGCAAGGTTTGCAGAGTTTCACAGACACAAAGAACAGACACAGATGGGTGGAGGATAAATGAGTTTGCGAAGAAAGCAAACAAGCGGCGGGGTAAAAACAGGGAAGCTGAGCAAGGGACAAAATGGAAAAAATGACCGTCTGGTGGTAGGAAGGAAATTAGTGTTAAGGAGCAAGATGAGGAAAGGAAAAGACAATGTGAGGGAAAAGAGAGGAAGAAAAGTATAACTGCAGAGAGAGAGAGAGAGAGACAAATATGGGCCACGGTGACATTAGGCAGATGGCTCCGAGCGCTCAGCTCTGTTTACATTACTCTCTCTGTTCAAGCAAAAACAGCCGTGAGACGAAAGTGAAACCTGCAGCTCAACATGTGTTTGCAGGTGCATACCTCCTGTCAGTTGGTATGAGGGTGCAGTCAACACTTTCACGTGTGGAAAATTGGTTTTGTGCACCAAATGACCGAATACACCTGTTGAGATTTAGCCAACAGGTGTATCACACTCCGTGTGTCCGAGCTCACGGTCTCAAACTAATTGCTTGCTTTTCTCGAGAGGGCAAGGGCTAGTGGGTTTACTGAGTACACATTATGGTCCTGTGTTTACGCAACGGCACTCCACCTCTTTAGGAGTTCTCCTTGGCAGCGTTTACCTGCTGCTTGTACACGCTGCCACGCTCCCAGTGCGAGGCCACCGCACCTGCTCACGTCCTCTGTGCTCAACAACAGACTCATTTATCTAAACTCATCACTTATTACCTTATCCTGCCGGCCTCTTCCCTTGCTGGTTTGGTCCAGCACCATTACAACCGTACCACTACGCATTATGATCTTCATTGCTCACTCCCTGTCAGGTGGAGTTCATGACTGAGTTACCAATATGATTATGGCCTCCTTAAAAGGGTTATGTTCAGTTTGTGAAGACTAAAATAAACCAGTAATTGAGCATCACGTCACTGGAACATCACATAGTTGTTGTATTGTTTGGTTTTTTTTCCCCGAGGGCAACATGATGGAAGCAGCCAGCCGGCCAGTCTGTGGACAGAACCGCAGACTAATCCCCGGATATCAAAATGGCATTATGTAAGAGCTGTTCTGATCTAGACAGAACAGGCAAAACAGCAGTAACGCTGGCTATTCAGTACAACATAGATTAAAATGTATTTTGCCAAGAAAAAGCCACAACCGCTTAAAGAGGATATGCAGGATAATCAATAAGAGACAACACTAAATAAATGACCATCTCTATGCTTAACAACTAACTGTGCTCCACAGCCTAGAATGCCTCCACGATAAACTTAAATAAACTTGGATAAACTGCCAATTGAGTAAACTTAAAACAGATGTCCCCGTGTGGATTTTACTGATTGATAAAGTTTGTCTATTCAGTCACCAGTTAGTTAGTGAGTATTCAACTCAGCACTAGTGTCACAGAGCTTCAATGCGGAGATGGTACAAGATCCACTTGTGGCATCAGAGCAACAGAAATATATAGAATTAACCTAAAAACTACTTAAGGGGGAATATAAGTGGAAAACTGGAGGGACAAATCAACAACTTTTAACACCTACTCAGAACTTCCTGAAAACCCACTCAGCAGTTGAAGCATTTTAGTTTGGGCCAAATTGGTGGACAAAGTGGCACAGCACCAGCCTGCCCATAAATGACAACAGACAAAAACACAAAAGGACAAAAAGTAATGAGGAGGTGCATTTTGGTCATTTGTATGTGGTACAGGAAGAGAACGCAATTGTTTAAATAAGCAAGTGACAAATCCAACAATGATATCCACCCACCCTCCTATCACTGCTAATGCCTTGGCATCACACTGTCCCTTCCCTCCACATCCAAACACTCATCACCACTCTCCATCTAATGAAGCTACTGTCTCTGCTTTGGAAGAGCAGGAGAGGATGAGAGCGGGGCTAATGGAATATTCGGAATCTTTATTTATAATTTTTGTTCTGCTTTATGATGGATTTAGCACAGCAGCCATCTACTTTAGCGGGAAGTCTGTGGTCCTGACAGTGAGTCTATAAACATCGACTTTTAGGGCCATCAGCCCCCTTTTCAGACGGGGAAAGAGTGTTCGTCAAAGAGTGAGAGAGCCAGTGGGAGAAATGTGGCGCTAAAAAGTATCTTACTAAGACCGGAAGAAGTTAAAGCAGATTTGATCCATATTTTAGATCCGGAGAGGATTATTACACTACTATTACACAACCTTTCTGCTTTACAGAGCATTGTAGCATCTTGTTTTGCTTCAATCTCAGAACTATAACATTTTTCTTCACGAGCAGGCAGCAGCTTTCAGCCTGAAACACTTTCCTGTGCTTAGTACCAAACAAAATACAGGCAACATTAGCAATTTGCTGGTGAACACAGCGAAGCTAAAACAGATATTGCTCCCTGGAGCTTGTGAACAAAACCAGAGCTAAAAGGAGATGAACGCTGGACTTATTTGCCAAGTGGCCACAAGCACAAGTCCAAACGCATGATGATGTGTCTACACAGGTTTGCTTATAGGTTTGACAGATAAATATAATAGATGAAATGTGTTTCTGCAGCCCCCAAGTGGCAAAATAATATGTTTTTGAACATTTAAAGGTCAACATAGGTTACACACACATAATTCTTAAACTTACAGGCAAGTGCAAACTAAAATTTGAACCACGTGCTTACATTAACAACATCATTTGTGTAATGTCGACAACAAATCTAAAACTTCCTCATCATTCTATTCACCTCCATCTCTGTTGTTGGTGTCCTCCGTGTTTATATTTATTGGACTTTGAGATGATAAAGGCACATGCGAATGCAAATCTAGAACTCCGATATGAATTGGTTATGAATTGGAAGTAGTAAATCGAATCTGAGTCATATGGACTTGGGCCACTTCAGCATGTAACATGGATACACCCATAAAGACATTTAGACTGTCTATGCAATAAAACAACAATGTTCTGCAAGAAAGACCAGTCGTGTTCTGGTCCAAATCATTTTAACTTTCACCATCTTAATCAGACTTGTGTAAAATCTCACTGTCTCTCTTCGTTTTTCTCAGCTTGTTCACATAACACAGCAGCAGGCAGCCTGATCCCTCCTTTGTTTCCACCCATCTCGCGCTCTGGCCCGCTTAGCAGCATTCGACTAATACATTTTGAAGCTCTACATTTCCACCCGACACCTGGAATTTCTATTGCACCACTTCATTTATTTAGATGTCATGTGAGTAGGTCAGTTGATCAAATGAAAAGTTCAGAAGGCTGTGAAATAAAATGGCACACAATGTGCATACACACACTGCAAAGCTTCATGTAATCTAAACTTTAAATCCCCTTAGTTACACCAGTAGGCAAGAAAAAGTGAAAATGCATTTCCCCCTGTTTTGTCACTTAAGCCCAACCATTCTGTTTAGAGGTTATTGATATGCAAAAACAAGGCTTTGCTATAATGTGTTTGCAGGTATGATGTTCACTTTCCTGACTTAATGTTCCTGTTAGAGAGCTCATTTTGAAGCCAGCAGTCATTATGCATGGAAGACGGAGACGTGATGATGATGGTTATTTTATATATAACTCAGTCTCTCTCTCGTTCTGTGTGCCTGCGCTTCTTTCTCAGTCTTGTGAAAGGTTCTGCTTAGTGTTGGCCTGAGACTCACACCCACGGAGACTGTGAATTATCAGAGATGGCAGCACAGATTTCACTTAGCAACTATCACCCACATTCCACAGGCTCCCTCCAAAGACCTGCAGTCTCCCACCCGGGTTCAGACAGGGTGCAATGTGGGGACCGGCTGAGGAGGGGAAATAGTGGGGTCGCTGTGCTGATGTAGCACAGTTATAACATATCGCATCATCAGTATGTTCAATCAATCGGACTGTTTTTGTACAGGTCTGTGCAATTGTATGTGCTTTAGAGATGACAAGCTGATGTGAACAGTAACACACACATTCACACACATGCACACACACATAATATAATGAAAACATTATAAGATGAATACAATAAAATACATTTACTTTTTTTTTATTATAATTTTAAGTTATAAGTTTTTTTACTACTTTCCAGAGCAATTTTGTGCTACATTTAAGGTTCTTGGACTTTAAGGGTTTAAACCAAACCTGGGAATCAAACCATTGCTTAACCGGCTGAGTCACAGGCGCCCCTATTTTTAGCATCAACTATGTCAAAAAAAGGCCAGTGCAGCTTCACACTGTGTACTGGAATTTACTCCGTGTGTTAAAGGACCGTTAGGGCTCTCCTCTCTCTGAAATCATTTCTAAATTACTCAGATTGAGTTAACAGGGTTAATGGGTCAGTTGTTTTGAAAAGCACTCCATGTCTGCATTGCAGAGCAGTCCAGGCTGCTTAGATTTTTTTACAAAGTTTTCTATTTATGTAAATGTCATTTAGTTGTATGAAGTGGAACAGTCCCTCCTTAATTTAATGTTGTCCCGATTCTTCCATGGCATGCTGTCACGATTTTTACATGATAATGTTTTTTATTTACAGAAGTATGTGCTAAGAAGGTGGGCCGCTTCAATTTTTTAATTTCAATTTCCTCCTTTTCCACCTTTGTGGTTTTGGCAGGGTATGATAAAACCCATCAGAAATGTACTGTAAAGAAATGTACTGTAAAGACATGTAATAATAATAATAATAAAAGAATTTGATGATTTTACATGTGCTATATTATAACATTTATTTCTTTTTTACTATTTAAAACACATGACAATTGCTCAACCAAAACATTAATTTGTTGCTAAGCTATGGGACTATAGGACGATCACTGTTGAACAGAGGATCTGCTAATTCACTAATTCTTTCATTACTGCTTGATTTCAAACTACTTTAGCTGCCATAGACTGCAGAGGTCACTTAAATACAGTACAGGGAGTACAATATTTCACATTGGCATGGAAAAATCATTTAGCTGGACAGTACTGCCCAGAAAACCACATACAGAACAAGATGTTCAATTTATAACGGCTTTTCCCAAGGGGAGCAATGACTGATGGGATATAACTGCTGAAACGGGGCCAACGAGAGTGCAAGTCAGAGCTCATCGGCCTTTAAGGAACATCTGGAACTCCTTAGTACATCTGTGTTAGATCAGGAACTGTAAAACACACTCTCACCCCCCAAAAAACAATGACAGTGCTTTTCTCTTGACAAAACACAAGAGTCTCTCCCGTAGGTTGCCTCTTATCTTTCCTTGAGAGCGTCGGTTATTTATTTCCATATTCTTTCATTTATTTTCTTCCTGCCTCCTCACACTCTGACTCATGCTCACTGTCACTTTTAGCCTTTGTGAAAGAGCCTGTGTATGTGTGCGGTGCCAGGCAGCTGCTGGGTTTGTGTACTCAGCCTGAGCCTCATGTCTACACACAGCTCGCATAGCCCTTATCTGAAATGACCAGAACCACATCAATAGATAAAGAATCAAGCCCCGCCTGCTCATTCTACTCCCGCATTCGGTCGGGTGGTCTACACAACAAACTCGCAATACAAGAGTCGCAATACAATCACTTGTGCTGCTTTGTCATTCGGTAAATTTGTGATTAACAGTGGGGTAGAGTTTTGCCCTTACCCAGAAGATCATTTTCCAGGAGATTTCCAGAACAACATCAATCAAACAGTTTGAAGATAATGTTGGTTTCTAAAATCTGTCAGCACTGGGACTGACACGGAGCAGTCACATTTCAACAACACAAAACTTGCACTACTGTGACGTGGGAGCACAAAATTTATTTGCATTTATTATTTCTTCAGCTCTTCAAGTTGTGTTTTTTTTTTCAAAGATGTTTCTGTTGCAGAAATAATACGTCTCTTTTGGTTTTGTTACTTTGCCACAGAGTCGTAAAACAGTATGATTTATATACAGTTTAATCCTGTCTGTGGATTCCCATCATATACCAAGAGGGAGAAATGTTGACTTTTCCAAATATTTTTTAATGTTGTGGATCAGAAGAGTGTCCTCTTTCACATGTGCAGCACAGAAATATAAACAAACAGAGATCTGATTGTCTACAAATCACACCCTTGTTAACTTATTAAGTGTAAAAAACATTTGGTGAGATATGAGTGAATCATTTTGCATTGTTACTGACAGTGTTTAGATGCGAAAAACGCAGCTTTTTCGCATCCAAACACTGTGAAACATCGCATTTTGGCAATATCAGCAGAAAACGGGAATGTTTATAACAGCACTGTGTGAAGCACAGATATCACACTGACATAAAGCAAATATGGCTCACATCACAGCAAAGAGAAACACAGTCTTATTCTAGCGTTTCACTAACTGTACATCTAGGTTTAATTTACAGTCACGCTGATCCAACAGTGGCCAGTAAAACATCTCGATTTATATTTCTCATATAATACAGTATATACAGTTTACTGTGACTTTATAAGTCAGTGTGTGTTTAAAATATATGAGTCAAAACAAATGATGGCGTATAAGATAAATTCCAAAAGAGCAAAGCATCTGTCTCTTTACTGCAGGAAGTGGTTCCAATGTGTGGCAATTTTTGTTTCTGCTTGCCAATTGTAATTTATGCAGAAGGCCAGTCACAACACTTCTTATTGCAAAATTTTTTTAATTTTTTCAGCTAAAAACATCTCTTTCCTCTGTCATCACTGGTATTTGTTTTGGAATGAGTGAAGAAACTTTTTTTTTCTCTTTTCTATGAGTTCATAAAAGTATGACTGATGATACAGTTTTCTATTAATAATTCTAGTTTTCTGCAGTCCCTCCAGCACTTGCAGACATCTTTGGACGTTTCAGAGAATGTACAGAGAAACACAAGGCCATGCACACTGCGTCAATAATGTCGACTCAGAGTTGTAAACAATTGAATGTAACGTGAAGCCAGTTATCCTCATCATAATGGTCATATTCCTTAGCCATGTTTCTGTAAACATGGAGGGGGGCATGCTGGGGGCCCTAACACTGAAAAACTACACACCACACACACTTCTGTTGGCAACCAGGCGGGTGTGACTTCTGTGGAGAGAGTGTGACTATTAAAACATTCTGGCATTGGAGCTGCAAAAGTGTTTTATTTAAAGAACAACAATATCTGCATAAAATGGAGAAAAAGCATTTTCACGATATTATCGAGTTTTTCTGGAAAGCACTGGACCCCCGTGGATAGGCAACAGATTCAGGCATAACGGCTGTGATTAAACAAAAAGCCTCTTAGAGGACTTCTGTCAACAACATTAGATGATTTGTAATTAGTAATAAAACTCATCTAACTAAAAAAAGCACAGGAAGTCAATAATTTAACCCAGCATATGATGGAGGCCCAAAAAGCAGGTCCACACACCGTCTCATGTTTCCAAGCACTGGGGCTCCAAACACCCACATTCATAGCGAGCTGACCGCAGATAAGCTTCCCTGAACCAGTCGACCTCTCCTCTGTCATCTCCATGCTTAATTATGGACCGTCTCATTTCCACAGCATGAATATATCAAAGCAGCCAAGCACCAAGCACGAGTCTGGAAAACTAAGATTCCTCAAGCTTTCAGCTTCTCTGAACTAGCAAGACGTCAATTTTGACCTAATTTATTTATTTGTTTTAATCTTCACTTGAAGGGACGGTTACCAAACTGTACGCTAACAGGCGGAACTGGGTCTCGGCTGCTCGAGTAGTAGTTTCCATGGCAACCGCTGGGCCAGCCGAACACAGGCACTGAGGGGGACACTTAGCATAGCTGTTTATTACCCATCATTCTCCAAAGTGATGCTAAACTAATAATGCCTTTTCCACGCTCTCACTGGTCCACAGATTGGTCGACCAGCAGTGGTAGTATGTGCGCGCGCATATGTGTGTTTCCATGATATTGTTAGAGAGTTAAATATGTAAATTGGTTTGAAGCAAGAAGAGTTTAAATGAGAAATGAGGTCAATTAGAAACAAGAACACGTTTTAATTTAAGATATTGAGTTTTCCCTGTTTTCTGTGTGGCACAACACCGCTATATACTGTGTACTCTGTATACTGTATTAGTATATTTTACATAATGTTTTGTATTTCACACTGTTTCGTACTATACTTATATTATGCTATGCTATGTTAAAATGTTCATCAAATATGTGCACCAAATAATAAACCTTTATTTGTTTTTACGCTTAAATCAAGTATTTATATATATATAATCATATATATAACTTCACTTGCAGTACTGCACTTTGAGTTTACATTGAGTATTTTTTGATTATTGCCTTCAACTATTTATATTCTAGTTATTTATTATTTTATGTACTTCTAAGTTTATTTGTTACTTCTCTATTTATCTGTTCTTATTTCTGTCCTGTGCTGCTGCAATACCTGAATTTCTCCTCTGGGCTCAATAAAGACTTGAACTGATTTTGCAACGAGGGATCATATTATATTGAGATACATCAGTATATATATGTTGATACACCGCAACCAGTTTGGACCCTATGACTTAGACTGAGGTGTGTTTTATATTTAGTCATTTGGCTTTTATACAAATCCACTTACAAGTGATTTACCATACACACAGCAGATACGCCTTGAGTTTGAGAGTCTTGCCCAAGGACAACATGTGGTTCAGAGGAGACAGAGACTGAACCTTTCAGCCGCCCTCCCTGCTTTCTGTGTGTGTGTGTGGGGGGGAATCCCATCAGTCAGCACCACATCCTGTTGAAGAGCAAAAGCTACATGCAATAGGTATCCTTGTTAAAATGCTGCTGCGTGTTAAACACACAAATTATTTATCGAGAAGGTTGTGAAAGGGCTGCGTGGGGAGAATATCAGATTCTCCTCCGATCACGCCATCTCCATCTCCTCCTTCTCTTATACATGGTGCTGCAGCTTTGCACAGGTGACAAAACAGGCTGACACATCCTCCACCAGGATCCAAGTCTTCCATCTTGATGCACGATGGACACGAGGTTATTCCACTGCTGCCAAACTATGAACAGCTGGCACAGTTGCTACGGTGTGAAGTTTTCTCAGATTAATATGCATTAATTCTCTGTATAATATCCTGGATATTTAAAAACTGAGTAAACAGCCGTTTGGAAAGTTTGACGTGGGACCACAGTGGTCTTACGTATTAACTAAGAGCACTACTACATAAGCAGCACATTCTTATTTAAACTCTGTTCTCTTATCTTATCTACTGAATACAAAACACACTTTAAACACTTAGTGGGAGCCTGACAAGGAGACCAGTGAAACATATTGACTGTACACTAATCCAGAGTCCACACACAGGCCTGATTTGTCCTCTGTTTGCTGTTTAATGGGCTTTTAGGGGCTTAACCCCCCATTCCTGCTGTGGGTGAAGATGAAAGATCCACCGCAAAATGCATTAGGTTGCGCTTCATTAACGTACAAGAGAAAAATAAATCACTGTGGTATCTGCGAATATTAGCAGCCTCTACACCTGTGTGCGTGTTCCACAAACACAGGCCCATGTGAATGCAGAGAAAAGGGGGATAGAGTGACCTGCCTGTTGCTCTGACGCAGGCTCTGATAAGACTGTTCCATGTGATGCAACAGTTAGCAGAAACGCCAAGGGCCGGGTATTTTTAGGAACTAGTCTTTGACCTCTCACAGCACTTGTGTCAACAACATCCACATAACAATGCTGGCCATTGTCGGGGGCCCGTAAAGCAAATAACGCCGGGGTGAAGAATGTACAAATATGAGAAGTCTCAGTGACACAATGCAAAAAAAGTTCATATCAGAAACCTAGTGGTCATTATCAGTGTATGTGCAAAGTGTGTTTGGTGTGTTTTTATTGGGGGGGGTTTAATTCTGCATAGAAGCACATACAGTACATGCCAGTATTCACACTCAAACAGACACCCACACGTAAGAGGTAGGACAATGGCTTTGTGATGTTATTTCCCAAAGAAAAACAAACAGCAGCAATTCAGAGAGTGAGAGAAGATGACAGCTCTAACAAAGCCGGAGATGGTGTGTGTTTGTGTGCATTGACGGGTGGATGAGTGGGACTCGCACATGTGTACGTACCGCACTGTAACCCTATGGCACAACAGGACGTTGCCATTGTTACACATTTTAACATGTTGCAGCTATAATAGGCTAGTGTTTGTTTTGAAAGCAGTCTGGCAAGGAACACAGCAGACCCAACTCATAGCTGCGGTAAAACCAGCCACTCATGTAAAGTTGAGAGCAGACACTCGATTCTGTTGTATGCGACTGTAAAATCACACATACCAGCCAACACCGCAAGTATTACAGCCTAGGAAACAACCAGATGGACTGCATGTGTTTTAAAAGCTTTGGAAGTAAGGGTCGTAAATTCAAGAGGCAGACACTGAGTTACTCCTCGTATAGCGAACAGAAAGCATCAAGATGTCTGCAAGAGCCTCAGTTGCTCTTACATGACACATTGATTTGGCCATAATAAAATAAGACTTTATAGTAATAACTGGGAAAAAAACAGCCTGTCAAGATTTTTACTATTATGTCTTTGATTTAGAACAGGTGTTTTAAATTTTGGGCCATATGCTACAAGTCACTGAAACTATTATTTAGTACCTCGCTGTGCAGGGCAACAGGTTATTTATTCATTCCTAAAGCAGCAAAATATTTCAAGAATTTTACAAACGGACACAACAGAGAAAACTTAACACGCTAAATCCAAACATAATTTACACGACAAGGATGGAGCTTAATCAGCTTTTCCTCTTTCTTAGAAATCAAAATGTCTTTGTCATTACCTGTATCCATCAACAACAACTGAAACCCAGCGAGGTTAATGAGTCATTGGAGAAAGGGGAAATAATTGTAAATGGGTGTGAAGCAGTGATTGATGACACTATATTACTGTGTCACATGTACACAGACAACCTTACAAATAAATAGCAGTGCCGAGCTGCAGCTATCTCATGACATTCATTCACTCAACAATGGCAAACAATGTTGGAGCCCGTGATGGATTGTACTATAGTATATCAGGATGTTAGTGAGTTCCCACGAATCACTAACCTAGCTCAGTAATTATTTGATAATAAATAATCAGAGTATTGCAACAAATCCGGCGTACGCGTGATATTTCTGTGTTACGCTTACAGCACTAGCAGATGTTATGGTGACAATCAATGATTTATTATTAAGCCCTACATCCCACAATTGTTTTCATCTAACGGCTTTCCCATTCAAACTTCTCCCCAAGGAGAATGACAGTTGTAAAACAGATATGGCAGTACAGAAAGCCCCCCCCAAACACACACTCACACACACACACACAAACACACACACACACACAATACACACATACACAATCCCCTCCACACTGACTCGTCCCTGTCACCCCACCCTTGAAGAAAAGTACAAAGCGTTCCTTGTGTGAGAGCACAGAGACCTGAGTGATTCTGCTTTATATCATGGTATTCTCGCACTGTCACACAACAGCACACTTACACACACACACACACACACACACACACACACACACACACACACACACAGCCCTCGAGCTGAGGCGGTTCTTTCAACCTACTGGCCTTCAGTGAGTCTCTAGGTCCTTGGCATGACACACAAACAAGACACTGTACAACGAGACATATCAGCCCCGAAGTACATGCACTGTAAATACCCAAATACAACGTGCTGACAAAACACAGTAGAGTAACATAAAGACAATGATAATTTATCACGACATATCTGTCTTTTATTTCTCAGCTCCATTGTGTTTTTAATTACTTATCAACATCTGTACGTGGACCTCAGTGTTTGAAAATTTCTGCTTCATTATTGTTCAAGCAGCTGATTGTTTTTACATTTAGTCAGCTGGTTTTCTGAATGTATAGTAAAAAGAAAACAAGTTTTGTCTTGTTTCTCCAAAAAAATCCTCGGAATTTAGAGGGTTACACTAATTTTGAAATGTCACCTTAACAAATAACTGATTATCCAAATAGCTGGTAAATAAATGTCTCTAAACCAATCAGTTTAATCACCTGATTGTTTGAGATCTCAATTGTCTCTATTGTGTATGAAGACACAACAATAATATTTTGTAGCTGTTTGCTCATCACAATTATTGAGTTCCTACACAGAGTGTCCTTTTTTATGTTGACCTTTTATTACATTAAAATGTGTATCAGACACATTTTGTTCCACATGGTGCTTTTTAACCAAAGGCTTCAGGAACTTAAATTTCCCAAGACCCACTTCTCTGCTCCATCTGATTTATTGGAAGCCACAGACCACAGGCAGTGTTTGCAGTCATGACTGTGGAAAAAGCTTCTTGGCCAGTCAGCGATGTGCTGTAAGTGCCTGAAGGTGCCTGAACCTTCAGAAAGTTTCAGCAGGGACGTTTGTTGGGGTAATTTAGAACTTAATTTAGATTCTCGCTCCTCTGGTGGAGATCCAAGCAGGGCACCTGACTTACAATGACAATTATTCATTTAGCAGACACTTTAATCTAATACAACTTATAGGTAAGTTGAAACTTTGGGGTTCACTGTCCCGCCCAGAGACACTTTGACATGTAGTCAAGGCGGAACTTGGAGTCAAACCACTGACCACTACAGCCATCCCCTGTCGAAGGTTTGCTGCTGTACATCAGGGAAAGTTCCTGTAATGCGCCTTTAGAAAACCTTGCGATGTTGTTTGGCAGCAATTTAAAGCTGCGCTGCTCCATATTTTTTGTTAACAATGGAAAAAAATGGCCATGTGTAAGTAAAGGTGTTGCTTGTAGTGACTCATGGAGAATTATCACCTGATTCAGAAGTTCATCTCGCAGCAGCGCGTTTAGCATCTTTCGGCTCATTGTCACGTCACTGTTATGATTTTGCTTCACAGCTCTCATCTACCCCCCAATGGCTGTTGGACATACATCAGGCGGCTCAGAGTGAATGATAATGCTGCTCTACGCCTGCCGGATGTGTAAATATGCAACTGTTTGCTAACACGTTCCACACATCACATTTTTAAGGCAATAAGGTTTTAGAATTGAGTGTAATATTTCCAACAAAACAAAAACAGAATATGCAGATTTAACAAAGAGCTACCATATGGAGCAGATGACTGTAAATATGATGTATATTCATTATGTGGAATCAGTTAGAAAGAAGCAACACTTACAGGAAATGAATATCAGCTAGTCACAGCTTTTTTTGACCTGATTTTTGCTCCTGCAACTTAAAGCTACAACTATAGCTCCTGCTATTAGACATCGTCCCTCCAGACCTTATTTGGATTTGAACAATGCTTTGCTACACAACATGCATTAGCCCTGACGGAGCCACCAAACAGTCTAAGAGTTATATATATATACATCATCATGACAGTGTACTAAACTTTATTCGTGAACTTAATCAATCAGAAAAGCTGCAGGATATAATGATTATATGCTGAAATAACATGACACAAAGGGAAAACAACTGCCACGACAGTTTCCACTCTGTTCACTGTCAGCGTCTCAGTTGAGGTCAACCGTGACAAACAAAGAGAACAAGTCAAACAGTGACACATTAAACCTCCCTCACCTGCTTCCAGAGGAACTTGTCTTCCTGGTTGATCTGCCAGGTGGTGACCACATGTATGATGGACAACACAGCTCCACTCAGCACCGCTGCTCTCATCCTCACAGGCAGCAGAGTGTAGATGATGTAGATGAAGAACACGGACCACCAGATGCCTTCCGAAGCGCTCCTGGGTGCCACCATGAGCACCCCGAACACCTGTACCGACACCAGCACTCCGATCACCAGGTAACTGACCATCCACATGTAGTCCTGGTGGAAGCCATTGCGGTTGCACACTATCATGAGAGCCATGAAGAGAGCCATCGCCACAGACAGTGCTGACAAGTAGGCCACATGAGGGGCGGTGTGGACACAGTGGAAGGTCAGCATGATGGCACACACGATCACCAGCACCCCCATGAGCATGGTCAGGGAGCTCTGGTTCAGCCTAAAGAAGTAACGCTGGTACAAGCGCTCCAGCTTGCGGGACTGGAATTTTTTCGACTGAAACACCCGCACCACCCTGAGCCAGCAGTCTGCAGCCGTCACTACCCCTGCCACACCGTTGGGACCCTCGTCTCCTATGTCCCCACTTCCTCCATTACATCCCCCTTTTCTCCCTTTCAGCTCTCCGTCAAAGCCCAGGTCGACAGATTTTAGCCCCACCCCCTCACCGGGGGCCCCTCCCCTTTTCCCATAGTGGTCCTCCTGCCATCCACAACGGACGCCAAAGTTGCCCCCGCCTCCTACCGCTCCTGGCGCCCCTCCTCGGTGGTGCTGATGGAGGGGGGCTCCAGATGGGGGCTCCATAGCATCTGGGTCCCGCAGACAGCTCATGTAACGCGGGTTGCAGAGAGATGAGCCTCCCTTCCGTTTGGACTTCTTCCCATTGCGCTCCCCCCACGCAGTCTTGCGGTCGTCCACTCTGGCGACTAGGAAACCACTAAACCAGGACATTCTGTGTGAGAGGAGAGTTCAGTACAGAGACAGGTCAGAGATAGATTAAAAACTAAAACACTAATATTGTGTGAGAAGACACACACCACTTCTTCGTGTGTCCACATACAGGTGTTGCTCAGTTACCTGTTGGGGTTCTGGTACATGTCCCAGCCCTTTCCCTCGCAGCCGGTTCACTCATTTATCCCCCTTGGACGAAATTTTGAATAAGCAACAAGGGCTCTATGGAGGCCAAACTGCAGCGCTGCAGGGTGGGAGTGAGGGATCGGGTCTAAAGGTGCAGCAGCTCGAGATGTTTGTTCCAGAGCCACTTATCAGAGACCAAGGTTAATGAGAAGACCAGTCTGTGCTGCCAGGCCTATCTCCACAGCTTCTGCTGGGTCTAGAGGGAAAACCAGACACAAGCAGTGGATTGCAGAGTGAAACAGAGGATCCAGAGATGGATCTGTGATAATGTCATGGCACTTTAGATTAGTCAGGACACTTCAAATCACGATAGTAGCGTAGCAATAATCTTGTGCAGTGTGCCATTGACGTTGCTAATACTCATATTAATAAACAGCGCTGACTCATTTTTAGCTTGTTCCATAACTTGTTAGCAAAGTGCTCCTTGATCCCAAATCTGACAGGAAATGAAATGCCTCACATTTTCTGCTAAACGCATGCAAATCTAATTTCCTGGATAACCAGATGCACTTGACATTTTGTCTCATGTCTGAAAACTGAGCGGTTTCCGAAAAGAAGACATAAGTTACTTCCAAAAATACGGCGGAGAAAGGACAGAATAGGACCTACAATGGCTGGTAAGTTTGGGTTTTTAAAGACGAACCAGGACATCTGGTACAGTGCAAGTTGTGCTGAAGACAAACGAGAAATGCTTCGACTGTAGCTCAGTTTAATATCAAACAGTGGCAAAAGACAAGCAATAAATACAGATAAATGCTGCTGGACAACAGGACAGTGTCGAGACAAATATCAAGGCATTAATTGTTTACTGGCTACGGCATGACACGATGTGTGGGCCCTGCAGCACAAACCAAACTGTGTTTACGAATGGCTAGAAAATCGAGCTGCCAATATTTCCCTTTTTAGCTTAATAAAACATATAAACTACAGGCATACATGTGTCATCTGTGCCAGATGAAAACTCATATGTAAAGACGTATGTAAAATGAGTGAAGCTTGTTTGAATACAGGGGACCTGACGGAGCTCAGCTGCTTTGTCAAAGTCTAACAATCAGTCCTAAATTGCTGCATGTTTTTATCTGCTACTGTGTGTTACGACACATGTGGATGCGACATGTGTGTCTCTGGCTGCTGTAATCCAGTGTGGGTGTATGACAATCATATTTCCAGTCATGGGCTGGGGATACATGGGGGCTTGTTGTGTCATTATTAAGCAAATTACCTATAGATTGCACATATTTTTGCAGATTTCACACTAGTGTATTGAGATATTGCTGTATGCATCACATTTATGTGTCTGCATTGTTGTTTTTGTCCTAACAGAAAATATGTCTTTGGGCATTTCCTAGATTCACTTGTAGCCTTATAACACCCTGGTTGAATTCCATACTATTTCTCTGAAATAGCCCTAAAGCACTTTGCCTAATAATAGTCAGGTAGTAATAATTCATTGCAAGCTCTATTTTCGTCCTGACTGAATTATAAAACGTCCACATATGCCTCTGCAGCCGCTACCAGCTGATCTTACCAGGCCTCCAGACGCCCTGAGTTCCAGCCGAACGCAACGCAGTCGCCGCCGCTGCAGCCACTTCTGCTTCTATTGCTGCCGCGTCCTCGACCGGCATTTCCAGCGGGGAGCTGCGCTGGCTCGCCGAAGCAAAAATAGCATTTCCCCGGTGCAGCCCGCCTGCATGCATGCGCCTTCTCTGGCACGTATCCATCCAAGCCGTATCCCTATATCCCTCCTCCCAGCTGGCAGCAGATCGACAAGATTCAAGGAGATCCAGCCCCCCACACACACACACACACACACTCTCACACACACACCTCCCCTCTCCCTTCCTCTCCTCTCCTCCCACCTCCAGCACCACTGCCGCCTCTTCCCCTCCACCTCCCCGGCTGCGTCCCTCACTCCCCCTGCACAAGGTCGACCAGCTTGTGCCAATTTCCAAGCGCCGCGGCGCTGCCAGGCGCTTTGGTGCTCGGCTGTAGCGGCTCTCTGGTTTCCCTCGCTAGCGCCAGGACAGGGGAGGGGAAGCGGGGAAAGGAAGGCGGGCGGGGGGGGGGTGACTGACTATTCCTGGGGGACATTTTCAACCGGACAACCACTACACTGGCGTTAGAGCCACAAGCAGCGGGCATAAAGTCATTCATTGCGGACTCGTCCCACTTAGAGGCTCATGCTCGGTCCGCGCTTTACTTGTCATCCAGATGATACAGATGCGAAAATAGATCAAGCGTCTAGAGGAAGTCAAATGCATGCAGCGCCTTCAGTGAGGCATCCTTTGCGTTTTCTGCGGCTCTGCTTTGGTTATGCGGACGATATGTTTGCTATCCGGTATTAAAAAAAATGAACAAACACCATGCACAGGCAGGCCGTGTGTGAGGGCCCGCATTCAAACAACGTAGGCTGCTGGTTACATAACACCGTGGCCTATGTGACAACCATAGCGGGGAGCATCAAACCGTTTGCCCGGCAGCTCAAGACACAAACACGCCTCGTTTTATTTATTTGTTCGCAAACGTCCTTCAGGCTGCAGCAGCGCGACAGGAGCCGAGTGTTGACGAACGCGGGTAAATAAACAGACACGGGCACGTTACTGCCGCTGCACATTCCTCAGCATCAGTCCGCGGATGGAATAACGCTCCACGTCCCGTCATATTCATAACGCCGCGTGTGTGCGTGTAATGACACATGTGGTGGAAATGAGGGGGTGGGTGGTGGTGGTGGTGGTGGGGGGGGGGCGTCATTTACAGCTGTTAAAATAGCGTGTATGTAGGAAACACAAAGGCTGATGTTGGTTAGAAAGCAGCGGCTCCCCCCGGTTGCGGAGCGGAGGCCCCCGTCAGCCACTGTCACCAGCTGTGTCATTCACTCCCGCCGACGGAGACGCGGCTCCGCGCTGTGACATGGGAGCGTGTATGATATATGTCGGCCTGCAGTGTGTTACAGCAGCGGCAGAAAGACGGACTCACCGTGATCATCTTCTGCTCCTGCTGCCCGACAGCACCGCAGCGGACGATCCGTGATCCGGCAAGGAGCGGCCAGGGTGGAGGACCATTTGTGAGCCGGCTGTGCGAGGATGGTCCGGTTAATTTGGTCACCCTGTGGTGGATCTCCTCCTGTCGTCTTCTCGCTCCACTCCCTTGCCTCTCCTCCCCCTGACCCTCTCGGATCCAAGCTCCACAGTCAAGACGGGGAAAACCCAAGCGATAAGCTTCCGCTTCCCCTTGTTTCAAAATAAAGCCAGCGGTGGGGAATTATTATTAAGGAGTAAAAGTCGTGCGTCGAAAACTTCAACAATCTGAGGAAAGAAGCAACACTACAAACATTTAATTTGTGTAAACACTCAACCAATGCTGTGTTACAGGGTGTTTAAAGCAGATTTTTACATTTCAGAAATTCACATAGTGAATTTGTATTTTTTTTGTTTCTGGATTTGTTTAAACATTTGGCAGCAGGAATAATTTTTTTTCAAAGTTGGTTATGCTTATTTTATCTGTTGTACGTAAAATCTCACTCTATAAAGTAACTGGTATAACATGGAATGGAAAAGTAAACATATTTTAAATTAGTACAGGCCTTGAGTAAATGTGACTGTCTCAATCAACCTCTGACAACCACCATGATTGTTTTTCATTAAAAAAAAACTAAATAAATTTTTAGTTTCACTGCATTATTTAAAAAAAGAAGGATTTTCCATAAGGGTGTAATGTTTTGTGAAAAGTCAGTAAGTGAATTGACAAATGTAGATAATTTATGTTTTGGATGTTGACAGCCAGTCACACAAAGTTTTTGTTATCATGTTATTACTGTCTATGTCTTCTGGGCAATAAAGTGAGGTCTTGGCTGATGAAATGTCACAGCTTGCAGGTTTTAAAGGCCATGGCAAAAAAGAGGGAACTATTTAAAAAACAAATTTAGTGGCAAACTAACTTTCAAAAGAGATGAGTTGGAGCCTTTAAAGTCAGTGGTGTAGGTAGGTGGATGTGTAATAGGCAAAGGTTGGAGTGAAAACCCAATAAAAGAGTCACACAAAACATCACACAGTCTCAGTCTAAAGAGAACTGAGGACCAGGTGCTCCCACTTAGCACAAACGGACAAACCCAGCCCAAAAATGACCAGAACTAAAGAAGCAGTCACAGCACGACTGGAGGCCAGACTGATTCACACAGTGAAACCTGTGATGAGCTAATGGACAAATTAGATGTTTTTTGGAGAGGTGAGGCTTCTACTTTGGCAGCCGTTGCGCAGGAATCTTCTTTTAAACTTTGTGCATCTTGTTACTTTCTTAAAATGTACTGAAAGTGAAAGTCACCAGATTTTAAAAAAATTGGGTTGAGTAGATATATTAAAAACCATTTTCAAGGGTTTAAATTTTCAGTTTTTAATTTTTTAAAAACTCAAATGGCAGTCCTGAAACGGTCTGCAATTAACTATCAATTAACAATCAATACGCTAGATAAATTCATATTTATAATATTAATATTTTAAAAGATTTAAAAGATTAGGTTCTTCCTCAGCTTAATGGGTATGATGTATATCTATCTGCATTTGCTTCTGTAGTTTCTTACATGTGAAAACATTGGGGTTTTTTTTATGATTTTGAATACCTTGTATATTTAAAGACATGTTATGTGCAGCCAGTGGCTCGCCAGCTCATAAAGAAGGAATACTATATTTACAGGAGAGGTAAAGCTTACAGTCGTGTTTCATTTCCACTGAGATTGTTGTATTTCTGTCGACCCCATTTTCTTGGATTCACACGCTTTTATTTCGAAATCAGATTGCTCCCACTTCCGCTCTCACCTTGTCTAACGTTGCTTTGGCGCAGCTCCCCTCAGCCTGGACGCGCCGTTGCTCCCACCGCTCTCCCACTTGTAGTAAGTCGGAGCTCCCTCTGGAGGTGAAGTCGTGTCTGCAGTCAGTCCGGACGGTCAACCAGCTCCAGCGATGCTCCTCGGTTTGAGCCCCACAAGGAAAAACAGTCCTGCAGAGCAAAGGTGAATCAAACATGGTCCTTAAAATAACTTATCATCATTTTAATAATGACTGAATTAACCTGCTGAGTCCTTCTGCAATGCTTTTTTTTTCAGACACTAAGAAACATCGTAAAGCTGATCTAAACGTTGAGTAGTCGGTTAATAAATTTTAATTAAAAACATTTTGCAATGATTTTGATTAACTGATTATTCAGCCTTGGCGAAAGAGATACAGAGGTGGACGGTAATTTTATTCCTTTGCAAAAAAGTCAAACAAACTTTAAGCAGCCATGGACATTTTAATGCAAAGTGTAGTACTTTTCATACAAACTCCATTTGCACAAAGGTTGGGATACTGTGTAAAAAATAAATACATAAGAATTTAATGATTTGCAATTTATTTGATTTATATATTTGTTCTGTACAAGGACAACATCAAAATATTGAAGCTATATATTTTTTTATACATATATTTGCTAACTTAAAATCTGATGCCAGCAACATGTCAAAAAGTTGGGACAGAGACATGTTGACCACCGTGTTGCATCACTTCTTCCGTTAACAAGCCTTTGTCAGACAGCAATTGTTTAAATTTTGAAAGAAAAAAAATCTTATTCTGGCCTCATATAGCATTTCAACGGCTCAACAATGCTCCAAATGTTTTGGTGGGTGGGTGACAACATCTGGCAGCTTCGTCTGGGTGCCGAGTTGATTCTTCTACAGTCTGCAGAAGCTCAATCAGAAAAAGCCTTTGTGGAAGGATAGAAGCCAGGGGAACAGGTCAGGGTAATCGAGTGTAGGCTTCAAAATCACAGAGGCAGTACGGGATCAACCTGGACAGAGAAAGTCATATAAAAGTGAGCAGAAATTTACTTAAGAAAACAAAAGTGCTCCCAAAAGACTTTAAGATGTGCTACATGTCAACAGAAGTCACACTAAATAAAAAAATAATATTAACATGTTAATCCAGTTATTTTAATGGTTGCTTGTGTTGATTAAGATTAAAAATGTGCATAATATTTCTATAATGATGACAGAAGAAGGAGATGTCTTAGTCGTGTTACAAATTCTTAAACAATGGCCCCTCAGAAGTGATGGCCATGCTGACATGTGGCTCTTCTTCCACTGCTGCCTCTTGTTGTCTGATTGATTTTACAACAGTCACTCTGGTACCTTGGTGTGACAGTTCCAGCTGGTTCAATTTTGTAGTTCTTACTTTGAGATAATTTGGTTCAAAATAAGCATGTTTGATGTCATAAGTGTAATTTGTGCACATCATTGCACATTTCCACCAACAACCAACTTTTGCACAGCTTTGAAGCTGACATTTCCAACATGTGCTCATCCCCCTGACAAGACACAACTACTAGTGTCTGAATGATTGCAAAAAAGGTCAATATGTGTCAGATGTAACTGGTGGATGAGGTTGCACTGAAATTTTGTCAATGGATTAAAATAGATTTTAGCATGAGTACTTTGACTAGTCTGCAGCTACACAGCCCTGTGTGTTCTCACATCAGGTACTACACAATTTTTTAAGTTACTTTTTCCATTACTGTTTGTTTCATTATCAGTACATCCATAGGCAACATAACAAGTCTTAAATATATAACCAATACTTTATGTACTGCCTGTTTACTTAATAACATTATTTCCTAAAGCCTATGTTAAAATATTAAAATATTCAAATTTTGTATTTACACCCACTGGCTTTTTCATATAAAATGGAAAGTAGCAAATATTTACAACTAAGACGGCAACATATTACTTAAAGTGCTGATCTTTATCCTTATCATGTACAATTCCTTTTATACTTCACAAATTCACTAATTTCTTCTGTATCTGTTAGACTGTTTAAGTTTTTGTTTAAGTCTGTAGGTTTGCTGATTTTTGGCATCATTAATATTTTTTTAATATTAATGGAACCTCTCTTGTCAGTGGGCTCTCTAAAAGTATATTTTTGAACACGTTTTATATTTATGACTGAGATTAGCGACCCATCATATCTCAACCTGATCTTAACTTCATTTAAGCTGTTTGAACTTACTTTGTCTTTTTAACCCAAATGATAAGGGTATGAATGTAAACCCTGCCATGTGCAACTCAGTGAAATCTCGTTATATTCCTGCCAGTGACTTATTATTATAACCGTCACCTTGCTGGAGATCGACGGGGGCCCGCACTCGTTTTGCCCTGGGCCTCCTCAGAGGTTCGTCCGCCCGTGGTGATCAGAAAGTGGAAAACGCTCCCCCACAGTTTCTGGAGATTCCACTGTCATTTCACTGTTGAAATCCTCACACAAATATTACGCAGGGAAAAGAACGAACCTAGTGTTTCTGTAAATCATTTCGCTGGTAAAAATGAAAAAGAGATGCGGATCATATTTCTTTGCGCCGGTGTGAACGGGTTTCTGTGGCACGTTGGACAACATCGACACCCCCGGGAGGGACGGACACTTAGTACGGACCTGCACGGCCGCTCGTGCCGTGACGCCTCGCTCTTAACGCGTTATTTTGGCTCCGGGATTTTTCCTGCTCGCCGTCCGTCGGTGACACGCTCGCACAGCTGCAGCCTTCCTGTCAGCTGAGGGCGGCAGTTAGTCGCCGTCTCACGCCGCTCGCCCCGCCGTCTTCCCCGCTGCTCGTAGATGTCCTTCGCATCCCTTCGTTTCCTCCACTAACCAATGAACCGATGTCCGCGCGCTTCCCGCCTCCCTGCGCTCTCAATAGATGGTGCAAGTCAAAATGTCCAAGTCGCCCGTAGACCCTCTGTCTGCTGTGGAAACCGGCTCCCAGTCCCACTATTTCCAGGTAAATCCACACACACTTGTAGCCGTTTCTTCGCTCGTCTGCCTCCATCATCAACAAATGGTTCGCTAATCTCCGGCTACTTGTTGTTGAGAAGGAGGCGTCGCGTTTTTTGGCAGCGAGCTACTTTTTCTTCCGCCGCCTGCACCGAAACTGCAGATTGATGCTCGCTCGGTGGAAAGTGGCCGTTAGATCCGTAACACGGGCCGAGGAAACAGGTTCAAATCAACACAGATGCTGCTACAGTTGCAGTATTGGATCGGGCCTTTTTTTTTGGATTCCATATTGATGTTTGTTTTTTTTTTTAAATTTCTGATGCATCTTCTGCATCACTTAATCCATACTCATGTAGGTACACTAACACACCTTCTCATGGGACTTGGATGCTGGTGATTATTGGTGCAAGGGTGCAGACAGACCATGACTCTGACTCACCTGTAGCCTGAATCTACAGGGCCTGCCAGCTCCACTCTGCAATATCTGGGATACTGGAGGCCTGAGGAGAAGTGTTTCCTGCATTGAGGAGAAGGCTATATTAATTTAGTAGAGGTGGGATACCACTGAATTTTGGCTTCGATTCAAATATATTTGAATCAGCAGCAGTATGCTTTTTAGTTAATAGTAGCAAATGTGCCATCATGCAAGGTACTGTACTTCTGGATTTTAAATTGCCAGCAAAGCATGTACAGTTATTATTTACTACACATGAGGCATGAAACTGATGTTTAAACACAACAAACAAGTCTTGCCAGGTGACCTTTCTAAATTAAAGATCTTATTACTACAACTATGCATACAACAGAAGCACAGACACGTCAAGACTGAGTGTTCATGTGCCCAAGTTGGGATGTAACTTTTATTTTGGTAGAGATCCTACGGTTGATGCTCAAAACAAGATTTTTATATATGTATATATTGGGAGTTATTTGTATTTATTTGATAGAAGCAACTAGAGGAGCAGACAGGAAACATGATGGCGTGACATGCAGCACTGCAGCCTTGTGGTACATGCACCAACCATTCCGCTATCAGGCTGCTCCGCTGCAGTATTTCTGACTTTTAGGGTTCAATTCATACACCCATTTGTTCTGAAATATATGTGGTGTTGGGTTAAGTTATGCTGATTGTATTTGATGCACTAGTGTGCGGCATCTTCATCCTGTTTTTCTCTCACCTGCATATTCTCTTTCATCACAGCTGCCCAGGAAGTTGCCTAAACGGAAGAGCCGATTCAAACGCTCAGATGGCAGCACCTCGTCTGACACAACATCCAGCTTCATCAAACGGCAGGTAAAAGCCCCTCAGAGCCGACTTCTGCTTAATTATCCATGCATTTTAAGCTACATTAAGTTCTGGTACATTTGTTACATCCCAGTTGCAGGCAGGTTGCCTCACTGTTTCTCTTTTTTTTGTCTTGCAAAGAAACAAACGTAGGCCACAGTTCATTTCAGATATATTCTGTTGGTGGTGAATCCAGGTTTGTCCTTTGATAGAAAACACTTGTAAACAACATCTGCAGATCTGTTATGCTGATATAAAATTCAAGAGCATTTGTGATCTCGATACTGAAGCACAGATTTCTCTTCAGGTGCAGTTGTATATTTTCCCAGCAGAGGGCAGAAAAAAGTTTGGAAATGAAAATGTGCTGAGGCAAAATCCCAGCACAGGCAGTTTTTAATTACATGTTTTTAGGTCAAACACATGCAGAGCACTTGGTTTTATTTGGGACTGTGTATGTGAATCTGATTCAACTTGTTATTATATATGATAATCTAGACTGTTTTAATTTATACATGTTTGTTTCTTCAGATGGGATTTTAATTCAGTGTCACTGTGAAAGCAGAGCTGGCTGTTGTTTCACAGAGGAAGAAAACTTGATCCTTGTAAAAGTCTAATTGTGAAGAGTCAAGAGTTTAACATCGCTCATTCTAAACCACTAGATCCTAAAGATTTTGTCAGCCAGTTGATTTACATTAAATGAGTCAACAATGCAGAAGATGAGGATTTGGAGAAACTGCCAGAAAATGGTGTTTTGTGCAATGCTCAGGTGACACTAGGTGCTTCTTGCTGTTCAGTGACACAGACTTGTACTTGCTGAACACAAATTGTATAACCAACACACATTATTGGCATAGAAGAAATAAGTCATGGCTTTCTGTGGTCATATTTATGAACATTGCAGCTTAAAGTCAGATTTAGGTAGTTACAGTATGTGAGGCTCATACAAAGCGAAAGTCCCATCGTTAACACGAGCAGCTGCTCGGCTACACGGGGCTGGGAGCTGAGTACTAAACACTGGAGAGCAACACTGCAGCTGTGCTGTATGAAAGCACATCACATTCACAACAGACTGATGCTGCAGGAACTGGATCTGTTCAAAATTTCCCTGATACTCATCAGGTTTTTAGGATACTTTCAAATTTAATTTGGTGACTTACAGTAGTAGAAAGCAAAATAGAGTGTTTACATCTAATTTGGCAAACCTAGTTTTCTGAAATGTAAACAAATGTACAAGGGTCACTTCACAGCCCACAGTGTGGTTGGTTATCAGTACACTGAGGCAGGAATTTTTACACTTCTCGATTTGCCAGAGAATCATCAGGTTCATCAAGTAACTCAACATAGATGAACTTGTGTTTATAGCTTATTCTGCAAACTTAATATTACAAAACATAAACACAACATAAAAAAATAAACCAACAATTTCACTCACCTCTGTCTTCATAGTAGTATGATACTGTATTTCCCGTTTCTTATATCTGTTCATGTGATTAAACATTACTGTAAAAATTACATCTCAAAAACCTGGTAACTAATTTCGTTTGTTATTAGAAGATACAAAAAAGTGGCATAGTCTCAGACTTGATGAACTGGAACAAGGAAACATTTAGCCTTTTTTTTCTTTACAAATCACTCAAATCATTAGTAATCAAAACAGTCTCTTAATTTACTTGTTCCAGCACTGTAGTTTGGAATGTCCGTACAAAGCGACGGTAGAGTAAATGTTCAGTAACTATATGACACACCTTATTTCGCCAAATGCTGGAGGTCCTGGTACAAATGCCTTATTTCTATAAACTTATATGATATGAAAGAATATCTGGGAGAACCCAAATTCTGAAACCTCCACGATGGGATCCAGACAGAAGATGTATGACACCACTGGATGCTCAAGCCACAGAAACACTGAGTTCACTTGTACAGCAGTGGTGGAGAGGAGTGGAGCTCTCTCTCTCTCTCTCTCTCTCTCTCTCTCTCTCTCTCTCTCTCTCTCTCTCTCTCTCTCTCTCTCTCTCTCTCTCTCTCTCTCTCTCTCTCTCTCTCTCTCTCTCTCTCTCTCTCTCTCTCTCTCTCTCTCTCTCTCTCTCTCTCTCTCACACACACACACAAAATAACTACAGAGAGCATTTAAACTAACACGTTACTCACGCAACACTATTTTAGCAGGTTAAGCTATGGATTTTACCACCCATTGCTGCGCCAGTACTATTTTCCACATTCACACACAGTGTTTGCAGGATGCTGCACTGGAAGGAGAGCTACGCTGCTACACTAGCAGGACAAGATAGATAAAAGAGAGTTTAGTAAAGAAAGGACTGAATTTAGATTTGGTGCATTTTGGTTGTTATGGTCCAATAAACTAGGCTCAGGTCAGATCATCTGTAGTTGTAACGCTTGAAGGACCAGTAGCATGTTATTCAATTGTAACTAGAGTGTGTGCCGTATGGAAATTAATGCAAAATAACAGTTTTGTTCATGCCACTATTACCACGAGGGCATGTGGAGCAGTGCAACTGAGAGGCATAATAAAAAGAGAAAAAGGGCTGAGCAGACATCTTTTTCAATAGGGGACATTACTTTTTGTGATCTTAAAGAGGATTCTTCCTGCCTGTCAATCTCCAGATTCTCTGAGAATATTGCAAAGCTTAAAATAAAGTAGTCATGATGCTCATTTTAAAGGCCTCGGGTGATGTGATTTGTGGGTTAGTTGTTCACACAGGCTTTTCAATCATTACTCCCCCAACCCCCCAAAGGTGACATGACAGAGTGTTTTATGCAGAAGGAGTCAATTTCACAAACAGAGCAGATAGTTTCTTGTCTGAGATAGGGGTGGGGTGTCTGTGGAGGAGCAGTGGAGTATGACTCATTTCTGCAGCAGTATACAATAAGCAGTATGCTGCCATAAGTGTGGATGTATGTGTTGAATGTGGGACATGATGCTGTGGGAAAGGAGGAGAAACCCTGATGTTCATGAAATATAACATCAGTTTGCAGTGAGTGGAAAACGGTCTGTGCCCGGATTTGATGTAGATTTTTGAGAGGAGGTTCGATGGAGGGATGCAAAAGCTGCGATGCTTGTTTGTTTGTGTATGTGTTATGATAGGATGAGATGGGGTAAGAATAGAAAAGAAGGTGTTGCCAGTGTGTGCTCCAGTCCTGGTCGTCCCTGGTTGGGGCTGGGACACAGTACAGTGGGTCTGCATTTTACAGCATGTAGTGTATAAAGAGGGAGGGACTGGCAGCAGCGGCATCACCACATTAAATGAGTAAGTACTAATGACTCCTAACACAGTTTAGTTCCTCTTTCTCCACTGTCTTCTGTTTTGCTTTGTCCCATCTTTCCATTGTTTTCCTTTGTTTCCTGCCTTAGCTCACCTTCTCTCATTCCATCACCTGTTTTACCTTTTTATTGCCGTCGTCCAGTGTGTACACAGAGTGATTTATTGTGTGTAGAGAGAGTTCTGTGTATGTGATATTCACTGACAATGAATTACGACTGCACACTTAATCGAACACATGTTGAAATTGGATATTTGGTTAGACCTACTGAATTTCCAAATCGCTGGAGCTCGCAGTTTTCTTTCTTGGTTTTTTTCTGATGGAAAAGTGTTATATTCTGCTATTGTGCAGAATTTGCTTCCTGGCAAGTAAAGCCAGTGGAATCTTACCTTAGCATGGACCCACTGTGTTTGTTATTTTAAATAACTTCATATGAATATACTGGTTTTGCTTTTGTGTTCCATTTATTACATAGCATGTATTTTCTACTAACCAATTTCAAGACATGAATTGTAGATTTCATTTTTTTCTGCTGTTCAGGTACTCAATGTTTGAAAGATTTAAGTTTGGATACAGTTTTAGGTTGTAATTTCAGCCTCATTTGTACTTTGTGTTTAATGCTCTTAAATCCATCTTCCAATAGTGGGGAGGTGATGGGGTTAAATACTAGTGGCATAAGCTAAAGGGGATACTGATATTTACCTGTAGTTGACATTACAGCAGTCCATGTAAGGAGCTACGTGTTGGTGTTAAACGTTTGTCTGGTTGACACTGGTAAAAGTGGGAGAAGAAAACCTCTTCCAGGGAAGATGAACAATTATAAGGACGTCTCTTGTGGCAGGATTTAAGTTACAGGAGGACCAGTGAAAAACTCTAGGTAACTGGTTGCAATATCACTGTCCATGGGCTGAAAATTGCCTACATACACAGTATGGACTGGATTAAAATCACTGCCAAGTACAGGTAAAATTAAAAACTTAAAAATTTTTATTAAATCCTCACATTTTAAAATTGAAATGACTGAAACCGTTATTTAACCATCCAAACAGTTGATTTCTGTGACACACTTAATTGACAAATTGTTGCAGCTATAAGATTAAATTCATACTAGTGTTACTCCACAATGAGCTATGAAATCATCCCTGTTCTGCTCTTCTGTGCTCCACCATTCTCTGCATAGGTCTTCAGGGATTGATCATTAATTACAGTAAAGAGGAATGTTCCAATACTCACTAATCAATCAGCAATTGTTGAAATGCTCTGATTGGTCAGAAGGGTGAGGCTCACTTAAAGGCTATTAGAAGTGAAAATGCCTTTACCCTGCCAGTTGCTCTAAGAGTCGACAGCATCTCCCACAAAACAACATGTTCGGGAACGTATTTCTACGACAACAATTTTCATAGTAAAAGCAAAATGCTGAAGTTTTAAGGAAGTCTGTCCATTCCATCACGTATCAGTGAAATCACGATACAATTAGTGTGGTAATCCCACGCTGTCCTGTCCCTAGACTGTAGGATGACTTGGTCCTCTCGAGGACTCGACTAGCTGGATGACACACTTCCCCGGCGGCCCCTCCCTGTGGATTTGAGGCCATCAGTGTTGCAGTGTGTGAAGAATAATCACAGAAGCAGAGTAAGAAGGAACAGCATTAAATTTAGCCTGCAGACGAGGACATTAGCAGTAAAAAACAAGACATCTTCGGACCAGACAATAAAACTGATACGCTCTGCACTGCAGCTTAGCTTAGCCTGCAAAATATTCTATTTTCTAGTTTCACTACTGCTATTCTTAAGGATTTGACAGGTATCCAGAGTGTTTCCAGCAGACGTCCACAGCCTCATGTCCAAACATTAATACTGAACGACAATCACAATAGAGGAAGCTCTCTGTGTTCTAACATCATTAAACAGCTCGCTGACATAACACCTTTCCCCTGCGCCCACCAACATAGTTATTCCACTTTTATGTCTGTGTGTTTGAGCGTGTTCCCAGTGAAGACAGAGCAGTGAGAAAATTCAGATTCATGTCTTTCTCAGGCTCTAGTGCCGTCCTCCTAATCAGCCAGGTATGCATCTCTCTCCGCTGTCTTTGTGTCTCTGTCTTTCGTGGTCATGGTCCTTCTCCTTCCTCCCAGCCTGCTGTGTTTCCCTTGGTTTTCTGTCTCACTCCACTCCATCACACTTTATTACGTTCTAATCTCATCTTCCCCTTGAGATAGCCTCACTTTAGCTCATCGTATAAATCGTTTATGCCTCTCTCATCTCTCCAACCATCCATCAGTCACTCTCCGTCCTCGTAAACATCCTTCTCTTTTCAGGATATCTTGTCAACAGTATTTCTCCCCCTTCTCTCGCCCTCTTTCTTTCTGCCTTCCCTCACCCTCCTTTTCTCTCTCTGTGCCGCTCTGGTTCTGGTGCAGTGTTGCCTTGCAGAGCTGCTAAAAATCAGATCTAGTGATCGAACATACACACACACACACACACACACACACAGACAAACACACACTAAAAAAGAATCAAGAGGTGTTTGCTTGCTGTTTCTCTGGGGCTTGAAGTGGTACTGTAGATAAAAATTGGATTATATGCATGCATCCTGATGTGCAGAGAAAGCAAAGGTGGTGGTGGTTTTTTCATGCCTGGGCACTTTTTTTTTGTATTTTGAGACTGAATTTGCTTTTGTTGTGCTGCTGCTAATTGGTCCTCCAGAGGATCCGTTTGTATATGTTGGCAAGATGGATGACCAGGAGAGTCACTGCAGTCTGGAGGAGAGGAAAACTGTATCATGTGCTGTTTTCGTGTTTCTGAGTACCGCGCTTCATTTGCAAGAATAAGCTTGTTCATCTCCGTATATATTCTTGCGTAATTGCGAATACTGCAGTTACCTGTGAGATGTTTATCCTAGTGGTTTTTGTATCTGCATCATTCGTCACTTCCTTGTTTTATTTTATGTTTTTTAATGTCTCATATGTTTCCTGTCTCGCCTTTTTTCTCTCCCCTAACTTGGATTTGTTTTTGCTGCAGCGGTTCTCTTTATTGACAGATTCAGGACTGAGTTCCTCTACTGAATCCAAGTAGATGCCAAAAATAGGAGCGCGCGCGCACACACACACAGAGTTCAACGAACTGAACATATGGAACAGTACTTCATGTTCCTCTCATTTTACATTCTTTGGAAGTCAGTCTTAGGGTTACTGTCTGGATGTCCATAACATACTGTATAAAAGCAGTTTATTTTAATTATTTATTAAACATGTGAGTGTTAGTTTTGTGGCTTTCTGTTAAGTTGTCTTTTACCACCACAGTAAAGAAGTCAAATTTTTAATTCATTGTCAAATAAGAAGTAAAACTAAAAGAAGTAATGATGATAAAAATCCAACCATAGAAAAGCTGCATTGAAAATGGGGATAATTTTTGTTATAGGAAAGATGTAAATGTCTCCTTATAGGTTCTAAATACAGACCAGCAGTAGCACCTATTAACTGATTTTCACCATTTTACTTTCCATAAAAGTGTAAAATGTCTCGCTTTGTTTACTTTGTCTTTGTCGCTTTCAGCACAGTGTGCAAGCCAACCCCGGGATGTGTTCTCAAACCACTTACAATGAAAAATGATAGGGAGCATATATTTTGCTAATGAGGAGCTGTCCTTAGTGAATAACCCGGGGAATAAAGGATGTACTGTATATGTGCTGCACTGTGGGGGATGATGGAATGGATTGGGGCCAAGCAGAAGAGAAGAGGAAGCAGTTGCCTTCTTTGTGCTATATTTGGTCTACCAGAAGATGGCTGGTGTGGGAGAGCAGCGCACTGTGCTGCTCACACATGAATTTGTTTCATCAGTACAGACACACATTTGCATGCACACCTGCACACAAGCCGACTGCAGAGCGGAAAACAGATGATAGCAGAAGTATAAACGCAAACGGCACATATGTGTTTCCAACCCCTGTAATCTTAGTATAATAGATCATTGTTATGTAAAGTAATGCAATAAAAAAAGTCTATATGACTAGTGATAATCCAGTCATGTCCACTTCTGTCTCTTTCCTGACAGGGGTCGGCTGATTCGTATACCAGTAGGCCGTCGGATTCAGACCTGTCAGCAGAGGAGGACCGCGAGGCGTATCGGCGTGAAGCCGAACGCCAGGCACAGCAGCAGCTCGACAGAGCTAAGGTACGTGACACACGGATTCACGCTGCTACACACTGCTACACACTGCTACACACTGCTACACACTGCTACACACTGCAGAATTTGATAAGTTACTGTGTATCAGTAAAGTGAAGAGACACGCTTGTGCCTTTACTTTTATATAGGCTGTGGCAGAAAGTAAATTGGTGCCTTTACTCAAGTACTTTACTTCAGTACCGTTTTGAGGTACTTGTATTTAGGGTATTTCCATGGATAGTGGAATACAATAATAATAATAACACAATAATCAGTAATAGTCAAGTACAATTTATTCATTATTTTGTGGTAGTGACTTCTATAGGTGTATAAAATAATTTTAACACCTTAGTTCATCATAAAACTCAAGTATAGTTTTGATGGGATGATTCAGTATTTCTACACCGTGGTAGGTACTTCTACACCACAGCATGCAGACCTGTATGTCTCACAGGGATGTCCCAGTCCCCCAGTCCTCAGTGGGTGGAAAAATGTCAACTGTCCTGCTCTGCTAAAGTTTTAAGACACAGTTGGTGTCAGTCATTCTTATAGAGATTATTTTCACATTTAATTCCTACAACTGAGGTTGGGGACAACCTCGGGATGTCACTTCGAATATTTGTATTGTTTTCTTTTTGTTTTATTCTGAACAAATTGTTCAGTTATTTAAACGTTCAAACTGCTGGTTGATTGTTTTGGCACAAGAACATGTGAGAATTTTGTTTGCCTACTAGCGGGACTTTAACCTTGTACCTGACCAGTTGTCCACTGTCTCCCACAGTTTCATTGGTTGTTGGGGGTTTGTTCCTACAGGACTGTCCTTGAACTTGTTCTAAGTACTCGTTTATTTATTTATTTGAGCCCAGGTTTTGTGTTTGTCTCCAATTTATGTTGACAACAGGACTGTGTTAATGTCTGATTGTCTTCTTGAAGACATTATCGAAGTAACTTAAATGTCTTTGAATCTTCTCTGCGTCGACAACACATCTTTCCCTCCACAATGTGCTACATGGCTGTCTGAGTAAATCTAGTACATTAAATAGTCATGAATGTGTTGTCAGCAAAAATCCTTTTAAGTGCAGTAAAACTCTGGGGACAGAGGTGTCTAAATCAGGATTACCGTCAGCAGATTTACAAGGTCCAAAAGTGTTTCTTTTGTTTGTACCATTGTATCACTGAGCAGTATTTGTTTCTTGCGCTCTCTGCTACAGTCCAAACCTGTAGCATTTGCAGTAAAGACAAATGTGAGTTACTGTGGAGCTCTGGATGAGGACTGTCCGGTCCAAGGAGCTGCAGTCAACTTTGATGCCAAAGACTTTCTGCACATCAAAGAAGTGAGTCTCTGTTGCTAATGAAGACGAACACATTCCTTACATTGGAAACAGTTCTATGTGACACGGTGCTCTTGTTGCACTGAACTCCACAGAAATACAATAATGACTGGTGGATCGGGCGGCTAGTAAAGGAGGGAGCAGACATCACCTTCATCCCCAGCCCTCTACGTCTGGAGGCAATGAGACTCAAACAGGAGCAGAAACAAAGGTTTTTTTTTATGAGTTTACCACATGGTTTTTGAGGTTCCTATGGGATGAGTTTCCACAGTACATGACTGATACATTCTGTGTTCTGCTGTTGCAGGAAAACAGGGGGTAACTCCTCTAGTTTAGGCGACATGGTGACTGGGAGCTGGAGGACCACACCGCCATCTGCAGGTGAATGTGAGTACCTCACACCTGCCTCACTGCTGCGAGAGAAGCCAGCTTCTGCTCAGTTCTGTCTTCTCTGATTGTGGTTTTTTTTTCTTGTTGTCACAAGCCAAACAGAAGCAAAAACAGGTAAGTTTTGGCTCTGATGTCCCTTAAACCTAACTTGGAACAGTGGCAAATAAGCTAAATGGTTGTTCACATGTTTGTCAGTTTAAGAAATTACTCTTTTTTTTTTTTTTTTTTTTTTTTTTTTACTACACGCATTGATTTTATCATTATCTAGTTTCCACCATTTGGTGTTTAAAAAGGTTTTAATTCAGTGAACTCTGACAAACAAACCCGACTCACTTGCTTTGTTTTTGTAACCCCTCGTCTCTCCGTTCTTCATCCCTCTCCCTACGTCCTCCCCTATTTCTGGCAGGAACATGTCCCTCCCTACGACGTGGTGCCCTCTATGAGGCCAGTGGTCCTCGTGGGACCATCGCTGAAGGGCTATGAGGTCAGCTTCTCTGCATTTCACCTCCAGAGGACAGAACGGCTGCCTCTCGTTGCTACTGTTTTTCTGTGAAAACAATTCCTCCTCCATTTGTTCTTAGATGATCATCTGAAGTCATTCTTTGATTCTAACCAAAAGTGAATTTACAATAAGTCAAAAACCCAAATATATGCAGTTTACTACAGGACAAAGAAAAGCAGTAGATTTTCTTCATTTGGGAAGCTCTAACTTTTTCACTATCTCTGCTTAAAAATGACTGAAGCTATTAATTATGTATCAAAACAGTTTTAATATTTAGTTCAATGACATGACACATAAGTGAACATCATAGTCAGATAATAGGTGGACATATAAGCCATAAACCTGAAGTGAAAACACTGTAGAGCTTTTCCACCAAGTTCTAACCAACAAAAACAAGTGACAAGTATTTTGTTTGCAGTTTTTCCAGTAGGTCACACTGCACGAATATTGCACTGACAAATCCTTCAAATGTACATTTTATCTGTCACTGTCCTGAACTTTGTGACACTTCTTAAATTTACCTCCTCTAAACAATAATTAGACCCTAAACTGTCAACCACACATCCAGAGACGAACAAGTGGATTAGCATTCACGTTTTGGACGTCTTTCTCTGTAAAGAAACACAACAAACAGACTTGTTTGTGTCATATTGTCCAAACCACCATCAGCTGAATGTAGTCCATAATCATAGTCATAGTTAAACTGCTTTTTTCTTTTTCATTTGTGTTCTGTTTAAGCAACTGGATTCTTATCTTTTCACAAAGGTGACAGATATGATGCAGAAAGCTCTTTTTGACTTCCTGAAACACAGATTTGAAGGAAGGTAAGTAAAATAGAGAGGACCCAGAATAACTAGAACTATGTTTATGTTAATCAGATGTGATTTTTTTTTTTTTTTTTTTTTTTTTTTAAACATTCTCTGTGTATTTTTTTTTTTTTTCTAGAATCTCAATCACCCGTGTAACTGCCGACCTGTCCTTAGCCAAGAGATCTGTCCTCAACAAAAGACCCATAATGGAAAGATCCAACACTCGCTCCAGCCTAGGTAACTCTACTAATGTCGGTCATCGGTCATTTTGAGATATTGTTGCAAGATATATTTTCCGTTGGCTCTATACACTGCCACAGAGGATCTGAACTAGAACAGATGCGGATGTGCTTGTTTTAAAAAAGTGAAAATGTTTTGACCTGGTCAAATGGGTCTGCATTGATTCTGTCAGCTAATTTCAATTCAACTTTATTAATATAGCGCCAATTTACAACAAGGTCATCTAAAGGCACTTTACATAATAAAGTCAAAACTATACAGACATTTAAAGAAAACTCAACAAGTCCCCCTTTAGCAAGCCATAGGCAACAGTGGAGAGGAAAAACTCCCTTTAACGGAAGAAACCTCCAGCAGAACCAGGCTCAGGGTGGGCGGCCATCTGCCTTGACCGGTTGGGGTGAGTGGAAAGTGGAGAGAGAAAAGAAAAGAGCAACCAAAGCAACAACAAAACATTGGGCAGATTAGTAGGACCAGCAGCTGCACATGGAAGACACACAGCTCCAAATCCGGGGACACCTGAGGACAGGGACAGAGAGAGGCAGACAGAGAGGGAGAAAGACGACTACGAGACAAAGAAGACCCAGAGTTAATGTCATACAGTGGTGACATATACATGTGGGTTGAGAGGAGAGAGTGAAGAGAAGTCCAATCTAGAAGTAGTACAACTGATAGTGTACACCTTAGGCTCATCCTGATTGCTTCAAACCAACTGTGGTGTCATACAAATCCAAAATGGTAAAAATTGTGTGAGTTTCCCATTATATACAAAGCTGATCATTACAGAAACTCTTTATCTAAATAGTGTAAAAGGCATTTTGGTGACTTGCTTAGCACCCACCGTTCTAAATAAAAATTGCAAAAAGCAAACTGAATAGAAGTCATTTATGCTAGGACTTCTAAGGGCAGGTGGAGTGTTTGTTAAACAGGGTAGAAATATATAAAATTAATTAAACAAAGACTGGATAATTATTCAGACTATTATGCTGCAAGTATAAACAAGATATGAAGTAAGGAATGTGCAGAGGTATTAGTGGTGCCATCATTTGCTTCAGAAAATATTGTACATGGTTTCTCACCTCATCATCTGATCTGAATATGTTTATTCTCTTAATATGTCTATTAATGTGATGTTCATGCCTTTGGGATGAACCTTAATAACATGAAATTACCTTTATTACCGTGTTACTGCCAAAACTTAACATCAGCATGAGAACGTGCCACAGGCCTTTCAACTTGTGAAAGCATGAACTTCAAACTGAAATGTATTTTGTCTGTGCAGCGGAGGTTCAGAGTGAGATTGAGAGGATATTTGAACTCGCCAAAACCCTGCAGCTCGTGGTCCTGGACGCAGACACCATCAACCACCCTGCACAGCTCACGAAAACCTCCCTCGCCCCCATCATTGTTTACGTTAAAGTTTCCTCTCCAAAGGTACAGTAAGTTGCTCCGTGTTGGAAGGTTGATTCGGGCTGCCTCATCCTCGCTACTCTGTAACGTAATTTTTACCATTCTGTCAGGTGCTTCAGAGGCTGATCAAATCCAGGGGGAAGTCTCAGAGCAAGCACCTGAATGTGCAGATGATGGCTGCAGACAAACTCTCTCAGTGTTCCCCCGTGAGTAGAGGGCTCGGCTTGGTTTCTTTCCACTGCTATAAAGCTTGTTTGTTCTAATCAACCTGTCTGAACATTTTATATGAGCAAGTCACCTTTAAAAGGTGAAAACAGTAAGTAAATCCTTCATCATAGATTTAATAGTTAAAGATAAGGTGTTTGCACTAGAGCAGTCATCTCCCTGGTCATTTTATTGCGAGAGCCGCATGTATTGCACAATATTTCCTCTCGCAGGCTACATACTGAACCACATTGTAACACTAGCTCACATGTTCATGGCCGTGAAGACGAGCACTGTGGTCTATTTTTATTCAGTCCCACAAATACTGATGCTGTGAAAACTGAAATTTAACTCGTGTGCAACTAACGGACAGTTTTGTCAACTGCTGGTAATAAACTCTGGCAACAGCAACTCAATCATGTAACCTAAAAAAAATTGTTGTGATTTTTAAATGCCAGTGCAAGACCGGATTACCATCTGAGGACTTAAAAACCCCATATTTAAACCCCAGATTATTTTCTTCAAAATTATTTTATTTTTATTATGTGTAATGATCAAAGTGCTTTAATTTATCCTCTGTCCACTTGATAAATCCACAGGAAATGTCAGGCAAAATGTTATAAGTGGCACCAATGTTGAAACTTGAAACTATCAAAATTTTCAAAACATTTGATTTTATTAATCAGATGTTTTGTAACATAACATAAACATAAACATTAACATAAACTTATAAAGTGTTAATCTGTCACCAGCAGCAGTCAGATGTCATTCAGTACAAAAAAGATATCAATGGGTGGACAACAAATCTCATAAAATAAAGGAACGTCTCATAAATAATTCACCCACACTCCAGCATTAGTTAGATAGTAAAAGCTAAGAGTAACACAGGCCCCAGTTTGCAGAATATTTTTAAACTTTATCTTTACTTGTTCCCAGTTCCTCGTTGGACATACTTGCTCTGAATCTAATGCATAGATTATATAGATTCATTAATGATCCATTAATGACCAATGGACACACAATCAATAATCATAGTCAATCACATTTAATTTGTGACACTGACTGTCTGTCCTTCTGCATTTTTTTCAGCATATTTAAATTCTTCGTAGCTGCTCTAAAACTGGTCTCTCACTTTGTTTATCCTTCCCATTCGCTCTCTTTTTATTCTCTTGCTCTTTCTTTTGTCTTTTGTCAATATAGCACATAGTCAGTGGGAAATGGGCTAATCGTGGTTTGTAGTGTTGATATATGTTCAGTGGATGTTCTTGATGAGCTACAAAGGTTCTGTTTAGAAATTGTAGAAACTGATATTTTTGCTTAATGAGAAAGAACGATTCAAACTTTCAAATAATGTTCTGATCATAAATATGTCCATGAAAGTGCAGCTAGTGTTTGTGGGTATGTGGGTCTGCCGCTCATGGTCTTTAGCTCAAAGACGGCCTCGCTGAGCAGATAACCGCCGTTTTGTACTTGTTCACGTAGGATATGTTTGATGTCATTTTGGATGAGAATCAGCTGGAAGACGCCTGTGAGCATTTGGCTGAATACCTGGAGGTTTACTGGCGTGCCACTCACCTCCCAGGCAACACCCCTCTTAATCCCTTATTGGAGCAGAGTCTGATGACCCCGCCCTCTGCCATCTCTAGCCTACAGGTGAGTTTGTCTTTACGTCCTTGAGAAGCAGGAACATTTTTTAATATGTTTAAATACTGTTTAAGACTCAGTTCGAATCTTGTTGCAAACATGTTTGTTTTCACTGTCGTTACCAGCTGTTCCATCTCAGACTTTCACTCCTGTGTTTTTATTTAACTGTGTCCAGTTGTCTTGTCTGTCCTCTCACTCATTCATGCTTAACATTTTTGCAGTTCTCTGAAACACAGGAATTAATTGAATGATCGCTTGCAAAATGGGGTGAGTAGTAGGGTTTATATATTAAATATCACGTATGTATTTGCACTGTCGAGCCCAACACACCCTCTGATACGCCTCCTGACACCTGAACACAACACGGTGACTGAGACAGTGAATGAACAGCTTTCTATTCATTCAGATCTCATCCCAAAAAAGATTTTTACTTTTTGTTTTTTGCATCCTGCCTCCTTTCTGTTACTAGTTGATGGTCTCAGGTGAATCTGTCCTGCTCCACAAGCTTTTTGGGAGAACTTTTACAAAGCACTTTAGCTCATGCTTTAGTTTAATGCCATAATCGAATACATGATGTTCGAATTTCTAAAATGTTTGTGTCAAACCATTGTCACCATTGTTTTCCATTTATTTGATCCTTCTCTAACTCTGCTTTGTGAATGGTTCCCCCACACAATAAACAATATAGTCCAAAAATGGTAATTGAGGACATATCAGTGCTTGGAGAAAGTAAATATCAGAGCAGAATGCAAATTTACACAATAAACTGAGACCATAACTTTTGTTTGATTACAGTTCATGTCCACAAGCAACCCCCTCACCGTCCATTCAGCTGTTCACTTGCATCTCTTTCGTTCAGTGTCTGTAGCATCTTACAGATTATACCAACACTGCTGCACTACTGCATGTCAGCTATTAACATTATCAAATCTCTATTTACAAAAAGGATTCACCCCCTTGGATGTTTCAATGACATTAAAAATCATGAGTCATGGTCATGGTTGGCGACTATGACAAAACGTTTCAGAAAAATACCTCAATAATGTCAAAGTGAAAACTGGTTTCTACAGAGTAATGTAAAATAAAAATAAAAATAACTACATAAATATTCACCCCCCCCATTCTGGTAGATGTGGCAATTGTGGCTCAGTTGGTAGTGCAGTCGTCCACCAGTCCCACAATTGTTGGTTCGATCCCCTCTGATCATGTCTTGAGCAAGACACTAAACCCCACTTAGTTGCTCCCGGTGAGCATTGGCCAGCAGGGTGTGTATCTACACATGTGTATGAATGTGTGTGTGATTGGGTTGATAAGAAGCAGTGTAAAGCGCTTTGAGTACCAACAGGTCAGAGTCTGTGGATAGGTCTCAATCAGGCTTTGCAAAACTGCTCAAGCTCTGTCAGGTTGAATGGGGATCAGGCGTGAACAGCCCTTTCTAAGTCCAGCCAAAGATTCTCTGTTGGATTGAGGCCTGGGCTTTGACTCGGCCAGTCCAGAACTTTTTATCAGTAAAACATTCTCTTTCTTCGCCGTGTGCTTCAGGACATTGTCTAGCTGGAAAACTAATCTTCTCCCAAGCAGCTGACTGCTGAGAAACGTCCCAGCACCTTCACATTTTGGCGAACTCAAGTCGTGATTTAACATGAGTTTTCTTCAACAGTGGCTTTCTCCTTGCCACTGGTGAAGAACCCAGGAAACAGTCATTGTACACACGGTCTCCCCAATCTCAGCTGCTGAAGCTTGTAACTCCCTCTGAGTGGTGATCAGTGTTTTGGTGGCCTCTCTCACTAGTCTCTTTCTAGAAGATGGATTTCACTGAACTCTGGGGGATGTTCAGTGCCTTGGAGATTATTTTTTTTATCTATACCCTGACTTATGCTTTGCAATGACCTGTTCTGAGTTGTTTGGCGTCGTCTTTTGTCTTTGTGGCGTAATGTTAGTCAGGAATAGCGATTAACCAGTGATTGGACGTTCCACACACAGGTGTCTTTATACTGCAATCACCTCACACATTCACTGCACTCAGGTGATCCCCACCTCACTAATTGTGGGACTACTAGCACCAAATCACTGGATCTCTGTTTGGATTAAGTCAGTCATTTTAAAGGGGATGAATATTTATGCAAACACGTTTTTTTTATATTTTGACATAAATGCCATAACTTGACTTTACTTTGTGGAAACCTGTTGACATTAGTGAGGGATTTTTTAGAAAATGTATTTGTCATAGTCGCCAACTTATATTGACCATGATTGATTTTATAATGTCAATAAAAGGGTGAAACATCCAAGCAGGTGAATTGTTATTATAGCCACTGTATACTGTATGGTTATTGTACAGGACGTGACCTGCAGGAGCAGGTGCTGTGCTCACAGGCAGAGTAAAAACGGCTGTTTCCCTGGATTGTTCAAATTCAAAGTGACACAAAGATTTGCATAAGAATTTTAAGTTTAAGATTAAACCCAGTGGATGTTATTCTGCGTAATTGCTTCAGAGGGTCAAGGGTTCTGCGTTCAAACCACCAGTTAGTTTAAAAACCTTTCCCTCCATCCCCACCACTCTCAGGGAGTTCTGTGTCTGACCATTTCTGTTCATATACTAAACTGTCAATCTGACATTTACACCTACTTCAGACTGTGACTGACCAGCTGTGTGGAGGTGGAAAAGGAGCAGAGTTTGGACTTTTTTTATATGTTACTCAAATATTTGTGGCACTTTTCTTGTTGAATAACTTGGTGCAGCTGTCTGGAAATGTTCACGATAATTCCTGTATATTATCACATTATCACATCTCAACAACTCTGAAAACCTTTTTCTTCTCCCCGTGGTCAGTAAACACACTGTATAAACCTACTTTTAGTATGAATCCACTCCTGTTCAGACACAGACTCCTTCATCTGACATAGGAAAGGTGTGAGGGCAGAGGGTTTCCAGTTATCCCACCACACGGCACTGGTGGAATATACAAACGTTTTTACATCCAACATGTTCAGGTTTTGACTTGTTTAATATCATAGAATTTCTCTATTAACATTTCTTCACACTCCAGCTACACAGTGAATCAACTGATTCATTGATAGTCAGGAAAGTAATCAATACTCAAATGGCTATTGAGACAGAATAAAACAAGATTTTCTGCAGACATTTATGATGCGAACAGGATTAAATCTGATGCCCTACCTCCACCATGCTGTTTGCATATCGTTTAGAGAAATGTCTTGACAATTATTGGATGGATTGTCATATTTAGCAGCCAACAGCATGTTGGCATAATCCCTTTGTGTGCATGTGGGCTTTCAAATGGCAGCAGCTGGCTTATTTATTGCAATATATATCTAAAATAAACAAATTTAGCAACCACCCACTAAACACAGAGCGCTTCCTGTAGCACTGGTGTCTCCGCTCTCAAACTACGAGCTGTAACAGATCAGTGGACATTATTAGTGTTCCTCTAACGTCATTTATTGTCACATTTCTTCTTTGTGCTCACTCTCTGATCTGATTTATAGCTAACACACACTGCAATTTAGTATCCACAGGGACATTTGTTGCAGTGCTTGTAATTCATTAGGAAGGTTTCTGAGAGTCCTTCCTAACGGTATTCCTGTGTAAGACTGGGAACAAAATCCAGTCTGTGGAAACACAAAAAGGAAATTCTTACCAAAGAGTCTATGAGGTGCCCATATGATTTTTTTTTTCTACTCCTTATACGTTTAAAAACTTTAGAATCTACTTCAGTTCAGAATGGCGAATGTGGATCTTAGTTTGCCTTAAGTAACAATGTAAAGATGTTAGGAAGGATCACTATGCAGCCAGTGTTTCCAGGAGAACATTGTAGGAACCAGTAACTTTTAAAAAGCACAATCTGTGCTGTAAATCTTGTGTTAAGGTAGATTCGAACCTTCCCTTCAAAGTCCTTCAGGGTGTGACGTTTGCTTTATTTTCTCTCTGTGTGTTTCTGCCACTGCTAGTTTGCAGCAGAAACTGTACTGTCACAAAATATGAAGCTACTTTGAGCTGTTGTCTGGGTTTTATTTCTTTCCTCTGACTTTTCTTTCCTTCTTTTTTCCTCCTTCATGACTCCTTGAATCCTCCAGAACCAGCCACAGCCTCGTGAAGCAGGGGGCTTGGAGGGGGACGAGGAGGAAGAAGCAGGCGAGGAGGCCCACTCCCCCTTGGAGCAGGACAGTCTCATGCCATCTGACGAGGCCAGCGACTCCCTGTCTCGTGGCCGGAGGGGGAGCCCATGCCATAGGGGAGGGGAGGAGGATGAAGAGGAGGAAGAGGGAGAGGACGAGGAGGAAGAAGAGGAAGACGAGTACGCCTCCCCGTGCCACGCTCGCACATACCGAGACATGTACCCCCCTCACCGTGGGCACACAGGCAGTGCCCACAGTGCCAACGGGCACGAGTCACAGGACAGGCTGCTCCAACGTGAAGCTCAGCAAGGTCACAACCAGAGGAACAACCGCCAGCGCAGCCGCCCCTGGCCCCGAGACACCTACTGATGAACAAGGGCCACCCCCCCTCCCACCTCCATGACAGCAACAAGATCTCACTAAGCCCCCTGAGTGTCAAACATTCCCAAATACACGAGTAAGAAATGAAACTAATGTTCCCAAACTATCAATCGGAAGCAAACAAGATGCCCAGCTCAAGTAGACAACTGTAGGTGTTTAGTCTTTACAATCTCTCTCTTCCAGATTTCCCAGTTTTAATTTATCTGAAGTGCACTGACCTCTTCGGGGTCGAGTCAGTCAGATAAAGTCAACAGGGCTACTCACCTCTGCAGTGGAAGGGTTTCAGCCTACCAGCTGTACGCAAACTCAAACTTTAGCTGCTTTGCCTAAGGTTTCTCTATTGTAGGATGTCTCGTATACTGGCCTTAAAATTCCTAAGACTTTTAACTATCTTTACTATTGCATGTATGAGTGTAATTATTTTAAGACGATTTGCACATTAATGTCAGAACAGGAACTGAATGATCTTTAGGGAAAAACTAATGTAGGAATGTCTACTGTTGAATCCATTTACGAGGACTAGAATGCATTTGATTACAATGTACTGTATATACTGAATGGGCACCTGGTTTGTTCCATTGCTACATTATTTGTTTGATTTTAATACGGACTACAGTTTTAGAGAAATGTTGCCATCCATGCATTGAGACAGCTTATTCTCTGAAGATGGAGAGTAACATTTGGGGACACAAAGTTTATCAGTCACAGTGTAGTTCAGCGGTTTGAAGCTGCAGTACAGCATCAGCGTCACTACGTTCCGGGCATCACCTGTCTTTGCTGTTGCACAATCACCTCTAAAAGTACTAAACGGGCACAGAAAATGTAAACACAGCTACAAAAGGGAATGTTGTCTTTTTAAAAGGATGCATTATTTGCCAAACAGCTTGTTTACACGGAACCATTCACATCTATCAAGCACATGCTGCACAGCCGCAGCTACTCTTCAAATCCAGGCTTCAGAGAATGTAAGCTCGCATGCCTTTTGCACCTCCAGCGCCACATCGGTGTCTTCAACCCAACTGATCGCCCTGAAATTCGATTGTAGCACGTTATTGATTGTAGCAGCCACAGTTTCTACACTTTTTTTTTTTTTTCCCATCCCTTTGTACGTCTTCACCAAATCTTGCATTAACGTTTACAGTGTACTGCAGTTTTAAAGTTGGTTTCAAGGCAGATCCTCAGGTGTAAGTCCTGCACACTAGTCACGCTCAACTCAGTGTAAAGAACGTGTCATGCTCCTGAAGGACTCGTAGCACCTGTGACACAATGTCATTCTGTTCCTGCACCGTTTTTTAGTCCATGAGCCGATGACGAGTTGGACGTGATGCTGACGAGCAGCGACCTGCTTCTGTTCGCATACAGGGTCGATACTGTCACAGGCGGCTTTCGGGATTTACTGGTTTACTGCTTCCATGTCTCACAGGTATCTCTATCTAGTGTTCTGTATATTTTGAAGAGGAAAAAAAATCAGCATGATTGGAAAAAAAATCTATGCAAGTGTTGCATGAAACCTGATTGTTTCTTTTTACCGTTAAGTATTTTAGTAATGCATTGATTCTGAATCTCCTTGTTGTCTTGTAGTGATAGTCTTGTCTTTGGGGCTACTCACTCCTCACACCACTATTAATAAAAATCAGAATGCACATCAGTTAATTTATCCACAAACCTCGATATTGGGGACTTTTTTTTTTTCACAATATTGTGCGGACACTGCTTGATGCACTTTTAAAAATCACTCACTAGAAACTGTCCCAGATCAGGCCTGCATTTTTTTGATTTGGAATAAAAGGAATGAGTGACTTACTAAAGCCCTGCATGTCTTAGTTCGACAATTAGCTATTTTCACTATATTTTGGCAAGTATGTTTTTCAAAGCGGACCAATTTAGCAACTGATAAAGCAGTTGAGGTTTTTCAATTTATGAAGCACAATTTTTACAAGGGTTATAATTTAGTTTCCTGTCTTATTCTGTATGCAATACTAAGCCTAACATTGAAAAACTTTAAACGCCTTAGACCATCTGGACTTTCTCTTTTGTGTGAGTAGAAAAAAAAATTGCACTACTTTTTTTGTTTTGTTTTGTTTTTTGGGATGGTTGCTTTGTAATGCAATAACTGCACTAAATATAACCATGTATCCACCAGACTACCAGTGCGTGCTAGCGTGACCCAACACGCCTCTTCCCTCTATTTATCAAAAGACACAGCAAATGTGTAAAAAGTGAGACATTTCCTGCCTGATGCTGTATAGAATGCTTTCTATTTGAAAACAGATTTACAATGCTAAGTAAAATATGACAAAATAAACATGACATTTTATGTACTTTTAACTGTTTGAGTTCTTTCTGCGTTTTACCACTGCACACACTGACACATACTTGTTTTACAGACATGCATCCACCAGAGAATCACCAAAACAGGTTGTTTGACAGGAAATCAACCTTTGAGACCTTATTTATAATTTCTATTATCCATATGAGTACTGTAACGCCGCAACACAGATGTTGAATTTGTTGAGACAAATTTCTGGAAAACTTGTAAATATTTACATTTGAGGAGTCAGTACAATTAATGTTTGCTAGTTTCCTCTAAGAAATATTTTAATAATCACTTACAGTAGTTTCTAACTGGCAGATTATTATTTGAGCTACAAAGCACTGGTTGATTTACTTAAGAAGTAATGATTTTTAAGTTAAGTATGTTTTTCATTTGACTAACTTTTTCTGTAAACCATTAATGTCAGTGTATCAAGTATTGCACAGGTTAGACTCAGGTGATATTGTCAAAATCAAGATTAATCTTATTTTAAATTACTCCTATGTATGAGTGAGTTTTTTGTACATATCTGAAGATTTCAACCCTACCGCACATCACAACCATTTCTACAAAAACATGATACAGGAAAGTGTTTCAGGTTATTTAAATAGTAATGAAATCACTCTCAAATCTGCTGCATTTACTTCATAGAAATGTTTATCTTCAAATCTTCAAATTGAAATTGGCCCCGAACTATGGGTCATAAACTGAATAAAAATGCACAGCAGCACTGCCTGTTCATTTACACTCATATCCTGTGTTTACAGACTGGCATTTAGACAGTGCAGATCAGATATATCATCAGAATGCTCACTGTTTATAGATGCAAAACAAATAACTCTAAGGTATCCTTTACACACCTATATGAGGAAAACTATTAAAATATATGCACATTGGTCTACCCAAATTTGAGCTTTACAATCGTGTACAAACGTGAGGATTTCGGCAACAGCTACAGAATCCATTTCTATCCAAAGACTGGAGAAAAACTGACAAATACTGCGAGCTGAGTTGAAAAATGACAAGATGTCAGTGGCATTAATCTGGAGATGAAATCATAAAATTTATACCGTGTACAGATACAACATGATAAAAAAAATAGTCTGAACCTTCCATAATAAATCAGGCAAAGATGGTCTCTTCGCGCCTTTTCTTGGTCAGGATGGTTCCAGGTTTGTGCTGAGCGTCCGGATGATTGGCCAGCTCTGGAGGACAAGTGGAGACTGGGCTTTCGAGGATGGCCTGCTTCAAGTCGTAAAACACAGCCGAGTCCTCTTTAGTGAGGAAAGTCATGGCCACACCACTCTTGCCAGCACGACCCGTACGGCCGATACGATGAATGTAGTCTGCAGAAGGAAAAGGAGCAGGTCATGACACAAATATTACAATAAAACAAGAGTGCAATACTTTCATTATTTAACATGCGACAAGATCTGTTTATGCCAAAGAAATCAACATAAGAATGGAAGAAAGTGCAACACAGAATGAAGTCATTTACCTTCAATGTTTTTAGCCATGTCGTAGTTAATGACCATTGAGACATCCTGGATGTCAATACCTCGACCAGCAACATCAGTGGCCACCAGTATATCTTTGGCTCCTGCCTTGAGGTTTGAAAGTGCAAACTCTCTCTGCTCCTGGCCTTTGCCACCGTGCAGCGTGCAAGCGTTGTACTGGGAGAGGAAGAGCAGACAGTTGTGGTTACATTTCACTGCACATTTCCAGTGTTTTGGGGAAGCTGATTTCATTCAATTACAAATGCCTACGTAAAATCCCCTCAGTAGCTGGTGCGACCTTTTAGATTGATTGATTGAAAGTGTATCAAAATTTATACAATCTACATTTTTAAATTAGTACATTAATACATTGACCTATAATACTGTGGATTGAGAAAACTGTGGTCTAGTCCACAGTAACTTACCCCCATCTTCTCCAGAGACTTGGCCAGCACATCGCACCCTTCTTCTGATTGACAAAGATGATGATCGGAGGCTCGAAGCCATGCGCCAACACTTCCAGTAGCTTTTTCCTGCACCACACAAAAGACACAAAGATCTAAGATGACACAAGGACTGAAACGAATGGGACATTTGTTGTTTACAGCAAAGTGTCTGCCTCACCTCTTTTCCCCCTCTGACATAAGAAGGACTTTCTGTTCGACTCTTTCGTGAGGTTTGCCAGCAGAGCCAATGTACACCACAGCAGGACGTCTCAAGTAGCTCCTGGCCAGCCTCTCCACAGCTGGAGGCATGGTAGCTGTGAACATGACAGTCTGCAGGGTGCAAACACAAACTTAGAAAGAACACGTAAAAGTAGCTGCCAATTACAGAACAGTCAGACAGAAAAACACACCTGTCTGTACTTATGTTTTCCAGACTCAAAGTTCATTGTCATTTTCTCAGGGTCTTCTGCTTCATCGGTGTCAGGTTTCTGATTGGTTACTGGGATGTATTCTAGAATCTTCTGAACATCGGGCTCAAAGCCCATGTCAATCATACGATCAGCTTCATCGAGGACCACGTAGGTACAACGACCCAGGACCAGGTAGCGGTTCTCCAGCACATCGATGAGACGTCCAGGTGTGGCAATCACAATCTGTTAGAGGGGGAAAAAGCTGCATTATTACCATACAAATGAAAAGATTAAATGGTCGTCCTGCAGAAATAAATGTGCGTTTACAGTGTCTAAGTTTAAAATGCAAACTATTGACACATGTACCAAAATTGAGTTTTGGCAAAGATTGTATTCAGTAATGTCACAGCATAAAAGTGATGCAGATTTTGGCACCATAACCTCAGTGCAGAGTTGCAGGTGTGATTAACTTGCCTACATGTGTAAATGCTTTTCTGCCCTGTGGCTGACTGATGTTCTCTGACTGACCACATGCCTTTGGCCTATATCTAGGCTTTATTTAAGCAATCAGTTAGCTTTTTTGTTCTCAGAGTTCAGCAGTAAATTAATTAAGTTAATAATGGACATAATCCTGACAGCATTTTAGATTTATTTATGATTTAAATATTAATATGATTGATTGACAATGTTTTGTTCTCCTTTCCTTCTGAAGGCTGCAGGGTACATGCTTTGGTGAACAGTGGGGTAAATGCAACAGTTTACTGTGTCTTTCATGAATAATCAAGGGGCAAATAAAATAATACAACCTCATACCTTTATACTTATGTATTCTGCTTGTTCTACTTTGACTCATTGATTCTGTGCATTCTGGTTTATTGAGAGCTTTCTTTATGTTTTATAGATGCTCTGTGTTTGTGCATGTATTAATCCACAAACGTACTTGATCCAACACTGGTAATGATATGCTAAATGTTTAACCTTGATTCTAAGCATGAATTTTCTTATATTTTGGAAAATTTACAATGGGCAGAATTAGCTTTAGCAGTTCCTGATTGTTGTTTGTACAACTATCGATATTTTTCAATCACTGCATTACTCTGATATTTTGATACCATTATTTCAAAATGTGATTTTTATTAGACAAGGGATTATTAAACGTGATTTATGGCACTACCCATGCATATATTATATAGGCAATTTCAGGCTTGCTGGATGCTATATATATACTACTTAGTAAATTCTACATGTTTCACCTCACAGCCCATTCTCAGGCGGAAGCCCTGGTCCTCTCTGGAGATTCCTCCAATCACAGCCACTGTGCGGATGCCGAGTGGTTTACCAAACTTTATGGTCTCCTCTTCAATCTGTTGTGCCAATTCACGAGTTGGGGCCAGAATCACAGCATAAGGACCCTGGTCTGAGTCCTCAATCCTGCAGGAAAAGGTTAAAAGAAAAGGAATGGAATAGATTGTTATAAAATACAATAGGCTCAAAAACAGCCATGAAATGAAAAAAACATGGAGAGTCTTTGTTAATGGCTTTGTGTTTGGTAACTGGAGCCTGGATTGTTTTACCTGTCAATTTTTGGCAAGGTGGTAATCCAGACCAGGAGGGGAATCAAGAAAGCTGCAGTTTTACCGCTACCTGTCTCAGCCACACCAATGATGTCACGGTTCTGTAAACCAATAGGAATGGCCTGCCTCTGAATAGGCGTTGGATCCTGGATTAAAAGTAGAAAAGGTGATCATTATTAATTGCATTCACTGAGCCCAAAGACATTTCTGCTTTTTCACAAACAAAAATTCCCAAATGGTGTCAATCCACTACACCCTGCTTTTGTAAACTGACTGTAAAGTGAAACCTGCCATCCATAAAAAAAAAACATTTTCATTCTGTTTTACAAGGTTGCATGTTTACAATAACCAGAAGATGCAGACAGACAGTAACAGCAGAACAGCTGCATGAAAGGACAGTGTTGAATATATTATTAATTTAACTAAACACTTAATCTAAAAAAAACACTAATAACTTTAATAATAACGTGTAAACGTTACGTAAAATACGTATAACTATTTACATAATGCTGCAACTATATTTTCATGTACGATTAACCTGCCTAAAATTCCCCCCAAAAAAACAATAATTTGATGAGAATGAAATCACAATGAAAAAGATCTTAGTTTCTCAGTGTCCAAGGGAACCCCTTCAAATTCCTTGTTTTTACAACGACCAGTCCAAATTCAGTTTAATATTGCATTAATTAAAAAGCAAGGAAGCAAGATTCTTGCATAGAAACGAGTAACAAATTATTTATTACTTGCCTTTTTTGAATCTACTAATCCATCTTACTAATCTTTCCCAGCTTTGTACTATAAAAGTTGAATGTGTTATCGGTCATTTCTCTGCTGTACTCTTCTTACACAACAGGAATCAGTGATCTTACCTTGTAGCCACATTTGTCAATGACTTCCAAGATATGTGCAGGCAGCTGGTACTCTTTCCAGTTTCTGATGGGGTTTGGGATCTTTCCTCCCTTGGTGGTGATGCTGTAGTCCTCTCTGAAGATTCGCCAGTCTCTGTCCGTCATCTCGTCCAGCTTCTTCTGAGACCAGTGTCGGTCGTCCCAGCGCTGCTTGGCCTCCTTCTTACGAACCTTTTTCAATCTTGTCCTAAGAGAAATACAGAATGAAGTTTGGTGAGTGGGTGAAGCTGTGTGTGTCTGTGTTTGTAATTTTCGGGTCCGATATAAAAAAATTTATTTCATAAATTTGGTTTAAATATGTAAGTTGCTTTTGAAGATCACCAACAGGGACCAAACACAAAGCTGATCGCTTCCATGCTTTACTCACTCTTCCTGTTCCTTCTCCTCCAGCGTTCGCCTTTTCTCCATGAGGTCACCGTAGAAACGTGACTGTTCTCTTTTCTGCTGCTTCAAGTCAATGCCAGCAATGAAGCCTCGCCCATACAGCTGCACTTGATGCTTTTCTTTGTAACTGAGTGACAGATTACAAGATTCAGACTCACACTTACTTTAGGTAAAAAAACCTGCCTTAATTTAAGAGAAACATTTTTAAGCAATTCAGTGTTTTTATGGTGACTCACATTGGATTGTAGTCAACTGAGGTGTCTTCAGAAGCATCCCACTCGAACACAAATTTTCTGTCATTCAGATGACGGGTTCTCCGACGTTTCTTCATTCCACCAAGGTAACGTTCCTGTAAAAATATATATATTTCCTGCTTTCTTGGGGCCAGTAAAACATTTATGTATTAGCCTGGGGCTCTAAACATTGATTATGCAGGCTGTAGTATAATGGAAGGCACTCATCTCAGATGCCTGGCCAGTTCATGGTGGCAACAGGCTAAATGAGGCAATTCTCATTTTTTTGGTTAGATGGGCCTCGTAGTTACACTAAATGTCCTGTGTGTTCTAGAAATAAGGTGGTTGATTAGCCTGATATAATCGGGCTAACACCCTTCAAATTCATAGAACTATGGCCTTGGAGGTTTAATGTCCATCTCTCCTGACCATTAAATGAAATAGACAATTGAGTGCTCCAGCTATCTTTTTATTTGTTTGGTGTACTGTGTTTAAATCTCAATCAATTAGACCATGTACCCACCTAATTTTAATCAATCTCTGACTGTTCACTTTTTTAATTGGATATTGTTGCTGGACTGCTGCATTATGACACCTGTGTCTTGTCCCAAGACACTTCAACAGGAAGAACAGACTGCCCTACCATTACCACAAACCATTATTTTGAATCAGGGTTTGAGGTTGAAACATAGAAGGTCTTTACCAAAAGTGGTCCAATCTGCCTGTCACTCACACAAATAATATTACTTTCTGTTACTCAGTCAAACCCAAACGGATCAACAAAGTATATCCCAGCATAGAACTATGGCCTCAGAGTTAACAGGTATTTTAATCAAATACTGTATTTAAATGCATGCTTTGATTATGTATAATTTTTTTCTCACTGTTAACATTTTTAATTGCTATTTTATCTGCTCATTACACCTGAAAATGAAAATTATTTTCCCTGGACTAACCTTGATAGCCTGGAGTTCTTTGCTTTTATCTTTCTCTTCTCTAAGCTTCTGCCGTCCATCATCATCTTCATTACCGTTGTTCTCTCGCTCCATCCGCTCTCTTCGCTCTCGTCTCTCCCTTTCTTGGGGGTCCTCTGTAAGAAACAGTCTCAGTTAGTATTACATACTTCAGCAAAAAAAATGCAGACTGTCTACAGTTAAACCAGAGGCAGATACACACCCAGCATTTTTCTTCCTATGTCCTGAAACATTCGTCTCTTCTTTCTTTCCTCATCCACCAACCTTCTCCTCTCCTCGGTCTCTTGCTCCTTCTTTTCAGAGCCTCAGCTTCTCGCTCTGCTTTGGTCAGAAACTTGGGCTGAAAAGGTCAAAATAAAAAACTGAGTAAGAAAGAAATTCTGTACTGTAAGAAGGTTAAGCAGTTATTGTATATCCCAGGGAACATCTCACTTTTGCCTCTGCTTCCTCTGCTGCCTTCTTCTTGGCCAGAAGCTCTTCCAAAGATAGTGGCTGAACCTGAAAAGTAGCACAACAAGTCAGAGACATAAAATAAAATTAAAAAAACTATGAAACACTGCAGAACTATAATGTAAACAAAATCAGTACCTTTTCTTTCTTCTTCTTTTCATCTTCATCCTCTTCTGTTTTTATATCCTTCTCTCTCTTTATCTTAGCCTCCTTTGACTTAGGTGAGAGACTCCTTTATGATAGAGTGACAGACTGAGTTTAACAGGTGTAATATGGCTCATTTACAAAAGAATAATAAATCAGTGGTTTATTTTACAAATTTCAGAGTTAAAACTAAAAATTAAAAGAACGTGTTTTGGCACAGGATCTTCATCACGGCTGCCCTGAACTGTCACTATCTGAGCCCCTGTTGACTGGTGAAGTAGTGACAGCACACTTCTCCTTTACTGTTATTTAACGAGTGGATTAAAAGTTGTATCTGATTTGTGTAGGTTACTTTCCTAAACTCTATGGGCCCACCAGTAAAATTACTACAAATAACTGCCTGAAAAGTTCATAAAAATGTTTTTTCTAATATTTCCTTAATGCTTTCAAGACATACTCGAAATGTAGTTTGTCCAAGCATTGTTTGTCTGGCAATGATTTCAATTTCTGGGATGGTAAGTCAGGCTCTTTCCAGCACCCTAGGGCTTAACAGATTTTAAAAATGTATTTGGTTTTCATGCCCCACCACATCATTAACCACGAATCTAGATGCTTTCGTAAAAGTCCCAGTCATCCTTCCTTTGATAATTATAACCTAAATGCTGACATAAATACCTGGTAAATACAGTAATACTACAGTTGCTTTCTTTGTGGGGTAAACATGGAGTTGTTAAATTATGACAACCAAAACTGTCTTTTCTGGCTTTGCATTAAATACATGATTTAGTATTTACTGTACTGTGCTAACGGATGCTCCTTCTCACAAGCATGTATATTTCAGGATTTACAAACCTGGACCTCTTGCTGCGATCTTTATCACGTCGATGGCTATCTCTGTCCTTCCGGCTCCTCTCTCTGTCTTTATCTCTGCCGCGTTCCTTGTCTCTGTCCTTGTCTTTCATGTGTCGTTCTCTGTAAATATAGTGCAAATCAGATACAATGTTTATTTTGTATTTCACCAACAGACACAAAGAAAGAAGAATGAAAACTTGCATGTTTGTGTTTTAGTTACCTTTCTGCTGATTTGGAGCGATTACGTTCACGAGACCTATGGCGTTTGCGTGAAGGTGAGACTTTACGATCCCTGTCTCGTGAGCGGCTGCGTTTCCGCTCTCTGTCTTTGGTCCCTGAGGATTCAGCATCTTTCTTGTCTGTAGAGTCCGCTGCCATCTAAAAATATAAAAACATATGTAAAAGACTTTTACATTCATTTGTATTGTTTGTGAAATATGTATATTGCATTTAATAAAATGTTGTACTTTGTTCTGAATGAAAATGTTATTTTACAAAAGGGATATACACCATTTCTAACCAGAGGGTATTAATGTCATATATGATGACATTTTTTACTTTTTGGTCATTCTATGTGTCATATTCACTGCAATGTTCAGTGTCAACATTGCAAATTGCAATACATCTAGACCACTTGCCAAAAACAAAAATAGACATAAAATTATTTTTGGGTAACACATTCAACGACAATAAGATAAAAATAATGTATGACACATATTTATTTTACTTTCAATATTTTTATGGGATTACAAATAACACAAAGTCCATTACACTTAAAATATTTAGCCAAAACTAAAAGATCTTAAGGAAGAAATTTTGCATTTTTTCAATTTAGAATGATTCAGGTTTTTCTTCAATTCAACCAAAACACTTTAATCAGATGAATGTGGCCCCAACAAAACCCTACTCTCAAAAGGACTATTGCATGATGCTTTAACCAACCTGCGTCTGCTATATGCTAAATACTTTGGTAAATGGTAAAATTGCAAATTAAAGGAGGACAGTTGATGATGTCGGTATAAGGAAAGGATGTTCGCACCCAGTCCACATCTATTTCACTAACTTGTACTGTGTTTGCAGTAACGTGACAAAAATGACTCCGTTTTTTATAAGTATCTAATTCAATCTAACGCTAATATCTTGTGGCTCAGTACTATTTGACTTTCAATGTACTATTCAGCCGTGGTGACTGCGAAAGATCAGAAAACTTAAATTGTCCCACAAGACGTGATCAACGAGAAAACAGTAATTCAAGAGTAGAAGAACCACGCAGTAACGTTACCTTACAGCACAAACAAGCTAGCTAGCTACTAACGTTAGCTAGCAATTTAGACTTTTTTTCAATGAACAGCCCAAATTACAACAATAAACGGTACTTCAGTATCAACGTTTAGAATTCTTAAAATGCATGTACTCAATAAGTAGATGTAAAACCTTTGAAACTCTACCTTATTTACTTGTCAACAACACACTTGCGATTTCTCTTCGTTTCATAAAGAATCCATAGCCCTGCTCAATGTGTGCCAGGGCGCTTAAAGACTTGTGGGAGTTGTAGTACTGAGTGTTGCGTACAAAGTAGCAACAAAGGCTTTAGAAACTACATTTCCCAATAAAAGGGGAGGGCACATGTCAGGGCCCCGAATGTTTAGGAACCGAACACCTAGTGCCTGTTCAAAAATAACTTTCTGAATCTGTTCACTTTCAATCTCAAGCGCAAGGTGGCAACGGTGTTGCAAGTTAGCAGGATGGAAATATTTGCACTGTGTCTGCTCTGCTTTTCGCAAATAAAACTGAATATTAATCGTATAAATCCATACAGTTTACGTTGTTTTAGACACATTTTAGGCAAATGCCGCTGACGACATAGTTAAGAGGAAAATGTAGTTTTCTCCAGCTGATTTAGATTATATTTAGACTTAGTTAAAAAGTTGAAAAATCTGACAAAGTATTTAGATCTTTGGATAGATCTTTAAATCTGTTAACAAATTAATAACATGACTGACTGCTTCAAGCTCAAACATTAATAGCTAGGGTCAAATTGACGATTTTACCTGACATTTTCTCATATTTTCCCAGACATCCTTAAACCAATCACTGCTCTAGAACTCTAGATTTGACTGGCAACAATTTTGATTATTTTGCTGAATGCTCAAACCATCGTATAGTGTGTATGTGTGTGTGCACACTAATCCAGACAGATAAGACATTTTAGATGTTGCTATGCTTGACTTTGAATTGGCTCAGTGCTGATTCATATTCTGGACCCAGCTTGCCATCCACGGGGAGATCAAGAGAGATTTAAGGAGCCCTTCTGAAGGTGAAGCAGTTTCAGCATGAGCAGATCAAAGTCGGTGATACAAAAAAAAGAACAGAAAGAAAAAACCTCAAAGGGAAACAATACTGTGGAAGACAATAGTGAGAAGAAAAAAAATTGGTGTCCCAGTAACTACTGACAGTGAGCCATCCTTCACAATAGCACGGCCTTAAAAGTCGAACATCAAAATATCATACAATCATGACAAATGTTATTTGACAAATGCTAAAATTTGTATAGTGTTGAAGTTATTTTATGGGAATTATTCACTACCGATTCACATAATTTTCTCTTTATCTCAAGGACTGACATGTTTAACAATATTTATCAAGGGCTACTAACCAATTATCTGCAGGTGCAGTTACAAGAGGCAGGGAGATGCGTAGAGAAATGACACAATGTGATGTTTATCAAAGATTTTACAGCAAAGAAGTCCATTTGACTAAATTATTGTCTTTTGTTATAGGTACACTTTGGGTGAGGAGAAAATGTATTATTAGCAGCTGGAGGCAGGACATGTCTTGATTGTTTCTGGCAAATAAATATTCAACACGTATTCAGTAAAAAGTCTCCACGTTTCTACACATATTATTTTTGTTAAAAATTCTTCAGGAAAGGAAGTTTAACTGTTTTAATTGTGTAATGTTAAATATGAATGTATTTTAACACAGCCTTTAAGGTTTGGATGGAAATTACTCCACTTATCAGCAAATATTTATTAGTTTAAAGCCATAGAAGCAGACATTTGCATGATTGGATGACACAGATGTGACTATTTAGCTGTAGGTGAACATATTCCAGCAGTAACGCTCTCTCCCAACTCCTGACTATATCAACCCCATATTGAGTACCACATGTGCCCCTGCCTCTGCTCCCCCTCCCCCATAGTTTCTGATGCAAGGAATCGTTGTCTGATTAAAAAACGAGAAGTGCATTCATTCTTGACATGCCCCCGGGGGGTGCCAAACAGGGCACATGTGTATGATGTGGGGGTCGATCTGGAGAAGGTGAACAATGTGCATAATATTCGTGTGTCACAATATAAAAGATAATCAAAGAGGCCAAGGGTGATTGTACTAGAGGAGTGTATTTACATCTTGCAGGAACACCTGCAGTATTGTCATTCAGACCTGAGCTGAGCACCAGCATATGTGAACCTGGCTCATCCTACTGCACTAGGGAAGAAGAAAATGTGCAGACAGACGAGACAAACTGCTTAGTATACACAACACACAATGACATAAATTCATACACCAATTCACATGTACTTTATCACACCTGAATGCCCTTAGCTTTCCATACAGTACTCAAACACACATGAACAGATATGGAGCTGCGGTAGCACAGTGAAATGGCTCTGGCTCAGGAGGTAAAGGAAGAGCATTTGCCCACCAATTGCTGGATGAAGCTGACTGAGTGTGACAGTGTGTAGGGTGGTGCATGTATAAAACTATGATCAAAGGGCAGAGAAGGCCGGGAATCCACACAAAAACATAGACCAAGATGTGGATTGAGACAGTGGTGATGTTATTTGCAGATACCTCACCAGACATACACAAAATGAGAAGTGTCCTGCTGCTTGAAACTTTCCCATCAGACCAGCTTTGGACTTAGCAATCAGATAGAGAGAGATGGACTCATTGGACAAAGAATCAATATGGACACAAATGTGGAAAAATAAAATCTATTTGGCTTGTTTTTTTCCCCTTTCATGCCAAATTTGGATCTGCCTTTCTTATATACCACACTACAAAAGTGAAACACATTAACTAGCCTAAATTTTAGTCAAGACCTTCACACTGTGTCACGTCTCATAGAAATTTGTAATTTCTATGAAAACAGGTTTGCAAACTTGTAGTAAAAAATGGAGCTAAGAACTCAAATACACATAACTTTAGTTTAATGTGGCTGTACTGCCCTATGGTTTAAGTACTGTTTAAGTACTGTGGGGTTCATCACTGTACATACTGCATGTTAAAGAATGAAAATAAGAAGAAAATACATTTTCATCTCTGCCTCTTTTTTTATGACAGCTCCAGTCCCCCAATGGGTAGAGTCAACTGTTGACTCAATGGATCGGGTTGGGATCGAATCCCACCCCACCAGGTATGGCCCTGCTCAGCCATTGAGGCCTAACTTGGTGCAGTTACCACCAATGGGAGGGTTGCAGTAGACAGGGCATCCTGCCAAAGCAATGCGCAGTACATGTCCTACTGTGGCAACCCATTAAGGGACAAACAGAAAGTCATTGATCTTAGCCTGTTTCCCTTTCCAGGGCATCAAATACTAATATACTTTCTCAGGCATTACAAAAGATATGACAGACTGATTCAAACACATGCATAAAAACATCATGGACTGTTCTATGTATATACACTGAGATGCTTTGTTATTTGGTAGTTCCCCAGCTTTGGTTTCAGCCTTTATGCTAAGTTAAACTAACTGGCTGTTGGCTTTTTAGTCTTTTTACAAGTGTATTTATCAAAATGTTGCTTTAAACCACACAGAATGCAAAGACATACAGTAGGTGGGGAAATATATACAAATGTGGACAGACATCAAAATGTTCTCTGTACCAAGCCAGACAGTGGCTCAGATTCGCATTGCCTCACCAAGTTGAGCCTTTGACATACAGTACAACTCCCAATTTATGAGTTATGATACTGTCATAGGAGCTGTGACAAAGCTCACTGTAACTGTGTGTGTGTGTGTGTGTGGCACATGTATGAGGGATTGTTACCCACATGTCAGCCTGCAGAAAGCTCATCAGTAACCAGGCAGCATAGCTTTTCTTCCCCCCTCCTATCATCAGCCCCACACTGTTCTCTGCTGCTGCAGCACTGGAGATGGGTTGATTGTGTGAATGTGTTTGAGACAGCATCATGTGTGTGTGTGTGTGTGTGTGTATGTGTGTGTGTGTGTGTTTTCTTGCGTCTAGGTTGCCATGTCTGATAGCTAATGTGCTTATGTGGTAATGAGCCACACTACACTGCAACCATTTTCTCTCACTCCCTGGGAGGGTTTCAGATTGCAGGACTCTACACTAAATTATCCTCCTTCTGTTTCCTGATGCTTATCCTGTATCATGCACATATCCATCCAGGGAGACACAAGTCTAGACTGCACAGGTCACTTGTTACAGACCTGTGTATTTAGTTTAAATCAAATATGTCAGTGCCATACATGTGTCATTGTTGGCCTATGTCCAAGCTTCTATTCATTTTAAAAAACTGATGTGAACAATAACTGTACAAGAAGGAGTATTGTAGAAGTGAAAGTGGCATTCCAGTGGCATTCAGTTCAGTTCAGTTCTATATTGATCGGCTGGAATAAATAGGGAGTAAAGGTAGCAACAAGATTTAATACCAAAACTACAATTACAGAGGTGATGAATAACTTTTAGATGCCCCCACCAGATATTGCCTGAAACACAGAAGTTCCACTCTTTCATTCCTGGGAAAAGACAGACACAGACAGAGAGAGAGAGACAGAGAGAGAGAGAGAGAGAGAGAGAGAGAGAGATTGAGATGAGATGCTCATGTGCTTGTAAGAAAGATGGTTAGAAAAGGCAGTGATACTCAGTCGTCTTGTCTGCAGTACTACATGGACCAGTGCAAAAAACTAGGTCTTTTCAAAGGATAATGTAGCTCCTTCGACTGTATTCATACCTAATCCTGCCTTGGAGCAAGCAGCTACTGGTGACAGGCTGAGTAGACTTTTGGCTGAGCTTTATCTGATATACAGAGACACGTAATGTACCTTTTTGATAAATGCGTGTGTTGCATCTATTTGTGTGAGAGAGTCAGAGAAACAGAGAGACCGTAGGAAAAGATAAGATAGACGAGCATCTAGACAGACAGGCTGGCAGCTCAGTTTATCCTTCAAACGATCAAACCACTTTTCCATTTCCAGATGCAGAAAATCAATGTCAGAGCAGACAACAGACTGGTGGTGCAGAGCATATTCTTTCAATTTTGTTATCAGCTTCTGTACAAAGGTATTGAATAATGAGGTCAGGAGTCACTGCTGTTCTGTGTGTGATAGTTCAGGAATGGCAAACATGCAATTACTACATCCATGCCGTATCATCAGCGGGTAGAGTGTGACAGCAGGATGTAGGCAAGGGTATTCTGATAAGAGGCGATATCAGTGAAAGACCAAGCAAATATAGTAATGGAGGTCAGAAAGGATGCCTGGTTACATAAGAAAAAATCTGTGAAAAGCCACTGGGAAATAACCTTTGGAAGAAAAGTGTTTTGAATTTTCTTGACTGGAAGATTTTTGTTCTTTGTGAACTCACTAAATCAGTTACCACTGTATCCACATGCAAAATGTTCACCACTTAGTATAAGGGAAGGCAGATCAATTCCTCAAAACTATTAATACTCCCAATATGAAGTCTTATTTCGAGCTTTACTGCTAACATCAAAATCAATAGCTGTATCCTGCACATTAGATCACATGCTGGGCACATAAACTGTCAACATAGACAAAAAACAAAAAGTCGCACACTCCTTTATTTTGTCTGATCACCATTAGCTTTGATTACTGCAGGAGGTTTGGTGAGCTTATACATTAATTTCTGCACAGAGTCGCATTAATTTTTCACCAAGATTTTGTGTTGATGATGGGAGAGTTAGACGTGAGGCAGCAGCCCTAACTACTCCACCACTGAGCTGCCCAGGTAAAACGCCTTTTCTTAAAGTAGGAGTGTTAAAGTTAACAGCCCCAGGATAAATCCTTTAGGCTTTGAGGCAAACTGTGGAGTTATCTTCATTTTTTATTGGTGGGAGCATAAAATGAAGTGTTGTGCCTTTGGCGTGGGAACAAGTAAGATATGTATTATTATTTTTTCATTAGACAAAATAGTCTACAAATATGTGCTACCAAGCTGCATTTGTTTCTCTTGAGGAGCCTTGAAATTGATTAAATGACCCAAATAAGCATTTGCTCTCATTTGATAAAACCCTGACACTGAGAATTAATCTGCTGTCCTCTGACAACAATGAAGATATGAAACAAAAACTAAATAAACTTAAAGAGACAAAGTTGTCCTTCTAAATCAACTATGGATTTTATAGTTCTGTGCAATATATATTTATACATTTTTGTCTTTAAAGAATAAGTTCTTTATGATCAAATAAATCCAAATAAAGGTGAGTTCAACACAAAAATAAACAATGACTTGTAAATTTATTTCAGATATATTTATTTAAATAAGATGAAAAAATAATAAAGATGAAAATAACTATAACAAATACAGACCTCAATCAATAATTTAAGCCATAATTGGCAACTTGACACAAACATTTGTTTTTGCTTCAATAACATTCTTATAAACAGTTTAAACAGGGATGATATGTACAACAAAATTACTGTTTAAAACAAGCAAGAAAGAAACTGTAAATGTGTTTAGTGTAGTCTTGACTTTATTATGTAAAGTGCCTTGAAATTACTTTTTTCTCAATTGGCGCTATATAAATAAAGTTGAATTGAAAATTGAATTGAACTGTGAAATACCGGGGAGCAGAGAGGGAGGTAAGTGAATGAAAAGAAAATATCTTGATAAAAAAAGCTGAATTGACTAAATAAATGAATAATTATTTATCAATGAATTCATCCAGTCGCTTCATCCAATCATTATATTAACTCTTTGGAGTTACTGTGGATTTGTGAAGAATTTATATATCTGATATAATAAAAACTGTTTTTCTGTTTATCCATCACACCTTTGTGTTTGGGCAGTGTGAAAGATGCACTGAATTTAGTTCTGTCATAATCCAATCTTTAAAAAAATCTCAATTTGAAAGAATTTGAACCCTGCTCAAACCCTGACAAGTGCAATATATACTAAATAAAACTGAGCTTGTCGAGAGTAGCACAGTGTTCTAGACAGGATGGAAAATTGAAATAATGACTGCAGCAGAACTACGATGACATGCTGTTTCGACAACCTGCCCATGGCCAACAACGCCGGGAGTATTGAAAAGCCCTATGACAGTCCACTGCTCCCTAAATTCTCCAGCTATCACCTTGGTCGTCGCTTAGGTCTAATGCTACAAATAAAAGGTGAGGCGCCCTCTCTGAGAGCCATCCCTCAGAGACAGAGCCCTGCTCACACTGTTGCTAGGCAACGCATTAAATTCTACTAGTGTTACATCCAGAGAAGCCAGTGCTTCTCGGTGCCATGGACCTACAAATCATCGAGTCCTCCATTAGCCGAGCTGTCAACAGCCGCTAATGCAAGAAAACTCAAGTGGATACAAGAACAATACCAACAGCTACAAAAACAGCAAAGACAGCCACAAGCAAGTAGAAACCGACAGACTAAAAGCTATTTTATAGGTGGAAAAGCAGCCTCTTTGTAGGGAAGTTACGTGAAATCAAATTTTTCCAGCAATATAAAGAAAAACTAAAGAGGGAAAAATATCTGGACCAGTGATTCATTTCAATCACTGCAGGGTATCACGGACATTTAGCAACTGGTTGGGGTTAAGCTTGTGGTCCGGGTTAAATTTAAGAAGACTGACTTAGGTTAATAATTGGTTCAGATTTAGGTTAAAAGAAGAAGGGGAAACGTATAAATATATCAACAGTCTTGACATAACACCTTCAACATCAACATGCTGCATTTCCCAAAGTTGAAGAACTAATTAAATAATTGGCTAAAACAAATCACTAAAAGGGAAGTGACTTAAGTAAAATTTATTTTAATTGCTGCTCTAGGGGGGGACTATGGAAAATCTTATAAGGTGCATCATTTTAACGAATGTTGATTAGAGTTGGAGACCAAGTTTGAGAAGCAACAAAATCCCAAGCTTTGGAGAGAACTGAGCTCACATCAGTACATTAAAATAAATCCACCTAGATTGTCCTGTCTGATAGTGAAGCATTAGTTTTATCTGAGTAAGTCCAACAAAGCATGAGTTCCTGTGTTGCTGGAACATGTATTTAAAGTGGCCTCCACTGAGCAGCTCTAAAGCAGCACTTAGCCGTGAGATGAAGCATCATTAGTCAAAATCAAGGCTTGTGGTTAATAACACGGAACAATAATGTTGTGGTGATGGGTAATGAAAAGGAAAGTGACAAACACATGCAGATTCTTTCCGTGACCTAGGTTTTTGTGTTTGTTTTCGTCTGTTCACCCCGTACTGTTTTGTGGCTCATGTGAGTGCTGAGTCACCGAGCGCCTTTAGATGTGCCCCCAGCTCATCCTCCTACTTGTCTTTGCAAATGAACACTCTTCTTGCCAATTCCCTCCTTTTTCTTCCTCTTTCCTTTCCTTCACCGTCAGCTTTAATTTCCAAAAAAAACAAAACAAAAACACAGAAAGCTGACTCTATCACAGCAACCTTTATGTGAGCGCCTCTTTTAGGCTCTTTGCAGGATTATTTTAATTGATCCGAAATATGTTCACCATCAAACATTTTTCACTCGGTCTCTTCGCTCTGTGTGCTGGTGATGTGATCAAAAGTTCAGAGTCAGGGTTGAATAGTAGCAATCTTTTTTGACTGGGAGTTTGGGGAGGATGCTGCAAAGGAGAGAGAGTGGCTTTGTCAATTGGCTCTCTTTCCCTTGTGCACCTTTGCTGAACCAGCTTCAGAACAGCTCGCTTGTCCATGCTTTCACTTTTGCAGTGCGTTCCCAGAGGGATTCACATGATGGAGCAGCTCCTGGACTTGTCCTTGCTGAAGTTGGAGGACAGGAGCTCTGTCTTGCTGGGCAGATGGAGGAGTCTCTTGGAGAGGCGGCGGACAGGGCTGGGTTTACTGGCACCCTGGAGTTTGTTCATGCAGGCCAGGGCCGTGGTACGGAAAACACTGTGGATGCTCTTCTCCGACGTGAAGGCTGAGCACTCCAGGTAGGCTTCTGCCCCGAGTTGCTTGGCCATGGACAAACCCTACAATGTCAGGAGGAGCAAGAACAGCATTAAACAAAGGAGATGATGTATGAGAACCCAGTCTAGACAGGAGAAAGAACCTAACGCGTAGAGGAGTGTAGAGTAGTGATGGAACGAACCTGTTCGTGGGAAATAGGAGCCTGTTTCTGATTGGACAGCTCGATGCGTGTGCATACATCCGTGCGCAGGTCTGTCTTGCAGCCTATTAGCAGGATTCGTGTGCTGGGGCAGAAATCCCGGATCTCTGCTTTCCACTGCAAAGACAAATAAACAGAGGTGTCACCAGGCTGTCACCTGAGAATGTAGCACTCAGTGCACTCTCCGCACACATGTCACTATTGCAGGATTTGCTTTGTGTCTCCTTTCTCCAGTAATTGTGCTTCTCCCTCTCAGTCCCCTTCACTCTGTGCCTCTCTGCAGGCTTCCCCTGCGTCAGAGCTGTGCGTCTCCAACATGCAGCTGGTGGCTCTACCAGCCTTCCCCCGTGTTTTTGTCTATTGCAAGTCCACTGCACTTCACACTTACCCAGATAACCACCCAGCCTGAGCCTGGTTCTGCTGGTGGTTTTTCCTCTCCCTTGTTGCCTTAGTGCTTGCTCAATGGGGATTTGTTGGCTTTTCTGTAAAGTTTTAACCTTAATGTTTACAGTAAGTGCCTCGAGGTGATTTTTATGGTGATATTGACTATTAATTCAACTAAATGCCACAAAACTGAACAGACTCCTGGGACTGGCTGGTTTTATCTGTCAGTGTTGAGGTTATAAAACATAAATGTGCCACTGCCGTGCACCAGGTTCTGGTTGACTGATAACTTTGGTGGTTAATAAATGAATTTTTACTTGTCACAACAAAAACTAACAAATGCGCAAATGGTATAGATTACATCCTCCGTTTGTGTAATCACACATTTCATAAACTAAAGTGAAGCCATAATACTGTCATGCAGTCATCTTCCCATTACAAATATCTATACCTTCTTCAGGGCACTGTCCACTATGTCCGGCCGGCTGATGTCAAAGCACAAGAGCACTGCGTCTGAGTCGCTGTAGCAGAGTGGCCTGACGTTGTCATAGTATGGAGAACCTAAATGGACAGGACAGAGAACAAGTTAGAATTTATGAACACATAGTTTATGAGGCTGGACATTCAACTTGAAGCATCATCATCAAATTGAAAATACTTGATTTTTCCTATTGTTGCAAGCAGAAATAGAAACAAAGCATCTCTTTCTGTGGTCTGAATCCAGCTGACACTGCTACAATGTTCTATCACCATCGTCCTCCTCAGATTCACACAGTACAAACACAAATAGACACATACACCCCTGCCAAACTGATAAGAGAGCAAACAACTTCACTCCACTGGACGCCTTCCCACTGAGGAATTTGGCCAGAAAAGTACACTAACTCACTGAGTCACAGGCACTTAAATGGCACCAATCGCATCTTTCCATTATTAACCAATAGCAAATTTACCAAACTTTGGTATGAGCATAAAGCTGCCAGATGTCCTGTGAAGCCAAAATTAGGATTACGTGTCTTAAAGTTAGAATAAATGTTCTACTTTACATCAAGTATAGTGCTCTTTAATAAACTAGAAAATATTTAAAGCAGAAGGTCAAAATTATGGGAAATGTACAGGAAAAAACAGCAAATCTGTCTCCCCCTATTCCAAGGTATTCTATTAAGCTAAGCTAAGCTAAGATGCTACTGACTGTATTCTTAAATCAAATTCAACTTTATAAGACTTTATAAGCGGTATAAAGTATGTATACTTTACACTCTTTAACATTCACAGTGATGCATAAGGTAAGCTATTGCAAAGACCTTGGGGATATGGAGTCGCATTAATCCATCCAATTTTACAACATTGTTGGATTTTCATGTCACCCAACATCCGCTGTAATGTTGCTGTGATCACTTTACATCTGAATTATAGCTGCATCTTCCTTCTTCTCAAATTCACATTTTTAATAAAATAGTTTTTTTTCCTAAAATCTTCACCATGACTTTACAATTGTGACAACACACACTATTCGTCACCTCAATCACGCAGTCCACCCTGATTGTTTTCAATTGAGAATTATGGTTTGAAGGGAAGATATTTTATCTAAACATCACAGTTAAAACTTTTTTATACCTTCAGGAAGGCTTCCGTGCTAAAAACAGACTAAGAGGATGTCCGCTTTCTATTGTCTTCCCTCTGCCACCCTCTGCACACAGCAACACTAAGATTTAATTTCCTACTCCTCTCCTCAGGGTCCAAATATGCACCTGAAGCATTCCTTTCAAATATAGGAGTATATAATTAGAACAGGAAAAGATGCTTCTTATAGACTTCTGCTGGAGCAAACTTGTCGTTTCCAGAACTTAAAGTGTGTCTGAATCTTTGACTTACATCTGCAAAGTAGGACAACTTATACAACAATCGTCTATCAATAACACTTCTTTTAGAGGGAATCAAAGCACTCGTCACATAACTATCCAGGGTGATGTAAGGCTTGAGAAAGAGGAGGCAGAGACATCTCAAAGAGGACACAACTTCTACCTACCACCTCCCACACACTAGCAGTCCCCTGCCTGGACACACAAACACACAAAGCAAACACACACATGCACCAAAATCCTGTTAGCAGAGCAAACATTAGTTGATCTATTAAAACTGCCTCCTCTGCTGTCAATGAAAAAAAAAACAACACAAAGTCTCATCTTCTTTCTCCATAAACTGGTCAGAACAAATTATTTCTAGATTTTTTTCATTTATTGCTTGGTCAGTGAATAAATTTGTAGATCTTTACTTATGAAAAACTTTGTTGAAAAATCTTGCTAAAGATATTTTTTGTGGATTAACCAATTTTTAGACTTCAAACAACTAAACACAATTGAAGATGCCAATTTGAATTTTTTTTTCAGCATTTCAATCACCTGGTCTATTAATTGATTTAAAAACACTTGATTGCTTATCACCATATGCTTTGTAGCATTAATGGCAAAGAATGGCAAAGAAATCAGGAGTGACAGCTACTGTCTGTGTGTGTTGCAAATGGAACTTATGCAATGTTTCCTCTGGAAAGGGTGACTGTCCAGAAAGTTTTTACTCCGTGGGAGATAAAGAGACAAACCTACATTAGTTCAGTGCTGGTTTCAGTTATATAAGACCTTTTTGTAGGCAGCACACACCATAAGGCAGTGGGGAGGTCAGGCATCTCATTTTTCTCAGTATCCCTCACTTGTGCCTTCTGTTCACAGTGGCCGTCCACAAACACAGTTGCACACATAGTAAGACAGGAGACACACAAATATCCAAGCCTGCCCACTCACTGGAGCGACTTCCACCCCCTGCATGGAGGAGGCATCCCCTCTCTCCACTGTGAAACAACCCCTCTGCAGGCCAACTGGCCCTGTCCAACTTCCTCTGAGGACATAACCTCAGCCAACACTGTTATTATAGAAATCTTTACAGCAGCGGATACCGTTCCTTTTTGATCCTATTCATTCAATGTGTGTTTAAGGTTATTATGTCAGTAGGCTGCTGTTTAACCTGTATACACAGCTCATACCTTTGTTTAACAAAGGTTTGTTAAGTTTTTGAACAGCTTATGACTTACTTTTTTCCATCCATCCATTATATGTAACTGCTTGCCCTGTTACAGGGTGTGGGGCAGGATACACAGTGGACAGGTCAGCAGTCTATCTCAGGGCCAACACATTGAGACATACACGTATAGACAACCATTCACACTGTCATTCAGACCTGGGGACATTTAGAATAACCAATTAACCCAACATTCATGTCTTTGGATTGTGGGATGAATCCTACTCAAGCACAGAGGGAACAGGCTACAGCCTGGAACCGGACACCTTCCAGCTGTGAGGCAGCAGTGCTAACCCCCGTGATGTTTTGCAAACTTTGATAATTAGATTTCTTCTACATGAAGGTGTCTGTACCTGGTGGGTTGAATACAGGCAGACTCACAACCACAACCCTCATCTGTCTGCACCAAACTGTACAACATACTGCACCTGTCAAATCCACAAACCTGTAATAATGATGATACATGTCCCATTGTTTATGGACTGTAAGTTCAGTAATTCATTGATACTATTTATATCATTTTCCACTGAGTATCTTTGTGCGTTGGACTCTAGGTAATAATAAACCAAAAGAAATCAGAAGTTGATGTCTGTCTCTAGCAAATAGATATTTTATATAATTTTCTAGCATTTTATAAAGAAAAATAAATAGGATGAATGACAAGAGTTGATGGCCAATTAATCTATGGTCAAAAACTGGTCAAAGCTGCAACAATACAGTTAATAACAATGCTATTCCTACAGACAAGACTCAAAAGTCATACAACCTGGGGGTTAAAAAAACACCTTTAACTTAATGGGAACAGAAATTTTGATGTTTTTCACTTTTGTTCGGACGTCTTTTATTAACCTAGATTTGGATCAAAGCAAAACACGATTTCGGGCAACAGCTTTCACACTACGGTGAAGAGATACTTCACTCCATTAAAAGAGGATTGACAGACAGCGATGTCTGGGTAAACCACCCACAACAATCACAACAATGACTGAGAGGGGGCTGCTTTTACAATTGTCACCCGACTCCGAGCAGGCTGTGGTTGATTGAAGGGTAAACAAGTTCCACAACTCAACCAACGAACACACCACTGCAATTCAGTACTTAACTCATTGTTCAAACACAAAAGTATTTACCGTTCTGTTGGCCCTTAAAACTGTGAGTCAGAAAGACAGAGCTGAGAAAAGGGCCTCGTGCTTAGTAAGCACTGAGGTGAGAATAAAGTGTCCGTAAAAAGTCCTTACCTGATGTGTCCCAAAGACTAAGCTCAACTCGCTGGTCTTCAAGCTCCAGACAGGCTGTGTAGTTCTCAAACACAGTAGGGACGTAAGTCTAGAAGAGGAAAAGGAGAGACATGAGTATATGAATGCATGACTTGTCTTTTTGAATCCAAAATAATGGTGAAAACAAAATTATAATATTTTGTACAAAATAAATACCATTACACATGCAGAGTTTTACATTTGTAAATCAATGTGACTTCATTGCTCACGAAAACTAATTAATCGATTGCTTCATCAGTCCTCTGAAGCTACATGACTTAATTTCCTGACATTTTTACAAGTCTGGACGTATTTGTGTAGACAAATCCGAATGTATAAAGGCATCACCTATTTTGCTATATATTGTGGTTGCACTCACAGGAGTTATAGCTAATAAAACATGTTGAATACTACAACAGTAAGATCTGAATAAATTTAAATCAAGTAACACTGACGCTCAAGACAAACCCCTTTATGATATGAGTATGATATAGATGACGCCTTTTTAGCTCTTAAAATAGTATTAAACTGATATTTCTTTTTGCTCGTGGACGAATTAGATATTACATGTAACATATTTTTTGCCACCACAGATGATCCTAAAGTAACTGCAGACGTGAAATAGAATTGTCGTACCTCTGGGTAGCAGTCCTTGGCAAAGACTTGTAACATCGCTGTTTTACCGCATTGGACATCACCAACCAGGACCAGTTTACACCTCGCTACGAACGGCTGTGTGAGTCTTCTTTCTTTCATGATGTAGATGATTAGGACGAGTGGACTATCGACAGACAGACGGGAGTGGAGAAAATAAGCATGAAGTTTGGTAAATCCACCTGATGGCCGGTTGCGCCCTGCGTCCTGCAGAGCAGCGGGTCACTGGGAGACTCACTGCGGAGCTTTATACTGTGGCGCCAACCAATGAGCGCAGCGCAGGAAAGAGGAGGAGGAAGAGGAGGAGGAGGAGGAAGACGAGGAGGAGGAGGAGGGCAGGGCACGGAACAAGGAGGGTGAACTGCAGGGAGATCATGTCCACTAAACCATCCACATGGCTCAGTTCTCAACATTTAGGCAGGAAGCAAAAGGTGGATCCATCCTCATGTTTTCCTGCAAGTATGATCCACAGGAAACTTCGACAATACTGGACAGAATTCACAACATTTCATTTAGGTTTTTCACTGAAATCATCTTCAAAAAATTTTTATTGCTAAACCTTTTTTTAATTTAATGCATTTGTGGCTTTACTAAACTACATAATTACACTTGTCAGAAGATTTTAATAAACAGTAAATCACATTTTATTACAAGCACATGATGCAGAAAAAATAGTTGTCTGTTGAAAGACTGATGAAAGATGAAAGGATTTTGTTCACACTGGAGACGATATCTGAATCCCATCCAACAGATTAATAGGCCAACTGAAAAATTACTATATGACACAATACAAAATATAATAGAAAGCCAAGCTCATGCTCATTATATTAATTATCCCAACACCTGAGTGGCCAACAGATGTAGGCTGCTTCAGCAAAATAAACATGGGGGACGTTTCAGTCCAAAAGATCCCTTGTCAAAGCATCTATGCCATTCCCCCAGTTTTATTGCTGGTATTAATATTGTTATACATTTATTTGTTTTTTCACCTTACAAACAGTGCCATATGGCAATGTTCTAAGCTAATATGGTGCCCATGGTTTTGTCAGTATTATCTGTCCACCTGTCACATTTAAGGAATAAAGTTGAAAATCTTAGTCTCATCAATTATCATATCTAACTCTCTGCAACAAAGCAAACAAGTGGTTTGCAATATTGCCAAACTACCCCTTTAAATAAATACAAAAAAAACTATAGTGACTGTGTGAGTGCAGGGAAATTTAGGGCGATCTTTGTCCTCTAATGTTGTGGAAAACCTAATGTGTCTCTGGCTACAAGGCTAACAAACAGTCACAAAACCTCACAGGAAAATCTGATTGTGTTAGCTGTTTCCACTTCTCTTAGCAGTTTGTTTGCACGTGTGTTGGGACCATGTTGTAAAACCAGGAGTCATAAAGCATCACTTGTCATCTGACTGAGGTGTTTTTAAATTTTCCATAACCTTAAAATCGTTGGAATATCTCAGTTTTATCGGGTCATTTTGATATAATGCTGGAGTGTATGTGGAATGAAATGGATAAGTGCCTGTGTGTGTATGTTTAAAGTCTGAGCTCTGCCTGCCAACAAATGTATGGCTTTGTCTGTTTGAAATACAGATGTGAATTTGAGAGTGTAATGAATGTGAAAAGGAAATGGAGAATAGCTTGTTGTGCGGAATATAAGCGGAAAAAACTGCTCCAGTGACACAGAAGCTCTTTGATGCCATGAATGTATAGGGTGAAACTCTGAAGCAGAACATCAATTCCACCTGCCTCCTGGTCCACAGGTAAACCCTGTGACTCTGCCCTGCTTCATTAAAATGTCATCTGTCTTCTATCTTTATGTTCTCTTCTCTTGCAAACAATTACACTCACCTAATGGTACATGTTGATGAATTCATGTAACTAAACAATATAGTCAAACAGCTTCCCTCAGCACCAGGACTTTACAGAATTTGATAACTCTAAAATGTAAAAAATATCCATCACCAACTCTAAAGCACACTGACGAACTCACAGTATCGTAAGTGTTATCAAACTTTTTATAGTTCTCAGAAAGAAGGCAGATAAAAACATAGGCTGTATAGATGCTATATATAACGTTTAAAAGATGTCCGTATTTTGGATATTTTTAATCGATGTCAACACCATCAAACACAATATTTGTTCACATGATAAAAGGTGACATTACTCTGACATGGTGGCATCTGAGAAAGCAGTGACTTTTACATGATCCATAAACTATGTCCTATAAATTGTGACCTGCAGTGCTGGTCACTGTGCTCCATATGCTGCTGATGACTGTCTGACCTAGAGTTTTAATATGATGATTGACAGTTATGGTTTTCATCCTGGGTGTTACCCTACCTAACTTGCCCCACTGACATTTTCTTTTGTGGGAGTGTGTGTGTGTTTGTGCATATTTGTGTGTGGATGTCTGTAAGACGTATATGTACAGTATGTGATGATACAGGAAAGACAAAAGTACAGTTCAGAAGGGAAAGACAACAGACAGTAATGCCTTCATTTTAAGTAACAAGAAAGGACCAAAAAAATGAAAACCCCCACCTGTGCCCTGAAAGCAAATATTTGCATAATTCCAATATGATATGGCTGACAGCTTTTGCATTATGTAAAACAGTTTATTATTAGGAATATTACCATAAATAAGTGTAATCATGAAGTTGAGCTGTACAGGTAACACTGGTTACATTATTTCCATTCCAAATTCATATCTACAGTTCACAAAACTGAAGTCTGAGCTTCCAATTACTGAGGGCATGAGCAGCACTTACAAACATTTTAATGCAAAAATTCTTTACATTTACATTCTATCAAAACTTCCTTAAACAGAGATATGGTTCAATAAAACCAGGACAAAGGATAGCCAGTCATATTGAATGCACAGTGCGAAAGCTGAGTGTTATTTTATATCAGAAGTACAATAACTGACAAGAGCCCTTACTGCTGCACAGCTCTCAGCCTCCAGCGTGAACAGCATCACTTCAGTCTGATGCTTTGTCAGAGTGCCCGGAAATACGAAAGTAAAGTCTCAACAACGCGTTGCCCAATCTGACCAGATAATGACAGGAAATGTAAGCGTTCATCCCTGTCTATTTGTATTATATACATTTATAGATGTTGTTTCATATATGTTGTTGTTGTACTGCTGTTTTATTCAGTCTTTTGTATGTTCATTTTGTTTTCACTTGGTTTTGAGATGTGCATGTCAACCTGTGATATTTTGTTTTCAAATATTTTTAATTAAAAAGGGAATGAGACAAGTCTGGGTTTGGTAGCAAACTATATTTCACAGGCGACACAAATTATTTGGTTAATAATAATTAAAGTAGTTTCACAATTCACAATTTGGTCTTTAAATTTACCTCTCCTGTTATCTCTGAAAATATTCATAGGTTTATTCTATGAGAAAAAAGGACAGCACATTGTAATTCTCTATTTAATTTAAATACTTCAGATCAGCTTCCTGCTGATCATCAGGTCCAATTTATCCTTGAAATCCCCGTTTGCTTTTACAGACGATCCGTGTTGTGAATTGCAGAACACGCTAATTTACTTTCCATTTGCCGGTTGCTTCTTCTTGTTCTTCTTTGTTTTTGTGGACACGGAGCATCGGTCCGCGTCTCCGTCCATAAACCAGACTTCAGTGCGACAAACCTCCGTACAGCCTTACGGGAGTCTACCGCCCTCTAACGGCGCAGCGACGACAGTACTGCCCGAAAGCAAGGCGACATGGTGACAACGTCTGTCTAAAATGCAAGGTAAAATATGATGTGTTGAAGTAAAACAAATGCGACTTAATTTAAACTAAAGGTCACATAACAAAGAACAAACTATCCAAGAAAAGCAAACACCATCAATTCACTTTTATATTGTATCTATGTAGCCATATGTGTTTATGACTGAGGTCAAAGTGGTTAATGGAGTTGTACTGGAGGGCATTATAAGAAGAGATGGTTAGAACCATCTCTTCACATATTAGAATTATCACCTTTGTGAGAGCTTTTAAGTCCAACTTAAAAACTGACAAATTACCTTGAAAACCTTGTAAAATCACATTCCTCACTTGATTTTTAGTACATTTACCCAAGGATGTTTTGGAATGATTTGAATGACTTTCTGACACACACAAACACGCTTCTGTTGTCAGTGTTTTTTATTATATTTAAAATCATATAAATCATATAAATTATTTATTAATCAGTGATCTGTTGAGAACATCACAAGGTATCTGAATGAATTCTAAGTCACATTTTGTTCATGTTTTTTTATTTTAGTAAAATGTTATGTATCACATGTTACCAGCATGAATATAACCAGAACCCATAATATTTTGATTGTTGTAATGTAATATATATGTAATTTTTTATTTGAATTCTGTTTTTATTTTATTATTATCTGCAAAACAAATTTACCCCTGCACCAAAGCTTCACTGGCAGATGTGTATCCTTGTCATATAGCTGCTCCGCTGACACCAGAAAGTCAGATGTTTCCCATGGAAACGGGTGAGTAAAAGCAGGAGCGACGTAAAGCAGTCAGGTAAACCGGGAGAACACAAGACATAGAACGGCAGTAAAAACCAACAGCAATTAAAACCAGCAATCAACCAGTAATGAATAAACAATTTAATATCAGCACATGACTAAAGTGCAAACAAGTGCAAAAAGGCAGCAGCCAAACACATGCAATGCCTCTCCCTTTCACCTCACCTGCCCCTGGGTTAGCCAATGACCTGCCAGTTTCCGAGCCTGTTCCTGGATCGACTGTGGTCCCTCCTTGTCGGCCAGCACCCTGCCCCACTTTTGTTTGTCTAACTTTGTAAGATGCCTCCCAAGTCACCTGACAGGACTGACTAGATGTCTCCAGGGCATCTTCTTCTCTTTGCGTTTGGTCTTGTTTTGTTTGGGGTAGATTACTCAAATAGTGACTAAGAAACTGCCAGGGCATTTTATTGATAAAAAGTGAAATGACTTTTGCTGTGAATCAGTGACTCTTTTTATTTTTTATGCACAGTCTCATGTGAGAAAGATATTTCTTCTTTCTTGGTTTATTTCTTTCTCTAGCAGAGAAGAAAAAGATTCAGTTGGCATGACTCAGCCTCCAAGTAATCACATATGGGTGACTGAGAACCTTCGCAAAAGTAATGGTCATGTTTTATAGTATAAAACTTCAATACTACAGCAGGTGGGAACTTTATCTAGCTGTGGTTCTACAGATATAGCTATGATGTATGATGTTCCCATCATAGAACTTTATGTCAGCACTGAAGCATCTGAAGAAGATTTAAGCAGAAAGCCGAAGGAAACAAGATCCACCTGTAGGTAAAGAGAGAGAAATCAACATACATATGTTATGTTGCTGCCACTAATAACTTTGAAAATTATACTAGGGATTGTCAATGACAAGCAGAACCGCACACAGTGAGTATATAAATTATTATATACAGTTCAGTCTTCATTTCATATATGTGTATCATATGTGTAGGTTTAAAAGAAAAACACAAAGGGTTAAAATTAGTATAATACAATAAATAAACAGCATCAGAACTGCAGTAGGAACTGCAGTAGGAAAGTGATTTTTTTAGAGTTCTTAATAAAACACATCCATCAATATAATTGTTACTGCAATGTTGATGCTCATTCACTGACAGAATCTCCAGGGTCAACAAGGAGGAGACAAAAAGGTAAGGAGACGCAACAGTCCTCAGCTGTATTTGTTTTCATTACCAGGTTGAGTTTATTCATAGCCTAAGCTTTAGGATGTAAATAGATGTAAATATAAATGATCAAGTCATCTGATATATTATCATTATCATTATTATGAGATACACTGGGAACCTGTTGAGGGTGTACCCTGCCTCTCGCCCTATGACAGCAGGGATAAGCCCCAGCCCGTCCACAGGATGAGGATATTTGTTGACATTTATTATGAGCTATATAGTAACATGTAACATGTATGTGCAAATGTATATGTGATCAATGTGACTAAAATAAAGGTTTTTCTTCTTCTTCTTCTATAGACAAATACAAACTAGTCCACACTGGTGTATTAGTTTAGTCCAGATGTGCACATCCACACACAGCTCATATTAAATGGATTTTGAACAGATTTCCAGGTTGTCAGTGAGTGATCCAGTGAGTGTTGGCAGTAGCAGTGATTTCACATATTTATGCTGGTTCTTGTTAACCTCATGGTACCCTGTAGGACCCTGCATTTAGGAGGCCTCCAGTTTAGCATTTATGGTTTGTGCATCAGTAACAATCAAATGATTCATGAGTCCTTTTCTATTTAGGAATTAGGCAGATGATTTTATCCAGAGTGATTTACTAATGAGGTGGAAAGTCCGAAATCCAAAGCCACTAAACACACCCGTATTTGTGTTAAAAACCCTACAAAATTAAACCATAAGCAAAAATAAAATTTAAAACATTTTATGTTATGTATCATATCCTGTTTGAAGTATCACCCAGAAACTGAATTACATGTTCCATTTAAGATCTAGACTTGACATAAATATTTAAGACCATTAGAGAAGTTGTTTTACATATGATGTTTAAAAATTTCTGTTAAAAAATATGGTTTAGTTTTCATCATTAGAAACATTACAAAAGAAAGATGTGTGCAGAAGTACCGGCAGCGATCAAGTCTTTATGATATTTAAGGGGGGTGCTTTGATGAATAGCTGACATGAAATACTGGGATACTTTCATGTCAGCTATAGTATTACTAACACATTATTAATAATGTAAAAATATATATATATCAAATGTAATGCGCTTTTTACCAGGGATAAATTATGACGCCAATCGGAAAGCAACAAACAGTATTTAGCATTCGTTGGATAAACACTTGACTACGATTTGGAAAATTGAGAAGGAGGGGGGGATGACTACATGTCCCATGATCCTCTCTTGGCCCGGCGAAGCTTCCGCCATTTAATACGTTGTAGGATCAACATTACAAGGTATTGTAAAGACAGTCAACATTTTTTGATTATCTCAAAAAATTTGCGGGAGTGAGGTTTTCCTCACATGTGACAGCTTTTTCTTTTTCTCTGGTCCACGGAAGAGAAGAATAATTTTCAGAAAATATGTTATACTTGTGAAAAATGTAAGCTTGCGTTTCAGTGACGTCACTGACTTCACTTTGTCTCATTGGTCCTGCTGTTTCTAAAGCGTTTTCCCGCGCGGGAAAACAACACCGAGGTGTCATCCTGCAGTGGTTGCTTGTTAGCATCCTGACGCTGCTTTAACAACATTTCACATCCGTGGCGTAGTTGTTGTGGATTAAAAGGTGATGCCGTCTTCAGACTATGACCCGGCTTGCCTGCCGGACTTATTACCGCTTTATTACCGACGTCTCTTTCCCTTCGCCCAGTACTATCGCTGGCTAAACTATGGAGGAGGTGAGTATCCTCGATGACACGGGCCTGTAAAGCAGTAAAACGTTAGCTAATGTTAGCTGCCTAAATGACTGGAGATCTCTGCGACTTTAACTGTAACGCTGTGCGTCATCTTAGCGGTGTCAGCTGTGGTTGTTCACCTGTTGGTTTTAACAATCATGCATTGAACACCTATAAAAACAGCAACGTTACCTCCATTATTAACTTACAGAGGGACTGTTGTATTAGACATTAGTTTTAGCTAGGTGTACGTTATAAACTTGCAACTAGTTGAAGTCTCTCTTGTCCATGCTTAAGACCGTAAACACCATGTGTGATTGGCATTGTTTCTTTTACAACATCAGTGCAGAAGAACTACTTTCAGAATCGTGAGTTCTCCTTCACACTGAAAGATGACATCTATGTCCGCTACCAGTCGTTCACCACCCAGAATGAGCTGGAGAAGGAAATGCAGAAGATGAACCCTTACAAGATTGATATTGGAGCAGTATACAGCCACAGGGTACGACTGCATGCTTCTGTTATTTGCATTGTTACACGACCTTGTGTCACTGCAGCTACCTTGTTGTTTGAGCAGAAACACAGCGAAAGTTTGGTCTGTTTTGTCACCCACAGCCAAATCAACACAACACTGTGAAGTCAGGAACTTTCCAGGCCCTGGAGAAGGAGCTGGTGTTTGATATTGATATGACCGATTATGACGATGTCAGAAGCTGTTGTAGGTAAATGGTTTAGATTGGTGATTTTGTTGACTTGCCCTTTTGAAAGGATTTGTCAGTACACGGATGATGTAGAATTTTAAACAACTTTTTTTTCCACATCAATTAAAAATAGTAATTCACCATATTCTGACTTAAACAAACTCTAATCTCTTTTAGTGCTGCTGACATTTGCACTAAGTGCTGGACCCTGATGACCATCGCCATTCGTATCTTGGATAGAGCTCTTCGAGGTTTGTTTTCTCAATTTTTTTTCCTGGTCAGCCATTTGCTTATGTTGGCAAATTGCCAACATTTGTTTTTTTAAATTAGTGTCGTACAGTTATTTTGGTTTATGTGTTATTCCAGCGGACTTTGGTTTCCAGCATCTGCTGTGGGTTTATTCTGGCAGACGAGGAGTGCATTGCTGGGTGTGTGATGAAGCTGCTAGAAAACTCTCTGTAGCTGCACGCTCTGCTGTGGCTGAATACCTGAGTCTGGTGAAGGTGGTGTTTTTTTTAATCTTTTCTAAGATGAAAAGATACCACACAGCCAGTGGATGTATAAAAATATCACCCCATTCAAAACTTAAATGAAAGCTGAAATTGTGACACATTGTGACGTTTTTGACTTACTTAGTGCAGCTTATAACAAGATAAAAGTGAAAGGTAAAACAGCAACAGCTTTGAAAATGATTTGGAAAATAAATTAACTTAACTATGATGACAACCCCAACCCCTACATAAAATGGAATTGTGATGCAAAAGGTAGTTTTAAGGTAATTGATTGTTTTTGTTTAGTAAAAAATCACTGCACATAGTTTCAAATATTAAGATCGGCATTGCCCTAAATTGTGTGACATCTGCTGCTGATCACTGCAATGTTCGAAATCTGTAAGAAAAGAGAAACAATAGATGTAACTGGACATATCCAGATTCCTATTGCCAGGTTTGTGTTGATCTGAGTTATCATGATTATTCTTCAGGTATTCTCTTACAAAATTCCAAGAAATGCCTTCCAAGGAATTCTACAACATAAATATCTGTTTCTATACAGTTCTATAACAGGCCTAATTGAGCATAAATTAAAATAGGTGGGTTTTCAACAGAAGAATTCACTGAACACAGCTTACTTTTTTGAAACTGTCACTTTTTTGTAAATGATCAGAACAAACAGTTTATTTTTTACATTTCACATGTGATGTGCTTATGACTGGTGTTTTTAACAGGGAGGTGAAGAGACAGTGAAGAAAGTAGTGCTGACAGATCCAATTCATCCTTTTATCAAGTAAGAATCTCATTGATCTTTCTTTTGGTTTGAGGTTTGTGTGCAGCTGCACTTTTGCAGAGGTTGGTCCCTCAGTTTAATGTTGCAGCTTCAGCCTTTCCTGTCATCTCCACAGAGAGTCTTTGGCATTGGTGGATCCATACTTTTCCCAGTATGCCCTACAGGACCAGGACATACTGGGCCGCAAGGAATCAGTTGACCGAGTGTTAGCTCTTGTGCCTGAAGATATCCTTTTCACATTATGCTGCATATTCATCTCATGGACACAGCGTAGAAATAATTAACAGCGGCAAAATATATATTTTCTTTGTGTCAGATGAGAATGTGAATACAATGCAATGTCTGTATATATATGTTTTTACTATGCAGAAATATCTGTTGAAAAAGTCGACCTGGCCTTAACTCATGTGTTACATGTAAGAAAGATATTGCAGCAGGATTTTCAAAATGAGAAGAAGCCAGAAAATCGTTGGGAATTGCTCAAGGATCAGGCCGTTAAGAAACAGGTTGGTAATTCAGTTCATACTAAATGAAATGTGTTTTAAACATTACAGCATAGGTCTAATAACAAATGTCACTTTTTGCCATGCTGACATCTTCTTCATCTAGAGTACTGCCAAAAGGGCCAATACTTTGAGAAAGAAATCATGCTGCAGTATTGTTACCCACGGCTTGATGTAAATGTCAGTAAAGGTGTGAACCATTTGCTGAAGAGCCCCTTCAGTGTACACCCCAAAACAGGTGATTATACAGTAGATCTAATGAGATTAAATCAAACTTGCATCTTGACTATGCCACTGGCAGTCTTGTTTTGCGTTTTTAACCTGTTTTTTTTTTTTTTTTTTTTTAATTCTGCCAGGACGCATTTCCGTTCCGATTGACTTGAAAGAACTGGATAGGTTTGATCCTTTTGCAGTGCCTACAATTAGGTGAGCAACAATTTTAATGTCTCATGATCTACTGTCTGCAGTGTTCTATTTTTGTTAGAGTTAAGAGCATGTCAGTAACATTTGTATTTTTAAAGCCTCATCTGTGAGGAGTTGGATCGAACCAGGGCAGAAGAGGACGACAAGCCAGAGGACACTAAGGAAAATGAGAAGGACGCAGCAGAGAAGCGAAAGATAAGAGGTGATGTTGTGAAATTTTTTGCATTACAGTCACTTTCATCTCCAGATTACAAGTAGGTGAACACACAAGAATTTGGAAAATTTAACTTTTTTATAATTAAGTTAATATGCAGAGTGGTAAAAGCAGATGGAGATGTCCTTGTTATATCTTGCTATAAACAGTTTAGTTGAGTAAGACAGTAATACTATAGGACAGTATGAGTATACTTTATTTTTATCAAACTAACTAAATGTTTCGGCTAACTTTTCATCACAGATTACAAAAGAACAAGCCTGGCAAAGTATGTGAGATACTTTGATCAGTTTTTGGATGGTATGGCTCAGTCATGGAAAGGAGAACTTCTCAAAAAGAGCGGTACGTTTTCATTTTGGTGGATTAAATAAAATAACTTTTTAACTTTTGATCATGTGCAGTAATCCATTACCTTTTATCTCTCTGCTTTTAGATCTTAAGAAAGAATTTTGATTGAAAAATCAAAGAGACACTTCTGACGAGGCTCTGTCAACAGGTCTTTACTGCAAAATGTGACTGAAGAAGTAAACTTGTGTTTTGGGGACCTTCTGTCGGGAGACTAGAGTTTTTCAAATGATCCATGATATAATGCAAATCTGTTTTATTTTATAGGATCAACTTGTACATAAACTAAACATAGATTAAAACCACCCCTTACTGTACAATTCTTCCAATAAAATGCACACTTTATATTGTTTATCTCCTTATTAGCTACATTTTGCTACTGTACAGTCATTTGTGAAAATAAATTTGGTATTACTCAAAGTGTTGTATTAAAAAAGAATTGTTATTTGCAGAGCAAGCAGTTTGATGTGGTAGTGAAGAGTTATATATTTTTAAAAATGAATGAATGAATAAAAATTAAAACTTAAGTTTATTTTAGGTAAATATTTACAAGTTTTAAGCAACTATTCTAGTTTTCGAAACTCTTTGTACTTTTTGCACGGGTAACTACAGTTCAGTAGGGATACTGTAGCCTTTCAAGTCATTTTTAAAAATGTTATTTGTAAATCTTCAATATTTAAAATTATCAAAACATAAAATGTTGAGCATACAAAATTTAGTGTGTCCTGGATGTTGTGCCTTCTGAAGATGTAGCTGTGACTTTAAATGACCCGGAAGGAGAAAGTCTGCCTGTGAAGCGGATATTACGCAGAAACGAGGGGTCAGAAGTTCTCTCTCACAGCCATCTTGGATATAGCGTCCCGAGTCGGTGAGTGTCTCCGTTGATAATCCAACATCATCCCGCTGTTTTTACACATTATTCTCTCCAGCAAACGTTCTGACTGTTGAAGTAAAGTCGTGTCAAGAGGCTGGTGCAGTTATTATCTCTCTGTCGTGCGTATGTTCACTGATACATGCGCTGGTGTGTGACCGATTACCGGCTCAAAATGGGCGAACATGGTTACTGGCAGTGAACACCAGCACCGTACCAGGGCCGCAATGATCTGTGTGATAGGAAACGTGCAGCTTAGTTATGTGACAACCAGTTAACCTGTTTAAATCTGAATGGGAGCAAAGGAAACGGTAGACTCCGTTAACTGGAGTCATCTTACCCCCTGTGCAGTCCTTGTTAGCTTACCCGGGGGCTAACGTTAGCTAGCTTAACAGTTAGAAAGCAACAGGCTGAAAGCATGGCAAGAGCAAGTGCTCTCAGTATGTACACTTTAAAAAAAAAAGTCCTAGCTAACGCTTTGTGTCATAACCGGATGGCAACAACATTTTCACAATGCTGAAAAATATCTGTAGTAATGTAGTCTGGGTTTGAAAAAGTTAAATGGTGTGTGCGTTCTACTGTAGTCTCTGTCCAAAGAACGCTGTGAAGTAAAGTCTGTTGCAGTGATCACACATTGGAAGCATTTAAAATCTACCTAAAACAGTTTTATACTTGCTGGCTACTGGTCAGCCATGTTTGCTTTGGTAAATGTAGTGGGTTTGTAATCTAGATGTAGTCAGTCGGACCATTTTTTTCATTAAGCTTTTACAGTTGCTATAAGTTATTAAAACTAAAAGTGTCTTTTCTGTCATTTCTCTTAGCAGCAACCATGCCAGGTGAAGCCACAGAAACGGTCCCCGTTACCGAGCAGGAGATGCAGCAGCCACAAGTGGAGACTGGTTCGTATATTTTAGCTTCACATAAATGCATGCAATTCTGCATTTTAAGCAGGGTCCTGGAACTCAAAAGGCTTATGAAGAAAGGTCACAGTTTATAGAAAGTAATTTGTTATTGGAAGACTATTTTGTTCAGGGGGTTGACTCAGCTGGCTGGACATTGACTTGATATAACAGCTGACAGTTATTTTGACTGAGACCAGCCATGTCTTGACACATTTGTAACACATGTTACATGTCAGAGGTATTTGCTGTGGTGATCTTGGTTTGGGAAGAGTAATCCAGGACCCGTATTTTCATTCACACAAACTCACGATGGCATGTGGTGACTTGAACTGACCACTAAATTAAACACACAAGGCATGGTGTTTAATGTTTTCAGTGTTACCAACTATTTTCAATAGAAAATGGCTATAGAGTGTTTTGAAATGTTGAAGAATGAAGGAATACATAACTATTTTAACTACATAACAATCAAATTTACCTCTTATAAATTTAAAAAATAAAGGTAAATAATTATAGCTGTCTAGTTGTAGCGTAAGGTATTTAAAGCAGCTCATCACATCAAAATGTAATCTACCTCAATTTTAAAGGCTGTATATATTGACAGTACAGTTTAGTGTTGTGGAGGATCCAAACATTGTAATTAATTCACACTAGTAAATTTTGTGTTTTGAGGAAAACAATTTAGCATTCAGAAGTTTGGGATGTAGTGACTGTTCATTTTGGCACATTTCAAGCTCGTTTAAGCATTTTCAGGCTGCTCATTGATTACCTGACGTGCAGCTGCTCTCCACGCTCTCCAGATACATGAACATTGTCAGTCCAGGACTTTCAGACCCACGAGAACACATTCACTTAAAAACTCAACAAGATTTGTTTAGGGAACAAAGTTAATTCCATGAAGTTTCTAGATTGGTCGGATACACTAGTGCTTTTCACTGTATATAGCAAAGGCTTTAAAAATCCACTTTGCCTACATTGAAGGTAGACGTGTAGGTGTTGCATAAGATGTGTGGCATTTTGATCTGATAAAGTCTTGAAGAAGCCGTGTTTCCTATACACTAGTCTTGTTCATAATAGTTGCTTTATTTTTGTTTAGTGTCTGATTTAGACAAGTTACATTTAATTAGGATTAGCAGGTGTATGGTTTTTCCAGTGTTTTGTTTTGTTTTTTCAAGTTTAAGGATCAAAATAATTTTATATTAGTGCATTTATTTTGAAGTTCATCTATGTGAGTATTGATGCTTCTTAGTGATTGTCTTAACAAATGGTCTGCAAAAGGGTGGAGATGCTTGCTCAGGGTTAGAGGGTGGACTTAATCAGGAAATGCCAGAGACACCGCTTACATGTCCTAGCATTCAGCTATAGATATTCATATCCAACAACCAAATGCCTAAAATACTCACTCTGTATTGACTGCACTATACATGCACTGTTAAACTGCTATTAACTGCTCAAAATTGTAGATTGGCTTGTCCACAAACACTAAGGTTCGTGTCCTTAGGCACCTGAATAGTTGTGCCTAAATTGTAGTGTTGTTGTTTCTTTCTTAAAAATAAAAAGTAAAGTAAAACATTTTATCAACCAGTTAAATTATATTTATTTATTTATATTTTAGTTATTGGTTTGATATTGCATATTTAAATAGAGGTTGGATCTATTGGCATTTATATTTGGCCCACCAGCGGTAACTGTGTACCCATGTATACTATAAAGGCAATTCAACTTAATGCATTCAAATTTCCTCCGTAATTTTTATGACTTTTATTTCATGTATTTATTTGAAGAGATTCCTGAACCATATTACTTATAAAAGTAATTACTTCATATGGATTGTAGTTAATTTTCATGCACTGGCTATTGTATTGGACTAAATAAGGTCTTGCAGCGCTTATATCATCTTTGGACACTGCATGAAGTTTGGGCCACAGGCACTTTTTTCGTTTTTTCTTTTAATTTTGAGTGTACACAACACACTTTTGTTTTTACATTTGTTAAGCAAAAGCCTGTTCCACATTGCTGCTTCCCCCCCCCAAACTTGTTTCTCTTCACGTGTGGACCACAACTCTTTTCTTTTTGCCCCCATGCATCTGTGCTCTTGGAGTTCTTGAAATTTGGATTGAGAAAGTCGAAACGCTTCTCACAACTGTGATTCCCCGTTCCCCTGCTACCCCCACTGCTTTTCCTTCACCAGTTACACAAGTGTTGAGTTCTTCTTCTCCAGAGATGGCTGCTCCTTCAGTGAATGAGACAGTCCTACTTGGAGATCATCCTCCAACCTCTGTTCCTGGTCAAGAGATAAGCTCCCTAGAAGAAGCTACCACTCAAACTGGTGGTGATCATTCAAATGGTGTAGCTGCAACTCCAGAAATTATACAGCCATCAGAAGAGATTTGGTCTGAGACCAAACATGTCTCACAGCAAGCTGACTCAGCAGGGGTTTTAGCTTTAGCTTATGAAGAGTCTGTGCCTCCCAAAGAGGGTCTGACTGAAGAAGAAAGTCAGGAGTCTGTTGGCATTGAAGTGGCCAACCAAGAAATTGAGCAAATTTCTGTTGCAACAAAAGTTTCTGGAGAAGAGCCTGGAGAAGTTGTAAAAGAAAATCCTGAAGATCCAAATTTATTTGCTCAAGAAGAAATCGCTGGTGACACTGGATGTGGGAAAACCGCAGAAGAACAAAAGAGGAACCTGTTGCAGGAGACAACCCAAGAAGAATACATATCTGGTGATGGAAATGTTGGCATGGATAGTCATATTAAAAATCATGACAACAAAGAACCTGTCATACTTCTTTCCGAGGCAGTTCAGTCAAAGGGGACCTACAAAAGTGAGGGCCCACCGTTTTCCACTCTGCATTTGCCAGGTTGGTTTACACAGGATTTATCCTACTGTAGGACCCCTTGTATATGCATAATATATTATATACATTACGTTTATTACATCTAGCGCATCTACTTTCCACAGGCAAAATTTTCAGATTGCCACACAGATTTTTTCTTTTTTTTTTTTTTTTTTTTTTTTTTTTTTTTTTTTTACGATTTAAAGAGGGAAAAATTATATTTCATTGGTGGCTGCACCCAGTGCTCTTGTCTTTCTCTGCCTCTGTCTGTTGGTAAACAGCTATTGACTGTTAGTGCTGTCATTCCCAGAGATTCAACTTATTTTATTATTAACATGCACACATGTAACAGTCCTTGTTGGTAAGGACTGTTCAGCTAACTTAACAATTCTTACCAATTCAGATGGCATTTAGTCATTTGACAGACGCTTTTCTCCGGTGTGAGGTACAAGGAAACCAAAATTCTAAGTCAAGGAGAAAACATTACAGCAATATTGTATGAGATGTTTTTGGAGGATTTAAGAAAATATTTTTCAAAAACTCAAAAGGTTTTGTCTATAGAGGTGACGATATAGAGGTATTAACAAAATACCATATTTTCCGGACTATAAGCCGTGACTTTTTTTCCGACGTTTGAACCATGCGGCTTTTACAGAGATGCGGCTTTTCTATGAATTTTTCTGCAGCCCTCAGTTGGGCACTGTAGATGGAAGTCACTGCAAACAAAAAAGCGCCAGTTTTTATTCTTAGCGCATGCAACCCAAGACGCACAACAGCAAACATCAGCACTTTTACTGCCGTGTTACAGGCACCATTCAGGTTCAGGTGTATGAATAAACACTTATGGTACAAAATCTTTCTTTGTAAATATCTTATATCTCAGCCTGGATATTGGCGGCTTATAGTCCGATGCGGTTTATGTGTCAAAATATATATTTCTTTTAAATTTTAGCGGATGCGGCTTAAATTTAGGTGCGCTCTATAGTCCAGAATTTACGGTACTCAAAAACATTAAACGTGGAAAGGCCTGAGCAGTAGGCTTTTTATTTATAATTAACATTCTGAATGTATTGCTTAGTTTTAGCTTAAGCAGTAATGTAGGGTCAGTAAAAGATGTGTAAAATGATCTTTGCAGAAACAGGTGGTCAAATTTACTATTGATTATAATTTTTAAAAATGTGGTCCAACTCCCAGTCTTGTACCACCATGCAGACAATCCAATTTTCTGTGAAATACTGATACAATCACAATGAGCTTTGCTACGTTAGGAAGCTGGGCATTTGTCTTAGGGTCTTTCTGCTACCTTGGAAAGATCATATATTACTCAAGTAACCTCTATTGCATTTAGTCTGAATTTATTTGTTAAAAAACCTGTCATCATACAGATTTATTTTTAGATTATTTGAAGTAATTTATACTCCTATCCATGTAACATTTTACACTAAAGGATGTTAGACATAAAAATTGAATAAATTTAAACCGTTGAGTCCTTGATCAATCAGCGTAATAGTATTGGTTTTATGTCGACGTAACGCACATCCTTCTAGACTGCAACTGCATCATGACATGGACCAATTTAATCAATATTGCAAAATGCGTTTTCAATTCTTTGCCTAGTGGATTGTGACTAACTGTAGAATCGTACTTTTTGTGTGGAAGTAGGTGGTGTGTACTGTGCATTTTGTGGGTCACTTTGCATTAAACTCTGGGCATCTGTGTCGTTTCCTAACCCTAAGATTTTATTTTAGTTTGTAATGGCTTAACCCGCATGAGACTTCGACTTTCCCATCAAAATTTTTAAAGAATCTTTTTTTATTCAGCTACACCTCCTGCCCCAGCTACCTCCCAGCAACCTCAGGCTAAGTCCAAAGGCAAAGATGCCAAGAGTGCACAGGGTTCCTCTGCCCCAAAGGCTGTCCCTGGCAGAAGAAAACGCTCCTCTATGTCTGCCTCTTCATCCTCTCCCACCTCTCCAAAATCTACTCCCGTCTCTACCCCCTTGTCCCCTGTACCATCACCATTGGCTTCTTCTCCCAGCAACCCTTCTGTTAATCAGGCTAGCCGCTCAACCCCTAAAGTCATTAAGGCTGGCAAACAAGGAAAGCCTAAGAAAGGAGAGGCATTTGTGCCTGCTGCTGCTACTGAAGAGCGCAAGGTCACCCCAGCAAATGAGAAACCAGTAGAGGCCTACCCTAAGCAAACTGTAGCCAAAGATAAACCTGTCCCTGTTGAACCAGAGGCCTTGCAGACTGCTACAAAACCTGTTGCAGCACCTGCCTTTAAAGTTACCTCAAAGCCTGCTGTAGCAGCTCCAGTTTCATTTTCAGATACTTTTTCTTCAGGCTCCCCCAAATCAGTTGATGTTAAAGCAGCTTCACCAAAAGCTACTTCTGTAGGTGCGGTTGCTGATGATGATCTCCCTCCCCTTATCCCACCTGAGAAGCCAGTGAAAATACCAGTATTAGCACCCCCTGTTGAGAAGGGTACAAAACCTGCTGCTGTAGAAGCTGCCAAACCAACTTCCACTGAAGCAGCTAAAAATGTATCCAAGCCCAAACCTACCTTTGTTGAAGCTACTAAACCAGCAGCAACTACAGTTGCCAATGTCAAAGTGGCACCTCCAAGCAAACCTGCTCCTGTTGAGGCTGCCAAGCTACCTGCCCAAGATAAACCCATTGAAAAGGCTGCCCCAGTTCAGGCTGTCAAAGCAGTGCCTACTAGCAAACCTGCTTCTGTTGAAGTCAAACAAGCAGCTTCAACCACTGTTGAGGATGTCAAAGCAGTGCCTCAAAGCAAACAGGCTCCTGGTGAGGCTGCCAAGCCACCTGCCCAAGATAAACCTGCTAAAAAAGCACCCCCAGCCACAGTTGAGGCTGTCAAAGCTGTAAACCAAAACAAACCTGTTGCTGTCGAAGGGTCCAAGCCTGCTAAGGGCAAACCTGAAGCAGCTAAGCCATTTGTTGATGCCAAAGCTGCTCCACTTGCTAAGTCAGCTGCTGAGGCTCCCAAACAACTTGAACAAACAAAGGTTGCTCCTAAGATTGTTAAACCAGATGTAGAGGCTAAGTCTGCTGCTGTTGGAGGTATCAAGTCAGCAGCAGAACCTAAACCAGCTGCTGCTGAGGTTACTAAGCCAACCCCTGTGAATGGTGCCAACCCAGCTACTGAGTCCAAATTGGTTGAGGTTAAAACAGAAGACGCTGTAGTTACTAAACCTGTTGCTGAGCCTTTGTCTGCTCACTTAAAAACTGCTCCAGTAGAGCCTGCTGTTCCTGCCCCAGCTCCACGTAAACTCACATTTGCTGAGGCTGTTGCAAAACCTGCCCCTGTTAAACCTGAGGTTGAGGTAATCTGTACCACTCCTTCTGAACCGGTCTCATCACCCAAACCTGCCCCCACATCTGTTAAAACCCCAGCCAAGGTGGAGCCTGTGATCAAGAACGACAAGGGTATTTTGTGCTTTGTTTTTTCATGCTGTCACTACTTTCTGGAAATTGATATATTCGTAAACTTTGGAAAGACGTGTATAAATTTGCTATAAAATGTAAAATTCTGCCTAGTTGTTGATATGGCTTCTTGTTTTTAGAACATTGTCAGGTTTGTGCAGTTTCATTTGTGTGACAATGTGTTATCTGTTTGTGAAGTGTCGTGTCAGTCTGATCAATGTAGTATTTGATGGAAGTGTGCTACATTCTCGGGGTACTTGCAAAGTACACAGTAGTTTGGATTGGAAGTCAAAACTGCATAATTGTTCGATTACAGCATCAAGTAGAAAAAGGGTTATCACACTCTGTATCCTCTTTTATTTCTCAGGATTGATGCAACTTATTTACAGAATAACTTTGAGGCAATTGAGACTAAATTTTGTTTACTGTTGGTGGTTTCTTGTAGGATCTGGTACTGAGTCAGACAGTGATGACTCAGTCCCTGACCTGGAGGAACAGGACTCTGCACAGACACAGACACAGCAGGCTCAGGTAAGACTTCATGATGGTGTTCAGTATTGTGGTTCAGGTCATAAGAAACAGAAGATTAGTTAACAATCATACTAGGGATGCCCCAGACATGTTGTTTGCCCCCAGTCTGATACATAAACCTTAGTAAATTGTACCTCTAAAATTTGCTGTTATGATATCGCATATGTGCTAAAGATGCATGTAGAGGAAGATCTGCTTATAGCTTCCATACACACACTGTATACTGGTTCAGGGTCAGAAAATTGCCTTCAGCAAGTTATTTTGCACATGGTATATAAATTATGAGCTTTTATTTATTTGGTCAACAATTTTTGAATCAACTAAATTAAATAAAACATTCTCTGAGCAGGGAAAAACTAGGAACTTGTGGGAGAAAAGGAGTGATCAAAAAGTTGACAACTGGCAGTAGAGTAGAAGTGAAAAATGCTGAACATAAGTTCTTTTATTTTAACCAACACAGTCCTTTTGACACTTACTCCTATACTAATTCCCACAACTAAGTCGGGACATCCCTAGCAATAGTAAAACATTTTGAGCAGATGTTAGCTTTTGACTCTTCAGTGATGATTTATACAGTGACTTTCGTTCTTCTGAGCTTACTGAAGCCAGCCTTTCTGTCCTGAGAAGAGAAACAAACTAGTAGCTGTTGTATTTTTTAAACAATCTTTATTTACTTTGACACTGGATGGGTCTTTTGTGTCTTAGCTTGCAGCAGCAGCTGAGATAGACGAGGAACCAGTCAGCAAAGCCAAACAGAGCCGCAGTGAAAAAAAGGCGCGAAAGGTAATTATCTTAACTTTATTACAGTCTTAAGATGTTTGTTTAATCTTTAGGCTTCTTTATAGTAGAAAAATCTGCTTCATTTGTAAAATTATGGTTTCTTGCAGGCAATGTCAAAGCTTGGTCTCAGACAGGTAACAGGGGTAACTAGGGTCACCATTCGCAAATCAAAGAACATCTTGTTTGTCATAACAAAACCAGACGTCTACAAGAGCCCTGCATCAGACACATATATCGTCTTCGGTGAAGCTAAGGTATGTAGCAATACAAACCAGATCATGGTAATTGTTTTAACAAATACCAAAATTTAAGGAATTTGCTTGATCCCCAGAGACTGTGTCCCTAGTTGCTTTTCTGTCCTACTGCATAGAATCAGTACAATTTGGTCTTAACTCACCCTTCTCTTACCAGGTGCTTTGTTTTAAACTGGAAATGTATTGATCATCATACTGATGGCCGCATAAAGCAGCTGCCACACAGTTTAAAAAAATATATATATAAATTTAAACATATAAAAGCGCGAATTGGTTTCTTTTTGCTAGTGGGGGCGTAACAGAAAATAATTGAGAAGCACTGGTTTAGACAAAAGATGGTGGTGGTAGTAAGACATCTCTGACCCACTGTTAGACTGCAATGTTTTCCATTTAGCTTTTGCTATAGCCTCAACTCTTGCAATCTAAGGTAGTGGTGATACCATGGAAGTACTTGGTAACATTCACGTGTGCCCAATGAAAAAACAAGTCAGGTCGGTACTTTACAATGAAAAAACCTCAGTTAGAAAAAGAAGCGATTATTTTCTTCCAGCTGTGGCAGTAATTCAACATGAACAATACAAACAATTTCAGTGATACATTTAAAAAATGTTCTTGGGTAAAATGTTGCCAAATATGTTGGTATGAATTTCTAATTTTACTCTCTTTTCTCCCCAGATTGAAGATCTTTCCCAGCAAGCCCAGCTGGCCGCTGCAGAAAAGTTCAAGGTACAGGGAGAACCTGTATCAAACATCCAGGAAAACACTCAGACGCCCACAGTACAGGAGGAGAGCGAAGAAGAAGAGGTATGTTATGGTTTTGTGTGTTTTTTTTTTTTTTTTTAAATAAACGTGTTTGTGTTGTCCTTAATTTTAAGGTGTTAAAAAATGTCTTATTGTTTTTATAGGTTGATGAGACCGGTGTTGAGGTTAAAGACATTGAACTGGTCATGTCACAAGCCAACGTGTCACGGGCAAAGGCTGTACGCGCCCTGAAAAACAACAACAACGACATTGTTAATGCTATTATGGTAAGATTTTTTTTTTCTAGTGATGGTAAAATGGTTTGAGGATTTTTCATTCAATAAAACAAACTGTTACCCAGTCTTACTCTTCAGTGATGATTGTTACAGTGACTTTCGTTCTTCTGATTTTACTGAAGCCAACATTTCTGTTCTGAGAAGAGACAAACTGTTCAAACTGTGCAAAACTCATAAATTAACAGTTGCAAACTAACCTTTTTTTTCTCCCTTTTTGCAGGAGTTGACAATGTAATGGGACCCTGGCAACAAAGGGTTGAATAAAGGTTGCTGATTTGATCCAAGCTTGTTTATACAATTTATACCAGGATGGAAATAAAGTTATGGCTTGATAAAATGAACTTTTGATGTTGCTGGCTTTATTGGGAGGAGGGAGGAGACATCTTGTTGTGCTTAATTGAATTGTTACTGTTTTTTAGGTAGGGTTTGTGTGTTTAGGTGTCTTGATGGTCAATAATTGCCACATTCTCAAATGTTTGACTACTGTCTTGGTGTAAAATACTGAGTAATTGCCATCTTTGAATTTTAGAAACAGTTATTTTTTATTATATACACTGATCGGCACAAAATGACCACTTGTACAATTTCAAGCAATCCAATACAACAGCTTTGCCATGAATTCTGCATTAACAGGGTTAGAATTTCTCAGTTTTGGCCCATATATTTGAAATAAAATAGGTGGCCAAAGTGCTAGTTATGTTTTTCTTTCAGTTGAACAACCTGAAAAGTCATTAGTGTTAAGTGCCTAATGGGGCACCTAATACATTAAATTGGTCTTTTTATTCAGATCAATAATGCTTAAAATCGAAACTATATTATCAGTTTTGGCTAGTACTTAGGAATTTTGGGGGGCTCTGTTTTCAGGTGACTGAATGCCCTTATGAAATGTTTCTTCAGTTGGATGATGCAACATTGCACTTTACTCAAATGGAAATATCAATACTTTTAAACAAGCCAGCAGTCAGTGAATGTCAGATTGATGTTTATTGTCAATAACACTTAAAACATAACCACACCTAAAAAGGTTGATATTTTAGGAGCTAAAAGATGATAATCAAATGGCCACCAGGCAATTATTTTTACACTTGATTTGATATATATTAATAGTAAAAGTGTTTCTCAGTGAATTCAGGCACCAGTTTCTTCCACTGACACCATGGCTAATGGTTCAGTGTCTTGCCCGAGGATACTTCAACATGTAGTAAGGAGGGACTGGGGATTGAACCACTGACCCACTGACCCTGTGGTTCTTGGACAACTGCCTTTACTGAGCTACAGCTGCCCCAGTCTTTTGGAGGGTGGGAATTTGGTAAAGGTTGCATTCACTGATTTTGAACTTGCATCTTAAGGTGTTATTTTGTGTAGCTCATCGACATAAATTAAACTTCCCATCAAAGTATCTCTCTACTACTAGCTGAAAAATGCCTCCAGATGACATCACTTGGTTTGTTCTTCCTTTAGTTCAGATTATGTCACCTTATTTTCTCACACTTAAGGAGTTTGTCATCATTGTCAATCTGCTTTTCCAAAGCTCCCAAGATGACATAATTTGAACTCCTAATGATAAAAAAATTTCAGGTAAAGTCATCTTGATGAGTTTGGTAGCTAGAAATATTTTGATATAGGGATGTCAGAAGGAAGTATAAAGGCATTAACCCTAAACTAAACCCACAGAAAGCGAGTTGAAAAGTTGCTCTTCCAAGAAAATCCCCAAATTAAACCATATTCATCCATTTATGTGCAAATTATGACTAAATGCCTTCATGCACATTTGTATTCTTTGATTTTAAAATCTAATGTTTTCTGCTAAATTTGATTTTAAAACCTTTTGAATGACTAGAGTTTCACATTCCATTGTGCATCCCTCCATTTGATTATGGCTAGTTCAAACATATTTTTATTCTCCCCATCTCTTCCTTTGGTTTTTCAGCTTCAGATCCAACATTAAAACAAAAACTGCCTCTAGCTAAAATTTGCATAGATATATATATATATTTTGCATTCTATAAATCTAAATTAAAGTGTTGTTAGCACTCTTTCAGAAAACTTTTAATAATTTCAATAATGATTTTACTATGACGCAAGCTTGATTTACTATTTTAACCAAGCTGCTATGGGTATACACTGTAGGCTTTTTTATACAGTAAACATTTTGCATATTGTTTAGTGTGCTTTACATATTGACCTGGCACCCTAAATGGCACTAGAACAATTCCTACACAGAATCTCCAGCTCATACTACTTATGTACCTATAAATTGAGATGCACAGAAATTAAAATGTCACAGAGAGATTTGAGGATCCACTACATCTACATATGCAGAAATCAAGCATAATATACCAAGAGGTGGTTCTAATGTTTTAGCCACCCTATTTAAAATGAATGAGATGGCCCTCTTTAAATGCAGTGTAGTACAACTCCAGTACCCACTTTGACCTCAATAATAAACAAATTAGATCATCTCTGAGTTTCAATCTAAAAACTTCTGTGGAAACTAGAAATACTGTACTGGATTGCATTAAATTGCACAGGTGGGCATAATGCTTTACCTGATCGCTGTCTTTTTGAATCCAGCTGATCCTATCCCCAGCAGGGTGATAGATAAATACATTTATATTATAACACGGGATTTTGAATGCAGGGTTTTTATTTGTAATTGTATGTTTACACTGCATTTACAAAGACCTGTAGTGGAGATCTGCTGGACTTTCTGACATTACTAAATCCAGTTGTAGAGGCAGCCATCATTCCTTCTCTGCAGGCCCACATCAAAGAGTTGTCTGCTCAGCTTGCAGAAAAGCCTTCCTTATGTAGTGCATGGAAAGATGATCAAATATTTTACTGCATGTATGCTATCTGCCCACATTTTAATATCTTCCCTCTGAAGCTTCTCACAAGCAAATACAGGTGGATAAGGAACAATGCTGCTGCAATCTACAGGTCTGAACAAAGGCTCAGTGGTAACACTGTGTTTGTCTGGGTGCTCCAGTTCCTCCCACAATCTCAATTTAGGCAATAAAATGTTTGACTGTAATTTTCATATCTGAAAGATATTAAACTAGAGTTATAACATAGATAGTGTATTAACTGACAGGGAAACACAGTGAACCAGTTTAAAAATGTTGACATGAGTTATGAAAATACTTAAATAAATTAAAAATGTATGTACATAATACCCAGTACAGATCAAGTTTCTTAAATGTCTAGATTCTTGACTCTTCCTATTTTAAAGCAGGAACTGGTAATAAATAATCTTTATTTGAATAAGGTTTGTTTGGGTATACTACTGAAGAAACTATTCCTTAGGTAAATTAATATTTGTTTAAAAATTGCAATTATATCTTATTGGAGAGGAAACTATACTGGGGCAAGAAATGAAACTGCAGTATGTGATTATTTGAGGTATGTGTAAACCCTTAGATTTATTAACCATTTAAACCTTCTTTGCACTCTGTGTTTGTCTATACATGTAACTATACTGTAAGATGCAGATCAGATCATGTTGTTATCACCAATTAATGTACAAAAAACTAATGTTCACTTTATCCTGTCACTGTTTATGTTAACTCTTGCTGTCATACTTTTGTCTTGACTCAAAATTTGTGTTTAAAAATAAACCTAAATGTCATTGTACATAATGTATCCCAATGCAAATACATTTTTAGATCACCTTCACAGTGTTTGCTATCATGCACATGACACACATTTAGGCACAGGCCAACTTATTTCTAAGCTCTCAATTACCATTTAACTTCATATTCCAGGCAGAAAGTCTAAGCAACAGCTGCGAAACCAGCAGGTTAAACCCAACAGGTTGAAGAAATCTTTGTAGTACTGCCATCGTTCTCTTCATTGTTTGTGGGCTGAGGAGGATGGGTAACATTGAGGATCTCTCCTGCTTTCACTTCAGTGGTTTTTAAAACTTCAAAACCAGCATGTTGTTTGTCAAACAGCAAAGCAGGCAACTCACCTGGAGGCACAGATACAGGTTTGCAAAATCACAGATACTCTGCAGGGTGATTTTTTTTATTTATTTATTGCAGATTTTATAAATAGTATGTTTGGGAGGGGGGTTATAAAAAGTTTATCATCCTGCCTAAAATTTTCTACTGTTTATCTATATTCAGCTGTATGTTTTCATACCTGTTTGTAAGGCCTTTTGTAAATGCCCATGCATTGGCAAACGCTGTGAAGAGAAACAAACGCTTATTATTTTGGTTGTATTGCAGTTGGCCTTCCCCGCTGTCACTGTGGGTTTTATGAACAACTGCACTGCTGCTCAGTCACTTCTCTGAAGCGCTTTCGGTGGCGCGGAGGCCCCAGCAGGTCACGGTTGGTTCCTGGCAGATTACCGGCTGCCTCCCTGCCTCCCGCCGCAGCTGTGGCTGAAAGCTCTAGAAACGTCTAGTACGTCTGAGCTGCGTCAGAACGCGTATGCTCGGTTGACGATACGCAAGAAGATCCGGAGTATTGTAGTCCACAAACCACAGGCGTTTGCATTAGTCGCGTTCGGGCAGCCTTCTTTACTTTTGCAGGCATCACCAATATTTTTACCAGACCGTTCTCTCGGAAACTGCGATTCACCTCACGCCAAGACATGTAAGTTGCTAAAAGTTACCACGAGGATGTAGCGGAGGGAGAGTGTCATAGCGATCCTGCTGACGCTAGCTGACGCTAGCTACCGCTAACGTAAGAAGTCTAGCAACATGCTTTCGCAAAGGCGGGAGGGTGGCCTTGCCTCCGTAAACTCAACGTTAACTTGCCAATTAGCCAGGATCTTTAAAGACTAGGTGAAAGAGCACGATGTGGGTTAACAGTTAATATTGTAGATCGGGGTCCCCTGCGTTAGCATCGTTAGCATCAGTACCTCTGGTACCAGTCAGGTGCACCACATGGCTTATCTAACACGGTAGCTAACCTAGCGTTAGCATTGTTAGCATGGTTAGCAGTCTTCATTGAATGAGTAGAAGGCTATCATTAGATTAGCTTTAGGTGTGTGGCAGAAGTCCCGGTAATCAGTGCTGAATGGGAGAAACCAGGATGTTTAAAGCAAATTCAAGCCTATAGGTCATAAGCAGCTTGATCGCAAAGTTGTGAAGGGATTTAACAACGTTTAATCAAAATTTGTATTCCACGCTAGCTTCCACACACTGACTGGTGAGTTCACGATCATTTGTAAGAGGATTTAGCTAATAAGGCCATCAGTTGAATGCTCAACAAGCATGCTGCAGAGGAAGAAATTGCTACTACTATTATTTTTATATAATAACGCTCAAAGGTATCAATCAGTGGTCATTAACTCGTTATTGGTTCGTTGTAGTCACAGCTCTAATGGAGATCTGATGTTCAGCATGGTAACGTTAACGTTATTGGGGAAAAATGGATGGATTCGTCCCTGATTTTCTTTTTTTTTTTTTTTTTGATAAACCTGTAAAGTATGACTGAAATCTGAGCTGATCATGCAGGTGGATAGCTCTGCCACGAACATCCAATAGTTAATTATCACTTTTTGAAGCAAAATGGCAGACACTGAAATGAAACTGAAATGTAATGTGTGAGATGTATGATTGTCCCCTCAAATGTCAAGCTGGAGTTAGTTTGGAGAAAGTTTGAAATTAATTATTAAATTATTAAAAAAAAAGTAGCACAATTATGAAAAAAAAACAATACTATACTATTATCATTAAATAGCAAATGATAGAAGGATCCATCTAAAATATCTTCTTAGTTGGACTTTTAGTGTTTATTTATGGTTAATGTTTGCAGCTTCGTGGTACAGGAGCACCTATGTAACTGGATGCTGTGTGGTGACCTGATACATGGGCTTTTTGATGTCAGGCTGTTGTACCCAATGACTTGCCCCTATGTAACCACCATTGGTGCATTATGTATGTTGTATGCAAATTATAGATCTAATAGTCTATACTGTTTTACAACAAGCAGGAAAGAAAGCAATGGCTCTTCTTAACCAGATTATGTGTTGATGTCTGGATGTGTTCTGTTTCTTCACAGGCATCCAGCGACTGCAAAGTGGTATGACAGGAGGGACTCTGTTTTTATAGAGTTCTGTGTAGCAGACAGCAAAGATGTTAAGGTCAATTTTGATAAAACAAAGTGCGCTTTCAGGTATGTTTTCCTAATACTGGCTTGTAATCTGACCATAAAGTATGTTGGGTCCACTCCTAAAGTCTGTTTTGTTGAGAAAAGTACCTATTAAGTAGTTCTGATACTTATCTTCACTTCATTGTGAGCAGAGTAACTTGAGATTTTCAAAATACTGTTGTGTGCACTTAACACATTTTGTTGTTTCTAGACATTAAAGATAACTTCTGAAAAAATATATTTTTAGGAATATGCTCCAAAACTTAATAATGTGTAATGGTGCTGTCAGGCATCTGTGACCAAGACTCGTAAAAAATAACTGCCAGCAGTGCAGTGATATTTTTTCTATTAGTTCATGAACAAGCTAACTAACCAGAGAATTTTGATTATTTCTGATCATTAGTAAGTAGTGGAACATTTTCATTTATTTTAATTTCTTAACGAACACTACCTGAAGAGCTGGGAAGAGCACGGTTCTTGAGAGTAAATCAATTTTAAGTCACATGCTATTATTAATGCTATTATGGTTTTTTTTTTTCTCTCACAGTTGTCTTGGAGGAACTGACAATGTCAAACATGAGAATGAAATAGACCTTTTTGATGCTATTGACGAAAATGTAAGTTATACTGTCAAAATCACTTCATTGCTGTAATGTACTCAAAATTGGATCAACACATTGCATCATACATTTTTTTTTTATTCTACCACAGGAATCCAAACACAAACGCACAGATCGCTCAGTTTTGTGCTATTTACGAAAAGCACAGCCAGGGAAGGCATGGCCAAGGTTAACAAAAGAGAAGGCTAAGGTAAGTTCCACATTTCCAGTCATTAAATAAAAAGGCTGTGTGTGTTATGGATAAAAGTCACCCATAAGAATATTTCAATCAAATCGTTTTAACGCGATGATGTTTTCACAGCTCAGTTGGCTTAGTGTTGACTTCAACAACTGGAAGGACTGGGAAGACGACTCAGATGAGGAGATGGGCAACTTCGATCAATTTTCAGATGTAAGCAGGATGGTTTAACATGGATTATATAATGCACAGTTATTTAAAGAGGTCATCTTACAAATTATTAAATCAAAATCACTCATAGGCCTTTGAAGCAGCTGCGTTAATTTAAATGTGACACCAATGGTTAAATATTACAGATGATGAACAACATGGGAGGTGAGGATGACCTTCCGGATCTAGACGGTGCAGATGATGTAAGAATAACTTCTATTTTTACTTAATTTCTGAGTATTTTGCTTATCAACAAAGTAAATAGTGAACAAGCAAAGAGCAGTACAAATTGTTTAACCAGCAGATCACATGATGCAACATTTTTCAACTTTGCACCTTTTTGTTGTTTAGGATGAATCTGCTGATAGTGATGATGAGAGTAAGTGTTTGAATCTTTTTAATGACAACAATAAATATAACATAAAAAAATACATTATTTATGATAATTACTAATTTTCTTTCACTTTCAATTCAGAAATGCCAGATTTGGAGTAGAAGACTATACAACAATGAAAAGAAAATGGAAGAACAGAGGGCAAGAAGAATTTTAACACGTGTATATCTTGAAACCGAAGGCAGTGACAAACAACTGTACATATGAGTCAGTAGCCATATTTAAGTCCATAGCCTCAGCTCCAACCTCTTGAATGATCAGTTCACTGAAGGCTGATATGCATGGTATTGTACAGAGCAGCTATCTCCACTTCCATTTGCTGTACTGCACCTTTTGGGTATCTTGTTTTACTGTTAAATATTACAACTAAGCACACTTTTTTTCTGTTTTGGGAAAAGCTGTATAGTTGTCCTCAACTGAGCAATATCTGTTAAGAGATTTACAAGTTGTTTGCAAATAAATTGTGGTTTCAAATGATTAAGTCCACCCATTCCCAATGTTGTGGTTTCAAAGATAGCTGACCAGTAGTTAATTATTTTTCTTTCATGATTTAAGGAAACACTTAATGCACATCAGAAGATTTAGATGCGTATACTGATTCGGTTCCTCCAACCTTACATTTGCTGTGAATTAGACATCCAGGAAACCAGTCTTTGCTTTTATAGCTTAACCTTCCAGCTCACATGTTTCCCTTTACTTGTTTAATGGTTGTTAAACTAGAATATTCTGAAATCATGAAAATATTTCCATCTTTCCTGTTTAATATCTTTATAACAGTTTCTCTCCATGCCCACCTAACGTGCACTATCATGTTAGACTGCAGGAGCAAGGTGAAATGTGCAGCTAATGAAAAGCTTGAAGCATGGTTGGGCCTCAGCATCACGCGGTTTGTGGCTATCCTCTGGGTTTCTTTCCATCTGTGTAGAATAAATTGTCCCTCGTTGGCGACGGAGCTCAGAATAAAACGGCGACATGTAATGACCAAATTATATTTGCACTGTCAATAAAATCTAAGGGGAGACAACTAATGTTGAATTACAGTGGAAATTCTTTTTTTATTGTCTACATCTTTCTAATAAACTGTTTAAGAATCATTTTAAATGTCTTTTCTTATAAGTGATATTTGATTTGTTTTATATATTTGTTCCTTGATAAAAGAAAAAATACTTGGGAAAAGTCCTAGATCAGTCCCCTCAAATATCTGTAGCCAGGGTATACTTGATCATATTTCCACAGATGCTACATAAGAAATGTGCTTAATGTAAAAGTGGAGCTTTATTATTAATTACATTATGAAATCTTACAACCAATGTTTTCATCATCTAAATCTACCACCATTGGCCTCTTAATTTGGCACACCTGTACAGTCTGCAATTTAGGATGACTGCACTGCCATAAATAAGGTTTATAATCTTCAACCTTGTTGATGTTGAAAATGTGTTAATAAAATTGTGGATAATGAGGCCAGACATAGTATTTTTTTTTATTTATGAGAGAAATCACAATGCCTGTGGATCTAATGGAGTGCTGTTATGGGCAGATTGAAAGCTTTTTGTATTTAATACAATAATCTAATTTAAAATGCATCATTTCTATTTGGGGATGATGTAGCACCCTCTCAATCAGGCTTGTCCTTTCGGCGCTAGGACCCAGGAATCCACCTTGGCCCTGAAAATCAGCATACTTCCTCGATTTCCTCATTGTCATTTCCGAGAAGGTGGCTTTAATATGCAACATTAATTTCCTGTTCTCACCCGAAGGCAGATTAAAATAAAAGCGTTTCAATAAAGATTTGCCGGTGTTTTGACTCTGAGTTGGTTTGACTCTGAACTCTGTGTGTTTGCTTCCATTAAACCCAGCGTCAGTACCGTCAGTCCACGTGGTTGTTGGGTGTAATAAAACAGTGAAATACCCACATGCACAGCATAAAATAATAAATATAATACTGGTTTTTAATTCCTGATGTATTTACGTATAAGCGTCATTTAGACGTAGCTTTGCGTAAATAAAGCGGTAATTAGATTCACTTTACGCAGGTAGCTAAATTTTACGTAACTGTTTTTCTTTTCCTTCAGATTTTTCATACTCTATAAACACTAATGAGAAGTAGTTGCCTCTCAAAATATATTTGACTACAACAGCATCAAGTGGAAATACTTGTGCAAATGAAAGGAGCCTCCCCTCAAATCTTGACTAAAGTGCAGTATTTAAATATACTTGCTTTTATTACGTGTGATAATTTAAAAATATTTTGCAGCAAATACTTTTACTAGTATAGTATGTACTACTATTGAGGCAACTTGTCCTAATCCAATTAAAGTTAAAATCAAATAGCCCTGATCCACCACAGGAATATAATTCATGGTCTAGAGTCTAAAGACATGCCTGAGATTTTAATTAGTCATTGTAAGCAAGCAATGAGTCACTTTGCTTAATAATAATAATTACTTAGTACTTGCTGGTGGTACTATTGTTTGGTATTTTCTAGTGAGGTGTCATGGAGAGTTTATTTAATGTGCATTTTTTTAATGGTGGTGTTTTTAAAAAAACTACTATGGGTTAATGTTTTGCCAACAATGGAAAATGCTGAATATGATATACAGTAGGTACAGAAAGAATATTCTTCCTTTGTTTTGTTTTTACTCCATGATGACAAACGAACACTCCATTCAATTCTGTGAAAGTATTACTGAAAACCAGAAGTCAGGGGATGCATTAAAAAGACTTTCTAGTGATTAAATATGTCTTGAACTACAACCAAGTGACCGTGTAAGAAAGAAACTAGTTGGGGAGACCACCAACACACCTCCTGTAAAGACGTTGCACACTTCTGTGGCTGAAATGGGGAGACTACAATAACTGTCGCTCAGGTTCATTACCAGTCATAGTGTTTACTCTGACTGACAAAAATCTCACCTATGGTTTACAAGACTTCATAAACTTCTTCCACTTGATTTTAGAGTTTCCCACATGCCTTCTGACAATCTGTAGTTGAGATTTTATTTGACCTAACTGTACAAGCCAACGATAGTTTTACTGTAGTGTTTTTTTTTACAGTCTAGATAGATTAGGGAAAATAATAAGTGTATATATGAGCGTATCATTGACATCATCAATAACGTCACATAATTGCCTTTGAAGTTTGCTTAAACAGTTGTCAAGGAAACGAATGTTTGTATTGCTGTTTGTAGTTAGATACGGACGTGGGTAACAGGTTTGTAGTGAAAGGCCAGTGCGTAGCTGTCGAGGCACACGTTTCTTACCTTGTTCTCTGGGATTTTGGTTATCATAGCAACGTGAGCTGTAGAACTGGTTTTTATTGCCACAATTGTGGAACCTGAAATTCAATAAATATTCAGCGTTTTACCTTCAGTGCTTCTCATTCCCCCATCCACACATATGCCAGCAGCTGCCATGACCCACCAGGCGTAATTAAATGTGCCATAATATTTCCATTTCTTAATCATGGATTTGATATTCAGTAACTACATTTTAATAACGTCTAACATTTAACTGTGCACCACTGATGATTTAGGTGAGTAACATAAAAGGGGGTGAACTTTTATCTATTCACATTTTCAGTTTTATAATTTTGATTAATGTGGTTTATTTATAGTGATACGTTTCCACTTTGTCATGAAAATGTATGTTTTGTAAAGTTAAAATTTCCAAAGAAAGTCATTCTTTTCTAAATCTGCCAGAGGGCATTCTTCTAAAAAATAAACTACTTATAGATCTTCACTATATATACGACAAACAACAACAACCAGTCCTACTCCAACTACTAATACTGTCATTATTTTTATTTTATCATAACCTTAAACAATGCACTATTATTTTTTTACTTTTATTTGTAGAATTCTCTGAGCTTTACTTCACTTCAAAATATGCTAATTATTACGACCGTTCCAATCATTGTTATGTTGTTGTTGTTGTTGGGTATTTTCTTGTGAAGTTTCATAGCGAAATGTGACCGGATGTGTATATAGTTATTGTTGGGATGTTGATAGTGTTCGCTCTGTTCTGTGATCATGGCTGCACTGGACCACACCAGCCATGTTTGCTAATTTAAAACCCAAAGGTTAGGGAATAGTTGTTTATTATTTATCGCTGTGCCATCCTCACCTACATATCCGTTAAGACGAAGGTTTAGAAGAATCTGCGCCTTCGAAACCCAAGGACTGAAAGGTTAGATAGTTTTAAGTGAAATATCAGCGAAACTTTTGATGGTGGCAGTGTGGGAGGATGATGCTCTGCAAAATTGTCTGTGTGCGTGCAGCGTAAACAATGTAACTTCATCTGCTCGCTAGCTAATGTTAGCCCTTGAACAAAAGGCAGCACGCCTCCGTCTGTTAACCAGTGAGTTAACCTTAGTCGTTAACTACCCTCAGACCGGTCGATGTTTGTTTTTTACCGGCAGCGCTGCCAATTACTTATGGGCATCATGGATCCAAACCAGCGTGGCTGCGGTACCTGCTACCTGGCTAGCGCTAACATCGCAGCTTAAGTGCCGCACTCCAAACGTTGAGGCTGCTATCAGTTAGCTATCTTGCTAGCGTGCGATAGCTAGGCTGTATTGTGATGCTTTAGCTAAATAACCTTGGAACTGAAGCGGGGAATGCCGTGCGTCCGTTGTTTTAGCCCAAACCAAACTGCCCGATCCATTTCCCCACGAGCCGAACTGATCTCCAACGTGAACCGTGTCAGTTATTAGCACAACTAGCATCGCTTTAAAGTGAATTGTTCGTGTATTAATGTGGCTAGCGCGACGTAGCTAACGCGTTGCCTGCTTTTGCAACGGCCTTGTTGAATTAGGAAACCGTGTAACCGTAGAGGGCTGCTGTGTATTACGAGGGTTTGGAGTGTTAAAGAGCTGTCTGGTGTGGGAACAGTCGCTCAGGCCTTGAAGAAACTAACATACTCTCGGTAATCCATCCATTGTTAGGCCGCCGGCTCTTGAATGCCGTTCGCCTGTGTGGGCCGTAGACTGAGGGGGGGTGAGCTCATGTTAGCAGCGCCTCATCAGCGGCAGTGATGAGCCTCTATCGTAATATTCCGCTTGTCCATTACGGCTCGCCGGGGCCTGGCATCTGCTGCTGCTGGCTGCGACATTTTGACGGTTGTAGTTGGAGCGAAATGGTGCTGTGACGAGCCGCGGCTGCCAGACTCCTTTAGGGAAGACATTGAACGGAGGAAATGGCACGTATTGCCATACTCGAGCCGTGTTGAAGACGGAAATAAATAAAAAATTAATAATTGAATAACACGTTTGGCCTTTATGTGGTGGTGCGTACCGTGCTCATGCGGCTTGGCCTGTTTTGATTGTAATGGTCATTCAATATTAGTGTGAACTTGTGTTTATTTTCAGTGTTTTTTTTTTATGTTTTCAGATGGAGTCAAATAATCATTTCAACTATGGCACCCACTCCTCAGCTAACTCAGGACTGAAACTCTCCTCAGGGGATTCACTTTTTACTAACGGGTCCTCCATGAGTTTTCCTCAGCAGGGGAAGAGTGAGTTTTTGAATTTCGCTGTTTAGCAAAATATCAGAATGCAAAATAGAAGGAACCTTATTAATTGAGACCTCGCTTTCTCCATACTCCAAATATCTTATTCTTTTTTTAAATACTTCGTTTTGTCAAAGTCAGCAAATTCTGTGCATTACTAATGAAAACTTTTTCTTAAATTTGGAATTGTCCTTGTGTCTAACAGATATAAATGGTGAAATGAATGTGAATGGTGTCACTACTGTACTTGGGTCTGGTGTGCCTGGTTCCCAACCACCAACTGCTCCCTACCCCCACATGAGCAACCACCACCAGAGTAGCATGGGATATGACTACTTGTGGGGAGGACACCCTCAGTATCCTCCAGCCTTGGGCACCTCTCCTGGGCACGGGATGCACCAAAAGCAGCCTGCACCTAGCATGGTGCAGCCTCAGACACAGCATCACTTCCAGGCTCATGGACAGTACCAACTCAATGGGGGTATTGAAAGCTCCCACCAACCCCCTGTGGCAGGTCCACCAAACATACCTCTTACCGGGGGTCAGTACTGGAACAGGAGTAACCCTGGCCCACAGCAGATAGGATATAATTCCCACGGCATGTACGGGACCTACCAATCCCAGCATCACCAGCAGCAGTCCTTACAGCCACCTCCACATCAACCGTCACAGCAGCATCTCCACTCCAACCGTCATCCACCCCACCACCACCAGCAGCACCAGCAACCACAGCATTATGGCATGATGCCCAATGGGATGCCCTACTACCAGCATCAGCCCCAGCACCCGTCCCTGCCATCTCCCGAGCAGCAGCAATCTCAGCAATCTCAGCAGTCTCAGCCCCAAGGCCAAGCTCAATTGATGCCCCCGACAGGCCAGAATTTTACTACTTCACATGGCAGCCCTCAGCACCACAGTTTAGGCAAAGGGAGCACTGGCAGCTCTGTGGCAATGTCCTCAGCACCATCAACAGTGCAGGAGAGTGGGTCACCTAAGGGCCACAACAGGGAACGGAGCCCCCATGCTAGTAATGTGGGAATGTCTTCTGTCATGCAAGGTGATCACTTTACCCTTGTAGATGCATGTTGTAGTAGTAGTAGTATTGCGTTTTATCCGATGACATTTTATTTATCTGTCTCTCTAGTTTTCATTTACTTGATGTTTCCTCCTTTAACACCAGCAACGCTGTGATATCCAAAGTATCTTATGGGTTTCTTCCTCTTTGGTCATTGTGTTCATAGCTGCTAAACATAACAAAACACAGCACTCTGTGATTGCAGCTTTCTATGTTACCTGGACAAACAGGTATTGTATTAATGCAGTTAGTCTAATTTAAAACATTAGGTAATTACAACACAACTGCGTGCAATAATTTAATAATATAGATATAATTTTAAATTAAACTGTTTGCACTAGCAGTTATCTTCCTAACTGCCAATGCTTAATGATGGGATAGTGCTAAGATTTAACCAGCAGGTGCCACTGTTGGACTATGTCCTTCACTGGCCAGCCTTTGGATGTCAACTGTCAGATAGGCAGTTTGCAAGGGATGGCTAATGCCTGCTGAACGTTTTCATCCATGAAACATTTTTTCTCTATCAAAATTGTCTGTTACATTCATATTCTTCAGTATATCATATTAACCCATTGAATTTATCGTAATATTGACTATTTTGTTGATTCTCTTCTTGTGCAGGGCATACCAGGGAAACTGTTAAAGAGGTAGATACCAGTTTCAATGTCACTGAACAGACATCTGTTGCCCAGAGACTGCCTAAAACGGACAGTTACCAGCCCAAACCTTCTGCGGCTCATCAGGGACCAACAAGTGATTTTCGACAGCATTCTGATCAGCCAGCCGCTCTGTGTCCAGAAATGACTTCCTCTGTGAGAGATACTACTGGTAATCCACCTCCCCAGTCTGTATTATCTCAGGTTTCTGCATCTACATCCCCTGCAGCAGTGTCATTATCTCTTACCAAGACCTCTGGAGCCCCTGCTATCTCTGGATCTCCCACCTCTGCTTCTGGGCCATCCCCTGATGTAAAATCTTTTCCACCACAAATCTCAGCATCTCCCAATTTATCTTTGGCTCCACCTTCAGCTGCCCCTCCCAGAGTTTCTACACCTCCTCTGATGGTACAAGGCCTCAGGCCTCCCGTTCCTGCTAGAACTGAGACATCCCCCACTGGATCCAAACCTATGTCAGTGGGGTCTTCTTATTCCCCCCTGTCTATATCCCCTTTACCTTCAGCTGATGGTGGATCTAGACCTGCCACAGTGTCCTCAGTCCTTCCAGTCTCTACTTCTCCATCGATGTCTGTGGCCCATCAGGTCAACCAAGCACTGCCTCCTACATCTTCTGGACCTCCTACAACTGGCTCACCTCCTCACGTAGTGTCCACTTCTTACTCAGCGTTTGCACCAATCTCAGCTCTTCAGCAGATTGTTCAAGGGTCCAAACAGTCTTGCTTTTCTGATACATCTGGACCTCAGCATGAAAAGCTCGGACCCTCAAAATTAATGTCTGCCACTCCATCAGTGAGCGAAAATTCAGCTGCTGGGGCTCCATCTCAGTCAGTATCAGGAGCTTTGACCTCAAAACCACCTGGCTCCTGTTTATCAATATCTGGCTCTCCCACATCTATGTCATTAACTCATGCAGCTGACAGCAAAGCTTGTGAACCAGTGTCCAAAGCCCAGCCACAGACATACACCGTTTCATCTGTTGAATCCGGTCTTTCCACTGCTGATGCAGAATTATCACCACAAGGAGCAGTAAACATACTCACACTAGCAGCCCATCAAAGTCCCAGTGTCCGCCCTCTGTCTACCCTACCTCTACTAACCACTGAAGCCTCCAAGACTGCACCTATTTCTGCCCCTCCTGCCTTGGTGTCTGTGCCTCCTGCAGTGGGTACATCTTCTGGAGGGGTTGAAAGTTTTGACTCTGAGCAGCATCCTCACAACACCACTCCTCATCATGCACAAAAGCAGTCATCTACCAAGCCAGAGCTCCCCAGTCACAGCGAGGCTAGGACTACCTTGTGTAATAAATTGGTTGCTTCTGATCAAATGTCCAGGGATAAAGAAAAGGATTTTGAAAAGGAGCACATGCAAAGGAATGACACCTGTGAGGCAAAGGACTCCCAGGTGGAGCAGACTCCACTGAGTAAGTCCCCAACTGCTTCACAGCCCAAGAGCCAGCTCAATGAAGACAGCTTTGATAACTCTTCGCTTAGTGCTGCTTCTCAGTTTGATGGCAGTTTAACATGCAACACCCACTCTAGAATGGAAGATGGCACTGGCCTGGAAACAACCTCTACTTTAGAAGGTGATGATGGGTCCTGTGGAGATGACTCCACTCACTTTGACAACAGTTTTCACCTAAGACAAGACACTTCTCAGTTTGATAGCATCTCTTATGCTGAAGAGAACCAGTCTGCTGCATTTGACAGCAGTATTGATAGCAGTTCCAGAGATGACATGCTGCATTCCACTAGGGAAGAGGAAACCTCTGAAATTGAAGAAACCAACAACAGTTTCCACATCACTGGACAATCTGAGCTGGAGTCCTCTGTTCAGATGGAAGAGTCCTTTGTCACCTCAAGTGATGTGTCAAACTCGCATTCAGTTGTGCATTCTCAGCCTGGTCATCAAGGTGTGTTCTTAAAAGTAAAAAAATCATGGAAACATGTTTTCACAAGCAGTAATTATTTGTTGAGATGTGGGTTGATTTATTTAGGCATTTGTCATTCTTTATTGTAGTTTTTTCAGCATTTTTTTTTTTTTTTGTGGTTTTATATGTCATTCTTATGTAATTGTATTATTAAATAGGACCAGGGGACCAGTGGGGAGGCAGAGGACATGATACATCAGATTCAGCCGGACGGATTAGCATTACAACGACTTTTAATGAGATGATGACTCCTCCGAGCTTCAAGATGAGAGATGAGAACTTCATCGCCTTCAGTACCCCAGTAGAGAGCCCTGCTGTACACCCACTCCAACCAGTAACTGAGCAGATTGTATCAGCTGCTGAAAGAAATCTGAAGTCCCCAGGGAAACCACGCAAACCTCGAGCTCCAAGGGCAATATGGATTAAAACCCCAGGTATTAAACATTCTATTAAACATTGTTTAAACATTAATTTCAACAGAAGATTAATTTTTAAAAAATTGGAAATTGTATTTTAAACAAATATTTTGTGTTTCTATTTGTGTTTTAAGCTCCTGAGGAAGGTCAGCGGAAGCCACGAGTTCGCACCCCTAAAGTGGAGAAAATCAAGACTGATGAAGAGGAGGGGGCCAAGGGCAGAAAGAGAAAGAAGCCCCTCAATGTTAAAGAACCATCAAACGTATCTGGAGAGGCCGGTCCTGCCGCAGAAGAGGTTGATTCAATTACAGCCACAATTGAGGCTGTTCTGGCCAATGCTTCAGCTATTAGCACAGCTGTTGATAAACCCAAGAAGGCAAAAAGGATAAAAAAACAAGACCAAGAAGGAGACACTGTTAAAGATGCAGAAACCACTGCTGATGATGTTGATGAAAATGATGATGACAGCTCTACAGCAGGTAATACAAATTTAAGCTTACCGGGCTCTGTATCACATGATATTCCAGGTTAGACTATTATGCTAAACCTGCATTTTTTTTCTTAACAGGTGAATCTAACAGACGAAGGGTTGCCACAGAGGAACAGGTCCAGTTCCCACTATTGCATGGGTAATTATCCTCTTAACTGCTTATTGAGGCTGTGAATCCTCTGTAGCCAGGAGTCATTATCAGTCAACGCTGGTAAAAGGATGTTATACTCTCAGTGATTTTCACTAATGGGGGACAGTAATTGTCTTTAAACCCTGCTTTTTAATGAAAACCTTCTGGAACAGCTAAAGTCTAAATACCTTTGCTGTCACTGATGGAAATTAATTATTTTTAATTCTGCTGGGATTTATGAAAGGCTAATGAACCAAATGTAATGATTTACAAAAGAAAATACTAATATTGGAGTTGTGAATTGTTGAATTCACAGTGACACATGCAGTATTTAGTTTGGTAAAGCTTTGAAGTATGTGCGATATGTAGCAATTCTTTAATGAACTCTTTTAACCATAGTTGGAAGAGGGAGATTCGTGTGAAGAAAATGGAAAACCGTATGAAGGGTGAAACCTGGTATTACACACCTTGCGGAAGGAGGATGAAACAGTTCCCTGAAATAATAAAGGTATTATTTCTCTGCTAAATAAGCAAAATCAAAATAGTCAAATAATTGCAAGGTAAACCCATCAGATAGTGTTTGTGTTGTCAACACTGACCATTTTTTTCTTTCTCTTCCACCCGCTGTGTCATATCCTAATTGCTTGGCCCAGTACTTGAAGAGACATACGGACAGTGTGGTCACCAGAGAACATTTCAGCTTCAGCCCACGCATGCCTGTGGGAGACTTCTATGAAGAGAGAGAAACTCCTGAGGTCTGTATAAAACAATATAGATTCTAGTAAACCTCATACCTTGTCTTGCATTTCAGTAAAATCATTGTTAAAGCAGTGTTTGGATCAAAACTACTGCATATTTAAATTAATGGCATAAACACACCAGAAATATGTAGAAGAGTTAGGGATTTGTCATTTTCACATATACAGGGTTTGAAGTGGGTCCTCTTGGCTAATGAGGAGGTTCCCTCGATGATCATGGCCATCACGGGTCGGCGTGGTCGACCTCCAAACCCTGACAAAGAAAAACCTAGAAGAGTTCGTGGCCTGAAAGGAGGACAGGCCCGTCGGCCTGGTAGACCCCCGAAACCCAAGATGGTTGACCTCCTTAGCAAAGTTGATGCCAAACTGTTGAAACGACTTGAAGCCAAGGGTGAGTGGATGTTGATCTAGTTTTGTATTGTGGCAGTTTGGTATACTTATCAAAAAAATACTGCTGTTTCAGTTACTCTTGGCTAATGTTAGTTATTTTTTTTAATAGAAGCCCTTACAGAGGAGGAAAAAGAGAAGCTTGCAAAAATCAAAAAGAAAATGAAGAGGAAGGTATGTGCATCATACTATTTGTAATATTGATCATTTATCCTGTTCGTGGCATTTCTTGATTTTTATTGCTGCTGCGATTTTAGGCAAGAATGAAGAGAAGGGAGGATGCTAAGATTAGGAAGATGAAAGAAGAAAAAAAGAAAGCCAAGGTACAAACTCAACATTTGAATGACATGAAATAATTTCCTAGAAGTATCCTCAGAGTCCTGATTTTGTCTTTTGTGTTTTCAGCTTGAACAAGAGGCAAAGGGCCTAGAGGTGAAGACTGAGCCAACAGACCTGACGGCCCAACAAGTCACACAGCCAGCATCAGAGTCTGCTGCAGAGCCCAAGAATCTTGGTCGTAGAAGGTCATTCAAGATTGAGTCTCCTCCACCAATCCAACAGACGGACGAGGAGAGGATAGCCCAGGGTAAGAGGGTTCTTGGTGCTCGAAGTAAAGCTAAGGCGCTGGCTAAAGCCCAGGCAGAGGCAGAGGCTGCAGCTCAGGCTGCTCTGGCAGCTAAGAGGGCAGCAGAGAGGAGAGCACAGGCCCAGAGACGTCTTGAGGAACGGAAGCGGCAGCAGTTGATCACAGAAGAGCTGAAGAAGCCCACAGAGGACATGTGTCTTACTGACCACAAAGTGAGTTTTAATTGAAACCCAGTGATTGTAGAGGTTTTTTTTCCCAATGTGATCATGACCTTTGAATTTTGTGTCCACCAGCCCCTGCCAGAGCTGTCCCGTATCCCAGGTCTGGTTCTCTCTGGCACAGCCTTTGCACACTGTGTAGCTGTTGTTGAGTTCCTCCATGGCTACGGAAAGGTGATTGGTCTCAATATACCCAAGGACATCCCTAGCCTCGCTACGCTACAGGAGGGCCTTCTTGGTCTGGGAGAAAGCCAAGGAGAAGTCCAAGACCTACTGATAAAACTAGTGGAGGCTGCACTCCATGATCCAGGCCTGCCATCCTATTATCAGGTCTGTCTCTAATGTGAACATTTTCTTTTCCATATATGTTATAGTAAAACCAGTAATCTGTGGTTTTTTTTTTTGACATTTTACTAATCAATTTTATTAATCAATTATTTCTGAAAACAGTCAGCAGATAATTCATATGTTGGTTAAACTTTGACCAGTTGTCTGTTAATGTACTGTGAATGCCAAGCACTTCAATTGAAAGGTTTCTCTACATCTTCTGTTCCAAACAGTCTGTAAAGATCTTAGGGGACAAACTGGTTGAGTTAGAGCTGACCCGCAGCACAATTTCAGAAGTACTTCGCATCTTTTTGGAATCTCACGGTTATGAAACAGAGGTGTGCAACACTCTGAGGACCAAACCGTTTCATTCCCTGCCTCCTGACACAAAGGCGGCCATCCTTGGTTTCCTGGTGGAAGAGCTTAACAGCAGTAATATTGTGATCAGGTTAGACCAAAAATAGCATATATTCCAAACTAGTTCTTGCAGCTTTCATTTTGTGACTATTGTCCTGTTACCTAATTATTGTTGCATTTTATATTTCAGTGACATTGACAACACATTGGAAAGCATGACAACCTTCAGGAAGAACAAGTGGATCATTGAGGGTAAATTGCGCAAGTAAGATCATGGGTTTTCTCTTTTCAAACACAGAACTACAATTACTCGAATTATATCACAGAGCCATAAACATATTGATCCTGATTATTTTAATTTTGCCAGACTGAAGACAGCACTAGCGCGTCGTACAGGACGCTCTGAGGAAGAGCTTTGTTTTGAGGAGAGGAGGCGCAGTGCCAGAGTGGCCGAGGAGGAGAACCTCAGTCTAGAGGAGAGCGGTCTACTGCTGGAGAGAGGCAGCCGTCGCACACGCAAAGAAGAGCCCAAACTCAGCGATGTATGTAGCTGCGTCAGTGTTTGTTGGCTCGACAGCCTGATCTTTCTGAAGTGTAATTTAATTTGTTTTCTCATCCTCAAGAATGAGAGTCCTTCCAATGCCAGCATTCCAGAGCTTGAAAGGCAGATAGATAAGCTAACCAAGGTGAGACTGATGCTATTAAAAATGCAGTGCTTTCTACATTTTTGCTGCCTTTTATTAAATATAATTCTCTTGTTGGATCCATACAGCGGCAAGCATTTTTCCATAAAAAGCTGCTACAGTCGTCTCATTCCATGCGGGCCATATTGTTGGGCCAGGATCGTTACCGGCGCAGATACCTGGCATTACCTCACCTTGGAGGAGTTCTGGTCGAGGGGCCAGAGGAGCTCTTGAGTGAGTCTCAGAAAAAAGTTTAAGGATTTGCTGAGCCAAAAAATTAGTTTGTTAGTCTTTACATACTTTTCCTTACATGTCTGTCTTGCAGCTTCAGGAGAGGTCCTTGTAGCTGAGGTGCCAGTCACCTTCCTCAAAAAGGAGCCCAAAGTTGAGGAGATCCCTGTGCCTACAACTCCCCCTCCTAGTCTACCTTCCTCACCGTCCTTGGTTTCCCCAGCTCAGGCCCAGGCCTTGTCTCCAGATGAGGATCCCCTTCCTGGCACTGCATCTCTCATGAGCAGACCGAGAGGACGTGGTCGCCCCCGAAAAATCAAACCAGAAGTGGAGCTTCACCTCCGCACGGCAAAGATTCGCCGCCGCCGCAGAAGTAGCATCCGGTCTGGAGGAGACGAAAGACCAGGGTCACCAAACAATGGCACACATGACCTCACACAGGCTGCTTTTCAGAGCTGGCTCAGCCATTCACAAGATGCAGCAACCAACGGCACATGCTCATCAGCAGGGGACGCTCCAGAGGGTAATCGACCTGAGGAAAGTGTGAAGGAGAAGGCAGAGAAACAGGGACAGTGGTTCAACCTGCTCCCAAAACAACCATGTGATGATAGCTCTCTCACTGAGCCCCAGGTACCCACCTCCCCAAATTCACCCCCAAAACTCCAACCTCAGATCCCCAGCGCCCTGCCTGCTCTCGCTGCTCCACTCATGCAGGTTTGCCAGCAGCAGTAAATACAGATACATTTATTTATACCATAACAAAGCACCTGAAAGCACTCTGAATGGTGTATTAATATTAATCTCTCCTCAGCCTGACCCACTCCTGCCTGACTTGGCTGCTGCTAACCATGTGATGCCAGCACCACCCCAGGACACTCCCCTTTCACCATCTGCATCTGCTGCTCCTGTTAGTACATCACCAACAGCACCACCACCCCCTCAGCTTCTTCCGGCTGTCATTCCTCCTGTTCCGGTAGCATCAACCACCCCCGCGAGACCAAGTCGTAGGCGAAGGAGAGGCAGCAGAGGTGGTAGTCCTGCACGCAGAGGTGCACGAGGAGCTGCAGCCAAACGTCGCGGCCGCCCTCCAAACTCTGTGTTCCAGGAGCTCGAGCAGCAGTACTTCACACAGATGGTGGTCAAGCCCATTCCAGCATGTAAGCAGTGTCTAGTTAAAATGTGTCATGTTTTAACGCCAGCAGTTTCAGGAGGTGTGGTTATTACCCCTTCTGACATTTTTTGCACAGAAGTCTAAAAGAAACATGCGCATATAGCGACCAGCTATTATATTCTCTGTCAAATGACAAGTCAAAATTGTGTCTATTTATAGCCTGATGCATAATTCATATCTGTCTTTTCCAGCAATGGTGCGTGGCTGGTGGTGGCTCAAGGAGCCAGAGGAACTGTATTCCACCTTACAGGCTCTCCATCCAAGAGGCATTAGGGAGAAGGTGCTACATAAGCATTTGGCCAAACATATGGAGAGCTTAGCTGAGATGTGCACCAAACCCGTCAATGGTTAGTGTTGTGAGAAAATGTGTTGTGTTGATGGCACCTATTTGTATCTGCACTTTTCACTGTTACCCTGTGCTCTCTATACATCTGTTTTCTTCTGTCTTTTCCTGCTAGATCCAATATTTAATCTGAAGGTGGAGCAGAGAGATGTGCTAATGGAGGCTTTGCAGCAACCGTGGCAAGTGCAAGAAAAGACCATGGAGACAGACACCAGTGCCCTGCAGTGGGTTGAGGACCTGGAGCAGCGGGTCATTGCTGCTGACCTCCATCTTAAGGTAAGAGTTTACCACACCTTCTGTTAAATTAACCACAACAATCCAGCAAGGTCGCAACAACTCACAACGAGGCGTCAAAATGTAATTGAAAGTGGGTGTTTCTTTTGAAAACAACATATATAGCTAAAAGTCATAAATATAAGTGAGCTACATCATTTGTTTCTGAGATGAGATTACCTATTTTGACAACTTAATTAGGCACTGTGTGCATTAAATTAGAGATAATTTTGGGTCATGCTGTGGCCATGCGCTAAAGGTAACAACAACACAAGTGCACATGTAGCTTGAATGTAGTAATAGTTGATAATACATATATATGCCTTTGTCTTTCTCCAAGGCGCCTCCTCAGAGCACAATCAGTGATGCAGAAAGTAACACAGAGACACCAATGGCAGAATTTCAGGTAAACTTTCAAAAATTTTCTTTTGAAAACTTTTAGTCGTAAGCAGTTCTACACAATTATGTATTTTAAGTGTACGTCATCTCTCCCCTCCCACAAACACACTTGTTATTATTCTTTTTATTTTAGCCCTACACAATCCCAGATCCAGACTCCACACGGGATGACCTCCAGTACTACGAACATGACGCTGATCCGCGGGATGACTGGATTGTGAGGACTAAAAAGGAGTGGTCTGGCCTGCCTCGCATTGCCACACACCCCCTGGATCTGGCTGTGCTGCGACTTGCCAACCTTGAGCGAAACATTGAGAGGCGCTACCTGAAGGAGCCCCTGTGGAACCCAGCTGAAGTAATGCGCCTTGCTCCACTCACCCCTACCCCAGGAGAAGAGCATCCCATGGATGTCATTAGGTAAAGAGAATACTCTGGTGGTACAGGGAAGGGGCTTTGTCTTTCATTGATAACCTTCTTATAATGTTTCCTCTTGTGCAGTCTGGAAAGTGAAATCACCTCCCGACTGCGAACATGGCGACAGGCTCTAGATCGCTGCCGTAGTGCTCCCCAGCTCTGTTTGTGTCTTCTTCAGCTGGAAAAGGCCATTGCTTGGGAGAGATCGGTCACTAAAGTGGTAAGTAGCTTTATCTCACAGGACTGTTATTGGATAAAAGTGTTCTTAACATATGTGAACACTACATTCAGATTTGTCATTTTAACAAGAAGGATTTCCCCTCTTTAGACATGCCAGGTTTGCAGGAAGGGAGATAATGATGAGTGCCTGTTGCTGTGTGACAGCTGTGATCGTGGCTGCCACATGTACTGCCTGAGGCCCAAAATCACTCAGGTGCCAGAGGGAGACTGGTTTTGTCCTGCCTGTGTTGCCAAGGTCAGAACTTTGATTCCTGACTAATAAACAACTTTATATACAGTATTTTTTGATCATCAAAGTTTTTTTCTAGTAATGAGTCCATTTGTTGCTCTGCTAACTTATTCACTCTGCCTCTCAGGAGGAAGATGAACCACAGCGCTTGTCCAAAACAAGGACCAGAGTAAAAAAGAGAAGATACGAAGATGACAGCTCTGAAGATGAAATGACAACACGACGCAGTGGTGGCATGACAACGCGGCACAAGGACAACACGGCACCCTCCTCATCCTCCCGTTTCTCTGGAGAGGGATGCAGCGCAAAACGTCGCCGTATGACAACTCGAAACCAGCCTGACCTCACTTTCTGCGAGTGAGTCCTGCCTTTCGATGCCAGTTGAACTGTTCTAATTTGACATGACAGGATTTCAAGTCGTGTACCTTTTTAAAGGCTGTCATGTTGAGAAATGTTCATTCTAATCCATTATTATTTTATTTCCTGCTAGGATCATTCTAATGGAGATGGAGGCACATGCAGATGCCTGGCCCTTCCTTGAACCTGTCAACCCCCGACTAGTGCCAGGCTACCGCCGCATTATCAAGAACCCCATGGACTTCTTGACCATGAGAGAGAGGCTGCTACAAGGAGGGTAAGAGCACATAATGTTTTTTTTATTTATTTCTGCTTTATTAACTCATATACATTAAGTAGTATTAACTGATATTAACAGAGCTTTCAGGTTGCCTTAAAACTCTCGCTATTACTATCTTCAGGAGTCTGAATAAGAAAAAAATATGGAGCCTGTTTCTGTTTAGCAGCTCCTGCACACTGAAGAACTACTTGCATATAAATCTGTGTTTTAAATCTTTTTCCTTGTCCTTTACACATAAGAATGGTGAGGGCAAAAAAAAATTGCCAGTTTCCCATATAATGGAATATATTTTTTTGGATCTGTTGCACCCCATATGTGTTATTTATCAGCTTTTTTTTTTAACTCTATTGTGCAGGCATTTGTTTTTCTCTGGTAGTTTTGATACCAGCCTTTCCTCTCTCTCCTGTTTCGGCATCTCAGGTACTGCAGCTGTGAGGAGTTTGCTGCAGATGCTCAACTGGTCTTCAACAATTGTGAGCTGTTCAACGAAGACACGTCGGAGGTGGGAATGGCCGGACACTCCATGAGGCGCTTCTTTGAGAGCCGCTGGGCGGAGTTCTACTCAAATAAAGACAAATAGGAGTTTACGACATTCCCCCTGATGGTGGGGCTGTAGACTGTTGGTGCTTTCACCGTCCCAGTCACACACTCTCCATTACTGCTAAGACTGTCTGGAAGTTCTTCCAGCAATGTGTATGCTCTCATGTATAGGTATATATGTATAGATTTCGGCTATTTGTCTGTTATTGTTTCCTCTCCTGGCCTCAATCTGTACGAGGCCCTCAGCTGAACTGGTGTGAACTTGTACCCATTCCCCATCACAGAGAGTGCGAGAACATGCCTCTTTTCACTTTTCCTTCCACTTTTCGTGTCTGCACATCATCATCTCACCACCTGCTTGCGTTCTCCTGACACGTCCTTTCATAAGCCCCATGTCATAGTGAGGCCTTTGGTCAGGCCTTGCTGTGTATCAGTGGCATGGTCTCAGGCCCTGAATATTTCAGCTTACAGACTCAGACTGGAGGCCATTCACACTATTGCAGCCCTAACCACTGCCTACAGGACCTGCTTAGCGCACTCAATAACTAAATGGATCAAAACTCTTCAGAGCTTGGGCCATTTCCTTCCTGTTCAATGGAAATGTAATGTAATGTGGTCTTATGCCTAGAAGTAATTTTTGCTCAATATATTTTTATTATATATTCTATATATAAATATATATAAAGATTACAATAGCTGGGATTATTTAATAGCAATAGCTTGTAGTGAATGTGTACAGATTACTTTATAGAGCTGTTTAGATGATCTATGAAAAGGCCAGTTAAACTAAAAGGAATCTGTTCTTGGACTGTCACAAGTAGTTGTGTAACCTCCACTTAGTCCTGCACGCACACACACTTTTCACCAACACACACACACAATATGCACATCATTTGACACACATACTCAACTTCTGCTGCTGTGTGAAAGACACTGGTTTGTAAAACTGGAGGGTTTTTACTGTTGAACCATCTGGACTAGATATTTCCACGTCCCTCGTTGAGAGTAGATATTCAGCTGGCTACACCTGATCTGTGTCGCAAAGGAGAGCACTCCACAGCAATATTAAAATAACCGTGTTAAATAGTCTTACTAGAGACACAGCTCACACTTAAGTGTTGCTCTTATTTACTGTAATATTACAATTGGCCTATAGATGAAAACGACACTCGTACGTCTGTTGTTTGTAGCTTGTCTGACCTGGTGAAAACATCTAACAGTGGTTGTGTGCGAGAAATCCTCTCATTCTAAAGACTACAATTGCAAAGGAGCTCTGATAATGAAGTACTGGGTTTATGTCTTACATTCCTTTCTAGTGATATTTTAATATAATTTTTTGCTGTACAAGGGCCAATGTTTCAGTGTTGGGCGGCTTGGTGTGCTACGAAGGTGACAGGATGACTCCACAGTCCGGATTTTATTTAAACTTGTTCATTACACTGAACTCAAATTCGTTGATAGAAAATGAACTTTATTGTTCCTTATTACACTGAAAGGGACAAGGAGTTTCCTTTTTTTTTCCAAAAAAAAAAAAAAAAAACAAACAAACATGAAAACCAAATGTGGTGTTAAGTGAATTTTTAATAATGTACAGTTTTGGTGACTTTAAATTTGTTCCTTTATATTTTTAGGACCAATTCATCATTTTTAAGAGGAGGTATTACAAGACTCTGTTGTATTAAGGTGATGTAACACGTGTGCATCTGTAGAATGTACTGTAAGTCAAATAAAAACCACATCTAGTAGAAAGGATTTGTTTTTTTTACCTGCATATTCATATCAAAGTCCTTTCTTTGTTGGTTTATTTGTGTGTGTAGGCTTCCTTCAGGTGCTCTAGTTGTAATTTGGCCATTTTTATAATATTTCACACAGATTTAGCCTCATATCTCTACTATTCGTAACTATATATCACAAAAAGGTTTTACCTTATGTCGCAAAGGTGTGAAGGAGCTTGGTAAAGACAAATTGGGCGGAGAGTTCGGCCAGGCAGGACACATTGAGAGTCCTGTCTGGGACACATGCTCCTGGGAACATTCAGCCATCACTCACAGCTGCTCCACAGTGGTAGGGACTCAACACTTAAATCTTCACGTGTCTTAAAACCAAAACATGGCTTTAAGTAAAATTCTTAAAAATAAAACGTGTCTCTTCGGGCATATCTCACTCTCTTTGCCCCCTATTGCTCCCTTAAATCCCTTAGCTGGCACTTTGTGTACAGAGTGTGAAATTGTGTCCGTGTCAGCATTCTGGGTGAAGGGGGTTGAAAACTCCCCACGCCAGCGGGTTCCAGTGTGCACCCCGCCCATGCTGCTCCACACAGTTAGGCTTAGCCCCACAAAAGGTGGGATAACGGCTTCACAGTTGCCGTGGAGAGGATGGGGTAATCCACGGTATAATGGGGCCCCCATCAACCTCGACCAACCAGTTCATTCTGGACTCGAGCTGCTAGAATAGGAGCCTGTGAGGTTTGGAGGACCAGGAGAATCAGTTTGAACTCCAAATGTCTCATGCGTATAGAAAACTTACCACCACCTCAGCTGCCTCCATTTTGCTGTGCTGATAAAGAAAGAATGTAGGAACTCATTTAAATGGTCAATTTTCAGGTGCTACAAAGCAACTACATTTCCTAATTTATATTCCCCGTTTTGAGGTAAACAGAGCAATTTGCGTTCCGTTTAGCTAAATGTTTATTGCTCATTGGATATCAAAGAGAGAGATGAAAAGCCTGCACAGAGCAGATGCAGCTTCACAATGAGCTCTATGGCAACAGCATCATGAAAGAGCTTATCCCCATGGTGATCAGAGCGGTACCTCACAAGTAGTTTGTGGAAGGTTAAAAAGGAAGGTATGAGGACATCATATTTGACATCTTTGGTTCGGTGACAACATAACACAACAGAGCTGTGCATTTATTCATACCTTTAATCTCACGATTTCCCAATAATTCCTAGTTCTGCTGTATATTTGAAAAAGCCTATTCATGCTGCCACAAATTTGGACCCCCTGAAAACCTCATTTTACTGAGAACAGAAACAAAAATCGTATTTATCAGTTTTCTCTGTATTTATCTGCTGATGGATGCTGCAGATAATTTCACGTGGTGGATGTGTTGTGTTCTTGTCGCTCACTAATCGTCCCTTTTTATTATAATTGATTTATGGGCTGCAGTAATCGGTGCCTGGTGCTCAGGGCACGTCAGGGCACGCCAAGACAATTTTGCTCAACAGGAGAGCACGTGATCAGGTACAAACAGCTTTAGTGTCATCTCATGTGTACATATGTTGTTAAAGGACAAGACTGGCAGTAGTTTTTGTTCTTGTCATCAAATCCAATGAAAGATCACAATCACCTACACATCTGACCTCAGTAGTGTTGATGACTCGAAGCTGCAAATTCCTGCTCAGGGTGACACAGCTAACCTGTTGAATTTTACCAGGGGTAATGTGCATCAACATTTGATGAATTGAGTGCAGACGTGTTGTGCATGTCGGAAATTGTGTGTTACAGGAACAGCTGGCATTCACCAAATGATCCTGAATGTCTGCACCCAATACAGCAATAAATGGGATTTTGAGGCTGGATCAGAGTGGTGGATCAACCATCCAAGATGGCTAAAAAAGTAGCAGATTTATAATTTTCACTTAAAAAAACTGCCTTTTCTTAAAAAGCTGTATGTTGTACTACTAGTTATGAATTCACTCTAGCTTTAGCTGTGGAGCTGTACACATTTCCTACACTAGAAAGTATTTACAGCAGCAAGACAGTTTATGGAGGATTGACTAAAAATGAACCAGAGTGCAGATGTTGATCAGAAAGAACATTGTACAACATTGTGTGTGTTGTCCACATGGGGATCAGTTAGTTGGTTTATGATGTGGTTTGCTGACAATGAGAAACACGGACGTTTCCTCAGAGCGGTGGAGGATCTGGCAGCAGTCAGGAAAATATGAAATGTTCTCAGCCCTCCAGGTGTGGCAAACGTGTGAGTGATGTCACCTGGACCTGTTTCTTCTTCAGCTAAACATGTCAGTTCAAGTGGCTTCTTAAGTCTGTAGAAAGTTTGCTAAGGGGCCCAGTTGGTCATCACCAAGGTGCTTTTGAAAACCGTGAACCTGGATGACCTAAAATCTATAGATTTCCAGCTGAGAGTAGGCAGAGAGAAAAGAAGAAAAGCCCAGCTGACATGATTAAACTTCCAGATAAACAAAAATAATTTGATCTTGTTTTTTTGGTGTGTGTTTTGCATACAGTACCCATATGTACATGATATAAATACCCTGACCGCTCAAACAAATACACCTATTCTGTCCATTTTGATCTCATTTAAATTAAAGATCAAATGTTAAATGCCCTAGTGAAGACGACTTACATTGCTTAAGGTTGGGTGGAATCTGTTGGAGGAAAATTGTGAGGATATGATGTTTTCATTTCAGATCGTATTAACTAACGTTTGTTCAGTGGAAGACGAGGCAGAACCTGGGGATGAGGATGAGAAGAGAGAGACGGAGAGGGAGGAGGCTGCTCTCATCAAAGGACCTTTCAGACTCTCCAAGTTAATGAGGGATGCAGCGGAGACCCTGAAGCCCTCAGACCCCAGCTGCTACATACAGTGGCAGTTAGACAGGACAAAACAAAACTGAGGACAACGTTGTCCAGAGTTTGAAATGACGTGGCGTGAGGTAAGCATTTTATTTTACTACAATGTTCTTTCAGCTTCTTAGGATTTTCATTTGTTGGACTCATGTCTTGAACAAAAACTAATTTAATCAACCTCCAAATCACCAAAGATTCATTGTGTATTTGTGGTTTTAAAACCAACCCTGTGTTATTGTATCAGATGATCATAGTTTGGCATATTTTTATTATTATTTTTATTAGTCATGCAATAAACAGAATGAACTACTTGCTGACTTGTTTGTGTTAGATATAGTGATAATGTGAGTGTTTCTTATGTCTCATGTCTCTTAACATGTCAGTGTTTATAATTTTTTAAATCTATGTGCCTATATCAAAGTTTCAGATATTCAAAGATTAACAAGAACCGTTTCCTGATAAATGTCTGGTAAACTAAATATGATCCGTCTTTTATTCCCCCATTTTTTTCTGTGGAGCTACGCAGTCGGCAGTTCTGGCGTGCCATCCTGGCAGAGTTGCTGGGCACCCTGATTTTGGTGAGCGCCGTGCTGGGTGCGTCTGTGCCAGGCCCTGGAGAGCTCAGTGGGGGACCCCTGTATCCAGCGGTGGCCGTGGGGGCGGTGATTGTTGCACTCGGACACTGTTTTGGAGAAATAAGTGGGGCACAGGTGAATAATGTGTTTTAAGATTTCATTTTCGTTCTCTGACATGAACGAGAGGGAAACTCTTTGTTAACTTTGGTAACAATGCTGTAGTCAGTGGTGGAAGAATTACTTAAGGTCTTTATTAAACAGAATTACCAGGACTGGGAAGAAACCATCTAACTACCGGTGTCACATAGCTGTAGTAAGATAAAAAGCCGCTCTTTTAAAGGATATATTGAAATAGATTAAAGTGTCACAGAGAAACTACCTCAAACATGACGTGTCTGTTGACTTTACTGTTTGTGTTCTCTGATCAGGTGAACCCTGCAGTGACTCTGTCTCTGTTGGCCACACGGAGACTGGACGTCCTCAGGGCGCTTGTTTATATCACTGCACAGTGTTTGGGGGCCTCCTTAGGAGCCGGGGCCCTCTACCTGGCCCTACCACTGAAAACCACCGCAGACCACTTTGTTAACAGGGTCAGTTCTCACCAAACAACTGTATAACCATTGCAAAATTTGACTCTCGTCTTCCCTGAATTTACAGTGTCCTCTTTGTTTGTCATTCAGGTGCCTGTAGAGCTGAATGCAGCTCAGGCACTGGGATGGAGGTTTTGTGCTCCTTCCAGTTGGTGCTAACTGTGTTCTCAGTGGAGGACCAGCGACGGAGGGAGAGTCCAGAACCCGGAAACTTGGCCATTGGATTAGCACACATTTCTGGAGTGCTGATAGGGGTAAAATATGCTTTCACACAGTTTCCCAAGTCTCAGATCATCTTATGAATTGTTCATTTTTGCATTTAGTTGGTGCTACTGATCCCCCTCGTTCACAACACAGCGTCACACTGCTCAAACCTTACAGATGTCTGAACAGTGGCCTTGGCATGGATCACTGGAGAGGAGAGAGACTGAATCAGTTGATCAGAGAGAAGACCACACATCAATGATGCCTTAATAAAAATGATATTGAATGACATTAAACTAATAAAACACTTTGAGTTTAATGAACAGTTTTTGTAGTAAATAACAGGTGGTCATATGGGAAACATTTGCATTTTCTAAGCACACAACTTCTCACTTTGTAATGAATCAGCTAGAAATAGCCTTTTATTTGTTAGAAATCACATCAAGATAAAATAAGTTTATTTTATCTTAATGTGACTATAAAAAGGCATTCATTTTAAAAAAGCGCAATAATACCTCAGTCTCTCCACATTACAGCGGATTGTTCACTCGTCAGCTGTTGACAGATTTAAATCTGATCCTCTAAGTTAATGAAACAGGTTAGATTGTGGAAATGTGAACGCTATGAGAACAGTGTGAAAATTCTGTTGCCGCTAAGATGGAAGTGAGGATATTTTCAAACGTCTGAATGAATACCTCTGATTACTTCATACAAAGAGCAGAAACAGAAAAAAAACTACATCAAATCACCACAGGACCTCAGTGCATTAACTAGTTTCTTCTATCTCTTTAAGTCCCGGCTGTGAAGCTCAGGGTCCTGTGGGGGGCCACACCATTTGTTGCAGGACTTGTAATTCTTGTCTGAAGCTCTTTATGACTCTGTATGTTTTGGCTCATTGTCATACTGAATTCCTGATCAGACAAAGGTCATGTTGTTATTTTTATATCTGAAAGGCTGATAAAAACAAAAGTGTAGCAACCAAGAAAATTGGAAGGTGTTTCTGACTGACGCTAGTTTTTGTAGCGTAATTTGTGTGTAAAAAATGGACATGGACGAAAATGTAGCGTTTTTGTGTGTAATTTTGTGTAATTTTATGATCAGGGAAGGTTCTCTGGGGCGAGTATGAATCCTGCACGCTCCCTGGGCCCAGCCATCATCACTGGGTTTTGGGAAAATCACTGGGTGAGTCTCCATGGTAACCCACAATTTCCAGTGCTGTTTACAAATAATAAAAATACTAAATACTAAATAACTATATTTAGTCCAAGTATGTGGGCATTTAGTAGGATTATTGTTTCGCACAGTGCATTTTGAATAAAGCACAGATTTTTTTATGAGCTGACTCTATTAGAGAGGCCTTTTAAGTCAACAAATGACACTTAAATTAATATTTCATTAAGTGCACCTGTGTTAGCGTTTGACTACAGGAGAAAATAAAAATGAAAAACCCAATTTCTCTTCAGTTTCTGGTCGTCATTTTCTATAGGACCTGGTGGCTTTGGTAGGATGGTTTATTAACTCCGCATCTCTAAAATTCTAATCCTAATGATGAAAAAAAAAACATAGCACAGGGCAAATGTGGGATTTTCCCACACCATGAATTATACACTTGCTTTAAATAGTTTAGGGACAAAACAAAGATGACACTTTCTGACAGATTTTGGTCTTTTTCTGCATTTGTTGAGTAAATGCATTTTGTGCAGGACATATTATTAAAACAATTTTTCTGTTGCTGACCTGCAGGTTTATTGGATCGGACCAGTGCTCGGTGCTATACTGGCTGGGATATCGCATGAGTTTTTCTTTGCACGCAGCGCTTCTCGGCAGAAGCTGGTGGCATGTCTGACCTGTAAGGATATTGAGATAGTGGAGACAGCTAGTATGACCGGGTCCTCATTGTCTACGGTCACACAGAACGCTATGAGAGCCAAACAGGCCAACAAACAAGAGAACAACTGAGGAAGCATGCGCAAAAAAACCACACAGGAACACACACATTCAGCACTGTTATAGCGATTTCTCTGAGGACGCATAGAATAGAATTTACATCAGAATCATGTAGATCAGGCTTGGCTGTGGCGGGGACCATAGAAAGGGGAGAGGCTGTGCATAATCTCACACAGTTAAAAAGAAGGATACGTTAAACCTCCATATAAATTAACTGTAATATAGAAAATAATACAGAGATTTTCAGGGAAAAAAAGTGGTTGGGGCTAACACGTGATCATAAGTTAATGCAGAACACACAGTAAAGAGGGTCCCCGAAGTTCACCTGGCACATTTCACTGAACTGTTCTTTTGGTGTCCATGCTTTAAAACCTTTCCAGCACTTTCTGAAGTTTCTAAACTAAAGTGAGTTTATTTCTCTACTGCTTTTTATGACAGATCTAGAGAAAATTTTATACGGCAGCTGGAATTAATTCGGTCTGAGTGCGACCTTTGAGGTCTCATGGTTGCCTGGCTTTAGTGTATGTAAAGGTGTGTCCAATATTGTGAGATTCAGTATTATTCCTTTCACATTTGCACATCATTAGACTTTCTAATCAGACTCACTAAAATCCTGCTGAAAAACACCCTTATGTTGGCCATTTTCAGTCCCATCCTGGCTGTGTGGATGCTTTGAAATGCTAAAGAGATCTTTGCCCTGCACTGCGGGTTCAATTATGCTCTCAATCAGCCCAGCACCTCTCTCATGTTTGTGCCTGTTAGTGTCCGTCTCTTCTCGCAGGGTTTCTATTCACAAATCAAATGGACCTCCACACCTCTGTGATGCCTCTGTCTAATTTGAAATGGATCCAGGGAGCAAACTTCCATGTTTGGCTGTGTGACAGACCATTTTTGTTGCTTTCTTAAAACCTTTTTCCATATTGCACGTTTTTGTTGCATGTTGCCATGTTTGTCCTTAAACATGCTATCATTTTGATAAAAAGAGAAGATTTTTGATATCTTTTAAAGGGTCAGTTCACTCAAATTACAAAAAAACCTGTGTGAGACATATTCATACAAAATAGTGGTATTTACCCATGAATCTCTGACATGTGTCAGACATTTCTGCCATCAGCCCAGTACACTCAGTACTACTGCAAAGTAATTTCAGCGAACTGGCCTTTTAAAACAAACAATTATTAGAATTATATTAAATGTGTATTAACATTGAGATACACTGTATTATTCGAATTTGTGAGCAAATGTCAAATAAAACCATGTTAGCCAACATCAATGTAGAAGTGTAATTTTTTCTTAATTCATAAAGTGTACATCGTTTACACTCACATCCACAATACAAAGACAAATAAGATCTGTAAATGAAACCGAACCTTCATTTATTATAAAGTTACTTGATTATATAGTCTGCCAAATATGTTTCTATGCATCGTATAACTTTGTATTTTGAACAGCCACATTCCAAACACACATTTTCTCTTGTGTTAACTAACCAACAGTCATTTCCTGAATCATAAACACCCTTTCAGTTCACAGTTGTCAGACACAGCAGTCTAATTCGAATTTACCGTGCACACATACTTAAATATGCACACAACAAACTATTTACACACAAACACACACACAACATGCACAATAGCAAACTGCCACAGTGCTGCCAGCGTTTTGCATTGTGTGTGTTCTAACATGTATAAAAGCGAGTTAAAAAGACAAACTCAGCGCTCTGTATTCATCGACCCCCCCCCCCACGCACACCTCATCCCCCTCTACGCTGATGGCTCTCGACTGGTCAGCGCGATGCCCCAGTGGTGCTCAGTAACCCCGCGGTCCCCCCCCACGTCCCACCACTGCACCATGGTGCGTCTCCCTTTCCCCAGCTCCACACAGAGACAGAACATTCAGGGCTTTGGTCGTACATCCTCTTGCAACACACACAAACACACTTTCACATCGCAAAGCTCTGCCAAGTGCCTCTCAGAAGCCCCTGTCACAACAGATATAATATAACTTATAATCCCTATAATCTGCTGTGTTATGTGAATAATTTCTAGTTCATTGCATTGCACTCTCTGTTTTTCTACACTTTGACATCACCGTTGTTTCATGTTAACTCTTTGCATTGTTGTTTTGTAGCAGCCGGATTCACCTCTTCTTCACTTTGGTCGTGTTTCCATGTTTCCGCCATGTGACGTTGGCTGTGTAACAGTCTCTGAGCTCTGAGACAATGTCGAGTTCAAGTTTAGGCGTTTGTGACTTTAGCCCTTATCAGCGACCAAGTCTTATCTCTCTTCACTCTTGGAGTTTAACTCTTATGATCGGGATTTGTTGACAGTCTGTCTGTCTTCTGAACAGAAGCAATGACGAAGAAAAGCTCGGGCCCAGCATTAGCTTCGCACTTTGCACATGCCATCTGTTGCCTCTGTGCTTTAGTTTAATATGTATTTTGGTCTTTGCAGACAAAAGTTTCACAGGGTCAGGCATTTTAGCGTATGGGTCAATCCAGCGCTGTTAGCTTTGGGCACTTCCGTCCGGGGCCCCAACTGCATTATCTGCACACGTGTACATGCGTTTGTATGTGTGTGTGTGTGTGTGTGTTGTTTTCATGTCTTTGTGCATACATGTGTATTTTCTTGTCTATCAGCATTTGTGCCAACTGATTGTGACAGTAGTGACATGTCAACAGTTGACACACGCCCCAAAGAAAACCTTCAGCTCTCTGCTCCAGCTGCTCTTCATTGTCCCTGTCCCTCCTACTTTTCTACTTCCCCCGAGTAAAAGACACAGTCATTGCTGTTGTCTCCCACTAAACATCTTTCATGGATTTCCACTGCTTCTCGGCCTGTTTCTCTCCTGATATATTCTGCGCATCCTCTGACCTTAGTTTATTATAAAGGGTTACAGAAGGGTTGAGTTTGTTTGATTTAGAATGTCCAGCGCTGCTGCAACCTCCCACCCCCCCGACGCCTTTTGCTGTCCAGGGGGATTATGGCGTCACCTGGGGCCCCTCGGGGTGTATTATAAAGCCCCTGTCTGGCCCCCTACCCTCCGTCAGAGAGGCCAAAAGGTCCAGCAGACACTCTGTCTATCCCCCTATCTATTTCCGAAACCCCCCCTTAGCATTGATGCGCAGCTACTCTTAACACTTCATCCCACCTGAGATCTCCACCCACACTCCTACATTATCTTACACCTCTGTCTTTGCAACAGGTGGACAGAGGTGAAAAGCAAGAGCAGCTGAGTTGACTTTGCCAGACCAGTTCCTGGCTTGGTTAAGACCCGTAGAGTGGATTCATCGACGGTCTTAAATCCTGTTTCGTCTTTGAACTGACTCTCTCTGAGTGTTTTGGTCAGCCACGTTAGCTGACTGCAAAGAAGGAGACCCTATTGCTGGCATTCGAAGAGGACGAAGAAGGTAGACATTTACCTTTTCTAGACTCACCCCCATCTGTTTATTTAAAATCTTCTGCTGGTGGAGACCCTAAAGTGAACAGTCACCATGTGGGAGTTCCGGTCCATGAATTTTTGGCGGGCAGTCTTCGCAGAGTTCTTCGGGACCATGTTCTTTGTGTTTTTTGGCATGGGCGCTGCCCTCCGTTGGACCACTGGGTCTCATTATGTCCTTCATGTGGCCCTGTGCTTCGGCCTGGCAGCTGCCACTCTCATCCAGTCCATTGGTCATATAAGCGGCGGCCACATCAACCCAGCCGTCACCTTTGCCTACCTAGTTGGCTCACAGATGTCACTTTTCCGTGCCGTTTTCTATATGGTTGCCCAGTGCCTGGGCGCTGTAGCTGGGGCAGCTGTGCTGTATGGAGTCACACCCACCAACATGAGAGGCAACATGGCATTGAACACGGTAAGTGTACGGTTTCCAGAAAATATGTACAACAACGAGTTTGTAAAGTGAATGGTGGTCAGTGGTTTGATTTGAAAATGAATCATATACATGAATTGCATATATTTTAACGATGAAATTTGGCGAGGGATCTTTTAAGTTCACTTCTATCAGTTAAGTGTTCAGTACAGCCAGGTCATTAAAAACCCTTTAACCCCAGTGTTAAAATATCCAGGGAAACAAAAAACTGCATTTAGAATTATTAGAAACATTATTCATCTGAAAAAAAAAGGTAATACATTCAACACAGCTCTGAGACCGTGATTTCGTCTTCTCGTCCGTCTCTATCTGTAGCTGCAGCCCGGCATCAGCCTGGGAATGGCCACCACTGTGGAGGTCTTCCTCACCATGCAGCTTGTGGTGTGCATTTTCGCAGTCACCGATGAGAGGAGAAACGGACGTCTGGGATCTGCTGCCCTTTCTATTGGCTTTTCTGTCACTATTGGGCATCTCATGGGGGTGAGGAATGAGGAGAAGCATACACATACAGGCAGGGAAGATACATATTTTACCAAGCAGCACAGTGATGAGCGTTTTGTTTTTCAGATGTACTACACCGGCGCTGGAATGAACCCTGCTCGGTCCTTTGCCCCCGCTGTGCTCTTCAGGAACTTCATCAACCACTGGGTAAGACCTGAAATGACACAACGACCACCTAATGTCTTTCTAATCAGACTCACTAAAATCTAAACCTAATGTCTGTTCCCGGCAGGTGTACTGGGTCGGGCCCATGATAGGCGGTGCCATGGGCGCCCTCCTTTATGATTTCATGCTGTTCCCACGCATGAGGGGTCTGTCTGAGCGCCTGGCCACACTGAAGGGTAGTCGGCCCCCCGAGAGTGAGACCCAGCAGGAGGGCCGTGGGGAGCCCATCGAGCTCAAGACACAAGCCCTATAAACCTGCCCCTGCCCCATTCTCAGACTGGGGCTGAAGGATGAGGGACATGGCTTTGAGCTCTGCAAATCCCACCTCCACTGACCCCTTCCTTTATGCCTTAACACACCACCGCACAAAACTAACCCAAATACTTACATCTCGACTAACAGGTGATCTGATTTTCCCAACACCACTGTAAAAACCGACACATATACAGGTTCACAACCTTCAACCTCAACGCACAACAAGACTCCTCTACCCACCCCGGTCCTCACTCCGTACTTAGAACCGGACATAGTGTTTTCGATAAGTGGTGACTAGAACCTGAACCAGCAGCCACCTCACACCCCCTCCCCCCCTTCCACTCTCCTGCTTCCTCCTCCTAGCCACACTTTCATCTGGAATGCAAAGGAGCACGGAAACCCTGAAATCCAGCAGAGAAGGTTTGGGTAGGCGGTTTTTAAAAAAGATGGATAGACGCAGGGCAGGATGAGGGTGAGGTGGATGTTGTGAGTGGGATAAGAGGGCCTGGGGCAGGTGAGACTGGAGTGTAGGGATGGGGATTGGGATTTAGGTAGAATAGACAGGGCAACACTCTGGGTTTGTGGTCGTTTAAAGTTGGGTTAGACCAGTGAAGACGGGCATGCTTTTCATTATTCATCTGAATTTATCTTCATTTTAGTATAAATATTTTTTTCATTTTGTTTTCTGCACTTCAGACACAAGACGTGGATGTATGATGCCATTAGATTTTACCAGGGTTTCACTATTTTCAATCACTACATTTTATCTGTGGGTTTGTGTTTGTGTGGATACCGCTGCAGTACGTGTGTGTGCGTGAGAGTGAGCTCATGCAAGTGTGTGTGCCTGCCCATATGTATGAGCATGTTTGAAAGTGAGTGTGTATATGTGTGTATGTGTGTGATCAAGATTGCAGACACAGAACTTTTTATTTCCTTTTATTTTCATTTCCCCTCTCCTGTTTTGTACCATTAACTGTGTTTATTTTGTCATCAATTTTTAAGACACAATAATTTCTCCTCTCCTCATTGTGGTATTTGCTATAATATTCATTTTTACATAAACCATCTGCTTTTTTGTTCTGAACCAGCGCAATCCAACCGAAATGTTGCATCCCAGACTAAAACCATTGGTCTGTTCACTGCATTTCCAGCAGTGTAAGATTAACAATGACTCTCCGTTTATTATTTGATTCTTACTGGGAGCACAAGGCGTTTAAATGAAATTTCAATAATAATAAACATAAAAAGTTATAAAATGTTTGGTCACTTTGTTCTTTAAACATTTTCACTTTGGGGAGTTTGAGGGTTGCGATTAATTATTTTGGCCAGAAGATGGCGAAGACAGCACATGACTCATCTGAGATCAGAACTAGTGAGGGGACCTGACTTTTACACATCAATCAATCACAAATCGCAAATGGAAATAGTTCACAGTGGCAAGTATTCTTTCAGAGAAATAATAGGTTCCATTAGTTTGAGGAATGTTGGAGATGTAGTGAGGGAGGGGTTGTTTGGGTGACATTCATGCCACCCACAGACAGATATTGCTTGTATTAGATAAGAAACATGGTTAAAACTGACACATTCATTTATCTTCCCCTCTCCTCTGTTCTACTGCACCACTACTGATAAACTACAATATGGCTCCACCTTCACAACGCTAAAACATGTTAAAAGATAAGTCTGGTGATATTCTACAATGTATGTACACAACAAATTGCATCAAACCACCAAAGTATTTTCTGTGACGCCTTTTTGAATATAGTATTCTGCAATGCCACAGGTCACATACTTGAGCCAAACTGGAACACTGGGTGACATGACCCCTGTCATGAATCCGGGCATAATATTTAAACTTATTTGTTGCAGATACTAAATACATGAGCCTCCTATTGGAAATAACACGAGCACTAAACAGACAGACAGGTGGCTGCAGTCAGAAAGTAATAACAGTAAATCTATACATTCATATATAGTTTACTAAAATATCTAGAATATTATGCTTTAAGTAGCTTGTGGAAAGTAGCCTACACTCCACCACAATAGGGACTAAAAACCACAATGTTTTGGTAGCCAATATTACTAATATATTTTTTATACAGTATTAATTCGCACGCATGGTTTTGAATTTGAAAAATGTGCTTATTTATGATCTTAGCCAAATGAAAAAATGTATAAAAGTAATATTTACCATACAGTAAGTCTAAAGCTACAGCCAGCAGCCAGTGAGTTTATAGCATTAAATTTGGAAAAAGGAGGAAACGACTAGCACCGCACAGTCAAAAAGTAACATGATCGTCCAGGATGTTACTCTGACTTGAAGCACTTGCTTGTTTTAGATTCATATGTATTGGACAGTCATGAGGTCATTTTATCTAAATGTTGTTGTGTTTTGCAAAATTGTCAGTACTTTAAACCATATAGTCTCAACACTTTTAGAGTCTCAACAATTCATCAGTAAAATCTATAAGTAACTCAAGCAAATGTCAGTGTAGCTCCAGCCTCCTGATAGTGACATGCAGCAACTGTTTCTGTACTGTTACTGTAACTTTACTACACCCAGAAAACAGTAGCATTCCTCTTTGAGAAATATTCATTTTATTTTGCATATTTGTTTTAAATGTAATGTATGGCTTGGTTTATGAGTCCTAAGGTGGTGCCACGGCACTGACACACTCCAGTATCATCTCTAAAGCCTCTGTCTGCATTTTCTAACAAAACAAAGAAACAACTCTGAGTAGTACAATGGGCTGGAAAAGGAGCTCGGTCCTGACACTGGCGTATACTGCATTGCTCTACCTCACTCTCATTCACACACACAAACACACACACACACAGGCAGACATCAAATACACTCACACATATTTAGCAACAACATGTATTTCTTGATACCTACACCAAAACACATTTACTTGATATGTACTGACAGCTATGCAATTAACGAATCCAAAAACCAAAACACAGATTCACTTGCTCCTAAAGTTACAGGCAAAATCAGCCCGATAAGGCTGCAGAAATTCTGTGTGATTACTATTGAGTTAAAGTCTTTCTCTGAGTAATGTTCTAGCAGTAGCAATACAAAAACAATATGCCAGTGTTGTCTACCTTATTTACGCCCATCATTCATCATCCTAATTGCATATTTTGTTAAACTGTGATTATCACTGTGTAATAACCTGCCAGTGGTGGATACATGGAACTAAACAGAGTATCACAAACACCAAAGACAAAACACAAACCAAAGCAGGTGTGTAGAGAAGGATCTGTAAGGCCACAGATAGAAATGTAACCTTGACATAGAGGTAATCAGACCTGTGTTTCTGAAAGAGGAACTGGCTCACAGCTTGGCTAATATCCAGCATTCAGCTCAGAACCTTTGGAGAAACTGCAGCTGCAGCAGTCAAACAGACATATTCCTTATTGTTTTTACTCAAGTGCTCTACATCAGTCACCGTGAGGTTGTTAGTCTCCTCATTGCAGTCCTCGATGGGTCCTGTCCCATATGAAAAACATTCAGATCGTGTGCTGATGACAATAGCAATAAAACATTTATTATAACAATAATATATAAAAAACAGGAATGAGAGTGCTTTCCAAAAGCCCTTTTGATTTCATTACACTCTGTTCCTGGTTATACAGTCACATGTTTATGATGCCACAGGTCGACAGTCAGTCTGTTTTGAATCATCAGTTCGGCGGCTCTCACTGCATGCGGTCGGGCTGGTGCAGAGGGTAGTGAAGGAAAGCCTGAGGGGCGGCGGACACAGTGGTGAGTGCAGCCAGGGGAGGATGGATGGCAGCCTGAGGGGTCGGGGATGCGGTCAGAGCAGACACCGGCGTGCCAGGAGTGAAGCCGTAGCTGAGGTAACCAGCAGAGGGCGACGGTGAGGGGGTGTAGGGATACTGCTCCAGTCCTGTGGGGGCGTAGTGGCTGTAGACGGAGCTGTAGTCCAGGTAAGGGGAAGACAACCCCGCTGCTGCTGTGGGACTGAGCTGGGACTGCAGCACCAGGCTGGGCTGAAGGAAGGCCTGGGGGTAAACGTACTGCTGCGTGAAGCTGGAACGACAGAGAAGCAAGTGTTAGGGCCAGAGTGAATACACCAATAAAAAAGGAGAACTGATTATTCTCTCACACACTAAAAAACACGAGTGCTCAGGACAGTAAAAAGGGCAGGAAGCAAAGAAAATTCAGTTTAATTTAACTAAATATATATTCTTTATACTGCTATAGTTTTCATTGTTTTTGTTACATTGTTAAAGAACATTTTATTGTCTGTCTTTAAGCTATGTGTAAATGTACAGTGACTGTACTCACTGTGACACTAATGGTTAGGAACAGCACATAACACTATAGATCTAGCTGATATTAAAACCACAAAATAAACTGTAAGATGTGGGATCTAGAACAATACACAGAGGCCACACACAGTTCGTACTACACGTACTACACACTGACCACAATCATATCTAAGTCTGAAAAACAAAAATGATTTATGTCGGTTCAAAGCTGCCTTTCTGTTGCCAGTAAGGCAATAGTCTCGTGAGTCAAAGATCATGATTTCAGTTCAGATTTATGCCTTTAAGATAATAGATAATTCACCAATTTTGTTTACATTTCTGTAAAATTAGGGCGGCTGGAGCTCAGCTGGTAAAGCAATTGTCTGCAAACCCGTGGGTCAGACATCTGGCATCATTTTTGGATGTATATGAACGAGGAGTGACACTTTGAATGAAGCTGCTATATAAGCACAACATTTAGCATTTTAGAAGCAGCAGACAACGGTTTCTTCAGTATTACCCCAATATTAAAGAGCTCGGTCCTGTAAAGACATCCGTCTCCTCCTTTAAGAGCAATTAGCAGCTCTGTTACTGTTGCCTTAAAATAGCCTCCCTTGTGTTTAAGTTTAATTAGCACACTGGCTGAAAAATGTTGAAAAAAGAATCACGTCCAAATGCAATATCAATCAGGTAGTAATCAGACACGATATCACAATCGATCACAATTGTTAGTATTATTGAAACAGTTCTTTTGTTCCCAAAACGTACGTCTGATGTGAATGTGTGTGAGCTCACGTACAGTTCACACAAACAACCTGCACAACAGATGCAGCGCGTACGATTGTTGGTACTCAGAGCCGCGGCACCAATGAGAGGAAAGAAAGCGCTCTTCTGTCCTCCTGTATTCAGTCATGCCCTTGCCTGAGGCTGCCTGCTTAACCAGAACTGCCTCAGTTACATCTGGCAACGGCAACAGCGATCAAATCAGAGGAACTAGGTTACTCGTCTTCACTTGAGGAAAAACAACAGGACATGACAGTATTTAACACTTACACTCCTGTGATCAGGGCCTACGGTCAAAGCCATTAACCTCACCGTGACCTTGTCATCGAGTCTGAACAGGTGATCAGGGCAGCGAGAGGAAGCCTGCTGCCGCTGTTTACCCCTAAACAGAGCGAGAGCGAGGATCGGGTGCTTACACAACAAACACCGGGGCTGCTCCTGTTCACACCCACTTCACTGTGTACACTACACACACAGGCCCACACCAGCCTGGACGGTTATTTAACCTTTCTAAGCCATTCTATGTCATTCTGAGGAGCCCCGAAGTCCCAAATATTGAAGACTGGCAGTGCAAAAGGCCACACAATCTTATCAAGTTTATTAATGATCAGATTAAATAATTTATGTGGGTATACAGTTTATGCAGATGAGATGCTCTTATGACCGTACTCAAAACTGAAAACTGAAAAACATAACTGAATAACTAAACTAAAAAGAACTGTTAGTTATTATAATATTTTGTTTTCTTCTTCTTTAGCAGGTACAAATTTTATTTTATCACTCTGAGACTTTTGCCCCTCTGCTGGCACAGGACGGTGGATTAACAGGTATTGGCATGTTGCCTTTAGGAAATGTGGAGTCTTTTTGAATCAACATTTCCTCCATTGCAGATTTAGGTACCTGAAGTGGATAAAATGGAGAGTGGACAGAATGTTGCAGGCTCTGTTAGTTTATACATGGGACCAATTTCCCTTTCAAACGAGTTAATAATACCACATACACTAGTACAACTAACGGCTATAACTGCCATTTCTCTATTTGCTATTACATCAAAACATGAGGGACGGAGGAAACAGCTTGACTCTGTCTGAAGGCAATTTCTTTGGGAGGTAAAGAAGATATCTGCTGCTGTCAACTCAAACTGCATGTCTGCGTCTTGTACAGCACAACCTCATTTGTTGCGGTAAGTGAGAAAATGACGACTGTGTTTGCAGCTTCTCACTGAGCTTTCACCCAGTCAGTGTCATCTACCCGAATAGATTCTCTCTGAAATGGGAAGTCCTCTGCAAACTCGGGTGTGTCTGTGCCCGTGCCAGAGGAAGAAGTTGAGCAAAATCAAATTTATAAGAGTGTTTTTGGCAGTGAAATTTCTTCTGCCATCTAGCTGGACTGGGAAACATTTTGCTATTGATCCTAGCAGCTTCTTTTCTTTGCCACAAGTGAATGAAAAAGCTAATCAAATGTTTTGAAAAATAACCAAAAAAGTCCAGTTGATATGACTGAACTTCACATATGTTTAACCTGAAATGACATGGTACATACGATAACTTTTAGTATAGAATTGTGTATGAGCCAAGTTTCATCTTACAGTAATTTATCTAGTCATTACCAAATTAGGAGGAAACTTGTTTTCATGCTCTTCACAATAATGGAAGCATAACAAAAAAATTGAAATGCTATGTTGACTACTGCATTAACGTTTTATTCTAGTTTATTCACTGATGTTTAGTGAAATGTATCTGTGCTTCCCTTTTTCTAAACAATGTTCACTTCTATAATCTTTTGGGGGAATATTAAGTATCTATAAAAAACAAAGATACAATCATGTTCCATATACTTTCATACAAAAACTGTGCAGGAGAATCGAAGTAATTGTTGCGTCTGCTGTTTTCCTCTAAGCTAATATTTGTGGCTCAACAACATTGAAGAATATAGAACTGGATGTATGTAGCTCGAGAGGTAATAGTATGCAAAGGTTTTCAAAAGGGGCTGCAAATCACATCGAGTTTTTACTGCGAGCGCATGATAATACGTGAAGGTGACGGCGAATGGCCTTCAGGCTGCAGCTTATGAATGCTGGATGTTATTGTTTCAATGGTAAAGCCATACATCTCCCAATGAGAGGCCCGGAAAAAGTAACGAAAAATTCACCCCCCGTTACTTTTTTCAGTTTTGTTATGTTGCAGCCTGATATTTAATTTTTTGTCATTAACCTAAAACCCATTAACCAGAATTTTATAAATGGCTCTAAAGTTACTAAAAAGGAAAAAGAGAAATATCACATTTACAGTCATATTTAGACCCTTTTGGTCAAAACTTTGTTGAAACACCTTTGGCAGGAATTACAGCCTTGAGTCTTTCTAGGTATGACACAACACGCTCGGCACACCTGAACTGGGGGGATTTTCTACCATTTTGCAAATCCTCTTAAGCTCAATTAAGTCGGATGGGGAGCATCAGTGAATGGCCATTTTCATGCCTCTCCAGAGATGTTCAATAGGGACTGAGAGTCCCTCTGGTGCTTTTTTGTAAACTCCAAGCAGCTCGAATGTTTTTTGCACTGAGGAGATGCTTCTGTCTAGCCACTCTGGAGGCCACTGTGATCTTGGGAACCCGCAGTGCAGCAGAAATGTATCTGTGGCCTTCTGCAGATCTGTGTTCGGAAGTAATCCTGTTCCTGCGCTCTGCAGGCAGTCCCCTTTGACCTCATGGCTTTTGTTCGGATACAGTGGGCGTTGTCAGCTGTCAGCCCTTCGCAGAGAGGTGTGCGTCTTTCCAAATCACGTCCAGTCCATTTAATTTACCACAGGGGGTCTCTAATCAATGTGTAGAGACATACCAGCAACGGTCAGGAGCAACAGGAGGCACCTGAGCTAAATTTCAAATGTTGTTGCAAATAAGGATCAAAACACTTATTTACATGAGATATTTTAGTTTTTCCTTTTAAATCAATTTCCAAACATTGTTAAAATTATGTAAAATACAGTAAATACATGAGATTGATCACCGACAAACCATCAGTGTAATAAAAGTACATTAATTAAAAAATTAAAAAACGGTCCTTTAAGGACATATAATTATAGATCATGTTGACTGATAAAGCATTTGCATGTAAGCCACTTTTAACTGTAGCTGCTCAACCTCGCTGTTTTACTTCTTTACTTGTGTGACCCTACACATGTTGAGATGAAACTCCGACATCTGGCACATGCAAAGAGGCAGCAGAGCTGATTTGTTTGTAAGACGTGACAAATTAGAAAACACAGATTTTCTTTGTTTGATAGATATAAGAGAATAACATTTTTGCACACTATTTCTTCTCTTAGGGATTAAGCGTAAAATGATAATAAAATAACATTAGATAGTAATAAATAAGTACCTTAATAAGAACAGTACATGAGGACTGTCTAATTACTCAGTGACTGTCCTTAGCATCAGCTTCTTCTAACTAAACCTTGTCCAGCTTTAAACCAGTGAGAAGAACAATACGTGCAGTGTTCTGAGGACAGCCTGTCTCAGACGGCAGTGCCCCGACAAAGGTAAAACTCTTCACACAGGTGACACAAAGCAGCATATAACATCCAACCTAAGCTGAGGCTATTAACACTCCCTCCCCACTCCTCTGCATTCCGTCTTTCCTCACTCACTCCATCAGTCCCAGAGCAGAAGTGCAGTGTCATTCCCACGGCTGTGTGCCGCTGCCTGCCTGCCTGCACCGGACTGACTGATCCAATGTGACAGCATCATCGTATGAGAGAGAGCTGCGCCTCGGCTTTCTCCTCCTCATGCCTGGCATCATTGCTGGCTGTCAAATACATATTTATATATACCACATATATACCCCCACACAGTGAATGTGGCCAAATGTGCACACCAAGACACACAAAACCAACATACATGACATGGTGCACACACAGGAACAAACTACAATATAAATATAACTGCACACACCTCACAGCTTGTGTGTAGTCAGATAGGCAGCTAAAGGATGTGGATGTAAGTTTGCGTGTGAGTGAGTGGGGGGTTCCGGCATGGCAGGGCTAATTGGCACAGCTGCACGGGTGTACACTCACTAACAGACCCATGAGAGCAGAATAACCTCCACTGACTCCCGTCTCCCTCCTCTCTCTGGGTTTACCCCCTCACAGCCAGTTTCCTCTGCTTCACCCCCCCCCCCCTCACTGCCCTTCCTCAAAACCAAGCAGTGGGATAAAAGACGGAGATGTACTGAGCAGAAACAGTATAAAGGGAAAAAGCCCATATGAATTTTTTTTTTCTAAAGGGTCGAGGTCAGGAGCAAAGACAGACGAGAAGGGAGATATGCTGAGAGGTGAAGGATCCGCCATCATATCCCTCATGCCTTAGGAGAACAGCGCTTTTAATAGTTCAGACGAGGGATGTGAGTCAGTCAGAGAGACAAACACACACTCATGTAGATGCACACAGATGACCCTCCGTCCTTTCTCGACAAACACACACACACGGCTTGAGGGAGGGTGAGAGACAGAAAGGCCAACATCAGCAGTGGACACTCAGATCTCATGTCAGTGAGCAAGAAATTAATTTAAATTTGATTCGTTCAAACAGGGTTGTGTGATAGGGAGAAAACCTGAAAAAAGATCGGACAGTAGTGTCGTGGCAGTGAAAGCCACGCTGATATCGCTGTGTTTTAGACTGTGCATGACAAAACGCAGTAGTTGTCAGCGTGTTCACTATATATTGTCATGTCATAGCCGCTAAAAGAATAACACATTTCACAATAGGGTGGTTTTACTCTTTGTATTTGATTTAGACAAGTAATACAAGAGTTCATCACATTTTCTACGTTGTTTTGTCAGACATACGGTTCACATGCATCTTTGTTGCCTGCGCTTGACATTGTTCCAATAAAATTATTGTATGATTCCTCTGAATCTCCTGTTGATGCAGCTTGTTTCTCATTGTGTTTCCTCTCCAACTTTCCTCCTTTTTCCTCCACATATATGTATGTTACAAACATATTGGAGCAGCTAATTTACATTAAATCAGAGCAAAGCGGCAAACCCTCACATTTAGGAGCAGCTAATTTTTGGCATTTATGCTTGAAAAATAATATATGATTATGCACCTATTTGAACTGTTGCTGATTATTTCTCCTCCGATTGACTAATCGTGGCAGTGCTAGCTGTGGTTATTCATGTGATCCGTAATAATAATAATGCGTAAATCATCGAGATTTGAAGAAGCAGCTATCTATTGCCTATCACATGCCTTTAGCTGCTTCCCAGTCAAAGTCTTCAACCTTCCTGAACATACAGTATGTAGTCGTAGAGTAAAAGGCTGAGCTAGGTGTTAAACCTAAATTCTCAACAGTTTTAGAAATATTTGTTCTGTTAATATGGGGCCAGCAAAGCATGAGCTACATCACAAAAGCCAGAAACTGAAGAACTGGAAAAAAAATCCAAATACATTTTAAAAGGGGGCCACATGTAAACTGACAAATAAATAAAACAAGAGATTTCTGTGACATGATAAACTTATATAGTGATATATTTATGTTTTTTTCCACCAAACTAGGCTTTTCATGCAGCAGACGTGCTTCTCCTAATTGGGTCCCCAGCTAAAAGAATGAATCCACCTGAGGGTTTGCCATCTACCTAAAGCCCCCTGACAGACATAGCTACAGGCTGATAGAAAGATCATTTAGAGGAGGAGGAAGGGGAAACAGAGAAATTGGAGACGTGATGAAGAGAGAAAACAGATGAGGATGTGAATATATTACAAGAGTTAACATGATGGCGTCCACGGAGGCTTATTAGGTTTTATCATTCACTCGTGTTTCATGTGGAACATTTTTCACTCGACCATAAATGCATTTTCACACATAACAACAAGCAGCAGCGTCACATCCACCAGCGGCCCCCTAAAGCTCCACTGAACCCAGCTACAGCTACACGCGGCCACAGGTGTGCTGTTAAGTGCGTGGCAACCCCCCCCCCCGCTCTCTGTTCCACTGCTTCAACAGGAAGCACTGCCCCCCACACCAACCCAACACCTCCAACAGCCTCACCGCACATCCATCTCCTTCCTCTCCTTTCTTTTCTCTCAAAAAATAAACACCAGAGTGTTTGAAAAAAATAAAAAAAGAAGAATCACACTTCTGTCAAGCAACCACGCCAACGCTGGGTGCTAACAGCAGACAGCAGGCGGCCACGGGCGACAGATGCCTCTCTCTCTCCTCCTCCACCACAACTCAGCTGTAGCTCAAAGCCATGTTTGGCATCAGCACGTCCTCTGTCCTCTTCAAACTTCAAGCAAATACGCCGAAGCAGCGGCAGACTGAGCTCCGCCATGCCGGAGTTTATCTTTGCTGTTTTGCTGTTTGCTGTGGGAGTGTGTCTAACAGAGAGGGACAACACCATGTGCGAGTGTCGGACCCTGAAGTCCCCTGGGCGTCCGACGGCGGCGAGGACAGAGAAGAAAGAGGAGCAACAAAACTGCCGACAGATTGTTAAGATAAAAGGAACAGTGAGGCATTTTGGTAAATGCATTTAGTCGCTGTTCTTGCTAAAAGTTAGAGAAGAGCAATAAATATGGAGCCACTCAGTCATGAGACTGGAAATGGGTTAAACTATGCAAAAGTGACAAAGCCGACCTTCCACATCTGAAGTTTACCAGCAAAATGCTGATTTCAAAACGAAATCAAATCCATTTTTAATTACAGTATATCCTGTACATATTACAATACTATGAAAGTTCCCAATATCATAAATCACAAATTTGCATCAATGAGCTGGAAAACCTGTACAACAGAGGCTAATATGCAAGCAGAATATAAGCAGTGATATTAGATTAGCATTAATTAAAGCTTCACTTCTATGTTTTCCTTTACCACTTTTTGCACTGTGGACTGTGGGTCCACAGCACATTTTCCCCGGTTTTTGAAATAATGATCATATTGTTTGCCTGCAGCATTTTTGTGGCCTTTCTTCTTAGCAGCTGAGAGCACAGCTAAGTGATATTTATCCGTAGCTGAGAGTTTATCTCAGTGACAAAAGAGCTTCTATTCCAAAAACTGTTTTCATTATTTCTCACACCGACTGGTGGTGTGGCTGACGCTGAGCGAGAATTGGCCAGTTGTGACTGATCCACTGTAAATACAGTCTCTTCATCACAGAAAAACACAAACTTGGGTTTTTTCCTTTTGTTCATATTTTACCTTTATGTGTTTCTTCCTGTGTCAAGATATACAATAAAAGCATTAATTTGTCTTGTTTTCCTTGAATTTTTTGCAAAAAGCAACCTAAAGCATTTCCAATGTACTAACCCTATATATATATATATATATATATATATATGTAAATATAAGAGGTGCCTCCGTTTTAGCCTAGATGCACCTGGTGTATCATTACATAAAATTATTAGTTTTATGCAGACAGGTTATTAAAAGAAAACGACAGACGAGAGCAATTTTGTGATAAAATACTGAAAAAACTTTGTCAGCTGTACAGTCATGTTTAAATCTACAGATGATTCTTTTAGACTTTCCTACAATAATAATATACAGTAAAAAAACAGTCCTTCACTTCGCCAAGAAATGAAACTGACTGCAGTCATAATGATCACGTCAAAGAAAACCGAGCCCTGCAGCAGAGAGAGCTGAGCTGGGCGGCTGAGCATCCTGAATTTACAAAAACTCAAAAATATACAGATTCAACAAGCCATCATCGATCCCCTAGTTAGACATTCACTTTTTTCCAAGTAGTAGTCATGTTAAAATTCAAAAATTAAAATCAATGTCACTGCAGGCCATCTAGAGCATAAAATTTAAGCCTTTGTTTAAAAACCTGTCTATGATATAAAACTTGTTCGGTTTCATTGATTGATGGTGTGTTGATGGAAAAATATGGGGGGGAACAAGAAACGATACCAATGTCTGCAGCAACTTTAACCTCAAGAGATCTCAGCGCTGCACAGCTGCAAGAAGGTGTTGTACTTTGATTAAATGGCAGATTCACTTTCTCACAACAGGAAATTACTACCACTGCTACCACCTACACAAATACATTTCTCCACTGTATCTTAGCAGGTAGAACCTGTCCTGGAAAGAGGGACGGCTTAAAGACATGCTACGAATCTCTAACAAAGGTGCATGTCTCTACACTAACAAACCAGGTGGCTCCCTCTGTCTGTGTGTTTGCCTTTCAGGTGTGTTAGTTCGCGTTCGTGTGCCACGTGCTGTTTTGTCTTTTCTTGTTTCACTGTGCGAGGCGTCAAAGCTGTGACTTTTCATTAAGCAGAGATTAAAATGCAGACTCCCTCTGCTTTGAATGTCCGCCCGCACTGTGGGAGACTTCGCTCAGCCCATCATCACTCATTCATAGACTCATCTGGGTCAGCCTCAATTCCCTCATCACTCATTCAGAAATTGAGGACTGCAATATTAATAGCACTCGGAAGAGTTGGGTTTTTAATGGAGCTTTCTGTAGCCGCAGGATGAGAGCTTATCAGGCTGAAGAAAGTCGGTGTGAAGGGATCTTTTCTTAAACACTACATCCTGTGTAGTCATTTGAACACCTCTAAAAGCTTGACAGTTTGTTATTTAATCCATCAGTCAATTGACAATAACTTAATTTTCCCCAAACAGTGATTATTTGTGCAGCAGCAGTAGACATGGAACAGATAAAAGAAGAAACACTGGTGATAAAAGGTGATAAAATTAGACCTATTTAAAAAAAAACTTTTAAAGTTATTTGAAAAATCTGCCTCAAAATCAAGATCTAAAACAGAGAAGCTAAGAAGAATGTAAAAAATCCAAACAACATATTATATCCATCCTGGATATAATATGTCCCAGGGAAAACATTCAAAGTTTCACTGTCAGCCAGGAATATCAAACCGGGGATCTTCTAAGTGTGAGACGGCAGCACTAACCACTCCACCACAGTGCTGCCCTGCTTCACACATATGCGATATTTTATCACTCCTAACAAAAATGTTAAATACGACACGTCTGCATCCAAGTGCTGGAGGGACTGTGGAGGAACATTTGCAAATTTCACCCACATATTTCAGCCACGTGAAGCTCTCAATTCACACTGGGTTGATGTGAAAAGAGGAAACAGAAGGTTGTGAAAATCTCTATGGTTTAAGCGTTTGTTTATTTTATTGGAATTGATGCTCTCATACACACACATGTTTAATGTTTTTATTCTATTACTTGCAATCCTTATTATTATTAAATTTGAATTTGTAATAAAATATATATAAAAACATATTTAGATATATGAATTTACAATATGACAATAGCAGAGCATTAAAGAACTGTTCTGCTGGTTCTGGATAGTAGCTGACTGAGACAAGACCCAGACGATAAGGTCCAAAATATGTTCTCCTCAAAGTTCTCCGCAATCTTTTCCCCAAAATAGCATATATTTGATTTTGAATGACATTTGCAAAGTCAACACAACCCCCACATACATATATTACAGACAGCTGTGGTTCTGGTGAACTCGTCTAAGATCACCTAAGCAACGGCGATACAGTGAACATCTGAGTCAAGTGTGAGTAAGTGCTGTCAGAGAAGTCGGCCGCGCTCAACTTACACAACAAGGAGCTGCTGGCTTCGACCTGCACTGTCTGTTACGTCTGGGAATGATTCATGTCCCATGTTTCACTTAGCGGCTGCGTCATTAAGGTTTCCTATTGTGTTTGCAGTGAAGCTCCGGGAGACTGCATGAGGAGGCAGAACGCCCGTCAACATGTGGATCACAGAGAGTTTTAATGCAGGTCAAGGTCCTGAGATGCTACCAGCAGCTCTAACGGTGCCATTGGTGCCTTGCAAGTTCAGGCAATATGAGTTAAATCCTTTATTTTATGCTGCAATATTAATACACAGTGTTATGCTGTAAATATTCCGAGAACAGGCCAAATGGATTTTAGAGAACTACTGCTAGACACAAAAATGCCGATAAAAAATTCTCACAGCTTCTCCTTCACCTCGGCCTGATGAATGTATGCTAATATCGACAAGTTTATCATGTTTCCACAATATTATGGACATTTTTACTCATTTTAAAGAAGTAACATTGTTGGAAGCCATAAAACTGCACGTCAGATTTAATGGACCCTCCTGATTTTCTACAGTATAAATTAATGCCACTGAGACATTAGTATCAACAATAATTATAGACTATACGAGCCAATGTTGGCACCACAGGTAGAGAGAAAGGACCGGTGTGTTTCTGAACAGCTGACAGCACGGTTTAAACCCTGAAACACAGAAGCCTCCTTAAAAAAAAAACAGTCACGCTGTTCAGAGTTCTGCTGCTTTGTAACACCAGCATGCGTGAAGATCCTGCTCTTTCTGTAAATTCGTGTGCTACTGTTAATGGAAACTCATTAGAGATACTACTGTGTAAACCGGCAGAGCTTCACCACAGATCCACTGGTATAATCATTCCAACACTGTGTCTTTTATTTTTTTCCTATCACTGTTCCTCAAAGAACATCATGAACAAACACAATCCACTAATTACAGCTCTCGTGTTCCCTTTGTAGAACCGGATCACCATGTATAACACGCATAACATTTTAAAGGGGGTACACTTCAGCTACAGCAAAGCCTAAAGCCATGACCCCCTAACAAATCCAGATTCAATCATCTCATGACCCTTGCAAGGGGGTTGACCCTCATATATACCTATATCTATACAGATAGATAGAGAGAGATGCAGATATATGCCAATGCAACAGTCTTAGGGGAAAAAAAAGATGGCAGTGGAGCATTTATATATTTGTGTGTGTGTGTGTGTGTGTGTGTGCACAGAGGCAAAGAGAAGAGATGCAGGGAAGTTTGACCAAACAGCTTGTTGCCTCGATGAATTCCAAGCCATGCGTAAGTGAAATTGAGAGTTGAGCATCTTGTGTGTTTAATGGACCGGCAACACAGAGACACAACAGAACACAAATCAAAACCTGATGTGTGTGTTGGAATATTCGTCGAGTTTAGATAGTCATGAATTGTGCCCCAGCAGTGACTCAGGGTTTGTTCTTCCTCTCACACTGCAAACCACCACAAACAATGCTCACAAATGTCAAGGACATTCAGAGGAGGGAAATGTATTGCTTTGAGTTGGAGACGGCAGGTGAGAGAAAGGTGGAAATAGAGATATTGATTCTTCTCCATCTTACCCGTATTGCCTCTGAGCCCACGTAGGATGGACTTGCTGAACTCCAACAGAGAGACCTGCAGACAAGGAGAGAGAGAGAGACTGAGACCGTGATAAAAAAAAAAAGGGGGTGTAGGGGTAGGGGGTGTATTTTAGCTGTTGGCAGAAAATCAGGCAGACGAGGACGGGCCCCACTCTCTCCCTCTGTCTGTCTCGGCTTGTTTGTCTCAGATGTTAACATGTATTCGCGGGTATTAGAGACGGACTGTTATTCCCTCAGCATACACACACGCTCGATGCGGTCGCACAAATACTGATGAACTCTATCACATCTGTGACCCGGCTGCCTCCAGAGTTCACCAGGAATCAGCTGAGGCTGAGTAAGAAGGGAGAAACGTATCCTCCTCCTCTCTGCCCCTCCTCTGACTTCACTTCTACATTCCTCCAGCTATTCAGTCCTCTGTTGTTCCTCATTTCACTGTCCTGCTGTGACTTCATCAGCCCTCCTCTTCTGTTCCAACATATATCTAAATGCACGGTTTCATTCTTCACCAGGACAAAGAGGAGACACACGCTGTTATTTACTGCTCTGAACAGTCCCATCCCCTCCTGCTCTCCTTATACTCGTTCTCCTCTCACACACAATAATAAAATACCAAGCGCTGCCATCTCCCATCAGCTGCATCCTTGGGGAGCTGTGTGGCCCAGGATTAAGGACACACACACACACACACACACACAGAGTCATTTGCTCTTGGCGCCACTGTTTGTCAATCACACCTACACTGGATGGTAATTCAGCCAGCGAGCTCGAAATGTGGCAGCAAGGGAGAGCTGCGGTCTGGCTCTGCTCGACACCCAGTTGTTGGAGGGGAAGCATGAAAGCCTGTGCGTGAAAACTGAGCATAAACCCAAGTGTACCAAGTGTGAATGTATGATGAGCAGAGAGAACTGGCTGGATGATACCGGAGCTTTTATCCCACTTGCCAATGTGTCCATATATTTATTGGCTTTTAGAGTGAGTTCCTGTCTGCCAGCCAGCTGTGGCTTTCCATTCATTAACATGGAGAGTCCAAAGCAAAGCTCCACAAGTGCCTATTTATCCCTTTATTTTTCAAGAAAGTCCCATTATCCTGATTTAGCAATGAGAATATTTTACATTCAACTTCGAGTCACAGTTTAAATCATAATATGATAATATGGCGTTTACAAGTGTGTGGAACCTGGTTATTCATATCCCTGTATATTAATGTAATACAGTGTGTTATGTTTTCATTGTCTACTTCCACATGACATTTCAAACTCTTGTTGGTTTCTAGTTTTTTGATCTGCATACAACACTGTCCTCACTGGTGATAGAAAACAATGATGTGCAATACAGAAGTCACTGGTTCCCTTTGTTTTGGCATGTTGACCACTACAAATGCATCGGGGCTGCAACTAATGAATATATTTCTAATTAATAAATTAGTCATTGGACGATATGATGTAAGAAAAAAGTATAAAATGTCCAGTCTCCTAAGGGCTGGAGCTGTGTCTTGTCCAATATGGAAAAAAGAATATATTCCTACTTGAAAAGGTGTTTTGCATATTTTCTTCCAAAAAATGACTCATCAAACGGTTGTTATTTTTTTTCTGTCAGATGAATAAATGATTATACCGACTGCTACCTAACAAGCTGACAATGCACCTGCGAACGTGGCAAAGAATGAGCAGAAGGCCGGATGAGGCATTCGGATGCCGCAGTATCTCAGGTTTCTATTGGAGGACTCCACCTTTCAGAAATCACCCACAAAAAATGACCATTACCAAGATATTTGAGTTGCCTATAAAGATGCTTTTGCAAGCAAGGAAGGTTTTTTTCTAATCTCCCTGTTTTCCTGTGAGGGCCAGTCTGCAAACAGCAAAACCATTTGGAATAAAGGAGGAATTCACATTATCCTTTGATAAAGTCCATGTTGTTTGTGTTCTAGATGTAATCTCCTCGGAACATATGATAGCTTGTGAATGCCATGCTTGTCTGTGATTAGTGCCTTGGGACAGTTGTTGCATCTCCTATCCATCCTCCTCTGCCCCTATCTCTGTCCATCTTTCCTGTCTGTATCTGCAGCTGTCAACTTTCCAATAAAAGCTAAAAATAAGCTTGAAAACAAACTATGTTTTCCAACATCTAAAAGGTTTTAGAGATGTGTGATATGCCGTACGTCCAGTCGATTTTGTGTGTTTCTTGGAGATTTTAACATGCTTACTTGTCTGTGAGCTGCGAGGCTTCGCTCCCAGGTACGCCAGGTTCACGTTGGCCTTCCTGCCGTCGATGATGGGGTTGGCATCTTTGCACGCCCGCTCCGCTGCCCCCCTGTCTACCATGGTCACCTGTTGACAATGTCGCAGCATTACTAATTCACAAACCTCTGATAAAATCCATACGATTGCATCATACAAAAGCCTCTCAGTCCAGTGCGGATGGAGTTATTCCAACATCAGGGCCCAGCTGAAGCAGCAGACCCAGAGCGGCCGTGACCCCGAGGGAGCTGCTGTCCTCGTCTCTCCCCGAATGATTCAATCATTTAACCAAATGCGTAAAGAGACGCTCACTCCACTGAATAGAGTCAGTGTGTTTTGATGTGTCCAATTCCATCTTCGGCTGTGTGTAATGTCTGGAGTGGGCTGATGTGTAGGAAGCAGCTTTGTTTTTTGGGTTTCTTTCTCTCACACTGGGCTTTCAAAGATGAGACACTAGAATCTACCTTGAGGGAGAGAGTTCAGGAGTGGGCAGATAGTAGCAAAGCCTGGTGTGCAATCGCATACAGGCCAGAGACAACTCTACCACCACAAAAACTGGGACACAGATATGAAACTCCAGTGTTAGCTTTCATTTCGCAGCATCCAACTCTGGACTTTTATGCAAACAGAGGCAGCGGATGGTTTGACATCGCTGAGGTTCAAGAAGCTGCTGCTGTGAGCTAAGACCGCTGAGGGGAAGTCAGGGATGAAAAGAGCACGCTGGCCCGAAGCGGATCTAACAGCTCAACACATACTGTTTGACTCGGCTCATTGGCTCATTGGCTGTGCAGGGGCAGATCTAACATGAATGGCTTCCTGTAAGTCCAGTACACATTAATCCTTGTCTTCTTATCTTTCTGTCACTTTCTCTTAAACACACACACAAACTTGCAGACACTCATAAAAAAAAAACAACCAAAGCAATCCTGGCAAAGATGGGGGAGGGTTGCGAGGGAGGAAGTCAAAGTGAAACTGCTGCAGCCTTATCTTGCAGAGCCAACTGACATGTCACACCTCTGTGAGCAAGGGCTCTCCCCCCTCAGCTGCCCCCCCCTCTCTCTCTTAGACACAGCAGAGAGACATCTGTCCACAGCTGCAGCATTTTACACCAATTCGAGTGTTTCTGTGTGTGTGTGTGTGTGTGTGTGTGTGTGTGCCGCACACACCAGCTCCGCGCGCTTTAACACTGCGTGTGTGTGTGTGTGTGTGTCTGCAGAGATAATTGATGACACACTTATAAGAAATAACCTGCTTCTCATGATATGAGCATGTGACTGACACCACCAGACACGCCGCACATGGCTGGAACAAAGTGCCAGTGTGTGTGTGCAGCCTCCAACGCCCCCACAAAGAGGCTCTCTGCAGGAGACCGACATAATTCATGATAATAAGAATAGAAAATGCAATTAAGTATGAAGATAAAGTCGTTTTAAATCCCTCACAGGCTGCAGCAGACACCACTCTCTCCCCCGCCTGGAAATTAAAAAAATTACGGATAAAACCTTAACGAGAGCGCGTCTTACACACGTCCAACTTTTCGTTCGTCCCACCAGAAAACGGAACAGCGGAGTGACTTACAAAACCGTATCCTCGGGATTTCCCCGTCTGCTTGTCCGTGATCACCACCGCCTCGTCGATGTCCCCGAAAGTCTCGAAATATTCCCGAAGAGACGCGTCGTTGGTGTGGTAGGGCAGCCCGCCGACGAAGATCTTGGTGTAAGTTGTGTCCTTCTCCATGCTGGGGTGCATTATTTCCAACGGGACCCCGAGCAGCTGACCCACGAACAGCTGCGAACTCATGCGGCTCGGAGAGAATCGAGAGAACAAGCACGAAGGAAAAACAGGAAGGCGGCGGCACAACTTTGCGCTCCTTTGTCACCACGGGGCTACAAGAAGGATCCGTGCGCATCCATGGCTAAACGCGCCGCCTCCACATGCCTCACGCTCAGCCTCTGGAGGAACAGTCCCGCTGACAGGTGTCTCGGACCCTCTTGTCTCCTGTCCCGGAAGGAAAGCAAAGTCTTTAAGCCTCGGTGGGCGCGTCTTGCGTGCGCCCACTCCGCGTCTGCTCCAATAAACGGACGGTGCGTCTTTTCCACCGGCGCATCCCGCCTCCAGCCTCCACTCGGCCGCCGAAACGCCACTGAAACGGGGAAACTGCCGGATTCTCTGAAACCTGCAGTAGTGAAAGTGAATTCGTGAGGGACACGCTGTTGACACAGAGGAGGCTGTGAAACCACCGACCAGACCAGTCTGCTGGAGAAAGTCACGGTGCTGACATCACATTTAAATTTAAACGCTTCATTTTTTATTTATCCATTTTTAAAAGCAATAGTTTGCTCTGCTCCTGTTCATCGCATGATTCTGCAGTTTGAGTCGGGCGGTGCTTGCATCTGCCAGGATGACTCCAGATGTTTCTGTGTATTTGGTTAGAAATCATCTTATTTTGAAAGGTTCTTTGACAAGTTGTGTTTTGATTTTGATTTCCAGCCCCTCACCTTAGATTGCTATGGTTAGTAATAACAAACACAGAAACAGACTAATATTAAGACAATGTAATTGGCAACTGCAGTAATTAAGGTTGTTACTACAGCTTTGACTAATATATGATCCATGTGTCTGCACCACAGCAGCTCTGTGAAGCATAAATTACTTGTTTAAGGCATACTTACTTGATGTCCACCTGTTAATATTCTGACAGTGATAATGATACAAAGCGGATTTTCACCATATTAGTTTAGTGTGTCCTCGTGTGTTATTAGCAGTTAAATCGTATGAACCAGTGTTATGATATGATGAGCTATATGAATGTCTTGGGAATGGGAGGTTTCACTGTGTCCCAGAAATGTTGAGACGTTTGTCTTACAATCATAACTACCAACCATGTTGTGGTGCTACAGGGCATCCAAAAGTTATTATTATTCATCCTCTGTAAAGCAATTTAAGGTTTGTCTGTTCAGATTTTATTCATCCCATAGTTTATTCAATTGTTGATGATGTATTGATCTCGTAACTCAAAACTGTAGAAATATTTGCCTGGACCAAAGTGATGCCAATGACCAATGATGCCCTCCCTAAAGCCACATTGCTGACTAAAACGAATTATTACTTAGTGATAGCTAAGGATATTGTCCACTTTGAATGCAGAGAGTAAACTTCACATGCCATTAAAAAGTTAAACAAAAATTGCTGTTTGCTTTGGATATTTGACTGAGTGAAAGGCTGAGTCAGTCAGGCCCATCAGTCCGATCTTCTATTTCGAGAGAGTAATTCCATGTCTGACACATATTTCAAGCTTTGGATGGGCTGATGTGGTTCTGAAGGTTTGGGTACAGTAACAGCAGTGTTGGGATGGTTTCAGGATGTGTGTGTATATGCAAAATGACAGCAGAGACTGTGTAATGTTTAAATATAAATTTGTATTTACATTGATATTAACATCAAGAAACAAGGTAAGAAAAGAAAGGTAAAATAGTATTTTACATCCTGTAATAATGAACTGTTTGTTTCCCAGATGTGTTTTCTCTTTTCTTAAGCTCAGAGTTTCCTGCCTATTAAAAAACACATTTTTAAAAAATAGTTGTAGATCAATCTTTCATATTCTTCAAAGCAGGATTAAAAATCCAATGACATCAATCAATAGCCGTCCTTCTCCATCTTCAGCAGAAAATCTAAAACATTCTCAGGTGAAAGAACCATTTGTAGAACCACAACTCAACTGGCCATAAGTTCCACAGAAACCACAGAAACAAAAAAAACAGACCCATCTGTACTGAGTGTCATATGGATGGGGATAGAATATATGCAATTAAACATATTCAGTTCAATGTATATCATAGAAGTTATGTGCGACAGTCAAAGCACACGAGTACTTGCACAATCTACATCAGGAACTGTTTCTACGCACCGCAGAATGACAAACAAAATCTTTGGATCAAGCGTGTTCGAAGGTAGATTTCTCAACAAAAGCTTCACAGGAAATGCAACAAAACTAAATGCAAACACACATGTCAAAATAAAATGAAAGGTCCCCTCTCGTAAAAGTGAAGAGGTACAGTAATAAGGGGATTTATACGCTTTCTTGTGGGGCTTCCATCAGCATTAAACATCTGTGAACAAACAAAAAGGACCTATGGGCAGTTATACAGTGGGACTGAGACTGAAGAATTAAATCAGCAAAGTACAAAACACAGAAATCTCAGGAGTGAAACCTAGAAGTCACACATGGAAGCATGAAGTTGGGTCCAGAAAATATCACCCTCACATACTGGTAAGACATCTGGGCCCCTAAAAGCCTAACACAATCATGTGTCAACTCTTTTTTTTTTTCTTTTTTTCTTTCATTTGTTTTTGTATAGGCATATTTTGTGTTTTCTTTTTAGTCAAAAGAAAAAATAATTTATTTAAACCAATGTACTCACTAGCACCTCTTTAGCTAAGACTATATCCTCAGAAAATAAAGAGAAATTCATGATTTGAAGATCACAAATAAAAAAAGTGCTTTCTGAGAGAAAGAAAATAGCAGTATGAAAGAAATCTACACGTACTGCTTACAAAAAGGAGGCCCTTCCTTCCCGACTGCTTAAAGTATTGAAAATAAAAGCTGACCTATGACGGAATAAGAAAATTACACTTTTAAATGTCAAGCCTTACAATCTGTGCAAAAACAGTATATGACCTACAAAAGCATATATATATTTATATATAGTACATTTGAGGTGTATTTACAATTTATATTAACAGACAAAAGAAAAAACCTCCAAATAAGACATTATGTCTAATACTGCAGTACCATCGCTTTGAGTAAATGATGCTTCAGCTTTGTCCTCAGAGGAAAACCAGGAGGAAGGATTATTGCTAAAAATCTGCACACCTACACTCAAAGTGAACTCGCTCTTCATGTGAACTAATACAGACGGTGGCAATCAGCTGATTTCGATCAATTTCATTCTTCTGCACTTGTGGTAACACTGGAGTTCAATCAAAATATCTGCAACATTTGGATTTAAAAATGACCTCTGGAATGATAAAACAACCACCTCACAAATCTGTATAAATATAAGTGGAGTTTGGAACAGGAATAGAAGTCTGTTTTAAGTTTAAAAGTTCTGTTTAAAATTTCCTTTAGAATGTACACAAGCAGGTAAAATCTGTGCTTACTGCCTTTCTACTGGTTCCCACTGTAGAACAAAGATCATCAGGCTTACCCATTTCCAACCAACAGCCTCTATTTCTTATCAAGGAATCGCACACACACACACACACACACACACACACACACACACACACACACACACACTCACACAGAGTAATGTCTGCTGCTATGTATTAATTCTTGGGTAAAGGCCTCTATATTGCCACAATCCTTTTGATGTTGGCCTTTCCTTAAAGTGCAATCAGCCAACCAGTAATTCAGTCATACCTTAGCCCGACAGCACCCTGGAGGACAAAACAATGTGCTACTGCTTAATGACATTCATTTGAGTGTCACAATCTAGAACCGTATTTACTTTATATCACCAAGATCCTCCAGGAGCAGCAGAGACACCGTGGATTAAATCCCACAAAAGTCAGAGACAAGAGAGAAATCCCACATTTTTCCATCAGAACACAGCTTCATGGTAACATTCGACAAAAAAAGGGGGTAGGCGTCTTCATATGTTTGAGAAAGTCTGATTGGGGGTTTGAGTGTCTGTCCACCTTAACCGTTTGGTCCAGCGAGCGGCGCGTGTTGTTTACCGAGGCGCACGCGCCGCTCCTAAATAGAGAAATACCAAACTAAAGTCTACGAGAAGAATCACAGAGCTGTTCGTCCGACTGTCTTTATCTGTAAATGAGTCACAGTGTGTCTGATGTTCATGAACTCTGTGTGTTTCCATGTGTGTAAGCTGTCTGATGTCCTCAGGCTGCCAGACAGCTGTTACTGGCCGTGAGTCCGAAGGCAGTTCACTCCCTCGTCTGGTGAGGTTGCAGCACTGCACACAGATGCACACCAGTGATGCAGCGATGTCCTTTTCCTCAGCGGAGATCACAGTGAGACACATGCTTCTGTCATGATGTTCAACAGTACTTCTGGACAGAGGGCGGGAAAAGAGGAAGTTAAGAGATTTGTCTCTCCTCAGAACACATACTGTATCAATGTATCACACCTTATTTTAAAGCCTATCATGACTTGTTCATATGAACTGCATGAAGGAAATAATGGACACTGTAATTTTCCCTTATGTCTTCTCTAAGGGGAAGGAAATCGCTTGTTAAATTCTAACTTAACCACAAAAATCCCCCAGAGACAAAGATAATGTGGAACTGTTTTAGTGCAAAATTCTAAATTAGCTGATTGTAAAAATGAAATCACTAAAATGGAATGAGAAAATCGAAATAATCACTTTTCCATTATCTACCATTATTAGAGGATGATTCATCGAGATAAAGGAAAGATGATTAAAAGGACACTAATCAAATCACTATTCTTCCTTTAGCAATTTCCGTTTAAGAGAAGGTACGCACAGCAGTAACCCCCTTTTTCAGTATACCAGTGCTGTTTTAGGATGGATGTGAAAAAAAAAAAAACTTCTCCCCTCTGCACATACCTGATCAGGCCCCATAGGCATGCGTCCCATCACCAGTGGGCTTAATCCCATCTGTCCTCCCATCTGGCCCATGTGTCCTCCTCCTCCACTGGCCGGCATGCCCCCATTCATCATCATGCCCCCATACTGCCCTGGATTCCCCTGCTGCCCAAACTGCTGCTGACCTGGAGGTCCCTGCTGCCCAAACTGTTGCTGAGGGTACGAACTGGTGAAGAAGAGGGACCGGTCGTTTCAAATATGAAAAAAAGTGAAGACAAACCTTTTCCATCTGTCTCTTCCACTGACAGCTGTGCTGTAATAAGTGTTTTTAGTGTCATACCTGTTGCGCCCCATGCCTCCCTGCGACCAGCCTTTCATATCTGCACCCTGGTACATGGGACCTCCCGGTGGGTGCTGTTGCATCATGGGGTTCTGAGGCCCCAGGCGGCCTGGCATCATGGCGTTAGGAGGACTGCTGCCTGACGGGCCAAACGAGGGGTCTCCTTGCTGTCCCATCCCTATGGGAAATAAAAAGTCCAGCCTAAGTTCATTTATCTCTCCTCGAGCATTATGTTATACTGTAGATGACTCATAGATTTAACATAAATTTGCACACACAGGGAAGTGCAAATAAAGCTGCATGAGCTCAGTCTTCTGTAGTTTTTGAGTAGTGGGAGTGAGGCTGCTGAGCTTGAAGAGTTGGATTGCTCATTCCACCACTGTGGGACAGAGATGGGGACTCAGGTCTGGGACTTCGACTCAAGTAACATTTAAGTGGGACACACAAAAATGTGAGACTTGACTTGGAATTTTATCAGCCATTAAAAAAATGTGGGACAAGCTGATTGACTGTTACTAGTAACAGGACAAAATGCAGTCGAGTAGAGAATCTCACCCTGTGCGTCAGTCAGACTGCAGCTGGTCACACACATGCAGCACACACATAAAAAAACTAGACAATGCTGATACTGTTACCTGGAAAATAAAGGAGTGATGATAAAGCAGTATGTGCTTTGAGTTGCTTAGATGGGTTTTTAGGGTGGACTGATGGCAGCAAAGGGGAGAACACTTACTACAACATAAGAGACTTGACACTTGGCTTGGACTTGCCAAAAAGGCTTGTAAACATCGCAGTTGTGTTAAAGGGCTTTGCTTGTTTTCCTGTGTGGTAGAGAAACTACCAGACCCCATTCGTGGTACAGCACGCTGAGGAAGTCCAGGCAGGAAGGTACTATTGATTTAATCACTATGAAGGCAAGTCTCAGAGCTTTGAACTTTGTCCCTTTTTACAGATCCAAAACGAGATGTGATGCTGAACGTCAGATCCTCTTTAGAAATTTGACTGCACATGCTGGTACCACTGTCCCAAGGGCATTGCAGTAGTCAAGACACATGACACCAGGAGTTGGGGCCTATATTCAGAAGGATAGTGTCTGATGTGTCTTTTGTTGTGGAGGGAAAACCTGCATGTCCCAGAAACGCAGCAGATGTGCTCAGCAAAACTTAATTGGTCAATGACATCCTTATTTCTGGCAGACTTATCCTGTGAGTGTGTTCTGATAGTTCTTTATCCTTCAATGAGAGCATTAATTGTGACTATTTAAAAATAAAACACTGCAGTACACGGTCTCACCACCAGAGAGCAGCAGTATTCTGTTCGGGGCCTGGCATAGTAAACTCACCATAGTTTCCACCGTAGCCAAACTGCTGGGGTCCCGGCTGGCCCATGCTCGGCCCTCCCATCGGACTGTCCATGCCACCAGGAGCTGTGACGTTTGGAGGGGGACTGAATCCTCCTGCGGCTGCAGCTGCTGCTGCCGCTGCCTGCTGCTGCTGTTGCTGCTGCATCAGCATCATCATGCGGTGTCTCCTCACCTGCATGGTAACCATTTCCCTGCTGCGCTGAGCCATCATCTGAGCGTTGAGGAAGCCCGGCTGCACAAGACAAACAGAAGCAGAAAGTTTCAGGAGGGTGTACACTTAAAATTATTTTTGGTCTAACCATATTTAGAGCTTTGATGAAATATATATGTTATCATATACTGTATTATACAGACCCCTATTAATATTTTTAATATATAATGTTATAGATGGGTGGATTCTCATTTTAGAAACAAATAAATTTCACTGGAAGGTTTTTAACTATGAACTGAAAACATGACATTACGACATGATGGTGGACTTCAGGAGGAAGTAACTTTATTCTTCTAACTACACTTCAGGCATTGCGTAGCCTTCGAGGCCAGAACACATACCATTAATTATTAGATGTTAGTGCAGGTTATTGCATTAGAGGACGTTCCTGAGGAAGAGCTAAAAAGACAAGTATCTTGCTTGGGGATAAACGACAGCCAGAGGAATATTTTACGATCTGGCAACCCAAAAGTTGTTCTTCTTAATGGCTGATAATGAAGCATTACTAAATGATTCATTAACCATTAATACAGCCATTAGTTAGGACTTACTGTATGAAGCCCTTTATGAAGGGTGAGTTATTAGAAAGGGGTAATAAAAAGCTTATTTGTGCAAACACTGTCTAGGGTTTAGAAATGGGCAGGAGTCCTTTTCCCACAGAACATAACACTCATGAACAATGTTCCCTCTAATTTTTTATGTGTCTGATAAACAAAACTCCCTGAGCAACATCAAACGTGTGCACTGTGGTCACACCAGCATCGCATCCATCCAAGTTACATGGTTAATTACAGCATTTACATTTCTGTTAGAATACTTTTAATGAAGCGCTTTAGCCCACTTACAATGAAAATTACAAAAATCTTGTTTATGACCTGTGTAGTAAGACAATGTGCCACTGCCCGTTCGTTTTACCATTGTTATAAAGGTTCAACATAAGCAGCACTTAGCATTATTAGCATGTCTTCACTCCACATCGGCCACACCGCTATGTTCGCTCAAACACCAGTGGCCGCAGATAAGGACGCCGTCATAGCCCGTCAGTGATGTTGATTAGCTGCGTAAATACGTAAGTGAATCGCATGGTTGGCTGGAGCAGCCAGTCACCGGTCACTCACTGACTCACATCGCAAAATAGCACAGATTAAATGGTTATATGTTGTTCAGCCATATCTAAGTTTGTTTTTTGTTTAGTTTTATTTCCAGTTTTGTTAAGAGACAATGATTTGCAATGATTGACTATTAGATCACCACAGACTCTTGTCCCATACCTGTCCCCCCATGCCAGGCCTCATGCTGGGGTTGCCTCCCGGGTTCTCCATCTTCATGCCCATGCCCTGCCGCGTCTGATTCATGAACTGAGAATGGAAATGAATGGAAAAAATATTAAGACGTACGTTAGCATTTTTTGGTTTTTATGTCACCACTGACATTTTTTCCACTTTCACAGAGCCGTATGTAAATAATGTAATGTAAAAATTCTTCATATAACATAGTCACGGACAGACAATGTGCAACACACATTTTATTGTGGACTTTCTGTGTTCATACCTGCTGTCCCTGCAGCCTCTGTTGTAGCTGAAGCCTCATGGGCTTGTTCGCAGTTATCATCCTGGGTCTCATCATGTTGGCACGAGGGTGCCCCATGCCCCCCATGCCCCCCATACCAGGGAAACTGCCACCTTGGCCCATCTGTGAGAGCATGGGCCCAAATCCACCCTGCTGAGCCTGACCCTGCATAGGGTTCCCTCCATAGCCAGACTGCATTGGCATGGCAGGGGGTCCGGGATAGCCTTGTCCATAAAGAGGCTTTTGGTCAAGCACCATAGCGGGGTCCTGACCTGGAAAGGGCTCCAGCTGCTGTTCTGCCCCCTAGTTTTGGAGCAGAGATAACAAGAGGAGGAAAAAAAAGCTGAAGTTCATCAAACCTTTCCATTTAATTGATAATAATTGGTTGCATCTGTAATTGTTTCTTTCTAAGCAGCACAGATGGATCCATCTGGGCTCATCTATCTCTCTTCAGTGAAGTACAGGCCCAACATGGTGAGTCATGAATGAAGTATTTAATGTAAAGTTTGAGGATAATGCTTATGAATCATGATACACTGATCTTTTCTCCTTCTGTATCTAACTTCTAGAGGGATCTTTGTAGATGGGAATAGAGATGGGGTGGTTATTTATCCATCTCTGTAAAAATCTTCTCCTATCCCCTTACCTGGCTGACAAGGTCGGGGATGCCCAGAGCACGGTCTATCTCCTCCAGAGCTGTGCCATCTGTATTATTCAGCAGAGAGTCCAGTTGGTCCAGAAGTGCTCGCTCATCACTCTGACCCTCACTAGTGGTGGGAGGCACCAGAAGGTCATCCAGAGTGTTTCCAAACTGCCGCCTGCAACACAAGTAAAGATGTGTTTGATGGGGTTTGGGATGATCTGCATTTTTAAGATGATTTCAGCTAATGAGAAATGAATATGGATAGTAATGCTGTGCTTACCTGTTACCCTCTATGCCCATCATAGTGTCTGGCCATGAGGGGGACTGGTTGGGCTGGCCCTGCTGGCCAAAGGGGCTCATACCCATGCTCATGTCAGCAGAGCCTCCTAAACCACCAAGACAGTGCAAATGTAATGTTACAAATACAGACTGTTGGGTAATGAGAGGCTACAGATTTGACATGTTCTGTTGTTCAGTTGGTAATGGACAGGAACAGTATGTTTTAGTGAAGATCGGTCATCGGTCATTATGACTCCACTACAACAGCCTTTGGCAACCAGTATGACAGACCTACCCATATCCATGAGCTGCTGGTGCAGCATAGTCCTGGAGCCTGGTACACTGTTGGACCGGGTGACCATGGGTCCTGACATCATGCCTTTCCCATTGTTGTACTCCATGCCCATGCGCATCATGGATGGGTGTCCAGCTGAGCCCACGGGGCTGGCACTGGAGCGGGGCATGCCCCAGTCACCTGACCCTCCCATGGGAGACCTCTGGGGAACCATGCCCCTATTCATCATTCCTGTTAATAAAAATACAAACAAAATAGTAATAATAATTGATAAGCATCAAAGTGTTCAAGGAGAACAATGTGGTCCAGTCTTGGTCATCATTATTTAAAATAAATCACAAAGACATTCTACACACCCATGTTTCCTGGGTAGCTGTCTGGGCTGCCCATCATGTCCTCCTGCTTGATAAGCATGGGGCGTCTACCTGCTCCTCCAGGCCCACCAGGAGGCTTCCCGTCCATGGACATAGCCCTCTGGAAGGGCCCCCGAGGTCCCAGACCTATTCCTGGACTCCCTGTAAACACAAGCATCCATTTACCTAGTCTCTGCCTTTTTCAAAAGGAAATATAATAAACAGGTAATATAGGATAAATGTATATCTCCCACCAGCACTAAAATACTAATATGTTATCAGATATTTTTTCTTATTAGAAAACAGTAACTTACCACAAGTGATCAATGCTACATAATGTAATATTTAATTGATTAATGAAACTCAGAAAGCCAGAAAACAGTGATCCTGTTTCACTGGCATTTAATAAATATAAATCATATAAAGCTATTTACAGCCAGTTTGCATGTAATTGTCACTTCTTACAGCCACTTACCCTGAAGGTTGTCATCAAGGCAGCCCTGGGGTTTGTTTCCTGTGTCATTAGCTCCTCCACTTCCAGCCTGGTCTGAATAAAAGTCAGAGCTTGAACCCCTTAAATCTCCCAGGATGGATTCCAGGTTGTGCAACTAAACATTAAAACAAACACAATTTAGTAATTAATAAAGGTAAGGTAAGATAAGATGTTAAGTTCAAGGTAAGACCAAAACAGCAGGTTTAGTTGCCTTTGACATTACATTACTAACTGTAGTATGTATGTGTCATTAACATTGTTATATAGTTGCTGTTATTAATATTACTAATAAATAATTAATTAATTAAGAAGAAATCTTACGTCATCAGGGGGCTCTGACTTGATCTTGCTCTCGTGATGTTCGGGTGCAGGACCAGGCCCAGACCCTGGGCCATTTCTTGGAGGGCCGCCAGCAGCCCCTGGAGGTCCCTTCCCCTCTAGCTCTTCGAGTTTGGGTTTGACATCCACTGGCTCTTTGGAATCATCCTTGTTGAGTAGATAGTGGAGGAGGGCGTGGGTTTTTTCCTTCTTGGGACTATGTTGTTCCTGCTTGGGCTCTGTGATCAAACCAGGCCCAGTCCCAACCCCTGGTGCTCCCTCACCGCCCTCCTGGCCCCCATGAGTCACCTTTCCTGTCGCCTCAGCTGTGATCTTAGCTACTTCGTCTGGGGTATTGCCATTCTGAAGGAGCTTGTGGAGGATCTTGTGCTTTTCTTGAAGCGAGCCCGTGTAGTGGGCTGATGATAGCGATGTTGACACCCCTCCTGGCCCTGTCGTTTGGCCTGGATTGGCACTGGCTGAAGAAGAGGAGGAGACGCCTGTGGATGAGGGACTAGTCATGCCTCCAGTGGGGTCCTTACTGTCTGAGCCTGCAGGAGTGCTGCTTCTGGCTGGTGGTGGTGGCAGAGGGGCACATGCTGGCCCACTGCCACCTATGCCCAGCTCTTCAGTTGGGGAAGTCAACAACTGGAGCAGTTTCTTATGGCCCTTACTATCTGGCACCTTGCGAGGGGGTTCAGAGCTCGCACCCCCCGCCTCGTTGGTTCCCTCTCCAGACTCTTTAGCTGCTGTAGCTGCCTGGTTGTCTGGTCGGTCTCCAGAACTCTCAGCCTGAGGATGTTGATGATGGTGGAGATGGTGCATGGAGTGGTGATGCTCACCGGGCCCAGGTCCTAAGCCTCCTGCTGGGCTTTTGGAGCCATCTTGTCCTGGTTTGGCTGACTGATTGGGCTGAGAGGAAGAAGAGGAGGAGTGGATGCTGGGAGAGCTGTCTGCTTTGTGGGCAGGAGAGGGAGACGTTAGTGTGGAGGGGAGGGAGCTCCCTACTCCTTCACTAATGGCTTGTAGGGCATTCAGGGAGCTGCTGGAGTAGGTGGACGTGCTGCCACTACTTCCTCCACCACTGCCGATGCCACTCATAGGAGAGTGTATGCCTACAGCAAATACAACAGTCATTAAATATACGTATCCAAACAAAACTGATAAATTTATACTTTTGGGACTATGAACAACTTACCTCCAGGTGAGAACTGGTTGCCACCCATCTTTGGGCTTCCCCGGTTCCGGGGTGACATCAGGAGTCCCTGCTGGGGGCCACCCATCCTGGGGCTTCCTGAAGGGCTATTCATGCCACTGAGCCCAAATCCGCCACTGCTCTGAAACGGGGGCTGCTGTGGGTGCTGCTGCATGCCTTGACCTGGGTGATTTATATGACCCATCTGATTCATGTGCCCCACCTGATTCATCTGCCCCATCTGATTCACCTGCATCATGCGGCTGCCCATGCCTCCACCTCCACCACTCGCTCCATACATAGAGCTGCCTCCCATTGGGCCCATGTGACCCATGTGGCCCTGCTCGTTCATGCCGAAGCCCCTGTTCATGCTGCCCATGCCACCCATGCCCATCCCCCCACCGGTGTTCATGTTCATTTGGGTATTTGGGTTGGGGCCTCCCATGCCCTGTTGTCTCATAGTGTTTGGCATCATACTCCCACCCTGAGCTGAGCGGTAACCATTTGGTTCTCTGTGTGGAAGAAGAGGGAAAACAAGCACAAGGCTTGAAAAATGCAAAAACCTTGAATATGCTGTATCCAGCCTCAATAACCGCTCTCGAATATAGTGGCTCTGTGTAAATACAACTAAAACACCAGTTTCTGTGTGGATGCCTTCTTATTGCTCACAGGACGTCAGTGCATAAAAGCTACTTCAGCTGATACTTCAGCTATTTGTGTGGCATGAATGCCTTGGCTGCCTTGCATAGATATGATGGAAGTGCTTTTTTATCAGTAGAGTAAATGGCACATCCTTTGCTGTATCTGAATGAAATGCATACAATTTCAGTTTGTCTGACCTCTGCAGGAGGTGAGTGGAGATGAACCCTTGTGGTTCGTTGCTCATGGGGTGACGATACAGTTTGCTCTTGGTTTGGGCTGTGACTGGAGTGCCGTCGGACAGAGAGAAGCGATACAGGGGCGTCTCGGCGTGACCCTGTAGAAAGGCTGAAAAATACAGACAGAACGACAAAGATCATCAGATACTGCAAGATGCTTGGTGATTGCAACAAGTATCAATGTTGTACTGCTTAGACATTCTTATTCATCAATATATCAACAGAACAATATTTATACAGCAATGAAAAAGGTGCATGTAAATTTAAATAGGTTGGTCTGGCCAAGATTGGTAGCAACAACAAATCAGACTCAAAACACCTCTATCAAAAAAGAGACAGGTTTTAACATAGATCTGACTCTGACCACAAGTCTGACTCTAGGTACGTTTGTCGTGTGGTGGACCCACCCTCATGGTAGTGACGTTTGTGTGACCACGGCTGCCCGTCACTGTGCTGCAGGAACATCTGAATGCAACGTCTCAGCAAATCCTCCCAGCCAGGACGCATTGACGCTCGCAGAGAGTTCTGGTCAATCTGAATCAGTTTACCTGCCAGGGAGGAAGGAAGGCGGGTGAGTACAGCGAAAGCAACAGGCACGCACAAGAGCGATGAGTCAAACACGGGTAAAGAATAACTATCATGCCCTGTTTATTGTTCATTCCGGGCCTACAGTGTCTCACCTGAGAGCTCATGGCGAGTGTTAAAACTCTCCGTTCTCTCCATAGCTGTCACCCGACGGGCCACGCAGATCATACATGACTGCAGGTCTGCACATGAGAGGAGAGGGGCGTCACAAGTGCTTCACAATCATTGCATGAACACGTTTGCAAAGACAATGACGATCATGCCCTGACTGAAATGTTGTCGCATTTTGCCACTTATATGTATGCAATAGATTATTTTTGATAGTGTGCACACATTTTTACAGTATGAAACATCTTTTAAGTAGATTTTTGTGTACATGCCAGTTTTGCATTGCTAATGATGTACTTACAGTAATTTCCTCCAAAGGAGAAAAAAGTAAGAAATTCTTAGACAGATAAACTAAATAAAATTTTCGACCAGACATTAATAAAGTGTAGCTTATTTTCAACTTTTTAAACGATACCCAACAGACATGTTTTACTGAATACATTTGGATCCAAAGTTTACCTCCCCTTATTCTGAAATGGTAAAAAGAGTAAAACAAAGATATTTTTCTCATCAATATAATATTTAATGCACATTCATTCAAGTACATTTTTTCTGCTTTGGAAATTAATTCAAGTTAATTCATCAAGGGGATGCAAACTTTTTCTTATTACATTACTCAGACTTTTGAACCCTAACTTGACCATTTTTGTTACATCTGATGAAAAAAAAATTTGTGCAAGCTAAATTTTAATTTGTGATTCCTCATTAAAAATCCAGATCTGTAAAACCACAAATGAATTTTTCTTTTCACAACTTGGAATTTTAAAATATGAGCTCCCTAGTTTTGATACTATGCCAGTGTACCTTCTCCCTCTTCGATCATGGCCTTGGGCTGGGTAAGAGCAAAACACTGCATGGTCTCATAGCGTGGCCCTCCTGGCCCCTCCTCCATGGGACCATGGGCGTGGCCAAATTTGACCAGCATCCTGCAATTGAAGGTGTGACTCTTCTGCCGGGTTGCCTCGTTTCCCCACGACACTCCATTTACTAAGGGTAAACAAAAATATAACAGGACATGGGTTGACAGAAATAGACTTTCTCAGTAACCTGGAATGAGCATGAAACTCTGGGACTGAAAACCACATACAGCTATGCCTGTGTGTAATCAAATATCAGAAGCAGCTCACACCCTATTTTGCTGCACACACATACACAGAAAACAAAGCAAAACCAAAAAAACAAAACCAAAAAAACAAAACCAAAACACATTGCAACATGTATTTTCCCTCCTAAATTGAGAAGCAGAAGTCTCTGCTGGTGTTCAGATCCCAGGCTAAATGGACCATGGGATTAATGTAGCTAAGGTGTCGATTTCCAATATCTTTCCCTCTCAGTCCGCTCTGCACCAGGCAGAGGCCAGGGACACTAAGCCATCTATCCTCATTTAGACCCTGACTCTTCATCACAGCACACTCACATACACATTTAGACGGGGTCACCTTCACAGCAGACAGAGAGGAAGAAAAAAAGGGGGGACAAACTTCAGAGAGACATCCAACTGTCGTCCAAGGCCTACGCTAAGCATTATAAGGGCCTAGAGCTGGCCAGAGGTTTCCATGGTAGGTGCAGGAGGTGATACAAGAGAGGACCCAGGAGAGCAAGACATGTAAGGGTGGTAGGACAGGGACTAGATGATAGTGAGAGGTGATTTACCAAGGCCTTTGGTTTCATTCCTAAACTGAGAAAATGCCGCACCATGCAACATTTCCTATCAGACACAATTAGCAAACAGTGAGGCAAGACGGAGAAGAAACCACACACAAACCGAAAAACAAAAAGCTCACTGCGTGTTTTGTGCATGGAGTGTGTATTTAGCTGTAGCTGCCGTGGTCAGCCGTCATCCCGCAGGAATGTGCAGAGAGAGCGTATTCCATTCATGGGTCCAAAAGATAATGAAGGGGCAGAGCAGCAGAGCGAGACACAATGAGGGGTGGGAACGCAGTGAGAAGCAGGTTGAGAAACAGACAGCCACAATATTCATCTTAGTTGGCAGCCATATTAAGTATGAATGAGGCTGAGAAAGAGTGAGCTGAGAGAAGCACAAGGGATGCTCAGAGGAAAAGTAGCTAAAGATGGGTCTTAAGAGATAGGGAGTGTTAATGAATGAATGAAAGGAGTGTGCAGAGAGGGGAGAAGTAAAAGAACGGAGGAGAACGTGTCAATGACCTGTCACAGCCACCGCTGCTTAGGAACATTACTATACAGTTAATCAAGTAGCGGGTTCAGCCGAGCACACATATCCATAATTAATCAGCTTTATAAATAGTGCTCTGTGCACATGCTCATGGGCTCACATACACACACACACACACAAACACACACAAAAACTCCAAAAAATGCAATCCCCATTACTGACGTGGCATGTAAATATACACTGTAAGACATACACATGCAAACATGCTGTGAATTAAGTAGAGGAAAGTGTGGAGGTGCATTATTCAGCAGTAAGTAGTTTCCAGATGGCTGCCATGGGATCTGAATAGAGCTCAGGCCTGTTTTACACTGTCTGGACCACTGAGTGTGACTGACAGCTGCGCTACGCTCTGCCTGCTTAGCACTAAGTGGGTGGGTGCTTCTGTGCACATGTGTGTTTTGTCAGGTGTGTGTGTGTGTGTGTGTGTCTTTTCTGAAAAGCTCTCATGCGCAAGAACAGGCTTCCCAGGAGCTCCTGGTTTTAATGAGAGAAGGCGTTAAGAAACGGAGGAGCATGAATAAATAACTGAACGAGCTTGCGTTGACATGCGCACGGAGATGTTGAAACCCCCTCAAAGTTTGTTTTATACCTTGGCCCTGTGGAAGATGTCAAGCAGCGTTAACTTCTTGAGCGAACGTGCAAGCTACCCTGTGAGTGTGTCTGCGTGTGGAAGTGTGTGATTGTTTCTCACTGTTGGTCTTGGGCAGGTTCTTGTGGAACTCTTCCCTGTCGTCCTCATGGAGAATATTGTACACGCTGGTGCTGATTAGCTCCTCCTGTTTGTACTGCAGGTACTGCGTCACGTTGTCCGACACAAACACGATGCTGCCCTCACGGTTCACCACAAAAAGGAAGCCGTCAAGCGCCTGAGAGGGAACACAGCGACACAAAATCACAACGAGCCAAGCTGGACAAACAAACCCTAAATGAATGACATCTTGCTGAGTGACAAGGAAGAAAGCTGGACTCACCTGCAGCAGGAGCGGCCCCAGGTGGTCCTTGTCAATGACCCCCTGACCTGTTGAAGACACGTCTGACTTCTGCACGTCATCGTCGTTGGATGAACCTTTTCCTGTGGCGGAGGCAATGGAGAGCAAAGTGAGGAAATGCATTAAAAAACAGTACAAGCAGCCACTTCAACCACAGTTGCCTTCAAAAAAGAAAGAAAAAAAAAAGAGCAAAGGAGAAATGCAAGGTGAAAGCAACAATACCTGTAACGAGAGGAAAACAGCCAGTCATTCACTACTCTAGCTGCACCAGCAGGGGGCAGCGTTTCTCAATCTTCACTTTTTAAAAAAATTTAAAACTACAGGTGAGGAGGGAGACAGACGGAAGCAGGTTTCTCTGAGGAGCCCGTCAGGATGAGTAGAGGGCTGGGTGCATGTGGAGCAGGTAGCAGGCGTCCTCATGCTTTATATTCAGTGTCAGACTCTGAGGGACTGTCTGGTAGGCTGGGGCTGAGAGGGAGAGAGAGAGAGGGGGAGAGAGAGAGAGCGCGCAGGAGAGCTAAAGAAGCTCTGGAAGCTGTAATGGTGCAGGGGCAGTAGCTTAGGCACCTGAATTAATAGAGGGGCTGAAGCTGAGAGAGGGAAAGAAAGGCAGATACAGAGAGAGAGAGAGAGAGGAAAAGAAAGGCAAAGAGAGAGAGAGAGAGAGAGAGAGAGAGAGAGAGAGAGAGAGAGCGATGTGGATGGAAACGATGCTGAGAGAAAACGGCTGGCGTTTGGGTTGTTGTATTAATGCAGGGATTGGTCTGAGAAAGAGGCGGGGGATGCTCAGCTACAGGAATCATTCTATCTGATTAGCTCCCAAGGGGCACAGATACCCACACAAAGAAAAAAAAAAGCCACTGCTGCCTAGCGCTGTAAAGTTGGGAAGAGAAGGGCTAAAAGGAAGAAAGGGGAGGAGGAAAGAGAAGGAGACATAAACAGAATGTGAGGGAGACAAAGAGAGAGGCTGCACTCTATCAGCTCACTCAATATCTTTAGATACTGGAAGCAAACCTGAAGAGGCTGCAACTCTCTGTGCTGCAATACAGGTGAGGCATGAGGTGGGGGGGTGGCGTTTAGGGAGGCAGAAGAGGAGGAAGAGGCAAGAGCAGGGTACACTGAGATGAAAACGAGGAACGATAATGAAAATAGCAAAATGAAGACTGGCAGATAGAGCCAGTCAAAGTGAGGAGAAGAGGAACAGGTAGAGAGAGAGAGACGAGTCTAAACGCCTGTGTCATTTCTGTCTTCACTTCCTGTAACTATGGCAACCTGTCAGCAGCCAGTCAGGGCCAGCTGTAGCCTCTTCCCCTTCCTGTCGAGGTGGCAGACACTGACTGAGCCAAGCAGAAACACGAGAACAAAATTCATCACCGAGTTGCCCCCTTGATCTCCAGAAATTCACTCTGAACCATTCAAAAAAAAAAAAAAAAAAAAAAAAAGTAGACAGACCTGAATGTAAGAGTTAAAATCTCTCCTCTGCACTGACAGAGCATCGGCAGAGCATCTCAGGCTGCAGTTTTTAAACTGTTCACTGCAGAAATGACCACTGCATAATGGAGACAGAACTATGACAATAGCAGCTGTAACAGAACTAATAATTTGGCAGTTCAGCAGAATAGATGGGCATGTGATTACCTGCAAACGTCCAATTAAAGAGCCCCTAGTGAGGCCAGCACACAGCTGTGCAAGTCCATAACACACACACACACACACACACACACACACACACACACCAAATGACAGGTTTACAAAGGACTGTCAATGTTTCCTCCCAAACATAAACAGTTGAGGATGTGAAATTTGTGGGAGATGAATGACTGATTCGTCCTTGCACCTGGTTCTCCGTGTGTGTGTGTGTGTGGGGTCTTCCCTCTTTTTCCCCTCAACAGTTTTTACTTTGTTTCCTACACACACAGTCCATCGGACTTGCAGGGCACCTGTCCATCTCCAGCCTCCAGGATGTCACACACTCACCCTGCTCTTTGATCTGGCGAATCTGGCGCACCGTCTCTTTGAGGATGGCACATTTGTCTGGTTTGACGTTGAAGCTGTCGATGTCGCTGAGGTTGGCAGAGATCAGCTCTGCCAGCTCCTCAATGTATTTGCTCTCCTGCTCGCGCCGCTTCCTCTCACACCTGCATGGAGCAACGTGCAGAGATTAGTTAAGATAATCACCCTTCCCTTGTCTCAACTTGACAGTGATTTTCTTATATTCAACAGCAATACAGTTAAACTGAAAAGTAAACAGGAAGTAGCTGAAAAAATATATATGGCAAAATCGTGGCAGCTTTATTTTGAAGGCTGTAAACCTTGAGTGTTACTGATGAAAGCTTGCTGGCTGATACTTGCTAAAGGAGCAGTTGCACATTTAATCTATTTTCTTGCTGCAAATGAGATGAGAAGAGTATTTCTTGGCTGGCTCGGGTCTTACTGGATTCTCTGTTGTTGCCTGGCAAACCCATGGTGACAAGACTCCAGGATGTCAATACACCTACCAAGAACCCATTTTTAATTTTGTCCAGATTAAAAAGACAAGATATAATGTGGTAATGGGGTAGATTTAGAGGTGACTTTGGGTTGGACAGAGTTTTTTTTTTCCTTGGCTGCTGCCACTATTTTGACATATACAACACTGACATGAGTTGTTTAAATTTTCAACAAAGGAATGAAGCCTTTGTCATACTGCTGTTCACATCGTCTGCTTTCGTTTGTATAATGTACGCCTATGTGTGTTGTTCTTGTAACACTGATGGTTCAGTCCCACTTTCTGAAATGATGAAGACGCGTTTAAGGTTGTCTAATTTAACAAACGCGATTTGGGTCCAGTGTGCAGATACATTTTATTTATTTATTATTATGCATTCCTTTTTTGGTGAAATTAGAGGTATAAGTTTAAGTTCAATTGGACTTTTAATAGTTTCAATAAAGTAAAAAATGAGAACTAAAGAAGATAAACCAACTTCTTAATGGGGCTTTTCCATAAACATATAAAAAAAGAGAATCATATAGCCTAGGGTACAGAAACCACTGACCCGGTAGCCCACATTCCTGTATTTGTCGTTTCTTGTGTTGATCAGACACACTCACCCTAAACCAGGCGTGTCACAAGTGGAGAGCTTGCGTTTCCGAGTTTCTGAGCTGAGAGGCTCCATGGAGTTCTCCCCCAGTCCACTCATCGTGTACACATATCAGCACCTGAGAGGAAGGAGCACACACATAAACATGGACAAATAGAGTGATTCTACAGTGCCTATTAGTCTCTTAATTTGTAGGTAATTGTGAAGAGATTAAAACATATGAATTCTGCTTTTGAACTGAAATACAAATGACCAAATATATACACAGGTTTAAAGATACAGTGCAAAATAGTACACGGCAGGGTCAAATATGATTATATCATGCAAATCATATTCTACTGGCTCAGACTGACAAACAAACAGGTCTCGTCTGCCGCCTCCTCCTCCTTCTCTGAGAAAAGGCATGTGAGGTTGTTTGTTTGTGTGTGGGCCTGTGCATGTATAGGTTCATCAGCTCATATGGCGCACACACAAACACACACACACACACACACACACACAGGATTAGCAGTGTCTCTTATGATAAGCCACGCTGCACAACTAACCCCGTTAGACAGCCGTCTGTCTCCCATAATGCATCGCATTTCGTCTCCAGGAAGTGAGCTGATAAAGGTTGTGGAGAAGCGAGGCAGATGGGACGAAAGGGAGGCAAAGAAGAAAAGAAGGAGGAGGAGGAGGAGGAAGAGAAGGAGGAGGAGGAAGAAAAGGAAATAGAGGGAAGGAGTGGAAGAGATACAGGAGGGAGGGAGAACTCGGTACAGTGATGTGATTTCTGATTGGTCACTTTCTTTGCCACAGTGACAGCAGCTGACACTGGGGAAAGGTAGGAGGGAGGAAGGGAGGGACTGAAGAGAGGAAAGTAAATGAAGAGGAGAGGGAGCACAAATATAGTGGGAGACAGAGGATATAAAGAGAAAATGCAGAGGAAGAAAAAAAATACCAATGGGGGAATCAGAGCGAAAAGAGGCGGAGGCAGTGGGAGGGAGGGAGCTCAGAGAAAGAGAGATAAAGGCATGTCAAAGAAAGACAAGGAGAACAGGTGAGAGGAGGAGGAATCAGAGGAGGAGATGTAACACTCAGACGGTCTTGTGTGTTTTCAATGCATGTGTGGTGCACAGAGTGGGCTGAGAGCCTCCGGTACCCCTCTTAACCTTCACAGCCAGAGCAGCTTTTTCATTCCATTGATTACATGGTTATCCTCTGACCAGAGCACTGCCTTTCCTGCATAGCAAATCAGGCCAACGGCAGGGGAGAGATGCTGGCCTGTTATTTAATCATCATGCACAATCATCCCAGGATCCTTCTTGTGGGATCAGACTGGTCCGTGAAAAAAGTCTGATAGGGTTTGTGTTTTTTTCCCCCCTTTTTCTTGGAGAGAGAATGTTCGAATGTTCAGTTGCGAGCTCTTGGCTCGTAACAAGATCATATTGCCTGAAACAAGCTGTAAATACACCTTCTGAAGGAGACACAATCACTATGAGAGCTCCTTTTAAACATGGCTTCAAGACCAGGTGAAACACTAGTGTATTTCCTTGCAAGACAACAACAGGGAATACCCATGAATTTTCTTCTAAAAGCAAGAGATGGTGAAGACGTACGGATCCTCCTGCTCAGTCCCTCCTGCTCAATCCCTCCTGCTTTCAGTTTCTTTGAAATTTCTCTTTTAATCCCTCCCCTGAGTCCTTCCCATCTGACTGTCTGTCTCACTGACTGACTGTCTCGTTGCCTTTGTCTGATTGCCTACCTGCGTCTCTTCTTGCTTCTCCTCCTGCCTGCCTCCCTGTGTGCCCGTCTACCTGACTACCCGTCTGCCGCTCATCGTTAGACAAAACCCCCGCTTGCTGTTGTCTGATGAAACCTACCACGAGGGAAACGAGGAGCAGAGGAGGCAAAAAGCAGAGAGGGGGAGGTACAAAGTCGGAGGTTTCACAACTCGAAGAGCCAACGCAAAGTGTTTGAGTGAAACTCTGTCTTTGGTCCTCGGCTGATCGAGCCCGCCCGCCTGCCTGCCAACCTATTGATGGAATTCTCAAAGGGGGAGTTGCTCTAATTGTGGAGTGAATGAGGCGGCCCCAGAGAATGGTTGATTAGGAGGCTGCTGAATGCCCCAGGGAAATGGGTCACCTCCAGCCTGGCGCAGGCCGCCCGCTTATTCAGTGCAGGGAGAAAGTCAATTACACGCCACAGGCAGTGGGGCCTGGTGGCAGAGAGGCAGCAGTGCTGTGGTGGGTACAATACAGCAGCAGGGGGCAATGGGAATGAGAAGTGTAAAGAGGGAAATGGGGAGTGGGTGATGGCACTATGGAGGGCACCAAGATGGACATAAATGGTAATTTGAAGAATAAAGAATAAAGAGACGCAGTAGATGGGCAAAAGTGACGACGCCTTCCTTCACCTGGGCTAATGTATGCGTACAGGTAGAGAGTGTTGATGTTGAGAAGATGAAAATTATGTCAGACACATAAAACCAAAACAACACATAAAGCGGTTTCATGAAAATAAACACATATTTTGCATCTGCACACAAGTACGGCTAGAGCACTTCATGTTTACAATATACACTTAGATTTGAAGGAGCTCCAGGGAGGAGTATGCTGGAAAGACTACCCAACCCCGCCTCAACAAAGATATAAATAAATATTGAATATTAGTTAATGAATATAGAATCTCAGCTCAGGAGGAAGGTGGGGTGGTGGACGGAGCTATTGCATCTGGTGTGAGTGTTTCAGCAATGATCAAATGGTCAAAAACCAACAGAAACACCCACAAACTATGATAAATTTCACAGTGGTTCAACCAGATGACGGAATTACAAGAGAAATGGTCAAACTGCTAATGAACGAGAACATCGTATGTAGAAAAGAACATTTCTGTTTGTGCCATTTCAGATTATATGGCGCAGATGTTTCAGTGGATTTTTAGATCCCGTATTTCATGTTGGTCATGATTTATTTCCCACATCTACAGAAGGTTGAGCCCTACGGTTTATGTTCTGGCATGACTGGATTGCACCTTGTAGAGTACAACTACTTCTTTTCAAGAATAACATATTTAATTATACTGTTTTGATCTGTATTTAGAATCTTACAGTACATAATGGAAATATGCTTTGCTTCCCATGCACAAAAGAGCTATGTTCACCATCTCTATGAAGCTGGATTTATTACAGAAAGAGCCCAAGGAAGGCATCTTTCACGATGCAGAACAAACATATTTCCCACATCACACAGCTGAGGTTAGTGCATCCAAATGTTTTGGTGCTGCAGGGTTTGTTTGGGCTGTGTTCTGAAGGCGTTCGGGTTAAGCTCCTGGCTGCATGAGCCATGATAAGTTATCTGCTCTTCTGGCGAAAGGCACAGGTAAGTGCCTCCGTGCAGGTAAGAAGCTTCGAACTTTCACACTGAGCACAAAGTTTGACCTGGTTCTCAACCCTGATCTTGACCTGAGAGATTTTTAAAGGGGTTGCTGCCTTCCCGGTGACAGGCGACCCACATATTTTCTGGGTCATTACATGGATGTTAAAGAAGGATCAGTCAACACTGCTGAGGCACCACCCATGGTCCTGAGGTCTTGTGGAGGGACAGCAGCCTGCCTGTGACCCTGGAGCCTGGAGCCCATGGCGAGCATTGCTCACCAGGAACCACAGACTTTAGAGCTTTATGACAAAGCCAGGGGAAACTGCTCACCTCATAAACTGGAAACCATGCAACCCAACTCCAGTTACGCTTCCAATGAGTAGATTTGATTCTGAGAGCATATTCCAATAAACAGCGTCTTGTTTAATTACCCCTATATTATTATATATAATTATCGATATCAAATCCAAGAACCATGTTTCTATTAAATTGACTGTATAAGGCACCCAGAAGAGTGATGCAATTCTTTTCTGCGTGAACCCCTGACTGTCCTGCTAGTCCCTCATTCAGGCTGCAGTTTCCTCTTTTCTAAAATATCAAAACGTATTTAGGTAACAGACACGGGATGTGTAACATTTCTGGCATCTGCTCTGCCTGTTAAAGTGGTGTTTTTTCCATTTGGACAAAGGTGTCTTACAAAAATGTTCCTTACAGCTTCATTCAGACATTGTAGATCAGAACAGAGCCACAATGGCTGTTTAGTGAGTTTGCTCATATGCTGTATGTAAAACATTTACTAGATATTATCATTCCCTTGATGCAGTTTGCATGAATGAAAACTGAAAATAGTAAAAGATGCTGCTGACTTTTTTTAATGCACACAGCAAGGAGGAAAATGCGTTTTACTACATCAATCTGGCATGAGAAAAATCTCAGATAAGCTAAATCAGATGATTCACAGTATTAAATCATTTATTGAACTGATCTCATGTTAATCAAAATGGCACAAATTTACAATGTTTGCAACGAAATTTGCACTGAACACTGAACTGTGTTCCAGTAAAATGCCTGCAATAAGAAAAGCAGTGCTTCAACATCAACGGAGCATTAAACTCAAAACTGAATGCAAAAAAATTAGATTTGGTTAGAGAAACTAAGTGGAGCAATGGCAGACCTCCCACGACAGAGTGAGTCATTGTGCAGGGGGGGAAAACAATGCAACAAACAAGAATGTGTCAGAAAGTGTTACTGGGGGCAGATGACAAGTGCATGGGAAAAATGAGCAACAACAAAGACAAACTAGGCCTATCCTTAATCTGTGCTGTACCAAGTCTGAGGACATGTCAGAAACATCCAAGGAATTCACAGAATAAGCTGGGTCACAGTTACAACCTTAGTCAGGGTTAAACTGATCTCCTGTTTTTCTGTGCATCAAAGAGCTTCACACATAACCAAAAATGTGTTAGTTGTCATGACTGTTGCACCGGCTGCTATCAAACTTGTGTGTTTGTAAGACACGTGCTTCTCGTGGCGCTGTTTTTTTGAAGGGGAAGATGAAACGATGACCGCAGGACCGTCACAGGCAGGGCGCTAGTTATTGATGACAAAAGAGTAGAGGTGACAGACTTAGCAGGGCGGGCGGGCTCAGGGTGGGTGATGTAAATTACCACGCTGTTGCCTCCTCCACTGCCCAACCGCTCGCTTATAATCTCTGTTGTGAACACAGAGGCACACGGCCCTGGTATAGTCATGTCAGCTCACACCACTGACATGTTACTTTGCTTTGACTTTATCACTGGTTTATGCTGGATTACTAAAAACAGAAAGGCACACCGTGGCATCAAGAGTCTAAAGGCTGCACCAGATGACTCCTTTCATTATCAAGTTATCTGAGGATTTCCTTATTTCCTTGAGCATATCAAGTCTTAGTTTAAGCCTCAACATCATGACTGGCTTTTAAAACAAAAATGCTGACAACAGTAGTCATCGAGTTTCTTCAAAGTGCAATCGCTGAGTTCAGATTTTAACAGACCCCATAATGCTGCGTCTCCATCTTAGGTCTTACTGTATGTTCTTACTTTGGGCTTGTACCTTTGGCATTGGTGGATACTATCTGCACTTTTTATTAAGAAACATATGTTTTGTAACACAGTTGCTCCGCTTTTGCACCAGTGATTCAACCAGGAGAGTTTTTCTGCTGGTGTCTGTGGTAGGAAGGTGTTGCCGATGTGTGAGAATGCACGTGAACGAAACAGAAAGTGTGGTTTGGTTAAGTCTGGTAACATTTGTGTGTGAGTGTGCACGCTGTTGTCACCTGCAGACAGGGGTAAAAGATTAATGCTCTCTTGCAGCCTCTGTGGCAGGTAGAGCACAAAGAATAATTTGATTTCTCCTCCTGTCTCCTTGCTGTCTTCCCACTCTTCATTTTCTCATCTGCCTGAAAATCATCCGCTCAACACTCTTTGTTTCCTTCTTGTTATCATCACCTTTACCGCCCTGTCTCCAAAAACTATTCCATCTTCTGAAATCCAAACCTTAAACACAAAACACCCCCCTCCATAAAACATTTGCCTCAGAAAACACACGCTGTTTTCTGCGTTCAGGTCAGAGGGATGTTGCAAGAATGTGGCAACAACAAGAAACTGTCTCTGGCGAACCACTCAACCTAAACTCAGCTGGCCGTTACCATGCCAACCATATGGGATGTTAGCCCACCTTGTGACGGCACAGAGATGACAGATGATCAGATCTCCTTTCCCCCCAACTGTGGGGGTGTGGTCAGCGGAGTCTGGAGAACAAAAGAGAAAAATAAAAAGTTTAACAATCATGCTCAACAGTGTTCATCCACAATGGTGATATTACTGGAGAAAAAGAATTATTAATCAGCGGCCTAAAGACACGTGCACAGGAAGCTGCATTGAACAGCCTAATGAGCAGGAGGAAGTGTGAGGGAGCTGGGCCTCAACGTGAGCTTTTGTCTTCATTACAGGTGCAAACGCACACGGCAAATATATCTTGGCTCCTGTGGATTTGCATTAACACACAGACCGGTCCCGCAGCAAGACCAACCACACACAGACGTGAAAAGGGATGTCGAGACACAAGTTTTACAGGAAGCGTAACAGTCGAAACCTGAAAGTCACGACAGCATGTGATCCACAATTCAGCCAGTTGCTCTCACTATAAAAAGGTAAAAAAAAGCTTCCACATCCTTTAATACTAAATGTCAGCTCCAGATTCAAACTACTGAATTTAAACATTAAGCCTTTATTGGCAAATATCTCCCAAGCTTTATGGACTCTTTAAGGAGCACTAGTACAAAAACAGACTATTAGGCTGAATCACCGCTCTAATCCCAAAAGCACATAACAGGCTAATTTGTGTCCATTTAGATCCTGATAAGAAATTATGTGCGTGTGTGTGTGTTTTGGCCGCATCGAGTTGTTGTAGTAGCTCAAGTGTTCTGTCTGAACAATCATAAGAGAGTATCCCATGGGGGTAAGGAGTGCGTAACCATGGAGAATGCTGGGCGTTTCCATGACACCCTGTCATCAGTAAAGCATGCCGCCAGGATGTCTCATGTTCATCCGTGTGTGTATGTGCGCGTGTGTGCGTGTGTGTTTGCACACACGTGTGTAAGGGAGACAGAGATGGAAAGTAGGTTTACTTTCGTTTTTGTGAAGAGGATGTAAGAGAGCATTGTGTGAGTGTTTCCAGCATAGTGTGAGTTCGGGCTGAATGTGCATGCTTGTATCACTGACCCTACGCCTGGCATGCCTATCTTGTGTATGTTTACATGCGTGTGCCTTTGCACCATTCTCCATCAGCGACCTGACCGCTGGCTGCACCCATGATTGGGAGCAGATGGGGGCTGTCGATGTGTGTGTGTGTGTGTGCGCGTGCAAGGAGGAGGGATAAGGAGGAAGGGAGGAGGGAGGAGGAGGGAGGAGGAGGGAAGAGGAGGAAGGGAGGGTGGGGGGTGCTCTAGTTTAGGTGATGTATGGACTCGCACACCAACAAAGACCCTTCTTCAACCGATGTGTTTCCTATTAATTGAAAGGGGAGAAAAATAGAGCCAGAAGACGGCTGCTTAAGCAGGGAGAATTTATAGCTCGGCCGTGACAAAGAGCAACTGACTCCATTTTTTTGTTCAAAAGTTAGGGAAAAATAAAAGTAGTGCACTGCTGCGTGCACGAGCAGGAACAAGAGAGCTTTCAGTGCAATCATTACTGCTCTTTGTGCTCACTTAGACACACTTTGACACAGCCATGAACACCAGAGTGAATGAAATGGTAGTTAACAGCATGTGGCGCTGCTCATACCAGCATAAAACCTTGAATACAAAAGCAGTGCGAATGAGCTTAAGATGCACAGGCTGGTTGAATGGTGAAACGTTAAGCTCGCAGTTGCCGAGGCCTTTTTACAGTCCGTCCTCCTCCTCTCAACAAGTCTGTTTATCTCCTCATGCTCTTCAATTACTGGTCACCGGAGAGATAAACAAGTCTTTAACTTTTCGTTGCATAAATGTTTGTGTGCTGCATACAACAGCGTCTTCCTCTTGTTAAAGCGACACAGTTTAAAGATGCAGCCAGAGTTTGTAGTTTCATACAGAGGTCATTAACTTCATGCACTGCACCGTATGTTATCTACAGTAGAAAGGAGCTGATGTAGTTGACATTGAGCTCAACGGTGTTTCATAGTTGCACAAGTATAAGAAAGTATAAGAAACACTCAGAGATGCCGATTTAACTGACTTGACATTTTGGATTCTTTCTGCGTAACGTGAACTTACAGTACACACACTTAATCCAATAAATGTTAAGGACCTCATTATTTGGTTTCAAAAGTTCTGTAATTTTACCTTGAAACTCAATTAACATTAGTGATCGCATAGTACATGTGAAGTGGTGCATCTGAAAACCAAATGCAAATTAGGCATAAAGGCAAGTCATAACAATAAATGTCAAATAAAGGAGAAGCTGCAACCACCATAAACTGTAAGAGGCTTAAAATGGAGGGTCTTCAGTCAACTGGCCTTTTAGGCTCACATATTCTTTCTTTAATGCAATTTATGCATAGCTGAACCCACAAACTAAATAAATAACAATTTAGGAAATAGCTGTGTGCTTCAGATTCGTCTGAGGGCAGTGGCCCTTAAGCTGAAGCACCACCTGTAAATTAATGCTGTACATTTACTGCCCCTTCACTGAACTGCTCTTTTTTTCTGTGCGGCTTTTGTTGCACACTTTCTCAGTTTTCGTGGCAATTGTCGTTGTAAATTTGCATACAGCCAGTGAACAGGCCTAATCGGTTTCACCATCTTAACCCTAATGCATGTCTTCATCTGTCACTTTCAGCTGAATGAGGAAGACAACTGATAATCGCATGTTGACTGCATTAATATTTCTGTGTAAATAAAAAGATACACGTGATTATGGACTTGAATGAGACTAATTAGTCAGTGCGAGACTTTTGGTAATTGGTTCAAATAAAAAAAAAAAAACACTAACTATATTCTTTAGGCCATCATGCTAATGGTAGCTTACTGAAATGTTCTATCTTAGTAAAAAGGAGAGAACAGGTAAAACTTATTCTTGTACGTGGGCTGAGCTGAATGGGAACGGATTCAGAAGGAAGCAGGCAGTAAATTAAAAAAAACAGCTCACGTTAAAATGAGTTTTATTTGAATATACAAATACAGTCTAAAATGGCACAGGTGAGAATTAAACACACCCTTTGGAAAAATATTCAAGATCTGCCAAAAGGACATCTGCTTTCAAGAAACATCTTGATAGATGGACACATGAAATTCAGGCAGACCCACGAGCCGTTTCTTTGTGTTTTCGTGGTGAGTTTTATTCTTTTCCCTCTTTTTTTCTATAACAAGATTTTTCTTTGTATGCGTCTGTCTTCTGTAATGACAGTGAATCAGGGAAACTGTTTACACTATCCAGCATACACAACGGCACAGTGAGGAATGGATAAAAGTACATTGTGTGTAAGTGTGTGTGTGTGTGTGTGTGTGTGTGGACTCTGAGTGACTCTGCTTTAGTTTTGCTCTCCCCAGACCCCATCCAACAAACCCAGCACTCACACTGAAGCAAAATAGGAGCCAAGCCACATCTTGGCACCTTTCCTCCCCTTAAACAAATCAGGCCACAGAGGCTAATAAAAAACTCAAGAGTCCAAAGCTCGTCTCCACAGATGAGGGGGTACCAAAGAGGGGAGCCATGCTCAGCCACCCCTCTCCATCTGAAGTGAACTAAAGAGACAGCGCTGCTTCTCAACTTGAACCATAAGTGCCAGTCTCCCCGCTGTCGCCGTCCTCCACGCCCCGTCTTCTTTAGGGTTAAACAGGGATTTGATGATGTATTGTTCTTTACTAAAAAATTGACAACAAATTGCTTCTTAGCTCAGTGACAAAGCAAGAGTGAACTTTCCATCTTTAGACCAATTACTGCTATCATAGCACACAGCCTGCTGCTTCAAACTTCACACTTCAGAGAGGGATAAGAGGAGGGTGGAGGATGAAGAAAAGCAGAGGGAAAGCGTCTGGCACAGGGCAGAAGTAGGCCAGGCAGGTCTACAAACTAAAACTCATCCAGCCAGAGGGTGTGTCTACTGTAGGCTGCCGTCAAACATGTATTTACATATTCAAAAAAGGAAACGGGCGTTTGGATGAGTCATCCTTTCCAAGGTAGAGGAAACGGAGCCCTCAGCACACAGCACCATGCTACTGTACACAACACAATTTGCAGTAGCTTACTAAAACTCGCACAGAGGACAACGTGTTAAAAAAGAAGCCACCATGAAAAGAAATGAAAGAAAAATTATTGTATCGAGTTTTTAATAATAGCTCGAGGCCACTTTAAAATGACTTTACTGTGCAACATCTGTTTTGAGTCCAGTCTGACACTCAATGTAATAAAACAGGCAATTTTCTTCTCTTAGAATTCAGTGGATATAAATACTGTAAGACCATGGTTGAAGATCAAAAAAATGATGGGATCAGGGCACACACGCACCACTACTCCTCACCACTCTTTTATTTTTGCCAATATTATTATTTCTCTAGATGAAAAAAGTTGTCTAAAGTTGAGAAGTGTCAGCTGAGCAAAGTGACTGTGGTTATGTGAACCTTTAGATCTGATATTTGGCCAAATATGTGTAAATTATATAAAGAATACAAATAGACATTCATGGTGCCCAGACCTTTGTGAAGATGATCATAAAGGAAACAGCAGAAATACCGTTGTAGTTGTATCCAAAGTTCACTGGGAATTCTGGGGATAACAATACTTATAATACTATGAAAAGCAGAGATTAACATCTGTAAGATAAATATTTGTCCACAGGTAAAATTAGTGGGAAACTGTATGACATACAAATAGATGCATATGGATTTTTTTTTGCCAGATTTAAGATGCTATACCCAGTTCTGTTTAGTAAATCTAAATCATTTGGGACATAAATGCATGTGCACAAGTGTCATTTCCACAATTCCCCATGAATGGAAAAGAAATTATTGTTACACACGGCTTTGGCCATCTGTGCAACCAGTGCCACTCATTGTCCCACTTTACACTAAACCACCATCACTCTGACACCTCAATCTTCTGCTTTAAAAGTCATTAGACATTTCAGACAAAGTGGCTCCTTCACATTGAGGGAATTAAAAAAAGGAGAGACACAGTGAATGTAAATAAAAACTCACTCAAACAATGATTTTAAAACATGCATTTGATTGAAATGTTGATTTCAACGTAATAACACAATCAGGAATATTGGCCCAAACACCGTTCTAATCTTTTCTCTCTAATCTTAGGATTAATCTCCTTCTGATCATTTCATTAACACTGCCTCTAGAAAACGGTTTGTACACAGTGTGAAGTGTGTGTTAAGTGTGCGTGTGTTTTCCCCTCACACACTCTGTGTTTATAGGAACTAGTTAGTGTGGGTGAAAGGCGTATGCATGTTTTTTGTGCGTACATCATTCAGACGCGTGGCTCTAAGTGCGCCGTCACTGACATTATTAGATAACGAGAAACGAGATAACATGTCCAAACCCCAGTTTTACAGCTACAGAGCTGAACGTATTAGGTGATCTTTCATCTCCATGTGGAGGCATCTTAACTTGTTACAGTACACGATTCTATTATTTGTCCTTGTGAATAAAATTCAAGTGTTGATTAACCAAGTCACTTTCTGTGTTAATGTTAACACTGTTAGTGTGACAGGGAGGTTTAGGTAGTCCTACAAAAGCCAAGTCTCTGTTACCTTCTCCAAGAACATGACCGGCTCAGTATTACAGTAAATGAGAGATGACAGAGATCATTAAAATACTTTGCTGAACTGCAATTTTTCATTTCAGTCAAACCCTGACAAGCATTAAAAAGAAAAAAAAAAAGCGTACGTTGTCAACAACGGCTCCTGCTACTTCATTTGAACCCAGTCATGTGCTGAACATATGTACAAGAGAGGAGACAGACTGGGTGCGGAAACAGACCCACTGTTGTGAGTTAAGAGTTGACAGTAATGTTGCCGAGCCAACACACACAGACCCGACAAAATCAAGACAGTTAACCACACATGTCCTCATTTGTCACCTTCGGCTGAACCAGGACAAAAACGTGGAGTGACTTTGTGATTAAAAAAAATATCTGAAATACCGAAAATGTTTCATAGTCGGAGAAATAGGTTAAATCAAACACTTCATTGGACGCCATTAATTTTGCAGGAGCTATGCATTATAATAGCACAGAGGACTATTTCTGTGACTTAATTAACAATAAACCAAGACTGTCAAATCTAAAAGCGATAAATGACTGTAGCTTTAAATAAATACTTAAAATGCTCTTGTCATCACAGAGTGAATTACCTGGTTAAAGGCCTCGTGAGGTAAAAAAGAAGTACAGTGCGACTGCAGGAATACGTTTGTCACCTGATTTTAGTTATCAAATATATTTTTTTAAAAAGAAAAAAAGCACAGCTCAGTCATTCAAATAGTGAACATGTAGACTTAGTACATGTACTGGTTACATTTGCTGATACTGTTACTGAACTGTTTTGCTTCTGGTATGTGCTCATCAATCTGTTGCAGTTAACCAAATCAGAAATGATTTTGCATTCTTCTGCCAATACAAACATGTCAGCAACCAGTGTTTAATAAATTGACTTTCACTAAAAAGAACAAAAAGAAAAGAGACAAAGCACAGAGGTTAATTATGAAAAAAAACAAAAACAAAGCCAACTTCAAGTAAAGCTCTAATTACTTGATATAACCTTTGGTTGCTGTCGATTATGGTGGCAAATACGTACATTTTTTTAAATAATCTTAACTTTCTTAACTGACCGTTGTTTCTTAAGATTATTTACAAGCAGGTCCTTGTCTTATGAGAGGGTTGGTACAATTGGGGTGGCAAAGACGGCAGAGTTATGTTAAGGTGGTTGGGGGCAGTAAAGGGACAGCATTGATTGGAGAACATCACTGCTTCGGAAACACCAAAAACTCGCATACATATTACGTCAACAAATGTAAAGTAGAATGAATGTCTGAATAGTCAAATATATTGCTCCAGGTTGCAGCCCCACAGTTTCCCCATCTTTCAGCTTTATGTAGAGTCCTCAAATAAAACACTTTACCTTGAATAAAGGATCTAAATTCATTTCTGAAACTACGGTAACACAGTTGGATCTTGTGTAATTAGCAATCATCAGGAACTAGCTCATGCCAAAAGTCAGGTGGGAATGTATTCGGTGCAGCATCCTGCATCACATCCAGGGTTTGTACATGAAAGTGGTGAAGTGTGTAAATGAAACTTAGTGGAGCTGAGGAAAGAGAAAGAAAAAAGTGTGGCATCAGTTTGAAAGAACAGTACAGCACAACTGTAAAGGTGTTTTTCTCACAAGATAATTGTATGCAGCTAAAACCCAAGCTCTTCACTGCTCGAGCTGCCAGAAGAAAGAGCACTTCTTTTACTGATGCATGTTTGTGACGATGAGTGCGTGTGTGTGTGTGTGTGTGTGTGTGCCTGTATGTGCGTGAATGTGCTGCGACTTTCTTTAGTGCGAATGGGACATAATTGGCTCACAATAACCCATCAGTGTGGTCGTAGCGAGAGAACACCATCTTCTCCTCCACCTTTACTTTCTTCCTCGCCTCCTCCCTCACGCTCTCGTTCTCCACGGCGACAGTGAGGAAGCAGATTTACCACATAACCCCCCCCCTCCTCGTCCTCCCTTTTCCTCCCCCTCCTCCCCCTATTTATTTACTCAGAGTCCAAAAACTGCACAGCACAGGGAAAAAATGATGGAGGGGTGAGAAGGGCGGAGGAAGACGAGAAAAAAAAAAAGGAGAAGAGGGAGGGAGGCAGATACACAAACATACACCACAGGTTCAACTGCACACACGTGGAAGGGACATGCATTGCACACGCACACACAAACACGTACACACTCTCCTGGTGGAGCATCTAAATCACATTACTGCGTGCCTGCCATCCATCACTCCAACAGACAAAAGCATGTGCCAGAGAGGCAAGAAAAGTGCATGGAAACATGCATAACCACCCACAAACAAACACACACACACACACACACACACACACACACGGTCACAGTGCTGTCGACACATTCTGAAACCAGCCGAACAGCACACAGGAGAAAGCAATCCCTCCTTCCACACAGTATTCCCCAATCAGAAATCAACTTGCATTTACTTGCACGCACATCACTGTCAGCGCACATCAACCGTACGTTTGGGGATCCACAAGACCGCACGACTGCTGCTGCATGCTCTGCAAAGTTAAATTTGCATTACAGAAAAATAAAATAAACAATTTCATGATAATGTAATATGGGGGGGGGGTTGCTTTAAATATTTAAAGCGGAAGCAGGGGCAGAGCGACATCTTGAGAAATTTTCTTTTTTTCTGTCGGAATCAATCTCCTTTCCCATTAGAGGGGGATGGGGCCTCTTATCTAACGGTGTGTGTTAGTGTGTGTGTGTGTGTGTGTGTGACCCAAATATTTGTTGGGGGTGCCTCTTATCCTCAAGATGGTGCGGGTGCATGTCAGTGGGGTGCTCCTTACCTAATGGGAAGCATGGTGAGTGTGTGTATGTGTGTTTTATCTAATGGGCTGTCTCTTGGGTAAAGTAATTGGCGGCGGAGGTGGAGGAGAGAGGAAGACAAGAGAGAAGTGAAGTTTTAGGCAGGCAGGACAAACCTGACGTGCACTCCATACATTATGAGACCATATGGTGCCCAGTGCGCAGGAGAAGCAGGCAGAGCAGCACAGCGCAGCCCTCATCCACTCGTCTATTGAGCCAGTCTCTCAGCTCCCACTGTTTCACCCGCCCTCCCCTCCCTCTGTCTGGTTAACTCAATAACATCCACAGCCTCCTCTCTCAACTCACTGTTTTTACTGGCAGATAAAGCTTCTCGTCCTAGACAACCGGCTCTGGCTCTGCTGTCCTCCACACCTTTTGATGCAACATTTAGCAGCGACTGGCATTAAAATCTGAATACTGACAGTGCTCTGTTATGTTGCATTTTGATGATGACAGTCATTGTTTACGCGTTCGTCTGTGCAGCCCAAGACGGGGAGAGATGCTAAAAGAACTTTTACATCCTCCTCAGATTGCCTACTTGTGAAGAGCAAAAATTACAGCAGATAGTTCTTCACCACACTGTATGGGTAAGATAATCAAATGCAGTGTCTGCGTGCATGCATGCGGCATCAAAGCAGCAAGCGAGAGGGCTGCTCTTTTAGTTGGCTCATGAAATCATTTAAAATCGGGCCGCTTCAGACACACACACACACACAAAATCAGCCCCCCCCCCCCAAGCCGTTTGATGTGTAATGAGAGAAACCATTAGCAGTAAAAATGGGCTCTCCCCGCCCTGCTGCTCAGCAGATCTTAGTCAGAGCCACAGTTACATGTCTATTTATACATTCACTCCTCTTTAGATTTTCTTCTTCTCGAACAGGGAGCAGTTTGTGCAGCACACACTCACGGAGGCTGCATTCCTCCTGCCCTTCTCTCCTTGTGTCTTCTTCTACCGCTTCCCTCCCTCTGTCTCTATTCCCATCCCCCCCCCACCTCTCTGGCTGTCTCCTCCCTCTCCGTACCCTTCCCCCAGCTCTTTCCTGCTCTGTGCCTCCCTCCCTCTCTCTCTCTCTCTCTCTCATCAGGCTATATGCAGCAAGGCACAAATTCATCTGGGGGAAAGAGACAGCAAAAGAAAGCTGCAGACAGAAAAGGTTTGAAACACTGAGGCAGTATGGACTGAAAGAGAGCAACACAAGAGCGAGTAATAGACTGACGGTGAGTGCGAGGAGGAAGAAGGGATAAGGCAGATAGGAAGCAAGTGAGAGAAGGGGAAAAGAGGAGGGGTGGACCAGTGACAGAGCAGCAATGAGGAGGAGGAGGAGGAGGAGGGAGAAGCTTGCTCTCACTACAGCGATGGGCGTTCCTCTCCCTGTTCCTGTGAGGTCAAAAGTTTACAGTGGTTTTAATTTCACCTTTCCACAGCCAATCAGAGCACGACTCTGGCTGCTGGGGGAACTTTGACCCACTCGGAGAATTTGACTGTCAATATCTGACGCTGGCCTCTGCTTTCCCACAAACTAAGTTTTTCCCACTTGTTTTTTTAATTCTGTCCTTTCCCAAACAACAACCCCCCCTCCCCATTTATTTCAAAGTCCTTGATGGCACATGATAAAAAACAAAGTAATTATTATGAATCCTATTTCCTTGCTTGATAACAACAGTCTGCACCTTGCCAGTGTGTTGAATGGTTTAGTATAAGTACTCGGGCATCTGTGTGTATATTAATGAACAGAGACAGAGAGACTGAGAGTGAGTGAGAGACAGAGAGTGTGAGTGAGAGGGTGAGAGAGAGAGAGCACCGCACCTCCAACTCATGTCTATGTGAAACAGGTCAACACACACACGCACACACACCTGACCCGCCTTCTTCACTTTGCTCCAGAGTTCAGACTGACTCAATGTGATATTGTGAGGTTCACGACTGTCCAGCCGGGTTGAGATACAGAGCAGGGCTGACCTCTCATTCGGGAGATAATGACTGTTTATATCAGACCAGAGAGGATGTTGTGTGGCTCGGAGTGAGTGAGGACCGTGACAGAGGTTAACGACATGGTTAATGGAAATCTGTGCTGAAATGCTGTTTAATTTCCAACTTTGTGGTCTGCTGTGGTTAGCCTGCTCGCCATGCTAGTTCCTGATGGTTATGTTTACTACTTGACCCAAGCTATTTCCTGTCCCCTCCTGCTTTGGCTACACCACACGAGTAAATTTCACCAGGCAGCTTTTGGTCTGACTGTAGATGAAGGGGGAGGAGGCTGCAGTTAGATCATAGCATCAGAGAGGGGAGGGGCAGCTCTGCAAATAGAGCGAGCCGAGAGTCAGCATGGCTGGCGACGGAAAATAGAATGGCTTCAAGCCTCTCGTTAGGAGACTGGGCCGTGCGTGTGTGTGTGTGTGTCCTACTATAATCTCTTCATCACCGTCTGTGTGCATATGTGGACATTTGATTAATTAACAGCCACTGTCACTGAAGAAGCTCCCTGTTGTTCTCTTCTCCCCACATCCCCTGCACAATTGCCCCCCACCCTCTTCCTCCTCCTCCATCCACCTGACTGCCATAATAAGGCACATGAAGGCGCATGCACAACAGCGCACAACTTCATATGAACAGCAAGCTGTGGACCGAGGGCGTGCAGATGAAGCGTGTGTGTGCAGACATGTTATACAGCCACTTTACACCTGTAGCTGAGCTTTTCTTCTCTGGGGCTCAGTGGTCTTGGGTCTGGTGATATTCTGCATTTTTCTTATTTTCTAAAAGTTTCACTAAATGCCGAAAAATAATAAATATAGCCAAATCAAAAGCACTGAATCCTCCATGTTACAGAGCTTCATTGTTGTGTAAAAACTGTTAAAAGTGAGCCACAGGCCGACACACTTCCTTCATTCCTCCTCCACATACACTGTTCTGCTGCTGTAAAATAAAGATAAATCCATGACTAAAAACAATCCCAATGGACACTTTTAAAAACATTTAAATATATGACTCATGACAGACGCATCATTAGTTCCTGATAGCTGAAAGTAACAAAACTACAGGACTATACCAGCCTTATCGTTCAAATTAACAATTACATTATCTGAGAGTTTATTGCACCGATGCAGGAGGAATGTGTCACAAGTGTTTTGGGAGCTGATGTTAATTTTCACACATTTCATTTATTGTGGTCGACGGACACCTTCTACATGTGCTCTTACTTTTTTCCATGAAGTTGATGGAGCATTGGTGCATTTTGAAGATCAAAGTTTTCCCATCAAGCAAACGTGAAAATATACCAAGTACAACAAGTTAAGAAAACACAACTGCAGTATTAGGAAGAACTTTGTTTTACTTTATGGTTGTAAGATGCCTGATGTCTGACTACAAAACAGGACTGACACTAAAATGATTGATGATTAATCTGCTGCTGTGGTGACATAATGCAATTCACCGACACCTGATTTGATAATGAAATTGTGTCTTTATGTTGATATGTTGGACCATGCCTGTGCAGCTGGACATCTTTCTTAAAGGGCGATGTAATAGTATAACTGTGGACGGTTTAAAAAGACAATTTAGCACCAGCTCAGGTCTTGCAGATCTCTGTGTGTGAGCTTTTTGTTTAAGACATGTCAGTCATTTGCAGGGTGTCCAACAGAACCCTGACCTATCAGCGTAACTAATGACGCAAACTCAGCCAACAAATACGCATGTAAACACACTAAATTCTTAATCTGACTAAGCTGCTGTAATAAAATAGTCACCAACACCTCGTCTCCGCATCACGCCTGGGTTTTTAGGTTACACAGGAAATGGACTGTTTAAAAAAAAAACTTAAATTAAGACTTGAGAATGTCAACTGCATTGCCCATTCTTCAAGTCCCCTAACACACATGCGGCAGTAAAACCAAAAACTCTTTTCTCTCTCTCCAGCCTCTTTCCTCCCTACCTTCGTTCTTCTGTTCTTTCGAAAGTAAAATACAAACTAGCTCGTGGAAAAATCAGCATCACCATGTTCCTAACCCTCACCCAGTACCTCGCTTGTTTTGCTGGTAAACACAACACAAACTCCAGAAGTGCTGGAAACAAACTCACACGGCACCAGCGTTTGTCACAGCACAGTAATCACACAGCAACAAGTTGCCCAGGCCCAGACCCCCCCCCCTTCACTCCTCTGGCTATATTTCTGTTCTTTTGTGCAGCTGAAGTGTGTCAGGACAAAGGTTAAATGCAGAGCGCTCACAAATTAGTCCGCACCAGTCAGAGTTGAATATATGTGTGTGTTCAGTAATGTGGTGTCAAAAGGACACGCAGAGCTTCCATTTAGAAAAGGCAGGAAAGCAAAGAATAAAATCAGCCAGCACAAACGAAGACTTGTCAGAGTTTTCTCACGTGTGCACAGTTGGCCAATTATTGTGTGTTTGTGAAACTTTAAATGGATGCAGCCCCGAGCAATTCCAACACTGGAAAGGTGTGTGGGGAAGGGGGTGATCCCACAAACACTTTGTTTGAAGCATCATGAATCCCTAGGGCTGTGTTCACACAGAGTTTCACTCATGAAAAAACCTTTGAATGGTGGAGTGTGTTTAACGCAGCGGGAAGCGACACCGTGGGGGGCTCCGTCTCTGACACACCTTTGCATGGAGAAAAAGTTGGATCTGTTTCAACTTCCAAATCCCCCTTTTTCAGTGCAACATGACGTCATCCAGAGGTGGCCAACAACATATGTGCGTATGCCAAGTTCTCGTGAATTAAAGTGAACACTGAATTTCTGCTGCTTACCTCTTCTTTCCCATAACTGCTGCAAAAGCTGCTGCCATTGATAGAACCTTCCAAAAAAAGGGGTGGAAATGTGTTTCTCATGAAAGGTAATAAATTAAGATAATGCCTAACTCTGAACCCAAGGGTTTTCTTAAAAACAAAAGTCCTACAGTGTGCCAGAAATAATTCTGTGGACAGAATCAATTTTGCAGAGCTCATCAAGCTGCAGGCCACATAAATATAATGGTGTTTTGATTAAATTCCAACTTGTTTGAAACTACGATGTACACAAATGTCAGATGATTGAATCATTTTAAAAATTCTTGACCGATATGTTCTTTCAGCAATTCTGAAATTAATTAGAGGTGTCCTTTATATTTGATCTTTTCTGTAGAAGTAGCACATTTGACCCTAATGGGAAAGTACGAATTACCTATAAAGAGACATGTGATTTTTGAGCTGAATCAAAGAAGTGTTATTACCAGTCATGTGCCCACAGTTGTCCAGATACAGCGTTTGTAGTTACAGTAATGCAACTGATAAAAATTATCAGTCATCAAGTAAAAGTAACAGGAAGTTGAGTCGCAGCTACTGAACGTCTTTCTCATTAGTCTGACTACTCATCCAAGTAGCTGCAGTCTGAGAATAGTTGGCCTTGTCGTGTCTGCGCTTCTGCAAACCATGTTGCTGCACATTTTGACAGTCACTCGGTGGACCCGCGGTCCAGAAGGGGGCTTGCAGGTGCACTGAAGTCCGCACAGGCTGCTACAATAAGCATGGAGCTGTGATGGAAGCCGAGCTACTAGGGTTGGATAACTACAGAGCCAACGGAAAAATTCAGAAGCACAACTCATGAAAAGTTCTTTTTTTGACAAAAGCTTTCACAATAACTGTAAAAAATTATAATGAAGGACTGCACTTTTTTAGCCTACAGCCTAAAGACCCAACCTGCTAACAAATGCACCACTGAAGAAACTTAATTCCTAGCAGATTACTTGGTGAGATGACCAGGTTTATCGTGGTCTCTGCCAGGAGAATGAAATTATTGTTGATGTTCTGAAATCCTTCAGTCCTTCAATGTGCTCTGTTCTGGCAGCTTCAAATTCATTAATCTTGTACTTTAACTGTCCTTCCCTGCTCGTATTTCATCATCTCACCAATAGTGGCTGCTTTTCCTATTTTATCTCAGGGCTATTTTGTGGCTGAATACCAGCTAAGTACCTAAGCACACCTGGCCCAGTCGCTGTGGGCACGGTCAAACCATGCACACCAGTCAGATCATGGGAAGGACTTTTCCAATCCTATACAACCCTCTGCCTAACACTTTGTTCTTTGCTCAACAACACTGACCAGAACTAAAGGTCGAACTACAAGTATCCTCCAGGTAAATTATTAATGACTTGTTTTCCTTTCCACCCTCCACCTCTGCTCTCCCTTCGTATGTCCGTCTCCTCTCCCCTTTCTCTACCTTTGATTGTTGTTTTCTCAGTCGGTCTCCTTCTCATCCTGTCGTCCCCGCATTCTCCTTCCCTCCACCCGCTCGGTGTTCTCCCTCCCTCCTTTGCTCTGCCTAAGTCTAGTGTGGAGATGGTGTTATTTTTAGCCCTGCTAAGATAGGGAGAGAGATCGTGCAAACACGTACACTCCACAAGGCCTTTCCTGGAGAGCTGTCACCAACGGGTGAAAGAACACCACAACACATACAGTGTGCGAGCGTGCGTGCATTTATGCCAGTGTCACATTAAGATTAATAAACTGCTTTCCTTGTAGCAGACAGGAAAGCTCTTGTGGTAACAGGAATTCATCATAATTGAAAAGGTACAATCTGTGATACAAATGTGAACAAAGGCCAACGCTACCACCACCCCAGTCAAACCTGGATAAAGTCCACCACTCCTACCACTCCCAAATGTCATGACGCCAAACAACAACTGGAGTCACTGAAGTTTCCTGCTGTAAATAACACGTTTAAGTCAGTGTTTTAGATGACGATCAGTTAACACTCGAACCGAGATACTTAGCGAAACATAATACGCCGAGGTTAAGATGCTGCGCGTTGGTACAGACATTCCCAGCTAATGCTTCACTTTTTCTTTACTTGTCTTTCACTCACTTTGCTTTACCTGAAAACTAACAAGTTCCATGGTGTGACAGAGTGTGTACTGTACATCTTTGTGTTTTCCAAATTCCACAAAGTTCTTTACACATTTTCCAACAGGTTGCCTGTGGTTTCATGGGTACTCCGCTCCACACATGGTGAGTGTGATGTTTGCAAAATGAGTCTGTTTGTCACAAATGCACATGCATTAGGTTATGTGAGTTGCTATGCTAAAGAATTAAATGTGTTATTAAAAGTCACTTTTCCTCTGCATTGTACTGGCTAACCTTCACCTTTGGTATAGATACTTCAGATACTTCGTTTTCAATTGCAAATACAACACAACTTAGCATCATACTGACACGGCTTGAAGCCACAGTCTGCTCACGTTCCACGCGACACACAAGAAAAGAGAAAATATCGGAGGGATGCCATTCTTCACTCAATGTATGTGGCTGTTTGTCACACCAAAGAGGCTGAAGGCGGGAGGACAAAGACCTGCTAAATATTAATCTAAAGAGTTTTGGAAATACTTTGTTAGAGCTTGGTTTATTTGCCAAGAGCACTGTGGAAACAGTGGTAGTGATGCTTCTCTCTGAAAACGGTCTGCAATATTTTCAAATTGGCTCACTCAGAACCTTAAAGGAGATGATTTCCTGACTGAAAAGGAAAAAAGGTGAGTAAAGTCAAGCTGGTACTACACAGCGGAAAAGTAGGATTAGTTGGCTCTTGGGGCTACAACTACTTCATTAATCTGTATTGTCCAATATTTTTTTGGGGGGTGGTGGGTTATAAAAGGAAAAAGAAAAAAGTGAAAATTACCTTATTTAAAAAAAAAAAAAAAGTCTTGTTTTTTGTATTAAATAAATAGTCCACAACATGACATTGTGGCATCGATAGATAGATAGATACTAGATCGATAGCTCGATAGATAGTAGAAAAATGTGCATGGAAGCTGAATATTGAGAGAATGTACATGTATGTGCTAGTGTCTCTAGTTTCTTAAGCAGTATGAAGATATTTTTACAAAGACATGATATAAAAACTGAATTACCTGAAAACCCTGACAGAAACGGAGAGGAGAGCGAAGAAGGTGCCTTGCTCAGGGACACTCTGATTTGCAGTGCACCGTATCTCGTTTATGTCACAATGAATCATGCGTTTGTTGTGGTTCCTTTCAAAACAGTATTATGGGATGTAACAAAGAGGAGGTCACTGAAACCAATGTGATCGTATCAGACAGGATCTTTTATGGAGACGAGTTTTATTTAATGGAAAACACAGCAACAACAAAACTAACAGCAACAACATTTTTTTCAAATGCTACTACTGAATTAATATGTTTGTTAAGTTAACAATATTGCAGACCTAGTAAGTAACTAACAATGGAAAAGACATTTGAGATTTTCAGTGGCATGGCTCTAGAGATGGCAGCATAAGTCTGATGGTTAGTCCAGACTAAAATATTTGAACAACTGCTGGATGGAAGGGCAAGCACGGACTGCTCACCTGGTTACCTGAGTGGGCGCTGAGTCCAACAGCAGATGATATTTCATCCTGGGCATCATGGCTAACTCATGCTAAATCGAGACACAGGAACATGCCCACAACATGCATTCACATTATACTTTAACACAAGTGAAGTCTCTTATGTGGAAAAGTTTTTTTTTTTTTTTTTGCTGGAGATCAACTAAAAATACACAAACAGCAGCTATAAAAAGCCCGCGAAAGAAGAACAGAGGAGAAACCAGAGTCTTTGTCTCACATTGCATCTTATCAATATTTAAATATTGGCCCCATTTCCTCTAAAGTGAGCATGCGGATGTCACTGCCTGCGTACTATGACTCGGATCTAACAGGACTAACAGATTCATGGTGAGGGAGGAGGCAGCAAAGGGAAAAAGAAAAGCCGTTGAGGAAAATTTGATTCAACCAGAGATGCTACCTTTGCGCAGAGGCCTTCTTTCCATGTGCCATTTTGGCAGAAGTAACTGTGTAAAGGTGGTAACTGCTAAGCCCCCCATCCACAGCACAATGTAAAATTCAGCAGTTTGACTAAAGCCCGAGCCTGCGTCTCCTCTACAGGTCATGTGCAAACTTTCAGATTCTCCTTAGTCATTTGTTTCACAGACACCTCTTACACAACAGCTTCATGGGGCTGAAGGCAGTGATATAACCAAGTCAGCCAAAATGGGATCAATAGATTACAGGCTAGGGGGTTCACATGCCAGTAACTGCAGCAAAGATAAATGCTGTTAAAAATAAAAATGCAAGGCAAGAAAAGGGAAGAAACCAGAGCTGAACAGAAGCTGCATCGGTTGAGTCATAAAAAGACTAATTATTTGGGTGCTGAATTTCATTATTTACTGATCTGATCAGTGTTTCCACAATGCCAAAGGGCAACGCAGTTTGCAGGAAATGTTCCACATATGCCCCAGCTTCTGTTCTGTGTCACCCAAAGTATTGGCAAGTCTTTTTTTGGTCAAGTGCTGCTGAAAAACATGGAAGGACAACATTGTTCTTCCTATAATAATGTGTGTGTGTGTGTGTGTGTGTGTGTGCATTAACAGTAAGGTGGTTAAGGGTCTATGTTAAATTAAAATCTAGACTATTCGAGCAGAAAGTCATTTGGGAGAACTTTAATTTGTATGTGAAAAGCTAAAATACACACTGGTTTTTAACATGGCTTCAAAACACATAAAATGAGTGCTGGTCATGTGACTGCGCCATGTCTGTGAACAAGTGACCGTGCTGTGTATCATGGAGGGCGGATGGAGACGGAGGAAAACTGCTGTCTGACAAACAAGTAAAGAATAAAGCACTGATCCTCAGAGCCTGAGCAGGGTGCTTGACAGGAGGTATGGATAAAAAGGTTGGTGACATCACAGCACCACCAGTGTGACCTCAGATGGGGTAGGGGATAGGAGGGTGCAGCCAATCACACTAAGCCTGTTCTGCCAGCCCGCAGCTCCACACCAAGGTGATGAGGTGGGGGTAGTGGACTTTCGAGTGCTCTCCCGCTATACTGAGATGAGTGATATGGCTGCTAGACTGCAGAGAAGTACTGGTGGCCAAAGACCGCTGTGTGCATGTGTGTATGTGTGGTATGGGCAGTGTGATATAGGAGGTGGGGCAGCTGAGGGAAAGGCAGACAGGAGTGAATTAAGTTGAGGAGGTGGTCACGTAACAGCTGGGTTCAGGCAGAGTTGAAGCCACTTGCTCGCTGTGCTGCAGCTGGTAACATTTACCTCAACTCCTACCCCATAAATGTTTGTGCGAGAGTGTGAGTGTATGTATGTGTGCATGGCTGCGTAAAGGAGCTCTTAAATACATGAACCAAGCCTGGATTTTTACAATGGAAAATAAGTTAAAGAAACAGAACTCGCCTTTTTAGTCACGCGTGCACGCACGCACAGACACACACACACACACACACACACACACACACACACACACACCACTGAGGACCCGTTTAATAAGCATCTATTACCTTACAGCAGGAAGAAATGTGAAACCAACATCCTCCCTCCCCCTGAAGTCCAGCTCTCTTCTGCTTGGGGCTTACGAAAAGGTGACAGATTGTGTTTAGCTTACTCCGTTTTAAACAATGGTAGATACACACACGCCTGCCCTACACCATCACGTCACTGACCACAAAAAAGCAAACTCCTCTGTGCTCCCAGAAAATGGTGACAGAGTGTTGGTTTATAAAAATCCTGCTCGGTGTCTTAGAGAGCAAAAGGACAAAAAAAACCCTCTGTATTAGGTAAATGGTCTGCATTTATATAGCGCTTTTCTACCAATTGATACCCAAAGCGCTTTACACTGCTTCATTCACCTATTCACACCAACACTCACCAGGAGCAACTAAGTTGGGCTTCAGTGTCTTGCTCAAGGACACTTTGACACGTGACCGGAGGAGCCAGGGATCAAACCAACAGCTGTAGGATTGGTGGACATCCGCTCCCAATCCTGTGCCACAGTCGCCCCCACAAGTGATTTTTATATTGTCGAAAAATTGTTGCCAACATTTTTTTTAAACTGAAGAAATAAGTTTCTGATCTATGACCAAATGTTCTTAGTGCATTTGTAAAACCCTGGGGTTGTGGAGGTAGATAAAAGGCTAAATGGCCTTAAAATTATTTATTTTCATCCCAGCACCCAGCATTAAATACATTATTTGATGGACTGCCATAAAATATGGTAAAACTTTAGGACCCCGCTGGTGATCATCAGACTTTGGTTTCCCACTGATCCGGTTTATTAGAAAATACCTGAAAAGCACTCCCATCAGCATCAGCACCAAATGTTAGCATGCACACAACATGGCATCACTGGGATGTTGCCATGCTAGTATTAGCATTTAGCTGCAAGCAAACACTGTGTACAGTGTCTCAGAGCTTAGGCGGTAGCACTACGCCAATATTTTAGCAGGCTCGTTTTTGCAGAGTAACATGTGATGAACCTGTTAGATGGTTGTTATTACACAGTGTGTTGGGATCTTTAGTGTACAATGTGTGCTGTGCTGACTCCAGTTAATGCCGGCAAACATGCAGCAGAGCCCCTGAGGGATGCTGCAGCCCTCTGAGAGGAAGGAAGAGGAGGGGAGAGGAGAGGAGAGGAGGGGAGAGGAGGTGGAAGAAGCCCCAGGTAGCCTCACAGCAATGCACCATTACAGAAAGGAAAACACAAAGCCAAGCTCCGCTGCTCACTTCTTCTCCAGCCACCGTATCCCTCTCTCTCCCACTGACCAGCTAAATATTTTATCAGCTGGCAAAAGAACCTACAAGCCCCAAGGCCAGGGGTTCTTTTTTTTGTTTGTTTCTTTATTCAAGAAAGTAACTGTGTGTGCGTGCGTGCCAGAGGGGGGTGGAGGGAGTGTGTTCACCGACCACAGCGTCACCGAAGTGCTTCTGATTGGTCACTTTGAAGTAGTTCTTCTGATTCTCTCTTCCTCTCTTTCTCTGTCTCTCTCTCTCTCTCTCTCTCTCTCCATGTGCATCCTCTGTGCAGCATGCTGCTCAGTTCAGAGCTGGATGAACGACCTTGAGCAGGCGCGCAGGACTGTGTTGCCATGGCAACGAAGCCTCGCACAACCAGTAACAGCTGGATGCAACAGCACTCCCCGAATTTTAGCGGGAGTCGCCACGTTAATAAAATGACTCTCCACGTCTCCTCCCCCCTCCTCTCACTCACACATGGACCTGTACTCGCACAAAAGAAAGTCGCAGTTGCACAGTTTGCCTGATATTAAAACACAAACTTATTTAGCTAGCCCTGATAAGCGCTACAGTTCAAGGGAAAACCAGCTAATTACACAATAGATGTCAAGATTCAAGTTACACAACAAAACACAGCACAGGGAGAAACCCACCAAAACTGGCACTCGACATTCCTCTCACAGAAGAAAAAGCTGTCCGAAAAATAAAGCCGCAGAGGACATGAGCTGCACTGATGCATTCTGGGGAAAGAAAGGAAACAGAGACCGAGGATTCACCATGAGAGAGGGCATCAGCTCATCTCGCTCTCTCTCCTCCCCCTTCAGTCTATCCATACCACAGTTACTGCATTATCGCAACTGATGACAGCTCCCGACCTTACAAGAAATGTGTGGACATCCCCAAAAAATTCTGTTCTATTAAAAAAAAAAAAAAAAAAAAAAAACACAAACCAGAATTAGTATCGACAGGATTTCCTGAAATCTCAAATAGCAGAAGTGAGTACAGTTCAAGGACAAGAACCACATCTGTGGTCAGTCTGAACGTGTCGACGTCTGTTAGGCAACATGTTCGTGACTTACCCCAGACCAGCGTTAAACACACGCCTGAATGTAGAACGACAACATAAACATGAACTCTATTCGTTTAAAAAAATCCTTTTATCTTGAATTACTCACTAATCTTCAATTCTGATTATACGTTTCACTCTCGTCAGTGTCAAATCAAGAAAAAAAGTGATCTTGTTTGTTTTATCCCGCACTGTAATTTATTAAGTGCAACACAATTTATAAAAAATAAGCATTTTTAAAAGCCTTATAATGTTAAATGAAATTTAATGAATATAGTCTACTGTCCAGCTTTTTGTTTGAAATGGTGTCTTTACTCGATTTAAAAAGTTCATGGATACTTTGATATATCAATGATCCCATGAGAAAGTTGTTGTTTGACAGCTACACATACATGATTGTGCTACTTCAGCATCTTGTCCAAGGACACTTCGACAAGAGGCCAGGAGGGACCAGGAAATGAACCGCTGACCCTGCGGCTCGTTGACTACAGCTCTACAGCCTGAGCCCTAATATACAGAAACACTTTGTCCCCAGTTTGAGAACAACCCATGTTATGTCTCTCTCATTCTCTCCCACTACATCAGCTGAAGTGTGAATAATAAAAACTACACAGCTCAAAAAAAATATTAAAATTGACATGTAGTGGATATTGGAAGAACATTCAAAAATACTCTGCCTACACTCGCTGAAATGTTGTAAATGTGCAAAAATGATTGTTGAAAGTGTGGTTTCAAAACCTATTTAAAATTAAATATTAAGTGTATATTAATGTGTGTACGTTTGTACAATGCAATTCCTAACAATCACAACTGAATGCCTAACCCCAACCTGATCTAACCCTGACCCTAAATCCCAGTCTTGAACCCCAAAAAGCCCTTTGAAGTGGTGTGGACCAGCCAAAATGTCCTCACAACAATGGTACTGAAACAAGATTTGTCCAGAGAAGGCTATAAAGACACACACGCACACTCACACGCACACACTTCCATTTAGACTCTCAGCTGTACAAAGGGAAACCACTTTCAGTAAAGTGAAATTTGAGCTCAGGTGTAAATCTAGAGAGGAGCTGTGGTGTTTGTCTTCCTAGCTCACGATTTTGTGTAAATGAACGATAACAACCGTGACCAAATGTCTGGTATAGGCAGTCATAGGCCGGTTTAATATCCACCTCCAGTATTGTACACAGGTTTTTTTTTGTGTGTGACAAATCTCACTTTCACACGTGGTCTTTGGAAAGCTCCTGTCACACTCTGCACAATATAAAAAAAACCCAAATGCAGCTTCCATTTAACCATAACTTTTTCCTATAATTTAATTTTTAGTGACATTCCCCTTTCATGAAATGTTTCACTTCATATTTCTGCCATTTTCCTCAAACCAATAAATATGCAAATCCACACAGAGACTGCTTATTTACACTTTCAGTCAATGTTCTCCATTCTTAATAACTGTTTGGCGATCCACTTAAGTGTCATCGCTGTGCTACTGCATCAGTGAAGAGAAATGAGTCAATCCCTGTCACATTTTTTAGAAATACTACTTCCTTTTGTCATTATCCTTTCAGAATCTGTTTTCCTCTCACACAATCAGTGAGCAGCGCTTTCTTGGTTTCCTTTAACAGTAAGGCTTAAAACCCCTGAGGGGAAGATGCATCATAATATAAAAAATATATGATAATGATCAAGAATTTGTAATGTCTATATATTTTTTAGAAGAATTTGACATTTTGGGAAATGTGCCCCGGTCCTTCTCACTTTCTTGCCAAGAGTTACATTAGAGGCTTTCTTATCTGAAGCAGGGGGAAAACAGCTTGGCTTTGCCAGAGTTTGGGAGACATCTGTGCTATCTAAAGCTCAGTAATTAATAGCTGTGGAATCTTTGGTCAACTCAGGATTTGAATTTGCTTCTTGGTGTCTGATTAGATTTAAAATTGACCTTGAATTCTAGTTTTAAAACAAATCTAAATTAAATAAAAAAGGCCATATTAAACTGTGTTTTATTTTACAGCTGTTTTTGTCTAAAGTTATAATGTCTGTTCTGGACAGATTGTCAAGGAATTTTCAATGCTGCAACAATTAATTCAACCAATTCTCCATGAATTCTGCACAACCTTGCAATTTAAATCATAAAAACACTGCAACAGGCATCAACCTTTTAGAAAAGCTGTTGTGTGAAAACAGACATTTTAGGCCTCAACAATCACAAAAGTCTCTGCGACATCTCTGAGGGACTAACTGGAGTAGAGATTGATTTGAGAGGGAGTGCCCTACTGTGTTAACATTATGTCTGCAGCATGGATGAATTATGAGAAGGTCCACAGCAGTGGAGAAAATCCTGTCTGCCGCAGCAAGAAAGTCTTCGTTCTCCAAAATACTGCAAAGGTGCATGTACTTCAAAACAGGTTCTTTTCTTAGCTGCGCCGGAGTTGACATGAGTTTTATATAAAACCACTGATCCACTGAGCCACCCTCATTCATTACTCCTGTAAATCCCCCGTCTTTATCATGCAAAGCTTATTATCAAGTCACTAATGTGTTCAAATGTTTACAATAGCTGCAATGTTTGTGCTGTCAGTTGTCTGTGCGCTGCATGTCACCCTCGCTGTTCAGTTCTGTGGTTTTCCCATTATCAATTAGAAAAAATCTATTTTTAGCATTTAGGAATTGATTCACAATAGTAGAAGGTATTAACAGCTATTTTTACATGAATTCATTTTTTTCACCCACCTCTAATAATTAACACGTTATACCGACTGAAGATCAGTCCAGCTCATATCAAATGAAAGCTTTTAAAGGGATTTTTGTACCGATCAGGTATCTTACCTAACTATCAATAAGAATATGGATGGAAATAGAAATAGGAATGTCAGTAATTCCCAAAATGTAATAAGTGTATTTTGTAAACAAATTATTCTTTCACCTAAACAAATAGTAAAATTGCCATTAAATTTACTATTTAATGCATTTCTACTGGTTTGTTCAACTTGTTTCACTTACTCTCACTAGTGTCAAAAATCACTTGGAAATGACAATTTCTAATACCTTTGTGGTGTCATCACTGAGAAATTATTGTGCTGTGGCACCAACATTTCTTCCTGTATCATCTTGACTAGTGAAAGCACATCGACTTCCTGCACAACTAAAAGAGCACCCCCCACCCACACAGAACGGTAATATCCCTTGCACACACCCGTACTGTTTAGCAACACATAAAGCAAGAAAAAAAAAAGGAACTTTTCGCTGTCTTTGTACAATACTTGACTGCACTAATAGGTTCAAAGAATCCAGTAATAATTGTAATTAAACACTAAATACATACATTTTGCGTGTGTATAGAGCCACATCATCCCCCACCCCCTTCCCTCACTAGTCTCTTTCTTGTAGGGTCATTTGGTTTGTGAGGAAGGCCTGCTCTAGGCAGATTTAAACATGTGCCATATTCCTTCCTCCATGATGGATTTACAGCACTCAAAAAACAGATGTAAGGGAAGCAAAGTAGAAAATATTTCTGTTTCCATTCCCTAACTAATGCTTTTAAAATAATATTTTCACAGAGTTGACTGGAGTGTCCCTTTGTGTTTCTAATAGAGATTTTGGCCATGATACTGATTCACCAGTAAATGGACCTTCAGATACTGGTTTTTATACTGCATACCTTTAAAAACTTATTCCCTGCAGCCAGGTGATCTCCATTTAACTAACTGCGTGAGTTCTGGAAACCAACTGGCTGCACCAGTGATGATTTAGGTGAGTTATGTTATAGTGGGTAAATCTTTGGGCAACAACTTATTTTCAGTTTTACATTTCTGACTGACTTAGATTATTTGTAGAGATCTGTTCCCACTTTGACATTGAAGAGTCGTGTTATTTTTTATTTTGTAAGTTTGTCAAAGAAGCCAAATTAAATTGACTATGAATCAATGTTGTAAAAAAAGAAAAGGAGAAAACTTCTAAGAGAGTTTATTCTTTTCTATACCAACTGTACATCACTATTAAATGTAAAATAAATAGAATAAAACTGTCAGTGGCTGACCATGAAAGACTTTTATTGATAGTTAAGTGGAAAACGACCTCAAATGTCTTTATAGCAGCCAAGACGTGGGTAGTTTTACTGGTTTCAAACTGCAACTGTACAATAAAATGGAGCTCATTTGGGTGTCAAAGCTGAAGCAAACATACACTGTAATATCCCCAAGTCATTATCAGAACAGAAACAAAACAGGACTCTTACTTTGCAGGTGCAAATGCTGGCTCTGTGGTGTCTGCCTCAAGTAAAAGCCACAAACTTTAGGAAACACTAACACAATGAAAGAACAATCCAATGGACGGAATTCAGTTTTATGCTGGTATTGTTACCCAATAAGCTTATAGAGGACAGGCCAATTTGTAGTGCTGGGTATCAAATGTGTCCTCAGCTCAAAAATAAGTTAACAAGAAATGTACTTTTTAAACATTTTTAACACAGTTGTTAATAGTTTGAAGTGATAATTAAAAGCATCTTATTAACAAGAACTTGCATTTACAAAAAACACCTCAATTATCAGCTCTCATTTTGTGAACTTATTTGCTTTAACCATTAGAAATAACTACTGTAAAGAAATATATTGTAGTATAGAAAACAGGTTCTTCTACAGCTGTTTTTATTTAGACAAAAGCAGTTGTCATACTTTTTTAAAAAAAAAAAAAAACAACTGTACGTCCCTCAAAGCAAGGTAAAATTCTGCTTTGGTATGGACAGTAGTACAAACAATCTAGTCTTAAAACACAAGTGCAGGTAGGTAATAATTACCTTTAACTGATAGTGAAACCAGATGAAGTGATAAACAACTGAAATAAAATCGCTTATGTGGAACTGGGGATAGACTGTGTGTGACACCACAAATGACCATAATTTGAACGTAGGAATTTTACTGTTTTTTAACAGGTCCCGCTTCATAGCTGGCAAACTTACTTTACTGATCCTGGTGAAATCTGTAAATATTACAGTTATTGTCGATATTTCTATATAACACCTATAGTAGCAAAAAACAGCTGTTTTCATTATAATTAATTAATCTGCTTATTATTTTTAGACTTAACTGATTAGATGTTGTCTATTACATGTCAATGCCATAAATATATCATATCATAAATTTGCGGTTCACCTAGAGAACCTGAACTAGGTTGTCTTGTTTTCTCCATCCCACGATAACCATTGGTATTCAATACTATGATTGAAGACTACGGTTGCAGATATACCTGCCTTTAACAACCCAAACTCCGACAATGAATGATGCTGTCGCCATTTGGAACACCAGTTCTGCACATTCTCAGAAGTTATTGCTGAGTGTATATGAGATGCAATACCACAAATTGCCAGAGGGACAGCATAAACTGATTTTGGCAGCGGCTTTTAATCTCAACAATACTAGTGAAACAATTTTAGGGTGGGAAAAAAAATCTGCTGCATATACATGTTCGCTATTCATGTTGATGTTGCCGTTTTCCATGTCGTGATCTTGACGTTAACTTCTTAGTGTGTCGCCATGGCATTTGTTTATGTTGTAAAAAAGCAGACGTTCATGAGAAAGAAATGCTATTGTGGGTCAGGCCCTGATTAATTTTGCCCCATGAGATAGACCTTTTATATCCTCCACATCTACGCAAACTACACAAGGAAGAATGTAAACAAAAACGCAGATGACATTGCGACTGTCCATAAGTGTGCATTACTAAAAAGCAAGTGTGGCCTAAGAAAAGCTAGACAATACACATTTTTGAAAGGCTGAGACTGCTTTTGGCATTTCTAGCTTTTGAATAAAACATTCAGAATTATTAGTTAGTTTTCATTTATTTATTTATTTTTTATTTAGATTATCATCAACTAATCAAGACTTATAATACTTTCAGCAGTATCAACATATAGCTAGCCCTTGTCATTTAGGACAGACCTAGTAACACTGCCACAAAAAAACAGGAAGACAAAAATGAGTGGCAGCAAAAAAGAAAGTAACTCCCTCCTCCACAAAGTGAAACCAATGAGAGCTGTGTAGATTCATTGTTTTAACACATCTCAGTACATGGGAGAGAGGCCCCAACAACAGCAGGACAACAGTTTTCCTCACTACACTGCAGTTGGGCAGAGGGACAGAGAGAGTAAAGCAAAGGATGTGGACTGTTCGACTCAGAAAACTTCCTGATTTCATAAAAGAGGTGAGAAAGAAAACAGAAAGACAGAGCAGAGTCAAGGAGGGTACATACAGGCTAAACAAAAGACCGGGAAGGACACAAAAGACAAAAATGCCAGGTAGGATTCCAGCAAGAGGCTCCACCTGAGCCCCTCCCCTCACCATGCACACACCCCTCCCTCCTCCTCGTCCTCCTACACACACACACAGAACTTCCCACACTCACAGGCTGGTGCTTGAGGTCCTATCTCTCTCCAATTCCGTCTCATGAGCCCTGCCCCCAGTGCCTGACCCAGTCACCAGCATTCCCTGCTAACCTCTGTCCCCCCCATTCCACAAACATCATGCATCACTGTCACCCTCTTCGTCGTTCACGCATTCATCCTGTCACCCGCTTAGCAAAGACCCCCTCATGGGGTCTACATATACGAGCAGCTCATTGCCCATGTCCCTCCCCGTCCATGTTCCTTTGGATTCCTCGTGCACAGGTTGTAGGTGTGTGCGTCTGCACGTGTGTGCAGAGCTGACTGTAAATCTGTCAGGAGAGGGGTGCCATGGAAGGAGATCGGGGCTCCTTGCTGCCACACCCCTCCAGTTGAGCCACAGCCAAGACAGACAAGATCAGCATCTTGATCAACAGAAAATTAATCACCAACAGTTTTAACAATCAGGATCAGTGTTTTTAGACATGTGAACAAAGAAAATGTGTTTATTAATGTCAGTCAATCATAGACTCAGCTTTTCGAGGTTTAAGTTGTCAGCTATTCATGTGTCTATGAAATAGTGACAGCAAAAACAGTAATGAAAATATTAACTAAGAAACAAGGCTGCGAATCATGCCGAATGTAGATACCGATATCGGGGAAGCCTCACATCCTTCACCTGTCCACACTCGAAGTAAAACCCTCTGCATGACTTCCATCCAAGTTCTGTTTACACACACAGAAGAGTAGACTGCCATTACTCAGCAGGGACTGTAGTAGGGCTCTGGTGTCACGCTCAAGGACACAGTGCTGTTCAGTGCCTACACACACACACACACACACACACACACACACAGGCTGGCTGACGTTCAGGGTCACAGGACAGTGTATATGCACAGGGCCACGCTGCTGCCCCCTGCAGATATACAGTGAGACACATTACTGAGGATGAAGCTGATGTCAAGAGGGGGTTACGAAGGAGAACAAGCGGGGAGGAAAACACAAGCTGCCAACATTCACTCTCTCACCTCACACGTTCACAGACAATGCGTGACCCTGTTCGAACCAAGTGCCTGCACACAGCAGTGTGTGCACTTTTAGTCGGAACCTCAGTGCCAGGCTGGTTCACTCACACACACACACACACACACACACACACACAGCATCAGTCTGCCTTTTAAGCAAACCAGCCAAATACATGAGTGCCCTCTTTCCAACGTGCAGCACACGCTACGCCGTTGACACTGTGCGAATCCCCCCCGTGTGTTGCGACAGCGTCTGGCTCAGGTGTTGCACAGTTTCCCATCGACGGTCCGCAGATACACACAGAAATTCGTCAACTATCGTCCCGGCTTGTGTGTGTGTGTGTGTGTGTTCAGCGAGTGTGAAGTGTGTGTGTGTGTGTGCTCTCTCCGAAACTTCCCGGTGTGCTGTATCGCGTTGGAAACACTTCTGTGATCCGCCAGCTTGTGCGTAAAAACTGGTCAGCCTGAGTAATGGCCAAGTTACCAAATCTGACAAAGAGCTGCTGCTTTTGCAGGAAGCGGACACACACGGAGAACGCCGAGCGTGCACCTGACCGCCGACGCGGGCAGGTTGGTCAGTCTTTGCTGTCATGTTCTAAATGACCATGCACTGTGCCCTCCGTGCTGATGCCAATATTGTGTGTGCACCGCCGCTGGGAACCCAAGTGACTACGTTTCCGTCCTTCTGTCGAAATGTTAGCTAAATGCAAAGCCGGGTTAGAATTGTCAGGATGCTCACAAACACGCAGCCCGGGACTTACCTCGTGGACGTATCTGTCTAGAGGATCGATAATTTCTTCTTTACACCATTAACTCTCCGCCATCTTCGGCACTGTTTGTTTAAATGGGAAACACTCCCGAAGCCCAAGAAGCCAGTTCTGTAAGTTGAAGTGTCGCGGTGCCTTCTGGGTAAAGGAGTTCGTTCAAGTGGAGCGCCGCGCTTCCTGCTGCCTCGTCCAATCCGGATACGGACTACAGGCAGACTCCACCGCCGCATGGGGGTGTGTGTGTGTGTGTGTGTGTGTGTGTGTGTGTGTGTGTGTGTGTGTGTGTGTGTTGTGTGTGGGGGGGGGGTAGGCACTGTCTGTCTAGCAGCCCACAGACAGACTGTCAGCGACATTAGCAGAACGCACAGAGACGCCACGCTGTGTATTTCTACTTAAGCTCAGCATGATTCGAACAGCAAATTGCTGACTTGTTTTTTGAAAAGGAAAAAAAAATTAAACAAATTTCTGGACTTCATGCTAAAACAAGTTGTTTGACTACAGAACATTAAACAGGTTGTTAACCTAAACTTGGGAGCAATATAGGACGCAAAGGTCTTATCTTTGCCTGACCGGGATAAGTTGGTTGATTTGGATGAAATAAACGTTCTGTTCATGTGCCAGTAGCGTCCTACTTATTGAAAGCTGGGATTAGTTCTAACACTTTTGGAGAACCATAGTGGAAATAGAACATGGTAAATCACATCTGCACAAAAAAGCTCTTCACAGCTGCAGGTTTCACGGAAGTTGTCTATAGGTAAAATGGTAGCACAGGCTTTCCATGACCTAACAGGTTTGAGGACGCAGACTTTTAGAATGTGTGCAGATAAAATTGGATTGATAACCAAAATACATGAAAATTGATTTAATACAGGAAGGAAAACACAGCGTCCTTTAAAAGTAGGATGTATCCACTAGGGGGCACGTTAAGGAAAAATCATCCTTAACCAACAGCATCATAACGTATGTGCAAAAGTTTTTCTTTTGCATAATGTTAGCAAATCCTCTGAGAATTGAGTTTAATTTTTAAATAAAGAGACAAAGTAAAAGTATTTCACAGTGGGTTTACTTTACTTCAGGCCTAAATCCTGTTTTACATTATCTTGGATATATTGGCATTTGTGTACAGTGTATTGGCCAATAAATGACAAAAAATTGCAATCAAAACTGCCAAAAATCTGTTTGTAATCAACGGTATTTGCATTGGAGCACAAACACGTTGTTTGTTAGGTTTAGTTCATTGAAGCAGACGTCACACATAATGCATCATAGACAAATCAAACCCAGTCAACAGCCAACATAATATATAGTGACTGAACATGCTGAGGCAGCATATGCTCATTCTTTATTGTTATCTTGAGAAGAAAACATCCCTAAATCCAACTCAAAATGTCTCAAATACAGCTTTTAAAGCCTTCTTTTGAAAACCAGAAGAAAATGACACATTTTGAAATTTATGCTAGCATTTTTCCATAGTTTAACTCTTTGCTGTATTAATTCAACAGATTTTAAATCATAACCATAAAATTGTTATGTTAATCAATTTAATTTTCTCCATTAATGGTGTGGGTCATTATAAAATGAACAGCCCAATTTTGAAAAGCTCAAAACAAGGTTTTGTTCACTTTCTGACCAAAAATACAGCATGTGAAATCGTGACAGTTGTTTTAATTTGTGATAGAAGAAGACAACAAACAAATTAAAGCAGCTCTGTAGCCCTATACACAGCAAACTGTGACGCACTGTGTTCTGACACCTGTGGCTCACAGCCAGCATAAATGTTTCCTATGCTGACCCCTGTTTGCCACAGTATTAAAACCACCAGCTTGTACTAATTTTGTGGCTGATAAGTGTAAACATTAAGATAATTGTTTCTCTTCATGAAAAAGACCAACACTAAAATGTGATTTTGTGTCCCGCAGCATTTTTGCAGAAGTCAGGATTCTGTGAACTGCATTTGCTTCACTAGAGGGACTGTGGCTCCTTCAGGCCATCTATCTCTTATAGATGATGCCCATATGTGTGCCCCATATGCAAGCTGGCAGGGTCAGCGTGGAGCAGCGATATCAGAGCCGGGTGGCCTATGTACTGGGACACATCAACGCAGTGCCCTGACTGCTGCCAAGACATACAAGGCAGGGACAGATAGCACCAAAATCCGTCACCATGGTGATACCAGGCAGACAAGAGCATGGATAGATGGATAGATACACACACACACACACACACACACACACACACACAGAGTGAGTAAAGATCCTGTTGTGTCAATGACAGTGGGAATGAAAGAAGATGAGAAGAGGAAGGTGAAAGAGAAGTGAGACAAGATGATGAGATAGTGGAGTTTAGTTTAAGCGAGTTTAAGGAGACGGGAGACATGATCACAGATAATGATAAATGGTGCCTATTGCCTCAAGAGAAGGGTAGATGGGAAAACTCATAGGTGTTAAAGAAACACAAAGTCGAAAAAGAGGAGAAAATAAGAGTGTGGAGTTGTCAGCGTGATCAAGGAGGGGAGGAAGCATTGTAGCTCAACCAGTTCTACTCCGAAAGTGAGGGAGGGAGAACATACAAGAAGGTGAAAAGTGGGAGGCTAGGGAGAGGAAGGGAAAATGTTGAAATTGGGTTTTGGAGAAGATTTAAAGCAATTAGCCTCATGGGTCAGCCATAATTCATCAGGCAAAACTAAAAGAACTGCTAAAGAGAAGAAAGTGTGACTAGAATGTGACTCAGTGAGCGATGCAAAAATGTGAGGGCTCCTGAAAAGCAGAAATTGCATTAGAAAGGTCCTTAGAATTTAATTTCTGGAGCCAGCTGCTTCTTCAAAAATCTTAAGCACATGTAGAAGAATGTAACCTAAAATTTTTTACTAAAGTTATATACACAAAGAAACTGGAACCAATCCTTTCAAAAAAAAAAAGAACTAAAGAAATGTGCACAGTGTATGCCTGATGTTACACTGTAGCACTCAATGAACACATACACTCAAAGACACACACGCACACACTGGGACGAGTCTCAGCCAAAGGATTTAGAGACATTTTAAGCCTCCTTTAAAAGAAATTAGACTTGGAGCACATTCAAGGTCCACTGGCAGGCTATACTGACCCAGTAAGTGTAAAAGCTTAATGCAGGTAAAACGATGCAAAGAGAGAAGAGAAACTGCTAATGATGGAATTTAGTATTATAGGTGACCTTCAAAATGAGGTACATTCATATATATCACATGTAATGGTTTATATTTCCATATAGACTATTTATTTTATCTATATTTCCATGTGTATGCTACGAACATAGAGGAAGTACTGCAGTGTACGCTGTTCAGCCGTAATAGACAATCTATGCATAGCTGCAACACCAATAAACATTTATTTGCCTTTTTACAAAGAGTATCTGAAAAATAGCAGATTCACTTTCAGGAAAATACTCACAAGAGAGACTTTAAAAAGAATGGTCAAAATCAAAGAGGTTGAGATGGAATATCTTTAACTAAACGTCTTTAGTATGGGTCAAGCTCAACTGTATTTTCATTTTATTCTTCCAAAAATTGAAAGGCTCCCTCCAAAGCTACAGAAAACTTATACAACTGTTGTCTCTAACCATTTGATTCTTCTTTTGATCAGCAAAGAGAATGTGTGTAAACTTCTCAGAGCCTTTTAACAGACAAAATCATGGTTTTGTTAACTTTTTGTGGTCATTTTGATTTCTTTGTGATTGTTTTGCTACTCTTTGTATTTGTTCTTTCTCTTTTTGAGGTGTTTTAGGCCTCTGTGCTCATTGTGCATCTATTTGTAACAAATTCTCCTTTTTAATCTCTTTGTGTTGTCTTTTGTGTTTGTAGCTTTTTAAAAATCTCACTCTAAAAACATCACTGTAAAATAACAGTAAATGATTTGCAGCAGAGATGCCAGTATATGACTGTTGTTTTCCAGTGCATCTACTGGTATTTGTTTTAACCATATATTGAATTACGGTACATGATGACATGTAGAGTAACTGTGGTTTTACATTAATTTTCCAGTATAAGCCAGCACGTTACTGTTTATTTTACAACGCATAATAAAATTTGCTACTTTGCTTAACGTTGCCGTAGTTTATTATAAGTTTTCAACAACCTTGTAAGACAAATAAAAGTGAACAACATTTGTATTACAAAACTTGCAGTTACTGCATTATCATAACTGGAAGAAAATAAACTCCTTAATGACAGACTTTATTAAACTCCTGAGCATAACCTCAGACGCAGAAATAAAACAAAAACAATGTTAACACAACAGGTTTCTGTTGGAAACAAGTATCTTTGCACATTTAACTGTTTGACAGTGAACGTGCAAGGGAAACAGAGTAGAGAAAGAAAGGAACTGAGTACAGCGTTTGGCTGATGTGAGAAAACAACAGTTACTGATGATGAGAAAACAAACAACAAAAAATGAGCAACACAATGTCACATCCAAAGTATAAAAATACGAAGCTAATAGAGGGGGAGAAAAGTAAACAGGTGTAAATTAACATTCCACATTTCTCTATCTGCTGAGAGACATTTGGTCCTTTGCATTTGCAGTTTTACTGTCAGCTCTATGATACCACAAGCAAACACAGGTTAGCAACATTTACATAAATGATTCAAACAAATTGGCCTGTAAACAAAATTTAAAAGGTCTGAAACATCTTTCTCATATCAAAAGGAACAGCAGCTACATTAGTCCACCACTTAAAATATACCATTTTTTTTAATTGTGAGATACTCATGTTTTTTGTTGCCTATTCTTTTCTACTGGCCTGCATCCATGTGACATAACTCCAGTTTTTGGGAGTGACAACAAAAGAAAATGGCCATAGATGCTGAGGTTGGAAAATGATACATTTTTAGAGAAGTTAACAAGTTGTACATTCACAATAAAAACTGATTTTAAACCAGAGCTTGGACATTTCTTATCAAAAACTGTGCCAATATGATACTACAATAGAGACTTAAGATAAATTTGTTATGGACTGCTGAGACATTATTTTAATATGTATTAGCATGGGCAGTGGGGATAAATAAACACCTTCCTCATCACAGTTTGCTTGAGGGTTTGTCTAATGTTTCAATGTTTGCTGCTGTTGCAGATAATTGCAGATATGACCTCTTGCTGTTGAATAATAATTATTCAATTGTACTGTTGTCCTTTTTTAATTTTCGAAATATAAAAACATAAATGATAATATGGAAAAGGTTAAGGGGTAAATAAACAACCTGAAATAGATTACACAATAAAGAAAAGGTTTCAGCAGTTAACTAAATTATAAACCATATATTGTGTCATTAAGTCTTTGCTGTTTGTGGAGTTTTTTGAAGGGTCATATGAAACAAACACAACAACATTCCAGAGATACAGAAATAAACTCTGGTATTCATGGTAACAGTCCGACCTCATTTGTATTAGCATAGAAGATTTACGTAGCCCATGCACATTGGAGAAAGAAAGATGATTTTTATTTTAAGATGTATGTTAATGTTAATAATATTTAGGAACAAGTACCATTACTTACTGCCATGCCACAAGAAAACCTAAATCAAACAGGGTGCAAGAAGTCAGATTTCTGAAAAACATATATGAGCGTAGTGACTTATTACACTTTTTGCAATTGCTTAAGTTGGAAATCAGGGCTCACTACACACAGTGCACAACCATACACACAAGTAACAGAAAGCCTGTGTTTGTACAAATTCCATCCATCCATTATTGCTTATCCTTGTTTATGGCCACTGGGGGAACTCCGCCTATCCCAGCTGTCAAAGGCGGAGTACACCCAGAACAGGTCTTCAGTCTGAGTCAGGACCAAAACAGAGAGACACACAGACAGTCAACCAGCCACACTCACGTTCACATCTACGAGCAATTTTAAAGTCACCCAAAGCAAACCCACACAAGCACAGAGAGAACATGCAAACTCCACACAGAACAGAACACTCTAAAAGATTTTGGAAAAAGTAACTTTTGCCAACCATACGGGTTCCCCTATAGTTTGCAAACCATCAGAGGAGATTTGCATGATGTGATTTCACTTGCCCTCACCCACCTGCAGCACACACATATGTGACAGCTCAGCATTAACTCAGTTGTCCCCTCTCAGCTGGGCATTAAGGTCAAGATTCTTGAACGGAACAATACCTTATGCAGCTGGATCTTAAACTTTCAAACAGGCTCCAGAAGGTGACGGCTTTTCCTCCTCTGAGAACCTCTGAGTGCATGTCTGTAGGCCCCTCTTCACCAGCTCCAACACTCTTATAAATTTAGCAGGTGTATCATCACAGCCTGGTATGCAGGAATGGAAAGCCCTGAAGACAGTGATCAAAACGGACCAGCACATCACCAACTCTGAACTGCAGGATCTCTACACCCAGAAAGGCAAAAAGAAAAGCGGGAAAAGTCATCATGGACCCGAAACACTCCAGCCACACAGACTTTTCACTGCCATCAGGGAAAAGATAAAGAAGCATCAGGGGGAGATCCACCGGGCTCAGAGACAGCTTTTACCCACAGACAACTGGACTTCTGAACTCAGGGACACACACACAATATACACTTCACTAGCACAAGCAGAAAAAAACTAATCACTATCTCTTTACCTTGTCGAACGTGACCAAAATCCCATTGTTTACATCACAAGGCTACTAGGGTGACAAATCCATTCCCACAGAGACCCCACATAAGACGGCGAAGACCATAGCTAAAAGAAACCGTAGTTCTAAATAATTATCGTGAACAACAGAAAAGGAAATAAATAAATCAAAGAAATATGTAAAGTACAGGAAGTAAAAGGGACATAAAGGAACAAACACCTGGGAATGCTGGGTAACGCTGACAGGAAGTTGGTATCTAGATCTCTAGAGTGTACGTTAGTTGCTAGTGTAGTTACTATGGTTAGGTCATGAATAGTCCGCACCAAGTCCAACCAAACGCTGGGACATGAAGGGAGAGCAGATTATGGGAGACGAGGACAGGAGGAATGTGGCTTCTGTAAGGTAAGGTTAACCAAAGATGCAACGTGTGTCAGGATTCTGGACTTTAGTTGGTGCCACTTTTGTTTATTTCCTGTCTTTTATTTTGTCGTATTGCTTTTTCTTTAGTTTCTTTTGGGTTCCTTTACTTACCTCGTTTGTCCTGATTGGTCCCACCTGGTTCCCCGCTCGTTTAAAACCAGTTCTCCCCTCACACTCCTGTTCTACCCATGGCCCACACATGCACCGGTGCTTGTCTTTGGTCTGAGGTTTGGGCTTTCATTTACGTTCACTTGTTCCTCCTTGTTTTGTTCTCCTTGACCGACTGTTTGCCTTTGTTCGTTCACTTCTCTTCTTTGCTCCTTTCCGTTACGTCTGTTGGTCTGTTTTCTGTCACAGGTTTTAGGTTTGGTCATTTGTTCTCCCTTTCTTTTGTTGAGCTCTGTTTAAGTACTCGATGTGGTTCTCTGTTTGTTCCGATCAGTTTGTTTCAGTTAAGACGCTGTTGGTTCCGGTTGAGACACTTTGCTTAGAGTTTGTTAGTTAGTCCCTCCTTTGTGGCTCTTCGTTATTTCCTTGATTAGAGAAATTACTTTTTGCTGTGTTATCATTTTATGTACTTAGTTTTCTGTTTATTTCAATTGTTACCACCTAGTTCCTTTCCCTGGTTAGTCTACTTTAAGTGTGTGCGTTTCTCGTCCTCCCTTTTCGGAGGGGGTTTTTGTCAATCTTTGTTCCTTTTTAATAAATCCTTGTTTTTTTTCACACACTTTAGTCGTCATCACCCTGGGTCCTTATTCTCGATACCACCCCACTTACAATTTGTTTTTGAGTTGCCACTTTAACTGTGTGTCTGTGTGTGTTTGTGGGGTTGTACAGGTAGTAAGGCTGTTTCCATTTGGTGGTCTGAATGCAAATTACAGGTTTTTAATACAGTTTACGCGTGGAATCCACCGTGTTTAGGCTGATCAGATCGTGTACAAGTGACAACGTGTCTGTTAGTCGTGTGTGTAGATTAGTAGGTGTCATTAATCCTGCGTGTCTAGACACTTCTTTCAAAGTGTTCTTCTTTCAGCTTTTCTTCTTGAACTGTTGTACACTGCTGTAGTGATATGTTACAACTTTAAAGAGCAGAATAAGGGACTGACAAAGTGTGCAGTTGATGTGATCATTAAACCGCTTCACCACATAATTCATTAGGCTTTTTATTTATAATTTATTCTTCTCCTTGGGGGGGGGTTATGAAGCCTTGTTCTATTTCTCTTTACTTTAATATAACAAAACTGTTATTGGGTATTTTACTTTACTTGTTATTAAACCTGGCTAAAACTTAAAGGGAAATATTGTACTTTATTACACTTGTAGCGTTACCTGCTGTAAAATTGGTGTGTACACATAAATACATCAGTTGTAATTCAGTGATATTGCTCTCTATATACAAAATTAATATATTGTGCTTTGTCCTGTGATTTCTCAACCAACACGATTCTTAAGATGTAACAAACGTGTAATTTTGAGGTGTGGGACAGCCAGAGTAGTTTCATTACAGATGGAATTGAACTTATAGTTGGATTAGTATTTGAAATTAGAGATTTTACAGATTTTTGTTTACACATTATCTTGAATATATTTTTGTAACTTTTGGGAATGTCTGATTGTTTTATTACCTGGCTTTACTGTCATTACATTTTGGAGTGAAACATTTGAATTTATTAGGCCTCTTTCTGATGGTGAAACAGTGGAGAATTGTTTTTCTATTGGTAGCTAGCTTCAGGTTACAGTTCCACAAAATTTAAAGCCACATTATTATGGTGCTTATTGTCCATCATTTGGAAAATTCTGTTGTGCTGCCGGAAGCTAAAAGAAAAGTGAAATGACAGAAAATGAACTCTAACACACATACACACACCCAGCAGTTACACTTACAGCACTAGCACCTCAGCATTTAAATGTGTCTTCACTCTTTTGATTTGCCCATGATCTTCACTGACAGTAAACCACACTTACTGCATAATATCACAATAATAGATGGAGAGTGAACACAACATCACTTTTTTTTTTAACAGCATCTAATCTATTAGGAAATTAGGAACATTGGACAGACTTGTGGAAAGTAAGAACAGGAAAGCAGTTTAAAATTCTAAAAAGGAAATGTTGCAGGGGTAGGCAAAAAAACTACCACTAACATTGTATTTGGACCTAATATTTTTGTCAGCGCATGGAGTCAAGAGCTACTTTGAATTTTTAGTTCGTAGTTCAGACAAACGCGTGTGATAAGATCAGAAAAAGGAGCTGCAAATCATGTACATTTAAAATAAAACTGCAATAGTGTTCTTTTTTTTTTTATATAATTCACAGATTAGTGATAAATGAAGACACAGGACAGTTAGGAGATTACCTCAACTCCTGTATTTAGACACAGTTTGTAGAGGGCTTATTAGCTCTGCAGTGGATCAATAGTAAATTAAAAGGGAGAGAAATTACAAAGAGATTACTACTAAAATTAAATGGCAAATATGCCCAAAAATATAGGAGGTGAAACTGTGGGAGACAGTTTCATTCATTTATGAACCTATCCTGTACTATAGTCTTATGAAGCCAATACCCACTGTCTCCATTTTTGTTAGTGAAAACCACCTCAGCATCATCCGATACAAAATCAATATAGCACAATTGAATACATAAAGCAAAACTTGAGAAAGCGTGTGAATAACTGGCTTGAAAGCCTCACGGGACGATAACGTTGACATTTGGAAAAACAAAACTCACAAAGGCGAATGGAGACGTGTGAAAGGAAGATGAAACCTGGGAACGTGTGTTTGCCGTCACAGTGAAAGGCTGCACAAACCGAGAGTTCGAGCGATGAAGGAACAGATGAGTCTGTATACGCACATATGACCCTGCTAGTGCTGTCAGCTGTCCCAGTCGCTGGCTGGGCCGTGTGGTTGCTCATGCACATGAGGGCTGGTGTGTTCAAGATTTAAGATTCATGTTCCAGATGCACAGCTTCTTTGGTGCACAGCTGCATGCACACATACAGACAGAACACATTCCACACAGTCTAGAGGACATGCATAAATCATATTCATATTCATTCCACATTTTTGTTGATTTTTGTGATTCTTAATGTGAACGCTTGAGGCAAAAGGGACGCGTGCTGACTTCTAAACCGAGGCATTCACTATAGCTCTATAAGCTCTCACTGCAACGTGACATATCTCTATCTTGTTGAAAATGGAAGACTTGCCACGGTGGTAGAAAAGCTCTTAAAACACGATGTCCAGCTTATTCGAGGCAACGTAGAAGAAACTATAGGAATCGTGACTAAGCATATCTTCTGCTTTTGTGTGAGCTCAGTTCACCATGAGGTCTTACTGCCTTTCCCAGCAGTTTTGGCAAAGTCAGAGGTTTTGGGAACTTGAGGAAAAACTTGAGTATAATTTTTGAACAACATAGTTCAAAGACTATATGGTGGCTCCTATTCCATAGTGGTGCTTGGAGGTAAATGAGAAACCAGCTTAACATTACTGACGTTACCAAGTGTTGGGCCACAACAGAAAGTGTTGTTATACTATAAGAAAGTTTTAATTTTCCCCTGAACTCGTTGCAATAGGATGACCAAGGAGCCACTCTTTCAATGTCAGTCTTGCTCTGAAAACTTGTTCTGTGAAACTGAAATATGCCTTTGCACTTTCCTACTAAATCTTTGCTTGGAGGCTGCTTCGGTTGATTTGACTGTTTTGTCATTAATTACCTTCCTCATAGTTTGTTTCCTACTGTTTCAATTATTCTGCCTTTCCCTCAATTTCAATCCAAGATCTTTCTGCAGAGTATTCAATAAAAATTTGTTTTAAACTGACTTCCCTGATCGAGACAGTCACATAGACAAACACACAGAAACAAACATGTACATATTTGGATTTTGAAAAAGGTGGGGGCGAACATATCTAATAAGAAATGTTTATGCGTTGCTTTGTTTTTTTGTTTTTTCCCTATATCTTTCTTTTGTTTAGTTTGCATCACCATTGCTGTTTACTGACCCCAAATGCACCGTCCCTTTCCCATAGTTCTCTTTGGCTGCACATCCGTCAATAGGGTGACATTAGCCTCTGCTGTCACCCTCAGTCTCTCCCTCTCAGCACTTTTCTCCTGTGTTTCCTCCTCTGACTTCTCATAAATATGCTTCTATCTATCCATGCTGTCTGTCAATATCTTTGTGTGCACCAGACTAAGTTCCAGACATTGAAAAGTTTGTCAAACTATATACATCCAAAACCTGGAGGCTGTGATATAAAGCACCTTGATAAAGTAGGTCAATCAAAGTTGTGTCATCCTGCTCAGAATAGACAAACTGTGGCTCCTGGTACCAGATCATCACAGAGGCAAGGTTACATGGTCCTACATGACTTGGAGAAATTACATGGACCTGCAAATGAGCACAGGGACAGGCATTAGTTTGGTGCAATGTAAACTGTTTTGCGTCTATATCCTCTGCATGGTTCACGGGAGATGGTTCATGGGACTTGGAGCATGGTGAGAAGCACTTTAAAAAATTCTGGAAGACAGATGAATCAGGAAAAGAGAGCAGGGCATAACCCATGTAGTGTTCCAGCAGAAACAACTCCTGGATCAACTGGACTACTTATCCTGATTAACTAATCCTGTGTGGAAGAGGCAGAGTTTAAAGAGTTGCAGTTACCTCATCCGTATCCATAGCAGAGGTCTCTGAGTTATTTAAGGTGTATACTGGCAAAATGCTGGGTGTGAATGAGATTCATCTTCAATGTTCAAGGCTTTAGATATCATTGGGCTTGCTGCTGACTGACGTGTCTTTTAAGTGACACGTGAAACGTCTGTTGTACTTCAGATTTTTAGGAAAGCTTTGAATGGCCGGCAAGGGTGGTGGTCTAGTTTTTGAAAAAGCTTACTGTTTAAAATGCTTTAAGGACTTCACAGTGTTGCCTTGTATTAACTGTCACACACGCCCACTCATCGCTGACATCAGTTGGTGGATGGCCTCTTCACCTCTTGATCAACAACCACCACAGGGTGGGATTATCATACTGCTCCAGCCTCCCTGGTGAAAGTTATGCCAAGTTGCTGTAATGCAGGCGTCACCCAGTCAAATCTCAGAGCCACATGGACCATAGCGGATTTCTTCTTGGTCATTGGGCAAACTCTTCACCAAGGCTGATGAAGGTCTCATGAGGGATTTCCCATGTGTTTTATTCTCCATTGTGTCTTGTGTGATATTGCACAAATAGTGGTCACCGTGGGCTTTGCTATAAGAACCATCTGGTGCATATATGTCACTGGAATAAGAGTTGTGTCTGTATTCTTGGCAGGAAGTTAAATGTGTTTCCACTTGGTGTTGGGCTCATCAGAGTTGTACCATGTCAAAAATTTGTGATTTTCATGGACAGTCATGCCAAAGTGCAGCTGTAAAAAGAGTGTCTGGTTTGAAGGCCTCAGACTTTCTTCTCTTGTTTTTGCCGATGATGTGTTTCTGTTGGCTGTTAGCTTGATTTATCAGTAGATCTGTTTTTCGAACCTTCGCCTATGGTATGAGCTTTGGGAATAGAGCCATCTGAGGAGGTTTGGACATGTGATCAGGAGGCCTCCTTGATGCCTGGCACTTTACGGCTGTGGGCTTGTGAAACAGGTAGGAGACCCCAGAAAGACCCAGCTCATGCAGAAAAGACTCGTGCTCCAATGCGGGAGACATAGCTGAAGAAAATGATGTCTTGCTTCTCCTGCTGCTACCAAGACTTGACTCTTGGTAAGTGACAGAACAATGGATGGAAAATGGATATGATTCACAGTTGTCCTTTTTAAAACACACACCGAGATAGACACACATCCTTTCATCATTATCCTCAGTTTTACTGGAAATCAAAGCACTGTTTTTGACATTGCATTCTGTTCGTGCAGTTCTCCTCCTCTCACTTCCTTTAGCAATATGTCATAGCTTGGGTCTGCTTTTCATTCCCGTGCCTTTGATCTATCCAGATGTTTCCACCCCTTCTCTCCACTCTGTTCTACTCCGTCTATACCTGCCCCACACCTCTTTCGCACACACTCCTCTTTAGTTTGGTTGCTGACAAATAGCTGTGAGTTCACAAACCCCTCAGATATCCACCAAGGTAATGGGCCACTGTAAGTAAACCTGGCTGGTAGAGCAGCTGCTGCACAATTTGCTCATTGAAAGCAATCAATGAAAATAACAATATAGGACTACAATCCTTGCAAGAGATTACACAAACACATAGAAGGGTGCGTGCGCACACACACACCCATTCCAGTCCTGCTAATTGTTGGCTATTAGTCTGCAAGTCTGGGATTACATGTCTTATTAAATACAGAATTTCAAATGAGCTTCGTTAAATAAGAAAGTACTCCCCTTTTAATGAAGCTAATTTATATGGAAATTACACATAATACTGACGATTGAGCAAGAGATTTATCCTCATTGGATGAAGAGGAGGGACGGGGTAGTGATCCCCCCCCCCCCCCCAACTCCCCTCACCGCTCCCTGCATTGGACACATAATGCTATATGCTTTGAGTTTTCAGGTTGTATACTGTATGTTTCGGTTAGGGATGCAGCAATCAGTCTGTGTGTGTGTGTGTGCGTGTGTGTGAGATGGAGAGCATGTGTGTGAACTCCTGTCCTTGTGCTGACCCTGCAGAGCTCCAGCCTGCCTCTCTGGTTCCCACTGATCCATCATGTTGTCTGATTGCCCAGAGAAAACCCATTACTCTGAAACAACACATTAGTGAGCTGCAGGTGTCTCTTCTCTGTTTTGTGCTCATTCCTCACTATCCATTGATGCAGATGTCATGTTTTCAGTGGCCTAGCAGTCAGATTGTATAACAATGAAGTCAAGGTCCATGCCCCCTACCTAAATACTCTTAAATTTAGATAAAACTGTATTGCAACCCATCAGTTGGCTTATTTTGTTGGCTGATTGCACAGTAGATATTGTTTTAAAAGTGTCGAGCTGCATGCTGAGTGATAAGACAGTTTTTCAGTCTTTTTCATCCTACTAGTGATTTATTAATGCAGGTCTGTATGCAGCTATGCCCCTGCAGACTGCTTCTGTCCCTCAGGCAAAAAGCTCAGTGTTGCCCCCTGGCGGTGATCACGAGACATTTAAATCTGGTCAATACACCGTTCCCAAAAGTAGTATAAATGAAAAATATTAATGTTAAAATGAAGTAGTTCTAATATAGGATACCTGTAAGTATAATAGATAGAAATATGTAATGAGTAGGAGGCAAGAGGAGGAAGCCTCAAAAAATATTGTGGGAGAACCTGCTTAATGAACAGACTTTATTCCCAATTATTCACAATTCCTCCCATCGGCACATTATAATCTACTCTTCTCCTAATTTACTGTGCACTTTTTGGCATTTATATTGAGACATCTGTATTACTCAACTCAAAAGAAGGCACTATGTAAAAAAATATGTCCAGGTTAGTGTAGTGAACAAAAGCTTTATTCAAATGAAATAAAAAAAAAAATTGTGACAAAGAAAGGTGGTCATAACTCACAAGAATTTGCATATAAATATATACCATTGGAGCAGTTCAAAGACAACATATTTGAAAAAGGAAATATATATATCGCAACATCTATAAACAAGCAGCAAAACAAATCAAGGACAATGTCGAGTAAAAGAGAATTCAGTAAAAGTGTATCTCTGCTGTGCAGGCTTTTTTAAGTTGCACTGATTGCTGCCACCTAGAGTTAACTCAAAGTTCATCCCTTGCGTGTTTTTTTTTTTTTTCAGCAATTACAAAATGCACACAGTTTAGAATGGAGCAATCTCTTTAATTTTGTGTTAGTTCATAATCAGTCTAGAAACAGCTCAAAGTGAGCAGTGTCATGGTGCTCTGACATAATGCATATTATGCAGAAAAGTGCATTCCTGTGGGATTATACAGGCTATTGTGTCTCAAAGCGAGGGGGCTGTGATCGACAGTGTGGCTCTTGTTTTAGAGCCTAAATGTCAGCTGGTTGTTGTACAGTGGCATCTGATGAGCAAGAAAAGCTTACAGATGGTTTCACTCTACAAAATGTAGTTTAATACTTCAACCGAGCCTATAATTACAAGTACTGAAAAACACCTGTGTGACTGGAACAAACACTATACTGACCACTTGCTCCTCTGATCATATATTTATACTGATGTGTGGATGACTAGTGTCATTATGAAGATGCTTCTCGCTATCGTGTATCAGGTGGTTGTGAATGCTGCAGTGTAAATACCTGCAGCATAGTGTTAACTGAGCACTCTTATACAACTGAATTCACTTTGCTCTAATAAGGCAATAGAGTTAAATAAACCATTAGGCTAAATAATTTTTTTATACACTCATACCACAATGTATACACACGCCAACAGTTCAGCAAGCTTCATTCTTATATAAAAAAAAAAAAAAAAAAAAAAACAACTCGTATCAATATGGATGCAAAACATATATTCACATGTGTACTGAACAACAGTGAATTTCAACAGTTTCCCCTCTATAAAAATAGCTTAAAAATCTGACGTATTTTCGTACAGTGTAGGGTTAGGTCAGTTTTTTTTTTTCCCTCTTTAACATCTGAGACAGTTAAATAACAGGCTGGTACATAAGTCATCTGCTCCTCCTTCCCTCCTTTGACACTGCTATATACAGACAAAGGACTTTAAAGACCACTAAAGTCCCAATATGGAGCGTTAAAGGGAGCAAAAAATGAATGGCATCTTCATCTCCTCCCTGCTCTAGACCAAGACTCCAAACTCCAGCTGCACACAGGTAGTGCAGACTTTTGTGTACAAAGCTTCACATGCACAGTGGTTTATTAGTAGAGCAGGACTTGGTCCATGACAGGAAACAGTATGGCCAAGAGTACAATTTGTGTGCTCCAATGCAATGTCAGGATCATTGAAAAGGTGAAGCAGGAAGAACAAAACATGCCACATTTGGCAAATCAATCACAAAATCTTTCACACAGGATAGGGCATCTGGGGGGGGGCAGAGACATGTAACACATAAGCATTTAGTAACCAACAGAACATACGTTTATTCACAACTCTGTGTTTCACACAGAGGAGTGTGTTTGCAACTTTGACGGGCCCAACGGAAGTGAACTGAAGAACAGGATGTGATTGTTAAAAAAAATAAAACAGGGCAGGAGTCAGTAAGCAGATTGTCACATTTTATGCTCTGCACACAGGCGATAATTTCTTTTTTTTTTTTTATGAGACACGCAAGAAACATTGTTGTCATCATTCAGGCCCAGTCAATTCACAAACATACAAAAGAATACTGCAACATGCACAAGTGCACAGGCATTAAACAACCCCCTTCACAGACACACTCCCACTGCACCACGAGATGTAAGTTATAGTGTATGTGGTAAATAGCTATACCCCTGATACCCTTTAATAAAGAATAAAAAAAAAACTCGAACAGATAAGGCAAACAGAACAGGACACAAGCAGAACAAGTGATACAAACAACTAGCGTTATAAGGACACTTGAAGAAAGATTGTATTGTTTGGATTAACGAAATGCAGTTGCTATGTACCGCTGTGTTTGCTGGTTATAGCTTCTCAAAGCATATAAAATAAAATTAACCTATCTGTAGTATATGACAAAAATAAATAACTCAAACTTCTTGCAGCAGTTGTAAAAAGGCCACTGAATGCTTTTGTGTTTGCGTATGTGTGTGGTTGTTTGAGAGAAATGCAAACTCAACAGCACAAGTAAGAACTAGCCATAAAGTCTTTAGCCTTAAACCTTCATGCATTGACATTACCATATATAAGACTGAAGTGCAGCCTCAAACACAGTTTTCTTGCTGAAGTTTCTGATCATGCCATTACAAAGATTTAACTGTATGCATACAGTACAGCATCGCAGGTTACAGTACAGCTTTCCCTTGGTAAGTCACCTAACCTGAGTGAGCCCCTGTAAAAGGCTCATTCACAGGCTAGTGATAAAAGCAAAAATATATATATTGACTGCCTCAATCCTGTAGCATATTGGATTTCAAAGGCAGATGCTGTCAAATAATGGCAGTACATGACCAAGGATTTAAATACAAGCTTCAGTTTTCTAGCTGCAGCTATGTCAAAACCTAAATAGCACAAAAAAGTCTTCTGGAACTATTCATTTAGGATCTTGTCCTGACAACAGCAGAATATCAAAGCAGTGTCGTACAGAAGAAGAAGAGCTATATTTTGGGAGATGAGCCAGTGGCTTGTTTTGTGAGTGAACTGAAATGACAAGCTGTACAGTTATTCTGTACATTAACACTATATTAAGTTGCCCTGAAATCTATATCCACTACTTAAGGTACTGTGACAATAACTGATTTAAAGTCAAATTACCGAAGAGCAACTCAGTTTGAAGAACCCAGCGAGTGATCATCGTTTTACACAAAAGGACACTTTAAAGAGTTAAATCTATCCTGTTAAAGCATCGAAACCAGCTCTGCCCACATCCCATCTGCAGAGAACCCATATGAATAATACACATTTCTAGCAGACAGTAACACTGAACTTTTTCAAAAGGGAATTTCAGCCTCAAAGGGAGAGTTATTTAAGGTTTCTCAGTGCCCTTAAACAGTTGTTTAAGAGAGCTGTAGACAAAATTTGAAGTTGTGTAAAGACAATGTCACATTGTCAGAACTTCCTCACTCAGTTTGTTTTTCCACTTCTGTCATTTCTATGAAGCTTTGGCTTTTCTTGCCCGTGGTGATGTTTTATCCTCAGACTTCACGACTCCATTGGCAGCACCACCTGACAGGTAAACAGAAACCACTTTAAATAAGATGATGCTCTCAGCAAATTAATCACGTTGTGCCTGTTTGGGTGACTAACCAGGTGCTCAGGCTTGTGAATACTCACCCCTTGCAGGTTCCCGTTTGTGCGGCTTGCTCTTTGGGCTCACCATCTTCTTCTTTGAGGCCTGGTTCTGGCTGTGCTCTCTCCACTTTTTCAATTGAAAGTTAATGAATTTCCACATCATCCAGGCTTGTGTCAGGCAGATAGCTGCCAGACAAGTCATCCTGTCAGGGAAAAGGACACACTTTAAGAAGGGATTCAACTAGTGAACAGGAAAACAAAACTATAGCAATTTTGTACTCTTAAAATACAAGGTCATGGGAAACTAGTTTAGCACTGAGCCCTTTCTGCCAATCGGGACTTGCCTTATAGTGAGCACATTGAAGTTGCCATCTGCAAGGGAAAAGCCCTGGTTTTCTGTACGTGGCAGCCCAAAGCCAAACGTCAGAACTGAGAGTGTGAGGGTGAGGAGTCGAGCGATGACAAAAAGCAGTGCCCACAGAGTAAAACTGTAAAGGAAAAAAGTGGCAAAGTGCTACTATCTATCAATATTAAGTAAATGGACAACTTGTTTGATAGATGAAGAAAAGTACCCTTTCTGCTTGTTCTCATCACTGAAGTAAAAGAGGCGTGAAGCGTGGAACAGGAGCTCCACCAGGTAGTGAGGGACCAGCAACACTAGGCCCAGTCGGTGGAGGCTGAACAAGCAGGACGAAAAAGAAAAATCAGTCTCACAGTAAGTAAAGTCAGTCTTTATAAGAATCACAGCTAGAACATGCTTCTTATGAATATTGTTAAATTCATTGTTAAATTAAAGGTTTGCTCATACATTATCTCACTCACTTTAAGACATAGGCACCAGTGATGTGGACAACATAAAGGCAAATGTAATAGAGCTGACGGGGAATGTCCTCCTGTGGAAAAAAACATAAAAAATTTAATAATGATAGAGCTGTGACAGTACTGCTTACACTGATTACAATTGACATTCTGAAAAGGTTTTTGGGTGACATGTTTTATGCAGGCTCTGAGTACTGAAATTTTTGGATAAGAGAAATGCAACTACAGCTTTTAGTAATTTTTTTACAGTGAAACATGATTTAAGAAGGAATTTTTATTGACATTTGCCACTCAGGGCTGATTAAAGAACCTTTTATCTTTAAAACGAGGTTACATTTGCTATGCAAATAAAGCATCTTGAGGTGCACTTTGGTCGAATTTACTAACAAATAATGCATGTATAAAATTTTTGACAAAGTATTTTAAAGATTTCACATGCCCAACCAAACAAGCTTCAAACCAACATCCTATTTCAAGAAAGGTGTAATAGTAACCATGAACTTCTTGAAACTGGTTCTACCAAGAGAGGAAACACTTATTACTTGCTTAGTGTTGGGTAATGCAAAAGAATTGACTTTAAGTATTCATAATATCCCTAAATTCTTATGATGAAGCATAAAGTTATTGCCACATTAACTGGTCTCAATGTGTAGGCTACACACAGGGGATGATATTGCAAAAACATTTTACTTCAACAGCAACTAGTATAATGAAGTTTGTGTTCACCAACCACTTTAAGAGTGAATATAAATGATTAATAATAAAAAAAATCTGAAAAATTCAGATTCCTAATTCAGCTCCTTTCTGTCAAGTCAAGTTTTTTTAAACAATGACACTTACCTTCCGCACTTTTTGAAAGTACAGTTCAGGAAGTGCATGGAGCCAATAGGCAATTTGGCAAATGTAGAAGAACTTGACCTGAAAACTAGACAGAGGACAAACGCAGACAATGAAGTAACCGTCTGGGTGTTGAGTGGGGCATGGGCATATAGTCACATTATATTAATGTCCAGCAGATTATGTTGTACAGGCTTTAATATTCTTTTACCATTTAAAACGTGTCAAACTAGTGAGAAGACGTTAATGAACACAACTTGACTCAAAATATCATCTTCGTAGTTTGTCACTATTCATCACTGTTTGCTCATATTTGTTTTACAACATTCCAAAAACAAGTAAAACTAATTTGAATGTATTAAGATTTATAAATGTAGAGCTGAAACTATTGACTCTCAAGATACATGATTTTTCTGCAAAAAATGACTGTTAGAAAATGTAATCTTGTGATGTGTGGGAGTCTATAAAACTTTACTTACACCATGTGAGTGTGTGGGTAACCCTCCCATAAGAATGTTGGATTTGTTGCAAAGTCCTCCTGTCAAAGGAAATGAGAGCGTGCATAAGATAGTGCTTAATGCAGGCTGGAACAGTGTCAGTGACACCTGATCCTCGTACCGCTGTTAGGATGCTGCAGCCCCAGATGAAGGAGAACAGGTAGAATGCTGCGAGTTGTCCAGACTCATTAAACTTGCTGTGTTTGGTTTTTGAAAGGTGCAACCTTCTGTTCATTTTCTGAAATTAAACAAAAATGTTACACCATATGAGCACAATAATGTCACATGTAAACTGGGGGACAGTCAGTTCCTTCATTTTTGTTTATAAAAGTGGTTAAATCCTCATCCCATTTCAGAACCAAGACATTTGTAGTCAAATGTTCACTACTTGATTTATCATGAAAAATAGTATTCTAAGTGTTACTGGGTTAAATCAAATTCTATAAGAACAAATATAGTATCAATGCAGGTCTTACTTCTTTTCCCTTCTTCTACAAATATTGTAATTAGGTTTCACATTTTATCAAGTCTGTCTTCAGTTTTGGGTGACTCAGGAGACAGAGCTGGTCATTTAATTGCAACTTTGGCTCAATCCTCCACAGAACCTCTTACAAGTCTAAGTCCATAAGGAAGGGTATATAGGCCGATCTAAAAGGACGAAAGATTATGGCAATATTTTATTAAATGGTTTATTGCTGTTTTCAAACATGAATAACTGTTAAATTATTCTTTAAGAAATACTTTTTTTTAATTACAGTACACTTGTGAATGTGGTTCAAAAAAAGATTTTTATATTTGGAATCAATATGCATAAAATGGGTTTCTCTCTCACTATAGGGAGGCACCAATAGAATCACATTCTTTAGTGCAAACACAGGTTTAAGGTTGGATCTGATCAATTAAAAAAAAAGAAAAAAAGAACAGTGACAGAGGTGACATACATGGGCAGTGGAAGAAAGTACACGGGGTCCTATCACGATTAATAGTTTGTGTAGGAAAAACAAAGCTTGTGCACAAGCTAACAACATAAAGAGGGGGAATATTTGACCAAAAAAATAAACCAAAGTCATAAAGGGAGAACAATGTGAACCTTAGTGGTTGGAACTTTGATACTCACATCAAGAATATATTCTTGTATCAAGGCATGAAGGATGACTGCAATAAGCAAGTAGAAGAACACAGTGGCCACATCTTTAGGGCCGTACTGGTAAAGGTTCACCGGCTCACTCTTCTCATCTTGAAAAAGAAAATTACAATTTTACAGAAGAAGAAGAAAATACAAAGAACCTTGAAAACTAAACAATGGGTAAAGACACAAAACCATGAAATTTTCTTTAAACATCAAATGCAGGTAAATGAAGTTAATTGAAGCCATTTTAAATACAGACCAGTGTTCTTTGACTCACCGAGAATTTGTGTAACGTTGTACTGGACTGTGATGAACATAATGGCAAACTTTGCTGTGACCTGGAACATAAAGAAGGAAAACAGGGAAAAGACAGATTTTGAGTTAGAGGAAATTTTCAGCAATGATCATTATAAATCTTCAATCAAATGATGCCAAATCCTTATAATTAAGATTCTACCACTGTAATAAATACATGAGTATCCACTTAGCTTGTCCTGTGTTGGGAAATTTTACTATTGACCATGATGCATCTTTTAAAGGCGAACATTAACAAAATGTCTTAAAAATATAGAGTCTAGGACTAAACAAGCTGTGGATTCTAAAGTAATATTAATGTTTTTTTCTATTATTCATGTAAAGACAACATAGACAAACCGAACCTAGTCTCCAGGCAATGCACAGTATAAGTTTTATCTTTAAAGTCTTTTTATTTATTAGTTATTCGTAGATATACACAGAGAAACATTTTTTAAAACAGTTCCATAATCATTGTTAAGTGCTTATTCTGTTTGGTGTATGTTGCCTTCTTGCAGCTTTTACTTTTATAAACGGACAGAATGAAGATCAGCTTGTGCTGCAAAAAGTACCATGCACCTTAGGGAATATAGCAATCTTAAAATGTATTAATGCACAGAATATCTGTAACAATAATCTAAATGACCCACATTTGATGCGTTCAAATCAAACTGTCAAACTAATGGAAAATTCGGTTGAGTGAGTGAGGACTGCTGTGTCACTGCGAGATACTAAATACACTGATTAACATGAAGTGGGTCTGTGGACCTCAAGGCTGCCTCCCAGGGATCTGTAGCAAAATTAGGCAATTTTAGGTTCACTGCTACCTCCACTGCAGTGACTGTCATTGCGACAGGATGTGTGTATCATGGCGTGTATCACCTGTCCCTCAAATTTTCATATTCTGTACCAAGGTGGAATTCATCTCACAGATTTAGGTTGATTAACACCTAGATCACATATTTATCAATCTGGTGTCAGGGTTTGGGTGGGAACACGTTCGTGGGAGGAAAGCTGCCTAGTTTGATTCAAACCTGGCCAGGTAATCAGCTGTAGCTAGTGGCTTTGCTGAGCCAAATGGCTGGCAGCAAAATGTGTAGCATGTAGACAGGCTGACGACCTTCCTGCCAAATTCCAATACATGTATGGATTTCCTACGGAGGCAGGGGGTTAACCAGCTGGGGAAACGTCCCAGTAGCTGCACTATGGGCCTCCTCACCTTTGTCTCTGGCAGCCAGTGAGACATATGAGAAGGTAAAGAACGAGACGCTCCCGCCCTGCCCCTGGAGAGCTGCTGTCATGTCAGCTATGCTAGCTAGCGAAGGCTAACTACAGCGTGTGCGCTTGTCTTCTCCTGTCACACAGTACCTCAAACATCAGGCCGAGCAGGATAATCATGGCCAAACACGACACCATGTCGGCGTGATTCTGGATCACAAACTCGTGGCTCAACACCGGCGGACTCTTGTTCTTCTTACGAAAACCCATGGCTCACCAACAAGGCTCTGCCTTCTCTGGATCCGGGGGCTGCCGACGCTGAGTCTAGCTAGGTTGGAGCTAGCTTCCCCGCGCTGCACGGCTGCCGTTGGCCTGCGCGTCTCAAGTGATGGACGTTCGCGCTGTCGCGGGACGATCGCTCCGCTCCTGTCCTTAAGCACAGTGAACAGCTGATCGTGTGCTTAAGAAAAGTCATGAAGACGCATCGCACCAAACCAAACACCACAGCACAACACCCACTTTCTCCCTCTTGGCTGGTGAAGTCAGTCGACGGGCCCTCCCACTTCAAGACCCCATTCATGAACCGCCCAGTGTCGCTGACGTAGGAGGAGAACCCAGGCCCGTGGTGCCTTCACGTGCTCTACGGAAAGCCACAGGCGCATTGGCAGAGGTCCAATTCCCACATATTTTTTTCGTCATTATCTATCAGTCAGAATCCACTATCAAGTTAAAATTGCTAACAGGACGTTGTCGACATCGTCTAACCATAGGTGCTTAAAATAATATGAAATAAAATGGCATGCTGACAAGATTATATACCCGATCCTCTCATTACAGAAAAAGTGACAGAGGTAATTTTCAAACATGAAGAAACTTACATTTTATGGGTTGCCTCAAACGTGCAGGAATTATCTAGCTCTGTGGCTGGAGTTCATTTCAAATTTGCGTAAGTGATGCACAGACAGTTTGTGTCAGGCAGTTTCTGCTGACAGGGGAAAGGTGTACAGCAAAAAGCCTATTAAAATGCCTGATCATCAGCGTATTCACTTTTCTTACACTTTATTTAGCGTCTCTTTTCGTTCAAAATATTAATGTGATTTAATATATTCATTTATATATTTAAAATAATAGTTTCAAATCTGGTTGCCTATATTTAGGGGAGATTGGGGACGGTTGCAACAGAGGTTATTATTCTGATCTGGAACGAGATCCAGTCATGATATTCATACTGCATATGCTCAGTTAGCTTTTCCTCCTTCAATAGAGAAAGCCACCTTGTGTGACCTCTCTTTCATCAAAAAGCACAGTTCAAGTCAAAAAAGTATTTTTTTCATGTTCAGATTTTTTTGACACACTTTCTCAACTGTTGGCTTGAGCCCTTGTAAAATAACATTTTAATCAGTGTTTTCTTACCTTCTAACAGGTGATGCCAGCATGTGTTCAATCTATTGTCTCATCCTAGTATAGCAAGTTTTCTCCTGGCTGTCAGTGCAACATGTTGCAGAGGTAATTTCCACACACATTTTATAGGTTACTGAAAACGTGCAGGAATTACATGTTGCTGCATCTACATTATTATAGAGGCTTGTCATAACAAAAGTGGAGGTGAATCTGCACTGATGGAGGAGCCATTTACACTTGCCACAACTGCAAGTCTGATGTGGACTTATGTCCTCATTTATCATCTGACAGTGTACCAGTAATTAAGTATAGTGGTGGGTAGCTGATAGATTCGATGTATGTATGATTATGTATTTAATTTTTTGTCTTTCTAGGACAAACCGTCTCTGAGAAACTGCAAGAAATGCAGAAAGTGTTACAACCTCCCCGTCTCTCTACATGACAGCATGACAGTGACCGTCTAAACTTAATTCATCAAATGTGCAAACGAAGGATTGGACAGAAATGTTTATTGTTTACGAACTCGTTAACCTTTGCTCCACCTCCAAATGACACGAGACACTAATGCATTAACAGCATAGGCAACATTGATTCGTATTGTGTCATTGAGGTAAAACTGAGTACTACAGTTTTAAAAACGTTGTCGTCATCCAAAAAAAAAAAGATGTTTTAACGTTCAGTCTCTTTGCTGCGTTTCGGTAAACGAACAGGTAAGTAATTTCTGTGGCGTATTTGTTTTTACTTAGCTAACTCCTAATTTTTTGCTGTTAGTACCAAACAAGTGCGAAGCGCTCAAATCGAAGCTAATGTTGGCGAACGCCATGTCTGAGTAGCTGGGACCGTAACGACAAACCCAAATGTTCCGTCCTGCATTTACAATGACCCGTCAACCCGAATTATACTGCGCCAATTCACAGACCCAAGAAAAGCGCTTTGCTGAGCAAACTGAAGTAACGTCAACCTTATGTAAGCTCGTCTGTTCGGGGAAGCTGACGTTAGAGGGCAGTGTCAGACAGCACGAGCACAGGGCGGCTGAAGGCGACGTGAACGTTATGTAATCGTGTCACAAGAGTTTCGGGTTTAAGGGCTCTGAAGCTGCAGGACTCCAACCATCCTTCCATAAATCAGGTACATCTGATAGCGTAATTTCACGCACTATGAAATCATACAGAAACATATAAACTACTCAGGTATCGCGTGTATTTACAAAGGTGACAGTCTGGCTTTCAATATAAGCCCGGCTAGCTCAGTCGGTAGAGCATGAGACTCTTAATCTCAGGGTCGTGGGTTCGAGCCCCACGTTGGGCGTAGACTTTTCTTTTTGTATTGTTATACATTATGTTTTCGTAACACTATAACAAACGGAAATGTTTTTTAGAGACAAGCTTTAGTAATCTCACAGGTCAACACAAAGTGTCTCAGGTAGTCCTAAGTGAAATAAAGTCGGCAGCTTTTAGCGTAATGCAGTCTAATGAAAACCAGAATACACTGTTACTTTGAAAAAAAAGGTTACAGTACTGAACTATGATTATTTTAAATGACATGGTTTGTGTAGGCATTGTATTTGATGTCATTGCGCTAATCGTTTCTTCTGAGACCAAAAGAAACATCTTTCAGTGTAATGCAGTCCAGTATTTTGGAATGTTGCATATACTGTGATTTACAGACACACATATTATTGTAGAGTTGAGTCAACAACTCATACAGTCTGAACAATGGGAACATTATAAATATTCCTAAGTTTGTATTTATGCCAATAATGTATTAAGGGTAATTATGTAGGATTTCATTACATTAGACCATGTTGCTGAAAAGGAAACTCAACTCACACTTTATGTAAAGTTCTTTCTCAGCAAGGGCACATACATATTTTATTGTAATTCAGTTTATTCACACTGCTTTGTACATTTATGTGTTTGGCTCACTGTCATAAGACCATTACGCATTAAGTTTATTAAAGCACATATTGTAATGTATCACCAAATGTGACCATTTATGTTTCTTTTAATGTCATAAAAAGAGTGGTTAGGTCAAAATGCTATGCATTTTCCTTTTTTCATTAGTTATATATCATCATATGGGGTCCAAATGCTAATTTTATTTTGCCAACCTTTTTTTCAGAAGGAATTGTCAAATAGTTGAAGAGCTGTAGTCTGTCATTTCTCGGGAAACAACCAAGGGAGGGAGGAGTTTAAACAAAGGCCCTCAGCACATAAAAAATGGAGGCTTGTGCAGAGAAGCCATGGTGTCCTGCTCTACACACTCTACAAACTGCCTTTTCTACTTCTAAAGCCTTCAAAACGGACAACTTCTGTCAGATTCTACACCTTGAAGCTTCAAAACATTGTTATATTGGGTTTGTATGTAAAAATATTCATAGCAATCATGTTATTTTGTGGTTTTTGGCCTAGCTCTGTGCTGATTTTCCTTACCCTGTCTCTGACTCTCACAGTGCTGCCCCTGCCTGCACTGAACAAAGATAATTACTCAGGAAACATTTCGGCCAATCAGGCGCGGCCTTGTATCTTGCCTGTGAGAAGAGCGACCAGTCAGGATCTGGCTAACATCACTGGGGCCTGATCGCCTTGCCTGCAGAGCGGAGCCTTTCTCGGCTGAGGGCTGAGAGTGTCCTCCATGTTTTATAAGTGTTGACATAACAGTGTGTCAGGCAGCCATGCATCCACAGAGGTAAGCTCTGTCTTTTTTATCTCAACTCTCTGATAACAACATGGCTTCCTTGTTTTTGTGGTGGTGACTGTTGGTTTCTCATGATGAATGTGCACACCTTAAAATCAGTTTGGTGTACAGGAGGAGGAGGAGCTGGGGTGGATTGGAGGCCTTGCCAGGCCTCTTTGCTCTACAGTGCTGAGGAGGGTGGGGGGCTGGGCAACGACTCTCACCCTTGCTCTCTTTCTGTGTCTCAGGGTCACATGGGTGCCCCAGACAACCAGGCTGCCATACAGGAGGCAAAGTGGACCATGGCAAATCCTTTTCCTTTTTATAATGCAAAAGAGAGTTAAATTTAAAAATGGCACCCACATGTCCTTTCTGTAGTGGCAGTCTTGTGTTGAAGCCTGGCATAGAAAAAGTGGGGGATGGGCAAGGGATTGGGGGGGCTGTTGTGTACCTTTTGTAAGTGAATTGGGTGTGTGCAGAATAGAAACGAATACTGGTTTTGTTTTTATGTATGTAAAATAAATTATTGTGAAATTGGAGAGAACTCTGCCTCTGTGAAAATGGTAAAAAAAAAAAAACTTGCTGAACCTGGGGTTTCTGCTTCTCACATTGGTATGAGAGTACGACCCACATGAAAGTGGCCTTTTGTCAAAGGCCAACCCTCTTCCAGTCTAATGGTAGAAAATAAGACGCTAAGACATAGATCACCTATATTTACAGCCTTAGGGCCTGAAGACCATTGTTTTGTCGTCTCCACAGTATTATTGTGAAACTGCTTCCTCCCCTCTCTGATCCTCAGACAGTAGCCATATTGTGTTAAGAGGAGGGCTCATCTTGGGAGATTTTTTAGTATTCTCTTGACGGATTAGACAGTAGGACAAAGAGAAAACATGACACTTTATAGGCTTATATGCAATTTGTATATAGATTTCCTTTGGAATTGTCCGAAAGTGTCCTGTCAGTTTGCTTTGGTTTCTGTTTTCTATAATGGTAGCTTTCCTATTTTTGCACATAGAATAATATGTTTTTTTAATTAAAGTTACAAAATTACACAATATGAGGCTCATTTGTATAGTGCATTTAAAACAGGTAGTTTAGAGATGATATATACATGTTTAAGAAATGCATTTGAACCATTAACAAACACAATAGAATGAGCTGATAGAATCACATCGTGTGAAAAGTGCAGTTCTTCGCTTACATTTTGGAAAGAATAAACGCAATCTATTTTTCAGTCCAGTTTTCTATTTAGCATATGGAGACTGTAAAGGACCAATAATGTCTTTTTTCTTTCTATTAGACTTCACATAAGACATGTTTCATCTGATAGATTAATGACATTTTTGAACAGTTTATACTCTCTGCAGAACGAAAACTGAAGGTTAAATGTCAGCAGGGCATAACAAAACATCTTGGCCTCTTTCTGAGCCAATATAGCTCATAAACGCAATGGCAGAGGTTCAAAAGCACAGGAATTGAGTTATGCCTCGATAGCAAAAGTATGGGCCTTTTTCAAATCCCATTTGGTTTATGCCGTCATAATCAAGAGGGGCAGTCTAAACTGAAGGAAAATGAACCATCTAATGCACGGGGAAATCTCTGCATTGCAGCAAAAATGCTTTTTAAGAGGAAGAGGGGAGCCTGCACACTGTGATCCGTGTGGCATAGCACAACCGACCAATAATGTTCCACCCCGTTGGCCCTCCAGCCAATTGCAGCTGCAGTTGAGGTTAAAGATTGACAATCAGAGGGAGAGCAGCAGGGAGAGCAAGGGCCTTCTGGAAAATTCCACAGTCATCTTTGATTCCCCCTTATATAAAATCCAGGTCAAATCTTTCCTTTAAACAGGATAAATTAGGATAGTTGTTGTTGGGAGTTATTGTAAAAAGGGCGTCATTATGTAGTTAAAATTATTAATTTATGAAATGTATGCAAGAAAGTTGTATTTTCTGCTTTTGTATTATATTGTTTTGTCTGGCAGTAAAAACAAACGTTAATAGCATGCATTTCTTTTTCTGCATGTAGTTGTTGGTCTCGTGAAACCTAATAATGTTTTGTGGCATTGTGTAGTGCACTGTGTTTTCCATGCCAGTTCCAGTGTAAATTGCACAATTTGATGTTTGTATAGGAAACATTTACTGAATAGCTTTAAAGAAAAGCCATTCATTCAGATATGTCTTTGTTTGATGCATGAACATTGTGCAATCCTTAATGCATAGTGAACAGCCAGGATGCAAGTATGGTTTCATAGTGTTTCTTGAAAATGAAATCTGATGAATCTATGACAGCCGTATTCATAGGGAAGGATCGAAGACAAACGAGATGAGCGTTTCTACCTTTGCTGGATTTTCTTGTCTCCTTTTTTGTCTTTCTTCTCTACCTCTGTGGTCAGCTGTGAAGGTTTGTCATGACGTAGTCCTGCTTTTAATATATATATAAATATATTTATTTATTTATTTTGGACTGTAATCTCCACAGATCTCTCTGGTCCGCCTGTATGGATGTGCCAGTGCTTGAGTCTGAGCCTCCAAGTGGGGGATGGGGGAGAGGGGGGAGGGGAGCAAGCTGTGGCCTCCATTTTCTGTGACGAGAGAACCCTGCTCGTCTCTCACAGGAGTGGAGTCTAAAGGCAGTGACTCAGTGTTGTTTCCTTTTTGTCCATCAGGTACCACTTGCAAAGGGGATTACTGTCAGTGTTTTCTTGAACCTGGGTGTCTGGATTATAACCCAGAATCTTCTGAGGATTTATTTACCTAACTCTTACCGTGTGATGGATCATAGCTCCTGATTTGCCCTTTGGATGAGCACACTTTTTACTACAGGGCATCCTGTTTTCCTGGTAGTTGCAGCAATGTCTTGTCATTGGTATAGAAGTCTGTATATAGCATAGGGTTTGTGGCACTTGGTTCAGCAGCTCTGTGCTTCCTGGTGATGGTGATTGCTCTCTCTTTTCAAGGCTGTTGTACACGTAGCAGAGTGACTTGGCTAACGTTTTCTTATTTTCATGTGGGCCTCATTTGTTCACTCAGTCCGGAACAGGAAGGCCCTGGAGGGGTGTGTGTGTGTGTGAGGATGAGTGTGTATGTGTGCGAGAGGGAGACAGAGAGTGAAAGAGAGACTGTTGGCAGGCTGTAACTAGATACCCATGTGCCATAATTTTTAAGAAACTGTCTTATTTTCAGACACCACAAGTAATGATTCATTAATTCCCCTTAGTTTCTCTTTTATTAGCTATTGGTATTTTCTAGTTGTCATTTCTGATTGAACAAAGGAATAAATATGGAGTAGTGTGAATGATCATAAAATAACCATTGATGTGGTAATAGTATTTAATAATAAATTTTGGAAGAATGGAAAGCTTTCATCTTTAAACCTCTAGATTATGGAGCAACATTGTATAAGTGGTTGTGATAAAGTCTAATCAGTTTTTGCTGATCTGAATCATTAATTATTAAAATCTTTTAGGTTATGTGAGTTAAACTCAGCACGCCAGTCAGTGAAGTGACGTTTGAGCAACATTGTGTGGACTGTCTCTTTCAAAGGTGGAGGAGGGAGACATTCTTTAACTTTCAGAAGCAAGTATTAAAAGATTAGTCCACAAATGTGGTTGACCTCTTGAGTCATAGTCTGTGAAGCCATCATCCTTGCTGGAGACCAGGTCTTCAGTCAAAGCTATGAACTGTTCAAATGTGTGACCTGCCAGGGGTCCTTCGGAGGATTTTCCCCTCTGGACTTGTGAATAAAGGCTACATCCTTGGAACTAGGCCTTTGGTTGCTCTAACAAAGGAGGAGCCAAACACTCATAAAGATCTTTTATTGCTGGACCCCTTTTATTCTAGTTTTTTTTTTTAAGAAATGAGATGGGAGAAGGACCAGAGACCTGTGCAATCAGCATTAGATGTGTGCTGTAGAGCGTTCTAGAGTTTAAGTCAGAAAAATTTGTGTTAGGTGATTTAAGGAACCCAAAAGGTTTATCTACCATAATGCCAAAATTATTTGAATATATTGTATATAAAGTATGTGAAAGTTACACATTGTTTACAATTGGGCAGTAATGCAAATATGACTTTCACCAGCATTTGTTTGCTACAAATATGCCTGTAATAAGGATTTGTGCAAAAAAATAAAAAGGTAGACATTGGTATGAGGTTTCATAGATAAAATTGGACTCAAAGAATTGTCCCAAATCCTCCAGGGGTAACCCTGTTATTACTGAAGAGCCTAAGGTAGCAGAAACATATACCGTTAATTGTCATGAGACCCTCTCCCTCAGTAGTATGGACCAACTCCCTCTGGCTTTTCTGTTACTATAGGAGTATTCACAATTTGACACAAACAAAGCACAGGAAAAAGAGCAGGACCTAGTCTAAAATTTTGTAGATGTATCTTGTGAAGGACTGAGGTACAGGGTAACGTGTTAAATGGCCCGATGTCTTGTTGTGAATATCAACTTGTGCTTAGCGGAGAGGAGCGTTGCCATGGTGATTCTTACCATTGTCGCTCTTGGAATATAAAGAACATATTCACACTCGTTTGTCACTTCTAACATGGAAAGGATTTGAACTTTGTGCCACAATGCCAGAGATGTGCAGAAATCAAATGAAAACAATAACAATGGAAACCTGCACAGTCCCCACTGACAGATCCTCTGAGACCCGGGTGCCTTAGGTGGTGTTTCAGTTGTTTACTGTTATGCTGGTGTGGTTTCTGAACACCCTTTCTGACTTTGCGTTTGCCTCTCTTTCTGTGTTTCTGTGTGCTCTTGTTCGGTGCTCTGCAGTCTGGCTGAGGAGGAGATAAAGACAGAGTCTGATGTGGTAGAGGGGATGGATGCATCTTTACGATCCAAAGGTATGTCTCTCTAAGGCCAAGTACCTCACGTTAAGAGTCAAAGATCTTATGCTACTTATTTTCAGGGGCTGTAGAGCTGGTTTACCGTAAGTTTTGAGAGCAGAGTAATGCATTTTATTGGCCTCTTAAGATTACAAAGATATTCCATTAGCCTGCCTGCCTGCCTGTTTGTGTCAAGTAACATCACAGGGTCTAGTTAGTGTAGAAGCAGCCTTCCAGCTATTTATTTCTCTCAAGTAAATAGAAAATATTACAATCTGAAAATGGAGTGTGATTATTCGATTGCTCAATGAATTTGCATTTCCTAATGTGTAATGATTGGAATGACCTTTCTGCATCTACTTGATTTATACCAGCATTGGCTAAATCATAGCTCTCTTTACTCTTTTCATTTTTTAAAGCCTGTGTATCATGTAGGACCTGTGCACATCAAAGAATACAAGCGTGGTTTTGTGTGATGATCTCATTGTGTTTTTGTGTCCAGTCCCTGATCCACCAGGGTCAGCAGAGCGATCAGTGGTACCACAGAAAAGAAAGGTGTCAAGTCCCACTCATTCCTCCAATGGACACTCTCCTTCAGATGCCTCCCCCAGCCCTCTTAAGAAAAAGAAGAAGCCTGGGGCTGTCAACTGTAATAACAAAGACCAGGTAAAGGTTTAATTATACTCAGTTCAAAGATGATGTATAGAATATCAATTAGATATATATTCTTGACTGCATGATTTATGTAGGGTCCAATAGCTCGGCCTTCTGCTATGCTTGTGTTCGAGACGATGTGAATACATTTGATATATGCCACATTATGGTTCATGTGTAAGCAAGTCATTACACAACTATCGTGTTAATGTTGCTGAACAACAAGTCCTTATTATATGGATTTTATTCCTCAAATATATGCCAATATATCTAATTTTGCAGTCTACTGTTAGCTTGAAAGTGCACCAAAATTCTTTCTGCAATAGTTTCTTGTGTGGGTCTGAAGCTTTTTTTCATCTTGAAACTATAGGACTCTGGTGCACATGCTGTTATTAATCTGCTTGCCACATTAAAGTGGTGCTAAGTGACCCACCCCCCCATCCTTTAGTTTTATGTGTATAATATTAAAAACAGTGCTAGTTCTTTGACTTGGTGTATACATTTGTGATCGATTAGAATATGTGCTTTGGTTTTCTGGAAAGGCTCAAATAAAAGGCAGTTTCATTTTACTGCTATTAAACATGAGTAAAACCAGAACTTGTTTTGAGGAACCTCATCCCCTTGAGCTATGAAACCAAATGCATCAGCTTGTAATGATCCAATACATTGATATCAGTAATGTACCACTTGGGTACTTACCATAGAGACTTACTATGCATTGTGTTTGCCTTCAGGTGAAAGAGGATCTATGTTAAGCCCACACCCTAAAACCTGTTGGATTAGTTTAGTTTTACAGTTGAAACTATCACATGACCAGATGTTCACATAGTTTAGTTGTTTGCTTAAAGTGTTTATTGTCTAGTTGCCTTACATGCTGCTTACCCTGCTTATCCCACCTTACTGCTGTCTTGTTTCTGTTGCACTGCACCTTTTTGTGTTCCTGCGTGTTTTTTGAAACTTGCCCCCCTGTTTCTCTCGCCTGCATTTCAGTCAGAGCTAAGACATGGTCCCTTTTACTATATGAAGCAGCCACCACTGACCACAGACCCTGTTGATGTTGTACCGCAGGACGGCAGGAATGACTTCTACTGCTGGTTGTGCCACCGCGAGGGCCAGGTGCTCTGCTGTGAGCTCTGCCCCAGGGTGTACCACGCCAAGTGCCTCAAACTACCAGCTGAGCCAGAGGGCGACTGGTTCTGTCCAGAGTGTGAGGTATCTCACATGAGATTTGTGTGTATTGCGAGACTCAAGGCACAATCCACTTGCTTAGTTGTCAAAACGGGTGACAGCCTGTGTGCCTTGAGCAGGTTCCGAAAGAGACGATGAAAAATTCAGTGAAATTACTTTCTTTAGTTTGGTTTATTCAAAACCAGATACCCTTGACATGTTTGGAAACATAACTAGTACTGTAACTGTAAGTAAAGAGAGATGTTAAAGTATTAGAGTATCTGTCTTTTTATACTTTATCTATTAAGCGGTTATTTACTTTATAAAAGTTACTATGCACTTTTTACTTTTCACACAAGTTTACGGAAGTTGTCATATTGCTTGATGTTTGTAGTTTTTCGTCATGTTTCGTCACATTTGTCATGTCATTAATACTTAAATTCTTTGCTACTGCAGAAAATTACAGTTGCTGAATGCATTGAAACCCAGAGCAAGGCAATGACAATGCTGACAATAGAACAACTCTCCTACCTGCTCAAATTTGCGCTCCAAAAGATTAAACAGCCAGGGGTAAGACTTGTAAGCTGGTTTAGTAGATGACTTATGTTTCAATGGCTAAGAATTGGTTTTATATGTAAATATAGAAGTCCAAGAAATATATTCAGTTAATGAAAAATTGTTTTTCTTATGCATATATTTGCTTTTTCATATATTTGTCTAAACTAAACAGACAGAGCCTTTTCAGAAGCCTGTGTCCTTGGAACAGCATCCAGATTACGCTGAGTACATCTTCCACCCAATGGACCTGTGTACAATAGAGAAGGTAAGATTATTTATTTTGATTATGGTAAAAACAGAATGCACAAAAATTCAGCTTTTCATCAAATGTTTGAATTGGAAACAAACAATGAGATTCATATAAAACATGCATCTAAACACAAATAAACCTGGGGAAATTTGGGGAGGGATAAGGGGTCATTACGTAGTTACCACACATACAGACTTTGTTTAATTTTCATTATTTTCTTTTTCACAGAACATAAAAAAGAAAATGTACGGCTGCACTGAGTCCTTTCTTGCTGATATAAAGTGGATCTTACACAACTGCATCATCTATAATGGAGGTAGGCAATTTGACATGTGTTCAAACTATTCAGCTTCAACTAAAAAGCAATTAAGTTAACATGTGACATTTTCCAGGTAATCACAAATTAACAGCAACTGCAAAAGTCATTGTCAAGATATGCGAACATGAGGTAAAGAGACATTATTGACTTCATTATATCGTCACATCTGTTTTTCTAATGCGTATAGTAACTACATCATTGTGATCTAATATTTAGATGAATGAGATTGAGGTGTGTCCAGAGTGCTACCTGTCTTCATGCCAAAAAAGAGACAACTGGTTTTGTGAGCCATGTGTAGGTCCTTACATAACTTTAAATGCCGTTTTAAACTGTATTTTGTGCCTTGTCTTGCACTGCAGAACTATGAAAGAGTCATTATTTTGTTTTGACCCCAACAGAGTCAACCCCATCCCCTAGTCTGGGCTAAGCTAAAGGGCTTTCCTTTTTGGCCAGCAAAAGCACTTCGAGAAAAGGACGGGCAGGTAGACGCACGTTTCTTCGGGCAACATGACAGGTGAGCACAGAAGTAATTGCCTGCCCTAAGGTTTTGTGACTAGAATTCAGCCTATCTTAGCCTAGACTATTGTGATTTCATAAACGTTTTATTGTTCTTTGTGCTATGCTTTTATTAAGAGCCTGGGTCCCCATCAACAACTGCTACCTCATGTCCAAAGAGATCCCATTCTCTGTAAAAAAGACAAAGAGCATTTTTAACAGTGCTATGCAAGAAATGGAGGTCTATGTGGAAAACATTCGCAAGAAATTTGGAGTCTTCAACTATGCACCTTTTCGCACTCCTTATACTCCTAACAACCAGCTACAGATGCTCCTGGACCCATCCAACCCCAGCTCTGGGACAGTGAAAACAGAAAAATTGGATAAACTTCGATTCAACTTTGATATAGCTGCATCTCCAAAAATGATCCTCGGCAAGAGTTCCACGCCCAGTGGTATGAGTCGAAGGGTTTCAGTGACGGACATGCCTCGGTCTCCCATGAGCACCAACTCCTCTGTTCACACAGGGTCTGATGGGGAGCAGGAAACTGAAAAGCCCAGCAGGAATCCTGCCCTCCATTACAGCACTGGAGAGGAGTCAATGGACTGTACAGGTATATAAATGTTAAAGTGGCTATAATTAATAATTTGATAATGACACCAAATTATTGAAACACAATTAGATGATGTTAGTAGAACAATTACCAGCTTAACAGCCTGACGTTTTCCTTTTGATTTAATATACATTAAAATAAAGGTTAAAGAAACATGAATATTGGACTTGCCCTCACAATATGGCAAGACTCTTGATTCTTTTAAGAAGATAGTGTTGCTCAGTAACATCTGGGCGTGTATATAGAAACTGTTTGTCAAGTCATGACAAATGACTGTTAAAAATGGTGATAAGAAGTCACCCTGTTCTCACTGATGCCAACTTGTTAATAATCAGTTGTTGTAATTTAAAATCTACCTCACTCTGATTGGAATGGCACTTTTTAAACTATGTTACTTAACTATGTTCAAATAAGTAAATGAAAAAGGTCTTTTGTGTGTGTTTGTGATTGCAGCATCTCCTGTGTCAGGGAAGATGGGTCCTGCAGGCAGTGTTACAGGCAGCCCAAAGCCTCTTAACCCTGGACTAGTGCCCAAGCAGGAGAGGACTACAGGCACAGGAAGTATCCTCAATCTTAATTTGGGTCAGTACTGACAACACAAATATATTAGTATTTATGTTGAAAATAATGCTAATAAGCAATCTGCGAAATCATCATGAGAGCCAATGCTCTGTAAAGAAATTATCAGATTTTAAATTTAACGTCTTCCTTTCAGATCGAGTGAAGGCTGAGATGGATCTGAAGGAACTTAGTGAGACTGTGCAACAGCAACAGCAGCATCAACAACAACAAGGAGCATCAGCTGCCCTCCCAACCCCAAAGAAAGCCATCCGGAGCCTAGACAAGACTATTGAAAGCTGCAAGGCACAGCTCGGTACATTCCACATAGTCAACTAAATTTTATGTATTTATTTTTTTAGCGCAGGACTGCTTTTTGAACTGTACATCTTACACTGTGTTGCTTGTTGATATGCATATCCAAGGATGCAAACTTGTAGCCTTTTGGCAAAATATGCTGTATTTATGTCCAAACAGGCCACCATTGTAAATTGTGTAAATCTAAAAAAAAAATCTTCAGGGTGCTGGAGGGCCCTACTTTTTCGGTTCACCTAGGACTACATGTTATTTATACATTTACAGTGTCAATGTGACCTTGACTGTAAGTTACTGTGAGAGCAAACATTACATGAAAAAACATATCAAAACAAAAACCTATCAATGTGAGTGACTAAGTTTGACCCTAAAGTCATTATAGGATTGCTGTTTGTAAACCTCATGGTTTCTGTTTAAAATTACAAACAGCAGCACAGATTGTGTAAAACTGAGCCATTTTTTTCATATATATACACCAGTGCCACAAAATCAGTGAGAGAAATTTTTTACCTTTTTTGGCCTTTACCAGTTTGAACCTCTGGATATCAACTTTGATAAAATTTTACAGCCATTTCCTTAATATTCATAATACAGATTAACAGTATCTGAAGCCATCTGTGTGGTATTGACTAAGATAAATTATAGAAAACAGTATAAAGACTAATTTGTGTGACAAAAGGCACACTATTTTAATAACAATGAAACTTGTATATTTTTCTCTACAGGGATAGATGAGATTTCTGAAGATGTATATAAAGGTGTTGATCACAGTGACTCTGATGACTCTGACAAATCTGACTCAAGTGACAGTGAATATCTTAGTGACGAGGAACACAAGCCAAAGTGCTCCGCCCAGGAAGACAAGGACAAAACGGAGAGAAAAAAGCCCAAAGCAAGCACAGAGGGAGATAATAAGGAAGGAGTTAAGCGGACAGGGGATAAAGCCACCCCTGAACCCTTACTCAAAGAGAAACTGGGTAGCAATGGCCCAGACAGGGAACTCCAGGACAAGCCAAGAACTCCCCAGTCTCAGCCACTCACTGACAAGCCTAAAGCCTCGGAGGAGGGCCGAGCAGCGGCTGCCTCATCAGTGCCTGAGCAAGACTCTGACTCTGAAAGAGAGCTGGTGATTGACCTGGGGGATGAACATGGAGGCCGTGACTCAAAGAGGGCAAGAAGAGAGCCAGTGGCCCCCGCTGCCAAAACTCACAAAGAGTGTAACATTGCCAAGTTGGAAGGTGAGGACTTTGTGTTACTGTGCTCAGTTTGTGCGAGGGAGAATTTTGAAAGAAATTGTTATTTTTACCATGATAAAATTAATTTTGGCTAGCACAGAGTTAAAAGCTTAGCACATGCTGGAGAAGACTTTACACAGTGGTCTTACTGTCAGACTACAAGATCTTGGGAAAGATTAATGCATGTCTGGATGCAAATTTAAAAACCATGCCATGACAATGTTCCATAATCCATGCTAAAGCATGCATTGATTAGTTATGTAGCTGATAGCCATAGATACCAAGAATGCACGCGTTATCATCTTCTTCTTTTGGCTGCTCCCTTTAGGGGTCACCACAGTGGATCATCCATCTTTCCATGTTAATTAATTAATATGTTAATATGCTGCATTTTTTTTTCTACTTAGGTAAACTACCTTCGTCTGCTGCAGCACCAGCACCATGCAGAGAGGCAGTCTTCAATCTGAAAGACTCTGTGCAGCCTGCAATCACAGCAGCACTCAACCTTGTTGCAACTGCAGCTTCTGGTCAATGCAGCGCTACCACAAGTACCAGCGCACCCACCAGTGTTTCCACTTCTGCTGCCACCTCAGTCTCCACAGGATCCCCGGTAGCTGCACCTGTGAAGAAACAGCGCCCTCTACTGCCCAAAGAGACAGCTCAGGCGGTGCAGCGGGCAGTGGTTTGGAATCCCACCAAGTTTCAGACGTCGTCTCAGAAATGGCACATGCAGAAGGTGCAGAGGCAGCAGCAGCATGGAGAGCAGTCTCCAGTGCAGACACAGGGGCAGACACGCAGCCCACAGCAACTGCAGTCACAACAGCAGAACTCCTCTTCGAGTACCCGCTATCAGACCAGACAAGCAGTCAAAGGTAGATATTTATGAACATAGTATTTCATCTGGGCATTGACATAGATAAATGTGGAAAGATGCACCATTTCCTTTTTTTTTTGTCCCTGGCAGTGCAACAAAAAGACCCACCGCACAATACGTCATCACCGACCGCGGCTCAGCTAGCATCTGCTAGCTCTTCTTTTGTGTCAGGCGACTTACAGATCCCCACAGTTTCAGCTGATGTTGCTGCAGATATAGCAAAATACACAAATAAAGTAAGTTAGAAATAACAAAAGATGACAGCAGTTAGTCTTAAAGGCATTGCCATCTCTCTAAGCATTGTGTCTTGTTACATTGATGTAGCATAAATCAGGGAAAAATATAAGAAAAAAATATTTTACTACTCTCTTCGCTTGATTTTTAGGAGCTGAAAGAATTTTAAACAGTGTAATAATATTGCATGTCTGTGGTAAAACTTGCAGATTATGGACACAATAAAAGGGACAATGACTGAAATCTACAATGACCTTTCCAAAAGCACATCAGGAAACACCATTGCAGAGGTATATACTGGCATACAAACAGGTGCTTTTTAAAGGCTTTTAGTAATACTTAAAATGATTCAAGGGTTATAAATACAGTTTATTTGCTACAGATCCGACGGTTGAGGATAGAGATTGAGAAACTCCAGTGGCTGCATCAGCAAGAGTTGTCAGAGATGAAGCACAATCTGGGTAAGTTTTCACTTCCAGAAATGTGTCACCACACTTCTAAATTTCAGTCACTGAACCCTAAAATACCATAGGATTTACAGATCACACTTAGTTATTTGTGTTTTTCCCATGTTAATGCAGAACTGACAATGGCAGAAATGAGGCAGAGTCTTGAGCAGGAAAGAGAACGGTTAGTGGCCGAGGTAAAAAAGCAGATGGAGTTGGAAAAACAACAAGCAGTGGATGAGACAAAAAAGAAACAGTGGTGTGCCAACTGCAGAAAGGAGGCCATCTTCTACTGCTGCTGGAACACTAGTTACTGTGATTACCCCTGCCAGCAAGCCCACTGGCCGGAGCACATGAAGTCCTGCACGCAGTCAGGTAAGCTTAATCTTTTTCATAGATGTGGAATTTGGCCAGTCTGGTTTAATTGAAGTAACTGACTTTGTTTTGAAAATCAATTCTCTGTAACGCTGCTACATTTTTGGGCACAGTGATATACAAAGCTTTGAAACCTACAGCCATATTAAACATAAGTTTGCAAATATAATAAAAGAAATCCACATTTTAAACAAAAGTTTATTTGTATGTTTTGCTTTTCCTTCCAGCAACAGCTTCGCAACAGGAGCCAGAGGCAGAGGCCAACTCAGACCCTTCTATTAAAGCATCCAGCCACTCTCCAGCCACACAGTCACTGCCATCAGGAGCAGGATCTAATTCAGACAAGAGCAACTCTCCCAGTTATATGGACAAGAGCAAGGACAGTGCTGCTGTTACCATTACCTAACGGCTACACTACACAATCTCTAGGAAATTTTGCAAGGACACTGTGGGTCCTACCAGGTCAAACATGTGACAACAAAGTTCATGTTTAAAGGCCTGCTTCTCTGTGACAAATCACTTTTTTCATTCCCATATGTACATTTGCTTGGCAGGCAATTTTGATTTATCCCCCATTAATTTTCCACAAATCTGTGTCCAGGTGTATTCACCATGTGGAAGTAGTCTGTCCTGAAAATAAAATGTGAGTCTGTATGTTTGTTCATACTGTAATTTTCTGTTATAGCTCTGTTACTGCTTTGATTTAAGTCTGAGCTGGATTGTACCAACCCACAGAAGATTTGCTACATTATTACATTCACTGCTGCTCTTACGTACTTAAAAGCATTTTTATTTTGTTAATTACTCTCCATATTATGGGACAAAAAAATGAAATATCAAATCAAATGTTGATTCATCATGGTGCCATCACAGGCAATTTAAGTTATGCAAGTTAAACATGTTTCTATGTCAGCAGTGGCATTTTTGACTCATACCAGTTTTGTATTGTAGTTTCACTTTGTAGAGGTCTACATAAAAAAATCTGTGATTTAAACGAAAAAATGTAAACTGTACAAAATTTTTGTAAGAAGATATCAATATTTATAGTGTTATATGTTTTTATAGTATGTTTAATGATATCACATTTCTATGTGTCTAAAAGAAGGTTATTTGAAAATAAATGACTTCACATGAATGTCAATAATGAGAGAAGTCTCTCTTTAACCGGTTATCCAAAGCTAAAGAAAATCCTGGTCAGACTGCATCTAAGAACTTGGTAGCCATGAATAGAAACTGCATTTTGACTGGGTATTATTTCCTGTGAGCATGTCTGTTTTGAGCTTGTGTCTCGTTCTTGTTTACATATTGTACATACAATAAATGGACTTGTGGAGAAAAAATTAAAATGCTTTGATCAGTTTGGTGTTTACTAAAGTTTTGCTTTCATATTGGTGAAAATTTTAACTCCTTTAATTGATTACAAGTCACATGATCAAAGTGCATCGTTTCAAGACTCTTCTGTACAACAAAGACTTAACAATAGTTATAAAAAAGTTAGCAAACTTTATAAATGGCAAGAGGCCCTTGACGCCACTGAATTAAATTTATTTAAAGACCTTCAGTTCTTGAAAATTTTCTTTAAGGTGCCATAGTGCTCTTTTTCACGCTGCAAGAGTTTCAAAATCAGTGGCCAAATTCCCCCAGATAACCCTCCACCCCCAACATATTTCATACTGTGTCACACCTTTGCACCTTAAATATTCTTAACTGTGCCTGGAAATAAAACAGTTTTCTGATTCTGATTATACGACGAACGCAGTGTTATCAGACGAGTATACTAAAATGTGCATTGACAGAAGCATATCACATTTTAAAATTTGCACATTAATTCACATTTTCCTTTTATAAATCTTCACGTATCTGTACGTTCAGAAAACCAAAACAATGTGACGGCGCTAAGAAGTTCAATGAATAACCAACTGCCATAATTATATATTTGTTGTCATGTAATGAAATGACATTTGCTATCTATAGCTTCCCAAGTATGAAATAAAGATAGTCTTCAGAAAAATTAAATTTTGTTCTACTAATCAAAGCTACCAGTGTAATTAGATGAACATGCTAGGAAACAACCGCCGTTGTTCTTCTGTAACCGCCACTTCCCGCTTGTGATATCTTCTCGCGAGATTAAGCGTCTACGGGACAGAGGAAATGGAAGGCTGTGCTAAATAACTTAATGTTAGCTACCTTAGCGAGTAGAATTGTAACTGGAACATTGTTGTATATAGCGAAGGTAGGATTTCTGCTTTCTTCACAGCGTCGATGTAAAAGCCTGTCTCGTTGTACCTTTATCTCTGTATATTTGCAGAGGGTTATATTTTTTTTACAGCTTATTGGTTTTTTTTTTATTATTATGTAGTGTGGGAGCTAGCGGCTAGCAGGATTAGCTGCTGAGAACAATGTCGGCCGTCCGTGGGGGCCCGACTGCTCCTCTCTTATTACAGAAAACCGTTTGGTTTCGGAGCCTGTGCAGCTGAATCGCGGACTAGCAGTGAGAACAGAAAGGTCTGCGTTCTCCTTTCTGTTTCGTTAATGTCGGCGTCGGGCGCTGGCCACTGCTCGCCTCATGTTTCATTTGTATTTGCCTAAGTTAAATGTAGCAGTTGCACCATGTACATTTTATTATATGGCTATGGTGATGGTTGTGCAGCTGCTTGTTAAGTTGATAATTAATTGATCAATTAATTGAGGATCTGTTGCTTTTTTTTTTTTTTTAGCAAACCCAAAACTTGGATCTTGTGCTCATATTGGTTGTTTGTGTTATTGTGTTTTTAAGAAAACAAAACAACACATGAATACTTTGAATAAAGGAAATCAGCAGGCTACCTTATAAGGGGGAGGCAAATCCGAGTTAAGCTTAAGCTGTTGCAGCAGAATTATGTAACCAGTTTTACTACAGTCTAAAAGAAGCACATTCAAGTAGTGAAGAAATCCTAAGAAACTATTCTATTGTTAATACTGATATACAAATGCATATGCAGCATTTTAATTTTGTACCTGGTCATCTTTGGTTAGTTGTCATTAATGTCATGACAGCCCTAACCCTACTTTTAACAAGACAAACAGTTCTGCCATTTAGAGTGTGATTTATTGTGTGAGCTACTAATTTTAATGTAACGTTTGTAGCTGTCAGATTACGTAGTTCAGTAATACAATATTTCCCTTTAAATCTTTTTCTTTTTATCTTTAATAGAGTGAAAGTATTAAGTTGCATAAAATGGAAATAATCATAAATGCAAAGTACAAGTACCTCTAAATTGTACTTATCTGCAGTATATCGCTTTGGTACATGTACTAATTCAAGTAATACCACTAGTCAGCACTTTCCATTGGTTTACTTTGTACTCCTTGCTGATGTGTTGTAAAGGTATGTTATCAAATTATAATTTTCTTAAACATTTTTCCCTGTCAGTCAATAAACAATCTTGAGAAAATCAGTATTATTAGTGTAGTTATAGTAGAATTATTCAAAGGATTATGTATGCAAATTCCAAAGCTACAACTAAAAGTTATTTTCATTATCAATTAGTTAAGTGGGATTTGATTTAATTTAAATTAGTTGTAAATTTTAATCAAAATGTTGTTGACATTATAATCTACAATAAGGTATGACAGCTTTTATAATAGACTCCATATGTTTTAGTCAATGTTTTTGATGAACTGATATTAAGGCACATTTGTTCTTTTATTAGAGGTTTGATTTTTGGAAATTACTACAATCTCTCCACTGCAGCCAATTTAATTGAGTTCAATTATTGAACTATAAATTTGTAGGTGTGTATTTTACCCTGAATTTTCCCTCCTTAATTTTCCCAGGTCACCAGAGTGACAAGTGCAATGGCACTTTGCACATAAAAATGACCTGTTCTGCTGTATTTAGCCCTTATTAAACTTAACATACAGTTGACATTTATTAAGGCGTGTATCCTAACAAATGATATCTGTTCTTTTAATAGTCTGGTTATCTGTCGATGTCAGCATGGACCCAGTGGAAAACAGCATCAGGATGATAACAACCCAGGTATATAACTTTACAAATTAAGTTGTTTGAGAGGCTGAAATGGCCAGACTCTTATTGTAGATAAACATGGAACATTGTTATTCTTTGTTAATCCTGGTTGCTTCTTTTTTTTTCTTTTAATAGAGGAACAGCAGAGCCAGACAGAGTTGACTGTTAGGCCGACTCTGTCACAAGTGAAAAAGTCATGGGGCTTTAGGCGCACAACCATTGCTAGAAGAGAGTTCGTGGAGGAAGTTGGAGACCTAACGCACAGCCCTCCACTTGTACGCCGTGGCAGACGTCGTCGAAAAAACCAGACACCTCAGACAACAACAGACACCTGTGCCACTCAGAATGCTACTTATACAACTAGGAATGTTCTAGATGACCTTGAGTGGTCTGCCCCCTCGTCACCTGTATCGCAGGAGAGCAAGCAAGATTTAGAAACTTCAGCAGGAGGGAGCCTCGACCCCAGCCTATGGCAAGATTTTGGGTCTGCCTTCCACACTGCCTTTTCACTGCTTGGCGGGAATGAAGGCTTGTCAATTGACATGCCAGATGCACTCACAGCCCCTGACATTTTGGAAGGTACTAATGCTGTTGAGACACTTCCTTCACAGACTATGGATGAAACCGAGGTGTCTGACAAAATGGAATCAACTGAGGACATGGATACTTCACTGCCAGTTGGCCGTGACAGTGGGGCTGGTGGAGAAATAGAAGATGTACTTTTGATTTCTAGTCAAGAAGAGGACAGTGATGAAATGACTTTGATACAGATTAAGCAGCAGCTGGTATCTAAAGGCAGACAGAGAGACACAAAAGTTAGGGGTGGGAAAGGTGGAAGAAGGAAGGCCAGAGGGAGAGGCAGAGGAAGAGGAAGGGGAAAAGGTAGAGGGAGAGGGAGGGGGAGAGGCAGGGCAGCAGAGCTTCAGTTCAGCATTGCAGACAGTGAGGAGAGTGACGATGAGGTGATGTTTGTTAATCCAACTGAACATCTAGAGCGGTTGCATGAAGACGAAAAGAGTGATTCACATCCTACAATAAAGATATCACCTGCTCATTCTGACATCCCCATGAGTCCTGCACAGCATTCCAGCTCAGACTGCATAATCATTGATTCTGAATTAGACCAGATTACTGATGTAACCCCTGGCCAGTATGATGATGCACCAGAACAGGAAGGGGTCAAGGAGAAGAAGAAAGGCAATAAAAATGTAGAAGAGTGCCTGAGCATATCGGACACTGAGGGTTATGATGCCAATGCTCAGTGCTGCATATGTCGACAAAAACACAATAAAAGGTACAAGCTCATTGCTAGTAAAGAATCTTTTGGTTTCAGCTGCAGTGTTATAAATTTGCATACTTAAGCCATCTGTCAGTTTCAATTTCTGACTTCCCTGCGGTTTGTTTCTTGCTGCTTGTAGGTTCATGATACGCTGTGATAGTTGCCAGGAGTGGTTCCACGGAGACTGCGTTGGCATTGCTGAGACGCAATCCCGAAAAATCAAGAAGAAAAGGCAAGAGTACATCTGCTCCTCCTGCACTACCAAGAACCAACTTCAGCCCGAGCCTCACCCTCTGCCAGAGCCTGAGCTTCGCTTTTCCGAATGCATTACGCTAAGTCCATCTGGTGAACTAGGGGAAGGGGAGCAGCAAGTCCTCAAGGTTAGATTTTGATTTTGATTATCATTGATCTTTAGATATCTCATAGATTTTTGTCAAAACAGGATGAAAATGGCTTTTAACTCATGTTAGCAGAAAGTTTTTTCCTCTTATTTTAGAAAAGGTCATACGTTTCTTGCCATATGCTATTTAAATATTTATATGAAGGATGTGTGTTCCGAGTCTAAAATTTGATACTGGTTTCAGGAAAGTTTAGTGAAGGAAGAGGAGGAAACTCCTGCTAAAAGGCTAGACCCTGAACCTGAGATGGAGACACACAACTCTCTCCATCTGTGCATTGGACCCGGGTGCTCCAAGCAAGCCCTGCCGGACTCTGGTTACTGCGGCACTGACTGCATCCTTCAGCATGCTGCCGTCACTATGAAGACACTCTCAGGCCCTAAGGTGCCTAAGTCTAGAGTACGGGCACAAAGAAAATCTGCTACGCTCAGACCCACTACAAGGGTAAGAAATTCAAATATAAGAACTGAGACATTTGGAAAATGAGATGCATGGTTAATATATTTTCTTTGACTCAGATTGAATGTCAAAATCCAAGATTCAAAGCTTTCAGTTACTCAGTAATTGACTTATTATTAAATATTATTTGCATAGGGTCAGAGGTCGGGTAGGACATCTAAGAGGTTAGCTGGAAAAGCTGAGGAAGAAGGTGAAGAGGAGGAGATGGAGGATGATGGAGGGCATACAGAGGCTGCATCTTCCTTAACCTGCAACCCCAGTCTCATAGAAGTTCAGATCCCTTCCATACCATCATCTCAGTTTTACACAGCGTGTACGTACTATCCACTACTCATACACATTCAGATCATACAGCAGTTCAAACACAGCGCACGGAATGCTCAGTTTGCATCACAAATGTTTCTGTCTTTGAATCATTGTCACACAATCATACCTACACAAACACAACCTTAATTTTTCTGGGATGACATAATAGTAGCAGGGGTCAGCAGTGGGTAAGTATGTTTACTTTTATCATTCCTTTGTGAATATAAATGTCTGAACAGTCTTGACTGGTTAGGATTCCAGTATTCAACCAAATGCACTAATTTAAACCAGTCGCACACCTGGAAACATACACCCATGGTATATGTCTTGGGAAGGCATAGAGATTTATGCCATTTGGATCGAAACTCTCCTTCAATGTTCAGTCTGTTTAAGGTCTCAAGGTTCTCACTGAAAATCTTACGCGGCTAAAATTTACTGAATGAATGAATGATGAACACAAGTGGCACTAATCTTAGTTGGTCAAAGGAAGTCTCAACATAATGATGCTTTTGGCAAGCCTTTTTTCTGCAAACACACCACACATTATGAAAAGGCTGGCCTTCAAAAGTATGAAGAAAACCTCAAAGGACTTTGCTGTCAGTGTTTATGATCTATTTCCCATCATAACCGTGCACACAAAACAGGTTTTCACATCTATTGCTTAACGAGCAGGAAAATGTCATTACCAGCATTTGCTGTCCATTTTAATAGTTCCCCCACATGACTTTGCACCTATTTTAACAACAACTATTTAAACTGTAAAATATGCAATTTTAGCAGTTTAAATTCCCTTCTTTCTAGGCTCAATGAGAAACTCAACTTGCTTCAACTGCTTTACGATTCTGGTTAAAGAGCTTTGATAGAATAGCTCTATACAGTAGGATGTGCATACTTCATTATATTTATCACAAACTTTGAGTTTCCACTCAAAACAGTCATATGGGATAGTTGTTTAAATGTCTCCTTATTAATGGGACAACACTTCAAGACCTGTACATGCCATTACAGTGAAATGGGATTGTGTCCTGGTTGCTGAGGAGTCCTTGGTAAACCCGTACACAGTAAAAACACTGGGACACCTTGTAACACTGTTCATATTTCCATACACACATGTTGACATTAGTGCTTGCAATCACAATACACAAACATAAGGAGTAGCAGATGTGCTTCAATGCTGCCTGCCTGCACAGCTTTTAGTGGGATGACACAGCACTGAATGCATTAAATACATGGAAATTCAAATGTGAAAATGCTGATCGTCTTGCCCAGTCATTTTATTAGTTAACATTAACTGGCTTATTGACATTGGGTGAGTGGGTACTTGCGCTTTTTTGGGAGAAACCCACGAACAACACACGGGACAACATTAAACTGAGGTAATAGCGATTAATGTAATTTTTATAGGCCAGAAATATAGAGAAATACTGGAATTTATTAATAAGTGTTGTTTTAGAGTCTGAATTTGAAAACATTTCAAGGCCTACACAACCCTACCTCTTCACCCTTCTTCTCTTCAGCCCTCTGCTCAGTTTAGGTGTCATATTGATGTTTACATTTTAGAAGAAACAATAATATATAATTAGTTTGCCTAAACAACATCAATATTACTTTACAGGTCTAAAAAAAGTCAGCATTTTTAATGCCCTGCAGATGATTCAGAAGTAGAAAATCAAAATAATTGGTATTGCACTCAAGATGCTTACCCACTCATACACCCTCTCTTTCACATATCACAGCATATCAACGATAAAAACACCTAGTGGTTTTAATATTGTGCGTCCACCACAATATTAAAACCACTAGGTGTTTTACTCTTGGCTTTTGAGTCTTGGCTTGCAGTCGATTGTAGCCAGGTTCTGATCCCTGTCCACCTTAATTTTAGAGTTAGTCAATCTACACAGTTGTTTAAGCAGCTTAATGTTATTATAGTGCCAAAAACTTGTGTTTGTTTTTTTTTCCCTAATGGAGGACACTGATTTTGGACATTATGTCACAAAGATAAAAAATCTTTACACTTAGGTTTCTTTTTGATGTTTCACGTTCAAACAACCTTCCTGGTATTTCACTGGAAACGTTTTCACGTCGAGCCTCTTCATTCTGCAAGTTACAGTGCCTTTCACCACTCAACACAAACACACACTCTTGGACCTTGTTACACAAATACACAAATGTTAGGTTGTTATTGTTGTAAAGGAATAGGCACTGGGTTTCTGGCATGGAAGTGGAGGAGTTGAATGATTGCTGCTGCAGAGATGCAGTTCAAGGATTCACCTGTACAAATGCTAAAAAGAGGTTCTGCCTGGCATCCACCTAACAGTGCATAGACTTGTTCTCAAATTTCCATGAAGATGTGATGAAGTGTCAGTGGCTTCAGAAAAATGCTCCTGATGCTCTTGAGGAAAGTCCTCATTGTGCTGCAGATGCAACTCAGTTCAGTTCACTATACTGTGCATACACACAAACTCTAGAAAAGAAAGAAGTTGAGAAGTGGTTGGTGGATTTTTTTTTTTTAAGCAGTGATGTCTGGGTATAGTGTTTATTATACCATATATCATCTTGGGCCAAATTTGCATTAATAAGTTGAAGATATTTTTTTTGTATCAAACCGTATAAATGGATCCATGCTCCTGACATATTGGACCCTTATGCCCTCCACTTTTGTTCATACACTCTGCTATTCAGCAAAAAAATTACATGTTCTGACACAGAGCCAGTATTCATACACACAGTTCTAATCAGTAATATTTTGAATTTTGAGAAGTGAATAACAAATGCAGTCCACAACAAAAATACAATATAAAAATATATCATAAATACAATTTCTTGAAAATTAATCTTTTAGTTTGATATTGTAATTGCTGTATGTCGAATAAAATATTCACAAATAGTTCTGCATCACTAATAAAATTATATTCAACAAAGAGGTAAACAAAATATTAAAATAGATAAATATAAAAATACACATTTTTAAAATGTTGTTTAGAAATGAAACTTCAAACCTGACGGATAAGTAATCAATTAAAAAGGACCCCTGAAATTCCTCAGAAAAAGAACAACCGTATTAAAGGTTCCCTGTGGAGTTTTTGGCCTTTGGTAGTATAGTGGAGCTACTGTAGTGGAGTTTCCTTCTTTTTGTCTGTTGCGCGCACACACACACACACACACATATATACGCATGCAACCCAGTGGAAAGACTTGCCCGTGATTCCACACAGTGCCACTGATCTACAGGTGGCCAGCATATGCTGCAGGGCACCAGCAAAGTCAGAAGAACTGTGTGCTAATACGCATGGATACAAACAACACCGACAAAAAGAGAAATGCACACAACATCCATTCTACTAGAACACCCAACATTCTTGAGTACAACCTGTCACTCTTTAAATTTTTTTTTAAGAAGAAAACTCCACAGTACACCTTTTAAGTATTTGATGCATTAGCATCGAAGCATCTATGTCTGTATATTTTCAAGCAAACTGACAGCAGCAAACTAAATGTTTTGTCATCATTTCCAGATTCCTTTGAACACTGAACCAAGTACGGTTTCCAAACCCTTTTCCTAACCTTTACAACTGGTCAAATAGTGCAAAAAAAATTAATTCGAACATATTTAAAGACCATCTATAATGGAAATGTTAGTTAAGCAAATCAAATAGTCAGTGTGGCAAAATAAGAAACATAAGTGATGCTAACACCTGGGGGTTATGTTATATGTGTTTGCATCACTTATGTTTCTTTATAACAAAATTTAAAGCACTCCTTTTGCTATATATTAACGAAGTCAAACAGGAAGAGATGTTAGCAAAGATGAATGATTCAGTTGTTCCGTACATTGTCCATGTTTACAAAAAAGGGGGTTAAGATGGTCAAAGGTGTGTCATCAGACAGAATGCAAAAATCTAAATGTTAGGATCTTGAGTAAGTCTTGATATATACTGATGGCAAAAAGAAATCTAATACTTCATTAGAATACAATAATAAACGCCAAAAAAAGGAAACAAATTAGTTTTCTTGAAAATGACTGAAGAGAACTTGATCAGCAGCTGCTTCTGTTTGACGCCTCATTGAGCCAAAGAGCCTCTGAATGTGCAGCTGTGAAGTGCTGACACATTTCTGTAGAGATTTCTGACTAAGCTGCTGACTCTTGGGAGGCACAGGTCATTTCCCCAGCAGGTGTTGCAGGACGTCTCACAAGTGTTCGGTGAGATTAAGCTCGGTAGATGATGCAGGGTTATGCACGAATGCAGACAGCGAGTCTGTGGGTCAGATGAGGTCTGGTGAACAGAGGTGTTCTCTTGTTGTCGCAACATATGATTTGCTGCACAGTTCCGTCTCTCAGGAAACTCAGGAAATGATACATGGTGTTTGTCTCAGAGGAGCCTGATCTTTAGAGTTCTTCAGGAAGATGATCTCAGTGGACATTTCTTCGGCTGGACCCAAAAGGACTCCTCATGATCCTCAGTGTGAATGTCAAGTTACACTGTTTGGTGCCTCAATGCTGGTTACGAATTCAAGACATGTTTCTGTCAACCCTAAACCAACACTTGACTAAACAATTTCTTTTCCATCAGTATATACGATATAAAACATTCTTTCCACAAAGCTTCAGATAACACACTGCCTTAACTTTTAGATCATCAAAGTGACTTCTGTGCCTTGGTATAACACCACATTTTTTGTAACCTTTTTTTCTCCAGTATGACACTTTTGTAAAACATGGAAAAAGAGTACCCAACATAAGCATAAACAAACCTATAATACATTTAAATAAATATGTTTAGTACAGGTTAATTTCAATCCCCCTTTTTCAACTGAAATTTAAGGTACCCAAACAGCAATGAATGTTGTAAAAATGATATAGATCTAAAACATTTATAATTAAAACCACACATTCTGTTAAAATAGAAACTTAAATGGATCCCAGACAATGGATCAGTGACCCACACACTCGTGACGGCAGGTACATCACGAGTGTGTGGGTCACAAAAACTGCAAGATGCTATGCAGTCATTTTGTCTTTTAACAGACAGTCCTGAGTTTTTCAAGTCAGTTTAGACTTGAAACACATATTTATTGTCAGTGGGAGTGATTTTGACTGACGACTTTCTTCAGTGCTTTAATGCAATACAGTATCACTGTCAACCTTGAGCCATTGCAACTCTTGTTTTGTGGCACAAAGTCCGTACATGCAGTGATGCCCGCTGCAGTGATTCCCTTTCAAGACGCCTTTTTTTTTTTGCCTATGACAGGTCTGCGAGGACAAAATGGGGCAAAGGTTACTGTCTAATCTTTCCACAGACAATTTAATCAACTGAGTTGAGTTTAAAGGTTGTAGTGATGGCAAGGTGATTGTATCAAGCAAACCAGTGTCTGGAAGTGTCACCCCACTACACTGAGATTTGTGCCTCTTCAAACACAGTGCTGGTTCTTTGGCGTTCATACGACTTGCAAATGACTAATCCACTCCTGTGACATTTTATATTTAGTTTTTCAGGGTTCACTAAGATTCTGACATATACACAAACATTAGTTACACTACAGAGATCATACAGCCACCTGTTAGTTGGTAGTTGCGTATATTGCATGATTGAATTACTTCTTGATTGGATGATTTCTATCACTACAAATTAAATTTCTTTGCAGCGGGACTATTGAATGTTAAGCTTGAGTGTTGTGTACCATGAGGTAGTGAACTGGCATGGAGAAGACATGTGATCTCTGTGGGTGGGTGTCAGAGTACAGCAGGAGGTCAGTCTGGTTAGTATCATATTTACTTTGGTTCAGTTTAGTAGGTTTGAGTTTGGAAGTCTAATGTTTAGCAAAATGGGCATTTTCTACTAGAAGTACTGCCTAATGTAATCTGTAAAGTTTTAGACAAAAGTTGCTCTTTTATTTTCTGCGCTTTCTCTATCAAATGCTTTAAAAGCTGGTATTTTCTGAGCATGTGTGATCTCAAACATTTCAGTAAGTTCAATGCCTTAGTGTCTAATGCCTTAGCATTTTTTTTGCCAGAACAACAGCACCATCTTCTGGCCTGACAAATACTGTGCAGCCAAAGAGAAAACTCAGCCAATATCCCCAGAATTTCACAACTTGTGCGAGTGTGCAACTCTATTCTTAATGTTTGTATATATTTCCAAATGAAATGTAGTTTTAAACCAAGGCTCAGTGTATTTTAATATACAGTCACCAGGGTTTTAAAGTCAACAATAACTGACCCCACTCACCCACTCCCTTGTAGCATAAATACATACATGGTTTTCCTCAAAATGTTGTGTAATGTCTGAACACCAACCAAGCATGCACCAACTAGCTAGCTTGATAAATGGCCATCTATTTCAGCTGGTTGACACCCACAAATTCCTCTACTTGTGTGGACTTTGCTGTTATAGTCGAATCCCCCTGTGTTAAAATCCCCTGAAAAGCTATGTGACATGTTTTATACTGTGACTCATATTCTTATGAAAAACTTTTAGTGCTTCCATTCTGAGAGCAAATCAGAGTTAAACACATTGTCTTACACTGAGCCTGCAGAGACGAAAAGTTTCAGTATCAGTATGTAAAGCTGTTCACAGCAAGAAAAGGAAGATTCCAGTCAATTCCAAGTCAGCAGTGAAGAATATGCCATTATATAAAATAGGAACTCCAACATATTTGCTCACATGTAGGGGGAAAAAAAAATTTGTTGAAGATAATGTTCTACATTTTGGAAAATAAATTTTGGGTCCGTTTCATTTCCTGCAAAGATCAGTTCCACTCCCATCACTGTCAAGCAAATGTAAAGATGAATGGCAGCAGCTGGGCTACCTTAGCTCTTCTGAAGGACACTGTACTCAACTAAACAACAGATTCAACTTCAGCACAGATTCACCTCATAATTTGAACTATTTCTTATATTTTAGTTTTGTACTAATTAAAGACTTTATAATGTGGTCATTAGTGAGCTTTAGTTGTTTTTTTTAACATTAGGACAGATCTAGAAAGTGGAACCTCCTTCTTAGAGGCTTTATTCCTGAAGTTAGGATAACATAACATTCTCCTGGTTTGGAGAAATTCACAGTAATAAAGCTCATTGATTGAATTTTAATTTGAGCTTCTGTTCAAGAGAGACATCAATTTTGTGTATATAATTTTTTTAAAAGTAAATTTAGTAAAAACTCATTATAAAGAACTTAAATTGAACATAACAGGCCCCTGGGGCTCACGTCCAGCTTGATAATACACCCTCTGCTGTGGGAGTGCAGCACACAGTATAAAGGGGCATCCTGTTATATTCACGCACATATTTCACAATTTGTTAAAATAACACTAGTGTGTCATCACAAATGTGACACTTTTAAACATCACCTCCGTATTTTAGGGCAGAATTATTGATCAACATACAGTAACAAATTGTTTAAGTGCATTTAACATTAGAGGTCCCACTCTTTGTAGAATTTATTTTCTAGCAACATGGATTTGCTATAAGAATGTAATTTCTCAAGCTGTCAGCACATTTCCTTTGGAAGCATCTGTAGGTGCAAAATTAACAGATGTAAAATTCATTTTAACTGAGGGAGAAGGAAATTTCTTGCCTTTGTCAGGCCCCAGTTTTCTTCATTTTTGCCATGGCTGTGCTCAAATTGTCCAAAAGTGTGGATGCCGAGTAATTAAAAAGCTGAAGTTGCTACAATTTGTCCATTGTGACTAGATTAACCTACTTCTACAACTTGTTTAAAAGTATAATGCTGTCATATTTTCTGGTTCAGCCACAACATCTGCCTGAACTAAGTTTTAAGGTCTAAGCCAACCACAGGGGTCACAAGGGTCAAGTTGTTAATGAAGAAGTGAACTAGTGGTTGAAACAGAAAGTTAACTCCTCTTCTTTCGTAGTGAACAGATAACAAACTCACAATCACCTCCATGTGACTAATTACTACATTTAAAAAACCCAGCTCATTTTTGGCAAGATTGTATATCTCCAAACACTATTTACTGGCTATATAAAGCTTGAATGCATCATCACTAAAATAATTATCTGTTCAAACACACGTGTATGCCATAAAACACTAATTTGAACAAAGCTATGCTGTCATACCAGCCCCCCTGTGGTTATCTGCCATGATGAAGCCGTTTTCTGTCAGCCTTTAAATGAATGTGTCCCCAGTTCATGGCACGTGCATGAAACAGCAGTCCACAACTTTCCACACTTCTTTTTCACCTCAGCAGCTGGACCACTGACTCTAGATGAACTAACCACATGCACCAGAATCTAGCCGACATGTCTAGCACATTCCATCTATTTCTCTACGTTCCTACGTTTCTTCACGGTGAATGTTTGTGTTTCTTTCTTTTCCTTTCTTTTATTGGAGAGTTTGTTATGACAGACACCACGACTGTGGCTGCAAATTACAAAAACTAAACAAACAAACCAATTAGAGTGGTGAAGAAAACCTCAGAGAAGGTGGTTTCCCCTTTCTGACTGGCCAGTCAGATGTTTCACTTATGTTTGTGCAGATCTCAGTGTGTCCTTGAGGAGCTCTGGTTTTGAGGGGCACAGCTATAACCCTGGGGAACATAGCCTGCCCTGCACCCCCTTACCTCTGGCAACACAGACACACTGGATAGGAGCTTTCCTTCTTGACTTTGAGTAGCAAATTTACTAAGTCATGAACCTAACATTGATCTTATGCGTAGCACATGGTGTGTTTTAGAGTGGACTTTATAAGAGACATACACAACTTTTCTGTTTATCATTGAACACAGATGATCATGTATATTAACATCTTTAATTTAATTGGATCAATTTTGTTAGTGTAAAATGTTAACTTTATTAGCAGATTTTATAATCTACATCTTAACAAATCTAGTTTTAGGCTATTATTATTTTTGACTGTAGTAAAACATTGAGTCTTATAGAGCTAAAATGAGAGATATAACAAGTTTGTGGTGTAATTTTGTGATTTAGTTTTTAAAGTTTCAAAACATTTCAAGCATAATCCTAACTCAAAGCTAAAATAAAGAAAGATGCATGGATGCAACCACTTGGGAGTTTGATTTAGGCAAATAAATCTGATGAAGTGAAAATGGTAGGGATTGTGGAAAGGAATGGATGTAAAACTCTATTTGGATCTTTTGAATACACATACAAAGTGTTTGACAAACTGATAAAAACACACCCACATTTGTCAATGAACCAAGAAAAGAAGAAGGAAAAAAAAGCAGTGATTTGTATAGTGGTTGTAATTTAATGAGGAAAGATCAGTATGGAAGTATATATTGAGATTAGTACCAGAGAAGGCTCCATCCAGTTGCCTCCCAACTGGTGTGAAGCTTCTTTATTTACATAAATCCATGTTAAAGTTTGTCCTGAATGCTTAATACTAACCGTGGATCTTAAACCACTATGTCTGAAACCATCAACACTTTTAGCCAATGCATGTATCAATGCCAAACTAAGTAAAGGCCCTGCATTACACCTATTTTGGAATTTTCTTACTTACTTTCAGCAAACCTGTAAATACTGGTCTCTACATGCCTGCACTATTTTTGCTAAAAACCTGTTATCACTTACACAAGAAATTGAAAAATAAAGCGTCGGCACTTTAAATAGGCCCAAAGTAAGCATTTGAAGTGGGCATCAGTGTTGGTCGGTGATAAACTGAGAGTTAAAGGAATGAGAGCTACAGAAAAAGGATATTTTAATATTTGATTCAATTTTGCAGTCTGCTCTTCTGCACACAGGAAGGGCTAAAGCCAAAATTGGCTTGGTGCTTTATTTTAGAAAGGGGTTTGCTTTTTATAGTAGTAGAATTTTTTTTGCTGGTGCTTTTGTAAGGATTTGTGTTTAGTGCGTAAAATAGCTTAAAAGAAAATGCCTAAGCAACAGGAACCTTAGTGGTGGCTGGTGCAATAAATTTTTGGGGAGGTGCAGTTTTGGGGGCCAAACTGAAATACTGCTTAGCTTATCAAAAATGGGCAATTATCACTAAAACGATGAGTAACTACAAATCTGTGAATCTGAGTTCATTTTGGGTTTATTATCAATAATAATAAAACTAAAGACACATCACATCAGCACAAAAAATGTTTAAATCCCCAATAACGTATGTAACAAAAAACAATGTAAACATTTTAAGAGTGAGCTAAATTCCAAAAAAGTGTGTGTAATGATGTATAAAAACAGAATGCAATGATTTGCAATTCTCATCAACCCATATTTTATTCACAATAAAACATAAACAACACATCAGATGTTGAAACTGAGAAATTTCACCATTTCGTGGGAAGTGTTGGCTCATTTTGAATTTGATGGTAGCAACACATCTTACAAAAGTTGGAAGGGGGCAACAAAAGTCTGGAATAGTAATTGCCAAATGGAAGAGCATTTTTAACTAATTAGATTAATTGGCAACAGGTTAGTAACATGACTACGTATAAAAAAGCATTTCACAGAGGCAGAGGCAATTTCAGAAAAAAAAAGTTTGTCAATGTAAACTTGTGAAGACTGAAGATCCCACCATCTACAGCATATAATATTATAAAAAGATTCAGAGACTGAAGGTCAAAACAGGATGTGTATGATCTTTGGGCCCTCATGTGGCACTGCATTAAAAAAAAGGCATGGTTCTCGTCTGGACATCACTGCATGGGCTCGTGGCAAATGTCAGTTAAAGATTTATCATGCAAAATGGAAAACTGTTCAGTGGTCAGATGAATTAAAATTTGAAATTATTGGGACCACCCAGCTTGTTGTCAGCAGACAGTTCAAAAGCCTGCATCTCTGGTATGGGTGTTCATTAGTGCCAGCTGTGGGCGGCTTACACATCTGGAAATGCACCGTCAATGCTGAAAAGTAAATAGAGGTTTTAGAGCAAGATATGCTCCCATCCAGACAATGTCTCTTTCAGGGAAGGCCTTGCATATTTCAGCAAGACAAAGCAAAAGCCCGTACTGCATCCATCACAGCAGCATGGCTTTGCAGGAGAAGAGTTCAAGTGCTGAAAGTCCAGACCTTTAATCAATAGAAGACATTTAGCACATCATAAAATGAAAAATCTGGCAACAAAGGTGCACACATCACCCTCTTCAAACTTTTTTAGCATGTGTTGCTACCATCAAATTCAAAATGAGCTAATATTTTACATGAAATGGTAAAATGTGTCACTTCTTTAATGTTTATGCTCTATTGTGAATAAAATAGGGTTTGCTTAGATTTGCAGGTCCTTGCATTCGGCTTTTATTTACGTTTACACACCCTCTAAATGTTTTCTTTTGGAAATGGAGTTGTGCATTAAATTGACAGACACCAGACATTTAAAAATGTTACATTTTTGTTGAATTAATTTAATATCTTGTAATATTTTTAGTGCTCGTTACAACTAATAAATCTTCCAAATCAAACCTAAAATCAAACCAAGTCTGAAAATAAACAAACTCACTTTAGACATTTTCAAATAACTTGCTTGGACATGGGGGTGGCAACTTTTTATGTCTGCATCATTCAGGAATGTGTGTTAAGGCTTGTAGCCCTGAAACTTTGAAAAAACAAACAGGGAAATCACCAGTAGTGGTCACCTTGTAAACAATGTATTTTTGGCTCTGTCTCTTACTTTTCTGTGTTTTCAGTGGCTCTACTATTTTTGTCTTTCCACTGTACTAACATAAAAAGGCTGCTGAGCTGCAGCAACAGTTGGACTGACATAGTTACATTGGGCAGGACATAGGAGAGAAGTGTCCAGTCCCAGGAGGTCAAAACATTTATCCTTGTCCTTTTGCTCCAGGGTTCCTCTATCTGTGGCCTGTGGAGAAATCTGAACCTGCAAATCAAAGCACAGATTACCTGTGAACCTGAAGTTCACACACCACATACACACTTATTTTACAGGTGCCCACCACACAAAATAAGTGCGCTCATCAGTTAGAAAATAACTCAATACAGTCTTAATTTTTTTAAAATAATTGTTGACCTGACTGTTAGTAAACGAATTTCTACAAAATTACATAATTTTATTCTGCTATATAAAAAGTATTGTTAACAGGTTTAAGTCTCCTTTTTTTTGGATAATTGAAATAGGGCAGCGACCCAACAAACCACATTGACTAGCCCCCACAAAGGAGAAAAAAAAGAGACGAGCTAGGACTGAATTCGTTGGAATCGAGAGCAACTTGTAATTCAGTCTCTGAATAAACCTGTATGGACATAGGTTTTTTGATAGGACATATCTGTCGATAACGATCTGTAATCGTATTTCAAGAACATCATCTTAACAACAGATCAGTTGTAAGAAATATATGGGTAAACATGACAGTTGTTAATTAATGCACTAACAATTTGAGCACACTACAAATGGGATTGAGTGGACTCAACCACAGACAAACAGAGAAGAGAGAGTCTGTCTTGTAGCACTTGAAGCTTCATAAAAGATACAATAATAAGACATTGTATTTCAATAAATCATTTTGTTCTACTGGTTGGGATGCTCAACACGTATACAATACTTTTTTTAGGTATATTTGGAAGAAAGACGAAGTGGGCTGAGTTTTCTTTCTCAACTTTCTTTAAGACCCTCATCCGTGTGTCAAAAAGACCCCGTCATATGCTGAAACTATATCTACTCACACAGACTAATGGTTTCACACACACTCACACAAGCAAAAAAAAACGTAATTCTGTTTGAGTGCAGGAAATTACCCTCTTTTTGTCTGTAATTAATCTCTCCATCCCAGTTGCTTTTAATGGGTACCTCACATCTCAAATGTCGTACTAAATTTTGGCTACTGCATCTCCTGAGCCCTCAAAATTTAATTATAACATGCTAGTATCTCACACCTCTGTGCATATTTACCACAGATTTCATCTCCATAGCTCAGATTCTCCAGCTGGGTCTTGTTTGCATGTTGTTTTGTTTGTATAACCCAGTGTCACAAAGCCCCATGTAAGCAGGAACCTACACAATAGCTCACCTTACAGTCTGCATATGTACACTAGCTGTCATAAACTGATCAACTAATCTCCTCATGGACGTGTAAGTGTGGCTAAAAATTCATAATAATCTCCAGGTTTCTTCATCTGCATTAAAAATACAAGTAAGCATTTAGGATGTGTGTAGCAATAGAAACGCTATTTTTATGGACATGACAATAGAAGTTCTGTTGAGCTGGTGTGTATATATGTGTGTATATACACACATCTATCTATCTATCTATCTATCTATCTATCTATCTATCTATCTATCTATCTATCTATCTATCTATCTGTGTGTATCTATCTATCTATATATATGTGTGTGTATATATATATATATGTGTGTGTGTGTGTGTATATAGATATACAGTGAGGGAAAAAATTATTTGAACCCCAGCTGATTTTGTAAGTTTGCCCACTAACAAAGAAATGATCTGTCTATAATTTCAATGGTAGATTTATTTGAACATTGAGAGACAACAATGCCAAAAAAAATCCAGAAAAATGCGTTTCAAAAAGAGTTATAAATTAATTTGCATTTCCATGATGACCCTCTGTCTTTCAAATATCATAAATGCATATATGAATTAAACTGTACCTAACTGTGTCTTAAATTTAGACCAGTTATTTCGCTATTGAAATAAGTTCATACAACTGAATTTTATTTAACATGCAAATCACATATGTACATTTTTGTGATAAATATTATTATGTCTTTGATGCAAAAAATTCTGACTTTAAAAATTTTTTACTGGAAGCAAACCCCCCTAAACTGCATATCACAAAGGACAACAGATATAATTGTAATACAGATAAGTTTTACAAGGACACTTGCCCAAATGTAGTGAAATGTCTTAATGATTTACATCTTATAAAACTCAAAAACAGAGAGAGAGACAGTGGTATTATTTCATGTTTGTAGCTGGCCTATACACTGTATACTTATGTAAACTCTATACCATCTAATAATTACAGCGTGGCATGCCGTCTCTGCCTCTTGGATGATAATTTTGCAATCATAAAATCACAATACCTAAATGGCCAGTCAGAATTGTTCTGACTATATAACTTAGAGGTTAATTTACATACTGTACATGCTTTGCAGAGCTTAATGTATATACTGACGTGCATTTTGCTGATTTCTGAAACAATAATTTGTTATATAGGCCCTTGTTTACAAACATGATAAAAGGAGCATTCAACACAATAACTTCAGTTATATTGTGTAAGCGACTCTTCTTAAAATGAACTGATTGGCATATTTGTTCACATTCTCAAAATGCCCTGCTCTTTTTTTTCCTAGCAGCTAAAAAGGACAGCGAAGAGGCTGATAGACAGGTTGTAACTCAAACACAGTCTCCAGAGGACAGGGCTCCAGATGCTGATCCTTCTTCCGAGCTTGTCACTGAACCAGCCCCACCACCACATAGTGACTCTCAAGAAAAAGCAGAGGAACCAGAGAACAGTGCTGTGTCTAAGCAACCATCTGCTGAATCGGATTCCCCAGAGATTACAGCAAAAACTGTTCAGTCTCCATCTGCACAATCCCCATCGACCTCAGCACCCAGACATCATGAAACCGGGGCCCTTATTGTCAGTAAGACCACATACGTCATACCAAAAAAGCAAGCTGGACCTCAACCCCCATCCAACAGCCACATATTAGCCTTGGCTTCATGCCAACTCCTTCATCAGCCCCCACATTGCTGAGTGAAACCCGAAATTTGTTGGTGCCCCTGCGCCCAGTGCCCCCTCCTCAAGACCCTCACAGCCCAATAACCAGGTCAGACAGAGCATCCAGCGCACCCTCAGCAGCATCCTGTTGAAAAGGTGAGAACTAGTTTACCTGAAGCTGAAAGTAGTGACACACTACAAATTCATTTACTAACTGCCTCTTTGTTTTTCAAGGGTGTGTGATTGTGATGATTTGGAGATGTCTGAGAGTGAAGTTGTAAAACTTGTCGCAAGCATTGAGATGGAGATGTTCAACATATTTCGGAACACAGACAGCAAATATATGAACAAATACAGAACTATAATGTTCAACCTAAAAGACCCGAAAAACAAGGTTTGTTAAAACCTCCATTTTTTTTTTTTTTAAGAAAATCTGTCTTAACCATTCATTTAAAACATGTATTTCTATACATGGCGCTCATAGTAATTTCATAAAATGTGAGTCACGTTATAAACTTTCTCTAGGGTTTGTTGTGTCGGGTTGTATGTGGAGAGATCAGTGCCTTCAGACTGGTCAGGATGAGCCAGAAAGATATGCAGGCCATACAGCCACCAGAGCCAAGCGCAAAAGGAACAGAGGTAAAGGGTAAAAGGCAACACAAACAACATTAACGCTGAGCTTTATTAGACTGTGTGTGTCACAGAAGTTTTTCTTCTTTGGTTATACATATCTAGATTAAAGATGTGGCTCCCAAAGCAACGAATTTGGGGCAGAAGCCTGAAGCAGTGAAAGTTGAGTTGCCCAGTCTGCATCCTGTCAGACCTGACCGAAGACCAGACAAACGACTCGATAGCACAGTGTGTACCAACCTCATCTGAATTAAACTGGCAGAATTGTGATATATGGCAGTCATTATTATGTCTAAATATTAACATATGATCTAGGTATTACCATTACTCATGAAAGGCAGTAAAAAATGAATATTATTTTACTGTTTGTGATTCCTAGGAACAGAAGAGAAGTCTTGCTGCTTCCACTCTAAAGACAAGAGCAAACCTGCCAAGCCAGTGCAGCCCTGCATCAGATATTCTGACCTCTATGCTCAAGGACACAACATCAGAACATAAAGCTCACCTGTTTGACCTGAAATGCAAGATATGCACAGGTGAATTAAAATATGTTTTAAAAATAGCTGTGTGATAACTAGTAGAAATTATTAACAGTGACCAACTGTTGTCAGTTTTAGTTATTAAAAAGTGTTTATTTTTCCCAAAGGCCAAATACAAGTTGTGGATGAGGATGAGCCAGCAAAGAAAAAACCTAAGGTTTCTGAAACAAGGAATCAACGTGAATCTTCTTGGAGACAATGTGCAGGAGACGATTCTCCTCTGCAGGCACCACCAGATTCACCTGACATAGATTCTCCAACTACTTCCCTGATGGATCCTACATCCCGCCTCATCATTGACTCTCCAGCACTGACTATTGTAGAATCCCCTGCTTCTCCTACAATGGATTCCCCAGCATCTCCTATTTTGGAGTCGCCTGCTTCTCCTGTGATGGATAACCCTACATCTCCAACTCAAGATGCTCCCACAGCTAGTTTGCCAAAGAGAGCATATACACCTGTCGTTATTCCAGCTGTCTCCACTGTAACAATCTCGAGACGTGACCCTCGTACTGCGGCTAGTAGATTCTCAGCTTTATCCAGTAGCCCGATCCATAACCAACCAGCTCCTTATGCCTCTGCGAAGGAGACTAGCTCTGCCTTGCCTACTGCACCAGTGTCTTCACTACCACCCATAAAACCTTTACCCAAATCTATATTAATGAAACCATCTTCCTCAGCAGATCCCAGACTCTATGGCACGTCCTCAAGGTATTTGAAGAATTTTTGAAGCGCAAAGTCTATAAAATGTATTCTATTAACATTAATGTGATGAAAATTTGATTTGATATGATTGTAACCATGCTGTCTGGTTTGTGTTTCAGGACGATGATCTGTGAATCCTCAGTTGACTGTGAAACTGTTAAGTTCTTGGCTAAACAAGAAATACTGTGGAAAGGCTTCCTAAACATGCTAACTGTAGCCAAGTTTGTTACAAAGGCATATCTGGTATCCGGATCTGCTGAAATTCTTAAAGCGGTATAGTAATGCACAATACTTACATTTCAGCACTTAAACAGCTCTTAAACAGATTGTTCATTCTTATTAATTCTTGTCCGTCTTTTTTTGTGTGAAGGATCTACCTGATACAATACAAATTGGAGGACGAATCATGCCTCAAACAGTTTGGGACTATGTTGCGAAATTAAAGACTTCAATTACAAAGGCAAGTTGCATATACAGTATATCTTTATGTGCTTTGTAAAACAATTTAGATTTTAAGCTTCATTTATATCTTTGCTTTTTCTTTGCTTCATTAGGAGTTATGTGTGATCCGGTTTCATCCTGCAACAGAAGAGGAAGAAGTGGCCTATGTCTCATTGTTTTCTTATTTTAGCAGCAGAGGCCGTTTTGGTGTTGTCGCCAATAACAGCCGTTCCATCAAGGACATATACCTTGTCCCACTCAGTGCAAAGGAATCCGTTCCATCCATACTACAACCGCTTGAAGGACCAGGTTTGATAATGTTTATACTGCCTGTAATCTTGCATAATAAACATATGTATAATTTGGCTTGGGCAAGCACCTACATACGGTGCCAGTGAAAACTCTATAAGGCTGCATTTTCCCTTAATATATTTAAGGGCTTAGACTGATGTAAGAGAACAAAACAGATCTTAAAGCGCTATCTATTGAAAAAATATAGCATCTCTCATACCCAGTAGTTACAATAAAGTAACTAACTTTCTCCTATTCTTTAATTATGCTAAGATGTATTTTCATATTGTACAGATAGATCGTGCATAACAGATCACATAATCATTAGATGTGAGTGCACGAGTCTAAACCACCACAGGAAACCACTTTTATCTTGACTGACACATTTGTTTTTTTTTATTTGCAATACTACAATAACTACGGTCAGTAGGCATCTTTTTAGACACTAGTATAAATGTAGAGCAGTGGCAACAACACAATCCTTTAATCAAGGTAATAATGTGTTGTTTTCACAGTTTGGTAATTTTGGAGGGTACGATTTCTGCTGCTGTTGAACTGTGCTATATTATAGAGAGATACTGTCAGTGGTGGGCATACTTAAGTACATTTTTCACATATCTGTGTTTTACTTAAGTAGCTTTAATACTTTCGCTTTTACTAAACTACATTTTGGAGCACATATCTATAGTTTTTACTCCACTACATTTCTAATCAAAGTTGCGTCACATTTTACAGTCACATTACTTTACACATTTCATAATAAACAAAATTTTTTAACGAAAATTAGTTACAAGCGACACAGCAATCACTCCATTTAACAAGGCACAAGCGGGTTCAGTGTCAGTACCTCCTTCCATGGTCTTATTTGAAAGGCTTATTTCAAACATTAGCAGTACTCGGTGTGAGCTGGTACGCAGTAATTTTACTATTTGGAATGTTGTGCTGAGTTTGGCATCTACATTTAAGGAGCAAGAGCACACAACTAAAGCAAGAACCCCCATACTAATGTACTTATGTTTGATCTTAGACAAAAAACTACTGAATTCATTGCAAAATGTGTCTTCAAAAAGGATAATTTAACGTGGTGTCAAATTCGATCAAACGACAAACTGGTACCGAGAACTAGGATAGGGCTTGTCCCTGCTAATTTATACATTAATATAACTGATTTACCAAAGTGAATTTTTTTGTTCTACTTCCATTCTGGAGGAAGGCAGCCACATGCGCCAATGCACAGTGGGGTTCCTGTGTTTACATGGATTAAATCAGTTGAAATGATGATGCTTTAATTAAGCAGAAAAGTCAGTGGATACTACAGTACATTTTTGTGCATTGTGTAGCTTTGCTAAGGGAGCTTGGTGTACTTCATGTAACAAACTTAACTTCAAAGTTAAGTAACAAAGTAACTACACTGAACTTTAGTAGCACTATGTTTTTGTTAAAATAAGGACTTGTTCTGAATGTAAGGCACATTTTATTTACAGAAGAGAGATTTTTAAAAAACATAATTCTAATATTTTTAACAAATTGATAAATAGTGTGTAACTTTTAATCAAGAAAACAGTTTTTAGACTAAGAGTACAAACACAATGGCAAGAGAAGTTTTACAGAATTTGTTACATTTGTTAATTTCTGTTACAGAACATTTTGAAAAACGTTAATTTATATGTCTCATCATTTATTTATGCTGCTTTTCTGTGTTTTGTAGGCCTTGAAAAAGGACGACCAAATCTCCTTCTGGGTCTAGCAGTTATTCAGAAAGCAAAACGGCCGGGAAGCTTGTCTCAGGAAATCGACGAGAAAAGACCCAATGTTCACATGTCCAAAGACCCTATGTGGATCCCAAAACCTCCAGTCCTCTACGGTTCTGATAAACTGGAGATATTCCAACCCTATGATCCAGAAACCCCTGCTAGTACCTCCCCTCCTGGTTCACCATCTTGCCCTGGATCACCATCAGACTCTTCTTCTTCTGGCTCAGTTACTTTACCATCAATGTTGACTTCAATTAGAGCATCTCCTCCTGTTTCTTCCTCAGCTGTTGTAGCTGAAACTCAGTCCAACTCCAAGAGTATTCCTGAAAAGAATCTCACAACTGGATCCAGTAATAAGACACCATTACAGACTATCTTAAAGACTTTGTTTGCAAATAAGCAAACTGACACTACAGTTTGTTCTGATGAAAGTTCTACAAAAACAACAACAAGTGACAAGAAGACCACGGTGTTTTCTCAGGTGTCTCGATCAATGGTGGATCCAATTGTTCAACAGTATGGACAGAAATCAAAAGTAAAAGAGCTAGAACAAGATGAAAATGACTTTGACCGACCATATGACCCAGAGGAGGAGTATGACCCTGCTGTTGGATATGGAGTAGTTGCTTCACAGAATGTAGAAAAAAAACAGGCAGATGGCCCAGCATCATTAAGCTGTGTGGATGATGATGTGGCCTATGATCCAGAGGATGAGACTATTTTCGAAGATATTCAGAGTGAAACTGTTGTAAAAAAGGCCCTTGTTCCAAGTCAGACATCAGATTCTTCAGCACTACATTGCCCAACACCAACATCCACCCAGGTTGTAGGACAAACTACAACTTCTACTCCAACACAACCCACTACATCTACAATAATGCCAAGTCTTCCTACAGGCACTGTGGTTGTCTCAGCTGCAACACTGACAGAACAACAGCGCATGCTTGAGGAGCTCAACAAGCAGATTGAAGAGCAAAAACGGCAGTTGAAGGAGCAAGAAGAAGCACTACGTCAACAGAGAGAGGCTGTGGGAATGTTCATGGCTCACTTTTCTGTTTCTGATTCCTTGATGTCTCCCCCATCAAAATCTTTGCCTCCTAGTCAGCTGTCATCTCAGACAATAGACAAGACCAGCAACCTCACAGAGACTATGGACAAATTAAATGTGGAATCACAAACTGTTAAGGAAGAAGACACAACTGCCATTATTAATTTAAAAAAAGACACAGATATAGCCATAGAGAAAGATGAAAAACAGGAAAACATTAAGGAAGGTGAAAAGTATTCCTCTGCTGGAGAGATTGAAGACTCTGATGTAGCCTATGACCCTGAGGATGAATCACTTTTTAATGAAATTCAAGACGATGTATTTCAAGGTAGTAGTATAAAGATGTGTGGTTCATCTTTGTTAAGAGCAAAGCAAAGTGGTGGGCACCACACCACACACCACAGTCGAAAGCGAAGGTTGTCACCAAAGAAGCGAAGTCATCGTGAGAGGGACCGTCATAGAAGTCCCACAAGAAGGTCAGAGCAGCGTTCTCCTTCACATTCTCGAAGACGTAGAGATAGACACAGAAGAAGTGAAAGGGACAGGTCTAAGCATAGAACTAGAGATCAGTCTGAACGCCAGGCTCGCCATCGTAGAGAGCATTCTGCACGCCATCGTTCTCGTGGGCACAGAAGATCCCCATCATCTCCTACAAAAAAACATTCTATGTCCCTTTCACCAAAACAGCAAAGAGAACCTTCACCACAAGTCTTTGAGAAATCAAAACAGATAGGTGTTCCATATATTGAAAGCTCTTTCGTTGAACAGTTTTTGGAGAGCAACATGTTATCATCTGCCCCAGTTACTATTAAAAATGATCCTGATGAACACTTGCTAAAATGCAGTCTCACTGAAACTGCTGCTAAAGACTTTTCTTCCTGTTCACATGAACTTCATAAAAATGTGAAATTTGAGAGCCCAGAAGCAGCAAAATCTCACAAAGACTTAGTCAGTGACCACGATGAAAAGGGTAATGGATCATTTCCACAGGTGGATAAACCCACTCAACAGGAAATTCTGCTTACAGACAAACTTGAAAGTTCAATTCCCCTAAGAGAAATTGATCCGCCTATTCGAGATTCTCCAGAGAGCCCTGATCCAGAGCCACAGTTTGTGAAACCCATCAGCATAGAAAAGACTGACGCTGTTGAGACTGAGGAAAACAGAGATTCTGAGACACACACCAGTGTCTTAGTGCCGTGTGTCAAAGTTGAAAATAATTGTTTACCTAGTGGTCAATCAACATTATCCAAAATGCTGTTACCCACTGTTGAAAGTCCAATGTCAGATGTTAGCAATATGACATTTAGACCCCTTAATCTACAGGGTCCAGCTTTTACAGATCAAGGCATAACAGAGGCAGACAAACAGGCACAGGAGGGAAAGGCAGCCCTAAAACATCTAGAAATTATGGCTCATGGAGGTCGTCAATCAGAATTTGGCACAAATTCTGCTATTCAGAGCTCACATCCCCAAATAGACTGTGTGACAGAACCTGCTGTGAGTGGCACAAGCATTATGAATCCAGGACCAGCTACGAAAGAAGACAGGGGACCACTGACAGGAATTATTTCTCAAGGACTGGATGTGAGAGGTTCATGCACACAAGGCATGACCACCAGTATTTGGGGTCTTGGAAAAAACATGCAAGACCCAGGGATACCAATTCAGATGTCAGACACAAATATGAAAGAACCAGGTATTACATATTTAAAGACTCATGGAATTGTTTCAGGGATGAGAAATCCCCTGCAAGATATGGAAAGTTCTACTATGCAAGGTGTGAACCCAGAACTACATTGTCAAGATATGAAACAAGGTGAACAAGAAAGTTCACAAATAGAAGATAGGGCTCCAGATGTTACAGGAAGAGGTAAAGGCCACAGCAGTAGAGGTAAATGTGCACATAATTCAGGTACAAGATCTTGGGGGGATGTAGGTGTAAGAGGGCCAAGTCGAGGTCCATCTTATTGGGGCCCAAAAAGAGTTCAAAGGCAATCAAGACATAATGACATTAATCCAGTTTTTGAGGAAAGTTGTCCTCAGAAAAGGAGTTTTCAGAATGTAAAAACTTCAGACTTCAGTGGAGTGGAACACAGTCGAGACATTAGTTTAGATTCAAATGCAGGTATAGGTTTAGAGAGAAATATTGTAAGAGCAGACGCTGAATGGCAATGTCCACAAAGAGGTCAAGGTGCACCCATAAGAGGACCCACACCAAATATTAATTATGAAAGTGATAGGTCCAACATTTCCTGCACTGGACATGACATGAATGAGCCTAGAACACATTTCAGGGAGCCAAAGATAGATGGGGCAGAAAGTGTGCATGGCTTTGACACAAGCAACTCAGATACCTTGCATAATTTAAGAAGGCAAGACATAAAGGGAAATTATATGGGGCCTGGTCAAGGTATGGATAACATACATGGGCCAGATAAAACTAGTGATAGAACTGTATCAAATGCAGGCACTGCTGGCAGAAATATTGGAGAAATGTGTCTAAATAGGAGGGATACAGATACGCAAGACAAAAATATACAAGGTCCAGGATCAGAGTGGAGAAATGAAAAAATGGGTCAAGAATACAAAGGGCCAATGCCAAACATTAAAAAGCAAGATGGAAGAGGTTCAAAAGCTGATGCTGTTGGACCTAACAGGAGGAATCAGAGAAGTCAAAGTGTAGATTGTGATCCCCATAGAAGGAATTTAGATTGGAGGGACCTAGGTTCAGACTTAAGAGATGAGTGGAGCGGAACAGAAATGAGAGCATCAGGTCCACTCAGAGGAGGGCCATTTATCCATCAGTTGGATTGGAAAGAACCAAATATGGAAAACCTGGGGCCCAACAGAGTACCAGGGGGTCCACAATTGGCACCAATACCTGATGTGAATGTCCCAGTGCATGACAGAGGAGGACCAGAAGGTCCAGTTGTGGAAAATCTTGGACCTAGCATGAAAGGGCCAGGACCCAAAGGTACATATTTCAGAAAGGTAGAACCCCAGAGGACAGATGCAGGTATAGAAGATAAAGGACATATTATACATGGGCCAGTGGGTCCAGATTTCGTGGTTCCATGGCCTGAAAGGAGAGGGCCTGACGGAAAAGGGCCAAGAGGCCAAGATGTCTGGGGAAAAGGGCCTGAAATGACTGGTTCAGCTATAGAAGGTCCTGGATCTGGAAGGCATGGACCTGAAAGAAGAACTCCCGCTATGAGGGGTGCTGGCGCTGATAGATTAAGGCCTCTTGGTTCAGATTTCATAGGAATAGGTCCTGAAAGCAGAGCATCTATAGAGGGTCATGGACCTGACAGAGGTGATGCCGGCGGTCTTAATTACAGAGGGCCAGGGTCAGACAGACTGCATTTATCTACAGACAGTCCTGGAAATGAGAGGAGGGGCTTTGGAGGCCAACATTTTTGGGGACAAGGGCCAGAAAACGGAGGCCTTTCTTTGGATGGTCCTGAACCTGACAATACAGGGCCTATAGGTCCAGGATTTGGTGGACCAGGGTCTGAAAGGAGAGGTCCAGCTATGGGGGCTGCAGGACGTGAAAGAAGACCAGAAGGTCCAGATTTCAGTGGATTAGGACCTGAAAGAAGAGGTCATACAATGGTCTCTCTTGGACTTGACATTAGTCAGGAGACTGACAAAAGAGGACAAGGAGGTCCAGATTTCTGGGGACCAGGGAATGAAAACCGTGCTCTTACTATTGATAGAGCAGGGCCTGAACAGAGAGCTCCAGGATGTTTAGAGTTAAGATGTTCAGGAACTGAAAGAAGAGGTCCCTCTATCAAGGGTCAAGGACATAAAAGGAGAGGACCAGGAGATCAAAATCCTGACAGACTGGGTCCTGACAGGAGAAGGTCCTATATGGGTAGGCCTGGGCCTGACTGTATACGTCTGGGACCTGAAGAAACTCATGCAGGTTTAGATGGTCCAGGCCCTCATTGTAGAGAACTGGGAGGCCCACACTTTAGGAGTCCTAGTCCAGGAAGTGGACCTCCTTATATGGAGGACCCAGGCCCTGGCAGACGAGGTTCAGACATTAGTGGACAATGGCTTGAAAGACCAGGTATGAAGGATCTAGGACCCATTAGCAGAGAGCAAGAAGGTCAAAATTTCATGGGCCTGGGGGCAGCGTGTCAGCATCCAAATATGGTGGAAATGGAAAACCACCATAATTTTCCACAAGGCCAACACTTTGGTGCTTATGATATTAAAGGTCCAGACACTGGTAGGAGAGGTCCACGCTTTAGACAACTTGAGCCTGAAAGAACTGCTATGGAAGGTCAAGGAAAAGGTCAAAGACGTCCAGATTTTAGAAGACCAGGCTGTGAAAATAGAGGTCCTGACACTGTGGACCCAGGACTTAACAGGCAAGAACTCGAAGGCCCAGCCTTCAGGGAACTTGGGTCTGAAAGGAGAGGTCCATTTTTGGAAGGCACAAGACCTGACTGGAGAAAATCAGGATGTCCAGACTTTAGAGGCCCACGCATCAGACAGACAGGTCAAAGTATGGAAGGTCCAACTAGTGATAGCAGAGATGAGTGGGGGGGGTCTGACTTTACAGTGCCAGAACCTATTCAAGAAACCCACAATATTGAGTGCCCTCGACCTGAAAGGACAGGTCAGCCCCTAAGGGGTCCATGGCCTATAAGAAGAAACAGGCCAGGGACAGATATGAACATTCTAAATCAGGGAGACAGATGGAAAAGCACAGACACAGAGGACCAATGGTCAGATAGAAGAGGGCCAAATATGGAGGATGTTTTCAATGATTTCAATGAATTCTCCGGTCCTATGAGGGGTCCAGAAGATGGTTGGATTGGTCCTGTTGGCAGGGGTCCAGGGCATATCCAGGATAATCCACCCATAATGTGCCCTGCACCCAGTAGTGGATCTGAAAATGAATGGAAAGAGCCTAATCGAGGGGGTTATGGGTCAAACAGAGAGGCACATGGGCCATTTTTCACAGGGCAGAGAGATCCAGCTAATGAAGGACAATTTCTAGGCATTAGAGGATCAAATATGAGAGGGGGTCCAGATATGGGAAATGATTGGAGGCACTCGGACTTAAGTGGAAAAATTAAAGGACTAAACAAAGGAGGACCTGGATGCCTTGGAGCTCCTAATGTAAGAAACAGAAGTTCAAATATTGAACGTCCAGGGACTGATGGGTTTTCAGACTGTGGGGGTCCGGGGTCTGAAAGCTCAGGTCCAAACACAGAAAGTCGAAGACCACTTAGAAGAGGATTTGAATATAATTTTAGAAGGGAAAGGAGGGGTCTAGATGTGAGAGAGACTGGATTTGATAAAAGTTCAGATATTAGATATGGACCTGATAGGTTGGATTTAAACACTGAAGTCCCTGAATCTGATACAAGAGGTCCAGCCGTGGCTGGCCCAGGTTTAGATTCAAGGGAATCTGTATCACCCAGGAACAGTAAATTGCGAGCATCAGATTTCAGGGGCTCCAGGTATGATAAAGAGAACCAGACGTGAACGCTAGAGAACCAGGGCCAAGAGGTCATGCTAGCAATAATAATGAAAGAAGAGGCCCAGCATTCAGATATTTGGATAAATCAGGTCACTTAAATAAACCACAACATATCAGTAGATTTCCTAGTCATCCACATTCTGCTCCATTTAATAGGCCCCCAGCTCCACCTCCACAGAGTGGAGTAAAATCTTGCCCTGATTTTGAGAACCGACAAAATCAGCAAGCATCAAAACCCCAGAGACACAGAGCTGCATTACTTCCCACACCAAGAGAAGGTCTCATACGCTTCCCAAATCATGTGATCAACAACACAAGGAAGAGTGAGTCATGAAAGGGACTTGGTCAGTAGACAAGGACAGGAGCAGGAGAAAAGCCTTGCTGGGAAAATAAACACATTTGTAGTTGCAAGCATGAGTTGTGGGGAAGAACAAAAGACAGAGAACAATTAAACAAGTGATTAATGGTGCATGTGCAGAAAATAAATACAGTATGAACACTGATGGTAACGCTGATGTCGAGCCATGTTGAACACACACCACAAAAGCATAACACAATAGGCCCACAGGACAGAAGGTTCGTTGCAATATATATGTAAATTAATAAAACTTTTGATATTATTACAGCAGCATAACACAAACTAAATAAAAAAATTTCTCAAGAAAAGTGGAATCTTACTGAAATTGCAACATGATTTACAATCAAAGCCATGAAAATGGTATTTAGATTGAAACGGAAATACTCAGATGTTGAAGTTAATTTGTGTTGTAGTTTGTCTGGTATTTAAAGTAACTGCATTTGTTGTAGTTATTTTGTTGGACTAAATGCCTCTTAGCCTTATTTGAAGTGTAAATTGAGTTGTACATTGTTGATGTGCATTTCTAGTTGAAAACCATGAGAAATATTTTGTACAAAAATTGTACATTTTTTATATAGATAGCCATAGTGTGTGCAGTACTGTTGATGTGGTCCTTATGTTCTTCTGCTGATAAAGGTGGCTTGTTATAGAATGCAGGATGTCAATAAAGTAACATGTACCTTTTTACATTTTTACACATAAACTGATTGTGTTGAATGATTTATTGCAACGTGAGTAGTGCCTCAACCTGTACAACCTGTCCCAAACTAAATTCTGTTCTTGTTCTGTTAGGAATAAATCAAACTATGCTTATAGTTTTGTTTTTTGTACAAATAAATTACGTCCTTGAAAGAGGTTGATTACACATTGGTTTATTTCTGTTTGCCCAGAGGGACTGTACTGTTACCAGTAGCTACAGGCTTAACAATATAGCTTAATTTTATGTTGCTTTTATGTCTCTGTGATGAAGGAAATAGACAGTTGATTGTTTTGATGGTTTTCATTCATATTCCTTGTGGTAGATTTCAAATTTTTTTACATTAACATGTAAGTAGCCTTTTACTGTTGTAGGCGGAGCTGGGTAAAAATCTATAAAGATTGACAGTATTAATAAACTAGTCTTATGTTATAAATAAAAAAGGTTTTTTACTTTTCTTTACCAAGTAAAGAAAATCCAATTCTCATAATAGCAACTTGCACAGTGGTTGATAAAGCCTCTTCAAATATGAGATGGATTTGTTTTGTATTTAAATGAGCTACTTTGTCACAGTAACTCAGGGTATTTTTGCACTTAACAAGCTCAAGCATGTAATAACTAGTTTGTCCCTAGAAGCATATTGTGACAAGCAGGTGGAGATGGAAGACAATTAACAGCGAAAATGTCAATTTTATCGTTTGAGATGTGAAGTATTGTAAAATAGAGGTAACAGGTTTGGCCAAAATAATTTGACTGTACACTATAAAAGTTTGTTTGAAATAAGTAATGGGTTTTACCGTAATGAGGATTTCACAAACTTGGCTACAGTCATATTAAATCGTATGTACATAAAGTGGGACACTTTTTGGTATGATTAAATAGTTATTTCATCAGTTATAATATATTTGAAAAAGTGAACTTTTATTTTCATTAATTTAGCTTATAATTAAACTATTGGTCTGGTACACTGTCACTTAATTTCATTGAATTTGCCCTTTTGCAAACTCTTGAAGTTTTAAAATTTTGATCATTTACTATAACTTTATTAATAGGCACTTCTTGACATTTTGGATATTTTTGATGACAAAAGAACAATTCTACTTGCTGAATGTGTTTTGTGTTTAAGGTTAAGTTTGCATCCCCTGACACGGAAACTACATGTAAAGGGATGCAAATGTAAACCGAAGGTACAAATGTACTGTCTTACTCAGAAATAAAAATGAATTTATAAAGAAGTTATTGTAAATGAATATTTTTGCATCACCTTAATAAATTGTTTGAAAATGAAACACTTTTAATAGATAGTTAAAAGTTGTTAAACTGTTAAAAATTACAAGTTGATTGACAACCTATCACACTGTATTAGGAGTAAGAATGAAATAGGATTTCCCGGTGACGTTAGAGTGAAGGAGAAGCCGCAGAGTGTGGACGCTGAGACCAGCTTCTTACCTGACCGAAGGAGAACGTGTAGGAAACGCAGTAAGGACTGCAGCTCAGTCGGACTCCAGCATTTATAATATTTACACTTTAGTTATTAAATAAATACATTAAAAAAATCTATAATTTTAACCCTTTAACGGTGACGAAGTTTGACCTGACTTGAACGTTAGCGCATCACAATTAGCTTAAAGTTCCTCTTGCTAGCGCTCCTTTAGCATCCGTGCTAACTATAGACAGTTTGTCCTCGACCGACATCTTGGAGGTAATGGACACAGTGTCAGTTCGTTCAGGATAAACCGGAGTGTTCACAGAGGTGCTTTTAGTAACTACAACACTTTATGTACAGTGAGTTGAAGCTGGTTTCCGTGTATATTTTACACTGTGTTTTGATGGAAATATTTCCAATACAAATCAACATTTTCTTGATCTCCATTGCTAGAGAGATGCCATCCTTTTCCCCAGCCTGTAAAACTGCCCATGCATCGCCTTTATTCAGAGAACACGAATATGACCCGATGCACATTTTGGGCACTGAGCTTGGTTTGATGGAAATGACAGAGGTTGAATACACACACCTTCAGCAACAGTTTGGTTTCCCTAGAGGGAGCAGACGCCAGAGCAAATCCCGCTGCAGCCATGGCTAAAGATGCCACTGGATCCACAGTGGTTTCTCCCTTAACAAGCACTCAAGCTATTGACCTGTCAACTTCGACTGCTGAACACTGTCTCGTGATGCCAGGAGAAAAGACTCCAGCTTATGGAGATGTCCCAGACCATGTCCTTGCCAAAATCAAAGGAGACGGCAGCCCCGACACCAACAGGGACACGTCCTCGCTGAAGCGATCCAAATCTGCAAGAGTTTGCTTGGAGAAAAGATTTACGTCCATGGCTGCTGAATGCATAAGACCGCAAGATGTTCAGCCAACAGTTCTCAACAAGTAGGGTTCACCAATTCAGTATATTGCAGTTTATTGGTAAATATAACCCCATTATGAGAGTACTCATTTTATAAAACGTGCACAAATCTCTGTTTTTGTGTTTCAGTTTTCTGACAGTCCGTCAGCACTCTGCTGAGTCTCGAGACACAGTCATACATCCTCACATGCAGAAATGGATGAAAACCGACCAAGCAAATCCTTTTGATGTTTCCAGCCCCTATGTAGGAGCAGTGTTTAACCCAGTCACCAACTTGTGTGGTCAAGTATGATGGAAAAAATAAGGAAAGAATTTTTTTTTTTTTAGATTTGAATAAGAATTAAGTGTTTGTGTGTTTATTTTACTAACAGGTGATTGGCCATATTCCTCACATCATAGAACCTAGCAATCACCAGGGTTTATTCTTTCCCAAGAGTTTTTCATTAAATTGCAAGATGATTGGAACAAAACCTCCCTACACTAGTAGCAGCAGCCAAGTTGGAGAGCAGCAATTAGTGAACCAACAAAGTAATATTACTTAAAAGTCTAATTTAGAGTTATAGTTCATAAAAAGAATTGTATCTCGTCACATGCTCATGTTTTTCATAGGTGAGGTGGCGACACCTGCTGCCTCCAGCAAGCACAACCATGCCCGCAAATCTCAGCCGTCCAAGGCAACTAAAGCTTCAACAGAAACAGCTGGACAAACGGGTAAATTCACAAGGAAAAGAGCTCAACGTTGTGCCTTACCAAACCAGCGCAGAGAGAGACATAACAGTAAGGAGAGGGAACGCAGGTGAGTAGTCGTCATGAACAGCCAAAGTATATACGCACCCTTTGTTTGTCACAAGGTCTTATAATAGAATTACATTTTAATGTGAGGCTCTTTTGGGTCTGTAAAAAAAAGTGTGTTAGTTTCACAGTTCAGCCATCGCCGCAGACTGTGTCCAAAATATCTTCTTTTGTTAATACATTATTCTTCTAATAAACACTCAGTAATTTGGTACTGGGGGCTCCCAAAGTTCCTCTATTACTTGCTCTATTACTAAGAGGGGCTCTGAAGACAGGCTGCAATATTATTCATTTTAGCTGAATCGTTTTCTTTGCTTTGTAGGATTTCTTTTACACAAAATAAAACATTTCTATGGAAATTGTTGTAGCATATCATATCATTGAATTACGTTAGCACTTTAACACTTCAAATTCATCAGCAAAGATTTCATTATCATTGTGTTTTTGAGACATTTTTAAAATAGTACACGCAGTGCAGATTATCTGTGTTTCTTTGTGTATAATAAAACAATTATTTATGGGTATTGGTTTAAAGACCACCTCAGTCCCTCACTGTATTCATTCGAAAATAAAAATAAAAATAGGCCAGTCTGAACTTGGAAAGTATTACGTATTGGGATTTGAAGTGTAGCTGCCCCATATACAAGAAATGTGTTGGATATTTACCAGCATCAGAGTGACAGTGCTATCATTATTGCCAGGGTTAGCATTAAAACATTCGCTAATTGCATCCATATATGGGTAACATTTTGCCTTACATAAACTGTTGGGAAAAGGCGCTTGTGAATCTTTGGTCAGTAAAGTTGTATGGTCTGTGCTGCTGTTCAGGAAGAGGATTCGTCTGTGTTGTGACAAGCTGAACGTGTTGGTGCCATTCTGTGACTCAAACACAGACAAGGTCACCACCCTGCAGTGGACCACAGAATACCTCAGATACATTAACAAAACGTATGGAGACACCTTCAAAGAGGTATGTTTGTTTAGTTCTTGGACTTAAAATTTGATTCATATAAAACATTTAGCCTTGATTGGCTTCTAGTCATTTTAGTAATTTGAGACTATAAATCTGAGGTGGGAAGATGAGAACATAATTACATTACCTCTAGTTGAATTATGGATTGCAGCTGGCTTCATTTTGTTATTTTGAGAGTTCAAATCAAATTCTTCTTAGTATTAGGGTATAAAATCAAATAAGCTTTTATACTGTTGCAGTCATGCAGTTTGTTAAAATTGGTTTTACATTCTAAAAATATACACAGCAGAAATTTAAAACAAAGCCATAAATGTCTAATCACATTGTGCAACACCTCTGCTGTTTGGAGAAACAATAAAGGCAGTCTAAAATTTGGTAAAATAAAAGGTACTGGTATTATCTGTCATAAAGCATCAAATCATCTGATATTCTCCACCTTTACAGGAGTTTCAAAAGTTACTCACAGATGGGAGAGAAATAATTCTTAAACCCAGTACTTCTTCAGGGCACGACAACCAGGAGGCGAACAAGACATGAGCATGTCTCATGCCACTCAACAATAACAGCCCCCCTTCAATATTCTATCTAAAAACATTTGCCAAATGATTTAAGTATTTAACCTCTTAAGTATCTAGGTTATGTTGATGTGTTGTTACAGTTTAAATGACCAAACTCTCATTTTGAGAGAAGCTTTGCTTCAGGTTAGTCTGTAATGATTTAGTAGGTGACGCTCAAACAAAAGTGGTTGGCAGACTGAGAGAGAAAAACACCTGTGGCTTCTCCCAGTCACCTACAGGTGTCAGTGTTTCCCTTTGAAAAACATACACTGACTCTATAATTAATTTCAGCTCTTTATCTATTGGATATATGTAATCAGTTAATATCTACATACTTTCTATACCTGATTACGATATGGTTAGACTGGTTCATACAGTATTATGTTCAGTTTTCATGTTGTTAAACATTTTTTCTTGTAAACACATATTTAAGTGTAAGTTAAGTGGCATTGAAATGGATATATTGGTTCTTGTGAATTAATACGATGACTTGACTTACATAGTGTTAAGAAAATTACTTTGGGGTGCAGACTGTTCATTTGATATTTAGAAAAGAGTAATGTTTTACTGAAAAGTGGCTTTATTTGTTCTTTCTTACAACATGTCGCTGGAGCATCTTACTGTACATACAACAGTCACCCACAAATAATAAATAGTATTTAAAGTCATGTATATTTAATAGTTACAGCACCGGTAGTACATAGTGGATGTAGTCATTGAAGATTTAAAAAAGAAACAATTTAATTTTGCCTCAAACATTCTTAAAATTATTTTTACAATGTCTGATTTATGCATCCACAAGTTTTATTGTTTATGATTCTCAAATCTAGAGAATCAGCTTCACATGAAACAAAAACAAGCTGTAAAAAAAAAAAAACAGACTATCAAAAGTTTTACATTTTTTGCATTCATCTACATAATTTCTGGGCATCTTCGTATTTGTTATTTATTCCTTTTACTATACATACACAGCTCGAGAGAAACATTTTGTCTCTAGTACCTGTTTCCATATTTCACACTGTAAGCTTGTATGCTGAGGTAACACCTGTGATTTCCATTAATGGACATGGCACATGCACATTCACTTCAGTCTCACACTGTTGGTTTTAGAAGGATGTTAACCAAAGTAAAGGGGGCATGGAAACATGTACAAAGGTTTTATACACAAACGACTCATCATTCATTTTCCACTTGTTTGAAAGTCAAGTCTTGTTACGTGATGGTATTTGGAGCAGTTGTTCTCCGGCACCCTTCTGTGCGTCTGTCCACTTTCTTCTGGATTGTTTTTGTTTCTCTGGTTATTCCTGTCACACCGTGGATGTTCCTCTGTTCTTCTCAAAATATCACACCTGTTGTTGTTACTCTTCTTATCTTGTGATACATGGATTTAAATAAAGAGGACATTTTTTGTGATCACTCTTGTCTTTCTTGTCTTCCCTCACTCATCACCCTTCTCCTCTGGGTGGATGGTGTCAAGTTGCGGGAAGTCACATTTAATTGTTTTTGGGGTTGGAGGATTTCCCAGCGACTGATGCTCCCTGGCAGGCTGATGTATCACAGATACCTGGAGGTCCCTGATGCCCAGTCCTACCTACTCTGCCTGGCTCTCCAGGCTCACCTGGATCTCCCGCAGAGCCATCACGCCCATGTTTGACAATGCCAGGTACTCCTGGAAGACCTGGGGACAGAAGGCAGGGGCTAAGCAAAAGGCTGCTCGAAACTTACGACAAACAGTATTAATAGATGCAATATTTTTTCAAAATTAAACCATTAAACCAACTAAAATCTGACATGATAGTTTGTCATTTTGAAAAGCTCAATGTAATTATAAACTTTACTGACAGCTTAGGTAAAATTGTGCCAATAAACAATTTACGGCTTTCTGGAACACAGCCATAGTTAATCTTCGTATTATAACTGTAATCAGTGTTCTGGCTCATATTAGAGTGTGCTGTTGATCATGTACCCTGGTATCCTTGGTCTCCAGTGGGCCCGTCAATGGCTTTACCAATGGAGCCCTTATCACCGGGTTCACCAATATCCCCTGTTGTGAAAATAGAACATTTTAATCACTAGTGTTTTACAGGAAGTTCAGTTCTAAGCATGGGCAGATTATGAGAAGCAGTGCACACACACAGACACACACCTCCAATCATTTATATTATGTCAGTTTAAGTCTGCTTGTTTTCTGATTTTAGAAGGTTTTTGGTCATTTTGTGTTTAGTCATTTAGTGTTTTTGGTTATTTTTATCTTCCAGTCATAATTAGTCCAGTCTTCTGACTATAACTATGAATTGTGGCCCATGGAGCCTCTGACCACTCGGGCTTCTGGGCCAGTGATAGTCCCATTCAGTAATCCATCTATCCCCTATTCTCTTGATTACCCCACTAATGGTCTGATTTGTCTTATGATCGTTTGGGGGGGGGTTACCTATGGGTTGGGAAACACTGGTCTTTACAACATCTTTATTATCAAATCTTTAAAACTAATAATGTATTGCTGTTTTGGAAATCCCATAGTGTAATATATACACTTATCAGACATAATAATTTAACGACCTGTGCAATTTCATGCAATCCAATACAGTGGCTCCACCAAAAAAATTCTATTTTTAGAAGGTTATAAGGTCTCAGTTTTTAGTTGAAACTGTCAGAAAGGTGATAATTCTACTATGTGTTTGTTACTGGGGTCAAAGAGGGTAGTGGAGTCTAGCATTTTAAAAGACGTGGTTCTAATGATTTGGCCACCCTATTTTAAATTACTGAGGTGGTCATAATGTTAGTCCTGATTCGTGTATGTTTGAAATATACATTTTTCTTCTACTCAAATAGAATTTGAATACAGAGCTTCCACTTGTAACAGAATATTTGACATTGTTACACTGGTTCTATTCTATTGCTTGAAAGATCTGAGTCCACCTCTGATTTCAATAATTAAATCATGCCCTGACACACCTGAAGAGGCACTCTTGAATATATTTTATGTTTCTAGGACTTCATGCTGGTTTTAAGATTTGTATACCTCTGGGACCAGGATCTCCAAGTTCTCCTGGCAGGCCTCTGTACCCTGGAGGTCCGCGGGCACCTGGATGCCCGATAGAGCCAGAATCTCCTGGCTTTCCAGGAGACCCAGCAGGGCCTGGGCGGCCCACTAAACCAGGAGCCAGGGGTCTTCGAATGTTAGCGGCTAGCTGTGCAATCTGATCTGCGTGACAGAAAAAACCAAGAGCTCAATTTCTGATCATGCCCTTTGTTCATCATCGGACTTAAATACAGGCAAAACTCTCTCACCATCAATCATTGAGCCACACAGCTCTCTGATGTGCTGCTCACTTGCCAGTTTACCCTGAAACACAGAAAGTGTCTGTTTTTACCTTTTTCCTTTTGTTAATTTGTGTTAATAATTAACAATGCTTTTATTAAAGATTTCATAGTTTTGCACAGATAAAAAAACACTCACAGGTACACCTGTCTTCCCTGCAATTCCAGGCAGACCTTGTTCCCCCTGAAAGCCCATAGGTCCTGGTTTTCCTGGAAGCCCTCGTGCACCGAGCTCACCTTGTGGACCTGTCACTCCCTTAGGCCCCAACTCACCACGCTTGCCTGACTGTAACCAACCAAAATAATTGTTTAAATAACTTGTCAAATGTTTAAAAAATTTAGAAATCAATTTCGACCAAACTGGAGCTAAAAAAACCAAGAGTATCTGATTTGATCGCTGACTAAACACCAACTAAAGAGCAAACTGGGTCTGTTGAGACGCTGTGGAGGCGGATTCATATGGCATCTTGTTGCTTGATAATCATTCCAACGATCACAGCTAACAGTAAATGAGTCTATGAGAGTGATGCTCATTGGTACTGCGTCTCTAATTACTTAAATGTGACTCGTCTCTCCCTTGTGGCTATAGCAGCGAACAGGCCAATAAAGCTAAAGCAGCAATTCCTAATTAATCCTATTAAATCCTGGAATGCAAGGCTGAATCATGTGCAATGACTCTGACAAGTGGGCAACAGCTTAGAGCTACAGCCCAGTTTTTAATGTTCAGTGAGGGAGCAGACAGAGAGTTTGGAACACACTCGTGCTGCTAATTACACCCACACACAACATCTGAGCCAACTACAGTTTGTGTTAATAGACAGACGTCTTCTGCAGTGATTCCCAGCTGGGGAGGACTTGTTTGGGGTGCAATATAAGATTGAGGGAGTAGCTAAGCTAATTTTAAATATTTACAAATTCAATTTTAAAAGAGCTCATACTGGCTCAGTTATAGTCTGTGCACTGTATTTTTATTTAGCATTAAAGCTAAAACTAATGAGTTATATAAGTAGTTTTCTAAAACCAATAAATAAACTGTAAGTAATGGATAGATGTTAAAATAAATGGTAGTCACTGCAAAAGGGTTATTTAATTTTATGACTATAGGAGTAGAAATGGTAAAGAGGCTGATAAATATACAAAATATTAATTAAAAATATGATGGGTTTTTTTCTCCACAGTTGCCTAGCGCCTGCCTAAGGCGGATTAGTTGGGTTTTCCTTATAAATCTGTATAGGTGTGATTTTTTTTTGCCTTCAGATTACTTTGTTTTAAGTGGATTTAGAAACAAAGTTGAATTGAAACTTATATGAATGAAATGTATCTCACCTCTCCTTTTTGTCCAACTGGTCCAAAAGGACCCTGAAGAAAATAGAATTTTAGACAATACAATCAATCAACCAATCAATCAACCAATCAATCAATCAGGCACCTTTCATTGAGGTTAATGCATTTGTCACTTAATTCATTTAAAGATTACTTACAAGCTAGTACAAATACACAAAAACTATTTTGAGACAAACAAAAATGACAAGATTTGTGCCAGGGAACCAGTCAGAGCCTAATACATGTCTTTATAAATTGCAAAAATATTAAAATCAATAAACAAACACACAGGCAACCATGTAAACATTGTAAAATCTGTGTGATATGTTTTCTCCTTCCATGTTTATAAACAATAGAACCAATAATTAGTGTTTGGATTCTGATTTAGAATATGAAATTCAACAGACTTAAAAATAATACTTACAGGTTCTCCGTTCTCTCCTGGTAAACCATCACTTCCTGCTACACCCTAAAGGAAAAGATGACATTTCAGATCATTGCTGTTTAATAGATGTGCATTTTTTCCATTTTTAAATGTTTATGTATGAATCCGAATATTCTAAAAAGTCTTGATGGTATAAATCAGTTTTAGTATCATCAATGAGAAAAAAAAACATGTTCTTTCTTGGATCCTGAAACCCATTTAACACCATCTGAAGTAGAAATGTCTCACTTGTAACCCTGGAACAGGTGTGACCTGTGTCCATGCACGTGGTGAAGGTCAAATTTACACCTGGAACTATGACTTTAAAATATTTACCACATCTCCTTTAGGTCCAGAAGCTCCAAATGGACCCTACAGGAGTTGAAGAAGGAGAGAGAAAGAATAAATGAGAGCCATGTAGAGACGTTTGTCAAAGGCCGACTGTGGGAGAAGGCAGGAGGCATGAAGGGAAGTGAGGTGGGCTGTTTGGGGGCAACCAGCAGAGGTATAAGGACCTGCTTTGTTCTGTCTTCAGAGTCCGAACAGGAGGCGGCTTTGTGTGCGAGCCTCTCTGCTGGCTGCAGTTGGAGATCATAGCACAAAGACAGCGATGGTTTCCTCTCTGCTGTGTAATATTTGGACTTGAATTTGAAGGGACTTAAAAAAGATGTGTTCATATATATCTGTTGTTGTCATATACTATGTTAGAGCTGCTACAATCAGGCAATTAACAAATGATTAGTCTGTAAATATTTTGCAAATACAAATATTGTAGCCTATTAGTTTACTATGATACTGTAGTAAAGTGGATGTTTTCTGGGTTTTTGACCGTTGGTTGCACAAAACAAAACTTTTTTGGCATCACAGTGGTCCTGTGATGGGCCTGTATTTGCAGACATTCCACAAAAAAAAATGTTTTATTGATTAATTAACTAAATTCAATAACAATTACCAGAATAGACGTTATAATTAAAGGGGAAAAGTCATTAGCTACAGCCTGATGTTGTATTACTTATTGAACCGTGGATAATAAACCATGGAGCGCATTTTTTATCGTTAAATATGTCAAACTTACCCTTTCACCAAACTCTCCACGGATTCCTGTTGGACCTGGAAGACCTGGATCACCCAAAGCTCCATTTACCCCCTGTAGCAGACGACACACAAAGTAAGTTAACTAAAATAAAAACACTGGTGATGATTAGTGATTTCATGCAACTGACCTGAAAACCTTTCACTCCCTGAGGTCCAGGGTTACCCGCTGGCCCAATGCCTCCCTGTTGGAAACAGACATTGTCATGTTATCCTAATAGAAAATGTAAATAGGAGTAAACAAACTGGTTGTTAATGTTGTATGTCTTTGAGAAAAGATGTTTGGTTTGAGGTGGTCGTGTGATTTATAATTCAGTATACACTGCAGTGTGTGATGTCTATTAATTCTTACAGATGTTCCCCCTGTTTCCTCACCACAGGGCCTGACAACAAAGACTTACTTGAATTCCTCCACAGTATCTGCTCTCATCAGTGGTCCCCAATTTTTGTAACCTCACCTTAAGAAGTCACCAAATCCGCAGCAATATTCAGGGTATTTTTGTAGCAGAATATGAATAACATATCATCATTCCCATTCCAGTTTTATCTCCTATTTGCACTGCATGCGTTTTGCACTGTGGGCTTACGGTTGCTTTATGTCATTTCAATTAGTTTCATGTCATTAAAATATCCACTCTGGTTATTAAAACTGCATACTTTAATCTCCAGGCTGAGTCTAGATTGTGTAAATTGGTTACATTTAACAGCCATCTGTGTAGCAGAGAGTATCATAATTTGGGCCATAAATGGGTTAAAGATGATTTTTTAATGTGCTGTAATAGTTGCTTTGGAGGCTTTTATAGCTATAGAAGTGCAGCAATTCGACAGTAGATACAGCACATTGCCTCAGGTTCTAAAATGACAAACTCACGGCCACTCCTCTGGGTCCTGCTATCCCCCTCTCTCCTGGGACGCCAATCTCACCCTGAGGGATAAAGAGAAAGATTTTGTGGATGAGTCAGGAACATTTAGAGACAACACTGTTAAAGTTCCACTGTGACTTAAGTGGCATGTCAGAGAGGCTGTAATCCAGTAGATACATACAGGAATACCTGGCTCTCCAGAGGGTCCCGTCTCCCCAGCCTTTCCTGGATCGCCCTGGTGTAAGAGAAGACAGATAGTTGTCATTCATATGGCTCCAATCTTTAGGTTAGTATTTTTAATTTTGCTTTTGTAATACTCACAGCTTCTCCTTTAGACCCCTTTTCACCAGCCTTTCCTGGTAGACCCTGCAGCAACAAACAACAGAGATAATGATAATGATAATGATAATAATAATAATAATAATAATAATAGACTCAAGTCAATATTCAAACACTCACAGGAAGGCCGTTAGGTCCTTTCTCTCCCACTACTCCATGGCGTCCAGGATCCCCCTGTCAGCAGAGACAACACAGACTGTGATATCAGTCTCGATAAGGCAGTGAACTGACAACTACCTGGATCAAAGCAGCATAGGGGAAGAAAAGCTGCAGCATACCTTCTCACCATCTAATCCTGGTGTACCATCTTTGCCATCTCTGCCAGGAATACCCTATGGAAGACATTCAAAAATGATCCCTAGTGGTTGATGTATGTTAAACATGGAGAATTTTTCACATATGCACTCACAGGCTCCCCTTTAGGTCCTGCTCCCCCAGGACCGCCCTTGGGACCAATTTTCCCCTGTTGAAAGACACATTGGTGAGTAACTTAGAAATATTATACACATAAAGTAAAATTGATTGTCAAAACTTGGTCTTTCTCTTACAATTTCTCCTTTAGGTCCTTTGAATCCCTCTGGCCCTTTTTCTCCAGCGTCGCCCTGGAGATGTCAGATGAAACACACACAGCTATTCATTGATCGGACCAGTCGGCTAATCTAGATGTAAACTACCACTAAACCATTTTTTAAAATTTAAAGTGTGTTACAAATAATGTGGGACTCACTGTCTTTCCAATGATGCCGGCGATGCCAGGCTTGCCTCTGAAACCAGGCAGGCCCTACAGACAGAGTACGAGGTCAAAGGACACATACATTTCAATGTCTGAAGTGTGAGTGATCATGTTTGAAAAGGTGCTTACTCTGTCTCCGACAGGTCCCATTGGGCCTTGTAAACCTCTTAGACCACGTGGGCCCTGAAACACGACATTAGAGCATTGTGAAGGTATATTCACAAATCAAGGTCCACTCTGAATGTATATTACAAGTTTGTTTGAAATGGCCATAACTCATAAGGAGCAACATCCAAATAAGAATGGATGGATGTTTCTATGAATAATCCTATGTAACTCACCTGCAGACCCACTGTGCCAGGGATACCTGGTGGACCAGGTGGGCCAGCGTCACCCTGGAACCAGATCAGAACAGCATCAAAAAACTGTACTCACAAATAAACAATGTTCTGAACTTAAGAGGTTAATTTATGTCAAATATTTCCGTGACTACGTTAGCCGCAGTGTAGATGGGAAAAAAACATCTATATCACATTCTAAACTCACCTTCTCTCCATTTTTTCCAGGCTCTCCTTTGTCTCCTTTATGCCCCGTGTGACCCTGCATGTGAATAAATACACTCAAGTGAATATGGACAAGTGTGTCTGATGAAATGTTTGAGTGCAAGGTGATGGGAAGTGAGTAAATGTCCTGGGACAAATTCAGGAGCATGAGATTTAAAACTATTAAATAAACAGAGCTGAATAGTTTACCTTGAATCCTGGCATCCCAGGAGGACCAGGTAGACCAGGAGGGCAGATTGCAGGACACTGCAGAGGACAGAGACAAAACACTAAAGACTCTGTATGCTGTGGACACACTTCAGTTTACTGATATTATGCTGTTTTTCAAGGGTGCATGACTGGAACTTTACCAGAAGGTCACCGCTAAGGTCGTGAAGAGTACCAGGAAGACCCTGAGTGAGAAATGACAACACAAAGCAAGAAAAATCACATTGTGTGTGTGTTAACACATCCGTCTGTGGCATTCAACAGAAGATCCACTGGGTGGCAGTGTAAAATGTATGTTTATGTGGATGGATCCAGTGGCACATTATAGATAAAGATGTCTGCACTTACTGGAGGTCCATCGGGGCCAGGAGGTCCAGGAAGTCCTGCAAGACCCTCAGCACCCTGAAAAATGGGTACAAGAAGACCAGGGTTATTAATTTCCTCTGACTAAAATAATGTTTACATTGACATTTGTTCTTCAGTCTGCAGCATCTCCAGTAGGTCTCATCACTGCAGTGTCAGATTAACTGCTCAAATAACTCATCTAAATGATAATTTTAATGTAAATGTTCATTTATAACTGTTGGTAACCCTGACAGTAGCCTAACAACAGTCAGGCAGACCAAACTTTAATGCTATGTCACAAACTAGTAGTGCAGAGTTTGTAATACGGAGGTATTCACCGTGGAATGTCAATCCAGTTACATTATAGGACTCAGAGTTTTTAGCCTGGTTTTAAAAAAAACTAAGCCAGTAATATAGATTCCCATGGCTGGAGACCAACACTGCAGTGTCTAAAACCATGGAGGCTCCTAATTATGCATCAACTGAGTGACCTGAAGACAGAGGACAACCTGGTAGAAACACTAGGCCAGTGCAAATACTGGCAGGTCCTTCCTCTCCAGTGCTCAATCAAAGACACAACAAGAATCTCATAGTGAATCAGGGTATAACACTTAATGAGGATGACATGAGGGACACTGTCTTTGGCAAGATCAGACAGATACTCACCACTGGACCCTGGGGTCCCACTCCACCTGGCAACCCATTGGTTCCAGGTAGTCCCTGGAAATAAAAAAAGGTAATGCAGCACACAATCTGAGCTGGAGAAACAAGAATACTTTGCCACGATGCAAACAAGTTAAAAAAACAGATCAACATCATTCTCTGGGCATAAGAGTGAGATAAAAGGCCGTGTTGTGTACTCACTGGAGCTCCTGGTCTCCCTCTGCCCTACGGAAGACACAGGAGGGCAAATTAAGTCACAAACACCATTGACTGATTCATTTTCTCTCCACATCAATTACCCTCTGTGTGAGGTAATACTGCATCTAATCTGCTATGAAAGTTTTCTGCAGGATGCTGCTGTAAATCGGACATGTACAGAGTAAACCTAGAGTAAGCTTGTTATTCCTGGTCTTTAGATTTTTTATACTTTTCAATGGCCAGAACGAGGCCGACTGTGTGTTCGGATACTGCTGTGTGTCTCTGTGATGTTTCTTAGGTGTTTTATAGTATGTGCAAGTACTTACAGGAGGCCCGGGCGGCCCAGGAGGTCCGGGTTCACCCTGTAGAGAGAACAATTGCAACAATCAACCTCTGAGTCATCACCAAGCTTTGCAAAAGAAACCTAGAACTTCATCTGCTTAATATATGTGACTATACCCAGACCTATAACCTTAAAACATGAATCTTTGAACCCACAAAACATAATGTTTTTCTGCTAATGTACAGATAATAATGGTTGTCACCAGTAATCTGCCCCTTTTCTGGTTATTCAAGGTGTAAAAAAACACAAAGAGTTTTGGCTGTTTGCCAGTTGACACAATTGTAATTTTGCACCTGGAAACATTAAGCAGCAAATTTTGTTGTTGCAATATTTGATGTTATATTCTACAAGAACTTTAAAACAGATTAATATTTAGTGTAAAGAATGTTAGATGTCTCCTCTCAGTTTCACCAACAAAGTCAAAACTACCCCAATAGATGTGTTAAAAAACTTTGCTGTAAACAAAAGAAAATGTGTATCATAGGAGCAAATGGAGCCAGTGTGTGGTGATCTTTGCAACTACAGCAATAAAACAGATATTAATACAATCATTTTCTTCATAAATCACTGAGCCTGATTGCCTACATAGTGCCCAAAAGGAATAAAACATTGAAATCATATTAAAGGTGTTTTTTCATTACACTTTCAATGTGCCTCTGTTTATTATTTCTGTCAGTAAAAAAACTCCATTACTACAAATTGTGGTTTCCGGTTGTCGCCCTTTGTTTTTAGTTTCTGACCCCATGTGACCATCTCTCCTCCTTCTTCTGCAACTAATTCCCCCCATTCGAAGCCGTATTGGAGTTGTCCAAGAGGTGGGAAGGCAAACGACAAATAAACTGGCCAAACACAATAAAAAAGCTGAGGTTGCACCTAGGTTCTGCAAACCTCAGTGAGCCAGATGTTACATGTGCCTCAAAGTAGAAAATTCTGACACTGTTATCTTAGTGATTATGCTCAAACTCGTCCTGCCTGACCCTGTTTGTCTTTGTATGATTCTGAGTAATTAGGGACATTGGTTGATCCAAGCTTCCTCATTAGTTTGACTAATTAGTTGAACTGCTGGGGGGTTTATCTGTCCTGACAGCAGCTTTGGTGCCTTACAGCGGATATTGTCATTGATCTTTTCATCCCCCACATCTGTAGGAAGTAGATTTCTTCCTGCTTAATCAGAACATATAGCAGTAGTTTGATGTCACGTGTTTGACTCTGCCTGCCCTTGCATCTCTCGCAGGACACGTCTTTACCCTCAGCACTGGGGCAACAAGCCCATCATCCCCTACAGTGTCACAGATTGGTGGGAAACAGTAGTGTGCATTCCGAGCCGGATTAGGGAAGCGGTAGAAATAAATCCGATTCTGATCCCTCATTAAAAATATTCCACCAAGGGGCTGAGCTGGCTTGACAGATCCAATCTGACAAGGAAACACTGGAGTTGTCCCTGTTAGATACTCCTTAACATCTTCATCTAACACAACTCAGTCAGCGCGCGTTCGTTTGCACACGTGATTGTTGACTAAAGTTGTTTGACCTGATTCGTTAGAGGCAGTCTGAGGAAGAGGAGGCCATAAACTCAATCGGGTACATTTTGGAGCGTATCGTCAGCATCCCAGCAGGATTATAACACCAAGACACACTCACTTGTTCCCCTGGGGGTCCGTCTTTCCCGGCAGGACCATCAGGACCCGTCAAACCCTGAAGAGAAAACACATCATTCAGCTGAACATCACTGCCTCGTGATTCATCTCTTTACAAAGACAGAGGTGGTGTGTTGTTTTAGTGTAACAGTAGTTTGTGTGTGTGTGTGTTACTTGGACACGTACATCCACCCCTGGAAGTCCTGGCAGGCCTGCTTTCCCTGGTGCTCCTGGTATCCCGCCTTTCCCTTTGGGACCCTACACAGACAGAGATTTATTAAGTTATTCACATGAAGTCAGAAAAATATATATTATTTAAGAATTATTATAGAAGAACAGAGAAATAGAATATACATAAAATAGCTAATTCATTTACCAAATAGCTAATAATTGTTCTAACTTTACCTTTGATTCTTTCTTTTATGGTAGAAGAGGTGAGGGATTTCCAAAATGTGTTTTTTGTTTTATGTACTCAGTATTACACACACTTGGAACAACATTTGGATTTCTACATAACGTGCATGGATAAAAACATTAATTAATGCACCTTAAGGAGGGACCTTATTTAAACACAGTAACTGATGAGGTTCAGCCCCCTTTGCTACCTGAATAACTTCCATACAGTCTCTGAAGAAACGAAGCTTGATGGAACACTTACTGGTTTTCCTGGAAGTCCAGCAGGTCCAGGTTTACCCTTTTAAATATAAAGGAACAGTAGGTGTCATAACCACTGAGAAAACACGCATTTCATTCATCTGCAAACTTCGTTTGAAAGCGAACACCCTTTCAGTTCAGAATGAGACTTCAAAATCAGGAGCTCCTGATTCAAATTGATTTGAATCTGACTGGAGCAATGAGTCTCTGGTCTGCTGCACTGAGCTGGATCTAATGTTTAGATCAGCGACTGTAGCGAGGAACAAACACCACTAACTGGTCACATGATAAAAACCTGTGTTTGGTGTGTGTGTGTGTGTGTGTGGTTGGGGGTGAAGGTGCAGGGAGGAGGTGTGAGATGAAACTCTAGATGGTCTCACAGGACTGGGGAATGTATGAATGGGTCGTCTGTGTGCCCAGACTTCACCAGAGAAACAAAAATATCCACCGACTAAAACTCCTCAGAGATTTCCTGACATGGACATGAATATTTGGAACATTTGAAAGTCTGTTTGCTCCTTAACAGAAAACTTTGACAAAAATCAGACACAACACTGAAGAAGGTAAAAACCTAAATGGATTTTAAGGGATTATTACTTAGCCCCCATAATCCAATTTCCTTATAACTTGTGCAAATAAAGTTGAAATTACTCATATTTTTTCTTTAACACTATGCCAGTATTGAAGGAAAAATTCCCTCATACATGGCATGTTTGTGGATTGTTTTGCTATTGTCCACATTTGTCGACAGGACACACTGCACATGCCATTAATCATGGGAATAAAATCTAAGCTTCAAAGTGTGAGACAAGAAGAAACAACCACCCAGTTTTTAAAAAATACCTTAAAAAAGACCTTTCAGCGGATACACCGTCAACCCTCCCTACCTGACATCTGCCAGTGTGATTTCGCACATGTAGGAGTGGCTGTGGGAGGAGTCAGTGTGATAAAACCAGACACCTGGAAACGTTTCCCTTTGTGCACACTTTCTACTAAATGTAACTCAGTGAGATTTTGGAATTCAGATCAGAAATGTAATATGAAAAAGCCCGTGAAGCCCTCGTGAGGTCCACATTAACAATGTTTTACGATGGTGTCTGTGGCCTGTTGACCTTTCACAAGCACACGAGGATGAAAAGAAATCAGTGGATTAGTGAAAAAAGTTTCTCCTTATTTACAACTATTAAAACTACAATTAGCTAAAGTAAGACGTTAAAAGTTTAGAGACTGTTGCAGTCTGGTCCACTCACATCGATTCCGTCCCTTCCTGGTAGTCCTGTGGGTCCTGGTGGCCCAGTAGGTCCTCTGGGCCCTGGCCTCTGCAACATCAATAACTCTTTACAATCGTGCATGTCTCCAGTTTAACACGAAGCATCCACAATATGAACCGCAAGGACATAAAGTGGATAAAAGACAAATTATAACAACAGGTGTTGGGTGCGTTTGGCATAGACAGCATGAGAATTAAATTACCCTGGACATTATGAACCAAACCATATTTATAACAAATCATCTTAATGATACATGTATAAACAGCTGTAAAGGGGCCACGTTCCTACGAAAGCAGAAATAAATCAGTAACACTCGCTTCACTGAGGACGTTCTAAATAAACTCAGCCCTGGTGAACAGAGGCGGCTTTGTGCGCTGATCTCTAATCCGCGCATTCCACAAGCTGAGAGAAAACACTTCATCCGCTAGTGCGCAAGGTGCCACCGCAGACTGTAGATAGTTATGGTGATATGATAAAGTATAAAGTCAACTACACAGAAAGACATTGTTAAAGTCCCATATTCACGCGGCATTACTTTGTAGAATAGACCCCGGTTTCAGCTCAGGCCTGTTACAGTTCTAAAAGAGATTATCTGTCATCACCATCAGCCACACACGGGAGCAATCATCACTGACTGGATCCTCAACGTGGAATATTCCAATACGCTCATTTGAAACATTAAATGTGACCAGTAAGAGCCCCACACATGACTCCTGGGATGATTTGATGAGTCTTACCTGGGCTGAGGAGGATGTCAGAAGCTGGCAGAGTAAGAGCACCACCCAAAGAGCAGAGAACAGCGCCATGGCTCCACGCTCACTACCTGAGCCTGTGCGAGTGAGGTCAGATCCCCGGGTCCCTGTCCTCTCTCACTCCCCCCCAGTGTCCGCAGCCGAGCCCTCCTTCACCGCGCGGCGCACAGCTCCTGAATGGCTTTCCTGTTTGGTCCCAGATAAACCCGAGCCTCCAGCCGAAGGGGCTGAACTCAATCTAGTGCACTGCACACAAGGATGAGTGGGGGTGGGTGAGGAGGAGTGGGAGGCAGCAAGGAGAGGGGACGCCGAGAAAGTGGGTTGAGCTATGTTAAAAATGTGCAGTGCTTCTGCTTTGACCTATTACAAAATGACCCAAAACCCAAATATTCCATGTCTGAGGGGCGAGGAAGTTTTGGGTGGGGTGGGGGTGGGGGTTAAGTGCGACCATGTTTTTATGGGGGACCCCAGCAATTAGATACTGCCCAGTAAAAACTGTGGAACCTGAAGCAGCACAGTCTACATTTAGTCTCAGTAAAATATTTTAGAATCTACATTTCCCACAGTGCAACTTAATATAACCTTTAATTACGTATTCTACTTAGTAAAAAAGTATGTTTTCGTTATGATGCAGATATTAACAAAATCACCATATAATTAAATTCAAATAAAAAAGTAAATCTATCAGAAAAAGACCTCTCTTTAAAACATCACTTCAGTCTAACAAGCATTTTTGGCGACTTTAAAAGCAGCACTTTATAAACTATTAAAAACCATTTCAGCAGCAGAGTGGGATGGATGGATGGAAAGTTCGGCTACATCTCATATCGCTTCCCTACTCGTCCCCAGATTAGGGCTTCAACTAAAGATCATCATCAACTGCTCTGCATATTATTCTGTCAAATGAGGGTAATTGAAGTTTTTTTACACACACACAAAGAAAAATATTTGTTCCCCACAATGATCAGAATTACAACTTCTTTTTTGAATGATAAAATATCTAAAGTCCAACCATATTGGTTTATAATTACAAAAGAGAAAGCAGGAAGTCATTTAATTTTGCCTTTTTGAGATTTGTGCTACAATCAGCAGCAAATGGAATAACTGTTAACTGATCGTGTCAGCACACATCCTCACTGTGGGACATTAATACCACATCCTGACCAGGAAAACAACAGAAAATAGCATACATTAATAAAGAATCACAATCAAACCAAACAAACAAAAAAACAACAGAGCATATTCCTGCAGCTTTTACCACAATCGAAACTGCGCAATACAGACTTGGAATAAACCAACAAAGGCCTTTAAGAATTTTATTTATGATATTCCAAACAGGGAATGGGTAGATCTACTGATAGAAGCTGGCATAAACAATGCAATCACAAACAGCAAGCTCCGAACTCCAACAGTCTGTCTGCACTCACACTGATCCTGAGGTCTGAACAAGATGGGTTGCATCAATATCCAAGTTCAACATCTTTCTTCTTTCTGATGTGAGTTATGTCATTTCATGCCTGTTTGCTAGAAATAAAAAAGACCAATATATCTGACAATATGTGCCTGCACTGGGAAAATCAAAGATGAGTCTCAGGAACAAGAGCAAAAGTTGACATCTACCACAGTGTTATCCTGAGAATTTCAATTTAATAAACTATAACAGAACTCAGACTTTGGCTAAACAGATTAATTTCCTGAAAGCATCAGAAAATAGTACAACTTTATTCTGCTGTCACAACAGCCAGGTATCGGGAAAAAAAGTCATATATAAAGAATTTAGCACTTTTGTAAAGTTTTTACCATTTCATTATGCAAATACCATAACAATTATCGTTGAAAATTAAGTGCAAATATAAAAAGATGCATCAATATTATCACCCTGGCTGATAAATATGCATGGACTGTAACCATTTCAAATTAAAATACAGTGGACTTTATATTACAGCCAAAGCTTTAGCGGCTCTGCAGACACATGTTGTACAATCAGCTTTTCACATTTTTGGAAACTCTTTCAAATGATCAAGAGTCAACTTCCCAAATCTGCATGAAAACATACAGATTGTGCAAAATTACTGAAATATAAACTTAAGTGACATTCAAACTTAATTTGAGCAGTAGGGTCCAGCAAAACTATAAACCAGCAGAGAATGTTTTTACTTACTCACCGCCCCCCTTAAAAAAAAGAAAAGAAAAGCTCTTCAAATCATTTAATTTCTCAGTGCAATTAAGGATGTTCTAATGCTCAAACCGCCATTTCATTGCTAATAGTGCTTCATGTATTCGGTAGACATATTAAATATCAGATGCTTACAGTCTTAGTCAATACTACCTTAACAGGTAAGGCTGGTAATATTGTATATTTATCTTGGTCAGCACGTGTTCCCTATTAAGAATGAACACAAGAATTGTAGCCTATTTTACATTATGCCACATACATAAACAGTCTGACAAATCCATAAGTTACTCCTGTTTGAGTAAGATTTGCAAACACAGCTTTAGTTGCCAGTTGTCAAACTATAAAGCCTGACATGTTTTTGAGGATTAGTTTCTATAATAGGGAGCCAACTACTGAGAGACCAATGAGAGACTAACGCACTGTAACTTTGGTCTTTAAAACATGCTTAACAACGAAAATGAACAAAACTAAAATATACAATTTCACCAGCCTTTATCATTTACATATTATTTGGCAACATAGAAAATAAGTCACATCCAGTTCCACATGTGTTCAATTATTTCATACACTCCTTTGAAGTGGGGGGGAATAAAATATCAGTCCTAAACAACAAAGACAGTAAAAATAAGGCCCAGAAAGTCTTTAAATCATCCTTATAGATACACACACACACACACACACACACACTTCCTTTACGTTTAAATTAATGCATGTTCTCCATCAGCCAGTTTATTCATGTATTCCCCAGTTTGGTCTGAGCCTCAGGGGTTCGTTTCCATAACGCTATCCTCTGATTCCTTCCCATTTGTCTCCTCATGCACACATTTGTTGGTGCTCGGCAGAGGCCAATTTGTTGTTGACATACTTTCCTGTGATGCGCTTCCTCCTGTTCTTCATTTGCCGTCTGATTAAATTCAGTCCTTGCCATTTTTTCCCCCCTAATCAAAGGAGAGGGGGAGTGAACTGAAGTCTTATGGGGTGTCTGCACTGACGGGCACGTTTGACCGTTTTCCTCCATTTCCCCACTGGGTGAGTCTTCACCAGAGTCGTTGCTTGGCAGCACTATATTATCCTTCTTCTTCTTCTGTGGTTTTTTTGGGTCTATGTCCTCCCTTGCTTGTATATTGTTGTCTTGTTCCTGGATGATATCCTCTGAGCTGTTTAATCTATCCTGACTGTCTGTGCTGGGCTCAGGTTTTGCCATTGCAGTGTCAGAACTAGGCGAGTGATCCATTTCATCAACATCATCTGCAGAGTCATTTCCATTTCCCACAATGTCATCATCACACTCTGCCTTTGCATTTCCATTTCTGACAATGTCAGCTTCTGGTGTTGTCTCAGGAGGGACCTCAGACGGCACCTCAGACAGTTTGTTTTTCTCTTTACTTGCCGTTTTATCAGTTTCTTTCTGACCCTTTGTAATATCATCCAGTACATCTTGTTTTTGTTGCATAACTGCTTCTCCATCCTTGCCTTTAACCTGTGAACACACTTCATCTTTTCCATCTCCGTTTCCAACAGAATCAGGTCTTTTCTTAAACTGTTTCTGAATCCTTCTGGGGCACCACACAAACTTATCCTTTGGTTCAAAGTGATGGTAGGCAAAGCGAACGAGTTCCTGACGTTTCTGCTTGTCCAACACCGCAAATAAGAAGTAGTCAAGCACACTGCGTTTAACACTGCTAAGGGTCTTTTTGACCAGAGTCTCTTCCAGAAAGAAACGCACAAGTGGAGTCTGATAATGCCCAAATCCGAGCTCCCCAAGGCTCTTTAGGATGCGTGTGATGCGCAGGTTGTTGTGCATATTTCTGCAAGAGATGAGATGGTTAAAATATGAAATTACAAACAAAGAAGTTATGGCTCTCACAAGATGTTTAAGTGAGAAGGTGATTTTACCGCTCCAGGTTTCCAAAGCGCTCCTTCCAATTTTCTGCACGCTTCACTTCCCCAGTCTCTTTGTTGACTAAACGGATCCCATAGAAACCCAACATGAGTTCATAGGCTTCGACAAGTCTCCTTTTGGCTTCATCATTTTTCTTAAAGGCCTAAGGAGGATATACAATCTGATTACAAAAATGGCTTTCATGATATATGGACGGTGATATATATGAGAGGTATAAATTACATGGCTTTTGAGGTGTAAAACATAGGCAGTACACAGCCAACTAATGCTACACTCAAACAATTACAACGTAAATCTAACATTTTTTATGTGGTTGTATGAAAAACCCATGTGCTGCTTTTTAAAATAAGCATTAATATTACAAGTCAGGTGTTTTCATGTCAATGCAGAGCTTAAAAATTAGCCATCTGTGGTGCTGACAATGTTGATTAATGTTTCCTAACTTGTATATAACGTATTTAACTGTCTATAAGCCATGCAATTTATTAAAAAATATCCATCACTAAGTGTGAAATATTTAAATTTAAACTGTTCTGTAAGATGACACAGCATAATGTGGACTCAAGTCTTCCGTTTTGTTAGGAAAGTAAACTGTGCTTTCACCCAGCAGGAAATATACTTTGAAACCTACAGTTAACCTAAAACAAGAAGTGGTGGTTCCTAAATTTCCTGAAATTATCTTATCTATTGTTACCTGCTGTGTACACTGTAAATTTTCGCAGAACTACTACTACTACTCTTTTGGCTTTTCCCATCAAGATACTGATTATTTTAGCAATTGAGCATTTTAATCCAATATGCCATTTATTGAGTAATTATTAGCTCTTTAATAAAATTAGTTTTATTAAGGAGCTATAGTAAATATACAAAAGAAGAAAGGGGGCAGGGCCCAAAATAAAAAAAAAAGAAATATTGAGCCCAAACACATCTGTGTAAAGCACCCTGGAACTTGCCACATATGACTGTGTTGTCAACATAAACGGATATGTAGTTGTGTTGCTTTACATTGTTCTGGCTAAACTCTGCACAAAAAACTATTGCAGAATATTCATTTACAGGTTATAATAAACTTACTTCAATTTCCTTCTTGGTGAGTTCTGATGCCATGTAATTAACCCCAGGTTCTCGCAATGGAAACAACCTTGCAGAGGATTTAATAAAGAAACAACACAAAACCAATTAACATCTAATTTAGCAAAGATGACACTGAATGTTCAGAACCCCAGTATAGAACACTTTTGATTAATTTCACAAAAATACCATACACAGAAACACTGGCTGTGTCTAAAAAAATCTCCCCTCTCATTCCTTACTTCCTACATAATGTAACTTAGTAGTTAATTCAATACTATCCGTTGTCACGTTCCGTCAACGAGCGTTATCATATGATATTAATTTTCTCATTTCTAAAACAGGGAGCACTGCATTGTGGGACTGTGAGCAGAAAGTGGACTACATGCCATGGACGCTACTTTTAGTGTTGCATTGTGGGATAGTTTGAGTGCACTATATAGTGGACAGATTAACAAAAAAAAAAAAAGGAAACTACTACACAATGGCAAACATACTACATGGTGAGAAGGGTGTGATTTCCGACACAGCCACGGTCACAACATTTTAACGACAACCTTGAGAAAGTTTTGAATCAGCAAACATGACTCCACACTGTTTACAGACAAACTCTGTGTATGACTGGAAATAAATGTCAACTTAACATTGCCAACTTAAATACTGTGTCCCTTGTGGTAAATCTGTAGGTGACTGAAAAGCCAGAAACCATATATTTCAAACCATGTTCTGAAAAAGAAAATAGGATTTCTTAGAAATTCCTCTACGCTCTAGAATGATAAGGGTCTGACCATTTCAATTAGAAGAGCTCATGCAGGGTATTTTAACGCAGGGTCTTCCATTATGCACTGCACTGTGGGAGAACAGTATCCGAATAACATGCCTCCTCAGTTCCAATTACTTGGGCATAGTCTAGTGTTGTGGTCAAGACCACTTTTCCAAGATCAAGACCTTAGTATCTATCAAGACCAAAACCAAGGCAGGACAAGATCAAGTCAAGATCCCAGGAGCAGACCACCGGCTTTCAGCATGTCCTTTCAGGGTTCGCGACAGCAGAACATTTCCCACACATTTCTTTGGCAAGAGTTTTTTTCACCAGAGACCTTTTCTGCTGAAACGCTCCTGTTTTAACCAGCCTCAGGAACAGCAGCAAGGTGGACTTTCTGCATCCCAACCCGATGCTCTACCAGGCACCCCAAAGACCAGACCACTCAACTGTATTTATATATTTTTGCAGTATTTGCAGTGTATATGGTCTTGGTCCTGGTCTTGACTACAACACTAACTAGTCCATCCATTCATTATGTGAAACAGCTTATCCTGCTTTGGGTTTGCAGGGGGTTGGATGCAGTACAGCTGTCATTGGGAGAAAGGTGGGGTACACCCTGGACAGGTTGCCGGTCTATATCAGGGTCAACACAGACAGATGAATCCATACACATTCACACCTGCGTTTTTCAGAGTCACCACCTGAGCTAACATGCATATCTTGGAAATGTGGGAGGAAACTGGACTGCCCATGCAAACACGGGGGGAGAAGAAAGGCTGCGTGGAGAACTGGGGACCTTTTAGTTGTAAGGTGGCAATGCTAACCACTAACTCCACCACCATGTGGCCTTGGAAATAGTCTGGATTTCTAAAGCTGCATAAATAGCAGCGAAATATCCATTGTCAAATAAGCAGATGACCTATACTGACGAAGACAAAAAAATAAAAAATAAAAACACCCACCACATAAACCTTCTTCATTCTTTTTAATTAAAACAGTGGGATGTGAAAAAGTTTGACAACTTTACTTAAGTCAGTAAGTGAGTAACCCCCCTGTGCTTATTGAGATAAACACTGTTCAAATAGGTGAGAGAATCGTTTCCTCTTAATATCATCAAATTCTGGAGGCAGATGCTGTGCAGCCAGCTAAGAAAATTAAAAATCGAGCTTCTTAAACAGGTCAGTTATCCACTGAAAACTAAAGTTATCTCAGCACTAAAAGTGATATGCATGAAGAGTGGGTTAAAAAGTTGACTACAAGAACTATTTGCAACCTAATATGCATCAAAGTTAGGGTTTAAACGATGATATGCAACTAGAGGTAGTGCTAGCATGAAACTCAAAATCAACAGACTCTGTTCAGCTCAGCTCTGCTTCTCTGTGCTCCACTATCTGCTACTGTCTGCACAGCACTGCAGGTATTATCATCAAATTACAATTAATAAGGCCTTAAACTAACTAATTAGGCAGATACTTGAATTTCTCCTACTGGTAAAAAGGGTGAGTCCCGTTTAAAAGCTTATAAAGTGTCATAAAGGAAAACTTTTACACCTTTGCCGGTGCTTTTCTGTGAGACTGCATGGGAGGTGTCCACAGCACCTCTCCACATTAGGATACATCTGTGAACATAATTCAACTAAACAGAAAAAGTCTGAAAGAGGCATGCTGAAAAAGTAAACGCTATAGCATGTATCTATGTACTGACTTGGTAGCATGCCCTGTTATTTTCCCTGTGCTGGTCAAACCAAGGTGCCAACTTAGATGCGGGATATATTACGGAATTAGAGCCCTTGAGCCATTTCAAATTCTGGACTTAGTGTGCACGTTGATTTGTGTGAATATGTGCAACAGGCCAATGCACGCTGATGACATCGCCATAAAACAAACCCAGCAGCTCAACATAATACATACCACTGAATGTACGAGTGAACTCTTTCCAGTCTTTTGTAATCATTTTTCCATTCCTTAAGAAATGAGTCAATGTAGATATCTGTACAAAATAAGAACGAAGGCAAAGTCACTTCATGAACACATAAAGATTCATAACAACTGAACATATCTGGTGAGAACTTCTAAATATATTACCATCAGGAGCAGAGGGGAATTTATTCAGATAAAACAGCAAATTGTTCATTTTGTCTTCAGAGCACTCATCATCTGCGAGATTCTATTAAAAGACAGATTTTTCTTTAGGCATTCTCAGTTGTGATCGGGCTGCTGTGCTGTTGTAATATCTAGCTGTACTCACTGGGTATCCTCTCCTGTAGTTCTGCATGTCCTTCGCTGCCCTCATGTTTCTGGGCGTGTGATGCCACTGGGAATAAAAGTGAAAGTGAAAACCCCCTATATGCATATCCTAACATGTCATGAATGATTGGTAAACAATATTAACCAGAAGTGATCCCTCTTAATTTAAAGCAACAAGTCATATCCCCCCCTGTACTGATACTGAGGCAGGAAACGCTATCGCAACGTTAACAGCCGACAAGTTGACATATAGCGTTAAGGCCAATTAATTTCCCACTTCCGAAAAAAAAGGGGGGTAACTTTGAATTAATATGTTTTACACTAAACAAGTAATTATCAGCTATCGACAGTCGCTCCAGTGAGCAGACAATCACGGTCCTTCGAAAGCGATTCGCAAGGACTTTTAACCCCTCGAATGAGAGGCAAACAGCAGCGGCTAACGGCTAAGCTAGTTAGCAAGCCTGCAGCAGCGAAGCACAAAGCTAACGCTAAGTAGCTTCCCAGTCATGGCACAAACACCAACGTCTGGCCGGGGGCGACCGGCAGCGGAACCCGCCGAACCCGGCGAAGTCCAGACCGGCCGGGGACTGTCCCCGTAACAAGGACGGCACGTTTACCAGCGTCCAGCCGGATTTGTTTTTGTCTTGGCTTGACCGACGGGTTTGGTTCTCTCCGGCCGGGTCGTCTCCATCACTCTCCGTGTCCCACGTCGAGTCGTAGTCACAGACGCAGTCGTCCTCCATTGTCACAGCCGTTACACGACGAACCGAAGCCGAACGAACGCGGGATCTTTGCTAAGCAGGAGCCAGGTTACAGCTGCATGGTGAGCGGCCTGGAGCATCCGTGTCCCAGACGACCATCGTCAGACGGCGGCGGTTGGCGGCTGCGGCGCTCATGCTGCGTTCAAGCGCTTCTCCGAAGTAGCAAATACCTAACCTCTCATAACTTGATATTCATTTACGCGTGTCATTGTGTTATTCTGGGGAACATATCCATTTCTTGCAAATGTTATTGTTATCAAAACAATTTTGCAACATTGGCGCGTTATTGCGCAGCCTTTTAAAAATCTAATAAATGTACTTTTTCATTTCTGTTCAATGTTCCGACAACCCGCGAAGCCAGCACACTTCCTGTGTTGGTACCTGCAAACAGGCGACGTAAGTCACGGGGCTGAAGTGCAGGAAAACTTTTCCACAAAAAGATAATTAAAATGAACTAAGCCGCTTTAAATAACAGGATAACTGTTATATTAGGTTAATATGTAGTATTTTCCAACGCAGAACTTTATATTGTTTATGCCTGTCCCATTAAATCAGATGTCAACATTTAATGTTGTACGCACATTAGCTCAATATTCAACCAGCTATAAAAGTAAGTAAATAAACAGGTTTGGAATTCAGTTTTAGGTTATTAATGCATTTATTAATTAATTTATTAGCAGTTTGCTCAGTTACTATCTAAATGTGCTTAAATGCTTTATTTTCAACAACATGTTGAAATGGCTTTATATATATATATACATACACACACATAAATATTTATGCGCATACTGTATATATTCATGTATGCGTATATATGTACACACACATTTATACTGTATATATGAACACAAAAAAATGTTTTTCTGACCTACATCCCTAGACTAAAGGTCCTTTGAAGATTATCACATAAGACAAAGTAAACCAGCAACAAAAATTCACTCTAAACAAACTATAACTCGACCATATTCTGTGTTTATTGTTTAAGGATTGCATGAACAATGGTCCCACCAGACCTTCTAAAAAGCTGCTGATAATTCTTCCATGAATTAAATAGTCATTTAAAATCAGCTTTTCTCGTGATTGGTTTTGGCAAATGCAGTGTGAAAGTATGCCAAAGTTTGTGTGAGGATTTTTATGAAAGCCCAGTATTTATCAGTAGGTTGTGACCTATACATACACTGGCCAGCACATTGGATTATACAGTGAGTTTCAGACTGTTGTCCAGGCTTACAGTCAGTATCACTATAATGTGATGGCCTGCTCAACGTGTGTTTTTTATCTTTTTGTTTTACATCTCTTTCTCTCAAAATTTTTGCCTTTTTGTAGACAATTTGCTTAAGTTCTTACTAATTTTGTGTCTTTTTGTGGTTATCATGCATCTGTTTGCAGTCATTTTGCAGTCCTACTTTTTCTCTTTGTTTGCTGTACTTGTGTTGCATCTCTGTCGGCTGTCTTTGTCCTTAATATTTGTGTCTATTTTTAGACGTTTGTGTTTTTACTAGTCAGTTGAATAACTTTACATAAAAAACCATAAGAGTCACATTCAGAGGATCTTGGATTTGTGCCTACTATAACAGGTCCATGGTTCTATCAGATATCTGCACAGCACACCTTTTTCTGACCTAGTGCACCCCTAAAGCTCTCAAATCCCATCTGCAGCATTATCTATTCCATGTAAATCAACGGTGATTGGCCAAATAACCAGAATCTGAAAGTTAATACTGATCAGCAGTTATTAATAAAGTGACAAACACTGGATATTTCTTTTAGTTACAACTCAATATTTTTGCGTAGTTGAACATAGTAACACAAGAATGTTTGTATATTTGTTAGATGGAACAACTCATCCAGTGTTATGAACATAAATACCAGAAATTCGGTTATCTTCTTTAGAAGCACAGCATCCATTCACAAACACATAAACACACACACAAATGTATTCAGTGATTTAGTGTTATTTCCCATTATGCTCACACCTGTCGAACATCTTCAGTATTACTCTGCAGCTGTAAACTAGATGCAGTGTTACTGTGAGGACCTGCAACACATACTAGCAGCATGAACCAATAACAGAGCATGATGTTCATCTTTTGACAGTAACTGGACTGATGGATTTATACATGGGAGCATTTCACCATTAGACGGTATAAATAGAATCATGTATTATCACAGGGAATTCAGTGTTGAATGGCCGCTGGTATGGGTTTCTATTTTTGGTCTTAGTTACTGTGGAAACCAGAGCGCTCTGCAGGATTCCAGTGTTTGCTGTTGCTATTTAGTGGCTCGGCTTCATAAAATGGATCCCCTATTGCCTTGTTATCACCGAGTTCAATAGGGATGGAATGATTTGGTAATATACAACGATATTATAAGAATTTTGTAAACACGGGCTGACTGGGTAGAGATATGACAAAAATGTAATGACTTTAGGAACAGCTTACTGCTCTGACGAGTGGAATAAAGAGTTGTCTGAGGTAATTTTGTTCTTTTAGAATAAGCGGGAAATGTTTAACTATTCTATTCCAACAAAGGGAAAAGTAACTGAGTACATCTACTAAAGTAATTACATTCAATTTAAGATACTTGCACTTTGCTTTAGTTTTTTTGTGTTGCTGCATCTACTCCACAACAACTCGGATGCATATGGCAACAATTTCATGGTTCCATCTTCTCAAATGTCTGAATTTTAATGTCCTCTTTGTCAAACACAATAGTAAACTGAGCTGGCTAGGTAACTTTGGCCCTGCTATAATAACATGTTCAAGATTTTATGATTTTATGGTATTCTATTGACAATGATGGATTGGTTAATATTTAAAATAGTAACAGACCTAAAAAAATAAGCTAGTGGTCACTTCTGGACAATCTGACTTCTATCTATCAATTACTTTAATGACGTTGGTGTAGCTTGTTTTCATCAACAAATGTCTCAAATTTAAGTGGGTGGGACGTGTGGATAATACTTACTATGGTATATTTAGAGTCATTTGGGGTAAAAGTGAGCCACTTAAAACGAGAATGTGTCTTTTACATAAGCTGCTACACTGGTGGAGCCTCTCATCCACTTGTTTGCTGTAAACTCTGTGAACTGTTCAAACATGTGTTAACTCAGTGCAAGTACTCAGCATGTTGCACAAATATAAACAACCAGTTTGAAATGTGACAATTATTCTTTGCATATTTCACATTATATATTAACACATGCACAGTATCATACCTTCTGTTGCTCCAATATATTTTACAAATCTCCACATTCTAAAATTAAGCCTCAGTGTACAGGCATTTACTGCTATCTCCTAACTAACTAACTCCAGAGATTTTGCTTTTAATTAAAATTTTTTGCATTAGATCTCTTCATGTTGCAGTTGGTGTTCCGCTTAAACTTGATTCTGGGAGTATAATACAGAAAATGGAAATCTATAAGCACTTTCCTCTCTTGTAGCTCAATCAGAGAGCACAAAGACATGGAAGAAAACAAGGACCTTTTCAGTGAGTTGCACGAACATAAAAGTGCAACAACCAATCAATACAAAAAGAATGAGACAATGCTGTTGTCACTCTAGACCAAGTATTCTGAAAAATGCACATCTAAAAAAGTACAGTTTATTTCTGTCTTTGTTTAAATATCAGTTTTAAGAAATCTGACATATCATTAGTTTTGCAAGCTCTTTCTTTAAAATGGGACATGAATATAAACTCATAAACTGCTAATCATTATTAGTTAAGTTTTATGTCTCAGGCATCATTCAGCAGATTCTTCCTTAATGTACATTTCACCTGTTTTAGCAATACATATAAACTTTCCTCTAACTCTATGGCTTTTTATGATATTCTGCAAATTGACACTGTACACCTCATCAAGCAGTGAATATGGTCCTTCCAATGTTTTCTGAATATTTTGAAGGACAGGGACAAATGACTCAAACGAATAGGTTGGAAAACTTGCATAAAACATGGATTAAGATATTTTTTTTATTTGGAAAAACAAAGGATATCACCATCCCTATTCTTTAAAAACTTCTCATCCATGTTGTGTATGAGCAGGTGGGAACTCACGCTTGAGCCATCGATGTGATTTGAGCGTGATGACTAGCCTTTGAAGCTCCCTCCCTCATGTTATCTTTATTGTTGTTGCTTTTTGTTGCTAAACGTTTTGCTAGATTTGTAATGAATATTGTTTACAGTTCACAGAACATTATGAATGCATTCTGTATTTTGTGGTCAGTGCTATTACTGTCATTCCAAATTCTGTGGGATATTTAATGGGACACATAAAAAAAGCAGAAAGACTAGAATAAGGCTCTCAGTGGTTGAGCGGTTTCTTTGCCAAATGGAGATATAAATAGAGCAAAATTAGTGTTTTGAGAAAAGAAACCAACAGATCGTTTTGTAAATTAAAACCCTATAGGGTTAAATTCCATATCTTTATCTTTGTGTCTTCAGGTCTGCATCCTTTAATCACTGAGTGCTCTGACAACAGGTTTGTCTGCTCATGAATCCTCTTTCTGTGTCGATCTGCTTACTCATCGTGCGCTTCACATTGTCCGTCCCTGTGATTTTCTATTATATCCTTGCCAAAACAAAGATCTTTCCATTCCAAAGTTGTCTTTTGCAAAGTAGCTTAATGTTTTTAAACCTTCCTTAGGATTTGTGCCAGGTTTGCATTTTTGTTGTTGCAGAATTGGCAGAAGGGTTTGTCTAATAGAGAAATTCTCCTCCAGGCACACAGTCCTCTCTTCTCTGCATGCTGTCATGTTCATGTTGAAAATAGTTTTGTACCATCTGCATGTTTTCACCATCAGCACACGCACCGAGAAGGCACTTTTTATATTTGTGATTAAAAATGTTGTACGAGGGAAGAGAAAAAGGCATAAATGAGTGACAGGGAGCACAATGAAACGCAATGAAAAATAAACAATATTATTTGGTGGAACAATAAGAAGACCAGTTAACATGCATAATTTTAATGTAAGCGTTATGAACTTAAGAAATAATAAACAAACAAAGCCAGATGAGCTAAAGAGTGGATAAAGCACAGCCCCATATTCCTTTGTTTTCATTATGTCTTATACATGACAATATGTGTGTGGTAATGAAATGTACCTGTGAGAGCACAGAGCAGACAGAGAAAAACTAAATCAATGAAGCATCTCTTTGACTTAAGCCCAGACCCGATGGGGATTGATAGGTCTCCTCACTTTGTTCCGTGTCCTTGGGCTTTCAAAAGGATGCGTGTACAAGCTGTGTGGATTGATGGGTGGCTGTTAGGACTTTAGGTTCCTCTCTTATCAGCTGAGATGTAATTGATTTATGGAGAGCTGGTTTGAATCACAACAGGGATGTAATTGTGCTGATTTAGTCACTTAACATAAAAGCAGGGCCACCGAGAGCAGCTTGCTCTGTTTGGCAGGAACAAAAGAACACGCATTAATCCACCTGCAGGACACAGTTGGTGCTGCTAATACCTGCTGTGACCAAAAAGAAGGATGCTTCCATTTAGTTTTTATTTGATACAGCTGTGTGCCACTTCTTGTGCCTCCTCGCGTGTGCAAATAGAAAAATCCAACCTAAATGAGGATACTTGATGGCGCAGTGACATAATTCACTGAACGAGGCCCTGCATCCTAAGATTAACATATTAGCTTCAGTCTCACTGACAGTACAAGTCCCTGCTTCTGCTATAAGTAACCATAGCAACCAGCATCACCTACAGTAGGTTTTAAAAAGCATTTAGCCACTGTACATGCATGCATTTCCGTGCAGTTTTTTAATATGCACGGAACACGAACAAATGCACACGGCAAATGTTACAACATCAACATGTTGTCAACAAAACAAACAAAAATAAAAAGGGTAAAAAAAAACTGAACATTACACCTAAGTCAGTATATAAGGTCTATTTATTAGTCAAAATATCCTTTTTAATTTTTTCTGGCCACTTGTAGAATTTTCACAGTCCACCTAATCTGTCTCATTTTTATTTTGTAAATATCTTTGTTATCATTGATCATACAGAACATCATTTATGCTGTACTGCTTTTCACATTCTTCCTGTTTTATGACTGTTCAGTTCTCATCATTTTGAGGTTTCAGAATCTATTATCTCCTGTAAAATTGCCCCCCAGTTTACCTTTACTGAAATTCAGCAAATACCAATACATTAATTTTGCACATTTAGTTTGAGGATGAATACAGCTCATGTTCCCCAGGCTCTGATTAGCTCCACAGTTCACATGTGAAACTGGCTCTGGTTGCTCTCCATGGTACTGAAGCTCCGTCCTCGTCTTAGACCGGTCTGAACTGGGTCTGAACTGGGTCTGAACTGGGTCAAGCCGGGACATCACTTGTTGCACAAAGATGTCACACGGCGGAACATACTGCAGGGGCCAAAGCTTACCATGTGTCACATACATAACCTTTATATTACTACACACTCTCATATATTTTTTTTTTATTGGTGACTGCTTTGCGCATGCGAGCAGTGAAGCTGAGGCCACTTGATGAAACCGGTGACCGTGTGGAGAGCATCCGTGTGATGAATTTCCATCTTTCATTTTCATACACGCCTCTCCCGTGAGCGGCTTCAACGCAACAGGCTGCCACGCCAATGTGGAGTCCACGCTAGAGCGAACCGCGCCACCTGTGACTGCACACGTCTGCTCCCCGACCCCAACATCCTGCCGACACCGAGGATGAAGAAGCAAAACGTCCGGACCCTGTCACTCATCCTCTGCATGTTCTCCTACTTGCTGGTCGGCGCCGCGGTGTTTGACGCGCTGGAGTCCGAGTCGGAGAACTCCCGCCGGCGCATCCTGGAGCAGAAGCGCAACGAGATGAAGAAGAAGTACCGCTTCTCCGAGGACGACTACCGCGAAATCGAGCGAGTGGTGCTGCAGGCTGAGCCCCATCGCGCCGGGAGACAGTGGAAATTCGCCGGCTCCTTCTACTTTGCCATAACAGTCATCACCACCATTGGTAAGTTAATGCATTTTTTTCCTCCAACGCTTTAGTATCTAAAGCATTTTCTATTTTTCTACATGGCTGCATTGTTACAGGCTTCTTTTAGTCTCAGACTAATAATAATAATAAAAAAAAACAGACCCATTGTCCTTTTGTTTTACTATTCATATCCTTCATCCTGTAATTTGAATCTCTGCATTAAGGTTATGGACATGCAGCTCCGGGCACAGATGCTGGGAAGGTTTTCTGCATGTTCTACGCTGTGCTGGGCATTCCTCTGACTTTGGTCATGTTCCAGAGCCTGGGAGAGAGGATGAACACGTTCGTCCGCTATCTCCTCCACAAAACAAAGCAGTGCCTGGGCTTTCGACGCACCGAGGTGTCCATGGAAAACATGGTCCTAGTGGGCTTCCTGTCCTGCATTGGAACGCTGTGCGTAGGAGCCGCAGCCTTCTCTCACTTTGAGGGATGGAGCTTCTTCCATGCGTACTACTACTGCTTCATCACACTCACCACCATTGGCTTTGGGGACTTTGTAGCCCTGCAGAAAAAGGAGGACCTCCAGGAGAAAACACCCTACGTGGCGTTCAGCTTCATGTACATCCTGGTGGGGCTGACGGTGATTGGGGCCTTCCTTAATTTGGTGGTGCTTCGTTTCCTCACTATGAACACTGAAGATAAGAGGAGAGACGCTCAAGAGAGGGCCTCGCTGAAGAGGGACCGAGTCCTTATGGATGGGGCTCTGCATCTGCATGTTGTAGGGGAGCAGAGTGGTGACAGCCACCGGGAGAGGAACAGAAGAAATGTGATGCACTGTCGCAGCCACAGTACACTCTTCCTCCCGATGGAGGAAGGAACCAGCTGCACCAACCTCATTCCTTCCCCTGCGGACGATCGGGAGAGGCAAAGAAGCCCCTGCAGGCACAGGATGAATTTTCCGATCAAGGCAGGCGGACCGAAGCCGGAGTCGAGCCTCTGCTCCCTCTGCTCCTGTGTGTGCTACCACTTGGGTTTTTGCGACAGTCCCCTTGTATCCCACAGTGAACAGCACGGCTGCCATACCAATTCTGTCTATTACAACTCAGTCTCGTATAGGATCCAAGGCTGCTCGCCAGGCTCCAGGGACAACACTGGACTGTCTTCCCCAGGAAGCACACTCTCACCTGGCCATAGCTTCCCCAGGTTCAATCGGTCAAGGAGAAAGTCAGTGTAATCGCACTGTTAGCGAGGGAGAAGTGTTTGCACTGACTGTAAACTGTATTTTTATTGACATTGTATTTTTGTGTTCGTCAAAAGACAACAATTCTTTATAAAGAACGCGTTGTCTGTTGTGGCTTTTACTTGTAAAGCAAGGATGAGATTTCTTTTCCTTTTTTGCAATATTATTTATATCAGTGATTCTGCTGTTTCCTTGCATGTAAGCCAAAGTGCAGCGCATGCTAAACAGAATGTATAGCACACAATGTGAATGCAAGAGTGCTATGTAAAGATGTAAAAAGCTGGGCTTTTAATTTACAACTCTAACAAAACGTATTTTGGATATAGTGCTTATTAATGACTGCATAACTGTTCAGTGAATGTATGTGAATGATCCTCAGTGGACACTGCTCCTGCTTTAAACAAAACCAGAAACTCTCCATGCCATAGCTAGAAGATGTCATTGAACTTTTATATTTAAAAGCCTTAAATAACTTTGACCAAGCACATGAGATATGTGGCCTCTTAGCTCAGTGAATTTAATAAATCCTTTTATTACTTCTAACGATGGAGGGGGTTTTGAATAACTTCTCTGTGTGTCGTTGAGCACTGATGCACTCTAACGTAGGGAGATTGTGTTTGATACATGACTGATTCCAATGTAGTGGATGTAGCACACAATGCATGTAGCAGGTTACCAGTGAACTTCCCACAATCCTGGGAAAGTTTCTTTTTTCCAGCCAGAAGGAGTTATTACCCTGCAGACTTGGTTTGTAGTCAGATTTGATGTGAGTCTCTTGCAGTATTGTTTTATTAAACAAAATGAAAGGACCATTACAAGTGTAAGTGTTTTTCTTTTAATTAAAGTGATTGAACAAATCATCTCATATTTGTATGTGTTTATTGCGCCTTGATGTTTCTTCCTCCTCTGTTCCCTTTGTCTTTTTTTCCAATAGAGCTCCTCTTGGTGAGCCTGGTCTTATCTATAAGTAAATACCTACAGTAATTACTTCGTTTTTTGCTGTCACACCACAGGAGTAGTACAGGGAGATGTTTGCCAGAATAACATTAACAATATTGCTTTTATTAATTTTATGGCAGAGAAAATGGTAAAGTAAGTAATGCAGTAAACATTAATTTGGGTAGTTTTTCCAAAGTGCTTTGTAACTTTTAATTGCTAACACGATGATAGTGTCTGATTCAAATCCACTTGCAGGCTGTGGTCTCTGTGTCTGTCAGTTTTTCAGGGTCTCCAGGGTCCTGCCACTACAGAGAGACTGTGGCGGACTGGGAACCTATCGATCACATAACGGAGGAATCATTTAACCCAGACAATTAAAGCAACAAAATATTAATAGGAAAAAAACGCTAGTTCTAAGCCTTTCCAGTTTGGGTAAGAGTGGTGTGGAAGCTAACAACTGATTTTTTGTAAGCCAAGCTAATGCTCATTATTTTCAGCAGATTGTTTTTTTTATATCATTTGAAATTAGATTTTTTAATAGTCTTCAAATTATGTTCCTGATGTCAAATTGGCTTTGCACAGAAACATATGTCACAGCTGACACATTTTAAAACCTGTACTTTTTCCGTTTAGTAAGTAAAGTTTTAAAGTCAGCTACTTTTAGTAGAAAGTGTCTGAACTTCTGCCTGAGTAAGGAACGTCTATACTTTTGCCTTGCATCATTTGCTATTTTTAAAACATGGTTTTAGTTTAAATGAAGAAACAGAAATCATAAAGTCTCTACCTAGGCATCCCCAAACATGCATTTTAAGCCATCTGTTGATCTGCTGGAATGGCAAGCTGCTTTACATATAAATGTAAAAGTGATTGGGCAATAGAATCTAAAATGGTGATTGGTTTATGAAATACCATCTGCTCTGGCTGCTCAAGGGAAGAAACAGGGACATTTACTCTCTGTCTTATGCTGTCACATCACATGCAGTAATTATGAGCTTTCCTTCACCGTGTGGAAAAGAAATATAAAGGGTTTTAATCATTCCGTGAAAAAATCCTAGGCAAAAGATGGAGAATGAGGACACGATAACTTTGACAAGAGGGCCCTCTACAGGGGAGAAGGTTTTGGGGCTTTTTGAGGAAAGTCAAAAATGTGAAGCATTTAGCCACTAGATGACAGTATATGTTCACACAGTAGCAGCAGACTGGCTGATGGTTTGAACTCTGTAATAGCAACATCTCACATAATTATGCACATGGTGTCAATTTAATTTGATTAATTTTACACAAAATTTGTTTCTGCTTGCAATTCTCTGTAGAAGAATGAGCTTCAGGAATAAAGGGTCCATAAAGGTCTAAACCGGGGATGGTGTAGAGTCAGGGGCCTCTTCATGCCTAGTTTAGTTCATTTATAATGCACAATAAGCAACAATTTATTTAGCTTATATCAACTTTCACAAATCACAAACCTTCCTCAGAACCTTCAACGGCATAAGGAATAACTTAAACAAAATAATAATAATAATAAAAAACTTAAAACAAAAAAAAACAACTGAAAAAAAAAAACTATATATCAAATGTGGAAAAATTGTAGAAACTTCAGGAACACCAAAATCAATTTTTCAGCATTTACAGAAGTAGTGTGGCAGAGACGTAAGAAAAGAGCACACGACACTAGAGGCAACACTGAAGCACTCCAACCCACACATGTAGGACAAAGTTTATCACACCCACAGAAGGAAGCAGCGAGACAATACGGGGTCATTTCAACAAAACACGAGACAAATCATATGTGCAAAGTGACTTTAGGACCAGAAACACCAGTATCAGGGCTAAATATATATCAAAAGTGACTAAAGTAACTAAAACATATTCTCATGTTCTGTGAGGAGAATAGATCATCACAGGCTGTGTCATTATCACAATAACAATTTCAGGGTTACAAACATTTTTTTTGTGTTTTCTGTCCATAACTTTGTTGTGTGTTTACATGCAACATGAAACTCTGAATAGCAAAGATCAGAAATAAGCAGGTGATCACTCTATGCATTGACATATGATCTGTTTGGTCTTCACCCACATGTTAAGCAGAACCTTAACAGGGGCCATGGGTTCTCCGAGTGCACTGCTTATGCTGATATTATCCACAGACTCTTTTCTCATCGACTGGCCTTGTTGCCATAATTTCATTAGATAGTCAATATCTGTCAAATCAGCGTTTTAGCTGTCATTTCTAAAACAAATTGGGCTACATTGTTTGTCCCGAAGACATCGATTGAAAGATAAAATTAGAACCAGTGGTCGAACAAACTGCCTGAGCACAGTTAGTTTACGTTGATCCACAGCAAAGATACGAAAGACTTTGTCACTATAAGCTGAAATAGCTACAGTACAAGTGACATGGCACAGACAAGAGGCTGCGATAAAAAGAATAAATTGCAATGACAAACAATACTGCTGCTAATTAAATTGTTTGTATGGCTTGTTACTGTTTGTGTGCAGCATTTTCCATATTATCTAAAAGGTAGATTTAATTCTGGACAGAGCAGAGTGAAGCACAGGGAGGCTTAAATATCAGTTTCAGAAAATTCCCACTGGTGACAGAAGATTTCTTTTATGTTATGCAGCCATTTTATTATGTACCCATATAATTTTGTGGGTTGTTTTTGTGCCCAAGGACATGGATCTATCTAAACGGTGGTACATCTACCGATAAAACGAACAATCTTGAAAGAGATAATCGAATCGACCCTCATTAAAATGGAAGCTGGTGGTAGTAGCCTGACAATTATACTCTGAGGGTTATTGCAAATTAATCTGAAATATGAAATACAAAAAATGTAGTCAGTTGTAACACCTGTTGTTCACTATAACCTTTCTTCTGTAAAGATGAAGAAATGTATTTGCATTTCCCATGTTCTGGATGACTTAGTCATCTCATGTGTTGATTTATATATTTATATGCATATACTGTAGCATATGTCTCGTGATGAAGCTCACACACTTTTGCCAAAACACATTTTGTTTGTATGACATAGATAATGGGTCAATTTTAAAGCATCTGTTCCATTTAGCAACTGATGACTGCAAAAACAGCATGCATCAATACCACTGTCTATGCCGCTGCATGACTGATCTCTTTACTGTGACATATGATACTGATGATAGTGAATGTGTGCTGCAAACCGCAAAGAATGTGTATTTATCAAATTCCCAGGTGTAAAAATAAACTAAATTTATGTCTCTCTACTGCTCAGGAAAAGTGATTTATTAAATATCGTCCAACTTAAAGTGCTCTTAAGTTAAGAATCGAGTCCTTTAAGGGGAAAGTTTGATACGTGTGAGTCCAGGTTTCAGGCAAGTGCTCGGCTTTTCCGACTGATGATGAAACCTACACTTCTCTTCTTCTTGTACTTTCTTATAATTTATGGAGGCAGACGCAGAAACTAAAAATGGATTGAAGGAGTAGACGCATTGGTCATGCAGCTTTTGTGGCTGCCACAGGGAGGCAGTGACACATTAGACGGACTCACACAAAGTGCCTCCTATGTTTGCCCAGCTGTAGCTTGTGTGCCATCATTACCCCCCCACCTCCCCGTCCTCTTTACTACTGCCAGTACTGATCTGAGTATGAGATGGAGGTATGCGATGATGAATAACAATTAGGGTCTTTCTGAATGAATATCAAAGAAGAGGCCAACATCAATATGGGATTTTTATGTGCTAATTCGTTCATCAGTCACTTCGCTACAAATGTTGACCGAGTATGCTGCAGCATGGCTTAAAAAAACACAATAATTAAACATTTACTTTAAACTGATGTGCGGGATAATAGATGTGACAGCGACACATACAAAATAGGAGAAAATATTCACATCCATTCTGCTGAAATCTCTGCAGGAAAGTCATTAATGGTTTTAAATGAGAACGAGCTGCCACTGATACAACAGATCTGTGTGTGAAATGGAGTTGGGTGGCTGAGGATGACAAGCGGAATCTTTTATAGCCAATACCCATTGCTCACTGTGGCAGTGTAAATGATGCTTTTTTGTCTGCTGCTCGGTGGTTAACAAATGACACTGACAGCTCACATTTTCTGCTTCGACACATAATCAATTTAACAGATATAATCGTCTATTTAATCACTGATACATGATGTGTTAATCTGCACTGTTATCTAACAGAGGTGTTATTCACCGCAGGTGGAGAATCAGTCAGTGTTTTTGCTCATGGACCATACTACTATCAAACCATGCACTAAGTTTCTTTATACTTTTCCCTTGCAACAACTGTATTGATCTGTAAGGTGTAGAAACTAATTATTTTCACAAAAATGCACAATACGATATTGTGTTAAGATACGATACAACAGGATTTGATTCATTATTATACGCTGTGACTGTTTTGTCAAGCTGCACTGAAATTCATTTTGCATCACAGATCCAATAGTTACCAAAAACTGTCATTCACAAAATTAATAGGATTAAGGTGGATAAATATTATCAATCTTGTGACTTTTAACTGCTTTGTTGCGCTAAACCGGGCAACGATGCTTCATTATATTTAAATGCTTACTGTGTCCAATGGAAGCATTTCAGCTGCATTTTTCACTTGACTCTTAAAAGCCTCTGGCAGAGCAAATTAAAATCAATCCAGGTGTCTACACTGCACGTGTAATGGATCAAGCTGAAAAGTTTGGGCTGAAAAACTAAACAATGCAACGAGCTGAAAAATCTGTACAGCTGAGGGGAACTGCAGAAAGAAAATGCTGTTTTGGGATTTGATCCAAAAATGATGCAAAAATATTGATGAAACCAACAGTTTGTTGAGATTTGAAATGCGGGACATATTTGCAACATAATGTTACAGGTGGTGTCAGGATCTCAGGCTTCTGTGAATACTTGCTTTTCGTGTGATTAGTGGGATGTTCCATTTTGGCCACACGTGAACCTCCGTCCAACACCAGCACCGCCACAAACATCAGCAGAACATCTAACAATCCATCAGAGCTGCTTACGTTCCTCATGCCAGTGCCTGGTGTTGGTCTCTGAGCAATTAGCCTGCTTGCATCCGAGTGCTATATAGCACTAAGTGGCAAATTCCATTCCCTTTTCACATTTCTCTTTCCTTTATCGATTGTTTGATCTCCCGTTGGACATTTTTCTTCCTTTTTTTTTCTCTGAGTTTGACTGTGTGACACATAACTGGAGGTGTGACACGTTTTACAGCTCTTACACTAATACCCTTTATTTGCCTGTAAAGGGCTATTGTTGTGAAGTCAGTAATGGATGCATGCGTCTCTGGCTCTCAAGTGTTTGTTTGTGTGTGTGTGTGTGGTGTGTTCATGCAGCTTGTGTAGGTGTGTGTCACAAAAATGCTTCTTTTACAACTCTGTCGTAAAAAATAGACATTCATTGCCCCAGAGAACGGAGCCATTTGTGTTTCATAGGCAGAAAGGTTTCTGGAGCCTTTAGAGAGAGCAGCTTTATGTTGGAATATACTGCATGCGGCATATACACTGTGGGTTCTTTATATGATATCCTGATGAATATGTGCGAGTTGTATTTTGTCACTAGTGGCTATACACTGAATGGCCTTATATATTATATATTTATATATATAAGCTGCTGCCAAGTGCAATACAGCACAATATCAATGTAACAAATGCAGAGCCTATTGTGATTTCTGGGCTTGTAGTTTTGAGTTTTACATTGGATCTTTTCAAACAAATGTTTTAAACAGTTTTGCTCCTGCGGGTGGTTAAAATATCTGAAGGCTGAAGATTGAAGACGGAAGATTGAGAAATTTATTGGACCTAAAAGAAAATGAATTTGCAAGTGTCATTAAACTAACGAACATTTTAAAGCTCCAGCTTGTCAAATATGAGGTTGTGATAATTTTCTGTGTGGTATTGTATTAGAGTAAAAATAAAATATGTACCTTTTAAGGAATATTTTTAATATAAACATGCCCCAAAACTGAAGGTGAAGCCTCCCGTGATCCAGACTAACTGAACATCCCTAAACGTTTGCAGTGAGGATCATTTCAGGTATGGTTCTGCTTTTGTTTTGGATCATTCTTATTAAGTATTGGTTTATGACAAAAGTAGCTGAAGCTGTAGGCAGAGCAGCAGGGGACTGAACAGAGCAGAGATCATTGATTTCAAGTCTCGTGATAGCAGTAGTAAGTTGCATGTTGTAGCTTTAATTTTTAAGCTCTTGGAGAGACTAAACAAGACATATGAAGATGTTTGGACTGTTAAAATAAGAGCTTTATTAAATGCCAAAAAGTTGATTTTCATTTTAGTTGCATTTCTACTATTTTAATTTCTGGTGAACTGACAAAATCTTTCTTGTAGAGAGAGTTTCGTAAGTGTGTGCTACACAAGGTGTTTGTGTGTGTGCTGTGACGCTCCGCAGAGAGATGGATCTGTTTAGGGGAATCTTTAGCCTGCGGACAAATGTCCCTTCTCCAAACTATATAAATAAGGCCCAGACTCACACCAGCAACAATCTCTAGTCACAATATGTCTTGATGAATTGGAAATTGCCAAAGATTGAATGCTTTTAGTTTGAAACCTTGGTACAGAATAATCAATGCTTCTTGTTTAATTTTTTTTTTTTCTCTACTTGCAGCCAAAAGACTAATGACACAGTTGCCATCCAGCAGTAGAGTAAACACGACTGAGGCTCCCTGCTGGCGGCTGCATGCGGTGACCTGGGAATGAGGGAGCACAGCCGTGCTGACTCGGTGAATCTGAACACCACAGAGGCTGGCTTGTCACAGTGCCAACCATTCGATTTGTTTAGAGACACAATATGGCCATCTTGGCTGTGTGCTGTAAAAGACATCTGGGGAGCCAGCACTTGCCAGCCAACTTTCTCTTGTCGCTCTTTCTCTCTTATTTTTCACTGCGAGACCACACTCTGCAGGGAGCATTTGAAGAAGGAAATGCACTTTCATGGGAGATTCAAAGGCGTGATCAAACATGCAGTGTTCTCAGAAATAATTCAACATTTTGACACTTCCATTGTCTTTTGCTTGATTTATGGCTTTCAGCCTCATAATATATTCATGTTGCTGTTTTCCACAGTTCTTTAAAATGATTGTTTTTATACGCATCGCTTTACTCTTTGATGTAAAATGTCTTAATAAGTAAGCTTCTAACAAATAAACCTGTTTGAATAATTTCTGCTATGATAAATAAAAGCCATTATCATTTTTACATAATGACTGCATTCATCGCTCTGTTAACAGTATTATCATGAGCTTGATCTGTCACCCTTCTCTTGCCTGCAACAATAGCAGCTAATAGCAACTGTCAGAAGAATCCAACCCTCACATTAATGTAGAAGTGATAATTCAGCTCCATCAAAACTTGGAATTGGAGTGTTACACAGATAAAAGACATGCAAACATGGAACCATATAAGTGTTGGTTTTAGATAATATAGTTTTTAAATTGCCAACAAATCCCACAAAAGACCAAAACTGTAATTTGTTCACTTTGCTCTCATGTGTTTGCAATGAGATATTCTGTGAATTGTTTCATAAGAGTAGCCAATAAATTTCTCACAACAGCTTATAGTGCAACATCAAACATGTAAAAACAGATCTCCTTGTACTGTTAAGGATCAGTACACTGCATGGCTAAAAGCATATTTTAACAGAAATACATAACTATATCCAGCAGTGACTGAGCTTTAGTTTTCATTCATATATTAGATCCCTTGAGTAACCAGAACATGGCTTCTGGAAAAAAGTTAAATAAAAAAACTATTGCTGTTGAGTTTTATTATTTTATTTTATTTTATTTTATATTTTTTGTAATGCTTTAAGCAGTACAAACCCAATTTGAACCACCTCCACATACTGGAGTGGTGACAAAGGTCTCTGCAGATGATATCTCGAAACCGCCTGGTGGGCTGGATGTTGCCAGTAGTAAGTGTGAAAAATGTCAGCGCTTTAAAATCTTGCTTATGGTTCCCACATGTGTAATTATTTTCAGGTACTTATACTGTAATTGTGTCCTCACAATGGCAGGCTGGAAAAAAATGATACATCGACTTAGTCGCTAGGTCAGTGCTTCATGGGGCTTTTGAAAAAAATATGTAAAAGGAGGCATTTAAGTAGACATCATTAGCGTTTGAAAAAAAAGCATTTTATTTAAATGAAGCTACAGTTACTTGCATGCAACCAGTAATAAAAAGTAACATTTACATGTACTGTACTTATACTTTAAATGAGGATTTCCATTTTCTGATACCCTTTAGTTCCATTTCAGCACATTATAAAACTAAATTGTACGGCTTTAAATTATATTGTGTTTTCTGTATCTGACAGCTGCAGGCATTTTACTGCACCCCAACATCTCTTAATAGGATATGTGGCTAAAATAATGGCGGAATGGTGCAAAATGTTTATTAAAGTTATAGAACACAACGAAGGTAGTGCTAGTTAGATTATGTTGTATATTGTGTAGTGCTCCCTTATAATAGTTCCACTCTGCTCCATCCAGCTCTGCCTCTCTCCGTTCTGCTACGCTCTGCTACAATCCACCACTGCCCTGCAGTTCAGGTAGTCGTCATTATCAACTGACAAATGAGATTATTCTAAAACGTATTATTATTTAAGTCTAACTAAATGGAATTCTCTGATTGGTTAGCAAAGAGAGCCTTGGATATTTCTGCACTGCCAGCAGCGCTGTTCAATACGTCTCCATAACAGGAAGCTTTGACAGGACCTTTCCATATAAATATACGTTTGGGGCATATTTCTAGCAAAAATATGCAGAAAAACATCACACACTGTGACTTTTATTCTGGATTTATGTATTTAAATACAAAGTCACTGTATATGTCATAGCCAGATCATACGGTGTGTTTTTCTGAACAATGCTCCTTTGGAGGAAAATGTGTGATTTCCTCTGTCAGACAGATGTTGTTAGAGTCTGTGTTCACATGCAAATGAAAAACATAAAATGCAATCTGTAGCTAAAATGCTAAAGTGCAAACGAAGAGAAGCAAAGATTTTTTCTTTTACTTTCCTGTTCAGTTTTTGTAAAAACACACAGGAGGTTAAAAAAGAACATTGACAGTTTCTGTCGTATGAGTCCTTTGTTTCATGTTCTTGCCACCTATAGTCAAATTTTATCTGATGAAACCCAAAGCAAGTGTTGTGGTTTTCCACATCGGAGGCAGAAAGTGGAATCTGGGGAATTGAAGGAATGAAAAGCAAAGTCTTCTGAAAGTGGAGAAAAGAAAGAATAAATCCCCAATGTGGAGTAATACACTTTCTGTTTATCAGAAGGGCTTCTGGTGGAATAATTGCCAGGGCGAGAGATGTGAAAAGGTGTGTCAAGTGTGACCTAATTAGCAGCAGCAGAGAATTTAACTGCTGCAGACTGTCGCTCAAGTGCATCACAACCAAAGAGGATGCAGAGCTCAAATACCTGTACGAGTCAATGAGGGAAAACATGCAGCGTCACAATTTGGACTATTTGAAAATATTGTGGTGGTAAAACGGCGTTAACTGAGATCATAATGATATTATGGATCTCAGAGAGACAAATGGCAAGTCAGGGTAATGGGATACAGCTAATCAATACAATTAGAAGGCAGCTTCACTGTTAGTTACACGGATGTCGAAACTTGCTTGTGCCCACTTTTTTCCAAATAGAGGGAAAAGCAGCTCAGCATAAGCTTCTTTAATTTATTTGTTTGTAGGCATCGCTTGCTCATCTTTAATAGTATCATTAAAATGTCATACTTGTTCCCCTATTGTCTTGGCAGTGAGGTTGAAACTTTTCCCCTGTAATGAGCTCGCTATTGAACATTCACTGGTAATTAAACAGTAATGAACTGTTGCCTGACCTGTGGTGTGTGAGTAATTGATTTTGAAAGCGCTGTTTGTGGGCACAATGTGTGTGTACAGGGGAAGCAGGCAGTGTGTGAAAGGCAGCTGTTGTTACGGCTCTGGAGGATGTCATTGCTGCTCGGGCCTATAGATGGTGATGCTGCACTTCTTGTTGTTGGCTGAACATGAAACGATCTCACTTTGGTTGGGTTTCGGGTGACCGGTCGTCCAAAGATTCGACTGAGTGTTTCGTTTCCGGATTATTGTGTTTCCTTGACATATTTTTGACACCGCTTTTCAGGCTGCTTCTCTGCCTTTTGTCATTGACCTCATACGGCATCTCCAACTTGATTCCTGATGTAATTCTAATATTTTATTCAATTTCTCTTGAGTATGGTTGGCAGTGGAAAGATCATTGTCCCAGGCTTGTCTCTCTTTGGATTTTTCTCCAACGAACCATCAATTTCCAAATCAATTTGGCACTGAGGGTTTTGGTAAACATTAAAACACAACTACACATCCACATCCAACACAACTAACTAACTTACTATTAACTGCATTGTCTGATTTCAGGCTTCATTCGAAGCTACGCAGTGTGCACAGGGCTAGTTTTCTGGAGAATATTGTAACAGCTGTATTTTAGGGGAAATTCACATTCTGGGTTTGTAAGCCAAGCATGCAATATTTGCCAAATACCTTTGTTATTGCTCATCCTCATATTGTTACTGTTAGAAATATGATCCTCATCGACTTTATTGACTGATGTGAATAAAATGGTCTTAGAAGAAAAATAAGCAATTTCCACGTGTTGGCAAACAGACCTAGAGAGACTCCACCAACGCAAAAGAGCCACAACCCAAGAACACATGTGGAGAGAGAACACGCACATAGAAGGAGAGAGACAAGGACAACATGAGCACGAGGGAGGAGGAGAGAGACAAGGCAGGGCTTCAGTACTGGGAGCCTGAAAATAGTGTAAGAGCAAGATAGACACTCAGCCTGGACACATGTGCTAAAAAAGAAAAAAAGATGGACTGGCTTTAAAAAAGTCTGCAGCGATATGTGTCTTGAAAGTGCAGTAAAGTCATAGATTCTGGCTGTGCAGGCAAGTAAATAAAGTGAGATAATAAAACATTTGTATGTGTGAAATTGAAAACCATTGTTTAAAGAAACCGATTCAGTAAATCTTTGTGCAGAAAGCAACTAACAGGCGTAGAAACAGCAGCTCAGTGAAAGTTGCAACCTCCCAAATACACTCTTGCTACGTCAGTCCTCCGTCTGTTTTCCTTTCTGAATGTGCAGCGCCGAGTGGCTGCCACATTAACCTCGCCGTCACCTCCCAGGCTCATCTCTTTCATTGACCCTTCACTGTAATGGCCATAGCGAGGTATTGAGCACAGATGGTGAACAACATGAAACTACGGGGACCGTCCAGGCTCGTGGCCAACTACTGCTCTTTGTTGGGGTAGGTAAACTGTTTGGAGAGTGATGTGGAATGACAAAAGGCCGAACACGATGAACATAGCAATATCCTGACCACCAGATCATTGAATACAAATGTTTGTTTTCTGGTTTGCCTCTTGTGGGGAAATAAAGCTATTGTTTCAGAAAAAAAAAATGTCCTAATCGCTGGGAGAGTTTGTGATTTCAGCTGAAGCAGTCTGCAGTGTTTTATTCTGCAATTTGTATTGTGGTCAGGTATGTGAAAAGGGGCTGAAATGGATTTGATTGCCTGCGCTTTTGGAAGTGATGAAATGGTTCACCACACACGCTGACGAGTCGAGGTTATCGTGACCATTAGTTTGCCTTCATTTTCTTCTCTCTTTGGGAACACTGGGCCATATTGTAGTGCATCTGAACCCTGTTTGGATTGATCTATGATTGCAGTTCCTCCAGGGGTCAATAGTAGCATAAAAATACCCAGTACTCACTGTCCGAGCTCTGCTGAAAATAAAGGGGAAATAATGAGTGACAAGTCTGGAGTAGAAAAATGTCTCAGGAATGCAGTCAAATATGTGCGTGAGACTCGCAAAAGTCATGAAGTCGAAGTTGTTTGAGGAGAAAATCAGTTGGGCTTCAAGCATAAAAAGTACCGAGTAGCCAGCCTCTCTGGCACTTAATGAATGCTTGACTGAGTGGAGCAATTATGGGGTATAGCTTCATTAAGCCATTTACATTTGCTTAAAGTTAGATAGGCTTTAATTTGCTGTGTTTGGAAAGCTTGAGAAAAATAAAGACATACATTATGGAAATAAGCCAGCTGAATGCAGATGTACACAAGGATGTTGGAACCTCTGTGTTGTCAACACGCCGGCTGTACTGTACATCACTTAGTGAAGAACAGGCTGTTAATGCGGAGATGATTCATGCAACAAAGCGTATATGGAAACAGTTTAATCTGATAAAAACAAGCTATAAATCCCTCGGATGTAGGTACAGGTGAAGCACGTTGAGTGTACAGGCAGTGCTGTGAACACACTTTCTGAAGAGACGGCGAAAAGGAAATCTGTTGAAGGGGAGGTTTGTGGAGTTACCAGCACGTTGTTTCACCGCTGACCCATTGTTGACATTTTTTTATGCTTCGAGCAGCAAAAACTAAATTCTCCTCACCTCCATCTTATTGGGGTCATAGCACAAGTTTCGACAGTAAACATAAAAAAAACTCAGCACTATTGATGCAAACATACAGTATTTCAGATCATGTGCAAATGTTCAAACAGGACCTGCTAAGCGGCACGATTTACTAAATATTACTAAACCACGTGCCTTCACATGCCACATCCTCAACAACTTTTCACAAGGCTTCACTTCATAGTTTGGACTGTCTCAAGAGTGCACGGCCCAAACTGATTTTCAGATTTTTGGCAAATATATTCAAATATGCTCATACAATATTTTAACCAGACTTCTCCTTTCTCCAAAACCTCCTCCTGTTGTGAAAATGATGTATTATGAACGACTGAGCTTCCCTCCAAGTTTCGCATTCTCCTACACAAACTTCAAGCTTTAAAGAGAAATTAAAACTTCCCATTTGTCATTTCCACCGGGACCAATAACAGATTTTAATTAGACTTAGTTTGCTTATTTATTTCTTATGTTGAAGGCAAGGTTAAAAACTAATTATGCATTGTTGTTAGATTAATTTAAGGACACGGTACAAATTGTATTATTTTGTAGGCACCTAATTATGAAGATTATAAACTGCAGACAAAAACAATTATGTTACTAAAGTGAAAGCATCTAAATGATTCTAACAAGTTCTGGTGTATGCTCTGCCCACTTCTGATTAACACCTTAATTCCACTGGGCTTAGCTTTCTTTTTTTTTTTTTTGAGCTTCTACAATGACTGAATGTGCTCAATTCTTTTTTTTTTTTTTTTTTTTGGCTGTTTAAATTGTGTTTATTGCTATTTCCTAGTTTGGTGTGCTGTAGCAGGAAGACAAAACCTACAGTTCTGTCACTGGGAAGAACATGGATCAAACGTTTGTTTTAAAAAAACAATGCATTCATTTATTTGTATCTTTATTTCAAATAGTGCCAATTAGCAGGAAGTAAAACCTAGTTTTCCTCCTGTCATTTAAAAGGCCATAGAGCGGGGTTGAATGAGGAAAGCAGCGATGCATTGGTGGCTTCTGTCAAAAATAGACAAGGTGTGTATCTTAAGTAGAGCAAACAAGGCAAAAAAACCCTTAAACCTCCAATCTGCCACTGCCACAACCCCCTCATTTTAGCAAAACAAGGACCCCAGTGGGCTTCTTTGCCTGGGGAACCCCTAAGTCTAGGATCGCAGCTGATTAGCATACAGATATTTTCATTACACCAACATGCAGATAGTAGTTCTTTGATATGCAGCTACTCAGCAAATAAAACCAGAAGCATCTAGTCATAACTTTCAGGGAGAAAATGTTTTTATTGGGATTTGGCTGAACTGACCCTCTAACATGGAACTGCACTTCCCTTTGCAGTCCTAACACATCAGGCCGTTTTCAACAACAACCTATCATCATTTGAAAACACGCTATTTTATTGCTAAATGTCTTCATGTTATCCTCATAATTCAGTGACAATTTTTTTGTCAAGGCAACTGAAGTTAGGGATACAAATTCTTATCTGAAAATATATTATAACAAGGTGATAGAGGTTGGAGGAGTTGATCTGACACTAGATTGGGATTTAATTACTCGGAGCAGGAAGTGTTACGTGCTGCTACATAGATTGTGACACATGCGGCAGGTATTATGATAAAAGTATAGAAACGCTGACAGTATAACAGAGTGACTTACAGCACACGGCTGATTACGGCAGACGCAGTCCCTAAGGATGTGCCTGTTTCACACAAAAACTTCAAGCTTTGCTGTTTATGCTATTGTGCATAACCTCGCTCAGATGATCCCATCAAGAATGACTACAAAGTGCTGTCACGTTAAAAACGAGTCTGAAAATGGACTTGTGAATGATTTTAGGTGGCATGAAAAATATGTACTAAAGCAGCGTGTTCACACTCCAAAAATCTGTCTGCAGTTTGACCAAAACTATAATTGGAAAATTCTATCATAGCTCAAAACATAGTTCCACATGTAAAGAATGGCAAGTCTAGACCATATCTTCAGTGGATTGTTGAGTTTACTGAGTTCACACACACACACAATCACAAAGTGATTGCAAAACTCTATCCGAAAACTGATGCATCAGAAAAGCATCTCGCCAGCATCTACTGAGGACCATAGAGATCTAAAAAAAAAAAAGCCCCCTTACTTTGTTTGGAGCCCCCTAATACCATGGCTGACTCCTCCCACTGGACCATAACAACATATTTATCAATTAAGTCTATAGAAACTCTAGAAATGCTATTACACAAACACATCATAACATATCTACCCATAGTAAACTGACTGTGAAACCCCTTAATCAGGCAAAAACAGTCAAACTCCTCATATTTACTGTAGACCTCCTTTGTCTTTCTCTGTGCGCGTGTCCTTTTGAGAGACCAGGAAATGCTCTGAGCTGAGAACAAAAGTGAATTGCAATCATTAATCTTCAAAATGAAAAAAAAAATTAACTTAAAACTTAAACACTCTTACTTTGCAAAAGAGCATGTAAATCAGGCACTGGATGTTTAAAAATAATCTAACAAACCAGCCACCAGACCAGTCTTAACCTGGCTTATCCCTGCTGTGGCGACATTAAATAAAAATATGGTCCATATTAATTTCATACAAATTTCATTACCTGTTGGTGTTAAATATTCCTCCAGTACTGACCGGGCTTTATGTATTGATATCGTATGAGGCTTAAACATGTTCTGAGTTTGATGTATCCAGGAAAACTGTTTTTATTGCGGTAAAATTTTGAATGTGCTCTCAGGTTCACAGTATTCATCGCTGACAGAGGCTGTTGGACTATATTCTGCTCAGCAGAGGTGATTAAAAGCAGTTTTGAGTGACAAGAGCGCTGATTAACCCAATGCTCAGACGGCATAATGATCTACCTGATATTATTTCAATCCCTCTTTCCTTGACTTTTGCACTTAGATTTGTTTATCTCTGGCTTCTGTATAATCCCTTAAGTTCTCCTTTGTCATATTCTTCCCAAATTGATGGTCTATTTTTTTTTTTACTTCACTATTAGAGAGCGAGAGTTAAACATGCGACTCCACAGACTTGGAACTGCTGCCGGTGGAAGGAGGGGATAGATGCATACGGAGGAGGGTACATTAAAGACTTGAGAAGTGCTTGGGATAAATAATCATATTTCTATGCACCCACGATGCTGGAAAAGCACCATCTGGGACAGGCCATGGATTTGCATTACAATATAAATGGGAAGTTGCTGAAGCTGAAAGGGTGATGTGAAGTCATTCAGCCAGCCCCCTCACTCTGTGACAGGTCGCTTCTCCCTCCCCATGCCAGGCAGCAGGCAGGCGCAAGGCACTTTGTTGGCGCGCGGTACTCCGGCGTACTTTTGTCGCTCGACTGCCCCCCCCCCACTAGTCTTTTTTTAACAAGCTCGTCTTTTTTCAAATGCCACACATAGAGCAGTCTGATAGCGTATGCACCAGTGGCTGACTTCTCTTTCAGATGTAATCTTCAGTGAAACCTCCGAGCTCTGTTCATATACAAGCACTGTAGATGCACAGGAGACAAAGACATAAGCAAAGAGGAGGTGGTGTGAGGGATGGTGCTGGGGGCATATAGGTGCTCCAGAAAACTGCTAACTTCTATGAACATTCCTTCACTGTACTTTTGATCCTCTAAAGGTGCCCACTCAGCTCAGACTAATGATGAAGTTGAGAAGAGAATGCTCCACTCCTCGTGCATTTGGAGCAGCAGTATCGCCAGTCACCGAAAACATGCTAATGCATTTAAAAGCACAAGGGCACAGGTGATTTATGCTTGTTTAAGTGCAGCTTTGTGTTATTTTTGCAGTTGTTCCCATCGTCAGGCCCTCTGCTCATTCCCATTTCGAAAAGTGTTTGCGTGACTGAGCCTCGCAGGTTGAGGTTCCCGCATCTGACAGTATGCAAACCGATTTTCACTACTTCATAGAAGTTGGCACCACTTTGCATGACAGAGCAATGTTGGCACCCGAGAGCGGTGGATAAGCATCGTGTTCAAATGACTGATTCTGCTGCAGTCAGGCTCAGAGGACACGTTGGAACGCTGAAACCATCTCTAAACGGTATATTGTGTTTACCAAGGCACCGTAACAGTCCTACCCAAGCGATTAGGCTTATAGGATGAGCTTGTTGGTTCTGACATTTTACAACTGTGCAGTTTTTCCCATAGTGATTGTTTCTTTTGCTTGTCAGATCCAATAGTCAAGCAAAATGATTTAGACACTAACCCTTCTCATGCAACTTTAAATATCAGACTTGCTGTAGCACAAATTTTGACAACGTACGAGAACCTTGTGTTTCTTAGTAAGAATACACTGTCGATGACTTTCTTACTTCACACACCCGACACCAGTTTGGAGAGTCACACCATAAATGCATAAAGCGTGTTTACTAAATAAAGCTCTGTTCAGCACGGAATACATTAACCTAAAAACTCAAAAGAATGAGAAAGAAATGCCTTTGCAAAACGCTCCAGTGTTTATATTTCTTTGTTACTTGGAGCTGCTGTTGTTTTTTAGCGCTATTAACAAAAAGATGATTGCATGGTGGCAAATTAAAACAACCCAAAAAGTGAATCATTACACGTGATGTGAATACACAAAAAGTCAATAAGGAGACACAAACGAATCTGAGCAGATGCTGTGGGAAGAAATTCACACGAGGCAGTGAGTTATTCCCACTAGACCCTGACTAATTTCTCCCAGAAATGGAGGACAAACGAACAGTTGTGGTTTGTGGTTTCTGTCGAGCTGTAACTCCTTCTGCATGAAACCAAGAACAAAAGGAAAACCTCTACAAAATGTGGGTGAAATTTCAAACTATTATCATAAACACTGGGTAATATTTGCTGTACTGCTATTGACATATTTTTACAATTACATAGTATTTGCGAAAACCTAACCGAAGCACATTTATTGTGTGTCTTATTGTGACTGTGACAAAGGGCCCAAAGCTGCCTCACCTACAAATACAACAAGGTCAGATAAGAGAACCAGCACTTGTAAATATATATTTCCAACTTATTCTAAACGAATGTTACCCCCTTCTTCATGGCTCAGCCAAGCTGACCAGCTGTTATTTCCTTAACTACCTTTTCTTCTTTCATATATTCAGATGAAACAAATATCTTGCTGGGATTTAATATGGCTGCCTCAACCCAACTCTGCACCACAAAAACATGTATAATGAAAGATTTATTATGAGATACAGAGCCCTTCCATTCCAACGGTAGCTACCAGGGACATTGATGCTGATTCAGTGTGATGATGCATGCAGAAACAAACTAACCACTAACGGTGGCTCATACTGTATTTTTGCACCCATGAAAATCAGTTGTCAAATCGGGATAATAATAGAAAAATAAAGAAACGATGGCATTATCCGATGTCGCTTCATGTATGAAAAATGATTACGCCTTTATTTTACCCTCTTAGATCCACACCAACTGCTTTGAGGGCCAGGACACAGAAAAGGCCAGCATTCGCCAGCTTTAATGAAAGTGAATAGTGGAGTCGTGGGCTCGGGTACAGAGGTGACGCCACTGACTTTTTAAATCTATTCACTTTGTCTGTCTGCAGCTGTGCAGACCTTTCAGTCAACTGTCCCATTGTTTTCTCCCATGAACACAAAGTTTCACCATTAAAAAAAGAAAAAAATGAAAAAGACAAAGACTGGATAATAGCAGCTTTTGTTGGCTTTGGCTTTGAAATATCACATATTAATGGATGCCATTTTAGAAGTGCAGATGCTGTTAAGTTTGAATAAAATGTGATAAACCTTGCATGGAGAGATAATACTCATTAAAATGAACCTGCTCTACATGCATTCGACCTTTTTACCAAAAGAAAAAAGAAAATCGCAACAATAAAAAGAAGAGGAAGAAAAAACAGTGTACGGAATATAATGAAAGCACAATTATTTTTTCAGCTTTGAGAACATTAAAAGAACAAACCCACCTTGCTTTATCCCTTCACAGTGCTCTGGCTAATTTTCCATAATGTCTGCGCCGACTGTAGGATTGCTGACAACTCAGGCTGCTTTGTTTTTTCCTCACCCTCCATCTATCTAAGTACATTTTTTTCTGTTGTAGCAATTTCTTTAAACATAAGGAGGGGGATCAACCACCCTCACATTCATTTTCAAATAATGAGTGCTTGATCAAAAGGATGAAACCAGCAAAAATACACAGGCAGTACTTGCAATGGCACTGAAACAGGCTGTTCTTTGAGGGACTTGTGTGTGTGTGTGTGTGTGTGTGTGTGAGCGTGTGTGTGTGTGTAAGCAGACAGTTCCTGAGCATTCATCAACAAAACCCACACTGTAATCAAAACACATTTAAACAATGAATAACAGAGCATTTTGTCAGTGTGTGAGATCATGAAAGCTGCTTCCTGTAATATCACTGAAAAGTAAACACATGAGACTGACTGTACATGATAAAACATGTGCATAATGCATCATTACATACACAAATACAGACATTGCATGACATTTGTTGACACAGATTGTATGTCTATCTAGTATATTGAAGTTTCCTCACGATTTCTTTTGCTTCTGCGAAGTTTTCACGATAAAATGGATCACTGCTCTTTACTGAGCTCGGGATTTTGTGTCAGCTCAGCTGATGCTATTCTCAGAACTGTATTAATTGTTTGCTCGCTCTTTGATTTGCCTCATTTCAAAGGTCTTTGGTTAATTTAAGGGATCGCAGAGTGGGCTTTTCTGTATTGTTTGGTGAAAAAAGGCATACAAACATACAATTAATCATACATCATTAATCTAAAAATACTTCTTAAAAAAGAGTAACTTCACTTTAAGTTGATGCGGGTCCAGGGTGATGTTTGCACACATTACAAGTGGAAGGACAAAGTAAAATAGGTGCAGAATGTGCCATTTCACATCACAGCTGCCTCTCATTGGCCTCATTGCTCCTGAGCTGCTCCTAAGTGCTCCTGTCTGCTTAGATGCTGCATTCACACAAGCTTGGCAGGAAGGGGAAAACAGGGCCAATGCCTTTTTTCTATTAGATCAGATGACTCAGCTGCTTCTGTATTGAAGCGATAGTTAGATAATTTGCAGCATGGAACCAACTTAATGGTGCCCATGACCAACAGGTCTCAGAACACACAGTGCAACCGTTGCTTGATGCGTCTGCGTTGTGTAGCTGCGAACCGTCCCGCCCTGACCCCCGTCCACCACAACATTAAAACCACCACGTCATTTGAATGTTTTTGCTGAGCAGCGTACATTACACGAGTAAAACCTTGTCATCTAGTACATAAAAGAGACAGAGACATAATCCACAGCTGGACAGTGAGATAATGGCATTGGAATTTAATACGGCATCAACAACTCATAACCAGGACTTTGTTAACAGGCACATCCAAGGAGAATTTATCACCACCTCTGTGTTTATTTGCTGCAGTGTTGGCATGGGCGATATTCACCAACGACTGTGTGGGACAGATACTTCGTCGTATCAATCATTTTACACAAACACAGCCGTTACTTTCATGTTCAAGCCGAAACGCGGAGTGATTGGCTGTTATTAATTAAACAGTTTCTCTGCTTTGAAGTTCAGTTTTATTGTGATGGTGCAGGCTGAAGTACTAAAAAAAAAAAAAAAAAGCAGCGCCCAAAGCTGTGCATGGTCTGTAGAAGTAAAGTGGAACTGCTGAGATGTACAGTGCGAGAGTGTAGTCGGCGGTTTAACTGTGTGTCTGTGTTTGTGCAAGGGATCGTGGAGACCCGCTGCACTCGTAGCGGGCTCACACTCATAAATCAATGTTGTGTTTTATTTAGAGACGTGGCCAGCTCTCTCCTGGTGAACCCCCCCGCGTCTCTGTGAGGACCCAGCTAACGACAGCACACATCCACAACACCAGCCATGGCTTTTGTTATCAACCGAATCATCGCAGGAGCTCGTACAATTTCCTTTTTTCCCCCCCTCTTCATTTTCTTAGTCTTCTGCCTTTCATTTCGAACGCAGCATCCCGTTCTATTACCTTCGGCTGTGACATTGACTCACTCTTTTATGATGAATTCATAAAATCATGACAATGATAGCACACTGAGAGTGCTTTATGGAAACTCATTACAGAGCATCTATCTCGGCCTGTCTGTCTCTCCCTCTCTCTCGCAGACGCATACGCACTTTCTGTCTCTCCAGTGAACACAAAAACAACAGAAGCAGCACACTGATGTGAAAAGTTTGACTGTGAGCTCTCTGTGGAGTGTTCTGATAAGGCTATCAACGCTTGGCTGGCTGATACACTTGGTGAAGCTGCAGTCGTTTTTCTCTAAAATCCTTTTTCAGATCACTCAGACTGTCTCTTTGCCACATTAGGCTCAGTGTTGTTGGTTAAAGGAGAAAATAGCCTGCGATGATACAGATTTTCAAAGTAATATTCAATATATTTCATTTCAAGTGAGAAATGTCCACCTCTCAGAAAATTTAGTCATGCTGCTGTGACAAACACCAAGGTGAGTACTATCACATTTTGTACAATGCATGTATTTCAGCTTATCTCTAATGGCATTATTCTTGCTTTGATAGGAACTATGCCGAACAATTTTGTGGTGTTTCTTGCTTTTTTTGTTGTTGAAAGAATTTAATTTTACAAGAATGTCATGCACTTGCAGAATGTGTCACGCTGAACACCTTTCTTTCAACAGGAAATTAGAAAATCCTGTCAAGTCAGGGCAACATCTAATTTACACATAAGCACAACATTCAGCACAGTGCTGTGATAAATCCCTCTGCCCGTTTCTCTTTCCTGCATAGAGGACTCAGCAAGCCCGGTCTTCGTCCTGCAGCAAAATGCTCCTCTCATCAAACCGCCTCACATCAAACCTTAACTGACCTCAGCGACCATCCCCGTGGTTCCACACATCGCCACAGCACTCTAAGGTTTGTCTGTGCCAACTACATTACCATGCTCTGTGGTTAGATGAGAAAACGTATGCGTCCAATATAACCTAAAGGTTGAGTTTCCATTACCGTCTTACCCGTAACCCCCGACTGGCATTTCTGAGCAGCTCTCTCCCCTTTGTAGGTTTAAATCAGAGCAGAGGCAGATAAGGCCCCTTTGCTCCAGGTGAGCTCACCAAACGGAAATGTACATCATCACAGGTTGGCAACACCACGTGCAAATAGCTGTGCAGAAAAGTATTGCACACACATGTGACATACTTTGCACTTATAGTGCATTCAGAAAGTTTTCAGACGCCATTTTCAGACGTTTTTCAGTTTTGTTATGTTGGTGCCTGACGCTACAGTCATTCAAATTTATATTTTTATAAAAACACATTTTACACAAGTAGGAGAAAAAGAACAAAATTAAATAGCATTTATAACAACTCTTGCATAATACTAACTTCCACAATTCTCCCTAATCCAAATATCCTACAAATCCTACAAATGTGTGCAGTCCTTATTTTAAAGTATAAAAAAAAAACAAAAACAAAAAACTAAGGGATCAGATTATCATTTCCACCAAACATACTGTTGCAATTTAACAAATGTAAATTCTATCAGTTCGGTTTGTTAGAGCATATTACACTATATCTTTTCCTCTGCTCATTCCCAGTGTCTAAAATTTATTAGATTGGGTCAGTAATGTGCTGCTATTGTGCACTGAGGTCCCTGTTATATTGCTGTGTTAAACTGATTTGCGATTATTACTTGAGTGTAGACGTTGTAGTTCACGTTCAGTTAAAAAGCTCATTACACCAGTCAGAAGGTGTTTTAAACGATATACATCAACTAATTGGCTGTATTATAAAGTAACATTTCAATACAAATCTTAGGTTGTATTTACACTGCTGGAGCATGATTGACCCACCCACACACACACACACACACACACACACACACACACACACATAGCACTGTGGATGCGTTCTATGTAGACAGTAGACTGTCCAAATACATAAAGAGGTAAGACTAGTCAAACACCAAGGCTCTGGGTGTCCAATGTGCTCGGCCACATTACGTATGGACTAGTGTAGTATATGTCCTAAAATACCTGGAGGGGAAATGTCTGTCGAGCTGCAAACTGAACGAGGTCCTGACCAAACTTTCTGTTATTGAAAACAGCAAAAAAGAGGAAGTTAAAGTAAATTGAGGTGACGTTGGCTTTTTGCTATATGTTTAGCATGTTACTTTTAAGTTTTTTTTTTTTTTCCACATTGGGTTTGCTTTCAACTTTTAAAGGATGTAATATATTCTGAATTTCTCAGAAAGGTAACATTCCAAGTTATAATGCTCTTACTTTCTCACATGCTAGCTTATATATAGATACACCACACAGGCATAAAGTGATGTGTGCTGGCACGCAAATACACACACGCGCACACACACACACACACGCACACGCGCGCACTTGCAGTCAAGAAGACAAAGCCCATAAATAGTAGCACTTGCATGAAAGAGATAGCAGGAGAAAGTATTTCTGAGGGTGGTTTCTGGTTTATTTGTGTGGGTGTGATGGGATGGCAGGTGCTATATCTGAATAAACTAGACCTAAGTAAACAACACGAGGATAGCAGCCTCAGTGCAGGAGCCAGTGCGGAATTAAGGGGGATTAGAGACATTAAAAAAAGGAAGGGCACAGTGTTTAATATCAGTTTGATTTCAGGTAAATCTGCAACTTGCATTAAATGTTTTTGGAAGGATTTTTCATGCAAACCATTAAAACCTCATTAATCCAATCTATCTTATAGCTGGTGAATAAAATATAAAATGGACATACGGTAAAAGAAGAAAAGAATTGCAAGGTCTGGCTTGGATCTTGGTGAATGAACAGACATATAGTACAGCTTTGCTATGGCTGGATGAAATTGAGCCGGAAGAGTGAGAAGAGGGCAATTTTCTGCCTGTGGTGTGTGAAACTGAAATTCTGCTGTGAATTCTGCTTCCAGTTTTGTCATTTTCTAGTGACACCAGAGGTACAGTGAGTGAAAAAGTTGCATCCCTTTATGCTGAAATGTCAAAAGGAATAAAACAAAGAATGTTTTTTATCAACATAATGCCTAATGCATCATCAGTAGTAAGGGTGGTCGAGGGGAATGCGTAAGAATAACGTTTTAATAAAATTATTAAAATTATCGTAGAGCAAAAGTTCACACCCCCTTGATGAACCATAGGTAATTAAGGTTTGAGGATTCCAAGGATCAAGTGAACAAACTAATAAGTTTTGGAACACGACTATGTGGTCTGACGAGCTCAAAGTTGAATTATTTGGTCATAATTCATATAGGCATGCGTGGTGAGAAATAACTGTCCCCTTTGGAGAGGAACACCATTCCCACAGCCAAAGATAGTGGAGGCTCGCTGATGTTTTGGGGGTGTGTGTCTGCATCAGGCAGTGGAGCTCTGCAAAAAGTAGAAGGACGAATATAAGAAGATTTGAAAGCAAAACCTCCTACCATCAGTCAGATAGCTAAAAATGAAGAGGCGGTGAATCCTTCCACAAGAGAATGATCCAGGACCCAAAGAAAAGTCATCTCAGGCATTCTTCAAAAAGAATCCGGTAAATGTTGTACCATGGCCTTCCCAATGCCTGACATAAAAATCGTTGAAATCGTGTGAACAGATTTGAAGTTGGCTGTACATGGCAACACAAATGAAGCTATCTGGTAGTTTTGGAGTTTGGGAATTTGGCCCGATGAATAGCATAACATGACTTGAAAGCACACAAACTCTACTCAGACAGGAGATTGGAGAAGGACATAAAGGAAAAGCGAGGACGTACAAAGTATTCAAGAACATTTCTTACAGCGGGGAGCATCATATTTTCCCTATTCATTATTTCACTTTGACTTTCTGTTTGCACTTCTTGACCATTTTTGTTACAAAGACATTTGTACTTGGTGAATTAGCATTAAATATCATTTTCATATAAAGGGATGGAAAATTGTGCACCCAACTGTAAAATCATTGTGTCAGATGGAAATGACACCGGAGCTGCTCACACTGGGGGATACATCTGGTCTGTAATGGAGGAAGATTGAGCAGATGTGAAGGATGGGAGATTAGGAAATGAATGGCTTGTGAGCAGATACATTTCGCCCACCTGTCTTCGTCATCAGTCCTTGTTTACAATTTTTTTCTTCCTGTCTGTTGTTATTGTGTCTATCATTTTTTCACCTGTCCTCTTCCAGGACCATCAGACAAAGACAGGATGAAGGAGGGGTGACTTTCCCACAGCAGGTCCTCTGTGTTTACAGCGTCTCAGGGAAGCTCTTGGATGTGAACACTTGTAAAAAGGCATGTGTTCATTGCCGAGAAGGGACATGTTTCAAAAAGTAGGTTTACATTCATCTGTTTTAATGCTCATTTTAATAGAACATGGAAATCAACATGTGTCGTTTTTCAACATTTAAAAAACATGTGTCAGTTCCATTATGGTTTGGGTTGTTTGTTTGACTGGTGCAAGTGATTTTTATTTACAACAGGTTGTTGCATCATCATTTTATGCATTGATTTAATGCACCGACTGGTGAATTAGTGCTACCTGTTATATATCTGTTATATATTAAATATTACATATTATTATTTTGTTTAATAAAAGCAGTAGTTATAAAAATACTTTTTATTTTGTAAGCTTACTTTTTAAAAATGTGGAAAATACTATAAAGCACACCCCATGCCACACTGTACACAGCACAATAACTTATTACAGTATTACACTTTAGTGATCTAAATTTCATAACTTATTATGAAATTTATAGCCTGACAGTTACATTAGGCGGACACAGCTTTCATCAGTGTCCTACATATTAAATATTGTCTGAGATAGCTGATTATTAGCAGCCTGCTAGTTGACCGCAGGTGACACACTAGGCTGCTCTGCTAACTTAGTTAGCAAGGTTAACTCATGTTAAATATCAAAGTGAACAAAAGAAGCAATGTGATGCGTGTGGAAGTTTATTATTATATAAGTCTCTGCACCACAATGACGGATACACCAACAGCATTTAACTAACACCGTTTACTGTTATAGTTAATAGTTATTGCCACTGCTCCACTTACTTCTTTTTTTATCCTCTTCTTCTATTTTCTCTCCCAGAAGGAGAACTCCTCTTCACGTTCATCAGCTGATTTTACACCTGTTTGGGGCTTAAAGAATAACTGGACATACTGTCTGTATGCATTACTACCTTTCTCTTCTCTTCCATCTAGTCTGTCTCTACAATCACTATCTGCAAATAAAAAAATAATTCTAATGAATTAGATTGTATCAATGACACTGAGAATCTATCTTTAATGATTGTTAAAGAGTAAACATTAATGTCTGCATTTTAAGGAAAGACAACCCACTGAATAGCTGTTGAGATATTTCACTCCAAACAATAAATGTTATCTTCATTGTAGAGCTACGGATACAATAAATTCAGCAAAAAATGAGAAAAATCTCATTTATGAAGTGAAATAAATACACCTGTCACAATCTGGACAATATTAATAGAAAAACAGCTGGAGCTGAAATGTCACCTCAGCTGATGTCATGCCACCTGCCCATCGTTGATTAGCTGACCGCTCAGTCAACGGACAATGTTCTCCATCTCTGCGAATACGCGTTTGTTTACGCACATGGAATAGTCTCATTGTGATGATATTTGTCAGAGAATCTAACTGTTCTTTTCTCCTCGAAAATATTATTTTTTGTCTTGTTCCTCTTGTTTTCTCCACATTCTCATTTCTTGTGTTTCTATTTAAACATATTGCAAGTTTTTTACACTTTTACCCCACATTTGCTCTTGACCTTATTGTCTGGCAATTACCTTAAAATGGAAACCAGTTTCTATGGAGACAATACCTCTGTCATGTGGTGAATAATACATATTTGCACAGCAATTTTGTGCTCCATTCACCCCAAAAGTCTAAGCCAGCAAATAAATAGATAAATAAATAAGAAAATACTTTATTGCCAATTAGACCATGACATTACAAGTTTTAAAGTGCTACTGCGCTCATGTCTGAACAACAACAATAAACCTTGAAATGAATATTACAGCTGCTACCCTACCTCTTGTCAGTGTGTACCGACATAAGAGTTTCTATGAAGCTCTCTGGTGTCAGCGCGACAACCTTTGTGAATGAAACCATGAATCCTCTTTTCTTTCTGTGGCAGTTCTATCTGGAAAACACAACAGAAAATATTATATTCAGTCCAGGGGCTCTTTTGCAGTTGCTCACCATTTTCTTCCTCAGCTCAGTTTACCTGAAACCTCTTCTTAGCTGTCAAGAGGAACAGCACAAGTAAGGGACGTGTGCGTGGAGGCCAGCAGTCCTCTCCAGCTCTGTATTGCTTTGTATTCTCTAAGTAAGGCCCCCTTTAAGCACCCAATCCGATCTGTAGGATTTGATTTGTATCTGTGACAACAACTACAACAGCTGGAAATGTGTTTAATTTCCTGCCAAGTATACTGACAGAACTCTTGCTCTGGGATCCCAGTCTCCCATAGTGTTGGGGTTGGGGAACTTAGAATTGCCTCTCTGCTCTTTGAGTCTGTGCCCATAAGTTGTTTATAGAAGCAGCTTATTCTGACCAACATTAAATTGTGATATGGTGGCCATATGACACAAGCAGAGGAGGAAGGTGATTAAGTCTATAGAGTGAGACATTTCACATTAGTTTCACATTTCACTTGTTGGCTCTTTGCAGGTCCTTGCTTCATCGGACCATGTCCTCAAATGTACATTTTGCTGCAGGGGAATTGTGGGGCCTGGACTCAGCATAGCATTTGTGAGCCAGTTAACAGTGAAGCCCCTCCATTCTCCCTTTCAGGTTCCCTCCGACTGGTAAAAACTTGTGGGGAACATGCAGAACACATTGGAGAGCCCACGTCTTTCTCGTTCCCGAGGCTTCAAAAAAGCGCTGCTTTGTCCAGTCCCTTTGCGTTACACGCTGGTGAAGTGTCGGTGATTGACGTGCAGAGCTTTCAGTGTAGTTAATTAGAAACCTCGGCGCTTCAATATTTGACGGCTAAGACAGTGACGTAAAATATGAAGAGAAGTAGTCTCATAAGGCTGGGACTGGTACAACAAGACACAGGACTTTTCCACGGGAGGCTTCGACTCTGGTGGGAGATGCTGTGTGAGCTGTTGATGACAGCGAGGCGTAATAAGGAAGAAGACGTACAATGTTTGTTGCTCAGTCCGAGCACATATACATTTGCACAGAAATTTTACCTCTGCATTTAGCCCATCCTTCTGCTGGGGGGGGGCGCACACACACACACACACACACACACACACACACACACACATATATGTATATGGCATCTAAAGGTTATGCCTTTGGAACGTCTGAAGCGTTTAAGGGATCTACAAAGTGGAACAATTTCTGACGCTGTGCGATGGGAACGTGTTGGAGAAACTATGTTTCCAATGTGACCTGGGAAGCCCCCTGGAAGAGCTAGAGAACATTGTTGGGGGGAAGGTGGTCTAGTGTTACCACAACCCAGATTCTGATGAGCAGCAGAAAATGGGTGGATGAATGGAATGGAACCTACTGCATTTATACCTTGACCTAATTTTACTGTTGCATTGAAACATACACACATTAAACTTGCTCCATGTTCTGTTTGACTGTGACCTACAGTAACAAACCTGATGGGCAAGAATAGAGAGAATGTAACTGAAGTCATGAAAAAGAAGACTTTGAAAGGTGAAGTTTTTCAAAAATAAAAGCCTATACACTCCAGTAAAGTTTGGTTCTTTTCAGTGCCAAGTAGTCAATCAAAGGATCCATGAGATATGTTTAAATTTTTGGGCAATAGCTCATGACATATTGTGTTGCCACTCAAAATGTTTTCCATGTGTCCAGGGCCTTCAAAGGATTTACCTTTTCCTTTTCATGTCTTGCCAAAATTCTCTCTTTTTCCACTGATGCCACTGTACAGTTCTCACATCTATCCTGTTACACTAATGGAAGCAGTGAACTCCCTGTGCAGAAAGTACGGCCGGCACTTTGCGACTGTAGTCTAGATTTCACCAGTGTAGAGAGGCTCTCCGCCATGTCCAAAACCTTTGTGAACCGTTTGTTGTCGAAATAAACACACAGATGATTCCCCGTCATTTTCAGTAGTGAGTCAGTCTGTCCAGATGGGTGGCAGTGTCATGAACGCTGCTGGGGTTTGATGGTTCACTGAACACAAAGGTGCATCAGATCTTCATTTCAAGCCAGGCAGTCTATTGTAGTCATCACTATGGAAGATGACTTTTACTAGATAAAAGGTGCTCTTTTATTACAGTGGGAGATGAGAAAAATGATAAAAGCAGTGTAACATTTGCTCCATGTGTCCACATGCGCCTTCATGACAAATACTTATACAGTATGTGAGTCCACGAGGGAACTGAATGTCGTCCAGCAGACACATATGTATTACTGATATATGTGATGATAGAGAGGTCTGAGGTGGTAGGGGCAGCCATGGAGAGGTGACAGTGGCACAGTTGGTAGCGCTGTTGTCCACCAGTCCTACAGCTGTTGCTTCAATCCCTACGTTCACTAAGCTAAATGACTTAGTCTGATTTAATAATTCTGACTATGCCATACTGAGTTACGAGTATAACTAAAAGTATTGTGCAGTGTTTTTGTAGTTGCGTAAACCAAATTGTAAGTGTACTACACTGAATAAGCGTTTGTAAGTAGAAATGCAATTTACAATAAAACACAGTTTACTTGTTTTTTTAAGGCAGTTGATTTGCAGGCTTTTTTTAACTAATGCCAACTAATCAGAATGTACGGTGTAGCTTGCCCAGTTCGCACCACTGTGACATGCAGGGGTGATGGAGAGAACACTGCTTCTAGTGGCCATTAGCGGACACCCAGGGCGCCTCAGACTGGCAACCAAATGAGTGGTGAGTGAACTACTCAGGGAGTCAAACATTTTTTAGTGTCCAGAGATACCAGAAAATTGTGTTTGTGCTGCAGAGAAACTCAGCAGATCTTCAGTGACTGGTTGTGTTATTTTTTTCATTTGCTTCTCTATCTGAAGCTAATGGCCATATTTGGAAATCACAAGCACACACACACACACACACACACGAAAAAATCACACACACCAAATGCTGCTTTTGTGAAACAGATGGTGCAATTCTGTTTCCTAGAAAAATATCAATATACTTTTTTTGTTTCACCAAATATGTTTTGAACAGAACAAAACATAATTGATTGCTGCGTGGGTTATGTTCAGTGGCAATGTTTTATTTATTTATTTTTTCAGTGGAGGAAAAGCTCTGCTTCTGTTCTGCAGACAAGTTCTAAGGAGGTGTTGTGATGAATGGCGTGGACACAGTACATCCACAGGCGGTTATGCTTAGGCAACGAAAACTCTTTATTTGTTGGGGAAAGCTGGTGGTCGCTGTGTTTCCTCGAACTGCTTTAAGACAACCATAAAACATTAAATAATAAAGAAAGTTGATTTTGGAATTTTGAATTTGTACACAATCATTACGTATCTTCTTTGCAGATAGATTGATTACAATGTTTCCTAACAGTATAGGACAATACGGATGAAAACTCCAGCTGCATTACAGGTCTGGAGAGACGGTTGCTGTTCTTTCTCTGTATGAATAAAACAGGAAGCACACGTTAAATCCACACACAGCCTTGAATGGCGAGTTGGTTTCCAACAAATTATCTAGTCTTGTTTAGTGAATGTGCTTAAATGTGTTTGTTCAAACTCTGAGTCTGTGCATTTATTGATAAAAGAAACTTAGCAAAACCTTGAGGTATTAATGTTCTGTTAGAAATTGTATTGTTGTTGTTTTGATGTCTGAGCCATAGAATTTTTGTTTTTGCGACAAAAATATCTTTAAACCACCAGTCTTTCTTTCAAAATAGGCCGCAACACTAATCTTTACATGAAAAGCACAACTGCCTTGTTTCTGAAAAATTCTACAACAGAATGGGCCGGAAATTATTTGAGATAAGTAGCACTTGCTTTCTTAAACATAATCCATTAACTTTAATTGTTTCAAATAATTTGCTACTTTTATTTTTAGAGTAAGATAATGTAGTGTACAATGAACAGAGTTTTACAGTGGCCCTTGTGTTAGATTGATGGTCCTCTAGGCTCTTCTTCTTGTTTAGCCGCACTCACTCTGCAATAAGAACTCTAACCATAATAAGAACCCATTAACCTCTTCTTAAATTGGCCAATCTATGCTTCATCAAGCCTGAAATTGTTATGACTGAAAGCAAAATCTCAATCATGGCAACGCATAATTAATTTTCCTTGCATGTTAATTCTATTATGGAGAGACTGAAATAATGATTTTAATCTTTTTTTGGTTTGTTTTTGAAAACCTGGATTCAAGAAGAGTAATTCAGAGCCATCTCAGCCAGGAGGCTTTCAAGTGGTTAATTCTGATTCATTTATATAGATCATTGTACACAAGCTATCTGCACCTAGGTAATGTCTGTCATTATGGAAATTCTGGCTAAGAGCTCTCTTGCATCATCAAACTGACGATACCATTTTGGGGTTCTGCATGTGTCTAAATATCCATCTCATCCACTTTGCCCTCCCTCACTATTTCCATATTTTCTACGTCTGCCTTTTTCTGCCTCCTACCTTTTCAATTAGTCATTTCATCTCAGGCTTCTAACTTCACTGTCCTCGAGTTTTGCTGAATATTTACAGTGCCCTTAAAATGTCCTCACTCCTTTGGGAGTTGTCATTTTTTATTTCTATAACAACATTAAACCCGGGCAACAGTGTGTATGTTTCCGTCCATCTCAGGTGCAGAAACTCCTTCGAGGGAGTCATAGGTGTACAGTCATTCCGTTTTTGAGGATAGCCTTCCTGATTCGAGCTGAAACGTTTGTCCTCTTCACATCAGCTGGAGACGTTTTTTCGCCATCTCAAGGAGTGTTTTAGCCAGAAGCAGAGAGGTGTTCAAATGTAGGCAAGGCAGATGGAAGTTTAATACCAAGGACCTGCACATACACTTCAGCCACTCTAGGAGAAAAGCAATTATGCCACCACTCTATTTGCAATGTGCCATACCAACAACAACACGCAAAAAGCGATATGCCACACACACATCACCAGCAGTCATGTGACAATGTACTAGCAAATTTCGAGCATTTAAATGAGCATTTCGCAGGTCCACCAACCAGATCTACATTGAAAGTCCAGTAACATGGTTTGTAAATTCTTCACATTAGTTATGACAATTAATACCAATGCAAATCTCTCCTATACACGCATTTTTCCATGTGTAAAACACACACAACATTTGTAGAATTAGCAACTTAAAGAGCAATTGAGTAAATACTGTTCAACTCAATGTTTGTGTGTACACTGCATTCACTGAGCATCTTACAGTTTTACCTGCATCCTCTGTTTCAGTTTTCTCTGTCACTTAATGTTCTAAATCACTTTCTGTTTTGTTTATCCTACATTAATAGCAGTTGTTTTGTTTATGTTTCTCCTCTGACAAACTGTTGGAAAATTGTGACGTTGAACAAGTTCAAAAAACCTGATGCTTCTCAGGGAAGATGTATTTAGAATATGTTTTTTTAAGATTTCAAGGCTGATTCATACATGTTTAGAGTTGATGAGCAAAATTAGAAAGTAAGTGACTAAGTGTAAATCAAGCTGGATCTACGACTATGTGTGGCATATCCGTGTTTCCACATATTATGACTCCAAGAAGTACAGTGCAATAATTATTTTGCATATAGCTGGCGCTTCCACCTTTCTTTTTCTCAGCAGTGCCTCACATCAATGACCCGCCATGTTAAAGTCTGCGAGAAACACTGTTGAGGTCTAAAGCGGCTGCCGCTGTGAATTGCCTCCTGTAGAGATTTTTACTAAGAGATGACAAGCAGGCTTAGAGCAGTACAGAGGGGGTGAGAAGACTGATAGAAGAACGAGATTGTGATCCACAGGAGATCCACGGATCTACCACGTGTTGGTGTTTAGACTTTATTCTCCTATCTCTGTTTTTAATCATCCTATTGAGATGGCACAGTAACACACACACGCACACACACACACACAGATACAATCCAACATAAACATATAAGCACTCATTCACATTGCTAATGGCGTTGTCACCTTTTTGCCTTCATTAATTGCTATTGCTGTGAACGCAACCAATGCTTCAGACCTAATGTATTAGATATGATGTGATTAAAGTTCTATGACTGCAAAATCTTAAGAAAATAACTTGGTTACGGTTTTATTAAGTTTACAGGAGGCCGTGGTTGGTTGGTTTAGTTTAGCAGACTTGGAGTAAAATGATCCAGGACATTGCCCTTCCTCTGTTGATATGGCCAAACCAAACTCAACATGTTTTCCCTCACTAATGGTAAGGATCTAACACAAGTTGGTTTTTCTCTCTCTGTTATTGATCTAACTATTTGGCTTTGTGGTGTGCACTGGGGGCTACAGCCTTGCTCAACTGCTAATGTAGCTATACGATTTTAGTCATATAAAACAATACAGATGTAGAATTTGGGAGAAGAAAAGGGAATAACCCCTCCCGCCGCTTCTTTTTCGCTTGATTTGAAGAAATCTGTCGCTGCAGATGTGGGTGATGATAAATATTCTAATTGTGGAGGTACACTAATCCTAAAGTATTTAAAATAAGCCTATGATCTCTCTGTTTCTCTGTTTCTCCCTCTCTCACACACACACTCCCACAGACTTGTGAAACTTTAAAGGATTTATGTGTTGACACACACCTCCGTGTCCATTCCCAGAGGCCTCATTAACAGTGCTAGGCGATACAAGGGCATCACAGTAGCCTAAGATACTGAGAGACTGTTCACTGTACAAACAAAAGCTTCAAAGTGGGCATTACATAGACACACATGCACACACGCAAAGAACATACACGTTCATGGTCCAAATGTGGTGCAAAATACAGCCATGTGCATTGTCAAGCTCATTACTGTGCGTCTCATGTTGCTTGGTGAAGACTATGGTGCATAGCCCTCAGTCTGAGCCAGCATCTGTTCACTAGGTCTCTTTTCAATCCCTCTGTGCCTGTGGCATACATGGCCCACATTAAAGTTCGCTGCAGTTGTGTTGCTTTGAATTTGTTGCAGAAGATATTCCATAATTACATTTCAAAATACCATGCCTACTATGCTGGTATATGTACAGCTGCACAGCCCAAAGAGGTTTAGACCAATTTCCTCTGGTGATTACCGCATTCACAGCACCAGCCCTGATGCATTAATGTGAAGCAACAACATAGCGAGACAATCTGCAAGACCGTTTTCACCACAGCATGAAAATTGTCTAATGAAAAGGAACTAAGATAATTATTACTTAGTCTTTTAATATACAATAGAGATTTGGTGGACGGAGAAGACTAAGAAGCTTGATAGAGAAAAAGAGCATTATAGTCAGAGACAAAAAAAAAGGCAAAAGAAGAATAAAATCCAATAACTGTACCATGAGCATATCCATGTCGTTATTTCCATAGTGAGCATTAGATATGTATCTGAATGCCGCTTGCCGCCTCTCTCAAGGCCAGCCAGCTTAAATAATGATGATTCTGCCTGGGGGACTGCTTGCTAAAGGAATGTATTTTCTAATTAGATAAAGCCACTTTCCCAATTTGCTGGCTGCTTAACCATAAAGCATGGCAGTGAGAGAAGCCTCAGAGCCATCTTGAGATGCTGCCAATCCTCATCCCCAGCACAGTCACCCAGTGCTCAAAATCACATCACCAGGGAGACAATAGATGTTGTTTGTGCATTTCTCTCAGCGCACTAATACGAATTCTGTGTGCATGTTCCAGAAACAATTGATCATAAAAATGATTTTCATGTTTAGCCAAGGCAAAATCAGATTGGCATTCCTGAGGCATTACCTTAAAGTACATGTGTTTTTGTTAATCACATATAAACACACATAATGATGACGACGAATGCTTTTCACCATTTTTTCCACCCTCCTGTTTTAAAGTGTATATTTAGGAAACCAGCGTTTCACATGAAGACTAAAATAAATCTAAATACCACTGTAAGAACCTCTGTCCTGCTGCAGTCATTCATTATTTTGATTTGGTTGACACTTGACCCCTGTGGGTCACAAGAGCAACGCTGCAGAAAGATCCCAGGTTGCAGATCTTTGACCTCTTACTCGGAGAGCAATAAAAGAATTCACAGTGGACATAGTGGAGCAGAAAAGACAATTACAGCGCTCAATTTAGTAGAAGCAGCCCACTACAAGCTCCAAGAAGTGTCAGAGATTTTGTCTACAACTGCAGGGAGAATACTGTACCTGTATTGTGTTTGTTCGCAAATACATGTCAATGCACTTAATCCCACACGCACGTGGACTAACGATAAGTGATGAAATACACATATGCAAAAAACAAAACAGACAAAAAATATCATTTCCATCCTTGGCTTTCATCTCGTTGCTGTGAATTGAGGTTATGAAATGAGAAACAATGTCACACATGGACACACACTCTTAATTAGGAGTGAGATGGAGTTCACCTCCAGTGGAATTAGTTCAGCAGCACAACTGGGGGGTGGATGATCTGGATGGTGCTTCAAGCCCTGCAGCCACCTGCACATAATCTAGGCACAGTCTTCGTCTTTTGTCTGGTGAGATTAAATGCTACTTATGTGATTAGCGACCTTCAATTCCTCGTACTTTAAACAGAAATGATCAAAACTAGTAATGCGTCACTCTGGAGTAGAGAAGTTGTTTATCTGTTTGGAGGAGACGGGTTTCTGTTCTCATAAGACCTCCTCTCTTCAAATTTGCCTTAAAGTGCTTGATATTTCTAACTTCTTTGTCAAAATAAAATTATTCCTGATAATTTAATTGAAAAGACACCCTAATTTGTATAAAAGGGACTTTAAAATGTCACAAGCTGCACAGTTTGCAGGATTTTAAACCTGATGTAAAACTGTCATTTAAAGCTATTGTGGAATAAACGTAATTGCTGTTCTGTTTCACTGGACTGCAGCCCCCTGGGCTTTGCTTTTAATGGATATCATTTGCTCGCACCAGCAGCATGAAGAGAAAATTATCAACGCCCACCTGGAGCGGGACCTTTCATCTGTTTGAACTGGGTGTCCTCAACCCCTTCCGCATTAGTAGCGTTTAATACCGTTGTTCACACAGCTCAGTTCTTCCCTTCATTTTTTTCAACCAGAACCCGAGATCATTTAATTCTAAACCTTTATGAAGATGTTTTCTTGACCAGTTTCTGCCCCAAGTGCATATTTGACTAATTATTTATAGTTGGGCTAAATCTGAGTCCTCCCCCACCGCCCCAACCAGGTCAGCACCTGAGTTTGTCCTGACACTATAACTGAAATAGAACAAGTCTGCTTCCTTTGCCACTCTCTCCCCTGGGGGCTCCCTTCTGCTTTTCTAAGCTGAGGGGCCACAACAAGACCCTGAACAAGGAACAGTACAAGAAACTCTTCAGTTATTATCAATGCAAAAAGGGAGAAAATGTGAACAAATTCACACATAAAATTTCATTTCTATCTCGATTATGTAGCTTATCTCAGCTAGAGTAATTAGTACCTAAATGGTTTGTGTTTCTAGCTTGGTGCCCAAAGCACTTTACACTGTATGTCATTTCACGTACACACACACACACCTACACACACACACACACAGTACTGTGCAATTCAACATATTGACAGGAGGAAGTGGGGAATTAGCCACCAAGCCCAGGTTTAGTAGACAACCTCTCAACCTCTGAGCCACAGACAACCCCAGCACACAGCTCACCTTAAAGCCAGGTATTGATATACTGGGATTGCAGCAAACAATATAAAGAGCACTGAATGACTGAGTGAGATTTATAGGTACCAGTGGTTATTGTCACCTTTGGACATGACAGACTAGCAGTCTGCTGAGTCTCTCTCAGTTATTGGACTCATATACAGGTAATTTTTAAGGTCATTGTTCCAAAAAGTCAAACTATTCCTTGCAGCAGGTGGTCCAAAAATGAAAACACAGATAATCCATATTTAATAATTGACACTACAGAAAAACAGAAAGCAAATAGTGGTAGTTTGCTGATGATTATACATAGATATATATCATTAAACACTTTTTGTATATTTTGTATTTTTTACACTTTAGAAAATAACTGAAAATAAACCGTTTGTGGCTTAGATTGATATTAGTAAACCATGAATCACGTCGGACGGTTTCTACAACAATTTTGGCCAGTGGACCAATTTCCAGTGGGCTTCAAACTCCAAACTTTTACTGACCTCAGCAATTTGTCATGTGAATTTAAATATGACATTTACAGTGTGTCTCCTCAATTTCATTAAAATTTCAGGGGCTCGTGTGCAGCTATCTTATTAAAACGCATGATTCTTAAATATCCTCTGTAACCCTGCCTATAACCTCGCAAAGCACCCTGACTCCAAAGTTGAGAAACTCGGTTTTGCTCATTCGCAGCCAAACTGTGAGCCTTGTGTATTGTTACTTTCACAGTCAGCACTCTGATGTTTGGGCCAAAATAACAGATGACCATGTTGACGAGGCTGGAGCTGTCACAGTTCCCGTTCACCTCTGTGACTGTTGGCACAGCAAACCACACTTCTCAATCTGCCTCTCCTTCACTGACTCAAATTAACAGTTGGACTCACATAATTATAAGTTATTACAGTAATATTTCCATTGCTGTATAGTAAATAGTGGCTGCCATAAAAAAAGGTGATTTCATAAAGCGTCATCAGGGATTCTAATGAGCTGGATTGCAGCCAAGGATATTTTCCCCCATTTGACACTGTTTAAGCATAGGAGCTTTTAATGAGTGTCATAATTATGCACCCCAAACATAATCTTGAAATGAAATTAAAAAACAAATGGGGAGGGGGAGGAGAGATATCCTCTTCCTCTGCAGCTGCTGGAAGGCTGAATGTGAAATACCAGATCATGATGTTATGAAAATGTAATTTCTTTGGGAAAACATTTATTTCACTCTGTCTGGCTAAGATTTAAAATGCAGGACTAATAGCTTTTATTCATTAATATCATATTACGACAGAGTGAGAGATGATAACAAAATCAAACTTGGATCTCTCATCAATATATATGAATACACTGGCTTGTTATGCATAAACCATGAATTATCTAATTAAGGAAATTACATTAGAGGTTGAAAAATTACAATCTGTACCTGCGCATGCAGATTATTGCAGTCCTGTCTGCAGGAACGGCAGAATCCAACTAGAAACATCAATACCACCTCACTGCTGGAGCTGTTTCCAGACTTCACATTTAGGCAGCTCACAGAAATACCCACATTTATGAGGAATGAATGTCATTTTGCTTTATAAATTCAGTGTTGATTAGATACATTTTCTCTGGTTTAACTAAATCATTTCCTTTTACAAAGCTTTCTGCAGCTTGAATTGTTTACTCTCTCCTCTGAAACATGCAGTAAGCTTTGTGGGACTGTCACAAAACTTTAATTAGTTTCGCAAATGACTGCAGAGAAACTATTCAGCACAGCTTTGATGAAACAGTCAAACATCAGCTACCTGATTACTTGAAAACTACACGCATTTGGGACAAATTAAAGTCCCTGAACTTCTTACAGATTGCAGTGGGGTCCTACCTGAATAAACTGTCTTCTAACAAAATTAAAGTTGCTTTTTCTTGTTCAACACGGGAGCTTTTTTTATTGTAGATTTACATTTACACACGATTTGGTAATTAAGGCAGGCACCTTTAAACAAAGTGATCTACAAGCGAACAAACACACACACCAGACCAACTTTGGCACTTGGGCCGGAGGACATGGAGATCAAACTTTTTTCGCAGCTGTAATTTAATTACCCACTTCTGCCTCCTCTGCGGCTTTGCTTACTATTAAACAAAATTTGATTCATAGTCTGAAGACAGTTATATATGAACTGTTAACAAGTTTAATCAAAACCCAGCATTACGATTTGAAACGAGTTTGAGTGTCATATAATATTTTTTGTAGTAATCGTTTGAAGCAGATTTTCCTCTACAGTAATATGTAAGGAGCTGTGGTGAGCAAATTAGCACCAGACTCTGCAGTTTCCATCAGCTGTGGTTTTGTTTTTTTCCTGACCATTTTGGATTAGTTTCACTGCTCTCACAGCATCTCTTTCAGTCGCAGCAGGTGGATGTTTTCACTGAAAAAGTTAATAGAGATAAACCTACTGTGTGCTACCTGCCCGGCACCAAACAGCAGATAGCAACCAGCTGGTGAGCACAGTGGAGCATTTAGCAGCTGTAAAGCCTGGTAATCCCCTCAGGAGAGCTAGAGACAGAAAAGCACATCTACAGTGGGAGTCGATATTCCACTTAAAGCTTCACCAAAAAAAAGTGGCACCAAATTAACGCTGATGTTACTTTGTACAACTATATGCTACGAAGTTTGCCATGCATACAAAATGAAAATATATTGGAAACATATAGTCTTGTTTACATCAATTACTAAAAGATTTAGCTTAATTTTTGAGCAGCTTCAAAATTACATTTAAAACAGGTATTATGACAAAACAAAACAAAACAAAACAAAACAAAACAAAAAACAAACAAACAAACAAAACAAAACAAAACAAAACAAAACAAACAAACAAAAAAAAACAAAACAAAACAAAACAAAACAAAAAACAAAACAAAACAAAACAAAACAAAACAAGACAAAACAAGACAAAACAAGACAAAACAAAACAAAACAGCACAACACAACACAACACAAAACAAAATAGCATCCATTAAACCTTGTGTTTTCTACACAAAATACTTTGTCTCGGTGTCAGTGCATCAGGGCTTGTATGTGGACTCATATGGATTGTATGGATGCATGGCTGTGTGTAGGTCACACAAGTAGTGCCTAGTCCAGCCTCCTTGGAACAAGACAAACCTTTGCTAAAGAGTTTAAAGTGATTAGTCAAGGGTCACAGAGTTTTATGCAGTGCAAGTTGCCAAGTCACAAAACACAACACAGACCAAATAAACCAACACACAGACGAGCTGTGCTCTCTACGTTGTTGCACAGACATAAACGTCAGCTTCACAAAAGTGCTGCGCTTAATCTTGAAAGCTGATTGGAGGATCAATGTAGGCCAGACAAATAGGAAAGCTGAGGTGGGAACTTGACCGGAGTACTGCTGATTGGTTGGGGACAGGAGTTGGAGTGATCTACCAATCAGGAATGTGTTCTGGCACAGCACAAATTTGTCCATACCCAGTTACGCAAGAAAACAACCAAGAGGCCCGGGTCTGTAATAATTCAAATGTTCCTATACAAATATATTTTGTAAACTAATCTAATTCAGTGGGACCATGTGTGTTCTTTTATCAGATTTCATCCATCAATAGCATTTTGAAATAAATGTAACATATCATCATTGACACCGCTAACTGATTTAGTAATTATGTCAGATCACAAAATCCAGAACTTTCCTAAAGCAAACAGATGTCTGAGTGCAGTGTGAAATGTGGGTTTTAACCACGATTGTTCGGCAACATTAACCATGTTTTGTATTGCAACTATGATGGCAACACGTCTGTAAAGTCATAGTCATAGTGCCTAAACTCAAGCTAAACCCTGGTTTTTCCACATTCACAATACAATTGTATTATATTTTTATGCTGTCAGGTGCTATAACTCTATGGTGCGTTTTTAAAAAGACACCTACTGGCATGGACGTGCTACTTCACCGATATTTTCAAGCGATGAGATGATGAACACTTTAAGTAAAAACCCTTTTATTGAGGGTCAGAAGTAGTTGTTCCTAAGACGGGGGAAATTAAAGGAAATTAATCTTGAATAGCTCCACCTTGATATAGGTTCAGCAGCAGTTGACAGATGTGCAAAAGAGTTTTTCAGCCTGGTCTATTTAAAATGAAACAAGATGAAAGATAAAATGACACACCTGCTAGCGTAGGAGTGCTAATCCACCATATTTCAAGAGAAACCTGTCAACCGTCCGGGGTGTTGTTTGAGGACATGCTCTTGTGGGTAGACAGTGGGGACTAATGACTTTTATGGGCATTTAGGCTGGAGGACTTGTTTGTGAATTGTTAGATGAGAATCATGACATCGCATTGTTATCTGAGTCCTATTCACCTGACGTTAATAGGAAGAGCACAGAGAAACACACACACGCACGTGCACACACACACACAGAAGAATCACTTATTGGAAATATCCAAACTTTTTCTAACTTGTGCAGAAAACAGGGTTTTTGTGTAGGACTGTGTCATTTATATTACGAAGCAGTTTGTGAAAATATGTTTTCAGGAACTTTAAGGAAAAATCTAATAAACTGAACAGTGCAAATTCAGCATATAACTTTTTAACCGTTTCAAACTTTTCAACCATTTTTTCGGGGGTTGAAAAAAAATTAGCATTGTGATTCATACAGAGAAACTTGGATGAAAGCTCAGATGTAATTCTTGTAAGATTGGTAAAACCAACCCATCCTGTACAGACTGGATTCATCCTTAAAATGTTTTTATTCATTTTTGCCAGAGGGAGGAGAGTTCCACTTAGTTAAGTTGCAACACATAGACCTGTAGTTATTTCACGTATCCTCATTTTCCACAAGCAATTTTAGGTAACTAATGTGAAGGTGTAGAGTTGACATAATTAGTTGTGAGTGTTGTTCTTGTTATAATAACTGACAAACAAACAGTGGACTCTTTACTTGATATTCTGCGGAATGATACATTGATCTGTTTGCTAATATATTCAACTTCAGTAGGGGGTACTAGGCCAGGTAATATCTCAGTCTCTTTCAAGCACATGAAATTTCAAATTATACCTCTCACTTCTTCCTGTGAAGAGGTGGTGTTAGCTTTTAAGCGATGACCGGGCTGTCAGTTACACCTGCAGTGAGGATGTGCGTGCAGCATTTATGGAAATAGGAGTTATTAATAAAACTTCTCAGAGATTATGAAGGCTGTCAGTATTTGGTGATGTCTCATTTACTGTATATGTTAATCCCACAGTTTACAGTGAGATTGCAAAACACATTGATGTTAATCAGGTATGATGTCTTAATTATTTAAATTATTAAATACTACTAATTTGATTCGAGAAAAATTGTAATTTCTGATTATTTCACAAAATTAATTCCTTTCATAGTTTTTTGGGGGAAATTGCCATTGAATGTATTAGGCTATAGACTATTAGTTGTCTGTTACCACATATGTTAACAATATGATAAACAATGTGTGTGTTTTTTAGTTAATTTGCACCTTGAAGAACATCTCTACTGATACAACAGTAGATATGAACACGCTATATTATAGCTAAAATGCTAATTTGCATCTGTGGTCTCTAAGTATGGAATTTAACAGAACACATAACAATTAAAATGTACAAATAGAAGAAATAAAAGAAAACCACAATAAAACACAATAAAACCCCAATAAAAATATAACTATTTTAATTATTATATCCAAGAATTGGAGATTATTGCACACATTTTGATGCACAGTCAGCTCCACTCTGTCGATAATGTTAGACCCAAAGAATGGGTAACTTTGCTTGTTTAGCAATATGCATTGGTTCAAAATCAATCAAAATCAAGGTTTAAAAAATTAAGTAGTGCCCAGTGAATGGAGCCTGTCTGCACAGGAACCCAGCTTCTTGTAAGCCATCATACCCTTAGTGGTTTTGCACTTTAATGTATCATAAGGAGTTTGCTGACTTTCCTTGTTTGGAAATATGCCAAAAGAAGCACTGAGTACTTATTAATAACAGCAAAGGTACCTCCACCATACCCATGAATTCACATTTGTTGTTAATTGATAACAATAAGTAAACTTTGTGGAATAGCAGGGTAATAATAGAAGATAAACTAAGAAAAATACCTATAGTGTAAGTATTTTTTAGTTAACGGGTACTTAGTAGATACTTACATGATAAGTGCAAGTACTCAAGATTTACCTACTGTGTAACTAAAGACAAGAGCAGGGTAAAATGTTCCACTTTAAGTTACAGCCCTCATTTCTGGCTCTAGTACAGGTAAAAAAGGGGTTTAGATGTAGAAAAAATAATTATGCTTTTATTTTTTATTGCATCAAAGCATAGGAAACCGATTTAAATCAGTTGGATTCAACTTTAGTATTCTAAACCATGTATTTATTATTAATAAGATATCACTTAATAAGTATTTGCTAGCACTGCCGCCTCTTTTCTCAAAAAGTACAAAACTCCTCTGTTACCTGTCATGCAGTAAGTGCCACAAAAGAGTGATGCAAGTTTAACTCTTCTTATTTACATTGTAGTTACGAGGTAAGTATTTCCATATATTAAGTAATTAATTAATAAGTACCTTTAACTACAAACTACAAATACTGTAGGTATTTTCCTTTTCTTGTCTTGTTACCCTGTTATTCCCCAAAGTTTCTTTATTGTTATCAAGTAACATGTAATATGTATCCATCCGGACTATGGACATACAGCAAGTTTGCTGTAATTTTACATCTACCAGATATTCAAATATAACCACTTTGTAAATACCAACATTTTAAACTATAATTTAATTATATGTTCCCAACACTGTTGAAAGATTTTGGGTCATAAAAATGTGAAAGAACTCAATAAGTGGATTAGCATGTTGGTGTAAAACCGAATTGAATGTTGCTCTTGCTGTAAAAAACCACTTAGTCTGGTAGGGAGGAGCAAGATGAGGCCCTACACAAGTGAAGCAAAATTGATTGGTGATAGGGAAAAACATTTAACATAAGCTCTTGTGGGTGTATGATACAGACTTTATTTACAGGTTCTTAGTTTGACCTTGACACTGCCAGGAAACTTGTTATTTGTAAAATCACAAAACAGTATTTTTTCCCCTGGATTTTTCATTATTCAGCCAGTAGTGTGGTAAAATGTGCATTATTTGTGCTGTGTCCCCTATTTTAAAACACACATGGTCCACCACAAGAAAATAAATCAAGCATTTAAATAGTGTATATATGTATTCAGTTTTGATACCTTTGGGTCAAGAGGTTTAATGTGAGTTTTATGAATATTTACCATGTCTCACTTACAGTATTTTACTTTTTATTTTGCACCACTTCCTAGCTAGATGTGGATAAAGATATTTTAGGATTGCACAGAAAAAATAAACTAATCTTTTCACATTTTTATATAATACATGTGTGAATAAAGTGAAATTCTGTGGCGTGTTTATGACAGCAGTTCTTCCTTAAAGTAACTGTCTCTGAATCTTGTTTGTGTGGAGCTGGGGTTAAAAATACACAGAATGCCAACTCCAATTGTAACAGTTTATCTGTTGAGGAAAACAAGATAATTTTAGCATCTTAATGTTTAATTCATTGCCTAAAATGATGATGGGTGGTGTGATAGACATATGTACCTAACAGGTTCATCAGAACGTCTACACACACACGATGCTTCTGAGCTTTGCACGCGGGTGAGGAAGTTTACAGTGCTGCATCATTATTCCACAAGTGGAGTGGTTGAGGGGATGTGCACGGTGAAGTGAAGCTCACTGAGATTTTACTGCAAAATGACAAAGGCATGTTTTGAAAAGATCCCTCACATCTGTGCTAACAGGTTTGGATGTGGAAAATGTGCAAAAACAAAAAAGGTATAAAAAGGACAGAAAAATGTGAAGTATCTGCATCAATTATACAGTGTGTATAAAGTGTGTTTAATGCACAGTATGTACTATGGTCCTTCACTTTTTGTGTTTTCCAGTACTTTTGTATATGTTTTTTGCGTGTTTCTTTGTGTTTGAGGGCTCATCCAAGGCCTCGTATGTGTGTAAGAATGGACTATGTGAGAAGTATACCAACATTTCATTCATTGGCCTCCTATGAGTGAGATAAAAAGCCTCACCACATGCAGTGCGAGACTAGAAATAAAATGCTGGAACTGATACACCCATACACATTAGTCTCCTCTGGCTTTTATCCCTGTCATGTCCACTTCTGTGGCCTGTCTGGTTTGGCTATAAAAAACATTTTTTAAAATGCTGTGATTACTTTCTCATCAAAAACCAAGTTGTTCAACCACAGCAGCTCCGGTCGCTCCACACCAGTAATTAATAAGCTTCAATCTATGGTAGAGTTTAAGATTCATTAATAATGAAAGTTGGCATTTTGGGAATACGCTTATTTGCTTTTTACCAGAAGTTAGATCAGAAGATTAATACCACTCATAGCCCTGTGTGTTAATTATAAAGCAAGAGCCAACAGGGGGTCAGATTAGCATACAGGCTGGAAACAGGACTAAACAGCTTGTCTGGCTGTACCCAGTTTTCAGCAACGTTCCTACCACTATAACTCATTAATTAGCAGCCTATACCTTTGTTTAATACACGCACAAACAGAAACATATAAAAGGAGCTGAGGTTTTATGGGCAATTAGGTGCTGTAGTGTGTTCCTGGAGGCTTCACCGTGAACTAAGCAAGCAACCTTTTTAATAATCATAAACAGAGACTGTCAGACAGGACACAAGAGAGTGAACATGAAATATGACTTTGACTGTTGAGATCAGTCGAACTCCGAGGTGAAAAGCTGCAGACCCAGTCATCCAACGTCACACTCAGGAAGAAGGAGAATAAGAACATCCCTCCAAATGTTTAACTTCAAAACAATAAAAGTGATGACAATAGTCGTCAATACACTGACTAGAAGCACGTCGTGAGATTTTGGACGTACACTTACTGTAGGTTTCATGGTTTTGTTGTTTTCAGCATTTGAAACTATTAATTTTGTTTTGCAGTTTTAGTCGCCAAAACTAAATACATTTTCAGGTGCTTTTATTTTTTATTTTTTTAAACCCCTAATTAGTGATAAAGCACCTAAAACAATCTTGCCTTTGAATGAGGAATAAATTGTAAAATCCAAAGGAAAAACACATAGAGACTCTGTTCTTTTAATGCTCACCACTCTTTGAGCAGTTTTCGTAATTCATTCCAGTATCTTGATAAATTAGTTTAAACAAATTCAATAAAATTGTTGTGACGTGCTCTGCTGCTTTCCACAACTGCTACATTTCTTTGGGATTAACTACGCAACTTTGACAAGCGCTTCAACGTGTAACTTGGGCACAAATCAAAAGTGAAATGAAAAAGAGCAATTGCTTAATCAGCGATGCCAAGAAAGTTTAAAGTAAAGGTATGGCATAGGGGAAAAGCACATTTGTACTCGCTATGTTTGTCCTTGGTTTCAAATCAGAGTTGCTGTAAAAGATGCCAGCGCAGCATTTGATACAACATTTTAATCAACACAGCTTGAAAAGGCCTTTTCTTAACAGAATAAAACCTATATCTTCTTCAGGCAAACCCCCTCTAGCTTCACTTCCTATCTTTGTCTGCTGTGGAGAACAGTCGGATAAGTTCAGTCTTTGACACAAGATGTCTGGGAGGAAAATTTAATTACTTTTTCCTTATTAGAGGCACAATTTTATTCAGCAACATTGTGTAAAGAGTGGCCCTTTTGGCGAAGCTTCTTTCTCCCCAAAGCTCTTTCTCATGCTTTTCTCTCTCTTTTTCTCTTTCAGCTTCTCCCTTATCACACAGAGGTCTCCTGCACACAGAATTGTGAATCATCTGAAATCTGCCAGCGTTTTCCTTTTTTTTTTTTTTGTTCTTCTCCTTCTTCTGTCCTCGCCCCAGGCACAAGCTCTATCATGGATTTAAAGTCACATCTTTCTCCTGGCGTTTTAATTGTTAAGTCTCTTGGTTCTCATTCCTGTCCACATCCATCATTGCGCTGCAGCTCATTTCATAGCCAACTCTCAATGCTGTGATCCATGCAGTTGGCAGTGACAGCCCCGTAATACTAACGTAATAACACATCGGTCACCTCAGACTTGGAGTTAAACACCGTGGATCAAGGAAGAAAGGTGTGAACCAGTGAACCACAATAAACCCAGCTCCAAACTTTTCCCACTTTCTCCCTACTTTTTGTCTCCTCCACCTCGAAACCTTCTGTCTCATCCACAGGTCGCTGCGGTACACCTGTCCACGCGCCGTGGTAAGTGGCTGAGAATCGTCCTTCCTGCCATGCTGGTCCACAGCGTTGACCTTCAGGCTGACAGGAAGGATGACAGGAAGGAGCTGTTTGGGGCTGACCCCTGACCAGCACTCGGCTCAGTAACGGCAGGACACTCACTGCCACCAGAGCCAATTAAGGTCCAGGCACACGGCTGCACACGGCAGACCAGAACCGTCCAACGGGTGAGCTGCTGTCCCTAATCTCTTAATACTTCAGCTTCACCTGCAAGGTGACCCAGTGCCACCACAAGACAAAACAGGCCCACTATCCAGATGATGAGTCCATGTTCTGGAGTCACACACTTCTTTACATATAGAGAAACAAAGACAGGCCTGTGGTGGTGGTGAAGGCGAAGCCACTTATTGTACAGTACATCCAATACACGGTACTTGGAAAGCTGACAAGACATTTGCTAAACTGCACTTTCATACGGTCTCAAAATGACAGACATGACAACGCTGAGGTTGAAATGATCTCGAGATATAAGAAAAAAATGGTAGAAAACTTTCAGAATGATTAATCTGCCTGAGCACTTGGTGCTTTCAGCGTCTCTCAACATTGACATTTTGATGAAAGTTTTTCTGTCAGGGAATAAATCTGACTCATAAAACCAGAATGGCTCATATATTTACAAGCTTTTGTCACAGATCTTTGAATGACAAACACAATAAAATGAATATGTTAGAATATTTCTCATTTCCCTCCGAATTATTCTGTTTTTCATGCATCTGCCTGAATGATAACTGCAGCAGATGTATCAGTATGAGGGAGCTTCTCCACTCCAGTGGTCTGCTATAGATGAAAATGAATGAGTATTATCAAGCAAAACTTCAAAGGGAGTAACTATGCAAACACACCATATGCATCCCATCTTGATTTGAGCTAAATGATTCACTTTGAAGATACACCGAGAGACCTATTTGTATTTCTCATTTTCCCACACTCTCATTGGAGATACGAGCCATCCAAAGGAGCAATATGCGCTTTGTAAACATGTCACTCTCTGACAACAGATAGGAGGTTGAAGGCATTTTGCACTCAGAAGAATAAACTGAAACCGATAAATAAATCAACTTCAGCCCTTGAGACAGCCCGAAAAGCAATTTCTATTTCTGATGTCACTAACCAAAACCATTCAGTGTCCCCCTTACATGCTGCACATACCTTCAGGTGGTCCTTGTAAACTCATAAAGCGAAAATATGTCCTACATCCAACTGTTGCTCAAAGGCAAAAATCATATGGTTGGAATATGTATACATATATATATATATACATATAGTATATACACACAAATAAAGACAATGTGTGTAGACAATCTGACAGTTTCAACTTGCAAACTGAGAAATTATAACTTTTTGAAAGCAGCATTCGTGGCAGAGCTGCCGTATTGGATTGCCCTAGATTGTGCAGGTGTACCTAATAAAGTGGCCAGTGAGTGTATACGTAGCATAACATTTTCATAAAATGTACCGTACACACAACATTTAACTCAAACAATGGTCTGAAAGTTTAATAAAGCATTATTCTAATTTGCTGTTGTTTACGGTGGTAATTATTGATATTAAATATTCAGCCTAAATCTCGTGGTGGTTTATTCTTCTCCTCCCCCTCTGTGATTTCTTCTAAGAATATATTTGTTTACAAACTCTCAGGACACAAAACACATGAAGTAAATAGAACATTAGAGAGACATTTGGATATAAATGAGTACCTTTTTCCAAACAGTGCCTCAAAATTGATGTTAATTACCTAATGGATTTCAGACAAATAAAAGGGAGAGAGCTAAGGTCATCGTAATGTTTCAAGAGTAAGAAATAATTATGAAGGTAATAACATTCATGAATACTTATTTGCATTATTCAGAGAATCTAACCAACTGTACTTGGTCTAGTAAAATGCAGCAAAAAAAGCTGTTGAGCGCCAGGCTCACAAATGACTTTTTTCCTACTTGAATGTTTTGGTTTAACACATTTCTTGTGTGGTGTTCAGCTCGGCTGCCCAGAACCCACCCCCAACAACCGTTCATCCAAATGAGGCTGAATTCATCAGCCCATTACAGGCTCCTGACAATGCATTAATAGAAGCTGATAAACCCCTCTTAATTCCATTTTTTTTTTCCCATGGCTGATAAAATCATGCCACTTGCTCATGGTAATTAATTACTGATATCTGGCAGATTGTAAATGATGTCTATGCCAAGGAGTTAAGTGTCTCCAGTTTCAGTCGTCTCATCTGCCTATTGGCTGCTTTTCCCATTTAGTTTTAAATTTAAAACCCAACTGTGAGGAAAAACCGCGATTTGATTGGATGTAAGTGTGTAGTCGTGAAGAAAGAGTCTCTTGAGGACAAAAGGTTTTCAGAATATGGCTCTTGTTACATACAGCTCACATGTTTTACTGTTTCTTCATTATATGTTATTTAGATGAACGCGTGAATCATCTTGTCAGTCACATAAACGTTTTTGTACTTTATGTCCTAAGAGCCATCACTGCTGAAGACACAACAATGTTATAAATGAAAGCTGCACATTTGTGCATTTCATACAAATAATATATTTGTTTGCATCCATTCATATTCACTCTGTGCCAATGATTTTTATATCATAAGTTTTAAACTATGAGACGTCACTTAGTCATAATAGTAACTGGTTTTACTATAACGTTCACTCATTGACCATTTTTGTTACTTTAGATATTTAAAGAAGATTTGTACCAGCTGTGCAACGTCTGGTTTAGGGTTAAGCTAATACAAAATGTTCTTTGATCATGAAATATAAGAAAAATGGTCAAGGACTGTATTTACAAAACGGGTGTACTAATTAAATGTGCATTAAATATTATGATAATTAAAGATTGTGTTTGCTGTTCATAAATAAGGGGATGTAACTTTAGCATTCAACTGCAAAATCAAAACAGTAACATTTTGTTGAAGATATTAGGTATAAATCTTTCTGTACTTAACTTACAAAAGGGCAAATTCATTTCCTAAAATGTTGTTTCTTATTCCTTTAACGAGCCCTTCAGGTTGCTCATATCCACTGTTCCCTAAATGTAATGCCTGTGACTAATTCTTTCAGTACAGCCAGATGGATCCTGCAACTTACACTAACAAAGCATGTATACTCTGTAACAAATGTTCACTTTAGATATGCCAAGAGAGTCATTTTGTGGAAACTGAATTACGAGCCAAAATTAATATTGACTTGATTTGCACACAGCTCTTACAACCCAATATTCTTGTTCCATTTGGTAGAAAAACCTGAGGTTATCATGCTCCCCCCTGAGAAATACCTGCAGACAATTTCTGTTTCCCGGTTTGTTAAATTGAAAAGGTGAGTTCGCTTTTCCCCTAAATACTCTGACATGATGTGGCCTCCAGTGGAGGAAAAGTGACATCAATACGGTAACAATTAGAGGTGAGAATGCTAACGAACAGATAACTGCACGGGGATCTGTGTCAGCTTTGGTGTGCTGTTACTTTCTGGATGATTGTCTAAGTTTTCAAAGAGCCAGGGGCTCAGCCATTGACATGCTGACATCTTGCACCAATATGTGCAGAGTGGAACCCCCGATTGCCAGCGTGTGATGAGTTTGGGGCTTTAGGGTTGATATTTTGAGACTTTGGGGCTGAGCTTGATGTTTCTGAAACCTGAGTCAGTGAACTGAAGGTCTCCTGAAACCGAGGTTTTGTTAGTGGCTGCTTGTTCCTTGTGCTGAGAGATGTCACCGCACCGTTGTCGTGCTAACAGACAGGGGAGCTCAGGCGGAGTGTGCTCCAGGTTTTTGAGGCGAGGCGTGCGAGTTCAGTTGGCAGGGCAGAGAGAGGAATTCGAGTTTCATCCTCTCCCGCTGTCGGCCACAGAGCACGAGGATCAGGCTAAGTGAGCGGCAAGGCACAGAGCGGCAGACGGCGAGGGAGGCTAGACATAGGTAAGGTAAGACCTCTGCAGTCTGCTGTATGGGCTGATGCCGTGGTTTTAGTGATGGAGTTCGAGATGCTCGGAGCCGCAGCTGCCTAAACTTGAATAAAAATCTGCAGAGTCATGAGTAAACTTCGTCTGTTTGCAAAATGAAACACTTGTGAGCTTTAAACCTGGGAGTCCAGAGCAGCATAACTGCTTTCACAGGAGGTGTTTGTACTCTCATTTGGGCAGAAGGAGAGTAATTCAAGGGCAAGCTGGTGTGTGTGTGTGTGTGTGTGTGTGTGTGTGTGCGAGTGTGTGTCTGTATACAGAGTGCTGGCTGGATTATAGAAAACACTGCATGAAAAAGCACTTTACCCTAAATCACATTTACAAAGGTGTTTACAGGAGACTCAATAAGCTGAAAGTAAAGTGGCAGAAAGTGTCACCTTTAGGTAGAACGCCGACAAACTTCACTCACATGGGAGTTTTTTAAAATAACTTACGCTTAAATTTCAGGAAAAATAAATTTATATGGGGAATTAAATGGGCAATTTATACTCTTGCCAAGTGTTAGATTAGAGCATTGATGATACTCTTGTGTCTGTTTGATAAATGAAGTCACAGCCAGCAGTCAGTTAAAACAGCTAGATTGGCTCGGAACAAAGGTACCAGCTCCTCCAACACTGTCTCCAAGTCTTATCTTACATACCACCACAATTGGCAGCCTGCAGTAGATGTGGGGGAGTGTTGACAGAAACAGTGTCTCACCCTTAGCAATAAGAAGCACAAAGACAGCTGAGACACTAATATCAAACATTCAATTCAGCTACTTTAATATAAACCACACACAACAAAAGAACTAACAGATGAATAACGTGTAAATGCTCCAGCGTGGAAAAGATGGGAAGACTTTCCCGTTCTTCCCCTTTGTCTAAATTGCGTGAATACATAAACCTCACTGCAGCTCGTTTTAGCGACAAACCGGTCCATCAAATAACTTATCGTAAAACCTGTGATCCTCTCATGTAAGTCTTGGCAAGAAAAAATAAGTGTATTACCTTGTAATATGTCAGAAAAGACAACGAGAAAAAACGCCACAAGATTCAATATGCTTAGGGGTATATGAAGTAAGGTGGGAATGACTACACGTTTGTTTTAATAGAAACAAGACTCTATTTTTTTGAAAATTGTAAACTTACAGCCGTATAACGTACAAAGAAGCACTTTGGTGCTATAGCATTTTTACGTCTGTGGATCTACTGGTGGGACTATAGCTACAGCCCTAGTGCATGTGCTGCTCCATAATAATAATGTCTCTTCTTTATTGATCCACAGGTGCTGCAAAACTTTAGATTTTAGTGTGTTTGAGAAGTGTTTGGTTATGTTCTTGTATGGTTTTAGGATGTACTGAAAGTATTTGTAGTTGCTTGCTTCCTGAACAGTGACCTGTCCGGCCACGTACTGAAGTCTAGAAGCCAAGTGAAGTGATAAAGTTTTGTACAGAGACAATATCTATTCTGAATTGTAACTGTTAGCCAGCCAGTTAAATTACATGTGAAGGGGGAAACGCCGTGTAGCACGTGTCTGTAGACGTCATCACCATCATAACGTTTAGCTGCCACCATTACCCAGAGTAACAACCCCGCACGGCGCCATGGATGGTACATGTGCTGGAGGGGGAAGTTAGAAAAAGCAGTAACAACTGTGAAGTAGTAAGAAGTAGCAGCCGCATGTCAATATGTTAATTGTAAGTTTTGTCAGAACTGATATTATTCTGTTAACATTAATATTTATAATATTTAATAATACATTTATATTTATGTGCTTGGGTAACTAAATTATTTTCTTTGCTTTGACATATTATTTGCAGTGTTTATGTTTGTTTTGACTTTTCTGTGCTTGATTCGAGTTGTTATTTTTGTATTGTTTTGACATCAGTTGCAAATTAAGTCACAAGATAAGGTAACAAAGAGTATGAGGATATGAAATATGCAGTAATAAACAAGTGCTGACGTTAGCAAGTTACTCCTTCCTGTCTCCTCCTCATTGATCCACAGTGCACTCTGGCCTGTGTTTCACTTGCTGCCGGTCCACATGTCCCCTCGGTCCGGTGCCGCTAACATATACACTCTCCACTTTACTTGGTGTGACCTGAAGCTTATCCCGGCTATCGTTAGATAATTTTACATACATATTGCTCTGCGAAGGAATACGGAGGCAGCTCTGCAATGTGACAACTCTTCTCTTGTGCTTCTATATTCTGGCATTACCATTAGTCTGGAAATGTCAGTGTCAGTGAAATGTATTATTTAAGTGCAGGGCTGCAGAAGAAACAATGCTGGGTGTTTAAGGAATGCAAAAATCTGTGGCAAGGGAGCAAAGTATTAAAGCGTAATGAGTCATCTTTTATCTTTATGCCCCACATAAGGACAGATTTACCTTTAGAGAATGCCAAACAGCCTCCTCCCCACTTTGCCTGTTGTCGGGTATTTTACATGACGGTCAAACTGTAACGATGTGAGCAGTATTCTCCGGGGAGTCATCAGCTCTGGTATTTGTCCAATAACAGCCAAGGATTATGAGGCCATTTTACGCAACCAGCTGTTGATAATAATGGCACCATACACCCTGTCAAAGATTATAAAGTCTTTTTTTCAGGCCAAGATAATATCAGTTTCAATTACTACTTCAGTGATCAAATCTTAGAGCAATTACAATGCACCGGAGAGTCAGATCAAACCCAGCCTGCTCAGTGTCCCTGCTCTGCTCTGCTACACTCACTTTACACTCTGCCCAGTGGTTCAGATATTAGTCATTATGCAAATACAATAAATCGCAAGAGATCAGCAAAAATACATTTGTTGTCTGATTGGGTTGAAAGTAGAGTCTTACTTTTGGAAGCACATATCTCTGCACTGCTGCAGTTGCTGTCCTCTGAGTTTGGCTCACAGAAGGCTGACAGCAACTCTTCACATTATGATAAGTTCTGGAGCATATTTCTAGTGGAAAAAAAAAAAAAGCTCCACTGTTTTTCTTGAACATTTATAGAAATTCATAGTGTGAAGGTTTTCTGTCTCATTCATCACTCAAGGTTTGTGGCATGAAAAATGGAAAATACATGCCGTGTGAGTTTGATGCATATTCAGGGAAGAGTTATGGATTTTTTTTTCAAGTACATGTTTCCAGGCATTTAAGTAGTTTCATGCACAAAATATCTATATTTGTAACAACAACATCAAAGTATAGATGTAAGCGACAGTAGAGTTGTTTGATCAAGAGTCATTTCTCTTTATCAAACAACAATCCCTGCAGTCTCACACTGATCCGTTTGTATCAAGGACAAACGGAACAACTTCCTGCAAGGGGACAAAGCACACTGCATGCTTCACAATGGAGGTCTATAGAGTCTCCCAGCATGTACCTGTCCGTCCATGTCTTACACACAGCTTGGTGGCCGGATGCCACCTTCCCAGAAAGGATGATGCAGTTCTTGCTGTTATTCTTTAGCTTTTTTCATGCAGTGCTGGAGACACTAGAAGTGGAGAAAAAAAAAAAAAGAAGTCCAAAACTTTGATAGAAAACATTGTCAAAACACAGTCAGCATGTTCTCATCTGTTTGCTTAAATCGCTCAGAAGTGGACTTCCAGTATATGGACGTACAATAAATTAACAAAAATGCTGACAGACGCACTCTACATATTTCACACTGGTTTAATCCTGTTTTAGATTATTTGTCAGGAATAGGAGGTTGTAAAAAGGTTTCCAGAAAGTGAACACATCCAGAATAAAAACTTTAATTCTCTTTGGGAGATCAAAAGTGTGGACATGCTGGACGATTAAGTGGACTCATGGGATGGGAGTGAGAGGGCTAGGTAAACAGAAGGCCAGCAGGGTGAGTTTGTGCTTGTAGAATAAGAGGCTGCAGGATTATCCGGCCAATACTGGTGCTAGTCAATCAATCTTCTTTCAGAAATTACTATTTTGAACATGGAGGTGTTGAAACACAGCACCAGAATTAAGTAAGCAGAAAAATGGGCAGTAGGTATTATGATTAAAGCCAAATTTTTGAAAATGTTGAAATGTAAATGGGACAGACATTTTAAATTTATTTAGCCAAAGAGAAAGTCTCACATACGATGTGAAATATTTTCAAACTGATTTACATTTAGATGGCTAAATGGATGGAAATTGGGGAAACGTAATTTACGATGAATAAATGATTATTGGAGTAAAAAAATGCATCCTATTCCATGTGGATCACACAGCACATCATTTATTCATGCACTGAATTAGACATTCCATGTTTTAAATAATGCAAACAGGTACATAAATGTAGAATTTGCCCTGCTTGTCTTACGGTTGCTTGTTAAGATTGTGGCAGTTCCCTACAGCATATGATGCTGTCACATGTCAGATGTTTGTTAATTATTGTGTCCTTGAAAGATGGATCATTTATTAACAAGACCAAAACTAATTTGTGTCTATATTTGTCGGGGAATATACTGTAGAACTATACTGTAGTTGTGTAGTAATATGTTTATTGTTAACCTATTTATTACTTTTTGTGTAGACACTTCTCATTTATCCACCTGTTTATTTTTTTGAGCCATACTAGAGAAATAATTAATCTATCTACTTTGATGACTATCTAGCCCTGTCTCTAGAAGCTAATCCGCAATAACCAATATGTTTTTGTAGAAAACATAATAGCAACATATGTTGACAATTAATGAAAATGGCAAGTCACAAAGTCACAAATATGTTGATACTGAACAAACCAATTAAATGGTCCCAGAGAACAAATTTCTTTCTCTAAAATATCCAATCTTGTCGTAAAAGACAACTTTGTCACTGACCTAACCACACACACACACACACACACACACACACACACACACACAAACGCACACACACAATGAATGTTTAAGGTGATCTGTGTGCCAGAAAACTGAATCTAATGCTTTCACCGAGTTATTTTCTGAATACTATGTTCTCTAACATTTGTCGTTTGACGGAGTGCAACTTCGCTAAATGAAAACTGCAGCAGCGGTGTGATTTCTTAGATTTTTGTCAGCATCCCACCTGGAGCTGACATGCCCTGCCATTTTGAGAGCAGTGATTACAGTAAAATGTTGAAAGGTTGACAGCCAAAACAGACAATTATATTAACTGGCCCCTGGCCCGATGTCAGTTTCCAAGAGAGGTCCTCAGGCTAAACTGTTTGAGGAACTCGTGTGCTATGAGTGCAAACGCACATTATATCCAGATTATAGCAGAATTCCTCTCTACCTCCACAGCAGTGCAGCGACTATGACTGAGCTGTCAAATGCTTTATTGTTCAAGAGAGTTCTTCAGAGTTCATGTGAGCACCTAAGCATAGTTAAGCATTAAAGATGGTTTCAGACCAGAGGAACTTTTTCGTAGTTATTAGAAATATAACCAGATATCCCCCTTTTTTCGTGTGTCCAGACCACAGAAACTATAAAGCATAAAAGCGGAATCCGCCTGAATAGCTGAGTCTCTGGTGATCTCACCAGTCTCTAGCCTGGTGATCTCAGGAGCTTTTGAGATCACCACCCGATGACACGCTGTGCCTGTGCGTCTTCCGGGGTAAAAACACTGGGCATCAACAACTGTGAGGCTTTGATCGAGGACTTCTTGAGTTCTGACATGTGAGAAAGCTCCCATCCATTCAGATCTCACGATGTTTCTGTTTCTGGGGAGGCAAACTGTTGTCAGTTGGCATATGTTCATAACATTAAAAATACTCCCGGACAACAGACTTTATCAAGGTGCCACAGGTTTGTAAGCAGAACTTTTGTTCTGTTGAAATGTGTCTGGATAGTCATTTAGTTTAGTGAGTGTGGTCTTTGAATTTATATAATTAGTAACATTGTGTATATTCAATTGTTAATAAAAATGGCATCGGGAGTTAAAAGACCAAATGCTAATTAGCCATTTGCTCTTGTTTGATGGTAATTATCCATGTGGAGCTGGTGTGAGGCAAACAAATTTTATGTGGCCTATGTGTTTAAATTATTGAAATGTGAACATAAAAGAGTAGGCTGTTTTATGTTAACTGAAGGAAAAACAGGATTTATAAATGATACAAATATTGAAGACTATGTTGGGCTTTGACCTTTTGGAAGTTTTCCAGTGTACTCTCTTAACTTTAGGCTTCTGCTTTAGAACGTGATCCTTGCATGCTGTGCAGCTGACTTAGGCTTTTGTGTGTGAAACCTGAGAAGGGAAACTAGAACCTATTGTTTGTTGTGTTGCTAAAACAGCAAAATTGGTTTTTAAAGCAAAATCTGGAAAGTACAAAAAGTCAGTTTTTCTCTGTTCACTCTGAACCTCTGGAACTTCTTCTGTACTGTGATGTCAGTGATGGGGTCTGCTGGTGTCAGTGGTGTTGTTGGTGCTGGGCTGACATTGGTTGTGGGGGTTGTAATGTTGTCAGTGGTAGTGATAATAGCTTTTGGCAGTGATAGTGGTTATGCAGCTGGGTCAAAATTTGACTTTTCAATCAACATTTTAACTGTGCACATTCAAATTTTGAATTATTCTTTTTTAATCATGATACATCACATTTACTGACTATTCATGTAGGTCTTATTTGTTCATCTCTGCCTTGGTATTGTTTCATAAAGCCCCCATAAATGAAATTTCATTCATTGTTTTCTGGCCACCAATTCAGTATTTGGTGGTGCCCCTGTCTAGGGGTAAAACCATAGAACTGTTTGGTCCAGAAACTCTTTATGATCTGTCAGTTACAAAGACCTACAGTAAAAGAGTCTGTGTTTGCCCTTACATCTCATTTACAAGTCCTCAAATGGAGCATGTCTCTGTGTGTTTCCTGGGCATGACCCCTCAACAGGTAATTGGGGAACTACTTAGCAACTTGGAGCCACCGCCAGAAAGCTGTGTTGGCTCCACGGCATCAGTGACAAGGCAACCAGTGCCCCAGACTCCTACTCTCATTCAATTAATTATAATCTTCAGAGTTGAGTAGGAGCTGAAAGCTTAACTTACGGCTGACTCATGCTTTTGTTTCATTGTTCCAGAGATACGTGCTGCAAACTACAGGCTGCTGTCTGGCTCTCAGAAGTCTGGCTTTAAATATGGGCAGATTCATCGGAATTGTGCTGTGACAGAGGTGAAGATGAAATAGCTGTACATTTGATTGTTGATACAAACCCCGTAAACTTTTTCCTCTTCATTGTTATTCACTTCGACGCCTTACACCACATCCACCTTCAGAGTTTTACTGCACATTATTGTAGCAGTCAGCAGTCTGAAGACAAGCGAGTGTGAATGCTGAAATTTGCCAACTCATGAGATGCTATAGTCCACATCTGCTTCTGTTCTGATCAAAGGATGTTAGACTTTCAATACTGCTCATAGCACCATTTTGTATATACGTGACTTAAAAATATTAATGCTCTTCTCTCGTAGATTCTCCTGTAGCTGCCTCTTTTTTACCACTGTAATGTGAGACAGTGTCACATTAAGCACCATATACGGCAGCTGGGAAATGACAATGGCAGTGTGCTTCTTCACACTTTGGCAAGTGCTCACAAACCCAGCACACCTTTGCAAGTGCAGCAGAAATGTGCCACAAGTAAGAAATATGAGTCAAGCGGTGCCTTCAAATGTACCTCAGTAGTATTAATTACCAAATTCTCCATGATCAAAAACATACTGTATTTTCACAGAATGTGCATAATCAAAGAGGAACGACACGGTGACACAGTGAGACAGACTTGGCACTGCCATATGTGTTTCTCCACACAATGGATTTCTCCAACAACATTAGCACATGAATAATGAAGCACATTCTGTTTGAATTATTGATATAATGTGATGAGGTATACATTAAAATGCAGCAGATTGATTTGATTACACTTTGATTTGTGAGAATGGAAATGCCAAAAAAAAAAAAAAGAGTTGCTTCAGCTTCTAATTGATATATACATTTAGTCAAGAGAGCTTGGTCAGTAAATAAATGGGTTCTTCTGCTGTTGAGAAATATCTTTTTTCAATTTAATGTACGAGTTTTTCCTATGGGCACATGCTCAATTTTGGCTCAAATCCTGATTATTTTCTACAGTACTGTGCATTTGTTGAACCTTTTATTCTTACAGATTCATTTTCTTGAGCTTTAAACCAATATAATTTAACGCAAAAACAAGCTGTTTTCTTTTTTTTAATCCTACAAATAAATAAAGAAAACATAAACTTTTTGTCAAAGGAATGTTCAGGATTTTGAGATGTAAACTTCTTAACTTTCTTTCTGAAATCAGATGATACTGTTAGTTTGATATCCAAACACAGGCTGCATGCTACTTTGGAGCTTGAGTCAAAAAATTAGTTGGCTTATCTCAAGAGGGGGAAGGATGTATGTTTTATATAAACTAACCCTCAAATGACGCCCATTTGATGAGAATGAGTTCCGTTGCTTGGGAATAGTTTGGAGCGCCAATAAAGCTTCTGCACTGGATGTGTCACTGATCCAGACCATGTTCCTGAGTTGTTCTATGCATGTGTGAAGAAGCACTTACAGGCCTATACCCAACCATCTTCCTCTTACCACTCAGATAGCAGCTGTAATTGAGTTCACAATAAGGTAGTTACAGTGCTCAAACAGGTTCCAAGGATCTGTGCACTTTTGTTAAAACTGCTGCGTCCTCTACTAGAGACCTGGGAGCTTGAGGGTCCTGTGAAGTATCTTTGCTATTCCTGGGCCTGAAATCTTCTAGGCAGCCATCTCAGATGTAGTTCCTGGAATCTGCTGGAGTCACCTTAGTGCTGAAATGTGTCAGGGGCGTCTTTGCACAGCCTGAGAATTCACTTTAGATGGATCAGTGGAGAACATCTGGTTTACTCTCCTGGCTTCAGCTTCTCTGGTCCACCTCTTCAGTCTGGTTGTTGTTAGTCCAGGACCCATCTCATCAGGCTGTTCTGGTTCTCCAGCACCTTACTCGACCCCTGTTGAGACGGGCAGCGTCTGTCCTGATCTGACTCTTTTAACTCTTCTTTTTGAACTTGCATTAGTAACGAGGTGGGCAGGTAGCATTGAGGGACTCTGTCCATCTATCGGTCTCTGTTTTTCTCTCTGTATATATACAGTATATACTGGCCACTGCAGTTGGCCACTGGGACCAATTATACGCATGGCTGGCAGGTTGCACCATATTAAGTCCTTTTAACACATTCTTGGGGGAGCCAGGTAGCTTGCCTCTGTCCGAAGTAAAATCCCTTTAAACTCACTAATTGTCTTGTTGGATCTGCTTTGATTCTTCTCCTCACAACAGAAATGTTTGAAGAACTATTTCTGATATCGGGGGAATTACACATTCTATACAGTGGGTCTGCCAGAACTCTGCAGAGTTACTGGATGCAGCACTTGTTGAAGGTACAGCCCATGAGCGCAGAATTTGGCGTAGGTCTCTTCATGGCACAATTATACTTTGTTGTCTATGATTATACTCAGTTTGTCTTTGATGACAAAACTCTGGGACGCCGCACACAGTCATTCAGATGTTGGCATACAGCATATGCAGCAAATAACCAAACATAAAGTCTAGTTTTAACCATTCTATACATATCAATTAAGTAAACAAACAACATGTTCAGAAGTTTTGAATGGATTTTCTGAACCCTGCACAGATCCATGCTAATTGTTTTTCAGTCCACTGGTTATGCTAATTTTGTTCATTACTTACTGTCTATAAATCTTCTCACATCACTATCTCAAAGAAAACAAATAACTTATGCAAAACCATTAATGTAAAGCACAGTTACTGGAAGGTGTTTGTAACTGTTTCTGCATTCGTGTTAACACATACAGTAAACTCCTTCAGAGATGACATCAAGCATGATACCCATGTTTAAACACAAATTGTGATTTATTACAAGTGGCATAAATTATCTTTGAGAAAGCAGGATACACCAACTATGCAAACATATTTTTGGGGGGGGTTTCTTTATCTAATATTTGTATTCCCCCAGCACTGGACTTTGTTAGAATTCATAATTTTTTATTAATACAATACATAATTAAAAACCCTTTCTCCTCATATAATAGTGTAGTGCCCTGACATGCCATCAGTTATTAGGCAAAGTCAAGTTGAATGCCCATGCATATCACGGGTGTTCTTCAGTGCGCCCTCCTGGCATATCCTTAGTGCTTTCTTTATATAACAACACATTTTGTTACAATATTCAGGGTATTTAATGAAACTATTGTGGCCATAATAGCAGGGGAGTAGAAACGATCCTCACAGGAACTCTGCTGATAACTGCAGACACAAAAGCAGCCATGTTCATGGCAACTTGTTCATCTTTTCTGTAAAAATGTGGACCAGTAGTTCCTCCACAAAAAAATAAAAAATAAAAAAACAAAAATCTGTTCCTAAGCCATAGTTCTCTCAGGTTATGAACAGATCACACGGAACAGGTATTTACAGTTACCTGATGTACAGAAATGTCCTGATTAACTTCTGCTGCACTTATAATATTTTGCCAGTTTTCATGCAATAAATTACTAGTGTAAAAACATCTCCATCATATTAGGTTTTGTCATGTTGAAAGCACTGTATCTTGGCTAAGACGTATTTAGAATTTTCCCATTTATATGACATCTTTAGTTGTTGAAACTTAAAGTTCATTCATTCTCATCACCAGCTCCGCTCAGTACAGTGCTGATCTGCTGCACTTACTCCAAAGGCACACAGAGATCAGACAGAGGAGAATGTCACGTCTGTACGATGTGATCGACACCTGTAAGAATGTGATGGAGTGTCCACAAGTGCTACAAAGAGAAACAGTGACAACAATCAGCTCTGTTGTTGAAATCCAAAAAACAATTAATTAACAATCTGTTAATTATAGCACAAATGCCACACCACCTTCTCACATTAGCAATGTAGCAAAATACTGGAGAGTAAGACCAGCTCTCAACCACATCCAGGATCTTAATTCAGTGAATGAAAGAGAAAATGTTGTGGAAATTCCCAAATGTTTTTGAAAAGCCACAGTATCTGATAAATTGTGTTTTGTATTTTTCCCATTTCCTCTCTATAACATGGATGTATGAAGACACAATGCAGCACAGATGACAGACATAGCTCATCTCTGTGATCAGACACAAAATCACATGTAATGTCCGTTATCTTTTACACATAGGAGACCCACACAGTAAAGAGACTAACTCTCTTTAGCGTCTTTGTGCATGGTAATTTTTTTGTGGTTATGTGGTTGTTTTGTTCACTGTTGTCGTCATTTTGTGTCATATCTTAACTGTTTTTTATGTCTTTGAGGTTGTTTTATGCCCTTTTAAAACTCAGCCTGAACTCTTCTGATAAACTTGAGTGATACAAACACTTTGTACAGAGGAGACAAGTAAAGAACTGCCTTCAAGCTCCTGGGCCAAAAGTCCAGCCAAGTCTATAGTAACTAGTTAGTGGGCAAGAGAACTGAGTGTAAGAATAGAATTTAAATATGAAGACGACACCACAATTACCTTTTTGCATGTTTCTATAGTAAAATAGTTCACACACTTTGGATGAATAACATTATTATAATTTCTGAGCTATCTATCACAATAAGTAAACTCAGAGTAGATTGCTTTTGTCTCCTGCCTACATGTTATGATTTTAAATATGACTAATAAATGGTGAGTGGGTGTGTGGAGCACGGGGACCAAATAGTTTGGAGGAGACAGATATGAGATGACGGCTGCACAGAAGCACAGAGGCCAATCAGGCGGTTTGACAAGCATTAGCATCATGCAATGTCTCCGGAAATTATTTCTCTCTTTTAGCTATAAAAAAAGCACAAATTAAAACCCCCTGATTAATTTTATGTATCGTAACGAGACACGAGTCATGTATGACACAATCTAACCTTATACTATAACTTCAAATAATGTTTCGGTTCTTGCAGTACAATGGAACTTTATTGTATACTTCATACTTTACATGCTGTTAGTATAGTTTAGTTAATATCTATATATTATTTCCAGGCATCTAACTAAATATTCATATTACAATCCTTCTTAGTCATTCAAAGCCTTCGTTGAGCAGCATTCACACATTTTGCTGAAAAGAAATGCTGACAAAAGCAGGGAGAAAAAAAATACGTCCAGTTTCTGTACGTACTCAGGAGAGGGACTTACAACGCACATGAAAAACCCAGAGACTGCAGTGCTGACTAATGAGAAACAAATTAATTCATTGAGATAAATTGTTCATTAGGGTTTGCCATCGTAGTTTGTTGAGGATTTGAAAAGTTCAGTGCAATTTGTGTTTACAGAATTAATGGTTTCATCATTCTATTTCTACCAGGAGGCGTTATTATTATTCCTCTGCTGTACTCAGACAGATACAGTTTATCACAAGTGTCCCGCCATACCATCCTCGTCCATTACTGCACTGATAGATTCAGGAGGACAAAACTAAGCAGCTCAAATCCTTCCAGGTATCTATTTCTGATAAAAAATGTCTTCTAAATACTTAAAGTTTCTGTATCATTGCTGTCTGTAGAAGAGGCGGAGCTAACGCACATCAAGTCCCACTTCCCTCAGAGGATGCGGCGACAGGTCACGCTGCCTTTACGAACAGCGGGAAAGATGACACAGGGAACTGGAACAGTGCGATTCTCTGTAACATCACACGAGCACCCCCATGGCACTTACTCAACTTCCAAGTGGGTGTCAAGCAGAGAAAGCGACAGCTTGACAACGTGGCTTTCATCTCATACCCCAAATCTTTCCACAATCAACCGCAATGAAAAAAAAAAGAACAATTGCGAGTCTGCACTGAAAATGTGAAGTCAAACTCTTAGATAAGAGTGTCTCTGTAGGTGCCCTGCTAGTTAAACATAGCCCAGCAGCCTCTCACATCCCCATTTAGACACAAATTTGTCACTTGGGAGGAGGTCGTCCCAGTGACAGTGACAAGGAGGCCCAGACGCCAGACATGCTGTCAGTGCTCGTTAAGGTCAGCTCATTAGAGAATGAAATAAATAAAATGGTAATGGAACGTGTGAGAGAGGAGCTGTCGGTGTCTCCACACACTCTCCGGAAGATTCCAGGGAGGGAGACGGATTGTAGGGATTGAGCTGTGAACCTGCGCGACACAGCTGCGTTTTCTGCAGCTAATGATTCTTTACAGGAAACAGATCAGAGCTGAAGCACTTGTCATGTGTCACAGAATCATGCAGTTGCCAGCCAACCCCCCCCACCCCAACACACACACACACACACACACACACACAGACAGACATATAGCAGCGAGCGTGCCGCTGATCAGAAGATGCCGCAGTAGAGTGGAGCGGTGTGAAATTTGGGTAAGAAGGAGATATGACTGCAGCTAAAGAAACTGACGCTGACTGATCGCAGTCAAAAACACGACATGTTCGAGATGAGACGACAGAAACACACACATGCAGAAATGCGATGAGAGAGACAGATATGTAAAAGTTTGACGCAGAGCCATCAGCTGCCACTCACTTAAAGCTCACACACACACACACACACACACTGGGAGCACACACACTTTCCTCCCAAACACTTGAGGAAAGAAAAGTTTTCTCGTGGTGATCTTTTGTTGACAGGGCATGAAAAGTCCCAATTGTTGCCAAAAAAATACAAAAATAAATAATAAAATCCTGTGAAAAAAATCAAATGAGTGTTTGCTTGTTGCACTCCGGTGGCCTTGGAAACATCTGTTGGATTTGCCTCTTTGGTCGCTGGCAAGATATCAAATAGGAAGAGGGAGAGAATGAAAGGAATAAAAAACAGCTGTGATTGGGGAACAAAATAAGGGATTTAAAGTGGCGCAGAACAATGTACATAATAATACACAAACAGAGCTCTTAACAGGTTGAATACGGACGATTGACAACTTACCACTTAGTGGCTTGTCTCTTCTCAAACTAGCACAATAGAAACATGGAATGGCAGCACTCTAATGGATATAATGGTTTGTTTATGGGGGCTAAAGAATTACAGTGTTTGTTTTTAGAGCAAAAAACTTTATGGGTTTGATGTATGTTGAGTACAATAGACTGGTTTTGGTGCAACTTTTTATTGATTTACTTCTGACTTGATGGGAGCACTATCTCCCTGAAAAAAAAATCAATATTTCAGCTCAGCAAATGTCTCAAACAGAGTTATTAATGTCTGTCTGCACTGGGCGTTGTGAATATATAACTTTCCATTTGTCATTTTGGTTCTTCATATTATCAGTCCACCATTTTCTAGTTGAACAGCTTAACTGAGTGGAGGCAAAGCTGATTCAATATCATCCATTTGTTCATTCCCAGTTCACCATCCACCCTTCCACAGTGTAAAAGTCATGACAGAGCAAGACACCACGTACTCAGAATAAAAATTCACTTTGTTTCACTTTGGCATCTGTGCTGCCATATTGCAAACAAGCAGATATCTTGCACTTGTTTTCTCCTTTCAGAATAAAACATTTTACAGCACCTTCACACAAGTAAGAGGTGAAGTGAATACGTAAAAGCGCTGCACATGCTGCTGCTGTTCACAAACTAAAAATGTGTCTCCCCCCCTGACACATTAATCAGTGGATGGTCCAATGATGATTACAGTAAAAGCAGGAGTCTGGACTGAGCATGGTTTTCTGACGGACGTTTTTTGACTTTATGAATGCCAAATCCAACATATGTTAAGTAGCACTGGGCAACAGTCAAACTGACATCTGTCTCAGCGTTTGAACCGACCACAGGCTGCGTGTTTGTAAAACTCCATCAGTTTGGCTGCAGTAGATGCTATTTCTCCAAAGCTCATTGCAATAAAATCTTAATGAGGTGTTTTTGTCAGGTGCATGGATGAATAATATAATAAAGCTGCACTAATCAAGTTTATCAACTAATGTCAGGGGAGCTGTGGCCCAAGGGGAGAGAACCCACTATTCACAGTTTGGTCCCCAGCCCCTCCAGTCAAACTGTCAACAGTCCTTGGGATGATCCTTGAACTTGACTGTAACTTGCTACGGGTCCTGAGACTACATGAAATGTTTTGTCTGATTTAGTCAATAAAAGTCAGAAATTCTTGCTGTGTCAGATGTGTCAGACAACACAGTAATGCCTGTCTAATCAGTTCTCTGTTGGCACCAGAGACCAACTTGCATGTCTATAAAACTGTACAGGATAAATCCGTCTCATCAGACACCTCTTTTGAATCTCAGGCTATTATCAGGCTCGTATTATGTAGTTTGAACACAGCACAGGTGAAAATTGTAAATTAGTTTGGATAAAAGAATCTGAACAAATGTAAATGTTATATTTGTTCATAACAGCTTTTGGCTTGCCCCTCTCGGGGTCGCCACAGCAGAATGTGCGGCGATTTAGATTTGTTTGATTGATTTGGCATGAGTTCTTTGATCCTAGATGCCCTCCCATCCAATATATATTGGTTCTAAAGGTCAGATAGTTGCTTGCAAAACATTTGCATTAGCCTACGTTAACATGCCAAAAAGAGTAAATATTTTTTCTATCAACATAATATTAAATTATAATTAGGCTTGTGCAAATGTTTATTCATTCAAGTCAAGTTTGAATTTATAAGCAGACCAGTTTAATTTTGCAACAATATCATTTGTTGTTGTTTTGCTATATAAATTATAATTTGTTATGTAATATTTAAGGAACATTCATACTAACTGAATGTGTAAAAGTATAAAGTTTCTGATTATGTTTTCCCATATAATGTTTTGTTTAGAATCATTAGTTTCTAAAGATTTAGTGCCTTTAGCTTTATGTTACAGGTCTTAACTGTGGCACTTAGTTTTAGGTTTTGTTTGAAAAAGCTGGAATCAGCAGCGAGCGACACCAGTGTGTTGAGCCATTTCAGCAACAGCTTGTTTATTTTTACAGGCTCATCATCTTCTTTATGTTTCTTCCTAACTGTTAACATTATGTGATATGCCCAGCTGCCCTTTACTTCCAAAACACACCAGTTTCAGTATTTAGAATCTAAAGTCCATTTACTCCTTGTTAGTCAATTAATTTTAACATACCCCCAATTTTTTTTTATTATTTTTATTATTATTCAGAATAAGTCACACATTCTGCGTCATCCACGTAGAAGCAAACAATCCTTGATCCTTTAAACACATTCCACAAACTTTAGTTCTTCACTCTTTGCAATTGTGAACAGCCATTACGTTAGGATCGCTTAAAAGTTAATATCTTTTAAAAACACAAGGACAAATATTCAGCATTAATTTATCGATACACCATAGACTCTTAGCTTAAGCTTTAGCACTACGTCAAAGCATGAAGGTTCATAGCAGCGTGAGCATGTAGGAATCTTCAGCCACGTTAACGTCCAGAATAAAAGTCAACGTGAAAACAGAGAGAAGCAGCTAGATGGACAGATTAAGAAATACAAGCACACGGGCTGGAGTGTCGCCAGCACCGCTTTTATTCATTCCTCCCAGCAGCCTCTATCAGTCCCTCTCCAATTTCTCCTCAAGAGGGATGTCTGTCGATACTCCTTCCACACCAAAGCCCCAATGAGAGGACGGGAGAGAGGACAGTGATCAATTTCAGATATGGCCCGAAGCGCAGGGTTTACCAACAAAAGAGATTTCATGCGCTGTTAAAGCTATTGAGTGGCCAGTGGATTAGCTCACACTTCACATTAACCCTGAAACTTGACGACAAAGCCCCACTTAACAAATGCCCCGCAACCCACGCCGTGCGGGTCCACTTAGGCCCAGATAGCATCACTGGTAATTGAGACACTTCAGAGGCGACAAATAGTGGCATTTAGGAGACACAGATGTTTAATGCGGGGTAATCCAAACACCAGATAACAGTAACAGTCGTCTCTGAGGGCCAGTGGCTGTCATGTGCATATGGCCGAGGCTATAGTCCGGGTGTTAATTGGTTGACGGAAAGTTTTTAAGTCCTACTGAAAAACAGATCATCGCCGTTCTCTTAACCTTCTTCATTTCTCCCAAGTGACCATTTTTGATCACACACATACCATACTTTTCTTTTCATCTACGGCTGTTTAAAGTTATGGACCCACTTAATTGGATTTTTCTGACTGAAGTAGGAGCTAATTATCTGAACACTGGCCAGACTTTAAACACGTCCGTGACAAGATACTCTCCCCCCTGTAGATGTTGGGGAAAAGCAGAGAGACTATTTGCATTATTAATTTGACTGCTGTGTGACAAGCCATTTCTTTCCAGATAATGAAGCGCGTGTAATGTGGAACGTAACATGGGTATCAGTGAAATGTGATAAATAGTTTGCAGCTTGTTTTTGAGGAGGAGGAACTTAAATATAGTTTCAAAAACATCCCTCTTATTTGCAAGAGCAGCACTTACAATAACAGCGAGTATTTCTTACAGTGTTTTCAGGGCACATCATCATCCATCACTGCTATGTTACAATGAGGACTGACTGTGTAATTTGTTTGCTTTGTTTGCTGACAGCGGTTGTTTGCTGAATCTCGTGTTCCTCTGGAAAAATACAGCAAAGCAAAAAGACCAAAAAAAAAAAAAAAAAAAAAAGACAGAGAAAAGAGGAAAACCTGAAACATTTTCAGAAACTTGACATTGCCTTCATCACTCTTCCTCAGACTTGCTTTGTCTTGCTTTTACTATTCAGTATGCACCCACATAATGCCGTGTGATTCTAACAATGAATAAATGCAGTGTTATTTTTACTTTGGATTGTTGTGTTGAAAGAATCCAATGAAGCTGTTGCTTCTCATAATATTGCATTCATGCTGTCAGGGCTGAAAGGCTGTTTAACACAATACTTTAAACTCTAAGTCTCATATGTGCCAGCGTTTGTTATCAAATTCTTAACTGATTCATTCGAGTCATTTAAATTTCAATCAAATTCATTATTCAGATGGTTCTATCTGTATTGTTTCTGCATCGTTCAAACTGCAACAAATCTCTAGTTGATATAAGTGCAATCAGCACCATTAACAAATCTACATATTCATTTTCAACACTTGTGCTTTAAACGCCTCACTGAGCTAATGTGGATTCATGAGGTTAGAGTTCTACGGAGAACATTACACCTGACATGAAAATTAAACTCAACTGAGGCTGTTTTTTTGGAGACAGAAAACTTCTTGCCCATGTTAGGATGATGACACCTTTTTTTGATGCTTGAGGATGTAATTATTATGAAAGTAAAGAACAAATTAATGATTGTTAGGGTAAAGTGCTCAGCTTTTAACTGAGGCCGTGTGAATCCACATCGGAGAAGGAGTGCTGGACGTGTATCAATGCACAGCTCCTCGCACTTTACTGTAACCTAAACTTAAAAGTGCTCTTTGGAGTTGTCCTCTAAACAAACACAACAACATTTAAATTCAGCCTCTTTCACCAAAACGCACTATGTGTATCCTTGGGATGTAATAACTATGCTGAATGCATTTACTTCCTCATAAAACATTTGCAATTGTCTGAACGTTGAATCTCTCCTCCTCTTTGCTTTTACTGCCTCGTTGCTCCAGTTTTTTGGTGCATTACCAACAATCCTGGTGGAACTGTGTAAAACTTTGGCGAGCGTGTATGCAGGAGATATGAAAAAAAAAATAGCCTCCTTAAAAAAACTGACAAACAAAAACATCTCCATTGTGCTGGGGATGGTTAAAATCCACAGTGTAGTATTCCCCAGCTGACGGCCGACTTCACACTCATCTGCTCCTCTCATCCATTTTCAGGGGCATTTGCATTCAGTCAAGTCAAAAACACCTCAAACATATTATAGTTAGATTTTTCATTTACGTTATAGACTTATCTATATGTTTAAGCTCAGCGCTGTGAAACACCTTTCTACTTTTTTATTTTATCTTACATTATGCGTTTTCTGCTCTGTTTAAATTTGCTAATGAAAAGTATTGTTATTTATTGCATTTGTCACCGTTTGTAAAACTAGATTGTCTAGATTTGTCCTCCCAAATTTAGGATTTTCTGTTTACTTGTCTAAAAATAAAAAATTAAACATTCAATGTAATAAAGTTCATTAATGTCCTCTGAAATTATGACAAGAATTAAGAAGAAAGTCAGGAGGCTCAACAGAAGATCAGATTTTAACATGTGCGTGAAGCTTCTCCGTCACCCAGGTGTGGTCAAGTTCAAATAAAGTCATGTGAACTTCCAGATCAGACCTTAACTTAAATGTTATCATGCAGTTAAAGTGCAAATGGGATCATGTGTTTGTAGGGTACGTAATTGTCTATTCACCAACAAAACAAAAAAAACAAAAAAAGGAATTAGAGAACTTATTTTGTAATTATAATATGGTGTGCAGATCTCATACTCACAGGATATGCGTCCTGTATTTAGGAGATGTGTTTCTCATAATTCCAAGATCTGGACCATGTGAATATAACTTAGAGATTATATATATGATCGTATGTACTATATAACAATAGTTCATGACAGTTTTCAACACCTCCAAAAGTCCAAAGTTGAACTGAACTGTCGATAGTTAATTCGGTGGACTCATCTTTCACATGTCATTGTAAAATTACAATAAATAAAAATGCTGCAAAATGTATTAATCAAGCACATATTTATGATTGTCTGATTGGTCAACATTTTCTCATCCCACTGCATCATGTCGCTTTGTACGTCCTTTGGCGTAAAACGTTGACACCACATGCACCCTTTGGCTTTTCTACTGGACGCTCCAGGAGCACCACGACTTTATATACACAATAAACTACATAAAAATTAGGGAAAAAGCTTCATTAATACCTTAAGTATCACTGTTTAGGGTTAGGCACAAAAATGTCAGGCTAAGGCTAAGTTAGATGAAAAAATACATTCAAAGAAAAAACTACAAACAGTAACAGCTGCACACGTGCTTCTTACTACAATAACCACGTGTCACGCTGTTAAACAATCACCAGTAAAATGCACAACATTTTGCCATAACCCGGGCTCCTGTGAAAAAGCCCTGTGTTTGTTATAGCATCCACCAACCCATCCATCCCCAGTTTTTCACGTCAATCGCTGCCTCGTTTGGGCACCAAAGTGTCGCTTTTGAACTCCTGGAATAAGAACGGGCTGGACAGGTAGAAGCTCCTGCCTCTGTGAACTGGTGCCAGGACTGTGACTCTGACATCACAGGGCTTGTCAACAGGTTACGGAAAGATTTGTTTGTCTCAAGTGATCAGACCACAGTTGTTCTCTAACTTTTACCAAGTTAGGCGGTTGGTGCCTAAACATAACCACATAACAACATTTATCGGACATTTGGAAGTCTGGAAACAATTTAAGGATTTTTTTCAGCATCATTATATTTCCCACTTTCTTTGGGTTAATTGTTCCATATCAGTTAACGTAAATCTATATCCTCATTATGTTTAAAAGAAAAATCTAGTTGCAATTATTTTCCCCAATAAAAATACATTTTAGCTGTATGGAAATGTAATTTTTATGGAGACAGGGTTCCGATGTCACTGTTTGTCTCCCATTTCCAACCACCACTCAATGCTATTTTCATCCAAAAGTGTTAATAATTATATTTACTGTTTTTTTTTTTACCTTAACAAAGCCGTCATTTTAATCCAAATCACGGTGCCATATTGTCATACTCGTGCCAGAAACTGGCCAAACTGTATCCTCACCTCATTACAAAATGGACATTTTTCCACAGTCTTTTGCAAGGTACAGGCAGCGATGCCGTCCTGCTGATAGAAACATCATTTCAGAATATGTGGACATGAACAAATTGCAGATTTTGTCATACAGCTTGGAAGACTTGTTGAGTTGTGAACACCTTCAGATCCTTAAAGCTGAATGTTGGCACTGTCATAACCAGTGTATAATTCCAAATGCGGTCTGCAGGAGAACAGAACCAAGACAATTAAACATGTGCCATAGTCCTAAGACGTCTACAGACTCCACAGTAAACATTAAACCCTGTTCAATGCAGGATTTAGATTTAGATGCTTTACACTGATGGACACAATGGAGATGTTCCAAATTCAAACTTGGTTAATTCTATCGTCTTGAAAGCTGCAATAATTAACTTGGGAAATGAGTGCATCTTACATGAAAAAGTGCACCAGTTTTTCCCAAGATCTGCATCCTAAGCCAGAGATTACAGACACTTTTGATCTGTTCTTAAACACAGATTTGTGTGAGTGAGTGTTTTCCTCTGTCGACAATGGGATGAAAAAAAAAAAAGAAGCGATTAGCGGAACCAGAAATCTCATTATGCTCCCACTGCAGAGGCTGCTGTGTTGTAAGAAACAGTGCACAAGCACAAAAATGTACAATGCACTCTATTTACGGACACGGAGTGCGTCCACACACACACACACACACACACACACACACACACACACACGCAGAGTTTAATTTAAGTAAAGACTAAATGATTTTTCTTTGTTCAGAATGGATAGAAACATATTGAACAGCTGCAGTCTGGAAACGCGGCAGGTTCTGCTTGTGTGAGTGATTATCGGTGGCTGACTGGAATTATATCACAGGGTATTCTGTCTTTATTTACCCATATTGATCTGCTTGTTGCGATAGTCCAGATGAATGTTTGAGGGGAAAATAGAAAGCAATTGAGTCTGAAGCAACATGGTGTCTGATTCTTGTCGCAGGTTAAACAGATGCTTTGCTCCTTCTACACATAAACCACCTGTGCAGTGACTGTAAAACATCCATCCTAACCAGTCCACTAAATAATGAGGACATGAATGGAGATTCTATTATCTGCTCATTTACATTCAAGGACTTCCACCACGCTGCACGCTGTTTTTAAAGCTCCCCTCATGTGTTAGAGGGATTGTTCTTAGCTGACACACCAAAAAAAGGACAGCAAGTATTCATGCAGTAGTGAATCAAAGAGGATTTAGTCTGATTTTTTTTTTTTTTTGGCAGATATTTAGGACCATTTAAAAATATGTTTTCCATCACCACTTAGCACAGAGAAAATGAAGATAATTACAGTAAATGGTGCACTTTTGCTCAGCTGCTTTTCTGTGTCTTTGAATGTTCAACATAGTTTGAAGATATAAAATCCTGTAACCCAAAAATATGTTAGATTTTCTGTGTGATCAAGTTAAATTGACTATTGTCACACTATTCAATGGACTATTGTCAGTTCTTTTTTGTCGAAAGCAAAGAAGATTGTCCGCTCCGTCTCAGTTAGGGTGATAGGAACCTAGTTAACCAACTGGAGGTAAAAGGTCGCCCACTGAACTGTCAATGTGGGCTGAGGAGAGCTGCTGATGATTCCGTCACGACAGGGTTTCACATTTCAAAACGGCCAGAGACTCAAAAGAGAAAAAGTATATGTAAGCTGTTAAATGAATGTAGTGCAGTAATGAATAAGATATTGACCATTAAATATAGCGAAGTCTAAATTAGCCTTAGAAGTCTACCTAAGTAGAGTCGGGTGAACGTACCTTCCAGCACTGCTGTTGTGTGCAACTTCTGATTTTGAATACACATGTTGTTTTTTTTACATAAAATGTGCCGTTTTGGAATCAAACACGTATCTCCTCCCTCAAATCCTTTTGTTACACGATAAGTATTTACTCTCTCCCGCTCACAGACTCTGTATTTTGATCTCTCTCATTGCCGCTCTCCCCTCCCTCCTCCCTCGCGTGTGTTTGCACGCTGCTGCTCAATGTGCCGTGACAGAGTAAATGCTGACACCAACACCTGTTCCCTGAAGGTCACCCAAACCTCACTCGCAACACAAACACACCTCTGCACAAACACACAGAGACACACGAAAAAATCTTTTACCTCCCCTGGCGAGCTTTGGATATTACCTATTCCTCCAGTAAGTCGTGAAAATGCACAGGGCTCAGTCTCTCCTACACATTATCCACTTACGGCGTCGTGTTTTGAATGGCGTGATTGATGGCTGTCATGCATTATTCATGCGTGCAACCTCCAGACCTCGTGAAAAGTTGTCCTTTGCTCGAGTGTTTGTTTGCATGTATCATTAACACATCACTCTGCTGGGAAAGAAAACAGCACTCCAGGTCTCTTTTATTAGCGACCCCACTGCCCACACGGATGTCACACCACTGTAATTAGCAGTGAGAGGAGCCGCCTCGGGCACCGCGCACTGTTAAAGTCACTGGAGGAGCCGGAACAATATGTCTGTTTGTTTTGTTGTTGTTGTTGTTGTACCTCATTATTTCTTGTCCACAAACAAAATTGACCTTCATGACAATTTCTCATCATCGCAATTACTGCATATACTGTATCACACACCCACTGGGTAACGAGAACTGGAGAACGTATTGTTAGAACCGTGCAAACAAGAGCAGCGCTGAGGCATTACAATAGAAAAGCGGGCTAAATTACATTAGAAAAAGAGTCTAAAATGTGGTGATTGTGAAAGCACTTGTTGATTGAGAAACGTCCACTTACCACAGGGGTTATTTCCAAAGGCACATTATGTGAAACACAGGCACATCGACAGAAAGTTGGCAGAGAAGTGGAAAAGTTTTCCACTTGAAGTACTGAAGATAAGTGAAGCTGTAGCGGTGGTGAAGGATGGGATGAAATTATTTGTTGAGCACAGAGTTTGGATTGGGTGGGAGGAGAGAGGGAGGATAAACTTGCTGATGCTCATGAATTTTAAGAGGCCACTTTACAGGGTTAATATACATAAATGCCTCCTTAGCAGCCACAGTTTCATAGGACTGTCATGTAAATTTTCCAGCACGTTTGAATTGATTGTGGTCGGCCTGTTTTTGTCATCACTTCCCATTATGGAATCACTGCAGCAAGGTTGATAAGTATTAGCACGTTGTCTGCTTTTGGTTCATGTATTGAATCAGCTTTTTTAAAAGTTTATTTATTCAGGCAGATTGGCCCCCTCTCTTTTTGGGAAAGATCACATATTCACATTTACACACCCGGAAGTTGCCCAGCAGCCACAGTCTGACCTGTGTCCGCTGAGCAGCTCCACTGGATCCTGAGTCACAGGCACCACAGTGCTGTTGATGTCCGACCCAGGTTTGATCCTGCTGGTCCAGGGGGAGAACCGGTGACCTCCCTGCCACGAGTTCAGTTCAGACCACCACTAGTTTAAACATTATCATCTTCATAAAACACGCTTGTCTTCACTGGCCTCTCCAATGAAACATTTGACTCAGAAACATTTGCTCAGTTCACATTTTTGCTAAGTTTACATTTTTACTTCAGTAAATTTTCAAGTACTCGACATTTCCCGCATGTTCGTGAACTTGAACATTTTCTATTGCAGTTAGAACTGTTTCGTCCCGGGGAATTTGCTCTCAGAGAGTTTGTTTTTACTCTGTGCTGTAGGTTACCTTCCACCAGAAAATCATAAACTGTGTTAAGTTAATATCTCAGGTGTTCTCTAAAGTCTACATTGTTACTACCAATGTCTTCATTTTCGTCATTTGCGTCAAGAGCAAATATTAACATTGATTCACGCAAACAAGAGCAAATGTAATTTTGTTTAATTTCATTAATATATTAATAAAATATATATTTTTTGTACAATATAATTATTTAACAATTTAACTGATTTTCAATGTAATATAAAAAGGAGAAAACTTGTCTTTGACAGCATTTGAAAAAACATGCTTTCTTTGCCAAATACTGTATAATGAGACTTATCGTCATTATTAATTTATAGGCTGTACTGTAGGTACACTTAAGACTTTAACAGCCAAAGAAAGCACTTTGACAGAGAGCAGACTATAATTTAGAAGCACTGAATTATGAATAAGACAGCCTCCAGTCTGCACTGACTATAAATAGCAGTGTGTGGTAGAAGATAAAGGATTCTAGAGTGTTTTTTTTATATATATAAAAGAATATTCAAATGTAAAGCAAAACTAATATAAGCTGTCTCACAAATCTTAACCAATGAGTCATCTGTTGGTTCTAACTTTTTTCTTTTTCCCGACTCCTGCTCGCACTGACATCCAGTCAGGCCTTGCTTTTAGCAGTGTCACAGGTTCTTGTGAGGGGAACAGCCTTGCGAGTCCAAGGCCTGTGAGAGTGTCTGAGGGTGTTAGGTTAGAGCAGGTCTGCTCGCCTTCCAAGGACTGTCCCCTGGAGGAGCCGGCAGGAGCCGCTACAAGGTCAGGCTGCTGATGGCTGCACGTCCCAGGGCTAAACGCTCTGTTCTGTGTCACTGTGGGATAACGAGGTGAGGGCCTGGTTCAAGTTTGAAAGCATCCGTCTTCTGACATGAAGTCACGTATAGGCCAGAGAAAGATAAAGGAGAGGTGGACACCGACTTCTCAATACTTGGAAAAAGAACAGGACAGAATGTAGAAATACAGACACGGGCAACTACAAAGTCTGAATGAGTCTATGCAGGACATGGCCACAGGTCTGGAATCCTGGGAATTCTGCCGTGCAGTGCTGCCGGCAACCTTTAACAAAACAGATCATTTTCATTTTCAGTCATCAATACTGAACTACATTTTATAGCCTTTGACCTTTTTTTAATTAAAGCCATCCAGAGTGACTGTGTCCAGTCTTTCTTGAGCTTAAAGTGCTCTGTGCAAAGGTGCACTTGGGTGTTTGATGAAATATGAATTGCAAGAAAATGACTAAAGTCTGTGAAAATATAGGATATCATATGATTTTCTTCCCTGAATCATGTCTTGATTTTGCAGCGTTTTGAATTGTTTTCAGAATCATTGTTTTACCAACTATACTGCTGCAAAAACTAATTCTCCACAAACACACATTCACCAATGATCTGCCCCAAAACATCTGAAGACAGCTAAAGAGCCCTTTTGTGTTTTATTGATTTTGGTGTTATAAATTCAAACCTGTTTATGCTAAACCTCCTTGAGGTTAAATGGAAATCACTTTCATCTAGTCCCTGGTTTATTTTCGAGTGCTTTCTAGGTTAAAGCGTCTATGTTAAACAGCTTCGCCGTGATTTTGAATGACAAAGGATGAACAAAGTAAATCAAACACCTAAAACAGAGAAGTCAGAAATGATGTGGTGTATTGTTGTTTGGGAAGATAATATGTGCTAAGTGATTCAACTTGTTTTGAAATAATTGCATTCACAATTATAGCCAAAAAAGAAAAGAAAAATGATTGTCAAGAGCTTTGTGTTTCACTCTGGCTCACCTGCTCTCCACCAGCACGTTATATTCACAAGGAGGCTAGAAATCCTGCTGCATGTTTTAATCAGTCAGTCTTTGTCCGCCTCTTTGTGTAGTGCTGTGCCGCAAATGAAAAGTAAGCAAGTGATTTATAGAGACAAGACACCGACACAGACTGTGCAGCTGTTCCTACTGGAGACAGAAACCACTGAGTAAATCTTCCTTTGATAAATGCCTGCACTTTATGTGCAAGTTTGTTGGCAGCTTTATTGCTAATATTGTTTACATTTCGGCAGTTTGAACATAAATTCATGCAAATTGGATGAAATACAAACTTTAAATAAGACTTTAAATAAATACAAAAAAATAAAAATCCAAAATGATTGGAACTGTTGACAAGACCATGACAGCACTGTGAGATGACAGGGGACTGTGAGTGAAAAGAAGCCAATCCAAGCTGCATTTTGTTTACTCCCTAAAATAACCTCCGCAGCCCTGCACATCTGAGTGAGGCAGACACACACAGGTGGCTGCTGTGTATCTGTGACTCCATTTGGTGCAGTTTCACTCAAATTCAAATTTACAGCAATGCAATTTCCCACCTGAGCCTGGAATAGTGGCTCAGCAGCTGTAAATCTGCTACAGTCTGAATAAAGACGGGTAGATGAGCTCATAACCAATATAAAACAAAGTAACATGCCACTTTTATACTGCGAGTGCATAAATTTTATGTCACTACTGCAGGAATCAAATCCACAATTACAACAACTTTATGAGGTTAGAAATATGTCTGTGAGTTTGTTTGCAAAGTGCTAGTGGAATATTGAAGCAATAAGTACAATATGTGTCATGTATGAGATGTTTGGGAGCTAAAAAGAGAGTCAAAGTGAAACTGGAATGGCCACATTCTTTTCCAGAAATAAGAAAACCTCCATCCCAAGAGCACATGCATTTTTATAACTATGCTGTGGCAAAAGATGACAGCAATAACAGCATGTACGAGTCTTAACGTCCATCCATGATCTGTAACTGCTCATCCTGCAGGCGAGGAAGCACATCTCAGCTGTCAGTGGACAAAAGGTGGGGTCCATCTCAGGGCCAACACAGAGAGACATACGCAGACAGACAGACAACCATTCTCAACCACATTCACACCTGCGAACAATTTAGACTCACCAGTTAAACCAACTTACACCTGCATGTCTTTGGACTGTGGGAGGAACCCGGAAGGAACCCACACAAGCACCGGGAGAACATGCAATCTCCACAGCAGAACGGGGGTTTGAACGAGGGGCCTTGGCTGTGCTAACTCACCACCACCACCACCATGCTGCCGTGTCTCAAAATATGGAACATTAATTTGCATAGCAACAGTAGCTACGGGGGCAGAGCGTGGCAGGTCAGTGGGGATTGTATCAATTTCTACTACATCTTATGTTTGATTTACACCAAGATATATTTGGTACAATGAGCCTTACACCATCATATTTTAAAGCTAGTTTGTAGAACGAATTAGAAATATTCACTAATAATTGTAGCTTCCAAAACATAAACCAGAAAGAAAAATCTCTTGTTTACAAAATATCAACATGATGTAGTGATTTAAATTAATCCTGTCATGTTTTCAGTTACACAGCACGCTCAAGTTTCCGTACTTGGCCTGTTCCCACAAATGGGGTTTCTTCATGAGCAAGTCAGTACAGAGCAGCTAAAATGTGTGAAATTGAATAGTTTCATCTCATTTGTGGGAGCGGAGTGTTTAGAGATCAAAGTGTAAATTTGGGGAAATGAAATCTGTACTGATGGTATTTTTTTCCCCCTGTACTTACATTACCTTAAGGTAATGGGATGATAAGAAAATATTCACACTTTGAATTTTTTTTTTCTTATTATCAGATTTTAATTCCTTTTGGCCAAATTCATTCCCTGTTGCTTTGCTGCACAGGCAGATTTTGAAATATCCTGCTACATCTGTCCTTTTTGTCCTCTTACCTCATTTTCACTTTTCTACTTATGCACTATGTTATCTTTCTGGACAGCTCCTATATGCTAATACTTGTACCCTAGTTTTGATTGATTTCTTACACAGTCCTCCGACTCCTAATGCTAATCTGTTCACTTACATGTGCAAATAACTCCGAATATATCAAACGGCGAGAATTTAGCAGCGGCATACATATTTCTTCTGAAATTTGTACTGTGGGAAGATAATATGATATTTAGAAAAGCCTTTAAAAGCAAAGCAATGTGGCATTTACTGGATATTAAAAGCTTTTTCTCACATGCACACGTCAATCTGCTTTCATCTGTCATAAGTGACCTACATTGGTAAGACAGGCTGCAAGGCCTTCTATATCCTATTCTCTACACACTCGCAGCACCCCCCCTCACACACACACACACACACACACACACACACACACACATTCTTCACCTTCCTTACCTCCTTTGACCCAACCTGTCGGATCGGAGCCGTCCCAGGGCTCTTAGCAGCGTTTGCCCCAGCTGAACACTGGTCCCTCTCACAGCTCCTCGGGGGGCGTTTCTCGTGGCTCGGCCTGAGCTGTTGCTCTCCAGCTGGGGCTGATGCCCTCCGGGGATAACGGGGGGAGGTGCGGGATGAGGAAGGGGTGGTAAGTCTGCTCCCAGACAACAACAGGGTGTGAAAAGCTCCAGACAAGAAGACGCGAGGGCCGAGGTGATACGTGCACACGCGCACACGTGTCACAGCCGTTACTGGGGACACACACAGACATGCATGCACTTACATGAACGTGTAAATGGAAATAGGAGGCACTTAAATTGATACAGAAACACTTGTTTTGCATAAAAATTGGGGTCACGCAGTCTCCACTGAATGATGACCTCTTTATCAAACGCTTTCCTAGTAATTAAATGGAAACAAAGAATTATAAACGGACCGAGTTCCAGGGTTTGCGAGGCCATTTTAACTGTGCGTGTGCGCGTGGGAGTGCGTGAGCACTAAACGCATTCGGATGCTTGTCTTTAGCCTCCTGCAGGCAGCTAATGACTGCATTGTATCTGCCTCTTTTATTGGGATATGAAAGAGGCCTGCACTCTGCTTTACTGTTCTCACACGCACCATTGTGAGCACGGAGACAGCAAAGCAACTTGAACGTCTTAGTCTTGCTGACAGATTGCACACTGTGGATATGGATGCAAACAGGGGATGCACTAGTTCTGCTATAAACTTTGAAATGAAAGTGTTGGGAGGTACTGGGCACTTTGGAGTTTAATCTGTTCTGCTGATCGTGATATGGAGCTCCCTGCTCTCTGCCTGAGGGATCCGTGTTTTTTATAAAGGGAATTATCGCTGGTAATCATAATCAGACCGGCATTTTGTCTTTATCAACACACGGAATGCTATTGAAACCTTATCTTGAGGGCTGTGTTGCTATCGTGTTGGTCTGTGTGTGTGCGTGTGTGTGTGTGTGTGTGAGCGACTATGTCTGCGGTTTGTGTGTGTGTGTGTTGTGAATTTGCAACACAGCCTGCAGGTTCTTGGAGGGGAAATCAGGACCATGGACAGAGCCAGATGAGGAGCAGGTTCAGCGCTACGGGGAATCAACCTCCATGTGCAATACCTACACTCCTGGAGGTAACACAGGGGAGACAAATCGACTAATCACTGCCACACTAGCAAGTGCTGGGCAAGTCTGACGGGAAGCCGAGCGGTGAGGGGCAGAGCCAGTTATGCAATAAGCCAAAGGTTCTCAGAAGCAGCGTCCTCACTTCCCAAAGTTCACAAAATAGCAATAACAGTCCTTAGCAACCAGTTATCTTTCTCCTATCCAGCAGACATGATTCCGACCCCCTGATGATAGAGTTTCGCCTTCTTCACCACCTAGTTGTCAACTTTTTCTGCCTGCCCTGATTGAGTGACCCCTTTGCGACAATCACCTGCTCACTGGCGCCGAACACAGAACTGATAAAATCTGAAACAATTAGATAAAAGACACAACAGTTCTCCGAAGGGGAGTCGGATGACAGTCGGATGCTCAGTGGGCTCCTCACTTCATGCGTCACTTTAAACACAGACCTTTGACGTAAAAATATTGATTAGTGCCGTGTCAGTGTGCGTGTATATTAAATGTGAATTTATATAATTTCGCAGACTATTATCTGTGTATGCGTGTGTATGTGGAATTTGTATGAGAGTCCAGGTTATTGTTTTGACCTTGTCATGATAACCACGAACACGTCTCCTCCATAATAGCCAAAGTGGTAGCACCCTCAATTTCTCTTCAGTGCTTTTACCCAGATGCATCAGAGGGATCGCATGGCACTTACACATGCAGCTGCTAAAAGCTGCCCCCCATTGACTCTCACCTCTGGGTAACACAGATAAATATCCAGCTTTAGTCTCAGCAGGCAACAACAGATCGTCTGTGCATGTATGTGTTTGTACGTGTTACAGTTTGCCACTCTTGGAATATATTCTCTCGTCTGCATATGTACAGTAATAGAATTTTGACACATGACAGTGACGGGCATTAGCATTTTAACCCGACTTGCTCTTCTACACATTACGACTATTAAAATGAACCACTGCAGATTTGTGTTTAAAAAAAAAAAAAGTTTCTCTACTGAGGATTATGATCATTATTATTCAAAGCCTGAAGCAATTTAAGGCAAATCAGTGACGTTTCAAAGCCAGTGCCTACTATGTTCACACTCGAGGAGAATGTAGCCTTGGGCTTGACTTGCACATCAAGAGACACCTTCACCAACAATAATCCCCGTATGGTCGGAATTAAAGACGAGACCACGGAGACTAAACATAATGAATAACTCTTTGGTTTGTCATCAGATACAAGTTAATAAACACTTTGAGAGTTACTGTTTGTCTTTTACAAGATGTGTGTGCTTGGGTAGGGAGCATGAAAATAGTATCTGTCTGTATCGGTGAGCATGATTTTCACTATGGTGTTCTTCTGTGCTCGCAATTAATATGTTTGTTGCTCAACCACCCAAATGATTATTTGTTTATCCAGAGTTTGTTGACGGCGCGCAGTAAGCCTTTACCCAGGAGTCGCACTGGCCCCATGTTAATTATTTTGTCAACCCTCATATCTTTTTTAATTGTGGTGGGTTTGTTTATCCTGGAGATCAAATTGAGCTTGGAGAGATTGAGGGTGGCTGCCAACGCAGATCAGCCAGGAAGACAGATGAATTGCGTATCAAAAAGCGATTTACATGTATGCATTGTGTGACCGTGTCCGTACACCTAACAAAGCTCTATTTTCAGTTTAGTTCAGTTCTAGTTTCAGACACGAAGAAATGATAACACAGCTGCTCACCAGGCAAGGCCACTATCTGCCTTACATTACATTTAATAGCCTAAAGTGCTGCTGGCCATGCAACTGTTATTCCTATAATAGTGAGAGAAATTAACTGCGTACATAATGATTCTCTGCTGTCTGACAGCCTGGAGGAATCACGTTTTGTAACCAAAGCACCAATTTAAGTTTAAATATAAGTATAGCTCACTCCTGTCCTTCGTTTTATGAGAGATAGGAAAAAAGTAATTTTTGTACAAGTTAAAACTTGGATATTTTATAGAATGATGAGTGAAGTGTAAAGAGTGTGAAGTTAGCGTCACACCATGTTGGCTTTTTGTTTTGTGTGTCATGTTATGACGATCTTCCTGACTTCCTGTTAGTGTCTTCACTCTCTGCAGCCTTAGTAGGTCAGTAGAGGAGATCCGTCTTACTTTGGCCCTGTCTCCTCATTCAAAAAGTGTTTTAACCAAACAAAACAAGGAGAATACGCGAAGCCCAATGGATCCACTGTAGAAGACTAAGTGCATACCACGCAACCTTTCGATCTGTGTAATGAAAATGTATAATATAATGAGTTACTTAAGGTAAGACTGCTGGGTCCACACATTCATCCATCCATTAACTTTAACCACTTATCCTTTTCAGGGTCACAGGGGTCTCGAGCTGGAGCTCGGGTGTCATTAGGTGAAGGCAGGGTCCAACCCGGGACGAGTCTCCCGTCAGTGACAACACAGACAGACAGAAAACCATTCACACTCAGCACTTTCACACATGTTTTTGGAGTGGAAAACCCTTGTAAGCAACCGATTCGATTCAATCTGTTCTCCCCTCGCAAGGGGAGAACACGCAAACTCCACACAGAAAGGCCACAGCCAGCAGGGGCATTTGTGGACTTCCTACCTGTGAGGCTGCAGCGTTAACCGCTCCACTCGACTCCACTCCCAGGCCACACACAGGCAGTGGGTTTATTTCTGCTTACACTCCTGTTTGCAAAATGGTAAAACAATTGCATTCACACTTGTATTTCTCTCGTGGTTCGTGGGCTCATTCTCCAGTGACTTTCAGGTGCTTTTGAAAATCCAGCAGCATTAAATTTGCCCTACACCCTGAATATGGAAAATATTATTAATGTTTTGTGCTTTTGAACACACACCAGGAATGTCTTCTACTGTCCTGAGGTTTCAAAAACATGATGGTCTCCAATGACCTATGCAATGTCCATAAGAAATGGTATTAGATGTTCATATGACCGCAGGCTAATGCGAAATAACTTTAAGCATATGTTTTAGTAGTGAGATGTTTTGCATACATATTCATACATCGATGCAAGTAAGCAAGCAGCTGCAGGTGGGGGAAAGCAATCAATGTACCTCTGTGACATTAAATCAGCGATGAAGGCAGTTTTATTGAAACATTTGATAAGTAATGGTGAAGGTAAGGTTACACTTAAAAGATTCAGCGGCGTTTCATTTTTAACTGTTCGGCCATTGACTCAGCATCTATGGGCGCGCTATCTATTCAGACGCTGATTGGAATATTTCTTTAAGCTTCTGGAGAAGGTCAGAAAAGTAATTAACCTTGTTCTGTGTGCATCAACAGAGGGCCTGAAACAAGAGTGATCGCTCTCTCTCTCTCTCTCCCATTTTCTAACACACACACACACACACACACACAGATATTAAAGACTGTAAGGTTATACTTGAATGGACAGATTAATGAAAAAGCGATTACACATTTAGAGTCCAATGTTTTTCATCTGATAAAAGAAATAAAGACGACATTAGCACATTGTTCAATGTTCACATGCTATTATCCCTTTAGAGACTGACACACAGACAGACATACACTGACATTTAAATAATAGCACAGTAATCACAGGAAGCAGAAGCAGACATTTCTCTGTTTTGCTCTCACTTCTTGTTGGCTGTGCTGTCTATCTCACTCGTCTGTTTCCTGCCTCTTACTTGGCATCTGTCTGTGCGACTGTACCCCCAGACCCCCACCCCCACCCCCGCTGCACTTTCGCTCTCCAGCGTTGGACAATTTCAATTTAAGAAATCCACACAGGTGTTCAGAGGGCTTTAATGGAGGTGGTATTTCTCCCCAGTCAGCTGAGTTGCTCGCCTGGAGACTTTTTCTCATAGGTTGAGTGATTTCTTGCTGTGCACTTTAATGCCGCAGCCCCTCCTCTGACTCCCCCCTCACGTCTCCACTTGTGATTTCACAAATAAGCTTGTTACATCACATAATGCTCCCCTAGACTTACGCAGCAGGCTATTTATTCTTGGATCAAACTGCTAATGTGAACAAATGTTTCACAGTTTTTTTTTTTCACTTTCTATTTCCCGGCTTTCTTTAATTGTATGTGTGGGTCTGTAAATTGCGACCTGGGGTTGCTACACAGTCAATTTCACTAGATATCTTTGTTAGGAAAAGCTATTGGTGTGTGTGGTGAAAAGCCAAAGACTTGGACAAAAGGATTTCAGGTTACTGTAGGTTGTCCAAGACGAAAGAAGGACTGAACACAGTGAAACATTTTTACTTCCACAAGCAGCCAGCTTGTTTATAAGGCATGTATGATTTTTTTTGATGACTGAAGATGGATGTTCACTTTCACACATCATTTAACCAGAAGATGACAACTGTGGCTCGCAACCTCAAAGGCAACAAATGCCTAAACAACTTCAGATGCAAGGACGCTCGCTCACTAAACAAATTGCATGAATAAATGACGTGTATTCAAAAACTTTCCATACATCTTTCCTTTGATACATTATAATTTAATGTTATACATTTTACATTATATTACATTACTGGTTATATGAAATGTGTCACTCTATCAAAAGGAATAAAAATACAACGCGTGGTCAGAACATGCCTGTACAGTTTAAGTTCAATCAGTCTTTACACCTATGCTCACCAATATTGTCTCATTTATGTGTAGTCAAAGAATTGGAAAAAAAAATATTATGGAAAAGATTTTACTGGTTTTATAGTCACATTTGTTTATTACAAATGATTTACATGAAAAAACATGCTTTTTCTAACTCGCCTGCATATTTCTGTTTTTCAGAAAACAGTATATGCTTAGACTACAAACAGGAAGTGGAATGACATTTTCAAATGCCTTAGGGAGGAAGTCATTATGGGTGATAGGTGTAAAAAAAGATGTGACAACAGAGAAAGCCGCAGCTGTATCCAAACCCAGCAGCTGCTTTCACTTGTTGGAATAAAATAAAAAGCTTCTGCTTGTGACCTGTGGCTGGCATTGACATACTCATTCCTGTTGCCAGGTTTGAGTTATTCCACTCAAGAACAGGGGATATGTAAGTAAATATGTAAAGATCTAAAATATTTAAACAATTTAAAATGCAGGAAGCCACAGTCTGTGAACCCTGCAAGCCCTGTTGAAGAACATAATTCTTTTCCACCAATACATGTGTTCCTGCAATACAACTTTGAGTTTTTGTCCAGCATTATTTAACTTTTATATACACTCACAGCACTTAGTCAAGGTTAGAGAAATCTGAAAGAAAAAACACTTACCGGTGACTTCAGACACATGTTTTTCACTTTTTTCACAAACCTTAACCAAAGGGCTGTTGTTGCCTAAGTCTAAATCTGGAGTCAAACGTGGGTCTGTGAAATGAGAGTTGTGTGCTTTTCATGGTCATTCATTAATTAAAAAAATGACATCACCTTCAGCCTAAATGCATTTACAACAGCAGCGTGTTTGTGTGGGGACAATCTTTAGCAGACACTGTGTGTTTTGGTAAATTACACTCAATATCTTTGTTTAAACTCCTTTAATATTCATCCTGTTGCTGCTTGTTTCCTTTGTAAATTTAATCACAATAAATAACAGTTGCTGCCAATTCTGTGGCAAATTTTCTGTTGCTATTTTCATGGTCCTGGCATATGAAGATGCTGTCCATATTCTTAATCCCACGTACAAACATGTGATTGGCTTGGTTGTTTCTTCAGCTGGGGAAACAGCCATTAATGAGCACAGTGCTGGACCTATTTGAGTGGCTGAAAATTGCCAACCAGTGACAGACAGGCACGCTCTATTCCTCATTAAGCCTTCAGCTTTTTACTCGTCTGATTAAACTCTGTTTGTTACCTGGATGAGAAAAGGTCATCGCAGGATGTAACCTGTCTGTCCCAGTGACATTTTTTTTCTTTGGCCTCCCTTTAATTATTAGTCTCCATCACGTGGCCAGAGTAATGCTGACACGAGCTGTCTTAAAGAAGAAAACGCATCTTCAGCTGTCAGAGGACGTTAGACTCATTTGACCTCTCTCGAGCTCCCTGCCCAAACAAATCACCGTTCAGCCTTCACTCGACCTGTACGGAGAACTTTGTGAGGATTGCAGCTCAGACTATCTCAATCATAGAATCACTGGGGAATCGTATGTTTGCTTTACCAGTAAATCAGCCAAAATCTCTTTTAAACTAAAAGTTCTTGCCAACATTGTGTTGCCTCATCAATAAATCTCGGCTTTAAAATGAGTTTTGCGGATGCACCGTGAAGATTAAAACAAGAGCCATCAAAGGTAGCAGACCAGCTGTGGATGAGAGGAGATCTTTCATCAGACACTAACAACAGATACCCAGCCCAATTATACGACATCAGTCAAGATGAGAATCATGACTTCAATCAGCACCTTTGAAACTTGATCAGAAATGCAGACCATGTCAGGATCAACAAACTCCAAAGACTCCGTCATCTCAGAGGGACATGGGCCGAGGAGCACGAAATGTGAAAAGTTAATAAAAATAGTTTTACTGGAACTTATGATGGGTTTGCACTGGTTAAAACACCCTTGTGATTGGTAAAAAATCTCAAAAAGTATTCTCTTCTTATGCACAACATCACACAAATGCTGTTTTTCTGCATTAAGGAAATTATTTTCTAATGACGTTACTCCATAATTTACATACAGCATCTGTTTTGTGCGAGGCAAGTCGCAGATTTTCTCGCCAAAGGAATTTCTGACTATGACATAAACACCGCAGAGTTTCCCCCTTTTTCGGAGACTTTTGAATGGGACACACTCAAAATACCCTCTGACATCCATGACAATTAAATTAGCCGCTAAAAAACCCGTTCTAGCTCTCCGGTGGTAATCAGAAAAAGCCCCCATAACATAAATGGGACATGAAAGGGCTTTCTAAAACCTTTCAGCATTAGTTCTCTCACACAGTTTCCAACAGGAGCGCCCCAGTTTCATTCGTGTTTGTGCTGAATAATGAACGCTTCATGACACAGTACTTGGGCATCACTCCAAAAAACAAATCTATTTGCCAGAGCAAATCTAAAATTGATAATGACGGGAAAAATTATTATTGCTGATTTAACACATTCATATTCATTTTCGACAGTAACATCCATCAGCTGTGATTCTTTCCATTATGTCGTTAGAGTAAACACCAGCACCCGTTCAACAACAACAGCAACAACATGCAGGTCTGCTATGAACGAAAAATAAAGGAAAAAATCTCCTTCACACGCGCACACACACTCACACAGTGGGGCTTAAAGCTACAATACGAGAGTGGATCAATTTTTACCTTATTGAAAAATTATCCAGACAGATTTGGTGGAGGGTTTATTTAGCCACAGGCGCTTTAATATTGTTCCAATTGGGTTCTAGGAATAGTTTAAATATAGATAAACTTTCCCAAAAAGATCAACATGTGTGTGAGCACGGAAGACAGAGAGGGAGTGAGAGACTGGGGGAGACAAACAGAGAATGAGAAAGAGAGGAACTGCGGATTTACCCAAACTGAGATGTGGCACAGATGGTGGGGAGTGTAGGTAATTGGGGGCTGCCATCCTGTGCTCCCAAGACACGTAACTCAAATGCACCATTATTACATTGACACAATGACTGCTTCATGGACATCTCCATATCTGGCCTGCATTCTTATGCTGAACGGGAGGCACAACACATGGAAAATAACCATGTTTTAAACACTGAAATAAATTCTATGCGCTGCGAGAGGGACTTTTAATATTGACAGTTTTATTAACTCTAGAGGCGGAACAGCTGAAGATGGGAAATGATGGAACACCTCATTAATTTCTCTGCCATCGCTTGAACATTTCAAACAAGAGTAGATTTGAGGGATTGATGCAAGGTTCCATAAGCGTCCGCATACTTTGATTTCAAGTTAGCACCCTGATGGGGGCATTTTTAATTTTAAACTTGCTTCTATTTTCTCCTACATACCCATCTGGGATTAAGCAGCCATAGTTGCGACCTGCCTGGGTCGTGGCTGAGACTTTTATAGCTGGGCGAGGTGAGTTAGTCCAGCTGGAAATGCTCAGCTGAGACTTTGTGCAGGGTCAGTTCTCCTCAGGCTCTCTACGGGAGCAGACTCCAACTACCTGGACCAGACACGAGATTGTGTCTCACTCCATAACTGTCTCATTTAAACGTTACCTCAATGAATTTAACATCCTGACAACAGGTCATGCATCCGCTCGTGTTCATGTCGAGGTCTAATGTTGCTTATTCTTTGCCAAGCAGCGATTAATATGTTACTGTTTACAATCACCCTGCTCATTACGTGTGTGACTTTAATGATCTGCATGTGTGTGGAAGTGAATGCATTTAATTTACAGCTTCAGTTAGCTGACAACAACAACCTTTGACAAAAGCAGTAAAGAACACAACAACAAGGAATCTAATTAAATCATGTACCATGAGGCCTGCAGAGAAATATCAGCAGAGCAAAAGAGAGAAAAAGCCATAGGGAGAGGTGTGAGGGTCTTTAGTGGCAGGGATGCCGGTAAATATTGTTGTAGTAATGCACACTGACTTCTCTGAGGTTCAATTAGGCGACTGCATTAATAGAGCCACGATGGGTGAAAGACAATGAGGAGAAAGGAGACAAAATAGGCCGCAGACTGAGGTTCAGCTTTTTGTCCAGAGCAGAGACGAAGCTTCCCCGTGTCCTGACCCCCTCATCCCCTCCGCAATTGCAGAAAAAAAAGGAGCCCACCATGCTGTGCTGCAATGGGCTATACAAGAGAAAGCAACTGGCCCCTGTGTCTCCCCAGCTGGAGCCCGTAATCTGGCAGCCACGTCTGTAAATCACATCACTCCACGCCCTTTCTTGACACTGCGAGGAGAAGAACACACGTTTCTATTGCGGATTTTATCCCTAATTTCATCACAAGGAATCAGAATAAAAGCCTCAATAGCCGACTTAAGCACTATATTTAGTAGAGTAGACTTAATTTAAATGGTTTACCATGCAGATGGAAAATGGAGCACCATTGATATAATCCTCTTAAGTCTCTCAATATCACTTGTGAAGCACTCCTCTAAACAGGCAAATACTAAGTCCAAATCTCTTCACAAGATCTCTTCTCCATCAGGAGAATTCAGGCATTGTTTGAGCCAAATAGCAGTCTAAGGTCAAACAGACTGGGAGCTGAAGAATATCTACTCAATGCTTTAAATTATTTTTGTACCTGGTATCTGTAACAGCAGATATTGGCAAAACAGGAGGAAATGGCAATAAAACAGAGAACAAGAACTCATCAAAAGCTTGACTGCATTTCAATTGAAAACAATCATGTCATTTCAATTCCAATGTTTTTCACGTCTTGTTCCGAGCGCTAAAATTGGTCGCAGAGAGACAAACAGATTCAGAGGGGGAAAAAAGTGGCAAACAGAAGAGAGATGGACTGCAAATAAGAACCATTCCAGGGACGCAGAGGGGCGTCTTTCATGCAAAAAGCACTCTGGCTGAACAGAGGGGTGTTCTGAAACAAAGGGAGCTCACACGTTGCCAACTGCAGCTCAAGGTGCAGGTGAAGAGCTGTGCACAACGACTGCAGCACCTAAACGCACAGGTAGCGAATTTAAAAGTGTCTGTCGCAAAGTTGGACCCGCTGGAATAAGAAGCTCAGCTGCACCTGAACACATGCACCATCACGTGCACGTTCGCTTGAGAATCAGTGTAGCAATGGGCACACGCACAAAGTCCTAGGTTCTGCAGTTCATCAAGTGGCCAGGGTGCCTGCATTGGTTTATTCTGGGGCCTTTAATCTCATGCTACCAACAAGGCAAGTGGAGGCAAATCAATTCTTCCCCGTGGTGTCACCATCATCCAAATTCTGCAGCCTCAAGGGATAAACAGTTTGATGTGACATTACAACCGTCCCTGGTCTCTCTCCGCTTTCCCTCGCTCATCCAGATTGGCTGCAGTACGTCTTCACGATTGTAAAGGCTTTGAAAGAGGAGACACCTTTCACTTGAATCCACACAGCCAATCCTGAGCCAAACTGCCAAATTTCTGAAATTATTTTGACATAATAAAAGTCTGCATTTGTAATCCCCTTCACTGGGAATGTTTGTACCGTCATTTATTAGCATTTATTTTTCAAACTATGTCGTATTACAGCGCGTGTGCAGCTCTGATTGAGTGAACCGTACAACAATCACAGGGTCAGTGTCCTGTTGGATTAACTTTAAGCGTTGAATTGTTTGTGTTTAAAGCGTATAGGTTGGCTGTAATTCTGATACAATAGTTTTACTGAGCTGGTTATTTAGAGTTATTAATATTTGTTTTGTTGTTATTATTCAAAGCGACGTACTTTCTTTAAAATGCACCAGCTGTTAAAATGAAGAAACAATTATTGGATAAAAGGTTGAACATTGTGGTTCATTTTTACAACAAGCTTTACACAAAGGTGTGCATAGCTCCTGTCAACTCCATCAATCCTTCGTAAAAATCAAAAAGAGAAATGGTGATGTCAATGAAACCTGAAATACCAACTCTATTTAACTTCTCAGAGATGCGCTTTTTGTCTGTTTACCCTGCCTGTCTTTGCTAATTTACCATGGATAACATCAGTCTCTGTCAGTCCAACACTTTATCTGTGTCTGTGCATGTCAGCTTTAATCAGTCTCACTGATTCAGGTACAGCATGTCACCCGAATGGTGAATTTCTGGATTCTGGATCCAGTCTTCCAACATTATGTCGTAGACTCAGAGGAAACTCAAGTCTTTCTCTGAAGTTACATTTGGGATGGATGGTTTTGAGAGGCGCCTTGTAAAAGAGAACTACAGGTAACTTACAAGAATGTGAACCCAAAGGCATCTGTGTTCCTCACAGTTTTTAGAGTCGCTCCCAGGATGTAATCTGCCTTCCAGGTAACAAAACTAATCATAGAGGACCATTGACGTTTGTGTTGTTGTGATTCCTCCCCCATTCCTCTCCCTCCAGTAAACAGGCCCTGACTCAACTTTCACTGAGCTTCATGGCTGCCAACTAGCCTGGGGGGGGGAGGGCGAGGGGGGGTGGGACATGGAACATATTGCTCTCCCTGTCTAACACTTCTAGGATTAAACATTAATTCACAAGTCTCTGAAACTTTAATATCTGGGCATGTGTGAATTGTCGTGTAAGTTGGAGGATAGAACAGTTGATTTCTCACTCATTTGCTGCATTAAATAAAACAAGATGCTGTTATGTATCCGTGTTATTGTCGCACAGTGGGAATTTAGTTTGCGTGTGAGTTTATTTAACCAATTAAAAGTGCTGCTCATGTTGAATTCTTTAAGACACGGCTCTCGAAGCCAGACGAACGAAACTAATGTCAGGGACATATGCAATCTCACATGCAGCTTCTTAAGGTGATGTCCACGAACGTTCAGGGCTGGAACACATGGTAGTGGGGTGGTTGTCTGCGTGTGTCTGTCTGTGTTGGCACTGAGACAGACTGGTGACCTGTACAGGACCCCGTCTCTCACCCTACGACAGCTGGGATACGTGACCCTGCACAGAATAAGGAGCCACATAACGGATAACGCATGAATCAAAGGAAATATCATGGTTTCAGGACCTGTGTGAAAACAGGTTAAACAAATTTCCGACCTCTAGCTAAAAACATTTAGTGACAAAGACGTTTGATCATTTACTTATTTTATCTGACACGGTAGTTTAGGTAGTTACTCTGTTAAAATGTTACAAAGCTGGTTTTGTAGAATTCATTATGGAGTAATAGTTCAATTTACACCCACTCTGACATGAACAATATGCTGAAATATTTTTCAATGAGCACACACAAATAATATTATAGTTTTTGACATTAAATTCTGTAAAATGTGACCACTGGTAGGATTTATTATCTGCTTGGAGAGATCGCTGATGCATGTTTGTGTCTTGCTCTTTCTCCTTGAGCCTCTCTGTGGATCATGAGCCGGGAATTGACAGCAGTGGATCTACGGTGAGCTTGCAGTAGTTTCACACATACCCAGCCACAAAAAACAAACCAAAAGAAAATTAAAGAAGCAATATTGTGTGAGGTTGCAGTCATGAATGATTTTTTACGCTTGCTGAAAAAGAGGCAGAGGAACAGGGGAAACCAGAAAAGGACAGTAGACATGTTTTGCCACTGAGACGTCTTCTTTTCCCACTGGTTTGCACATGGGTTGGAATAAAATGTCTCAATGACAGGATTGACTGTGTTATAAATGAATTCATACTTTCAAGGTCCAATCAAGATGTCTTAATAACTTTGGTGATCCTGTGACTTTCCACTGAGAGGCATCCAATACTTTGATTTATCACAGATGGCAGCAAAATAATGACTCGGTACACTTTGTGTTTAGGGCATGAAAGAAAGTAATACAACGCGAACATGATAAACTAAGATGGTGGACATCATAAACGCCAGCATGTCGCTGTGACCTGACAGTGCGACTACTCTGGTTGTAGAAGAAGTGGAGAAAAATAACGGCAACTGTGAGGATTAATGTGGAAAAGGAAATCTCTCTCCAATTATGCAGAATAATAATTAAAAAAACACGGATTCACCTGGTTTAGGTGACCGCGCTGCATCGATGACATGAGAAAAGTTTATTCAGACGGAACATGTAACGATGTGAATGTACAGTACACGGCACTTTGTACAATGTGTGCAACACCACATCACCGTGAGAGATACGTTTGTTGCTGGGACGTGGTGATTTCCCCACTGTGCAGCCGGACGGGGAATTTCAAAAGCCTGCGACAAACCCAGCCGAAGACATTTCTCTGACTCTAGCGCAGCCATTCGCTCCTTCTCCTTCACTTGTTCTTTCTTTGTGAAAGCACGACACTGCCACACAAACAACTCTAAATAATGAAAATGTGCTCACAGGGTCAAGCGCTTCTTGAGCTCGGCCTGTTTCCTGCCAAATAGTCAGTGCAGTGGGGACGGGGGGAAACTCCCTCCTAGTGCCCGAGGTTTTAACACCCCCCCCCCCACCCAGTCTTTATTGCATTCCTTGGCTCTCACCTGCAACAGCCTCTCCTTTCCCTGCCTGCCTGATTCTTGCCGTAAGTGCATAAATGCTTACACAGAAGGTTGACAACTTTGGCGTTTGGTGACTTTAACTATAACATTGTCCTGTTTTTTGTCCTCTCGTACGTGACTCGATTGCAGATGTTTCGCTTGCATTTTTCATTTGTCTCCGTCGGTGTGTGTCTGTGCTGATATTGCTCTGTGCATAGTACAGTGTGAAGTCCTGTGGGGAATCAGGATGATCAGCCTCTAGAGAAAATTCACATCTTCACATGTTCACATGCCGACCTTCCCATGGGCTCTGCAGTCATCTCAACATATGGTTTTATTTGTGGACTTGTGAGATATTTCAAGTAAAAACTAAATGCTGAGCTTCCATCCTGAGCAAATATTGGATTTGACATTACTGTAAGTGTGTCAACATGGTACGTCTGCAGTATTAATATGGCGCAGTAAGATTTTATTTACACGGTGAAGTGTATCTACAGCACAGGAGTCTAATAAAGAAAAGTGGCTTTGGAAACATACACCACATCTTCAAGAGAGGTTGAAGTTGAGGAATATTTAAAGGTAGAGAACAGACATCCGCCACTGCCTCCTCAGCTTATATTAGCAGTCAATACACAAGGCCATGCAGAGCTTTAGACGAATATTATGCAGAGACACCCAGGAGTCTGCCTCCCAATATCCATTAAAGAATCAGCCTCAAGGTGTTGGATCCAGCAGGACATACAGAAACAGAAAGTACTTCCACCACTAGCTGCGGCTCACCACCCTGGTTCAAACAGAAACCCATTAGGGTCAATGAACAGTGAGGCAGGGGCCTGTGCATGGCATTTCCATGGAAACAGTTTTGTAGTAAACTAAGTGGGATTGCAAAGACCTTTTTGTTTGTGGGCACCATCAAGTATTGTGCAGCGCTGTGAGCAGACTTCTGATGACGTGTTATTTTAGGTGCTTTTGATTTTTTTTGTCTTTTGTTGTCCTCCTGGAAACATTTTTTCTTAGAACTGCTTGTTTATGTTTTTTAAAATTGTTGCCGTACACCTTCTATCTGGTTGCAAAGAACACAATGCCAAACCAGCAGACACACACAGAAATGAAATAATAAGACACGAATTCACGCACGCAAGCACACAGGTCTGTGGCTGTGCGCACAAGCGTGTTTTTCAGTTCACATAAATAATGTGACAAGTAAGTACATGACAGCACTCTGATGTCCTGCGGTGAAAACTGGTGTGATTTAATTTCAAACAGCATTTAAATATATTACAAAAATGAGTATTTCATCCAGACTTTTTGCTGGCAGTGCTTCAGAATGACTAAATGAGAACATTTGCTCTTTTTTCCTTCTTTTGACAAACAACTTTTTTTCAGTACACCTTTGTTTATTTTATTTTTTCTTTTTGGAGACAGATGAAAACTGCTTTGTGGGTCTCTTAAGCTAACATGACAATAAAACTCATTATTAGCTTGTTTTCCCTCTTCGTCCTTTAGAAGTTAGGAAGGAATTATTTTTGGAGGTGACCTTGCCGGTACAAATGTACACATCTGGCTCTGGAAAACTTCCCGGTTTGTTTTGTACTGTTGGCGGCTCTCACCGTGCACTTCCTTCGCTTGTCCCCCAACCACACTGAGGGTATGAGGGCGCATAATACGAGTAAAATGTCACCATGATAAATCTAACCTTTCCGGGGAGCCCTTACTGCCTGCATACCTGTGTACTTGCATTAATAACCAGATCTATCAAAGGGGAGTTTTCAGTTGCATTAGTGTTATGGGAGTAATTGCTGTCAGTGAGTCCGGTCATAAATCCTGACACCTCAATCACTGCAGCTCCATAAATCACACTTAAAAAGTTCACGTTTGATACTTGCTTCCTGCCCTGGCTGCTATCTGCAAACTGCTGCGGGAGAGAACTCGGTGTCTCTCATTTTTCATTCTCCTGTAGGCTTTCTTCCAGGTAACACTTCTCTCGCGGGCGAGTACAGACTTTAATGACATTAAGTAAACAGGCTGTCCTTTTTCCAGATTTCCCCCTAATGGGCACAGTCAGATGTTCGAAACCTCACTTTGGGTGTCAACTTTCAAACCGCAAGCAAACTCCTCCCCAGATCAGCCTCCATGGCTCTGTTCATTAGTAGCTGTAGTAAGATGCCATTTACTTTGAGTGAGGTGGGAAATCGGTCCGATTATTGGCCTAACGAGACAAAGCCGAATACACTATCTTCAGCACGGAGGCGGTAAAAAAGGGTCTAAACTTACAGAAGAAATCCAGTGTCTAATGCAGCCAGACAGTCACTTTATGACAACAGTATGTCAGTGGTTATGGTTGGTATCTGTTATATAAATCTGTGCCCACTGGCCTTCAATGGGCGTAGATGGACTTGCTGCAGTTCATCACTGTCCCTACTTGGAGCACTCGCTTTTACAATGAGTTCACAATCAGGAAATAATCCAGGCACAATGATTGACAATAAAAATAGATTTGTTTTGAACTTATCTACTAAGCTATAGTAGATATGGGACCTGCCACTTGATCTACAGATGTTAATAAATGGCATATTTAGAAAAGTAAACACAGTCTGTTAAAACTGCAGCACACTGAGACACATTTAAATGTGACCTGCTGCTGTTCATTACATCTGGACTGGTGTTTCTGACTGGAATATTACAAACACATATATTTTAACCTCACTGTTGGCATTTTTTTTTTACCATCCTCTTTGTGATCTCTCTCCAAAAAACCCGTCTTTCCTCTTTTGGTGTGTAGCACACACAGTGTAACTGTAGATGTGTCCAGTCCACGTAAACAGCCTGAAAAATATGAAAAGGATGTGATTGGCGTATTAACATACACAGAGGTTTTGCAGATACTCAGAATATATCCTGTAACTTGTGTCCCAGTGACCAAATAGCATAACAGTCTATGTGGAAATGTTGGACGGACTGATTGACACTATGATCCCCTCAGCCCTGCCATCAGTGTCTTTAAAATGACAGCAGATTTGGGCTATCAGAAACAAATAATCCCCAGATAGGTTTGCACGTGGAGCTGTTTACCATTCACTCACACCGGTGTTCCTGCTTTTGATTATTACAAACATGCATTACCTGATTGTTTCTTGTACGGGCAGAACTGTAAAGTACAAGCAGCGATCTTGTAGGTGATTAATCTTGAATGTGGATCAGACAAGTGTCTCTGTTCCTCCAGATGTGTTATTCTTCTCTTTTTGTTAGACTTCCAAGGGGAGTGATAGATGAGGGTGTCTGCCTGCAGGTAATCCGATTATGGAACCATTAATAAAACATCATTCATTAAGAGCCTGCATCAATCCGCTGTCAACATCAAGTGGTTCACTCATTACAGAATGACAGAAAGATGTGGGGTGGGAGAAAGACGCGAGGCTGTTGTTAAGCTCCGAACTGCACTGTCCCTGTGACGTGTTTGGGAAAAAATACATATTTAATCGATAAAGTTTGTCTTAATACGCCAATGCTTTCTTTGGGCGGGACACAGTAAAAAATATTAATCATTGTTTTTCACTAATTTTATTAATGGCCAACTCTTGTTGATTTTTACTTTTTAAGTTTCATAATTATCACTTTTTATCCATCTTAAAGTAACTCTTTTCATCCATTAATGTTAGTTAATTTAGCAATAATCATTAACTAACAGTTAAATACAAATAGAAATGTTAACTGATATGATAAGAGTTCAGAAACAAAACAATAAGCATTGAGTAACTGTATCCAAATATGTCTGGTTAGCTTTTATATGGGTGTACATATTAATTTAGTTACTTACCAACATTAGTAAGTGATGCATCACAAGTGTATAGCTTTTTATTATATGATTCTTTGAGGGTGATATTGTCCACTTCCTTTTCCATCTGCAAAAGTCTGACTTCTCTTAGGGTGGGTTGAGATTAGTTCAATCAATTAATGATCAATAATCAATTAATTTCCATCTTCCACTCTGTTAGTAAAAAATGAAACTTGGTCTTTACCACGTAGTATCTACAGGAACAAACACACACACGGTGGGGGTTCAGTGTTTTGCTCAAAGACACTTTTACACGTGACTATTAGAGACGGGGATTGAACCAGTAACTGTAGTGGACGGCCACTCTACCTACTGCGATAATAAGTTGATACCTTATTTAAAATGACCCCCATTAATAAATGATTAATTGTTGCATTAGTTAACTATTAGGTCAAGTTAATTACCACATTAACTAATGTTAATTGACGTATCCTTATTGTAAAGTGTTAACCATTGTTACGTTCCACCTCCATTTTCCTCTATCGTTCCATCTCTTTCTCCAGCCTTCTTATAAATGCTCCTCCTGCGGCAGAGTGACAATAGCCGCCCAGCCTCTGGATCCCACAGGGCCTTCATTATGACTGACTGTATTATGTAAAGCACTTAAAATGCCTAATTATGCTCTCTGCCTGGCTCTATTTTAGTTCCTAAGTGCTGCAGTCTTCTGACTGATGGTCCTTGGGGACTTTTCACTCTGCATTTGAAATATTTTTCTCATATCCTCTCTTCACTTAACAGTGTATCTTCAGACACAAACACCTTCTAACAGAATTGGCAACACTATCGTGTCAGTGGAAGTGCAGGGCTCGGACTCCTGAGGTGGAAAATGGCATAATGTGCCTATATGGAAATCAAATTGATGATAATTTTGTTGGCAATTTTCATATGTAAATTGCAATAACAAAACTTTTAAATCATGAAATACTTGATTGCAAAACTTAATTGGAATTTCAGAAAATGTATTTGATTTTTTTTTTTTCATCCTAAACCAAAATGATTCCTCAGTGGGCACATAATTCAAAGCAAGTGCTTACATAATTAAAACATAGCCAGGGGTTAGAAAAATAATTTATACTCAACATTTCAGGAAAATCGAAGCTGTTGTGAAGCTGTTTTCATTGTGATTCATGGTTAGTGACAACATAATGGAATCTGAACAGGGACGGTTATATTGTGTGTGTGTGTGCGTGTGTGTGTGTGTGTGTGGAATTTCCACTGCAGAGAGAAATTTAATTGAATATCCCCTTGCGTTTCCACTGATTGCACTATATCTCCTTTTTAACCTGAACTATTCCTTTTTCCACTGAACTTGCACACTGCACTGGGCTTTGAGTGTGAGTGTGTACGGGGGGAGGGTGTGTACGGGGGGATTAGATCAATGTGGGTGTGTGCAAATGATTGAGAGAACGTGCATGTGGCGTTGTGCGTTGGTATTGTAGGTGATGGATTTGTGTCTGATTGTCTCAGGAAATTACCATAAACAGACGAGAACAAATTCCTAATTGTTTATGCCTCCATATTTACAGCAGAAATGCCTGCAGCATATTGCGGTCTCCCTTGAAACTCTCGCAGATTGCTCATAATTTTCTCCTCCCCTGAGAGCTGAGTTCTAACCAGGTCAACCCCAGGTTAAAGTCAGGTCAGAGCGGAAAAGGCAGCAATACATCATCCTCCATTTATAAAGATGAGGGATTATCTCACAGGTGACCGGGCGCAAATTATTTGACCATCACTGAGCTTCTGACCATCTTGTCTATACCGCAATCATCCAAATAAGGCCTCCTGTGGGTGAAATTCTCTGTTGGGCCCTTGTCTGCTAAAGCAGTTAAGAGCAGATGGCCGACTATTGACATGCAAGGAAGCCTGTCTAATGCAGCCGCTGTACTGCACTATTACCGCTGACAGGGGGAAAGGGTTGATGGAGTCTAAAGTGAATTAGTTTTATGTTTCGTTAGTGCTCATTGCTGCCCTGTGAGTCAACAGTCTGGGTGTTCTGGCGAAAGTCAGGATGGCAGAGGCAAGACCAGAGGCAGCTGAAAATATGGGTTTTTACAACTTTTTATGACTTTGAATTGTGTTATTCTGACTATTGACATTAGTAATTTAGACTATTTGTAATAGTATAGCCAGTCTAAATGGAATGAGGTTGTGTAGTCATTTATCAGTTTTCATTATGACGGGACATTCCACATTTCATCTTTTCTACATTGTTTGTGCACCAACAGCCTAATTGAAGCAATGCTAGTTATTCAGTCACTCCAGTGGTGCAAATTGAATCCACAACTACATTAATAATAAACCTTTGATTTGTTTTGGATCTTGGGTAATCCCTTTAGCTCTGGCACACTGACATCTGAAAAAAACAAAACCATTAATCTGGTAATTAAAAAACAATAAGCAGATTTAATCCACCTGAATTCATTTACTGCTAATGCAAACTACACAGGCCTGTCACACCAAAGGTCCTTGTGTGGTCACTTGATAAGTGGCCTTGGAAACAATCTCTCTGTTCCATTTAGATTTGTTTTTTGAAGTGTTTTTTTTTTTATGATATACATTCATTTTCTCTATATTCAATGTGAAGCTCCTTTCATGCTCTTGGACAAGAAATTGAAATATTTGAGAACTTAACATAACAAAAGATACACTGGCAAAGAAAACAGTTTGAAAAAAAATATTTTGTTGGTTTTATTCAATGAAATGTTTGTACATGGATCACAAAACAAAACAAAATTAAAACTATTCATTTTAAGCATGTTTGAGCACAGAATAGTGCTCAAATGAAATTTGCATGTTAAATTGTACTTTCAGCACTAATTGGCTGACAAATGTGTTTCCATAATCAGTTTTTCCAGTGCAGATGCTCTTAATACTGATTGTGTATCATAAGTTCATGTCAAGTAAACCAATAATGTGAGTTAATCTATACTTGTTTCGAGAAAATAAGGTTCTCCTCTATCATATATAACCAAGAACTTAAAATTTCCACAAATTCTGTAAATTATTGTGTCCAGAGACAAGCTGCAACTGGATCCAGTGATGACAGAAGATGCAGTGGAAAACCCGAATGCACATCTGCCCGAGAGTACTGATGAGCGTCCTCCTTGAGAAACAAATGCCTCACTGTTCTTAAATTGGCTGAATTATTGAAAACAATAAGAGAGAAACCGCGGCGCAGAGACACTGTGAGTGGCAGACTCAGGTCAGCTTATAGAGTTGGAGCATATCAGAGTTCTAAAGAAAAATACCTACTGTGGTTGGCAAATTGAAAAAGAAAGGTTTTTATAAAACATCTGTGGTTTTCATATGTCATAACTAATTAATAAATCTGTCCCAGAGTTAATAAATACTACTCCCTTATTTACAAAGGTCTAATTTCAGGGGTAAAGAGGACCAACACATATTGTAACAGCAAATAAAAAGTTTAAAAAACTGTTGTTTGCAAACAGAAAGTAGCTGCCCAAATCTAGTCTTTGGTTCCTGTTTTGGAGACTGAATCATTCTAGCTAAATGGCTCTCTCTTGGCAATTTTTGGATATGGGATGGGATGATGGTTCATGCGATTAGGCTGGAGAATAATGCATACAGCTGCTCACTGTTGGAGAAAATCAGCCGGATTGTTCACTCTTTCTGTGGAGAAAGGCTCTCTGTCCATCGTAACTCAGCGAGCCTTATCAGGTAATTAACGTCATGAATGGAGGTTTAATGACCCTCACATCAACCTTGTTTAAAGGAAGTAGAATTAAAGATCCTATCTGGACATGTAATAATGCGGGAGGAGCCGGGGTAGCAGGGATGGCAAGCCTTAGCATCAATGTCATCGTTCTGCTGATCAGGCACTGAGAGTCTGGCTCGGGCATTATGAGAGCTCCTTAAGACAAGCAAAGTTTCCTGATGCCTACCAACTTATATATACGGCTCTACAGCAAATAAAGAAGTGTTCAGACTCGGTAATTGGACTGTGACCTGTCATGGACATTGAAGATGGTTAGATTAAATGAATGGCCACACGCGGTATTGACATTAGTTATGTCACACTTTTTTTGTTTCTTTAAAAACGAAGCACATTGAACGACTGTGATGACGTAACTTTATGTGGGAAAGAACAGACTGAAGTGAGTGGATCCACTACAAAATTATCTCTCCACGGGAAACTAATACTTTGATGCTTACTTAAGGTTGGGAGCATATTATACATCAAACTGTGGACCTCAGAGAAAGGTTCCTGTGAACAAGAAATGCTTTCAAGAAATGCTTCAGTAATTATAAAAAGGGAGTTAAACTGAACTTGGTAATATACGTACTAATGGGTTCAGGGTTTCCACACGTCACAACATCTATAGAGCATGAAGTGGTGAACAGTGACTGTTGGAGTAAAGGCCGTGTAAGCTTGTTGTCACTAAATCGACTCGCCGGTTTGACTTCGTGTGAGCATAAAATCTCTCCATCTGCTCAGTCCACAAATAAGATAATGATCAAGACTTTACATAAGAACTAAATCCAAATACAACATTATATAAAAAATTATATTTGTTCCATTATTTCCCAAATTAATATTGATTAATCTTCAAACTTCTACTGTATTTTTGAGTTAGTTTTTTGAGGCCATCGCAGTACGTAAAAGGCCCTAATTGAAATTGCCATTAGGTCAAGTCTAGATGTCCGGAAAATGATCTGTGTTGGTAATAATCTATGTGAGTACAGCTTTTACACAGCTAATCAGCACATTCCTTAAAAGAGACTGAAGGAGGACGTCTGTTTGGTAGTTTTCCTAGTTCTTACCACTAGTAAAGCTAAATTCTCCAAACCCCCAACAGCACTTCTCGATTCACTAAGCATAGACTTTGAAGGTGACTGCCACACAGTCTGTATCTGTTAACCCCCAGTCATCAAAGGATGAATTGTGTCCTAGTCATGTCTTTCTATGTCTTTGCTGAGGACACTGTTTTTTACCACTAGCTGGAAGTTGCACACTTTTACCAGACATGTCAAAAACATGATTCATTCAGAATTTCATTCAGCATCAGGCTGACATCGGGTTTGTCACCAAATATGCTTTTATTCAAAATAGAAATGTCAGCAGCAGTCATTTTCTCTCTGAGGGTGGCACAAACAGACAAAAGCATGATTTTAATTCAGCCAATTGGACACTACACAAATAAGCTACAGAACAGCAATAATTTATTCAGAGCTCCAATGCTAACCAAAACAACAGGAAAACATGTATATTTAAGACTATAGTCTTAATTGTAAAATGCATCAGCCTGTTTGTCTGCCATCAGGCTCTGGCCTTCTAGGACCTTTACATTAAGAGCAGGACTTGACTGAACTGACTGAAAGTCATTCCGTTTTATTTGCTTAGATATTTTATTCCTCGTGTTTTATCTCTGTCATTTTTTCACTTTTTCATTCATTTCATTTTATTAGGTTTTCAACTTTTTTATTTGTACTAGCTTTATAAATAAAGTGTGTTTATCTTAGGTCCTCTGCACAGAATTGCAGTCTTCCCCACTGAAAGCAAATGGTGCTGACTGAGAGTTACTGTATTCGCAACAAGTCCTCCAACTCGAACGACCATTTAGAGCATATGTCCCCTTCATATGACAATTTAATTATTTTTTATGCAAACTTAAAGCAACTGAAGGACATTAAAAGCTGCCAATGATATGTGATATTATCTATTAATATTACAGTATATGTTACTTTATATGCTATTTTTCTGTAGATAGAGATCAATACAAACATGTGGATTGTATTGTTGCCTTTAGAAACTTTGACTTGACAGAGTCTGTATTTTCACTTTTACTTCAGTTTATAAATGCCGAGAGTTCAGCTTTAAGCACCTGTCAGATTATAGTTGTAGACCTTTATATATTTTACTATAGTACGAGTTCGGTTCCATTGGCTACAGCAAAAACGGGGAGTTGAGCACAATTTTTGTTTCCAAGTACTGATACCAAAATGCCTAAAAAAAGCTGTTGGGCAAAAATCTAATTTGAGTTTACTAGTCTTTAAAAAGACTAAAAATAACACATATCATGGCTGAGCCTTGCAGGGACAGTGGTGGGAATTTTGGGCTGCTTGACAACAGCTCAACAACAGCTCTGACACTTTAACTATCTACAATCCCAGGGCCTCTGTCAAGCTCTGGGCCCCTTGAATCACTCAGGCTTTTCCTCCCCAAAGAGTGCGCCTGGCAGCCTGCCAGTGGTAAACCATTAGTGTGAATCCCGTTGATTCTTGACACCAAAATTGCACTATGCCGACTACTCAATTGTGATTGTTACAGAAACATCCCCTACAGTGCCTGTCCACCCAGTTCATGATAGGTCACCCAAATTCCAAGCTTGCACAAGTGGGAAAAACACCTGTGTTCAACTAACAACCATGCCACTTTGATAATCCGCAGGCCCACCACCGAAAAAAAGCTGCAGAGCCTTCAGTGCCACACTCATTGTTAGCGGATCAGCTGTAGGTCTTTCAAGTTTGGAGCTGCAGTCATGTAACAGTTTTTGGTGGGATATGTTTTTGCGAATACTACGTATCTACAATCAATTCAAAATGAACATATATACAATTAAACGATGACAGCAAAAAAGCCTGTAACTGATTTTTTTTTAATCCACTTTATACTCTAGTGCAGTAGTGGGGAAACCATTACTATAATAAAATTATATTTAACAGCTATTAACCACGTGACATATGAGAAGTCACCAGAGTTGGCTCCTCTTTTAAGCCTGTCCCACCTACTCATAAATATGCCTGGATTTACATGGTATCTTGTTACCGTGCAACCCTAACATCGCTGAATATTCATGAAAACAAATGCCTCCAACCCGAACAACACATCCCCTGCCTTTGCTGATTCATCACAAAACAGCTGTGATTGACACATCAGCTTTGCACTGCGCCCACTGTGGACAACACATATGTTTCACGGCTGGATGCCGCCCAAACTTAAAGCAGATTTTGTGAGCTTTTGTTTTGCACATATCTCCCAATGGGAATACAGGATATTGACAGTGAATCCCTGGAAATAAACACGCTGATATTTGCCTTTGCACCTACAACATCAACCTGTTCATCCTCTTGTCTTTATGCTTGTCAGTCGTTCAGACGTACAAATGCAAACAAACACATCCATCGCGTTAGGCTTGTGGTTGGATCAAATACAGGCTTGTGATTTTCACCATGTCCTGTTACACTTGACAGCTATTGCAATTTTTCCACACTGACCACTAGAATTAATGTACCTACTTGTTCTCGTGCCCTGTGTTTCAGCTTTATCTGCTTTGAATTACTCACAGGTAATTTACAATGCCTGTGGTGTGATGGGTCCTTAGTATCCCTCTCCAATGATCATCAAACAAACCTCCAGCTGTGGCCTCTGAACACAGCCTATACCACCTCGCTATCATCCTTCTCACACAAAACTGAGAGGAAAGGAGATTGTATATATAGACAGGAAAAGAAGGAGTGATCAAAAGGAACAGGGGGAGAGAGTTATCGCTTCGATTGTACGACGTTTCTTTTCTCCGGTAGCACAGGGGAGATTTCATTGAAAGGCTGTTGCAGTCTATCGATTGGCCCTCAGGGATGGATGCTATGAAGCCAAGGATGGAGAGAGAGTAAGAGAGAGAGAGAGAGAGGTGGAGGGATTCATGCAGGCGGAGCAACACACGGGCAAAGTAGCATTTAGTATTGTTACAGGAAAATAGGAGTGAGATGAAGAACAGTGAGGAACAACGGGAGAGCGACATGTCCATCCATCCATCATCTCAACCACTTATCCACATGAGGGTCGAGGGCGGGGGGCTGGATCCTATCACAGCTGCCACCGGGCAAGAGGTGGGGCACACACTGGACAGGTCGCCAGTCTGTCTCAGGGACAACACAGAGAGAAATACAGACACGTAACCCAATGTGGACATTTTTGGACACTGGGAGGAGACGTCTGGACAAAAAGGCCCCAGTGGGCAGGTGGATTTAAACCTGGGACGCTCCAGGTGAGAGGTGGCAGCCACCAGTGCTGTTAGAAAGACCAGGCACATAGAAAATGTGGCGTCTGGTGATTTTCTTTGTGCTGTGCTGTGTTTATCTCTGCTGGTCAACGAGTTCAGTAACCACGAGCCGTCAGAGAGAAGAAGAGGAGAAAGAAACCTAAAGCACAAAGAAGCAGTGAGCCTGAACCTCAGTGGTTTTCATTCAGGTTGTGAATTGGCTGTGAACGTTACTACCAAGTCAAATGGCCGCTCACATGGGTCATCACTCATCAGTGCCAGTTAAATCATCATCATAATAATTGATAATAGTTATACACAATAGTCATTTACTTTCTTTTTGATTTTTTGAATATTTTAAAAGATCTCATCACTTTTTTATCCACTTATAAAGGTTTGGAAGTCTGCTGACCTGCTGACAAACGAGCATCAGCAGAGTTCCGAAAAGCAGTCACAGCAGCCACAAACTACAAAGACAGTCACAAAGACTGCTGCTCAAGACTAGAGGACACAACCACGGGCTCCCCTGAGTTCCACACCTGTCAGCCTTACTGTATGCATGATGAGTTCAACCACGCCTCCGGCTCCCTCAGCATAGCAGTAGAGCCTTGGATCCATTCAGGGTGAGTGCATGCACCAGGGGAACCACATTGGTCCTCTAGGGTCATATTTATGATGGATGACTCCTGGGGGACAAGAGATGCCTGAGCTGCTCCATTCCCATACCTCCCTTTGTCTTTGTGTTGTACACTTCCGGAAAAAAAAAACCCTAAAACAGACGTACACACAGAGAAACTGTGCGTACGTACAGTTAGGCTCTGACCTTGTCCATGACCACACACCTAAATGACCATGTTTCCGATGAGCGGTTCGCCATTGGAGGGGGAGGGGGGGTGGAAGGAGGTTAGATGTGGTGATGAAATACAATTGTCCCCTGATAGATTGGGGACAAGGCTCCTAATCGCTCTTGATGTCAAGTGGATGACCTCCCGGGATCCAGAGCACAGATTCATCACCCGTGGCTCTCCCCTTATTCTTCACCGAGTGAATCACTGGTGGTGATGTACTGTACAGGTGTGCCACAAATAGTGCCTTTCACCTGATGAAATCCTCCATCAACCACTATTCTTAGGCTACTGTAACCTGAAGCTCTGCTGATGCAGTGACCCCATTATTGCTGTGTGAATGTAGAACTGCTTCAGCTTACTTTACAACATGTGATTTATTACGACCGTGGCTCGCTAAGAATACATTGCACTGGAAGAACAGACCCTGACGAAGGCCATAAGTCGAAACGCTTCGATCTAGAAATGCAGTTGATCTTTATACTGCTGGTGTTTCCATAGTTTTGACCTTTTTATTTTTAGGGAATATGGAAGGAGATGCAAACAGTATGATCGGGTGTGAGTTTGTAATAAAAAGAAAAATCAAGCAGCCATCAGTGCCACCACATCGCTGTGGTGTCATTTACCAGAGCTACATCTGGCCTTATGTGATCCCGCGGAACAACTGCTAACACAGAATCGACCCAGGGCTTTAATAAGACATATTTTTTATCCTAAAAATTACCTGCCCAGACTGCACTCTTCCATTTAGAAATCCATCCACCACAACACAATACAGTTTTTGTAATGTTTGTGCGGGCTACCTTTTCTTCTTTTACAAGTGACCTTTTTTTTTTTTACTTTTATTTTAAAAGAAAATCATTTACTTTTCTTGTCCGACTCTAAGCTGCGGTGTAGACTTGCTTTGCCACAATGGTAGCGTGGGTCACACTGCCCTTTTCTTTTTATGCTTTTTAGAGTGAGACCAAAATGTCCTCTAAAAAGTAATCTAGGACTCACAAATATAAGTCATTCAAGAACACATAGCGGGTGAGATGCTATATGCAACAAAATATTAATGCATGTGTGTGAATTAGTACGTTTATTTCCAAACAGCGAAAATCCTGTTTTCATTTGTATTAATTCAGATTTTTCACTTCCAGGAGACAGACTCCACAATAAACGTCTACTTTAAAGTCCTTTGAAAATCTTGGGGAACTGGATTAACTGAGTTTGGGAGGTAAACCCTCCATTACATCCTTTGTTGTTGTGTTTATGCCCCAGTGATCCCATTCCTCCGGAGTTCATCTGTATGCAGCCTGCCTGTCTGGGTTTGTGCGTGGCCTGCCGGTGTTGTGCATGGCCAGTGCTGTACTCAGTGTATCTATTGCGATGCTCTGTGTAGCGTGACTGTTGCTTGTGTATCATCTATCAGGGGATAGCATAACCTTGCTTGAAAATCACATTGCACTGAATCAGAATTCAATTCCAGATTCCTCCAAGAAAATATCATAATAATACATCTCCCCTGGATTCTACTTGGGCCACTGTCATACTCCTTCCTGACTCATTGCCTGCACTGTAATTTCTCAATAACATCTTTTGCAGAGGCATGATGAAACATTCAGTGAATGAATTCATTGACTACACCGGGAAAAAAAAAAACACGTTAGTAGTTATTTTAGATGCATAAAATCCAGAGGGCCTTACATACATTGTTCAAGTTGCTATGAATATGAAACACCTTGACCATGTTTCCTATTACTGTATTATTCATACGTCATCGAAATTCCGCTGTGCGAAGGAAGACGTGAGCTTTAAAATGAAAGCACTGCAGTGAGGCTTTTATCATTCGATGTGTTGCACATTTAAAATGCTTTTTGATTGTTCGGCAGTGCCAGTCTTCATCTTTGACGTACTTTACTGTTGAATAGAGCTAATGAGACTGGAACTAAATAACAATGATGGATTTCATAATGGATTACGGCACCATATACAATCCAGTGGTTTCACACTTTCCCTGATTAGTGGAACAAATATAACCCTTGTTAGACACTCTATAAACACTGCAGGATGCACGCTAGACATATTCACACTTACAGCTGCCGCTCGTCTGCCGATCAAACTTTGTTCTGGAATAACTGATTTACAAATTATGTAAAGTCTGAATACGCACAAATATATACAACGAAACTGTGATGAGACATTTATGATTTGTTTTAACCAGAAATATTATTTTATTGGAAGATTTTAAAGCATGTGCACTTACCGTACATGTTATCACACCATTCAATGGCCGTTGGCATCGACATCACAGCTATGGGCCAGTTACCTGCTCCACACGCTAGCAGACTTAGTAGATCATTATCATGTGATAATATGCATGACAATGATCTTTGATCTTATTTTTCAGGGACAAAACTGAAAATATGAAGGTGGGGTCATGGATCATGGAGTGAGTTAAAATATAGAAGCAACATTGACTAAATAAAGTGGTGGATCTCCTTTGTTTTTTTGTCACCCATCCACTCTGACCTCCTCCCTGCAAAGACTTGAAAATACATTAGATAGATTCAGGTTTATGGTACTGAAAGACTTCAGTCTTAGGAAAAATTTGGGTCTTGTTAATATTTAAAAAATCATACACATCCCACTTTATGTTGACGTTCAGGTTTCCTCAGAATAGAAGAGCGTTTATTGCTGTCTTCAGTATTTGACATTATACATTATATTTAGGTTTATTGTTTGGCTTCAGGGGAATTTACATTTTCACTTAGACTGTCAAATAATGATTAACACACTTGTTGCTGCAAAGAAACTTGCTGAGGTTCTGTTCTCTGAGAGGGTAACATGAAAAAAACATCCTCATTGCAAATTTTGCTACACGAATGATTGCAGGTAAAAAACAGAAAGGATGCTACTGCCTGTGCGAGTATGCATATTAAAAAACTGCTTCTGACATACGAGCCTTAATATGAAGGTGTTTTTTCTGCACTAACTGGCTGTAATTCAGCTATTCATCTGTAAATCTCCACACACTAAATAAATGAACCCACACCACCATTAAGTAATCACATTCTCTGTATGGCCACTTTGTAATTTTAATATGAATTTAATAGATTAATGGCACTTTGAGCAAAGGTGCACTTCCATTAATTTAGGGAAGATATTATCACAAATATAAAAAGTATCTCTAGCACTGAAGATGGAGAACGTGATTCCTGATAAGTAGCCTCATCTCTCCGTGATATCTGTAGAAATTCTATGGAACAAAACAATCTCCATCCCTTCTCATGCTGCACTAACCTCTGCATGGCACCACAAGAAACCAGGTCCCATCTTAGGATCCATTCCCCATTGAACTCTGAAGTCAGCGGCGCAGGTCCCTGGAGGCGTGTTTGTCTTCATCAATAGTAACGTATGACTTCCTGCTTATTGGCAAACAATGGCTTTTGTCCTATCTTCCTCACTTCAATCAATGGAGTAACACACATTGACGCCTGGTGGATCGTTTCATTTTCAAAAAGGTCTATTGGGTGAGTGACCTACAGCTATACAGTATACGGATATTTTATGTGAACGAAGCATTTCCGCCATGTCAGAGTGAATTTGTATTGAGCATTCTGGAATGTACAGCCCTGTTAAAATTAAACATGTCACTTGTAACCTCGACATATACGCTGAAGCTCTATTAATAGCAGCAGGCAGGAATGAGACAAGATGGGATTTACTTGAACTAAATAGCAAAAATGCCGCACACAGGTTTTAGATACACAGCCAATCCATCTTTTAATTTCATTTGTTGACATAAAATAAAGTAAGGAACATCACAGTACAGGGAAACCAATTTTCTCTTTGCCCTGCTTTGAAAGATTGCATGCATGTTGGTTTGGATATCATATTCCTCTCCCCAATAAACTGTAGATATGTTTTTTTTTCCATCTTCCAGCGTCATGAACATTTTTCTGAAGATAGTATCCATCTGTTGCATTAGTTGTTGATCATGTGGCCAAATATAAAGGTCTCAAATGATTGTACACCTACAGTACATTTGCGTCTCCTCGCTGTCCAACCGTGACCCTACTATGATCCAACGCTTTAGTAAACCAAAGCCAACTTACTCTTCAACCTCTGTAGTGGTTGTAATGGCCCTCATCATGTTGTGTTGTGAAATTGCGAGTGCTCATATTTCACCCTCGCTCATTTTGATGTCCCTTGTGTAATTGTTCCACAGCAGAGCACGGCAATGCCATTTTCCAGCCGACTCCGCTCAAATGTTGTGACAGCAGAGGTAAATCAAGGTCTCGTCATGCGAGACTAATTGTGGGGACAATCTTGCCCGGCCTCAGTTTCCTGGCCCTCCACTTTGGAGTATCTCATCTCTGAATTATGTTGGAAAGCTACAGAAGATGTTTTCCCAGACACATGTTCTTCATCTGTATTAGATGAACATATTGCAAGAAGTGATGGACTCCTTAACCACCCTGAACATCTATGTGAAGATTATTAGAACATGATTATCCCCACCAAAAATTTCTAGACAAGCATTTATTAAATCACATTACATACATGTAGTACCATTAATGAACAAACAAACAAAAAACTAAAACTCAAATTCAAGAGCTCTGTTCAGTTTATATTGGAATTCTATATACAACACTAGTTTCCTTGCAAATCTCACCTCATGTATTTTTGAATCAATAACTCGATGCTCCTCTCAGCATGGTATAACATTTATTCCTATTAGGCTCTTGTAAAGCTCTGCCTCCAGCTAAACTACATGTCAGTAATGGCGGCAAAGTATGTAAAGCTGCTCTTCCACTTTCCCCCTGTATGCCGCATAAAGCTGAGGCAGCACTGTTTTTGAAAAATGTCTCTGACAGAGGAAGTTATGCCCAGACTCAACCTCTACCATTAGCCTTTGAAAATGTCATTTTCCACAGTTTTAACTGGCATCGTGTGTTTTGTCCTTTTTACGGCAAAACACATAAATAATTCTCAGGTACTCGCTAAAACACAGGATGCTGCTGGCTTTCACAGGATGCTGGGTGGGTTTCAAAAAACTTTGCCACGAGAGGCTGTTTATGGGCTCAAGTGTGAGTGCTCTCACATTTTGGGAGTACACACTTTGCTTTTGTATAAACGGAGCCAAACGTAGAAAATGGTAACATTACCTTTTTAAATGGCGGGAAAGGTTTGTCGTGTTTCCTGTCTTTTCTGTTGTAGTCAGCAGCTTTAGGCATCCAAACCAATGCCAAATCACAGATGTGTCAGTTCAATGATTGTGTGTGGATGTCGAGTTCTCCTCAAAATCATGTTGTGAACATATTTAGTCCATTTCCTGTTAATTTAAAGCACTGTTAAGGGTTTAGGTTAGAATACGGGCTACAAAGCAGTGTGTGTGTGTGTGTGTGTGTGTGTCTTTGTGCAGGGTAATTTGTGCAGATGGTTGAACCAAATAAAATATATGACTGAAAATGACTCAACCTTTTATGCTTGTTATTACACAGAGACCTGACAAATTACAAAAAATGAATTCAGCAGTGCTATAAATACAGCTTTACACATTTCCCCGTTCTCAGTTATGAGAAGAGAACAGGAGACGAACATTTCCGGCTGTAAACTTTTGAAACCGGTCACTTCATAAGTATACTCCATAGTTTGTCTTTGAAAGTGTTTTGTCGCAAGACAGTAACCTTCCCAAACCTGCCCTCACTCTTTCACTCACTTCTGCAAAGACCCAGTCAAGAGGGACTCTCTGGTTTCCAACCCAGAGATGGTGTCACATGACACAACCAACATCACACCTTGAGGACTCTTGACAGAAACCGAGTAATTTAACCCAGCATGACCTTGGTTGCCACAAAGTATAACCTCATCTCTGGAATCTCACAAAATCTTATCTTGATGCCTTTAAAGTAAAAAAAAAAAAGAAATAGTGGTTTCTAAGTAGCTTGATGTGTTGCTGCTATACGAGAAGAGCATGAAAGACCGTCCATTGACTGCGCTAATTTAATTTTGTATATACAAAATCAATAGCAGCACAAACAAATACGCTGTCATTTGGTGCCTCTAATTGGCTTCCCATTAGTGTGATTATTCTTTATAAATGAGCTGTCTGTATTTGGTTTAGGCAATATGTCAAATTAAAATTAGTCAAGCCAACTCCAAACATTTCAAATGAGGCTTCTCAGTCCCCTTTAAAATATCTGTCAAACTGGAAAAAAAAAGAACATGTCAAAGTTAAACTCAGAGCTAACTAGGTTTTCATGTGAAACACAAAAAGAGCGGATAAGTTCCTCTGCTGAGGTACTGTAGCGGGGGCCCTGCTTAAATGCTCAAAGGATGTGCTCCCTGGGGAATATGTATGTACAAAGTCGAGGTAAATAAATAATGAAGAGATGAATGGAGGGCTAAGCAGACAGCTGATGAAGCTGATCATAGGAAGGGGGTGAGACCGGTCCTCTCTGACGCTGTCAGCAGGGTGTGAGGGTTAGTGGTGATTAAAACTGCTTTCCTCTTACCTGTCAGCAAACGCACCACGCACACACACACACACACACACACACACACACACACACACACACACAATCAATCACACACACACAACTTTATCTTTGCAAACTGACTCACAAATAAACAACTTAAGCCCCTGTGATGTGCAAAACAGATGATTTCCTTTTTTCACTCAACTCAGACAGACTCATTTGACTAGCTCTGCATTTCTCTGCGCGTCTAAATGTACATGCTGACACTGACAGCTTCTGCGAGTATATAATCAAAGAACAGCAAAATAATTATAGTCTCTCCATCCCTCACTAACCCAGTCAATAATGTATAGGTTACAGGTTATTTGAGGATTCAGACGTCACAGGAACAAAGGTACATTTTTGCTCTTTTCTGATTTTGACCTGATTTCATCAGCCAAACTTGGAGGGCTCTAGATCCCAATGATCATAAGGGACTGCAAATAAATCTAAGTATAAATGACAGCACAACAATTAACACTGTTGACTGCATTTTTAAATTTAAGAAAGTAACAAGACATTTATCTTCTGTGCATGTGATGTCAGGGAAGACAGATCAGTTTACAGTACTTATGCAGCTAAATGAACATTTAAACTTCTCGCTGCTCAGTACCTACAACTGTGTTATCGTGCCTGTCATGGAAGTGAGTTAAAGCTATATATAGATGATCTTTAGTTAAATCACAGAGCTAGAGGCACCTTTAAATTGACTTACAGAAGTCAGCCTTCAGTATAATGAAGAACACAATGGGATGTTTGAATGATGTTCAAAAGGTGTATTTGAAAAAAGGGCTCCAACAATATTCTATTCAGTGTGAGAAACTCTATTGCTTATGCAATATTAATATATGAATTATCACCACAGAAAGACAACATGGCATATTTGACAAAACAAAACAATGCAATGCTTCCAGCTCACGGCTTTAGATGCGTTACTTGCAAATTCTACAAAACTGTGCGTACTGTCAATAAAAAAACTGCTTATATGCAGCTGAAACAGCACTGTTGATTCTTTACAGGGAGCATTTTTTTTTTTTCAAACATCCAATCGCAAGATGCCTAATATGGCTGGTTGAAGCAGGAGGAGGAGGAAGAACACCAAACAAACAAAGGAAAATACTTAAGAGGACAACAAAAGCAGCGGAAGGTGGAAACAAAGCAAAGACTGGCAGATAATGACAGATGAAGAAGAGGGAGAGGAAAGATATTGCAGGGCTGAGAGACAAAAAGCGTAAAGGTTCAGAAAGGGAGACAACAGAAGACAGATAGGAAAGACAGGTAGAGATGAGAAGGGAAAAACAAAGATAAAGAGCTTTGATTAGGGTTTATTGCCCTCCCAACCATCCTCTTCCCTCTGCTCTCATTCCATTTCTTTGAGCTGCTGCTTGTAGCATGAGACAAAGTCTGGAAGGTATTAATTGCCTCTTGTCACATGAGAGAAATGTGCCTTGACAAAACTACAATAAACGCCTCCCGCCGTGACACCTGTGTCATTAACAACTCAGAACTGGTTACTTTCTGTGCCCATTTCATACTATAGCAGGTAATAACTCTCATTTAATCTATTCTAGTATCTAACCGGGTTAATATTCGGAATTAACCGGCATTTAAAACGACAAAAAGCGGTGATGTCACTTCGTTTTAACTGTACGCCAAGTTGTTGCCTTGAGTTCAGCTTTCCCAGTTTGCATTTGCACACTCGCTGTTTTCACGTCGTTCGATCAAATACAGCGAACGTGAAAGCTTTTTCTTCAAAATCGTGTTTTACATGTGGAATCTATCCACGAACACACAACCCACAGAGCCCACGGAGCAGTGTAAAAGCCATCACCTTGCCTTGTCTGCCACCTCAACCTTCTGTAATAACAGCAGGTTGTGAGATGAGAAAGTAATTATTTACTGTATATACATCATCATATAGCCAAAGAGCAAGGCTGCTGTACCGACAAACATGCGCATATGGTGGAGCCACACCTTCAGGGAGATATGTATGTTTTCATTTGGAAAGAATTTAGCTCAAGCTCTAATGAAATATTCAGCAATCGATCCCCCTGCGGCTGCGCCGAGCTCAGCATATGGTCATTGTTCCGCTCCCTCCTCACTCACGCTGTGGAGCTTACACGCTTGAGCGTTAAATCCGCTCGTATGGTTGGAAGAGACGCTGGCGGTGTGAATCCACTATCTTAGGTTGTACATATTTGTCCGTGCTCGTTTAGTCATCTCTCATCTGCCAAAGTTCAAGCGAGCTCTTCAGAGTTCCAAGGAGGCATCCCGAGGAACCGCTTTCAGATGACAATGGTCCGGACATACCTTCAAAGCTCGCTGCTGATTCTTTGTGCGAGTTGTTTAGTCCGAGCTTTCAGGCGGCAGAGAGACTGATTGAACTGATCTTTTATATCCTTGAGCTTTTTCCAGAATTGAATTTCATTTTCTTCCCCTTCATGATATGAAGACACCCCGTGAAACCCTTGGTCCACTTTGAAATGTAATAAAAGGTGATCCCCAGATTACTGACCTGCCAATAAATCTGACATCATGGCGCGGTTTAAACACGACACAGTTTAATCATCCATTACAGAAAAAATCTGAGCATGAAATATTAATCACACTATTTACACTGCTTAACCAGCTACAGTATAATGATATACTGTCCAACACCTTATTGTCCCCATGGGCCCTCTCCAAACCCATTACATCCACAACATATTTTATTATGCCAAACAGACCCAGCTGTGGTGTATGTTTGAGAAATATTGGCCATTTATGATTCACTTGCTGTATATGCTAATGCTAGTGGAGACATCTCCTAGAGCTTACAGTGATATTTCTGTAAAAACAGTGCCACAGTAATGTCATTCTGTAAAGCAGCAGCATCCTAATTAGCTGACCGTGTTCCTCTTTATCTAGATTGACAGGACACATCTGTGGAGGGGACTGGACGGCTATGAGCACGAGGAAGCCAGGTGGAAAAAATTCAGCAGGTACACGAGTACTTGGGGCATCAGGACAATAGGATGAAGGGCTTGGAAGAGAGGACTACACAGAAGACTGGTGTAAATGTCACTCAAGCCCAGCGAGGTGAAGGTTTGTGCCATGTGTATTGATACTGGTGGTCCCACAGTTCCACTTAAAGAGCAATAATCTGTCCACAGTGTCATTTTTTGAATATCTTTGTGTATTTAGAAAGTTTCTAAACTGCACTGAACAACGCATGAACCTCACAGTGTCAGAAAATCACATTTTTGTCTAATAACCAGCAGCTTCAAATAGTGGGAGAACATGGGTCAGATACATGAAGCCGAGTGTAGAATCATGATTGACTGTATGTAATTTTCTTATGTACAAAGACTGTACAAACTACATGAAATATGCATACAAATTATTTTGTCTAATTAATGAAGATGCACAGAATTGTGAAGCTATTGTAAATGGTCTGCAATGTTGCTTCTCTTTCACACCAGCACTCGCTCACAAATGGCAACGCCTGCCATGAAAGGTCCTCACCCGACCCACCGGGAGCAATTTGGGCTTCAGTGTCTTGCCCAAGGTCACCTCGACACAAAGCCTGGAGGGACTGGGGATCGAACCAACGCTCCTGTGGTCCCACATTGTGGGACTGTTACACTGACAGTGTCGACTCATTAACATTAATCGTGTCTACACCAAACCGCTTCACCTGTTCCCTGCACCAGGTCTTCCCCGGACCCCACCTCTGCACATCTTCTCAAGTAAAATTAGTGTTATTTAAGTTGCTAAAAATTGATGTTTAATAAGACTAATCAGTCTTTTATGAGCATCGAGTTCAGCTGCACCACTGTGTGGGGTGCTCAGAGCTTCACCTTGGACAAAGGGTCTCATTAGTGGCAAAATCAAAATCATAAACAGGTCACCCGGCGTAATAGTGTGGCTCCCTGATGTGTTTTCAACAGTGTTCAGTCTGCCTCTGTACATACACATATGTATATGTAATGATTACTTTATATACGATCAGGTTAATACCAACATTAATATAAAGGATCAACTGCATCACAAAAGTCACAAATATTACAAATTACATATATTATGCTGTGATATATAACCGAGCAGAGCCTTTTTTCACGTTCTCTTATGTGGTTTTATTTACAGTCGCAAGTTGTTTGACCTATACTTTATGACACAACATGCTGTATAGTATTAATAATGAGTTATTTCATACATCACAGCAGGTGTTTGTTTACAGTTGTATTTGTATGCCTATGATTTTGTGATGAGTGGGTGCTTATGCATTCACTCAGTGCATGAAAATTGTTATTGTGTTCCCCGTCATTGCCTCCAGCTGCTCCAGAACAACACAAACAAAACGCTGTGTGGCCCTCCCTGCCTCCCTATTCAGACACAAACATCGGTCCCCTCTGGGCAATAGACACAGTGCTCATTCATTAACAGAGATATCAAGGCGAAAACAAGCATGACCCCAAGGAATCATGGAAGGAGAAAATAAGAGGATGAAGTGTTTAGCTGTATCCTCCTCCACCTCTTTTCTCGAGTGGTCCTAATTATCTAGTGTCTGATGTCTCTCTCATCTCGCTGTCTGTTCCCAGCTACAGTAGGGATCTCTGTGGGATGAGGAAGTAATGCCAGAGCCAGGCTGACCAGGAAGTCTTCCTGCTCCTCTGCTGGCAGGGTAATGCTCATTAAAGAGGACACCGCAGGGATCGGCCCTCGTCTTCTGCCCTACATTTCCACTCGGACTTTCACACGACCTGGAGAGGAATGGCCCGTTGAAAACTCCACACATTTCCCTCCAGCGCCACCTGTCCACACGCCACGGACCCACATTCCCGGGTCCTAACGGGGAGCACCGCGACTGCCGGGGTGATAACACACGGTGCAGCGATGTCTGTTTCTTCTTCGGCCGAGCGTTTGTCTTCCTTCATTCACTGTCCTCTACATTCCCACTTTCACTGTGAATATAAAAAAAAAAAATGCACATGTTCATGACTGATCAGCCAGTTCTTTGACAAAAGTTTGAAACTTTGTTAGCAGTTCTTACTATTGATGTTGGCAGTTTTGAAGTGCGGCAGGCGAGCGATACGAAACAGACAGGCAAGTTTGAGAGCGTGATTGGATAATGAGCCACGGACAGAGCTTTTAGGAGAAGTCATCAAAAGCAGACAGCTGCTCACAAGGCCAGCCACCGTTGTAGCTACAATATTTTACCAGTATAGATTTTCGCAGAGACAGTGGCCTGGTTCGGTCCTCTCACTGCTATCCCTCAAGATAATTTACCAGCATTCCCTCTGTTTATTCGACTTCATCCGGCGACTTATATGCCCTGACCTGTCTCTTCCAATTAGCCTAATTGGAGGAATAATTCCTCATCTGTCAAACACAGTAGTCTTTTAACTTTTGGGTCACACTGATGTTAACCCGCGCCCTGACACACTGACACGAGGAGTCAGCCGGCAGAATATAAATGGAAAAAGTTTGATGTGGTGCAGTCTTGTTTTTCATGTGTAATAGCACAGAGAAGTTTGTGTCACATGGTTTGTCTCCGGGGAGATAACATACCCTCTTGCCTTCTGAACTGTTTGGATGACACCCCATTGAATTCTTTTTTTCTATGTTGTATTTTCTAATACATGGGCAGCCAATAATGTGGGTGTGCTTGGCCATGAATTATAGATCTGTTGTTGGCACAGGGTGTGGGGATATGAACTGTGCATGCCGGGGCCAGATAAGGCCAGATTTATACCTTTAGCTGCCAGGCACAGACTCAGGGAGCCAGCTCACAAATTAAATGGAAATTGAGTTTGAGGGGGCTAATAAAACAGCTGTAGCACCCTCATACAACACCATGTCCTATTAGCATACAATGCAGGCATGATGGAAAAACATGCTGAAGGATTGATCAGCAATGTGACTCTCAGTCTTGTGTTGCTTTTAGTACATTTGTCTACGTACACTGGAGCCTGGATGTAGTCGGACAAAGCGGCAGCGGGGAAACGTTTTGTTTCATGGTTATGAAGACAAATTGTCTGTCGGGACTCTGAGGCTAAAAATGTAAAACTTTTAAGTGATCAGTTTGTGACTATTACGCAAAAGACACCATATATCAAAGGTTTTGTGTAAGTCTTCAATAATTGAGAAGGGCATGGCTGCTGTTATGGCTTTCTCTTAGTGCTATTGCTAATGTTGCTGCCACTATTTCAATCATTTAGTTATCAAAAAAAGGAACATTTTAATATATTGTAAGCGTCTAGGTGATATGTAGAAGCTGACAGGTTCTCAGTGTGCAGACTGGAGGGATTTATTATTTTGCAGAGTTGGTCAGGCATCAAAGGACGTCACAAGATAAGGCTTTATCGGTGATCTCACTCCGTCTCCTTTTGTGTCAGATAGAGCTCATCAGCCTTTCTCTTTACTTCTTACCCTCCATCTCGTATGTCACAAGTATATTTTATCAGATGCACTAAAGTCGGTTCTGCCACTTGATGACAGTAGGGAGCAATTCTGCTTAACGATCATATTTTTAGAACGAGTGCACCTAAAAGTTCCTATTTCCCACATGATATTAGCATTAAACACACATCAGTCACACAACATCTGCATGCGACGGTGACACAAAAATGTACATCTCAGCTTCTTCAGTTCTACTTTCATTATGAATGCAATGACATGTTTGAACCAATTCTTGATTTACCCTGTGATGATAAAAGCATCTACTGTAGCAACACCACTCAATCACAACATCAGATCCACCTCGTTGTTTTAATGTTGTGATGGGCATGTCAGCGGGGGTCAGAATCAAACGTTTATCACAGCTTGAGGCTGCATAACCATCGCGCTGCAATGTCGTCACTAAAATCCTCAGCGTATAGGTTTACCCAGGCGCTGTAACCCATTGTTTTCCATTCCTTTATTCCATAATTCATCCAGGTCAGATGTCCACGGCCAGGCTGCACACAGACCCTTGAAAGGAGCAGGATTTCCACATTTACTCTCTAGAATCATGAACTGCCGTTCCAATGCGCCTGATTCACATTGTGTGGTAGCTTGCAAGGCGCCTTTCTGGATGTTCGCTCCACAAAAACCCAGCCCAGCCCAGCCATCCATTTCCTGGACAGAGATCTGAGGAAGCATAGGGTGCCCCTGGAGTTCTCAGCTTGGGCATATTTGTTGTTGTTGTTGTTAATTAATTACCTCCCTGAAGCCTGACTGGGCATCCCATGCTGAAATACCACCCAGTGCTGTGTTCTCATTTTTTGCTTCTCTCTGCTCGCTCTGCCCTCCTTTCCATGCCCGTGGATTCAAGGAGCATATCAGGCCCGGAGATGAGCTTCAGGGGAATGGGCTGTGTGTCATAGATAATGTATGGTACAGTATCTAAGATACGCACTGTACAGCTACTGTACATTCTCATGAAATCCATCCTAGGGTATAAATTATTGGACAAATATTAATCAAATAGAGCTTTAAAATACAAAAACAGATATTCAAAATGAACTGAACAAACTAAAATGTCTTCTCATCTTAGCTGCATTAGGAAGATTAGTCAGTTATTTATCCAGTAGATCATATCCTTAAAGCTCAAGTGTTAAGCCTGCAGATATGACATGACATGACATGACATGATATGATATGATATGATATGATATGATATGATATGATATGATATGATATGATATGATACGATACGATACGATACGACACGACACGACACGACACGACACGACACGACACGACACGACACGATACGATAGGATACGATAGGATACGATACAAAATGATGAACAAACCTTTTTTTTTGAAATAGGTAAATCATCATCTGGTTGGATTATTTGTTTTATGAGAAAAAATCCCCCACTCGTGGACAAACTGGAGAACAAGGCTGTAGTGGCAGATGTGGCAATCTAAAGTGATAGCAACATCCGGAATGAGGAACATGAGAAGCTCTACAAATACCAAGGTCTGGACCCTCAAAATCGCAGGTCTCTGGTAGAGGACCCGATCTCCATCTAAAGGCAGAGATGTCTTTATGCATCGCATTCTAGCAAGAAATATTTTTCATTTTCTGCCATCAGTGGGCAAAAATGTGGTTGTCTATGAATAAACTCAAGCAGTGACAAACTGAAATGGGTTTTATTGATTTGTGGAATAATAGAATAGATTAGAATGTTTTCATTGTCATTGTACAACAAAATTGAAAATTTAATTTTAGCACTCTTTACATTCTAAGTGAATTAGCACCTTGTATTCAAATTTGTGAAAATTCTTTAGTCTAGATTTAATTAAAAAACCTGATTCGATTCTGTTCTTATAATTAGGATATGTTAAAAAAAATTGTAAAGGGAAGATAGCAAATGTGTAGATACTAACCAGTTCAATAAAACGTCTCCACACAGCATATGTTTTCTGTCAGCATTATCGGCGTTGCAGTAGAAGATCAGGAGACATGGCTGCACATCCAAAGAACACCTTAAGCCAAAGCAAAAATCGATTGGAAGCCAGCTTTTTAAATTAATTGATTTATTTAAATGAATTACTTTGCCTGTAGTGACTTTGACATAACACCACCTCTTCCTGTGAGCAAAGTGCGAATCAATTAATCACTGTAGGAAAAATGGTTTTCAGGCGTTAACATTTGGTTGTAATGACGGTATACCGAAGCCCATCATGCTGCACATTTTTGTTATTCATCACAATCTCCGCTACAGGTAGAAGATCTGCTGCATGGCCGGCCATAAAGGGATGAAGGAACACTTACAGACAGTAATGTGCATCAGGCCAATGAGCCATTCATGGGCCTGGTGCCATCTCATTAGTCTTCCAATGACACCGGCAGAAGCATGCCTAACATCCCATTGTCTGTCGGAGTCAGAGACAGGAAGGGAGACGGCTCAGGTTAAAGTTACAGATAAAATCCACACCAAACTCATCTGGTTTTTCCATTACATACCCTCTTTAACCCCCCCCCCCCATTTTTCTTTTTTCTTTTTTCACTTGGTATATTCCTGTGGGATGCAATTTTTTAAAAAGCCGCCTTTGTGTTCTCCGTTCTGGTGGTTTCTGAAAGCAGGGTGCTGATTTTTGACTATTACCATGATAATAGCTTAAAGTTCAGATTCTGACAATGAACCTTTAGTCAGTTTTTAAATGGGGTCCCTAATGGTCATGGTTTTAAGTGAGCAGTCAGTCCACTAAATAGCAACACATATACTCACCCGTCACTTATCCTAATTCCGTCTGGTCGACTTCTACAACCCCTTCCTTAACAATAAGTGTAAGTGTCCCTCCAGGGCAGCACTATAATGGTCTAATATAATACTGATACTAAAATAGAAAGGTATAAGGTCTTTTTTCTTTTTATCTACTGTGTTTATGCATTAAAAACTCCACGTTTTTAGTGCACAAACATAGTAGATACAAAGAAAAAAGACAACATAAAATAGTTAAAAGATACCAAGCTTTTTGCTTAACTCCTCATGTAAGCCTTTAATAGTACAATCGCTGTCTACTCATATTATTATTAACAACGGCAGTTTTTGATGTTCAGACATTCACCATAGAAATATGTTTATTTTTAAGAATTTTAAACTGACATGTATCGGTTTGCTCTTGAAAATGATGTATGTGCTAACTCCTGGTCGTGAAAGGTTGTGTCATGAACTTCAGTTGTTGTCATTCCCTTCATTCTGTTCCCTCTGATCATAGTTTCACACACACACACTCATTCACTCTTATTCAGTTCCATCACACTCCTATGTCGAGATGATCACTTGCCCATTTTTGTCTTAGTGTCTTGCCACGTTTATCCTTTTTCCCTTTATATTTTGACGGTATCTCACCACTGTTTGTTTAGGCTGTGAACGTAGTTTTCGTTATTGTGCAGGTTTCACTGTCTCACTTTCTCTGTGCGCAAGAATAAATGAACTGTTTCCTCAGCGTTTCGGACTGTGTTCTACTGTTTGCTTTTGTTTGTTTCTGTTATGTAACTGATGTCAGCCTTTGTGCATACCTCTGATGTTGTTGTTATGATGTTATAATATCTTGGAAACCATGGGCCTGGTTCAGACTCCTAGCGGCATCGTTAGTTAATTTCTGTCTGATATTCATTTTTTAAAGGACACGGTGCCATAACACTGGGTCTAACAAGCTGTTATATTAAATGGGGATGGTGCTGACTTTTGCACAACCACACAGAGCTTAATTAGCAAATAGGGTTTATTTTAATGACCACACAGCTATATTATACACAGAAGCCAAACCATAGAGCGTATTATAATATTACAAAATAAATAATGGAGGTTGTTCTTACACCCCCCAAACGAAAAGAACACACTGATTAGCAGTTTATTACAGTTCATAGTAAAGTCTTGCCATTAGGTGAATTTATTAATAATAAGTGTGGCAAGAACATTTCAGGCAATATATCATGAAGAATAATGTAGTATAGTCAGGCGAATAAAAATAATATTGAAAATACTTTCATAAAGTCTTTTGTCTTAATTTTAATCCATTTTATGTTGTAAATACAAACTGCAACATTTGTTACATGTTTGCAATCTAAGACAATTCAGTGCAAACGCAATAAAATAAAATCAAGAAGACAAAAAAGAAATTTGAAACAAAGGGATCATTTCGCACATGCTCAACCAATCTGACATCTTTCATAATGTTTGCTCATGATTTAAACAAGATAAAAAAAGTGAATAATTCACACGTAATGTTATTGATATCTTAAATAAGAAGCTGCAGCTCTCCTCACATGGCCACGTCAGGTAAAAGTCATTTTCTGCTTCTTTAAATATCGGTGGGTTCGGGGTTGTTGGGATACTATACATGAACTGATTCAAGTTTAAAGCGTGTTTCTGTAATTTCTCTGCATTTCTTGTAAGAATTTATTCTCAATACAAATCACCAAAGTGTTGGTGGAATGACTCAGAAACAGATGTGCATCTGAGACGTCTATTCTCAGCACAGCAGCAGCAACAACTGGCTATGCACTGCTTCACCTGGACAAACATGCCACTTGTAAGCGCTTGTCCTCCCATCTGTGCACCTGTGTTAAACCTCTCTTGCTTTAGCCTATGAATTACACTGCCTATGTGCATTTTTAGCATTGAAAAAGTAAGCCACTTGTTGACCTGGAGGTCAGACATACACACTGCACACGGTGCTTTCAGAACGTTTTCAGACCCCTTTCACTTTATTTAATTTCTTTATGTTGCAGCCATCCACTAATTTGGGCTTTGTGGCTAGATGAAAACCTCCCATCAGTCCCAAACACATGAAAGCCCACTTTAAATTTGCATAAAGCACCAGAAAGACGCGCAGACTATAAAGAAGAAGATTCTCTCATCTGATGAAACCAAGATTAAACTCTTTGGCCTCAATCCAAAAGGTTGGAAACTAAACACTGATCATTACCTGAACAGCAGAAAAGCCCTTAATCCAGGTGTGCAAAACTTGTCGGGTGGAGTCCCGGGGAATCCATAGTTCTGCTGGTGGACATCATTGCAGATGTGAGCATGAAAGTGAAGCCTAGTGGGGAATGACTGCAAGGTCTACAGTCTGCCTGATCGGAGTGCGGCTTTGTTATCGGACTTGTGTGGTAGTCATGGGTCGGCCATAACAAGCACCATGTGTTGTTTATAAGTGTACCTGCCTTAGGCCTCAGGTCAGTGATTGACCTGGAAATGCCTTGAAATCCTGCTGAAGGAACCTGCAGACACCACAACCTGACTCTGGATAAGATGGGTATGATGTTTAGTCCTTGCGTCTTGGCAAACTGTGCATAAAAATAAGTTGGGCTTCAATAAATGGTGAGGAAGAGACTTGGTGGACATTGTTTAACTTAAATACTGGCGAGCTTGTTCTTTTAGTGGACATGTCCTGACAACGATGGTGACAAAGGTCCAATACATTTGTAAGCATATAGATTCTATTTACTAAAGGGAGCAAAAGGTCATTTACAGTCCTCATGAAAAATGGCTATAGATACAAAAAAATATATATAAAAATCTGCTTCCCATAGATGGATTGCAGTAAAATAAAAATGATTAAAATTAGTAGTTGTGCCCGCTGTTTGTCTTAAAACAGTACCACTTACTGACAGTTTTTTAAGCATTTGGCAGAGAGTTTGGTCCAGACATCTTGGAGAACTAACCACAGTTCTTGTGAGGATTTCGGCTGTCTGTGTCTTCTGTCTTTTCATGTAATTCCAGACTGACTTCATTAAGTAAGAGGCCATACCATCTGTTGCATGTTATCTGCATATTTGAGATCATTTTGCAACATTTAAATTTTCATAGGAATTGGTTGAAGTCATCAAAAGCAGGCAAATATGGAGTTTCTGACCACCCCACAGAATAAATGTTTTATTATTAGCTTCCTTTCTGCACTGATAAAAATCCACTAGCAGCTGTTAACACATCAGACAAAACCTAGAAGCCTGATTCCATCCAACTGTGTGAGAAATCATGCGCTTACTATTTATTAGATACCATGAACTGTAAGTGGCAAATCTTACACGTGGCAGTAACACCAACTATGTGAGGTGGGATATAGAATATAGCAAAGAATGTGCTTAGGTTGTTTCCTTTGTAATGTATAAAATGTGGAATTTGTATAAAATGGACAACTGCATTGTTCAGTGGTCACTGTGAGTGTATGATGCAGCACACGAGATATAGACGCACTTGACACATTCAGTTGTTTGCACAATTAAATACAAAAGCTCAATGGACTGTGTATATGAATGTGGCACACAAACCGAATCAGTCAAGGCTCAGACGGCCTCCAGTTGTGACTGACTGCTTCAAACATATGACAGCAGCCTGTAAAGCTTTTATTCTGTTTTTTTATGCCACCTTATTTTAGGTGTATTATAATCATAAACAATCTCTGACTTCATGGGCATTTTTACGTGCTTAACTGCAATAAAGTAGCCTACAAACTCGTATTTTGTCATTCATCTACAGACATTTTAAAGTTTAAATAATAAAGCGATTTAGAAAAATAAAACATGTAAAATACAAATTATTTAATTATTTTCTGTCCATTTATTTACTGTGTGTCGCTGAGAAAGAAGCAGGCAAAATCATCCACTATATTGAAGAGTTCTTCAGAGTCAGTCCAGTCACACTAACACTTCAGTGATGGCACTAGGAGCTAAGGGCATTGCATTTATTCATAATTCTGAAATATATCACATTGTATAAGCTTATTGCTAGGTTCAAAGGCAGGGCAGGCTATAAGTGATTTTAAAGGCAGAGTTGTGATTGGCTGAATCTGGTAATAATACACCTGGTCGATGATTGACCGGGGGTCATTTAGTGATGCAAGGTGAGTGGGAGGGTCCAAATAATGACGGATGAACCTTGACACTGTTATTAGGTACAAACATGCTGGTTCTATTTTTTCTCCTCCTGCAGCCATAGTTCTGCCGGGTAATGCGCTGCAGCATTATGTTAACTGTAGTGCCAATGAGGAAGGCAAGGGTGTGGGAGGAAAATAAATGTGGGTCATTTAAGCTTCCACGAAACAGAGTATGAGTGAGTTGTTGCTAGCTGCGCGAGCTTTAACCAGATTTTTTAAGCCATTAGATAATGACTTTCATATGTATATATATATAAATATATATGGTGGGAGGATGATGACAGCACAAAGGCAATTAATTTGAACCCGGCATTCAGTTTTGTCTGCGCTCAAAGGCTATGTGAAAGACTGAGTGAAATCATTTTACTGATAATGATGTGAACATCTTCACCTTTTTTTGATATGTTTCTGTCCCACTTTCTTTCAGACTTCAGTCAGGAGAGTTGACAAATGGAATAAAACTTTTTTTTTTTTAATTTAACTTTTGCATTTCAAGCCTGGAGTGTATTACGTATTTCTATTCACATGAGCCCCAAAATGAAACACAAATTAAGCCATGTGGACTCTTCACTCGTATCCAAGGTATCCCCTGTATGATTAGTTAGAGATGCAAAAGACACTGCAGTATTAGTTAATTTTTGATATTATTCCTTAGTTGTTTGCTACATTGTTTTATGTATCCACTGTGATGATAACAGTGCCAGGCTGGGGATGAAGTGAAAAAGAAAAGTTTGGCCGAGAAAAGAAAGAGTATGTGTGTGGTTGCTTTCTATAAAAATACAGTATGTGCTACGTTACCCTTCTCAACAGAATTAAATATTCTCTTAGCAGACAGCAGACTCCTAAGCATTTTTCAATTACCGACCTGAAAACCAAAAGCTTTCTCCATAACTCCAAAATGCATGAAATCAACTAGCAACCAAGGTTGTTGTTATTATTTTTACTACATTGTGTAACAAAGCTTAAAGTCAAATTCAATTAAATATTTGACCAATTTCTATGTGGGCTGCAAAGCAGATCTGATCAAATATAACAATCATAAATTCTACCTAAAACTGTCTCTATGGCAGCCCACAAGCCACTGAGTCATTCCATGTGGGAAGGACAGACAACAAATAGTGGGGTACATCAGAAGCAGTAAGCAACTGTTCCTTCCTTACAGCATTAAGTATTGAAGAGCGTTTTAGACGTGTTAGCGTCAGGATCCAGCGTTATCATGCTGTACCACACGTGCATGAACACACACACACACACACACACACGTACACACACCAAATGCCGGTTGGAAGGAAACACACAAAGGGCATTTTAACTGCAAAGCTCAGACTATGTGTTTGGTTTTGATAGCGGCGCATCAGTCCTGGTCTGATCATCTTCGTGTGTACAGAGCTGCAGAGTTGTTGACTGTACTTACATAATCATAAAGGCCATTGCTGTATGCGAGGCTGTGCCAGAAGGCAATTGTATCTTTATTTAATAAAGTGTGATTGGTAGACTGATTGATAACACGGAGCCATAGCTGGGCAATTAATATCCTGATTGAGTGGCTATGGAGAGGGGTATCAGAGTGCTGTTATTGCTGCAGCCTCCAGCTGGCTCCAGAGTTTAAGGGAAATAAATGACTTTGGTGATTAACATCGCATTGATGTTCTTTTCACAGAGAACAGAATGAATTGTCAGTCTTCGCACTTAGTGGCGTGGGTAATATCCAGATTGCTACAGTGCCACAGATCACTGCAGGTTAAACCTTCACTACTAATATTAATAATCAGCACCACGATTAAAAAAGAAAGAAAAGCAGATAATAAACTGGCACCGGCTCTAATGATATAAAGTCAATTTATCATATCGTGCTGTGCTTGAATTGTGCTAAAGCAACGGTGGCAACGTTGCATCTGCGTGTGTTGTAGGTAATTGTGAGCGGAAAACAAAAAAAAGTGCAACAGCTTCAGATAGGAATCAAATTGGTGCCAACTGAAAAAAAAACCCCACCAATTATGGTGTAACATAAAAACAACAGGGAAGGAAGGACTTTTCCTTCAGATGCTCTGTCTGATTTGATAAGACTTTGTTACGTGAGTATTCGCCCATATAAAAAATTCATCAGTGTACTTGAGCCTGATATGTTGGTATCAATAGCCTAGTCAAGAAGAATCGCTGTTCACTGACAAGATTTTTTGTCTCCTTTGTCACTGATAACAAACCATGTTCCGTTGGAACTGCATATTTCACTGAACGCTTCCATGCCGCACGAAGCTCTGCACATACAGTATCAGTTTTTGCTCAGAAATTAAAGCATACATTATCTACTCCTTAGCTTAACTGTTCTCTCTGTGTCTGTGTTGGTTACAGATCTTAATGATGACAAAGATGCAAATACAGTTATAGAAAAAAAAAAACACGGTCTTTGTTCCATCATCAAGTTGCTCAAAAGCACCTGTGTGTTTTTCCTCTTGCTCAAAAAGAAACGAACGGTACGTCATCAAAGCCGACACGTCCGTGCATCCAAACTTCAGGTGAAGGTTTCCCTGACAACATTTAGTTGTCCTTTTATGTGTTATTTACCACAAGGACAAAAAATTTTCTGAAATGGCAAAATGTCAAGCACTAGTCCACCCACAGCTGACATTTACCATTTATATTGTGTCTTTGTGATGTCGAGCAGAACATTTCTAAAACACCAAACTGAGATATTTTAATATAAGAGTGACTTTTATAGTCACTTCTAAATAATTTTCCTTTGGGTTTGTTCTAAATGATAATGATTGTTTATCATTTTAGTTCCACGTGATATTTTTTTAGGTGCAAACTTTAACAACATTCTTTAAACCAGGTTTTTTCAAATACAACTCATCATTAAGTTCCCCTCTCTTGTGCACCACCTCATTACCTCTTTTCCATTTTCGTTAAACTCTATCTGATGTAAATATGCTAAATATGAGAACGGTGTAAAATATAATATGAATGCCATCCTCGTCTTGTAAATGTCTCATAAATCATCATGTGCTTTAATCTATTCTGAAGTACATGGGGTTTTATATTGAATATATCTGATGGACTGAATGGTGCATGGGCCAACTGCTTTATGTAAGGTTCAGATATTATTGACTTCACATCGTACTGAATGCTAGAAAAACACACAAAAAACCGAGTGAAACAGGTCAGAGACTTTCTGCACACAATTTCAATAGTCAGGACGACAAACACACCCACCCACCAGCATGCTTCCATTTATCTGTCTACCATCTGCTTTTGACAAGACAAATGAAGGGCACCGGGTTACAGAAAGACAGCGAGGTAGAAAAAGAACAAGACAAGGATCCAGCTCTTAATCCCTTGCAGCTTGGAGTGTTATAAACATTGAAATTAAGGTCAACCAATGTTTGTGCAGTTGCAATAGATTAAAGCCATAACATCTCATAACTCACTCCTGTCAGGCCCAAACAAGGTGGTTCTTTGTATATGGAGAGGCTGCATTCCCAAGAATTCACAGCGCGACGCGCCATGTTAGGTGACTCGAAGTAGGAAAAGAAGTGGGTTGTTTGGTGTCCAGTGATACTTGAAGTGCTTTGTCCTGTTTCATCCAATGATGAAGTGTGCTAATCAGATTCAATAGTGCAGCAAGGCCATTTTTAAACTGCTGTCACGTACCACGAGCTCAGTGAATCTTCCCGAGAATATAAATCTCTTAAATGTACAAAGCTCACAGTTTCTCATGATAACATGATACAGTCTCACATATCTTGACTGGCTTTGCCCGCAGTGTTTGATGGATGATCCTCTCTCAGGATGACACTCTGACAATGACACCATAGTTATTTCAACTGCCTCCTGTGTGGACATTATTAATTATAATTCTCTGCATGTACGCACTCATGTGTTTTTTTTTTTTCATCGACATCTGCGCTCTCGTGGCTACATTATTAATGTCTGCCCCCAGAAAGACAAAAATGTAATATACAGTTACCGACAATATGCCGGCTTAATGTACATTGCTGCGTCAGAGCTGTGTTTGGAAACTGAAGACAACATGTACCAATTAAAATGTGTTTCCATTGCAATATATTTACTGCATTTCATATAAGCAACAATGTGCAGGGTGAATGTACAGTACAATATATTGTCAAGAGACAAATTGCAGAAACTGTTGAGACTGCATACAGTAACATCTGCTCATCTGCTTCAGCTGGAGGCAAAAAGTGACGGAAATAGGACAGTTTCTTTTATTCATGTTGTGAATAGACAATATTTTTATAACATCCATCATTATTAAACAGAGACAGTGTTTGGCCTAACGAACTCTGTTCTGAGGGTCTGTCTGGCATTGTTGCTGTGTTACTACAGTTTGCAGCATCTCAGGGATCTAGCTGATGTGTAAAATGTTAATCCTAATGCTAATGATTCTAACATTATGCCTAAATTTAACCAAACACCAAGAGGCAATCATAAAACTGAATGCCTGACTTTGTGTGTTTTTTCTCCAATGCAATGTGGGTTGGGCTGTTGGGGAAACTCACCATTCAGATCCAAAGAAAAAATAAAGACTTAAAATGTCCCTATGCAACTAAACTGTAAACATTATTATGACTTGATGGTCATGCTATTGAAGAAAGTGTCATATTTAGAAACAGAATGAACTGGGGAAGATTGAGGTTGATCATGCTTTAATTCAAATCAAAGTAAGAGGAATTTTGTCTGTTTAGTCAGACCATGATCTTTCTCTAACCCTGACCAAGCGCTGAGTGTCTAAACAAAACCACCAAAATGTTTTACAGAGCTCTATTCAGATAAAATGGGATGTTGTAATATAAGATTGGATAACATCTTGGGTAAAAGATTTGGCATAAAAAAACACGTTGTGTGGGAACTACAGCATGTTCCATCCATCCATTATCTGTACCCGCTTCTTCTATGTGGGTCACGGGAGGCTGGAGCCCATCCCAGCTGTTATCGGGCGAACGGCAGGGTTGACCATGGACAGGTCGCCAGTCAATCCCAAGGCCACACACAGACAGACGACCCTTCACACTCACATTCACACCTATGGGCCAGTAAACCTAACATGCGTGTCTTTGGATGGTAGGAGGAAACTAGGGTGCCTGGAGGAAACACATACATGCAGAGGGAGAACATGCAAGCTCCACATAGAGGCGGCTGATGACAGTATGTTCCACAATATAATATATACTTTTCCTCTTTATGTGAACGGGAACGCTAATCCAGTTGCAGTTACATTCCCTAAAACGTGTCGTTGCATTTTCAGTCTAGTGGAACACACGCCTAATTTTTAGGAGACATGTTTGGCAAAATACAGGACCGTAGTGCAGATTGCTTTATCAGTACAGGTATTTCAGTTGGTTTGTTCACCGCTTCCATGCTGATTTATTTAACTTGCTTTAATTTTGGATGAGTGACTTTTTGCATATTCAGCTTCTTCGCTGTCACCTCTATATTTTTTGAGAAACAAGTGTGTCTTAAGTGCTGATGCTAAATCTTCTATTTAATGGCTGCTGCTGCTTTTCACTTCCCTTAATCTTGGGTGTAAATATTGACTTGAAATCAAAGCTGGCAGGAAGCTGTTGCATACCTGATTCATTTGGCTGTTAAGACTGTTTTATTCTCCAGGCTGGGGAGGGGGGGGGGGGGGGGTATAGGTGTGTGGCAAACAGCCAGCTGTGGTGGGATAGAGATGAGAATACACTGTGCTTAGCAGAAGTTGAGATTAATGGCAAATGGCTATTTTTGTCTGAGCTTTGCCTGTACCTGCATTTACTGATCAATAGTGATAGCAGAACATTCAGAGTAGTCGTTTGGGTCAATTCTGTCTCACTTACTGCTGCTTTATGCCGCACATGCACTTGAAGGTCAGTGTAGTGTGCGCCGAGGTGACAAACATCTAGACAGAAGGAAATGGTGGGTTAATGGGACACACATACAAAGGGGAGAAAGTTAGATGTCAGATGAAGACTTGATGGGACATGTCAAGCTCGGACTGTTTGAGTTATGAGCTATTAAAAATATGTAGATGTGACAGGCTCCTCTCGAGGAAGGCTGATGTGAATTCTCTGTTGGTTGCCAAGCCAGATCCATAAATAAATGAACACATCTGTGAAAGAGTGACAGGAATATCAGAGCAGACATGCTCCGTGATCTTAGAATGAAAAGTGACCTCAAACAGTAATATTTCCCTGGGCCCCAGCCAATAGTCCTCCTCTGGGTGTTTAGCAGCAGACGTCCCTTATTGCAGAATCTTTCAAGACAGAATCGACTTGACAGTAGGGTTGTCCACTGGAATATCTCGATGTCCTAGTAAGTAAATAAGTAGCCAATCAGACAGCTGCTGTGTGCATGACTGACCTCACTAACAATGAAAATTACTTTGTAATAGCCATAATGGTCTGTGAACATGTCAGAGATTTTTAGCCCATAAGTTCAAAGTCTTCAAAAGATTCTCAAAGCAGGTTTCACTTAGGTAGCTGACAAAAACGCAATATTAAGCTTTTAAAGTCTAAAATAACAATTCATGAATTCCTCTACATGTAAAATGATTATAAATTGTATATTTATGATAAATCATATTAATATGTGATGTAGGCTTAAAGTGACCTGCAGTGAAACTCTATTACTAACAACTTCTGTTTCCATAAAGTGGGTTGAATTATTTTACTGAGATGGAAACTAGTAAATTATCCCACACTAGGCTGTTTCCGTTAGTTAAATCACAGATATTTGACCTTCTTGTCCTTCTCTTTATCATAGAGCAGCTGCTATAACAACGTTTCAACCTAATGCACCAACCCACAAGTACAAACAGCTGACTGCATCTTCCACAAGAACAGATTTTCAAGGTGGTGCCAATATAATTACTTTTACTCCCACATTAATATTTTCTGACAACAGCTACTTTACCTTTCATCTTGTGACCTCCACCAAACACCAAATATGTGTGTGTGTGTGTGTGTGTAAAAAAAAAACAGAAGTTTGGCTTCAAAGTGTATTTACTTATGTAGTTATGTGAGTTTAAATCTGCTTTCTACTCCATCCTAATGAAAGCTGAACCTGTGGTTATAACGAACGATAAGCTTAAGCTATTAACAGCTGAAGCTGACAGAACAAAAAAGGGAATAATTGGAGCCCAAGTATGTTGCAGTATGCTCAATTAAGCCATCCTCAGATCTCTATATGACTGTCAGTGTGCATGTGTGAACAGTCGGAGTAATCCTGGGCGACTGTACTCGGCACAGCAGATTTTATTTCTTTAAAAGTGCTTTATGGAGCTCTACGCTCGTTTTAGAAAATCAGTTAATAATATTGACAAGGCCAAACACATCTGCAAGGCAGACATTACGCAATATATTCTGAGGGAAAATGCTAAAAATCACGCCGAGAGTGAAAAATCAATTTCTGACTTAATGTCAGAGATTTTTTTTTTCATTATTTTTTTTTATTTACCCTGTAATTATGCCTCACTCCTTCATTAGGAGAGCCACACCTTGTTACGATTGGATTGTGGAGATATTTCTCAGGCCCATGCTGTTAGGCCTCTCCTTTGAAGCTGGGATATGGATAAGCCCCTCCATTGAGCTATGATAAGATTCCCTCTTTAGCCCTGATTAGAATGATTCATTTTCATTAGGATACTGTACACATCAGCAGCATTTGTCCAAAAATCGCGGCATGAAATATTACTTTTAGAGCCTCTGCTGCACTCACAGTGTTTCTCTACGCACGTTCTTTGTCTTTTCACCAATATCTGCTATGCATTATTATCTGATGCTGTTTTATCTTATTTATTTATTGTTTCTGGCTTATTAAAAGCACATTTTGTTTCACACCAGCTGCACGATACACATTTCTCTCACGTACTCGTCACCTGATTTTGCTCTCCCTCTTGACATGAATGGCACACAGACTTTTGAGCAGAAAGTGTCTGTGCAGAGCACAGTGCTGTGCTAATCAGTTTGAACAAGCCTTAGGACAAGAGTTGTTCAAGTCCACAGCACTGCGTAATCTCATCCCCTATTCTCAGACATCGCCAATGGCTTCTAGTGTCTTTGAGACAGCAGATCTCTCTCCATCTTCTCAAATCTGTCCTGAGACTACTGCAAGGAATGAAAGTGCTATTAAACAATGAAGTCAATGAATGATTAGAGGTGTCAGACGGTCTTGGATTGGGAGTTTAAGCTTGGCTTCTTGTGTCTACTACGAGCTGGCCTTGTCAGTGAAGATTATTCAGGAAGGTGACAGCACAGAGCTTTAGCATTAAAAGCTCCATCCTATTCCGTCTCTCTTTTCTTCTCAAGGCAATGACATTAGTTGACGAGTGGCTGCCGAGCTGAGTGGAACTGGTAAATAGAAGTGTGCACTGGTGGAATTGCAAGTTCACATGGGGAGTTTGAGAGGTGCGAAGTCACAGTCATATCGAATCAAGTCAATAGTAGCAAGTAGTGATTTTTTTTCCCTCAAGCTTAGGTAGTACAGTAGTATTACCATATTTCCAACATTTTATTTCAGCTAGCAGGTTCAGCAATGTGACAGTTTTTAGTGTGAAATGTTGTGTTTTTTTGCAGATTAAGACTGAAGTCATAATGCATTAAAAAACATGCAAATATGGCAATATATCAGATACAGGAATAATAGGTTTGTTTTGTTGGGCCACGACAACTACAATTATTTAGCAGGTGCTGAAACAAGTAACATCTAGAAGAAATTAGTGGTAGCATTAGTAGCATAAGATAGCGTGACAACTTTGCAATTTATAGTTTACGATCCTATTTTCAAGTGCTCCCTCAATTTTGAAGTTGGTTGAAATATCTCCCTATGAAAAGACACAGCCCTTCATCATCAGAGCCACATTGGCGTTTGGTTTGCTGAGAATTCCCCCGTAAAGCCACGCGCTCCTCACAAACGATGAGAAGGATGGAGTGGGCCTACAGTAGAGAACCTTCAGAACATAACGTCATTCTTTAACCACCTAACACGGTCTGTACAGCATGTTCCCACAAAGGAACCTCCGAATGGTGTTTTTTCATAGTATATAAACAACAGAAAGAGCAAGGATGGCAATTGTGAATGAAATGGTTGTTGAGGGAATTCATCCTGCCAAGTGTATCTGATGCAGAGACGCTCAATGACAGAGTTCTTTCACGCTGAGGCTATTAGCCTCGAGTGCTCGGTAAATACAAATAACGCTGACTCTTGACAATACGCGGTGCAGGAAAGTGTCCCTTTAATGAAAGGGGAATGTTTAGCTGCGTTTTCTATGGAAAGGACACAGTAAAGTCCCATACACACCCTTTGATTAGCGTCCGTTTCTATAATCGGGAGAGCAGCCCTAATTAGGTAGAGACAGACACATATCCAATGAATCTCAGCTGACACATTCACAAGAGACGTGAGCACCTCTTTTTCTTTCACTTCTCTTTGCAGTTCACAGCTAAAAACAGATAAAACAGGTGCACTTAGATGGGTGCCTCATTATAGAATCCGTCCTCTCACTCTCATCCCGGTTTCAGGATGGTAATACTTTACATCGGTATTAATCTAGTTAGCAGGCTAATGATTTAGACAATCCTTTGAGTTTGCCTGCAAGGATAAGTGATAAGACATACCTGCTCTCTACACATCGAGATCAAAGATTAGGAATACTGATTTACAGATTTGCATTCTGAGTTGAGATGGGAATTTGAAGAAAGGAAGTGTTGCATCTAATTGTATAACCTGAAGTTAAACCTCACTATGGTTACATCAGCAGCAGCCTTAGTGAACAAAATCTATTCAGACACATGGTGCAACCGAGCCAATCTGCTGCCATCAATATTGTTATATTAACAATTGATCAAATGACTGTGTGTCTGAAAAAAGGTTCACTAAAAGTGAGGAATTCTGCAGCTCTCAAGATTCCACATTTTTACAGGGTTTTGATTTTACACTGTGCAGCTATGTTTTGCTCATTTCCACTGCTATCTGCAGCTTTTTTCAGGAAAAATAATTAGATAAATCAATAACCAATGTTAAATAGCTTATAGTTGGTTATAGTCATGCTGCTATAGGCTTAGACTGCTGGGGGACTCTGCACTGTGCCACTTCCTCTTCTCTTCATTCTCTCCTCTCACCCCACATCTATATTGTCACCACTGTATGACATTAACTCTGTGTCTTCTTTGTCCCGTAGTCGTCTCTCTCCCTCTCTTTCCCCCTCTCTCTCTCCCTGTCCACAGGTGTCCCCGGATTTGGCGCTGTGTGTCCTCCAGTGTGCAGCTACTGGTCCTATTAACCTGCTCAATGTTTTGTTGTTGCTTTTGTTGCTCTTTTCTTTTCTCTCTCCACTTTCCACTCTGCCCAACCGGTCAAGGCAGATGTCCGTCCTCCCTGAGCCTGGTTCTGCTGGAGGTTTCTTCCGTTAAAGGGAGTTTTTCCTCTCCACTGTTGCCTATGGCTTGCTCAAGGGGGATTTGTTGGGTTTTCTCTACCTGTTTGTATAGTCTTGACTTTATTATGTAAAGTGCCCTGAGATGACCTTGTTGTAAATTGGCGCTATATAAATAAAGTTGAATTGAATTGAAAAAATTGAAAATAATGTTATTGATGATATTGCACGATCTCATTTGATTCTTACAAGTTCATGTTGAGCTCGTTGTCCTGGCAACAGATCCACAATCTCCAACCTACTCAGGAGCAGATTTATTCTCAGGTTTGGTCAGTGTAAACAAAGAAACCTCTCAGATTTGAATAGCGTTGGACCATCAAGTTCATCCAAATATGGATGTGCAGTTCACGATCAAGCCATTAAGTACTAAGAGAGCGTTGCTTGATGTAACTGTATTTCTATAAAACCTATTAACACATTTCTCTCTCATGGCCAGAGGTTTGATGACATTCCAGGTAACTGTTCACAAGAAAAAAAATCTATAAATCTTAATTCAATTATAAATAGGCCTATGTGTGTGTGCATATATTTTTAGGTGTGTGCACTAGGGTCATAGGGTAACACAATTCCCAAAAAACTGAATGTTTCATTAACCCGCAATAATGTCTCCACAATTAATGATAGTGTAGGACTACAAATAAGACACAGGCAGCAATTTGCAGAATATTCAGTTTACTGACGCTTGTTCCCAGATTCTTTGTATACTTACTCGCTCTCAATATATGCAGACATTATACAAATGATTCGCCATCAGATCAATGGACACACAATCACTGTGCCAGTAAAGATTCATATTTAATTTGTCAGACGCTTGCTTCCATCTTTCTTCATTTTTGCAGCGTCTATAAATTCTTCTTAGTCGTCCTGTTGGGGTGAAAAATGTGCTGTCTCCTTCCCTTATCTATCTTTTTCTGTCTCACTCTTTCGTTCTTTCATCAGTAGGATGCAGCCAATGGGAAACTTGCTGATCAGGGATTTAAGGATCAATAAACACTAACCGGCCACTCTGTTAGTCACACCTCTTCAACTGCTCATTATTGCAAATATTTTTAAGCCAATCACAAAACAGGAACTTAGTGCATCTGTGTGTATGTAGTCATGGTCCAGACGATCTGCTGAAGTTCAAACTGAGCATCATAATTGGTGCCAGGTGGTCTGGGCTGAGTATTTCATAAACTGCTGATCTACTGGGATTCTCACAGCCCTATAGTCTTAGTACTCCACAATAGTATAGTGGAGTAATATTGCCTGACATTCTAATGGTAGGAAACCAAAAAAACAAAAAAACAAAAAACAAACAATAAACCATCAATCAGTCCTAACTTGTACGAAGTGTTCAGCCTGGTAGTTGTGGTGTAATGGTGTGGTGAATATTTTCTCTAGCCCACGTTGGGCCCATTATTACAAACTGATCACTGTTTAAATGCGGCAGTCTACCTGAGTATTGTTGCTGACCATGACTGTCTCTGTGTCACCAGAATGTTCAAAGACTTGAGGCAGTTCTGAAGACAAAAGCAGATCCAACTTAGAATGGTATATGTAATGAAGTCACCATGAGTTAAGTGACAATGAATAACAATTAAAACATCCACCATTACATATTTCATCTTGGATCTAGTTTGCAATGTACAAAGAACCAGGCTTGGACTGCAGGCAGATCAGTTAATCACCGGAACTCTTTTACTGCACAGCCATGCATTGTAATATGTTTTTAGCTTAGTATTTTCTTGCTGAAATCAGGAAGGTCTTTGCTGAAAAAGTATAAATACACAATCACACACAATCTAAAGTGCTATAAAACAAAACCTGTGTAAACCATATGGTTTAGCATCAGAGGTGTCACAAGATCAAAACCATTTTTTTAGAGACTCCTCTGGATTATTAATATTTTAATGATTGTATGTACCAGATATGACTAAGGCCATAATATTTTCAATTTTACATTCAGAAATGTAATTTGTAAGCCGTTGAACTATTTGTTTTTGCAGCCGAGTGACCAACCTCGCCCCATCCGTACTTTAGAAAACCGCAGCCAGTCCGGGTTGCTCTCTTCATATACTGACCAGTTGCTTTAATTTGGGAGTTGTTGTATTGTATTATGCAACTTTTCCTGTCTATTTTTACTCTGTCTCAACCTTTTTGAAACAAATACAATTTACAAAGTATACATATGTTTTTCAAAACTAACTGTCTAATTACTTAATTCATTTATGTCTTGAGGGCAGCACAGTGATGGATTTGTCAGTGCTGCTGTCTCACAGTGGCACCACTGGAATGCAGTTCAAAGATACTGGTTTTTGTAACTTTCTGTAGCTTTAGTTCTTAGTGTATAGAAGCAGTTTATTCTATGTAAGCCCAATATGATTTGAAGCTTTCTTATAAAAATACAATTTAGCAGTGAGTAATTAATAATTATCTAAAGATGGCCAGCTCTCCAGGTTGCCTTTGTGGACCCCTTTAGCTCCTTGTCTTTGTTAGAGACAGGTGTCAGGGAATAAAGATCGAGATGCATTCAGAGAATTGTGAGCAGCCTTGAGTTCAGCGAACAACAGAAGCAGGAGTTAAAGATTTTGTGTGAAGGGCAACGGAGAGAGAGGCACAGATTTTCAGGAACGACACCAACAGTACAAGCTGTGACGTGCCGTTAGTTAAGGTTACCGGTGTTGGAATTAACTCTCTTAATTACGTCCAGAAAAGCAGCCGCTGATATAAGTTATTTTGCTGATGTGGACAATCTCTGACATGCCTTTGCAGTACACTCAGTACAAAATATATCTGCACACAATGTTTCTCACAACTCACGCGTGTCAATCAAAGAGACACTGATGTCAGTAAGATGGCAGCTCAACTACTTATTCATGTGGTCGCTCCTCCAGACGGTGTGCTATCCATTTGCCAAACATCACTCAAAAGTGAAAGCAACCAGCATATTTTCCGTGTCTACATGATAGCAGGGAAGATTAATTCCGGCTAACATTACTTTGGTACATTTTTCTGCTGAGCACTTCCCAGTGTGCATCGACTGTTGGGCCGCGGTCTCCTAAAGCTGTGGTGACTGCTGCATAGTGCTCCCTTCGCTCCTCCCGGCTAAAGACAGCAATCTGTAATCTTTTGTTCAATCACCTGGGAGAAGGGGGGGGGGGCATCAGAAGCAAAAAAACATAAACAAAGCGAGAGGATGTATGAGCTGGGTGTGAGGGAGTGTGCCTGGTATTGTGTGTTGTGCAGGGTGTGCATGCAGGGAGGCAGAAGGAGCAGATGAGCACTACATTGTGCTGAGAATAGCCCATAGACGAATGCCGCACAGCCCAACAGGGCTTACGTTACCCCCCTCCACAAAAGGACCAGCCCCAGCATTAAAAACTATAATTATTTCAAACAATTCATCCACCAGTGGCAGCATTTATCCCTGTGTCTACCTGTGTCATTTTTCCTCCTCTGCTGCTATTTTTTTTTTGTATTATTGTTATTACTATTTATGCAATTCTACAAAGTACAGTTGGTTCCTGTTAAGCCTCTCGGACACAGCAGGAGATCATCACAGCAATGAGCAGATGCACACCAGCATTATGATGATGCATTGTTTTGTAAGGTGGCTGTTTTTAAACCAGCATGTTTAAATCTCTCTGTTGTTTCTGCATTTGAGCTGAGCTTGTAGGAAAAAAAAAAAAAGTGATGCTCAATGATATTCAGCAAGAATGCACCCAGTGGTGCTTATGAACATGTATACTGATGAATGTTGCACAAACTGTAACCTACGCGACATCAGTCATACCGGCAAAATATACAAACTGCGAATCTGCAACCAATGATCCAAAATCCCGAGTCGGTATTCAGCGTCTTCAGTGAAGCTCTGAGCATTACTGTACTTAAGCAGAACCATAGGCCCAAATGACGGGTTTATGCTATAACCACAGTATTCGGAGGTTGTATGTTAACTCTCCACAGATTTGTATGTTGCTTTCATGTAGTTATGTACCCTATCATCAACAAGACATCTGCTGTCAGAGAGTCAGCAGCAGTTGCAGTAATCAGTGTGCTTCCTTTTCCACCTCTCTCTGGGCAACCTTGATAAGGAGAAGGAAAAATGAGGTGTCATATTTATTCATGACCACCTTTTCAATTCTACATTCTTCCGTCCTCCACTGAGGGTCTGCATGTACAGTCCACTCTACAACCGTCCTTAAAGACAGATAAATCTTGAATGGCGTTCATGTTATTCTATCTAAAAAATAAAATCACCATCATTATTTTTTGTTTTGGTCCATAAGAGCCTTCAGAGCACAGTGATGAAATAACCTGCTTTTTTTCACTTGTGTAATAAAGTAGATGAGGATCCTCTCTGTGGATAGGCAATAATTTTCTCATCATAGCAGGAGAGAATGGAAGGAAAAAAAGATGAATGGGAAATTGAGAAATGCACAAAACTGAAGAGAATATTAACAGGAATGAGGTAGGTAGAATATAGAAATGATGATTGGGACTTGTAAATAAAATTAGTATAAGGAGACTTAAAAGCAGAAAGAAATCACATTAAGGTCAAAACGCATTAAGGTTTTAAGTTATATTTAAAAAATACAACTGAACACTAATGCTGTACATAGGGTCTATGTGCTGTAGTAGTTTAATGGGTTGATATTTCTGAAGGATTTTGCAATTTCCTATTTTTATACAATGCACTGAAATCCATTCGACAAATATAGAAAGGTCTAAGTAATAAATATCCACCATTGACTACAAAATGCCACAGTATTTATCCTTTTGAATTTAATGGTGAATTTTGTGCTTACCAACAAACAACGGTACTTAAACTGAGGTTGTGGGGGGGGGGGGGTTACGTTCGCTCTCTGAAACACACATACACAGAAGCTGTGGCCCATCCACCATCTGAAATGCTTACTTAATGATTCGCCCTTCTCTGATCACTTACTTATGTTCCCGTTTGGTGTATTTATTACATCCTGGACATTTGCAAAAGAGGCTGGAGTGTTTGGTAAGAGAGGTTTGAATAATGTAATACAAAAACTGCTGTGCTGTGTAGCCTGCTAAAGCATTGCACTCAGAATGATTACTACAGCACACAGAAACACAACTACTCATTTCCTTGTTTGATTATACAGTGAAAACAAATTTATCTACATGTGTAGTACAAATGTGTTTATTTAAGGTACAAACTGCTTTACCGCACGATCATTTCGAGTAAAGTGTTGGATTAAAACACACGGACAATAAGTCTAAAAGTAAAATGATCTAACCGCTTGTGTTTGTGCGCGTGTGTGTACATGGCCATATTTCATGTTTGTCCTCCATGATCATATGTATTATGAAGAATTGTGCAGCATGCCCAGAGTGAGACATAACGATTTCTCCCTCATCTGAACATTCAACAATCCACACACACATACACACACATACGCACACACACAAACATCATTTGTTTACTGAACAGCTTCATCCTCCATGTCCCAAATCCCATCTTGTCAGCGGCTGATGAAGCAGACACAAGCTTTCAGTGATAGAAGTCTGTTGTTCACCAAAATAAGTTTTGGACCTGGGCAGTGTTGATGTGACAATATCCAGCTGCCTGCTTTTGTCTCATATTGACTCACAGTCTCTGTTGCCTCCTCTCTGTTTTTCTTCCTGTTTGTGATTCTGGCGAGTGCAGGCAAGCAGATTTTCTCAGAAACAGATAAATGTGAAAACTTATTTTCAATCTTTGGTTTGATGAAGTGAGCAACCTTTTCTGTAGGTGCTAAGACTAGTTACTTAAATTGACCTGTGTTGTTTTCCTCGTGCTTTATTCCTAAAAAGGTTTGGGAGAAGGAGAAGTAGGAGGATGAGGAGGAGGTGGGGGGATTTTCAAAAACTGCTTCAGCAGACAAAGCGCATGCAATGCCTCCTCTGACCAGTTACTGTCTCTCTTGCCTCTTCAGTTTCAACATTAAAGCCTTCACTCGTGACACATATTCACATCTTCTCATTTACCTTTAAGCAAGATACACACAAGATACACACGAGACTCCTTCTTGTTGTTTAGTATATTTCAGAAACGTAGAATTATTTTTATGTGGGTGCCTGACAGCAGAAAATTTAATTCTGCTGCGGTAATGGCCCCGTGGGTGCTGTGAAGTGTGATTTATGACCAAAACAATGAACGCTGTTTGTTCTCCTTCACATGTGCTTCTCAAACGGAGCAATGGTCAGTGCGGCATTAAGGCTTAAGTGTTTCACTTGGCTCTCTGAGTCATTAGCAGAGATTCGACGTGAGCAGGAGAACACTGTTAATGAGGATTAAGATAAGAGACCAAACAAAATAAAAGGAGTAAAGGCCTTCCGCAAAGCAAGGGCTTTTTTTTTTTTTTTTTTTTTACCAAGGCATCTCACTTCCCTTTGGAGGAATTGTGGAGTGACTTTATTGGTCCTTTAAAGCCCTTCCTCTCTTCATGAGTTTAAATTGAACATGCTGCCTTTCCTGCGCCACTGTTTAATTTCCTGTAACGTAATAAACAGTCAATTTATTACAGCGGTGCAGAGCAGTGTTTCCTCACAGAGAGCTCTTCAGTGAACGCTGCTGCAGCTTTCTGCTCATTTCCCTGCAGCCCATAGAAGCTACTTACTATCATCAGCATCCTCAGAGGATTCCTTTAATGCATGTTTAGTTAGCTGCCAACAGGATTAATCAAAGAGAAATGAACAAAAACACATTTTTGCTTTGAATTGGTACCTGGTAATAGCTTCGATATGGTGGGAAAAAGGCTGTAATTTTTTTGAGAAGAAAGACTAAAACTGGAGCTCTAGTTTTTTCAGCTGGTAACTGGCGTGATACTAAGAGCATAACGCGCTTTTGTGAAGATGGTTATGTTGACCAGTTCATAATACAGCACGTTAGGAAACATACTACATGCATATGCGTCCATCTCTGTTTAAACACCTATTACCTGACATGTGCTCTTTCCATAAACCTGTGGACAAACACCAGTGAAAGTGTAGAGCGGCTCAGTCTTTTACTTTGGAAATTTATGAAAATAGGAGAAGGAGGGATTTGAATAATACATGCCAAGGTGACACCAGGGCTGGGGTGCCCAGGTGTGGATGCTGTGTGTGATGTTATATATGGAGCTAAGTGTCAGTTTGAAGTTGGATTAAATTTGTCACTAAAGGCAACACTGAGTGATTATAACTGTATTAAACCAATTTAGGAAATTATAAGCTTTCGAGCTGTCGTGCAAATGACACCTTGCAAGCAATAAATTGACAATCAAGAAAAGGCTGCAGTGTTTTCTAAATGACAAGTGACGTAACACTTCTTATTATTAAAGTATGTAAAGAAGAAAAATGTTCCCAAATTAATTGTCAGTCTCTATATATTTTATACAAACACGGTGATGTATAATCAAGCCAAACGCGAGGGCCACAAACTGCATTTGTCACAGCCACACATGCAAGCGCTGGAGTCAAGGTAACTGTAACACGTGGTCTCTTTCAAAAGGCATGAAAACATGGAGGTAAGTAAACTCTTCTCTTTAAAACGTGCCCAAGTACATGGAGGCAAACATAGCGGTAAGTAAAGCATTTCTCTTTTAACTAGAAACAGGAGGATGGAGGTTTGCATTAGCATCTCTTTAATCTTTGCAAAACTCTTCTGTCTTAGCAGGCACCACAACACGGAGGTGAACACTCTCCTTTCCAACTTTAAACCGGTACAGGAACATGCAGGCACAGTAGCTATTTGCATAGCATAGAGAGACCGTCCCTCGAGACTCGCTTTTGTGGAGGTATAACAACAAGATAGAAGCCAGACAAAGGTTGAGCGGGAACGAGCGGCCTCCCCACACCTACAGCTGCTGCTAAAAGCTCACACATATAAAAATAGTATCAGCCAGCGGGTACACGGACATTTTAGAATAAATTCATTGGTGCTTCTGGTCAGTTGAAGAGTTGGACTCGGTTCTGACGTCTCTCATCGACGCCTAAAATCGAAAGGCCAAAACAGATAGCCAGGAGAGAATAGGCTTTTTTATTTCAGCAGACCTACACACAGCAAGTCTGAGTCCTTCGTGCTTGCGTTATGTTCACCTGTGCTGTACTAGTTGGAGTTCTGTGCCCTTGCGGCGACCTTTATGTAGGTTGTTGTAATTAAACAGCCTGCTGTCGCACCGTGTTTCCAACGTCTGTTTGCGGCGGATAGAAGACACCACGGTTCTGTCGCGACGAGGTGATATTGTGTCTACATTGAAGTGGACTTTATTTTTGAGTGTCCTATTAAATGATTGTTCTCGACAACTTGCGTTAAATTCAGTTGCTTAACAGTGGGCACTTGAATCCAGTCCCAGCTGTCATTTCGGTAAGTGTGAGGCCCCTCTAAGCAGATTTCCTTCCTCATGCAGGGTTGTGCTTTTTTTCTAATGAGTGAAGTTGACTGGCCTTGGCCTTAAAATGTCTCCAGTAAAGCTAAACAATAAAGGTTCTAAGCACAGGCTAGAGGCAATATTTAATATATTTTAAACAAAGGTGCATCCTCTCATGGGAGCGGCCTTTTAGAATACAGTGTGCCATGTGTAACTATAGATATTTATAACAAATGTCATAGCAACGTGGCCAGCGGTTGTAATAAGATTTTCCTGTGAACCACAAATGGATCGAAAAAGCAGGCAAATCTGTCAAGGGGCTTTCATGGGGTCTGAAACAAAGACCACATTTTGGAATATCACATCAGCATGATGATATTGAGCAAAAGAATCGATATTAACGATTGCATGTTTAATATGTGCATTCAGCAACTTCCAAGAACTGAAGGCTGGCACACACCTGACAACCGTACAACTGATTCTACATGTATTTTGCTTGTGACGACTGGTCGGAGATGGCCATGGCCGGTCGGCAGAGGAAATCATTGAGTGTGTGCTGTGTAAAGATTCAAGTCCTCAGTCGTAAGACTCAAACACAGCCAGTCTGTCTCACAAAAGTTATTTCAAACATGTTTAATATTTACAACCAGAATCAGCGACCAATGACATCGCAAATGAGGGAGGCTCAGGTACAGGTGTAACTGAAATTAGCTTTGTGATAAAATGTTAAACCCTAACAAATAATAATAACACAAACAAATGGGGTATCAGTACATTATTTTTTTTATTTATTTTATCAGTATCAGAAGTAAAAGTAGTAAGTAGGATATTTTCTGTAGCTCTGTTGCTGTTACAGTACAGTAATAAATGCAGATTTTCTGCCTATTACAGCAGATCACGTTATTTTTTTTAAATGATTAAACACCATTTTGACATTTAAAAGTCTTTGTTCTCCTTTCAGTGTAGGTGTATGATCTGTTCTATAAAGACACACAGGAGCAATGAATCTGAGTGTATTGAAATGACCCATGTCCCATATTAAATGCACCGCACTTTACCAGATTTAACCTAAATGGTACTTATGATCTAGTCATTCTCAGTCTTAATCCTCTGGGATAGTAATGATTTTCACTTTGCTCTCACATTTTGTATAAATTTTTTTTTTTCCTTACTGTATATCCTTCTTACCTTATCCTTTTTTGTAAATCTGCAACATGCCAACAACATCTGCCTTTCTCCTCTGCAAATACAAGTGATTTGATTTAAGTTATGAATAATTAATTCTTAATTAGATCAGATTGTAGTATTTGTTAAAGAAAAAATCTAAGGCAGTGTAAGAATATCATTGGAATAAGTTGCTTATGTACAATTTAAATATGTAGATATATAAATATGGGTTTATAAATGAACTTTTATGTAATATTAAAAGCAAAAAGTTCATATCTGAAAAAGAGGACAAGTACAAAATTAAATGGATGCACTACCAATCTTTGTGTGGCAAGAGCTGCCACTGAAGTAGCAGAGTTGGAGCAGCTCCCAGCCGATGGTGGATGAATATTTAATGATCCCAACCAAGATACAGTAATTACAAGGGGAACGGACTGTCATAGTGGAGCACTTTGTGCAGAACACCTTGGCATCTGCTGATTAGTGCTCTTTGTGGTCCCTGTGCCTCAGGTGCGACTATTCGGTTCGGGTCGCAGAGAGGCGACGGGAGGCGGCACAGACTGCAGCCTGTTGACGCCGTTCAGCTGTGAGCGTGTCAGAAACCAAGCGTGTTTATTGCCGTTGGTTTGATGAAACCTGAGACAACAAGACGGAGAAATCCAATATGAGAGGAGATAGCTTAAGGTTTTAATGGCAAATTCACTTCCTCTAAACACTATGCTGAGGACGCAATCATGCCAAAGTAGTCATGCTGTTTCGGGGTCTTGTGAGGTCACGGGAGTTACGGCAATTTGTTCTTGACATCAGGGCTCGGATCCACTAGCAAGAAGAACATATGAGGTAGAAATTCTCCTCAGGTATGCCAACGATTAAAGCACATTACAAATCTATCAGGCTTCAAAGACATACGCCTGACTTCAAAGTCCTTTCAGCCACCCCCACCTGTCTCCTCACTCACCTTTTCCACCCTCTCCCCTTGAATCAAGATCAGGACAGCATTATCAATATAACACAGTGAGTCTCTTTAACAACACACACTGTCTAAGTGGAAGCCCAGGAAGCTGGAATATGGATATACAAATCATAACCAAAGCAGTGTTGGGTTACCATTTTTAAACGAGTAGGTTCCTTGTACCGCCCACCATCAAAGATCATCAGGAAATACTGTAGGTCTTTCTGCTTGGCGACATCCAGCAGCCGTAGAGAAGGTTTAGTTTCATCGTGTAGCATTTGTGTCCTGACACAGCACAGGACCTTCACACAGAAGACCGAATTTCAAGTCCAATATCAAACGACCACTGTTGTGGCAGATTTTTAAAGCCAACAGTGGCTTCTTTCCTGAAGTTAATGCCTTTGTTTAGTGCCTAATTCTAACCTAACTGCCTGGCAATGAAATGGCATCCGCCATTTTGTTGTGCGATGCCAAAAGCAGAGCAGTTTCAACAGTCACCTACCTCCATGTGTGGCAGTACTATTTTAACGGCCGGTTTACGGAGTCATAAGAGAAGGCCGAGGCTTCAACTTCAAACAGAAACTGTACATCGGAAAATAAGTTATAAATTGTACTGGTTTTGTTAATACCCTGGTCTCTTCTCATGCACTGATTTGCCAAATGGAACAGCCAATCAGAGTGGGCTGTTAATGGGACCGATGCTGACTCAACATGCTGAACCAGTTTAAAAGTCGCATATGGGGGGTTAATGTACCAGCGTTGCAGGACACACCAAATCACACAAGATTCCTTCGACTAGGCCAGACTAGTAGCAGCAACGACAAAACATCTCTTCCAATGCAGGACTGGTTGAGTCATTGAAATGCAAACTTGAAACTCACTTAAATCTACGGGTTTTTAGTTGGCCACTAGTCATTTGGTGGTACAGATATAAAGGACGTTGCCGCATGTGCGTGAATGAGGCTGACGATCAGCACTGTGTGGCATTAGGAGAGACTCTTACAGCTTTCTTCTGGATTATTAGTCGTCTTCTCTTTATTTAGAGCAACTGAGTACAAAACAATCTCTATTTACTTGGATAAAAAGAACAAAACTCTTAACCTTGAGAATGCTTGGTTGGCAAAAGCAGAAGTATATGGTTCTTCAGAGTGTAGGTGAAGAGATGCTTGCGGTGTATTAAAACATTCTTTATCTCAGCTTTTGACATCGGTTGTAAAGAAAACCTTGACTAGACTCTTGGTGATAAATGCTATTTTATTCTGTATGTGTAAGGACCGTGACATGTGAGTGTGGGTTGGATTTATTGACCATGCAAATATTTTGCACATTTAACTTCAAGTTGAAATATATTTCAAAAATTTTTTGATGCAAATCACAGTATGACATTCATTTTCCTTATTTCCCTTTTTTTCTATTTTACATAACCACATTCCTCTGCCTTTTGGAGAAGATATCTGCAGGGAGATCTGGTGGCCAGACTGAAGTGAGAAGTGTCAGACCACTTCAATGAAAACTGTGTCTTCAAGGTTTCGTGCTGAATTATATGCAATAATATGCGTTTGACTCTGTGGAACTGTTAATTATTTAATTTGCCATCCTTTACTCACCTCATTATCCTTTTCAATGAATGTCATCTGAAATTTAAAATGACGGTATCATTGAAAACTATTTCACATGTTATCATAGGTTATCGTGTTCTGTTTTTTTTTTGTGAAAGATTAGATGATTTGCTTCTAATACAGCTAAAACATTGCCGCTTCATTCAGCACTGTAGGGTGTAGGGCTTAAAAAGCGGTTGTAGTCCGATGTTTAAGGCCATAGCGGGACTCACGAGCAAAAGGTCTGAGGCCTTTGTAAGCTTCTGATAACACTTGTTTTGAAGTATGTACCTAGAAATTTTTAGTTTCATCAAATGATAACTGATGTTGGTGGAAAAAAAGATGTGCATGACTTTTATAAAAGAGAGGGAATGGCTTAGAGGAATGCAGAGTTTGAAGTCATTTGGCAACTTCTTTCAGTCTGTATTTTGTCTTTTTAAAATGAATCTGCTTCTTTTCTACTGACAAACAAATGCTGTATCGTTGTAACGCATGTAACGATTCAAACGTGTTCTCTCATTGGCCTATGTTCATTCATTCTCCTGTGTGTTTTAATTAAATCTTAAAGTTTAATGAAAATAAATACTTTCATGTCATTGAGTCTGTGAAAGTAAATGGTGAACAGGCTTTTCACACTGTTGCAAATGAAACAATCAAAGAAAAGATCGTTCTCCAGAGAACTACAGATTATATCCATTCATATGGACATCAAACACCTTTTCTTCAGCATCATAAATGATTTTTAATTTCTTCTTAAGTCAGTTAGTAATCAAGACCAAAGCAAGGACTATAACTAATTCAGTGGCTATGAGATCTAATACTCAGGGGCTATTTGATGTTTCTACAGTGCTGTGAAAAAATATTTGACCCTCACCTGATTTCTTCCTTTTTGGCTTTATCTCATAATAAACTGTTTAGGATCCTCAAACATAAAATGTCTGAATGTAGTATAAAAAAGAGGCAACCTGAGCAAACAAAAGATAAATGATAACTGCATTCATTGACCGGAAAAGGTGATTCCAACTGGGCCTCTGGCATAAAAACTTTTTGCCCCCTTAATTACTACATCCAAAAAACACCAGGCTACCCTGGGGAGGGTTACAGGGCTATTTCCAAGGCTCTAGGACACCACAGATCCACAGGGAGAGACACTATCTACCAATGGGGAAGACTAGACAACAAGTAGCTGACCTTCCAAAATCAATTCAAGAGCGTGGGGATGGTTCATCCAGGAAGTCGCAATCCAAAAACCTGCAGGCTTCTCTCACTTCAATAAAGGTCAGTTTTCATGACTCCACTATCTAAGAGACACGGAGTGGGAATGACCGTGGGAGAGCAGCGAGCCTTAAAACACGGCTTACCGAGAGACAGGCGTCTGATTACATCTGGTGTAAAGCAAACATGGAATTCCACTAAAACAACCTCACACCTACTGTTACGCACCGTGGTGGAGGTGCAGCGGCGCGTTAGAAAAATCGGTGGTGTCTCCGGCGTCTTTCTTTTGCTTTTTTTCTCTTCTTGTTTTTTTTTTTTTTTGACAAGCATAAGTCTTGACTTCACAACAAGTTTCTGAAGCTGACACTGTGTGTGGAAGTAATGGTTTGTGTTTGTAGCTGTTGTAGTTCTCACCTTTAGTTTGGTTTGTTCAATATACACAGAAACAAAAGTATGATTATGTAGCCACATTATTCTATACATGGCTCATGTTTTATTCATAAAGTAACCATGCATTAAAAAAGAATGAGTAAATACCAGAGCTGTGTTTGATGTACTACTTAACATTTATGCCTTTATTATTAAAACAAGTCAGGGTAAACTTAAAAGGAGACATTGCATTAATGTATTAATAAGACGTGCACATGTAGTCGATGAGACGCCATTTGCATACCAGCCTGAATGCAAATGTCTAATCAATGTTGAAGGGTTATTTTTTTCACATTCTGTGTGATTGTTTATTTCTTTTGAATAAATTGTACTTTTGTGTTTTATAGATCCAACATGACTGTGTCCAAAAATATGAATAAAATATGACTGTGTGCACATAGAAAACACACAGGAGAGAAACAACATTTTAACCGTAATCTTTTAATCATAATTCACATTAATTAATCTCTCTTCAAATCTCAGTACATGCTCTGATTTGACTTGCATTGTTATTTTATGTGAACAAAGCAGCAGGACCCGCTTGTCTCCAAATCTTAAAATGAGCTATGTGGAAACAGAAGGACAGGCTCGGGCTCGGGCTGAAGTGGTTAAACACTTCTGTTTCCAAATGAAATTTGTTGTATAGATTCAGACCAACTGTCAGGGCTACATGACAACACACAGAAGGAAATGGGTCTTTGTCTTAGAGAGCGATATTAACTGTCCAACTGACCTAAGGTCAACTTCCCAGGTGGGCTGCCATGCACTAATAAGTCTAACCGATCCAAGTTCAGACATTAAATAGCAGGAGTCACAGGCACCAGCTGGGTTAACATTCTCTGCCAACGGTGTCACTGACCTGAGTTCAGCTAGAGTTACAGAAGCCAGGCAGGTTAATCACACCACAAGCGCAACAAAGAGGCGTAGTATTGACCTCATGCACACCTGGCCGACCTGCTTTCACACTACACAAGTCAGTGATCACAAAAACAGAGCTAAGCTGTCAGCATTGGAGAATTTCAAGAGTTACATAAATACATTTTACATATTATATGTCACTGGTTTCATCCCAGTGTGTGTCTGTGTGTCGAGAGAGACTGTTATAAAAAGAGCAGCTCGAAACATAACCACTGATGTATACAACGTGAAACTTTATTTTGACAAAAAGCTCTGACTCTGGTGCTTTGCTGCATAATTTTGCATATTAAAAAAGGAAAATTAATTTTGTAAAGCTACTCTGTAATGCCTTGCATTTCAGAGCCTAAAGTTTATATTAACATTGCCATTGTGTTGTCTGAAGGCAAACAGAAGTGATTCTAATTGATGCATTGATTGGATTAATTATTCATTTGCTATTATCATACAGTAGCTTTTAAATGGGAGCATAGCAAAGGACAGGAAGTGCATGTTTTTTTTCTATGATTCAAACAGATTGTTTTCTTATTTAAACGTAACGGGTCAAAGTTTCAAAGTGTATCTTTTTAATGTATAGTCTGTATATTCAGAAGATGAAGTGGGAGACAAAGTTGAAAGGAAGATCAGCCAGGTCCGGGTGCTTAACTCCTCTCCTCTACGTGCATCTAATAAAGTGCTGTATCACAGTCAATGCCCTAAAACTGCGCAACCATATACATAATTCATAGGAATAGATTTGCAGTATGTATTCCAACACACGTGTGTGCAGATGGAGTTTATTTAGAGTATATATCAAATCCGACCAGGGCTGAGGCCAAGTTTCTCCTTAATTCCAGACTAGTGTGTTATCAGCCAAAGGTTACTGAGGGGAAAAAAACAGACTCTCACCTCAAGGTGGCAACCGGGCAACAAATTGTAAGACAAGTTTTCCTGGGTGAAAGTAAGACATCCACAATCAGTCAGCAAAATAAATAAACCAGTGAATTCAGGCCTACAACACTGACAAATAATAAATAGATGTCTTGCTAATAACTAAGAAGACTTAAATATAGTATGTGTGAGCTGAACTCATACTGCATATGAATAATGACTTCAAACCTTCTGAAAGCATCTTGAATCGATCTCCACGTAGTTTGCATTTTTATCCACTGTTTGCAGATGTTTCCTGTGCATGTAGGCTGCAGATATGTGTGATCATATGTGTCCATATGTGAAGTGTATTAGCATAACCTTTGATGCATTAGTAGTTTTATGGTATTTGCAGAGATTTAGGAAAAAAATATATACATATACTATGTATATATTTCTAGTGTGGGAATGACAAATGCTACACCAGTCTCACTACCACCAAGGCTTTGATGGCTCAGATGATAAACAAACCCAACAGCCCCAGCGGGAGATGTGAGGATAAAAGCAGTAAGTTGAAGCACATAAATCAGGGTTGGAGAGCTGGGCAAATGAAATTAGACACATGCCGTGATATAACCGGCCACGTTTCAGGTGGCCGCAACAGTTCACCCTGTAGTCAACGTGAGAGTTACGGAATACAGCGAATTAAGTCTGACATCAGGATTTAAACAATGTGCAGTTTGTCAAATATACAGTATGTAATATGTGAAACACTGAGTAGTTGAACCTTGATGAATCCATTGTGAAACTGCGGGAGTTCACGCTGCTTAATGCACTGTGGCTGAAAGAAACCAACTGTATTGAAAAGACTGTATTACACTTAATTAAACCAATTCTTCAGCCTATGGGCATTTATTTATCTATTTAGGAAGGATGCGAGGATGATTTTTGAACTTGCTAAATGATAGGGCAAATGACAGCTGTTTGTTTAGGCTGTGTAATTATGCTCATGAAATTGGTGGCATGTGTCAGTGTTCTGCCTTATTTTTTGAAAATTGTTTGTGATGCTGCCTTTCATAGACGTTAAATACTTAATTTAACATATCCCCAGGACATTAAAATTGCCACAGAGTTATGGTCAAACACAGTTGATCTGTGAATGGCAGTTTCTGTGTTGCACATATGTACAATTGCAGTAAGTAATACAAGGCTCCATTTTTGTGTTGCTTATCAAAGCAGAAACAACTGTGGAATAGAAATTGCAATTTGTGTCATAAAGTATTTCCAGCAGTGACTGGGCTGAGTCAAGAAATGCTTTCAAACCATGCAATGTAATAGTTTGTCTACATGATTTATAAAATTCCATAGACATTTTGACAACATTATATGTGCTAAGAGTTAAAATTAATATTGTGCAATTTGTCTTTTTTCCCTGTGTTTCCTACTACATTATTTTTGTCTGTCAAATTTTGCCTTTTCACAAATGGCTGATTGAAAAAATACATTCCACTTACTGATAAATCTGAAGGTCCATCTCTCAAACCGAAAAAGACAGTCCTTTTGAATAACTTCACATTTTTCAAGAGCCACTGACCGACACTATCACAATAATGGCCCTGCATTGATTTTCATATATTTTCTCCTATGCAAACAAAGCGAGAACATGATGCATTACCTTTAAATAATGAAAAAGTATTTTTTGGTTTTATGTGACTTTGTAAAAAGGTCACAAGTCTAAACACATGCAAATCTAGCACAGCTTGAATTGACTCCAGTCAATGCTCCGGGTGCAACAGAATAACACAAACATATAAAAAAAAATAAGTTTCATTTGGATTAAAAGCTTTGAAGAGAAGAAGGATTGTGGAAGACAACCACAGTGTGTAGGTTATGTTACTACATCACACAAGTGAAAGGAGCTTCGAGATGTAGCTCCATCCCTTCCTCTATTCTCGGAACTATGGACTTTTTGGTTCTACGACTAACACCACCGTGCACTGACATGATGTGTCAACAACTTGCAGCCCGGTATTTTCAGTGTTTACAACCCAACATTATAAAGCACAATGCCAGCCGTGTACTCGGTTGCCCCAATTCTACCCAAGGGTGAAATTGCCTTTTCATAATTTCCATTATAGTTGGGCTTTGAAAAATGGCTCTCACGATCTGCGCTAAGATAGAGGAAATTATTTTTCTTTCAAAGTGTGTTTTGATGATGTGGTGTTTGATGGAGTGTCTCAGCCCTGGTTTCCAAAATGCTGCTAACAATGCCCTTTTTTTGTGTTTTTCATTTTTACCGCATGTTACGAGAACGTGATAATGTGTGGATGCTTTGACTGGGGAGAGCTGATGCCCGTAATCTGCAGGATTATAAAAGAACATCAAAGTGAAAAATAAATGCTGAAGGATGATGTTGAAGGTGCCGACAAACTATCTGGACACACACTTTGAGGAATGTGCCATTCTGAAGCACTCGGGATATAATGTGGACACGGGTTAATAGGAGCCTACTCCACCCATCGGCCATTTGAAACGGGACACTAACAGCTACTGTCTCTCTTATTTTTAGGTCTTGATTCTAGGTTTTGGATCAGTCATGCATCAGAGCTGTTGTCATGGTTACAATAAAAGGAATACTGAGTGTGCCACGTTTTGGCAACAACATGGTTTGGTTTAGGCACAAACAGTACTTGTGCTGGTTTCAGGCAAGATTGGGGTTTATTAAAAAATATCGGCTTACTAAGATAAGAATAACAACAAGTTTTTTTATCGATAAAACTGCAGCTAAAGCAAAAGTGGATTTGACTAAGTTGGTTCCTTTATTTTCTTTCTGTTAAAACCAGCTGTTTGAAAAGTTTGTCTTTGTCTGTCTCATGATGTCTGAAGAACCAACCTACAGCATATATATTTATTGATATGAGCCCTATCCACACACATTTTATCTCAGGAGCACTTATTTAGTTAAAACCGAGATGCAGAGTATATTAGTACGTAAAATAACTCCACACATAAGCGAGGAATGTAACCGCAGTAATTGTCTGATTTGTGTTTCCATTGTTGGCATATTTAAAAAGCTTTTGGTTCATTGGTTAAAAAGTACATTTTTTTACAGGTTTAAAGCTAAAGACCTTTTGATTTCTATGTTTGAGTGTTTCATTCAAGACATAGACAGGTTGCTCCCTGTCCTCCAGTATAAAGGCTCATATTATTTTAACTCTGGCAAAGTGGCAAAAAAAGACCCTGTCAAGGCCACTTTATTGATATTATACATATCATAAGATAGTTATTGTAGCTTAAAGCTTTGGGGATGTCAAGTGAACTGTATGTGTTTTGCTCTGTGCAGTGTTAAGGTGCCCAGGTCCCTGACGTACTTCACTAAAGCGGTTTAGAGTGGTGTCTGCACGTTACAGTGCAGTCTCACAGTTTGATTTGGACCTCCAGAGAGATTGTGCTATATAAATGAAAAATGCTTGGCCGTAGGTCTGCAGAGCTGACTCCATGTGTTAGAGTGAACAAGAGTAAGTGAAGTCATGTGATAGGGTGGTGGAGAGCCCCTTCTGCCAAACACATTATCGTCTAGAGTAATGCACCAAAATCTGAGATCGGCTCAAGAATGCGATTCTCTCTGTCTGTCCTCATGCTTTTAGGCCAGGACGTTTAGACTGGGAAATGGGTTAACTGTTTGGGCAGGGGACAGGACTGCGGGTCAAGTGCTGGTGGACCCCTTCTCATGTTCCTGTTTGGAATCCTGTTGCAGTGTTCCAGCAAGACGCTATTCAAGTGCCGAGTGCGTCAGGCGACTTGTCAGATTTGTGGAAACGGGTAGAATAAGGACCCAGGGTGGTGACGACGGCAGGGTGTGGGAAATAATAATTTATTTAAGTAACAAAACAAACTAAAACTCTCCCGAAAAAGGGAGGACAAGAACATACAAAAAAAAACCCTAAACAACCTAGACAAACAATGAAGGGGGCAAAAACAAAGAGACTACACTTAAACCAACAAACAAACAAGAACCAAATAAGGAACAAACAAAGGGGACCAAACCTCAGACCAAGCGAAGACCAACGAGTACAACAGAACGAGCATACGGCAGACTGAGCGAGAGAATGAGTGAGCGAGAGAGACGAACCAACAACAGTGAAGAGGGAACAGGGCTTAAATAACCAAGAAAACAGGTGAAACTAATTTGGACAAACGAGAAAAATAAAACAAGCCAAAGAAACGAACAGGAAGCAAGAGGCAATACTACAAAATAAAATGCCACAACAGGAAATGAACAAAAACCCAAACTAACAAAAAGTCCAGAATCCTGACAGAACCCCCCCCTCAAGGGCCGAATACTAGACGGCCCTTAACTAAAGTTCAGGGACAGACTGAGTAGGGCGGGTGGAGGGGGTTTGGAGGCGGGCTTGCCCCAGTCCATCCTTGGTAGCGCAGCAAGGCCACCAACCCCTCCAAAGAACCAACTGGAGGCCGGCGACGTCGGCTGAACCCCTCCGGGGAACGAAGTGGAGGCCGGCGACGTCGGCTGAACCCCTCCGGGGAACGAAGTGGATGAGCAGGCGCCGGGCGAGCACCTGACGACCTCTGCTCACGAACAGGAACTGGACCAACAGGAACTGGACCAACAGGAACTGGACCAACAGGAACTGGACCAACAGGAACTGGACCAACAGGAACTGGACCAACAGGAACTGGCGCCGGAAGAGCTGCAGGGGACCTCGGCGCAGGAACTGGCGCCGGAAGAGCTGCAGGGGACCTCGGCGCAGGAACTGGCGCCGAAGAGCTGCAGGGGACCTCGGCGCAGGAACTGGCGCCGACGAGCTGCAGGGGACCTCGGCGCAGGAACTGGCGCCGGACGAGCTGCAGGGGACCTCGGCGCAGGAACTGGCGCCGGAAGAGCTGCAGGGGACCTCGGCGCAGGAACTGGCGCCGGAAGAGCTGCAGGGGACCTCGGCGCAGGAACTGGCGCCGGACGAGCTGCAGGGGACCTCGGCGCAGGAACTGGCGCCGGACGAGCTGCAGGGGACCTCGGCGCAGGAACTGGCGCCGACGAGCTGCAGGGGACCTCGGCGCAGGAACTGGCGCCGGACGAGCTGCCGGGGACCTCGGCGCAGGAACTGGCGCCGGACGAGCTGCAGGGGACCTCGGCGCAGGAACTGGCGCCGGACGAGCTGCAGGGGACCTCGGCGCAGGAACTGGCGCCGGACGAGCTGCAGGGGACCTCGGCGCAGGAACTGGCGCCGGACGAGCTGCCGGGGCCTCGGCGCAGGAACTGGCGCCGACGAGCTGCCGGGGCCTCGGCGCAGGAACTGGCGCCGGACGAGCTGCCGGGGGCCTCGGCGCAGGAACTGGCGCCGGACGAGCTGCAGGGGGCCTCGGCGCAGGAACTGGCGCCGCACGAGCTGGAGGGGGCCTCGGCGCAGGAACTGGCGCCGCGACGATCGTCCTAGCCACCCGAACAGGAACTGGAACCGGCTGAGCATCGTCAAATCTCTGCTTCCTACCTGAAGACTTACGAGCGACGCCCACCCCAGACCCACATACAGGAACTGGAACCGGCTGGTAGTCGACCGACCTCTGCTTCCTCTTAGAAGCCTTACGAGTGACGGCCTCCCCAGCTTCACGAACAAAACCTGGAACTGGAACCAGCTGGGCGACGGCCGACCTCTGCTTCCTAACAGGAGCCTTACGAAAGACGGCCGTCCCAGCCTCACGAACCAGTAGCTTGGTCTGAGGTTTGGGTTTCTCATTGCGACGGGGGCCCACACCCGGCGGGCAGATAGCTAGCCGAGTTCCAATAAAGCTCTCGTAATTAAAGCGCTCCATCATGGCTAGCTATCCTGTCGTCACCGGGTCCTAGTTTTGGTTGTTTCGTACTGTCAGATTTGTGGAAACGGGTAGAATAAGGACCCAGGGTGGTGACGACGGCAGGGTGTGGGAAATAATAATTTATTTAAGTAACAAAACAAACTAAAACTCTCCCGAAAAAGGGAGGACAAGAACATACAAAAAAAAACCCTAAACAACCTAGACAAACAATGAAGGGGGCAAAAACAAAGAGACTACACTTAAACCAACAAACAAACAAGAACCAAATAAGGAACAAACAAAGGGGACCAAACCTCAGACCAAGCGAAGACCAACGAGTACAACAGAACGAGCATACGGCAGACTGAGCGAGAGAATGAGTGAGCGAGAGAGACGAACCAACAACAGTGAAGAGGGAACAGGGCTTAAATAACCAAGAAAACAGGTGAAACTAATTTGGACAAACGAGAAAAATAAAACAAGCCAAAGAAACGAACAGGAAGCAAGAGGCAATACTACAAAATAAAATGCCACAACAGGAAATGAACAAAAACCCAAACTAACAAAAAGTCCAGAATCCTGACACGACTAGAGGCTCGGTCTGAAGTCTGCCTCATTTAAAAGGGGAATGGGGGACTCGTTCAGTGGGAATAGTTTAATAATTTAGTATGGCCTTAAACTCATCTATTTCAAGCACCCAGATGGTATTTATATTGAGCAAATGCTCGGATAATTGAATGGAATAATTTACTCACTACTATTGCTCAGTGTCAGAGAATCCCCACACTGCACCAACCATGGAAAAGACATAAAGTGAACCACTAAACCAAATCACTGGGAAAGTGTTTTTAGAAATAAATATGCTGCTGTGAAATCAAAGCAATTGAAATACCATACTGAACAGCGCAGAAGTCTGGGTGCAATCAGTTTATTGCTGCTGTTGTGTATTTGTCTGTGCCTCTGTGCATTTTCTGCATCCGGACTGAATTTGTGCATCCATGTTGCAGGAAACCATGTGCAAGCCTCCGTGTTTATTCTCCGCTCATTAACACTTATTAACCGATGTTTAGGGTATGATGGGTGTCAGGGAGCGCTGTGGGCCATCTGTCCACTACTACCGCAGCCTTTGGGCATGACTGAGCAAACCCACTTTGGGAGCTGAATGGACTGAAGCATGGTGGAAACGAGACAGCTCCTCTGACCCTGGTATTTGTATGTTTGCATGAGAGACAGGCGGTTGGAATGGGACGGGTTGAGTGAAAAAAGGGGGAATCAGAGAAAATCTGGAGAGAAGGAAGGAGAAATGAGCAGGGATACAAGATGAGGTGATTTAAAGACAGAGGGATGGAGAGGTAGAACTAGGGATGGAGGAAGAGAGGAATACAAAGAGATCGAGGGGAAACAGGCGGCTTCTGATTTTTAACAGGCGTGTCCCTCCATCTCTGATCAAAGCGTCCTATCAGCCTCAGGGGCATCTCCACTGAGTGCCTCCATAGCTGCTAAAAATTCTCCCTGCTGAGGAATCATTTTAAAACTGCTCCTCTCATAGCGCTCATATATTTGTCCATTCACAGGGCATAGCACATGCATCATGTCTGCTGCATATGAAAGCACCAGTTTCCAGTCCTTCCATGCGCTCATATCACCAGTATCATACTGTATGAGGGAGCTTTTCTCAATGAAAGAGAATGGAAGATGGTTTGCCGTTTGCGGACTGGCCTGACCCTAGTCCAGCTCCACAAAGTTAAATATGAGTGACAGTTGCACAATAGAAGCCAGTGGTAACTAAAGATAATACTGTACCATTCACAGCAGATTCACTTGTCTATCGATCTACACAAACATTCACGGCTCAGTTGTTTTAAGGTATATGGAATTTTTTTCAAATACATAAATACGCATTATAAAAAAATATTTTTTCCTTTGAAGCTGCTCTTAAACACATCACCGGATTTGCATGACTCATTTTAGAGATGAATAAATTTCAGTGGCACAGTTCCACATTTCCCTGACCATTTTTATTTGCTTGCCATGTGAATTTCACAGACTGTGGGACCCGCTGCTTCGCATTGTTCAGCTGACCACTTTGCAGCTGGCTTTGTGATGTCTGAATATCATAAGGCTTCATGCCACAGCAATGCCACTGGGGGTATGCAGCTGCATTTTCTTTCCACTGTGTCTCCATCAAAGATGGGAAATCAAACAAAAGCGTTTCTTTATTGCCCCAACGCAGAATTTCCCTGATCTCTGCCTGGGTTATTGTTCCAGAGCTGTCAACGAGTCTTTAAATCCATCATCAGCCTTTGAGGGGCCCAATCTCCTGTGTCAACCATGGTCAATACTACAGGATACTGGAGTCAGGACAAGGAAGCCCCAGCAGCCACATAATCTAACAGGAATCAATGAAATCATATCCGTGTCACTATGGGTATCCAATTTTCCAAAAGCCTAACAGCCATATTTTCTTACAAGACAGCCCATGTGACTCTAAAATCTCTGTGTCATGGGTGACTATTCAGACCCACAGTAAGATCCCTGGTGGCACAAGAGGACAGAATAATTTCATCGTTTTTATAAAGGTTTGTACCATACTCGGTGGGTTTACTTTTTACCCTTTGCACTTTTACTCACTTTCCCATCTTAGTATAATTTGCATTAATGGGCTTAGAGTGAAGTGGAGACAGGAATACAAACGCGAAACCCAAACTGCGACCAAATTAGTTCACCGAGAGAAAGATACAGAGGGAGAAAGAGCGAAGAGCGAGAGAGAGAGAGCGAGAGAGATCTGGTGATTTTAGTGTATGGGACATGCCTGGCATCCCAATGGCTAATGAAAGCATCATTATCAGGAGAGTAAGAGACAACTGGGCCCCTTAGAATATGCTTACAGACAACTTAGAGCGATGCCACCTGTCTTCCCTACTTTCTTTAACTGCCATTAGACCCAGGCTGTCTGACTGCTTACTACTCCCCAGGCTTGGGTTTATTTGAGTATTTTGAATACGGTAATATAAGATGACATAATGAAGTATCTTGTACACAGTGCAGTGGCAAAGCCTCAATGGTAGTTTGGCAGCTAGATGCTATTTCTTGAGGAAATGGGGGCTCCCATTGCTCCCAGCTCCTGTAACTTCTTCTGACAGGTTTTGATAACTGTACTACCTGTGCTTATGTTGGACAACGCATGTTTTTTTGTGTGTGAATCTTGCTTCTTGCTTTTTTTGCTTTTTGGTAACTGTATGAACTGTAAAGGGATTAATAGAACAATTGAGGAATCCAGTTGTCTAAAACACACAATTAACCTTTGAGCTATTCTCATAGAAGGCCTGCTGCTACACACTCTGGACGATCCAAAAGCAGATAGAAACATCATTTTTTAATTTGTTGTTGACCTATTACAAAGTGTCCTGTTGTGAAAAAAAGAATCTCTGCCAAAGCTGTGCAAAATAAAAAAATAAAAATGCCCACTGCTTAACTTACTGCAGTCTGTGGATGTTTACAAAGTGCATAGAAAAAAAGGCGATGACACGTTGTGTTGTGTTTGTGACCCTGTCTTCTTTAATGTATTGCCGAATACCTATGGAGGGAAAAAAAACACTGCTCTAAATATTGATAAAGTGTACATACAACACTATACACTGAGACTTACAATACTTTCTGGGTTTAAATAAAAAATAAACTATATCACTATTTCTGTATTGTATGTTTTTGTGTTTTGCCGGGGAATAATAAAATAAATATGCCATTGGTCAACAATGAAACTGAAATTTCCAATTTACCTCAACAAACAAAAAGTAAATGTTGGGTCAAGATTTTTTTCCCTCGTTTACAGAGACATTGTGTCTTATATTTCTAGTTATGTGCATTAAACAGGCTAACCTTTCCACTTTGAACATACTAAAGCCCCAAAATCGTTAATAATGGTTGCATGAACACAGCATTAGATGGGTTATTTTTAATGTGTTCATTGGGACACGTGTATATTTTGATGGTAGAGCAGCAAACGTTGGTCTGCACGGTTCGACAAAGTCAAAATGTGTTGTGAAAGCCTCACGACCCAGTTTGTATTCATCCTAGCATTTAATCTCAATGTCATATTCTTTGTTTCTGCTGTCAATGCTAATGTTATGTAACATAACCGTAGCAATTTTAGCCTAATCAGTTTTTGGTTTTGCCCTTACAAGTCGCTCCTTCATCATCATTTTAACTCAAAGCTAACATTTAGCATGCTAAGTAACATCTGTGGTTACTTGATTACTTTTGTGAATTTTAGGGAGAAGCAAAAAACAGCTACAGGTAAATAATAAATAGCATATACTCTCACTGTAGTACAACAGCTGCTTAACAAAGAATAATTCGATAGCTACAGATGCAACAGTAATGCCACGTTTGTCTACATCACAGGGAAATTCAGGTTTTTTAATAACACGAACATTCCTCTAGTAATGCCTTCACTGCAACTGTTCTTAAATCATACAGATTTTGTATGTTTTACAAAAAGATGACTTTGGTGAAGTTATGGTTTTGAAAAACAAAACAAACAAGCAAACAAACAACAGGGATTTTTCTTTATCGTTTTATTTTTTATTAACAATCATATATTGTTAAAATGTATCCAAACTGAAACAGTTTCTGTTGCCGTGGCTCTGCCGGCGAGCCACTGTGAGCCCTAAAGGATCATGCATGCTTTAGGAAATGCACTGTATTTTATTTATTTTGTTAGTCAATAAAAAACAGTCTGCACAACAATATATATCCTGCTGCAGCTGATTTGTTGTAAATATTGCAGGGGAGGAAAAGCAAAGGAATAAATAGTCACTGTGAGCTCAGCTGTTAGAGGAAGAGACAGAGATGGCGGACGTTGCTGATGTATGTGTGTAAACCAAGAATATCTCCGAGACCTTTTCACGGCAGATTGCGCCTTTTAACGGCTGTCCCGTGTCCACCGCTCACCCTGCACCAGCTCTGGTCAGCCACGATCCACATTCACTGCAAATGTTGGCAGTTGCTGCATTTTCTCCTGAATCCCACACTAACCGTACCTACACGTAACATCGATTACGTCCACTTACAACAGTCTTTTTTCCAGTCTTAGGCAAGATTTAGTTGATAGTAACACAGTTACCAGAACGAGCGATTTAATGAAAGAAAATAATGCCGTTTTGATTTTGCAGCACCAGGTTTCAGTGTCTTAGCAATGCAGGGACAAGGTTGTTCTGACATCATGGCAGCACAGAGGAAGCAAGCTTTTCACCACAAGTCCTTCTCCACCTCTTCTACAAAGCATGCACGTTCTTTTCTAATTAACAACCCCTTCTCTAATGTCTTCAGTTTTGGCATCACACCTTCACATAGTGTTCATAATAAAAAAAACTGTCTGTTTCATAGTCTTTGCTTTAACACCACTGTCTGTAAACCTCAATCTATTTCTGAGGCATGAGTGAGAAGCATTGCTGAGCAACCAGAGAGCAGTGTCCACCAAATCCTATATCAGATGTGGTCAAATTATCAGTTGATCTTACATAATTGTAAATATCTAATAGTTAATATTTGATGTGAATAAATCAACATATCAAGTGTTAATCAGGAACTTCATTAAAACATTATTTAAATCTCATATTAATGCATGGTGTGACAAAATCAGTAGGGCTGCGTTAATGCACATTTAAAGCTACAATACGTTATTTTTCTGAATTATTCTTTTCTATTCACATAAGCCATTTTTAATATGAAGGGGTGCTGTCAACACCAGCAATAAAGTCAGACCCACAGAACAGCACTGTTAGGAGTGTACAGCTATTCACTTTTAGATGGATCTCAGTAAGGATCACTCTTCTAACCAATGAGAAGATTTCAAAAAATTTGAGTTGTAAGTTTTGCAGCATTCTTATTAATTGTAATAACATATTGACCAGTACCTTGAAGGGCTGTGCAGAGCATAGCGGAGAGCAGCGAAGCGTAGTAGATGGTAAGAGAGCGTAGGAGAGAGGGAGGGCTGGGCGGAGCAGAATTGATTGTTCCCAAGATTAATTCTAGTGCTATAGCTCAAACTGTATATTGTAGCTTTAAATTAGATTTTCTGCTGCTGTGCATACAGTATGTGTGTTTTTTTTTACAACACTGAGGATGAATTAAATTCAGTTTTATCTTCTTTTCATTTTGCAGCTCCAGGTTGTGACCGTCAATTAGGCCACTGCTTCTGAACTTACAGCTCTTAGTTATTCATAACATTCAAACCTTTTCACAAGTTAAACAGTGAATATAAAGAGGACTGGAAGGACCAAATAAGCAAATTCAACACTGGCTTCAGGTTGAGAAAATAACTACATGTGTAATTTATCGGAGATAGAGACTCCATTGCTGTGAAAATGCCAGAGCCCTGCCCTTATTTTAACAACGTCTTCTCTCACTAAATTGCTTTATGTAAGTACTGAAAGCCATAAGGAGTCAGGTGCCACTTGCTGTTCATTTGGAAAAATGTTTTCACCTTTTTTGGACACACTCGTGTCTGCTTGTGTCAACCGTTCCACTCACCTCTTTTGGATCTTGTATTTTTTCTCTGCCATCTCCGTCCACACACCTGAGCGTCTCGATGAATTTACAGAACTGATGACACAGATGAACAGCTCTAATGAAGTTGCCCCCTAACGCCACAAGCGCATGTGCCAGTTAGAGCATTAAACAGAATAAAAACCGCAACCATGTCGCAGGGCCTATCAGGCATAAAGCCGGCTGTGGATAGAAGTGATGCCTGTATGTCACACAGGGGAAATTGGCTGAGCAGTCGCCCACTAATGCAGAGTCATACTCTTTTTGATAGGATTACAGCCCATTGGCTCACTAGGCAGATATGAATACCAAACTGCCAAATCTGAGACAGCGCAATGTAAAGGTCCTTTGTAGCTCAAAAGGCCAGACAGGCTGGCCAACCTCCATATTATGCTCTTTTGTGTTCGGGGAAAGGTTCTATGTAGCTGTCACTGTTCAGGTACACAAACTTCTACTTGTAAAGTCTATTGAACTGAAAGCACACAGATGCAAGGTAATACCTGGACATGGCCAGAAGACAGGCTTTTTTTGGGAAGACGGGCTTAGTTCAAAGAGTGCTGAGTTTATTTTTTTGAAAAATATAGATTTACATAGAAACCTTTAGAATTGATCTTTGTTCAATTTCTTGGTATAAAATTTCTCTTTTCAAACGTTGGTCTCAGAGACTGTAGGAAAAGTGGAGGCTTTAGTCAGTACAGTAACAGCTGCATAATATGCATCCGACAGCTACATCTACCAGTCAAGACTTGGTTTTAAAATGTCGTAAAAATGATCAAATACCACCCACAAGCCCTGCCAATAGATATTAAAGCTCCCACCAAAGCAGGCTGAGGGTCAACATCCAATTCTGCATTCATATGAAGCATTTAAATGTCACCCACCCACAACCTATTTGTCAAAAGTATTCCTAGTGTTAGTGTGGCAGACTGGTGGTTCATACCATAATCTTAAAGTCAGAAGATGACAGAAGATGAGATACAAAAGTCGACTAAAGGCATTTCATCATTCAAAGCAATTTGGGAAATGGATGGAAGGGAAATCACATCAACTATTAATATATTTTTTTTACATTTTACTATTTAATGTTTAATTTCAGTTTTTCTTACTACATACCCCCTTTTCGTGGCTGACCTCGTCAGGATAGCAGCATTCCACTTTTTCTGACAAGACAAATATGAAACATATTAAAACATGACTTGAATAAGCTGAAAGAAGATGAAGTTACAATATAGTGTCCAATCCTCAAAGAGCCACATTGAGAAGACCCCGGGAATCCTTCACTATGGGGTTTATAAAGATTTTAATTTGTGAAACCAAATAGCTAAATGAAATTCATTCTGCGAGTTATTCCATGTGTGTGTGGAGCAGAAGCAGAAACACTTTACACACATTTATCCAGATCCTACACGAGAGACCTCTGCCCTGTTAGATGGGGCCACGTGCATCCTGTCAAGACACTTGTGGCAAAAGAGGGAAAAGCTAAGAACTCCTCAATTTGAAATTATTGTTTTAATCAGAGATAAATGGGTAGGTGGGGATTATAGGATTCTGTGCTGATTTCTTCAGTTATATGAGTTTTGCATTTAGGTGGATCACCCAAAGGTCACATGACACATCTGCTCTGAACATTACGCTGATCATACACATTATGATTATTCTGATTGTTAGGATTCAAACCACATTGAAACTTATATTCAAAGAATTCCGGGGAGGGACACATCTGCGTGATCCGTTATAACGGTCTGAATGTGCAAACGAGCATATCAGATGTGGAAACGAGCTTGTGAAGCAGTGCTGGGAGTTTCCTGGCTAATGGTGAATGACTTTTCCACACATTTGTCCCCCAGACCCTCGAATCCTGGTCTTTCATTTGCATCCATAAAACAGGAGATGCATTAAAATCCCGGGGGGGTCGACGCTGGTCGTTTGATCCGAAGCTCCAACGAGTGTTTCTTTAAGTGCGTGTGTGGAGATTTCCTGCGCCGGGTGAGAGGAGGGGTTGGGGAGTGACGCTGGCTGCGCCTTGGTGCTGAGCGGAGCGCTCACCTGCAGATGAGAGAGCCGGGGAAAGTCGGGCAGAGCTGCCGCACACTCACGGAGCCCACGGAGGGACGGAACTAACGCTCCGACCGAGACCAGGGGGGGGAAATTAAAACAGCCGCCGGAGAAGATTTACGCATCGACCCGCTTTGTGGTTCCGCGTCCAGGCAGCGCCACGATGAGAACTGACTTCGCTCTGGTCCTGACAGCAGCCCTTCTCCTGGACACCTTCTGGGTAAGGCTCCTCTCGTGTTCCGTGCTCGGCTCGGGATGTTGCGGGAGCAGGAGATTCGGGCTTTTCAAAGCGCCCAACATGAGCCCGAGTAAAGTCACGCAGCCGGACGGAGTCCGGCGATGGTCCGGCGACAGTCCGGCGTTCTGCTGCTGCAGCGCGGATCGTTGTTTCCCCGCAAGTGCGATAATTGGTCCCCGGATGAATTTCAACGTGTGATGGAACAAAGAAAAAGTCTGATTTCGTCCTGAAACTGTGCGCCGTGGTCCGCTCTGATCCTCGCCAGGCTGCGGGCTCCTCGCTCGGCTGCAGTCGAACCTCCACACAAACCCAAAATGACCAGACTGATGGCTTTATTATTTTTCACCATCTGGCTCATGGTGAAGCCCAGATCCTCCGTAGGTCGGAGCCAACAAGTCAAACTTTCTACAGTTACAAGCTGCTTTTTTCACCCATTTTCTCTCGTCTTGTTCAATAAAAACGCTACAGTCGGCGGTGGTGGGCTGCTCGTGAGGGCGCGCACCAAGTCCCCCCTCAGTCCTTCCATGGATCCCTCTCTGACTTATGCATTGCTCCCGTGTTATGTAAATTTAGGGAAATGACACAGTGTCATTTCACTCTTGCATTATTCTCTCCCGAGAGGAGAGGAACCAGGTTTTTTTTTTAAAATTCATCCAGACTCCATGTAACAGCGGTGTGTGCGTGCGTGTAGTGGGTCAGATCAATATAAGTGTTGGCTGTGAAGTAGTCTGCAGAACATTTGAATTGTTTTAAACCCTGCTCAGTTCTTGAACAGTTTTCTGGAGCCCTCTGCCAGTGTGAGATCCACAGAGTGAAAAATCCTTGCTGCATTCATGCAGTTTTCTTTTTTTGGTCTGTGTCTTACCTAACCCTGAGTGCAAAACTGAAAAACTAATTTCTTTGCAGGCTGCATTAGACAGCACATTTTATCACAGACACTGGAAAGTGTAAATATTAAATTATCAATGCCCCTACCCACGAGCACATACTTGTTAAACTTGTTGAATATATTTGTGCTAACTGCTGCGCTATATGCTGCTTTCTTTCCAAGGCTTAGGGCCAAAGAGAAGCGAGAAATCAATGGAATCCATGTTTATCGATGTCTTACATTGTATTCCATTCTTTGCAGAGGAATAATGGGGAGCTGGCATCCAAAGGTCCCTGCCGACCTGGTTTCTCACAAGGCTTCTACTCTGTGCTGATTCCAAGGGATGTACTGCAAGGCCAGGGCATACCGAAAGGTAAGACCTTTAACTGACAAGTCAGTCCCTTCACTTTTGTCAAATCGATTTACAATGCGCGTAAAGGAGTTCTGCATTAACACCAGTTAAAGAAAATGTGTAATTTTTCATTGTTGAAGCCTCGCTTGTGACATTGGGTAAACAGATGCAAAATGGGACAACTAAAAGATTTCGGTGGCATTGAAGCTGAGGATGAGATCAAATATTGATAACAACGGAAGCCGTGAAGAAGAGGAATGTCTTGATCAGGAGCATCTCAGTGCTCAAAGCCGGTACAGTTGTCTGCTGTGGTAATGTGGTGTTGCAGTGTTGTAACTATGGGCTTCATTCAAAGTACCACACAAACACGTTTTGAAAAAAGTTTCTGATCATTACCCGCCACATGCCTCTCTGCTCCCTTTTTGAATTCACAAGCTGGAATTTATTTTTTGTTTCTCGACACTGCTTAACGTCCACGACATGATCATTACTACACTTTAATCTTAACATACTCTAACCTTCACACTACACGTCTCACCCAGTTGTACGCGTATTCTCCAATTACACAGCGAGCCAACCAAGTTTGAGGGCCCGATAGTGCAGGAAATGGAATCGACATCCTGTGTCTAATCTGGCACTGCTTCTGCCAATGTAGGCTAATTGCAATTCTCTATTGATCCCAATGTTTTTTTTCTCATAGCTCGGCTAAGCTGTATTGTTTTGCTGTGGGCGCACAATAGCTCTTTTGTGGGTCGACTGTGTCTTCGGCAGCTGCACGGTATATATTTCTCACTCTCTTTAGTCGTGAGAGATCTGGCGGGGATACAGCTGTCTAGACTCTCTCGAGGTGGCGCGTGCACAAAGACACACACATGCACAAGCTTCTTAGACTGAGCATGCATATTATTATTTTCTTTCTCGTGTCCACATTTGTTTTGTTTTTTAGAGTAAGAAGAAAGAATAAATTCATATACGCGTGGATGAAAGTATTGGCTTGATTTCACTGTTCTATGAACTTCAGTAAAATGTAGGTTGGCTTTAAGTGGGACTGGACACGGGACATTGTCACTGGCAGGGAACTTTCTCACGGTGGTAGTAATGTCTTCAGCCCAGCAGGGGGTGTCAACACAATCACAAACAATCCGAATGAGCCATCACACAGGAGCCATTTATTTTACACAGCAGTATTTATCTATTTTCATCTCAGGGAGATTCAATTGTCTCTGTTCAGACATAAAGTAATAGGGTTGTTTTCAGTATCAGGAATTTAATTTAGCACCAACAATAGATGCTTTAGTCTGATCTTACTGCACGCTTCGTTTTCTCTCCCAACATACACGCCACTGAAGTCGTCTCCAAACATTATTGTTTTATCATACCAAATACAGTATACCACAACCATATACCACATTTTTGCATTTTCTGCTGTCTCGACTGTCTCGACTCATAAAATATGCAGACAGGTTGTATGTTTACTAGATTTCAGCCACTCAAAGCATATGCTTTAATTGACACGTATCTTCCATTCCTTTTGTGTTGTTTGAAAAGCTCTTGCTAAAGTAACGTGTTCTCATCTTTTAGTGACACACTCACAGCTGCAATCTTATTTTCATATGCATATCTGAGAGTGCAGCTGCAGTGGCCAGCCAACACACACATCCACACAAACACACATGCATATTTTAGGTGACTTGAGTTACAGGGTTCAGGCATTTGAATTAAATACACCAATCAGCCGGAACATTAAGAGAAGAACTCGGTGTTGTGATGGACAGGGGTCAGCCTGGAATCCTAAAAAACACCCGGTGGTATGAATGTTAGAGTTGGTAGGTGTAGTTGGTAAGCGTGTCACTGGAGGGAGGCAGGAAGCCACCCTGAGAAACTCTTTAATAATAACATTGTTTAACCCAAAACCGTCAGATGGGGGCAGGACTAATGACACACACACACACACACACACACACATATTAGCCACTGGGGCAGTAATGGGAAAGACAGAACTAGGAGTTTGGTCAAGACAGGGAAAATGTCCGGGTCTAGACAGGAGGTCAGCGGAGAGGAGGAGGGCATTACATTTCACATTCTATTAGTTTGAGTCACTCTAAAGTACAACAAAATGTAAAAATGTCATCTTAAACCACTACAGCAAATACCACGAGGAAGCCAGAGCCCATGTCAAATATTTGCCAGGGTTTAATTTATGTTGTCATAATAAACAAAGGATATATATTATATATGTTTTTTCTTTTTTTGAATTACATTTCATCTGGTTCTTATTTAACTTTAGTCTTTTCCTTCTTGCCATCTTTTCCTTGGATTTACTTTTGATTAATCTCATTAGATTATTGCCTAGAGGTGTTCTGTCAAGCTCAGGGCTTTAATTTATAAATACAGCGTGTCCAATACATATTTACATATAGATATTGAACACAGCGGTGAACTGACCAATGAATTGATTTGTTGGAAAAAAAATCTGCCAGGAAATCACATAAAGGCAAGACACATGCTGATAGACTGTAAATAGGACTTTTGCTGATTTAAAAAAACCTGATTGCATATCTCACAGATAAGTGATAATGCCTGTTGAAATTCAACAGAAAATGTTTATTTTCGTCTTATGAGCAAACTGGCCACTGTTTAAGATGACTGTAGCTGTCTTTACATGAACTGTTAACAATCTGCAGGGGCTCAAACAGTGAGATAATGGAGTGACGGGGTGTGTGTACGCACATACATTTATATACTACACATTGGGAGCTGAAGATGCTTGTTGTCTTTTAGAACAGTTTTCATTAGAGCTGTGATTGCCTTATTACCTCTCACACACTGAGGACATTATTGGAGTTAAATCTCCAACACGCCTTGTTACATTACAAACCAAATGACCAATACGCAGACATACACACACTGGATATACAAACAAACAAACGAACAAACAAAACAATGGAAAATTGCTATAATAAAGCTCCTATTTGGTTAAATTGTGTTTATGCCGGCTAGAAAAATACTGTCTGTTGCTGTAAAAATTTGAAGGTTTGATATTTGGATCAACAACAGATGCTGTCACGATGTTTGGAGTGTTTTGTATCCCACAGACGAGAGAGTATGAGTTGGGCCCTTGCCCGACTCACACAGATAAACAGAGCCAGCTAACGTAACCTCATCCCATGTGTCCCTGCGTGTCTCTGCTGACTCTTTTCCGGGTAATGAAAGCCAGGGACGGCGGTTTCAGCTCAGTGAGCCCACTCTGCTGACCTTGGACTTTGTTTGAGTTACTAGTGGTTTTGGGCAGCCCTCACTTTCTGTATGTGTGACTGGGGTTGTGTTTTCTATGTGTGAGGGGGATGGAAAGGCAGATGTGGAAATTACTTACACTTATATGTCCTTATTTTTTTTTTGAACAAAGTTAAAGTCAATATACCTGAGCTGTATAAATGCTGACATTTCCAGTGTGGCTTCACAGAGGGAACTGGAGAGATTCTCTGCAGTCATCACTTTGTTTTTTATTAAATCTACTGGCACTTGGGTTCATTTTGAAAAATAGGTTGTTTAAGTAACTCATCAGCCTGTATAAATGGCTAAATGTCTGCATTTAGGTGAGCACATCTGTCCTTAAATACATTTCCCTATGCACCGTAAGCACCCCTTCTCTATCTCCCAGCCAAACACACACATAAATAGTACATATATCCTCACCTCATCACACCTGAACGTGGACTCCATTCATCTGTGCAGTGTTTTTCTACTGCATGAAGTCTTTCAGTAGGCATTCCGACTGCAGTTGATGACATTTAAATCTCTGCCGTCATCTCAGACTTAGATCTCTCTCTGTTCAGCGCCACCTTGTTTCAGTCGCATTCATTGCATATTCTGACTGCTGCCCACTTTGAGGATAACCAGAAACAAGGAGAAAGGGACGCAAGAGCTTTGCACGCAGAATAAAAGGAGTTGTTAGAGCTTAGGATAATATTTCCTAAAAGCTCTTCCAGTGGCCAACCTGAAGGCCCCGGGTGATGGTGAAGACTTCCAGTGAGGCTTTGCTGTATATATATCATTTTGCATCTTGCAAAAGTTGTGTCATGCTAAACCTCAGTTTAATGTACAAGATTAAAGTCGTTGTGGTTCTGTTTAGTTTTTCAAAGTTCTACTAATATGGCCACTGAAGTCAATTTAAAGGATGGAGCCAAAGGAATAATGTTTATGGAATCTCTATCTATGAGAATAAAAGCGATTTTCATACACAGTATAGAGAAGGTCACTGTTTCTTTCTTTCTCTGCACCCTCAACAAGAATTAGATTGTTGTGATTTCCTGTTTACCTTTTACCCAAAATCTCATGACACACAGCCTGCAGTGTTATCTGGGTCGATAGCGGACAGGCGTTCTCGTGAAGATTAGACATGTTGGAATACAGCCTCTTTTGTTTCTTTCTGTTTCCGTCTAAATCACCCTCATTGTTTTCTCTCTGTCTTTTATTAGTTTTGGATCACGGTGTCTTACTTTCTTTTAATCTTTTGTGAGGTCCTATCTGTTTTTGATTCTCTTTTGCTGTTGTGAATCATTGATGTTGTGTCTCTGCAGCCCCCCCTCTCGTAAAACATTCTAATCCGTTGATATGCTAAATAACAACAGAAATCCTTATTCTCTCCGTACCATCTCTTTGAACCGTGACATGGTTTATGGCTAATTTTTGCGAGGATAGTCGTTCAAGGAGACAAGCACAGGCATCCTTTGTTGGATGTCTTGTAAAGCCTTGAATACGCATCAGACATACAGTGCTAAGTTGCTGGTCTACACTCTTCATGCTCACGGATAATCTGACCTGAGGGAATGGTTATAAACAGCCAGTTGACACATATTTACTTATCTTGTAATCTCAGGTTTGATGTATGCTTCTAATAGTTTCAAAGAATTGTTGCGTAGATTTTCCGCAGAGGCTCATATAGATGATTTAAACACACTATCAAGCATTTCTTTCACTGTTGAGGTCTACACGTGAGGGTTTTATGTGAAAAACAAAGGGGGGGGGGCAGCCATTACACCTGCAGGAGTTCGTTATGATTAAAACTGTTGGGCTTGGCAGCCCATGCTGTGGAACAGTTATGTGCTTTTGTTGGCTTTGAGTGTGTGTGTGTTTGTGTTTAAATCTTGCTCCAAGGTAGTTGTCCAGTGCTCATTGCATAGCAGGTATCCTCCATGTTTGTCCGGGCTGGTCATTAGAAAGGCAAAAGGAAGAGAATGGGAAAAGAAAGAAAGCAGGTGGAGGCCATTATTTTTTAATGAGGTTTTTGACATCCCCCTTTGTTTTGAGAGGAGGGACAGAGGAGATGTGGAGCGAGGGAAGAGCGGAGTGACCGAAAAAATAGGGGGTGTCTTCCTGCAGATTGAGATTCTCTGCAGTGTGGGTGAACTCTGGATCCTTGTCATCTGCTTAGTACATTAAGAGACCCCCTGCCTTGGTGTGACGGGCCTTCTGAGCTTCCGCAGGACCAAGGTTACGGCCCTTCCGAAGACATTAAACCTGTTCAAACACTTTGCTTAGTCTCCAGCTCTTTAACGCACAGATGGTCTGTATGGGCAATGAAGGCTGGATCATGACCAGGGAATACTACTAGCCCTTTCCACTTTTTTTATTGTTGTCCTTGCTGTCTTAAAAAAAGATAAAAGCATAAGTGGGCAAGACTTAATAATTATGGTATTGACTTACGTGGATGATACATGACATGATCTTGAAAACATTTTCTTTATGCAGGATTGTTTGATTTAACTCTTCAGGCGAATGAAGGAATATGTCTTTGTACATTAAGGTTGATATGGTAGTTAAAGGTGACATTTCCTCTTAATGTTGTAACAGGATAATTTTTCTCAGTGAGCAGGTTTTACATTCAAATAACATAGTGTTGCATAAGGTCTTCTGCATCTTGCAGGTAAGAAACATGAGGTTGTCTACTATGCGATTCCCCAACATACACACACACACACACAGACACACACACCACCATCACAACCACAACACTACTGATAATATTCTATATTGCACCTACTTTGCAATTTATTGTTCAACAAAAGTTGATATTGGGAGAATCCCAGGAGGAGCCGGACTGGCACAAGCTTTGTCCAGGACTGCTCATGTGCTGGGATGTGGCGGACAGGGAATCCATGAGCAGCTTACAAATGCTGTTTTCTCTTTCCTCTAGAGTCACACTGACCATGGACTTAGGCTGTAATGATCTGTACCCCAACGCAGCAATGACAAGATCATATACAGGCCATCTCATTGTTATTGTACGCTTAATGCAAAAGCTAAAGAAACACTGAGACCCATTATGGCACTCTAATACAAATGACAGATTTTCTCTCCCAGGCTGCCCACTACTCCAGTAAAACTTTGGCGTGGACCCAAACACTGTGTCCTCCTCCTGCCCACACACTCCTAACTTCTCCACTGCTTCTGATTGTCCATGACTGCATTTTATTCACAACATAATTGATTCAGTTAGAAATTTTGCAACTGCAAAAGCAACCAACGATGCTTTCAATCATGACTTCATCCTTTAAAATGTCCTACTGTGCCGTGATACAGCTGCGTTACATGTGTAACATGGGTGTTCTTTTGGTGCTGAAGCACCAGATTAAATATGCATCGGTTCAGTTTGGATAATTCTCCTCCCGTCGTCAAAGATCTTTAATTTGAGTTTTTAAACAGCAGAATTAAAGACGAGTGACTTCATGTCTTATTTACAGCCATTGTTATGGAAATTCATGGTAACAATAATATGAAAAGAGAATATGAAAAAAAAAAGGTTCCACGTTCTCACCTTGAATCTGGTCCTGCATTATCTCTTCACCTGACCTACTTTTCTCACACAAAGATCATGTTTTTTGTTAATTAAAAGAACCTCTGTCAACCAGTAGACGTGTATGATCTCTCTGAGAATGTGGGCTGGACAAATTCAAGAGCATGGCAGCCTCATATGTTATTCCCTTTGCTTGAAGATATCTCGCCTTTGTTAGGGGAGGATGAAACGAAGGATGGAAGTCCTCTGAAGACGTGACTGTCTGGTAATCACTAATTATGTCCTGAACTCCCTGTGAATGTTCCCCATTAAGTTCTTAAGTTCAGCACACAGTCGAATCATCGTCTCTGAACAACGAAGCCATGCAGGAACACAGGAGACAGCGAGAGAAAAGGAACGAGGAGTTGGGGGGTAGAAAAACAGAGTGGCAGCAATGTTAATTAATCAGAAGACAATGACAAATCCCATGGTGTTTGGGCCAATGCGATGCAACAGGCTAAAAGCTAATAAGGGGCTAAGAAAGCCATTTCCAGAGGAACTATGGTCTTTGCACACAATGTCTGATGATGCATGTCAAGATAGATGTTGGCTTTTTGACAGACTTTATTAATTTGCCCAAATGGGGAGTCTCCTTATGTCTCCTTGTTGTTTGGGGCAATGTTAGCTGGCTGCTTGGGGACTTTTGGGGTTGTTGTTGAATATTAAGTTTCTTAAAAGGACACTAACAGGATTTGTTACAGGGGAAATACTTGACTTATTGATCCAGCGGTTTTCTTCGTGTTCACTATAAATCTGTCAACTGACAAGTTGATAGTAGATTTACAAAGTTTGAGAAAATGGTAAAAAAAATCATCATTACAAATTTAACAAGCCCAACCGTTTTCAGATGTCCCAATCTAAGTAGTAGTATTGGTGCCTGTCTGGCAATATTTTAAAGTTTAGGTGCTGAAATGAAACCTTCTTAAATCCTTGACCCTTATCTAATTTTGCTGTCCTTAATTTAGGTGAACTGGGCCCTAAGTGTTTTTAAGACATGACTGACCTATGCTATGCAAGGTCCATAAATAATAAAGTAGTGTCCATAAATGCTACTTTTATAAAGTCTGCACACATAGCCACTCAAAAGCGCAAGTGAGAAAAAAAATTGATTTCCACCATATTTAATTTGGAGGGCAAAATATTGATTTGAGGGAGTTTTGTAGAATTGCTTGTGTCTGTGATTGAAAACGGTTGTTTTCACTATTGTAGTGAGATTTCAGGCAGTTTTTACAGGCAAGACCTACAAAAATGGTAAAAGTTAAGTCTTAGGAAGCTTGTGCTGCTCTGCAAATATCCTTCAGCTGGTTGTTAAGGAGGAATTCATTGCGACATGGAAAATTTCAACGTTCACCACAGACCTATAGGACACCTACACTGAAACCAAGAAGAACAAATTCACAGCTTGAATGGAATAACAACTGATAAACATACATATTCTCATTTACTTAGCTAACTGAGCTTCCCTGAAAGTTGAAAAATAGGATCCAGCCATTTCAAGCCCTAGGACCAACACATTTTTAAAAGCACACTGACCAGAACCCATTTATTCTCTCTCTCCCTCTATCTCCTATCTGTCTATTGTCTTTTTTGAAACATCAGAAAGAGAGGCAAAGAGCGAGGGGTAATAAAAGGCCTTGTTTTTCTCCTCTGGGCCTTGGAGAATGTAGAGAAGCAGATAAGTTGTCTAGCTCTGAGCCTGAGAATGATCAAAAACAAAGTGAATCCTGTGGCCGCTGAGGGAAGATGCTCCTGTGAGGGTGTGAGGAAAAAGAAGGGCAGAGGAGAGGGGGAGAAGGGAGGGATGGAGGGAGGTGATACACAGTAGGAGGAGCAGGGCTTGAGGAGCAGCTACACTCAGAAGAGAAGTGTTTGCTCATCTCTGGGGTAAAAAGGGATGAGGAGCTGCAGACAACTTGGCAAGCAGGGAGATGGGCTACGTTTTCTGCTCCGAGCTAGGAATCGGATGAGCAGAAATACGGACTCGCTCTGCAGCGTTCAGCAGTTTGTGAACTAAGTAGCAGAGTGTTGGGGGTCTTGCATGATGATTGGCGTTGCCTCAGTGTATAGTGGAGATAATGAATGTTTTATTGCCCCCGCTAAGAGCTGGGCTTTGGGAAAGGTTAGTCGCACACATTTGAATGTTGCAGGTGCGTGCGCTCGGATACAGGCACGTACATCACGGGATGTCTCTGAAGGCTGGCGCGGGGCTGATTCTCAGCGAACACGGAAATGAAAGAATTACAAAACGATTGTATAATCCTGCTGTCAATCACACACTTAATTACCAAACGCAGGTATACTGGGAGGAGAGGAGCAGCGAGTGAATAGAAGAACGGAGATAGTTCGTGTCAGGGGAAACTAGGTGAGGGAGGAACGACAAGGATATAAGAAACTGGGAGGAAAAGAAAACCAAAGCGAGCAGGGAAGGAGTAGTGGAGGTAACAGCCTCTCTATTCTGCTGAGGGGGCTCCACTGCAAGTCTCATCTGCCCTTTCTTTGCCCGTTTACCTTTCCTTGCCTTCCCGACCCAGCAGCACTAACAAAAGCAGACGTAGGGAGTGCTAGCCTATGTCAGTCACGTCTCAGACCCACAGTTCTGCTTGTAATTCCCTGATTAATTAGGTGCAGTGATTTGTTAATTTAATTGTAGGTGTTGGGTGTTTTTTTTTTTTTTTTTTTCACCCCCGTCCATGTCGCTTTCTTGTGCGGCTTGTTCCTCCTCATCCTCTTAGCAGGCTAATTTGCCCTGCAGCTCTGAGGAGGGGAAATGAAAGGTATAGTGGAGGAAGAATTCAGATGGTTTATTAAGAATTGATTTGCCATGGTGGCAGATAGACAGACTGTGGGGAAATGCATAGTGACGTGCCTCCAAGGCAGACACCCCCAGGCTGTGGGGGGAGAAAGAAAGATTTGGACCCAGAAAGCTGGTGTGGGAGCGAGAAGTGATTATTGTTATATTGTTTGAGTCTCTTCACTGAGAGAATTTTACAGCCAGTGCTAAACACTATGCGGCACGTAAAGAAATTCGAAACTCTCAGCGGTTACCTGTGGCCGCCATCTTTCACATGTTGAAATATTTTGGCAGCCTGTTTGCATAGCCTGGTGATAAAATTAAAATGTACTTTTGAAAGTGTGCATGAAGATGTAAACACAACGTATGCCGAAGCTTTTGGTTTCTACCGTTTATATATTAATTCTGTTTGAACGGCTTTGGCAGGGCGGATCTGAACAAAGTGACAAGCTTTGCACAGCAGCCAGCTAATATTGAACTGTCGCATCAGAACCAAGTTTTCCATCCCCCCATGTTTCTTATGTCAGGTGAGGTTGTTGATTCTATTTTAATCTTCATGACTTGATTGGACACTGCTGTGTTCCATTTCATATCATCCCAGAATTGTAGCATTTCTCATTATCCCTTCACTTCATTTATGCACGAATTATTCATAGTTTGGTAAATCGCAAAGTTGAGTAACAGCAATTTTACAGTTCCTGTTGTGTTTTAAGAAAGTAGGTTTGGAATCTGGGATGTGTTCTTTTGTGTCTTTATGCATCACAGTGTGTGTTTCTGTTTGCGAATAGGTGCAAGTGCACACATGTGTAAAATCAGAGGTGCTATTTGGTTAAAACTGAACTTTAGAAAGTTACTTTTTCTTTCATTGAAGGAGACAAACAGACGAAAATGAAAAACAGAATGAAAGCACTTTGTGGTTTGGTGATAAAAGGCCTCATCATGCCACAGTACCTCACAACAACAACAACAACATTGTCAGTATCTGTGATGAAAAGGATTTATGGAACAGAAGCAGGGCATAATAACACCATCTTAGCCATGTGACAGGCAACATGTATGAGCCTGATTTAGCTGCCAGTCTACGTTTAATGTGGCACTAAACACTCATTATTGGGTGTAAACCTCAGGTACAAACCCATCGGGGTCTTTTCTGAGTACAGTATAAACATAGTGATTCAGAACATAGGTCTGAAAATCATGACAGTCAGTCATAGGCTGATGCCAGCTTTGACTGCGAAGGGCTTGTGGTTGACAAGCTTTACTACACTGAGGAAGTAAATAACACCATAGCCTGTTTTAGACATGACCTATAATGGTTTATGGTGTTTTTATGAATTATCCTGAGTGACCTTTCAGACATATAACTCACAGCTGGAGATTGCATGAAAGTGAAGCGTACACAAGTGTGAAAAAATACTCAGCGTGCTGAGGAGGCAAAAATTCTGGAAGCAGCGTTTTGTTTACAGCACATCGGAGCCGTGCATCTAATAAAAAAAAGGTTCAATCATTGAATTAAAAAGGTGAGTTGAGTGATTGTAACGTCACCGACACACCCACTCGCTCACTTTTTGTCCTCCAGATGATTCGAGATGGCTACACACACAAGCTCAAGCACAAAATACGGACATTGCACTGGGGGCTCGCAGGATATAATCCGGATAATGTTGGCATCATTTTACCCAGACATTTTCGTTTACACGTACAGCCCCTCCTAAAAAAAGTCGGGATATTGTCAGAATTACAGTGCATGTCTGAAAGGGGCTATAGTCATTCGGTTTTCACCTCGCAACTGACAATTTATCCGGGCATTTGCATTGTTTTGGTTGTGCACCTTCGTTCTAATCTCATCTCTGGCCAGAACAAGCCCTAGAGGACGGCTTGGTTTCTCAAAGGAGGGTTTGTTGAAATGCTGAGTCGGATGTGATACCCACTGGACAGAGAAAACAGAGACAAATGACACTGCGCTGAAGGACACGATTCTGTGCTGTATTAGCTAAGACGGAAGAATATTCTTTGCGGGTACCTGCCTCCTCTGTTGGAGATGAGGTGGAAGCATCTTTTATCTATTTGAGCCATATTTCCATTCGAGGCGAGGAGAGACGTTCTAAGAGGAACTGTGCCATAAAGAAAAGCCCCCACCCCCCCTTTTTTTTCCCCCACACATTTGCATGCACGTTTGCTGCAGCATTTATTGCATCACTGCCATGTAGAGATTTACGACGCAAGCATTTGCAAAGAAAACAGTTGAGAAAGTTACGCTTATTGTCACACGAAATTCATCAAATCAAATATTTTCATCTCTTCTTTATTGTTTATCTCATGTCACTAGTCCACTGCAAGATTTACTGGCCATGATCTTGCTTGTGCGTGTGTGTGTGTGTGTGTGTGTGTGTGTGTGTCAGCAGAGAAGTGATTTGTCCTGCAGATGCAGACTAATGAATGAGGCATCTTGCTCGTGGGCTGATATTAGCCTGGGTAGCAGTTCCTTTGATGTGATTAGCTCTATGCACTCTCTTGACAAATTGGGCTGTCCTTTCCTCATAGCTGAAGCACTAATCTATGCCAAAAAACAAAGAAATTCCTTCCGCTTAACAGAGCATGTTGCTCTCTGTGTGTACTGTATGTGTGCGAACAGGTTTAAGACAGATGTGCATAAATGAATAAAGACAGATCGACAAATCTACTGCTCTCCGCAGCTCCTCCGAAGTAGTGGTAGTTCTGGGCAGTATGGTGGTTTAACCATTATTTTTCAGCTTTTCTTATGTTTTCTTTAGGGGGAAGAAATAGTTATAGCCACATTTTGTTTAGATTTGTTTAGATCACTCTCAGAAGTAGACGTGAGCTATGATGTCAGCGTGATCTAATGACGTTTAGCGGAAAACCGATCAGTGTACGTGGAGTATGTCAGAGATGTTAAAGAGATGAACCGAGGCGTTTTCCATATTTAATTTGAGGCAGTGGACTTTTTGAAAGATTCTCTAATCATCCTTTACTGAGACACTGTGCAAGCAAAAAAAGGGGAAAACCAGGAGTAGTTTGGATGGGAAAGTCCCTTTGCCGCAACACAAAGCAGATTGACACAGAGCAGCAGGCCAGTCAAGCTGCAGTGAAACCGAGCAACCTTCAGGTAGATGCCAGGGCTGTAGCTTTTCATCGGCGACCAGTTGCAGTGAATAGCAAAGCTGGGTGTGGTTTGATCGCTGGCCTCGTGTCTAGTCTGGAGGTTGAAAGAATTTCAGAACAACAGTGTGTTTAGCTTAGTGTCATAATCCGTAGCTATTTTTCTTCCCACATTTGAGATATATGAATGGTATGTCCATCCTTATAAATATGTAAGAACCGCTAAAAAGGTTTCCCACAATCATTAAATGCGTATGTGAGCATGGTTAACAATGGTGACTATTGTGTAGGGAAATTGCTTTTGCAATATCACTTTGATCAGTTCAATTAGTTATGCACTATGTGAACATGAAATGTTTAAATAGTGGAGTGTCTCATCTTAGTCCAGTCCTTGCAAGAAAATATTTGAATCAACTTTATATTTTGTTCTAAATCAGAAGACAAAAATAATCTTGATTAGCCAACCACATTCAAACTATTTGCTTTCTGTCATCGGAAACTCTAAGTGACGGCACAAAATATGTTCAACAGCAAACAAAACACAGACAATATACAGTAAGAAAACATTAGCAATGTTCAAGTGTGTGGGGTTTTTCTCGCACACTTATTTGTGGAAGAGTGTGAGTGGTATAGTATCAGTATGTCCAACATGTACGCTACAGTGTGTGTGTGTGTGTGTGTGTGTGTGTGTGTGTGTGTGTCAGTCACACTGTGAACATGAAGGAGCATTCTTTCTTTCTCAACCACTGAATGTTTGGACAGAGAACGCCACTGTGCTCAGGAAATTCAGAACAGACTCATAGCAAGTCATTTTCTCCTTCGTCTGTTTGCAGTAAGATTTATCTTGGAAATGAAAACATCGAGCCCCGTCCCTCTTGCAGCTTTAGGAAGATTTTCTAAATATTTAACTTTAATTTAGATACCAGTGCTCAGAGGTAATTGTATTGGGGGACTGGATGTGAAACTTTTTCAGTATTGGAAGTCCATCAGTTCAGCCACTTAAGACAGGCCCGGGATGTGTGACCTGAGGTGGAAGACAGACGAGTTGTATAGATTACACCTAACTTATAGGACGTCTGCACATTAAGCATAAACTGTTCTTATGTCATCAGCAGAGGGAAAGGGATTTGCTTATTTTGCACCTAAAGAGATAGGCTCCAATTTGTTTTAAGAGAAATCTCGACATTCATGAAAATTAAGATGTGTTTACACAACGGATATTCTGAACTTTTAATTTTTGTTGCAGAGATGAAACTCTTGTTTAATCCTCCCGTTTGTATGTAAGTGAGACTCACAGCATCACACCCCATCGTTCCTTTGGCCCCCTTCAGTTTGCCCCATGCCTCCGTCCTCCTCGGCCTATTCACCCCCCACCCCCCCCCCCCCAACCTCAGTCCTTTGCTGTGGCAAGTGGAGACTCTTATCATTGATTTTCTCTTTTCGCTCCTCTCCTCTGTTCACTCACTGCAGCGCCTCCCAACTTATCTGCCTCTGACAGAACAATGCTGCAGTAGGAGGGCACTCAAGGACAGATTAGATTGTTTGGGGATCCTCATTCCTCATTTTTTTTAGATTCCTCACTCTATGTGTTCCTTTTTCTGTAGCACATTCTTATCCCTGTGATGTTGTTTATCCACCTCTATCACTTGCAATTGCCGTTTCTCCTCGTGTTTTTTTTTTATTTATTTATTTTTTTTTGCCTCAGAATAACCTCTCCTCTGTTACTGTACTCTCTGGGTGGCTGTGTGGATTAGTTAGGCTCAAAATGTCGCTGAGGTTAAAATGTGCGTCAGTCTGAGTGTGTGTGAGAGAGTGTGTTTCCAGTGTTTGTGGCGGTAGCGCCTCCTCTGTCTGAGCCGTGGTAATTACTGTGCTTCACTGCCTCTGTAGAAGTCAATGAAGCTGAACTCATTGTCTCTCTCTACATGGAAGTCAACAATTGTGTGAATTCCCCAGTGACATCGGAGCCACTGCTAAACTAGCTTCCTGCATTTTTTATCGCACTCAGTGTGTCTCAGCTTGTCCTTTGTCTCCCTCTCTCTCGCTTTGCCTCTGTCTTGTGTTGTTTTTTGCGTCTGTGTTTGTGTTGATTGTTTTTTTCCACATCCCATTGAGTTCCACCAGGGGTAATTGAGCTTAAGAGTGTTGTTATTTAATTTCCATGTATGTATTGCTATATTTAATTTGAATCATGCAGTCTATTTAAAGTTGATAACTGCAGCTTAATCTAATTCCAAAACAAAAACCACTAGAAGGCATTTCAGTGAAACATAATGTTTAGTTTACTGTATCTCTCTTTCTCTTTATATACCGTATATATGTGTGCGTACGAATGTATGTACATATATACATATACTGTGGAATTTATTTCCAACCAATGCCGCAGCTCTGCCATGGATGCCATGATAAATCTACTCTGGTTATTATTTGGTACATAGTGGATTTTGGAGTCATATTGGAGTGCATTATAAGGAGAGGTGGTTGATGGGGTTTGCCCCCCCTGATTGGGCGGGTGCAGTCTTCCTGTGTGGAATTACTCCGTGTTGGCCCTTAGACAGGCCGTCGACGTCTTTAGGGTGTACCCCGCCTCTCACCTGGTAACAGCTGGAATAGGCCTACACAACAATAATGCATGGAATTATAATATAATATAATAAATTATCAATATTATTTTTTTGTTATTTTGTCTGTGCAGAGTCAAAGCCTGTGTCTGTTAGTGGCTGTTTATATCTTGATGTTAAGTTGATCCTAAATTGAATGGCACTGTAGGCCTCCTTGAAACCGTGTCTTAGTGTTGCTCAAATGGAGACGAAACATTTCTATTAACTGTGCTAAAGCTCAAACCACTGTGACCACATTGGCATTTTTATGGGAGATTGTCAGTTGTTCTCAACCTTAGACTCCAAGTGTGGTGTGAATGTTTAACCTTCATGGCACACTGCGGAGCACAGTCGACAGTGAATAGGTTAGCCTCAAACCCAGGCAACCTCAGTGAGTGTGAGGTGAGAGAGGATGGGGGAGTGGGTCACGAGAAGAATGTGTGTAATTGGACGGTGAACCAAAGAGTGAGAAGCTGGATGTGATTTAGATGGTGGTTGTTTTGGTTAGATAATTGCTGCTTGGGATGAAATGAGACAAGATGGAATGTGGTGGACTGCCTCTGAGCATGAGGAAGGAAGATGAATCCAACAGTTTCTGCCCTGTTTGAGTGTGCGTGCTAACCTGAACAGCGTTGCCATGGCAAAACTACAAGCCAACACTCGTTCTCATTAAATTCTCCTATCTCCCTTTTAACAATCAAACTCCTTAGGCACTATATGTAATAAATCAACGCACAAAGACAAAGTGGAAGTATTTTAGGTAATAATACGAAACAAAAGACAATGGGCACAGTGGAGTTTGAACCAATAGTGTACACATTGTTTGGTACTAGTTATGGAAGAAAGTGAGGGTGCTACGCTGAAAGGGAGCCGGGGTATGCTTTGGGACAGGTAGCACAATGGAGATGTCATTAATGCGATTCTATTGTCCAGCAAATTGGCCAGAGTATACAGTACTTATGCCTGGTAAAACAGCACGCACGCAATTAGTGCCGAGCTAGAGAGAAAGGGAGCAAGTGCTTTGCATGCCAGACGCGTGCTGTGAGTTTTTTTGGCGCCAGTTCGCTCCTGTTCCATGTTTAAAGTGTATAAATTGGTCAGCAGTTGTGTGCTGGCTCACAAACACTCCTCCTCAGTGTCCATTTGTTTCCATCGTTATGGCTCCTTAATAGACCGACTGAGGCATCTATCTCAAATAGCTCGCTTTGCAGAGGTTTACTTAAGCTAAGTAAAAAGATTTTTCGTCCTTAAGCGGTCTATTTAACCTCAAGTATGCATAAAGCATGCGCTGCCAGAATAGATTTAACAGGAAAGGTAATAGGAGACTGGGAATCTTGAGTTTACCATTCTCTCATATCTTTTTAGACGGAAATATTGCCCTGGACGGTGGACAAGGTTTTCTTGTGCTGTAAAAAGTCCTCTGTAAAGGATACAAGAGGACGAGCTTATCATTTTACACAGAAATGTAGAGTTGGTGTTGTTATTCCTTGGGGAATTGGTTTTATTTACAATGGCCTTTACCAGGAAATGTCACACTAAACACTGAGGCATCTTAGGCCACTCTCAGGGCAGGGCCCCAGGCTGTGGCTACCAGAATCAACACAGTGCAATAAATTACTACATGTTTATACATGTTACTTGTATAAACACACTGAACAATATCTATAACACAGACAGTTACACTTTTATGGTTTGTAACTTACATAAAACACTTGGAACACTCAGTGTAGAGAGACCTTTTATATATTTATTTATTGTAAGTTCGAAAAATAAAATGGTGTTTTTTTTATTTTTGCATAGTTTAAAAATATACGGATCGTTTTTTGCAAATTAATCAGTGTTTGTCAAAAATGACAAATTTGCATGATCAGTAGGAGGCTTTAAATAACTTTTAAATCTTTATTGTTTATAGTCTCACATGACATTTGACTTATTTTTCCTGTTTCTGTTTTTACTTTTGCATGTGGGATTTAGGGGTAAAAGAGGATTGGCCTGCTGAACTAGGGCCAGTGGAGACACTGACATTTAGACTGAAAGGCTAATGTGATGCCTGAGTTTGTCCTGTTATGGCTGGGTCTTTGTCTGGCCTCTCAGATCAGGACCGACTAGCCCACACTCCTCTTTGAGACCGTCTGGAGCCCTAATGCTTTCAAATGTGCCAACTTTATTATTCAATCTCCACGTCTGAATTTCAGCAGCTGAAGTCAGCGTGAGTATCTCTCTAGTCACTGCAGCTAAAGACTCGTCTCAAAGTGAGAGAAGGCCGTGGGGAGGCCACCAAAGGGAATCCCATTGTCTTCTTTAATGGAGGCCAAAGACTCATGGAGTTCTGCGCTTACACTGGTAAAGCAAGGCCTTCTTCAGGCCAGTCATTTATTCTGTCTAAAGGCTCATTTATTCTATCCCAAGGCTATGTTGTGAAAAACACCCCTAATGATGATAGTAATACTCAGTGGGTTAAGATGTTGGAACGATCTCTCATGTCCCGTGAGATGTGTCAGTGCTACCTATTCTTTGACCCTCAGGGCCGACGCTGCCCATCGGAGCTGGAAGACTCATTTGACATAGCTGTCTGAAAGCTGTCCTAACCCCTGTGGTAAACTTATACATCACCATTGCACATCCTTAGAAAACTTTATCAAATAATAAATGAAAGTCTTCTCTTACACACATATTTTGATGCTTTAGGGTGATCAATGCTGTTGGCACACACCCATTTCATAGAAAGAAAAAATATATGTAAATGACAAGCTTATCCAAGCTGGAGAGAGCACTGCACATGTCCAGGTACACGCAATGGACAGTGTCCTTCGCTGCTGCTATAATCTAATGTTTACAGTTTATGAAAATTTGGCGGCTTCACTAAAGCATCTGATGTTTTACAGTCTTGCCAAAGTCTTTCAGGCGTGGTGCATTTTTCTCTACAGAATTTTTTTTTTTAGTTCTGGGGTTTGGGGTCTGTGACTCAGATCTTTATAGACATATTTTCTAAAATTCAGGACATTGATAGCTCAGGATATTAAAGGGCACCTGTTAGTGGAGAGTTCCTAAATGTTAAATTTAAGTGTTACTCACGCTAATGGAATTGCTCTTTTCCCTTAAAAGTGGGAGAGTAAATTTGAAATAAAAAAAGAGAAAAGGTAGAAGAGGGAGATGTGATATAAAGATTGAAGGAAAGAGGTTTGTTTTGCTTCTGGAAATATCAGTTTAATTAGGAGTAGCATATCATTTACAAATCAGGCCTGACATTTAGGATGATGGTGGGTAATAATGGAGAATTGTATTTCACTTGTGTGATGAGAGGAATGTCTTCCTGATTGGAGAGGGGCAATGTGTACAGCTCAGCTCTTTTCCCAGGTGCCAAAGTCAGTCTTGTAGTATCAGATAATTCATTAGTCACTCTGTCCACTCCTTTCAAGCCCCAACATCACATCTAAGTTTCCATGTCCTGTTGGAGATGCAAGAAAAGCTGCAGGCCCAGTCGATCTTGCTTATCAGTGTGGATGTTTTAATCAGTAATGTGTATGATGAAAAGAAGAATTAGTGATTGTTTTCTACTAGTCTGGACTAAAGAAAAACACAAACTTATATTTCGAAATTACGTTTTGCAGAGGCCAAAGGTGGTAAGTACAGTAGTAAATAATACTGTGATATTCATGTACATTTCCTTTACATGAATATCACATTTTATGTTACTCTTTGCAAATGCAGATTCTTATGAATATACAATGAAGTCAAATCATGGTGTATTATTGTCGACTATCTACCTGTTAAAAGCAGACATCAAACGTGACTCACAGATGAACTCATTCTGTTTTGGGGATCAAAGGTCCAGGTCACTGTGACCTTATGTCTGTCAATTACTTTTAATCTCATATCTCAGGAATGGCTTAAAATGATTTCTTCAAATGTGCTGCAAATGTCCACTGGAACTCATAGACAAAATGACTATGTTTTGATTGAGTGACTGTGACCCCATGCTCTTTGTTATATTACAACATGCTTCGAGGGAATTTCTTCAAATCTGAAACAAGAATCAACTTGGACTAAATCAAGAACTCCTTGGGCAAAGGTCAAGTTCACGGTGACTGTCCCATTTGTCCCTCTTATCTTTTGTGAATAAAATATTACAGTGTTACCTTGAAGGATTTTTTTTTTTCCAAACTTAAGCATAAACTAATATCTGATTTTGGAGGTTAAAGGTCAGGGATCCTGCTTATTGTCCTTCTCATTCTTGTAAATGTGATATCACAGGAAAAATTTAATGAAATTTCTTCAAATTTGTATGAACCAGTACTCAAAGCTGAACTGGTAAGATTTTGGTTGTCAAAGGTTAAGAGCTTAAGTCGCTTTGAACTCATGTACCTTCCAATCTCGTCAAATCCATGTCTTAGAAATGCTTTGAAGAAATTTTTATCACATCAGGCACAAATGTCTTCTTGGACTCATAGATGAACTAATTAGAATATGAGTCTCCACAGACATGCAAACTGCACCTTGACTGGTTTACAGAGACACATAACCAATATGTCATGATTCAGTTTTATGAAACACTGCAATATGCATTTGCCTGGCTGTAATCTCAGAATTTTAAATGTGTTGAGCAAACTGAAACTACACGTGCATTTTTTTCAACAGCATCAAATCCAATACTTTTGTAATAATTTTACTACCTTTTCCTTTAACTGAAAATTTTGACGTGACTGCAATAGTAATCAGCGTTAGATGTCGGGCTATCAAGGGAAAATTGCAATGCATTCAAACACTATTCAGGCTGCCTTTACTTTTTCCATTTTGTCATGTTGCAGCCTATACTGCAGTTTTTTGAACTATTTTTTTCTCATACACTCACATTCAAAAGAAAATTTCAGAACTGTTTTATTTATTAAAAAGAAAAAGCTGAAAAATCACATTTACATAAGTATTCAGACCTCCATTTTTTACTATGTTAAAGAACCATTGGCGGTGATTACGCCCTTGAGTCTTTTTTTGTATAACGTTGGATAGTGTTGGATACGGCGACTGAGCGTCTGTAGACAGCGAATTTTAGTTCTTTCCAGAGATGTTCAATAGAGGTCACGTCTGGGCTCTGGCTGGGCCACTCTAGGACACTTACAAAGTCGTTGCAAAGCTACTCCTGTGTTTTGTTTGGCGGTGTGTTTAGGAAGATTGTCATGTTGGAGGGTGAACCTTTTGCCCCATTGCAGGCCCTGAGAGCTGTGGAACCGGTTTTTATTGAGGACATCTCTGTACTTTACTCCATTCAGCTTTTCTTCAGCCCTGAACAGTCTCCCAGTTCCTGCTTGTGAAAAACAAGCCCGCAGCATGATGCTGCCAACAGCATGCTTCACTGTAGGGATTGCATTGAGCAGGTGATGACTGGTGCCTCGTTTCTTCCAGACCTAACATTTAGAATTTAGGCCAAAATGTTCGATATTGGCTTTATCAGACCAGAGAATCTTGTTGCTCACAGACTGAGACCTTCAGGTGCCTTTTTGCAAACTCTAAAATCCGGCACACCCTTAACGACGAAGTCCTGTCTTGTAGTCGACAGAGAAGGTCGTTAATTATCTGCTGTCTAAAGAGTTTAGTTTTTAGTCTTAAGACCTTGTCTTTGCCAGTTGTTGAACAGTTAAACAGTTAAACATGACAGTCATCAGCGACGAATGACGTCACAACTGAGGCAGCAAAGTTACCAGTTGCCGCCATATTGTTTTGGTACAAGAACACAGGGGATTTGGAGTGTAGAATGTCCAGCCATTCCCAATCAGTCGGTGAGTGTGTTGCCTGCAGTTTACTCAGTCGTTTGTGCTACTTCCAGACTAGAAATATGCGATAGTTGGTGGAAACAGTCTCTGTGTGTGAACTGGCCAGTTTTGACAGTCTTTGCCAGTCCTTAGGTGTGTCCCCAGCTTAAGCGGGCTTTCACGAGTTTGGACTGAAGGAAGGCTTTTGTCTAACCACCATAAACCGTCATAAATCCCAGATCAGTGTGGGGTTGCAGTGATGGTTGTCCTTCTAGAACTTTGTCCCATCTCTACACAGGATGTTTCCTCCTTTCAAGGAAACATCTCTGCAAAAAATCAAGACAAACGTGAGGCACCTGTGCTAAATTTAAAGAGTTGCTGCATTTGATGTTTCAGTCTCTTCCAATCAATTTGCAAATATTTATGGAATGATCATTTCACATACTAAGTGTGGATTGATGAGAAAAAAAAAGAATTTAAATTATTGTATTACTCAGCTGCAACATAATAAAATCTAAAAATGTGACGGGGATGTAAACACTTTCTGAATGCACTGTATTTTGCCCAAACATAATTTCCACTGTAACTGTTTACAACTTGACAACTGTCAGTGAGATGAAAACTTTCCAGTCTGTTCTGGGCCTGTACATGACGCCTTACTGGTAGCGGGTGAACTTAAATCCTTCTGTTCCAATAAGATCATTTAATCCGTGTTCCACTTAGGCTGTGGCACGTCACTAAGAGATGTGTCCCAGATAGAGCATAAAACATCAGCACGACGCAACACTACGTCTCTCCTCGGCACACACGGAGACACAACAAAGCAGGCACGTGTTACTTTAAATGCTTAGTCAACTAACACTTGATGGTAGAGTTAGCACAGCTTAGGAACATCATGGAAATTTCCTTTATGATGGGTGGGCCTTGAAGACCCAAGGATGGATTGACAGACCTGCTCCCCATTTGTAGCTGACGTGTTAACTGGTGGTGGTCTATGATTCAGGCAGGTGACCTGAACATAACTGGAATACATTCTCTGCGGTTCGAACAGAAATGTTCCTCGGCCGCCGTGAGATAATAAATGAGCACCCCCCCTGCAGTCTGCAAGTGATAAATACACATTACCCACAATTACTTCTGTGCTTTATAACCGCAGAGTTGCTTCACAGTGTGCGGGGTCTTACCATGCTGTTTTATTATAATTTACAGCCGCCTTTTACAACACTGTTGCAGAGAACACGCAGTTGTATATCTACGGCTTTGTGCAGCTAAAGAAGAACGTACAGTCCAATAGAGCAATCGTACCTTGATAACAAATCTGATCTGTTTAGCGGCTGGTGATACAGTAAATGTCATCGTTTTGTTGGTCGGGAAGTTCCAAACTCTGGGTTAATCTTTGTGTGAGAAACAGACATAGACACGTCATGATTTGTTTCCCATTTTACCTATACAGTGTGAACTCTCCGGTACCCACACACCTACAGCACTTGACTCATTTGAAACTGAAAGCTAAAAATGAGCACACATATTTGCTTTAGTCGAACAGGGTTTACAAATTCAGCATTTATCAGACAGCAATGCTGAACACATTGCCGAGCTGTGATAGGCAATTTCTGAGGAAGCAGCCTTATCTGTCTCTCCTCCTCCCCCCCCCCCAACCCCCACACCACCCTTCCTCACAGAAGAGTAGAAAAGCGAAAAAGAGAGGACAGGAGATGAGAGCAGTGAGTGGAGGTAGATACATGCACTGTGATCTGAGGTAGCTGTCTGACAGAGTCTGCTGCTCTGTCCTGTAAAGCCTGAAGCTTCAGATCCACAGTGGAAGTCCTTTATAAGCGCAAGCGGAAATCCAGGTCACCAATATATAATAAACACAGACGCATACATGAAAGCTCCATTAGACACCGCTGTAAATGACGAACCATTATTTGTTCGCCATAAACAATAGGGTGAATTGTTTTAAGTTTCTCCAGAGTGATCAGGAAGTAGGTGATGAGTGGTGTTGTGTTATTGAGATTAAAAAGGCCTCGATTTGCAAATTTGTACTGTGTAAATATCTTAATACATCTCGTGTATATTCGTGTGTATGTCTCTGAGTATGGCTTTTAAGAAGCATATCTTTTACCGGTGTGTCTTGTGCAAAATGCAACAGAGTAAAAAAAAGAAAAAAAAAAAAAGAAGCTGCCCACACAGCAGCTCGAATAAACATCTGTCACAGCTTGTTGCTTAACAGTTTGTGAAACCGTTCCTACCTTGTTTATGCATGTGTTTGGAGGGATGGTTTAGGGAAGGACACAGTGAAGCACCTTTGTTTAATTCATATCCGTGTTGAGTGTGTTTGAGTGAGAGTGTACTCTATGACCCACTGTGTAACAAGCTCAGAATAGATCATTTGCCCTCTAACACAGACATTGCAGTATGACTGGTGAAAACTAATGCAGGCAGTTGAGGACAGGCGGACCAATTTCTTCGCTTACATTCTTGCTTAGTATTAGTATGGACTGACACTAATTATTGTTTATATAAATGCCTGTCTGTGAAGAATTTGATCTTTGTCTTGTCATCAGAATCAGTGTAGACTTATAACGATACTGATTGTAGTACCTGATGAATCGGGAAAGATTAACTAGCTGAGGTTTTGCGCGCGCTGGTCTGGCAGGATTCACAAAGGGACAGTTCTCTGCATTGTGAGTGTGTGTGGCCTTCAAAGGGGACGCCTGGATTTGACCTTGTCCCATCACAACCTTCTCTGCTGGAGTGAGATTGGGATGGACTATTAGCTGCAAGTGTGCTTCAACAATATGACATTTTCCCTCAAACCAGGAGGTCGGTGTGTCTGCAATGCTCCGACGCCAGAAAAGGTTTATGTAGCACTCAATGGGAAATGAAGGTTTTGTTTTTTTTTACTCACCTTCAGCTTCTATTGCATTAGCATAGGTTCTCATATGCCTCATCACATAAGTCTATATTTAAGGCCTTATCAGCAACAGTCTGGCTAAATGACATTCCCCTTACACCAATAAGCTACAACATATTTATTGGTGGTCTCAGTATTATAATGTAAACCTTTGCATAGCCACTGTGAGTCTGGACTGGACTAAGTAATTTTCACATTGAGTGTCATTTCAAATATTTTACTCAAAGTACTAAGCAGATTTTTTTTCTGTTTAGTTAAAATACAAAAGTGAAAGTGTTCTACCAAGAAAATAGTGTATTTTAAGCAAAACAGATTATGATTTCAACCACATTCTGTGCTAACAGTTGTTTAGCCCATGATCTTACAGTACCATTTATTAGTTCATAATATTGTTTTTTAATTTTTAATCTTCAAATGATAACATAGTATTATTGTGGCTGATTGGGGTATGCTATCTCACTGTAAACTGAGCGACTGAGAAAAGTATAACTTGTGAAATTTAATAATAAATTTCACTGAACATAAATTGTTCTCTATGTATCAATAAATAATGCCTTGAATTAATATTTTAAAACACATAGTATTTTCTGACAGTTTCAACGTAAAAAGTGAGAAATTCTAACGTAGAATTCATGGCATAAGTTGGACAGGTGGTCATACAGTAATGTTATGCCCGATCGGTGTGTGTATACCGCTCTATCAATACATATTACACAACATTACCCATTCAAACGTCCTCTGTAGAGTTGCTTGAGAGAAAAAAAAGACAAAAGGAAACAGATGATGCTGACTGTTCCCTGTTGACTGGAGTGTTTCTGAGAAACAGATAATCTTTTTTGTTGTGAGGTGAGGATCAAAAGAAGAAAAATGCCAAGAGGGCATTGCTATCTATCCATCTATTCATCTCTTTTTATCCCTGCTTCTGGATCTGTCTCTGCATATCCCACATGTCTTGCCTTATACTTTTGGCAATTCATCATATTCCTGTGTCCAACTGCATTCTGATTGCTTCCTTGCTCTATTGTCTTTCCCATCTTGCGCCTTTATTCTGTTCCTCATCCCCTCCTCTGTTCCCGTCTTACCTAACAGGCCCCTGTTTATCTTTGTTTTTTCCACTCCTCTAGTCCTCCCTCGTTTCACCTGCTTCCTCCCGTTATCTTCTACATTGGCGTGGATTGAGTACAGGACCGGGCTCACCATGGCTATGTCCCTTTAGCATAAGTGTGACTCCATTGTGGCAATTTCTGGAGTCTCTGTGGCAATGAACTTGTTAGCCAAGTCATCAATTTTCATGAAAAATCTATTAAAGGACATTGACATCAACCTGCCAATGTTGCTACAAATCGAAGAGCATCACATTGCCATAAATAATAATTCCTCTAAAAAGCTAATAGTCATTCACAGAGTAAAGCAGAGATGAGTAAAAAGCACTAGTAGAGAAGAAAAGGAGATTAGAAATGAATAGAGATGGGGACGTGCCCAGGTGCATGTGCCTGCGATGGAGAGGAGAGAGAGGAAGCGAGAAAGGAAGGCAGAGAATGGCATTGGCATAAAAAGCAACTTTGATGTTTCTGTCAATACGCGAGTTATAGTATTTCCTCAACAGCTCATTTCCAGGCTTTAAGTCAGCCCTCACTCATCCTCTCTGCGGGCCGACGTATTGAAAGAGTTGGAGCAGAGACAAACATAAGGAAAATGGACAAAGGGAAAAGAAAGCGGTCATTAATACTGGGGGAATTGATCTGCCTGCGTCTCTGCGGGTTTGCCTGTCTGCCAGTGATTGTAGCATGCTCATTATCCATCTCTGCTTCAGGTAATTACCGGCTTGTTTTGATCAGAAAGCTTTTAATTAGTTGCTCATTAGCATTGTTTAATTAAACTCACCCCATGCCTTTTATAACGCAGGAGTGTTCTTTCCCCACTCCATTAGATGTTGCTGGTTAGGGTTATACTGACTGAGGGGTAAAGAACGGACTCAAGTGCTGAGTCTTTAAGCATGATTACTGTCTTGTAATGTCAACATGTGCATACGCTGCCTCATATTTTAATTAATCTCTACTTTTTTTACTCACGGTATGAAGGTAACTGTTACAGAAATAGATGGGCGAGGGCACAATAAAGGAGTCACACATGCAGGAACTCTCTCCTGTGCCAAAGGTGTTGTTGGACGGTGACATGCTGAGAAGCTGCGGTGGCAGTAGGGGGTTAAGAGATAGAAAGACAGCGAGAGTACGATGAGGTAGGAGGAAATGGAAGAAAATGTCGGAGCCCAATCCGAAAAGCTATGTGAGAGGCTTTTGAATAGCTGAGCTGCACAGTTGAGTAGCTGGACATGACATAGACGGCGAGGAGAATGCCAAATGGACCAGTAAAGACTGATGCTTTGCTTTTTTTTGTCTATCTTTCCCCTTTCTTCTCCCTCCCCCACTTGTCTGTTCCTCTGTATCTGTCTATTTCTGAGCTCTCACTCTATTCATGTTCCATATATTCCTTCATGTTGCTGTGCATCTCTCATGCTGCCTTACTCACGATTTCTCCTACATATTCAATTCTTTATCTGTGCTTATTTTCTTTCCGCCTTCACATTTCTGCTTCCCTCTTCCCACCGAGCAATAGCTGACACAGTATTGTTCTAGGTGAGTAGTACTCAGAAGACAGAGTATGCATCTTTACTGTATCTGCGTGTGTATATCAGCCTGTGTGAGAAAAAAATTGCAGATCAGATACAAAGTTAAATGTGGTGGTGGGCAGGGGTCAGCGCGGACAATTTGACTGATCTGGAGTTATCGTTTGCGGCGCCATAAGCAGGAAGCTGCAATCCACTGTATTTTCTGACACCTGTCAAACATGTTTAGCAGCCCATTTCTTGCACACTGCTCACCAGGTGGTATTAATATTGTGGCTTGTCAGTGCAGACGCGTGTCTGTTTGCACATTTGGCGAACATTGAGGAGACATCCTTAGTTTTGTTTTCTTAGCACGTCCTGGCAGAGTGTGGCAGTGAACAAAGTGTCAGTGTGTGAGGGTGGAATGAAAGCCAGCCCCAAGTGTCATAGCATGGCCCAGATCTGACACTCCGGAGCCCATGGCTGGGGACGGTGGCTATCCGTTTGGAGGATGTAGATGACACCAAACTCTGGACGTAGGCCTCGTGAGGCGTGAGGGGAAATCCAGTTGGCGTCTAAGAACAGTAGGTGGTAAGGGTAGACTCATTCCTTTGGTGGTGAGCTCTGACAGGGCATCACATGGCAGACAGACAGAAAACCGCAGAGGTGCCACCTGCCTGAATGTCAACACTGGTGATCTGCTTATTCATGAAAAAAAATGTGCAATTTACCATTTCTTTGTTAACAGACATTTGCTGCTTTAATTATCACACAAACGCAAGGGTGCACGCAAATGCACAGACTTGCAAAATAAAATTCACCCAAAGAAAAGATAATTATTGAAAATGTATTTTTCTGTGACACTCACAGCAACAAACAAAAACTAGAGCTTCCCATCGTTAGCTGTGGGCCTGTGCATTTATGCCAAGTTAGTAATACATTGAATTATGTATTATTATGTATTATGTCTCCACTCCTTAGCTTTGAGGTAGCCGCGATAGCCCTTTCTTCCCCCATTCGTCTCCTTACAGTGCATTTATATACATTAACCTGCCATCTCATCAGAGGTGAATTAAATCTCTGTGCAATTTCATCACTCATTGCTCTCCCCTGCACCGTCTTCCTGCTGCCCAATTCCCAGTGGTGGTTACCACTTCTGCAGCAGAGTGTGTCTCTGTGGGGGAAAGTAGCAGAGAATTGTCAGCATTTAGGAATCTAAGGTAGTGCTCATTTTACATTAGTACACAGAGAGTGTGGTGTGGCGTTCCAGACAGCCAGATCGAGGAACTTAAAGACCCATCAAGCTGTTAAGGAGTATGGGAAAGGTGTTAAAATGAGAGCGCAGAGCATTGTGGGTTAAGATGCGATCTGCACTTAAGTATACACTTTAGCCAGAGAGGAAGACAACAGTAAACCTCATCTATGTAAAATCGAGTGTGTGTGGATACGTCCACACACACACACACACACACACACACCTTTTCCATACACATTTACAGCACTGGCACAGTGAGGATGCCCAGCTCATCTGCTGCCGCACTGAATTTAACGGAGAGTCAAACACACTACTTCCTCCAAACTAAGATAGACTGCGAGGGAGAGAGAGAACGTGGGCATGTGTCTGCAGGGGGTGACACAGGAAGGGGAGGTGGACAAAAAAATCAATGATTTTACTTCTATGTTTGAAAAAAAAAGGAAATACATGGTGAGCGCAGAGACGTGGCTGACCTTCAGGTACCCTGGCACCTTCCTTTCATGTGCAGAGCAGATCACCAAGTGGTTTTAGCGAGAAAAATGAACTCACTGATGCATTGCGCTAATTTGATTTAACATTTAAAGAAATGAGGAGAACAGGTCCCAGAGAGTTGCCATGGGCGACATGGAGGTGGAAGGAAGGGAGGGAAACATGATGCAGTCAGCAGTTTGTGTTGAATGGTGCGAGAATGAGATATAAGCCGAGAGCCATCAATTCATTACGCCACATATTACTCATTCCAACTATCCCTTTACATCTCCTGAACTCTAGTCCATCAATTCTTCCTCAGCCTCTCCCTTGCCAGATATGGATGGGATCCAGATGAGAATTACAAATCACACTGAGCGGTTGTTTCCTGCTGTTCACTGGCACAGCAGACAACATGCATGTACAGGAGTCTTTGTGCACCATCAGCACAGCTGTGCAGGCTCTGCGATCTCCACATCACAAAGAGTTAGAGGGAGATAGACGTGCTCTTGAATTCTTTTAAACCTATTACTTAAGAGGGAACCAGCCTTACTTTTATTAGAAATCCTTTGCCGTTATTTCACCCGTAAATCCAGTTCCTGACCTTTGAGCCTAAAGTTTGAACTTTCGTGACGTCACGTACAGACATCTGTAAATTGACAGAATCCAGGAGTCTTGAAATTTAATATCATTCTCCTACAAGTTTTACATCGAGGAGCGATCTTTGCTTTTTCGTTTTCATCAGTTGCCTTATATTTACAGTGCCATTACTGCCTTTCAGTCTGAAACAACTAAAAGTCAGACAAAATGAAAGCAAGGAAACAAGCAGCGTTGGCTGTAATGCATCTAATTTCCTCTTTAGCTGATCTCTAAATGCTTGTGCTTTGTCACTGCCACTAAAGCACAGAATAAATTCACTCTTTCACCTCCCTGTGCCTCCTCCTTCTCGCTCTCTAATTCATCTCATTTCCGCCTTGTGGTTGGTTCAATCCCCACCTCCTTTCAGTGCTGGCTCCTCCAGTGTCAGGCTAGTGCTGCTGGCTGCTCCGTATTCTGGGGCCGTTGTGTCTCCGGTGGAGAGTGATTGTGCCGGTGGCAGGGAGGTCAATTGGAAGAAATTGTGTTGCAGCCACCGTGGAGCTCAGGCGAGAGGGAACAAACTGGATATTAGCCCAATCCATGTAGGCTGGCATGTTTACACCATCTATCCCCCACCCTCACCACCCACCGCCACCACCCCTCAAAACACACATACACTTTTCTTCCCCTTACTCAACGGCTGATTGTAGAATTGAGCGCTATTACATTATCATACAGTACATTCATGCAAATCTCGATTTTTCCATGTGCGGAAACATGTGTGCACTCGTCGTGACAGAACACAGATTGTGTTTTTAAGAGGCATTTCTGCACTTTCTGCCTTGTCACTTTCCAACATGTCCCTGCAGCCTTGTTAGCCAGGCCAGTAGAGGAAAGCCACATAGCTCAAGGTTCCTGTGTGTTGGCGCTTAGCTCAGGATTAAAGTGTGTAAATTTCAGCTTATGGGGGCAAAACTCTTGTTAACTGCTCACTTTGTTCTCTCCCTCGGTGAAAAACTGTGTTCTTCGAACCATGTTTGTCAGTAATTCCGTGTCCTCCATCCGATTTTGTGGGATGGTTTTAAAAGACAGAGAGCGAGATTGCAGCCACAGTAAGATTTTATCTTTAGACAAATATAGTTATTAGTGTGTGTATACATGTTCCTTTTAACAGTACTAAAAAGATCAACTCTACTTTTTTATTTATGCAGTCATTTGTTTCTCACTAAATAGCTAGATATGAACACTATGAAGAAACCAATATTGTCTTAGCTCTTGTCGTATTTGAATCAATATGTTAAAACTACAGAAGTTACACAGTCATTGAACATGGTGAATTTATATTACAAAAGCATTTAATGTAACTGATTTGAAAATACTGAAAGCAAAGATCACCCTATGTCATGGATAACATTCTCATTATTGTGAAAATTAACAATATACTAGAAGATGCTTTACTAAAATACTAAAAGAGTCTCTGAGGTATTTTCATCTCAAACAATGGATGCTGAAAATTCTGCAGGTTTTGTTTCTTGAAACTTCATTTACTCAGCCACAGCTGTTTTTTATTCACTCAAGTCAGAAGTACAAATGTTAAAAGTTCTGACAACAAAAACTGGTAATCTTAAATTGCTTTGGCTTAAAAATATAAAATACATATAAAAAAAACATTTGTTGAAAAATTCCTGTGTGATGGTTTACAATGTGCTGAGGAGAAAATGCCTTTATTATGATGCCGCGTGACAAAAAAAGAGAGAACTATGCAATTGCCTCGTGTCATGTCCAGTGAACAGTTGGTCCCAGTAAAAACGTAAAGTATTTTAGTTAGTTTAAGTAAAATATATTTCTGAAGCCCACAGTCTCCTTAGTAGCTTAAGTAAATAAGCTGAAATTAAACTCTAAGCAATTATTACTGAAATTGTTTAAGTAGTGTAAACTGATGTGTTCTTTTTTCGTTGTTTATTATACTGAGATAATAAACTCTTATTTACACTTTTGTGTAAAATCTAGTGAACTGAATTATTTCTATTAAGGTTTGCTATTTGCTTTTACAGTGTGTAAGTAATTAAATTCCATCATATTTTGTTGGAAGCAAAGATCCCTGTGACAGATTATCCTAAAAAAGTGGTGCATGAGATCAAAAGTATTAATAAGGATAAATATTCATGTAGCTCCGCTGCTTTTGCTAGTTTGCCCGCTTTGGGGATGTGCAGTGGTAAATACAAACAGTGCTTTTCAATTCTTGAAATTTTCAGAAAATGTACCTATTTCTTTTCTTCCTGAGCTTCCAAAACCATTCTGAATGTTGGTCTGCCAAAAGTAGAACCACTATGCCAAAACACACCAGTTTAGAGTTGGGCTCACTGTTTCTACTGTCCTCTGTTCTGGGTCAACTGGGGGTGTGCGCATTAAATCCTCTCAAAAGCGAGGTTTACTCAAATAAGTGCAGTCGGCTTTCCATGTGTACTGAGACGCCTTCTGGGTCTGTGGCACCGGCAAAGCGTCTGGAGAAGGAAAGGAAGAGACGCCACCATCCATCCAATCTGATAGCGCTATCTGTGAGCTCCATACACACACTAATGGAGGCTGGCATTGGCAATTTCCGGCAGAGACCTTTTGTTGTTGTGATGAGTAATTAACAAAGGCTACAAAGATGTTGGTGTGAATATTTAATAGTGACAAAGCGGGGGAGTGCACAGACAGTGTTAAAACTACAACTCATGTATAATTCATGTTCTCTGACAGTGATTGGACTCTGTTGCTTCTCTCTCTTTCACTTTCATTCCCCCCCCCCCCTGCTTCCATATCCCGGTGTACATCGGGCTCTCCTTGTATAGAGGAGAATCCAATGTGGAGTGGCACTTCATATCTTGTCAGGCGATTTATTCATGGTAATGAAGGGTTTTAATGTACTGTACGACACCGAGCACAGGCTTTGGGTGTAACATGCTCAGCAATGGTCTGTGGGATGGATTATTGGAGCACTGGCTTTAATTTAGATTCAATTACAGGGCTGGTATTGTAGGATGGGTTGTGACCTCTAATGTCTGTCCACGCTGTCTCGGGTCTGATCCTTTACAGCTAAGCACGACAGAGCAACACTGGTTCACACGTCACAACTGTATGTCAGGGCTAGACAGCCCGCTGTTGCTCAGACTTTCCCAGGTATCTCAGTCTGTCTTTTTCCCTCCAGCCCCTCCTTTTTCCATTACTTGGTCTAACTTGCTGTTTGCTGTGGCTTCCTTATCTCCTCGCCCTCGCCGTCTAGTTCTCCCTCAGTCCGGGCCCTGCCAATACAGTCCCTCGTTTGTGCAACTCCTCACCTCTCAAGCACACTTCTTCACACGGGCGTTTGAGCGCACACTCCCGGGGATACAGTCGCGCACTCGTGTGCACACAAACGCAGAGATATTCGAACCCATATACCTTCAGGTGATCTCTCTCCTGCATTCGTCCTCCCACGCTGTGAGTCTCTAGAGAATAACTCTGACATTTGTTTTTTTTTTTTTTTAAACAGCCTATCATGGAGCAGCATTACCCAGGGTCCAGAGACCAGGTTAGGCTTGATTTGTTTCCACCAGACTGCTCACACTTACCATAAAGCGTGTGCAGCGTGTGGAGCAAGATGGATGGAGTGATTATAAAAGAACACATGGTTTGACATTTATTAGTTGCTTTTTAGTTCTGATATTTTCTCATTTCCTTGCAGCATTGGACCTGGGTTTTTTTTTACAGTTGAAATTGATTGCCTTGTTAGTCAGCATCTCTCTTTGACTCGCACACACACTCTCTCACTCTCTGTTTTTGTCCCCAGCCGGTTGGAGGGAGTAAATAACTATTGATTTGGGCCAAGTAAAGCTTGCTAGCAGAGATGCTATTGTGCTAACTGCTCCCTTTGTCTCTTGTCTCTGCGTTTGGTGTGTATCACTCGTTTTGCATGTTGGACCTTACGGGAAGACTCACAGAATTTCTGAGCTGGTGTCACCTGTTTATGCCGGTTCTCTATATCTTAAACCATCATCTCCCTCTGCAGGACAAGAGGAACAATTTGCTTGTGTTTTAAACATTTGTTGGCCACTTGAACTGACTCCACATAGGACCATTAATTTTTCACATCCAAAATGTATTTCTTCCTACTTACTCTTTGTTGTAAACAAAACATTTTAGTGTAGAACAAAGATATTGGGATGAAACAACGACCTGGTGATACGTTTTTCCTGAGGTCCTTGAACAGATGAAAAAAATGGGATGCATTGGTTTGACTTGCATCCACTCGGGAGGTTTCATATTTCCATATCATCTCGATGTCTGTGCAGATTCTTTATGGTGAGTGTGCTGATGTGCTTAATGTGCTCATTAAATCAGCGACAGCGACACATGTGTTTCTTCTCAATCTGCCCACATGAGGCAGAGTCGTAATTCAATCTGCAGCCTCCCTGGTTAGCCACAAGTGCTAATGCCTGCACCAGACCTTGATGCAGCCTGACACTGCTGCGCTGGCGATGCAGTCTGGATGAAGTCTGTGTGGTTGGCCCTGGCGAGATAGTGGGATCTTTGGCTATTTGTGCGAGGGGTGTTAGGGAAGGTGAGTGGGGGCTTTAATGGAAGTTAGGGACTAGGCCACATTTGGTCTACTTAGAACACTTGGGAAATTTTGATAGCCAGAGAGAAACTGGCTTCACCAGAGCTTTCATTTCATTTTTAATCAGGCCATCCATTGAGGTAAGCGAGCTAAAATAACAGTTATTAGAGACACATAGTGTCCACTAGGATCTGGATGCTCTACAGTTTGGACAAAAAAAAAAAAAAGAAAAGAAATAAGACTAAGCCAGTGAAAAAACAAGAGATAATTATGATTTTTATAGCCTTGTAAAAAACAACAATCTCCAGTCAAAACAAATTAACCTAAGGGTGACAAATGTAAATGGCTGATGTTTTTATGCCCAGCTTGAAAGGGTGAGTCATCCTTGTTATGGTGTCATTCCCGTCACCTTTGCTTTGGCGCAGGCACAAGACAAATCTGTGTGTGCGTGACCTGGCACTATCCTCAGTGACACACAAGTGATTCAGACAAGGAGACAATGGGATCAGCAGGTCATCCCTGGGTTCCTGCTGGAAAAGACAGCATCGCTAAAAAAATGTGTTGCATTATTAGAGATTGTGTAACAATTAAATCACACACATTACGTCCCTGGCTAAAGGAGTTTTTGCTGTGGTTCAACATTTCAAATACACTATCCCTCCCTGTCCTACCTCTTCCTGTTTCCGTCTCTACCTCTGCTCAGCGGATTCGCCATAGCACTTTAAACCAGACTGTTGGAGCCAGGAATAAATGGAAGTGACACCCCGTGTATCCTTCTGAATTCCTTCAAGTGACCTCAGGCCAAATTCCCTACAGAGTATGAGCACCTTCACTGCTCTGTTGCCTGTCGCAGCAAGGAAACTGCTGTACTTGAAAGCTTTTCAAATCCTTTGTGTTGTTTAAAAGACCACAGACACGGCATGAAATTCTAACCTGAGCCGCAAATTTCACTGTGATTCTGATTGTACGATATAATGGCTACAGTAATGTCTAGGGATGGCGTCTGAGTGCAGCCACATTTTTGTCATACGTGGCAGTTTTGTCTTTAGCGAAGGGGTTTCTCTTGAATTCCCTAGTAAGAGATTAGCAGCAACAGTTTTGTACCTTCAAAATAAATGTGCAGTAGTATAAGTTTTAATTTTGCAAATACAAGGGTTCTGCAATGCAGTGTGACAATGCTGTGAAACAATACACTTTAATGCGGATAACAGCTCAGACAATTCTTCAGAAAAACAGACAAACATCAGACAAAGATTAGTAATGATTCCTGTGTTAGTTAAAAACTACACTAAGCTAAAATAGTGTGATTGATGTTCACTGTTCACAAAGAGCGGGTTTAATTTCAAAAAGAGAGTAGAAGTAATTCTGTCAATGAGTTTTGCTTGTGTGTGCTTGTGTCTGTGTGTACCGACATGTGTCATGTAATAGGGGACTGAGGACGGATCGCAGCTGAGTGCGTATGAGTGGATCTTCGGGGTTCAGCTGTCCGGCGCCTGGCTCAGTGATGCTCTCCGCCCCACCACAGCGAGTCTCCCAATACACAAGCACCAACGTATTTCACAAACAAGTCTTGGATGGTGTGCTCAGCCTCAGCGCCACCTCAGATCAACAATATTAATACACTCCAAATATTAGTTTTCTCCCTCATTACCAAGCTGGGTGCTCCTTGCCTGAACCCAGCACAGTCCTTGAGGATGCAGACAGTAGGATGTGTGCTTGTGTGCGTTTGTGTGTCAAGCCAATTACACTGTAATGCCTCTGCTTTCTTTTGCTCGGAGACAATATTTTACAGCTGTGTGCTTGCTGTTATTTATTCTCACAGATCCAAATAACTGTATATTGATCCTGACAAATTCATATCACCGAACGGAATTGTGTTGCAATTGTTTGTGCAGCTGAATGCGAATGTATTTAGACAAGAGGCATGACAGTCTCACTAAAGAGTTGCTTCTCGCTAAGCCTAAGTGGGAGAATAGTAAATAGAGAACGAAAGGAGAGCTGTGCATCATGAAATCCCCATCTGCTGTAAAGTGGGGCGCTGACACTTTCAATCTGTTCGGCTTTGCGTTTGTCCCTCCCTCTCAGCTCCTTCTCTCCTCTCTGTTATTGCTCTCATCCTTGATCCTTCCTCTGTGCCTGCTTTTGTTTCTCATGGGCAAAACCTCCATGGTCTGCTTTGTACTGTAAGCACAGATCTATCTCAGTGACAAGGCCTTGGCTCGAGCCCCACAATGTAGGCATCAGCCGGTAAAAGCAGCCTAATGTTGTATGTCGAATAAATTCTTGGCATTTCGTAACTACGGCCAGTATAATTCATCCCTGTCACCTAATTTGGCGAGTAAACATTTTGAACATGATTTTTCTCCCATTGTCATTACTTTGTGGGCGCTCGGTTTTCCTGAAGGGACCATGGGAAATGTTTTGCACCGTTTGAATGTGATAGAAAGACCAACACGGCCACTTTCTCCTGGGGCACGGGGGACAAGTGGTTGGATTCTTTTCTCCTGTTTAAATGTTCGTGTCTTTTGCCTCTTCCCATGGTTACAAGCACTGGGAAAGTTGTGGGCACAAACCGCTTGAAGTTTTCTCATTTCAGCACCACAAGATGTGGTTTTTAGCTTTAGCTATATTTAGAAACAAGCCACTTATAGTGAGATTGGATATTGTGACATTTCTTATATTTACAGCAAATGCTTTAACTGTGGGAATGCTGTGGGTTGTCTGTCTCTGCGAGAACACACTCGTTCAAACAGAAAATCATTCAGTTACCAGCCTTTTCAAGCTCAGTTGGGTCAGGAAAACCATTACATTAGATACAATCAGGGTGATATAGCAGGTGAGTTTCTACTCAATTTGATGGTGTAAATGTAATTTCCACACATGCACGGACACATTATGCTCCTTGTGGAGATGTATTTCCTTTTTGGCTTTACCCTAAAGAACTTGTTTATCCAGAAAATTAAGTGTGGAATAGAATATCAGCAGGTAAAACTACCCACAGTTTATAAAGGATATTGCCTTTTCATTTATTTTATCTGAGTGCCAAAGACACTACTTTAAATTTCTTAAACCTCTTTAAGATTTATATTACCTTAATTTCTTTTGCTTTAGGTAATGTTTCCGTTACATACAGTATGAAATGCTGTGGCCCCATAACAAGCTGCTGCTGCATAAGCTGTGGTGCTCTTGTTGTAAAGCGCCACTAATCTAGCTACAAGTCGTGTATTTGTGAAGCTGGAGGAACGAGGTTGATGGGAATAAAGGATGAATAACCGAGGGTCTGCAGGTAAAAGAGGAAGTAGAAAGGTGTTTATACAGGAAGGTGCGGTACAATTCTCAGCCACTTATGAATTTTGCTTTTGTTTTATAGAACATGCTCTTGCAGAATGTGTGCGTGTGAATTTGAATAAGTGCTTCAAAATATTTCACTATTTTTTTATACATCACACGGACCCTAAAGCAAAGCTCACACTCTTTTGCGAAGTGGGGTGCTTGAGTTGGAATGGGTAAGTGTGAAATTCCAGCCATTGCTGCCCCAGGAATGACGCGTTTAGCTGTACTGCATATGAGACGATGAACCCATCAAAAGGAGAAGAGAGATACCGAGCACAAAGTATTTTAAAGGGGACCCAGAAAACACGGGGTTTTGGGTTTGAACAATGTGCAGTACTGCTGTAAAGTTCAGGTGCGTCTTGTAGGCGTACGCACACTCAGTCCTTTCCCTCTGACAACACATTTTCCTTTGTAGGACATCCCCAAGAGAGAGAGCTAGTTCCCCAAGAGACGGTGGCAATAAATGACGTTGGGATGGCTGCGGAATGGGAGGGGGTGGAAAAAAATGGTAGGGTGCAAACAGGAGACACTAATGAAGTATGAAGGGCTGAGCATGGCCACATGGTTCCTGCCAAGCACCAGCCCTCCCTCCCCCGAGCTCCACCTGCCTCAGGGATTCAGACAGGGAGCCGGGTCACTCCACACGGAAAATATTGTAAAGTGTATGTAGAACTAAAAACAGCGAAAACTATGTGACCATTTACACTTCATCTTCAGCATTTTTATTATAATTACACTGCATTTTTGTCCAAGGGGAGCATTTAAAATGTCTTTCTCTTTTCAGCTTCTCACCCCTGTGTACCTGGCACTTTGCAGAGCTACATAAAAATGGCCTTGCAAAAATGTCAAAGCTATTACTGTATCACTTGCCCAACTTATTCTCAACTGTGCTCTTTTCCTGTTATTGAAACATGCATGTCTTCGAAAGGTCCCACATATGCATGTGCTCTAGCCCCCCATGTGTGTGCTCCAACCACATTGCCACCATGTCATTTAAACACTAATGCTTAGTAAAAATGTATTCTCCCGCTTGCCTAATCAGGTTCACAATCATTAGGATATTCTAAATTCTAAAAATGCCTTCATTCTTCTTGTCAGAGCAAACAGTTTCCAGAGAAGCCTTGAGTGAGTAAATGCAAAACAAAATTCAAAACTACCACAACTACCAACTAACTGCAAAATATTTTTGTCTTCACGTGTTTAGGCCGGTAACCCCATGTGAAGAACAAAGCAAAGTTTCAACTTAAGCTTCCTTTTATTTCTAAGAACACATAATTAAAATACCAGTGGGTTTTGTCGTCAGTTGGTAGATATTGATAGGTGCATGCATTTTTTTAATTGTAATGCAACATACAGTAGCTCCAAATTAGCTTTGTACTGTCAGATGTCCCCTTTTTAAATTCAAACCCCTGATCCTGAGTAACCAGAACCACAAAAACATGTTTTTTAAACCATTTTCTTTCTCTATTCGTGCGAAAGGCTAAGACTAAAACAGTAAGAGCTGTAAGAGTGCTAATTCTCACTCTCACTGTTTTGACAGTACGTAGCATCAATCTTTGCACAAAGTAGAAGCTGACATCCAATCCAGCTGTGCACTGTTACCAATCATGGAAGTAGTTTCAGAGAAAACTTGAGCGTAGGAATAAATCTCATTTGACAAAAAAAGTGTTTCCTCGTTTCCTAATTTCTCCTCATTGCATTTGTTTTAAGAAAAGTGGAGAAAAACTACATGTTAGAAAAAAAAAATGATATGACAGTGTCACATTGAGAAGTGATTGATTGAGAAGAAACACGTGTATGTAGAGTTTTCACTGTGTCTGTCTGTTCATGTCTTTCATCACATTCTCAACCGCACATTCTAACACTTGATATGCGTTGGTGAATATGCTTACTGGTGCATGAATTAGTGAATTTGTTGTCATGCCTTTGTGTTGATGTGGCCCCAAACATTCCAGGAGTGGGACCCTTGTCCTTCTCTGTAAGTCTGCCAGAACATGCTTGCGGGTGATTGGCACAATCTCTTTTTGACTCCTCCATTTTTGATCCCAACATTGCGCAATATTTGTATTCTACAGCAAAACATGGACCTAAACTGCAAGTTTTAAAACTGTCGATACATTGATAACGCACTTTTACTTTCACACTTTTGCATTTGCTGTGTATTGTGCAGTCTATATTCAGTCTTGTGCAATGGTGGTTTGGAGCTTTAAGAAACGAATCCCACATCTTCTGCTTGGCTCCGTGCCAGACAGCAGGACAAATAAGTTTCTAATGGGAACAAACATCCCACTGAGGATAAGGTGCTAACATCAGACAGCCCACCGCACTTTGAACTGGATCCCCCTAAACTGGTCGACTAAGCCGATGACACAATTGAAAAATTAAATGTGCTTACAGTGCTGACTGTAATAATTATCTGTTGTAACCAAAGCTTTTTTACACAGGTTTAAAATAACATACAATACATCTTCTCATTACATTCTCATAGTAGCATTTAATATTACCCAAAGCAAAATTCCGGTATTGAGAAACTTGAATTTGTCAGGTCCACAGTAAGTAGACATAAAACAAATACTACAACAAAAAACTGATTGTTGGGCCGGGACCAGAGTCTCAGCAGTTCACACGATATTGCATGGGCAAGCAGAAAATGCCACGTTTATGGCATCCAGGCAGCTGCGACCACCTCCCTGTCAGAACTGCAGATGTGTGATATGTGCTTTATGTGCATGCATATGTGTGAGTGTGTGTATGTATGTGTGTGTGATAAGACATGGTAAAATAAATGGGCCAGTAGTGAAAGGTGGAACAACTGTTACCCTTGCATTTTCAGCGCTAACTTGTGATAAGTGCTCTGTGGCCTGTTTTCCTTATCCCCCTCATTAAAATTTCCTTAATCTGCGTTCTCTCTTTCTCCCCCTCCTTCTGTCTTTCATGCACATATATGTGTATATCTATGTATGTGTGAGTATCTGTATATTTGTGCACGTGCACGCTGCTGTGTATTGCCAGCTCAGGACTAGGCCCGGGGAGAGATAATGAAATAATAACTCTTATCAAACCACTGCAGACTGAGTGGAGCTCTCACTTCTGCTCTTTCTTCGCTCTCCGGCTTCTTGTCTTTGCTGCTCCCCTCTCTCTCTCTCTCTCCCTCAGCGCCTCGTCTCTCAGGCTGATTCTCGGACTGATTCTTTCTGCCGCTCACGTGCTGCTGCCGGCGCTTGTGATGCTAATGCTAAAGCACACGCTTCTAATCCAGCCGCGGTGGACCACTGAGCAAATGCTGCAGGTTTTGATCCTGATGATGATGATGATAACTGGAGGGAAGCCCTGGATTTTGACCGATGCAGCTTAGTTGGGCTGTGGGGGTGCAGGTGCATATGGATATACAGTATATATAGAGAGCGTAAAGTTCAACAGAAGCTTTTATTTGGCAGCTTTAATGCCAAGGTAAAGGGTCTTTAGACTTCTGGAAGATGAAAGTCATCCAAACAGTGGCCTCCACCTCATTATGGATCCAGAACTGCTCCTCATGCTGGACCTAAATTATTCACAACGTGGCCCAAATGAATAATATTCTTCTTTACCCTCCTTACATCCCTTTATATCCATCCCTTCAACCTGTCTCAGCCACTGTGGTGAGGGTGTAGGAAGGAAACTGCAGCGAGAATCCTGTGTCAGAACCTTGAATAAAGGACAGTTTGGTATCAGCCCACTAATGAACAAGGAGTCTTTTTATAACCAAAGCTTTAATAGGCTTCCTCTGGTTGCCCCGCATCTCATTTGTGCCTCCACATTGGTTGAATACTACCCCCCCCCCCCCTTCCATTTAGTTCCTTCTTTGTCTTTCTGTTTCTCAGTTACATTTAAGTTTGAATTTTACGTAACTCAGAGAAAGATCATAACAGATTAGTTTCTTGTAAGTTAACTTTTTCACATCACTTCACTCCCTCTTGTCTCCATCGTTCTGTGCCCCACAAACTCCCTCAATTTATCTATTGTCTTTTCCCTCGCTCATTTATTGCCCATTTCCCACCTCTCTCTATCTCGGCCTGACGGCGGCGACCGAGCCATTTAAAAAGAACATTAAAAAGAGATGGAAGGTATAGTGAGAGAGGTGGTAGAAAGAAAAAGAGTGGGGGGAGATGAAGGCGCAAAGGAGGAGGAAAAGGAGGTAAAGGGAGGGGGCTGAGGTGCGAGGCAGAGAGCAGCCGAAGCCTAAGTGATGCTGACAGGGACACATTTGCTCCAGAGCTGTGGAATTGTGTTGTGTGAAATTGAAACGGTGGAGCATCAGGAGCAGTTATTTGCAATAAATTTCAACGGCTTCAACATTTTGAAGGCACCCTACTAACACTGCCATTCCTTCGCTCGTCCCCATTTAATGCTAACTGTATGAACTGCTTCGTATTTTGTCTATTTCTTTCCAATTTCTCTTGTATTCCTGTCTTTCTTTCCCGTGTTTGTCCTTTCCTTGCATGTCTGTTCCTCTTCTTCAACCGTCTTTGCACGGCTGGTATCCCTTGGGCCTGCTGAGCGTTGTGTCCAGGCTTGACAGTTGACGTCAAGGCTTGGCTTCTCCACCACAGGCCTCTCTCATCTTCCTCACCCCCCCCCCCACAGCATCACACTAAGCAGCAATGACAGGCACTGAGGCTGTCAGCCAGTCAAAGAGCAGAATTAATTTGTTTAATTTCATACCTTTTCATTTAGCCACCAACCCAGTCAAGGCACAGAGTGTCAACGCATCCCATACATTTTGCATGCACGCTATTTATTGGAGAGTCTAGCTAGAAATAGGACCTGTTTAGAGCGGGTTTGGGAAGATGTCAACTGAAAGAGGAAATAGAAATAATTTTATCTATATCAGAATGTACTGTAACTGCATGGTTTTCACATTGAAAGGCAATTTTCTACAGCTGATTATACAATTCTACTTGAGCTCTAGGGTCATTGTGATACCATGACCTTATCTGAGCCTGTTAGGCTTTTTAGGCGCTCACCTGTGCTCTGATTAAAATGTGAATTCTGTTAATGGGTGGCTCCAATCCCTCATCCACCTACACACACACACACACACATAAAAAAAAAAAAAAAAAATGGTGAAATGGCACAATTAGGACATTTGGAGGAAAAGCGGGATGTGACTCGTATCACTGCTCGACTTGTGAGCCCTGACCTTAAAGGTATGGACACAGAAAACTGCCCTCAAAATGTCGGTATGTAATCACGTAATTTATACTCATATTTACGTGCACGAACACACACACACTAAAGGCATGCACAAAAAACCTACAACTTATAAAAACAAATACACACATAATTGAAAAGAAAAACAAACAGCAATTGAACAAACACCAATTACAACGCACTCTACACTAAGAAACACCAGGTCTGACATCAAAATCAGATCCAGCCTGTGAATATACAGACCAACAGTATACAGCAGGGCTACCACTGCCTAGTATTCTGTATTTGAATAAGATTTTATAAATTAGATCCAGCTTTACTCTGGGGACCCTGTCTCACTCAGCCATGGCAAAGGGCTGGTTTTCACCGGTGACAGTTTCCCGCCTGGGGGCTTGATTCTAAGGCTGGGTCACTAGAGGACATGGTTTGTTAGATTCTAAAATGAAACCTCAGGCACTCTTAAAATGTTCGTGTAGTTTCTTTAAGTATTCTATGATGAAGTTTGAAATACATATAGATAGATAGACGAAAAGCCTTTGCATCTAGTTAAAGTCCAACATTTTATTTGGACTGTCTGGCTTTTTGTCTGTCTGTGGGTTTAGACTTAATTACACCATGTTACCAGCCCTGGGAACTTTCCATTGATTCGGTGACTCATATAGACTCCAAGGGGAATGTTAACATGTGATATAAACTACACTCCTTCCACTAATTATACGGTAGCAGACCGCAAAATCACTTGTATCAGCAGGCCTTAAAGTCGTGTTAATCCACGCTTCTGTTTTTGTATTAATATTGATGTGTTCATAAAAAGCTGAGCTTTGATTAGTAAGACCCCCAGGCTTTTGATAGAGGGCTGTAGGGATTTCTGAAAAATGCATGAAACATAAAAGTAAAATGAAAAGTTTATTAACTCTAAATACCCCAGTGCCAAACACACGTGTGATTACACAGTACAACTGTAATTAAAAACACTTTCATGTCCCTGTGGAATACACACTATTTTACAAGTTTTTATTAGTATTTCCTGCATACTTGTTTATTTACTTGTAACAGGAAATGCAGGGCTGGACTTAGACATTTCGCCGGGCAGGTGCTCATGTATAAACAGGGGAACATTTCTATTTGCTGAAACCACCACTGTGTCCAAAAGTAGGCCTCTGTTGAAATGCACCCATTTTACATCATGTTACAGATTACTGTACAAAATGTAAAGGAAGTACTGAATTCACATGACTTTTGCAACAACAAATGTCTCACACCACAGTTTCCTGTGTGAAAGTCTTATCTGAAATTCCTGAAACAAAATATTACTATATACCAACAATAATATTTGAATAATTATTAAACTTCATCTTCTGAGCTTGTAATAGTCCTGGGTTATTACAGGGATTTTACATTTACATTTAACATATAGTCATTTGGCAGACGCTTTTATCCAAAGCAACTTACAGAGTAATTTGGTGCAAACATTGTCTACTGGACTCTAACTTAGAACTAGAAGATCTATTGACATCATTGAGTACATATACAGTATCAGTTAAAAGTTTGGACATACCTTTTCATTAATTGTTTTCCCCTATTTTCATGACTATTTACATTGTAGTTTCTCACTGAAGGCATCAAAAATATGAATGAACACATATGGAATTATATAGTAAAAATAAGTGTCAAAACATGTTTTGTATTTTTCAGAATAGCCACCCTTTGAACAATCTTGGCATTCTCCCAATGAGCTTCATGATGAAGTAAATGGTCTGCACGTTTATAGTGCTTTTCTACCTCTTGGTACTCAAAGCACTGGCCAACTAAGTCAAGTTTTCCTTGACACCCTTTGTGACCATAGGAGCCAGGGATTGAACCAGCGAGTGTAGGTTTGTATGACCGCGCTACCAACTGCGCCACAGTCATACTGAAGCCACCTGAAATGGTTTTCACTTCACCGTTGTGCCTTGTCAGGTTCATGTGTTGAATTTCTAGCCGTAATGTGGTTGGGAAAAGTAAGGAAAACCATTAAAGATAGAGGTGTGTCCAAAACGTTTGACTGGTAGTGTACATGTTACAATGAAATTTGTCACATTTAAGCCATCCCCCCTGGATGCCCAAAAGGAGCCAGCACTAAGCGTCACGCTCAAAGACACACTTGGTGAATGAGCTGGGATTTTAACTGGGAGTCTTCTGCATCTCAGCCTGGAGTTTCAGCACCAACCTATATGACTGACACATACCTTACATAATCTCAGTGTTTCCCTTCTCATGATGCAAGCACGGCGGCTCCCCACGCCAACGAGACCCCCCACCATGCATACAGATAGGCTTTTTTTTTTTTTTTTTGTGATGTCTGACGTCCAAAGTAAGTACGAGTGGATCCCGTTAATGTTCAAAATTTTCAAAAGTGTTGAAATTTCACTGGATGTCCTACATGGACTCCACTCTCTTTTTTACTTGAAGAATGGAAACCATTCATTTTTAAAAGATGAGGTTGGTGACTTACTGAAAGCCAAATGATTTTTCCATAACTGTCATTAAATGCACCATTTAATTGGCCCCTCCTCCTCCGCTTGGTGAGAGCGAGAGCAGCGGTAGAGTGTCTTAGCGAGTGTATAAAGAGAGGGAGCAGTAAATCAGAACAACGCAACACAACCCTGCAAGAAGGACTTTGTGTGTACACAACTGAAGTGCACACTTGTCTTGTCTGCCTTTCTGTGGCCTCTTTGCTCTGCCCGCACCTGAAACTGGATTCATGTAATCTTTCCAATGCAGAGCAGTGACATTAAGTCTGGCAATATGATTTTGTGCAGTTAAACTAAATCCACACATAAGCAAGTATACATTTTATTGACAGGATGTGTAATCTGTGTGAATCTGATATATCAGACTATCCTTGGTAAGTTTCAGTTTGTTAGCCTCGTAAACTTGAAATGCAATTAGAAAATTCTTTTAGGGAAAACACTGCACCCATTGCATTTGAGTTGACTCTCAGAATGAACATACGTGAAAAAAGGCAGTAACACATTTTCATGTGTTTAAGCAGGCCTATGAGTTTCGGCATACTAACACTCTTTTAAATATTTAGTTCACGTCACATCCACCCATGACTGCAGATACTGTGTAACGGCCAGTTAAAGGACATGAATAAAGGTCTGGACTTCTATACACAGAGCTGTTGCTCGTTCAAAGCTCTTGATTTTATGATTTTATTGTATCTGTTACCAGCGAATGCAGACATTCAGGAAGCTGCTTGTAGACGCTGATCCACAGAGAACTTCATTTGTGTTCAGTGGAGGCTGTGGCAGTCTTGGGCCAGATTTTCCCCATAATTTAATAAAAAAATATTCCATGAAACATAACATAACACAACACAACACAACACAGCCATCTCATTCAAAGTAGTTTGGAAATAAGAAAGTCCGGCTCCTGTCACTTATGCAGTCAGAGTGAGAAATGGCAGGTGCTTGAGCACCCCCTGGGGTCTATGTATGCACATAGGTTATTTGTTTAAATTAAAGTGCCATAAACTTAAACCTTAATTAATCTTTTTTTTTAAAATGCTCCCTGGCCTTTTGTCACTATTGTTAGAGTCAGTGGAAAAAGACTAAGGTGATGTATCCCAGACAGTTTAGCAGTAGCAGCTCACTCAGAAATCTGAGATCATCCAGTGCAGGAAGTTAATGTGTTTGACCCAGGTTTCCCGAAGGAAGTGCTTCCCGGGGCTCACAGATGACTGAATCAGCATGTTTATAAGAGCGCCTCATCAGTCACACCATTTTCTTCCTCCCATTTTTTTTTTTAATCTTTGCTTTCTGTCTTCATGCTGTCTTAACATTGTGACACTAAGCAGCTATTATCTGAACTCACTGTATTCTGAAAGGGGGTTAAAGTGGTATCCTGCTTTGGTTCGAAAATAAGAATAGAGAGTCTACACATAGAATTAGTAAAATGAGGTACTAGTTTTAGAACACTGTTTAGTAAACCACCTGTCCTTTTGGATTGATTCAATATTATCCAGTTCTTGACCCCCCTTCCCAAGAAAGATGTGAAGTGTCACTTTTTCCAACCCCTGTGTCTTCTGTCTTTTTTAACATTAGGCACCAGATGCAGCTGTTTTGTTACTTCTCCAACACGGGCCTTTTCAAAGATATTCCCAAAGTCCTGTTTTATTATTAGCATTTGCTCACATAGGGACAGTGAGAGTTCATGAAATGTTAACTGTTCAGACTAACTCCCTCTTTTACTTTGCTTGACCCAAATCTTTTTTTTTTCTTCGTTCTCCTAGACACTTGCCATCTCTACTGAAACCCTTTTTGTTTGTCTCATTTTCATACATATTACAAATTCACTGCCCCTCCATTTCCTCCTCTGGCTCGGCAGCGTCTGTTTTCTCTGTGCAGGGAGTGGCTTTATGGTACAGCCAATAGCATCTGATATTTTATCTGTTGATATCGTGTGAGTAAAATGTTTGTCACTTATTCTCCATTGTGTATAATCCTGTGTGTATTTGAGATGTCACAGGATTCCAGTAGAGAGCCATTGAAATATTTTGTTATATTACAATAAGAAATTTCTGAGGTCAAAAGTCTATGTGTACCTTTCTGTCATGTTTTACCCAGTGGATGCCAGGATGTCGACCTCTTAAAACCGTTGGTGATAGACCATTGGTTTTGCAATCAGACTGAAATATGATCTGGTTTGAGAATTTTTTATACATTTTCTTATATATATAAAGCAAAAAGATGAGCATGAGGCAGTTCATTGCTAACTGATATCAATATTAAAATCAAATTATTAGAAGGGCTACACAACATGAAATAGAATGTAAATGTTATAGTTTTTGCACTGTTACTTTGGTGTTTGATTTCATACTATGGTATGTTGTCCTTCTGTGTCTCTATAGAAACATTATATAAACAGAACCTGAAAAAGCTCGACCTTTTTGAGTGTGTAGACAAGGTCAGCAGTAAAACGGCCAGCCTATGTGTCTGAGATGAAAGGGACACAGGTGTGTTTGTGCCAGCAGAATCAGAGTTGCCTCATCATCATTATTTCTGTCTGTCCATGCGTGTTTTTGCTAAAAGCGTGCAAAAACACAAAGACGCACGGCTCTGTGATGGTCACGGCGAACGGGCTCTGCCTTGAACCTTGTGTGGTCAAGAGGGTTTGACTCCTTTGTCCCTTCTGTCCCCGGAGCAGTGAGCGATGAGGGTCAGCGATCAGGCTAAATGACCAGTCTGAAAACCGATTGCCCAAGCAGCTAGTTACCTGACGATGTTGGCTGCCAAAAAAAAAAAAACACTCTTATCATATTGATATCTCATATTAATATATATGTTTTCATGTTTACAGATGAAAGATAGATCAGTATATGGTGTACAGTATGTGCATGTGCATACATACATATTCAGGGCAGGTAAGTGAGCTTATTCCCCTGCGGCAGAGCTGAGATGTTGCTCAGCGATCGGTGAAATGCAGTGTTGCTTTGCTGAGTCTGTGCATTATTCTCTGGTGTGTCTCCCACTGAGACAGAACTACGTCCACCCCGTATACCACACAAATCCCGTCCTCATGGCTGAGCAAGTCTACTTGACTCAAATAACTTTGAGTCAGCTAAACTGTTGTAACTTTTGAGGCCGTATCAACTCCAGGACTTGTATAGGTTTGCATTGTCGTTGAATTGTTTCCACCCAGACAGTTAATGTATTTACAGTTACTGCTTGTTTCTGTGTTTTATATGTAAACACTCCAGTGATACCTTCAATTTCATTTTATGATTTATGATTTTGGAGTTTGGAGGATGTGTAAACATAAACACATGTCATTAAACAATATTTTATTCACAATAGAACATAAACTGCATATCAGATTTTTAAACTGAGACATTTTACCATGTTATGGAGAATATTATCTGATTTTGAATTTAATGCCAGCAACACATCTCAACAACACTTCTTTTAACAACCGTCTTTAAACGTCTGGGGAGACCATTTGCTGCAGTTTTAGTAGAGAAATGTTGTCCCATTCCTGTCTGATGCAGGATTCTAGCTGCTTAACAGTCCTGGACCTTTTTTTATGACGCTCCAAATGTTCTCTGTTGGTGAAAGGTCTGGACTGCAGACAGGCCACTTCAGTACCTGAACTCTTCTACTGCCGTGATGGATGCAGTAAACGCTTTAGCTTTGTCTTGCTGAAATATGCAAGGCCTTCCCTGAAAGAGAAAGAGACGCTGTCCGGATGGGAGCGTGTGCTGCTCTAAAGACTCTATGCAGGAACTGTCCACTCACAACAGGCTGGATGGTCCCTCTCCTCTTTAGTCTGCAGGACAGGGCAGCCACGGTTTTCCATTTTGCCTCAGACCATTTATATGAGTTTTAACCCCGCAAACATTTCACATATGGCTTCATCTTTGCATGATACAGCTTTAACTTACACAGCAAACCAGGTTCACAGACAGTGACAAGTCTTCCTGAGCCCATGGAGTCATGACCAGGTCAGAATTATGCCTCTTTTTAATGCAGTGCCCAAAAATCACACACATCCAGTTTTGAGCTTCGGCCTTGTCCTTGTGGACGGAGATTCCTCCTGAAAATCTGAATGTTTTGATGATAGTATACCGTATACTGTAGATGGTGGGATCTTAAAAGTCTTCACAATTTTTTTGTGCAGTTTGTTGCAAACTGGTAAACCTTAGTTAGTCCCTCTTAACACTACCACTGGGTTGACATCGATGCGTTTTAGTGTCATCAGCAAAATCAACAACTAAAGGTTTTCTATTAAACACTGATGTCTCCTTTGGGATGAATCTGTTCTCCTTACGTTAAACTCAAAGGACCACGGTAATTACATCACTCTATGACCAGATGAGCTTCTTTGTGGTGATTAGTGCAAATCAGAAAATGTGGGTACTGTGAGTATTTTAGCAGATGCTAATGTGAGATTCCAGCACCAAGAACTACTGTACATAGGTACGGGCTCAGAGAGCACAGAGATGTAGTCTGAAGAAGCTGAACAATGACATGCTTCTCTGCACGTTCAGAAACCTTCACAACCCTTTTTTGGAAGCATTGAAAACCTCCAAACAAAGTTTTAGTCAAGACAAGTGACATTTTCACCTGTCAACGATACATGTCTGAATGTGTCCACATGTGTGTGTGTGTGTTTTAGCCTGAAAATCTGTGCCCGTCTGTGCATGTGTGTCTGCATGTGTTGGTGTCAGTATGAGTATCGGTTTGGTCTGTAGCAGAGGGCAGTGTCAGTTCTAATCTAGGACAAAGCAGGGATGGAAAGGTCAACTCTGCCGTGAAACACAGAGATAGAGATGCAGAGACAATTGCTCATACACACAAACACGGAGACACATTCAAGCACACATATAGACACATTGAAAGGCAAGCACACAAAAGAAGATATTTATGGGAAACATGGCTCATGTGTAAAGGTCAGGATTCACAAAGGGGATTCGTGGTTGTATGCCACCTACCTGCATGTGTGTGTGTGGAGGTGCACGCGTGTGTGTGTGTGTGAGTGTGTGTTACTAGACCTAAGAGTACAAGTGATGAGAGTATCTGTGTGTGCGCTTTTGGAGCCTTGTGATATTCCTCGTGGGAGAACAGACAATGTAACAGTGAAGCAAGGAACGGGAGGGAGGCAGAGAAGAGAAAGAATGGAAAAGGAGGAGAGCCAAGAGAGTTGAGTGTGAATTTCCTTAAAGTGCTCCATTTGGTGAGTCATTATTTTCACTAAAGCCACAAAGAGCATTTTGTTCCCCAAAGGAGTCTGTCCTACCCACTTCTTCCTCGCTGTTCTTCCAGCTTCCTTTCTTTCAGAATGCCAGCTACTGTCTGCCATTTGTTGGTTTTCCAGATGACTTTTCCGCGTTTGGAGCCCAGGGAATGTCTGTGATCTTTTAGGATTTACCTCAAGCCTTTTAGCGTATTCTTCAGCATATATATTAATATATAATAAACTGGGAAAAGGGACAACTTAACATTCCATATTCAGTCCGTGGCCTGCTGTTCCATTTTTGATTATTTTTTCTCTGTGAGGACTGCTGATCCAAGCTGATAGATTATGTCAGTGAAGTCATAGAGTTGTATTGCTTACTCATGGATATCTGTTGTGGCGCTGATTGTGTCCTCTCTGTGGGATCTGGCTACAGCCATACAATCAGCTCAGTGTGATAAATATGAACACAGAGAGAACAAACCTTGCTGTCACTACAAATAAACATCTGTGGGGGCGCCTCAAGGCCAGCAGAGGCTTTCTCTTACACATAGACACACTCGGTAATACAGATGCAGAAACAGACAGAGACGCACACACACTGACACACAATTCGTCTCCTCCCACCTATTCAGTTGTTCAGAAGGTTACTATCCTCTCCTGCGTATTATTTCGATCTGCAGAAACAAACGCCTTCGCTCCCGCTGGATTTCAAGATAAGCAGATTGGTTTGTCTTTTGGAGAAGACAAAAGGAGCTCAGTCCACACAAAGGTTTATAAAATGGCACAACCATGGAAGTGGAGAAGAGACCCGAGCTCACTGTGGGCCTCTAATGCATACCTCTAATGCCATAAAATGTCACTTCCCAATATCGTCAGTAAAGACATTCAAATCCCCATTCGGGTTCTTTTGTCATGGGTTTAAATCTGGGTCTCCTGCTGGCATGTACAGTAGCTCACCACGTGACTTCTTCACTGGCTGAGTGAATATTTTTTTGTTATTTGAAGATCCAGTCATTTTCACATCGTCGTTTCGTTTATTAGAAAGACATACTTTTTTTCCCCCCTTTATTGGCTTCATGGCAAACATTTCGCTCTGATTTAAGTTGGTGTCAGCTGTGTTTTGCACTTCTTCTTCCCTCTATCCGTCTGCCTTCATCTCGGAGAACAAGGAGGAGTTCAACAGACTGTGTGGCTCTACCGAGTGCTTGAAATGCTAATTAGAATCGATCTGGATGGAGATATTTAAAAAAAAAAACTGGGGTGATTGCTGTCACGAGGCTCAGTGTGGGGCTGATTCAGAGCACCATAAATATTAATAGTAGATGCCCATCAGAGATGGCATGTCACTAAAAGTCCCATGATTACCCGCTGAGTGCCGTGAACAGCAACCTGTACAAGTGATTGGTTCACACACACACACACACACACACACAGATGCTCGAGCAAAAACACACACACACGGAGGTTTGGCCGAGTAGGAAGCCTAACTGAAAATATAAACAGTGGCGGCGATGTGTGTAGTGACAAGGCTGATTAGGCCGCACGCTCTTACCTGGTTGAGCCTTATTAGAGGTCTAATGAACGATGTCCTGTCTCTCGTTGGCATAACTGGAGACACTAAAGCCATTTGTACACATGGGTATGGAGCTGAGGCAGTTCATTAAAAGAAACTCTGAGAATTTGGTGTATGGATTTTGATTCAGGCGCAGCGTGGCGGTGGATTGGTTATCGCTGTAGCCTCACAGCTAGAAAGTCCTCACTTCGAATCCACCGGGCAGCCCCAGATCATGATGCTACCACTATCACCAATATTGTTCTTTCTTATGTAACAATGAGATTTTTTATTAAGGTGACCTACATTAAGATTTAAATTTTTTGTTTATATGCGAGAACTTTAAAATATTCGAGATTATTTTGTGGCTCTGTAAGTCTGTATTTGAATAAATATGTCATTGGATTAGTGAGAAGTCTTGCACACACTGCTAAGTCCAGTAGACCACATTTATAACATTTATTTTTAGTTATTTCTTACTGAGGTGGAGGCAATATTTAGATCACTGGTTCAGCATTAAAAAACAAAATGCTTCCTAGGTCTCCCAGTGGGTTTTAAATATTCAGTTTAAGTCAGTTTTTCTCGCTTTTCTCAAATACAAACACCTATATACACACTCGCACACACACTTGTTATCAGCTGGAAGGCACACGGTACCTCATTGACTGCAAACCAGCGCAAGCACCATCTTCTAAGATGACCTCTGAACAGAAAGACTCCCTCCTTCCACTGCCATGCGTTGAAGGGTGGCATTGGCTAGGCAAAGCACGTCTGTATTGATGCACATAGTTGGCAGTCCGGAGACGAGACCCACAGAACATCCAGGACTATGGAGAAAATCAATGGTTCCCATCTCTGCTTGGTCCTAACTGATCTGAGGGCAAGGGATAGAGAGTGTTTATGACTTCATTATTGGTTCTGTCCAAATTATTCATTGTGCTGCACCATCATAATCCACTGCCTCCTTGGGTCAGGTTTTATAGTCCATAGTCCATTCACTTCAGCATAAAGTACAACAAATTCACACTCTAGCAATGACTTTTGTCCTGCTTTTGGCATTAGGGATTAAGGCCCACATCCTATCCAAGTGCAGGTGATGAAAGTTTCACCTCTGAACGCGAGATTCGGATTTTGTAAGAGATGGAGGAAAAAACAACTTTGAGATTTGGCCTGTTCAGTTCAACCTGTAATTCAGGTCTGTGACTTGAGAGAATTTCTACACAAGTAATTTGACATGCCGTGCAATGAGATCATTTTTATGTGGCTGCGCTGGCTGATACAATATGTTTCAGATCTGTCAGCCTTTTAAATTAAGATGCAGAGAGGTGCATTGACTCCAACAGAGAGTAATTCAATCAGCGATGCTGAGAGTTGTAAACAAGCCTCTGCAGATATTGCCTACAGTCACCCACCTGATAATGGTGGCGCTGGCTGAGATGTCACTTGCCACAGTAGAAAAAGAATGTGTGCGCTTGCCTGCCCTCCCCGTCTTCCACTCCAGCTGTCAAGCCTATGGCCCGGTCTAACAAAGAGAGGCAAGGCTAATTAAATCCTAAACACTTCTGCTTTCCCCCATCTTTCATTTCCACTGCCCTGAATCTCCCACCTTGGCTGCAGGTGGGATAAAATCACGGCACAATGTTGTATGTAAGAATTTAATGTTGTTCCTCTGCTTTTTGTCTCATTTTCTTTTAAATGAACACACTTTCTCTTCTTCTCTCGTCAGTTTTATCACTGGTGGTTCTATCTGACCCAAGCTTATCCTATTGCTGTTTCACTTGGTCTTTCAGCACTGGCTTTAGTTGATGAAACTGTATGGACGTCACTGTTCAAATGTAAGATCGTCAAAAACTTATGTCAGCATCACCCTTTGCTTCTTCTCTCACTTTTCTTCTTTTTGCACATTTAAAGAACCATGGGATTCATTGGTCTACTCCAAAGCTGCTGGGGTTGCGATCTCAATCTTGGCACAGTTTGCTGGGCCTAAAGGCCACGTTGCTTCCTGAGGTAAAAAAAAAATCCAATAATATAAAGTGTATTAATGAATAAAACAACTTCACATGCCAGCTCCCTCTCAGTGCAAGCAACATTAAACTCTTCACTGCAGCCTTTTTTTAGAACCGGGCTTTAACCCCTGCTGTATCCGACAAACAAGAGGTGCTAGAAAGAAAGCTTTATGAATATCAATCACACTTGGGAGTCAGAGTGAGCGCGTGTTTTTTAAAGTCAAATACAGCGCCTCAGACTCTGAGATACAACGGCAAACGCACACCAGATTATAATTGATTAAAGGTCTATGCTGCAAAGGTTTGATCATTCATAAGACAAAAACTAAAAGAAAAATGGGGAGACCTTTAACACTACCTGTCCCTTAGAGGCATGTCTGCATGCGAGAGGACGGAGGGGCTTTGTTAGAGAGCAAAAATGTTTTTCCACTTCTTCTCGGGGCCAACTTTTAAGTAATGACGGATGAACCAAGGCTCCACTCTGTCCCTCCTTATTGCATTCTGTGACATTAATGACCTCTGATGCTATGGTGAACAGAAGCATGTTTAGACATCCACCATTCAGAGTCGTCGGTGAAGCTGTCACTCATGCATTCCGACGACTGCCTGTCTGGGTCCTCTCCAGTCCCCTGTCCTATTCTCTCACGGCCTGTCCATATTTGTTTGCTTCTTCTTCTTCGCCTCTTACCTTCTCTTCCGTCTTCTTTCTCTCTTTCTCTCGCTCTCTTCTTTCTTGTTGTTCTGGTCCTTTTGTGGTCCGTCACCCTTTGCCGCCTTGTCTTGCTATGCTTGGCACAAGCTGTTAAGTCAGGCTTCAGCAGGCCATGATATCAAATGTAATAGGGACATTTGAATTTATTAAACACACTTTCCTCTCTGCCTGTTGAGAAAACTATTGTTGTTTGATATATAAGAATTAATTATTAACAAACATTATGCTTGTTGCAGTCAGGCAAACACACATGCACAGAGATACATTACTTATATTGCACACACACACACACACACACACACAGTGCAATTTCCCATGACAAACACATCTTTTAAAATAGAATTACTATTGTCATCACAAATTTCTTTTCTCTTTATTTTCTGCTGGCTGTTGTAGGTTTAAGTGGCTGTTCTGTGGAACAAGACAAGCAGCGCTCCATAATGAAGTGTTTAATATTTGATACCGCTGGATTTCACAGCTAATAAAAGCTGCCTGTGTGCTTCCATTAGCCCTCTGTCCAGGCTTGAGAATAGTGCTGCATGGCTGCACAATGTAAATCACAATCTGTCCACTGCCAGCTAATGGGGCAACCCAAAAATCTGTCATGATGGAAAGTAACAAACACTATGCTTTAGTTGTACAATCACTGATTATAAATTATTCACACCAGTACTTTATGCTGTTTTGGTGCTGGGCTGTTTGTGCCAGAGGACATGGAGATACTTTGTTGGAGGAGAGCGTCTGTAAAATGTTATCTGCGTGAAGAATATTTGAGATTTGTGAGACCGTCCCCAGCTACTTCTTGCAATTATCTGTGTATTTAGGACTGTGTGAGGAATGGTGTAAGGCGAGAAAGGAGAGAACTGAAACAAAGAGCTTTATCTCTGGCAGTATTGATGCCTACACTCACCTACCAATTCAACAGAGACACACTGACAAAGCTAAGCCATACATTCATTATAATTGGAATTGAATCCAACTGGATGCAATTTGAACAAAATACTGTTTTATAATGCCTGTTTTATATAATATAATTTTTTGTGTGGCTAACATAAACTCTTTCTTTTACATGTCTCCTCTCCACCTTCATGGCTTCTTCTAAACCAGGTAAGAATGGGTTTATTAATTTCTTAAAAACAATAATCTCCCACCCTTTCTTGCAATCCCTCTTTTTGCTGCCTCCTCGCTTTTACTGTCTCCTACGTCAGTGGACCTTCCAGAGGAAATGACAAAGAAACTAGGGGCCAACAAATGTCAGTGGTTAGGGCAAGATAGAGTAATGACAACCATTGATTCTGGACAGAGGAGAGCACTGGCTGAGACAAATCATAGCCTTTGTGATTAGGTACATGAGGGGTTGAGCCAAGCAGATTGCAGAGCCTTGATGCAGCTTGTTTTAATGGGTCTCGAGGTGGAGTTGTGGAGTTTGCATCTAAACAAAAAAGTAAAACAAAGAAATAGCAACAATAATCAGAAGTAACAAAATGGGAAAGGAGTGTTTAAAAGAAGTTATATAAAAATAGTAAAAAACTGAAATAGTGCAAAAGTTTAAATCCAGGATTTGAAAATAAGATTTGCACCCAACTTTGTACTTAGTATAATGTAAAATGGAGAACCTCTATTATTTCCTGTACGTTCCTTATGATAATTGTTCAAAATAACAATTTGTGCATCATGTCCACTTAATGTGTTTCCGTGTCAATGGCAGAAGGGCTCCTCAGTGTATTTTAAATGTCTGTTTCTGAGCTATTATATACCAGGTGCATTTTTTTTAATGTTGGCACAAGGTTAAATGTATTGACCAATCTGTGTTTTTATGGAAAGAAAAATCTGACTGATCTGATTTAAATATAAACTGAATCCTGCCCACATCATATTTAGTCCAAGTCCAAGCTGCATAATAAAACAGGTGACAGTAAAATGCCTATACCTGTTCACAGGGAGACTTAAGTGGCAAGATCCCACATGTGCTATCACTGCCTTGTGAGCACAAGCTTGAGGTGATGCTGATCAGATATGCAGGAGGGGAGCCTTTAATTTGAAGTTACTAGCTATAAAGGTTCATATTCCCTGCTAAGGAAGTGGTGCTCCCCGTCCAATTATATTTAGATTACAGAGTTAGAACTAGGTGGCGTTAGGAGATATTATTTAGGGAGGGGTAAATGTGAGAAAGACTCCCTAGAGTTATCACAGTCATTAGCTGGGGAACAAGGGGCATTGCAGTGTAAGGAGAACATTACAAAGTGTGTACTCACAAGTATGTCACTTTTCCCATTTTTGAATTAGGCAGCAATAACTGAACGGTGTTGAAATCTGTATCTGAATGTCTGTGGCTAAATATTTACAATATTTTGTTAGTTTGGAAAATCCTCTTTGATAACTACTCTTATTAATGTATTAATACTGTATACAGCTGAAATAGAAAGCATGTGAAAGCTATCCAACATCTATATCTGGTGTAAAAATTTGCAGTTGCACAAGTATAAACTTTAAAATGACTTACACAAATCTTCACTGGTGCACCCATGGATGCAAATGTCCAAGTCACTGAATACGCTTGGAGTCCGGTCGAATCTATCTTTAGGAAATGGAAGAAATATGGCACATACCTAACTCTGTCATACAAGAAGACGTCCTCACAGACACCCATGACTTCCCTAAAGGAATTACAAGCTTCTGTGGCTGAGATTGAAGAGACTCTGCAACTGTCGCCTGGGTTCTTTACTATTCAAAGCTTTATGAGACAGTGGCAAAAATGAAAAAAAAAGCTCATATTTTAGTTTGCTAATGTGGAATAAAACTAGAAGAAGGTTTGATGGTCTGAAAACAAAACTCAAATGGTGCTGTCCAAAGCTGAATAAGAGCTACACAAATGCTCAGTGCAATAAATATAAACAATGCTTCCAAAGATCCATCTAATAAATACAAATTTAAAGGGCATCAATATTTAAGCAATCAGTTATGTGCTATGATGCAATTGTTAACTACTTTCGATTACTTTGTAGAGATCTGTTAGAGATCTTTGCCCTGAACGAGCCTTTTCCTGTTGATTGATGTAAAAAAAGTCAAATTTCCAAAAAAGGGAGGTGGGTACTTCTTCATCTTCCACTCGTGTGTGTTAATTATGAAACTGTGTGCAATCAAGTGTAGGGATGTCGAAACCAGTACTGGGTCTTTGTGTACTTGTACTCGATACTGAGTTTTAACGGTTCAGGTCTACATGACACAAGCACATGACACAAGCAAACTGTGACAAAACTTGTACTCAGCTGTCTTGTCAAGCTATTTTACAGCCATTTGAAGACACATAGACATACAGTATATTAACTGAGTGACTAGTTATTAAATACCAAATAATTTTCTAAAACCCAAGGCCAATGATTGTTACTCAAAGTTCTTCAGACACTGTAACGGATGATTCCATCGCGTACTATGACTCTGTGACTTTATAGAATGTTTCGAGGCTCATCCATCTGCTGCCAGCAGCGGAAGCAGATGTTCCGAGTCTTGGTCAGAATGTGCGGGGACACAAATCAAGCAAATTTCGCACCAGTGTTGTGACACAAGGACAACAGAGGGACTGGAGGAGACGGACTCTGACACTTAGAGTTAAAGGATGTTTTCAGTTTAACCTGCTGTACAGCTGACAAAGGGACAGTATGTCCACAAATCTCTGAACGGAAATTCTGCTGTCTTTGTAAACACACTTTCAAGGACAAATCAGCACCTCTGCAAAAACCAAAATATGGTGCACGAATGTTCCATCTCGAGAAAGTCTCATTTTTTTTGGTGTCATATCACTGTCACTCTCAGTGTCCACAGAAGAAAATGTAGTCTCAAATCAAAATACAGTTTGGAAAGGAATAACCCGCCTACCAACTGTAAACATAAAGAGAACAGAGCTCTGTCCAAGCACATTACACACTCACTCACACTCAGTCACACAAGGTTATTGTTGCCTTAGACATCAGCAGCTTCATCATCAGGCTCAGACATATTTTACATCCACTGATGGATTCAGACTGATGAATGAGATATGTCATCAATGGTAAACAGTATGATTTATGAAGGTGATTTCATGCTACGCCCTCACTCACACATCTTCTAACTGCCCTCTATTTGGCTCTAATATTTATATAAATGGGGGATACATAAAATACTTTTTTTTTCACCATATCTACAGTTAAAAAGGTGATCTTCTCTCCTTGGCATTTAAGTTTAATATTTAATACCAGTGCTTGGCTCTTGCATAACAAAGCAGGTAAGTGGGTAATGGAATATGTTAATGTGGAAATAATTATTCAGCCAAACAGCTCCCTAGGTAACAAAGAATAGGGAGACGCAGAGGGAGGGAGGAAAAGGAAAAGTTGGCTGAAAAGCTTTTTAAAAAAAGTATTTTTTTTTTAAGTTGCAATTTTAAAAACCTTTTCGTGGATCTTACATAGTCTGTGCCGGAAAAATCTTTAGTATTTAATCTGCTGTTGTGAGAGCAAAAAGTGAAAGTTTTGTGATAGACTCCACGCCAGCATTTTTCTCTCAAAAAAGTTAGATCAGTGTGCAATTATGAAGAGGAAGCAAAGCTGAAAGAGGAAACACCATTATTATTTCTAGCATTAAATATTTGTTTTTGGCAGGAAGTCACTCTGGATTACATCAAGGGCATAAAACACATAGACCTTTGAATGCATTTGTCCCCATATGCATAGTATGTAGCATCTGAATCAACAGCGTTAATATATGCATGGCAGCTTTTTTGTGGCTTCTAGGATGACGATTAATGCCCTCAGACATAATTGCACACACCCACACACACACACCCACACACACACACACACACACAATAGAAATGGAAAGGGAAGAGGTAAGAAAGTGGGCAGGCAGCAAGGAAAGGAGAAGGGACAAGATACCTAATGCTTTCTAATGAAAGTATATATCAGTATTTGCTTGGAGGGATGAGGAAGACCTAATAGTAATTAAGGAATTGTCAAGTTCTGTCGAGTCCAACTATTGAACTCAGATTAGTTTATAATGAGAAAATCGGTGAGTGGGGAGGAAAAGCTGAGGTTTTGTAGATTGTTCCACATTGTCAGCTACAGTAGAAATAACCTTGCTCGATTGATCAGCCCAAGCACTATTTAGAGGTCAAATTATTATATATTTTTTTCAATTATGAGATGCTAGAGGCGTGTGTTGTGCTTAGACGAGCATTTTGTTTTCACTCAAACCCACGGGTCGATTCGCTAAGCAAATTACCATTAGAATCGCAAACTTTTGTGTCACTAAACAATTTAGCAGTGTGTTTATGGACACCGAAGATGTAAATGAGCACACGGAGCCATAGTGGAGTCAATTTAAATGCATTCTGTTAATTAAGAACCGCCTGTGGACTATTTATCGAAGAGAAAAAGCAGGTTCTCTGCTAGTGAACTTTAAATATTGGTAGAAGAAACAAACATTTTAAATGCTGCAGCCCTGCTCCGTTTTTCCGAAAAAAGACTGTATGAGAAAATATGCTAATATTGTTTCTGTTGTAACAAAAGCGAATTAAAGCTTGGGGAACTGTCGTGTCATAGGCCACAGGAAGTTACGTGTCTAGAGATCGCCTCTCCCTGCTTAAATATATATACAAACATACATTCATCCAAGTGGATGTTCCGTCTTGTTCTTCGAAACTTTAGTTTTGTCAAACATAACCTTTAGTTTTCGATTTCAACACGTTTGTTGAAAATTCTGTAAGTAATGAGCTCATTTAATCATTGTTACTATCTTACTCTTTCCATAAAACACTAAGACACTTGTGAAAAATAAAGACAATTTAAGATAGAAATCATGGTTTTTATGGTTCTGTGGACATACATGTGCACCACATGCACGTGTGTGTTGTTTGCAAGAAAGTGTGTGGGTGTGTGTGTGTGTGTGTGTGTGTGTGTTTGTGCAGGAACTGCTGTGGTGCCGGGGCTCTCTGCTTGTCTAAATGGTAGAAAAGAACGCACGGGAGATCAAAATATAATTAGTCAGAAAAGCCAAGACAGCAGCTGTGAATAATTTAAGATGGCAGTTTATGCAAATGGTCTAAATCTGGGACATGGTGCAGAAGGTGTTAGTATTTTACTGCTGACAGAATGAAACAGAACTGAGTAGTATATGAGGTGTACAGTCCGCGCACAGCCAAAACACTGCCAGTGTCACTCCATTACTTTCACATTTATTTGGGACAGAAAATATATTTTTTCAGAACGCTGTGCAATGTGTTATGCTGCGATGGCTTGTGCTAATGATGCATTTAAAAGGGAAAGAAAACACTTTCTCATTAACACCTGGATGGCCAGTGATCGCCGTAGCTTTTATAACCAATTAGGACACATTTGTATCTGTCATGAATATTTAGTTATAATGTGGTTTAGTTTTGAGAGCAACATTTTGCTGTTACCTGGGGTTTTCAGCATCCGTCCTTGCCAGGTTTCTCGATGGCTGCACCCTTCCTCCGTGAAACAGAACAAAGATGGGAGTCTTCTTAAACCGGAATGTTCTCTTTAGCAGAGAAACATTCAAAGTAAATTTTGATCTAAGGTGAGCTCTTGTCACCATGGCAGCATGGTGAAAATACCTTCTCTTCAAACTTAAAAAGCCTCGTGGGAGAAAAGTGAGGCTCCTGCTTAGTTTGTTCAGAGAAGACTGCATTAGAGTTTTGAGTAGATTTTATTACCTCTCTAATTAGACTCCAATCATAGAATTTTAATATGCATTATTACATGCAGTACCCGACACACATCACCACCTACTGTATTCATTTGCTAGTGTTTAGCCGTGCTCAGAGAGCTGACAGAATGGAATTCAAAATTGGAGTCAATGAGAGCGAAGGGAGCATGTGCGCACATGCAGGATGAAGCAAAGCTACATTTTCTTTTGATATTTCCGTATTATCGAGCTGCTGCCATGTAAACGTGGGGGTTGACAGTTTCTGTAACCAGAGACACGGCATATTGGCTGTGTATGTTCAATAATTATTGCCCTGTAGCAATCAAGAAGAGTGCTGAGCTTCACCCAGCACAAAAGCACCATTGTGGCCATGTCTTACATGCTGACAACCACATTGATTTGCATGAATCAAGCTGATATGCCTATGAAGCTCAGACACACCAGTGTATCCTTAATCTCCCCAATCTTTCTTTCGGTATTTTTCCGGCTTTTTTTTTCCACGCGTCTCGCAGTGTTTTACTTCTGTCTCCCTTGCTCTCCGTCTACACCTTTGTCTTTTGTGCTGTGCTAGTGGTTTTCTCACTTTGACATTCAAGCAGTATCCATAAAATATGCCTCCGCATCACTGCTCTGCCATTACCCGGGAATGCTATTTTGAATTCCAACATGTCAGCAGAAAGAAGTTAAAAACATCAATACCCATAAATCCCCAATATTTGAATATGGATCCATGTACAAAGGGACTGACCACAGTAATAACAGAAGCTCGGCTAAACTGTAAGCCAAAGCAGAACCCCCCTGCACCCCCAGCCCCCCCCCCTAATTCAACAATCCATGCTATTATGTGTGTGTTTCAAAGGAAGCTGGTGCTGAGTTATAGGGTTTTCTTAAGCATAAATGGATTCCAGAACAAGATACTTCCTCAGCAAACCACTGTTTAAGTATATTCAGCGATACTGAAATTCATTTCCACTGTCAAATGCGGGGATATTTCTGCCATGAAAAGGCATGCAAATGAGGGCAGGAGGTAAAGGCGAATGCAGTCAGTGTTCAGGTGAAGACGAGAACGGCAAAGACGGACGGACGACGGGAGAAAGAGAGGGAGAGTACACATTGTACCCGGCCTCACAAACACTCACGCTTGCAGGCACCTGCTCTCTCTCCTCTTTTTTCCTCTCAACCCTTTCTCTTTATGGCCACTTCACACTCACAACAGGGGGACTATTTGTTTCTCTGAGTGGATTTGTTTCTCTCAGTGGGCATCTAAGAGAATGGCAACCAGAATGACAGAATGAGTGCACACTTGAGCACACACTCTCCCAGAAACACGCTTACAGACAAGTAGCAACCAATAAGCATTAAGTGATTTACACACACACACACACACACACACACACACACACACACACACACATATTTTTATAACAAAAGTGCAGAGCTGCCCCATTCAGCTTTAGAGTTATTTAGGAGACAAGAACAAGTGCGACACATCCTGTAGTTTTTAGCTTGATGAAAGGCGTTTGCGAGGGAATGACTGGTAAAGAAATATGGCGAAGGAGCGGAGAGGTGATTCATTGAAGTGGAGATGTTCATTTAAATTTTCGAATTTTAAGGAGTGTGATACTGTGCGTGGTGTGTGCATTCCAGACAGTCTGTCTGGCTGCCATTCATTCTTTAATAAATCATGTCAGAGCTTCGCTCCTGGAAAGCATTAAACCATCCTCGGTTTCAAGATAAATTTATTCTTTATTTATTTACAGACACAAAAAATTGAAACGTAGCTGACTTTTTATTACGGTAAATATATTATACAACATGAAAGCAGCAGAGCTTCCAAATTATGCTAAGAAATAACTGTCCTTGAGTTACTATCCGTGTGAAGTGCAATCATTTAACCAGTTTTTCAAAGCAATTTTGTGCAATAATGAATGACACTGGAACATTTGACATTTAATGTTGTTTCGTCTATTCACTGATTGACCAGGATGGAGGTTTTGATGGAGTAGGATCAGTATGGGTGCTCTTGTTAAACAGCTGTGGACTTTTCCCATATTATACTGTTTAAATATATATATATATGTATATATATCCTCACTCGCCCCATCTTAGGTGCGGCCTTAATCCTTCCTTGAAGCCTGGATCCTCCACCAGAGGCCTGAGAGCTTGAGTGCGCTCTTCTGGACACAGATCTCGGTTGTTGTCAGGCCAGGAGCAGGAGCTCTGCCTATTTGGGGGTCACATCCCCCAGTGTTGCCCCTGGATAGCTCAGTGTTTAACACCATTGACGTTTGTACAGAAGGTGACGCAGGAGTGTGGGTCCTTAGGCAAGGCCCTTAATGCTACCCGGCTACCTCATTACTAATGAGAGTTAGTGTAAGACTCACACTGGCTGGAACAAGGTCAGCTGTTGGGGAGCCAGGACAACATGCTGATACTGTTGTAGTGATGCAGCCATTACAGATTTTGGGCTGCTGTGAGAATTTAACCAGCCGGAATATTAACAGCAGTATCATTAATGGCACTACTTTTAATTTTGAGATGGACAAGAAAACAATCTAGTGCCTCCTCTTATTGAGCACTAATACATTGTAATATTGTTCTCATGCCAAAATAGCAACAATGGTGAAAGAATGGGTGGAATTAAAAATACAGTGGGTTGAGATGTGAATGCTGACACCCCCCTGCAGTGGAGCCCAGAGCTGCACTGGCTGACTGGGTAATGGGAAACTAAGGGTTAAAGATGGGGCTACGTTACTGGGGTTTGTTCACTCTGGGGGGCTGGGGGTCTTCACTGCAAGAACACCCCCAGGCCTTGAACTATACACCATACAATATGCTTAAAATGACAAGAGCTCTTTTTTTTCTTAATCGTGGCTTTAAAAAGGTATTTTAAGCAGCAGAGGCTGTGTTAACCTGAATGATAAGCTACGGATTAAAATAGATTTATATCCAGAAAACTGAGTATGGAGACTGTAACTATAATAACGTAAAAAAAAAAATTAAATTTTTACGATTTTTAGAAGTTTTAGAAATGTTTGCAAATTGATTCAACTCCCAAACTGAAATTTTACCTTCAGAAAGCCATTGTATTTATGTTCTTCTTTTTGAAATGTTTCTAGAACATGATTTGATCCTTGTAGACCTTTTTGTATTTAGCTGCTCCAATGTTCATATTACAAGAGACTAGGTTCATGTTTACAGCAATGACCATAACACAGTCAAGAGAACACAGCGATGGCTTCGAAACAAGTCTCGGACCTTCGTCAAATAGACTTAAACCCAAAGAACATCTCTGGATAGACCTAAATATCTCAGTTCACTAACGCTTCCCATCCAATGTGACAAAGCATGAAAGAATCTGCTGGGAAGAAGGGGATAAACTACCCAAATCCAGATGTGAGAAGCTTGTGGAGACTTATTCAAGAAGAGCTGAAGCCAAAGAGGCTTTTACAGAAAACTGAATTAAGGAGCTGCATACTGTACGTTTATAATATTATAATATGTAGTTGCTTTGTAAAGCTTTCTAAAATTACGTTTTCACTGTTGGGCTATGACCTTAATTGTATCCCTTCATCCAACCATCTTATACCTCGAACTGCTTAACCAGGATTGCCTGAGGCTGGAACCCATCCTGCCATTGGGTTAGAGGTGTGGTACACCCTGGACACGTCGTCAATTTTGCTCACGTGAAGTGTCCAGAATATTTAATGTTATAAAAATAGACCATCCAGACATGACATTAAATCTACAGGGTTTTTTTTAATGTGGTGGACAGGGGTCGTCATGGGAGAAATTTACTTCTGACTACGATCGGAACACACAATGCATCACATCCTGCTGCATGTGGGGCTACGTAACCACGGACTCGAGAGTCCACACTGACCCCGTCCACCACAACAATAAAACCAGCAGGTGAATTTAATGCTGTGCCCGATCAACGCACTTCCTTTTAAATAATGTCACCACGGAGCTTGGGTTCTGACAGACACATGGTGAGTCATACAGCCAGGCTTTGGCACACTGGAGAAACACAGAGGTCAGATGAACCAGTGAGGTGTAACTCATGGGCCATAATTGTATTTTCTCACTAAATTGCCCAGAGGAGAAGACCGGTGGCTGGTTGGGGATTAATTCAGTCTAAACTGATTTAAACCCAGTGCATTTCAGCAGTTGATTAATCATCACCTATGAGCTCTTGATTTTATGTATCCATTAGCTTTTAATATGATTGCCCTGTTTTAGAGACGTAACCTTTTCCAAGATTACATTACTTATCTGAGGTAACATGTTGGGGAAAATGAGAAGGAGAGAATTAATGTGAGGCAATATGATGGCATCTTGCTTTGCCAGTGCAGCCCAATAAAGACCGAGCTACAGAATCCGACGTGGTTAATCTAATGGTAAGGATTGGAAGTAGTTTCCTGTAGTTCATCATTGTCTTCACACATTTGATGTAGATGTTGTTCAAATAACCATGTTTGTATATATTGCATATTTCATACATCGTTGAGGAAAATTTGCACTCTTTTAAGCAGTTTAATTTGAGCGATCAATTAGACTAATACACTGCAAACACTGACGCCTGCCTTTTGCTGCTGCGGTGCAGGGCTGTTGTCATACTGCGAGTTTAATAGAACAGCTGGCCCTCGAGCGTGCAGGTTTTTCGCTCCTCGGCCTGTCCCTTCCTGTTTGCTTCCATGCAGACTAAGGACAGCTGCTAGTCCAACTTCTTCAAAAAGCTTTTTTTTTCAGGGTCTTCCATGTGTCCCTGTGCCTTTATCTACGAATGCTTACATTTTTGGTATAGTTTTTTGCACCTGGCCCTGACAGCAGAAACCTATGACCACAAATCAAACAAGATGAATTTACCACACGGCCATATGCCTTCCAAATGATGCACTCTGGTGACGTTGTGCTTAGGGAAAAGAAAAGATATACATAAATGCAACGACATTGTGTCTTCATATGTTGGCTTTTGTCACTGCATTAAGAATTGTTACAAATTTAAACCAATTATGTCCTCAGTATGATCTATAGACTGGCTGCCCACCTTTTACTGTATCACTGCATATATTTTTATTTATAAAGCCATTTCTTTGGAAAATGATCTCTTGTTTTGCTTACTAAACTTATTTTTCAAACTTCATGCAGAATCCATCTTCCAACAATAATCTTAAATCACAACACACAGATAGTATCTTATCTTTCCACCAAGTTTTAATGAAATCTGCTCAGTTTTGCCTCTATTTACTACTGCTGAGAGCGTGTATCCATGTACTGCAGAGCCAACATCAGAATGGAAATGGTAGTTCTTACTGACCATAGCTCTATGGCTTTATATAAGTAAAATCTGTCAGTTTCTGCTGTATGTGACTGATATTAAAGGTTTCCAGTTTGAGCCATTTGCCTTCATTGAGGTAAATTAATTTTTTGTAAAATTAAAAAACCTGCAGGTCTAGACAATTTGGAACCTAACATTTAAAGGCTGCTGCAGGTCTCATTAATTTCCCTCTCACACACACAGTTTCAATCATACCTCTGTTACAAAATAAATTGTAAAGGTGTGGAAATCAGCTTTTGTCACACCTTTGTTATAAAGGCGTGATGCCTTCTGTCAGGTTGTGAATGACATCATGGGAGCTTCAGGTAAGCAGCAGAGTTCTGCCGCTTTTTTAATGTATTTGCATAGACTTTAACATGACGGATCGTGACCTACTAAGGAAAATGCTGCTTGATATATGGCTTTTGACCAAAGAGCAGGCTGTTGAGCTTTATACATCAGGTAGGACTCAATGTGCGACAGTTATTTGGTTCAAACTAGCAAACTGTTGACTACCCCTTGGTTTTTGCTTGGCCAACTGGATTCTGTCTTTGCACAGTGTAAATAATGTAAGTCTTATGCATATGATATGGTAGACTTTACTGTCCATAACACAACTTGCAGAGGCACTTCATAAGTTATAGTTGCAGCTCATTCCAGGCAATATTGTACTAAACGCAATCAAACCCAAGTTAATATTTAATCATTCAAGGGTCTCAAGACACAAACATTATTTTTTGGAGGCTTTGTAAAAGCTGGTTGCTTCCAGCTTCACACGCCTTATTAATTAAGATAGTATATTATACATGAATGAGGATAACAGTGACTCAGTGGCTTCCTAATCCCCATCGGGTTTATGGTTCAAGTCGTGACCTCCCTGGGTGTATGAGAAAGTGTCTCTGGGGACCCCGAACCATCCCAGCCATTATGAGATCACATCACACATCTTTCAACACTGTAAATTTTAATTGTTTGACCTTACTGGCAAAAAGCAGTAAAAAGCGCACAACTCATGTACAAGTGAGTTTAAATATATATATATAAAAAAAGATAAATAAAAATAACTCAGTAAAGTTAATGAGGATTTACCATTGGCTTAGTAAAACTGCTTCAAACACATGATAATTATAGGTATAGTATACTATGTATTTTAGTTGGTCTAATTAAAACATTTCCTGCAACTGACTAATGGTTTAGTTGTCTTTACTTGATTAGTGTAACGATTTACCTGTTGAAATGATGCTTCAGAAACACCAAGTAACTGCAACTAAGTTGTTTAAACATCACATATGTTTTTTTGGTTTCATTCACATATGGCAGAGTCATGGTTTGGTAGCGTTTATGAACTAAATTATGAAACAGTGGTTTCAATCTCTTAAGTTTGATGGTGATGGGAAGAGATAAAAAGAAATAATTGGCACCAAGTCCATATTTCACAAGCGTGATTAAAACAACAGGTCTAAATTGTGCCAGGGTGCTCGTTTTGGCATGATTGGATGCCTTCATGCCTCCCACGGATATTGTAACGAGATTGTTAGTTAGTTAGCTCAACAACAATAATTAAATTAGTTTTTTCACCTTGCAATAAACTCCAACTATATAAAAACTAGTAAGAAGTAAATTTTAATATTAACCAAGTACTTTATGTAAGTGAGGAGTGCTATTAAAAATTTATTGTATACTAGTTTTAATAAAATCTGCTCGGTTTTGCCTCTACTAACGATCGTTTGGAACTGAGCTCAGCTGTTGGAGCTTTAGTAGTTGCTCAGCCATTTAATTTAAAGACTGAAGAATTTGCACATGCAATTTTATTACAGCACCACTTTGTCTCCCATCATATACTTTTTAAAATATTCTTATGGAAAATTATGTCTTGTTTTGTAAACTCCAGAGGTTTAAATTGTACAACTTTACATGAAAAATGTATAAAGAACAAAAAACGCTATTCCATAACATTTCTTATGGAAGACATTTATATTTCTTCGTAGATAACTTTCTTTTTATTTAAAAAAAGGAAGGTCAAGGACTTAACTTTATTGTAGATAAGATGTAAATGTTCTGTTCACACAGAACTCATATATATTTAACTGAACAACATTCAGGAGTTGGATTAAATGAAAGACATTCATGAAGGGAACACACACAATAGGACTTTATATAAGTCTTTCTTCTGTCTCTTTTAGGCGCTGAAGAGGTTCCCCCAGTTAAAACCTTGGCATTTCCAGTACTGGTTGTTTAGGTGCCTGTAAAGGTCTATTTGTGTGTGTGCACATTTGCAACCCTGCACTAAAAGGAGGGTGATAGGCACAGTTTATTCTTTCATTTTTGCACAAAACACAAGACATGAAAGACGAAGAAATCTATCTGCAAAGCATTCCAAAAGAACAAGTTCAGCTAAGGGCGTAAATTAGGTTTGTGTGTGTGTGTGTGTGTCTGAGCATGTGAATGTTTAAACAACATAAGTCATTATTATCATCTGTGTCATTGTCAACCTCGTCATTATTATTGTTGCCATTAATGACAATAATAATAGCATTATCAGTAACAAAAGAAGAAAACAGTAATGGCACAATATACTGTTTGTCTGATGAGTCAGGACGTTCTCATCCCTGAGAAAAAAATTACTCTTCCTAAGGCGTAAAAATGTGCTGCTTTTTAAATCCTTCGGTGTATCATATGACGCCACAGGTATCACCGAACCTTAAGCATCCGCTTGTGATGCAGAAGGGACTGGACAAAGCGGCGCTTGTTGATGCCTCAAGAGTAAGAAAGGGCTGAAATAGTGGTATATATTAATATGAACACCAATGTGAATAATCAGAATATGGGACGAACCTGATGATATAGGAGCTATAGTGTTTCATACAGTCATCGTTTCAAAAGAACCTGTGCCTCATTACCATTGTCATGCAGCGCAGCAGTAGATTCTTCTCGGTTTTTCTGGTGAACTTTTGTGTGTTGATGGTAGAACGATGCTTGTTCTTCTTGCAGATAAATAGCCTGATGGTGCTTATCAAAATATCTAGTGGTTGAGATATCTGTTGGCAGCCTTTGCCGCTCCTTTACTGCTCAACAATGTTTCTTATGTGTAACATTTAAATGTCGTAGGATAATTTTTTTGAAAAAAATTATTATTTTTTTTTAATAGTATTTCTAACTAGAAAGTATAAACAACAAGGAGCATTGGAAGTATCAGATTGTCCCTATTTTGAGGCAGCAAAACAATGGGAACACATAAAAAACTAGTTGTGTGCAGTGAGATGGATTGTTCATAATGTCTATTTCAAATAATGACTGGGAATAGGAAATATTGCTTGATCCCTCCATACAAAGGGCAGAAATTAATAGGAGGGTTGTCACTTTTATGAGAACTAATGACACGGAGCAGAGGATGTTGTTCCAGCATCAAATCATTCCAGATCGGATGAAATATTATATTGAGCTTGACCAATACTATTTTTTGTTTGGGGTTTCTGTCAAATTTCACAGCTACAATCCTGCGTGAGTTCAGTTTTACAAGGTACAGTTACATATGCAAAACCCATGTCACTTTACATTTCACTTCTCAATCTCTGTTTTCAAATCATCAAAAGAGAGAAATTCATAAACATTTTTTTCTACCCTAGATCTAAGTAGTAGCAATTTTTAATTAGTAAAAGTGTCTTTATACATTGCAAAAATTAACATAATTGCTTCACATTCACTTTACGAATACAATGTAGTTAGTACTTCACTGTAAAATGTTAATATGATGAATGGATGGGAAGACAAGGACATACAATATTAATTTCAGCACTGATTGATATGCACAGCTTGTTGATTGTTGTGTTTTTCATGATTAATTACTGTTTGAGTGTGCCAGAATATCCACATCAGTATTTCACGCTTGTTATTGCTCTGCACTCACTGTCATGTTAGTTTTATTTGCATCTTTCCGTTCTTTTAAAAATTAGCTTCCACTGATCCCGTCCTCAGGTAGCCCACATAAAGAAGGCATGTCACTATCGTGTCTCCACACTGTGGCCGATGGTTTCCCCCAGGGTCTTCTCAAGGATTAACAGGTTGAGCTTTGCTCGCTCGAAGCTAATAAAACATGTCTTGTTGTGTTGTATTGCTACGGAGTAGTTTGTGTGTCTGTGTATGTATGTGCATGTCTGCGTATGAGTTGGAGTATATATTTGTTGCATTTCCAACGCTGTCACTCATTCTCCTGTGAATAAAAGCACAAAGACCGCCGTCTTAGGCCGACGCTATCACAGTGGCGGATCCCTCGTTTCCGCGGCTGTACAGAAAAGTAAAATAATTAAATTTCTATCAAAGGAGTTCACACCGTCAAGGGTTAAGAGAGGTGGGCTCCGAAGGAAGAATGTGTTAATGCCGTTTATGACTTTGCAAATTACGCATTATAGGCAAGAGCAAAGTGGAGACTCAAAACATAATTGCATTGATTTCTCACTGATGGCTACAAGTAATGACATTTCTCTTGATCCAGGGGAAGAACAGGATGGATTGTGAGGCCCAGGGGCACGAGCGAAGGCTCTTACACGAGCCGAGACTCTCACTCCTGATGCCTTTTAAAAACATGATATCACACAGCCTCACACACACATATGCACAGAGTAGAACATTTGCCTACACACACATTCGGGTCATCGTCGTCTCCCATCGAGCCAAGACACGGACTAAAACACACCAGTAGAACGCGGGCAGATACATCGACATGGACACACAGAGTCCCACACTCAGATCTTTATTGCTTCATCTCCTCCCCAGCTCTTAGTTTCCCTGGAGGGTTCAGTTTAGATGAAATGTCAGTTTTAATGGAAATGGGAATGGAATAACAAAAAGCATGTTTTCCTGTATTGCAATTCCAGTCAAGAGAGAGAAGGTGTTTCTGCTAGATGCACAACCCAGGCATTTACTAGTGACTTGTACGGTATGTGGCATTAAATTCCCCGAAAGGCAAAAGACGTTGCTTTTATAGCTGTCATTTCAGAGTTAAGAGTGAAGTTGGACTGTTTTTCTGTGCTGCACTAAATTATGTAGAAATGAGGAGAGAAGTTAAAGTCTCACGGAAATTGAACTCACAAATACACCGACGAGTTGGCTCTGGCAGACCAATTCGCTTGCGCGGGGCCGTTCCGTCCGCATTTAGCGTTTTTATGGCGGCGCTGACGCCATGCGGTTGTCCAAACAGCGAGATAAAATATCGCGGTGGTTGTGTGTCTCTTTATAGCGAAGACTGTGCAGTAGTGACACTTGGGAGTGAAAGATCAAGAACAGACAGGACATTGCAGGGCAGGGATGTCGGCCTTCATAGATGCTATTGAGCAGATAGATCTCGTCAAAGAGAAACAGGCTCTCATCTCTCGCCCTTCTGAAACGCGATAAGGGGCGATCTCCTCTGTGCACCCGTTATCTCCACACATATTTGGCCGATCTCTCTTTGAACGGCTGCTGTATCTCCGCATTCCCAGAGATTCCTTTCTCTTCCTAGGACACTATCTTGGGGTCCGGCGTTATCGTTGTTTTTCTCAATCATCATCACAGTTTCCAAAAAAACAGCGACTGTTAGGCGATGCACTTTGCATGGGGACCATTGTTGTATGCTCTGTAACTATTCACCAGTGAGTGTTGCCAGGTTTCCTCAACCTGTTTTTGTGATAATGTTTTAAAATGTCTGATTTCTGTCACTGTTATCAGTGGTTCTATTCCTACTTCCTTCCGAGCTTGACCCCTTTCCCACAAACACCCTCTATCCTCTCCTCTCTTCTCATTCTCATGACCCAAAGTAACTTTTGCCTATCCTTCCAAGTTGCAGATGTGTGTGTGTGTGTGTGTGTGTGTGTGTGTGTGTGAGTGTGTAGCACCAACTCGCCTTTTTGTCTGTGCTCCATTAACTCCCCCTCTAGTCTTTAGCTTTGTTTGGATTGGTGTCATGCCCCTAATCCTCACAGCACATGAAAATGGCTGTCCCTTCCCCTCCCGACGAATTTCCCTCTGCTCTGCCACGCTTTACTGTTTTTACTTTTATTTAAGCCCCACTTGTCCCAGTCACATTGCTCAAGGCTTCATTATGTACTTTTTTATTGTGATTTCTCTTTGGAATTCATATATTCCACAGGCTCAAGTTCACTAAATAAATATACATTTGTTATTAGTAATACAGTAGTTGCTTCACAATTTTGTATTTTTTTCTTTGAACACATTAGACAATCTCAAAGATATTTTGGTTTTAATTTTGTGTAATTTTTATTTAGATTTGCCTTAGGTTATTTACAGCTGTTTTGTTATGGAAAAAAAAATACACTGCACTTAAACAAAGAATGGATTGATCACCTAATTATTTAATATAAAGAAATGTCTTTGATACTAAATAGGTTGTTAACATTGACTTTTTTTTTGCTCTGGCTTTCTCTCTCTGTTCACCTTTCTGCTTCACTCACCACACTCAGCCACAGCTCTGCTCTCTGCTCTCATCTGACTTTGTCTGCTGAGCAGGGTGAAAGTTGAGGAAAGAGACCAAGACCCTTCAATCCCTCTGTCTCTCCACTCGGCCGTTATTTTATTTTTTTGTCCTTTCACAGTCGATAATAGTTCTGCCACTGCGCTCTTTGTTAGACAGAGGCACACACATGCTACATACGGCATCAGAATACCGACAGGTATCCAGCATTGGTTAAGATGTAACAACCTGCTTCTTTCTGGAAACCTGGAGGTGAGGTATTTGGTGTGTTTGCCCTCTCTCTGCAGTGTATCACCCCTAAGACGTTCTCAGAAATCCGTTTCTCCATTAGCCTCCTCCCACACTTCCCAGCCCCGAAGTCTGTCCCTGCCCCTTTCACGAGATGTCCTTCTCTCCTTCTCCTTATTCCCGTCTTTCTCTCTCACTGCATCTGTCTACCTGCTTGTCTCAAGTATAAGTAGAAATCCCCCAGTTAGCGGGTCCGGTTGGCCCCGTGCTCAGTACCAGGACAGACACAGCCCAAGGTGACTGTATGTAGAACAGTCCTCGGGAGATGGGGAACACCTGCTCGGACAGGAAAGCGCAGCACTCACACATGCACATAAATGAAGCAACACTACATCCTCCTGTTTGTTCCTTATCAAATGTGGAAAACTAGTCCTCATTGAAATGCGATACTCAATGCCAAACACAGGGTATATGAACATTATGGCCAAGCTTTATTTAGTTTATTTAGACATTCGTACTCAGAGACAGGTCAAACGCAATTAACCCCGTCCTTTTTTGGCTGACCATATTTTGAACTCTGATCTTTATCTCCATATAGCTTGATAAGGTCAATATGGGCTATGATAACTAGTTTGTGCAATATTGATTTGCTATTGAGCCTGATTGTTGCCAGACGGCGCCCAGCAGGTGGCCTTGAGGCATAATCAATTTATCAGCAACTTTAATCGACAAGGACCTCTGCAGTAAAGACAGACACTGTGTCCTCAGGTAATCCAATAGAAGCAGACTGTCTTTGTGTGTGTGTGTGCGTGTGCCGGTGCTTTCTTTTTAAGTGTGTACGTTTTTGTCCCCCTTTTTTCTTACTCTACGTCTCCATCAGAGACAGAGAGTCCATGCATCCCTATTTCATGCAAAAAGCAGCTTCCGTGTTATTCAAGCAAGGGCACCAGTGAGACTTTTCTCCCCTGTCTCCCCTTTATTCCTTCCACTTTGCGGCCTCTCTCGCCACCTCCATATTCACCCTCCATATCTTGTTGTGTAGGTGAAGATGAGTTATGGTGATCACAGCGATGCCGCTGATAGATGAAGGTGAACTCAGCTCTGGCCTACAACACGAGACTTTAGAGGACACAGATGCCGCCATCCATCCTCCCAGCCACCTACATACCCCTTAACTCTCACCGCTCACTGTTGTGCAAACTGGAATTTCTACTCTGCACTGTGCAGTTTTATTAAGTGACTTGTTGGTCAACCAACACACTGTTGCATCCCGGTATGACTGAGAAATACACTGTGATTCAGTGGCTGTATCTTTTCAGTAAATTTCTGGATAATATGTAATGTAGTGTGCCTGACTGTCAAGTCGGTGCATCGCCGTGCCCTAAATGTGATGCTTCAACAGGAGAGGTTATAAAGCACAGGTTTATGCTGCACTGCACACTATCTAAGGTGTCATTTCCATGCTCTGTGCGTTGGGAAATATTCATGAGTTTCGTGTATACAACATGCTTCTCCAGAATCCCGTGTAGCCGCGCGTAACCTGGGAAGATTCCAGTTTATTCGCCCATTCAAACTGCAGTCACCGGTTGCTCTAATCATCCCTGCAACTGTTAACTCAACATATCCCAGCCTCTGTGCACAGGCAGTTCATCTTCTACTAGTATTATCGGTATCCTACTTCGGTGTCACACCTGCTCCTTTATCAGCCGCATGATAGCAAAGGATGGTGAGCAGTGCCTGTAGGTGAGCCTCGAGTCCCGGTGCCTTATCCCGCGCACCCAGGTGTGGCCCTCTCCCACATCCGCTATCGTCAGAAAATTACACGCACCTTAAGCCCATTACCACTTCAAAAGGAACAGGCACAGGGAAATGGAATGGAGTTTTCCCATTAGGGTCCTGCAGCATGCAGTTGTGCTGTACCTGTTCACAGTCAAGAAATAATTAATAATGGTAAATTCATTAGGCTGGCAACAAATAGCATATAGGCCATCCGGGGGTCTGCCGGTGAAGGCAGGTTCTGCATGAAAATGACAAAACGTCATACATCATTCACTGTATTAAGCTGTAAATCTCCTCTACTAGAACAGGTTTGTGGGAAAAAATCATTTTTAGGATTTATTGCTTACATTGCAAACGCTGAAGATTAGAATTATTTATTGCTGTGCACGTTGCATTTTTGACTCATGAGTAGACTCCATTTTCCTGTCATCCACAGTTTTGATGGCACACCAGGAAACCTGATGATTATACTCTTGCCTCTGACTACATATTTTACCACTGGCTGACACGCACTGCAGTTCAGCATGTAAGATTCATATCCATTAGTGCTTGAAAAGTTTACATGTAAATGAATCTGTGTGTGGAATGAGAAAATGGGCATAGAGAGAGAGGGAGTTTGAGGCTCAGGGGGAGGAAGTTATCAGCGCTGTCAGCAGAGTTGATCTGCGTGTCATCATGGCTGCTACGTTAGTTTAGAATCCATCACTGCAGAGGAAATGTTCTGTCGCAGTCACTATGGAAACAGAATCAGGAAGTATAGACAGTGCTGGCCCTAGTAGACAGAGTGTTGGTGAGCGCACACACAAAATTGAAATTTCTTCCAAGTGAAGAAAAGAAATAAAAAAAAAAAAGAGATGGAAAGATATGCTTGGTTGGAAAAGCAATGCAATGCTTGAGTGAAATGATTAAATTGTAACTGGCGGGTGAAGAGAGCCTGTCTCTCTCTCTCTCTGTTTGTGTGTGGGTGTGTGTGTATCTGTGGGTGTGTGTGCCTGCATATGCTTCTATGTTCCACGTTTTACTGTTTTTATTTTTGCGTTAGTTGGTGCTGAGGAGATGAAAGCATCCTTGGGTGTCATAAACCATTAAGGTCTTGTATTTATCTGTCTCTCGTGTCTCTCTGCATCCCAGTTAAACTCACTCGCCCCTGGCAAAGCCCTAATGCAACACACATGCTCAACCCCGCTAAATGATTTCAGTGGGAAACTTGGCCGCTTGGCATAAGATCTATTCTGACAAAAGGTGACATACTTGGCTTGTCATCATTAGGCAGTAAATATTAAATTATAACATGGAAGGATATCAGGACCAGATCAAACATGTGGCTGTGGTTCCAGTAACAGCTGTAAAACAAACTCTTTCCACCTTCCTACATTATTCAACATCCCATCAAAGTTAGAACAGAAAACACGAAACATAAACTTGGATCAGAGAACTTTCCAGTACAGAGTATGACAACAACAATGCCCGTTTCCTGTAGCTGTGCAAACAGAGCGGTCACTCTTCCCCACCAGTCTCGCATTTCCCTTAGTTATTTAATGCCCGTGAAGGCAAGAGATTGTAATGAGACTGCTGGTCTTGGCACCTTCTGCTATCAGCTGACAAACTGTACTGTGCTGTGCTATAATTGCAGTATTTTTCATACACAGTGTCAGTGATAGAGAATGCTTCTGCACACACACATCAGGCGCACTCCCTCTGCAAGGTTGGCTTTTATCTAACCTCACGGAAAATTAACCGAGTGACTAGAAGACTTTGTGCGGGAGGTAATAGAATTATAGGTGTAAAAGCAACATTTTAACTGTCAAATTATCCAAATTGTTTTATAAGCTATCATCTTATAAAAAGTAATACGCTTGTCTAGGTACAAGTAGAATGCAGTGATAAGATATGATTCTACAGTAAAACTGTACCCATCATCCACAACATTAAATCCACCTGTGGCTAATTGGTGTTAAATTTGTTTTAAGGACAGACTCGCAGTCAAAGTAACATTCCGGGGAGAATAAAGCCAGTGTAGATACCATAATTTAATCTCATAAAAAGCCTTTAAAAACAGCTGCTTCTAACTGCTGTCTCTAAATAAATATTGTAAGGTTTAGGAACTTTTAGGAACATGTACCAACTTTTCTAGAGTAAGCATGATAGAACAGTGAGCTTCAAAAGTAAATGCAATGCCAATATGCTTAAACTGCATATTCCGTGCAATCAGAATATTCCATTACAAGGAATATCAGAATAGTCCATGTAATAACTCTCCGTGTAATATTTACACAGAGTGGCGGGTAGTTATAACGTAGCGGTGCTCATGGTTTGTTAATCCTCATATTCTTTGTGGACAGAGATCCCATGTTTCTTTTTTCTGCATACGGACTCTTAATTCCAATTGTGGGTCCTAGATGAGTATTGACTTAGGGCATGTGACATTCCTACTCAAGTACTTTTTTACATATTTATTAGTTATCCAAACATGTGCTGTGTGAATGTATGTGCTCTTAAGTGGTTATACAAGTTTTATTTATGGCTTTTTCTCTGATGCCACATCTCTCACACCCCTCAAGCCTTAAATATTCGCTGTGGTGTCAGGTTCAACAAATGGTTTCGGTTAATCAAGAAACTTTTTGGACAGAGGGTTGAGATCTGGGGGGCGGGGTGGTGTTGCAGGGCTGTCAGCATTCAATCATGTACTTCCATTCATACTTAGAAGGTTTAGAATACAGACAGAAGCCATATAGTGTAGATGTTTTTAAGGAATGCAAGTCTAACAGTTCATATCCATGTTCTGCAAACAAATCAATGCCAGTTAAAAAATGTAAAATCGAAAACAAAAGGCAGTCCAGCATTTATATATCATGTCCAAAATAAGCCTGTTCAATTACTTTTAGAGAGCACGTCCAGTGATGTTTAATAACTAGTATAAAAAAAAAGCGTCATAATTAACAGAGTACTATTTTCTTTGATAAACATATCTCTCACAAATGATGGTGTGTAAACCCTGAGAATACCAACTTTTTTTACTAAAGAAAAAGCAGAACGGCATATTGAGATGAGCAGGGATTGTAACTAATGATCATACACACAATCGCCACAGCGTTGCATAGAGGCAGCGTGATAAAAATAACCAACCTCTACATATGCTGCATTAATACTTGCTGTTGTACAAAGATGCGCTCGTTTTCTTTAATGCTGTCAGACAGTTGATCTGTTGAACCGGCCCGTGTTGCAGCTCCCTCCATTTGCGAAGCTTTTCATGCACCACTCCAGCATCTAGTGCTCAACACAAATTGTGCAAACTTGGAGTTCTCATTCTTTTAATGGAGCTCTCTTGTTTCCTCAATAAAGAGAGGCATCAGCATCTTTCAGCCGGTCTGCTGGGCTCATTTTAAGGGCCTAGGGCACAAGATGCTTTATTTCTCCACTAGTTATGCTTCCTGCTGATAATTATCCTGCAGACTTCGCACAACAATCCACCATGTTTTGCTCAACAGTGAGTCGCCTGTGGATTCGCTCCAGCAGTAATCCATGATTCTTATGTCTTTAGGGGATTATGTGGGGGTGTTTCAGTATTTCATGGCGGGAGTTGCTGGTGTTGAGGATGCATTAAAAGGGGCTATGGACAAAGAGGAGATGAGATTAGTTGCATCTACAGTAGCGTCATCAGAAGTCAAAATAGCCTCTTTGCTAGAGAGCAACATTAGACAAAATTGTGGAGTCTCTTTATATTATTTTTGATATCTTTGTTTATTGTACAGAGGCAAGTGCATCTTTTGACACAATACATTGTGCTGATGTCCCATTATTTTCATCTGGCAAATGTAGCAGTCTGTGAGGGGGCTGATAAGACGATCTTGACTTGTTAACTCAATTTCGAGTGTAATTTATTGTTCCTGGCATGCCCTGTTTTGCACACTCAGGTGTTTTGGCAGCACGTATTTATGATCTGCCCAACGTTTCTTCCTTCATTTACCAAACTGAATCTCTTGTTATCTTTTTCCATTGACTTCACTGAAGGCGCCAGCTACTTTATACCTGTGACGTTAAATCTTGAATTGTCTGTTTCGCGGCTACATTTTTTTGATTTGTGATTGTTGATAGTTCCTGTTTGGTCCTACAATCGTCTGTTTTGCGGCAGTTTCACCTAAGATGTCGCCAGCCCGGTACCGCTGCACCCATTTGCAGGGGCTCTAATGGCAGATCTTGAATAAAGAGTGAGCGTCCTGGAGTGTTCGTCATGTTTAAGAGAGGGGAGATTGGAGGTTTGGGGGCGTTGCAACAAACCGTCGTCTCCCTCTTCGCTCTCAGTGGGAGCTAAGCAGTGTGATGGATTAGGCACCAGGAGTGTCCGCTGGTTTAATGGCAGGTCCAAGGCAGCCTGAGGAGATGGTTTTAATCATATTTGCCTCCTCATTACCCTCCCGTCTGCCGCCTTATTGCTGCACTGGGATATCAATGGCAGCCAACTGCCCCCCCCAACCCTTTATAGAAGAAAAACACACTGCCAAAAACTATATCGTGACGACGTTTCTAACTGGAGCCATCTCAGATAGATTTACTGTGTTTACTGACACATGCAGCCCCGCTAACAACGAATTTCCTTATAAAGTTTATTGGAAATATTGTGTAAATGAGGTTAATTTGTTGAAGCGCTTCCCCAAATTTATTTTTATATTGCTGAAATATCACTTACTATTGCAATGCCAAATTGTGTTTTAGATCTACGTTGTATTACAGTACAATCCAAAAAACGGAATACAGTGATACCACAAAAAACAAAGTTGCTGTGCTTCAGAGCATTTAAGGTACAAGAGTTTTGTGAGTCAAAATGAGGACTGTGGTTTTTGAGTAAGATGCAGACTAGTGACCTTGACAGCTGTGCGTTGGGGATAGACAGCTGGCTCTTATCTCCAAGGAGACCTGCTGGAAGTCTTCTGTGTGACAGTGATGCCTATCATTCATTTACCCACGACCTCATCCTCGCTCACTAACAACTCAACGCGTCTTGTCTCACAACATCTAAAACTTTGGCGAAGGGCAAAGGAAAGAGAAAGACAAAAGTGTGTGGTTTTATCGTGCACCGCTGCTTGAACTTCATGGATTTCACAAATTGACATGACATGAGTTTGACATGATTCTTTTTCTTTCCTATATTTGGTTTTGGGTCCACTTTGATTAAAACGTGTGTAGTGCAGCCCGTGAATTCGACTGTGTTTTCTTTATGGGGCTCATCAAAGAGTAATTTCTGCTTTTGTGTTGAGGTTTGGGGGCAAGGATTTTGCTTGAGCAGTAACACCCAAGTCGAATACTGAAACAGTTGCTGTCTATAATAGGCTGATCTTTTTTCTGTGCTATCGATTTGCACTTACTTACTTACTGAGCATACTGTACGCCCTCTAAAATTTGTTCATTCTCAATATAATCTTGTCTTTCAGTATTTTCAGAGAGAGCATCATTCCTTTAGGTCCCTCAGTCATTTTTCTCTGGTCTCTTTTATTGAAATGTCTCCTTGCTTGTTGCCATGAGCAATGTGAGGGGGCTAATTGCATTTCCAGCAACCTTGTTAATGACAATGTTGTAATGGCTTTCAGCTATTATTGAATTGACTTTCAACATTGCCATTTTAGTTTACACAACTGCCATTTGCTTAAAAGCTTTGCCTTGTGTACTTCTGGACAAGCTGGCATGGTTAAATATGTGCATGTGATAACATTTTTAATGCTGAAAATAAAATGATTTCCCAGAAGACTCCACGGTGGCAAGTGTGTTTGGCTTCAGTGCAGTTCATATTGTGTTATGAGGCGTGCAGGTGTCACTGTTGTTTATTAGTATAGATTGGATTTAGGAGGGGAAAAGCTTAAAATGAAGTGCCAGTAGTTTATGGTATTTCTTTTCGCATTACTTATGTTTGACTTTATTTGAATACTGGGTATTGTAACTGCACAATGAACAGAAATCAAATATTGTACATCATCTGTACGTATGTGAGTTGATCCCTTTCTGTGTGGAGTTGCAGCGGTTTCCTTTAGCTCCCTCTGTTTTCCTCCCACACCACAAAGACACGCATGTTAGGTTAATTGGTGGCTCTAAATTGCCCGTAGGTGTGAGTCTGTGCGTGAACGGTCGTCTGTCTGTTCATGACTATCTGTGCTGGCTAGGGCTGGGCGACATCCGCTAACCTTTTGTCAGTGTTCTGGTTGATTCACTGCTTTAATTTGAGTCAAACATCTGCTTTTTTTTTTCCTGTCGAGAAATGATTTAAAAACTAGATTTAAAACTACAAAAAAAACTGCATGCCAACATCATTAGCAAAGCTGCTATCCTCTTTATATATTGTAAACATTATCGAGGAGCAGCTGTGCAACAACGACAGGAAGCCCTATGGCAAACTGGGCTCCAAACTATATTCAAACACACGTGACCTACTCGCTATACCAGGGCTTGACTGTGGCTACTGGTCAAACTGGGCAGAGACCACTAAGATAGAAGATCCCATCATTCACGTGTTCACCACTGTACATCCTATGATCAACGCATTAAGGCACGATGGGGGACATGCGGATTTGCTTTGTTTTACCCACAAAGTCAAAGAAGAGAAGGAGTTGAAATGTGTGACATTTCCATCTTCCTCAGGTAGCATGACCTTTTTATTAACTTTTTTGTTTTTGTCTTCACCTTCTGCTGTCATTTGAGTGAAAGCAGACGAGTTTTAGATTTAGGCAGTTTTCAAATTCTTTCAAAACAAGAAATTAAATTATTTAAATTAAGTGGATATATTGCCCAGCTGCAGGTATGGACTTGGGACTCACTGGGGACCTGGTGTGGGTGGACCCTGCTTCTCACCCAGTGAGAGCTGAGATAGACTCCAGCCCCCAGTGACCCTGAATATAGATTTATAATTTACCAGGTGTTTAATGTACCCGTTAGCTCGTTCTATTGGCTGAATGCTTCTTATGCCCAGTTTATACATTAAGTATGCATGTACAGTACAAATTATTATACAAAAGTTCAAAGCAATAAATCATTGAAAAGTGAGGAAGCATCAAGTATTTATGTTTACTTTGTGATTATAGTTATAGATTATTAGATAACCATGATCAGAGGTAAATCTGAGATCACCTGGAAAGAAAGTTTTCACCTCCTTCCTCAATGTTAGACACACTAAATAAACATTTCTCAGGTTCACATGGTCTTTTGATATGCTGTTATAAAAAAGAGAAAATGAAATCTGCTTTCTTTACACTGGTGATCATGTCAATGCGTTCACGTCCATGTTGGCCTGTGCTTATGTTCATTTAGGAGTGTGTCCAGTGTGTTTTGTGAGGATACACCATACGTTATGGTGTGAAGTGTGTATGCGTGTGTGACTGACAGCGGTGCGTCTTCGGTGTGACAGTGTGACATACTGCACTGATCCCTCAGCTGGCCCCGGTTTACCGCATTCCCCCTCATCTCCAATTCAGTCTTTATCTTACTCTTTTATTCCACCGGGGAAATATGTCTTAGTTTTCTTAACTTCCTGTCTTTTTGTTGTCCTCAAAAGCGTTTTGTCGCTCTCAGCCATCCCACCATCTCAGCCTAATCCGTCTCCCTCATTCTCTGTCACCATGGGAGTGCTGCAGTTCTCCCTGCAGAGGACATCAGCAAGAGCAGAGAGAACAACTGTAGTAGGATAGTTTTTTTTTTCCCACATCATCCGTGCGCGGTGGCTTTGTGCCACGATGTGGATGGATGTGGCGTACAGTAGAGAGACATGTTTGATTTGCCAGAGCCAAAAGGAAAAAAAAAGAAAAAAGAAAGAAAACACCAGGTGGTCCACCAGTTTTCCAACATCACAAAACTGCAGCGTTTTAGCTTCAACGGGGCCCACTCACCTGATCCATCCTTGCTGAGCTGTTAATGCTTTTCAACTGACTAACCTTCTTTCCACACGCTGGGCAATTTGAGGCTTCACTGATGAGATGATGGGTCTCAGGTGCCTCTTGGTCCAAACATGGATTTATTCTCCACCGTGAGGGTATCGCACCAACTCCGGGAAGTACTGTTATATTTGACACGTGTCACAACAAAGAAGAGAGGTTTTCTGTAATTTGTAGGAGAGATCAGTATTTTTGTTTCTGGTACATTTGGAGCCTGCTGACATTTTCCCATCATCCTTTATCACCAAATTAACCAAAAATTGTAAACATATTTCTTTTGGCACTGTGTGATAACACTCCAAGACTCTCTCATAAAGTATTCTACATATTTGTATTTTCAAATCCTTTTCCTGTAATATCAAACTGTAAGAAATATAGAACTGTCATGATTATCTTGAACAAAATAATTCTTAATAACAAAGTTTTTGCAATATGTGTAGTAAAATAGTTAAAATAGTAATTTATTCTCTTTTCTGTGACAAAATCTGCAAGTTAAAGAAGGCGATTGATTGCTACTTCCAGCAGACAGGGTTTGTCCAACACCGTCTTTTTTGAGCCGTCTTTACAAAGAAGTCTCACAATGGCGAGCTAACGTTTTTGTCTGCAGTGTCTCGTGTCGTACGTTCTTCTTTCCATGTTATGCTGAGTGTTAACCTGCATTACGTGTCAGCCAGCTAGGCGGTGGCTCTGGATTATTTACAATATTATTTTTGGTGTTTATATTGAAATAACATCAGTGTTTTATATTTTACAGCATGTTTATCGCCAGTTGTGGTATATTGCGACACCCAAAGGAAGCTTGTTTAATGTAAATAATTGCAAATATGACAAAATTACCATGAGATGATCACGATAAATGCTACTTTTCACTATTAATACATTTCTACCATACAGTGGAGTCACCAGAAAACCTTGACAGAGAAAGTCCTGCATTAGTACCCAACAGACTGCAACACTCAAAGTGGATTGTGTTTTCACTCTGCCACCTCGTCCTCCTCCAGCTTTAGGAGCTGTCCTCGGTTCTGAATTAGACATTCAGGTAGCAACAACTGAAGCAATTCCACTCACCCCGAGGCTGTTGTGTGGCTGGTTTACAAGTTCTGCTACGGTGCATCCACAAGTGGTTTATAGAAACTCTGCAGCGACGCTGGCTGAAAGTACTAACCGCACTTTGTACATGTTACATGCTGATAGACAATAACTCCCCTTCAAACTGACAGACAATAATCTGCTATTTTCTGATTTTAATGAATGATGTCTAGACGATTGCGTTTTCTCTAATGTATCTTTCTCTGTTTGTAGAAAATATCAAAAACATTTCCAAGAGATCATGGATGGTGTTATAGCTTTCTGTAGAACTCTGTACTATTTTTTTAAATAATGAAATACAGACAATAACGTGACATTACCAACAATGGGAAATGGCAAATTTATTTATTTAATTTTTTTATAACGCACAATACACTGTTATCAAATGTTTTAAAAGTGTAAAAGTTTAAAAGTTCACTCGGCCAGATGTAAACCAGTGCCTCTGAATTGACTTTAGCATTTCATTAAATTCCATGTGAACTGCACTTGCACAGAATGTGCTGCAAACAGCGTGACCTGGTTTTATCCCATTTGTAGGTGTGTGGTAGTTTTGCACACACAGTTCCACATGCTTCGATTCACCCGCGGTGTCCTCCAAGCTCTCAGATAACAAAAGATACACAAATAAATAAATATATTAACATTGTATTAACAACGAAGACCTTGGGTTTAAGGATAAGCTGCTTTCAGTGGATTAATTGGTCAGTTTTGGCCAGAGAGTGTTAAACAAGTGTGATTGGGGTTAGCATTATACTGAAGGGGCAAAGAGTTTGGCTGAAGCAGAAGAGCACAGTGTTAATGTAATAGCACTTAATTATAAGTTTAATAAAAATAAAATAAAATGAAGTGTTGAATTCTGATGTTACATTTGCACATTCAATATATCCCCATGCCTGAAACAATCTTTGTAGCAAATATTTGTTCACTTGTCTTTTTTAAATATCATCTATAATGACTGTTTCTGAAAATGTTAACACACGTTCTTCTTTCCTGTTGTTGGACTAAAAGCATTGACTTTTAATGTTCACTAACATATTTTATTTATCTTTTTAACATAGTAGGCAATAAATATTATTATTAAAGTATGCAGTGTTTCACCAGAACATTTTTTCAATTTTCATTTTGATAGTTTAACTAATTTGTAGAAACATAAGCTCCTAGAAAAATAGAACATACTGAAATAATGTGCCACAGCTGTTGAACATTGTGCTAGTTCAGTAGCATTAAGAATTATCTGCCTTCTCTTTCTTTACTTCACTGCAGGCTGACTAATAAAATGCTGGATCTGGATTTAACCTTAATTTATACAAGTGATTTAAAGCCTTGTGTAGAGTATGTTCACATTATGTTGGCGAGGAAAAAAAATGAATGTGAAAATTAGAAGGATGTTAAAGCAGTATCAATACATTAGTGCTTATAATATGAGCGGCAAAGTTATGAAAACATTTTGTCTCTGCTGATGTAATTTGGTTCTTTTTCGGTTTCCTGGTTTAAATGAAAACATTTTGTTTCTTCTACCGTCTTTGCTTTGATGCTGAAGCTTTCTGTCAGCGTGCACTTTTTGTGTCGTGTGTGTCGTGTGTGTGTGTATTAGTGAGTTTGCTGACTTGTCGGTGTTTTATGTCCTCGGAGGATTTTAAAACAGCGTTTTAAGCGAGTGTCACCTGCAAAATATCTGCTAAGTAGAGTGGACACTCTTCTTTACTGTTTCTCACACAAACAATGGCTTTGATGTAGGACACGCTGTTAGAGTTATGAAAACTGTGGACAGGGTGAGGGTTTAGGCTGTTGAGATGATTCAAGAGTATTATCATGAGGGTTTTATACCTCCATTATGTAAATGGGACCTCTTAACGACTGTGTCTTTTTGAATACTGTAATCAGACCAGCCAAAGCTTGGCTCCTCATCATGTCTGATTCATGAAGATAAAGAGGATCCAAGAACAGAAATTCTGTGAAATAATACGTTAGTGTTTGTAACATTACATAGTCAGACATTAGGTTTGTGGCCCTGGAAAAAATGACCAGTGGAAAAGTGAAAAAGCACTTTGGCTGTCCAGTGTTTCCTTTTGTTGTTGTATTTAAATGATCAACTTGGCTCTGTCTCTGTGTTTTTTTTTCCTCATTCCAAAAAAAAAAATTTCTATCAAAGTCTATTATATTAAAAGCATGTTTTCTTTATTTTTGCATTTAAGAATTCAGTGCAGGTCCTCCGTGAGCTTCCTGCACCTCATGCAGAGAGGAAACAGTTGGACAAGGTGATAAAGAGAAAGGCATCAGGAAAATAAGCACAAATGAAATATATAAATAAAGATAGGTCAAGGGTAAGATAAGGAGAGAAAGAAAATCAAAATGTAGGAAAGTAAAATAAGAGAAATTTCTTGAGGAAGGCCGAGTGGGTAGTTAAAACGGGAAACGAGATGGAGGGTGCCACTAGTTCTCAGCCACTGTCTGATCTGTGGGTGGCAGTGATGACTGATGGAGAACCACTTTAACTGAAGGTCATATCCGAAGTCCTGCCATTTTAGACTGCCACTGTCGCAGGGGAAATGACAAATAAAGCCCAGGTTGTTGTGTTTATTCACCTTGGTTTCTCTGTGGCTTTGTTGGTGGAGGAGGAGACAGACGGATGAGCCAGGTTGAAGAAAACGGAAGATTGGAACGACAAGGGGTGATTCAGAGTTGTCTAAGTAGGATTTATCTCATCATGTTTTTTTTTTACCAAAGACACTGTCGCACTGACATTCTCACATTATTATTCAATTTTAATAACAAAGACTTGATCCTCCTTGTTATTTTGTCTCATTTCATTTCATAAAGCACAACTGAAGCTTCAAATCACTGATTTGCTTTAATGCATTTTTTGTTATTTAACGACTTGTCTTTGTTCCAGACATTCCTGCAATAGGGATAGTGGTTATGGCAATGGAAGAGAGCTTTTCTTCAAATCCAGCTAAGTAGGATTTTGGTTATCAGAGTGATTATTTTTACACAGAACAGACAACGGTTGCAATTACATAACCATTTGTCATCAAATCATGTACAGCCCAAGTAGGGTGCAATGAATTTCTGGAGGAAAATAAACTACAGCGGACAGCATGTTTCTGAGTTAGCTTTGCCCAGATTGTCACAAGGCTTAAGGACAGTAGTCTGTCACTGCTCCAATGTCCCTGCAGTCTGGCTGGGACACAGAGCCATTCGTCTGGCGCTGGAACCAGAGCTGGAGCTGGAGGTTCAGACGGGGTTGTTATCCCCCAGGCAGGCCAGAATGCTCACGGCCAGATGACCTCGCCGCCCAGCCTCTAATATCTGATCAAGAACCATCTGCTGAGGCTGCCAGAGCCCACACGCTCCCCATGCCCCTGACCTCTCCAAGGAGTGCCCAATGGGAAATCAAGCTATTAGTGGGCTATTAAAATGATTCTGATCACCATTTGAAAAGAGCTGCAGCACAACAGCTTTATATTACCATCACAGGGATGCCGCCTTTTTCTGCTATATTAATTTTAGGGAGAAACATGGCTGCACCATTCCTACTCCCTCTCTCTTTCGGCGTCATCCTTTCTTGCCTCCGTAAGCACATTTCCACAGTTCTTTGTTCCTACTTCTCTGAAAAGCCCTGTTTACAGTATTGGGTATGTGTATTGGAAATATGACATTTTATCTTTTGATTGCTCCTGTTGATATATATATTCAGTAATTGCCAACACTCGGCTGCACGGTGATGCAGATACACTATTTACTGTGTGGACAGTCGTAGTAGCATGAACAGTGTCTACGTTACAGACGCGAGATGTTTGATGTGGCAGCATGGGCGCTTTCATGAGAATAAGCATGTATGCATCACAGAAAGTATGTAGAAGTTGTCAAAAGTGCAGTTCACACGAAGTTTTAATGGCTTGCGCAGAGAGGTTTAGTGTTCCTAGTGTTCCTCGTGCAGCACCATTCGCCAGGCCTTGATAACAGTTGGTTAATGGGTAATGTGCCACACAAGAGTGATGCTGCACTTTCTGTTTTCATTTTGTTGCTGTAGTGCAGTAATTAATCCAGCTGAACCCTTTGTGCTCACAAAATAAATGCTTTCCATTTTCATTAATAGACAACTCATTAGTACATAATGAGCAAGAAGGCAGCACTCCCCGCTCTCCCTGTGCGTACGTAGCAGATGAACATGCGCTCTACTCGGCTAATTAAAACCTAGGGTTGTGTTCTGTCTCCTTGTTTTCTTCTCTGGAATGAGCAAAGGCGTGTGGTTTTTGAAAAAAAAAAAAAAAAAAAGTCGTTAAATGAATCATCGTATGTAAGTGTATGTAAGAAAGGGGGAAACAATGCCGAGCTCAAAGTCGTATGGACCACAGCAACTTTCCTTTGCGAATCATAGACGGTTAATTGCAACAAAGTGCAGTTGCCTGTGCGTTTGTGAATATAAGTTAAAGTTGTTTTTGACGATGAAGTTCTGCTTCCGTCAGCTGTTCTGAACTTTTCAAATCTAACCATTTGAAGTTGAGTTGCCTCCTCCGTCTGTGGCGGAACACACGAAAGCTTCAGTATAATAATTAAAAGCAGTGACAAGCTGCCTGCATCTGTCTGAATGATAGTCTTTGGCTGTCAGTGACTTTTCATCTCAACTGTAATTCCAGGCTTTCTTCTAAAGGTGACATCTTCCGGTTTCAACCAATAACCTGCTGTCAATGATGGAATAACTGTGGCTTTGTGTGTGTGTGTGTGTGTGTGTGTGTCTGTGCGAGGGAAAAAAAGCATCCACTTTGGACACTGTACAAGAAATTCCCAGGACAGTGAGAGAAACCTTTCAGAACATGTGTGCATTGCTGTGAGACATTGTGTTTAACTTTGATTATTGTCTTCTACATAATTCATAAGTAACTTAGCTCAGCTGAGGTGAGCTGTACCATCGCTTCAGTTCTCACAGAATCATTAAAAACCTGGGTCAATTCTCAAATTGACTCACGTCACCATCCATCTCATGACATTTATGATGCCTTTAACGGATGTCGCTGTCCAACAGTGTGTACGATTAAGAAATGAGCTGCTACAGTGCTGAAATTAATCCTAATTATATTATTATAGTGACGATAAATCACTCATGGTTAATCGAATAAAGACAGATGTTTGTTTCCATTGCCAGTTGCACAGTACAGTGTGTGTGTGTGTGTGTGTACACGGCACTCACACACACACTGTACATGTATGAATCTACAGTACTTCCATTTCAGTGCATTCACACACGCTGTTCTGTTTGCGCAGTACAGATCTACTGAATAAATGCACGCTCGCACCAACTTTCAGTGATAATACGGTTTTTCACTTGTCTTGATGAAGCGATGATTAGCTGTAAAGATTCGTCACTTCATGATGCGGATAAAATCGAACTCAATTTCTGGCTGTAATTAAAACTCTCCCCAGAGTGGAGCTGCTGGGAAGGCCACAACTTTAAGAGGTCAATAGGAGACCGGTTTCCAATAGCAGTTTAATTCAATCAGTCTGGGATGTTGCATGTAAAGACTTAACACTCACACACATGGCTTTACATATACCGTACATGTGCAGCGCATCTCTAGTATCACCTGTTGACTGGCTGCTCATAATCTGTAATGCACTGTGCATTACCATTTTTTTATTTGAATATTTATTTGAAACTGTTTTATTTTGCTCCATGATGCTATCATTTCCCTGTTTTTTTGTTCTGTGTTCACATTATCTTTTGTGTGCTGAATCTAATGACCCATAAGCATTTAGGGACCTTTGAATTCCAAATGTGTAATTTTAAGAAATGCAGATTAGCAAACAGAAGATGAATAGTTTTTTTTTCCTTAATGCTGAAATAGAGACTTTGTTATGTTCTAACATTACAAGGAGAAATCAACAGTGTTTATGGTTTATAATTATTCCACAGTCTTCACATTAACGGTTACAGTGGAGAAGTGTGAGAAAATGTAAAAACAGAAAGCCAGGTTATATGGACTCATGGAACGACGTGAGAAAAGTATAAGGGAGGAAAGAGGAAAGGAGGGTAAATTCAATAAATATGCACCTTCGGCGGAGAGGTACTATTTTTGAGCTCTCATCATTGCTGATGATAGTTCTCGCTATCATCATTAACTGTAGTTAAATCCATCACCTAATGTTTATGGCTTCAATCTAGCCTGGTACAGGTGTGTCAATTCTTCATTTAGACGTGCAGTAATGGTAGATAGAAACAGCTCATTGGTCACAGGGACCAAGCGCTTTCTCAATCAAGTCGATGCTTGTCTTGCAAATAAAGTTCTAAATGTTGATGCTTGCATGTGACAGATGGTGCAAAATGTGCCAAACTGTTCAAAAAGTGCTGACGCTGACAATCGTCTATGGTACAAAGTGCTTGTCAACTTGTACAACACAGCACTTTTTTTGCACTGTGTTACTTGTCATGTCCCGTCATTAGAGAAAAAAAATATTTCACTATGAAAGAGAACGATTTTTCTTTTCTGTCAGGCCTTTTCAAAAGGGCTGTAACACTCTGTTCAATAGAAACACACTCTAAAGAGCAGAAGGTTCTCATTATTTCTATATTTTAATTTGTTTATAAAAAAAAATATATCGTAAATTTATTTGTAACGGCTTCTTCAAGTCAGTGAGTGCCTCTGCTGCCTTCAGTGTTTCAAAAAAGTACGTCCTCCTTCTGGATCAGGCCGAAGCAGCAAGCAGATTGTGGGTATTTTGGCATTTTGTGGGTTTTCAAATTTTCTAGCTCGTTGCTTAGTGTGACCATGGCAACCACTGGAACCATGCTGGAGTAAACAATGGAGAAGCTAATTTTACTGTTTGTCTGCCTGAATTTTATGACACATCTTCACCATTGAACAAAGGTTTTGCAACTAAAATTGGGTTGTTGTATTGCTAAAAGTATTAGTTACCTGGGTCAAGATAAACCTTCTTGGTGACGCGAGTGTGTGAAACTATGTTCTCTTACAGTGAAAATTTGGCCACATGGGAAAAGTTTGCATAAATTGTGTGCTTCTGGATTAACATTTCTTTTAATCCATAACATATTTATGGACTATTTTCTGGAGATGTCATTCAGCAATCCTGTTCCATACAATTTAAATCCTACGCCACTAAACTGCAAATGCAACAAACACAGTCATATAATTATGTTTAATGCAAGGTATTTGTGAATGAATAAAGCACTACATTTAATCATATGCAAGTCGCAAGTCGGGTGCATAGCAGATGTTCGAAGTGCGGTACTGTCACACTACAGTACCTGTGTTTGACTAATCTGAGTGTGGTTAGGTTTAAGCAACACAGATGCTGCTTATGAAATATTCTAGAACAATGGCAACCAAGTTTATATTTAAAAAAATATGTTTTATGCTGTTGTATAGATTGTGGTCAGTGCCATTAAGGGTGATCCTACTAAGAGCTTTTGCTAATTAAAGCTCACCAGCTCCACTCCTTGAGTGGGAAGGCAGAAAATGCAGCCTCTGTCTTATTAAGATTTTGTGTTTTTATTTATTTTTGCCTCAAAAGTGTCACGATCAGCTATTACGGTCTCCAAAAAGTGTTTGCTTCTTGACTTGTTTTCATTTCAGAACAGAAGTGTAACGATAACCATGTACATTTTTATTTAAATTTGTTATCTTAGCATCATGTTTCCCTCTCCATCGCTCTTCCTTTTCATCTTTTTTACCATTGAGAGGCAAATTTTGTGTAAGGTAAAGGAAGGCAGCTGGGAAAAGTTTGTTTCCTTATTTTCTAAATGGATCTTGAAAATGAAGCTTTTGCTGTCCTCGGGCACGCTTTTGGGCAGCCTTAACTTTACTAGGCTTGCAAATATCCTTTGCAGTGGGAAATCTGTATTGACATATGGCCTATTTTACATAATACTCAAACCCACAGAAGTACTGCTGTGGGTGCCTGGGTACATCAAAACACCATTCACATATTCACTGGAATTTTGTCTCCAAATCCAAATAAGCCACAGAAAGCTGGGAAGAAATGCAGTAATCAGTGATGGAGGTTTTTTTAACCTCTTTAAACAACAGATTTTTTTATGTGTGCTGAATCCATCGGCACGATGTCTCTTGGCTGACCCAGCAAGTTATGGAAAGGAAAGAAGTGCTTTCCTTTATGTATTATCATCAAAACAGTGTTAATAGAGAATATGTTATCGCATTTTCTTTGCATTTCTCCAGTGGAATATATTACATTAGTGTGCACATGTGACACACTGTTTGGCAACTGTGCATACGGGCAATTAATTAAACCGCATGTTACGTTATGCCTTGTTACACTGAAATTTAATCACAAGTTAGGTTGTTCTCAGCTTTTTGTTTAGGCGTTGCAAGATCTTTACAGGAAAGTGTCATCTTCCCATTGTATTTAATACGTGTGAATCCACTTACTGAAATTAAGCTCAACTCAAACTCACTAACAAGACTCAACTGCATGTTTTACAAGATCAAATACAAAAGCTTTTGCTGCAGCAGTTTTTGCTGATCTTTCAATATTTTTACTTTATTATTGACAGTGATGATTCAAGATTTGAAAGTCTGTCTATTTACAGTGCCTATAAAAGTTATTCACCCCCTTGGATGTTTCACGCTTGTTACAGAGGTCCAGCCATTCGGCGCTGGTAGTCCCACAATTAGTGAAGTGGGGATCACCTGAGTGCAGTGAATGTGTCTCAAGTGATTGCAGTATGAAGACACCTGTGTGTGGAACGTCCAATCACTGGTTAATCGATATTCCTGACTAACATTACACCACAAAGACAAAAGACGACTCCAATCAACTCAGAGAACAGGTCATTGCAAAGCATCAGGGTTTGGATACAAAATAATCTCCAAAGCACTGAACATCCCCCGGAGTTCAGTGAAATCCATCTTCTAGAAGGAGACTAGTGAGAGAGGCCACCAAAACACTGATCGCCACTCAGAGGGAGTTACAAGCTTCAGCAGCTGAGATTGGGGAGACCGTGTGTACAATGACTGTTTCCTGGGTTCTTCACCAGTGGCAAGGAGAAAGCCAGTGTTGAAAACGAATGTTAAATCACGACTTGAGTTCGCCAAAAGGCATGTGGGAGACTCCATGGTCAAGTGGAAGACGGTTCTTTAGTCTGATGAGAGCAAAATGGTGCTTTATGGCCGAACACTACACATCACCACAAACACACCATCCCCACTGTGAAGCCCGATGGTGGCAGCATCTTGCTGTTGGGATGTTTCTCAGCAGTCAGCTGCTTGGGAGAAGATTAGTTTTCCAGCTAGACAATGTCCTGAAGCACACGGCGAAGAAAGAGAATGTTTTACTGATAAAAAGTTCTGGAGTGGCCGAGTCAAAGCCCAGGCCTCAATCCAACAGAGAATCTTTGGCTGGACTTAGAAAGGGCTGTTCACGCCTGATCCCCATTCAACCTGACAGAGCTTGAGCAGTTTGCAAAGCCTGATTGAGACCTATCCACAGACTCAAAGGTGCATCTACTAAATGCTGACCTGAAGGGGGTGAATATTTATGCAAACACCTATTTCAACTTAGTTATTTTTATTTATTTTACATTACTTTGTAGAAACCTGTTTTCACCTTGACATTTTGAGGTATTTTTCTGAAACGTTTTGTCATAGTCGCCAGCTTCTCTTGACCATGACTGATTTATAATGTCTGAGAAACGGTGAAAATCCACCATCCAACATCCAGCACTGTATTATCCACAAGTTACCTGTCACTCATGCATTGATGTGTACTGCGATTCTAGCTTTTATTACCATTTCTGTAAGGTATTTATGCACATGAACATTTTACCTTTAAGCACATTGAATGATCTAAATAGATTATAGTAAAACATAAGATATTCTATTTAGTTTAATCCATTCGTATTAAAAAAGATATAGCTGACAATATTCCGGTACAGACTCAGCTGAGGAATTTTGGGGCATGTTAGATTATAAACCGTGGATGTTAGATGTTAATACACATTTAAAAGAACAACAGAAATTTAACTTGCTGAAAGTAAAAAAAACAAAAACAATTTTCTCAAAAGCTTCTTTAGAATAGCTACCCATGTGAATAACTGAAGCTCATACTAAAATCAGCTTAAATCAGAAAACAGTAGTTTCTTTTCCCTGTTTTATTGATTTTGTCATTATCTTTGATAGAAACAAACACTGTAATATTCTCTGGAAAATAACCCTGAAGAGACTTTCAGATTTTAAGAAAGTATTCTCGTTTTACTGCAATTCTGGCACCACGTGACATATTTGACGTTGTCATTCTTCTGCATAACTAAAGACAAAAAGAGCAGGATGAGGGCCGGTGCTTGTGACATCTCGGGTACTATTTTATCTCCTATACAGCAACGCCGAAGGTCTTAAGAGTGTCGAGAGTTTGTAAGCCTTTGGGGGGGAGAATGAAATGGACCGAGGATTTTTTTTTTTTTTTCCGGCCTGTGTATGCGTGTGTGTATGTGTGCGATAAGGTTGACTGCACTGGGCTGTGAGAGTGCTTCACTAACTAATTATTTGAAGCCTTTTCTCAGATTAGGCTAGACATGCAGAGCTTATGGACAGTCACATAGCAGACAATCAGACCATGTAATAACCAGAAGGCCAATATTTGCTTTAAATCCACTGTAACACCTCACAAAACAAAAGTGTCTAAAGCCCTAATGCTCAGTCCAATCCCACGCCACACTGCCTTCATAAACACCGACACCACCCCCACAATGGACGCCATCTTTACTCTGGCAATTAGGCAGAGCTTTGGATTATCACTTCCTCAGCCCAGCACACCACAAATCCATCCGGATTCAATTATTCCCCTCCAATGTCTGTGGCCATTTGGGCTTTTCAGGCACATGGCCAATGGAGAAATGTTTAAAGGATTTGAACGGCTGAAAGTATAAAGGTTCCATTATTTTTTTTCTCAGAAGGGCTCTGGTCTTAGTTTTTATTTAGTAATTTATTTATTTATTCGTGCATAGCTTAAAGTTTGACAAGTCTATTAAATAAAACTGAAACCATAGGAGCTTTCGCACATTGTCCCGGTAAATATTTTTAAAATGATAAGCTGAATTTACAGTATTTTTATCCTCACCACCACACTTCCTTCAGTTGTTTTTTTTTTTTTTCATAAAAAATAGTGCAGTACATCCTTCCCACCAAGCAACTTATGTGTTAATCCAGATGTTGTGGGCCAGTAGTGTCTCTCCAGGACTCAATGAGCTTAAAATTTTTACTAATACTATTTGATTCTTCCTGTCAGTGGCATTATTTTTACTCATTAGAAAGCTCACTCAGAATAAGTTGTGTGAGTGGTCGAGGATCACCAGGGGTCTGGACATTAGACATTTTTCACGTCTGGACATTTTTTCTCTATCTGTTCTGTTTTGATGGACTGGAAAAGAGCTGCTGCTGTTTGGATCTCTAAGTACACCATTTGTGTGTGTCCCTGGGTGAAAAGGCATGCATGCTAAAGTGAAAATGTTTTAATAGGTCTGTGATAAGAACCCCCCCCCGGCCCCACATCCACCCCGTTCGTCTACCTTCTTGGGCAACTCATTTCCCTCCCAGCATATCACTTCTACGGCTGTCATCTCCTGGATTTCATGCTTCCACCACACCGCGAGCTGTCAGCTCCTAACGCAATTCTCTGTTTGTCTCCTCTCTTTTATCTACAGATACCACGGTGTCGTCACAAAAAGGTAAGACAGCCCTCAATCAGTCACCTGTGGATCCCCGTGCATTTCCAGATGGGTGACATGTGGGTGTGTGGCGTTTTGTGTCTGCGTGCATTCTTAAATTTTGCTAATAAGATGAAAAACATTTCACGGCGTCGCTGATTTTGAAATTGAGTCATTCAGTGTTTCTGTTACAGAACAATCTGTTTGATTACAAAGTCAATCACTCACACCCACTGACACCTAGACTAAATTACCCTGCGATCCCACAATGATAGACAGCACACAGTCTGTGTTTATGCATGCATTCTGTAAGTCTTATGTTCAGACTAATCACAGTTCTGCTCAAACTCCTCCACACTTTCATGTGTATGTTAATTTGTGGTTAGGGGAGGTGATTGTTTTGCATAGTGGATCTTCAGGGAGAGACGGGAGGTGCAGCGAGCGGAGATGTTTGTAGGAATGTACCTGTAGGCTGTTTTGATTTTGTAAGATGATGGGGCCAGACAGTCAAACTGTCTAAACAGCTCCAGGGGTCTTGTTCTGAGTGGCAGCCTGCAGGTGTATGCACTGAGCAGTTCCAGCCCTCCAGTCTTCTTAGTGGAAATGCAGTAATGGCGGAGGGTGTGTCACGCTCTGTGATTGCAAAGCCGAAGCAGACAATCAGTCAGGAGAACTCCCTGCTGATTTTGTCGAAACTTTCTTTGATTTTTCGGCGGCGCTTGAAAGAAGTTAGGTGTTGTTTTGTGCGAACTCTTCCCATAGCAAAAAAGGAACGCAGGTGAAAATATTTTCATTGTCACCTGGATCTGATATAAATGTGCACAACATGTATATTTGAAAAGGAAAGAAAATCAAAGAGCCAGAGAGTGTCTCTGGGAACGGGAGACATTTCTCATGGTGCAACGTTTCAGATCTGTTGAAGCTGCGTGTGGATACAGTGCAAAGGCACTGATAGACTACATCTGTTTGACAGGCTAACTTTAGTACACCTTCACACACACACACACACAGACACACACACACACACACTGTCGCGGGGCTCATGTATGTGATGGCTCCGCCGTGTACGATCCTGTCAGATGTTAAAGGTAAGGGGCCTATAAAGGTAAGTGATGCGGGTTGCCCGAGCATTACTCTCTGATGGATGTTGAAGGCGAGCAGAGGCGGGCTCGCTGTACATCATCCCCTCACAGCCACACTTGCATATGTTTCTGAATTACAGGGAGATGAATAAGGCAACGCAGCCCTGACGGCAAACAAATGCACATGTCGCTCGCTTGCGTGTCCATCTCGGTGCCTGACTCCTGTGTGTTTGTACATTACGTCTTTCTTTTCTTGCCCGTCCAATATGTCCGATTCAAATCTGTGAAGTCAGAAGCATCAACAGCAATATTCACTTTCTGTTTCTCTTTAGCCCACACACTGAGCGTGCCATGGAGAAAAATAGCCCGTCGCATTCATTCATACGCCGTGAGTTATAGATGGCTATGCAGCTATGACAGTGCTATCGGTACTGAAGAGCCATGGGGCCTTGGGGCAAAGATAATGTACATAAATCATGTATTTGTGTGTACACCCCTCTAAAGACTGGCATGAAAGTGTGTGTGTGTTTCTTGTGAAAGATGAAGAAAGCAGGACGTTTGTGTGCAATGGCGACGTCAACAAACCACAGTCTCAATCCATCAATATTCAGCATGAGGAATGTGGCTCTTAACCCTGTATAACAGTACAGTACTACAATCAAAGCCTGAAGGGCAGCACATAGTATTTAGGTCTACGAAGTGCTCGGGTTATGGCTGAATAACCTTTAGTGTTGTTCCTCACCAATATCATGATTATTACACGTCCTCATTTTTACGTGACCTTATTCTTTAGTTCTCTGCTTGTGTGCGACATCCCCACGATCTGCCCCCCTAACATGACATCCTTTATCCAACACCTCTCCCACCTCCTTACACTCCTCCTCCTTCTCCTCCGCCAAATGAACTATATTTATGGCACCTGTGCTGGAAAAACAGTCTCTCAGAGACGTCCCTCTAATTTCATTTTCAAAATGCCAGCAATAAATTTATCAAATGGGCTGAATCGAATCGGAGTCACACGCCGTGCCATCCGTCATAGGCTGTCCCTCTGGGGTCTGTGGGCGTACTTAAGCCAGCCAAAAACCTCTGCTGGCAAAAGAAAGGACTGAGTGTGTGTGTGTGTGTGTGTGTGGGGGTGGTAGGATAGGAGGGAAACCAAATGAATGCACTAGAGAAATTGGCTGAGACGATGTGTGTGAAGATGTCTTGTGTGTTTGAATGCATATGTGTGAGCGTGAATCAGCTTGTGCTTTAGTGTGTGTGCTCAGGGGTCAGTGCTAATTCCTTCACAGATACGAGTCCCACGCTGGAATCTCCGTTAAGTACTTTGGCTGTCAATGTGCCAACGTAATAATTGATTAATTGCTACACAAGTGAATTGATTGTTTTTGCGCGTCTTTGCATTTGCAAATCCCCCCTCAGTTCAAACATCACTTTGAACTTCACCCCTGCCATCGAAAACAGGTTCAGGTTCACACGCTCCACACCATCTCATTCCCCTCCTATTATTTTCCTTCCTTATCCACTGTACCTGACTTCGGCACCTTTGTCCCCCTTTTAAATTCCTTTGTCCCGGATTTCCTTTTTGTTTCACTCTCTTTCCTTGTGCCAATCTGTCCTTCTACTCTCACCATTTATCAGCGGGCAGGTTAAGTCAGGCATAAGTGAGGGTAAAGCAGCTTAGTGCTAACGGGTCTAATGAAGTCAGGCCTCGTATTCCTCTGATGGGGATCAGTGACACACAAACCACTGAAGCCTGTCAGTGTTAAATGATTAGATGAAACATTCCGACAGACACAATGGAAAGACGAGCACAGCGATACGAGGTGACTTTCTAAAACAGACGCCCAAACCTTTATGTATGTGGGCCCCAACAGAACACACACACACTCTGTCTTCGCTTTTACATACACTCCCACGACACAAATTTTGCAAAGACGTTGGTGTAAGACTCAAACGTGAAATCACCAGCGGAAGAAAACTGTGGATGACAGAGATTCAGAGAACCTGGCTATTGATTTCTGCTGTGTAAATAGGTGGAGAAAATAGTAAAAAAGCATAAGAGAGATTCATAGAGGAGATTGTAAACAACTCCACATACACTGTTCAACATTCATGCAGTGATCCACCAGTTTCCAATGCCTCTAATTTCTGCCATAAAAAAGCACGACAGTCAAAAGGCCGGCTCATCTTTACCGACCCAACATTTGAAGATTAATCTCCGATTCAATCTAAATCCTGTTAGATTAAGTTCTCCTCCTCTGCTCCCACGCGTGGCATCTTAATATGCGCTCGTGCTAAAGTGTACAGTGTGTTTCAGTATGTCAATAAGTGCGTCGGTGTCAAAGTGTGAGGCTGTTTGCGTGTTCAAATGCTAAAACGGAGAAACGGAATGACAGAGGCAATAGCAGGGTCAACAAGCTGCCTGTTTTACGGAGTGAAAGGGTGCCTGCGAGGGCTCGGCTGCTTTTTGCCCCATTAGCCACACATACTAATTTACCTGTCATCTTTCATCCACACAAGGAAACTACACCACTCGCAACTTCCCTTCCTTCCACTGTCTTTCCTCAGCCGTTCCTCTTTAAATCCCTAAATCTCTAGACCTCTCGCTCATTACGTTTTGTTCAACATTTTCTTTCCGCTGTTAAATTGGAACCATGTTCTGCCTTCACGCCAGTATTTTTATTCCTTCTTGTGAAAGTACCTGTTTAGCTCCAGTTGAAGAATCCTAAGACACAGGATTTGAATTGAATGTATGTGCATTTTTGGCCGAATGTGTGGCTGCAGCTCACAGGCTCTCGTAGCATTTGGTTTGCAAAGCCTCCTTCAAAGTTCTTCTGGAAACTACTTGAAAGTATAGCTTAACAAGGAAGCACTGTCTTCACATCCTAAGAAGCTGAATCACAGCAAAGCCACCATGAAGAGAAATAGACTATCAGCTAGTTAGATGTTCGGAATTCTTATTTTCCACGCGTCAGCCGCTGTCTGATGATTGGACATGTTATGTTCCATACATATCATAATGAGCAGTTTCACCAGCTTACAAGCGCAGCTTAACATTAAGCCTAAAGATCCCATGTGTGCCAGTGAGGATGTGTCTTTTTTGTAACTGATACATGACGGAGAATATAACAACCAGATAAGTTATTAATAATTTACGTTGAGCATTTCTGGCCTCCTCCTGTGTTGGTTTGGAAACTCTGGTAATAAGCTAAAGGCTACAGAACAGCACATACTTGCAAAGGAAATAATGCCAAACCTGAAGAGAAAATATAGAAATGTTGAGAGAGGAAACTAGATTGCGGGTTTATTTTAGCACTCTGACAGAGCTGCTCGCGGTTTCACACAGCATGTAGAAAAGCCCACTGAGCTCAAATTTCTAAATTGACAACGAAAGATCACAAAAACAACGATGCTCATGTGATCTCCTTAGGTATTAAAAGCCTCGCAAATCTAAAGCCAAAGAGCCTCCACGACTCTGTGGCCACATCGTCTCGTGTTGAGTTTGCAGTGCTGCTTTGGGGCATGCCAGTGAATATTGCATTAACTAGTAGCTAGGGTGCAAAAATTCTTCCATTGCGTTTCAGAATTCCATTCTTCCTTCCTTTATTCTGTCCTGACCGTCTTTTAAGAGAAAATTGTTGAGTGGATGAAGGGGTATTGACACAACAACATTAAAAGTTTGATTCCAATTCTGCAGTTTTAAGCTGTACTACTGTCATCGGTATAGAATAAAAGTTTCTACAATGACAATAACTGTTGTAACATTATTACTATTATTTAATTTGACAAAAAGCTAATATTACAAAACATTTTACAACATCTATAAATCATAAGTAGTAATAGTCCTACTAATGCACTGTAGGACAGTATGTTGCCTGTTCAGTTGCACATATTTTTTAACAAAAGCACAGATGGATTCTTATTCATGCAACATTTTGCGATGTGTATTTCACTTTCTGTTTCAGCCACTCTAGTTGTGTGGCTCCAGAATGGCTGTGGAGTGGACTATCACGAAACGGTGTAAGACTCAGAGAATAGCTGCTACAGATTCTGGAGATCCCCTCGACGTTACATCCAGGGTTTTTCCCCACACTGTAAAATAGTTCAATATCCACTGGATGCATTAGCTCACATATTTGGACATTTGTGGTCACTAGACAATGTATCGTGGTTAGTAATGGGGGAGATACTCAGACTTTTCCTGCAACCACACCAAGTTGCTTTTCTCTTCAAATGAAGCATCTTGAACAGAATTGCCTTGACAACTTGTAGTAAATTTAACTCTGGTGATCTTGCATCACAGTAATAACCAACATGTTGTCATCCCACATCGCCAGATAACGATAACTTCCTAAGGCGTCAATCGAGCTGACTTTTTTCCATCCTTTCATGCGTCATGTTGATGCCACAGGTGCCCCTTGGTGTCAGTATAGGATGCACCGTGAGCGCCACCGTATGAACGACTTCATATGCAGACAGAAAATGCTTTGGGGTTAGAGAAAACCACTTCGGGGTAATGTTACGTTAAGGGAGAACATTGTTGGGCACGAAAACATCAGGCCAAGGTTAAGTCACAAGATGAATTACATGGAAACAAAAAGCTACATACAGTGACAACATCAAACACAGACTTCCTTATTATAGTAACTACGTGCGTCACTTTGTATTACAATCATTATTAAAGTGCACAACGTCTCACGCTGGAGTCAAACCCCGGCCTCCTTTGGTTTTAGTTTTAAAGGGCTTTATATAAATACACAAGCCAAGCAACTTCAAAATTAATTTTGAGATTTCATTCCAGCTCAAATTAATGCTTTTGCTGTCCAAGGCTGCTCAAAACTAGAAGGGAAACACTATAATTTAATTTAATTGAATGCACTTCAACTATAAACAACGTGCTGCTGTGTTTTTCTTACATGTGGTGAAATACTCAGAGCCCCGTGTGCAGGACTGCAGTAACAGAAGTTGCTTTCAGGCTTCCTATGTAGTAATAATGACTGAATGTGCAAATGTCCCACGGTTTGTTTTCTTCACAGTCCTTCTCATGCTACTCCACATCCCTGTGATGAGAGCTATGATTGCTTTGGCCTTTGATTTTATTAATTTTTTTTTTTTAATTCAGCTGTGTTCTCTCTGCAGGATAGAGCGGTCATTATCAACATGGTCTTGTCTGTAAAATATGGCTCGGGTCATATAATAATGTCCAGAATTTATGGAATTTAATTGCCAGCGCTGAAGAACTGAAGGTTCAGCAAGGATATTTCCTAACACGCCTAATTAAAACGTCCGCAACAGAATTTACGAAAAAACACATAGATGGTGGACAGTTTCACCTGTGCTAAAGACGAATATCCCCCTTTTTTTCTGCAACAATGTGAAAGGCTCTTTGTTATTGCTCACGAGAGGCTGATAATGCGTTTTGGTTGCCAAGCTAAATGCTGCAACATGTCCAGTTGAGTGTTAGCCAGAGATAAAGACAAAACTGCACGGAGAGCCTCAACACGCCCACATCTTCCACTCACTAAGGCCGTCTGAGCGCGAAACATTCCTTACGCAGAGGCTGAGAGCAGACAAAAGCAGAGACGCGTGTTGACCAAAAAAGATGGAAACGGAAGTAAACTGATCACCGCTCGTTCCTAAAGAATCCTGTTCTTAAGACTCAACTGCCAATTAGATATGAGGACAGCTTGTTCCCTTGAAGGATTAACTTAAATTGATATTCTGTGTTCCGCTCGGTTGGGTGCATCACTGATTGCTCTGGTGGATGGAGTTTCCGGGATACTCACACAGGCTAAGTGTAATTGACTTTGCAGAGATAGACTGCAGCTTATCATAACTGCTCGCTCTTTGCTGGGGCAGGTGTACTTAAACAGTGTACCAGATACGGAAACCAGAAGAGTATCAGATAGATGGTGTGTGGCAGGTACGTGGAAGATTAGGGCCTGGGTGCACAGAGATACTTGTGTTCCTCTTTGGTGTCACCGAGCAACAGAGAAGCAGTAATCCCATGGAGCAAATGACTCTTCCTCATGACTCAACAACATGCTATTGTCACAGGACTGCCTGCTCCGAGTCACTTAGATGATTCATACATCTTTGTCTGTTTACTGACAAGACACCACAGTTGGGCTCGAAACCCTATGGGGCTGGCATTGCTGGGGAAGCGGGTGGCATATTGCACCCAGCAGGACCGCTCCTAGGCCGGCTCAGCAGAGGGATTTGGCCAGCTTGGATTAGCTCAGCAGGGTGAAACAGAGGGATATAGACGGGGAGTGGAAGACAGAATACATCAATCTCTGCTCAGTACACCAACACCTGAGAACCCTGAGAAAGAGCTGCTAAGAATCATGGTGAGTCTTGTGCAGACGGCACACTAGTGCACATTACAGACCAGCGGAACATGAAACAGCCTCCACCTCTGCCATTTGCTGTGTCGTCAAAGCCAGACTAATCGGCAGAAAGCAACGCATCAGAGTTTGCATTTTCTTTTCGAAATAGCTTTGCTTTTTGTCATGCTTTTGAATTGCTTGTTCCTAAATTTACGACTGCTATACATTTCTGAGTGGGGACGTGAATATTCATTTAAATGCCCATAATGAGATAAACACATCTCCCAACTCCACAGTCACACTAATTAAGCAGGCTTTTTTTTTATTTTTCTCTCTCTGCACGGTTGTGCTCTCAAACCTCGTCAACTGCTCAAAGGCATGTCACCACAGCAATGGCAGATGGGTATTCTCAAGCCAAAAATAAATAAGTAAGTTGAATTGTTGAAATATCACACCAAGAGGAAAGAAGGCAGAGCCAGTTGCCTCTAACAGACTGCTGAGGAAACGTGTCTTTATTCTTTTCTCAGGCTGGTTCATTTCTGTCCGAGGAATGGATCTAATCCAACAGTTTATTACCAAACTTCAGATGCAAAGCCTATTCGTTATCTGACACCAGAGAGGGCCAAGAAAATGAATCGGGGTCTGGACAACTTGGCATCGCTCATGTGAGCGCAGCAGGAAGAAATTCTCCAATGTAGAAGTTATGTCTTCCTTCAGCTCTTCTCCCTCTTCTTTCAGACTTTCTCTAAAAACTATTTTAATTTTTACCTTCAGTCACAGTACAGTCCTGTACAGCACATGTTACTGTGTGGTGAGAGTGCAGTGGTGGAAGGTAACGCAGTAACTGTATTTAAGTAGATTTATGACTTTGCCCATTTCATAATAAACCACTTTTTCTTTTTTTATGAAAGCGAGTCACACGCGACACAGGAATCGCTTCATTAAACCAGGCGCAGGCAGATTCAGGGTCAGTTCCTCCTTCCACGCTCTTATTGAAAAGGCTTGTTTGACACATTAGCAGTATTCAAGGTGAGCTGGTACACAGTAATTTCGTGAGAGTGAGTTTGGTCTGACGACATCCGGCATTGACTGCCCAGGAGCTCGCAAAGCTAAAGCGAAAACCCCCGGACTAATGAGCTAATGGTTTATTTTTAGACATAGTGAATTCATCTTCAAACAGGATCATTAAACGTGGTGTCAAAGACAATCAAACAATGGACGCTCCTCACGTTTCCTCTGCGTTGCCTCCCTGTCCTTCTCTCTGTGCTCTATCCGCAGATGTAAAGCAGAGCTATACAAGTTCTTGGTGCCGCTGATTCATACATTAATAACTGATTGACCGAGCAATTTTTTGTTTTTCTTTCTGGAGGAAGAACGGCAGCCGCATGCGGTGGTGTGCAGTGGGGTTACTGCGGTTACTTGGATTAAGTCAGGTGCAAATAACAAAATAATGTGACCATAACACGAGATCCTCATACATTAACTCTCAAAATTTCCCCTGTGTTATTCTAAGAACGTTACTATAAACCAAGTTTACCATTATGAAAAAAAAAAAAAAAATGCCCTGCATAATGCACTGGTAGTTGGACTTACTTTTACCTCCAATACTTTAAGTAAACCATTTACTTACTTTTATTTAATTTAAGTAGAAATGTCAGTGGGTACCTTAACTAGCTTACATTTTTCTTTGTGCATTTGTAGTTTTATTTTTGTGCTGTTTTTAAGGACTTCATCCATCACTGGAAAAATGCGTGGATACAAATGTTTATTTTAGCACCGTCTTCCCTTTGGGCTTGATTTAAGTCTTAATTTAATTAGAAGGGAAATTATGGAAGCAAATGATGGGCTGATTAACTCATTGTGAGGTGTATTTATTACATCAGGTTTTCTCCACATCCCTCCTCAAAACATTCTAGAAATTTCAGGGTTCATCTCCCTCTTCGTTTTGAAACCTGATACAAACGCTCTCTGGGAAGTGTTCCCGATTGGAGATGATTGTAGGGGGTACGAGAAGGAATCTGGCATCAAACGTTTTAATACTTAAATAACACAGTAACAAATCAGTTCATCATTTTAGTAATACTGTATTCCTCATACTTTATGCAGTAGCATGTTACCATGTTCAGAAAACATTATTTTTTTTTTATTACATATACTGTAGCTAAAGGGAATTAATCCTTTCTGGATAAAGTCAATCTCCTCAAACATCTCATTTGTTGTCCTGTCCACACCCGTGTTATACTCACAGATCCTTCAGCAGAATCCTACAGCCGTCAAAAGTGGAGCCAGTTCCCACAATAACTGACATTTTTAAAGGAGCCGAGGCAACTCGTAGCGGATAATGTGTGTGAGGTCATTGGCCGCATTCAGACCAAGTTGATTCAGTTGAAGCTGCTCAGGTGCAGTTAATTTTGTGAATAAATGAATCTGGTTTAGCTTCAGCCTCTGTAAGTAGGACACATAAATGCAATGTAATCCATAAATGTAATGCCAAATCCAGAACACTGGATTTGACATATGTTGTTGATGAGTCATAAAAAGCAGAATAAATGCCATAAAAATGTTTAGTTGATATTTGGCAAGTACTTTAATTGGGCCTTCATAATCTTACTTAATGACAGACCAAATGTTTATATGGATGTTTTGCAAGTGTAATGCAGAAATAACTTTGTAACTTCACTTACAGTATAACTTTGAAAGAACAGCAACACGACACAGTCATATTATTTGTTGTTATACTTGTCAAGGCAAATATATGGACATATGGAAAACACGCAGCTCAGTTGGTAAGGCAGTCGTCCATGGACCACAGGGTCAGTGGTTGGATCCCCGGTCCCTCTTGTGTGTGTGTGTGTGTGTGTTGGATAAAAGCATCTGCCAAAATGACTAAAGGTAAACATAGAAATGCTCAAGCTTTTTCTTTCCGAGAAAAGGAAAAATGGGAGGACAGGAGAGCACCACCTTGTCACTTTCCCTTACAGAACCTGCCCTCAAGCTTTTTGAATAACTATTTCATACTCATCAGAATCTTTAAGAATCCAGACTAACACAATGTCATAATGGTATAAATAATATACACAAGTTAACACCACATACAGCTCTGAAACCATTCCAAAAAAATTTATAATAAATAAATAAATAAAAACGTACCAGTGCTCCGCAGTATGTGGAAATTTAATGCTCATTAAATGAAGCAGAATGTTCTGCACACCCATAACCATTATTACCTGGTGCAGCATTCGCATGGAGCTGGTGCTGAAGATGACAGTAGAGGGAGGTAATTAGAGTGACAGCTGCTGCTGGAACGTGTTGCTTTGGTGGACGGATGTTTTCTTTCAGCTTTGTCTCTGTCTGCCATTCAGACATACGTGGAACTTACGCTCTCATTCACTCGATAAATGCACATGGGTTAAAAGCTAAACAGGATCAGGCTTCCACTGTAGTGGAGTTATTTCAAGTTATTTTTTCCTATAGTATTTGCATCTCGACTCTTTCCTTCCATTTACCCACAGGCGGATTTTCTCGCCCTGCATTAATACACTTTCTCAAGGCCTGTTTGTTATATTTCGGCTATGAAAAAGCCGTGTGCGCTGTATGTTTGCTTAGCTCGTAGCGATTCCCTGTCCTCAACGCTCCTCCAATTCCCACCTGAGCAATTCAAGACTGGGAGTGGACTCGGTCTCTGTCTGCCTAGGATGCTCGTTAGATAAAGAGGAGGTTCGTGTTCTGTGTGTCTACGGCTGCTGTTAGTCAGTTTGTCTGTCTGTATTCTTCTCGCTGCTCACTTTCTCGCTCTTTTTCTCTTATCTTGCAATGCTCTGGAGATGGTCTACTCAGTACAAACAGCATCTGTCCGGGAGAATAATAACATCTATAATCGTTCCCTAGAGTGTCAACAGTGGAAAACAGATTTCTTGTTCGTTTTTTTTTTTTTTACTTTGCTGCTCAAAGTTTTCAGATGTATGATTCATAGACACCACACACTGAAATTTCTCTAAATAAACCAGTTTCAATTCGAAATGATGACAGGAGTTTTTTACATTAGCTCGTGTTTGATACTGCTTATTTTATTTTCCACCTCCCTGCATCTTTTGACGCTCAGTATACTGTAGTTTGTCAGTCCACCAGATGGGATTTCATGTGAGGTTGAACAAATCAGGGATACGTCTTTGCAGGAGTGTTTTTTTCCAGTCTCAGTGTGTGTGGCACTGATTTCTTTTCTTTAACCTCGCTTGGATGTTGTAGAAAGTCCCTGAACACTGCTCTAACAGGTGAAAATCAAACAGCGACTTCCTGAGAGGGAGTAACTCGTCTCTCCAATATCGTCTGCGAGGGGAAAAGAATATTCACATTGAATCAGATTTCGCGGCGCTTTTAAAGGAACACAGATTTATGTCTCAATGCAGAAAGATTTGGAAGGTATCTCTGATGGATTTGGAACGTGTGTGTGTGTATTTGCATACAGATGAGCTTGCGCATACTCATCTGCGTAACCTCTGTCGGAGTGCACATGTGCTGCGTGTGCACACTCCAGCGGATGAGTGTTATCACTCTTGTTGCAGCTCGCTCCATTAGCGGGTAGGGATTCCTGCGCTCTGCTCCTAGCCAGAGGAGACCAATTAAAGCCATCAGGCAGTGTCAGGAGAGCTGTGCTGCTCTCAGAGCCCGCGGAGCTCCAGAACAGAGGCTTTAGATGGGCTCCATCCTCCTGCTTTAGTTCTGCGCTGCCTGCAGACAGGCAGAGCAGGGAGACTCTGGAACAATTATAGGTAATTCATGCCACCATTTTCTTTTCGCCTGTATTGCATCGATTTGCATCAATGCACTTAATAAATAAATATCATTATGGAAATTGCTACCATTGTTTTCCCTCGCTCAGTTTTATTCAAAGGCACGAGGACTGCAGCATGCAGTGGGCAGCAGATCAGGTCAGTCTATTACAGGGGTTAAGACATCTGGACCACTCATACTTGTAGTTATTCTTGAGGGCAGTTCAGAGTCTCCAGTCCAGCTTCTTTGGATTTTAGCAGATTGTTGACATTCCCCACAGGCTTTTTGAATAATGTTCTTTCAGAACTGAACATAACAAATGTATAAATTAAATTGTGAGTTTAAATCCAATAAAAAAAAAATCTGCTTTAACTTGCCAATAGTGTTTAAAAGAGTGAAAATAAAGCATGTTGTCCTTTAGTAACTCCAAGTCCTCCTATTAATATGGCCTTATTTTATTGGACTGACAAAAATTGAAGGATTTTAAAAAGATACGTTTTCAGAGGCATGCATGAATACTTTTAAACCATCACCGTAGATATGCACAAAGGAATTGCAGCGATTCAGCACAGTTTGAGGCCCTCCCAGTGGATGTTATTATAGCTTTTCTGCAGCCTTCCATATTAATGCTGCTCTCATCAGCCATGTTCGACCAGGCTTTGGGGCTTTGTTTCACATGGAAGCCAGAGATGTCATCCCCAGTTACAAAATAAGGCACCAAATACGACCTTCCTTTTTCCCTTCTCCATCCTTTCCTTCCCCCTCGCCCTCCTGCTATCACCCTGCCCTGGGGATCACTGTTGTGGAAATAGACCCTGCTCCGCAGTGTCTACTCAGTAGGTAATAACTCGCAGTTCAGACTCAGATAAAGAGTTCCATTCATTAAAGTGGCTGCTCTCTTTCTCCACACGAGTGACACCTATCCCCCGGGAGAGCAGCGGTGAAATACAAGGGTTGAAACCACAGGCACAGCCTTCACCGGCCCTGATTGCCTCCCTTCGAGCTTTTAGGTGAAGAAACCTAACTCCCCCTGAGCCTCATTCTCAGTCTGATCTTCATTTTTATCAGTGGGAATCCCTAATCTTTTTTTTTTTTACTTCATCCTTCACTCCCCTCTGCGCCTCTTAATGCACTAACTCATTGCCTCTATTATCGCCTGCTACCGCCTTCACCTGCACATCTCCATCTGCTTTCCTAATCACACCTCGACTTCTTTGGCGGTTTCTCCCTCACTCTCCGACTTTCTTTTTTCCCCCGCGTTCATCTCCGTCATCACGTTTGACTACACATCTGCCCAGTTTTTTTTCTGTTTCTGTTATCTGTTTTGTCGCTCCGTCTCGTCAGCGGGTCTGTGAGGTCCCTGAGCACTGGGACTCACTGATGCGTGCATCGGTCAGCAGTACTCATGGGTAATGTGTAGATCATTCATCCTCTGGACAGGTATGTAATAGAGGCGGGACGAAGGGGAGAAAGGGGACAGTGGGGGATCTCTGGAGGTATGAGAATCAATTTCATCGGGAATCACCGGTGCAAAGAAGCAGAACCTGTGTCTCTTTGAGCCCCTCTCTCTTTCTTTCCTTCTCTCTGTCTCGTCCTCTCTGCTTCTCTCTCTGTCTTCATTTCCTCTCTGACTCTTCATGCTGATCATATGTATACAGACACCCATACCTTAGACTAGCCAAGCAACAGAATAAAACCTCACACAAATTAGAACACAGATGCCATTATTTAAGTCAGACCCTTCTCTTGGCTCCAGCAAGAAATTTAATAGCACACTGTAGTCCCGTGTTGCTGTGAACAAAGGAAAAACACTCTTTTCTCCGTTGCACCGTATCTCCCTGAGCACAGCAGTGCATCGGAGCAAACTAAAGAGAGAGACATAAAAAAAATCCCTACAGCGATTGCCCCTCTACTAAAAGTGGCCGCGGCGAAAGGCCTGTTACACTTCTACCAAAGAGCCATTGGAGACAAACAGCGGCAACATGCACTCAGGCTTTTTCAGTCACCTGTGAAATCGAACTTTGGTTAAAACAGCCCGAGATGCATGCACCTGGTACCTGTAGCAAAGATGTGCATGCTAATGTCTTTAATGGCATTGGCCATCCACCACAGGTTCCACTTCATAAACTGAAATGATGACTATTGGCTGACTAACACACACCATTTGACCCGGCACACCAGAGGAAACAACGATGAGGGAGACAAGGAAAATTGCTCATCAATCATGACCATGGATGGTCAGGCGCTCTCATCTTGTAGTAGTAATGTTCACTGAATTGATTATGGAGTGATGAGGTGGAGTAAAATGTGGCATCTCGCGCATGTATAGCAGACTGAAGATTTTTTTTTTTTTAAGTTATGATGGCTATAAAACATTTGCACAGATGTTAATGTTTCTACACAATGCCTACAGTAGACTCAGTTCTGAGTATTACTACTTATTTGGAAAGGAGACAGTGATGAAGTGACATAATGAATGTGTGTGTGTGTGAGAATTAAAAAGAAGGAGACAGAGTGAAAGACACATAGAGCCAAGGGAGGTTCTGCCAAGTGGGTTTTCCACTCTACCAGTACAGAAATGATGCATAACTCCACAGAATGCCCTTTAATTGGTGCTATTAATATCAGTTAAAGTTTTAATACCTATTTATTAAAACTTAAACTTTTTTTCTAAGGCCTAATATGAATAGAGTAATGAATCTCAAGGGCTGTGCTCTATAAAAAGGCTTCGGCATAAATTATTAATGCTCTACCACTTCATCTGCGAGATCTCACTCCTGCAAGATTTGTTAAAAAGGAAATAGCCCAAAGGTCTAATTTTAGGAGGAATTTTCAACATTAAACACATGCGAGTTCCATATTTCTTAAATATTTCTGTTGAAATTTCTGCCATGCATGTAAACCCAAATGTCGCTTCCATCCTGCATTGCTGGAAACTTCTAAACTCTCCTCCGGAAGTTGACAGGGGATCTCTGGTTTAAATTGGCCATGTATAAAATGTAAACAGTCTGTGCAGACAGACAGAGAGGAATCCTAATGCAGCCTAATTTGTCTGTTTGTACCATTAAAGTCCTTCCCTCTGTCAGATAAACTGAAAAGCTGTAGCACTTATCTGCTGGAAAAAACAGCCAAATGAACAGAGAAATGTTTTAGGAAGGCACAGATCCAGTTATACCCTAGCATTAGAATTAATTATAGTTCCAGGATTAGAAACTTTTGCCCTGACACCAAGTTAACTGTTTATAGTTTTGACTTTGAAGTACAAAAAAAAAAAAAAAAGTTTCCATGCACCGAAAGCGTTTGCATTCTGAAGAAATAGTACAGAATAAGCAGGGATAAGATCAGCGAGCCTGTCTGTGCATTTGGTCCATTGTCATCATTATTATATATATATGTATATGTACAGTGCAATATAGGACAGCATGCCTAAAATGCAGTTGATTTTTAAAAAATACAGTTATTTCTGAGTTAATCAAATTCTTCTTGTGATTCTAAGCATTTAAAGTCTTTACGGGTTTACTGGAGTCTGGTGCTCTGACAACTTTCACGGTGAAGATTTGGATTTTCATCCGCAGACATCAATTTCTCGTGGGCTCCGCTGCATCACATATAAATGTGCTGCATTTAATTGACTTGCCTGGTTAAACTTGCAGGCGTAGTGGCACTTGCATCTTACTCCTCCACGCTCCACTTCTTTCCCCCCCCCTTTTTTTTTTTTTCTGTCTTGTATCCTGGACCAATCCCCGGTATTCTATTTCATCACTTCCCTCAAAGTGGTCCCCTGCACCTCCATCCCCACCTCATGGTTTCAGCTGGAGAGTGGGAAATGAAGCTTGTATAATTAAATATTAACAGCTTGCTGATGAGGGGATTGAGAGCAAGGGGTGGGCAGAGGAACACACCACTGAATCCTGTGTCCTACTTCTTACTCTTAATGTCCACTGGGAATTATTCATGTATCCGCTAACCTGCACTGGCACCTAAGGAGGTGCAAGGGTAGCAGTGAACTGTGCCAGAGTGGCACAGAGCGAGCCAGGGTCAATCAGCGTTAATAGAAATCCTATTGGGGGAATCGAATTCTTGGGTGGGGGGAGGTTTTCATTATTAATTAGCCTGTCAGATGCTGTTCTTATCTGTTTGGATGGCTGTTCAAAAGCTAAGTGGCCGGTGCATGAAGTTTTAGGTGTAGTGCAAATGGAAAATGAACGGGCAATTGTCAAATTCCAGTGGCTCCACAGCGTAGACCAAAAAGTGTTGAGTTTATCATATATATTCAAGCAAATTAATTAGCTAATCATGTTTGTACACATTCCAAAGACAGAGAAAGTGAGAGAGAGAGGAAAAGAACACGTCTGCATCATTATTTCCTTCTCTTTTGAACGTTTGTGCCGAATTCATGTTGGTCAACATGAATAAAGCAAGATGACATTTTATTTTTAGAACTTTAATCCACCAGCTATTATCTTATTTGTCTACAGCTAACTTCAGCTTAACATGCACTAATAGCAGAGGAAAATGTGTAAAACCCTCCTAAGGGACAATACTTGTTCCAGTTCTTGTTTGTTGAGGCATTACCATACACAAGTCCTCATAATCTCAACAATTAGACTAGATTAAACCGGGGTTTATGCAGGATCTGAGCAGTGCGAGTGGATCGGCATAATGTGCCATGTACATCATCATAATGTGTAACAAAGACGAGATTTTAGAAATGGCTTGCTCTTTATAAAATGAAGCATTACCAGCCGCGCTAAACTTGAGGCGGAGGCAGTGCTCGGCTGTTCTCGCTGTGTGCTGCAGTTGTCTCTGGTACTCAGTCAGGCTATTAGAGACCTCTGTGCTCACACCTAATAGAACAGAGTCTTTGTTTGTGTGTCAGTGCCTTGCTCTGTGCATTGGTGCCTTGGGCTTGTCTTTAAAAGTGGACACGGCCAACGTTTCCCACCATGGCCCCTTAATTTCTCTGTGAGATATCCATGTTCAGAGTGAACGCATCACGCAGCTCAAGGATGCCGTGAAGCAATTAGGGCTCTCTGCCGCCCCTGGCGTGTCAGCTTCAGTAAATAAAGCTCCCTGCAGCCCCCAAGCAAATGATGACGAGAGAAAACATAGAGCAGACTTCAACTCTTGAATTCAAAGGGCTGAACACCCACCAGCATTCCCCTCCCCTCCTCTCCTCTCCTGCTTGGCTGAATCACAGAACCCAGCGGAGACAGTGGGAGGTGGGCAGTGGCTGTGTGTGTGTTTGTATGTGGTGTGTGTGATCTTCCATCTAAAAATGACCACCCAGCGATGGTAATGGTCTCAGTGCTTTCTGCGTCTCCAGCTGTGTGTGCAGGTTACCCAACCTGCACACAACATCTGTGGCATGGCAAACTTGTTTCGCAGACTTTAGGGTTTTTTCATATCCAACCTAGCTGCCTGGGTGGGTATTAACGAAAAAACCCAATCAGCAATCAATCTGTCAGCAATGACAGGTGACATATTCTGCCCCTGGGTGATTACCACCGACATCTATCTATGCGAACCCGCCCGCCATTCGTACCCGCACGTACCTCGTCGGGATGCACCGCGAGTAATTATCCCACCCAGTGGTTTTTCTAAAGGACCACAAACTCAACTCAACCTTGAAACCTAAAATAGCTGACGGAAGTCCTCTGTGTGCCACCACTAATTCATCCCCCTTAAGAGTTTTAAATTCTAAATGTGTTCATTATTTGTTTTTCAAATGACTCCTTGCACCTCGCAGGAAGCATTTGTTATCTACGGTGGAATAAAGTTGAGCCCGAGTGGGAAACCACAGGGAGAGAGAGAGAAATTGGCAGTAAAAGAGAATAGTGGATGATTTCCCCTGATACCGATCTGCTTTTAAAGAGTAAACTTAATAATATTGCTCACCTGTTGGTGTCTGGTGCTTTGCACAGGGCAAAGTCACTCTCGGTATCACTGTGGCATGAACCAAATACCGGCTTCGTTAACCATCCCCACAGTGACACAAAGGCTTGACGACCAAAGCCTGCCATCACCACCACTTATACCAGCACTTCTACCACAACCATCATAAATTATAATCATTGTCGTAATCATAATCATCATTGTCACCATCTACAATATTATCATTATTAGCTTTGCCATTTTCAAAGCACATTAAGGGAAATAATGAAGACAGAAAACATTAAATTAACAAAAAAATAGTAAAATGTGACAGCAACTTAGTCAAAATAGTAATCATTAAAGTACAACATGCAAAAGCAGTTCAAGGACTATTAAGTAAAGACAATTATGTAAATGTTTGCTTTTATGAAATTAATTTTAAAAAATGACACTTTGTGCCTGAATTGAAAAAACAGGAAACATGCCATAATGGGAACGACTTAATAATCCCCTCATTCACGCACATTAGAAAATCTAAAAAACAATGTTGCTATCTCTACGACCATATTTCATATGTCATCTTTAAATTCCTGTGGTAAATCTAGGTGTGCATGCTGATGCCAGCATTGGAGAAGTGGTTTGCGTGAGCGTGTATTAGCAATATCGCTTGTTTGGTGCTGTTGATAATGTGATTCTGCTAATGACAGAGGTAATTGCAGTGGGGGAGAGAGGACTGGCCTGTTTGTTGCTGAGCTTGTAAAAGAAAGGCTGAACATGCACCTGCCATCTCCAGAGATACTCATTAAAGAGGAGACGTGTCAAGTCCCAACATTTCAGTTCCCTTCGCATAAACAGTGAAAACCGAACACGGTGTAGTTATCCATTCTCATTTACAAGCGCACACGCACACGTCACGGATAATCAAACTTTTATTTTTTTTTATTTTTTGGGCTTTTGTTAAGATTCAGTTCCTCCATTCACAAATCATCAGAGTCAAAATGAAACGTTATGACAGGAATGCAAGATAAGGTGTGAAATCGCCAAATCTCCTCCTCTCACACTTAAAACCAGGGCACCAGCTAATGCAATTACTGCTTCAACTTATTATCACTAACTATTCTCAGACACTCCCGGAAAATGTTTAGTGATTGAACAAGAAGAGATGAAAAAGAAGAATGTATATCTGATTAGTCCGTGGTCCTTCCCATAGACCAGCCACGGGCAACTACGTACTGTACACTGATGTAGCAGATCAAAGCATGTTCAGTGAATAGCGTGTAAAGAGTGAAATAAGACTTACAGTATTTGCCAACAGCTCCAAACAGAAACCCGCTTTAGTCACGATTTGCATTTATTTGCATATGGCACGTTTAATTTGTGTTTCGTCCTAATGCGACATGAAAGAACCGGCATGTAAATACGTTCATCTTCTAATTATGGCAGCCGTAATCAGCTCCATCATACTACAAACTTGCTTGTAAAATATATAACAAGCCTCTCTAAATGAAAAATATGAACTACAACTAATTGGTCTGTTAATTCTTCCGACTTTGCTGCACCGAAACCGTTCTAATTTTCAATGAAATAAAGAGCACTGCCACCTTTGTCTTTCACTGTCAATCACGTCTCTCGATTCGCTGTTGAACTTTTCTCCCATCCCTCTTTTATCTCCCCCTGTCTCTGTCTTTTAGTTCCTTGTCTCTATCACCCATCCTAAATCATTTGTTCAATGTCTTTGATTTCTTACTTGGAGCCAGGAAATGAAAGGTTAGGTGCTGTGATTGTTGGTTGCTGGTGGGATCCGGTGGTCCCCCCGCTTCAGGCCCATCAAATGACCTCTTTAAAGGTTCAACAGGAAGAGCAGGAGACATTGATGAAAGAGCAGCGGTTGACATTTGTCTCTCACAAAAGCTAAGCATCGTTATTTTTCCACATTTTCTCTCTTTTCTATGTCGTGGCCCATCTTTTGAGAGCACTTTTTTTTTTCCTTAACATCTTCAAACATCTTATAAGACCATATCTGATTGAGAACATGTTGTGTTTCAAACAGTCTTCAGCTTTAAATGTAACCTTCGTTTTCTTTTCCGCTTCTAAAGGGAAAGGAAATACCCAGGGATCTCTCCTTTAACTATTTTCCTACACATTGGAGATTTGCAAGGAACAGATTGATCCCTGTCACTTTGCATCCTTGTGTTGCGTGTGATCAAGGCAGCGTCTTCTTTAAAAACTAGAATAAGACCAAAGGGAAATAGCAATGTACAGATATCGCAAACAGAGGTTGAAAATCCAAGAACCAGTGTTTGGGACACTCAATACAAAGCTTTGTATTTCAAATGCTATTCTAAAATGACAAAAAGATTCTACACAACATCTGCTTTTAGCATCCTGTCACATCGTCACCCCGTTCGATTACAACAGAAGAGCTCAAAGAGACAAATGACATAAAGTACGAGCATGTTTGTAACTTAATAAAGTTATTCATTGTGTAGTTGGTCGGGTCGATGCCATTCAGGCGGGAAGTCAATGCTTGTTAAGATTCTAGTCTTTAGTTGTGAGACTCCGTTGCTGCCAGTTGTTTGCAAAGTTTTGTCCTATACATGTTTCATAATTTTGACCGACAATAGCGCACATGACACCACATCTGAGCTTGTACAGCTCACCTGAAGTTTAGTTGGATTTACAAGGTGCTGTAGTCTGCACCGTCAGTGCCTTTCCATCCCGGCGTGTGAGTGAGCCTCTCGTGCCGTTTTGTTGGGTGATAAACCTAACGCACATTTAGGCGCAGAGGTTTCATCGGATTTAACTTTCTGCGATCTCAGCAGTGCAGGTATCCTGGCTCTGAGGCCAAATAAAGGTGTGTTTCACACTTTCTGTATCCACTTTAGTAAATCGTTTGTGAAATTTCACTATGCACGATCATTTATGGTTATCATAGAGGATAGGGAGTAGATTGTGGGTGAAATGACATTGATGAGTTACCTTTACCTTAAACTTCTGCCTGCCCTGAACCCCGGTGCTGTATGTACTGAGTAATATGAGCAATAGAGTTGAATAATTGTGTCCTCAAAATAAAGATGGGTATAATTTATTTGCCACAATTATTCAGTTCTTTTATACCCATTTGGGTTTGTTTTTTTTTTTTGTCCGCACCTATGAAAATATGGAGGGATATTAAAGTGCAAATTTAAAAAAAAAAAAATTGGGGGAGTAATTACATACTGTCCCTTGAGTAAAAAGGCAGAGAAATGACCCAGCATGAAACAACTGCTGTTAAAATGATCCTCATCATCTTTCTTAAAACTCAATTTTTATTCACTGTTGGGTTATAGTTTCATAACCTCTTTTTTTCTGGAAGCTGTGGCATGATTATTTCACTGGCATAAAAGCACCTTGAGCATCTCTCTTCATGTCTGGGTCCCCTCTGGTCAAGGCTGGTCATTTGGCCACCATGGCAACCAGAACTTTGCCCTATTCTCATATCCGTCCCGGACTAGTTCACCCTGAAAATGTCATATCTAATATTGACTCATTTTAGCATGAAACTTTAATAAGCTGTCAGACAAGGGAACCCAACCAGACACTGTCCATAAAGGGTATATCTGGCCTCAAATTACTGGGCTTGTTCTCCTTTTCCAGATGCATTCACATTTATCTTTACTCTCTCTTACACTCCCTTAATGTATGAAATGTATGACTGTGTAATATTTCATAGCTGTGCAAGACTTCCTTCATCTCATGTAGCTTCGCATTACAATTTCATCCCTTGGTTGGCTTTCAGCTTTTCTTTTTTCAATCTTCTTTTCCGAGCTGCTGCTCCACCTCTCTCCTCCTTTGTTGTCTGTCCTCCTGCTGTCATCTGATTGATGCCTTTGCCAGTGTGCTGCATACTTCATTACTCTGATTTTTACTGTGTCTCAGACGGGCTTTGCACTGGGGAGAACTAGAAATGTGTCAGCAGTGGTCGGGGGGGGGGGCACGGTGCCCTACTGAGCAAATAAAATCATCCAAATAAGATCACAAAATCACCTCCTGTCATTTCTCCTGTGATTGTAGACGGGAAGAAAGGGCTGCATGGAGACCATTCTGGGAAGACAAATATTCTCGTAGACCCGCTGGGGCCAAAGGCTGAATATTCTTGATGGCAGACGCATACAGTACAAAACCATTCTCATGGACAAAACCTCTATCCTGGTAGGATTTACGGATGGCAGAGGTGATACTGGATATTTAGGATTACTTCAAGCTCAAATGCCTTTAACTCTTACCAAGTCAGCTGGAGTGTGTTACGTGCAGCTCTCAGCGCTGGAAGGAAACCTTTTCACAGACTTGTGTGCAGTGTAATTACAGAGTTAGTTGAGCTCGACTACTCTCTTATCTCTTCTACTGGGACAAGAGCCACATGAATGGACCCTTCTGTTCCCCATCCTCTCCAGCAAGCACCAAATCACTATCAGTAATAGATTTGCTCTCAGTCGTCTACCTCTTTATCTCTCTTTCTCACCCTTTTCCCCCCCCAATGCTTTTTTTTCCTCCACAGCCGCTTTCAGTCATGGAGTCGGTAACATTGCTGGGTTCATTTATCTCTTAAAGAAGTGACTTTCTGGCTTTTGCGCATTGGTTTTATGTTATGGAGAGGCACACGGTGCCTGTGTTCTAATTAACAGTGCGATTACAAATAGAGGATAATGCTCATATGATATTTGGAAGGCACCGCTAGGGGTGAAAAACATTTTTAATGTCTTAGAGAGACATGTTTACTGCATCAAATTGCTAAGCTGCAAGGCTACCAATTCCAAAAGTGTAGAGGCAAACAGTTCTGTAATTTTTTTGCACAAGCAGTGTACTTTGCATAACAAGCAGTCTCTCGCTTCAGAAATTTCCTCGTGTGCTGCTTCAGAGCAATATCTCCGAATAGAGGAGTAACTGCATTTTTTCTCGGCCATCATAATGTTGCATGTGACTCTTCTGGTAAAGTAAGTGTTTTTATCCATACCTGAGCCATGTCGAAAAAGTTACAGAACTGTTGCTCGACCTTAAGTAGACACAGTGCTTTAGCAACTTTTACAGAGAATGCGAGTTAAAAATTGCTGTACTGTTCACTTATTGCCGTGAATGTCTGAGGAGGACTTACTCATGTCTTATATGTTGCTCCTCTTGCTCAAGAGTGTACATGTTTTATGTGTGTGTGTGTGTGTGTGTGTGTGTGTGTGCGTGTTTGTCTCCCTCCAAGGTCTGTTTGTGCATTCAATAGGAACTAAAACACAAATGGAGTGTGAATTTTGTGTTTACAAAAGCCCTTCACTGCTGTTTCGCCTCTTTCTTTCTGCTGAGGACAGCAACGGGTGTCAAAACATAGTGAAGTTTGACATCCTGACGCTGCTTGAATCTCAGGCCAGAGGCTGTCAGTTCAGTGAAAGGGAGAGGGAGACCCGGTGCCTTATTTGAAGGCCTGTCTGTTTGACATCGCTTCTCCTCGCCATCTGACTACATTATCTGTATTCTTATGCAAAGCCTGTATAACTCTGTCATTCAGAGCATAGAACCACTGCGTTTATGTGCTTGTGTTTCTGTGTGTTTGCTCCTAAGTGTGTGTGTGTGTGTGTGTGTGTACTTGCACACCTTAAAGGGATTGCTGAGACCTATGAAGTGTTAACACAGTGATTTTATTCAGTGAGGAATCATAATGAAGTATCACTACATGTCTCCCAGCACCTCCGCAAGATTCCCATCACAAAAAGAAATAGTATTACTCCGTTTGAGAGGATGCCAGGGGAAGAGAGGTGTAAGTAATGCTGGACATGTCTTCCACTGACATTCTCCTGACATACCTGTCATTTGAAATATCTATAATGGATGTCTTCTTGCTACACTGACAGTGTGAGAGGGAATAGGTCAACTGCAATGTCTGACATTCTCTCAGCCTTAATTAGGAGTCACCTGGCCACACAACATTCGAGTGTCTCGAAGTCACATGTAGGGTGGTGCATGTCCACACAAACACAGCAGCCACAAGCAGCCACAATGGAACATTCCTGTTTCACACAGCTGGCAGCTTTCTACTGTCTGCTGCATATTAACTTTGACAATGTGCAAACAAATACAGTATTTGTTACAAACAGTACATCAAGTGATGAAGATGCTGCAGCAGCCATGCCAACACAGTGTTTGTGTTCCGACTGGTGCATTGCAAGATATAGTATATTAAAGCGATATTGTTTCTCAAAATGGTGAGAGTGGATGCCTCCTGCAGCACATTGTCTGGTGCAAGGCTGTTAACCCTATTAGGATCTTTAGGCATTTGCATGCTTATTTTTTCTTTTTCCCTTTCTTTCTATTTCTTACATTTCTAACTTCAGGCAATTAACGTGCGGGTGTAGTTGCTGGCTCTGCAGATGCCTAATAGCCTGTCCTTGACTTTACTGAAAAGACAGATGGAAAAAAAAATGCTCTGACTGTTTTGGAGGGCAGAAAATTGTTAATTGAAACAGGGGATGAGGCGATGTGTACTGCACATCACCGTTCTCTCCAGAAGCACTGTCAAACAAATTGTCTGCCGGCTGATAATGTAATAACACAGCTGAACAAAGCATTCTCTTCAAAGACATGGCAGGAATTGGATGAGGAGAAGAGAGTTGTGTTAGCTTAATTTTTTTCTCTTTCTCCAGACTTGACAGTTTATATCAACGATGCCTCAGCATGAATAAGAAAATCATGTTCGTATGTTCTGTGCTCAATTTGCCCTCTGTCGAACTATTTGCTGAGCTGCAGTGACCAGAAAATGAGCAGCCTTTTTCCCGAATAACCCGCACTGCTATGGAAAGAAAATTGTGCTTGCAGAGGCTTTATTTGAGTTGCTGAAATTTGAATATATCATGCTCATGCATTGAGCAATTGGATAAAAAGAAGATATGGTTCAGGAATATATTTGAAAATTAAATCTAAAAGGCACAGTCTAAAATTAGACATAAGTTTCATTCCTGTTTAGTTTTCTAATTAATATTAATTTGTTTTACTCTAATTTGGATTAAGTTTTCCAAACTCAATTCGCAGAGGAAGGGACTTTTTCTCATAAAAGTTATGTTTTCTATGAATTATTTACCCACTCAACTTTTTTTTATTGTGGATGAGTGGTGCAGACTTATATAATCCAGTCGCTAAGGTAAGACTTTCAAACTTTTAGAGAGAAAACAGTTGAGAATAGGTGGTAAAAAAGGGTGGAGACAATTTAGAACACCAAACTAAAGAAATGGTGCAAAATCAATCATAGTAAATATTGTTATTGACAGTTATTGACAGGTATGTTGGGAATGTAAGCTAACAGCAACGGCGGTGTACTATAAGAAAGATTCTTGGAGTAACATAGGTAATAAATAAATAATAATGAAACTATAAGAAAAAATAGTATGTGAGAAGCTGTTTTCAGAGTTTTGCATTCAAGTGAGCTCGTATCATATATTAAAAACTACAAATTTAGGAGCACAAGATTAATTGCCGCTCCTGAGAAGATTACACCGCTGTTATCACCTCGTGCATATTATTTGTTCCCGAGTGTTGAGTTCATTATTTAAAAGATTTTTTGAAAATGTGCTCACACATTGCTTTGTAACCTCTGCGTGCACAGTTAACATCGTGACTACCACAAATTCTGTGAAATCATATTCTTGATATTGCAAGGATCAAAAGGTTGCTTGTAAGATACAGTAATGACAGGCAGGCAGTGTTCAAATCCAACTTGTCAGAAAACTGTTTATCATTGAACTTTGAAGGTTTTCTAACTCTGGCAAATGGAGTAATCCTTCTGCTGAGAAAGAGCAGAGCATGGCCTGAGGCAAAACATGCACCTTTGACACAGAGAATATATTATCTTAAATACAGCATGATTTCTACTCTTAGCATACATCTCTTGCTTAACAAAAGACAGGCAGCAGCAGAGCCGCTTAGCAAAAACCCATTTTGTTTTTCTGCTGGGTCTGGAGTGAACTAGGGAAACTTTAAATTGTGTGCGCTGCTGGGTCTGACAAATAGCCATATACTTCCTGAATGCAAAAATAGTGAGTCATTTCCCATGATTTGATTACTACGTTTAACCCTGAATGGACTACCGTCTCGTGTTGGCTGTGTTCCTCAGCCTTTTCACTGCCTTTAGATTGACTACTTCAAAGAATTTCGCTTAGACAAAGAACCATAAGAGTGTCTGGATGCAGTACGGAATCGGACTCGAGTCTGTGATTTGACAGTCCTCTGAATTATATGCCCACCCCCTCCCCATCCACTTACTTGTGAATTGCTCATTAAATGAAATTTAAAAAAAAAATCCAGTGCATTTTGTTTCCTACAAAAACATAATCACATTGGCAGTTTACTTGCATAGGAATGTAATTATTAGTAAACAGGGTTGATAACTATGTAGGTGTTTATCGTTGCGGTCGTAATCATTGGTGGTGATGAGCTGGACTGTATTATTTTTGAAAATGTTTATTATATTCTCCCCACCCTAATTTTTGTAGATTGGATTTTGAAACACCTCTCAGCAGTCTAGTTCAACTGCGACTGCAAACTGGAACCTCTGCATTAGGCAAAGTTAAATGAACACCTCTCAAACAGGCAAATAAAAACTGAATTGAATATGTGTAAAGTTGAATTGAAAAAGTGTGATAAAGAAGTGAAATGGGCAAGTTTTTCAGCGTGGTTTCAGTGAGATACTCATTCACAGGAGAGATTAACTACTGCTCCTAACTATTGATTGTTGAAATCATGTAAATGTCGGACAATTAAAAGGCATTGCATCATCTGACATCTTTAATTGAATTACAAATGGTTTTAGTGAGTTGCGGAGGAAGGAAGACGAACAAAGAGATTAAGAGGCCAATAAAAGATGCATACATAATATTACGCACTCACAAAAGGCAACAAATGGACACAAAAATTCACAGTGGCATTCATCTGCAATGTAGCACAGGGCCACAGTAAGTAAGTCTCTGCCCCTCTGATTTAATCCTTAGATTCAGCATGTGCAGATGTGCTTCACTTCTGGCCAGCACATCGTCTTCTCTAATCTCTCTATAATTGCATTTTCACAAACAGACACACACCGACACAGAGAAAATCCCACTGCCATAAAAGCTTCGGAAACAAACATGTTTTGAGGATTATTGTGTGTGCCCTGTCTGTAAGAGTGATCTCCGAGGGATGACGCTATAGGTGAGAGAAATATATCCCTGACACTCTGTAAAGCAGCAGACCGAGCTCCTGGGTAGATCTGAGCAGCCGCGGAGAACCCACGCTTCACATCTATCTCCTTTCGCGCTCGCAGATTCTTGTCCATCACAGCGGTGTCATGTCTGCCGTGTCAGCGTTTATCAGGCCAGAGGACAGGCATGAGGTCCACAGAGGAGTGTCCAGAGGCCTGTCAGAACAGTAAGATCAGTGGGTGTAGATCTCAGCACCACACGGTCCAAACTGCGCCTCTGCACCACTATCTTCTATCAGCAGAGTCCTGTTAGAGCTACCGCAATAGAATTACACCAAGCGGGCACTTTGCAAAGAAAATCTCCCATTTTTGTTATGTACCATGTTTACGAGACTCTCTTCTGGCTTTGATGTGGACCCGCTGAACCGTGTGTTGGTTACTAAGCTGTTTTCCAGTGTTGCAGTGCAATCAGATCGAATCAAATCACTTAAGTCAGTCTAGGCAAAACGTTTCATGCTTGGCATGCCCATCAATTGGCATCACATTCACTCATTCAAACTAATTTCAGCAGTGTGTGTATATCATGATATCATCCAAATTAGGCTTTTAGCCAGCTACCTTTTCAAATTTCAAATTGGTTCTTCGCTCATTTTAAACAAATATAAATAGGTATACATTAACATAATAATATTCACCATTAGCAAAAATGTTAACAAAACAAATTGCATTTACTATGTTATAATAAGAAAGCAAGCAAAGTCACATACTAGTAATGCTGGATCTAATAAATCTTTGGCATTTTTAATGCAGGAATTCATTGATACTGAACATCATCCGAGTATTTGTATTTCTAATGAATGCAGTAAAGCATTGATTATTTAAGCACAAATTAAAACATCTGACAAAGTAAAAGAAATCGAGCACCTGTTACGACAATAATACGAATGACTATGCATAAAAAGTGATTATTGTGTGTCTACGTAAACACATCTAGCTTCATCAGTATTTGCTCAGTCAGAATCCAATATAGAAAAACAGGATGTGTGTTTGCGTGCGTGTGAGCCAGAGGGCGGGAGGAAGAAGCTGAGAGAAGAGAAATCCTGCTGAGGCTGCATTTGTCAGGTAAATGGTGACGATGACAGCAATAAAATGGAGATACTAATGGTCATGAAGGTAATAAAGAAGTGTGCGAAGCAGCCTTCCTAGTAGACTTGGGAGTTGAGATGATGCTAAGACTAACTGCCTCCGAATGGTTATGGCTGTCATTACAACGCCTCTGCATCTCTAACAAGGCTTATTGTACAGAAAAGGACGACCCAGGAGACGCTTAAATGAGTGTGTGTGTGTGTGTGTGTGTGTGTGTGTGTGTGTACAGTATCTGTATCCAAGTGTGTTTTATGTTGCAGTATCAAAGCCTCTAAGCTCCTGTGTGTTTTCGGTGTGTCTGTAGTGCTCTCTGTTTTTCAGCGAGCGCTCCCAGTTGTGTGTTTAAAACCGACCGCGCAGGGGAGAAAAGCCTGGGAGCGATGTGTGCTAAAAGTAAATGTCATCTTCAATAAAGGATGACAGAGTTCACAGGTCTACAACAGCATCCTGTTCCCCGTACCGATGTAGGCAGAGGCATTATGTAGCATACAGAGTGCCTCTTCACAACTGCAGTGAAACATTACTCTATTCATGAAGTGCTGGTTTGAATGCTGCTGATGTCAGGGATGATATTATGATGTGGTGCAAACTGTGTTCACTTTGCCAGATGTCTGTGGGGAAAATATGAGCAGCTCTTCTAAATGTGTTTTTTTTATTTTGTATTTTCTGCATACTCTTACATTTCAGTTCTGCAAATTTGCGTGTAATTCTTTTTAGTTGTTTTTCTTTCGACTAGAGACGCGCGTTATTGTTGGCAAATGTTTCTGCACATGAACAAAAAAACATGTCAACTAGTCCTACAACAGGGAGAAACAAGTAGACGAGAGTAGAAACAGGGTGAAGCTGAAACTGCATCTTCTCCCCACGTTGGCCCAAACAAATCTGCATGTGTTCATCGGGAAATTCTCTTTGAAACCGCAAAGAACATGTTGACAGGATTTCAATTTAAGAAATGCGCCAAAAGAGGAAGAACATTTCTGACTAATGTGTACATGAACTCGCAACATAGAGGTGGAAATCCAACGTTGGCTTCTTGGCCCTTTCCGACTTACAACATCATTAGAGCGATACAGTATTTGACCTCTGTCGGCTCTGTCTCGTCTTCAGCAAATACTTTCCATTACTTTAACTCTCTGCCTCCAACTCGGTGAAACTAGTTCAAACCACAGGGTGCGTTTTAGCCCAAGCCAAGCATGTGTTCTTGCTTTTCCTCTGTCCTTCTACTAGACTAGATGAGTCGCCCATAAATAAATCGCAAGTCGCAAACACTATTTAGAATGGCATTTGTCAGTTTCTGAGCCGAGCCAAGGCAGTTAATCTTGTGCAAAGAGCTGAGGAGACATATGAATCTGCAGATAGCCACCTCTGGGCTGACAGAGCCTATCTCAGCTCTGTCTGTCTGCCCGTGTGTCATCTCTATCTTCCCGTTTTTGTACTTTGTATAGCTTGTGTACACCGGTGAAGCACCGCACAGATACACAGGCGCACACTGACAGGGGGACGCGTACCAGTGGGAAACCTTAAATAAATGTTCAAGCACACTTAGCCGCACTTTCTATCTCAATTTTTTTGTGCATGCATACACACACACAGCATACACGTACAAATCACAGATTCGAGTGCGCACACACAGGCCTGCTTACACATTTAGTTTACACTGTGATTGCTAGGCTCATCGGAGCTTATTTCAACTGGAGATCTTTTCCATTTTATGAAACATGTGGCCAATTGAAAATGGAACCAATACGCTCTTTGCCTGGATGTATGCGCGGGGCGGGAGCTGAGGTGTTTTTATATCTGTGTAGAGAAAGGGAGAGGAGAGCATCTGTATCAGACCTCGACTGTGATTCATTTCACTTCCTGGGGCTTGCTCCTATCTGCTCTTGTTTACTGTGTGCAGCTCTGATAGCATCTGGACAGGAGGCAGACTTAATTGTTCTAGTGTAGCCCGTAATTCTTTTGGCTCCTGAGATGCGGAGCAAGGACAATTCAAGAATGAATGAGACCACATCTCTTCAATTAATCTCTATTCAGTTTATACAGAAGGAAAAGAACAAACCGTTTCACTCAGTACCCATCTGTTTACCTATCTTTGAAGATGAAGCTGCAATTTTAAGATGTTTTTTACATTGCAAGATGTATAAAAAAGTAACACACTTTGTATAGTTGATAGCTTGATAAATGAACGGTGGCTCTGCTAAGTTACATGATACATGATTACTACTTTGAAATTAATTAGACATAAATTTCATTTGTCCAGTTTATTTCCTATTCAGCTAATCTGTGTCTGTTTTGTCATTCAAGCTTGAATTTGGAGTTCTAATCGTTGACCAGTTGGCAAACTGCACTTTGAGCCTGGGAAAATGTTATGGATATTTTATTGTACTTTTTCTGTTCATTTTAGGAAGATAAACCAATGAGGTAGATGAAGAGCGTATTCCGTCCATGCTTGCATGCATAATATTACAATAATCTTGGGTACACTGTGTTAGGACTGCCGGGCCGCTTTTGCCTTCAGAACTGCCTTAATTCTTTCTGTCAAAGATTCAACACGGTGATGAAAACATTCCTTACAGATTATGGTGCATATCAACTCGATAGCATCACGCAGTTGCTGGAGAACTCTGTCGGCTGCACACGTCAGTTATGTGTGAATGAATCTTCTGTCCCGACACACCACAAATGTGCTCTACTGGACTGAGATCTGGTGACTGTGGAGGCCATTTGAGTACAGTGAACCCATTGTCATATTTGAGAGACCAGTATGTGATGATTTTAGCTTTGTGACATGGTGCATTACCCTGCTGGACGTAGCCATCAGAAGATGGGTACACTGTGGCCATAAACAGATATAGGATGTGGTATTTAAACAAAGAGCCTCGATGTGTGCTAAGAAAACATCTCCCACACCATTACACCACTAGAAAACTCGCTGGATATTTCTTCTTTTTCAGACCAACCATAGAGATGGTTGTGTGTGAAAATCCCAGCAGATCAGCAGTTTCTGAAACACTCTGACCAGCCTGACACTAACAACCAGGCCACATTCTCTCACTCTCTCAAAAATCACGTTTTGTCCCATGTTCTGACACTGGGCTTGAACTTCATCACATTGTCTTGACCATGTCCACATGCATAAATGTATTGAACTGCTGGCAGATAATTAGCTGGTTAGATATTTGTGTTGAGCAGGTGCACCTATAAAGTGGCACAAAGTAACACACACACACACACACACACTCAAACACACAAGCCACCGAGCTCACTCGACCTCGCTGCCATGTTCTGATTTAGGAGTAAATGTGGCACCATGTTCCCCATTGCGATAGTGATGGGTAGCACTGCACCTGCTGCTGTGCTCTCCACGTTTCTCAGCTCCAGATTCAGGGTTTAACAGGCGTGGACTTGGGGGCAGCGATAGAGGGGAGTAGGACACTCATAGGCTCCTCCATCATCTGGTTTACCTCTCGGCTTCTCTCCGCCAGCTTCTTCCTCTGAATAATGATGCACCACTCCCTCCCTCTGATTGCACTCCCCACTCGCAGACCACATATCTCCTCCCGTGCAGCTCCACACTCCACTGCAGCATTCCTGCACTTATTCCACGTTTCTCTTTCCGTTCTTTCTGCTGTTTACTTTCTTCCTTGTTCTCAGCATCCATTTCAGAGTTGATATTAATCGCAAGAGAACACAGGACCACCCTGGGGCACAAACGGCAATAGGATCCCTCAGATTTCCCCCCCGGTATTGTCACAGGGGAATTAAATGTGCACAGTCCTCACACCTTGTCCCTCTCTTCCCCAGGAGTCCAACTAATCCCATCCCAAGCCGAACACCTTCCTCTCTTACCTTTGCCCCCTGTAGCAGTGCTGTACTACAAGAGATGGCTCTTTTTTTAAGTCTTTGTCTGGACTCATTCTTAATTCATCAGTTGCTATTTGTATGAGGCCGAGGCGAAAGTTTGATTCTATTCCCAGTGTGCAGCAGTGTCCAGCAGGTTTGTCGGTGACAGCTCTATTCTGAATTACCAAGTGTTCCCAAGCCCTCAGAGGGAATCCAGGAGGGTTGGATTCTTTTCCTTCCCTTCAGCAGTTACAGCAAAAGCTTACCTTATTCCTTGAGGGCAATGACAACCGACTAATAGCTGGTACCTTCCACTTGTAGCTGCTTATTGTTCTGTACACAGTGTTTGTGGGAATAGGTTTGTTTCCACTTGAACAGGAGAGTTCCACAGGGGCCGTGTTCAGCTTTTGCCGATAGTAATTGGTACTTAAAATTGGAGTGCTGCTAAGGAACATTAATTGGGGAGCAGTCTCTGCCATGTCATTACACTTTATGTGGAGAACACCGACGTTGTTTTCATACAGTCGCTGTCATTGCTTGTGCATTGTCTACTGTATAATTTTTTTTCTTTCGATTTCCAAATGGTTTTGCATTTTAAATGTATATTTACAACACACACATTTAGCTACTGTTTAGAATGTTCAAATAATCAAGGGATTTCATTAATTATAAATGAAGTCACCATTGCTGGACTTTTACCTCAATCCTGACCTGTTGTACAATGCTGTACCATAAATCAGTTGTCCCACAGTCCCACAGTAAAGTATTTTCACTACATCTCCCCTACTATTCACAATTTCAGACTCATATAGACTCTAATAATCAAATCTTGTTTTTTCTCCTGGTGAGGAAATAAAGGTTTGTGAGAGGTGACTGCAGTGTATAGTAACTATAGTATACCCACAGGGCATCATAAGAACACATGGCTTCAGCCAAAAAGCAGTGCACCAAATCACTACTGTAAATCTTCATTCGATGAGTCAATGGCTAATCCTGGGATGATTAGTTATTGGCTCATCATACTAGGTAGTATACCGTAGGTATCAATTTGATTTTGCCCCTTAACTCTTTTTCCCTCGAGCAGTTCAATACAGTAGTTAAGCCTTATTGTCTCCTGTCTCACACAGCCGTTTTCTGGACTACGACAAGAAATAGCCGTTTGGCTGGTAAAGATCGAGCTTCTCTCCCTCCTTTGCTTTTTCACACCAGCTCACCATTTATGGCAGCGTAAACAAAAGCGCTGTTTTCATCCTCCGTCTGGCTGTGAGGCGGCTGAATGGGCTGATAAATGATCGGATGAAAGTGCATTTGTTTGTCTGCGTATGTGCGTTCGCGGCGGCGTGTTTGTCCATGTCTTTATACGTGTGCATTTGTGAAAGCTCACTCTTTCAAGTGTATGGACAATTTGTGTGGTACCCAGTAATTATGGCATGAGGATGCACGCATTATGTCTCTGTAAGTGTGTGCCACTGCTGAAACCCAGTGTGAAGAGAAAAGGCAGATTAAGTAAGCAAACTACACAAAAACAAATGAGCGCACAAATTGGGCTTCTACAGTTCTTTATTCTGTTATTCAATATGACCATTTAAGTGTGAAAAAACAATTTAATGTGATTGGGGACTTAGTTTTCAAATGTAATCTAATTTATAATAGACCGCTGTGGAAAAGAACTTTTGTAGTAAACTCTGTGGTAAGACTTTTGAACCCCACCGTCTGTTACTGAGTGATGTCCACAGCCAGGTTAAAGAAGGAACTATAATTATCCATTTCTAACACTTAATGAAAAGTTTTAGTTGTCAGTTCATTGTAGTGCAACACGGGAACTTTGAACTGCCGAAAAGGAAAGAAAATAATAGTAAAAAAAAAAAGGAGTTCTCTGCATGTGTGTTGGTGTGTCAGGGGACTTCCTGGAGTGTTTGGGACATTAATCACCCACAATCCTCCCTCACCTCTGACCCTGCCTTTTAATTGCATCCGCACCTCGTGTTCCACTCCTGCCCCCTGCTGTTTTTCTCACCTTCTGCTGTTTCCAGAGTGTCCACAGGACCTACAGGAGATCACATCAGCCAAGCTGATGATTCTCTAGCTTATCTTCCCTTGACAATTTTTTTTCATTTCCCCCTGTTTTCTATTTATTCTATTTTATCTCTTTTCCAAACAACTTTACTCCTCAGCAGATTTTCCCCCCCTTAGATGTGATCTTCACATCTTGATTAGTCCTGCCTGCTGCTCTTCTCTATTATGTCCCTTGTCTACTCTGCAAGGAAAAGGAAAAAAATAAATACATTTAGCAATAAACACACTTTTGAATAAAGTTTGAGTTCTTTCTTTTCTTTTAACTAGTTGCTGCCTTTGCAAAGTCCGGGTTATGCTAATTAGTTTCAGTGTCGACACAATAAAACCAGACATTATGTGGGGAACCACACACAATCCCAAATAAAGCACTAAATGAGACAATATATTATAAATGAAGGTAGAGTTGAGTGGCTTCTAGAATATATTCCAGCAAGCATGGAAGCTGATCTGGCAACCCAGCAAAGACCACATTCTTCAGAGGAATATAGATTATTTAGGGTGATATGAAGTGGGGGGGGGAGCTTGTTTGTGGAACTGTCATGCAAGTCGTGCCAAATCATGGGACAGAAGGTGTGTTCTGACAATGCCATGTCCTACATTGACCCCCAGCTGTACTGTTGTATATACAGTATAGAGCGAGACCCCCACAAGCTACCAGTAAAGTGAACAGGGTTGTGTACAAATTATCGACATCTGCCCTCATCTACTTGAGCGGTTAAGTTAATGCATGAGTTGGTTTCTACTGTAGTGCAGTTCTGCAAATTTTTAGGGCCATGCGGTGCACACTGGCATAAACTGGCAGTGAAATGGTCAAAGTGCATGGCTCACTTCCAATACAGTGTCAGGAGCCGGCAGACAGGGCTCACGTAACAAAATGAAAGGGCGTGATTTACAGCATCAAAATGACTGCAAAATGCTACGTTAGAGGAGAGAAGGTTAGGCATTCTGACAGGGCCTGAAGCTGTCAGACCCAAGGATCAGGTCACTAGATCCAAACCAGTCAGAGAAAATGTAACGGAACTAATAATGACAGATCCTGCTGACCTCAAGCTCGCAGCCTTGCAAGCAAGAGCAGGAGAGATGACTTGGCCTTGACTCAATGGTCAGTCATGGAGAAAGTTTGAATATACAGCTAGGCTCCTAATGAGCAGCCTAATGAGACCCTGACAGGACTTTTGTCTCTCACTGTGCTGTTGTTCTGTCAGTGATCGCCTCTGACAGACGGAGAAAACCCAGTGCTTCACGGCCAGACTCGCCAAAAAACTCTGATTTTTTCAACAATAAAGTTTTCTCTTTTTCATCTTGCTGTCATTATACATATTAGCAGCTTGCGTGACGCGTGGTCTGAGTCAATCACTGGATATGATATATATACGAATTGTTCAGACAGGCACATTGTGCCGTTGTCTCATGCAATGCAGTCATTTCCATCCCCGCTGACACTGTTATTGTGCTCTGTTGTCACAGATCTAATTATCTGTTTTCAAAGCTTTGCACTTTATGATTTTTCTCCCAGCTTATCGCCTATGCTGCCCCCCCCCCACCTCCCGCATGCGTGACTGTACCATTAAGTGTTGTCTTTACTGGTATAGTCGTAACTAAGCATCTGCCTAGTATCTGATGCACAGCATGAGCGTTTGCAGCCACAAATCATGTTCCAGCAGGACTGAGAATAAATGAGGCTCAATCCAACCCGCGGAGAACACATTTAATATTTGCAGTGCATTTGTTTGTTTGTCTGATGTTAAACAGCAATGATAATTAGTACCAATCGTTGCTCTGATGGTTTCCTTTGGGTAACTTTTCACAGTTCGCAGCCTAATAACAAAATGCAGGTTTCCTCTCTTTATTTTCTTCGCAGTGGTCAGGGCCAGCTCACTGGGGTCCACATATTATAAGCGGTTGTAAGAACTGTCTCCTACCTCAAATATTTCTGCAGGCAAACTTTTCTCTTTGCAGTAATTGCTCACAGCTGATCTCTAACTGCAGCGTAGATGGAGCGAAGCAGTCGAGGTTTCTGACCACTGACACTCTTAACACAGTGTGAAAGCTCTCTTAGCCTGTTAGCTGTGTTTGCGTGGATCAAACGGCCGAATCAAAGGCTTTTCTGTCACGTCTATGACAGACGCCCGTAGACTTAAAAAAAAAAAAAAAAAGGCACGCTCAGAACTGTTAGCTCACAACCGCGGAGCCTCTCTTCCATCATACTGTCCTGCCATCTCCGCTCTCTTTCATGTGCCAAGAGACAGAGCTTAAGGCCAGGGCTGACAAAACGGCATCATTATCTTAGCGTTAGTGCCTGCCCACACTTTGCCTCTCATTCATTTCACAGCTAGCCTCCTGGCCCCCAGAGGGAGAGAGAGAGATGATGTGGGCGCGAAAGAGAAAAGCAATCCCGAAGTGAAGTCTCTCCGTCCGTGACTCTGTCTTACCCACGTCGTACCCTCCTTTCTCCCTACACAAGTTCCCCTGCGCTGCTCCCTCGTGGTTTCGCAAAAAGCATGATGGCACTATTAGGAAGAAGGGAGAAAAAGAATTGGAACGCTTCAAGAAAGAAGGAAGGAAGGTTAACACATGCATCAGCTGCGGGACCTTGAGAGGTGCACACAGTCTTCAACGTCGCGTGGTCTGTTTGCTCTTTATTGTGATGCATTAAGTCAATATGCATGCATATGCAAAAATGCGAGCGCGCAACTTCGCTCCGAGACGGAAACGTTCAAAGACATACAACATACTGTATATGGATTCATAAAAATGGAAACGCTACAAATGTGAGTGGACGCGCTCGACGAAGCGAGTCTAGTGGAGCGACTGTCACCCCAGCGTCAGCGGAATAAACGTGGGCAGAAATGAGAAAGGACAGGGCGCAGCGGTGGTAGCCCTTTAAATCCAGCTGTGAAGCCTGAATCATTTGCTCTTTAATGGTAATCATAACTCATTGTGAGGTTATAATGTGTTCCACATTAACAGTGTGGGAGCTGGCTGTGGCTCATCTGTGCCTAATGCGCTATAGCTACGGGCTAAGAGCTCTCATCAAACACTGTTCAAACTATCACTTCCTCTTCTTGAAGTCTTTTGTTTACTTTGTGCATTCCTCACGCCTACACCACGAGGAAACTTTGAAAGGCTCAAGACACCTCTCACCGTGTACAGTGTCTGCTCCAAGTCTCTTGAGACCGCGGGTTCCCTATATTTAGCTATTAGAGGTTATATTTGCTCATTATTTTGTGAGAGCAGTGCGGTGGAGTCGCGCTTGTCAAGGAGCCGAGCACCTTGTGATGCTAATGAGGTGATCCTGTGGCCAAATCTATAGGCCATATCCCAGGAAAGTGTCAGTCTGGGTGTAAACCTTTGTGCTTATGCTCTTCTCCAGGCATTCAAAGTCCAGGAATAGAAGCAGCACAGGTGAGGCTTTGCAGCGTGGCAGAGCTGAGAATGTGAGGTGATGTCGGTGTTAAACAGTAATGGATAATGATGGATATAGAGAGAGAGATTCAAGCATGCACAGTTTTGAGTTTGGACCACGATGCATGATGCAATCACACACACACACACACACACACACACACACACACACACACGGTGTGAAGTACACATGTTCTTTCCCTGCACATGTGCACAACAACAAACACAAATAACCGTCAGACCTAATCAGCCTTACAGTTTGTCCTCTAATCAAATCCTAACATGCTAAACTAATTGTCTGCACCAGTAAATGTCAAGTCAGATCCTATACTCGCATTTAATTTAGGCTTGGTGCAGTGATGGTGTGACACCTGTGCACGCAACATGCGAGTAGACAAAGAAACGCACCTCCAACGCTGACCGTGTTGCACCCACACCGCCGCCATTACACAGTTTCCTCCTGCCCCCAGGGTTAAAGAACCACCCCTTCACTCTCTCCATGCTTGTTTGCCCAAAGCGTGCAAGGATTAGCTAAAGCGATTATCACAAGCTTTGCAGTTTTGTGAAGATGAATCATGGTAATGCTACACAGAAAAGCGCCTCATGCATTTCTAAAACCGCTCTACTTGTTTAGTGATTTTCCAAACTCGTGAGGAGCCAGTTGGCTTCGCCTCACTAAGCCAGGTGCAGGTGAGGCAGCCATAGCCAAATTGGCAAAACATCACAACTGTGTGTGTGTGTGGGTGTGTGTGTGTGTGTGTGTGTGTGTGTGTGTGTGTGTGCTGTTGGGTGCACATACGATCTACACACATGCTTGGTCACATGCACATTAGCTTGTACCTAACACACGTGCAGTGCACAGAGAGACACAGGCACATTCCGATTAGCCGCCGCATTAAAACCACCTTGTGGTTTAAACGCTGTGGTCAACATGTCCACTCCTTCCTGTACGAGCTACACACTCAGAAAGCGTTAGTGCTCTGCGTGTTCTCACACCTGTTGATGATGGCCACCATCAAATATTATCCATCCTCAACAAAACCATTAGGAAGATTTAATATCTCTGTGGCGTGTGTATACTGCGTGTGCAGCATTGGCTGCCGTGTTCAACAAATTTCTATCAGGGCTGGGATATAAGTCTTCTGTAATAACAAAAATTGTGTATTGTGGATCATCTGATTATTGTAATAAGTCTGTAGAGCTATTGAGGAAGAATATGGAGCAAATACCTATTAGCTTCCTACATATAATACCTAACCCTAACTGTCAAAACATACCTGAGATGGTTACTTGAACAGAAATCTGTTTCCATGCTGCAGCTTTACTGCCAAGGTCTCTTTAGTTGTGTTAGACATACAGTAGCTGATCCTGAATTTTGAGTTCGTAGCCGGCTGGATCGCGGCTGGATACTTCATTTCTACTTGTCCCTCAGCAATTCCTCACAGCGAGCAGCGGTCAAAGTTCAACTAAATTCAGCTGAATTGAACTTTGAACTCTGTGCAAGCACAAGGTCACTAAGGGATGTGCTGCACGGAGGCTTTGCCTGGAATATCAACAAATCGCTGTGGTGCGGCCCATGTCATGTTGTGCATGTGGAACCCATTACTGTGCACATGTGCACTTTTTAATTTAACATTACATCTTTGTCTCAGCACGTTTAAGGTTTTTTTTTTTTTTTTTACTTAGTCAAATTGAGCTGTCACATACCCTATGGGGACATTCTGCCTTTGGCAATTTTTGACTTTGCTAGATTGCTGAACATCTCTAAAGCATGTTTGCCTGGAGGCGTTCTGAACACTAAATGCAGTATGATTTTTTTTTTTTTGAATTAGGAGTGCATAGTGCATAAATGTCCAGTCTTGATACAGAATCATGCATATGTAAAGTTCATTTTACATTCAGCTATCTCATCTTTCCTCATAGTCCCAACTTCGCATTAGCGCTTCTCCTGCAGATGGTGAGGTCTGATTGTGCAGGCTTTCTGCCGTTCTGCAGCCTCCTTCCCTCCATGCCATCTTGCAGGCAGAACAGATGATCACGGCCTCTGGTTTCTCTCCCTGGCCCGAAAGGCTCTGGAGGATGTTCTCATTAACAGGTCTTGTGAAAGCAGCCTGCTATCACTGCTAATTTATTTCCCCTGTACGCACATACAATAAGAAGAGACACATAGGTCTCACTTCTTGCATGTATGTGTATGCGTCCTTCCCTCGCACAAACAAATAGTTTTTGATCCTCTCGTGAAAGCCTAGACACAGACACACACACCACATGTGCCACATGGCCTCTCCAAAAGAGCTTCGGGGCATTCACCTGCTAGATTGCACAACAATTAGCCCCGATGAAGGTTAGTGCCACATCTCTGACAGTCTGACAAATGATGTACTCTATGTGCATTTGTTTCCAGAGCATATGTGTTTGCTCGTGTGTATTTTAGCATTTGTTTTCAGGACCTTAGAGAGGCGGTGGTCTGTTACACCGTGCCGACTTTGTTTGTACCTCTGGGAGCCCTTCTCTGCCAGCCTCCTTCAGCCCCTACCTTGTGTGATTCTCTCTCTCTCCGTGGTGCATGTGTGTGTGTGTGTGTGTTTGCCAGCGGTATAGGTGTGACCTGACAGGCTCATCATATCAGCGTGCACCTTATCAACTGTTGCAGTAAAGCGTTCCTGTATTTCACACTTTTACCCTCGGGAGAGATACAGTATTTGGACCATTCAACCAGCGTCTGCAGACAAACACTTTCACGCAGACACACAAACACACCGAAACCACTCAAGTTGGTCGTTTCGTGGGATCAGATCTCTTAAAGCCTAAGACACATTTAGCTGACAGTTTTAAGGCCCATCAGTCACTCCTCTGTAAAGGCTGCTCATTCAGCCCACAACGAGGTTCAGTGCTGCTGCAAAACTGTTATAGAAAAACATCATGTACTCGCACACATAATGACACAATAGCCCTCGGGAAGATGGTGTTAGTGATCATTAGTGACTAATGTTTCCCCTTTAGCTTGTGCAAAACACTGGCTTACAGGTTTACACCCAGCTCCAGTACATATCCGGCAAGCGCCCACGCACACAGGCGACCTCTGTCATTTGTCGATTCATAGTGTCACCGCGAAACACGATCAAGTCAACTCTGGGATGGAAGTCCAACCAATAGGACACGTAAACATCTGTCCACAGGTTTGGAGGGTTTCTCCAGCACGCACGTAGAAAGAGACACAAATTCGTCCTAATGTGTCTCCAAAGGCCGTGTTACTTTGGGGAGCTAAACACTACAAGCCGGAAGACGAGTAAAAATCTCACGGTGTGGGATTAGATAGACATGAGGTTTCCAGATAAGTTCAGCCCGTTATCTCTACTTGAGGGTAGCAACTATAAGCTCTGGTGACCCAGTTGTGTTGCATTGTGTAGAAGAGGAAAAATATCTACTTCTGCTACACCGAATCAGAATTTTTATTTTAAAAGCCATATTACATCCGTAGATTACTCTTAATTCCACACTATAGCCTGACAAGTTAGCTGATACACGACCATCTTTGTTTTTTTAACCGGTTTGTCCTTTTAAAAACAATTTAAAAACTAAATGAAATGTATGCATGCATCATGCTTCATGGCGTTTCTGCAATTACCTCTGATAATTACTAGTCTGTGTTTGTAGTGTTTTTACTCATTCTTGGAATGAAGTCACCAATCTGGCCGTTTGTTGAACTTTTAGCTCAGTTCCTGTCTCTGTAAAACTTCAGAACCACTAATTGCATAGTTCAGCCATCAGCCCCCGGATTTCAGGGATCACAGCCCGATGGATATCTTTCAAGGGAAAAGGGAGTGATAGAGGCTCATGCTACTAAAAAAAAAAAAAAAGAAGTTCCTCATCCTCTGTACAGGTTGCGTAATTACATGTATGTTTTTCCCTCAGTTGAAAGCTGGAGGGATTTCTCTAGTTTATGCTTTGACCCCTACAACTGGAAAAACAGAAAGTTTTGATGGAGCAGTGTTGATTAGATTTGAGAAATACAGCCTGTATTTCCTCAAGCAGTTGGGGAAAGCAATTTTGTGCTGTTTGCTTCCTTGGGGAAGCTTGAGAAAACAATATGAAAATGATTTCTTTTTCTTTACAACAAGCATATTTGATGCTTGGAGGCAAACAGTAAAATAAAGGCCAAGTTGAAGCCTGTGTTTTTTATGGCCTGTACTAAGCTGGCCCTCTTTTGTGTGTGTGTGTGTCTTTTGTTCGAGAACATAAAGAGATGCAATGGTTGGTGTAGTGGATTGGGACTGGGTGGTACTTTGGAACTGTTCCAGAGGAAGTTGAAAGATACAAAAGTAGAAAAAGAAAAGGACACACACACACACGAACACACACACACATTTATGTGCTGACCTTGAGATTTATGTCCTAGCCAAAAAACGTCTCAGTGCTTCTTAAGGATGTACAGAAGAGATGAAATTATTCGAGATGGAATAAGATCAGCAACATCTGAATACATGTAAACATATCAAGCTGCATACAGTGCAGCGGCTGTCGCTCTCAGAATAAACTGTCATCACCCCGCGTCAATTTTACTTGATCTTCATGTAAGTCTTAACACCAGCTTCACCATCGTCAAAAGCCAGAACAATCCTGAGGATCTCAGACACAAACTCACGCATGCTGACATCAGTCTGCTGAATATCCTGTGTTGAGGCCTGCTGGTCAGACTGTATCGGATCTCTTCCTGCAGGACTTGAGGCGGTGATACCAGATCTGTGCTCTCGGGATTACTAACCTGCACTGTACATATCAGATCCATCATGGAAGGCATCGTAGGCTATTGATCCTGGAAATGCACTGAACCGCAACCGCCAGAGTGTTTTAGAGTTTATTCCACCCCCATGCCCATACCCACGAAAAGGCCGGGTAAGGGGCCACTGGCTGCTGTGAGGGAGGGAGAGGAAAAGCTGTGGCATTTCTTATAGTGTGTGTTTGTGTGTGTCTGTGTGCGTGCTCCCAAACAAGTACACTACCCAGCATTGCACAGACCAACAACTGCAAACAAACTCCCAGGAAGTTTGTGCTTTCTTTTACTCTGCCCGATCCTTCTTTCTCTCTCTTCTTCCCTAATCACCACTAAAACCAGCCCTAATTGACAAAAGTCTTGATTTTTTTTTTTTCTCATTATCTCTATTTCTTGCTGTCTTAGGTTATTTTTGTCTGTCCTCTGTGTTTTTTTATATTCAATTATAATGCAGACCTAAAAAAAACAGTTAAACTAATGTTTAATAAAAAATATTACAGCATAAAGAAAGGTTGTTTGGTTTCAGAAGATGCTGAAGATGCTATGCAGGAGAGATGTAGCCACATTCTGACAGTAGAACATTTAGTTATTTCGATGTAATACCTATATGAAACTTATTTTTTTTGTGTCTTGGTTTAACGACTCATTTTTTGGGGGGGTCATGGTTGGGATTGTGTGTTCATGCACGTTTTAGCCTTTTTAATCATACAGGCAGTACCACACTGTTATTGTTTGGAGTCCTGATAGCAGCTCAGGCAACAGTTCAGTTCCCCATGCTGGGAGAGATGGCTGAGAATTGATGAAGGCCAATCAAGTACTTCTGTGCTTGTTTGGAGGAATACTAATCAGTCATTAGACAGATGCTGATTAGTCAAAAACGTCTTTGTGATGTCGTGATGCTGATCTTTCAGTTACATGTGCAAAGTGCATGTGTCCTTGTGCATTATTGATTTGTTGGTTTGTGCTTTCTCACATGCATATGGGCTTACTGTACCTGACCTCAAAGTACACACCGAACCTCTGCACAATTATTGACTGCCGTTATGAATTCAGCTTGTAAACCACATGATAAATAAAAGGAAACAACCTTTGACCTGAAAAAAAAATATCATTATCTGGAATACAAATCTGAAATTTGAACTCAAAGTAGGTGAGTCTGTTTTAAAACAGCAGCATCTACTCCCAGTCCAGTGCACATCTAAGATGATCCTAGTAGAAACACTCAACCTTCTGCCATTACTAAGCAACCGCAGTTGCCGCAGCAGCCTTCTTATTAGCCATCCAACCAAAGGGACTCTGAGGCCGGGATGAATTTTGTTTGCACATGATCAATCGAATCATTGAAGCACTCAGGTGCGGGGATGGAGAGGGTAGGATGGTTAACTCTAAATTGGACCTGCAATATCTAATGTAAGTCTAGTAATGATATTAAGTTCTGACAATGTACAGGAAAATTTATTATTAAATCACCAAAACCAAATTTGAATGGTCAAGTAAGTCACCAAGTAAATACAGTAAAAGTAGATTTTACAATCATTCTCAGAAACAGAGGGGACACATCTGGTCAGACAGGAATTATGTCCTCATGGTTTTGTCCACATTCATAAAACTCAAATGCTCTCTTCTAAAGGCTGGATGGGCTGTAATCTCTGCTGTCTGAAAACTTCAATCCTGTGCTGTCATTCTTAATTGTCAACTCACTTTTGGGATCGCCACTTGTAATATGTTTTTGCAAGTTCCAGGTAGTAGCTCCAGAAAAATAAATCCAGTACATAGATGTGATGACAACCTGTTCAGCAGTGGGACTCCATAGTGCAGTACCGCACGTCTACATGTCTCAGCAATTGCTCTCTGACTTGTGTGTGTTTAGGAAAAATCTGCAACTTTGCTTCACACGGATTTTGTTGGAGTCGTACTGTTTTTAGGTGGTGAGATGTGATGAATGATTCATACCTCAAGCCACAGTCACGCACAACAGCTGGAAGTGTGTCGCCACCTTTGCATACAACTCCTCACACACCTTTTGTGATGCGTAGTTTAGCCATTTCTTAAATGTGACATTACTTTTTGCCCTCACTGTTTGAGTGCAACATGTGAAGCTTTGAATCAGAATAACGGCAGAAATTTGGTTTTAAAGCCGGCTGGCAACTGATACATACAAATTAAAAGTGCTCAAAACAACATTTCAAGGAACGTTAAATGAAAGACTTTGTACTTTCACTTAAAGATATTTTGTTAATCCCTTTTAAAACAAGTGAGCCGAGCTGCCGTACTGTCCACGCTCAGCATCTTGCAATGATTTTTAACCCACACTGACAGAGAGGTTTAAAATAAACCCACATGTTTGGAGGAGGCATATGACCTCCGCTCTTGCAAGTGCGAGCCCCCCAGATTTATCGCAGTGGTGCACATGCATTCTGCTATCAGCTTTGTTTTTTTTTTTCCTCAAGCGCCGTTTCCCTCTGTCTGAACTTTCTCTCAGTTGTTCAGTTAAAATCTTTTTTTTTACAACGGCAGAATTAGTGAGCATGAATATTTGGGGGGGGGGTAAAAAAGTTGCCAAGCTCTGTCCACAGACCTAAAGTCTCACGCTGACATTTTGGATTTTCACCCACGGAGAGTGAAGAAAAGTGTATCGGTGCTCAACCAAACAAAACACTGAGTAAAGCTGCTCAATTTTACATAAGACACCGCAGGTCGTCCATATCCACACACAGCTCTGCTTTCACGTCATGCTACACAATCTGCTGCAGTATTTCAAGAAAGGCAGAGAAGGTTTAGAGGAGCAGGAAACGACCGTAATTCAAAACAGAAAGACACGTATGTGCCGAGAATGAAATTATTGTTTTCGTAAAAGCTAATGAGATAGGACTTTTTTTTCCCATTCCACTTCATTTCAGCACTCAGCTAACACCTACTGATGGATACGCACGTTTCCCTTACACGATCTTTATTTCCTCACAACCAAACAAAGCCGCTTTTAGCTTCTCGCCACTGAAGAGGAACAGCGAAATGGCAAACTTTGTGAAGCTGTGATTAACTTTAGCCATCAGAGTTTTGCCTGGGGGAACTTAAAAGAGTTAAAAAACTCTCACCTCATTAAAAGTATTAGGATTTGTTGTGTCTTTGTAGTTACCGAGCATGAAAGACATTCGCTCTATGGATTTCCCAAGTGTGCGTGGACTATAAAAATGCACAAAAAATTTTCAAAGAGTCAGGTCAATGAAACAACATGAGCACGTTTAGACACATTGTACAACTAATACAACAGCATTTTGGTGGATTATTATGAATTAATGTTTGTGTATTACCTTATACAGTTGTACTATCTGAGATGTCTTTCTGGATGCTCGCTGTATGATCGCCCTCACTTTGTGTCCGTGTGTGCTTGCACACTGCGTATTTTTGCCATGGGAAATGGTCACTGTCATCACCTCTTTGTCTCTGGGAAGGATGGCGGGATGAGCCAGACCTGCTGATTGTCTTCAATTAACCAGCTCCATGAAGGGCTTCTGAAATTGCTTTAACACCCTTCTGTCACGAGTTTGCCGTCCCTGCACAGTCCCTCACTAGTGGACGGTGGATCTGGCTCGGCTCAGCCAGTCACTAAGGGCCCGGCCCACTGTAGAGCTCGGCTCTACTCTGATTAAACTGCACACTCCCCGTGGTGCCTCTGATCAGCGGCCATGCTTGTCTCCCACCATCCATCTCTTCATTCCACCCTCCGTTTCCATCTCTCTCTGAGCTCCGCCGCTCTCCCTTTGTTGCTCTTTTGCTCTCCGTTTCTCTCCTCTCTTATTCTACCCATCCATCCATCTGTCCCAATCTCTCAGGAGGCCAGCCCAATTAACCTGTTTAAACAGCCATCTGAGCATCCCATCCATTCCAGTGTGGCTGTGTGAGAGACAGCCAGTTCACTGAGCCAGGCTCCCAGTGCCAGGCTCTCATCCGCTGCCCCCCCCCAGCCTCCACCCCACCTCCCCATCATCATCTTCATCCTCCTCGTTATACGGCCCGTTTTTCTTGTTGTCAATAGGCCTGATTGTAGCAGAGATTAGCCTGACCCAGGACCACTAAATGCCTGTTTCCTTGCTTCTTTACGGAGCACGGTGACATCTGATGAATTTAATGCATCATACTTTGAGCAGTTTAACCGGCTGCAGCTATAAACTCCGCCGCCTCTGGAGATTTCCACTTTAGCAACTGCAATCTGCCTACGAGCTCCTGTCTCTGTCTCCCTTCTCGTTCTTTAATGTTCTTCCATTGACTGTCTCGCTCATCGCCACCTCAACACACTTTCCATCTTCCCGAATCGCATCCCTTGCTCTCCCCTGCCCGATCCCTCACCCCGTCTCCTCTCACCTTCCCTCTGTCACTCTTCAACTTTCTCCCTCTCCTCTGCATCTCTTTCTCACTTTCCTTTCAACACTTGTCACCTACTTTATGTCGGGCTGTCCAAAGAACACCGCAAGAAGGTCACAGCTCTTTTCAGCATTCTTCCCCTCCTTGTCCTTGTCTTTTTGGAGGGAGAATGAGAACTTTAATTAGAAAAGCAGGGGGAAGGAGAGCGAAGATGGAGCTGGGGGTGTGATATTATCCAAGCACACAAAGCATTATTTCACCGCCTTCCAAGCAACGGTGATAAAGAAACCATGGAATATATTGCCTCTCTGTGCGTGAACACACATGGCCGTGTTTGTAACATTTCAGGAGTGTGACTACTCACATTGACTAGGCAGTAGAAAAATGCTGGCCTGGCTGCTTGGCACACTGGGGTGTCTATGTTATTTGCCAGATCAATGCACAACCTGGGTCCACTGCTTTAGACAACTTGTTAATGTGCAGCCCTGTGCCGTTGGGCCTCATTGCTCTGTTGTTGGCCGATTTTTATAATCTCTCTTATAGCAGTATCGACCCAACTGAGTGGAAAAAAAGGAACCTATTGGATGTTTGCGTGTGTGCATGCATGCATGTGTGTGTGTGTGTATTGATGGAAGGTTAAAATTGGCATTGTCTTTTTCTTTAATTGGTGCAAGAACAAGACCCTCTGGGTGCTCCGTGCACCGCCTGTCACTCCATTTGTGTGTGGGTATTGGTGCAGTTAGTTCAGCTTGTCATTGTTTAGACATGCAGGCAATCATAGGAAATAAATGCCTACACACACTCGCTGGGGCTGACTGTACACCTACAGTATGTGCATCGCTACTTGCGTCATTATTTATTGGCTCACTGATTTGGACGTTTTATTGATTTTCACTGAAACTTGCATTCTTTTTGCTTTTTTTCTGTCTTTTTTTAAGAAGCACATTGGTTTAAAGATGATTTTAGACCAAATTCTTTGATCGTAGTTTCATGCCTGCAGCATTAAAGAAAACTGTCGAAGACTGAGAAATAATACTGGAAAGAGTAAAATTTATTGTCAGTAAATAGCTAACTCTTGAAAAATTGAGTCACATCTTAAAATAAATTCCCACAACCATCAAATTTCTTATAATAATTGTATAAAATAATAATGACTCTACACATCCATACCTGCTTATCTTATGCAGGGTCACCAGGGGTCTTATTTCTAAAACTCATATGGAAAAAAGCACAGAAAGTGCACTCAAAAATATCTTTATTTGTGCAACTATTGAAGCAGATATTGGACAGTTAAAAGATGCGATGAAGGGAATGTTCAGGCTTTGCAGCACCTCAGTGTCTCCAGTGCACTCTGTGTACCTGCTGCCCCTGTCATTCATGTGTTGCCTGAAGATATTTTATAACAAAACCACATAAAAACACAAATCGCATATTGGAAAAAAACGGACTTTTCAAGCAAATATAGCAGTGCTCTGATCTCATGTTATAGTAAGAAAAAAATGAACAGTTTGGAGAATTTGTCTTTTCTAATCATTATATTATCGTTTGCATTTTACCTGCATTGTGAACGGCTTAAAACTCGAAAGTTTGTCATAATGTGAATATATGATATGGAGGTAAAGTACTGCTTTTTTATATATATATATATATATATATATCAAATATTCTATGGCATGTTATGAACCCCAGTTTCAATGCTTGTCTTGTGGGTGCACAACTGACCCCAAAATTAGAGGCTATATATGTGTGATAAGTATGTGCACTACAACAGATCATTTTATTATTAATTATGTTCTCAAATCTTGATCATAAACGTATTTTCTCTTACCCTGTCCAAATACAACTAGATGATGTTCTTTACGCGTTATGTTTTGAAACATAAAAGACTAATACAGACCTCTCACATCTATTGTGGTAATTCTGCTAATGCACTGGTTGTTGCTAGGACATTTTTTTTTTAATCTTGCTTGTTTTGCAGATTCAAGCACTTAGCAATGAATCAGGTGTTCGGCTTGATATTTGACAACTTCTCATTGTTACAGTAACCAGGCAGCCTTCCACAAGTCATATTATTATTTCCACAGACACATTTGGCCATCTGGTGTGTTTGTTAGTGTCACTCCTCACCTTTGTAATTTAATATTAGTTAATTTGCAAAAATAATGTTGGAGAAGGAGAAACGAGACAAGACGAAAGAGATTGACACAAAACGAAAAGAGCAAGAAAGCTTTTTTAGGATATTTTTGTTTGGGTTCGAAATATTCAGCAATGTGAGACACAATCTGATGAACAGAAGAGGCTTTTCTGCCTCTTGATGTAATGTATGTTGATGTAATCCATCTCTTACTTCTCCTCCTGTCTAGACCAGGACACTTGTGCAGCACCTGCTGCACTCAGTGGACAGAGTGTTGTTGAAGAGCTGTCTCTCCGAGTGAACTCTGAGAGGCTGTCTGGACATCTGGCTTTGGAGAGAAAGGGGTGCTGACATGATCACAGCCATATATAGGGCCAGACAGAACAAAAATCCGCATTCACTCGCAGTTTACTTTCCGTAATGGAAGTCTTGTTTCAGCCGTTGTAAAGACAAGAGAGGAAGGGAAGAGAGAAAGAGGAGACAAGGAAGCGAGTTAAAGCCTTCGGCTCAGGGTTGCCTGTGATGTGATGTGCCGTCTAGACGTTGTAATCCCAGAGAGAAAGAGGCTGCGGGTGCCAGGGAGCAAGGCAGTCAGGTTGTGAGGCCGGTGAGAGCTACAGATGTCTGAGTCATGATGTCTGAGCCGCGAACCGCTGTAGAGTTCCATAAGACATCAAATACAGCGTCCTGACGACACTATATAATAGCTTCATAATGTCTAGATTAAGAAGGCATTCCAGGTTGACCTTCCTCTGATCGCTACACATTTCTGTCTGCGTGCTGTGTTGTTTCTTGTGTAACTTATGAATCTCACTACAGTATATTTCTATTGTTGTACAGTTGTGAATGAAACTCAAGTCCGATATTCATCAGTGCACCCGTGCACTGTACACAGGCTGCTGATTGAAAACGGTGGCTAAGTGTCGTTGTCCACGTCCTTTAAAACTGAACCTCTGTAATGTTTCTGCGTAATGTGTGAAACTAAATATAGGGGAAACATTTTACTCATTTTACTCGGGGACATGAGGAGTGTTAATTGCACAGCAACAAATATTATTGTTTGTATGAGAAGAATGTGGCACACATTGCCGTGTTGTGTTTGTAAATCCATAATTTGTCTCAGTGTAATTATGCTAAAGATACGCTGTAGAGATACTTATAAGTAATCCGCGCCATCTAAGTGTGGGAAGACATTTCCCTGCAGTTGCTATTAGCGGCAGCCGGATGAGTGCCTGTATGAATGCATTGTGAACCCGGTTTGGTTTGAAGTTTTATTTGTTCTTATACAAAAAGACTGAACCAGCCAAGAGGAAAACGGGTATATTTGGGCCATTAGACACGGGTAGACATGCGTGCTCTTCATATCACTCATTTTCAACTGCTTTTCCACACGACATAAAAAAAAAAAAAAGCTTTTTACTTAAATGGAAGCAAGCGCTTTTAAACCGCACACTGAAATGGAAACCGATATCTGTGTGAAAGACAGCTGGAGAAAATATCAGCAATGCAAGTGTGTCGAACATCTTCCTTAAACTCACTGAACAAGAGGAGGAGACGGGAGGACTTGTCTATTTGCACTAATCGTGGCACAGCCGGATGACCTCATGGCTGGGAGCCGCGTCCAGCTGGCACAGATAACTAGTGAAAGATCAAAAATAGCCAATTTAACCTTCAGATTGAAAACTAAAAGTGTACTATTTGTCACTGAGAGGAGAAAAATAGTACCATTAAGTGCCAGTGGTAGTGGAATCAATATTTCCTGACAGAACAGTTTTAAAATGTATAGAGCTGTGTGAGAATGATTCTGAAGATCAATTCCAGAGTATGTCATATTTTTTTTATTTCTTTAATAAGTTAAAGCCTAATTTGCTAATAACGGTGTTACTTCTATGACCAGCACTTCTTCTGTTAATTACTGCACATCCATAAAGTCACAAACAAGCTTTATTAAAACCAGTGCTTCACCCCTCAATGTCACACCAGCCCGTATTGTATTTGACATTTCTGTTTCATATGCAGCCGTACAAGAACTATGCTTAACAGTCGTATCCTTGTGATATTTGACCTATGACTAATAGAGATGTGAAATGCCCCAGTGTCACATGCACGATGATACAATTGCCTCCCTCCAGCATGTGTCACTGCGTAAAGTAGCCCAGCATCTGATGTTGCTCAGTCCAAATACTTTTGTTTATGGTTTAATTATATAATCCAGTTTGGAATCACTCTAATCATGACATTATTAAATGTCAAATCTGGAACAAATGGAAGTTGTTTTTCCAGTATCCGGTTACAGGAAGATCATTATTTCTGCTCATCCTTCACTGCTCCACATTAGTTTGTTGGTGTCACAGTTTTCAGCTTGAAAGCAATCTGGATGTGCTGGTGAAATATCTTTTTTTTTTTTTGACGTTATGTCTCCAGACGTTCTTTTAGAAAAATGCATGGTTTGCTTTACCTTCTGAAACAGGGTGTGCTGTCCATTATCCCAACAGCCGGCCAATGAAAATTGAATATTTCAAATGAAAAAGCATACAAACCTCAGAAATGACACATTCAAAAATTGGCGCAAAAATATTTACCGTATTTTCCGGACTATAAGCCGCTACTTTTTTCCGACGTTTGAACCATGCGGCTTTTACAGAGATGCGGCTTTTCTATGAATTTTTCTGCAGCCCTCAGATGGGCGCTATAGATGGAAGTCAGTGCAAACAAAAAAGCGCCAGTTTTTATTCTTAGCGCATGCAACCCAAGACGCACAACAGCAAACATCAGCACTTTTACTGCCGTGTTACAGGCACCATTCAGGTTCAGGTGTATGAATAAACACTTATGGTACAAAATCTTTCTATGTAAATATCTTATTTCTCAGTCTGGATATTGGCGGCTTATAGTCCGATGCGGTTTATATGTGACAAAATATATATTTCTTTTAAACTTTAGCGGGTGCGGCTTAAATTTAGGTGCGCTCTATAGTCCGGAAAATACGGTACTCAGTACATTGCTTTGTGCACAGTGCTTTACTATTTACTACTAGTGCTCTATTTGAATCAATTAAATTACTAACACAATAACTGTAATATATTTATTCTATTTATTCTTCTTTAAACTAGTCAAAGTTCAGATTTGTTCATATTTCTCTTGAGGTCAGGTCAGTGTATCTGGACATTTTGTTTTACCATTCAGCATTGAATCAGTATTGTCCCACATACCGCACACACCAGTACCAACAACTTACAAATAGAATACAATAAATATGAATGTCACTTGGGGTTATTGCTGTAGGTGTGAATGGTTGTCTGTCTGTATGTCTTTGTGTCGGCCCTGAGATAGACCCGTGACCTGTCCAGTGTTTGCTTTGCAAAACTCTTCTAATATGTTTTAGATGAGTTTCAGATTCTTGTCTGAATAAGAAAGGAAACTCTCTGGATTTGGGGGGTTTCATGCAGCGTGTGTGTGCTGCAGGTGCATTGTCTGTGTGGCTGTATGTGTGTGCAATTATTCTACAGTTTATTACGCAACTGTCACTGAAATCTGCTGCTGTGATGACACGATATTAAAAACTTCTCAATTCTCTTGTCCACAGTGAGGTTTGATGACTGCATGGGGAATGAAGCTGTGGTTTTCCAGAGCAGTGACCCCATCTTCAGTGTGCGGAGCGATGGGTCCGTCTTTGCACGGGAAGGGGCAGCCAGCCTGGAAGAGCCGGTCCAGTTTAAACTGACAGCAAGTGGTCTACACAAACAAGTCTGGGAGACCGTGGTCCAAGTGGCACTGACTGATCCACCATCACCTCAACAAAATGAAAATGAGGTGAGTTCTACTGAGCGCTGGCACAGACACATAAATATCATGCTTCAAATTTCAATTATCATCACAGAGTTTCTTCTTCCCGTCACATTTTCTCCAGTGGTCTGGTGATAGTAACAGCACAGAATCAGGTCAAAACTCCTTGGGGCTTTAGAGAGAGAGAGAGAGAGAGAGATTGGAGCAAAAGTAAGAGTAACACAGTTAAAAGTGATAGAATCACACTGCCACGGGGGGAGAATTCGATTCCCCCCAGCCATAAGCTGTTATTGGAAAACATCCTGTGCCTTGGATACCCCAGGGGTCCACAAGTCTTGCTCCTTTATTTAAAAGCTGTCAGACTAGGCCAGGAAGGAGCAGCCTGTGCTCAGCTGCCCCATAACTTCAGTAACAACACAAGTGTTAATTACAATAAAACACACAGGTTAAACGGGGTGTGTTCACTGACACACACTCTGCAGGTTTTTTTTGGGGGGTCGGAACACGCTGCCACTTCCTGATCGTAAAAAAACAGATAAAATAATTTTAAAACACTTGTGTAGTTATTAAAGTAAATAAAAGCACTATTTTAATAGTTTTAGTGACAAGCCTGTTGAGAATTTTTACCTCACTCCGTGGTTTATAGCTTTATTTAGCTCGTTGTTTTGGTTTTATGATCCACAACTTCAGTGTTTTGAATCACTGTCATCACTCTCATACTGTCATTTCCAGCTGTTCTCAGCGAGTAACATCTAAAATCGCTGTCCAGCATCAGCACACAGACAATTTTCAGCCAGTTGGTGAACACTGTGAAGCGTTTTGCAGCCAGATATTTCTCTCTGAAGTTGGAAACCAAAACAGAGATAATGGGAGAAACCTGGCCAGATGTTTAATAGCGCAAGGTTGGACAATGGACATTGCACAAGGGAAAAAGTCAACTCTGAATTCCTCATAACATTGCTCTGTGTATGTGGGAGCCATAAAATCTATTCCATTATGAATCAAATGTAAGTCTTTGCACTATTGATTCATAAAGACTTTTTCTAGTTCAGGTGATGGGTGATGCCTTTCATTTTATGATTAGCCATTTACTGTTGCAGTGAGTTATGTCAACAGAAAGGTTTTGACGTACAAAAGGGATTTTGAAGTGCACTGCCATCACTTTTAGTCGTTAGTTATTCATAACAGACAACAATTTACTTTACATTTATGCGTAAGCAGAAAATAAAATGAGTAGAAAACTTTAAAGTCAGCATGCCCTGCTACACAGCAGTGCACAGCGCCTCAGGTATTAGCCATTATGAAATTACAATAAATAAGATTACGCCAAAACTTACTAATCAAGCAGAAATAATTAAAATTCACTGACTGGTTACAAAGGCAAACGCTGTTCAGAAAAAGGAAATCTCTGCACTTCTGGCTGTGCTGTTCACTCAGCCTTTGTCATGAGAGGCTTCAACGACTCCTCTTCCCATCGAGATAAGTTTTGGTGGTTTTTTATCAAATATTCATTTTTGATTCGTGCAAAATCTTTCTTTACCTTTAACTCTTAGCATTTAGATCTGGATGCATAGCACTTAATGCAACTTATAAGCAGAAAATTAATCGTTTTTAGCTGGATTGCCATTTTATTGTGCATGGCCAAAACACAGAAGAGATGGCACACAGTCAAACACGGACAGAAGCACAGAGACAAATCGAGAAAAAGACAAATCATTTATGAGTGGCAGTGGGTTTCAGGATGAGCATGTTGTTCTCACTGTGAACAGGTCGACCTTCATTCTCACACTCTTGTAGATCTCTCTGATTCAAATGATTTCCTGGTTAGTTTGGCACAAACTTCAATATTAAACTACACTGCGTTAGAGGTCAGATGAGCGGCTAGTTCTCTTCCCTTTCCAGTGTGTCAACCAATATGTGCATCCTGAAGATCAACAAAGACACAGACGAACAAAGACAGAACTAGACAGGGTCAGAGGTCAGAAATGTGCAACACATTGAAACGAACATGTACGCGGTGAGAGCGGGAGCAGAAAGCAGGGCGCTGAAACAAAATGTGATGTTTCATTATGGAAATGACGCTTTGTGGTGTGCTCTGTTGAATAATAACTTCCAGATGTCTGGGTAGCCAGGGGCTGGCTGATATCAAAGCGTGCAGGGTTTTGGGGAGGCAGTGGCATGGAGGGGAAGAGCTGGGATCACAGCCAGTTGGCGAAGGCTGATGGCACCAGGGCTGGGGGGGCTGCATCCATTTCACACTCAGTGACTCCTGTTCACATAGCGTTAGTGTGCATAACCGTGTGTGTCTGGTATGTGTGCAGGAATATTACTGTTTTTTTGTTTGTGTAAGAGAGATTATGTCGGATCAAGTGAATGAATTAGGCCAGTTTTCTATTAAATTTCATTTCTGTGTGTGTGTGTGTGTGTGTGTGTTTTTTTCTCTCATTCTGTTTGGAGTCATATATGTTTAAGAGTGTGTGTACCCTAGGTTTGCTTTCAGAAAAGCATGATTCCACCTTTTAATCTGTAAAACTGTGGGGTTGTTGCTAAAACTTCTAGTATTTGACTCTGGTTTGCTTCTGCTCCGAATTCTCAATCTTTCATAATAGTTTAAATTGGTGCGCAGACATTTCCACTTAACCTCTTTTTAATCAATTTCATCACCTTTCTGTACTTTCTTTATTTCTGTGCATGTGCGAATAAGAAAGAGCGAATCGGAGCTGCGGGGTACGATCAGAATTACACCATGGCTGGAGAAAAGCCCACTTAAGCCTTTTGCATCAGCGATGGGCACAGCTCTTTCTCTAGCTCTCTGTGTTTCATTCTGTTTTTTTTTTTTTCCTTTTTCTTTTTCTACATCTCTCCTCGGGGGAACTCACTAGTACCTGTTAGCATGTGTAGATAAAAGGATCTGGAGCATGACTTATTTAGGCAAAGGGATGGGGGTCACATCTGCTTCTGACAACTCTTCACCTGATCCCCATCATTCCATCCCAAACATGCCTCCCTCCACCTCCGCCTTCCCCTCACCGCGCTGGTGGGATGTGGGGCAACCATCCCCTGCAGTCAAGCCCGCTAAGCCTCGCTCTCTCTGAACTAAAAGAATACATTTGTCCAGACTCAGCTCACATCTGTCTCGTACCGCTCTGCTGACAAACTCTGTTTGCGCACACAGGCGTGTTGCGCTTGGCAGAGGTTGGTCTCCTGAATATGGACTGAATGCAAAGGATGACGTGCGTGTTTCCGTCGCGAGCTCGTCGTGCGGCACAACAAACATGCAATGTGGCAGAATGTGCATGTGGGATGAAGAGGGGGTGGACGGTCATTAGACTGCTTGTGTTTTGGGGCTGTGAGCGTGAGTGCAACCTGCTCAGCCTCCATTTGAGTGTTTTCAGAGCTTCGAGCTCCCCTTGTGGGCAAAAGAGCAGGTGCTACACAGTGTTGTCTATTTTATTTTCAATTCTACACTTTGGACATTGGTCAGTTTTTAACCATAATCCCATTTTATTTTATTTTTTCCTTATACTTCATTTGAATCATCTGATTATGCATCATTTTATTTATTTTTTATAGTCTTTTCCTTTTTCATAGAACAGTGTATCTGCATCATTGTATGAATTGTTCCAATATTTTATCATAACCTTCACAAAGTCCTTTTTTTTATCATAACCTTACTTTGTTAATGTTATGACAAAATAACCTTCAGAAGTTATAGGTGACTAAAGGTTTATATTTGACACTGAAAAACTGTTCAGGCACAAGAGCCACGTTGAGCTGTTCTGTTAAGGTAGAGTTTGTTCAGTTGCCGCAAAAATTCATTTTTTTTTTTATTGATGTTGAGATAAGGGCTGTGTGTAGTCACACCTTTGGATGTATCTGTTGCAGTACAATCATATTCAGATATGATCGATAAGATGAAGGGCTTGAACCTCAGGAGTCAGTGGTCATTCTCAGCATCTTAAATGCTCAGCAACATGATCTGATAAATCTGCCGTACAGTAGGCGTCTTGCACAACAAAAAAAAAAACAGAAGTTGGTGACCGTTCCATTAAAAAACAGCAAAGAAACTTGAACCTCGGGAGTCAGTGGAGACCAAAAGGAGTGAATATTGTCTTAATGGCATGACAATGGATGCAGTTCGATGTTGACATCTGCACAATTTTCAGAATCATAATTCTTAACCATCTATTTCATCGCATTAGTTTAAAGGTGATATCAGAGCTGTGTTTACTTTTCACTTTTCTCACGTGGGAAAAATTCTTCTATCTAAACTGGGCAGTATATACATTTTTTTATGTAAAACCAACATTTGTCTGAACCTCATACTATGTTTTTTTTTTTTTAATGCAAATGCAAACACGTCTCCTCTCAACTGCATTGCCTGCCGAAAATGCCCTGGTTGGTTGATGACTCTGAATATGACACTTTAGCCCGTGCCTCTCCACACCCCACCCCGCCCGTCTACTCACTCACACAAACACATACACACCATTTGCCAGACTGCTTGACGTGTTTCCTTTAAAGCTGCCCTAAAAGCTTTTCTCCTGGGCGTCCATCTAATGAAGTCAGCCTTGAAAGCATTGTTTCCACTGGCAGATACAAGCCAGCCCTCTGAGGGACCTCAACCAGGCAAGAACAGAGACAGACGAAAAGAAAACACTTTTTATAGACCGCATTGTACAGAATCCTCAACTTTCAATATGTGCCAGAAGCTATTGCCATCTTCCAACACTGCAGCCCGCGCCCGTGTTTTTATTTTTATTCTCAAATGTCAACTGCTGGGGAGGAACTGTACGGCTACAGTACATATCACAAAAAAAGTAATATGAAATGAAAAATTGAAAAAGGTATTAAAAGCCGCAGCTTCTTTATATGTAAATGTATGATGATTGAACCTCTTTTTCTTACGCTCCCGAATTGAAAAGGAAGAATTCGTATTGTACTCTGACGCCAACACACACGTGCACGCCAGTCCACACACACCCCCGTACGTACATGCATAAAGACATGGGCCGCGCACATATATTCTCCACTCTCCGCCCGGACTGTTTTCTTTACTGTAATGAAAGCGAGCAGTTTTTCCATCATCTGTAGCGTGCGGTTTCGATTGTTTTTGTTTTTGCTTTTTCATTTTCACACACTGTCTTGCATCAGTGCTCATCCTCTTTGTGTAACACTGTAGTAGTAAAGTGCACAGTTACATCCAGATTATGCAATTCTTCTTTTTGAGGGATACTGATATTCAGCATTTGAAGTGAAGAAAAAAAAAAATGCTGTTTTCCATATCTGGAGGAACCTATTTCTGATCACATTTAAATACGAACTATTGGTTCACTTTTTAAGACCTGAGATCAGCTATAAAACAAATACAGAGACTAGACGCCCACAGTTGGACATGCAGCGTTTTTGATGGCACAGAGCTGAAATAAATCACTAATCATATCGCACTGGAGCTGATGTTGGCGAAGCTAAATTTTACTTTTTAAATGAAGCATAAATCTGATGTCTTTTACAGAAAAAGGAAAGCATTTGCTGTGGTTGGACAGTGGTTTGTACTGCCTCCAACATTAATGTCTGTAAATGTTTTGCTCCACTTGGATTGAACACGCTGCAAACTGAGGTTGAACTACTTCATTTAAAATTTTTTGTCCTACTCTTGACTACTGTTATGGCTAGAATGGTAATACACGTAATGGATGAAGGCTGATTTTAAACGGCTATCGCTGTGTTCTGTGTCTATTCATTGCTTGTCTGCTTTGAATCCCTTGTCTTTTTTGCATTTTACTTACTCACTCCCCTCTAAATGAGAGCGTGAACTGCAATCCTTGGACAACCCTGCGGAAGCAAAGGTCGAAATAAATGGCAGAGATGCTTTCTCTCCGTTCCGCCCCTGAGGCAGCGATGACAGAGTTATGAAGTGGGAATGTGCTGGGGCTTGGTGGTACCGTAGAACTGTTTTTGGTAGGTGAACTTCTGTGCTGCTGTTTTACCTGCTGGTGCACCATCAGCCTAACACAGCCCAGTGCTTGAGGAATCACTGTTATTGAGACAAGCTGTCAGGACCCACTGACTGGGAGGGGAGAGACTGAGAAAAACAATAACACTGGAGGAGAAGGGCAGAGCGAGCGCAGGAGCAAGGGGTAGCTCGGGGGAATGTGATTGAGACAGAGAGTGCAAGTGATGCATAGCTTCAGCAATGATGTTTGTGACTGAATTCTTGGCATGTTTTTACTGGCTTGTAACCCTGAGATATGTTGGTAAAGTTGCTGTAGAAAAAATCTCTCTGCAGATTGTTTATTTAGATCGCCGTGTGCAGCACATCTCCCACTGCCCCCAGTGTAGTGTGTGGTTGGGAAGTAAGCCCTCAAGATGGTGGACCCTAAATAACCTCGACATGTTAGCATTAATATGTATAAGGTTCTGTAGATGAATACAGTAATTTACATTTGTGATTATCTGCATTGAGGTTGACTGGGGAATACAATCGCACTGTATTTTTATTAGTTTGTTTGTTTACAGGCGTCTCTAATCTCTGCAGTTCACCCTCATGCGTTTTTGCAGTATTTCCACATAAAATGCTTCAAAATCGTTTAATCTGCCGACGTGATGTAGATCTTCTGACTCGTGGGCAAGTTAATGTCCATGAGGTAATTGAAAACGGGCTGTTTTAGAGCTTCTCATTTGAGCATCTTTCAAAAAGACAGGTTTGTGGTGGTCATTTCTCTTTTGCCTGCAGGGAGTGTGTGCAGGGAGTGTGTGATGGGAGAACAGCATATGATTGAAGTGTGTGTCTGTGATTCACCTGTCACTGTCTGCCCAAAGAGGCTGTAAATTCAACCTAACACATTCTCTCAGTTTATAGGCATTTTATACGCGGTGTAAATGACAAAGTCGGAGGTTTATGGGGCCTTTCACATATATGCACATATACCGTGGATACACACACGGGTTTTATTTAACTTTAACACATTATGTGTGTTGCCAGCACAGTATATGCCACACTAAAGACTGTAGATTATGCTCTTAAAAAAAACTGAGATAGCTTAATGAAGCATTTCATTTTCCAGTTCCATGTTTGTTGGTTGAGATGTTTTTATTAGAAATCAGTCTAAGGTAAGGCTGCAATTCTAGTAGCTTTGTAGTCAACAGTAACATGTTGAGAATATGACCAATTGTTATTGAATCACAGTGCCGGCGATTTAGCTGCAAGTCTTCCAGTTGTAAGGGCCATTTGTTCATTTGTACCTGCCCTGTAATGAGAGCAACTAAACATTCTGTTGGAATATCGAGCCCATGTACGAAGGCAGGTGGTTAAATTGGACCCTTTTACTAACGGGAGCCAAAATGACTGATAGTGTCTCTGAAAATGAAGCAAAAATGGAGACTAATTTAAGACTATAAACAATCCCACATTCTCGATTCTAAATGAAAGCTTTGTAAATATAGCAGTTTGTTTATTGTTAAGTGATGATTTTGCTTCAGTTCACTGATTCTTGGTGTGACATGGGTCACATGACAGGATCCATTCACCCCGACATCTTGCTGAGAAACTGTGTTTTTTTCTTTTTTGTTTGCTTTTACAAACAACACACCTAATTGCATTATACAGTCATAGTGATGCATCAGGTCCTCTAAACATAAATTGTCATATAACAACTCGTTAAATAACACCCAGTTTTAGTGGGTGAGCCAATGGATGAATGAATGAATTCATGTATGAGTGGTTTTCTGTGTTTTGATTCAAAATACGGCATGTGCATCGTGCACTTTGTTCCCATAGCAACAGTATGCATTCTCTAAAGCCAAAGTGACAACAGAAGGACTGTAGGTTACATATAATACATACATGCATATGTGCAGCGCAGGAGGACGACTGCGGAGCCAAAGAGCTGCTGTAAACACTCTCCTTTCAGCAAATTTACTTATGAACAAAAATACTTTTTACAGCTACTGTAGGAGGACCACCAGTTTTTGTTTTATCCACTGTAATCTAAGCTGAAAATGAAAGATTTTTTTTCCAACTTGCTGCCAAGGCAACTACTGACCATTGCAACTACAGTAACCACAGCATTGTTACTGGCATTTGTGTTTCATGAATTTTGTACCTGTTCACCAGCCATAAACACTCACTTGTTTCATGAAGTGACATTAGCTTTGGTTTACTTACTCAGTGCCAAATGACATTATTCATCCAACCCCTATTAACAAAATTTTAAACTATTTTTAATTTTTAAGCACACCCTAAGTATAATTGGCTGCAAGATGACGTAGTAGGATCAGAGGAAGTTGCAGCCATTTTGGTAGAGTTGTGCTCTTCTGCTGAACAATAAAACGCAGGCAGAGAACAACCTAGTCTGTTAAATAACTTTGACATTTATAAGATTCCCAGAGATTTTATAAATAACCATTTAATCTGATTAACAAAATGCCACTCTTGTTGACCCATGAAATTCTGCTTTGAGTCTGAAGAGATTTGTGCTTTGCTTCTGTTGTCGCTAACAGCACATCCAGCCTCCTAAATAAAGCCATGTGTTGTCTTCAAGGTCACAAGGGAAGAGGGGAAAGTCGCCGAGAGCAGAAAGAAGGAGGCATTCCCAGAACCACCGTCTGTCATCATGTTCTCGGGGTCTGGCCTAAACAGCTCCAAGGGTCTTCGGAGGCAGAAGAGGGACTGGGTGATCCCACCAATCAACGTGGCAGAAAATTCTCGAGGCCCGTTCCCTCAGATGCTCGTCAGCGTAAGTGACAGATTTGATGGGCTGCATCACTTATTTGTTCTGAATTTACAGCTGGGATTTCTTGAGGGCACTTCACAGCTAACACTGATTGGGGGTGTGTGATAGACAATGATAAAGAACAGAAATACATTAGCATAACTGGTTTGTTCTTCACAACCTCTCCGATGATTATGTTGTGTTCCCCTGATGTAATTACAGCCACAAAGTCTTAAAGGTATTTAAACAGCCTTGATTGGCCTTGAGAAGTTTTCCCTTCAGACACTGGGCGGGCTTCAAAACAGCTAAGCAGCTAAACTCTCCCACTGTGTGAGGTCCGTTGGGTTCACAGTGAAAAGAATGATTATTTCTGCTCCTTTATGCATCCTTTCTTTACTTTATCGGGCCATTTCAGAAAGGTTGCCTGAAGTTCAATATTATTTTTATAGCCCCTTTATAACAATACAATTTGTCACAGAATCTTTACTGAAGTCGTAACTCTGCGCCTCTTGTGAGATTTAAGGAGAGCATTTGAAAAATTGCTATTCTCAGGCCCAAAAGAGCACGACAGTGGTTCATCCACTGTGCCCCAGTAAGGACACGATAGTTTAAAAGTTAAATAAATCACAGGTAACAACATGACAAATGGCCGTAGCACCATCCTGAACGGTTGTCCCTGCGTGCACCCTTGTCGAAAGACGCAGAGATGTGTTAGTACCAGCATCTCCGCCACCGCCGGAGCTTAATCAGCATTCAGTGAACCTGTTCTCATTTAGCATTCAAGATTGGGATGCAGCAAAGCCAACTGACTCCCATCAGGGCAAATTTAATTTCTGTACAAATGTAAACACAACATGGTGAAGGTTGGAGGTCGAGCCTGTATATGTCTGTCAGAGGGAGCAAAAAAAGAAGAAATAAATGTTTTGGTGAATGTGCTGTTGCGCAAAGGCTTGAGCTGCAGAAAATTTAAAATTCACAGATTCTGTCACAACAGAATGTGTAGTTTTCTACTCTCATAGCAAAGCTGTAGGCTCTGAGCTTATGGTGCTTGCTGTAATTCATCAAAAAAACATTCTGGGAGACTGCTGCTTCATTCCCTGCTCCTGCTTTCCTTCTCTCTTTATCTGGAATATCTAGTCATCAGCTTTTCCTCGTTGTGTTTACACAACTCTCACAGTTTATCTCTTTTGGGTCTTAAATTGTGCAAAAGAAGCATTTTTTCCCCTTTTGTTTCTGTTCTTTGTTTTTCTACCCAGTTTTTATCCAATCCTCAGGGAAAAGCCTGGAGAGCTGCTTGAAGGAAACTTCTTTTTTTTTTTTTTTGTATTATTCTCCATTTTTAGAGTGAAACAAAAACATCAAGTCAAAATAGGGGGGAAAGTCTGTAAGTCTTTGTTTTGGAGTTGGACGCCTCTACAGCTGGAGTGCGTCCCATCAGCCTGGCACAGTGTGGCGTTCTCGCACGAGTCCGCTGAGCCCTTCAGCAGCGCTACACCAGCCATAAACTGGCCAGACAGTTCTGATCTGGTCCGAAACCAGAGAGAAACAGAGGGGATGGGCCGGGGTGATATAGAGAGGGTATCAAAGGAACATTTGGAAGTATCGTGTGCAGCCAAACACAATCCACTTTATGCAGTAAATAGGTCCGTCAGGGGCTGGTGGATTGCTGAGAGTGGAGCATTCAGAGCAGAGGAGAAGTGATGCGTGTTGATGCCTCTGTTGGGCTCTCAGGCTCCCGTCTTTCTCTTTAATGATGGCTGGAGGGCAAGAAGGGCTATACTAAGAGCTGGAGATTTTAACAAGGAGACAGCTCTGGGGACTGAATGGCATGGGAGTGATTTTATCATACTTATTGTTTATGTCTTTAGTCCACTTATATCGGCTCTTTTGTCCTCTGCTGAGAGTTAAGGCTAATGTGCATCTGTTGCAGTTCTTGAACTCAAAACCCCCAAAAAATCTGTCAGTGTCACCATGACGACAGCTCTTTTTCTTGTTTCTGACACTTAATATGTTAATCACAATTCCAATTTTTATATGAGACTTGTTGCAAAACAGAGCAAGCAGTCTTTCTGTCTCTCATTTCTAAACCTGTCTCTCTCCAACTGCGCCATTACTCAGTGCTCTGTGCTCAGTGCGCTGTGGCTGTGTGATGCCTCCACTAATGGCCTGTGAAGTCGGTCCCTTTCCTAATGGGCTTTTCTGTCATCCGGCGCAGCGCTGAGTGACATGCAGGCAGTGGCCTTCCCCGCCATCCCACCGCTTTTCTCTCTGCCCTGACCAAGTTGCCATCAGTTGGACTGGCAGGGTGACAGCAGCCCTCACCTGCATCTCCACAGGTCCGCAACACTGTCGCTTTGATCAGGCCTGCACAGGATTGGGCAGGTGTCAGGACGGAGGCCCTACTGACTGGCCTCTGCGCCCGCAACCCGACGTGGCTCGGGGGAAATGCTGACTGCTTCGGTGAAGTGTTGGCAGAACTGTACTCCCATCGCTCTCTTAAGCCAAGACCGTGTCAGAGCCCAGCGAGATGTTATTGACTGCTTTTTATTAATAGCAGCGCTGAAATAATTGCTCCAGCGCTTCAGACTTTTTCCCCTGTACATCAAGATGTAGTGCGCATGGTGCAACTCTCACACCTCTAACGTTACTTTAGGCCTCTTCACCCTCTCGTGTCACATAGTTGTACTGAAAGTAGCCTGGTGTTAGCAGCCAGGTAGAGCACTGCTGTGTTCCCTTGAAACAAACAGGCAGGAGCGATGCAGAAGATTTCATAAAGGAAGAAATAAAAGTCTAGCAAAGAGGCAGGAAACAGAAATACTAGTCTGTTCTAGAGAAAGCAATTGGTTGAAGGGATCCAGAAAGGGTAAAAAAAAAAAGAGGGGGGCATTTTTCACAATAAACAGGTGTTCTTTGTCTTTCTCTATGTTCTGCAGCCAAACAGCCATCAATAGTATGTAAGGGACATTGATTTTTCACAAAGGCTTTCTGAAACCTTCCATTGATCCGCACTTCTCCTACGGCAGGGAAGCATCGATTTCTTTTGCTTGGGTAAATAAAGACTCAACGTAACCATCCCCACCTTCACCGTCCCGACTCTCTTAACCCCCTTTTAGAAAAAAAAAAAAAACACCATTAGAAAAATGAACAAAATGCTGATGAAACAATTTAGTCACTGAGTTAGCTTGGGTATGAATGCACGTTCGTCCGATAAAATGCCCGATGCGTTGCACCGGGCGCTGACACTCACCTGTGCGAAAGTAACAGAAAAAGAGAGAAATGTGGTCAGCTGGAGTTGCCGGAGCAGGGAGGTCAGGGTGTCATTGCTTTTATATTGTATGACTGCACATTCAGTGCGGTTCTAATTGTGAGGCTTTAACGCGGTAGTGTGACATTTTTTAGAAATCTTACTGAAAGCTACAGCCAAACACAGCAAGTCTAGCTTAGCATAAAAAATAAAGGCAGGAAGAAACCGCGATCTTGTGGCTGACAAAAAAATGAAATATAAGCATTTGCTATTGACTTTACCCTTACATGGAACTGACACCCAGTTCAAAAACTATTTTTTCACAACATCAGAATCTTTCACCTTCATTCCTCTTTGAATTGTTCGTCGTTTGCATATTTTCTCTCCTCGTCCATAGTTCTCTCTTCTTTACAGCTTTTCTCTTCTACTCTCTAACCTGTTGCTGACTCGTACCCTAAAACTCCTATGCTCCGGGTAATCCTTTAGTGTTTGTCTCTAATAGAGAAGTTATTTTGAGAGCGAAGACATTTATTTTGAGAGCTGAAATAAGGGATGTGAGAATAACTGCAATTTCATCTAAACTGTTGTTTTATTGGATAATATTTCTCTGGTAGAAAATATTTCTGTCTGCTGGCTGTCCTTGAGACTGAGAAGCCAGATATTCTGATAAAATGCGGCTGCATCCCCCCCAGTAATCACAGAACATTATATTGACAGAAATACCATAGAGAGACACGCCAGCAGTGACAGCACAAAGCTAAATAAATCAGAAGTCGTCCAAAGCCTGCATTTGACCGAGGAGAATGAGTTTTATTTGATATCCGGCGCTGTGATTGACAACTCATTTGTAATTCTAATCAGCTATAGGCACTTACTTCCTGGTAGTAGATTTACAGCCTGCACGTTAAGCGGTGCACAAAACGCAGACGTTTGGATCTGATTGGGTGTGCGTCGCGCTGCATCTGGTGATGTTTGCTGTGCTCTCTGCAGCACCTGTGCTCCAGATTCTACATCTCTCTCTGCGGAGCACATTGAGAAAAGCGTTTTTCGAACAATCCCCCCCCCCTCCGAGGTGTCTGCTATCTCCTCTGCGTACATTTACTACTGATTAATGAGTGCTCCGCTTCGCTGACAGACACGCCAACAACAAAAACACCAGAAGAAGGAAAAAATATGGGAAAAAAAAAAAAATTTATGGAAGAAAAGCAGCACACAGTACATGTGAGCTGGAGCTCATCACTTTGGAGAATTCGAAGGGAGGCTGGGATGGGTGGGTGTGACTGAGAAAGAAACGAAAGGCGAGGACGAGGGACTGCAGGACTAGACCAGGATTAGAGGCATGTCTGTGTTTGTGTTTAGGTCTGATACACGTCCCGGAGAACTGCTGTTCACGGCCTCTTCCCTCAAGTCTAATGAAGCCTTCTGGCATCTGCCACCCCACCACCCGGCCAACACCAGCACTGCTCCAGTCTGCCGCCTTCATCCTTTTCCACTCCCTCCTGCTGAGACATACGCTCACACACACACACACTCACACCCAATCACAAGCAAACATGCACACACACATAGAGAAGGCGCAGAGAGAAATTACTCATCTTACACAGGCAGCAAACAAAGGTTTAGTAAAGCGCATGTGCCATGTCGTTGCCTTTGTATGTGCTCATTGTTTGGGGTTTTGTTTGGTCGCATTTCTGCTTCATCCCTGAACAAAGAGGAGAACGCTAAGCCAGAAAACGGGACTCCATCTTGTCTATATATTTTTTTTTTTGTTTGTTTGTTCTTTACATAGTCCACCAGCAAAACCACCGGATGTAAAAACGCAGGGGGTGTGAGTATTTAAGGATCACAGTCCGATCCAAGGCTCGGTCACTAGGAAACCACATTGCTCCCCATATGGAACGCTTTATGAATGTCGAACTGCACAGAACTCGCTGGGCTAAATAAATTCAGGCTGTGAAAACACTCGGATGTGTGGCTTCACTGAGTCTATCAAGCACATGAGCTGTACAGAGTGTTCACTGCTGTATGTGTATTCAAGCAATTTTTTGTTCAGGGCTGAGTTTTGTCTTCAATTGTTTCAACGTTCTTGTGCACTGCAAGTTTTTTTTTTTTTTTTCTTGGCAGCCATACAACACTAATACACGCGCACACACAAACACACACTAAACTTCACCAAGTCAGGGAAGAAAAGCAAGAAACAATGAATTTCTTTCATATATATATTTATACAATTTCATATAATATGTATAAACCTCCTGTAAAAGATGAAGAGGGGAAGAAGCAGGAAAAGGAGGCAGAGACCTTGGTCAGCTCAAGGGGAAAAGTCAGGGCCAGATCTTGTCTGTCCAGTGTGGGGGTGTAGTAAAAAATGTCACGGGACCACAATGTTGTAGTCACACCCTATAGTTTCTGTTGTTGTGGTTTAATCTGTTTGGGCATTTGTTGTTTTTTGTTCTTTTTTGAAAAAAAAATCATTTTTTGTTTCTTTATTTGTTTTATATTGGATCTTTAGTTTAGTGCAGAAATGTAAATCAATCTGCAGAAACAAAAGAGCTTAAATTCTTGAAGGAAACATTTTTATTTATTACTTAGTGGCCAAATATCTTTTGACATAACTGTAAACTGTAGGGAAGTTCACCTTCTAGTGAATATTTCAAGAAACATGGATTTTGAAACAAGGGCTTTAATATTGAGGCTGCCTGAGTGTTTCGTCTGGAAGCAGCTGTTGGCGATTCAAAAGTGACAGCTGTGGAAAAGATTTCAACTCTGAAAGACAAGGCAATTTACTGCCTTCATCAGATCCCGATTTTGATTTCAAAACATATATTTAGTTTAGAATCTTTAGACGTGCAAATAATAGTATGTCTGAGGTGTTTTTCCAGCTCAGATTAGTCCACACCCTCATATGTCCAACCTGCTGCAAAGTAATACTATAAAGTTTGCTGTGATTCTGAGAATGAACCTCTACCTAAACATTAATAAGGTCTAAAACTAGTCACAGGAAAAGGGTCAAGTTGTTTATGGGGCAGTGGTTCACTTGAAACCTGTTTATTACCTAGTAGATTATCAACAGTAAGTTGATAATCATACAGAAACACCCACATAATCCAACCCAGAAAACAATCATATCAGCATTTCACATGCTCTTTGATTTTAACAATCCCGCAGATTAACTGGGAAGTGAATCAATTTTGCGCAGTGGCTAAACGTCCATGTTGATCCCATGACGTACACTGCCCCTAAATCATTTTTGTCATATGATTCAGGTCATTTTTGTCATTGTAATGAATAAGCACCATGTTTTATTCTGGTATCTAGATCTCATAAAAGAACATGTTTTTTACTCATAACTCCTCTTGGCTAGTTTTGAATTCCATTTTTTTTTTATTTGAACATCTGAAGACTTAAGTCGAGGTATTTTTCTCTTCAAACACTTTTTTTTATTACCGTCATCAGGTCAATGAGTTTCGCCAGCACTTTGCTTTATAACAAAAAACCTGCGAGGTGATTCACACTCCTATCTACTTCGACAGTAGTTTGTCTTCACTGCTAATTAGTTTATGTTTCCACGGCAACATGTTAAACTGGGATTCATTAGAATTTGGTCCTGAGCAACAATGTCCTTTACAGTGTCTCAAATATGATCATTTGTGGTATCACCTGTTATACTGTGATATTGACCAAGCATTTATGTAGGCTGGTCTCTAAAGGAAAAAGAGTCTTTGTGATGTCTTCGCCCTTGTGATGGCGTGACATGCTCGCCCTCGCCTTTTTGGATAGGTCGGATCATTAATGAAACATTTGACCATAAAAGCCTTTTAACTATCTCCTGAATAGTGTGCGACTGGGTATTTAAAAGTGTTTAATGTACCCCCATGTTCAGCACCTGGGAGAACATTTATATCTCACGTAAAGATGTGGTTGATGGCAATCGTGAAATAGAAAGGGAATAGTTTTATGGATTTTTCTGACAGCTCCAGTTACGTACAAGTAGTTCTGATTGTTTCTCCTCCATGAGAAGGAAAGCCAAGGAGGCCGACCCCCACTCTTTGTAATGGAAGTCTTGTCTTGGCATATAACAAATGCCTTATGAACTTCATTTCCTTTCCTCTAATGAAATTAGTGAGATCAATGTAATTACATTTATCAGCCCCAGGAAATAGAGTCTCCTACAATCTCCTGGTATTGATGAGAAAAAACAAATTGTTACCATGTTCAAATATTTAGCCTTTGTTTCCTCTTGTGTTTAGGGAAGTGAGACTGAAATGTAATTGTCACTGTTTTTTTTGTAATATCTCATTGTTTTAAAATTTGTGGCCGGTAAACGTGTTCATCAGCCATACTCAGCCACGGTTCGTTTTTCCACCGAAAAATATCCAGCCGTGACCTTGTTGTACACAACCAGGCCGAGATCTTCTACTACTAAGGCTTCATAATAATAAAACAAACAACAAAAAACCTGCCTCATCCACCCACTCACTCATAAACACAAAGCTCAAACACACACACACACACACACACACACACACACACACACACACACAGAAACGCACACAAGTCCCTCCCAACAAATTCCTCTCTGATATGACATCAGGCAGCACTAGGCGGGCTCCCTCTTGGGTTCAGTTGGTGTTAAATTAAACAGTAAATCATCTCACCAAAAGACACAAGAGTTATGTGAGAGTCAAGGGCAACAGTTCTGGGCTCTTTAATAGGAGATGAGGAGGACTTTATGAAGGAGATAAATAACAGCTTAACAAACAGCCTCTGTCTGGTCCCCTGGAGGTTGACTTCAGCGACCCTGTGGATCAGTAGGATGAAGGAGAGCCAAGAATTTCTGCTCCTCCAAAGACATGAAAAAATAATGTGCGGTGAAATTGGAAGAACGATATTCAGAAGGAGGACTCAGGGGAGGAGGGGACCAGTGATGAAATGGGCGGCAGTTGTTGTTGGTGATACGGGTGAAAAGGTCGGTCAAATAGAAAGGACAGGTTGACAGACAGGTTATAAGAGACAGACGGGAGGGGGGGACAAAATGACGGCAGAGCAGAATAGTAGCTGCGGAGGGAAACGTGCAATCAGACAAGCAGATCGAGCGGACAGGAGGACGGACGAGGCGTCCCGTCAGCCCACCAGGTCTCCCCCACCTCTGCTCAGTAATGTTTGCCGGAGAGACAAGCATTACAGAATAAAATCTAATTCAACACAAAGCAACGGCATTTAGAGGAAATGGAAGAAAAGAGTAATTGCGAGGGGAAAAGTCCCCGGGCATGAGGCGGAATTGAATTGACGCGCTTTTGGATGCAAGTCATGTGATGTAAAAACTCTAATCTCACTTAATGTGCTTGTATTTTTCCATTTTCCTCTCTTTGGTTCTTTCTTCACTGGAGGTAAAATGTGAGGGAAATCAAAATTGAGGCCTGCCCCAGAATAATCTGATCCTATTTACTTTGTCATTTTACAATGAAAGGCCTCTGTCAGAATCTTTTCATGTAGTTATAATGGATGCTGTCATGGGGTGATCATGTTTTTGTATGTGGGTAAAACCCTCTAACCACACACACACACACACACACACACACACACAGACACACGCACATATTCACAGAGGATCACAGACACACTAGAAGATCTCATACAAGCAAGCGTACATCACCGCTGTGTGTGTGTGTGTGTGTGCGTAATGAAATTCCTCACTCTGCAATGAAATCGTTTAAAGGATCTCCGGATGAAACACCTCCTAAGATAAACTGTTTAACACTAGATAAAAAGTTGTAACTGTTTTATAACTCATCCTTTAACTTTGCTTCTCACTTATGAGTATTTCTGCCCAATACTCCCTGATGCTGCTTTACACATTTTTATTTGCTCTTCATTTCCTGGAGAAAAGAACATTTCCTCCTAAGGCTCTATAAAAGCTTTAACATCCTATATTGTTCATAAAATCAGAGTGATGCATAGCTCTTTGCACAGCACCTGGAGCCGCAGCGTGCAGGGGACGATGTTATGGTTCAGCGGAGGCTGTGCAAAATGCTTTTTTAAATAGGGTAATTTGTACTGGTGGCTACCTGTGTACAGTTAGTGTCACTTTAAAAAGGGCTCAGTGTTTTCCTGATGACTTCTGGGACTCGACATACATTTGCATAACTGACCTCTGCTGGCACTGATCCATTTTCTGATCTGTATCAATCAAGGAATGACAGGCCAGCTTGCATTTTTAAAAAAAAAAAAAAAAAAACGAAAAAACACCAGCCATCTGCATGTCATTTTTATGATACACGTGCTTAGGTGCCAGTGAAAATACACAAGCACGAAACCGCAGACACACATGAATAGCTGCACAAGCGCACACGCACCTCCTCACTCTTCCAGGGTTCATTTGTCAAGATGACAGCTGGACTCTTGCTGAGGTGGAGTTTGCCAAGCAGAATCCCTCGCTTGGTTAGTGGAAGCCAGAACATCCCGGGAAACATTCTGACACACACTAAGAGGCTGCGGGTGCGACAGTGTGTGCGTTCGTGCACACCAGCGACTAAATGTGCGGCTGTGTGTGTTTTTTTTTTTTTTTGTGTGCATGTACATGTGAATGTGTAACTTTTCGATGCACCCAGCAGCAGCATGGCGAGGTCCGGCCCCTCTTCAGTTTCTGCCTGTGCTTGGCAGGGGCAGGCTTGGCAGGGAGCAGCCCATTTTGTCAGGCTTCCAGTCAACATCAAACGTGCATGCTGCTCTCGCCTCCACCTGAACACCTTTCCTCCTTCGCGTTTTTCGCCCACATCTGGGTCCTTAGACATCTGTTTACCTCATGATTCCTCCGAAGGGTTTGTCCCTGTAGAGTGGAAAGAATGAATTCCAAACAGCCCTTCAGCTGTGTCCACTGGAAACTGGTGTCCGTGCGATGATGTAACTGGGTTTTACTTTGACTCGATAGAAAAAGAAAAATTTATTCCAGCAGCACAAAGGTCACATGTCTGGTCAAGGGGGGCCTATCACTATTCTCTTTCTCACAATACAGAGCCATCCTGTCAGACAGATGTCCACTCAAAGACGTCCTGGCAGCTTCTCGACACTTCCTGTCTCAACGTTTCTGGCCAAAAGAGCTCACGGTCTGCTACAGAGTAGTGCTGATGCAGTCAGTTTGCAGCCACTTCCATTTATCCCTTACGCTGAATTCTCCTCACTTTTTCTTCCTTCCATTTCCCTCTAGTCCATATTGCTGCTCTTCACTGGTGCCTGATGGATTTAAAAAGTTGGAATTAAAAGAAAATAGGTTGTGGGGGGGTGGAGAAAGGTGGACAGTGCAGACGTGCATGTGTGTGTGTGTGTGTGTGTGTGTGTGTGTGTTTGTATGTTGGTGGTGGGTTTGTGGCTAATGGCTGGAGAAAATGCAGTAGCAGCAGAATTTTTTTTTTTTTTTTTGCCACCGTAACAATTTCTCTTTCTCCCTCCCTTTGCACCTCTCCTCTACAAGTCTCCAGCACTCTTTACTCCAATTATCCAGATTGGGTTTCCTGGGGATGAAGGGATGAAGAAGGAAAAGGGAGTAACAGGGGGTCCTTGATATTGTCCTTGTCAAAGCCTGAGGGAGGGACTGGAGAACTCATTCATGCATCCATCACACTCTTGATTTCACAATTTAATCAATCCCCTAATGAAAGAAAGTGACAGAGGAAGAGAGAGGGAACGCCGGGGCGGGAGCGGTTGAGATGGCAGCCCTCAAACACTAACCCTGCTTAAGCCAAAGCTAAAGGGTGCGGCCGCTTCTTTGTCCGCCGCTACAATGGCTGCCTTATTTTCATTCTCCCTGCCTGGAAGAAGAGAGTGAGGAGGGCAAGTCATTCCATTGTTACCTCTGGGGGAGAATAGCACCTCTAATTTGCCATAAGCCTGCACTATTAAAGACCAGACTCCTTTCACACTCCAATAATTGGAAAAGTCATTCACTGCTTAACTTCCATTACTCCATGTTATTTTCACTAATGTGAAAGAAGGACTTTTAATAATCTCACCTGCGTCACTTCTAGCTCTCATTCCAATAACACAAAAGCACATAATGGACACTATCTCTTCATTTCATTCTGTCACACGCTGACGTAGACCACTAAGCCAGATATTGTGAATGTAAAAATGCATCTTCTGCCCCTCGCTTCTCTGTGAACATTCTATAAACGTGAAAATGCATCTGAGACTTGCAGAGCAGCACAAAAGTTTGATGACCCCATGTAGAAGAGGAGGTTTTGTCATTTTTCAGCGGTGTCTAAAAAAAAACATTTTAGTTATTTTGGCGTGAATAATGACCTAAGAGACCTGCCAAACTAGCAGCTCTATGTGTTTTAGGAAACATTATTGTTGACTAATTGCTAACGCCAGCATAAAACCATCATCACAATGACACAGCCTACGTGCATTTTTAGCACATGCAATGTCGACTGCCTCAGCTACCACATTGTCACGTGCTAATTAGCACTAAACATGGAGCACTGATGGGAATCGCATTAATTTTGCAACTAAATCCAGTCAAAATTAGTTGAGATATATCACGTTAGGAGGCATTCTCACTTCTCTCGCACACGCGTTTTCAGACGGCCTTATGTAAATGTGCTCGACGACTCTCGTTCTCAAACATGAAGCCACAGGTACGTCGGTTCCTGCAGACTCCATGCAATCCCCGCCAACCAATGAATACAAGATTTTATGCACTTTCTGTTTTATGTTTGAGGTAGTAAGTGCTCTTTTTGAAAACTCCAACTTCACACCGAGATACTCCACACCGGGCCTGCCCTGCCTTTTGAAGAGATACAATGCTCAACATCAAAGCTGCTGCAAAAGTCTGTGTTTTAAAAAGGCCACAGGAAAGCTCTTAATGCAGACACTTTGCTGACTCACACACTATGTGTCTTTTTATCTTTGTGCATGCGCCACAGCACATTTGACAGATGGAGTATGTATGTGATATGCCTTTTTTTCTTGAAGGAGCTCTCTCTCTTCAGAGTTAACTAGTGTACTTGTGATGCATCGGCCAATAGTTTGCTTCAGTTGAATGACATAACGTACAGTATTTGTATCTGCAGTGCTGTGGTAGAAATGATTTTTTTTTTCTTGGGCCTTAAAGTTGTGAATTGCTTGATATTATATGTTTTACTGTCCAGCTGTGCAATACAACGCAGTAACCGTGATGAGAACGCTGACGACAAGCCCGCGTGCACCTGTCTCGAAGTTCCTTTTACGTGTTTGTGTTCGATAGTGATGCGTTCGAGTATTCTGGAAATGCCAACAGAAAAGTCAGTGAAGGCGGCTTACCGGCGAGCTAAAGCGGGCTGGATGAAACCATTCACCAAATGGAAAGATGATTGAAGTTGAAAGGACGCTTTTCTTTCAAAACATTTATATTTGAACATTTTGTCCAATGAATGCAAAGTGGTTTTAAGTAATACCTATCTCAGAGGATTTATTAAGGACACGTTGTAATGCGGTTCATGTTTGCATCATTCTCAGGCATGAAAAGTTTCAGCTTGTTCGTTTCTGTTTTTAAACTACTGTCTTTTATTTTTCTTCTGCCTTATGAGGATGAGAAAAATGGAAACGAAACCATCGACTATGACTATGACTGTTTTCTATCTGCAAACCATGTTTTGAAATGTATCCTCTTGCAGATACAACGTCATAAATGCTTTACTGTTACTGTCACTCTTTAAAATGCAGAATTAGTGCGCATGTATTTGTAAGTTGTACGTTTATACTAAAGCTGTCAGTGGATATGAAATACAATGGATTTCTTAAATACAAGCACATGTCCTTAGCTGTGTGCTGGGCTTGTGTCTTTGGGGCACCTGCTTCTGATTTATTTTTTATTATATCTTGGGAAAATGTAGCTGTTGTGAAACCAAATGACTTTAACAAAAATAACACATTTTCTGACTTCCTACTGAATTTACAGGAATATCCAGTACAGAGACTGTTGTATAATTTTGTGTTAATTGCTTTAGTCACAATGCCTCAAGATCATTATAGCATTGTATATGATAATTGCTGTTCTCTGTGCTTACTAAATTGCAGATGATATTCAATCATTGCCATACTTCAAAAGTTTAAAGTACAGTTATTTAGAATATAGATGTATAATGGCTGCATGTATACATACCCTAAGAGAGAACAGAAAGCATCGCACATATTTCAGATAGTGAGTAGATGAAAGTAGCAGTGATATTTAGAAATGTGAGCATTGTGCAATATGCTTAGAGAAAAGCAGTTATTGTGTTTAGACACGAATTATTGGCCTGATTTTTTTTTCATGGCTACAGTTCAAACAATTAGATGACCTGCTTCAGAAAATGAATGCTGCATTGATAAGAAGTCATTTTCCTTTTCATCTTTTCTCACTTTCACAGCGGCTCCACCTTCTTGTGCAGAGAACAGATGTGAAAACGTAGAGAAAACACTGTCATACGCAACATGTCTTAATACGGCAAATTCTGTTTCAGGTTGGGTGTAGTGGAACAATAAGTGAGTCTAGGTGCCTCCACTTTGTTTAAATAGTTGTATGGAATCATCAAAGCCTGACTGAAGGCAAACTAATGCAAAGGTAATATGCACAGGAACGTTCCTCATTGTCTCAGCCTGCCATAACTAACCAGACTAACTTTAGTAGCTCTACCTAAAATAGGGTCTGAGCAAGTAAAAGTAAGGACATTTGAAAATGTGGTTATGTTTACTGCCAAAATACAAGCCAAACGAAAATCCAAATTCAACACAGGAGAGGTCAGAACAACTAAATGCAAAAACAGCTTATTGCTGGACCAGGTCCAAAAATTAACCTAAACAAATTTATCTCCTAAAATATATACATAGAGAACCTACCGTGTACAGTATATTAGCTGATCACACTATTTTAACACACCATGAGCTACGCAATGACACCTACACACAGTCGGCCTTATTAATATCCAGGCACTCTGTGAATGATTCTACGCTAACATTATCACTAATTCCTATTTATCTGACCTCGGCCTGACTCTTCTAGCACTTGCAGTGGATGTGGCTGCAGTGGCCACTGTGATCTGTCTCGTCATTATGCAGCTGGGACGCTCCGGCTCTTTAAGTCATACGTGGGTCTATCATTTGTCCGATTTTAACATCGGGAAGTCCTCATTAGCAGCTCTGGGGTGATACATTCAGGGACCGGACAGAGTAGAGCCTAAACTTGCAGAAAAGTGAGTGAACGAAATTGAACCAAATGGTTGCAGAGAATTCACAAGGGAATTGACTGCAACCTAGTCTTCCCCAAATAAGAGGAAAGAACTGAAAGAACAGGTTTAGCACTGCTGCCTCGCAGCGAGAAGGGGCCTGGTTCACATCTTCCTGCTGGCTGCGGCCTTTCAGTGTGGAAGTTTTTGCATGTTCTCCCTGCGCTTGCATGGGTTTCCTCCAATGCATGTTAGGCTAATTGGTGACTGTAAATTACCCATACTGCACGTGTGAATGAATAGTTGTGTGTCATATTTCTGTGTTGACCCTGAGATGCCCTGGACCGATCCAGGGTGTTCGCCCAATGACAGCTGAGAGAGGCTCCAGCGTTCTGCAACTCTGCACAGAATAAGTGGTTAAAGATATTGGATGGATGCATAAACACATGTCAAAATATATTAACAAATGTTCTTCGTGTGTGTGGTGTCGCCATTACGTGCTACCAGTGCAGAGCTAAAGTACATAAAGTACATTTTGAATAGCTAGACCAAATTAAGGTAACGTGTTACAGCGTACAGTAGCTGCTGTAGCTCAATCACCCACTTAACTTAGTGACTAGAAAAATAGAACAACAATCTGCAGTGTTATGTTATCCAACACAACAGCTCTAGCCTTTTTGTAACCGATAAACCTACGACGAGGGTTCATAGTCATTTATCATGCATATTCACTCTTCTTTTTCCATTTGATGTACTCTCCACTGGCATAAATATTGTCCTCTTCAGTGACAAAATGCTCTGCAATGCTCATCATATACTGTAGTTGCTCATTCTCTCTGCCATCTGGTTCGGAGCAGATATTGTACTGTACATTTTTTTCACTTAGTACTGCTGCCTGTTGCAGCCCGAAACAATTAAGCCGCAGCCCAGAATTAGAAAGAATGAGGTGACAAATGCAATACATCTCCATACAGCTAAGACGGGGCTTAGAGTTACTGTTGTCACCCCTGGAAAACCACTGGTAATATGTTGGCTATGTGCTGATATGTTGATTTATTTGAATTTGGTTGACTCTAGTTTGGTAATTCAGCTTGTATTTTTGAATCTATAGTTTATGTTGCTGTTTGTTGGATGTCTAGGGTGAAAACTAGTTTTCTATATTGTTGTACAAATAGATAATGCACAAGAATTATGTAAATCTTAAATCTTTTGAAATCGGGGCAGGCGTTTTTAGTGGTGAGTTATAAGTACACCGTCTGTTACAAGTTTTAATAGTGAAAAGTTTATTGTACAATTCAATATTTACCAACTTTACTAGGGATATATTTAATTTTATTTATTTATTTTATTTGTGCCATTGTCAGTAGGCTAGTAAATGCATATTTAATCAAGATTTAATCTTCCACTGACTGTTATTATGTAAACCAAGCACCTTGGACAATGAATTTAGGTAAATCTTAAGTCAATAAATTAACAATAAATAAAAAATTTGGTTCCCATTCAAAACAGTATTTTTGACATACTTATTGTCTGGGAAGTTTTAGTTGAGCCGTTAAATACAAATTTACTGAATGAGAAAATGGAAATAAGTCCAATGAAATCAGTGACTTATTGCCATTTTTTTTTTTTCATTTACAGTCAAGAAAAATTGTGTCACCTTTTTGAACTCTCACCAGTTTGCTGCTCTGCGTATACAGTATAGGGAGAGGTCATCATTCTTCACTGATGATTCAGTTCAGCTGCTCTTTGCTGGAGGCGATTTGTTTCTCAGCCTTCTGCTATAAAGTACTTCAGCTGAGTTCTGCTGGCTTCAAGTCAGGGGACGTAATTGGCTAGGTCTTAGCTTTAACTTGAAAACTCCCTGGGATCAAGGTCAGGTTGGAAAATTCGTCTCTTGCCAAGTGTATTGAAACATCTTTTCATTTTGTGTATTTGCATATAAAAACTTGTTTCTGTAGTACCATCTATGAATGTCACGTTCCCTTCACATTTTGAACTCACTCAGCCTGCCAGGTTCACAGGCAGCAATACGACTGTGGTGGGATTGGTCAGGTCTGCGCCAATAATGCTGGAATGCATTTCGTTCAACCTTTATTTCGGTTTTATACGAATAAAAAAAAGGGCTTCATCAGGCTTTTTTTTTCCTTTGGAGAAGTTAAATTTTGCAGTTTTGTGCCATTTTTTTCTTCTTATGGTCTGTGGTGGTTGACTTTTATGCAGTGTCCTTCACACTGTCGGATCAGTTGCTGAAAATTAAATTTCCACAGACAGTTCTTCCGTCAGAAGCACTTACCTGCCTTTTTTTTTTCAATGCCCAGTTGTGTAAATTGTGAATTGTGCGTGACTTGGCCTTTCGAGGGCAACCACTACACCTTCTGTTGCTGCAACAGTTTTTCAGTTCATTGTACTGTTCAGTAACCCGCTGATCCTCTTGTTCCCTCTCCCATCTTCATGAAGTCTAACAAATTTAAATTGAAAAATCTCCAAAGCCCTCAGGTTCTTTCACACCTTTGTTTAAGCACTTACCTTTAGTTGAAAATCGCAATTGTCAGTTTGCGGTTAGTTGTCCATACATCGAATCAAATACTACATCTTTTTCTATGAAATTGTATTACAGTGCACCTAGGGGTTTTGATCGCTGGTCAACGTTGATTTCTGCTTTTGATTTCTTCTCTTCTATGCGCAAATTTGTGCACGTCTCATTCTAATCTTACACTATCAGCAATACAGATCACCTAATCAAAACTTGTAATTTTGGTGTATATAGACCGTACACACCAACGTTGCATATCTAAGTAGCAACAGTTGGATACTTTTGAAAGTGTTAGTTAACATAAATTTTTAAGTGAGAATTAATTCCTCTGCACCCCACAGACTGTGGTGCTTCTGCGTTATTCATTCCCTTCTCTTCATCTCCTCTTCTCTGTTTTTCCCCGAAGACCTAGTGGCATGATAATTTCTCATTTGATTCAGTTTTGCCTGGCAGAAGGGAGCTAAGCTCACTGATAAGATCTCCTTAAGAAGCAGACAAGTTGTCAGTAATGAAGGGAATTGCTTTGATCCGTCGACAAATAGGTCATTTAGACAGTGTCTGGTTTCTGATGCGAAATGATACAGTCATGACTCTGTCTGCCTCTTTCTCTGCCTGCCTCTCTTTCTCACTTTCACTATCAATCTCTTCTAGCTGAGCGCTTTTCATCCTCTCCCTCTCCCCTATAGAGTCACACGCACACACACAGAATCAAAATAGTAGAAAAAAAGAAGGGAACAAAAGGAAAAAAGACAAAGAAAGAAATGCTTCTGATTATTATTGGTGCGTTTGAAAATGAATTTTGTCTTACCCAGTGGAGACATTTTAGGTGCATGTGTGTTATTTTCTGCTCCCATGTGAGGTGCGACTGTTGCGTGAGGGAACGAGAGTTCCCACTTTTCATTAAAGCAAATAATAAGTACTTACAGTATTCAGTTATGGGAACCTTTTTGTGTTCATCTGGCGTTGAGCTGCTTGCGACACATTCCTCTCTCTTCTGAAGCCAAAATGGCAGAACGACAGTGAGCGCAGATCACCATTAAAATGACATCCTGCCTGTCACAATATTCTGCGATAAAAGGACGAGAGGAATAACATGCAACAGCAGCCAGCTTAGTCATTTCCATGACATCTATTATCGGATTTGTTACTGCATTACCATTTATATATGCATGTGATTTATTACATACCTTATTAATGACAAGCCGGTATCGTGGTAGCAGCAGTTTGTCATCACTTTGCTCGTCGTCAACAAGCAAAGTGATGGTCGAATGGAGGGGAAACGACGTGCAAGTACAAGCCTTTCTTGAAATCGTTAGTTGGTATAAACAACATCTTGTTTTTATCCAGAGAGGCCGTGCGAACCTCAGCGTGCACGTCCAACAATGCACAAATATTTGGTGGAAATTGATAACTGTAAGAACTCTGGCGCCATCTCTAAACAGTTTTTAAAACGATTTATGTGAAGGTTGTGGGAGGGAGAGCTAATAGGCTGCAATAACTGAAACATACAGCTGAATCTCTTTGCCCCCCAAGCAGGGCGAGTTGGAAACGGGTGGGAAATCAGGGGGGCGGGGTAAACCCAAATGGAATTATGGAGAGCTATCACTTCCTAACTGGTGAGGATTTATATGCCACTGCCAATGCCGACGGATTGAAGTAATTTCATTTTTCATGCATGGCTTCTGTCCCCACATAGACCTAAAGCGAAGGAAGAGAGAGAGAGAGAGAGCGCGATGGAAGTGTACAGTGGAGGGGAGAGATGAGAGGAAAGGGGAGGAGGGAGATGAGAGGAAGAAGGAGCTGGGACGGGAAAGGGAGGGCAGAGGGAAGTAGTGACAAGGTGAAGGTAGGAAAAAAGGAGGATGAATGAGAGAGGACGACAGTTTGGCAGGAGCACGTGTAGTAATCGCTTGTATTTTATAATTCGACAGGAGAGGTAAATGGAGTCGGTGCTTGAGTCTGTTCGCTTCGCCCATACAGGAGGGTAATGGCAGTACACTGCGAGTTCAGCCGAGCCGCTAGCTGGATATTTGTTGGTGTGTTGGTGTTTAACGAGTGGAGTTTCTTTGAAGTAATAGCAGTCGATGCCTGCAGCTCGTTAATTATCATAGCTGTCAGCGGTAATTCACTGTGATATGTGCAGAGCATTCTGACATTCTCCTCCCCCTATTCCCCAAAGAAAACACACTTGCAGACATGCAAATAGCATTGGTAGGATGTTGTGACAGCTCCTCTTCCATTCCTACAGTGACAGCGTCTAAAACTGATCGTTTGTGTTTGATTAGATAGACCCAGCTCAGCCGGATCTTTTAAAGTCCGCTGATGATGATGATGATGTCGACCCCGGCGAAGACGACAAATGGCAAAACAGTCATAATGAGTGTGATAGTTTGGTTTTTTTTTTCATCACTAGGAAGAGTTAGGATGACACCTGTCCAGTACTGTGTGTCCTTCCCTCGTCCTTGTTAGTTGCTGTGGCTATTTTCTCAGCAGGGCAGATTTCCTCGTGTCAAAAGTGTGGCTAAATTGGTTCCCGGAATGGTGAAAGATGGAGGGAACTTTGAGCAGGCTTCCGGTGCACCCAAGCTCGTCACTGAAATAGTAATTGATGAGAAGAAAAAAAGATGGCCATTCCTCTGTGTGTGAACACGCATGTGTGTGTGTGTGTGTGCACTCACATCGTGGCGACCAAAACCTGGTCGTACACTCATTCTGCGGGGACATCGCCTCATTGTGGGGTCCAGACGTGGGTCCCTGCCCTTAAAGCAGTGAATGTTTAGAGTGTTGACTTGGTTTGAGGTTAAAATAAATAGAAGCCAATGTAAAAACCCCACAAAGTGTGTGATACGGTTATGCACACAACATTTAGATCAGTCACTGTGAGGCCATTACTGCAGCGTCACGGAACTGTTTGAGCGTTACAATTTAGTTACAGGATTAAGGTCAGAATTGGGTTTAGGTTGAGATGATGGGTGGAGTTCAGCTTAGGGTAAAGGGCTAGCAAATGCATTATTTCAATTATTTCAAGCACCTTCACAACCACAGAAAGTCATGAGTGTGTGTGTGTGTGTGTGTGTGTACAGTATGTGCCTACATACTGGATGGAGTAAGTGCATGATTGAGTCATTTTGGTGCACCGGCTGATGTTCATGGGTTGTCATGTAGTTAATGGACAGAGATGGGATGCTCGGAGGTTTGGACTCTATTTGGGCACTAAATTGAAAAACTCCTCCAGATGAGTCCCAATTACACAGCACTTCACTTCAAATCACAGGCCTAGCAGTGCACTTAATGCACCTATTAGCCGTCTATCTAGCAAGGAAAGATGATCCAAAATATAGGGCCTATTTTTCAGAAAACATGCTGCTTCCCATCTCCCATAGTTATTAGATAATTCTCTTCTCATGTGCAACTTGGAATTGAGACACTTATTTTCTTCTTGCTCATTTATGCCTCCACAAAATATCTTTATTGTTAAGTTGCCGGTTGCTTCCCAAATTCCCCAACAATTACAACCTAGCATTTTCGCTTTCCTATCTAATTGTCATTTTTGTTCACAACCTGTCTGCATTGCCAGCACGGCTCCAGCAAGTCTTTAAAAATCGCTACCTGGCTGTCAAAGCTAACAGTAAATATATGTTGATTTCATTTCACCCTCTCAGAAGTAGTGAATTAAAAATTTTCTTTTGAAGAAGTCCAATTCCGCCAAACGGAACGCATAGCGCTGCCTGTGGGAGAACCAATGAATTTCTTGCGTATGTGGTAGATAGAAATGCCAAACTGTGATGACTGTGTTTGTGTGTGTGCGGAGAGCGAGAGAGAGCGTGCCTGCCCCTGGATGTGTGTGCTTGTGTATATGCACAGTGAAGAATATGCAATATCAGGTTGCTGACATTCTCCTGTGTAAGGACAAAATTATTAAACCCTAGGGTTCTTATATCACAAACTGGTGCCTGAATAATAAACACCTCACGCTACAGATTGCACAAAGGTGTAGATTGTCCACAGAGACAGTGTTGGAGTTTTTTCTTGGGTGCGAGACAGAAACATCAAGAGAAAAATAACAAGAAAGAGAGGTTTGTGGTCGGGTGGAACGCAGTTTGGGGCATTGTGAATCCCTCAATTGACCGAGCGTTTCCTCTCTTCCTCTGTTTGTTGTGATGCAGATTCGTTCAGACCAGGACCAAGACATCTCGATCAGATACAGCATCACTGGGGTGGGAGCAGATCAGCCGCCCAATGAGGTGTTCAGCATTGACCCTGTGCTCGGAAAGATGTTTGTCACCAAACCTCTCGATAGAGAACATCGATCTTCATATCATGTGAGTATTTCTCTTTATCTGTCCCGCACTCTCACACAAACATACGGATACTAAACATCCGTGACCTTTTAGATATTTTACAACCAGCTGGCCACGTGCACGAGCCCTTTTATATACGGAAGCTCTGCTGCAGTGGTGCAACACTTTACGTCAATTTACGCTGAACTAATAAACGCCGCCCTCATCGTGGTCCAGTATTCCTGCCACCCGATATTACCTGAGTACTATTGCATGTAGCATTCAAAACAACTTGCCACTGTGAATTTAGCTTTGAAAGCGTTCCTTTTTACATTTTTCTCCTTTTTACTCAGGCATTTTACATTTAAAGTGGAAGTGGTTCAGGAGGTATGTCAGCCATCTGGTAACCTGAAGGCTCCCACTTAAATCTGGTTTCATACATTTTTATTTTGATATGCAGAAAACTACTTGTTATAGTAGCTGTAGTAAACCGGCCCATTTTTTTATTTTGTAAAACTGCTACTAAAAGTAAAGATAGTACAATATTATTTTTTAATTGTTTTAATTTAAAAAAATTAATTATTATTTTTACAAAATTGCAATTAAAAAGCAGAACCAGTTCTAATGCCATGGTATCACCATCAGTGGCAGTATTTAAAATTTTTTACCAGCACCCAGCGCTAGTCATAGGTCATCACAGAAACATGTAACTTAGTCAATTTGAAATCTGACCATAATCATGAATGTTGTACACAATAAGTGACAATTTATTGTGATACTGAATTATGTTCTCAGTGCTATTTCTCCTACATTATAGGCGGGAGAGAGTCTCAGGCAAAACAACCACAGTAAATAGTCTCACACTAAAATGCAAGTGATATAATAATGTTTCACATTCAGCCAATAAAAGTAATATTGTTTAATTTTTGATGTATAATTAACTTAATTTCTGAAAAATGAACATTTGTACTAACTAAATGCATGTCAAATATTATGTTGATGGAAAAATGCATTGCTGTACTCTTTTTGGCATCAAAAATTCAAAATTAGAGAATGCAAACTTTACACCTGTATTGTGAGAATATTAATTCAAAACAGTATTTGTAATAATATTGTGTTTGTTCAAAAAAGCTAGGCAGAACCTTTAGAAATCATTTAATTAAATCTATATTAATAATATTCCATTATTACATTAAGCATGAATGCACTGTTTCACAGCAAGTAAAAACATTTCCTTGCGGTGTAAGTGTGTGTGTTCTTGTACTTTTATCACTCTGAGCAACAATTAAAAGTTTTGTGCACATTAAAGATGAAAGAAAAAATGGAATTTTCAATTTGTGCCATTTCAGTTAGAGATGCAGCTACGCTACGTGCAAATATCGCGGTGACGTGAAGCAGAAGTCAGAGAATGTGGTAATTAATCATTAAGCTCACAGCCAGTCACAGTAACAGTGGCACTTGATCAAAAGACTCACAGAATAGAGAGAGAAAAAAAAATTGCTTTGTAGAAAAATATAACCTTGATGAGTTTCAAGATATGAATACTTCAATATTTTGGGATATACTGTTATTGACTTTGTTTTTGAGAGTGAGATATGAAGATTGATGTCAGTGCTCATGCCAGAATATTACACAACATATTTTTGGCATTTATGAATGAACTAATTTCATCTGGTTGAGAATTAAATGAGAGATAAAACACTTCACTCACTTCTGTACAATACTGTAAATATAACAAGTGTGTCCTGCAAAATATTGCTCCATAGGTCAAAGAGCCAAAACAACATGTAGAGTTACTGAATCTTTAAGGGAGGCGGTGGGGTATTACAAATACAAAGCTCAAAACTTTTCCCGAGTCCAATGTGAGTCCAAACTTTAAGTTTGTCTTATTGTTGCCATGAGGATGTGACATTATATACATGACTACATACTACACTGATACATATTGATTTTCTAGAGCAGATTGTTGGTAGATCAGCTGTTCTTGATCCCCAGAGTTGTTGGGGATCTTCTGACCACATGTTTAAATGTCCTGCGACAAAAAACGGAATCCTCCTGCAGCTACCCAACAACAACCCGCTGGGCTTAATAAAGTATCAGTTATTATCATTATTATTAAACGCCTATTCCTGACAAATTTCCTGGCAAACCTTGTGTCTAAACACAACAATACAGCGATGTTTACACAGTCGTAATTTTGAATGTGCAGAATAAAAGATTTTGGTGCCGTTGTAAAACATGACAGCTGACAACTTAGTGTCTGGTGCCAGGCGAGTGACTCAACAGACGCCTGCTGGCCTGGGGCGATTTTTTCAGAAATGCCAAAGCAAACAGTGGGCATTTTGGTGCATTGATAGGAAGTCAGTGCACCCTTCGAAGATTCAAAATCAGAAAAACGTATAGATGCTATAACTGTATGTGAAGTTTAACCATCAGACAGAGCAAGGCTCATTGTACTGAAGCCGGGTATTCCTGCTGCTAATGTGTCCCAGAACAATTCAAACGAGCCCCAGAAACTTTGCAGCTATGAACTGTGGCATAGAGACTAAAGAGTGAGCCTGCCTCTTCCCCAAAATTCAAAAGAACACACTGAATATGTTAGGATCCTGGACTCTTCGGCTGATTACTGGTTGACTCACAGGAGACTTACAAACCTACTGGAACTAACAACAGACTCACGAACAGTATCAAAGGCTGGAGATCGGGAAAGGCTGAACAAGATTAGACAGATTCACCGGAACGGACCAGGACACACCAGCAACTCAAAAGCTAAAGACAAGCCCTTAATCACAAACATGCAGGGGCGATAACGATGAAAAGCGATGGGTGAGTCAACCAAGAGTGGAGGACTATGAAGTTAGGAGTCCAGAATCCTAACTTGATGCTGTCCTGCTCTAAAACCAGGTTTTTGTCTACACACGAGCCTTTGTTTAATCTCTGCCTCAGATTAACTCGCCTTTCAGCCTCATACCTTTGATGTAATAAAAGACCATCTTTGGTTTATCACTTGAAGCATCTGTCTCAGTTGTGTCTGTCTCTGTACTTTCACTCTCCCTGTGTTTAAAGGTGGGAATTGTGTCCCAGTAATGGCCCTCGTGAGCTGGCGAGCTCAGCCTTTTAGTCGGAGTTCAGCAGATTGATACCGGGAAAGTCTCCACTCAAGGATGTGATTTGTTAAGAAAGACGGAGGCCTGCTACAGGCTTTTCGAGTTAAACCCAGCTGCAGAGTTTAGGGTGAGTGTGGAATAAAAAATGTAGGGAGAAAGAAAAAAGGTAAAGACGCGTAAACAAAAATGAAAGGTAACAAAAATTAAATGTCTCATGCAATAGATGAGGTTAGAGCCACAGGAAGCCAATGAATTATTGTGTATAAAACCCAAACCTTCTCAATCCAAGAACTTTAAGGACAGGGAAGATTATATTCACTGAGGAACATTATACTGAAAGCCAGTACACACACACAAAGTTCGAATTTGACTTTGTGCTCTTTCTTTTGTTTACTTCATATTTCATGCAAGGACGGAATGAAGTTATGGTCTAGCTCTTTTTATTTCAAAAGAATGAGCACTCTGAAATTCAAAACCAGCCGTGCAACAAGATGCATTCTTATGAGGAAAAAAAATCCTTGGAGCTTCTGGGTCTGCTGTTATCTCCATCAGGATGTTTCCTCTTTGCCAAATACCGAGCACCGCCTGGTATGGTCTGTTTTCTCCCCCTGTCTTTCAAGATAATAACTTTAATTTGGACACAGAATTACATTTTGCCTTCTTTAAACATGGCGGTAATCTCTGACTCCTGCTGTTATTGAATTAGGGAGTGGGTGCATGAGGGATTGAGGGGATGAGGGTGGGTGGAGATAAGGGCCCTGGCTCCTTGCCTGTTACAGCGCAGCGAGATGCGATACGTGATGGCAGCGCACGGATGTTGGGTGCAGGACAGATCAAACAATTTAGTGGAAAAAGTAAAGTCAAATTAACCTCGGGGAAATCTAAAGACACAATTTGGTGGTAAAGCAGATGATAGAGGGGAACGGATGGGCAGCAGTGTACAGTAAGACGATCTCCACCTCTCCGAGGAGCTGGAGAGCGCTACTAATTCCGTTTGCTGCTCCACTGACTCGGTTCCAATGGACAAGTACTGCATTTACAGAAATTAGTGATGTTGCAATCTCTCATCTTTCTTGTTTATCCGTTCCTAACACGCTCTTATATTCCTCCCAGTTCCTTTCAGTTTAGATGCTTAACTTTGCCTCATCTTTTTCCTTTCACGTAGATAGATATCAGGAGCAAAAGGGCCTTTCATCTGAAATTGATGACATTTTAACAGTGTGCATATTTACCACCGCACATGTATTAGGTGCAGGGTATGGATAGTGTGTGTAGATTCTGTGTGAGTGAGTTTTTTTTTTTTTAAAACTGTATGATATAAACTAAAAATCCCTAGTGATTCCAGCTGACAGGAATACCACTGAATAAGTCATGTTGAGGGATATAAACACTCCCGGGGAAGGTGAAGTGAATCAAAATAGCTTTAGTGGGAACCGAGGAGTTAATTTTCAAATGCCACTTCAGTTTCTTAGTTTGACCTTCACACACGGAGCTAAAAAAAAAATAACAACCTAAAACAAACCACAAGCATTTATTTAAACGCAACATTTCACCTGATAATTCACTTATTTACCCCGCTCTGCTTCTCAGTCATTCTGTTTCTGTTTGTTTTCCTCCAGGCCTTATAAGAGAGAAACCATTCAGGACACATTTTACAGCGCGTATTGATTCCAGTAATAACTTCATGTCCAAACTTTGTGAGAAATCCTAGTTCGTGATTCCATTGATCTGAGCACAGCTGAGTTGAATTTGAGATGGGCTGACGGTGTTTGTGGAGTCAGAGGGAAGTGAAGAGATTTCAGGACTCTTTCAAACAAAACCAGTCAGCCTGGGATCCAACACAGTGATCCTGAAACAGACACCTCGCCTTTACAACAGAGCCGACTTCCAATAAAATAAGATGTTTCTTGTTTTGCTTTCTGCTGAGATGAAAAAAAAACTTCTTGGGACTAAATGCAAAAGAGATAAGAAGTCTGGAGAAAGTACGTGATGGCAAATGCAATATCTCTGCGAGAAAAATATGCTGAATATTACTTCCTGATTTGTTTAATGTTGTTGTTTGGATTTATGCTTTTTAAAGCTTTTTACTGTATAATTCAGCGCAGACGTTATCAGTCAATGTGTTCTTGAGCGGGGTTAAAATGCCAAATAATAAAACCGAGTAGAGGTGTTCTGTTTCGCTTTAGAGTTGCTTTCAGCGTGTTCACCTTGAAGAATAAAAACACTTGCTTTCAGTTTTGTGGTGTTTTATTAATGTTGTTTCTCCTTTTCACTAGTCCACCTCTGTGAGCACACACTGTATGCACAGAGGACAACTATCCCAAGAGAAAGACATAGAAGGGATTTTTATATTTAAACGTGCCAAAAACTGTTTATGATTATGCTATTTGTTAAAACGTAGGCAATAACAGCGGTTTTTGAGATACATGTCAGTTATGCAAACTCAAAATTAAGGCAGCGATTTCCAGGTTCTTTAAATGAAGCTAGAGCAAGTATGAGATTTGACAGCGAACCACTCCTCTGCTCCCAACCCTCCCCAGCTGTCTCAGTACATTCATGCCGCTATCAGGAGTAAGTCTGTAACCACGGGGCATTTCATAGCAGCTAATACTGGCTTGAACTCAAATCAAACAAGTGAGTGTTATTTCTTTGTGTGTGTCTGTGTGTGTTTGCACTAAATAAGATGTTGTAATAAAAATTTTAAAATGCAGTCTAAACATCTGAAAGTCACATTTAACCTCATATACCATTTTATTTTCCAAAAAAGCGAAGGTGAAAAAATATTTTTAGACCTGAGAGATGTCAGCCGAGCCTCTTGTCAGACTTCCCCTACAAAGGACCATCAATCAGAAATACAGGTTGCCTGACAGGCCAAAACCCCCTAACCATCACCTACAAATCATTACTTTCCAACCATTTGTCTTGTGTTTTTGTGTCTTCCAGTTACGAGCTCACGCTGTGGACATGAACGGGAACCAGGTGGAGAACCCCATCGATCTATACATTTTTGTCATCGACATGAATGACAACAGGCCGGAGTTCAAAAACCAGGTCTACAATGGCTCCGTGGATGAAGGCTCCAAACCAGGTATTGACATAAGCCTGGACGGAGAGCTGGGAAAAAACAAAGGGATAATGTGAAGCAGGAGCAAATGTGCGGAGGTGATGGTGTTAGATGCGAGTGAGCCGACGATGAGGGGCTAGTATATCAGGAGAGATTGGTATCGTTAAAAGTATGACTACACCAGTGAATCTTTAACGCAACAGAGAATTTTCCATTCTCCTTGATGTAGCCGACAGACAGAAAATCAGTCTCCTACAGAGGCTTTTCATTTAGCCGACTGCAGCAGCGGCCATAAACCAAAGAGGGGTCTCAGGCTGGAGAGGAGATTGAGGATTAAATGTACCACAGTGTAGCACCACTGGGTCATTTTATGTCTAACCTCAGAACGGAAGAATCACAGAGATGAGCTCTGTGTGTGCATGTGTGCGTGTGTGCGTGAGCCTGATGAGTCAGAGTTTATTGAACCAAGCAATGTCCAGGTTCTCATTCTCCTTTCTTTCTTTCTTTCTTTTTCTTTCTTTTTCTTTTTTCTCTTTCTCTATCTTTCTCTCTCTTTTTCCCTATCTGCTTTGCTGCTGCCCCCCCCCCACACACACAGCAGACAAGTCTCTGTGGCATGCATGACATTCAGCTGAACAATAATCATAAAAAAAAAGAGAGTTTTAGAATTTAGAGCTCCAGTGGTTTCACTGGAAGGCCAATTACAGACTTGAATTAGTTTGCAAATTAAAGAGTCATTATAGGGACCTAATCCTGTCAGGCACAGCTTAGGACGCCCATACAAAGGGTCCACATTAAACCCCCTAAGAGTGCAGCTTAATGAAATTACCCCGCCGATGTGTGACACATTGCGATTCTTCATCTCCTTCTCCATATCCCTCCATCTCTAGAAAAAAGGCTACGGGTGGAGGACTGAGTCACTCTACTTGGAATCAAACCAAAAATCGGAGTCTGTCCTCTATTTCTATCTTTTCCTCTTCCCTCCCTCTGTTCTTGCCAGCCCGTTTTTTTTTTTTCTGAGAGGCCGTCTGAGAGACGCTGAGAGGCCTTTAGAGTGCTCCCTCTGGCCGAGTCATTGACAAATGTTGCTTTGAAATGTAATGAAGTTTGAAATGGGAGCTGCGGTTACAATTATCCTCGGACAGGGGCTGTCACTGACATGATATCACTATCTCTGGCAATTAGAATCAACTACAAGAGAGAGCGAGCCAGAGGGAGAGAGATGGAGAGATTGGGTGACAGGCAGTGATCCCACCGAGTTATATGAGTGCGGGGAGGCAGGAAAGCAAACAAGTGGAGCATTCATGGAAGGATAGTGGCTTATTCTTTCCAACAGAACTGAGTCTGCATATACTTTATGTCTGCGCTTACTTGCTTATTTATAGAACTGGCTTCCAACAGCTTTAATGCTTGCAGAGATATGTAAGGATCCATCTAACCGAGCGATCAAACATCTAGAGGTTTCTTTTAGCTCAATTTGTGTGCATAGTTATGAGTGCATAGTGCATGAGTTACACGATAAGGACGTATCAATATTTATCAAAAATGTGACAAACAATTACATCTGCATATACAATAAACATTATAGATTCCTATATAAGACAGTTAGGGATCATGTTAAAGTTTGTTAACCCAAAAATGGCCGGTATGTGTCATTATGAGCTGTTTGTTGGATGTGGATTAAGGAAAGATCAATGCAATGTGCATCAGCCAACTGTTTTATGCATCTAACTGTCCAACAAAATATTGTATAGCACAAGATGATCAGTACTACTAATTTAAGTAATTTATATTGGGACAAAAAATATATTTTTATTAAACTCCAAAGACTGGAAACTAACACCCAGTTCATCTGTGAGTCCGTTTCTGTGATTTGAAATTGAAGTTGACATATACTTGATGGTCTACTACATCATGCATGGCTCCACATACCTGTTGAGAAATGTTCTTTTTTCTTTCTCAGGAACATATGTGATGCACCTGTCAGCATTCGATGCAGATGACAACACCACAGCGAACGGAATGGTTCGCTATCGAATCCTGTCCCAGACACCACACAGCCCCATCCCCAACATGTTCACCATCAACAGTGAGACTGGAGACATTGTGACAGTGGCGCCCGGCCTCGATCGAGAGGTTGGTCTTCTCCGCTCTAAAGTCATTCACTGCAAGGCGCTTAGTCTTTTAAAACAATAATTACAATTCAGTCCTAGAAAAGTGTGAATATTTGCACAGGCCACATGAAGCACAGATGGGCAGAAGATCCCGCTTTATCATTATTTATGGAGGACGGTTCTTATAAGTATTATTTATTCTGATGTCACTGTGAGATGCGACTTACAAATATTTTGTAGCCATTTGTCACCAGACACACACACAGACACACACACACACCATGTCATCTTTTTTTTTTTTACAGTAAATTGCCTGCTTCTCCGGTCACCTTGTTTATGGAGCTATAAAAGTTTTGACAAGATCCAAATGTGTTTATTCTCGTGACATGGATGTGCCACTGACAACTCTGCAAAGAAATCTCCAAGACAGATCATCCTCCCAAACTGTCACCAGTGACAGACCTATTAACAACACATCACGCTGCAGTAGGCTGCTCATGTTGCGTGTGTGTGTGTGTGTGTGTGGTAAAGATAGAGTGGAAATATTTGAAATAGAATGCCCTTGACACCTGTCAGACAAACCAAAAAGCCCATATAATCACATCTACACTCGATAAAACAATGGAGCAGTGGAGAGGAAAAAAGGAAGCTGTAGGGGGCAATAGAACAAAAACAGAGCTGGACGGACAGGGGACTCGAATTAGGGTGGAGGAAGTGAGTGCGAATTTGACAATGTAGATAGGATGATGGAGACTAGAGAGGCAGGATGAAACATAGGGGGGTACCACCGGGAAAGAGAGGGAGGCAGAGAGTGAGGGGTTGAGGGAAACAGAAAGTACAAGTGTCTCGGATGAACCATTGCTGCTTATTTTTACTCCATTTTATCTGCACGCTGATAATCCAGCCAGTCACCCCTAATGTAGGATTAAACTCCTACCACCCTGAACACACACACACACACACACACACTCAACTATTTTTGTACGTCTGTACTTGAGAGGACTCACAGTGACACAGTTCTTTCCCCAGTCCCCCAACTTTACCTTGTTTCCTGCTTGTCTGAGAGCAGCGATGTCTTTCTCTCCACAGTCCACAGAACACGTGTTAGCCAGTAGGAAGCTTCCACGCTTATGATCAAATCAGCGGTGGTAATGAGGAACTGGCAGGCTCTGCTCTTTTACTTTTACCATCTGAAGCTGATTTACATCTATTATTAACATGCAGTCTGTATCTGGGTAACTTTTCCAGATAGGGAGACGTGTCTGTGTTATGTTAAGGACGAATTCAGCAAAGACAGCTAAAGATCCAGAGATCTATAAACTATTGTTTTAATAATAATAAATACATTCTTGATGACATCCAAATGATATGAAACATCATATAAAATTGGGCAAGAAATTATGGGGCCATAATTCCTGAAGCCCTTGTATATAGAGTTACATATGTTGTATTAATAGGACCATGCACACAGTTTACGCCACATACATGTGTGATATAGAAAGACATATCTCTGGTTTTCTGCAAATGTTTTCTCTGAGAAACCTGCAGTAAACCCCTCTGAGCTTACTGTAAACTTCACAGAAGGATGCTACACCCTCACTGCAGTGTTTCCCTGGTCTACTTTTAGTAGCACTTTGGCCCTTTGAAACTTGGAAAGTTTCTGTGTCTTCCTGCCTTTCTTGGGCTGCAGTGTTAGAGATGTTAGGTTCTCCCAAAAAACATTTTTTTTTTTTAACAAAAGAAAAAAAAGGAAGGTTTTCTCCCTTATCCCAGCCGCATCCCCTACTGTCTCTTACTCTCTGCTATCCTCTCTTTGTACGCGTCTGCAGTGGACCTGAGGAAGAGATGAAAGAGAAGGAGCAAAGGAATGAGAACAGTGAGGAGAAAGACGATTGCTGCGATGCCGTGTTATGTTAATACAATAGAAGGTTTACAAAGAGGGAGGGAGGGTTATTAAGGCCATAAGGTCCTTATTAATTTCCTTGTAAAGAATGCTCGCACACGATGACTTTGATTTGCAAGAAACCTAGAGCCAGAATATTATTAAGGGCTTGTCTTGATTATGATATTTAGAATGACGATCTCATTGCAGCAGGCCGTTATTAAGAGCAAAGTCGAACGTTTTGTGCTGTTTGTAATGTGTCAGTGGTGAAATACTGCAACATTATCAATAAATGAAACAGCGAGGAAGAATGAAGAGGAGCTTTTGTGTTGTACTTTTACTTTCTTAGTTCAACTATAACTGTTTTTCTCTGTCTGTGCTACTGCATGTACAGATGTACGGTTATACAGCTGAGGTGTTTCTCACCGACTGACTGAAAACACTTATTTTTACCATGGTGGGAGTCAAAATCTCAATTCCAGAGTTTTGTTTTTTTTAACATTTGAAATGTCTTGCGTGTCTCTGTTCTAAACTCCGTACTGATTCACCTCTAAAGGCTCCTAGTGGTCTGCAGTGGACTTTTAACAGCGTGTTGACAGCAACAGCCCTCAGTCCTCAAGAGAAAGCTGGATATGCTGCGGTTTTGCTGCAATGCTGAGAAGTTCAGGGGGAGCTCTACATAATTACTCCCTTGTCTAATTAGTGAGAGTGTTGTGTACACGCTGTACACAGGCTGATGGGACAGCCAGGCAAGCACTGCCTCTAAACAAGATATGGAGAAAAAGTAGCGTGTGTGTGTGTGTGTGTGTGTGTGTTTGTGTGTGTGGTTGCTTGTGTATGTATGGGTGTTAATGAAAGTGTCTGTACAGGGTGGAAGTTCAGCATCTCGTCTGGCATCAAGATGAGAAGAAGTGAGAGGAGCTGTCTAATCCTCCTTATGTGCAATCCCGGCCTAATTGGGATATTTACTCGGTAATTAGCAGGTGAGAGAGACACTGGGAATGTAATTGGGAATCTCAGTGACGGGACACATTATCCAGACAGTCGGCTCCCAGGTCCCATGCTTTCCGCAGCCCATTAACTGTACCCTGGGACAGAAGAAGAGACAGAGGATACTGCTGAGGACAGGGAGGGATAGAGGAGGAGAGGAGCCGCATGGCTAGAAGCACACAAACACACCAGAGTGCAAAAACACAAAAAGGAGAACCATATTTCAGCTTCCAGTGAAGTGACACTGTGTCATCTCAAAAGATGAAATGGCATTTATCATTGCCTCATATTATTGCTCCATAGACAGTCTATTAATCTCTGTCAGTTGGATCATTGTCTTCAAATCTGTCCATCAGTGACACTGAATAAGCAAAGTCTTTGATGCGATACCCGCGGAGAGGCGTCACCGCGCAACCTTCAGATGGTGTGAAGTCTGTACGCATTGAGGTTTCAACTCAGTGGAATCAAAGACGGCGCCCTTGCATTGCTGTGTTCCAAATAAGGCCACGGACAGTGACTATAAAACACAGCCTCAGCTTTTCTTCTCCTCTGGGAGTCGGAGACTGGGCCTTGCTGCAGGCTTGACAAAGAGAACGCTTTTTTTCAGATGAATAACCGCACACTTTTTTGTTTTTCTTTTTCTGCCTTTTACAGAAAGTGTCGCAGTATACCATCATCGTGCAGGCCACGGACATGGAAGGCAACCTGAACTTTGGCCTCTCCAACACAGCCACCGCCATCATCACCGTCACAGACATCAACGACAACCCTCCTATGCTGACTTCCAGAACTGTGAGTTGAGAGAAAGACAACGCGGGGAAAGAGTGACAGTTTTGAGTTGGGGGGGCGCTGGGTTCAGGGAAAATGGGTGGAAACGATGAGTGGGCTGGACACATAGTGAGAACAAATGAAAGAGAGAGAGATCAGAAGGAGAGGGAAGGATGAAGAGATGAAGCAGAATTACAGTGAGCGAGGGAGAAGAGAAATAAGCACAATGCCGTGTTATGTTGTTACCCAGGAAGATTTATTCAAGGACACTGAAGGAGGGTCGTAAAGTGGAAATGGTACTTACTCATTTGGTTCTACGGGATACACACACGTAGAAGGAAAAACAAATCCATATCACCGACTTTTATCAACAAGTTGACTGTGAAATTTAGACTGATGATTACATTACAGCTCATTATTAAGATTGAGGTACAAATTGAAATAAATAAACTAACATGGATTTACTTTTTGTAATGTATCATAACACTGGTGGGGAAATTCATTAACGTTCTTATGCTGGATATTTAGTTTTAAAAAGTTTACTTTGCTATTTTCCAAATCGCTTTATTCCAGCTCCCTTAATGCTCTTTTACTCTGTGCTGCTGAACGTTTAGATGTGTGAGTGTAACCACTGAGGTGGCGGCAATATGTCTCAGTGAGTGACTGAAAAAACGGGATTTATTATTTGTATAATTGGAATGAAAATCTCAAGTGAAAGTTTGATTTGATGTGGCAGAGCCATGCATTTATTTCGAGACGGTCAGAGAGGGAGTCGGGTTGCCTGCAGTTTTTTTTTGTCTGGCCTCAGTCGGTGTGTGTGTGTGTTCCTGTTAGCGGTACTGAGGGAACGGACCTGTTGGGTGTGTGCAGTGCTTAGCGGGGCAGTAGGATCAACTCTTTGGGGCAGCACCTGAAGATTTGGCATCACCATTACCACCCGGGGCTATTAGCAGCCTTATGATGATGATGAATTAGCATTGGCTGTGAGCACGCGTCAGGCGTCGAGCTCGTCTACGAGCTGCTGCATCGCACACGGCAGGAAATGTCAAGAGACAGGTAGCTGAGGAAGAAAGAAAAACCCAACGCAAAGGAGACGGTGGGCAATGAGAGAGAGAGAGGAGCTGATGAGTGGACCACCACGTTGACACCGAGATAAAAAATGGAGAGAAGAAAAAGTGATGAGAGAATGATGGAGAGAGGAGAAAGAATGAAGGATTATTTAGTCACTGGAGCTATTTTCTACAGCAGCAGTGATAAAGCATAGACATGCCCCGCTGTAAATCAGAGGCCTTTCCTGACTCGGCATCCTCCCCTGCATTAAGATTCTCCAGTGGCGGCGGCGTATTGATGGTAGTGGCCGGTAATAGATTGATATTCACTAACTGTATTCTACCGTGTTTAAGTGCATTTCCATCATCGCCGCAGAGCGCAGTTAATGCCATCGCAGATACTGATGGTAAAGTTTAGTGGATGTTTTGGAGGCCACGACATGCCGAGCCCCTCTCCCCATTATGGTCATAAATCACACATTTTAGCGGTGGGATAACATAAGAAGCATTTTATTGAGAATGCAGGCCATTATGCAAATATTTAGTGTTTTCAGTAAACCCCGTAGATCTTTCACCGTGTCCCAGAAATATAAAGTTTGGAGAATTTGTCTTTAATGTTGACGATTAATATTTCATCAAGCCTATCAGAGGCTGGCCTATTTTTCAAGGCAGCAAAGGGTGTTGTATATGAGCGAATGTGACGTCTTGGATTGCTTACTCCGGGCTACATATATGCTTTGCATTATTACTGTGATTCGAATGGAGGAATGTATTTGCGTCCACTCCCAGTACAGCAAAGACTGCATCGCATGTTATATGGCACGATTTTTTTTTATAGATTCATGCAGTCCGAGGTTTACTGCAGTGCTTCCACTGGCCTCCTTTCCTTACTTCCTGTGATATAGTTCCCCATCACTTCTCTCACCTCGCCTCGCTCGCTTTAGTCTTTCCCCGCTGCCAAAACAGTGACAGAACAGTGAGGGTGTTGGCAAGAGGTGTTTTGTCAAGTGCTGTGAGACAGCCAACTGCACTCTGTGCCAATCACAATCAAAGAGCATCTCCCCGTTTCCTTTAGTCCACCGTTGGGCACAAGATATACGATCACAGAAAGAAACACTAACTGATCAGAAACAGTCGGTTGAAAGACATCACAGATTTACAACAGTTCGCTGCTGGAACAATCACTACCTCAGTGTGTCGGTAAACGACTCAAGAGTCAGAGGCAACACAAAAAATAAATCATTTAGAGAGTTAAAGAAAGATTTTTTTCCAAGAGACTGTAAAGCTCTTGGTAAAACTCGCAAATGTTGCATCACCATCCAGTATTGACATTGACCCCAGCAAATGTCAAAGCTCATTGTCATGGAAATGAAAGTCTCAAAAATACGGTTTGACAGAAACAGCTGGTTCTTAAATATACTGCTCAGCATGGAAGTGCTATTGTCTCTCTACCAATTTATGTCAGATGAATTTCAAGACGCTTTTTGCATGATTTTGGTATCCAGAAAGGTACTTGATTATACAGTACAGTACTTTAGGAGCTGTAGCATATCTGAAAATCACAGATGACAAATGTTAAACTGTCAGTAATTGTGTTATTTTTGATCCATAACTAAGAAGATTTGTTAGGAGCACATTTAAACATATAGATATCCATATACTGTAGCTTTAAGTGTTTTGTATTTTTTTCACATAACATTTTGTTTTGTAAAGTGACTATTGTTTCAAGCCATGTAAAACTTCCTGTGAGGAAAATAAATATAATTTTTATTACTCGGTTTGGATGTACCCCTTTCTAATCCTCTAATTTATGAGAGAAGATGAGAGAAGAAATCGTAACCTGGGACTTTGATAACAAGAGCTGTGTTGGAACCTCTAAAGTCGTCCATCAGATCTCATTAACACTGTTTTAGTTGTAAGTGTGTATTGAGAAAGAAGATGCTCGTGGGCCCCTAAGAGCTCGAGAGCCATCTCTGAAGTAGTTTTTATTGAATTGGCTTTGGGGAGTCCCAGTAATAAAACACACAAGCGCACGTACTGCACCCACGCGCACCCTGACACAAACATACGACAGCCGGCCTGCTTATCCGATGCCGGCAGTGCATCAGGACCACCCGGACTCGTCTGTTGTCTTAAGAATGTCACTGAGTCTCGGAACAGCTCTCCTGGTGCGGCGCCCTAATCTGCCCGCTGCTGTCGGCTGTTTGCTGGCTGATGTGCGGGTTGCTAGGCAGGGTATTATAGTCCGTCTGAGTGTTTGGTCTGGGGCTTTGCTCTTTGATATCCTAAACTCTCATAAGCGGCTCAGGGGCTCTTCCACGGCTGTTACCCGTGGTGACACGGTGACTGTAAAATGCTACATGCCTGTTGCCTCGGGACAAGGTGGAGACGCGGCAACGTCGTCACCGTCGGACTGCGTGGGTTGTTTGTGTGGGAGGGGCTGCAATCGACTAGTGTTTTACAAGGTATCCGTGTCGCCGTGGCGGTTGTCAGCTTGTCTCCGTGGGCTTTATCCCCTGAGCCTGGATGGCTTTGATCAATCCCCACCATAACAGACACATGACAGGCAGCTGCTCACCACTCATCAGGCTTATCAGGACAAAGCACATGTGTTTGTACAGCAAGGGGACAAATGCAAGTCACTCATACACACTCCAACAGCTGTTGTCTTAACCCTCCCCATTACTGGCTCCTTTCACTCCTCCTTTGTAATTGTGGCTTTGAAAGGAATGAAATATTACTGCTCATCGACGATGGGCGCCGGCAATACAGAAAAGGCAGGAAACTGGAACAACGCCCCTGTGTGCATGTGCTTGCTGGTATGAAACCGTGTTTACTGCTTGTTTACGACTCAGCGGTGGTAAAAGCGAGATCATTAAAGTTACTCTACCTGGAAACCTGAAAGGATGACGGTCTCTGTAAAGGAAAAATGTCGAAGCGAGATAGGCATTCGGTGGCTGTTGTGTGGAAATTGCCACACTCAAATGGCTCAGCGGATCCCAAAAGACTCGAGTTGCAGTCAAACATAAACATCTTTCAAAGAGAACTATCATGAGGTAAAAGTTTCCCCTCTACTTTCTGCAGTTTTCAGGCGAAGTCCCCGAGAATCGCGTGGACGTCGTGGTGGCAAATCTGACGGTCATAGACGCTGACCAGCCGCACTCCCCTAACTGGAACGCCATATACAGGATCATCAGCGGAGACCCGTCTGGACATTTCACCATCCGCACCGACCCCGTCACCAACGACGGCATGGTCACCGTGGTTAAGGTAAGACTCCAGCCTATCGGAACACGCTCATTGTCTGGCCTCGGGGCCGCCAGTATAAAAGGAAACACTTGAAACACTTTCCTCTGCTTTTTTAGCATTCAATATCAGATTCCCTATGGATTTGGCGAGCAATAATAATAGACCTAGTTAATGGGGAACGGGCAGGGGGTCTTTGTCTTTCATATGCCCCTTTATGTCCAAATGAGGGATTGGAAACTGCTGTGCCCTTCACTAACAGCTTGTACACTCACACACAGACTTAAACACAATGGCTGGCCAGACCACTGTAGCAGATTAGGTATTGATTTCTCAATTACAAAGGCAAGGGTTTTTATACACTCATAATGTTCTAGCTGCTGTGGTAAATGACAGCAACAACAAAGCCGTGTCTTGTAACAACCTGATATGTTAGTGTTTAGCCTCCCAGACAGAGGTTGTAACCCATTTAGGGAAAAAAAAATACCGAAAATGGACAAATCCAAAATTTTCCCATTACCATTTCTACTTAGTGGTAGCCCTCTGTTCTGCACATTCAGGGATGTGGGTAGAGGTTTTTCAGTTTTATAAGGGATCGAGGGGTCAGTCCAAGTGGTAGCGTACATTGTCGTTCAAACAGCACCTTGTTAGATGCAGACTTAATACCAAGGGGTATGAAAAATTACCCAAAATGCCTTAGGAACTGCCACAATTTACAAGAAAAAATTAAGACATGAAGTATTGACATTCACGATATTATAAGGCTTTCTTTAAACAAAAAAAATGAAATTACTGTTCTTATTTACTGATGACAATATACTTGCTTTTAATTCTGCATTCACCAGATGGCACATTCTCTCAGCCTGCATTGATTCAGTACATGAGATAGTTGTATACATGAGAAATTAACGCTACAAAGAAGAGATGCAATGCCACATATTACAGCCAAGGCAGTTTTAAACAACTTTGGCCGTAGTATTCAAATATAATGTTAATAGTTTAAATATTTGGAGAAAAAGCCTAATTAACCTGCTATTGCCTGTATCTACATACCCAACATTTATGTTGTTGTTGGTGACTTATGACATTGATTTATGAGTGATTTTAGCATTCAGGGACATAATTTAGCACCTTTTTGGGGGGGCAACTCATAAACAAGGGATATGATGAAAAAAGAAATTAAATGAAATGGGATTCGACTGAAATTCAGCTTATTCTGGCATCAATGTAAAGTGTAAATCTTTTTGAATCGCCTTTAAGATGTGGACTTGATCTAGGAGGGGTTCGCTGTAAATGTATTTTTGATGTCGCACGTTCTTTGCAGATAGAACTTCATCTTTTTTTCATCTTCGTCATTTTTATTGCCCACAGGACCCAGAGTTCTTTTTCTTGTGTGACTGACTCCTGCAAATCACATTGCACCAAACAAAAAAACGTTAGGATCTCCCTATAATAACCACATTGCAATGAGCATTGGCATTTTGCTTCTCTTCATTATGTCTACATGAATGCCTTTTATAATCCATTCCTCTCAGCCCCTGATGTAAAATTCAGCGGGCAGCTGAGTAGTTGTAAGCTTCCACATGGACCCATGGGGGGTTATCAGGAAATCATAAAACAAGAGACAGGAGACCTCCTGGGAAGAAATGAGAAATCGACTGTCTCAACAAGTAAACAGAGGGGCTTCAGCTGGCTCCAGGGAAAGGGAGCCAGAATGGTTCACATCAGACGATGTGCGATAGGTAAAGTCAAGAGGCCGTGAGAAGGTGATACACTGGTGTTCGTATTTTAACAAGGTGTCCATTGCTGATAGTGCAGCCACATCGAAAAACACTGGCACCCAGGTTCGCCACGGTCTCCCATGAGAGACAGAGACGCTCCGTAAACAAGGGCTGAGGTCTTAACCAGAACGTGTCACACAGTTCTGCTGCTCTCGGGGGAGTTTAAGAGACGTATTCTCATTTTGCTGCTCAGCAATAGAGCCAGTACACAAACCGGCGTGCATAAAAACACACAAACAGAGCCACTTGGTTTGAATGAGTCATTAAGATATGTAAATGACGACTTATGATAAACATGCAAGATGACAGGGGAAGTGAAGAGGAGGATGGAAATGAGACAAATGAAGGTTTCGGAGAACTGGAAGATGCAGACTACAGAGAGCACAGATCACAGACAGTTGGGGAGGGCAGGTGTGTGTGTGCGTGTGTGTGTGTGTGTTATATGGGGGATACTGAGATAACAAGGGAGTGGGAATTTAGACTCCTGTGGAACAAATTAGGTGAGAGTGAAAGAGAAGAACAAGCGAAGCGATTCAGAGGATATGTAAGTTGTGGTGGCTTATGGGCAAAAGATGGAAGTCGTGATATTGACCTTTAACCCCTCTGGCTTCCCTCAGGGTGTGTGGGTGTGTGTGTGTTTTTATTAGCCTACAGCTATACTCTAGACCGCCCTGTGCTCTGAATACCACTGGCTGTAGATCAAAGAGCCTTGAGTGTGGTTAGCCTGTAAATGGGCTCCCAATGCACCACGGGGTCACACACGAATACACTCCCATGTGCCAACATGAAATTATTCCTACGTGCATCTACATAGGCAGACACCAACACACGGGCGCAGACATACGCTCCAGTGGCCTCGTCGGAGAAGCTGCCTGATTAAGGATGCCTTTTTTTAAATATCCGAGTTGTGCCGACACACCGTCCACCGATAGAACCGAACAAACAGATGTGCTTCGAGTCATTAGCATCATCATCAAACACCACGCACACAAGTCTCATGGCAGCAATCGTGCCGGCAGTACCTATAAACAGCATATTTGTTTCTCTTTTATACCCTTGATTCTTGTTGTTGCCATTTGAACCTGATGGTGTTGTCATCAGAGCGCAGAGCTGTCACTGGGGTTTAGGCTCAGCCAGTCAAAACCCCTTCAGACCACTATACTGTGCATACACACTCACTCAAAAGGCAGGGCTATGACAGCACTTTATGAATAGTTGTAGCCCTGCAGCCTCCTCTCAGTGTGTGTGTGTGTGTGTTGGTTGGAGAGAATATGGTTCCAGTTCGTCAGGGGACCACTTGACATGGCATCTGTTCATTTATCATGTTCTTTCTCATCGGCATGGTTCCATGTTTAATCCCCGGCCACAGGCAGAAGGACAGATGCTGACAGTGGCTTTGACACTATAATTGAGATCATATTTATAGTACATCTAGTTTGCTTAAATGCTTGGCATGTTTTTATTTTCTAGAATGAAGTAATAATAGTTAAAATGGCTTTAATAATCTGTTTTTATCTATAAATCAATAGCAAAGACTAGCTTTTCCAACTAAAAAGAAAAGTTAAATTATATAGAGACATAACAATAACAAGAAAACTACAAGAAAAAACACTAAAATAAATGCCATATAAATAATATTTATAATGTTCCGCTTTTTTTTTTCTTCTCTCATCCTTCCTTCTTGCAGCCAGTAGACTTTGAGATGAACCGTGCCTTCATGCTAACAGTGGTGGTGTCCAACCAGGCCCACCTTGCCAGTGGGATCCAGTCCTCTCTGCAGTCCACAGCCGGGGTCACCATATCTGTCCAGGACATCAACGAACCCCCTTACTTCCCCACGAATCCAAAGCACATCCGCTTCGAAGAGGGTGTCCCTGCCGGTACAAGTCTGACAACGTTCTCAGCTTCAGACCCCGACCGACTACAGATGCAGCAGACAATCCGGTACGTTAGATCTGACTAAATCTGACATTTTAATACTGTTGCATTGGTTAAATTTTTCTCCAGGTGTAAAATAATTTAGATCTTGTTCATCTAGTAACTCCTCTATATGTTTAAAGGCCTTACATCTTTCTAGCTGCATTGTAAGTCTGTCAGAAGTGTCTCCTAATGCACTAAATGGAGACGAAAACCCTCATGGAAATGTTTCATGTCAGTAGTCAGGGGTCAAAGTTCAACAAAGACACTATGCTTGTGCTTCACCTTTCTCTCAGTGTGATATTTATGAGGCAGCAGAGAACTCGGAGTAAAAGAGGGTAAAAAAGGTTAATAGGTAAAAATAGCCCATGGGGTAATCACAAGTGTGTGCATTCTATAGGCTGCATGAGCACAGATGTGTGCGCGATCACACACACACACACACACACACACACACACACACACACACACACACACACACACAACACAACAAGAGAGATGGAGAAGAGAAAAGCTGACGGCAGGGGAGAGAATAAAGAGACCAGCTGGCTTGAGCCCAAACACCTGACACAGCACTATGTCCACCTGCAGTCTGCTTCCTCCGTGTTAAGCCTCTCTGGATTTTAAATGTAAACCAACCTTTAAAAGACCGGCAGACCTCTGCCGAGCCGAGCTGTCAACCAGGCCGTAGCACTGACTACGTTATTGTCTTTGAAACGAAGAAAATAGCCGCGCATGGATTTAGGGATTTGATTACAATCACATAACTGCCGAATCCCATGTTTTGATATGATGTTTGCGAGAGTGTGTCGGTGTTACCCAGAGCCGGCGCGGCGCAGCACAGCAATCGAGTTGATAACACGGCTGTTCGGTGTGACATTAATACCACCTACTTCCAACCACCTCACACTCCAACAACCCTTACCCTCCCATTTTCTCCGGGGAAAAGATCTAAACAAATTTCCCAGCTAATTTCACAGCAAATGAGAGTAAATTGGGTGTACTTTATAATTTAGGAAGACGCCAAAGTCACCAGCTGGGTTCTCTCTCGCTCTCTGTCTCGCTCTCCTTACTGAATTTACTTTGACCTCTTTGCATTTGCCCGTACTGTACATCTTTGATTTGAGTTAACCATGTACAAGCAGGCCGTGGTCTGTCACAGTCTCCTGAACACGAACCCGAGCCAGCTCTCCTTCCTCTGTTCTCACCTCGTGAAGAAACAGGGGACTGTCGAGATTGCAAATCCACCACTTCATTCATTTGGATCCATCTGGATAGGATCACTACCAATCCCCCTGCTTTACACCAGTGCCATAAAAGGTATCTACTTTACACTGTTATGCAAAGGCGCTAATCATAGCTGTTCCCTCCATAACTTGAATCCTCATTATTCTGAAGAAATAGAAATTCAGGGGCTCATTCTTGCCAATCAGCTAAAGCCCTGTACAGGGTTTGAATCACTCTATTAAACATCTATTCTTGGACTATTATCACGCAGGACTGTTCTTAGTACCTCCGAAAACGCCATCAATCAAATAGTTATGTGACATTTCTGTTTGCTTGGAGGAGACGTTTAGCTTTGACACCACAGTTTATGTAACACGATTTATGGTGCATGTCTCTGCATATGACAAAGAGTTGTAAGTCTTCATAAATGGATAGTGGCGATACATAAAGAGAGATAAGGGGAAGATTTAGAGGCTGCCCTAAAAGTGGAATGTAAGGTGAATAGGACCTGAGGGACTGTGCAGGGAGGCGGTGGGGGGCGGGAGCGCTGCAGATGGTGAGCTGGGTGACGCTGGCTCAAGGTTTGAACTTGACAGGTGCTTATCAAGCCAGCGACAGACTGACAGCGTCCCGTTCAGGTTGAGGCAGAGGCGACGTGGACAGCAACGGGGCGAAGGGAATGGAGAAGAAGAGTGAGGCATCACGCATCGCCTGTCAGACAGCTGGCCAGTAAGGTCGAGACACAGAACTGGAGACACTGGCATAAATGATTACCCAAACCACCTTGGCTAAGTTTGAAACATGCATTTTTCATCCTCAGGGTCAGGGGTTTGAAAAATAAATGTCATAGCTCTGCCTCCTGCCCGCTAAGATCACTAACCTGCCAGGCCTAATCATACATCCAGCTGTACTCATACACCAGTCATCTCCCGAATGGGAGAAACCCTCGAGAGCTCGGAGAGGCATAAGAAATGAGGAACAGGAGGAAACAGATACTTTCACACACAGCACAACATTTAAACCTGATTTTTTTTTTTTTTTTACTCCAAAATAGCACTGGAGTAAACAAGAGCTGTTTACCTTTCCAAGAAGACAAAAAATTGGCGCGGCGCTTCATTAAAAAGTTAGCGATAGGGATTGCCAATTGCCCACAGTAATGTTGACAGTTGGGACTCGTACACAGAAACACTGTGGGTGCTTTCGCTGGCATCATTCTAATGGCCACGGTAGCCCCCTTCGCTTACCGAGTGCAATCAGAAAAGTAAGTGGAAATGGCTTCGGAAAGCCAGCCGCCGACTCCCCCTTAACTTATTGGAGCTCTCCTAAGAGCAGGACTGATAATGCGGAGGACTGACTATTCGGTGTGTTGGAAATTAGCTCAGCTGCAAAGACTGTTCGTTCAGAAGTTAATTTACATCATATAAGGTTTATTACATCTGCACTGAGGGCTGTTTTGCAGACTTAATTAAAGTGTGGTGGTGAACAGAGCACTCTGCTTTGTGAACAAACCTTTGTGTTGTGGCTTTTATCATCAGAGGGCACACATCCACTTGTGTTATCATGCAGCGCGCCCGGAAAAGAATGGGTTCTAGTGGTATTTTATAGCCCATTACTGAAGGAAAAGTCTCTCACACTGTCTTTTTTTTATTCTTCTCTCAAGGTTGATAGAATTTTCCTTTGTACGCCTCCCATCCTTAAAGTAATACTTTGGCATTTCAGGAATTGCATTCGTGCACTTTCTTGTTGAAAGTTAGATTAGTACATTGACACGAGTGTCCGTGGCTACACGTGAAACCACAGCCAGCAAAAAAAAAACGAGCTTTGCTTAGCATAAATTCTGGCAGCAGGAGAGCCTGGCTCTCTCCAAAGAGTAAAAAACAATCCACCTACAGTAACAGCTACACTAAAGCTAACTAATTAACGCATTTTATGCTCTTTCTTAACATTTTTTATTTTTTTTCTTCAGTTACGGTTTTCTGAAAAGTTACGTACTGGACTATTTCTTGGCTGACAGCAGTGACAGCAGGTTGCCAGGCAATAAGCAAAAGCTCCATGTCTTCAGACTGTACGTTTTGTCACAATTAAACAAGCGAGCAAATGCAGAAATAATGGTCTTGGCGTGGTAATTAGTGATCTCTAGAGGTACCGAGGGGACAGATTTTTAAGAGTGCACCTCCAGCTTGTCTTGAGAAACATTTTCTTTCCAAAATGTCAGAGGATTCCGTTAAAAAAAATTCAACAGCAGGAGCAATGCTCACGTTATTTGGTCGGACTGACCCTTTAAATCGGCTCTGCTCACTAAATTATTGGACTTTTTTTCTGTCTTTTTTTTTTTCTTTCAGCCCATTATAGAAAGAGTCGCGTTTGGCTTTACCAGGCCAATAGGGATTCATTTGGAGACAGAATAGCACAAGTCTTAATGAGGGTATAAACACCAGATCATACAGCCATGCTGCGACATGAGAACATCACCTCTTTTGTCCTTTCTTTTCCCCTCCCATCCATTCCTGATTGTTTCCCTCACCCATTTTCTTCCACCCTCACACTGTGATGGACTCGCTCTAGTCCTGGTGGTGATTTCACAGTCTGCCAGATAGTGGCTGTGGGCTCGGCTAGCCTGTGTGAAACCATCCAAAGTGTGGGAATGTCATCTGTGTGATCCCCTTCCCCGCACTGCGCTACGCCTGGGATCATGCCCGCTGCCTGCTGGGAAAATCCCACCTCCCTCACTGCAGTAGTGAGATTATACTCGCAGTCAGTCCACCCCCTCCTTACCACCGCCCACCTCTCCGTGCTTTCATTCTCCTCCACGTAAGAAATGCACATGCAGTGTTTAATAAAACACAAGTAAACAAGTGGGCTGTACACTGACAGTAAATACACTACAATTCAATAAATACAAAAGAAATGTTAAGGTCAAATCCATTTCGATTTGGATGGATTCAAAAGCTGGACGTTTTTGTCACCTGACAACATGGCCTTATTGCCCAAACTGACATTCAGCAAATGAAATCTGATTGATGGAGAAACCGTATTGTGTGAGGCCAAGGTGTCACGTGTCCGCAAATGATGTTTTGCACGTGAAAGTGAGATTGCAGCCAAAAGAGGTGTCAGCTGATGAACCCCGTATCACAGAGGGAACGACACAAGGATGAGACACACGGACGGATATAAAAAAAACGTGTGAATACAAAAGCACAGCAGCATGAGGTGAGTTGGTACAGGGGAGGTGAGGTGAGGCGGTTGAGAACGATCAGATAGAATTGAAAGCGTGGAATGAGCCAAAAGCAACAAAAGCCAGAGGAACAAGAACTGTTGGATCAGAGTGAGACTGGCATTCAGTGCTGGAGACGATCCTCTGTGCCTCCCCTGCACTTATCCCAGGGGAGTGTCACTACCCGCTTCCACATCCACCTTCCTGTTTGACAATCAGCGGCAACATCCTGTCACCCAGTCCCCACCTATACGCAGCCTTTCCTTCACACACGCACACGCACACAGGGACATTGGCAAACACACACATATACATAACCCCGCGTGCAGTACACACATGCAATTGCTTAACTAGAGAAGTAATTGACTTCAACACCGTGTACACAGGAGTGAAAAATGGGGTGAAATTGACTGTGGGCTGCAGGCTCCGGAGGAGACGTCAATGAAGAATTAAACTGTGTGAAGGTCAGGCTGTTGTGAGTTTGTGAGTTTGTGTATGTGCAGGCGATCTCTGCATGCACAGACACAAGAGAAAACATATAATTACCCGTAAACGCGGGTGTTAACTTCTCCATCGATCTGTCCTTGTGTGTTTAGGTATTCAAAGCTGAACGACCCTGCGGACTGGCTGTCCATCAATAGAACCAATGGTCAGATAGTAACCACGGCGGTGCTGGACCGGGAGTCCATCTATGTGAAGAACAATATATACGAAGCCACATTCTTGGCAACAGACAATGGTAAGAGCCTCTTTAAATGCACGTGTTTCATCAGGTTGCTGTTAATGATTGGATGCGACCTGCCGATGCCCTCGCCAACACTCCTTCTGTCATTCCTACACAGCTCATTCTGTCGTCCCAAAGCTAATTAATACTAAAGCTGTTGAAACGTAAAATTATAAATGCATTTACTAAACTGTATTGTAAAGTTTACTTGTTGCACATTTCAGTCGTTGTTGTTCGGGATTATTTTAGGTTGTACCGTGCTACCTTCTCTTTTCTGAAACCCATCTGCAAATTATTGTTTTCACATTACTCATCATGATTTATATCTGCATGTTCTTGAACAGCAAGCAGGTAAATGCAATTTTGATCAAAAGATGCTGCTCTGGCACATCTCTCTGCATGAAGCATTTCCAGCTTTTTAAGTTCCAGTAATTGTGGCTCTGCTTCACAGAAACAGCAATTTCCTTCGAATACATCCAACAATTGTGATGTTGTTGATTGTTTAGATTTGAAACCCGCTCTTGTTCATTTTAAAGCAATTTCCCTTTGTCTAAATTATGTATCTATATCAGTCTTGTGTGATTTGATATGGATATGACCAGCAGTCATTGTGATCTGAGAAACAAATGAGTCTCACATATTTATAGTCAAAGCATTGTTGAGCATAACACTCACTTGATTCCAGTGTGGCAAACTATGTAACATTATAAAACATAAGTTATGCTTCTTGAATCTTAGTTACTTTAAAAAAAAAGACATTTCTATATATTTCCATTAATGTAAAGACACGGGAGCAGCTTCCAAGTACTCAAGTTAAAGAAAATGTTCCCATAAACGGTCACCCTGTCTATCCTCTCCTCCTTTCTTATCTTCTTCCCCCCTGTCTCACAATTTACATGGAATATGTTATTTGTTGAGCCCCAAAGTTAAAACTCAGGCTTAACTGAGCAGAAACTCAATCACAGCAAATAAATAAGTCGATGTAAGTGCTTGTATTCTGGAGTAAAAAGGGAACGCTTTTTCCCTCCCCAGTTGCCTTATCAGTGACGTGCAGTGCACCGGCGTCTTTACCTTCAGATGAGCTGCCTTTGAAACACTGGCGTATTTATAGGTGCGAGCGTGTGTGAATGCACTCATTTGCAGATTTATATGAGCATATGCATGATTTTCTGGACATTTGTTTGCTATGATTGACAACGTGGCACCACGCTGATGAGGAGAAAGGCGGCGGCGGGATTAGAGGTTATACAGGCTACTCCTGTTGTTTGGACTTCACAAACGCCTCAATTGCTCACAGTTCCGTGCTTTTTTTTTTTTTTTTTTTTCCACTCGGCTTAGACAGGCGTGTGACCGCCAAGCTTGGCTGATATTAGAATCGAGGTAACGCTCGGCAATGTGAAGTCGAGTTACGTGTGTTTGTGCGTATACATCAGTCCACGACTACGTGGGTGTTGCTGGAGTGCCAGGCGTCGTCACAAGAGGGCTTATAGTAAGAAGTAAGGATTGCAGGACGGGCCGTGGAGGGCTGGCGAACACGATGACAAGTGCACTTGTAACAACGCCGTTTCTCAATGTCCATGCCGGCACAATCGGACTCTTATGGCACTCAGTTTTCCTCGTCAAACACCTATTGTTTATGTATTTATGTTCTCTTTAAGGATTCAAAGGACATATGGTGGGGTTGCTACAAGTCTTTTTGCCGTGCCTCACATCTCTGAGCCTCCATCAAAAAAGGAGTTAATACAAATCCTTTTGAGGAATTTACACAAACATAATTATTTATTTAGCTGGTTAAAACCCACATAATTCTCCTATCAGCTGTGGCAAGCTGCTTCCACATGTCCCCCGTACATGGCTGGGATTAACAAACCAGCAGAATGGGAAAGCCTTGGTGCGTGTTTGCGTGTTGGTGCATGCATTGTGTGTGTTTGAACCTGTGAGTCGACGAGCGTGCTCATGGTTCAGTATGTAGAAGTGTTAAATTAGTATTTGAGACATTAAAGCAACAGTGTGCAACGTTTTTCACATTTTCTTTGAACAGAAATATGCTCCATAACTTATCCTAATAACGTAGAGAGGTGCTGTCAAAATCTCCTGTGACCCAGAGTGGAGCGGCACCGCCGGCAGTGTGGACATATTCACACAGAATTCATAGGGAATTGGTTCAATTAATTGTTGAAATGCAAAATTGCAAAACAACAAAGTTCCTAAAGGGAATGAATAATAGTGTAACAAAAACGTTTTATGAGTCCTGCTCTTTTCAGATTATGTATAATTAATCATTTACTGTCAAAATATGAAAAATGCCATTGTTTGACATAAATGCATATATATACAAACATATACTCTATATAAACATATATAGAGAGAGAGACAGAGATCATGAGGGTGTAATTTATCATAAATCTAATATTGCATTTTTCATTATAACAAATTACACACATATACTGTGGGGTTTTTTTCATATATATATACAATAGTTTGTAACCCTGGCTTTATATTTCATTTTTCATTACTTAACTATGAAATGTGGAAAATTAATGACTTTTTTCTGGATAGTCCAGATTTGACATTGATTAGATGAAATAAAATGCATAAAGGGTGTGACAGGCTCAGACTGGCACTTCAGTCATTAGTGATCGTTTATTTATTCATACCTATAGTGTAGACAGAGATGTGTGATTCACTTACAGCCGCTCATCTCCAACTCTTTCACTCTTCTCGTGACAAATGTCTTGCTCTGTTGCCGTGTTTAATTGGCAGATCTGTCAGCTTTGCATAATCTTTGTAAATTACATTGCCCTTATCTCATCCCAGAGATGGGCCCTTGGGTTGCTTGTATCCATCCAATGGCTCAGCCAGTGGGGCATGGCATGGAAATGACTCGTAATTGGAGGCAGCTAAGGGTCGTCACCCCCTGACACGCACTCAATAAACAGCTGTAAGCTTTGTACTGCGAAGGACTTCCCAGTCCCACACGCTCATCCCACACATAGACATTCATGCAATCTTTCCCCCCTCTGCTATCAAACACTCTGATTATTGAAAGTATCTATTCTTCAAAAATGCTGTTACCTCTTGTTCTGTTCAGTCAGTGCAATAGGCTTCAGGATTGTGTCTCCATGGTGAAGTGTGTCTATGTGCACTAGTCCATGTCATTACATTCCGGGACTGACAGCGTTGTTGTCAATCAATGCCTGGCACTCTCGAAACACCTGCAAATTGTAAGCTGCATAATGATCATAAATAATCGGTTTGCACAATTAGGGGGTATTAAAGAACAAGACAATCTAATGACACAGTTGTAATTGTTTGTTCAACAGGACGTCAGTCACAGTTGTAGAATAAACCAGGGAGCAGGCGAAAAGTTTCAATTAGACTAAATCTGGCACATTTCAAACACAATGACGTCATTTAATATGCACTAACGAGTCACATATACAGTCAGTCATCATAAGGATTTCTGGATGTTGAGCCATAATAGACCTTGGGCTCCGTTTTCCTGAATCAAGGTGCAATAAGAAAATTCCAAAATGAAAAAGAAAACACAACACTACAATTACTAAAAGACTTTAACTCTTCATAAACATGCCGGTAAAGAAATAATTACCAGGCAGCTGGACATGTTGTGCTGTAAAACCAGTTCAGTCAAAGGTAAAATAATCTACACTCATCGTCTTTGCATATATCTGTGAAAGCAGCTGTTTATGTCTTTAAATACAATAAACAGATAATGGCAAATATTAGACCTGTTTGTACAAAGTTATCATAAATATATGTATAAAGAAAAGACGCGCCATCTCAGCCGTGCGTGAAGTCAGCGGGGCTGCCGTGTTTTAATCATTTTTTTAATGATTTATTACCTCCTGTCTCTGCGCCCCCTGACAGTACAGGCCTATCCCGCTTAGTGAGGTTTATCCTTCACCATACAGAAGCAGGTCTGAGCTTACATTTATAAAGGTCCGAGCGGGGGATTGATTTAGAGATAATTAAGTAATAGATCGCTTCACATTGAGTTTTTCAGCAACTGGACCCACAGGATTCTGCTCTAGACTTTTTTCTCTAACCACAGCAGCAAGTAATTTAAAGTGAAAAACATTGCTTTTAAAATCCTTTTTCTCTGATGACATGAATTATTTTGGACTGTGAGACTGGATCTTTGCGTTGAGTAAAAATGTCCCTTAAGATCTGACGGAGATAAAGACACGGGTTGAGGACGGCTGCTAAAGATGTGAGTAAAACCTTTTTCTGTCTCGCGTTGAGTTAAAACAGCTAATGTACCTTGATACAGCGAAATCCTGTGACTGTGTGCAGAGATGAAAATGACAAAGTCAAAAAAGTCCAGCAAATGCGCAGAGGCCACACTTGACATAACTTAAACATAACTTTTTTGACTTGGAGAGGTCTCTGTGTGTGTGCGCCGGTGCCAAGTGATGGCACTTTTACACAATCAAAAATAATTTAATACACTAAGAGAAATTACCAACAATATTACCGTTATGAATTTAATCACGTGACCCTAAGTTCAGCGGAACTCTTTACACTACTTCTGTGTGTCTGATAATGACTTGTACTAATTTGGATCTTTTCTGTACAGTTGATTAAAAACATGCATTTATTACACAATGAGAGAATATGTGAGTAATTTTGGCACAGCTGCATGATTTCATTATTTACATCATATTTATACCTCTGTACAGGTACAGTAATCAGCTGCTGTAAACTGACGGCATTAAGTCTTTGCTCTAAGTCTTGGATCAAAAATCCTTTGGAGTAATGCAGCTTTCCTCATTATGAGTCTTTAGCTCCATCAGGATGCAAAAACCCAAAATTCACAGTCAAAAATAATTAGTGTCATGTGGAAAAAGTTAATTAAAAAAGTATTTTAAATTTATCATTTAAAATACTTGCAGCTAAGGCAGAGCAGAACCCTATGGGTGTAGTTTGCAGACGTGTACCTGCACCGACCAGCAAAGCTCAAAAAACTTTAATCTGTTACTAAATTATCTTTTAATCGTCCGACCTGCTGTCTGAACTGTTATTAAATGTAAGCTCAGAGCTGCTGCTATACAGTTAAGAACAAACATCAATTTGCAGGACACTGTCAGACGCGCCATAACAGGAAGTAATGGTAAAATTTTGAAAATGTGGTTGTTACATAACAGTAAACAAATCCATAATTTATTTAGATAATGGTCAGTTGGCCAAAATCCTGCTGAGTTTACGCACAGTTGGAACAGCTCATTTTTCAGTTTAAATCTACTATTCAGTCTATAAATAGGAGCTGATATTTCGCAGTTATTTGTTCATTGTAAACTTAAATGCATACATTAAAAAAAAAACATATACAGAGGAGAAGACGTGTGAGTTATTTTTCAGATCAGCTTGTTAATTCTGTCATTGCCAGCAGATTCATCTTGATTTATTGTGTATTTTTTGTTCGTTTTGGAATTTCCCATTGTTCATAGAGATAATCTTTTCTTTCCAGTACGTCAGTTTCCTTCCATCACTTTCTGATTTTACAGAGGAGGAATCGACTTGATTGGTCATTACTGACTCCTGCCCCGCCTCCACCCGATCACAATTCTTTCCTTCCTCTAATACTGTATTCCTCCTGGTATGGGCCCGAAAATTGCACTGCATCACTAATCAGCATAATCCCAGTGTAAGCCACACCTCTTCTCCCACACCGGTGCAATCAGGAAAATTGCGAAAGCAGGCACAGCGTTAAGTGCTGAGGAAAATTCCACGAGCAGTGTCCATGCGCCTGCAGCCAAATCAAGTATCACTTTGGACAACGCTGCAAAGCCTTTGTTGGCCTTCGTCGTTATCAGTGATGCACCAGTTCGTCACTCGCCCGTCGTTGGACCACTGCCTTGTCAAAGTCATTAATTTCTGATGGGGAATGAAAGAAAAACATCTGTTCACTTACAATCTAATCTGTCTCAGACTAATATTGTAGTTACCAGATAACGATTGGTCGTAATGTTTTGTCTCATTGTTTCTGTGAAAAAATACATTAAACATCATAAAATCTTAAAATTGTTTTTTTGCTTTACGGCACTTGTTCAGGTAAAGATGCCACAATAAAAAACTTTTCATAGGAGGTATGATTCAATCATTTTAAATAGCGCTTCTAAGAATGTGCATTTGCAAGTGCATTTATGTGATTGTGTATGTGACAACGAGAGAGCTCTGTACAGCACAATGAAAAGGTTTAGCTCCGCTTTCACAAATAGCTTGTTAATATTGCAGAATCCTGTTGTGTGAATGCGCACAGACACGGACTTGTTTAGTTGTGTTACAGTCATCATTATTGGACCTCTGGGTGATTGGATGTGTTGTTTCTGCTTCTGGGTGGATTTCGATGGGTTTGATTTGGCTGTGAGGCTTAACTGTCACAAGTAGAAAAGAGTCAAGGGCAGAAATTCTCCTCTTGCTCTAGAGGATCCCCGCCTCAAACGTCACTTGTCTAAATAAACTGTGTTCATTTTAGCTCTTCTCTTTTTCTTTTTAGTATCTTTCATTATTTTCCCTCTGGCCTTCAACTGCCGTCCTTCTTCCGTCTCGATCGTCCCTTTCACCGCACAGATCTCGTCTTGTCATCTTTCCCTCTCATCATGTGGCTGTTTTCTCTTCTGTCTCCCGCTCCCAGGCTCTCCCGTAGCCAGCGGCACAGGCACGTTGCAGATCTATCTGATAGATATTAATGACAACCCCCCAGTGCTCATACCCAGGGAGTCTCAGATCTGTGAAAGGGTGAACAAGAACGTCAACGGTGTCAACATCACTGCCGCTGATGCAGACACGGACCCCAACGCTGGACCCTTTGTCTTCGAGCTGCCCAACTTCCCCACCAGCATCCGACGCAATTGGACAATTTCTCGGATCAGTGGTGAGGAGGTCTTAGCATAGAATCAAAGTTTCCCAGCTCTTCTCTATATGTCCAGTTAAGTTTTTAATTTGAAAGTAGTGGTGGATGATGACGTTCAGTGGAAGTTCTTTTCTTACCTTTTACAAAACTTTACTGCAACAATTTAAAACCAGAACACAGTGGAGACGATATTAGTGGACTGATAAATGGAATAAACGGTCGCATGCAGTAACTTCTCCTTTTCTATTTCCTCTCCGCTCTACACAGGTGACTACGCCCGTCTGGGTCTGCGGTATCAGATATATTTGGAGCCAGGGATGTATGAGATCCCTATTATTGTTTCAGATTCTGGAAACCCTCCATTGTCCAACAGGTCTGTCATCAAAGTCAAAGTGTGTCCCTGCGATCACAATGGAGATTGCACCACTCTTGGGGCTGTGGCGGCCGCTGGCCTGGGAACCGGAGCCATTATCTCCATCCTCATCTGCATTATAATTCTGCTCAGTGAGTGTCAGCTGTTCATATGGCACTGTTCTCCGACATTCACACAAATATGATCATATACTGTATATACACAATAGGACAAAAAGGTGCAGTCATTAAACATTCACCAGGCTGTAATAGAGGAACATGAGCAACAGTTTGTATAATCTAGCCACAGGGGTTGCAAGCCAGTAACTTTTGTGCCGGTCCCAAGCCCGGATAAATAGAGAGGGTTGCGCCAGGAAGGGCATCCGGCGTAAAATTTTGCCAAGTACAATCATGCGAGTCATCCATACCACTTTCATACCGGATCGGTCGAGGCCCGGGTTAACAACGACCGCCACCGGTGCTGTTAACCTACAGGGTGCCGGTGGAAATTGGACTACTGTTGGTCGAAGAAGGAGAGGAGGCAGAAGAGTTCGTGGTCAGAGAGAGAAGATGAAAAGCAGGAGCTTAGATTTGAGAGTAGGGACTCTTAACGTTGGCACAATGACAGGGAAAGGTAGAGAGCTGGCAGACATGATGGAGAGAAGGAAGGTAGATGTACTGTGTGTGCAAGAGACGAGGTGGAAAGGCAGCAAAGCACGTAGTATTGGAGGAGGATACAAACTGTTCTACCATGGTGTGGATAGGAAGAGAAACGGAGTAGGAGTGATCCTGAAGGGGGAGTTTGTGACAAATGTTCTAGAGGTGAAAAGAGTCTCAGACAGGGTGATGAGCCTAAAGCTAGAAATCGAAGGTGTGATGGTGAACATAGTCAGTGGGTATGCTCCACAAGTTGGCTGTGAGTTAGAAGAGAAGGAGAGATTCTGGAGTGAGTTTGATGAGGTTGTAGAGAGTATCCCTAGAGGAGAGAGAGTAGTTGTTGGAGCAGACTTCAATGGGCATGTTGGTGATGGAAACAGAGGTGATGAGGAGGTGATGGGCAGGTTTGGTGTAAAGGACAGGAATCCAGAAGGACAGATGGTAGTGGACTTTGCTAAGAGGATGGAAATGGCTGTAGTTAACACTTACTTCCAGAAGAGAGAGGAACATAGAGTGACATACAAGAGTGGAGGTAGGAGTACACAGGTGGACTACATCCTATGTAGACGAGGTCATTTGAGAGAGGTTAGTGACTGTAAAGTGGTGGTAGGAGAGAGTGTAGCCAGACAGCACCGCATGGTGGTGTGTAAGATGACTCTGGTGGTCAGGAAGAAGAAGAAGAGAGGAAAGTCAGAAAAGAAGACCAAGTGGTGGAAGCTAAAGAATGAAGAAACTTGTGAGGAATTCAGGCAGAAGTTGAGACAGGCTTTGTGTGGTCAGGAAGAGCTTCCAGATGATTGGGAAACTACAGCAGAGGTAATCAGGGAAACAGGTAGGAAGGTGCTTGGTGTGTCATCTGGTAAGAGGAAAGATGATAAAGACACTTGGTGGTGGAATGAGGAAGTACAGGACTGCATACAGAGGAAGAGGTTAGCTAAAAGGAAGTGGGATGTAGAAAGGACTGAGGAAAGTAGACAGGAGTACAAGGAAGTGCAGCGCAGAGTGAAGAGGGGAGGTGGCAAAGGCCAAACAGAAAGCTTACGATGAGCTGTATGACAGGTTAGACACAAAGGAAGGAGAGAAGGACTTGTACAGGATAGCCAGACAGAGAGATAGAGATGGGAAAGATGTGCAACAGATAAGGGTGATTAAAGACAGAGATGGAAAGGTGCTAACAAGCCAGGAGAGTGTGCAGAGAAGATGGAGGGAGTATTTTGAGGAGTTGATGAATGAGGAAAATGACAGGGAAAGAAGGGAGGAAGATGTGGATGTTGTGGAGCAGGAAATAGGAGAGATTAGAAAGGATGAGGTGAGGAAGGCTCTGAAAAGGATGAAGAGCGGAAATGCTGTTGGTCCTGATGACATACCTGTGGAGGTGTGGAAGTGTCTAGGAGAGACAGCAGTGAAGTTTCTGACAGGTCTGTTTAACAGGATTTTAGAGAGTGAGAAGATGCCTGAGGAATGGAGGAGAAGCGTTCTGGTGCCGATCTTTAAGAACAAGGGTGACCTGTAGCAACTACAGAGGGATAAAGCTGATGAGCCACACAATGAAGCTGTGGGAAAGAGTAGTGGAAGCCAGGCTTAGGAAGGAAGTGGAGATTTGTGAGCAGCAGTATGGTTTCATGCCCCGTAAGAGCACCACTGATGCCATTTTCGCTTTTTGTTGATGGAAAAGTACAGAGATGGTCAGAAGGAGCTGCATTGTGTCTTTGTGGATTTAGAGAAGGCGTATGACAGGGTGCCAAGGGAGGAGCTGTGGTACTGTATGAGGATGTCGGGAGTGGCAGAGAAGTACGTCAGAGTAGTTCAGGACATGTATGAGAGGAGCATGACGGTGGTGAGATGTGCCGTGGTCAGACAGAGGAGTTCAAGGTGGAGGTGGGACTACACCAAGGATCGGCTTTGAGTCCCTTCTTGTTTGCTATGCTGATGGACAGGTTGACAGACGAGGTCAGACAGAAATCTCCTGGACAATGATGTTTGCAGATGACATTGTGATTTGCAGTGAGAGTAGAGAGCAGGTGGAGGAACAGTTGGAGAGGTGGAGGTTCGCTCTGGAAAGAAGAGGTATGAAAGTCAGTCGTAGTAAGACAGAATACATGTGTGTAAACGAGAGGATCCAGGTAGAAGAGTGAGGTTACAGGGGCTGAGGTGAAGAAGGTGCAGGAGTTTAAGTACTTGGGGTCATCAGTTCAGTGTGATGGGGAGTGTGGAAAAGAGGTGAAGAGGCGAGTGCAGGCAGGTTGGAATGGGTGGAGGAAAGTGTCAGGAGTGTTGTGTGACAGAAGAGTCAGCAAGACTCAAAGGAAAGGTGTACAGGACAGTGGTGAGACCAGCTCTGCTCTATGGGTTAGAGACAGTAGCAGTGAGAAAGAGACAAGAGGCAGAGATGGAAGCAGCAGAGATGAAGATGTTGAGGTTCTCCTTAGGAGTGACAAGGTTGGATAGAATAAGGAACGAGCTCATCAGAGGGACAGCGCACGTTGCCTGTGTTAGCAACAAAGTCAGAGAGGCCAGATTGAGATGGTTTGGACATGTGCAGAGGAGGGATAGTGAATTTATTGGTAGAAGGATGTTGGAGATGGAGCTGCCAGGCAAGAGGGCGAGAGGACGACCAAGGAGGAGATATATGGATGTCCTAACAGAGGACATGAGGTTAGCTGGTGTCAGAGTGGAAGATGCTCAGGATAGAGTAAAGTGGAAAAGGATGATTCGCTGTGGCGACCCCTAATGGGAAAAGCCGAAAGAGTAGTAGTAGTAGAGCAACAGTTTGTATAATGGCTAAATACCTTGAATGCTGGAATCCTCTCCAGTATTTATGTCTTCATTTCCTGGTAGCATAAATATCTGCTGTTGTCTGTCTTGTCAGGGATTTATTCTGCTGGCTTAATTTGATGCTGTTGGTAGCATTTCTCAAACATAAAGAGAACTTCTTTACACTGACTCGCCCACAGATGTGGATTTTTCCTACATACTATGTGAAGGATCGTTTCATTTTATTACTAGTCTGCTAATTACAGAAGTCCAAAGAAGGACTTTTACTTTCCTGCAGTCAGTGGTGGAAGGTAACGAAATAAAAGTACCTTGTCACTGAACTTAAGCATGTTTTTTGTAAATTGAATTATGGCTACTTTCAATTTTAGTCCACTAAATTTCTAATCAAAGTTGTATTACACGTTACAATCCCATTCACTTCTAGATTTCATAATAAACCTTTTTTTTCTTTATGAAAATAAATCACAGCGACACAGGAATCGTTTCATTAAACCAGGCACAGGCAGGTTCAGTGTCAGCTCCTCCTTGCATGGTCTTAATTGAATGGCTGATTTGACACATTAGCAGAACTCAGTGTGAGCTGGTCCGCAGTCATTTCACTCTTTGGAGTGTTGTGCTGAGTTCGGCCTGTTACCGACATTCACCGCGCAGGAGCTCAGTGCTACGACACAAGGAACTGGGACAGAGCTGGTCCCTGCTGATTCACGCATTAATATGAAGCAATTATTTTGTTCTCGTGTTCTAGTGTGCAGGGGGGTTACTGTTCTACTCGGATTAAATCTGGTGATTTAAATTCAAAATAATATAATATCAAATAAAACAGAAAAAAGCATCAGATCATAAAACAGCTTCAACCCATCACTTATGTCTGTCTGGACCCCCACCCCCAAAGAAAACATAAAGCAGCACTGGTAGTTTAGTAGTTTTGACTTTTTCAACTTTAAGTAAGAAATAAATCATGTTACTTTTACTTTAAATGTTTGTTTGCATATTTGTACTTTTATGTATAAGTATAGTGTTTGAGCACTTCATCCACCTCCGGCGGCACTTTTCTCCAAGAGCCACCATCATCCTTTTGTCATCTCTTCCCTTCCCATCACCCACTACCTGGATCAGGTGTGTTCAGTCAATCAGAAGCTAGAAAATGCCAATTCATTTTATTCCCCCTCTTAAGCCTCATGTACGATGGCTCAGAATGATCAAACACCTAATGAAAGTAATAATTGATGGATGGGGCAGGACAGTGTGTCTCTTCAGGACCAGGGTTCCCCCCCAATCCATTCTTAAGCTGTTCATTTTACTTATAACTGAGCAGACAAATGTGACAAGGAAATAACAGCTAATAAACGGTTGGTGGGCCAGCTGATTGTCCAGCTCTTTTTGTTGGTGATGGTGTCGCAGGTTCGCAGAGACACTGAGACTTACTGGGATGATAAACATGGTGCAATTTACACCAGTTCAACCTGTTGCACAGTAGCTTTGAATGTTCCACCTGTGAAAGACGATCATGCCGCGCGTGTCTCTGCAGGCATGGTGCTGCTGTTTGTGGTGTGGATCAAGCGCCGAGAGAAGGAAAGACAGACAAAGCAGCTGCTGATTGATCCTGAAGATGATGTCAGAGACAACATCCTGAAATACGATGAAGAGGGAGGAGGAGAAGAGGACCAGGTGAGATCTCGAGAGGCCCGCACACAAACACTCCTGCTTTCTTTGTTGCACCCCCCCCCCGTGCCCACTCTGCATACGTCTGTGTGCCCGTGTTGCTGTAGGACTATGACCTGAGCCAGCTGCAGCAGCCCGACTCCTTGGAGCACATCATCAGCAAGCCGCCCGGCGTCCGCAGGGTAGACGAGCGTCCCATCATTCCAGAGTCCCAGTACCCTATCAGACCTGTTGTGCCCCACCCAGGAGACATCGGGGACTTTATCCATGAGGTGAATTTGTAGGACACACACAGTGTCTCACATGTACATGATTTTAAAGATTGTTTATCCAAGAGTGAGCTGGCGTCATTTATTACTCAGTTCTTAAAGAAAATAGTTTCATTTTGAAGCTGTTCTCACTGTGTAAGGTGTATACACAAACACACAGACATACACACAACTCAGGCGTTGGCACACTGATGCGAGAAAATGCTGATTGACAGACTCGTGACAACACGTTCACACTCGAGAGGTGTTGGCAGCTGTTCAGCTTTGATCCATCCAGCCTTGACTCTCTCTCTCTCGCTCTCTCTCTTTTACACACACACACACACACACACACACGTACTCACCTGATCTCGCTCCAGCAGTCTGGTAAAACACAAACACATGGTGTTCCTTCCTCGCACTGTACCCCTGGGGGTTGAGGCTTTTTGAGTTCTCGTCTCTCTGTAGTCCAGTGAAGTGGATGAAGTCCATTTTATTCACCTGCCTAACCTTGAGGTCCTATTCACAAGACAGTAACAAAATACTTACAGAAAAGGATTCAAGTTATTCAAAATCATTATGAGCAAAAGAATAGGACAGATTGGGGTGATGATTCTCAGTGTACAGGGTGGAACTGAAATTACGGCAGCATTTCAGTTTATTGAATATGTTGCATTGTTATTTCCCACAACTACCCACCAGGATGTGAAGTATGTGAGCTGCGACATTAAAACGCTGTTGATAATTTAACAGTTTACATCGCTTAACACCATGAAATGTTGAGGAGCACTTTCACATGAAGTTCTGTCCAAACATGCCGCCTATAATAAAATAATCCTGAAGACATCTTATACCCGGAGAAAAGCGTTGTGAGATCTGCACTGTGAGGTGTCGGGGTATCTCGGCTTCTGCTGTGTGAGCGCTGACCTTTGCCCCTCTCCGTTCTCCTGTTCAGGGCCTGCGAGCGGCAGACAACGACCCCACTGCTCCTCCCTATGACTCCCTGCTGGTGTTTGACTACGAGGGCAGCGGCTCCACCGCCGGCTCCGTCAGCTCGCTCAACTCCTCCAGCACGGGGGACCAGGACTATGACTATCTCAACGACTGGGGCCCCCGCTTCAAGAAGCTGGCCGACATGTACGGAGGCGGGGATGACGACTAAATCCGCACAATCACACACGCGCACACACACCCTCGTCCCGTCAGCTGGCCTGCCACGCTCTGTCCTTCTTAACGCACGGGGCTTCTACACCCTTATTGAACACACGTTAACAATGACACGTTCTCACTGACCAAACTGACTGACCAACCAACCAATCAAATTAACCACCACAGAGGACCAGTGCCGTGAGTCAGTTCCGGGCGCTTTTCTCAACCACCTCCCGCTCCAATGCCCGTCTAAGACTGAAAGAGAAGCGCTGAGTTGCAGGCTTCGACTTGATATTTTCAGACTCTTTTGCTGCTTTTGTTTCCTTTTTATTTTTTGAAAGTCTGATTTTGTTGTCTGTTTTGTGTGCTTTTTTTGTCCTCACTCCCCTTCGATTCAAACCGTTCGCTTCTCCTGAGGGTTTTCACGTTTCCCTCGCTGTCAGCCCCCGCCTGCCTCTCTGCAGAAGCTTTAGGTTGAGCTGCTTGCTTTGTCTGAGGGGAACAAAAGGGGGGGGAAAAAAAAGAAGAACAAGAACACAGATATGAAAGTCCTTCCTGCAACGAAGGGCCCTGTTTTTTTTTTCTTTCTTGAACTTGAATTAGTTAGAACAGAAGCACTGTTGTTTAAAAAGTGCCTTCAGTGGTGCATATTTTAGCAGACTCCCGCTAACTCAGGATTGGTTGCCATTCTATGGGCGCACAGGCCCTCACACGACCCCTGACCCTTTAACTCAGACCTTCCCTTGTCATTTCTGTGGTTCGGCAGGGCTGTGGTAGATGCAGGACACGTCGGCGCTGGCGTCAGAGGAGCACTGACTGGCTTTCGAGGGCGCTTTATGTAGACACACTGCACATAGGCCTACAGTGTGTCCGTAAGTTACGGACAAATCATTACCTTTTCAAGTCAGGCGCATCTGTGCTCCTAGACCACAGCCAACTCGAATGTGATGAGTGAAATCACAGTAGTATGTTACGGGACCGTCTTAGAGAAGAAATGCATTGCGCATCTTTGTTAGTTGTGGCTTCAGTAGCAGCTGTGTTTGTTTTGAGCTCTCAGTATTTGCACCTAAAACTTGATAAGGCTTGTTTGACTTTTTACCTCTATAATGTTACTGTGTAAGAAGTACGTGTGAGGGTTATTAAAGGAGCCTTCGCCTTCTTGATCATTTAGGCTTTGCATGTTTATCCCTACACCCAAAGGTATTCGACGTGGCATCAGTTCTTATGTGGTAAATGTGTCAAAGAAAACTACACACACTGTACAAACGTGAGGGAAATATTCTCGATTTCATCGAATTCATAGAGAGCTATGAGCTCGTTCAAGACACGTGGTGACTCCCTTTCTCTCTCTCTTTTTCTGTCTTTTGTTGAGTCGCTGTTGTTTCACTGCAAACTTTTAATAAACAAAGTGCGGAGCCGGTCCCCGTCATAGAAACTGGGAGAGTTGAGCTTCAGCCAGGGATTTAGCGCCTTCACAATCTGTCTCTCTTCAGGCGGCATTTCATTCATCTGAAATTTTCTCCTGAAATTTTTTGTTGGCTGCAAGTTCAAGAGGTTTTGCAAAGAAGTTAGAAGAAGGGAAAGTCTGTTATGAAGTTCTGCACTTTATCAAAGCAGACGTGCAAAACTAAAGCTTCAGTAATATCGTTCGAAGAGACAGACGTTTTGAAAGACAGTTGTGCTGTGACTTAATGAAAAAGCAGCGGTACCCATGGGTTTTTGTAATCGTATTTCAGGCCTGCAGAAATGCATATACAGGACGGGGGGTTGGGGGGGGGTGGCAGAGCTTTAGTCTTTGTATTAAATTATTTAAATATGCAAAACATTTCACAAAGAGACCAGGGAGATGCTGGTGAACGATAGAGGGTTTAATCATTCCTTATCTTCAGAGTGCCCATGCAAACGCGCTATGGTGGTAGCCTGTTTCAGCTCGGTGTGGACTGACCAGATCTTCTATTAATTATGAATATGATGAATGCCTGACGGAAATCTTCATCACAACTGTGTGTTTCAGATGACGGGATGAGATGGATCCTTCCTATTCTTTGTCTCGTGCCGCTCTTCAACTGTTCATCGCCTGATAACAGTGGTAAAAAAAATGGAAAATTGTAACTATACTTTCAGAGTGAATGGAAAGAAATGAGCCTGTGACAAGACAAAATGCTACCTGTTGATGCAAACAGTCATCTGAGAGTTTGATTTGAACACAGGGAGGAGCGTCGAACTAATAAGGTTAACAGGGTAGGAATCTCTTGATTTAGATTCACGGAGAAATGGGTGTAAATTGCACCTTTGCAGCGTAGAAACTGACAGTGGAGATTTGCGTGACAGCTGTCAGCTCGGAGCGGAGACGGAGTACGGACATGAAAAAAAAGCCGCGTGCTGCGGGTCAAGCTCCTGTGTGTGCGACTGCGCCTCAGCCCACGGAAGCTCCTCACAAAATAAACACAGCTGTTGCTTTCTACTATTCCTGGTTGTTTTCTGACACATAAATGTTGTGTATACATTTTTTTTATACACGTGCTCACGCGGTTTATCCATATCTGTTTGGTATTTGCATCTATTTTTTTTTTTTTATTCATTTGTGTCAAAATGAAAACTTGGCAAGGTATCTCTCACCACAAAAAGCCATGTGCATTCACAGTAAGAGAATCTGTATGATTCCGTGCGAGCTTACAGCCATACTCGTGTCGCTGTGTGAGTTGAGCTTCATTACGAAGAAAATGTTCCATGACAAAAAAAAAAACTACTTGTACAGTCCTTACTAGCACACACTCACTCCTCTAGGCCTTACTGTATATATGTGAGTGTTCTGTACTATAGGAGCCCTTTCAGCAAACTTCTAATTCAGCTGAGGAGCTCCCACATCACTGAAGGCCATCGAAGCGTTCAAAGGAATCTTACAGACACGGAGACTGAAGTCAGGGCCGAACATAGCAGGAGCCCCCTCCACACACACACACACACACACACACACACACACACACACATCAAACTTTACACAAAGTAACTGACCTTTAGAACTGTGTCATAGTTACATACATGACACAGTGCCATCACGATACTGAATGTTATCAGCGACTCTCAGTGACACACGACAGCAAATCTTTGAGTCCGTCAGACTTGACCCCCATTCACATGCAGTTCCTGAGGGGAACTGAAGGAAGAGGGACCTTCACCTGTTACACACTTGGTCCACCCTAAAGTCGGGGGACAACCGAAGGAACAAGCAATGCACTGCTGTTCTCCCTCTTTATCTTCTGGCTGTCAACGAAGGCTTTTCGGCCTCTCTGCTCGGTGTTAGTTAAAGGACACTTGGTCTCACTCTGGACACTGCCAGACCATGGACACACATGACGGGAGGCTCCAGCAGAAGCCAGACTTTTGTCCTGCTTTGACCAGACTCACAAAGACAGGCGGCAGTGTGTCACACAGTACACGTTCTCCCGGTACTGCTCAAGTTCAAGTGTACATAATGTAGTATTTGCTTGAAGCTAAACAGACCAAGTTAGGCAAACTGTCATTGTACAGTTGGAGCTTTTTGCATGTGTCTTTTTTTATAATGGACAGATGAGTTCTATTACAGTAATCATACAACATTCTAAAATGTGTCGCGGCCCGCATGACCGAGGCTGCAGTCCAGAGGGGATTCTGGTGTACCATACTCACATAGTTTCAGACGGAGGAGAAAAAAGCAGAAAAAAGAATTGCACAGTTATTAAGTGAAAAGACTTTTTTTGTAAAATGTCAACAGCACAAATATTTTGTATTGTTGTTTGTACCATTTTGTAAGAAAATTATGAAAAAAAATCCAAAAAAAAAAAAAAAGGAAAGAGTCTGTTGTTTCAAGCGTGTGTTTATAGTGCCACTGCAATCTTGGTTTCCAAATACCATACACGACATGCGCAGCCTTGCAGATCAACCTTGTAATATAGACGCAGAGCTGGAGACTCCCTGTCAGCACCATGTGTTATAAATAAAATTTCCCCAACTTATAAGAACACTGACTCCTGTCTCGTCTTTGTCACCTGCTGATATCCGCAGGGCTGCATTTCCACGCACTTGGGTTATTTTTAACGTGCTTAGTTTGTCTAGAAGTTGTTAAATTAACTGCCTCTGTCACCGGGTTCATCGTCATTAATATTACAGTTTCAAGTGTTGACACTGCTAAACTGAGTGATAGCTTTAAAAATACATTTGATCACACAGAAAGTAGGTCCGGCATGTCTCCCAAGCACTAGTCTCGCACTGTGCTGTGCGGCTCATTAACACAAACACTTGTGTTGAGCCTCACATGTCACAGTGTATCCGAACAAACGCAGCTCGTCTCTGCCTCCAAAAAAAAAAAAAAAGTACAAAAATACAGCGACGGAACATTTGTGCAATGTTAGACTCAAAAGTCATTGAGAATCTGAAATTATGATGTGTTTCTGTTTGCACTGGTTTAATATGTGGATGATTGAGTTTCATATTACAAATTAGTTTTAGTGTCAGCCATGAACAAGCATAAGCTAAAATGATCAACACAATTAAAGCTGTTCATTTGTCAACTCTGCCTGACGGGGCTGCCTTCCAAAGTGGGATAATAAGTTTTTCTGATCTAAGGCAGATGAAATGCGGTGACGGAACAACTCGATAAAAACAAACAGGTGCACGTTTTTTCCCCAACACTGATGCCTGTCTATTTTTCACTTTGCTGGGAAACCACAGAAAAGTAAAACAGCTGCTACACTGCCATAAAGTATGTCTACACAAAACAATAAATGACTTCCTTTTCTTCTCTGGTTTAGTTAACTTTGTTCGTTGCTGAAAATTAAAAGCAAAGAGTTTGAACTCGGTCAAGTGACAGTTTGGTAACAGATTTCATGAACCATCCATTGGACTTGTGTCGTAAATGTATAAATGTACATGACATAGGCCAAAGGAGTCAATTAATTTCTGTGCGGTCAACATAGTGGAGCATTTAGTTGTTTATCGTCCATATATTCCCCTTGGGAGTTTGTAGAGACCAAAATCAGAGCTGAAAGACGAGTACAGGACAACAGAATGATAATTTTACTTCATCACTATTGAATTAAACATCTCATTGTAGCATCATCCACTTGCGATAACACACGTTTTGGTTTTCACGTTAGTTTTTTGCCAATTATCAACAGTAAAAGTCGGGAAAAACAGGAAAGCAGGAGGTGGAAAAAAAAAAAAATCTGTTAGAAATTGTTGCAAGCAGCCAGGGCAGCAGGGGAACGGGATGAGATGACCCTTAATTGTTCTCTTTTAGCACAGCAGGTCAATGAGCCAACAGCAGACCGCATCTCCTTCCCATTGATTGACCTGTCAGGGCACATCAATGCTCACATAGACAGAACAAACCCTGCTGTTACACACGACTCACACATGAACACACACATCTCTCCCCTCAAAGTACAAGAAAGCTGAGGGTGAACTTAAATCTGCTGCTGCCAACCCCACACACCCCAACCACCAGCAGCTACACTGTACGGTTGACAGCATAAGTCAAAATGAATTAATTCAGGTAACAGTCTGATGATTATCACAATTGAACCGATGCTGAAATTGTGTGGATTCCTACACGTGGGCGGTTTGAAGCTAATATTGATCTGCACTGCGAGATATTAGTGAAGCTTTGCTCGCTGAATGCTGCGGGTCGTGGTTTCTGCATATACTATTACTACGATGTCAAACTGAAATTGAGCTTGACTCTTATTAAAGGAAAAGTTGGACATTTTGGGAAAATGCTCACTCACATTGCTGTCAAAAGGTAAGATTAGATGAAGGATTTTAGATAGGACGGTAAAAAAATAATAATGCATGCACAGGTTTCCAAAGGTCACTTTGTCTGGATGTGTGTGGGTGTATTCTTCATTTTAGTTTTGCTGTTTGGCACATTATCTCTTTCCCCACCCCCAGTGTTGAAGCTAATCATCTCCCTGCTGTAGCTTTAAATCAAATGACACATATGAGTCACTCCGCTCATCAAACTCTGGAGCAAGTTTCCCCAAAAAACGTCAAACTATTTGTTAAACTGACAAAAACTAAAACACCTGAAGAGCAGTTTTTCTCTCTTCCACTCGATGTGACACCACATGGAGAGTCGAGTCTTAAACACACTTAAGGTTCTGGGTTGTTAAAGTAGATACACACACAGCAAGGGAGAGACACACACACACGACTTGTACGGTGATTAATGTCGAGAGAGAGAATCACAAATGTATATAAATATGAGCGTCATAATGCGCGAGTGGAGGAGATTAAGGGCAGTATTTTTCTCCCTTAGTGCCCTTGACCAGAGCATTGAACGATGTTAATGTCACTGACATCACCCGTAAGTGCATTTTGCAAAAGCGTATTATATGCGTATGTTTGCTGAATAGTTGTGTCAGCATTAACCGGAGACTAAAAGCACCAATTAATCTTTCCATTTTAGCAAAAAAGCAGAATTCTTTTTTTTTTTTTTTTTTTTGAGAATCGATGTGGCTGCTAATGATGTAAATTCACTCATTTGTCCTGAGAGCATGTATTCTGCAAAAGATCTGACATCATTACATCGATGTTGACTTTTCTCTCTTCTCAGGAAGAACTTTGCCCCTGTGTTTGAATGATTCTTTATACAGAAAGGTTTTCATTTAAAGTAATATCTTGAATCAAGCAGAAATAAAAAATGTTTAAGTTGTGAAATGTCTCTTTATAATCAAAATAATACATTAAAAATAAAAAATAAGATGGTTTATGCTTTAATCTGTCTTTCAACATAGTCCACATATCTTCATAGAAAACAGTTGTAGAACTTATGCCAACTTCATAAATGATGGCGATGTCCTTTTACGACACTGACACTGCAGTGACCAATGACGCCTACAAGTAAATACTGTCAGGCTAAACTTACCAAAACCATAATAACATGAGTCTAATGATGCAGTTAGTCATTTTATGTTTTTTTATTTGACTATCATTTGATCTGTCATAATTACGATCTGACACATCTCAGACACACATCAAAGACCATCACACCTTACTACCATCACATCAAATCTAATGATCTTTTTATTTTTTTAGGGAAACTATGTCACATTTGAGTCCCTTGCATTCAAAATTTACGTGAGAACAAGTTGTATCATTAAAATAATTTTTTTAAAAAATTCTAAAGCAAAAAAGCCACTGGGAGCTTATAGATACTGAGGCAGTCCACAACAGACCACAGGGTCAGTGGTTCAATCCCCATCCCTCCTCGCTACGTGTTGAAGTGTCCTTGGGCAAGACACCGAACCCCAAGTTGCTCCCGGTGGGTCAGGTGAGCACCTTGCACGGCAGCCATTGCCACTGGTGTGTGTGTGTGAGTGTGTGAGCGGGTGAATGAGAAGCTACGTCATAAAGCGCTATATAAACTGCAATTTTCCATTGACACTAACAGACGAAACCAGGATCAATAAATAACAACGTTCAAATTAGAAATATTCAATTATGAAACCTTAACAACCTGGGTACATTCACCCAAGTGTCACTACAAGCACGTAGGTAAAGGACACGGGAGGGTCGCAGCAGTTTACACATGGAAGTAAGTGCTTCGTTGAGGTAAGGAGACCTCCACTAACAAAAGTGTGGAACCGTCATTCATTCTTTTGGTGTTGCTGTTGTTTAGAGCAAAAAACATGAACGACACCATGAATTACCATCCTTGATAACGAAGCCCTGTTTGGAAAACCTTAAAAAGAAAAACGTTTTAAAATATTAGTAATAATCTGCTAACATGAAGAAAATACCTCCAAAGACAGCACAGCTCCATATTTTTTCAAAGGGTTCCAGGGTACGAGATGCTTTTCACTAACAGAATCAATAAAAAAGGATGGAAGGTGTAGACAACAAAACAATAAAAGTAAGTATAAAATAATATTAATGGCACATGGTGAATAGGAAAACATGACACTGGGAATTTGAATTATTCCAATTTTTTGGTAGGAAGTGCACCACAACCACATATGAGACTAAAACTATTTTTGTGGATGCAGGTCGGATAAGTTCTTCATAACAGAGACAACAGTCTTAGGATCAAGTTAGTTCAAGAATGATTTCATATGATTTCATTTCCAGATGCTTTTTTTCTTCACAAAAAAACATTAAAATAATGTGCTGAATGGAAAAACAAATAATAAGTGAAAATAGTATGATATGAATAAATTATCTTTGAATTTTGCAAAAACAAACTTTATGAAATTCACCAACAGAAGGATCATTAAGCATGTGAAAATAGACGTAGTTGGTGATAATCTTCCATAGAGTAAACACAATTAAGTTTGGGCTGTTGTCTTTGAAAACAAACTGTGTTGGAAACCAAACACAAATATCAATCAAAGATCTTCCACGTAGAGCGAAAACGTTTTGTATTTACCGCACTGCTGAGATATTCAGTCCAGGATTTCATGGACCTGTTTGTAGTTCTGAAGTTTTCATGTCTTAAATCGCAAGGTTGTGCAGAAATTAATTATTGCCAATGTGATGTTGCCACTTTCCGGAGCAACTGGATTTTATGTTAAGCAAATAAAAAAGTCCCACCGTACAATATAAAAATAGTTATAGAACAGTTGTAATTTTAAAAGAAACTGTGGTGAATGTAAGAAATAACAATAAAGATGAATTAAAATGTGTGAATCTCTCTCACTGGGTTTAGGAAAATGTTCATGAATAATTTGTTGAATAAGTAAAAACACGTAGTAGAGCATCACTTTGTGAATAAGGGTATTGGAGTGAAATGTTGTCTTCTTGTTTGTTCGTGGTTTGTTGCTTGGAGAATTTAGAATGGGATGCAAAGGCGGATGTAATGGCCTCAGATGCATAGGCAGTGACAAAGGGATGGCGTCTATAAATAAGCTCTGGCTCCATCCTGCTACTTTTTTCAATCTTACTTGAGATGACATCATCATGCATTAGAGCACCGATTGGAAAATGTCCAGAGATGCAGTGAAACGTATGAGTATTTACTTTAAAAAAAAAAAAAAACATGTTGCGGCGACATTTTAGATTTTCTCCTTCTATATAAGCCGGGACACATACCGCATCTTCCAGAGTCGCTCTGTGGACACAGTGAGGCCCAGTTATCCATCTGCCTGTACCACTGCCTCACATCCTCTACTGGGAACTTTCATTTCCTCTCTGATGGCCTGAGGCTGTGAGGGACAGAGGAAGATGTGGAAAGGAGGGAATGACCCAAGTCTGATTGGATATCCATCTAATGGCTGCTTTAGTGGACTGTCATTCTGCCTGTGGGCCCGGCCCCAGCACACATCGAGTAAAACAGAAATAAAATAGGAATAGCCGGGGCAGTCAGTGTTCTGTCCTCTTCGAGTAATGCATTTACTCCAAACGACCCAAAGTGCACCGCTCTGTGTAATAGGAATAAACAAATAGCCGCTCCGCATTGGCTTTATTGTCTTACATCAAAGTTGATTTATTCACAGCCATGGTGGGCTATTGTATGCAGATTGTCTGATGCCCCCATCGTGAACTCCTCGCGTAACGCTTTCAGAGCGGAACTGCGTTGTAGGGGAGGAGTGGGCTCTCAAGAGAAATGAGACAGGGTTCAAACAGTCAAGAGGACCACAAAGCCACGGCAAAGCCGGTCACCTCGTCGACACGAGGCGTTTGATTCACACAGTGCTGTCTGAGGAGCCGCAGATGGCGGCGGCGACTGGAGCTCTGATGCGACGAGAGCCATTTTCAAAAGGGCTTCAAACGCAACTAAGAGCCGGGAATGGAAGCGATAACGTTCCCAGGTGAGTGGGACCACGCCCCAGAGAGAACAGCTGAACCATTACGGCTGATGAGGAACAGACAAGGAGTGAAGCTCTGGGCCGCTACTGCAGGAAATCACATTAAGATTCCATTCTTAAATCCAAATCATGTTATTCTCCACAGCTATTTACAGGGAGGCTATCTATTACTCACACACACACACACACTGTCAACATGATCCCACCATCTGTCAGTACTTACCTACACACAGCTTCCAGATATTGGCCTGATGGAGCTACTGTACTGTATTAGCTGGCGCTTTGTGAAAACAGACACAAAACTCTAAATCACTGCATCAACAAGCCTGAGCTGCAGCGTTTTGTTCGTGTAGATCTGCGGAACAAAAAAAACATCCACATCCAGACAATTTATTGTTCATTAAATGCTCAGCAAAAAGTAAACGGACATGTTTAATTTAAAAAAGTAAAATCTGAAATATTATCATATTGTGTTATCTGAAGACACCCCCAACAGAAATAAATATTGTTTTCCCGGGTTTGAAATATCCTTCATTCAAATCCCCTTTGTTCTCTCTCGTTCAGTTCGGAATGTTCGATTTTCCTCATTTTCACACAAGATACGGCCTCAGGAGTTTACAGTCTCCCTTGTGGGGGACTTAACTAATTGAGTCTCTAGCTTTTCTGGCTGGTTTGTTGTTATTGCTGAGCTCTTTTAACTACATTCACCACGGTTTGAATAATCACCACAGACCGGCTGTTTCCAACTTTCCAACTTTGGAGTTTTACCAAAGCTTTGTCCAAAAAATTATCTATTTCAAATTGTCATGATCTTGATTTCAGACTTTTGTGTTTTGTGCTTCCTCCGGTCTGGTTTACGCACACACACACACACACACTCAGCTCTGGTCATTTCCCTCCGCTCGGCCTGAAACACCTGTTGCTTTGTGGGCACTTTGTGCTCGGATCTCCCGGTCAGCTCTGCGTGTTTCGACCGTCATGCCGTGATCCGTGCGACCCTCCCTTGTGACCCCTCATCATTTGATAATCTGCTCTGACACTGATTGTTATTTACAGCACAGCACGGCTTGATGTTTGCGCTGGTTTAGTCGTGTTCACGTTCTCTTCGCCTCCTCACCAGTTCCTAGTTCACGTACTCAGCCCATGTCTCGTTAAAGGAACTTATCTGTTCTCACCTCGACTCCCGCTGAAGACATTTAAAAGTTGCATTGATTTAAATTACCCTCTTCGTGGCTCGGCAGGCTGTTTCCTCTTTCTTGTTAATTCGCCTGTCACATGTTCGTGCCTATAAATACATTCGGTAGTGAAATACTCCCATTGTTACTCACTGAACTGCTTCCCTGTGGTCTGCATCTGGGTCCAAGTCTAAAATTGAGGCACAAATCTCATTTCTGTGCAAATGAGACAATCTGTACATAACTAGTCCTCTCCACTTCACCCCGATCTCGCTGACTGCCGAGGATGTATAGATCAAACCCACAGTCCTCCTGCTGCGTTTACGGCTGCTCCTGCAGGAAAAGGTCAGCTGCTGATTGGTGCACAGTGTGGCCACACAATCAAGGAAGAAGATGATTTGAGATGCCTCTAAGATGAGATGTCATTTGGCTCCGGGAATAATGTGAAGAGTGAGGCTGGCTGCCGTCCATTTTTTCAGACGTCCTTTGACCCTCTGCTGCAAAATGTCTCCAGCTCTGAGGAAACTGGAACAGTACAAACATTACTTTAAGCAATATGTGGAAGTATAAATTCTACTTGTGTAGCTTTTAACAGTCTAATGCATATTTATAGTAAAGTGTAAAATCACTTGCTGCTTCGTTCTCGCTTTGTTTGTTTTAATACATGAAGACAACAGCAGGTGTGTGTTACTGTATGTAATAAAATTTACACTTTTTCCTTCTGCCAATTAGTAAATTATGACTGAAGCTGCAGATTGATGTAGGATTAAATGCACATTACGGATGACTGACATTTTTCCTGCATTCAGAATATTTTTTTTTTTTGTTAAAAAGAGAAATATCTGCCTTTTGAAGAAAATCTGACGCTGCCTTTTTTCTTTTCCTTCTATCTCTCAAATAATATTTTCATGGTGTTTCATTTTCATTTCATTACAACTCAGTAGCTGACAGCTTCTCTCAGCCATTAAGGAGTAAATGAAAGGTACATTGGGAAGCCCTACAGCTCTACATAAATGAAGTCCATTTGCCATCTATCTTTTTTTAACAAAATTTCCAGAGACAAATCAAATTTCTGAGAAACGGTAGGGAAAGGATGGATGATAACCTCGAGATGTAACTGGAGAATGGAACGTTTCGTCCTGCATTTTATTTCCACTTGAGGCAAAGACTTTAACAGAAGTTTTGTTTTATTATGAACATTTCAGCAAAAAGGGGCCAAATGGCTGTTAATCAGCTACTGTGTGTTAGACCGACTGTGTGCAGCAGGTTTGTAAAAGCCTTGTGTTACTTAAAGTCCGTTAGTTGAGTCTGACGGGCTCGTACAGATACTGATGACAGCAGTGGGACTGAACCTTTACAGTAATATTTGTGGCCATAAAACCAAAACCAAGGGCTTCGAGACGCCAGGGCTTAAAGACGTCCTGGACACAAACGTTAAAGAATAAAACCCATTAAAACACTTGAAACACTAATTTAATCCAATGACAACATAAAAGTATTGAATTGTGCAGTTTAAATTTTGTTTCTGTTTTTTCCATCCCTCACAGGGTTAGTTGGAGTCAATTTGACGCGATGACCCTGTGCACTTCTTCTTTTAAGATGCTCCTTCACAAGCCACTTAACTTTAAACGCAACAGTTCCAAACTTTATGAACGGCCATTACTGCCCAGGTCTCCGCTCTTGAAGACGTTCTGCTTGATTAACCGTGGTTGTTTTCTCTGTCGGCCTCGTGGGGTTACGGGGGGGTTGATCCCGTGATGAGACCCAACAGGAGGGTTGTGAGTTCAGGCAACGAGCCTCACGTGATCCAACCTCATAATCCTAATAAGATAAGCTGCATTAGGCCTCCGCTTACAGAAACATTAGAGACCTTCTTTCTCCTAAGACGAAGTGGCTCGACAAAGTGGAAGCAGCCAAGTAGACAGGCTACCAGCAGACCGTGGCTGTAATTGATGGACACTTGGCATGCTCTATGCGCCTGGCGATTTGTAGAATCCATAAAAAGAGATGTTGAGGTAATTATGTTTGTCATGATATATTGAAAGCAGGAATCGGCAAGCTTATCAGAATGGCTGACAGCTGTAGCATGCAGATGCTATCAGACCTCTTGTCCATAGCGATAAAATGAAAGCGGGTCATTTTAACAGGTAACAGCTGTTCATAACTAATTTGTTCAATTATGCGCAGAGGATGCAGGCGGAGGTTGTTTCTCAGTCCTGGGGGACCTCCTCTCTCCTCTCTCTTTGCTTGCAGAATGAGCTGAGTAATGGAAATCCATATCCAACATGGGCGAGGATAAAGCCTGGTGAAAATACAAAAATGCCAGCATGAAAACTTGGCTCTGTGATTATACAGGACGCTTCTTGTATTACACAGACAACAAAGTCAATGCTAATTACTGCTGAAAAAGGTTTTTTGACTGACGACTGCGCTCCGTGTGTTTATGACAGTGGGTTGGAAATGCTGTCTCATACGACGTATTGTTTACAAAATGTGACCAGGAAGCAGCATCGTATGTCCAGCTCTGACACGTTTTAAGAATCCACTTTATTGTAATGCTTAAACAAGTCTGCTTCAACTGAGAGGATGGATGTGAAGAAAACTGCATGTAGGATGAACTTCTTAGCAACAGGAGCGATGTCCAGCCCTACACTTATTTAATGGCAGGAAGTTTCCCGTACACCAATGGTTTAACCCGACCTTTTAGAGCAAATCTGGATTTGGGAACCTTCCTCCTTCATGGCAACGGTAACGCAGCAAAACCACCGTGATCATCATTGGAAATGGTTCTAACCTGATTTTAAAAACTCAACACTGTTATGTTTATTTTTAATAAAAATTATAGGCGACAGTCCAAGGTGTTGACAGCATTTTCATTATGCTCTGTTATTATTGGTTAAACACATACAGGAGTAATTAAAAACAAGCAGATAATAATGACTGATGTTCATTTGAACTTTTTGCTGTTTCAAGATCATGTTGCAACTGCAGAACAACTTAAAAATAAGTTTGCTGCCTCCTTCACACACACACACACACACACACACACACAGACTAGCAGGTACAAGTATTTACAAGCTTGAATGTTTCTCATTCTAATCCTCAACCAAACCTTTCAGATCTGACAGCTCTGGAATGTCGAGACAGACGGGATATTTCCCCCAAAGTTATTAATGTGAAAATCAAACCGGCATTTCTGATTTAGTGAGATAATATTTAATCTTGACATCTGTTCATTTCCAATGCTTCAAAGTTCAAATTCAATTTTAGATATTTTCAGACTTTTTCCTTTTTATGGGGCATTTATTTCACTTTAAATATGCTGTTACAGTTCTGTGCTTTAAGCAGCGGCTGGAGTGCACAAACAAACAATACCTGGTTTTTATAAGCAGCGTCAAATATTAACATATTATTTTAGAATCAACTATTGTCACATAGACATGATTATTTAAACAAAACAGGGGAAAAAAATGAGGATGGGGAGGCAGTTCACACTTAAATGTAGCCTCAGATTATTTCCCAGCATCAATAGTTCTCCAAATCTCCAAATCTCCAAGTGTCTTTCCAGCTCGCTGTGCTGAGTTTGAAAATGTCAAAGGTGCAGCTGTGAGGATGTTTTGATATCGGAGGTGATGCTGGATGCTGCTGTACGGAACTCTGAGAGTGAACCTTCACAGCAATTGAGATTCAGACACTGCAATTTTCACCTGGTCACCTGGTCGAGGCTAAAGTTCCATTCATATATTCCATTCATGTTCATTTCGTCCTATTTTTAGTGCTGCCTCTTGTTTTAAAGTTGATGTTTTATTTTCAGGACACAGAATCGCTTCTTTTCTGCAGCCCGAGCTCCATCTCTAGCCTCTAACCTCAGCCCAATCTCACCCAGTGATGGGAGCATAGTTCAAAATGCAGGGTGGCTGACAGTTGTAAGGTCAAAACCAACAGTGTATCCCCTGAAATCCAGAACCAAAAACAAACACTGGCATCGGACTTGCAGGGATTTCTAACTCATCCTGAGTTTTCGCTCAGTAGGTGAACCTCATGGCTGAAGGAGGTGAAGGAGATTTAAAATCTACTAAAAACACCACTGTGAAATGAAAAAGCGTCATGCCAAACTAAAAGATGGAATGATCTGCCGTATTATTACAGATTATGTTAAGTTAAGGGACATTAATGGGGACAAAGGACTCTGAAGCACCCTTGTCCAGCAGCTGGGAAAAACAAAACCAGAAGAGAGACATGATCCAAGCTGAGTTCATATACTCAGTTATAAGTTAAAGTTAAAGGTCATGTGACGTTACATTCTGAAAGATTACGTGTCCTAAACTTTGGTGACTGGAGCCATTCTGCATCTTTTTCCTGCTCCAGTCAGTGTACGACTGTCTTAACACGAACAAAGGTGCAAGTTACAGTATGAGAGAGACACACTGGTGCATATGCTGGTGGGGGGGGGGACACTGACTCAATTACGGTAGACAAGTGTGGACATCAGAAGACAATTACACTTCATCCGAACCTCCCTGAAGCCAACCACAGTCACGCGAGGAGTCCAAGCGCTCATGTTGTGAAAGCTGCCAGTCACACGGGAAGACAAAGACAAAACACCTAAACACAGTGATTAAAATTTTTTTGCAAAAATGGAGGTTGAATCACATGACTGGACATTTTGGAGGAAAACAAATTCATTGTTTGAGGACAGTTGACTGATATGATCATTATAAACACAGATGATGAAAACATATGCTTGTTATATATAAAAAATACAATCCAGTTGAATTTATGTTCCTTACAAAACATATACGCTGGTCTTTAACGTAGAAAATGTGTGAATTTTAGAGTAGAGGAGAAATAAATTACAGGCGGTCAATAGGCAATTAAACTATTGCAGAACATTTTCAGGTGATAAACAGATCCAATTAATTGTATTGCTTCATTATCTTTTCATAGCAGATGACTAATGCTTACTTTATTCTTGGCCATGAAGAATAATCTATGATTCAAATTGCGTACTCCTCAAAAAAATGTGTGAAACTCATTTAATTATCGAGGACAGGTGTTTGCTATATTTACACCACATGCTAGACTATGCAAGAGATATCAGAGTCTGGTTAAGCACTTTTTAAGAGTATATACTACACTTCCAGAATATATATCAAAAGATGTGAATTTTATTTACTTATCGCCCTAGCTGTCACTCAAAGACATTATCCTGTGAGCAGCCAGCAGCCTCTCATTATGCAAAATCAAACAAGACAGTGGAATTGAGTTTGGTGTCCCAGAGAAACATAAGCAAATATAGCCTGACAACTCATATTGGAGAAGACTTAGAAGTCTGCCTATGTCTGGATATCAAGACAACGAAGACAACGGTATGGGCGACTACATGCATGAGATACCTTGTCTGTGGAGGGAACAGAACAAACAACTTCCTAAGCCCCAAATCCACCAAATCTGAAGGAATACGCGAAAGTGATTTGATGTGATCCTTAACGGAGATGTCCATCTGTGTGTGTGTGTGTGTGTGTGTGTGTGTGTGTGTAGACATTCTTAGATCCCTGTGCAGCAGAAGTCAGTGCTTGCATGAAATCACACAACAGCTGCTCTCCTCACAAAATATACCTTTTAATGTGCACTTCAAAAGAAATTACTGTCTTAATTGGTAGTTATTTTTCAGTTTCTAACATATGGTGATAAAGGATGTGAAATATATGAACTCGTGTCATGCAAACTATTGTGACAGATGACTCATGGTGTCTTCTCAGGCTCTGTGACTGGGACACATGGAATCCATTTTGGCTGGGGGAGCGGTGCGACAGTGCCCCCCCGTGGAGCCACTCGGTCCTCCAGGTGCAACCCAGTGGAGCTGAGGACCTGCCAAATGTGATGATGAATCCCAGACAATTCTTTTAGCCCATGAACAGTTCCCGCAATGAGATTATGACATTTGCTTCAAAGGTCACTATCAAAACCAATGAGGAAAACTGAGAAGCAGAAGAAGGAGGCTGCGCATAAAGACCTTTCACAAAGAACTGTAGTATAATGTATCTCTGCTTCAATGTAACGCCGTTGCCAAGGAGCTCAAAAGGTCTTTATGCTGCGCAGTAGATCACTTTAAAATATCCCATATCTATAAAATGTCACACTAGCAAGTGAATAATGGCAGTAGAATTTTGTAAGTATTTCACCCTGAACAGCTCAGTTGTACAGCTCAGACACAGTATATTACTTTTACTGCTCGCAATAGACGACCCTTTTTGCGACTGTGTAAGACAAAGGAGCCAATGATTTAGCCCCGTTTTGTCACTGAGAGGCACAGTCAAAATTCAAGAGGTCCAGAATGAATTTATGGGGAGGGCAGGGCAATACTGCCACTGGAGATGAAATAATTAAACCTTTTGTGTTACACAGCGACAGCCGACTGTGGTCATGTGTGAGTTAGTTGCTAGTTTTACAGCTCGGTTATAGGGAATTATTGTTTTCTGAGGAAGCAAGCAAACATATCATCAGTGTGTGTGAGTGTGTGAGTGGATGGGTGAAAGAAAAGCAACTGTAAGGTAAAAGAGGGCTTCCTGACAGTGACCCCAGCTCCACTTTCAACTGTCCCGACCCAAGTAGAGCCCTACACATTCCTCATTACCTGCATCAGGTGTGTTCAGAAGTTGGAAAATACCAATTTGCCCCCCCCACCACAGCCTGTGATGGTATCTTCCAGCTTCTGATCAACCTAAAGCATCTGATCTAGCTGATACTCAGTGGTGATAATATATATACAAACAAGCAGGGCAGGGGTCCCTAAGGACCAGGATTTGGAACCTGTAAGTAGGACAGTGAAGAGAGTTTGCAATTTAACTTTAAAATTGCCCATGTACCCTTAAGATCAGAGAAGATTAAACCGTGTGTGACACACGCCGACACAAAAGGGTTTTATAGGTTTTTCTGAGAAGCAATGGTCTCATGGGACAGTTTGTTTCCTAAAATAATGTCATCTTAAGATCAATTTGATATATTTGTCAGTTTTGTTCTGTGCTGACTGTAATTGCCATCGTGATGGAGATATGGGCAATAATTAAAATCATATTTATTATAGAGAAAACGTGTGATCATGTTTCAGAAGGAAATTCTCTCTTAAACTACTGTCCAACCCCTCATGCAGAAGCCCTAATAATTAGATTTTCAGGACTTTGGTCTCATCATTCTTTATCCACAGTGATCCTAAATATAGGTGTCTGTAAACGGTTGCATGTTGGCAATTTGCACAGCCACTAAAGACCTGACAACATTTGACATTTATTTGAGAGAAATTTTTGCTCTGTAATGTAGCTATTAGGGAATTCATGTGATAATGACACTTTGAAGAGAGTGCACAATAGCACTGTCGGTGATGATCATCTGAGGAAATTGAACATGTAATTTTAATCAGAGCTCTTAAAATAGTGAAGAGCACAACACTAGAAATATTAAAAGTTTCATGTGGTTTGTTTTTAAAAACTACATTTTATATATATATATAATCAACATATGTGCATGTTTGGGTGTTTGCGAGGGCTGTCAGATTCCAGCTCGTCTCCACTCCACAGAACATTAGGATGAAACGTGTTAAAAAGAGAAACAGCGAAAAGAAAAAACATTAAAATGTGGGTTTTTTGGGCTAATTTACAATATGATGTAACATATATGTGTTTGCTAAGTAAGAACTAATTAAAATCCACTTCTTATATTTAAAAACAAAACACTGTATTATGAAATATTAGCATTTGTGTCCTCGCCGGTAGTGAGTCTGATGCATGGACTTTAGTTGAGTTTGCGGTTCCTGTGGAGCCAGCTTGTGAGACATATTCAAAAAGCAGCAGATGGAAGCAATTAACAAAAGAAAATTTAAATCAAAACACAGCACACACAAAAAGTGTTAATCAAACACAGCAGCTTATTTCTGCTGTTTGTTCCTCCTGTCAGAGCTCCTTGGATTTCATAAAAGGGTTTCCTTTAATAACTTCCATGTGAGAAGCATCATCCCTACCAGCCACTAATACAAAGCACAAATGCGTGAATTTTGTGTTGAAAATCTAAACATTGACCAAACTTTCTGTGCTTTAAGACGAGTTGGTGGGACTATGTTTAGCTACTGTTACAGATGAAAATGTAATGGCTATATCACAAATGGTGAAGGTATTTAATGTAAACATGCTTCGAATGTGAAATCACTAAAAAGGTCAGAGTGAAAACAGTGAGTGTGAGCGGAGACGCTGCAGCCTTCCTTTGTATTTTAGACTCATCGTCATCGTGCATGATGTCGACCATTAATTAAAACAGAACTGAGACATTTGTTTTTGTTTTAATAGACATCATCTCCTCTCCATCCAATAGAAAATAGCAATTAGAAACTTTTTAAAATTCAGATATTTACATATTAACAAGTAAATGTGCAAAATTTACAAGATATTGACAAGACATGTGTCTTACTTGTCATATATATATATATATATATATATATATGTGTGTATATATATATATATATACTCTAGAAATCAAAAATATGACAATTTTTCTAAGTTTGAAGTTACCCGCTGATAAATCTACAAGTAGCAAACATAAGTATATACAGTAAGAAAATTTGTCCATAAACATTCTTTCATAAAATGGCAAAAGGTATAAAAACAAATTTAGTATATGCACTAAAAATATAAAAAAGTTATAAAGTGGGTATGTTTATCTGATCCAGTAGTTTTAGAAAACTAATTAAAGTGCAGTCCTCATTCTGCATTAATTGCCATGTTAACCAAACACAACCTCCATTCTTCATAAATATAAAATTGTAAAGAAACAATTCATTTAAAACATGTGTGATAGACTGAAGCTACACCAATTAATAACAGTATTATTAATAGGATTAATTCCCCCAAACTCCATTCCTTAAAATTAACATTGTAACAGATGTGCTACACACTCTGGATAACAACTACTTCATTTTCAAATAATGGCATATTAGTTTAAAGTCTTTTTTTCTTACATGTACAAAAATGAAAGACTGAATTGTGCTTGAGATGGAAAATCCCAGTAAAGATCTGATCCAAAGATTATTTCGCCAGAAAATACTTGACACTAGCATTTAGACAGTGTGACATTCTTTGTGACATTTATAAAAAGGCAGAAATGAATTAGAAGCTCAGTTTCTTTTTGTAAAATTACTCAAGAAACACTGAGCCAATTCCACACTGTAATCTCAATAATGTAAATGTTATTTTTGGATCTTTTAGATCAGCAGACAATTAGCTTTGTACCAGTACATTTAACACACCAGAAAATCTGCAGACTTTTCATAATCGGTGTGTGCAATGATGAAATGGAAAATAATAATTACTTTGGATGTTCACTGTGATAAAATGTTCAGCTCTTTAAGTTGAATTTTATACAGTCAGTGCAAAAATTAAAGAAAAGTGCTGACTGCTGATATGTGGGTGAAGATCTCAGTGAGTTTTGTTTGCTTTTGAAATAATCAGTAGGAATGGAATATGCGTGGCATTTGTGTAGGCATGTCCATAAAAAGTGGAATTTGTCAACCAATGACGTGTCAGGAACTATCACAGTAAAATACTAGTGAGAGTTGAATACCAACACCTGTAATTACATTATGCACAACATATAAATAATTAATTATGTTCCAATCTGACAAAGACAAAGAAAAAAAGCAAATATCAAAGCAATATGCATCCTATAAATATGGAGAGAAACTGTTGAATAGATGATGTTCATATGGCTTTATCTGTTAAAAAGGCAACTCAGCAGATGACTGGTCAAGATTAGTCCCTGTAAAACAATCCACAGGAATTCTAACTGTAACAATGTGTGATCATTTAAAATCTTGGTTAGGAACTGAAAACAGTGTTTATGTTGAACATGGTCAAAAAGAAATAATCTGCATTACTGAAGTAAAGCGTAACCGGGCTCTTGCACTTGAATGTTGCACAATTAACAAAAAAAAAGACTCACTTCACAGAAATTCGCTGCTACAACACAGATGTCAGTGAAACAGCACTGACGAGGTTCTCAAATCTGAAGTGCTCAGTTCAGTTTAAAGACATTTTTCGTGTGTGCAGCATGAGGCAGTGCGTGAGTGAAGTGTGGTTGAGTGCAACTGGTCTCTGAAGAGCAAACCAGGCTGAGAGGCGCGCTGAAAACAGTGCCAAATTCCAATATTTGCTCCATGTCGGTGCTGAAAAGGCGAAAAACCCCTCAAAACTTGAAGAGGCTTTTAAAAGCTGACGTCTCTTCAGTGTTCCACATAATTCTCTTCCCACAGACAGACATCTCATCATTCAGCTGTGGTTGATCAAAGAAAGCGCCGGTAGGAAGGGCCTGAGCTGACGGTCAACTCTGCTTCCTTAATGCCGCCGAGCGAGACTCCCCATTTTAATGCAGGTGCTATTTGAGGAAGCCTTTATAGAGCAGGCGTGAGTGACTGGTCCCTCTTTCATTCTCCAGACAGAACAGCAGGTCCCTGAGGTTGACTCGAGTGATGCGCTGTCGCATAAACTGTCTGGAGCCCACTCCGCTGGAGCCCCCAGGCTGGGAGGGGCCTGGCCCCGAGCCCTAAAGAAAGAGATTTTGTCATTTATCGACCTCTTTTGTGAATTTAAAGTAATTCAAAATAACAATACGTCGCCTGTAGCAAACAGTTTCCTCCACATTCCTCACCTCTGCGCTGGCGCCTCTAACAGGGGAGTCCATTCTACGTTTTTTCCTCGGGCCAATTGCTGCCAGCGCAGTTTGGTTGGCTTCTCTCTGCCGGATCTGAGCCAGCTCCTGCTGTTGCATCTGGAAAACAAGCAGTAACACACAGATTAGTCTCATAGTGGGCAAACTCATCGCACTGCTGCACAAAAAAGACAGGCGTTTTCTAAATTACCGTAGCATATTCTTACCTCTTTGGCTTTCTGTTTGAGTCGGAGCTGCTCTGGGTCTTCTTGCCGTGACCGAGACTGGAGTCACGAAGAAGACATTTTAATATTTCAAGATGGATATGTTCAATTCATTCACTCAATTGTTTTATTCATTAGCTGGCTCATAGTTAGCATACTGTTCTTTAGCAGCAGAGGTAATGTATTCTAATGACGCTGACCCGAGATCACTCACCCGCCTTCTCTGGGCAATTATTATGTAGGATTTACGCCGTCAACCGCACTCGTGTCCGATTCAAATTTACCTTGGCAGCCTTCAACAGAATCTCTCTCTCCTGCTCCTCCTTCCTTTGCTTCTCCATCTGGTCCAACTGCTCGAAGAATTTTAGCTGGGCTCGCACATCGCTGACCTGTTGATGCCGCTCATCCTCCTGTGGGTTGAATTGAAGGAAGACATGACAAGGAAGGACAGAGAGATACAAGAAGAATTAAAACAGAGTAAATGGAAATGGATCTCACCATTAAACTCAACTTAGTGTTACTAAAAATCACCTTGAAGGTTATATTCTTCTGCTGTGCCACTTGTGACGCCCTTTCTAGCAGGTTTTGCAGGCGCTGCTGTGTAGCATGGGAAATGTAGTTGATCACATCTGTGCCCAGCTCACTGACACCAAACTTCTTACCTGTCACAACAAGAGGAACGTGGATTAAAGGCGAGACGGAGCGAGATCGTGTCGTGCTGTAAGACGAACGTGCTGTACATTTTATCTCAGGTTTATGTGTCTCACCAATTTCCAGAGCTCTCCGGGTGAGTGAAGAGGTGAAGAGGAAGGTCTCATCCTTACACGAACGAGTCACCGTGCCAACAAGCTCAGAGCTGGTTGCTAAGATACAGGCACTCTCCTCTGACAAGTTGACTCCTGCCATGGAGGCCACATCGTTGATATCATCATCATCCCTGAATGCAAAGACAAGTAATGACAGCAACATAAGCAGAAACCCAATTTATACATTCTATGTGATAAACTGGAATGTCAAACCAAAAGTCGTATTTTTCTCTAAACAACATTAAACACATGCTAACATGTGAGCACAGGGTGGCTTTAAAGAGTTGCATACTTATAACAATAAATGGCTAAACTTCCTCTTCTCCATCTTCTGGTTAGTAAGCAACAAAACCTCCACAATGTGATGATGAGAGAAACTGAAAGGATCCATCTCATTAGACAGACACAGTGTGGCTACTCTGCTTTATCTCCTCTGTTTAAAAACCTGGACATTTCCTACATTTATTTCTCTTCCAACATTCCTTTCAACTCTAAACACACAACAGGGTGGATTTTACTGAAGTAATTGTTGCTTTGATTGTCAGACAACAATCAAACAGCAATTTAATCATATCTTCTACAACTACCTGTTGCACAGAGCTCTACAATAACATCATCATGTTATAAACCGGTATAGATCTACACTACTTGAGCAATGAAAGGCTTCAAAGTTTGTGAAACTCTTTCTAATAGTTCGTTCAGTGGGTTTGGGGGTGGGTAATCATTTCTAACTTTTCTTCTAAGATCCTCAAAAAAAATAATGTTACACTAAACAAAACCTGAAAGTTATTGCCCAGTCCTTCGTCTGTTCAAAATCACAATAATATCTGCTTATCTGTGCACTGACTTTGTGTATGTTGATTGTATTTTAATGTTTTATTCATAAATGTTACACAGCTCACTTAATGTTAGTTCAGATCTTCGGATTGTGATGGCTGAATCCTTTCTTCTAGTTTTGAGTTTATTGACTCCATTGTACGTGGTGTGTCGAGACTTACATAAAAACCTTTTTAAGTCAGTAATTTAAAAAGTAAGAAGCACATCTTTTTTTTGTCACTTATTAACCTAATGAAAATGGAAAACCATGACAATTTCTACATAATTAATTCATTAATAGCTATAAAAAAAACAGGCTACGTACAAAATTAGTGAACGTTGGGGATTTGTTTTAGAAAAAAATCTATTATCAAAATACTTGAATCAAAATACTGTTGTTTGACTAACGGAATAAACGCTTACCACCCAGTCATAAAACACATGCCCAAATTCACAGTTCCAACCCCCAAATCATGTATGTTCTCAATGGCTTCTACAGTAAAATATTGAAGATGCAACACTGACGGCACTTATCTGAACGTGTCACAGACCTAAAGGTTCCTCCTCCTGCCTCTTTCAGCTTGTTCTTCTGGACAGCAGAGAGTGTGGCTTGGCTGACGACTTGTACTCCTCTGGCCCCTTGAAACAACATTTGCTTCACTGCTGGAACTAACGAACAGACAAGGACAGAAGTATGTTGAGACCGCTTAATGAAATGCAATTTACATGCACCGTGACAATAATTTAATTTAGGATTTTTTTAATCAAATTTGTCATCATTGATCAAGTGTCATGCAACGCAACAACATAAAGTATCCACAAGGTGGGAGCATTTCTTTCATTCTGTACTAAATTGGTGAAAGACCAAACACAGACAGTTACAGTTATTGATGCATTTCTTCTTTCAGTGCATTTGTTTTTGTTTATCTGAGTGTGTTCAACACTATATGGTGCAGTAAAAAAAAAAAACATGCCCATGGACAATTAATATATTCACTTCACTCTATAGAAGAAAAAGACATTTAAGTCGAACAAACACCTGTCTGCAACTGTTTGACCACTTGTGGCTGGCCCACAATGATGCGGCTATGAGGTTGTCCTTTAAATGTTCCCAGAGTAGAATGAGCCAAGGTCACCGCTGGCCTCACCATCGTTCCCTGTTGCTGTGGCACGATCTGCGAAAATTCAGTGACAATGTATGAGCAACACAGAATAGAAGAATCAAGAAAAATAACTGAAGCAGAAACACAGTGGCAGGTTTCCACTTTGCTGTACATGCCAACAGCTGAGACGGGTAATAATTCCCAGGAGCAGTAAAATTACCAGCCCAGGTTTGCTATGAGGTGTCTGAGCGAGGCTGATGAGTGTGGTTTTGGTGGCAGCAGTGCTGGTAGCCACAGTCGCAGCGGTGGAGAGAGGAGGTCGCAGCACCACAGCAGTGAGGGCTGTGGGGGCAGCAGGCGGAGTGCTGGTCTGAGGAAGCAGGCTCTGCTGGATGAAGGCCTCGGAGTCTGGAGTCATCTGACGCAGTGCTGGGAGACTCCTCTGGAAGTAAAGGACATGTGCTGCATTCAGTTTGATAGTCAGTGATTTTTTTACAAACAGTATGGTTTTGGTTGGTTTCAAGCAAGAGCAGCAGTATTTACAGACATATGGTGCAGTTTCTATTATATATTACACCAAAAGCAAAGAAAAAAGCAGTTTTATGAAGAGTTATTTGTAGATTTTGTGAGAATTATATGAAGACGTTCCATTGACCCAAGCAATTAGGTGGCCTCTAGCTATATATTTCCTGTCCTAGTAGACTCACGTGGAAATAAAACAACGTTAGATTCTGAGTTCTGCTCTTTGAAAGCATTTTTTCAGATGTTATAGCTATTTCTAGCAGTCGTCCTCAGTCACATCTTTGGAAAGAATGACAACGCATTGGTAGCACTGCCTGTGTTTTTGGACGAGCTTGTGCAGATTAGATTGTTGGAAGAAAAAAGGTTGGATGACAGAGAATTTCTTGAGATATTACAATCTGTGCAAATGCACTCCGTTTTATGTGTATAATAACAATGATCTGTGTTCATTTATTTTGCAAAAGCGTGTACAAAGCTCCTAATTATAAAAACATTTGGCGGTAAGCCGTAGCATTATTCCTACACATCACTTTGCAAACTGTGCATTAAGAGAAATGTGTTTTTTTCTCTTTGGTGTCGACGAGCTTTTCAGAAACAGCATGCTTGCAACAACTGCAACACATTCACATTATGCACAATAATAAAACAACTGATTGACTCAATATAATCATACTAATGTGGGCTAATTCCATAGTCATACATCTTAAACAACACTGGGCTCTGCAGCTTGTACACACAACACTACTGAACCATGCGCTTATTCCAGTCTGTGTGTAAATATCCCAAATAGAGTTGTTGTCGTTTAGATCATTTAGGTCCCAAGACAAAACTGGAGAAGAAGCAGTATCGTTTTACATTTTCATCTTATAAAAAAAATGTGACAGCAGACAGGCAACATCTCTGACATTAAAGGGTTTATTGTTTAGAAAGCTAGAAATCTGTAAAGCCTGTTTTAGGATTATAGTATATCTATATTTATTTATTACTAAGCATTAAAATTTAATATTTTTACTACAAACAAGCCTGTACTGAAGCCTTGCATTGAATAATGTTATTAGGCGCAGAGTTATAAAGTAATGTAAGCATTTTGGTCTAGATAAGTGTTCGTGCAGTAGCATTGTGGTATAGGTACATGCCAACCAATACAGCAGAGTTTCAATAATGTGCAACAAGCTGCATCGACTTGTATACCTGCAAATCTGATTATGGTTTACTGATCTCACCTTCAGGAAAGGCACGAGGTACGGCTGTGGTGAGGAGTTGAGCTCTCTGTACAACCTGCTGGTGAAATCTTCAGGCTCCATCTTCGCTTCCTGTTGTACAATAAACACAGATAATAAATCAGAACAAAAATTATGTTGTATATTAATAAAACACACTTGAAGACAAGACGGTTTTAAAATGGAGATGGCGAGAAAAAGAAAAAGAAATGTACCAGCAGGTTCTTGACCAGCTCCTTGACGTTGGCGGTTGTCTCAGAGGTCTGTTTTCCACTGGATGCCAGCTTAATCAGCGTGGACAAAAAGTTTCGACACTTTTTCACATTTTCCAGCGTCTCCTGGGAATACAAATCAGAGTTATAATATGATACAATACACGTTTATCATCAGTTTTCACCGAAATTCATAATGAGTCCAAGGGTTGCTCTATCTAAAAAAAAACTAATTACATGATCATAATAAAAAACCTTCACACTAACAATGTCATTCACATCTCATTTAGCCATGTCCTGATGTTGATTAAACAATAGCAGAGACTAAAGTCCAAAGAAGTTTTCACTATGTTTAATTTGATTTGAATTGAGGGACAAATGTGAGGCAAATGTTAACATTATCCATTTAAGTCTTTTGAGGAGTCAGAAGAGATGCTGTTTGCAGGTCTAAACATGCTTTTGTAAGGGTCAGTCTGTTATCTTTGAACAGATAGAAGTTTGATTATGTAGTTGAAATTTGCATTTCACAAACTGTTAAACTGAGCAGTAGTACAGTACAACACCACAAACCTGAATGACTGACCTGAATATCACAAAAGAAATCTCACTAACTGGCTTCCAAAGATCTATGTCTACAGAGGATGCAGACGTGCTATTGTATCTTCTTCTTAATAAACTCTGTTTCAGAAGGGTGGCATCAATCATAACCCCCATATATTTGCAGGAAGTCGACCCAATAGGAGTGAACTAACACAGCCCTGAGGAGCTCCTCCTACAATTAGTTCTGATTGCAGAAGGGTCTGTGTCATTTACCTTTGGTGTCTGTATTCTGATTGTTGTACCAATAAGGTTTTGGATTGAACTGAGTCATTTTATACATGAGTAAATCAGGCTGAATTGTATTAAATACAGAAAAGTGCTCCAGCATATGCTTTGGGTTTGTCAAAATGTTTAGAAATGAGAGCTGTTAGTGTGACCGCCGCATCCTCTGTGGTGCGACCTGGTTTTTTATGCAAAGTGATGTTGAACATCATTTTCTCTAATGATTTCATACCTACAGATGTAAGTGCTATGGGCTGATAACCATTATATTCTTGAGGGGCATTGTTTTTTGTTTTTGGAAGAGGTTTAATATAAGCTGTTAGGCTCATGGTCTAATATGGTCAGAACATTAAAACATAGGACTGCTAAATGTAAAGTACATCACAAAAATACCCTAATACCAAATGTAAGTACAGTTTATTATTATATATTATTTTCACAGATTACACAGACGATGTTAGTACTTCTCTCTTACAGTCGAGACAGCTATTGGAGTGACCGGGTTCCCACTGGCTCCAAGGGTCCCAACCCTCTGTGTCACTGCCGTCGCTGCAGATACCGGCTGCACTGGGGTGGCTGTTCCTAGTGGCTGTCCTGGGGTGGCAACAGGTCCTCCCAGCATGATGGTGTTCTGGATGGGTCAGTTAATAAGCAGTCATGAAATGAGACGCAGGAAAATGACAAGGTCAGAATAAAATCTGCACATGTCTGCTTACAGGGTACAGTAAGTTCAGGTTTTACTAAAGCATTATAGATTTTTTGTTTTCCAGGTTTACATTTCCAGAAAAGAGCTACATTATCACACATTAGCTTTCCCCTGACAAATAATGTCCACAACATCCCATTTCAGGTATTCCATTTTTTCTTCCACTGGTAAATTACTATACAGCTTGCTATAAAAAAAAAACATGTTGCCTGAATCAGGCAATGAAAACAAATGAGTTTCAGTAAAAACACATTTTAGTGTATTTCCATGGTAACCTGAACATTCATGACTTCTAATAAAGATTAACACAAACAGCAAGAATTTTAAATTGAGCAAACAAACAGGCCAACCAGGGAAGGAAACAAATGAGCTGGCCTTGATGCAAAAAACACATTTTTATTGCATTTATTTGCAAAGCAAAATGACCATACAAGCTGTAAAAAAATGATAATAATACATTCTGGGCTGTTTTAAATTAAGTTCTTCAGAGTAGAAAATTACTCTTGTGTCATCCAACGAGGTGCTTTTAACTTTACTTTAGGCAAAGGAGTAAAAATCTTAACATTAACTTTCTCATTCTAGAATTTTGTTTAATCTTTTCCAGGACGTATGAAAAGCTGCAGTGCTGTTCCCAGTAAGTTGATGATAATATGACAAATTATGGAAATATGAAGAATCATTTCTTTTAATAACAACACACACATTTTGATTACGGTGGCTGCATTTAAATCTGCTGTGACTGACCTTGCTCGTGCGCCAGATAATTCTTTTTCGTTGCATTTTGTTAGTCTTCCCGGCAATGTCAGATCACAGTGAGTGAGGGTAAAATTTGTGGGTAGACTGTGCGACATTAGTGGGCACAGAGAGCACTGTCTTTAGTGAAAACTGGGCTTTGGGGAAAAGGGAGCAGTGTGACTGGTTGGGTTATGTTGAGGTCAAGAAGACTGCACTCTATGTCTGGAGTGACGTGGGTAGGGCAGAGTGGGGGCTATGTGATGTTGATGCAAATGATATTATCTGTGTCTGAGTCACAGGAGATGCAGAATGAGCTACATGCTGGTTTCAGAAGTGGCCTGCAAATGGAGGGAAAAATTATACAGTCCCCTCCAGAAGTACTGGAACAGAAAGGCCAATTTGTTTGCTGTTCAAAGACATTTGGGTTTAGGATCAAAAGATGGATATGAGATTATGGTTCAGGATTCCAGCATTGTTTTGGTGCTTATAGTATTTATAAATAGAAACATTAGATAACAGAGAACATAGTTCTCTATGGTCGTCCACTCTGATGACCTCATTTTAAGAAAGCAAAAGTATTGGAACAATACTCATTGATTAATTAACATCAACAAATCAATGTTTCTTCTCCTGGCTATTGATAGCTTGTAGATTTGGTTCATGGGCAGCGAATTTCTGTGTTCAGAACTTTTTTGGTTCATCTGTTCTGTTTTGCACATTCCAACCTGGTTTCTGATGTTTCTTTCTGAGGGGTTCACATCTTGTGGCATGGCCTCATTATTTCTTCTCATGGTGGACTGGAATACCTTACCCTCAGCTGTTGGTGATTTTATGGACACTTGTTTTGGGCTTTTCTTCACAGCTTTTACAGTGTTTCTGTCATTACCCGAAGTTGTTTTCATTAGTCAAGTAATTTTGGGTATTGTTCAGTGCTTGTACTTCTTATATGCAAAATAGCTTGCTTTCTCCCAGCCACAGCTCTCTGGTCCTCATGAAGATTTCTTTTATTCTGACATTAAGTCTTAACAGGTAAAATGTAAGACTAAACGCAAGAGTACCGTAAATTCTGGACTATAGAGCGCACCTAAATTTAAGCCGCACCCGCTAAAATTTAAAAGAAATATATATTTTGTCACATATAAACCACATTGGACTATAAGCCGCCAATATCCAGGCTGAGAAATAATATCTGTTGTATGCGCTCCTACTCATTGTTCACAGTAGGCATGAGGATGTTCTGTGCGCTGTTTTACCGGCATTATGGTAAAGAGTGCGTTTACGTGTATGTGTGGCTGGTATAACACATGTCGAATGTACAGAGCCGACAAAAACGTCCTTGTTATAAATAAACGGCTTGTTCCATAGCCAAAGGAGAAGACGTCTCTTATTCTTCACGAATTACGCAGGAGTTGCTAACAAAAGATTTTGTACCATAAGTGTTTATTCATACACCTCAACCTGAATGGTGCCTGTAACACGGCAGTAAAAGTGCTGATGTTTGCTGTTGTGCGTCTTGGGTTGCATGCGCTAAGAATAAAAACTGGCACTTTTTAGTTTGCACTGACTTCCATCTACAGCGCCCATCTGAGGGCTGCAGAAAAATTCATAGAAAAGCCGCATCTCTGTAAAAGCCGCATGGTTCAAAACGTCGGAAAAAAGTAGCGGCTTATGGTCCGGAAAATACGGTAATCATTTATTGTTTTAACAATCAATCTCGCAGGACACCGCTAGACACGAACAAGACGAAGAACACCTGTTCTAATACCTTTGCTGAGTTAAAACTGAACAAATTAATTGGCTTTGCAGTTACAGAACTATTGAAGTTATTTTGAAGAAGAATATAAGTTTGTAAACCCTGTAAAATATGTTTGATGAAGCCTAATGGATAAATTTGAAAATGTTCGGTACATCTTTAACATAAAGCCAATAAACATCATCTCCCACAATTACAGCTAAAACTGACAACTGCAATGACATTTGGGGCTTGATAACTTTCTGCTTTTTGAATTATATCCTCCAAATGAATATGCAGTAGTTACCTGCAGTATAGGGAGGCCTCTGCAGAGTGGTAGTTGCTGTCACAGTTGTTTGGACTGGGGAACCTTGTTTAATAATGGTGGTAGGGGTCACCGGACGACCCAGCAGTGATGTGCCCGGAGCCTGGAGAACAGCAAGGATATAAAGGTAGTGTTACACATATGAGACCATGTGATCAAGACAATAGGGAAACAAATAATAATGTGCTAATTCATATTTCCTTGAATTATTACTGCAATATAGCATAACATAAAACATTTTTCGACAGACTCAACTACAGAGTACAACTACAAATACAGTATTCAGAAAAGCTTCTGTTTTTTAATTGATAAAACTCTTTCTACTTATCCACTAATCCAAAGGGACAATGAAAACACATTTTTGAAATGCCAATTCAGATCATTTAAGGGTCAAAAAATTTTTATGTACTTTCTATTATGTTACATTGCAATTTTTCAAAGTTTTCTTTTTTATTTATTCATTGTAGGTTATGGGTGTAGATCAATGGGGAAAAACTGCAACTTTACAAGTTTAAAATTAACGCTATGACACAAAGTCTCCGAAAAGAAAGTGCAGACTTTGCATCAGAGATAACATAAACGTTGTGAAGCCACCATACAATAATTTTAACTATTTAGATGCAAATTCCACACAGGGTAATGAAACTCTAAACATGGTTTTGGATGTAATTAAATTAGTCTGTATCATAAATTTGATCAAACTAATTTACGTGTTATTGTCCAGAATATGTCATTATAAAATTATAATTTGTTCATTTTTAATTTTCTATCACTCAATAAAACAAGAGCATATTATTTATGTATCTAACTTTAAATATGAGAATAAAATGTTTAAACGCTGACTATTGTGACTGTGTATACTGTCTTTGTATTGAGATCTTCAAAAAATTTTTGCTCAGGTCTACTGTTATGGATGCGCAATTTTAATCACTTGTTGTGGACGTTTACAGAATTGTGTTGTTAATCATATAAAAGTAAGCACAAACAAAATTTATTTAACAATGCTGTATATAATGTAAATATTCATGTAAGTCTTGATGCAGTATTTCAACCATGCGCATGACTGCCTAACGTGAACAAGTCATTTTTTGTGTTTGTGACTTTGCCCGTGTGTTTAATAGTCCTGGTACCTGTAGAGAAGTGATCTGCACAGATGGAGTGCTGGTGGGTGCTGAAGGTCGGGGTGTCATGGCACTTTGGGATTGCGGCTGAGCCTGCATCTGAGCTAAGGTCTGCTGATGAATCATCAGCAGCTGCCCACTCTCACTGCGAACCAAGACCATCCCTGCAAGAGGACCGTGTCAGAGGGGTTAAGTTGTCAATGGTCAGCCTCACTAGTATACTGGATGACACTGTACATATGAAGTGTCTGACATGAAGGAGTAAGTATTAATTATGTGCAGGTCTAAGGACACATGAACAGCACCTCGACTAGGAAGCCTACGTACAGAAATTCCCACCCAGCTGGTGGCACAACATGTAAATAAATGATGGAAACATTCTCATCTCAGTTTTTCTTGGTGCTATATGTTGTTAATGTACTTACATAGACCAGAGCTTGGTGTTATGGCCTGCCCCCTTTCCATCAAACTGCACTCCGCTACAAAGTATATATTAATGCACTGACCCAAAAAAGTCGTAATAATAGAGACACTGAATGGGACAATTTTGCAGCAAAAAAAGTAGATGGATACATCTTGCTGAAAGCCGTAGCTAAAAACTGTTGTTTAGCTACCCCCCATTAGGGACTCACCCAAATGTCAGTGCAGCAGACGTGGTGTGTCACAACAAGTCACTTTTCAATATCTGTGTCGCTCCTGTTTGACTGTAGCTTATTATGAACTGAGCAGATGCGCTCTTGCTGGGATAGCTCTAAACCAAAGCTAATTTCCATGCATTGATTTTGATTGACATTCATAAAGCCTCCGCCAAAGAATATTAGCACTTTAATAACACAAGGGTATAATCATATTTTTCCAGTGCAAACCCTAGAGCAGTATCTAGAGTCAAAGACGAACAGCGAAACCATTAGTCTTTGTAAAATGTTTCAAACACAAGCATGGGAGGCACGCTGAGACACACTAAATACTATGAACAGTTTTCTATTGCTTCTCACGAAATAAAGTAATAAGGATCAACAGACTGGGACAGGATACTTTGTGACTGAAAGGCTTTTTTACTCTGTCTATCTGTTGTGTGTATCCCTGAAACAAATGAGTTCTGATGTCAAAATATGTTTCAAACCACGTACATCTAGTAACAAAGTGCAACAAAGATACATGTGCTTTTATAGAAGTGGCATCTGTGTTTGATAGCAATGAGTTTCAGACCAACTTGCCTGACTTTAACAGTTAAATGTGCATGTAAGTTACCTGCTGGCAGCTGGATGTTTTGGATATTTGGCGCGTTCTGTTGAGGCTGAGTGAGTCGGGGAGCCAGCACCTGTGGAGCAATAGCTCGTATTCCACCAGGAGAAGTGACAGCCACTGTCGACTGCACCGGAGTCCTCGTGTGTTGCAGAACAGCTGGGTTCCTCATGGCCGCCGCTGTCCCTGTCACGACCGTCGAAGCCACGACGTGTGCGCCGGTCTGCATTCCGGCTTTGGTGGACTCGACTTTGTTGACGAGAGATCCAGTCGTGCTGGTAACCGCGGCGGACGGTTGCGTTACGGCGTTGGCTGCGCTCTGGTCGGTGCATCCGCTTTGTGAGGCGCCGGTGGGGGTTTGCATAGGTGGTGGCCTCACAAGCGTGACGGTGGGCACGCTCTTCGCCGGGGACTGGGACAAAATCACGGGCGAAGTTCCGGCGTTTGGCGCGCTCGTCGAAGAAGTCCTGATGAGAACCACCGCGCTCTCTTTGCTCACGGGAACGGGTCCGTTGTTGACAAGCGTGACAGCGGACTGAGAGGCGCTGCCGCTGCTGACAGCAGACGCGCCTCCGGGAGCGTGACAGTTCACCACCCCGGCACTTCCATTTAAAGTTTGAACGTCGGTCGGTGCAGCTTTCCCGACACCGAGTGTTGCATCCGACGCTCCCGTGACGACTCCCGGAGCTGCCGCCGGCTTGGACTCACTCTGAGCGGCTGTCGCGCTCGGTCCCGCTGCCGATGTGGACTCGTCTGCTCCATCCATGCGTGAGCCGTGGGAGCCCGAACAGTTCACGACACCTCCCGGCACTCCTGCCCCTACAGCAGCGGAAACACATGAAAACAAGGGGGTGACGAGCAGCTCTCGTTTTGCATTAGTTTCGGGAGACACGCAAGAGACGCCAAGTTAGCAACAACCAGTCGAGCAACGTGACCGAAATTAGCTTCTGTTAGCTAACCGGAGCGGGCAGCTATCTTACCTGCTTTAGCGAGCTCTTGTTGTGAAAGTCCCATTTTGCTGCCCTCAACATTGGAATTACTAGTACGTACTACTAAGTTGCCGACGTGATTTGCTGCAGACTGGAGTCCAGCCGTTGTGTTAACGCGACCTGTTCCTGTCAGTTCAGATTCCAGAGATCCAACTAGATCACTAACTACTTTTTCGTCCAACTCTGTGTTGAAGAAAACATCATCCAGAGCTCTCATATTACATCCATGATCGGAGCCCGCCGCCATCTTTGCCCAGCTACGCTCCTTTCGTGAGACGCATGCGCCGATTGGATGTACGCTCGGTGACGCGCCCTCGCCGAGTGCTGTGATTGGTTGCTTGAAGGAAATAAAGCCTGGAACAAATGGTAGCGAGAACAGTGCGATGTGTCAGCGCAGTGTGACAGCTCCGCGGGTAAACAGCCGTACAACGACGGGGCTGCTCCCGTCGGGGAAATGATTCAATCAGTGAGAGTTCTATAAAGGAGTTCTACGTTGTACGCCATGTTTGTACAGGGTTATAAACGGTACCGAACCATATCGTAGCTATTTGATTTTATCGTAGACGCGTCAAAATGGCTGCGTTTTTGCTATTTTTCTTCGGATCTGAGACAGAAACGATCTGTGGCTGTCTGCATGTCAAACACATGAGTGCGCCAATTCACGAATACTACGAAGTGTTTTGTAACATGAGGGTGCAGCCTTATTGACGTTACGCCTCATACCTTTCAGTTTAATGAATTTAAAGTACTTTATATCAGAACGAAAAATTATCCCTCTGTATAAAGTTAGAACGATTTAAGTTAAGTTGTGTTAAATATGAGTTATAAATAAAAAGTTCAGCAAATGCGTCGACTGACGCCAGGTGCGTTCCAGCCAATCAGTGGGCTTGGTTTGAAGTCACCTGTGGAAACCTATAAATTGTTTGAGATTGCTGCATGGCCTGAATGCTGGTGTGTGGTGTGAGTGCATGTAGAGTCTTACATGAAGCGGACCTAATCGTAGCCATGAGTTCTGCTAAGCCCTACATTGGTTGTAAAATAGGGTTAATTTCAAAAGCCCAAAATCGTTATGAGGGCATTTTGTACACAATTGATAAAGTGAACTCCACAGTAGTGCTGGCAAAAGGTGAGTGGCGTGGTCCTACATTTTACAACATGACCAAAAAGAGAGGGGTTTGTACTGAGTTTTTGTGATCATAGCAGCTATTAGCCTGACTTATGGATGTGACTTGAATGTTCTTTCACTAGTCAAGTGTTTTGGAACGGAGGGACGCCCCACTGATAGACCAACACCACCCAAAGAGGATGTCTTTGAGTACATCACTTTCAGGGGAAGTGATATAAAGGATATCACGTTGTGTGAACCTCCCAGATCTCACCATGGCCTACCCCCAGATCCTGCAATAATCCAGGTAGGCTTTAATGGAAGTGCACAGCTCACATTTGGATAATTTTCTTTTTAAAAAAGGTAATTCATTCTTTATCTATACAAATACCATTACACATTAACTTAAATTGCTTTAACAGTCATCCAGTTCCAGTTGCCCAGGTCTCTGCTCTGGTCATGGGCCATTTAACCCCCTAAGCATGCCTGCCTACAACCAGCTTGCTGCAAACACTCTACTTAATCAACAGTATGCTGCTGCTCTTGGCCTCGGTAAGTCACTGAGTACAAACCTCTTCCTGGTAAACTGATCACAAACTCTGCACACCTGCTTTAGCTTTGAGCTTCAGAGCGATTGTTCACATACTACAGTGTTTAGCTATGTTCCTATTTGCAGAGACTATATTTCCAGGCTTAAGTGTAAGAAGAGGGCCTATGGTGGAGAAAGCTGTTCAAACCCTCCAGGTGGAAAGGTCTAGACAGAAAAGGGGTCTGATTGCCTCCCAGGAGCAGGAGCAGGAGCAGCAGTGGGAGAGAAGACCCAGGAGGCCCAGGGGAGATGGTTCCCAGACCAGAAGGCTCACTGCAACCACAAGTAAGCATGAAGAATTGTAGCAATCAAAGCCAAATAAAATAATATCCTTACAGAGAGAGTAATTTGTTGTTTTAGCAGGCTTGACATATTTTACAGCTGTATGGGGTTTACAGGTATAGTTTACAAGTTCAAGCCAGCTTTAACATGAGTGTTCAAAGTGAACATACCTTTTTCTTTTTTTTTTTTTAGTGCAGCCGGGCCGGGGTGTGCCCAGTGCTCAGCAGGAAATTCTGCAGCAAACTCTGCAACAGAATGATGAAAACAAGCCACCGCCCAGTAGAAGACAAGGTAATTGTTATTGTTACAGATTTGTAAGGGTGGCGATTTTAAAATTATATATATATAGCTATAGACACTAAGGCTTTTAAAAATTCTTTAAAACTTTAGGACCCCGGAGGCGCAGGAACCGCAGTAGAGGCCAGCTGATGGTAGCTAATGTTCCATCTGCCACGCTCAAGTTTGACACAGACTTTGATTTTGCTTTGTCAAATGCACAATTTATTAAGGAAGAACTAGAGATGGAAGGACAGGACAGGACGACTATGAAAGGTAGGTTCATGAGCTCAATTGGCAAATGTAAGGCTGGTTCTGGCTCCAGGACTTGGCAGTTACAGCGCTGTTCATGCTTACACATTCACACAAAATTAAGAGACTTGAAATATTATTGCTCAGTATACAGTAGGACTTGGAGGGGTGAATGTGTTAGCAAGAGAAATCATTATTGTAGAAGTCTTCATCCCAGGTCCTAGCATTTCCTTTCAGGATGTTTACTTGTGTGTCTGCAGATGGCGATCGTAGAGTAGAAAAAGAAGAGCTCTTCTTAGCTGCAGAAGATGATAATTTTGGACCAAAGTGCTACTATGACAAAGCAAAGTCTTTCTTTGACAACATCTCCTCTAATAATAAGTTCAGGTATTTTAGTAGGCTTTTTCTTTTTGAATATTTAAAGTGTTTTTCAGGATGTAGAGCTACAGGTTTTCTTCTCACTCACTGGTTTCAGACTGACATGGGCAGATGAGCGGAAGCGCAATCTGGAAACCTTTGGGGTCCCTGGACGGTTTATGAGGGGCCAGAGTTTCAGAGGTGGATACAGTGGAATGAGAGGACGGGGAGCTGCTCAGATTCAGCAGTCTAGGAGAGTCAGGCGTGGAAAGATGTAGAGGTCAGATAGGCTCCCAAGCACTAAAGCAGCACCAGCCCCAAACCCAAATAATTTCCCATCTGTGTAAGATATATTTTTTTTGTTTGTTTTCCCCCTCCAATGAGATTGTCCTAAGGCACAGGTCACTTTTGTCATGTGGCCCCATTTTGAATTTGGATATGTGGTACTGCAGGTAATTTTTTGTCCTCACAATATTTGCCTGAAGTTTGTTTTGTTTTTTTCATTAATGACTGGGAAGTGAATACTTTTGAGTTTCTTTGTTTCCTGTTCAGAGAGTTCACTTCTAAATGTATGTATTTTTTTTTTCCATGTTTAGAAAAGTATGTGGCTTAGCCTTCTGGAAGGATTATAATTTGTACGTTTTCCAAAAAACAAATTGTAAACTACCAATGTAAACAAAATGAACTAAATGTATTTACAACCTAAATCCTGTACATTACTTATTTCACTGTACTGAAGCAACAAACGAGAATGATGAAAATAAACGGCATTACATTGCTCATGTCCTTGTCTCTTGTCCCATACTATTGTGTTAATGACATCCACAGAAGTGATACAAGCATGTATTATGATATTTGGGTTGACCTGCAACCTCTTTTTGTGTTTTTAAGCAGTTTTTAAAAAAAAAATTCTGCAAAGAAACATTTTGCATGTGACACCTGTTATGAAAAACTGTGCGCACGTCCCGGACTTCATCATCTTGATGGATGGTAGACAGGTGGCAGGTAGGTAATAAAACTTTAAAACCGATACTGACCCATATTTTATCAAAACAACTTTTGCCGTTATTCTACAATTACTCCTTGCAGCATTTATTTTTTTTTTTTTTTTTTTTTTTGCGCACTGAGCAGCTACAGTGTGGCCCGATTGGCTTCCATGAATCAAAGGATGGCCCGTCTACAGTGAGGGGAAAGCGGTAGGCTACTCGGTGTCCGGGCTGTACCAAACACGGAGGGAGGGAGCGTCTCCCCCCGTCGTCTAAACCTTTATTATCTGTGCCGTTATTTGCATGCAAAGTATAATTAATACCGTCAGAAAAGCCCACGTTTGCTCGCGTTGAGAGAATTCCACTGTTTTCTAATCTCCCGTCCTTGCTGACAGGGGTCTGGCATTGACGGGACCCCTGCTCCTTGGCAATGGAGAAACTATGTAACCAAATAGAGGGCAGCGCTCAAGATAATAAATATTAGAATAAAAGAAGCGCTTTTATTTCCCATATGAGAAAATGTCGGTGGCCTTCTCATCGACGCGCCCCAGGAGTAAAGGGGAGGTGACACAGCAAACGATCCAAAAGGTAATTAAAAAAAAAATTAAATTAAAAATCTTGGTGCGTCGCGGCGTTTGTGGTTAAATATTCGAGTGTGGATTGGGAGTGTGCGGAAAGTAAAGCCTGTGGCGGAAATCCGAAGAAATGGCAACTGGTATCGTAGCGATCCAGTGAGCTGCAGGTGTGAACCGAACAAAGCCAGGACGGTGATGTTGGCGGCAGCTGAAGGCTCAACACACGCAGGATTCCCGTTTCCTTGAGATGCTCTTCTTCTCGCTGCTTTTTCTCAGACGCATTTTCTAATATTTTTTTGCATTTGAAATACACCAGCTTTGATATTTGGGACTTGTTTGCACTCATTTTAAAGCACATGCAGAGCCTTTGCTGGGCTGTTATATAGTTTTTTTTTAGAAGGCAGACAGTGTCTCGTTACGTTATTTTCATATGGACAGTCTTTTCATTGGCTATATACAGTTAGAAATATGGATGATAAACGGAATGTCATGTAAGATGGAAGGAAACTGAGCGACACAGGACAACGCTGCTTTGCTCTGCCTCTCCGGCTGCTGCTGCTGCTGCGTTTATCCTCGACTGAACCGTCTTCAGAAAAAAACAGGACGCACATCCCATCTTAAAGACAGCCACGTTCAAACGGTGTCCTAAATAAAGCCGCTGCTTTATTTTAGTTCAGTTATGAAAAAAAAAAAAAAAAGAGTCGAAGCTGACCCAGAAAAATAAAACAGTTTTAGGCAAGTTGTTAGAACCCAGGACAACATCACTGTACTGCCTCACTGGATGTATAGATTATTCACTATGCAGTGTGACGTGTGACACTGTGCACTGAAGTACTTTTGTTGTCTCCCAAAGATGCTGGATGAAAACCACCATTTAATACAGTGTATCATGGACTACCAAAGCAAAGGCAAGACAGCTGAATGCACACAGTGAGTTCTGTCCTCCTCATGCAAGTGCCTCTTAAATGTCAAAGTAAAGCAAGTATGAATAGTTATTGTTTTTCCCGTCTTTTGCCAGATATCAGCAGATCCTGCACAGAAATCTGGTTTACCTAGCCACAATAGCAGATTCAAATCAGAATATGCAGTCGCTACTACCTGCGGTGAGTCCTTTAAAGACTCTGCTGTTACTCGACAGGACCTCAGTCATCATACATCAGAGCGCTGATTGTAGATTGTCCAAAGATGCATCTGTATGTGTGATGAATATTAATGTAAATATGATGACTCGAAGCAGATATTATGTCATCCAACATTTTCCTCATCTTTTTCCATATGGTTTTGTTAAATTCTGATGTTAGAGGTATATGTTGTTGCAAAAGCCAATATTCTCTTTGTATTTTCTGTGTAATTTGCCCCTGATATTCCCCTTTATTTGAGTCACCAGTGCAGAGTATGGAAAGTATATCAGTTTGAAAAACACATTTGTGTTCACACTGCCAGTGCCATTCCCTAACGCACATCTCCACTTTTAGCCTCCAACTTCAAATATGTCGATGGGTCCTGGAGGGATGGGTCAGAGTGGGGGACATGGGCCAAACAATCTCAATGACAACATGGCACCAGGCCTGCCCCCCACATCAATGATGCAGAGCCAAATGAGCAATGGTGAGAGTTCATCACCTGTATAGATTCCAGATCAACTCTGGTCCATGTGAACATTACATTCCACACAAACCCAGATTTTTTTGTGCACACATAAAGCTCCATCTGATTGTGCGTCCTTTGGTGCTTGGTTGATCCTGACTTAGCTGCATGTTTGTCTGCAGACACAATAACACGTCTTGTCTATCACAGCAGCTCTCTGCTTTATTGTCTTGTTGCCCGCATGGTTATGAGGTCTTGTGTTCAGCTAATAGTCTTCAACTTCTTCTGTTCCTAACAAATGTTTACCCATAACATTACCTGCTTTACTCTAGCATTGTCCAACCACGCAAGCTTCCTGTAAAGATGAACTGAATGTGGGTCCATGATTAACATGGTGTGGTAGAACTCGGGAATGTGTACTGGCTGCTCTGACTGTGCGTGTGTGTCGTCAGGCCCCAGCCATGCCCCCATGCAGCAACAGTCTGGTCAGGTGCAGTCGGCCATTCCCTCCGCATCCCACAGCCTGCCTGCCAACACCTACGGTAGCTCAGCCTCCAGCTACAGCCATGCTGCACCCTCCTCCCAGGGCAGTATGATCCAGGGCCCTGGGCCCGGGTATGGTCCCTCCTCTTCTTCCTCTACATCCTCTTCCTCCTCCTCCTCCCGCAGCAACCTCAACATGCAGTCTAACCAAGGTGAGCGAGGCAAAGAAGGGCCAGTACGTAAATAGAAATCGGTACAGTTTTATGGAATCGAATTCAGGCACATAAATTGAACACCCCAAAGCATTTAATAAAAATGCACGATTTATTTTGTTATTTGAGTAAACTCTGAACATGGTTATAAACACGCCCTTAGTCTTAAACACAGATCAATCTGTACATTTCAACTTGGTCCAGTGTAGTCAAAAATAACCAAACACATTCAGTTCATCAGTGAGGCGTCTTGCCTCCTCCCTTCTTTCTCCTTATCCAGGCTTTACCTCTCCTAATATCTGACCCTTGACCCTGAGATGCAGCCCTCCTCTCCTTGGATGTCCATGCGCATTTATTGCACCTCTGCTTATTCACCGACTTCACCGGCTTTGTTTGCATTTCTCCTTCAGAGCAGGATCTTGAAAGCATCTCTTCAAAGAGATGACTGCTACGAGCCTCTTTTGACTTTCCCCTGTGTCCTGATTGCCATGGACCTTCTTCAGCATTCGTTTGTCAGCTTAATTATGCACATTATTGTCAGTCTGTTCGGAGAATGCTGTGTATGCTGTTGAATGCTAATGCTGATATCTACATATAGAATGTGTCTGTGTATATTAAAGTATAAGATCTCTCCCCCATGATCCCACTCCCTTCCCAGTCTCCATGATGCACCAACAATCCGCCACTCCGCACTACTCTTCAGCCCAGGCTGGAGGCCAACACTATCAGGGACAGCAGGTCATGGGCATGATGGGTCAGGGCAGTCAAGGAAACAATATAATGTCTCAGAGGCCAATGGGATCGTACCGCTCTTCACAGCAAGGTAGGTGGTAAGGCGTCTGTGTGTTACTTTGGTTTGGCGGTGCGCTCCGTTAATGCTGTGTTTGAGAGGGAGAGTAAATAGATGGAGGACTTTTTGGAACTGTCCAAATGGACATGGTCAGTAGGTATCCAAGCCATTCAAGTGTGTCTCTGGAGGACAGTGACTAAGTTTTTAGATTGTTATGAATGCCACTTGCCAGTACTTGAAGCTACTGGCAAGTATTTTCATAATTCCATCCCATTGATCAAAGACCCTCCAGTGAAAAGTCTGCAGATTTTCTGTCCCAGTTGCCTGCCTGCAACTTTAAGAATGAGACTGGAAGTGTATCAGTTGAGTCACATTAACTTCTGTTCTTTGTAAATCAACTTACGCTGTGTCAGCATGTGCCTAATAATAGTTTAGACCATGCTTGCAGTAACTCAAATATATAAAAAGGATGGGACAATGTTTCCAGGGAAACAGACCAATGTTTTAAGAGCTCTTTAACCGTAGTACACTACCAGTATGGTTGTGTTTCTCCATTTATAACACTGGTATAGAATTTATATGACTTGTTTAGAAGCAGTTATCAATTTTGGCTCTTTGTCATTACACATGTTTCAAAGAGACTGTTCTATTGTTGCAGACAATAGGCTGAATATGTTTTATGCTAAATTTCATGGAAAATTTGAGGTCCATAATGGTTCGGAAAGAATATTAGGATGTGCATGGCTCTTTGACACCGGTTCCAGTTATGTTCTGGCTATGATGGTTTTCTGAGTTAGCAAAGTAAAATTGAAATGGAAAGGTAATGAGTGGAATCTGGAGTTTCTGCACACCACCGTTAAGCAGAGATCTGATTCTCCCTGATAACTGGCTTTCTTTAATCCTCATTTTCATCTCAAATTAGCATTTTGTATTATTTTTCACGGAATTTCATATTGCTATTAAATAACTCCTCTTAATTACTCGGCTGGCCTCAGATAGTTTTCTACATGTTATAATTCACCCCTTGTAAAATCATCAGCAGTGGAAACTGACATTCATCTTATTAGTATGCCGCCTTTCATTATGTCTCTTTAGCACACACACACACACACACACACACACAGGCTGCCTAAATTGCCCAGACATCCTGGTACAGCCCCTTTAAACTCCAACTCAGCAGACAATTGGTCAAACTAACTGTTTAACCAATCGTGGTGTCACCTGTCTTGCAGGATCTACACAGCAGTACATGGGACAAGACGAGTTCTACGGAGAGCAGTATGGACACACTCAGAGCTCCAGCGAGCCCATAAACCAGCAGTATTACCCTGATGGTAATCATGCACATCCATAAACTTTATACACACAGCTTTCTAACACACAAATCCCATTATAGTTGCCATTTGCTTTTAGTGCTATTCCAACCATATTTTATACAGTGCTGAAGCCTCAGCTCTTTCTTCCAGTGATTATCTTTTCCCCTTATTTCGGGGAGATGAAAAATATTGAAAAAAGCAAAATAATGACATTGAACTCAATTTTGTTTCCTCTCAGTGTGTCTGTGTCCATACTGTCCCCTTGGTGTGCCGAAATTTCAGATTTCAAAGAGCTTTTTAGCAGTGTGTTGAGAAGTGAGCGTCCTCTAGGGTTTCTCTGCATAAAGTTGAAAGTGTGCAGCACTGAAAAATTTGTGTTTGTAATTTTGTGGTTGCAAATAATTTATGAATGCTTTAGCTTCAAACTGAAAATAATAATTTCTTCTCTTACGTAAGTGGGTTATGCTTTTGCAAAAGACTTTTTGCATGTGTTGAATCGTGTCCTCTGCAGGTCATGCAGACTATTCGTATCCCCAGTCTTCATATGGCGACCAAGGCTATGAAAGGTCATTTGATGAATCTTCTCAGCATTACTATGAAGGAGGTAACAGCAGTTTAGCATCAAATGCCTTAAATAAATTGATCTGCAATATGACACCTCAGTTTAAGTGCTTCTAGACAAAACTGTTACAATCTGCCTACTCACAGTTAAAAGCTGACACATGTTCCTGTGCATGTGTAATTCCAGGTAACTCTCAGTACAGTCAGCAGCAGGCTCAATATCAGCAGGGCTCTGGCCAGCAGCAACCCTACAGTCAGCAGCAGTACTCCTCCCAACAAGGCTACAGCGGACAGCCACAAGGATACGGTTAGAGGAGCCTACAGTAAAATGTACAAAAGTACAAAAAAACCCAGTTATGTTAAGGTTTTCTTTGCCAACACAGGTCCTGGCCAGGGTGGATCCTCCCAGTATCCTCAGTATCAGCAGGGTCAGGGCCAACCGTACGGGTCATACCGCTCCTCACAAGGAGGCCCTGGAGCACAGACGCAGAGGCCCTACGCCTATGAACAGGTACATCATTAATACTGTCCAACTAATGTAAAAAGTCATGGTTATACAGTTTCTAAGAGAATTTTTAGTGGAGAATAACCAGAAATAATGTGTTTTAATCTACTGCCCACCATGCAGTAAGAGATAAGAAGAGAACAGCACAATGTTTCCAAGACTATCTAATCTGTCAGTTTAAATCCAATTACATTGCAGGGTCAGTATGGAAATTATCAGCAATAAGGTACCACACTGTCAAACCTGGAATGGTTCACCAGTGATGTGCTGGGCCCAGCCAATGATTAGAAGATTTGACTGCTTCCGATTGTTATTCTGTCATAAGTCATCATTTATCTAAGAACAAAAAATAATGTTATGCTTTCTTTGACTTTTTTGTGTACTACCTATTGTTGGTAGATGAAGGTGTTGAAGCCAGACCCTCATTATGTGGTAAATATGACACAATGTGCACAGATAAGCCTCACAATTCTGCTTATGTCCTTTCCTTTTTTTTGCTGCTTTTCACCTGAGGTGGCAGAAGTACAAAAGCTCAATACAAAAGAGCATGTACTTCAGAAAATGTAACAGTAAAACTTTAAAATTTACTCAATTATTTATTCAAGTTAAAGTACAAAGAACATGTTCTAAATTTTACTTAAAGTAGTGCAAATATTCCACTAAGAAAAACAATAACAACATTTAGTTAAGTACAGATCTGTTGAACAAGTGCTTAAGTGGCAACATTATGGCAAAAATTATTTATCGAATATACAATATGTGTCAACGATCTCTGTAACCTAGTGACATGGTTTGGAACATAAATTATACAACTGGTAAGAGTGGAGCTGATTTTAACCACTTTGTCTATTGACAAGTGGTTAATCCATAATATTACATCTTCATTTATTAGCTGATTGTATTTTTTTAAGAATCAACAACTGTAAAATGTAACTTGTAACTGAAACAGTAAAACAAATATAGTAAAGTAAAACACAATATTTCTTTCTGAATTGTAATGAACTAAAAGCTAAATTTTAATTATATGAAATAATATTTCTCTAGCAAAGTACAAGAACCTGAGTAAATGTACTTTGTTACTTAGTTGGTTAGTTACCAACTCTGCCTTTAATGTTTTTTTATTGTCTGCTATATTAGTTTTTTGTTATCTTACCTTATTTAGCTATTTTTTTAACTGTTTTTATTCATACACAGAGGAAGTATGTGGTTTGTTGGACTGTGGCTATGAAAAGCAAATTAAGGAAAAGTTCTTTTATATTTATCTAATAGAATAGGTCCAGCTCTTGCTTTAATTCCTGGTACAGACGTTGTTATATTTCACGATAACTTAATTTTAGGAAGGTGAAAATGTTGGTTGTTGACCCTAACTTGATCAGGGGGATTTGTCTGTATTAGTCAAACTGTGATGTGTTGCTGTGTAGTCTAACATTATATGTTTTCACTCTCTACATGTCTTACTGAGGTATTAAACAATAGCTAGCAGAATGATCGACATTTAAAAGTGTAAACCATTGTCCCTGCTAATCATACATTGTGGTTGTATTTTTGAACAGTTTTCAATGGCATCCTCTCTGCACAGACATACAGTTGTGTTACTTTGCAGTGGAATAATGCTTACCGTACTCCGATGCCATTCTGTAGCAATTTTACATAAAAAAAAACACATTGCCACTTTGTCTAGATTTTATTTTCCAGTGACAGTGTATGTATTGTCTGATATTTATATTTTGTATCGTACCGCATATACGTCTGTTTTTTCAAATTATCCTCAAAAAGCCAAAGTAACACAGGAACAGAGCAGTAACATGCACCTCCAGTTCAATAAGTGCAATACACTCAATCTGTCATGTTGAGGTTGGTTGTTATAGTTGTTATATTTAACTTACTTTAAAACATCATTTACTGTTTTTTGACCTACAATAATAGTGAAGACTGGGGATGGCTTATCCTGTAATTTATGTTGTGGGTTTCAAAAACTATTTTCTGTATTTATGTGACTCATGAAGATGTTATGTGAAATTAATACTTTATTATAAATATCTGTATTATGTGATGGAAATGATAAAAAGGCGAGTGTTGAAGGGGTATAAAAGGTAATTTTTAGATGATGTACAAGCACACTATCTTTCTATCTATCTATCTGTCTATCAAATGGGCATATATTAACTTTATTTATTTTAGTATTTATTTATTTAAAAAAGTCAGTAAGAACTGATCATTTAACTTATTACTGTTTCTTAGTGTTTGATCAGTAATATTAGTGGGACTGTGAGGGTCCCATTTTGCAGTATGTCCTAAAGTAACTCAACTTACCTCCGAGGGGTAAAATAACACAATAGTTACAGTCATTTTGCAGGGTTAATCAAGAATGGTAGATACCTGGCTGTTAAACAGCTTAATAACTATGTACCACTCAACAGCGACAATCACAGGCTTCCCAATACTACATTAAATCTTTGTCAGTTTTTCATTTTACTGTGAACTGAATATTTATGGCGAGTCTTTTGCAGATCTTTGTAGTGTGTCATCACTGATGTGGGTGCTACACCCTGTGTGTGTTTTTCTGTGTGTTTTTCTGTGTGTGTATGTGTGTGTGTGTTTGGTATGTATGCAGGAGAATGTGAAAGAGAGAAAGAGAACGCGAGAAGTGATTGAGAGGAGTTTGGTAGGGGTTATCCAAATATGAATGTTATTAACTTATCTATTGTAAGACTGTATTGCCTGATCTTTTCTGCTGTCTTTTGTTACTGTTTGTTATATAAAAATAAACTGGCATTCACCTATTCTATGTCTGCAATTTGTGTATTTATTGAAATGATAAGTCATGAAAATCATGCTAATTTTACCCATATAGTATAGTTATTTACACAATTATGCATATGCAAAATTAACAAAGAACTTTAAAGGCATTAATAAAAAGTTTTTTTTTTTCTGGCTGCTTTGTTATTCAATACACACTCCAGCACAGAAGGTGGCAGTACTTCACCAATGCACTGGAATTAATAATCGCGGAAAATGATCCTTCACGCGTTCCGTAGTTGTCATGATACACGCGTGATGTTGATATTACCTGCTGTTTTCTACATGTGAGTTATTTAGTTATAATCATTAGGTTGTTATTGGAGATGTCTATATGCATTTTTAAGAAATGACTGGCTTGAACTGACTATTTTTATGGGAGTCTGGGTTTCGCTCGCTACCAATGATGTGACCCGGGGTGAAAAGGTGACGCTGCTAAACCGCCGCTAACTTAAAGTTTAATGCGTGTGTGTCATAATGTTGGCGACGTTGTCGAGAGGGAAAACCGCTCGGTGGTTTTCTCCGGATGGACTTTTAGGATTTATATCAAGACGAGAGGTTGGAAGAAACCAGCTGAACGTGATCAGCCATAACAAGCCCGCAGGACCCGGGGCATGGAGGGCGGAAGGCAGCGGCGGAGTGAGACGAGTCAGCGCCTCCGCTTCACTCCGGGCCAAACCGCGGGGCAGCCCGAAGAAAAGGCCCATGTCCGAGAAGGCGCAGGTTCGTTTCTGAGTGGAGATCAGGGGAATCTGTTGTTTATGAATATGTTATTCTGCAGCATTGTTTTGTTTTGCAGAGCATGATAAATTATATTCTATTTATTTACTATAACGTTAACCTTTAAGAGTTTGTAGAATAAATCTGGACTGCATCACCCTAATCAGTGTTATTGCACTTTAACTTGGCTAAAGAATATGAGTACTCCTTCTTGTAGCTAAGTAATATGTTTAGGCAAATGTTTGCAATTTATGATGAGTAATGACTATGTGTACATCTACCACCTTTATGTTGCATGTTTACATTTGTATGTACCCCAGGATTAGAAAGACCAGTTGTGCAAATAAGATAATAATAACATTATTAACATTAATAATGTGTCTTCTGAAAAAACAAACAAACTAATAAAGAACATTATATTACATGTAACATTGTGAAATGTTATGGCCAGACATTTTTTATGATCCAAGGTTAATGATGATAATAAGTACTTTAGAAGTAATAGACAGTTTGTTTCAAAAATATTTTAAAACTATGTGTTGGAGCTACTGTACATAGACTGGATTTAGAATATTCTTCTATATTCTGTAGCAATTAATAAGAACATATTTTCAGTTTGTTCTTTCATTCATACAAAAACATCATGGGTGTTATTTTTGAATTAAATGAATGTTTAAAGGAACATTTTTCCTTAATGCTGTTAGCAATATTCTGTCCAAAAAAACGTACAATTGATCCATTAATTGTTGAATTGTTGTAACTTAACACGTCTGTTATTCTGGCAAATTCTAACCTAATTGTAGATCTTCTTAACGCAGTACATCTAAGTACTGCATGTGTTCTGTTAGATGACGTTTGAGTCAAACAACTGTCTAATTATCCCTTGATGTTGTCCATAGACGCGTTACTTTGTAGACCATCGCCGTGTGAAGCTGGTGGCTGGGTCAGGTGGTAAAGGGGCCTGCAGCTTTCACAGTGAACCCAGAAAAGAATGGGGTGGCCCAGATGGAGGGGATGGAGGTGATGGAGGAAGCGTCTTCATCAAAGGTAAGCTGATCTCGTTTGGTTCAGGAATCACATTGTCACTTGCATGTTTGCCTTAAATTGTTCAGTTTCCCTTGTTCTGCCTTTAGGCGCTTCAGATGAATTGCAGAAATTCAGAACTTACAATCCCACTGATTGTGATTAGGAGTTCCTTTGTGTACACTGTGGCTCAGCTGATTGCATTGCAGCCGGCTGGTGAAGTGGATTTACCTTTTTTAGTCTTTAAACATGAGGCAGCCAGCTAGAGGATGCATAAGAGGAAGGAAACTGGTGGGAGGGTAATTTGTGCTGAGAGAAGGTGAGACATTTTTAAACTGCATCTCCCCACTTTGATAATAGGAAATATGAGGTCACTGGAGAATAAGATGAATTAGCTGAACACCTGGTGAGGATGGAGAACATTTTTCGCAAGTGTAGCCTGATGTGCTTCACTGAGACATGGTCACACTCCTTACATATCCATATCTATTGAACTATTTTGCCTTTGTGAAACCATTCTGTAGTAGATGTACTTGTATGTTTAGGGTCATTGTCCTGCTGCATAACCCAGCCTGTGTAATGCCACCCTGACATTATCCTGCATGATATCTTGATAAACTTAGGAATTTATTTTCCCCTTTACAATAGCAAACTGTCCAGGTGCAGAGGTTGTGTGTTTTTTAACTTTGCTTCATCTACATACAAGACCATTTCCCAGAATCACTGCAAAGTATTTGGAGAATTTGGAGTGATCTTGGCTGGTCATTCACCTTCAACCGCATATTCATTCTTATTTTATTTATTTCACTCTAGTTTTGCTAATACCTTACTCAAAGTGACCTATGGTGGCACTTTGTATGTTTAAGGTGTGTTTAATAAAGACATAGATGATTGTGTTTGTGATCTATAAGTTTAGAAATGTTGTGTTTGTTAAAATTTGTGTTACCAGCAGACTCCAGACCTGACACCCTGATGCCTTTATTATAATCTCAAAAGACTTTAACCTTGCAGCATTCACAATAACACTTCCCACCCTTACCTTCCCGTCCTTAGTTTGTGGACTTTCACATTGGGGAAAGTGAGACACTGGATCTGATGTATGCGAATGTTAGAGGCCTACAGTTCCACTGCCCTCCTCCATCTGGGCAAGTCAGATCACAACCTGGTACACCTTCTTTCACTGAACAAACCCCTGACAGAGTTACTGCTGCCATAAAACCTGCGAATAGTGAGTAGGAGAGCAGCAATGCTGCCCTGCAGAGATGCATTGAGCCTACAGACTGGCAGGCACCGTGTGAGCCTCACTGTGAATGTGCATTTATTGCACAGCATTTACACAGTTGTTTAAATAGTTTTATTTATCTTAGATTTTCTTATTTTTAATTAATCGAAAAATTTTAAACACTTGCTTTTGTTTTGGTGTGTTTCTTTTTTTTTCTTTTTTTTCCTTTGCATATGAGCGCAACTTTACAAGACAAAGCAATTTACCTCTGGCATTAATAAAGTAGTTTAAATCTTGAATAGAGGCACTTCTTTAACTTCTTTACCATAACCTGGTTTCAAAAAAGTATTATATTCAGCACAGACCTATCAGAAGTCAGTTCTTTTATCATCATGCCATAACATGCTTCCATTTCCCTGTTTTTTATGGTCTTAGCTGATAGGTTGGTCAAATCATTGGCACATGTGGTTCCAGTTTACAAAGGACAGGATGGACAATCAGGGGGCAGTAAGAACTGTTTTGGACGGAATGGCAAACCAACCTATATTGGTGTAAGTTAATGCAACTGACCAAAAATTACCACACTGTATATCTTTAATATAAACTTCCTGTCAAACCTTGCATGTGATTTTCTTTTTATTTAAAGGTGCCAGTAGGAACTGTTGTGAAGGAAAGGGAGAAAACAATAGCAGATCTTTCTGTGCACGGCCAGGAGTACCTGGCTGTGTTTGGAGGGGCTGGAGGGAAGGGGAATCGATTCTTTCTTTCAAATGAGAACCGTGCCCCCATGACAGCAACCTCTGGCATGGAAGGCCAGGAGAGAGTCCTTCAGCTAGAATTACACACCATGGCTCATGCTGGACTGGTGAGAATTAGCTGCTTAAGTTTGAAAACAACATTTCTATTGTGATTTCCAACACCCCATGTAATTAATTTAAATTTGTATTCTGCATCTCATCAGGTGGGATTTCCTAATTCTGGGAAATCCTCACTCCTGAGAGCCATTTCTAATGCAAGGCCTGCTGTTGCTGCTTATCCGTTTACAACACTTAACCCACATGTTGGAATTGTCAAGTACAGGGATCATGAGCAAGTTGCAGGTAATTTATGTTAAACAACCGTTTAATTTATTATTGTTTGTTATGTTTTTATTTAATTTTACATTTTTATTGTGGGATTTTGGTTTGGGTTATTTTAAAATTGTGTGTTAAAATATAACATATGAGTGTCACTACTCTTGCCCTGTGTAGTTGCTGACATCCCTGGCATCATACGAGGAGCCCATCTAAATCGAGGTCTGGGCATCTCTTTTCTGCGCCACATAGAACGCTGTCGTTTCCTTCTCTTTGTTCTGGACCTGTCTACTCCAGAGCCCTGGACGCAGCTCCAACATTTGCAGTATGAACTGGACCAGTATGAGCCTGGTCTGTCCCAGCGGCCTCAAGCCATTGTAGCCAACAAAATGGATCTACCTGAGGCCCGGGAGAACCTTCAGACTCTAAGGAGCCACATCACACAGCGGGTCATCCCTGTGTCAGCTCTTACAGGACAGAACACAGAGGAGCTTATCCTCCACCTTAGAGAGCTTTATGATGGCTACCTTCAAGTAGATAGTAGTACCAGACTCACCTGGTGGTAAAAGACAAATAAACGGTTTTCTTTGTGTTTAAATTTTTGGATGTTTTTGCTTTATTATTTATCTCAGTTCTTTAAATCTTTAAATTATAGCTTATTTTTATGTTATGCAGTGTACAGATTTAGACGTGAGATCATGGTGACAATAGCACACATTTAAATGAACACTGTAAGCTGTAGTCAAGCAAAAGGGAAGCAAAGGGTGATGTGTTTTGTCTGAGGTTCAACTGCTGTCGGACCGCATGTCTCTGTTGCCTGTGTGCAAGCAAATGCTGCTATCAGATAAATCATCCTGTAAAGAAATAATTAGGGATGTGTAGTTAATTCAGTGAAAAATTTGAGTATTTCATAACTGGGGAGTAAATGAAGAACAAATTTCCTTAACTGTTGTTCAGTCTTATTTTAGGTGAATAAGCTGCAGTGGAAATCTCTTAAGTGTTTTATTTTCTTATCTATCAGCCTCTTAAGCCTTGTAAACTACTTTATTAATACATTAACATCATTTGGTTTATACATTGTTAGTTTATCGTGTGGGTCTAATACAGTTCACTAGTGTTATTGGAGTTTGAAGGTGCAGGTCGAAATTTTGGCCCCAAGGTGCAGAAGCAGAACACTGGCTGATCCGCAGAGTTACGCTAAAATGTCATTATTAGGCTTCTTTCAGACCAAGAAGAGAAGAATGTCAGTTATTGACCTCATACTTATCGTTTGTTCTCTACACGCCTTTAGAAAATATGAACACGTCATCACCAGCTAGGAGCTGACTTTAACGCTTACTGGCTACAGCTAATCTAGCCTTATTATTGTTGTTGTCCAACTTTTTGTGTTGTAGTACCTGTACTGCTAATTTATTTGTATTTATTTGCTAAAAACAGCTGATTTCGCCCATAAAATAATATAAAAAGGAGTACGATTTCCTGACGTTTCTTAAGAGCTTAAGTGAAAACATTAAGTTAAATTCGGATTATTCAGACAATGCACATGTAATATTTGGCACATGTGAAAAAAAACTGAAATAACTTGACCGTAGCATGGTCTGAATATCATGACCGCGAGTCATGTCCATATAAAGTCAGGCAACAACAAAACAGCACAGACCTCAGTGATACAGTATCTGTCCATTGATCCATATCTATCTATAAATGTGCAGCAGTCCATTACAAGTTAATGTTACTTTTCTAAATTAGTGCTCTGACCACATGGATTTGTATGTATTTATGACTAATCTTCAGGTAGTCATAAATTAATTTGCACCCCCACCCAGCGTGCCATCCAATCTGTTCTCTGTAATATCTATGAATTATAGTTTCACTCTCACAGTGTTCACAATCATGTAGTATTTTATACTTTAATTCTTATTGGTTTGTTATTGCCTTGTCACCTAGCAATGGTGGAAAACAACTGGGAAGCTTCATACTACAGGTTTCCATCGTGCTGCCCAAAACCCTCTTTAAGCAATACAGGCTATTTCTAAAGATGCAATGACAGCAGTTATTTAATAAATCATTTTTGGTAAGTTACTGCTGCTTGTGCAATGCAGGTGTAAACACAGTTTTATTATAACTAAATATTTAAATTGCAGCTGGTATTTAACAGTATAAATACAGCATGAGTGCAGAGCATCTACTGTACCATTTCCCATAACTAATTTCCCATTATAAAAATATTGCGTTGTGACCCAAAGGTTTTGTTTATCACAGACACTCCATAACTGATTAATACTCCCTGGTTCTTATTTCTGTGCTACAGGACAGTTCAGTCAGGCCATTGTCAGAGCTTTGTCATATGATCTCAACCAAAACTAAATTTACATTACATCACACACCTTTTTGGGTTCACATACAAATAATATGTGAGCAAAGTCAGCGTAAGCAATTCTCTACTGCACATTACACCAGATTTGTAGAATAAACATTAACGTAACCAACTTCATGGGAATGTTGAAAAGAATTATGCAAAGTTACTGTGAGAACCTGTCTCAACAGTATGATCGTGGATGCATATAGTGCATTGTTGTGTAGAACCACAGGATGTCAGTATTTCATAGGAAGTACTGATTATAAAGGTAGACACTTGTGTTGATTCATTAGTGCATTAATATTTTCCAAGTATCGCAACTGACTTCTATATTTTATATGCAATTTATAACACAAAATCTATATAAGTGAGTAAAAAATAACCGGTTAACACAATCAACTTTATAAACTACTTTATACATTTTCATAATTTTTCCTCCATTCAGACACATTTACATACACACACCCAAAAGCACAAATTTCCATACAACAATGAAATATTACACAACAAATAAAAAAAAAAAAAACAAACAGTTTATTTACTCCCTAAATACTCCCTTAAAAGTGTTTTATTTACATGACGCTGCGGCTACATATTTTTGCCATTCACATATTGTAGAAAATGAAAGTACGAAAGAAAAGTTGTGCAACTCCTCCCCATTATCCTCATACATGTAACATCTTTTTTTCCAACACCAAGAATTTGTTGCTCTGAATTTTGTTGTCTAGGTAGGAATGACATTTTATTTAACATTTATCATACTCGAAAACAGATAGACAGATTTGTGGTAAGGCGTCATGCCGAGTGCAATGTTTTGAAAGGTCTCTGCAGTTGTCCAACTGGCCTCGACGTGTCTACTCTTGTTCCCACTAAGGGTGTTGATTTTTTTCGTCTCAGCGGTGAAGTCATGGTAACCATCTGACTCGCAGAGAATTCAATGCAAACAAATGAAGTATTCAGATTAAACAGAACGATTAAGTGCCAAAAAGCTTTTGTGTAAGTTCAACGGATGAAAAAAAAACTAACTGAAGTAAAATTTGGCAGGTTGCTGTTTTTGCTGTTCACACTGTATTATTGGAGATTTGATTCGTCACGTACTCAGTGGTGTATGTTGTAATTCCATGCAGAAAAAAGTGTGTTGCCAGGTGCTGTTTTGATCAAGTTGATATTCAGCCTTTTCTATGCAACTTCTCTTGTGTTTAAAACGGTATATCAACTTACTGTAACAGCTTTTTCCTTAGAATCCTGTCATAGCCGCAGTGCCTGAGAATGTACAGTATTCCGTTTGTCTGAAATCTGAGGCGCGGACTTGTCCTTTGAGTGTTTATGACAGAAACTATGTAAGGTTTTCCAGTGTATGCGACTTTGTGTTTTGCGTAATTCTTTGTCGAATAACCTTGCTGCTTGTAAGAAAGGGAAAAGCTTTTTTTGCTGGACATCCAAAAATACATTTTGTCAAGAAAAACAATGCTGCACTATACAGCACAATCTGAGACCAACATTTTTTCTTTAGGTTTATATAAAATTGCTCATGAATAAACATTTGCCGGATCATGTAGTTCTAATAATTTTTCTCAGACAAAGTAATTTTTTCCCGTCTACCATCATTGACATGCAGAACCAAGAAGGATAAACGTTTAGATTTTCCATTCCCTGCTATTCTCTGAAAGGTTATTGCTATACCATGTCCACATAAAATTTAGGATTGAGAAAGTCTTCAAAATATAACACATATTTTACAAATTTTTCATAGTTTTCAAGTACACAGTTTTCAGTTCATTAGTTTTATAGCTTTCCTCTTGGACCAGAGTCATTGGCGCAGGAGGGTTTTTGCTACTGCTCTCAGTGCCTTCACTGGGCACACAGATTAAGGCCAATGTGTGGAATTTCAAATCCAGGTCCTGGCCAAATTCTGGGTCAAAGGCAATATCATGAATGGAGATGGCATCAAGCTGAAAGTTGTTCTGTGATTTTCCCTCATCAGCATACACATGTGGAACATAATCACCCAGCTCCTCTCCTGGTGCCTGGAGAGTGTGCAGCTTCTGAAGTGTCAGGGGAGAAAAACGAACAGAATAAAAACAGGATTTTAAAAAGAAAAAAAGAATTACCTCATACTTTGGATCGATTGTGTTCCGGTCATTACCTTATTTATTACATGGAGCAGAAGTTGATGTTGGATTGCATTGTTCCTCTCGCCAGAGTATTTACTGTATCCCATGCGACTCTAGTTAAGCAGATAGTTGTGTGTTTCAGATGACATTATTGTATGTTTTTAATAATAGTATCACAGCCATTAAATACAATAATGGAAATTATAACTGGAAAAAAGAGTCATAGTATAGAATGCAGTACCTCATGAATGAAGTTTCTGTGCTCAAGTCTTGATTGTGCGATTGATGACGCACCCATTGACTGGAAAAATCATGCATTTCAGTGGTTAATACCAACATTATTAGTGTTTAATTATGAATTGAATGATCTTAAGTAATATAATTAAACAATAGTATATTGACAACAGTAATTTCAGTACCCAACGTGTGGATTTTCTGCGATCAAACATTTGATCCATTAAGCTCATCCTTTGGGACTGGGACCAATCCGAGTGTGCCATGGTTTCTGTGTCAAGCTTAAAATGGGGAGAAAACATATCATCATCATGTGATAGAAACAATTTTGTTGCAGGTTTTGTTTGTGCTACAGAATTTGGTCTTTCAATTGAAATTTGTGACATGAAATAAAGCAATTTAGAATGTGACCAGAGTTATTCTTTATTCTGTGGTATTGTATGCTGCCTCCTGTTAAACAACAATAAGCTAATAGCAATTTCATACCTGATCCCAAGAATAATTTTGCTGTAGGACGCTTTGGGACATGCCATACCCTGCACTGTTATGGGCAGCTGATACCGTGGCAGGCTTAACAAAAGATCAGAACAACACAAAAGTCACTTTTATAACAGAATTGGTGCACATTTGCCATGATACATTCCAGCCTGTAAGTTATGTTGATTTATGCTTTTCACTACTTACCATAATTGCTTGAGATGCTGTTTGGAAATGTTGCCCATGGTGACCATATCCTTGGTTTAATAAATTAAAATCGACCTATTGAAAATACGAATTCATCCTTTACCTTCATCATCAAGACATCACAATTATATGGTTATGATTTTATTACAAAACTACTGATTGATTTTGATTGAAAAACACTTTGCTTTCTAGTTTCAACAGTTTATAAAATTACTTACTACTAATCATGTTAATAGGCACATTTACCATTGACTGTAGAAATAAATGTAACTAAGTGTGTGTTTATTCATATTAGCTTACAATAATCAAACACAGTGTTTTTTGAATCTGCCTCCAGCATTCTTTGACATGTAGGCATAGTTCATGGATGGATAGAGGTCATTGAGAAATAAAAAGATTTACCTTGCAGTCACTTCCTATTCTCTCACTGTTAGAGTTCATCAGATATTGTGCTGAGCTGTGATCTGGGATTGCTAAGACCTTGTTTTCCGCCGTACATAGCACCAGAGTACTTAAAAGTAGCATACCTGGAATGTAAAGGCCACACACCCAAATCATGAAAGACTGTGGCATGTCCTGAATGCCGAAAATTAAAACTTAATAATTTAAACAATATTTTAGTTTTAATTGGAATCAGTGTGTAAAAATATATGAAGCATGCATCCTACCTGCAAGCAGTAGTATGCCAAATAAAATGACTGTGATTGCTCCTCCTCCTGCTGCAGAGACAGGAAGTTTGCGAACGCGACAGTTTGGCTTTGATGTGTTCACGCAGTCACACACAGTAATCGTGAGGTTGTGGACAGCAGTCACACTCTGAAGGTCAGACACTTCCACAAACAGCTCATGGTGTCCAGAATGAACTGTGGTCTCTTTCACCAGGTTGACTGTATATCCTATATGTGCAAAATGAATTGTCATATTATCAACATTTTTTGTAACATATGTATTTATACTCTACGTACCCAAACTCAATGTAAGAGTTAGATCTCACCTTGCAAAGGTTCAATCCTCCACTTGCCCTCCACATCACCAAGAAGCTTGAAGTTGAAAGGTCCGTTGTAGGGCTCCGCATCCAGGTCCACAGCTGTGATGTTGGCCCATGTGGGTCCCTGAGACTGGCACATGTCAACTGTGCTTACAGCCAGAGAGGGAGCGTTGTCATTCTGATCAACAATGTGAATGCTGAGGGTTGCAGTGCTTGTCATTTGTGGTTCCCCTGGTTTCAAAAAATAGGTTGTACCTTTTTAGCAATCTGATGTAGACGTTTGCAATTAATAACACAGATATAACACACATAGTGTGTAAAATGTTCCCCAGGTCATACCATTGTCAACAGCGCATATTGTGACCAAATAGATACTGTCTTTCACAAAGTGTGACTCTCGGTCTATGGTCTTTGAGGTGGTTATATTTCCAGTAATGGAGTCCACCGTAACCCAGCCAGCTGGATCGGATCCTTTGACGTATCTGAAACGCACATGTCGAGTCAGACATTTTACCTGACACATTAATGCTCACTGCTGTTTTCATTGGACATTTCTTATTGCCAGAATTTCATGACTCACACAACAGTATTTGCACTGCTGACATCAGGGTCTTTAGCTTGTAACGTTGTCAGATAGTGGCCCACCTCCATATTCTCAACCAATGTGACAGCTTTGTTGGGTTCTTTGAAGACCGGAGGCTCATTGACGTCCTCCACAATCACGGCCACATTGTAGGTCGATAGGCTGGTTGCCCACTCCGTCCCACTTGTGCTGCTAATAGTCTCTGTAGTTCTAGTGCTGCTGCTAGTAATCACAGTCCAAAGACCAGTGGCGGTTCGCTCCTTCACTTTACATAAATGGTAGGGGATCTCATTCTCTACACTTATACTCACGTTCTTCAGAGGCCCGTCTTCATAGTTTAGGTGCTGTGAAAGAAGTCATAGTTAAATATTGCGTTAAAGACAAATTTTAAACTTCTCTCGATAGTGTAACTTCACATCATAACACGCCTTTTTTAGAACCTTTTTTAAGGTATTTGTTTACTGTTATTCTGTGATTTCTTTAATAAATGCGAGACTCCCAGGAAATAATACAACCCTGTTTCTAAAAATGTTAAGCCATTGTGTAAAGACAAAAAAATGATAATAAATGGCTTTAATCTTAGCCAACACTAGATTAAAAACAGACAGGATTCTGTAGTAGAATCGATTGCTCAGATACACTTCACAAATTCAATTTAAAACTCCATTATGTACAAAAAAAGACTTGTAAGCACTGCAGACTTCTCTGAGCCCGAATTCATTTAAGATGGACTGTGTTGACGGGAAACTATCTTGTGGTCACAATTTGAAATATTTTTGTTGTTCAAAGAAGATGTGTCGCAGTGGTAAACTAAGCTCTAACTAAAACTCACGTTAGGTCAGAAGATCTGAAGACTTTAAGTAACAGATATGTTGGTACTGTAACTTAACAAAGCAGATAATTTTACAGTTTGAGTAGATGCTTTATCGTAAACCATATTTTTGTGTCTGTTTTTTTCCTCCAATTGTTCTTTAAGATATTACATTGTAAAGCTTTTTGAGGGTAATAATGTATATTTGAACCAATACAATATACACCTTTTCCCTGTATACAGTACCTTTTGAACAAACAGCAGTCCTTCATTTGTGTCTGGATCAGTGGTGATGTTGAAGTTGTTGTTTGGATCTCCGTGGATTTTAAATTTCGCCCTCCAGGCCGCCGTGCCTTTGACGTCGCCGTCCGTAACTTGCAGACGTGAAACAACAACGTTTTGCTTTCCTTCTTTCACTCTGCCTGGACCCTGGGATAAAAATACATTAAACATTGAAAAGAAACTGTTATTTTACAAAAAAAGTAGTTGTCACCTATTAAAAAAAAAAAGAAATGACTCACCGTTTGTTGTGTGATGACAGGAAGGTGGTTATTTCCATCTTCTATGTTAATTATAACAGTGCAGAAGCTGGAGAGCGGTGCTGGTTCTCCTCTGTCTTTGGCCTCCACTATTATGGTGTATTTCTCTGCTTTCTGGTGTGTGGCAAAGAACGGTCACTTGATGTAAACTCGAATCGTAGACTAATATCAGGTTTAAGAGATTTTGAGTCTCTCACCTCATGGTCCAGACACCCTTTAAATGAAATGGTTCCTACTTGACCACCAGAGAGTGAGGTTAAGTAGAATTCCAGATCCCGTGGTTGGGGAGTGACTGAGACTATTCGTAAATCAAATTTTTGATTACTCTCATCGCTGTCATCATCTGTTGCCTTAAGGGTAACGACATCAGTGCCTGCCAGTAACAAAACAAAAGTAGTTTTAAATAAATAAAGAGTTTTAATTAATGCCAAACAAAGTTTCATAAGAGTCCCAGTAAAGATCACGTTACCTTGAATTGTTGACTCTTTTATGCTGATCTCGTACCTCCCATGGTCAAACCTTGGTGGGTTATCATTTGAGTCGATAATTTTTATCTCAATGCCCAGCCTTGTGTCTAATATCTGGCTGTTTCTATCAAGTGCCATAAACTTCAGCTGTTTACACACACACACATAGAAAAAGAGAGGCTTAAATATCTCTGAATTTGACAAGTCATTACATGTGTTTAGAAGATAAGAAAAAGTCGTACATTCTGAGATAGTGTGTTTTCATTTTAAACACAAAGGCTCCATTGTAAGAAATGTTCAGTATTCAACTACAAAGTCAGTATTTCTGGCTACAGAATCAAGTCTAATTTTTTCTTCGCAATATAGCGCTTTGGTTCTGCAAAGCTTTACTCCAGAAGGTAACAAGATTCAGGAAGCCCTGTTAATAAATCATAGAGGCAATACTAAGCTAAACACGGTCCGGAGAGAAGAAATCTTTTCCTCTGCAACATTAAAATCTGAGGGGAACTGATATTGTGTGTATCATTTTTAAGTTCGAAGCATGTTATGTCCAGTGTTAATCAAATACCATCTGAGTGAAGGAGAGGAGCAGATTTTTTTTTTGAAAGATTGTGAGATACCCAGATGTTCCTGGAAACCGAAGGATTTCCAGCCCTAAGTTCTGCTGAGTGATTCTTAAGATTACATCTTATTGAATTTATCGCTAAAACGTACTCTGGACCCGGACTTTCTCCGTGATCCTCGTAATATCAAATTGCTTATTTTACAAGTCTCTGTTCTTCTATTTGAGTGTTTCGAGCAAGTTGTAAACAGATATTATCACAATCATTTACGTATAGCTTAGTTTAAGGAATGTGGAGGGTTTCTGTTTCATGTAATTCATAAATAGCACAGTGTATTGCATTAAATATTGATTTTATCCATTATGGTATGTGATTCAGTATTAGAAAAATCTCCATACTAATATTGTGATTTTAAATGTATTGCCCAGATATTAATACGGATTCATTTTTTTATGTTAATAAAATTTCTAATGAAGCACCAAAAGCTTTTCCGAGAAACCATTGTAACATTGTTGTTATAGTTAATTCCTTCAAACCTTCAAAACCCTGAATCGCTCGCAGTCCACAGGGCCGTGCACGGTAATCTCCCCCGTGAATTGGTTAATTTTTAGGATGCCTTTTGGTTCTTCATCTACACCTTGTCCCAGTATCTGAAAAAGGCTGAGTGTTTTCTCAACTTTGATCTACAGGAAGTCAGAGCACAACAACACATTCTGTATTATTATTTCTTGTCAATCACGCTTTTCATATCACTGAATTATTGACTCTCACTAGATACTCACTATGCCCAGTGAATAAGGGAAAGGTCCATTATAGCTTTCGCTGATACTAAAGGAATCAATGATCCAGTTTCTTCTTTGACGCCGCAAAATTTCTGAAGAGGACCTGTTGACTTCAAAGCACTACCCAAAAATACAAAACAGTACATTACACAACACATTAATGAAGTGCATAGAATGCATGCAGAGTGATAAAGATTATTAATGTTTTAAAACTTATAACTCCCAAAGCTATTCACTCAGTTTGTGCAACAGAAGATTTACACAAATCTTGTTGCAATTCTGAATGTTGACAAAATATATCCTCTCATATTAGTACAATATTTACAGGAATTGTAACATACATTCTTACCAGCACAATAAAAAGGCAGGCATATACTATCTCCATAATTTGTCCAGATGATGAGCTCTTCAAAGATAGTCCCTCACTTTCGAAGTACATTTAGTAATTGCAAACCAAGCCGGTTGTTTTAGCTGCAGTAAACCTGTGAGTGGGAGGGCCTGTGTTATTAAAAAAACACTTGACATAAGCTCTATAGGCCTGAAAGTTGATAGTTGGGTGTGACACTTACTGAGGAATTTGATGAGAATACGTTTTCCTTTTTATTTTTTATTGCATCAGTGCAAGCAAACAACGAAAACAATGTTCAAATTCAGTTGATGTTCACAACTGAGAAGTAAGCAATCGAATGATATTTGGAATCGGGGTTCTACACTCTGCACTGTCCTCAAACCGTTTGAAAGTCGTGCAAAACATAGATACTGTAGAACTTGTAGTGTCCCTGTCCCTGACAGATGGGTCAGAGATACTGACCACTGCCGACCACAACATGAAAGGTCTTATATTATACCCCGTTTTATAAGTTTGTGTATGTCTTGGAGGTCTTCTTAATGTTCATTAATGCTAATTGTTGGGTAGCTGATGTCTTTCTGGCTCTGTCCAGGAACTAAGCAACGTTTCCTTCATAACTGCTGTTTTAAATAGATTCTAAATCAAAATCTCACTATATAATAAAGCCTAGGTTATGTTTATGAGCTCATACCCAAGTTGTTCATCAGCAGATACTGTGCAAAATAAATATAGATTCACAGGAGAGGTTCCACAAATCTACTTGTCTTTGGGCTTTTCCCATCAGGGGTCGCCACAGCGAATCATCCTTTTCCACTTCCCTCTATCCTGGGCATCTTCCTCTCTGACAACAGCTAACCTCATGTCCTCTGTTAGAACGTCCATATATCTCGTCCTTTGTCGTCCTCCCGCCCTCTTGCCTGGCAGCTCCATCTCCAACATCCTTCAACCAATATATTCACTGTCCCTCCTCTGCACATGTCCAAACCATCTCAGTCTGGCCACTCTGACTTTGTTGCTAACGCAACATGCGCTGTCCCTCTGATGTGTCCCCCTGTTTACTTATTCTGTCCAACCATGTCACTCCTAAGGAGAACCTCAACATCTCCATCTCTGCTGCTTCCATCTCTGCCTCTTGTCTCTTTCTCACTGCTACTGTCTCTAACCCATAGAGCAGAGCTGGTCTCACCACTGTCCTGTACACCTTTCCTTTGAGTCTTGCTGACACTCTTCTGTCACACAACACTCCTGACACTTTCCTCCACCCATTCCAACCCACTCTGCACTCTTTTCCACACTCCCCATCACACTGAAGTGTTGACTCCAAGTACTTAAACTCCTGCACCTTCTTCACCTCAGCCCCCTGTAACCTCACGCTTCTACCTTGCTCCCTCTCGTTTACACACATGTATTCTGTCTTGCTACGACTGACTTTCATGCCTCTTCTTTCCAGAGCAAACCTCCACCTCTCCAGCTGTTCCTCCACCTGCTCTCTACTCTCACTGCAACACAATGTCATCTGCAAACATCATTGTCCAGGGAGATTTCTGTCTGACCTCATCTGTCAACCTGTCCTCAAAGCCGATCCTTGGTGTAGTCCCACCTCCACCTTGAACTCCTCTGTCTGACCTACGGCACATCTCACCACCGTCATGCTTCTCTCATACATGTCCTGAACTACTCTGACGTACTTCTCTGCCACTCCCGACATCCTCATACAGTACCACAGCTCCTGCCTCGGCACCCTGTCATAGCCTTCTCTAAATCCACAAAGACACAATGCAGCTCCTTCTGACCATCTCTGTACTTTTCCATCAACAACCTCAAAGCGAAAATGGCATCAGTGGTGCTCTTACGGGCATGAAACCATACTGCTGCTCACAATCTCCACCTCCCTTCTAAGCCTGGCTTCCACTACTCTTTCCCACAGCTTCATTGTGTGGCTCATCAGCTTTATCCCTCTGTAGTTGCTGCAGTTCTGCGTGTCACCCTTGTTCTTAAAGATCGGCACCAGAACGCTTCTCCTCCATTCCTCAGGCATCTTCTCACTCTCTAAAATCCTGTTAAACAGACCTGTCAGAAACTTCACTGCTGTCTCTCCTAGACACTTCCACACCTCCACAGGTATGTCATCAGGACCAACAGCCTTTCCGCTCTTCATCCTTTTCAGAGCCTTCCTCACCTCATCCTTTCTAATCTCTCTATTTCCTGCTCCATAACATCCACATCTTCCTCCCTTCTTTCCCTGTCATTTTCCTCATTCATCAGCTTCTCAAAATACTCCTTTCATCTTCTCTGCACACTCTCCTGGGTTGTTAGCACCTTTCCATCTCTGTCTTTAATCACCCTATCTGTTGCACATCTTTCCCATCCCTATCTCTCAAGTCCTTCTCTCCTTCCTTCGTGTCTAACCTGTCATACAGCTCATCGTAAGCTTTCTGTTTGGCCTTTGCCACCTCCCTCTTCACTCTGCGCTGCACTTCCTTGTACTCCTGTCTACTTTCCTCAGTCCTTTCTACATCCCACTTCCTTTTAGCTAACCTCTTCCTCTGGATGCAGTCCTGTACTTGCTCATTCCACCACCAAGTGTCTTTATCTTCTTTCCTTTTTCCAGATGACACACCAAGCACCTTCCTACCCGTTTCCCTAATTACCTCTGCTGTAGTTTCCGAGTCATCTGGAAGCTTTTCCTGACCATCCAAAGCCTGTCTCAACTTCTGCCTGAATTCCTCACAAGTTTCTTCATTCTTTAGCTTCCACCACTTGGTCGTCTTTTCTGTCTTTCCTCTCTTCTTCTTCCTGACCACCAGAGTCATCTTACACACCACCATGCGGTGCTGTCTGGCTACACTCTCTCCTACCACCACTTTACAGTCACTAACCTCCCTCAAATGACCTCGTCTACATAGGATGTAGTCCACCTGTGTGCTCCTACCTCCACTCTTGTATGTCACTCTGTGTTCCTCTCTCTTCTGGAAGTAAGTGTTGACTACAGCCATTTCCATCCTCTTAGCAAAATCCACTACCATCTGTCCTTCTGGATTCCTTTCCTTAACACCAAACCTGCCCATCACCTCCTCATCACCTCTGTTCCCCTCACCAACATGCCCATTGAAGTCTGCTCCAAGAACTAGTCTCTCTCCTCTGGGGATACTCTCGATGACCTCACCAAACTCACTCCAGAATCTGTCCTTCTCTTCTAACTCACAGCCAACTTGTTGAGCATACCCACTGACTACGTTCACCATCACCCCTTCAATTTCTAGCTTTAGGCTCATCTCCCTGTCTGAGACTCTTTTCACCTCTAGAATATTGTTCACAAACTCCCCCTTCAGGATCACTCCCACCCCGTTTCTCTTCCTATCCACACCATGGTAGAACAGTTTGTATCCTCCTCCAATACTACGTGCTTTGCTGCCCTTCCACGTCGTCTCCTGCACACACAGTACATCTAACTTCCTTCTCTCCATCATGTCTGCCAGCTCTCTACCTTTCCCTGTCATTGTGCCAACGTTAAGAGTCCCTACTCTCAAATCTAAGCTCCTGCTTTTCATCTTCTCTCTCTGACCACGAACTCTTCTGCCTCCTCTCCTTCTTCGACCAACAGTAGTCCGATTTCCACCGGCACCCTGTAGGTTAACAGCACCGGCGGTGGTCATTGTTAACCCGGGCCTCGACCGATCCGGTATGAAAGTGCTATGGATGACTCGCATGGTTGTACTTGGCAAGTTTTACGCAGGATGCCCTTCCTGACGCAACCCTCTCTATTTTTCCGGGCTTGGCACTGAAGTTACTGGCTTGCAACCCTGTGGCTAGATTCGGTGTAACTACAGATATGATACAGATATTTGTATAATTAACCACTCCACAGTACATCCATACTCACCATAACACTTCCCACCCTTACCCAGTTTGTACAATGATGTACTAATAAGTACACAGTAAGTTCAATGTACCGACCCAGTAAATCGCGGGTTGTAAACTAAAACGTTACCCATTTACACAAATTTAAAACATCTCTCAAAAATAGATTTTACATAAAGCAATAGTAATTAACGAGGGTGGAACATAGAGAGACTGCTTAGTACAGGAAGTTGCTTCTAGCTTTTGGATATAATTAATATCTATGAGGCAGTTTTAAGACTTGTTGGTGATGAGGACAATGCATTTGAAAAATCAGAGGAGTAATTCTGTTCACTTTTTACAGAGTTGCTTAACTGCAAGAATTTTACTTGACAAGTTCTGTACTGCAGCAGCTGCAGCTTTAAAAAATATTTTTGCAAACTGGTGAAAATCCAAATTACACAAGAAGCAGAAGGTCCACTAATACTCAACAAAAGACAGCTGACATTTGGTCTGAGCCTGCTTCTTATGATAGTAAAAAGAGAAAATTGCCAACATGCCAATATGCCAAGCAAATGAAAAACCTTTTACCACAGTTTCTGTGGAAACTGAGTCATCTTACACACCACATTACATTACATACCAGCCATTAGTACGGACGGCCTGTGTAGGCCGAAACCACAAAGTTAAGCTGCAGCTGACTGAGTCTACGACAGGATTTGTCACGTACTCACTGCACAACAGATGACTTTTAGTTTGGCATTTTCTGCTTTACAGTAATACTGTGTCATTGCACAAGCATGACCAGACTTGCTTTTCATTAGTCTATTGACTTCATTAGTGGGTTTGGCAGATAAAGAAAGCCTGAGGAGTTAATATTTCCACTTTAAAACATTAGAAGTTAACCAGAAAGTGTTTCAGGGTTCAAGCTAAATACAGTAAGCAATATTACAAAGGGATTATTTTAACCTGCATCACCTATGTAGCATTTTGAAATCTAAAAGGGTAATTTACTTTGAAATTTTTATGAATATAAATATAATAACACACAGTGTTACCTTTGTAAGGTAAGGCATGGCAGTTTTGTGACTAGTGATTAAATATTTGCTTAAAGATCAGGTATTGTGGAAAGCTTGCAAATGTATTTGCACTCTCACAGTCAAAATAATTATGTCTACTTCCTTTTTAGAATGTATGTTTTGCTATTGTGATAGCACTAAAAATATGCTGTCTGCAAACAAAATAATTTATATAAACCCCTTAGATCCCTAACTTTCTGAAAAAGCTGGCAATACAGAGAAATATTATAAATGATAATTATTGCATACCTCTTAAGTTACTAATAATAAGTGTAGAGCTGCAGAATCAGAACAGTCTAATTTATGATACTCCCTATAACATCTGGCCATAGAGCTGTTAAGCTGAAATCTGGCTCACATAGTTAGGGTGCGCATTAATCAGATGTTAATAATGCAGCCACCTTTCACCTTCCATGGAAACTCAACAAAAGTGTTTTGTGACACACCTATCATTCAATTACAGTGGGCAACTCTAAGCAGCAGCTTGCAGAATTACCTGTTACAACCAGAATCACGCAAAAGCAGTGTGGCAAAAGCATTTTGCATTGAAGCAAGGAAATTTGGGAACCATTTACCAGCATATCTGATGAAATCACTTCTCAAGAAAGGAAAGAATATGTCACTGGCCAACACCCTTCATGCAAGATCCGAAACTTATATGCTGCGTCAATAACAAAAACAAAGTCAAGCTGTGGGTGGTTGATAAGGGTGAAACTTGGCTCAGCACCTCAATTATAAGACATTTTTATTCTTTTTTAAAATCTTTTGTCTGATAAATATATGGGTTTAAAGCATTTACTTACTTTGTTGGCTCATCTCATCTCTCTTTTTTGCTGACATACTGCAACGATGTAAAAATAATAAAATAAGATCACAGGTTTATGTCTGCACAATCCAGCCAGGAGCAGTTCATGTGTTCATGTGTGCCCCTCCTGACTCAGAGTTCTCTTGTTTCTTCCTGAAGTCCAAGTGGACATTTTAGATGTAGTGACATTGAATCCAGGCATTTTTAAGATATGGCGACGTAGCCTCATATCTTGTACGAACTTGAAAAAATACTTTTAAACCAATGCTGTGATATCGTATGCACAAGAATGGGACGGACAAACAGCACAAATGTGAGCTCACTAAAGCCCAACTATTTTATTGAGTCGATGGGGATACTAATGATAAATTTAAAAGCTTCTCATGGGATCTTGTGTTTACAAGAATAGACAGGCTCCCAGTTACACTGACCTTTGACCTCCAAATTAAATCGGTTTATCGTTCAGTCCAAGTCCAAATGTGACGAAGAACCTCAGATATCTGTAGCCAGATATCTAATATATTGGATTTACAGTCAATTTGTGCATGAGTTTAAATGCATGTACAGTTTTGACTTTGCACATTAGTGTCTGTGCCACACCTTATGCTACAGCCGGCAGTTCTACCTTGTATGTATAACTGCAAAACAAGTTCTACTGCAGCCTGAAGAACATCGATTGAACCGTTTATTAACACTGTTCAGCACCAATATCTGTTTGCCTTGATAATAGCTCTGCACACTGCTGGTAGCATAGAATGGTTTTCAGTTAGCAAATGTTCTTTGTCAAAAGTTATTAATGCTGTTTTAATGTGTTTGTGGCATCACTTGGCCTGTGCCATCGTAGTGTTAGTATAACACAAATAGACCAATTCAAGTATTTTAGTAATCCATCTTATGGTATAATATGGCCCTCTGGAAAAGTAGGCCAAGAGTTACCTGCTGCAGAGTTACCACTCTCAGAAACTGTCACTTACCGGCGCCTCAGTTCTTTATTTTTCAGCAGGACATAACCCAAAACACACCCACAGCTAATTATTGGGCTATTTTAGAAGGAGGGAGAGTGATGGAACCCGGCCTTTAAAATCAACCCAACCTAATCCTGTTGTCACGAATTGGACTGAAAAGGTTTTCAGCACAGGAACGAGAAGATAGGACCTGGCCATGATGCAACAGCGTGTTGAAAGGATTATGTCTTTATACTGTACTAACAAACAAGACAGCTGCTGTCACTGGTTTTAAAAACACGGTTCAGTGTATTTAGGGTAAGAAAACAATAAGCCAAACTCAACTTCCCGCTCTTCTGACAAGCAATGACAGTTGCTTTTGAAGCATCCACATTGCGAACAAAAGGAAGATAAAACGGACCCTTTATTAAACATTCTTTCTCTTTGAGGCAATCCACCATTAACCTCCCCAGGACCACATAACCAGAAGACCTTTTTGCTCCCCTACAAAGGAGGTGGGAGTTAAAACAACGAACCAACATCTGGTTTGTGGACTTCAGAGTCCTCGATAGCAGAGAATGCACATTTCTTGTCCAGCACTCACACAATTATCATAAATCTGATTTAATCCCTTAAATCAAACAAATTCCCAAGACTCTAACAGCCGCCCCGGGAAGGAATTTACAGGGCGGCCATGAAGCTCAAAAAGGAGTCAAACTCCAAAACCGGTACAAATAAGATGTCAGACTGGGTAAAAGTAGGTTCATCACTGTCCACTGTGTGACCGAGGACAACGGAGGTACAAGAACTGTACAAATAAACCAAAGTGATGAGAGCAGGTGACGTGGAGCGACACTGCCACTGTCTGCTGGAGTTTGTAAGTTCACCCTAGTCACGGAAAAATGCTTTTTATGTCATCGTGTCATCATGTGATATTGTCTCAGGGCTACGATATGTTTAACTGTCAATGTTCAGGTTAATGCATGGTTAATTTTGTAAACTGTGTGTTACCAGGTGTTAGACAAAGCCCATTTACCCTCCATAATAATTTGAATGGTACAATAGTATATTATATATTACTTGTTGTTGTTCTGTGATGAAATGTGGGGTTTGATGAAAAGAGGAATATCCAGTCCACGCGTAAGATTAATTACATTAAACGAAGGAGGCAAATTGGAATCGGTGGCTGAAAGACGTCTCTACCTCTTGGCAACGCACTGAGGTTTTTAATAAAAGTTTTTTGCAAGTTCATAATTCCACCCTGAAGAATGCAGAAGAAGAAACGAGCCTCATCCAGCAGATAAGTCAAGGCCGAGTTTCTCTCATTCCTACCAAGTCTGGTGTCTATGCCTACACAAGTGTTTTTCACGTTCACGTTTATTCAAATGTTCTGTAGGCATCGATTACTGAATAATTAAAAAGAGCTGGTTCTGTTTGTATGAGGGCTCTAAAAATGGAAGCGAACTCATGACAAAAAGGCTGATTTGGGTTTGTCAAAGTCAGATCCTATTGTTTCCTTAACTTGGTCTCTTGTGTTTTAACCAGAGTGACTGATTACTGGACCATAGAAAGTCTCTAACGAACCAACATTTAAACTATAGCTTATAGAACCTGGCGCCCCACTTTGAGGAATATTAATGTTTACAGTAATTTATTAAATTACATGCCGCAAATCGCTGCTCATTTCTATTGTCACTGACAGCAGCTGTCACAGTCTTCACTAAAGAAGTTTTCCCGTACCATAAAACCTAATGCAGGTAATTTTGAACTTTTGAAAGTATCAACTTACCCATAACTATAAGCCTTATATGTGGCATTTGTTGCTATTTGGGTAGGATTTTACTAAAAAAACTAGATTCCTCACATCATTACAAACATTGCCGTCACCATATATTGTAGTAATTCCAGATGCAAATTTTTAACCAATTTATTTACAGCAATGTATGCAAAAAATGTACATGAGAAAGAAATGTGTTTTATATTCTTGGAAGTGTAGGTTGTTAATTCCACACCTCTGCCACCAGATTAACAACTGGTTACACACATAATACAGGATCTCAGTTTTATGTAACAAACCCCTGTCTGGTTCTAGTTGACCAATAATAATTTATGGCACTGTTATAGAAATGTAATAAAAACCCACAGTAAAAACTTAAAACCTAAAGATAAACCATCTCATGTACAATAAGACACCCCAGTTTCCATAGACAAATGTATGTGATGTTACGTTTATAACATGAAAATAATATGGTCTCGGCAATCCCCCAGAACTAGAACTGATAATGAGGCAGCAATCGCACTTAATGAAACAAAGTGAAAAAAAAAAAAAACATGAGCAAACACCCAGTCATCGTCAAAACGTACCATTTCAAAATCACCAGATTATGACAGTTTGTGCAGTGCATTAATTCCAGGCAGAAAACACCTTCTAGTAATCCTCTTTTTATGGATAGATGCCAGAAGTCCATATTGTGCAAGAACAAAATCCAGCCAACGAAGTTGTGTGTGTTGTTTCTCTAAAAATCCAGCAGACATCCACTTCAGCGTGGTTGACATGAACATGCCATTCCAGCAGATCCTTTTAAAGCTGAATATTTTTTTCTGTAATATTCTGTTGACAGATGCTTTCTAAGATCCCGAACTTTGGTCCTAAGTCATTCAGAAAGTGCAGCTCTTCTCCCTGGTTACAGATGGACAGCTCATCCAGTGACCCGCATTTGCTCTCCGCTCCCTCATAGTCATACTTGTGAGGTTGGTCCCCTGCGTTGTTTCCATTAATCTTGTTTAGTTTCTGTAGAATTAAAAATCCAAAAGTAGAGTTGCGGGTTAGATGTTTTTCCAAAACCAAATACGGTACAACAGTGCAGTTTCATGATCAATCACTAATTGTTTATGAAGGCATTAAAAGTAGGAGCCTAGGCATTTAGTTCCAACATTAAAAAAAAAAAAAAGTCTCTCACCCTGTTCATTTGCTCCAGAAGGTACGTGTTTGACGACAGGCTTAGTGAGTGGTGGTACCTTGATGAGCCCTGTCACAGAGAGGGGGATGTAACGCTTGGGCATCCGAGTCTTTATTGAACATACGTTGTGCATATACAATGCACTGACAGAGGTTAAAATGAGTTCTTATTAAACAATTTCATCAGCGAAGAGTTTTTTTACCTGATAGGTGTCTGTCCTCTCCGAATTCCATGTACGGTACTGAAAATTAAAAAAACAGAACACTCACATTTAGATTCTACCTTACCCTGCTCTCCCTTGATTTTATCTGACAGTTAGCATCTAGTACTTAATGAAAGAATGCCAGAATGAATGATTTTGATTTTTTTAAATACAAGTTAAGGTTTTAATTAATTTGGCATCCACTTTTAAAATTAATTGTTAATTTCTGTAAAAAAAAAAAAAAAGACCGAAAATAGTGGAAAGAAAAGTGTGGAATCCTGACATTTGAGAAGCTAGAACCAGCAAATGTTTTGGCATTGTTTCTTGCTCAAAAATTATTCTCAGATGTTTCCAGAATAATATTTTGTCACGTTAATTGAATAATTATAGCACCTCTCCGGTGATGAGGAAACGCATATTTAAAGGGGAAGCTGTTGTAATCACAGCCATAATCACTCACCATGTGTTGCCCTGCATGGCTTTTGTAAGAGTCTCTGTGATGCTGCGCGCCCATTGCGTTCATGTTATAGTTCATCTGCAGGGGATATATAGAAAGGTTAAATAAGATTACAAGAGTGTTGCACATGACAGCAACCAAGCTATGGATATTATACCATAAGTACGAATTTAAGTTTTTGTTTTACATAAGAAGACACAAAAGATATTGTTACTCACCGAGTTGAATACTGAGCTGTTGTACAGGAACCTATCCATTCCCCCGCTCATTGCTGAAGCCTAGTTAAGCAGAACTAATTAATAAACTCTAATCAACTCTTTTTCTTTTGTTTGCAACACTTATCAAAACGTGTTATTAAATGTCTAAAAATTAAAACACAGCCTAACGATCAGGTTCTGGAAATTAAAACTTTGAATCGTTCTCTTTTGTAAAAGGAAAACCAACAGTACATACATTACGTGCAGTCAGTTCCCAAACACATTAGGATTATAACTGTATTTCATTATTCAGCATTTTCTAAAATATTAAGGCTCTGTACTTTGAACGCACCCTGTGGATTTGCAGCCATTCCACCATTCAAGGCCTGTCTATGAAACAGTCAACCACAAAAGTAGGAGAGAGGGTCGGGTGATGAATACCAACCTGCATGCTTCCCTGTTTCAGGCCCTCTGTTACATCTACGCCACTTGTAGGTGTCAGGAGCAGGGTGGGATCACTCTGGCAGTCAGACAAAGAGAGGAAACAAGGTTCAATAGTTGGAGGAGCCCTCCTAATAATGGACAAGTACACCGTCACTGTCCGTCTCTAACCTGCAAGCTGCACACAGTGAACTCACCTTGCATGCAGAGCCACCTCCTTCTTGGTTGTAGTTTATGAGGGTCTGGTTGCCCCAATCATTTATTTTGGGTATGCTACTGAACGCCTTTCGAAGTTGCACTTAATGCTGAGTAAGAGTACTGCAGACACAACAGAATACAGCCTTTAACATAATTCCCATGGGCAACGATGGCCTCAATGAAAGTAGGTCCCACAACCGGTAGAACAGATAAAGCTTTGGGGAAAGTGAAAGAGTGTAACTTGCTCCTCCTTCACTACCAGGAGTGAGACTATGGCTGTCTGTTACTGGGGAACTTCCAGATGTGAATCAACAACAACAAAAAAAAAAAAATCATAATAATAAACTGATAAATTGAACTGATGGTTCTGAACGGATTCAATAGTAGCAGAAACAGAATTAAAACATGTGTAACACCTGCATACTAACTTCAGTTGGTAAGAAGCTTTTTGGTGACACATGATCTTAGTTTAAGTCAACAATGAGTTCATTTCCTCGGCTAGATTCATTTGGATGTTTAATTGACTTTTTATAGCTATACTCACACAGAAATAACAGCAGTCCGAGAAAAATGAATCCAGTGGTTACTGCCCCAACGTTGATTCTCCTGTTTGCTCTTTTGCTGCGGCAAACATGTCCTCCTCCACAGTCGCACACCGTCACTTCCAGAGTTTGATGTCCGGTCACGCTCTGCTGGTCCTGAATAACCAGGGGCACTGAGTAGTTACCATAAGGAAGTGGCTTTAGGCTTACCAGGCCAGCTTCTTCACCTGGTGAAAACCAAGAGAACAATGTTCATGGCACTTCCACTTAAACCACTGCGTTTAAAGAGTAGATTACATTTTTGGTTTTTGTGAGGTGGTGGTAACGTGGTTCGGTACTAACCAAAGGCAGGGTCCAGTTTCCATCGCTCTGACTGAACTTTTACCTGACCCCCAAGAGAGAAGGCGAAGGGTCCGCTGAAAGGATGCACGTCTGCGTCCTTAGCAAGCACCATGATCTTGTTGTCCTTGTTTCCACAAAGAATGAGGCTATTGTTGGCCAGCCTCGGCGTGTTGTCATTGACATCCCCCAGGTGAATCTTTATAGTGCAGGTGCCTGTGGCTGGTGGCTCATCTTGGTAAAAAAAGTCAAAGAAAAAATTAACAAATTATTAATTCAGCAATTTAGTTTCCCAACAGTCCAGAATAGCCATCTTCGTTCAGTGCAGCTCCTTCATACCATTGTCTATGGCACCAATGACGACATGGTAAATATTATTGCTATCGACAAAAGCCGATTCTCTGTCCATCTTCTTAGCTGTTAGGACCTTTCCTGTTCTGTCATCAATGGTCACCCAGCCAGCTGGATCTTTTAACAGCACATATCTGTTCAGAACAGGAGACAGAAAAAACGGGGAATAAAAACTGCCGGACACCAAATGTGTAAACTCTTGGTGTTCTGTGGTACAATGAATAAACAGTGACCATTTTGGATTTAAGGCAAAATGGATGCCGTTTGGGCCCAACCAAAGCATTAAACTAAATGTATGTTTGTAGCAATTTAGAAAAACGTTTCAAATCAAGTAATTTGTTCCCTTTGTCATAAAAACAATACGGGACATATCAGAAATATTGCCATATCATTTTCTACATTTTCAAATGTTGAGTATGAGGATACCAACTTGATTTTGGACACATCCGAATCGACATCGTGAACCTTTGGAGTGTACAGTTCTTTTCCTGGTGACTCTTCTTCCTTTCTGTATATGTCGACGGTATCTTTGTCAAACTGAGGTGGGTCATTGACATCTATCACTTTGATCGTGCTGTTGATTGAATCTGAAAAGGTTTTCGCTCCGGGTTTGCCATTACAAACAAATAAGGGTTCCTCGTTCTCCACTCCGATCTGTAGACTGGTTAAAGTTGTCCTATCAAAATCCTTTCCCTGAAAGAAACACAATTTTAGGTTAGCTCTTGTGTTACTGTTGTTTAAGATAACATTTATGTATATCCGCTGTAAATTAATGAGATTTCATGAGAGTGAGAATAACCTTGATGACACTTAGAATGCCCTCATTTGTTACAGGGTCAGTTTCAAGTTTGTAGTTTCCCTCCTCGTTCCCTTTTATGAAGAAGTATTTGGCACGCCAGCCCGAAGTGTTATGAGTGTCTTTGTCTTCTACAGCAAATCTCAAAATATCATTTTTGATGGTTGATTCTTGCACTTCACACCGGTACTGGATAGGTAGAACAATTAAAATTTTAACATCATGCATGACTCTATATAGCAAATTTAACAATGTAATTCTAAATAATCCTTGCCTCCTTCTTCTTAAACATCGGCGGATGAGTGTTTGCATCCTCAATATTCAGTACAACGACAGCGGTGGAGGAGAGGGACGGTGTTCCGTGATCTTTCGCTTGAAAAATAAGTTCATACCGCTGTGCTTTCTGCAAACATATAATATATATTTGAAATAATTATGTTGAAAAATATGTGTGCATATACACGCAGATGTCAATTGTACAGCAGGTAGCTGGGCCTCACATCGTAGTCAAAACATCCTTCAAAGGTCAGTTGGGCCGTTCTGTCATCAATCTGATGCACATCAATCTTGGGCACTTGAGGGTTTTGTGAAACCAGGCTTATGGTAATTTGAGAATTAGATGTGTTCAACTTATCTATGTCTGTGGCCTGCAGCTGTACTGGCAGGTACCCTGCAAGAAATTCAGAAAAGTGTCGACAGGAGATCTGGTAGTGCAGACACAAACTCTTTAAGCCTGTTACACAATTGTACACTTACCTTGTGGCATATTTTCTTTCACGTTAGCTTCTATTCTGGATTGGAAAAATCTCGGTGGATTGTCATTGATGTCCTTTATTTCTATATCGAAAGACAGCTCTCTGTCCATTCTTTGGTGAGTATATTTGTCCAAGACATCAAACTTGATCTGTGGGTAAAGGTATTTATGTGAGCTCATAATAGCTGAAAAAAATAAAAACATGTAATTTGCAATAACTCCCCAGGTAATTGGTATCCCAAAATGATCTCACATGGAAGAAGTCATAGGCCTCCCTGTCAATAGGTTTATGCACTTTGACAATCCCCGTCACTTCATCGATGCTGAACACTCCCATTGGCTCCTCAGTCACACCCATTCCACTTAACTTGAACATGTGTAGATCATCCTTCAGAGATATCTTGTCATTAAACATCTGGAGTCAGAAAACACAAAAATGAGCTGTTATTTCCGGTCACAGCTGGGATCCCCAATTTCCATTTCTTTTACACAATGATGTCTTCACCTGTGAAATTTCTCTGGGGAATGGCCCATTGTCTTCCTCTTCCACTTCAATTGTAGACAGAACCCATCTTCTTTTAGAACGCTGCAAAAGCTCCTGTAATTCAAACATGCAGTTTTTGCAAACAGTAAAACATTTTCACAGATGTTTATAGCAGTAATTTTTAGAACAGTTACCCGCTTGGCACGCTCCTCGTGGTTCAAACCGTCAGTCTTCAGGACTGCTACCACGAACTATAACATGGAAAACTGTCATCATCATAGTCGTTCTTGTTATGTCTTAAGAAAAACATTTAATTAGTGCCTCTTATTATATTTTTTCCTGCTTATCAATGGCAGTTTTCTCTTTTGGTGTTACAGTATATTTATGTTCATTTCTTCTTCCTTGGATTTCGTTCATTCATTTAATTGGGAAGTTATTCCCTATGTGATCAAAGGGTCATGGATGTCGTGGCAATTTTTTTATTAGGAAAGTGTATTTTAATTAATTAAATTCGTCAAATTAATTAAAATTAATTAATTTAATTGTGTTTTTTGTTAATAAAAGGAAAAGAAAAAAAAATTAATCTAGATTTGTCCAGCCATCGGTTTTTCTTGCTACAGTAAGAGGTGGAGCGCACCTATTACAGTCGGTTGCCTTTTATTACGACACATAAGGACCTAATTAGATTTTCCAGTTTGTCTAACGTCCATTTTTTCATACAGTGAAAGGAAGAATTATCATTTGCACAGCTAGAAAATAAAAAGTGAGCTCCCACACAGTGTTAAATAAATAAACTTGCTATGTTTTAGACGAGCAAACTTCACCCAACAATTTCTCTAAATTTACACTTGAGCAGAAACGTTTTGAGGTACATTATGTGTGGTGTCTGACAACATAACTCCAGTTAATGTTTTTATTAGGATTCGTGATGGAAATGATGGTAAAAATTCACTGACACTCATTATTGCAAGGGGAAATCAAATATTTCGTGAATAAAACTGTGATCACTGGAGAAGATTAGTGTGACGTCTTTTAATTTAAAGGCAAGTATTGAGAGAGATTGAGATACAACTAAGTTTCGCAATGAAGGTCTGCAACCATGAACTGCGATAGTGTCATTTATGACATTATGTTATTTTAATCAATAAGTAAGAGGGCACCTCAGGATCACTATATATTTAACAGATCCGTGGTGATCTTAGAAGAATACATGTTTATTCTTCATATTCTTTAAATGTCAAAGTCAAACTCCATAGAAGTTCCGAAATATAGTTAATGGGTGTATCTTGGGTTTATTATTTTTATTTTTCTGTATTTCCTTCCTTAATAATCGCTGACGGTAAAGTGGGGAGAAAGACAAGGGCAATAATATAGGCAATATGTAAGACATAGGTCTTCGTAACCTTGCCGCCCTTGTTCCCGTGCCACCGATGTGCAGCAGGTTTTTTTTTAAATTATTAATTCTATATTATCATTAATTATTTAAAAAATAATTAAAAATTGTAATTTAAGTTAAATTACAATTCCTTATCTTTGTTTGAACCATCGGATTTGCATACAGAATGTAATATATTGGCCAAGAGTGTCAGCGTGTTTACAGTTCAAACAATGTGCTCCACCTCAAAGATCATTTTTCATTTTTACTGACTCAAAAAATGTAAAGTGTGGACAGCAAGAAAACCCCTCCCCCATTTCATTGGCGTCTGCTTGACAGCTAGCTTTGAACTAGAATATAGCTGTGCGTTGATAAATTACTTTATGACCTGGGACAACACACACATATTAACTAGTATATTTGCAAAGCTTGACATGAAAACACAAAATCACAATGTCATAAAACGACAGGAATGCCTCAAGAAGTACACGATTTAAAACACCACACGCTTTAACATCATAAGCTGCAGAAAGATGTGAAAATTATAACCCAATCTAGTCCAGGAACCTTAAACAGTTCTGGTCCCAAGCCTGTTACTCTGTTGTTTTATGTTACCTGGTCTACAACCTGTTTTTATACCAGTTTCCTATTTGCCGACATTTGTAACTAATAGAACAGCACTAATCAGATGCATGTAGACATTCCGCTGTTATTCCCAAGTTTACAAGTAAACACAATGAAACTAGATTCTTTTTGTGAACAGTGTGTAAACATAACACAGTGCAATGCCTTGTTAAAAATGAAAACAATTTCAAAATTCCATGCCTACCAATAGCAGCAGTTTTAAGGTCTCCATTGTGGTCCACTCTGCTTCATACCCTTTGTGGGAGTGTTCTAACAGAGTCAAGTGTAACTTGAATAAGAGTCCACAGAAGACAGCCCACAGTGCCTGCAGGCAGCAGATTGGCTGCTTTGCTCTTAACAAAGGTCCATTTGTTCCTTCACAGTTTAAAATGTTAAATATGATATTTGTACGTGCACTTTTTCCGCAGGATAAAAGCAGTTTTAGCTGAGTATAATAAATATTTAGCGTTGAATTTGCTTTTGTGAGAGAATCTTTTAGTTGTAACCGTGGGAACTTTTACTGGGCTCTCCTGGTGTGCTGGGAAATGTACCTTGGCTCAGGTTTACACCCCCCAGCTTTCTAGCTCAGGTTATCATGCATTATTTATGTTTGACTTATACCACCGGCAAATGCATCTCAAACTGTTAATCCCCACAAGTATTTGACATAAATTAAATTAATTTTGAACCGAACAATACCTCATTCTGTACAGTATTTTCACTAATTAAACCAGCTGTCATTCAAAAGCAACAGTTTAAGAGTTGTCTGTATTTTTGTGTTGCACTTTTTGAATGACTCATCACTTAATATAGACAGTCAAAGGATTACACATTACACAGAATAAAACTATTATCTAATGCTTAACTAATGAGAGCATGACTACGTCCAGTTAGCCACAGGCAGTGTTTTAAAACCTGTCCGTCGGTGACATTGATGTGGAAGCGTTCCCATTAATTAAGAACCTTACGTTTTTTTTTTTGGGTCTGGTTTTCGATTAGTTTTTTGTCGGGATGTGCACATCATGGCAGAGAGCAGCAGACAGTGGAAGAGAATAGAAGAGCAGAAATGAGGAGGGCTGGGTGCAGCGGAGTGGACCGGTTCCTAGTCCCATGTTAGGCTGCATGTTGACTGAGTTATGGTTTACGTAATATAAAGCAAATAAAAGCAAAACAAATCATAAACCTAGGCAAGGACCTTTACTGTTATAGCTGCCACTATACAACTGTTAAAAAAAATGTTATAGCAACCTTCCGTCAATAAACATAATTTTTATACTGCGTGATTCTTCCAAAGATTGTGTGTTTAATTATAAGGTGAAAGGTGAAAGGTGAAATTCCCCTCAGGGCTGCTCAAGTTCTTTCAAACTCTCTATGAGTAAGTTTTACTTTACTGTCCTCGATTTTCTCACAACTTTCACGTGTTGTACTTTTCTTTTGTCAGTCTAAAAAAAATGCAAAGTTATTACAATACTCTATGTAGACCAGTTGTCAGGGGCAAAGTTACACACCAGATTCCACTGAATAATTCAGTTTAATCAGTAGACAGTCATTGCATATTTTATTTTTTTATGGCACTTATAGTGTTCCAAAGAAGCTTTCTGCTCACAGTGTTGCTGTTTCAAACCCCTAAATAACGACTGACAGCAGACGTTTCCATCACTAAACATAATTTTTACAACGTGTGCTTCTTCCAGAGGTTGTGTGTTTAATTATAAGGTAACACAAAACATCGTTCTGAAGTATGTATTTTTGGAATGCCCTTAAGGACTGCTGAGGTTCGTTAACACCCTCTATGAATACAAACAGCTTTAAGTCAGGTTGTAGTGGCACATGGGATCATTATGTTTCTGAACTTGATTTTCTCATAGCTTTCATCTGTTGTGTTCATCTTTTGTCGGTTTGGGAAATACTGTGTTATAAAAATGTGTAGACCTACACAGTTACAAACCCAGTTCCACTGAACTATTCATTTTTATGAGGAGACAAACACTGTTTGTCATTTATGGTTTTATTGCACTTATAGTGTTCCAAAGAAGTTTCCTGCTCACAGTGGGGTTGGGTCTAAAAGTTAGACTTTCAGTTTGCGGGTTAGTGCTTGGCGTGTTGCTGTTTATCAGTTTTCCTTGATAAAGCCATTAAACTTTGCAGACAAATACTTCACTAATTACTCCACAGGTAGAAACCAGGTCAGCAGAGGAGCTGGAGGCCAGAGTAACAGAGGAAACTAAAAGCTAACTGGCAACACATTCAAAGTCTAAGGAGAAGTCTTGTCTTTTCCCGTGAAATCATTTTCCATCCCTTGTCTGGCAGATGTTAAACGTTCTGACATGTCCCATGGCATGCAAGACAGTTTCACAGGTGCAGTTTTATTAACCCAGTATGCAGATATGTATTCTTACGGAGATAATTATTGCTTCTCATTGCAGTTAGTGTCCCAGCCCTCACATTGATGTACGGTATTTATGACTCAGGAGTTCAGTGGAATCCTGTTTAGTATTCAAAGAAAAAAAACTGTTGTTGTATTGTTTGAGAGTGCTGTTGTTGTTTAGGAAGATAATACAACTTTAGTTCACATCATACATCATTTTATTTCACGTGTTTGTTTGATTTCGTAATAAATCAATAACTGTTGTATAGTAAAATAAAAGTCCTCCTCCCTTGTGTTTTAGCTTCGTGTCACCTTGAGATTCTTTTGTTTTGTCACATAATGGAAAGGCACTTATGACCTGTTAGGGACGTGTTTAGACTATATGCAAATGTTTTTATTCTTTGTTAATCTAATTGTGTTCCATAGTTCATAGTTAGGATCATCGTTAGAGGGAGTAGCTGGTGCTACACGGCACTTATAAGTGAAACTGAAGGGTGGGAAACTGGTGGAACTGGTTGGAAGTCTGCCAAGTGTCGAATGTCTGTTTTAAAGTTTGTCAGAAGATGGTTAAATGTTTTTTAAAGTTCCTAGAAAGTAAACAAAAGTTCAAAGAACTACGTTCGTAAATGTCAGGCAAGGGAAAGGCCAAAAGAAATATCCTGTATGTTTTTCTATACATCCTTAGGAATTTAGCACAGCTTGACCCGAGGGAAGAAAACACGCCTGAATTTGAAATCTCTGAAGACAAGAAATTGCTTGAGTTAGGAATTGAGGGAATGAGCTCAGCTCAGGGATGAGTACTGCTACTTTGGGTATCAGACCAACGAAAAAATATATGAAGTTTAAGATTGTAGGACATGTCATAAAGGAGTTAATTTCACAGGAGTAATGCGTGAGGCTTTGTAGCGTTTGTAGTTTGAAGGAATTTATGAAATGCTGTGCGTTCCATCGTCACTGAAGGTGACATGTTGAACATTGTTTTCTGTTTGACTCATTGTGATACCCATTACGAAACATATATAACTGCATTATGCTGTGGAGTTAAAGGCATTTCTATCGAGTTGAAATATCCGTGCACTGGTCACGGCCTGGTAATCGCCACTTGTTGGCCTTGACTCACATCTTCAACAAGTAGAAGACAAAAACTAACCACCTAGGGCAGAGTGCAGCAGCCTGTAGGTTGTCAGCAGTCCAACACACACAAACAGTTCCCCAGGCTGCACTCATCAATACCCCTGCAAAGGTCAAACACACCAGGGTGGCAATCGTACCTCCGATAACGCGGTTAAAGATGGCTGAGTAAACTGCAGGCAAACTGGTAAAACTAGTAGAACAAGATAGTTAAATGCACAGGGGAGGGAGCGAGCACAACTACAACCTGTAGCCATTGGTGCCTTATTTGCATGCGATATTATACTCCCAATTTTCCCTGTGGGAACACAGTTCCCCTCCTTCGACAGATCGACACATTGTTGTATTTTGTGACGTGATGTAAGTGAATGATGTGTTAGCTTTGGTGGATGTGTTCGCAGATTTCCCACCCTTTCTTACATGCAGTGGTCACATGAACAGCAGATGAATAGAACCAGTGAGCCAGTGAGCACAAGGCAAACACAGGAAGACATAAATCAAATTCAACATGCTGATCCTCCACTTTATTTTTACTCAGCTCACAGCTCACGCAGGATGAAGTACAGATTATGATTAACACCGTAAGAAGCTGCCGTGAAAGCAGCAGAACACAGGGTTAATGGGGAAATACCTGTTGATCTCCACACAAACGCCCTGGTGCTCACACGCCCAGGCCGACACGTTGTGTGTAAACAGATTTTCGACAGCTGACTCACTCACTTATCTTACTCTCACACAACGTCACACGACAACTAACTTAGTCGTCGTGTTGTTGTATTTGGCTTTAACTTTGTTCGGTAGTTGTTGGTTATTGGATGTTAGTGCAGGTACCTGCATAGTTTGGTAATGCAACAATTTGCCATTATGGAATTGGAAACGTACTTTAAAGTACTGCAGTCACAAACAAGAACCGATCCGCATGCATTCACAAATGCAGTTCCATTCAAGATACAGTAAATAATAATAACAATAATAATAAACATGCACATGACCAATACCAATAAACAAAAACAGCCTTTTCGGATTTTGCTTCTGCCTTTTGTTGATTGTCTGAAAAGTTAATAAAATGCATGATGTGCATCTTTTTAACTTGGCCAACTCGTGTAGTTCACGAACAACAGGGCGGGAGGAGAAGTGTCCTAGTGTCCGACACTTGAACCTGAAGTTGAAGTGCGACTGTTTACTGGTCTGTGCAGCCAAGAGCTGTCACCTTGATGTCTTTATGTTTTTAATGCTCACCGCAAAGCCATTTTCACCAATGTGAAAGTGTGGGAATATGATCACAAAACGAAAGAGCAAACACAGTTTTTTTTTGTTGCAGGTTGATGTGACCCATGGCACACAGTGTTACAGGATCCAATGTCTTTTGAGATCAAAATTCTGATCAGGCCACTCTGTTCAGCTATAGTAAAAAGTAAAAGGGTCTTAGATCTCTCTATTGTCTTTGTACATGCCAGAACTGATTCCTCCGTATTTACACACTGTGTCAGTGAGTAGCGATGTCTTCCTGTTTCACATGGATTTTCGGCACCTGCACTTTTAAGACACAAATTGGACGGCAGGTATGTTTCCCTCTGGCATTAAGGAAAACAGAGCTTGAACTGACAATCGTTTTATCTCAGCCAGAACATGTTGGTGCCTGGCGATGGGATGACTCACACATTTGCATATAATGTCAGAAAGCTTTCGACGCTCTTGCCAAGTATCTAAAATCTGCTAGGAAAAATAGCTTTAATTATTTTTACTTTTTTTTTTTTTACATTTAAAAGACAGTAAATCACAGGCAGGTCAACCATGGTGGGGTTTCCCAGAAAGAACAGGAATGCACATGTACAGGTCAAAAATCCCACACAGTGTGTGTACACACAGTGTGTGTATCTACTGAGAGAACAACTCAGTCTTTATGAGGAATTACTTTCAAGGCACCTTTCTCCCTCATCCTCTTCCTCTGTTTCCTCATCCCTTGTTTGGGGAACGGAGGTCAGCAGGAGGGTGTCAGCGTGAACCTCGTCATCGTCCGACTGAATCACAGGCGTGTCCGCATCCCCCCCGCTGCTTTCACTGGAACCAGATGATGTAGAGGACATGCGAGACTTTGAGAGAAAGCAAACTTCGCCCTGCGCTTCAAAGGTGCACGGTCCCTGTAGACGACTTCTGGATCTTCATCTTTCTCTTCTTCATCTTCCCCCTCTCCCCCTGTTAACGGAAAGTGTTAGAACTTGTCAGTACCTGTTCTGCCAGTGCTAGTCAGTTCAGTTGAGGGGACCTGCTTTCTATAGGGTAGAGAATGTACACGGGCTTGCCATATAATTACTGCTGTATACACACTTTTTGTGTGCGCGTATTTGCCGCTCAAATTTCGTCGTAAAAATGTTGTTTAAATATTTTAAAAACCACAAAAATGTTCTAAGCTGCAGGTAACCTGTATTTTCACATCAGAGTAGCCTGCAAGAAAGACACCTACAAGCTGTTAAGTGCACGTCACCTGTTGGATTATGCTAAAGCCAAATAATAACCCCAATTACATTAAATACCTTTTTTCAAGTAAATGGTTCAATTCAAGATTGTCGGGCTCAACCGAAGACGTATTTCTTCCGGTTATTCTTCCCAAACTCTGACAAAAATCAACTGCCTTTTTAGCCAAAACTTACCTTTAATGAAGAAAATCCCTGATACATCTTAACATAATTATATTTTATGTACTTGCACATGAAACTAAAATATGACGCTACATATAAAAGACAGTTGCACAAGTTAGTAACCGGTGCACCTGGTAGTGGGGATGCCAGCGCTCCCTCCTCTGCTCCGGATCCTGAGTTCAGAAACACATCGAGAGCTTCCTGGTCTGATATGTCCATCAGGTCCATCTGCTCCAGGACATCCACATTCACCTCCATTGATGAGATACTGCCCATGGGAGCTGTATAGACATCAAAATGGATACGCATAATTTAATCTTGACATTGTGCATGGGTGCAGCACTTTACAATGCAGAAATCAGACCATGACTTATTGTCACTTAGTATTTTAAAATCTGCAACGTGAAATTAGTTTTATGTCAGTGACAGTCAAGCTGTGAATGTGCGTTAAACTGTACTGCGCTGTGACTCACGTTTCCTGCAGTCGATCTGCAAGTGAACGGAGGGCAGGTGGTGGTCCACATCATGCTGGTAGACCTCTTCAAAAAACCGCTGTCTCTCCCTCATCTTCAGTTGTTGGGAAGACTCATTGTCCAGCACCCTCTGAGAGTTTTCAGTCTCAGCTGACCAACAAAACAAGACGCACACACAGACATGAATTTTAATAGTCTTTAAATGCAGTAATGTGCATTGAAAATCAACGTTTACTTAGACAAAGGCTTGTAAATGTGAAAATTCTTGCCTTCTGAACATTCAAAGTGAAGGTTAATGGTTAATTTGTGGTTGCCTGTTACTGTTTTACAAGGAATTTCGCAAACCAGTGGAAACTGTAAAGCTGCTACCAAAACCTGTGTGTTTCTAAACCACAGGTAGGTTTTCTCTGGGAGCAGATGCTTTGTAGATTAATGACACAGGGAACAAGTCTAGTCATCGTCCACAGATAGCTGCAGGCTTTTACCTATCAGTTATCTGTCAAATATATTTATTCATCAGTTGTTTAGATAATGTCAGTGATAAGAGAATAGCAAATAAAAGATTCCCCCAAAACAATAAAGACCAACCTTGTTTTACTAAAGAATATATATATGTACAATATATATATATAGTATATATGTATATATGTATATACCAGCCAAACTGATTATTCCAATCAGTAGTAGTTCATTGATTTATACAGCACATAAGCACTAATGTATGTCATATGGGCACATTTCTTATCAAAATTTCTAATTTTACCAAACCTTTGCCACATTTCCATTCTCTCTCTACTTTGGTTTTAGTCAGCCTTTGTGACTTTTTGCAAAGCAAAACAAAAATGTTCTCATGATATTAGTGTGACCTCTAGTGGTTGTGATCAGCCACACAAAGTAGTAAAAATGACATCACATTAGTTTTGTTATTAACCAAATATTTGCTTAGATACCTGCTGCTACTGTATTTGAAATTATGTTTTGTTCATTTTAATACCTTAGTTACAGTCATGTTTTAATATTGGTATTACTGTCAAAGTGTTTAGATAACGTGGCTTTTATTTGACTTTCGGCATGTTATTACTGGTTAAGCCTTTCACACCTGCACTTGTCAATGTGCCACATGCTCAAAGAGCTAAAGTTTTTCCGCTGCATATACAAATATTTTTGATCTTTGTAGTTTTGTATCAATGAAAAGCAGGCATCTAGAAACCGAACAGTTAGCCAATGCAAAGTCTGCAAATGTCTGAAGATCATCTAACTCAGCGGGCTCGATCTGCTGTTTGACAACCGTCCCTGCCCTACCCACTGCCGTTTACCTGGATCAGCTGAGTCAGGAAATGCCCTCATGGAAGATACCATCTTTGATGGCACCTGATTTCGATAATTAGCAATTAGCATATTTTTTATTCAGTACGTTACGAAACGAAATGACAAGGACGCCTTGTCGCCTCACTTCTGAGGATGCAGTTTGGCATTTTGAACAATGTAGTTATGATTCATTCCTTCACGTTTACGTGTTTTTGTTGTTTTCAGACAAACTGGAGTCAGTCAGAGCATAGATTTTTGGCAGTGCAAGAAATACATTTTGCCTTAGATTTAGATGTGTGACAATATGAACATGTTATGAAAAACAAGGTCTCGACCTCTGCCAGGCTGAACAACTGTGGTTGTATAACCGTGCTGCATCCTCCTCAGGACACACTGTGCCCTTCTCCAACCCTGGTCCACAAGCTGACACTTTGACTCATGTCAGGGGATTTGTGTGTGTGCGCGCGCTTGTGTGTGTGTGTAGAATCATAAACTATATGTGTGATTATGCATTCATACTTTTGTTCGTTGTTTATATATGAATGCTATTGTGTTTATGCTCATTGTGTCTCCTCGTTTATGTGTAACATGTCCATCAAGCCTCCAGTAGGTGAACTGGTTCCACGTACACAGTTACAGACGTCACCTGAGTGAATGCAGCGTTTCTCCTGCGTGAGAACAAACACAGCAGCACATCTGTATCACCCGGCCTATTTCCTAAGACAGCTCCATCTCTGGAGACTCAGTCCATCAGTCGTTGTACCACAGGCCTGCAGGGTGTTTGTCCACTGTCATGCCCCAACGGCACCTTTGTATTCTGTCACTCAAGCTTGTTCATGCATGTAGACAGCAAAGCACTGTAACTGGAAACAGGTTTTTATAAAGCAGCTTGGGTGAAACACATCATTGTGATTTTAATTCAGTACCACAAATGTGTGTGTTCATCACGCGTGTTTTCTGTGGCATTTCAGCATATTTAAATTCACAAATATTGGATTTAGAAAAGATCAGTGTCCTCAACCTGACAAAAGCCTCCGCCATATTGTTGCTGCCTGCCATTGCCCACAATCATTCAGCAGTCATCACTCTACAAGTGTGCAAAGCTTGAGAGAAATGAACGAGTTACTGTTACTGCAATGACGGGGCTTCAGATGATGAGGATGAAAGTGCACCGTTTACGTAAACTGCTGGTCTTACGGGGGTCTCTCACTCTCGGAGTGTGTCTCGCTTTCTCTCTCTCTGTGTCCTTCGTTCTCTCTTTCTCTTCATCTAAAAACAAAATTCTCACTACCCGAGTTCAGTTAGCCAGTGGACATCGGCAGCCCACGCACAGGCTCAGCTGCATATCTCCGTCTACCCCTGTGTGGGAGAAACGCACGCATGTGAAAGGCTGACTCATCAAGATAACCCCTTGAGTTTTTTTACCACCCTGCTGTGAGAGACGTGTAGGAGGTCTCCATGCAAATTGGCCAAGGTTACATTACTACCGTGCTGTGTGTGAGGCCCACATGGTGTTCGTAGCCTCCACGGGGGGAATCCCTTGCTTTTGACAGGGGTTATTAACCACCACCGTTATACCATTATATAAGTTTATGTCTCTCGGAAGCAATTTAAATGAAAAAAAACATTACATTGCATACTAAATAACAGCAGGAATGAACTGTGACTACCTTTGAGTGGGCGACGTTTAAAACAACTCTGGGCAAAGGTCGGCGAGTGCAAACTCATGAAATAGTTGTGGTGTTAAATGAGCAAAATCATTCCGTTCTAAGTCGGCTGATGTGTCGTTATGTAGGTTATAAAGCGCAGTCCACATGAAAAGGATTTACTGTAGGTGGGTCACAGAACAGGCTGACGGTTGCTTTGTTAGCAAAATGTCGGCCTCGGGATATGAAAAGACGTGGCCTATAAAGCAAGAATAAGAAAACAAAAACAGGAGAGGAAAGGAAAGAAGAGAAGTTCACCATTTACCACTTTGCTGTATGTTCTGTCTGTAACTGCTGACACCGCACTAAAATATATTTTTGCTTTGTTTCGAATACTGATGGACAATATACACAGTTTTATTTGAAAAGAGAGCCAGGATTAATAATTCATTATAGCTGCTGTGTGCAAAAAACAGTTCTGGCAGTGTCTTACATCTCAGACTCATTTTGCTGATGATTGCCTGGGGACAGAGTAGCAGTGCTAACATCCGAACCTCTGCAGAGATTCAGGAGTTTAAAAGCAAGACTCGGTTCAGGTCCACCTCTTCCCAAGGATGTACACGGCCTATGAAAGTATTGTTTGGGACATTTTTTGACTTGTCGGTTTATTCTTCCAACACATGTGGTCTTGCATGTCTTATATTATATTGTTAATATTGTTTTCTTATGTTTTAGAACATTCCCTGATCTCCTGTTCAATCCTATTAACGACTGACAAAATCAAGGATGAGTCTTTTGTTGCGTTGTGATATGTACCTTGCTCTCGCGTTGTTCATCCATCTTTGTGGAGTTTGTATGTTGTCAGTGTCCATGTACCTGCCTTGGTTTCTTATGAGCACCCCTGTTTCCTCCAACACTACGGCATTTAGATTAGCATCATTGGTGGCTCTAAATATTTTAATTAGCTGTGAATGAGACTATTAATGGTTTTCTGTCCCTGTGTGTCACCCCTGCGGTCTGTAAAGATTCTCAGTCATCTGGGCCATGATTATACCAGACTTGTTTTTCAGGGGGCAACAGGAAGAGCAAGTGTAGTTAACGCTGAACCGCACTTCAGGGTCAACCCTGTGTCTGTAAGTCCTTGGATTCTCTCCAGCCCCTAGTGACCCTATAGGATAAGTTCAGTGGTAATAAAGTAGCCAATTGATAAATCTTGCTGTTCAGTATTAATTTTATATTAAAGCCAATATTGTGATTATACAGAATTTGTAACAGAGCTTGTAGTTTCACACTAAGTCGAAAGGCTGCCTTTAAAATTTAATGACAATGGTACATTAGAATTAGACTATTAGACTGTTTCCCAAAATGTCTTAAAAGCAATTAAACTGTAGCTGCATTTTTATAAACTCTCAATTTAGTTAGATTTATTTGTTCACTGAACAATCATGAGCTAATTTACCATTTATTAAAAATTTATACAGATTCTGTGGTAGAAAAAAGAACAATGAATAGAGAGCCTTATTTCTCAAACAATGTTTGCCGGGAAGTCTACTAGTGCATTAGTTTTATATCGTTATATCAAGTTTTCAAATATTCATTCATTAAGCTTACAATTGATTCCACAGTCTCTCCTGAATTTTGAACAATGCTTTTTGTTTTGTGAGTTCTAATAAAAAGTACACATCAGACTCTGGTGCTGGTTTTGACACGTGGAGGTCACCAATGCTTGACAAACCTTCAAGGCCTTCGGTTTGTAACCTGACGCCTGTTAGGAACGCGATGGATAAAGTCTCTAGTATATAGGCCTTGTTTAGCCACGAAATAACCAAATCTTTCCTTGATTTCGTAACATTAAAAATAGTTATTGTTTCTCAGCTGTCATTGGATGAACCTTTGGTAAAACACAGCCGTGGTTGTGGTTCCTGTTTTGCAGAATACAAGAGGAAGCTCGCCTTGTTTTTCTGACTATTTAAGAAACCAGAACAGGGGTAGGACTGGACAGAGACAGAAAGGCTAATGTTTTTCAGTGGGCCAATGACCAAGTCAGGCTATACGGTTTTTATCAGCTGCCATAACTCCTGAGATGTGTTACGGGACCTTCCTCTATCCAAAAAACTCCTTGCTCCATCTCAGCCTGCACTCGACCATAATTATCTAGGGCTTCCTGTTACATAAAGCTGGTACCAGCCTTCAAGTGCACACCCAACAACACAGGACTTCTATTGTGTTGCAGTGCATGACTTCTCCGCTTACTGCCTTGATTATATTGCATCTACGTGCATGTACGGTATCGGATAAGTTTGTGATTGAGAAATAAAGAAAAGAAAAAAGAAAGTGTTACGCAACCTCAGCCTGCTGCATTATTCCCAGTAAATAGTGACTGTGGTGTCAGTGATTTGGAAGCAAAGCTTTGCTGCGCCTGCTTGACTCAACTAAGCCTCATTCTGCTAAGCACGAGGGAGCAGTGACGAAATATGTTTTTGTGCATTTCTTGTGTGTCAGTGAACAGAATGGAAGTAATTTCACTGGCTGCAACACTGCAGGATATTTGGTCTTTTTTCCTTGTCGTCCTTGTAGTCCACATGTTGTGGTGTGTGTGTGTTTCTGCAGGGGCAGCAGGTCCAAGTCCATAGGTGTCAGTTGATCTGGAGCACATGATCCGTTCACCCCGTCTGGCTATTCTTCTAGGGTTTAATCCTCTTCCCACTTTGACTGCTCCGGTCCTGATGATCCACACTGTTGGTTTTCATATTTCCATTCGCGTGTGCAGCACTGAATGGGCATTTGTTTCTTCCTGTCAGTTTATTTTTGACGCATTACAGTCATAACACCAGCAGTCTTGGAAACTGCACTTGAAGCAGGGAATAAATGGGCCTTTTGAACCCACGAGTCACATGGCACAGCATTTAATCCCCTTGTGGCGACTGGAAAGAAATCCCGTTCCCATCTTTCTAGTTTCAGTGAACAAAGAGCCGAGGTATTTTTGTGAGCGTGACAGAGCTAGTAAGGTAGTTGCACACCCCATCCATCTCAAAGTCCACCCCACCTCTCCAGTAGCTCCTAATTTCCCCCGGGGGCTGATGACGGTGTCACCCAGCTCCCGGCAGTATACCGGCATAATTTTGAGATATTACTGCTATTATTTACTGAGCTGATCACTCTTATCTGCTGGCCTTGTAGCCACAGCGGTCCATCAAGCATAAATCATTTACGAGTGAGATCACTGCACCACAACAGTCCCCTCGCCTGCTGAGCCCCCCCCTCACTCCTCTCAGTGCTGACACACACAGCCATGTAGTACAAAGTCATACCACACTGGACATTTATGACACCATGTCCTGCCTCTTGGCACTTGCACAGCATCCACCGCTATCATCTTCATAGCGTGTCATGCTGCAGGAAGCACAACCTGAAGCCTAGAGCAGCACATTCTTTACATGAGCACATCTTCTCCAGATGTCTCTAGCTCGTAATGTATGTCCATTTCGTCAGGTTTCCATGATCTCACACCGTGATCATATCTTGTCTGACTGGCCACAGTGGAAGTGTCTGATCAGATTGTGAATTCCCAGGCCATCCCCACTCCTGAAGCCATTAAGGCACTGCGCTGAGTGCTAAATGCAACGCTGACCTCCAGCCGCATGCGCTGCTCCCTGTATAGTGCAGTCTAAAGAAAGCTTTATGTCGTCTCCGTGGGGCATATGTGAAGTGCTTCGCCTCAGTCCTGTGTTCCCTGGGAAATGTTTGCCGTATATGCAACGCCAGACAGAAATGTATTTATTAATGCAGCAAGTCGCTTGACATGATAGCAGGTTTGATATTTTCATGTGCACACTCTTGACACAAAGCTGCTCTTGCGAGATCATTTGAAGACCGCGTTCTTTCTGCGAGCAGGTAGCAGTTAGCGTGTCTTTGCTGTTTCTATGTAAAGACCGTCTCACTTTAACTTCATCAGTGGTTGTTATCCTGTCACCGAGATTAAACCTCGTCTGCGTTAACGGTTGCGCCGCCGTCAAGGCCAACTGGTTTGGTTATAGACAGGCACAATATGATTGTCGTTATCGCGTTGGACTTTGTGATTTTTGAGGGCTTCTTAACGACCTTGTGTCAAAACTGCAGCAATAAGTAAAAGGACTGAAAATGACTAAATGTAATTTTCTGTTTGTCATTCAGTTTGGCAAGAGAATCAATTCTTTTAGAGCAACTTCGACGGAGTAACTACTATGTATTCTATGTAAAGTGAAATCCAACCAGGATTTAGCTGTGGAACGACACGTCCTTAATGAAGGGGGTTAACAGTTTTGCCTTCAGGCTCCAAATCATGACTATGACTCATGTAGAGCACAAGCAGTACATTGAAGAATTATTGCCCCCCTGCACAGTTATACCAACATTTTCTTTGCCCAATGTATTCTGCTAAAATCCTGAGAGATTGTACTGTTGAAATTAATGCAATAAAGTTTACAGCAACAACGCAGACTAAAGCTTCACTGGGTCTTAAAGTTTGGATTCACCGTACAGGGCTGCAAATCCTCTCAACGTGTCTAACATCACTTTCTCTTCAGTTGCATCTCTGTCACACACGCTGTTGGTTACTTACAGGCAAGACGTTTGTTGTGGTTGGTTGACCCAGTAGACGACATGATCCAGCGGATGTGAGGTTGGATGAAGAGCGTGTTTGCTGGCGTGTGCAGTGGCCGGTCATCTGGTCATTGCATCTCTTGGCTTTGGCACCTGGACATCAAAGTTACTACATTCAGATCAGCCTCCGTCTGCCTCTCCTCTTCTCCTTCTACCCTGCTCTGCCTTTTTTTTTTGCTGTGTTCACTGACTCCCTCCCCCTTTCTGATTTCCTTTGCTGTTCTTTCTAGGTTTTCCCTCTCACTGCTTCACACTCTCATCTCAGCTGCCTCTCACCGACATACACACCGCCCTGCCGTTGCTGGCTCAGTCGGGTATTAGGGAGCTGTGCAGCTTCAGGAAGGGGGAGAGAGCTGGCGGGCTGTGGCACTGTGGCCTGTACCAACTGGTGATAACAAAGGGGTCAACAGGATTAGAGGAGCACAGATTTTAACACAACACTCCGGAATACGACCCGAGATTAGACCTGCCCCCTTCAACCACCCCTGCTTTAATATAGATTTATTTCAGGTTCAGAAGCTATACTGAATGTAATGTTCATAATTATTATGCTTTCACAATAATTAAAATTATATCATAAAACATAATAATATAATAATTATAAAATGTTAATAAATCACCACAGTCTTTCTCAGCATAACAGGAAAAAAATCAGCTATTTACGTCACCTAGTGGTTATTTTTCAGTAAAATCCATTGTTAAGCACTATGTAATGACTATATTATGATGAATGATTTCACTGTATTTTTTTATTACATACACCATAGGCTTAATCCTTAATGTAAATAATGGAGTTAGACACAAGTCAGACACAAATCTTACCACGGAATGAATAAACAAGTCAGATGAACATATATGAAAAGCTACAGATTCAAGTGAAGAGTCTATGGAATGTAGTTTAATAAAAGGCTTCCATACACTGCCATAGATACATATACTGTGTGCGCATATCTATATGTGCACAAAGCAGAATCATGTTGCACAATTCTCAGGATTTTGTGAAAGCTATGATGCAAGATTTGTTACTGTGTAAATGAAGGATGAGTATGTAATAGGCAGCTCTGTTACTGAGGAGGAGATCCCGCTCCCCACACAGAGGAAAGACCCCTGGTTCTGTTCTGTATCACTGCAAAGCTGAAGAAGCCTCTTACTTAAGATGCTTCGCTGTTTGACCGTAAGTTCGGGGAGAGCGTGTGAGCTCCGCTCCATGATGTTCAACAGTTTGCTGGGGATCTTCCATGCAACAACCACCTCCAAGGGCAGAGAGCCCCCAGCCCCCTAATAACGTTGCTGGTATCACCGGCCCTGATGCTGTTACCTTAGCAGACAGCAGCAAAGAATATTGCACCAGCCACAAAACCTGCTAAAAGATTTTCAACATATTGCTGGACACATTAGGAGCTTTAGCTTTCTCAAGACGTAGTTTGCTAGTCTGTTGTTGAGGCGGACTACAAAGTATTTGTGTCCCCCTCCATCCTGGTATTAACCTTGTTCCTTGTCCACAACCATCTTCCTGTTCTTGGCAACACGATTAAAGAAAAGGTTCGGGCATCACCATAATCATTTGACTCATCATGACCCAACAGTATATTTTGCTAAATTTATGTAAAATCAAATACTTGCGACATTTGATTCTGGACTGACCAACTGATACTGACACACATTTACCTTATTAAAAACACTGCATATTTCACTTTCAGTTAAATATTCCACACTCTTCACAGTGTCTTCCACAGTGTCTTTTAACGCCTGCCTACAAAACACCCACTTGTCAAAATTTATGCCCACCATCTTTAATGCAGACTTCCGGATAAACATTTTGTATTTTCCAAAGCCCAAAGTGAGATAATTCTGACATCATCGCATTGTATTTTCTCTTGACAAAGCTTCAGAGAAAAACTCTTACAACTGTTTAAGGGTTAGTGTGATGACCATGATGAGTGGACTAGGATTATTACCTATTATGTGATTAATAAGTTTCAGTTGATTGTGGAAAATCCATTTGACTGGTCAAATTCTCCGCGATTATTGCATTGTTTTCTAAGGTAGCATGTACATTCAGAACCTTTACAGCTAATTAAAAGGTGACAAAGTCACAGACCTTCATTAATTGCTAGATGGCATTTAAGACTTGGGCACCTTTTAAAAATCAAGCCCTTTGTTTTCCATTAAAAGTAATCTCTCTTCCTGTTTTTTTTTATTCTCCCAGTGATTCCTTGCATTATTTACTTGTTGTTCTTTTGTGTTAAAGAAGATATTTAACTCACATGTGAATAACAGCAAACATGCGCTAACATGTATTTAAACACATACCCATAAAAACACACAGTGCTGCGAAGCGCCTGCTGTAACTGTCACCCATGGGGAGTGGGAGTGTGTTTGGGGGTTAATAGGCACTTAGCATCGTGGATTCTTGCAGGTCCTGACTCCCCCTTCCCTAATAAGAGGCTGCTAACAGCCAATTACATCACACTTCAGCTGGAAGAAGCAGCTTTAGTCGAACCACTAATGTCTTGGAAAACTCATTAGATAGAGAAATATATTAACACATGATTCATGGCCTTTTTAGCTTTATTCCAATGCTGTAGTCACCTGTGAACTCTGAGATAATAACTGTGATACATGTTTCAAAGTGAAAGCAACACAAGTTCGCTGCGTCACTGTACAGTCCACCATGGGGATTAGACAATATATGACTCACATATTCTTATATGAGTTTATTGTACAACACCTTTCCATAAAGCGTCTATGAATGACTAAATGTGGAGATTTTTGAATCTCAGATCCACTTTCTTCAGCTCATTGCTGAGGTAGTGTTGCCATCTGCTGGTGAAGATTGTGTATTACACTTCCCCCCCCTGACACTTCAGAAGCATCTGCTTCGTGTAGTCAACAAGTAGTGTACAGTGATTCATGAAAAAAATGCCACACTTCTTTAAATCACACAAAAATTAAATTTTTACTCTTTTTTTTTACGCCATAAATATTTGGTTTCACTACCAGGAAACAAATGTTCTGTTATCTTTCCCAACAAAAAAAATCTGGATTTCCAGTTGCTTTGGATCATATTTTTGAAGAATCAAATACACAATAACATTTAAAATAGTATTGTCATGTTTCAAAGTTGTTCAGGCTTCAAATACTCACAGGTTTATTAATTCATTCAGGTGAACGAAAGGGGATTTCCAGTGACTGTTACACAGTATTAGTATGAGTGTGTTCACGAGTGTGTATGCATGCGTGTGGGTGCGTGCACATGTGTCTGTGCGTGCCTGCGTGCGCGTGCGTGCGTTTATTCGTGTGTGTGCATGCGTGTGCACGCGCATGTTGTGCCTGTAGCTCTTTCAGCTCTGTCAGTGCTGGCTTCCTCTTTGAAACTGTGTTGTCTCAATTTTCTGCAGCATAGTCTCTGATGTGGCTTCTGAGTCATATTGTGGTAAATATACACATTTGCGCATGCACATAAGCATGCACACACACATGAAGTCACAGGCTACATGTATTCATTTCGACACAAACACTATTCACGGTCACCGTAGTTAATATTCATTCCTCTTACATTCACGTTACAGTCTGGGTGAGCAGTAGTAAGCCTGCTGACATAAGCTGCTGTGTGAACAGCGTGTGAACAGAGACGGAGCTTAAACCTCAGTGGAGGAGAGGAAAAAAAAAGTTGACATCTTCACTTCACATCTTCACAGCCACACCAGACAGTAAAGTCAAAGCCCTCAAACTTTATTAAAAATATCACATTGTGGAGTGTGGGGATATTCTGGGGGTCACCATGGCAACAGACATCCAAGTGCCACACGCACGTACGTGCACACCTGCCTGCCAGCGTTCCAACTTGTGCCTCCCTGTTAGACAGTATCTAGGTGCTGTTTGCTAAATGTGGCAGGACGGAGAGGCGACAGTGGCACTGCCTTTGTTCTCAGAGAGAGGAGCACGCAGCTCTGTCAAGGTGTTAATTAGCCATTGTGAAGAGAAAAGTTGTTAGGATTGTGCTTGCTTCAGCTGTGAGATGCACAATCCTTTGTGTGAAACAGAGCTTTGTCTTGCCAGACTTTGTAAAGAATGCAACATACACAGTGAGTGACAGCTTCTTTGAAAGCGGCAGTGCTTTATAAATACAACCAGCACACTCAATACTCTCTGTTTGTCCTTGTCAGCTGGGGATCTGACAGTTACAGTATATCTACCTGTTTTATTATTCAAACATTCTTGACAGCACCAAGTTCAGCATGATACGCTGTGTCTCCGTTGCGTTTTGTCTTGCCTGCTGCTCCACATGCATGTATGTTGTAATTGATAGTTTGCTCGGGAAAGTCTGAAATTTGAAATAGTCACAGCTCTTTGATTGTGTTGTGTGTCTCTACACACGGGCTGTGAAAGTGCGTGCATGGAAAGATCAGTTTTGGGTTAACATAATAGTTTGTGATGTCAGTTTTGCAAGTGTGTGCAGTGTTTTTCAGTGTCTAAATGAGATCTGGTGACTCATGTGGAGAAAACAGGCTGCCTGGACAGGGTGACTGACAGTATCGGTTTGACTCGTCATGCTGAGCCTTGCCACTGATATACGGCAGTGAACTTAGTATTTTCTTGTGGATATTAGTCATTACCAGATTAAAATGCAAACCACACAGTAAAAGGATTTGGGTGACCTGTAAACATAAAGGCCAAATATATTTTGTGTTTCTTGTGTGTGAAAATGTCAGATCATGTTTGTTTGATATTTTGTGAATCAGCACAACAATAAAAAAAACCTTCCCTGAAAGAGTTGCTGTGTGTGCGCAATACATATGTAACAAAACAATGATTAGGTTTGTAAATCCCGAGTGCTATAACAAAGCCGTTTGCCAAAAATCAATTTATGAACATACTAATGAAAAATTGAAAGAGGATGTGTTGGTGGTACTGTAATAAAGGCATGTAAACAGTATCAATATGTCACACTTTACAAATTGCTTTATTATTTATATCTCGGATTGTCTCTCCCCGGGGCTTGTATGTGTAATGGCTCATGTGCGGAAATAAAATAGCGTTTGGATGTTTGCTCATCGCGGAGCACTCGCCTGTGTGCATGTGTGTGTGTGTGTGTGTGTGTGTGCATGAATGTATGCATGAATATGTGAGTCACGCACCACTATTCAGCCCCCTGGGCTTTGAGTTCTGACGCCCATCTTTCAGCTTCTCTACTGCACACTGAACCCAGTGAACCTTCTGCTGTTTACACTCTCCCCCTCCTCCTGCTCGCTGTCTCTATTTATCTCTCTCACACACTCTGATGCTCATCTATTCTCCCTCCGTCGCTCTCCCGCTTTCTCTCTCCATCTCCCTCCAGCTTCCTACAGTACATCTCTCATTCTCACGCACTCAGCCTCTCTTGTGTTCTTAGTCTTTTCTCCTCTCTTTATAACTGTGCCTCTGTGCGTCTACCTCTGCAGATCAAGACTTATTCAGACTCAGACAGTCTCTAACTCTATAAGGCTCAGACAGACACTCAGGGTCTCTGTGTGTTAGGGTTGTCTCTTTTTTTAGAGCGGCCAGAGAAACAGACAGACAGAAAGTGAAATGCTTAGAAAAGGATGCTTTTCAGACATCTAAACAGTATACTTGACACGAAGTTGAAGATGGAACCACCATAGCTATCATCACTGATGTCATCCTAACCTCCACCTTCTCACTCCTGCCGTCCACCTCCACATCCTCCATCGTCCATCACCATGACCGTCCTTCCAAACACAAACATCCACTCATTCACTCGTCAGGTTTGCAGAGAGTCGAAGAGCCGTTGTGTCATCAAACCTCTCCTGCCCACACCGGGTCACTCCTGTCAACTCTCTCCAACAGCCGACTGGTAACAATGTGACACTGTGTCTTTGCATGTCTGTGTCTGCAAATGTATTTTTTCATGAATGAGGACGTGCCTCAGTGTGTGTGTGTGTGTGTGTGTGTGTGTGTGTGTGTGTGCTGGCGACAAAGTAAGGTATGAAGGTAGAGTGTGGCCCACCACACGCTGGCTTTTCCCAGAAAAGTGAGGTGACACTGTCGTAACCTCACCCCCTCCCCCAACAAATAGTAACGTCATCTACGGACACTGAGTTCAGAATTGCTTTGCTTGCACTTCTCCAGCTCTCTGTGGAACTGAAACACGCTATTAATAATTCTGGTTAAGTGTGAGTCGAGTGTGAGTGAGTGCGTGTTTGTGTTGGACACAGCACAAATGTCCATTGAGCTGTGCGGGGTGGGGGGGGGGTAAGGGGAACCTGCATCACATGACACCGACCTCGAAAAAGCGCATCTCGCTGCAGCACAGCACAGTTTGACTCTGTGCGTTTGGCTTGACAGGTGTATTTGAAGGTACAGTGTGTGTGCGTGAGCGGGTTACGGCGGCTTACATTACGTTGTGTGTATTTTAAGACGCTCACAGAACATGACATAACGTTAATACTGTAATAATAGTTAATATGCGCTCAGCGGACTTCATTTGTGTATTAACATGTCACACAATGCGCCTGTTGCTCGCTCAGAAATGACTTTAATCAACCTGACCGATGGATTTTATTTATTTCTACGCTGTCATGGATTTCCTCCCAGGGGCAGAGCAGCCTCACGCTGGGCAGCATTTCTTCACTTGGTGGCACAAGTTGGGAACCCCAGGCCAGGTCACAGATAGCACAGACACACTGTAAACGGCTAATCGGGCATCAAACCAGCAGAGAGGAAAAAGCGCCTCCATTCCGTGTCTCATTCATTATTCACAGCCGGCAAATGAAGTTGGTACAGTGGGAGCAATCAATTATAGATGAGAGGAGGTAGGAGGGAGGGAGAGAGAGGAAGATTAGGGGGTAGAGAGAGGCCTACCTTGCATGCGGCTGAGCTTTAGCATGTCAGTGAACATCAGAGTGGCACGAGGTAACCTGCGTGCACCGAGCTACTGGGTAATGGTCTCGGGAGGCCCGGGATTTTGCACACGAGAGCCTTCGAGGGGGAAATCTTAAGCATGCCCACACCTTTCACTCCACACCAATAGCATTTATCTCATCATTACCCAGTGTGGCAACTACATAGACTCTCTGTGTGTGCATTTGTGTTTTTCTATGGCTCACCGCACCGACGCAGTCATAGCGAAACTGCATTTGGTCTTTTTCACAAATGTTGAGCAACAGTCATAGCGTTCCCTCGCTAGGTTACAGCTTGCTCCGAAACCAGGATATAAAATTGGTCCAAAAGCAGAATTTTAGAATTAAAAGACTCACAGTCTTCGATCTCTTCTGCGTTTGACTCACACAGGCATTTTGTCGATCTCCTTCGCTCCTAGTAACTAAAGCGTTCCTTACACATGTCAGACCACAAACATTTTCTGATACACTAAATTTAGTAGTGATTCTAGGAATTTAGAATAACAGTGGCATTAACACAAAACGGGTTTCATTGTTTCTTTACCTGCATGTGCCATCAAGATTTTTAGAAATGATACCACATTGTGGCATTTTTACGACTCTCTGATTGTTGCAGGGCCCATCACAAGACAGTATTCTTTAACATTTCACGATCGTTTCTTGTTGAAACTAAAAGTAAATTTAGTGGCAATAACTTTGATCTCGTATTTAATTTTGGGACTTTCCTGGACAATTAAGCAGCCTGGGACCTCAGCTTGATGTTTATCTCCTTTTGTGCCAGTTCGCCATAAACGCAGTTTCACAACTCCAACCTGCGGTAATTATACGCCCATTTGCATTCATTACGGGGCTGTCCCCTACATATATATGCACACACACACACACACACACACACTTGAGATAACACACACCACTGAGATTGACATTAGTATTGAAGGGGTCACTACTTTCTGTGCTCTCTCTCTCTACAACAGTCCGCGGCTTTAACTGCAGCTGTTTTTCGCTGAGGCTCCGATGTGATTGGAAACTATTAACTGTGAAGCGTCTGTTGGAATTTTTGTCTCAATCTCTGTGTCAACCCTCTATTCGTTAAATGTCAGATATTGGCTTCTGGAAACTGCTCTATTTGTGCCGTCTGTATTTGGTGTTTGTGTGTGTGTGTGTGTGTGTGTGTGTGTGTGTGTGTGTGTGGGCAGAGAGGCTGTTTGATGTGAGTCAGATCCAAACCCAGGCTGGTTTCTCTCACATGTGTGTGGGACGCATCCAGATGGCTCGGCAGGACTGCACAAATGTCACTCTGATAATGAGACAACAGGGCCTGTCGAAATACAGGTAGCACGGCTGCAGTGCGTCTTTTCAAACACATATATACATATGTACACAGAGAGAGACGGGGAGGAAGGAAGATTTAAAAAAAAAAAGAGGGAGGCAGCCCGGAAAGTAAGAACAATATGTAAACATTCAACGTCAACCATATTCTGTGTGATGGCTATGACTGTAAAAACTAGTCAATATGCTGATTGCGTTTGCAAACATATTCTAAACTGACACGTGATTATGTACCATGCAGGTGCGTGCGCTGTGCGTTTGGAGATTATCTGACCCGTGGAGAAGCAGCAAGTCTTTATCATGAAGGCTGATGATCAACTTCACCATGGTGACCTGCAAGCAATGATGAATGCAACAAGATTCATCTGCTGACCTACGCTAAATGACAGCGTTGCCTCCGTCCCTCTCCAGTCCTCGGGGGTCACCGCAGGTCACCGCTCAGTTGCCATGGGAACAGGCACCACGAAGGAAAATTCTCCCTGAGCACCGAACAGCGACTCCTTACGCTTTTCTCCGACAGACTCGGCTGAGTTGCACATCAGGTGTGAAAGCAGGAGTGAGAAGTTGTTGTTTATTTAATTTTTCTTACGAGTCACAAGAGTGGCCTGTCAACTCCACTCTTTTTCGCACTCTCTCTTTCTGTTTCTGTCTCCTGCATGAAAACCCATTTTCACACGCACCCTTGCCGACATTTGCTCACACATATTTTCTTTGTCTGCATCACTCTACTCGGTAGTTCTCTCACACAATATATTCCTGTTATTTTTGAACGGCAAAGCACAGGTGCAACCCTGTTTGTGCGCGCGTGTGTGGAAGTGAGATAGTATCTGTTATTCCAGCTCTCCGACTGCTGTGACCTAATGTAGCTATTGCACCTACATTGTCAGCCTTCCAGCAGCTCAGTCAGCCTCATGAGGTTACTGCACCTGCTTGTCTAACTTGCACACAAACACGCTTTGTGTATCGGCCCACGGTCGCAAACGCCATTCCACTGACACCATTGTGATCCAAGGCTTGTGGCGTTCTGTGCGCGCGCGGAGGCGGGGACAGCGGTGGCGTTAGCGCTGTATCAAGCGCTGTCCACTGCTGGCAGCAAATTTCCTCCGAGGTGATCTGTTATAGTGACAGGGCAGCAAGTATTTTTAGCCGGAGCGAAAGGACAAATAATGAAGCAGGAAAGACAGAGGGAGACAATAAGGGGACGAGTGAGGGGACGAGAGGAGAGGGGAGAGGATGAAAGAAAGAGAGAGATAAATGGGAGGGGTGAAATCTGAAGGTAAAACAAAACCACCTGGATGTTGCTGACTTGCTGCTCTGCTGTTTAGAGCAGAGTCTATATCCATCACATTACACACACACACACACACACACACACACACACAATAAACATGAGTATAAGACTCACTGATATTAAAAGTTTAATGCTACCAAGAAGACAGTGAATAATATATAGATATTTCATCTTCTTGGGTGTTCTTGACATAATTTCCCTCGTAACTTTTACTGGCTATGATAACATTATATGCGTCAAATTGATTAATGAGCTGTGCGGAAATCTGTAACTTCCACTACTTCTTTGGAGCTAAAAACCAAAAAGGAAATAATAACCACATTCTCAGCAACAATGTGTCATTGCACAGGAAATCTGTGTCCAAGTGCCGCAGGTCACTGCGAAGGCCCGTAAACTGCGAGGGTGTTTAAAGCCACAGACGAAATCACAGCTAGTGTCGCACTTTGTCTGGTTTCCAGCGTGGAGGTTTGCTGCCCTTCCTTGTCCTATGTCGTATCCTTTTGGACTTTTGAGCGGGCAAACACGACATTGAAAGGCTGTCAACGCAAAACGGATTTATTTCAATGGTCGAATGATTTAATCTAAAAAAATATCAGTATGTAAACTGACTCATTGATTATGAAGATAATTGTCAGCTTTATAAACCTTATTCACTGTCTCTTCTGTGCCAAATACTAATTTGGGGCTTTGTCTGCTCACCTGAACGCTCATGTTTTTGCATCATCTCACTTACTTTTACCACCGTTTCTGCTCTTGCATTTCTGCATTTGGGTTTATTACTGTCGTGTTTTTTTTTCAAAAGAAATGCTGAATAATTGTTGGAAAATCAGATCCAAGCTCTTCTCTAAACCAGAAGTATCACTGGGAGTGTCACGGCTCTGACAAAGCACTTACTCAGAAGAACAAATGAGAAGACAAAGCCTGAGGTAGACTTCCTTCTTTCATTTCTCCTTTTTCTCAATGGAATTCTTTCAAGAGTAAGACTTTGGCCTTTTCTTTTTATTGTCACAGGCAGCTTTGGCCTCACTTCAAAGCGGCAGGTAAAACATTCAAAAGTGCTCCGAGTGGTGGTCAGGACGTTCTGCTTTGCACATGCAAGTTGTGAGGCTTCTGTCTGGCGCAATGTCCTCCTCTCTCTCTCTCTTTCTCACACATACAGTGTCTCTCACACACACACACACACACACACACACACACACACACATAAACAGTGCTCGCTCTCTCTTTTTCTCTCTCTCCCTGGTTTGTTCCCTTAGTCAGCACTCTGCCCCAGCTCCAGTTTCTCTACCCTGGCCCGCCTCTGCCCGCTTGCCTTCAGGACACTATTAGGACATCACTGTGTGTGTGTGTGTGTGTGTGTGTGTGTGTGTGTGTAAGTCCATGCTTGTGTATCTACTCTATGCGTGAGTGTGTGTGTGTGTGTGTGTGTATGTGCCTTTGTAGGAGAGAGCTACTGTTGCATTTATGTGGTCAGGTCCTTTCACCATCTTATGCAATATGATATTTTTCACTTTGCAAGTAACCCTGGATATTTCTGTCTGCTCCACCGAATCAGCTATTGTACCAGGGCACCGTAAAAGATGCACGTCTCCCCTCGCTCTACTAAAACACTCCCAATGGGTTTTGCATGTTGTAGTGAGTGTGTGTGCGTACGTACGTGTGTGTGTGGGTGCGTGTGTGTGTGTGTGTGAGAGAGAGAGAGAGATCTGCTGGATACTATTAGTTCTGCTAAGCCCAAAAATAGCAAACTGGAGAGGTGTGAAGTAAAAAAAGAAAGGACAGTTTAGTAGAGGAGTAACTGACATGGGGTGAGTCACTTTCACACACACACAAACAGACACACTCACATATGGTTTCCTCATACACGGACAAACACTCATACGTATATACAGTATACAAAATCACATAACACACACACCGAGTTGTGAAATTGTCTCACGTTGGCTTTGTCACTGCTGAGTGTGTGTCTGTTGGCAGGAATCACGGGTTTGTGTCTTTGTGCCATGTGATTGGCTCTTTTTCTCAGTTTGTGTGATTCCATTTGTCTGCACAAATTACCGTCAAAGATTCCCCATCTTTGGCATTTCTCACTATGCCTTTATAGGCTCAGTTACCTTTTTTTTTTTCTCAATGAATTATCAGCTTTCACACTCTTGGTCTCAGCTCCGTGGGCCTCCTTACCCTCAGAAACTCATGTCTAATGATGATGATGTTGTTTGTCCAGAAAGTAGACTCCCGAAAGACACTAACATCCCCACTGCGAGTCACTTTACCTAGGTGTGCCTGACTATTAATGCATTACATCACGTTATTCACATGTCTGTTCAACAATTCAATTCACTGATACTTTGTTCATATTAATAATAACCATATTAATTTCTATTACTGTCTCCAGGATCATCTTTGTGATGTTTGCTCGGTGAAGAGAGTAATGTTTTTTCCCAGTTCTATTTACATCTGTGTTTATAGGATGTTGTAGTGTGAATGCAGAAGTGAGAATGGGAGAGAGAGAGAAGGAGAGAGGAAATGATACTAAGACGTTGGCCTGCAGTGCCTAATGATCACAAGAGCAAAAGATCCATGCACGGATGTGAGCACGCACGCACACACACACACACACACACACACACACACACACACACACGCCCCATGTGATCTCTCGATTAGCGCTGTAGTCACACCCTCCCACTCTCTCTGGTTGTTTGATCACAATCTCCCTCCTACTACTGGGCTCCAGTCAAACAGAAACTTTCAACAGATAATGCTTGTTGGACATGAAATCAGTGATGACCTTTGTCAAAATATTTCTTTTTCTACATCGAGTGAAAATGCTACCAGATTATATATAGATACAGACATATAGATTATTTTTTTATTATTTATACAAAAAGCTTTCAAATATTTCAGAGTGTATTATCATTTAAAATCTAGAGGTTGATCTACGGTTTTGGATAATTACTAAGCAGATTGCTAAAGAATATTATCTTTGATAATTTATACTGATTTGATACAGCTATAACCAATTTGGGTGAAATGTTTTGTCTTTGTTTTCAAAGTTACTCAACTGAGGCTGTTTATGCCTGTGAAACAAAGAGAACAACCACAAATGTTTTCAGGGTATTACTCACCTTTTTCTTTCTTTGCTTTTTGGTTAATCAGGTGAAAACCTCTCATAAAGGATCTCTTCGCTGAAGGAAGGCCTTCAGTTGCCACACTTAACAGGGACTTCCCTCCCAGAAATCAGTCCTATCGGTTTATGGTCAACAGCACGTAATGTACCGAGTTAGAAAAATACAGAAGAAAGTGCCTGAGTAGTTGCTTCGTGTGCCCCCAGGAAGCAAAGTTTCTTTGCTTGATATGATCAATAATTCATTCATTTCACATATTAAAGTTGACACAAACAACAAGAAAACAGTGGAAGGAAAAACGATTTCGAAAAGTTCTGTAATCCAGTCTCAGGTGAGCTTTTACTCCACATTGACATGAGCAGGCGCAAGTTGTAGATTCTAGTCCCGCTGACATTGGACTACAGGAACATGTATGGTTCTATGGTGGCCCGGCCTGTCCCGACAGGGCCGGCTCTGGATCTGGATCTGAGTCAAATGGTGATTCAATGAATAAGGGTGATCCAGACAAAATTAAACATGATTTAAGCCAAACACCTGTCAGTCTTTTCTTTAGACAGTTATCTCAGCGAGATAAAGAAAGCCTCCCTCCAGGGTTTATGCCAGGTCATATGCAATGGGAACTAGGGCAGGCAGTACAGTAAAAAAAAGCATCTGACTTATTGCTACGTTACACATGACATTCCCATATCTCGCAGCGGTTTCTCAATAAAATGTGTGAGTCCTCCTTTGTGGTTTTATGCTTGAAAGTAAAGCACATGATTCCACACGCAGATCATGACCAAGTGATTAAGCTAAAAGCAGAACTGACTTGTTGTGACTGTGATGAAATCCGCAATGTGTCAGATTTGACCATCTGGCATTATGCTTCACCTGCCGTAGCACGTCAATAATGAGTGATTATGTTTAGCTCTCTCACCTACGGCGCTCCGTGCCCGGCGAGCACACCTTACCCATCGTGTGTGTGGGCCGGGATTGGCTCGCGGTTTTAAGAGGCTGAGGTGTTGCAGCAAATAGCACAAGCTGTGGGCTGGTCCGTTCTGCGGCTCGAGGGAGGTTAATGAGTGAAGCCGCTGGGCTATCAGCCAAACATGAGCAGCAATGCTAAGGCTCCCACAATGAGCCTGACTGTATTACCACTGAGCTCTGTCTAATTATACACTCCCGGAGAGGGAGAGGGAGAGAGAGAGAGGGAGAGGAAGGGAGGGAGAGAGGGAGAGAGAGAGAGAGAGCATATTAGGCAGGGGAAAGAAAAAGTTATCAAGTGTCACTGCGTGTCAGAGGGACTTACTAAGAGGGATGACTGTAGATTCGAGTTGTTAGGGTGAGATAGAAGGTGTGTGTCAGTAAGAGCAAAGGAAAGAGAAAGAGAGGGAGGGGGGTTGGAGAGATCAAGCAAGCCGGGGAGAGAGAAAGAGAGCACACTCACGGGGAGATAGAGGGAGAGAGAGCAAAGAGGCGGTTAAAGAGTGAGAAGGAGAAGAGGCAGGAATAGGATGAAGGGAGGGAAGGCTCAGCGGTAGAGAGGAGGAAGAGACTCTCGGTCTAAAAACTGGATATTCCTACGTGCCTGCTGCTGCCTCATCCAATGAATAAACTCTGCTACCTGCTACGCAAAGGCACCCGGTGAGGTATGTGACCACACTGCTTCCTCTTCTGAGTGCGTGTGTGTGTGTGTGTGTGAGGGCGCAGGTGTGTTGGCAACTTTGAATGAATGGATGAACGAGCAGCGGTATGTGACTTGAACACTTTAAGGAAACCAGTTTAGACATTACTGTAAGTACATGTCATCCCGAGAGTGGGTTGGGTTTGTTATAGATCGAAAAAGTGTTTGAACTGTGTGTGTGTGTGTGTGTGTGTGTGTGAATGATATACACTCATGTAAGTCAGCACCTGTGTGTGAGTGAAGGGAGTTGGGGGGTGGGGGGGGATTTGTGCACGTGGAAGTGAATAACAGAAAGTGTGAACAAGGGGGTGAGTGCGAGTGATCCAGAGAGAAGGAGAGTATGAGGAAGACAGAGATAGACAGCGAGAGAGAGAGAAAAGGAGAGGTTCATCTCTCAGCCTGGTGGCAGATCAGGACTTTTAGAACTAGAGCAGTGGGCTTAAATAGCCCTGGTCCAGAGATAGCCAGGGGCCCTGGAGGAACCCGTTTAAACAGGGAGGGACGGATATGAGATTGCTGAGAGTGGTGTCAGTCGAGTTGGGGAAAATTTGGAAAGAGACGGAATGAGGGAGGAGAGGAGAGGGAATGGGAGATGCAGATGTTGGGGGCAAGTCTGAGGAAGATTTCACGTAATCAAAGGGAGGATATGCAGGTTCACCAGTTGTCTAGATTCTAACTTCTTCTTTAATTAATAAAGTGTACAAGATAAAAACATTTCCTGGAAGAACTTTTGAAGTCTATTTCTTTATTACAACTTACCTAGCTCTGCTTCACTGAAGAGCTTGAATTTGTCGCAACGCAGCGTTGTGGTTGTGGTTCTGTTGCTGACTCTGCTCAATCTCTCCACTTTTCTCGACATTTCCATGGAAATACTATGCTGGTGTGCACAATTATGACTTCTGTACGTCTATTTCTGCTACAGGGAGCGCTGTCCTTCTGCTGCGCTGATATGCCATATGCTGCATATAGGAACATTTCACAGGTTCAAACGGTTCTCAGCTATAGACGTCTTTCAAGCGAGACATACAACATTTGTCCCTGCTGACTTAATTCACTTATTTCAATTATGAGGACTGTCTGCTTGAGTGTACAGGAAGTCCTCTGTCACTGAGGACTGCTTTTAGAGAAGCTTGTTTTGAGGGCATTATTACAACGTGTGTTTCATTTTTTTAGAAGCAATTTATGCTTTCATCGTTCGGATGTTAAAGTGAGGACTGTCGGTGAGAGCCCCCCGAGGCGGGGCCCCCGTTGTAGTAAACTGGCTTCAAATGTGTCCGTGTTTTGTTTTACGGTATCTTTTCAAGAAAAAACCCCTGGGGCTTTATTTTGTATTCCTGCTATGTGTGAGAACAGCGCCCAGATGAAAGATGACAAAGAGAAACTGAATATGTGTACATTTCTGTGTCTTGTGGGGAAAAAAACAAATGCAACTTGTTACTGTGGACTGAATGAGAAATACAGCGTGTTCTCCCATTCCGTGTTTCTTGGAGTACTGTCACCCTGATGTGCAGAACAGGCCTCTTGTGGGAGAAGGTTGAGTGGCTGCTAGCCCTTTAAGAGGTCTATTTTTACAGGGGCACACTCATGCATGGAGCGAGGCGCACAGAGGAGGCAGTGGCACACGGAGACTCTCTCTGCTCTGCCACACTTCCATGACTCCACAAAGCACTTCCTATAGAAGCCAAAAACCTAGCGACAGAGTGTTTGGGAGCGAGTCTCAAAACTCGCCGGGACCATAGAGGGGCATGTGTTCCCTCAACGCAAGCTCAAACATGAAAATCATCAAAACTTGAATTTACGAGTTTTCCGGCCGACAAGGAGAATCGTCCCTTTTCAAGTGGATCTCTCTGAAGTCTAAAAGTGATAATGAGTGGGAGCTAGCAATAAAGACACCCTTATGCACACTGTACACAAATGTGCCAACATTCCCACATACTTGTTTTGATATGCAGATAGCTATGAAAGAAATCTGAAAACATTCATGCCCCCTTCTTACAAGCACATAATACACTTTAGTTTACTTACACCTACACACTCCTCGAAAGAAACCACGAAAATGAACACATTCCAGAACATTTTTTTCACACACACATCCGTGCACTTAGAGGTGCGCATAGTGCTGTACACCCACATAAAAAATTACTTATACATCCTCAATATCTGGACCTAAAATAATCTTCTTCCTTATGCAATCTGCATGTTATATAATGCATGGCCTGTCATTATCACAGCGCTCCTTCACGCCCTGCTGTGCCTCTCCACCTACAACACCATACAGACAGGCAGACACACACACACACACACACACACACACACACCCTGCACCTTGTGTTGACAGTCATATACTCTACTCTAGCACTCTCACCCACGTTGAGTGTGTGTGCTCTCAAACAGCCAGCCCGATGAGTGAGAGGGAAAGACGGAGAGTGGGTGGGGTGGCAGAGGGGCGGGGGTGGGGGGTGAGGGTGGGGGGTGTTTAGTGCTGAAAGTGAAAGAGACAGAGTGGGAAAACTTAGAGAGTGAAGTGTACATTCAAGCAAAGAAGACTCATTTGCATGATTACAGAGATCTGGGCATGTGTGTTTTCACGCCTGTATGTTACATGAAAAATCCCTTTGTTCACCTTCAGAAACATGTGGGTGACACAGAATAGCACATACTTCAGGCTACACCCACAACCCGGCATAACCTTATTCATGAATTCATTGTCTCTACCGCCCTGCTCCTCTTGAGAGTCTCACAGAAACACTCACCAGTGCAGGATGTGTGAGGGTTAATCAGTCTCGCTTACTCTAACACACAATCACACCAGTGAAGCGGAGACCTGCATGTCTTTGCATGTCTTGCATGTCGTCCTCTCACTGCCGTCTTCCCACAATCCTCTTTTGTGGGGACAAATCTAAAGAGCGTCGCTTCCTTATGACATAAACTTGTACTTTAGATGTACAGGCATATTGAAAATGATGAATTAGTTTTGTGTTGCATTTTTTGACTCAGTGAAAGGCGACTTGCGTGGCCACAATATAGCTTTTCTCACAGTTTGCATAGAAGCATATGAGAATTGGCTTGGGAGCTCAGCCGAGGAGTCAGGAGTGTGATGAATAATCCCAAACAGAGGCAGATGTCTGAAAACAGTTGACACCGTGCCAGACTACTTTAAGGTGACAGACACACCTGTTGGCGAGGATGTCCCATGAGAGGAGGGCGCAGGAAGCCATGTTTTATAGGATGCATTTACATTCAGGCCCACTGAAGTGAAAATACTGTGTGAATGTGTGTTCATATGCAAACCGCCGGTTAGGAGTCTCTTTTTCGCTCTTAGTGTTCGTACAGATCGTTTTCTTTGGCCTTGACTCGCTAACCCTTGTGTATGATCACGCAGTATGTTCTCCTCCTCCTCCATGCTTCATCTACAATAGGGGTCAACGACCTTTCAACCCCGCCACCCACCGCTTACACCCACAGTTTTTCAGCCAGGCCTGCATTTCTGCCTGCTGGATCCCGTGCAAGTAAATCTGCCGCCTCATACAGACGGACCCACAGTGCACAAACACAATATATTGCACGGTGTCAGTTTTGGTATCACTGTACAGAAAGTGTAACATTTGAGACATCCTGTAGCCTATAGCCTCGGTAATTTCCTGAAAACCTCTCCTGAAGTTCATACGCTACCATCTTTACTCTTGCATTGCTCTACTGCTCATTTTTATCCCGTTTAACATTAACACTGGGAATAACATCTTTCTCTAATTTAATTTGGCATATTTTTGTAATTATTAGCCGAAATGCTGAAACACGAGAGCGACAAAGGTCCTTTTTTTTTCGAGTGGAGCTGGGACTCTCCCTGTGTTCATTTTGAAAATAAGCATTAAGCCCACTCAGTCCTATTTGAAAATCATTTGCAGCACCCTCTATAACTAACTGCAGAAGCTTTGTGCTGGGTAAATGGCTATGACCGTGTGTGGCTCGGCAGAAGATTTGGTGTGGGAGGGGTAGTGGAGCAAGAGCAATAATGGCAGTGTAAAGCAATGTGGCTTTGAATACCGGCAGCAGATAAAAGTATTCAGACAGTATCTGTGAAGCCAGTCTAGACAGTCTCTTTGAAAATGAATGGCACTCGAGCTACCGACGGGAGACCTGGCCATGCTCTCTCCATGGAGATGTCATCACTGTGTTTGCTTACAGCTTGCTGACATTTTGCTGCTAAACCAGAAAACTAACAGAAGCCCACTTTGACTGGCAGTCACCAAGGGACAGTGCCAAAAACAACAAATCTTTGGAATGAAAAGCAATCCCCTTCCTATTTCACACACGCACAAACACTTGTCCTCTCTCTTTCAAGCTGTTTCTACCCCTACCAGACTTTTGTCTCGCTCTCTGAGTGTGCCTCCCTCATTCACTCCCTCTTCGTCCCTTCCCCTCCACCCCCGCTCCCCACCTCACTGTCAGCTACTGAGAGTACTACTCGCACGAGGGGGCTCCGAGGTGGGCTAATTGTGTCACAAAATAGAGAGAGGCGCTGCTACCTGCGCGTCAGTAAGAAGATGAACACGAACCAAGATGGAAAAACTGATTGAGGAAAAAAGACAAGAATGGGAGTACGAAAGCATGACTGTGCACTGGCAGTACAGTACGTGACATCATTACAGTTGCATAAGAATTGCTGTCACCCTAACGAAAAGTGGCGCATTTGATGTTTGTTTCATTGTTGTTTAATCTGTGATGAATATGATACCTGCAAATTGAAACCAGCCAACACTTTGTGGTTAAAATGTAGCTCGCGCAGAAAAATGCAAAAATGCTTCCCTCATCGGAAGACACCTAAATGTCAATGAATGACAATAACGTAGCACCTGCGTTGGAAAATGTCAGCTCAGAGGTTTTCAGAATACCTGTGAACCGGGCCTCTTGTTCTTTCAACCTCCGTGTGCAGCACATGTCTGCGAGCGTTTGCAGAGAAAGAGAGAAAGACCAGGGAAGTGCTGCAGTAGTTAGCCACGGTCTGAGGAGGAGGACGAGGAGAATCAGGTGCAGGAGATGCTTTGCTCCTGCCGAATGTCTGACCTGTCTGTCATTAGTCAAGTCATATTTTTAACTGATACTGCGTAAAAGCCAGCTTAGGAGCCATAGCTGCCTTATTTATACCTTAGGGGCTAATGGCCTGTACCACCACACAGGGGGATTTCCTTCCAGAACTATACTAAGCCTGCCTTAGGCCGTAGCAGTTGGGATTCACAGGGATTAACCCGGCAATACATTACAGGTGTCACCTTTTAGTGCGCATCACTCACGCTGTTCCACCGGAAGGCGGCTTGGAAACTGTTTACGACTCGGCTTCTTGGAGGGTGATGTGCTCTGTTTCTTTTGCCGCATTTATGACACATACCGTTGATGTTATTCTTAATTTAAAAAAACGGCAGATTTATTTTTTTTTTATTGATTTATTTATTTATTTGGGCCACGGCATGGCACGCAAGTCTGTCATGGCTTTAGAGAAAGAATCCGTCTCGCCATGATTCCTCTGTGCACGCATGTGGCTGTGTGCATGCAGCGTACCTGGTGAATGTGTGTGTTGGTGTTAATTGTAACTCCCGAGCCATAAGCCCATCCTCATTGTGCTTGAGCCTGCGACGGGCAGGGCTGCTGGCTCATCCTGTTGAAGAATGGGTCAGAGCCATAGAGGCTGACCTGGCCTTTTGCCCATTAAGCTATTGCCCGTATCACCCTGTCCTTTTATTGGCTTAGGCTGGCTCCCTGTGGGGTAAGCCACCACACAAGGCCAGTAGTACTCACCTTCTCCTCCCCCCTCCCTCTGCCTCCTACCTGTCTGTCTGTCTGTCTATCTATCTGTGTGTCTGTCTGTCTGTGTGCCGTGTCCTCTACCGCCGCCCCCTCCACGTTCTTCTCCCTTCTCCTCTGTTCAGATCTGTTACATTCAGCAACAAATTTCTGCTGCATCAGATGTCCATCATAGATCCCCCCACTCAGCCTGAAATGTGATCAGACACCTGATACTACACAAAATCTACACACCGAGGCTTCAATGAGGATGAAAAAAATATCAGTGTAAAATGAGGATTTTTTTTTTTTAGGGTAAAACACAAAACCGTGTTCTGTGTTTATTGGAGTCGGCTGAAAAGGCTGTGAAAGTGCTAACTTCCTTGCTGCTTTACATTAAATTTCTTTTTCTTTCTTTTTTTGGGTGCAGTCTGACTCATCTGACCTTTCTTGTCCAGGCATGACCCTGTTTTGTGTGTGTGTGTGTGTGTGTGTACAAATGAAATAGTGCAAAGCCAGGCAGAGAGACAGACAGAAGCAGCTAGAAGAGATGAAGAAAGAGTGTGTGCCAAATGCCTCGGTGGTGCCATATATGATTGACAGCACAGTATGACTACACTGTGTATTTGTTCGTGTTTATGTATATGTGTGTATGTGTGCATGTGTGGGTTCAATCTGCTAAATATCAAAGTGTGCATGCACATGTAGAGCACAACAGTCATTTCTATATCTCCACATTATAGTAAATAACCTTTGATGAACCCTTTTCTTGCTCTATTTCCTACTCTTTCACTATGACTGAACTATTACCTCTAAATTTATATCAAACACAGATTCTTGTTGTGGTTTATTTTTGGTTATGTTTATGATCAGATGCACAAACTGCATGTTCTAAATTCTAGGTACAACATCTTAAGTACATATGTACATAAATTATATAATTTACTTATACAATTATTTTTTTTCCTATTTATTGATATTTCATAATATTTAAACCATGATTTCTCACAATTCCCTGACCTTAAGTTATCATTTAGAATTAGTTTTAAATTGATTCTCACAGATAATTAAAATTCTCTTTGAGAACTGATCCTCTGAGCTGCTTCGTGTGATATAATCTCAGAAACATGTTTGTAAAAGTAATTAATTAGGTTTTCTTTAAAAACATATTACAGCTTTAAACATAATTTCTGTGTGTAAACTAGTTTGAAATCTAGTTTCATTAATAAGTGGGAACACTGCTATATTCAGCCTCTTGAACTTTTTAAATTTATGTAATTAATTCAGTTATGAACAGATGGATTTTTCTGTATTTCATCCCACCTTTTAGGTTAGTATCCAATTATTTATAGCCTAACAATTATGTTGTTGCTTTTATTTTTTACCAAGTTTGAAAATTGATTGAATTTCCATATGAGTTTGCTTGTGACACGTGGGCCTGCTATGCAAAAAAATTATAATTTAACATGAAACAAAAAAAATTGAAAAACAAAAGATATATATAACTTTAAAAAAATGTGCTTCTTATAATGAACCCAGACAAATACAACAAATGCCGGAGCAGACAGCACTCATGCCCACACAACCTCAGTGCACATCATCTTCAAACAGCATTCGCTTTGAAAAATTAAAGTAATCTTCTCCTAAATGTCAGAGGAGACTTTCTTTGCAATTGTTCCCTCACTGTGTGAATGTTTCAATGTGGCCTTCAAGCTCATGTGTCTGCACACACCTCCAGGTCTGATTAGCTTTCCATTCCACTGAGGTTAAGAAGTTAGACAAGGCTAACCTCTAATTTACTGTTGATGAAAGCTTGGATGAATTGCTTTTAGAAATATGAAAGAAAAAAAAAAGTTGGCTTTTTACAATTAACTTTCAATAATAATTTGATTGCTTCATTAAATCCCATTTCTCCCCACTGTCTAATTTACATTCTCACTCTTGTGTTGTATTTCTGCTTTGAGAACTGTCATAAAACTGTTTGATTTGAGACTTGGCCCTGTTTCTTCCAAAAGCAGCAGACATTTGCATTGCATTGCATTGCATTTTCAACCTTGGGCCCGTTTAATATTTTGCAAAATGCTTGTATACTGACAGGTGTCTGATTTCTTGGCGTAAATAAACTACACAGCTCTCACCTATTCAGTCCTAATAAGCCATACCAGCCATGCAAACACACTTCACTTACACTGACTGAATCACCGAAGCAAATCATTGAGAGCTCTCCTGCAGTGCTACTGCTAGTGTGTGAGCTTGTGTATGTGTGTGTGTGCACATAAAGTCAAATCAAATTTATTCATAAAAGCTCTTTTAACAAGCAGGTTTGTCACAAAGTGCTTTGATGAGAACAAAGGACACAAATTCAGATGAAAACTACAGATAAACAAAAAGAACAAGTATTGTGTGTGTGAATGTGTTTTTGTGTGTGTGTGTGTGTGTGTGTGTGTGCGTATGTGTGTGTGTGAGTGTGTGTGTGTGTGTGTGTGTGTGTGTGTGAGGTTTAGTTTTGAGTCAGAAGCAGCAGCAAAAGCCTGAGTCTGAGAGTGTGTGTAGGATGAGCCTCCTACCACGTCCCTCCCTGTCTCTCATCAACTGTCTCTCTACCTCCCCTCCATCCTTCCCTCTCTTTTATGTGCCAAAATGTCTTTTGACGAGTCTTCATCACACACATCGAATCATGATGTGATTACTGATCGACTCATTGATTAATGACTCCTCATGCTTAAAGGTTCATTTAGTTAGTGAAACTTCATGTGTAAAGACCAATATCAGACAAAGACAGTATATAGTTACGTATATAATCTGTATGTGCTGCATCCTTGACTGTGTGTGTGTGTGTGTGTGTGTGTGTGTGCATACCGTCTGCGTGTATATGCATGTTTGTATCCCTCAGTGATTAAAGCAAGTGGGCGGCAGCAGCAACTGGTCTGCCTGTGTGGCTCTGCATAGCAGACATGTTTCTCACTGCTAGATATTACTCATTTCCTCAGCCCTTTGCACACACAAGCGCACACATACACACTCTTGACACACTCGCATACACACACGCTCACGTACACAACAGACACAGGGACGGATAGCAGGCTCTCATTTCTTTCCCTCAGTTTGGTGGGCTCGCTGGTGTTATTTCATGCGTACAGAGATCAGAGGCAGCGTGTAGCTGGAGGCTGCTGATAACTGCGGGTGTTGTAACTGGCGCTGGTGCTGTGGAGGAGCAGTTTAGCACAGTGAGGAGCCGAGGAGTGGGCTGACCCTCTGGGAGAACTGGAATATGAATGACTACCAACACTGGGATGTCTGCTCAACCTGCGCTAAGGTCAGTAAACACCTCATCACAGCGACTACCAACTCCATCGACCCGTCTGTGTGCTCCAAGAGGATCTAAATGCTCGTTTAGAAGAAGAGAACTAGTAAAAGCTGCTGCTGAGTGCTTTTCTGTTTTGATGCACGGACAAGGATTTATGCTTTTTTCTGTTAACTAGGCAAAACTAGCTGCTTATTTTCTGTAGTTCTGTTTTTCTGTGGTTTGCTGTCATGAGTGTGGAGGTATGTTTGACAGTTCTCCTGAGAAATGCATGCAGAGAAAAGGCGGGATGAGATGGAGCGGTGCAAATGCACAAGCCAGATTTGATAATTACTGAAGAGCAAGTTGAAGAATATTATTATTATACAGTTTAATATAAAATTTTAAATTGTTCAAGATAGTTTTTTTTTTTTTTCCCCAGTTTTAGGTAAACATGAAATTAACTTTTTAGTTCCATTTATTTATCTGTGCATAGTAAATTAAAAAAAGCCTTGAGGAGAATTTCATGCAGATTCACATGTAATACTATTAAATTTATGACCTGCCAGTTTTTAAATGTATACACAAAGACAACAGTAGCTCCAGATAAACTCCAGCACTGTATGCATGTCTGCACAGTGTAGGAGTGTTCTGTTAGAAGACGTTTTCTGCAAACTCCTCCACATGCACAATTGTGTTCTTTGTTTTGTTGTACTTTTTTTGGCAAGTTTATATCTGGTCTATTTTGACCTTTTTCATAAGGGCTGTCAAAATGACGCAGGTTTAACAGTCATTTCAGGATGATATACTGAAACCAGATTTGATCTAGATTTGACAAGTTCTTTTGCAGCCTAAGTAGCCTCTAGCGTTCTTAAGGAAAAGTAGGTGGTGCATTAGGCAAATACACAAATTGTGAAAAACTGATACTTGAAAATGCATTTTATTTTTTTGATTTTGGGGAAATTAAATACACTTGTGATAAGGGAAAAAATAGTATTGTTTAGTCAATACATTACTTAACTGTACACAAATTGCTATGGTAGTTTTATATTAACTTATCATTTTTAACGCATTTAACATTTATTACATTTAAAATGTAATAATTAATACTAATAGCTAATAGTTCTAGGTGGAATTTGGGCATCAAAAGTTAACTTAAAGTTTTACTCGTGCACTGTGTAAAGCAGTAACTTTAAGTTGCTGCTTCTGCCTGAATTCTTTGTACATTCTCTCTCCAGCCACAACATTAATACCACATGCTGGATTTCATTCTGTTGTGGACAAAGGTCGCCACGGCTACTCTGACCAGCCCACAGGTACGATACGCAGCCAGTGGCGATGCACTCTGCGTTCTGACACCTGTCGATCACAAATGGCATTACGTTTTTCCCGCGTGTTTTCACCACAATCACTTGTGGCTGCTGATGTGTTTATTTCAAAAACATCAGTCTATTTTTTTTTTTATTATAGAAAACCATGTTGTCACTCTGGACTTTAAAGGTTTTCAAATATATTACATAACGTTAATTGACCCAATTACGGATGACAATAATTGCCTATTATAAACATGTCCAACGTTGGGCTTCGTCACAGTGTTCCTGTCAGTGTCTGGGACAACGAATCCCCCTCCTTTGACGGCGCGGTTTTCAGTTTTTCGCTCAGATGCAGGAACAGCTTGCTCCACTCTAACACTTATTCCGTTTTTGGACCAAGTCACTTGATGAGCAACAGTTTACCCGCCTCTCCGTGGAGTATCCCCATCTAACCTTTCTAACCGACTGAATGTGTGTGTGGACACAGTTGCTATGGTGATAGTGTGGCGGATGGTGAGACGGCAGGGAGTTGGTAGGCTGTTGAGACAGACTTGCGGGTAAGTGCGGGCCTGAGTGACAGCGTGGTGCTGCGGTGTTGTGGCGGCGACTGGTGCAATAATGGTTGTGGTGGTGGTGGTGAAGGGAACAGCTGGGCTGACGCCACAGCAGCCATCACTTCAAAAGAGCTCATTTAAAACGTTTGGAGAAGAATTAGTAGAGCTCCCCCGCACTTCTCACTGAATGAAACAAGGCTGTAAAATCTCTGACACATTCGAGGACTAAAACACAAACACACACGCACACAAAGACCTAAACAAATAAACACTTTCACACATTCTTCCAGAAAAAAAATATTACACATGCACATAGACAAACACAGCATACATGCGTGCACACACTCTTAAGTCACACACACTTCCCCACACCCCTGCTGTGACACATAATTAATATGCAAAGACACATATCCTGTATCTACAACAACTGGTGGTAATATCAACAGTGTTTCTGTCAGCTTTTGGGTGGGTGGTGACCAGCTTTGCCTATCACTGGGGGAGTAAGTACAGCCGCCTGAGGGAGTATTTCGGTGTCTGTTGCCGTCCGTGTGTGTGTCTGAAAGAGAAAGGGTGGGGGTGCTAGTAGTAAGCTTATATAGAATACAGAGAACGCCCGGGGGTGTCGTGGGGGTTGTTCATGAAAGTGGTACAAAAACATATCTACATATTCCAATCATCCCCTGAGAGTCAGAGATGAAAACTCTCCTGCTGTGAGTGCTCTGTGTGTGTGTGTGTGTGTGTGTGTCTACACACACATACTGCACTGCCTCTGAACTTCATTGGCTGCAGAATATATTTTTAGCCCACATGTGGGAGTAATGTGTTTGAATGAAACAAGTAAGTTGGGTAGTTTCAGTCCCACCGCAGTGCACACAGGTAATGACTAATTAGTGACAGCTTTCAGGAAGCTAAGAGTTTCTAGCCTTTTGAAAGTAGCTTGGCTGATCACTGTCTGTCTGTCTGAAACAGCTGAATATACGCTGGCCTGACCAGAAGTCTGCAGTCTTGTTAATGTTTCTCCTTTCGTTTTCTCTCCCCACCCTCCTTTTACCCACCTCTTCTCTGTTTCGGTCAAACTTCTTCCTCTCCGTAGGTGAGTGGTGCTTCGGTACAAAGGACTCAACAGTGATCTGACAGTGATGCTGTGTAGCAGCCTTCCCCTCTGTCTGCGCCCCTCATTCTCCCGTGAGGCCCATGTGACCTAGCCTACACCCACGCAACGGGGGCACCCACTGCCGCTGGAGCCCACCCATGAATCCCAGCCCCGACCGCGGCAAAGAGTGCCTCCCTCCCAAGAAGAGGGAGTCTCGACAAGGATCGGCAGAGCACCACGTCCCTTTGGATGACTTTAAACCCCCTGTGCCGCACAGAAATAGGTCCGGCACGGGGAGAGGGGAAGGCGGCAGGGAGGCCAGTGACAGGGAGCGAACTCTGAGTAACCCAAACCCTCATCTTCTGCACACTCCTCCAGCCCTTCCTGCTCCATCCCTCCAACTGTCCCTACCATGGAACCTGAGCTACTCTCCAACCGTTTCTTATCCGTTTTTCTCAGGGCAGGTCAGCGAGAGGAGGGGCTCAGGCTCTCCTGCCTGGAAAGATGATCATTTGTCCTCAACCCTGTCCCATCCCAGGTGGCTAAGAGGGGATGGTCCCCTCTCCTTGCCATCTTCCCCATCTTCCTCCTCTGCTTCCTCCTTTAAGACTCCCTACCCAGCCGATTCTAGAGAGATGTGGTCCTACATCAACAGCGGCCGGCGTGATTACAGTTCCACTCTCTACTCCCCGTCGTACTTGTTTAACCACTCCTCTATCTATTCCCAAGACACAAGCTTATTTGAAGCCAGACAGAGGTACTTAGGCAAGAGATCCAATGGCCTGGATGGGCCAGGCAGCAGGACTGCCTCAACCTCCAGGCATTTGCTCACAGGAGAATATGGCAATGATAGCAACAGAACCAGGCTAGATGCCAGTCCACACAGCTCCCATACCAATGGTGGACGGAGACAGCAGGAGGATGTAACGTCCCGTGTCCATTCTGGAGGGCCATTTTTGACAGAATCTCAAGCTCAGGAGAGTCCTGAGCCACATTCCTCACTGCAGGACAGACATCTACATGGGATAGTTAAGACCAGCCCGAATTTACTCTCAACCAGTCCCCATCCCCTTGGACCAGATCCCAGGGCAGGTAGAGGAGGACTATTGGACCCCCTAGGGGCCACACCAGCTGAAGCCCAGATCTACTACTCCTTGGGATCAGTGTGTCACCCCAGTCCTTTGGCACAGGCTTACCCTCTTTACAGCCCCTCAGGAACACCTCTTTACAACCTGCACAGGGAGTCAGGCCCCAGGCACCACAGTCTAAGGAACTCACCTCACTCAGCCCTGGGTCTGCCTAATAGCCATGACAGGTCACAAAGAGACCGGGAGAGAGAACAAGAAAGAGACAAAGTCCTACAAAGGGACAGGGAGCGAGGCAAAGACAAAGAGAAGCACCTACAACATGACAAAGACCAAGAAAGAGACAGTGAGCGTGAGAGACGACGGGACAGGGAAAGAGACAGAGGGAGAGAGTTATCTCCTTCACATCCTAACACCTCATCCCCGGTCCTTCACCCATCTCCCCCTGCGCTCCTACCTCATTTCACCAAGGGTTCTTTGATTGAATTGGCCAGTGGGCGGCTGAAGCGTGTGGAGGAGCTGCGGACTGAGGACTTCCTGAGAAGTGCCGATACCTCCCCAGAGTTCCACCTCAGCACCTGTACCGTGCTGCTGATTTCCCCCAGCAGTGCACAGGGCTTCAGCCACCTGCAGGTCCACCTCACAGACCGCAACACTCAGGTCAGCTTTCTCTGTAGATAAGGGTTTTGTTTTTTAAGTAACAGATATGCACATTACGGCCAAATAAAGTTCAAATAACGAATAACTGCATGATAAGACGAGTGTTTATGCAAATTATTCACAACGTAGGCTATTAAACTTTATCATGCGAAGACCATCCAGATCAGTCTCACGACTTTCATATATAACTATCTATCAGAGTCAGACTGTGGTGATGATAAAGGACAGACATGAGAGTTCACTTGATTAAGTGTGTAATGATTTTGTGGTTTTGTGTAGGAGTTACTGAAGGTCTTGGTGGAGTATCCGTTCTTTGTGCAAGACCGAGGCTGGTCTTCTTGCTCTCCTCAGAGAACCACACAGCTGTATGGCCTGCCCTGCCGCCAGCTGATGGAGGGGGACGTCTGCCTGGCTCTCACCCCAATGCCTACCCAAACCCAACGGACACACGCGCGTACTGGCTCCAGGTCCCATCGCACGCAACTTTTCTCCAGGGCCGCAGGCGAGTCCAGCAGCTCACACAGAGAGGAGATGCCACCGCCGCCTCCGCCTCCACCTCTTCCTCACCACCCACCCCCTCCGGCGCCAGTCCCTACCTGCGCTTTGGCTGCAGAGCCTGCGACTCAGGAGCAGCCACGTCCACGCAAGCGGCGTTGGTCTGCCCCAGACACCCTTCCCTCAACTGGAACTGATGAAGGCCTCTTGGATTTACCTCATGGCTCCAAGCTAATGAAGTGGCAGTAGAAACTTGCACATGCATACGTATACATGCATATTTACACAGACACATAAGCACATACACACCCTCCTTGTCTCTGTTGCATCCACCATGACAAACAATGGAGAGACCTCAGGGCAGGGTTGCAGGGAAGGAACAAGAAACAACAAAAAACGCAATTTACGGGTGTCCACACTGCTGCCCGTGAGATTATTCTCATCCCCTTTCCTTTCCTTTCCTTTCCTTTCCTTTCCTTTCCTTTCCTTTCCTTTCCTTTCCTTTCCTTTCTGTTCCTCTCCTCTCCTTAAGGGAGCAGCAGCTGAAGGATCACTGGATGGCTCCTAACAGACACACTGAGGACATTTAGTGAGACAATCAAGCACTTGTCTGTGTTCACTCTGTTTTTGTAATGGTTGTCCCACACACCTACTTACTGACAGTGTTTTCTGCAGGGTATCAACTTTCAATCAGTGTTATCAAAGTAAACGCTATTGAAGAAGTGCAGATATATATGAACAAAAATGACTATATATATTACATTACAGATGTTATATACAGTAAATATGCTAAACAGATTTAATGCAATCTCTCTGTCAATTTCGCAATGCAGTTTTATTTTTCTGTGCGTTTCTTTTCTTGCTTCTGAGCCGACGTCTACGTGTCGGCCGGGGCAGGCAAGGTGAATGTATGAGCAACTCTTTGCCTTTTTTTAATTCTCATCACCGGGAGTCATTTCATACAGTTGTTCGTCAAGGCATTGCCCTCCAATATGTTCTTAACATTATCTCTGAGAAAGGGAGAACACTAATGAAAACTGCGTAACAGACAATCCCACCCACACAGACAGGTCTGTGCCACATCGCCTCGACACTCATGGTGTTTTTCCATTAAAACTGAATGATGGAAAATGCTGTATGGCTGAGGAGTAATGGTGCTAATAACACGTTGGAACATGATGCTTTGTGAATACTCTTGACCCCTGTGTACTGTACGCTTCTGTTCCCATCTCATTTTTTACGTACTGTATATGTTTGAAGGCAGAGAAAATGATGAAAGTATTTTAAACTCAGATACGGGTATTTCTTCTGATTCAGCACACTCTCTCACTTTAGTTTTTGTGTTTTTTTTTATTTTCAAAAAGAAAACCTTACCTGTTGATTTTTCTTTTTAAATGTTATAGCTACACAAATGTATATTTTTAAAAATTGTGAATCTGTTATATGATGTTCGCTAGAAATAAAGAACAAAAAGCTTTATAGATTTAAATTCAGGTGTGATTTTTTTTCTCTCTGCGTCTTAAGTATTGTACACTTTAATTACAGTTTAATGCATGGACTGAATACAGCTTCAAGATAGAAAACCAAACATAAAATTTAAACATGTTTTATTGCTTTAATTGTTTGCTTTCACAGCATAAAGTTCTCGCCAGTCTAGCTGCAGGATGGATGGCAAAATAAAATCAATAAAAGGTAAAAATATAGTTTTAAATAATGCATTGCTTTAAACTTCCCTTTCTGTTCTGTATATGGCACATTTTTGCCCTGCCATCATAGATACACGACACCATGTGAATTTAGGTCTATTAGTAGGTGTCTTATCATGTCGTTGTCTGGGGTGCAGGGACGCTTTTCCTCTGCCGTCATCTACATGTCCTCTTCCTCTGTTTTGGAGCTCAGAGTTGGCCGCTTCTCTTCAGACTCTCCCAAGTTGTACATCTGCAGCAGTTCCACTGCAAACAAGGGCACCACCTGGCCAACAGGACACAGCGTGTGACACAAACAGTGTGTTCGTGAGGGCCTCTGCTGGTGACTGGAAATATTACTGCCGGAATTCTAAGTTTCTGTTCCGATGATTGATGCACAGTCCACATGACAGTTTACTGCCTTTCTTGTCATGGTGTTAAGTCCAAAAAAAATAAATTATGATTGCTGCCTTACAAGTACTAACGGAGTGTTAAAGAGTCATTTCGTGCTCATGACATAACAAAAATACTAATTTTAAAAGGCATAAAACACTTACTGTGATACTAAAACATTTTTAAACAAAATCCCTTATTCACAGGGCAAATATGTTTTTGTTGGAAGTAAATCTACAGACTCCATAAACGCAATCTACGTTCAGAGTAAGTGCAGAAGAGCAGACAAACCTGTGCCATGATCAGCTTCTTGGTTTTCGGTACGTTGGGGTCTGGGTACTCCTCTCCAAAGCACAGTTCGATCTCACAAGAAGGTGCTGGGCCTTTTGCATGTAAACAGCTCTGAAGCCCTGCACACACATTATTTGGAAACATTCAGACAGATCATGCAAACATATTGTGTTTTTGCATAGAACACAAATGTGACAGTCGTCATTTGTTCGTACTTCTGTGCCTCCCAATCTGTCCCAGTCTTTTCTAGTCCAGCTACATGTGACTAAGTAGCATCTGATTGAAAGTGATTTTCAGTGGGTATTATTCATTTTCTTCTTCTCCTCTTTTTAACATGTACAGTTTGCTCTTACCATGGAGGAATGTGGATATATCAAGCAGTTTGAAGGTCTTCTCTCGCTCCAGTTTGTTGGGCCGGTCAGCGTGTGCAGCCATGGGACCGCTCCAATACACCCTGCCCTGGCAAAACCGTTTGATGTACACCCCATCTGGGGCCACCCATAATAGCACACCTCTCTCCAGGTGGCAAAGAAGGCGATTCATCGCTTCGGCCATGCATGACGGCAGGGATACCGAGCCCGGGGAAGGGAACGAGAGCTGCTGGGCGGAGCAGGGTCCGTAAATCCGCTCATTTCCTAAAGGAACTTGGCCCTGCAAGATGAAGCAGCCATCTGGGCTTCTGGTGGTCACTTCCATTACACTCTGGCCCTGGTATAACAGTGTCACCTGCATTCGAAAGTCTACACACAAAAAAATTAATGTTTTTTTTTTTCAGGTCATTCAGTGCAAAGGCCAGCAGCATGCTCAGCTGGTTCGCTTCTAAATCCATACATCATCTTACCTGATATAGTAAATGTGGAGCTGACAAAGGCAGGGACCTGATTGTGAACTTTATCTGTTAACTCACAGTACATGTGCTCCCTCATCAAATCCTCTGAAGCAGAACAGAGACATGATTCACTCAATGCATTCTCAATATCGTGAGCATACTGGGACCCCGAGGGGACTGCAAGGATCAATTTTAGTAACATATTCCATGTATTTTCTCCCAGCTTTTTTAACATCTTCTGTCAAGCAAGCTAAAGACAAATCCATATCACTATGTGGGCACTGTTTTAGAGAAATCTTTTGTTTTTGATGTAAGCTGTGAAGCCCCTTATGAAATGTTAGTGGAATCCATCCAGTTGTTGATATGACCAAAGTGGTCAGTGCTTATTTTATTTTATTAATAACACGACCACATGTGTGACTGGGAAGTTTACTGTCCCATGGGGGTCCCAGTTAGATTCTGCATAATGGGTGAAGGTAACTAACAATCTTTGTAGTGGAGGATTGTCTTTATGATATCTATATGCAACATCAGTGGTGGAAAGTAACATTAATAACATATTGTAAGTACTTTAATTTTAAGGTATTTTTACTTTACCAGGGTATTTACACTTTGCTACTTCATAATTTGACTTGACTGCAATTTTGAGGTAATTGTGAGACATTATTGTCCATAAGCTTTCTATGTAACGCCACTGGTCGGTGTGTGTAACCCTTACCAGTCAACGGCTTTTCTTCTTTTTTATTTCCTTTAAATGATTCATCTTGATAGTGAAGCTACAAAAACAGAAAACAACAAAAGATGTAGGTAGCTTAGAGTTTGCAAGGTCTTTCTTTAAAGATGCAAAAATACACTTTCAACACAAAGTCCTTCTCAGATTAGAATGTCGTCTACACAATGTGGCAAATATACTAAATAAGTGGGAAAACTGATATAAATAAAGTCAGATGATAATTATAGACAATATATACAGTGTAATATATGCAGTATAAGATTTAAAAATGTGGTTGAATTTGGTTAAATGTGGACAATGTACAAACAAATTGGACCCAAGGACACTTTACTCCCTTTTCATTATGGCTGTCTTATTTTTTCAAAAATCTGATACCAAATAGTTTTTTACTAAAATTCAGTATAAAACACAAATAAATAATAAACTTTTTAAAAGAAAAGAATAATAAAATAATAACAATCTGAAATGAGTTTAGTCTTCACCTGTTGTTGAAAACTGTGTCCGTTATAAGAGTGGCACAAAATATATGACTGTAGTATTTGTACTTTGTGGCTTTCTTGGTATAATTTGTCTTACCTGTCTGTCCTGAATACTGGGGCTCCTTGGAGACCTCTTAGCCTGGACGATTATTTGATCCTTCATATTCAGGAAATCTAACAAGTGGGGGAAACATTAGAGAAAGTGAAAAAACCCTGACAGATTTACAGATACAAAAATTATTGATTGATGAAAAGTTATCCTTTCACTACAAAATCATTCAATTTTTTTCAATATACAACATTTAATGTCTTGTTTTTTGTTTGTTCTTGCATTTCTTTTTTCCCACAGTCTGTGGTTTAATAAAAAGACAAGAGCGACAGTTAATTGCTCATTTAACAAATGTTCGGAAAGGAAAAGAAGCATCGTCGTTGTCTTTACCTGCTGGCCTGACTGTCCCACTGTCTTGCTGGATGCGATAGACTTTGTAAGGCTCAGTGATGTCCAGTTGGTTGCGTTCAGGGACCTCCTGGAAATCTGTACTCTTGTTAAGCGCACAGCGAAGACGTGTCTTCCACATGGTGGGATCAGCTTTATCCCTCCCCTCCCTGAATTTGCCCTTGTACACAGCCCAGGCCTGAATGTAAATTATTGAAACATTAGATTATTATTCATAAAAAAAATTCTCACGGAATATTAGAAACTGAGGATCGGTCATAAACTACTTGTTGAAGTAGTTAATTTAAGAAAATTGTTAGTTAATCTTTAAAATACCAGTCATCAATCTACCTTATAAATTGTGAGGTTAGTCAGCTAATGATTAATAATTAAGAAATTTGTCTGGTAAGTAAATGATCTGCATTTATATAGTGCTTCTTTACCTGTTGGAACTCAAGGTGCTTTACACTGCTTCTTAACAACCCTTTCACACACACACACACACACATTCATGCACCAATAGGGGAGCTGGCTGATGCTCACTGGGTTTTGGGGCATCAGTGTCTTGCTCAAGGACACTTTGGTGTGACCAGAGGAGCTGGGGATTGAACAAACAGCTGCAGTATTGGTGGATGACTGTGCTACCAACTGCGCCACAGTTGCCCCTGAATTCAAATAAATCTATCTAAATTTTCTTTTTTTTCCTAATACTGTTACATCATTTTCTTTGTCTAATGTGGGAGAATATCTTTCCCCTAAACTCAATACAACAGTGAACAATCAGTTGAATATTTAAATGAGGTTAATTTAGTTTAATTTAATTAAAAATAATTTAATTTTCCCCTCTTTTTTTAATAATACTGAATCGGGGCCAATTTAATTTGCCTTTTTTCACACTGATCAACAGAAGAAGTAACTTTTAGATCAAAGTTGTCATGTTGCAGTTCTCTTGCCGACTGCGTCACATTTTCCACCAGAGCCCAGAAGACCTTAGACCTTCTTGCCGTTGTTTTCACAGTCTCTCTTCTACTCTAGATGTGGTTAAATGTCTCGTCTCTTCACTGTCCCGTAAAGCTTTGACGACAGAAGTGGTGAATGCTAAATGCCCGTTTACATGGCACTTTCATCCAAAGCGCTTTGCAATGCAGCGCCTCATTCACTCATTCACACAGACACAACAGGAGAAGCCATGCAGCAGCTGGTTGTTCATGTGAGCTCAGTCTGAAAGCTTGTAGCTCATTGACAGGAGTCGTAAAAGTCTTGGTCAAGTCCCTCACTAGTCCCCTTCTCGGCTGGTCTACGTACAGCTACACATGTACCATATTCCTTCTTGATAAAACATCTAAGTGCACTTCAAGATAAATTCAGTTGTCTGGATTTTTTTTTTTTTTTGATTCCATCGCCTGACTTTTCCATTTATAACAAATCATTTCATTCATTTTGCAGATTTTGGCCAGGATACTGAGTCACCAGTAAATGGACCTTTTGATTTAATCTACAATCCTTCAAACACGTTCACTGCTCTTAGCTGATCTCTACTGACTTTAAAATCAATTAGCTACACTCACAATGAACTTGGTGAGCTGCTTTAAAAAGGTTCAATCAGTGATTTTCAGACTCCTTCATTCATGTGCTTTCCTCACTGATTTAAGTCCACTGGCTTCCTTGTGACTGTTAAGAAGCACTTGTACCAGCTAGACTCTCAACCTCCTACTGTGTTCAACACAAAAAAGTGTGAAGATGTTTTTTTTTTTTTTTCCCCAGTGGAATAAATGAAAAGATTTTCTCTTCACAGCTTCCCACAGGTTAAAAACACAGTGTATTACTGTTGAGCCAGTATCCAACACTTGCGTGGCACAAACATTGCTGAGATTTGCTTTTTCAACAGCTGAAGGCATCATTCAGACTTCTCAAATCTCTTCATGGTTACTTAAAACGATTTACTAATGCTACTACAACAACTACTAAGTTATTTAGACATAATCATGTTATTTTTCACGCAGCCAAATCTAAGCCAATAATTAAATAGGATTGAAGGCACTTCAGGTAAAACTGGATTATGCAGTAAGTTACTGGCAAACAAAGACTTTACTAATCCCGATGTGTAAGAACAATATTTATATAATTATGATTACGTAATCATAACCTCCAACAGACAAAGGTGTTGTTATCAATCACTGGAGTAAAAATGGAACAAATGACTAAATGAAAACAGTGTGTTTAGCACAGGTCACTGCTCACTGGTCCACGCTCCTTTGATTGAATGAAAACATTAAAATGACATAAGTGCATGTACAAGTTCCACATCAGAACATGAGACAAAGCGTTGACCTTAAACAGAGCCGCATCCTCCGTCTGTTTGTAGTCCTTCTTGGCGGCGTGTTTCCAGGGGATCCTGAACATGGTCTTGTCCTCATCCTCCCAGCACAGCCCCTCATATTTCCCGCTCTCTATCTGCGTTATCAGCCACTCTTTCAGGTGCAGCTTCACTCTCTCTTCCATCTTCAACACATGCTGTGTTACAGGAACAAAACTCCACTTTCAAAATGTCACACAGACACATGTGCAAAGTGGCTCGATCAAGCTCGAATCGGGTTCCCGGCTTGGAAAAGTGGAGAGAGTTTATTCTAACGCTGCTCGAGCTCAAATGGGATTTTACCAGCCCACCAAAAAAAAAAAAAAGTCGTAGACTGATAATATTTAAAGGTTTAGAAAAGCTTTAAACAAACAAAGCCAACAAACTTAAATGGAGAAGTCGTATCTAAAAATTCAAAGCTCTGGAAGCGAAAGCGAAAGCTTTCAGCTCATTTAATACTTTCGGTTTCCCCCCGCGGCTCGTTGCAGTCATGTCAGTCATTTCTAAGTAAGGTGCAAGAGGGAGGGCCACACACACACACACACACACACACAGAGAGACACACACACACAGACACACACACACACACACACACACACACACACACACACACAGACACACAGACACACACGCAGACACACACACACACACAGGTCATTCCCCTAAATGACGTTAATCGGCGGATGCAGGGAAAAGACTCAGCCCCAAACTCACTGACACTACTGACTCCATAACGTTGGGTTTTCTTGGGAAATGCTCCTTTCATTTCCCCCCAAAGCCGAGTCACTGCGTGGGCAACATGACAACACCAGGAAGCATTAATCAATCACACACAAACACACACACACACACACACACGTACAAATCATACTGAAACGTTCATCTGAAAATGAAAGTAGGTGGGTGTGAGGGTTTTTTTAATTTTTTTGCCCCCCCCCCCCCCATCACAGACTTCATCTTCCTTGGATATGGTTTGTTCTCCTGACCCGGTCTTGGTTTCCTCAGACCAGGCCGTGAAAACTGACGGACACGTGGATAAAAGACGGTTTGCAACGAGGAAAAAGATCGTGGCGAAAAAAACACACGGTGTGGACGTAGTGTGTGGTTCTCCCCGGCAGGGGGCAGTGTGTGTCTGGAAGTGGGTTATTACTAATTATAACAGTCAAAGGAACAGGGTTTATGATGGATGTCATATCTTAAAATTCAGGGCTGACACAGCTTCAGTTGAGGCACAGGTTGGTACCTTGACACAGCTGCTTTGCAAAGGTTTGTTCCGGCATTGAACAGCGAGGTGAACCTTCTTCCCTTTTCTAAGATATCAAATAACTGAACCAACAAGCAAACTCATAAAATGTCCCATTTGCACCGTTGATTGTGGGTTTTCGAGGGCCCTCTTTTTGTTTATGGGGCCCTGAGTGATTCTCTCTGCTCTGCACAAACTGCAGCATGTCAATAACCTGTCTTATAGCAGTTTACAGGTTGGACCTAAGATGTAAAATGCACCAAGTAATCAGAAATACAGAGTGAACAGTACAGAGTCGGACAGTTTTGTTCATTTGACATTTTACATGGCATTTCTTATGCTTTGCTTATGCACTGGGCGCAGGGCAGTGGTGTTGATTGTACTGTACTTCCCCACCTGTTTTTTGAAAACAAAACCAAAAAAATTATGTCAATACAACTGTGAATGGCTTTATAGTAAACAGAAATACGGCAGCATTTTCCTACAAACTATATGCAGTTTTCAGTTCTTAATTTAAAATGTACCATCACAAGGCCTTTTAAATTATACAGTATATCAATTTGTAATACACAGAAGCTAAATGTGCTTTTACACATGCAGTGAGTAAACCTGGGCTTGTTGTGTCAGCAGGTGAAGGATGCAGCTACAATCACGATCAAGTATTTGTGCAACATCGGTTCAGAAATTACAATGAGTCCCTCAACTTTCAGTTTTAATTTTGCCGCTCAGTCGGATTAAAACACACCTCAAGTTTGTTTTGTTGCTTTTCTCCCAATTTATTATTGTACCAGTTCAGCAGTAAAACATGTTTGAGACATGGGAGCACGCTGTAGAACAGCTTAGCCAGCTCTCAATAAATAGACCTTTTAAATATGACAGACTGTATTACAGCAGAGGAATATAAACCTGAAAATGTTTTGCACACAGAACAAGATGCTTTGTACAATGCCCCCCCTCACACACACACACACACACACGCACGCACACAGACAGACAGACACACACACGCGCGCACACACCTCCCCCCTCCCTTGACAGTTGACAGTTGTTATAAAAATGTGCGTCAGGTTTATGTAACAGCTTTGACTGATGAATTATGTAGACCTTTCCACAGGTCCAAGTTGTCATAAATTGCCTCCCACCATCAGTGTGCAGCGTACAAGTACACGTGAGGCGAGGAGAAGTGCATCGAGTTTGAGCTCAACGCTGTCAGAGTTTGTGTTCAGTATCATGTGAGAGAAGACAGGCAGCATTACTTACATACAGGAGAAAACACAAACCCAAGTGGCATTACAGGAAATAAATACACTTTTTTTGCTTTGCTTGAAAAAATTATTTACACGGCATTGTAGAAATTCAGAACTCTCATCTGGGTCTCTCAGTCATAAAAATATATATATAATAAAATCTACAGTGAAGGAATAAACTAAAATAAAAATGACTGAAATAAACAAAGGATTGTTGACTGTGAATGAATATACAGTACAATCACTGCTTTAAATGTCTTGTATACACAGTAGAAAGCACAAACGTGAGGGCGTGTGTTCGTGTTTGTCTATGTTTGTGTGTGCGTTTGTGGAGAGGAGTCTTAAATTGATCGAAATTCTTGCTCAGCCACACAACAACATGTTTATTTCAGGGCAACTTCGAAAATGAGACAGTAGCTTTTTTTTTTCCACAGAGGAAACTGTCGTGAACTCCCAGAATCATAAATGACTGTGGACACGCTTTGCTTTTGTAATCCATTCTCAACATTTCTACTGACAGCAAGAGGAAGACTCTTCTTTGTTGAGTGTGTGCATATTTATGTGTGTGTCTGTGTGAAGATGCTGACAGTTTAGTGGCAGCCACAGGCTCTGACCACCATGTTGCGGTATTTCTTGAGAATGACGTTTGAGCTGTCATCAAAGTAGAGCACTGAGATGGCGTGGAGCTGCGTAGGAGCACAGCAAGGCTTGGGAACGCTGTCCGGGTTGATGAAGTGAACCTGGGAAGAAATCCACTGTTACACAAAGCCAGCGTGACACCATGAATGAATAGTGACAAGTCACAAGCGACTGTGGGAGAAAATGCCATTGTCAAATTTATGATGTGTGGGAATCACTAAAATAAAACTCTTTTGGATCATTAAATACAGTAGTTCCAACAGCAGCTACACTGTCTTGACAGTTGACGAGATGATTAGACTCTTAACATGACTGCTGGGTTTTTGTTCCCCGCTTTCATGGTTACTCACAAGGGTTTGCACAATGGCATGGTTTGTGGCGTTCATGTAGGAGTTCAGTGGGAAGGCACACTCTCCCTCACAATAATAAGCGGCGTATCCTTCTGGAGCGATTATCCAGTCCTGAAAGCGAGGAGCGAGACCGAGAAATTTTTAGGTTATGGAACTGGGAAAATGACATTGTGCACAGAAAAGAGAAATTATGGGCGAGAGCCACAGTGACACAGGGACACAGTAAGGTGGGGCTCTTTAGTGGCTCTTCTGCGTGAATGCAACTTCCTGTCAAAAATTATGATGAGAGTCTGGCAGCGGTGCAGAGACATCCATTCATTTTTGAGCGAGGCTCACTCTTCTAACCAATCAGGAAACAACTGCAACAACTTCTACTTGATTAGTAGGTGCTTCGACCCAGGGGCCCAGAATAATGTTACGGCCGCACTTCCACATTAGCACGACACTGCTGAGTGCATTTACATAAAATGTGTTAAAAGTTTGTCTTGTAAAATCAGAGGGACACAGGGCAGGACAAAGGGGTCTAAGTGTTTGGGGAGCTTAGCGAGTGAACTCAGCTGTACCTGTAAACATATATATGTATATAAACATATATGCGGTCTCATTCTTGCATATTTATCCAAAATATTGGGACAAAACGAGCAACCAGGAGAGTCAGATTTCAATTCGGGCTACCTGGGAGAGGAATGCTTTCCATACCTGCCACCCCAAGTCTCTGAAACTGACGTAGAGCTCATGCTTCTTACACGCCTGCTTCTGATCAGTACTGCTGTTTTCTGAGGACAGACAGAGACATTAAACATCAGTGTGTGCACTTTTACCTCATTCAGCAACAAGAGGAACTATTTACTGCAGTACGATCTCAATTAGACAGAGATGATAAAGAACAGACATAAACACGGGCAGTGTCCTCACACAAAACCGTAACATTTTGACAACAGCTGAAGGAAATCATCTCCAGAAACAGCACCGCCATTTTGGTTATTGTTTCAAATGAATGGCAACCTGCTTAGAGGTCACTGTGCTGGGCTTTGAGTTTCCACTGGATGAAACAGATGTGTGCAGAGAGTGGGATTGCCACATTTTTCATAAAAGCCTTTTATTCTTTTTCCCCTCTCATTTCTACTCACTCATTTTAACATTTGTTTTTCTTTTTATACCAACCATGTGTTAAAAGGGAGACGTCTGTTTTCTATCTGTTTAGTACAGGATACATTTCTCTCTATTCTTCTAGCGACCTCTGGGGCTCTGTGGTACATTAGTTCCCGAAAGCAGCTCATATTGGAAATGATCACGAGCGACTGGTTCTCATCATCCACTTATAGACCACTGGTATCCAAAGTTCCCAAACAGGCCCATTTGGCCCATGTGTTGTTGCCCCGGTTGCCCCACAGCACACCACAGATGTGTTCCGCCATAAAAGTCGGTGCTGCCTTACCTCCATGCAGGGAACTTGGCCCCGGCTGTTCTGTAATGCTTGTGTAAATAAACAAAGACACCAGAGGGATATTTGAAGCCCAGGAATTACAGTCTAATGTTTCAGGGCCTCACATAAACACAGTCCTCTCACACCTTCCAAACAATGGCCCTAAGTATGCACTGCATGTTTTCTCGTGCAGCAACCACATCATTTCTAATAGCAGCTTTTACTGGACGTGGATTCATTGTATAGTTGTTTGTGTTTGCCTGCATCTGACCGGGCACACTGCCTATGTGTTATTTTATGTATTATGAGAGCGTGGAGAATAATCCAATATGGAACAATAAGTACTCCAATTCCTCACCCAGACACCAAACGCTGGATCAAATCTAGCTGAAAACTAAGCACCAATACAAAAGTAAGTATGAATTAGTGCTGTTTACCTGCAACGTTGGCCACTCTGAGTGACTCCTGGCTCTTTGCCCCCTTGGAGCGGTTGGGGTTACGCTGTTTGGTCCCCCCTGACGCTGAGCGGATGCTTCGCAGGTGCACCTCAGTAGCTTTGAAGAAGGCCACCATGAAGGGCTGTTTGTTCTGAGGCCCACTGCGACCAATCAGCCCTGCCACACGAGGATTGATGCTCTCTCCTGAAGGGGGAGGCAGAGAGAGGAGCGCAACAGGTGTTAACTTGCAGCGTCTGAGAAACCTAGATTGAATTCATACATGGTATATCTGTGTAAGGTGAAATAAAGAGATGTCCATAGTTTATTTTGCGTGTGTGTGGTTCTCTCTCTGCTCACTGAAACCACTTTGTCATGTCTATAATGATACAAGCAGTTCTACAAACAAGATTTTCCTGTGTGGATTCCATTCCCTTTCTCTCATCCCTTCTCCGCCTCTGAAATGCCAAGAACAAACGTACATACACATCAAAGCGTTGTACTTGGGTGTTAGTGTGTGTGGGTGTGTTTGTGCACTACAGCAGCGCCTATCCTGTTCTCACTCTGAAGAATGTGGGCCTGATCACTATTTGGTTGGAAATCAAGGCTTCCGGCCGCTGGTGGCGGCAAGACGTCTAATGCACCTGTCTGTACACGCTCACCCATACCGCTTCATCCCTGATCCGACAAACAAACACACAATCACAGGTACAGCCTCTCGAGCATGTACTCCCACAACATCATCGCAATACAGTCTCTATTTTCCTCACCTAACATGTAATATCCTGCCGTCTGCCGAGAGATAATGTTCTCAAACGCGTTCTTGTAATCAACACTGCTTGATAAGGTTTTCCACTGACTAACGTCTGAGCTCCGTGATGACCAACTCGAGCAGAGATGTTATCCTTATGATACTTCTGTGTATTTTCAGCATCTCTGCTACTGATGCATGAGGGATGAAGACATGAGAGATGAATGACTGGTGATGAATGACGAGGAGCAGGGATGGAGTTATCTAAGAATAAATTCTCCTAACATTACGAATGCATGGTTTATCATGTCCGACAACACTGTGTCCTGCTGTCCTAATTTTCTTGAGATGTGATTCTGGCATCAGTTTTTAAAGTGAACATGTTCAATAAATAAGTAAATCAACGTTAACATTTTGATATGTTGTCTTATACAATCGGGTTTCAAATCATTGCATTCTTTTTATCTACATTTTACACAATATTCACTTAACTGTCAACATTCCTGGAAAGACACTAACCTGTGTGTCACTTACCATTTGTACTCTCAAGGGCTAGCTGTAGACCCAGGTTTCTGCCAGGGTTCAGGACCCAATGGTTACTGGTGGCTGTCACGTCAAACACCAACCAGCCCTCTTCCGCTGCCCAGATAACCCGGGAGTCCAGCAGAAACAGGTCGGACTCCCTAGAGGAGACAATGAACGTTCACACTTACAGTCAGGGACCAACATACGTCGACAGAGAGTAGAAGCTCAGCTACCACAAAAACAAGTTAAAACCACGTGAAAAAAGGGGAACATAAGGGACTGATGCACAAAGAATACTAATGGAGGGAAGAGAGCGAGTGAGACAGATTGAAAGAAAGACAGATGGAGCAAGAAAGTGAGTGAGAGAAGGAGGCAAGGAGGGAGGGAGGGCTCCAGATGGTGAGGCCCAGGGGAACACTTCATTTACTTAATTGACAATAATGGCTTTATAAACGGACAGTCCTTTCATACACTACACACAGTCCATCACTTGCTGGAATTTCGTGGGTGAGCCAGAAAGCCAGAGAGAGAGAGAGAGAGAGAGAGAGGCTGTGTGGTGAAAGAGGAAAAGCTTGTGTGAAAAGTGGCAAGTGAAATAGTGCATATCCAAGTCAGTCCCGACCTCCGAACTGAACTGGAGTTTCTACTCTTTCACCATTGTAGACTAAAATCCCTTGTTCTTCGCGTGGTCATTCATGTATCCTGACCTATTTTCTGACTAAGCAGATAGTGTGTCGCAGGGCTCTGGTTCATTCATGTACCCAGGCCCGTCTCTGGCAAAGGAATAAATGACTTTGTTGTTCCCTCTGGACAACAGAAACCTTCAGGAGGAATGGAAGAGAGGAGGACATGAGTTACATACACCTTCTGGATAGCCCACATTAGCCACACGGAGAAGGTGGAGCAAAGTTCTGTCCTCATTAGAGAAGTTCCAGATTTAGATTGTATTTATGAAAAATGGCCTCTACCTTTGTGACTATACGTTCAGAACCCAAACATATTCCTTGAACGAGTGTACATAATAAAATGAACAATGGCTTTACTTTCAGGGTCCTGGTACTTTTCATGAGGGCTCATTGTGACACTGTCATGACTTACTGGGACACCTGAATAGACCAAAGGCAACACACCTGTGCTTTACTCACTATGATGAATCAGATGGATTGCATAGACAGGAAACAAGCGCAGAGAGAGAAAGGAATGACATGTAGCACAGATCCATCAGCTGGTGTCAACAGATACGTCTTAAACATTTTATCTGAAAATCGAGGCCTATGATTTCAAATGGAAAAATGTTACATTCCCTACGGTTACAAAACGGAAAAACAAATGATTCTATTTTTGTAGAGAATATAATAAGTCAATGATTTTGGTTACAATGCCATTTTTTTAAATAAATCTACATTTAGCAGTAGTAGAAAATCAGAAAGTGTTGGGGATATAAAGGGCAGGATTGTGAAACAACAAAACCAGGTTCAGCTCCAGAGACCCATGTGTGGTTAGGTTTAGGTGAGAAAAGCATCTTGGTAATGCTGAGATAAGATTATGGTTATATATATTTTTCTTTAATACTAAACTAATCTGTTGCATGTCAACTAACTTTTAAATGTTTCTCTGTTGAACCAAACCACAATCCCTCTCTAGCCGTAATGAAGTACCATGAATGTGTAAACACTAACACGATGTAGTCAGACAAACTGCTGTACCACAAGCCCGGAAGAAAACAACATCTGTTTTATGTTACAAGATCAGATAATTTGGTAACCAAAAATACATTGCCTGGGAGCATAGAAAAACATGTATTTGCTATTTATTTTTCATATCTTGTTATCATTAAATGTAATCTGGCTGCAAAGGTAACGCTATTCACATTTTTGCATATAAGAAAGCCAACATTAATGTGATTTTGGAAAACTTTTGTCATTAACCAAAGTAAAGGCCAAAAATAAAAAGGACCTGTTGATGAAGCAAACTAAAAATGTTTAACAAAGTTATTACAATTCATCCAGGCAACCACGAATGTCTGCACCAAATTTCACTGAAATCGATTTCATTGTGGACCTACTGAGATAGTCTGGACACAATCCTTAACTAGTCACAGGAAAAACTGAATTGGAATCTCTGCTTACCTGTCAGTGTGTTCCTCCAACACCTGGTAGACGCTGATGCGGAAGGTCTCGTTATCGTAACGCTCGTGGATGAAGTCTTTATATATCCGAAACTCAGCGGCAGTGACGGCCTCACCCTCTGGAATGCGCGACAGGTCAAATCTGAACTCTCGATGATGCCGCCGCACTGGTAGGAATTCTTTATCGTGCTCCACTGAAAAAGTAAAACATGATATTGAAATAAGTTAAATCGCATCCATCTACCTATTTACCAGCGAAGAAACAGAATGTCTGCAGGGAGACTGGGAACACTAATGTAACTTCATATGAAACTAAAACATTTTAATGTCGTATAGAAATGCATCTTCTAGGGAACCAAAACACATGTTTGCCTAAAGGTATAGACAGCATGTCTTTTCCTCTCAGATTTTCTACAATTTATTCGTCTTCCACAGTCCATCATCTTCAGTAAAAAGCGAGCTGAGGCGGCTTGTCAGACTCCGGGCCGATCTCAGATTACACACATCCATGTATACGCGCTGCATATGTTGGCTTATGATTGAAACGTTCATGAGGCCTGGCTCGCATAAGAAGCGATGCATCTGTTGTACGCGGAGCCATGATAGAGAGATGCAGGCGGACTCTGACAGCTTTATGAGCCCCTTTATTTTGCCTCTCTTCCTCTCATAGCCCCAGAGAGTCATCCAGTCTGCCCTTCATCTGGTTTTCATGAGCTGGGGCTCCATGTTTGGTGTGGCCCGTTCTGTCCTCTTTCTTATCCTTGTATCCAAGCTTCCAGCACCCCCTGCACCCACAAGATGTGGCCCCCTTGACCCTGCTCCTCTCACGTCCCAGCAGGACATCCCATAGGTCAGCCCCTTGTCTCTCATCATGTCCTTGCTCTCCCTCCACCTCTCTTTTTATCAACTGTCACACAGACCCCCCACATGTGCAGGCATCCGTTGAGCCTACATACAAACAGATAGATCAAGCCACAGACTAATGCAAGCAAAACTATCATACTCTGGTTCTCAGATGTACATAACATTGCAAATTTAATATGTTTAGGGCTATTAGTAAGACATAACCTGGAATATCATCCCGGGCTTTGAAAACCTGTATTGGACATTCTGACACTTTTACACCCAACAGTAAGAATAAACATAAACACGCATCCAATCATAATTTCAACGAATAAGCTGATGTTAAAACTACAATAAGCAACTTACATGAGCTGACTTTTACTTTAAGCTTGAAATCAATCTACTCTACCGTGTCCAGCTCCCCCCCCCCCGCTCTACTCTGTTCTTCAACCATAAGCTACATTCTGCTACATTCTGCACAGCTGCTGGGGTAATAGTCATTATAGAATTATATATAAATATCTGCAGCGCTGACAGTGCTCTCCTCTGAATCTGACTGAAGGTGTCAACAGCACATTTTCACAATAACATTTGTTTTGAAATATATATTACCGTAGCTTGATGGAGCCCGCCAAGTTATTATAATTCATCCTGAGGGTAACATTCAATAAAAGCACAGACTAGAAGAAAAGTCTGCAGTCACCAAAATCATTTTCTGGGCATCATAAATGATGATCTTGATCATGACTATCAACAGACCAAAAATAAGCTGATGTAAATGTTGTGTTTTACTTCACGACTAGTGTGGTGTTACGGCCTTTACTCTACACCTGTCTCTTTGTTTCCCTGTTCCCTCCTATGTAGTTTTCCCAGAGGACTTTCTCCTCCACATCCCCTTTCGTATATATCTCTATTAAAGCCAGTTGCTGAAAGACATTACACAATGGCAGCACTGTGAGATGATTGGCCAGAGCAGAGGTAAAAGAAAGGATCTAATTACTCTCCAGTGAAGGATGGCTCTGCGCTCTGTTGGCCATTAGCTGATCTAGCTTTAGGCTCCCACTGTCCTCCATCTGCTTTGGGCGCATATTGGAATTGTTTGAAAATCTGGTCATCTCTTCCTGACAGTAGAGTTCAAGGTTATGTGAACCTTTATTGATGCAAACTCACTTCCTCCTGTTATTTATAAAAAAAAATTCCACCAGCCCCTTTTCTTTTAAAATTTGTGCCAGTCCTGCACTTCAGGCCACTCCATCAGTCAGGGCTTTTATTGAGCATCCACCCTTTGAGTGTTATGACAAGACATATTATGTGTTCAACAATTTAAAGAGCCTGTAGCTCATCACAGTTTTCAACATGGTTTTCAACTACACCTGCAACTCACCTGACAATCTGCTCACACTGTATACTATAACAAAGGGGTCCTAAACTTTAGAGGCTTGTGACTTCATGACATTTATTTGATCCCAAATGTGCAGTACAGCAAACACACATCAAAAAGAGAACACTGCATTTTTAATCCATTATTTATCCAGGCAACACTCTCACACATTTTCTTTTGTCCTCCAAACCTCCCTGCTCCAGGCCCTGCTGATTCTTTTACCACACCAGGGACCTCTCCCTACTCTCACAGCCCCGTGCAGGTGCACTCCCTCTGGGGAGAAAAGCCAGACCTGTTCTTTAGCCCTGCGGAGCAGCTGCACCCCCTGCACTGTAAAAGCTCTTTATCTTTGGTTGTGAAAACAGATGGATGCTTCTGTGAAACTCCCACATGAACCACTTCTTTCTTACTATTTCCATTCCTCAATGCAAAAAATGTGAGCAGCCTACATTGTGTAGCCTCTGTCCTGATTCTGACGTCTGCGTCTTTCTTTTTCTCTCATTTACAGGCCATTATAGCAGTAAGGCAGTCATTAGATGAGGGGAAGAAGCACAGTTAAAGCCAAGCGGGTGCATTTATGACTTCCTCTGGGAGGAAGTGAGTAGCCATTGCCCCACCTGTGTTGCAAACATACACATACCACAAACATGGTGAACACACCCTCTAATGCCATATAAGACGTTTGTTCCGAGTAGCCGGCGTCTGGATCGGCTACTCTGGATCGTCTCCTCACACGGACACATACACACACGCTCCACTGCACACAGACAACTATCACAAAGTCTTGCCTGTGAACCGAACTGTCTTGTGCGTCATGGCTTGGCAACACAATCATTATGGGTTTCTGTAATCCATAATTAGAGATGCAGCAACACACACATGCAAAGATCTAAACACACACAAATGCACAAATATATACACACAGACAGTGAGCTGCTTTAATCATTTGGTCTGATTTCTCATCTGTTTTTTATACAAACTACAAAATTCACAGTTATCCCACATCATTTGACATGTGCAGGCCACACACGTGCTCAGCAGCACACATCAGAGATGTTGCAATCATAATGACTTCTCCATCCTTCAGATCTAATGTGCACCTGGCAGCCAGAGGGTAACCATATGAATACTTTATCTTTCAAGATTTGCGCTCCCTGATCCGGCTCGCAGCTTCTTTATCATGTCCTCTACAGAGAGCCATCACTGCTTATTCCTGTTACGTGTTGGGGGGTTAAAGAAATTAAACCAAACATTTTTCATTGGCAAGGCAAATATAAAATATTGTAAGCTTTGTGAGACATTTAAGGTGGAAATAAGGCGCGTACAAAAGGTGTCGACGATATTTACAAGGTTGTTGGTTTTTGGAAGGAGGAAAAAAGTCATCCAGCGGAGCGGGGTGTCTGACAGATGAATTTTTAATAGCTTTTGTTTAACAAAGTAGGTCTATTGCATCAAAAAAACAAGCGAATCCAAGACGCACAAGTAGAGTAGAGAAGATTCTGTGTTGACTTAAGCGCCTGTATGATGATTATGGACAATCATTTAATTTAGAAAATGACTAAAGTTATCCCTTAACCATGTCCCTCTCTTCCTTTTCTTTCCCTCCTCCTGTACTTCCTCCACTCCTCTCCTGTTGGGCTTGTAGACTTGTAGAAACTCTCCTCACACCTCTAGCTCCCGAGCAGCAGCCGACAGATCTGACAACTCACATTAGTGCAAGTGTCTGTTTGGCACCATCACACCCTTTACTTCTGCCTTGCACACTTCCGCTGCTCAGCGGGGCGGGGGGAGTTCTCACCCCTGGTACCACTCTCATTTCCCCCAACCCTTGTCCCTCCATTCCCACCTTCAGTTCCCTTGATTTAACTGTGCCACCACTGTCTACTCCCTACTGCATCCCTGTAGAGCCCATTAACTCTACCCCAAAATCAGATTGTTTCATGATGGGATCTGAGGGTCCATAAAGGAAGCTGTAACGCTGAGTAAACTCATGCAGATTTGAATGACACACCATAATGATCCATCTCTTCCTTTCTCCCTGTTGATCTTACCTCACAAATGTTTTAAGCACAGTACTGGGAAAAAGTAAGTCATAGTTTCCGTTAGCTTTAAGTAGAGAGGGATTGAGAAAGTGAGTGCAGGAAAGGGGGATATTGCTCAGGGTGTTTATCCTATAAAGAGTTAAGAAGTTTTGATTCCTTGGATACCGGGTGACTACCCACAGTGGGGCGATTACTGCGTTAGGTGACATCCTGCCCACTGGCAACTACTGATGACATCATGCCTATGTAATGTATTTATACTGCTGTAGGGCCAGACAGCGCTAGTTCCCTGGAAAAAGGACAGTGGAGTTTCATGCTATAACTTAACTCGCACTTAACAATTCACTCACCGTACTGCCTGCGTGTGTGTGTGTGTGTGTGCGTGTGCAGTCACATCACATGCCAGTGAGCTTGCAAGTAGACGCGGTAACCACAGGAAGAAGAGGCTTTAAGACTTGTGGTGAAACCAAACTTGTCTTCCAGCCTGAAGGCTGCTGAGAGACCTCCGATCATACTCACAGCAGCATTGTTTACCTCCCTCTCACCTTCTCGCTGCAGACATCAAGCGCGTTGCTCTGCTCCCTTGGGGGACTCAAAGACGTGACGCAATAATTATCTATTATACCCAACGGGTTGTGCTGCCGCCATGGCGGTTTGTTGCCGCTCCGAGAAAGCCGCGCACGCAGTGCACAGCGTGAAGACCTTGCGATCGCACAGAGGTTAAAGTTGAGTTTAGTTGAACTTTGACTGCTGTGACGAATAGCCACAAGGTCAGTATAGACGAAGCCCCAAGCCATGATCCAGCCAAGCAAGGAAGCCAAAATTAAAGGGCTATTTGAAACAAACTTAAGAGACCTTAGCAGATGTATCAGAGAAAAGGTTTTCCTTTAAGTAGGCATGTCAGGTGTGTTCAGCCACTTCACAGGATGCGCAGACAGCAGCCATGTTAAAGAGAGTGTTCATCCGAACTACAAAAACACACAATCCTACTTCATCATGCAGACAGATTTATGTAACAGTTTAATATTTTGGACAATACACTTCTCCACTCCCCATGTCAAAGACATGACACTGACGTTTTGATTGAAGCAGCTCAATGGCTCACGGGACAAAATAAGTCATATTCTGTCATATCTGTCAAGAGAGATTGAATACACTCCTGAAAGCCAATGGTGACAACAAAAGAAAAAGGATCCTAAATCTGCAGCAGCCATTGCACTGTGGTGTGACATAGGGTGTTCGGAGACGTAGATAAAGGGGTATGGACAGGTCCTTGGCAGGTCAGGTCAGGAATCTCTCTCTGTCCTATCTGCACTTCCTTTTAGCTGAGGGATAAAAACAACTTTGAGATGTGAAACCACAGCCATTCAATTTCCCCCCTTTCACTCTTCCCCTCATCCCCTTGTTTTTACGTTCTTTAATTTTGTGGCCACAAGGGCCACTCCCTCCTTGACCAACCAAGCTGCCTCTTATTATAGACTTCAGTAAAATTCACATACAATATGCACATTGGCACAAGGAGAAACAAGTTTCCCCGTGTCTACATTCTTTGTTCTCTGTCCCTGCATCCCAAGGCTGCATCTTCTGCACACATGACAGGCGCACTGGCACGTGGATTTTAACAGCTTGTTGTTTATTTTGTGTAATTACAGACCATTCCCCTTTAAAATTAACAAAAAGCTATAGTAGAAACACAAGGAGAAACACAGCTGCACACTTGACTAAATAAACAGAAACCTGCACTTCATATTCCATGCTGCACAGGCACAATATTCCATGATTTATCATAAAAAACATGTGCGTACAGTTGTTGCTCTGCTTTTACAAGCTTTGATTTGGCTGATGGAGCCCAGTGAGAATCTGGTCAGTATTATGGGCTTCCTCTAACGCAATCTTCCACTAGGACATCACCCAGTGCAGCTGGCGACTGGGCAGGGTGGGTGGTTCTAAAATTATGCTTTACTTTGAACAAACACTCATAACTGCTTTAACATAAAGGTTCAAAGCACATGGTGTCCCCACAAGGAAAAAGAATAAAGAAAGAAATCGACTTGAACTAAACTAATGCATGGCATCCATTTGTGATCTACATTTCCTTTGCTCTTCCCTTCTCATTTCTCCTTCTACTCTTCTCTTCTCTGGTCTGTCAGTGCCCCAGTACCAAGCGGAGAGTGTTGTATTTATTTTTGCAGCAGTGGAGCTGTTGGTCCCAGGTTCTCTGGCTGTGCTCTGGCCCACATCTGCTCTCTCACCTTCACTGCTTGGTACCCGTCGTCATGGACGTGCAGGGGAGTCCTGTGTGCTGCCGATCACTGATAAGGCCAAGACCAAAGTAGCCCAGATGAAAGAAAAATGGCCAAAAAGGCCAAATATCATTCCTTCTCTTATGCAGTGCACTTTTTTATTACGTTAGAGTTAACTTTAACATGTCAATTACTCTTTCTCTTACTGCCTTTTGCTGTGGCTTCATTTTGTCTCAGTGGCAAATAATTTGAATTTAAGACAAAATTGGAGCTATAGGTTCTGAGTCATATAAAAATAAAACCATAAAAATGTAAAGCAGGAGAGTGAAATAAAAATAATGAAATGAGCCCAGCATTCTTGGCAATGAAGAAACTCCGTCCATCAATGAAGCAGAGTTAGAACGCCCGCTACTCAGTACATCTGGGCCTTTTGACCATGTGCCACATTGTCAAGTCCCACCCATGTGCTTCAGTGTTTCATCATCCCTCCCAGCAAGTGCCTTTGCCTGGCCAAGAGCACAGATGCTGTGCTATGTACATCCAGATGTCATTCTGGACTCCTGGGTTCAACAGGTGAATCTGGGAGATAACAAATGAAAAAAAAAAAAAAAACTTTCTCCTGGATCTTGCCAGCTGTGGACTTTCAATATCTGTCTGAATCTTATATGAGGAAACATTCTTCGTCTCCATATGTGGTATTTATTTAGATCATCAAATCACTGAGAGTATTAGGATAAATTTCCTGACAGGAAGGCAGGGCTATCTGTACCAACTGTTACATTCCTCTGCTTCTGCTCACTCCCTGTCCAGCACGAGGCAATAAAACATGCACTCAATAACAATAATTAGCTCCAGAAACATTCCTTTTAGGCTAAAAAAAGAGTATGTATGTTTCTTTCCACACATGTATGCATGCTTACATGCACATGGATGTGCACATTTTAGTCCACTGGTAGCGTACACAGAAGCGATTACAAAAATCTACGGGAGGGAATGAGGTGTGTTTACAGTGTCAAGGACGGGGTACATGCACACGGGATGGACTGGCTTTCAACACAGACTTGTGCTTTTTTGGTCCTCGTGTACGAAACCTCCCCAAGCACATTTGGTGCTGGTGAAGCAGCTTCTGATGTGAGGAGACACAGACCGAAGCAGGCATCAAATTACAATTCAAAAGTGAATAGAAAGCACTAGTTTGTTTGTATGTGTGTGTGTTTGTGAGAGAGAAGGAGTAAGAAATAAAGTAGAGAGACAGGGAAAGCTGTCTTTTGGGATTTTGTGTGTGTTTGTGTATGTGTGTGAAAGAGAGAAAGAAGGGGAGTGGAAAAACATGCAAAAGAACTTGAGAAAGTGTTGAAATGTTTTATGTTTGGAAGCCCGGGAGGTTTAAACCTCTTGAGGTGAGGGCCAGGGTCGGAGGTTGGAGACTAAACACCCCACAATACTACTGGGACATTTGATAACCAGCAAATGAAAACTAGAAGGTCAGTGTTAATTATCAATACTGTTAGATCAGGAGGGAGGGAGAAAATCCGGTATCAGATGGACGTGCGTGTGGGACGGATTGGTGACACGATGGTGGATGTCAACATGAGAGGACTATGCTGGACTCTGAAAAGATAAAGTTTCTCTGCACAGCTGCTTTGGCCTGCAGACAGAGGAAAACATCTGTATTAACCTCAGCACCACAGGCAGCCCACTGTGGAGAGGAATGCAAGGAGCAACAGAGAGAAGGGTGGGGAGAGAATGAACGATATGAGTATGTTTTTTGAAGAGAGATTTTGGAGCCATTCACTTTAAATTATATGCAGGAACCAATATCAACTCTGAAATCGGAGTTGTGTGATTCTACCGTGACTGTAGTGTGACACAGCTGCTTCCAAGCACGGAACCACGAGTATGTGAATCAATGACATGTTGCTGTGTTAAAGCCAAAACCTCTGGAAACTCCAAACTAATTTACCAGTTTCTTTCCCTCTCTGCTATCTGTCACCTTCCTATTAACATGCTGTATAAAGTAGAGAAAGGTTGTGTGGCAGCTCCGACGGGAGCTGACAGAGGGACACGAATGGTGGAGGGCCAGGTGGTGCCCTGTCAGGTCACCAAGGTAACACAGAGGATAATTGCCTGCTAGTGCACTGACTCACTCAGAATGCCAAGTCTGTATGATACCACTCACGGGCTCAACTCAATACCTAAATAGGCAAAGTTTTCACATGACAAACAATACAAGTGAAAAAGGTTTCACCATGTGCAACATTATGACTGTCCAAATTTTACATATTGCAACAATGAGTAAAGGAAAGTGGTTGAGCTTTGTTTGTTTACTGCTTTTCAACTCTATTTAGTGAAATGTTCCACATCTGGGGCTGATTAACAGCAGCAGAAGGCTGAGCAATTACGTTCACCCTGGTAGCGCAAATTTTTCAAAGGCTTGATTTTTGTTCACTTTTTAGATTTTGCTTTTACAGCAGCATCCTGTGATTGTCCAGACATAGAGACTGAACTACAGCGCTGTTACACATGCAGAGAATCCATCAGCCAGAGTTCAATCATGTAAAAAGCCATGGAACGAACAAGAACCAATACGAGCGTCTACAAAAAGCATCAACATCTACGCAAACCTAAAGGAGAAAGTACAGTCGAATATACTCAGACATTTACAAGATAAATGTATAATAAAATCACTTTTTAATTTTGAACTAATCCTATTTAAACATGTGCTTTTATTACTATGAATATTTTTACAAGTCCATATTACACTTCTTTTCGGCAGGTAAACTCAGTTTCCTGGAGGTCCTGAGAAAACTTGTGTGACACGCTGTACTTGTGTAGACCTCCTCAGAATGGGCGGTTTTGGTTCCTACTGTTTTAAATGCTTCTTCAACATCCTGTGCTACCTTGGCAACAATTGAGAGTGAAACAGATTGTTTCTGTATAAAGGGGGATATAAACGCTGTTGTTAACTTTGCAACTGTAGGCTAAAGTATCCAGGTTGTCAAAGTAAAGCCTGCTCTGAATACTTTTAAACTAGAAAATAATCGAATAATTTCATGTTCGTTTTCATGCTGTAGTTTAGATTAATCAATCTAAACTAATTGCATTCCTCAATTTTGATGTGAAAGTAAAGATAATTAATTTTAAATACATTTCAGCTTATGACTAAATAATTGATATAGACTAAGGTTTGACTTTTCCTTTATTTCAGTTTAAATTCTTTGTTTAACTGTCTATATGTAATAATGGCTATAACAATCAAAACTTTGACCTAATATGCTGAGCTAGGAAAATTATAGACCTAAGTCCATCAGTCTCAAAACTCAGATGCCTCCATCATGATATAAAGCAACTGTGGCTGAAACGTTTCAATAGCCCCTTTCACGCATCCACTGGAGTTCTGACAGTCTCCTGTCTTTGTCAGTAAGGCGTCCTTGTGTGAACACAAATGTCCGAGTGAGACGCTGCCGACATTATCCAGACTTTATCCTTCGAGCGCTAATACAATCTCGACTAATGCAGTCCAGTGAACATTATTTTACTAGATGCACGGCCATAAACAAAATACGGTTTCACACAGCCTACGTTTTCTATCATGTTGTGCCTCCTGTGCGCGCTGATGTTTTACACGTGAGGACGCTTCTCGCTCTGACAATATCCCACTGGGTGAAATTATTTTAATTAATATCTTCAGTAGAAACCAATAGTGTCAGTGTGGACTGCCAAAGACAGGGTAGGAAATTTATACAGTTTTGAGAGACAGATTAACACATTGTTTGTTTAGGGGAAAAAAAAACATCATTCTTATTTACTGCCGATTAAATAAATGATGAAACTAACAAAAACATTGATTTGCTGAACAGCCAATTACACTGGCCGTCCAATACCTGGTGGTTTTAATATAAAAATATCTGTTTTTATTCAACTATTCTTAACTGATAACTGTAGATGTATCATTATGTGTTAACAACTTGTTTTTTATTAATTACTATTCCTTCCTTGCCCTGTTTCTCGCCATAATCAGTATTGTTTAAAATACACGGTTTACTTTCACTTTTCTAAGTAAAATTCAGATGAATTTCTTAGTACTTTAACTTGAGTAAAAAATCTGAAGTGGTACTTGTCCTCGATGACATCATTAAGACAGCTAGTGTTAATGTTATGACTGATATTTGTATATTGACTCATTATTTGGCCCTAATACACACACACACACACCCTCAGACTCATCTTAAATTACAATAATCCATGCAGGATTGCACGACAAAAGAGAAAACAAGGAAGCTGTGACTAACAAATCCCATGATAGCTTTTACAGTAAAGATCAAAAACCACAGGTGATTAAGCTGCCACTTTATTAAGTCATCCAGGATGCAAATAGCAGACGTTGAAGTCACAGCTCTTTTGTGTGGTCTGAGAGGTGTAAATGGGCATTATAAGTGTTTGTGCAGGAAGGCTGAGTATGACTGGGCTGTGTGTGAGTTTAACATGAACTGAAGTGAACTGTAGCCCAGCAAAGGCCAAAGAAGTGGCCAAAATCCCTGGAAGCTGTGGTTTGTTAAAGAGGAAATGCCTTGATTCACAGTGGCTAAGGGCTAATGCTGCCAGAGACCACTGGGACTCCATTATACAATTAAAATTAAAATGACTTCGATTGTATATGAGGATAGACATTAACATGTGACTTTTTGTTATTTTCTGTTTCCACCTCGAACACAGCGCATGTGTGTGTGTGTTGCGTCTACTTGCTGGCATGTTATCATGGCATGTCCAGCACACGCCCAGTGCCTCGGTGACCTGTGCTGCAGTGGACATTCAAAATGTACGTTGTAAGACATTTACGCAGTTAGTCTTTAAAGTAAAGCTAGACAGTGAGAGGACGTCCATGGACTAGGGTCCATCCCAAAGCCTAGCTGGCTGCCCTTGAACCTGCAGAACATCCAAGAAATATTGTACACAAAGTATTCATATAAAACTAAGTGGCTCAGTGAAGTGACATACGTTTGTTTACACTGCTGACAATAAGATGTCTTTAAGTTTAATTGGTTTTGTCATATGCTGTAGATCTGGGATGTACCCATAATAAAATCAGATATGTTTTTGTCGTAGCATTTAGACTTAAATAAAAATTCGAACCAGTGCATGAAAACGGGCCTCTCAGGAAGCGGTAACCAGTGTTCAAAGTCTGACTAATATATTTTGGCACAGCATTTATGGAGACATGCAGAGTTTTGAGGGACAGTTTTTAAATAAAAGCCACACTCATTTTGCTCTCAGACAGCCTAAATAAGAAAACAAACCCACAATGAGCAAATGTGGAAAGGAAGGAATTTAGAGAGGAAATAGTCAATCCATTTGATAGCCATCATTTACTTCTCTGTGTCCCTCTAGCTCTCATGTGAAGGATAATGAAACAGAATATTATCTGCTGTTTTAAATCAAGCTGCTTGGACACATAATTGATGATATCATGAATTTCAGGGAGAAACCTAACAATGAACCCTACACATGAATGCACCACGTGGCAGATACAGCACACAACTCGGTAAACACCCATTTCGTATCGTAATGAATGACATATATGAGAACTCTGAACATGTGCCACGAGGAAGACTCATCTCAGGCAAATGCCGTCAGTAATTACATTAGCCACAAGACCTCAGGAAGGCAGTGTGACTTTTTTTATGTCCCCAATAAATTAAATAAAAATGCTCCTCCTAGCTGACGTGACCAATGCTTGTTTGGATTTTCTTTCTGCTTTCAATATCATCCATCGAGAAAGTAGACCGATTCTCAACTATCTCAGCTTTCTTTTCTCAAAAGCTCACCTCTTCTTGTCAGCCCATTGCAGCCTTGGCCCTTAACTTTCCAAGGCCCTTGACTTTGCCAGGCCCTTGACTTTGCAAGTCTCTGTGGTCAAATCCATCTGTGTTGCAGCCTGTCAAAAATAGTCACAATGCAGCTCCTACAGTAATTACACAGTGAACTGAAGGAACCAGTGTCACCTCCCTCCCTCTTGCCAAACACTTTCCAGGATTTAACGTAAACTTTGAAATCCTTGCAGAACTTCAACAAAATTCTGTTGGCTTGCAAAAGTTTTACAAGGGTATACTTACTCCTAATTCCCTATAGTGTTCACTTTGCGCCAAATTATATTTATATTTAAAAAGTTAAAGTAAAACACATCTACTGAGCCAGTATGTGAGTAAGGCAGTTGATGTGATGGAATAATTTGTTGTGCAAATTGAATTATAATGGCTTGTTATTCTACTCATAAATCTGACAACACCTGCTAATTGTTATTTGCACTTAACAACCACCGTTGCTGACAGCTATAAAATAGTTCCAGATTATTTGATCTCAATATTAGATGTTTGATAAGCAGATAAACAGTTGACAGAACAAAATTTAACCAACAAGCACAAATATACAAACTTCATCTATCAGTGCAGTGTATCCTACAATATAGCAAACCCTTTTTGACCAGATCACTATTGACTGGCATTTTTGTGTTGTGTCAGTGTCTAGAGATTATACGAAAGGGAGGACTCAGCGCACTTTGAACCTATTCTGTTGTTGACTTACTCATTCTTTAGATAACACATGATTGGCATGCGAGCTGTGACTGGTCCATTATCCAGAGCTCAAGAACCTGGAAATTAGCTGGTTGCACAGCTGTTTAACTGAGATGGGAAGACGTGGTATGTCACATATTAGCTGGATAGCTGCATCTGTTTGTATGTTAACATCAGATGAAGTGCTAAGTAGATTTCATAATGGTTTAACTTTCACCTTTGACTCACAGATATCCAATAATAGAAATCATGACTGGTTCTAAATATCAGCGGCAAGGCTTTAGGGACTTCATGTGTTTGATGTTATCAAAAAAGTGATCTGGTTAAACATAATGTTTTGCTCTGACTAAAATGTTGCTGAGAAAAGGAAAGAGGGCGGACTGAGTCCTGGTGCACAATGGCTTCCTTAATTGATGTGATCACTTTATCCCCCCAGGGCACTAACACTGATCCTGAAAGTTTAACCTTGGTCAGCACGTTTGGTCTCATGAATGGTTAAAAATAAAGCGCCTACCTAAGTTGACAAAGCTCATGACCATGTCTGCATCGTTCAAGAAGTTGTTGTCCTGCAGGCTCGCTATTGGGGGCCCCTGAGTGGTGAAGACGGGCTTGTAAGGATAGGAGTATCTCTCCTCGTCCCCGTCCGTGGACATGGCGTTGTACAGGTCCAACATGAACATCGGGGCAGCGTTGTGCTTCCCGTGGAGGTGGGGTCGTGGCCGGTGAGGCAGTCCCAAGATCGACAGGATTTCCCGCTGCATCTCCCTGCGCTCCTGGCTCTTCAGCCGACGGTGGATGAAACTGGAGTGAAACTCGTTGTCCAAAGTAAAGTTCGTAAAGGCGGTGTCCGCCAGAACGCAGTAGCTCCAAGCCAAGAGCAAAGCAGGAACCCGTCTATCCAAAATCTGTGCCATGGTGCTCGGCGTGCGTAATTGCGCCCAGTTCGGTTCGCCGAGACACTGCTGGATTTCAAGCAACAGGCGGGCTGACTTCAGTGTCCAAAATTAGTCACGCACCCTCATCTTGAGGGAAGTCCCCCCGACTGAAACATCAACTTTACTTCAAGTCTTTTAATTGATCAGCTTCCTGGGCGGACCTCTGTCCTCATCCACAACCTGTGGCCCGAAGCTACCAGCCGCGTTCCAGTCTGCAAAAGCGCATATGCGTTTCACCGGGAGGGACATGGACAAGTTCTGAGGAGGCGCTGCGCGCTGGGAGGAGCAGGAGAGAGGGAGAGAGCAAGAGAGAGAGAGAGTGTGTGTGTGTGTGTGTGTTGTGGTTGTCTAATGGAGATAGCTGGGTTTTTTGTTACCAGATACAGAAAGACTTGAGGCTACATGTGCAAATACAAAACGGATCAGGACGGGATTTGTATCGTGATGCCTTCGCTGACTATAAAGCATATTTCGTCATTCCTTTCCCACAATGCCTAGTTGCTTGCTGAATGCTTGTGTGGATTCAATAATGACAGATGTGCAGTCAATGACAATAAGCTTTTCAGTGGAAAATAACAGGCCTCATATCAGAGGGCAATTATTTGTGTCTGTTGGTGAAGACTTAAAAACTGGGAGAGGTTGCAACATGCAGTTTCAGTGTTGTCACTACAATAGTTGGCCGGTGACTGGCAGGTGCACTTGAATATGTTAAGTCAAAAATGTCTTGTTCGGTAATTTTCAAAGAAGCCTCGCAACTGCCATTTCTCCAAGGATTTTTGAAGATATCCGGACTGTCTATGTCCACAGGAGCAGGATCTTTGTGACAACAGGCAGCGATGCACAGACTGCGAGGGAGGGCGTGCAGATGTTTGGCAGCTGCTTCATCCTTCCATCTGCCCTTCTGGCCCCAGCACCTCTTAAACACCGCACTCTAATTGAACACTCCTGACCCTCTTAAGTGCTCCGTTGCTTGCTGACAGACAGAGGAATTTCAGAAGGCTCATGCAGCAGGAACAACTGCTTTATCTACACAGACCTCCTAAAACCTTTTACTAGAGTGGAGATTTGAAATCTCTGTGGTTGCAATGTCTTAAAGCTGCAGCTTTCCAGGTGATTTTTTTGCCAATAAAATTAGACTTCAATAGCACATCAGGGGAGACTGCCGCACAGTTTAAGCTATGATTTCAAATGGAGTAAGGGAAGAAAAGGCGGCCAAGTACGTCTTGGGGTCTTCTACACTCCTGCCTTTTTAATGTCGTTGTTTCTCTTCAAAGGAATTCCCCTCCTCTTTTTCCAATGATAATTCAACACGGCTTTGAGTCTGAAAGCTTTCATAGCCTGCCACTACTCATTCTGTATACCTAATCCTCTATTTGCTTTAAAATGTCTCTTCAGTAGTAGCCTGTACCATATAAACATTTCTATCCGGTACCTCAGATAGAATCAGCTAATGGCCGCAGGTGTTTACATTACAGCAATTTCTGACAGGGGACTTGAAAGGCTCTTGGTTTCAGTTATAACTATACATCTTGCTCTTTTTTTCTCTCTCACTTTCTTTTCCTCCTCTGTCATTGTCTTACACTCATTCTCTTGCTCTTGTGCCCTTGCTGTGAGGTTTGCAAGATCAAACCCCCTGGTGTTCCTCTGACGAACCCTAGCCCTCAGCTCAGTTTGTGCCCAGACAGGAGTTAGAAATCCTGGGCAGGACAATAGAAACAGACCCCCCTTTGTTTGGGCCTCCATGGGCCTGGTGACAGCCACAGTAAACAGTGGGCACAGGCTGAGGCCAGGCTGGGTGAGCTGTACTGAGGGGCCTTTGACAAGGAGAAGTACAGCAGAAAGGCAGAACAAACACTGTTTAAACCTTCCGTCGACAACACCCACAAAAAAAGCTAAAGGAACAACCGCTGTTTCCACCTCAAACGGCTCACTCAAATGAGTTCAATATTTTATTACGGCAGTGAACCACTAGCATATTTAGACATCCATAAGCACTATCACGTCTTTTACCTTCCCGTTTAAAGATTTAAAAAAAGAGCAAAATTAAAGTGTGCACTAATAATGCCTGTCTAGCAAAGAGACAATTAAAGACCAGTACAGATGTTTCAAAATTTAAGTGCAGAACTTGTATGATACAAATTTTATACCATTAGATCTTACAGATCTTTAAATAGTACATTTGTGGTCATGTAGAAATGTTCTTGGTTTCGGCAAGCTTTCCCTAAACTTAATTTAGCACAAATTCAAAATTTGGCCCAGAGAAAACTGAGCAGCGCTGTCAGCACTCACAGAAACTTTTTCCAGCATGTGTGCAAAACAATTTTCATCTCAAAAAAATATTGTTATCCTTTTCTACTCACTATGAGCTGGTTTTCTTTTCATCTGCCTGGTTATCTCTATTTAGGTGCCCAAAGGATGTGGTCAGAGGTCAGATTAATATTTATTTCATGTGTTGCCTCAGAGAGCAGCAGGCAGCAGTCTTTTGAAGACCTGTGGATGCTGGGAGATGAATGAGGTTTGGTGGAGGGGGGTCTGACCAAGCAGACCCACAGATGATACAGTAAAACTTTTTTCAGGGTAAACTGACCCTCAAATGAAGCAGTGTGGGGTCGGGGTGCAAGGACACGAGAGGGTGGAGGCACATTTTTCCTCTCCGCTTCTCCCTGTCCTGTCTGTTCTGTCCACCCTTGTCTACTTTTTTGGTGTAACCCCACTGTGAGCAATGCACAAACCAGTGGCCTATTAAAACAGTCTAACCAGGTGGAACTGAACTATTGCAAATGTTCCCCTTCTGGTGTATCACACTTCCAGGGGCCTCATGAACATATGAGACACAGCTGTGAGACATGTAGAAGAAAGAGAGGGGGTGGATACATGAAACAGCTTTGAAATTGTTCACTTTGTATATCCCATTGAGACTGTGGCTTTAATAGCAGCTTAATAAATCGTGATCCACTGATGAATTATAATTTTTGAATACTTAACCATATCCATTCATGTTTGCATGTTATAAGAATGAGTTTATATTCACTGCTCAATATTAATAAAAAAATGAAGAGATACAATATAAGCATTATCAGCAATATGAAATCAGATTTCCTGTAAAGAAACACCTGTACACTTTTATATTATTTGATTCCTGCACCTTGCAATCCTCCTTGCCGTCACTCACTACCTACTTTTGGCTGTATCCGTTATGTCTTGTCCCTCCTGTGTCTCTCTGCAGCCGGATATAGCACTCAGAAACATCAATGTGGCGTGGATCTGATTCATAGCTCTCAACAGTTCTTCCAGGCCTATCAGTTATGGTTGGTGTCACTGTCAGAGATATGGTTTTAGTTAAGCTTCCCGTAATGCCCGACTTAGTAGGGCTTATCCATTGCAGGATGTTATCGCTTAGGCACTCTGTCACTTGTGTCATCAGCACAGAGTCCAGGCCTGACACTGAGCTGGTCACTTCAGCCAGCCACATGCTTATCAGCATCCATTAGTGAGGTGTGAGGGCCTGATACAGCTGTAGGAAGATGTGCCATTTAGATTCTTGTCTGTGTATGGGAGGCCTTGACCCTTTGACTCTTGCTCTCATCACTCTGTAACACTGTGTTGGTCTGTCAATCAGAGAGGACCCTGGGTGATCAGTCAGCTTCTCTTTAGAGGATGCCAGTCTGAGGAACCATTAGAGAAGTGGCTGCATAGCTAGACTGGCCCAGGCCAAAAGCTGATGAGAAACAGAGAAGCAGGACAGCCTGAGGTAGAAAGTTGGGGGGGGTGGGCAGGAGGTGAATGTGCTGAACTATGTGGATTGTAAAGGGAGGGCAGTTCTGTTTTCTATTTGTGAGGATTAGGTTGACAGATCTGTATTTAGTTTCTTTGGGCCTCTAGCTGCAGCTAATCCCCCTCACCTGCAATGGGTGCCCCCCCGACCCTGCAGCCCTCTGCTTCCCCCGTTCCCCTCTCCTGTCCAGCACAAACACTCATCCCGAGAAAAGCACATGACTCGTTGCACTCTGTCTCCTCAGGTTAGGGCCTCACACTCGACACAAAACTCTCTTGGGCCAAAGGAACAGCAGGGGTCTTCGGCTTTTGGGAACAGAAGAAAAAGGACCCCTGCAACCTGCTGTCTTCCACAAATTAGGATTTTTTTCAGCCTGGGTGATGGGTTGTCCCTCATCGCTTAGGGATTGCAATTACTCAGAAATTAAGAACCATTACTACGGAAGCAGCTTGTCAAAGTGACTCAAGGGAAAGGGAGACCTTTGGTAAAGCTGCACATTAGGAAATATTCAGGGTCAGGTCAGGGGCAAGGACCTCTTCTCTTTAGATCCTGGCTCCCACACACTCTGACCAGCCCTTCACACTGTGAAAAAAAGACTGCAGGGTCTCCACAAACACACACAGCATGCCTGCCAGCTATTCTAAAAGGTGGGGACTCTGAGTGACCTAATATTTACAGAATCTAAGCGCATGTGTCCGTCTTAACTATACAGTGATATGACTGCAAGATGACGCAACTGAGAGACAGCAACTGCTGATGACGTTGATGAAGAGCTATGTAGGATTTCCTCAGGACATCATATTTATTTAATGCACTTTTGATTTTTGGTGCTTTAAACAGCTGCATTTAAACTGAACTGCGAAACAAAGAATAAGCAGCATTTGAAGCATCCCACAGAGCCCCAAAACACATGTTGGCTAGCAGTGCTAAACACAACCATCATCAAACTTATATTTAAAAATCAGTTCCACATGGCTGACAGATACAATATGTATTTGGTTTCTCTGGGACTCTGACCACAGCCAATTATTCCCCACCTACACTACTGAAACTACCGCACACAAACAGAAATACACACACACACACCAGACACACCTTTGGACAAGTAGCAGCAAGCTCACATAAAGGGTCTCATTACTGAATGTTAATGGGAATTTTTCTGAACACCACCGGCGTAGGCCGACTACCTCACATCAATGCGGCGCAACCTGGCCCACACACATTCCTGGATCTTATTAAGGGGTGCAACGCTGACCTCTATGTTGAAAAGGAAGACGGATGGTTTCTTACAGTCATTTCCAGGCTGAATGTCTCGACATCAGAATTTATGTCTCCAGGCTATTTCTTCTGGATGATCTGTTCTCAACTGTGGCAAATATAGAAAGGTCAGGATAGCACATGAAATCAAAAGCCCAATCACAAGAGACTGTATGTGATATTTCTTTTAGTTGTTAAAGCCTGCTATGATGTGACAGTATCATGAAAGGAGTTATATTTGGAGAAAGTGAACATTCTTTAAGTAAAAGTAAAACCAGAAGTAAAAACACCACAATGTCACAAGTGAAAATTAGTGGCAAATTACAGACCTGCATTTAAACTAAATGTGGACTTCTTACATGTCTCCTCCCCAGAGCAGCTCAGGACAGGATACAGGTAAATTATTAAAAAACTAAACTGAAATTGTATAATTAGGCTACTACATGCCCTAAATTAACAGTAAACGTTACTTTACTAAATTAAATCCACTTGACATTAAGTGTAATGATAAATAATTAATAATTAATTCGAACATGTGCGAGAGAAGGACGTCGTCAAAAAAAGAGGGAAAAAACTTTGTACCGCGACGTTACGTCATTTTGTGAGCGTCTGGAAATTCAGCCAATCATTTAATTTCGTAAAAACCCGCGAGATTTCGACTAGGTTTCATTCTGAAGCGGGAACGTTCCGTAAAACGGGGATTAGCTACCACGCTATGGGTTCTCCTGGAGCACAACTATTTTGTGAAATTGAGAAGCTCCGTGTTCAGTTAATGAACAATGTCGAATCCGCGACAGACGGTCGGCGGGCGGAAGTAGAAGTCAGTCCGTAAGTTCGTCGTCACCTGATCCGTCTGCAAGCTAACGGGGACTTTAGCCGGGACACGCTAGTTAGCATTTGTTGCTATAACGTTTTAATTACAGCAGCAAAATCAAAGCTCATTCAGCTGCACTTGATTTTGTTAAATGACATTATATTACATGCGGTTGATTTGCCCAGACACAGTTTAGATAGCAATAACTAGCTAGAGCCGTATCCTGCATTAAAAATCGTTAACCAAGACTTATGCTGGTATAAAATATCAGTGACATTCAGATAAAATTGTCAAGCTCCTTGGAATTTAATAGGTTAAATCAGTGTAAAACCAGCATATTAGAATAGCTCGACTGAATAGCTATAGCGCGTAGTTATATCAGTAATCTATATTGAAATAAATAATCCACAACATAAAGCCTACGTATTGTTTTGGTTGCAATAATACCTGTTAATCCTCACAATACATGTTACTAAAGTAAATTAAATATATAAGCAATGTCCCTTTCATAGATTTGGAAGTATTAGACCATTGTAAACCATTAAACAGTAACATTACGGATTTTGGGGCAAATTATAGGTCCGTTTATTTGTGAGGTATTTCGTTCAAACATCACAAGTTAAAGTGTTGTGAAAAAAAGATTTCAGAAGCAATGTGAAACAATGCCCACATTCAAAGCAATTCTCACAGATGATATCTGCAACATCACAAACTTTAAGTGTTGTTTTGAAAATAAAATTTTTTTTTTTTTTTTTTTTTTTTTTCAGCAGGGAAATTTTGACCCGCATTGAAAACGTAATCCTAGGAATAGTAACCAGTCTGTCCAGAGATAAGGCCCCTGTGCTGGCAGTACCCAACAGATCCAGCTGGGCTAACGTTAGGTAACTTGATTCAAACATATTGTAGCGTGCATTCAAACAAAATCTTTGTGATCTGTGTGACCTTTAAAATTACAACACAAGCAGTAATGGCAAAAAAAAACAGTCAAAGAAATAAACATTTAGCTTCAGTTTTTTTTTTAAGGTGAGACCACACAAGATGATCTGATTGCTATTTGACTTCCTTAAAGAGGACAGCACATACACAAAACACACTTCAGCTCTGTCCAAGTTTGTGCAAGCACTCTTTCACACACACTGCATAGATATTGAGGAGGTTTAAAAAAAATCTTTTAACTTGGGTTCAGAGACATTGAAGTGAAAATAACTTCCCGTGCTCAAACAATGATGGAGTGATAAGGAATTGAGAAGCACTGGCCTACAGAGACAGACACAAATTTGCAAAGAGCTTTAAAGTGACTAGCCTGCAGAAACCTTGTGCTCAGAACAAAGCGGACTGTCTGCTCTTGTTTAGATCAAACCTTGCCTCAGCTCAAAGCACATTCTGGCTCAACTCTTTCAAATGGTAGAAACCCACAGATTGAGTGCCAAAGATTTCAAAGAGGAATTAGGATTGTGAGGTACGAGGGAGGCCTTCTGCCTTCTTACAGGTAGCCCTCAGGGTGTGGGGAATTTCAGATGGATTACAGGTGGGAGCTGATTTCCAAAGTTGTAAAAGTAAATGTAGCACACACCATATGTGCAAATTTCTTAAGTAGACTTTCTTCTTCTCTTCTTTTCCGCTGAGTTTACCTTTCTTTTATTGCTTTCCCCTTAAGTTTTGACAGTGAAGTTGGGCTTCAAATGAGTTCAGCAAGTTCTGTCACCACGATTAGAAGTGACTCCCCTTTGTCTGTCACTAAATTTGGTAAGGACAAACTTCTGTCTTTTTTTGTTTTACTCATTTTGTTTCATATGCCGTGTTTCTGTTCTGACATTTCTTTAGCCCCCCCCCCAGAAAAACTGCACAGCTGTATGTGCCTTCTCTTGGCTTTCATTTATATTCATTGTGAACATATGCATAAACTCCACAAATGGCAGTAAAATTCAGGCTTGGTATTAGGTGACAAATTCGCAGAGACAGAACATGTTGAAATGAGCTTTTAAGGATTTGTTTACCACATGGATATCCTAATTAAAAACAGAATGTGTTTTATTTTATTTATTTATTTTTTATGCTCTGTCCCTTTTTATGTGACCGCAAACTGTTTGTACATGAAATGATCACGGGTGTCTGAGTTTTGGTGCGTGTTTGTTTATAGTGATTGATATTCAAGAAATTATTACTTTTGTGTGTGTTTTCTGTTTTAAGCCCAAATTCTCAAGGTTCTCTCAGTCATCTACAGACTTGTGCAGAGCAACTCATATGCTACGAAAAGGTTATTTATCATCATTTAAACATCAGTTCAGTTTGAATAAAATAAATATTTAAAAAATCATTATTTGGATATTGAAAGTTTTTTGTTAATTACTGGATATTGTTTTCACAGGGACATCTATTACAATAATACACAGCTGTTTGGTTCACAAACCACTGTTGATAGTATAGTGGATGATATCTCCTGCATGCTAAAGATTCCTCGCAGATCACTTCACGTGGTAAGTATGTACATCCATGTTAATGTGAGGTTCAGTTTATACACATGAATACAGAAATCATACCGGTAGCAAGATCAGTTTATTTCAGTATGATGTGATCAGGTTCCACAGCTGAAATGTAATCATTTGGTGCATAATTTAAAACATTTTGGTCTGATTCATATCTCAGGAAACACCTGATCCCATTCAAACATCCAATTTAATTAAAGTTGAATTCACAAAGAGACTGTCAGATTTATGTATGTGCTTGTATTAATAGGAGCATGCATTAACTTGAGAGTGTGTAACTGTTATGTTACCAGTTAGCCACATCCAAGGGATTAATCTCAGGTGATCTGCGCTACATAGAGGAGGATGGCACTAGGATTAACTGCCATTCCAGTTCAACTGTAAGTCTTAAAGCTAACCCATTGACAAACATCGCATCAATTCCTGTCAAATGTAAACCTCTAAATACCTGTAAATATTGTTAAGAAATTTGTAGTAAGACGATATATGAATCAGTTTTTGGTTTGTGTGTGTGCGTGCATGTGTGTAAGGTGCAGAAGCCAACCTCTTAATTGTGTGTGTTTTTTTTTTTTTTTTTTTTTTGTCAGTGGCTTGGTTATATGATGTTAGGATGACAGGTGTCTCAATTGGTTTGTCGTGAAACGACCATAAGAAAATGCTCTGTGTTTTGTTGAAATAACATTATAATCTCTTGGCTATGTTTTGTTCTAGGCTGTTCCAGTTTCATCAAACATTGGTGGGATTAAACGTATCCTTTGTGTGGTTTTTGACAATTTGTTTAACAATTCCACCTATTATTTATGTCCGTGTCTTCCCTTTTGTCACTTTTGGACACATTTCGGAGTCTCATATTGCAGCCTTGTTTATTCCTGACTGTGTTCAGATATTGCATCATCTGCAAAGTTTGTCATGATAGTTGAGAAGGATGCAACGTTCCAGAGACTGCTGGATGCTGATTTCTGCACAAGGCTCTCTCCCTGCATCATAATCACGGTGTAGTTTATAATTTTGTCCGTTCTCAAGAAGGAACAGCCATTTTCTGCATTATGTAACAGGTGTGTTTCTGGTGATCAGGGCAAAGGCATGCCAGATGTGAACAGCAGGTTGATGGTGAGGAAGCTTTGGGATACGCTGCACATTCCCATCTTTGCTCTGGTCGATGCTGACCCTCATGGTACGCGTCATCTGTCTGAGTCTAAACTAGCCTTACCCCGCACACATAATTTGCATAGTTCCACGTTTAACAACACTTGAGCCCCTTTTCATCTCTGCACACGCACAGTCAGATTGCATGTCACACTAAGCCAGCAGATGTTAGCACCTGTCCAGTGCGTCATGTTTCCAAGCCTGGCTATTATTTCCGTTGGGATGGCTCTCGTTCATTTGGTCTGTATACCCCTGACCCTTTTCCCATTACATGGCGAGACACATATGTAATGCTTTACTTTGTTCTAAGCTCAGTTGCACATCTCTGAGGATAATTGCTCTGGTATGTTCATGATTGCAGCATGTCTCTGTCTCTCTCACTGACTTTCTCAGGCATTGAGATCATGTGTATTTACAAGTACGGATCAGTGGTGAGTCCCACTATGCTACTTATCCCTGTACTGTATATTATCCGAAGCGGCTTTTTCAGCATGTCTTTGTTAGCAGTGTGTAATTACAGCTCTTTAAGTTTTAAAAAAAAGGGAAATTATCTATTCCAAAGTATTTAAGATGACATGGTATGGAGTGAATATGTTGATTGAAAGTGTGGCAGTGTCTTTAATGGTGTTTGCCTAATTATTCTTGTGTTCATTAACTTCATTGTGAATGTGTTCTTGGGCATACTCATTTTATGTTGGCACTATGTTGATTATCTGTTAATTTTAGATACGCCAGGTTTTGTGTGTGTGTGTGTATTTGTGACTGGGCATGTGTTTGTGTGTGTACATGGGTTTTTCCACAGGCCATGTCATTTGAGGCCCACAGCCTGACCGTCCCCAGCGTTATGTGGCTAGGCCTCCTCCCCTCTGACATCCAGAGGTTTGGACTCAACATTCCCTGCTTCCTACTTCCTCCTCCTGCCTCTAATTGGGATTATATTCTGGGGATATTTAGATTGTTTGTTTTGGTTTCTGTTGCCGTTGCCCTCATTTTTTTTTTTTTCCTCTGACGAACTGCATCTGAGAGCATGTTGACTTAAGTATATGGCCCCATGAACAAACAGGGCCACATGGCTTTTGACATACATTTAATTGTAGTCTTTAGAAATGTTTTGTTTCCTCATAAACATGCACATAATGACTATTCGCTAAGTCTGTTGAAATTTGGTTGAACATTTGGTTTTTAATGTATCCCTCAAAACTGGTGGCTTGTATAATTTAAGAAATTTGATGTTCGCAAAGCAGCATTTTGTTCTTCAGGTTGCGGGTTCCCGAAGACACTCTGATCCCGCTCACCAAGAGAGATGAAAGCAAACTCCACAGCCTCCTCAGAAGGCCCTACTTCACCAGCCAACCAGAGTGGCAGAAAGAGGTGTGTCAAGAAGACAAATGCATTATTACAACTTTGAATGTTTTTGGTAGAGTTCTATAGAGGGATTACTGTGAGATCAAAATTTAAAATGTTCTTTTCTTTTTCAAAAAATTATATTAATTTTGTCCTGTGACTCAAACGACAAAATGTGGGTTCTGTCCTTTAGCTTGTGGTTTTGAACGTTAGATACACCAGTAAAACGGATAATTGCATGTTTGCATAGTCCTAATGAGCTGTTGTGGGCCTGTTTGAAAAAATTGCGGTCTGAACTTTTGTAATTGTTTAGTTTATGCAGCTTTAACATTATGCTCTTGTAACATGGTTGAATACATGTGTGCAAAAAGACTTTCAGATTGCAGGTAGTGAGGATACAGAGTGTAGCCCCTCTGTTGTGGAGTAGCTGATGATTTATGTTTATTTTTACAGTTTTTTCTCACGTACCCATTCAATATATGTTTTGCTGTAGGTGGAACTGATGCAGCAGTCAAAGGTCAAGGCTGAACTCCAGTCCCTCGCAGCCATAGCTCCTGATTTTCTCACCAGTGTCTACTTGCCCAACAAGCTACAATATGGAGGCTGGGTATGAGCACAGTCCTGCCACCTAGTGTGGTGAAAGTTTAACTGCTAAAGCTGGTGGCAGAACAAATTACCACCTGTCCTACCTAATATTGGAGGGGATGATTTGGGTTTGATTGGTTTGTAATGTTTGCAATAGTTAATTTGTGTTTTCATACTGATGAAAAAAGTGTCAAATCAATAAAATACCTCTATTTGACCAATCAGTGCACGATTTTGCTCTACTTGTTTTCCCAAAGTGTTGCAAATTCATCTGTAATTGATTATATTTCTTCAATATTGTTGAACATGTGTTTGATTTTTTAATTAAAACAATATTGCAAAATTTGGTGTTTTAAAACAAGACCACTTGCTCCTCAGCTAATGGACAAAGAGAGTTGCCAAATCTTAAATTTTTAAATTTATTCTAAAAACTTTAGATTATTTAAAGTTATGTTTACAGAACCTTCACTTTGTTCTAAATTAGTTTGTCCTGCATTTGTCAAAAAAATAGTTTTCCCTCATCAATATCACTCAGTGTTTGCTCAGTGGGCATTTGTATGTATAATCATTAATTTCTGTTTTGCAAAATATGTCACTTAGTTTGGAGTTGTCAGTTTACAGTTAGTTATTGAAAAGGAGTTGTTAGAGAAAAGGGGAGCTTCTATTTTAGGCTGTATATTTGATGATAAATCAAAGATCATGTTTCTTTGTACAACCAGTGCTCCAGCAGGTGGAGACAGTTGCATTTAACAGGAAAATGAGGAAAGGTTTGTGGTCTGTCATAAAGGCAGAAGTGAAGACTACAGACCTCAGTGCTTTCTTGGTGTTGATAAATTGCCATAAGTCCCTTTTGGGGAAATATTGCCTAGGTAAAATGTTTTGTGAAAGTGCTGATGGTGTATAGTAACATCAGCTTGTTAAGCATTTTGATAAATGATGTGCTTACAGTAAACTGCATCTGCTTATAATCACACCGTCATATGGATCTGGATCTGCATCACTATGCAACAGGACATGTGCTTATATTAAAGGTTGCTTCATAAAATATGTTTAATGTTAAAATTCAAAGTTACTCAGAGAGTGAAAATACTTTTCACTTTTTAAAGAATGCCCAGGAAAATGTGATTAAGACAAAAAACCAACTTGTATAGAGAAACAAAACATATTTTTAAAACAAATTTTAAAATGCTTCTGGAATTAGATCTTTGGTCACAAATAAAAATACTTAATTCAGACTAATACTTGCTTCAAAGTGGACTATCTTGTTATGTTATTATCTCGTGTTGTTACTGGTGGCTTTATTCTTGTGCAATATAATATTGAAACATAAAGTGGTGTAATTTTTGGGGGTTATACTAACAACACACAGGCAGTATGTAGCAGAGATGGTTCACATGTCAAATGGCCTTGCAGATGATTGCAGAAATATGAGTAACTCTATTTTTATTCTGTCATTGATGAAATGACAATGATTTGTTTTTTGTTTGATTTTTTTTTTTTTTTTTATTTAAAAGTTGTACCTCTCATCCAGGACACAAACTTTTTCAGCCCCTCCCCTCAGGCAAGAGGCTCCAGTCCAATAAGACCAGGACTTCACGCCACAAACACAGTTTCTTCCCCACTGCAGTCAGTTTGAACAGTGCCCAGACCCCCCCAAAACCCCAACTTACAGAAAGTCACTTTAACTATTTTAATTGTTATCATATTATATTTTTGTGTACATATTTAATTTGTTGTGTGTTTCACACTTTTGCATTTTAACTTTTTTCTGTAGATTATGTGTTTGCACCTGACACCAAGACAAATCCTAGTACTGATAATTGTTCTTAACTGTGCCTGGCAAACAGCTTTTTTATGATTCTGATTAATCTTGCAACCTTAGGAGACTTGTAAGCATCTAGATGCAGGTGTTTTTGGAATTGTTTATTATTTTTGCAAGTATGTGCTTTAAAAACTCAGATCCACTTGATCTCTATTATCACACTTTTAGCACAGCAGAAATCTTCTTCAAATGTCTTAACACTTTCCCACAGTTTTCACACATGCTCATTTCATAAAAAGCTTTAATGAATTAACTATGTCAAGCAAATGTTCCCAGCTGAGAGAAAATTCTTGCAAAATGATGAATCCCTAATGTAAATGTGTGCAACCCCCCTACGCAAAATTCAGTGCGTAGGGCGGTTGCACACATTTACATTACACGGTCCTTATCCATCAAAAAAAAAAAAAAAAAGATGCCAACTCCGTGATGCTATTTGCAAGTCAAAAGACAAGGAAAAACACTCAGTGTGATGTCAAGAAGATGTGGCCTAATTGATAGGAACAAATACACTAAATGTACAATTCTGAGTATTTCAAGTCTTTATTTTCATTTTTGGATGTTTCAACGCTAAATTTTATTTTGTTTCTTTAACATTTCTGCATTTTATAGTTTTACAGAGTTTAGCTTTTCTGTGTTTGACCAGTCTAGTAAAAAGAATGAAATCCAGTAAATCCGGATCCAGTACAGTAAAAATATTTTTATTTTCACTGAAGAAGGAATACAGCACAGATCCTGTTCCACTTTGGGTATCTAAATACAGACAGACTGGATTACAGTGTAGTCTAGTCTCTATCAGTTTTAGGTTTGTGGATCTTTAACCTGCAGCAGTGACACAGCCGCTGCTTTGTAACATACAGGATAGTGGCAGCTTAGACTGTTATAACATATGTTTGTTAAACATGAGTAAAAGCCAAATGGATCTTCCATTAGGTGAGACCACTCAGAGGCATTCCTTTTCCAGTTGTCAAGGACAGATGAATTAATGAACATAGTTTACATAATATCTTCTCTGGTCATAGATGAGTGAGAAGTCAGTCATGTTTTGTAAAGCTGGGTTGTGATCTGTTAGGTTAAAAAAAATGGGGCACATGGTTAAAAATGAGACAGTAATTAATTAATATAAATTGCACTTTTTGAGATCAGTTCACATTCAGTACCAGAATGTTTCAATCCATTTATATGATTAAGGTGACACCTTTAATTTAATTTTCAATTTGTGTCTTTATCACACTGTAATTGATCTTTTGATTCATAATTTTAGTTAGTGCAGATGTCTACATTAAATTATCTGAACTTTATGATCTCTGCTCATGTTTTAATATCACAGGAAAACAGTTGTCTTCTTTTTCTATTGAGTTCAAACTTTTGTGACTATCGTGTTTCCCTACAGCTGGCTATATACAATTAAATACAAATAAATTACTCATTGAATATTATCGTATATTTGGTGGATTGGTTATTTAGAAATGTTCTTTAGATTTCAATCATAATGACAAGTTGCTTCCAGAATGTGACGCACTGCTGCTCAGCTGTCAATGCCATTTTTCTGTCCACAGAGATGGTGCAGAAAACAAATGGTTAATACCACAGGTGAGAGTGGAGCTGTCAAAGAATGCCTGAGAAATGCAGAGTATGGAGTTCGTTTTTAAAACAATCAGAGAATATATCAGTTATTCATCATTCATACTCAAATGATGTTTAAAGAGGTCATATTTTGTATAAATTATGACCTATTATTCAGAGGCTCTATTGAAATGGAGTTAAATGGTTGAATTCAGAATTGTGTCTTTGATTCTTAGGCAACAGCTCATCCAGTCAAGTGGGAAAAGTGGTTGATTTCAGCTCTTGTGTCTTTAAGAGCTGAACGTGTAAACACACATTTACACATTTACCTCAAGCTTTGACTATTTATAATATTGATACCCAACTTTTAACAAGTTTATATATATTACACCAGATAATTTAATGACCTCTTTAAAGTGTTTGGCAAATTGTTTTCATGCATTAATTTAGAGAATTTCTTAAAGATTTTGCATCTTATACACTCTTATACAGGGACAACTGGTTTGTATATATCAGTTGTAGGCTTTATGGAGCAGACAAAGGCCACACAGGAGCACCGAGGTTAAAGGATAACATTTAATATCGCTCTCCTCTGTTGCACATGTGTTTCTCTGACTTGTTATAAGTTTCATTTCCTGGAATGCATTGAGCTGCATGTGTGGTACATCATCAGCACCAGCTCTGGTGGCGCTCATATGCTACAGGCGTCATCCTAACCACTTCCTTACCCCAGACCGCTGCTCACAGGGTCAAAGGAATCCAGCAAGTTCCCTGAAATGAGGAAGGCTCAGGAGGAGACACCAGGGGAGCAGTGAGTTGTTCCAACAGATGAAGATGGGCTCAGATACATCTGCTGCTCTACCAGCCAAGACACATTCTTCCTTTTGGGACATCAAGACTTTAAATTTATAGATATATTTGGTTTTGCCTAAGCACCTATAAATGTAAAATTTTCTTTTCCACACAACTGTTTCTCTATACGGCAATCAAACTTCTATCTCTTCTATTTGTGGTACATGTACAAATACAAATGCTAATTATTAATAGGCTCAGTTGCCTGCAGCCTCTTTACTGCGAGACATGAATCCTACTTTGGCCGCAACTTCCGCCCCCTAATATCAGTAATAGCGTGACATATGTCAGAACACAGAGACTATTTAATTTATTCTCATTCAGTATATCACTACACATGAAATGCTCTGTATCACCACTAAAACTGTGTGTAATATTGAAGTACAAAAAAAACTATTCAGCTTCATAAATTAACAATGTCTCTAACCAACAACACTAATCCTATACATACATGCCACAGCTATGTACATGATGCCATGTGGCTCTGTACATGAACCAACCAAATAATCTATAATTAGTGTCTGCAAAACACCCTTATTAAAAAGAAATGCAGGAGTGATTTGAGGTCTAATCTCTATAATGAATATTTCATGTTATAATGAAATCCAAGCATGAAATGAATGAGATAACAGATGGGATGAAATATAACACCTCACTCCAACCCAGTTGCTGTACAGTAAACACATTTTCTGAATTTTCTAATGTGTGAATTTTCTAATGTCTGATAACTATTTTATTTTTGAAAAGTTTAAATTTTGTGCTGCATATCTGCTGCACATACACTAATATATGGACTGTTTCATCACATGCAGTTCTCCTAGGCGAAAGACTATATTTCATGTTGTAACATGTTGTGGAATGTGATAAGTATCTTTCCGTATGTCTGAAAATTGAGTCACACCATCATAGTAGGCTCATCTTCTGCATGTATCTGGCGTAGGATGTGGTCAGTGATTTTAGAATAAAAGTGACTAATCTGCAATAAGCAGACATTTCTAGAGCCATTTGACCATAGATTTACAATATACTGTGCTTTTTAGATTAAAGAAAAAAACAGCTTCTGACCATTCATGTGCAATCATGTCAAAGGCAGATTTGTGGTCATCTGAAATTTTCATTCATGAAATTTGCTTCTGGAGTTCTTGTTTCCACCACGTGGGGGCGCACCGGCTCCTACTTGCAGCTGTGGGGCTGTGACGTCAGATGCCTCCTCCCTTTGCAGATGACTCATAGCTGTTGCAGCAGCTCATGATGAGCCACTAGATGGTATCAGCAGAGAACATGATATTCTGTTTCCATCTAGAAAGCATGGGAGACCACTTTAGGGTTGTAGAAATGCAGCAAGTACATTTCCATGGATCCCACAGCAAGTGTTAGTGTGACGGACCAGCATAATTCCACGTTGTGGAGTTTTGAAAATGAGTGAATTGTCAGAATTCTCTGTGATACATGTAGCAGCCTTTTAGTCGACAGCCTCACCATAGTGATGACATTTTAGTTACTTGCATATACTATTTAAGTACTTCCACATGCAGACAGAGATCAATGAGGAGGGTCTGGTTGCCTCCCACTGTACATCTGCACATGACAGAGTTTTGTTTGTGAGCCCACCAGGTACACAAGAAAATCCCTCCAAGCACTCGACATGTAAAAGCTGAAAAACGTTTCCTCTCTTTCCTCTAAGAGAATTGCCATGTATGTATGTAGACAGGGACGTTATGTAACCGAAGTGTTTGTAAAAGTGGAGCAGTCAGGTGACCAGCACTGTAATGCAAGAGCAGAAAATCCATCTCACATTCTCTGCAGTTGAATGGTACAGCTGGAAATGAAAATCAAATAAATATTCACATAAATTAACACTAAGTCTACAAAAATAGCTAGTAACACTTGTCACCCCATTCTCAAACACTATTTACCACATTTCTCACTGTCTTCTGTAGATGCAGGATGTGTGTGTGTGTGTGTGTGTGTGTGTGTGTTGTAGGCAGGTGCTGAATGGTGGTGTGGTGCACTGTGGGGATGGGATGGTGTCTGGTTAGTATTCGTGTGTGAGGATGTGTGTGTGTGTGTGTGCAGGTTTAGCTCTTTTCCTCATTCTGTGTTAATCCCAATGCTCCGCACATCTGTGTCTCTCCCACTCACGTGTGCCGACAGATGAGCTGCATGGCTGGATTCCCACTGCACACATTTTCTGTCCTTCTCTTATTCCTTCTCATTCCCCTGCAAACATTACTAGTGAACCATGTGAATGTTGTGTAAGGAAAAGACACCAATGTACAGCAAAATGTTTGAATTTCGCACTGAGGTCGTCACGTCGAATAGCCTGGGAAGAAAGAAAAGGCCTCCCTTAATACACTTCAGCTCCGAAATAAAACGCAATTAGAGGAAGAGAGCAGTTTCAGGGGTGTGTTCAATCTGATAATAAATATTATCATGATGACAGATAACACCATACTTCCGTAATGAAATCTACTATTCTGCAGAGCATAACACAGTACAGACTGAATAAGGGCAAGTGGAGTGACCCCCTCCCTCTGTCTCTCTCCAGGAAGGAAACGAATGGCTTAAGACAATTTGTGTCAGCATTTGTGGTCTAACACAGGGTGTAATTTGTTTGTAGAAACTGTGCACTTGTTACCCTGGGCGTTAAATTAATAGTTATAGTATAAACACAGAGTCTGTGTAGGAAATAAGTATATGAGGTCTTCTTTAGTACGGTAATATTCAATATTTCACACAATTGTACCATTAACACTTAGTGGTGGATGTGTACAAACGATCATCTTTCATTTATCAGGTGGAACAAGGTGGAGTCTTTACCCTTAGAGTTTGAAGCAATTTGCCAAATATTAGGCATGATTATTTGTTTATTAACTCAGACACACCTTGAGCCCTCGTGGGAATATTCACTGGCATATATTTCACTACAAAGGCAGCCTGTGGTGGAGCCCAGGACTTCATGTGGAAACTGTTCAACCCAGGAGGTCAAAGGAAACTTTCCTAGCATCACACACACTTGGTGCGAGTGTGAGGCTGTTGCGGCCATTGACAAAACTTTTGCGAGCTCTCCGCTGTGACTTTAAATCATGAGGAACAAACTCCGCCCTCCCGAGTTGCTGTCAACTTAAAAAAAAAAAAAAAAAAAACTCCCATGTATCGGAATGGTAAAAGCAGAACGTGCATGGAGGATCCTGGTACGATGTACAGCAGCGGAGTCGGCGACTAAATCCGCGGTCACGTCTTCACCGTGTGTGTTTGTGTGTTTGTGTGTGTGTGTGTCGGGTCTCCGTTTGCCCCCCACCACCCCCCCCGGGCCCAGGTCCGACTCTCTGATGGAAACACGGGGGAGAAAAACGGGGCAAATCTGAAGCGCCGTGAAGTGGCGGGGCGACGCGTCGTACCAGCAGCAGCAGCGCTTCTCCGTCGGCCGTTCGATGCCCGTTTCCGGTGGACCTCGGTTCGCCGTCGTGTGATGGACCCTGCTGGCGAACGTTGGCGCCTGTTTGTAGCCCGAGAATCGCCCCGACATGTCTAACGTGACGCCGAGTAAGAGCGTTCAATGGCTGCAGCTGGAGCTGGAGTCCGGCGGCTCGTCGCTGCTCCTGCTGGACTGTCGCTCACACGAGCTCTACGAGTCGTCCCACATCGAGAGCGCCATGAACCTGGCCATCCCGGGACTGATGCTCCGGAGGTTCCGGAAGGGCAACATACCCGTCCGGACCATCATCCCCAGCCACGAGGATAAGGAGAAGTTCATCCGACGCTGCAAGACCGACACGGTGGTCGTGTACGACGAGGGCACCGTGGACTGGAAGGAAAGCGGAGCGCCGGGTTCGGTTCTGGGTCTGCTGCTGCAGAAGCTGTGGGAGGACGGCTGCAAGGCGTATTACCTGGAAGGTAAGCGGCTGCTCGGGGGTCCGGTACGTTCCGGTGCGCCCGGAACCGAGGCTGCGCTTGGTTTGGAAAATGTGGAAGTTGGCGTCGCTGCTATGGAGACGAATCCGTCCCCAGAAACCGCGACTTTTCCAGCCGATGTTGTTCCACCTTTCCCGCTTTGTAACGTGTGTTCATGCTCGCGGTGGTTTGTGGCGGAGTCGCGGACTCGGTTTTGGACGGGAAGGACTTTTAAACTCCGACGTTTTGGGCTTTTCGGTGCGAGCGGGACCGTGGTTCGGACTGCGTGGTTCCGAGCTATTTAACGTGACTTGAGCCCGAAGCGATGTTGAGACCGTGTTGTGTGTCTGCGGTTTGTTGCCTCTTCAAAAGTTTGTGGTGCGTGTGTGTGTGTGTGTGTGTGTGTCACTGAGATTCTCAATTAAAATTCCAAAATGGCCGCGCCATGTTTTGCTCTAGCAGGAACAGGCGTGCGTTTCATGAATGGACTTTTCTGGGGCGATTTTGAACGCCGTGTCTTTACAGCCCTGCTTCACCATCCAGCCATTTGTGTGTGTGTGTGTGTTTTCTTTCTTTCAAAATGACAAATTTATGTGAGTTTTTAAAAAATATTTAAAATGCATTGGGGCTTTGCTGTGTTCTTGTTCTGGCTCTTGTCCAGGTGGATTTGTAAAGTTCCACACGCAGTTTCCGGAACACTGCGAGACCCTGCTCGACAGCTCCTGTCCCAGCTCCTCTCCTCCTCTGTCTGTCCTGGGTTTTGGAAACCTCCGGATCAGCTCCGATTGTTCCGATGGGGAGTCCGATCGGGAGCCCAACAGTGCCACAGAGCCTGAGGAAAGCCCCGTCCCCAGCAACCAGCCTGCCTTTCCGGTCCAGATCCTGCCCTATCTTTATCTGGGCTGTGCCAAAGACTCCACTAACCTCGATGTGCTGGGCCAGTACAACATAAAGTACATCCTGAATGTCACGCCCAACCTCCCCAACATGTTTGAGCACGACGGCCACTTCAGGTACAAGCAGATTCCCATTTCTGACCACTGGAGTCAAAACCTCTCCCAGTTTTTCCCAGAGGCCATATCATTTATAGGTGAGTAGGTCAATACAGTTAAGTGGCTTTGTTGAAATGAAAAACTTACACCCACACTTTTCAGAGAACAATCAGCATGTATTATGCACAGTAAGCTCATGTGGACTAGGTGCATCTTTGTATAGAGACTTGATGCAAAGTGTAAATTAATTTAGTTTCCTAATTACCTCTAATAATAAACCAATCTTTAACACTTTTTTTTTTGGCAGTAATAATTTTCATTGTCTGATGTTGTAATGTGTTTCATGAGCAAATTGCAGCTAATACAGTAAGACACGATAAACGTTGCCTCCCTAGCCACCTGTGTATGCTCATGTCAGCTGTAGTATGAACGCAATAAATTTATATCATGCAATAACCCATAAATCGTGAAAGTAAAAACATCATGTTTGTTGTTTTTAGCACCACGTCCTCATATTTCAGTTTCACTTTTGACTGTCATAAAAACTGCACCTGAAACCACAGCTTTTGACTTGTTTGTTTGGTGGTAACAAAGCTGCATATGATGAGCTAGTTTCCAAAGAGGTTAGGGGTGAAAGAGGAAGGAAATTCAGTTTCCACTCTTTGTGGTTGTGTTTGATTTTTAAGGTCACAAGTTAGGCTTGGTGGTGTTTCGTTCACATTTGTTTGCTATTGTCTGTCATTGACATTAAACGTGATGCACGGTTTCAAAGACTAAAGTATGGGTTGTGACGATATTTGAGCCCCGCAGTCGGCAATACAACCTTACAATGCTGGTGTTGTGCTTCAAATTTAGTACTTCTGTCAACCAAGAGTTAAAATGAAAGTAAGCACCAAAAACCCTTAAACGTTATAGTATTGTATTATTTAAAGCTTTTTGAAGTACCTGTTATTGGATACTTTCGTGCTGACTGTAGTTTTTCTCCTCCTCACAGATGAGGCTCGTTCGAAGCAGTGCGGCATCCTGGTCCACTGCTTGGCGGGCATCAGCCGCTCGGTTACAGTCACCGTGGCCTACCTGATGCAGAGACTCAACCTTTCTCTCAATGATGCTTATGACTTTGTCAAGAGGAAGAAGTCCAACATTTCCCCAAACTTTAACTTTATGGGTCAGCTCCTGGACTTTGAGCGGACGCTGGGACGACACAGTCCCTGTGATAATCGTTCTACCAGTGAGGAACAGCTCTTCTTCACCACACCAACTAATCATAACGTCTTCCAGCTGGACAGGCTGGAATCAACGTGAGAATCGATTGGACACCTTTTTAATGTTTTTTTTTTTTTTTTTTTTTTCGTCCTGCGGCGTCTCCGCGGTTTTCTGGGCCTCCCAGATGCCTAACTAGCTGACACAAGTAGTCAGATACAGTATTTTAGCACCAACAGAAACATCAGATTGTTAAGCAGTGCGGAGAATATGCTCCTTTAGATTTCTATGCCTTAATATTTAACACAAGGTGGATTTTTGCTACCATACATGGCATTATTGAATTGTCATGTACAGCCATAATAGCAGGACATTTCATAACTTTTCTATTAAATTTAAGATTTTTTTTTTTTTGACTGTTACTCGATATTCACCAGCTGTAATATGGATGTTTATGTATTTCTTTGTACCAGTCATGATGCCTTGACAGTCTAAAACGAGTCTTTAGCCAATCAGATTGTTTCCTGGGGACCAATTTAAAATGTGTTAACGGTACTTTAACGGAGGGAAATAAGCTACTACAGTGCTCCAGCCTTGAATAATCATCCATTTTTTTCTTACGACTATTTGTAGTTCACTTACAACAAAATGGAGTGACAATTGAAAGCATATTTTCTTAATTTTTTTTGTACTTCATAATACCTTTACTAACATCTGGTCATAGCTAAGTGGCCACTTGTTGCAGAATATCAGAGTTAAACCCTATAAAATATGTTTCTTCCAAATGCATTATTTGCATCTGACTATGTTCTATTAAGGACTTTGTTTTGTAACCTATAGCTCATTTGCCTGTTGTTAACATTAAAATAAAGTAGATGTCAGTTACCACGTTGAAGTACAGTGTAGGGCTGGGTAGAAATACAGATTTTCTGATTTAATTGCAAGATTAATTATCTATTGGCAAAACCCCAAGTTTGAGCTTTCCTTTTGTGCCTTTAACCTGTAGACATGTTTATTTGCAGTAGCATCATGTGACTGCACTGATTATTCATTGAAAGTGGTTCAGTTAGAAGTATGTGATGTGCAAAATTTCTAAATCGTGATAATCAAGTTACACATGCTCACAAAGATTATGTAACTGAAAAAGTAACATGACTGAGTCGCCTAGAGTCACGATATTCTCAACTCGGCCAAATGTGGGATGATTAAGGATCCGCACAAATTTCAAGTGTTCACAAGACTGTTGTAACGCTGCTTGGCTCACTGGCCCTCTCTGAGTCTATAGGTCATTTTAAAATTTTTACACAATAATTTGAGCTTTGTGTTAAAGATATATCTCTGGCTACGAGAGTTTAGGCTGTAGAAGCCGACTGAACAGTTTGTGGTTTTCACTTTATTTGGGCTGATATCTTGTCAACACAAACAGTGCTGATGGATTAGTGAGCAAACTTTCAGTGACTACACCATCTGCGCTCAAAGTGATCACGAGATAGATGTCTGTACTTAGTCGAAGCATCTGCTATTTTATTTTGAAAATTTGCAGAATCACGATGCCTATGTAAGTGTGCAGATTCTAATTATTTTTTTAAATCATTAGATCAGTTTTTCAACTCATGGGCCTGGAAAATATAAATAAGCATCATGTTGTAGGCATTTTGCATTTACCAAGAAAAATTGATAATTTGTCCAAAGTTTTATCATGTCTGTTTACAACTTAGCCAATAATGTGCACTTTAAACAACTGTATATTCAAGGAAACAACAGTGTTGGTCATTTGTTGAATGTAGAAGAAATGTCCCCATGACACATTCTGAGAAGTGCTTTACACGAAATTGGTATCTATAACAGTTAAAATGAACTGACGTAGGCTTTGTGACTTGAGATGTAATTGAATTGGGAAATTAGTGCTGATATCCAGCCCCATTACAGTTTATTGCAGTGTTTTTTTTTTGGGGGGGGGCTTGTTTTTACCACAATGAGAAGGAACAAATACAGTATGTGAGTAATTAGTCTCTAAAGGAATGGACGTCCACCTTCTTTTCCATCCTGACAGTCTTCAGTCTGCAGCTACTCCTTCGGTGGCACAAAGATGCTGAGGGAAACGTGATGTGTAATTAGGTGTTTTTTTTTTTTTTTCATTGCCAGTCTCGTCCCAGAACAAATGAGTGAATTTGATGGATCAGAGGGACTGAAAGGAAGCGCGCTTGACTAATGTGTTCTTACCTCACAGAGAGACACTTTCAGGGATTTTTATACAAGGCATCTGAATCTCATCATGGCCTCTTAAAGTGCATCCAAGGGCTGTTATGTTTGTAAAGATTGCGTAAAATGTGGTTGTTATGGGGGGCATTTTCTTGAAATCATGAAGGATGCGAAAGTGACCCTATTTTGACCCATATGTATAATGTATGTAAAAGTTAATGTCCAAGACATTCTGTACAAGTTTATACAACAAATATATTGTCTATTTTTACTTAATATCTTTTGTTTGTTTTTTGTTTAGCCTTTTTATTTTTATTTTTTTTTTACCAAAATTGATAGAACAATTTCATGAAACAAAACAAAAGTGGTTGAGTAAGAACCAAAGATCCTTCAGAGATGCCAGAAAGTTGCGAGTATAGTGGCCCCGTGCCGTCCAAGACTGTAGGTGTGGTCAAATATCGGTTGTGTCCACTGTGATGCTTGACTTCCTGTGTCCCACAGGCTTTGTGAGACAAAGACAAGGGACAGGGCTAGACCTGTTAGTGCCACAGTGCAGCCACACCCACTACCAGTCACTCACACTGCGCTTCAAGGAAGAGGAAGATGACACAGCATGTTGCTCTACCGCAGATACAAGATTTTCAACAGCTCTCCTCGGCAATTTGGGGAGTAATAAATTTTAATAAGTGTTGCGCAATAACCATTTCAAGTGTGTTCGAGTTGGTTAAACCACTTTTGTGTTGCCCATTATGATTTCAAGAGCAATTTTGAAAGTTCAATATCCTGTAGAAGCTATAATTGCATGTTGTTTTTAAAAAGAGGAAATGAGAGTTTCCTGATATCTACAGTACACACTTATGCTGCCATTCAGAGATATTCACATCATTTGTCCGCTGAACTTTTACTGTTCTCATGACAGCTTAAGAAGGAAGTGTTTGCACAACAGTAAATTTGAGTTTCTCGCTAAATTTGTAAACCTCCAAAAACTGTTACACCTACAAACAATGTATAGTATCATAATTCTAGATAAAACCTGATAGAGGTGTTCACAAGACAAATTAGAGTTGGTAGGACTTTTATTTCCCCCCCAGCAGATTAGGATGGTTTCTAATTTGTCTGGGTGATTTATTCATATGTTCTGCACCAGATGACAGAAAGACAATGCAGCCTATTCCCTTCCCTGAAGAAACCACCGCGTGAACCGAGGCCAAGCTTTTAAACTCAAGACGAACATAGGTGGGGTGGGGGTGCTGTAGTTGATCTATGCTGCAGTTCAGGGTCCAGTAACTGTCACTCAGTGAGATTTAATGACTTCAGTACCGCACTAAAACTGCTTCAGCTCCAGCTTTGGGGTGGAGATTCCCGAGAAACTAAAGTAAACAGAGCTAAAACTGAAATCTTTAACTTTCACAGCAGCAGTACAGCACATGAAGAGACTTGCCTAGCAACACCTCACAGTTGTGATAATAAAAGCTGTTGAGTGATGGGTTTTTCAACATGACTGAACCTGGCCAGCCACATACCTGCAAGGCAAGCCTATGATTAGGTCTGAAAAGACACCCACGTTTAGGCAGAAGCAAAGGTTAGTGCCTGGAAATGATGTGACTGAGAACCATTTATCAGTCCGTTCGAAACTGTAGCTGGAACTGTACATCTGCATTGCCAGTACTGTACAAGAATAATGAGCAAAGGTTTATATATTTACACACCTTTTAAATACCCGTTTTTCAAATTGCTGTTGTCTAACAGTCGTTGTGACTTTCCTTTAGATTTGTAATGTGGCTGCTCATGTGTGGGATTTCCTTTGCAGCTGCTCCTCAGTAATATTTGGCAGCGGATCCTTCATTCTGTGTCTCACCTGAGAGTTAAGCATAGCCTTTTTGGATTATGTAATTATAAATCACTTTGTGCACTGTTGCTGCCAAATTCAAAGACAGCGTGTGGGGTCATAACAGCGTCTTCAGTTTTCCTCCGTTACTAAGTTACTCAAGAAAATCAGCAGGGAACTCAGGCCTGCTCATGTAAATAGAAATTACAGAGCTTATTGTGAACTGAGACAGAGGTCTTTTTAAGTAAAACTTTTGATGAGAAAAAAGTATTTCCTCAATATATAAAAAGGATGTCTTTTTTTTTTGCTGCCATAACATGTGTTTGGTGTGACCCTAAGTGGAATATCTGTGCACTGTTCGGGTCAGTCATGAAGGGAACCAGAGGATAATGAGGTGCTTACTCAGCAGTAGATGTTCAGGGGAAGCAGACGCGCATGGAACTGACAAGATTTTAGTTCAGAGTTGGTGCACGGGTGTTTGCAAGCATGCTTATGGTGTGTGAGAGTGTGTGCACCCAGCAGCAGAGCTGATGCACACCTGCTGTGGTTATCTGAACATACTTACCACTCTGCACGACTGGCAATAATTTCCCAGCTGCATCTGGTGCACAATTACCGAAATAGTTTATTTATTCAGCTCTCCTACGCTGAATATAGAGTCATCGTTAGATGAAGACCAGTTCCTCTTTTTGTCTCAGTGGGGTTATTTTCGCTGTTTTCCCATAAAATAACTGTTCCAGCACGTCTGAAAGCTTGTTTCTGCTCTAAAAGCTGCCATCTTTCACTGCAGGGATTTTTACTCCCAGCGGTCTCGGTGTGTGTGTGCACGCAGCAGATGTTCAGTGCCGAGGAGAATAATCCTAATCTCAGTATTTGGCAGAATGCTGCCCCTGACATCATGTAAGTGAGGAGGGGATGACATCATGAGTCCTGCTGCACTGTCTTTACTTCTGAATGCTGGATTTATTTCTTCATAATTCCAACAGTTGCATGACATACACTGTGTTCAGAGCTATTGTGACTATTATCATGCCAGTGTTTTTATCTCCATGTTTGTAATACAATAAGATGAGATTTAAAGTTGGGCCAGCTATACTGTAGTTGACATAGAGAGAAACCTTTCGGGACTCTTCACTGTGTTGCATAGTGCAACAGCTCAGCCACTACTTAAAATAACGAATACTTGTACAAATCATATGCTTCAGTGCTCGTTCTTGCTAAGGCCAGTGAAGGTTCAGATGTCTGTTATTATGTCTATTAAGTCATGCTGGGTTTTCTGGCCATGCAACAGGAAGCATCCTATCTCTCCAGGAACCTACTACAGATACACTAAAACATCCCACACAGCACCACCCCCGCCACCCCCACTCCCCACCCCACCAACCCATTCTTGTGTAATCTTTTCTGGGGGACATGTATGTTCTCTGAAAGGGAAGACGAGTGTAAGTTTTGGCAATGACAATACTGGGTCATGTGTAAAGCGGAGCCACATGGAATATAGTGGCAGAGCGAGGCAGCCATCTGTTAATACCAGAAGTCTCTAATTCCGTGGCCAATTCCACTATCCGGTGATGTACAGTAGCCGGCACTAACCGACAGAGGAACCATGTGATATTTGTTTGCATTTTAACATGTGGCAAGTGGAAAGAAAGGGAAAATTCCTTTGCGTCCTCCCGCTACGCTCAGCACAAAGTAAAGGTCGGGTCTGTCACGCTTTCGTGCTTGGGAAGTACAGAGGAGGCCATGCTGGGAGCTGCCGTGGTGTCTGGTATGCCATTCACACAAGGCCATATGTTGCTTACAGAACATAATTGCTGAGTGAGCCAAAGAGCATGTCTGCGCCTTGGTTTGTGTTTCTTCAACATCGGTGACCAAAAGTGTGATGTCATTGCACAGACATCTCTAACTGCCTGAGACTCAATTAACACTTAACAAACCAGCTGGAAAAAGCTCTGAACTCTTCCTAAAGTCTTATTTCTTCTACTAATCATACTGATTTATAGCGTAGGTGGATTTATATGTATCATATATTTGTAAGTGCTCAAGACAAAGCTGCTGGGATCCAGATTTTGATAATAACAAAGCATCAGAGCGCTGTGTGTAATGGAAAAGGAGTTGCTTGTATTGAAACAGAATTAGCACTAAGCTCTGTGGTTTCTCTAAGAACTAGTAGCTGGTGGAGGCCAAATAGTGAGCTACAAGAAGAGTAAATATTGGACTAAAAGTCATCGGATGGCCAGTAACACAACTCTATAGAAATGCTAAAAGTTAATTTATTATGTGCCAGTATGTAAGTTAACACTATGTCCTCACTCTGCTGCTACAATTGTTTACAATTTTACCACTGCATTATGTTCTACATATACATATAGGGACAAATACATCAACTACACTCATAAATGTGAAACATGTACTGTATGTTCTATATAGTGCCCACATCTTAATACAGACATTAAAAATGTAATACAATTCATTTGATATAATATTGAGCAGTTGACATTTTATATTAAGACATTTTTTAAAAGACTTTCTGAACACAGAAAAAAAAAAAATTATCTTAATACCATTTCCACATTTCATACACAAGTTTCTTTTAGAAAGTGGTAAAAAATAGATAGCACCAGTGGTGCATTAAAACAAAACAATCGCTGTTATTCATTTCAGTGAGTGAATAGTTATTGTGGAATTTGTGAATTCTGTGTCCTGTAGTCCTGCTGCTGTATGGGCCTTTATGACCCGGCAGTCCAGAAACAGTACTTCAGTGTTCTCAGCACCAGAAGTGGGATGGAGCATCATGATACAATATTCTGTCTGTTCAAGTTTGATTTGCAGTCCTTCCACTCTCTCTTTGTCTAAAGTGTTCCACTTCCTCATTGTGTATTTATGGCAACAAAAACAACCTACCATTTGCTCTCTCATAACAGGCACATTTTAGTATTTATTCAGAATATTATTGTGTACTGTACATTAAATCCAGGATGCCCTTTGGAAATTGCTCATAGACGGAAGCATGAAATCGTCTTTATACCATTAAGAGTCAGATTAAGTACAGTACAAAACGTAAAACAAACAAAAAGATAAAAACTCTGGCATAAGCATAAATGGAAACACAGCTGACAATGAAACTTGACATTTAAGGACTATATATTCATATGTATTTTTGGAAGCTGTGTGACTAGTGAATGATACATTTCCAGAGATTAGGCTGTGATATTCAGCTCTGGACCGGTTCCAAGAACATGTGATGCAGAGGAGCAAGAAAAACAGGAATCCTCTGAAACCCCAAAGGCTGCTTTCTTAAATTGAATTCTGCATGTGTGGGTGGCAGAGAGATGGCATGAGCAGTTAAGGTCTTCCAAACTTTCACGGGGTATTCCTCGCTCTCTCCGGGGATTTTATACGTCTATAAATCACACTAAGCTATGAAAGGTTATCAAAACGTCACATGGCTTAGTAACACAGTGTAATGACAATTTTATGGTGGATTGTGACTGTTGGTTTAGATGGATGATACAATATACGTCAATATACCAGTAGAGCAACGTGTGTATTTGTTTTGTGCGCCCTACTTACACTCTGTGATTGTCTGACTCACACTTCGCTAGTGGAATAACCAGTTTCACCTGAGCACACACTCACATACTTACACTTACACACACACAACAACAACAACAACAATGGCAGAATAAAACTGAATGAAGTCATTTACATAATATTGATAACTTATTTTTAACTATGCAAATCCCCTCTATCTCAGTCACTTTCAAAGGTGAGCGTTGAGAGGCATTAGTGTTACACACAATAAGGAAATAGGTTTTACGATGGCTTATGTGTCCCTGAAATCCACATGACCAAAGGTGGTTTATAACCGCAGTGTGTGTTAATAACAGTAGGCATGAGTCATCCGGCCTGTCTTACGTAACTGCGTCACTTCTCCACCCAACTTGCTGCCATAGTGCGCCACACCCCAGATTCATTCAAACGCTGCTCTGCTGCTGCCCAGCCTTCCATTGATGGCAGCGGGAGCACTACTCATCCTGTTCCGTGGCTTTGAGCTTATGTAAAAACTTTCGGAGCAGTCCAATCTGTGCGATAAAAAAACGAACCCATCAAATTTTCACATGGCATCTTTTCACCTCGTGTTGTCACTGGGTCTTAATGGGGCGTTGTTGGTCAACTGCAGCTGATGTAGCGTGGTTTATTTGTCACACAGTGGGGATCGGTCTGGCAGAGCAGCTGTACTCTACCGCTGACTGGGGTTTATAATCCCATAAGTAATACAGACCATGGGGACAGAATGGAGCTAACAGGACCGTCAGGGAAACAAAGAGAGACGATGGGGAGGCCTTTGGACGTTCTCAGTCAGGTCACTGACGTCAGCTGCACGCACAAAACACAAGCAGTCCCATTTCACATAAACAAGGCTTTCTTTCTATACGGTGTTATATATTCCCTTTGGAAATGAACATACATTCACTCTTTATGCACAATAATCATCTAGATGTGCATTTATGTTTTTCAAAGATTATATAACCACTTGGAACATATTATACATTATATACACGTATACAAAATCAGACCCTCATCTCTTGTCTTCCTGACTGGATCTCCATGTGTTATAAGACAAGCGTTGGATTTATCCGTCTTTGGACTGTAGTTGTGCCATAAGACCTCTTTATCTCTGGTTCCTGTAACTGAGCCAAACAGATAAGATTGTGTTTTCCTGCTGACATCAAGTGGTCACAGTGTTAACTGCAAGACACATCTGCCATTGCCTGTTCAGCTGGCTGACAGATTGTATAAAACTATTAGAAATAAAAAAAAAACAGGATGATGTAAAGTTTTTTAAAGCAGTTTCTCTGAATGTGGCATCAGAGTCAAAAATAGATTAAAAGTAGATATATTTGTTTAAGCATATATTTATTCTACAATGAGGTGCTGGATGATACAAAATGAATCATTTTAATGTAACGATGCAAATACTTTATTGTACACACGTTGTTTTAACAATAGAACTGCTCTGTGCTTGTAGAGAACAACATTCTTTATATGGACAAAGGCATCTGATTGTCAACTGGTGTCGGTCAATCCAGATCCCCTAACATGGGCACTAACATGATTAGACATAAATAGCTCGTGGCTCAGCAGATTGTGTAACTAGATACTTATACAGCAACTATGTGAATAGTTCATATGCCAGAGAAAAGAGCCACTGTAGAAAAATGACAGTGATGAATCTGAATTTGGGGTAGACAGCTCAGCCTCAGGCAAACGCACCTTGTTTTGATGTGGCGGCAGTAATATTTCAGTCTCTTTTGTTTGTTTGTTTGCTGGGTGAACAGCCGGGCAGGGCAGAGAGATAAGCATGTCATAATCCTGTCAACTCTGAACACCAGAGTGGCAACGAGAATGAGACAGGAAAATAAAGACGGACTTATGAAACGCAGAGTTTCCCAATATGCTGATGCAAATCCAGTTCCACAAATAATAACAGAAGAAAGAAGAAGAAGAAAAACAAAGTCACTCTAAAACGTCTACAGGATTCATCCACTGAAACACTCTAAGTGAAACAGATAAAAGTCAAATGACATCATTAAAAGTAAAGAAAAAATAAGAAGAATGACTGCTTTGACAAATGCATCTTTCTTTATTACATAAGTGTACTGTTCACAAAAAAATATGCAGATGTTTCAGGAATATTTGAGGGGAAGAGAAAGTCCTGAGGGCATTTTAAACATACACAATTGCTAACAATCCCAGCATGCACAGTATACAGAGTTTACAGACTGGATGATGTGCATTACGTTAAAGGTGTGTCTCCCAGAGCCTGGTGTAAACACTGTTCACTTATGAATATGATTTAGTTTGTAGCCAAATAATCAATATCAGCCTCTCAGTAAGAAGATTTGTAAACTGGCTGTGGCACTTCAGATATAAGGTTTAACTGGAAAGAACCAGAAAATTGACATTTCACTCAGCCGAACGTTTGTACTATGTGGCTTCTATAGAAAATGGGTCATTTCCGTACATTTACACAAATCCTGCATAATTGGGCACCAAAAGTATTCATACAAACTGTATTTACAACAATGCAAGATATGGTAGGAAAATACAGAAGCATCCCCAAACACATATTTAACTAAATTTTGCAAAGTCGTTCACAGGATCTATCACCAACATCCAACGTCAGCTTGTAGCTTTCCACAGTCACAGAGAAATACAAAAATAACAATCTTTGTCTTCTCTTCTTGGGGATTACTCCACACCTTTCATGAATTCCAAAAACTCTGTCAAATTAAGGAGAATGTCATTAGCAAATAAATGCTGTGAAGTTGGCTTTACCACGCAAATGAGTTATTTTAAAGGTATTTTGTAAGGATTGAAGAATGAAAAATTACAGAGAATGCGTTTTTAAAACATTAGACCCATGTAGCCACATCATCGTGTCACTTTTATCAGTTTACCAAACTTCTCACCGTCATAGTCAATTTTGCCATCATTGTTTTTATCCCCGTCTTTCATCAGCTCCTCGATGTCATCCTCAGTAATTGCCTCGCCTGTAGATTCCAGCATCATTTTCAGCTCATCCAGGTCGATGTAACCGTCTGCATTCCTGCTCAATCAAAGGAGCAAAATATATAATTTGTACATGACAAACTTGAATTAAGCTTTACAGATGGCAGTGGAGGAGTAGGTGTGTTGACTGATCAAATCCTGAATTTAAGCATTTTGGAACCATCAGTGTGAGTGGAGAAAAAAAAAAAGTATGGCAAGTTTGTTCTTTGATGCTCAGACGAAGTGTCTGGCTTACATGGAGTGGGTGTTTGAAATATTCTGTGCTGTCAAAAAGGATTATGGAGCAAACTACATGCTGTACTCTGCAGAGCTTCTTGGCGTTTTGTCAGTACACAACTGCACATGGGGAGCACATTTTCCTGGAAACAAAATATGAAGAGTAATTCGATTGCTAGATTTCTAGCCCCTGGTCATTGCTGTTTATATTTTGTGATATCCGCTTTTCAGTTTATTGAATGGTTTGGATGTACGAACGCGATTCGAGGGCATTTCTTTTTATTGCTCAGTGTATTTCAGTATGAAACTCACTTGTCAAACATCCGAAACAGCTCTGCCAGCTCTTCCTCTGACTTCCCTTTGCTGTCATCCTTCATGCACCTCACCATCATTACCAGGAATTCATCAAAATCCACTGTGCCGCTCCCTGCACAGATTAAGTGTAATTCATCATATGACATTCCTAAATCTATGTTGAAAATATGACTTATTTGTAAATAAACAGCTTATATTGACATTTATTTAGAACAATTAGTATCCTTCAAATTCACCAAGTGCAGCTTTGCTCTGTAATTATATCTTTGCATCTTTACATCCTCCTGTATAAATTTATCAAGCTAATCCAGGAGGATTTTCTGTTTCATCTCTGTACCACATAGAAAATTTGAAATGACTTGTGGACTGATACGCACGTCTCTTTAATTTAGTTTGACACAGCCTCTCGTAAGTAGGATCCTTGACTAACATTTGACATCAAGTTCAGAACAACTTAAAAACTTGTTTGCACGACATGACCCGTCACGTGGTCTGTGAGGAGGTCAAAAAGCAAATGGCTGCTTTTTCTTTTTTCAATTTACCATCTTCATCCACCTCGTCAATCATCTCCTGCAGCTCCTCTGGTGTGGGGTTCTGGCCCAGCATCCTCATCACCTTCCCCAGCTCTTTGGTGCTGATGCAACCATCCTCTGCATCTTGTACAAAGATGTCAAAGGCAGCCTTGAACTCTGCAATAGCACAGCAGCACAGGGAAATAAGTATGAGCATCAGTGAAAATACTAATAACTGAAGTGTGATCAAACTGAGGACATTTCCTAAAAGCAAGCTCAGAGGGTTGCTGGGAATTAAGTGAGTTACACACCATTTTTTTGTTCATCTGTCAGCTGCTCAACCTGCAAGACACAAAAAGTTTAATGAGTTAACGCAACAATTTCCAAAATCTGCACTTTATGTACACTGCTGTAACGTCATATTTGCAACACTGACCAAAATTCAGGCTTTTAACCCATAATCCGGGTTAAGATACTGGAGTCTGATCTAGATTATTGGTCCCACACTATGGGCCATCCCTGACAAAACACAGCACCTATACATCATCTGTGAGAGCCAGTGAGAGGAAGGGTTAAAAATAAACAGACAGGAGGATCAGGAACCACAGATAAAGGACACAATACACAGTGCTTTAAATTAGCATAGCTGTGGATCTGGCCCAACAATGGACCAGTAATCCTGGAAAAGCTACCATGAATGAGAGAGGGAGACAGCTGCTTATGTAAGAGTTATTGTCTGTCCACTATAAATTAAAAACACACTCACACAAACACACACGCACGCACGCACACACGCAGACAAACACACTCCTGTGGTGATGATACATATATGAAAAATCCCATTTTAACAAAACATTAAACATTCTTTGTGTTTTAAGTGTCTCAGCCACAGTGCTCATTTTAGGATGTGACACCCGGACAGCCGGCTGGCCGTCCGGGATGTAGGTGGACAGACAGTCACACAGCTCTGTGGCTGACAGATAGTGCTGGAATCCAGCCGTGGGGTGGGGTGGGGGGGGGGTTATCTAAACCTGAAGCCCTTCACTGGCACCAGAGAAGCGTGGACGCAGAGGAGCTCGAGCAACTGGCCAAAATTAGTCATGTGAACTGGGACCGTTCCATTTGCAGTCATGAATGAAGCAGCAGACCTGTCCTGTCAGTGACCTCCTGAGTGGCTCCTATCAGCTTTGATAGGGCTGCAGAAGAAGAACGTCTAGAGACTTTATATGGAATGAACGCGCCTTTTGACATCAGCTAGTGACGGAGGTGGACGTGCTGTCTCGCCTTCATCAACAGGGATTTGTCAACCACTCCACTGATGTCAGATGTACAAAGTGATGCACGTCTTTCTTATACAACAACTGTGAAATGAATATGATCTATTACGTCCATTTAAATTGGTCAGATTAAGGTTGCAGTGTTACATTGTAAATCACTCATCACGTGTCACTCAATACTCAAACACCAGTCTCACGTCAGATTTAGTTCACACACGGATTCTGATGAGCATCCAACAAACTAAAATCATGTCATCAGAAGAGGTTGGCTGCACACTTTCAGCTTTACGAGTTGTGAGGTCACATACCGCCGCCTTGTAGATGTCGTTCATGTCGAAGGCTTGTCCGCCGCCTGTCCTGACTACGTCCTGGCACAGAGGAATGAGGTACCGTCCAGCTCAGGGCAGGACGCTGGCCTCATCCTGGGAGGGTTTTATAGCTGGAGCCTCGTGCTCTCTGGTCCCTCCCCGGGCTGACCAACCTCCCCTCTGTTTGTGCCACAGTGTGTGTCCACAAATGTGTGCCTGTGTATGTGTGTCATTTGGCCAATCTGTCACAATCACCAGGCTCTGATAAAAATGCGGCAGCTCTTAGGGGGCATACTTTGGAAAGGAATGAAGTGAGGGGGCATGCACGCTGAAGCCTAATCTCCAGGGAGGGGGCTATAGAGACACTCAACATTCCTCTAAACCTGGACCAGAGTCCGTGTGTGCGTGTCTGTGTTTGTGTAGAGGCCAAGACGGGAGAGCCACAGTCAGCAGAGAATAAAGGGAGGAGGAGAAAAAAGTGTGAGCGGTGTCAAAGATCCCATAACACAGACAGGTGTGCACACACACGTCTGTATAATCCACTGTTCTCATTTTTAACAGTTTGATTTGTCATTTCAGGCGCACAAGGGTAACGAATAGCATTAATGATGTCTCCATATGCATGTATGTGTGTATTATTATATGTGTCTACACGTTTTAATACTCACATTCTATTTAAAGCTTCTAATACACCAATGGACATGAAGCTATTGTGTTACACTCGTGTTTTACCGCTGAACATGTCATGGTTGTCTGCTGTAAATATAGACACGGGTAAATCACCCTTTTTGCAGTTGAAAGCCAGAAATATGTTTCAATTGCAATCTTTGGAGAAATATAAAAAATGGAACTTAAATGACTCATTTACTTACATATAACAAAAACATAATTAAGCACATCTCACTTACACGCAGTTTCACACAAACACAATCTTAGTGAGTTTAATTTTAATTTTGGTTCAATTTCTAAAAAAAACCTTGAATTACGTCCTTCTGTAAACAATTAATGGTGATGTTTTCAGATTATTCAGACAATAGTAACTGTTTCTAGAAGATACATAATGTTGATGTTCATTTTTAGTGGTGCAAAAACCACACACAAATTTCCACTTATTGTATTGTGGTTGAGGCAGAAATCTTTAATTCAATGAAAAAATATGATTTATCACAACATGAACCTGTGATTCAGAAGACAAACGCTGTTGTCCCCACATATTCAAACACACACGTCAGAATGAGGAAACGTACCATCCCTTCATGAGAATTACAAGTCTCAGCCTCCGTGTGCGACACCGGTTCAGTCAGCAGAGGGTACTGTTCTCTGCATATCCACGAAATTAAATTGTTGCACAAGGCTGCCGCCGGATATCCAATTTATCAACAGTGGGGTAGGTGAGAAATCTGGGTCAAACAAACCAAACACTTGCAGACACATTTAAATTGAATTGTACACAGTGCAAGACTTTGCTGCAGTTTTTTTCTATGTTCTTTTGAAACAAGGCCACCTCAATCACTTGACTGTGTGATTCGCACACACAGTCACAAACATGCTTTCACAAAACGCTCTCTCTCTCACACACACACACACACACACACACACACACACACACAACGAGCATGCTGTGGCAGGCATTCTAAGTGACGAGTGATCATGCTGGTTTATAATGGGATGCTAATGGGGACTGGCACAGCTTACAAGCATCATGCACTCTGAGAGAGAGAGAGAGAGGGAGAGCAGGAGAGAGCGAGAGATGAACAACATACATGTCACATCTTACACGGATAAAGACGCAGGTTCCCTGACAAAGATGTCACGGTAACGCACATCAGTCACAGGCACAGGTTCAACCACCGTGGCGACAGGCGGCGAGGTGGGGAGGGGTTGTTGTGGTGGGAGGGCGAGGTGAGGGATTAGAGGTAAAGTGATTTTGTGCTGGCTGTCCTTGTGTGTTTCTTTATTTTTCATCTGTCAAAGTACCACAATCAAAACACACAACACTGTACGCTGCTGATGGAATTCACAGTTAAAAATGAATGGTCATCAGTGGCACTGAAACCCAAAGCGTGCTGATGAGTCTACACGGTCAGCCAGACAGGTTCATTTGGATAGTTGAGTGCAGTCTGGTGGGTGCCAGGAGTGATGAGCAACTCTGCAGGGGGGCACGAGATTCTAATGTAAAGCTTGTACTTGCACATGCAGACACACACACACACACACACACACATGCTGGAAGAACCAAAGACTGGCGCGCACATCAAAGAAAGCATATGGAGTGCTGTTTCATTGGAGCTCTCCACCAATTTCCTCTCACAGAGGAAGGCTGACGAAAGAGCCAGCCATCTCCTCCACACAGCGCAATCAGACAGCGCATCTCAAATCCACAATTCACCGCACACCGCTTTTTGAGGGGTTGCCATAGAAACTCTGCTGGGTAGTAGCGGGCAGAAAATGAGAGGAGATGAGCGGGGCTATTTCCCCCTCCACCTCTCCCTCTGCCTCCCTGCCACCTTATTTTGTCCTCAGAGAGACTGTATTATTTTCTATTCTTTGCCTCCCATACGCATACATGCGCACATCAAAATTAGACACACTGGTGTGTGTTTGTCTATGTGTGTGTAGGGGGAAGGAAGGAATGCGGGGTCACAATTAGAGTTAAACATGATTATTTTGTACCAGAACCATTCGTGCAAATTAACTAAATCCACAAGTCCAAATAATTATATGTCGTGTATCAGCTCAAATGAGAAGGATCCACTTCTGTTCTTTTACTGTTACACTGAACCAGGTGTTTTGCAATCGCACAAGCATGCATGTGACACACACACACACACACACACACCAACACTGTAGCTGTATGACTGTCATGTTATTTAAAAGGTTGAATTTTCCATCACCAACCACAATCTTTTTCTGCAGAAAACATTAAAGATTGTGTGCCGCGTGTCCAACGCAACAACAGCTGGACTACATGTGTGATAATCTAGCCGGAGCCGACACTGTGTGAATTTGAATACGTGTGTGATACATTGATTGGGTTGATGTGCAGCTGAGCTTGAAACATGGGTCCTACACTCTCTCCGCCTTGATTGCTGAGAGGAGAAGGGGAGCTGTGTGGCAGCCTCTCTTTCTTTCGCTCTCTTCTTTCCTTCCTTCCTCTCCATTTTCTCTCTCTCTCTCTCTCTCTCTCTCTCTCTGTCTGTGCCTCCTTTTCATTGATGACCAAACTGCCAGCAGCTCCTGTTGTGGCAGGCTGTGAAAGCTCTGCATGTGACTGAATGATACACTGTGTGTCTGAGGGATTTTTTTTTTTGTTTTATTGTTTCATTTTTTTTATTTATTTATTTTTTCTGTCCATAAAAAGCTTTAGCACTTCTTTTTTTTTAAATCTGTGACAACCAAAATCTGAGGGACCTGTCTTTGGAGAAGAGAAAGAGGTTTGTCTGCATTTTGCTTTACTACGTGATTCCTTTTGGAAAGTGTCTTGGTGATACGCAGTGTTCCTTACATCACAGCTCTAATGAGCCAGTGGCCACATTAACTCCACCGCTGACAGAGCCGCGCACTAACTTCAGGCCGGGGGGGGTGGGCAGCGTTTTCCAGTCCACTGAATCACCAAGTCGCCTGCCACCCTCTTTCTACCCGAACCTATGGCCCCCTCCCTCAATCTCCACACGCAGTGTATGAGACACCCAGAAAAGATTTACTCTCAGATGAAGGGCCCCTTCAAGCAATAAAGAAAAGATGTTTCTTGTGTGTGGCAACAAGATTTATTGTCAGCAGGCTCTGCTGTGGCATTTGAAAAAAGATGTAGTAATAGTGGATTTGTCACTGAAATACAAATCGTCTTTCCATTGTGGCTCGGTGGTAGATAATGAGCCAGTTGTGGCTATTAGTATTCATTAGGACAAATCCACTTTGATACTATTATCAGTGCAGTTATACACAGAGAAGAATGTGGACTCACACAGTCCAAGAAAAGACAAAAACACATTTTATTTGTATATCAGAAATGAAAACCTCCCCTCTCAAAAATATCGTCCACTTATTACATCTTAGCCCTCTCCAACAGATGAAAAATGACTATATCTAAATCTTTGAAAATAATCTGATGGCATTTCTGTAAGTGGAGTTTAATAACACTTGTTTCAGTGACGGACTAACAAACTATTTGACCTCGCTGGAGTCCAGTGACCCCAAAACCACATTCAAGATAACATGCTGTCTAATTTTGTGTTTGTGAAAAACCTTTTTGGCAAACTTAATGAACACATATTTGATAATTATTAGCTCACGTAACATGTCAAATATGCCGTGTTTGCTTGATTGTTGCCATATTGTTTGTTGTTCATTTCTGCATTTGTTACGTTCATCGAAATGTCGTCACTTTAGTGATTATATAAGATCAGAAAACAAAATGATATTTTTTTCCACAAACAGCAGTGAGAAATATCTGCCCACCCTAAAAATGAAGATGCATAGACAGTGTGTTAAAGGTTTGACAGAATACATTTTTTAAACCCTTACAAATTTACTCTGTGACAGAGTCCCTGTCTTGGTTAAAAAAAAAAAAAAAAAAAAAAATCCTGTGCGCACACACACCCATTTTGGATTCGTCAGTGTCTCTGCCTCTTCTTCCCCTCAAATAGCTGCTCTCTGAAATGGAATCCAAGGGCCCTCAGGGTTTCTGACAATGTTTCAGACATTCCCAACTAAAACGAACAGCGGTGTAACTTCAGCATTATTACACTGAAAAGTTGGCTCTACTCAAAGTGTGTAGAGAGAAAGAAGGTCAAAAATTGTCGCCCTTCGAAATGTTATCAGCCTACTTTCAGATTGCCAGTTGCCTTTCTGACCTAACCCAAGTCCTGGAACCACATTTCTGCACTCCCACATTGTGGGAAATATTGAAGAAAGACCTTCCAACCCATATAGCAGTAGAAAAATGAAGGACATTAAATTCATGGACTGCATGACGATTGTGGTAGGACTTTACATTACAGTAGTAATGGAGTTGTAGTAAAGTAATGCCATGATAATTTCCAAACTAATAACAAGGTAATAGCTCGGTATCAACAATGGATCTCACACACAGATCATAGGGTCTGTGTAATCACCCTAAAACAGAGCTGGAAATACAAAGATACATGTTTCTAATTCATTTCATAGAAATGGAGCAACAGTGACAACCTGAACACACACCTGCTTGTTTGTTGGCGTAATAAACATATAAAGGAGATGGGAAATGTAAAATTGCCAGTTTCTACTTATTGTCATAGACATTTGAAAGTCATTTCTCAACTCTCTATAACAGCACAAACGTGTGCTGGGTTCTCTGAAGCACTATTCATCATATTCCTCTTTAACAGAAAAATAATGTCAGTGTGACACACACGTCACTTTTCTCATATGAATCTTAGTTACAACATGTTCGACAAATGAGTCTTTGGACGGTGCTGGACTTGGACTTGTTGGGCCTGCATCCAGTAACTTATTTCAGTTTCTTGTGTGTGTGATGCTGTTAATGAATCGGACCGGTTCTAATAATTTCTCAAACATGCCTGAGGCCGCTGGCCTGCACAGACGGCTGGAGAACACTTCAGCCTCTTATTCTTACCTCTAAACCCCTGTAGCTCCTGAAATGAGATCAGACCTCTGTAATCTGGTTAGCGAGAGCAGATAATGAGTGGCCTGGTTCTCATTAAAACGAGTCCAACTGAGAGTGTCACACACTAGCTTCTGAAGGCCTTCACGACAAACACCGGTTAGCAAACGCAGCATGGATCTTTTAATTTGATATGCTGGTGGGTAAAAACGCTGGATGACAATCTTCATTGTTGCTAAATACTTGGTCAGGTACTTTATTCGTCTTTGGGAAAATGTCTTTGATGCGGATAATTTCATTTGGCCCAGGTCGTTTCCAGGAAAAGCAAATGTGGATTAGGACGTTCACTTCATCCACCTTTATAGCAGCTCCTGTGTTTAGTCATGAAACTCTTTCATCACCTTGTCATTAACAAAGTGGTAAAACCTAAAGTTGCATGAATCCCAAAGTAACAGCCAGAGGACGTCCCAACAAGGAAACCTGTCATCGTGTCGGCTTTTTTGCGATAAGGTAAGTTTAAAAGGAGGCTTCTGTGCTTCTGGGTTTAAAACGTCCTGTCACCTGCTTTTCAAACACACAAATCATTTCTCCCTGTCCCTGTTACTATATTACATATAGTCTATACATATTTTGACCCCCACTGTTCTCTGCAGAGAACAGTTTGTGAACATTGAGTTGACCTCAGGGGTCTATTCTTGGACCATAACTATTCCGCCTTTATATAAATTATTTATTAAAGGTATATAGTTTCTCCTAAATTGTTTGCAGATGACACAACTTTTTTTAATTTTATCACCCAAATTTTAAATGTTTGATAAAAGAAGCAATTTATGGTTTACCAGCATATTCACCAGCATATTCACAGTGATCTAAATATTATAAATCTTTAAATGTCACAAAATCAAGTTTAATGCTTTGTAATGGCAAAAAACATTACTGAAGATCTGTATTGGTCATAATAACATGCCTCAAGTGCACAATAATAAATTATTATTATTTTAAAGAATTTAAGTCAAATGAATTGCAATAATTATATAATCATTTATTGCAGGCACAAACAGTGCCTTCATATTTTCCCCACTTTTCATATTGTACAGTAGTCCAATTTTAAAATAAACTGTCAGATCCTTTTTACCAGCCGGCAATCTGATCCCTATCATTCCTAAGATTCGATTCAGGTCAATTCTCTATTAGACATATTTCTCCAAATCAATCAATTAATATTGTCATTTGTTGTTTTAGTGAAGTTGCTGTTTTGCTTTTGTTACTTGAAGGTAGAGGTAATGAATCGGTCCATCATTGGGCTTTTATCATCTTTTTTTTTTTTCTGGGATCTTTTATTATCTTCCTACACAGTGGTTTTCTTTCTCGCACATTTGTTTCAAGTTGTGCAAATAAAAATCTAAAAAATAAATAATTGTAGACGTGCCAGATATATTGGCACAACGTCTACACTGCTCTTCGTGCTTTCCAGACTATATAAACTGTTTCCAAGCAACTTTGATGAACCCAGACCATCCCATTACCAGCAGCTTGAAATCTGGATTACGGAGTAAAAATTATTGCTGCAAAACGTAGTACAGATATAATTTCTTTTGCAGATTCCCATCCAACACCATTATCTGGCCAAAATTTTCAACACTTCAATGTATGACCGAATCTGATTTCTCAACTGATGTCTGGGGGGTTAATTATTCAGTGTTATCATTATAATCATCTTTATTTTGTCTATCTATCTTTATCTGGGATGCTGGGGGCCTCGAACAGACAAGATGAGAATCTGAGATCAGGTGAGAATCTGAAAGAATTCACATATGTAAAATCATGAAGTACGAATACCTTGGCAGAAAGTTCTCCATCATGACCATTTTTATCTGTATCTTCTATTTTTGGTGAGTGTTTCTGGAAAAGGAAATGAAAATCATGCTGTCCTATTTGTTGGTTTTACACTCATTAACACCACCATTTGGGACAAAACTGCCGACCAGTTGAGCTTTGGTAGCGAGTAGAGGCATGTCAAACTATTTGGTTTTCCCAAGAATATCTAGCAGATTAAGGTACATAAACATTACAGAATGTCTTATTTTTATCCGTGCTAAAACAAACCAGTGAGAGATAATGAAATGTCGAAGAATATTGCTACACATCTACTTCAATCCCATTTCTGATTTCAGCAGAATCTCACAAATTTAACAACTAAATAAAAATATCTTGAAATTTCCTGCCGCATCTTTAGAAGATTCCAGCTTTGCCCTCTGTGGGATGTGGGTCCAGAAATACAGTTTGTGTTTTGTTATACAATTTGTGGAACCGTCTGGGGATGGATGCCCTCCAGAGACTCATTCATAAGACAAATTGGCCTGAAATTCACTGGTCCTGCAGACAGTCTGCGCCTCCCTTCGTACGTCTCACTCTCTTTCTCTCTCTCTCACCTCACCTCACACACACGAGCGTGTACACAAATGTCCACTAATGCCCTCACGTCCTGTGTTATTCTGGCTTCCACTAAGCTCAGGCTAAAAGAGGGGAAAAACACCTTTTCATGTGCCTGCATAGCCGAGTTTCAGCCTGAGGCCTACTGGGCTTCAGTGAAGTGTGCTGTGATTTGACAAGGCCAGTGACGAGAGGCACTGTAAATATCCGGCTGTCATGTGACTCACTTCTTGGCCCCAAGGAACCAATGAAAGGTCAATGTTTCCTGATGCCATTGCCAACAACTAAATTAAGTGACTTCATCTCGTGCTCGTGCATCTGTCCCATTTAAGGAGATGGATACGTTGGGGGTGTTACATCACTCTGCACATACACTGCAACGATTATTTACATTTCTGCCAGAACAAACAAGCATCCATGCTCATACATACACATGGACAAACACTGGGTTCATAGCACAAGCTGCCACCTCTAGATGCGTATTAATGCAAACCAACGCACCATGAGGCGTCACAACCTCTGGATTTGTCTTATCACGCTTATCATGTCTGACAGTGACAGCAGCATATTAACATAAAGCATGTTCTTTACACCAATGCACCAATGCTTATTGCTAACGTTTTTGCGTTTTAATGCAGAGCACAAGAAATAGGGAAAACAATAGGGAAACAAAAAAATTATTGTGAATGTGAAGAAACACAGAACCCGAAGGATGTTCAAAACCGATTACAGTGAGTCAAATATAAGATAATTTGTTTGAAGGCAAAGTAAAGCTGGAAAACGGAGATGTAACTCTAAATGTTTTGAAGCAAAGACAAAATAGATGCTGACAAATGTCCAAAATCCTAAAACTCTGCAATGCCCCCATTTCAACCTCGAGATGACTTGGTTCTGCTTCACTGTTGGCATCATATGTTTGAGTTGACTTGCAAAGTAACAATAACTGTGGTGGATTGTGGCTTTATTTGTTCACTAGTTTTATTTTTGCCCATTATGGGACTTCTGTAGATCCAACCATGAGACGCTTTAACAAGTCAAAGCCACGTTATTTCCAGCAAAAGATCATCCAGGGCTCCTACTATCCAACAGCAAGAAATAAAAATAAATATGGTAATTTGCCTACAAGCACTGACTATTTCTTTACGCTACGGCATGAAATATGGCAGCTAAATTTATATGTGGCATGTAAAGTGAGAACTTTTATTTTACACAGTCTATCTGTCTCTGCAGCTCAGGAACAAATAAACTTAAGTTCAAATGATATTTTCATTTACATTAGTGGTGCTGGTCTTGGGTTTGGGGGATCCTCAACAGATGACTTCAGTGATCTCTTAACTTTTCACCATCACAATGTTGACATTTGTGTGAAAAGTCTTTGATGATGCAACATAGACTTTATTACAAATTCCTACATCCCCTCAGGAAGAACTGCAACAACTCTGGTGGTATCTTCACCTTTCACATTGCATCATATCAACAAGCAAGAATTTGAATAAGCTTTTTTAAACCGAAGTTTTGAAAAAAACAATCATATTTCCATTAGCTCTGGTTCATATTTGTTGGCGTGTATGCTAAACTACCGCACGGCATCATCACCATCACGAGCACGTTACCATGCTGACGCTGGCATTTAGCTCAGAGCACCACTCCACCTAAGCAATATTTCACCGAGCTGCTTGGATGGATTTCAACTTGCAGTCGTGCTAAACAGCAGAGACATGCACAAAAGCCCAGTTTGCATGCTGATCTTATGTTCTCCTGTAGATGGTTATTGTACATGACTTTTAGCATGGATATATCTGTGTGCTGTTAAATAATGAACCACGTGTAGTGACAGTAGTGACACTGCCCTTGGGGCAGACAACACTGCAACAGCTGTGAAATAAAGACACATAGCTCATAAGTTCTATGGGATCAATTTATATCATTTGTCATGGGATTTAGTCACCTCCTAAGAGTAGCCTTACTAAACTGAACCTGTTAAAAACCTCTAAAAAAATTCTAAACCAGAATATATACAATAAAATGCCTGTCACATTGTGTGTTGTGTCTGGGTGAATATTATCCTTGCAGCCCAAAATCCACGTTTTTCAGAAATGTTTTAGCTGGTCAGCAATAAACTTAACACAACATCTAATAGCAAATGAGTCGGCGTAACACATCTTCATAAATTGTTAAAATAATATTGACTGTTATGCAGCTAAAGATGAATTTGCAACATCAAATTGTTCATGAATCATTTATTTAGCATATTATTTGTTTTACAGTTCACTACTTGAATGATGTGTTACAGCAATAAAAATTAAACATGATTAAAGAAGAAATAAACATGGACAATGTTACTTAGCAAATTATAACAATGGTAATAAGACTTTCTCTCTTGAGCAAAATTGGCCTTATTTGGATTAGATATCAGTGAAGGACTGTAAATATGTCTATGAAGAAACCAATATCATAGATAATACAACTTGATTATTTATTTGATTGATAAAACATAAATGAATTCACATTAGCCAGTGTCCAAAGTAGGTGTATTAGGTGCTGCCATTAATTACTGAAGCCGCTGAAGTGCAGAGGAACGTCTGACTAAACAGCAGGTGGTGTTTCACAGTGCCACCAGGGTCAGCTCACCCAGGCAGGTCATATTTGTCCCTTTCATGCTTTTGGCATTCTTTAATGAGAAGATGCAAGACAACATCCAAAAAGAAAAATGTACGTGTTTGTCGCCCAAACTGTGTCAAGTTGCACGAGCACAGTCTTTGTTGCAGCTTGTGGTTTACCTGTGCACGTCTCAGGCAATCAGCGTTGGCGCTGACCAGGCTGATGGTGCCAGTGATCATGACCATCTTTGTCCTGTAATTAGCAATTATCGAAGCTTTCCTCTGAGATGTTGAGGGGGTGAAGAAGTAGTTTGCGATGGATTAAAGCTGACGTCAGAGGCAAAATGCAAATGTGCTTCTCCGAGCTTTATGCAAAGCTCTGAATTGGGAGCTTAGCCGGAGAATTTTGTCCACATGCTCTAACCTATTCTTGTCAGTGCTGGAAGGATTGCGTGGTCCCACTGATGGGTTGGACGGCCAGCTCCCTCAGCTTTGAAGCTGATAAACCTTTTAAAACCATGACAAATATTCTCCTGCAATTTTGCCAGAGGAAAGGCAAAGAAATGAAATAGGTAGGAATATGAAAATTTGCTCCATCCAACTCAAACTCTCCACCAAGTTTTCTCAAAGACTCAAGTGCTCACTCCTGGGATGGTCTGAGCATGTACCATAGTGATTGTCTCTTCCTGAGCCGCCCCCTAGATTTTAACACACATTAACCCAAAGGGTCTTGCATCAATTTGTTATCCAGTAATAGTCTGTAACACAGTCACAGCATGGAGACATGTGGCGGAACAATGATCCGCCAGCATTTTTGCTGCACAAGCTCCATGTCAGTGGCGGACATGGCTGCATGGCACAAGTTAGGCAGCCGGGGTGAGACATCCAGTCAGTTTCCATAGTGATGTGGTTGAATGGAGGGGATTAGCAGGGGCAGTGTGGTGAGGAAGGATTGCTGGCTTCTGTCAAAGCTTGCATTTAAAGAGCTCCATGTCACAGCACCCTCCTGTTTGATGACGCTGATGATGGACGCTTTGTCTCCCCTCACTTCCCACACTTTCCCTGACGCAGACGTGTTTTATGGGCACTGCTGTCTCTTTCTTGATGAGCCGCTTGAATGCATGTAACATATTAGTTGGTGTCTAAATCTACAGTGTCTAAGTTAAACAGGGTTTTTGTGCCATTTCATATCCAGTCACATTTAATAACTATTATGTTGAGCCAGTTTTCTGTGTAAACTCACAGCACATTATTTTCCTTTAAAAACACACATTTACAGTTTAATTTCCTCTACCCCTTATTTCCTACAAACCTGTTATTGTGGATTTGTCATTTATTTGTAACCACATTACTTTGTTCCTATTAATTATATTTTTTTAATCTGTTAGTCTGCAAGTCCTGATTGCAATTATTGTGTGAGGACCTAATATAAACAAAGAATCATGGGAGCTGAACTGCAGCTCATAACTGCAAAATAGCTGTTCAACGACGCCTCAAACTGTTCAGTCCTGAAGAATGAATGTATTCATCATCTGAGAATAAACCTTTGATACAGAACGAGATTTATTCCACTTCACTGAAGCATTTTATTAACATGGTGTACATTAGGGTGGAGAAAATTATCACTTCATCTCAAATTACCTCGAATAGACAGATGGACAAAACAATTCAAATAGCTTTTCATGCACTATGCTATATGTGCCCAGCTATATATTTTTCTTTTAAACAAGCCAGAAATATTAAACACAGGTCATGGGACAACATAGGACAGCTTTTTAAATCTGCACCAACCTACTGTCATTATACTGACAGAGCTATTATTCAAACAGGATTTTTGTAGAAAAGGGATTTACTAGCTAAGAATATATGAAAAGAAAATAGTATCAGATAAAAAGAGCTGTAGTACCAGTGCTCAGCTTCAAAGCTGCGGCTGACTCAGTTAAAATTGGCTTTTTATTGGCCTTTTTTTTTTTTTTTTTTTTGGTTTCCAACATATTAAATGAAACGGTGCAGAACATGTGCATGTGCAATTTGTCAAACGCTTCAACACTGTCATCCACTAAACTGTTCGATTTATGGTTGTTTGAGTATTTTAAAACAAGAATACACGCGTTGATAGGAGAATGTGTGCTTGTTTTACCAAAGTGATATGGGTCCATGTTTTACACGTTAGGTCATTTTCGAGATGATAATGAGATTATGAATACTCTATGTACTATCTGGACTCTTTGCTGTTGAAGGGTACATTTTAAAAGTCTATTAGTATCCCTATTATTAGGGATACTAATAATATATACTAACAAATTTGTTATACAATGTGTACTTTGTATAATTCATGTGCTGATAATATATAAGTAATTATCATTAACAAAAAAGTAAACTGCTAAACATGTTACAATATGTATCTTATTTAGGGGAATTTCCCTGCATATGTTTACAATTTTGTCCACTTTTCCACACATTGCTATAAATTGAGTTTGTACGAGTGAAATCCATACGAATTTCTACTGTGTTTCATTTAAAGGTTTCAGAATTTTTATGTCATTTACATAAAATATTAGATGCATTGCTGCAAGATTTGAACTGTTTCTGGGAAAAGGATGTGTGAGAAACACGTGTTAAATGTAGACTGTTAGTGTTCCACACTGTGAGCAGTAAATTGTTTGCTCATTTTAAGAATTAATCTGTCAGCAGCTGAACGAGTGAGTCCAATTTATTACACAACCTTTTAATACTGATTATATTATTTATAACAATTGTTTAAGCTGTTATTGATAGAACACAGCCAGATGCATGGCTCAAAGATAATTTATTTCAAAGGTCCTTTTAATCTTTGACATGCATTTGTTGGTTTGCGAATATTTCTGCGTGGCGCCTAGATGTGCTTTTTAACCCTCAGAAGCCTAATCTGCGCCATTAATGGACTTTTGTAGAAGTTAATTAACCGTTTTCAATGATAGCAGCACAGCAGTCCCAGTAGAGAGCCATATAAGGAGGGAGAGACGGAGACCGATTATTCTGTTGCCTAGCAACACATGTACAAAATTTGAAGCGATTTAGTGGCTCCGTACTGGTTATCATGGAGGTCATATGTTTACTAAATCCACACCATGTGCTCGCTGTCACACAGGAATGTCAACAGATCAACACAAGTTCCTGACCTCGTCCCTCTCAGTGCACGTTGATGCGAACGAGTAAAACCTGCGACTTGGCAGGATGTCTCCTAAATCATGGCTGTCTCTTTCTGTGGATTTGTAGAAACAGCGTTTCTTTTGGAGGAATATGTCTGAATCTCTACAGAAGCAAACGCTAGATTTTTTTTTTTCAGCTGTGGGACTTAACTCCTTTGGATAGTTGATCCCTTTAGGAAGGTAAATGCAGAAGAAAAAAACACACCAAGGACAGAAACAGAGCATGTCCCACAAATTTAATAGATGAATCATCCAATATTCCTGAAATATCATTGGCCAGCCCAACTCACGGATTTCTGCATCCCACAATACTTCACTACGCATGTAAATAATATCTGGCAAAAGCTGTATTACAAAAAAAAAAACGTCCTCTCAGCTTGTTTTGCCTGTTTGTAAAGTGTGTGTGTGTACAAAGAGACTGAGCGAGAGAGAGAGAGAGAGAGATGTAGGACGAGAGAAAGAGAGAGGTGAAACAGAGCTGCTGAGACTCTCACTTCACAGGAATTTAGGTCATGCTAAACAAATGTTATACCAAAGAAAAACCGACAAATAAGAACGACTAATCTTTAAGTGATTTAGCATCTTTACCGCATCTACGCCGTGGAGATCACACAATGCAGGGAGGAAAACGGGCTGTGGTGAACACTGCATGTGCAGACAATTTCTCAGGTGCCTCTGTGTGTCTCTGCGGCGCGAGGTAAATTTCATCAATCGCATCCGGGAGGGAAGACCAAATGAAATTGTAGCCTTCTATAGAATCGCTGAGTGAGTGGTTATTCGGTCATGCATTAGTGAATAATATCTATGTCCATCCTTCTATCAACAAGACACCACAGATGTGTTGTCCTCTACACACTCCCTGTGAATGCAAGTGAAGAAAAATGTACAGCAGCAATCGTGTTTAGAGGCTCGTGAAAACAAAAAACTGTGACAGAAATTAGGCTTCACCTCACAGCTTCTGACAGTTGGTCGAACCTGCTAAAACGTGCTCACATTTTTATAAAGAAGAATTTTGCAAATATTTTGTGATGCATTTCCTCTGTGCATCATCTCGGTGTATATCAAGATTGATGTGTGTTATTTCTGATTTGCATGAATGTGGATCTTCAGACAGGTGACCTAAATCCACCACCGCTTTATCTACCCCTTCACCTTATCACAATCTCTTGGCTATTGTTTGTGCAAATGCTGACATTTTGTTAACATGCACGACAGGAAAAAAAAAATCACACTTATCACTGTAGATTGTCAGGAATCACCAGATTGCCTTTCTGGTTTACAGTAAAAATAAAATGGCAAGTGTACACAATTTCCACAGAAGGAGAAAAACAAGTCTGGGACAATATGAATAAAATATGTGAATTGCTTATGATTAGCATACTAATGACTAATCATCATGCTAATCAGTTCATTTTGTGGCCTCAAATTACAGACTGGTGTTGAGAAATATGAGTCCGTGAAAATGCATCTGAAAGCTGGGAACAGATTACAAAGCAGTTCAAACAATCGTTCCAAAGTAGATTAGTGAAAGGTGTAGATGCCAGAGGAGAAAATGGTGAGCAGGCCCGTGGCCTGCTGAGTCACATGCAGAAGTGTTTTATTGGATATATTCTTATATTTCTAAAACTATGAGTTTATTATTTTTGCTTTAATTGAATGTTTGCTTCTAAATGACTTTATTGTTTTATTAGTAGAATCAAGCAGCCATATTTTGGTCATGACATGAAATTTCTCAACACAAATTAGACATGATTCACTATATGAAGCATTGTTGCTTTGATGCTTTTAAAGTGATGATGCTCACATTTATAAATCCAAATGTGCATGTTGAAGCCCCAAAAATAACAAGAGCCTACTCTTTTTAAACAAATTGCACATGGGCATTAATTTTTACACCATATGGGCAAGTGAAGAGAGGCAACCCACACCTCAGTCTCAGACACACAAACTAAAAGCCATTACAAGAGAGGACAAGTAATCCCCGCCTGATGGGGCACGGCGTCCACAAGCAGCCAAATACAAGCATCCACTGAAATTCAGAGACTGGAGGCTACAGCCTGGTGAAAAAGGGGCAGCGAGCTGAATCGAAGCAGAGCTGCGGGGTTAGGAGGTCACCAGGCTGAGGCTCCATGTCACCAGTCTGTTGGACACCATCGGCAGGTGTATAAATATGTGTCGTGTTTCACACTCGGCGTCCGCAGGGGAAGTCAACCCAGATGGGATTTTAAATGCTGCATTTTATGTGAAATCATTTAGTGGGTTAGTTCACCCCTCATTGGTTCGCCATCTGGTGCCCTCTCAGCCTGTGATGGGAACATTCACACCAGAGTCTAAATGCTGCTGATCTCCCTGCCAGAGGATTTCCAGCAGTTTACAGCAGAGCCAGTGTGTGCAGCTCAGTGACATTTAAAAAAAAAAGAAAGAAAGAAAGAAAAGTGCATCCACAAGTTCTGCTGCTTTAAACACGGGATGGAGGCTGAACTCAGTGTTAAAGCACCAAAAAACACGAGAAGAACTTGGGCCCGTTTTTTTCCACTTACCGTGGGACTTCAGATCGACGCACTGCTCCAAAGTCAAGTGTTTGGATCCTGTCTGTCACTTTCTGTTAAAAGAGAAGGGAGGAAAAAAAATCCATAACTGCATCCACTTTTCGCTTATTTGCTGCCTCTGTAAACATGTTTCCACGTGCCGCGTTTTAGTCCAATCTTTTGAAAATATTGTGGTTCTTTTTTTTTTTTTTTTTTTTTTTTTTTGTCAAAATTGGGAACCAGTAGGTTATTCCACGACTTTATTCTCCTCATGTGATCCCTGCATTTGCGGAAGACGTCGGGCTTTGGACGGTTACACGCAGACTGTGTTCCCTCCCTTTATTGACGGGATCCCTTTATCACAATTTGCCAGATTTGCAGACAGCCGCTGACTGGCCTCACCTTCTAAATATACGTGTTTGGACCTGATAATCCTGCTTATATTAACCCCATATGTTTCCATTTTTTTTTTTTTTTTTTTTTTTTGCCTCGACAATACATTTTATTACCAGAGGGGAGGGGGAAGGGGAGGGGGGGGGTCACATTTAGTAATGCAGGGCGCATTTTAAATAGCTGGATGATAAAACTGCTAGGAGGAAACAATCTGAATCAAAAAGGTAAAAACAGAACTGCTCACCAGTCACTTTTGAAATGGGAACTGTTTTCATTTTCTCCCAGTTTCCGTGGATTGAAAAACTTGCGTGCACAGACAGCTACAGGAGTTCATGCAAAAAAAAATTATAATAATAATTTAAAAAATAATCCTATTTATCAGAATGAAATGGAGGGAGTGAGACCATTTGAAAAAAAATTACAAATATAAACACGCTGCAAGTGCAATGTCAGTGCAGCCTATGGATGAAGAGGAGGAGGAGGAGGGGGGGCGACTTTGAGATGACATTGAGGCTGTGGATGGGAGTTGAGTCTCTGGTTGTTGATGTTAGACAGTCGCACAAGGCGAAGCGGCTGCTGCCCGTGTTGATTCAGCCTCCTCCTCCTCCTCCTCTTCCTCCTCTTCCTCCTCCTGGTCTTCAGCACTGCTCCCCTCTGGACAGCTCCCGCTTGGACCCCGCTGCATGGTCCCCTAAAGTCTTTTAATGGAAGTAAAATCTATTGATGTTTCAAGAAATACTGGGACTTTACAACTTGAACCACAGGAGGAATCTACGGATACCTCGTTTCAAGATTTGTGGCAGGCAGCGAATCCTCGGCGGCACAGACCACAGATCCATTGTGAGTCAACCGGGTGCTGAATTCTTGCAGCTCTCCGTGCGTGTGTGTGTGTGTGTTTATGTGTGTGTGTATGTGTGTGTGTGTGTGTTTGGACCCTCTTGCAAACAAATGTGGCTGATGCATGATCCATTTTCTGTGTCTTTGCAGCGATGGTGACTGTGGTTAAATTGTGAATGAGACTGTCAATACGTGGCTGGGGTCAATATGACTGCGAGACGAGCTCTGCACCTACATGCTGCCGCTGATTAAATGCAGAATTGATCACTGTGTGTTTGTCCGTTGAACGGTGCAAATGTGGAGAGACATTATCATGCATTTAATAACCGCGTTTTGGTCTCAATTAACTCAATATATGGGCTGGACGTGTGTGCAGACTGATGCGTAAAGCTTTTACGCATTGGACATCCCTTTGTCTCCACGATGCGTTTTGTGTTCCAGTTTAGTTTGGTCCCTCTCTGTATCCCCGCTGCTTTCTGTCTGGTATGTGGACATTGTTTGGAGAATCTCCAGCTGGTAATTGGTGGACACTTCGTTATGCTTAATTCTAATAGTTATTCGCTTTTGCGATGGCGCGTCTTGCGCACGAAATGTACGTTTTGGATCCTGCAATTTGTTTTTAAGTTTTCGTTTTTTATGATGGTGATTTCAATTCCCCATTCCCCTTCCTGGCTTGTTTGATTTCAGACTTTGGTCAGAGTAGCATGTACGTGCTGGTCTGGTGTGGAGCGCTGTGACTTACGCGCAATCTGTCGCCTGTCTTTTAGTTACGAGCGCAAGTCCGGCATGACTTTGCCATCGATGGTTATGGATGTTTGATGAGTCAGATATGAATGAAAAATTTGTCAGAGAGCCAAATGTGCATAAGATGCTTTAGTTTGGTCGTAAAACAGTGTGTGTTATTAATTTAGTTGATCTTGGACCAAACGATTGTAGCACAGAATTTGTCCATTTTTGCTTCATGAATCGCGCCTACTGGAAAAAACCGACCAACTGCTCTGTTCACGATTCCAGGTTAACGGCGACTGACGAGCCGTGTGTGCACAGGCTTCATCTCCAGACATTTGGTCCAGGGGTTGGGTGTAAAAACCGCGAAGCTGCTGTCTACGTGGACCGGTGCTGAAGTCTCCCGTCCGACTGCCAGGACCTTTGCCAAATCCAGAGACATGGCAACAAACGGCACCAAAACGGATGGTCAGGTCACAGAACTGAACGAGGTGGCCACTAACAATGACAAGCCCAAGTCTTTGGACGTGAAACCCGAGAAGCAGAAAAAGGAATTGCCTGCCAGAGAAACATGGGCGGGAAAATTTGATTTTCTTCTGTCGTGTGTGGGTTACGCGATTGGACTGGGGAACGTGTGGAGATTTCCATATCTCTGTGGGAAAAACGGCGGAGGTAAAGATTATTTCCATAGATCATTTGACATGGAAAGATTGAATATCACAACCCTTGTTAATTGAAGTGTCTTGGCAAACCATTGATCGTTTTTAATGCATAACTTGATCTACTTGTGTTTCATTCAGGAGCCTTCTTGATCCCCTATTTTTTGACCCTCATATTTGCTGGGGTTCCATTGTTTCTACTGGAATGCTCCTGGGGCAATACACCTCAATTGGAGGGCTTGGTGTGTGGAAACTGGCTCCTATGTTTAAAGGTACACCTCAGCCAAAATTAATATCCGACCTTTTTCAACTCATAGTTCTTTTGTAACAATAATCAATGCTGGAGAAATAACTTGAAGGCATTTGATGCTTTGACATAATCCCCCTGACCATCAGGAGGCCACAGAACACACACGCCTAATTCCTCTCTGTGCCATAGGTGTGGGCCTGGCAGCAGCTGTCCTGTCCTTCTGGCTTAACATTTACTACATTGTTATCATTGCTTGGGCCATTTACTACCTGTGGAACTCCTTCACCACTGTAAGTATTACGCTGTCTACTGAGGGGATTATGAAAAGCTGAAATTTAACTGATAAATATTTACAAATCACAGTCTGTGATACAAATCCCCACAAGTCTCCGCAAGGAAAACACAAATATTATATTTTTTGCTTTTTCAGGAACTTCCATGGAGCTCGTGTAACAATATATGGAACACAGAGAATTGCTATTCAAACTACTCCATTGGAGACACCACCAACCTCACCAGCGCTGTGGTGGAGTTTTGGGAGTAAGATACTGACCGATTTGTCTTGCTCCCGCAACAACAGGGCTTTAAAGTTCCCTGCATGCATTTCGGAGATAAATAAATGACTGCCTCCCATGCTGCAATGCCTATTTCCCCGTGTGTGTGTGTGTGTGTGTGTGTGTAACAGTCTTATTGTTGCTCGCTCTGAATTATAGGCGCAACGTGCATGAAATGACCAGTGGCTTGGAAAAACCAGGCCAGATTCGGGTGCCACTGGCAATAACACTGGCCATCGCCTGGGTCCTTGTCTACTTCTGTATCTGGAAAGGGGTTAGCTGGACAGGGAAGGTAAGACATTAACCGGATTTTCATCTCCAAGGCCCTTTTTTGTGCTATACTGGTTCCCATTAAGGATCAGTACGTGGCATCTATGCAATATTAATCAGTCTAATATCACTTCATCAATCATTTAGGTTGCAGTCAGAATTGTCAAGATTGATTTCAAAATAAAAGAGCATCAAACACTCATGTTCACTAATCCCACTATGCCTCACGGTGGCTCCTCTAATTCCAAATCTCCTGACACAGTGTCTATACTGAGTGTGGATTCATGATAGGAGGAGCAGCAAACAGCCATACACTACAATCTGGTTTTGTCCTCTCTCTTCACTTGGAGCACTTTCCCTCCCTTGTGGTGCCACATTTCCAAAGTCTAGCACATCACGTGACCATGGCAAATAAAATTTGTTTTGCTCGCAAAATACCCCATCTCTCCGCACGTTCTTCTCACAAATTGCCAGCACAGTGCCACATATGCACAGAGACCAAGGGAGCTGATTCAAAACGAAGCTGCAGTGATTTCTCTGCTGAGTAACACGGTCTCTTTGTGCGTTTTGTCTCGTCTGAAAATTGGTCTAAATAAATGTCAAAACCATTCTCATCTCATGAAAATAGTCTGAGCAGTGGATGGATTCTAAATGTATAAATTGTGCATGCACCATAAATACCCCCAAGATGTGAGGGTGCTGCCTCGCTGATAAATGTCTTTTATCATTTTATAGGTCGTTTACTTCTCAGCTACATATCCCTACTTCATGCTGTTTATTCTCTTCATCCGTGGGGTGACTTTACCTGGAGCAAAAGAGGGAATTATGTTCTACATCACCCCTGACTTTGAAAAACTCAAAGAGTCTGGGGTAATGATATATTATTACCATATCCATGCCTATGTTCTACATGTCTGAGTGAGCAGGGTCTCACACAGCTGAATGCTTGTCTTTCTTTGTCAGGTTTGGCTAGATGCAGCCACCCAGATCTTTTTTTCCTATGGATTGGGATTGGGGTCGCTTATAGCTCTGGGCAGCTATAACAATTTCAATAACAATGTTTACAGGTAAGAACAGCTACAATTCACAAAAAAAGAGATGATGATCTGTGAGACAGAGAATGCTGCTGAATATATCAGTACAAATCATCAAAGCTGAAGATGACAGTAATTAAATTGCTGCTACTTTACCATCCTTAGTAAGAGCCCTTACAGAGTCTTATTAATGTGTGCTGCTGACATGAATATAATAATCTGAGGAGAAGGTTGTTTCTTGCTGTCGGTGTGCATGCCGGAGAAAAAAAAAAAAAGGATGATTGCAATGCCTGAGTGTTTCCTTCAGCAGCCCCATGGTTCTGGGTCACATAAACAATCGGTTACATAAAAATAGTTGCGTTCATTTTGTGTGCTTGTTTCAAAGCGATTCTCCTCATCTATAGAAGACATTTGAAAATGTCTTTATTTGTTATAAGCCCTCAAACAAAATCAATTTATGTCTGTCATAAACAGTAAAAAGCGCATTGCTGAAAAACACCATATGATCCAAACTAATAATTACAGCAGCATTAGTTCTCAGCTGCAGTTCTTTTTTAGATATTAGTCTCTCCTGTGTGGACGGTTTCCAGGGAAGCTCAAAACAGAAAACGTAAATCTTTGACAACAGGCCTATTTTATATTTCCTCTCCCCAGAGACTCTGTCATTGTGTGCTGTATCAACTCGTGTACCAGCATGTTCGCTGGCTTTGTAATCTTCTCTATTGTTGGCTTCATGTCACATGTGACAAAGAAAGACATCGCTGACGTGGCCGCTTCAGGTAACTACGGATTGCACGTATGCCTCGTTCTTACGTAACGGTTCTGTCTCTGCATGAAATAGCTGCGCTGTCACTGATACTGACTAAAGCGAAACACTTGAGCTTTTGTCAGAATAACCATAATGAAATACACATCTCCCATTTACTGCGCAGGTCCTGGCTTAGCTTTTTTGGCCTACCCAGAGGCTGTAACCCAGTTGCCTGTATCTCCACTCTGGGCCATTCTGTTCTTCTCCATGCTGCTCATGCTGGGGATAGACAGCCAGGTAAGGTGGTTTGGAGATGATCTGCTCATGGGCTGACCTAAATCTATAAATGCAGGTACATATCATGCAGCTCACCCCTGCTCTCTGCATGACACGCATGCAATTTGCTTCTTGTGGACAGATATAGCTGAGCTTTGACATCAGCTGTCAAGTCTTTTTTATGCAACTTTATCACCTCCATGTGCCCGCAGGCCTCACTGTCTGTGTTTCCTTATTTTGTGTATGATACTTAGTCTTGAATAAGGCCATAAAAGCAGTAGAAAAACATACACGCGACATCAATTATAGCTCTATTCATAGGGTTATAATTCATACCCCATGTCATAGCAACAGCGATTTTACTTATCAGAGCTATTACCAAAATGGCCTCCAAAAAGTGGATGCTTGGTCACTCAGAAGATTATATTAGTATTTTGTCCCACGGTTTGATGCACACTGAAACTCTTTGTCGTTTGTCATCGTCAGTCAGCCTAATCACTTAAATGAAGCTTCTCTGGTACATTCTGCAAAATATTCACAGACCTCTACCCTACACGTTAGAATGAAACAATAACAGATGAACGCCCAGATTTTAGTCCAGTAATATAAAATCAGCAAGGTGCAAATAATGCACATATTCAATTAGGCTTAATGCTGTTTCTATGATTCTGTCCTTCAGTTCTGCACTGTTGAAGGCTTCATCACTGCTCTGGTGGATGAGTTTCCCAGAGCTCTTAGGGGTAGACGAGAGATCTTCATCGCAGTTGTCTGTCTGGTGTCCTATGTGATCGGACTTTCAAACATCACACAGGTACAGCAGGGCAGCTCTCTTACTTTACCACTGATTGTGGAGGGGGATTAAACAAAGACGTAACAGAACTGAATGAATGCATCTATGCAGGGGGGGGGCAAGAGCCAATTAAAATTATGATTTCTTCTCTCTTTGGCAACAATTACATGACCAGAGTATGTTGTGCTGTATCTGTTCATAGCCTTTTATAACACATATTCATTTTTCTGTAACCAGGGTGGGATCTATGTGTTCAAACTGTTTGACTACTACTCTGCCAGTGGAATGTGTCTGCTGTTCTTGGTCTTCTTTGAATGCATCTCCATATCCTGGTGCTACGGTGTGTATCATCGATGTTTCACAGAGTACAGCGAAAACAGGGACAAAAATGATTCAAAATTGGTGTTTTTCTTCACAAAATACAAACTAAGCTGGTGAAATGCCACATGTGTAAAGTTGGGGTAACTCTGAAGGTCAGAAAACATCACCTATCCAGAGATATCTGAGCAGTCTCGAACGCTGTTCAGCCTCAAGGTCACAAGCGCTCACGTGTTCCACCCCGCCATCCTCATCATCATGCATGGCAGACCAGCAGCAAATTGAAATAAATTGGATATGAGGATTTTGATCATAGATTCATTTGTCTCGCAGGTGTGAACAAGTTCTATGACAACATCCAGGAGATGATTGGCTACCGGCCTTGTATATGGTGGAAGCTGTGCTGGGTCGTGTTCACCCCTCTCGTTGTCGCTGTGAGTACTCTGAGCTAATACAACAGTACATCTAAAGTCATGACATGAAGAATGAAACAATAAATAAAGTCAATATTACCTGCCCGCAGCTATGTCAGGCTGAAACGGTCCTGCAGTCTGTGGTTGTCAGGATGCATAAAGCGTTTCATGTCTCCCACAGGGGGTTTTCTTGTTCAGTGCCGTACAAATGGTTCCTCTCACGATGGGAGACTATGTGTTCCCAGGCTGGGGTCAAGGAGTAGGCTGGCTCATGGCGCTGTCCTCCATGGTTCTCATACCAGGATACATGATATATATGTATCTTGGACTCAAGGGCACGTACAAAGAGGTTAGGACACAATCGTTTAATTGATTTAATGAGTGATTTTTATCCCTTTCTATTTTTTGCCTCAAATCCTTTTTTTCTTTCTTTTGTGTTTCTGTCCCAGCGACTTCGGTTAATGCTTCAGCCTCCTGCAGTTACCAGACGGCCTCAGGAGAATGGACCTGAGCAGCAGGCAGAAACCAACGCAGCAAACTTATCCAGCCCTGCCAATCCAGCCAGCCCCGCCAACCCAGTTCCTGCAAACACTGCCAGCCCCACCAACCCAGCTCCTGTCAACTCAACCAGCCCTGTGACGCCAGCTAACCCCACTATTCCGTCAGCTAATCCAGCCACCGCTGCCAGCCCGGTGAACCCAGCAACCAGTCCCACCACCACCATCACCACCACCACCACTGTGGCCAGTCCAGCCAACCCCATCACCACCACAACTGTTAGCCCAACCAGCCCACCGCCCAACCCAGCAAGCCCAACGGAGCCCGTTAACCCCCCGAACCCAATAAGCCCTACCGCTAACCTGACCAATGCTGAGGCCAACGTGTAGACAACAAAGAAACCCTCGTGGAGCGTGTAGACAAAAGAGACCATTACAAAGGACTTCCAAGATTTTAATTGATTCACCTACCTCCAGGGGCAATATGTGATCAAAACAGATTTTCAAACCATGTTTAATTTTTGTGCATTTGTTCAACCAGGCCAATGATGTCTTATTGTTGGTTTGCATTTTGAAAACAATATCAAAGACTGTTAGTGTTCACAAATACAACCATAAATCTGAAGAAAAATGTAAACATACTGTGTAATACTGTGAGAAAAGAAAAAAATATAGAGATATAGATTAGAGATTTGTTGAATATCTTCATGAATCAAGTAAATACCGTGTGAATATAGTAGATGAAGTAGTGAACAAAAATTGACATCATTGACGAGTGCAAAGGGTGGCGTCAATTTTTTTGTGGATGTTTACTAAACCTCGCACAGCTGTCTCTTTTCCAAACGTCGCACTCTGTGAGGTAAACTGCCGGCCACGAGGCAAACTGGGAGCTCTGCGTAAGCACAATGCCAATAAGTAGTTCATGTTTAGGAGCTCGGGAATAATCCAGTATTTGTTGCAAAAGAGTTTGTGTGTGAGAGAGACTGTTATTTTTTTTTCTTCAATTTTTTTCAGTAAAAAAAAAACAAGAAAACTTTTATGTGATGGAAACATTTTTAGAATTATTTTTAGGATGTTTTATACTATATATGTGTTGTGATGGAGGACCAAAATCAATAGGCAGACAAAAGCCAAAACTATGCCGTTTAGTGTTTGGTTGGCAAAGCACAGGGTACGAAGAAGTACGCAAAATAAAAGCACAGGGTTACAAACGTGATTTACAATTATCATCTATCCCTTAATGTTGACAGTCAATCCTGTTTACTGTTTACGTTTTTTTGCATGCTTTCCTCAGGAACATCAGTGAAATTTTCCAAAATGTCTCCTGACATACAAAAAAGAAGAAAAAGAAGAAGAAGAAGAAGAAGAAGAAGAACAGAGAAGGCCTTAAGCCGATACACCAGTTTGAACTAAGCCATAGTCTGTTTCGACTGGGCAGAACTACAAAATACCGCTAGCTAGTCAAAAAAACCCGGACCAACTCTGTGTTCGAGTACAGTCAGTTTTTTTTTTTCCTTTACGTGGAACGATCAAGTGTAGTTTGATCAGTATGTATTCAGCAATACATATGTAGATGTATAAGTGCAGGCCGGTAAGCAAGTGGTCTGTTTCTCTTTTGTGTTTGCGTTGTCTTTGCTTTACTAGAGAAAAGCACAAAGCTTAACATTCCCCAGACGTTTGCGTGTTAGGACAATGTCAGTTTGCTTCTATGGCAGCTACTGGGAAAGCGTCCGGTCGGACGGAACACGTTCACTTTGACAAGCGAAACAACGGAGCGAAAAGGTGAAATGGCTACAGTTCATGTCCTGTGAATTTTGTATAAAGTTACTCTACCACAGTTTTCTCTGGAACTTTGTTGTAAAACTGTACCGTGTAAAACATGTAACTGTGAATGTCTGTAATACATTGGAAGTTATTGTCTAAATGTTGAAAAAATGGAGTTGCTGTTTTCTGCAATAATATTTTGATCACAGAAGCTAAAGCACATATCTTACAGAAATATACGAAATGATGATGACAATGAAGATATTGAGGATTATATTAAAAATAGAAACTATGTCTAGTAAAACGATATTGTTTTGTATATTTTTAACTGTCTCACTGCCTAATGTAAAACATAATATAAACATGATATGTATCTAAATGGTGTCACATGATAAAGCACGATTGTTATGTTATACAAACACAAAAAGGCTGAAAAAATAAAGAGTTATAGAAAATATAAATACAAAGCATTATAGCATTTGTATTTAAAGTAACATCCCAGTGCTTCTTAACACTGTTATTAGAAAAATAGGTCAACCCCAACTATCCTACCATGACATGTACTGCTGAGCTGAATCCTCCTGCGGTAACTGGCTAGTGCTTCCTCCCCTGCTAATAAACCCTGTCGTTGTCCATAGATTATTTCTAGTAAATACATAAAGCAAATGTGAGGCCAACACATTTACAAACAGAGATTAGTGTTTTTATTTCTGGATTTAGTTTTTGTTTCATTAGAATGAGGTCAGGTGGGACACAACTCCGCTGTGGAGGCACAAAAAGAACTAAACACCACTGTCACAAAACCAAGGAGAAAACAGAAGAAGAAGAAGCAGGTATCTGCAGCCGCTACTCGTAGTTTATTGAGTGTCAGAAAGCGAAGCTCGTGGTCAAGGCCTCGGCGAGCAACAAAAACCTCCCCACAAAACAGCTCTTGCCCCGGGGCCTAGCGTGTCCACCCGCCCCATCTCCGCAACCTCTTGTATCTCCGTGTGTGTGTGTGTGTGTGTGTGTGTGTGTGTGTGTTCTTACCCCCACCTCTTGTAGTTGCGGCTTCCATTAGCTTCCAGTGTGATAAAAGAGACGGCACCAGCGGACACCGCCACAATGACTCGCCATGGATAAAAGCCACGGCGTAGCTACTGTTGTGCAAGAGTGTGCCTGGCATAGCCAAAGAGGCAGCTGGCACAGAGGAGAAATTCATTTTTAGTTATGGGCCTTAAAAAAAAAGGTTTTGTTCAGAACAGTTTAGATTACAGTAATTGTTCATTTTAAAACAAATCAGAAATTGTGTTTGTCAAAAGACATCTGTCACACACAGCTGTATGTAAACTCAACAGTAGAAGATCCGCAGTGTGTGTGTGTGTGTGTGTGTATACATAGATTTATTGTGTGTGATGTGGACAAAGAGAGTCTGTGTCCAGGTGCTGCAGAAAATACACATAGCAAGTCAAACATGTGTTGTGTAATGCCTGGGACATGGGGACAGACCAGGGACGGGATTAAAGGATGAACACAGAAACATACGGAGACTAACTTCAGCTTGTGACAGGGATTCTACAGGTATGTTAGCTTTACTTTTGTAGAAATGTGTGTGAAATTTCATAACTAACGACTGTTTAGTTTCCAGATTAATCCATTAGCCATCAATGACATGCTGTTGGTGTACAACAGGTAGCCCACACTTATCTAGCCAACGTGCCTGAATGAGTATTTCTGTAATAGAATTATACAGCACGTGATGACTGTACTAAAAACCAGGCGACGTTATAGGTTATCTTATTGTAAGGCTGTTTCAACTGCAGGCACCTGCTTCATGAACACCTTCATCTTTGTTTCTGCTGCCGCTGACTTAGGCCTTTTTAAGCTGAGCTGAATCCTGCGGATGCAGAAAATCACAAGAAACCTGACAGTTTGCACTTTGACAATCTAAAGAAGAACAGTCTGAGGGGGGAAATTCTTTTGCTTCTTGTTGCTTCGTTTGTTCTGACGTTGCCGGAATGACGTTCTCCCTGTAGGCTGAGACATTTATTATCAGCTCAACAACACCAGCATCACATATAGAACCTTTTAATCTGATCGTACGCGGACCAGCCACAACATAAAACCAGCTGATGGTTATTAATTGTTTATTCTGTGATGTAGAAAAAAAATAGCTGAGACACACCAACAGTCCTTTTTCTGACTATGCCACTGGATAAAAGGGTGAGATGTCTTCTCTAGTGGCTTGTGGCGAACTCTGTGTCTGTGTGCGAGACAAAGAGAGAGAGGAACAAAGAGAGAGGTTAGCACAGACAGCTTTGTGTTCGAGTGGACCTGGCTGTGAACGATGCCCCTAACGGCAGCTCATATAAACTAGCCTCTGATGGATGACTGAGTAGCCTCCTTTATTCCCAGTTGTATAATTTAGCATCATTACCTATGAAAAGCGGGTCGCCAGCCGAGACAACCCAAACCGATGTGTCATGTCCATAAGAGCCATAGATCATCATTTACTGCAGGGGAGGACAGGAGGAGGAAACGCTTGATTAGTTGGGAGCAATCTAGCAGAACACAATAAGTCTTAGGTTGGGGCCAGCAATTTTCAGCAGCTTCAGCGCTGATGGATTGAAACTTTTATTTCGTTATCTTGGCTTTAATATGGTGCAAAATGACGTTTTTTCGTTGTTTATTTGCTTCCCCACCACAGAGAATGCAGAAATAGCTGACCTGTTTCTGAACTTTCTTCTTTTTCTGCTTACGCTTCCTCCAACGACCAATACTTACGCTGACACACCAGCGCAACACTGACGTCCGTGAGCCATCCATTGTGTGACCTGATTAAGAATTAGAATCATTTTTTTAACTCCAGATGTTTACCACAGTGTCTTACTGTGTTCCGTCCCCACATTGTATATAGTTTAAAAATAGCAGAAAGTGGCGGCCGGTGACATCCTTGTCTGTTTAGAGTCAGTTTGTTCTATTTGGACAAACCATTGGTCTTTTCCCTGCAGCTGACCTGCATGGGACAATGGACAGATGTCAGCGTAACACGATGAAGATGATCATCACTTTTCTCTCCCTCACAAATTCTGGGGATGAGGAATAATGTAAATACAATAACCTTACGCTGTTAGCTGTGCACATGCATCAGCACTAACTGATATACATAGAATTTACTGACGTGACACAATTTCTTCTCCGTGCACCGTCTCTGCTCCATTTTGTGGCCAGATCTGAGCAAGGGGGACATTGTTTGGTGTTTAGCATTTCTTGGCACTCTCTGTCACGAGCCTATTTTTAAAGTTAAAAAGTGCTCGCAGTGTGGCCGCGAGAGAGGACACTGAAGAAGCAAACTGGTGATCCATGATGCTTTTATGAAAGGATGACAGAACGCTACAGCTTATAAACTCACACGGGCTGCAGTGATTAATCCTCATAGCCCACTTAGAGCAAGTAAAACTAATTCTGCTGTGAAGATGAAAAGGCTGATAATTATGTTTAGACTTTAACCCCCACTGCCAAAGGACTTTCTTAATCATAATGCCCTATTGGGTTCGTGCTGCAGTGGGTCACTGAACCTGCATATTTGTGATGTGGATTTGGTGTGATCATTTGCGACATTTTTCCTCTGCTGCTTTTTGGTTTGCCCCAGACTTCGGTGTGAGGTATACTCACCCGAGAATTCAAAGCAAATACATTAATGAATAACTAATCTTTGCAGATGCATGAATCTACATATCAATGTAATCAGAGGATGTTGTGTGCTTGGCTATTTCCAGCAGAGGGGCTGAGAGGATGTCAAGCATGCAAAGCCTCTCTGCATATATGCTAATCGGGCTCCATTTTACAATCTGAATATGAAGCTTGCCGAAATGAACTTGTTTACCGCTTCGCTCTTAAGCGACCAAAGTGTCTTTTGGCACATGCACAGTGCTGCTTACACACGGCGCATATGTTTATGCTGTGCAGCAGGTTGAGATGTGAGATTAATGGGTGCACACAAGGACACGTGAAACCGTGGATTCCCAAAGATTTTTGCTGTTTGATGATGTGTTCCCGTGACACAGCAAATATTGCAGTTATTTCAGGCAGCGGAGCTCAGAGGGAAGCAGAGCATACGATTTCTGCTAAGATGCAAATATCAGGTTCTGAAGTCTGTGCCAAAGAGGTTACCCTGTCACAAATCATAAGGACTTATCGCACCCGCTGTAAGAATTGTTTTGAATGAACAAATATCCCTCTTCAGGAAATTATGCAGACCCTTCAAAAGAGGGTTTAATTTACGTTATATTTCCCTTCCCCAACCCTGCTTCATTTGACAAGCTCACAAACCAACATCATCCTACGAATAAACCTGTACCTGTCTGTCTCAGCTCCACATTATGAATTTCTGTAAAAACAATAGTACGACAGATTTGTTTTGTCCAATCCAAACATGAGACGCCACTACAATTAAAAAATGTTGCAACTGTGTTTAAAAAGAATCTCTGAGTCAATTTAAAGTCACAATAAAGAGGACGATTTTAGCTAATGAGTAGACTGTCCCCTGCTACCTTCAGTTTGCTCTAGCACTTCTTGTCTTTTGTCACAACTTATAACATCTCCCCAATGTGCCAGAGGCTTATGGGGGAGTCATTGTAGATTACTGCTTAGGTCAAACACTGAATGCAAATCAGGCCATGGAACAGGCAAAGCAAAACACAGGGGGAAAAACTGTGCAGAGAATATCTATAAATGAAGCAGCTACTACAGAGTCGTGATATACTCTGATACATAGTGGAATGTATTTTCAAATTGGAACAGATATATTTTAGTATTACACAACTGTTTTTTAGGGGTGGGCTAATAAACTGCATAGCTTCAGCCAAACATCTGCCAAGGGGAAATATTTACACATGGTAAACAAGACATGTTCCTTTGCCTGGATGTCACGCACAGTGGGTGCCCTGCATGATCTCCTGCCCTGATGTGAAGCCAGTGGGAGGACGGGTTAGCTCTCCAGTGAAGCTACTCTAATGGCTTCCTCCTGGATTCCCTGCCCAAAGGGTTTCAGGCCCTGTGCTTTAGCACGGGCCTCTTCTCCTTATGCAGGGGTTTAGACTCTGGGACTATGATAATAGCTGACAAATGGAAATCTCCGCCGTTTCCTTGCTGTTGCACAGAAATGACAACAGATGACGTCTATTCTGTGACCCACCGAATCTGCCTATTCTGCAGCTAATGTGCAAAACTTTAACCAAACTAGCAATTCTGCACATTCAAACACCTGTGTGTTCAAATTTGTACATGCATGTATGTTTACACGTGTACAACAGCGCTAGTTAAAACAGGACCAGGCAGCTGCTTTAGGCCAAGATTTAGGAAAGGAAACAAGTTCTGTCAGACTGCACCAGCACACACTTAACACTTCACTCCTCATGATGCAGGTTTGTTATAGCAGGAAACTGGATGTGAGGCACACGGTGAGGAGTAGGTGGTTAAAGAAGTCCAGGACCCTGTGAACTGCTTTGCATTCTTAAATAAAAAGATTAAAATATGCACCGTAGACTCAATGTGTAACGTAATAAAGGAGTTCCATGACTTGTTTTTTGTGGCATCACAGTTTTATTGTCATTTGTATCACTTTGGCAAATCATTATATTCAAATATGACGACGTGACCTCACATTATTTGCATGTACTTTTTCTACTGTTGCAGGACATTTTCACTCATGACGTTGAGCCCTTGACTGCACATTATGACTGTGCAGAATACGACACAAATATTAAAGCCGACCTACATGCAAAACATGCGTAAATACCGGCCCCTCTCTCAAATACGAACTGAAAACTTAGATAAACACACAAGACACATACAGTGCTGTGCTCTGGGAGATGTTTTGAAGGCCTGTTAAGATGCGCGTTACACTTTCTGACACACAGAAGACACGGGCAACTTTTATAGAAGCACTGTCATATGCAAACAAGTTCATTCATTGCCCCTCTGTCTCACTCTCTTCCTTAAACAACATCGACGCATACGCCGCACACACACAATGATTAAGAGGTCTGGAGACCTTCGGGGCAGGCTCGACTTGGGGCCGCAGTGAATCACAGCTATGATGTGGCGCATGCTTTCTATTCTGATCTGTCAGAGAGGTTTGGGAACTGTGCTCACTGATGAGTGAGGCAGGGCCACAGCAGTCTGCTCAGTCTGTCCTCCCTCTTCCTGAGGCACCTCAGCTCCTCTCTCTCTCTCTCCTCTGAGCTAAAAAGTGACAGGTAAGACGCCACGAGAGCAGCCTGCACACAGCAGGACTCAGAGACACAGCAGGGGTCACTGAGGTCAAGCTAGAACAATCACTGGCGTTACTTCGCTAAGACGAGTGAAGTGAACAATATGAATATCTTCAGGAGCATATGAAGGTGATATTTCTAGAAAAAAATAGTTAAAACTGTTAAAGATTTCAATAAATAAAACATGTTGCACATCAAATACACGTGTCCTTGTTAAATCCTTTGTATAATATTTTGATTATTCATGATTTGAATTATTTTTGAACACACAACATCAGTATATTTCCCTGAAATTATAAATCAACCTAACCTAATCCTTTTGTCCTATCCAACCAAGATTTTGCCAGTTTTCAATGTTTTTTATGCTCTGTCATTGATTTTCATGCTTTTATACTTTATTGACCTGAATTCATGAAATATGACAGGATGCAAAACTCCTTAATGTACCTTGCATATTTGTTAAACATCACTTTCAGATCAAGGTTAAGGATTTTTTAAACAAATGTTACAGACAAATAGCTCCCACAGATCAGGCCAGCACTCGTAATGTGTGATTATTGTGAGTTAGCTTCTTGTTCAAACTTTAGGAAATGTCTTTGAGAAGCATTGGCATCTTCAAAATTCATGCAGAACTGGATAAAGATGACTTTAGCCCATCATTTTGGTGTTGAATATTTAAAAAATAGTAATTTTCTGCACAGATCAACAAAAATTGTAGATAATTCTGAAACATTTGCTTACGTTTATTTTATTTTTACCACATCCATATTTTATTCTTACCATATCCTGATAAAATTCAAATAAATATTTTATGACTAAGACCCCAGATGTTAGCATGGAACTATCCACTATAAGTAGGACTGACAATATGAGTGCAGGCAAAGCGTCGTGCTGGAGTGAAGTTCCTGTGGTCTGTCAAACACGTCCTCTGGCAGGGCCTAATGTGGCGTGTGACACGTCACACCCTATCACTCTGCCTTACAGATGACCAGCCGCTTACGTATGCCGCGTGCACCACTGGATTCCAAACCAGACACTGTCAGGTGCGATAATGGTTTGAACAGAAAACTCACTCTGAAGCCTTGCCCTCTCCCATTCCCCCACAATTCATCTGATGCTGCGGCCGCACATCTCGGAGTTTTGCACTCCTGCGAGCATGTGCCGTGTCCTAAAGATGCTTTTATTCCTGGTTCACCTGCACACACACCCGCGGGCTGAGGGCCTGAGATAACTCAGTCACTCTGCTTGCTCGGACCAGCGAGCCACTCTCCATCACTGGGGGGAGAGGGTTTAACGGAGATAAGAAGTGCTGCTGATCGCAGGTCTTTGAAGGCAATAAAATTCTTGATTCACTGTGAGGACTGACAGTCAGAGACAATGGGGCATGCACAGCTTATATCATTACTGTGTATTGCTGTTTTCTGCCTTCAGAGGATTTTTTCTTTCTTTTTTTTTTTGCTGTACTTTGTTATTTGTGCCCTTTGGTCCCAAAATATGCTGCCTACATGTGGCATTGGAGGTAAACGTTCCCCCAGCACACACTCATTATTTCAATCCTTACAAGGCCGTGGACAGGCCAGCTTCTCTAACAGCGTTTGATACGCTCTACTGTTTCTCTTTCTCTCTGCCATTATATCAACCCATTTATTGAGACCTTTTTTTTTTATGCATTGAGACGAGTTCAATTTCTTCTGTTTTGACTTTGAATTTATTCATTCAGTTTTACTCTGGCTTTGCGTAAGAATGTGGCTAAATATTTAGTCACATGGGCTACCTTTGTAAAGTTGCAAATATACTGCTGCAAAACATTTTATCATAATTATAATATGTACTGGCTTTTAGGTTATTTTTGAAAATGTGACAAAGTTATTGTATGTAAAATGTCAGTTACAATTAATGACATTTTTGGAGCTTTTGAAGCATACGCACGTTACAAAAGCAAGTAAATAAAAGATAGTTCCTCAAAAAGTGAGCTGTAAGAGCTCTACACCTGACGCATCTTATTTACTCTTTTTCCACTGAATCTCTGATCATTCAGAATCTGTTCTGTTTGGATTTCAACCTGAAGGGTAATGTTGGAGCAGATAAAAATGCATTCTATGCTGTGCAGTCTCTGGGTAGTGAATTCTTCTAAAACAATGTGATGGCGGAAGAGAAGAAAAAAAAAATCAGCAAGGAGCAATTTTTCTATGCTGGATTGTTCTCTTTGATCTGGAGTGCAGTGAAAGGAGGGCATTATGTAACGTCTTCAGCACACACATGGCCGACTGTGTGACTGCCAAACACACAGGGGGGGGAGTGGTAGCGGCAGTGGTGGGGTGGGGGGTAGTGGGGTAGGCAGACACACAAGACGAAAGAGATAGGGCCACGGAAGACGGTAGTAAACGGATGTGCGAGGAAAAACATTGCTGCTCATATTGGTATTGGGTGACGTTCCTTATTACGGCTGCTTAGTCAAGCAGCTGTAACGTGGGCCCTAACAAGCATCATAATGAGACATGAGAATGCCCCTCAGTGATGGTTCAAACATTTATCTCCTGCTCGGTCCTTTAAATCCACTGTCTCAATAAACATCCTTTTCCGCCCGTTGTAAAGCGAGGAAATTTGAATAATTATACGGGTTCCTGATCTTGTAGGAAAAATACAGTCTCTAGCTAATAAGAAATATTAGCCCTTCATTTGTATGTCCCACTTGGAAGCTATTCATTATCTTGAAGGAACAGCAAAATGGCAGCATGCTATTGGGCAGCAGATGGCCCTTTAAATCAATCATTTACAAATCAGTCCATAATATATTAAAATATGAATTTTAGGCTAACTGTATCAGTGGGAGATCACTGGCTGTGTCAAGCACCATACGGCAGGCCAAATGTGAGCAACAAAACAGGTCAAAGATGGAGCTGAGGCAGCACACAACACGGAGGGATGGGAAGGAGAAATGTATTAATAGAAGCCTGCCGAATCAGTGCTGTACGTACGTCGCACAAGTGGGCCCTAACAAGAAGCAGCTGTCCTAACTGATAGAAGCAGGAAGTAGGGAAAAAGCAAAGACCAATAAGGTGGAGTGTGTTTGTGATGGTGTGCCGCGAAAAAGTGACGTTGAGATGGCCTGACAGGGTCTGTTTCCGTTCACTGCAAGACAGTTATCCAGAGTGACCGTGTTGTCTCCCTTTCCCTCCACAAAGGTTATGCCATTGCCAGCAGTCCACATGACACAATGAATGAGCCACAATTGCTTGAGCCAGAGACGCTCATCAGATCAGGCCAAAGTATCTACAGCCTTGTTCTCGAACCATACTTCATTTATGCGCAATTTATGTGCAAACCAACGGTCGATCTCCACGTTTCCCCCACTTGGTTGCAAAAGTATATTATAGGTTGCGGCTGCGCTTTAGAAATGACGTGCCTGATAATCGGGTGTGTTGGGCTGTCAGCTCAGGGTGCATGATCTTGCCAGCATGACTCAAGTCTGCCCGTGAGCAGCTTCCTGTGCCTGTGCATCTACTCCAGTTGCTTGTATGATCTATTTTAGATCCTTTTGCCCAGGGATGTGTGTGCATCCTCGCAGCGGAGAGCCACAGAAATAAGGAAAAAGAGGAGGGGGAATAGATAATGTTCAAATAATCTACAGGCAATCATGCAAATTCCCCAAACGTTGTGCACTCAGGGATGCTGTAGATAGGGGTGCAGCCTCGCATTCTATTCAGGCACAACAAATTTGGAATTATGCAAATGAAAGTATGAGATCTCTATCATCCGTTTGTGCAGGCTAACATGTAGGCAAGATGGGAGCCAACATGTGGGATACTGCAAGGGCCACTTTTCCTGTTTACCCTGTAGTGAAATCATGCATTTATCCAATTGAATTAATTATAACTCCATACCATGCCCAGAATGGACAGAAAGTGTTTCGATTGGTTCCTCTCTTGGTTTTACATAACCAAGAGAGAGGAAAATGTGAGGACAGTGTTCAACATGTGTGTCTTGTCCGTGTCTGAAAGCAGCAGAGTCCATCCTGTGACAGCAGAAACAGGAGGCAGTGACTGAGAGACCAGTCCTCCATTGCGAGCGCAGATGTCATGCTCCTTGTGGCCTTCACACACTGAAGGGGCCAAGACAAATTTGGCATGACCCTGATGTGTCATCCTGATTTAGACACTTGTTCCGTGTTGGCCACCGACGTGGCCTGATATCTGCGCACGTGCTTGTGTGCATCAGTGTGTGAATCTGCGATTGGTTTTGCACAAGCAAGAAAATGTGGACGTCCTCTCTGTAATCCCACAAGCGCAGGCTTCCTTGGAAGGTTATAGTGAAGGGCTGGATGTAACCTCATGGAGGCAGCGGTCTGCTGGAGGGCTTTGAGCAGAGCTGGGAGGGTGAGAACAATATCCAAAATCAAAGATGAATAAATAGTCTAGTGTAAAAATTAACAGAGGTGATTGTTTACTCATTTTATAATTTTTAAATTGACCTACGGTCATCCAGAAGTATCCTTTAAAGCTGGAGGCTCAGGTGTGGAGCCATAGTGACTGAAATTTTGTTGTGTTGCCTAAAAATGTATTTTATATTCAAACTTCATTACAGGCACAGAAATAATGCCCGGATCTAAATCTTCCCAGGAGGATGATGCTTGTGTCTTTGTTTGATCTCCAGGGACTAAAGAACTTGTAGGTTTCCAGCAGAATAGTTTTACATCGCCATCTGCTGGTTGGGAAAGAGAATTCAACTCATCTCTGATTTAACCACAGCTCAGCCCAACAATTATCCTTCATATTATCCCACTTCTATTGTGCCAAGGCTAAATTGTTTTCTAGGTCAGTGCTAAAATCTGCATCAAACAAGCTTCATCAGTGAGTCATCAATGTCCTTTTTCTTTCCCTTTTTCACTTTAAAAATAATGGATTTTTCCAGCAGTAATTATCCAGTCTTTTGTTACCATGACATCAAATCAACCAAACAAGCATCTATGGCCAACTGAGACCAAGAAGGCTTCAAATGTAATATCTGGGGAAAGCAGGCAGCTGCTTGTCCTAACACCAAGACTGGGGCATAGAACACACAGTCATTAAGTAGAAATAGAAAGACATTAAATATACAGCTGTTATGAAACCACCTAGCCAAAAAGCCTTATAATTGTAACTGGTAAAGTGAAAACATGACTCACTAGAACATCCAAATAAGTGCAAGTGGGACAATGACACAAGAGTAAAGACATGATTACTTTCCAAAAGTTTTTTTTTCATACTCTGACTTTTTAAGTTTTGACATCTTGGTCGTAGGTCCAGTCGACCATGACTGACTTAGCAAGACTAACAGACGACCCAACAGTAATACAAAGCAACAAAGATCTTCTTCCACAGTCTTTCAAACATACTGATGCATATTTAATAATCATAAACCAGACTGTGGGTGGAGTATCGCTTGAACATCAAGGTGCGAGATATGACACTTGCAAAACAGAAGAAGAACCCAGAAAAAGATCCTCTAGAAACAATCAGACATGTAGGAAGGTGCACAATCATTTACCATAACCAATATTAACATGGAAATCTATGAAAACATAATTCTGTCCAACAATTACCCTCAAAAGTAGTTTGGTAAATTCAACTCTTTGTGTAACTACCACCTCATTACTGACTCAGACACTAAATCCACATTAATAAAGACATTTACTTGTGATTTAATCAGTACCGTAGGACTGTTTTTCAGTTCAGCGCAGCCCCCCCCTGCATTTACCACCACCAGGAATTACTTTTCAACCAACCAAACCGAAATATAGAATGCGGCAAATACAATGCAAAATATCTCATGCTCTTGAGAGTGCAGTAGGTCACATTTTATATGGTTAAAAATGACAATAAGTTATGGTAGGCATTTGTATGTTTATTTGAAAGCAATTAAGTACAAACAGTGGCATTTTCTTCCAGAGAAATAAGTAACAAGTCAACAAATTTGTGTTTTACCTATATGCATGACACCTAGACAAGGTCCTTGCTGCTAACAGTCTTGGAGATATAGGCAGTCTAAATAAAAGAGTTAAATAACAACGGACTAATACCCCAAACATATTACTAAACATCTACTTGTGTCAAACAAGCAGATCTCATGATAATTCCTAAATTCCACTATGGTGCACAAACTAAGTTAATAAAAATTGTTAGTACAGACATCTTTCTGACACTGCACCGACAAAGTCTTTGATCAAAACATTTGTGTTCCTGCACTTTTTAATCATCTGACAACTGTGGGAAAAGGTAAAACTTTTAGAAAGATAGAAACATGGTTAGAAAATAATGAACATCCATGCTACATGAGTACACTATTCCAAGTTGTAACAAAACATCTCTAATCATTCCGCGCGGCGCAATGATAGTCTTGTGAGAAAAATAAAATAAAAAGGACATAATGATATAAACAAAGTAAAAACTGTAAAATATTAATACAAGTGTAGGTTTTGAAAGACAGTTAATCGGCGTACAAAAATGTATGAATTTACAAAACTTCTTAGTATTGACAAATGGTTACATCAGGGGTTCTCAATCCCGGTCTTAAAGTACTAGGGAAGTCCACCTTCTGATTGGCTGAACACAACTGATCCAGGTGATCAGAAGTTAGTAGAGCAGGGATGGTTGGAAAACAAGCAGGTTTAAGGACCATGAAGACCAGGACTGAGAAACCATGGGTTACCCAACTCAGAGTAGATGATTTCAGAATGGTGAGAATTTTGAAATTTAACTTGACTGTCTTTAAGAATAAAGATGAGTTTTGCAGCTAATATGACATCACCTCAACTAAAAGACAAACTTGTAACAGTATTTCCTAACACAACTGATGTGACTTAAGTGAAAAAGTAGTCAGTGTGTATTAATGTCCATTCATAAATTTAGAACAGCCATAATGCATGTGCACTGAATCATGGTTTTTAGCAAATCAACTGCTTTGTCATTAAAACAATGGAGACACTCTGTTGTCCTTCTCCGTAAGAAATTCAAAGTTAAGAGTTTGTTGTCTTTGTCTTTGCAACGGGCAACATAAAACTACCAAATACACTGAGAATAAATAAAGCCACTGCTACAGAAGATCAGATTTCGCTGTATTCAGTCACGTATAAAGCTATAGCATCAGCTGCACAGAATAACAAAGCAAAGTAGCCTATTAAACTGCACTCAGACAACCTTACCAGAGGCTGTGATTTGTAGATGGTAGCCAAGATACACATCTATGTAAAGTACTGAAAACCAGATACAAAAAATATATATTGAGTACAACTGTACCAGCAGTGAGCATTTCTAGTGTTATAGTTAAAAAATAAATTTTGAGTAAATATATAGTATGGAATAAGGCTTGTAATAGAAACCAGCTATTTGAAACATGCTTTCTAATCAGATACATCTACTATGATTGATATTAGTTTTTGTATCAGTTATTAAATTTTAGTTTAGTTACCAGCCACAGTGAGCATACAGAAAGGAAACAAAAATTATGGTAACTGTAGGGTCCAGTTCTGGATCGTCAAGTTGACAGATTAAAGTGTAAAGCAGCGGACCAGAGCCTTAACTGCATTATCACATTTTATAATACACGATGCGTTCCTGAACACATTAGTTCCAACTGAAACAGGCAACCTGCTACCTCAACTGTCAGAAATGTAATAGTGCAAATGACACCTGGCTGTGCTTTTCAAGTGAAATAAAAGAAAAAAAATATATATATCAAACTGTGATTTTAGAGTGAAAACAAAGTCCAGATCTATGGCTTTTGTGTGAATGAATATAGGGAATTTCTTTGGTTATCAAGGCAGATGAAAGGCAAGTAAAACAAGCTCCTATAAACTGACCATTTGGTGAATATTCTTATCAAGGAAAAAAAAAATATGAGATTGTACAGTTTTCACTACTATTATTAAACTATGCAATGATTTTTGCACAGAAGTTTTAATAACTATGGAATATTTCTTTTTCCCTTCTAACGATAGATTTTAAAAAAAAGGTACAAATTTGAGCTAGATGTTTTGTTAAGGGGTGATAAGGGTTTCAATAAAAGGTTGACCTCAATATCCACAAGTGAACAGCCTAGGCCAGCAGCATTCTGTCTTACATTGTTCTTGGCTTACGGAACTTGATGCTTGGCTAAAAACAAAAAAAAAAAACAAAAGCAGGCAAGCACCACTCTCATATGCAAACATAAGGAAGTGAATGTAATGTTTACTCTCGGCCGCTTCATGGATCGGCTTCTGGGGTTCGATTACCTCCACCCTTGGCCTTTATTTGGAGCCAAGTGTCTCCCAGAGCCTTGGCAAAATGGTCATCCACTGAGCCGGTTATGGACACGGAGTTGGACACAGGCTCCACTTCTTTGTAGATTTTTCCAAGGCTGCGACGGAAGTGCTCCTCAATTACAGGATCGCATACCGCATTAGCTAAAATAACATTATGTTTGGAGGAAGGAGAAGAAATACCTGGTTATTACCAAGCATGAAATATAGATAATTATTGTTCTTACTCCAACAATGGAAACAAAACAAATTTTAAATTAATTTTGACTAGTACCTACATTACAATTAGGTTAGATTTGGAAATATGAGCATGTTTATATATGACCAGCATATAGCGCTGCAGACAAAAGAGTAAACAAATCAAGTTTTTGTTTCTCTTTGTTTCATAAATACATCCTCTGCACCACATGCACAATAAAAATAGGACATATTGAAATAACCAATTAAATCTGACCTAGGCTCATCCTAGTGTGTCAAATTTTTGCATACAAGTATAGGTTTTGTACATCCTAGACACAAATTATACTATATTCATGAGTCAAATCAGCAATCATGTACCCAACTCAATTATAAATATAAACCATTTAGGCATAAACTGCCTTAAAATGTAATGGTATAATGCACACAAGCAAAAACATTAAGGTATGCAATACACTAAGTTCTCTTTTTCTGCATTAACATGACAATGCTACACAGGCAGATATCGTATGAGGTTTTGGACCTGGTCTTAAAATTAAGCTTTTTAGATCACTTGCCCTTCAGTCAGACTGCTAAGATGTTTTACTTGCCTGGGTCTATTAATAGATAAATAAAATAAATGGCTATTTGAACAATTAATAGATTTTATTAACATACTAGACATGAAATTTGTATTTTTTCCACAGGGAAACTGTGGCTCAGCTGGTAGAAAGGCTTCTAAACACAGATAATGTGCCACATTCACACAGTGGAAATTTGACTGGCAGCTGTAGCTGCAGCTCTTGTCTGTAAATCTGACGTTGAAGGACAGGGATTCTTCAAAACGCTCATGTAATTTACATTTTTTAAAAAAATTTAATAATAAAAAAAAAAAAAATCACAAAACATGGCAAGTGCTTAATTTGTAGAGCATGTGCAAATTACTAATGCTTTATGAAGGTTTAGTGAAGTTAGTAAACAGGGAAGGACAGCATCAAATATAGTATAAAATGACCCACTCTCTAGTTTATATGAAATAAGAGATTGCGGACAACTTTAAGATTGAACACGCTTCTCATAGACATTACTTGCCCTGGGCAAGTAAATTTCCCAGCGTAATGACATTGTGTGTTATTATATACTTACTATTGCTTTTCTTCTGGTTAGCAGCTGGACTGGAAGAGCAGCCATTCATGTGGCAGTGAGATAGGTCACAATTGCGGTTGCTCGCAGGGGCACAGGTAATAACTGAGGGACGATTCTATGAATGGGAAAACAATTCTTGTAAAAAGCCATCTGTTTCTTCTTAAATAAAAATATTTTACTTGTATCCTGAAGACAGATCTATACACAATATGTTAGCCTGAAACAGTTACCATCTTTACATTGAGCATGTTCAAATATCTCTAGCATACCTCATACCTAAAATCAAATGTAAAATTTGAACAACTCAACATTTAAATATAGTCAGTGTTTAAATAAACACAAATGTGCACTGTTAATTTATGAACATATGCAGTTGCAAAACTAACTAATAACTGATACTGTAGGGATCATCCAACATTAAAACATTTGCCCTAGCTTTGTATATGTTTAATACAGAAGTCTACAGACTTTGATGAAGAGAAAAAAAACTAAAACAATACATCCAATAATCTGCATGCTGCAAAATCATAACAAGAATAAGACAAGCTTCCTAGTTGGTAAATATTTTGCCCAATAGGAAAGAGCAAAAAGGAGAAAGTACTTAACAAAAACAAGTCCCAGGATATAGAATATAGTTAGCATGTGAATCAGATTTTGATGATGAAAATAACATATTGCAGAATCCCCACAGATTTGCATGTGCTACAAACATATGCTGGGCACTGATTTGTCTAAATGGAACCATTTATTGAACTGTAAGCACTACATTTATGTTCATTACTTGGATTTTTGTCACTATAAATGTTAACTGTGTGCCCTGCATAAGACTGACATACCTGCTGTCGTTCAGTAGTCACACCTATGACAGACCTCTCTCTTCCCCCAACTTCAACGCTGTGGCTGCTTTTGGGAAGAGGCAAAGGCTGGTCTACAGCATACCCAGAGATCGAAGTGTACAGGTGGTTCCTATGGAGACTGTTGGAGTAGGAAGTAATGTGCTCCACAGGACTATGACTCCAGTGCTCATTAGGATTGTCTCCAGCAGAGGGACGGGCCCTAGATGAAGAAATATACCACCAACAGTGTCATCTTTACATATAAATGTGCATGTAAATTTCCAGTTCACATTTCATGTCCGTAAAAAGGTCAAGGTACACAGCAGAGGCTACAGTTTTATGCTTGTTTGCTTTCTAAAAGATTATATATCAATTTCATAATTGCAGACTTTGCTGTGTTGGGTACTTAGCTACTTATGCAACTTAAGATGGGGTGATGCATTATACTCAAAATTAACCCATGCTCCTCTGTACAGCCCACCCTCCCTACTCTGCTCCAACACACTCTGCACAACCCTTCAGGATTGTTACTCATCATCAATTTAGAAAAGATAAGAATGCTGCAGATCTATAAATTACAGAAATCCTTTAAATTAATTTCATTTGTTAGAAGAGTGAGCCTTGCTCTAAAACTTTTACAAGCAATTGTCACTGGTCTGCTGACAGTAAATTACTTAAGTCTGACTTCATGGCAGAAGGAAGATTGTTAAAATGCTGCATATTGTAGTTGTAGGCTGCAATAATGACAATATTTTACAGCTTATTGGTGGTGTTTATACTTCACCTGAATTATTGCTGAATGTTCATGTTTACACTGATTTCTGATACCATACTTGCTTTTTCAAGCTGATAAATTAGACTCTACCTAAAGCTGATCAATAACCACATAAAATAAAGTATTTAGGGTAATCTCATGTTCGAAAAACAAAACAAAAACAGATAACTATTTTGCAGGAAAAAATCAAAATTAGACAACGCAAATGCGGACTGTTCAAAGGTTAAAATTCTGAAATGCTCTTACAGCTGAGAGGCAAACAATCTGCTCATTTTGGTCATGTGATCGTCATCACAGTTGACTTGGTCGTCAGTTTGTTCTTCACCATATTTCCGTTTGCTTGTGCAGTGCGGAGGAGGCCCAGTTATGTTGGACACAGCGCTTGGCAGGGAGGGTGTCCTGGACTCATCTGTGGCAAAAGAGTCAGTAGGACAAATGATGTAATTCAATTTTAAGGAAATCTAATTGCAATTATGTATGTACATACATGCTCAATGTGAACTGTGGCTGCCTGCCTGTTTTATTGTACCATAATCCTTTATAATAAAAAAAAACAAACACACAATTTGTCACACCAGTCTCAACATTAAACCCAGAGATAAAAATATGAACCACTTGACTAAAGTATCTCCGTTAAAGCTGCGTGCTTCACTATAGGCACTGTCAAAAAACTTAAAGTCAAATACAAACCAAAACATTGGCTAAGGCAATAAACTTATCGGCTTGATTTTAATGAGAACACGCACAATTGAAATATAAAGAACAAGAAACTACAAACGAACCTTCGTAGTGTAGTCTCCCGATGTTATTGTTCATTTTGTCCAGGAACTGAGAGTTCAACAGGTCCATTCTAGTGACTAGCATTACACGAGCAGGCTAACTGCTAACATTGATGTTAGCAAGATATTTCAGCAAGGACAACAAACAAGCTTGTATCCTGAAAAATGGATAGAAAGAAAGGAATTGTTACAAACTGAGCTTAAATGGGAACGAAAGCATGTTTTAACGCTGGAAAAGAATGTAAATAGATAGCGATATTTTCACGTTAGTGTTAGCTAGCTGGCTAAGGACGTCTGATGATGACGTTAAAAGATTCGAGGACTGATGTTAGCTTTAGCAGCTAACAAATCGCTTACATTCGTTAACTTGTAGAACAACGCTATGGCTATGATTAACGAGGGGTGTAAATTTCCAAGTTATGGAGTTTTACAACCAAACGTTTTATATGTGTTGTTGTAGTAATGGCTTGCATCGTATATAAGCCTCATAAGCTGTTGCTATATGCTGGAAATGTCTTTAGCCTACTAGCTAACATTAGCTAATGAACAGCTCGTCACCAACTTTGTAGCTTACGTTAGCCTTAGCCCAAATGTCCCCAATTTAAGTATCAAACCCGATCAAACGTTTAGCTAACCAAACTTACACACTACCGGTAAATTAAACGTAAATACGTTTGGTAACTATTCGATAAAAAAAAATCAAAGTAGCATAATGTTAACAGTTTACAATCAATGCTACTCACTGTTTCGACAAAAGTAGCCTTAGCAGTTAGCTCACCGCTGCTAGCCCAGGTCGCCTTTGCCCTCACGCACTTTTCCACTTCGCCGTTCGTCAGACAAAAGGGAGCAGAGCGGCTCCAGCGGAGGCGAGCAGAACAGCGCCGAGCCGTCGGTATTTGAAGAGCTGGCGAGATTGATCCGAAACAAAAGTGCACCTGGTTCCTACAAATACTGGACGCTGCCAGTTCAAGTTAGTCGCATTGATACGACTTTTAGATTTACATGGTGCACGGCGGATATGTGTGTGTTTTACTAATTACGTGCGAGGTGTAACTGGGATTTATTATCCTGCCATGGTGCAGCAAATAAAGCAAAATCAAACGCTGATTTTGTCTGTTGATCATCTGTAATCTAATGATGTAACGTAGATGGAGAAGTTGTTATGTTTTTGCACACACTGTAACTTTAGGTAAGAGTCACATGACTTGGTATGGTCACTGACATGTGTTCCACTTTCTCATCATTCCATAATGTGAAGCTGTCTGAAATGCATAGTGATCAGGCAAAGAGAGCAACACAATCAGCTGATCAACATGCTGAGTGAAACACGGCCCACTGGGAGTGAGCGGTTCTGTTGAATCTCCTCATTTCAGCTACCTGGAGGTTGGCCCGTGTTGTTCACTACATCACTACTACCAGGCGGTGGCACCCTAGCCTCTGCATAAGTTTGAGAACATGATGACAAAAAAAAAATCAAAGCATGATGTAGCTTTATAGGAATAACATTGTGAACTATTATCATAATTCTCTTACAAGAAAAGAGAAACTACCTAGTTTCCACTTCCACTTCCACTTCCACTTGCACCCCATCACGAACCCTGTGCTGTTCCTCTGCTGCACTTCTCTACTTTCTTAGATCCATTATAAAAAGTACAAAATAAACAAATCCTATGCCAAAAACAGTTTTTTTCACATTGCTTTGCAGTATTTGGATCATGTACAACACCCTCTGTATTATGTATTCAGTTCAGTTGCAAAAACTAAACTCTGCACCCTTGAGCAGGAGAAATACAGTTGTTACCCAACAGATGTTGTAAATAAAGATGGTGACAGTAAAATTACAATATGGAGAAACACAATGACCATAAACACAGTGTAGACATACAGGCTATAATTAGAACTGGAGTTGGTACTGTTGACAAAACTTAAATTTTATGAAAAGCTCTGCTACAGCAAACTATGAAGCTATTATTATTATTATTGATATTGCTATTGACATTTTTACTATAAAAATTCCCTTATCTGCTCGAAATAGAGAACTGTGTTCCCTCTCCAAATTTCTGATTTTACAAGTGTACACATACAGAAAATGTTTAAGCTTACAGAAGAACTGTGCAGCATTGGGTTGGAAATTAGAGTGGTAAAACAATGGCAAGCTAATTTGTACATATTAGGAAAACAATCACTTAGATCATAGTTGCTCTACATAGTACAAGATTAAACAAATGTAAGTGTAGCCCAGCATATAACAGCATGCCATCTAATTATAGCTATGGATCTAAGTTTGTTTGGCTATTTATTTATTTCAAAATCCAGTTCTACATTTATTCTAAAAATGCAACGTCATATCATGGTTCATGCTGCCAGTTTTTCTAATTACCATAATTCTTTAATGACTTGCAGATTTCAATTAATTGGTGAAATTAGTCAATTTTTAATATTGGCTTGACATTTTAATAAGTATCAATAGCTATTGGGATCAATAAATCAATAACGAGAGAAGGTTTAGTGCCTGCATGTGTGTCCCAAGGGACTGCTGCTGACGTTTTCCCTCTCATTCAACCTTGCCCACCAGCCTTAACAGCCATTTTAGATTTCATGGCTGCATTTTACAGTTATGGAAATGCTGTGCACAGGCACAGGCTGAGAATAGGTGAGGAACCGAGGGAGCGTGTCTCAGGCATTTATGTTGCAGTGCTCGGTACACCCCCTTGCACTTACACTGGAAACCCCTCTATTTTCCATGCTGTGGCTCAAAAAATCATGACTGCTGTGAAGCAGTAGAAAATGGGGGAGGGGTAGGGCTGGCGGGCTCACCAGTGAGTGAGTGAGAGGAGAGGACGAGAGGAGGAAGGAGAGGCACAGCCTGAGCATCATTTGCAGTGGTTGAGAAAGGCACTGAGAACGGGGATTGGCTGGGGGGAGTGTCGCGTCACCGCTACGGTGGGGGAGCTCTGAGGATGCTCCACTGAGCTGGGAGGGAATACAGTCGCTAGGAGTTTGCATTGAGAGCTCAGCCATTACCAAGTGTACACTGAGAACAGGGCTCCTCTGCAGATTTATTGCCCCTACCACTGCTTCTTTACTTTCCTCCTCCTCCAGTTGTAACTATGAATTATTTGCGTCGGCGTCTGTCGGACAGCACTTTCATCTCCAACCTGCCCAATGGCTACATGACGGACCTCCAGAGGCCTGACCCTGCTCAGCCTCCTCCGCCTGCCACCACAACCACTGCCAAGTCTCCAACAGCCGGACCTACACCGCCAGCCACATCCCCGGCTCCGGAGAAGAAAGCCCAGCCGGCTCAGTCCACTGGTGCAGGTTTCTTCAGCTCCATCACTAATGTTGTAAAGCAGACAGCTGCCTCAGCAGGGTTAGTGGAGCAGACCCAAGTCACGACACCTAAGAAGTTTAAGATTCTCCTGGTCATCGATGAACCCCAACAGGAATGGTAAGACAATATTTCAATATGCTCTTTCATTAAAAATTGTTTGTTTAGTCCTTAATACCAGTTTTCTCAGAAGCATTCCTTTGAAGGTAATAGTTATGTAAGGGTTAAAGAACCTCTCAAACAACATCTGTATGAGGCACCCTGCAGATATGAATGGGCTGTGCTGCTGTGGCACAGCATGTCAGTGTTACGACAATATGTAGAGCCAGCTAATACTTAAGCAGTTATGGCTCAATAAGTCCCAGCAGTGATGATATTACCTCAAGATGGAGGACTTTTATTGTCCTGTATTCTGCCTGCATTGTAGTAAATTTTTCTGTCTGTAGTATTTTGTTTTTATATTTATTAAAACAATAGTAAGTAATTGTATTAATGTGCATGTATAAAATCTGGTACATTTTGGTAAATTTAAAAATACACATTGATAGTATTATCATGCAATATGGCATTTCACTATTCTACTAATGGATGTTCCACATGTTGTGCAAAATTAGAAAATCCATTTTATTTCTCTGTAAGAGTCTTAATACTGCCCTGCTTTTCCTCCATCAATGGGGTTTCCCCCTGCTCTCTGACAGCAGCCTGAGTGACATGCCTTGCTCCTGCATAGGTAATGAATCTAACAAACTGCAACCAGTGGTGCATAGATTCCTGTTCGTTGATCATAGAAAAGTGGAGTGCATTAGATAGACTAGTAAGATGGGGAAGAAGCATTTATTAATATCCTCTGCATCACTGTTTTTCTGTGTCTGACGGGAGAAAGGACCCTTGTAACTTCATTGATGAATGTGGAGCTTGCATTAAGGCATTTAAGGCATTAACCTGACAGCCAGTGGCCTGGGAGATGTCGCTCAGAGGTGGCTTCAAACGAACATCTTTGTCAATCTAGTGGATTGCATACATACTAAATGAGTATGCATGCACATGATTTAGAGGAGATTTACTTTGTGTAAGGACTGATATCGTGTTGAATAGTAAACAATGTGGTACATCTGTCAACACACCAATAACATTTGTTTACAAAGCTGACAGATTTTCTGTGGCAAAGCATAAGGACTGCACAGCTGGACAGCAGAGTGGATACACCACACGTTTGCTCATCTATTTGGTTTCCGTTGCCTCCTTTTGTTAAAAGATATTGCTATTTGTGGCACCCAAAGATAGAAGCAGACCACTGAATTCAAATTAATATAAAGTGCAGAAGCACTAGTTTCATACTGGGGGACTGTGGGTTCATGGTTTGCCTGAGACATCGAAATGTGGTCAGAATTAATAATACATGCCCCTTGTTTAAGCATTGGACAGCATTACAATTTAAGACAAATGAAGTAATAATTCATTTTCCTAATTTCCAATGGTTATTTCTTATCTATTTTACATAATGTGGAAGTAAACTATCTTCTGACATGTTTTCGCAATGTCCAGATTTCCAAAAACGTTCACATCTAGGTATCAAAACAGATCAAGGTTGTTATGTCATCTGTATCATGTATTGAGCAGAGACCATAAGATGACCACTGTAAGGCCTTTTTAATTTTATACTGATAAAAATGCAGAATATAATAATGATCCTTTATTGGCCTGCCAAATTCAGGTCTCCTGGTAGTATTCTTTTGTCTTATTTATGTGTGCAGGACTGGCCATCTATACAGCTAAAACCTGGATCAATGTTAACAAGATCAGACTCATCAGCGAGATAGATGCCGACCTCACATTCATTTATTCCAAATTAGTTGTAGAGGGAAGGAAGTAAGTTTTTTTTTTTAAGAATAGGAATTACAGTTTTTTTGTGCCAAGAGACTGACAATAGTCCTCATGTCTGTCAGGAGAACATATTATAATGCATAATAAAATAAAACAATTTCATTTATCATACATCATTCAAATGAATATTGATGAGTACGTTGGGCTGGTAGTAATATATGGTTTCACATCTTTCTCACTTCTATAAATAAAAATATCTTATATAAAATCATTCCTTTTTTTCAAACAGAAACATCAAGTAAATTCATGTTCTTACATAATTTCAGTTGCCTAAATCAGATTATTCGCTATGTTAGTTCATAATCTCCACCAATACCATTGCTGTTTATATTTTTTGTGCTGTAAATTAGTACAAATCCACTTGGCAGATGAACTAAAATACTTTATTCAATAGCCTTCCTCTGGCTGAGTGCTGCATCTATATTTTATGGCTGCTTAATTTCACAGAGATGGGAGTTGTGTATTGGTTGTTCACTAAAGTTGGTTTCTTCTGGTTGCTCTTAGCAGAACCTCCTGGTTATAAGTACAAATCAGACTTTAGTTGATGTATCGTAGGTCTTCCTTATTTAGGTTTAGCTTTCAATAAAAAGTAATTTCTTTTAAAAAAGCAAAAGCACTCAAAGAATGGTTTTGTTGAAAGGCACTGATATATTGAAATACTATACGATGCATTTAGTTTTCACAATGCAACAGCATTTGTGCCCTCAGTCTGAAGGATTGTTATGTGCTGCTTTCCAAGGTATGACAGGCTGGTTTGAAACCTTTTTCTGCCGGCTGCCATAAATGAAAACCAGGGTGATGAGACCTGGTGGCCTCAAGACACAGATAATGAAATCAGGAAGAATGCTCCAGACTAAATGCATCAGACCAAAACATCAGCCATCGGCTTCTGTTTATCAGTTGAGTCACAGATGAGCAATACACAGCGTATGTTATATATTTGCAATTTATGACTATGATTTTTTTGAAGAATACTGTTTTTTTTAAACATCTGTGGCAACTTCAACATTCACCTGTAGAATATACTGTGTTACATTACAGTATATTCTACAGATAAAGACAAAAAAGATAAAATGTTTATTTTATCATTTTCTTTTTTCCACTCCTTACATCCTGCAAAATGGTGACAGAACTTGCAAAACACTGCAGCTTCGGCCAGAAACATACATTTGTATGGACAATTATTTGAGTTGAGGACTGTGTAACAGGTTGTGTAGGATAAAATGTGAGCTGATAGAGTCATGGACGTACTGTATAGACACAGGTGTATTTTGATATGCAGCCAGTAGGATACTTGTTACATGAGGCTGCCAGTCATCCAAAGAGATTTGGTTTGTTCCAGGAATGCTGTGCTATAAATTCCTCTTATGACAGGAGGAGCAGATGGTACACTCTCTTATCAAACTAATGGCTGAGCTGCTTCTTTACTCCCTTTACAGCATTGCTCGATGTAAAGTAGAGAGGATATAGTTCCTTGTTTTCACTCACTCAATGTTCAAAATTACAAAAATATAGGGGACTGTTTTAATTGGATTTAGGAACAGATTATTCTGTATTGTGAGCACAACCTTATTCAGACAATACCAAGTGATGGGAAATTAAAATTCAACTAGTGTCACTTCTCACCAAGCTCATGGGTGAATCGTCTGAATGACAAATTCATTTACAGCAAAATTAAACTTGGCAATATTTTTAACATACACAGCAGCCTTTTTATTGTATTGTCGTATTTTTAGAATCACCAAAGAGACAGTGTAGACGGAATGCAAATAAAAATATAACAGTTTTCTTAGTATTTGAATGAAGAGATTAGGAAAACAGCTAATCGTAACAGAATAAACAGCATGAGGGTAGATTTTAATCAGACGGCCAAATGAGGTGACAGCCAAAAACTAATAATAATGCACTGTGTTAAATGATCACGTTATGTGCTATAGGACGGTGTCGGCTTTGGATGGGTGGATAGTAAGCTCAGTATTCTGAGCTGGGCTGTGATCTGCAGAGCGATAAAACATAGATCAGTCTATACCGTGTAAGACACAGCTATTCCCCCGTGCTGATGAAGAATGGCAAAATGAAAATCAGAGGCTTGTCATTTTCATGCCTTGTCTGGTGTGTTTCTACTTGTCATGTTTTGGAAACACTCTCTCATAAAGTATGTATTGGCAAAGCATTCATCACAGTGCAGAGTAGGCTTTTCATCTTCCCAGATATTGGAGCAGTGATTCATATTTTAATGTTTGTTTTCCACCACAGCCAAATAGATCCCCATGCTCTAATTAGATTGAGAATGAATTATTTAATGTGTGTCCTCAAGAAACAGGCAAGGGGAGCAGGGTATGTGACAGCTGGGTGATAGAACCTAGGAGGAAGTGAGAGCTCAAAAACATGTCAGCAAAATATTGTCAACACAGCTGTATCTACACATTAAAAAAAGGTGTCATGTTTGGTCATGTAGCCATGTTTCATGTTTTACACCACACCATTCACATACACTCACACACCCATGGCGGCGGCTGCCATGCAACGTGCTCACCTGACTCCCCAGGAGTAACTTGGGACACTTTGACACAAAGCCAGGAGCGACTGGGGATTGAACAACTGAACGTGGATAATGCCTTATCGACTGAGCTACGGCCATCCGACTTAATTAAATTAAAATCTAAACTAACTAACTAAAAGTAATGACTTAGAAAACCCAAACACAGTGGGTACAGTTAGTGGACTTATGTCTAATAGTCTTTATGTTTTGTAGAAAGCCGACCTGTAAAAATTATACAGCCTTTAAAAGTTTTTGCCACATTTAAGGGAATAGGTCTTGAAAGAGCATGACAGAAAGTCTTTAGTCTGCTCTGATCTATTTATGTTCCTAACATAACAGCATATATTTAACATATTTAAACTTGCGAAGTAATTAGTTAACACTGTTTTGTATTTGGACTGTTATATCTATTTTAGGAATTTAGAATTTTAATCCTACTGGCTTATGTTAATTAATTCTGTTTCTGTTTTAACCAGGGCAAAATTATTCAGAGGAAAGAAAGTACACGGGGATTATGACATTAAAGTCGAGCAGGTACGTCTCACCAGGGCATTGATATCCATTTCAAGTACTTATGTAAAGCAAACAGAGACATTTAGTAATATATCCTCACGTGCTTCTCTCATCATAACTCCTCAGGCTGAATTCAGTGAGATCAATGTCGTGGCTCATGCCAATGGGACCTGCAATGTTAACATGCAGGTTTTGAGGAACGGCACCAAGGTTATCAGGTAAGACGACGAGACGCAATAAGATGCAAAAGAAACTTTACCCAACCCAAACTGCTCTAGCTGTGGAATTTACAAATGAATGTTTTATTCAGCAGTGATGTTGTATCATCCACCTACTGACAGCCTGGTTCACACTCTCAGATTTTTTTTCACGTCTTCTCTAACTTTTATTTTCTAGGTCATTCAAGCCAGACTTTGTCCTCATTCGTCAGCATGCCTTCAGCATGACTCAGAATGAAGATTTCCGTAACTTGATCATTGGTCTGCAGTACGGAGGTGTCCCAAGCATCAACTCCCTCGAGTCAATCTACAACCTGTGTGACAAACCCTGGGCGGTAGGCTGTCAGCAGTCAGCCAGGAGTACTGTACTCTATTTTATGAACAGTAATGTGCTCTGTATCATTCATAAATAACTGCATCTATGAATTATTCATTTGTGTGTGCAGTTTGCCCAACTTATTAACACCCACAGGAAGCTGGGTGCTGAGAAGTTCCCTCTGATTGAGCAGACCTTTTACCCAAACTACAAGGAGATGGTGAGAATCCTGTCTTCCCAAATTTTCTACCACTTTTAAAAGGAAAACAATAATAATATATGATATGGTTCTAAGATGAAACCACAGAGCCGAATATTTAGCAGTAAACTACATTGTGTGTTTTTATTTTAGGTGAGCATGCCATCATTCCCTGTTGTTATAAAGATTGGACATGCCCACTCTGGCATGGGAAAGGTATTGAGAAAATTCTTATTGGAGAAATGTATAAATAATGTATATTATTAAAGACTGTTATATTTCTTTTTTTAGTCATGATAATTGCATAGACTACTAATTTGGACAGTTTGAATATCTTCATTATATCTTAACAAATCTGTCCACGTCCAGTTCAACGAGGCTTGTCATGTGTTTTTGTGCACAGGTGAAAGTGGACAATCACAGTAAGTTCCAGGACATAGCCAGTGTCGTTGCTCTCACCCAGACATACACCACCACAGAACCCCTCATCGACTCCAAGTATGATATCCGAATTCAAAAGATCGGCAATGACTACAAAGCTTACATGTATGTATGACGGCACCATTGTTATTCCAGTTTCATACAAAATGAGAAAAGAAACATTTGAATATGTCTGTGCTCTACACACTTAAAGGAGAACATCTATATCTGGTAACTGGAAGACCAATACAGGCTCAGCAATGCTGGAACAGGTGGCCATGACCGACAGGTGAGGTTGAACCCTATGGCATTAGGGTTTAACAGCAAGCTGCAGTAACACATACAAGGATGTTGAGTTAAGAAAAATCATAATCAGGCTGGTGTCTCATTAGACTTCCACTGGTTTTGAATCACGTGCTGATGTGTTTAGATACAAGCTTTGGGTTGACACATGCTCAGAGATTTTCGGGGGTCTGGATATTTGTGCAGTCAAAGCTATCCATGGGAAAGATGGCAAAGACTACATCACAGAGGTAAGAGCCTACGATTGTCAGGTTTGTGGATCACAATGAGCTGAATTAGCACACAAGGGACAAGGTCTACAGAAAACACTAATCAATGGCGTGGAAATCCTCTCTCTCCGCTGACACCATCCACCGTGCGGCAAAGGTGGTTGGTTCTCCTATGCCCTTGGTAGGGGAGCACCAGGCGGAGGACAGGCAGCTCATTGCTGACATGGTGCTGGCAAAAATGAACCAGTATGCAGAGAAAGAAGCTAATGCCCCCCAGAGACCCACCACCATACAGCCATCCCAGGTTAGTAGAACTTTGTCAGCGATTAAAAACTGGTTTTTGAACACATACACACATATTGTGTGAAATAATTTAGTTTTTTTTTTTTTTTTTTGCTTACTACAAGAAGATTATCAGGAGAAGTTAATTTTTATATTTCTTCTTAGGGATCTGGCCAGAAGGGAGAGATTGCCAGCGAACCCAATAAAACCAGTGCTGGGAACCCCCCTCAAGGATGTCTGCAGTACATTCTTGACTGTAACGGTGTTGCAGTGGGTCCAAAACCAGTCCAGGCCAACTGAGTCACCCAAGAGAAGCGGGTGGAGTCTCAGAGTCCAGATAACAATGAGATACCTTAGCTGAAGGCAGGCGCTCGGATGGGAAAAGCTAGAATCCGATCTTGGGGATGTGGTGCAGCTGAGAGCTGGCCTGGACTGTGTTTTTAACTCTATGCAGTGTCAAAACGTACTGTCTACTTGTTGACTTGTTGATTTGTGTGCTTGTGTAGGTCACCTACGTTTGATTAGCTGTCTTTGGGGCTGTTGTTGATGATGTAAAAAAAGCAGATCGTGCCTACACTGAGTTCAGTGCTGCTCTGTGCTACCTGTTCGTTACAGCTACAAATCTTTTATTTGCCCCCGCCCATTTATGTTCTGAATTGCAGTGTGTACCTATAGATATTGTTCAAACTGTGGACTCTCTGTGCAGTTTGAAGGTTATGTATATCTCAATATGTATACATTCAGTGGGTGTGTATGACTGTAGTGGTGATCCTTTTCATATTTATACTAATAGATATTTATTTTTGTTTTGCATGATTGATAACAAGGCAGGTGCAAGTCAGTTATAAATGTCAGATCAAGTGAGATGTTCCTGCAAGATCATTGTTTTATCTGAGCTGTGTCAATTGTGATTCATGCATCTTCAAAAGAGGTACATGATATATAGGTTTTGAGGGTTTGTGTATACATAACCAGACATGCATAAACACGGTGAGTGTGACGTCGCACACTCCTTTATACGCCTACAACAGAGACATGCAGCGCGTCACCTTTCTTACAGTTCATTTTTTCATCCATAGTGTAACAAAAAAGAGATTATTTAGGGTGACTTTAGAATATAAATAAATAATATTAAGTATTGAGGCTAGTCTAATATTTATTAAAGATTTGATTATATAGGATGATGTGCACATGTCCGTACACACACAACTTCAATATATTTATATAATTTTGAACCAAAGAATAAATGCTTTCAATAACAGTCATTGCACTCGAGTAACCCAGTGTAAATAGCAGCGAGGGGACTGTTAATCTTGCAGTGTGTCACATGAAGTGTGTAATTTCATCAAAGAACACTGCTTCTAGACAATACTTATGTTTTCAGATAGCCTGCTGTAAATTACACACCAGCGAACTGATGCTGGGTTCAAATTGTCTTTTGCTTTCAGTTGTGCGGGCGCAGACGTTATGGCTGATAATGAAAAGTTGTGTTATGTATGATCTGCCAGATATAACATCCCCCCCACCCATGGCCCTTACATCAGATATTGGCTACTGTGGTGGTGTTTCCATGACAACAGTGTTCAGTGCTCTGAGATTCAGTGTGGACTTCTGTCCGTGTTACTGCCATTCAAAGATTTAGCACGTTTATGCTCATCGCACTCTTTGTGTGAGCTGATGGAAAGTGCAATATAAATATTTCTTTTTTATTCAATAGTATAAACTCAAAGACATATAACCACCAACACACGTTATGTTTTAAAATGACATCACAATTACTTGGTTGTTGTCCAGTGACATTAATGGAGGCCATTTCAAATATACTGACAAGTAAAACAGCTAAATAGCAACCAAATCAAGTGTAAAATAAACCAGTACTGTTTTCCAACACTTAATTTGTTACTATCGTATGAAATATGTTCAACAGGCTCAGTGTGCAATTCTTTTCCAAGTTGTATAAAGCTCCATTGTACAGTATCTGTGAATGTATCTTTGTGAAAGCCATGCCTGAGGCTTTATGGATGTATTGTTCTCTTTACTAGGAAATATGCCATGACACTGATTTCCAAGGGAGGAACATGCAGAGAAAATCCAGTCTGTTACAGCTGCATAGTTAGGCCTTGGTGCAGTGATTGTGATTGTACATTCCATACATTATAATTGGGTGTGTTCATTTGGCCGTTGTGTTGAGGTGAAATCTAAAATATCTTTAGACCAACAAGACTGTAACTACTGTATAAAGGGCAATGGTAACAAAGTACATGTACTTTTAAAACTGCTGTTGGATTGTTTAAATTAAGATCAGAATACAGTATATTGTGGAAACATTCCATTCTGGATATTCCCCCTCTATCACTGGCAATAAAGCTTCATTTGCAATATTTGTTTGGTCTGTGTCATATGTTACATGAATTAGATTGTGAGATACACTAATTATGAAGGAAACGCTTTATCCTTGTTTTAGTTTCCAGGTAACATTCAATCACTTATGTCCCTTCTGCTGAAATTAGTGAAACCCTAAGGATTAATTCCCCACAGGCCTGCTCTAAAGTTGACCTTCAAATCTCCTGCAAACATTGTGAGCCAAAGCTGAGACCTGCAGCACAGCTGTCTCAGTCTGGGAAAGAGAAGAAGAGCTGGTCCAGAACGACAGTCTGCCATGAGTACCGGGTTTCCATCTCAGGACCACCAGGAGCTGGAAGCCCCGTGTCTCCAAGAAAACGCACCTGGTGACCACGAGCAACAGCTGCAGGAGACCCCTCAGGGACACCCACAGCTGAAGGAAGAACAAATAGCTTCTGTAGTGTTCAACTAAAGCCCCTGAATTATTCAAGCAGGGTACATTCAGCTCACTTCTGAATTCTCATACACCCAGTGGTCATTTATTTGGCACACCTGAGCAAACCATTGCAAGTGGGTGCTGCTATAAATTATATCTTTACCAGTTTATAACAGTAAAATCTTAACAGGTTTTAGTGACAAACTAAATGACTAAATGTTTTTTATTGAGGTGGTTGTGCATTGGATTGCATGATATTTAGAGGTGCTTACATTTTTAATCCTCATTATCTAAATACGTGAGAGGGAAGAATCATCCCCACCTTTGAAAACAATGCAGCTCAGCTTCAGCACATAAACATTAAATCATACCTTCTGTGCAACTGTCAGACAGATTATTGGCATCATTACCGTGTGGTATCTACAACATTGCCAATACACCAACTTTACAGATTATTAGATACAACTACATTTAACTTTTCAATTAATGTCTGCAGCAAACCCTCCTTCTATGACTATATACAGTTTTGGTTATAATTATAATTATAGAGAGGTGTTGATCATTTTGGAAAATGTAGTTTTAGCTACTGCTGAACTGTGTGTTCCAGCCTCATCCAGCCTCTGTCAACACATTCTCAGGGATGACATGGTTTGAGTTTTATGAGTTAATAAGGTCTACATTTGCTTGTGTGAATTCTAGTTAAATTATGGGAGGAGCTGAGGAATGTTATAAAAGGTGATTAACTTTGTAGCAAAATTAAGACTGAATGACACACTTTATATGAACTTTTATAGTTTCCGACCCCAAGAAGATATCAAACAGCTAAATTATTACATTGTTTGGCAGATTTATTACTAACCAAGGTTTATTTTAATATTCTCTCAATCACACTTCTGCCACATTGCACATTGTCAGAAAACTTGAATATTATGTGTTTGGTTTTATTACTTTGCATGTTTCTCCTGCGTAGATATGCTGTATAATTAATTGACATTCTCTAACAGATCTCCTCTCTTCACCTCAAAGATTTTCTGTGGAAAACACCAAACACCTTTTTTTCTGTTTTTTGCTGCCTTCTCACCGAGAGCACAGAGATGCAAAATAGGCAAAGAGTCGTACTTTCACAAATATCACACTGCAGGCATCTGTGTAGTTCCTGTTATTTCCAAATGAAGTGAAGTAATTGTGATGGGCTGGTCATGAGACAACTCATCTGCCTGTGTTAACAGAAGCAGACAGATTTTCTCTTTTAAATAATAATAATAAGGCAAAACAGAAATTATTATTTTATTGACTATTGTTAATTCAGTTAGGTTTTGTCTTAAGAGATTTTTTGAAAGGACCCAGCATATGTATTTATTATAAAGATATAATACATGATACTTGCTCTTTACACTTTAGTGCAGTTTTCACACATTTTAACAGATAGACAACAGCTTTTCGGTGCCGTCTGGACGTTCTCTACCTGCATGAAAAAGGTCACACATGCAACAGAAGACAAAACACATTATATAGTCCACATCTAAACTATAGGGGCCAGTTTTAGTTCTGCCATTTTTGTCAAATATGATTCCATAGTGTGCCCTTACTGTGTTATTCATGACACGAGGAGCAAATCAGAACTTTGTAAACAGACAACATCTGTCCAAGCTGGCACACGCTCTGCCAGTGAGTGACCCATGAGTAACTGACAGGTCTCCGAATGTCCTTTCAGATAGCAGTTTTCTGGTAGATCTGATTTACTAGAGCTGGATGACTTCATGGCAGACAATTACATCTGTTATTTGTCTTGGAAAAGCTTATGATTCATTAAACAGATTCACACTTTTTTCCTTTGACAAATAACAGCAAACATTTCCCACAGATAAAATATGCTCATCATTATATATTTGTCAGACTTCCAGATGGTACTGATGTGTTTCGCTTCTAACAAGCACCATGCTGTCCTGGTCTGGTGATGGAAAGAGCCACTGAAGAAGTCAAAAAATGCCACTGTGAGGCCCTGAAGCTCCAGCAGAAGAGCTTGTGTCTAGACTGCTCTCAGCTGTCTGTCAAGCTGCTGCACAACATGAACAACGTGTGTCCTGTGGGGCCACGTTGCACTGACCATCTGCTGAGGGACACAGAGATGTATTTCCATCCCATAATGAAGGAGAATGTAAAGGTGACATATGACAAACATGGATCTCTGAGTAGTGTGTAATGCAGCCGGTTATTAGACAGACATTACATCGCATGGTTGATTGGTTCAATATGTAACACAATAACCTCAGGGTGAAAATATTGATTATTTTCATTATGGATCACTCGCTGCTAATTTCCAATTAAGTTTTTAGTCAATTAAATGTCACAGTATTGTGACATTCAGGAGTCTGGAGTCAAAGGGGAAATCGTTGAATGTTTCATTTTGTTGGACTAGAAGTTTAAAACACAAATAAATTTATGCTAAAATAACTTGACAGAAGAGCAGAAAAACGTCTTAAATAAGAAGCTGGAGCAAAAGGATGGCTTCAGTATTTAAAATACAGTTTTATTCTTGAATATTACCAAAACAATATATATTAAGTTTTCAAATCATAGTAATAATGAGTTTTCTGTTAATCAGCTAATTAATGAGTTGTTACAGCTAAAGTAGAAATACTAAATGCTGCAGACAACTCCATTCACATCGAGAATTCACTGTTGCCATCTGGTGGTAAAGTCAAGGCAAACTATTACTGCTGCATTTGTTCCAGACCTGAGTTGAATGACTTGACTGAATTCAAATTAAATCGTTTTCATTCCTAAAGTCAGACTCCATAACAGAGACAGGCAAGTGGGAGATCATTTGAAATTGACTAGAGATTTTTTGCAAAAAGTCTGGAGTTGATTGTCAGTGGTCCTGTGCACACACAGGCGACAGACCAACAATTTCTGACAGACGCGAAACTGCAGCTGCCATTGGAGGCCATTGTTGCGTCATCGTTATGATAACTTTGCTCCTTTTTAGTCTTTTTTTTGTCTCTTTTTCCATGTTTTGAGACTCTTTGAGGTGAGTTTGTGGCTTTTAACAGAGCTGTGTGACTTTCAAACACGATATATTAAAACTCACTTTAGTCAGAGGTTCTAGTCCAGGAGCCTCCTGACCTCTTGCACCCCTGGGTCCCCAATAGCCTGTTCTCTAATCTATTGAGGAACATCAGAAGTATTTTCACAATACTGTATTCCTGTCTTTACTGATACATCTGAGTTCTTTTTCCATCATGTGTTATGATGCACCCACTAGATGGGGATATTGTAGGTCAGAGACGTAGAATGTTTGGGCTCTTCTGATTTCATTTTGGCCAGCTTGTGCAGCTTGTCAGACTGCAGGAATAGAACAGATAAACACATATAGCAAAAGTGCAGTAAAAATAGATGACTAGCGGTCACTCCACTTTTGATGACCGGCTGATTTTGCTCTGTAACGAGGCTTTTTGACACATCGATTTGGAGAAAGCTCTCAAAACCCCCATTAGATTTGTTGCCCTGGGCTCAGTTCAAAGAGCCATAAACATCAAAAATAAACAGTTTTTCTTTCACTTGTAAGTAGAGCAAGTATTCCCATATTTACTATAAATTTGCACGTCCGACTAAGCCAACACAAGTAGCCCCACCCAGCAGGAACTACATGTTTAAAGTGTACACTAAAACAAAGTGCTGTATAACTGTCCTCTCCCTTACCGCGGACATGCACCTCCCCTGCCGAATGACTTTTGTTCCACTGAGCTTGCCAGTGGCGATGTAGTGTGCAGTGGCATCAGCCAATGGTGGAATCCCCTGGTGGTGTTTCTGGACCGGATCCCCTGTGAGGCTACACCGAGCTGCTACTGCTCAAGCAAACATTACACCCTGCCACAAAGTCTTGCACATGTGTGGGATTTTGATGCAAGCGAAGAAAGAGGGAGACCGAATAATCTGATGTCAACTGCCCGTCTCATTTATAGTCTTTAAAATATTCAAGTGAGCTACATATAACCACATACACCTCTCTGCAATATAGCTAAAGTGTTAAAATATTTACTGCTCTTACAATACTGTATTATTGTTAAGCACAGCCTCAATGCAAAAATGTGATTGCACCTGCAATTTCCAGGTAGTCCTAATTGCATTAACAAGTTTTCAAGAAAAAAACAACAGATGAACACCTGATTCCACATGGTGAGGAATTACCTAAACAAGTAACAAACCATGTGGTTTCATACCCAGAGCCACACAGAAAAATATCAATAAAAACAAATGCGCTGCAAAAAAGAACAAAACTTTTTATGTTGAAACTACAAGTATGTCCTCTGAATGAATTCAGAGGAACACATTTGGAGTATTTTAAAGCAGAAATAGAAGGAACACAACCCTTCCAGCAAAGAGCAGCTGAAAAAGAATCATCAGTGAAGAACGTCAGAACAACTCTCCACAGATTTGTGCACAATTGACATCACTCATGCCCAGGAGGTGCAAATCTGTCCTCAAAAATAAAAGTGGACATACAAAATATGAAAACTAACTAGAGGAATGACTCACTAATGAAGGCTGACTCATGCTGCAGTTGGTTTATCAAATATAGACAATTTCATTAAAGTTGTATTAGTCAAATAGTCTTCACAGGCTTTGGCTAAAAACTAAATTGTGTTAAATTAAGAAATGTCAGGGTTTGTTGCCAAGTGATGCTGACGAGGCGCATATTTTGTTTTGTCCTAATCTGTGCGTTGGCTTTTACATGTATTTCCATCCCATTTCCATTTTTGACAAATTTAACTTAATTTTATTAAAATACTGAATACACAACTTTCTCAAGTTCACAATTAAACGTTCAACCTTGGGAAAGGGATATGACAAAAGCTACAAATTAGTTTCCAAATCATTTAAAACATTTAAGACAACCGCTGATGTCCAGCTCACGATAACCTATCCACGGTAAGAACTGATAAGAATGTGTATCTATGGGATCAGTTTATTCAGAGTTATGAAACCACCGTGTAGACTGCTGAAACGCAACCACTGCTTTTGCTACAATGTGCAAATTCAAAGTTTTCCATCATCACTCATGCTTCATGTCTGACAGGCTACACTTCCTTCAATACAAGACCCTAAAAAGAAAAACGAGAAAAATAAGTCAAAAAAATCATTTCCCATATCTACTCCATTATCATTTAAGACAAGGCAAATTCAATGACTACTGTGCAACTAAGTAGACTACATCCAACAGCTTTGTTTGTGATAGCAAGAGGAGGTGGACTTGTGCAGGATCTTAGTCCAGGATTTGTTTCCTCTTAAGGCAGGTAAGCTTCAAAGGTCCTCTTCATCAGAAAACAGGCAGGCCAGAGCGAAGGGTGTGCTTCAGATCACCGAATCCAAAATCAAGAGAGATGCCTGGCTTTCTCCTGAGCTTCCTTCAAATGTCCATTGATCACTGATTTAGGTAGGTGGTGTGTGCTCATGTAGTTTTAGTTTTACCAAATGCACTCTCGCCATGGAGGCCCTGCCTATTTCTTAATATGTGCAGTGATAAGCAAGGCACTACCTTGGTGCATCTTACACCAGCCTCATCATGTGTACGTCCCACTAATCCATACACTCCCTTCCGTAGTTGACCTCAGCGGCTCTTCTTTCTGCACCTCACCCTCTCCTGTTCCTTCTGTATTTTATTGATCAGCCTGGGTTTATGTATGTGTGTCCAGTTTAAGTCTGTATTGGCGTCTATATAGAGAAAAATAGCATACTGAGCATTTTGGAGCTATTTTGGATATTTCAACAGGAGAAGAAGGAGGAGAAAGGGCGGTGCTGTCTGAGCCTCTAGAAAACAGGCAGTCTGGTAGAGGTCAGAGTACAGGCATTGATATCTTCAGTGTGAGAGGCTCTGTGCAGGGACGGTTCTGAGGCACTGCGGTTTATCTTAGGGAGGGCATGCTGGAGAAGTTCAATCGAGGACAAGATCTTAAAAAGAAGCAAAAAGAAATACATAATTAAAACGTTAGTCAAACAAAACACTGAGCATTGAGAATAATGTGTGCATATGCCAATAACTCAGTTTACCTGCGGGAAGAGCGGCCTCTCATCCTTGGACTTCTTGATGCAGTCAGCCACCAACCTTTTCATGGCTTTGGGGCAGCTCTTATAGAGCTTACTGAGGTCTGGGGACATATAGCCTCTTCCCACCATAAAGATAATCTAAAAGTGGAAGAGGAGAATGAGAATATGTGTGGAACACTGATCAGACATATGCAATCCTAAATCAGCAAATACATCACAGACTGACTTATAAAAATGCAAATATTCCTAGTGAGTTAAGGCAGGCATCTAAAACACTGGAGCTATTGTAAAGGCGTGAGTGCATGATTCTGCAGAGATAAAGGAAAATAGCAGTACTCTATGTTCTTGCCGTGTCAGCTGAGTACAAAGTCATTCTACTGTATCAAGGACAACAGAACTAGAACGGTGGATCATAACAGTATATCGGGGCAGACTCTGCACAGCAACTTTAACCTCATTTGAGCAGAGACAGCATGAACTGAAATTAACATAAAGCCAGGCACATGGGGCCTGCGAGAGACAAAAAACCCCAAATAAACAGATATATGCAAACCCATGCACCCCTTTTCTCACACACGTACAGGGTTGTGTTACGGGGGCTAAAATTAGGCCAGTGGCTCCAGGGTGCCTGCCTCTGTTCCACGGCGGGCCTTAGGCCAGCTCCGCAGCCCCCTTTAGACAGTGACCCAGTGTCTTACAGCCTGACACTGGAACCCAGGCATGGACCAGAGCTCGCAGCTCTGACTGACTTAAGCAAATCCATCAAGGTAGCAAAAACCTTGTAGGATTGAGGATTCTTTTTTTTTCCCCAGGAGGAAAACACACACCTAGCTATAACTTGCCTATACTGCAGTATCACTGGTTGTCAGCTGACATGCAACATGCCGCGTAAACTTCACCTGATCTCTGTTTGCTATCTGGGAGTACGGGAGCTCTCCCGTCATGAGCTCAAAGAGAACGATTCCATAGGAATAGACATCGGACTGGAAGCTGTAGGGATTGTTATCCTGCATCCGGATAACTTCAGGAGCCTGAGTACAGACAAGAAAGAAATTTAAGCAAAATGAAAGAAAATGCCTTAATTACTTTTCCTAATTTTTGTTGTTTACAACAAACATGTCTCAGTTGTGAAAGTAAGCCGTTACTCACCATCCAGAGAATGGAGCCAGAAGGCTGCTCTACCTGATGGGAGCCACTCCACCTGGCCTTAACTGTCGCAAGGCCAAAGTCCCCAATTTTCACAGTTAGCCCTTCATGCAAGAAGATGTCTACACTGTTGTCAAGGAATTTTCAGCGAAACCCACCTAATAAATATCTGTTAACCAATATGAAGATTGAAGTTCAGAATTTGTTTATCTAAAACTTCAATGGACAAATGAACCAGCTTATAAAGGATACTGTTGGATTTCATGTCCCGATGAATGATGTTCTTTGCATGCAGATAACTGAAAAAAAGATGAGAAATTAGAGAGTTTTTGTAGTAGTTGTAGTTTAACAGAAAAATATTGTCCTTTAAGACTTACTCCATGCCCTGAGCTGTCTGCCTGGCAATGTCTATGAGTTGGATCATCTTGAAATTTGTTTCCAGGACATGAATGTGTTTGTAAAGGCTGCTGCCCTCACACCACTGTGTCACTATGGCCAGGTTATCCTTCGTCATGTAGCCCATGAACAACAGGATGTTGACATGTCTCGTTTTCCTGCAACACAGTTTTAGAGGAAATCACCAAAACAAAGATAAGATAAAGGTTTGCGATAGAGATGATTTGCCAAGAATTTAACAGCTTGCAATTATCAAAGCTGCACAAAATGGCAGCTGTTGGACAGCAAAAATGAACGCAGTGTGCGCGCCGTCCTGTATTTCTTACCGCAGAACAGCCACCTCATTTCTGAATGCCTGGAACTGCTCAGGTGTGGGGTTGGTCACCTTTAAAATCTTCACTGCTACATCACCTAAAACAGAAACATGGTACTTTGCAACTCTTGACGAATAGAATATACTACAAAGCTACACAATCGCTTATTCTCCAAAGTACTTTTCTCTGTAGATTATGTGTTTGCAAGACAAATTCCTACTACTATTAAGTGTTCTTAACTGTGTCTGGCAATAATAATAATAATAACAATTGTTAGTGTTATGTGTAGAATGAGAATGTCAAAGCGTTGCACCTGAAAGTGCCCTGCCCTATCTGAACTGCATTCCTACCATGCCATTTCCCTTTGTATACAGTTCCAAAGGAGCCTGAACCAATGCGTGAGTGCAGATACACCTCGCTGGCTTCAATCTCCCAGTAGTAACTAGAGTCCCGCTTGTCCCGAGGTCTCTGGATGATTAGAAATGAAAAAAAATGTGATGATGCTAAGGTGTCTGGAAGAATTTAGTGTAAACACAATGTACAAGACAAGATATAGAACTTACTATTTTATTTTTTTCCTGAGCACTGAAGGACGGGGCCCTTTCTCGCTGGGCAGGTGCAGGGGCTTTGGCTTGAGACTGGGCCCAGCCTGTAGGACTCTGGTTGGGGGAACTCCCGGCTTCAAAGTTATGAAGAAGAACTAATTAGTTAATGTTTTTTTTGTTAGTTTTTTTGGTGTTGAAGACTGAATAAAATCATTCCATACACTAAGTGTGCCAAAAAATTACCCTATAATTTCTTTCATCTGTAAGAAATTTAAATTAGATGGTAGTGTTTATATGTTTACAAACGTTACCACTGTAATGAAAAACCTGCATAAAGGATTGATTATGTCCGTGGTGTTTTTTTCCTTGTTTATGGACTATCATATCCAGATTAGCTTTGCATTACCACCCTCAACTGCATAGCTTAGCTAATGAATGTTACATTTTAGGGGTAGACCTCAATGTCAAATGCTATGATGACAAATGATGAAATGTAGAGGGTGGATAAAGACTCTATTTACAAAAAAGAAGTTCGAAAATGAGCGACACATTTTTAATGAATTCATAATCAAAAGTGAAAATGTGGTGAGGTCTCAAGTAACAATAAAATGCAATGCACGAAACTAATGAAATGCAGAGCAGGTACTTACCTGAGTCATGATTACGCATTGCATCCTAGGGAGGCAAAAACAAAGACAGCTCTGTCAGCTTGTTCAAACAGTAAACCACATGCCGTGCTGTCACTCAGTTTGACTGCAGAACTAAGATGTGAATGAAGGTAACCCGTTTGCAAGGTATGATATCAAGACTGCACACAGACACTGCTTTCTAACCTTTTCTGGACTCTCAGGTGAGGCCTCAACAAAAGACTGGGGGAAGTGCACAATATCTACTTTCCTCTTCAGCCAGAATCTATGGCACCAAGAGCTGGGGGAGGTATTCAGGCAGTCTAGCTACTCCCCAGCGAGGTACAATAAAACAGGCCAGTGAGGACAGGAGGGAAAGGGACAGCAAAGAAATGTAAAGAAGGAAAAATGAAAAGAGTGATGCTCAGGTTTTTACCTAGACAGAATTAAGGGGAAATATTCTACAAAGCGTGCAAAACGTGTGAGATTACACAAGAATTCTGGCAGTGAAAAAGCAGGAACTAGAGATAAATAGGAGGAAGTTAAATGTCACTTTTTTTTTTTTAATTGCCAAAATAAGATGCTATCGGGAGAACTACATACACCCACTCAAGCCTATCCAGGTGGGCTAAAACACAGAGGTAGGCAAGATGTCACCGAGAAAAACAAGAAAGTCTGAGATCTACATAGGGGGGCAAGATCACTCTCAGGCAGGAGATATTTTAGGAGTGGCTGCTATAACATACAGGGGTGCCCAAGGGGCCCATATGGTGTGTAGTTACCTCGATCATGCTGCTGTCTACAGGCAGGGTAGTGCTAACCATGTGAACATTGGGCGTAGATGTGGAGCGCTGCCTCTGAGAGAGGCAACCGCCTGTGGCTGGGTAGGCCGTGGTATAGTTGAAGGCATGAGGGGTGGAATACCGGTGGGCTGAGCTGTGAGAACGAACATGCGTCACATATTAGGATTGAGCAGCTAATGTTTGCCCAAGTCACACTGACATGCCACAGAAATACAAATGCTCAACTAATACTGGGCTGCTGTGTGTGTTGTGGTAGTGGAGAGGCTTTCTGGTTTCATTTCTGTCATTTTCGTCTTACCTTCCCCATTCGACTGTCATCTGTTTCTGATAAACTTCTATCACGCATGAAAAATCAACAAGACACACGCTATGTAGTAATAAAACTAAAAGGAAAACAGCACGGTGAGGAAGTACTTATTTCTTTATACTGCGGCCTTCCTCTTATTTGTGACTAACCTGACGCTGCGGAGTTATTTTGACCTAGATATTTGTCATCATCAGTACTGGCTCAGGTTTGCCAGTCAAATATAATAAGATCAGTTCCAAAAATCTTCTAAAAAGCCCCAGATATGACCAAGAATGCCCCCCTAATAGCCATAAATTAGAGCTTTGAAATAAATGTCATGTTAAACCTTGTGTTAGTGGAGCAGTAACTGTCCTGTATTGGAGCTGCTGGTTAAAACCGGGTTAGGGTTGGTGACTGTGGAACTCCAACTGAATGACGTATGTAAACAAAGATCACATTACATCACACTTACGACCACAGAGTGCACTCCTTGAGAACAATCCCCCTTTTGGCAATACAAAACTAAGTTTCAAAAGAGTATTTGAGATTGCTCTGCATGGAACAACTTGATACTTTGAGAGTGCTAATTTGGCACCTCTCAATGCCCTTTAACCATTTTAAGGGGTTCTGAAACAACAGGCTCTTTTCACGCCTCTCATTACATCAGCCCTTGGACTTGTAAGCCTACATAAATCTGAGCGCGTCATTAAAAAACGGGATTTAATTCAGTTAAGATCTTGGTTCTTTAGAAATGAGAACACAACAAACTGTGTTGCAGACGAGCATGAAAAATAAAAGACAATACAGATTCAGAACAAACTTCCGTGACATACTCATGTTGTATGTACATTTTCACAACTAGCAGAGTGAGGGACATCAAGAACATCCATCTGCTATGTGAATTTATCTTGCATTAATAAAAACAATAGCAGGCTGCTGTGTTGACAGATTGAGGCTAGAATTTTGCTTCACCTTGGAAACCGTGTTAAGGATTCTCTCATTCTCCTGGACGTCAACGGTGGCAGTGATGGGGCACTGCCCTCACCTGGTGTGGGACACAAACTGAAGAGAGAGAGTGAAAAACTGAATTTCTTGGAGCATACAGTATGTGGGAAAGTCAAAGAGCTTAGTCAAATAACAGCTGACTGGTGTCAAACATACAGCAGTTGCCGGGTAAAAGGCCTTATCTCTTGACTGACAGATCTATGATAACTGTCATTCCTACAGGCTGCATGCAAAACAACATTAATAAGCCTCTATTCTCAGCGCAAGTAAGCAAATGTATACACGTTTACACAAGCTTACACTTCATCGAAAAATTTGTTAGTAAAGATAAAGGCAAAGCAGGTTCTGATGACTATGAATCATTGTTCCATTTATTTAGCAATTCCATACAGAGACTGGATTTGTTGGGGCAAGCATGTCTGCCAGTTATATGTAATGTTAAAAAGGTTTTACAAAATTATATATTACTGCCCCTTTTACATTATGCTCTCATGTCAAACTGAAGACACTTACAGGAGCTGTCTGATGTTGCTCCAGTCCACACACATCGTGGGCACTTTGGTGCTGCAATGCTCGTGGAATTTGTATCCGCATGTTTGGCAACGGAAACCATTCAAGAGAAACTTCTGGCAAATATCACAGAATGCTAGCTTCAGATATGTTTTCCGAACCTGAAAATGACAGAATGAAATGTGCACTTAGTTATTAAGCAATAGCATTTGTTTGCTTTTTGTAATATTTGCTGATAATGAGCATTTTGGGTACTCACAAAATTATGCGTTGTCAAGGGAACATGATCTAAAACCTCCACCAGCAGCTCTTCCCCGATTAATGTGGTGGAGTCAGTATTCCAATCCATTCTTGACTTTTTACTGATACAAATAAAGAGAGAAGACTTAAGTAAAGAATATCAAAGCAATCGAAAAAATTTACTGCAGCAAGATTGTGATCGCTACAAACTTTAATCTTATTTCCCTTATTGCAAACCTATAACAGCACCGAGCTCACCTCCTCTGTCCTGGATGCAGCTTGAAGACAGCACAGCACTGAGGCTGTAGACCCCGAACCTTCAATGCTTTAATCAGACAGTTGTGCAGAGTCATACCTGGCCGCACATTTACCTGAGGGAACAGAAGAGAAAAAAAAAAAAAAAAAAAACAGTCTTCCTCTTATCTGCCATGATGCACGTACTGTAGCTCCATATGCCTTTAGGAAACCACGCACCAATCCAATATTTCTAAAGACGCCTTGAACGTCTGGGAATGTAAAGTTGGAAAACTCTTCCAGGCGTCACGCCATCTCCCACCTGAAGTGGAAATAAACTCACCACAGTGCGTTGCTGGTTTGGGAGGTAGACGCGGATAGTGCTGCTAGTCTTGGAGTCAGGCATCTTGCTGTCATCTGAGGAGCGACGCTGGCAGGGAAAGCCCTGGACCATGGTCGGTGAAAGACACGGGCTCTCGAACGCAGAGTCCTTCATTCCAAAGCCGTTGCTCAGAGTCTTCCACGCTCCCTGAAGGTGCTCCATTAGTAAATAGTACTCTCAAGTCTGAAAGGATAGAAACAATAATGCATGCGCACATTAGTATTAGTACTCAACGCTCCAAAGCGCAGCAACTGACATATTTCATGAGCCCTTTATTGTAATAACATTGGAATATTGATGTTCAGAACCAGTCTCAAAGTTGGAAACAACACAGGAGGTAAATGTTTCTTCAAGACTAAAAAGGGAATTCAGCCCCTCATCCACTCAATCATTTTGATGGCATTGTATTTACAGTGTTTAAATTGATACTCTGACATCTATCTTTGGAGAATCAAACACACCCTGTAGTTCTGAAAAGTGGCTCCTGAATGTTTGCCGTTTGTTTCGCTGAGAAAGCAGCCGTGTTGGCTGTGCTGTGGTGACTCGAGTGCATGTCCATCACAAAATGACCATAAAAATGACACACTGATATATTTTAGGCATTGCTTCAAAAATGTGTTTAAGTTGTAATCTCGAAACACAATCTTAACCAACTGCAAACCTCCTGGATGATGACGTGACTGGGGCCATGTCTGTATGTTAGCAGCAAGTCTTTCAGGAGTGTGACAGGAAAAGTAAACAGAACATGTACACTGTGACCTGTTTAGTGGTTTTATGAGCTTAAAATACCACATGTGGGGTTTTCGGACATGGACGTCTCCTCTGCTGGGACAGCTTTCCTTTCTTTTCCATTTGAAAGGAGGCATCGGAGCAATGTGGACAGGCAAATCCACTTGAACAGGGAGAATCTCATGCCAACTCAGATGTTGGTCATGTTATTTACAGTATAGGTTACACTTTCAACAGACTCACTTCTCTGTTCACAGAGAACTAAAATTTGCGACCTAATAACATACAGTTGAGGACAATACACACACACACACACACACACACACACACACACAGAGGATCTAATTAAAGAAACAGGTTAAATAAGATAAATAAAACTCCACTTGACATAACATGTCAAAAAGGCAATAAAAGAAAATAATTTTAGCTGCCACACCTAAAATTGGACCTACCATTGCAAACATACAGTGGACCCTTCCGTATTTCTGCAAATATTTTATCCAAAATGCAACTCAAGTTTCATTGAAATCTTAAAACAAGATAAAGGAAACCAGAATTACACTTCACTCAATGACAGGTGTCATGGTTTGTGACAACCAACACAATTCAACCTATGCCATCTGCACAGAAAAATATTAAAGTGTCCATGCATAACTGAAGCTTATTAGAAAATAGATTGTGTGACAAAAGACCCAAAACACACGAGTCATCCTACCAAATAGGATTGTTGAAGGAGGGGAAATGTAGATTTATGGAGCAGCAAAGTCAAAACCAGGTATCCAATTTAATAAAAATGCTGTGGAGGAAGCACTGACACTCAGTCACCCTTCCAGTTTTCCTTACCCAACATTTGGCACGAAGGCTCGAGCATCGCTGTCACCAAATGTGCACCATCGACCACATATTCTAATTGCTCTTATAAAAACACTTGCCAGCTGAGCAATCTTTGTGACTTGAGCTCCTGCCATGTATGTCCCAACAATGAAGCCTCTTTTCGAAGCCACTTGCAGCAAGCAGTACACTTCTTCTTTCCACCTTGATCTAAAAGCAGACCCCATCTAGGCTTACTTGGCATTTTGGACCTTCTGCAGCACATGCTTGGACGTTGATTGCTTAAATGAATCATGCATTGCACCTTTGTGGAAAATTATGACCTTCTTATACATTTGTCCACTCATTATTCTGTTTTTCCTTTAAAAAAAAAAAACAGAATAGGTGTGGTGTCAAAGTCCCCTTAAAGAGACTCCTTGTGGTTCCAGCATCACAAAGAACTTCTATGTACATGTTCATATAATGCAGCCACACGAACAATGCGACGCCTGCAGCTGCCGAACTTTAGTCCTTCTAACTGTTCTACTTACCGGGTCAGTCCACACAGCTGTGCACAGAACTCCACTCAGCTTTTCATACTCATAAATGCTAGTGAGCTCGGAATCGGCAGATTATCATATTTTGGAGGAGTTTGGTGAAGGGGAGTTGGAGCTAAGCCGCAACTCAAAGGGCCTTTAACTTCTAAGTACGAGACCCGAACAACGAGCGTCCGGGAGCCGTGAGCCCGAGAAAGACGTTACGGGCTCCGGGTGTTTCCTGGAAGGCCCGGCAGGTCCAGTTAGAACCTTGAAGGTCCCTGTAGGCCCTCAACGCCGAAGTCTGTCGTTAAACTTCGCTGCACGGCTCGGTTCGCCCTCCATTCAAAAAAATTCACTTGTTCAAACGATGCACTTTCCTGGTCAGAAGCGTCGCGGAGACGCGTTTTAACCGCCGCGGTTTTAGCGATTCCGTCCTAATCCGGAGACTGGCCGCGCTCCGCGGCCGTTTATACTCACCAAGACAAGTTCGAAAAGTTGTGCTCCGCCATAACTTCAGGGAAAAGTGGCGTCGGTGACATCATCATATCTGCAACGCATTCAAAGGAACGAGGAAAAAGTCGAAGTTGCACCAAAAAAGCCCGTGGAACTCGCATCAAATGTTGGTGAATCGGGTAAAACGTGGCTGTGGCGGAACACACCAAGGTCACGGGAGACTCGGTGTTAGGAGCCGCGCAAAGGAACAAGAGGAGAACTTTTATCCGCCAGTCACGGCAAAGGCGAAAAAAAAAAAATCCGTCGGACCCTCAAAGTGACACGACGAGGATCTCTTTAAGTCCCGTGGAGCGCTTTCAAATTAAAGCTCCGCTACGTCGCTCGCCTCGGGCCGAATCAGTATTTACGTTGTTCGGGAGAAGGTGGAAAGGTTCGAGTCGCTGCCGTGCGTCTGTCTGACGCCACTGATTGAAACAGGACCTTGCAGTCATATCCAGAGTTGCAAGCATCACTCGCACTGCGCAATTTTAGCACAAATGTAAGAACCTCCCACTCCGGCGTCCGACTTCGTGTTGTTTTGGGGTCATTAAAGCGCAGATTTAATAGACAATTATTATTATTTTTCTTGGATGTTACGGTTTTGATATGTGAGAACATTTGACCCATTTACTCTCCTATTCTGTGTGATTGGCAGTGGGTGGAGTCCCAGATGTTCATACTCACAAAGTTTTTTTTTTCTTTTTCATATAACTACAAATGTTACATTAATAGAGATTTTCATTCGCTGAAGAAGAAGAAGTTGCAACAGTATCTTTTGAAAAGCACGAAAAGCCCACTACCGGTTTGGAGTCAGCAGGGGAGTTTTCCGTTCTGAACTCCCCGTGCACCATCCTCTGGACACTTGGGCACATTGCATCATTGGGGACCGTGGAAATCATTTTTGCACTATTTATGACAGTCATGTTAGATTTTGCACGTCTCCTGGTCAGAAAGACAATATACATTTCACCTGTAGTATGACATGCAGGCCACAGTCAGAAAAATGTTCTGCATACAGTAAATTATTTTCATTTTATAATGGGTGGAAATGCATTATTCTTTAGCTGACATTGTCCCAAACACTAAAACCGAGTGAAACACAATTTGAGAACATAACTTGTTTTCCAAACTGGCCCTGAAATAGCACCATTATGAAACTGAACCCTCTACACTCACCATGTGTTCACCATCTCTGTAGCATCCCAGTCTGTGTCCCCTGAGATGCCCCAGTCACAGATGGCTCACAGGTCCTTTCAGCAAAGTGGGCTTGACACCATTTGAAAATAAAACACCTTCCTAAACCTGGGCTCAGCATTCACTACTTCTATAAAGCACCAGCAGCAGGCAGTTTTAGCTAGAAATCCATCTCAAAAAACAAATATTAAATTCTTTTTTAAATTCGTTTTTACCATAAAATTGTGCTTTGAATCTATCCATGCAAGTTTACAATTGAATCCTCAGTGGAAGTGTTTGTTTTCTAACAGATTTCCCTTCCACCAAATAACAGAAATACTGTTTCTGTGAAGATGAGGGCAGGGCTTTGTCATCGTGGAGCTTTTTTAAGGTGCACCTCCCGACGTGCAACTGTATCACTGCATTTCAATTTCCATTAAACATTGTAAAGTTATATCTTTTTATCAGTTCAAAAGTATATACCACTGGTTATTCCATTTTGCCCTGTTTTGTATTTAAATCTAATCTGCAAAATGAAACCCACAGAAACGAGAAATTGCTATTTTAAAGATTAATAACCAAAGCCACCTTAAGGCTGAGCTGAATGTATCTTTCCCACTTATTGATCTGACTGAGCACTCAGCCCAGTTAGCTGAGATACTTGCAGCTCCCATGGATTGCTGTCTTTATCATTTAGCTTGTATTCAAATTATGCTGCAATCAGCACTGGTTAAACAATAAGTGTCTCCATTAGGGATATACAGTAATATATTTGGCAAAGTGATTGTTTGAAATGCATACATCTTATTGTATTAGTGTTTTGACCAGACATTGCTTCAGGCCTCCATACACTGTTAAGATACTTTGACTGATTTTCTGAGTTTACAAGTACTTTAATTAGTTTTATTTGAACTATGAGGTTAAGGAAAACTGAATGACCCAAAAATTCACATTCTAAAGGAGTGTTTCAGAATTGCTTTACTTTACTGTTTTTTATTTAATAATTCATTGATTTTATTAGATTTTTCTAATTGTCTGTGAATAAACATTGTGATGTTGCTTGGTTGCTCTAATTGAGTTAAAGAATATGATGTAGCTGCTTTTGTCTGTTCTTATGCACCAAAGGTAAACGTTTCTTTATTAACAATTTAACAGTGACAATTACAGTATTAGCATGCACTGAAAACCAGGTATACACATAAAAGTTGTTTTAAACAAAAAAGAGACATCTCCTGCTACTCATTTAGTTAGACTGATCAAAACAGGCTGACAGGGGCTATTGGAGAGATTTTACAGGTCACTGTAACCTTAGCACATATCATGTTTCTCACACAAATTTCTACCTATATACACACAGTTATAGCAGATAGAGTTTCTTGTTTCAAGTATTTGACACAAATTAAATGAACCTATTAAAAAAAATCATAATTATATGAAAACATGAAACAATTTTAGGTTTGCTGTTAAAATGGGGCAGTAATGCAGTGTCCATCATGTCACTTATTTAATTTATCGATTTATAATGAAAACTATTAATTGGTCCTAAAGTCCTAATGCCCTTATTTTAATCATCATTAATCATTAAGTTTTAGTAGTAATATGACTCATGGCATAACCTGCATATGTTGCTCTTATTGAAGCAATAAGACTCCCATATGTTGCAAACATCTAAAAGTCCACGTTTTTCATTATGGGCTTAAAGTAAATCAGCAAAATACATGGGTCCAGGTTTTAGGAAAGGAAAAAAAAAAAGGTCCTTCTGTGTCCGCCATTGGTTGATTCATAGAGGCGGTGTCCAGGCATCCCCCTATTTGATTGGTTGTAAGCAGAGTTTGTGGCCAATGGCTGTGCAGGATTCTACTGGATACTGTGAATGACAATTCAGGAACTCTTGCTCACACCGCATGTAGCGCAGAGGAGGAGGCGTAAACACTGACATAGCTAGGTAGCCAGCAAGGTAAGCAATAAAAACAGCACGAAAATATATTTAAGCTGTAGTTTTTGAACATCGGAAATTTGTGAAACAATGACGTGTCAAAACCATTAACCGCGGAAAATTGGCGTTCGGTCGGTTTTCCTTTGTAAAAACGCAATGGTTTGGTCTGGTCTCACTAATGGAGCATCGGGTTTTCAGTCCGGCCTGCTAACGTTAGCTCATCACAACGACTTTGGTGCGTGCACCCTGCGCGGGAAATTTTGTTTAAATGATTTATTCACTCGAATACCCCCCAGAAACCATCTATCACGAACATTTGTCGTCCTGCGTGTCGTATCGTCGCTTTCTAACTGGACAAAGCAGATTGATCGTCGACTGAACCGTGCTTCGTGGTCGTCATCGTGAGCTGGTGTGTTAGCATGTGCTAGCCAGCAGCATTGGCGTCTCGCGAGCACGCAGGAAAATCAACGTGACTAGGCCAACGTTAGCGGGGCTTCAACCTTTGGCATGTGGGTCTGCGTTGAAAGCCCAAAACGCTCTACGTTGCCTGGTTTTCTTTCTTGAGATTGATGTCTGGTACATTTCATTAAAACGAATCGGTCTTTTAAAAAAATTTTAATCGGGCATTTAGTTGCTATTTTAGAGATGTTGGCCGTTAACACGATGCGATGTGACTGCCCTCTAGAGCTAGCTTCCAAAGTTAGCACACAAACTACAGCATGCTCTCATGGCCGCGGCGTGTTGGCGTGATGCTGGACAAAGTTATGGGAGAAAAAGCGCCGTTTTTTGTTAAATAAACGGAAGAGCTCGGTGAATAAATTTTATTTGGTTCACTTAGGGCACATCCATGTAACATTACCTAGTTGTTGCAGCACTCTTATATAAGCTACAAGTTGGGGCCCGACCTATATTCAGAACCATTGTAAGAACCGAAAGCAACAGGTTCCCATCGGTGAATTTATTCTAGGGTAATTCCGTTTGATTCGTTGCGTTGTCCCCTGCAGTTTTTTCGGTACTTACTGCGAGGGAATCTCAACTCACATTTTTCCGACTTGATGTCTTTAGCAAACTGAAGTTTGGCCTGTGGTGATCACAGCATGTTTCCATTAACAAACTCGTGTAAGTTACTTTAGTAGTTAACAGTAGTGTAATGGCCAATTATAGGGTCTTCACCCGCCCCCCCAGATCATAGGGTGCACTCCATAAACCGCCCGGTACGCTGCCGTTTTTGGCCGGGTGGGCGTGCATTCCCGTTCAATTTGAAATCGGCACATGAAACGGCACAAGCCGCTTAGGCCAACCTGAATGCACAGCGCAGTGCGGCAAGTCAACAGAACAACACGTGGAGTCTAGTCTAACGGCAGACAGAGAGGCACAACCTTAATGTTTTATGTACTCTGGCCACACTTAAGCTGCATCCATATTTGGATAAAATACTTTGAGGATCGCATTTTGTTTATTGACCTTTGTGTAATAATGGAGGCCCAATGGAGTGCACCTATAGATTAGATCCCCTGTGTTAGTGTCTGAGGTTTGTGCTGTTATTTGACTCTGATGTAAAAATTTGAGGTATGTTCCAAAAGAGCCAGCTTGGCAGCCTGAAGGCCACTCTTCATGTTGCCTACACCGGCTGCACATCGTATGGTCAGCACAACAGCTGTTCATTTACCAGTGTGCTCTGGTGTAAACAGCTGCAAAGTGTAAGATTTATATATCAACAGGCTTTCACACTAAATGACACAAATATTATGTGCTTGGCAGAGGGAAGGTAGATGATGTCAGAAAATGGTTGTTAGAAGCCTTATTAGATTTAGTAACTATTGACAAGTATGTTATCTTTAAGTTTTAGAATCATACTAAAATTGTGAAAACAGTAAATTGGCACCCATCAGAAACTGCTTGTGATTTAGCAGTGAAAAGCTAAAACATTAAGACAGCACATTCTTTCTGCCAGCATGTTCATGTGTGCACTTCATTTACAATAGGGAGTCAAAGCTGAATTTATTCTGCACAAATGTTTGCAGGAACCAATAATGGTGCATGCAAAGGTAATAATCCGATTCTTTATTAAAAAGAACTGTTTGGTGTGAAATCCTTAATGAAAACAGAAATGTAATCTGTCCAGCATTGAGGGTTTACATTTAGTTCAAATGAATGTAACATTTTATTTGAATATGAAATGTGTTTATTGATGTGTTCCTTATGTATTGTTTAGGTAATGGAGATGAGCAGCAACAGTGAGTGCTTTGGATGTGGCCGCTCTGGGCATTGGATCAAACATTGCCCTAATGCCAGTGGTGCACGTGGACGTGGCAGGGGTCGGGGACGAGGCAAGGGTACTATATACTATCCAGACCACATCAAATATAGGATAAATATATAAATACCTGAGCTACATATATTTTACTGCACATTTATTATTCACTTGTAGCACTTTTTTTAAAAAATTCATTAATTAGAACTTTGTAGTCCCCTTTTAATTCAAATCTGACTGTCATTTCAGAGCTCTTCTGTTATCGTTGTGGTGACCAAGGACACATGGCCAGGGACTGTGACCAAACTGAGGATGGTGGGCATTGCAGTTCTATTCCTTGTAATTAATTTCTGCTTAGTTTTTGTAAAGTGGTAATTTGATCCCGACACAATTACAGAAGTAATTACAGCAGAATTTTTTTTTATTTTTCTTCTACATAGCGTGCTACAACTGCCACAGGAGTGGCCACATTTCTCGGGACTGCAAGGAGCCGAAGAAGGAGAGGGAGCAACTCTGCTACACCTGCGGCAAAGCTGGGCACATGGCCCGCGACTGTGATCATGCCAATGAGCAGAAGTGCTACTCCTGCGGTGGGTTTGGCCACATCCAGAAACTCTGTGATAAGGTGAAATGCTACAGGTAGGTGTTGACTGATAAGTTCTGTATTGGAAATTAAACAGGGCCTTAGGGTGTAGTACCTTATTCACCATATGTTGCGTCCTCTCTCTTTTAGGTGTGGTGAGATTGGTCACGTTGCTGTGCATTGCAGTAAAGCCAGCGAGACTAACTGCTACAACTGCGGAAAGGCAGGCCACCTGGCAAAAGAGTGCACCATTGAAGCCACCGCATAATCAGTGCCCTCTGTTGCCCCTCCTTTTTTTCAGATTGATGGTTGGTTGTATTATTTTCTCTGAATCCTCTTCACTGGCCAAAGGTTGGCTAACAGAGGCTAGTCCCAGGCCAGTGAGCCTCTCGACATGTAATACAATGAAAGGGGTGAAAAAAAAAATCTTTCTGCATTCAATACAAAAATGTTTTAGTTTGGTAGCGGTGTTATGTATAATGCTTTGTTAAAGAACCCCCCTTTCCAAGCCACTGGTGATCAGAGATGAATAAATGGGACTAAACATATGGGAATCTGTAGGACCTCTGAGCTTGTGGAAGTGAGTCTCAGTAAATGAGATAGAAGAAGGGAGTAAGTAGAAACCGAACTTCCATGTATGGTTATTTTGGTTTGTTTTAGTGGGATATGAGTTGGCCAAGAGAGTATGACATGGAAACAGTTCATAACATGACGCATTTCAGCCCTACAAGCAGCTAAGTGGGCGATGACAACCTACATGTTATATTGCTAACAATATCAAAATTTTGGAGGTATTAAAAGAAATTCTTTTATAGAAATCTGTTTACAATTTAAATACCACTTCGTAGTCCAAGGTAGATTTTTCCTTTTAAAATGGCTTTGGAATTTCTTTTTTTTTTTTTTTTTACCTTGGCAAAATTTAACATCAAGAACAGTTGTCAGATCAGCAGAATTAGGGGTTATTTGGGAATGAAAAATGTTTTCACAGAAATCAAAATGTTATTTTTGTACAATATCACTTAGACTACTGTATAAATACCATTTGCTTGTACTCAGTTTTTAAGTCGGAAGGAAGTGCAACTGAAGTCCTAGAAAATAGAAATGTAATTTTAAACTATCAATAAAGCTGGAGGAGCACGGGGAAGATCTTGTGTCTGATTTGAGTGCAATAAGATTTAAAATGGCTGTCCTTTACAGGTGGTGATTACATGAAGCAAACGGATTATTGTGTGAAATTAGTAAATCATTATGTGTTATAGCTTTATCTAACACAAAGTCTTAAGACAAACCTATATGCAAGATGATAATTTGGATAAATGTTTGTGGGATAACTGCAATTAGTGAAAATGTGTGTTTTCTAGTATTTGTGCTATTCTCAAGCTTCATCTGAGACCCTTTACAGTTACATTGCAGTATTTATCCTGAATTATCATCCATTGTGCTTGTGCAACCCCGCTCCTATGGAGGTTTTAAAAAGGGGCAGCGGAGCATGATGTTGAAAGAGGATTGTGTGTTCTCCAACAATAAGGGTCAGATTTTCCTCCAAAATCCATCTCTGACATGAAGGCTGACTGCTGTGAGACGAACGGTGAAGAAACAAAAGCTGTTTCAAACTCCGGAATGTGAAGACTTAAAATGGAGAATTAAATCCGTATCCACGCTGTGGCTCAAAGGACAAAACACGCCATGAAACACATCGCCATCCGTGTGTGTGTGTGAGACATGGGTGAAGGAGAAGCTTCACTGTAAAGCGCCATCGAAGCGGGAATTTACCATGTAGGAATCAGTTGGTTTTGGGGGACAATGGTGATCAATGAGCTGGTGAAATTCCGCAGCTTCGTCTTGTGATCTGCAGAGGTGCTCACAAGAAATGGTGAAGCTCAAGCTCCACCTCGGCGTCGACAACGGCAGCTGGGGTGGGGGCAGTGCAGATGCAGCTCCATCCGGTAGAAATGCAGCAAGAGACCCTCCTACTCCTCATATGTCGTCATCGGGTCTCGCCCAGTGAAATTATAGGCAAGAAAATACTTGAGGCGAAAAAAAAAAAAAAAAAAACCGAAGTCGAGCAAACCAGCGCGGCCGGACCGAGCCGGCTGATGCTTTGTGCGGGGGTCGTGTTGATCCACGTATCTCATTGTGACCCGCAGACAAACCGAGGAGATGAGGGGACTCCTGCCCTTTTATCGGGGCCTGTGCACCCTGATTAACCGCCGAGCCCGACGAAACGCTGGGATTGTCGGTTCTCGGTGCGGGTTTTGCGGAACTCAGTCAAACAGCAAGGTACGGTTCGAGCTGCGGCTGCCGCTGCTCCCTCGGCTCCGGCAAACGTGACGTTGTTGACACGGCGAGACTTTGTAGCGGTTTCAGGTTCGTTGTTACGATTGTAGCCGGTCGACGGCACGTCCGAGCTTTCGGCCGTCAGTCAACTTTCTCAGACGCGGATGCGCCGGCACGGACGGAACGACAGACAACAGGGACAACAACAGATGTGGCTTTGTGTGCTTTCCCTCAAAAGAAAACTGATCGTTGAAACACTGTGTTCCCCGCTTGTTGTTAAGCCCCAAAAGATTAATATTATTTTTTTTTTCCGTTTGATGCGCTGTAAGATGCTTTGTATGGAACCGGATTCCTCAGGGATCTGCTGTGTCACTATAGGATCCCCTCTGTTGCTCCTCTGTGGAGAAGCAACCTCCTGCACTCTTTGTTGAGTCAACCATGTCACTAACACAATACCCTGTCATGTGTGGGAATAACGGTCATTATTACACGTAATATACAGTGAACTTTATGTAACATGCCCAGTGATCCTTTGGATTGCGTTTCCCCCCTTGTGTTAAAATTATTAAGCTTTAAATGCACACACTTGAAAATTTACTCGTACTCAACTTTCGTTATAACCCACGTTAAATGTCATTATACATTTACTGAATCACTGTTTCACTGCCAAGTTTAATCATTATGGCCAGGCACATTATTAATCAGCTATCTGCCTTAATCCACACTGTTGCATATTTTATTTCACGGTAAAAGAAAGCTGCTCTATTTTGTTTCCCTTTTTTTGGAGTTTGGCTGATGGATCTTTGTTTTTCCTTCCCTTCTAAAGCCACAGCCTCGCTTTGGGCTGTTGTTCGACATTGATGGTGTGCTTGTCCGGGGAAGGTTGCCAATCCCTGCTGCAAAAAAGGCGTTTGAGAAGTTGGTCGACCCTCAGGGACAATTTGTGGTGCCAGTTGTTTTTGTCACAAATGCAGGGAATTGCCTCCGACAAACAAAAGCAGACCAGCTCTCTCACATCCTGGGAGTACCTGTAAGTAACTGTCAGGAAAAGTCACTGTATCATTTAGACCACATATAATAACAGATGCATGTTTATTCTTGCAATAATGTGGTGTCTCTTGACAAGTGTGTTGTTTACCTCTCCTAACCCGTGATCCATTTTCAGATCACACAAGATCAGGTGGTTATGTCCCATAGTCCACTGAGGATGTTTAAGAAGTTCCATGACAAGTGTGTGTTGGTGTCTGGACAAGGACCAGTTCTGGAAATTGCTTCCAAGTATCCTTGAATCTTAGTTACTTATGTTTTTAATACACGATTTATGTAATGTTTTACTTGAATCATTCTCTGTTTTTCTCCTTAACACCTTGTCTGTAGTGTGGGCTTTAAGAATGTTGTTAGTATCGATATGTTAAGGGAATCATACCCATTACTGGACATGGTGGATCACAACAGGAGACCCAAACTGCCGGTGAGAAACAGAAATAAGATGTCCATTGTAGCAGTATCAAAATATTCTATACTCATACACAACATCATGTTTGGTTTCTTTTCTCTCATTTCAGGCCAGTCCTGTTGGCAGTTTTCCTAAAGTTGAAGGTAAGAACATTTCTTCCTGTTCATGTTAAAGGCATCTGCCAAATTTTTATATTATTTGTGTACTCAGTTTTTTTTGTTCATCTTTTAATTCCACCCTCAGCTGTTATTCTGTTTGGGGAGCCAATTCGATGGGAGACCACACTGCAGCTCATAATTGATATTTTGTTGACCCATGGTAACCTCAGCAATGCTTACCAAACTCAAAAGATACCTCACCTACCCCTGCTGGCCTGCAACATGGACCTCATGTGGATGGCTGAGGCACATTCTCCACGGTAACCATTGCAAATCAGTGCAGTCACAAAAGACCTAAAAGGATTTCATTTATTGTCATCTATTAAAGTCTTCTAAACTGCTGCATGAATGCTTGTCCTTAGATTTTTTTGTCTGTCTCCCACAATCTCATTTTGTCCCAGGTTTGGTCATGGGACATTCCTTGTGTGCCTAGAGAATATCTACAAGAAGATAACAGGAAAGGACCTGAAGTATGAGGCTCTCATGGGAAAGCCCAGTGAGCTGACCTACCAGTTTTCAGAGTACCTCATCAGAAGCCAAGCCATGCAGCGGCAATGGAAACTTCCCATCACTTCCCTTTATGCTATAGGGTAAGACGTTGTGTTTCTCTCTGTATTGGAAAGGTATTTAAGAATATATGGAATATATCAGGAAAATGGCAAGACTCGCACGATGATCAGCATGCGGATCGCAGTGGCAAGTAATAAAAAGAGGCGGAGGGCTGAGACAAGTGCTGCAGAATAAAAAAGAGGTAAACGAGCAAAAATGTCGCCCAATAACTACATGAGAAAATATATAAAAAAAAATGACAGGTCGTCCTTTTAACTGACCACATACTGTATCATAGTTTTCAGAACTTCCATATTTCACTTCAACTTTTTGTCACGATTATCACCATCATGCTGGTACAGGGGTTCTGTCTTTGCATGTGCCAGCACTATTAATTGCTCCTTCATTGGTTGAGATGCACACAGCAGCAGAAAATCAAGAACTGCATCCTTGCACATATCAGTATCTCGGCTAACCTTGGGTACACTGCATTAGACCCTAACTAAACCTTTTTTGCACTCTCAGGGATAACCTCATGACTGACATCTATGGAGCCAATCTCTACAACCGCTACCTTGAAGAGAGAGCTGCTAGAAAGAGCCCCAAGGCCGTCGCTAAGAGGGTGGCCGCCACAGGGTCCACCACAGCCGTGCCCCAAGAAGAGGAGATCGACAACCTGTGGGAGAGCGAGCTAGCGCTGCCCTCTGCTACTTCCTGCAAGTCCATCCTGGTCTGCACAGGGGTCTACAACCCAAACGCAGAGGTGCCGTCTGATGCAAACCACTGCATCAAAGAGACTGTGTTCCACGGGCACAGAGATTTCAGGTTTGACCCTGCGCTAGTGGAGCCAGGGCACATTGTGCAGGATGTTGCAGAAGCTGTTGACCTCATCTTTGAGCAGGAGAAGTTTGTGCGCCAGTAGAGATTTAAACTAAGAGGTTAATATTAATGTGTGAGTGGAGGTCCAAGTAGAGGAGGGGTTGAGCATTAAACCTGGTATATCATTTAATGCGTAAACCCGTGGAAGCCTAACACTGTGGACATTGTCATCCGACCGGGCATTAACAAAATATGGGTCACCTCCTCCAACATGGAGGCAAACTTTAGAGAAAATTACTGTTACTGTCAACCACACTTTTATATTGTTTTCTTTATACTGCTAGACTTAATTACTGATTTTTAATTAAGGAAAACTGTTAACAACTGCCTTGTTTGATCCCCACTTAGTATTTTTGTAGATGATAGTGTTGTATTAGATTACAGTTCCTGAAATCATCCTATATTTATTATGGGAATTTACCAGTGTTTTTAAGGACCTCGTTCAGATAACATTTGACCTTTATTCTTAAGGTGACCATTTCTTATTGCGTTTTAGTCTTTTGTTTACCCATTTATCCTGGAAAATCTATGCATGGAATATAAGAGTAGTACTACTGTTCTGTAAAAACAACCGTTTGATGTGCAATATTGTCCTGTAGTAGTACTGTCTGTCTGCATTTTGTCTAGTGAGAGCCAGTATTTGCACACATCATTTCATCTTTGGTAAATGATGGAATCCTGCCATAACTTGTTTATTATGATTTTTAAATTTGAATTCTAAAAGTAAAAGACAGCTGAACTTCTATTTGGATAGAAGCACAATACTAATCATAGGCAGTTACTGCTCCATATTCAACCACTTGTTGTAATTCACTCGTTGTAAATACCTTGACTTGAAAAAATACACTGAATAGTTACACAAGTTTTGCAAACTGTGTTATTTCAATCAGAAATGATCCACAACATATTGGAATTATATAATGGGTCTAGATATTCCAATTCAAGCTCAGTTATTTTCAACACAATTACAACTTCAAGTAATTTTCAATACTCTCATATATTCTCATATCTGGGGTTTGTAATGAGCCCATTTCTAATGATGTAACCAATAAAATGCAGATGGATATCACATAAAAGTTTTACAATGCACAACATGAGACACTTTTCATAAAATACATTCTCATTAATTTTTCTGGAGCATGAAACATAACATTTCCAAGAAAAGAGTTGGGCTACATGGCAGGGAAAGTTGAACACGCGTGAAGATTCAGAGGTTGCTGCCTTCACCTCTCTTTGGGAATTGTAGTGTTTTTGTAAATTCTAATGTAACACACACAGAGGTCCCTTATGTTGCCTTTATCTTTATATTGTGCTTCTTGTGCAGCACATCCAGTACTTGTGGCAGCAACTCCATGTTTACAAGTGGGCTTTCTAGGTCCTCTGTATAAGTGTGACCCTCCAAGTCCACACTGACCTCTGACATTACAGTGTGCAGCCTCCTCCTGTGTTTGGGCTTCAAATCATTTGCCTTGAATCCAACAGGTCTTTCATTAATGTACAGAACGAAAGTGGACCTCCTGGCTAATCTGAAGCTGAACAGGAGGAGGACAATAACACAGATTGACATCAGTCCCATTATGATGTTGTAAGTTGCCCCATCAGTACAAATTTTCCGGACACAGGAAGAAAAGTAGTCATCACTTAGCTCACTGATGGCTTTGTCAGCCACAAAGCTCGGACTAATGCAGGTGGGTTCCTTTAAAACAATAGCCCTATTCTTCAGCAACCAGTTCCTCAGGTACTGGATGCTGCAGTCACAGTGGAAGGGGTTCCCAGATAGTGAGACCTTTTTCAGACTAACCAGTTTGTCAAACTTGCCTGGGGACACTGAGGTGAGCCAATTGTCCTGCACATAGAGCTCTGTGGTGTCTAAAGGCAGAGGAGGCAGCTTCGTGAGGCTTAAAGTGCTGCAGTTGACTTTCAGACCACCTAGGAGGAGGCCTGCACATAAGCACGGATGTTGAGCAGCGTGTGCACTCGATGTGGCCAAGATCAGGAAGACGGCTAGGTCTAAATTGAAGAACATCCTGGAAAATCAGGAAAAGTATGTTTTCAATTTGCACAGCGTAATGTTGAGATATGGCACACACTTAATAAGCAGAGATTAAGTCACAATACTCAAAAAAAATATTCAAACCTTCTAGAGCCAAGCCAACTTTAAAGGTGCTTCCTGTGGCGCCAGTCATCCTTCCACTCTAGCGTATTCGCTGTTTTAGTCCAGAGTTGTTTTGTGAGCCTTAAGAGTATTTCTCCTGACCTCAAGGTATTCTTGTTTTGTAACTAAAAAGCTTTAAATCCAGAATAATTTCACGTCTAATGGAGAACAACATCAGTGTGCATCGCGCCAAAAATGCTGCAGAGTTATGGCGCATTTGACATGAAGGAATCCATCTGCTTTAAGGAGATAAGAGCTGATCTGTTGCACAGGCTATCGGAGGCTCTCCCACACATTAGTTTTATGGCTGACATCCACTGCAGTGTTCAGGCCACAGTGGGCACTTCAGTCTAAAATACAGCTGGGAGCTTGTGCAAGTTTATGTGGATCTGAATGTACCTTGAGATATTTTGGCAGTTAAATACCAAATGAGTTTGAGGGGAGAAATCTACAATGCAACAAAAATGTAAAAAGACCATCACACTTCAACCGTTAAAAGCTGAAAGGTAAGTGCATAAATAGTTTCCACTGGCTGATCCGTGGAGAAATCATGTAGCAGGTGCACTTTTTACCCCATAGGTGGTGTAATGGTGCAGTTCTTTCCACTTCATTTTAACACATGCCCTCTAGAGGAAATGCGGCAATGCTAGTGGAAAGTGCTGGAGTCTGCAAGTGGAAGATATGAAAGCCCAAAGATTAGACACTAATGTGGAGTGCGTTATACAAGAAAGGAACAAAAACGGTTTCATGTGAGTCGCAGTGACAGCGTACTCTGTGCTGAGTGTAAAATGTTGAATGATACATGACTTTATAACACTGCAGAAAAAAACAACGCCTGCTTACCATAAGTCATATATTTGTTTATTTTGCGTTCTCAACATTGTCACAGTTGAAGTTTTACAATAACTGGGGGTCTTACTGACTCACTACTCACTGTACAAACAGAATGCACATATAAATGAGGCCGTCCTTGTCATGTCCATTTTTTAAAAAATGTATCTCAAGCCAGACTTAACAGCTTGAAGCAGGGTGTTTGTCCGTGTGTAAAGTGTGTGTGTGTGTGTGTGTGTGTGTGTGTGTGTGTGTGTGGGGTGGGTGGGGGTTGCATGTATGAGAATAGAGCTGGATGTAAATGGCAGCGAACTTTCTAACAGTCTGATTTTAATTTCTACAGCAAATGTCAGTTCACTATAGCTGGAGACAATCGATATGTTTGGATCACCCCCTACATCCACCTGTGAGGTGATGCGTCTACATCCTGATCTTAATTCTTGTTATCAGAATAGGCTACCGATCATATACACATTATGTACAATTCCTTTAAACCCCATCTTGGTCCCTTTACAGCTTCATAAATATAAAGCCTCCTGCAAAGCATTTCATCAGTTTGCACATCAAAATCCCCATATGTACACGATGAAAGCCCTCAGCAACGGAAGTGCAATGTTCATTGTTTGTAATTTACACAATGGCTTTGTTAATGAAATGCATGCTGAGTTTCAATAACTACCTAACATGAAACAACAAGAACACGTCAACATCAGGAAATTCCAAATTAATTAAAACCAAAGCAGAAGTTAGAATTTATAGGCTGATTGTTTCCCCCCCCCCCATCAGCTCACAGTGAACAGGACACATGATGCATCAGATCCATGCAGTGCATTGTAGGGGTACTTCCGAAAAAATAAATGACTGTAGACATTTGAAGCACTACAACACACACCAAAATTAACAGACTCCTTGGTTTAACATCATCATCATCATCATCATCCCAAAACATAGGAAACCCATGGAAAGACACATTCAGCTGATCATTAATGTCCCATGTGTGATATGTCTGTCATCAAAATGTTTTTCATTATTTCACATGAGGAGAAGAGTGTGAGAAGAAGCAATGGATTTCTTTGTGAACGTTAAAATACATTTACAACCTGAATATTGGGACAAACAGTTTACTGTCACTAATTTACACACTAGAATAGACTCTTATTTGTAGGATGTAGAAAGTTATTCTTTACATAGACCCATATACCTTTGTTCAGTTTGCATTTTGTATATTATAACTGCATTTCCTGAAAAAAAAGTGTTCTTTCATATGTGCTTATCCAGCAAAATATTTCTGTTCATCCCAAACAGAAGCATTCTCCTTTTATTAAAATATATACACACATTCCTCTTTCCACTGTGAACTGTTTAAGTATTTATATATTCTTAAATGAAAAAAAAAAGTTTTTTTCCCCTGAATCTCGTCCTGGACAAGATACCAGACTTCCACTCTCAGTACAAGTCTGAACATGATTGCACTTAAACTTGCTATGGTAACACTGATTTGTTATACAATGTGCTGAGGATAGCCTTACATCAATAACATTACATGCAAATCACTTAGTAGACATTCCACTGAACTCTATGTCTGTAGCCTCCTAAGACCATGAGGACAGCCAAACATTAATTTACTGAGAAAGACTTTGACAGGGGTCAAAAACAAAAATAAATAAATAATGAGGCAACATGAAAATGCATAAATCAGAGGGACACCTTGCTTGTTCTTAATGTACAAAATCAGTACAAAGATATTGCACACATGATAGAAAAATGAAAAAAATATATACTTCACTATGTAAGGACTGATTTTGTTCACTTCCCAAACCTTGTTGGTGAATAAGAAACATATACGAAACAAGGCAAAAGAAGATTTCAAAAGTGTTTCTGCTTTCGATGTGAGACTCGAGAGAGAGCAGCTGTTGCACATGTCACGTGAAATCTCATGCGTTCTGTGGTTCTACTTTGAATGTAATAAAACATCTTTTTACTCATTCACTGCCTTCATTAGTTTTTCAGGTTTGAGCAGCCACAATATGAGAAGTAAATGAAGATTAAAACAACCAACCATCTGTGAGAGTTGACAGGAAGTCTGCTTTTGAGGCTCCAGCTCTGACAGCACAGCCCTTTTAGGCCCATATGCAACAGCTGCCATCCACAGGCTCCTCCTGGTCTATTTGAAAGGCAAAAATTCCAGAATAGATTATAGGCCAGGCTGAACGGGAGTGCACTCCTTTCAGATCTACATCCTGTTACCACAGAGCCAGTATAATACTGATAAAGTTTTTGCTGATAATAATAATTGTAAGTATAATCTTACAAATTACTTTACACACAATATACTGTACATGAAGTCTCGACTAAATAGGTTATGCATTAATAATTGGCACATTTATTTATGAGAGCTAAGAGACAACACATATAGCTGTTATCTACAGTAAATACAGCACTAGTACTACTATGACTGAGATGGTCGACTCAGCTGTTTATCAGTCCTTTGATTTAAGTTCATGTGAAATCATGATATCTAGGTTTTTCACTACGTGTGAGCTCTACGGGAGGCAACGACAAATAGCATTCATATGACAGCGGCATGTACACGTGATCTGCAAACCAAAGAGTTGAAAGTCGACTTCTGAAAGGCTATACCCAAGAAATTACCCCATCATTGTGACAGAAGAAACAGTCAGACATGTTCTTATTGTAGGTCGTCTTTGCCCCTGATGATGTGAAGGTAAAACAGGCTGTTGAGGGAATGAAGCAGTGGGAAACAGCTCGATGAGAAAACATCTCTTCAGCGATCGAAGAGCATCTTCCTGTACAGAACCCTAACTCACAAAACCCTGATCACAAGCCCATGATCAGGCAAACTAGTAAAGGCCCCTGGTGGAAGATTTGAGTCCAATTTCCTTCCTGCATATTAGCTGGACCTGGAGGTGAAAAAGGTGACTGCATGTGACCGGTTTCCATCACAGCAGCAGTAAAACACAGTGGACAGGCCATAGAGTCATGCTGTCAGTCCCTTTGGTGTAAGCAAGTGTTCCTCCATCATTAAGTTCCCTCCTTGCTTCTCCGCTCTGCATTAGGAGCATCACACTACGGTGCTGATGCCACTGTGTTTGGGTTTGGGGCCGCTAGGTGCCGAACCCACTTGCTGACTGTGGTGGTGAGGAGCGTGCTGGGAGTGTGGGGGGTGATGGGAATGCTGGCTGTAATGGCTGTGCTGTGAGTGGGCGTGTTGGTGCGAATGTGAGGCGTAGGCTGGGTGCTGGTGGTACTGCGTGTGGGGAGGGGGGTGGTAGTGGTGGTGGTGGTGGTATGGCGGTGGGTTCTGGGGGACTTGGCAGTACTGGGAATGGTGACCGTGGTGTTGGGCCTGCACGGCATGCACGGCCTGTGCTGTGTGGTGTAGGTTGGTCGGGTGCGGTTTGTGGGATATAAGGGTGGGCTGACCGGATGGAGGGTAAGGGGGGTGGCTCTGGGATGACGGTTTGCCTCGCTTGCTCCCAAAGAGCGACCCAAGGATGGAAGTCGATGCCGAGTTAGGGATGGAGGATTGGCCGCGGGGTGCGCCCTCACGTGGCGTGGTGGCTCTCCGGCGCGTGTGCGGACTGCTAATGATGGACCCCTGCAGGAGGGAAAAAGGTAACAGCGTGTCTGTCAGACAATGTGCAAGTGCTAGTGCAAGACAGCTACTAAACTACAGCTACGAGGCACCAGCAGGATGAAGTCACAGTTGCCTTATTTCAGTAGCAAAATGTTATAGGGCATGCAAATGAGAAACTAAAATGGTTTTCATGATAGGCAGCAGCAACACTAGGAACATTTCAGCTTGGGCAAACACTTGATGTAGGGGGCCTATATTCAAAAGAGGTAACTGTTAAGATGCTAACAGCTTGAAAGAATAAATCTGAAACAAGACTTCTTACATAAATATCATTAACAAGGGTAAAAAATAAGACATTGCACCTTCGTGGCAGTCAGTGTACCAAACCTTCTAAGAGTCACACATGCAACTTGTTACAGTCAATGAAGGCATAGTATCCACATGCAGAGGATTTGACAGGCAAACTCATCATCCACACATCAGCATTTAACTATAAGTCAGAAGGCAGGAGGGACTAAAGTCTTGCAGACTTCACAACAGGCCTGGACACTCGGACGCCTGTTCTAGTTCAACGGTACTCGCTATCCATGTGTGAATTCTCCTAAAAAATTTGTTTTCCTATGACACATGCTGCATCTAAAACAGGAGAAAGACCATATGGGGGTCTTTGAAAGCAGAATGAAATTTTCAGGGTCCCAGACTTCAACAGAACACATGAACTCATGAACACATGAAATGAGTGGAAGATGAATGAATGAAATCCACATCTTTAACAGTCCGTGTGAAGCCCATCAGTAGACCTCTGAGAATGATGGCTACAATCCTTCCTGAACCTTCCTGTGCATTTAAGACATGTTTTGGATAAGAGAAAAAAGAAAGACTTGGACAGTGAGAGGGGCTGCAGGAGATGTACAGAATAAAACCCTGCCACAGAAGAACCAAACGAAAATCTCTTGGATGTGATTGCATGAAAAGACAGACAGAGACAGGTGACAAGGGAAGGGACCAGGGGAGGGATTAGTAGAGTCATGCTTGTAGGAAGATAAAGTGTATATTGGCCATACAAAATGACCAAAACAGAAGATCTCCGGCTTCCAAAAACAGGGGCAGGACCAGAGGCAGGCAACCCATGCATGCACACTAACTGAGGCAAGCAGGTCATAAGGCATCCCAGGAAGAAAATAAAAGATCCAAACAAATGGACTGAGTCTATGAAGCAAAGAAGGTGTAAGACCAAAAATAAATGGTGTGTTTTCACAGTGCACATCATCACATAGAGAGTAGCTTGGATACCAGCTGCTTCCAACTTACTTCCATATTGCTGTCTAGTGATCCTGCACTGCTGCGACGCCCCCGCTTGCCTGCCCGAGACATGCAATACCACAGATTAGAGATCGACAGCACTCCTGGATCGACTACAGACGTTTAGGCCGCCCACCAGTCCCGCAGGGGGGCAGTGCAGTGAATTGTGACTGTGAGTAAGGTCCAAATATGGGCGGGAAGGGGAGAGGGCATTCAGGTCTGAGGTGGTGTGTGGCAGGTGGTTCTGTGGCTAACTAGATGGTGAAGCCTTTACTCTTCACTCAGGTTGCAAACTAAAGGTGCATAGAAATTTGAGTGGCTTTTAAAGTTTTAAAACGCACTACAAACCGCAGGCTTGGTCAAGTAATACTTTGAATTATCAGCAAATATGGACTCCATGAGCACCAAGACTGATGGACCGTGTCCACAGTGACGATTTATGACAAATTTGTGGGATACTTCTAAAAACTCTAAAATCTGATCAGGGATGATGCCTATACAATTTTCCCCAGATTTGTCGTTTTATACAATATGACAACTCGTTTTTAATGTTGCCAAAAGATGTAGATTTTCAGGTTCAGGGGTTTGGCAAAAAGCCAGTCTCAGTGACAGTCACAAAGGAGGAGACACATCAAAAGCAATACAGTGGTTGTTGCACATGGGATGTACAGGCATATACAGATCTGAGGGCGAACAGAGCTCTTTGCCGCAGTTAGGCACAGTCAGCCAATGATACATGACCAATAATCACACAGGAACAGGAAAAATACCTGATGTGTATGGAAAGAACAGTAAATACACATGAAATGGAGTATGGCAGGAAAAACTCAAAGAAAACCACGTAACGAAAATGAGCCCACTAACATGCCACGCCCTGCATCGAAGAACACATGAGACACGAGGGTGACAGGACTTCTACAGATTTCTTTACAGTCTGACTTGATCGATAGGATAAAGCGTGTGGAGGCAAACATGGCGGCAGACCCCTGACTGGATTTTGTTTTGTTAGCAAACTAAACACCCAGTAACTTCACATAGCTGTTATCTGCAATGAACCAATAGCATTTTTGCTTCAGAGACACAGCGTATATTCATGGATGTGAAATGACTGCTTTCGCCCAGACTAAACTATATCTGGATCTCCTGGCTGCACAAGAATGACTTACAAATATATGTGAGAGGAAATGCGATGCAATTTCCGAATAAAACACAAGATTATTATGAAATGTCTTTGGATGAAACAAACGTAGGATTGCAAAAACAAAACAAAGAAAAGGTGATGATAGAAACATGAATGAGCCATCCAAATGTTAGGGGTGACAGCTGCCCGTCAATTTCATTCATCACTGAGAAGACAAATCTAGAACATCAATCTTAACTTTCTCAACAATTAACCTCTAGTCAAGTTGTCTATATTAAATCTTTGAAGTCATGTCAAACACCATTCGTCTCTCTAGAAGTATACGGAGCACAAATAAATACCAAATAGACCAAACTATCCAATCATGAGTGAGTGAGTTAGATCAATGTGTGGTGCCGTGAAACAACATTTTGCTCTTTCTATCCCCTTGATGCCATCACAGAGAGGTGGATGACACAAGGACAATAAGTTTCTATGACAGAACCAGCTGGCAAGAGCAAAGACGTTTGGGTTGTACCTGCATCGGAGAGGTCTCGCAGGGAGCTGCTGAGGGCGCTCCTCTTTAGGCCCTCCCCCATGGCGTAGGTGTCATCCAGACTGGCGCGGTTCATGCTCCCATTGCCAGCTTCCTTCTTCAGACCCGAGCTCTGCGACATGCTGGGTCTCACCACTCCCTTTTGCTTCTCTAGCTCAGCTGTGGAAACGAGCCAAGGAAAAACTGAGGTAAGTGGTTTTACGTGTCACCCGGGCCAGCGACTGGCTTTAGAACCTGTCTGCGATGCTGTCTGAAACTCATGAATGCCCCACTGTTGATCCACATTATTTCCAACATCCTGATTTTGTATGTCTCAATAGAAATTCTTTCTGGGTGTCCACAAAAACTGTCCCCTATTATGTTAGCCACCCTGTGAACTCTGTAAACATTCTCCCTCCTAAACTGCTGCAGTTGAGTAATGAGGACTATGCCCTGTTTCCATTTTACACAGCCTGAGGTACAGGGAGTAAAAGGGGGGATGGGAGGGGGGGGGGGGAAGCAGCTCACACTCTATTCTGTACTTCTCCATTTCCTGGACCTCTGCAATGGACTCTCGCAGGTCATCTGTGAACTTCTTACGGTCCTGGGGGTTGGGTGCATTGAAGTTGATGAGGACTTTGATGTCTGCACCTGGTATCGCGGATGTAAGTCTGATTCCATTTGGGTAATCTGGGGCAAGAGCAAATAGAGAGGGACAGACATTTACACGAGGGCCATTGATTAAAACCAAGTTAACACACAACGGACGAATCTGACTGACGTTTGGAGTGTAAACAACGTCACAGCCCACCGGTTTCACTTGGATTTCTGCCGGATGTATTATTGCGCCAAGTCAAAGCCTGTCATGTAAAGAATGTCGGCTAAGATGCTACAAGGATACAGACTGAGCGAAGCAGTATCACTTACACTGACTTTCAAACAGCATCACTTGCATTCCATACAGAGAGAAAGACTGTCTGAAGCTGTACGTCACCGAATTCTTCTTTTTCTGGAAAATCTTGGTTACCTGAAATAATGCAGAGAATATTGTCAGGATCGGTCTAAACACAGAGGAGAGGGGAGGAGCGGCGAGGTAGAAAGGGCTTTTACCACTAGGAGGTCATTAAACAGGAAGATCTCCCGTTGGTGCAAGCCAAGCTTCTGAAGCTTGTTGGGATCTGGCACTTCAAACAGGCGACAGTAACACACCAGCCGACGATGGGGCAGGGAAAGCACCTACAACAGAAAAAAGGGAGCACAAATATGAACACTTCAGAGGTCACTGTGGCCTCAGTCCACAAGGAAAGAGGAATGTCATCTTCCCTTCTAAGAGTATGGAAGTGTGAATCCAAAGAATGTACTCTTATTTTACATTCTTCACAACATTCGTGTTGAAAATGGGAAATATGCTCCTGCTAAATCATTCTCTGTTTTGCATGAAAAGATAAATGTGGTGATATTTCTCTTATTGTTAAAGGCAACAATGATCCAGTTATGAAAGAAACAAGTAGTGCAGCTCTAACTGTTGGACATGGATGAGTGATCCAGATCACTACAAGGGGCGACATGCTCCCATACAACCATAAACATGGCCAGAGCCAAGGTCAATTATTCATACACAGTACTGCTGCTGTAACAATCCCACACAAATGCACATTTAAGTCCTGATTAGTTAATGTTTTCAAAAAAATTGTGTTTTTGTATTTCAAGGAATTTTAAAATGAAATATAACAATCAGACCCTGTTTTTGAAAATAGCAATGGCCCAGTCTCAGGCCTGGAACCAAAGAGTTGGAGCATTGTATTACAGCCGCTGACTAACAGACTTTACTGTTAAGATTTGTTGACAGTGACAACAACAGCAAATATCCCCAACCTTTATTCTTTAAACATCCAATCCATTCTTTCAAACTGTTTAAAAGCCGAAAACATAAACCCTGAGATTTAAAACATTTATCTATAAAATTTTACTTAGCATTAATAGATTGATACTATAGACTGTGGACTTGTGAGAGAACACAGGAGTGGGTGATGGACAAAATGTTATTGAAACTTGAAGTTTATTGCAGAAACACAAGTTCATGTTAAAATGAATATTAACTGGAAAGTTATCCTGTATAAATTGACTTTGAAATGTAACCCAGGAAAAGTAGTAGTGCAACTAACAGCCGTATGATGTGGATGTGAATCCAATATCCAGGGACAGAGACAGGATGTGTTGTGCACACACAGAAATGTGATAAATATTATCAGTATTATATTATGAGCATGTGTTTCATATGGAATGGTATAACTTGAGCTTACTTACACATCCCAGGCCATGATGGAGTGATCCAATCTGAAAAAGAGAGGACACAGACCATGTGTTATGCAGCTATGACGTTGGGATTGGTTACACTTTTTTCTCAGATAATGCTTAAATGTAATCCTTCTTGATCATTATGAGCCCGTATAAGAATTTGCTCTTAAAGACTGTGCACCTATAGCCTATTAATGTGACCACAGAAATGCAGAAACCAAATCCTCAGCTCTGTTTATAGGGTGGTCTTTCTCTGCTGCTGAACTCGAGGGAGTCTGTAATGATGTTGGAATGAAAACATATCCTCCCCTGGAAGCCCACTCTGTGCAGCACTAGTGGACCTCATTACTATGGAGAGAAATTCCAATGTGGTTTTTATTTTAAAGTTTTTTACCAAGTGTCCTTCCCAGGCTTTTAATTCTACAGCTAAATGGTGACTGGGGATCCTTCTCAATACTTTCAATTATTACTGGCACAGCAGAAGACATTCCAACCTACTGGAAACAGGCTGTAACAGTTCTCCATGCAAGACGAACCTCATCCCGAGGCTGTGTGAGTTAATCACACTTATAACCTTCACACATAAAACAGAAATCTGTCTCTGCAGAAATGCCGTTTTCCAGCTTCTAAGGGGCTCGTCCTCAGTCAGAAATAAATTTGATATTAGCTCTGGTTCAGTCTTAACACTCTAATGTAATAAAATGAGTAATAATTAGTGGATCAGTGAATTATTGTAGTATAACATATGCTGCTTGGTTAAATCCTGATGGTGCTGCACAGTTCCAACACTGGAGCTCATTTTCTTTCTAAAACTAGGTAGGGACTATAATGTGCAAAGGTGGCAGCATGTGCCCATTTTTCATCAGGCTACAGCTCTGGGTGACATTTCTCAAGGGCTTTAGCCGTGTTAAAATTGGCAGCGTGAAGGTCAAAGCCCAGGTTTGAGTCCCTGTTCACAAAAAACTCACAAATGTACAAAAGCTAAGGTTCCCTTTCTATTCTATGCTGTTAAAAAATTGTACACTTGTATGCAGATGTTTTAGATAAAAGAGGCCAGGAATCAGAAATTCAACTGATACTTTAATGAATTTAACAGTGCAAATACTAAATGTTACTTACCGGTTTCTTCCCCACAATGAGCTTCTCAACCTTCTGCACCTGGGAGACGTGGTCTTCGTTGGTTTTTAGCTCCCGCTTTCGGATCCTCTCATAGATGCCAACTAGAGTCTCCCTGGGTATATCCTCTCCATCGTCCACACCTGAAAAGCGGGATAGAGCTGAGTTACAAAGTGAAGTTGAAATATGGATTAAAACACACCTGCTCTTTCAGATTTATTTTAATTTAGTTTCTCATGATCGTGAACATCCTGGTGAGTCAGCCAGAACCGAAACACCCAAAGATGTTTACACTCTATATTCTCATCAGGCAGTGTTCACTATGTGACCAAGAAGGTTCCTATTCAATCCCCAGTGAGAATCCCAGCTGATCCAATCCACTAGGCCAATATTTATATTATATGATATAAAAGCTTGCACTTATCAAGAACATGCAACCAGTCCTCTCAATTATTCCCTTTTGAATATAGTTCTAGAACGCAGCTAGAAAATAATTCTACCTTTCATGGTTAAATCGTACGTGCATGTCACTCTGAACTCCAGAAACTGAAACTGGAAAACTCATGTATACATGGAGCTTCTTGTCACATGCTGTATATATATGTATAAAATATCTATAATAAATCATGATTAATTAGGATTAAGTTGTTATTAGGAAAATGAGAAGGAACTAATAGTCATAGTCAAGTACCAAAGAATAATCAAACAATAAATAAATAATGTAGATCCCATTTTGATAATGTGTTGTAATGTGTCCAGGGGTTAATTCTTTATGTTAATGTGTTGTTTGGTACGGTGTCGTGCGGCTTTGCTACCTCTTAAGTTCTTAATAAAGTCCTCCAGCTTCATCTTTCTCTCAGGCTTGACGTTGGGACTGTACATGTCAGTGTTGAGGAGGATGATGGCAAAGGCGAGGATGAAGATTGTGTCAGGGTTCCTAAACTGCCGCACCACAGTGGGGTTACAGATGCAGTAGCGCTGGCTACAGACACAAGGAGGGAGAGAAATATGACCAACCTGACCTACCATCCAAGCTCAAACAGAGGGGAAATGGTTTGAGCAGGAAAAAGCAGAAGCAACGGTAGAACTGGTTCTCATAGTACTGCAAATATCATCCATCCAACACAGCTGTGAGGAGCAGCAAGTACTTCTAAAATCAACAAAGGTTTATATGCAATGTTTCCAGTGTCATGACTACAAGTTATTATTACAAAGTGCATTTATGTGGCATATGTAAATATGTATTCAGGATCTGTTTGACGTAACGATCATTGCAATTTATCCACCAATCCCATTTCAGCAGGCCACGGACATGATTGTGTTTTCGGGACATGGCGTTAACTGAACACACAAAAACAGACTGTCTCGTGCCTTTCCTCCGTGTGTTTGAGTGCCGTCTCTGACTGAGTCATTACCTGAAGGCTTCGATGAGCCGCTCCACCTTCTGAGCCTCTCCCTGGACACGGATGTGGTTCTGAAATTTCCGGAGCGCCTCATCCAGCTCCATGCTCTGGAAGTCCATTTCATCTACCACACAGCTGGTGCACAAGAAGACAGATAGAGAGAGAGAAGTAAGAACAAAAGAATTGGCTTGATTCTGTCATAAAGAATACATAAATGTTTAAATACATGTTACAGGAGATTCTCAGTCCTATTCTGTAGCTCTGACTTCAAGGAAAATGGAGAAAACTTACTCTAAAACATCTCTGTTGAACTGTTTCTGTCGATTACCAAGAAATTCTCCGATCATCTGCCTGCTCAGACCCTTCCTCTGCAGCAGGAAGTGAGCTACACCGACCGGTGTGTCGGGGATAAATCCCCTCTCAGTCAGGTACTGGATACCCTTCTCTGGCTTCCTGAAAAATTGCAACAAAAGAAGCAGGTAAACCTTGATGCTGGAGAGAAAAAATCAGTAAAAATATATATAGATATTATATATGCTGTACAGACACATACTGTATATACACTGAAGGTAAAGTAAGTGACATTTTTCAAAATAATCTCTTAACTGCATATTGAGTTCCCTTTTTCAATTGAAGACATGCACGTACACTAGCAAAGTTGCTCAATGCTGACATTGCATCAGAACAGTAACTGAATCATTTTTCCAAGTGGTTTCTCTAACATCTTGTCCACTCACTGAGACATTAATGTCTTCAAATACAGTGGTCAAGCACCTGCTCCATCAGGGCTGAGTACTCACTTGTTGAAGAGATTCAGGCCGATGCGGTAGTGTCTCTTGCGAATAACATCGTTACTAAAAATGGGTGAGTCCCAGCTGTTGCGAGTCTCTTTGTGGTAAGTCTGCTTGCTGAGCGCCTGTTCTCGTAGGCTGTCTCTCGACGAGGACTCCGAGCTGCAATTTATGGTGTCGTTGGAGTTGGATGTGCTGTTGATGCTGTCGTTGTCCCCATCAGAGAAGTCCGATTCGGACTTGCTCTGCCTATTAGCTGAGCCGTTGATGGCTAGGTGGCCTTCCAGCTGACGGTGACGATGGCACATGGGTGCATCATCGTCACGGGAGGAAGCTCGTGGCGGGGGTCCGTGGGAAATGTGTTTAGGGCTCGCCTGGGATGACGTCACGATGTGGCCATGTTGTTCGTACACAAGCGGTCGTTTGACAGAGCCCCGTTCGGACCGGTCGCTGAGCTCTGCAGAGCTGTCACTCGGCGGCTCTATGGTCAACAAAGGGAGATGGTCTATTCTAAGACGCTGCTCTTGGCACTCCAGAGAAGGAGTGCTGCGGCAGCTCGTGTCTGTGTCACGACCGTCATCTTTCGTGTCAATGGGCCAGTACTCCTGGGAGGAGTTGACTGACCGCAACCTTAAGTCTGATTCTGTGCTGGAGGGCTGGTCCCCTGACCTCGACAGAGCAATGGAAGGGGACATGTCCTCCTCATCAATGAACAGAGTAACATCACTATATGATGCCATTGTTTCATCGTGCATGCGACCAGCTGCCCTGTGGCGGGACTTCACCTGATAGGGCACTTCCCTCTCCACCTCGGAGCAGCCAATGGCCTCCGGGTCAGGACCCTCATCCCCCTGGAGGCTCCGACAGTTCAGTGCATCATCTATCGACTCAGCCAGAGATTTGACCTGCCTGGAAAAGGCATCTTCCAGCTCCGTGATGGCATCTGTCAAATCACCCTGTGGAGCTTGGTGAGGAGCCATGTTGGCCTGCTGGTGAACCTCGATATCTCCACATTCAGACTGCACCATGGACAGCGGGGTTCCATCCTCTGTCATCGACACCTGTCTCCCTTCGAAATAAGAGCTGTGCACTTTCTCAGGGCCCTCAAACGAGAGCTGCATCCTCATATTGGACAGAACAATGCGTCTAGACATCCGGTTTTCAGACATAGAGCTCCTGAGACGTTCAAAGTTCTTGTTCATTTGATACTGGCGGAAGGCTGTCTGGATAGTGCGGGCCGCATGCCGCGTTATGAATCGTCCGCCATATTTACGCTCCAGCATCTCCACCTAGAAAGCAGATGTGGTTATTCAACTGTGAAACAGAACAACTAATGAAATATTAATTGTTTTGCAAAGCTGTAGGCGGCCCATAAAATCATACTCCAAGTCATTGAAAATGTGTTCTTCTCAGTTGTCAGTGGCTTTACCACACACACACACACACACACACACACACACTTGTGAGGACACTCATTGACATAATGCCTAACCTTAACCCTTACCCTAACCATTAGAACTGAATGCCTAACCAAAGCCTAATTCTAACCCTGAACCTAAAACACAGTTCTTGACCCTCAAAAATCCTGTTTTTAGGGTCAAAAATCAGGAGGACCAGCCAACAAGTCCTCACTTTACAAAAATGTCCTCACTCTGTTGGTTAAAAAATTCTTCGGTCCTCACTGAGAATGTCGTACAATCACACACACACACAAGAAAAGCAAACGACCAAATTCAAAACACTACTATTAGTACTACTTTGTAATACCTGTTTGTCCTGAAGGTCAGCCGAGAGCTCATAGCTCTCAGACAGTGAGCGTGACCGCTTGATGGCCTCCTCCTCAGCCTGCTTACGAAGGATGGACTGCGAGTGCTGGAGCTTGGGCCGGCGGGGCCTCTGAGGCCCAGGCTGGACCCCGTGGCTGTACAGTGGGCTGTCAAATCGATCAGGGCTAATGGCTGAGCCGTGTGTCACCGGGCCCTGGCCATAGTTGGCTCCACCATCCAGGGAAGGACCACTCTCACTGGCCCGTCCATCCCCTTCCACACTGCAATGAAAGCACAAAGGAATAGAGGAATTAGGTTGTGATCCCTAGCATCAACAACGGGCCTTATGCAATGAGAACCATGCCAGGATGGACAGTCAATGGGCTACTGAAAGAAGGTGGTCTCAACAGAACCAAAATACCACACGTCGGGAGCAGAGCTGGAGGACCTGTGGAGTCAGCCATTCAAATACGACTTTCCTAAGGGTGTTCAAGAGGATGATCAGGAGACGCTTATGGATAGAGTGTCACAAACTGCTGGAATGGTAAACGGGCATCACTGTATTAATCTACCATTAAAAGGACATAGACATTAAAATGCCAATTGTGCCATGGCTGAGCAACGTGCTGCTCCTGAGGTGAAAAGAAATGGTGCTGTGAATGTTCTTGTAGCTGAAAAAAAAATCCCAAAGACACTGCAAAGGTTGACAGAGTACTATTCATCATGGATACGCCTCAAAAGGGGCTGTAGCATGGCTCCTCAGACTGAAAGCATTTCCAAAAAAAGAAAAGGATGAAACTACACAACATTGTCAGCTCCGAGAGGAAATGGTGAACTACTAAAAAACTCTTGATAAGAGAAATCTAACATTGGAAGAACTAAAGGAAGCCGAGGCCTGTAAGTGGGAGAATTTTCAAGAGGAAATCTGCTTTGTTTTCTCCCGTAGTCACGCTGTGTCTTGAAGGGTTGGGCAAATTAATAAGCGTATCAATGGCATCATCAATGACGTCACATAATTGCCTTTGAAGTTTGCCCAAACAGTTGTCAAGGAAACTGACTGTATTGCTGTTGGTAGTTAGACACGGACGACAACTGTGTAGTGTGTGGAGGTACACGGTCTCTTAACTTGTTCTGTGGGATTTTGGACTTGGTTTGTTATCAGCACAATTGGAATTACTACTAGAATTCAATAAGTCTTCAGTCTTTATAATAATAATACAACTATGGAGTGAAGCGTCTGCCTGTACATTGATCTTTATGAGATTGGAACAATGTAAAGCTCATATGGATCGCCTGTATTGTCCTGCAACTAGACTGGAGCATGATGCCATACTTTAAGTGAAGCCGGTTTGAAGATGTGGAGATTCTATGGCTTTAATATTCACATTAAAATTCGTATTTTTTTCTACTGCAAGCTGCCCAATACTTGTACATATCTCTATAATAACAGTATACCATAAATTTTGCTGTGCTACATTTGGCAAACACAAATGCCACGTAAACACCCTCTCAATAATGAACACAACGAGTCAGCTGTTGACCCGGAGACTACCTGTAATTCAATTAATATAAAAAAATAACAGAAGAATAAAAGAACAAGAGGTTACTCACTCACTCTTACATTCTGTCACATTACAACACGACTTCTTACTGCGAATTGACCGTCTACTTTCTATAAAGTGCCAGCTCTTCCTCCATATCTTGTCCACCATTCTTTCAGACCAGTGAAGTCCAGAGTACACAACCTCCTTCCACAAAGGTAACGTTTATGCCACCAAAGAACCAATCAGTGTCCAATGGGAGTTACATCATATTTGCTGGAGCCAAGACAAACTTTCCAATGCGTGTAACAAAGTCCGGTTTAGAGTAGAATGACAAACACAGCCAGCCGTCCATTAGAAATGGCAGCAGATCGTTGGGTTATGCCGAGCCCACCTCCTCTAAAACTAATGTTACTCTAATTCACACAGCTTTCCTCTCCTCCACTGCACAGCGCGTTCGCTGTTTGCTGGCAGCGTTGTGTGTTTAAACTGTGACTGGACACACCCAGTGTACATAATCCACTTCCTTCATTAGACAGCTTCAAATCAACAGTCAGCAACCAGGACCTGTCAGCCAACAGCCACGAGCGCTGCCTCAAAAAGTAGAACTGAATATGGTCAAAAGTTCAAACAGAAGTTGTTTCAATTCTTCTCTTCCTTTTACAAGTTTTGCAACCGCACTCAGCACACACACTTTGAGTCTGATTTAAAACTCCTACATCTTGCGTCATTACTCAGCAGTAAAATAAAGGGTAGAATTTTAAATGTAAACATAAATAAGTGTGATTATTGTCACGTGGCAAGCGGCACAAAGCCCAAAAAGATGTTCTGTAATCAATAATTAAATCATAATACTGACTCCCAACAGCTGAATGCAAATTAAAAAATGTGAGCTTATTTGCCACAAATGCTGCAGTAGAGTGAATTCTTGTGCATCACATTAGGGGCGCTCCCGCCCTTCTGTCAGAGAGGAGATGACACATTCAGCGTCAGCTAAAGCCACGGCAACATGTAAATGCTAAGTGACTGCCTCCGAGCAATAGACACACACAATGCTGCAGTGTGGACAGGTGCATGATACCAGAGCATACAACAGAATACCTGTGTACTGCTGAAAATGCAAACCATCTGTCGTGGAAAACTGAAGTCTTCCTCCCCAGAGTTGAAAGTCAGGCCTCGTGTGCTGTGTCACAGCATCAGAATACTGCCAGTGGCAATTATTGATTAAGTTACATTTTTCATTTGAAGTTTGTATAGTGACCTGGAGAATGTGATGACAAATGAAACATTTGGGTACTTGGTGCATTTGCTTTCGGTTTATATGCATCAGGAAGAAATAACTTTTACACTTACGGAGTGTGTAATTTGGAAATACGTAGCACAATTAGCTCATTTAAAAGATTAATGAGGAACATGAAAACATGTGATTAAAATATATTTCGCATTTTACTACTCGTTTTTTTTTTTTTTTTTTTGAGAAGTGTGTGGTCTGTAAAAACAGCTGAAGCCAAGCTGGTGCTAATATCCATTTATTGGTCTGGTGGGTCACTAATATGTTCCTTATTGAAAAAAAATAAAAACAGATCACCATGTTATTTGTGTGCAACTGAAAAGAAATAACTACTTGACTTTTTGCCATATATCTACAAAATTAAAAACATAAAGACACAATACTCAGACAGAGACGGTACAAATGGTAACATATTTAACATCATTATCATAGCGCTGTCACTATAAGCTTCCTGGCACCTTTATTTTATCATTCAGCTCACTGCACTGCTGTGTCTAAGTCACAGAGCAGCTACTGTAGCATGGCTGTCAGTCTAATTATGTTATCACGTTTTGCTTTCTATTGTGCTATTTTATTTTGGGTAATTGCTCTTGCATTGTTTTTCCTAAATGCTTAAGTAATTATTTCTGTGCAGAAATATATTTTAAGCCATGAAATATGACAATAACTGTTGTAATAAGAATGCAGCCTACAGTGAATAGGCAACATGTTGCTATAAAAAGCTAATATTGCTCTTCTGGGATTTGCTCTCTCACTCTGTCACCTCTGAAAACATTCAAGTCACAGTCAAAGCTAGAGCTACCGCCTTTAATAGGACCTGAGGCCAGCATCTTTCTTTCCATGTTGCTATTGTACTCTCCACGAGTGATGTGGATGTGCAGAAGAAAGAATAAGTGCTGCAGTGCTTTTTGATCTGAGGTCACTAAATACTTCAGAGGGCAGTTCCTCACGATGGTAGGAAAAGAGGGGGGAAAGAGAGAGTGGGCAGTTTCTCAAAAGCTATAATGGATTTTCAAGGAAAAAGAAAGAATGAAGTAGCTGCAGAGCAGGAAGTTGCAAGACTTGCACAGAGGAGGCAGACGTGACTTCATGACTTATGATTCATGTAATCATTTCTATCAACAAGTTGTAGGAGGGAAAGGATTAAGCAACGACTGTTGTAGAACCACAGTGCAACTTGGGAAACACGATCGCTCATATTATCAACAGCTACCCATGATGTCTGTCCCTCTGTCTGGCTCTTTATCCACCAGGAGCCCCCGTTAGTTCTGATGCAGGCATGGATAAACATGTCAGCTCAGCTGGCAGTGATTTTGAGCCATGGGATCCAGGGATTTGAGGGGCGGCTTGGGGAGAGGGGGGGTAGGTTCGACCATCTCTTTCCTTTCTCTTTCCTTCTCAACACATCCTGAACAAACAGGCCCGGGCCCCTGTCCAGGCCCCAACCCATTCCATCAGTCGGACCTGAGGGAGAAACATTCAGCCATCCCGGAAAAGACGAGTCACATCTACAGGAGTTCTGGGAATAGAAGAAGCCTAATGAAGTGCAGGCCGGAGCAAGAGAGGAAGAGCGAGCTGCAGTGTGTGTAACTAACGTAACTCCCAAAGCAAGCCCCCGACAAGACAGAGAAGAGCACACACTACTACTGTATGTTCGTCCTTAATTCAATAAACGTTTCATTGTGTTTTAATTGATTCGTTTTTTTTTGCTGTGTGATTAAATGCTCCATTCAAATGTTAACTTTAAAAGCCACATGAAATAAGCGTTACGCTGAATATTTTAAATGAGAAAATTAAATGTGTTCAAATTACATTAAAATCTGTGTGGTTAGTCTGCAATTATGGGAGTTTTCTGATTGTGTAAATATTTAGGAAAAAACAAAGTCATATGATGAAGAAGGGTGAAGAAGACCTGCCAAGCTGATGTAGCTAAAACCAATTATGTGAGCGACTCATGGCAGAGTTAAGTCCAGTTAGAGTGTAAATGTTTGAAAGTCATGTTGCTAAGGCAACACATTACACCCTCTCGTGGAACTGTATTACCAACACATTTGCTAAATTAGGAGGATCTGCAATTTGAAGTGTATTTGTTGATGTTTTTAATGGGTGGATCCTGTATTTGTTTGATAAAATCAATGAGGATGTTTATGATAACATAGTTACCACTTTTTTGCCTCAACCACTGCATCCACATAACACTTTGCAACCAACTGTGCTGACAACACACACACAAAAAAAGAGATGCTTCCTCTTCCCATGTACAGATGCATTACCAGCCTTAACGACAAAGATGTAAACATTTAAAATAATAATACTTGAGGTTACAAATGTGCATTGTGCATCAACACAATGATCAAGTCCAACAACAAAAAGTAAACCTGCCAGGAATCACTCAGATTCAGTCACTTCAGCATCAATATCATACAAACAAATGATTTTGTGTAGCAATGAAAATACAAGCCAGTAGCAGGTTGAATTTACAGTCCTACAACGGTTGGCAGACTGACAGAATCCCTCCCGAGCAGCAGGGAGCCTCCTATGACTTATGCCGAGTCATGATAACTACGGAAAGTTGTCACTTTAAGAGCTGCAGGACTTGGGCATCAGGACAAATCAAAGCCCCTCGTGTCTAATCTACACTCACGGCTGAGCAGTTATCCAGCTCTGTAATCAAGTTAAAGATTTTTTAAGTCTTGACTTGAGATTAATTATTAATTAGGATTAAAATCATTTTCTACTACAAGTGTGATGAGTGGGTGCTTGAGGTTTTGTTGATTCGTTTTATTTAAAGTAATATAAAATCAATACTACTCCCCAGCCCCCCCCCCCACCCACTACCAGACCTCAATCAAAACCTCCCTTCCTGCTCCTGTCAAGACTTACAGCAACAACTGCTACTACTATGCCAGAGCCCCTGTTATTATCTTCCAGTTATGAATAATTAAACTGTCCTTCACTCTACAGTCGGCACCTGCCCTTGAAGATCCAGCCATGAAAATGCACGCAGTCGCGCCGGTAAGCGGGAGGGCCGCGACTCGCCATAGGAATGCCCTTCAACCGAGCAGGGGTAGACGATCCAACTCACAGATGGAGTCTGTACAGTAAGAATAAACACACCATGGCAGCACACGCATACAGTGACTCAGAGAGGGGACATGATCTGCTTCTCATTATTGTGGAGTAAAAAAAAAAAAATCGAAATGCCAGAGCCCACTCTAAAATTCATGATCCCCGCGACTTCGCTTGAAGTGTAACATTACTCCAATCGTCTTCTGCTGCGGGTTACGAAGCACTTTAACACACCATGTGGGCTGCGCTCGGTCCACAAACGCACATCCACAGCCTTTCTGCTGTTTATCAAACAGAGCCGTGTGAGCTCTATAAGCCTGGTGTAACCTCATCCAGTGACTAAACACACGCACCCACACAACACACACTAAAAACAAACACACTCACATTTTGCAGGCTCCTATCACTCTTACCAGCCATTCAGCTCCAGCTCCAGCAGCGACTTTGTCTTCTCTGAATTACACTGCAAACACCACATGCTGGCTGATGTACTCCAAACATTAGCAGTCCCCCTCAACAATCCCCATTACTTCCTAAAAGGGTGCTCTTACAGACAGTCCTCAGGCTGCCCAACACTATAGCTTGTGGCTCCCCTACTCCTTGCGGACATTCCCATTTCTCTGCCTTGGGAAAGCTCTCTGTGCATGGGAGGCAGACATGGTCAGTGCTAAGTGGCAGTCTATAATCTCTGACAGACAAATGGAGCTCTTTCTTTTTCTCCTTCTTCCTCTCTCCGTCCTCAGCGTGCCGGGCTGGTAGGAGTATAAGGGGGTGGAGGCTGGGAGACAGGGGAGTGTGGGTTTTCTGCCAGACCCTGAGCAGTATGGAAGGGGGGCGGGGTGCAGGGAAGAGGGTGTGTGAGTGTGTGGCGGCTCTGTAGCTGGGTAGAAAGAGAGAATGATTCTTGTGCAGCAAAACATGCTTGAAACGGACACACTGATGACCCTGCATCAGGTGACACTCGTGGCAAAAAAAAAAACATGAAAAGCAAAGCTTGAGCCAGCAAAGGGTTGGAAATATGTGCTAAAGGCACTTCATCCACTTAGGTGCATATAGTTATAGTATATAAACAGGGATACAGGGAAATGGAAGAAGGGACAAAGTAGGAGAAGACACCAACATAAAGACAGACAGATGGTGGTTGAAGGAACGAGAGTTTGGGTTGTTTAAATGTCAGAGGTGCCTTTGTTAGCCTTTTTTTGCCGTGAAAAAAAAAAAAAAGGGACTGGGTAGTGATGGCAAATACATGAGCGCACCTCTATTAATAGAGCCTTTCAGAGGTTGAGAAGTGAGTGTTGTACGCTAAGAAAAGAACCGCCGACAATCGTGCATCTTTGTGCTTTAGAAACCACAGCACTGTAGAGGTTGTTCACCTCTAGCCTTATTATTTCCAACCTCCTTCAAATCGGCATAGGTCTATTTCATGAATAATGTTAAAGTGCTAAAATGCCACCCACGTTGCACCGTCACTGCAAAGCTCACAGCGACTTCCCTCCAGCTATAGGCAACGCTCGCAGCAGAATAGACGGTTCTGCGTCTCTGGACACTTCGCAGTGTTTTAGACACAGGCAAGAGACTAATCACCCCTCTGAGAGAAGGGGGTTGGGACAAACTGCCCCCAAGTCAAAGGTATTTTCTATCTAATGACAACAGGCACAGGAAACTGAGGAAAATGGCTTCCACATGGAGCCAGTTTACAGTGACACCAATCACCTCCACACACACACACACACACAGTGTCTGGAAGGAGATGTTGACATCCTCTAATTATAGGCCTGAATCCCTAAAATGATCACCTTCTCTGGACTGTTTTTACGTGCAACTTCAAATGAAACCGGCAGACTGAGCGTAAAGCATGAAAAAGAGTAACTAAGAGGACAGAGCATGCATATCTTAACAAGCATCACAAGTCACAGCAAAGAATATACGCAGACTGACTTGCAATGTGTGACTCAGGCGGAATCATTATTTTGGAGAGAAGCAGTCTGACTGTGACTAGCCAACTGGTCTATTTCAGTTTGAGACCTTGGCCCTGAACTGTGGTGACTACAGCTGCTAATGGCTTGTGGAGCTGCAGACTTTACTTATCATGCAATCTTTCCACTGTTACTCAAATGGAAGGAACAAAAACCTATTTAAGATGTTTTGCCGTCATGACGCCACACTTTGTCATGCAAGAGGCATGGGCATATTTAGGCCAGATTTAGATTTAGACTATGTTATTAGATATTAACACCAATGCACGCCATGGGGACTGACTAACTTGAGTTTATGTGGCTGGTTATGACATATGGAGTTATATTACGGTCTCATACTGAAGGGGAAACATGCGACGCTTATAAAGCCTCAAACCTGTCTTGATTGTTTCAGGATGTGGCTCGGGGGGCAACACAACATTAAGCATTAAAGGGGGCTCAGCTGAAACGATGTAATGGCATGAAGTCCAGGTAAAACTGATGTGTAAAATGTTTTCACAAACTTCAGGGCACTTAGTGTTCGCCTGCCTCTGCGTCTCCCTCTTCCTCCTCTAGAGTTACGAACCAGTCTAGTCGCCTCGTCTGCTGAAAGCCCTCTCCATCTCCCCGCACAGCGCTCGTCTCCAGAATGATGTCACTGAGAATTCCAAGCAGAGGCCCAGTCTCTCCTCATAAAACGCCATTTCTTCCACTCAATACATATGGTCTCTGTGCATTTCAGCTCCTACGCTGTTATCCTCCTCCCCTCCCTCTTGTTGTAGCGTATGGAAAGTTAGACTTGGGCCCAAGGCCAAAGACGCATCCACAGGTCAGCTACACGCGAAAGCCTTTATCAAGGATCTTACACAGACGTGGTACCTGAATTATCAGAGCAACACAAAAACTTAACTTCAGCCATTGTTAGGTGAATGAGAAAAGACAGAGAAGAGCGTAAGATAGCACAGGAAACGACAGAGGAAAGTGATAGCTTCCTGGAAACTTGGTCACAACCTTTTGGCGCTGCATGCTCTGACTACATGACTCCATGCACCGTTTCTCATTATCTGCTTTGTGCTGGATGCTGAACGACTGAGACAAAACGGAAAATAAAATGAAAACTCGGTCCTTGCCCGGTCTGGAAACAATTAGAACAAGCTGATGTCATACTTTGATACAACAGCATACTAAATGAAACGTAGTGGTCCGGGACAGATTCGTGAACACAGAGGACTTTGTATAGGAGGGGAAAAAAAAACAGAAAGCACCTTTTTCTTGTAAATTTGTAGAAACAAAGAATTTCTGTGCATATGAAGAATCTGGCAGCAGATGTATAAATAGAACTGAAATGAAAGTAATTAAAGGATATGCTGCCTCTGCTTATAATGTGCTGGCAGCAAAGCTGGAGCAGATGTGTTGCCTGTGGGAGACCACGGGAACGATCAAAGATCATCAGTGGCAAGTGATGTCTGCGAGCCTTCTCTCTTTTCTCCTGTTCATTCAAAGTAATTCAAATGTGAACAGAAACTGTATTTTTGGTTTGCAACAAATTATTATTTTGAATCATCTAAATGTTTCTTTTCACAGTCCGGCCCACAAACATAAACCTGTATACTTCTATACTCTCATCAACAGCAAACAAAGGCCCTGAATGGCAGGTTGACATCGGCCTGTTAAACGATTCTTGGGGAAGAAAAAGTTTGATATTTTGGGAATCACAAAAGTCACTGTCCAAAACAAATATATAAATACATATACAGTATATATAAAAACAGTCCAGCACACAACCACCACTGTGAAACCGTAAATGGTCAGTTTTACACCTAAGCTCTAATTTGTAAAATTTAGAGGTGCTGGTGGCTGGACAGAAACAATCTAACTGTTTGGCTTGGCTTTCATACTAAATTTAGCTAACCATGTCCTGGCTGTAGTATCAGATTTAACGAGCAAAAATGATTGTGGTTGAGGAAAAACAATGGCTTAGGAAAGCAGCTCTGACCAGACACTGATTTAAATCACAATTTCGTTCACGTGAAAATCCCTGGTCTTGTATCATTCTCTTATTTCGCTGCTTATGTTGTTTAAAATACGTAACACCGACAATTTTATGGTCATTTGTTGAATGGAAACACATTATTAAACACAATAAACAAACTGGTACTAATTTAGCATCTGGTTGGAAAGGTTTTAATAAAAAAAGATTTCCAACACCTAGCACCTAAATAATTTAAAAGAAGGGTCCAGGTTTGCTCCTCAGTCTTTTCTGGGTGGAGTTTTGCTTGTTCTCTGTGTTGGTGCAAGTTTCTAATGGTTTCCTCTTACATTCCAAAGACATATGCATGTCAGGAATGGAATGTGGGCATCTAGTGACCTGTCCTGGGCATTTCTGTCATTCTCAAAATCACTGAGGTTATATGAATAAAACAACAACCTTACAATAAAAAAATATGCAATACTCTGGAAGATGTCTGGGTGCTTCTTTCTGTTATGTTCAGTAAAAGCTGCATTTCATAAAAACTTCACTGCCTTTCCTGATTGCATGCACATGCCCTCTCACTCTGCGTAAAAAGCAGACAGAGGTCATGTATTATGTACTGTTATCATCAGCAGAAATGGGCCATGTTTGTCCATGTGCACAATTTTATTTTGAGTTCACACTGTTACCAAACACCTCTGAAGCTCTTCACTGTAGCCCCTCCCCAGCACAGAAACACACTAAAGCACAATTTTCCCAACTAAAAATAGACCCATGTGAGATGACACACTCACTCTGGTAAACACCAAGTGACAGAGATGAACAATGCTGCGAAGAAATATAAGCTTCAACACAAGAAAATGGCCAGTAAATGTCCTGCTGATTTCATCTCATTATCTCTATCTTAGTGGCAGATCAGCGAGCAACATTTTTTCAACGATGCTGTGAAATTTCGAGGTCATCTGGAAAACAGTGCAAACCTTCGACGGTGTCTCCAAAACAGCCCGGACTGTAAATGTGACAAAGGCCACAGTGGGTATAAATACTCGCGGTGGTCATGATGGTTACGAGAGCATGACGCCCCAGACAAACTGACAAAACAGACCTGACAGAGACCTTAGGAGACAAGCCAGGCAGCACAGTGGGCTTTCGGCATGACAGTGCCACCCACTGGCTAGGATTAATGCGAGACTGAGGACACTGAAGACACACTAGGAGCTGGGGCAGTCATGCGACAGGGATGCCATTCTGGACCAGTGAGGTCACTGTTTGTCATCGTTGCAAGTCAGGAGGGTTGTTGGGTTATTCAAAGGCACCAGGAAGCAGCAGACCAGCCTTTTCTGGTTTGGAGATGTCGGTGGAGGCGAGTGGGGGGTCGGTGCAAGAATCTATTTGAAGCTCTATCAAGCTCACACCTGTCTCAAGTCACACAAACAAAGTGCTGGTTTACGTGCATGCACTGGGAAAAATGTGCAAAGCAGAGACATATTTAACATCAGTCTTCTTCATATAGATTACCTTAAAAAAGGCTCGTCATGTTTAGCTTTATGTTCTTTTAGGCACCAAATATGCCATCATGTATGACTGTGTAAATACAGAACAACTGCAAATTAACTTGTGCAGTGTTCCAGTAAAGCTTTTAAAAATACTGTAACATATGTTTTAAAGTAAATACACAAGTTTTAGAATGTGTGAAGGACTGGAAAATCATTTTAGAGCCCCAGTGCCTTCCTGAAGCATCTGCCTCCCCGCTTAATGGCACCACAGTGGCCAATCGCTCACAAGACAGATCCATGATTTGTATGACATCAGCCACAAACTTAAAATCACGTTCCCCTGCTGCTGACTCCAAAGCTGATTTCCAGGAGCCATCCATAAACGTAATCCACACGAATAATAAAAAACATTCTATCCTTTGATTTAAATCAGACATGTTCCTGAAATAACCATCTGTGTTGAGTATGTAATTGTTTGTGCGCACGTGTCTGGCAACGCATGCAATTTGGAGCCTGGAGCTAAATGACATCACTGAAATAGATAAACAGCGAGGCTTAGACAATGATAATAATTGCTGTTTCAATCTGATTCCATTCATTGCCGACTGCATCAGTGATCAGATAAAAAGCTGAGGACCTTTAGCATTCTGTGTTGCTCAGTCATTTGCACTCTCTCAAGATGTTCTTAGGAGTCGAGCTTTAAATGGTGCTGTGGTTGGGAGCTGACTGTAGTATAAATATTTCTAGTAGACAAACGTTAATCACACAGAAGGACTTTAATTGACAGATCCTCAAACATATCAACTATGGATAAATACTATATATATAGCGACTATAAAACACAATCATATCCTGCTGCGTAATATGTTGATATACATAAGGGATTAAGGGTGAGGGGACACAGAATCTCTACATTCCATGACACTCGACTGCAGTGGCTTCCATTGCACCACTACTCACCTCTCCACACACAGATGTCTAATCCCTTTACCGGACTTTACTTCGATTAGCTTTCGTTCAGGCTCCACAGCCAGGACTCCAGTTGCTTGCTGCCCTTCGCTGGCAATGCCAGCAGTGCCTCTGTGTGGCATCCAAGGCTTAGACTGGACACACTACGGCTATTGAGCTGCGAGGAGCACCTCCCGACTCGGCCATCTAACCCTCAACTGGCACAGGCCGCCGTTTGTGTTGGCACAGCGTATAAAGGCAGCCTTTCTCATGTCTGCTCCGTCACGCCTTTCCAGTCTTTGATTCGGGAATACACAGTCACAGAACAACGGGGGCTACCCCGTAGCGATGAGACGTGTCAACATGTCAGACTGTGCCAAACTTTATTTGTTGTTTTCTTGCTGGGAACCGCAAACCACACAGTTGTCACTATGTGATTCCAGCATCATGAAGAATTTCTTCTTTCGGTCTCTTCTCCGCTTGGAAGCGACAGAACGATCCGCATTTCATTTTAATGGGCCTCATTAGGCTGGCAGTGACAGAATCATTCCGGAAACATAATGTTATTTCAAGAGGAAGTGTCTAAAAGTGGTCGACTGAAAACACATGTAGAAGAGAATCAGGATCTGCTCTGCAAGTACGGTCAGCTCACCTGCAGACACAAGATTTGTGTGACTGCTGTCACAATTTTTGCCACAGAAAAGACTTTTCTATAAGAATAAATATCATTGTGATTCATGTAGTTTAATTAACTTAAACATGCCAGTAATAATAAAAGAAATAATTGTGTTAAACTGCTAGAGATATTTCTTCTAGTCCCAACTCTAAATGGATTCAGTAATGATATGAAACTGCTGCATCAGGAACCCATTTGTCAAAGGAAATCCTGGCTGTTATGTTTTTTCCCTTTTCTTTTCTTTTTTTTTTAAACACTGCACATCCAAGCAGAAATCCACCTCCGCTCCACATCATCAAAAATGAGCAAGCCCAGGATCAGTTTACTCTGCCCAGCTGCGATATAAACCTGATCGGTTACTGAAATATTAATTGAATGCCGAGGCTGAAAGCACCTCAACAATAAAAGCTCAATTAAAAAGAAATAATTCATGATTCCCATCATTCTTGGCTTGTGTCTTCACTGGTCATTCATGTCAGTGTCTGGAGAAGATGACAATGAGCCCTTAGAAACTAAAAAAAGAACATTTTCCAGCAAATATTCTGTCAAAGTAGCACAGACAACAAGGAAGCAATCAATCACAGAACAAAAGCACAGAGATAAAGCAGTCATCCTCTGTCGACATTCCTTTTTGGCAGGAATGTAAAAGGAAGCTGAGGAAACTTTTTTGTGCAGGTCACCAGAGTGCTGAGAACTGAATTCATGTTGATATATTCCAGTAGAACCTGATATCCTGAGTGTGCAAGTTCCATTCATACCACATTTCCACAAGACCCGGTGAATGCAAGTCAGCAGATCTTATGTTTCAACATTCGCCCCATTTAGGCGGGAGAGGCAGGGCCCGAAGTCTGACTTTACAGGGCGACAAAGGCATTCTGGGAAAATCGAAGCAGACTCGAATTCGCGGATAACAGCCCCTCGAGGAGCGGGACACACAGCAGCGTGTTTATTGTTTCATTTCTCTCAATGCCTCCCACAGCCCCCACTTGAGACAGCGCCAAGTCATTTTACAAGGAAAGAGAGTTACGCGGGGGCACATGGATTAATTCACATGATAAACTACCTGACAGAGAAGCTAATGTCGTTTGGCTTCCGTTCAATTCACACACAAACCAAAGTTTATTGGATGGTTTCTGGCACACAATGGAACTCAGGCAGGAAAGTCCATCAGAGATAAGCTACTTGTGTCATACATACAACGCACAAGCATTGATCACAGGAGGCGGAGAGTTTTTAAAACAAAGCAAAAAAAAAAGAATTCCTGTCATTTCAGATGAATAGATTTCAAATGTAGAGTAAATCTGTCTGCTACCTTGGCTGTATCCTTGGAGCTTTGATGTATGCTCCATTAAATGTACTGCTTTATTGCCTGCCCGGGTCTCCGCAGGCTACAGGGCTCATCGATCTCCCGGCCTTTGATTACTTTACAATTACAATTAAAAGTCCCCGTCTGAGCTCCCTGAGCACACAGGACATCAAACGGTCCTTTAGGCACTTCTATCACATTCTGTCAACTTGGTGAAGTGTTATCAGCGTGAGAAATAGAGATGGCTTTGATTCATATGCTCTTCACTAAAGCTTGACCTATAGTATTCTGAGTTCCCATTGACACTGTCCAGAATAAATAGGTCGGGATGAGGTTGTGGATTATCAAAAGTCAGCGAGATTCTCTTTCTCCCATTTTCTGTGTTCCCTCAAATGTGCCTGAGACGTTGAGCACAGAGACAGATGTGTTTTTTTAACATGCTGGTTTGGGGCTCTTTTCATTGAACAAAGACCCGATTCTGTCATTTTAATCAGCTGAACTTCCTGACAATCAAAGGCAGGAGACTGTATCAGCAGAGAATAAATCTCACACCCATATGACGGATGTAAAATCAACACAGGCCATATGAGAATGTTTCTCTTGTGGTGAAGCAACTTCTACATACAGAATTATGGGAGATCCCTTGTCCATATAGATAAATTTGACGTTTGACCTGTAGCTTTTACTAATAAGTTGGTTGACATTCTTTAAAAATATGCTTGTTTTCTTACCAAACACTGATGAGAAGATTGATACCACAAACATTCATGTACTATCAATGTGAAGGAGATTTAGCTTCACTTCCCACAAAAACCTGAAAGCTGAGGAAACGTGTCTCTTCAAAAACATTATTTTAAGATACTTTGCCATCCAAGCTGCTCAACAAGTCCACGGAGCAGATACGGTCAACTGCCTCACTTACACCTTAATAAAACTGTCCAACATGCTACAAAGATATTGCAGTGACAGCTGGGAGGGGCAGAGGGGGAGACACGACAAGTCAGCACTAAAGTAACATCCTCAAACCAACCCTGATAGCGGGGTTAGATCCTCTTCCTTGTAAAATCTGTTTGTTGGAGCGGAGCACTGAGCACGAGATTCCCGCTCCTCAGCATCACGTTTAATCAGCTTTGAGGCCCCATATTAACCATTTCCCACGTGGGCGCAAGGCAGAATAACGAGCAGCATATCCAGAAAAGCCAGTTCACCGCTTTTACTGTTACTTTGCATTTAATGATGAAACACAAAGGAATTGTGTGTAATAAAAAACAAGTGAGATTCATAGTTGCTGAACAGTGGCTAATGATTCCGGAGGGGCTTCATGACTGCGTTTGCTGCTCCACGAAATGTAACTCAGCAACATCCTGCACCAGGACAACAAGATAACAACACGTGACCTGACGGAGTGTAAACAAAGGAGCGAAAAAGAGGAGATGGGGGGATGACGGAAAAGGACTGAGGGACATACGGGGAGGGGGGGGCGAGGTGCATGTGGTTTACAGAGAGAGCGCGGGCAGCGAGCACAGTGCAGCTTTGTATTCTCTCTCCGTCATCCTCGTGTACAGTATGACTGATGAGGGAGAAGCTGTCTCACACTCCGTGCATCTAATAGGCACTAATGACATCCTCAGTAAGCCATTCATTCCGCTAACAGGTCTAACGAGAGCCGGTCCAAGCAGACCGAACACGCCAGCCCTTCAGGAACAATTGGGGAAAACGGATCCTCAGAGGTCCTGTTTATAGATTCAATAAAAAGAAGTCAACAGGATTTTTGACATGAGCAAGAATGTGCTGCGAGTCAGAAACATGTTGGGATCGGTCCGGGTCAGAGGCACATAAATCAGAGAGAAGCTAAAGGGCCGAGAGAACAACTTGACGGTGTTCTGCTATTTATTCCTCAGCTGCCAAGTCGCACACAGTGGCTTAAAAATACAAAACATCCTGGTAAAGATGAATTTTGAATCACAAAATGAATACAACACCTCCTTCTCGGTTCTCCCTTCCTCCTGGGACTGTGCATCAGCGTGAGTCTGCCTTTAGTCTATAAAGCAATGAAGTTGGCAGCTCTGTGCACGAGCATCAACAACTCCATGTTACCTGCTTTTCACAAAAACACACTATTCCATTTCAGCTCACAAAGATTTATTTCTATGATCGAGTGTTGCATGGCTTATTTTTAAAATGGTTTTAGTTAAGAAGCCGTTTGATCTGTACGACAGCAATGAACAAAGAGATGTCAAATGTCTAAATAAAAGAGATTATTCAAAGGTACTTTTCAACATACTCTCACATATGCACATGCACCCACCTTAAACACGCAGTGTCTGCTGCTGCCTCTTCCTCAGAACCTATATGAACCTGCACTTCACAGCCACGTCTCAAATACACACACACACACACACACACTGAAGTCAGTACAACCCACCTACCTCCATAGTACACCTGTCCTCAGGTTGCCCGTGCAGTATGAAACCAGATCTTAGCTCTGATGCCAAACCCTGCTGGTCTTTTACAGAAAGGTGAGGTGACCGAGTTACTGGAAAGCTACACTGGCTCTGTGAGATGTATGAGACCGGGAACCTCGATCTGACTGATTTACTCTCTGCTAATCAGCACATTCTCCTAAACATCAATGAAAAGAGGAGGCTCTCCTCACAGAGAACACCCTCCCCCCTGCCTCACTCACTGTGTCCCTCACAACCTCACGCTCTTTTTTTTTTTCACGATTCTAACCCGCTTTCTCTGTTTCCATCCCCTATCAGCTGTTTTCTTGATCGTGCTCCCAGTGTGCCTCTGCTCTGTAGTCATTTATTCAGCTGTTGTCTGTGGTTCAGTGGGGACATGTCCGGAGCCTGTGTGTTACAGCCCTACAAGGTCACCAATTGTTTTTCGCTTTTCTTTCTCTGCAGGACACACGATGTTGCCGAAGGAAGAAATATGAGCTCTCAACCAGAATGGATTCTCAGACAAGCAGAGCGCAGTTCAAAATGGGATTAAATAACAGGTCATCTGACAATCTCTTTATAACACTATCACGTTAAGCTGAACACATAAAAATTATTTTCTGTAAATATATATTTTTTAATTGAGCAATCTTGATGGAGACCTGACACTGTGTCTATAGTTACAACTAATGTCCAGTTCGTCTGCGATGACAAAAACACATCAAATTTAAAGAGAAATTCTCAGAAATGATCATTCACTTGATGGTTTGGCCTCCCGCCGTTTAAAAACTGTGAGCCAAACACTTACTTTACCCCTGCTGAATAGAATAAGAACAATTCAGAGCAGAAATCATAGGCCTCTGAATCATTCGATTACAATATCAGAACTGCTAGGTAAACCTTGGCATTAAATGTCTACAGCAGCTCACTGGGAGGAAAGCCAGAGAAACAGACTAGAAGGCTGCAGCAGCCCCTGTGGGACTCCAGACAAGACAAGAGCCCCCATCTGCTTTAATTTGTCTTCTCTCCACTCACCCATTGCTCTCAATGGAATTTAGCTCTTTATTTGACTGAAATATCTCCCATTGTTTAATTTCTCAGCTTTCTGCCCTTGACCTACTCGCACAGTGGATTGCCCGAAATCATTTGACTAAGTGGCCACTAACAGGCAGACGGCATTGATGGGTACATTTCTTAATGTCAACTGCAGCCTATCCACTCAGTGGGAGGGAGATTAACAGACCTCCATCAAGTAGTCACAGGAGATTTTCCCAGACCTTGAGGCTGTTCTCGGTTATGAAGCCTCTCTGCCAACAGATGGTGCTGGTGTACAGTCAACACTGTGCAGAAGCTGATGTAGGGTTTGGGGATGTATGATCAAAAGCCTCCCACGCCTCTTTACCAAGATGGGGCAAGGAAACAGGGTGATGTAAAACAGAATGGCAGTTGGAGGGTTGTAGTAGTTCAGAGGGGAGAGAATGTGCAGATGATGTGAGATGATGAAGGAGAGGAAGTTTAAGCTGTGGTTCCTGAGGGAGCTCATTTATGGACATGTTCATGTCTGTATGAGGAGTCAGATTTGATCGCTTAGTCTCATTTGTCAGACATGTCTCGTCAATTTCAGCCTTCAGTGGCCTGTATTTTTCATGGAACTGTCTTTATTCTGGGCTACGTGACCCGACCTCTACAGAGAGTTGAAAACACACGTCTTTACCCACCACAGAGTTTTACTACTATTAGCAATCGAAATATTAGAAGAGATCATTATGAAAATTTAACTCACGTGCATCACTGATTAATTTTCTCTACAACTGGAAGAATATATTAATATAAACAGTTAATATCTGTATGTATGAACATTGAATATGATGAATAAAACCACAGAGACAAAAGTGACCACGGAAAGTTGAGTGTTACAGGAATTAGATTCATCTTTTGTGCCTCATAGATCAAATGCAGGGTTTTATCACAACTGCGTGCACGTGCAAAGATCTCTGAGGCCAGTTGTCAAGGCAACGACAACGGCTGACAGAAACTAAACACGCTGTCTGTACTGTTAGAAAATATAGATGTTTGTGTCAAAAAAATCCCAAGCCTGCTTTACACACAGCCCAAAGCAATTAGTCCAATCAGGATAAACGCTTAACTTTAATGACTGTTTACCAGCCACAGTCCCTGCCTCCCTTGACAGCATGGTGATTTCACTCTCATGCAGGGACGTGCTAATTTCAGCCCCACACAACTTATGCAACAACTAAAAAAGTAAAAACAAATCTCGTCATTATTATGTATTTATTAAGGAAAACTATTAAATTCTGCTTTTAATCAGGCTTAGGCCACAGAGTTTGCACATGTGCAGAGTGGATGTTCCTTTCTGAGTTGTCCTACAAATGAAACATATGTTTCCATCAAAATAACTTGGACAATTACGTTCTAATACTTGAGCAGTATTTTATCCATTTATCATATATTAATCGAGGCTGAGACAGAGCTGAAAGCCCCCAGAGGAGCCACTTGGATTTATAAAGGGATTGCTCTGCGCCATTATCAACTTCCCCTATCCCTTGACCCTACCCCACCTTCCTGACATAAATCAAAACACACTGTGAACAGAGTCGGTGGATTAGCAGCAATTACCAGCTTGAGCTCAGGAGGCTCAGCTGTGAACAAGCTGGGCCTCAGCTCTCTGTAGTTGCTGCAATGCAGGTAAAGCAAAGCATTAATTCCCATTCAATAGTGAGACAAAAAGAGAGATTAATGATAAAAACCCCAAATGGATGTGCACAGCAAAATGCAAAATTCGATTCTAATTGTAAATATTGAGTTGCTCGCTCAAAATCTGTGTCTGCATGAATTTGCATGCAAACAGTCACCGCTGCACACAAACAGATTGTGTATATGCAGCTGTGCATGTGCAAGAATGTGCACGTAGTGCAAGGACCACAAGATGCAGAGTGTGTATATAGGAGCTGCAGTGCAGCAGCATGAGCTCATCACTCTTCTCCTCTCCCCCTCCCCTGCCACTCCCCCCCCTCCACCATCCCACCCCTCCTCCTGCTCGCCATTACATAAGTTAATGCAGCACATACCCTCATTATTCTCCAGGCAGGTGCTGTGAAAAGATGCAATGGAATATGTCATCAAAAGTAGAGTGACAGCAAAAAAAAAGCCAGAGAAAGAGACGGTTCCTGTGTTTCCCACTGAGCTTTCATGGCCCCTCGCTGATCGTAAGGACCAGAGCAAAAGCTGCACATATACCTCACGTTCTTTAATCATAACCTAGGCAAAAAGGAAGACTGGAAGTCATCATAGAAACATGACAATTTGTCCTAGCGTGTGCCTTTTTGGGTTGTAACGGGCACATTTTTTTCCCTCGGTAAACACCCCGAACATGAAAAGTGCTCGCTCCAGAGGGTGGAATTCTAGAACATGAGAGTAAACAAACTAGCTTCCTCAGATGATTAGCATTTCAAAAGCTGTACAGCTTAACATGAGCAGTGTAGATTCTGCAGCCGAGGCAATGTCCCCAAAAATATTCTCCCACAGTGTTGCAACCCTGCAGCAATAGGAGGTGCACAAGCAGCGAAACTGTAGTTTCTTCTAAACCCTCTGCCTTATGGTAAGACCATGTTAGCCTCTGTGCTCCTGTTCTGTTCAAATGTCCTTTGAACAACCACACAATAAAGAAAATATTATTCCTAAGGCTAAAATGCAGAACACACAATGTGATGACCCTCTGGTATAGACACACGTGTAAATTATTCAGTGGTATGTGGACACTGACTGCAACCTAAGTATAGATGGGGAAAAGCAGTTGCATATCAAGTGTTTGAGATGGCAGGTGAAGCTCAGATAAAGCAACATCTTGTATCAGGTTGTTATTTTGGTCACAGGCACTGATTAAAAAAGATCCATGATGATGCATCCCGCTGTGAAAGCCAGACCGTGGAGACAGTCTGACAATACAGATTGTTGCAGCGTGAATCTATTTTCCACTGCCTAAGCCTTTGGATAAGCATCTACGCAAAAGTACAATTTACAGAAAATGGAGGGTGGAAATATGCAGAATCAGCTTTGAACAAGCAGCCCTAGTTTGCGTGACTGTGTTCCTGTAAAAAAAAAAAAACACGACAAAAGGAACATGACTGTGGGTTTGACTGTTGCACGATTCTTGAAACCAGAAATGCCTTCATCTCTGCTGTTAATTGCAATTCAAGAACTACCATAACAGCTTCTTCACATCTCAATCATCCTGACATTTCTGACCAGAATACATCCGAGATCCTAGACACGTCTAAGCTTTTCCACCCTGGCGAGTATTTTTTAACTTACCACAGTGGAACTGCAAGCTTGCTTTGGCAGGTTGCTACTTTTCCATTACAAGCAGTTCCTCTTAACCTCCCCAAAAAAAGACTTCACTTGTCATATAGCCAGCGTACCAAAGCAAGGGACCGACAGAGGGGCCAGCGCCTGCTCTTATTATACGAGCACGATTTTGGATCACCTACTGGTCCAGTTCAAGCCAACACAAACGTGTGTTAATATCCCCAGACATGATTCTTGTTGCAGCCATTTACCTGTTATAAAGCAGTGCAGATCTGTCAGGACGTGTTTAACATCCTGATTCGGTCAGACGAGGCTCCACAGAGCTAACACCTGTACTCTGTCCCATGGATATCCACTGTGGAACGAGGAGAAAACGAGCCACAAGCTCCTCATCCACACACATTAAATAAGTAATGCTCTCAACGTTGCACTGTCTGACATAAGCGGAGTCAGATCAAATGTGCACGGGTGTCTATGGTCTGACTGCTACGTGATTCCTGTTATAGTCTGACATGCGCCGCTGCCTCGTCACCTTAACCTCTACAGTTTCATTTCATTCGGGAAGTTCTCATCTACCTTCATTTGCTTTTTGTGTTTTTCTTTTTAACCACGACTTATCAAGTATGTGGGGAAGAAGAAGGATATAAGAGCGTAGACCGGGGAATATTAGAATGAGGAGGAAGCCGTAATGAGTATTTGAACAGTTAATGGTCAAAAAACGGTTTAATTACTATATCAGTAAAGAATTAGCAATAAATGAATATTTAACAATATTTAGGGACAGACAGATTCAGTATGAAGGGACGGTTTAATGTGACAGGAATGACAGATTTCAATGAATGGACATTTGACTTCAGGCTATAGCTACAAGATAACAGCTTAAATGCACAAAAAAGGACAAATTTAAAAAGGACAAAGAGGTCAGTCAATCACACACTGTGAATTTATGTGGAATAATGAAGGGAAGCAAATCTTTCCGACATAACATTATCTCTAGTCAGGTTTCCGTACTTTAAAAGCCCTGTGTCAGAGGACAATCCGGCTATTGGAAGACAAATATATGATGATAAAAAGGCTTAAAGCAGTTGAGAGAATGTGCAGATTATTTTAAAGTCTTTCTTATCAGAGTCATGTCCTTGACAGAGTAGACTGCTCTGGAAAACCTTGAAAAAGTCTTTCAGCTGTTTTTCTTACTGTCGTGTTCAGCTATATACCAGTGTTAATGTATTTCCATGGTTTTAGAAAGGAAACCGCCAGGCTTGTGCATATAGACAGGAATGTTATTTTATCAGTCAGACGTAAGAAATATCTGCGGTCAGTCGGAAAGACAACCGCCACTTACACTGCAGGCCATGCCGTCAACACTAGTTTGTGCCAGATGGGCCTCCTACCTTATAGTTCGGCTGGAAATGCAGTACTTCCACATCGCAGTGACATCACCGGAGGCATCAGACATGCCCCAAAAAAACGCTCATGGCACCGAAAGGAAGTTTGAAAAAAGTTTTAAAAATACAAAACTGCAGAAACTCCCCCTAAAAGAGGCAGAAGAAGTACAGTCTGCGCTCACTCCCTTCTCGACCACAAATTACACCCTACATCCTTGACTTTCCATAGAAAACCCACAAAGAAGTTCATTCTTCTGCTGCTAAAGTTACTTTATCCATGCCTTTTCGATGTTCTCCCTGCCCTAGTTTATGCTGGGCTTGGACTTTCTGCTCCAGCAGGCTGCCTGATGACCAAGTAAGGTAAAGGGCCAGTACATATAGCAGAAAGAAAGAAAATCATCCCTCTTCTTAACAAAAGCTCTCCACCCACAACGGATCACACACACACACCAGCCCTACTTCTCCTCTCTCTGCAGACAGCCCTTCCTTTTTGTTCTGTCCGTCCGTAGCAATCTTTCACTCATCTGGTGTGCCCAGGATGCATGCTCCCCAGTGGTGATGGGCAGGGCCTGTTTCATGCGTGCGTGTTTATGTGTGTGTGTGTGTGTGTGTGAGAGAGAGAGAGAATGAGAGTGATAGAGAGAGATGGGGAGATAGAAAGAGCATGGGAGAGCTCTCAGTCTCTGAGTGTATGGTAATTCTCGGGCCCATGTCCAACAATCACACTGCTCTCACTTGGGAGGACCTCGCAGGAGGGAGGGTGAACCCCAGTTCAGCAGCTTTGAGTTGCTGTTTTGAGTTACTACACTGACATTGTTTTAACAAAAACCTTTCTGTCCTCTGGTTCCATGTGAATATGTTTCTCCGAGGCCAAAGGAGTGTAATGAGTTACACCCAATGATCAGTATATTCCAGTAACTCCGACATTTGTGGAGTTGTTCATTAGTGTGTGTGAGGGGAAAAAAAAAAAGAAACAATCGCACTAAATAATTCCAAAGACCACTGAGTCATAACTGAGACCAGCTGTTAGCAGAAAAACATATAGTTGATTATTGAGAACTACGTAAACCAGAGCGTGGACTGAATAGATTCCGACACTATAGTGACTGGATCGTGAGGTGGCGCCTACAGCTGGGGGATTCCCTGAAGTCCAAGTTCAAATGACGAATTTTTAATGACTTGTGGACATGCTGTATCCTCACCTTCAGAATACTAATGCTTATGACTAATTGTGTTTATATATGTGTGAAGACATTAGCATATAGAGCTGTGACAGAAGGCAGGTGCCTCGGATTTTCACAGATCCTAGATCAATGTCTTCACACCGACATCAAGCATCTGCACAACAGGATGCACATGAAGGAAGCCGCTGCTAACACAACTGGATAGATCTTTCTAGCGGAACGGGACAGTTATAAAGCAATCTTTTTTTCTTCACAACTGCAAAAGCTGATGTCTACATTATGATGAACAAAAGGAAGGTAACAACTGAGCAATTCAATTTGACGAGTTGGAGTGTGACAAGACAAGAGGTTTTTATGATCTCCACACAGCAGCGAGGGGGGTGGGGAGAGTAATTTACATAGAGTCTATACCTGGACGGAGCAAAAACACAAGTCAATGTGACTGTGTGTTGCATTCAAAGAAACCATCAAAATCAAATATGACAACACGACTTGCATGCTGGGGTAAGATAGAAATAAATCCGTGAACACATTATAGATTCCTAAAATATAGTTTGAGATCTTCAGAATTTCAGAGTTGCAAAGCTAAACTCAATAATGAGGTCCAGCTTATGCAGTGGGTTAAAGTTGAATGAGAAGGAGTCCCAGTGGGACAGACGTGGATGAATTTAGAAAAAACCGGGCCACCTCCTCCCATTCTTTTCTGCAGTGCCATCACTAAACAGACAACCAACACAAACAAGATCATTGTAAGTGCCGAGTTACTTTAAACTAAATAACAACCGTAACCTGGTTCGCTCTGAGAAATCGATAATGGTTCAGTCAGCTCGCACAGCCCCAAGTAATGTCTCTCTCAGTCTGCCAGTGTGTCAGCATGCAGAGCCGGGCAGCGTTTTATCAATCAGCCATGTTTGACACGAAGGAACTCACAGTCTGTCTCAGAACTTACTGATTTGCCTAATGTTAGCAGCATTTCAGGAGTGCTGTGTGATAACTATGAGCGGTTCAAAAGATTGTTAATATCTAAAGCAAACATGACTGCACAACGCAGGGATCTTGAAACATACCTCTTATAAAAGTTGTTGTGTGGGTGCAAACACAGCACATGCCAGTAATCCAGGCAAAATGCTTTGAACTTCCACATCCTCAGCTCAGACAGTCAACAGGGCAGAACAGTGATGGGATCCAACAACTTTAAATGGCACCGCAGACACAGGCTCATTTCTTCAGCCATTGAATCCCTGACAGGAATGCCGGATCTTTCCCTCGTCTGGAGCTTCAGCTTTGCCACCGCCACTGGATGACAGCCTGAGTGGTTTTAACCCGCCCAGAACAACCACATAATTCCTGGAACTGTCTCAGTCATCACCAACCCAGAAAGCCAGGCCTATCGGGAACCCTCTGCAGGATTCATTGGGACGTAGTATTAATGCCTGCGATCCACGATCCAAAATAAGAAGTATATTGGTTGCTTCAGTCGTATTTCAGCTCCTATTCAGGTCAGTGAGTGTGTCCTCTGTGTCGGCCCTTCAACACAGTGCGTCAGCCCAGGATCCTCTGAGACATCACGGGTATAGCCGGTTGGCTGCCCTGCTCCCGCAGGCACAGGTACTGGAATAAGTGTAAGCGCAGAGATGAGGAGGAATCCTACAAAACTGGGTAATCTCTGTTTGAACAGGCACAGATTCAACCGAAATCACCAACGGCCTCCTCTTCTGCCTCCGCCTCCGCTGCAAGCGACAAACTTTTCTCTGGGTCTTCTCGCTCGGTTTCAGCGTGGCTCCTACAGCACCATCCTCCTCCACCTCATCTCCTCCAGTGAAATCCTGAACCTTGTCTCTTCCTACCTCTGTCCCCTACTCCTGATCCTCTCCCTCTTGCTCTGTCTGTCTCCCTCTCCCTCTTACAGCTGCTGCCATCCACACAGGACCTCCCAGAAATGTGCCGATTCCGGTTGCTGGGCAACACTACCGTACTACTGAAGCTTCAAATGGAGGCCTAGCGGAGAAACGTGTGATTGGCTGCCTCTTCAGCGGGGAGGGGCTGCAGCTGCAATGTTGTATGACCACATGAGTTTATACATGCTTTATTCATATAACTGTGAGATTCAAGTGGTGTCAGGGAAAAGAAATTTGTGTATTTTTACAGAACTTATCAAGGTCACAAGAGCATCACATAAAACATAACATGCAGAAAGATTGTGAATGTGAAAATGAATTTCTGTTTAAAAGTAGGACAGAGCGTTGGAAGCATGTTCAAATTAGCTGCCGTGCATAGTACAGCTTTAAAACCTATATATGTGTAAACATCCACTTTTTTTCTTGCTGAAAGGGATTTTTGCATTTGAGCACAAGCACAGAGCTATTCTTCCTTTGCCTGAGATCCAGATACAGTGCCACACTGCAGTGCCACTCAGTCCCAGCAGTCATGGGAAACGGCTGTGCAGGGGCCTCTCATCAGTATTCAGCCACTTTCAGCGTTCACCCAAACATACAAGCACGGGAAAATCCTGCATATTTGCACAAACAAGTAGACCAACATGTGCAAACACAAACACACAAATACAAAAACATATTTACACATTAAAGCACCAACTGGCATTGTGAGATGTGCTTCATTCACAACTCTGTTCACACACACACACCTCCTGGCACAATATGGACTTCCTCCGTTTTCCCAAGCCAAGACATAAGAAGGTCAGAGCAGCACAAATGCTATATGCTGAGAGCTTTTGTGAACAGCGGGGACACTGAGGAATTAATGAATCTGCACGCTGTTCGTCAGCCTTTTGTCACAACTCGCCTCCTGATTTACACACATCTCACAGAAAATGACCACACACCAACAGCCTTTAATCTGTGCTCTTCATCTCTGTTTGCCTTGTTGAAAAACTGCCTTCCCTGAGTTGACATTTCACATTCTCCCTTTGTTGCAAGTACTATTATCTTTGTAGATAGTTACGCAGCATTTGTTTGAAAGTGAAAAACACTTTTATGGCAGATTTTCAGATAATACGCAAAGAAAAAAGCTAATGTTGGAGATTAAATCCACCTACCGCAATTAAGACGTTAGTTCAGAGGTAAGAAAATGCACTTAAAATCTTTTCTCTCAGTGTTTCCAATTGCACATTATGTGTGTTGTTCATTGTGATGATGTACTCATGAGAACCCTTTGAGTTCCCTTTTTACAATTCATGTGATGTTGCCTTCTGTGGTGATTGTGGGTGGAAACCCCACTGTTTCTGTCAGCAGAACATACCAGAGCCTGTCAAAGGATTCATGCACACATGACAGGCTATTATTTGTTTTTGCAGAATAAAAAGCTGTGCAAGTGTGTCTACAAGCACAACAGGATATGATTTAATGAGTACATAGATTATTTCTACATGTCATGCATTGCCAAGACCATATTTGTGGTGAACTGGTGTTTGTTAGTGGAGAACTGCCAGCTAAAATAACCTCTTCACATTTACATGGACAACCATGCATGCCTCCATTCCACTCTGGTTTTGCTGCAGTCTGTGAGTTAATAACAAGGAGGGTGTCAGCGTTTTCCAGTGTCTGAAAGTGCTCCTGTCTTTACACTGACGTAATTTACAGACTATTCTTTTGTATGGAGATATGTTCACCTCTTTTAAAATATCTAAGAATGGGGAGGAAAAGGCAAACCTGGGGGATGCAGTAAACTGCAACGAAGACGCTTGATGGATTCAGTTCGGAGATGTTGCAGCTACATGGACACATGGTGGAGGCCGCATACTGACAGCCTACAGTCAGTTATTTTTGATGCTCTTCCCTTCGTCTGAAGTCAGAGTCAAAGCCCATAATATATTGAGCCACATAAAACCAACAGGCACCGTATGTGTTTGTAGTGTAAGTCAATATGAGTAGGGAGCATCCAGGCCCATAAGAATATGAAAATGTGATAGATGTTTCCTTTATTTCTGGCCAGAGTTTGATATAAACCTACAATATTTCAGATATCAAATGGCTACACAAGACAGAAAAACTTCTCTGCTCAGCCAGTCTGATTCTGATGACTTCATGTGAAAGGCCTCAAGACGTGATTTAATTTTCTCTTTGCAGGTCATGGCTGATAAAATGCTTTATTTGTCATTATACATACAAGGTGGACAACAAAATTGAGTGCTAACCACTCTGCCACCATGCTGCCCATATTAAGCAATACAGGCCGGTTACTGTCAGTCCGCTCTGTGCTGACCCAGTCAATAACTGATAAGCCGTCACGATGAGATGTGCAGTAAAAAAATGCTTCAATAGTAAATGGCCTCCTGCAGAAAATCCTCTGGTCAATAGTGTGTGTGTGTGTGTGTGTGTGGACAAAAAGGGGGATAAAGAAGCAGAGGAATGACAAAGAGTGGACAGGGATTCATACTCAGCCTGTGCAGAAACAAAGATGAACCTGGACTTTGTTAAAGACATTGGAAAAATGCAAGGAGTACCCTGACCCAAACTGATCCGTATGAAAGGGCAGCGTATAGAATACCGGGAGATATAATAACATATAAATCAACAGAAGATCTAAACTCTAGCCGGAAACTCTGGCATAGATCATACCAACTAGTTATGTATTAAGTATACAGAGGAGCCTGAGCTTAGAACAGTGTTTGTGTTGAACAGCCAGTCTGAAAGGATGTGTTAGAAAAGTTCACCCCCTGGTGGTGGCTGATTGGAGTAGCTCCCACACTATGAAAATGAGCAGTCAGGGGCTGATGTGATTGTGGGAATGAGGAGTCTGATAGGTCCGCTGATTTACAACAAGTACATCAACACAATACAGAAGGGACACTCATTCATTTGCTGTTCAACCTACGTTAGAGAAGCATTCAATAAATGGCAGACCTCAGCTCTCCAGTGGCCAACTTGAACATCTCAACAAACAACAATGTGCATTGTTAGACCATTAATTATAGTTTATGACTGCTAAATGCACTCAAATATGAACACAGGACAATATGTGAGAGTGATTTATACTGTCAGAGTTACAAGCACTTTTCAGTTTAGGTTAAGCAGACAGATATTATTATCAAAAAGGGGAGACACACACTATCTCAGTGGGCGGTTTATAGTGGACGGCAGAGAACATGTTACAGAGAGGTTCTGGAGCGATCGTCTTACGTAAAAGTACATTTACACGCACTTGCGTCACAAAGATTTTACAGTACAGTTGTTTAGCCCTTAAACTGAAAGCAGCCATGCGGAGCCTAGGTGGAGGGTAAAACGGACAGAAAACAAGGAGGACAGAAGTGCGGAGACATAACCAGGAAGAGAGACACAGCAGACTCACTCCTCCAGATTTGGCTTCATATCAAAGGAGTAAGCACCAGCACAAACAGCAAAGTGAAGAAAGACAGAACAAAAGCGAGGAAACAATCCTCTGTGGCTGTTTGAAGGTGGATCTCAGAGCCTTCAATCTGCCAGCTATCTTTAAGCCTTTCATAACAGGAGGCTGGAAGTGATGAAGAGCACCGTCTTCCCCGTCAAACAAGCCACACTTGCAGGACCACCAGCAATGCACACATGTCCAACGCAGCAGGGCGTATTTGTCAAAATCACAGCATTTCATTCCACTGTGAAATATGCTCTTTAAAAGTCACATGAGTTCTTTAAAAGCACACAGGCTTTCGACTGAGCCCGTGTTAACACATCACTGTGTGTTACACCTTTTAAAATCCCTGACGGGATTAACATGGTGTAATGCATGAAGTAACCAATTACAGTGTGCAGAGAAAATCCAGAGTCACGAAAGTGAAAACAGGTATTAAAAATTGTGACTTTATGAGCGTGAGTCATTCAGTATGTGTTCTGCAAAAGCAGCTTTAAGTGTAAGAGTTTTTGACAGTAAAACTACTGAAATATGAAAAACAATAAAAATGAGCAAACATGCTCAGTGACAGGCTGGTATGGATGTTATTATATAACATTGTTGCAGATAAACATATCCTCATATCTGTTTTTATTTTTGCCAGAGGAACAAAATGTTCTGGAGATGCATCCTTTTTCTGATGCACCCAACTCTCTTCTGTGCTGTCGCTTCTGACGCTGCTTTTGGCAAAGGCAGGGGCTTATTATGGGCTGTTTGAAAACCACGGACGCATCCGCACTAGCTCCTCCCCCGAGGAAACTTTAACTCACTGAGATGTGCCCCCGAGAGCCCAGCGGCTCCCATCGGTTTGATAATCCCAACACATGGCTGACACAGCTCCAGATGCAAACTCAGCCAGTGAGAACTCAGTGCCAGTCCACAGATGTCCAGCTGCTGACGTTTGAGTGTGCAAATGAAAGCCTCTGAGCTGACCGAGCTCAGCCAGAGCCAAGTTTGGAGCATTTTGCTACTGTAGGCTGCTTCAGTGAGGTGATTGTTGACCTTTCTTTAAAGATTCCCAGCTATTATTTCAAATTGTCTATAAGTGTACAGTAGGGCCTTTTGTTGGTCTATGGACACCACCCAGGAGAGGATATCTCCTGAATGGTGTTATGGAATGCGTTATTCGAAGGGCTTAAGCAGCAGAATAAATAAAAACAGCTTCTGACATAAAAACTTTTGGTGCCCAAATGCCAATAATTCTGTCCACTTTGCAGAATCACAGTGGTGATTTATGGCAGAGGTTCTACAAACGAGTGACTCATTACCTGCTCTGCAGCATTAGCCTCCATCCACTGATGCCAGAGTAAACTGCATGAAGTGACAGCATGTTGTACGCCAGCCCATGGCTGGCAAAGCTCCGCGTGCAGTTGTTGTCTAACGCTTTAGCGACATGCGTCCTGCAGTTTTCTGTGTCCAAACACTGTGGCAGTTGTCTTTGTGCACTTCTTCAGTTTGCAGACCTCGCACACTGCTGTCAAAGGCTCAGGCTCAGGGTAGAGAAATGTGTCAGTGCCTTACAGCTCTGGTGAAGCACTCATATATTTCATCAGTGCTGGCGTCACTTGAACAGGGGCATCGCACTAAGAATCTCTCTGCCAATAATGGAGAATGGGTGTTTGTGTGGTAAGGGTTTTACGGAATGAACGCCCTCCGACAACGTGTGACACTATCTCCATAAAGGATAAAGCTCACTGATGGTTATTAGCCAGCTTATCTGTGCAGTGTTACATACAGAGCGGGCTGAGCACAGGAAAGCGATAATGAACCCTGGAAAACAATCAGCGCACAACGACCAAAGCTTCCGGATGGTAATGTTATCGAGAATGAGTTAACTTTAGTTTCGAGAGAAAATGTGCAACTCCAATCTTACAAACGTCAATGCTTATCTTATGAAAAGTGCTTGTTATTACAAAGCAATAGTTCCTTTTTCATGACTTAATAAGGTTTATGACTACTGAACGGCAAAGGTAGGGCAGAAATGCTCGTGCATGGTACTGTATTCACAGACGAAACCAACTCAGTTGTCAGTTGTCGAACTGCCTTGCAAAACATATTACTTGAAATGATTTTTAGGATAAAATAAGAAAAGATAAACCTTTAATCGTCCCTTTAATCGTTAAGGGCTAATGTCTTGGTCTTCTGTGCTGATTCGTGCAATGCTCTGCATGACAACCATTCATTTGTAAGCACTTATTTAACCTTCACCCTTCCGTGGAGAGCGTGCGTTTGGGCAACATTTTGCATGTGCGCTTATTCCACTGAACAAAATACCCCTCACACACTGTCTGGTCATATTTCAGCTAAGGCCAACCACTCCATCCCTTTAGGCCAGAGAGCTCAATTGTAATATACTTTAAGGCCAAACAACCCTTTGGCAAAAAGGAAATCCTGTTCTTCGCCTTCTGTTGCACAGCATTAGAATTCCAGGAGGAGTGGGGCCTGCCAGCAATGATGAAATGACATTTACAACAGAACAGACTCAGCCCGCTCCAGCTGCTCATTAAAGGACTACTGGACACATACTATACACCCTCAGTGTGTTTGACAGACAGAAAAAACATCCGAAATGTGGCAATTCGCCTCCATCCCTCTACAAAGCCGGCAAATCTTTGACGTAGTAATTGATTTGAATTTTAACCTTCCCTTTGTCCAGTCGGTTTGACTTTTTGTGGTCGAAGCTTTCCTAGGATTAAAGCTTTGAGGCAATGAAGAAATCTGCCACCGCCTCAGAGAGAAGTTCGACTGCCTATTATGCAAAAAACAAGCATGTCAAGCATGTAATGAAATTATAATTACTGTACACCAAAGGAATGTGTGAATCTGGGGAATGCATTTGTGTGAAGGACTCGGTGGAAGTCCGTGAAGGTCTCAAATTCATTAAAGTGACTGATCCCCGTGTTGGGTATTAGATCATGACACGACAGAGTAGCTTAGCTCAATGTTATGCACCAGCTGGCAACTACATGTGGACACATGCTACAGCAAGGAAATCAAACCTGAATATGCCTCTGCAGAGGAATAAGGGCGCAAAATGCTTATTCAGCTCATTACTAATAGGAAGCAAGGCTAGATTTTGTGCAGGACATTGTTGTGCAACACAGAACAACAGACCCTTCCTCCACAACACAACACAGTTTCATTTTGTCCACCTTTTATCCCAGCAGCGGTGACACATTGCTGAAGGTGGGATGAATGCTTTCCACACAGACTGTGGGACTCATCGCCATCCCAAAAATAACAGCTCAGACCCAGCCGCATTTTACACACACGCGCGCACACGCTCTAGCGATGCCACACACACACACACACACACACACACACACACACACACACAAAACATCTACCAATCACACACAAAAACACATTCACACCCACAAATATACAGCAGGAGCTGCAAGGAACTCGTGTGCCAGGAAGAGCTGTCACGGCATCATCCAGAAATTAGTCATTTCTCCCAGACCTGAGGCTCTAAAACCATCACTCACATGACTCTGTTGTCATATCGTAAGGGTCACAAATAGAACACTCAGCTTTTCTCACTATGATTTAAATCACGTTATTCATTTACAATCTCATTCACACAATTAAATGCTCCACCTCGCCGCCCCTCAGCAGGAGAGAGAGAGATTGTTTACGAGGAGGACAGGACAAGAACACAAGAGGGCAGAGCAAGGTCCGGATGCCATAGGTGACTCAGCACAGACAATGGAGAGGTAGACACGGCGTTTTCCACCACAACCCACTCAGCTGCTGTCTCCATGAATGGGCGCTACACCCATTCAGTGCATGTACGTGCCAGAATTCACACCGAACATGCTACTCACATGTCGTAGAGTCGGTAGCCCATGGCAGAGCCTGGTCTGCTTGAATGGGACCCGGGGTCTCGTGTTCGCCTGGGATCCGTGCTGCTAACCACGGCACGCCACACGCTTGGTTTGTCCATCCTGGATGCTGCTCAGTGGGACTCGATGGTGGGACAGCGTGCGCACACTGGCTCGCTCACGTTCACTCTCCCTCTCCCTCCCAGTCACAAACATGGGGCTGCCAGGGAGCAGTGTGTGTGTGTGTGTGTGTGTGATGTAACAAGGAGCGTCCAAGAGGCTGGCGGCTGGTGGGGGTGGGGGTTGGGGGGTGTGTGTGTGTGCCTGGAGATGGAGGTGGGAGGAGGAAGAGTGGTGGTGGGGGGGGTGTTTTAGAGCCCAGTAGATACAGGAGTTGTCTGTTGAGCACAGGAGAGAAGCCTCGGTTTTACAGCACGGTGAATGATGGATTATTATTTCCTGGTGCCAGCACCTTTGGAGCCTGCCACTCTTAACCACATTCAAGAGGGCACATGCTGCGGGAGAGCCACCGGGAGATTTTACGGCTTCTCCTGAACACAGAGAAGCATCCGAATACGCCTCTCTCTACCCTGTCATCTGCTCTCAGTAGTACAGTCCTCAGCAGGGCCACACGATTGGCTCCTTGGTCTCCATAGAAACAGGAGGATGTGTCAGAGGTAGGGCTCATTATCATGCCTTCTCTCTCCCCTCCCTCCCATTTTGTTTTCACTCCCTCTCTCTTTTTCCCCTCTCTCTCTCTCTCTCTCTCTCTCTATCCTTATCCATTTCTCATCTCACATACACATCCCCCTACTCTCCATCTCCATCTTTCTCTCAACTGCCATCAATGCACTTTCCTCTGTAGTGTCTTTCAAAATAGATGAGGCTTTTTTTTTTCAGTTTAAGGAGGGATAGTCCAAACAGGTAAAGATGCTGTGTGGCTCTGGTTAATTATGCAGCCAAAAAGATTTAAGAGAAAATGACATTGCATTGATAAAATACAGAGAACTAACTAGCTGGGATGGGATCACTTGTTAAAAAAGTTCAAACTGTTTCTTCTTTTTACATCTATGTTGCCAGACACACAAAGTTGGAGAAAAAGAAAGTATGTGGCTTGCACAGATATTACATCATATGCAAATGATGGCAAAACCACAGAGGATGTGTGAAATATTAAGTAATAATAAGGCAACTTTATTCAAGATTTCATCTTAATTCAGGGGAAAATATAAATTTTGGCTGCAAAGTGAGTCAAATTATGAACCCAGCTGGTGTACACTTTATTGTCTGTCTCCTCACAGCTACAGAAATAGATGGTATTGTTGACACCTTCACCAGGTAACAGCATCTAAGGCAGGAACAGTACGCAGGCAGAAGTGTCTACGGAGACAAGCTCTGATCAGGATGTTATAACGTTGAAAACACACACACAGACACACACACACACACACACACACACACAGGGCTAAAGACAGAAAGCCTGGGCTGATGGCTAAAATTCCCTGAGGGACACTGACAGACTTGATGGCCTACAGTGCTGTCAGTGTATTGAGTGTTAATTCCCAAGTGAATGCTGCTGTCAGACCTGCGTCTCTCCATTAATGAACTTGTGTAGTAGCTAATTATATGCGTGTATCACTCACTGCAATTATACTGTCTGTGCACTGCACACAAATATTGAAGAGTGTGTGTGTGTGTATGTGCATTATATCCACATTATTAAAAAACAAGATATCCCGAATACTACTAACAGTCTGCTATGTCAACGCTGTCTCCTCAGAGGACTGTTCACATTATCAATGCGTTGACCAAGACAGTCGATGTTTGCACGACCATACAGCCATGAATTAATAAAGCATATTTGGGCAAAGGTCTGAAGTTAGCACAGTTGACATTTCTGTTCAGATGTGGGTCAAGACTGGGTCAATATTCATTTGTACAGTCACCTATTGAGCACGAGACAGTTCATTTTCAAAGTGTTCCTGTGAAACAACTCTACCAAAGCTTGACATGTAATTTAACCCCTGTGCTGACTTATTGACCGGTTGGTGCTCGTTTATGTGCGCACGTAAGATAAAGGCTGGGGGGGTGGGGTTTAACACAGCACCAGAGGCTGTGGTTCCACTAAAAACATCACAAGCGCACACACACGGAAAAGCTGGAATTTAGATTTAAAACGGCCTGGTGTGCAGTTAAAACAGGACATCAGTCGTGCTTCTATGTGTCCACTTTAAAGTACAAATACTGTATACATTGGTGTTCCTGTGCCAAACTCCCCGCTCTTCTCTGTCGCCATATGGTCTCTGTTAATCCAGGTGGCCTTGCTGTACAATGTGGGCGGCTGAACGACAGTAGGACTCTTTGCAGGACAGCGCGTTGAAGACTTTCCAGCTTAGCAGCACACGGGGAGCCACAGAAACCACGTACATACTGTGTGTACGTACAGTATGTGCACTCGTACAGAACACACGTACCTAAAGCGAATGCACAGGAGGGGTTCTAACAAATCTGCTGATGAAAAAGGAGCCAAGTTTCATAGTGACGCCCCAAATGCAAGAAACCCAGAGTCATACTGGAGACAAATAGCTGAAATCTTTATTTGCTAAATTATTCACACCCTCTGTTGCAGCTACACAAACTGTGGTCAGTCGCATCCTGTTTGCTTTGTTTTTTTGAGACGAGTCTAGAAGTGACTGGAGTCCATTTGTGGCAAATTTAATTCAACAGAGTTCAGAAAGGCAAACACCTTTCTATTTACTAGTGTGGACTGCTGGAAGTCAAGAAAGAAAGAATGCAGACAAATGCAGAGAGACCTTTAAAGGAAATCCGCTCCAGGGTGCACCCAACATGAGACTGAGATAATGGTTCACCTTTTTGCACAAGCATCACATCAATCTGAGGCTGAAAATGTTTCAGGAAAAGTCTGAGTGTCATTCAGTGGCCCAACCGAAGCCCAGGCATAAACCCTATTAACTGTCTGTGGAGAAATCTAACATTGAAGATGAGATTTCATAAACCCCTCCCTTCCAATCTGATGGAGTTTGAGAGAATCTGCTGTGAAGAATCAGATAAAATACCCGAATCCACGTGTGGGAAACTTGTAGAGACTTATCCAAGAGGAAATATAAATGAAATTGCTGTTACATTTTAATTCAATTTTTTCAACACACAAAAATTGGTGTGTGAATCCTTTCGGAAGCAACTATAGTTATGGACAACAGATAAATGTGATGGAGATTTATTTTAGAGTTTTCTCCATTTTCAAACAACTCAATGTTTTGTAGAAAAAGTTATACATAAAAAAACTATAATAATCCAGATTTTTATTGCTGGTTAATCAGTGATTATTCTCTCTTTTTAGTCTGTCACTTTTTTAATGATTACCTAAAAATTGCATTTGCATTTTCTGTTGTTTTCTGAGTCTAAAAGTGTAAAAGCTGGTGAAAAACAAATCTACAGAAAAACATCATCCTCATCACATTTGAAATGAACCTGAGAACCTCCCCTTCCACTAAGAACATCCTGTTTGCCTGCTTACATATTGTACAAACTTGTAATGGTTAAAAAAGAGGCCCAATAGTTGCTTAACTGGATCTGACAATCACTGATTTTAAAATTTCCTGACAGAGCGTGTTTCCAGCTGAACTGACTGTCAGTCTCTGCTGAGCTGCCTTACCTGATATAAAGACAGATAACCGAGATGTAAAACTGCTGGAGGTCACAAAACAGCAAGTTCTGTAAACTCTCAGAACTGATGTGGCACTTTATTCCTATCGAGGTGCAGTCAGTTCTTTCTGGTCTCGTGGTGTCACGTTTCCTTGGATCTTATCAAGCTTCACCAGCAGAAACTGTAGGTACAAACTGCGCAGTTATGCGTGTGTCTCCACGACATGTAGTTCTCCCGTACGTGTCGGTGCCAAACAGCAGGAAACGTTATTTCACCATCAGATGAGCTGCTCTGCGGGGGTCCCGTCTCCTCTCCTCAGAGCACTTCAAACACAGCAGAAAGACAGTGAGACAGGGAAAGAGCTGAGATTCACTACTGCAGTGGGAGCTGCAAACCACGAGATGGCAGCGCGTCCCTGTTCTGCAGGAGCGAAGCCTCACTGAGGGGATCAATGCCATTAGGCCACATGTGACAGACCAAGTGAGGAAAAGTAAATGCTGCACTTTTCACCAACCATTTATTTGAAGGCATGAAGAAAACTGGCACTGCGTTAGGTTAAACCGGATCTGCTTATTGTTGGATTTGGCTAAAATGAAAAACATCACACCACATGTTACTTGCAATTATTTCAGCTTTCTGTTTTCAGAGATGGCTAAAAAAAAGAAAAAAATAACAACCTACTGTAAAAGCATTTTGTTCCACAAAAACATTTTTCTAGCCGCTCCAATTAGTGTCAACAGCTGGAAAAACCCAACTCCCCCGAGACACTGAACTCTACCCTAAACACGAGAGGGGAGAAGTTTGGTTTTTCCATGTGACTTGCAGCGCAGCCTCTCTGTGGCTCTCTGGCACAGGGCACAGCACTGGGCAAAGGCTCCTTCTGTCACTGACTTGGCCTCAAGCCTGAGAACGTCAGACGGAGAAGACAGACGAGCTTTTCATAGTGGGCTAAACAAAGAGCTGCCTCACCGCCTCGAACTGTGAAATACAGACAGTGCAGTTTCTTGACCCCCCCCAGGCCTCTGCCGAACGCTCGCCGCTGCCATCGCTCTCCTCGATAAGCTGATGTCAGTAATACTAATGTGAAGCTACGGCAGCCCTGATAACAATCGGTACAACAATGCACAAAAAGCAGAAGACCAAGTAGAAATCTAAAAGCACCCAAAGAATGATTTTAACATGCATGACATTATTCAATTAACAATGCAGGTCAATCAGCAGCTAATCTCCTTACTACAAATGGTGTAGTAGTTTAGTCCGGTAGTTGCCCACAGACAGCTACAGATAAATTTGAGAGGATGTGAGATGTTGAAAAGGTATTGGAAAGAAAAAGTGTGTGTTCGTTTTGGTGGTTTGTAATAATCTGTGATTTGGAAAATGTTCCTTCTTTAGTCAAAAATGTGACAAAAAACTTCACCTCAACGCTGATGTTTTTACCACATGCTACAGTTTGAGAACTATTAAACAATGTGTCGGGTTTTGTCCTGCTCTTCATTGTGTTTATTTTAAACACAAACCCCCAAAACATAAGGACATACGCCGTAATTATCTGTTAGCACCAGGGGGAAAATATTCAGCTGAAGCATAAACATGATTTGCACCTTAACAGGTAGAGCTGGTATGAGACCCACAATCAATTCTCCCTGCTCCTCACCTCTCGCTGCTCTGCAACACACTGCTAAGTTTGACAGTGCTCTGCACAGCGCTTCAGGTACTGATAGTCAGCATTATGACATGGCAATAAATGAGCGTGCTAATTATGCAGAAATACACTAAGCTGTTGGAAGCATGTGCTTCAATCAAAGAACAACTAGCAGCACCTGTCCACATTAAGATAAGCTTCGGAACATATTTCTATAAAAAAATAAATAAATAAATAATTAGACATTTACTTACTGTAGCATCGAGTTAGAGGGAATGACATGAGTTGATTTAGTAATTATTATGCCATCTGTATGAAATCTCACACATTAATAGACAGAAGGAAAATCCAGAGCCCAGAGGTCCTTAATCAGGTTGTCCTGCTTTTAGTAGGCCCCATGAATAAAAGAATATCTACTCTTTAAATCCAATCCCTCTGTTATCTGCACTTTCTGCTCCTGCTTCACCCCACACACAAACAGATCATACACTCAAGCAGCAGCAGCAGCATCTTGTTAATATCTCATTGCACATACGCGCATAAATCCCTCCTATTGAGTGATGGAGCTGAAAAAGCAGCTGAGCAAAACGATCATGCTCTCCAGTCTTATTTCCTGGTGAAAAAACTACTTCTACTTACTCCCTCACCCCATCCCTGTGAGCCCCCCCATCAGCTCAATATAGAGCTATGGAATTGCAAATGCCTCCCATCAGACTGGGAGATAGATCTGAAGTGCTCGGAGGTCCTTTTGCCTGATATTACTGTGGCATGGAGTTGATGAAAGGATAAGCTACGCGAGAGAGTCGCACTGTACCACTAATCTCTCACTATATCTAATTTTCCAGGGAAAGTGGCAATGGGTAATAGAGTGAAGGCAGAGCACAGGTTGACGGGGGAAAAAAGATGGTTTGACATGTTTTTACCGGGCTCGGAGCCGTATTGGCTGTGCTTGTATCACCAAAATCATGCTCATGTCACACATGATCTTGTCTTGAAATGTAACACCTGTGCACTGTCGTGAGACATCTGGGTGTCTTTTCATTACAGCTGAGCGGATACATTTACACACAGGCACCTCACGCTAGTTCAGCCCTGAGTGAAACACACACTGCTGCCATTCTGAAGAGGAGAGCATAGAAAACACCTTTTGTCATGATGAAACTGCTTTTTTCGTGCATAAAGGGCTGAGGGCTGCAGCTGTTCACGAGTGGGCACCGGCCACGAGCACATCAGAGATAATGTCACGGGCAATTACTGAGGGGGTTTTGCTGGCCGATAAGTCATTCAGAGGTTTAAGGTTACAACTGCTGGTGGGATGTGCGTTTGATGCAGCAATATTAGTGTGTCAGGACATTTTAAATGGTGAATATGAGGTTGTGCTCCAACTCTAATCGACCGAAGGCTCGGACTTTGAAATTTGAAAAAACGATTAATACAGAATTACGTAAGAAAATCGTGACTGACAAGCTGCCACACTAACAGACCTTGAACACTGTCACATGATGAGACATGAGAGCTTATCATAACATGTTTTTTTGAACTTACTGCAGAGATAAATGCAGACTTTACAGCATATTGTTCTTGACGTAGCTAACTGTACTCAAGTTTATGCAATGATGTGTGTGTAGGCCCTCTACTTATTGTTATTTAAATGTGTTAGATTATTTATTTTTACAATGCCATCTTTGTATTATATATAATAACAATTATATAATTATATTATTTATATATATAATTCAATAAAAACCTGAATATCTCTGACACATTTTGGTAGAGCATCAACAGACAGAGTATTTAAATAAAACAGTGGCTGAAAGTGCACATGAAATATGCTCACAACTAGTTGCTGACCTGATTATTGTCTTATAATCTTATATGTATGGTTTTTTAACATTAAAGAAAGGCACACATACACACACAGATCAGCTGCACACATTCAGGCATATCTCCCTTGGCCAAAGGGATCAACAGCAGAGCTGAGAGAGGTGAACATGGGACAAAAGCCGCACATTCGTCTTTGTTAGCCAGAGTCAAAGCGACTTATCACAAGCGACATAGCCGGTGTGCGCTCCTGGATCCAGCGATCCAGCTTCACAGTGCAGCCAGGAGCCTGTAATTAACGCTTGGAGAATGTGATGACGAAACAGAACCTGGCAACTTCAAAAGACAACCAAGAGCGCTCCCAACAGTTCAGACACATTATGGAAGTGCGCCCCCATTTCACAGGCCTATTAAATCATTGTGCAGTTGTGATTTTCCATCTGGTAAAATCAAAACCCTTCAATACTAACAGCAGTATTAGAAATGGCCAATAAAGAACAAAATCATACAACAGTTTGAATTTTATGGGAGGCAGAAGGCCATTTCATTGCTGTTTTTTTTTTTTTAACCAACACTAACTCTTCCACACAACTGCCCCTTCATTTACCAAGGAGTGTCTGCTGCCACATGCAGTAAATGTTTACTGTGTTGTTAAGCCCTTTTCTAAATGACCCCAGATACTGTCAGTTCTGGTTGTGGTTATGATGCAGGCTTTATGGCACTATGGTAATGCTTCTCTATTTCTACTGCATGTGCCACTCTGTCCACCACAGCGTCACGAGCCGCTTTCCTGCCTCCAACTGTCAGTAAATAACAGCAGGCAGGTCTGTGATCATGGGAAGGCAGGAAACCAGAAGCTCTGCACCGGCGTGGTATCGTTAGAGGCCACAGGTTCTGCCCTGAAACAGCCATTCACTCAAATGAAGCTCATAAAGCATCTGAATTATTTATATAAGAAATGGATATTCTGAATTATATACGTTCTACTGGTCAGATGCCAAATCAAATCTCAGAACACAAATAAAGGAGCAGTGACATCAATCACATACTCACAATCTTCTGGCAAAACCGCAGGGACTTAACGAAACAGATGTAAATGCTTGCACAAAGATATGACATTTTACACCCCTGTGTGTGTGTGTGTGTGTGTGTGTGTGTGTGTGTGTGTGTGTGTGTGTGTGTTAATAAAGTCAGATGCATTTTCTCATTCAAGGAGAAATACATAGACAAAATCAGAGTGGGTGAAAGAAAACAGCATCAGAGTGGCAGATGTTCTTTTGATTGAGTAGGAGAAAAAAAACGGAGAATATCTGGAGTTCTCAAATGAGAGGCAAGAAGGGGGGAAAGGGAATGAGAGAGGGAGTCTCTTGGGTATTAAAAAGCATTCATTGAGCCTTGAGCTGGGCTTGATCAGTGCAGAGAGGTCTTGACTATGGACAGGACTGAACTAGAAGGCAGCTGCAGGCAATGAATACAGCAGGCAACACCCCAATCATTTAAAACATGCTGATAGTACTGAGGAACAGATGAGAGGAAGGAGAGGAAGTTATTTTTTTCCTCTAATGACGAGGTATTTTTTTTTCCTCTATTAAAGAGGTCAATCATCAAAGCAGGTCGTACAATACGCTGCATTTGATTTTGACAATTTCCTTTTAAGTAGAAGTCACACGCACTCAGACAAATTCAGATTCTTTCCCCCTCAGTAAACCGTATAGTGCAATTATCCTGTCTCACAATAAGCTGCAATCCCACATCCCCATTGGCCTGGCTGGCTGCTCCACTTTTACTTTCTCAACCTAAAAAAACACACCACCTGATTTCACTTCTCCCTGCTACAGTCACAACAGTCACATAAAGTCACTACGTTGAAACAAATCACCCCGGAGACATTAGCAATAGTAACAAAAGCCACAAAAACGGGATGTTTTGCACAATAGGTTTCTTTTTATGATGGACTCTGACCCAGCAGTAAAGGAGAAGAAGAAGTGGGTGAGATCATTAAAGAAGAGGGAATAGGAAAATAATTATGTCTGAAAGGGAAGTTTGATTGATAAAAGGACAATAAAAGTTTTGAAAACTTGAGATTTCCACAGACACCATAACTAACTTGCGCTTAACTAATGCTGATGTTTGTGAGGACAGAGCCCCAGAAGAAGAGAGGCAGGTAACGGTCCCAGTAAACCCAAGCCAAACGTGAAGAGCCTTCACTCATTTGCTGGTTTTGCCTTGTGTATCATCATAAACTGGATATCATACATTGCGGGAGATAAAGCAGGCTGGGAAAATGTGATTTCATAAACCAAATTCTAATCAGTGAATGGAATAAGACGGTCTGCAGAAATTATTTGTGAAAATTAAAAAACCAACAAAAGAAACAAACATGATGCTGGGCTGATGTTAACACATGCAGACTTTCAGAGACACACCGTAAAAAGCTGAGTGCAGATGCACGTGACCCCCCCCCCCCCTTTTCTGGGCTCTGGGCTCTACAGGCTCGGGTTTACTGCCAGCTGCTGATTGACTGCTAGTGAGCAGTGCAGGCAAGGCAAGAACGAAAAGACAAACACCTGAAGGAACGTGTTCGCTGATTTGATGTGGTGTTATTGAGGTCAGAAAATCTACAACCTCAGTTCTGCTTCACATATTCTACTGCACAGGAGGCTCGACTGCACCTGTTACATCCCAGTAAATTAACTGGGTTATCATAACGCTGTGCACCCGAGTCCTAAACCTTAAAGGCACAAACTGAAAATTTCCACTGTCCGTGGTGCTGAACGAGACCATGAGGATAGATATTGTTCTAAGGAAATACATTTGCAATTGGGTGAAATAAATAAAGCCACGTGAAACAATTAGTCTTAATCAAGCAGCAGACACTTCAGCAGCATTTAGTTTGACTGCTGAATTGCTGAACCAACAAATGTATGGTTTTGGTGTTTTTGTGGATTCCAATTTATAAAAATCACACACATATGTAAATTTATCTCTGTGTTAAAGTAGTCTAATCTGAAAAAAATGTTGATAATTGACAGAACAAACACACATTCACGGTGGAATAACCACACGCAGGAGTTTAACAACATTTACATCTATATTTTGACATCACACGTTAACTACATCGGCTCAACTGCGAGCATTGAAAATTATTTAAAAAATCTAAGCTACAGCAGCTCCTGTGCACCACTATGCCAAATCAGCCACCTGGTGGTTCCAGTGTTGTGGGTCGGCATGAAGAGATGTAACGGTGGTCTTGATTAACAGGTGTCCGAGCGCACAGTGCACCGCAACCTGCTGTGTAGAAGGCCGTGCAGCTGCGCACTGGTCAGAGTGCCCATGCCGACCCCTGTCCATCGCAGCACTATAATCAGCAGGTGGTACTTATGTTGTGGCTGGTTGGTGTGTAGCTACAGAAAAGATGAAGGCAGGAACTAAGAGGTGCCGAGTAAAACAAGAGGAGTGCAAACAAGGAAAGAGATGTGAGGAAAAAATACAAGTCAATCCCTCGGGTATGTTTTCTGCTATTACAGTCTGGCAGTCACTGCTTGTCTGAATGTGATTGGTCGTCCCCTGAGATTGCCCAAACTCTGGCATTATGCATGTTGAGCAAGCCAGTCTCTGTGAACAACTCTCCTCCAACGCTCTAAAGTTGCCCCATTAATTCCGAAAACCTTCCTTAGCTCAGTTTGCAAAGTCAGTGAGAATTACCGAAACTTTTAGACAATGACAGCATCTCACCATCTAATAGATGTCTGAAAATACCACGGGCTTAAAATAACTGGGCTGCAATAACTCGCTGCGAGTCACGTTTTCTTTTGCTACAGACAGTTTCTCCCTAATAATGTCACAACTTCAAATACTTCCTAAAATTAAAGTTGTATTTAAAAGATTCTAACATGCTCAATCCAAACCTCTAAAACAAGGGGAGTGATTCAGCATACTGCAGGGCACGGAACCTCGGAAGTAGCACGATAATTAATGTTTCACTTCCTCCCTTTGCTTTTAGTGTTACACAAACAAAAACACAGCCACAAAGATCAGTCACTCAGTGAGAGTCTCACACAGCCCCGCTGCTTCATCAGAGAATTCATACCCAACATTATTTGGCATTTCCCTCAGATGTGATATGAGAAATTATGTTTCCTTGTGATTCGGTGATAAAACACTTACCACGTAAATGTAACATCCTGGGTTCAAATATGATCCAAGACCTTTATCATGTCAAGTTGAGTGATCTCCTCGTCTTGTTAATAGGAAAATAAAGCCCCAAAAAAGGGTAAATGAGACAAAACAGCAGTGACCGAAGCCTCTGCTCTATTATACTGGAAATGTTACGTTAAAACATAAAACTTTTATTCAGCCCGTCATGTAGAAATTTGCACTGAGGTTATGCGTTGGTGCACGCAGCGTTTGAGCAGCCCACTCACATTCATTGTCGTCCTTCAAACATAAACTAAGAAAGATGAAAAGACCAAAACTGTCTAAAATATTCTCCAAATGAAGAGGTTGATCAACAGAAATTACAGTAGCTTTAATATTTTTTGGGATAAGCTCTGGGCTGCAGGAATAAAGCAACCATGTGTAATAACTCAACAAAATCCAATTGATCGCATTTTTTTTTTTACAAGGTTATTATTTGCGTTTCCTGGGATCATTTGCTAATTAGTTAATTGCGACGGCATCTTTGTGAGATGGCTGAGCCTAAAGAGAAGCAAACAACGCTGCTGAGCTGGAGTGGAAAACAATCAAGCCCTGATCACACCCATCTTCTTGTTTACAGTCATGATCCATTTAACCTATTAGCTTTCAGCTGTGCCTGAAAATTACTTACAGGGCAACAATCACACGGAGACAAATGAAGCGAGCGTGAATGAGCGAGGTATTAATCAGCAAAATAAGTAAGGGAATAAATAGCACATCTCTGATTTTTCTGCAGTGTTACGAGGAGTCTAAAAACAACCCACAGATGTTCGTACTCATCAGAAACTTGTGAACACTGCTCTTTAAAAATAGAACATCCTCTCACTATGCACTGGGATTTATTTTTGGGCTGAACATGAGCCAAAAGTGGGCTATGGATTAGATGCACATTGCTTTTTGATGATGAAGCGTACAGAGTTACAAGGCGACTTTGAAATTCTCTCCAGCCTTTTGAAGCCGCCTCTGTGTTTCCCACTGATGCCATGCGACTGTGAGCTCGTTTCTCCTCGTTTGCTGACAGACTCAGTCAAGCTGAGTTCAGCACAGGCTAATGCGTGAGCGGCCACGAAGCCTCGTATTCACCGAGATCGTATTTCATCAAGGCCAAGTCGAATGATCTCTTCCTACAGTGCGTTTGGCTACTGGGGTTTATTGTACACATCAGGAAAACAGCACTGCAGGTCTGTAACTGCTGGGTCATAAAAAGCCGTTGACTGGAGAACAGCTGCAAATACTCAACACATCAGGACTCAGCGAGGTTTGGAAATGTCAAACTGTCACAGCCAATACATCTGCCACAGAAAGGCTAATTAGCAGAGTGTCAATGTGATATGTGACAACTTTTAGACATTAACAAGACAGGAGCGAGACAAGAAACACATTTTCTGCTATAGTCCTGGAAATACTGTGGTGTTTGACAAACTGAACCTTCAGCATGTAATTATCAAAATAACTTCTTACTGTACCCAAAGGAAGCTGACTTCCACTTTCGGCAGGGGACCACTCTTCTGCAGCCAGCCAACGCCATTCTCCCAGGGTTCTCTGGGACTTCGACAGGCAGGGAGGCATGTCTCCTACAGAAAGAACAAATTATATTACCAACAAAGCATAAATCAAACAACTTTTTCAATGCCAAACAACTGATCTGCAATAAAATCAGCCATTTTCACACAGCTTTCCCACTGGAGGTTTTCCACTTTGATGTTTTTTACCTCTGTGTACTTCATTTTTCACTATATTAGAAGAGCACCACTTTGTATTTCTGTCATATTACACATGTTGTATAATACCTAACATGCTGTGTTTTAACTTCATTTTTGTCTTTGCACAAATTATTAGATGAAAGTTTCAGAGTATTACCAAAGTACCCAATATTACTAATGCCTCATAAAAGCAAAGCTGAGCTCTGAGCTTGTGAAATGTTGCAAGATTCTACTTAAAAGCACAAGATGTTTCCTGCTGGCCTCCAAACAATTCTGACTTTAAAACGTACAAAGACTCAAAGTAAATGGTTCAGAAATGTTGGTGTATTTACAGTCTGTGACATCAGTATTATATCAAAATTATACTAGGTTGCTGTATACATCCATGCATAATCATGTTTAACACAGTTAAAGATATTTGCAAAAGATATTTGCATTGTATGTGGTGTTAAAGATACAAACGTCGAGTGCAACTTTATGGTTCTATTAAGAGAAATCATCAGGTTGTAGTTAAGTGTATTAATGTGTATTCTGCAATTATACACTGTACTATGCGCAACATCGAAATATACAGTATAATGAATAACTAAGTGAATAAGTTGCCATATATTTCTATTTGTCAGATTTTCTCTCCTTAACTAACTGTAATAATGTAATGTGATGTCACTACATGTATTTTTTTAATATGTGAAAATGTAACAATTAGAAAAAAAATATTAGAAAAAAACAACCTGGATAAAGAAAAAGTTTACGCGTGCATTAGTTTCTTTGCCGTGTCCCTGCAGCTTCATTGTTTGTGCTCGGTGCCCTGCAGTTAAAGCAGTTTTGTCCTCTGCTGATCATTGTTGAGACATTTCTCATCTCCTTCCACTGGATACCATTTCCACGGAGACATTTTTTCTCATCTATTGCTTGTTAAGGTTTTCACTGAGCTGTACCACATTCGGGGTGCTTGTCTCCAACAGAGCAGGCACATTTCTCAGGCTGTCAACTCGCAGTCAAACACCAACATCCATCTCACCCGGGGACTGATGCCCGTACAGCCACATCTGCTCCGATACGCAGAGCTATCAAGCCTATAACGGCGGTCCGCAAGTAGCTGCCACTTCAATTTTTGTTATATGTACATATTTTAAAATGAATATTTGAAAAGTGTTCAGTCAAATGAAGCCACATTTCAAATACTCAAACTCCTTTAAATCACAGCGATGCCTTTTGTTAAAAGCCACTAAATGGAAATATAGTCGTCTCTCAGCTTTTACTCAGCATCTTTTTTACACATCCTTCACTGAAGCCCTGAGTAATATCAGTGGCTAATCGTGTCGCGGCCGCTGCCACATGCTGATGTTTCAGCATAATGAATTATTAATTACAGAAATGCTAATGTCTCTGCTGAGGCAGAGTTGGGAGCAGTGAACCTTGAATTAGCCTGAATTCTGGCTTTCGATAGTTACACTGAACTGTCAAGGCAGTCAGACTTTGTTTCATCTGTCAGAGCAACAACTAATGACCATCACCCACAGCTTCTTCTGTGACTTCGAAAACATTAACACGTTGTCTTTACATTCCTTCAACACACACACACACACACACACACACACACACACACACACAGAAGTTGTTTGCTTAATTTCTGGGGGGGGTTATAGTTAATACGTGAAATTCACTTTGCTTGGTCAAAAAAAAAAAATCTCCCAAGGACAAAGTCGGCAGACTCAGTGTTCTACCCATTGAAGTTGAGCCTCGCTCTCCATAGCAACAACAGATGAAGAAGGAGACGAGTGAGGACGGTAGGTTTGTGCGAGTCCCCTTGAGAACACTGACCGGGGGGGTGAAAGACAACACTGTTACTTGCATCCATGCAGACAAATACTTTACTGACACGTATGGTCACTGGCACCAGAGGCCCAGCTGTTTTTTGATTTCTGTGTGAATCGAGTGCAGTTCAGTCCACAACTATATGGTAATTCCTGTTTTGTATTATAGTGCTTTAAATGACCCCACAACAATTTTACAGTAAATACAACAACAAGTGGGCCTGAATAAATGTTAAATTGATTGGAAACACTTTGCTTACTAGTGTTCTGCACAGACACGCTGCTAAACAAGGTTTTTGACCTGGAACAGCCCAGCAAAGCTGTATTCTCTTCATCTCCACAATAATGGAGGGGAGGGGGTGTTATAATCCCTACCTCTTTGCCAACTCTCTGCGGAGAATTATTGGGGAAATAAAAGCTGCAAACCCAGACAAAGCTCTCCAGTAACAAGCTTCTCCGGCCTTTGTGTCAGACGGAAGACCCTGTTCCGAAGGCCCACAGTCATGACTACACCATCCCAAACTGTATAAATTTCAATTAGCCTTTCTGATCTCAGACTCTTCTAGGACAGCTGCTATCCAGTTCATCACAATGCACCAGCTCACAAGGCACAGGTGTGAATAACAGCGCAAATGGACTTTCAAAAACGGCTCAGCAGCAGACAAGAGCACTTCCATCCTCCACTCTCCCCTGCAATCGGTGTGACAAAGTGCCAGACGACTCCTCGGCCCAAGGCTAGTGAGGGTTTATGAATGAGTGCCGTGCGAAAGTGCATCAGGGAGTGGGAGGACCTCTTATCATCGAACACTCACTGAAGAACAATCCAATAAAAGCTTGTCGCTGCGGCTTTTGGACACCTGCTTGCCAGTGGTTCTAATCACATCTGAATGAAACCATCCATTCTGATTACAGAGCAACAGACGAGTCGGACGCGGCCACGTTGTTATTCCTCTCTCGTTAGCCTCAAGGTGTGTGTGAGGATGCCCCTCCCCAACAACAATCTCTTTCTTCACACACACACACACACACACACACACACACACACACACTCTTCTGCTAAAGCAGTGCAGCGCAATCCCTTGGGTGCAGAGCTCATTCATTTGTAGTGCATTTGCCAAGTTCAGTGGCTTTTCCATTATTAATGGTAATGAAACCTACCAAGCCATGCAACACAAAAATGTTTAAACAACCAGCTCACTTAGTGTCATAGTGTGTTAAATTCACAGAGTGAAACATATGAGAGACTACGTCTGCTGTGTCTTGTCAGCGCAGTAGTAATTTTGCTCTGAAATGGACAGAGAAATTTGAAAGTGTTGTAACTGAACAATATTCTTATTAAAGCATTAGAACAAGTAACATGTATTCACTGCTTTGTTATGTGCAGGGAAGCATGTATATGGAAACAGAGAAGGACCGAAGTAAGTCATCAGTTTACGAGGTTAGAATTTCCACCTTTAAAATCTCCAGGTCACTTTGTGTTTTTTATTTTAATATTAACTTTTCTTCTTTGCATCATCATGACTGACAGGACATAACCAGATAGGACACAGGTCTAACGGATTTCATTATAGCTTATAGCCCAGTTGTTCAAGATTGATTTTCTCAAATTGAATTGGATCTGAATTTTACAAACCTGGTTTGAGCCACTTCAAAATCTTTTCTTGTTTACTTGTATTTATAATTTCTAAAAATCTAATAATATCTGGGTTTAGATTTTAAATAGCTGATCTGTTAAATTATCTAAAAAAATAGTACATAGTACAATAGTACATACATACTTGTACATATTTGGATTGTAAAACTAAATACTAACTAACCAGAAAAATATGAGCCTGTCTTTCATAGTATGTATATGGTTAATGAGCAGCTTTGCTGGAAGCCCTTTGCTGATCTGAGCTCAGGTTTAAAGAGCTCTCACTGTTGGACGTACTTTGTGTTACTTTAGAAGTGGCGGGTCCATTGATAAGACAGCTCCCAACTCAGCCAAAACAAAGACCCATTTACATAATAAACTGGCGAATTAAAAATTGAATGATGAGACAACTTTTTAATTACAGTGCTGATTTACTAAAATAAACTATTCACTTTTGCTTGTAAAAGCCGTAGCGTTTTACACTCCACGTTTCCTATTATAGTGCTTGTTGTCTAAAATATTACGTCTCTCTCTATCACGCCATCACTCTCTCTAAACATATATATATTTCTACACATTTACAGTATGTGTCTCACTCACCTGCACATTTAGTTGCTCCTGGGCAATTGTTATACTGCAAGTGCCATTCCCAGAGCAAACATCTGGATTTATAGCCCCATAAACAAAATGCCTGTGTTTGTCTGCCTGTGGACATCAATGCTATTACTTCCAATATCCACAATGTGGATTACTGTTTATAGTCTATCTTTTGTTAAATCTACTGATTTACTCACTGCACCACTTGAATTAAGAACACGACTGCACCCGCGAGCAATATTATATTTGCACGGAATGCACGGAATCTGTTGGCTGATATGGTGATTCTCACACTGATGTGAGCAAATGAACTGCACAACTGTAAAAACAGCAGCCACAAGGCAACACGAGAGGCACCGGTACCTAACCTGTAGTCCTCTCTCAGTGTGTGCAGCGTTGTTTAGCAGAGTACGGGTGGTGACACACTTTTAAAAAGTGCACTGGGCATCTCAAATTAATCACAAAATACAGCTTTATCCTTGTTGATGCCTGTCCACCTGTTGGCGCCTTAGGGGACTGCTCAACGCACATATGCCTAATTAAAAATGACCCTGCTAATGTGCTCGATGTCAAATCTGTTTAGGCAGATCAGCAATCAGAGACAGCAGTGAATGCAATTTTCTTTGGCAGTTTTCAAATTTCAAATTTGCTGCCCAGTCAGATTGAATGCCAGTGATGATGGTGGATCTGTGTCTGCTTACAGAACAAAATTCCCCCGCACAAAATAAGACTTTAAACGTTTACATTGTGGACGCCATATTCTTTTGAAACAGTTTCAGACAAATAATCCCTTGATTGTTTAGAAGTAATTGCACCCACAGTTTTGTAACTAAAGTAAAGCATTAATCAAACTAATAAATCTTCAAATAATCACAGCATCAGAGGTTTCGAGCAGGATTTAGGTTTGGCAGCCGTACCTCAAACACCATAAATGTTTAACGCAAATTTGATCTTTTTATTCAGCTGATTTTGTACAGTGCATGTAAATTTTTCATACATCGTATTTACCATGCTAAATAATAGCGAGTAGAAAAAAAACTTTACTTTAACTCATGCACGCAAGCACACACAGTCACACACAGTCACTCACAGTCACACACAGTCACTGAGCTGGTACATACACAAAGACTGGCACACAGGCCTGCAGGCCTCTGGATTTGCTTCAGCTTTTTAATGGAAGAAAACGGGAGCACGGGCGCCGCAGCACCTAAAGAAAGAACAGACGTGGCCTGGAAAAAACACAAAAAAGCTCCACAGTTTAGAAAGGGTGGAGACCATAGTGCACGATGCTACAGAGGCAGAGGAGCAGGCAGTTTGAATCCCACAGCATGAGCATGTTTACCTCCATCTGTGCTTTACATGCGAGCCATATTTCTTAGCTGTGTTCACAACACTGACGCATTAACGTTACAGTTTTAAATCAGTGCACATCCAAACTCTCTCAGCAGACACACACCTACAAATCTCTAGCCAATAAAGTTCACACTGCCAACTCGCTAAGTGCAGTGCAATGTGACCCTGGACTCCACTTGACATAAAATCTCATCATTTCCTCTACATTGTAATATCCACAAACACTAATAATAGGCGCCACCCAGACCTGCCTCAATCCTTCAAACAGAAAAACCACTTTCTCTGGCTGGCATCATAATCCGTGGATATTCAGTTCTTCACAGTCAAATCAAAAGATGCTGTGTCAACACTATAAGGCTGTGTCTTCAATAAAGAATTTTCCCGAGCAATCTGATTTGTTCCACGCAAAAAAGACACAGGACTGCTGAGTGTCCTATGAGGGTATATTCCGAGGCCAACGTGGAGGATGAAGACAGAGTACGTTATTAGAGCAGCTGAACGTGCCTGACCGTTGTGGAGGAGTCACACTCAGGCCTGGAAGACAGAAAAACTCTGGATCGATGAATGTGTTGAAGAAAGTAAAAACAAGGATGCTGCAGCATGCGACTAATGCGGCTAAAGACATGGACAGTCACATAAAACACCCCACTGACTGGGTGGCTGAACAACAGGTACAGCTGCCAAGTTTAGCTGTTTGGCACTGAGAGTATATGAAGTAAATCAAGCCTGTGAAGAAAAGGTCACACTTTAAATTCCTGCTGCACCTCAAATGTCAGATTCACAAAATTATACATTGACACTGTATTTTACAGTGAATGTCAAAAGGGCCACCGATGCCAAAGCAGTGCTTATGTTCAAAACAGTGTCTATCGAATAAAGTACATTTAATTTAGAGGAATCACCATGATCCCGTAAGTAAGAAAACTCATAGAGACAAATGATATTTGACTTCTTAGTATCAGTAATCTTCTTCCACCTACAGGACATGGCCTGTTAGGAGCATCCTGTCTCAAAGCGATGCTGAAAAACTGGTCCAAGCATTTGTTACTTCTAGATTGGACTACTGTAATTCTCTACTTTCAGGTTGCCCCAGTAACTCTCTAAAAAGCCTTCAATTAAACCAAAATTCTGCAGCAATATTACTGACTTTGACTGGTAAAAGAGATCATATCTCACCTTCTATAGCTTCCCTCCATTGGCTTCCCATTAAATGTAGAATAGAATTTAAAACCCTTCTTCTTACCTATAAAGCTCTAAACGGTCAAGCTCCATCCTACCTAAAAGATCTCCTAGTACCACATCATCCTCACAGACCACTTCGGTCTCAGAATGCAGGCCTACTTTTGGTTCCCAGAATGGGAGGCAGAGCCTTTAGCTATCAAGCTCCTCTCCTGTGGAACCAGCTCCCAGTCCAGATTCGGGAAGCAGACACCCTCTCTACTTTTGAGACTAGACTCAAAACCTTCCTCTTTAATAAAGCTTATAGTTGTAGTCCTGCTGCTATAGGTTAGACTGATGGGGGACCAACTCCTGATACATGGAGCCACTTCCCTCCTCTCTTCCCTCTCTCCTCTTCTCTCAAACCACTTTTATATGTCACCACTGCATGATATTAACTTTGTGTCTTCTTCCCTCCTCCCTCTCTCTGTCCCTGTCTTCAGGTGTCCTCAGCTTTGGAGCTGTGTGTCTTACAGTGTGCAGCTACTGGTCCTACCAACCCGCCCATGTTTTGATGTTGCTTTGTTGCTCTTTTCTTTTCTCTCTCCACTTTCCACTCACCCCAAACCCGATCAAGGCAGATGGCCGCCCACCCTGAGCCTGGTTTCTTCCATCAAAAGGAAGTTTTTCCTCTCCACTGTTGCCTATAGCTATAGCTCCCTGAAGACGCGTGTGTTGGATTTTCTCTACATATATATAGATGGAAAGTGCCTTAAGATGACTTTGTTGTGAATTGGTGCTATATAAATAATGTTGAACTGAATTTTATTAAACTGAATTATCATGCAGACCAGTGCCACACAGATGACATTCGCAGACATTAGTAGAAAAAAGCCTTGTTTCATGCGTGATAATTTAGCAGGTCGCAGCAGGGAAAAAACAAGTCTAAATAATAAAAATTAATGATGGATAAATTTAATTTGTCTGCCACAGTTTCAGAGCTTTGGAGCTGATTTCAGTTGCAAGGTGAGAGGTTATATTTCCAACACACTTGGTTATAAAGGTAAAGGTGCATCATTTTTTTACATAAATAATTTTAGATAACTCAGAACTTAGACCACCTCCTCAGCTTAGACGGTCATGCCACTCTTCTAGTTTGATCAGCAGTGCAAGATGACCAAATATGGTTATTTTTCAATCAACACCTGAATGTACCATAAAAAGAAAGGAGGGAACTAAACTGCAATGCCCAAGGAACATTTTGACAGGAAACTATCACTAAGCTTCACTAACACTGTTACATTTTTCTGAAAACCAGCTTTTAGAATTAATCCAGCAACGACGCTGCTATGATTTGTTCCTACTACAACAACAAAGCATTCTGAATTTGCTCGTGCTCTAAATCTGAGACTCTGACTGGCTTCTTCTCCATAGCAACAGCAGCTGGGGCTCATAAAAGAGACAAAATAACAGGACAGACATCATTTATCAGAATTAAACAGAAGTATATAAAAAAAAAACATGTCTTTACCATGCTGTATTTTGAGTTAATAGAGCAGGCTTCTGTGAATACATATTATGGAGACATTATTAAAAATGAACTTCTAGTTTCCTCCCATATCACAACTGTATTTTTCTTACCCTGATTTGCTATCAATTTCACAAGGCTTACATAATTAATGGTCCTAGTACACCAGTGCTTTTCTACTATGTGAAATAGACCCATTATACACACACTGCACTCTCCATTTCTGTCATGACATATCATGCAGCTTTCAAAACACTCTGCAGTAAATGGTGTTCCAACAGCAAGGAAAATACTCTTTACTCTAGCAAAATAAAAAGCAGCCTGTCCAGTGAACCGTGGCACTAGGAGACAGTAAAGCCACCGCATGGCTGCATCAGGGCAAATTTACGAGCCACCCTTCAGTTTTCACATGGACAAAACACAGAGGTGAAAAAGCATGGACTAATAACACAATAGCGTTGTGTAGCTGCATAGTTTCATAGGAGAGGTAGAGTTGGCTGGAGTAAATAATGACTCTCACTGCTGCTTAATGCTTTGGTGGATTCTCTGGTTTTGTCCTCTCTCATCACTTTCAGTCACTTTTTTTTTCCTCTATCTCCTGCATTATTTAAACATCTGCATCTCAACGTCTGTTTTATCAGCCAAGTGTTCTTTAATTATTCCATAAACCACAGAACAAACCTTGATAACACCGGTATGTCGTTAGAGCAAACTCCATTACCGCTATGGCATTAGGCTGAGGTGAAAGCTGGAGCTACATCAATATAAAGCAGCGGCGGGATGAGATTCACTGACACATGCTGCAATCCACATCCAATGGCAATTACTGAAACTATCGATTGCAGTGTGTACAATCCATCAGTGAAAAAAGTCTTCAGACTGAAACCTTATTTTACAGATCTTTTAGTGAAGGATATGTCTGTCTTTAAAGCTGCTCCCCATCCAGCCATGCGGACCGAACATCCTCAGAGCAAGAAAGAAGGGGTCAGAACCCTGGACAGCTCTGCTAGCAGGCAGAAAAAGCCCAATACAAACCGTCACTGTTATACTATGGATGCTGATGCTGCTAATGCTACTGAGTATTAAAGTAGAACTTCATAAACAACATGTGCATGGTTTTATTTATCTTTTCTTTTTCCTAAATATTGGACCTGAAGTACCGCAACTGGCATACGCCGCCTGTGTGAGTGCAAAACAAATAGGAGCTCGGCTAGAAACCCTGTGAGTTGTACTTGGATCCGAGGTCAGTTGTCGTTCGTTTTGCTTTAGTGCACAGCAGGTTTGAGAAAGTCAAACAGGCCTTTTCAGAAGGCACACTGATGAAATAATAATTAATTCTGCTCAACAAGACTAGGCTTGTTTGTGTCTTGATGAAATGAATGAATTCCACATTGTGTTACATTATCGAAGGACGGATTTATTATCCTTCTCATGATGGATACACGATTGGAAGATAGACGGCAAGCCGAGCTGCTTTTCCTCTGCACTGCACAGAAACACTGGCTTCTGGGGTTCATTCACTTGCATTCCCAAAGCCTTTTAAATAATGCATGAAATGCCAAATCCCAGAGGAGGTATCACTCAGGCTTCCTCAAGCTGTGAGATTGGTTTCTCCCATGGTGGCCAACAGAGAAACCAGATCTCCTGTGGCAGAATTAAGACTTCAAGCCGTCTGCTTCCTTAAACCAAATCTCGCACTGCTGTCTTTACTTTTACGATAGCGTCGTTTCAACATGCCCTTGACCTCAGTGCGTGTGTGCGGACGGTGTAAATTTCTGACTTTTTCCCCATGTGGCTCAGACACATGATCTGAGTACAGCCTGTTTCCTGTTGTGTGGGAGGAAACGGACAGAGGGTACACCCACAGCAAAAAACGCTTACTCAGAGTTTATCCGTGCAAGAGTAAGTGCAACTGGACACGACTGCAGCAGAGCACTACTCTCCTCATGGAATCAGAGATCCCCACCTTGCCTCAAATGAGCTAAATATCATTTACAGTAGGCCACACGGCTGCAATCGTCAACACAGGGTTGTCCACGCAGCCCGTTTGCAGGTTATTTTTAGTGAAATCGTTTCTGTGATTTCAAATATAATGCCATGAATCAAAAAAGGCACAGACACTTTTGCCTAAAGCTGTTTTTCTTTCCTTGCCTCTTTCAGGAGAGATCCACTCCAGTGTAATTACAAACAGATTATTTGGTTTTCACAGTAAAATGCTGAGTAGGGTTGAAGAAATGGCTCCCAGCACTTCATCACATTACTGCTCTTATTACAGCAATAAGAAAAAAAGCTCAGCACAGAGGCGATAGAGGAAATACAGTAGATGTGGAGGCATTTCCTTTTCCTTTCGTCTGAATTAAAAAGAAAATCCGGAGTGAATATGGTTTGTCCAACGTGGGTCAGTGACAGAGTGTTTCACTGAACTGCTGGGACCAGAGTTTCCACACTTACCCAGTTATTGGCTTTACAGAATATATTGTGTCATTGAGCAGGAACCGTGACAGCCATGAAACGCTTCAAGCTTTTGTAGCAAAAAAAAAAAAAAAAAAAAAATCTTGAAGCCGTGATGAAAAAATAAATGGCATTCGTACCAAAGCTCCGAATTGACAAACGCTTCGATAGAAAAAGCAAAGCACTGCTTGCGATTTTGTGGCTGTTGCCTCCATTCACAACAAATGTCCACAAATGATCAATGACTTGAAGCTGCAGTCGGCTCCGACAGCTCACTCACACTGACAGGTTCCTCAGAGCAACACTGGGAAGCTTCACGTGCTTGTACAGCATATCAAATTTATTCAGAGTCATTTATAAGATCTGTTTTCACTGCAGTCAAAACAAAGCCCACAGCATTTCGACTTCTGATGTAGATGTTGTTCTTCCTTCTGTGGAGACGTGTGTGATTTTTTATATGGATCCCTTGGTTACTGCTTTTTCCCCCTCACTCCAGCACATTAACAAAGCCCAGTCATCGTGGGTTAGCCTCTTCGCCGCACTACGTATTTCCTGGATTCTATATTAGCGAGACCTAAATGATCTGTATTAATCAGCATCTAATTACAGGCAGAAATGTGTCTGGCTCGGTACATCTAATGAGTCAGTCCGCTGTCAAATTGTGCATCTCCCAGGAGGAACTGGCGCGTGACCCCCACTGGCTGTCTGGCCCCCTGCATAAAAGCAGGGTAGCTCTTTTTCGAGAACGCACACATGTGCACACATACACACAATGCGCTGCTTGAACCAGCTTCCCTCATTAATCTTCATTTCTCATCATCTACTCACATGACGTCCTACGAAAGAGTACGGCGCCTTATTTGCAAAACTGTCAAGTAGGAAGACAGCTGGATCTTTATGAAGAGATGTACTGAGTCTGTCACTTATCACAGTCAAGCCGGGGGCAGCGGCTTTATCGATGTGCAGTTGGGAGACTTTCCACCTGTCTTGGCTACATTTAGGTTAGGTGCACGCCACGGTGAAATCTGACATCTAATGGTGCAGTTTGGACCAAAATGTGTTATGTCTGACCAAAATGCTCTTGACATCTCAAAATACAACCGTCAATCTTGATGTAATGTTTGTGGAGCACTTGCTGACAAACCGCCCTATTCTCTGGCCATGACTGCAGCAAACACCTGGCCCAACACAGAAAGCTGGATCCAAGGAAATCTCACTTTCACTCCGGCTGCATTCTTCAACATATTGCCTGGATTTAGATGGGCTCTGAGAATGTCATGTAAAGGCCGGGGTTACGCAGAACACAAACAGCAGCCCATGAACGCAGCCAGTGTGGAAACCCACGGATAATAACCCGAATACCTGAGAGTGCAAACTTTTGCACCTGCAAGTCAATCCGAGCCTATTGAAGGTATGACAGAGAAGATGTTGCGAGTCACAAAAACATATTGTTTACGAGACGCCGACCTACCCACAGAAATGTCTGTGCAAATATTGGTTGTCATACTTGTGATGAGTAAGAAGACGTGTGAGCAGCAGCTCCTCATCTGTATTTAGCTATTGACTCAGCCTCCACCTCGTCAGCGATCCACACACACACACACACACACACACACTTGGCAGAAAACTAGTGGCAGCCTTTCAAGCAGCTCTCCACAGGTACTATGCTACAAATTGCCTTCGATTCAGCTGCTGCATCAGCTGGTTTTGACAGCTGCGAGGCGGATAATTGGTTCAACTGTGAAGAAATAAAGAATGAACAAGCCACCGTACCTTGGCCTCGTGGACCCGCCAAATGTGCTGTTTTAGTGTTGATCACAGTTTTCAAGATAAAAGAGGGTGGAAGGAACACTAGGATTTGCTTGCCTGAAGTCAAAAAAAGGGGCAAAGTAACCATAACCTGTGCATCGAGAGTTCCCACAAACTGGGAAGGTTTTAGAGAATATCGTGGTTCATATTCAGGACTGCTTCTGTTTTTTCTTCAGAACAGCCAACCATGTACGCAAATGGAAAAAACGTTTTATCATAGTGACGCAAAATTCAGGTTGCAGTTTAATTTAGTTAATACGGATGAGTGTGAACAACATAGCGTTTGCTCTATGAGTCTGTGAGCAGGTTGCTCACTACCTAATATTAATAATAATAATGATAACAATAATGATAATAATGGGATGTAGAGCATGTGATTTTCTGTCGGGCAGAACAGTGTTGACAACCAGCAACTCTCTACAGACCCATTTGGTGACATTTTGTCAGAAAAGTTCTACGCAACAAATCCAGTGATGTGTTGGGCAGATTTTATCAAAGTTTTCTGAGAAACAAATCGGTGAGCATCAGTTGGCCTCGTTCTTGGGCTGTGTCCCTGGTCTGACCCCTGTTATAGGATTTAATTCCCATCGGTGAGAGGAACCACTCTGACATGAGACCTTGTACCACAATTTGTAACCTATTATCAGACACATTGTCAATTAGAAGAAGCTATAAACTGTCAGCGGAGTGTGAGACTAGTGAGAACAGTGAGATAAAACCACTTTGTTACAGATTGAAAATATGTGGTCCGAGCTGTTCTGCTTTCTCTCACGCAAGAGAGCAAGTTGAAAAGACCAAATGTCTTTGTCCTGTAAACTACTTCTCCTTTGGTTTTGTTAAGTTAAATTCAATTAGAGTAAGATTGTATTTTCTTGAAACACATGGAGAAATAATTAGCATAAGATAATTCCAGTGTTAAAATTCTCTGTTACAGATACTTCAGTCTGTACAACAGTCTCTTCTTTAGTCTAGCTAAAGTATTTTAATCTGTGAATTTTCCTTGATAACTAGGAAGTAGACATATACCATGTTTATTTTCATTGTTTTATTGTCTTGAATAACTGTCATGTGACTTTTTGACCAAACTGTGCAGCCCTAATCCAATAGTAGAACAGGAACATATGAAAGCACGTAGCTTTATATTGCAGTTTATTTTCAATAAATAAAACATTATGATGCTAAATATGAAGCTGGATACAGCAGCCAACTCTCTTGACTTAGCATCATAACTAGAAGAAAACAGCCAGCTCAGCTCCGTCCAAAAGTAAGAAAGATCAGCCACTAAATCTCAGATTTTAAGTTGTTTGTGCATATCACTGAATAAGTACATAAAGACAAGAAAATGACAAACTGCTGCTTAATACAGTACAGTTTAGTATAATACATATGCACTTTCAAATATTGTTGTGAAATATTAAATTATTGTTAATATTGAAAATAAATTTGAGGCTGTGGTGCAAAGCTGAGTGTGGGATTTAAATGTTATATGTTCAAACTAAGCTTGGTGTGGCCTTTACTACTAACATCATCAGATAGAGTTACCAGTGCTCATTAAAATCATCATTAGTTTCTCATGGGAGAGCCAGCCACATCAAAGGAAACAATCCCACTTTTAATCGGTCTAAATAGGTCTGGTTGAAGAAACCAGAGGTCAGCGGGGCCTGGCTTCTTTCCAGCAGACGGTGGCCACGCTAAGATGAAAGGAGGGACAGCCCATTACGGAGGAAGGCAGTCTGCTGATGGTTTTGAGTGCGGGATGCAAATTGTCTTCAGCCACTGCTCGAAATTTATAGGTGGGTCTGAATGCAAATCATCCCTGCGTAGACATTAATCTAGCAGGGGTATTTCATTAGAAGGGGCTTAGCTGCAGAGAGGAGTTCATGCGCTCGTAAATTTGGTTTGGCACACTGATTGTTCAGCAGATCGCTGGGTAAATGAGTGTCCGTCGCCAGCCACAAGAAACAGCTTTCTCCGTCGTGCTATTATTTCCAACGAGGGGTCCCACAGCACATGCTAAAGCTGTTACGCAGGCTTGAGGTGAACTATTTATGAACTTTCCAGACTACGGGCTCCAACTAGGGGACTTAGTGAGAGCAGCCAAGGTTTTCTTAGGCGGCGAATTACAGCAAAGAAGCCGAGATAAAGCCGCTGTAACCAGTGAAGAAGACAATATAAATCGGCCAGTGACAGATAGTTCAGTGTAGGCCAAAATCGATAACCTAAAAGAACCTTTGTCAAAATGTGTTGTCACTGTGCGGAGTTCAGAGCCAATAAAAGCCAGTCAGGACACACAGCTACAACCCAGGGGTTAAGTAGGGGTTAAGAGTTGTAAGTTGTAGACGGGGATCGAACTATCGACAGTACATTTAATGGGCAAAAACATGCAGAACAGGCACAAAGAAACAGTAAAATACATTATCAGATTCCTGTTTGTAATACACCGAAATACACTTTTCCTCTCATTCATCCTCCATCAAAAAACTCTCATTTTCATAATCCCGCAGCTGCTTTAAGTTGTCAAACATATTCAGATGCAGGTTGTGAGCTTCAAAGCAATTACAGTTCAGTTGCAGCTGAATATGTGCAATGAATGTAAACCACTTCATAAACTCCTTCATGAAATATGGATATACTGTATGTATTGCTTGCAGTAAATCTAAACATACCTTTTTTTTGCTCACAGTCCCTCAGAAATAAGCAAGCGTTGTTCTGGCACACACCCTGGCCGGATCAGGCCCAGAATCAACAATTCAAAGGCTTCGTTGCATCATCAACGTTGAAACATTCAATGCTCCACTGGAGCTTTTATAACAGGGAGAGTGTGTGAGTTAGCAAAGATATGTCACATAATTCATCAATATTTGATCACCCAAGATAACTTTTCCCTCTTTGCTGACTGGAATTAATCTAGAATTTAAATAACTGCCTGAAAAAATCTCATCCTGCACAAACACTCAAATCTAACAGCGGACACAACACGGCTCTGTTTTTGAAGATGCACATTTAACACACCTTTATTACATTTCTGAAAATCTACAACAAGACTGCAGAAACATGCCGACACATCAGCTGTTTGTCACCCGCAGCTGAAGATGCGGCCGTCAGCAACGTTTGCACACAGTTGGCTATCAGGGCCGCGGACAAGGGTCGAATGTTAAACGTGGGTGCTGACGTTTCCACCGGCACGGAGATAAGAAATGTAAGCACTTGTAAACACTGTTCTATTCCCGACCCCAGAGGACAGGTCCAGATCACGGTGGAGCCACTCCGACTGAGCCAGCAGCCTCTGCTGCATTATGGGAGAAAAACATTTCTCACACACATTCAAGTTTTACTCGATTTATTTGTGACTTTTTCAATCACTTTACAGTCGATTCCATTCACTGACCAGGCAGACGAAGGGAAAAAAATCTGAAAATCTGCTAAAATATTCAAAGCCTGCCTCAACTTAACTGCTTATGAAAAGTCATTTATCACAACTGTGTGCTGGTCAAAGGTGCAACTCTATCTTGAATAACTTGTCATTTAATTCCAAAGTGGACACGAGGGATGCAGGTACCGGCAGACTGCTGTTAAAAACAAACACCATTAGGCGAGGAAAGTGCATATGGTAAGCATAAACACCGCTGGACTAAAGGGCTGACATGGCACGAACAGAAGAAACCCGATATGTGAGTGATTGTTAATCCCCGAGTGCTACATCCATCATCTGTTTATATGGACTTCAGCTTAAACTAAAGGGCCTGAGAAGAGCAGGAGTGGACATTTGAGCTTCAGATTGCAAAGCAGGGGAATTTCTAGCACAAGCAGGCATCTGTCAAGGTGCGCAGATGGGGAGAAGCAAATTGAAAAGATTAAACATCCAGCGACACTCACAGATTTTAAAAACCATTAGAAAGTTGTTAAATAATCTGCCAGTGACGCTGGAGCTCTGATCTTTTCACTTCGCTTTAGATTTAGAGAAATCAATAGAGCTGAGACACAGATTGCTCCCACTCAGCTGATTCTGCTGGTGGAGCAGAATAACCCAGGCTGATGTTCAAAATCAGGGTCAGGGCACGTTGAGACGAAACCTGTGCGGCAATCGTACATCCTGAGAACATGTAAGTGACAGCGCTACCCCGGAGCCTGTCCCGCTGAATTCACAAAGAAATCTGTTGACTTGGCACCACAGGTCACAGTGCCAGTGCTGCATCCCATTTCCTGTTCTCTGCACTTTATTTCTAAAATAGGGTAGAGAGGGAAAAAAGCACAATCCTCTCATTTGCGGCCAACCCAGAGAACGCAGCAAGAAATCTAACGTTTCATTCAGCGGAAGAAATTCTTTGTTTCTTGGTTTAGAACAGAATTCGCCTGTTTTACATCTTTTCTTCGTTGCCTCCTTCATTTCTTTCTAAGCCGGTGCCAACTGAGAACAGACAGCACAGCTCTCAACTACCCCTATACACAGTGAACAAACAGCACACACTGTTTTCGAGATGATATCTAATACAAATGCTGTAAGTCATACTGTTCCTGGAAGCTTGCATTTGCTGACAAACAGGAACTGAGTTGAAATGGGAAGCAGATATCTGAAGTGTGTTTAGATCCCTATTGAGAGTAAAATGCAATATGACTATAAATTCTCTACCAAGTGCATGAAAACAAGCAAGCACTGACTGGAGCATATGAGTAATGGGTTTAAATGAACAACAACAGATAAGCAAGAGATTTGAAAAGCAGCAAAAGCAAAAGAACATCCATGGAGCTTCAGTGAGGGATGACAATAATCATAACGTGACCGTGAAGCTCAATGAGAGTCAACAATGTCAAACACGTCCCTGCATTAGAGTCGCGTATGGAAATGTCTCCTTGTTTTTTTAATAGACTCAAAGGTGGTGACCACATGATCTATTCCGACACTAACTTTAACTTTTACACAACTATGAACCTGTCAGTTAGTGTTTTGTACGAGACGACACAGCTGCAGCACAGTCAGTCGTCCACTGGTGCATGTACCTGGTTCATGGAGGCGAGGTGGTTTCTGATTACACTTTCAAATGACAGGAGAGAATGACGCCAAAGGAAAGTTTCTTGTGACGCCAGAACCCGGATGTGACTCATGTCCACTGCTATGCACAATATTCACATTCCAAAAGTGTCTGTTGAAACAACTTTAGCATCTGCTATTTGCAGATATTGTTGACATTTGGGCATGTGATTCCTGACAGCAGGCAGCGATGTTCAAATATTTGGGGCCATGGTTCCCTAACAGAAAAAAAATGTTGACAGTCCTCATTGGGTAAGATGAGAGCAACTGGACGTGAGCCATTTATTTTGTTGAAATAAAAGAGCTACGTTAAAAAAGAAAGGTCTCTCTCATTTATTAGTCTGTATTTTGAATCTAAGATAGAGTCCTAAGCTCTGGGTAGTGACCTAAAAAAAAAAGACAACACAAGCAGCCAGAATGAGGTTTCTCTGCTCAGCAGTACAGGGGATCATGTGCTGGAGCTTCATGAGCACACGGGCACACATTTAGGTCACTGAGATAACCACCAGTTTCTATAAAAGACCTTTGGTAATGTGTAAATAGTGTTTCTGCATTGGTTTGAACACTGGTTTAAATATTTTTTCCATCCACATGGTTAGAAACCCGTGGACCAACAAACAAGCTAAAAACACAACACCCAGTCCACCTGAGATGGTGTCTGATTTCTACTGACCTCCCAGCAGATTCATCTCCCTTTTTTTGTGCAAAGGAAGGCAGATCCGGGAAAAAACTCCCAACCGGGGAATTCCAGGAGTCCCTCAGGAAAACGAGGAGTGAAGCTACTGAGCAATAACATGTGAGTTTCTCTCGGTGTAAGTTGCCAACAGCAACTCTGACTTTAGTAACTGGCAAAAAAAAAAAAAAACACTGGACAGTTTAATTTCCAACTACACACCATTACAAACCCATTTCCTCTGAGCTAAAATGACCTTTGCAGGTCTTCAGTGTTGCCGAACATGACTGGATTCTTTAAATTGCTCTCTGCACTTAAATGACATTTTAGATTCTGTATCCTCCATAAACTACATTGTGCATAATTAATAGCTGTCATGTTTCATCAGCTTCATCGGGGTAATCGCATGCTCTTCGGTAACCTCTGGGCCACTCTACAAAGCGCTGGGCTGAAATACTGTCCAGACACTGTACAAGTACAGGATGAGAGATGATGCCAGACACCAAATACTCCATAGTGTCCTATTAAGATACTGAGAGGGGACATACTGTAAAGGTCAGTGTTACAGTATGTCCTAATCTCATGTCTGGAGTCTGGTCCTCTTAGCCAGCAGAGACGTACAGTCCGTGAGTCATCAGTATTGATTTGCTGCCACTGATCTTCATGAAACCAACACACCCCTAGAGACAAAGGTCAAGCACGGCCACATGATGCTGGCTGCCAGAAGGATGTGAAATGTTTGCTGCTGAGGCGGGTTGGGGACCGCCAACTTCAGCACCGCTGTAAAGAGGTTCATCCTTCACACTATCAGGGTCTTAACCAACAATACTGAACTACTGCCGGGATGTAAGTGCGGCCCACCTGCTCTGCTGTGCCAGGGGCTTAACCCGGTGGCTGCAGGTGGAGTCGGCCTTAAAACATAACTGCATAATGACTCTATTTCAAGTATGTGCTTTTTTTTCCCCAGAGGCTGTACTTACTGCATTCTATATATCACGGATTAATGTGCTTATCCATGCACATGAAATCCTCTTTCAGGGCCACTGAGGGCTGAGCAGGACAGGCCTACTTTACACTCCAATCTGCTGAAGTTAAAAACCTTACAAATATATATAAAATTTAAAAAAAAAGTGAAACAAGCAGAGATGACAACGCAGAAATCATATCAGAGGATATTAAACAGTCCACATTTCACATGCTTCATCTGAACTTGATCTGAGGATACACACTGTCAGAGGCCACATGAAAACGAAACCACTGGACTTCAGAGGAATCTCTGCTGGGTGGACTTCATCAGAAACCCTCCACCCACACCAGTCCAAGCAAAAACCATCCGACTTTCTCACAATAATCGCTTTTTTTTAACTTTTACCGAGGAGTCGTGACAACAAACCGTCTGACTTGAAACTCGTTCAAATCGGACGCCGCGTCTTACTTTTCGTGGCCGATCCCGTGCTCGGTCCTGGCTCCCAGCGTCACCAGGCTGTTGCTCCCCTGCAGCAGCCTGCAGGTCGCCAGGTGCCGCTGGTACTGCTCCTTCAGGCGGCCGTTCTCCGCGCACAAGTCGGACACTTGCTGCTCCAGCTCCCCGATCCGCCCCCTCTGCTTCTCCAGCAGCTCCTGCTGGGTCTCGATGATCTTGTTGAGCTCCTTCAGATATTCCGCAGCCCTGCTCGGGTTCTCGGTGGGGCTCTCCATGTCGCTCCGGCTGCCCCTTATTATTTTGCAGTTTTTTGTTTTTTCTTTTCTTTTGCTTCCGTTTAGTCCGGCTCGGTTTAACGGTTCGGGTTGTGCCGTTTACGCCTCGCCATGATTTCTGCTGTTGACTGAGGAGAAACGCCACAGGCTGCGCTACACTGCGAGCTGCTTCGCACGCCTCGCTCGGGCAGATGTGACGGGCTGCCGCCTCCCGCTGCGGTCTGGCTGGTCCCCCTGTTGGCGGCGGCGGATGACACTTTCTCTGGCCGCCTTCAGCTCCATGCTGCTCCCGTGACTTTCCGTAAACAGACGCCGGCTGTCGTGTGGGCGGGGTCTCCCGCTTTTATGAATCTGCAGGTCGCCGTGAGCGCGGTGATGGCTTTGCAGCTGCTGCTGCTGCTGCTGCTGCAGCGCAGCAGGGAGGCAGATCCGTCCGGGGTCGGGAGTGTTTCCCCCATTTTCTCCAGTCACAACAAGCTCATTTTCATATATAGTCACGTTACAAACATTAAGAAAATGTGCGAACAACTTTGTTGCACTGTGATCCCAGACACGGAGCAATGCTGCCTCTTGCCTGCAGAGCTGTTTCCTGCCTGTGTGTGTGTGTGTGTGTGTGTGTGTGTGCTGCCATTTCAATCTGTGGGAATCAGGAATTACTGTGCAGCAGCACATCTGTATGTGTGGCAGGACGCTGCAGGTTCGTCCCGTGTGGGTGTGCGCACTGCGCCCCTGATGTGCAGATGAGGATGATGGAGATTAACTTTCATGGATGACCATCTCTTTCCCATCTGCCCCGACTCCAGCAGGCGTTAACATGTTCCCCTCAAACGGGTTCATCTTGACAACTGGTCATAAACCAAATGGCTTCTATGGGATTTGAAAAGAGGTATTAAAATAGTGGAAAGTTATGAAGAACAGTCAGGCCTTTAAAAACATCTCCTGCAGGAAGTATCAATGCAGATATTTGTATGAAAAAAAACAGACTCACAAGTGATAAACCACTGTGTGTCTTTTGTGTGTCACTGTTCACAGTTCAGTTCAGATTGTGTTCCCCCATCACAGAGCAAGACAGACAGGGTGAGGTGGAAGGATGTGCCTCTTCTCTGCTGGGTCTTTCATACGACAAAACTGCCACATTCATCCAGCGTGTGTGTTAGTGGGAAAGGAAAGAGTCAAACTTTACAGACAGTGTGAGATCACACAGGTCTGACATGCACATGGTCACACAGCTCTCGGCCTCTCAGCTCTGCTGCTCCTCAACTGCTTATGTTTGAAGAAAAACAGGCAAAGGGGATCAAAAAAGAATATTTAAAAAAAAATCACATCACCGATTCACATTCCACTAAACCTGAATCTGACATTTTCATGTTTTCTAGTGCACAGTTACACTATCCGTGAGTCACAGCAGCTTCTGCTGGAACTCATGATTCCTAAACGAGGAGTGCCAGCACCCACAGGATATTAACCACTTCAGAAACATGTGGCTTGGTGTTATTATGCTCTTGGGCTCTTTTCCTTTCTTTCTTTGGCTGACCGGCCATATGCCTGTGCCAGCGCGGGCGCCATCCAGAGAGATTTATTTTGTGAAATCGCTCACATATTTTCGCCGAGGCAATCCCACTCGGAAGCACTCTTAGTCGAGCCCTATAAAACATTTGCCAGCCGTGATGGAAGGAGGGCTCCAATCATTTAACCAGCAGAGTGGAAACTCTTTTTTTCTTTTCTCAGATTGCTAAAAAAAAAAAGTCTCTGCTGAACTTACTGAGCATCTCACATAGACGTGCATTTGTATGATGGATATAAACCGACACATGTGAGAGAACACTATGGGCAATAAAGTAATTTACTCCGTTTTGTGATATTCATATAGTACATAATTAAAGTCATAAATACCACAACCAAATCAGTTTGGGAGCTTCCTCAGTGGAGCTCTTGCAACTAATGAAAACTGAATGTAGGGGCCTTGATTACGTTTGCATTGACCTGTCATTTTTTAAAATGAACACTGCAACATGAACCTAAGCACGTTGTTCTGTTCAAAGTTCCAAAACCAACGAAAAGTATTGAATTGAATGTATTCAGTTAGAGCTACAGCACGAAGGGAGCTCTGATTTGTCTCACAGGAGACACTGCTTTCCAGGCAGAGCTTCTCACACCATCCTGGAGATCCTGCACGAGCAGCCTTACCATTCTTGTCAGGTCTCATTCAGTGCCCCCCCCCCTCATTGGACCCTTCCACTGACAGCACAGTGAGCCATCTGGAACGGTGGCAGTTTCCCTTCACCCAGGACGCAGCACGATGGCACTCAGGCTGACAGGTGGACTTTATGCTGCCCGTGTGCCTCAATGGAGAGAAAAAATGAGTCTCACATTAGCTCAACACGCATGACCGCCTTAATGAGTCATAGATACACTCACATTTAACACCCTCACGCCACTGACGTCTGATGGGAGTCATTTCCCCATCACATTTTAACTGCAGCAGGCGGTAAATCCAAACGTGTGTTGCTGCTGTATCTACGTGTCATTTGGTGATTACTTACACAACGCAGCCATTTAACACGTTTTCTTCAGCTCCTGTCAGCATCTTTAGGAAAACCCTGGAGCTCTTGTTGTGGCCGTAGTCTGAGCTACACAGCTGGCCGTCATAAACACCTCTCAGGCACGAGTTGAGGTTTTGTCTGCCTAAGTCTCCCTCTGAGAAATAAGCAGCATGAGGGAAATAACGCAAAGGTTGTAGCTGGTGCTTCTGTGTGTGTCCCACACAGGATAATTTTCCAGCAGTGCATGTTTGCAGCTTTTATGTGTCTGTAATAGAATTTCCACAGAACCACGTGTTTAGTCTTCAGTACAGAGGTGGAAAGTAAAAGTACAAATACATTGTTACTGTATTTAAGTAGAAATTTCAGGCATGTGCACTTTGAGTATGTATTCATATTAAATGTATTTGATATTAGAGGGGTTATAAATTGTTTTTTTTTTTTGCATCCCTACACAGTTGATCTATTGACTTGGTGATATGTGTGTAATCTCAACAGTCTAACATTAGCCTCCTCACTATATACAAGAAGTTTCCTATATGTTCATAAACATTTAAAGCTTTTGTTCCCTAAGACTGACAGCCATAGATGGGTCTGTTGTCAGCAAGAACACACTTTCTTTACTCAAGTACAGATACTCTGTAAAATAAAACTAGTAAAAGTAAAGGTACCGATTCAACTTCTTTACTCAAGTAAAAGAGACAAAGTACAGGCTCTGAAATGTAAAGTATGAAAGTGAAAAAGTTTACCATCTGTTTCTGTGCAAAGCCAAGTAGACCTCATATTGTATTAATATAATTCAAATATTAGAAACCATAGAGTATGACATTAAAAAGAATTTCTGAAAATGTTCAGCATTAACTTGGCTCAAGTGAAAGTTGCTTTTCATTGTCTACACGAGCACCACCCATGTTAGGAAGATTAAGATTACAAGGTAATTTCTAGGAGCTTTTATCAGCTTAAATGTTTTTTGTTTTATACCAAACCTCAGATAAAACATTTTTATTTTTAAGAATTAATTCTATTATAAAAAAATATAAATATTTGTCTATGTAAATGTTGTCAGGAAGTGCTGCAGCTAAATGACAAAACATTTGTATCGTGTGTTGCACAACCCACCTCCTGCAGGTTGTGGGGCAGTTGCTGACATTAACGGAGCCCCTGAGACAAATGAGCTGGGTGACCGGGACCCACGACAGCATATTTGATCGCTGGTCGCAGACCTTTACGCATCCTCAGGGAGCAAGACAGCCAGTCTCCCTCTAACCTCTGCTGTTAGCGTGTAATGGACAAGACTGTGGGTGACTCATGGGGAATTCAGCCAGTTCTAATACACAGAAGCCTCAGTTTCTATAAAGGAGAATTTCATATTAACACAAAATACTTTTACGTGCTGTATCAGTGGGTTTTTTTTTAAGTAATCTTGTTTTGGGCGAGTAACAACACGTATTTAAAAAGTAAAAACTTTTATTTGCAAAGGCAAGAACATCTTCACACAAGAAAACAAACTTGCATCAGTGATATGTGCTGAAAGCTGTTCAGCTATGATAAGGCGTGACTGTGAATCTTAAACACAAAAACACTGGAGTCATTTATTCAGTCACACAAACACCTCTTACAGTAAAACTGAATTTCACTAGCTAACGACAATACAATTCCTTGTCATATTTTTCAAATACAAAAATATTTAAAAGAAAATCACACTTTAATGTCACAGATGTTCAATGGTGCTACAATAATCTCATTCAGAATACGCAGGCAGGTAAAATCAAGGAATTAATAAGTCTGAGGTGAACCCACGTCAGATTAACAATTAAAAAACTGAGCAAATCTGAATGGTTCACATTTCTTGACTGTTTCACATTAACAGAATACAGATTAGCTGCATGTATTATGGCTCCAAAGAAAAAAGAAAACACAGTAATCTTGAACAACCTGGAAAGTTAAAATGCCCAAAACAGAACTACACAAAACTTTTCCAGGTTGGGATTATGCACATTGGAGGGTTTATCACCTTTAAGGAGGACGGATTCAGTGGACAAAAGTTTCACAAAATTTTTGAGTTGAGGTTTTCGTTCAGCCGTACAAGAATGTGGTTCATCCTGAGTTACTAAGTTTCACATGTCAAACATCATAGTAGCAGGCCAGTAAATGACAAAGCAAACGAAAAGCAGCCTTCCTGTAAGCACAAACTAGTGATTTGGTTCATACACACTCTTCACAACAATTCAAAACAAAAACTAAAAGTCTTGTCATTCAATAACAGAGTGGTGATGTAAAAAAATGTATTTCCATCACAAACCACAAAACAGAACAAACACAGACAGTAAATAGCCCTCTTATCACTGTGCAGCCCTTAAATTATCTGCTATTCTAACATTTTTGTTTTAGGCATCTGAAGACCATATAATAGATTTTGCAGTCACATCCCACAGAATTCATCCTGAGGGACAGAGGCACATTCAGTCTCCATTAACGACCTGTGACGCTCTGCTTTTGAAGAACACAGACGAGACAGGGCTTTATCAGGACCTGTAGTCTGGAGAATAGAGACGTGCCCTGGGGCTGCTGTTGGAGTCAGTCCTGGGTATTGTACGGTCGAAGGAATTCGCTAAAAGAGAGTCAAATCCTGAAAGAGAGCACAGAGTAAATAAAAACTAGACAGTCTAATCTGTATGAAACTCTCCTAAAAATGCTGCAGCAGCCAGAGAATATAATATAAACTATGACAACAGAGCACTCTAAGATAGATTGCAGACTGATAAAATACTTTTTATAAGACATTCACGACAACTACAAATATGAAAATGTGGACATTTTCCAGAGTTGTGTTTTCACACCCGGCAGATGGAATGAGTAGCATCTTCCAGAGGGCAACTTACAGAACATATATCAGAGCTAGTTCCTGTAATTATTTACAACACAGAACCATCCTGTCAAAGATCTATTTCAACTTTTCTAATTAATGCTCAGTGAATAAACTAAATACGGTTTAGTGGCAGCACAGATTGAGGGGTGATACAGACTTCGCTAAAAACAACAACAACAACAAAAAAAAGAGACTGACATGTTTTTTAGTGTCTTTTTTACCTGAGACAGGTGGTGGGGTCCTCTGGATAAAAGCAGGGTGACAAGATTGTTCCTTTGGAGAGAACGCTGTATGGAAGACTGCAAGGAATAAAAATAAATGGATGTTTAGAGCGCTCAGTAAAGTAAGTTCAGTAAGTTCTTCATAACGTGGGTATTTAAAATTGTTACTGCTGTTGATCATTTTTAATTTTAACATTATGTTACAGTGATTCCTACAGAAATGTGTGACCCACCAATGATGATGATAGCTGTACCGGCCAGCAGAGCAAACAGGGTAAAGAACATCGTCTGGTAGGAGTTTATGAAACTGTGCAGTGAGTGCACTCCCTCCATGTTAACTGTTGGAGGAGGAGCTGCTGAAAGGACAGCGAGAGACAACAGGCTGTGAAAACCTTTCCCCAGTGCTGAGAACATATGACATACTATTGCAAAGCTCTATATAACGAAACAATAATGCTTGTTTCAGGTGTGGTGAAATCTAAATGTAATGATGGATCCGGAAATTCAAATGACTGTCAATTCTGTGGGAAATTGAAGGAACATGACTTCATGTACAGATTATATTAAAACTGAATATCAAACCTTGCTTGGTACCACTGTGGTCAGCTACGTGAATTAAAGTGACTGGGATGACAAGGCTTTTGGCCAGAGGAACGGCTGCTTATGGAAATAGAGGCAGAAACTGTTGCCCGGGGGTCCGTGGCACTAATGGTGAACTTTGAGAAGCTGGGAAAGCCACTGTTCATCTCCTTCTCTTGGACAGCAATGATGGAAGAAGTGGACAGCACCTAAAGACAAGGAAAAGTGTGGCACACATGTAAACAAGGATGTTTACACAGTATGTGGCTATCAGACATTTCCACAATAACAATGTTCTGCCTGACCTCCATGTTGGACAGGGCGGAAACCGGGCCGTAGACCGTGAGCTCAGCTGATGGACGCAGGTTTGAGAGGAGCAGTTCACTCTGGTCAGAGTAGAGGCCGGGCTCTATGGGCAGCCTGGCACTGATTTGTTCCCCAGAGAAGGTACTCTCCTTCAGGCCTGCCTTCACCAGCAGGTTGGTCAAAGACATGCTGAGCACACGAGTCTGCTGGTCAGTTAATGGCTGCAGGGTTAAGGAACACACGTAGAGGCCTGTGGCAGAGAGAGAGAGAGAGGGAGAGGGGGAAAGAGAGAGAGAGGGAGAGAGGGAGAGGGGGAAAGAGAGAGAGAGAGGGAGAGGGAGAGGGGGAGAGAGAGAGAGAGAGAGAGGGAGAGGGGGAAGAGAGAGAGAGGGGAGGGGGGGAAAGAGAGAGAGAGAGAGAGGGGGAAAGAGAGAGAGGGGAGAGAGAGAGAGGAGAGAGAGAGGGAGAGAGAGAGAGAGAGAGAGGGAGAGAGAGGGGAGAGGGGGGAGAGAGAGAGAGAGAGAGAGAGAGAGGGAGAGGGGAGAGAGAGAGAGAGAGAGAGAGGGGAGAGGGGAGAGAGAGAGAGAGAGAGAGAGAGAGAGAGAGAGAGAGAGGGAGAGAAAAACCTTTAAGATACATTACTGATGTGTATAATCCCTTGAGTCAATGGGGCAAAGAGAAACCTCATACAGGACAGTGTACTGCTAATGAGTTCTAACCTAATCTTGTTGTAAAGTATGATTTCATAATCATATGCTCACATCAGGACCTTAGTGAGATACCGCTGAGTGGCTACTGCTTTCTACAAACACAGTGGATCCCCCTCAGAGATAAAAACAACAACTGGGGAGAAGTCCCAAACCTCAAACCCAATTAGACTAGTGCATTTTAGAAACAGGGAGTCTCCGCTGTTCAATACATCACTTGGACACCTTTTATGGTCCCTGCCAAATTCATTCCATGGGTAATGCAGCTATTGATTATACACTTGCAAACGATTTTCTTCTTACCCGTGCAGAGCATGCAGAGACATAGTACTGAGGTAAGGCCTAAAGTAATTTTGTTTTGGAAAACTGATTACTTCTACGCAGGCAGAAACTGATGTGAATGTCACAGTATGACCAGCTAGGGGAAGAATGAGGCCATTCAAGTTTATATCTCCAGAATCTACCTGACGACAAAAGCAAATTAGATAAAACTTGGCAGTAAATTAATGCCACAGTGCAACAATACATAAAGACTTACTGTACCTTACATGACAATAATCAAATTATTAGGGGCTTTAGAGTCATGACCAACTGCTTTTTGATCATAAATGTTATTTCTGATGTAAATTTTGATGAGCCTTACCAAGGCTGGAGTCAAAGTTTGTATGTGTTTTGACGACGTCGTGTACAGGGAAGTCTATAGCATCGCTGGTGAAGCCGAGATGACAGCTGACCGAGTTCTCTGGCTGCAGCTGAGAAATTGCTTCAGTTTGGGCAGAGGAACATGTTCCTGCACAGAAAATCACACTGGCATAAAACCAAACTTTTGTGCTCCATTAGCGTAAAGACAACTCAGATCATTATTAATGACTCACTTCTACTTATGTCAGTATTTTAATTTGTTAGTCTTTAAAATAAACATTTTAAAATTCATACTAGCAAAATAAATTTAACGTTTCTGTTAGCAAATTGGTATCCTAGCACAAAAACTGGAAATGGGGAAAGTAGTTAACCTGACATAAGGTGACAAATTCTCAAAAGCTAACAGACTGCTGGTCCCTGCCTCATATTTACCATACACATATGACTAGTATCAGGCTTGTTTTCCAGTTTTCAGCAAAGGGAGCAAATAACATTGTGTAACTAGAACTGAGTAACTTCAATACCAATCAGGTTGGTTCCTCTCTCTCTGGTCGTAAGTAGGACCTTCGTTTCCTTGCCATTCCTGACAGGTGTAGCCTGCGCCATAGCTGCCGTTTTTGTAGCCGTTTCCACAACTACCTACAGAACCACACAGACAGACACACAGACATTTAAATCCCAAAAAGATTCAGGTGTGTGCTCGGAATAGCTGAATTACAATTTACACCCAGAACTAATAGTTTACATTGAACATATCAGGCTTTCAACAAAACAAACAAATTAAAACACAGCTGAGTGTTGAGTGGTATCGCTCTCAATGACTCACAGTGTTACAAATATCTGCACTCAGTTCTTCTCATTATAAGGTTTGTGAGCACCTTAATGTTTAATATACAATACCTCCGCACTAAATCTCATCAATTCTCACTGCTAATAGGAAATACATGTCTGGAGTATGCCGGCACACCGAGGAAGAGTAGCAATATCATTGTGTATGAGAATCGGAACATTAGCAATGTCATGCACAGATGCTCCCGCATTAGGCAGAAACAACGCGTTGCTAAAAGGTGATGATGGATCCAATTTACAACTCTTGCACTATCATACTGTTATAGTTCTAAAGTATTGGTACAGTATAGGTACATCTGTTTTACTGTTGTAAAATTAAACAGTGTGGGTGAAGCCGAGATGATAGCCACAGCCTACAGATAACATACCTCTCTGTAGGTTTTCAAAACACCAGGCATTTCATAGTACACAGTAACTGTACCAGAGTCTCTGGCTACAGCCGCACCAGTTTTGGGGTCCACTTGAAGAATACCATTAGCTGACGAGCTCCAAGTACCATGAGCACCTGCAGAGAAAGAAGGATAGGGTCCAGCTTTGAATTGTATCAACATTAAAACTGTCTGAAGACATCAAGATGCAGTATAAATCTGCTTTAGCCTAATATAATAATGCATAGATTGTGCCACCTTTTATTAACTTTAATTTATTTATCCGTCCTTCAGTTTTAAAGCGTTTGATTGCTGAATTTTATACACAATACAATAGTTCTGTTCCTTTGACAACATGTAGACCTCTCACCGTCTGGGCTGGTTAACTGAGCAGTGAAGCAAACCACATCTCCCACTACTAGTCTGCGGGCCTCATATGGGTAAATAGCATGTTCGACAGGGATTGGAACGTAGTCCGCTACACCCATGTTTTCACTATCCCACACTGCGAGAAGGGTGAGGCCTACATTGACGGTCCTCACTGTCAGTGTGTGGTTACCGGGCCCAACCCCCACTTGCACCAGGTCATCTCTGTAGGATGCAACAAAACAACAGGTGTTATGTTATGGAATCATTATCCATCAATGATAAAATAACTACTCCAATAACTACTGTACCATTTTGCAATACTGTTTAAAATAATACTCATCTATTCTATTTTAGTTAGTAACTTCAAAAGACAACAGGGAGTTAAAAGAGGATTCAGCTGCAGTGGAAAATAAGTTATTTAGGACATGTTAAGTACAAACCTCACAATGAATATGAATAAAACTAGAATTTTCCCATTATGTTAAAAGAAGCCATTTATAACGTGCGTAATTTGTGGACACACAACAAATGATACTCAAAAAAAATATCATGTAAACAGCCCCATGCGTGTCCTTTTCCTGATTAGGAGGCAATTACAAGTTACCGTAACTAAGGAAGCAAGAAGAAACACACCTCGCTATAATATAAGCGTCTCACTCGGCTTCTCGCTGTCAACCCCATTTGTACCTCTGTTTATTTCTTTGTATCCTCTAATCCTTTCATCTTTGATCCTCATTCATTCCCTGCATCTTACCAGTCATTTTAATGAGCTACTTTGCAATTATAAATATCATTCTGTTATTGTAGAAGTTCATAATCTGTAACTTAGACATATAGTAATAAACCTGTCAAACAAACCAAAAACACCAAGGCACGACCTGAACATCCAATCTGAACAAATAAGAGCATTGTGCTCCTACCACAGAAACCAGTAAAATCCAATTCGCACACTAAATAGAATTTAATCACAGGCCAGCACTCTTAATCTCAAGACCACTGGCCCTTTAACACTTGGATTTTGATATCTTTCCTCTAAAATTGTCTGTCAGCACCTGGAGAACAAGGTAATGGAATCAATTTATTGTGGAGACAGATGAAATCCCTCATTGGGAGTGCAGCAATGCTCAGTGTCCAACACTACTATTAATTTAGCTCACTCACTCAGGTGGAAACAACTACCTGAAAATGACGTGGACGAATCAACAGAGCAAATAAGTGAGTGTAGCTCAGTGGGTAAGGCAGTCGTCCACAGGCCGGGACTGGTGGTTTGACTCCCGGTCCCTTTTGGCTATGTGTTGCAGCGGGCAAAACAACGAACCCTAAGTTGCTAGCGATGGGTCAGGCGAGCACCTTATCGGTGTGCGAGTGTGTGGGTGAATGTGAAACAACATTCTAAAGCGTTTTGGATGAAACGGCTATTTAAGCAGACCGTTTGTTAAGTCCATGCAGGGCCTGCCACATGATTTCACACACTTCCTGTATTCTACAGATATCTACGCATGAACCCTTGTTTTATTTACATAACTATGTACTAGGGCTGTCACTTTCTGCAAAAATGCACCCACTCCAATCTCCAGTGCTACCATATAATGTTAGCACTGTAGATTAGTTTACCAAGGTCTATAAGGGAAGGCAGTAGATCAAGCAGAGAAATTTTAAGAACGCCGTTTCTTAGAGTCATGGAAAATGAAACGGCCTTGTGCTTAAGACATACAGTAGAGTACTTTTTTGCATTTGAACATAGCATTACATTTCGGATATTAGTTTTTTTTTTAATAGGTTTCAAAATAAAGACATTTAAGTAACAATTAACAGCCCTACTACCTACCATGCATTGACAAATACAAAATACACCACGTGAAACAGATTTAAATTAAACTCAAAAAGTCTATATTGCGTCAAGATCCCGCATTTGTTATTTTTTACATTGTAGAGAAAAATAAAGTAGTAAGGGGAGCAGAATGTGGGTTGTCAACTTGTCAGACTAGTCATTAGGACATGCAAGGCTGGTTCAGCATTAAAAGACCCCTTAAAAAAGGTTCTCTCTATTTATATAAAGCCCGTGACAGCAGCATAATAGCTTTTCATACTAGAGCAGCCTGCAAACATGTTGTCTCTCTATGCTGCCTGTCTAGATGTCATGTTTACAACAATATGTTGTGAGGTTACCAACCTGTTCGTAGTAAATGTAAGATGCGAGCTGGAGCTGTGTAGTGACTCTCCAGTGCTGGCATGAAACTGGACAGAGAAAGTAAGTACTATGCCCAGGGGGAAGGCTTTTGTGCTCTCTCTGGTGTGCGTGTGGAGCACTGGACTGGTGCTGAAGCGCACGTAGGACACAGGTACCACCTGGGAAATAAAGGCAGCAATCACTGTCACAATTAGTCACTCCAGAAACAATTTCAACTGTAATTTCAAGGGTCAGTACAACTTCTCACAATGTATTAATTTCTAGTTCAACTAAATTATACATTATCATTGCGTGTTTAAGGTGCTCAAGCTGGATATTTTAAAATTTGAGACAGCCAGCTGTCTGACATACATGGCTTATTAATTACAGTTTGACCCGAGGCCAGGAGGTGTCATCCAGAGGACACTGAATTTAACAACAAATAAATCTAAAACACTTTTATGTAGCAAAAAAAAACTAACCTTCACGGCAACAATGAGGGTTTGATTGATACCAAAGTTCTCTTGCGAGGTGACCAGCAGAGAGGACACACCAGTGAGAGAGCCAGAGAAAAGAAAGCCCTTATCATCCACTTGAGCAATGACAACTTGGTCAGGGCAATCCAGCATCCGGTAAGAGAGTGCACCTACACCATCCCTTTAGACAAAGAACAAAATCAATGACATCAAGTTTCATGGAGTTGTTTATGCATTGATATCATTTGTTTTTAGAACAGACAAGCGCAGGCACTTGTAACTCACCTGTTAGTCTGGAGTTTGAGGGCTGAGTTTGGAGCCATCAATAACTCTTCAGCCTCTACTTCAGGATTAAGCATGCGCAGCTTGTCATAAACCTTGATCAAAGTTAAAAGTTGAAAACTCCAATTATTAAATAGCTTTAATCAGTCTTTGATGTTGTGGCACTAGTGGCACGTCATAGTTTAATGAAGTTTGAAGCTGGATACATTCAGCTCTAATGTGCAGTCTTATCACTTTAAGTTAACAAGTTCAGATATTTCAAACTTCAGCAACTTCAGTGCTCTGTTGCTAAAATGTTAACACCCAGCCACAGTGATGTACCTGAACCTGGAGCTCATCTCTGAGTTCCTGCAGGTTGCCCAGTAGCTGCCCAGCCTCAGGGTCACTAACTCTAAGTACCACCTTTAGCCCTGTTCGTCCTCTAGTTCTTCCAGTCACCCTCATGCCAAAGTTGTGCTCTGACTGGAGCTCCACATTTGCCTGAAGGAGAGAGGCACCATTATGAGAATAACAAAGACAGCAGCACTAAATTATTGTTTTTTTTTAAATGGTGAGGACAAAACTACAATAAGGGAAAAGCTGTTAAGAAAGTAGTAGACAAGGTACAATTATTTTTTTAATCACACTGTACAGCAGCATCTTAAGTCATTTAGGACAAAGGAAATGAAGAGATAAGAAATTCCAAAAAACACAAGTGATTCTTTGGAAGAAGCTGCATGTGCAAACACTCTAAATACCTCACTGTGTCTTGAATGGACATCTAGGATATCTCTCTTTGTGGTGGACCAGTGGAAGGTGAGACCAGGGAGGGCATTGCCAAAAGAAAAGGGTGTTTGACTATTGGTTAAACCCATCACATATACAGGCATCTGGAAAAGGAAACAAGAGTCATCAAGGGAATAAATGAGTCGAATGACAACCACAGTTTTTGGGAGGTAATTGTAGCACTTTGTATAATAAAATATTCAAATACTTGTGCTCCAGTCTTCAATCTTGTAATAGGTGCTCTGATTCGGATGGCTGTCAAACGCACAACCTCAACTTCCACTTGATCCTGAGAAAACAAGAAAGTGTTTTTATCAGAAAAATCTAGGAGTGAGTCCACATTATATCATATCGTAGTGTGTGTGTGTCACACATATAATACACACACACTTACCTGAGACACAACAACTAGCTTCCCAGTTTCTGCATCAATAGCTTGGACCAGTCCTGTCACAGTGACATTGCCAATAGCAATACCCCTGACATGGCCCATGCCATTAACAGAAGCCATCTCCTCATTGGAAATAGAGAAAAGGATATTGGACTGAGGCTGTGGGCCACCCTCCGATGTGATCTATAAATGACAACAGACAGGAAAAGGAGAAAAGAGGAAAATATGAAAAAGGAGAATCAACACAAACAATGCAATGCATGTGCTATGAAGTCAATGGCATCTTGGTGGTAAATGTTTTGTAATTGAAGCATGATTGGGATTTTGGAACCAGAAGCAATCACTCTAGTATCATCTTCTAGAAGTGCCCCGGCAGATGGTTCTTTTAGAAGATAAATGGAAAACCAGATGAACTGGCGCAATGAACTGAAAGCAGATGAATTCAGATATAGCTTCACCATCAATATTTTACATACCTGCATCATTGCTCCAATTAACAGAGTCATTTTCCTTGGGATGAGTTTGAATGGGGGAAACACCTGAAAGTAAAACCAAAAAAGTTACATCATGTATAAGACTCAAAATGTGAGCTGTCATTACAGACATTTACACAGAGTTATACCTCGATCTGCTGAGGTGCGGATGCAATTTTTCTTCCACTTTTATCCACAACAACAGCGGACAGAGTGGTCTGACCAATAGAAACTCCTTTCACCAGAAAAACAGAGGTATCATTTTCTGCAAAATCTGCTAATGGTCTGGGAAAAAAAACAAACAAATTAAAAAGAGCTCAAATTTACATCAAGACTTGCTAGTTCCTAAACTAGCTGCATTTAGAATAATTAGAATAGCAGCCCATTCCCAATAAAAACACATTATGTAAACATGTGAACTGATCTGATCTTGTAGAGTACAAGAGTCTATGCCTGTAAACAAGCTTCTTCTTTGAAGCAGTATCAAAGTAAAGAGTTATGTTTAATTCGCTAATCAAAATGATTTTGTTAATGTAAATATAGCTAATGTTAGCCTAAACACAGAACTGCACGTTACTTACTTAAGGGACACTATTGCAGAAGCTGCCTTGAGTTTTAGATTCATAAATTGGAAGTAGCTGGCTGGGAAGGGCTTCTTGTTATCATCCAACACTCTGACATAAGCTCTCACAGATTTGCCAATCTCCACCTGTAACCAAGATGAATGAAATCCATCATAACCAATTTGATTCACAAACTGAATGTTGCTAGTTAAAAATACGCTGGTTTTCATGGAAATTTAAATGTGCTGAAGGAAAACAAACCATATTTAGTGCTAAGATGTCATTAATACATTTCAGGGAAGTGGGTTACTGATAAGATAAGAGAACCCTTTATTCTTCCCACAATGGGGAAATTTGCATAAATGGTATCAACTAGTGAAGAAGTGGTTGGACCCTCCAGGATGAAGGAAAATGACTATGTGAACTCACCTTGTCAACCACTCGTACATAAACCTCCAGGATCTCAGAAACATGTACTGTGGCTTTGGCAGGTGATGGAAATGCGAGACAAAGGTCATGAACCATCACCTTCACCACTCCTGGGTGGACGGGAGTAACCTAGACACACGTTGGAAACATTTTTTGCATTCAACTTTACTCCATTGTCAACAAAAGGAAAATAACAAGTCACATGAATGACAGTTCTTTCCTCGAGGCTTACAAATCACATTCCAGGTGTTCCCACTTACTTGAGCTGTTCCTTGAGTCTCCTGGAATACCACATCTGCTATTCCTTTAACACTAGTATTGACAAAGAAGTGCCCTGAACCCTCTCGAAGGGCCAAGTTCACCTGCAAGACAAAAAGACAATCTATGCTTTTTGACTTTGCTGAAAAATGAAATTATTATTACAATAAAACAATTGCAGAGTGCCAGAAAAATCTGAAATTTGTTACAGTTTTTATGTTTTTCCCAAAAACCAGATGGCTTTGCAGATGACATAAAAGTGGCCCTCTGCACTCACTCCTCAAAATTCTCTTACACAGTTCACTAACTGTTATTTAACCACCACACCTGCCAAACGCTGGTCTTGGCCCAAAACAGGGCATGAAATTTCCACCACGTGTATTAAAATAATTAACCATAAAATTGATTAAATTGTAGTCTGACAAAATTCTCAGTTCTCTGACTTTTTATCAGCAAGTAATAGCCTTGAAAGTAACAAACCATGAAAAGTCAGGGTGGCTGTCAGTTCTCATGCTTGCAAGCAGGGCTCGAAATTAACTTTGTCAGTGTTACCCAAGTTTTAACCACCATAGTCCCAAATGAAGAAGCTTTGGTAAGGCTTTAGATTACAGTCTGCAGCTTACCCTGTAGTTGAACTGTGGTTAGAGGGTACATTTTGGTAATAATGATGTAGCGTAACTGTATTTCTGAATATATACTGTACTTGTACCTGATAAGAGTATGGGAAATACATATATTATGTGATACGTGGTACTCATTGTGTTTGCAGGAAACACAATGAAAACTTTAATTGTAGATATGTTACAAGGTACAGAATGAACATAATGCAGCAAAAGACTGGATCATATCTAAGATTTCACTATGATTTTATTTCAAAATGATCACGTAAGCTACCAGATGTAAGGGTACTGCTTATGATCATTTGTCTCATAAGAGCAGGATGTGTGCGCATTTCAGCTGCATTGAGACGAAATCCTCCTTGGAGAATGTTGCAGAGGTGTGACCCTGTTTATTTGTACTTCTGCATTAGTCCAACTCACTTTTGACCACAGCTCGGCTCTCTCTCTCTCTGTATACCAGGGAGGAGATGCCTGAGTGGCATGTTTACAGACAGCTACGTTCAAATTATATTTATTATCACTTTAAAAAAAAAAACCTAACTTAAGGTCTGCTTTTAAATTGCTGGGTGGTCCTCTCTCTTCACTTAGGGGTTTAGAGTGGATTAAGATCAGACAGTGAAGATTAAAAAGGATGGCTCAAAACTGAGATTCTTTTTTGTGCTACAGAAGTGTTATTCTGAAATATTCTGATCTGTTAACATTAACATTCTGGAGTTAACATTAGCTGACAGCATTAATGTTAGCAAGTAGGGCGAAGCAAAGTGGAAGACAACTGTTGGGGAAGTTTACGAACTCTCTATATAACTTAGTATGCATGCTTGTGTAACACTGCCAATTATTTTGTTCATCCTAAAAAAACGTTACATGACTTGTCTGCTTTGTCTATGATATACAAGTTCTGATTAGTTATGATCTACTCAACACTGGGGCTCAGACCAGAACATGTAGGATATATAAAGCTACAGGGTGTCGGCTGTAAACATAAACACACAACCACTTTAATTTCATGTTCATCGTTTGACAAATGTTTTCCTAATTTACTGTTATTTGTTTTTAATTCCACTGAGCATTTTTCTCACTGGTACCCAGCTTAGCCCTGATTTTGTCCAGTTGAGGAGTAAGGCTGACGGAGCTTAATGCTCCCTCGCTGCTGCAGCCGGGACATTTGGTGCAGCTCTACAAGTATATTTTCATTATCACTAATCTCAGTGGGATCTTATGAAACCCGTGAAGTCATAAAAAAATTACTTATTTTATACTTGCATGCTCAAGGTAACTTTGCACAGAAAATGCACGCACTCTACAAGTGTCTCAGGTGCTTTTTACTGTCCCCAGGACAACGGGACACCATTCATTTTGAGCCCTGCTTGCAAAGGTAAAGCAACAACAAAGTGATGACAACCACAGCACACAAAATCTCTGTCTTACCCGCACATCTGGATGGTTGTATATAGTGACTACGTCAGGAGAAACTTTCACATCTTCGACCAACAGGAGCTCAAGAGTGGCTGAGACGGGTGTCAGGGGGTCATACTGTCCAAAAAAAGAAGTTGCAACAGAAAAAGCTCAGTTATATACAAGTCAGTTGAAAAGGTCTTTGATAAAATTAGTAACACCTGAAGAAACACTGGTGTTTCTATCAATGTCTGACTTAACAAGCAATTAAACACTTAGAATAAAAGCCTGACACTCACAGATTACTTTATTATTAGCTACACCTTGATCACTCACTCTTTTACCTTCAGAACTGCATTAATGTTTTGTGGCAAAGACCCACAAGGTTCTGGAAACATTCCTTTTTGTTCATATTTATATGATAGCGTGACACAGTTGATGGAGATTTGTCGACTGCACACATCCATAATGCAAATATCCCACTGAACCACATACCAAAAGTGCTCTGATGAATTGTGATCTTGTGATTGTGGAGGCCAATCAAGTACAGCTAACTCACTGCCATGTTCAAGAAACCAGTTTGGGAGGATTTTAGCTTCATGACATTGTGCAACCAGCCTGAAATGTTGATGTAAGGCATGAAATCAATGCTTTCATGTTGTTTACACCAAATTCAAAGCCTAACATCTGAATGTTGCAGCAGAAATCAAGATTCATTGGACCAGGCAACATTTTTCCGATCTTCTCTTGCCTAATTAGGGTAGTCGCAAATACATTATACAATGAGGAGGTGTTTTTTGAACACACAACGTGTGTTGTGTTCAAAGATGCTCTTCTACATACCTTTAGTTATAATATGCATATTACATTTGATTGAATGGCTGCCCTGCTATAAGCTCGTCTGACACCAACAAGGGATTTTCATCCAGAAAACTGCCACTTCTGGATATTCTCTCTTTTTAGACTATTGTGAATCTGTAAATCCTGGAGTCGGGCATGCATGAAAATTCCAATCACTTAAAACCACCTCTCTTTCCTATGCTGCTTGATTGAACATTATCATCTTGACCATATCTACATGTCTAGATACAGTGAGTTGGTGCCATGCAACTGGCTGATTAAATAAAGTATGAGCAACTGACCAGTTAAACACATGTACCTAATGAAGTGGTCCTAAGAATATAAAAACTTTGTTCATAACTGTAATCACATTGAGATATTTTTAATTGCACAAGAGAGCATTTTGCAACGTTACAATGATATTTTTAAAAAATACTTTCAGCTGCTTCTGCTTTTTAAGAGGAAATGAAAAGCATTTTGCCTCATCTTAGTGGTTGAGCCATTGTTTTTTTACTTACTGGACTCACAACATTGGCTGCTGTAAGATGTGAAGCCTGATAACCCAGAGCAGTCACTGTAATGGCAGCAATGCCTGTTTGATGATGGACAAGAACTGTCTGACGCCCTGCAACAGATAAAAGAAACACGCAATCACCAATACGAATGTTTTGTCATTACTAGTCAACAGAAATAGATAAACAATAAAATGTGATAGACAAATGAATAATTTCCCATCTTGCAGCACTGTCTCAGAATTAAAGCTGGACAGAGTTTCTCCTAATTCACTAATCTGTAAATGTCTAAAAGTTGGAAGTTCAGTTGACCAAACACTACAGCAAAATAAAATGGAAACAAAATTGATTTACACCAAATCAAATTTTACCATGAAGCTTCATCTGTTTGTTGCCATCCTCAAACTGCTTTAGCTGCATTGGGAAAGTGGGTTCAATGCTTGCAAGTGAAACCTTTGTCGATTCCCACAACATGCTCAGAGAGCTAAAGTTGTCAAACTTCCTTCCTTGTTGATCAAAAGCAGCCAAGTCCAAAACGGGGTTACGGTAATTTGAAACAGGTACCTAGAAAAAAAAAAAAAAAGGGTATGATGCACTTGTTTTTCCAACATTTTACATTATAGAAAAACATCCTAAATCACCATCATTGAGCTAAGCAACTTTTTAAATAGCTTGCGTAATTAAGAAGTTTTGTAAGTTGTTTTTTCAACTGGCCAAACTTTTAATTGACGGTGGTCTTTACAATAAAATCATTTGTATAAAAAGGCTATTACAAAGACCAAACTGACATATCTCAAGGGTCCTCAGTGTCCACAGCAATGGAAAAAGTTACAATACTGAAAGTTGCAGCTCTTGATTTAGCATGTGTAAACTGCAAAATCAGGGAGAAAAAGCTGGTTTAATGCTTGTTACATCACCATTGAAAACATACCACTTGTTTGTTCTGCTGCAGCAGAGGGCAAGTCAGGTCCAGCTGTGGGCTCGTATATACTGGGACCAGAGTGAGGCGAGATGGAGGAGCACACACAAACTTGACCACTGCTGGTTCCACAGCAGGAAAGGGGTTGGTTACACTGGCCTTGTTTCCCACCATCACCTCCAAAACCTAAAGAAGTAGTAGTCAGTTGAAAATGATTAACACAATACTACAATTAAAGTTCCTTAACTATTACAAAAATACAGTATGGACACTTCTGTGTACAAAGTGGTACTACACATAGGTAAATTATACAGCGAAGATTTGAGATAATGTATTTATTCTTAAGGTAAAAGGTATGATATTTTATGGAAATTAACCAAAAATTCTTAAGTTGACGGCATCATTGGCAAATAGAAAACATAAAATGTTAGGAGTTCCCACCTGTTCTCCCAGGGCCCTGCATGTTGCTCTGACCCAGTGATGATTATAATTATGAGATGAGGGACTAGTCAGAGTGAGACTGATGCTGGCCTCATCTTCAGTGCTCAAGTTGCAGAAGAACTTGGAGGGCTCCAAAACCCAGGGCCGTGGCCCACCCTCAAACAACATTTCTTTAGATGATCCCAGAGTCACCACAGCAACAGACACAGGGTCAATCGCCTGCCAAATAACATTTTATTATAAAATATACTGTACGAGTTCATCATTTGGCAACACATGCATTTACAAATGCAAACATACTTGATGGACCAAATTTAATAGCCAAATCAAGTTTGCAAAATTTCACTGAGGACTTCTGAAAATGAAAATAAAGTTAAAGTGAAATTGGTATCAGCTTGGTCATTCTACTACTCAGATATACTTTGCTCAATGGTTTTCCTGAGGAAAGGTTAAGGATGAAATACAGAGTGTTACTCAGTAATACAGAAAAAAATTAACTGTGTCAACCTTTAGTTGCCCAGGCAAAAAAAAGGGAAGAAACAAGAATACAGGTCTGGAAAACTCTGATGAATATTTAACTGATAAGGAAAATACATAACCTAGTCAAAAAGTGGTCAATCAAACAGCGTGTTACTGTACTGATAAGATCAGTGTAGCATGCTAGAAAACCAAAAGGTTCAGGGCTGACAAAATGTTTCATGACAGGTTATCTCGTTACCTCATCTTAATGCATGTGTTAAATTCAGTACTGTACCACAACAGTTGAGGTCAGTTTTCATTCATGTGCAGTACAAGAGCCCAGGCACAGAAATCAAATCAGGGTGACAAGTGTATAATGCATAATTAAAATGCACAGCACGCAAAAGAAACCCAAGAGCATACATTTTTAACCCTCCCTGATCATCACAGTTCTGTATGAGCTGAGAGACTATGTGAACCATGTGAGGCAAAATGATATTGTTCAAAGCTCACGATGAATATGGTGCAAGTATGACAAGACCTTTGAACTCACCCTGAGAGGAAGATAGGCAGCAATGATGATCTTAGCACTGAGGTGAACATTGCCATGGGTGTAGCTCACAGTAAGCGTGGTGTAACCTGGGGCTAGGGCCTTGGCTCTCACTCCACTGCAGTGGCCCTGGCCTGGGGCCATTCTCCCTGTATCAAGAGAAAGAAAGGTGGAGGCATCTAGAGTTATAGAATGCAAAACGACAATGTACAAATAACCACAATGTTCACAGGCATACCTGTTTGTCTTCCTATCCTAAACCACACTAAAGAACAGACACCTTTATTTGCCCCATCTTTATGTCCTAATTTGTAACACAAGGTTCCAGAATTAAAAACTGTAGATTTTACTAGCTGAGGAAATTTTGAAGAGACAAATGGAACAGTCTAAAACTCCCTAAAACTAAAAGAATTACAATAAAACTAAATACAACCATTTCTAAAGTACTACAATGTTTCCTAACTAATTTATCTGGGTGACTGACCAATTGAAATTGAAAGAGAAACAAAATGTTTTATTGGTTGGACATTTCTTCTTATCTGAAACTACATTTGCAACGGAAATTTTTTTTTTTTTTTAATGGCACTTAAGATAAGGCAAAGAGACTTTATTGATCCCAAAGTAAATTCATGTTACAGCAGCACAGGAACAAGGTAAAAAAAATGTGATAGTTAATAGTAATCATGCTATTCAACAACACGCATGTAATAATGCCAATTCAATTTGATAAAACTACAAAGGTTTAAAGTTTAAAATATATATGTACAATATAAAAATATACACAATACTCTCTGCTCAAAAAATAGTTAATTTTTATTGATTGAATTTTAATTATTTTACTTTTAAAATACATTTTTTATGTACTCTTTTTGACAATTTTTTGTTAATTCTGAAGATGAAAGAACATTTGTATTAGCTGAATATTCATTGCTATTCTGTTTAGGGTTAAGTTGGCATATCAATCCACATTCAGCTAGTAAAATTAGAAATAAGGGGTGGGCAAACTGTCCTGTGATTCAGTTTCCTTTAAGGTTAATGATTTTTAAGAAATGCTGTTCCACCAACTCCATGAATAAAATTACCCACAAAATGAGATGATAGTTACACGTCAGCCTCTGAATGTTGTATGAAGCTGACGCACAATAATATTTCATTTGAAAATTTGACCCATTACAGCTTGACCCAGTCACATCAGCCAGACTCACCATCGAGCACCTCGAAAACGCCTTGGTTCTCCTGCTCGACGTGCAGGTCAAAATGGGAGCAGTCACTCAACATTACCCGCTCCCTCTCAATCTCCTCCAAAAGGCCAAAAATCCTCAGAGGCAGATCAAGAACCAGGCCCACCCTGGCCTCTACTGGGCAAGGAGCAAAGTCCATAGCCACAGGCTCAACAACATACACCTGAGGGAAAAGAGCATCAAACAGGAAATGGAGTGTGTTAAACTGAGGACTGGGAATGACGGTATAATTTGGGCATTCAACCTTTTAACCTGGAATGTAGCTGTGATACAAAAGTACTTTTATGGCTCCACATGAGATAATTGTCACAATTAATTTTTTTGTTTAAGCACTGTCAAACTTTTAATGTTAAAACTTGGAAATGGATTTAAAAAAAAAATACTGCCTAATGCTTCAATATAGTTTTGTCTAAAATCCAACACCACACAACTACATATTATACAAATGTGCATAGAATTTACATCCACAATTGCAACAATTACTTAAATCACTTCCCCTTGAATTCTGTGCTACTCGCATAGGATTTTTTGGTTTTAAATTGGATCACAATATATAATTTTTAAAGAAAAGCTGTCACAAAATGGATTAGACTGCAACCATTAAACAAACTTCCCCAATAGTGTTGGTGATAAGCACGAGACGTTTGTGATACATTTATCTATCATTTATCAAAATCAAGCTAAAACTCATGTAATGTATTTAAGGCCTTATAAAAACAAATGCAATATAGTTAGATCTACTGTAAATTCTGGACTATAGAGCGCACCTAAATTTAAGCCGCACCCGCTAAAATTTAAAAGAAATATATATTTTGTCACATATAAACCGCATCGGACTATAAGCCGCCAATATCCAGGCTGAGAAATAAGATATTTACATAGAAAGATTTTGTACCATAAGTGTTTATTCATTTAATGGTGCCTGTAACACGACTGATGTTTGCAACATTAAGAATAAAACTCATGTAATGACTATTTCTGAGGGCTGCAGAAAAATTATAAAAACAAAAAGCCGCATGGTTCAAAACATCGGAAAAAGTAGTTTGTCCGGAAAATACTAATTCAGCGACGTTGTTTTTGTCGAACCCCTTACTTTGCCGCAATGTGTCAACATTTACAACACTAATGTGTGTGGTGTTTTACAAAATGAGGGTTTTCCACATCAACTTACCTTCATTTGGCCAAAGTGCAGTGGGTTGCGTAGATCATGGGCATAAATTACACTGACACCGATGTCACTGACTGTTGTCATCACTCCTTTCACCGTCACTGTGGCAACAGCTGTGTTGGAGGAAGACCAGCTAAAATTTCCACTCCCTCCTGTCGCCTGTCACAGGCACCAGGGTATAAGGGGAATTATTTGCATCAGAATGACACCTGTCATTTTGACTGTACATTCAGACTATGTTGTAAAACATTGTATTAATAAAGGGGAATATCTAAAAATGCTCACACGGAAGGTCTCATGTTATTAACATTTCTGCCCAGTGATTGATTCACTGCCATTAATGTGCAGGTTTTTCATACAATATGAAAAGAAATAATTACCTTTATTGTGTACTGATAAGCTCCAACCTTGGGCTGCCATGGAAATGTGAGAATACTGGGACTCAGGACTATAGGGTTATAGATTTCCACATCCTGTTCATTGTGAACTGGGTTAGTGAGAGTATGGACCCTTCCACTCTAAACCAGAACAGAGGCCACAGGAAATGATTAAGCTCTCTCTAATGGACTTGAAGAATGGGGCATAAGGTTACTTCAGTAATGATGTTTCAAATGAAATACAGACTGACGGGCCAGAGTTGCAATTAAACTTACTTCATCCACAACAGCTCTGAGGGTGGCATCAATGAGAGTTAGGCCATCTTTGAGTGCTCTGACATGGTGATATGATCCATTCAGAGAAGACTCCAGAACTTCAAAGTACTCCACAGGGAAACCAGCACTGATGCGGACATTCTGCAAAGATAAAGCAGACATGTAGATATCCAGAGTTATGTCCTTGCATCACTATATAGACAGAAGTTTAGTTTCAGTTTTGAGAAGTGTTATTTTTTTAACATTTACAGACTGCTATTTTTTTTATGTGGGTCAAGATTTTGAAGTCCACATTTTCAAACTGGAATTTTTTTTTTCATACAAGCGTTTGTACTTTCTAGCGGTATCTGATTAAAGTGTTGCAAAAACCAAGGCTACTAATAAAATGTAGCAAATAAACATGAGATAAGTATTAGTGAGAAAAACACATGAGAGCTTATATTACTAGAGCACAAGGTTGTATTTCCAGTCCTGGGTTTCACTACTAACAATTTTATGTCAAAATGCAATAACGGCAAGAGATTAAATATTTTAAAAAATTAAAAAAGTTAAACTGCTTCTTTTAAAATATTTTTTTAGTAGAAATATGCTCCAAAATGTATGTTATTGTGGAGAGGAGCGGTCAATACCTACTGAGGAAAAAAAGACATTGACTTCTAAACGGAAGTTTAACGTTTTCAGCAAGGCTCTCCTGTTCAACCAATCATCACCATAATTTTTGCCTGACTAGCAAGTTTTGGAGCATTCTTGCTGATTAATTTTATAATGACTAATACCTGAAGAACTTTTCAGAGAATAGTGGATGGTAGCAGAGCAAAGCAGAGGTGGCGGAGGGAGGGTGTACTGAGTCTTGTGCTAGTCCTAACTTAAAATGTATATTGTTGCACCTACTGTAGATTTGACCCAGTGATTTTACCCAGTGATTTTACTGAAGCATACTTACGTCTGAGAGGTAGATTTTGTAGCCAGATTTATCAAATACTTCAATGACGATGTCATACACTCTGCCTGTTTCAAGAACCCAGCTGTCTCCTTGATGGATTTTGAAACCTAAATGAAAGAGAACACATAGATGAGCCATAATCCTTTACTGAGTGACACTATGAAATATATGTCTCGTTATAATTTAATGGCAGGAGCAAGAAACAAACCTAGGTAGCCTGGTTCAACCACATACAATGTGCTGTTGGGTAGGCGAGACACTCCTTGCATCCGAAGGCCTAAACATTTCCTACTAAGGAAAAAAGCCATCAGGCACATACTGTAAATTGTACATGACATTGTAATGACAAATAAATATTGACTGCAGAGAGATAATCCTAATTTGTCAGAAGGATACTCTTATGGTCCAAGACCACATTGATGTGTCCCAGCTGAACTGCTGTAACCGTGGAGGTGCTTTGATCCAAACTGGCCACAACAACATTTGGGTTTCCATTCGGGCCAACTACACTATTTTGAAGGTGTAGTTCATACTGATCACAAGGCATAGGGAGCTCTGGTTCAAACACAACAAAAATACAAATCAATTTAAAGCTGTACCAAGCTGAAAAAGAAATAAATAAACAGCTGTACCACTCATATAGTTAGAGTTACATGCCATCAATGACGAACATTTAACTTCATACTTTACTTATAACAACTGATACTAGGACAATACAAACATTGATAGTGTGAGACAAAAAAACACTTTAAAAACTGACCTCTAGCTCGAGTAAAATTATGCTTTATCAGGGCTCATAATTAACTGTTTTTAGATGTCCCACAATGGCCCTACATTACCACCTTTATAAAGGAGGATTTACTGCAGGACTGTTGGATTAGACTGACTTATTTTAGCTGAATGGATTTACTACAGAGTAGAAAATCATTTCCTCTTTACTAGAGTAAAGTCACAACACAGATCCAATAATAGCTTGCTAATGGAAACTGGGTTAAGTTTAAGAACAGTGACCATAAAATCAGTCACCATCACTCACTGATCCCTGTTTCTCTCCGGCTGCTAATGGAGACTCTCTAGACAGCTGCAGCTGTTACAGCGTCCTTTCTGGTTTGTGATGTGGGGACTGCTGTCTCAGTGTCCACCAGAACTAGTGGTGTGTCAGGCTAGTTAGCGCGTTAAGTTCAGCTTTAGCAGTACGTACGCTGATGTATTGATGAAGATACTGCTCTTCTGCAAGATGATGATTTAAAAAGTGTTTACTGTTATTGGTTGTTAACTCAGGGAGTGTTTTTAATCACCTGCACCTGAGGAGGGAATGATGTTGTTCACTGGCGTTGAGGAGTAATTTTGAATTTAACTGAGCGGTCTGCTCCCTCTCAGCCTCAACCTGGAACACTTGGCAGAGCTCCACTATGACTCATAGGGGGCTAAAAAGAGGCTGAGGCTCATAGAGGCTGCTCCAGAAACTATATTTTCAGGTTTGCTACTTTCACCGGTCTCTTACATTACTGAAATAATTGCACTCTGAACACAAATAATTATTTGTGAATAATTATTTCTATTTCTATTCTATTATACATGGTCTAGTTGTTTTTGTTCTGCAAAATGCTCGCACTGTAAGATACTTTTCATTGTCCCAAATCTCACATCTTTGTGTCCCAGGTCCAGTTTTTAGTCTCTCCAGGACCATGCGACACTGTTAATTTCGAGCCCTGCAATTTATGCTTCGCTAAACAGTCATACCTGTGATTGTGCCCTGTCTTATCTTCAGGACTTTGTATCGGATGGATGTTCCCGCCAACAAGTAGACATCATGTGCAGGGCTTAACAGGATGTTCTCTAAAATCAGCAGTCTCACCTCAGCTGCACCCACATCCTGTGTTTGCAGCAGATACCATGGTTACAAAACAGCAGTTTAAACTTTGCCGCCTTTACAGAGAAAAATGGTTCTGATTTAAACGTCACTACTACTGTGACATCACATATAAGGCAAGGAAGTGTCTTTACTATTGTACCATTTACTATATGTAATATTCTGTGTCAGAAGGAGACATCACACTAAGGGCGCCATTTAGCCAGAACTCCTTCTACTCCTCTGATTTCTTTGTCTTTAAAAATAGACTACATTATTAAAACATGAGAAGTAGAATTATTAAAGTTTGTCAAACTGTCATCAGACAAGAAGACAAGCTTTGCTGCAACAGCTTACCTTATACAATGACTCTTGGATTTTGGCTTTCAACTTAGCATGTCCCGTTTTCAGTCCTGACACCAAAATAATATCACCCTGCTTCCCGACACGCTCCATTTCAGAAATGTATCCAGGGGGTGTGTATGTGGACTCAGAGAATTTAAGTACCCTTAAGTAGAAAAGAAGAAAATATTACGACCATAATACTTTGGCAAAACAACAAGTTTTGTGAGTTTTAAACTCACATCACTAGTAAGCGAAATATATTTGTCTACATTTGGTTTTCAACATCTTATCAGAGTAAAGTGTGAATGGAATTTTAAAACCATTAAATATGCAATTTATGCTAGTTTGAATATTAGATTCAGAATAATCCACTCCATCCAGTCTCTCCTTGCTTTTCAGTTACTCCTCATTATAAAATTACAATAAATGAGAACTCTCCAAATCTGCATCTAAAGCCGAAAAAATGTCATTCTCTAATTAGAAGACCAGCCATTGCAGCCTGGATTAGCTTATTGGTCTGTGCTTTAGACATCTGCATGGGTTTAAAACTTAGACAAGCACACTGCTTCACTGATATGCATGCTACAGACTGAGAGACTAAATGTAGGCAGAGGAAAGTCATTGTGGCTTTTAGTATCTGCATGGTGACTGTGGATATAATTATAGACAAAAAATAACAACATTGTCATTTTTCTTGTAAAAAGATTTGTTTAAAAGTTCTTTCAATACAGGGAAGCTTACCGTAACGAATTGTAAGTGTCAGAGAATCCATTTACATCTACATCCTTCACTAAGGTCCAGTCAAACACTAGACCTGCAAGGGTACTGAAGGTGTTTCCTTGTAATTAAAAAAGAAAAAACAACATCAAGAGTTAGTCTTGCTCTTTTATGGAACCAGCAACATTAGTTCTAAGACTTGCATGTGTGACAAAAAGTGAGACAATTTGCCTAGACCTTTTAACATGTGTGACAAGGCTGGGGTCACTAATGTGTGGAAAATGGATGCTCAGCACTACTTATCAGTTAAATGAGCTAAAGCAAAACCAATAGGCGTTTCATTAAGGAATACATGCCGTCCTTTTGGTATCCACTTCATCTAAAGACTCTAATATGCACTTTTAGGCCAAAGCAAACAAAAACAAAACACTGGGCCCTTGAGCCATCATCAAAAAGATTCAGGCTGTAGCCACAGCTCATTAAACTAAGTGTGTCTGTCCTAAATGGAACAAGTCAAACAGAAACAAACATCCACCGCACAGTCACAGCCTTAAGGAAAAAAATACGCTGCCTAGAGCAAGCTCAGTCATTATTCTGAAATTCCTTACAACAGCAAATAAATAATATGCAGCCTTCTTCCAATGGAAATATGAGTAATATTTTTCTATTACTCAATTTTGCTATTAAAACCAGATGCCTGTAATGACTCTCTATATATTTATATTTAAAAAACTAGTATCTGACACCTTCAGAGTCCAGTGCATGAATTTTAAGTTCCAGTGGTGAGTCCTCAAGATGAAGCTCTCTGGTGGTCGATACTATTTGGATCTCGCTGATGATGTCAACAATGGCATCACACCGCAATACTTGTCCTGTAACTGCAATAGAGACAATGGAAAAATATCACATACACAATTAATACTGTACAAGACAATACTGCACATTTCAAGATTGGTTCCAAAAAATTGCTTTATATTTTTAAAGCCTTGTGCTAAGACATAAGAAGATTCATTTAGTGTATTTAAAAAACATGTTAAGGTTTTTCCCCACCTGCTTTCTTGACATTTTAAAGCAACGGTAAATAAAAAACATATTACATTGTTGGTAGAGGCACAGACCATAAAATCTCCAGTACATCAGTACAGCACTTTGTTACAAGTATACAGAAAATGTGACCAAATGCTTTCCATGCTCCTGGTGAGATGCAAAACAGTTACCAATCAATTCAAATGTTGTGGGTTTTCTGGTCAGGCAAGTTTATTGTTGCACGAGTGACAGATTACCTTTCGGTAAATCTGAAAGCGAATTAGGCCTCGATTCAATTCAGTAACTGGGGTCTGAGCAGGTGACCAGTCTTACTTATAAGAAAATGCTAACAAACGTCAACCATCCATGACAGCATAAAACTGCCACAGGAAACAGATGACAGAACATTTCACAACAGCAAAGAAAGAATGGAAAAAATATGTTCTGCAACAGAATTAGAATTTGTACACTCCTGTTTATTGGTATACTATTCCAAAGGGGGTTAAGCTTCAGAGGTTACATTTGTGTAGTTTTTGTAGTTACTGTTAATAAAAAAATCCTGACTAAAACCCATGTTAACCAGAGGACAACCAATAATTAAAAACAAACTAGGATTTTGTGGGGCTGCTATGATCTTTATCTTATCTATATACTTTACATTCTGGATTCTTTGTATTATGCAACATAAAGGTGAGCATGAGACTGCCTGGAAAAAGAGCCCCCGGAGGTGTACGTGTACTCAGAACAAGTCAACATCAAGAATTAGTGACTGTCAGTGTGTACATTTAGGGTAAGGTATAATTAATTATGCATGTTATTGATTGTAAGGCTAATGTGAGAATCAGCCAGCACCACAGCACCTATACTTTATCTGTCAAAACCTGCTGGGCTGCTTGGGCAACATTCCTCATCTGCATACCATAATGTGATGTGTACGTGTTCCAACTATCTAACCAGGTCTATGAGCATTTCACATTGTAATCTAATATAAATTAAAATAAAACATGTCATAATGTTCCCATTATTTGAATATCTCAATACATCTGTAGACATAAAAAAAACTGCATAATTGCATAAACTTACTTATTCACACATAAACATAATTACTGAATGAGCTACTTGTGTTTATAATTGTTCATTGATAAAGTGTTTCTGCATTTACCAACATCTTCAGCCAGAATGATACTGGTCAGTCTCGAGGGCTGAGTGGAGAGAGCCTGGAGAACAGCTTTCCTGGAGCAGCCTCTGCTGGGCTCCTCATCCACAGCCTGGATGCTTGCGACCTCTGGTCTGGTAGAAGACCTGGAAAACAATGACCAAAAATGGGTTCACTATAAAATGTATTTACTACAAGGGTTTTTTTGGGGGGCAAAATGGAAACTGAGCAAACATACAAACAATATAAGAGCCATGCCAACATTTAAGCAGGACAAGGAAATTATGATACTGAACCATAATTTTAAAGGATTCATTTAAACATTAAGATGCACAGTATAAATGCATAAATAATAAGCTCTAGTATTGTTTGCCTTGTAAAAAAAAAAAACTGTTACACGTATGTGGAGTTCCTCTAGCAAACAATAAGAAAGAACCTAAAACTATTTCATATTGAAGGTAAAGTGCTGAATAACAGGGGTTTGAATGGGATAACTTTACTCTGCTGAAGATGTGGGCTAAAATTTGTAAGGTAAACAATGAGCCTTTTTTTTCCAGAAAAAGTTTATAGTCCATAACCTTGAAATTAATTCCCCTTCAGGCCCCGACCCTGAGGATTAGCCTGTGTTGCCTTCTGCTCTGTGACTGTCAGACTCTTGGAGCATGTGGCCCGACATGACAGTGACTGCAGCTACTCACCATCTGTAGCAGCCTTCAGTCGTTTCCAGGGTGAAGTTAATTCTTGTACTCTGGCAAGTGGCAACAACACTTTGGGGATATTCAGTTTCGAGCTTCCGTTAACTGGACTAACGGTCGTTATTAATACAAACGCCAACACTGATAGTTTTAACAAACCCATTTCCGCTTCATGAAGCTGTGCACATTTATTGGCAACGGTCGAATGAATGAATGGATGGAAGCGGAGTTTCTGGGAGTTCACGTTCCTAGCTAAACTTCTCGGGTCCCGTGAAGTTCCGCTAACATGTGGGCGGCAGCAGCAGCAGCGGCGGCGGCGGGGTTGTGTCCCTGACTCGGGCGACAAGCTGAGCGAGCATCGCCTCCCCGGAGGTTTGTGAAGCCCCGAACACGCGCTGCCTTCCGGGGCTCACTTTCACTCTGTGTCACTAGTTAACGCGGAGCTGCCACATGAGAACGACAGTCACCGAGTCCTAAGGTCCTCCCGTTCACCTCCTTGGCTTTTTTTTCTTCAAAAATGCTTCAAATCACAGCTACTTATTATTTTGATATTAATACAGGCAGTTAGCGAGCAGCGGTTTTAAACACGCATGACTGTACAAATACCCGCCATTAGCAATAATTACACTTCCAGTGTGCGGACCGGGAGTGTAGTGACGTCATCGGAGGCGGGGCAGCGAGATGACGCGCTTTTTTAAAGGTACAGTCCGCTTTTGTCCCAAGACTCGGCTTGAATTGAAGGCAGCTTTGGGGAGTGGATAGTCTGCCATCAGGCAGGTTCGATGTATGTAACATTTTTGTGCTAGCTGTGTAAGAACAATTTCTTTTGATACATGTCCATTTTTGTTTATTTAGATTTTTTAATTGTTATTGTTGACTATTAACTAACTTTGCATGTGAAATCAATGCACATTGAGCAACTGAAGCAACCTTGCATACTCTAAGAGAGGGGGACATAAATCTTGTTAAATGCAAACATGTCTTTGTAATTTGTATCTGGAAGGGCAGCTTTACAGCTTTTCAACCTACTTTACTCATCTATGAGAAGAACCATAACAAAAGACATTTCAAATACAGAGAACAACGATAGAAATAAAACGCACTACCCAAACATGAACCATACAAGGCAAGTAGAAAACTGGTGAAGTTGCTTATTCTTAAACATCGCATAAAGCTTTTTTTTACACAGTTTCACAGAGCTACAAGTTACTTGGTATACATATACAAGCCAATCCACCCCATCAACATGTAAATGCTTTTATCTCAGTCTTAATGTAGAGTTTTTATTAACAGTGTGAGATGTGTAGCGTAGATTGCTCTCTATTGAAGACATAAGTAGTGGTGTTGAGTTGTATATTCAGTGTTGTCTTATGTAAACTATACTGTATTGTACTGTAAGTACAGTAGCATTGGACAAAACTCCAAAAAGCCATCTGTAAGTATTAAAGGTGGTCTCAAAAGTGAGAAAGAACATTTGACAAAAACTGTATTTGGCACAATGTCAACAAAAAACATTTTCATTTATTTACAAAGATATGATTTATTGCTGCGCTATCTCAAAAGGTCTGCACAGACAAACTGATAAACTTTGTACATTGGTGTTCCAGTGGTAACCGGTAAGTGTTTGACTAATGCTCGACGCTCATAGCCAATAGATCTGCCTGTCTGTGGACTGCAGCCATGTATGATAAGTGAAAGTAAATATTAGTCTAATCTGCTGCACGAGAAATGTCTGTCTACAAATTTTTGACTGAATGCAACTGGCTGGTGCAGTAACTATGCAATATGTGTGCAGCAAATATATGTATATATTTAATCGATCTATAAACTTAACCAAATAACCAAAAAATGCGGGGCAAAATACTATAAATACTTTTTGCCAGTAATTTGTTTTTGCATTACTTAGTTAGGCTATCTGGGTCTTCAGCTTTCAGTCACGAACATGCAGTACACACAATTTCACCCCTAGATGTCACTGAAAGCTATCTGTTTATTACACGCAGCAAGAAATGAATGACAGCAATGAGTAGACACATTTTTATTTATTTTTTTACTGGGTTCAGGAGTTAAAATGACTTAAGGTGAAAACCATGTCAGCGGCAACATGTTTGGATTTTGTGCTGTAAAATCTAAAAAAAACATCTAATATGCAATTTCCAACCGTGTGTTCTGTGTGAGATCATTTTCTGGCATCTCTTTCTGACATAAAACCCGAATTGTTAACAGATTAATTATACATTCTGAGTTCAATGGGCTGAGTTATTTCTAATACATCATCTCCTCAGCTTTGAAGTTATTACAGCAGCGCTACTCCTGGACTGGGTCTGTGGTTTTCTGGACTCAGACAGATGCACAGCTTGATTAGCAGACACACTGTGAATATGTGATTTTTACATTACACGGTTACGTTGGCAACGGTGACATGTTCTTTGAGCCAGAGTGCGTTAGCAAGAAAAGCCCATTACTATTGTTATCAAGTATTGCAACTGCAGCAGGGTACACATGTGATGTACTGTATACTACGGAGGTTACGTGGTCTAAAATGGTGGCTGTCTCAACTGGGTTTGACTTGTTCAAGCTACTTTGGGTTCAAAATAACACGTCTTTTTAATGGCACTTGGGACTGAACCCCACAAAAGCACTACAACTTTTATTTATCTTGACAAGGCCGCTTTGTGTGAGGGTCAGTCTGACTTTAAGATTACGATTTGTGCTCTCCATGGGTGAGCACATGTTAGGAGTAGATTATGTAATTTTTAGAACATGGAAAACAACACCTGAATGTCACACTCTGTGCCATGCAGCACTTAACTTTTTCCTGAAGTCTAAACAACACAACGTACCGTATGAGACTGAACTCATTCAAAGGGAAATGTAGAATTGTTTTCCAGGTATTAGATTTTCTGGGGCCAAATCTGAAAATCTAAGAGTTTAGTAACCATTAACTATATCCAAGGAAAAGGGAAAGTTTTTTAAATTGTCAGTTTTTTTTTTTTTGCCAGTGTATTTAGTCAGCTGTCATAACTTTAAAGTTACGGTTTACAGTTCATTTAATCTACTATTATTTCTTCTAACATTTTTCTTTCAGATTCCAACCATGGCCAACCGCTCTTAGTCTGGGCAATGTTGCAACATATCCCACACCTGAAACAATCAAAGCATTTTACCTCTGCTATAACTAACTAAACATTGCAGCAAAACCAACACAAAATAATTCCCCATCACAAATGGCTGCAGCTGCTTTGCAGTTCTGTATAGTGTCTGATCATCTGGCACGCACCAGCAGTCACATCCCTCCTGCTGTGAAGTCGGGAACTTTTCTTGGCCACCATGCTTGGCTTGTTCTAAACAAGTGGGTGCAGGAATCCATAGCATTAAACACTTACTCTATGGCAAGGTTCTCAACCGGTGGCTCAGCTTTCACCACAAATGTAATAGCCCTTGGACGGGTCACTACTTCAAATAGGGAAGCACGAAGCTTAAAGGTCCCCTAGGTGCAAGGCACAGTGAAAACTGCTGTAGGTAGGCATAATAAAAGGTGCTACTATCCAGTGGAATCAGCTTTTGCCTCAGGGAGCGATTTGTGTGTTCCAAGAAAGTTGGACAAGAGGACAAGGAGCAGGGACTAGCTGAAATGATTACCAGTGTACAACTCGAAGACCACAGATATCTAGGGGGTCTTGACTCTGCACTTTTCTCTGCAAACTGATGAGAGTGGTGTTGAGTGTTTTCGGTTTTATTAATTATAATGAGATTAAAAACAAATCTTCCCTTCCCTTGAAAAGTAATTTACCTTTGATGATTACATACAGTTAAGCAGAACATTAAGAACAGGGCAATTCTTCAAAGCTTTGCTGTTATTACTACATCCTTTACACAATCTATTTCATGCTTTAAATTTACTTGCCATTTTCATGACATACTCATTATAGAGCTCAGTGAGTTTGAATTTGCCTCGCCATGAATTTGTTTATGGTCAGAGAAGGTTTCGAGGCTTCTATGTGCCCTAAATTTAAAATATGCTCCACCTTTTTTTTTTCCCTTAAAGAAATCAGTTCACATTAAGTACAATAATATTAACAATAACAGTTTCAAAGGATGTTGTGAGATTTATATTTAAAATGTTAAATATCCAGGTCAGAAAAGAAATGTATGCACAGTACCTAAACAGAAATGTGTTTGATTGTACCGTTTCACTGTTTCACATGGAAAGTTTTTACAAGACACCGGTGGGGAGTCACTTTCACTACACTGCAGTACAGTTGAGTCTTAATTTCCCATGGTGTTGTCCCCACAGAGCCACAGTGCCATGTCTTTGCTCAATTTATTTATCTCATAGGCCCACAGAAGTTCAATGATTTAAAAAAACGAATACTCACACATCCACAGGGTCTACACTTATTGTTTATGATAGCCACATGTGAGATTTCTTATCACTACAATGACTATTAGTAGCTTATACTTTGATTTGTTTGTAGTTGTTACTTGGATTCTTGCTGATATTACATAACGCTGTAATGGGATTATGTGTAAAGATGATTCCACATTCAAATCCATGTGAAATGACTCATGAAATGAACAGATAATGGACTGGGGGTACGATGTATTAATTTAAATCACCACGCATACAGTACTTCTTCTGTAATCTAAGGCTCACACAGACCTTGTCGAGCTGTATCCACCTGTTTAAACAAAGGCAGGACAATGCATCACTCAATGGACAGATAACATTATGGTCTGCCGAAATTGGGGCCCCAAGTAGACAATGATGTCACTTTAATTGGTATCACTTTTATTGAAAACCCAGAGGAGGCTTGAAGCCAAGCTATCGTCAGAAGAAGTGAGTCAAGAATGACTTCACTCTGCTTGGAGAACAAATAATAAACACAGTGTATTAAACTTTAAACCTTAATTCAATATCCTAGAGTGAAATAGAGTAAGTGCCCATTATTGTTACGAGTCAGGGCTGTAGTCAGTGGGTCTGGATAATTAGTAGTGGCATAAGTCACCATTTAAACATGCATGAATGAGGAATTACAACAGTGTGGGGTGCAATTACCTCTCCTAAATCAGTGCATGTCAAATGACATTATCTTGCAGGCAGAGAGCTTTTACTGAACTGTGGATTTCTCGCCCCAGAAGAATAACGAGAGGTCAACTACTGTGGGGGGACAGACTATTTGGTCTCTGTCTGCAACATAAGGACATGTCTCTGGACTCGAATATTTTGTGATTTATTTGTTTTACACAGATGGTTTATTTTTGTATGCAGAAATTGCCGAAAGTGCACAATTCATGAAAGAAAACGGTAGAGTTGTTAAAATGACAAGAGGGAAAAAATATTTCTCATGTGGCAAGTGCCAAAATAGCCCAGAGTATTGCAACAGACATCTCACTGCAGGTGGCCGTGGGTAAAGGCGCATTACGTAATCTTTTGTCATTTGTACAACATCTGTGGATGAAAGGCTTAATTCCTTTGATGGTGATTTTTGCTTGTCTCCTGGTCTGAGAGTCAGCAGCTTTCTTGGTTGTGTTTATGCTCCACGGGCAGGGCTGCACAGAGCGTGACAACAGCTTTCCTGGGGATTAGCCAGCTCCACTTAGCTAATGTGTTCAGGTTTTTAATGATCATATGAACTTGTGTTCCGTGGACCTGCGTCATACTTGGGCCTCCTGTAGTGATATGACCTGCATGAAGGCTTTTCTATACTAATAATGAGGCCGCTGACTTATCTCTGTCATTGATTAGTCAAGGGAGACACCGTCACAAAGTGGCCAGTGGCCCTTGCGCCTGTTCGGTCAGTCTATTCATCCACTGAAGCAGCTTTTGTCTAGAGTGACAGCAAATGTGAGCCACTATAACACACATTCACTCACACCAATAATGTTTTCTGTTAAATGATATTATAAGGGAAGATCACTCTATATTCTTTGGAGTCTTATTTAATTTCAGTTGATGTTCCTCAGCCAGTCTGTGTTTAGGTTACAGCCACAACTAAAATTAGGATTTCACACAGACAAACATGACTGTTAAGTGGCAGGTGGACAACACTATCCAAATAAATTGGACAGACTGAATTGAATAAATCAAGTAAAAAATGAGTCAGTACTAAATATCCAACTTTTGCTTCTTGATTGGCAAAGAGAATAATTGAGAAATATTCAAAAGACAAAACTCACTAAAATTCAGTAAAAACATCAGTTGCATAACTGACCTGCCATAAACCCCTTGTTGACAGACACCATGTGATGATTGTATGAGCCTCGTTTATCTGCTGCATCTCTAGGAGGAAACGTCCCTTTGGCAACTGTGAACGCAATATGTCGAAATACAAACAGCAGTGAAGAATATTAAAAAACCTGATGGTCATATCTCAGGCATCATCACAGAAGCTCTCACACACTTTTACGCAGTTTCCAGAGTAAAACTGGGATGATCACATCGCGTTTCCCGACGTCGCTGCGTGTCAGTGTCATTTCTTGGATTTTTACACAATGATTATGTAGAAAGGGGAACATACATCATTTCGAAAGTGGTAAAAAAAAAAATAGATTCAGTGAACGTTTGGTCCGCCCTCCCCAGAAAAAACAGGAGCGAGGACGCTCCCATCCTCCCAGAAATTCAGAGTCAGGACTCAAACTTTGTGCTCAGCCTCCCGTCAGGGGCACAGCGGCGCTGCGGGATCAACCTCTGCAAGGTAGGCAACGGGACTTTCATTCCCTGCACGGTTTGTCACTTTGAGCAACTGAGATTTCCACTTAGTTCCACTGGGGCAAGTGTCCGGATCACGCTGTAGGTGCTGAGATCACAGGGATCGCATTTGGATTATCCGACATGGATTTGAGAGTTAATTTCAAGTCAGTCAAGGCGGGGAGTGAAATGAGCGCCGAGCTCCAAATGTCTGTCGCCTGTGAACGACTGTGAGGTTCAAACACTGAAGGCTGAGGCTCATCCAACATTCAAGGGTTCGATTGGCAAATGTCTGAATCCTACAATGTGCATTTTACCTCCAAATGTCCCTTTTGTGTCTATTTAAGCTCTGATGTTTTAGCGTGAGTTGAGGTCATGTCCACACGTGAGAGAATTGCACATGTGGATGAAGGTCAGTTTTTTGGCTCCTGGGAGAGACACACAACATAAAATGCTTTGTAAGACACTTCCTGGACTGAACAAAAAGCCCCAGAGAACGAGTTCTTTCACAGGGAGCAGCCCCATCAAGGTCTTTATGAAGGTACAATCACACATGTGTGAGTTTCACTCGATCAATCACTTTTTTCTTCTCACCCAGTGGCCTGTTGCCTCCTTACATTTTCCTTTCCTGCCTAATGTTACATAGTTTGGCTTTTGGTGCCGTTTGGGGCTGATTCAACTCCGTCAAAGTACCAAAGCACAAAGACAGAAGGATGTAGTAAGACAATTTTGTACCCACAGCACACAAAGAGATCATTGATTTTCAACATGGAGCTGCAATGCATTTTGTGCTGGAATGAAGACAGAGGTACAGAGATTGCATTTAGTGTGACCTCTAGGCCAATTTGTTTCCCTCTTATTGTTATTTGATTTTATATTATGGCATATGTTTTGGCTGGAAATGAAATTCCCAATATCAGTGCGTAAGTAGACTGATTCACTTAAACTTAACTGTTTAAGTCCCTAATTATTTTTGACTTTTTTTTTTAAGTAAAAGAAGCAGAAGACATAATCTGTGAACAGCCGCTTCTCTTTTTGTAGGAATTTATTCCAAGGACATGGAGTTTTGGGGCATTTATGGGAAAAGTGATAATAAATTAGGCTGTGGAAAGAATGGTACTCAGACAGAGCAGCAGGAAATGTCTAAAGACAACTTTGTCGTGCAAAACACTGAATAGATGAATCATTTGGACCAGACTTTTTAGCACGATCTGTCACACATAGGAGTTGCTGTTGGCACAAATATCAACAGTAAGCAGAAACAGGAAAGGTTAAATAGAAAACACCTGGTTCGCAATATGGTCTCGGATTTGAATTCACATCACTTACACACAGGATTGAGTCTGTCACATTCTGACTTTTTGCTGCTGCTCTGTTTTTTGCACAGTCAGACACAAAGAAAACCTTCAGAAATATCATTAAATGCATTCAGCTGTAGTTTAGATTACTTTATACTTGCAGTATGATAATAGTACTGCTATCCCTGAGAGCATAGTTTGCTGAAACAGTTTATGCTCCACCAGCTATTATAGACAGATATTAACAGTGGACTCAACTGGGTGTATTTTAGTATGCACAGCATTCCCACCATTTTCTAGAGAAGCAGACAATTTTATGAGAATGCACATGCTGCAAATTGGAAACCCAGATAAGCACTTATCTGCGCACCACAATCAACACACTGTTTTTCTATGGCAAATATAACATTGTCATAGAGGGAAGGTTTTGTTATTTCATCACTGTTGTTTCAACAACTTCCAATTTGTGTTGGGTTATTATTGCACATATTTCCTTCAGTCAGACTTACCTTTGGCCAAATTTCCATGGGCAATCAAATATAAACCACAGCTTTCATTCCCTGCTGTGCCAAAAGAGTAGGCATGCAAAAATGTACATTTGGCAGGTAGCTAAACTAAGGCAGACAGGCAATCAAAGTAAAACATATGCTGTTGTTAACGAGTCTGAAAACAAAACAAAAATAAATAAGAAAGTGATTGTTATCAAGATGGCTGCCTGACAAACTTTTATTGTGTAAATACATCATTAACCACTGTTTATGTTCACAGGCTAAAAGACACTAAATTAGGTCTCATCTGGACTAAACCGGGATCTGAAGAGGCGTTTACTTCGAAGAGCTGAGTTCCTGGTGTACATTTTATTCACAATGAGCTTTCAGAGGGCAAACCTGTTTTTATGCTGGGTGATTCTTTGCGTGGACATCTGTCTATGCCAGGATGACTGCACTGGTGTGGACTGTCCTGTTTTGCAAAACTGCCTGGAAACAGTCTTAGAGACGGGTGCCTGCTGTCCCTCCTGCGTACAGAAAGGCTGCACCTGTGAGGGTTACCAGTACTACGATTGCATCCAAGCAGGTTTTCGGAATGGGAAAGTCCCAGAGGGGGAAGCTTACTTTGTGGATTTTGGAAGCACTAAATGCTCATGTCCCCAGGGAGGAGGGAAGATAAGCTGTCATTTTATTCCATGCCCCGAAATTCCCCCCACTTGCATTGAAGTTTTACAACCTGCAGATGGATGTGTGCAGTGTGAGCGAATCGGCTGTACCCATGGCACCAAGAAGTATGAGGCAGGGCACTCCGTTCAGATAGACATGTGCCAGGTTTGCCACTGTCCAAATGAAGGTGGTAAGTTAATGTGTTCACCTATCCCTGGTTGCGACCTTGGAGGGGTGGGTAAACCCATGTGGGTAACCACTGAGAACAACAATCCTTTGAGAGACTTCAGCGACCGCCATGACAGTCCTGTAGAGCCGTTTTCCAAACTGACGCCGGGAAACACTCTACCACTGTTTAAGCAGGACCCACCCAGTTTTGGCACAGAGGATTATGACTATACACTAGCAGAGCCAACATCTTCCACTATCCAAGATCTGGCCCAGTCAATGGAATCTACTCCCGTACCGCCAGCTTACGCAGAGTCAAGCTCCACTTCCTTCAACTCACATTATGGCAGTAGACATGAGCTAAAAGAGCCAAACAAGGGCCTAAACCCAGTGAAGAGCAGAGAGGATGAAGATACACAGAGCGTAGGCCCAACCTCTACGGGAGCTCAGAGCGAAACCTCAACATTGCTATCAACTACATCCACACAGAGAGTGACCACGGGAAGTCACAGGTCGCAAGAGGAAACTGGTGAACTGACCATCACACAGAACAGTGACAAAATCACAGTGAAGCAGGAAACTGTAAAAGATTCAGCACACACTGCCCATCCCAGCAAGGTGGGCAGGGATTCTGGTCATCACAAGCACAGTCAAGGCACACCCAATGGAAGTCACGGTGTCCCCAATTCTGTGGGACACAGGGGGCAAGAAAAGGCCTCAGGGGAACACAGGCAGCTCAGTAAAGAAGAACAGTTCTCCACAATACAGTTCCGACCCACCAACACAACTCCAGACAAGATGAGTGAGAATGGAGAGCAGCTTCAAAGACAACATCAAACCCTCTACAACACTCAGTCACAGGACGCGGCAGAAGATACAGAAGGTTAGTTTGCACACATTAAAGAGTAAAAAGCAACTGAAAACAGTTGAATCTAAATCTAAATTATACAATGCTTTGATTCGTTCAACATGTAAATACATCGTTTGGCTCTTACTTTTGCAGAACACATCTCCCTTTCTCTCCTCTCACATCCTGCCTTTGAGAAACAATTCATAATCACTCTATTCATGCTGGCAGTGCTTTAGGAAAAACAATTGACCGTGGAAAGCCTGTGTTCCCTAGATAGCGTTTATCTACCTTATTTAGAAGAAAAACCAACTGTACTTAGTATGCATTCATTTTGATTCATACAAGTTGAGGGAACCCTGTATTTATTTCTCTAGTGGTTTGTAAATGGTGATTAATTCTGAACCTGATACAATATTTACACAATTATGCTTTTATTACAGTGATCAGCACCAACAAAAAAACCACTAGGTGGTGTGTAAAGCTGCTAAATCCTGTAAGAGCAGCTGAAATTGTAATATATATCCCCACTTGGCAGTGGTGAATTTACCGGCGCTGTACCTCCTGCCAGGATCTTTCATGAGCTTATCACCATTTTCTCAAATAGATCTGCCTCCTTTAAGGCATATAGGCCAATCTGGGAGAGAAAGCAGATGATGAAGTGACTACTAGGATGTCAGGAAGATGAGTTACACTGCACAGGAAAATATGAGAAAATACAGCACGTGTTATTTCGAATGGGAAGTAAAAGTGAGCTGCAAGTGTAAAAAATCTGCCCCATGACTGAAGTCTTATATTACATTGGCACGTCTCGCTTTATTACAAGAGTTCCCCTAAAATATGCAACATGAACTAATTGATAATTAGTTAATTCATTTGTATAACCTTTTCAGTAACCGATTGAATAAATATGGTCAGGATTTTGTTCAGGACAATATTTGTAGCATTTTTGTCTCAGAGGTGTGTTAACCTTCTTGTTTTTTGTGGAGACCTGTCAGGACCTTTATGTCCTTTTAGCACCTGGCCTCTACGACATAATGTGTGCTGTGTTTCTGTGGGACTTAACTCAGTGATTCCTGTCAAATCTATTTACCAGCGCAGAGTTGGACAATCTAAGTTAAAGATTTACCGTTTGTTACCATGATACGATTTGTTACAAAGGTAATTGACAAAAGTCTTGGTAAAATATGAAACTGTACGTGGATGCTGATGAACCAATATAGAAGCTTGTGTATTTGTTTTAACAGACATCCTGAGACGTTTTCCACACCATCCATAAGTGAAATAGGATGATGTCCAGCTATACACCTATATATAACTGTAAATTATAACTTCATGGAAGCGAGTTTGAGTAGGTTTTATATTTTTTCCAGGAATGAAAAGCCTAACCTAACTAATCGGTGTGAGGGTTCACCGTTGAAGATCATTGGACTAAAAGAAGACTTCCAAACAATCACATGTTAGAGCACAGACAGGAAAAATCCACCTGATAAGGGCTTTGACTAATGCCCATTATCAGTGCTATTAGCTGAAGACGCCAAAGTTATTTGGAGAGGGAAAGTGAAATCAGGAATAACAGGCACATGGTCATTTTTCAGTAAACATAAATGGGGTGATTTGCCGTGGAACGCGGTCCAAGAAAAATGTTTTTCTTTTTTCTTTCAGTCAATAACTCCTGCTCATTTGTCCACCCTCCTTCCAGCCTGCCACAGTGTGTGCTCAGAAGGGGGATGGGTTTGTTTAGCCTTTCTGGTGCTGGGCTGGACATGGTTTAGGATTTCTTGTAGGGTTTTACCTGTGAGCAGCATAATACCCAAGTGATGAATGAGACCACTGTTGTTGCTTGATTGCCAGACACTACTCAGTGTTCCCACATGATCCGGAGTGATTACCCGTCTACCGCTGCCGGTTTCCCAATGTTCCCAGCAGATCACCTCATTTGAAGCACAGCTCCACACATGCTGCTCTCAGTAACTTCCCCTCCTGCTTCAAAAAACATCAAACATTATATTAACTTATTTCGAATAATGTTGGACACTGAGCTGGATGTTGGTACAACCCATGGCTAAAGCGTAGGAAACAGCTCGAGCACTTGTTTGTATCTGTAGGACTGTCACAACATGCTGCATATGGGAGTGGGCTGAACAGATGTATAATTTTCCTTAGGATGAAAAGGAGGGTGAATTCCAGAGCTGGCCATGAGAGCGTGCATGTCTTCTGCACGAAAATCATCTTGAAGAAGATAACACGGGTTCGTCTAGGGTGCCTGCTAGGTCATTTCCAGGAAGTTTGGCACGTCTCCCTTCCACAACATGTACTTACTGAAAAAACCACCTGATCCACATGTCACCCATGCACATAAAAAAGAAAAATGTCAGGTCCAGATATAGGAAACCATGCATTAAAGAGAGCCGCTGTGTGAGTAAAGAGAGATTGGTGATAAATTGTAACACAATAACACATCTGCCTCCTGCACTCGTACGTTTCTCACTGAGTAACACACGGAGTGCAGCTCTACGCAAATGTTTTCAGGCTCACAATACAAAAAGTCCTTCTTCTCTTCTCCTCCAAATATGAACTACAAAGTCCTTGCCAAATCTTATAATTATGTTTGGTTGATGTAATGATCTCTAATGGGACTTATTAAACTTCAAAACTAGTTATGTAATATTTTTGCTCAGTATTATTTTTGTCCGTCAAGTCCTAAATCGGGATTTGGACAGCTTTCCTCTGGCAAGAAATGAGCGAATTTCCTGTGTTCTGATTTGCGAACACCTTGGAATATATCAGACATAAAAAGGCGAAAAGAACAGGCTCAAATTACAGGACTGTGGCGAATAATTGGTCTGTTGTCTGCAGCAGAAAAATATTTAAGTAAATTACTATTCAAATAGAGTTTGTAATGCTGACATTACGTGGTAGAAACATTAACAAATATCACGGAGCTGTAAATTATAAATGCACCATTATTTAATTGGAATAGAGATTGTCGTGTAAAACCATCAAAGACACAGGCAAGCCCTCTGGGCTCGCATGAATTAACTATAACCCCAGTTAAGACTGCAAAACATGAATAACATGATGGCTGGTTTAAACTCCTTGAAGGATTAAGACATAAGTTGTCAATAATTGAGATCTGAATTGGCTGCACTGGAAATGAAGTCATGGCAATAGCAGCACCACCCTCCCCGTTGCTGTACATTACAGCCAGCTGTTGTTGGACAGTGATTATGCGTTGCAGAAGACACAATATCTCTGAAAGTTCTCGTGTTAAAGGTGAGAAGTATATTGTGTCATTCCCTCCGGGCAAACACACGTACAGACGTACACAGACAGAGACATGCTTTTAAGCTTTCTGCATCAATCATCTGACATGTTCAGCCACATACGTTTGGATGTCGGGGGACCCTTGGCATGTGCTGTGATTCACATTGTTGGTCCTTTTCTCCGCGGCCCACCTGTATTGTAAATCACCTCAAAGTCCACAAAAGACGAGACATGTGAGCCTTGATTAGTGGCAGTAACTGCCTTATGACATCTCCAGACATGTTCAAAGTTGCCCAGCTCTATATTTTTTGAGGTGTGATGTCACCAGTTTTGGATTCGGACAAAAGCAAATCGTCTGGTGCTAATGTTGGTCTAATAGACAGATACAATGACAGGCCAGAACCAGAGAGACGCTCCCTCTCCAACTTTGAAGTGTAAATTTACATCTCCATTGTCTAAGCACAATAAATCAACTAAGCTTTTTGCTGCACTGCACGGAACAAAAATATAGGTTTAATTAGAAGGTCTATCCAGAAAACAGGAGGAGTACTGTCTTCTTAGAATTACATATAGCCCAGCTAAATCGTTTATTACTCTTTTCATCTACAGTAACTGGGGTATTTTGGTGAAACATGATCTCCTTTCAAAGTAGTTTCTGCTGCTGCATCTCTTGTAAACATGAACTGTATATATTTTAACTGTCTACGCTGTACATCGCTGTTTCCATTCTGAATGAAAATTAGAGAAAATCAGTGTAATCTGTATGATGAGTGAAGTGATTCCACCTGGTGAAAATTAGTAGGAAGCAAAAGAAGGAAAGTGGCTAATTATGTTGCCTTTACTTACATTTACTCAAGAGAGTTTTTCACCGCCTGGCTGCCATAGAGACTGATGTATAGTGCTTTTCAAGGTTTAGATGTGGTTTAAAATATGTCCACTGCATATGTCATTTTGTCTCTTCTGAATTGTTTGATCTCATTGTGACTATGTAAGTCAGGGGAGAAATATTTTAATAGGTGGGAGGCAACACCTCCAGTGATGCCTTAACAGGGGTCAGCCTGGAGAATATTCAATGCTCGTCAGGACTGACAAGTATCTGAACTCATCCAGCTGCACATTCACAAATCAGTCAGAGTTCCCACGCTGACCCCTGCACGAAGCACTTACTGGTTTTAATGTAGTGGCCGATCCATGTGTGTTTCCTAACTATATAATGTGTTTTTGCTCTGTTGGTTGTCTGACCCAGTTTAAAATGAGGTGTTAATGTGTTATTCTTTCACTCTGTTCCAGCTCTGAACATAAAAGGTCAGTTATACTTTGAATGTAGTTTTATAGAGTCTGGGGTTTCATGGTGTTCCATGCCAGTGAAAGTGAGAGCAAAGTCAAAGAGTCTTGAAAAGGAAAACACAGAATAGCAGTGTAGTTGCCATTCTCAGCAGGTAGCCACCAAAAACGGTTCTAAGTCGATTTCTATTAGACAAGTGATGCACAGGCTCCTTCCCCAAACATCCTGTAACCAGATGTTACAGCAGGTCGCTGATGGATTTCTCTGATGGTAATGTTAGACAAGTTCCAGCTGAACTCTCATGTTACCTATTATTTCATGTGAATCCTCTGAAACACTGGCTGCACTGAGTGGAATAAATCTGAAAATGGGTGTTTGTGTTTCATTACAGTGTCTGCCAAGGAGCTTGTAAAGACCTGTTGCGAGACAGGGGAGAAATGGGCTTCAGCTAATGGTCACTGCAGCAGCATGGAGCCACCCACAAAAGATAGGCACTCCATCTGCTGGTAAGTCCAATATTAAACACCTCTTGACATCATTTGTCTTTCGACACGCAGTTAATCATCTTAAATAGTCCTCTGTGGAAAGGAAGATGACTATTGATCAGTGGGCTTATCAGCACGGTGAGTCTGAAGACAAATTAGAACAGTGACATTATTAAAAGCTGCAAAAGACGTCACATCTAGTCAGTATGAAGATCAATCACCTTTAAGTTCTTGTTTTATTGGATACACTGAATGGTCCTTTGGGATTTACACTAAATTAATACGAAAGTATTAACTAAATTAATAATAGATTAACTTTAACAATTTCTAATTGAATGTATCGGAACTTGAAAATGCAGTTTAGTGAGCTCTGTAGCAGCAGTAGTGGGAGGAATAGTCAGCTCGTTGTTTGCAGTCAAAAGCCTTCTGCACCTCCTTCTGCTGTGTGTCTGTCTCTCCCAGGACCTCCCAACAACAGTGCTGCCACGGCTCCCTCACAGAAAGACGATGTATGGCTGGAATTAATGCAGCCAGAGCACAAAGTCGGTGTGAAGATGACGCCGGCGATAAATGTGGGATTGATTCCTACAAGGCAAGTATCGGTGACCAGAAACTACAGCAAGGGGGCAAACGCAGTTCACCGAGTTCACAGTTAAACTTGTCGACACTGTAAATTTCTAATTAAGGCCCATTACCGGCTGAATCAGCAATTGACAATGTCATTATAGTTGAATTGAAAAGGTGCAGATGGCACTAGCCAGTAAACACCTGTGCGCAGTGTTTGAGCATCTTCACGCTAGAGGATTACGACTGTGGTGCCAATTGTCTCTTATTTAATTACCTTATTTAATTTGAGCAAAAACGATTTAGGGCGACTGATGATTCCCACAGTCCTAAAGCTTTGCTCTCCTCAAAGCAGCATTTTACAATGGGAGATGTCAGTTGTCTGGTCTCTCTAGTTTGTAGATACGTGACTTAACAACTGGTGTAAAACAGTGGCAGTGGTGGGCTGACGTCTTCATAATGTCTTCATAATTCGGTTGTTTTTGAGCTGATTACTGAAGCCGTGCATTCGCAGTCTCACCTGTTTTTAAGATTCTTACTCACATACTCAGATGCCCTTGAGCAGCGAGGAGCCATTATCAACTCTGTGCTGCACCGCAGCTGTGAAATATTGATTTTCGCCACCTTTCTCTGGGGCCTCTGTGACATTATGCCACCTCAAGCCACACTACATCACAGCGTGCATCACGTACTTTTATTTTTCACCATGCCCCATGCACTCGCGGTGGCAATGTGTCTGACGAGCTGTGAGCAAGTGAGCAATTTGCCCTAAATTAAGACGTGTAACTATCAAGGTTCAAACCACAGTCAGGCTAATGGTGCCGTGAGGCTTTGAGGTAAATTCCAACATCAGCGAGCTAACATGCCTACAGTGACAATGATAAGGAGTGTTTGCCAAATTCCCCATCATAGTGGGCCTGGTGTGCTAACATCTGTTAATAAGCAGCAAATGCAAGGAATAGATTAGAGTGATACCACATTATTGGACATATGCAACATTTGACCGAATATTGGCTTTTGGTGAAAAGCCTTGGGTTCTGAAATGTTCTTGACCTGAAGAATGTGACCTGCAGGAGTGCTGTGGCTGCTGCTCACTGGGGCTGCAGTTTCGCAGTGAGGGGCACACCTGTGAAGCCCACCAGTACCTGGGCTTCCAGTGCAGACACATCTTTCTAACCTGCTGCAAGGGGGAGGAATGGAGGGCTGAGATTCAAGCCGACTGGCACGCTGTCAGAGAGAGGCCGGCTCTCAGCCCCACTCCACCACCAGAGAAAGGTACCGTCAACAAACATTCGCACACACACACATTCACACTCCTGAAATGCGTTTCTCATTACCGCAGGAAGGGATAGTGTTGGGTGAGAGAATGTAATACACACCGATGTGCTGCCAGGGAAACATACTGATTTCAACCAAAGACAATCCATTTTCTTTACACCAGCTGTTAAAAGGAAGCATTGTAGTAACATTCCTGAAAAATGGTGCACCTCAAAGGTCTCCCGAAACAAAGTGTAATAGCCTGGTTCACCCCTGCACTGTAGTTCTGAGAAATGTAATACCTGTTTGCCTGCCTGGCGTTGTATTGACTTTCAGTAAACCACTGCGGTTAGAATATTTCTTCTACTGATTCAGTCTCTCTGTTAAAAAAAAGGAACAATCTGAGATACAGGTTGTACTTCTGTCATCAGACGAGCTGCATTAGGATTATTTTCAAATTTTTTGGGGCTACTTAGTCAGTAGATTTATATTTCTGCCTCCCATCCAACATTAAATTAAACACTACTGTATATGAAACATGCAGTGAGACTCGTTTTATTAACACAGATACAAAGAATAAAAAGAAATGCATCAGTGACATTACGCTTTTTTAATTCTCCTGCTTCATTTCCCCTGCGTGTGTATTTTAATGACCCAGTCAAGGGAAGGGTGTTGTCAACTTGTTTAGGATATGACTGATGTGGTATGTGGCCATGGTTGATCCTGTATACTTATCCCTGTAAAAATAAATATTACAATGAAAACAGACAAGAAAAGATGAATTGCCCTTATCTCTCTGGCTATTTCGCATTCCCTTTAATTATTTTATGTCAGAGGTTTTCCTTTAGGGAAATAAAGCGTCTTTTATGTGGTTATTCAGACACAGCAATTATACGGTTTTATAGACTGTGAGAACATCAGCCACTCTCTGTGTCCTGTAGTATCTGACAGCCCGTATGCCAAAGAGGCCTTCTCCATTGGTGAGGAGCGGGATCGGGAGAACGCAGTGGAGGGTCCTGTTGAGGTGGAGGACATGGATGAGTGCCTGATATATGAGGGCAACATCTGCCACCATAAATGTGTCAACACGCCCGGCTCTTTCCGCTGCGAGTGCTTCCCTGGGTACGTGCTGCAAGAGGACGCTTTCACTTGCAAACAAGGTAAAGTGAAGACCACCAATCTTACTTTGGCACACAGTGCTAACAGGAAAGTGACTCTCTGCGCCATTTGCTCTTTGAGATGATGATTTACAGTCCGCATTCCTGTCCGGAAGACCCCATTTGTAGCAATTTGTCTACACAATCACAATGTATTATTTTCCTGGTCTTATGCGGTCCTTCCTGTCTGCAAGGCCTGATATTGCCTAATAATAAATAGTCCAATCGCATGCTAACATCCTTTTCCTGGACTGCCACTTGTGTTGAACTGTCACATTTCTGCTTTTATCAAAAAGCTTTATAACGGCACAAAAAAAAATGGCTTGCTTGAAAAACATTCTTTGAAGTAACTTTTAGGTTATGCCTTATGACATGTTTGTATGTATTGTACAAGACTTTAATCAACAGCGGCTTTCACCAACACAAGTCTGTCTAAGAGCCTGTCTCAACAGGATACTAATGCCAGAGCTCTTAGCAAATTACAGTGATGGGATGGGGCGCACTAATAAAACCGAATGTTTGTCTGCAGGCGATGTTTTCTTTCCTGTCTCACCTGCACTACCATTACAACTTTCATCTGTAGCTATGAGCCTTATATCATTGGAAGAAGGCGCAGGAATTGCACAAGTTTTAGGTCTCTAACTAAAGAGCCCAGTAGATGTAAAGGTGAAATTGTTGGTTGCACTCTAATTCATCACTCCTGAGTTTCCTTCATGTTTGTGCAGAGACGGCGGGTGAGGAGAACAGACTGAAGGAGGATGACAGAGCAGCGGGGGAGGCCACCTCACCCCTTGCGCCTCCCTCCCAGCCACTTGTCCCACTCGATCCCTGTGAAGGTTAGAAACATACGCTGTAGCCTAATGAGCGGAGAAAGATCGGCAGGTCTGACGGCTCACAATGAGCACTTTCACTCATCCTTACATCTCAATTAGACGGGAGCATGCGTGCCGATGTAATTCACTATGTTTAGAGGAGAAGCCAGCACCAACTGCTGCAGATTGGCTTGTTATTTATTTCAGACGTAGCCTTTCCACGAAATACAATTGTGCTGCAAATGTCAAACACAAGTAGTGAGATAGCATCAAAGGTTAGTTTGTTTTCAGCATCAGCCACTCATTCCCGCAAGTTTTCTGTATGATAATCTGTGCAGGGTCTGCATTTTATTTCTGTTGTTTGGTTTCCATGACACTAGGGTGGAGGTCCACCACATGGTGGGCCAAACCATGGAAATATAACACAACACCTCAGAGGCCGTCATGTAAAGAGGAAATTAGCAAATGGCAAAACAATAAAAAAGTATTTTGTGTCCCACACAGAGTCACAAAGCGTTTCTCTGTGTCACCGTAAGCACTGGAACTGTATGTGCATTAGCAGAACCTCACAACACAGTGTTATCTGCAGGAAACAACCCCTGTGAGCAACACTGCGCCCCAGTGGGTGGACGGCCACAGTGCTCCTGTTTTCTAGGATTCTCCCTCAGCTCTGATGGACGCTCCTGCGAAGGTAAGAGACTAGTGGTAAAACAGGAAAAAAAAAAATTATAACACACCAGGGTAGCATGAGGTAATTCTGTGCAACCATAAGAGTGAAAAATGGCCGTCGTTTCAGCCTCAGTTCAGCTTTGTTCTGTAGCCAGAGGTGCTTGGTTCCGGTTGAGAGGAGTTTCTTGGCAACGCCGTCACCGCCACTGACTTGTTTCTTTCTCTCATCAGCACCTCTAGATTTGCAGAGGAGATATAATGCATCTTTAATCCCATTTACTCAGAGTAACGCACTTTGATACTGACACAATAAAAACACACAAACTGAGTCGAGCAGGGATTGTACCAACTGCCCATGCGTTATCACAGACTGCATACCATTCATACACTTTGGATGGTGGTGGGCGGTGCTGTTCGTCATCATCATAACTACCGTTCCACATGTCTAGGCTGCCTCCCTGAGGATAAATCTTTGAGTTAGGTCATAACCACTGGTCTGTCCCCCGCTTGACAGTAGCAAACTGTGGCAGTGATGCAGCGCGTGGCTCAGTGTGGTGACAAATTTCTCATTGTGTGGACGTTGTACCCAGTGGCATTGCCCCCAATCTCTCCCCTAGAGGAGTGTCTGACCCGTCTGTTTTATCTTCCTCTAACTGCTGACTGTTACACGCAGGCCACAGCTCCGCTGAATTTTTGTATTATTGTACATCTCCGTGTCTTCTCTTTTGACAGCAGCAAGTTCTCCTTTGCAGTTTTGGTTCTGTGTTCTTTTTCCCTTCCCTGACGCATTTGTCTTTGATTCCTCTCTCCGAAACATCCAGACATAAACGAGTGTTTCTCCACCCATCCCTGCCAGTTGAATGAACGCTGCGTGAATACTCCAGGGAGTTATAGCTTGTCAGAGAGTGATCACCTGTCCCCCGGGATACCAGATAAACAACGACATTTGCGAAGGTACAACACAACTTATCAGCGTTTAAACACGTCAGAATATTGACAAGAGGGATTTTTGTATTCGTTTTCTTCATGTTCATAATGGAAGGAAAACACATTTTTTACATTAATATTGATTTTTTTCATTCTTCATATCCAGTGATTATGTAATTTCACGTGTGGCCACACAGACAAGTAAGAATTCTAAAAAACGACTGCAGTGAGCTATTTTCGTAGCATTTGCCTGCCATTAATTCTCAGCACAGTTGCCTGGCGTGGTGCCCAACTTTGAGACGCAATAGTAAAACTCCCTGTACATCTCATTATTTCTCTGCACCATAAATTGAGCGTGTGCAGAGGTCTCATTCATAAAGCAGCAGTGGTGTTCAGGAAGAACGCCCTCGTAGATGAGTTTTAGATGTGCTATTTGCCACTGCAGATGGGCTCAGCCAAGACGACTCAGCTAATCTGCAACTCCTTGTGAACTTAAAGAATGTTCAATCAGGCAAAGTGAGCATTTAAGAAGAAAGTACGTGTAATAGTAAGACTCCAAACAGCTGCCGCTTTAGGACATTGGCATACAGTAAACGGAGAGGGAGAGATAAAGAACGTCTTTGTGCTGTGCTACCTATTGCCTCTTCATGGCTTATTAAGAGACTGTAATGAACGTCTCCTTTTGACTCGTCTAACAAGTGAAACAAAGTCACCACACAGAGAAAGATGAACTGTGCTCTGCATTCTATCATCAGGATCACTTGCTTGAGACCAGGAATTACTGTGCAATCCTGCAACAATACTGGGATTGTTTCACTAACCTAGTGTGTTGCAGGATCCTGAAAACATTTGACCTGTTTTTTTCTTCTTGGATTATTATTAAGTCAAACTGGGAATGTACAGATGTCAAACATGTGGTCAAAATCAGATTAACCTACTAACTCCATCAATAGTAATTTCTCTTAATCTAATTCAGTAGCACGTCTGCGTCTTTAAGGTTACAGAACAAAAAGGGTTCTGCAGTGCAAACTTGCCCAAATACGTGTAATATTAGGTGAAATAAAGGGACTGACATATAGACTACAGGTAACTGACAAACTTATGCCACTTCCTGTTTAGATTTTAAAAAGTTAGGGGTGACAAAATCAATATAGATGTGTTTTTTTTTTTCAAAATCAGTACAATCTCTGGACCTGAAAAAAAAAATTGTATAAATGTTTTTGATTCATAAAAAGAGTTGTACTTCATCCATTGTAAGATGATTTCTTTTTGTCTTTAAACAAGGGTGTGAAACAGCCAATCTCTCACATAACTACCCTGCTTCTTGGTTTTCTGTCACTTTGCCTCAGTTGGTGTCACTCTCGCTCAGCCCTTGCCAGAACCGCCAGGCTTCTGTCAAGGAGCAAGATGCTCAATCACCGTATTCTGTTAAGAGACCTGAGGCCTTCCCTGTACACACAGGCTTGCCTGATAGAGCTGGTTTAGGCCTCCATGTAGCAATTACAGCAGTGAAACCTTGCAAACACATTACACATTCATGCATTATTCAGACACACACACACAGGTATGCAACCCATTTTGTGGTCTTTGGGCACTGTGATTTCCCTCCAGTTTTGGTTTAAGGCAATGGAAGATGGACATGAAAGACAGACGGACAGAAGGTAAATCCCTTAGTAGACAGCTGTGGGGGAATACACTGCAATGTAGAACTCACAGAGTGTGAGTGCACAGGTGGAGGGCTGCATGAGACTTTGGCTGTTTTAACTCATCAGATGTGTTCATCTAGTTGAAATAACTGAACTGACATTCAGAGCATTCTCCTGTGACAAGAATAATTAGCATAGATAAGATTCCTAAATTGTAATAAAATTATTTTACCCTTCATTGACCCCTGTAGTATTGGCAGACTGCGCTTTATGATGAATGAGCAACATTAAAAATCAGCACCTGTACCATCTGTCATTTGGCCACAGTACCATCCAGTGGTGCAGAACGGCATTACAGCCTGCACTGTGGTTAAAAGGTGGTAGATTATTAGAGGGAAAATAATCATGTTTGATGTTGGCTTTTTTTGCAGTTAATCATTTCTTCAGTTTGCATTAGCTCATGTATTTATCCTCTCCCACAGACATCAATGAGTGTTTGCAGAGGAGCCATAACTGTGAGCTTGGCTTTGAGTGTGTGAATACAGAGGGCTCCTTTAGGTGCAACCCCAAACCTCGCTGTTCCGTGGGATTTAAGCAGGACGCACAAGGCAACTGTAAAGGTAATGTCAAATATTTTACCTGCGGAGATGATCACACAGCATCCACTGTTTGCGGTGAGATCCACTCTCGAGGAGAAAACTGAGCTAATGGGCCAATGAAACTGAGTTTCATTGTTCGTTGTTGTAGATGTTGAAATTTATAAAGGAAACTTGAAGTGTTTTTAGGAAAAGAATAATTATTAAGTATTATTATCTATTATAAACAGTCATAAGCAAACAAGAGTAATTTAATTAATTACAGCTTTACTTATTCCTGGCAAGGTCAAGAATTACACATACAGTAGAAATAAAAGTAAGAAAAAGAAATTCTAAATTAATTGCAAACCCAAACAAAATAAAATATAAATGAAATTGGTAATGCAAGTAAAAACACATCTACACAAAAGAATAAGACCAAGGAAGCACAATCTAAAATGATACACAGGTAGTGAGACTTTACAAAAGCACAGAAGCGTGAAATAGTTTTGCACAACAGTCTGTATTATTGTTGTTTTTAGAGATTCCTATCTTGTTCCCAAACATAGATAAGTCAACCAGGGCAGGTACACAAAAAGACATTTCCCCACAGGTGAATCATAGTCTGTGAAGGCACACGGTTGTAGGACACGCAGGTGAATCAGCGGAGCGGCAGTGACAGAGGGGTTAAATGCCACACAGACAGGAGATCAGAGGGGCTGCTGTTAGGGGCTGCAGAGGGGTGGATAAAAGCCAATTCTCTGTCGTCCTCCAGAACAAACTGATGTTGTGGAATTAGCCCCCGGGGGCAGGAACTGGAGCATGTCGAGGCAACCAACAACACTGTAAGAGGTGTGTAAGTGAAATGCTGGGTAAAATGTGAAAAAGCCGAGAAAACGTCAGACTGGCACTCAGCAAAATTATCCCGGGGAATACAACGGTGATGCGTGTTTTCTTTGATTAGGAGCAGCCCCCTGGTTCCTCTTCCCCTCTGGTTTGTGCCTTTGGGGTCTTCACATCTCTTCTGTCTGTCTTCACCTTTGTCTCACTCCCGTTCTCTCTCTTTGTACCAGACATTGATGAGTGTGCTACTCTGGCCCAACCATGTAACCCGGGATTTAACTGCATCAACACACCAGGATCCTACATGTGCCAGAGGAACATAATATGTAGCCGTGGTTATCACGCCAGTCCCGATGGATCCAGATGTATTGGTAAGAAATGTAGTCAATCATACATCATACACTTGAAGACATTGTGAGACATAAACTTAGTGAAGGCAAGGGAGATTTGAGTGCATTTTCCCTAAACTAATAATATTATTTCACACACTAAGATTAGAACACACAAATAGCAACAGCTGAAAATTACAATTGTCATTTTATTGGCTTTTACACATCTTTACCATTCACGTGTGTCTTGCAGATGTGGACGAGTGTCAGAGCAGCCTGCATCGGTGTGGAGAGGGCCAGCAGTGCCAAAATCTGCCCGGTTCCTATCGGTGTGAATGTCAGACAGGATATCAATATGACTCATTCAGGAGGACGTGTGTAGGTACGTCGGCCACTGCATAGATCACTAGAGGTCAGCTTGTTAAGTTTTGATCATTCTTTCCTCTCCCTGCCGGTGCATTTCTTCACCCTCACTGCACAGTCAGCCCACTCCGCGGCTCCTGTTTAATATTCGGCAGCGGAAGAGCTGCCACTGTTTTGCAGCTTCTGCCGCTGGCTGCTGCAGTAGCCGCTTGGCTACGATCACATCCCCGGCTTCATCTGACTGTGTTCGACCCCTGCTGCCACTGCCGCTTCTTGTGTTTGTGATTCACCGTGTTGTGACTGTCATGACAATGGAGTCTAGTGTTTAGACTGTCAGCAGGCAGCTGTTCCCTTGACATCACACTCTCATTGACATACGCACAAACACGCACAGGAATCCACACGTACGGGGTCGTTTAGGGCAACAAACTTGCACACGCTTGGTTGCACATGTGCACTTGCACACATGGGTGAAAGCACACAAATGCAAATACAAATTTACAGAGGTCTGATGACTCTGCTTCTTCCTCTCAGATGTAAACGAGTGTTGGCGCTACCCAGGCCGTCTGTGTGCCCAGACCTGTGATAATACCCCAGGCTCCTATGAATGCTCATGTACCACTGGCTTCCGCTTATCCAGTGATGGCAAGAACTGCGAAGGTGTGTGTCTGTGTGTGTTAATGTACTCCTGCCTGAGTGTGTGTGAACCCATGTGAGCGTGTTGATGCACGTCATTATACGTTTTTTTTTTTTTTTGGGGATTTGCAGATGAAAATATGCCTGTGTTTCTATGAGTTTGTGGGCTTGTGTTTGCAGAAAAGATGCAGGTTCATGAACTGAGCGGATGTAAAACTGGTCACTGCTCAGCATAATGTTCAACTTACATGTTAACGTACATGTCAGTACAGTATATCATACTGTCTATCGTGCCATGCCTACAGGCATGAAACAGTAAAAACATAATTGGCTCAATAACAGCATCTTGTTTATATGTTAGAATAAGAACAGTAAAAATCTTTTGATCGAGTCAATTGTGATAATAATGAGCTCTAACCTCTAATCTCCAGATGTGAATGAGTGTTTGGCCAACCCATGCAGTCAGGAGTGTGCCAACATCTACGGTTCCTACCAGTGCTACTGCAGACAGGGCTACTTCCTCAGGGAGGACGGGCACTCCTGCGACGGTGCAGCACGCTTTATTACACATCACAAATATCATATTTACACCTGGCTTATTATTTACATCTTTTTTGTCCTGCTCCTTGTCTCGCAGACATCGATGAGTGTTCGCAAAGCATCGGGCACCTCTGCACCTATAGGTGCGTGAATGTCCCAGGCAGTTACCAGTGTGCTTGTCCTGAGTATGGCTACACCATGTCCTCAAATAGACGGTCTTGCAGAGGTGAATATCCCCCCGCCCCCACAAAACAACACAACAAACATATGCAGGAGTGCCTTAGTGAGTTTCGCTCTCAAATAGATGTAAGAAATGGCTCTGCACCCGTTTAACTCTACATAAAGTGTACGGTAATTGATATGCTCAGATAAATATAACTGGTACTTTTACAGCGGCTCAGTAATTACACAGTCCACAAAACTTTATTGGCCTAAAGTTCTTGTCTTGCTAATTTAAATTTTTTACTCGAGCACATTTTCCCCCAACAAGATCCAGTTTCTATCTTAACATGTTTCTGCAATGAGGCTTTTCCTGTTCAATCATCCTGTGACAACACATTTCCTCCTCTCCAGGCAGTAAACCAGCCCCTGTGCATTAACTGTGTGTTTTAGATATCGATGAGTGCGCCACAGGGACACATAACTGCTCTCTAGCTGAGACTTGCTATAATATCCAGGGAGGGTACCGCTGTCTTTCTCTCAACTGTCCACCCAACTACCGCAAAGTGTCTGACACGTAAGTACTGACGCCAGTTTAACATAGCCGTGTTCAGGGTGATGCCTTGTTGATGTCATATAAGGTCGTCTTGCGGGTTTGCCTTTATGCATATAATTTTACTATGCTAAAAATCAATAAAACTTCTAGAACTTCGCTAACCTTCCTCTGTGCCCCACAAAGGCGCTGTGAGCGGATCAGCTGTCCCAGCTATCTTGATTGTCAAAACACTCCTCAGAGAATCACCTACTACTACCTAAGCTTCCAGTCCAACATCATCGTTCCTGCTCAGATCTTCCGTATTGGACCCTCCCCTGCCTACTCCGGAGACAACGTTATTGTCAGCATCACGCAGGGAAATGAGGAGAACTACTTCAGCACCAGGAAGCTGAATGCTTACACAGGTGCCGTGTACTTGCAAAGGCAGGTTGAGGGTCCAAAGGACTTCCTAATTAATGTAGAGATGAAGCTATGGAGACAGGGGACATTTACCACTTTCCATGCCAGGATCTATGTCTTCATCACAGCCAATTCACTCTAACAGTTGGAGCAGATCTGTGGCCACTATGGACCTTAATTCAGCTCATAGGACTTTTCATATCGCTGTTTAATAATGTCATAAGATATACTACTGTCTATCATGAGTTTGGATAGTTTATTTCTGCATATATTCAGCTCAAAGTAATAGTAAAAAATTGCTGTAAGGAGTGTCATGGAGTGATTCCAGTTCCATTTTTTTTCTTTTAATTATGCACTTGAATAGCAAACGAACATGTCACTAATCCATATGGCAGAGAAATGCAATTCACAGCATGTTCTGTATTTTTTTGTATCAATTAATATCCGAATGTAAGCAATACATATGGAGATAAAAGAGTATGTGGGATACGGCGAGATTTTAAAAACCAGATTTGAGTAAAACATTAAAAAGTCATTGGGACCCCCTTGAAAAAGACAAGGAGTTTGTCCTCATATCTAAAAAAGTTCTTGCATGAAATCAGACAACCAGCATCTCCAAGCTTTTATACATATGTATTCTGATTGGTTTTGCTCCTATGTATTATCCCATTGTTAGTATGAGAACACTGTGGTGAAAGCAGAGAAGTGTTTTGTGTTTCCACGTGCAATTATGTTTCCATCACTGTCCCTGCTATGTCTCTTTTCTCTTTGCCTTTATATTAAGTTTGAAATATTCGGAAAACTAATTTAATATCACGCTATTTTGTGTATTTTTGTACCCCTATAACAGGACACATTATAGATGGATGTATCATATTTTTATTCAAAAGTCATAAGATGCAAAGTATTTTAGTAAAATATTAAAGAAAACATGTCTGTGGTTTGGTGAATATTGTGTAATCATATTTATTATGAGGGGTATTATTTGTTCAGGAGTGTGTGGGGTGTGTTTTTGTGTTATATGCATTCCCCAGTAATTTCCAAACTTGTTGGATTATGCACCAGTTCTTGCTAATACACTGTATCTAGTGAATATTATTCCTCTTTGAAGTTGTTAAAGTATATAATCCATGCTTGTCAGGGCACGTCACACTGTAAATATCCATACCTATTTACACACCTGTTCACACCTTGCTTGTGAACTCACCCTCGGCATCGTCCATCAACACATGCCTGTTTGACATATACACATTTTACGATGACTAATAAAGTAAAAATGAGAAATTGTTTTGATATCCAAACTAAAATCATTACAGTCTTCCTCTACTTCTGTGCATAATCTTATTAACTCTTCTATTAAGTTCATCCCCATTTATTGCAGTTTGCAAAACAGAAAGAGTTACACTCCCCTCTACAGGATGAATGCAGCCCTACATGCTCAGATTTAGCATTTTCTCCCCAAGGCAGCAGGAGGGTGTTATAAAACAAAACTAATTTTAAAATCATAAATGAAGGTTCATTAAAAAGACATATTAATATTGAAGCCATTTGTACCAATGAAACTACAAGGAATTAGGTTGGTCTTCTTTAGAATCGACTCCACTTAAAGCTATGAAGCAATCATGTGTTCAGAGTTCAATGAACCTCCTGGACCTTCTGTAATCGTCGGAGAGGGTGTGTTTGCGTCTCTGTGACAGCTGTATTAACAAATGCTGCTCATCCAAACAGAGCTGCATGCCAGTTTTCTGTTCTCCCGGCTGAGTTATACTGTCAAAGGTCGTTTTCGACAACAGACGCTGATTTCTGTGCTTCTTACTTTAAATCTAGTCCCTTCCTCTGTGCTCAGTGAAAACGATAATGGCAGGTTGGTGCGAAAGGTATCAAGGAAACAATCAATACAGCCTTCGTCTGAGACATTCCTCCTGTCATAACTCATAATAATAGCTGTGTGTGTGTGTGACTGACTGAACCTTTCAAACACACCCAGTCACTGAGATGCCACTCTTGGTATGTACAACACATAATGAGCCCTATGGCTGTGATTGATGTCTCTTTCCCCTCATTAGCTTTATCTGCTCTTTAACGTTAGGTGGTGCAGTGTCTCAGAGATGTGGGAAGACGTACGCATCTATTATGGGTTTAGGGACACGTACAGGAACTTTTAAACTGTCCTGGACAAGGATAGAAGGATTGTATCCGAGTTATGGGACTGAACAGTTGTAGAAGGCACACACACAGTAGCCCAGGAAGTCTCTGAACATATTGGGACTTTACCTGTTTCTAGAGAAAAAGTAGATTTTATAAAGGAGACAAAGGAGACAAAAAGGCAGATTCAGACTTTGCATCAAAAACTTAACCCAAACATTTCTGGTAACTCTTTATTAGGTGGGCTTGAAAAGAATTATAAAGAAGTCATAATTTAGTCCAGTATTGCAGAGTCAATGCAAAAACCATAATTAACCTTCCAAGTAGCCTCAGTATTAACACAAATGAAACTGTGTCCCTCACTGTTTTTATATTATATTATTTTGTTTTTTCCAGCACAAAATTGGTAGCACTATACGACATTTATTGTTGTATTGGATGGTGAATATTGTATTTAGAATTCTATTAAATTCACATCTTTTGGTTGAACAGGGTTTGATGGATGATCTGGAAAATCTGGGTTAATAGAATGAATGGGAAATAACTCAGTAGTAAATGATGACATGCCTTTGTACAAGGTTCTCAATCCATATTTCTCTGGTCATTATTAACATCTTTGCAGGGTTGAATATCCAAAATATATTTAAGAGTGCAGTCTCTTCTGACTCACAGCAGGTCAAGACAATGATATGGTATGGATGAAGTCTTTATAGTCATTAGCATAGATTAATTTGACTTTTATGGACACACCAAAGTACCATGGATCACAATGTCTAAGCTTCGTCGTTTGCCATCAGAGGTTTGTAAAGGTGAAATCCTTCAGTAAAAAAATGGGAGGGGTTTTATCATGGGCCTGGCTTTGAGAAGAAGATGTTTTAAATCTGTATGTATTTTTAATATTCGTAAATATTTTTAATTACACCAAACTCCAAATTGCGTTTGATAGGCTTCAGAAAACACTGAAAGTTACTGCAGTTCTGCACTTTCAAAGGAGCATTCTTTGAGTAACTTTGTGACTAGTCAGTATCTTGTGAATAAAGACTTTTTAATGATAATGATGATGATACAGAAAATCAAATTATAATTATTAAAAATGCCCGCTTCTGGAAATAAAATACCACTATCTGTGACTGTGTGTGCGCCATGTGCCTTGGTGGAAGCAGGGTGGGGATGGAGTGAGATGAGAAGGGGACCAGAGGGAGGGTGGTGTTACAGACACGCTTGTCTTTGATAGCTCAGGTGGTCATCACCCGAGGGGGAAAGGAGCATTAATGGGCATTCTCAGCAGCAGACAAGCACAGGCTAGCGCTCCCTCTTCCCTGGCTGCCATAAACAGGAGGAAGTATGCATCATTAGATTAGACTGAGGCTAACAATCTGCAGCCAGGCCCACCTCATACAGTAGCTGGCAGTGCACAGGGTGCACAGACTGAACCCTTGGCCTCCCACTGCTTCGTGTATTCAGTTAGGTCACAAGTAGATCTTGAAGCGTTGCAGCGTGATTGATCAGTCTGTAGAGTGAGTATCTACACCACCATCATACCATATGCCAGCATTTCCGTTATAAGCTGTTTTATGGACTATGGGATCTGATTGATGACCTAAGAAACACAAAGAAGATAAAGACGCATATGAGAGCTCAGTCTCGAAAAACAGACACAATACGTGTGGTTTCATACTAGGCAAATCAACCCTGCAGCAAATACCATTTCTGCATCTGAGAAACAATTAAACAGCTGCAGGAAGAAAAAAAAATACACGGGGTGAACACAGATGAAATATCAGTAAGGCTAAACATCAGCGTGCTAAAATAAAGTAAAAATAACACAGCATTCAAAGGCACCGTGCAAGATATTGTACCGTGGTAGGAAAAATAATACGAGAATAAAAGTTGAGAAACACTGAAAGAAAGACAGCGAGAAAGGAATTTGCCTGAGAGGAGAATGGATGAAGGTATGTAAAGTTCCCTGCACCTTTGAGGCACCTGATAGCTCCATCTGTGTGTCTTCTTAGCACACACTCAGAGGATATTGCAACATATACCAAATTTTCCATATGTGAAATTAGACTTGATCATATCGCATGCACTGAAAAATATAACCAACCCCTAATAAACAACATTTTGTCTCTAGTCTTTTGAGGAGGAGGTCTAGCCCTCAGGGCAGCCAGAGACAAGTGGATTGACCTGAGGGGAGAATCCTCTCCAGACCTGGAGTCCTGATCACAGGTCGACACCTTGGCGGCAGGTTCCCTGGCCAGTGGGATGAGATGGGGTGATGCCTTGTTAACTTCTGTTTTGACAGAATACAATGCAAGACATGTTTGGCATGTGCGGCTTTTGACACCACAAACCATGTTTTACTTGCTTCATTTCAGAGTTTATTAGGACTGTATCGAATGAACTACAGTGGAATGTGAATGTTTGCAAATCTTGTAAAAATTTCTCTATTTCAGAAAAAAATAGGACTTAAACCTTCATCAGATTGTCTCTTGTTGTCCAATCTTACATATAGGAGTTTGTCAAATAAATGTGAACCGCCAGAATTTTGATTTCATTCAAAGGGAAAATTATAGCCCCATGTTTTCGATGAACAGTTCGATGATATTAAGGTGTGTCGCTGAGAGGCCACGCCTTATTAAAGAATAGAAATTTGGATCTTCTTTATGAAACTGTGGTTTCACACCCCAGACTTGTTGAAGTGTGTCCTAGGTGTGATTTATGGTGTAGAATAATTGAATGAGAGAACTTTTTCTTAAAAGCATAATTCACGTCACGTAAGAAAAATTAATTTCTTGCTTGAAGACAGTTACAAAGCATTGGATGCTAAATTTAAGAATTTTCCTTTATATTTAAAGAAAACATTTTAATTATTATTTTCAATTAGTTAAAAGCACTGGTTTTTAGTATAATACATCCATTTAAAAAGGAATTTCTAAATAGTTTCAGATTATTTCAGATTAGATTTTTTTTACACACATGTTTAAGAAGTCAGGAAGTTTTTTTTTTTAGATTCGACTGATCCAAACTGGTTGTGTCCAGTCTTTACGTTAAACTAAGCTCACGAGATGCTGGAGTTAGTGTCATATTGTTTTGACTGCGGTACAGGATTTGTTTCAGTCTTTAATCTGCACAGAGGAATTCTTTGAAAAAGAAAATATCAATTGTTAAGTTTACAAGTGTTATTTTATGGTACCCAACATCTATAATTAAATTTCTGTTTTGCCGCTTTGTTGACGATACTACTGACAATGATGATGCATCAGTAGACAAGTGTGTATCAGCAGATCATCTGTAATCCAAATCTTTTGTGTTTATCTCACTGTACCACCAATCCCTTGAGTAATGATAAAAAGAAGTCCTCCCCAATTTCAATGATTTCACAATATTCACCAAATGAATTTGCAAGATGCGACAGGTACCTCACTGTTTTCATGACTGTCTGCATACCAATGTGACCGCAGTCTAACTATTACTCTCTTTATCTCTGCTCCCTCCGGCACCAGGGTAGATAACTCTGTTCTCTTTCCAGAAATGCTCTTCTTCAAAACTTCTGTGGGATATGGACATTTGTTTGTGTTTACCCCTACAGCAAATCTTTTTATGACAGGTTTCTTGCATATAGAAAGAAAAGTGTAAACAGGATTTTGGAAAAACGGCATTAAGACCAATTTTACCTTCCTCTTGAACGATTAGATATCAAACTGTAAACTCCGTCTGCCTTTGTAGTAAAATCAGCGTCGTTACTCGGCTGCCCACCTGAGCAGTGTCTGCGAGGAAGCCTGAGTCCTGTGTGTTTAGGTGGTGTAAATCCTGTTGTGTTGCAGTGAGCAGTTTCACTCTGACTGACAGATGCTCAATATTCTTATTCATAAACACAAGCAGCAATCAACATAAATCATGTCATTCACTGCCCTTTATACGCTTCATGAAATATATCTTTTTTAACGACAGGTTGATTCGTTGTTATTTCTGTCTAATTGTCTATCTTGTCTCTGATGCACACGCTTATGACTCACGAGCAACACGCCCAGATAATGGTCTCGCTGCAGTGGGAATTTTCTTCACAATAACCTGCATATCTACAGGGAGCTGTATGGATGCACACTCAATGCTTTACAGTATTCCCTGGAAAACAGCTTCGTGTGACATGTCGTTTTTTTCTCACTGCCTGCAGGAGTGGGAATTCTCATCATGTCACTGTACATGTGCAGCACAGAATGAGCCTGTCACATTTGTCAGATATGTTTTCCTGTGTGGACACTGACATCTGACAATGACCAAATTCAAACCTTGTATAATTAAAAGAAACATTATTATTCACCGTATTATTTTTAATTGTTTTAGTATAGTACAGAACTGGCCAGGTAAAATAAACAATCTGCTAACCAAACATTTTATCTGCTGTGTTTTTGAGACTGTGATTTTTTTCATCACACTGCAGACAAGGACTACATACATATTAAACATATCATAAGGTCAGTCCTTCTCTGTTTTTATTACATTCAGAAAGGTTCATTAGTAAAGCACCCATGTAAAAGCAGATGTTTTTAAAAACAATAAAGGCAGATTATGGATAACTGTAATTAGTCAGAGGTTGGCAGGACTCTCTCCACCCACTATGTGGATTTAAATCCACAGTGGTTGGTGTTACTGATTTCTCTGTTTGCTGCATCATGTTCTTTCTCCACCCCCTGGCAATCTAGGTTACAGGTGTCCTTTCTCACAGCCTGGGCACCTGACACATTTTGGCCTTGACATAGTCCATAAATAGTTGATCCAGCGTACATCTGTCCTCACATATGCAGCATAAAAAGCATAGCTCACACTTACATTACAATGAAGACTCCCTTGGTCTTTATGCTTGTGCTGATGCCGTGTTATCTTTGCAGGGCACAACAACACAGCCGCAGCAATGATAACTGGGTCCTAGATCCTAAAGTGGAGAAGGAGAACAAGGCTGAGACACCAAAGACCACGACCGAGCCTGAGACTGAGGGAGGGGGAGAGGAGCTTCAGGCAGACATCTGGGCTGAGCTCAGGATTCTGAGGGACATGGTGGTGGAGCTGAAAGTGGAGCTGAGACACCTGACAGCCAGAGTAGTGGCTGCTGAGAGTCTGACTGGGACTTTACAGGAGGAGAATAGAGGTACACTCCGAATAAAACCTTTTAACTCTTACGATGAACAGGGCTTCACATAAACATATTTGTCACAGCCATGGAAGCCAGGATGAGGGGTGCCGAGAGCTTGGCCGAGGAACTGCAAATGGAGAATGATGGTAAACACTGACATTGTTCTCAAACGTAAATGAGCATTTTTTTCTGCAACAAAAAAAGCAGATGCAACATATTTTCACATTTTTGTTACTATTTAATATCACTTTAGCTCAAGCCTTAGAACTGGCGATCACTCAGCAGAAAATCAGCACTCTGCAGCAACGGTTGACATTAATGAACTTTTTGTCCAGGAGCTGCAGAAACAGCAGGAAGGTACAAAATCACACGTCATGATTTATGTACAAATTGTTGGCACAGAGTTATAAATGTGTTTTTTTAATCGCAGGACACGAGGTTGCAGTTCAGGAGCTTCAAAATGCCAACAGAGGTAGGGAAAATTCACCACTCTGTATTTACTTTTGTGTTATTGTGCATAAACAGAATTCATAAAGTCATTTAAAGTGTGTGATGTTCTTTAATTTTGCACAGTGAGCAAACTGGCTTTTCTACCTCCCTTCTGGAATCTGGTGAAGGTAACACAAGCAGCGAAGACTATGTCCCCCTCCTCTTCAGTAACCTTATTACCAACATTGGAAACCACTACAACCAAAACACAGGTGATCCTGATTCTTCTATTTGAGAAACTGGCCTTTTTCTTTCTAATAATTTTACTTTTGTAACTGTTCCTTTCTGTCTGTGCTTTAGGTCATTTCACTGCACCAGCAAAAGGGGTGTATTATTTTACATTTACCGGGTTTACAGCGCACACTGAGAGCTCCATGAGGCTGAGACTTGTCAAGAATGGAAATCTAATAGTCTTTGCAGGGGACTGTGCCACATCCACAGATTCTGAGGACAATGCATCCAACGCTGCAGTATTGCATTTAGAAGTAGGGGATGTGGTTGCAGTGCAACGTGCAGGAAGTGTTTGGGATGACCAGTACCACAGAACAACCTTCAGTGGATTCTTGCTCTTTCCTTTGTAACATGTGAAAATTATGTACATAAGCGTGAATATAAGAACCCAATTTGTCTCAGGTTCTCCAGTGGCTACAAATTTTTACTGCGTCATAATAAAAACAAAAACTATGTGTTTTTTTTGTGTACTGTAAAGCAATGTTTATGGAGACAAAAGCAACAAAATAAAGCCAACCAGGCGTTTCCCGATCCAGATGGGAAATATTTGACTCTTTCCGTAATTTCTAAAAATTCAAACATTTAATGACACAAAAGACAAAAGTCAAAAGAATAAAAACAAAGTTAAGAGACTATGACAATGTGAAGAAAACATGTACAATGTCTTGATGGGAGGCACCTTATTGCTGAGAATGAGGCTAAGTAATGTCTTCCAGCAAAGGTCCACTTTACATAGGGTGGAAACATTATGTTAAAAAAATGGATAAAACACTCCACAAATTCCTCAGATAAAATTGGAAGAAAATGACATCTCATGAATGTGATCATTGTTTCCTTTCCTTTGGTGTTTCACACCATAAAGCTCTTGGAATGCATCTGCATCAGCGTTTGGGCTTTGACTAACTACTAAATCCATTCAGAGTCTTTGTTGTGCAATCGTTTAGATCGCACATGCAGACATTTTCACACACACACACACACACACACACACACACACACACTTGCTCAACACCACACCTCGGTTATCAGTCATCTACTATGGCTCTGATAACCACGATCCACACACAACACAGAGCCTCGCTAAGGTCCACCTCTTTTCACCGTCAGTGCCTGTGGTGAATTCTTTCTCTTTTGCTGCTCTCCACTTTCCCTGTTATTTCCCACAATGCACAGGGAAGACTATCAGTTGTTATCAATCTAAAAACTATCTGATGCCCTCGCACTCAAATTTCTCGCCCTTGCTGGAAAATACGCCAGTGACACCGAAAACACTGTAACATTATTCCGTAACTACCGCTGTCAGGCCTTTTGGCTTCTGACAGGAAAAATGGAGGGCAACGACCGAGCAAGCGTGCAATAATTTAGTTGTGTTTATGGAAAGAACGTGGAGTACGTCGAGGTGTTTAGATCAGACCTGCAGCTTTGGTAAAGACGCTCTGTTAGTTTGATCAAACAGCTGCCAATATGAAAAGGATTGCCATATCCTCTCAGCACCCGAGGCTGTGTGAAATGAATAAAGCTTCTTTGGCTTCCCTCACACAGGCACCTCTTGGGTTGGAAACATTTTTTCATAATTGCATTTAATTCTATGTTAGGTGTCCCCGCAGTGCCACTATTAAGGTTAAGGCTAAGCTGAAGAAGCTTTTCAACCTTTGTCATCGGAGCTTTTGCTCATTTAGAGGCACTATCATTGATCCGACTCTAAGAACACAAGAATAAACAAGATATTAAGTTGTATCCCTGTTATTTTCAATATTCCAATTATTCCCATAAATACAGTGTATTTTAATTCACTATGTGTGTGACATTGTGAAGCAGATGAATCAGATGTCTTGGGAAATGGATCTTGGTTAAGTGTCTTTAATGGGAGCGGGAATTTCCAATTTGAAAACCTTAGTCATTGTTTCATTAAGGTAGTCTTTCATTTGACATTTTTTTCTTTCTCTTGGAAGCTTAAGGTGTGAAGGCTCATTAAAGCGGTGACAGCCAGGAAACCCGGGTGCCACCTCTGTCTCACTCACAGCTCCTGTGAGAGGAGCTGGTGGACCAGTAAATGCTGTGAGCGGTGAAACTCCAACACAATTCGTGGACATCTTCTCGGTGGGTGAGGATCTCACACATTAGAACAGAGCCAAAGAAAAATAGCAGGCGGACATGTTATAAAAGTTGGTGAAAGTGTAGACGTTCATGTCTCCACTTGCACGCATGTGTTCTCACACACACACACACACACACACACACAACAAGGGAATAACAGTACTTCTTTTGACTTTAAAATTAAAGGACAGATTCATTATAGGATTATAAAGTCAGCTCTGGAAAAAAAAGAATCAACTTTTTAAGAGATTAGTTTAAAATCTTCCTTGAGAATAACTAATGATGGGGTAATTTGTGACAATAACATTATAGCAATTGCGGAGTACTGTAAGTCAAACATGTATTGTCCTCTTAACCTCAGTTATACACATTTACAGATGAGACAAAGTCTGAAATAAAACCAGGACAATTTGGTAACAGTGCATTTGGGCAGTATTTCTTTTTCTTAGCATATTTGGGATGTGTTTCTCATTTATACATTATTCCATAAAAATATAAATGAATTCTTATTGGAAAAAGTGGAGAACTGTGTAGTTTACAGTACCATTGCCCCCAGTCGGTGCTGATACTACAGTCTGCTCCTGCACTCCACAACATGTTTGGGGCAAGCTAAGGCCCCAAGGCAAGCTGCGAATAGATGTGCATTCCTTTCTGCCTGATTTAAAAGAAATGTCTCATCTTTTTTATGCTCTTAGTTGATCAGAGATGAGCAGGAGGCATCCCTTGATCAAAAATATGACTTTAAAATGGACAAAGTAATGTCACAATCCTGGCAGTGTCCCTTTAATGCAGACACATTATAAAAGGCTTTTGTGGCTCACGGGAAAATATGTATGTATGTATAAAGAGACACTGTAGAAGACTGGAACATTTGCACTGCAAGCAATATTTATATCTTGATTATGACCTGTTTGCATATAGCTGAATGTTGTCACACTAAAGATCCTGCCGCCCATGTGCCCCGCGGTGGACTGGGGGTCAGCGTGGGCGCTTGAACCATTCTGCAGCTACACAGCCCCACATGCAGCCACCACTGTTCTGACATGACATGTCCCTAGAACTGTTCACCACAGCATTAAACCCACGGGCTGTGTGTGCAACACAGACATGCCAGTGAGCACACACACACACACACACACACACACACACACACACACACACACACAGAAACTCGTGCACAGGCACACGTATGCACACAGAGGGCAGCGCTGAGCCAACATTTCTGTTAAAATGAAGCTCTGCACCTTGGCCAAAATCCACAGTGGCTTATCTTTACAGACTCCGATTATATATATCATTATTATTTAAAATCCTATTCATTTTTAATTATTTAAAACCTTAATTAAGGAGATTTATAATAATTTGAAGGACTTTGCACAAAGCCAAATATTGTGGTTGATCAGCTGTTACAAGCTCTTTTGCAAACACTGACCATGAAATGTTTAATGTCCTGAAGGTGTGAGTAAAGCTGTTTGGCTCGCAGAATACGAGACAATGTTCGAAAACACCCGAAACAGCCGGCTCAGACAGTATCATCCGACTGCAGTACCAGCAGACTCAGACCTGCATTTCTGGATCTGCTCTTCCACTCAAACTGGAGTCACCTTAAGGAAGACTTATACCTGGAGATGCAGGTCTGGCAACATCCCACTTCTGCCACCTATAGGCAACGGCCGTCCCATTTCCTGTCAGGATTCTGTCCTGGGCCTGCCGTTGCTGTTTAGGTCTGGTCTTCCTCTCTGCTCCATTCTAGTCCAGTCAGTCCTAACAGCTTATCTCTATTTAACAACTCAAATATATCTTCCCAAAGCTCTCTCTTTCTGTGCATTTGTGTGTTTGTATACGTCTTTCTTTGGTTGTGTGAACAACTTTTATTTCCATATTACATTTTGATTGGTCCTCATAACTTCAGATGGCTATTTGAAGGTTAAGACTTGGTTTTAGTGTTAAAATTAAAATCAGGTTACAGGGTTTATGTGAAGTAATTAGATCAAGTCATAGTAGCCATTTGCCCTCTGATGGATCATACACACACATTTCTGTTCATACCACAGAAAATTAAACAGTACTAGATTATGTCTAACTGATGAACAGTGTCTTGGAGGTTGAAGTAAATGCAACAAACCTTGTATGTTTGAAACAAGCAGCTGATTTACTTTGCTGGCACAAGTGCAGTTGGAGCATCATGGTTTCGGACAGTCTGTGCAAACATTCTTGGCCTGCACATATTCATATGTGGTGAGATTGTCTAGACCCCAGCAGCCAGAGAATATTACAAAATTTACACCATCAGCATAAGTAAATGCTGACAGCGAAATTATGATTGTGCTTTAAAGTGTTTAAGGGGGGTAAAGAGCTGGGAAAGGCTTTTGAGTGTTGTCACAATTATATGAAGACATTTTTAGATTTCAAAAATATCAACAAAATGCATGACAATGTTTATCTGACAAGGAAGATAGTACAGCACAAATGTATATAATTTTTATTTTAAAGCCTTTTTCTTCACTAAAAGTGAAATGATGCTTGTCCATTGATACATGTAAATCTCTATGCAGACTTATAAAGAGAAGAGATTCATAAATAAAGTTGCAGAGTTTTGCAGAGGCCCCGAAGTGAACACTTCCAGAATCTCAACAACGCCTTGTGCTGTTGATGGGCTGATTGGTTAATGTCATGGAGTTGAGGATGGGATTGAAAAAAACAGAAAGAAAGTAGCGCAGTTTGAGGAACGTTTCTCCAACGAGGCTGGACAATATAAATTCAACTTGCCTGTTTCTTCTTCTTCTTCTCTTAATTCACCAGTCTAGTGTAGCACCTTTTTCACAAAAACCCGGAAGGACTGAGCAAACGCCTAACCCTGTTTCCGCTCAACGTTGTACGAGGCGGTAACACGGTAACAGTAGAATCTGAGGATGAGTCAAATGACCGTATTTCTATAGTTACCAGGATAAACGTTCATAAAGAAGGACATTTAGCACGGTTGTTGTATTTTCAGAACACATCTGAATATTTTATGAATAGACTAGTGTATCTATCTCTCTCCTTCGCACACATTTCATCTCACACAACCTTATGTTTTTTGCTACCTTGTAAACGTTACGAGCTTCGTGTAAACATAATTACTGTTTTGAGCAATGATTGAAAGTATGTGACGTTTGCTAACTTTAACTTAAACACACATCCAAACATCTCTGGACGTGACCTTTGCATATGTTCAGAATGTAGAAGTATAATTTCACCCTCACACAAACAAACATGAGAGAACAGATGTATAAAAGGATGAATTTTGCTGTAACACTCATTGCCTGCAGGTGGTGTTGGTTTTTAAATCAGCAGGTGAAGGAGAGGTTTGACATTTTAGAAAATTACATATATTTGCTTTCTTCTTCAGCTTTAAATGTGACAGTGAGCTGATTTTCTTACCTCTGTAGCCTATAAAGTCAGACTCACTCTTAGGTTCAAAGTTTTGTGACATGCTAAGCTAACCACCTGCTGTAGTAACTGCTGGACGTTCATCTTGACGGGGGTCTGCAGGAATGACACCTTTTTGTGGTCCACCTTGGAAGTTACCCTCCCCCCCGCTCATCTCAACTAAACATCGCTGGGATTATCACACTGGCTTTTGGATTATTGTTTCAATAAGACAATCTTCACAAAAGATTGTTGTAAAAAATAATGTTATTATTTTTGAAGCCAAAGTATTGTTAGGCAACAAACTACAGCATGATCGCACATTGCTTACCCATCCAAAGACCTTTCCTCTTCCTGTCACTTCATAAAACCAGTGATCTTGAGAACAAACACAACAAAGCTGCAAAAATTGATTAGTTAGTGGTCGAGTCTCCATGATTGGCTTAATGATATTAAATGTTCCCGATAACGTATGTTGTGTCATTTAGCCTCTTGTTAAAAGAGTCATTTTAAACACAAAAATCTCTTGACCTTGTGTTGACCACAGATCATATTTGAGGAATCTATCCAAAAACCCATTCAAAGAAACTCGACAAGGGAACTAAAGTACCAAAAAATGAACAGTTTCTCACATTTTACGACTCACTTCTAAGGCTGTAGTGACATGAACATGCGTTATTTCTTTGCATGTCGATGTTTCTGACAGGTGGCTCCCCCTTGCTGAGAATATGCACTTTACCTAATGTGAGTGGATGAGTGAATCAGCTCAGTGTTCAAGACAGTAAATTTCAGCGTATTAAACACATGGAGTTGATAAAAGATAAAAGCTGATTAAAACAAACAATAAAGGTAATTAAAAAAACAACAGGAGGAGGCTGAGATCTAAGTTTGTGAGTAAATTCCAACGCTAATTCTGTGAGACGCTCTACAGCCAGAAAGAACCAGTGAAGGCAAAATAGTGATGCAGTCTTATTTACTTTGGCTCGGTGCTTATCTGCCTTGATGACATCCATTCAGTGTGATACAGAGTTCTGGGTGGCCCCCAAAACGTTCCTAAAAGTCAAAACCCAAATTGTATAACTGTGACTATCTGCTGTGTGTCGATCTCTGTCTGACTTTGAAGTTGCAGCACTGAAAACATTTTGTTCACTATCTTACGTTGGTCCTTGCTTTTCACATCAAATCACCTTGTTAAGTGTGAGGTCATTTTGTAATGACTTTTACACACCCAGTTTAGCGAGACACGTCACCCCTGACACATGAAGTTCTGTGTAATCTGAATGGCAAAATATGCAAATCTTAAATATGTTTATTTGTGTCTGTGGTTCCTCTTAGGAGGCTGAGCCTAATTTGGTGGCCGAGTTGTGTTTCAGGTGCAAATTCTGCACGTGCATTTTTTCCTGCAGTCAACAACAGCGTGGCGTTGTCGCCTTTTGCACGGCAGTCTATTTAGTTTCAAGCTTCCTCTTTACAGGAGTACGTTTACCTGCAGGGCTGTGTTTTCGGTGTTTTTGTTCTACTCTGCCTCATTGACTCTAATATGGGCTTCCTGAACGGGTTATCTTCAGACTTGTTCCCACAAGAGTGGATGACTCAAAAATGATTTCAAAGATGCATGATGAGAATGCAGATCTTTGTGGTCTAACACAACTGGATTTGTTGTGATTTATCCACAGACCTTAATCAAAACTTCAAAGTCCGCTAAATGCCTCAAACATGGAACACACAAGCCTGCAGAAAACGGCAAGACAGCTGTGTCTTCTGTCTTCTGTACTTTGTACAGATTACAAGCCCTCGGGTCCTGAGGTAAGTGTGTTCCCCAGTCCACACCCAGTCATGTTCCCTCCCCATCAGGTCATTTATGCAAACAACACAAGCTTCTGAAGGTGTATGCAAATCAAATGTGAGTGGCTTCGGAGGGAAAACTGCAAAATCAGCAAGACACGGATTGTTCGTGAAGCAGAAATGTTGAACGCAAGACTTCAGGGATGTCAGTGTTAGCCTTTCCAGAATCACTTTATTGGAAATATTTTTTTAGTGAAGTGCTTTGAAATTTGTTGCACCTGTTCATGCTCCCTACATGTTGAATGTCAATGATTTTTTTGGGATCGCGTAACTATTCCTCCACAGCCATCATCAGGTCAAAATTTGAATTTTTGGCAAAGAAATGCCTCCAAAAGTTGACATTCTCATCACCTTCAGTTCAGTTTGCTAATTAGTAAATGCAAATGAGCCAAACTTTGGAAACTGTTTAGCCTCAAAGCATCAGCATGTGAGCATATTTCATTGCATATTAGCATGCCATCAATAGGTCATAGTTTTTGTTGTTCGTGAAAACCCACAATGTGTCAGACATATGTTGCACTGAGTAGCCTGCATCATCAAATGCCAGGGGGCGTGGCTTTGTACCTCACCTGGCGCAAGGCATTCCTCGCACAGTACCGAACAGCCAACCAGCCGTGGAATGCACTCTATCGACTCTAAGTGGATTTGAGTGAGGATAATAAATTTTCTGTGGGTGAGCAATGGACACAGTTGTATAATGATGAACAGTTGGGGCTTGTCTTGGAAGAAACAATGTCACACAAGTAATGAGCTGGCTTCAAGTGTTTGTTATTTCAAAAGGCATTTTTCCTCTTAAGCGTGCAATCATCGTACAGTTGTGGACTGTGCTGTGGCATGTTTTTCTCCAAGAAAACGTGGAGAGGGATTTTGTTTTTGGTGTTCCTGAAAAATTCTGTCAGTAACAAAAAAGAACAAAATCTAAAAATAGAATCATTGAATAAAAAGCTGGAATGTGCTTTGATTAAAGAGATTGGCTTTATATCGATCTGAGATATTTATTGATAAAGACAAACGTCCTATCAGCGTAAAGGTGTGTTAATTCACTCCACGAGAACAAAAGTGGCGCGACATGCTTTTAAAAAAGGCTTTGAACTTTTTGAAGCACTCACCTTTTCTTGGTTTCAAGCAGCACTCCTTTAAACACGAGGATTAGGCACATTTCAAACAAACTCGTTAACACAGCTGTTTTCATAAGAGAGAAAGTGATAAGCTTTTAGAAATAAACCTTTAGCATTTGTGAATGTAATAAACACGGGGGGGGCATATTCCTTCCATAAAAGAGATCACAAGTGAACTGACCTAAACACTCGGGGATATCTGAAGCACACGTTAGCTGTTTCTGTTTCTAATTAATTGGTCAATTAGAAGAGACATACGTGATAACTGTAAACAGACTAATGTTTTGCTCATTATACACATATATAAACACTCTGTTTTTCCCAATTCATCAGGCCTTGTGCTGATTATTTCCTTTGCATTTACCAGCCGCACACATCTGGAGTCTTCACAGTAAATCATTGTGTTCCTGGGTGTTAATGTGGGAGGTTTAACCTGCCATCATGGCAGCCCATTTATTGCCGTTCTCCTACACATGAAACAAGACTTCCATGTGCAAATACAGTTGGCACATAACTGTGGAGGAATGTGCTGCTCTTCTTTTTTTTTTTTTTTTTTTTTTATTGAATGCATAAATTCAGGATGTCCAAACATTGGCTGACAGTACTACTCAGGAGAATTTTCAGAAAACAGGTTGCCACACTCAGTGTCAGTCCTGCTCATCCACAACGGGATGAAACCTCTGTCAGTGTGGCCCTCTCAGGTGGAATTACTGTCATAGTTGGCAGAATGACTCTTCAGGTGATAAAAGAGGTGTTGATACAGAAGCATCTGGAAAGCATCTGAGCTCTGGACAGATTCTGCTCTCACTTATATCAGTCAAACCACAGACAACCTTTGTTTAAGCCGTGATTAGCTCAGTTAGATTACGTTGTGAATTTCAATAAGCTTGTTGCTTATACGGAACAAAATACTGATTTTGTTGACGCGGCCCAGATTAATCATAAATTCATTCGGGAGAGGAGGGTTCACACAGTTAACTTCAGCATCTCCTCCACAGCAGGGTTTTTCCTGAACATGTTGCCCAAGGCCTGTTTTTGAAATGTTTTGATTGATTACCAGGATTTAGGGAGGAATCACAAAATTTAATACAAATCATGAAAGACTTTGGGAATAAACCACAAGGATGCTCCATGCCAGTGGCACTTAGAGTTTTTAACAGTTTGAAGCAGACTGTAACAGTACAGTTGGTCTTATTCATGATGTTGACAGATCTGTTAATTGAGATTTGACTGATGTCGGGATTTATACCTAACTAACAGTTGTGTACTTTATATCAAAGCAATGCTGACAGCAAAATTGATTGCTCTTTCAGATTAACTGTAATAAGAACGTTCCTGGATTGGTTTCTGTCAGCGAAACATAAATGAAGTTGACCACTCACAAGTACACATGTACTAACTGCTCACTGTTACTCCTGCCTTGATCACACTCTCACACACAGACACACACACGCACACGCACACGCACGGACACACACACTCCCATACGAGCACACAAAGACACTTCCCTCAGATGTGGCCAAAACCCTTGAGGGACCAAAGCCATTTTTCATGTAATTACAGAAAACCTGCTTGACTGGCTTTGAGGCAGCTTATGAAAGGAGAGACTAAGTCTTTCTTACATTGTACAATAAATCTAACCAGTTACTGTTAGCAAAAGGTAATTTTACTTGTTTGACTTTTAGTCATTGGTTCGGTTTGGCGGCACATCTAAGCGTTCTTAAAGGCGTGCCACAATAGGTTGGCTGGTTGAACAGCACAAGTATGACGTGCGAACTGTCAGTATCCATCACCTCCTGGTACTTCTTGTATAAAGCATAATTTAGTCCGTTTTTTTTTATTTGTTCGATAATTAGGCTTAATGTTTAATGAGTCTTTAATGACCCAGCAGGCAGTTTGGGTTTTTTTGGCTTCACCTGGTCCTTATCTTAATCCTGCACACGTCCTCAGCCTCACTGTTCAAGCATGCATTCATGATAGTGGAATTTTTCCATTATTGAAACACAAATATATCATCATATGACCCAACACTGACAACTACAGTCTGCTCAGAGAGGGACAGTAGTAGAAAGGAATTCCCCCCAGGACAGATCCGTATAGACTCGATGAACTGACGCTGTCTTTGGGGTGTACGGCAAGTCTGCAGCAGCACTATAGAGGAGGCAGTTCTGAGGTCATGTTTGTCTCTGTCTCTCTTCCAGATAAGCCTGTGATTAGAGCACTGACGAACTTGTCACATTAGCACCGTGTTTTCCTTTTATTTCTTCTTGGAGAAATTGGCCCGAATTGATGAGAACGCAAAAGATTTTGATCCAGTGCTGTGCATGTGAGGAAAATTGTTGATTCTGATTTGCTGTAGGTGGCGACTACTATTCTCTGCAACACAACACGTTACCGTCATTCTCTTTCCTGATATTCAAAAGTAGAGGCAGAAGTGACCTTGTTATTCATTGCGGTCACCGGTCACATTATTGCGTAGCTTGTGCGTTTCTGAAATGACGTTTTCTAGCCTCCCTGTCTATTATTCAATCAATAAAGGAACATTGTTTCTCTCTTGCTAAATATTTGAGTCATAGATGTTTTGGCCTGTTTGTGCCTCCAGGTGTAAAGTACCTTTACCTCTAGTTATAATACATCCCAGTGTTGCAGATGCATGTGTGTAAACCTGAGACCTTTTTATTCCTGTTCACCTGTCTGAACCTTATTGAACTTGTGGGGATTTGTGACTTTATGATATGGCAGCAAAAATCTTCTCTATAAGCGGTTTTGCAGTTGTTAGATGTCTCTACGTGTTTCCTGTTGCTGCCTTTGAAGGCCTGACACCGGCAGCAAGCTTCCACCTGCTATAGACTGCTGTGGTGTGGACATCTCCAGCTACCAGTCCTCCGCTTCTCCAGTTTGTAGCTGTAGATGCTTAAGTCAATGTTTTTGTTTCATCTTTAATGTTTCATTTAATTTGCATAATTTCTATTTTTATGTTTGCAATGAATCATATGACTACTTGTGTGTGAAAGCGGCCTGAGACACACAGAGAACTGTCCATCGTACAGATTCCCTCAGCTCTACACAAATGTCTCGTCTTTTTGCTCAATGTTTTACCTTTTCATGAAGAATACAGGGTGTTTCATGCCCAGCACCAAAGTGCTGGGAGCTAGCAGGTGAAGCTGACTGAGCATCTTTCATCAGGAGTTCACAGGGGACCAACAGCAGAGCTAAAGGAGGGAGTTTATATTAGTCATCAGAAAAATGGCTCCAAATAAATGTTTAATATTCTCAGTATCCTGTATTCGCTGGACCTGCAGGTGCAATGTCTGGAGTTTGTGTCAAATGGCCCAAATTGTCCAAATATTAATATTATTTCAGGTTAAGATATTTGATTGAATATTTAATTTCTAACCATTGTGTGGAATAAACCATTCAACAGTCTTCTTATTCACATTCATACATATTGCCACTTGCAAATTGGATCACTATTCATATATTTCATGTGTGTAATTAACACATATGAATAAACTTGGTGGCTCAGCAACAACAACCAGACAGCCTAGCAATACTGTAACATAATACATCCTGTCTTTACAACTTAAAATGATGAGTGAAGACAACTACTCCAAATATTCACAATTGTGTTCACTTCCTCTTCAGCCACTGATAAAATCAGGTGGCCTCCAGAGGAGGAAAACTTGCCTGACGAAGGCTCTTACTGGAGGGCATCCTCGTTTTCCAGTTTCTCTGCAGGTGTCTTCTCTGCTGAAAACACAAGCTCAGATCCCTACGAAGAAACACCTCCACTTCATCTCAGTTTCTGTCACATCAGACACGGTTTTGTTCGGGCTGTTCGTCCTGTCACCAGACACCGATCCTTTTGAAAAGCGGTGATTTATGATGGAAGCGATCGCTGTGGTATCTGTGCCAACTCACAAAGCCATACTTTTGTTCACTCTCGCAGGTGACATCAGATAATATTCTGGGTCGCTTTTATGCCGTCCCCCTGTGACAACTGCAGAGACACTAGAGATTCACCTCTATTTATGACTATAATAATCACAGAGTGGTTTTCTTTTTACTAATATTACTGTCATGCAGGGTCAATTTATTTGCCGCAAAAGAGCAAAAAAAAATCTAAAGTCTGCCGACCAGAAAACATTTAGGCTGTTTGTCACTGTCTGGCACATTATTGTGAGTCACTGCCCATTGATGCCTAACTAGGCCAAGAGGAGACATTTACTGATGAATAGGCAGCCAAGCGAAATGTCATTGGTGTCGCCTGCACTCAGTACTGCGAAGACAACACCAGCAATATAACATTACAATAACAATAAATCATCATACTGTAGATATAAAGCCTCAGTAAAATCATTAAAAGCGTAATTCCCTCGCCTTCGGTGCTCTCTTTATCCCGTTTCTCTTTTGTTCTATTCTTCTTCTCGTTATTCTCATTACCATCACTAAAGCTGACCTCAGCGCAGAGTTTCCAGCTGTGTTCCCCTGCCCTACAGACAAACCTCTGACCCCACAGTGAACTGTAGGATCATCTACCACTGTCACAGCCTCATCTACCACTGTCACTGAATGACCGCCACGGCGCGGAGGTCATCCAGTGCACATTACTTGTTCGATTGAGTTTTTTTTTTTTTTTAGGGACCTTATTGAAGGTGGTGAATGCACTGTTGGGGAAAAAGTGACGAATGGAAAACATTAAATATGTTTAGAGGAATTAACAAAATCACCTGATATACCAGACATCTCTACAGAGGCCTTTACCTTGTGTTTATAGCCAACACTGGCTTTTATTTACAGGGAGTCACAGACATAACACTTCACACAAGTGCTTATTACAGTTCATGACATCAGTGTCGTGAACTGTGTACACAATTAACCGCATGCAAACACCCATTTGCCAAACACAAATGGTAAATTGTGCAGAACATGTTTTTCGGCGTGTTGCTGTGGCGAAAGCTTGCCGAAGCCTTTTGGGGAAAGTGCATTTCAATCCAGCAGCAGCAGGGAATCAAATGAAGATAACATGATTGAAAAGGTTAGTGGCACTGACTTCAAAACACTTTTGTCACCGGCATTGAGGGATACATATCAAAAGAAGTACTTTCAGGTATCTTTTTACCTCTTTTGGGTTGAAGGTGAGGGTGTTTCCATATCTTGGCAAAGCATGAGTGGAGAGAGGGAGAAGATTAATGATATAATAGCTCTGACCACACGGTTTAGTTATTTAAACTGGCAGCATCAGCTCAAATTGTTTCATGGCTTTCTGCAATGATACATTTAGGAGCATGTCTGGACAGGTTACAAGATGCTAGAGGAGAGAATTCATTGCAACTCCCTCTGAACTATTGAGCCAAGACACAGCAGCTTGGAAGCTATGACAGCATCAGTAAAGTACACTGAGAATGTTTACTTCCCACCAACTTGTTTGTGCACCTTTCCCGGCGACGGATTAAGACATTAAAAGACGAGATGCCAATAGCTTTGACTGATTCACTGATTGCTTAATATACGGATGGAAAAAGAGCGGCTGTGCTTGTAGTTTCGTTTCAATATTCCCTCCGTACCTGATTGAAAGCTTTGAGGCGAGAGGGAAACCGAACTAAATGAGGCTTTGTGGTTGGAGATGAGCTCGTCATCTTATCGCACCAATGAGAGACAATCAAATCGAGGGGAGAGAACATATGAGGACAGAAGCGGCTGTCAGGTTAAGAGCTTGGCTGGGCTGCTTGTCATGACGCTGGATGAAGATCAGTGATATATCCTAAGCGTCTCTGAGTCTCACGAGGTTGTAGTGAGTTTGGTGTTTTTGTTCAAAACATCCCGTGTCAGGACGCCTGAGACGTCGGAGGATTACTGTAAGCTTAGCTCAGGTGACGTTGCCTGTGGAGGAGGGGGAGCAGGTATGAGGGCCCTCCATAGCCCTGTTCCAAAGCACTCCAAAAACAAGGAAAAGTATCATATGGGGTGCTCAGATCATTTAAAGATACATTACACATCATCAAAGGCGGCTTTCAACATCCTCACTCAAAGTTGTTATTACCCTATTTCTCAGCATGCATTACTTTTCCATGATTACATATTTCAAGAGTTTTCAAAGGCAGGTTAAGCAGGCTGGTATGTTCATTGAAATCATTGTAAATGGCTCCTTCGAAATCCCCCAAGAGAGCTGATCCCGCCTGTGTTTTTACCCTAATGCCACTGACAATACCTTGAAGCAATTTGACCACAGTGTTTACTTGTAAAATCAGATAGACCATGGGAAGTCAGATAGACTCTGTGAGGCCCAAACAGTTTTGAATATCTCTTGCGGGGAGTGGATATTGTCGGCTATCTCTGGCTTCCATCGCAGAGTCTCAAAGAGCACGCAGTTAAGAGAGTGCATGAATGAGCTTTGTGCTCATACAGTATCTCTGGAATCACATAAAGACAACCTTGTGCTCTGCAATTTACTGTGCAGCGCTCAGGTGCTTGTGCATGTCTGAACCAGAGGAAAAACAAAAGTATGACTGACATAATCATGTGTCAGAAGATTTATGGTCAGAGAGCGCGAAGGGGAGAGAAAAACTGGAGAGCACATTTTCTCGCTCCTCCTCCCGCTCCAAATTATTGTCTTTAGTGCTGTCCACTTGTATGAGTGAAATGCAGGAAACTGTTGGAACAGAATCGTTCACACACAGGGAGCCTTGAGTTCATGAAATTCATCAGTAAAATTAGTTGACGAGTTCATCCAGTAAAATGTTGCTTTAATACCTTTTTTACTGTAAAAAAATGTGTAATTTCCTTGATCACTGCTATATTCTTAGTCACAGGTTTTCTTTGGAATAATAATGTGTAAGTCTGTTGCTTTCACCTGAGCCTGTAAGACTGTTTAGAGAAATCTGTTGTAATTAGGCACGTGGAAATAAAAGAAAAATACCAGAAGTCTGCTTCATGCATTTCATTTTAATTTGAACTATAAATCTCCCCAGCGGTGCAGTCAAGGCCGATCTAATGATAAAACAGAAAGCCGAACGGCTCTTGCTTAAATACGTTTTGGGAGACTCATCGTTGGCACGGATGTTAATTGCTGGCTCGAGCATCAGTGCTGGGCTGCCCTGATGTAACAGGTCATGGGAGCAGATAGGAAAGATGTGGCAGGCCTCCAGCAATAACACGAGGAGTGAGCCAGACTACCACCCGTAAATCTGCAGCAAGCATCGCAGGTGATGGGTGAGTGCGTGTGTTTGTGTGTCTGTGGGATTTTATAAACAAAACACTAAAGGGTATCGCAACCCCACTTCACAGCAACACGGATATTACACCCCCGAACATCTTGGCATGGACCTGCTCCTGTTTATGGAGAAACACACCTAAGAGTATAATTAGGATTTTAGTGATCCTGCAGGGTGTCTAACTTAGGCTGTGATATCAAAGAAGGTGGTATTTTGTGCTTGTGACTCAATCGGGATGAAGTGGCTCTGGCCTCTGAGCGGTGATGTTTTGCACCTGACTGGAAACACACTGCAGGTGGATTATCTGAGACAGTTGCTAAACTACCTTGTTTTTCTTTTTTTATAAAAATTGCAGGCTGTGTGATAAATAACAGCTGCTAAGGTTTCATCAAATAAATCTTTGTGATTAATCCACAGCTGGGGAACCTAGGGGCACCTTACAACCTCAAGGGCCCCTCTGTCAACTGTTCTTCACCCAAATGAGGAAGTTTGGCCTTGTCTTTGAAAATTTAAATAAGTAACGCGTGTTAAAAGACTCTTGGATGTGAGGCGTTTGTTCATGAAATAACGTGGTCGGCATTTTTTTAACAAACCCTAGTTTAGGTTTAAGCAGATCCTCTGTCGCAGTCGCCCTTTTCTTTTGCTTGAGTCTTTTGTATCAATATTATGAAAGCTGAAAGCTTTAGTCAGACAGACAAGCCTCTGTTATTATCCCCTTCACGCCCTTTTCTCTTTATTCTGGGCAGATTATCACTGCCAATGACACATGAGACATCTAATCTACTGTAAATTAAACCTCAATTCTCATGCATCTCAGCTCGATCAGTCGGCTGCTTTTGGGAAAAAGGGCTTTTCACAATGAAAACACCCACATGGAAATGCTGTGAAATGCAGCACAGGTGAAAACTTTACAGGCAACATTTGTCAATCTCGGGAGATTATTGGGAGCAGGTTTTCCATCAGCACCCCTGGGCCCGTCTCCTGACTGCACTTCCAGAGTGATGAGAGTGGAATCTGTAACGACTGTGGGTTTTAGTGTCGTTAACATTTCCCTGACACGTCGGCCGGCCTCTCTTGGAGACTGCCCTGCATTTTCTCTGCTGCGCTGCTGTTGTTGTAGCAACTAGTGGCCCAGGAGTGAATGAAGCAGATGTGCAAGTCATCTATCACCAGACAGCTCCCACTCCCCCGACTGAGCAAGTCATCACCGTGACAGTCTGCCCGACCAGTCTCATCAATTACCCCCGTACCCTACTATTAGAGCACAAACCCTTTTCTCCTTTGGACACATTCAGCTGCTTGGCAGTCTGCAAGATGGGCCCTCAATTAGGTCTGAATAACTTTCCCCTCTCAAAACCTTTGTCTCTTTCTGCGGCTGAATATTGCACACATTGTAGTTGTAGGATGAGCCCTCAGAGAGCTGGTGGTGGCCATATAATATTTGAGAACATTTGTCTTTATTTTATGAGCCGCACCTGACAATGATGCAAACCACAACACAACTTGTATTAATAAACATTTACTTTTATGTTGATTTGAAAGTTAAAGTAATGACTCGATCAGTTGACTTATTCTCATTTAATGAGCAATTAAAGTTATTTATGGCATATTAGTTAAACAGCTCCACTTCTACATCGGATTATGGCCATAAAATGTTGAGAACAAACAGTCTTACATAATTGTTGACTGTCAATTTACAGCACAACTGCTCAAATATGCAGCTATTGCCTATGTTACGTCTATGAATTTCCTTTTATTCTTTTGTCATAACCAGGATGAGATTTGATGTATAAAAGAAGCAACAATGGAAAGCATGTCTTGTTAGTGTTAATCTGTTCCTGTATTCCATCAGTAGTAGTCATGAAATGCAGTAAACAAAAATGTGTGAACACAGGCACATATAAACAGTTTCTATCGCTTACAATATACAACCATGGCAGTGACAGCAACAACTCACAGGGCTTTTAATAACAGGTGTCACGGTCAGAGCTTGACACTAAATATGCAAAAAAGATATAAATAAGACATTCATATAAAAATAGGCTTTTACAAAATATACTCTATGAACCAATATTTACCAAAAGTGGAAATTGTGCCTATGTTTTCCATCAGTAAATACGTCTGTTAGGCCAAGTCAGCTTGATGTGAGCATTGCCACTGAAGACAGTCAGTAGAGTTTACAGCCTTCGACCTCAACAAGTGGGATTCTCTAGACTAGCAGCAAAGAGAGGGAAGACAAACTCATGAGAAGGTCAGAAGGTCAATGTGAGTAGCCTACAGCAGTTTCATTATTCTACAGGACCACCCATTATTCCAGACAGGTTCAAATCCAGTGTGTTAACACCTACGTTTTGACTGATTTAATAAACTAAAAGCTCCCAACATTTTGTTACTTTTGATCCAAAATGAACTAAATCAGTAGTTGTTTTTAATAGAATAAATTAATATTAATTATATCCATTCTCTAAATACAGTATGTTAAATATTCCAAATGGTTGTGTCATTCCGTCTGTGCATAAGGAGTGACAACTACAGCAGTGTGTCCTGCCCAGCAATCACATCCACTTAGCAAAGTCCAAACTGTCTAAATATAAAAACATTGTCCATATAGCTTTAAGTCCTATTAGTCTTTGGTGACTCGCACTGTGGTCACCCTGGGAACAGCTTTTCTGTGGAAGCGGGTTTTGTCACACTGTTCCCACGCTGCATCGCGGTCTGAAACGAGGGGCGAAGAGCTTTGTGTGCAAAAGAGTGATGACATTCCATCTTCCCTCATACATAAAAAGACTGCAACATCAACCTTTCTGTAGCGTTTAACAGTTCCAGTTTGTCCGTGACAACACAAAGACAATGACCACAAGCGTCACGTTCACCGTTCAATAAATATTCTCATTTGCATGTGTACACCTCTGTCCTTTCACTGCAGGTGTTGCACTTGACGTAGCAGCACCACAGGAACTTGCAGTTACACTGCCAGACGCGGGAGTACTGGTGCGTGTTGTACCCTCGACCGCAGCACATCAAGTCGCAGCCGCTGATGTGCTGCATCATAGTCTTGTTGCAGACTCTGCCCTGTGTCCCCAGGCTCCCTGTCAGGGGGTCCACCTCACAGTAGTTAGGCGACTTGTCTATGTACACCAGGTCTGTATCCATGGGCTTCCTGTAAGAGTAAGGCTTCTTGATCTTAAGGAATTTAGGCCGCTTGTTGCGACTGGCTTTCACTGCTTCTACGTGCACCGCATGGGCATATTTCTCCTTGAGAATGTAGCCGAGCTCGCGAAACTTGGGAAGTGTAGTCCAGCAGGTTTTGGTGGTGCAGGAGCCTGAGACACCATGACACTTGCATTCCAGTCGCATGTTCTTCTCCAGGACCTAGACACACAAAAAAATAAAACACTTAGCACAGTAGTAACAACTGGCAACTGAAAAAACTCCAGTGATGACTGACACTTAGTCACATAGATGGGTTAATAACAGTTGACTATAATAAGGATTTCACTGGTTCCTCTTCTTGAGAATTGTGAGTGTGTAATAATTTTTAAACTGGGTTAAAAGAAATGGATGCAGCATCTATATATATTTAAACTGGATGTACTTCAATCCACTTTTCAGCTCTTGCAAAAAGCAAGCGACAAATGCGCAACTTAATATCAATGTGACTGACAAATACACTTTGGCTGGGGATTAAATACGGCCCCACCGCATAGCAGTGTGATTCCATATACACAGAAGCCAAAATAATGTATCAGATTTCAGAGTCTGTGTGTAGATACTACACAGTGAGTGACTGTACAATGTGCTGAGTGACAAGGATTACTGCTAAACCCCAAACTGATGACAATGAGAAGTACCATTGACTCAAACTGGAATTTTCGTTAGCAACAAGGTCAATTGCAGTTTCCTTCCGCTAAATGGCTAAGTGTTTGGCATGCGATATGGTCTCCAGAAACCATTGACAAGGTATTTATGCCTCTGCGTTCTTGGCAAAGTAAACTGTGCCAATAAAATCCCAAACTAGACATGCAAACAAGGACCAAAAAACAGCTTTTCCTTGAGCAAACCACTTCATAAAACCCTTGGCTTCAACTCCCTAATCCATCAGTTGTTCTGTGACCAACACTTGTGACAGCTTTTGTGTGGATGTCTTCGACCAGGGCGCTGTGAACGGCGCTCCTGCACAGTGTCACTGCTTTTGATTAGCATAAATAAAGGAGGGGGGTTGGATAACTTCCACAACAGAGAGTCTATTTATTAGCAGAATGAATGGTAAGGAATGAAAATTGTACAAAGTTTGAATCTATGAGTGTAGTCTCTTCCCTGTGAGGCAATTTAGCTGTCCAGATAAGCCAATTTGAATTCATAGACCTGAAATGCATGTAGAAAATGATCTGCTTGGCACAACTGGGCGCGAGGAGGCTTTTCAGCCACTGCGTCGGACGTGGTAGTTGTGCGAATCAGGCCATTTTGGCACAGAGGCACAGAGAGAGAAAGGATATGAGTTAACTTGGGCAAAGCTGCTTCTTTATTCTTACTTTAGCTGTTTGGCACATTATTCCACTCAATCTTTAACCTCTAGACTTACTGGAGTCTCTTTGTTGCTTTGCACTCCGTATCCTGCAGCCATGCATGCAGAAAAGCCACCGAAAGAGCAGGTGGACACAGATTTTGTCCCCATTTCATTACGGTTGCCTCGCACTCGGTTTTACGCTGTAATGCCGTTTGCAGTGTTTTATTATTGCATGGCAGTGAGCACAGACAAATGCATGATTAATACATTTTCACTTGATGAAAACTGGCTATTGAATAACTCCTAACAATAAACGCGTCTGCAGTGCATGCATAAAGCACATTGCACCTGACGTGGGTTTATGATATTAGAGAAGCTGTGCACTTTCCCAGTGCAACAGAGTATGTGGGGGAACGGGGTTAATGGCTTTTTGTACAGTGTCAACCTGTTTTCAGAGCAGAGATCTGGGCTGTAATCAAACCCTTCCAATAAGACATGTCTTCCCCTAAAAGCAGCCTTTTATTCCACTGCTTGTTTATTCCTGGCCCCGTTGCTCAGGACACTGGCACACCGCTGCATCGCAAGGACTGTTGACAAGAACTTTGACCAGCCTTAGACTAGGTTACCATCACATGTAGGTCTCAGTGTCTTGAAAGACGAAAACCGAAACACATATTCTTGTGATGTTTTCTATAACCTATAAAGTTATACAAAGAGAAATAATCCTCTTACTACACTTACCTTACGTCCCACCTCATTATTATGGAGGTTCATCAGTGTCCTTGCATTCTGTTTGACCTCCCGAGCATCAATAAATACTTTGGAGAAGCCCAGGCCATAGCTGATGTCTGCGGAGCAGCCTCCCCACTTCCAGCCTTGGTCTTTACTGTAAAACCCCTGTTTCTCCTTGTCACAGCTACAATCGCTCAGGTTTCCCTGTGTACAGGCGGCGGTAATGGCATGGGCCACTCCTGCTGCAATGATGGCATAGGTGAATGCGGCTTCTTTACTGCCTGGGAAAGCAGAAAACAAAAGGTGATGAATAAAGTGTAGCAGGTGCACGTTTAGATTTTGTAGGAAATAGATTGTCAATGTCTTTCCTCGCCGGGTTAGATAGAGATTTACACAGTGTGTGTGTGCTTACATCACAGTATCACTGATATGTCACTTAAGGCCTGCAGTGTTTTGAAATCTGACCTGGAAACTGTCCTGTCCGTGAACCAAAATGGCTGCTGGCACCACGGTCAACAAAGCAGTTTGAATAAGAGGGTTGACAGCAAGGAACGGCTATTGATCTGCACAGAAACTGTCTCTTTCTCTGTAAACTTATGAGGGACTGAAATCAGAATCTTCATCCTGCCGTTATCTCACCCGAGCCTACCTAACAAATCATTTACACGCACACTCAGAAATATCGACAATAACTAAAGGTTAATCTGACAGGACTCATAGACAGAAATCGAAGCAAAGTGAGATATTAGGCAAAGAAAAAAATAAACACTATGGAGAGAAAGTTTAATGTGTCTCTTTGGAGGCCTTCATCAAACCTTTTGCACCATATAAAATTTGAAAAGAGCACATAATGCAATGAACATGTGCGTGGTTAAAGATGATCAGCACATAGCATGTTTTAATTTTCAGATCTGTGACTCATTATGCAAAAAGGAAACCGCTGGTTTTAACATGTATCATATTACATGTGTAAATAAAATTTTCCTGTCTCTGTCTTTTCAAAACTAACATCATATCTTCTTGTGCTTCCTCTTGCCACCAGGTTCACTATAGAAAGTTGACTTGTTTTCGATAAACACCTTGGCTGTGTGCCCTCGCCATTGAAAAAAAAAAAAACTCATATTGAGGCATCAATTATGTTGACGTTTTTATAGACTCAGTGGGCTCCAAGCCAAAAACGAAGGTGTGCCAGTGCACGCTGTTGTTAATTTTTCCCCTGCAGTCCTGAGTGCATGGGTTCACCCCAAGAGATGGTATGAGTTCTTCATAACCTTGTAATGAGAGATGGAAGAAAGTGGACAAAAAAAATCAAAAGCCTGTATAAACTGAACTAGGAGTGCCAGTTCACTGTTCTTCTGCCATCTTCACTTCTCTTTCATCTCACAATGTCATGAACAGCCTCTTTATACAGACCTCCGCTTATTGTAGCCCAACTACAAATTTTTAAGAAAAAAACCAAGCTGACAAAGAAATAAATTCTAAATCGCTCAAAGCTGATGCACCTTGCATTGAGCAGCAGGTCAATCCTCCTTCAACTTAGAAAAACAATTGAGAGCTGCAGAGCTGCATTCAGCCCAGGCATTAACAATAGCATTCATTTTGAACTATTCGCCTTCTATGCTAATCTGATCGGTGAAACCAATCTATTTGGTACGGCTGTCCATGCCATAGACCTGAAGACCTCAGCTGGAATCCTAGACCAAGATTGTGGTCTAAAACTACTCATTCATAAAGAAACTGATTGTCAAACACCACCGTTTTCGCTTCAACTGCATGAAGAGATAATCCTTTCTTTCCAATAGGAGCCGGCACTATGGCCTCAAACAGATGGTCCAAGCTACAGACCATTATGTAAAATTGAGTTTTGTTTTACTTCATCAACTGGGGGTGGAGTAAGACCTATTAATATAGAGAAATTCTTGTTTTATCACAAAGGTTGTACAATGCCACCTCTGTGGTTTTCAGGCTCTATTGTTGGGCAAAATATTTATAAATGATGATGGTTATTTCTAATGTTAAAATTTTACACTCAATATCTGTCAGTCTTTCTTATCTCTTCAAAATTTCCCAAAAATTAAGACACACAATTGCAGCCATGATTTCAGCTTTGCATGAAGTTCAGACTTTTGGCTCAACACGAGGAACTCTGGCTTGGATGAATTTATTTGTCTAATTTTGTACTTTTGAGTCTTGCTTTCCATTTGGCTTTTGCCACTGTAACTTATACCCGTGGTAAGATCCTTACAGTGGGAGCCACAGCACCCATCACTAGACAGGATAAAGACCAGTGAAAATGTGTCTCCAGAGACTCTGCTGGGATGAAAAGAAAGGCTGCCAACATTCACAAGAGCTTTGTTACAGTGCTGGCTTCAGATACCTTTTATGCTTAGAAAGCCCCACTGAATGAAAGGTCTGGAGAAGAACTAGGTCTGACTTGAATGACACTGGTTCCCTACGGGATGATCCCAATACTGCGGATAATATAATATAGATGGCAATTTAAGATTCACTTAAGATCACACGCACCAGCTAAGTAGTTTATTCTAAGACACGGGAATAGAACTTTACAAACAGTTGTGTTTTCTAAATCGTTGCACAGCATTGAGTATGTCTTAATTTAATTTATTTACAGATTTAAAAACGTTTTTAGATTTCACTCTGGCGCTGTGATTTTTTTAAGGCATCGGAAAAGGATGGATGGTAAAGGCTGTGCGCATTTTGCGCGCAACGCGCACAAGTGCTTGTGGAGATGTTAAGTAATTCAAATCCTTATTTTCATGGCTGAAAATAAAAACCGTTTCAAAGAGTAAACAAACGTTAGCAGACAGCAACATACCCACTTTCAACTCTTTTCCGAAGACTGTCCTCTCTCCAAGCGCAGAGCAATTCCAGCGCCCGTTTTTGAACTGAAACTGACACTCGTTGATGCCCATTTGCGCTCCCTCTCCGATGACGATAATGGCATCGGGGCGACTCTGGCAGATAATCCGTTGTCTGGGGGCCAAACCGGGGATCTTGTTACAGATTATGCTCGCACCCAGGGCCACCACCGACGAGAAGCCACTGCGAATGGAAGATGCACATTACTGAGAAAAAGAAGCAAATATTTCAAGTTTCAATTATAATATTTTTGGTTTGCTCACGTAAGTTTCCTTTCCACCCCACATCCAATGCATTTTGTGACTTTTGGTTTATCAAGTTTAATCCAAATATTCCGTGCTGTTTTTTTCTGGATACGTGTTGAACACTAAAAGAATGTACTTAATCTTAGAAAAAATTCTTTAAGATACGTGGGCTAATGTGCATAAAAGTATTTTTGAAGTTATAATCTGCAGATAGCCCGTGGGAGCGTTACCATGTTTTAAAGAAATTATGAAGGAAGTGTCGTCAAGTGATAAGGCTGCAGTTACCACGACTCAGCCTGAGATAAGTTTACGCTCTTCACCGAACGTTTGATTTATCATTTATTAAAAAATCCACCACCTTCTTTGGAGCAAGCAGGAGATACAATGTGCGTTTTTGATGAACCGTCGTATAGAAAAAAAAAAAGAAGAACTTCTTTTGCGTTGGATTATGACGCACAACTAACGCGTGAGATGGTGCTTCAATAAACGCAGCTCACCCGATTTTCAAATAGACAATTCCCAGACACAGTAAAACCCGTAGAATCCAGCGTCGCGTTCTCCGACTCATTGCGGCCCCGCTCTCAGTTTCATGCAACGATCTGCGGAGCTGATGAGTAACTCTGCTCGCTTAGTCTCCGATCGATCCCGGCCCAGGTAACTCCACAGGAATTTCCGACGGGACGAAAAAAAAAAAACATCCAAAGTCAGTTCGCCTCGGAAACTTTTACCAATTGCCGGCTACGGCGTCATCCGCGCTCCCTTTACGTGGCCCCCGTCCGCTGGGCCCTCCTGTCATGGCGAGGTGTCACAGGTAACCCGTGGGGTGAGCAAGTGCGATTATCTCTTTCTCCCAGTTCCTCTGCTACCCGCAGGTCTTGGCTATATATCTGGCTCATCTATCTGGGGCGTGTTCTCAGGAGACATGGGGCCCTGGTGAAGAATCCCGCCAGGGCTGATCTCCAAACACACACACACACACATGCACGCACACACACACACGCACATACATACAAATGCTCACCTTGACTGATTTCAATTATTATTTATTTGGTTATTAAGTGGATCAGGAGATTAATGAAATGTTACCGTAAGCTTATGTCAAACAACAATGTTAGTGGTTGTTTCTTGGAGAAAAAACAAAAAATATTAATTTCCACGACTGCCAAAACAAATCGCCACAAAAGCATCCGGGGTGATAAAGTTAAACCAAGACAAGTGACTTGCACTGATTTCTTTTAATTCTTGTTATTATTAAGGAATGAATTGTCATTCAAACTTAAACTCAGACTGACTGATATTATCCCCACTCTCTATGGTTACATTGCATTGCTATGAAATTCAATGCATCTACATGACTTGTTTTTTCATGTTAAACGGGAAAATTCATCCACGTCTCACCTGGTGCGCGCAACCCGCGGCGCGTCGTCTTGCGCTTTGCTGCGTCTCCTGCCTTTTATTATGGCGACATCTGCTGGTGCAACTGCGGCACAGCAGGCACCGAACGAAATCGCTTCCCGTTGACCCTGCTCTCTTGCCGTAGGTTGCCTAAAGTTGAAAATCACCGCAGTTTGTCAGCGACATCCGGATTATTCTATGTGAGTATGGATCGACATGACTCGATTCTGATCAATGATTGCCTTATTCAAATTTTTACATTCCTGACCGAGGAAGATTTAATCAGCGCCTCAAGTGTGTGTAAGGTAAGGAGTGTTCAACATGCGGAAGTGGCTAAGAGAGGAGCCCATGACGAATGAAGTAATTCATAAAACTGCACCACTTGTGCCTGAATACAAATATGTATCTTTTCAGGACTGGTATGAAGCTGCAGAGACTCCTTGGTTATGGAGGTGAGCTGTCTAAAACCTTTAGTTTTAGTTTTAATGCCTCAATACATTGATCAAATGTGTTCTGCTAGGAGCATTGAACTGTAAACCTGTAACATCCCAAATCAGGAGGAAGTGTCTGCAGCGCTGGAGTTTCTGTAACCTCGCTGTGTTGGGGAGTGAACATGTCACTCACTCGTGGAAGAGATACTTCCTGCGACGTTCCCACTTAGAGGCGAAGATGGCGAAAGGCCAGTCGGGAGGTTACACCTGCAAAAGCCTAAGGGGACACACTGGTAGGCTTTGTGCCATCCCTCGCTCACTCAGGAATGTCCTTTGTCATTCTGTGTCTCTCATCTCATCTCAGTTTTACATCGGACGTGTGCTTTCGTCCATCAGGGAGGGTGGTGGGGTTGGTGTACCTGCAGAGGAATTCATCCCAGGCCCCTGAGCTCTCCGACAGCTGTGCCACAGTCTGCAGTGCCTCTGCTGATGGTACAGTGCGAGCGTGGAACATCCAAATGTCAGTGCATCACCGTGCACACACGCAGACACTCAAAGGACGTACACAAACTGTTGTTGACTCACCAAATATAGTGCTGGACTTTTTTACTTTCACGCAGAGCAAATACAGAATAGAAATGACCACATCAGAAAACAAGTGCAGCAGAACTGAATGGTCTCACTTGCTTATCAGTCCATATCAAAACATTACACAATACATATTTTCTCTGCAAGTGTTTTCTAATGTTATACTAGACAGTGATTGTGACAGTTGTTTTGTACATAAAACCTGTGATATATACTGAACTCTTTAGTTGTAACCACATTTCCAGATTCAGTTTTTATAGGCTCAAAAACAAGTGTAGTACATTATGAAATGCACGTCATCGAGGTAGAAAGCTAACGCAGCACTATTTTCTTTGACAGGGTGCGCTCCTGTGGTGCAGTCCTTTACAGAGTCCTCTGACAGAAATTGTAAGCGATGAACTGTGTGAACTTGTGATCACTGCAGACTCCACAGGTGTCATTAAGACCTGGCAGAGCCAGACTGGCCAAGAGCAGGCCTCCTTTTCCACTGCGTCACCACACTGTACATTACTCCAATACAATATCAACAACGATTGGTTTTTGAGTGTAAGTAAGCACAGAATTTTCTAGTTCCAGATGTGAATTTTTATTTCCCTACAGTAAAGAACAACATGCTTGAAATATTCTCTTCCAGGTTGGAACCAGTCAGGGATCTCTGTGTACACTAGCTGATTCATCTTTGACTAAAAAGTCCAGCATAATGGTGTGTGACACCTTTAAAGTCAACATTCTCCTAGTTTCACCTGACAAGAAATGGATCGTGGCTGGGACCAAGGACAATAGTGATTTAAGTCCAAAGGTATTTCTTCTTGTCATTGGCAGTCTGGCTTAATATTTGTGTTTCTTGCTCTCATTTGTGTGTTTTCCTTTAACGCATCCCTCTGTGCAAATGAAAGAGCAGTAAAATAGGTCACAGATAAGAACAATGACACATTAATACACAATTTGAAGATTTCTGTGCTTTGGTTTGTTGCCAGGTGATTTATACTGAAAGTCTGACTCATCCTTCTGAAGATGAAGATCCTCTGTGTCAGTCTGTACCAGTCACTGGATGCCAGGCCGCTGTCTTCATACCCACCCAGCCTTCCAGACTGGCCATCGTCCACCACAGCCAGCCCTCAAACAACAAAGCCCTCACTGTCTTTGATGTCAGCATTAGAAAGACTAGATACAAGTCAGAGATCCAGGGTGAGGATGGAGAAATGTGCAGAATGATTAGTAATAGAGTATCATGTTAGCTATTAAAAATCAAAGAGTGAATCATTCCAAGAAAATCCATTTCTAAATGTTGGAAACCGGTGAATCTGATCTATTCATCGTGTGTGTTGCTTATTCCCATGAATGACCGACATGACTTCAAAAAAAACATCAAATACAGCAACACTGTCTGGAACAGTGAGAGTTCAGTAAAGATCTTTTGTCAGCTAAGTGAAAGAACCAGGGTTTGTTTCTAGACAGCTGGTATCCTGAGAAATGGATCAAAAAGAGGATTCCCCACCGACAGCAGCCTAGGTCAGCCCGTATACAGGGCACCTACAACATGTTTTAAATATCAAAAAAGATTTATATAAACCAATTAACAATTTTTAGTCTTCTATAAAACTATAAAAATACTTGTAGTTTTGCATTTTTTTTAATAAACATTTTCTTTAACTTACAGTTGAATGCCACAACTTTACACCCTGTCTTGGTGTTTGATCATTCTGGCAAATGTAGGAAATTAAATGTGAAATTGCGTAGGACTGTAAAAGGCAGAAAAAATAATTTATCTTTATAAAGTTTTTGAATCTCTTCCTATCTTAGTCCAGCAGGTGGAGTCCTTCCCCTTGACGTTGAACACCTGGTCCCCAAACATCCTTCTGGAGGCCAGAGATAGCAACTGCTTAGTGTTGGCAGCTGACAAGGAGCTGTGGGTGTATTCTCTGAAAGGAGCCCTCCTCGCTAGCTTCAAAGAACATACTATGCCCATCTCTTCTATATGTCTGGTAAGCTGTTTTCCTATGTGGAATTTCTGTTATGTTCTTTGTTTTGTACAAAATACTGTCTGTACAAGGTGCAAAGTTAAATTGCCTGAATGTGACCGATTTGTTCTTAACATTTCCAGGACAGCTTTCGTGTGGTGACTGCATCCCAGGACCTCTCATTACGCGTACTCACATGGAAAAATGACCGAGACCACGGGTTGACCCTTGAGAGCAGATACCACCTTTTAGGAGGCTCTCACACCATGTCCAGGTAACGAATGCTCTGTTGACAGCAGACAAGTTTGCATCTATTGTTTATCACAAAGCATCCATTGCTGACAAAATTAAACTTTTACTATCACCTAGAAAACAGGTATTTTCTGCATGTAAAAATATATAAATATCCCCTCATGTTTAAAGGTTTATGTTCTCTTTTATCTGCTAATTTTGCTGCTTTCTCTGACTGTGTTCCAGAGGGTTCACTCATGTGGCCTGTGACTACTCCAGCATTGTGGCGTCGACAGAGGGCAAAGATGGGAAAGATGTCTTAAAAGCTTATTCTTTCACCTGCTGAGCATCACTGCTCCATGTAATATGCTGGCTTGCAGTTTGCACAACCAAATGGGAGGAGGAACCTTTGCTTTTACTATGAGGTGCTTGTCATATACTCTGCGATTACATTATGGAGGATTTATGGTAACAAACACTTGTTAAGAAACTATTCTATGGCTTTGCTTTTAAAGCTGAAACACACCAGTGTTCTTTGTGTCTGGGCTCAAGGTTTAATGTGATGCAAACATTTTCTCACCTGTTCTTTAAAATGTCTCCACTCTCTACAGAGGCAAAATAACACTAAGGCAAGATAGTTATGAATCAGTGTATCAATAAACTATGTTAACATTTATCTCACATTGACAAATTATTACACATGAAATAATTCAGTCGCAAGGCACAAAACATGTTTCTTTCACCCCAAATGGAGGTTTATACAGTGAATCACATATACATTATTGGGAATTTCTAAGTTAAAGAGAAATTAGAAACCAATGTCTCATTTGCTTTGGCGGCCACGTCTCTTATGTCCTCAAGGACAAACCTTAGGACCTTGTTCATGGACTTGAAAACTTTGTGCTCATCCTCTGAATTAATATCCATCTGTGAAAAGACATAAGGTTCTCAAGGTCAGAATAAATCAAAGGTGAAGAGATTAATTTAACTGTTGAAGTTTACTTTTCTTACCCAGGTGAGAGCCTTGATGGTGCGATTCAGGAATGCATTTTCAACCTCTACTGGTATCGTCAGCATATTAGCCATGCAATTTAATATGCATGTTAATGTTTCTTTTTGGCCCTGAGAAGAATAAAAAAAAAAATGCCTTTACTGCTCAGGAAATTCCTTTTACTATTGCTGTGCTACTATTAAGTGTGAACCAGCACAGAGAAACATCTAACCTGGTCAAGTTTGTTGAGGACAGTTTGAGGGTCAGTGCTGTCAGGGTTCAGGGCTTTGGCATCGTGTATGGAGATGACTGGCTCTTTAAGCTGCTCGAACCATGCCCACATAAGCCCAGTGAGGACGAAGGGGTCCCGCTCCATACACAGCCTCTCCCACGCACCCCCTTGGTTCAGCTCTTCCTGCACAGATTTGGGAAGCTGTTATACCATGTCTTTCTGGCTGTGACTGAGGTAACTCATGCACACACATTTTTGTGTATAAAATGTTTAGATTTATTATAGCTTTTTTGAATTATAGGTGTATTGGACTCTTTGTCTTCAACTAAATTAAATAACTAATAATTGACAGTAATTATTAAATGTCACGTGTCACTACAAATATTGATTGTAGTTTGTCATGAACAACTAACAGTGGACATAATTGACATTTTAGTCTAATGTCAGTCTTTCTCATGGTCAAATTCAAGCATTACATAACTTTTTATCTATTTCTTCTTGCATGCTCTCCATTTCGACAAATACCACTACGTCACGCTTACCTGCCAGATTAAGACTTTGCACTTGTGCTCCTCCTCCCCCTCGAGAAAAAGGTCCACTGCTAGGGCCTGTGCTACCAGCAGCCTCCTGGCGTCCAGAGACAACTCTGACTGCAAAGTGATAAAGGGCACCTCTGACTTTTCTGAGTGCTCGTCGTGGCTATTTTGAGGTTTCAACCCATTCATTGCCAATTCTTTCTTCTGTTCTATCTTCCATCTGGACAACATGCTACCATTTTTGGTAGCTTCATTGTTTCCCAAAGACTCGCTACGTTGGATAGATTTACGCTTTACTTTCTTCAGCACAATGCAGCCATCTTTTTGGTTTTCTATATCCTTGATTTTCCAGAGTGAGCTTGTAGAGCTGTATGAGACATTAGACATGTTGCTGTTCCATCCTTGATGCTGTGATGGGAGCGATACTGGGAGAGTAACTTCAGAAACGGAACTGAGGGGTTGCGTGAGAAGGTTGAGCTCCGAGCCCAGTCGTCTCAAGTCAGACTCACTGTAACTCAGACTCTTGCGATGGTAGAAGATGGGCGGCTCATTGAAGTGCCTGGGTAAGGTGGGGGAACCTGGCAAGCGTGGCTCCTTTGCAAAAAATTCAGGGCCCAGCTTTTCAATGATACTGAGAGTCTTCTCAATGTCATGAATATCAGGAGCCTCCAGAACATCCTCTTCGATCACCTGTCGATTTTCTGCAATGTCCAACAGCAGCCTACATACTAGCTGGACAATCTTTGGCAGGTGTCTCAGTGCCTTCCTCTCATAGCCATGCAGGATGTGTCTCTGGCGGTTCAGGTACTGAGTCAGGCTGACAGGGTTGGATTGCGGCTCGGCACTGGAAAAAACATTTCTCAAAGGGGCGAGGAACTGGACAAACTGTCTGACACAACGCAGCTGACCTCGGGTCTGGATGGAATTGGGCGTTTAGCACGCACATATAAAATAGCCTGGTTAGCAGTCATCCTGGTAGCATAGGCCAGGAAACACGCCAACAGCACACCTGGAGTGAAGGAAGGGGAAACGTTTAATGTATGTCACAATGTGCGGTTCAAGGATCAGTCTGAATGGTCAAATACAAATATACCTGTTCTGCCAAGACCAGCGTGACAGTGGACTGCTACCTTTCCCTCTTGCAATGCAAAGGCCATGACCTTCACCATGTCCAACAAAGTGGTGAGGTTGGCCACTCCATAGTCACTCCAGCCAAAGTTGTAAAAAAAAACTGAAACGGCACGATGCTTTTAGTTACTGTGGTGGAACACAACTGATTTATAACGACGTACTGTACAAAACACCTAACTGTTGTTTTCCATGAAGACCTCTGGGTGGTATGAGAACCCACTTTCTGGCTCCAAAGGTTTTCCACAGGTGGCATGTTCACCAGGAATCTGTAGGTTGATCAGTGTTTTAATACCATTCCTTGACAAACACACACACACACACACACACACACATACACACAAAGAGACATGTAGACTTCATTATTCTCATTTCCAAAGGCACTGAGTGTTCATTGTTAGGAAGCTGCTGAAAGACCATAGAACAAAGTTGTGTGTACCTTCTGAATTGATCAATGATGTTATATTTCTCAATTACTTCTGTTGAGGGTCTGGACATTGCAAGAAGATTATCTGTAACCCTAATTTGAAAGGAAAAGGTACAAAAACATTTGACAAAACTATAATTAGTTTTACCATCACAGCTACTGGAGTAGAACAAGCATGTTTACCAGGATGAGTAAAGGCCTTTTATAGCCTGCTGATCCTCTCTCCAGCAACTTGGGTTGTCATATTTGCAGTCTTGACCTCCACATCCAATCGAGCATTGCATATGTCCAGGGATGACAGAACGTATAGCTTCTCCTACTATTGTGTATTTCGCCCTGGGGGCTCTGACTGGAGTTTAAAAGGGACAGAAAAGAAGACAAATCTGATAATACCAAACAACAGGTAGACTAAAATTCTAAGTAATATAATCATCTGTAAATATTTCAGTTATTTACAGTTATTGAGTGAACAAATAAATTAAATCAATACCGAGGGAAGTTATATACTCAGAAAGGGTAGTACAAAGACTCTTTCAAGTGTAGGACGTTCTCTAACACCTAAATAATTGAGATCCCTGGTGGTGTGTGCTCAACTAAAGGTGACTAATCCTTGTGTGACTATGTCATGAAGCTGTTACAATAAAAAATTTGAGATTTTTTTTGATGTAGCATTTGCTTAAATAAAAACCTGTAAAAACCTGTTTGTAGGTTGACCAACAGATTTACCTCTGGTTAATAACAGATATATTTTACAGACCATTTTGTCATGCCTACTTACTGAATTCCATCAGAGCTCCACGTCTTGACTTTGCACGGAGTGCCATGTGAACAATCACTCAGACTGACATCCAAAGTCATAGCAGAGCCTGGACACACATATGTCTACTTTGTTACACCATATCATATTTTTTGTAAACCAGTGGTGCTGAATGATTACTTTAAGCAATAAATTGTACAACCAGGTTCCAGTGTGTGAAAGAGGTAAATGGACCTAAACATTACCCATTTGAATGACAAATAAGAACTACTTGCAAACATGTAGATTAATGCATATATGTATTATATATTGTAATTAGTCAAACTGAATTAGACACTCATTTTGAGAGACTGTGTAGCTTAATTTAGCAGGCAGGAGTTTTACATTAACACCTGATTGCAGTACAAAATTTCTAATCACTTCGATCATTTGAATCTGAATCAACAAGAGAGGCAATACAAACAATACAATGCAATAACAAAAGATTTACCTGTAGTAAGCGAGAGGAGATGCTTGTAACCACCATCTCAAAATGGTGGGACACAAATGGTTATGAGCTACAGTTGCTAACATTTCTGACATCAGCCTCCAGAGCTCTGACGCTGTCTTTCCCTCTCCAGCTCGGTAGACAGTCAAACCCATGGCCTCACTTGATTTGATTTGAACCAGATTAACTCCTTGAAGCAGGATGCGGAGACACGAGTATCCAAAGCATTCTGTGTGCTCCTTTGTGGATAGCCATCTGTTTCACCAGGTGAAATGTGAATAAATTAAGCTCAAATATATATTGAAAAATCATTGAGATAGTTTCATTTGTATTTACCTTCAAGCAAAGGTTCCTCCTCCCCTTATCTCTCCAGCTTTGGGGTTAACGGGGCTATTCCTGACTCTTCCTGGATTATACTACTAATCTTATTAGTGCACAGGTAAACGATAGAGGACCCACTCCTCAACAAAAAATTCAGCTTTTCTATGACTTCATCACCCTTCTGTCTGTTGCACTGTATCTTGTTGACCTGCATGACAACCTGTTTTAAAATCTATAATGTCAACAATGATCAACTGTTTACCTGAACAATTTTTCATCACTTCAACTGTGTTTTGGATTTATGATGTTATTGTTGGGAATAAGAACAAACAATCAGATTTTGAATTTTTGTCACTGAATTCTAAAATGAACACACTAAAGTCTCCTGCCCTGTTGCTAATGAGATCTTAGTGACATAGATAAAATCTGATTGGCTTATGGTGCACCTTGCTAAAGCTGGTTATGTTAAGTTAGTGAGGAGAGATCAGTTTTTGATCTTAGTTTTTTAACTTGAGTGAACATACATATACGGAGCAGTTCTAGACTCTTAAATCACACTTTAAAAGTCTGTGACATTTCTTATAAAATAAATTTCCCAGAAAAAAAACTGATATAAGTTCAGTTACGTTAAAAGTGATGTAAGTCTGACGTAAGTTATCTAAATGGGGTTACCTGGAAGATAAATCATGACAACCAGATGCCTTTCATGTTATTTTTACCTTGAAATAACAAAAAGAAGACCCGTTTCCATAAATTGACTATGAGATTATGGAAATAGAGGATCAAATTTAAACAAATCTGTGGCACTTACCATATTAGCTATTAAAAAAAACTTTCCTTTAAAGCACATGTTCAGATGAAACTAACCTTGAGTGATTTGACTTGATTAGAGACTATTTTCTTTACCTAAATACTCACTATACATAATGTTTCATCACCTGTATGTATCCTCATCAACTAAAAATATCTGTCTCAGTTAAGTTATAGAGCCCTCTTATTTGTAATCATACACATACTGTAATAGTGCATTAAGTCAAGGTGCAGTGGTAAGTGAAATAACTATCTACATTATTTCAAACTGCTCTGTTAGAAGTAAAAAACTTGCATTTAAAAGTAAAAAATAACGAAGAGTTACCAACAAAATAAAATTGAAATACAATTTTGCTAAAACAGTATAAATTTGATTTACTGCTGGATAGATGCAATAAGTAAGTAAGGCTTTGAGGCTTTGGCAAGGGGGAGCTAATGATATATAATGTCAGTTACTTCTATCTTTAGAAGTACAAATATAAAATTGTATTTCATTTAAAATATTTTAGTAAAGCTTTTGTATCTTTTTTTGTATAAGGATTTTAGGATGATAATGTGTATGGGACATATGTGTGTATGTCTGTAAGGGAGGAAAGATATATGTGTTAGTACATAAGCTTGTTTGTTTACACAAAAACACTAAATGGGACGTGGAAGAATAATTGGCAAAATACTTTATTTCAAAGCAGACATTTTGACTTACAGCAGGATAAGGTGTCCCAGTACGCCAGCATGCCAATTCATTAGCAGGGGATTAGAGCTAGCGCACCAAATTAGATTAGTCGTTATGAATGTTACTAATTACATCTGTGCTCCTCTGCTCTGCAATATTGAGCATGGAATAACTATAAGTCGACATATCCTCCCATCCCATATTTCCGTTTGCCCAAACAGTAATATCCTACAAAGCATAAAACTGGACCTGTCTCAGGGACAACAGAGACACACGGAGGCAGGTTACCATTCAAATTACACCTACGGCCAATTAGGAGTCACCAATTATCCTTACATGCATGACTTTGGAAGGAAACTATGCAAATATGCATAACCTAAAAAATATAACCTCATTCATTTTCCGAGAGGTGGCAGCAGATTCACATGCACTAACTGCTGCAGCGTAGCCGTTAGTCCGCCTGTTCGCGCAGATTTCCGTGTTCCACATAGGCGATTAAGCAAAGACTGATGGGAAAGTGAGTTCTGTTCCCAGCGGCGGTACGGCGCTGTCGGTGACTGCAGGCAAAAATCTTTCCTACATTTCCCAGCAAGCACTGCGACTTTGAAGGAGTTGGCCACAGTTGCGCAGGTCTGCACAGTAATATCCAGTTGGGACGTTGAGCTGTTTCAAAAAGGCCGGGGTCTTCCACAGGAAAACCGGAAAATCAGCGTGTGTCCTTTCAAAATAAAGGACACATATTCAAATAGTCCTAAAAATCTAAATGCATTTTCATATTGTATATATTCCTTTTATGTTTGCGTTGTTTTGATCTTGTCATGGTAACATTAAACAGACGTTTACGTTGACTAAAACAAATCAGCACTTAACATAGTCTGACGCTTGTTCATACTTTATTTTGAAATCGAACACATGACGTTGTGTGTCATTCATCTTGCAGTTGCGGTTGACGCTCCTGCTCCAACGCAATCGCTCCGACAAGCCGGGGAGAGAGGTGACAGAAACGCCGGAGCTCAGCGATGGAGCATTAAGAAGACACGACGGAAAGCTCCTCCGTCAGAGAAAACCCACCAGAGTCTACATGAGCCAAGAAACAAGACCGGCATCGACAACCATGCAATTCAAATACAGACGAATCTGAGCCGCGGCTTCTTCTTCAAGGTTACGCCGCTTGAAGACGCCCCATCATCATCATCATCCTCCTCATCCTCCTCCTTGTCGTAGATCAGCTGGCGTCCGTCTGCTGATCGTCGCCGGTGCTGAGGATGTCCGTGGAAGAGCGGAGCTACCCCGACGCTATGCTGCTGCTGGAGGCCGGGCCGGAGTGGATGCGGGCCGAGATCGAGCGTCTCTCCCGGGAGCTGAGTGAGACCACGAGCGAGAAGATCCAGGCGGCGGAGTACGGACTGGCGGTGCTGGAGGAGAAGCAGCAGCTGAAGCAGCAGTACGATGACCTGGAGATCGACTACGAGGCCGTCCGGCAGGAGCTCGACCAGCTGAAGGAGGTAAGCAAGTGTATAAGGAACCAGGGAGTAAACCGAAGAAAGTAGATCTGTATCAGCTGGGATGTATGGATTCTAACCGTTCAGTTTATCATAGTAAATAATCAGTGTCCTTTCATCTGGTCATGTTTAGTATGTATTGGCAACTGTCATCACAACTATATTCCATGAAGGGACTTGAGGTTTGGTCAGAGCAGGTTACCTCATCCTACAAGGGCAAAACTGCAGGATGAGGAGGTGATGCTTCCTCTCCAGCTGGCCACCCCACCCCCCTTTACTCAGGGTGGCCCCCACTGCATTGCTACCTTTATTTATTTATGCACCTCTTATGGCTCCATCTAAAAAACATTCTTGTCTGACTCACAGCTGAGTCTAGGCAGGGTGTCCCCACCCCCACCCCCAAACACACACACACACACACACACACACACACACACACACACTAGTAGTTGCCAACTGTAATGATATGTCCGTTAACCTAAAACAGGCTGTGATCTGCATTTCTTTACTGTGCATGTTTGATTTACGACATAGGAACATACAGGGGTTTGTAATTCTGTTCTTCAGATATATGTTATCTATTAAAATTCCATTTACATGTTGGCTGTCTGGTGAGAGCCTTTCTGTGTTTCATAGCTCGATCGGGCTTGTGTAAACAAGTATTACTCGTTTAGTTTAAAGAGGGCGGGAGTAGGTTTGAATTTTGAACCTTCCCGCTCAAAAGAGAGAGCAATGAGTAACTTGCATAGGAAACTGGACAAGTCACAACCCTTTGGGAATGGAAAGAATGTTGAGAGTGAAGGTTCAAGTTGGGCTGCAGAGTCAGATAAAGGATGTGTCTGTTTTTCTGAACAGTGGCTGGACTTATCTTCACTGTGTCCACTTGTCTTCACTACAGCAGTAGTTGGTCTCTGTGCTGTGAGTTAGATAGAGGGACGTATGGCTTTAGAGAGACGTTAGACAGACAATCCAACCAACAGCTGGTTCCAGCTCTTTCTTTCTGCAAGGAGTAATGGAAAAGCAGATTCCTGTTTTAACACAGGCAAAGTTGCCCACGTCCTCCTTTGAGATGTTCTGACTGTCCCCTACTAGATGGGAGAATAGCTGACATAGCTGACTTCATGGTAAACCCCTTCCTCCGAAGCCAGAAATCTGCTCAGCACTCCCTTGGGCTTTTGTGTATTTCGGCAGTGAGAGAAAGAGATTTTCAGCTCTTTGCTTGCCCCTCTTCTGTCTCTCTCTTCCTGTGTCCCTCCATCTAGTGGTTGCTATTCCAGAAAATAGGGGGTCTCAGCAGCTCCTGCTCGGTTTCTCAAGCTTTTCTTTGGCAAGGAGGCCTAGCCCTGCCACAGAGGAATGACAGCTAAAGGCTCTGAATACAAGAAACAGACTGGAAACCGTCTAAAAGTGTAACCATGGCAGCAAACAAAAAGCCAACAAAAAGGGATGGGGTCATTTGTTGAGATTTTTCCTTTTCAATAAAATATACTAGTTGTTTATAAAAGAAGCTCTCATTTTGGGTCTGGAGTTTTTTCTGACATTTATTTTCTCTTCTGTTATGTGACACAAACATTATCTGTATGGCAATAAACTAAATTGTTTGCTTTATGGCAGAGGTTATTACTTTCAACTTGGGGTTGTGTTGTGCTAGTTGTAAATTGAACCCATAGCTATGCTCAATTTTCCCTATATCAACCCCCCCCTAAAAGAACCCAGCCCGTTAGAGCCACAGATGATCCTATCTCAGGAGAAATGTAAACACATTCTTCTTTTATCCCTTTTTACTTCCTTGTTATTGTCTGTAAAGGAGCAGTCCACAGTGGGAAGCAAAAGCAAGATAGGCTAGTGTCACAAAAGAGGCAAAAGTCAAACCTTATCTGTGCGGTCAGTTTCCACTTTGAATCCAGACTTGCACTTCATATTGCTGTAAAAATGTCATGTTAATAAGCCTTACAGGCTTTTTAGCTGCTGTGATTTGTGGTTCATTTTGCAGTCAGCTGTTGACTGCCTTTTCTATAGCTGCTGTTAAAGCATGTAAAATAGCATTTGTTTAGACAGGTATAACAGCCGTGTTGTCTTAAGTCCATGGCTGCTAATTACAGTGACGGTAGTAATGTCTGTTTGTACCTTCTCCTTTTGAGGGTTTAGACAGACTGTCTGGGAGATAGATTGTCTGGGAGATTTGCAGAGTAGCTCAACACAGGAATCTCTCCGGTGACTCTACACCTCTGCTCTCACATATTGGCATGTACAAACATAAGGCCAAACACAGTAAGGTCAGACTCAGCACTCACAGTGATTTAAGTTTCCAGATACCAGCTTTTGTCTCAACCTGGATATCTGGACCCTTGGACAAAGCAGTAATAGCCACATTCAAACACATACACTCGCACCCACACATATGCTGTCCTAGAGGCAGGAAGATGGAGGAATTCTCTGCACTGCTGTTGCTTAGTAACCTCACAGCTCTGTGGCTTAATTTGAACAGCCGTGCTGCTTCCTCAGCAGGTGCTGCTCTCTCAGTATGTTTGTGGGTGACTGCTGAGGGGTGATCTTACAGCAAGCTAGAATACTCCATATAATTGGAAGTAACCATGTAGTTGTATTTATAGAATCTGTTCTGGACAGTAGCTGTCACATTATTGTATGTCTTACACTCTTTCATTGGTCAGTGAACAATGTCAGCCCCTCTGAATTCCCCTCTGTCATTTGTCCTCCTAACAAAAATCACTATTATTTTCTAGTCCAATGACATGTCACTAAAGATACACCAATATAGCTGCTCACTCTCGTAACAGTTCTGATAAGGACAACGCTTCAATCAAGTAATTATTACTACACTGTAGAAACAGAACTAAGTCCTGCATTCATAATTTTACGTGAGTACACATATTAGCCCAAAAAAGTAAAAGTCTTCTGCATGCAGAATGGGTTATATCACATAAATCCATATGGTATTATTCAGTTCTAATTATAGATGTGAAGTATTCATCAGACTTACAAACTTATTATGTTATTATCATATTATCTTCTGAAATGTAAGGAGTTGACGAAAGAAAAAAAGTATTTCTTTCTACAACTGGATGTAGTTATGATATGTGGAGATTTACCTAGTTATTATAGTGGTTGTAAAGTACAGCTTTATTAAATTATACTACAGTGCAGCAGTGTTAGAGGGTGACGTTTCCCCAGCAGTTGTTGATTCACAGATGATTAGAAGTAACCCACCTCCAATGCAACAAGGTTTTCATATCCATTGTGGGTTTGATTCCCGCAAACTTAGGAAATAGAACAACATGGCCACAAAGACATCATCATCTTTCCAAAGGCAACAGACCCATAGTTGTCACTTTTTATTTGTTGAATATATTATAAAGGTTCTTTTTTTATACGACAGAAACTCAGGCAACAGTGATTTAAAGAAGCGCCTTATGTTTCAGAGACTACATTGAAGTCATTCAGTTCCTCCTCCTCAACTCTCCTATCACTGCAGCAGCAGCTGTGCTCTGCATTGTGGAATTCAACTAGACAATTAGAAGCCTAAATAATGTTGTAAAGCACAGTAAAACCTGGTTTCTCTGTTCTGGACTTGCTGGCCCTTTGTGTGTTTGAGCTGACTGGGGTTAACAGGTCTTGGGTGTCACAGATGAAGAGAGAATACAGCCAACAGTATACAACGTTTGACAAAGGAGAGATTGACAGAGGCGACCCATTGTGGTTACATTTGAAAGGGCTGGTCACTTTTGTCTGTTTTTAAAATGCTAGATTACCAAAGAATATATCCCAGTGTCCTTAAACAATGATATCTGGTTTGATTCCTATATGTTTTGTTAGATGATTTGGATGCTGATTGGACATCAGTAGAAAATGCAAAAAAGACACAAGCCCCATCTGGTCTTTTAAATAAGGAGTCTAAAGTCGGGCTGATATTGGATTTCTACACTGGGCCATGTTGCATCACCAGATGCTCATCTCTCACTCGCCTTTTTCTTTCTTTTTTTCTCTTCTCAAATTGCAGCCAGTCTTGAAATTTACACCCATTCCTTCTTAATAGCTGGTGAAAGAAATCTTACTCAAAAGTGGTTTTATATCAGAGGGTATTTGATTTGTGTTTAGTGATGTTTTTGTCTTCATTTGTGATCTGTAACATATGCTAAACCATTCAGCATTGTTCAGAGTATTTTCAGCGTTCCCTTTATCCATAATTTCTTTTGCCTGATGGCAAGACTGCAGTTACGGGATAATCTTTTCTAAATGACACTAAATAAAGTCCCAAATCCCCTACCCTGTGGGCATAAGAGGATGAATCCCAGCCGCTACACACAAGGCTTATAGAGGTCTGGGTGTCTGCCAGGCCGAACCACACTCAGCAGCCTCCATAGCCACTGGCAGGTATGTACATTTTGGGGTAATGTTGCACAGAGGCAGGCAGTTTTTCAGAGAATGCTATTTCGCCTGGCTCAGTACTGTACTCCAGTGGCTGCAAAGACTAGAATCTCAGAGAATTTATTTTGAAGACCACCATTTTGTAAAGACATTTTCTCAATGCATTTTTAAATGTGCAGATTGGCTGGTACAGTGGTAATGAGAGAATCATTCCACCTACTTTTAGGTTAAATAGCCCGTCACTAATGCGTAATGATTTTAAGAGATTTTGTCCATCAGCACCCATCAACAGTTCAAGTTGAGGCCACATTTACTCTGGGGCATTAGCGGACGGCTGTTCACCATTCAGTGAGAGAACTGTTTGGCCTGTTTGGAATGTTTATGGGCTTCACATGTAAAGACTCGCTTGTTTTGCAGCGTGTTTAAATGAAAAGAAAAAAGCATTTGTAAAGGGGTGGTTTAGAAGAAAGTGTATTCCACATTTCTAGTGTTGCGTTTTACATAAAGTTACGGTCTGCTGATAGAAAACCAAAGAGAACAGTGCTGTGACGCATGTGCATAGTGACATGAGTGTGGATGAAGTTCATAAGGTGACACTGGGGCAGTAAATGTGTATAAGTTTATCATTTTACACTTACCAGCCACTTCATTAGGTACACCTGTTCTAAACTTTTGGCCACCCAATTTAAAATGAACAAGGAAGCCAAAACACTAGAAATGTCTCCATTATATTGGACTCCAATGACTCAGCCTCCCACTAAAACCTCAGTGACAAACACATAGTTGAATTATGACCTGTCTTAAAGTTTCAGATGTTGTAACTTGTTAAAGTAGAATTCATGGCCGAGCTGCTGTATTGGATTGCATTATATTGTCATGCCCTATTTACCTCATGCAGTGGCTAGTGAGTCTAGAGCCAGCAGTTATAGATATTAACCATGTTTAATACAATGCATGAAGGGTTTTATATGAATATTTACAGATGCCAAAACCCTGTGTAGAAAAGCAGTATGGTGGCCCAGCAGTGTCACGATTTCACCAGTGTAATCCAATTTCTGAAGGATGGGGCCAGATCGGGGGCAAGTCCAGGCTAAAGGCAAAGGATGAAGTAAAAGCAAATGGCTGCATGCTTCCGACAATACAATGTACTGCACTAGGACAATAGGCCAGTCTCCAGTTTCCCTTCTCTTACAGGGCATAGCAACTATAAACTATTATACATTGGTCAACAAAGCAGCCACTGTGCCTGCACATGGCTGCAGTAGGTAGGTGTGTGTGTGTGTGTGAGTGTGAAAAAACACATTGGCCACTTACCCATTCACTGCTCCATGTCCAGTATAATGTGTAGTTTTATTGTTTGTCTTGCATTCTACGTTATGCTTTCAGAAGGTGACTGAACCTTGAAGAAATCCTTTATTTAACTGGCATTACCACAGATGGGCTATTTCTTATTAAATAGTTTACCATTATCTTTCTGGACATTTTTATAGCTTTAGTCTGTGTTGGAATTTTTTATTCTTTTTACTAAAGTGAAGTCAGAACACTGCTCCCCGGCCCCCCCTCTCTGTATCCTGTTTACTTGTGAGGAGTCTGGCTTGCATAGAGGATGGGGAAGCATATGAAATAAGGCTCTATGTCATTCCGGATATCTTTTAATACAGCAGAGGAAATGACGACATCATAGAAGCCACTTTTGTCACTTGTGTTTAACAAGGTACAACATGAAATACATATAAACAATAAAGATTTTTTTTATTTTTTTATGAGAGGAGATAAAGATTTGCTCCCACCCATTTCCAACTGAAGAGTTTTTGTTGTGCAATTTTTTCTTTACAATTGGCCACAGGACATTTTCAGGATTTGTGCAGTAGATGAAGAGATCAGGAATGAGATGTAGACGCTTCTCTGTTCTCTGTTTACGTGAGCACATTCTGGCACAGCCCTGTCTGGTTCCCCTGAAACACAGTCCACTCATCTCAATTATCCCTTGACTGGCACAGTAGTGCCTCCCATTTCACCTAAATTAATTAACCAGAGGGCAAATTGTGAAAAGCATCTCCTCGTTTTAATAGGCCACCAAATCAACCATTAGCAGACCCAATTTCAAAGGGCGGCCCCTTCGCCCTAGGGGTCTTTTTTTAACTTTAACACCACAGTGCTATTAGAGAACAGCAGCACCATTACTTTCTCCCCACACTCTGTACCCACTCCCACCACCATCCTTCTTCCTCCTCCTCCTGCCCTGAACTTCTATTGTAAATAGGCTAGTGGGTCTGGGTCCCGCTGTCACAGTGTGTCGTACCCAAGTGTCACAGAGCCCACGCTTTGAAACCCCCAGGCATGGTAGAACAGGGGAAAGACGGGGAGGCCAGAAAATAATGTAAAAGGAAGAGGAGATGAGAAAACAGTGTTGGATACTTGGGGAGGGAGATGTGCAGATATAACCACATTAGAGTTTGGGCTCAGTGAGGGTGGGGGGGTAATTGGATGTGTGCCAGTCTCACAGGGGTCCTGGAGAAATGGGGGTAGCAGACAGCAAAACGGAGAGAAGTTTTGCGGTAGGGGCACATTGCATGTTTTTCCTGTGGGAACCAGCTCACTCTCTTTTAGATGGAAAAAGAAAATGGGCTCCAGTATCAGCTGGTATAATGAGTTTAAAGGCCTGAATACGTCCAGAAATAACCATCAGTTTTGTTTGACATAGTAAAAGACATGGCTTATTAAATGCTACCATAGCAGCGTAAGAGCAGCAGGCTGTTTTCTGTGTGTGGGCAGCTGTTACTTGTAGGTCATTGTGTTTTTTTTACCTTTCATCTTTTTCTGTTATTGTTGTTGAATATTCTGTTGTTAGAGAATTACTGTAGTTACTGTAGCACTGGCCAACTATTGTTGAGCGTGGGATGAAAGAACTGATTCTTAATGCAACCCAAAGATTTTTGTGTGAGTTGTATTCAGATAATAGTTTGTATTTACCTTCACTACGTTATTTGCTCACAGATGTGATATATAACGTGCACATTGATGGTAAAGCTACCCAGCCCCCATCCATTCTTCACAAACTGACATGGCCTCATATGGAAAGCATGCCACCCTGACCCACTCACACGGTCACATACAGGATTTAATTACCATAAATGGTGAAGGGAGGTTATTAGTCTCTGTCGATGTGAGGGGAAGGGCAGGTCCAGCCCAGGAGACCAGTTTCTGGGTGTGCTGGTAAAAGGGGAGATATAAGAGGGGAGATTGGGAGATTTGTGAGTGTCGTGGTCAATAGGTCTATTGAAGTGGTTACATACGAGGCACCAGGCACCAGATTGAAAACCACTGGAAGAAAATGAACTAAAGTTCTGCAGTTAGATCTAATACGTAATAGTTCTCCATTCATCGTGAACAAACGCACAAACAAATACGGAAGATTCAATACATACTATTTTCTGATTCTTCCCACAAATCTGACCTTGGACTAGTGTGTGTGTGTGTGTGTGTGTGTGTGTGTGTGTGTGTCTGAGTTTACAATGTGCCAGGCTACAGCTGTGACCCCAGCTGCTCCCCTCCTCCGTCATTGAATTCAGTAATAAGAAAAAGCTGTTCAGCTGTAGAAGTCATGCGTATGTTAAGGTTCCACAGGAAGCATCATTTAGGAAACCGGCTGAGATACACACTAAACAGAGGCATGTTTTATGTCACTGCTTGTTTAGTGGAAAACAAAAGTATTTCAAAGAAACCTCAGACCACTATCCTCTTTGTGCAAACAAATCTCACATTGGAGAGGCATGGGATACGGGTGATGACTGCCGCCAGAGAGGGAGGGAGGAGAGCAAGCTGTGCTAGGCCGAGCTCTGTAACAGCCATCTGTGTCAGCGGCACCCCCTCTTGTCACTGTAATTGGAATAGTAACCATAACGATGGCTTCTCCCCTGGGGTGCAGGCGCGTGGACCCGGGAGATCTCATCCAGACTGGGTGACAGGCAGAAAGGGGAACCGGCAGTCTGACTACAGGCAGAAGCAGATAAGGCTGACTTTGCATTGCAAATGACTGAGGTTTTGAATGCCCGGTGCTGGAGCTGGTACGGAGCACTGCAGTGATATAAGCCATGATAAACAACCCAGACTCCAACCCTGAAAGAGACATGGTGGTGCAATATATCCCTTAGAGACTGAGCTTTAACCTCCATTTTGAGTAAATTTAGTAGTTGAACAATAGACCCAGTAAACACCCAAAGATAAACAGATGCTTCTTTGTAATTAATTGACTGACAGCAGCAGAGCGAAGATCCATTTGATTAATTTCTGAACTGACAATTTTTCATTGTGGCATAAAAGGGAGACCCAAAAACAGTAACCCAAATCAGGATAAACCTACTGAATAACCCGATTTTTCTGTAAATGTTGATAGAGGAAACATATTTGTTTTTAGACTTTGCTCGTATATATACACACACTTTATATATATCATTTACACTGAAGGCTAAATAACCTGCTTAGACCCGGGTTTTTATCTCACTGTCAGAGACATAGAGACAGTTTTTACCCTGTAATTTGGTTCTTGAACACCACTGAGCCCTCAGGCTGACAGACACACTGTAGTTCGGTGGGGGCTTGCTTGTCCTTCTTTTGCAGGTGTTTCACCTCACAAAGAATATATAATTTTTTCAGAACTCCTGTCTTTATAGATATATGGTAATTATAGATGGCATCGTGTCTGAACACAAGGGCTCATCTGACCAAAGACTTCACACAGAATCTCTAATGCTGAGAATAAAATATGAAATGTAGCTTTCCCCAGCCAGAGCTGATGAAAGAACTAACTAACTCTTAATCATTACAGCCTGATCTAAGCACTGGCAGTTTATAGATGCAGCCCAATTAGACTATGCTGATATATCTTATAGTTGAGGGCATGAAAAAGGTCCTCATGAGTCTGATTAGTGCATCGCTCATACACTCAGTCCTGTCTGTATGTGTGTAAGTGTGTGTGCTTTAATTGCATGTATCTACCTTCTCCCAGTGGCTCCATCCTCTCATTCTGTCTTTCTGTCTTTCTCTGTCCTGCCCTCCATCTCAGGAATATCCATAATCAGGCACAGTGCGTCGTTGAATGTTCACGTCTTACAATGAGAGCATTGCATCCACCAGTGTAACTTGAGGCTAAATCATTGCTTTTCAAGAAAAACTCTTTCTCATAAATTCACATGTGGATATGTTGGTCTAACCTTTGTTCTCTTGTATTCTCTGCAGAGTATTGATCGCCTTTGGCATGCGGTGTATGTGTTGAACCTGAACCCCTACAAGGCTATGAAAACTTTCCTCTTCCTCATTTATGTCAGGAGCGAGCGAAAGTCTCCACATGGCTAGACTGCCAGGTGCAACAGTATGGCTGATCGCTGGGCAGAGCAAAAAAATTACAAATTGGAATATGTGTGAAATTGCCCAGGCCTGCGTGTGAATAATAGCCCTACAGTTCCATGCTATGCTGTAAATCAATGCGGCTCTGTGCCAGGCAACTGCTAATATCTCTGCCTACCTTATTTGCATTTCTCTCTTTTTTTTTTCTGTGTGTTGGAATATATAACTTTTTTATAACTATTCAAAATAATATTAAGAAAATGTTTGAACATTCCAAATTTCAATTTGCTGGTTTGATGAGAAACTGACAGAAAGGGAAAAAAATGGAAACGTTTGAACCAGCATAACGACCAAATATTTGTGAAGGGATGAAAGCGAATCTGTATTTTTCATTTTATCCCACCCACACAGAAGAGTAGTGTCTGAAGTAAATAATTAGCTTCTCTGTTACTCATTAGAAGTGTCGTTGACTTTGGTTTCTCACAAAACTGTAGTACATGCAGTTCACAGAGAAGTACCACAGTAACCTATTAAAGTAATTAATTTACTCCAGTGTTAGCTTTACAGTTGTGTTGGAGCAAGCCACTGGTTCCCTGGATGCCTTTTACCCTCATGCCCGAGGAGCTGCGTTATGAACAGTTGATAGCGGACAGCTAAATATAATAATCTGTCCCTTTTGAGGTCGCTTCCTGCACAGTGGCCTGGAAAAGGAGGTGGAGAAAGAGAGAAGACATTGCGTCTCTATTTATCATTGCAAACTGCAACTACTCCACGTGAGCTGTGCCTCACGAGGCAGCAGGATCTGTTCAGTGTTTTTTTTTTTTTTTTTTTTTTTATTCCGCTCCACCTCTCTTCCTCTGCAGTCGCCTACAATGAAAACCCGAACACTGACGAGCCTTCAGCGTTGCTGAAACACTGCTTTGGCATCTTAAGGTCAACCCCAGCGCTCTGACTAATCTGTATGAGCAACTCAACCAATCTTTATCTCATAGCGTTTTATTGTTCAGCATTCATTACAGGCTGGCTTCGTCAGAAGACGAGAATGCTGCAGAAGTGAAAATCTTAGCTCCACATCAGCCCACTCACGTCTCAAATATCATTTCTGTATTTCACGGCTGTGTGGCCTGTTATTGCACAGGGGCATGTCCTGTTATGCCCTATCTGGCATCATCTAGTCAGATTCTTATGCCAGCGTTATGCCTCATCGCTGTCATGTCTCATTTAAATATAGCATATTATATTCAGATATGACTTTTTACCCGTGGCTTTGCCAAATAATGTCCTCGTTAGATGAGGCCTCTTTTGGCCATATTTTTCTATCCTTATTGTCTCATGACATTCACTTTCTAGAATACTTGTTTTCCTCTCGTCTACATTTTGTGGGCACATTATGGACTTAACACTAAAGCAACACACAGTCTAAGGTTAAGTTCTGTATGTGATTGCATGAATAGAAAGCCCAGCAGTCTGACTCCTCCCTTTGTCTTATCATGTTTCTGTTTCTCAGTTTATCTCTGGCTCTTCTGGTTATTGTGCAGCAAACTCACAGTCAGGCTGTGAGAGAACGGTGGGATAAATGTTATTCTTAACAATGAGATGATTAGAGTTAGATCAGACATAGAATGCGATCCAAATCCTGTGTGTTCTTGCTGGGTTTTGGTCCTGAGGCAGGGGATTTCAAAAGGACTTTTCCGCATTGATATACACTCCAGGGTTGTGCACAGTCCTGTGTTAACTTGATTTTACCCATTGGGTTTGTTCTCCGTTCCAAAGGGTCCAAATAACATTTCAAAGAAGCCCATGACACATCTCCATCCACTCACTATTTTCACTTCCATGCCACAGAAATACTGTCCTCCCACAGCTAGACAGAAACAGAAAGTAGAATTTTAGATTCAGTTTACTTCAGGTCCACGGGGCCTCTGAGACCAGGTGTATTGATATTTTTCTTACTTCAGAGAGACCCAGAGGTATCTTCCTTGTGTTCCTGACTCACCAGGTTTGCACAAGTGTGCACAGGAGAATTGTGAGCTGGGAAATCTGCAGTGAACTCTGTGACTCGCAGTGCAGTGTGTTCTTGCTCCTCTACTGTATTTAACATTTTCCCTCTTTTACTAAACAAGGATCAGACATCAAAAATGTCACTGACCTTTGATTTTGATTTGCCTCATCTTCTTATTAGTGGACTTTGAAGTAATTATTGACTAAGTAGTGCCCCTGAAGGCAGCGTCTCTGAATTTGAACATGAACACACAAGTTGGCTTTGTCCAACTCATGACAGTCCTGTCAGAGGAACGTCGTTCTGTTGTAGCAAACTTTGTTTTGTGGAAAGATAAAATTAATAGCTGATTAACTACAAAACCCTGGGTGTAAAATAAATCTCATTAACAGAGAGAATCCACTGTTTTAATGTATGCTTTACCCAAAACTAATATGCAAGCACAGCAGTGTTCTTCTTCCTTAAATTAGCCTGAATCATGCTTTATTTAGACTAGAGTGTTAATCTTGTGATTGTGTTGGTCCAATCCTCTTGTATGGGGAAGTCATAGGGAAGTAATAAAATATGTGATAATAATAACCAAGGTCAGACATGACTCTCATCAGCTCCTCAGTCACATGACGTTCTTGATTACAGTCATTATGTACTTTGACCTAAACGTGGCAACCCAGAGTAACAGGGAGTCTAACCCCAGCCTATAAATCTATGCACTCATCTGGAATCATTAAACTCTGGGTTTGATAGGGAGATAAATCTGTTGAATTATTGGCTTTTCCTTATGTCGCATGATAATGTTAGTCATAGTCATGTGTGAGGAAATCTGTGATGAAATCCAGTCTAGTGATATAAAGACTTGCCTTTGATTAGCTTTACAAGAGATTAATAATCCGTGCTCTCAAAAACGATAACATATGGTGAGCTAAAGATGAAAAATTGGGTAGGCAGCTAGCTCACTGTGAGATTATAGGCTTGGTCACGTGTGACCCCAATTTACCCTCCCCTAAAAGTAGCAAAAACCCACGCTTGGGGACCTGAGATTAAAGACCTGTGGCCAGTCGGTTAGGATTGGAGACTGTACTTTGGTTTTTAAGAGAGGCTCCTAAGATTGGATTGAGTGGCGTACCTTCAATAACCACCATGCACTGCACTGAGATTATAATGATGGGATTCCCCTGATTTCTGACTGGGTTAATCCTGCGTCTTGTACTGATTTCCAAACAAATACAGCCTCCCAATGAATGATGGTGTGACATTTGGAAGGGTTTTTTCCCCATTTCGTGCATTATAACAATTACATATACTGTGTTCTATAGTTAGTATGGCAGTTTGCTCTTAAAAGGTTACATGTATGGCCAAACCTGTGATGAGGTTCCTAATGCCAATATGAAAGTTGGCACCGTCTTGAGTAAAGCTGTTTGTCTTTGCTCTGTTCCTGCTTTTGACCATATTCTTTCCTGGAAATGTGAGAGGCATTGTAGCTACCATGCACGAGACATGATGTCATGCACTTCTGTAACCCATTAAACTAGTTTTTTACGTATTTGTCTAAGTCCTCCAAATAGGTCAGTTGGACTAATGCAAATTTACAGATTTTTCTTTTTCTAAAGGAATTACTGGGATTAGTAAGATACACGGTGAAACAGAAAATCCTGCTGCTGCCAGTTACATGCAGATATATGAGAGAGTGTAGGGCAACTGCAAACAAGGTCAGCTTCGGTGCCTCAGGTGATTTCCGATTACCAGCTGCGCTCAGGCTGACGCGAGATAAAATCTGAATTTCCATCAGAACAGTGGTGGGTACAGGATTGGAATTGAATTGTAATCAGTAGAATGATTATTTGGAGAAAGAAGACGGTAGCGCAACCTAGATTTTCTCTCTCCCCGTGTCTGCCTTGTCTCTGTTTGTTCACATTTTCTGTTTCTCCCTTGCAGGCCAACAACACATTAAGGGCAGAATTAAGGCAGCATTGATTGTGAAGCTGTCATTTATAATGCATGTGCACATTACTGCCCACAAGCTTTTAGCAGAATATCCCTTTCAGAATATCCCTGTCAGCAAGCTGAGTTATTTGATCTTTGTAAACTTCATCCCTTTCAGCAGTCTGCAAAAATCAAATAATATCTGTTTAACTTTCCTCTGCTATGATCTGAAGTATTAAGAGCATTAGAATACAGGCTTCTCGTCCAGGCGCTAGTCCATTCGCTCTCCTTTTTCTCTTTTGGTTTTCCCATCTGTGGAGTCACTGCAGAGCATGTGCAAGGGAGGCCAACATCCTGCCGTCAGGGGAGGAAGAGATGGGGGTTGGGGGGGAAACAGGGAGGAAGATGATGCAGGCCAGATGGAGCCTAACTGATTATCTCTAAAGAGCAAAGCCAGAGTTTTTTTAGGTTCAAACACCAGCTGAACTGCACTAGTACAGATTAGTGTCACTATAAAATGGTTAAATCAGAAACAAAACTGAAGCTGAACCAGCTGAAGTCCCGATATTGAAGATTGTATTAGCCAGTTAATGTTCATTCAGTGATTTATTTATATTTCAAGTTTTAGCCATCACTAACTCATTTATCTTTCTATAGCTTCTAACCAAAAGACCCTTCCCTCCTTTAATATGTCCCTAGGCATTTGGACAAGCCTACTCGAACCACAGGAAGGTGGCAGCAGATGGTGAGAGCCGTGAGGAGTCTCTTATTCAGGAGTCGGCCTGCAAGGAGGCCTACTACGAGAAGAGGGTCCTGGAGCTGCAGACCGAACTCCGCCAGACACGCAACATCCTTACCAACACCCAGTCTGAGAATGAGCGCCTGAACACCATCTTCCAAGAGATGAAAGAGGTAAGATTAGGAAGCTGATATCACAAATCACATTTTCTTCATGTTTTGTCAGGAGTTTGAAACTAATTGGTCAACTTGGTCCGCAGAAGATATACTGTAGAATGGCACAAATGCACATTAAACATATGATATATAAAGCATCAACCACAGAGGAGTGGGAGTGAATAAAGGCACTTCTAAAATTATTACTGCTGATTGAGGAACTGTATTGTGGAGGTGTTTCCTGCGTCAGTACTTCTGAGTTGAAGCAGAGGGTCGTGTCTGTTCTGATTTGCCTGCAGTTATTGAGAGAAACAGATTGGTCTGTTGATTCTATCATATGATCCCTTATATCTATTTGAAGCTGCTGAACACATACAAGATGAAATCAAGAAGCAGCTGAGATGTCGTTTGAGAGCAGTGGATGTGCTTTGTGCATAATTTCTGCATTTGTTCCTTGTGATAATGCCGTTGAAGCTTGTATTGTTTAGACTGTGATTTCAGTCAACAAGTCTGTTTTTGACCCGTTAGGACAAGACTAATTATACTGTAATGACTTTAGGACAAAAGACCAAACTGGTTGAAACGACGCCTTACCTCCGAGCCTAGTGCCATATCCTCCACCCATAATCTGATCCAGGGTGGAGTTTTTTAATTACGTATAGAAAAAACATTGAGGCCATGTGAAATGCTCTGTTATGAAAGATGACAAGATCAGACATGAACCGTTAATAATTTTTGTTCTTAATTTGTGTGAAACATTGCATGGCAATGGTGCTTAACCTGTTGCTCGAGCTGCAACGTTATTGGTACGTCTCAATATGGAGACGTCTATTTCAGACAAACCCTTTTACCAGTTTGTGGAGTTTTCGTAACTGAAATGCTCCTGTGTGAACTTTTACACATTCCATCAACCATATTCATATTTTAAATCATAATGCAACCCTTTATTTTCTGTGCCGCACTCTGTGTCTGACCTCCTCACTGCTGACATTTACATATACTCACAGCTAACTGACCTGATTAGAAGAGACAACAATGGGCAGCGCAGAGCTTGGACTGTCTCTTTGCCAATGCACATGCATGTGTGATGCAGCAAATGATGCAAGAATGGAAGTAACAGAAGAACAGCACAAGTTGAAATTAAGATGTGTGGAGCTTTGAAGGAGCCTCTTGGAGACAAAGACAGGGAGACATAAAAAGAATAAGCTGAACAGAATCTGACCAGAGTGCATAAAGAGTAAGAATACGCCTCTCAGCTTTTCGGATGGGTTTGTTTGATGCAAAGGTCCATGCTCCCCTGACAGCCAAGGAAACGCTGCAGTAATGAAGAGTTTGCTATATAAGGGGAGAAGGAACACATTACCGATGCTAGTTTTTACTGGATGTATTTGATAATCAGCTCTTAAGGGTGTACAGTACATCACATATCAATAAGGCGCTCCATGTTTCCTGTATTTTCAGAACTGCCGCATCATATAATCATCACATAAGTTCATCCATCCTGCATGGGAAGGTGTAAAAATAAGGTCACTTAGGTCTTAAGTCTTTGGCAGACAGCTGCAGATGTTTTCTGAGAGTCACTGCTTAAGACGGATGTCAACAGCATATTTTACACAGATTAGTGAAAATGCTTATCCCTCCTAGTGACTTAAGTTCGATAAAGCTGCAGATTCCACTATAATTAGGTCAGCTGCTGCTCAGCTCTGAATCGTAAATGCTGTAAGTTGGGCATTATGGAAACCAAATGTGCCTTACCAGATATGACATTATGCCACCGAAATCGCCCGCCTCATGTTATTTATAGCTCCTTTATTGTTTAATTTTTATTGTAAAATTTGAGTTAAAAATTAAGTCAATTTTTGGTCTGTGGATTCCATTCTACAGCCTTGTTGTAACTGGCGTGTCACGGGTGGCCTGAATGATGGCCTTACTGCAGGTGTCATTATCATTGTACACACCCTGGTGCTGCACCATAGGCCCCAGCCAACTCTAATTGGCTCGATTGAAAAGGGCTGGATTGTAAATCGCCCCATGTATGAAAGATAACGACACCCTTCTAATGGCACTTCTGTTGGTGCAAAGAGGGTTGTGTGTGTGTGTCTGTGTGTGTGTGGCGGGCAAATGGAAGGAGCCTGGCACTGAGGCTGGCATTGTGACCAGCCTGACAGGGCTGAAAGAGGTCTTTGTCTCCTGCGTTTCAAATTAGCCCAAAAGCTTTGGCTGAGAGGGGGGGTTGCACTGGGAGACGAGAACTGAGAGAAAGACGCCTAAAATCCGTTAGAGGAAGAGAAAAGCCTAATGAGAATAAATTCAACACGGTGGATGATGCTGCTTTTCTTTGACGGCATTGAGACAGGACGTTGATAGAATGACTCAGTTTCACCATGAAATGCAACAGGCAGTTGGGGAGCAACTGCTTCCTCGAGGTTGTTGAGGGTGAGAGTTTTTTCAGAAGGTTGACAGTTGACATTTATGAAATGTAATTTGACTGAATGTTGCTCACAATGCAATCACTGAAAATTAGCGTAATTCCACGTGTAGGCATTTCACTCAGTGTAAATTGGCTTTTGTCTCCACAGAGCCCAGTCACGTCACACTCATTTTAGTTACACGATATCAGCTGCATACATATGTCACATTTAAACCTCCCAGGCAATATTGTGTGCCAAACACGACTGCTAGCTCCAAGCATCGATAAGCCATATATCACTGCTATGGCGTAGTCTACAGGATTAAACCTCCACAATGGGCCTGTAACATTGTAAGGAGGTGCACTCTAACGGGCATGACTTCATTAAATTCAATCTCATGTCTAGAGAGGAATGTGCCTAAAGTGATGACTGCCATTATCCTCTCAGAATGGGGATCCCCACTGCCGACCTCTCAGGAAATTATCAAGCAAAGATAAAAACCACAGAGAAGTGTTATCAGTGCAGTTTATCCTCCCTTTTCACACTCGGTGAAAATGTAATAAGTTTCTTAATCTCAATCTTAATCCATTCATGCATATGCATCCCTCAAGATGCTGTTGGCTGCCCTGCATTTAAGAAATACCCTGAAATTTGCATTTATATTGTTTATATTGTCACCATAATGTGAAAGCTTTTCAAATGTTAAACATGTTTTGTTTTTTTTTCCCTAAATGACACTGTGGAGCTGATCATAGGCTGTTGAGTGTTGTTTCAGTTGAGTGTGGGGGGGGATTGGGAGAAGGAAATTATCTGAATTAATGGAATGAATTCAAAAGGTTCAAAGGGAGTTAAGGTTTAAGCTCATTGCAACAGAGACCCTTGTCATTATTGCAATCAGAAGAAATTGGTGTTCAAAGCTGTAGGTGTTCAGTGGCAGTAAAGCAGAAGAGATGGACATGAAAGCAGAATTTCAGCTGTCACTGCAGTGCCAAACCTTTACCCTGATTGTTGAAAGGTCAGAGCGGAGCTGTGTAGCTCCCTGCATTTTCTTTTGACGTGAGGCTAATGTAATAAGACTCCGACAGGGCTCAGGGGTATTGGGGTCTATTGTCTGATTATTTTTTTGTGACGTTAATACCAAGACAGATCACCTCATGTCCTGTGGGAGTTGGGACCAGGTGGGGATCATTGAATGACAAGCAGAGAAAAGGTTGAAAAATTGTTCTTATGTAGTTTTTTTTAAACATGAAGATGTGTGTGGCTTTCTGTCGACAGATTTTACTTTGATTTTTACATATTTACTAATGCTACTGCTGTACCCATCTGCTCTAAGCCCTCCCAATGGTTTCTGAGTCCTGGGCACTATAGCCAGATTGATGGCTATTTTTAGCCCTTAAAAGTGAACCTCAAATACATTTAAAAGATTTTCATTGATCCCAAATAAACGTAGTCTTTTGGTGTCAGCTGAAAATATGTGTGGATTTAAGCTCCTGGCTCGCTGCACTAAAAATGCTTCCTGTGCCAAATCAATGGATCCTAATAAATCAGCAAAACATACAAACAGAAACAGGTCTACACATCGACTTCAGCTAATGGATGCAAACACGCTCGTGTGCACATCAAAATGATTTACTAATTCACTCTGAAATATAGTCAGGCACATTATGACCTTGTTGGTTTTTCAACATTCACACACTGGACAAGGTAGGCAGACACCCACAAGCTTCCTCTCACGTTGTGTGTCTATTATTCAATTATTTGATTGAATAGTGTGACCTTGACTGTGTTTTCTCTCCCTAATGGTGTCTGGGCAGGCTGAAAAGAGTGACAATGGCTTGCGGCAATGAGAAGGATAAAAGCAGCCTTGCTTTCGCCCATGTTCTTGACTCTGACAGTAGTGATAGGCCTTTAGGCTTCACGTGCATGGCTCTGAAGTCATTCGAGGGGGGTGGGGGACATGTCGAGCTGTGCTGCATCAGTTAGAATAATTTTGCATCTCTCCTATAATGGGTTAGACGAGCAGAATGTAGCAGGGTTTTTTTTTTTCATCAGCTAACAAATGTGCTTTATGATGCACAGAGTTAACTTAAGATCTTTGTGCATTTTTATCTTGGAGATATATGATATATGATGGAAGTAAAGCTCAATGTCAACTGTGACTGATGCAACTTCTAAAGCACATAGACAACCTGAGAGGAAAGAGATAAAGGTGGAATGTGGAGTGAGTGTAGCAGAGGACAACAGAAGAAGATTCAAAGATCTGTGTTTTTGTCCAGGTACAGCAGTAATTCATCTTGGAGTATGGGCAGCACTTTCCAGGGAACCAAGCAGCTAGTAATTATGGATTTTACAGTATTGCAAACTGGTTTCTGTGGTGTCGTTAAGAACACAGCAGTCTTTAACAAAGTGTTAAAGCATTTCTAATCCACACTTGTGTTAAGCTTAAAATTTCACCGCAGTAGCTTAGCAAGTGATGGAACCCACATACATTATAACAGCTCAAACACTGAGAAATTACTAAGAGCTTTGCTGAGATTTAGGCAAGCTCAGCCCCACCATGCTGTCAAAAGTAGTTTATTGAGGGGAAAAAAGCTTTAATGTTGAAAATACAGTTTATACCAGGGGTCTGCAACCTTTACTATCAAAAGAGCCATTTTGCCTCTTCTTCTGCCCAAAAAAATAGTCAGGAGCCGCAAAAAATAACAGCTTGTAAACTTTTAAAAGTTTTCCTCTTTTTTATTTTACCTGTTACAACCCTGAACACAACGACAGAAGTGCATTGTGCATTTGTAGGCCTACTTTTAAATAAATTAAAGTGTAAACTGAAGCCTGTTTGAGTCCTTCCTATATTTGTGTAAAAGTAACATAAAAAAATAAAAATAAAATAAAATTATAAAAACCTTTGACAAGTCCATGTCAGTGTTCTCTCGTCCTCTTCGGGTTTTTTGCTCAGCCTGCAATCAACTGATGCACCTGAACATACAAAAAACCTACATCAGCTTGGAGTCTGAAATACATGTTGTTGTTTATTTCAGAAAATAGTAGCTTATTAAATGCTACTGTTCTTACCTGTTTAAACTTGACTTCTGTGTCTGAAGTTCACTATTGCAGGTTTCAGGCTGTTGGACGTTAATGTGACGTAAATTTCCCTCGACAAATTATAAATTAAAAATAGCTTTTTTTTAAACTTAGATTGCACCAACTCAAACTTCAAGATAACTGTGCAACAAAATAAACTAATAATGATAATATATGAATAAAAATGAATTAAGAAACAGCCTTTATTTCATGCCTAACCTGCAGGTTTATGGTATGGCTATACAAGCTGCTGTGTATACTGCCACCCACTTTGCAGGGGAATGTCATTTGGCTTTCAGTGTGTGGGTGTGTTCAAGCAGCTGTCCGGACGTCACCTGTCAACAAACAGACCGATAGTCATGTGTGAGTTCCCAATGACAGGCTCTGTACTTGTGGCACTTCAGATGGCCTTTAAAATATAACACCCCAGTATCTAACAAGGACACACATCACCACCACAACCTCTGGTGAGTGGACTCAGATCAACATCTGTCAGGCACCAGGGCAGTGTAACCCCACCCCCAGTATATAAGGGGGGGTTACAGAGGATGTGGAAGCAAGGTGAAAGGTCACAACCCTAGTATGCATTGTAATCAGATTGAAGGAGGATCTTAATCAGGTTCATTAGGGGCCTGTATTCATTGAGACCAAACACCTCTGACCTTCCAGCTGAGGCACATAACCCCGACCTGGAAGAGACCTGGACAACCATCTGACATTACTCTACTGATGAGATCTCCAAAGCTGACAACCTAGTAACTGAATCAATTTTATTTTCAATGCACTCTCAAAAGTCAGCATCAGCATCACTGCATAGAGACATAATGGTGGGATTCATCTGTATTATAACTTCATGTATTATTCAGTAATGCACCGACATCAGGGCTTTTATACAGCATCCACACTCATTAGACATGCGCAGAAACCATGATGAATATGAATACAAATATCAGCTTTGCATATAGTGATTAATTATTACAAAGAGCAAATGAGCTGCTTGTATGTTTCATCTGTGGGAATTGTCAGTGTATTTCTTTCCCACTAAGCTGAATTAGTAAGTAGCTGAAAAAGTAACAAAGACAAATTGTTTGTTGCTCCATATTCTCCAGAGTAATATGAACTTCTGCAGCTTTTTGTTTGTTACTATTAATCCTTTATGGTCTTATGTAATGTTTTTATTAATGCTATGAATGGGGCGTAAGAAGAACATTGTCCTAATGAAAAAACATTGACCTTTCAGTTATTGGAAGGTGTTCTAAGCACGAGGACACCTGTCACCACCAGCTTATTACCTGCTCTGTTTGGAAGAAAAATAGTACAGCTGTGTATTCAGTCTCAAGGCAGATCTAGTCTGAGAGTCCGCAGTGTGAATGGCTGACCTACTGCGCTCGCTAAAATGATCTGAGTGCAGAGACTGTGACATGGCCCCAGGAGGGACTCCATGAGAGGAAAGAGCCACCTGGCAAGGGATTGGAAGACTAATCGTCCCTCTGGTATTAGGCTTTCTGTATCAACTCTCCTCAAAGAATGCCGTGCATCACACAAACACATGCAAATCCCAACCGTACCGCAAATACAGTCACTGCCATTGTTCCCTTACTGTTCCGCTCAAATACACACTCTGCACCTGTTCAGGAAATACCACTAGGTAAAGCCCTTTGAAGTTGTGTGGACCACCCAAAGCGTCCTCACAACAACAATGATGAAATAAAATTTGTCCACAGAAGAGTATAAAGACATGCCCCCTCACACACACATACGTGACACATCCATCAAAAACCGTGAGATACTCTCCTTTTAGAAAGTGTTCCTTCTCTAAAGACGTTCAATCTGCTGTTACTCTGAGACCCACAGGAGAGCCAGCTGGGGACGGAGGCCAGTGACAACACTTGAAAGAAGAAGAAGAATGTAGGGTTGAACTTGGCAATAAATGAGGCTCAGCAGGGCTGATCAGATCCTTCTGGCTTTCGGTTTTGTCTTTGTGTGGGGGAAGGGCATTTCTCTTGAGTCTTTCACTTCTATATTATTAATGACGCCTTTCCGCAGTGGCAAGAGAGCCAAGCCATTTACATTCTATTACACACAGTAGTTCAAACATTTTACAGCGTTGCATCTCATTCACCCAGTCACACTGACAGTCGGGCAAGGAAACGTCAGCACGTAGCCAGGGCCAGGAGTTGAACCACAGATCCTGAGCTACAGCCGTCAGTTGTAGCTTCTACTCTACTGTACCTCTACTGTAATAACTGCCAGGTGAATCCACTAATAACTTTGCTGCTTTGCTGACATTTAGAAATTCAGTTGATGCTGAGTAGTGTTTGCAGTCTTCTATACAGTGAAGCAAGACTAATCTAACTCTTCCAGAAATCTAGACCATTATGCTGCTTACCAACGAAATGCCCAGCACAATGGAAGAGATAAGTAGGCTTCAGCTGCTTTGGTGCCACCAGTGCTGGCTGGCTAGCACACTTGTGGCCCACTGCCCGGAGCGACACCTGGCACCTCTCCCTCAAACACAAGCAGGCACACACACACACACACACACACACATACAAAGTGTGTTTGACCAGATGGGAGCGCTTTCTTAACAATCAAGATTTAGAGTGTTAACCAGCCAATATGACACGAACAGTTACACTGAAGCAATGATATCCAATCGATTGCCGTCTCCCGCACTCAAACAAGATCGAAATAGTTGTCCCTGACAGCTCTTCCTCTTCTCCCTCTGTCTACCTCATTTGGCCCCACAGAACAGCCAGATGGTGGAGCTCCAGAGGAATCAGCTGCGGGATGACATCAAGGAATACAAGTTCCGGGAGTCTCGTCTGCTGCAGGACTACACCGAGCTGGAGGAGGAGAACATCTCGATGCAGAAGCAGGTGTCCATGCTGAAACAGAGCCAGGTGAGGATGTAGCAGTGCTGCAGGTCTTCATGTGCAAAGTTATAATAATGTAAGAGGAGAATGGCGGGGATGCAATCATATGACTTAATTAAACAGTATCCTATCATGCTGCCTATTGGTAGCCCTACAGGCCCTCCACTTTGCACACAAGCACTTGATGTGTCTCATCCTTGAACCAATTAAAGTGCTAAACAAAGGCTGAGCGCTGTGATATTAAGATTTAATTATGATAACAAAAGCACCCTCTCATAAACTAGAGGTAAGCAGCTGCTTTTGTTTTCTGCTGAGCGGAATCAGAGCTGCCATCTGATTGTGGAAGTGTTTAGACTCTTTTTAACAAGTATAGTTCTTCACAGTAGAGATCCAAACACTTAATTATACAAAGTACCTTTATTTTAAGAAATGAAAATATCCCCACATGCACAAACAAAAACAGGGCTGAATCAATTTCCCAGTAGGATGTTTGGTTGGTTGGAGTTGTCAATTCTCTCTATAGGCCCCTAGTTTCTTACATTATGTTTTCTTTCTGATGGGGTAAAGCAAAGACCAACAATATAATATAATACCCAGAACCTGTTAGCAATAAAATGTATATTCATATTTGGACATTTTCATAAATTGCATCAATACATAAGACCATAATTTTTTTTTGTCCAGTTTTTTTTTGCCACACATGAAACAGATGATTTTTATTCAGGTTGCATCTAATTAGGTTTGTTTGTCTGGGAATACAAAATCGGTATCTTCTCCTACGATGCCCAGGTGGAGTTTGAGGGTTTGAAGCATGAGATCCGTCGTCTGGAGGAGGATACTCAGTTCCTGAACAGCCAACTGGAGGATGCCGTCCGCCTGAAAGAGATTGCTGAACGTCAGCTTTCAGAGGCCCTGGAGACCATTAAGACTGAACGTGAACTGAAAGCTTCTCTGAGGAAGGAACTTTCCCACTACATGAGCATTGGAGACACTCTGTACCACAGGTGAGTAAAGCACAAAATGGATGCTCACAGGCTCCAGCATACACCATAAAGAGCGCTAAGTAACACAGTGTTCCCTCGTTTGCCCTCAGCCCACTCAGCATCTCTCTGGACGGTCTGAAGTTCAGTGACGATGCCGCCACCGAACCCAACAACGACGAGGCTCTTTACGGATATGAGAATGGCTTCAGCAAACTGGCCAATGCCATTACTGATGACAACCGCATCTCCACACCCAAGAAGGAAGAACTGTTCCGTCCAGCACCCAGCCTCGTGGACGACCTCCTGAGCGAACTCAACATCTCAGAGATCCAGAAGCTCAAACAGCAGCTGATGCAGGTTTGTTCCTAATTACCATGCTCACTTAGATTATGACGTAAATGACTGGTTTCAGCAGTATTTGTGTTCCGAAGAAATTAATAGTAACCTTATGACAACCAAAACAAAATAGATTGAATCTAGGCTGGAAGTGTGTTTGAAGGATCCTGACCTAGGCTGCCGCTGAGATGTAAATCCCCTTATAGTAAAGTTAATCCAGGGAGACTCACAAACAGGCTCCACTGGGCTGCAAGGCTGCGGGTGGTGGCACCAGAGGAACTGCCATCTGCTTGCTCATCACCCCATGAGTCCAAGGCAACGCCTGATTGGGCACCATGGTTACCAGAAAGTACTTAGAACCTGTAGGTAATGATTGTTTTGAAGACTAGGGATTAAGTTTTTTTTTTTTTTTTTTGCGTCTCCCTTTATGAAACATAAACATGGTGCTAGATGTGTGAACTTGAAGTTGTCTCTGCGCTACCCTGCTATTTGCAAAATTGGAGTTCTGAAACTGACGACTGTGGGGGTGAAGCTGACAGTCTGGAACAAAGCCCTGTAGCATGTCATACTACCTCAAGCTACCTTCCACGGGTTACTAATTGGAAATCAAACCAATGAAACCATATTCTCCTGTGGATTCCTACCTGATTTTATTCCATTGATTAGGTCCAAAGTGATTAGTTCCAGACATCTGCTCCTTGAGTGTCCCTGGCTATCTAAAACATCCAGTATGGATTTTGCAGCAGTGGGATGGACACAGATGTGAACTAGCTGCCTTTGTCTAAACTCCAATGATGTCATTCAGAATGAGGGTGTGATGAAATATTCTCTCTTATCATGATGTGAATGGATTAGTGTCCGCAGTATCTTATTTCATTCACAGACATTTTGTGTAACAAGTGAAATTTGATATAAAGCAGTGCTCGAATAGCTCAGTCTTCAACAAGGCAAGCCATGTTTATTAAGCATGCCGTGCCTGATTTATTATTATTAGCTAGTTCACATTCTGCTTCATTAAAAATGTATGCAGATGAGTATGACCATGATACTTCATATTACTTGCAGTTCAGCTTCTGAAATAGCTTGGTGCTTATATAGGCACAATTTTGTAGCAGTGTGTAAGACGACCTGCCCAGTTTCTGTGCCAGCACTGAACTGAGTCCTGCAAATTGTCAAGGTCATCCTGACTCTGATCCTGGACTACTGGGCAATGAGCCTCACATAGCTTGGCATCACAAACCTGATAGTGGGTAGAGTTTTCACATGACACGTAATCCACTGATTTATGATGATCTTTTATGTTCAAACCAAAAATGATTCAGATTCAAGGAGTTAACACCTGAAATTTCATATGTGCCTCAAGCCGAGAAAAGCATTGTACCTTCATCATAAAAAGTATGGTGATTTTACATGTCATTGCTCTTTGTGTCTCTTCATCTCTCTTCACCCTCAGATGGAGCGTGAGAAAGTCAACCTGCTGTCCACCCTTCAGGATTCCCAGAAACAGCTGGAGCAGGCTCATGGTGCTCTGTCAGAGCATCAGGAGAAGGTCAACCGCCTCACTGAGAACCTCAACGCTATCCGCAAGCTCCAGGCCAGCAAGGAGCGTCAGTCTGCCTTGGACAATGAGAAAGAGCGTGATAGCCATGAGGACGGAGACTACTACGAGGTGGACATCAACGGACCTGAGATACTAGAGTGCAAATACAAGGTAATTGTCTTTTAGTTGATGTTAGTGGAAACCACAAATCTACAGATCCACATTAACGTTGGATTAATTCATCTAAATTACTTCCACCCAGAGGAAACCAAATGTCTTCCAGAGTGTCCGGACTTCATTTATACATAACAGTTGATGTTGCTTTGCTAGGTTGCAGTTTCTGAGGCAGGAGAACTGAAAGAAGAACTGAAGACTCTGAAAGCTGAATACCAGGCCTGTCAGTCACGTTATGAAGAGGAGCGCACCCATCTGGAGAATGATGTCACAACACTGGGAGAGAAGCTGGCAACGCTGGAGAAAATGAGTCAGGCAGAAAGAGCAGAGAAGGCTAAGCTAGAGAAGGAGCTGCGCAAGGTGAGATGCTGAAATTCTACTAAGGGATGGGAATGGTGTTTGTAGTCAGACAGAAGCAGGTCTGACTGATTTATTTCTCTTTATGTGTCTTCAGTTGAGCGATGTGGCAGGCGAGTCCCAAGGTAGCCTGAGCGTGGCACAGGATGAGCTAGTCACCTTCAGCGAAGAACTGGCCACCCTCTACAACCACGTCTGCATGTGCAACAATGAGACGCCCAACCGTGTCATGCTTGACTTCTACAAGGAAGGCAAGGGTGGCCGGAGCAGCCCGGAAGGACGTGGCCGCCGCTCTCCTATTTTGCTCACAAAGGGGCTCTTCCCTGAGCCTGGTAAGACCGACCTAAGCGACGGAGCCTACTCTCCAGTCTCCTCCTTGCCCTCTCCTGTGTCCGACCACCGCCGCGAGCCCATGAACATCTACAATCTGGTGGCCATTATCAGAGACCAGATCAAGCACCTTCAGCTGGCTGTGGACCGCACCACTGAGCTTTCACGGCAGAGGGTGGCCTCCCTGGAGCTTGGTACTGTGGCTGACAAGGACAAGGAAGCCTGCATGGAGGAGATCCTCAAATTAAAGTCCCTGCTCAGCACCAAGAGGGAACAGATTGCAACTCTGAGGACTGTCCTGAAGGCCAACAAGCAGGTCGGTTGATTGATTGATCTTTCTTTTCTACTCCACAAATCTCTTTAACTACTTTGGTATCACTGCCAGACATTTGTGGGTTTTCCTTGAAGTACAGAAACGGAAAAAGAGGATATCGAGCTATTTAAGCTCTGCTCAGCTGTTGTAGCAAATGTGTTGTAGACTGTGACTCCACACTGGTGGAGACAGCGGTGCCATGGTGACAGCTGCCCAAATATTTAGGTTTGAAGAACAGTCCTCCAAAGCATGTGTGCAGTTGTTCTGGTACTTCTTAAAATATGCTTTTGATTATCCAGCGACCATTAAAGCACAGGGTTGAAAACTCCCAATAAACCACACATCTAAGGCTTTTAAAACCAGTAACACTAACTAACAGTAGAAGCTACTTTAGACAAAAATTGCTATACACCTATGACGCCTTCCAGCTGCTCTGACCCTTTTGATCATCTTGTCCACCCACAGACAGCTGAAGTTGCTCTGGCTAATCTGAAGAGCAAGTATGAGAATGAAAAGGCCATGGTGACCGAGACCATGATGAAACTGAGGAATGAGCTCAAAGCACTGAAGGAAGACGCTGCCACCTTTTCTTCACTCCGAGCCATGTTTGCCACACGGTAAGAAACATACCCTTATCTGGTCAGTGAGTGTCACAAAAAGTCTTTCAGTCCAGGCTCACATCTGACACACACTCATTTCTCCAACATCCACTTTAGCCTCCCAGTATGTTTGTCCACTTGGTGCATAAATGTCTTACGGACATGAGGAGCACTTTTAGTTTTAAACAGTGAGAGTGAGGACATCTTAGAAAAGTTGGGAGACTTTTGGTGGTCGTCACTTCTTGGCTCACCGTCCAAGGGTTGTTTGAGAATTAAGACTTGGTTTAAGGGTTTAGGTTAGTTAGGGTTAAGGGGCTAGAAAATGCATTATCTTAATGAGAGTCCTCACAAACATAGTTGTCTGTGTCTGTGTGTATTAAATGGGCTGGCACACACTAAGCTTTTCTGATTCCAAAAAGAAGCCGGTCAAAGGTTCTGGATAATCCCACCTCTTCTTGGTCTGGATTACACATTTACCCCTTAACAGAAATGTTCATTCACAGCTTGTTTGTGTGTTTATGTGTATGTATATTGAGGATGGCAAGAAATCAGTGCATTTCTATGGGCACTGGTGTTTACTTTTAGATTACTGATTCCACGATGGCTCCACAACCTAATTTATGAGCAGCTTTTTCTTTGTGTTTGTGTTTTTTTTTTTATGCCAGTTTGTCCTGAAAAATATCAGCTATGGTCCAGATGGCTGTATCTTGATACTGAGACTGTCTTTTTTTTCTGCATTTTAAGACTCCTCCACAACACAGCTCAAGCTGTGCAGAGACAGGAGAGTTGGAGGAGGAGGGTAGGGAGTGGGGACAGTATTGTCGAACAAAGGTTACAGAGACTAAAAATGTGTGGGCAGCCTTGCATTCTTCATCTTACCTATACAGTAATTCAATACATATCACTGATAGGTGCTTGCTGAAGTAACTCCATATACCTGCAGTGTCTAATCAATTAGTAACAGGAGGAAACCTCCACTGTCTGCAAACACACGCATGTGTGTGAGGAAGGGTTTTTGGTGCACTGCAGTGCAGGTGGCCATAGTGGTGGTTCTCAATCGTTGTCCTGACGGAACGCTGTCCGGCTTTTTTTCCAACTGTTCCAGCACTACCCACTGCTTATTGCTTGATCATTAGTCCGTCAAAACCTGGAAGTTGCTGGAGACTTCACGCTGTGGTTACCGACACCACCGTCAACCAACAAAATATCGTCCAAAATCTGACAGGAACTACTTGTAATTTCTGTTAATGACAATATTTCACCCTTGATTGGCCCATGGGTTGTATATTTTACAGCAGTGTAGCAACAGTTTGAGTTCATATTTGGTTATAGCAGGCAGAGTCATCGTTATGTTGACCACATAGCATTACATAGAGCATTAGTTTTTACCATTTGCATCTACACCATGTATTCCTACTTATCCACCATGTATCTCCCTTTTACCTTCCCTGATGAGGTTGTTGTTTTAGATTCATCCCCAGCAGTCTGTCAATCTTCTGCAGCCTATGCATGTAAAACATTCATTGGGATTCTATATAGGATTCACGTATTGGTATGTAAATTCTGTGCTATATGGACAAAGTTGGGTCAGGGGACTCTTTGAGAGCCTAGGGTATTCGCCTTAGAGAGGTTTCCCACACTCCCCCCCCTGCTTTGTCTCCCCCCTTCTACCCTTCCTCACCAGCAAACACCCGGCTCTCTAGTCATCTGGAAAAGAAGGAGAGGAAAGGGGCAGACCTTCGGTTAAAGCCCTCTACAGGAGCCCAATTGAAGGTCTTTATTTCTCTGAGAAAGTCTGTAAAAGTGGATTCTTGAGTTGTGGAAAACTGACACAAATCTGTGGTCTCTGACAAAGGGGAAGAGGAGTGGAATGTAAAAGAATGTGTAGGTCTTTGTGTGAGGCTTATGGTTATCTCTTCCTGCTGTTAGTGACTCTCTTATAGATTAAAGATACTTGAACATTTCATGAGATGCAGAGCTGAAAGTTTTACAAGTGTGTGTGCGTTTTTAGCTGTTTCTGTGTGTCTCTCCAGCTGCAGCTTCTGGTGTCATGTTAACAGTAAGCGCCTGCCTCTAACATTCCTGAGACATGCCTCGACATAGTCTCAGCTCCAGCTCATACTGATTAACAGTCCAACCATCAGCCCAAGTCACATAAACTCTTGGAACATGCACTCCAGTTATCCTGCCGTTCAGGGGGTAGTTTTATTTTATGTCTATTATCGTTTCTTCAAATCTTTTCTCCTCCTCCTGTTTTCTCCATAAAATCTGTCCTGCGGTGACCAGTCAAAGTGCAAACAAGGCTATAGTAAAGGAGGTTTGTGTGTTTGTGCGTCTGTAAATGTATGTGGATTTAAGGCTATTTATGATTTATAAATCGTTACAGTAAGGTGCAAATAAAGTGCCTGTTTGTGATTGTGAATATGATGAGTGTTCATCCTGAAAAGGCCAGCAGCAGCCCCATGGCCCCCTCAGCCATTGTGACACCACTCCCTATCAGCAGGCGAGAAGACTTCTTTTGTATCGTTCCGGTCCCTAGAATAGACTCCTCTGTTTTTCCCGGGAAAAATGCACACCCCCTTTTCCCCTAGTTAAGAGTGGCTGAACTATCTGAAGGCACATCACCCCCCCGATCCAAGGTCGTCTCCCCTTCTCACACTGGGTTTAATGAAGCCGCACTGATCCCTATTGTCTGGGTGTGTGATCCACTGGGAATTAAACTGCGTACACAAGAGGGGAGGGTATAGTTTATGTTTGTATGGTGGTCTGGTAAGGCCAGAGTTCACATGGCGCACAACCACATGCAGCCCCACACACAGAAAAAACATCTGCGGTTACTTTTGGTCCCAGACTCTGCCTGCAAGACTTGGTTTTATCAAAACTAAACCTGAATTTACTGGTGGGTTTAGTCATTTCAGCTTGTTCCTCCCATGAGTAAATAAACACAAGAAAAAAGGGGTCTATAATTTGACTAAGGAAAAGTAGAGATATATTTTCAAATAACATTTGAGGCAGTCATACCCACTGACCAAACAATAACAGATCTCTCACATGCCTACTGGGAAAGTGACAGTTATAGCTCACAGACACTGTAATACAATACACAAAACATCATGACATAACTAAGATTTCTGCATTCTTGTGGTTTTCCAAAGGCTAAAAGAGTTTGTGGACTGTCACCACATGTTGGCCACTCCCAAATAAAGTAAATACTTTAATAACTAAAAGATTAAAAGGAGCAGAGTGAAGCTCCCTACCAGGTAAATTGTGACTCATTGGATTTGGTGCTACACAGTTGGGAGATTGGCTTACCAAAATAACCTACCCCTCCCTTTGTAGAGGTGTGTCAGTCATTACTGAAGAATATCACACAGATTGCTGTGTTGGCAACTCAGAAAGAAGGATTGACCAAAGTAGGGAAAGAGAAAGTAACTGATGCGGGTAGACAATGAAGGAAAAAAAGGATTCATAGGGAAGAGTCAGTAGAGAGGAAGTGATTAAGTGGCGCCAAAGAAAAGCAGAGAAGGAGGGTATGAGTAAGGAAATGACAGCAGTCACTGAGTGGAGATATAACCCCCAGTCACGACCACCTCAAAATACCTTTTTGTGACCTAGTTTTATCCCTGTCCAGCCGTAGACACACACACATACACATACGTAGGAGGATGGGGTGTAATGCCGCAGTGCAGAGATACGGAGCAGTTAATGGACAGGCTCCATATTGTGCACTACTTCACACAGAGATGGGAGATGGAAGAGGTGATAGAAGTGATACCGTCTCACTCCAGCTGGAAATGTGGACGTCAGGTGTGAACCATTAAAGCTCAGAACAGTGACCCACATTCCTTTCCTTTGACATTTACATTTCTCTGAATTCTCTAGCCCCCCAAGCCTGTTCCTCAGGTGACATACATAGAATCTTCTCAGTCATCCCCCTCAGGTTAATGCTGGTAACCTAATTGTATAGATTCCATTATTGACCTTCACTCCACAGACACTCCCTTTGTGCTCAGATGTGTGTAGCAGCAGGAGCAAAACAGCATCAATGAAAATGAAAATTCTAAAAAATCAACACAATAGTTCAATTAAGTACAATGTGACTCGTGCTGAAATAAATTTAGCAAATCTAAAGATGATCACATACTTGTCAACGTTCACTATGTTGCAGTATTCCGTTTATTCAGGTTTTTGAGTAATTTGCTAAATATCTGTTCATGTGATTCAAAATGAATTGAGAAAATATTATTTTGCAAAGTTTGAAATGGCTGATGAAAAGTTGGAAATGCAGGAGCTCTGCACGTCTTGATTGGTCCGCACACCGTGGCTCAATGGCTCCACCTGGTGGTTGTAATACCGCTGTGTAACTAGGTAAAAGGTCATGTTCAAGGTGCTTCAGCTTCGGTTGTTTTAGTCTTTGAATGTCAGTTTCTCAAACATGTAGCTTGGATATGCTGGTGAAGATTGTAATAGCTTCAGTGCAAACATAAGAGAAGACTAACAAACTATTTTCTCCCCTAAGTTATAGACTGTGGTGTTGCCGAAAGCGACAGTTCCCCCTGTTGGTTTGACAGCTGAAAACGTAATAAATATATATCTAATGATAAACTTTTCTCTCTTGTAGCTGTGATGAATATGTCACCCAGCTGGATGAGATGCAGAGGCAGCTGGCTGCAGCAGAGGATGAGAAAAAGACCCTCAACTCGCTGCTGCGGATGGCCATCCAACAGAAACTGGCCCTGACACAGCGCCTGGAGGACCTGGAGTTCGACCACGAGCAGACGCGCCGGGGAGGCAGCACGGGCCGGGCTAAGGCGCGCAACAAGCCCACCAGCAGCAGCAGCACCGCCGCCAACAACCCCCACGTAAGTCAGAGTCTCACCTGCTCTGGCTCCGGCCGACCAGAGCACAACAACGCCGTGCCCAGTGGCATTCTGGGAGGCCCCGTGGTCTTTTGCAGCGAGAAGTACAAGATCTACTGCGACTGAGGCGGCTACCAAGTCCGCAAGGGACTGCTGTGTACAGAGGGGAGGGGGCCTACAGGCCGGACCCTCCCTGCCTTAGTGTTAAAGAGCCCCACTCGCTCGCTTAACTCCCTAGCCAGTCTGCGCTCCTCTAGGGACTGCTGTGTGACTAACTGGCTGCTTGTGTGTGCTAGTGTAAACGCTTCGGGGAATGCAGGTGTATGTACAGTGTGCACTAGACGTTTGGACTGTAGTAGACATATACGGCATGTGGATTATTGGGCCCCGGTCATATTGGGGGGTTTTGTGGATATTATGGAGTGTCTATTCTTTCCGCTGTCGTGGTGCTGTACGTATGATGTATAAAGTGACAGCTTCCGTGCTTGTTTGTTCTGGTCCCCTGAGTGAATTGCCTGGTAACAGTAACACATTGTGTGGGCAGGGACTTGTAAAGACGATGTCAGTCCGATAATGACATGACATCGTCTGATCTTTGACTCTTCTGTTGGCATCGGTGCTCCTTTACAAAAAAAAAAGCCCCCTTTTCTTCCTCCGCCTCTTCGTCCTGCTCCCACAGGACTGACCCGCATCCAGCAACCCAGTGTTCAATCAGGTCACTCTTAAATGTTTACAAGACGATAGAGGAACTAAAATATGCAATCTCCCCCCTGCTTTCTTGCTAGGGGAGCACAGTGTGATTCTTTTAGACATTCAAAACTCATAAGTGGGTTGTTGGCTTAATGATGGAATAGTCCGGGCAGAAAAGGAGCACCTGTGACCGCAGGTGTTTATTTCAGGATTATTTTGAAGCTGTGATGCTAGCACACCAATACAGTAGGATCAGTAGAATCGCATGGCTTTGCAGCTGAAAACACTTATAAGCTTTTTAACTGTTTTTCTGTTGTCAGCCGAGTGGTACAAGGGAAACCCCTGTACTACAGGGCTCTACATTGTAAAAAGAGGAGTTATTTGGTGTCTGGTGAGAAACAGGAGGGCTATCTAGTCCATGTGACCCATTATGTTGGGATGGATTTTTTTCAGAGCCATATTATAAGAGCAAGAAAGTTTGACAAATCGATCTCCATACCCAAATTAAGTGCACTTCAGCATTGGTGCCTCAGGATCCTACTTCTATTGAAAATGATATAATTACTGTGAACAGAGATACATTATAGTTTTGATCAAATATGATTTTTGAAATATGGAGTAAATCCTATAAGAGCACAAATCAAAAAGGCACCAACATCTGGATAATAAATCAAAATAGCAAAGAAAAAAAAACAACCTATCGCTTGGCAAAAGTGCCTGTCAACCCAAACATTTGATATATTATCTGTTGATGTAAAGCCCTGTCCCTGTGTCTCATGTTGAGCTAACTCTGTTCTTTTTCTTCTCTCCCTTCGTCTTCTCTTTCCTTGTATTTTTGAGATATCTCTTAAAGCTTCCTACTCGTTTCTGTGTGGTTGTGTGGCTGAAAACTCTTTTCCTCGTGTCTCTCATCTGTGTCTTGTCACTCTGTCACCATAATGACCTTCTCTCTTATAGATTGTCAGCAGCTTGCTCCCCCTGCACCAACACTCACCCTTTAACTAGAATGAGGAATTGTGGGGAAAATTGTCCTCTGAATATTTTTGTCAGGTAATGTCCTCACGTATGTTGTATTCCTGATTTTATGCCTGTGTGTATATCGGCACTGAAATGACGGGCCCTCATGTGTGTATTATGTTTTTAACCTTTGCAAATGGAGGGTCCCCTTTCTTTTTCTGTGTTTAGTGTGTGAGGACAACGTGATGTACTGTTTTAATCTGAACAATAGCTTTAACCCTTTGCAAGCTAGCGTTACGCAAATAAGAAAAATAGAAGTGGGGCTTGTGTTTAATAAATCCATGTACTGCTTGTGGAACATAGACCCATTAGCTTTACGATGCTAAAAGCAGGGTTGATGTGAGGAAATCCTGCAAGATTTCTCAAATTATGCGTTTTCTACTACTACTAAGCTATAAATTAAACTTTATATTCTTAATATGATCGTATTCAGGTTGTAATCTTGCAGGATCTTACTACAGTATTATTTCCTCTCAAGTATGAAGAGAGGGAGCTCATTTATTCCTTCAGAAATAAAGGACAGCAGCAGTCAACCCTGCTTAAATGTGCATCCATAAGTGACAGCACACAGCACGGAGACAAGGCTATCAAAAAAGAAACACAACCTCCTTAGAGGTGAATCACGCTTACGTTTGAGATTTACTTAACTTGCAAGTACGATATATTCTGTTTCTATCTGTTTGCGCTGACGGAGAAAAAGGTTTGAGGCGCAGAGGGGGGAGAACTACTCATGTTTTAAACCAGCTCCTGAGAGAGGGGATAAGAAAGCTGGTGAAGAAAGCCAGATGTCTGGCTGAGAGCTCACTCTGATACTGTGGTGAAATGAGTCCAGGAGTTTCCTGAGGGAGAAACTCCTGGTATTTCTTGGAAGAAAATATAAAAAAAAATAGGAGACTGGTTGCTTAATCAAGCCGAGGACATTGATTCAAATTAGTTGAGCCTTTGACCCTTTCCCTTACTTAGGCTTTGTGGAATTACAGAGCGGTAAATCGACCCCAGGATGTGATTGTGACCAGAAACCCTCTCCCTAAATAGATGACTCCCCACTTTGCTCCATCTGGTTTGAAATCAATGTCTCGCTTATCCGGTGTCATGCCACCTAAAAGCTCCTCCTACCTCCGCTTGCAGGCTCCTCCCACTTCACCTTTCAGTTTTTATTTTATTTTATTTCGTATTATTGGTTTGGTTTTACCCATGATGCATTTTAAGTTCTGTTTTTTTATTAAGCCTGCATGTCAAAAACGACAACTCATCTTCAATAACATGCATGACCATTGAGAAAAGACCCATCTCCGTTGAGATGGTGGGATGTGGCTTCAAACTCTGTCCTTTGAATGCAAGTTCATGGTACTTGTGAGTCATTGGCTTCTTAACCGCACCTGCAGGATAACTTGTGGTGAATGTGCTTTCACATCTGCTCCTCACATACATATATACATATATACAACTGAGAAGCTCCTAACACTGGCTTTTGTTGCTTTGACTAACTACGGCTGCCAACTACTTTTCCTGTATGGACTCAGCTGCTGACCATGTTAATAGTCGCTCTAAATTGACCAATAATGCTAATGCTGATTGTTTGTTTGTTTGTTTGTTTCTCCGTTTTGCAGTAAATTACAGTAGTTCTGCACGGATGACGAAGTGCCAACACAAGAACCATTCTCACAGCTGATTAAGTTCGCCGAAAAGAGTTAGGACTGTAGGCTATTTGGAACACTGCAACAAGGGCAAAATACGAGTGAAAACTCTGACTTTTAAGTCAAATCAACTGTTCGTTCTGACACTTTGTGTGTTCCTGCTGCTGGAAGCCAATTTCTCACAAGTTTAATAAAATTGCGCCCCGAGTTTGAGAAGCCAGGGGACATGGGTTGTTTCTCAGTGTAAAACAACAACTGGTTGTCTGATTTTTCTCTCCTTTCTTTTTTTGTTGGTTTGTTTTGTTTTTGTTTGTTTTCTTAATCTTTGCACTTTTATTATATAGGAACAACAGATTATTTTTAACCAATAGGTGGTTTGTGTGTAGGTTGTGACACCATAGGATTTCATGTTCTCACAAATCATCTGATTTTAAAGAGAATATTTACCCTAGTAAAGGATCCACAAACCACAGACCTACTATTATGACTTTATCCTCAAGATTTTATTCATAAAATAATCATTATTAACTTCTTTTGTTACATTTGCATCATATGTTATGCTGTTGGGTTTCGTTTATGTTTGTTCTACTGCCATGTTCTCTACAAAAAAAAATCCAGGGTGATCAAATTCTGGGGTTTTTACATGTATTTATTATTCCTAGGAATAGTTCAAAATAACAAAATGAAACTTGACAACGCTCTGACTCCAATAGGTAAGTTGTGTTTTGGGAAAAAATTGAGTGATATGATTTGCTTTTCCTAGCTTCTTACCGAGGGCGTTCCAGCGAAACGGGATCACTGACTTTCAGAATTCTCTGCAAGTGCAACAATTAAATTCCAAATTGGAATTGTTTCATTCTCTCTTCGTTTATCGTGCCAAATCTTGGTACACTGTTTAGAATGAAAAGACTCAAGACTCAGAAAGAAGACAAGCTGTCACTGAGGAACGTGTAGTTCAGGCCATGGCTCTCTGTGTGGATGCTGGGGTTTCGTTTTTGGTTCGTTTAGTTCTTCGTTTCTGACCAGTAGTGCCTTTCATTGTTTCAAGGGAGAATCTTAGACTAGTTTTTGTGTTTTCTTTTTTTTATATAATATAGGTGAGAACTTTGGGTTCAAAACGACTGTGAGCAGCAATAAGTGCAAAGGGAATTTGCCCCCTTTCTGCATGAGTGAGATAATAGTTTTAAATTAGATCAATAAAAAATTGTATTGAATTCTGTAGGTCAGTGATCCACTTAAAAATTCAGGGGTATTAAGAAAAGGTTTTTTTATTGAACTGTGGGAACCAAAAGAAATCCCTTTGGCCTCCTATCAATGAACAAAATGCTCCAAACAGCTATAATGTGTTGGGGTAGATCAGTGTACTATTGGAAACATCTACGAATCTCTAGCTTTGTTTGGTGAAGGTGATGTGATATCAATAGTATTGTTGAAAAAAATGTGCAGAGAGCGCATTTATCTTTCATTTGTCCAATTTTGTTTGTTGTTTTTTTATTATTGAATCTTTTTTACATCATCTTTGAGCATTATGTTTTCAGAAAACAGAAAACAATATAAGCATCAACAAGCTTGAATAGTGCCATTATAGCCAATGCTTGTTTGTTGAGGCGTTAAAGTTACCAATACGGTCAAGAAGCTAAAAAATAAAGTGCAATTCAGATACTGTTTTACATTTTCAAGAAAAAGTTTTCTGTTTGCTGGAAGCAATAGCATTGTGATAATACAATTAGCTGTGCAAACTTTATATTGTCATCTTGTGTTTCAGTATTGATCCATAATGAGAGTTTGATATCTTTATATAAAATAATGACTTCACCTGTATGTTGGTATTTATTTGAATTGTCATGCAGTACTGTATTCTTATCAATAATGTGCATTATGATTAGTGGCATATTGATTACAGCTAAATGTCATATGCATGTTTCTCAGTAATGGGACCTTTACACAGAACTGAAAACAAACATGTAAACTTTACAAGGTGGTTTAAAAAAAAAAAAAGTGGGAGTTGGGGTGGGGGGGTCGGGACACAAGTCTGATCAAGTCTGATGTGTTACTGCTGAACTAACCATATAAAAGTGTTTTGTTTGTTTTCTAGTAGAGAGGAGGCGTGTCTGTGTAAAGGTAGTCATACTGGATAAAATCAATAAATGTGACTTAAGTTCCAAAGCGTTTGGCGTCGTTATTTATAGCTCCTCCACAGCAGCAGCAGATGAAGGGTTAAGCAGGGAAGAAGGATACGGTCTGCAGCCCCAGTGTCTCCTCCGAGTGTTCCCAGCTGGAAGCCAGGGGCAGGGGAACTTCCCAGCTGTCTGAGCAGCTCCAGGACATGATCACATTTCACACAATGCACAAAAACACTTCCACCACCTTCTCCCCCTTCAAACCCTTCTGTCTCTCTCCCTGTGTTTCCTCTGCTGTTTCACTTAGACCTCACCCCCCCCTTCCTCTCTCTCCCTCCTCTGCCTTTCTCCATTTCTTTTCCTTTCCTCCCCTCTCCCTGCCTCCTGGAGATGCGCCCATGCACTGATCAGAGCCAGTTTCTGTTGACCTTTTGGTACACCCTGCACTTCCTTTCCAGGCTCTGGAGGCCTGTGCTCTACCCACTTATTATTAAACTGATTTTCGGATGCTGGAGAAAAGCTGTTTGGCTTTTTGGGAAACAGTACATACTTAAATTCATATTGATTAAAGCAAGACTCATAGATAAAAATCAATTCACAGTTCTCAATGCGCAAGATTTTACAAAGCGTTCCAAATGTGTCTTCTTTTCTGTCCAAGGTCCTTCTGATTTAAAATGATTTTAAATATCAAGATCCAACATTATTTTATACCTGAGCCCTAAAATATACTATGCCTAGATTAAGAACTTTTTAAGGGGGTACAACTACAACCCACAAGTAACTTTAGAACCTGGTTCCTTAGATGGCAAAGCAGGTAGAGGGAGATTAGAGGTGAAGACATTTCACAAAATGTTCTTGGTTCTGGGGAAACATCTATTCACACCAAAACTGAAATGAAAATTGCAATTTGGAGCAAATGTTTAGCTTTGTAAAGGTTTAGCCTTAGATTCTAAACTAAGGCTAAACATTTACCTTTCTAAGGCAAATGTTTAGCCTTAGAAAGAATATTAGAAATGACTGATTCAATGTGTGGTAACTTGTTTGGAATCTCTGTAGACTCCCTAAAGTCTGTATTTGCCTTTTAGAGTTGCATCTATCTTTTATACATAGCAATCAACTTTAAATTCTGGCCTCATTTGCTAACGTCTTTATAAACACTTTTAAATATGACATATGGTGTCAAGTGCAGACATTTAATTGTTGCTAGTAGTTTATTGGCTACTGTAAAATAATATATAAAAGATCAATCTCTGATTGCTGAATTGTAATGATTTTAAAGATTTTTACCACACCATAGCTACTCCAGTCTTTCCAAACACTTCCTGGCAACTGCAGAAGTTCCCTTTGGTGTACACATACTCCAGGCTAAGAATCACAGACTTACACGCAGAAGAAATATTACTCCGAGTGAGCTTACTTGTGCTAAAGGCCAAACGCACGGGGCCACTCTGCCACGGCTTCATACCATAAAAGGGCAAGTGTCATCCTAAGAAATTATCCCCGTCTAGTGTTAGAGACTTTAGAATGTAGTAAGAAAGATTTGTCAGTGACTTCCTGTCCTGAGAGGTGATGTTTTATGCAAATATTGTGTTTCATCCAAATTGAGCTTTACAAGCAAAGCGATACACATGAAGAACTTTCTGAGGGCATATGAACTAAAGTGTTCTTAAGGAGTTTTACTTGGTCAGTAGAATTGCACAAAGTTTACAGAGAGGCAACATTTTAAAAGAACAGTCCAGATGAAACCAGCAGAGGCAGATACAGCATTTTCAGTCCCTGAAATGAGTCACCTTCAAGGTTTGTGTGCGACTTTCAATAAATATAGAAACAGTGATTTAATAAAATAGCATTTTAATTACAGCAAATGGAAAACTTCTGCTAACCAGAAATAATTTGCATAAATTATTTCTTGCACATAAGACTTTTGCAGTTCATTACAGCAAGACCATTTGCTACCATTTACCATAGGATGCACTAAATGAATTTGAATGTCAAGAGTTTTAATCACAGCCAGAAGGAAAAAGGTTAACTCACTGTCAACCAGTGACATCACTGTAACAACAGGAGGGCTTTTGTTGGTGCTCGTCTCCTCTTATATCCTCCCCAGTCTGGACTTGACTGGCAGAGGAAATCAGGGTCAGTGGGATTCATTCCATGGCATCAGTCCCACACTATTAATATGCAGGTGCTGTTATTATACTGTGGATCAGGGGTTCTCACAGCAGAGCAGCTGTTTCATATCAGCTGGTGCACTATTAAAAGTTACCACTTGGAGTCACTGTGCTATAGTTGCTGACATTCTTGTGAGTCCCAGAAACTTTCTTGAAGGCTTAACATGGGCCCTGAAAGAGAGACAGTGTGTTTGTTTGCACTTACAAAGAGTCTTCTTTATGTGATTCATCCTGCACAGTCATGTGATAAATCCATGTGGAGCCTGAAGGAGCCACGATCAGCTGGTCTGGATGAGCAGCACCAATCATCAACACCACACGTCCTGGGGTCTCACATGGATTTGCTTCAAACACACAGGTTTCTGAGCAGCTCTGCTGGAGCAGAAATAATACCGCTGAGGATGTTAACATATTTATGACCTGGGGAGTGTGAGCTCCTCCTCATGATGCGTTAAAACATTCCTTTGTCCTGACACTGGACACCGGGTGTGAGTGTCCTCCTTACTGTGACTCACAGATTTCCTTGTTTTATCTTCAGTAACTGTTGGCGTGGTCGCAGGCTGCCAAGTCACCACAGTATCGATTGTGTCAAAAAGCCAATTAAGTGTTGATTCACTATATTGGGCTCTAATTTGCACCTGAAAAACGAGCGAACAAATAACAGCTGACACCCTGATTTGGAGTGTGATTACTCATATAATTGGAGAAGGATGGTTTCGGAAAAGTGTAAAAAGCTCTGGGTAGCTCATCTCACACTAATCTGTGTCAACGTTCACACCTATCTTTCTGCTTGGCTGCTCATCTGCCACTTAATCGCCTTTCTTTGTTAATCCTAACTGTCTGTTTTTGGTACAGCTGTCTGTCTCTCACCTTTTTCCTCTTTCCTCAAACTGTCCCTTCTCTCTTCGTCTTTCCCCCCGTTTCAAGGAGGCAGAGGAGAAGATGTATCCCTGGGGGGCTGTTTGGTGTTGTGCTCGCTGGGGCTCAGCATAACGTCCAAACGGGCTGACGGGAGGAAAGAGGTAAAGTAAACGACAATATTCTAGACTTTGTCTGTGTACACAGGTCTTAATGGAGAGGAGTAGTGGTCGTCTGCCTGGCAAGCAGCCAGACAAAGACGTATTTGATTAGAGAGCCTGGTGCTGTCTGTTGATCTGGGGCAGATGAAAAGCACCAAGCTACAGCACTGAGCACAAAGGGGCTTAATGACGCGTAGCTTAGTTGACACAGGTTTGAAAAAGAAAAGGGGGCTGGGGGTCACAGAGAGGGGTCACAGAGTCAGGCTTCTGAAGACTGACTGAAGTCTTCAGTCCTGGTTAAACTGCTGGTTATGCAGGAAGGTGGGGCAAATATAAGCAGTGGTTCCATACACATGTGGAGTTCATGAGCTGATTAATGCCTGTCTATCTGTGTATGTGTTTTTGTAAAAAAGTAAACACTGACTACAGCTGTCTGATCTGAAAAGTAGCCAAGTACATGCAGGAATATGAATTATCATAAAAACACTGGCGGCTGGAAGCTGACGTTTATTTGGAGAAGGGAAGTGAAGCAACAATGAGAACAGCCCGTGACTAAAACAATAACCTAAAATATGAAAAGTTGTGTTGTCCCGCAGTTTTCCTCACAGAGGCAGCTGACGGCGTCCGTGAAACAGGCCGGAAACAGAAGATAATCGATTACAAAGATCAGTGCAAATCCCGGGCAGTGACTTAGAAATGTAACGCACTTTAAGTCCGGGACTCCTCCCCCGCACTGATAGTCAGCTGTGGAGGGTTTCTGGAGGACGGCTAACACTGGAAACTGGCCTCATCCTTTAAGCGTGGCCCGACGTGACATCCCCTGCCACGCGCTCTCACACGCACACGTGCACTTTGCCAAAACACGGACTTAAAGAAAACGCAAAAAAAAAAAGTTAACCAAGTTAACCAGGTTACTGTCTGTCCCCTGAACCTAATCGTTCATTCCTCGCATTCACGCTCAATGAATGGGGTTGTGGGGCTCGCGCCTCGCGCAGGCGGGAGCGCGCATTGTCTTTTTCCTTTCTGGCCGAGCAGAGGAGACACTTCTGTCTCCGAGAGGGAGGAAAGGAGGGAGGACACGGAGGGAAGGAGGGAGGACCACACTGCTGCCAGTCGGCAGTCCCCCCCCCCCCCACATGAGCTGGCTAAAAACCTCTCGCCTCCGTTAGGAACGTGTGTGGCTGCTTTTTTCGGCGAAGAGGAAAACGGGGGCTCTGAAGTGGAGGCGCTCCTCCGAGTTTAGTCCATCGGACCCCGGCGCCAGATTCTCCGAGCACGGGACGGGTTCGGCGGAGAAAGACCGGATAAGAAGTTCGCGCAAGATGCAGGGGGTTTCGGCTACGGGTAAGTAAAGAACGGCGGCTGTAAAAGAAAGTCTTTCTTTGGGTTGTCTCCAGATGACCACAGCACACACACACACACACACACACACACGCAGTAGATTTGAATTCCAGAATAGTTTTGCCAGCTGTCAACGAGGCAGCTGCAGGCCTGCATCAAGTCCACAACAACGCAGAGTTGTTTTGCTCGTCGGGCTGTTTCACACACACACACACACACACACACTTTAATAGTGTGCGGGGAAGCTGAAGCTGACACGGCAAGAACTGGAGCAAAGCGGTGCCAAACCCTCAGTGAGACAAGGAGCCCCCCCTCACATACAATCACAGTTATCTGGGGACATACGACTGGAAATCAAGTAGTAACCACAGCGGCGGTGGCTCTGATTATGTTGGAAATGGACTCATTCATCCTCCCCACTGGAGTTTGTGTGTCACGTTGCCAGTGTGTGGAATGTGATTTTGAAAGGACGCGTGTGAGTGTGATACCGAGTTCACGACAGACTTGAGATGTGCCTGCGAGTCTGTTCATCTGTCAGTAGGACCGTAGGAGGTGTGCGAGTGTGTCTCTGGGTTTCTTATCTGATTCGATTATGAAATGCATCTCTGAGTTTCTCTTCTACTTCAGTGGCAAAGTCAGACATGAACTGGGATCTTTGGGCTTGGTGATGAAAGAAAGGTTGACGTAGAAAGAAAGAAAAACCAAAAGTGCTGCTAAGTTTTGTTATTCTTTCAATAATGTTCATTATTCACTGTGTCCATGTGTTGCGTTCTGTACAGTCTTAGGATGACAGATCTGGGGCGTTTGGCTTAATCTTCCTATCCATTAACCACAGTGTGATACTGTGAGAACCAAACTCCATAGAAAATTTGGTGAAATCTCCAGATTTTTCACAGAGGCCACAGAATAAAGTGCTATAGTGTGGAGACAAAGAGGGGGGGAGGGTATCAGAGAGTGATAGAGACGAAGTGCTGATGGGACGATATCAGACTGCAGCAGAGGTGAGCTATGCAGAGAGGAAAAAAAAACGCGTGTTTGTTGTGAGACTCAGGGGAGGAATCGATCTGCCGTCCTTCTGGCTGACTGTCTTTTTCCGGCTGTCCAGCAGTGTATCGTTTGTCTCCCACACAGATATTCATTCCCAAGGCCTTGCATGCACTCTTTTTATTTTTGCAGTTCCCTCTTTCTCTCCCACACTGTCCCAGATCAATCTCGACCCCCTCTTCTCTCTGCCTCCCTAAACCCCCCTGCCCAATACACACTTGTGCTTGCACACAGACGCACACATACAGCTCTAGTGCTCACTACAGCCGCCATCAGATGAAATATAACTCTTTCTTTTTTCTTTTCTAAACTTCCCTCAACTCTATTCCCTCCACATGAGAACCCAAGCAGCCCGTGCACTCTCTAATGCTTATTTTTATGTTTATGATGGGAGGGTCAAAAGGGTTGTAGGCTGCTCACGTCAAATCATTGCAGATTATATGAAAATAAACCACAACCTAATAAACTTGGGGGTGCATAACATGCCTCTCAGTTTGAATTCCACCTCAATCCTCAAGAGTTGTTTCCAACTCCATAAAGTTTTCCGACAGTCTTTACTCTCGGTCTTCACGCTCTGTATGCTAAGTAGGTGAATGTGTCTCCGCCACAGGATGCAGAACAATGGTGGTCCACGTGTGGCGGCTCGATTCTCCTGCACGAACGTCCTGACCGGCTCTTTAGGTTATTTATTATTAACAAAAGCTAGTGGGCCTGTCTGTGTTTAACCGGGCCAATGTAAACATCTCCTGTCATGGGTGGATAAACACAGAGCGCTAGTGAGGAGCATGGCGAGGATATTATCTGCCCAGCTCCCCTTGTTCCCACCCTGTTGTTGCTCTCGCTCACTGTCAAACACTTGGTTGTCTTGCAGTGAGTGAGTACACGATTGACCCATTTGTCAGGCTACTTGTCAAATCATAAAGACAGGGACACCGAAATCAAGCCCATAACCTAGACCCCTCCATACCATGTCAGTATTTATTAGTTATTCCCTGATGGGAAAAGCCGAAAGAAAAGTAGTAGTAATGTCTAGTAAGGCTCATCTATTGGGAGCAGGGTATGATGGGAGAAATTTGAATCCAAGTCACTGTTATGATTAAAATGGTTGGTAGCAGCCCTTCTAACTGTTCTAGGGTGGATGTTGGTGTTCTGTTATTTTCAAATGTTGCTGTAAGGGATCAGTAATTCAGCAAATGTACTGACCCTCACTGTTAGAAATAATATAACATCAGCTGGAAGCATTGACTTACATCACATCAAAGGCTTGTCATCACAATAAGGGTGCAATGGTTTGCTCTTGAAATATCTGTATAGAGCATAATATATAAATGTATTAGATTGCAAAAAGTTGCAAAACCAACCTTGTCTGGAAACACAGTTGTTTGGCCACCATGTGAAGTGTTACGGTGATCAAAGAAACCAACATATCAGTCACCCGGCAACAGGGTGTATTCCTGTAAGTGCCGCTCACTGACATCCCCTGCATTTGTCGACTCCCCCAGGTCTTATCATTCTCCTCCAGTTTCATGAAAGAGCGAGAGCATGACTCCGTTTCAGGGCCTTTCAGAAGCTTCGGGCTCCTTCCCAGCCTGCCTGAGTGTCACACTGATTTTCCTAATGGAGGTCATGTGTGCGTCTTGCTGTTGCTAGGTCTTCAGCTAAGATGTTTGCGTGAGCATGTGTGGAAAAGAGGGGCTGTGATGTGATTGAAGCCTTTTTGGACAGCCTATTTTAAGCCTGCATGTCCTCGTGCAGTGCAGTGCTGGACTTGTTGAAGTGCCGTTTACCTCTGAAAAAGAATTCAAAGCACTGAAGAACAACTGGGTAGGATTAGAAACTGGTTTGTGTTGATGTACGGTTTCCTATAGCCACAGCGAATACCTTGTGTCATCACCCTCCTGTTCAACAGGTTCTTTAGGATTTGTTGGCACGCTGCTTCCAGAGGTGTGATTGGAGGTGTCATAAAACTGTTGAAGGTCAAAAGGCAATCATACAGCAGTTTTTATTGCCTACTATTGTTGAAAAATTAATAATGTCACAACTTTTCACCACGCCCAGCTGTTGCTGCTGTGTCTACTTGGGAAAAGCCAGTGAGACAGTGGTACCCAACCCTTTTGATTTGTGATGTCTAGATATGAGTAAACTCAAACAAGTGTGGACATGAATTATGAGTATTTATGAGCAATTAATAGTGTTCAGTGACAAAAGGGTTTTGATATCCTTTAAATCATCTTATGCCTCTTTTCCAATTTGGGAAGTATGATAATCCATGTGTTTACTTCAAATTTAAAAAAATTGTAATAACATGTGAATAATCTGTATCACAGCCATAACTGGAGGACCACCAAGGTGGACACTTGGGTCATAACAGCACAAAATTTACATGCAAATTTTTCATTTGCATTTGGATTATTGTGAAAAATAAGATCCTTGATGTGTGAACTTTACAATAATTTAGTTTTTGATTAGTTAGTAATGAGTCTGATCTTTAATGTTCCTGACAACCTCTGTTAGTCTCATTTAGCCACTTTTTAGAAATTGTCTTTTTAGGGAACATAACAGCTCAATAAATAGTGTGAGAGGGGTATTTATTCATTCATTTTATCTAGAAGTATAAACTTGAAAAACTACAGACCTTATTTAACCAACAACCCATAGACTTTGGGACAAAGGAACAAAAACAAATTTCTAAAGCACTCTATTACATACAGCATAAGGCAAATGAGTTGAAAACAATAATTAACACACATACACATACCCAGACACACACACACACAAAGCATTAGAACATAAGGATGTCTCACAGCTGACTGTTTAATACACCGTTTGCATTTGGCACAAATGATTCATTATATATTTTCTTGCTATCCAAATGACTCCTGCACCGTCGTCATGAAGGCATTAGTTCAAATTTAGCAAACAGTGTTATAAACCATGGTGGAACCTGTGATTTTTCCAGCAGCTTTAACGATCCTGGTAAATTAATTTTTATTTGCCACAGTCAGATTGCCATACCAGTCTGGGATGGTATCACCACGACAATCTCAATCAAACATACACTCTTTCCACAACATTATGACTCCAAAACCTCTTAATTTTCTAATAATGTTAACCAGGACTTGGATTTACCTCATTATTATAGTTTATGAGTCTGACTAAAATTGTCACAGCTTGTGTTCTTATGTAAGTGACCAACTATTGCCATACTATCAGCATATTTTACCAATGTCACATTGCTGTCCTGCATCTGTGTGTGTAAAGGTGTTAAAACAAGGCTTGGGGGGCCCCTGTATTGTACATTATTTATATCCAGTTAATCAATTTTTTTGTTGCGAGAAACAAACAGTTTTTTATTGCTGCAGACTCATCTGTCATCACAAGCCTGCTATGGCGCCGGTAACAACACAGTCAAGTTATAAGTATGTTGTGTGGTAGTGTTAGGGAACGAGCTAAAGTATGACAGCTAGAATAGCAGTAGTGCTAAGTCACATACTGTTTTACACATACTGTATTAGGATGTTTCTGTTCATAGTAGCAGTCCTTCCTGCACAGTATGTTTATACTGGAGGTCTCTTGGCCTGTAGTAGGGCCTGGCTGATACACTGTCTCGCTCTCGCTCTTTCTCTCTCTCTCAAACACACACACACACGACGGAAGTGACCTAGTTTTCTTAAATGGTACCAACTGTTGAGGCCTTCTAGAAATGGACAGAGTTAGTTGGTGTCACCCAAGAAAGGACAAATATGTTGATGCTAAGCATTACCCCAGAGATGAAATTAATCTCAAAATAGTCGTCTAGATAGATCAAGTTGTATGTAAACCAGATGCTGTAGTGGAATAGCTTCAGGCTTCTGAGAGTGGGGGGGGCTCATTAAGGTTTATTGACGGGGTTTTTTTTGTGGCTGGTCTAAAAATGGAGACAAAATCATCTGAAATCAGCCCTGCAATCTGATAACAAAGAGCCGAGACAGAGCCCAGTTCAGTAGTCTTTCACACCCTTGAAGTATTTCTTTCTCAGTCCAAGATACAGAAAAGACACAGCCCTGTGTGTCTGTCTATCTGTGTGTCTTCTCCAGTCTGCTGTCTGATGAGGGGAATTTTCCGGGGAAAGTCATATGGAAAGAAAAATTTGAGCCTTAATAGTAAAAGCATGTTCCATTCTATTTCTCTTCTTTTGTGTGTGTGAGTGTGTGTGTGTCTGTGTGTGTGTTTTATGAGGAGTAGAGCTCCTTTCTAGCACACTGAAGGCATTGTGTTTTTCCTCTCTGATCATCAGAAGGCTAGGCTGTCTCAGAGCAGAGCTTCCTGTACACACTAGGGTGAGGCAGAGAGGTCTGGAGGGAATGGAGGCAGTGGAGAAGAAGAGGAGGAAGATGGAGAGAGACCAAGCCAGGTGGAGGCCATCTCTGGGTTGAGATGGTGGACATCCCCATGTTGGTTGATAGGGATGTCACAAAACCACTTTTTCCCAGAGTATGTACAAAAACCTACATTTGAGCCCTTGCTTTTACAAAGTACTGATTAGAGTACTAGTAGTAATGACACACCTAAAGAATACCTAAGACGTGACAGTTCAGACTTCAATACTGGAAGGAGCACACACCTGACGACCGGAAGTTCTGAGATAAACAACCCTGCAAATCCGGAAAGATTGTGTCTTCTCACATGTTCTCCTGCCAAAACAAACATGGCGGGGACCAGTGTACTATAAACAGAGCAACTTTCACTGAAAAGGACAATGCACAATTATGGCGCGATCCTAGATGGACAACATGGACTGTAGAGTCTACAGAGGAGATAAAGCTCTAGGTAATGAAAGATCTCCCTCGGTTGTCGCCAATGTCACTCGTATGTTTAAAATATTCTTTAGATCTTCAGACTTCAGCAGAGCAGAGCAGAGAGAGTTGTTGACACTTATTTTAAAATTGCACCAAATCAATGACATTTTTTATCTTTCTGCTCAAATTTTGTGAGGTAAAGCTTTATCAGAATACAAGTACATCAGGGCAGTATTGGACCGTAGACCTGAGACTGGTATTTGGTTTGGGACATCCCTGATGGTTGACAACACAGGATCCTAGACTTTTGGAAACTGAGTTTAAGATTTGTGTGCAGCGCAAAACTGTAGCTTCTGTGGAGTCGGCTCCACATCCTGCCGCTGTAAATCCTTTTTTTTTTTTTTTTTTTTTTTAATTGGTCAAATATTGATATAAGCCTGGCTCCATGTTTTAACAATATCCCAAAGTTTAAAAGTAGTTTTTTAGAATGTATATTTATTATCTTTCAGGCTGAAATTGAAGTCCAGAGATTTCTTTGTGGTAGAAAAATCTTTCTGAAATTCTGTTGAGCCTATTACGTTTGTCAAGGTCCCATCATTTTAGGTGGTGTGGTCTAGTTCTGAACAGGAGCTGGTTTGGTTAAAACTCCCTTTGGTTGTGCCATCAATGACAAAGAGTTTTTATATTCCAATGCAGCCACTTGTCCCTGCATTTCAGCTGCATTTCTGACCTGACAATTTCTTCATGACAATGCAATACCCATCTGCTCATTGCTAAATAAATTTCTTAATACAACTGTAAAATGAAACCAGAGGTTTGCTAAATGTGTTTGGACCCTAAAACCCAGTGAAACGTTGTGAGGACCGGCCAAAATATTGTCACTCATCCTGTAAATGTGTTTGGAGTGAGACTCATCCTGTCTCTAAGTCTTACCTCCTATTAAAGCAGGACAATTGGCTTTTGCAATCCTCTTGTTTGTTCAGATATTATTTCTAAAACCACACTGCCCCAAATTTGTATACTACGTCCCCAACTGCTAAACTAAGTTGTACAGCCCCTGTTGTGTCACTAGATGGCACTGGTATGTTATTCCTGTTTAGTTCATTTATCCACCCTTTGGTCCGAACACCAGAACACTGGCTCTATTTAGTGTGGATTGTCAGAAATTCCTTGATCCCGTAGGAGTGTTGTTTAAAGTACTCATTCCCAAACTGAAGGGTCATGACTCCCACAGAAGGCTGCAGGATAAGGGTTTGTAGAGGAATACCTGCAGAGAAAAATGCAAGATGATTTATATCATCAAGACTTGACTCAAATTATTGCCCTTTCAACTTAATTACTCCTACCTTTTCAAGGCAATTATAGTTAGTTCTTCACAATTAAACACAGAACCCTTCAACAGTTAGTGTTTTCTGTCTGACTTCTGTCTCTTACTGTTTATGAAACGTGTATAAAGGTTATGGCTGCTGCTTTCCGAGTCCCAGTTGGATCTGCTCTCCGTGAATGTCATCGAGGTGCTTCACGCTAAATTCACCCTGGCAACAGGCTCATCTCCTTTCACCTATTGTAGTCGGCAGAGCCCATCAGCCATTTATCATGCTGTACCGCTCTGCCTCTGTAATGACCTAGCAAAATAAGATAGCACTGTTTTACAGAAGTGAGATCTGGACTTTGGCTTATTGCTTTTAATGGCTGAAGTTTGCGGTGACTTGCATTTTCAAAAGAAGTTAAAAATTGCTCCCTCCGCCTTTAAAGATGTGTCACCTAGATCCTTCCTCTGATTTTAAATTATCACCCAGGGATTTGAAAGTGTGAGCTTCAATGGCCACTGCACTGCACCAGCCGCTCCCAGCATGCGTTGCACCAACCACAGCTCTCATCACAGGCCAGTCATAACACTCTGCGTCTAATGAGGAGATGAGAGCTACATCCACACAGATGGATCCTGTTCCAGTGGTCCATTGTGGCTTATCTTCCTCAAACAGTTATTCCAGACTCTGAGCGTTTTTTTTTTCTCATTGAGGGCCTAATTCACTAACAGGCACTTCATTAGATTTACATTGATCCAGAAAGGTCAAAATGTAATAAAAGAACAAAGTGCCTCAGGCTGCTTGGCATCTGTGTTGTAGTCCATGCATGTGTGTGTCTGTGTGTGTCTGCATGATGTGTGCGTGCATGTGTGTCAGCTGATTCCTTGAAAATCTTGCTCTTTGTCTGCTGCTTTAAGTGCCTGAAGTTAAAACCCATTGTAATTATCTTTGAAATATGAAGTGCATGTACTGGAGGTTGTTAAATTGCCACCTATCATCATCTTCAAAAAAAATTACTTTAGTGTCTTTATGAAAGGACGCACACAGGCAGACAGACACATTCAGCCTTCTGGAACATTCAGTAAGTGATAAAAACAAAACAGGTAGATGCATGCCGTCCTCCTGAATCCATTTGGGGGCCGAGAGTGTGTGCCAGCAATACACTTATACATAAGACACCCATAACCACAACAAGATTCAGCCCTATTACAATAAGTAGCTTGTGGGTTTGCTTCCCTGAATGACACTCAGTGAAGGATTGCATCATTGTTGTTTCGTATCCAGTGAAGGAAATATGACCGGAGTGCTCCTCTTGGTTTCAGTGTTTGTTAGCCGAGCGCTCTGAGGTATGAATTTGTTGACTCATTCCTAAGTGGAAGCTTTGAATGCTTTACATTCTGTTTTTGCTCTCACTGTTCTGTTCTGGTTTTTGTGTTTAAATCACAAGCATATCTCCATAACTATCGTACTAAAAGCCTTGATTATTTACTTAAAACAACTGCACTTGAAGTATGTCGGTAAAACCGACGTTACTGTTGGGTAAATTCTACAGATGTTCCTCGAGAGGAAGCTCGTCCATTGAGCACATCCAGACCTAAATGGTGTCAGTTCAGTGAAGCGATGGTCATTTTTCTCACTGCTCTTTTGGGGGTACTTTCCATGTCAGTGTGTTATCAATCACGTCAAATTGCTGTTGGTGACAAATGCCCTTGTGTTTACTCCTTGGTAGAGACATTCCCATGAGCCACACACTCACGCGCGTGCACGTACATGAACACGCACGCGCGAAGACCTTTGTCATCCATCACCGGCTACCGGTTTAAACATAATGCAGCACACGAAACCTGAGCGCATCGTTTTCATTGCAGGTTTTCTGCAGTGAAACTAAAAACTGAGGAAAACAAAGGAAACTGAAGGTAGTTTTAAGGCTTTTATGTTTCTGTGGAGATGGAGATGTTTGTGAGGTTTTTGCGGCATGCTTGCCTTCTGTTGATGCTGAGCTGTGTGAAGCTAGCCGCTCTGCATCATCACCCTCCCTCTGTTTCTTTGACCCCACATACCTCACATTTTCATTTCATTTAGTGCCAACTTTTTCCTCATTTGAACTATGTATTTATTTTTACTCCTGTCTTTCTCTCTCCATCTCTGGTGCACAGTAATCTCTACTGAGCCGTGCGTAATCACAGGCCATCTGGGCGCTGTAGGGAGAGATGAGCCTGCAGCTCATCAGATGACCAATTGCACCGCGGGTGGAAGTACACTCATGTGCATGCACCCACACACACACATAAACACACAGTCACACCTTTAATAGTTACAAATCATCACAACGAAGTACACTTCCATCACACCTTTCAAGACCTTACTCAAGGACATTCACTACGTCCTCACAAAGCAATGCAGTGTAAAAACAGCTGGAAAGGACAGAATAGCTTTTGAAACCAGATCACACCATTTTTAACACAGTGTAGTGATTTGTCAGTTAGCAGAATGTTGCAACTTACAGTTGGTCACAAACAAGTAACACAACCAACAAAAAAAAATAGCCTCTTGAAATATGAGAGGTTTTTGTGTTTGTATTGTCCAGTTAGTCTTTGCATACACAGAATACAATAATCTGACCCTCAGAGAGAAATTCAATCCAAATAACATGTTCCTAATATGCTTTTCTGCCTCCTGGACCCTGTGCTCATCCTGTCTGAGGACGGCACAAGAGCTCATAGAGATCATTACTGAAACGCTGACAGCGGTGAATTCTAAAACCTGCGCCCCTCAGGTTTCGTGGATGCAGCACTGCAAAAAGCATATCCTACAAAATGTTAGACCATTGTAATTATATTATAATTATTCCATTGAGTGTTAAGAATTCAACTAGGGCACATCAACAAAGCTGCTCCCAGCGACGATATAATAATTTCAACCAAAGGGTTTTAACATTTGTGGGACAATAAAGACAAAGCTGTATTGATGATGTCAAAGCTGGTAGTGATACAAGGTTGCAAGCTGTCTTTAGTCTATACATTTTCACAAGCCTTGTTGTAGTCTGGAAAATATAAGTAGTGAAAACACAAAATCTCAAAAAACAAAAAAACATTTTACTCCAGTACTACTACTTTACTATTTTGCAATTACATCTAATGAGGCTTATACAAATATTTTTTTATTGAATTATGGAAAGGAACTGTGTATAATACTTGAAATAAATGTCGCCTTTGATGTGTTGTACCAGAGTTGGCCTACAGCTTGTTTTCTTCTGTAGTCACAGTGTGTCATCATAGTGTCAAACCCTAGTAACTGCAAGGTTTGCTTGTAAAAGGCTTCTTGGTAATGCTTGCATATAAAACATTGTTTATTGCAGTAATTGCACCAAATAAAAACCCCAATGTTTTTTTATTTATTTTTTGCTTTCCACCGTGCCTCATTCCCCAACACCCGCAGGCAGCATAGGACTATTGTAGAAATACAATTACCAGATCTTACAACCAGCACCAGTCCGGGCAGCTTTTTGTTGGGGAGCAACATAGATCCTCCTACTATGCTAGACTCTTTGTAATTCAGATAAGACCTCTCTACTCCAGAAGATAGGTTTAAATATTAATTATGAATAAAAAGATTCTCCTCTGGGTGAAATATTAATGTGTTCTTCTTTAAAGAGTGGCCTTGACTCCTAAGAGAGAAAGGATGGCTGTGTACTTGTTAGAGTAATTTAAAGCAGCTCATGTTTTTTTATAGATTTATTTATTTGTTAATTTTTTTGCAGCTAAATGTTTAAGGAGTCATAGTTAAGTTGGCTGTTAGGGTCAATATTTGATCAGGCCAGTATCTTGAAATCGCAGTTAAAGACACTCATATTCAAGGACAAATGAACACCAAAGAAATCTGACACGTACTGTAAGACCATCTGTCTCCATTCATAACTATTATCTAACCTTATTATTTTCCTTCTGAGAGCTCTAATTGATCCCTGCATTGAATCGGAGTGCATTTCCCCTCAGAGAAAGCTAATCGCAGGCTTAGTGAGTCAACGTGAAAGTATTTCAGTAACAGTGGAAGCCTCCAGCTGCGTAAACTGTGTCCTTCCTCGACCTCTGTCTTCTGCTGAGGTCTGTCTGGATGTTGTGTCTTGCTGGCACTCCGGGACCTTCAGAGACGTGCGAACATAAAAGTAATTCATTTTCCCAGCCTAAGGTTATGTGCATATGAGTGTGTGTTAGTCTGATCGTGGTGGTGTGTCAGTTTATTCATATGCGTGTGTGCCTGTGTTGTCTTCCTGTGTGACGGCTTTTGGAAAAATCCTGGAGTCGGGTCAACATTGTGTGGAATGTGAATTGTCTCCATGACAACAGCCCAGTGTCCTCCTTCCGGCTTTCATCTGTAGGGTGCGTGCCGAAGCAGCCAAACCAAGTGTGCCATGGCATCAACCACTGATTGATCTGAGCTATTTAAAAATACACTTATTTATCTATGCAGATTTCTGTACCATGTCCCCTCTGACTCTAACTGGGCTAAGTCCTCAGTGTGCCTATGCAGAGACAAAAGTGTGTGTGTGTGTGTGTGTAGATCAAATTCAGCGGCCAGTTGACAGCAGTTTGGCAGGTTTTCCAACAGAACTGATGAAATGTTTTGCATATTATTTGTGGCCTTATTGTGTATGTCTGTGTTTGTTACAGAGCAATGTCTTGGCAAGTGGTGAACTATGCAGTCATGCGCTTCAGTTTTCTGAGCAGCGTAAACTATAAACAGAAGGGCAAATGTGACGCGAGAGCTATTGGCCTCGTCTAATTGACTGACCCACATTTTTGCATTAAACGGGAAAAGAAACATGTTTATCTAGTTGATTTTATATCAAGAGTAAAGCATCTGAGTGGGATTTTCCAGTTTCCTGTGTAAATGTCTGAGTAACACAGGGAAGGGAAGTGTTGTGTGTATGAGTGAGAGGGTGTGTGGTTGATGATTCTACAGATGTGTCACAGATGCCTTCCTTAGGTCAGCAGAGCGGAGAAGATTTAGACCAGCATTAGTCCTCAGTATTTCATTGGCTTTGTGTGCGACAATACAAATACAAAATACTTCCTTATGCACAGATGAAAACACGTATTTGTTGTAATTAGTGAGAGAGGTAAACGATGACTGAAAATCAGATTAAATGCCAGCTTGGATCAAGTCATCCACTCTATCTCTATGACCTTTTTCCGCACTTTAATACGGAAATGAAAGTCTTGCCCCACTTGCCCCTTTCAAAGCCGGAATACACTTTGAGCAGCCACCTCTGCCTTACAGAAGCTAAAGAGAGGTAGCAAGGTGGCGAGAGGCTCAAAATTCCTCCCTAAGCACAGCTCACATTCCTCTGTTTGGTGTAAAAAGAGGGCATGAGCACCATGCCTCATTAGATGGCCCACAAAGGCGAGGGCCAGTTCTTTTTTGAAATGGGTTTTTTCCATTATTTGCATTGCCCCTCAGGGTGGCTGCAGCATTTCCTATCTCGTCTTTCCCTCATGTGAGAATATTTCACTCGCTGTGGGGTTGAAGAGCCAGCCTTATTGCAGTGGTGAGCACCACCTGTTCTCCCGTCCACTCTGATGCATAATTGACTGTGTTGAGAATTTCAATCAATTCGGCAGGAGGTGGCCGAATAAGCTGCTGGAGGTGCTGGAGGTTTACACAGGAGGATGTAGATACAGGAGGACAAGAGGATGAATCAGGGCCAACATTAACCCACTCACAACCCTCTCAGCTCGTCTCTCCTGCGTTTCCTGAATTGGGATCAAAACGCAGCCACCCATCCCCCTCTTTACATTCTACCGTCTCTTCCCACCCAGCTTTAAAGCGCTGATATCGTTTTGGAGCTGAAAGATATTCAAGCAGTGTTTCCATGGATATCAGTGGCATTCGTCTGTGGGTTCAGAGCCGGTGTTGGGCAGTGTCAGGTTGATGTCACCCCAACTATTGAGTGGGAAAAAGGGGAGCACAGAGCAATATGGAGAGGGGGGCAGTGGATGTAATTATATGTGCATATGAAGAGAGTTGGGGCAGCTTGGGCGCGTCATCCTGGCCGCTTTTGTGATCTCTGCATCTGTGGGGGAAGTCGCACAGACACACGGGTGTACTCTCCAGAGTCTCCTGTGGTAAAGTGGCTCCCCAAAGGATACAAGAGCCTGCATTATTTACACATCAGACATACAAATTATTTTTTAGGAACAAGCCAAAGTGATTAGCATGGTCAATTCAATATCAACAATTCTGATAATTGCTCGCTTTAGTCATTAATCAAGCAAACAGCTAAACTGTCATTGGTTGCAGCTTTCAAATGATGTGCTGCTTTTGCTTTCTGTATTTATGATTATTTCTGTATCAGAAATTACAAAAAAACGTTATTTAATGCATTGCTTTAAACAATGATCAATAACTATCTGGATAGGTGATTGATTGAATCAATTAACAGGAAAAATCTGTCCTCCATTTGCATGTGTCAGGTTCTTAAATTGGAAATTTTGTTTATTTTCTGTATTTAACGTCACTTTAAAATCAATCAATTTGGATTGTTTATTAGGCAAAGATAATGAATTGAAAAGTAGAGAGAATTTTCCATACAACACTACCTGAAGGATATGCTCCAAAACCTTCCCTCCTCTCCACTTTACTCATGTTATTACCACACGCAACAACTGTGCAGGCACACCCACTGATACTTACACACACTTCCCCCATCTTTCATTCAGCCACTTCTTTTCCTTTCTCCCTCCTCCACTTCTCACTCTCTCACTTAACTCACCCCCCGTTTTTTTTTTTTTTTTTAACCCCTCCCTGCTGCCAGCCTGGGCTGTCATTAGTTTCCATGGTGACAGTTAGGAGGCATTATTGCCGGCTGGGAACTGCTTCTGGGTTCTTTTCAGAGTGGCAGCGGCGGATGCATTGTTCAAGTCCTTTGCTCTGAATGATGCGGGGATCAGGACAGGGAGAGCGTAAGGCAGGAGGAGCACATTTTTCTGGGGCAGGGATGGTGCGTTTTTAGAGGCCGAGGGGAGGAGTAGGAAAAAGGAGGAGGAGGAGGAGGAGAGGAAAGAGGTGGAGAGAGAGGAGAGTGGCGATTAGGGAGTCGATGAGGCAACAGGAGTAGTAGCAGCAGCAGACTCATGCCGTCTCCCAGTGAGCGCTGCTGAAACATCCACGCTCTTCAGACACCTCCTCGTGGCTTGATGCTGGACTAGATTTCTTCTCTTTTCATTTTTTGAGTTTATGTTTCCTTCACACAGCAGAAGACCAAAGGATCTACAGAGATTACAGAGCATTTTGAGTAAAAACAGAGACAACACTTAAAGCAGATGGCACGCTGAGCATAGCTGGTGAGTTGTTAATGGCACTTGGTCACAAAATATTCCTGTAGGGATCATTATGTAGATTCATGTGGACATCTTTGACGTATGTTAGTGTGTACGAGCGTTATGAGCAGGTGCTGCTTCCCTACAAAATGCATGTTTTCCTCCCAACCTCCGTCTGGGTCATGTTTGGGTGTGTGGGCTTGCAGCTGTCTGTCGAACGTGGGCTAATTCTCGCTGCCCTCTGAAATATACATGCCACTCTGCATGTTTTATTGACAACATACGCTAGGAGCAATTTTTCCCTGCCTTCTCATAGGGCCTTTGAAATGGGACACTGTACGTGTGTTCGGGTCCTAGTTTGTTTGGTTTTCTCTTTCATTTACACTAAAGAAAGCGAGAGCTGAGCCCTCTGGCTCCTTGAATAAAAGCTGTGTGGGGAGAAATGTAGTGAGCAGCAAATGGTGCCAATGTTTTTTCAGTTCATTGGTCCTGTGATATGTTTCCGATAAAACGGCACTCAAGCCCTAAAGGAGCAGCTGAGCTTGTTTCCAATAAACATGAAGTGATGCTGCTAGCTCGGTGATGTCATCACGTGGCCACTTGACAGGGACTTCAAAGATGATTTAAAGCTTATCTGATTGCACAGCCAGCACTTTATGTATTTTGTTAGTTTTTCACAACTGGTATGTTAGTGTTTCTATTCAGTCTCTTAGGATTTTTTGGCACACTATAATTTAGCTGAGTAGGGAGTCGTCTTAAAGAGCATAGAGTCTTGAGTGTTTCCATGACAACCAGCAGCAGCTGTGTGAGCGAGCAGAGTGTGTGGCAGACACTGTGGCATTGCCTAGAGACTGGGAGACGCAGTCTAATCACCGACCTTTTGACCCAGATCAATGCGATGGCTCCCGAGCCGAGCGTCCACATTGTCTGGCTGACGCATCTACTGTACTACAGTGCTAGTGTTGTGCATCTGCACAGCTGCTTACGTTCCCTGAACCATGGCAGGTTTCACTGGCCTCAGATCATTGGTGCTACTAGCTACGTGAACTTATTTCAGGTAATCGTAGTGTCCTTTGCATATGCAGTACACAGTCTGTATAAAGTCAGTATAGCACCACGTGAAAAATGGCTGACATAACAGGAGCACGGCACTAAAAAACACTACACCTCTGAACAAAAAGAGTTCATAGGGGGCATGTCAGTCAAACTGTAGACACCAAAAGCTGGTATTTGTGGTAGAGCTGCCATAGAGAAACCACCCTCTCAGTAACGCTGTGTAAAGGCAGGATCCTAGAACCCCTGGGCAGTGGAAAAAGCAGTGAGTCACTTTTAACTGAACTCGTCTTTTTTCCTATGTATGGACAGGTTTACTTTTAGAGAAAGGATGTCTCAGGCCACAGTGTCTACAGCTATTTAATACACGGGTGGGTCTGTGAAGTGAGGGCAGCTACTTCTGATGACTGTTCTTTTGTGTTTACATCTGTAGTTAATCTGTCCTTACATTTCCTTAATAACTGAAGTCTTTATTTTCTTTTGTCAGCCTCACGTACATATAAACTGATGGACGACATGCTTGTGGTTTTCTTAACATTCCTCTGTCGAATCAAGAGGAAGGAAGTTCTTACTGGTCAGAGACACTAAAGAACTTGTGGTGATAATGACCGAGACACATACACACGCAGATACCAAGTTTAACAGTCACCCTGACTAGCGCACTCCATCAGCCTGGTAATTACACCCACAACTTCCTGTTAACCCTGGGCACCTGGGGTCTTCCTCAACTTTGAGCTGGTCACGGAATTTCCTGTGTTGGCAAAATAATTATAGGAAACAACCAACAAAAATAAATGTACACTGATCAGGTAATGGTACGCTGCTGTCACTTTCTTAACCACAGGAGACAGACTGTGTTATTTTATTTGGATTATCTAAATGCAGCACATTTCCTGTCTGATATGATACTCACAGTTTGAACTTTCACTTAAACTCCCCATGTTAGACAGTAACACAACAGTTTTGTTTTCTATTACCCTGTGTGTCCTTGTGCCTGCGTGTGTTCGTTCTTCGCTTCTCCATTTGCTCTGTGCAGTCAGTCAGAACGTGTTAGGAGCCCTCTTGTCTCCACTGAAGCGTACGTGTTGTCGTATGAAACTTTGGCATCAGACATGGGGAGGGATAGAAGACTCACATGCAAACACATGTTTCTCAAACAACCCTTCCACACATAATCAGGAGTTATATCTGTGTTTTCATGTGGCCTGCTTAGAGACAGAAGCCGTTTGCCTCTGATTGTCATCTCACGTTCTAAAAACACTCCTCACTTCAAAAGCTTTGCAAGATCTCAGTGGTAATGTGGAAACTGTCGTCGTTGTTGTGTCCTGCTGCTCTGGAGGACTTCCAGAGGCCATCTAATGAATGTCTCTACCATAGCATATTGAGCACGTGTGCAATGCTGCATGGGAACTACCAGACTTTCTTTAATACACAGCATTTTGTTTAGGGATATTTAACAGGAGAATCCTCTCCTTCAACCTTCACTTCAGGGGGGGAAGCTTTAATGTCTCCTTGTAAAATGGAAAGTCAGTACCTGCACACACATGGAGCTGCTTACAGTAACTGGGGAACTACCATACATGGTAAAAGTCAGGACAGTAAGCTGTTCATAGTGATCTCCCAGTTTTGCGGTTCACAAAACTTGGCTGTTTTTTCTTTGCTGGGAAAATGTGCAAAAGTTAAAAGGAAGGAAGATTATAGTTCATTTGTATCACTCAGTTGAGGCTAAGCAGCTCTCTAGAAAAAATGAAAAATATTGTGTCATATTAGTACAGGGATATTAAGCCCCCATTTGTAGAGTGGTGATGCTTCCTTTCCTAGCTGTGGACAGACAGACTTTATGTAGCAGCAATAGCAGCAGCCCTTTAACTGGATCCTGCTTGATAATTTCTTGCCTCTTCTTTGAGGACCCTACATCCCTCCCCAGGTATAAGTTGTTACACAGGTAATACGGGTGAGAGATGACAGGTGGGCAGAGCTGCTCGCTACAGGCGATTGTGATTCTTCACAGCTCATTCTTTAGAAATTTAACCTGGGCTATGATTTAGCCAACGGTCTTGTGAAAGATGATACGCCAGGCAGCTGTGAACTGGGTAGACGCGAGAACAAGTACAAGCATTAATGGCCCCAACACACGTGTATTTCATGGCAAATGTGTCTAAAGCTCGAGTTTTTTTATGGCATGAGAGGGTCAGAAGGATTATAATACCATCATGAATCCTTCCATTTAATCTCTTTAGCACACAAAGTGTAGTTTTCATAACTGCTGTCAGTCAGCAGTGGGTCAGCATCTCTATTTCCAGTTGAAACGTTGACTCCGTCTTCCTATATTAAAAGTGTATAAGGAGCAGACCTGCTGCCTGCTGTGTGGGTACGCCGACATGTCTCTAAGCACTGCAGTGCTGTGAGGGAAAATATAGAGCCATTAGAGCAGAAATAGGAGCCTTTATGAGTCTGTCTAGTGTACACCTGGCCCCTATAACAGGCTCTCCTTGTACAGAGATTAGTGTGTGTGTGTGTGCATATTCACAGTTCTTGGTCTGCTTGCTCTCACATTCTAGATAATTTTGTCCTCCACAAACCTCAGCCTGAAAAGTTTTCAGTTTTGTAGGTTTCCATTCAAGGCCTTTCCTGCACACAGCATTAATTCCGGCTTCTCCCACACTGGCACTCAAAAGTATTCTCAGTTTTCAAAGTTGGGCGGCTCATCCAAGAAACTGCGGCCCAGTGAACTAGAGTTAAACACTTTGGTCATAGGTTTAGGCAGACTGATGGGAGCTGCTTGCCTCAGATGCTCCTATACTGGATTGGTGGCATTGCTGACACTGCCATTCAGGAGCCAACTGACATTTTGGACGCGATTGTGACGTCAAAGGAGACGTGTCAATGCTCAGCGCACAGTGACCTTTTTGTCTCAGTGTGTACATTGGTAGGAGTCCAGAATGTATCAGCACAAGGCAGGAGACTGAGTTACCCCCGATTCCTCATCCTTCTTTTCTTCAACCCGGCCCTTTGCATGCACACACCCTTTCTGGATTGTACCAACCGTACTAGACAAAGCCGGACTGCGACGGGCACCACGTTGACCTGTACTCAGCAGGTCTGTCCTGCCCTGGGACACTTTGACTGTCAGCAGCCTCATAGACACTCCCCTCCACATGCTGACACCCATCCTGCCGGGAACAGATGTAGGGTGGTGCAGTGCGCACCCTTCCACCCCACCTACTACGCAAATTATAGTTGTTTTACTTTGGAGTTGTACAAACACAAATGTTTGTAGTAGAGCTGAACAAGTCGTAAAACTAATTGTTTGTGGGGAGGAACTAGTTCATCATATGTAAATTTAGTACAAAATAATGACTAATAAGAATCATGAATAAACATAAAACACTTATAACAATGTGTAGACATTTATCAAAGTGGATCTTTATTTATCTTCACAAAACTGTCCACTCATTATCTCTCATTCTCGTTTTTTTTAAGTTTGGAATTTATCAGCTAAGGACAATTTTTTTTACATTTGAGTAGTTGAAATTGTTATTAGATATGTCACCTTAGGGATAAAGAATGACGCTTTGTCAATATTTTTCCTTCACAAATGAATTGTTCAATGCTTGTCTATAAAATGTCGCTAAATGTCACCCCCTGCTGAAGTAGCAAACATTACGGCCATTTTCTTTAAAAGTGGCATAAATTATTTGATTATCAAAATATTTTTTTTCTGCATACTTATTGTCTTAGACGGGAACCTCTCCTCCTCCTAATTTGCTCATTTCCAACAAACGCGTGCATGTACACTGGAAAGGCTCATTTCATGCTCTGCATTCACCACTTCCTTCTGTTGTTCTGTTGAGGGAGATTGGTTTTTCCAGAGGTGTAATTCTGTGGCTGTGAGAGGTGTTTTTTGGTTGCCTGTGAAATGTTCTCTCAGTGTGGGTTGTATTTTTATTTGGGAAAGGGGATGATTTAGTTGGCAGTGTGTCTTGGTAGCTGCTGAATGTTTTTCTGTGGTCGCATTGGAACAATTTGCAGCTTGCTGTAAAAAGTAAGCAGATTACATTAAAATGGCAACAATGTTGACATGAGTGAAGTGTCAGAGTAATTTTGTGGTTTGTTCTGCAGATGGGTTTCTATAAAGTTTAGCAACCAGGCTGTAAAAAACAAGTGTAAAAAACAATGTATGCATATGTCTGTTTATACATGTGAATATGAATGTGTATTTGATCCTCGAGACACTATATTGAACATCTATTATTAAAATCATCAGTCATTCACCAATTAATCAATCACGCAATCAATCATGTGACATGCTTTTAACTGGTTCTATCGTTCACAGTGATTGGTTAATCCCCCCGATCAATATATGGTAAAATAATCCATTCACACTCTACACACCCTTTGTTAGTGCAGACAGTGGTCAGGCATCGAAACACAAGATCAAACTCTATAATCCTCATGACAATATGGCCTTCTTGGGATGGAGAATGATTAAAATTTGTTTTGAAAATGCTATTTCAGGCTTTGGGCGCAGATGAGTCATGGAGCAGACCTGTGTTTGTTAAGTCCCCGTTCCCCCAGTCCCTGTGGGAATGGAAAGAGCTGGAGTGTTTTTTTCCAGCACCAGCGGTTAGACAGTCCCTTTGCTAGTGAAGGTGTGCGAGTGTTTATTAAAATAGACTTTCTTCAGCTCAGCTTTGCCTTGATGGATGTGAAAAACAACCAGTTGAGTTTTTGTGTTATTCTGAGACAGCCGCCGTTGAGCGTGGTAACAGTAAGCTTCAATAACTTCTGGGACAGAGAGAAGTCGGTCAGTCTTTCCCTTCTTTGTGTGTGTGTGTGTGTGTGTGTGCCCTAATTGCAAATCTGTTACAGCTTCCTGTACAGTAATGCTGTGCACTGCATCCAGACAAACAGAGCCTTATTTCTCAGCACAGTGCCTCATTAAAGTCGTGTTATAGTCGGTTGCGGCAGTGGGAGGAAGCTGTAAATTGAAGACAGCACTTTGCAACCATGCTATCTAGTCACCTAATATTAAATTTTAATCATCATTCGTCACGTCTTCACATCATTGTGCATAGTACTGTAAACTGTGAGTGTTCTCCCATGACTTATAGTGTATCTGTTCTGTTGGCAACCGATTTGAAATGGCCTTGAGTCACACTGTAGGAAAGAGGTCAGTGGACGTGTTACTCACCCTCCCCTTTTCTTCTGTCTCGCCAGCAAGGACACAACAGTTTCTGGGGAATAAAGACTGCTCTTTGACCCATGTTCTGTATGTGTCCACATACATATTCCATGTACTGGCTATGACTTTGATTTTATGGCTATGAGTCTTGGGTGTTTTGTCTTCCTCGCTGCATAGATGTTAAGGACAATGCGTTCTGATTTATTGATTCATTAATCAGTTTGACATTTGTCTGAACAGTCTGGCCACTGAAAGGAAAAATGTCTCTTTATACCGTATTTTCCGGACTATAAGCCGCTACTTTTTTCCGACGTTTTGAACCATGCGGCTTTTACAGAGATGCGGCTTTTCTATGAATTTTTCTGCAGCCCTCAGATGGGCGCTGTAGATGGAAGTCAGTCAAACAAAAAGCGCCAGTTTTTATTCTTATCAGCAAACATCAGCACTTTTACTGACCATTTGTTCAGGTGGTACAAAATCTTTCTATGTAAATATCTTATTTCTCAGCCTGGCCATATTGAAAGTCCGAAAAAAAATATGTATTTCTTTAAATTTTACTTCAAATTTAGCATAAGAATTTACCTTCAGCATAACCTACCTACTATATTAGCAATATAGATCAGCACCGTTGCCATAGCAATAGCCTCTTTGGTTTCTCTGACAGAGAGTGTTTTCTAGAGCAACATGATTTAGTTTTGGACTCCACAAGGTCAAATCCACTCGGATATTAACTTGGCTTTTTATGTTTCACTCATTTTTGTTGACTATTTGTAAAACATGACAGAAAATAAAAGCTCCTCGGTGTATGTGCAGCTTGGAGCGCTGTATGTCTGCTATAGATTTCCAACACACTGTTCTGTCCGCTATCATATTTTAAAATTTCTAATAAAACACTCAGCTGTACTTTATCTCATTGTCCTAATTATTTCAGTCATTTGCATTCTGTGTTTGTTTTATGCTTCTACAGGAATAGACTAGAACAGTCTTCAGCACTTTTCCAGCCATCTGCTGCCTCCTCATCCTCTTTCCAACCTCTCAATCTCTCCCCGTCTTATCTTGCTGAAATCACATAGTCCTAATCTGTTGGAGCTGGTGAAATCTTCCCACTTTAGTGAGGGAGACATGTCAGCGGGCCTGCTGTGTCCACTGACCTGATTAAGGGAGAGAGGACAGACCTAACAAGATGATTTAACTCCCCTTCCTCATCTGTCCCAGCCCCTGGCAAGCCACAATACCAGTGAAACTTGAGGCACCAATAATTCTTAAACCACACCATACTTCAATGGCTCCATGCCAACAGAGGCTTCAAAAAAGTGAACAATGAATAGTTCTGATAACAGCGCATCATGAGAAATAGATTAATATAGACTGGTAATCTGGTGCCAGATGCTACTCTGTGTGATTGGATAGCTGTTGATCCCTCTGTATGTGTTCGTGCACGATTTCATGTGCCTGTGTGTTTAAAAAAAAAAACCTGTGGTGATCTAGTAGTTGGAGCCTATGACGAAAATCTGCTGATTGTCCAAGACTGAGGATCCGCTCAACTCCAGATCCTGGAGCAGCTGTTGTTATACTGACACCGTTATTTCCTCCCTGAGCTCTATTTCCTGTCTCAGTGTAAGTGAGACAGATCCTCTTAAAACAATGTTAAACATGATTATCAGACACTGGGGTGTCTGGCGGCCGCATTGGTTAAGGCTCACACCACATTACTGCTAGGTCATGACTGGAGTCCTGGTGGGGAACCTTTTGTTGCTGACAATACCCCAAACTTTCTGTCTGCTTGGTTCCTGTGGGATATGTATTTCTTGTTCACTGAGCATGTCTGCTTTTGTCAATCCAAATAGTAGTAATAAATAGTTTGGCATATTTCAGGTCAAAAAATGCGCCAAACTTTACAGAATCTTCCACAATCCTGTTCTCGCCATCTCTCATCTGTTTGCTCAGCATGTTTCAAGCAGGTACAGTTGAACATTTGCCTCGTTTTGGGAACATTAGAGTTACTATTGCTCAAAACCCACTTTTAAAAAGGAGATTTCGTTGTCCTTCCTGTGGTTTCGGAACCTGTCAGCATTTGTATAAACTGTCCTGAACTGTACTTTAGCTCGCTTTAATAATATCTATTTTTGTCTTTCTGGTTTGGGGTGGTTTCTGAAAAGCAGATCAAGGTCAGCACAGTCATTATGGACTCCTGCCGCACAGAGGGACGAGACCGGGCGAGAGAGAGAACAGGAGGTGTGGAAATGGAGTCGTAGATAACACTGTGCTGAAAGTAATGGTGACACATGTCTAAGACCTATGCTGCCTTTAGCTTCTTGGCTTTAGATTTGTTTTCTCTACTTTATAGCTTTGCTTTCTTTATAGATGAAAAAAAAACATTCAGCAAGAGTTAGGTTAGGGGCCTCTGTGGCCATAAATCCAAGAGCCCATTGGACTCTGTTTTTCACTGCAGAATACACATCGGTGTGATTCCGGGTGAAGAGAGCGAGACAGAGACACAGGCAGAACGAACGGAGCTGAGCAGGTATAATGCAGGCAACGAGAGACGCACTAGGAAATTCGGCGGTGGTGTGGGAGTAATGAGGTGCTGTGCTCACAAACACCATCACTGGGATTCAACTGTGTCTTGGTTGTGGAAGTAATGGGAGCAGGGTTGTCAGCTCACACTCACCAGGGGTTAGTTTGAGGGGAGGACTGATTGACTGGCTCCCTGACTGTGGAGACTGCTGAATCTGAGTGATCAGTCTCCCAGACAGCACTGGGGGTGAGAGGACCGTACTCAAGGGATGGTGGGTAATAAATGACTATGAGGAGGTCGCCTCAGGGCGGATGGTGACTGACAGCCAGCGACGTTTGTGCAGGTTTTTTTTGTGTGTTTTTGTGCTTTAAGTCTGTGGGTCTTTGGAGTGTTTGAGATAGACGATAAAGAGCAAGTGAAGGTTTTGTTAAAAAAAAAAAAATCTGGCATTCCTCTGTTTTTAAAGAAACAATAGTGTCATATTACCCAAAGCCGAAAAGTGAATCAGATTATGATGCAAATTTTGTACAGTTTGTTGTTAAGTTTTTTTATATTGATTTGTTCATCATGAAGTGCAAGGTAATCTAAATAGATAAATATTTTTATTTAAAATAAGATTTAACTGAATTGATGAGAAATAATTGTTAAGTAAATGCACCTTAAGTAGCCAGAAGTTTCTAAACTGAGTTAAAAGCTTTTAAAATCATATTTATATCATGGAATGTCTCATGGACTGGGAATTCAAAGACAAACTCACAGACAACTCAAAGTGCTGTTTGTGACATGCCTTAGTTTTTTCTTTTGTCACACAGTTTCACCAGAGATTAGACCAGGTCACGTGCTGTTGAGTAGAAGACACGGCGAGAGTATCTTTACATTTCTAAAGGCGTCTGAGTATTTCTGCATTGTTGAACTACACTGTAATGCTGCCTTTCAGGTTGATGTACTGTGTGTTCAATTCATTTCCTTACAGCATGTTTCCTTGCAGCTATAAATGAGCAGATACGCTTATTTGTTATTTGATAATTATGATGATGTGCCGTGATAATAGTGGCTGGCATTCATTCTGCAGGCCAAGGTTGTCATAATGACACAACTCCTGCAGGGTGCAGTGGTAATAATGTCTTTTGACGTATAATTCTTTTCTAATTGTCCCGTTCAGTCGTCCCTCTGTGATTTATAACTGAGTAAAAGAAAATGAGCGCCGATCAGTGCTCTCCTGTGTGTTTTCACGAAAGCCTTCTTAAAATCACACAGTGACAATAAAAATCCTATTGCTTGGATCCTTCATGAATCACTTGGGTGAATGATTTGTTTCTTCAGACGTTGTTTTGGCCTGTTTCTGGTTTTGAAGAGAATAACAGTGTCAGTTGAGTGGTGTGATGTGGGTAAAGTGGTGTCCTGCGGGCCAGAATGAGCAGCATGCAGGAATTGTTTGGCTCTGTCTTGACACACAGTCATGTCACTTTGGCCCCGGCAGGTGGGAGGTACTAGAATCCAGTTTGGCAGGTGAACAGACAGGTGCAGCTTCGTGAACACACCTGGGAAAAGGTGTGTGTGTGTGTGTGTGTGTCTGTGTGTATTTGGACATAATGTTGAGCTGGCCTTTAAAGGACTTTCTAGTGTGTGTGTGTGTGTGTGTGTGTGTGTGTTTTTTCCTAGAGAGACAAGTTTCAGTTGCACTTTGGTAAACTGGGAGGGCAGGGTCTATTTTGATATTTACTGCGTTATGCGGGAGAGTTTTCCATTCACTTGTTCTTTGGACTTTGGATATGTGAAGCATTTGGAGGTAAGTTAGGGCCGACATTTTAATGCTGCTCAACAAGCTCATTTCTCACAGATCAAAAGTGTTTTCTGTTGTGTATTATTGTGAGTTTCAGTAAAAGGTTTCAACGACAGCTTGAGATCACTTGGATCTGTATTTAATTTAATATACTAATTCATTTAATATACTTGTGTATGTATCTCACTCCGTGTTTTTAGGTATGAAGGGATGTGTTGTTTTAGCCTTGCTTTGTGAGATTTTATAAAAGACTTGTGAGTGTCGGCTTATCTCTCTGCGGCTCCTGTGTTGTCAGGCTCCTGTTTGGTGTCCGGCAGTTTGATTTGAGGGCCAGGTTTTGCTCTGATGTAACCATGACAACACAGCTTGCTTAGGTAGCAACCTTATGCCTCTGTCTTCTCTGCTGTTTGGTTTTCCCAGAATTGACCCCAGCTTGCCTTGGGTCAAGCAGTTCTCCACTCGGCTGTTGTTTGACCGAAAAGACACGCTTGTTCAAGCCCTTTTCCTCACTTATGCCATGAGTCACGTCTGATTTCGGGAGTACTGTATCTTAGCAAAATATTGACAAGGGGCTCAACATATTTCTGCTGCTTGGAACCAAATGCAAGCCTAGTCAGTGTGTATATAAAATCAGCCTTCTATAGATTTGCGATACTCAAGCCTTATCTTTTCCCTTGCATGCTGTTACCCCGCTGTGGTGAATAGATGGTGGGAAAGCTCACAGTGTGCCACATGGGGCAGACAGCACAGCAGGACTCATTACAGACAGACTTTTCTCCTCCCACTGCCTGCAGCACGGCTGAATAACACCAAATTAGATGTGCCAGGGCTCTTGTGGGTACTCCGTGCAATTTTGGGATGCATTCCAGTTGAGAACGAGTTGGGGTGAGTGGAATCTGTGAGCCTGAAAGAACCGTGATGGATGGCTGTAGTGTGAATAGTTATTATTATAGTCTGCTGAGCAACATCACTATGTTGGAATGGAAAGACAAACCAGATAACAACAGAAGAGGTTCTGGAGCACATAGAGTACAGTAAACAAGAACACAAAACACTGTGATTGTTGCAAATGCCAGATTTCTAGTGCGTTAATAAAACTTCTATCCGGCATTTGGCCTCTCTGATTCGGTTTACGTCAGATGGGCTGTGCGCACTTTACATTTCTCAGAATTTATCATGGTCATTTTGAACATCACAAAATGGTTGAGAGTCAGATAATGCATTAAAAGGTACATATTAGTGCCTCATTTTGTTTTCTCATCATTATTAGTTCCTAAATTACAACAATTATCTGTGTTTATTTAAAAATTACCTAGTATTTCCATAGCAAGAAAGACTTTATGTTGCTTCATTAAAGTCCTAGAAAAATTGTCTGTTAGTCTGGTAATTGAAACCACAAAGACCAAATATATCCGATATGTTTACTAATAATGACATCAGTAATTGCTGCAAACCATAATACCAATTGATTTTTTTTTTTATTAGTTCACCATAACAAGCAATATCCAAGTGCAATGAATGAAACAAAATTAATGAATGGAAAAAAATGAACCTGATTACTTTCCATTGAAAGTTTGGACTGAAACCAGCTTTATTATTGTTAAAAATTTACATTGGTGTGGATTATTCACTGTTCTGCATTATTAAGCTGTGGACTCACACACACACACACACAGTGCACTTAGAGATTGTGCAAAGAAAATGAGATGTATCAGTCAGACACAGCGTGAGGGAAACCAATATGCATCCACTTTGCCGTCTGCTGCCTCAGACTTGGTGTCAGGATCAATGCTGCAGAGGTAGTTTTTGCCTCTGTATTTCTTTGTTCTTCCTCCAAGGGTGACATTGTGAAACACATGCCGAGCTCAAGGTCATAACAGTGCTGCATTGCTCCAGCAGGATTATTACACTGTGAATGTGCGTTTAGATGAATCTCGTTACATTGATCACACTTGATATTGACCTGATCTTGTTTTTCGCCGTGTTTCTGCAGATCTTCCTGCGCCCCCTCTGCAGTACCAGTGTGGCTCAGTGGATTACCTGTGTTCTCCACGGCTGGTGAAGAAAAATCCAACTACTAGACCATGTCAGGACAGGCCTGCCATCAAACCTCGGCCCCAGCCCTCCACCTCACCCAAGCCGCCAACCGCACAGAAACCTCAAGGTAAAATACTGTCACACAGTTTGGCCCTTGATGGACAATTTCAACAGTAGCCCAGTTATTAAAATAGTGCAGCAGGATCAGACCCCTTCTATCAAGCTGCCATTTATTTTGCTTTGACACACACTTTCCTACAACATCTTACATGTCATCCGTCTGACCTCACTCTGTCACTCACACAGCTCAGTAGGTCACCTCAGCAGAAGCTGTGTGTGTAAAGCAGGCCAGTGGCTCCCCAGTGTTTGTATTTTGGCATTTGAGGAATGCTAAATATGAACAGCATGCACTACGTTCGGGGAATTACTGGGAAAGATACTGGGACATTCCTCTACAGACTTGACCCCGATGTTTAGGAGGCTCACAGCTAGTTCAAGTGCTTCAAAGAAATTTGGATCATCATCTAAACCATACTCACTACTTTTCTATATACTGCATACACCTATCAGCCACAACAGTAGCACTGGTGGTCCTAATATTGTCACGGATGAAAAGGGTCCGCTCGGCCACTCTGAGCAGTCTGCAGATACACAGCCCCATAAACACCAAAATGTGATATACTGTGTGCAGAGGCGGTAGAGGCACACAAACTCAGCATTCAACAGTAAAGATGCAAGTATTGGTCTAAAATATACCACTTCCTGTACTGGCAGGTGGGAAACCCATAATGATTCATCAGAATTAGTTCATAATATGTTTATTTCATCTTTATAATTTTTTAAAATATGCTTTTGTTTATAGGCATTAGCCTTGTCACTGTTTTGGCTGTTAGTTTTAAAATCTTTTATTGTATTTGCTTTGTACACTTTTCTTTATCTTTCAATCTGATTTTACAAGGTAATCACAAAGTTGATAATTCTAATATGTGTTTATGAGGTCAAAGTGGTTAGTGCACTAAAACTGGACGGCATTACAAGAGGAGGTGCTTCTAACGTTTTGGCCACACCATTCATTTTAAACATGGTGGCCAAAAAATTAGAACCATCTCTTCTTATAATGCCCTCCATTACAACTGCACTCTAAACACATACAAGAATTCTCACCTTTGTGAGAGTTCCAACTTAAAAACTGATAAAATTACAACCTTTTCATTCATGGCAGAGCGGCTGTATTGGATTGTATTAGAATGTACAGGGGTACCTAATAAAGTGGCCAGTCAGTGTATAAGCATATATATAAGGTTTTGATTGATGTATGATAGTTTTCGTGATGATGGTACAGAGCAAATTCCAAACACTTGGTACAAACACTTTCATTATCGTTAAACTGGGATGAGATTTGGTAATTGCAAAAGCAGTAGCAATAAATTTTCTTTATGGGTTTGCCATAAAAGATTGTTTTTATCTCAGCTGCCCACAATGACACGTTCACGCTAATGCTTTTGTTTGATCAACAGCCCAAACTCTAAAATTACTAAATGTAAAAAAGCCACTATTTTCCATTTTAAACTGGAACTAGACAGTCTTCGACATTTCAGGAGTAATTTATGCTATTTCTTTCAACTTGACTGAAGTAAGTATCTTATTTTCAACATGGCTTTATACTGACACTTCATTTTACACTGACAGGATCAACTGATTCCACAAAGTATTTTATCTATTTAAACCTTATCCTGTGGAAGCAGCTCAAATCAAATAGTGTCAGGAAAGTTCTAATTGGAACTGTTTGAGGGGCATGAGCTACAATTGAAATCATGTTCCTCTGGCTGAAATACTGTAATACAAATTCCCTCATAGTCCCTCATAAGGTTGCTAGAGACTCTCTGTGGTCAGAATATGTTGAAGCGTGTAACAGCGCAATTGTATGACAAGAGGACCTTGTTCTGCCTTCTTTGGACTTCCTTTGTTGCAAAAATGTGTGATGACATCACACTTCTTTCACCTTAGACGTTGTAATCATTACTTTCGTAATAATGCTACAGAAAACCAAAACAGCTAGTGACCAGAATGTTATCAATAAAAACGAAATCATTATCAAGTGAACATTAATGTGTTTCTTTCTAATGTGTTTCTCTCTTTCTATCCGTTTATTGATTTTACTACATTCAGACAACACTAATTTGGCATAAAAATAACTTCTCAAAATACTTTTATATTATACTTTATACTTAGTATTGTTCATTGTAAGCAGTAATATGGTATTGTGTATTTTTCACATTTAAAGGTCTCCTGAATTTATAAAAACACATTTATTTATATCCTATTTTGAAACAAAATATATTTTAGAAAGAAATGAAACAGTCCTGTTCTTTCTATGTGTGTATCACAACATTTTTGTAAGGAGAAGTGTACACGACCTCGTTATCAGAAAGTGACACACACACACACACTCACGCACACACACTGAGGAAGTGCTGAAACAAACATCTGTAACATACTCACATTTTCTGCTTTCACATATAAGGGTTTCAGTAAATAAAATCCATGCAAATATGTGCACAGACATGGGACAGACAGGGAAATTGCATTTATTGTACATGTGCGTAATTTATTGACAGGCCTTTCTCTGGCTGTGTTTTTTTTTTTACTCTGAAAATGCGGTGGCTTACGCACACACTTCGCAGCATCCTGTTCTGAAATAAGGAAGTGAGCCGATAGCTGAAGCTCAGAGCTGATCTCGTTCTGCACCACTACTATATGTTTCCATCGTGGACTGTACTTTTTTGCTATTTGGAAGTTTGTCTCAAGGATTTGCAAGGAAATAAGCAGTTCTAAGTCATGGACGTAGCCATGGAGGTTTTCTCACTTGGATTTATACGAGTCACCTGATTGTTTTTGCCAATGTCTATGGGCTCATGCTTCTCTCTTGCTCTGCTCTCTTTGCTTTGTCTGGGCTTCGAAATCTGTAGTGCCCCCTAAACCTGTGCACCTGCTCGCCCTTGGGCAAGACAAGAAACCTAAGAGGATCCCCCCAGCACCCTCGAGGCCTTTGCCAGCACCCCCTCCTCCACCTAAACCAAAGCCATTCTGACCCCTCCTGGCGTGGGAGCACAGCCGCAGAGAGAGGCCCAAAAGGTGGGGCTGCTCATCGAGAGATTCGAGAATTCGAGGTAAGGCATCGGGAGAATGTTTCACCTGAAATGCTGCCCAGTCCGGCACATACGCTGTTGCTCTGTGATGATTTAGGTGTATGTGGGTGTGCAGGTTAATGTAGGACTTTGAGTATGAGAACCTGTACTGTACCTGTTCCTCAGAGGAAACAGGTGGAAGGATAAAACTGAAAAACTTGTCTACCTTAGTTTTCCTCAAAGCAGATTTGACAGTGTCCTTATTTTTCTTTAGGATCCCCATCCTGGGGGTGCTCCCACGGTCTCAGCTGCACCTGTGTTTGAAAATGGACACTGGGTCTGACACTTCCCCCTGCTCCCAGGACAGCATGGCAAAGGCTGCAGGAGACTCCTCCCCTATGGACAAACTTGCACTTGGAACCTCCGAAAAGACTGATGAGGTGTCTGAACTTTCCTGTCTTAGTTCCGTGCACATCAACGGCTCAGATGATGTTGCGCTGGACGACAGTGTGGACGATGACATCGCACACAGTGTTGGTTGCCTTGGTGATGGAGAGCAGGAGGGAGGCTCTTCCCAAGAGCTCCTGGACAATCCAGACTCTTCGGAGCAGAACGGGAAGATTCCTAACCGGGACAGCGGCATTGACAGCCCGTCATGCACCGCAGAAGGGGAAGGGTTCCCCAATGAGGGCGCCATCGATGAGGAGGACAATTACGACAGTGTGACTGAAACGGAGAGCGTGTCCTGCATCACCCTGGGCAACAAGCGTGACTCAACACAGGATGAGGACAGTGACTTAGATGAGGGGAGCAGCGGGGAGATACACTCTCTGACAGACACACAGACTGGGTATCTGACAGATACATACCCAGAGGCACACAAAGTAAGTAACATGCATGCGTCATAAACCTGAGCAACCTTAACTTATGGTCTGAAAAGTCCTGTCACAGCTCCAAGCTGCTCATTTGAACTTGTGCCTTCACATTATTGCACCCCTCACTTTTTATTTTAGATTTTATTTTGCACCATTTTCTTGGTTTGAGTTTGAGTTTTAAGAGATGGACTTGTTTAAATTGAGCTCAAGCGGTTCACATAACACCGTCTGACTAGCTTTCATGTAGTGGAAAAAGCAGATTGTGTCTATTGTTATCTCAGCCTGGGTGAACTGTTTTAAATATGACGCATTAGACACTGTTAAAGTCTTAGTTGGCCTGTCACAAGTTACTGACTTATATCAAAGGTCAACTCTGTGGTTACCTGCCTCGAAGCTAAAACTGGAGCATGTAATGGCTGCAAGATGAGAGACTTCAGAGAAAGAAATCTCTCTACAGTGGAGTTTTAGTTTTCTCTCGTCCTTCACTGAGACTATTGATTGTAAACAATACAGACGGCACAAACCGGATCAGTGTTTGCTCACTGTGCACGGCAGCTTTTATGTGGAATGAGGTGTTCCTTCATTGGAGACAGGCTCTTTCTGAAATGAAAACCATCAGTGATTTTAGAGGTCATGACAGAAAGATGAAACAATGTGAAATGAGAGCAGACAAAAGCTCAGACAGACTGAAGATATTAATATAATAAATCTGTGGCAGAGTTTTTTCGTATTGCTACCTTTGTCTCAGTCTGCTGTACAGTCACAAAAGTCACACGTCACACTAATACACAAGCACGCAGCCTCTGTTGACCGCCTACACACACACAGTCAGGTATCTGTGATCCCAACCCTGCTGAGCAGAGGAAGGGTGTGTTGTTATGTGTCTTTTCTTGCTACTCTTTTTGTGAATGTGGCTCAATAAATGTCTGTGACACGATAGCTGACATGTTGACGGCTACATATGCACAGAAATGTCACAGAGGATGTGGGTTTTTTCAGCAATGTGCATTTGCAGCAGTAAGAGACAAACTGAGAAAAGGAAAAAAAAAACAGTTTATTAGATTTTAGTTGTTATCGTCTTTGGAAGCTTATAATTTTGAGTTCCACTTCTGTGGATAGTAATAGCTGGTAATGCTGGATTTCCATGAATTTCCATAGAGTCTGGTGAAAGTTTCACACTTCCATTTCTGCCGTGTGTGTGTTTGTGTAGACTGTTTTGGTAGTGTGTGTGTGTGTGGGGGGGGGTTACAGGTGTCGCGAAAGCCGCATTGTCACGACACTCTGTTTTGCTTGGCTTCTTGACCCTGATGGGTGTTCTTTGTCATTGGGATGACTCAAGCAGATAACAGGCATCATCATATTTTACTTTAAATCATAAGGGGTTTTTTTATGCCGTCTTCCCTCAGAAACAGCTATTCACACAAATTGCATCACATCAGCTAATAACATATAGTATCATATCAATTTCATCGGTTACCACAGCTGAACTAAACCAGTGACTAAAATAGAGCTTTTTTAACATCAGTTTACAAGAAGTGACTGCAGATGTTCCCTGATACAGCTCATTTCTCTGTGCCATGCACCTTCATTGTGGTCCACAAACACACAATTGTAATCCAGTGTAGTTCTTTTTGAGCCAGTCACACACTCACAGACTTAAAGGCACAGAAAAGTTGAGGGAAGGTTAGAAAGTATTAAAATTAAGTAACAGGTGATTTGTGCAAAAACAATCTCGTTAATTTAATGTTAACAAAGACATTGCTACAGGAAGTATATAGGTCAGTTAGATAAACAGGATTTGCATTTCCCTGTTTTAGTTGCAGTTCAAACCCAGACTGTCTCTCATCTTGTAATTACCACATTATTTTTTGGGCTTTAATTGTTGAAATGTAAGGTGGAATCGGGCATTCGATTACACCTCATGTTAGAAATCATAAGGAACTGGATGGTTTCCTCAGTAATATGTTGAATTGTCTGCACACATGAGAGATGTAATCTATGGACCTGTATGTTTCCCTCAGTGCTCAGAGGCTCAGAAGCTCCTGAACATTGCCAAAGAGCTTCTCCACACTGAAGAGGCCTACGTTAAAAGGCTCAACCTCCTCGACCAGGTAAAGCTATTCCTTTCTCTCTGGCTTCCTCTTTGTGGCTTTGTGAGTGCGAAGGCGTGTGTGTGATCGCTTCTGGTCCAAATATCGCTCTTGAAAGTGTAACTGTTAGTTTTAGTTATTGAGATCAGTGCTAGATGGGCACTGAGATCTGCTTTGACCAACACTTCCCCAAGTGACTGGATTAATAGCAGCAGTGTGAGCACGATCGTGTGAGAAACTGTGCATACATGTATCTGTGTGTGCAACATAAATACAGCTTTGTCAGCCAAATTTTTAGTATGTGCATTGTGTATATGTGTATAACAGGAGCATACGTGTGTGGGTGTGTGATCCCCACACCGAGCTCCATAGCTATTAGTGTGTAAATCCAATGGACATTTTTATCACCAGCCTTTTATGAGGTGAATTCATGGTTAATAGTCAATAATATTTATCATCACCTCTAAAAGCTCAAAATAACATATCATATGTAAATTCTTTGTTTGGTCTATTCAATAGTCCAAGTCCAAAGTCTAAAACATCAGTTTAATATAATTGAACAGAAAGAAGAGCAGTTAATATTTACATTTGTAAAACTGATTCACAAAAATAAAATTCTTGGGTACCTAAACTGGCAGATTATTTTTCTGTCAGCTGATCCATGGATTAGTCGTGGTCCAGTGCAGCACAGTGTTCATATGTCCTAAATCCCGTCCCCTGTAAAAATGTCTTTTTCATGCTTTAGGCTCGGATTGCCTTTCTTTTTCTTATCTCAGATTATGACTTCCTATTGCATGTTGCTCTGTTGCCTCTTTTGTTTAATAGTTTCTCATTATTGTAAATGGGTTCTGACTGGCTTTTGACTCTGATACCATTTGTATTCACTCTGTGATGAGAACTTATTTCACGGTGGTTGAGCCTTCTTCCTCTTTGTTCAGTACATGTGGTAAAGGAGGTGCACACATGCCCTATCACAGAGCAGCTACGGTTTACTCGCTACTGAGGGCAGAGAAGCCTCACTGTCAACTTCCTGCTTTTCATACACTACTTTCACACGACAATGGTTTTTCCGGGAAACATTAGTGACTATTAATTGTTGTGGATGAGAGGGAAGCAAAAGGAGAGGGAACTGATGGGTGAAGTAATTATTGCAGGAGGTACAACAATGGTTTTGTTAAGCAATAGAAGGTGCACATCATTTTTCTCTCTGTTGAGAAACATGAATATGTCATTTGGAGAAAATATCCATTGATGAATTTTGTTTGTACCATTCCTAAACTGATGTGTAAAGTGCAGCAACCCCTTTAAAATTTGATTATATTCTTGCAAGTTTTGTGCTGACCAGTTATGACTAGCAATAATGAAAAAGGAAAAATGTCATTGGTTGCAGACATATAATATTTGTGGTTTGCCTCAGATTTATTTGAGAATAGTTAACATAACTGACAATTGTCAACTGTTTGTTGACAAACAAAACTCTCAGTACATTTTTTGATAAGTAAAGTTTGTGCTTTGTAGTATGTCTATTTTATAGAATTGTTCCACAGTAATGCATGAACAGCAGGTGGGCTCATATCTAGCAGCTGGTCACGCAAGCTGAAGTGTGTATAAACAACAACACGAAAAGTTTACTGTTAATATTTAAATACCTTCTGCATGAATAGAAGCCAGACCAGATCTATGTGGCAATAGTTGTATTAGATTTTGTATACAAAGCTAATCCTTTTTATCACTGCAGGTATTTTGCACTAAGCTCACAGAGGCTGGAATCCCTCAGGACGTCATTACAGGGATCTTCTCCAACATCTCCTCTATTTACTGCTTCCATGACAAGTTCCTGCTCCCTGAGCTCAAGACGCGCATTACTGGAGAATGGTGAGGAATAGAAAACCCAGCAGACTTACTGCTTTTCCTGAAACATCAGGTTCCTAGAGGTGGTTTGGCTCTGTAATGGTCCGTTAGGCTCTTGATCTTTGCTGAGATACTTGCAGTCAGGTGGGCAGTAGTGTGGGGGGGTTGTCAGGTTTTCACTGGATTTTCTCTGGAGTCCAGCTTTAAGGCAGGTCTTAAGATCCTTCTTTGTTTCTGTACCTTTGCTGTGAGGACATTTTAGCTGATCCACACACCTTCAAAAGGCTTTTTGACGGTCAAGACTGGGTTTTGGGTCAGGTGTAGAATTGGGTTTTGGTTCAGGGTTAGGGGGGGCTAGGGGGTTACATTATGTCAACGAGTGCCCTCACAAGTATACAAAGACAAACATTTGTGTGTGTCTGTGTGTTATTCTGCCACCATTACAGAATATGAATTGTTTATGGGGCTGTGCTCAGGGAAATGATAATGATTTTACTTACATTATTTTATGGAATTTAATAAAAATCAATTAGATCAGATAGAACTTGTTACACACAACTAAGAGGCACAGTACAGTAAATCAAACAAGTGCACCTCAAGAAGAACGTTTAAAAAGAATTAAATGGGCAAATCACTGTCATGTTCGAAAAGATGAGACTTGTCTCATCTAAAGCTGCAACTCATAGTATTTGCATATACTACTGTATGACTGTATATAAACAAATAGCTTTTCATTTAGTGGTTGAATACAAAGAAAGAAATTTTGGCTAGCTTCTACTCGTGAAAGAATATAAAGACGGTAACAAGAAATTTTCACTGACGATGTAAATTGACATACTTTTTTTTTTTTTTTAGACTTTTAGAGGAATTTTTATCCATCAATCTGTTTATGTTTGCTGTAGGGACTCTAACCCGCGTATTGGAGACATCCTCCAGAAACTGGCTCCGTTTATGAAGATGTACGGTGAATATGTGAAGAACTTTGACCGGGCCATGGACCTGGTCAATACCTGGACACAGCGGTCTTCACAATTCAAGAGTGTTGTCCAGAATATACAGGTAGGATCGTATGGTGCAACTATTGTATGTAATTATCTCCTCCAAGGAGGTGATGCCATCTGTGCTGTCTCTAAAACACTGGTCGCATGTATCGAGTGATTTGGACTGTGTGAACTTTGATTCACATGGTTTCAAATGCAGTTTAAATAACTTTTTGATATTCTGTTACCCAATGAATGAAGTTATAGGACTGCAGCGGGAGCAGATCTCTGAGCTCCCTGCTACACAAACCGTTTCTGCAAATAATCAGTAGAAAATCTGTTTTTGTGTTTGAACCTACAGAAACAGGATGTGTGTGGGAACCTGACGTTGCAGCATCACATGCTCGAGCCAGTCCAAAGGATTCCTCGCTATGAGCTGCTGCTCAAAGATTACCTGAAGAAGCTGCCCGATGACGCCCTTGATCGAAAAGATGCAGAGAGTGAGAAATTAAACCGACTCTTTCCGTTTCTCTGGAAACCTGTTTTATCTCTGCTTCACCTGTGCCAGTAAATCACGACTTTACATAAACTTAAATTTCTCTAAACTTATCACTAAGGTGCTAAACTTTATTAAAAGAAGTTATCTATTTGATGCAAGAAGCAATTAGAAGAAGCATGAATGTGAGAATGTCAATGGTAAGAACTTAAAGGAGGCCACTTCTCCCCCTGACTCCAGCTGTTTGTGGCCCAAGGACACAGACTGACAAACAAGTCAACTTGTCAGTAGGAAAATTCCTTCTGACAGTGTTTGTATGTAAACGCAGCTTGTTCAAGAGGCCTAATCCTGTGAGGAAGGCGCCACTTGCAAAGCTCAGTCCTCTTTTGGGAGCTGCTTCATAAGATTTGGCCCACATGACAAAATGATATCATTAGATGTTTGGATATTTGAAGTGCCAGTATACAGTAAAGAATACACCTGTAAACTATACTGAGAATATTCTCACACATTCCACATCAGATAAACAAGTGGATTAGATTCTAAAAAATGACTTTGTTTAACTGCTAGAACTTGGAAAGGATTGTAGAGCCTCGATATTCCTCCCAGAAGACATTTTTAGTAAATATCATCCAGGACTTAGTGGCAAACAGGCAGAGGTTTGCCAATGTAGCATGTGACAACATGGGGTGTTGGTGGGGGTCCACAGACTAGACAGAGTAATCTATCATAAAGCTGACGGAGCCTCTCGTTACACACACAGTATGATCCATGTTTCACTCTGATGTCAGTTCTGTCTCTACCTGCTGACCAGTGGAGACAGATTACATCAACGCGTCGGTCTTTATGCCCTTAAAACTGGATTTAGCATGATCTGTTATCCTCCCATGTGCACGTGTTCATTTACGTGAGCTTTAACACTGCCCGTCTGCTCGGGGACACGTTTCTCTTGTCTACTGCAGTTGGGAAGCACTTTGTCACAGTTCTTTTGTCTTTATTTCTCCCGGACGTGTCTGTTCTGTTTATGTAGGTGAAGATGGCTGACTCAGGTGCTCACAGACATTAGTAGCAGACCCTCTGCTGGCTACAAGCCAGACATACGCACAAATATACTCCATGATATTATTTTTTCTTATTCCTGTTTTTATGCTGACAAGCATATATTTCTACATTACAGAGGCGCTGGAGCTAATCTCTACTGCAGCTAACCACTCCAATGCAGCAATCAGGAAAATGGTGAGACTTGCCTCTACACTGCACATCATTCTTCTGTTCTCTACTTTCCGTTTGTCATCTCTTTCTAAACCCGTTCACTGTCTGACTGAGCTTTGTACAAAAAATAGCTAATGTGTTACTCAATCAAACAGTCGCTGATGCTCTACTGACTGTCAGCAACATTGTGAGTGTTTGTCTAAGGCTGTGAGCAAGTTGAATTAGTACAGACAGGAAGTGGCTGTTTCCTGCCTTGAGTTTCACAGCCTGCAGAAACTTGACTGATTCTCTTTAACACTTGTCGTCCTCATCTCCTTCCTCTGTCTGTCCAAGATATCGTGTTTCTAACATCAGCAGACAATTTAGAAATATAACAGCTGCTTTTGCCTTGCTGATGTAAACCCACCAGTGAATGTGGGGCATTAACTGATAAAATAACACCCCCTGGTGGAGCAGCTCCATCTGTGTCATCATCTGTTCTGCTTCTGCATTGCTCATCCTCGTGTTGCTTTGCATTTTCAGGAGAAAATGCACAAACTGCTGGAGGTATACGAGCGGCTTGGGGGGGAAGAGGACATAGTTAACCCAGCCAATGAGCTCATCAAAGAAGGACATATAAAGAAGATGTCAGCCAAAAATGGAACAGCTCAAGACCGATACCTTTACTTGGTGAGAGGACTCAAGGGTTTAGTGTTGAGAAAAATATCCTCCTGCTAGATGATATCTGTATCATATTATCTGCACCTTTTCATCATCTGCAGTGTTTCTGTCTCTGATTTAGTTCAACAACATGGTGCTATACTGTGTGCCTAAACTCAGACTGATGGGACAGAAGTTCAGCGTCAGAGAGAGGATTGACATTGCTGGCATGGAGGTGCAGTCCTGCTTCTCAATCAGTTTTATGTCCCATTTTTTATTTTCATCCCATCTAACCCTTTTATTTATCAAGCTCAGTGCACATTGATCATATTTCTTCTGCCATTTGACCTCAGGTGCAGCAGAATGTGAAGCAGAACCTTCCTCACACATTCGCCATCATTGGCAAGCAGCGTTCACTGGAGCTGCAAGCCAGGTAAATATCATTTTAATAAAGCAGACTGTCATGCGTAAATGCAATTTAAAGATTATATATTCTCAGAGTCACTTTTTATGACCCTCACTTTGTAGTGAGTAACTTGTTCTTGCCCCTACAAGATCTGTAAAGAATTATAGCATGTTCCTATTGGATTGAAAAAACAGTGTGTTAGTGCTCTTTAGAGATGAATTACTTACATGTTAAGCTCACAAACTAACGTACAGAGTTAAGCGACTCTAAGTAAGGTGCAGCCAACTGAACCAATGCTGTCACATATAAGCAGTCAGCAGGTGTGAGGTAAAACACAACCCACGCTAAAAATAAGTCCGAATAACCAACCTGCTGTGCTGTAGAAAAACACAGTCAGCAGGCGCAGAAACTAACCACAGCTGCTGACTGCCAAGTGCACTGTATTTTAGATGAAGGTCAAACTATTTTATTTGTTGACTAGTATTTTTTCTCTTTTATTTGCTTTACAGGACAGCTGAGGAGAAGGAAGATTGGATTCAGGCAAGTCATTCACATATTCAGTAGTACACCCCCACACGGTCTGTCTCATGCAGACATGCAACACTTTGGGTCTGTGCCTGTGGCAGTTTGGCTTTATTAGACAATTGAATTAGCAAAGAGTTCATCCTCATACACATTCAGTGTGTTTGGGAATTATGTTCTCTTATAAAGCCCCTCATTATTGCTCATTTGGCTTGTTCTCCCAGAGTAAGGCTCATTAAAATCTTCTTACAGGCTGGTAAAGGGGGTGCGGTTGATAGGGATTTTGGTGTGTTTTGAGTCTGTCATTAAGCACAAGAGAGACGGTGAAATAAAGCAGCAAATGTTTTTACTGACTGCCAGCCAAGCCGGCCTCCAGACTGTGACACAGGCGAGAGGACCATGATGCTTTGGGATGTGTGATGTCATTGTTGTTGTCATTAGTTTGGGGCGTGATCATTCCAATGAGCGTGTCACAGACCCTCGCTTTGTTTTCCACTAAGTGGGGAAAGAAAGCCAACTTCGCTTTCGCTTTACTAATTTGCATAACCACTTTATGCCTTTATAAGCTCAGAAACAGATTCTCTGGGACACTCTGTAACATGAGATCAGGCTTTTTTTTACATCATGCTGTGATTTTGCAACTTTGCATATTTACTGTCTTTGGCCTCATGAAAAGCACGAAAGAATCTCTGGATTCAAATGCCGATGTGTCTGATCAGATCATTTTTCTCTTTGTCTTGGTTCCCTCGCATCTGACTTTTCTTCTGATCTCTCCTCCTTTCTCCTCTCACTCTTATCCAACTCTCAGGTGATCCAGTCCACTATCGAACGGCACAAACAAAACAGTGAAACGTTCAATAAAGCTTTCAACAGCTCCTTCTCCCGCGAGGATGACCATCTTCCTGAGTCACCGGTCAGTACCACACTCCCTAAATCACTTCATTGATCACTCAATTAGTGGGTCATCCTGTACTAGTGGTACAACAAAGTAGTCCATCATAGTCTGCTCTTTGTTTGCCTAAACAGCTCTCCATCTATGGATGTGGCAGTGTCACAGACACATAAAGAAGGTCTTTCTTTGCCTTCTGACAGTCACACATGTAGCGTCTGCAAGTCTCGCCTCTCAGAACTCTCTCATGACCTAATAGGGAAAGCTCCAGTGTATACAAAACTCTTATGGATCTGCCTTGACCCACTTTGGGCTGCCTGGAGCTGAGTCCTAGCCAAACATAACTTGACACAAACCAGAGAAGCAAATTTACCAGCTCCAGACGGACACCTAGAGGCAGACACGCATCACTGCAGGAGCATGCAGCTGTTGCTTTACGGCCCAAAACTCATGATTTATGTCGGTTCTCTTCCTCAGGGCCCCTGGTCCAGCACAGCTGTGGACTCGGATAGTGAAAGAGTGCATGAAAGGGTAAGACACTATTAAAGAGAAACTTTCACCTTGTGGTTTTTAAGTGATTTAGAAGGTGTGAGGACTGTCATATCTTAGATTGTTCACCCTGCTGAGGGCAAAATGCGTTGTGGTGCTTTGTATGTGCATTAGTTGGTTTTTAGTATTGGATTCTAACACACATTTATTTTGGAATATGCACCAAGTCAAATGGAGTATAACAAAAACATTTAAAATACAAGACCCTAAACTTTAGACATTTTTGAGGTTATGTAATTATGTTAGTGTCACTATAAGTTTGTATTTCATGCACAGTTTTAGATGCCAAACTAATTTGCAAATAAACTAAATATACTTTATGTTGAGCCTAAGGTCTCTAATCATACTTTGTCTAGTTATGCCCTTAGGGCTCATTGTTTTATAGTTTATTTACAGATCCTGCCTTTGGCACAATGCGTCTGAAAATCAGTCAACTACTAAACCTGTTTTGGATGTTCGTCCTCGTCCTGTCGCTCTGCCTTAGCAGGTGCACGGAAACTAATGAGACTGAAAGAGTTATCAGTCAGCTACAGCCTGTACATGCTCACACAGTCTCATTAAGAAGTGGCTAAATCAAATTTAAATTGCCCAGAGAAATGTACTTGTGGTTTACCAAAATCAGGAGGGGACAGGACATGCAGTAACGTTAGGTTTCAGATAAACCTACAGGAGCTCACATGGCACGATGTGTCTCTGAACTTTGGATGGATGGATAATTGTGGTGATAATAAAATTGCTGGGTTGACAGTGCCAGTGGTTACACCTACTTCTCTTAGATTAAAAAAGAAGAAGAAAAGAAAGATAGAAAGCTTTTATGTTATTTGTTTAGAAATTAGATGAATTTTTCACTTTATGCCCCCGTGCAGCTACCTGACAGCCTGCAGCGGTGAACACCTTCCATTTCAGTTGTCTGTAAAAAAAAGAATAGTGTGTCTTTGTGTGTTATGGTAATAGAAAAGAAAAATGAAAGACAGGAAGCCAGACAAACAACTAATGAAGCAAGACAAGCCGTCAGACATTCCTGTTGGTTCAACTGTGCTGTAATTAAACAGGATCCTTGACACATGACTCCTTTGTGTTTTTTTCCTAGAAGAGTTCCAGGAAAAAGGAGAAAGAGAAGCAAACATGTAAAGGCTGCAACGAGAGCTTCAATTTCACCAAGCGCAAACACCACTGCAAGTCCTGTGGAGCGGTGAGCATAGACCGAACGAGAGAAATTTGGGCATGAGGGCGTAGAAAGGAAGCAATGGAGAAAAATCTGGGAACAAGTGTAAAAAAAACAAATTCAGCCAAATTAAATGTTTACAACTGAGCCGCTTCTCAACACCATCTCTCTTTCTCGTTCTGTCCTTTTGTCCTTCTGTCGTAGGCCATCTGTGCAAAATGTTCAAAGACCTTGGACAACAAAACGTGCCGAGTGTGCCCAGAGTGTTTCGAAGCCAGTCAGGAGAATGTCAGTGTTAGTGAACAGAAAAGGAGAAGTGTGCCTGAGGTGAGACACACATTTTGAGACTGTTACAAACAAGAACATGCACAAAGTCACACACTGAAAAAAAAGAGCGGCATGTGCACAATAGTTTAGTTTTCAATCCTCAGAGTCACACAAATCATTGCACAAACACCAAAACACACATTGTCCGCATGCAGCAGGTTATTTTTGTTACTTTAGACATGTTCACACTGAGTGATCAACTAATCCTTATTTAATGAGTAATATGATGAAGAGATTTTCACGTTAGTCGTTCCGCTGACTAAACGCCGGGCAGCCTCGTGTCTGTGTCTCAGTTTATCTGCCATTATCTGAAGCTCTGTGAATGGATGTCTCCTGTCGGTAAACTTAATAGCTAAAGAGATCATTGGCTGTCCGTGCATAATGTTGACACTTTCATATTCATATATCTGATTCCAGTCAAGGTTTATTGTGTCCAGAGTCTTGTTAAAAGGAACATTAGCTGCACTGAGGTTTGACACCACATGGGGGAGCTGTATGCCATAAAGCTTTAGACAAATGGCAGCAGGAGATTGGACACCTGTCCATGGGCAAATCTCGCCATGTCCTACATTGTTGTTATGCAATAGTGAACAGCTGAAGATGTATGCTGTCATTTGCTCGTCACAATTAAATCTGTAATTAAACATTAAGTATGATTACCAATTAGCTTTTTTTTAATTTTAGAACAGCTCAACACTAATTTCAAATCATTGTCGGGTCAAGGTTTGCTCAGTTGTACAATGGTGAAACAAATGGTCACTGAACTTCTTACACTTTTGTATTATTGCTTCTTCAGAGACAGACATCTCTACTGGCGGATAACTGTCTACAATGTGGCCACCTCCAAGTGCAGGAGAAAGGAAAAAGCTGGACCAAAATGTGGGTGGCCGTCACCAAGGCTGAGCCACTGCTCTTGTACCTGCAGAACAATGGACAGGTAAGAGTAAAAATCATAGAAAGCTAAGGTTGATTTGGGTTTTGCGCCTCAATCCAGGTGTTAATTGCGAAATATTTGTCCTTTTCAGTAGTTTCATTACATCCATTTATAACACTGAAGTAGTAATAGACTCTAGCCTCTGACTATCCACACACACAGGATAAGTTACCTGTGTATGTCCTGTTAATTCAAATTACCAGAGTGCTTTAATCGTCTTTTGTATGTGCACTGAACCTTTTGCTGCATCCATCTGGCCTTTCTGTTCACCCCGTCGTCATCCTCTTTTTGAAGCAGAACATCTGTAGGTTGTCAGGCCGTGGCACATCAATGGGCATGTGTAAGTCAGATCTGTCCATTCCTGCCTGTGCCAGATTGTCTGTGCACTGTCTGTGCTCTGTAGATTGGGGCCAGGAGGATTTGGGTGTCCTGAATCTGACCTCAGGTATAGCCGCTGCCAGTGGCGCTGCTCCTCTATGCGCCCGGCCTTCACTGATGGGATGAAGCGACTCGGTGGAGTTACCGTAGTGGCTTGAAATCTTGGCTCTGTATGAGGCAGAAATCTGCTCAAAACGTCCCAAAGAGTTGTGTACCAAGAGAGGTTTATATGATTGACTTAAAATTAAAACTTTCCAAAAGCGGTCACGTTTGGAAAGCTTTCCGCTGTCATTCGTATCAGAGCGGCACAGAAGGGAAGTCAGCCTGTTAAAGCCTCCCCGGGTTTCATTTCCAAGACTAATGTCCCACTCCCACTGCAGAAAGCTGCCATTCCAAAGATTAGGATTAATGGGAGTTGGACAAGCATTTTCTGATTATACAGAAAAACCAGGGGGGGTGGGAGGGGGCAGGGTTTACTGTACTTGGTATGATGTATTCCCCAGCAGCTGAAGAGACAAACAGCTTCTCACTGTAATACTTACTTACTTACTGATTTTGCTTGTTTCTGTAGGATACCAAGGGGGCACGGGCTGTGCCTCTTCCCGGTTTCGAGGTGAGCGTGGTGGCGCCGCCAGCGGGCGAAAAATCGGAGATTAAACACGCCCTTCGGCTCAGTCACACCCAGCAGACTTGGCTCTTAAGTGCCCCAGATGCCGAACTTCAGGCCAAGTGGATGGACGTCCTGTGCAAAGCTGCTCGTGGAGAAACACCCACAGACGCATCAGTGAGCCTGACTGAACACAGGAAGAGTCAGTAGTGGCCACGTCTGAGCCACAGGACTAAGCTCCACCTCCTCCCCTCGTCCCTCCTTCTCCTGTGTACAGAGCACACATTACTTGAATTCACTTTACCTTGGCACTTTTTTTTTTCCTTTTGAAGGACCCTTCAGTCCTTTACTATGCCACTTATCAATCTTATCCTCATGACCACGCAGCGACTTCTTTTTCTCTCCCTCCATTTTCTGCCAAAACACAACGAAGAAGGACTATGCTATCAAAGCCACCAACACCCCTACGCGTGGATATGATATTTTATATCTGTCAGTGTTTTCAGCAGTTGGAGATGATATTGAAGAAGTCACGTTTTATTTGAAATATAGCTGAAAAAGTTTTTTTTTCTTGTTGTTGTTGTTGTTTTTATTGATAAAGGTTCTTGTACAATATGCGACCGTGTTGTGAAGCATTAACTCTTACACGTCTCTTACCATTTGTGCAAATGTGTGTATGTGCTGTATGTGTGTGTTTGCGCGTGAGCCTCCTCCCATGTTAAGTATTGAATGTTAGTGTAACAGAATCGTGCCACCTCTCCGTTCTCTCCACCCCTGCTGGGACACAGTGGCAGTTCAGCTGGGTATTGTACAGTATGTGTACTATAGTGTGATGTAAGGCAACAGGAAAAACATTTTAACTTAAAAAGACACAGATGTGTATATTTGTGGCTGGCCACCAGATGCTCCCTCTCTCGACTCCTGTCTTACAGACCCCACCTCATATGTTTCTCTCCTGTATCAGTAACAACTTCCTCCCATCAATGTCTTTGGACGTTGTCCTTATCGTGACTTCTATCCAGATAAGGTTACACAGCCAGAATTGGACCGCGTGGCCTCGGTTCTGACTGCGTGCATTAGGTTCAGTCTATCCATATATCTCCACTTGTACAAATTCTAAATAAATTCTTTCCGTGGATTTCTGTCTTTTTCTTGCAGCGTATGAACTATTTGCCTGCTTGTCTCCCTTTGGTGATGTGATGGAAACCAAGTACTGTACTGTAAAACTGTATTCTGCCTTGCCCCCCACCCCCCCTCCCCCCCCCAAACCCTTCTGCCATCAGCACCAGCCTTTAAGCAAGAGTAGCAAAAAAAAACATTGTCATTGGATCTCTTTGTGCATGTAAACTCATTCATATTTATGTACCGTGCTTGAAATCTTGCCCTTGTCCTTGTTTTTACGCTCAGAATTCATTCTTATCGTACTGTAAGTGACCAGAGTCAGCAGTAAGTGTTTGAAACATGGATTGTGCACAGTGGAAAAGCAGTCGAGCATATCATCAATAAACGAGTGTTGTGGCACATTCAGTACCACGCTGCCCAAGAGGACCTCACGTCTCAAGCTTTTGTTTTTAAATTTGTCGCACATACGTTATTAAAGTTGGTGATGGATTGATGCACAAACACTTAAACACAGTATATTAGTGTTTATTCATTCCGCCCACTACAATATGAGTATATTGCATTGATATTGGACACAAAACAGTATATAAGATAATGCCAGCAGATATTTGGTTTAATATACTGATGGGATGTAAGAGGATTAATAACCATGTACTGTGGTTTATAGCATAAACTCTATGCAAATACATCGCTGTGCGCATGTGTCAATGACTCCAATTTCATGCCTTTTCGAGGGGGGGGTGCAAGAGACTCGTAAGAGGATTAATGAGAATGTAGCATGTACAGTGTTTGTGCTGGAATGTGTTTGCACATGTGGCTGTCATACAGTGTTCCTATAGTTTGTTTCATGCCTTTTCACTTCCAGTTTTCACTTCAGTTTGGAGCCTCCGGAATGCCTTCAGAAATGCGGTATTGCATTCTTGCCTGAACATCTCTACGTGCTGTAGTAACAGTAGAACAATGGAAACAGCAAAACAATGTCCATTTCACAAACAAAGGCACAGTGTTTCTGTGCATCATGTGTTAACCTCAGGACTCAAGCCTGCAATATAACGTTTAACTTGTGTTATAATTTTTAGTATAGTACTAAACAGAAGTACAAAATTGCAGGTACTTAGATCATTTACTAATAACCTGTTTAATGTTTCTGTATGACTGCAGTCCCCATCTGGGGGTTACACTTGACAAGGAAATACTCATGAATGAGCAAGTGACCACAGTCTACAGCTTGTGCTCAGACTTACTGAATCTTGTGCAGCTGTTTGCAGCTCTGTGCGGCTGCACTGACGTACATCCGTGAATCGAGCTTAACACGAAGGAAAGCCCTCTCACATGCTGACAATGACAAACCGCTTGGTAGATATCAGGTTTATGGACTTTGTTGTGGGTCACCTTGAAACAAACTTGGTGGCACTAATCACAAAGTATATCCATAGTAAAAACAAAACCCAAACAATTATACATTTGGAACAAAAGCTCATTATGACAAGAAGTTTAGTTCTCTGTCTTTATAAAAAGGTGCTGCCTGCAGTGTGACCGTCACTGTGATAAAAACAGCACTGAAACTTACTGTACTGTGATGGTCTCTTACTCCTCTTCAATCTGATAATGACAGATAAAGGTTTCCGTGAGACGGAGACAGGGTTCAGCTGCTCAAGGAAATGTGCAGTGGCAAAAACACCTAGAGACTCACGGCACAGTTTAGTTGTGTGCAGAGTCTGTACCAGGCCATTTGGACACTTCAGTTAGTTTGTTCATTTATTCAGACCTGAAAAATATCAAATCAAAACAAAGGAAAGATGAAAAATTAAAGGAAATCCTTCTAAACGATTTTGTGCTACAGGGTGTGGAATGGGTGTAGGAGAGCTGCTGCAGCTGCCTTAGGTCAATTTTTCTACATCTTGATTCAATTCATTTTCAGGCTCCCACCCTCGATTTTGTCTCCTTTGCAGTCGTCCTGCTTGTTTTTGCAGTTCTTCTTATTGATGTACATATACAAAAATGGCAAGAGGACAGTTATTGATAGGCAGTGTGAACCATAACTTCTTTATTTAGCAAGTCAACGCTGAGTGTCAAAATGATGAATTGGAAGCTCGGTGTCTCTGTGGAGCTGTGAGCTGTGGTGCAGAGATAGAGAGCAAAGTGCTGACTGCTTCCTTCTGTCACGGGTTTACACGCTGTACATCTAGAACAGAGTGGAGCAGGGTGGGCGCTGTGTCTACTGCAGGGCAGGGAACAAGCTCAGATAAGTTTTCATCATCTCCCTTGAAAACTCTCTTTCAATACTCAAGCCCTTGGTGTTGTTGTTTTTCTTCTCGACTAAGATTTCAGGTTTTTTCTCTAAAAAAAAAGTTGATTGTGGACGCCTTTAAATACCCGGGTGTTCACCTAAACAAAAAAACTGGACTGGACTAATAATAGAGAGTCTCTGTACAGAAGGGGCCAGAGTCGCCTCCACCTGCGGAGGAGGCTGAGCTCCTATGGCGTGTGCCGAGAGCTGTCACGGACATTTTATGACACTGTGGTGGCCTCAGCAGTCTCCTACACTGCTGTGTGCCTGGCAGGGGGAACTACGGACAGAGACAGACAGAAGGATGGTGGCAAAAAACTAACATCCATCACGGATAACCCCACCCAACCCCCCCCCACACCACACTGTGGAGGCTCGGAGCAGCTCCTTCAGCACTAAACTCTTACACCCCCAGTGCAGGAAGGAGCGCGACCGCCTCTCATTCCTCCCCACTGCAGTGACACACAAGGTGCAATTACACAGGGTATATTATTGTTGTGCTATACCCAGGAGATGTGCAATATTCATTTTACACGGTTAAATATGTATATGCAGATTCTTTATTCTTTTTTTTTTAATACTTTGTTGATATTGTTTGATATCTTATATAATCTTATCTTTCCTATTTTATCTTCTCTTTAAAAAGCTACCCAGCAGTAGAAGTAGGAGTTGGTTGGTTGACTGTCAAGCTGTGTTTGTGGCAGGAAGTTTTTCTTCTACCTAATTGTTTGAGCTTTGGTGTTTGTTCACTGGGAAATGCAGTTGCAGAGTTTAATGAACCTGTTCTGTCTCACACCTCTAGTTTCTTTGGTTCAGTTACTTGTGCTCCCCTGTAACCTCTTACTTCATACAGACGGACTTTGAACAGCTTCAACTTTGGAGGCAACAAAGGCTTCCCTTAGAATCTCAGGTGACTTTAACGAACAGGCAAAATGCAACTTAACAGAGCTGAGCCATTAATGCTGCCCAAAAAATGAGCAGAGAACAGTTTTAACTGACCACAAAGCAACGTAGGATTTAAACATTTCAAATGATGATATTTCCTCAGTGTTTCATTTTGTGGCCACATCACTGTGCTGCTCGTTCGTCTTCCACAACAGCTGAGGAGAATGGTTTTGATGGGAAAGCTGTCATTCGCCACTGCAGCATAAGCCTCTTACCAGCTGTTTATGTGTGTGTGTGTGTGTGTGTGTGTGTGTGGCCCAGAAACATTTGCATTTAGTATTCCCAAACCTTTGAATACACAGTGAGCTAACTATTTGGGAAAAATGGGCCGAACAAATTACCACCTGCCTTTCACGCGACTTTCTCTCCTCTCCCTTTCACATCTTTAGTTTTTGGACAGTGCAGTAGCAACTGATGACTTCACATATTCGGTGCAGATATTCTTGGTTATCGAAGTCTTCTTATAAGTTTAAAACTATGACTGAATTCCTGTTACTCTGCAATACTTCTACTTTGCCTTGCTTACATGCACAGTACAGTCAGAGGCAAGTATTCTCACCCTCTTCTACTCTCTAACCTTTTCTGCTACGGTGTTAACCAAGTGGCACAGTGTCTGGGGTTTTTTTGTCCTCTAACCGTAAACAGCTGAGTCCTGTTGGTGACGGCACGACTGGAAGTGGTGCGAGGTAAAACAGTGAAGTTGCAGCCCAGCAGATAAACTTGTTATCTTCACAGCCAAGGGAGCAGATGAGTGTCCTAAAAGTACCACGGCACAACAGACCGACGGTTTCTGCAAGTTAGACATCAGACCCTCCCTCAGCCAACGCCCTCACGCAAGACTTTACATTTGCTGAATCACTATTGGAAATCAAATGTACATTTTTTTAACGTATCACATGTTTTTCCAATGGTTTTTTGTGGAAAAGCTTGTTTCCAGCTCAGATGCACTACTTGTTAGAGACACTGGATTATCGAAGGCCCTGCGTGCATTATGTTCAGGATGTGTTGCATCATGCTGTTATTCAGCCATCAAATCTGCAGCAGCTCCCCTCCCACACGCAAACGCTTCAGCGTATTGTCTAGTAGAGCAAGCAGACAGTTCTTCATTCCTGTAAAGGAAGTGGTTGCAACTGTTCTCTGCTGTTTCGTCTGATATTACATGCAAGCCATGAAGGTTTGCTCCCCTTGGGTTTCACTGCATGTGACTGAAACTTTAAAGACTTATTTGTAACATATTTATCTAAAGATTATCATAGTAAACAATTCAAAGTAGAAGCATTCGTCTCACAACTCACCAAACACACAACGTCTCTGTAAACAAAGTTAAAAGTAAATTTCATCGTTTCTGTTCTGCTGAAACCAAACTCCCTCAGATGCCACGGGGAATTTAATCGCAGAGTCTGAATACATGAGGTTTATTGGATAAAGATGATGAATTGCTGTAATAGTAACAATACATCACAAGAGACAACATCATTCACATCTTTGTCTAATTCACAGTGTGAGCTGAGGTGACAAAAATAAATCTCATTCAGATATGGACACACTCTCATTATATGCTAATTAAAAATTGTTCAGCTGGATTTGATGATGATGATGATTTGGAGTCTAATAACGTGAATGATCTGAGAAATCTATTATGTATTGTTCCATTAACATAAACACCTGACTTGCCGTCTTCCTCCAAAATCTTCGAGTAACACTAAAAGACAAAATGATACGGTTGGAACACATAGAGTCTTTTCTATTCATGACATGTAATGCATATTGTGCACATTGTGTTTTATTCTCACCACCGTATGTGTGTTTGTGTGTGTGTGTGTGTGTGTATGTGGGCTCACACTTACACACTTATGAGGAAAACACAATCCACAACTGAAGACTGTCTCTTCAGGGTCATCGAACAAATGATAATATAAAATACCTGACTTGAATATGATATTATACAGAACCTCAAGCATCTCATCAACTGGTTTGGATTGTAGTGAAGTGAGGTGGAGGAACCTGGCAGCGTCTTCGCCAAAATAAAAATGAAGTCATCTAAAACAACAGTGTTCATTTTCAAAATGAGTCATTTGACAATAACACAAATTTAAAAAGTGAGATGAAGCAAAATAACACAGTGCGTGTAGATAAACATAACCCAGAAAGTCCCTGTTTATGTAAAACACACAAAAATGTTTATTATAAAACTCCATCCATGCACTTCTTTAGTAAATACTCAACCTTGAGAGCGCACTCAGTATTAAGAGGTTTCAATAAAAGCTCTATTAAACCCAGAGGCAATTTTAAATGTTCCGTTTAGAAATCTGAATGGACATTAAGTGCAATAACAAAAGCTTTACCGAGGCCGTTTTATTCAAATGTCCTCAATAATAACGTGCAGCATTTATATTTTATCCTGTGAATGGAGAAAAGGGAAACGTATGCACAAACAGACCCAAGATTAGACGAGGATGGACTTCATAATGGAGCCAGCAGACCGTGACAGCCCGGATGTGCAAAGCATATTCCTACAGTGCTTCTTTCTGAGTTGTTGCTCCTTTGAAAAACTTCAGAGAATATACGTTTATCTACTTGTAGAAATGATGAGCCCCACCTGACTTGACAATATAAAGATGCTCAGTTTTACCACCTGACTTTCCTTCTCACTGCCTTTTCAGCACGTCTGCTTGTGCCATCCTTCAGAATGTAGAACGGTTAACTCGTCGTCTTCAGCCCTGTTCGGCCGCCCTGCTGTTACTGAAGTTCTCTGTCAATACCCCAGTGGGAGTCGTCCCAGTTGTGTGCAGAATGCTCGGCAAACACGGAGGTCCAAGCATTTAAAGAGCCTGCAGGGAAGCTGTGACACAGTGAAACTGATGCAGCTCCCTTTATTATGTTTGCTGCTTTGCGTCACTTTCACCCTCTTTGCTTGTCTCTCCCTCTTTTCTTTAACTTTGTTCACGTCTCTTATTCTCTGCTGACAGAGGCAATGAGGAGCCTTGGGCCTCAGGGTGGAAGGCTGCAGGATGATGTACCAGCTGGAACTATTGCAGCAAAATGGGATGTAAGATATTAAAATGTTGGCAATGGCTCCTTCACTGCCAGACCAAAGTAATTCAACAAGTATCGGATAAATTCTCATTTAAGAGGTAAAAAACTAAAATACATTTAACAAGTGCATAAGTCAGCAGAGTACAACAAAGTTTACAGACTAACACTCTCTCAACCTCAGCTTTATTTTATGTTTTGTGATAGTAAATCTGCTAACACACCAAACTAAACTGGTGAAGATGGGAACCCTTCCCTGTCACACATCGAGCACAGCCTTTCAACTTCACTGAAAAGGACAATATTTCTAATAGTACCTCCAACATTTTATGCTTCAGGGATTATTCTGCTCAATTTCTCTTCCCTGAACTGCCACAGTAATATTAACCTGCATTGTCCTTAGTGTCTGTGAGAACTACTGTGCATTTGTAAGCTGGGCCTTGCAACCTCTGCACCTCTGACGGTGGCAAAGACATCCTTGATCAAGTCAATTTTCTTCTATAGTTCTCATTCTTCTAACCTGCCGCCTGTTTCCAGTCTCTTTTATCATCTATTTCTCTCTGTGTCCGTCTCTGCAAGTATATACGGTGCAGATTGATGAAGCAAGCCAGCAACTGGTGGCCACAGTCCAACCTTAAAAAGGGATTCGTCCAGTGATTACAGACACAGATGACACAGAGAGATGGACGTATTGCCAGAATGTCAGAGAATGTGGGCGTCGCTTTTGGAAGTGGTCTTTACTTACTTGACATGGACCACACGTAGATAGTGTTAGGATCGAATGGTTTCCAGGAAGTACCTCATTCTTTAGCTCCCTATTTTCAAATCCTCATATTTCAGTCTTTGGAAATAAAGCTTGTTTTACAGGCTTTTGTATGATGACTCATCCTACAGTGGCCAACAGTGGGCTTTATTTGCATATCAGAAATTTCTCAACAAAGTCCTTCATCCCCTGAGGGGGAGGCCTTAATTGCAACATGGTTGGTGCTGGATTGCGGAGCAATTAACACTGATGTCTCAATGGATACTTAGTTTTATCACTTTTCGAAACTAACCAAGGACACTTTGGAGAGTGTAACTTCAGTCCCCTCCAAACAGACCTGCAGCCACGTGTGGTGCGGCCTGAGCAGGAGTGTGGACGAGGTCGTTGCCAGGGTGTGATGGTGCCCCTCCTGCTCTACTTAATTACCTGTGTGATGGAGTGGCTCCACCCCAGCAGAGCTACCGTGTCACACTGTGTCAGGGGCAGAGCGGACACATGGAGCCGACCACTCTCTCTCGTCATAGCAGATTAATAATAAAATACCTACAGCAGTTATTTCCTTGCCTGACTTTTTTGCCTTAAATGTCTTAAATTTTTATTCTTAAATGCTCCACATTTTGTTAAGACATTGACCCAGTGCTTTGTTTTGGGGATAATGCTAATAAACAAAATACTCAATATGCAGTTATATTAATTTAACGAGGCAAAACAAACGGCATATTGAAAGTCCTGAGCTTCCAGACTCCTGGATGTCTATTGGATTGAACAGAGTTTGGAGTAGACAAGCCTGGGCATTGAGTTAAGTGGAAAGCATGGAGAGTCCAAACTGTAATCGCTGAGGCTATGCCAAAACACTAACTGTTGCTGTAGCAACCATCTCTGAATCAGAAGAAAACTCAAACATTTTAACCACACTGTAGTCTGTTGTCAGATATTCTCATTCACTGTGTCGCCTTCTCGATCTTTTCCCACATACTAGTCTACTTCTAAGGGCAGCCCAAAATATTGTTGAAAACTGAATTTATAATCACAGCTAGTGTCAAAACTATGTTACAACTATGGGCAATCTGCATTTTAATGCATTTTGAACTTTGAGACATTTATTTGCTTTCCAGTATATGTTTATTAAAATTCTGTATGTTTCTCACCAAGAAAAAATGCTGTAATCACTGTAAAATTTGAAAATCAAGACTTGCTTCATGTCTACAGACAGTCTACAGATTAAAAAATAAGTAGAAAAAATAACTAACTGAGGCAACAGTAATGCATACATGTGCTTTCTAACCGGGGTTTTAGGAGTGTGGCTTTGTTAATAAGCGGCATGTTTCGCGATGGTTATGACTTCACTCTTGAACATTTTCACAGTTTTTAAGGGTAGAACACTTCAAATCAGCTATGCTAATATATTCATGAAGGATGAGGCTTCCAGTGCACCTGAGGTGGTGTGTGGGGCTTTGCTCAGGTGAACAGGGCTGCGCCGGTGGAGAGACTTATCATCCATAGCAGAAACAGTCTCTTGCATGCTCAGAATTCTCAATGACGGTGGACTGACGTGCAGTTTAAACAAGTTCTCCTTCCTGATGTGAGAACAACCTGAAAACAGGAACCTGTAACACACATGTATCGACCACAAACCCTTGAAAAAGTTGTGTTATCACCTAACTTATACACAACTAAGCTTTTGACAGACAATTACAAAGTAAACAGAACTGAATCGGGCGTAAAGATGAAAAATGACTTGCTGTCACTGTAGAAACCACCTTATTCCTGTTGGATTTTTGCTGCATTGAACACTGTTGACCCTCCCATACTTGAAATAAAATACTCGGAAAGTTTTGAAAGCAAAGGCCCTTGATTGGATCTTATCATATTCATATTGTAGTAGTTAAAACTGGAAACGTCATTTCTTCTGTTGTCCAGTGATGTGTCACACATGGGACCTGTACTATTCCACCTTTGAATATTAACATAACACAGAAGGACAGTAGGACAGACGTCCCTATTTTTAGTCCTGAGAGAGAACCTGGCACTTTTACTAATGCTTTCAGCTCACATTTACACACATGCCAAAACATTACTGATTAAAAATCGACTAATAATTCAATTCTGTTGTCAGCTTCTTCGACATCAGCTCCACAGAAAAACACACACAGCTCCCTCTCCCAGTGACCTGGAAACCATCTGCCAGGTGTTTATTAGCTCCCGCCTTGCAACTCTCTTTATGCCGGAGCCCACCAGTCATCCGTGGCCCACCTGCAGCCGCGAGACTCCTCACTGATACCCAGAAAAGAGAGCACTTTTTCCTCTGCTGGCCCCTCCTCAGTGGCTTCAGTTAAATTCAGAGTCAGTTTGAAGATTCTCTTATTTGCTTTTTTAATCACTGGCTTGGCACCAGCTTACATTTCTAATCTCCTTATACTGTTTTCTACATCCAGATCCCTCGGATCCTCTGATCACTTACTCCTCTCTTCCAGGGTCACAGTCTAAATCTTGGGATGATAGAGCTTTTTCCCGCTGCAGCTCCTAGACTCTGGAAGACTTGTTAGATTCTTTCTTATGCAATTGTTTTGTGTCAGTAGTATAACAGATTTAATGTGATTGTTTACTTGTGTCACTTATGTCTTATATTTTTATTCCTCTCTGTAAAACATTTTGGTCAGTTTTTTTTTTAGAAAATTTGATCCATAGATAAATTGGACTTGACTTGACTTGACCAAAGTATTTTCTCCATAAAAAACTTTGCAAAAGGCTTTAGGTTTTTTTTCCCCAGTGATGTTTTAACTTGGCTAAGGAGACAGGTTGTCATTGTTGTACAGCCTGTCAGTTTGCCTGCCTATGTAATTTAGTAACTGGCTCATGCAAATGCGTATTAAATTGATTTTGTGTGAATGTTTATGCTGTGGGGCAGAATGGTGGTGGTGTGGTTAGTGCTGCCCCCTCACACCTGAACGACCCCTGGTCTGAATCCACCTGCTGGCTGTGGCCTTTCTGTGTGGATTCTGGTTTTACTACAAAGCTGAATCAGTGGCGGAAACAACAACAGTGATATGAACACTGAACACTTTATCAAAATCAAACTAGTCAATCAATGTTTGGGTGTGTGACAAGAATGTTAAGCTTTATTGACCCTGAAAAAAACAGAAACAAGCCAGAGAAAGGGAAGTGAAAATCATGTCAGTCTTTTAACCTTTCAGAGTTACACTTAGAGTTTGGTAAGATTTTACAGAGAAACAGCTATGATGTATGATACATATGTGTCATGTACGGATTTTGCAAAAATGTGTTGCCCTGTCAGACTTAAGCTGAAATATCCCCATCTCTTTAGGTTACATTCCTACTTTTTTTTCATCTTTTGTTTGAATCCATTTCTATTTTAAAATAGATGCGTTGCAACTTAGCAGCGCTGTTTCAGTGGCATCCTGCACTTTACTAAAGCTGATGTTTAGCATCATTTCTGTTAAGTTTTGTGTGTGTCCTCTGATGTCTTACAGGCACGTTTTACGTCACCTTTGTGTTTTGCACATTTTCGAGCAGGTCTGACACACCATGTCCTGATAGGCTCAGAGGAGCAGTGTGACATCCTGCCTTCAAAGAGCGGCTTATTGCTGCGCTCCTTCCTCATCTCTGTCTTGCTCAAACGGCGCAGGCAGAACCTCGAATCCGACTTGAAGCCACTTGGCACAATCCACGGAGTCACGTCTGCTCGGGTCAGCTGATCACGTGTCTCTGCGACCGATCGTGCGCTCCTGTCTCCGTCCGAGCGCTCGGATACGCGAACGCACCTTGACACGGAATCGTGAGCGGACTGATGTGACAGGCTGATCGCCATCCGGGGGACAGACAGGCCGGGAAAAGTGGCCCGATCCGGGAAGAACCAGGTGTCTGACCCGGACCGGGCACCGAGCAGCACCGCGGCGCGGACTTTACGCACAAGCGAAGGAGCCATGTCAACGGCAACAGCCCCGATAGTGAATGGATCCAGGACTGATAGCACAAACAGAGGGGATGGACGTGAACGGAAGAAGTCAGGTAAAATAGAAAAACAGATAATTATGTTTAATTGGAGTTGGACATGTAGCTTGTGACTTTTTACGCATATTCCATCTTTATTCCTTGTGCAACTTAAGATTGGGGGGAGGTTGCGGGGGTTATTGAAACGTTGACTAACGTTCATTAAAGCATATCTGGTTTATTCTTTATGTGTCGCAATAAAACTTGTCTTGTGCAGCATCGTTACAGGTGCCTTTTTGCTGCGGTAGCACTTTCTAATTCCTACAGGATTATAGGCTGTAGAATATGATGCGCCTGAAGGTGCTCTTCTGTATTTCTGAGAAAAATAAATCCCATCAATAAATAGATCAGTCATGTTCACCACGTGTTGGATCGTTGTGAGATCAGGCATCTGTTTGTTTGTTTTTGTTTTTTTTTTATGTGTTATAGCCTTTCTTGTACGCGCATGTTTCAGATGTAATCGTTTCATTTACGCAAAGAAAGAAAACCAAAAAGAGGAAGTGAAAAGGAAGGTTTGAACGTCAGACTCCTTGCGCAGATGTTGGGTTGTTCAGGCGTGTTGAGGCAACAACACACACACGTTACATAAAAGTGATGCTCTCTGCTTATGGACAGTCAGGTGCGTCTGTGCGTCCCATAAACTGGGGCACGGTGAGCCGCTGACCTTTAGGGGAGGATATGACCCAGACGTTGATCAGAGGCTCCTAAAACTGTTTACAAAGAAAACGCCTCACTTCACATCTTCCTGTCACTTCACAAAACCACCTATTTTTGGGGTTTAATGCCCCCTGTGGTGGTAAAAGTGCAGGGCGCATTTTTGTCTAATTTCCTCATAGTGTCAAGAAGGAGTTTTGGCAGATCTCACCTCTGTCACTAGCCCTTTGTTTCTAGTGAAGACTAGAAGCAGAAGTTTCCTTTGACAAAAAAAGTGGTTTAGTTTTTTCCAGAACCTGATCACGTTATCAGTCCCAGCTCTAATGGAAACCACCGACCTGACATGTTTATTTATATTCCAGAAACTTTTATCACGTTGACCTGATGCAGTTGTGTTCCAGGTTCATTTTGCTTGGGCCTCCTGTCTTGTAATATAGTGAGCACCGTGCTGTGCCGTATGACAACCAGTTGTCTAGCAAAACTCCAGATGGCCTGTGTGTTTCCACTAGCCTCGCAGGCCTTTTGCTTAATGATTTATTACATTTCCTGCTTAGATACCGTTAGAATTCGATGCAGCACAGGGTGTTACAGGAGGGATGGCAATGTGTTTTGTCACGCAGTGTTGTGCAGCCCTACAGGGGTTCAGCACTGATAGCCGTGGAATGACTGTCCCATTACACTCTGAATCTCATCTGCAGTTATTCATGTCTCTCTGCTCTTTGTATGGCTCACCCTGAATTTTTCTTCCTCTTGACTTCTGGGTTTTCTGATCTCTGTGTTTCTTTTGAAGATGCATGAATTATACATGTGGTGCAATTTGGGGCAAACCCTTGGTGATTACTGCACATCTACCACCTGCAACCAAATTCATTCAGAGCCACTGTTTTTGTTGTCTGATCAACCTCCTCCTGACCATCAGCTCTCTCTCTTTCAGGTCCGTCCCAGGCTCAGTGCTCGCCCATGCAGCTGCCAGCACTCGGTACCCAGAAGATCATCCAGGGCAACGGCACCAGTGTTGGCACAATTATATCCTTGCAGTGTCCAGCCAAACACAAGCTGGTAGGGAGTCAGCTGAAGTGTGTCATGGCCACCAACAGCACCCACTGGGTGGGGGACACCTACTGTAAACGTGAGTGGACAACAGGAACCGACACCTTTTTAATACGTAAAAAATAGCCAGGGCTCCTCTGCTTGTATCCTTATGAATGTCCCCTCATGAACGTACAGTATTTTTTACTACTTCATAACTAAAAATGTGTGTTGCAGATTAAATGCTCCAAGTCATTTTACAGGGAGAGTTGTCTGCTCATTATTCTGAAGAGATGGAATATATATTAAAGATTTTCTGATAGGCATTGTGGCTACTGGGCAATGCTGATGAAGGCAAATGTAGTGTTTGGCTTGAAATAAGTAATGGTCTAATGTGTGTACACATTTGAGAGAAAACAGTACTTGGGGATGAAGCTCATTAAAGGAATATATTAATACTAATGCCAGCAGAGAGGCAGGTGCACAGTCAGTCTTTCCTTTGGTGAGTGAGTGGAAAAAATGAGAGCAGGATCTTAATTATACTTTTGAATAATCATCATGGGACTGAGGAAACCATCTGATGTGAAACTGAAAGAAATTCAAAATGGAATTTACTGTATGCTCTGTCGTTCTGTCTTTGATAAACTGGCAAGCACAATTTGCTGCATTTTTGTTAATCTGCAAATCTCATCTGTCTACGTGTTAGTGAAAGACTTGTGAAATATTTGAGCAGTCTATGTGAACGACTTTATCTGTAAACCCTGAGCACTGTGATACTATTTGGGGTGGTTTTTGAGTCTGGTAAGAAATTGTTCTACATAGATTTGGCAGCATGATGAACGGACTTGTCTCATACAGTGAGTGAACTACATGCAAATTAAGTCTATAAATCAATCAACCCTTTTCCTCTTTCTCAATCCAGCCCTGTCTCCTTTTGAGAACTATGGTTTCCGTGTGGCTGTGCTGGCATCCATTATAAGCTCAGCCATAATCTTCTTCATGTCCATGGCCTTCATCACCTGCTGTTTGCTCAGCTGCACCAAAAAGGACAAAAGGAAAAAGGAGGAGAGGTAAGAGACAGGCAATCATTACAAGCCTTCATTCAAACTTCCATTCAAGCAAAAATAAAAACATTATTAGCAAAATGTACAATGTATACAAATGTTAATGAATCCTACTATGTTATGCTCCATGCTACATTACATTATTAGAGTATTGTATCATGTATAAACAAATGTTGTGGAATACTTCATGCGTGTAGGTGTCTGGGACCCTCCAAATAGTCACAAAATAAATACAAGAGGCTGTGAGATGAATGATCAAATAAAAAAGAAGAAAAACAAAGCTTGGCTATATAAATTAGCATTTTCATAAACTATTATATAATTTCACCTTTTTAGGTTTAGAACATGTGCAACCCTACATATTTTGGCTAGTTAACTCCCACCACAAGCCAAAAAATCCGATTTTTTTTACTGTCTTGCAGTTTATATGTCTTTCATGATCAAAAATTAGTGACTATAACTGTGAATACACGTAGTGGGATTACTACTACAATGTTCCCTTCCAAAACGGAAACAGAACATAGAATGGGAATGTAAAAATGAAACACCTCAAAACTGTACTTAATTAAAGGACTTGACACGGATAGAGAAGAACAAAATCAAGCAGTTTCGTGTCGTGTATTCATATCTGAAATACTGAGATGCAGGTTTAATTTTTTCAGCAGAGAGTCAGATGCGTGGCAGTGGGCGGAGCGGGCCCAGCATCAGGAGAACAACAGGTCTCACCACAACCATAAAGGCAGAAACAACAACAACAACACGCAGGAGAAGATGCTCTCCCTGTGGGAGAGCCACGACCCAGCCGTGTGTGACAGCGCGCGAGCCTGCAGGTGAGACACGGCCGACCGTAGCTTAAATGTGGTGTTTAAATCCAAACCATTCCTGAAGACGTACAGACCGTCACATACAGTGAAGAAAAAACACCTGCCTTTTTCTCCACAGATGCCATAAGGCCTATAGTCCTGCATGCACATATGGCTCCACTGCTTCACTTGCTGCTCTCCCCTGTCAAGACTATGAGCAGCCGCTCTTACACCCAGTCCCAGGATCTGTACAGATCTCTGGTCCACCTCAGTACCTTGGCCCTCCTCCATCCACCTGTCAAACTATAAGACCAGACCTGGTCCAGATGTCTGCAATAGGTAGACCTGGTTTGCTGTGGCAGGATGGAGGACAAGAGAGACGCTTGTCCAGGGTGAGGCTGTCAATCCCAGACGAGTCCAACACAAGGAATATAAACTCCACCGAAGAGTTTTCCATAAGGATTATATCAGTGTGAGGAACACGTTTACTTTACCTGGGAGGACTACAGGAAGTACAAATGGAACTTTCCTGGCCTTGGAATTGCTATGTCTGCTGAAAGCTCTGAAGGCATCACCTGGTGTGAAGTGTAGTGGGACACTGCCCCCTGTCTGAAACGGGGAGCCGGTGCAGCTTTGGGACATCAGGCCTGCTGGACATCACTTCCTGTAGTTAGGACGCATAGAGACTTGTTTGTCCTCAACTGACCCTAAATTAAAGTTCACCACTGAAGTGTTTGTGAGGACATGGTTCATAGCACCCAGAAGGCAGCTGAGTAGGTTTTGCGAGAGGGACATCCGGATAACATCCGGATTTTGTTGGATGATGATTGTCGAATTTGTGTAAATAGATTTTGAAAGGAATGTAAATAAATCAATGACTGCTACTGACAAAGAGTGAGACTGTGTGTTGCAATTTCTAACTGAGGAACTAATGCAAAAGTTTACAAAGCTGTTCTGTGTAATGAATTATGAATATAATACTAATTATTATTAGCAGGCCTAAATGATTCAATTCAATGATTAACAGTGCTGACAATGTAAAACGCGTTGAACAAAGTAATAAAACAAAATGGCACCTCTGCATGTCGGTGTTTGCAACTTTGCTGCTTCTCATCTCCATAATCGGCCGATAATTATCGTGCGGCCGTGAGCTCGGTCACGTGGGCCGGGCGCGCTCATGTAACGGAAGGCCGCACGGGACGGGGGGGAGGATCGGAAGTTCAGGCTGGGGCCGGCCGCCGATCGGACCAACACGTCCCGAACACCGCGGGTTTGTCGCGATGACAGGTTTGTGAATCGGGCTCTGAGATGTTGGGTGATGTTGTGGATCATTTCAGTCTGGGTGCGTTTGTGTCACCTGTTGCGTTACGTGAATAGTCTTTTTGTGTTAGTACTTTCCTTGCCACCAGTTAAAGGCAACACATTTCAAGAATCTTATGTGTGAGGAAAAAACAAAGGAGTAATGGAAAAAATATACAGATGAAATATTAGTGGATGATCGCAGGACAAACAATGACTTCACCAATTTCTTACTCATCTGCTTTTGATGATCAGTTGCTTGCTGCGTTTTTTGTTGAGGATCAATCGTAACCACAAACCTTTTCTTTGTCCTAGAAATGAATAAACTGCAGAGGCATCATTAGTCACTGCAAACATTAAAGTTTATTAATCGGCTCCTGGTTCTCCATATTCTTGTGCAATGTTAGTTTCTAAGCATCAGATTGACCTGGAGATGACATCAAGTGGGAGTCGGCAGGAACATGTGGCACTGTAATTAAATCCAGGACTGTATCTTTTAAGAGTTCTGCACAAAGCTCACTCTCAAAGAGAAGTTGTTGGTAAATTGGACAATCCTTTCCTTTCCTTTCTGTTGTAACAGCTTTATGGTATTTACACATCCAAAGTCACTGCATTACTCATGACTTTAGCAACGAAATTTTGAAATAAAGTGTGGCCAAACAGACAGTTTCACCTTTCTAAAACAGGGAATGCACTTCTTAGCTATTTATTTTCAGAGCTGCGCTGATGCCAAGACCGGATTACTAGAAAACAAAGCTTAGACATAAAATCTGCTTTGTAGCACGCTACAAAGAAACACAAACCGATAATACACAAGCTCGTAGCTTTAGGTTGACACTTTAGTAATTAGGAATAAAGCTGATACGGGTCTGGTCTGTTGCTGCTTTATGTAAGCTTTTAATTTCTGTCTTTCTTGACTAGACCTTGACGGTTACCACGAGCAGCTCCAGAAGGATGCCCATTTCCTGTGCTCAGATCAGAGGATGGACACTGAGCTGGTTGACAGGCTTGTGCTGCAGCTGAACAGGATCTACCCCCAGATACTCAGTGACAAGGAAGCCCACAGGGTCACTACAGATAATATATGGAACTGGGGGGGGGGAAAAAACATCCTGTTTCAGAAGGAAATTGTACAGACTTGTCCAGTGACTCAATTCAGCATGTCTTTCTGCAGTTCAGGAACCAACGTGTCCCCACCGAGGTGCGGCTGGCTGAGCTGCTTAAGCACCTGCATGAAAAAGGTGAAGAGTCGTGTCATGAATTTTACAGAGGACTCCACATCCACGCTGAGGACATCTACTCCAGCCTGCCCAGCAGAGTCAGACAAAGAGGTGAACACCAGATCTAGTAGAACAGCAGTCGGGTGAGAACCCTCTGAACGTTGTAGTGAATATGTGTTAATGTAGAGATAGAACTATATGTAGATATCAGAGCATGCTTAATGAATAGCACGCACGCTTTGCTGAGAAAAAGTAGGTCACTGTAAATAATATGTGTAAACATGTCAACTTGTTACTTTAAGAATCTCTCTTCTCACATTAATGAAAGGTGCAGGATAACCCCTAGAACCATGAACAAATTATGACAGTCCCCTGTCAGTACACTGACCCTAGTTGTGCTGTTGGTAGCCTGTAAGTAAGGTGACAGTAATTTACACAGTAATTCAGCTTCTCTGGTGTTCTGTAATGGTGGACCCCCTGCTGTGTAAATGTGCTGTCTGGCCTTGTGTAGGTTGATCCTATTTAAGGTACAGACAGAAGCTAATGTGCTGCCTTGACTCCGAGTATTGGATGACATTACACAGGCCTGTATCCCAAGTGTGGTGTTTACTCAAGGACTGATTTCACTTTCTCTTGTAGAGTTGGCAGACTCAAAATGGACTAACAATGTGGCAGTCTACCCAGAGCGATATGCGCTTAATGACAGAGGTAAATCTAATCTACATACCTGTTCTGACTACAGTAGAGTAATTATTTACTTATTTTTGTTAGTGGATTTTTAAAATGTATTATAATTCTGGCTTTATTAGATAGAAACACCTTAAGAGCTGGAAACAGAGGAGACAGGGTATGACATGAAGAAAAGTCCCCCTGCTGGGCTCCTTGTTTGCTCATTTTTGAGTTGATTTGCAACTATAACATTTGTTTTCTGAGTGTTGGTACAATCCAACATCACAATCCTGTCCCCACATAAAGGACCACGATGTTGTCTTTACACGCTTTAGATCAGTTACTACAAGACATATATACTGAATTTCACCTACTGAACACTGAATCAAAGTATAATTTTAGTTTTTGTTTTTCCACAAAAAAAGCAATAACTCTTTCATGTTAAAGTGGAAAAGATCTCTACAAAGTAATTAAATTAATACAAAAAAAATAACAATCAGTGATTGTATATAGACTCGCCGGCTGTAATCATCACTGGTGCAGCCATTTGGTTTCCAGAGTCACACAGTTAAGCTGAGATCACCTGAGTTCAGTGAATAAGTTTAAAAGATTGTAGTATAAATACTCCTGTATCTGAAGATCCAGTTACCAGTGAATCAGTATTCTGGCCAAAATCTATGCCAAGAAGACAAAATAATTGCAATAAACTCTGATTATTGCATAAGCAGAAGTCAGGGAATGAATACAAGAACATTTCCTTCACCAGTCATTATGTCTCATTATGAAAAACCTAAATTTTGGTCTCTTCAGACCTTGGAAACTTTGTCCATTTGACTTCAGAGTCTCTTACGTGCTTCCTGACAAACCTTAGCCAAGATTTAATGAGGCTTTTTTCCCTCTACGGCATCTTTCTATATGAATGTACACCTATCACGTTGCTGAACTCCTTTAGGGGAGTGATATGTGTCTTTCTCCCTCGATAGTTACTGTCTCGCAAGGTGCAAAACCTTGAAAAAAATATCCACCATAATTCAATGTAAAACAAAAATCAACAAAGAAAATGTGAAATTTTCCAAGGGGATTATCTATGATTCTATACCTACTCTAAAGGCCAACCTGAAGTCCCATAACTGCATTAAAACAAGATGAGAACATAACTCTGAAATGAGGGCAGGACACAAAAGGTCATTGTACGTTTTTGTATTTGTGTGACGTGATAGAGGTTTTGATATTGACATGCATGTTCATTTTTATCGTGTAATGCGTTGCCCTTGGTGATCTAATCTAATACTTTATTCTTTGTTGCATTTATGTTCTTTTTTTAAAAAAGAAAATAGTCAAACCAAACTTGCATTGTGAAGAATGACCTGTTTAAAGATTAAACCAGCTTGAACTGAAACCTGTGGATGAGTGTATTACCGTGGGAGATAATAGAGTAGTGCAGTGTACTGGACAAGGGGCCGAAACAGGCCTTTAATCTTTTGACTCCAGTCGTAGTTGAATTCGGCTAAATGACTAGTGGGATGGCTTTTCAAATGCTGTGCTCTTACAATTTGTGTGGCTTTGTTCAAAATACCTAGTTGTCTGCTGAACTTTTAAACCCTGCTGTCACAAACGTAGTTCCGCCATTCATCATCACATTACATTCAGGACTCCGGCTTTGTGGGTCGGTTAAGCTCCTGTGGAAACCCTCATCCAAAACAGCTTCTGTTCTGCATTCTTTTCAACAGGCACAAGAGCATCCACTGGGTCAAAGGGAAATGGGTCATCATTGACTCAGTGACTGCAAGTGATTAGTGAGACAAATAAATACTGGCTTGTTTAAGCACAGAGTAGCTTTGGACTCTGTGCAAGCTATATGTACAGTTAGGTTTGTCTTTGTTATTTAGTTTATTTCATACTATGTTCTTTTATGTTATTGGTCTACTACTTACTGATGGAATCTTCATTTCTTCTTTTTTTTTTCTGAAGGACCAATGTTCTTTCTGAGCTGTTTTAGTTTTGTTGTTGGAATAGCATTGCTGTACTATTATGGAGGTGAGTCACAAAGAATGACTTGGGTTTGAGTATCAATAATTATGTGTAAGTATATAAAGATATGTAATTAAAAAATTTAGAGTTTTTCTTGAAAACATAATTTTCACTCTCCATTTATAATCTATTGACCACTCTCTCCATACGTCTTAACATTCATTGTTGCCACTTTTCTGCCAGCAGAGGCTGAGACGCTGAGAACTTCTGGTCCTTTTCTTCACTGCTCTGCAGCAAGACTCAGTAAAGGTGCTAAAGATGTTTTAATTTCCTATGCCGAAGTTGATAAGCACAAAAAGTAAGGCAGTACAAGTGCTGGAAAGATAAGTAGTAGACTTTTGCTCACAGCAAACTGAATTTTACCTCATTGCTCTGCCAAACCCATATACACTTTCACAGGTGTAGTTTCCTCATAAAATTTAATATATTTCATTACTTAAAGTATACAAATACTGACATGTTTTTGAATATCACATAAGATGAAATGAGCATAACATATTGTGTCACACAATAAGTCACACAAAGACACAATGTCCTCTATGTTACTTGCATGTATGAGACTTGCCTGGATGTTTTGTGTACAGAAATAACAATGACTGTCACATTTTCAGTTAAAATGAAACGCAACATTTAACTGACTGCAAGTGAGGTAGCTGAACACCCACACAGGTGCTTTGAATTACTGTGGCGCATTAGACCTCTGCTAGGTGGAGCTATGGTGTCAATTATCATCACCAGCTCCATCTACACGCTCCAAGGTCCCACCCTTATGGATACAAAGAACAACAGCAGGACGAGGGGAAACGTCTATCAGTCAGTTTGTACACTCCCGCATGGGCTTGAGAAGGTCCAATTAGACCACATAAGAGAAAACAGCTGTGTGGGTGGACGCAATTACTTGATTTTGACAGTGTAACATATATTACAATAAGTTTTCACAACAGATCTTTTCACCAGCTCACCTACCTCCCGTGCCTTTATATTAATGTAATAAAAAGGCTGTAAAAAATCTGCCGACTTAAAGTGCATTATAACATTGTTCAGCGTTTGCTCGAATAAAGCACAAAAGTGTGACAGTATTTGGAGTTGCATTAATTTATAATCTAGTATGTTAATAAATTGATAAATATTTATAAAAATACACATACACTTCATTAGCATTAAATACACTATATAATAATATACTATGTGGTTTTCAAAAAGGAAAATTCACAGCACTGATTAGCTTTTCTGGTTTCCTGTCTAGTCTGCTCCCAGATCAAGTTTCTTGCTTGTACTGCCAACATGAAATTGAGATGATGATGATAAAACATTTATCTCATTGATTGAAAAGCGTAAGTATATGCACTAGAGGGCACTGCTCCCTCATCGCACTAAAGTGGTAGTTGGGAATCATGGAAAATGGTCTCGTGGGCTGTAAGAATGGCAATTGGGAGCAACAGACAGTTCTCATTAATTAATGATTACTATCAAATTGACTGAATGGTTAAAGTCAGCTTAATTAAATGCTAGATTAAATGCTGTTTACTTGATTGATCAACAAGGACATGTCGGCAACGTGGATGTATTCCATACTTCAAACCCTTTCAAGCTTATAACAAAGAGGCTGTGGAAGACAGCTACATCAAAGATGGTATGTACAGTTCAGCTTTTAAAAGAGAGGCCTAGTGTCTAATCTCTGGAGATTTGGAGACTAAGCAGGACTTTCCCACCTCTGTCTTCTTAGCAAAGATAAACCAACACATGAGAGGGATGCCAGAAGCAATGTCGAGGGGGGGGTAGGAAGTGTCACGCGGGTGATTGTTCAGTTTGAAAACCGGCATCCACATTCCCAAAAGCTAGTTATTAATAGTCCTGCTTCACAATACCTAAAATTATTGGTGGATCATCAGCATCCTCTCATGTTCAACTACCTCCCTCCCCTCCCCATGAGCCAGTTTTAACAACTTGAGGACTGGGATAGAGCCAGAAGTATAGGAACTGTGAACATTCATTATGTATATATATCAGTCTACAGATCTGCTCTGAGGGGAGCTGTGTGTCATCAATCTGGCTCTTGGCTCGTCTGGCTGTTTCCACGGTTACCAACGATAGTTGTGGAGGAGGAAAAGGATAAGATTATGACGTTAGTTTATCATCTGAAAGGTGCTTCGGTCACAGTCACATTGAAGGAATTATAAATTGAACATGAATAAGTATTAAGCAAACAATTGTATGAAACAGACTGTGTTTATATTCTCGTGTTAAGCCACTCAAGTGTTTAAAATTAGCATTTGCTTGAACTCTAATTGGGGTTTTAGTGACACTGCTGAAACACAGTCTAATTAAGGCTTCCAGTTTAACAAGCAGTTCTGCTGGGGTCTGTGCTGTGTTGACTCTGACTCACCATCTGCTGGTCCAGAAAACCACAGACACATTCCAGCTCATAGCACACGGAGTCATGGCACCACCAAACATTGTTATAATTGAATGTTAGGCATGACGCCTGTGGTTGAAGACAGATGTGTTGGTGAGTTTACGGCCGTGGAGGTGGTTCAGACCTTTGAGCGAGTTGAGACACACCCTGCTCTCGCATACATGTGCTCAGCAGACCCAGCAAACCTCCTGGTCTAAGGTGTCTGCACATGCACCGTGACATCTAGCTTAAATGTCATCAGCACAATTAAAAAAGTGAAGCCAGTTCATCTGTGCGTGACTGTGGTTCAGCGTTTTGTGTGTGGCCAGTGTGCGGGGTCACTCTGGGCCACTGAAGGAGACGGTGTGAGATCACATGTGCCTAACTGCTGTTGTTTCCACCTTCCTGTTTGTCCTCTAGGAACAAATGTTGTGTTGTACTCATCAGACCTCTTCGTTGCTACAGCTGCTTTTCTCTCCGCATTTGCAGCAGTGCAGGACAATGATTTTCTAGTAAAAAAAAAATGTTTTGTTGGAAATTTCTCTGCGAGCATGCAGAGGGCAGTGTGTTTGTAGGTCAGGGAGGGGATTGTGAAGGACAGGTCAAACAGGAGAGGACCAAAAACGTGCTGACTCCATGTATGTCTATAGGAACAAAGTGAACAATGAGGCAGGAGCGAAAATACCTAGTTGAATAGAGACAAGGGAACAGAAACGGAGGGGGAAATAAAGAGTATATGTGATTAGCAAAACAGAAATGATACCCGCGTGTGTTCTTGTTCAGCTGCTGCGGTTTGGCCGGTGGACTCCAAATGCTGTGATGAAGATGTTGACTACCACGATGATAAAAACCAGGCCTGTGGCCAAGTTTTCCATAATGTTCAGCCTCCAGTGCTTTTGCTCATCATTCAGGTTCCATCGAACTGTAAACAAAACCACTTTTTACAACACACAAACACACACCCACTACATGTTAAATAAAACATCAGCAATCTACTTTATTCTGGGACGGAAGCCAAGTCATTGTGACACACGGATTTACCGCCAACCGTAAATCTATACATGCTTAATTCTGGGTCCAGAGAGCTCACTAGTGATCGAATATAAATGCAGAGTATCAGATATGTCATTTTGACAAGGGCATATAAGGATAAAGGTGTAATGTGATTCATCTGCAACCACAGATGAGGAGGAGGACAAAAACATTTGGGCTTTCACTTTTTGCCATCAGGTTTATAGAGTTTATAGGTTGTAACCAATGGTTCTGTTGCTGGCTAATAAGTTTAGTTTTTATTACTATTGAACAATTATAAGAACAACAACTAATTATTAGATGAACACCTTACCTGGTGTGATGTTTGACCACTCCTCTGCAAATGCATCTGGACCATAATCCATGTATAAACACCTTATAAACATTTTTAGTTTCATTGAATTAGTGGATGTTTGTCAAACCCTTTATTAATGATTTATTACCAAATGTAATTAACTTTTTGCTAGTTCTTTATATAAACATGCATTACAGTTAATGAAATAATAATATTTTTAACTGCAGACCTGGTGGCTTGGAATCATCTTTCTAATACATTAAACTATTAGTAAGATGTCAAGCTCGAAGATTTCCCACATCCTAGAAATTCTTGTCATTGTTAATTTGCCATTCTTTAAAGCATTCGTAAACAAACATAATTATTTATAAATGATCAATTACAGCTTATAAAGCTTTTAGACATATTTCCAAATCAGAAAGTGGAACAATATATTTTACATAATACCTGTACTGACTGTTGTTTTGTGTGTTTTTTCTTTGCAGATGACAAGTTTAACAAATGACTATACTGTCCTTTGCATTAATATCGACACAACATATGTCTCTTTGTAAATGACTAATTACATTTTATAAATTGTTTTTTATTTCAGAGGAAGTCCGTTTGGTAACACACCAAACCAATAAAAGAATATCATAATAGAAAAGAAATTGAAATGTACTGGTGTACAATTTCGTACAATGGCTGCACACGAGAAATACGGTGTGTAACAATGGCAGAAATATTTTGAAATGCATTTAATCTAAAAACTCAACAAACTGTCTTGCTTTAATTATCGTTTTATATAACAAATGAAATAAAGTATTGCCTTCTCTCCCGTGCTGCCTTTAAAACATACAGTGACAAAATTTCTATTAATCATCTAGGTCACAGTGTAAAATTAGTGTTTTAAAGACAAACAGCACTTATAACACTTTAAAAATAATCTATGTTGTGATAATGACATCATCAACATCATAATCAAAGGCACTGCCCTATGAATAATGTTAAAACTAAAAGATTCTCAGAAAGCTGTGTGTGTACTAGTAGGAGTGAGTATGCAAAAGCTGTGACTCTACAATGTGAACATGTACGTATTTCTCTATTTGTAGGAGATCACCAAAGTTGAACTGGAAGGAACCCAACTGACTGTGTGTGTGTGTGGGAGTGTGATCTGCCTGGGGTGGGATGTGTTGGGGTTGGGGGTTATGGGGTGGGGAGGTAATATGTAGGCCACTCACATCACGCTACGTTGCCTCCATTAGACAGAGCTGGATCCACTGGGGAGGAAGGGGAGGGAAAGAGTGAGAGCAGAGAGGGGAATCGGGTTCAGAACAGTCAAAAGGAAATGAAGAAAAGGGAATGAAAAGAGCAACGCCAGTGTGTTTGATATTCTGGTGGAGACAAGAAGGTGGGGGGCTGCATGGGCTTGGGGGGCCAGTAGAGTCACAGGATTCAGTGGATGGCTAAAGGCATTTAATGAACGTGTGATTACTCTCACGTGCTTTTGTTTTTGACATGTGATCCTTTATAAAGCAAATCTAAATTAGTACTGTTTTTAATAAAATTTTTTGTAATTTGTAACATAAAACTGGTAAATTAAGGATATCTATGTTGTCAAAATACAAAAAAAGAGAAACCTAGTTAGAAATTCAAAACGAATCATATTTGATTCATAGCTGAGGAGTGAGACAGCACATACACACATTCCTGTAGGCCAGCGTGTCAGGGCAAAATTAATTGAAATTGTAACCTGTACTGCCACATCTCATCCTAACTCCTCTACTCCTAACTACTCCTCTAATATTCAGTTTGGTTTCTTTTTGGGACATTTCTGTTTGTTGCAAGACTTGAGTAGACGTGGACATTGACACATATTGACACATTTTCACACACACCCCAGAAATAAACCAAACTCCTTGGACTCCTCCATTGCTGACAGCAGCACTAAATGTGAACTCTGACCTGCTGTCAGACAAGCCCGGTTGCCATGGTAACGGTTAGGGTCGTATCGGTAATGGATTGTTTGTTAGGTCAGTGAACTTGACATTGGTGGGGGCTGGAGAAAGGTTCCAATACTGCTGAATGACAGGGTGTAGGGGACACAAAAAAGGTAAGTCGAGAGAAGTGAAGCTTACCAGACAACAACAGAGCTCGGGCTCTGTTCTTTTTTCTCACCTATGAAGATAAGCAGGATGCCAACTGTGACCTGCAGACAGAGGGAGATGCTGATCAGGGTGATAATGGGGGTGTAAAAGGAGAAGTTTGGCCCCTGGTCCAGCACAGCCTTTAGCTGGGAAGCATTGGCCATCAGCAGAGCCACATCCAGCATGCTCTCAGCTGCATTCTTCTTATTGGCATAGTGGTTCATATTCAGTGGGGCCGTGCTGCTGGGCCAAGCATCTGGTTGGGAGGCCTGGGAAAAGATGAAAGTAATTGGCACAGAGATAATGTTTATGGCTTTGAGATAATGCCTGAAAGAAGAATGCCAGGAAATAAACAGAAGGGCTCGCTCTGTGCTCTGTTTTGTTCTCCCAACAGAGCAACATGGCGGCAAGTTGATGAGACTAGCAGTAATTTTGTGCTTTCCCTGCACTGGTGCCGAGGACCTGGTTATCTCCCTGTCCTAATTAGCACAATGTGCAACCACTACTGAAGTACGGATAGTTGAGCAAAGAGATACAGATACACAGTAATGTAACAGAACCTTAAAATGTGGCGAGTGTAAACTAGTCATTGTTCAGAGCTCACCACCAGTCTCCCTTTTTTCCACTGCTTCACATCAAGGTACACTTATGTTTGTTAACACACTGGTAGTGAGAGACACTGGTAAGCAAAAATCATAGCCTCCTCAAATCCCTGTCTTTAGAAGCAGGATGACATAATTAGCTGGATAACTGCATTGAAGTAACATTTCATTAATCTTGCTTCCATGACTGGTTCCTTTTCTGTCTACCAGCTTTTTGCTCAGATGCACAGTAGCAATCAGCTAACAATATGCATTAAAACATGATTTTATTTATGATAATACATGCACAATATAGCAGGTTGTATATATAATATAAAGGCTGTAACTTGTCGATGAGTGATTAACAGCTGATAGACAAAAAACATTTAAAATAAAACATCATTTCAAAGTAACCCATTGACTTTTCAATGTGTGTGATGATTACGTAATATTATCTGATTTTGTGTGTGTGTCTCTTCCATCCCAATGGACTCTGTACCATAGAGAAAATAATGCATTAAGTACTGGACAAACAGTTTGTCTGTTAATAAATAGGACTTGTCTCTCCTAAAATGATAAAAATGACTGAACGTGAACTTGGACCTATAGCTCAGTGATTCACTTGCACACCTGAGCACCATCACTAAAGATTTAATTGCATCAGGACAAAAAACCTAGACGCACTCTGCAAATGTGAAGTAATCAGCAGTTTCCTCAGTGTTTTCCACCAAACTGAAGCCTGCCTTTTTTCTCACAGCACTGCTCTGCAGCTGCAGAGAACATAGTTTGTCAGAGATTAACCAAACCACAGAGCTGGTAAAACTGTCTTCCTTGTGCTCCAGGGATAGAGGCAAAGTGAGAGAGAAAAGAAGAGCTGCACCCTCTAATTTGCTACAGGGTAGGCTACAGCTGAATTACAACGTCTTTCTGAGATTCGTAACAATCAACCGGCATGGTTAAGTTAATGTATGAGGGGGAAGTACAAACTGTATAACAGGCAAAGTCGTGGGAGTTGGAGAAGAGCTAGCACTGTGGTTGCTGTTTAATGTTTAATTGTGTTTTTAAGCCATTGCTTTTTTAGGACGTGCATAACATGTTATTCATTTGGCAGCATAGCGATCAGTTCAGATTTTATAATTGGGCACAACTTCATGTGAACACTGGACAGACACCTTGGCAGCATCCAGCAACCCTTCAAAAATGTCTAACCCATATTGCCCATGCAGCTCAAATTAAACAACTTTTCAAAAGATGTTTCCCTACAGTCCATGGTAAAAGCAACATGGAGAGGTACAGCACCCTCGTGACTGTGATTTGCCACAAATGGTACACTGTCATGACAAGTCAGGGTCAGCCATTCCGCTCTCAAGCATTAACAAAGACTTTTCCAAGACAGACTCAACAGACCACAGTGACATAAAGCTTGTCGTGAGATAGCAGTGTGGAAAAATGCCGGTAGTCTCTGGGTCTGGAAACACGGCAGATATATTTTCTCCAAAAGTCAAAAACAGACATAGCAAACTCCCGATTGTGTACACATTAAGCCAAGACTAGAGGTCATCTACTCAGCCAGTCCGAGCTTTTTGTCAGGATTAATCCTGCTGTCCACTCATATTATACGGCTCAGAACATAAAAATGTAACTATTTACAGCGGAAGAGACATGAAGAACAAAAAGACACAGTGAATGTAGGTCATGGTATGTTACACTCTACTGTCACCAGGGGGGAAAAAATGCAACACCTGCAAAACCCAAATTACAGGACACATCTAATGCAGGCTTTCATTTGTGTAACACTTCAAACCGTGAAACATGGAAGACAGCCCACATTTACATATTTACACTGACATTTGATTTCCCTTTTGAGAAACTGAATGCTTGTCTGTCACACAGCAATTACAAATCCATTGTTATTTTGCAATAATCTAAAATGAAAGGTTCTCATTAAGTCAAATGTTCTGTAGGCCTACTGGTCCTGGGCTTTAATGCTTATTTTCTGAACACTGTATTCCTTGTCTGAAATAGACTCGGCAGATGCACAGGGGAAACAGAATGGTAACGGGATAAGAAAGGAGATGAAAGACAGTAAGAGATAGAAAGTTGTTTGAATATGTATTATCGCTCAGTGAGTCACAGTGGAATAACAGTTTCATGTAATATTTAACATATCCTGTTTTCTGCAGAAGCACATTAGGTGTCACTAATACTATGCGGGTAAGAGAACGTGGCAACAGATCAGAGAGACAAATAATTTATTTATAAAAGACCTCTTAAAACGATTAATGTTGATCTAAGTGCTATATAGTTAAATAAAACTGCATTTAAACAATTTTAATGAATTGACAAATTAATAATTAAACTGCTGCCAATTCATTGTATTTTAAAAACAAGAAGGAAATACTTCTTCTGTACCCACAACCCTTTCACTGATGAGGGAATAAAGTTGGTTCCCATTGTGAAATACCATCCTGGTTTCTGCCCAACAACAGGCTGCCTGCTTTGAATTTAAAATTGCTGGAAAAACTGCAGTTTCTAAATTCCTGTGACTGAACCCAAACTCGAAACATAATTGAACCATAAAACCCTTTTATTGTGTATATTCTATGACCATTTAAAGCTTTGGCTGACTCCCAAGCAAAAGAAATGAACTCGCTGAACTTGTACGATTTATCCTACACTTCCCCCATTTCCCCACTTAATCACAGTAACTGAGTGCAGTTAAGCTAAATGTAACTGAGGGAGTATGACATCATTATTGCCCTGTATCTAACATGTGGACAGCTCTTTGCAGCAACAATGCTAGATACCACTTAAGACATGGTGAGATCCATTTATTATTTAGTTAATTGAACTGGCTACAGTTCAGCAACGTGATGAAAAAGCAAATGAACTTGCATCTGTAAATGCACGGGTGCCCCCCCCCCGTCCGGCTCCTTTCTTATACATCAGCACTTCTTTCCTTTTCATCCATCATGTCCTATCAGCAGTCTCCCTCTCTCACTCACCTCAAACTCTGGACATCCTCCAGATGAGGATCGACCCAAGTGTAAATCTAATTTCCACGATTCTCTGTAGGGCTTTTAGTTTTACAGCCTCACACAGGGCAAAGCAAACATGGCTGTTACAGAGTGCGGTCTGCTGCGCTATGGCACTCGGAAAATGAAACATTTTCTCATTCCAAAGTTGCAGTGTAAAACCTGATTTGCGCCAAAGACAAAAGGATAAGCTCAAGAATGTGCTAGTGCTGTCCTAGATTCTGACAGAGAATCCAACTGGTCTGTTAAAAAGGCAAAAGTATTAAAAAAACAGTGGAAAATCTGCATAGAAGATCTTCACTTCACAAAACAGCCATGGATTGATCCCATTCTTATCAACTAGTAGGATACACATAGCAAATGAGATCAATTTCTCATTTTATCAAGCGTGGGTGTATTAAATTTTTGCATCTGTTTGCAGAGCCCTGACAGTGACAAGGAAGTTTCTCTGATCTTTCTTCCTCCTACAGTCTTCCTCAAACCCATACACATCTATATGAAATAAAATGGAGCTATGAAGACTGCAACCATTGAACTGAATCAGTGAAACCCATTTGCCTTCCCAGTAAAACGAGATGCAGCTCTAAACTATCTGATATTGTAATTACTTGTCAAATGGCAATGTCAATTGCCACATAAAAAACACAATAAACGCTTCTTGCACCACAACAATAGACTTGTGGTATGCATTAGGATGACATTATGTAAAAGTAAAACTGTATGTGCGCATTTAGGCCGGTGAAGTGGAAACAAGAGTGGCATTTATTATTAATAAGGTCACTCGGGTGCCAACAATGCTTCACTCCTCAACTAAAGTGGACTGTCATCTGACCTAGCATGGCTGCAACAGACATGAAGATCTCTGTTCATACGGTTTCTAGTAATGACTTATTCCTGGTTGGGTATGTATCTGTTGAAAAAACACAGTGCAATTATTATTCTGTTCTGCTCTGCTCTGCTTCTGCTCTCTCTCTTTCTCTCTCTCTCTCTCTCACACACACACACACACACACATATATATATAAGCCTTGCATGGATTATATGTTTAATGGGAGGCGGAAAAGAGGCATGAAGACTATGACACAATCACCTTACACTAAATTGCAGCGCACAGTTATGTCTTCAGAAATGATCTCAATAATACTGAGTAATTACTCGACAGCCTTTGACTGTCCTGCACATGTTCCCCGTGGTGTCATTGGATGTTTCTGGCTTGTTTGACACAGTTGTCACTCCATCCTAAAACTGCAACTATGACTCATGCCTCGTTAGACTCAGAGCTGTTAACTCGTCGTTTCATCCCTGGATTCCTCTCCTCTACTTCATTGTCGTTTTCACTTTTGCAGCCCACTTACGACTTTCCGCTTGTAAAAATGGTTCCAAGTATCTTACCTCAGCCCCACTTCCAATGTTGCTGCTGCTGCTGCTGGCATTCATCATTTACCTATGCATGAGCTGCTGCGCCTCAGCTGCTGGCTGCAGCTCGGAGAAATCGAGCTGCAAAGTGCCCCGGGTGATGCAGGAACAGAGGATGGCTCCAGCGGGCGTGTAGCACAGTTGACCCGGGAGCAGATGCACATGCGGTAATTCTGTTACGGTGCCACAGCAGTGATAATTTTATGTTTCAGCTAATGGCAAATACAGTTGGCTGCCGGAGCAAGCAAGAAACGGGAGTCTGCGCAGGGCGTGGACGCAGTGATAACAGGCTCTGGCGGAGAAGCGTTTCAGCGCTCGGTTTCCTTGCGTTGACTGTAAATAGTCTTTGTTGGCCGTTTCATGTGAGGTGTGGGTGTCACTGCCGAACAGTCTGGCAGTCGGGGCGAGCAGCTTCTCTCTGCGTGGCGCCCCAGCCCGACTGACTGCTGTGTGATTGGACGGTCCCTCCGGTCGTTACCAGGGGCGTCGAGCCCAGCGAGCTGAATGGGAAACACGTTTCCCCGAGCTCACCGGTGGATTAAGGTAATGGGGAGCGACGGCGACGAGCGACGACGCTTGTCCGCGTAAATTCATTTGGCGACGGGGCGACAGTCCCAAGTGGAATTCCGCGTGTCTCAGAGCGAGCGCCCCGGCTGGCTGCTCTTTAACTGGGAGCTCCGCAGCGGGCGGCAGCCACGAGCACACAGGCGAGAGACACTCGGCATCGTCTCTCCGCAGCCACCGAAGACCGACCGAGGGATGCGAGGCTTCCGAAGCAGATAATACAGCCGCGTGTCGTGCTCCGTGCCCAGTTAGCATTAGGGGCGAGCTGCGGCTGAAACTCGTCCAGGTAACGTTAGCCATTGTTAGCGAACAGGAGGATGAGAAGCAGATAGGGCGTTTTAAAGTCCGGCTTCTGTCGGCGAACCTTGGCGAGTTTTTATACGACGCTACCGGCAGCTTGTGTGTGTGTGTTTAGCCGCTTTTCCTCGGTTTTTCACCCAGGTAAGTCCCATATTTTGTGCTTGTTTTTAACTCTAATGTGCGTATGTTTAGAGCAGTAAAAAATGTGCCTCCTTGCTGGGTGTGATTCTACCGTAGTCACTGTTAGTTTTGGGGCTGCCTTGCTAACTTGACGTTAACTTGAGTCGTGGGAACAAGCTGGCTAGTTCTGCATCCACCTGGGCGACGACGGCCTCTGCTAATCATATGTTTTTTAACTCATGGACCCGAGTCTTTTCATCCACCTGCTTTTACCGGCATCTAAACTAAGTCCAACTCCGCAGTGATACCCATAGAACCAGCGGATTAGCCTTAGCATTTTCTCACACCACGGATTGTGAAGTTGTGTCGGACTAACTGGTGTAAATCTGTTTTTGCAGCTCTTCAAAGCAGATGAAATCTCGCCCATCCGTCCCGGCATTGTTAGGGGCCTCTGCTGGCGAACTGCGTCACCGAGTGGGCGCTGCAGGTATTCATCTCTAAATCAGCATGTCGGGGAGTCTAGCCATGGCACGAATGACCTGGAAGCCGAAGTGACTGAACTTGTAAATTGCCATGGAACCGGAGGCTAATTTAAACACTGAGGCTCACCAGCAACTGAAATACCCATCTGTGGCCAGCTCTCAGTGTGAACAGGCCGTAAAAATGTGTGAAGCCAGTGGTGATGGAAATATCAAGCATGTGGACTTGGTGGTGAGAGGTGGGAGTGACCCCAGTGCTTACCCATCATCCAGCTATCAGAGGAGTGTGCATCAGAGATTTATTAGAAGAAGTCTGTGGTTTTCGGACACAGATGAGCAGGCCTTTGAGGCCCCTGAATGTGATAACAGGAGTAAGATCCTAAACATAAACCTGCGAACAATAGTAGACAGGACACGGGGAACTAGTTGCGGGATACAGGAGGGTTCCAGCACCGAAAGCCAAGTTGGGCACAAAGACAGTGCAACAGAGAGCGCTAGTGCCGATGAGAAGGACAAAGGTGGAGATGCATTAAACGTCACATGCAGCGATGGCACTAAAATTGCCATCAAGGCGGCCAGTGAGGAGAACGAGGAGGAGGCAGAGATGAAAGCAGTCTCTACTTCTCCGGGTGGAAGGTTTCTGAAATTTGACATTGAGCTTGGGAGAGGGTCCTTCAAGACTGTCTACAAGGGCCTGGATACTGAGACATGGGTGGAGGTTGCCTGGTGTGAGCTGCAGGTAAAGTACTACAACTGTCTGTGTGCAGACAAAGCATATTCACGAACCATATATCACATAGCCACACGTTTGAAAAGAGGCTTACTACGTGAAAATGGCTATGGGAGATACTGGTAAACAATAAATGGAAGGTATATTATGTATGAGACATTTACCTATTTTAAATAAGCATCTTAATTTTTCTATCCCCTACAAAAACGTCATAGATTTGTCAGTAGAGGTATTTCCGACTCTCACAAGAAGCCCTTTCGCCACTCCCCCCTCTGTCATTAAAAGTTCACTCATCATGATAATAGTGATGTCTTTTGGGGAGCTTTCAATCAAGAGCTTGCTAAGTTGCAAATGGGTTCCCACTACATTTTAAATGGTTTACACAGGAAGTTATTGACAAGCATGAGTTGCTGCTGTGCAGATGCATACCACCACTCAACTTTAGTGACCAGCAGTTAAGCAAATGCACTAACGAAGTCTTAACTTGTCTTGCATTACACAAAAGAAAAACACCAGCTTAGACTGAGCAAACGTATTAACTAATTATTTTCATTCTTTGGAGACTGCAGCAGGGATTACCATTCTCTCCCTCTCCCTCTCTCTCCCAGGAGGCTTAAGGTTGGACTACAGTAAGCATGACTGGTTCTTTCTAAGAAAGAAAACATACTGTGATTTGTTATTCCTTCATCATTCCACATAATAAATCAGTTAAAGATTAATTTTCAGCAGTTTGTGTTCAGCCATTCTTCATTTTTGCTCTAGTCGTTTGCCAAGCTAATAATGTAATGACACTGACCACAGTTATTAGAGCAGACAGTGCAGGGGAAGCTTGTACTCTGTCCCTGCAGTGTGTCTGGATGTTATGAGCTGTGCTACTCCCTGCTTCCCTCCCTCTGTGCAACAGGAGGTAGGAAGACAGGAAGCAGCTGAAGTGTGCTGGAGCCTGCTGGGAACCGTGTGGTGTTCTTGTGGCCTCAATGAATTCTTTGCTGCATCAGTAACCTGAGATCCCAAAGAATGCCGTCCGGTTGATTCACTGACAAGAACCAAACTGTCTGTGTGTGTTTGTTTAGTTTTTTTTTTTAAAATGACAAGACAGTGACATGTTTCATCACTGAAAAGGACTTCAGTGTTAGGATTGCTATTGGATAGGAAAGAGTAATTATAGATGTGTGCTGAAATAGACAGGATGACTTCATTTTGGTGATGTCATGCAGACTGATACAGTGAGAAATTTTACATATCCCCAAACATGGACTTGGTGGTTGGTAGGATGTGCAATAAGATGCAATTTTTTTTATTTTATTCTTCCATGTTGACAAATAATAAAACTCCCTCTAGTGGACACTGAACATTTTTTTCTTCCTCCCTGTTGCATTCTAGTCAAGTCTCTGTCTCATTATACGAAGATGTAGACTTGAGCTTAGAGTCAAAAAAAAAAGGTATTGTGCTGACCTGATCACTGTGTTTTATAGAGTCCTCTCAGTTTATCAGCTTACTGAGTTGAGCAGAGACTTGTGGCTTTGTGTGTACTCTAAGACAGTACAGATGCAACTATTTGTGGATTAATTAATTATTCTTTAAGTAATTTATAAACTAAAAAAATCACAGTTCATAGTAACTTCTCTTGAAAATTTTGACACCATCTATCATCTTGGTTTCTAAGTAACTGAAGTTGATATTTTTATTACTCTTATTTAAAAAAGTCTTTGTTTAAATAATCTCTGCAGATATTTTTTGAGCCAAAGCCAAAAGTTATAAATATTATAAACAGGGAAAACAGCAGATACTCGTTCACATATCAATTTCTAAACCCAGGTGTATAACAATGTAACACAATTTTTTTTTTTTTCACTGTAGTGCCCAAAGCAATGATAAGTGTTATTTTGGTCAAGTAATTTGGAAGGTAAAGAGCCTGAAACTTTATGCAGCTTAGTGCAAGTACAGTATGAATTAGTCTTAAGATGACAGTGAGGATTATATGGCTGTGTTGTGCGTGTTTGCTGTTTAGTGTTGCATGTAGATAACAACTTTGACTTGCTCAGTTGACTGTGGTAGATAACGAGAAGACAGATGAACCTGATGTAGGAGGCAGCACTGAAGAGATTTGACTAATTTCCACTGTTTTTTTTTCTGCCTCTCGTGGTCACATGGTTTTCTTTTCCAGAAATTTTAATCTGGTTCTGTTTGTTCTTTTTGTCTGTGTTCCTCATCCTCTCTCTGTCTCGCACTCCTGCCCCTTTCCTCCTGTGCCCATCTCCCCCACATCTCTGTTTGTGTGCCAGGCAACTGGCATAACACAGATGGCCCTGGCTCAGGAAAGAATGTTAATCTGAGAGAAAGATGCCTGTTGTGAGTTTCGGATTGTTGAGAAGAAGTGGGTTTTTTTTTTTTTTTTTTTTTTTTTTGTGCCACATTTTTGCCTTGACTCATTCTATTATTTCTCACTGGATTTTATTTTTAATCTTTAGAAATTACCAGTTTCTGCCAGCTGTAGCTCTGTGATTTTTAGTGTTGAACCGTGTGCACACACTCAATGATACAATTTACTTCTGACTTTGTGTAGACTTTGCTGGTATTTAAATGTAAGTTTGTTCTGTAGATTAATTCTTGTGGTCATACCATGGCAGTGATATGAAACTACCCGTCACTGTTTGCTGGAAGTGTGGGCATTTTAAAACCAAAGAAACCTAACAAATAGCACTGTGTTACTAGGTCAGTCTCTTGGTTCCAAACACTACGTGTTACTTTAATGGAAGATTACATTCTGCCATGTTATATAGTAATGTGCTTTGGAGCACGGTTTATCTTTATCGTGTTTTTACATTAACCTGCACAAACAGCAACCCCCTCACTGCTCAGATTAAGAAAGGAAAACAAAGTTGGGGATGCCCAAGTGGGTCATTGGTTCCAGAGCATTTAACAATAGGGTGCCCAGAGAAGCAAAGACCGCTAAACCCACCATATGTAATTAATAGTGCATGATCAGTGGCATTATCTTGAGCATGTTTGTGCTCACATGTCACTTAACAAACTTGAAGAGCTTAAGTGAAAAAAGACAAGCCTGTAGGAGTGACAGAGATGTGATCTGTGGTACAGTTTCAAGTTATTGTTGTACATGTGCTATTTAATGAAATACCAACAAGATCCTGGTAATTGTAGTAATGTTATAGCTGAGTACAAATTTAAGTCAAATACCTGAGAAAATACCTATGACTGTTTCAAATCATTATGTTGAAGGTAAAACCTCAGTCGACCAAAGTATGCTGAAACATTTACATCTCAGTGTAGAGAAAGGTGAGCAGACGTCTAACAATTGTCAAACCAGCAAGCGTGGACCTATTACTGCAGGAATAAATAAATCACAAACTCATTTTGGCATTTAAATGTGTGTGCGTGTGTCCCCTGTAGGTAGACATTACCATAATCTCATTTGAACATTTAAATGCTGAACATGTTAAAAAGCATCAACAACATTATTTTGAAAATTTGCTTTGTGTGGGTGTGTGTGTGTGTGTGTGTGTGTATTAGCACTGTAGATGGACTTTACCACAAACTTATTTTAGCATTTAAGGTATCAAAATTTTATTTTAAAATTTATCTTGAAAATGTGTTTTCTGTGTGTATCTCTCAGCTGTGTAAACTGTCAGGTAAAGTGATTGGATACAGCTCTGGGGCCGATCGTATGACCTGATGCAGCTGTCTCCGTTACCATGGCAATGACCGCTTTCAATCCGCTGACTAATTTACATGCTAAATAAAAGTTAGAAAATGTGCAGACTTTGCCTTCCAAAATGTGCAATAGGTGAAAAAGTATCAGTCCTATTAACAAAATGAAAGAAAGTGAGAGGCAGAAGGCTTCACCACACACGGTGATATACTTTATTCAAAGAAACTCAATAAAATGGACACACTCTAGCAGACACAATGCACACTAATGGAGAAGTTGAAAAATAACCAAAATCTACCTAAAACTCTCATTATTCAAAACCTGTAAAAGATATTAAAAAGCTGAATGGAAGCAAAATAGCTGGAGGTCTTGTAACTTGCTAAAAGTTTGAATGGTTTCTCTAGGCTGAAGTATGTCTGACTAGTTAAACCTGAAGGAGACCTTGCTGAGGAGGAGCTAAAGGATTTCTCATTGGATTTAAAAGAGAAAAACTATGAAACTATGAACAGCTGAATATTTCAAAAAGTATAAAAGATTTTAAAAAGTTGAATACAAGCATTTGAACATTTAAAAATTTGAATGGAGTTTCAAAGTTAGATAAAAATAAAATGCTGAAGATTTTTAAAACATTTGAAAATAAGTCAAACTGAAGCTGAACTGTTTTAAAATAGCTGAAAGTTTTAATAGAAAAATGGAAAAAGAAAATTTTAAAAAGCTGAAGTTTGTAAAAAAGTTGAACTGATGCTTAACTAATTCAAAAGCTGAATCATTTTGCCACAAGTAGCTGACACATCAAGTACTTGCACTAGTTAGATGCTATTATGACTGTTTGAAAATATCATGTTGAAGGTGAAATCTCAGAATGTCAAATAATGGAAAACCATTTAAATCTCAATGTGGACAAATTTGAAGAGAAATATAACAATTATGCATTCAGCAGACGGCGACCTGTTATTGTGGGTAGACTGAAACCACAAACTCATTTCAGCATTTAAATGCTAAAGATTTAGAAAAAACACATTAAAACAGCTTCCATTTTTAAAAGCCCTTGTAATACCTTTTTAGCATTTAAATGTTAAAATAAGTGGACAAACATACACAGACAGAAAACAGACTTTCAAAATAAAAGCCTTTTTGATACTTACATTTTCAGCATTTAAGTGCTAAAATGGGTTACCTACTGTCTACATTTGCCCCTTAGGATGTTTTAACAACAAAAATTAGCCATTAAAGTGTTGTAAAGTTGAATCAGCTGTTTCATTACATTGCATAGGTAAACTTGGTAGTGTTCAAAGAGTGCATAACTTAATGGTTGGCAAAAGCCATTGGTAAAACAACAAGTGGAGTTTAAGTGGAGGAAAAGAACATCCCCTCATGTACTACAGTAATATGCAGTAATGGTTTGCTTAATGTGGCAGTAAAATGTGTTCTTGAAGTAAACATGCTTGTATAAGTCAGGCAGAAAGTCCTTCACTTTAAATTGCCTAACAAAGAAACCCTTACAATGAATTATCTCGCCATCAGTAAAACTAATATTGGTTGTCAGATGTGTTGTTTTATTGTGGGGCCAAATTCCAGTTTTGTACTGAATTTCACTTTACTTACTAGTGTGGGTCTATGTCTGCCATCTGTCCGTCTTTGAAACTCACTTTTTATTGTATTTTGCCTGTCTTAAAACATTTCTCCTTGCCATATTAGATAATAATAGAACTGAAGTTTACAATTATTATTAATCAAACTGTTTATTTTCTGGCTTAAATTATTTGACTAAGGAAATGTTGAAGAAGAAAAAAGAAATAAATAATTAAATAAAAAGGCCATAACATTACCCCAGTCTTTGTTTTGTACAAAACTGTCCTTTGATATTCATTTGGTTTAAACAGTTCATCCTGTTTGAAAACGGTTGTTAGTTAATTTACTGGAGAAGGTCTTATCATTGCAGCTGTACATTCCAGTAATTTAGCACCAATGGCAAAGCTGATTCAGCAGTAGTAGTCTGACCTTGTGTATCATTTTGTGCTGCTTGTTTTGACTTGAAACCAGTGTTAAAAAAATGAAGGTCTTGGATATTGCATCTGTTTCCAAATCACAACTATATTTATATACAGTATAAGGTGCACCTTTAGCACCCACAAAATCATGCAGACTTATTTTCAATCATGAATTAGCTAAATGGACTCTGACCTTCCTTTTTCCCATATCATAAATAGCAGGTGTCTCAGTAGCTTGTAAGGCCTTAGTAATCTCTATTTAAATTGAAGGTTTGTAGAAATAAATTAGAATCCCTTTGTATACTGTAAAACCCTCCTGCTAAGGCTGTTTGGTATGAAGACTAGGGTTATTTTAAATCTCTAGCTGACCTCTGCATCACCAAGCTATTTACGTAATAATAAAATAATGGGTGCGCTGTAACACTGGCATCTTAATTGTTACGTTAACTCCTATTAGCGTTTAGCCAGCTCATTTTAAATATAAAACCCCTTATATGCCAGGACTGTTGGAGCATTTCAGTGTAGTTTGTGTGTCTGTGCTATATCTCCTGAGGGCATGTGCTTGCAGGGTTTCTCTGGTTTATTGTGTGGCAACCGTGATACCAAAGATGTGCTGTAGTGAATTAGACATTTATTGTAATATATGATTTGGAATACAAAGTTATCATTCAGTAAAATCCTGACTGTAGCTCTTTATGTTTCTAAGCAGGTTGTCATTTTACCGGGAAACCAGGTGGCCTTTAAATACTATACTCTGCCTAGAAGAATACCAGAACTAATTATTTAATATTATTAATTAAAATGTCCTGCAAATGTTTTATAATCTGCATAGAATTAGATGCACATTTTAAAGAATCTAAATTTGATTTGCAATTGCTGTGTTTTGCTCAAATATCACTCTGTTATTATGCATTTTCCTATCTAGTGTTCTCGATTACAAGTTACAGTATCACTTTTTAACATGACATTTTTTAAATTGGTTACATTATCATTCATCTGGAAAGGAGGACTGTGCTGGAAAAACTCCTAAACTTGTGTTTTGCCTATTTCATTAGTCTGGGTCATGGTATATGCTGAATCAAAGCTGACTTTGTAGCTCTGTGTCCCCACACTGCAGCAGCCAATAAATTGGGAAAGTGAGGGGAATTTGGCCAGGACACCCAGTTTAGCTCAGAACAGCCATAGCCAACACACCACTCTTTTCTACCTTGTCTCAAATCCAGCCCTTATCAGCAATCTGAGAAAAGGGAGCCAACCACCTCACACTCACCTTTTGGTTTGCACCAGTCCATACTGGCTTTATTAGGCATTACTCATTTACATGGGCATTGAGCACATTTGTGAATATTTGTCTCAAGAGCAAAACAGATGGGGGAAATTGCCACCTTTGGTATCCTAGCACTGCAGCTATTCATAGTTAGTATGGTTTTTACAATGGGTCTGAGCATCTGTGTGTTACCATGAAGCATGAATGTTTAGTGTCTGTGCAGGAGAGTGTGTTGATGATATCATCACCAACTGTTGTGCCTGTGTTTCTGCAGGACACACAGGTTAATGCAGCTGTTTGTCATCTATAAAGCTCTGTGATCAGTGACCACTGTCAAATGTGGTACTGTGCGTCTGTTCTAAGGTAATAGATATTTGTTGCACTTATAATTGGCTTTTACAGATCATTATCTACATGAGCAGATGTGCAAAGAGAAATTGTGGTCCACAAGTAATATAATATATTTATATTAACATTATATATGTAATACTATAGTCCATTCCTATATATGCTTTACCATCCCAATTTTATTTTAGAAGCCTTTTGGATTAGTTATATTTTTTTCAATAACCTAATTCAAACATCTTGTTATATTTAGGGGCTGCTGTTGTTTAGTTAGTAGAACTAGGACTGTGTGATGTGACCAAAATGTTATATCCAAATACAGTTAATTTTTATGTGCCTGTGTCATAAACCTGTGCTCACAGAGGCTGCATTTTTTTTTTTGGCTGCAAGATTCTTGTTCAAGTGAGGAGAAATATTTGCGTAATTTGTTTGTAATTCATTTGAAATTTTGAAAGCCCTTGAGGATATGGTCATCAGTTATATGCAGTAGAAGCACAAAAACGTGTGTGTGTGTAATGGTCAAAGTTTTGTATTAAAATTTAAGGTGGGTTGATTCAGTACATAAATTCATGGTAAAGTAAGTAAACATTCCACATTAAAAGCTGTTGTAGCTGCCCGTCACCTCTCAGCAGGTGTAGCTGTGTTGCTAGATGATCTTAATTGGTACAAAAAGAAATACATGTTTGCACTACATTTTTAGTAATAAGTATAACCTTTGCAAATTTTCCTCTGAAGGGGTGTTTTTAATGTTGGTTTATTTGACTGTCATAAGTAAGAAGATAAAATGCTTTGTTTGCCTTTCTATGACATACACCCTTCCTCTTCTGAATTATTCTGTTCTCTATCGCCTTCACTGTCCTCTGTGTTTGTGTTGCCACACTGCTGCATCTATAAATTGCCTTTTAATGCTGAAAAGTGTGATTTGTGATGCAATGAATACATAACTAACTATAGAGTATAAGCTGAAACAAAAGACATTTTTCTATCATCACATTATAAATATTGTACAGTTGCACAGTCCTATGAGCAACCTTCTTTTCCCAGTTTCTCATAGCCGCATGTTGAGATGTCCTAGGTCAAGACCCTGCAGCCCCTATATTAGATTATTTATGTGCTGCTGTCAAACAACAATTTGGGGATGTGATCAATAATATATTTATTGTTATTCATTAGTATTTTGAGGAGACAAGTGGATAAGCATTTTTGTTTTGTCTTTGTCCTTGTGTTTAAAGAGCTATTTGTTTACCAGCCTACATTGATTCTTTGAGTGAAAAGAGATTTATAGAATGTTTGCATGTCTTAATCCATATCAGCTAACTCCCAGTCGCAGTCAGCCAGACATACTCATAACAGTGCCACTTACTATGGGCCACTTAAACTTTACTTGGATAATAACATGTCAGTGCCACAATTTTATATATTAGCTTATTTTCTTATTAAATGATTGCATCTGCCATACAGCTCCTTCTCATAGCTTCTCCTCATCTCTGGTTTTGTTTTCCCTCAACTCACTCCCTACTCACCTAGAGTTATTTGGTCATCGTTTTTAAGAGCATTGTTGTCATATTATCACAAAGTATGTCGGTGACTTGTGATCTAGCTCCTGTCTTTTGGGTTACTTCCTTGACAAGGCTCTATGACACATATGTACTTGTGTGTTACTCTTACAGCGGTCTGACTCGTTTCTCCATCTTAAGGAATAGCCTGTGTCACGCTGGGTGTCATGGCATCAATTAACACAGCTTAGGTGTATAGGGGCTGCATAGCAGGGTTGACCAGCACTATTTATGCCAAAGCCTCCTGTAGTCACTACTGACAGGACAAATTTCAGCTGCTGGCAGTCTGCTAGCTCGGGACTTGCCTTGCACTAGCTTTTTTTACAGAAGCAGTAGCCATGGTTGCAGAGGGGGCAACCAGGGTTTGTACCCACTGTTCCACACATCCTCCTTGTTGAAGTGTCTGTAGCACTCTGACCTGCATAAAGAGAATTTATCCTGGATGAATCAATAAGCATCACATTCTCATTGTGACTTGAACCTATCCAGCCATTTGAACAGACACAGAAGCTGGCAGTATCTGGCCTTGTGTCAAGAGCATAATGCACATATTCTGCTAATACTGGGCAGTTGTTTTCAGAAGTATACACAGCCACCAGACACAAACAATGGTGTCAATATAAATCCCCATCACACTTTTGTTACTAAGGCTAAATGTTGCAAATCTGTCCCTTGTTAACGAGGATCATGATGAGGCCAAGTTAATGAGGGGGGGAAATGAGGACCTGTAATTAGGAACACAAGCAGTGAAGAAAGACCAACCTGTTTAATTTAACTGCCATAATTACAAATATTGCTTAACCATGTACTTTTTTAAATACATTTAGTATGTAGTTGAAGACCTCACAGGTTTGCTGATCTCAAATGTTTAAGTATTGTGTAAAATGATTCTAACATTAAAAATAAACATTTAGAAGCACTTTTCAGAAGCATTTTTTATATTATTTGGTTTTGTATTTATGGTGGTTAAGTAGTTCAGTCAATTAGTGTCGGTGTATTTACTGACCCTCAGCCATACCAAAATATATCTGGCTTGTTGTAAGTAAATGTCATAGCTTAGTTTTGGCAGTTGAAAATTACAACTGGAAAATGGGCTCTGTGGTTCTTTTGTTAGTGAAACACTGTTCTGACTCTCCTCTCTCCACACAGTTGTGCATGCACTGTGTCAGCAAATTGTTAGTGTTTGGGATGTTATTTGAGCATATGTTATGGCTCTGTGAAATATTAGTTCAAAGGAAAACATTCTGACATACTTGGAGAAATGTAGTCTTATACTGGTTGTAGTCTGTTGTAGAGCAGTGGCTTCCTTAGCTTATTTCAACATCCAAACTCTAAATCAATCGTTTAAGAGTTATTTATGCTCTATATTGCTAAATATGTCAACGGCTAACTGTGGCTTAACAAGTTTTTTTTATATGACAACAATTAGCTTTTGTAAATTAGCTGAGCTTACAAACAATTTGCCACAATATTTACTGCAATATGGGTGCTTTCTTATTTCATGGACACCACTGACATGTGACACTAGAACATGAACTTGATTTTAACATATCATTTTGCAATAACATGGTATATTTTCCACTAAAGTTTCAAATGCTAATTTTTTAATAGCGATATTATTATAGGCCTCTGCGTGTCTCTAGTCCCCGGTGTTCCATACGTCTCTTTTTGATATATCCATATTGCTTTATGAGCCACCAAAATTGTGTAGAATGGAGCACAGATTTATAGATTAGTTCTTGCTAATGTCACAGTCTATTATTCTGTCCCTTCTGCCCTATATTATATTCTGTGTGTGTTTAACGTGCCTGGGCATCTCCACACTCTGAGCCATTTTTAAGCTAAATGCAATGCAGCATCTACAAAGTTGCAATGTGTTTGCACCACCATTTGCTTTACAAATGTAATTTAATGAGTCACACTTGTTAAAAGCTCACACTTCCTGTAATTATAAGGCATTTATAGACTACCATATATTGATTCTTACGTGATGCTTTCTTCTTTGTGTATGCATGCGTTTTGGGAGTGACATTCCTCTTTAGTCTCAGTGGGCATAACTGCATATGTATATGTCTGTGTATCTCACCATGTGGTGCACAGCACCTCTGAGCCTACATGTGGTTTCTGAATAATGCAGTAAACCAGAAGCCCTAGTAGGTGCTGAAAGGGAAAACAGAAGTGGGAAAGCAAATGGAGGCGTATGTGTGTTATAGAGGTGGGCAGGGTGTTTAGGGCTTGGAACACTCTCTGGTGGGTGTAATGGAAGTTATTTGGGAAAAGCAGCAGGATTCCTGCAAGATGAGTAGAGATGAGGAGCGGAGAGAGGGGGTTGGGGGCAAAAGGAGGAGCAATGAGGCCATGAGAGGAGAGCAATACCTGAAGGGAGGAAAGCTGCTGTTGCTTTAAGTTCTTTGCCACACTGTCTTGCTTTTAAAACCTGTTTTCAGGTAAATTTAAGTCCATGTACTGCTCCTGTTCAGTAAAGAGCTCTTTGGGATAACTGAAACCAACTTGGACAGCCCCAGCCCTTCTTTGCTCAGCTTGCCTCAGTAGAATGGGTTCTCTGCAGAACTGAATTATTCATGGGATTTCAGAAGAGTGCAGTGAAAATCCCCAACCCCCACACACTTGCACAAAACCTGATATGCCACATTCTCACACACCATGCTTTATCATTCTATCCACTCTTCTAACACATTGCGTCAGAGCACATCTTGTTTCATTGATTAATTTCATGTTTATTCTGCTATTTCATCTTGCAGAGAGTTGACAAGGACCGAGTAACTAGATTAAATCTTGCTAGGTTGTGTTCACTGCATTCCATCAGTGTGGAGTTTGTCATCCAACTCTGTGAGGGGCGGGGTTGTCTTTAGTTCACATTTAGAGCTGAGTTTGTGTTTTATTACACAAGTTGTTAATGTATTGTTTTGTTTTTTTAAAGGAAATCACAGAAAATAAAACCACTGACACAATCTGGACCAAGGTTTCTCAGAATGGAATTAGCTGGACATAGTATTAGACAGGGATTGAAATGGAGTGGTTAGTGAAGTTGGCCTTCTCTGTGTGTGCATGGAAGTTTGGTGATGGAAAAGGGAGTGGTAGTTGTTAGGGGTGCAGAGAGGGAGACAGATTGCAGATAAGGGAGGAGGGAGTGATGAACAAAAGATAGTGGTTGACGAAGTGAACAAGCAAATGCAGGTAATAGAGGAAGATATAAGAGATCAAATGCAAGTAGCGTGCCACTGTACAGTTTTTAGCATTGGGAGTTATTTCTTCTCTCTAGTACAGTGGATACAGTCCAGCTAGCTATGTACATATGAATCAAAGACTAACTCTAAATTCCTTGTCACTCCTTCTGTCCTTCTCATTTGCTAAATGAGACTGCATGCACAAATTTTAAATGTGCAGCAGGTTGTTGTGAAGCAAGCAATGAATAAGGATTTATTAGTTTACTATATTTGTACTTGTTGTTTTGTTTTTTCCCCTGCTGATTTTTTTATATTTTTACCTTAGGATCGTAAGCTGTCAAAAGTGGAACGCCAGCGTTTTAAAGAGGAGGCAGAGATGCTGAAGGGTCTTCAACATCCCAATATTGTACGTTTCTATGATTTTGGGAGTCACCCCTTAAAGGGAAGAAGTGCATTGTTCTAGTAACAGAGCTCATGACATCAGGAACATTAAAAACGTGAGTAATAAAATACATTTTTGCTCAATTATTTTGACCATACAAACATGTTTACAAAGGTTAAAGTCACCAGTTGTTACTGAAATCTTCTTCCTTCCTACAGCTATCTAAAACGTTTCAAAGTAATGAAGCCCAAGGTACTGAGGAGCTGGTGCCGACAGATTCTGAAAGGCCTCCACTTTCTCCACACCAGGACTCCTCCCATCATTCACAGAGACCTAAAATGTGACAACATTTTTATAACGGGACCCACAGGGTCAGTTAAAATTGGTGATTTGGGACTAGCAACACTGAAGGCAGCTTCCTTTGCCAAGAGTGTCATAGGTAGGGGACTTTGAAATGTATCTCTGCAAATCTATGGTTCTTGGCATTAAAGAAGTAAATGTCATCCTTTGTGCGCTCTTTTCTATTCAGGCACCCCAGAGTTCATGGCACCAGAGATGTATGAGGAGCATTATGATGAAGCTGTGGATGTCTACGCCTTTGGGATGTGTATGCTAGAGATGGCCACCTCAGAATACCCCTACTCTGAGTGTCAGAATGCAGCTCAGATTTACCGCAAAGTCACCAGTGTAAGTTCAACTACAACAAGATTTCAGTTTGTTTCAGAAATGACATATTAAGGGAAAGTTTTGACTACTGAAAAAATGCACATAATTTCTTCACTAGCATAGAATAAGTGAACCTTTATAAGATGGTAGCAACAGCCCTGACAATATACAAATTATAAATTTGTAATATTCTACATATATCGTCGGATTTGGGATTTAAATGGCAATCAGCAGCAATCATGCTCTCGTAAAGGCCGAATTGGGAATCAGCTTTAAAAAAGAATGACAAATACCTTTGTTGGATATTATTTGCTTTGGATACAAATACGGTTTCTGACTGAGGAAAAAGGTGAGTGCATATTCTCTGACTAAATGGTGTACTTGCTGAAACACGTGGCAATACGCACGTCATGTGTCGGAGTCTGTTTCCTCATTAAGATGTCTTCAGGTCAGCACATTGCAGTGCGGCTGCCTTCATGTGTGTGAGAAAATGGGTGGAAGAGAAGCAACTGTGAAGTGCTTTGGATGCCAAGAAGGTTTAAATGTTGTACACAAGTGCAGACAAGTTAATATTTTTTTTTCCATTTTTTTGATTTTAAGTATGTATTTGAGTATTTCATTCTATTTAAGTCAGCAAGTCTTTTCCAGCAAAGCATGCTGCAAGCAGTTTTTAGATCTGGATCTGTCCTGAAAGACTTTGTGTTTTTTAAGAAGAGTATTTATTTTCCAGTCTTAAGACTTGGCAAGCTTTCAGTCTGAGAGATGACTCTTTCACCTGCTGTTAAAGAAAAAAATTGTTCATATTAATGGTTATGTAGCATTATTGGTGCTGTCTCTAGATAGGCTACTGTTCTCTGCATTGTTAGTGTATGCATATCAGTTTCCTGCGGGGCCCACTGCATGATATTAATAGGAGATTGATCAAAGTGAAAGCTGATAGCTTTCTACTGTTTCCCTAATACATAAAGCATGTAGCTGCATAATTGGTAAGACTGTTATTCCTGACAATGTTCATACTGTACTGTGTCTACTAGATGCAGAAACCCTTTTTGAAGAAACTGATCTTAAACATTATAAAGTATTAGCATCAGATATAATGCTGTGGTGACATACCTGCGCTATAAAAATACTTCCATAAAAAAGTAGAAACCGGAATATTACCAAGTTTAGCAACTTTTAATTTATGTTCCAACAAAATAGTACCTAGAATCAAACACTGTTACAGTGCACACAACTGTATCAGTTTTCAAACAAACCTACTCATCCATATGTTTAGGGCAGACTCCTCTATTAGGTCAGGTACTCGTGGGTAAAGTGTGAAAATTATTAATCAGAATCAGTAGTATGTTTGTTTTCACACACAAGAAATCTGTCTTGCGAGTTGGTGCACACAGTAGTATAATGTACAGATTTGATTAAAAAAAGATGTATAGACCGTGGATGTTTCTGATAAGTACAGGCAGTATAAAGTCATAGAGATATGTCCTGAGACTACATATAGGAAAGCTTTGTGGTTGCACAGTGGGTGTCAAATTGCAAATTTGGATCTGTGCAGTACTTTGGCTCAGAATTTACTAAACGTACATTGATCGAAGAATTGAGATGGCGGTTGTTGATTAAGATATAATTTAGCGGAAAAACAAATTTCGCAGATAAAGGTTTTTGTAGTAGTTTTTTTTTTTTTATGCCTTTTGAAATACATTGCACCTACATTGCTTTTCAGCCAGCATGTGTGTCAGTGTTGACGAAGCTAAAGGAAAATAATGCTCCATACTTACAAAAAAGATTTGGGATGGCGTATTAAAAATACCCACATGTGATCATTCTTTTAATTTGGACCCTCTTTATCATTCTGCTCCATTTATGTTTCATCAATGCGGCTCCCATGTTTGCTGTGTCCCCAGTATTTTGTTTTAAATTTCTTTTTTCATCAGGGAGTGAAGCCAGCCAGCTTTAACAAGGTCATGGATCCTGAAATCAAGGAGATTATTGGGGAGTGTATCTGCCAAAAGAAAGAAGATCGGTGAGCAAATGACCCCATCACTGTCCAGTGTCTAGCCAACAAGGCCCACAAGGTGCCCTCTCATCTTTCATGCCTTGTCTCACCTCCCCTGCTTTTTTGCTGTGGCGCTGACAGTGGGCTCTCAGCAGCACTGCAGTCTCTGCAGTGTGTCTTTCAATTCTGTTACATAATGAGTTTGTGTACAGAGGGGAAAATTACTTCTAATTAGCTTCCAGTTGCTTTTTTTTTTTGAGAATGATTGTTTTCAGGAATTTGTCTCAGCAGTGCAAATGCTCTGTGACCATGCATGCACCCAAACATGCTCAATATGCAGAGGGTCTGCACACTGTCTGCATTGTTGCTGTCCAACATTGTAGTTGGCTCTGTGAATGAATCTCCAGGAGCTCATAAGATGCAGCTGTGGAAGAATAACAAAGCAAACATTAAGATTTTTACTCTTTTGATGCATAATTGTTGTACATTACTTGTGTAATAAGTTCTACTTGTTTTCATGTTTTTTTTAGCTCTTTGGAATTGTTATGTGGTAGATATGTGCACTAGCTTAACGCAGAGTTTTGGGTTTGCAACACCATCTGCAGTGAGCATTAATCTAGCTTTACACTAGCCCAGTGTTTCCAACAGCCAAGAGACAACCAGAGATTTTTAACAATATTGAAGTCAAGTTGTACCCTCAACAGTAATCATAAATGGTAGCAGTGTGTCGAATACATATTAGAGTCTGAGCTTCTCTGTTCCTTCTACCAGGTACACCATCAAAGACCTGTTGAACCACGCTTTCTTTGCTGAGGACACAGGTGTGAGGGTGGAACTAGCTGAGGAGGACGATGGGAAAAAGGCTTCAATAGCCCTAAAGCTGTGGGTGGAGGACCACAAGAAGTTAAAAGGGAAATATAAGGAGAGTGGAGCCATTGAGTTCACATTTGACCTTGAAAAGGATGTTCCAGAGGTTGTGGCTCAAGAGATGGTGAGTAAATGGAGCAAAGTTATTATAACTTCTTCAGTTAGGAAAATTTTAAATCCTGCAACTAGTCTTTATTGACTTTGTTTGCCATGTGCTGTCCACCCTAAAAAGAGTAATTAAAGTGGAATGCAATACACAAAAAAGATTTTAATATTACTTCATAATTGCCATCAGTCATCACATAATAGGTTTGAACCCATTCTTGTTATACATTCTAGTTTGTCATGCATGGCGTGTCTTTGTGGCTTAGTGTGTTTAAGTTACTAGCATTGCTCATATCTCATCATTGGGGAATGCACTTAACCGCACAGATTGCTAGAGATAACTTAATCTGCTGTTTCAGGAACGCAGTCTTTTTTTTGTTTGTTTCCTTTAGTAATCACAAACCCAACACACACAACCTGTAAATGTGAAGAGTCAGGGCTCTTGCTCTAGGACATTCATAGTTGTCCCTAAGCCACTCCTGTTGTGTTGAGGCTGTGTGCTTGGAATTGTTGTCATCTTGGAAGGTAAACCTTTGGTACTGTCTGAGGCCCTAGCGCTGTGGAACAGGTTTATCTGTAGTCAGGTTTGCCTCAACCCTGATCAGTCTCCTAGGTCATGCTGCTGAAAAACACCCTCCAAACATGATTCTGCCTCCACCATGCTTCACTGTAGGGAAGTCTGGAAGTCCCACAAGATCTTAGCTTGGTCATTGTTAACCAACATCAAGATATATCCCATCTTGACTTTAGGACTTCCACTCTATACTCAGTACCGATATTTCTGTACTCTATGCAAACCACGTTATTATGTTGTTCTGTGTATGCCCTGCCTGCTGGCACCTTGCACCCTGCTGTTATGTGTTGTCTCAAGGGCATCTTTGCACAGCCTGCACCTGGAGTCCTGCCTGTGATGGCAGACACCAGCCTCTACTGATGTTGTACTGCCTCTGTTGTGTCTTTCAGTTCAGCATTTTCCAGCCACTGGTAGGATTTTTGTTATCAGCCACTTATTTTATCAGCTTGTGGTACATACCTTTTATGGGTTTGACCTTCTGTTAGGTTTCCTGCTCGTTCTTCTCTTGCTTCTCTGTTTTCTGCTGCCTGGGGCATTCATTAAGCGCAGAACTTGGGGCCATCATCCATCTCAGAACATGGATCTATGTTGTTTCATCTTGGATAGTCTGCTCTGATTTTAACTGAGTCCTCAGTGTCATTCCGCCTGCTTAGTGTACATGCTCAAGATGCTGGATATGGAGTAAAACCTTTTGGCTAATGTCTAAGGGGCCCACTTGTCTTGCTGTCAGTGGCCTCTATCATCTCTTTTACCCATCTTATCATGTCAGCGGGGTACCCAATGACAGAGAGCCTGGATGTTTTAGGTACTTTGTTCTTCCCATTATGCTGACTTCTCAGGGCCTGCCTTATTTTCTGTAGGTACTAGTCAGTTGCTTCTTTCCTGGCAGCCTCTTCATAGTTCCCACTTACTGTGGTACTGAGGTACTGTGTAGCTGTCCTGAACATATCCTGTGTTGCTTTCTGGTAGTACAATCCCTGACTAACTTTCATCTCTTTTTTACCTTCCAACTGTGAATGAATATGGTACTGATATATGATGACTTCTTATTAGACTCGTCAGTACCACAGATACGTAGCATAGGTAGCCTAGCAGATGCTTAATATGACTGAATAATCATAGCATACATCCCAACTGATCTGTAGCATGATGTGCTTGAAAAGCAAAATTTGATATTTGATAGAAGATTGTCAATGATTGGAATGTCACATGGCACTGATCTGTGCAGTGTTGGCAACCAAACTGCAGATTTGAGAAGCATGTACATCATTTATACTACCTGACTTAAAAGTAGGATTAGTGCACCATAGTTCATGGCCTCCATCTTACTTGTAATCCACTTGTGAAGATCTGGCTGCCTGTCTACTATCTAACTATATACTCTACCTGTCTAAGATTATATAGATTATTAATATTTTATTTTAGCCTAGTAAATTTTATAAAGTACAGCCTACTGTTAAGCAGCAAATATCTGCTATCACCACCACCACACTGCTGTGATTTAAGACCGAACGTACTTGTGTTTGTCCGAGTTTTGTCTTGTTTTTTTAAATATAATTTAAAGGATAAGAGCCTTGTACATTTTGTAGGTATTTGGCATGTTAACTTTCTTTAATGGGTATCTAAAGCAACTCAGTGTTTTTCAGTTTAGCAGCCTTCTAGTTCTGTATGACTTAATTTTTTTAAGTATTTTACTTTTTTTTAAGCAATTATTAGATGGCTTGAAAAGATTGTCAGGTAGCCTACATTCCTTTAAATGCTTTTGAATCACCTAAACCAGCTTTAACTATCTCCAAAACACCTGGAGAAAACCGAGAGAGCAGATGCAGAAACAAGTGCTCGCCCAGTACAGATTGCACGCTCAGAATAGACTCTTACAAATCCTTCCTCCCTCGCTCTCGGAGCAGAGTCTGCTCTCACAAATCCATGTTTGCTCGCTCTCAAAAACTCACTTGTGAACCTATGAGCTCTCGAAATTTGGTTTGTGCTCTCTCAAATCCTTTGGCGTTAATATACTTCCATATAGTTCTAAGCATTCCAGGAACCACGTGAGGCATTGAGTCACAGGCTTTCTTGTAGTCAATCCAGACAGTGCACAGGTTGGCATGTTAGTGCTTTATCTACCAGAAGCTGGTGTTTTGCTCCTCTTATGTTACTACCAATTTCTTTCTGGGCTCAGTTAATGTATTGAACTATTTGTCTGCTTGTCTTAGCCACCAAGATGGCTGAAAGGAGCAGAGACGAGTTATTAGGCAGTAGTTCCATTAATAACTAGTTCTTTATCCCACTAGGTTCTTATTGAGTGAAGTTGGTTTCTTAAATAGGGGTGAATCATGTTGAGGCCACTCTCTTGGACATCTGCCTTTGTGAAAGCTACTGATATCTTATTCAGGAAGGTTTCTGTGGTCTGCTCACAGGTCCACTTGTCACTGGGCATTGTTGTTATGTGATACTTCCTTTTCCTATGTGCTTTTCCAGTGTTGGTTACTTTGATTGGGTCTGTGGAGAACGTCCAGTTTATTCTCCTAGCTTCAAGTTCTCTAATGTGTCTCTTAAGCTGAGTAGTCAGGGGAGGCGTATGGTGTAATATACTCTGGCAAATGATTGAGTGAAAGTGACACAGCGTGCTTTCTTATTTTAAGATCATATTATTGTTGCTCTTTCTTCTCCACCACATCTCTTTCCTCGGTTTCGCTGTGCCCTTTTGGCACTCCTCATTATTCTAATAAGTAATTTCTCTCCAGACAAGCAATATTACACATGTAATGCTTTGAAGGACTACTATCTTGTTCTGCTAAAAATCTTTCATCTGAAAGATCTTTTTTTGTTTTTGTTTTTTGTTTGGGTTAGGGTTTTGTTTTTTTATTCATTGTGGTTTTATCATTGTTACTTGCAGATGTAATAGTTCACACAGTTCCCTTATGAACAATAAACTAAGCTGCTGACAAAGAGAAAAGTTCCCCACTGCTTTGTTCCCTTTAAAATAGATTTTATGTTCTTCCTTTTCTAGTTTTCTCTCCCTGAGATAATCCTGTTTTTAATGTGCTCAATCTTCTCTCACAAGCTCAGTGCTAAAAATATACTGAAAGTCATACTCTTCCCTTTTCTTTGTCAGGTGGAGTCTGGCTTCTTCCACGAGAGTGATGCTAAGACTGTAGGAAAGTCAGTCAGAGATCGTGTGGCACTGATCAAATGGAGAAGGGAGAGGACAGCGTCTTCTGTAGTTCCAGTGGATCAGGGTGAAGGAGGACACCGAATCCAGATCACACCGTCTCAGGGTATCTCCGCCGGGTCTGCACATGTAGGACATCCCCTTTTGCTGGAACCAGAAGAACCAGAGGCAGACCAGCACAGCAGGCTGCAAAATATGCCAGCCAGTGCCACTTCAGTAACATGTGAGAGATTCTCTTTTGTACACATAAAAATACAAGCTTAATATTTGACTTTTTAATGAATGCTTAATTCATGTGTGTCTGCAGCAGACAGCACACTTGACAGTGGCATGGGCTCCACTGTCTACTCAGACTCTCACAGCAGCCAGCAGAGTGTCCTCTACCAGTCCCTGCTGGAGCCTATTACCATGGCAACGCAGCAGGTCTGTATCAAGAGCATACACACCCAGGTGGACTACGTAGACTTAATATTAAAAAAAACAAAACAAAACAGATACTCTTTGAAAGCAGCGATCGTCCAGGTGCCTTCTGAACAAAGTCTTTATTGTGGTATAATATAATACATACACAATATCGTATTTGTAAGTTCCTATGCCTTTAATAGGAACTTTGTCGTCATCATCGTTTTTTGTAGTTAATGATTTATTCATTTTCTGTAACATCTTTTTTACTTTTGGGTTGCTTCTCAAATTAGTGCCAAAGCAGTGGTCCTTTTCTGAGAGGTCAACCTCACTCCTGTGAAAGGGGTCAAGTATGGGGGCCAACCCTAAGCCCAGAGATCAGGACTCCGTTGGGAGCTGCAGCCAGGAGAGGAAGTGCCCCTGTTATTACCACTCACAGTGCTAATCACATTGCTCAACTGCATGCCCTAAATCAGCCTCAGAGATCAGTATTTCCAAGGCCTGCAGTATTAGATCCGCAGTCAGAAGTGAGTCCACCTGAGCTTCACTCAGAGACTGAAGATGGTCTGTCAGTGCTGCAGATCTCCTCTGTCTCTACACCTTCTGAATATCGTCGCCTAAGTGACACCTGCATTAGACCACCACCGGAGACCACCAGTGAAAACTTAACATGTTCTGTTCTAAGTGGACGCAGACACTCTGACCTTAGTAGCCTTCTGAGTCTAACCTCTCAAAAACACAATTTTGTAAAGCATAAAACCCACATGTGCCAGAGCTGCCTCTCTTTGCTTCTTTCAAAGTCACAAGATAGCAACTACAACCATCCTTGTGTTATCCCAGCACACCAGTGTCCTTGTGGCTTTACACACCACCCGTCCTCTGGATCAATGACCTCCCCCAATTATGGACGTATAAAAGGTTCTGGTGATTGTTCAGATTTCTCACTGCTGCAGAAGTCCCTGTTGAATATAATCAGCCGCAAAGCCGGCCCTTGTCACCCCACGTCCACCCAGCTCTCAGTGCAGTATCCCTCAGCTGCCAAAAGGCTTGCCCGCAGTTATGGAGATGGCAGTCTGCAGTGTCAGCTCCAGAGTGGCATTTCAGTTGGGCACCAAGAATCCCTCCACAACTCTGAGGATAGGTTCTGTGTCGGAGAACAGGAAGTTGCTGTGGCTGTGGGAGTGGTAGGTTACATTAGCAGACAAGTCGCTTTAGTTTCCCAGATGGGGCCAACACCTGCTTAACTGATTTCACCCAGCTTGCAGGAGGGAAAATCTTATTCTGCTTGTAGCTGGTCTGTTCTCCCATCTACTACACGAGTTGCTGCCTGCTGAACCTGTAGAGCTGACCATTTTCTTAAACATTATGAGCTTGCTCATGTCAGAGGGCAATAGTGCAGTCTCTAACAGAGCTCATTTCACCACTGATTAACCTTAATGAACTCTAGAACTGGCCTAGATTTTTTTCTGCTTTACTAGACCACTGTTGTTGTTTTGCCTGGGAGATATGCCCTCTGATTGAAGGAAAAGTGCTGACTTTCTGATCTTCATCTTCTAATTCTTCTGCAGTTTTTCCCCTGCGTCAATATTTTAGTTTGCACCTGTCACCTCCTGCTTATTGTTGAAACGGATCTTTTATTAACGTGTTTTGTCCCTGATTCCATCATACTTGCATCTGATATGATTTAATGTGGTTATTATGGAGAGTTCACACATGTGGATACAAAAACTACACAACATTAAGAATTGCCCATTTTTATTCCATTCATCTTTTATGCAAACTACTTTGTATCCCTATATGTGAACGCATTGTTAGTTTTTATGATATTTGTCCATGATAAGTAAGCTTTTAACTTGAATTTCTCTTCTGTGTGGTTTAAGACTGTCTCTGTAGGTCATCAGAATACATCATCTGTCCAGGGCCTGACTTCTTCCAACACAGCAGTGCAAACACCACTGCAGTACCTCCAGCCTGGACACAGCTACCCTGCTGCTCCTTATGCAGGTCAGCCTACTGTTGCAACACCAGCTCCAGTTAATCTATGTTCAGTCAACCTCCAGCATGCAGGACGTGCTGCCAGCTATATACCTCCCAGTGTACAGGCCCAAGCTGCAACAGGTGTTTTACCATCAGCTGTGTTACAACACGTTGCACAAAGTTACCAAACACCAGGCCACCAACAGCAGCAGCCAACAGCTACAGACCCTTTGACTTTTCCCTTACAAGTCCAACAAACATGTCAGAACTTTGTGGCTCAAACTGAACATGTTCAGTCTGCATCAGGATATTCTGTTCCAATTCAGCACCAGACTGGAGTAGCAGCAACCACCCTGCCCACACAGCAGCAAGCACAAAGTTACTCTCTTTCAGCTGTAGAGCCACCTATGGGAGCCACAGCCCAGTGTCATCCTGTACAAGCTCCTAGTACACTGCAGCAGGTTCGGACCACAGTCAAACTGCCAAGTCAGCAGCATGTCCAGAGCTCCTCCACACCAGCACTTTACAAACAACAGATGCCCGTTCATCAAGAGCACCACCAGCCCTTAGTGCAAAATACACAATCCAATAAACAACAAACACAAAATGCTGAGCAGGCTTTTTTACTGCCTCAGCAGTCTAGCCAAGAAAGCGTGCATCCTATACATCAACAAGTGGCACAGCAGTCTATCAGCCAACCTCAAAGTCTTCAGTCTTCTGATCAGCATCAACTACACACCCCAAGTCTAAAACAGCACAGTCAAACACACATGCAAACAGCAGTTCCACAAGAGAGCCAGGACGTTTCCCAGTCTGCAATCATGCAGGTTCAAACCCCAGCTTCCCAGACTCCTTCCACAGCAATCGCAGTTCTTCTAGATGAAGCCAACCATCTGAGTTGCCCTCCCCTAGGTGTGTTACGGCAAAAGACTACTCCAGCTCAGAGCCAACACCTGTCAGCACAGTCTACTGCTGTTCCACAGGCCGGTGGAGGAGTTGACCAAGTATCCAGAACCAACCAAGTAAATCCTCAGAGCCTTCCACTTTCTTTTCAGTATAGCCAGGCTGCACATATACCCCAGCAGGTGAGTGTATAGTTTGCTAACAACTATATAGAGTATTGTGCTAAGCTTGTATGTCATAAGTAAACTAACATTATTTTGACACACATGGAGAATAACAAAGAACTGTTCATAACACAAAGTTTAAGAGCATATAATCACCATTAACTTAAAACATGCAGATAAGGTTTAAATCATGTATCGTCGCTCAAAAAAATACACTAATGGAAAACAGTATTGTCAGTTTCATAGTCCACAGATGCCCAAATAAGTTTAGAAAGAATTTAATTTCTTCTATCCCAGCTTATATAATTCTAAAGATTTTGCCTAATTGAGTTCCATGGTAGATTACCATCAAATGATATAGTTCCTTAGTTTTTGATTTTTATTTTCCCTTTCATTGGGATTTGTTGTAGAAATGGAAAGTAATGCTTTTAATCAAATAAACATTTTTATTTCTGTTGTAGTAGTTTTATTATAGTGACTGCTTTTGATTTGTTGCAGCTGTGTCAGTTGACAGTAGGCGAATGGAAAAAATTATTAGACAAATAAACACGAGTTTCCTTGGACATCAGCCAACAGACAGATAATGTAAACCATAATGAAGAGAAAAAATGTTTTTAGGTGCTACATCCGCTAGCCCCCTTGAGCTTGCTCTGTTTCTGTTTTGTGGTACTTGAGTAGATTTTGATTGATTATAACCTTAGATACAGGGTGGAAAATGTGTTCTGTTCTGATCTGAGTCAACAGCAGGAAAGGCAGATTTTTTTTTTTTACACTAAGGAATGATCCTGGAATTTCTGTCATTATTGCATTGCCACTCTGTTTCTTGTTTTTCTGCAGAATATTCCTCCTGATCAGGGCATTTTACAACTTGGACCAGATCGGCAGGACCACGTGCATCATCTCAGCCAGTCAACTTCTGCTAAGCCGGCCCAGGCTCAAGCTTCTGTCCAACTCCAACCTCTGCACATTTCTACTTCTCTACCAACAACACACCCTTCCCAGGTATTACCTCGTCTGTTTTCATAACTATTGCAATTGTCTTGCCTAAGTAATTGCAAGTACATTTTCTTTTATCTTTTTTATGTATGTATTTATGTTACTAAATTTACAGAATACAGAAAATATTGGATTGAAGTGATTTATCTTAATGGATCGTCCTTCTAGATTGGCTCTAGATGATTTAATTTTTTTCCTTCCTTTTTCTCCCTTTCCTTTCCTTCACAGTATCCTACAGTCCAGGTGATGACTACTGTGACTGACTGTGAATCCTACCCTCACTCTTGCAATGCCCCTAACCCTTCAACCACCTCTTGTCACAATCACATCTTCCTTTCTGTTGCACAAGCTCCCTCTTTAACACCCCCTATCTCCTCCCTCTCCCCTCTGCATGTTGAAAATTCGTTAGTTTCACCCCTTACAGTTTCCCTCATAGCTTCACCTGTGATGGGTAAAGTGGGACCAATATCCCCCCAGCACCAGTCTGCTGCTGCTCTGCATCAGTCTGTCAGATGTGAAGCTTCTCATTCACAGTCTGCACTTAAATCCACTTTAACCATCCACCCTATAGACACACATACTGCTCTGTCCCAAAGCGCACACCCTCCCACAAATGGCAGCACTCAACCTCTAATACAGGTAATTATAATGGTTGCAGTGGAGTGCAGATGTTTGCCAAGCAGGTGTGAACTGGAATTTGAGTATTTGTGTGTGTTAAGGGTGGTTTCACTGGTGTCAACCTTTGGTTGTGATAATCTTTAAGTTAAGTTTGTTTTTACTTTATTGTTTGCACTACAAAAATTTTAAAGTCACTCTGTAATTCTGTGGCTGAAGTGTAATAAATGTATATAATAGCTCCACACACTTACCGTGGCTGTCAGGGCAAGCTTGTATGTATTTACATTTCTCAAAATGTCTAAACACCTATAATCTTACAAGAAATAATAATTCTATTAGCTATGATGATTATAATTGTGACTATTAACCTGGGGACTGGTCAGATGTCTCCCTGATTGTGTTGTCATGTAATAGAAGTTAAACAAATAAAATGCCTTATACTTTTTCACAGTACTCCGTTTTAAAGTTAACTTGAGGGAAAGTTAAAGTTGACTTGAGTCCACTTGAGGGAAGTTGTCATCCTAATGTCGCCAGTGTTGTATCCTGAATGGTTGAATAAGTTCTTGAAACCTTCCTCAGAGTAGGAACAATGACAGTTGTGATATGTTGTTTTTTTTTTTTTATCCTTATGTCCTCCAGCTTAGCCATCCTGAGCACATACCCTCTGCTCAGCCAGTCCAGTCTGCAGCATTCTCCTCCCCTGTGCAGAACGGAGCTGACCATGACACATCCACTCCCGTTGTGCAGCTGGACAACAATCAATGCCAGCTCCCTCCACAGGCCCAGGCACAAAGTCAGAGCCAAATTTCTGTGTCGCACCCATGTAAATCTCAGAGAGCGTCACCTGGGCCTGCCACTTCCAGTCTGACTCAGCAGAAACAACTTGGTACTCTCACTGGGTCCCCAGGTTACGGTCCAACAGAGACCATCACAGAGGTGTGGATACATGACTCACATCTACACCTTTTTTCCTGCTCTTTTTAATTTATAGTGAGAACCCTGATTTTTCTAAGTCCTATTCACTCTTTATGAATTATTTCTTATTATTTGTTTCTGGATGTCGTTATGTCTACAGGATCAACTTGTAGAGAAACACTCTGGAGGACAGAGCTACGACAGGTACTATGTTATTTTCCCTCATCCATCTTTGCAGGCAAAAAGTCAGTGATTGTAAATCAAAAAATGCTTATTATGCGAGAGTAAGTTTAGGTGTTGTAACATGGACGCTAATCCCTAAAGTAACATTGTGCCTGATAAGAAGTGACATGATTGTTGCTATAATCCACATGCTTTTGATTACACTGTGGCAGTAAAGTAGTCACACCAAAACTCACTTGTAAACAGAAGCTTGCACTGATTAATTTCACTGCTTCTGTTATTTAAACCTCCAAAAGCAGCAAAAGTGGTAACCTTTAGAAACTGAGTTGAACTGAACATCACAAGTGATGGAACAATTTCCTCTTAAGTGTGCTGGATTTCAAATGACATCTTATGTGTTATGTGTGTTATATGAACGTAGGTGAACAGTCTGTGTTGGGAAAACACAAATGAAATGTAAAATCATAGTGTTCTTTAAACTATTTGAATTGATAATCTTTCATAAAATTGCAATTATTAGCAGCCAAAACTCCTTTGAATTTTGACAGTTCACTTGCTTTTCTCAATAGACGGCAGATAGAGATAGCGATAGTTAATCTCCCACAAATCTAGGTAGACTGGCATAGCCCACGGCTGATAAATCAGACCTTTGCCAAATCCTGAAGGCACAAAAGTTTCATATTGTTGATAGGAGGTGAAGATGACCAATTCCAGTGTAATATTTTTGGGTTGTACACAGAATGTGAGATGTAGATATGACATGGATAATTATTATTTGTTTGTGCACTTATTGGCAGTTACTTTGTGTTAGCTCCTGATTACACCTGCGGGTATGTTTTAACCCTGAAACTGCATAGCCCACCTAAATGTAGAGCAGTGTGTTGGGTATTAGGATAATGCATGAATGAATGAATCCACATCTACTACATATGCTTCCCTTTTCTTCACAAAACTAGTGTCAACTCTGACGCTACGTCAGGGAGGGAGATGAGTGATGGTTACGAAGGGACTCAAGGAGGTAAAGGTGATGTGAAGGTCCGCAAACACCACCGCAGGTCCTCACGCACTCGTTCTCGACAAGAGAAGATTAGCAGGCCAAAGCTTAGCATGCTCAATGTAGGTAACCAAAATGCAGATTTCTTGTAGCCCATGTTTTGAATTTGTTTAATAGAAGAGAATATGCTGTGTTCTGTGTTATTGCAGGTTTGTAACACTGGGGATAAGATGGTAGAATGTCAGTTGGAAACCCATAACCATAAAATGGTCACGTTCAAGTTTGACCTGGATGGAGATGCGCCAGAGGAGATTGCTACATACATGGTATGGAGCAGATCAACCACTGTCATTCCAATCAATGCAATGTTTTTTTTTGAGTAGAGTGCAAAAGCTCTGAATTCAGAAATGCCTTTTGTTGCTGCACTGTGCTGCAGTACTTAAAAGATATTCTTGTCTGTCTCTCTGGCAGTTCCAGAAAACTCATAGCTTTAAATTTTTTGGATGGGTATTTTTTTAATTTCATTTAATTATGACACTAACCTATTATGAACTACAATTTTGTTTAGCTGTTGCTATTATAGTTAAAATTGTAATAGTCTGTTGACTTTTCATCCATCCTTCCCTTTAGGTAGAGAATGACTTCATTCTGCCTCTGGAAAAAGAGGTGTTTATTGAACAGCTGAAGGACATTGTGGACAAAGCTGAAGACATGTTGAGTGAGGACACAGAGGGTGAGAGGAACTCTGACCAGGGAGGCAGTCCCAAACACAATGAAGGTGCTGGCACGCTGGAAACAGAGGTGAGTAAGAGGACAGTTGATAACTCATAGCTGTAATGTCCCACTCTGTAAATGAGTGCCTCTGCCTTAAGGTGGATTTGTGCTTTCGTATTGATGCACGTAAATGTTGACATGGACCTACGCAGACAAGGGAATTATGGGTAATTGTAGGCTGCAGAGGGTCCCAGACCAAAATCACAATGTGATTGGATAAAGTTGGGAATTTGGAAAAGGCTGAATATAGGGGGAAAAAAAAGAATTAAAAAAGTAGAACAAGAAACTTAACCATTCATACCTGTCTAGATGATCACACAGGTTTTATATATTATTTATATATGTTGTTTCATATTTTCTTTTGCTATACTGCTGCTTTATTTAGTCTTTAATGTTTTCATTTTGTTTTGAGTTCTCTTTATCAACTTCTTTCATTTATAAAACAAGAAAAAGAAAATAATAAAAGTTAGGGTTTGATGGCATACTGTACTTCAAATGGGACACAAACTACTTGGTTAAAGATAACTAAAATAGTTTCACAATTTACTATTTGGTCTTCGAAATGACCATTCCTGTTATCTCTGAAAATATTCATGGGTTTATTCCATAACAGCAAAGGACAGGACATTGTAGTTCTCTATGTCTATCAAATACATCACATACTCAAGCTTATACTCTGAGGAATGAATGCAGAAAACTTCAGAGGCGTCACATACTTTCTTTTGTCATGGTAATTTTGTGCTTTCTATTTCCGTGAAAGTCAGTTCAGTAGACATCACCGCAGCAGAGCTTCCTGCCAAGGGCTTGAAAAAGTTCACCTGATCCATTTTGTCATTGACGTACACATTTGCCTTTACAGACACTGAATGTTGTGAATTGTAGAACACGTGCATTTATCTTGCGTTTGCACATGGTTCTTCATTTTTAGCTAATTGAGGTTTGTCAGATCTCTTGTGGACACGTAGATCTGCTGCGCAAGTATAAAAAGAACCCACGTGTGAACGTATCTGAGCGTAGGTCCATCTCAGCGGTTACGTGTATCGATGGAGAACTATATTTCGGCCTTTAGGTGCATCATCATGACAGCGCCCTTAAGATGACTTTGCCTATGATTTTGCCAACAGGAGATACAAAGCTTGCCATCCTTCCTTTAAAGACTTTAAAGACTCGCTTTTAGACTTTCTAACTGAATTTATTTCTGAAGTTTAGCTTTTGGACTGTTAATGTTTTGTAGATTAAAATGAGATATTCTTCCTTTTCTTTAGGGATTGAAGGCTTTTGCACCCAGTACACCACAGATGGTGTACCAACAAAATGGTATGTCTATCTGAAGCTCAAATATTCACTCAAACAATTCACTCACATCTTTCAACTCCACCCCCTTTTTTTCTTTTTCTATTCTTAAGATGTCACATCGAAGTGAGGACGATTTAAAGAATTACTTTTAAGTCTTTTTGCTTTTTTTGGTGTTTCACTTTTAAAATGGTGCAGTTTAGCTCTTTTATTGTATTGATTTTATAGGAGGTGTACGTTTTGACTTTTTCATTCTCTCTGTTTTTGACAGTCCTACACACTGGCAAGCGCTGGTTTATCATCTGCCCTGTGGCTGAGACGCCCATGCTAGACGCAGAGGAGACATCTCACACCTCTGCAACCCAGGGTATACTGCTCAGTACTTAGTGATTTCTAAACTAAATCTTTAACGTTAGGATTTTCCCTCTGTTTTGGAGTTATGTTTTCTATACAATGAACAAAATGTTACTAGTCTTACTTGCTGCTGTTGATACTGAAGATGCTGCACGTGCATTAGAGTGTGCATCTCTGCAGTTGATCCGTTAGGGTTGGTTATATAAGAGTGCTTCTGCAGTGGCTCTAGGCAGAAATGAAGGGCAGAATTTATACTGCAGCTGGAAGATGAGCAGTGATGTAACACCCTGCCACTTACTGGACCCAGCCCCTCTTGTCCATGGCCCCTCTGATCTCTTCTCCTTTTTAACTCAGATTTATTAACAGCCAACATATGAACATATGAACTCTGGACAGTGTCAGAAGAAATCAGCCCCGGACATTATCTGGAGTTAGTACACAGCAGGAGATTACCTCAGTCAGAAGCCTCCTCACAAGACAAACATCTTGAATCTCTTGATTTCAGTGCAGGGTCAGCACACACGAGAGACACAACATGATAGGAAACTGTGGGAAATCGTGTTTTGTTTACAGCACCTCAGAGCTGTGCATCTTAAAAAAAAAAAGACTTGTCTACCATTGCAGTCTATCTTTCACTTCCTCTCTTTCTCCTATAGCTCAGACCTCAGTACAACCTCCTGACCTGTACAGTGGTGAAGCCCGGGTCCAGCAGCCTCAGCCCTGTGTAACTAAGCATGCCCTTGCTGCTACTGGTGTCAGCCATCACAACTCCCTTCCTGTAGAGGAGCCTTGCATCTCTGCTGTCTCTATAGTAACGGACATGCCGTGCTGTGCTATTGTGCCACCTGTTTCTCTAGATGTAAATGCTACTGATAAAGACACATCTAGTGGTTTGGTCCCATCACAAACTAATCAGTCGAATCAAAAGGCCAGTCCTACTGGAGAAGTGCCCCCTCAGTTGGCCTCCCATCAGTCGGTGGTCTTGCAACAACCTTATGCCATGCCCATGCAGCCAGGGACAATGACCTCCCAACCCCAGAGTCCAGCACATCAGAACTCCCAGTCCTCAACACACCAGCAGCCAGCAAGTGGGGGGCCAGGAGAGTCGGACAGTGAGGGTCCACGCAGGGTAGAGTTTGTTGACCAGACCATTAAAACTTTGGATGAAAAGCTGAGAAACCTGTTGTACCAAGAGCATGCTCCCTCCCAACCACTGGGCTCTGCATCTGACTCCCAGGCCTCCGCCACAGAGGGCGTGAGCTCCCTTCAATTCTCAGACAGCCAGAGCACCGAGGGTGTACTTACAAAGAAGAAGGAAGAGCCACTGGTAAAATATAATGTGTGTGTGTGTTTGTGAGAGAAAGAGAGAAATAGTTGTCCCGATACTCCTTTTTTCCAGTCAATACAAGTACTAAAACAGTTTTGCTTCTATTATGAGTTGCTGAACATCAAAAATCGCATCAATCTATTGTAGTTAAGCAAATCTCGAAATTCTTGCACATTAAGCAACATTTGAAAATACCAAAAGAAAAGGAAAAAAGATTAATAAAGCACAGATGCACAGATTTAGGGTGAGATCCTGGATGGAGAAGCGTTAACATGGACTCTAGAGTCTACACTGGAATACAAAGGTAATTTCGGTAGGTAAGTTTGTAAGACAAAGTGAGTTTCAGGTAACATTGCTATATATTAACCCTCATCGTTGCCTATGTCAGTCAAAGATATTGATTCATTTTTAAATATTCTTTAGAAACATGAGTATGACTTCTAGCAACTAGATCTTAAGACTTTAGTATAGCAGAGCTTGGATCCAGTTTTGTGTGGGTTTCTTTGTGCGCCTGGTTGGAACCCAAAAAAAGTGACTCAGGTCTGAGTCATTGAGACCAAACTGAGGTCAGGAGAAGATACTGGCAAACTGATCTAACAATTTACAACTTGCTACTGTTCAAATGATTGCATCTTTACACACACACACACTTCTCTTTCTTTTATAGCCTCAAATTCCTGAGGGCACAGACAGTGTGGGTGCACTAAGTGATTCTACAGTTTCAGGTAAATAATATTTATGTGAAGTCCATATCAAATTGTTCCTGGACATTAATAAAGCGGCTTGTTTTTAAAGTTTTCCATCCTGTTTCTTTAGACACTAACAGAGTTTCGAAACCACACCATGAAACTGCCAGCTCCACTCCTCACAGTTCAAAAAGTCGTTTTCAAGTAAGATTCCACTTTAAACTGCCTTTTTAATTTTCTACCCAGTTTGTTGTATAAACACTGTAAATGATTACAGGACCTAATTTTTAATTCCTACGTGGGCTTCTCTACTTCTCAGGTTGTTGCCACTCCACTGGACGTCATCTGTTCTTCGGAGAAGAAGACGAGCCAAGGCACCTGCAGTTCCCCAGCACCCTCTAGTGGGTCTGGAGGGTCCCACAAGCAAGCTCAAGGCACAGGCAGGAAAGAAAAGGGTTGTGTGGCTGTGGGCAGGTTCTCTGTGTCAGCTGCAATAGACGAAAATTCAGGCCCATCCAAAACCCAAAGTAGTAACCGCTACTCTGCCCCACCAAACTTCTACCAGGCCAACCCCACTTCAAGCCCTGATATCACCCCGCGCAATATTCCCCGGGCACAGACTATTGACACTCCAACACATCACCATTACCACCACTCCTCCCATCTCTACTCTGACTCAGCAGATGAGGACAACAGCAGCATAACCTTTCCCCCAGTCCACCCCGAACCCCCAGCTCATGCCCTGTCTGAGCACAGTGGAAGTGACCTCATGAAGAGGGCAGTGGCCTTCTTGCGACGTTCTGGTAGGAGCAAAAGTGAGCAGAGCTCTGATTCGCCAAGCCGACAACCCATGGCAATGAATGGTCACGCTCCCTCAGCTTCCACGGGGCACGCCCACTCATCCTACATCAGCAGTGACAATGACTCTGAGTTTGAAGATGCAGATATGAGGAAAGAACTTCAAAAACTGAGAGAAAAGTAAAGTAACTCACACACATGCTGCTGTATAAATGCAGTCTGTCAGGAGGCTTTTCATGAAACATTGGTCACTAACTATTTTATCCTTAGTTCTAGTAGAATTATTTTTAGGAATGTGGCAGCATAGAGTCTGATGCATCCTTAAATTTGTTGTTGTAGCTTTGAACAGAAAACCTTTATTTTAAATGATAGTATAATATTTAAAAATGACCTCAGTGTTTATTTCCTAACTTTATTGGTCACAACATGCTGCTACTCATGAAGAAACACATCACCTCCAAAAATAATCAGATTACTTGTAACATTGAGATATGGAAAACGGTAGCATCTGGTTTGATATAAAAAGTAAATTTAAAACATTTTTTTAATATCCTGTTCACACAACTGAACAAAAACTTAACCCTGCCAATAGCTGTATTTTTCTGTACTACTAGCAGCAAAATTCATAAGTAATGTTTTACAATGGCATAAATGTGATATTCACACAATAAGACAGCTTATCAACAGGACTGTGGCATTTATTCTGCTAACATTTATGTTAAACATGAATAGCATAATCAACCCAAATGGAGTAATTTAATGTAACATTTTTAAATGTTCTTAAAATGGAACAAACTTTGTTTTCCTTTGTACTAAGCTTATGAAGAGTTTCAGTGTTGGTGTGTGGACAGGTTACTTTGAGAAAAATATGATGGATCAGTGGGCTGGGTGGCAACCCATGTGGCCAAAAGAATCTTGGACCCAAAGTCTTCTCTCAAAATTGTCAGTGACATTTATGGTCATGTAAAAGCCTACCAACTGCTGGCACCTATTTCTGGCTTGTTAGCTACAATGACACAACAGGAAGTAGTTTTAGATTAATAACTCAACACTGAAATCAGGAGATGACATTACTGCAACACATAATCACATATTTATATTATATATATATACACATATTTACGCTATATTTCACCCTGTTCTCTCCATGTACCTTCTCATTAGACACATGAAAGAGATCTCTGATCTCCAGGCATTCCAAAGGAGTGAGATTGAACATCTGTACAAGGAGCTTGGCAAAACTCTGCCACCAAATGTTGGCCTACTTCATGCAGCACCCCCAAGTGGCCGCAGGCGCAGGGCCAGCAAACACAAGCTGAAGGCTGGAAAACTGCTCAATCCAATGGTGCAGCAGCTTAAACACACTACCACTGAGAGGAAAGGTGTGTGGGCTGGGATGCTGAGAGTGTTTTATTGGATCATTTATGTATATGGGAGAGCATTTTCAGTCTGAAGCACACATTTAGATAATTTCAAGTGGAAACAAAGAGATGGTAACAGGCATAGAAAACAGTAGGAGTGTGTGATTCACACTGACGCAAACTTTTTTAAACCCACCTAGGTGAGAGTGCTGCCAGTTCATCCAGTTCTCCGGCCCGAAGTTCAGTTCTATCAGATGTCTCTGCCCATTCCACTGCCAGCTCCAGCTCCTGCAATCAGCCCAGTGCTGCCCTAGAGCAGGTCCACACCCAACAGCCGTGTTCCGTGAAGGGTTCCTTCTCCTCAGACAACATCTATGCTGCGCTACACGGTGACAGAGTGGCCAACCAAGCAGGCCCTGGCCAAGGTACACAAAAGAGGTTCACGTGCATGCTGGTGTGTGTGTGGATGGGCCATGCTAATAGGGCCGAGGAAAATGCTTAAAAATGTTTGTTGTGCATACTGTCCACAGACGTGTAAATAGTGTAAATAGGAAGCTCAAAGAGTTTTGTTTTTAAAGATTACAGACACATGCAGGGTTATTGTTGTTTTCATAGGACCACCTAATTCCCCAAACACTTCAACAGACATATACACTGATCAGCCGTAATAATATGACCACTCACCTCGCATTGATTAAGTGCCCCCTTTGTCACCATAAGACCCCTGAATGCATGCTGCGGTACATGGCACCAAGCGGTCAGTAGCTGATTCTTCAAGTCCCATGGATTAGTTGAGTTAGACTTGTTTTTCTAGCACATTCCACAGATGCTTGATTGGATTGAGATCTGGAGAATTTGGGAAGCCAAGTCAATAAGTTGAAATCATTCCTTAAATCAATCTTGAACCATTTTTACAATGTGGCAGTGAACATTGGCTTGCTGAAAGAGGCCACTGCTATCGGCCTTTTTTATTTAGAAGCATACCTGGTCTGCAACATTGTTTTTTACATAGGTGGTACGTGTCAAAGTAGTAACAATACTGGCGTCATCTCTACCCCAGGTAAGGGATGCACAAGCATTCTGCCCTGCGCATGATTTAAATTAATTTATTGATTCATTAGATCAGACATCTTTCATTGCTTCATCGTCCAGTTCTGATGCTCCGTGCTCATCGTAGGCACTTTCTGCAATGATGGATCAGCATGGACTGGCTGACTGGTTTATGGTTATGCAGCCCCACACAAAAAAAACTGTGATGCACGATGTCTTCTAACACTTTCTCTATTGAAAACAGCTTTAATTTTTTTGTCAGTTTGAGCTAAAGTAGTTCTAATTACAGAGGCCAGCTTTGCTCCCCGCCACCCATGACCTTGTCATGTGTTCACCCGTTTTCCTTCCTTAGTTCACTTTTGGTAGGTCCTGACCACTACAGACCAGTAGCATCCCAACAAAGTTACAGTTTTGGTTTTGCTCTGATCCTGTCTTTCAGCCATCACAGTTTGGCACTTGTCAAAATCAAATTCTTACACTTGTCCATGTTTTCCAATACTTCAACCTCCGAGACAAAATGTTCACTTGCTGCCAGATATACAGTCTCCCACTCACGTCTGTTTGCCCTCATAATGGGAATCATTGTGATTTGTCTGTCAATAGTCACAGTATAATGGCTGATCGGTGTACATGTCAGTTTACTTACGAGGTGGCTATCATGTACCTGAATGAGGAAGGGAGAAATGATGATTGCTATACACCATTAAATGCAGATCTACCATTATGGAATTTCAGAGCCGATAACTAATCAATGAAGGGGAAGCTTAGGTTGTTGGGTTATACATTTTTCAAACAAGTTGACAAAACATTTCCATACTAAGTGAATTAAAGTCAAAGATTGTGTAAAAGTTCATATTCAGTTTATACCAAGAACTTGTTATGCAAAGGTTACATGTACACAGGTACTAATAATATAGTCATAATTCTAAAAAATACATGGACAAATTATTAAGAGTTGATCAATTATACAGGATAAGATCAAGTATCCTATGTATTGTGTATATGAATGAATCCATAATAATGCTTGTAGAGCTCCCCGTAAATAAACCCAAGCAAATAACCAAAGCTGCCTTGCACATTATTATAATTTTTTTGTTTGTTGTCTTTTCTCAGATCCTCCAATTAGCTCTATTATTAGAAATTCCATCATCAGACCAATGAACGTTAACCAGTAATCACCAGATAAGATAGTGGCATCCTGCATATCAGGCACTCTTTAGAATCCTTTGCTTTCTCACCCCGGTCTCTGTGCACTTTTACAAAGTGTCTCTCTTGTTTCTTCTCTTTTTCCCTCTTATATTCATTTTTACAGGCTGGACGGTTTACCACCAAACATCAGAGAGAGTCACCTATAAATCTAGTAGCAAACCACGCACTAGATTCCTCAGTGGACCTGTGTCTCTGTCCATCTGTTTGTATTTGTTCTTTTCTATTCCCTCCACTCACTTCCACCTTCTCTTTTTAGCCTACCTCTCTGTTCTGTTTATCACATTCAGTTAAATTTTTGTGTAATATAGTGGATCATCTAATTCTCCTCACAGGCCTCTTCATCCGTCATTTTATAAACTCCTACCACTTGCCCTGTCTCGCCCTATTATTTTTATTCTGGCATCCAGAGGATATCCACCACATGCACACGTGATGTTGGTATGCTAAACTCATACCTACAAAAGCTGAATCTGGCAAATGCAGGCACATGCCTCCAGCAAATGTTTCCTTTTCATTTAACAATTTATGGCATTAAGATATTGTAAATATGCAGCAGTGTTTGTGGCACTCAGTTGTCTGGCTTGTTTTCCATTTTGCAGATAAATATCAGCAAGTATGAATTCTTTACTTATCTGTGCTCTTGTGATGCTGAATGTTTATCAGCTTGTATTAAAAACTTATAACCAGTGCGTTAGAAGAATGATTTTTAACCATAAGGTTTGGCTTTGCTAAACATCTGTAATCCAGGAGACAAGGGTATTACTGATGGAATCCTAAAGAGCCAGGAATAACTGGCTCTTTAGTATTTATGAGTCATAAGTAATTGTTGATTGCACAATAATAATAAATAAGCATTTTCTTTTAAGGTTTGGGCAATAAAAGTATATTATACTGCACTATATTTAGTTCATCTGGAGAACAGTTGCAGAATGACTTCGGAATTGTGCAGGCATTTGGATGTGGTGACCACTGGGTTTCAGCAGTTCCATTTGATCGCGTTATGAGACAAATATGAGGCAACTTTGTTAAAGCAGAGCTTTTGTAGATGGGTTGTTAAAAACACTATTCATGAACACAAGTTCTGAATTCTCAGTTCACTTCAGCTTAATTTTGATTTTCATGCAACTTTCAGGAGTGTCCGCACAGTCCCTGGTGGTGCGAAATTAGAATAAGACTCCATTCGGCCTCCATTCAGCAGGTTGGCAAGACGAGTGAACAGGAAACATTTCCATGGTGTGCATACCCACAAAGCCATATGTGGAATCTCATATACTATAAATGTATTTAATAATGATGTACTTACCTGTACAGAGTCTTTCCTCTGGCAATCATCCACAATTCACTGAACCACTATCATGTTTAGAACCATTAATTTACCATCATAATTACCTCCCCTTACCATATAAATGCTTTGTGCAGTGCTTCTGGCTTTTTAAAACAGATCCTACAAGTACACTGTGACTTGTGAATGGCTAGTCCTCTCCAAACATGGGCGTGAGGTCAGATTTAAAGAGAGGCTATGTCTCTGAGTGTGTTTGTGTGTGTGAGAGAGAGAGAGAGAGAGAGAGGGGAGAGCGAGAATATGACAACACCTTTATACCCGACTTATTGTGTGTTTCCATTCCCCGTTAAGTTTGACTGTATAACATTTCCCGAGTCAAGACACTTTGCCCAGTTCACCAAATCCTGTGTATACTAAGACAGAGAAACCCTCCCAGCCATTCCCTAATAGGCAGGGCTCTGTGCCTTGGTAGAGAGGAACCCTCTCTGTCCCTCATGTTTGGACGGAGAAGACGTGCATGGTGCAGGCGCCAGGCAGGGCACTGATGGAGACTTGCTCCGCCAAATGAAGGGCTGTATCATCGATATTACTACTTTTTTTTCCCTCTTTCCACCTGTCCTGAGTTATCTGCATGTTTCTGACAAGTGCTGACTGATTAGTTCCAGTTAATACCTGTGTGCTCTTTCAGTTTCAAGTTTTATTTATTTTTCAGATTTTGTTTCGCAGGCATTCTCACATCGATAAAGAGGTCTCCTTTTTTTAGGCTGCAGTCTTCCTTTCTTTTTTATATTTCTTATTTCTTGATTAATTAAACACACTGGAAGCAGTGGCAGTTGATGTTTTTAAACATTTTTCAAATCTAAGTCCAAGAAAGAACTCAAAATATGAACATTATAAAAAGAAAAATACAGAATTGAGATATCTACCCCCTCTTTATTTTTCAAGTTTCCTATCACTTTTTTATTATGATAAAATAATGTTATATGTTTTTTTCAGTTTTTTACCTTTGGTATTTAACATTCAGTCCTTTTGTTGTAGGATTAAGTGTTGCTAAATTAATATGTCTATAAATATATACATATCAATGAATGATAAAATAAGCTGTGGATTTGTTAGCAGTAAGGCAGAGCTTCCAGAAATATTCTGTATGGTAGTATATGATCTCATTATCTCCTTTTCTGTTCAGGGGTCATTTAAAACCTCATAATACTTTTTGCTTTTTATTAAAGTATAGGTTGTTTTTAGTGCAATTTATGGGTCCTTCAGTCTTTTACTGACATTACCCTGACCCCCTGATATTACCTATTTGTATTCTATATGTCCTGATAGAAGAAAACAAGATGGTTTTCTAAAAAACTAAAAAGATCAAGCCATTGTTAACACTTGCAGATAACTGAACAACTTTTTTTTATAATTTATCTGCATGAAAACATCCTCCCAACATTGAAGTACAGTGATCATAACTGTGTTTTATCAGCTGAGAAATGTAGGAGTTTTATGTGTGGTTTTCACTTTAGTGAAGATCAGATTACACTTCATGACTAATACATGCGCAAAACTAGGAAATTGGAAATTTTACAAATCTATAAAAAATATTTAACTTTTAATTTTGTCATATAATTCAGATAATACCTCCTGCAGTTTATGTCCACCACAGAATTATTTAAAATAATAAACAAAAATAAAAATGTTAATGTTAATAGTAACTCAATATACAAGGCAGCACAACATCTGATGGTGTCCATGCTGACAGGGTCACAAAACATTCAGTAAATGTACAACCCAGTAAACCAGAACTAAGTGCACTCACTCCTACATGCCAGTCATACTTTTATAATAGTTAACGTCTCAAATGATTTTGCCCGTTTTAAAGAACACCCAGACGTTTCCTTCCAGTTTACCTCACTGATTTTGAACCCCTTCTCCTCCTTTTCTCTTTCTCTTTTCCCCATTGTTTTGGTAGCTGAGTGTGCTTTTGAAGCAGCTTGTCCACTTACTTGTGGTGTGCAGTGTGTCCTGGCCTAACTGTTTCTGTCTTGTGCTGTTTTACCTTTTATAGGGTCCACTCTGAAACGACTATGTCTAGGCAAAGAGCGCAGTAGTAGTAACTATCTATTTACTTTCTTACTTTCTTTCTTCCTCTGTCTTCATTATTTTAGTCCTCCTTATGTTTGTACGTGCACTTTTTGTCTTTGTTTTTTTTTTTTGGGGCTCAATGCCTCAGTTCTTGTTTAAAAATGTGGGTACCCCTCCAATAGTTGCATTAATTTAAATTAAGTCTTGCATGGCAGTGTGCCTACATGTCTTGATTGCTGAATTTAGTCATTGCTTGCATATCAAACGTTTTAATTTTTTCTGTAATTATCCATGAATATTCTATTTGTTGTCATCCTTTGGCTGCTATTTTGGCATCGTGTTTCACAGCTGTAGCTGTATGACACATTTACTCTGACCTCAACAAAACCATTATTATTGCCTACTGATACTGTGGGTTCAAGATGTGACAAAATGCCCATAATTATGCCATACAGCAGCCAATTGATTGACTGTCCGTTGTTTTGAATCTGTAGATTTCTAAAACCACTGTGTCTTTTCAGGGTCTTCTGTCAGCACCAGCAGAACTCAACAGACAGCCTCCGGTCAGACACAGCCACCACTCGCAACACCCACACCCTCTCCATCTCCTCAGCCAATTACACGGCTCGCGCAAGTACAGACTAACAACAGCAACAACAAGGGAGGCACGTTCACTGATGATCTTCATAAACTGGTGGATGACTGGGCGAAGGAGACTGTTGCGGCAGCCAATAAACAACGACCCTCCCTGAACCAGATCAAACAGCAGAGACACCAGCGGGACCTGGAATGCAAAGCACTACCTATGAGAGCAGCTACATATGAGGTATTCCACTTGGATGTGTTTAGTCAACAATATAATTGTACACTTGACTGTGATCCAGGACCAAAATACAGTATGCTTTGATATTGATAATTATCTATATTTACATTTGATACCATTATGAAAAAAGTTGAGTCAGCATGCTGGTTACAACTCAACAATACAGTCAGTACATTTATGTGCAAGAAAACAAACTGGCTTCCATTCCCTTGTGGAGACATTTGGCCATATGTACGAGCCCATTGCTGTACCCGATCAAACTGAATGCAAAACAAAATAATTTATTATACAGGAATCAGTAATTTGCCATTTTATTTTGCAAAAGTTCCATTTTATTGTCCAGCACTGCAATTTGATAACTGATTGTTTTTTGTAAAAGAATAATCTCTTTATTTTTCAGATGAAATCTCACGTTGGTTCCAGCAAGTTCCATCTGCCGCTTTCCTGTCCATTGACTGCTGCTTTAGGCCCTCGTATGCCCACACACCTAGCTCCCAGCTCCTCCGCAATGCTCCCTCCTGGGTACCTTCTTCCAGCAGGTTCCTATGTCGGGATGGTTCCTGGTCCACTTTACCCTCAGCAATGGCGCAGCCTGCCTAATCCAGTCGGGTCTGTTGGTCCAGTAGGCCTCCTTGGTGCTGCAAGAATGATGCCCTATGCTACAATGGCAAATCCAGGGATCCAAGCCTTCCCTCTGGTTATGCACAACTCAGAGAACAGCCCTTGTCCGAAAACCACTAGGACTACCTAATCTGCAAAGCAGGATTTGTTGGTCTGTAATGGCAGGATATGGTTCACCAGAGCCACAGGTGTACATAATCTAATACAGTAAATAATATTACGCAGTGTTGCTATCTTTACACAGCCAATTTCTGTGGTAAAGTGTGTCCGTGCGTGCGTGCGTGTGCGTGTATGCATGTGTATATACTGTACAGTATGTGTTAAAGTGTGTCTGAATACCTTATGCTTTTTGGCTTTGTTCTTGACTAAACTCAGCCATACAAAACGTTTTGTCGTGCAAACATATTTCACAATATTCTTGCTTTTGCCTTTTTGTGTGTTTAATGCACTCTAAACACTACAATGGAATCCAAATACCAGTGGTTAGAGATACGGTAACGGGGCAGTGTTATGTTAAAACTATTTGAAGGAATGTAGTGCCTTGAACATTGATTTTATTTTATTTTTTTCTCCTGTGAAACAAAGCATGTCTGCGTCGAGGTCTTTTTATTTGCAGGTAGCTTGAGTGCATTACAGACACTGTTGATTTTGGTTTACACATGAATGCCCTTGTAATACTGCACTATTAACACAGTATATGCTATAAAATCATTTTTAACCCTTGTTTACTTTCTACCCCTGTGACAGATGGAATGCCATAGTGGGGATATACCGTTGCCTTGCAGAAACAAATTGTTAACATACGATCAGAGAAGAATAAAAACCTTTCGCCAGCAGCCAAAATCTGCTCTGTCAGGTCAAATGGTTTAGTTGGACACAGCCTATTTTTGATAGAAAAACATATGTATTGATTAGCACAAGAGTTGGGTGACGACATCTTGTGCCCAGAGCAAAGGCAGTGTCCAGAGCCATGTACTACCTGTACATATTTATTTCTACAGTGGATGCTTCTGGTACGTTTCTGATCAGAATGTAGCAATTCATACGTGAAGGCTTGAGGCTTAAAAGTGCAATTTAAATTTAAAGCTTTGACCGTGGCCTTGCCACTAGCCTTATTTCTGATGTGTGCAACAGGAGCAAATGATAAGTTGAACAAAGATACAAATCACCAAGCAACAGTAACAAGTTACCAGGCAAAGTAGAAACATTAAAACCACCCAGGAAACACTGAACTCACTACTGCAAAATGTTCTTTCAACTTAGCTCTTATTTCTCAGTATACACTGTATATTCTGTGCAATCACCAGTTACGTCTAACATAACTTATTTGATGTTTAACACCAGATTTTTTTTTTTTTCGATGCTGCTATTGAATGAGGTGATTCCACTGTACAGTGAAGTTATGTTTGCATAAAGTAGTACTTAAAAATATTTTCCTTCTCCAATTAAATAATCAAATGAGATGCTTACAAAGCAGTGTTATTGCCTTGTTTAAGTTTTTTCCCCCTAGGTTGCTTTTGATGTCAGCCCTTTGTCATCTCAGTAATTAAATTCAATGATACTTGATGTGGAGATTTGCACAATATATAGTCTCCCTTAATTATAGCCGATGTTAAAGACTTTCCTACATTGTACATAGTAGGTTTCATTGCTTGTACTTTTTTAATCACTGACAAGCATGGCCAACTTGTTCCACAAAGCAAAGACAAACAATACAGCAACTGTGGTCAAAAATGTCACATTCACAACACATTTGTTTTCAGCTCCCCAATCCTGCCAAGCTGTGAATTGTATAGTTTTCTTGTAATTTATATTTGTACATTTCGATTGTTTAGAGGTGGTGGAGGGGTTGCTTTGATGTATATTACTCCCATCAATTCGGTTTGAATTGGACTTTTATAGAATATTATGCAGAGTCTTCTGCTTTTGGTGAAATATTTCCAGTAGTAAGAGATTTCTGTTCTCTGTTACTTGTATCTGCTATGTTTTTGTTCCACCTCTCCCTGGCTGCTAACTCTTTATGAGCAGAGGAGGGAATAGATATTGTTGGCATTTTCATCTGGGTGCAGTAAGAAAAGGGAGAACTGAAATGCGCAGAGTACCAGTCCCTGACACCACCTACTTCTGCTGATCTCACTTCTCTCTTCAAAAAAAAATTAAAAATTAAAAAAATGTTGCCCCCTTGTGAACATGCTCTGATAAAAGCTAGTGTTAAAATGATCTGTGGGAATGCCTCTGCCTGCTGTATGTCCCACCGCATTACCCCACCCTGCCCTGCTGCACTCTAATCACAGGCTGTATGTTGAGAGAGAAATAAATATTATTTTGTGCTCGATGTGTCATTGTTTTTATTTTCATTTCAAGAAAAATAACGGATTTATTAATAATACAGTAATAATTGATGATTAATAATTAAGTTTTTTTTCCCATCAGCTAGGTGCTAACGAATCGTGTTAAAAAAACATGCTAACCAGTAAATACTCCGAGTAGTCGTAGATTTTTCTGAATACTGAATATGCTTTATAGAAATGTTTGTATACTTGTTGGAAAGTGTGTGATGTTCCCATGTTCTTACACCCATTCCTGCTGTCTATCATTTAAAACGAAGCCACAGATTCGCAACATTGAAAACAATAATAGTGTTCGAAGAATACAAATAAAAATTACCCTGGACTATGTGTGTCGAATATCAATGAGGTTAGTGTGAAACTTTGCTTACAGTATTGGTGGGTGTTATATTTTAACACCAAACCCGAGGAGTAGACCCCGTCTTTGTGTGGCGAATGTGCCAACCCTCGTTCATGGCGAAGCGTTAGCTACAGCAATGTTTGTCCCTTTTGTTCAACCGAGTTTCTGTATTATTTTCAACACAATGAAACGATTAGAATATGATACGTTTTCATAAAAAAACATCTCACGCTGCCCACATTTTCTGTGATCTAGTTCTGGGCTCATCTAAGGAATTAAAATTGACCAGCAACCCGTCCGATCTGGAATGAGATTTTCGAGGGAGTCCTGAGGAGCGTGGAGTAGTAAGTGTTTTTAACGTTGGTCCTCATCGGAACCGTTGAACGGCTGAAGATGGGGTTCGGGGCAGACTGGGGCACATTTCGATTTACTGCGAAGCCTAATGTGGCGTTACGTTTAAGTTTGGAGTGATTTCATTTGAATCCACCAAACCAAAAAACACGGGAGTAGTAAAGCCTCATAAATAAACACAACGATACCTGCCTGTTTCTCCTCGTGTCCCACATTTCTGATGTATTTTGGCACATAGAAGAAGAACTGATGGACTGATCGAGCTTGGCCGTTGTTAAATTCTAAACCCGATCGCAACTGCAGCAGTTGTGTGGCAACACAGTGAAACCAGCCGTTAACGTTACTGTCATTTTGCTACCCAGTATGTGGGATTCACAGGGTGAGGTCATTGTGGAGGGAAACACTGTAAGTTAGCTTAAGGAACTGAGTGGTCAGCTAACACTCACACGGGCTACAGTGTCTGTAACGTAACCTCACACACTTTTCTTTACGATCGTATTAATTAAACCACGGTTAAAATTGCATCTCTTCTTGTGTAGCTAGCCAACGCTAACGTTAATGTCCGTCTTGTGGAAACGATTCCTGTTTAGCATTCGAATGAAGCTGTGTTTAACGGTATTCAGCTACCTAAATGAATCATTAAACGGCGACTATTTAACACATGCTGGTAATAGCTTGTTTGTACCCTTGTCTCGTAAGTACTAGCCGTTAGCTCAGTTGTGTGGGAAATGAATTATTGGTTTGCTAGCCGTGATTACCTTGTTGGCTAATGTTTCATTGTTTGGAGAGGAAGCAGCAGTAAAATGCTAACGCTAACGTTAGCTAGATATGTATTAATGTTGGAAAGTTTTTAGGTTATCTGCCTTCGTGGATTTTGAGGTAGTTACATCTTTACCTGTGCACTGCTTTGTCTTATGTTTTTTTATTATCTATCTCGTGAGCTGAACAGCAAACTGCTGTGACATTTCTCTGTTATGTTGGGTTACTGTGCAGAAGTAGAAGGACAAGAAGAAGAAGCTCAATATTTGTGCAAAATTGCACCTGTTATTGGGAAACGTTAATACAACATGACAGTTTGTTTGCTGCTGGGAGAAGGAGACCTGATCACGTGACTTACCCTTAGCAGGTGCACAGTGTGCAGGACTGGTGTGTCTTATACAACTCACTGGGGTGACTAGTGCCCAACTAATGTGCATCAGAATGAAGCCTCAGAAATTGATCCTCCATGGTTCTGCTTTGTGTCCCTCTGTTTCAGATGTAAACTTGGACAGCATCTGTCCCAGCAGTGGCTGTTGACACAATGGGGCTGGACTTTGACGTAAAGACATTCTGTCACAATCTGCGGGCCACCAAACCCCCTTATGAGTGCCCTGTGGAGACTTGCCGTAAAGTTTACAAGAGTTACAGTGGCATTGAATATCATCTTTACCACTATGACCATGAAAACCCAACACCTGCACAGGCTGTACCCCAGAAGAAGAGAAAAGGTCGGCCTCCTCGTGCGTCATTGGCAGGCTCGGGAGATACCGACGATGGTGGAGGTAATGTAGGTGGAGGAGCAGGGCACGGGAGCAACACCCCTGGTAGCCCCAACCGGTCAGATCGGTCTCACTCTCCAGGCAGAGAGACAATGACCTATGCTCAAGCACAACGCATGGTAGAGCTGGAGATTCAAGGACGCATTCATCGCATTAGCATTTTTGAGAACATTGACGTGGTTTCAGAGGAAGACAGTGATGCAGACGATCCTCCGACGTCCGGTACCAGCGGTAGCGGAGGTGGGGTGTGCAATGGTAGTGACGGTGGAGCAGGAGGTACCGAGGTTTTAGGAAGTGGCAAGGACCGGTCAGATATTCCTTCTTCTAATGGAGGAAAAGCCACGCCGAAGTCTGGGAAACATAAAAGTAAAGAAAAGAAGAAGGATGGCTCATCTCACCATCACAGTGCACAGTCTGGACCAGCGGTCAAGCTTCCAGAGGCGGTATTCAGAGAATTGGACCAAGAAAGACCAGATGCCCCTCCAAGGCCGTTGTCTTACTACAGGTCTGTACTGAGTCTTAATAATTATATAGCAGTTACAACCATTAGAAGCAGTTATTGTTAAGTAGATGGGATCTTAATAGAAGTTGAAAATAGCACACATTTAGCTTGTCATGCACTAGTTTGTTAGCATTTCAACAGCCTAGTTTCATGCACTTATTAAGAGATAAATTTGACCCCGGATTTCTGGTATTATTCGTTTACATTTTTTCCTCTTTCTGAAGATGCTTGGAGTTAGTCTGATACTGCCTTTAAATTTCTTTTCTTATTGTACTCTATATTAATGGACACATTTTTCTCTTATTTAAAATGTTGGTGTTCAGGTACATTGATAAGTCTGTGGAAGAGCTGGATGAGGAGGTAGAGTATGACATTGACGAGGAGGACTACATCTGGCTCGACATCATGAACGACAGGCGGCGGCGTGATGGTGTGACGCCCATTCCTCAGGAGGTCTTTGAGTATCTTATGGACCGCTTAGAGAAAGAGTCCTACTTTGAGAGCCACAACAAGGTACCTGAACTTGGATACCTGGGTGCTGATGATATTTTAAAACTGAAACATAAAGACACTCAGATTTCTCTTTGTGGTCTATTCATCAGGCGGATCCCAGCACCCTTATTGATGAGGATGCTGTCTGCTGCATCTGTAATGATGGAGAGTGTCAGAACAGCAATGTTATCCTCTTCTGTGACATGTGTAACTTGGCAGTGCACCAAGAGTGCTATGGTGTTCCCTACATTCCAGAGGGTCAGTGGTTATGTCGCCGCTGCCTTCAGTCTCCAAGTCGAGCCGTGGATTGTGCTCTCTGTCCGAACAAAGGCGGAGCTTTCAAACAGACAGACGATGCACGCTGGGCGCACGTAGTATGTGCCCTCTGGATCCCAGAGGTAAATCGTTACCCGTACAAATAGTACATATTTTGCGAATATTGGGTGGGCTGGATTTTGTCATGTCTGTGGGTGGTGCAAATTTTTATCATTATTCTCTGTTTTAATCAGAGTGAAAGCAACTTACATTTTTCAGAGTGGGTGTAAAAGGATTTATTCATATTACGTGGATGACATGTATAACAGATACACACAGTGTTGTACATATATTGATATAGCAAGTACAGTATATAGGGAGTTCAGTATCTGATAGTATCTGATCTCAGTTAGCGTGTTATCTTGTTATTACCCAAACCTTATGATTTCAGTATTTTGATAAAGTTTTTTTGTTTTGTTTTGTTCTTTCATAGGTCTGCTTTGCTAATACAGTCTTTCTGGAGCCCATTGACAGTATTGAGCACATCCCTCCTGCACGCTGGAAGCTCACCTGCTACATCTGCAAGCAGCGTGGTTCAGGCGCCTGTATCCAGTGTCACAAAGCCAATTGTTACACAGCCTTCCACGTGACCTGTGCACAACAGGCGGGCCTCTATATGAAAATGGAGCCCGTCAGAGAGACTGGAGCCAATGGCACTTCTTTCAGTGTCCGCAAGACAGCTTACTGTGACATCCACACACCCCCTGGGTCAGCCCAACCTTTGGGAGGGGTAGGTGGGGCCAGTATGGGTTCATCTCACAGTGAAGGAGAGCTAGAGGACGATGATGACCCCAGCATTGGCCATGATGATGACTCCAAAGGCTGGAGCTCTGAACGAGCCAAAAGGGCAAAGGCAAAGTCTAGGCTGAAGATGAAGAGAGCTAGAAAGATTTTAGCTGAGAGGAGAGCTGCAGCACCTGTGGTGTCTGTACCCTGCATACCTCCACACAGGTACTCATCTCGAAAACCTGTGCTGCAATTGTGCAACAGCTCAAAGAAGCCTGTTTACCCTTTTATAACCAACTGTTTGTGAAATGGCAGATTGACCAGAACCAAAATCATCGTGGCTTTAGCCCGCTGTGTTTTTTCATTGCATACCTGAGGTGCTGTTGTGTTCTCCACCACTGTCACCATTATCTCCTAAACTGGGGAAACGTTTCATGCAGGAATAAAATTGATTTTACATTTCTGATGTGGGAGCACAGGAGTTATTGTGTTTGTTTCCTCCAGGCTGAGCAAAATCACCAGTAACCTGACAGTACCTAGGAAGAGCCAGTTCATGCAACGACTCCATAGCTACTGGACCCTGAAGAGGCAGAGTCGTAACGGTGTCCCTCTGCTGCGCCGGTTACAAACACATCTGCAGTCACAGCGACATATTGACCCTCTCCCACCCCAACCTTCATCACAACTTACCTCTGTAAGTAATTTTAGTGTATATTACTATAATGATTTACTTATTCTGTTGTCAAACGTGTTTCTATATTTCCATGTGGTGGTGGTGCAGAGGGACAGCGAGGAAAAACAAACTGCGTTAAAGGAGCAGCTTAAGGCCTGGCAGAGACTGAGACATGACCTGGAGAGAGCCAGGCTACTGGTGGAGCTTATCCGTAAGAGGGAAAAACTCAAGAGGGAGACGGTGAGACCATCTTTTTCTAATAATAAAACCTAATACAAGAAGAACACTATCCCTATTTCTGCCTTTTTCATCCATGTAGTCTAGTTCACACGTGTGATTTGGTATATACAAATAAAATACGATTTTAAAAATAAGTAAAATTCTGTTCAACATAGCTATCAATTTTTAATGTTGCATCATTCCTGATTCACTCTGTAACTTTGAGTGAACAGCCAGTAGATCATATCCCTCCACTGCAGCTCAGTAAAACCGATAATTCAGCTAGGACTGAAGATTGATATGAGTCTTAGGTGAACTTTGAAGTTTAATTTTTAGACAGAACGATGTCTGTAAACTCATTTCTTAAAATGTATTCATGTTCTGGGTGGAAGCATTCAAAGACACTGGCGAAAGCAGGAAAGTGCATTTCACATTTCAAATTAAGACCAGCTTGAAAAGTGCCAACCTCTTATTTTAAGCATCCATTGCAAAGCAGCTCTGCAATCATGAGCTATTTTTCCAATCTTTGTATTAGTGTCCACACAGGTTGAGTCTCTCAAGTGAACTGTCTAAATTTCAAACAGCTTTCCTTCACTACAGTCAGCCATAAACGTGTGTGGGTAAACACATAAACTTCAATTTAACTAGTGTAGACATGCTTTTCTTGTTTTGCAGACTTCACAGCCCAGCATTTTACTTTGATCCTGTCAGCAGGTATACATTGTATTTTCAATTGTCTTTAAGATTAAAGTGCAGCAGATGGCGCTGGAGATGCAGCTGACTCCCTTCCTGGTTCTGTTGAGGAGTACACTGGTACAGTTACAGGAAAGAGACACCAACAGCTTCTTCATTGAACCTGTACCACTGGCAGAGGTGAACAAACACTCTCTCTCTCTCACACATACACTCACAATGTTAGCAGTAGCATATATTTACTCTGTTTTCATTCTTTTCCCTCATGTTATATAAAAAGTAAATGACTTACCCTGTATCTGTGTGTTTTATTCTTTATTCATAATAATTGATTGCATAATTAAACACAGTACTTATTTGAATAAAAACCTTCCTTGAAACTTTATCAAGTACGTTCCACGATATCTGTGCCCCAAATGCCACCTTTTAAAAGTTTTTAATAGTGTTTTTGGGTTAAAATTGTCTGAGAGGTTGTTTGGTAATGATTTGCGCCTAAAATAATAAAAAATTAAATCCTGACCTGACAGTATTAGTTTAATTTTAGAAACACTTTTTCTTGCTTCATCAGTACATGTGCATTGAAAATTTCTAATTTAATACAGCTTGAGGGCAATGCTTTTTGCTGATCGCTACCCACTACTGTCCAGGTGCCTGACTATCTGGACCATATTGATACTCCAATGGACTTTCAGACCATGTGGAATCTACTGGAGTCCCATCGCTACCTTACTTTTGAGGCCTTTGAGGCAGACTTTGGCCTCATTGTCAACAACTGCCTAAAGTATAATGCCAAGGACACGGTCTTTTATCGTGCAGCACTGAGGTTAAGAGAGATGGGTGGGGCCGTCATCAGAACTGCCAGGCGCCAAGCTGAACGAATCGGCTTTGACTATGAGACTGGCATGCACCTACACCGAGAGCTGAGCCCAGACAGTCAGCGTGACCAAGAAAGAGACAGAGAGAGAGAGAGGGACAGGGAGAGGGAGCGAGAGAGGGATAGAGAAAGAGACCGCCCGTTGTCATCTAATGAAGAAGGTATGTGATCTTCTTTCACTCTGATTTTTTTTCTTAAGCATGAAATGAAAAAGTAGATGCAAAGTATTTCAAATGGCTCTAGGTTGCCATCCACATTTTGTGGACAATGAGGATACAGTAGTTCTAAAATTACTGACACTCACAATGCAGAATCATTTGACAGGCTGGATCCTAGAAGAAAATTCACTTGGGAGAGAAATTGTGGAAGGGTGGGAGATGGAATGTGAGAATTGCACAAAGGAATAGGAGATGTTAATAGGTCATGGAGTGGAGATTGAAGAGTGAAAGGCAACCAAATTTAACCAAAGTCCAACCAATTGTCCAGGCTCTTATTTTAATAATTGATCATAATATCAGTTAATGTTTTCCTTGTCACAAGCACTTAGTACAGTTTGTGCTGCAGACATTGTCATACTGTGATCAAATATATTGTTCACCTGAAACTACACCAGAGTCCTCCCTTTGTAAGCTTCCACTGATATTTGACTTACCAACCTCTTTCTTTCCCTGCCTCCCACAGACCTGCTTCTTCCAGAAAACAGGCGACGGCTTCCCCTGGAAGAGCAGCTGCATTACTTGCAGGCACGTCTTGATGAGGTCAGCTCGGGGAAGCACAGCATCGGTCAGTCTCGTAGAGCCAAAGCCCTAAGAAAGGAGATCAGTGTCATCAAGAGGAAGCTTGCACACCAGCGGGAGGGGGGTTCCAACATGGGGGGCCGAGAGTCTGTGGGAGGAGGAGACCGGAGTTCTGCTCTGCCCCATCACCCATCCTCAGCCGGCCACCATGATGAGGGGGGAGAGAGCAGCAGCCAAGAGATTGGTGGAAAAGGTACAGCTAGAGATATGAAAAATGTCAGTAACATGCTGCTTTAAACTAACATAACTACTAAAGACAATAACGTTGAAATGATTTACCTCTCTCTTAAGATATCGGCGTATCCTCATCTGCTCTGGCTCCAGAGGTGGGCCGTCGGACATCTGTCCTTTTCTCCAAGAAGAACCAAAAAATTGCTGGACCCCCCAAAAGGCCAGGACGGCCCCCTAAGAACAGGGACTCTAGCTACAGTGGCCCAGGGATAAGCCAGAGCCCTATAGGCCCCCCTCAGCTCCCCCTGCTGTCCCCAGCCAGGCAGAGGAAAAGGCCCCGCAGCCCCCACAGCACCTCCAGCTCAGACAGCGACAGCGACAATGATGATCTGTTGCCAGGTAGTCGAAGGAATGTGCAGTAAACCCTCTGTGTACAGTTTTGAGTCGGAATCAGTCTGTTAACTTTCTGTCTTTTCCTAAGGTTTACCAAGCAACGGATTTGATGGAGGAAACCAGCCAGTAACCGAGAGTTTCCGTGTGTACAGAAATGAGCCCCGACTCCCTCGTTCAAGCTCAGACTCAGAGTCCACAACCAGCAGCAGCAGTAGTGCAGCTTCTGACAGGACCAGGTAGATGGTGCACATAGATACTGAATATGCATATGCTAAGATGGAATACACCTGTTTTTTCTTTTGTTTAGTTTTTTTACAGATGGGCTAGTTTTGTGGTTACTAATGAAGCAAATTACTAGTTATAAAGTGAACCAGGTCATTTACAATAACACAGATTTTTTATCAGCACAAATTTACCGATGTGGTTTCTGGCCTTCCAGCAACTGCAGGAAGCTGTTTTAAGTTGCAAAATAGTCTGCTTATATAGCAATTTATCCAAAGTACTTTACAATGTCGCTGTCATCCATTTACACACACACCTACACACCAATAAAGGCAGCTACCATGCAAGGTGCTCCCAACTTGGCAGAAGCAACTTGTTGAACAGCTGAGCCTTTGCTTTATGAACAACTGCTCTACCAACTGAGCTACAGTCACTCCTACTTGTAGGGTTTGCAGATTAAAAACCCTTGGGGCTATATTACAGATAATTTTTTAGTCTAAAGATGTTTTTTTTTTCCCAGTTTGGTTTTACAGAAGCAGATCCTAACTAAGTTTGATAATAGTATTTTATCATACTTATCTCATTTTGGAAAATCCTAAATACATTAATGGCTAATTGCTGTTGCCACCTCGATTGCATTGCGTGACATAGCGAACTGAAGTATTTTTCTGTGATAGTCACTTTATCTAAAAATCTCCTTAAGCAACCAGTAACATGTGGTTAAGTGTATTTCAGGGCCAGAGGATGCAAGCACTTGTGATAAGGTGATTGCTTGTCACATGCGTGTTTATATTCCTGTTTGTCTTCTCTCTCAGTACGACCCCCTCTAAGCAGGGCAGAGGAAAGGCGTCGTTTTCTCGCTCTGCCTTCCAGGAGGACAGCAGTGAGGAAACGTCAGGAACCGAAAATGATTCCTACTCAGTCGGTGGATCGCGGGGTGTTTCTCATTGTAAGCTCAGACACAAATGGCTGCACATACAAACACACATGCAGTGAGTGAATTATAGATTAGTGCAGTGATATTGAATTAATTACAGATTAAAAAACAATGAAACAGTAACTGCATTAATTCTGAGAAATCAATTTTCATAATTTTTATCTGATACAATTTGACTGGTAAATACCAGTAGAAAAATTTCTAATAATACCTGTATATGGACTGCTTATCAGAATGATTTAGGTAACTAATTTTTCCAGTAGGTATAAGTTGCTCTGCCACACACAAAGTGTTTTATGTTTTTATTGGGCTTAAATGTATAATAATTAATACTATTTCTTGTTGTTGTTACCAGTCTATGAATGCACCAGAAATATAAACCTTGTACCATATTTGCTGACAAAAAAAAAAAGAATAGTACAAAATTGTTCTGTGTAGCGCAAAGTCAAAATAAAACAACAGAATATGCAGAAGATAAAATGTATAGAATAATGTAGTATGCTTTCTTAGAATATGGTCTAAAAATTAAAACTTTTTTACTTAACCCAAAGCACTTTTTTAGGATGTTGATTAGTCTTTTACATCTGCAGCGTCACTGCAAGTTTTTTAAACTTATCTAATCGACCTTTAGTAGTCCACCTTCAAAATAACATAATACCTCAGTGTATATGAAGCATATATTCATTGCAAAAGAAAAAAAAAACTTCAGGATCTTTCAAGCTGGGTCTACATAGAAACTTGAGTGCTGTATGCATATGCTGGTCCTTAAAAGTTTTTCTGCTGTTACCGGTGTCTGCAAATGTTTTCACCTGAATCATGACTACAGTGTAAGAAATGAGCGTCACAGTTGGCAACTGTCATTCTGCATCTGAAAAAAATGAACTTCATGGTTCACCTGAGACCATTATCAATCTTCAGTTGCTGAATTATTTGTGAAGCTGAACTGTCTGTTCTGCTCCGCTTTGGATGATTGATTTGATCTTTCAGCTTTTCGCTTCTGGCTAAAGAGTGAATCAGAAATGCTGTAACGCTACAAACAAATAATTGTGTTGGATTTTCTCACAGCATCCTCCTCTCCTCTCCTCTCCTCTGCAAACGGTGTGTCATGGCCATTTTGATAACTATTAGCTACAACCCGCACCTTTCAGGATCTCTTAGAGGGAATCTGTACAACTAAACAACACACATAAAAACCAAACGGAATCCATGTTGGCAGGAATGATCACTGAAAAAGTGCTGGAGTTAATCGAAAAAGTAATCCAAACACAGACTAGCAGCGAGTTTTAGCATATTAATTATGTCCCAAAACCTCAAACTGTACACCAGCTGTTGAGTCTACAAAGTACAAAGTCACATCCAAGTTAACTCGAGGGAAGCCAGTCACTAGACCAACAACAAACAAGGTGTGACAGTTGTGTTCCTGCACTACAGCAGTGAAAACAAATGCTTTTGTTTTAAGTACCAAGAGCCTTTTCAATCTGCATAAGTGACATTTATGTTTCTAAGAAGACCTGCTTAAAAGATTCTGAACTATTCCATATGTTCTTTCTTTAAGTATTTAGATACATAGTTTCAATTTGATATATCGGCCTTAAAATGTTTAATCTGTAGTTTAGTTTGTACTACAGGAAAAATCCAGATTAACATTCTACATTCTTGACAAGGGCTCCGTTCTTAGCCTCTGGTCACATGTGAATTTTGTAACTCTCCATTCTCTCAGCTTTCACCCACTCTTGTCGTTGCTTAATCTTTATAACCCGTCCTTCTGCACCATTACAGACTGATTCAGTATTTATTTATTTTTACATTTCAAAAGAATTGTGTGTATGTTGTAATATGTTGTAAGAGTTTTGTTGTATAATGATGACTCTTCCTTTTCCTCTATTTCTTTTCACCAGTGGTGCGTGGCAGGGCGAGGTCAGGTTGTTGGATGACCTCTGATGACTATTCTTCACTGGAAGCTCTGGATCTTGTCTGGGCCAAGTGCAGGGGCTATCCTTCATATCCTGCTCTGGTAAGACACGATAAAGCCTGTTTTAGACATTATCCCCGGACAGTGTTGGGACAGTTCACCCTCAGACGTCATCTGAAGTGGCCTTTCAGATGAGGCACAACTTTTATATAAAATTTAAGTTTTTGGAAATCGTGTTGAATTTACAGCACATCAGAGCCATGCAACTAATAGAAAAAGGTTCAATCATCATTGAGTGATAGAAACATCATAAAGACGCCCACTGAATCACTTTTAATCCTCCAACAATATGGCACAGAGCAGCGTGCTTCGTCCACGAACTCAGGCTCATAAGACAGACCTTGCACTAGGGGGCTCGAAGGATATAATCCGTAGTAATGTCGGCAGCGTTTTACTCTTGACATTTACGTTCACACATACACCCTCTCCTAAAATAGTCAGGATAATGTCAGAGTCCAAGTGCATGTCTGAAAGGGGCTTAAGACAGTACAAACGCAGAAGAACGTAAAGAGAACTGCTACCTGTAGGTCAGTGCCTGTATTTCTAAGCCTTCCTTTGTCGCTTTTTGCCCGCAGATAATTGACCCAAAGATGCCCAGGGAGGGGGTTTTCCATCGTGGTGTCCCAATCCCAGTCCCCCCATTGGATGTGCTGAAACTTGGGGAGCAAATGACGCAGGAGGCCAGGGAACACCTGTTTCTGGTTCTTTTCTTTGACAACAAGAGAACTTGGTAATTTCTGTGTTTCATCTGTTCTTTTTCAGTTGTTGCTAAAGGTAAATGGTGAATGGTCTGCTTATTTATAGCACTTTTTTCCAGAGCATTTTGCAGTTTTACTTCTCATTCTTCCATTTATACACTTACACGTCGATGACAGTGGCTGCCATGCTCATGTGACCCAGTGGGAGAAATGTAGGGTTTAGTGTTATTATTGAGCTACATTTTTTTCTATGTTTGTTCAAAATGAAATGCCGTCGTCCTTTTTCTTTTTTACTAAATTATGAAACGGTGTAAAGTAAAATACAAAATGCAAGCAAAATCGGCTTGTGATGTTACTGGATGTGTGCGCGCATTGTTTGGCAGTAGGTCAGAGGAAACTGCACTGCTTGTATTGAAGCCCTAGATGACAGAGCGTTAGGCAGAAGTAGGACGAATGTGGTTTTGAGAACAGAAAACAAGGGAAAAAAAACACGTTATAGGTCGCTATGTACTACTGTGCAATCATATAAAGTTCCAGGCTTGATTTTAAGCCAAGATTTTAAGAAATGTGTTTTTTTGTGTGTGTATGTGTGTTCTAAAATGTGTTCAGAATGTTGTTTTTTTTTCAACTTCCTGGACCTTTAAAAGCTCACAGTTTAACTAGAAGTTAAACAGGACAAAGAACCAGGAGCTTCCTTTTACACTATAAAAAATGACTACTGTTTTAAAATCATTTTTAAAACTATTACAAGCTATTCAACCATGGACCTCCTCCTGATGTCTCCATTTTTAGATAATGTCACAGTGCATTTACTATTGCATTTCATACTTTTTCATACTACAATTTTTTGAACTTGGGCATATGTGTGTTCGTGTTCATTCAGGCAGTGGTTGCCACGCTCTAAGCTTGTGCCGCTCGGGGTGGACCAGGAGCTGGACAAAGAGAAGATGTTGGAGGGCAGGAAATCCAACATCCGCAAGTCAGTCCAGGTGGCCTACCATCGTGCCATGCAACATCGCAGCAAAGTGCAGGGAGACCCCAGCAGTGAAACTAGTGACAGTGACTGAACACACACAAGACAAAAACCTTAGGTTTTGGTCCTTTCAACTGTTTTTCAGTATTTCTTTCTCTAAATTAGAGCCCAGCCCTACATCTCAGAACACAAACAGTGCCAGTGGCACAAGTGGGGGAAAAAACATCCACTGCATTGGTCCCAAGACACTCGTGCACACTAAGCCGCAGTCAATCTGGCATGTAACATTTTGTATTTAAGAGAATTGAAAAATGGTATTAGTAATAATGATGGAAAAATATGCTATGTGCAGAATAATGAACCAGAATGGTGTGTGTGTGTGTATGTAAGTATGTATGTAAGTATGTATGTATGTATGAATGAATGAGTGTGTTGGGGGAGTGAGAGTGATATAATAAAATGAGATCATCGTTTACAGGCTCAGAAAATGGACATGGTATCACACTATAATGCATAGACAACTATGCCGCTCCCTGTCTTTCGAACGCATACGTTCACAGGGAAGCGCAAGTAGAAATGCAGGCTCTCTCTGCGAGTATGGCTGTAAATGCTCCTGCTCCAGAAAACAGAACAGGTCTGGCACTAGTGTCATTTGTCAGATGAGCACAAAGAGAAGCTGAACAAGCATTTAGGCCAAGCAACGTTAATGTTATTTATTCTACTTACTCCTTCTTAAAATGGTCCACAGTTCATTTTATCAGACTACTTTTAATCACTCTGGCTACGCCGGACGCCATTGTGTGTGTCCCCTTCAAACTGTCTTATTTGTGTACAACCCGTCTCCTCTTTTTACAGTTTTGTGTTAATGTACGTCTGTGTCACCCAGGTCGCTGGTCAATGAATAACGAGGAATGAAGTGAAACACGTGCTTGCTGTCCTTTAGTTTAATATTGATGGCTTTAGATCTTTTTATATATACAGATTCCATAAAAATAGAAGTTTAATAAAAAGAATTGAGTTTTTTTTAAACTGGTTGTGGTTACTGTGAGTCTGCATCTGAGAGTTGACTGTTAACCTTCTGTATTCTTCCTAGTTTCTTGCTCAATTTCTGTTGCAAGTATATATTTTTTTCTTCCTCTCAGTAAATTCTGAGCCACCCATATATTTTTTCCAAGGAACTAGTTACTTAATAGTGCATCAGAAAACTTTGCACACATTGACACAAATTAACTCATTTTTTTTGTTGTTGTTGTTAATTAGGCGAAATATTTAGTTTTAATGAAAATAATCAGATTTGTTTCTCTAAATTTTATCACCAGCACCTGTGCTGTGAGTTATTGTATATAGAGCAATGACTCACCGTGCAGCAGTTCTGCTGGTCATACAACTTTTACAGTAACACACGGGTTATGTTACATATAACACCAGTATGCTGGAAAACCCCATTGCTCATTTCTCTTGTCTATGTACTTTTATGCATTTTTGCTTTTATCAACAGTAGCTAGAAATAGACAGAGGATATGAGAAGCTAGTGAGAGACTGTATAATAAGCAGAAACTGTCTCCAGCTAAAATTATGTTATGACAGTTATGCATTTATGTAGCATGTACTGTAACCCCTGGGCTATCTAGATCAATGAGTTCATTGTTACAGAAACCTGATCCTAGAAATCCATATACAGTATAACAAGACAAACTGGCTCAGGGGGCTGAAAAAGTGTAGAATGGAGTCCCAGGAAAGATATCTGCATTTACAGCTCAAATTATGTGACTGATGTAACATTTTTTCACACATTTTTACCACAAGCTAACTACATTATCAGTTGCTGTGTGAGCCCACGACAAAGTCCCAGTGACGACAAATATCTCTTAACCAATCAGCGTGAATTTCCTCTCCACAGACCAGAATTTTGATCAGTCTTTCCACACACGGTGAAGATCCCCCACCCAACTGGAGCGCCCACACAATTTCTATGTTGTGTCTTTAGATGTGCAACCCAAAATGATACCCCCTCTGAGTAAAGATGCCTTATTTCCTATCCTAGGCAACACTTAAAACGTGAGTGGAAAACCTGATAAGCATCAGTCAGCGGTTTCGGCAGGTTGCATCTAACACCGGTGACCTCATGGTGTTGCGGAAACGTGTTTTTCTTTTTCTGCCAGAACCCTGTTTTAGTTTTCCACTTGAGCTGCGGGCTCGCTCACATCTACTGTACCCTATCTCTGCACCTGCACTAACTGGCTCTCAGTTTAATGTTTGATTGAATTGAAAAGAAATAATCCCAATACTATTAATTCAGTTAATATCACAAAAGCTCTTCACTTCTCTGCTTGCTTAAAAGGCTTTGAAGCAAACATCGACATAGACTGCACAGTGTTTAAGTCTTTGGCCCTCCTTTGGCAAACAATGAAAGAACATTTACACATGTTCAATGTAGACATTGACATTCTTCTGTCTCTGCTGAAGGTCTATGAACAAACAACTATGTAACAAGACTTGAAAGCCTATCAACATGTTACACGCAGTGACAAATGTCAACACAAACAATATAATTTAGCATTATATCATTAACATTTGCTAATCATTAATATTTTGCTAATCACAGAATATAACTCACTGGTCACAAACAAAAGTATTACATTTTTGACCCGATAATGACACTAGGCAGGGGCTCACAAGATAAATAGGACTTGTATATACTTTCATGGCAACCCATCATCAGTGATCATCAGAATCTACCATCTAATAACATGGATATCTGCATATTATGCTGCAATTTACAGACCAATCATCACTGGCATCCTTAGTGTCAAGCTGTCATATAGTTTTATGTTTTTTTTTTGTTTGTTTTACAATTTGTAATTTAATGCTGATCAATAGATAATCAGCCGTTAATGAAAAAGTCAAACCAAAATCTCTACAAAGTAATTCTTTATTAGTCATAATATACTTGCTTACATAGGTGTTCACCTCCTACTAGTCAGTATTTAGCATGCAGCTTTGTTAGTAGTGTATATGTCAGGGTTTCCTCTGGGATTTCTCTGCGTTTAGATGTGATCAGTTTCTCTTCTGCCCTCATGTTTTCCGGGGGCAGCTGCTGAGAAGCAAATTCACAGTGCCATGTCGTGCCCCCCCCCATGCTTCATGGTGAGGAAGCTGTGATTGTGATCGTCTACAGTGCGTAGTTTATTCCAAATATGATGTTAGGGTCTGATGGGCAAAAAAGGCAAAAAGTTGTGTGTCTGCATTCTGGCAAACTGCAGCCCAGATGTTATGGATTTCTTCTTTTTGCCTCTTTCCCATAAAGCTGCAAGTATTGAAGCAGCAGGCTAGTCAGTCATTGTGTGCTCTCCAGTTGGAGCCTCTGCACCAGAAACGTCTTAAACACAAAAGCATGAATGTCCTAAGAATTGGCCTAAGCACTTTCAAACAAGAATGAGGAAAAACCACAGTGCTGAGAAGCTGATAGAAATCAGCCCACGCCCTCACAGTCAAGGGTGAATGATGGTGCAAACACATGTAGTACAACTGCAGCTGGGTTGGGTCACTTACAGTAGAAATGTCAGCTGTCACTTTGACATTTCTCGTGAAACCATAAACACAGAAATATCTAAGAGAAGGTAAATGATTTTACAGGCATTTTATTCACTGAAATTGGTGGGTGTCTGGATGATTGCTGTAAAAAAAAAAAGCATACATTAATACAGGGGAAAACTGTTTGAAAAAGACCAATGCCTTTAATCCGGTCATCCTAACTTCCCTGAATATAGACACAGATTCATTATAATCCTGCATCTTACACATATACCTGCCACGCTCTTTAATGCATTGGTGGGTCAGGAGGCCTCTGTGCCACAGCGTTTGTACGAAGTCGAAGAGCAAAATAACAATTGTAAATGTAAAATGAGATATAAGGATCTCAAAATAACTCAAATGATAAAAATTTGCTACCACAAATCGAACAGGAAAACACAAAATATAACAAAAAATAGACACATTTTCACAATATTACACAAATTACCACAAAGAACCAAAATCATAAAGAGATGAAATTTCCACAGAGACATGAAGCAACCACAAAGAGACACAAACTGTGACTTTTTTTTTAATCCTCATCCATCCATGGGTTTGAGGATGGGGGTCAACACAAGAACCCCAACAGAGGACTGGAGTGCGTCTGGACTCCAGTGCTCCAGCAAGGGGGCAGGACTTGGCTTAGTCCTGTATTTTCTTCCTGCTCTCTGAGACTCCAGTGAGAGGCGGGGCCGCGATGATTCAAGACAAAAAAGTTTGTTTTTTGGTTTTGTTCAGACAAACGCCCACGACTTCGAGTCACTCGGCGCAGGGGAAAGGAGGCTCCTCTCCTCGGGGACGCTCGTCACCCCACGTTCCGTCCGTGCGCCTGGATGCTGCGCCAGCGCCCCGCTGTTCGGTGCCACGACACGACACGACTGGGGGGGATCAAGCTGAAGACTGTTGGACGAGGATTACGAGCAGGAGCCGGCAGGGACATGGCCTAGAGAGGACACGACACCCTGGAGTTCAAATCCGAGGGACGTTCGTCAAAACCGGCGCGCCGGAGCCGCTGAAAATGCGCACCGCGCTGCTCCTGCTGGTCGCCGTGGTGCGTCCATTTCTGCTGGAGTGTGCCACATTCTGTAAAGTGAGTTTTTTATTTAAAAAAAAATAGATAAATAACAGGACCTGTTTATTCCTTATATTAACTGTCCACTGTGCTGCTTTATGGATGTGTGATTTGTATTTATTTGTCCTTTTCCTTGTCTTACTCTCGTGTTCCTCGTAGGTGGGAAATCTAACGGGTAAGTTTTATGATCACCGTCTTTTACCACGTCAGTTACACGTGGGACGTCCTGCTGTGATGCTCGTCTGTCTGTGCAGGTCCTGCTGAGGGACCCTGTCCTGTGGAACTGACCCCTGTCCGGTCCCGGGGACAGCACGGAGACACGTACTCTGAATGTGTGACTGTCCGTGTCTGGATCACTCATGGTACCCAGTCACACCACAGCTCATTCTTTGATCTTAAAGCTGTCCTTCACTGTCTGACTAAATGTTGAACTTGTTGATTTTAATTTAAAAAAAATCTGGAAACCAATTACATCATCTTTGCCAAGTAAACTGAAAACCAAAGATATTTTACTTTGCTTATCAATTGAAGGTTAATACAACATACTTAATTAAAAATCCAATTAAGATTACTTAAATGCAAGCAGTTAAAATTCATTCTCATACATTGTACGTGTACAGTTGACCGACGACAGGATTGGAAACCCACTATCATTGGATTTTCTGTAAACTCTTCTCACATCATCAGCAGACTTCCTCCTCGTACTACTCTCAGTTTCAAGTATCAGTACTTCTTTTGACATAAGAAACTTTTAGCTACAGCCATTTTGTACCCAGGTACTACCAAGACTAGATGATTGATGGTATGTGATACCATCAATATTGGTTCTGTGTGTGTGTGTGTGTTGGGGGTTGGTACTGAATTCAGCACTACCCGTCATCATGGTTAGCATGGTAATGTTATATACACACTTAAAACATAGGACGTTCCTGTGAACGATGTCTTTTTAAGACCACAAAATGTCTCTACAAAAAGTGTTTTACCTCCCAATGCATCCTGAGAAGTCTCATGGTTTTGTTTAGATTCAACGTAATGTAGGATGCAGCACTTCATTTATTTAACTGATCCTTTCATGGTTTATTAGTTATGACCCCAAAAAACAGTGACCTTAAGTTTCAAAGTATAACAAATAAAACTGTTAGTTGGAAAATGCCTATACGATTGTTTACAATGTGAGAACTTTTGTCTCGCCTCATGTCCACACAAGTTCAGTCAATCAGCCAATCATGTGGCGATGTGCTGCTGTGGGTGTGGTCCACGTGAAAACTCAATGTATTTAAGTTAGTTCAAGTAAAAGATGTTAGTGAAGCTAATGACATCTACAATAATCTACACTGAGACCAGTTAATTAAAAACTCAACATTTCTGATATTATTGTAATAGTAATAATTAGTAATATCTCAGTAATTTCCTGTGAAGGATCAATAGAGTATTGTTCTATTGTCTTCTAATAATTACTGAAATTGTATGGAAACTAGTGTGATGTGCTCAGATAGTAAACTCAATATTTTAGTAAAAATCTAGTAAACTTGCTTAGTTCTATAAGATTTCCTTTTTTGCATTAATACAGTAAAAAGGCATGTGTAACCCGTTTCTTACAGATTCATGTAAGGCGAAACCGAGGATTGAAATATGTTCAACAGAACATAAAATAATTCGGCTTAAGATGAAAAATTGTACCAAGGTTGGACTTTTTGCTTTACACATGGCAACATATTCTCCCTTTCTCTCTCTCTGCCTCTCGCTCTAAAACATTGTAAAACTTTGTGAGTGTACAGTAAATATAATGGCATATTCACTTGTCCTCTGTTCTTTCTGTTTTTCTATAAGCCTAAAAAAAATAGGAGCGAGAAGCATGTCATACGTGACAATACAGAAACCAGTTCTCCATTGGTAAGACTAAACAATCATACTGAAAACGCTTTTGTGAAAATGGTTATGTTGATAGCGGGCGCCTTTTTATTTTGTATTTATTTTTTACTTTTTCAGTGGGAGCTGGTACATGATTGTGTCCAGGCCAGAGCATCAGATTCCATACTTGTGTCGTACACATCCAAAACAATGAGCTGCAGTGTCAAATATGAAGTGCCAGGTACAGTCTATGATCTCTATTAGCATGTAGCTCTGTGTTTCATTTTTACTTTTGTCCATACGTTTTCTAATGTCCTGCCTTCAAGAGCAGCATAGCACCAAGACGTGTGGTGTAACATTAAGTGGGAAACAAGAAAGTAACAGGGGACACATAGTAATCCTCATTAAACCACTTAGTGACTCTTTGTACCCCGTAGATTTGAGCATTTCTATCCTGAAATACACTCTTCACATCAGGATAGAGATGTTTCATCACAGGGTAAAAACCATCACTTACAATAACAGTTTTTTATGCCTTTTATTGAACAGTCTTGCAAAGTGTAAGATGGGATGCGATTCAAACCTATCCAACTCAAATCTGAACACAGACATGAACTCCAGAGGACATCATTGTCTCTGGCAAATAACATCGAGAAAGATCCTCCTTAAATTTCCAGAACTTGACTCACAGTTACTACCTTTTGACTTTTCTGCAATTTCAAGTTAACGCTGCGGTAGCTCCCAGTAAAAGGCACTGCTGAATGTGTTCACTCAGTGTCCATCAACATGGATCTTGTATCTCTGAAACTGCTGCATCTGCATTGTTTGTGTCTCAGCTTACATAACCAGCTGTTTTGTCCAGTCGGCATTCTGATGCTCATACCCTGTATGTGTGTGTGTGTGTACGCGCCACCCAGATCCCATACCAGACTTTGATCTGTTTGTGAATCTGACATCAAAATCCATCACCATAACTGTGCAGCCTGGAGAGAAAGTGTTTGCCAGATTGTGTTACCAAAAAAACGCAATGCTCTGCAGCAGCGCGCAAGATCCCCCCATCATTGTAAGTATCAGTGAAACATCTGTCACACGCAATTTAAAAAACATGCCTGAAATATGCGTTTGTGTGCTTTGCAGATTGATCCATCCGTGTCTCGATCAGCTCAGTTTAACATTCCATACCTCCTGCCCTGTCTGTGTGTAGAGGTACTTTGAGTTTTATTGAACATTTTGACGCCGGTGGTATTTTTATTTTGACTAAACACAGTTTTCAGTGCCCTATATTTCTTATTTACAGGTATATTACACCCACGCGGATGCAAAACGGCGTAAAAAGTGTCCCTTTCAAGAACAAAACAATTTGGGTGAGGGTGTTGGATGATTCATTTCAGATTCAAGCTAAAGATAAAAAAAACTCTTTATTTGGACAACTTGTTAGAGGAAGTTTTTGTTGTTTGTAACTGACAGCTGACATGTTTTGCCGTCTTACTCAGACATACTAAGCAGGGGAATTCCTCATATAGCTGTTTTCCAAATTTTGAGGAAGGTAACCCCCTACAAATATGTTTTTCTTCTTTAATTGCTTAAAGTTGAACTTCAGCATAAAGTATGTTAAGACATGCTGTAGAAGTAATTTGCTTCTATCAGCACTTTTTAAAATAACACCTAATTTCCAGTCAAAGTGCCGTGAGAAGACATGTTTTATAATTATGAATCATGAATGAGTAAGCTCTGAAGCTGACGGCGATTCACTGTATTTCAAGCATCACTATGATACAGTCTGTTAGAGACAGACATCAGTCATGCACGTTGTGGACATAGAGTAGTAAACTGTCCACATTACCTCAACAGACGTCCGTGATGTGTGGCTCTCCTCACAACTCACACAGTTTGACTCTACTTTGGAGTGGTCCTTTAAGTGTCCCACCAGTGACCTGTCAGTAGAAATCTCTGCCTCCCTCTGCTGGAGACAACACGAACACCTCTGCACACCTATGCTCAACGCCACATTGGAGAAGATTGATAATGGACGAATCCTGGTAAGCTGGGAATGTTGTTGGTGCTGGTGATGGATGAAAGCAAATACATCTTACTGAGATACCCTCTGTGTCTCTTTGACAGATATATAACACATCCTCAGTGGACAAACACCCTCAGATGTGTGTGCAGGTGAGAAGTGGCTCGAAGTGTTGGCACTGGAATGCATCCAGTAATCCAGCGTGTAGTTGCACAATCAAATATTTGTGTTCCATGTTTGCAGCTTTCTCTAGGAGGCAGTCATAATGTATCGTGCCCCTTCCAGGATGGTGAGTCATACAGAATAACAAAGGTTTTTAGCTTTTAGCTATGCTAAGTCTATCATTTTGCCTGCTTTGACCCCCTCTCTCCTTATCCTTAACAGAAATATGGAAGGTGTCTATTGAACTAGGCAGACAGAGTGTTTTTGTATACCTCGCCTCTTCTGTCCCAGCAATGTTCTCAACTCAGCTTTGTGTCCTTAGCGAGATGGGATGTACACCCATAGGGCCAGTCCGTGAACTACGAGCGGTAAGCATATTTACTGTGTGTGTTTGTGACACTGTGAGCTCAGGAGGGTTGGAAACACTTTGGTAACGTTATATTGACATAAATTATTGTATCCATTTTATAGGAAGGAACTACTGCTGAGACCAAGCTAAATATGCCTCCTCACGTTTTTGCTGAGAAGCCGTGCGTGCAGGTAAAGTACAACTATGTGCAACACTCAGAAAGGTGTTCCTGGAGATGGTGCACGTTATTTTCCTCTCTTCACGCTCTTTTAACCTGTTTCTCTGCAGGTGTGGCAGTCAGATCCTGCTCTTCATGGAAGAAGAATTCTGTGCCCAGGGTGTAAGTGTGCTCAAAATTTAATTAGAAACTCAACTGTGCCATGTACTCATGTGGATCACTCCATGCATGAATGCACGCATGCACTCACAACTCCTACAACTTAAATAGACCCACTGCGTTTGTTTTTTTCACAGACACGCACTACAGATGGGGCATTTATGCAGTGGCAGCTTTGATATTTTTTCTTACTTGTGCACTACTGGTCCATTGCATTCACCACCTTACCAAGAAGGGAGCGGCAGGTTAGTTCAGTTGCCTCGTCAAACACAAATTAATGACATTGTTTCTTCCGCTTGCATCTTTGATTTTGTCCGTCTCTCCATCTTTAGATTTCAAATAATTCAAATTTGATTTGTTAAATCAGCAAACATGTACCTGATCTCTTTTCACTCCTCTGTCTTTTCTAATATCCCTAGGTTGGCTTTATATCCAGAAGCCTGTGTTGCTGGTGTGCTCATCCGAGCAGTCAGCCCATGTCTCTGCTGTGTGTGCGTTAGCCTCGATCCTGCAGGGGGAGCTAAGTGCCACTGTGCACATGGCCCTGTGGGCCCAAAGCTCACAAAGGCAGACCAGGACTGGAGTGACAGATCTGGGTCCACTTCCCTGGCTGTACGGGCAGTGGGATGTGGTGTCTAAGGCACAAGGAACAGTGCTGATTATTTGGAGCTCTGAGGCCAAGAAAACCTATGAGAAATGGAAGGAGGAGAGGGCAACTGTGAACAAGAGTGGAGGAAAGGAAGAAGAAAGCAGCACAGCAGAGATGAGACATGAGAAAACAAAAGTAGTTGTAGACCCTAAACTAAATGGAAAATTGAGAAAAGGCAAAAAAGAGAGAGCACCTGGAAAACGAGATCACACTAAGTTATGTGATGAAGAAGACTGGGACCCACAGAATGAGCCCTCCACAGTGACCGCGCCGGTATTTACAGCAGCTCTGGGCTGCTTAGAGGGGGCGCTGCAACAGTCCAAAGGTCAAGGAATAGCTATTGTCTATTTTGAGGGCCTTGGCCAAAGCAGGGACATCCCTCGGGCTCTCAGAGGTGTCCCTCGGTACTGCCTACCTCAGGACTTCACAGGGTTTACTACAGGAGCTGGGAGGGAGGAGACGACAGGACGGAATCGGGCACTTTTAGGTGGCACTGCTGGCCCAGACTCCTGTCTAAAGTGCTGTTCATATGGTTGGCACGAAAGCTGGCCGACAGACTGCAAACGCTGGTGCCTCAGATACAGGCGACAAAAGGCAAGGGCAGACTTTCACTGCAGCACAGAAAAGAATTTCAGGTGCGACACACAGCAGACTTAAGTTGCCCCTGGCATCAAACATGGAACGAACAGGATCTGCACAAGAGCAAGAGTGTTTCTGTGAGTCACTATAGAGAACGGAGAAACTTGAATCTCGAGTTTCACGTGTCTGACAGGGACAGACTTTGTTTTGCTGGAAATCTGATACGTGTACAAGACACTGGGGCTGATGTACCATTGCATGGCCTCAGAGTCAATCACTCAGTAAAAGCTATTCATTACTTGACAGCATCCTATTGAAAAATGCAACCGCTTCTTTTGCTCATTAACAGGTAAATACTCTGTCCTGTCTCCTCCACATCACCTCTGACAGAGGCTCTTTATGTAGTTTTCGTGTCTAAAATTGAACACCTCTCTTATCTCTGTAAATATGCTAACCGCTATGAAAATCCAGTTGCAAATTTTCTTTACTTTCTTCATGAGAGTATTTAGGTTTGAAAGTGTCGTGACTGTACCCATGACAAACAGTATAACTGTTGTTTACAGGAACTCACAAATTTGCATTGGATTTCTAAACACTGGGTCAAAGCTGTCCCGGGAGTGTTCGATTGTACGTCAGAATGGGTGAAAAGATGAAGTGAATACTTGTCCTGAAATGTGTTTTACTAAGTGGCATTTATGCGTTAATGATTTTGACATGTTTATCCTGAAAGGCTGAATGATTTCAAGTCTGCTACTCTTGTCTTTAGGGTTTTATCACGTCCCTGTAATTAAGTACTTACACACACCTACTACTTCCTGCATTCAGAATAGGACGTGTAGGATAAGTGAGTCAGTGTTTTTCCCAGTGTCGTACTACGACTCTTCATTAAGCAAAAATATATCCTACCTCAAACACTGTTTCCCGAAGAGCAAGAAGATGAGAAGTGAAAACCAGTATTACTCAAAAACTCTGAATGGTACAGAGATACAGAGTTTACCTCAAAATCTCAGAGCATTAGAGCAAAAAACGTGACTGGGGTACTTTCCCAGGTTTTATTATATTGCAGCAATCTCAATAAAGTCAACGGTACATTTTATGCAAAGCAACTTTAAACGGCAATGCAGATCTTGTCAGGATTCACACAGCAATTTGATCGCCCCTTTAAGAAATACATATTAAAGGTCTCTGAACTGTTTCCAGAAAGCATTTTCTGGCTTCAGTGAACAATTGAGTTGTTGACCTAATACTGTTGGCATTATACATTTCTGTATGGCAAATAAAAGTATTCTAAATAAAAAAAAACAGACCCATGAATATATTGACTGAGGTTTTTATAAGACTGAAGTCATTGTTTTCAAACTTCACAATCTAAAGCAGCATATCAGCATCTCGCATATCAGCATAAGTCTGATGTGTTTTCTTAAGCCTGTTTTTTTAAGGACGTTGCACGGAAAAACCACACCATTGAAAAGATTCCAGTGTTCTGAAGCAGCACTAATGACCTGCCTTACAAGGGTTAGTCAGGAAGCAGATTATCCCTTAGAACAGTTAATCGAAGGTCCAAAGGTCACAGATGCACACATTGTGTGTGGTGTATTTAACTGAAAACCAAACTAATGCGTGAAACATCAAACAAATGATGTGGGAGAGTTATGTATGTGAATATTACCCTGTGTGGCTGTGGACGTAGACTTAGCACATAAAACTGAATGTGGTTTCATAGGCAGCCGGATACTCTGGTGTTGACACTGACCTTACACAGACACATGCCTCTTTTTTATTAGGCGGATTTTTGTTTACATGTAAATTCAAGGTGTCAACTCAAATCAATACAACAGTGCTGCAGTAGGGAAACGGCGATCAGTAGCCTGTAAGTTGAAGATCATTTTAGTCAAATGGGAAATGCATTATTCCTTAAAATAAACGACTGGCACATACACAGTTCCAGTTCATGAAAAGGTCACGAAATGGGATCTGATCATCACTAAACTTATATGTATCAACAAACAATATTTCTAAGCTGCTGAACTAAAATCAGTCATCATCAAGTGTTTACTGAACACACCCATTAACATTAGGGATTTATTTAACACCCTCATCAGAGATTTCAGCCAACTCCAGTTAACTCTTCAAGTCTTTACCTCTTACTCCAGCTCTCTATGAGCTTTGCCTTTCGAGTCATCTTGGCTGGTCTTATAAGTCAAGGCAAGTTCCATTCCAATCCAGTGGATGTTTAGTGACGTCAGAAGTCTAGTGTTGCCATTTCTTTTTCCAACATCACTTCATACAGTAACACCACCTGGTGGCTTTTGGTGTGAAGCTATTACATATTTTTATTAAAAAATATTGATGAAATAATAAATGCTGATGTATCATTTAGGTTTAACCATCTGTTAGCATGTTTCATGGTTAAAATCAGCTCCACTCATCTTTGACTCTTATTTTTATTAATTACTGTGTACGTCTTGCAATAATTACCTAATCAGTATTGTTGACACACACAATCAGTATTGTGTGTGTCAATCAGTTTTAAATTTAGATGCAGCGTTTTAAAGTACATGTTTTTTTGTGGAAAACTTTCACTACTACTTTCACTACTACAGTGAAATGTAGATAATGGGCTTAGTACTTTTACTTGAGTTAAAAAAAAAGTTTGCATATTTCTACCACCTCTGCACATATGGTATCACATTTGCAGTGTAGAACACAATGGCCATACTGACCCTTGTCCTCCTAAACATTATTATGAGCACCAGTATTAATGCTGTGGCTGATCAGTGTGTATTTAACAAGTTTGGTTTATTAAAGACATGAAAGATAATGATCATTTGCCTTTTATCAGCTTAGAAATGTTCTTTGTTGTTATTTGTGACTTTGGTGAAGATCAGATCACGTTTCATTAGCTCTTCATGCAGGAAACCAGGAAACTGCAGGTGACATAATTTTTTTGCAACTGTATAATGGTTTCTAAATATGTTAAAAATCCACTAAAATTTGCATTTTTTCCAGATTGCAAACACTAGTGGACCACAAGGGCACTATAGCACAGGTGTTGGTGCTCCAGATAAGGTATTATACAAATAAGCATAACAGTCTTTATAGTCCACTGTTGCACTTTATGACCTATTCTCTAGACAAAGCAACACTCCAACAGACAATAACTAGTTCAATAAGCCATAAGCCAAATTTTAGACAGACAGAAAAAAACAAACAAAAAACCAAAAAAAAAAAAACAAAAACTGCGGCCATAAACATATTTAAACACCGATATAAGGCCCTCGCATTTTTACTGTTACCATCAATGTTTTTCAACAGTATCGCAATTTTTGTTAGATGATTGCAATTTTTTTTTCCAATATATAACAAAATGAATGCTGCTCTTGGTTGTGGCTGTTACAAATATATTCTATGATCCGAAGTACGTGAGAAAATTCACCACCAGCCAAGCTGAAACTCGTTGAGCTTATGAGCAGTTTGCTCCATCCCACCCACCTGAGCAGGTAACAGCTGCGACACGCCTGAAACCCGTCGTGTGCCAACAGTGCGTCACAGCGCTGACGCCACGCCAGACCATGGTCACAGGAACTGCTGCCGTCGGTCCTCGCTCCTAATCGGGCTCAGGGATCCACAATCGGATCCCTCTCTTTGGGTGAAGGCAGTTTTGTCGCGGGGCAGAAGACGCACAGCGGAGAGAAAGTCCCTGCGCCGGGGCGCACGGGCGCTGTCTTCGGGGAATGGCTCCGACGCGTCTCCGTGCGCCACATGTTTCCTTCCTGCTGCTGCTGTTGCTGTCAGCGCTGCCCGTGTGGCCGATGGGCACTTTGGAGAAGACGGACCGGGAGGCACCTGAAATCAGCTGTGGCCAGGTATTAGTCACAATGATACGTTTGGGGTTTGAGGGATGAACAGGTACAGGCACCTGGGAGTGAGTTTATTACGTCTCTATGGCTATAAACAGGCATTCATCGTGTTTTCGTTTCTATTAGATTTTTGAAAACCACCTTCTCTTATTTCATAAAAGCCCCCTTATAGTTATATAGCAGCCAGTTCATAGTTCCTACTTCAGCTGCTTTGAATGAAGATGATGTACTTTATTTTATAAAAGATATTAATACATTAATAAGAATTAATAAACTCTTTTGCACTAATAAATGATTTTATAAAAGATAAGATATTAACTAAGATTATATAAGATATGAAATTCTTCTGAGCAAGCCCACGTTCCTTTACTATTTTTTATTGTTGCCCATGGAATTTGAGGAGAGAGCGATCAGGGTTTAATGGCCATTACTTATTTACTATGTGCCGAGCACTGTGACACCTTACTCCACTGATCCATTTCCACCGACGGCTGTTGTAGCTTAGAGTGAGTTCTTCAAAATTGTCTCCCCTCAGCCCTGCGAATTGAACCCTGCCTTCATTGCTATTTTCCAATTTTAGTACACAGTACACATTAATTAACAACAATGGAATCTAGTCAGTGCGATGGCCTGACCACGGTGATGTTACTGTATTAATTAAAAAAACATAAAAAATAGACAAAACATCCTTAAAGTGCATAGAGAATTTTACAATCACACAACAACCAAGACTAAACACCGAAATAGACTCTAACACTGTGGGATCAGAAAACAAATAGCACATCAATAATACACACACTGCCAGATATTGTGTTTCCATTTTATATTAAATCTATTTTGGAGGCTGCTGCCGTCGACTTGCTTTCTGTTTTGGTAATATTGGGTATTGTATTATTAATATGCGGTAAAGAAGTGTTAAAGAAATATGCAGCTTCAAACAGGTACTGGTACCGTCTAATATACATCAAAGAGAGTGGAACCATACAAGTGAAAGCTGAAACACTCAGACATAAAGTAGGTCTTTGTCATGAAACTATTTTGACGTGGAAAAACGTTCACAGCTTCAGTTTCAGGATTCATGTAGGTGTTTGCTCACTGTCACATTGTTTTGATATAACTGGGGCAGTTGAATACAATAAAGCCATCATTTATTGCATTTGTAGGAAAAGTTAAGATGTTTACTAAGATGATATATGCCCTCAGATGCCCAGCTGAAATGAATGCAGATCTTTTTAACAATCCTTCAGCAAAGTCATAACTTCATGAATTATACAGTGTTAAATTTGTTTTTCAGCCTATCACATATATTCAGACACTTATTTTAACAACAGAGTTTTGGAGAATTACCGATATACCAGCCATACATTGGTATTTATCATATTGTATTAACATGTCTGCAAATAAGTTGGTATTTGCAGGAGCCAGTGGTTATCTATTATTGTTTTTTTCCACATAGGCTAAATTAAAGGTTGTTTGAGAATTTGAGACCATCCAAAGACAGGATCATGGAAGGCTGAATGACTCTTAAACAAACAAAATCTGTATCTGCATTGGCTGTCTGCCAAATTCTAAATGTCAATATTGACCCAAAAGTTTCCAATTGGCACATCCTTAGTTTGTTTTATAGTATTAGTTCATAATCTGCATAATGACAACTTTGATAATTTGGACGTAGACTCGCAGCAACTTTTACAACAAGAATCTGAAATCCTCCTCCATCACTATTGGCGTCAACCCTCTCTCTAAGTTGTGTGTGTAACAGTGGATGCGTGGAATTGTTGTATGATAACGTTCTTATCAAAAATCTTCTCTTTCTTCAGGGCTTGACCGGGTGCCAAGTCAGCTCAGGTAGTGCCACAACCAGCAGGAACATATTTGTTATCATGGGAGTAATTTCACACTTGAATTAGACTGCAGTTTGTCTAAAGCAGAAACACTTGTTTTCACAGCCTCTCAGTTTGGCCCTGCGCTGCCTGATCCAAATGGTTTGGTGGAAGTTCCACATGTGAAGCTTAAAGTGATTCTGTGCTGTTCAGCCCCAAGTGACTGTAAACTGTGTCTGCGAGTCAACATCACAGTCCAAGGTAGCTTTGTCACAGCATTTAATGTTTTTGAGGCTGGTAAGTCCTGAAATTCCCCAAACCACGTGGGGCGTTCTTCATTAAAGTAAATGCCTTTGTGAGTGCTGCTGTTATTGTCCTGTCACTTTTTGAGTGTTGTGCATTCTCATCATGGTTGTTCAGTCGGTCGACAGATGTTGTCTTTCCTGACTGATTATGTTGTTGCAGAGGTGCCTAGTGCAATGGATGTTTCTGAGGGGTCTGGAGACCATAATGATGAAGAGGGGTCCGATAGCATGAATCAAATGCCAGAAGGAAGTGGTCAGACTGTGTTTCCTAAACCAAAGGGTATAAAACTATATTCAAAACACAAAACACATAAACTAACACTCAGTTATTATTAAGATTACTTTGTCGTGTTTTTTTTTCTTACTCTTTGTGTTACAGCTTTAGTGAAAGTGTGTCTTAGCAGCCAGATCCAAGAAATTTGGAAGACCGTGGAATTTACATCAAGTCAATCCAGTTTACATCACCCTTCTCAACCACGGGCAAAGAAGGTAATTAGACTTGAGGTGTAAAGAATTTGCCTTAAAGTATCCAGTTGTTCTGTACGTCAGTCACATTCTAGACATTCTGTACTTGTACTTGACCTGATTTAATTCATTTTGTGTCACAAGTACAAGTATACAGGAAGCACATTTCTATAGGAAATACTGTGTCACTCCATGACATTGAACAGGTGGATTATAGTTCATACTCACATTATTAGAGATAAAAGATAAATGGAAAGACAAATTAAAATGGATGTGTTTTAGAATTTCTTCCTCTCATGTTATGACCCCTCAGACAGATCTGTTGATCTTTAGGATGGGCAGCATCTAAGAAATTGCTCCACCTCAACCAGCTACAACAATAAAATGCTGCTTGTGGAGGTTTTACATATGTATTATTATCATATTAACATTAACATTTTAACCCCAAAGGGTATTTTATTGCACAGATAATTTTACTTTCGATACTAAAGGTTTATTTTTCTGACAATGCGCCAGAACTGCTGAACTTTTACTCACAGTATAGCGACATTTTTTATGTTTTGTATTGCTACTTTCACTTAAGTAAAGAGTGAATGCCAGTCGGACAAATCTTTATCACATAGTGACAACAAAAACACAGTTAGGGATTTGAAGTGTTGTGTTCATATTTACAGCAGTTACAGCTGGTGTTGAAAGAGAAACTGACATTTGGCAGTCCTGTCCTCGTTACCGTCTACCCACATTCCAATGGAAGAAACACCAACCAATCTATCACAGTGCCATCATTGGAAGAAGGTGAGGTTAAGTGCTGTAATATATGGAAAATCTTGCTGAATTATTGAGCAATGTCTCAAAGCTTCCACACCCCCCTGTTTCTTTCAGTTTGCTCCATGATCCCGGATGGTGTAAAGGAATGTGATGGTAAGAGATATTATCTCTGATGTCATCTGTATTCGGGTAATAAAACAGTTAAGTGTTCTCTGCTTCCACCTGTGGTCTAATATGCTGATAAACATGCACAAGGCATCGCCAAAAAAAAAAAAAACCCTTTGCATACTGCTGCAGCGATACCTGTGCAGCTCAGTTATCATTTAGTGTGACTGATGGGTTTTTGTCTCAGCTCCCACTCTCCAAGCTGTAACCGATCGAAAGAGAAATGTGATCGTCCTCAAGCTGGAAGGCACTGAGCTCAGACAAGATGAGCTCATGTGCCAGATGGTCTGGAATAATATGCCTGGGGAGATTCTTCCATGGGTCAGTCAGCGCTAAATTATTAAAAATATTTTTCATATCTCTCTGTTTTTTGATACATCTGTACAAACCTGTGTAACCTTATTTTTTTCTTTTGTTGTTTTTACCTTTGCAGCCTGAAGGCAAGAGAGAAATGGTCATTTCATCAAACTTAGTTGCACCGTGCCTCTGCTTCTGGGTAACTGACATGTTGGCTAATAAACAGTCAATAAGATCTTCAGACATTTTTGACAATAACACCACAAATAAAATTTCTTTTCAGGTATGGTGGAGGGGAAAGGACCTACGAAGAGAGTTCTGCCCTTTTAAAAACCAACAAGGTAAACAGAGTTTGGGCAGGTTAACCTCAGGTCAGGACATTTGTATGGTAAATGATTTTATGTGTACGCAACATGAGCGTGTGTGTGTGTTCTTTTAGATGCACATGAAAGAATGCAGAATAGTGTGTCTGTGAGCATGGTGGACTCTTTAATGACAGACGGCAACTCAGGGCTGACCTGGAATGTGACAGCTCGCTGCAGTCTCGATGCGGAGATGTGGCTGTGCCAAAAAGATGTGGCAGGAAGCCAGTGTAAAGAAGTGACGGGCTCCAGGCAGACGCTGCACAGCCATGCAGACTGGAGTGTGACACGCAGTGGACACTGGGTAAAAACATCGGGGAAATTTTAGGGTACTTTCTGTAACCGACACGAGCTTCCACTCATCCATACAGTACACATCCTGTTCCCTTTTGCAATGTGGTACATTCAGGGCTATTGCCAGGATTATAGAAATTCTGTTTCAACAAAAATTTAAAATGTCATTTTAAATATTTGAATATTTCAGATCCTTTTTTTTTTTAGCTTTTGACAGTGTTATTTGCAGACTGGTAGCAGACATTTCTGTGGCTCAGAACACCACTGGGTCTGTTAATTTTCTTTAAATTAGAGCAGTTCAACACTATAACAACAAAACTTAAACTGTTGCTGAATTTTAATAGTTCCATGTAAACGTGGTGAGATGTATTTCAATCTTTTTTTTCTTCTTGCTTATTTTTTATTCATTCAAATCATTAATTTCACAGAGTAAATCTGGAGACTTCAATGTCACATCGCATCCTCTACTTTGTGTTCAGGTACAAGTTTCTTAAAGTTGTGACACACAAATATCCGAAAATAAATATTCTTCATGACTGCTTCCACAAACTACACTAACATTAACTCTTTTACTCCTCTTTAGTTAAAGATAAACAAGTCATACTTAGAGCCCCAGTGTCCATTTGCAAGTAAGTCTATTAATCATTTTCTAGATTTCGATTGGGTTTCATGATTAATTCTTATCCGTTGAAAGAACAATGTTTTTCTTCTTGTGTGCCAAATTAGCAATTACACAGTGCTTTTCACTCCAGATTATGCATATTTAAAAATACTAATAGGTACGTCCACTTCATAATTTATTATTTTTGCAGAATCTCGACGGAGATTGAGCCTGCCAATCCTCTTAGGATTGCTGGTCATTTGTTTGGCCATACTAGGATCCTATTTTGTACAAGGGGTCCTAAAAGGTTAGTTAGCTTTTCATAACTCATTAAATAATAACAGAAACATAACAATGGGCCTCAATGTGTGCTCTGTCTTCCCTTTAGGCTATATGTGGAGATGGTTAAAAGAAGATGACGTTAAAGGTATGTGATATTAATTTCAATCTTTGTAACTCCTGTTTTATACGCTCCCTTTATACTGTTAATATTACACTTATCATAATTCCAATCACGTTTGTAGCCATGTATGCAAATTTGTGTGTTTAAAGGAGGAATGTCTTGATGACATTTACCCAGAGAATGATCCAATTTTTTTATTAGATTTGATGCTGATAAATATTCCCAACTTATACTTATATTTAGCTACAGTAAACTCTCATATTGTATCTGTAACAATATGTATTTTTGTAGATTTACTTGATCCTAGTACTGGAAGCCCTGACTCGAATTTATGAAGTTTATCCACTTAAATCACTGATTATGATATGACAGACAATAACTGGGACAGTATGACAGAAACTGATGTGACGGGATCAGTATTACTCCATTAATTTGTGTTTATAGAGTGGAGTGTCTTTTCTCACAATCCAGATTAGTAAAGGCCTGTGAACGGTTGAAATGTCCCACAGTCTTTCTTGCATTAGTAAATAAAATGATGCACTGAGAAAGGCACTTTTCATGAACAATCAGCTAAAGCTTGCGTGCAGAGCAGCAGGCTTTTCACATCCCCATGGTGTATATAGATCTTTTAGTATTTGGCAGCTCATGCTGAGGCTTTAAAAACATCGACCACAGACATGTATACTAGACCTTTGATATTTTTTTCTGTTCTGTCAGTGAGTTGCTTCAAATTAAATGAAATGTGTTCATATTGCGTCGTTTCAGGTGCTGTGGGTGGTGGTCATGTGGTCTTGCTGTACCCACCTGATGACAACCAGGCTTTGCCAGGGCTGATGTCTCACCTGGGTTCATCTCTCCAGGCTCTTGGTTTCAGTGTGTCTCTTGACCTGTGGAGCCAGGCTGAACTCAGCGCACTGGGCCCTGTGCCGTGGCTCCACTCGAGACTGGACCAACTGAAAAGGCAGGGGGGCAAAGTGGTGTTAGTCCTAACCCAGGCCGCCTGGATTAGAGCTGAAGAGTGGGGAGCCCTAAGATGGGAGACAGACACACCCAGAAGGAACAAACCGGAAGTTGACACAGGAAAAAGTTATCCTGCTTCTTCTGCTCTTCCATCTGTGGATGTTTTTAGCGCTTCGCTGAGCTGCATTCTAGCAGACTATTTACAGGGCCGGGCTGGTGAGCGGTTTACGCTGGTGCAGTTTGAATCATTTCCACCTGAGCCCCCAGGTGGTTTCCGGCAGCTGCCAGAACTTTTCCGTGGTCTTCATGTCTACAGCCTCCCCTCCCAGAGCTTGGGATTTCTGACTGAACTGGCTGGGGCTAAGCAAGTGGCCACCGCGTCAGCCAGACGGAAGAGGGCAGGGGGGCTCAGGATGGCATCCCGAGCTCTGGCGAGAGGGCTGTCAGGGTTCATGGCAGGGACAACTATGTTACGCCTTGCGGGGGTTTCCCAGAGCTGTGTTGGGGTAGAAGCAGAAGAATCTGGGGAAACTGTGCCTTTGCAACCATACCTTCTTACACCCCCGTCCAGCCCTGATACAAACCCTAAAGTCAATGAAATGGCATGGGTCTGAGAACAGGAAGTGATCCACTGTTACAAAGCTACAGTTTTGGGATAATTGGCCAGTAATGACTTGAAAGACACTCAAGTAAACTCAGGGATCTAAACGTCTGGGTTATAGCAGCGTTTGAAAAAGGACAGAACTGTTACATGCAGTTGAAGAAAAACAGAGCTTGTTTTATACAGTAAATAGCTGGGTTGGTAAAGATTAAACTGTTAGTTTAATCAGATAAAGGGAAATAATATTATAAGTTGGTCTTAACTGAAACGTTAAAGTTGACCTTAAACTCATAAAACTTGTGCACTGTTTTTTCACCCTTTTTAATTCCCCCGAACTATGTGGAGGTATATGATATTCTGGCTTTTCACTTGTTGCTACAGGGTTTAAGTTTTCAATTATTTGTCATGACGTAGAACATATATGACACATAGATGCGAAAAGCATCTAAAAGGGAAATATTTAACACAAATAATACAAATGCATAACCACTTTTACAATCTCAAAATATGCACCCAGCTGACATACAATACTGTCAATGTTGGAATTTGTTGTTGTACCTCTAATCATGTGTTAGTTGGGGATATTACAGCAGACTGTTTCCTCACAGCATTGTTGTGAGAGAACTAGTCTCCATATAAATGTAACATTGATAATGGTGTATAATGTCTATTTTGATCACTATCCCTAGGTAATGGCAGCCAAATTACTTTTAGAGAAGAAAAAGAAATGAGTCTAATTTTCCTTTGAAATGCTGTAACTTGCTTGCAGCATAATGGCTATTCATCTGCTAAAGTTTCTTATGAGTCTCAGGTGAACTTTAAAGTGGATTATTTTCTATGGAACGAGTAGTGCAGTACAGTGTGACCCTCATTTCTGACACTATAGCAGTGTCGGAGAGCAAGAAAGGTTGAAAAACCCGGCACCAATCTTTTAAAGCTTCAACATTCAAACGGTGAATCTCACTGAAACATATTGCTCTGTCCTGTCATGAACCTACAGCTGTTTATCTTAAACAAAGCCAATGAGTGTGTTTTACATATTTACATATTTGACGTTCTGCTTGTTCACTGACTGCATACAAAAAACCCAGAAAGACCTGACAAAATGTTTTCCTTCTCAGAGTTTTACATGACTATACTGAAGCTATTTGATTGCTGATTGCATGGTAGATTTATTTTATACTGTTTGTCCTTATAGTTAAAAGATTGGGATTGAATAAAGAATTTATGTTGTGTGTTTATATGTTCTTCTGGCTATAAGACAGATATTAATCACAAATATTGCATCTATTAATTTGAAAGGTACTAATCAACAGTATCGACTTTTGGGGGAAAAAACTGTTCAGATTACACCTTCCAGTGTGCAGGTAGATGCTTTTATTAACTTTATTGGTGCGTCTATCGAGGAGATGAAGCTCACAGTTGAGAATGTGCCCATGAAACCCCAGAGGAGCGCAACTTTATTAAAAGCATCAAAATATAAAATGCAACTGCAATTAAATTTTCATTTGTTTTATTTCTTTAATTAATCCCTTAAATATAAGAATATGTTCTCCAGTATTACTGATGATATAAACAAGCTCCTCGGCATGATGCACCTGTCTCCCCAGTGTGACGTCACCCCGTGGAAACCCTCGGTGATTGGTCGGTGACTGGATTCCCTGCGGGTTTGGGCGGTGCCGAACATCCTGTGTGGATGAGCTGCAGGGAAATCGGAGAAGCCGCTGGAAGCTGTTGATTCATTCATCCCAGCGAAGCCTGGATCGACACTGTTAGGGCACCATCGCACTAGCTAGCGATTCAGGCAGCAGGTCGGTACGAACTGGACCGGTACGCACCAATCTGACTGTCCAGAATGGGAAACTCTGCGTGAATCTTGGGAACCAGCAGGGAATCCGACAAACGACAGTGGTGCAGCGGACGCGGAGGCTGTTCAGTCAGGTAACGTTACCGTCACAACAGCCGACAAAAGCAGTTTGACTGGCCGATCGTGGCGCAGCTACACGAAAATATCCGAACGCGTGTCTAAAGATAGCTTCAGTAACGATGCTATAGTTATCACAGCCACGGATTAATGCTGCCGCCGTTTCAATAGACGATAAACAGCGGTACATCGGAGGCTAACAGCTAAATGCTAGCTGGCTAATTGTGCGCGGTGCTGATGCTGAGCTAGCTAACGCTGAGCGCACGGTGAGACAAGGGCATCACATCATGGAGCAATTCTAACAAGACTGAGTTAAAACGGAACGATTTGCGATCAGTCCTGAGCCACTGGATATTTGCATTTAGTCGTATGTGATGTGATGTGCATGTTTAAATGTAAAACATTTCCCAATTTATGAGGGTAATACCTCTGACATTACAAGGGGCGGATAAAATAGCTGCTTATAAATGATAAATGACATTTTCAGACAGGTATGTGATAAAACTGTACATATGTGTGTCCTGTCCCTGTAGGATCATGTGGTGGACCTGGCCTTTCCTGCCTGCTCTGATGCTTCTCTCAGAGCTCCATGTGGTGAAAGTCCAGACAGCTTCATGCCAGACTTGCCGAAAACTTACCGAGAACTTCATTAAGGTATTGCTGATATTTTTTATCAACTGTGAATGAAGGCTTGTGTTCCAAGTCATTCTGAGTGCCCTTTGTTTTTAGGGCTTGGAGAAAACAGCCAACAAGAACTTTGGGGGAGGTAACACAGCCTGGGAGGAGGAGAAGCTGGCTAAGTATGCAAGCAGGTAAGAAGAGGTTTTAGACAGAGTTTTACCTAGTATGCACTGGGTTTGTCATTTCTCAAGCTAATCCAAAGGCATTGTGCAGTCAGTCAGTAGTCAAAAACATCCACAGTTCTACTGTGAAAAGGGAGGGAGGGACGGATTAAAACTGTTAGTTTTTTGGGGAAGAACATTCAGCCTATTCTCTAAAAAGACTATGCAAACCAACATAAACCAACATAAAATGTATTACTTATGAAGGGTTCAAACTTTTTCTTGCCACTGTAACTGACCTCTTTGCCACAATACACACCCCTACATTCTCCCCATAACCATTGCACTATTTAATATTGCACATACACTACCGTGTATATAATCACCTGTAAACACAGAGGTCTGTAAAATTCAATCGTCTATAAATTTCCTGATTACTATAGAAACCACTATATAGCCTTATCTATCTGTAAATTTCTGCTCTAGTTAACAACAACCTGTATAATATGTACATAGCATCTGTAAATATGATGATCCATATCTTCTCGTGTACATATTTTCCAGAGGTAACTTATAACCTATATCCTGCACTTGCTGCTTATTGCACTTCTGGTTAGACATAAACTGCCTTTCGTTGCTTTGTACTTGTACATCTGTAATGACAATAAAGTTGAATCTAATGTAATCTAATGTAATCTAATGCAAAATTTCTTGGAGAATTTTTTATATTGTTATCTAACCAACTTAGTCTATGTTTCATGTGTGAACTGGAACAATGGTCTAGAAAAGGTGCTTTGTGTTCTCTGCCCTTATGTACAGCATAATAATTTATATGTTATGTGTGAGTGATTACAAGAAAGAAAAAATAAAAATTCAATATATTTCTGTGCTTGTGGCCCAGAGGAAGAAAAGTTTAATCTGTTCTGTTATTTAGCTACCATCTAACATTTTAAATTGTTCATTTTCTTTAGCGAAACTCGGCTCCTGGAGATAGTAGAGGCCGTTTGTGAAAAAACTGATTTTGAATGTAACCGGCTACTGGAGCAGATCGAAGACCAAGTTGAGACGTGGTGGTTCCACAGGTAAAAGTGGCATGTACATAGCGCGATAATAAGTCTGAGCACAGATGCAGTTGTTTTTGTAGCTATTTTTATCCTAGATGTAGCTTGGCAGCTAACAAGCAGCGCCTAATGATGATATTCTTCACCCTGATAACAAAGCTTTGATTGGTTGGCAGTTTCTTTAATTTCCAGACATCAGTAAGCACTAGACATATCTCGCAATCACTGGGCAAACTAATGCTGTGACTCAATCTGATTAAAAAGAGTGTCATAATTTAAAATTGAATTAAATAATGCCTATCTCCTGTTTAAGTGTTGATATCAATACAACAGAGGAGCCAGCTGTGTGTAATTTCCAGAGATATTTTTCCATCTAAACACCAATACTGTCATAATATATGTGTCTTGTAGACAGCAGGAGGCACCTGACTTGTATGAGTGGCTGTGCATAGAGGAGCTGAGGCTTTGCTGTCCACCTGGACACTTTGGACCTGATTGTAAAGGTATGAATATCAAGGCACACACAAGATGCCTGATGTCAAGTTTTCATGGTTAATCCATTTATCAAATAATTTGTAGGACTGTAATAATCATGCTATTCCAAGCATCTGGTTTTCAGAGTGCCACTAATGGTGTGTTTATCCATCACAGAGTGTCCAACAGGCCCTGGTGGTGTGTGTGGGGGTCTTGGCCGCTGTGAGGGGGAGGGGACTCGTCTGGGAGATGGAGAGTGTGTCTGTGATCCAGGATACTCTGGTCATCTGTGCCAGACCTGTGCTGATGGCTACTTCAGAGAGAAACGCTCCAATGACAGCACACAAGCCTGTGCAGGTGCCTCACAACAAGACACCTGTTTCAGCCCTTTACATGTACAGTATTACTTTATGTATGAGGTTGTCTAAATTTGTCCTTCTCCCTGTTGCTGTGTCTCTCTCACCCTTTGCAGCCTGCTACCATTCATGTAAGAAATGCTCAGGGCCACAGGACTACAAATGCCTTGACTGCAAAGCTGGCTGGATGCTTCACGACAACAAGTGCGTGGGTGAGTGTGACATCAGAGGCCAGCAACATGTCATTTACTCTGTCAACTGTCTTTTTTTGGTGTGTGTGTCTGTGTGTGTGTTGTCTAACTGCCCTTGTTATGTCCTTTTAGACATTGACGAGTGTGGTACAGAGCTGGCCCGTTGTCCTTCTAACACATACTGTCACAACACAGACGGATCATACGAATGCAGAGGTAGTCTCTTTTGTAATGTACTGTATTGTATCTAAAGTGAGCAGACACGCTTTGCTAAAATTTGTGTTTTTAGTGTTAAATGTATATAAAATTGTAAGAAGTTGGTTTGTCATTACATTTGCAAAGTTAGTGATATAATAAAACTGATTTTTACTATTAATCCTTAAATTTTTGTCATAATTTCTCCCCCTGATAAAAGCATCTGGCACTATACTGAGAACTGCCTATACTAACCTTTATTGCTTTGATGTATCCAGGCTGTGACCAAGCATGTGTGGGCTGTATGGGTAGTGGTCCTGCCCGCTGTAAGAAATGTGCACGTGGCTATAGATTGAAGGGAGCCAAGTGTCTTGGTAAGCACATATTACCTAGCTCCCAAATGCATATGGCATTTCAACTATGTATCTGCTTCTGATGTCTTAAAGAGTTTTTCTTTTCTTCCTTTCACAGATGTAGATGAATGTAGTGAACGTGCAATAGCATGTCCAGGACTCAATGAAGCCTGTGTCAATGAGGAGGGCTCCTTCCACTGTGACTGTGCTGAAGGATTCATCAGAAGAGACAGCATATGTGTTGAAAATCAGCCTCCTGGTAAGTCATTGTAGCAATAAATACACAAACGTGCACGTTCGTAGATCCATTTTTTTAACCTGCTCTTTCCCTTCCCAGCTGGTCCAGAGAAGGGACTGTTTGATGACATCACAGATGATGAGGTCCTTGTACTGCAGCAGATGTTCTTTGGTGTTGTAATATGTGCCCTAGCTACACTCGCTGCAAAGGGTGACATGGTTTTCACTGCCATTTTCATTGGAGGTGTTGCTGCTATGGCTGGATACTGGCTGACAGAAAAGGGAGACTACATGCTGGACGGGTTCCTGAAGGGTCGCTAGACAGTCTGGCACCTCAGTTTAATAAATGGACTTTGGAATACCAGCCAGGAAGGCTGAATAGGACTCAGCTGGAGCAGGAGCCCATCCCCACATTGCTATCCTATCAGGGATTTATATTGGTTCGGGGAGCTCCTTGTAAGGGCTTGGGTTATATTATGTTTGTGAATAGAATAACACAGGAAAAAGTGAGAGGTTGAAGGCCATGAATCCATAAAGGGAATGACAAAGCTACACTGCACTGATATGAGGGAACAGAACGTAATACCCTACCTCGATTGTGTTGGGAGCAAGGGTGGCACGAAGAGCACTACTGATTGTTAAAATCTATTATGCATTTGGATGTTTCATCTGGCTGTAATGTTGCTGAAGAGACGTCTTCTTCCACACGTTCAAAGCCTCCAGTCATCACGTCTGTCGTTTTTCAGTGTGTGAACATGAGCAGAGGTGGTAACTAAGTACATTAACTCAAGTACTGTACTGAACTACAGCTTTGACGTACTTCATTAGAGTCATTTCTACTGTATGTTCTTTTACTGCACTTCACTAGATTTTTTTCTTAGAGTACTTTTGTACTTAAAGTAATTTCTAGAGCACGTGCTTAGTAATTAAACTTTAAGTACAGACACTGAAGTGGTACTTCTAAATGTAGGGAGACTTTTTTTTAAAGCCAAGTACACTTGCACTTGTACTTGAGTATTTGTGTACTTCTGCCACCTCTGGCTGTGTGGTAGAGCTTTACTCATACTGTAGTTGTACCTGTGTCAGGTTACTGCAACACTTAAGCTGCTTGCTGTAGGGGTGAGGTGAGGAGGAAATTCTACGAATTTTCCTAATCTACTCAAAGAGAGAGCTTATAAAAACTCTGGGATATTTCCACATTGATCCACATGTTCACAGAATTACTTTTTACCTCCTTACTTCCTGAATGATTCTTTTTAGAAATAATGCATGATAATAGGATTTGAAGTGAATGGTACTCCATTGTATGTATTAATTTATTGCCTTGGCATGGAAGACTGACTTAATAGCTGCTGGATCACCAACGTTTCTGCTACTGACTACTTTGTTTATGGAAAAAGTTCTTCGGTAAAAACCATCTGTAATCTGAATGATGCAAGCCAATTTCCTCTTGCCTTTAATTTATTTTGAAAGCAATATTTATAGCATAATACATTTATCATAAGTTATTTTCTCCGTGTCCTGTGTTTTTGAAGAATCATTTTGTATCCATCCAGCTAGAATATCCTTGTTTTTCTTAGTGTGGAGAGTTGTGCACAGTCATTATAGACATTTGCTCTAAAATAAAAGTCTGACTCATCCTGTTTATTTGATTTTTTTAATAGCAATATGTCAAGGTTCCTTTTTGAACAAACCAATTAGGTAAAAATGTTTACGCTTCTGGAAAAGGCTGCATTAGCCACTATTAGCACAGACAACCCAAATCTCCAAATGTACTGTTGGTGGCTGAGTTTCACAGCGTATAAAGTACGCAGGTGTTGTGGAAGGTAGATAAGTGTGCAGTAAAAAAAAAGAACATCTGTGGTTCTGCTGTATATATTTTATAGAGTGTATATATTTTATAGAGTGAAATGCAAAATCACTGGAAAAGCAGATAAGAAGTTTATGAAGTATGATTGGAAATATATCAGCTTTCTTACATATTCAGTTATGTATAAAATCTGAGACATATACCTCTTGAGTCTAAATAATGGCTATCATAGCACTAATTATCTGTACTATTTATACTGCCTCTCTGCTTTTCATCTGACACTCACGTAGGCGTTGAGGTTTTGACTTTGAGCTGAGGTTAACCTATTTCAATGTTCCACTCCAGTTAATAGGGTTGTGGCGCAGCAGCTCTCTCTCCTTCAGGGCCTCCTGGGAGCGTGTTAGTGCTTTCTCCCTCCATCTCTGCTCCATTAGCTACACACACACACACACACACACACACACACACACAATAGAAAAATCTCAAACAATTCCTATACCTTTGAAACCTGAGAACAGTTGGGTTTGTGGGACCGTACCCTCTTGTTCTCATCTCTGTATGCTGTCATGGCTTTGCTGTGCTGAATCCTCTGCTCTCTTTCCGTGGACAGGGCGAGCCGGTCAACTTCACAAATATATTCTGCTTCCTTCCCCTTATTGGCCAGCTGCAGCTTCAGTGCTAGACATTTCTCTTCTATCTGCCTCTTTAACTGGTCCCGTAATTCCTTCCTACGGGAAATAAAGCAACGGTTTTTGTCACCAGTGACTATTAGAACATTTAGATGCAGGGTGCTATGCATTTCTCATTGATATTGAGAAAAAGACTAATTATTATTACCTGTACTCTTCCCTCTCACTGCTGGTTCCATAAAAGGGCTTTCGCCACACTTGATGATACCTAAATTATCAACTACAAGTCAGTAACTTAGAAATTTGTTCTTTAAAACAATGAGAGTTATGGTATCATTAATTCTCTGTAACTGAGAAAGTCAATCACAGTAAGGCTTTGGTGAGATGCTTTTACCTGTAATGCTCTCTCCTCTGCATGATCAGTGTCCTCTGGTGGTTGTGGTGGTGAACAGCTGGTGTTTCCAGACTTACTGTCCGTTTATGTACCAAAGGTGGATGTAATGGGTTCAGTCTTGGAATGCTCTAGAGATCGGATTTATAAAAGGATTAGCTTTTCTTCTTTTTAACCTCAAAGCAATTTGCTATCTTCCTATGAGAGAGTCGTTAGACAATAAATCAACTGTCAGTCAGTCTCGGCTCACCTGATTACTAGTCCATAGCCGGGCAGAGCCTGAGATGATGGGAAATGTCATGGGAGTGACCAAAAGGCAACAACTCTGCCGGACAGGAGATGTGCCCTGAGGAAGAGACACTGGTGTGGAAGGTATAGAGATGGCTGCTGTGGTAATGAAAATTGAAATAAACAATCACTACACATTTTTTTTTACATGTTTAGTAAAACTTTATAAGACAGAACAATTATAAAAAAAAACAAAAAACCTTTTCTTACGTAGTTTCATTTTGTAGTTCAACTTCAAACTGTTTCTTCTGCTTGCCCAGTAGAGACATCCAATCTTGGTACGGAATTAAAGTTTCTGCAGAACTTAATTATACTATTAAAGTTGTAATTCCATCAAAACACAACTTCAGCTGCAAATAGCACATGAATGTACTGGTACTAGTTAGAGATTAAACTGTGACTTGCCTGTGCATTCATTGAGTGTTTTGCGAGGCAACTGTTGCCTTGGGAATCAGGTTACTCCCCCACTAAAAGAAAGCTGCTACAGTGTGGAGTGTATGGTCATACATTGGTGCACTCAAACAGAACGATTATCAGCCTGTGACAATCAACTTACCACATACAGCAAGAAGATGATCCCTGATCCCATAAATGTGTAAAGGGGCTGCACAAGAAAGTCAGTCTGACAGAATAATGTTCTCATGACTCGTTTTGGATTTTAAAACATTTTATTTCACATGGAATAAAAAACGTAGAAAAGTGACACGGATATTTCCACTTCACCTCTCCATAATATCACTGCATAATTTTACAGTTAATGCAACTACAGTGATTACGTTATAAAACTGTTTTTTCTTATATGTGCCACAAAAAAATCTCCCCGTTTCTTATATTTTGTGTTTCAGATTCCAAGTGTTTCATGGTTCTCCCACAGCCAGGCATGGTATTTGTTTAACATGTGGTCTGCAGGTTTCACCTTTGACATAAAAACACCAATAAGTTGTCAATTTTAGATTCAATGCATCTTAATTTAATTCACTTAAAAGGAAACACAACTCTACTCACTTGTCTCCACTCTCCCACACAGAAGATCCTGTAGGAGTCGTTACCATATTTCCCAATCCCATGCAGCTCAATGGGATAGCGCCACTGTTTATTCAAATATTCATCTACAAAAGAAATTTGTTTTGTGAATGTGGTGAAGTGTGAAGGAAATGTGTGATGGATATAGTGTGTAAAACATTAATGGTGCAATGAGGACAAGCATATTCACCTGAGAAGCGGATGAGTGTTTTGGCCCTGAGCTCATACAGGCCAAGTGGCTTCATAAGTTCAGACAGGGGCTTCCAGTCGGCCTCCCGGGTCACCTCTGCAGATGGGTAACGCTCAAAAAACTGCCATAGAACAGGAAACGCCATCTTGCCTGGAGTATTGGAGTAAAAAAAAGAAAGAGTTGGATGCCAGGTTTGGGTGAAGGCTGGTACATCTTTGTGTGCTGTTCAATGTGGGGATGCTGGATCTTACCACTGGTCTTGTTGAGAAAAATGGCTGCCACCAGGAGCTTCCAGGGATCGTGAAAAAGGGTTTCCTGTATGAGGTTGAATGGAGAACGAGGGGGTGTCCACTTCTTGAAGGCCTTCCTCCTGGGAGGACTGAGGCCTGTGATAGATTAGATTAGACTCTTCTTGTCATTGTGCAGAGGACATGTACAAACCAATGAATATTATTTACATCTGGAGTGCAGTAGTGTATTTCCTTGTTACACCTAAGCAAACAAGCAAATACCAACAGTAAGTATAAAAACGCCCATTCTTTTCGATTCATGTATCAAATGAATCATGCAAACATTACCGTCTCTACAGGGTTTTCCTCTGAAATAAGGGCTTGTTTTCCGTTTAACTTCAAAGCTCTTGGACTCTAATCAGACAGGAGACAATAGTGTCATTTTTAAAATCATTTGTAATAGGACAGTGTCTTACAGTATAGCAAGTTAAAATAAGGACAAAAAAAAGTACAATAAACTGTATATCTAATACTTGTGTCCTTTAATTAAATCAACACTCTGCAAATTAAGGAGGAATGGGATGTCTGAAATGTATTGTCTGTAGCGCACAGAATAGCATGCTGAATTATAGTGACAAAAAGTAGATTCAGGGAAAACTAAGTTAACTTGCTGTTTTTACAAGCTGTCAGACAATACTTACTATTCTGGGAATCTTTCGCTGGCGTACAGCTCCCGCCTGTGTTGTCAGGTAACACCTCCTCTTCCACATCCCGACGACTGTCAGCATCAGCCTCCAGTTCAGAAGCAGGCTTGTTGTCACCTTTGCTGTGAATCGGTGTCACGTCTCCGCCTCGTTCATCCTCACCCTCGCTCTCGCTTCCAGTGGCAGGTTCCACATTCAGAGTTGGGCGAGAAGGCTGCGACTCTGTCTGTATGTCGTCGGGAACAATTAAAGTGTTTTGGTTGCTAGAAGAAGCTAGTCGGAATAGCTTCTCTCTCAGCTGCCCGACTCTCTGAGGGCTCTTCTGCAGTTTGACATCTCCCACTTTTGCTGAAGTTGAAGCTTGTATGCGACACTTCCCCGTATCTTCAGCTTCGTTTCTACACACGTCTGCCACATCTGTGATCTCCTGTAGTTTAACATCAGTATTAATAGGACTTGAATCTTTTGCACTCTTTACTTTTTCTTCTTTAGTGCTTCTGCGGGAAAAATGGGCTCTTTTAGATTTATTAGGAGGTGGATCCAGAATTTCTGTCACATCTTGTGTTGTGTCCTGTTGTAAATCTGCATGTTTTTTCTTTGTTCTTCTCTGTTTAACTTGGGAGGGGAGTATTGGTGAAGTGGGGATTAATTTGTCCTTTGATGTGGTGAAATCAAAGACATTTATGTCTAAGTTCTCTTCTCCATTTTTTTGAAGAAAGGCATGCAGTGAGGCTCGTGACCGGAACTTCTGTCCTTGGGGACTTAAACAAAGGAACATTAATTAGACATTGATCTAACTGCATGAGAATTTCACATGCAGCACTTTGCAAAAAGTAAACTGGGGCAAGTTATGCAACTTGCTTGAAATAACCTACCTAGTATTTTGAGGGTGATGACACTAAATAGCGTGTAACATTTTGTATAACATTAACTAATAATCATGGCAATAATCAATAATAATTGAAAAATAATTATTTTTGAAACCATCTTACCTTTGTAAGTTACAAGAGTTAAAACTTTGCACAGTACTATACAGTCATGATGCAAACTGTGGAGAATAATAAGAAACCACTGAATCACCTTGTAATGTAGACGTCCAGTTTGCCTGCAGTCTTCCCTGCTTTTCTCTGCCTCACCTCTCTTACCCAGCCAGGAGGCAATGTGGAAGTGTGGCACGAATCATCCTCATCCTTGTGACTTTGGTTATTTTTGTCTTCACTGGTCTCCTGTGGGATGCTCTTTGAGAGGTGTGTTGGTGTCTCGTTTCTCAGCTGAGAGCGTGGTGGATTCTGAAGGGATGTACCATGGTGTGATGAACAAGACTGTCTCCCTCTCATTGTCCAGCTGCTCACCTTTAACTTCTACATCAGCAGCAATTCCACATCTGTGACTTCTTTACCTAGAATGTACCATACATACATTAAGCTGTGGTGTCTGAAGCTCTGAATTTGAATATGGTATCACTGAAGTAAAGAGTTTCGCCAAACTAATTTGTAAATAGCAGAATTATCCTTTTTGCAGCCAGAGATCACAGCGTTATCGTCATGTCATGACTTACCCTCATATTCACAGCAGCATCAGGTCTCAATCAGCTTCAGCAGCAGGATTTTGCCCTGATAGAGAAGTTAAATGTCTGGTACTGTAGTTGCATTTTAGCTGGACGTACATAATACAAACTGCATTATAACGCAGGCCAGTCTTCTTGCAAATGCAAATGTAAATTTAACGCAAAAATACCGTTAGTTCAAAGTTAGTTTACAGCGCCTTAGTTACAGCGATCAGTATCAAATAATACAAGCGAGTCTCAGAACCTAGATGTTATTTAACAGATATAAAATATAAATACTGACCAGCTCATTCCATCTTTACAGGCGTGAAACTCTCGACTGTTTTTATGTGAAGATCGCAGCTGGTCTAGTTTTTGTAAACACACCGAGCGTTGCACATAGGAAGTAGTTAGACTACACGACTCGTGTTGCCAGGTTGCTTAGTTTTCCGAAAAAACATTAGATACGGTTTAAAACTGTATTATAATGCGATGTATGTATTTGATATAATTAGAGTTGTTTTGACCTCAATTGCAAGTCAGTTATTGTTTTGTATTGTGGTTTCTAACCGCTATCTCGTTGCAGCTGCGTTGACGCACACAGCCAAAGGGGGGGAAGGCAAATGTAGACTTCCTTAAAACTTTTAAAGCTTCCGATTTTTGCAATTTGTGTCAAAACTCATAGTTAAATCTGAACACGCATAAACTCATATTTGTAGATTTAGCACACTTACTCTTTTTTCGTTGATCCATCCCATACTGGAGTCCATAAAGCTGCTTAGAAACCATACACGCGTTAGCTCTGCGTGGGTAACTGTTAGGCAAATCTGGCAACGCTGGATTCGAGTCTGCGCAGTGCAAATGAATCGGGAAAACTGAGCTTAGTATGAAAAATCGACCAAATAAGCAGCAACCTGTTGATGAAAAAACAACAACAAACGTTTTTTTTACAGCTAAAAGGTGGAAATGAGAGCTGTCCTAGCATGGAAAGAAAAAATCCGTGATCAGTGGTGAGAATCCAGATTTTTATGTCAACTGAGTGCGCGGCTGAGACTTCGCTAGGTGGTTAGCAACGGCGGTTGCTATGCAAACTAGTGTTTCACCAGCTAGCTAGCATTAGCCCAGCAACCATTTGATTATCGTTGTCAGATTATGAAGGTATATTCATTGTAGCTTGTCTTCCATCATAAATATAACTTCCAGCATGTTAAGTTGGCATTGCATTGCTAACGTTAACTGTGCTTAACGGGACGCGTTAATTAACGCTAATTCTGTCGTTGGCTTGATGAAATAACGTCATTTTAACGTCACAACTACATGCTCCTAGTGAACATAAATAGACGTGACACAGATGATTGGCTGTTAACTGTCATATTTTCGTTTTTAAGATATTTTTGTAATTACTGCATTTGGAAATTTTGGGCCACCTCGACAATTAGTTTGTTGATGCAAACAGTAACGCCACATACAACCTCTGTAGTAACCAGATATTTAAAGCAAGTCTTTCTTAAAATGAAGTTCTTCTTTATTTGATGAATATAACTAACCTCACTCTGGCACTGCAAATATCTTTTAATACCCAAAATTGTCCCTGGGCACCAAGCCCTTGCATGGCAGCTATTAGTGTATGTGTGTGTGTGTGTGTGTGTGTGTGTGTGAATAGGTCATCAACTTGGGGTACAAATAGATGTCACCTATATCTCAAAATCAACCATGATTCACTTTAAAGGAACAGTCCACATGATTTTACTGAAAGTCTTAAGTATCTGTGCATGCAAGACAGCAGAGAATATCTGTAGGCTTTAACAGGGGGTGCTTTGCAATGAAGAGTGCTTAAAAATTCTTAAAGTTGCAATTTGCTAAAAGGTGATTATAAAATACTGACTTAGATCTAAACCTTTACACATGATCCAATTACTATTTTATTATTGCATTTTTTAGGTTCATGATATAAAAATTACAAAATAATTTAATATTTAAACAATATTGAACAAATATTGTTGCAGGTTTTTTTTTAAATCTTTTCAATTCAAAAACAAAATGCGTCTAAGTGAGTACTTTTCATACTTTAAAGAAAAAATAATGTAGAAATTAAAGGCTTATATAATGTATGGATGAAAAACAGTGTTAGCACATACCCATTATTCTGTTTTGCAGTGTTTATGACATTGCCTTCAAGCCAGATGGCAGCCAGCTCATTATTGCCGCAGGGCTTCGTGTCCTGGTAAGACTTTTCCTTCTTTCTTTGGCCAAGGAAGACACATATTGTATCTGGAGAATACATCTACAAGTATTACATTTAATATATTTTTCTTGCAGGTATATGACACAGCAGATGGTGCTCTTATCCAACCTTTAAAAGGACACAAAGACATAGTGTACTGTGTGGCCTATGCCAAAGATGGTACATTTTGCTTTCCATCTGTGTGCTAGATTTTCCTCTGCCAGTCATCTTTGTTATTTTATTAACTACAGCATTTTTTTTCAGGTAAAAGGTTTGCATCAGGGTCAGCAGACAAAAGCATAATTATCTGGACATCCAAACTTGAGGGTATTTTAAAATATATGTAAGTGTGTCTTCTGATCATAATTTTAGTTTTAATGTGTGCACTGCAGTGTGCTTTACTCCAACACTATTAATGGTTTTTCATGTGTTTATCTGTAGTCACAATGACTCCATCCAGTGTGTTGCCTACAACCCTGTCACCCACCAACTTGCCTCCTGCTCCTCTGGTGACTTTGGTCAGTGCACCCTCTGTTTAGTTCTGTGTGACTCTTTACAGTTTTATAGAATATAAATTAAACTCATTAAGATTTTCAAAGCCCAACTGGAGCACTAGACACATGAGCATTTTGCACATTTTGCAGGTCTGTGGTCACCTGAGCAAAAATCAGTGAACAAACATAAAGTAAGCAGCAAAATAACATGTTGTGGGTAAGTGAAATATTAAACTGTAATTGTCTGGAATAGAAAAGCATTTTTAGCACATTTATTTATATATATATATAAATTAAAAAAAATATATATATATATATATATATATTATTTGATTGCAGGTGGACAAACGATGGCCAGTACCTTGCCCTTGGCATGATGAATGGAGTAGTGAGCATACGAAACAAAAATGGAGAGGAGAAGGTCAAAATAGAGCGTCCAGGAGGCTCCTCCTCTCCTATCTGGTCCATAGCATGGAACCCCTCTAAGTAATTAGACAAATTTACTGGTATCTCATTATTACCAATTTATTAAATGTAATGTCTTATACTGCTGCATGCGCGTTTGCACTGGTAATCCATGTGGGCAAGATTTTATTTAATTTTATGATAATGAAAGTAGATTTTAAATGAATAGCTCTTGTAGCCCCAGCAGGGGGCAGTGATCAACCAGGGAGTTGTGCGCCTTTGCCCATGAAAGAACACATTATGATGCTGTGGAGCAGCTGTCTTTGCTCCTTGATGCCCTCTATAGCCAAAGCCAGAAGCTGTAGACACCCCAGAGAACTACTGAACAGGTTATGTAGAAAAAGGGACACCCAGCAAAATGAAGTGAAATATATATGATGCTGATGAGAGTCAAGATCGAGATAGAAAGATAGATAGATAGAAATACTATTTTTGGGTTGCTGTATAAAATGATTGATCATTACAGAAAGGTGAGATCTCCAGAACACGTAGAAACAGTTTCTTTTTAACTGCTTTGCATTTTGCATCTGGCTTATGGACTTTTCTTTGCACATGGGCATCGATGGATAGGTACATAACATATAACAATAATAAAAGTCAACATATTACCACAGACAAGCAAATAAAACTTTCAGGGATAAAAATAAATGTTTCCTTTTTTTAAAATTTTTATGCAAAAAACACTTGGAAAGTCTAGTTGGTAAATGGTCTTTGAGCAACACAGTCATGGTCGTGTGTTGACAGCAGTGCTTGTGGCTAAAGTAATTTGCCTTGGTTTTACAGGGATGAGCACAATGACATTCTAGCTGTGGCAGACTGGGGTCAGAAACTCTCCTTCTACCAGCTCAGTGGAAAACAGGTGACTATTACTTATGTAGAAACAAAATTTGTGCCTTGGCAGTATACATAGACGTTTGCATCGCCTTATGAAATTTGAAGTGGCAAAAAGAATAAAACCAAATATTTTTTTATCAACATAATATTTAATCTGTAATTAACTAGTACAAATGTACAAAAGTTAACATTTAATCAGTTTAATAAGTGAGATGCAAACTTTTGTACTAACATAATTTTAATTATTTTACTATTACTTTTATAAACACTCCTAGACCGTTTGTGTTACTTCTGATGATGAAAGAACTTTCACACTGACTAAATGTGCATTATTATTATGTTAAGGTTAGGGTTAAGTTTGTATCCCTTACATCCCATTTTCATAATGTGGTGCAAACTTTTGCATCCAACTATACACTAAGTCAATTATTGCGATATGTTGAAATAAAACAAATTTTCCGTCTCCTTTGTTAAAGTAAAATCTTTAACTGTGCAATTTAGATGACTAAAAGTAAACGTACCTCACATTGGAATAACAAAAGACTAAGAAATACTGCAAGGACGCTTTATTCGTTATCACGCTTTATAAGTTATAAAAAAAAGAAAGCAGTGATATAGAAATAAGTAAAAACAACAAAAATCTATCTGTTCAAACATGGTATTTAAAACAATGTGTTTTCATGGTGTTTTAGCAGTGTTTCCTATTGTAATCAGACTGTCAGGGTCTATTGAAAGCATAACAGTACATTGGATGTGGTCCTGCTATGCTTTAATGGCCTTCCTCTTAAATTCCCTGTAGGCAATTCCATAATTATAGACAAATATGCAATGTTCATTACTCTGCCATTATGCCTTAGGCTTGTATAATGTCATTGCCTTATTTATCTGTTTAAGTGAACATTCTGTTTTGATTACAATGCTAGGAATTGTTTTCAATGAAAGACAATAACTATATATTGTCAGGGAGCCTTCTTCCAGGGTGAGCAGAAGCAGATGTAGAGTTAGGCAGCTGATATGATGTTGTGCAAATGTACAGTAATACAATAGAGGCTATTTAAACCAAAGAAAGATATTCTTCTGTGTCTAAGTTTTCATCAAAGGGATGGTTGAATGGACTATAGACTTTCATATGTGTCTTTCCAGACAATGGGAAGTGTTGTCCCAGGCCCCTGTGCAACAAATCGGAAATAAATGAGAAATAAACGTTTTATTCTTGGTTTAATGTTCTCTTTCTCTCTTTGTCTCTCTCAGATTGGTAAAGACAGGTCCCTCACCTATGACCCATGTTGCGTCAGCTACTTCTCCAAGGGCGAGTACATAGTCATGGGTGGCTCTGATAAACAGGCCTCCCTTTACACCAAAGATGGTGTTCGACTAGGCACTATTGGAGAGCAGAATGCCTGGGTGTGGACGTGCCGCGTTAAACCTGACTCCAACTTTGTGGTGGGTCCACAGCTTGTGAATTCATATGTCCAGAGAAGTTATCCAACCCTTAAATAAAAGTCTGTGTCAGAATGAGAGCAGCAGTAGGAAAATGTAATGCAAAACACTGACAAAGCTCAGACCTGATATTCACAGGGCCAGGCTGCATTTGATACTTTTTTTGGTCTGATAACGCAGCACCTTTAGCCATTTTATTTTACAGTAACACCTTTACAGCTTTTCCTTTCACTATATTTAACTAAAAGCGATGAGGCATACGAAAGAGAATTGGTTACTGGCAGATTCTCTCAGTTCTACTGTGTAGATGCTTTAACAACAGGAACATTTTCCCACTCTCACAGTCTTTTCTTAGAGGTGTTAATAGGATGTACTGCTACTTTGTTATCTCTTATCTAGGTGTTGGGCTGCCAGGATGGGACCATTGCCTGCTACCAACTTATCTTCAGCACAGTTCATGGCCTCTACAAGGATCGATATGCTTATAGAGACAGCATGACTGATGTCATTGTCCAGCACCTCATCACTGAACAGAAAGGTGAACTTCTGCATGTGCAAAAGGATGCTGAGTCTATTTTGATGCTGAGTCTATGTAATGTCACCCCAAATAATAATTGTATGTGTACAACCACCAATGTCATTTCACCTAATTAGTCATATTAACAGTCAGCCAGCAGCTCTTTTGTAATTTTGGGTAGTTGGCTACTTTTTTCAAATTCATAAAAGTTAATTTGTTTTTGTTGAACAATCCAGCCAACATTTCTCATGTATTTAATTTTTTTGCACTTAGGGAGATAATGGCCAGCATAATTTGTAGAGAGAATTTTGACAGCAGAATCTTTTAACAGGATGTATTGAATAATTAAACCTTCTTCACAGCGCTCAAATGTCAATGTTGCCTTCATTTATTTTGTCCCCAGTGAGGATAAAGTGCCGCGAGCTGGTGAAGAAGATCGCCATCTACAGAAACCGTCTTGCCATCCAGTTGCCAGAGAAGATCCTCATCTATGAGCTGTATTCAGATGACTCCTCAGACATGCACTATCGCATCAAGGAAAAAATTTGCAGGAAGTTTGAATGCAACTTGCTGGTGGTCTGCTCACAGCATATTATTCTGTGTCAGGTTAGACAGAGAAAATAGTAAAGCACCACAAACTTACATTTAAACTTGCTTAAGTTTCTTGTTTGCTCTTTTCAGTGTCTGTTTTTCTAAGATAATATTGACGCAGTTTTCCCCATGATGATTCTGGTCACCCCGCACTGTCGTCTTTTTTTGTTAATTACACTAATGCAAAGTTTTCAGATTGGGCAAGAGCTTGTAGAGACGTTCGAGCACTATTAACATGACGGAATGGAAATGAATGTGTATTTAGCTATTCATTACTAGTCAAAACAGCCCAAAGAAAAATAATATAATGGAATTGTTGGTTCCCCAGATGTTTCTGCTTACTTTGCAAAAGGCACCAGCTGTGCATGTGTTCTGCATGCTTTCTCTCTCTTCTACTTAATGTTTTTCAAACTGGATAGAGTGAGACATTTGAATGAAGGAGAAGAACCACAATTTGTTGAGTCAGTGGGGGTCTCTTGGGGTTCCTCTCTGCTTCTTGTCTCTATGTGTTTGACAGAAGCTGGTAGGGAGGAGAAACCATAACACAGAGGTTATTTCCTTTTCAATCTGTCTGTGTGTGACAGAGGTGCTTTAGATCTTTCTCTAACGGGGATGCTTGTGTTTAATCTCTCCGATTTTAGATCATATAAATGGGCTGTGTGCTTATATGAGTGGTGTATAGCTGTGTCAAATCAAATAATTGTTTATGGCATCACTGTCTGGGTTTGAACAACACTTTCTATTTAAAATGACAATGTGCATCAACATTTCTAGACATTTACAAGTATGTTTAACTAATGGAAAGAAGGTGATTAACAGATCATGAAACTATGGTTTTCATACTATAGCTATCACAGAATATATTTCATGTGTTATAAGTAATTTTGTTCTCACCTTTCTTACTCTGACTCTTATGCAGGAGAAGAGGCTCCAGTGCCTCTCCTTCAACAGTATCCGGGAAAAAGAATGGCTTATGGAATCTCTAATTCGCTACATCAAAGTCATCGGTGGTCCGCCAGGCAGAGAGGGCCTCCTAGTAGGGCTAAAAAATGGAGCTGTAAGTGTTCCGAGGAAACATATTCCCTCATTAGGTGATTTTATAGTATCATATTGGTGTCTCTCATCCTCACAAGGCAGTCGCCAAGGACTTTGAAAACAAAAAATGCTCTGAATGAACATAGCATTTGTCTGCATGAAGCTTTGACAGCAAGTCTGAAAATACTTTCCTTCCATACTGTTTTCACTTATATTTACACTGTTTTTGTGACATAGATCCTAAAGATTTTTGTTGACAACCCGTTTCCAATTACCCTGCTGAAGCTGTCAACTTCAGTGCGCTGCCTGGACATGAGCGCCTCCCGCAATAAACTGGCTGTGGTGGACGAGCACAACACTCTATTGGTCTATGACATCAACAGCAAAGAACTTCTTTTTCAGGTCAGTTGGCAGTGAGGGAGGGTGGTGGCTGAGAAACTTCACTTGGCTTGGTTTTTAAAAATACTTTGGTACAGGCACATTTGTTACTCATGTACTCCTGCCTGGGCTAAATTTCATTATCTGCTGTAGACCTTTTTTCGCACCACCATCATTTACCTGTCTCCTCTTTTTGGCTTTCCCTGTAGGAGCCTAATGCTAACAGTGTTGCTTGGAACACCCAATGTGAGGACATGCTGTGCTTCTCTGGAAATGGGTATCTAAACATCAAGGCTAGCAACTTTCCTGTACACCAGCAGAAAATGCAAGGCTTCATGGTCGGCTACAATGGCTCTAAAATCTTCTGTCTCCACGTGTATTCTATGTCGGCTGTGGAGGTGCCACAGGTGTGTAGTATGTTGTCAGCTTGTCATGATATGGAGGCAGTGCAGGTGTTCTTCAGTATGAGGTCACAACCTAGAAATGACAGCACACCATTGCCAATGGTCTCTATATTTTAAACATCATGGTCTTTGTTTCTATTACAAAGTCAAAAAGATAAATTATAGGGATTTTTAGCTTTGTAGTAAGGATATTATTTCATTTGTTATTCCTCATTATATTTATTATATTTTCATTTTATTTCTGTTAATGTTTTTGCTGTTTTGACAGTGTTTGTAATGTATTTTCAATGATGGTGTTATCACTTTGCCCAGTCAGCACCCATGTACCAGTACCTGGAGAGGAAGATGTATAAGGAGGCTTATCAGATCGCCTGTCTTGGTGTGACAGACAGTGACTGGAGGGATTTAGCCACAGAAGCCCTGGAAGGCCTTGACTTTGACACAGCCAAGAAGGCCAGTCAACACACTAATCATTCTGGTCAAGACCAATGTCGTTATATTGCTCATCTTAGTACATATGTCTTCATGGGATAATAAAAACTGACAGAGAGCTGAAACTTTTGAAAATGCAACAGTGCATTATTTCTAAGCTTCACGTTGCCTTCAGACATTTAAAGCATATACATTTTCCAGAGAACTTAATGAAGTTAAACACACAGCCAGAGATTCTAGATGGCATCCGGCAAATCATTTCTTTTCTTTTCAGGCCTTCATTAGAATCAGAGATCTGCGCTACCTGGAGCTCATCAATAGCATTGAGGTAAAAGTTAATTTCTGAAACAGGGAAAAAAACCTTTCATTTTGTTTGAAGCCAAGTTGTGTTAGCTGATCTCTACTCTAGCCCAGGCTGACATCATTAAAGCTTAGATAAGCATTTTTATAGTCATCTTACACTGACTGACCTTAAAATGAACTAGTACCAGAAAATGTTTCGGCCGTGCTTCCTTTTAAAAATAGTATGTTGTATGCATGTATGCTCTTGAAATTGTTCTTTGTTTAGTGATAGAAGAGCAGTGTTAATTTCTCTCTACGTATAATATGATTTGCTCTGATAGTATAACAGTTTAAGAGTTGATTAGTAGGACTGATTGCATCTAGCAAGCCACTGCCTGTTGGTGCTCTCTGTTTTCTTTGAGTCATTGTGTGTGTCAATGCACCTGCATAGCTGTGTGCGTTCTTATGTCACTGTTTGTACATGCCAGTGTTTGTGTTGACTGATTTGCAGGAGAGGAAGAAGCGGGGTGAGAACGACAATGAGCTGTTCCTGGCGGACGTCTATGCCTACCAGGGGAAATTCCACGAGGCAGCCAAGCTCTACAAACGTACTGGCCACGAACCCAGAGCCTTAAGCATGTACACCGACCTGCGCATGTTTGAGTATGCCAAGGTGAACCCTGATTGACAAAAGCGCACATGTGCTGTTTAGCTTCATATCAATATAGACAGAAAAGCTTGGACAACAATGCATGTTTAGGAGTGTAGAACATATGTTTTTCTTCATCATGCGCAGTTATGCCAAGTTGAGGCCCTGTGCTGTGTTCAAATGGTCCCCCCTTTAATGTCTGTCTTTCATCTCCTCATATATCACCGGAATCTCCACATATATCTTCTGATTAGCACATACACACTCGCACACACTTACACAAATCAACATACACTGTACAATATAAGGCTAACTTGCGCACATAGTTGTAATTGGAGCACAAATGGAGAGAAATAAGGCAAGTGTCTGCTCTTACATGAATACTTTGATGAGAAGGTCAGTTAGAGTTGAGACAAATACATCTTTTTTATGTTTATATGGAGGGGGCACTTTGATCATTAGCATTACATTTACTTTGCCACGGCAGATGACACGGCCACGGCTCGTTCATGCATTTGTGTGTACATGCATATCAGATTGTGTTTGATGTGCCTGTTGTATATTTATGCGGCTGTGTGGCCATCTGCTGTTATAGGGTGTTTGTTTTAGGTAGGAAGAACACTAAAGAGAAAGACCTTTGAGCTTCCTGCTGTTTGTGTGACATGACCCACATGATTTTGTCTGTGTGAACCAGAGACTTTTCAAATTCTATTAATGTGTTGCATATACTTTTTAATTCTTTTTTTGAAATATCAATTGCTATTTTACTACTTTGAAACTTTGTCTTTCTTTTTGCAGGACTTTGTTGGAGCGACAGACCCCAAGAGCTCTCGGATCTTGATGACCAAGCAGGCAGACTGGGCTAAGAGCAGCAAGGAGCCGCGCGCAGCAGCAGAGATGTACCTGTCAGCAGGAGAACATCTCAAAGCCATAGACATCATTGGCGAGCATGGCTGGGCAGACATGTAGGTGTCAGTCACTGTTTAAAAACATTTCACGTCAGTCTTGCTATTGCTGTTAATCTTCTTCTAAGCTGATAAATGATCGGATTTATTTGAATGACTTACAGAAATGTAGAAATGTCATTCATTCACTCGTGCTTTCAGTTCATAACTGAATAGGAAACAGTTATTGAAGTTAAAGTAAGATTCCTGTGTGAAACTTACAGTGTGGAACTCCCATTCTTCCGGTTTTCTAGGTTTGACAGATATTCAGTATGAACACACTGACTAATATGTGTATCACACTGAGTCACACTGACTAATACAAATATTCTGAGATTAATGAAATCTAAGAATTTATAAAAAAGGTAATTTCGTAGGTAAAACAAACGATATCGTTAGATTAAAACCCTGATGCAAATTCTAAAAGTTACCACTATCACAGACTTTATGTGTTAAAGTTAAAATCTGTGTTGTGGACATAGTTGCATGCTAGAGAAATCTAAAGATTACTTAATGAACCAACACTAGTCCATGAGCTTTTACTCTCAAATACATTGTGTGAGTGCGTATTATTGAAAACCAGTGATAATTCTGTGCCTGGTGGTCATATCAGAACTCCCCACTGGGTCTATTGGAATGATTGTGTGCCAGCTGCAACCCTCCTGTTGTGCTGCCAGTGGGTCAGCACCACAGACGCAGCAGCTGAACAGGGCTTTTTAACCTGAATCAGATTCAGCTAGTGGCCCTGACTGGATTGCATCCTTTTTGGGGTCATGCGCATAGCTTGATACAGCATCACCCCATTTAAGGCTTTATCTGCACACAGCCTTGTGTGTTCACTCTTGCTCCCCTCCCTCTCACGCAGGCTGATTGATATCGCTCGAAAGTTGGACAAGGCTGAACGTGAGCCACTGGCAAAATGTGCACTCTACTTTAAGAAGCTGAAGCAGCATGGCTATGCCTCAGAGACGTATTCCAAGATGGGAGACTTACAGGCTCTGGTGCAGCTGCATGTGGAAACCAGGCACTGGGAAGAGGTCTGACACAGTTACAGTTTACGCACAGGAGGCACACCTGCCCAGCTTATCCCGACTTATATATAGCATCGTGTGACAATCACATAAATATAATGTGTACCACATAGGCCTGTGCTAAAAAAACTGCTGTTGCATTCAGAAACTCGCAAACTACTTTATGTTCATGTCTTGTTTAATTTTTTTTGTGTGTGTTTTGTACTTGTAAAAGTGGCCACAGCTATTGCAAGACACTGACCAAATGAAACCATACACGCACTCTAGAATAATCATCCAGCATTGGATTTTTCTGAAGCCATGCCCACATTATGACTGAAGAGTGAGCAGCACAAAACACTCTATTGCCCCCAAAGAGTATCAGCTTAAAGCTCTATTCTGCTTCCAATCATATTCTTCCATAGGGCTCAGACAAGGAGCAAATACTGCATTTATTTAATCCGTCTGCAGGCTTTAATTGAACTAAAGGCCTTATAGAAACACATAATTATGATTTGCATGCTGAAACAGAAAATCTATCATGATCCCATGGCCCTGATGTTGTGTCTGGGGAAGTCTGTCTTGATATTTATTTGATTCCCAGAAAAGAAACAAATTTTGGTGGACTGTTACGCTTTATGTGCTTCACTGGGGAAGGTGGACACCAAGATAGCACAGAGCACAGACTCAGTTGCAACTTGGGCCATGTGGATTTATTCACTGCACCCACTTTTCTCCAAAGCAAAGTATGACTTTGAATGACTTTGGGCTTACAGGGACACACAAAGACACACATTTCCTCCATTTTACTGTATTGTGTGACAGATGTGTGTTTTTTGCCTCAGATTTTGTAACAGGACATTTAGTTTCATCAGTCACTGTGACAGTTAAATATGTGTCCAAAAGGCGCCACAAGAGCTGTCATTCAAACAACGTGAGAGCTGCAGTTGTAACTCTAAATGAGTGTGAAATCAACTTAGCTCTTACACTTCTCTTAGTTCTTAACTAATTATTAAAGCTGGTGTTGAAGTTAAGTTATATAGAAAGTGAGTTTATTTGGATAATATATTGTTTTTTATTAATTCTCATCAACTCAGATATAATTACCCAAGACAGTGTGACACTGTCCTCATAAATCTAAATCTGTGGAGCTAACATGTCAATAGATCACATGCAATGTACCATATCTAATCACTCTTCTTACCACTCTCCTCTTTATCAATTTTTTAGGCCTTTTCATTGGTGGAGAAGCACCCCCAGTTTAAAAATGATGTGTTTGTGCCTTACGCACAGTGGTTGGCTGAGAATGATCGCTTTGAGGAGGCACAAAAAGGTAGGTTTTTTTTATCACCAGCAGCAAAAGCACTTTACATTTCATCTGCCAATGTGCTTATCCAGAACCGCTAGTTGGGTGGATGAATAGCTTCAGACCTAACCCCTCTTCCATCCCGTCCCCCACCGGTGTGCCGGTGAAAATGGGGGGCTCGGCTTATATGTATATGTATTTAGTGTATGCATTCACATTCTTCCTTAAGATGTGTGTTTTCAGGACTATTTCAGTGAACAGTGAAAACAGCTGCAGCCAGTGTTTACATATGGAAGTGATAAAGCGTGGCTAGTGCTGGACGCAGACATGTTCAAGTACTTCATTGAGATTTTTTATATCCACTGTAAAACATGATCCTCTTTGCTGGAGCAGACCAGAAAAGAGTTGAGCTGCCTGTTAACTGAATGACATGCATGCATGCCTCTAATCATCAGTACTACAAGCGGCTCTGATGATGATTACCAACTGTAACCATAGTTATAATCAGCTCATAGATTTATAATTACGATCTCAGCAGGCATATTTCCTCTTCTACATAATCTTCTCTGCCTGTCTCGACACAGAATACATGACTGAACAGGCCTGATTGTATTGGAGCTTATAGTCATGCATTTTGCTGATTGTGTGTATTTACTCAGCAATGACGCAGTATTGTGTTATAGCAAATGCAGCTGAGTCTACGATTTTGCACCGTCCCCTGTCCACTGTGCTGGTAGTTCTCACTGACAGCAAAGGAAATGGTTAACGTGATCCTGAATTGAATGGGGACATACTGTGTTCTCAGAGCCTCAGTGGGAGCTTTGTTGTACCCAAATTGGGTTTCTGGACTTCTAGGGATCTAAGAGTTTGGATTTGTGGAGTGAATCGACTGCATTTTCATCCTTTCCAAAATGTTTACATTCCTATGTCCTAACTTGAAGACATCTTGTAATAGTTTTCATACTTCTCTGATTCATTTTTTGAAATTCTTGAAATATTTTACCTTAACTGAAAAGCAGATGGTAAGAATAACGAACATTTTGAATGATGATGTTATAATTGCCCCGAGGGAAATACTTCACTGTCTTTACTTACCATTGTGGCACCCGGTAAAGTCAGTTTGTTTTTTCAGGGGCTTTAACCACAAAGTTTCGAGAACCACTGTTGTACTTTATGTTGATCGTTGCCCGCTTGTGATTAGTGTTTATGAAAGGGAAGTGAGGTGTGTGCCTCCTCCTAACATTTTTAATTTATGGCAGCTAAATGTGTTTCTTATCGAGTTAGAAAGACTTGCAAGTTTTATGTCAAACCCCTTTTTGCTCTTGTAGGACACAGTCAGTGATGGGGTTGACTCCATAAAGCTGCTTGTAATTACCTACCTCCAATACTTGCTGATGTTGATTGACTTCCTTGTTTGGAAAAATGTATTATCTGTGAGAAATCTGGAAAACTTTGCCTTGTTAAGTACAAATTGGTGTTGGCATTACAGGGTGTGTGTATTATGTATGCGTATCTGTGCAAGGTTTGATACTGTACTGTACCAGCAAGGCACCACTGCTCAAAAGCCAAAACAAAAAGCACTTCTACTTGATTTAAAGAGAGTAAAAGTAGTGATAATTCTTGTGTTTGTGAAATTATTTTTTTTAAGTACAGTGTAAACACACTACAACAGTGATAATTAAGCACTAGCGATGTCACCCGATAATAAATAAACCAGGATGCCTGGAATTGTCACTTCAATCCAATGCAGGATTGCCTCCAGACTTGACAGTTTTTGAAGAGACATAATAATAATCCATCACCACTTTTCTTTCTTTCACACTTCAGCATTTCACAAGGCAGGCAGACAGAATGAAGCTGTGAAAGTACTGGAGCAACTTACCCACAATGCAGTAGTGGAGAACAGGTTTAACGATGCCGCATACTATTACTGGATGTTGTCTATGCAGTGTCTGGATATTGCTAGAGGTGAGACATACCTTTAGTGCAAACACAGTTAGTTTGTACTATAATGATTGATACAGTTTCTGTTTTGTGCTAACCCTTTTGGTTTGCCTTTTTTTTTTAAACCAGAAAGTGAAGATCAGAGGAAGAAATGCTAAAGAAATTTGATCGTTTTCAGCGTCTTGCTGAGCTTTACCATGTCTATCGCTCCATTCAGCGTTACACAGTGAGTACTTGAGACTTTGTCACCTTTAATCTTGCATAGCCAGACCAGACAAAACTGGGAGGAGGCTTTGAAATTACAGGCCATTTTTTTAGCTGTCAAATTGAATTACTACATGCTTATATTTATGTTCAAATATAAGTTTATGACTCAAACTTTGTAACCAACTTTGTAATCAGCTTTTATACTCAAATCTCTCCAAAATATTAGATAGGTAAAGTGAACGAGAGAAAAAGTTCTACTTAAAATTGAAATTATACAAAATATAACTACAAGTAGATATGCCCTTTATGCCAGAAGCAAAATGGGTTTCTGACCCCCATCACCATGGTGATCAGCAGCTTGCCTAATTATGATGACTACCTCATCAGTGGTCTTCTCCAAGCCCCCAGACCTAACCTCTTACAAACGAGCATTTCATAGTTAAGAGCGCTGTATGGGTGACCTGGCCTTTGTCATTGTCTTCAGTTTGTTGTTATAGCTTTCTGCTCGGCCGTGGTCACAGCCCTGCTTCACAGAGGCATCACTGTGATCCAGAACAGAACAGGAAACCTCCATATCTCACTTTAATTCTCTCGGGCAGGCACAATAGATTGGAGCTATCAACTTCTGGGATAAAGTGCTTTTAGTGATTGCTTTAGTAAACTCTTCTTTCCCTTTCAAATGAGTTTGAGTTGGGGGAGGTACAGCAAAGAGTTACGCTGTTTTTGGCCATGTTAAAACATAAAAAAGTTAGAAAGTGGATTAGGACGTGTGGAATTTAAAACTTTTATTACTTCTCTCATTCTGTAATCCCGTCATCTTCTGCATGTCACTTTTCAACTATTTTCATCTTCAGGACGAGCCCTTCAGCTCCCACATGCCAGACACGCTCTTCAACATCTGCCGGTTCCTCTTGAACAACCTTACCAAAGACACACCACCAGGAATTTCTAAAGTGTATCCTTCCATTTGATAAAAAAGCCCCAAGATTTAATATTTTTAGAAAGTATCCCCCTCTGGAAAAATCTCAAGAACAGATATGCCAATCTGAAATCAAGGCTGGCAGAGACAGTGATGACAAAGTGGTTGAAACGAGATAGAAAAAGGGAGGGAGTTGGCGCCACTACGGAAACAGTGTGGCTGCTGAGTGAAAGAAAAGGAGTGATCATGGGGAGGAGGAGACGATGCCAGCAAGTGGCACGTTCTCCGTTATCTAAACAAATGCTTTGATTACTCAGCTTTCTGCATATGTATACATACATAAACACTAAACAATATGCTTTAATTTGAAAAAATACACACAAAGCCAACAAGAGTCTGGCTGGTATGAGGAAGGAAAGCCCAGGTTTTGGGGAGGAAATCAGGCTGAGCAGCTGGAATCCTATGCGGCCAACTTTTAACTTAGATTAATTGTCTTAGTTGAACTTGGTTTGAACAATTACACACAGTGTCACAGAAATGCTGCCCTAAACAACTTACACAATAGGGGGACATGCATTTATCAACAGTTCTAGCCATGGAACAGAACTGGGTGTGTGGGAGGAGTTGGAGAGCAGCTGAGTGGAGAGGAAAAAAGAGGAGTAGCGTTAAGTTTTAGGTAATGGAGGAGTGCCAAGGTAGAGCTGTTGCAGCTGCAACTCATTGACCTGTCATTGCCACTCTCAGAACCGCTCTCCTAACAATCTCTCTCTGTATAAATACAAATAAGCATACATTTCCCCAACTCAGAGCACAAAAACACACATGCATGTTTGTGTAAGAACGCACACCCACTCACAAGCCCACAACCAACCACAGTATTACTTTTGAGGCATTTAGCCAGTGTTGCTGGCTTAGCACAGCGGTAGTGCTACTCATGAAGAGAAAGATTGAACATCGCATTACCTACGTGTCTGTAAGAGCAAACAAATTATCACTAGAATTAACTTTTGTTGCAAAAAAGATATCTACACATTATTATACTAGTACTATACCAACTTTCTCTTGCATTAAGTTTCCTTGACCTGATTATTAGTAACACTTTGTATGCATTAGCCAAGCAGAGTCAAAAACTTGGCGCATATAAGCTTGCCAGGAGATCCTATGAGAAGCTCCAGGAGCTTCATATTCCATCACGTTTCCAGGATTCCATAGAACTGGGCAGCCTCACAATTTGCTCCAAACCATTTCACGACAGTGTGGTGCGTTCAAGAATTGAACCTACATGTGTAGTGTAAAATATTGTTCATATAACCCCCCTCCCGGCATTCTTGAATGTGTTAAACCTCCATGTATACACTCAGGACCTGATTGAGGGCATGATGTGCTACCGCTGCTCTACGAACAACCCGCTGCTGAGCAACCAGGGGAGTGTTTGCATCAACTGCAAGCAGCCTTTCATCTACTCAGCCTCATCGTACGGTCAGTGGTACAGACAAATTGTGTGTAGTGTTGTATTTGCCTGGGAGACTTTAACTTGTCTCTGTCTAATGTGTGCCTTCGTATACAGAGGTTTTGCCTTTGGTACAGTTCTACCTGGAGGAGGACATCAGTGATGAGGAGGCTGTGTCTCTTATTGACTTGGAAGTTCCTCACATGGGTCAGAGGGCTGCACACTGGCAGGATATGGACAATGGAGGTATCCTTTGATCACAGATGAAACTTCTCAAAAGGAAACGGGATTTCCATTGCTTTGTGTGAATTATTAACTCCTAACTGAGAGTCTGTCTCACCGCCCCAACACACGGCATACCTCTGAAAAGAAGCACATGACCGTCCTTTGCCTCGGGATAGTTTTAAGAAGCTGTTTAGGCTGCGTTAGCCTTGATTCTGCGTTTGTGGGTAAGCTGTCAGAGCTCAGTCATCTTAGCTCTTGGGCTAATAGGGTTAGTGAGGCTCTCCTGTCTCATCCTAATGACACTAACCCTCTGAGAGCCATAGCCACAGCCCTAGTGCAGGGATTAACCTGCATTAGCCGGCACACACTCAAGGGCACCGAGGTCTATTTTGTTCTTCAACAGCCATGACATGACTGACAGGCAGGGCTGATGGGCATTCAACGCGGCTATTATAACCTTCTCTCTTAAAGGCTATAATAAGAGACTTTGAGGGATGCTGATCATTTTACATTAGATTTTTCGGAAAACATACATATGTAAGAGAATTATGACATTGAAATGTGTAAAACATATCAGTTTCTTGCTGCTTGGTCTTTTTGTTCTTTAACACTAATCAGAGCTGCAGTCTTTGAGGATGAGTGACGATTTGGATGGTGAAGAGGAAGACCCGTTTACAGCCAAAATGAGTTTTGAGGTAATCAAGGATAAATTAGATGAGGTGATTAATATTCCACCAACTGGCCAAACCAGCTGGAGCGGGTGAAAGGACAGGGTCGATAATAGAGCTTGGATGTGTTTATTTGTGTGTCCGAGCAGCAGGGGGGCTCGAACTTTGTGCCTGTCAAGGTGAGCCGCTCAGTGCTGCGCTCCATGAGCAGAAGGGACGTCCTGATCAAACGCTGGCCAAGGCCCCTCAAATGGGAATACTTCCGCTCTCTGCTGCCTGATGTTAGCATCACCATGTGCCCCACCTGCTTCAAGGTAAAGCATTCAAAAGACACGCTGGCAGAAATTGTTGTTAATCTGTAAAACGTATTTTCTTTATGCAGCACTAAAGTTTCTGTCTTTTATTTTCCTCCCAGATGTTTCACAGTGAGGATTATGAGCTCCTTGTGCTCCAGCACAACTGCTGCCCTTACTGTCGCAGACCCATCGATGAACCCAACTGATCTACTTAAAAATAAAACCGCCATTAACATTTATATTTTGTACTCACATTATTCTTTTTGTTATTTTGATATTTATACTCTTCCTGTTGGGTTCATGTGAATATGTTACATTCCTCCCAATCAGCCAATCCACATGATTGGATTCTTAGGACCAGATTAGGTTTGTCACTGATGACATTGTCACTTTAAATGAAAATATGAGGGTACAGTGTAAATAAAATCACTATGTTAAACATGTGTTACAAAACATCCTTACTCCATATAGTACATTCTTTTGTTATGAAGAGAGTTATTCATAAAGACCAGATAATCTCCCAACAAGTGTGTTTCACAGGATTATATAATGAAGCTGTACAGTACAGGTTATAATATGGATACTGTTGTTTTCTTGTGACTGTGTTATTTTTTATACTGTTGGAAATGAAAAACAAGCTTTATTAATAAAATCTTTTGATAGTTTTGTGACAGTGGAGTTTTGTAAATTATGTGACAAAGAAAATTAAGTTTGTGGTCTTTCAGACTTTAGGATTTGTGTAAAAAGGGGAGCTACAGTGACTACATGCCCCACTGATACTGATTATACTTAAGGGTGTGAGTTGAGCTCGGAATTATGCCGTGGATAGGGATTAGGCTTCCATGGATGGAAATAAGTTGGCTTGCTTCAAAAATTTCATTTGTAGTTAGTCCACTCTCCACACTTTAAATCACAGACTGGTTCCTGCTTCGCTCTCCTCCTACTCACTCCTCCATTCTGATGATCCATTGATGCACATGACAGTAATGATAGGGTACAGATAGTCGTGGCTGCAACCTCTCACCTTGAAAATGCTTAATATAGCTATTTCTGAAGTGTTCTCCTGACGTGTGTGTGTGTGTGTGTACGTGTTAAAGTGAGGGAGACAGACTGTAGATTGAGTGTCTTAATTCCATCTCTGCTAACACTTCACTCCAAGCATATTTTTAATCCCACCGGCTTGTTAAAAGGTGCCGCACCTCCTCAGGCACCTGGGTAGCACATCCTACTTCAGGATCCATCCATCCTTTCGCTCCCCATTTGCACATCAGCTACACAACAAGACTCTTGGGGAAGGGACACACTGCCAAGGTCTTAGAGAAAGAAAAACCATCACCAACAGAAACCATGAATGGCACAGAAGGGCCCAACTTTTACGTCCCCATGTCTAACAAGACGGGGTTGGTACTCAGCCCGTTTGAGCACCCTCAGTACTACCTGGCGGAGCCCTGGAAGTACTCTCTTCTAGCTGTGTACATGCTGTTCCTCATCATCACCGCTTTCCCCATCAACTTCCTCACCCTCTATGTTACTGTCAAACACAAAAAGCTCAGGACTCCTCTGAACTATGTTCTGCTCAACCTGGCAGTGGCTGACCTTTTCATGGTGGTCGGAGGTTTTACAGTCACTCTGTACACAGCTCTGCATGGATATTTCAGCTTGGGGGTTGTTGGCTGCAACATCGAAGGATTCTTTGCAACCTTAGGAGGTAAGTGTATATGTTTATATGTGTGTGTTATGTTATCATTCTGATGCTGATTTTTGCACTTTGTTAAATATTTAAAATGTGCACATGAGAATGCTTAAAATGTAAAATAATTGCAATCCCAATACACAATTACAAGTGTTAAATACCAAGTAGACTAGTAATGCATGCATACCTGCTGTTTTTTTATGTCTAAGGAGAGATTGCTCTCTGGTCGCTGGTGGTTTTGGCTATTGAACGCTACATAGTTGTCTGTAAGCCGATGACCAGCTTTCGCTTTGAGGAAAAACATGCCATTGTTGGTGTGGCATTCACATGGATCATGGCCCTGACCTGTGCTACACCACCGCTGTTTGGATGGTCCAGGTACTGCGTGTTTCAGTGTCTAGACTCTGTTTGCTCAGCTTTAAATCCACATAGGTGTCGTACTAAGCGTTTACACAATAAAGCACCTCTGAGACTATTTTATTTAATTAAACACGTAGTAACAAATACAGTATTTGATGGTGTTGATGGATTATTTCTATGTATGTGCATGCAGATACATCCCAGAGGGAATGCAGTGTTCCTGTGGGATTGACTACTACACCCCCAAGCCTGAGGTCAACAACACCTCGTTCGTCATCTATATGTTTATCCTTCACTTCTCCATCCCCCTCTTCATCATTTTCTTCTGCTACAGTCGCTTGCTCTGCACCGTGCGAGCGGTAAGAACACCTCTGCTAAATGCAATATTAATAATAAGTATGTGATACCTTGTATATCCCTGTCGAGAATTCCTTTCTTTTACTTTACCCTCCTCCACAGGGAGGCTAGAGCATCACAGAGCAGTGTCTCTGGAGATGTGAGGGATTTAATGGCTCAAGGACACTTCAGGAGCACCGCTCATTGCCAACATGGCAGCTTATGTGGAGGTCCTTCAGCTGAAGGGCAGTCAGTCTGCACCCTGTGTCGTCCTGCTGGCCTCATTGATAATGCATTAGGTCATAAATTGTTAAAAATAATAATGCTAAAGTTCTTCTGATAAAGCAGTGGTCTTTGTGTTCTTAAATCTCTAATTTGATATAAATTATAGATATAAAGTGAGCGTTCTGAGGAAGGCACCTTAATGCCCAAAGGCCTGTCGAATAGTCTGTGTATCTGTCTGTGCTTCGGAACTGTCCCTGTGCTCCTGCGTCTCTTGCTTCTTACTTCAGTTTACAAAGACAGTCGAGCACACACCCCCCTGTCCTGTGACCGTTACAGCTTTAATAAATTAAAGACATTTTTCTTATAGATTTGGCAAGTTTGACCTGAGGGATAGATTCATAATTTTTCAGGTTTTATTTTCACATTTTAAAAATGTTCCTCTTTAGTTGCAGTGTAAGAAGTAAGAATTTTTTTGTGTTGAGTTTTTTTCAATGTGGCTAATTTTTTCTGAAGTTTCAGTTGATCTGAAACCCTGACTCTTCAGATAAACTTTTAAAACATCTTTGCACAGATGGAAGACTGTAAATTACATTACTTACAGAGGACACATCTTTGGGGGAATGGATACAACAAGCTGAACCTGTTTCAGTTTTCAGACGTACTCCTGACTGATGCCTTAAGACAGACTTGAATTTTTGTAATCTTTTCTCTTTTTCTTTAATGTTGAATATCAAACATTTTTACTGCTGAGTTAACAGCTATTACAGATCACCAGAACTTTCAACAGCATGAGAAAACATGACTTATTTTGGTCATGTTAGTCTACTGTTGATCCATTCAATCAAAGACACCATCATTAACTTTGGATTATTTTACTTTTACTGAGAAGATTTGCCATTGCAGATCCAGTTTATAAAGTTGTTTTGCACTGTGTTCAGGCTGCAGCCCAGCAGCAGGAGTCTGAAACCACCCAGAGAGCAGAGAAAGAAGTGACACGCATGGTTATCGTTATGGTGATCTCCTTCCTGGTGTGCTGGGTACCCTATGCCACTGTGGCCTGGTACATCTTTGCCAATCAGGGAATTGAGTTTGGACCAGTGTTCATGACTGCTCCAGCCTTCTTCGCCAAGAGCGCTGCTCTCTACAATCCGATCATTTACATTTTGCTAAACCGACAGGTATGTGAAGCAAATGCTCTAAAGTGGGTATGTTTTTTCGGACCCTCGGACACGGTTAGTGTAGAGGACAGTTGTGGCAAATAAGAAATAGCATTTACTGAAAGCATGTATGTACTGCACTTATGGGCAACTAGCCATTTTATGCTACATCATATATCCACTTCACTATTATAGAGGTATCTAATGTATAACTTCATACATCATAGGACAGCTGATCCAAGATTATGATTTCACTCTGAAAATTGTACCAAAAGCTTAGAAATGTGAACTCCTTGTTAAAGCCTAAATACTTTGTTGGGGTATGAGCTGTCTATTTTCATGTTTCATGTGTTTTTTTTTGTAAACAACCACCATTATTCACATTTGTGCTTTGTGGCCTTTGACAGTGACATGAACCCAGCGTTTGGAGCTAGTAGCTAAAACTATCAAACTGCATATAAAGTATTTTATTAGCTCATCTCAGTACATTGCCAATGTGAACAACATATGTTAAACTTTGAATGCAGGGCATTTATTCCATATTCTATTGACCAAAGATGAGCACTGTGATTCTAATGTTTTTCTCTGTGGCCTCCAGTTCAGAAACTGCATGATCACCACGGTGTGCTGCGGAAAGAATCCATTTGGGGAAGATGAGGGAGCCACTGCTGTTTCCAAAACCCAGACTTCATCTGTCTCTACCAGCCAGGTGGCCCCTGCTTGACCTGTGCCCCCCACCTCCTCCTTTTTAATGTCCCATCTGTCCCCGCACACCTAGGGACCCACCACCGCCAAGCAGCACCGCGGTCTGTTGGCCAGTCCTCTTGACTTACCTCTCCATGTGTCTTCACTGTTTTGGCACACTTTCAGCTCTTTACCTTGGACTGAAATAATCACTAGCCAGCATGTGTGTTTTCAAATCATTTGATCGAGGAATGTGATCAGCTGGCTTCACAGAGTTTAACCAGGCATCAAGGGGGTGTTCTCTGCGTTACAATCCAACTGAACACATTCCCTGTTACCCCTCCCGAAAAAAAGGTGACCCATAATAGGTTAAAATGTGATTGAAACCACAACAACTCTTGTTCAAGTAACTGTTGCAGCTGTGGACCCTCAGCAAATACAGTCTTTGTTTAGATATCTCATCTTCTGGTCTTTCTGTCTCCCCTCTTGTCTTTGGCTTAACGGAGCTGAAGTGGTTCCCCTGGCATTGACTGAGACATGAGTGTAAACAGATGGACCAGAAAAGAGCCTCCGCAGAGAGAAGGCGCCCCGTGCAAGAAACTGGATGTGGGTGTATGTGGGCTGGATCTTAATGTGTTTGTGTGTCAGAATGTCAATTTTTGCATTAAAGTAATATAGGAATATTATTTAGTTCACTGTGCAAAGGTTAGGATCTTGTGAAAGTGTTTCTGTATCCTGCAATAAAAACAAAGCTAAATATCTGCACGGCTTTCCCCTTACTGGCTTGTTCATGAGAACATTTACAAGGCTTTCTGAGAACTAGAGAGAAATCCAGATGCTAGTTCTTGGGCTCTTGTGTGGCAGGCCAAATGTTAATGCTTTTCAAATGTTAAAAATCACTATGCTGTAATGCATTTACAAATTAAGCAGTTTGAGAGTTAGTACAATAAACGTCATCCCTAGACACTTTAAAATCCTAAATACTGTAATTTATTTCACAAACTCTGACAAGTCATTTGGCATCACAAATACAGTCTCTCTTCAGATTATATAGAGCTCACATTTTTACATAAATGTAAATTTCCCTCTTTAAAACAAGTCAGAATCCAACATGATATTCATTCGTTTACAAGCACACTGATCAACACTTCTATGGTGATGCAGCTCTTCCCAGTGAACTACATTGCATTTGATTTAATTAATATCAGTCATTTATATTCCTTCTCCACTCCTCCTCAACCCATCATCAGCCCGCAAAGCACATTGGGACAACCAATGGCAGCGAGTCACCCAACTTAAGCAATCACACCTGAGAACATTGCAGGCTTTAGGAGATGAGAGGAGTTTCTCGCGGTCCTTTCTTCTCACCCCGATGAACAGGCCACTTGAAAGTATAATAACACATCTATAAATATTGCTATGGACATTATAATACAGTACAGTGCATCATTGGCTCGTTCCCTTCAGTGAAGGGTTCAGTGCGGTAAAGTTGCCACCAGGGCTTACTGTAGGTCCCAGTAACTGTAAAGACATCCAGAATAAAAAGCCTCATCTTCATGCTATACACTAAAGTATAGCTGAGCCAGACTGGAGTTCTGTCTCATCATGGAGGGAGTTTGGGGGGGGGGAATTGCTCTGCATTTCAAGATGAGAGGAGGAACACCTCACAATGTATAAAGCTTGAGAGGCAGGTGTAGGTCCTTTGCTCTGCCACTCTTCACGCTTGGGTACAGTCTGCGAATAATAATGACACTTATGAAGGCTAACTCCTTAGTGGCCGACATTCCCAAGAAACAATGTAGGTGGGAGAAAGGCAGCTGTCAGCAGGAGAAAGAGACGGCTAATAGCGGACGACGGTGGCAGGCTTAGGCTTCGCTGCAGCACTCGTAGATGTTGTCCTCCACAAGGGCAATGACCTGCTCGAACTTGTGATGCAGCTGAGTGCGCCGTGCAGTCGGGTTCGACTCCAGAGCGTTCACCACCTGACCAGGGAAGATAGCAAATAAAAACACAACAAAGATAACTGTCAGTGGCTGTCAAGCATTCATGCATCTATCAACTAGACAGTGGAAATCAGCCACCTGCCTGGACATAGAAAGTGGCACGAGAGAGAAAGGGAGAGCAGCAGAGGAACGGGTGAAGTGCTTCAACCTCCTCTCCTGCCTTCACGCGTGCCGCCACACCACAAAAAGCATTTGCTCTTCAGATATTTACAAAACCAACATCTGCTCTGTTTTTCATGCCCAATAGTTGTCACCATGTCAGTGGGATTTATGGGCTCTTAGCAGCAGTGTGCTACCAGGCAGAGTGAACGGAGCTGGGGCGAGAGAATAGGCAATCAGGGGCCATTCACAGAGCTCTGTGAATCAGAGTCTAAGCCCCTGGCCCACGTCAGTACAGTAGCATGACAGAGGGAAGCAGCTAAACGGTATTATCATGAGGGTGCTCCATTAAGGCACAGTCACCACTGACTAAGCCTCTCCAGAGAATAGTCACAGCAGTAAAGAAACATGGGGGAGGACAGCAGGGGCTTTAAGAGGTCTAGTTCAAAGTGAGACAGAAGATATGAAGCAGCAACTTTACTGTGTCATTAAGCACATAGGGGTGGCGGTTACAGAAAAAGCAAACAGCATTGTGTTTGCTTAAAGTGAAAGGTATATGTGGGATGGAATGGGAGGATGGGACACATTAAATGGCGGCTACAGCTTGAAAGACGATCCACATGTGATTGTTTTCCGTCTCAAAATATTTAACAAATAGCTATTATGGTAGAGCGGCTGTGTGGGGATATATGAGCAGACAGCTGAGTGACACGTCGTAAGGCTGTTTACAGTCTGTTTCATCTCTCCACATGCACATGATCTTCCACACTGATACGTCACGCTCCGATACCATCTGTGAAACTTTATACAGCAAAAAAGGTAGGCTGAGCCACTGTGGCTGCGGAAAAAGGGACAGTTAAAACACGAGAAACGAACCTAATCTGATTCTAAGGGCGTGGAGACACGCACAAACATTTTCTCTTACCTGGTTCCTGTATCTTTTGGCATATTTGTAGATTTCGGTCAAGGCCAGGTTGGTGTTGAATTCATTTCGGTATTTCTACAGGACAAACAACAGAGTGTTAGATTAAATAATAAAACAGAAACTGCATGTTATTGCAGGGTTTTGTGGAACACTTATGACACTTTCTGTACTCACTCTCGACTCCTCAGCCAGGTGAGCGTTCATCTCCTGCTCGCTGAGAGGTGCCATTTCCTGTATCTGCCGGTAGTAGCACTGCACTCGCTTCTTATATTCAGGGATCTCCTTGGCATACAGTAGCTTGTTGGTTGGAGAGTCCTGAAAGTTTTAACCAATACACATTTGAATTTGTCACGGTGATCATCCGCTGAACACGCACAAAAAACAGTCTCTAAACAGTTTATTAAAACTTGGAATGCATGATTTCTGATTGTAGTCAAGTGTATTTAAAGAATGATTCTGTTGAGCTGAAATAAATCACTTAAAATAAAACACCACTAGCGCTAATGTCCTGATAAGGTGTCATTAAGTGAGAATAGTAGGTTATTTGTTCATGACCCAAACTAAAGATGTTTAAAATGAGACAATGGAGGGAGGGAACATTTTCCTTTCTACACAAGAGAAGACTATAACAGTGGGAGGCAGAGTAGGAACATTCCAGTTCAACCAATCCTCCTTCATAACACTGCCACTCTCTCCACAGTCACTTCAGGCTCTTGCACTGGTGCTTATTGAAGCAGACAGAAAGTAGCAAGGCTAAGAGGCTGTGGGCATATTTGGGTTTTAGTTGTGACTACTGCAGCGAGTCTGTGTAGGCCTTTGTGTGTAAGAGAGAATAGGATGGAGAGAAAGTAGGACAGAGAAAAAAAGAGACGGCCAGCCTCAGCTTTCAGCATCACTGAATGTGCTTGCAGTGCACCTTAATATTTCTATGTGTCACGAGTTATTTGTGTCACCTAGTGTGTGTTTGTTTGCATGTGTGTGCTAAAGGTGTTGGGGGACTGAAATGCTGCGGCCACAGTGACTCTCTCTGATAGGGAACCCTCTTTCTTCCTGTCCACAAGGTCACTTCCTGCTGATTGCCCATCTGCTTAGTAACCCCCCTGTGACCCTGTGGCCCTCCATGTCTGCATATCGCCAGATGAAAGGGTTTCCGTGGAAACAGTGAGCTTTGCTTAGTTTCCTACGGCTCTCTCTCACCCCTGCTGTACCACAGCTAATCCAGGCCTCGTACCCCTCCCTGCCCTGTCCCGAGGCCATCGCACAAATTCATGTGCATGCAAAAACAAGCGACTGCAAACACTCGTAGAAAAGCTAGAGGTGTGTCATGCCAGTCTCCTTGACCTATAGGAGAAAACGAGGCCATGTCCTTGAACCTGGTGACTGCATTGAACAGTACATGCAAAGACAGATGCGACATGTTAATGAGGAAGCTGCTGACACAAACACCCGAAAACGCCTCAGAGTTGGACATTTTGTGTATCTGTAGGCACATGTGAATGTTGCTGCTGTCAGTGCACTGCCTCTTTGGCACTGTAGTGAAGTATAGAAATTGTGAAGGAGGAGCATCGTTTGGATGAATCCTCAAATCTCTCCTGAGAGGAAGTCAGAAAGAGAGAGACAGGAAGCAGAGCATGCTCAGGGTCACAGTGTCTGAGGGATGAGACAGATTTGTGAGCAGTCAGGACACTGACATGCACAAGCTCACACACACACACACACACACACACACACACTCAGACACTCACACACATATACACACACACACTCACACACACATGCACACACACACACTCACAAACACATACAGAGAACTGCACAAATGAACACACATGCATGCACCCCACAAAAAAAGATCCCTGGTGCTCATGACCTTGGATCAGCCGACTGGGCTGAAATAACATGAGCAGAGGTAGATGGAGCTGACAGTCTGAAGGCTTTGGAAGGAGAGTTCACAGAGGGACTCAGGAGGTATGTTGAGTGTGTGTGTGTGTGTGCTTGTTGGACTGGACTATAGGGCTTTAAAAGAAATAATATTTTGTCACATATAAACCGCATCATGAGCAGAGGCTGAGATATCTGTTGTATGCGCTCCTACTCATTGGTAGGCATGAGGATGTTCTGACAGTCTGAATGGCCAACAAAAACGTTTGGTTCCAAGGAGAGTTCTTATTCTTCAGAGGGACTCAACAAAAGATTTTGTACCATAAGGTTTATTCATACACCTGAACCTGTTGGTGCCTGTGTGTGATGTTTGCTGTTGTGTGCTTAAAAACTGTTGGATATCTGATATACTGTATTCTAAAAGACAGCCAGAAAGATGGAAAGATGGATACATAGTTATCTACCCTTTATTTAATCTGGTATGTAATCAGACATCTATGATAGAAATCATACAGTATGAGAGATCAGATCATTTTCAACTTGTGAGGCGCACGTCCCCAGGGGGTGAGGGAGGTAGATGGATAGACATAGACTTTTATATATTGTGTAAGGTGGGACAGGCGTGTCAAATTGAAAATGGATTTGAACTTCTATCTGAGTAATAACTCAGTTAACACTGAACACACAGACATGACCCACTGGTTTGGATTCAATATCACCATTAATTTATAAAGGATGGAAAAAAATCAAAAGCTACTCCTGTTTTTTTTTCATTGTCAAAGTAATTTATTGGTAGTTGTTTGTGTACCGGAACAAAAATACAACACACTAAATAAAAATGTTAATTTGACATAGTATGACCAAATCCAGACAAATAAAAGCTAATAAGAGGCTAACTGACATGTAACTGGCTTCCTGGCAACAGCATACTTCCTGCTTACTTCAAAACCCTAATAATATGGGAAGACAATGAGCTGCATGTCTCAGGGTAAGCCCACATTGACAGACTTTGAAAACCACTGTGATAGATAGATAGGCAGACAGATAGACTCACCTTGCCTAGCTGCAGGTCAGAAATGGAGCAGGCATCTATGAAAGCCTGGGCGATGACAGACAGGCAGGCATCCATGTGATCTGTCTTATCGATGTCAAACACAAACTGAGGATTCTTCAGGATGTTCACCCAGAAACGCAGAGGTAAACTGCACAAACAGGGAAAGATAAGCTTTTAAAGCCTCGCACTTGCACACAGAGGTGACCAAAGGGGACTTTAATCATGCAGCTAAGCTTTTTACCTGTTGGTTTTCCAGATGTGCAGGGTGTCTGGGTCTGTGATGCCCCGTTTGTCAGCCTGCTCCTCCAGGAAGTCAAAGAAGTATTTAACAGCCAGAGGGGGGCGGTCTGGGGGGATGCTTAGGATGGCCTGAAAGAGGTCATCCAAGAACTTCTGAAGAGTTCCCTGTGGATGAAACAAAAATGCAGCTCATGCATTCACAAAGACATAGTTTCATGCTATATGGGACATTCTACATCATTCCTGCAGCTAATATGCGCCATGAAAACATGACAGACAACACACATATCTACAGTGGCCTCAGCTAAAATATGTTTGTAGTGCTGACAACATCAGCTGCTGTTTCCAGCTACCTTGGTAGACAGCAGGCGTGTCAGGTAGATTTCTGGCAGGACTTTCTTGCGGTGGCTCTGCCTGTGCGACTTCTTGGTCTCCATTAGCTCATCATGAGGTAGGACCTGGAACCCCAGAGGTCAACAGTCAAGATACTGCACATAAAATGGAAACAATAAACCAGCCCAATAAATGCTCCACTGTCTCTGCTGTCTCAGTTGCCAAAGGGAAATTTTCTGTTACATGCATTTGACACATGATCCGGAAACCGCATAAGGGTATTTTGACTGAATAACGTACAGAATAAGGGAAGTGATGGGAGTTGGGAAATTCTAAAAGGCTTTCTTCATTTGCTGAGTACCGGATCATGTCTGTGGCTTGCTCATACAGGTCGAAATAGGGGTAGGTACAAGAAAGAAGCAGTCAAATTCCACCTACTTGGAAAGAAAAAAAAGACTACAAAAATGTCCTGTAAAACTGACTATTCACCCGGCAAATTGTGTTCCAAAGAACTCATTATTCTAAAGTCAAAGGGCCCATATCTTGGCTGACGTTTATAAAAGAGCTTAAGCGGCATTAGTGCTGTCATGTCCTCTCAGCAGCTTTCCTTTTCACCTCCATTCACCCCGATTCTCTCTGTCATCAGACCTGCACCGGGCTGACTAACACTGGCACACACAGGAAAAGCTCAGACAATAAACTTGGGGACCACTTATAGAAACAGCGTGATTAGCCACGGTATATGTGGATACTCACCAAGTGTACATACTTCTCCGTATCCAGATCTTTCACTAGGAGACAAAAAAAGAAACATACAGCATGAAACAATGTGCAATCAGCAAGGTGAAGAACTGAAAGAAGGGGAAGAGACAGGAGGAGGGAGCAAAGAAGAGTGACAGATAAGAAAGAAAAAAAAAACAAGAGGGAGATTGACAGGAGAGCGAGGGAGATAGAGTACATGCGAGAGGAGAAAGTGATTAAGGTGGACTGTGGGTCGGTCGGGGAGGGGAGCTGTCTGAGAGAATGAAAGAGAAAGATTACGAGTGAAAGGAGAGAGAAAAGAGGGAGATTATAGGAGACAGACACACAGAGTCTGTGAGTGGTTGTGGAGCCAGTGTAATGAGATGGTAATGCTCAGGCCAACGCTGGGAAAGAGCATTAAAACTTGCTGGTTTATATATAGATCTAAACACAAACACATGCATGCACACATGCATGAACAAGATATGAGGACACATGTCCAAACACAAACCTGGATGCAATGACACAAAGACAAATAAATGCGGTAAATTATTGTACACACAAACCAACACAAAGGTAGGCATTTGTGCAGATATACACAAACACACACACACACACACACACACAACCAAACGCATGGTGAGTGTGTTCTCATTACAGCCCACTCTGCCAGAGATGCTCCCACCCAACGGGCCTCAGTCCAGACCCTCAACTCTGATCACAGGCAGGCAGGACGGTGTTTTATATTAGCCAGGGAGCACTACAGGCTCATAACACCCCCTCGATGCTTTGAAGCCGGAGCCAGGTTTGGTCCACATAAGCCTATTTTTGGCCCAGTATGAATGAGGGGAGAGGCTTTGATGGACAGAGCCTGAGCAGAACTGCGCTCTGGCCTGGTACTGATTATGTAAGGTAGACCCTAGACAACAAATGGACAAGCCCATTACAGGCTGTATGTAAACTCATCTGTCAACAGGCGGAGAAGTCATTATATTTCTGCTTGAGGCTGGACAATGGGCCAATTTGTGTCACATTTTTTCCCACAAGCTGACATTTGCTAATGGAATAAATCAATAACACAGAAAAAGAGCTCCATATGAAGCAGTAGCAAAACTCCACTTCGAGAATGTTTTGTGATTTATGAAGTGCGTTCAGATGACCACTCTGTCTTTTGGAAACGGAAGGGTGTGTGGTTTCATGCGACTTTACATGAGTGTATCGTGTTCTCGTGATCAACTAAGCATGTGCTGCTTCCTTTGATCAAGTGACTGTGTGTAGTTATCCAAGTGTGGGTGACAAAGTGTGTTTGAAGGTGACATACCTCTCCCCAGGGAGTTCTCTTTCTTGTCTTTCATGCTCATGGCCAGCGACGCCCCCTCCGGGACCTGAGAAGGGAGAGAAGTGAGTGAGGGAGGGAGGAAAGAGGAGAGAGGACAGAGGCCACGGGGTCAGGGGTGAGCGCGGGTGCAACCGAACAGCGTCATTAAGCGTGGCCTCGAGGGGAGTGTGGTGTTGAGAAGTGCAAATGTTTGTCCATGTGCATATGTGTTGGTCCTGCATGCATCTAGAGCAGTGGCAAGTCGGAGGAAGCCTGGCTGGGCTCATTAAAGTCAACCTGCAGTGAAATGGATTGAGCAGCCTTGCCGCTGAACCCAGACTGTTAGTACACGCTACAGCTCGTTGCATTCACAGCTCTGTCCCAATGGCTCAGCAAAAACTAAACAGAGCACTTAACAAGTACAGGTAACAGGTCAAAGGTTGAGGGTCACTGAGTGTCTGTTTACTCACGCACAAATGAACACAGTCATAAGCAAACATACGCACACAGGGAAATATTCCTAATGGGATACCAGTCCGTGACTTTCGAAAACTTGGTCCTTGGTTATTCTTTGTTTTGGGAGCAAAAGTCTTCACGTATGTCAAAAAGGAAACTTTCCTAATGATGAGCTGCACAATGATGTGAAAGTCAAAGTGCATATGTATTATTCATGGTAACAGTTACTGTATAGATAGTATTTTCAATATCTCATATAATATCACTTCTGAACATTTTAGTAGTGGAAAACATTTTAGATTTGTAATTTGTTAATCATCTACAAAGAGTCACCCTGTAGATGTCAACCCAGTATAATACATTTTAGCTTTCATTAATAGTGCCTCAGTCTTTACGATAAATACCACACATAAGTCACCCTTGTCAGAAAATAGTGTTTGGCTTATTGTTACTTCACTTGGACGTTTGATCTCAACTGCGCAGAATGATTAATGTGCACAGTTTGTTTTTGCTGGGCTGAGCAAGGAAACTTTCTCTGTGCTCACTCTAAATCGGAATTTAAGATGTGTCATGACGTGCATGATTTGTTGTAAACCAATCAAAGTCCTGTATGCAAATGACACAACTGTTATTTAGAAACTTGAAACCTCAACACACATAAACTGTGAACAGGAAACATCTTGCGTTCATTACTTAAACGTTTGAAAGATATATTTATGTGTCCTTGATTATAAAAAGAAAGATGCAGAGGAAGTTGCTAATTTATCTTTTTGAGAAAGAAAAACTATAACTTTGTTATATAAGTAAATAAATGTAAATAAAACTAAGTACTAGTACATACTGTATATAGTTAAAGTAAATAAAACTGTTTGCCACCCTGCTCTCATGTAACACTGACATTTGGAACCCATGACACCAATCACAGGGGCTTCTCACATTCAACACCCCCACCGATGCTGTTACAATAACAGGGATACACAGCTCCACCATTACAGTGCCACCAGAGCAGCCTCACACACACTCACACACCTGGTAATGGAAGACTGTGTTGAGTTTCTTTCGACCATCCTCCATCACTGATGAATTGTCCAGGTCCTGCAAAAGTTTACTGTTGCTACCGGAGTCAAACCACTCTGGAGGGAGAAAAAAGTGCGAGAGAGGAGCAAAGCAATATTAGACAATTTCATCCTAAAGTTGGACAGGAAAATATGTGAGACAGAGGGCAGCCGTGCTTTAACTCTCAGTGTCACGACCTGTGAAAATATTCTCGGGCCATTAATCAAATCAGCTCTGCAGGCTCCGCAGCTTTGAAAGCAATAACTCTTTGTGATTATGACTGTACACTCTCCTCAATGCATTCTGTCATTTATTATATTACAGCCTCAGGTTAGTTGAGCTTCATGAGAGGAATTGACCTTTTGCAAAGGAGATTACTATATCTTGGTGGGTTGGGGAGGGGAAAGGATGAAAATAATCAGAGAAAATGTGCTCTTACCTAGGTCTACATCCTCTGCTCGAGGCCACTGGGAGAATGGCAGATTTTTATAAAAGGCCTCTATGATTTTTTCTTTCACCTGGCAGATTGTGTCTGTGTTCATGACCCTGACAGACAGCGAGTCCATGCCACAGCCCTGGAAAGACACATTCATGTTCTGCAAAAACAAACACAGAGTGGCACATGTCACACCTTGCAAAAGTCTGTGAGTTTTGAGTTTCAGCATGATGGAAACTTTCTGGCATCATCTCTGACCTCTAAGAGCAAAACTGAGGATATGAAGGATGAATTAGGTGTGTAAGGTATCAGACCTGTGGCTTGGCCTCAATGTTCTCACGCAGCAGCCATTCCTCATTGAGAGTGTAGCGGGCCTTCCCTGTGATGGCGTCTATAGAGCCCTTGTTGATCTGTTGCTTGATTGCACACAGCAGCAGGAAGAAAGGCTCACCCACTGTTTCCTGAAGAATGTGGCAGAGCGGAGAAGTCAAAAATCAGAGCAGTGGTAATTAATCCTGCCTTGTTGCTTTGCCGAGCCTCCTCTCCATCCTCACCTTGAGGTAGCTGTACATGCAGATGGACATCCAGTTGGTCAGCATTTTTTCCACAACAGACTCGGTGCGGCGCAGCATCAGTTTGGGGTTTTTCGAAGCCGAAGCATCAATCAGATCCACCAGCAGATCTTTCATGATACTGGTGTAGTACTCGAGCTTACCGTGGAGGGCGATGGTGAGCAGGGATGCCAGGCTGCATCTGAAGGACGAGAAAAAAGATGAGCAGATGTGACAGATGAGTTAAAACATGAACGTACCTGTCAGTGTGTGGTCAGCGGAGGTTAAAAATTTACATTGCAGAAAAAATAACAAGGCTCACTTCTCCCCAGAGTACCTGTGACTGAGGAGCCAAATAAAACCCTGATCCAGGGAGTGTCTGGGTGACTAAATCCAGAAGTGCAGGGGATTTCCCTAACAAAGCCCCTTTAATCCAGGGGAAAGAGCCTACATCAGTCAGTAAGCGCTGATGCTGAGCTGGGACAGCAGTGTGGTCTTGCCTGGAATTTCTCTCTCTGTTTCTCCACAATGACTGGCTACTTACGGGAGACTAAGACCAAACAGCTGCAGTGATAGTTGACCAAGAACTTACAAGATGGAGCAACCACTTGCTTAAACGCTACTGATGTTGTGTTGTATAAAGGAGAGTTTTGCATGAGAAGTAAAAAATAAATCCTGCTGTAATCACTGAAAAAATAGAGACGGCTATAAAAAGCAAGTCAACAGTCATGTCTGTCTTTAAAACTGCTACTTTGGTTGTAGCTTAATTTGTGCTGCTGCTATATTCAAAAAGTGTGTCACAATATTTTGTTGACATTTGCTCTTTTTATAGAGAAATGTAAAATTAATCTGCATTAGCAGACGTTTTGGTCTTATACTTGGTGTGTTTTATTTTAGCTTTGGTATCCACCAAATCCTGAGAAATATAACAAGCTCTTCAACTAATAAATACAGACTGTCTATCTGCCATTTGCTGCTTATATTGTAACTGCAGGAAAAAGCTGTGGCCAAAAACCGTGCTGCTGCTGAGACCATTTATGAGAAAGTGAACTTGCGGTTTGGGAAACAGTGAACTTAGACTCTTTAGACATAAGAACTACACAGTTGGGTGATAATTTCTATCACTGCAAACGACACATTTCACATTACACATGATCCACTGATCCACTGACATTTCATATTTAACCTATAGCAGCTTTGAAAATACCTCACAATCCAGTGCAACACATCACGGCTAACCACAGCCTGACAAATGACCACAAAATTGGTCCCTGAGTAAGTTTAAATCTTGTAATTGTGTAAATTATACTGATTTATTGGCTTATCAGTCTGAATATTCATTTTCAGTCATGTGTCAGCTGAAGCTTTTACCTGTCTCGCACAGCAAAGTCCTTCTGTTGCTCCAAGGCATGGACAAATGTGACCAGGAAGTGCTTGTTGTTGAGAAGAGTGGAGAACAGGGTGATGCCTTCCTCAACATTAGGTCTTGTTGTGTTGTTGGCCTGATGACAGAAGGTGGATGAAACAGTTATTTCTCTGTGTGACTTCACCTAAGGTGCATTACGCACCTGCTGCACCCTCCCTAATCTATTTCACCCCATGTCTCAAGTGACCCATCTAGTGAACACTTCATCTTTCTATCACAGTTATTCCTTCTTCTTCTTCTTCTTTAGGCACCCCTCTTGGGTTCTTTCTATTGTATCTGTATCTCGCACTTAGGTCCCTGCCTGTGTGTGATTGTCTCTAAATGTGCCGACTCGACTTAATGAGTATGGCCTATCTATGGGTGCGACTAAGCAGCGGTGTGATGAAGTCTTCCCTCTGGATTGCAGCCATATGGTGTGGTTTGCAGCCTGACAGAAGGAGAACAGGGGTGTCCATTAAGATAAATGCCCGCCTGTGAGATTTATTTGCTGTGACCTGGAAAACACTTCCTGGGAAGACGATGTAGATCCAAGGCACTTCATCACCGTTAGACAGCCTCCCCCGGCTGCCGACCCAATACTAGCTCCGCAATCGTTACTTTCTCTTTTTCTAATGTGCACGCACGTGCTTTCACTTTCAGCACGCATTCACATAGAGAGGTGTGAAAGTGCTCGCTACCTTTTCCTACTCTCTCTCTGTATAATTCTCACTCCGGTGCACCTCTCTGTTACGCACATGCACAAAACAACTAGAGATGGACTTAAATGAATAGCACACTGTTGAGTTGTTTCAGGAGCCAGTGGGAAGTGTGTCAGCAACCTGCCATCAACTTTGTGGCGAGCTGAAAATGCTTTGTTTCTCACTCACAAGAAACCACTGAATGACATGCATTAGTATTCACACACACGAGCGCACAACGATGTACAGTCTACTGACGTGCTCCAAGAATACATTATACCAAGCGCACAAAGAGACAAATGCACAATTTACTTTACTCCTCAGCAACAACAAGCCCACTTTAAAGCCTTAATAAGCTTTAGCGTGACCAAGTTGAGTAGCAAGGGAGTCCAAAAGGACCAAATCAAGGCACTCTGGCAGAAGGAAGCACAACCTAACCTAACATCCTAATGGCTTAACCCTTCACCTGCCAGTCTTGCAGCAGCGGGTGGGTCTCTGGCAGCGCTCGAGGGCCCAGAGTATCGTTTTCGTAGGCGGGCTGGACCAGACTCTTCTCGTAATCTGAACACATCTGAAACACACATAAACATATACAGAAAACTTTAATACAAATCCAGCTCTAGACATAAACATAGGAAGATAGATAGACAGGGGACACAGAAAGAGCTTCCCCTTGAGATTTGAGAGGTAAATTTTCAGTCTGGAACCAAGGGGCAGAATTTCCAGAGGAGGCGTTGAATAGGCCCCGACTGACCATGAAAGGGAAACATGACACCATGACACAAAACGTCATGAGCCTTAATGGCCTTAGAGACAAACTGACCCAGAGCCAGGAGGCAGCCTTTCAACGCTGGTCTGTCATTTAGGGACAGCTACATTTGGCTTGTATTCGTATTCTATGTCTAACACTGTTCTGTACGAGTGTAATCTAGGAGCACCAGAAGCACGCGTACGTGCTTGTTGTCTTAGCGGGACACTATAGAGAGACGACACTGAAACAGCAACACTTCAATTTATGTCTCCCTCTATGTGGCATTTCAACACTTTCCCCACTCACTTCCCTCACAACACACACACACACACACACGCACGCACAAAAACAGTTTCCAGAGTGCAGTGCAACAAACCATCGAGGCTACCGTTGCACAAGAGTGTGTGTATACTTAAAAAAAAAAAACTGTGTGGGTGTCCGAGCTGAGTGAAGAGTGTGTTTTGAGAAATCAGGGGGAAAGTTTCCTTGTCTCGGTGCCTGCCATTGTTCTGTCTCCTTGAAAGTCCATGCCTGTGGTTGGAAGACAAAGCCTGCTGCGTTGTCTGTCTGAATCTGTGGAAAAACTCCCACCCACAGATAGGCCCACAGTCTACCTTTGGGGTGGACAGCACTTCATAAAAATAACTACCTGTAGAGAACACATAAACTCTCCTACAGGGCGCTAAACTGTGCTGCACTTCACTACATCTCTACTATATGTTTAAAAGTTCCAAGGTGAATTTTTATCCTGCATATTACAAATGTTGGGAAATGTGAGTTGGGACACGCAGGAAAAAAAAAAACATTAAAAACCCCATAGAGAAAAATGGTATTGTCAGTCTGCCATTTGAAATCAGATAGCAGGGGAAAAATAGCTTTTCTCACCTTGGGAAAGAACGTACGTGTGACAAACTGTTTGTACTCCAAAAAGGGGATGCCCTGGCTGCGATTCAGCTCCTTGGTTAGGTCAGTCATGTCTGTCTGCAGCTCTGCGAAGCCTGAAAGAACATGAAAAGAGAAAGATTGAGTAGTTCTTAAATCCTGGGACTGTTTTTAAATCACAGTTGCTTTGCATTTGGCTCCCCAACCTTCATTTGTTGCTAAGCAAAATGAGTCCAAAATCTGTTTTGAGGCACAATAAACATCCAGTTCACTCAGACAGCTGCGGCATCTGAAAGGATGTGGCTAATTTCACTGGAAGAGATTTTACATTAAAGTGACACGCAGTTGTATCATTGGGCTTTTTTAGATCAAGTGTCTTGTTCTGGTTAAATACTTGGTATACCAAACACTGATCCTCTCATCTTCTTCCACTCTCTCTCTCTTTCCCAGGCTGTGCAGCTCAGTACGGCATGTAGGCAAATATTTACCAAAAGATAATCAGAGCAGCAAAATCCAGTCTAGAGTCCTCATCCAAAACATGTGTGCAGGCTGAGGTTTACATGCAGTAACAGCATCCCCCATGTCCAGAGTTTAATCTGCATGCTAATATTAAAGTTACTCTATTTTGTCGCATGTTTGTCTCTAATGAGATGCTGGAGATGGCTTTATAGAAAAACGCTTCCTGTAGCAGGATGTAAGACGTATTTGGGTTACAATATCAGTTTCTCCACAGTGTGTTTGTGTAGAAAGAAGAGAGTACTAGACCTGAGGGAATTAAGACATATTTCATCACTCCTCCAGGTTATTTATCCTCCTGCTCACTAAAGCGACCTCTAAACCACCAATAAGTTCACACCATAAACTTCTGATTCGATGCAGAAGGTTTAAATACAAAACCTCCCCTGTTCCTCACTTTTTAAACATACACCATATATAACCTCTCATTCCGATAACTTGGAGTTTGTCAATTTCCCATCTTCTTCCACTCCCCTTTTTTATGCTTTTATCAGAACTATCCCTCAGTATGTGCACCCTGAACTCGGCCACAAATCTACCCTCGTCCTCTGTCTAAATACCCTCTCCCCTCCTCCCCTCTCTCTCCCACGCTTGTGCTTCTCCTCGAACTCACAGCCCTAACTCCAGCTCCTATCGCTTCCCCCCCCCCTCCATTTCTCTTTCTCTATCCATCCCTCCCATCTCTTCGCCATAAATCTGGCTGCTCAGATGCGGAGTGGCCTTCACACGGCTATACTCTAATGGTCTAGACACACAAACATGCACGTACACGTAGAAAACACGCAGACACACACACACACACGCAGCCTTGTTCCTATAGGCCAGGCAGCGCAGAGGTGATGTGGCGACTGACTGTTTCTGCATGTGACTGATCATTTGTCAGACGCTGTTTTATGAGTCACGCTTACTAGGCACAAATCTGTCAAATGTTGTATCTCCCTCCTACTTCAGACTAGAAACAAAATCTTAAACAAACACACCTTTATGCTCACACACACACGCAGACGCACACAGAGACAAATACACAAATCTGTGTTCAATATTTCCGTCTTTCCAAAAGCTCTTTTTTGGAGTCAGTCGACACAAAACATCATTTGAGATCTAAAGCACCTTGATAGCAAAGCTCATAAAAGAGCAGAGTGTGTTCATGTCCGTGCATGTGTGTGTTCCTGTGTAAACACACCTTTGCGGATCTCCTCTCTGATCTGGGACTCCATCTCCTCCATTTGGAGTAGAGTTTTCTGCCAGTAGCGCTCTGCCCTTCTACTCTTTGTGCAGTACACTACAAGAGCTGAGAGAAACAGAATACAGTTTATATATGTTTTAAATCAAAGACAGTGATCACATGCTGGAAGCTTCCAGTAAATCAGAACTTAATAATGCGATCAAAAAGGGGGGTAGGGGAGGGAGCGGGGTTATGAAATTATGACATAGTTGTAGATCACGTTTTGTGAGCCTGTGAAAAAACTGTGCACAAATGGTTGACTGTGTGTAAACAAAATTTCTACAAAAATGTTTTTAACAGTGAGGTTCTGCTCAAAGTCTGCGACAAAAAAGTAGAAGAGAATCCACACTAGCACCAATTTTGCTCATACACAAGCCCTGCCCTGTCCTTCGCAACGATTACCGTACAAATACAGTACACACACAGACACGCACGAGTATTCAGACAGACTAGACAGTGAGAGCAACAGTGGAGCCTTTGTGGACTGGGCACTGAGGAGGGATGACGCACAGAAAAAAATATGACCCTCGGATTCCTTTTGTCTGTTCCACATCTGGAGCATCCATCGCTACAGCAGGCGCACATCCCTCATCTGCTAGCGAGCATGTGTACACAACCTACCCACAGTGCACAGCAGAAGGAGCACGCAGCACACCACAATGGACACCACGATGGCCAGCTCACTGCCACCAAGCTGCACTTTAGCAATAGTGTGATAGAAGTTCCCCACTTTCACCTAAAAAAGAGAATAAGAAACATGTAAAAAAAAAATAATGCAATTTTTCAAGGACATACTTCCTCTTTTTTTATGCCTAAACATCATTTCCAAAATTGTGCAACAATTTCCTAGAGTATGTAAACAGCCAAATGGCAGCATTTTGGTTATCATTATGCCAAATAGAAGAAATGTAATTTTGAGGCTGAGACAAAGATGGATGAAGACCGAAACAGGGGTAGGGGACAGACACAGCAGTAATGAGCAGGTACAGTAGTGACAAGCACTTTCTGTAAAACATGTTCTTAATGAGAACGCCTGTGCCTGCACACAAGCACATGTGCACACACGCATCATTTGTTTCACGGACACAGGTGCAGACAGAGAAAAAATTAGAGTCTGTGGATTTTGAAAAATGGTCTCTTGTTGTAACCAGCTGAAGGAGTCACCCAGTTCAGAGTAACCCAGATGTGACAAGAAAACTACTTTCACTTCTGCCTTCTGATTAGTCAGCAGGGTCCCTTCTTACATCCTTCCCTTTCCTTCCACAACTTGAACATACTTCATAAAAAAAAAGCGTCACATAAAAAAAACATTCAATCCTCTGACCAAATCCTTCTCACAGTGTTTTTACTCTCAGAGGGGAAAATAGCTTGCTGGGCTCCCAATTTCTTTTCTTTTTCTCTGGCATTTATTTACCTAGACCAGCAAAGAAAAGTCCTTCTTCCAGAGACTACAACAACTAAGCCTGGTGTAATGAAGCGGAAAATGCCATTGTTCCATGTTCCTGTTTCACTTGGGCTACAAAAACATTGCTTCTCCACATCCTCTTCTGCAACTCAGCTACACTTCAGAGACGAGCACAGCACACCCATGGAAAAATAAATCTGCCGCTGAAAGTAAGTGAAGAAACACAAATGGCCATAAGCTATGCAACAGCCCAACATATATGCATTTATTCAAATGTGCCAACGCAAAGGAAGATATATGTGCGCTTCGTATTTCTGCCCCTGTCGAATGTGCACACAAATCATCCTCACTGCAGCCCACCCATTTGTGTTATGGCATCTCATCTGACCCTTGCCCTGCCTTTATGTCTTTGCTAATTGCTTGTGTTTATTCTCAGACATCCTGAGAGACAGACGGGGGTGGGTGGGCATTCGAGCGAGCCACAGGTACACCAGGAGAGAGAGACAGAGAGAGATGAAAGATGCTTTACTTCCATTTCTGTGTCAAAGTTCTTACAGTACAACTCAGCTGAAGGGGAGAGACGTGTTTCTGAGCCATTTCAGCAAAGCACTCCAAGCCTGGCTCAATTTTAAATATGAATGAATGGATTTTGCCTTAATAAAGCCTTATCATAAAAGACTAGAATGGACAACAACAGATGGGAACCATGGGTAGAGGAAGGAGAATGTCCTGATTAAGACATTTAGTAATGATGGAAAAAATATGGAGACAAAACAAAAACAGTGGTAAGAAGTGAGATCATGCCTGAATCAGAGGATTCAGGCCTTAGTGTGAGCAGAGAGTGTCTGTGTTAAAGGTGATAGTAAGATTGATAACGGATTAAAGAGACTGTGGAAAACATTTCAGTGTTTCGCTGTAGCAATGTGCCGCAGAGTGACAGCTCACCACCCCCACTAACTGCTGATTCATGTTGACATGCTCAGAGACTACAAACCATTCATAATGTGGAGAGAGAGACACACACACACACACACACACACACACACACACACTCACATCCCTGACTGTGCATGGACCTGAGCGGATCAAATCTGTTTCAGTGAACATCACAGATGGTCTGGACTCTTGTCTAGATGGACTAAATGTCTAGTTTGAGTTCTTTGAGACAGATTGGTGATAACCTTAAATTAACAGGATCTATGCAGCAATATTTCCAACACAAGGTTGTGTGTGTATGTGGATTTTATTGTGGTTTTACATGCTTGAATACTTACAGTGACAGGCAGCTCCCTCTCATTGGTGCTCAGCAGTTCGTTGATGGTGCAGTGAAACAGCTGGTCATTATGGAAGCTGATGTTACAGGGATAGGGGCCAATCATCACCGAATATTCCTCCGGCACCAGTTCTAGATCGCTTGGCCCTTTCTGATGAAATGAACAAAAACAGCCGTCAGTTGGTCAGCGGTATTCAATAGGTGCAGATAACATTCATAAAGAGCACGGCAGCCTAACTCACATTTGCATGCAGACATGTTCTCATACACACACACCTAAGACTGAGCCGTGGTCACCCTGCTGTCACAGAGCGGAAGACAGCACGAAACTCATCTAGTTTGGGCTAAAGTTCAGTTTAAAGCAGCAAACAATCTCGCTGCTTCTCTCACATGGCCGGGGAAGTTTCTACAAACAAACCGTCTGACAGTCGGCCCAAAATAACATTCTCAGGGCTTTTTTAGAAGCCCGTTAGAATTAGCTGCACAGATCCCTTTTTTATCAACCCAACTCTGTCCAGTGTCAACCCAAGCCCTGCTTTTTAATGGTGAAAGCTAGGTTAATTATAGTGTTTAGTAAATTAGACCAGTTTGGCCTGTTGAAACAGTTTTTTCTGCAGATAGTCTGAAAAAATAAGCCTGACGAGGATTTAGTGATTTCAGCAGAAATATCCAAATTTGTGATTAAATACTTTGTATCTGTATCTATGATGTCAAATTTGTCATTTACCAGTCCACAGTCTGTGTCTCCATGGACTGTCCTCCGGCCTAGTGCATCGACTCTGACCGTGTGCCAGTAAAGTAAACTAGCAGTTGTTGTTTCAAAGATGGATGGTATGTATCAATGTTACCTTTATCATCCTGGAGTGTGCGAACAGGGTTTTTATCACAGTAGAAACTAAAGGTCTTCTGATTATCTAGCAGTCCAATCCAACATTGATTGATTACTGCTTTAATAGTAATAGCAACGTGTCTCTATAGATTTCTGCATATCATGTCTTCATATGTTATTTATAATTACAGAATAACACGGTATATTATGTTGACTGTTGTTTGAAAATAAATTAGTTTATTTCACAGTCTTGGTATTTATGAATGTAATTTTTAAAATGAAATTTTACTTCTTATTTCATTAGCTATGATGATGCCATTCTCCCTGAGGTGACGCTGATGTCTAGAAACACAGCAACAATATTATAAGAAACACAAGCATACATTTATTCATCTAGGTTAAAACCAAGTCACATTTAGCCTGATTTTCCAAAGCTCTGTACTTGTTGAAAAATCTAACCAGGAGGTACATCTGTTTTAAACAGTTTGGGTAAGAATTTGATAATTTGCCTTTGTTTTCTCTTCCAAATAATTTTGGCTAACTTGGGGGTTTGTCTGCAACATGTTTGATCATCTGATAGCTTATGTTTTTTAAGCCATCAGTGTTCCTTTTAGCAACGGTGCAGCATTCACAGATCTCTGCAATTAACTTGGTATATACTGTGTTATTTTTATCAACAGGATTGATGGCCAGAAGTATGAAAATGAGACACAATTTGTGTGAAACTATAATTTTAATTTAATATCAAAATGACAAGTGAGAAACTGTGCCTGTGTGTACGTGTGTATGTGCGTGTTTATCCCTGTGTGCTTCCTTGCTTTGATTACACCCTTCGGCCCTGTCCTGTCCCTACTGCAGGATGCCACCCCCTGGGTCTCAGAGGGTGTCAACAAATCCCTCTTAACACAGACATGCATACACACAGTGTGTGTAGCGCGCACACACACAGACACAGACACAAAGGCCGTTAAAACTATTCTACAAAATATGTTTTAGCGTATTGTAAAATACACATATAGGCCAATTTTCACACCTAAACTCATGGTACCAAAACAATGAAATCTAAAAGCCAAAACAGGAGGAAAGCAAACAGAACCCACCCACATTCCAGCTTAGGTCCCTAATATAGGATCTGGCTGACTAACACGCTCCCTATTAAACAAACACACACATTCTCTCTCCAGCCCTTCTTCCCTCTTAAGGTCCAACACAAGTGGAATCCACCTTCCTAAAAAAAACAGGAAGCAACTAAAGAGGGGCCCATGCAGACGGGCTGAGGCAGCAATTCCTGTAGGAGCATCATCCTGACATAGAAACACATGAAGCGGAAGCTGCATCATCTTCAGACTTCCCTATCTGTGTATGTCACAGCCATGTAGCCCTTGCATGAGGAATTCGTGCAGACAGGTGCTCAGATCAGCCAGAACACAGCAACATGGGACCTCCCACTGAGCTGCCATCACCCCCTTCCCCCCACTTCAGACCCCCAACAGAAAATCCACATCTTTGATGTGTTTTATGTGCCTGTGGTTTATGTGAATATGAATAAAAAAAAATGTTCAGCCCTGTCGGCTGTGCACAGTGGGTGCAGTCAGTTTATAGCAGAGCTGCTTTTGGAACCGAGAAACAAGCAACCTTTAGAAAATACTTGTTTTGAAACTGAATTTGGGTTTTAAAAAGCCAAGATTGTCACTCCAGTGTTTTCTGATTACAATGCATTTAAATCAGTCAGTTTTTCTCAGAAAATAAACAAATTCTAGCTATCATTAGTATACCTCTAGAGACAGAAATATTGGATGGTGGATCCATTACTGGTATCTGCTTTGGACTGAAATATCTATACAACTTCTGTTTAGTTGTTCAAACATTGTACAGATACATATTGTCCCAAGTATTCATTGGCTTTTCATCTAGCAATTGTGGATTTTCGGATAAGTTTTGCAAAAATTAAAACAGACTATTTTCTATATTAGGCTACTTTTAATTTCTGGTTAACCGCACTTAATATTCAAAAAACGTAAATCAAAAGGACTGACATTGGACATGTTGATTAAATTATGGCTTCATATATGAACATTGGTATTGTTGTTGCACTTTTGAATTGAATCCGATGAATTGTGTAAATCACAATATATACTTTATGTATCCAAATAATAGATGTATCTATGTATGTATATATGTTTACATATCATATTTAGGGGCACAACACTGATTGTAAAACAGTTGCTAATAAGGTGAAATATGTGCTTGACTTATCTGCAAACCTGTTTGGAGAAGCAGTAATCTGAACTTCCTGTCTAAACAGTGTCACTCACATTGATGATGAGTGTCAGCGGCTCTCCAAGGTGATGTTTAATCAATTTCTCTTTGCTGGCGGTGAAGAACTGAGGGTCTTCAACATACTCCAACAGGAAGTGACCTTTGTGAGGCTCCATTTCCTCTTCCTCTGGCTCGCTGTCAGAGGAGGGGGGGCTGTCTCCTGTGTAGGGGACTCCGTTCAGGAAGAACTCCACTGAGGTCTGCTGGGACTGGCTTAACGCTGGGGATGCGCAGGTGATCGTGGTTGAGGACTGCACTGTGCAACGCTGCACAAGGACCAGAAGAGACAAACTGCCTTACAATTGATTTTATATCTTGTTGATCATCATCATGAGATGGTCATTACCACAATCTAATTTAAATATAATTCACTTTGAACTATTGTCAGGAACCTAAATTAAATGTTTGACATTTGGAGAAATAGGCTTCACATCTAATTCTCTACAGAGAGTTAGAATAGAGGATCAATATCCCTGTTGTGTGTGTTCATGAAACTACAGCCATCATTACAGCTGTCAGCTTAGCTTAGCATAAAGACAAAAACGGAAAACAGTATTTAGTCTACAGACATGATCTAACTCATGTTAAGCTCTGCAGGAAAGCAAATGAGCACATTTCCCATTAGCTTTAGTATGCCCTATATCCAATGATTAGCTGATTACTCACTGTTTCCCCAGTTTCCAGCACCTTCATGGTGACACTCTGCACCAGATCGAAACCCTGGCCCGTCACTGTGATGATCCTGCCACCACTGTGACACCACAGAAGAGAAAGTGAGAGAGGGAGACAGAGCGAGAGAGAGAGAAAGACTCACATCTCAGCCACAACAAAAATGTGCCAAATTCATACTGTTATGCAAATACTTTGGAACACTGCACCAAAATACGACAGAAACAGGGGACCAGATAATAATGCAAAACAGTTTGACTGCAGTAAAAATCTGCACACAAGTCATCAAAGACATGCCGCTGCCCTCAAACACACATGCTGTGCTATTTAGAACACAAAGAGGGAGAAGATGCTGCACATCAGGACGACATTACAGTAATGGCTTATGTCAGTGACTGTGGGAGGGAACCACACAGTCATCCAGCTTGAGATTTTAAACATATTTTGGCTTTAATGTGTGTGGCACTCCACCTACCTGAGGTAGCTCTTTTTGGGGTGGATGTCGCTGATAATGGGGTTCTTCTCGTAGGTGTACGGGATACTAAGATCGTCAGTTTTACAGGGAACGTTTTCAAACTCCACACACACTGTCACTGAGTCAGTGTGTGCATGCAAGGCTGGAGGCATGATGCACTCAATGGTTTCGTCTGTTTTCCTACAAAATGAGGCAAACATTGTAACCGCACATCTTGTGATGTCTATGTGTCTAAGTCTAAGGCTCAATTCCAAATGTTTCCACTTGAATGAAAGTTATTTTTATTGTAGCCTGGCAGAAATTCATACAAACACAATTTTGCCAAAGGAGCTGAACTTCACCTTGACACTTGGACTCCAGTGGGGGTAAAGTGAAAAAAAAAGAGGACTAAGCTGACATGGGTTTTACTAAGGTGAGGGTTGACTTATCTGGAACTTGAAAGCAATACTTCTTTTCTTACTCATGTTTCCTTTCAGTTTTGTATAACACATTTTGCATTCACACCGTGAATTTAAATATTATTTGGGTCAGCCCTTTAAAAAAACACTATTAACACAAGCAAAACAAAGAACTGATGAAATTTTGTGCAAAAATTAACCAGATTGTGTCTTGCTTTCATTTGCAAATGATTATTTATTATTTAGACTTAACCTGGACTTGACTCAATAGACTAAAAACTGACTCTGGCTGCAAGCAGTTCAAAATGAGCCGGACTTACTCAATGATGGTGCATTCCAATGAGCCGTTGACCCTAACTTTGATCTGAGAGCCGATGTCCAGGTGATTCCCCGTGATGATCACTCTTGTTCCCCCAGCACGAGAGCCCTTATCTGGTATCATGGATGAAAGCTTTGGTACCTGAATACACAGAGAAATAAAATCACATTTATCACAAGACATCTGACTGCTTCTGTTACTGGAAAAGACAAGCTTACCTAAACAGTGGTTTTTGCTCTAGGATGGTTTTCTTATAACAAAATAAAATCTTTTCTCATTTTTGGAGGTTGAAATAGCTTGTCTTTACAGATTGGCTGAGGCAGCTGCTGACTATAACAGTAATTTAGTGAAGAAAACTGTGAAGACAGCCCACGCCGCAGTATGCTGAAGTGCTGCTCAAGCCAACAGGCCTTTGGGCTCAAGCAATCAGGACATCTACAGTAAACTGAGGCAATAACGTCCATGTACGCACATGACAAACTACATGCACCTGCAAACACATATACAGTGCATATACTGCACACACACACACACACAAAGGCTCTTCAGGCAAAGATGAATAGCCCTGTCCATCTCTGCATCTACCAGCATCAGCATTCCTTTCCAAACTTTCTATACCACCATGAACCTTGCCTCCAGGGAAACGTCTTATCCTCACTGACAGGATTCACTTCCTCAGTGTGTATGGACACCTATTGTGTGTTTCTGTGTCAGTGTGGGTGTAAGGAGCCAGATGTTTCCGTCTAAAGTGTTGAGGAAGGAGATGCAGAAGAGACACATATCCTGTCTCAAAAACGGTTTCCCCTTTCCCCAACATCTTCCCACCCCCCAAAACCCTGCAATAAAACCTGCGGTCACACTGAGAATCTCTGTGTTGGATAAAGAAAGTCTGAGAAGAGTTCCCACATAATGTTTATTATTCCGGATTATCTTCATGTTCATGTACCCAAGACGGGCTCCTAGATCAGGCTGATTTCTCACTGGGATGACTCACAGGCAGAGCAGCAGCAGCAGCTGAAATGAAAAACCATTCCCGACCCTAATTATGAAAAACTCTATTGATAAACAAAAGGAAACAAAGCACTTACATGGGTATTTCCACTGGCTAAATACTTAATCCAATGGGAGTGTGTGTGGGTCGAGGTCAAATAAAACAATGCTAGCTCGCCTGCCTCACCCAGTGATGAATTCAGAGCAAAGGGACATTCCAGCAAGCGCCATATTTGTTTTTGCTGGCAGCCAGTGTAGAATGACAATGGTGCTTAGTTGCAGCCGAGATAAACGTTTGAAGATTCCCACACACTTGCATTCCTCTGTATCATAAAACGCATCTGTTAACACTCAACTGACATAGTTGGGAAGGGTTTCCCAGTGGGGAACAAGGAACAAGAGAGTGTAGAAGAAGAAGAAGGATGTGAAGTGAGAGGCTGACAGAAGAGAAAGCAAAGATCAGCAGGAGGATAGACGTCTGGAGAATACTCACTAAGTATGAGAAGGTCTCTTTTGACGTTCCCGTCCCACTCTGTTCCACTTGCACTTGGACAGTATCTGGCCTGTCATGTTCAGACCTCCCAGTGACACACACCAGCCTAAAGAATTTAAAAGAAAGTGACCTCGTTGTTTAACCGTCAGTTAATTAAAAAAAGCAGCAGACAAAAACATAAATGCGTACATTTAATTAAAAATTGGTCATTTAAGAAGGAGCTGCTCATCTCAAATTACAGGTGAAGGGAACCAATACAAAGATTAAAAAAGAGATGTGAATTATGACTGTTACACAAAGACACATAATTAATCTTGTAGAATTGTGGTTATGAACTAATTCATCAAATCACATCACATTTACATATGGAATCCAATAAGGAAGCCTTGATATATCACATATTAAGAGATGCAAAGTTCAAAGCTCTCCAGACCAGATGTGTCTGAACCACAGAGGAGATTAAGGGGCTGCTGAGACTTGTTCTCTTGCCTCCTGGCTGCCATTAAACCCTGTGTCATCAGCGCACGCTCTACAGGGACGTCTCATATTAATGACATCGTGTACCGAGGCACAGAGATCTACTGTTCCGAGACCTCACAGGGATAAACGTACGGGTAGGGGCGAACGCACCTTTATCACCTCACATGATCCCCTTCCAGATTGACACCCTGTCGGTTTATTTAGTCAGGTGCCTGGTGCTACAGTGGTTTTATATTTTCTTCTTGTGATCAAATGATTGACAGAGCAACTGTGGGGAATTTACATAAGTGGAGGAGCTGTGTTTTATGTAGGAGGACCTGGCAGGACACACGGTAAGACGAGGCTGGGCTGGACAGATTTGGGCTTGGCTGGGGTCAAGCTGTCAGTGCTGAGATCATAGAAGAAGCTGCATCTGAGTGTGTTTTTAAATGACTGGTCTTCTCTCGCTATTCTGTTTTACCAAACCAAGCCCTGAACCACTGTGGCATTTAATGAGTCTGATTAAAACATGGATTTTCTTTATAAGCCTCAAGAGCTGTTATAAATACCGTACACTAACAACCTGCACAAATAGACATCTGTTGATTGCAGGATCTACACTTCTGCTCATTAATTACAGGAGCATCGAGTAAAGAATGTCATTACAGTAAAATTACACTCTGTCAGTTGTGGGCAATGAGGGCAGGCTTGCACCTGTTTTAAGAAAACGCATCATTTCACATGCAGTGGATCGGGAACGAAGAAAAAAAAGAAAATAAATTAAATGAGACTATTCAGAGATTCAAGCCTAAGGGAAATGAAAGAAATTGAGCCCGAGTCAGCCTTAACCTGCAGGGCTGCTTCGGGCCCTACTGGACGCAACCTGAACCTGGCAGGAAATGTTTTTGTTAGAACCAAGGCTTGACGAATTCATACAAGAGTTCTGTAAATTAACTTTAGATTTTTAATACCTTATAAGACTTTATTAAGAAAGCTGAATCCCATGTTTTGCAAGAATCCTTTTAAGCCAGCAGGTAGCCTGATGTGAGTGTGTGTGTGTGAGCTGAGGGTGACGTGGATGCAGTGTGATCCTACTCAAGCAGACGCTCAGTGGGAACAGACGGAGCCTGGGTTGACCCCTGCTCTACATTTCACCACAGCCCTACTGTGAAGATGTTATGGGTTTCAGAGGGCAATATTTTGGCTAGTACTGAAATGTCTCTGATAATTTCCCTCAAGTGGATGATGAGGATCATCAACAATCAAGTCCGTATGTTAGGATATGAGTGTTTTGCCTGGGTGCTGCTAAATGGACAGGGCGAAGGCCACTCTGGGCTCATGTGAAAATGATAGAGAGGGCAGAACGGAGCCTCTGAGCCAAATATCTAGAGAAGTACTCCAGTAAATGAGATGCACCTAGACTGAGTGTGCCATTAATTAAAATGTTGACACCAAGTGCGTGGAGCACCTCTCCAGAGCTGCACATTCTCCTTGTGGCACGCAGATGTGAACTTTAACCTCTCAGCACACGAGCAGACACCTGTCTCAACAGTGTTAAGGGGGGTCAAATGTGCAGGTGTGTGTATGAGCGTGTGTCTGCATCTGGCATGGCTTTGAGAATTTTAAATTGTTTGGTATTAACTGTTATTTAAACAATAATTACACCTTCAAATGGGATACGTTTTGAATAGATTTACATTTTGCTGTTTAAATTAGGTTTGAACTAAGAGCAAAAGTTAAGGCTTAATGTAAATGGTTTAAGTTGAGATAGGATTAAACCAAGGTCCCCAGAAGGATAGGACTTACATGATGTACGTGTGTGTGCAAGTCAAATGTGCTGACACTGTCAGATGCACTGAGGTGTTATGATTTGTCAGTGCCATTTCCAGCAACTGGGATATTCTGTGCTGTCATAACAACCAGCCGCGGCAGCCAATAAGAGATGACGCCATGAGATGAGATCACCACTGGAATGAAATGTGAGTCAGTGTTTTCGACATGTGCGGTTTGGGGGAATATGTCAGGTAGCTGGAGTGACAGGTAAGACCCGCAGGTCACCCTGAAACTGGTCCTAATACAATGATTGGCTTCAGTGGAGCAAGACCAGATAAACAGTTCCATTCAAGGAACATTACAGATACTGAATGGAAGTATGGATGTAATTGTAGAGTTACCGACTTCCACTGAGCTCTGTAATGCCAGTGTCAGAATGGGGTCCTGCTGTCTCCATGGTGACAGTGTGATGGTCCCTAAGCTTCAGAGGGATGGAGATAGATTTATTTAAAATCAGAGGTGTGTTGCATTTTAATAATTGTGAAAATTTGCCTCATGAATACAACAGTCTATTGTCCACCTCTCTGTTAAGAGGTGCATGGTGGTAGTTTGTGAGAAGCACGTTCGTAACATATTTAGAGGTGGGACATGTGAACTTTTTTGCTAAAATTAAAGATGGTCAATCATTAACAAATCAAGCTGCACTAAAACATTAGTGTTTTCACTGCCTTTTTTTTATTGAGGACGACCAAGATTCTGAAGTTTGCTTTATTGTCTCATTTATTTGTTGCAAGAATTATTATATAACACTGGCAACTCTCACAGTTTTTATGCTGACAATGCATGGAAAAACTCAGCTATGTTGAAATAGTAGCAGCCACATCGCCTCCAGCCTTATGCAGAGATAAAGAGCGGGCTCACGTCTTTCTCACTTCTTCCCACATGTCCAGATTTTTTTTAAACTGTAGCTCCAGCCAACATTTTATTTAGAAGCTTATCAGATTCCCACAGCTTCCTCTGGAGCACCAACGAACCTATACTATTTTTAAGTACAACAAATATGCGGAAGTACTCCTAAAGACCTGTATACAGTATCTGCTTTATACATACAGTTCTGTTGTTCAAAATCATGGCACCTCTTCACTTTGTTCATGTTTTTGCCAGATAATAAGTCAACTCAGAGATGGACAGCTTACTTTCAGTATGCATTACAATAAAAGGTAATGTCACCCTCACTGTGCTGTCTGGTTTGAGTTTTTCCTTTGGGTGGTTCAGGTTTGGTTTCACTCAGTGCTCATGGCTGCAGTGTAACGTACATGGTGAGACAAATCACATGGCGAGGTGTCTATTTCTGAGATTCTGTCCACCTGAGCACTCACCTGTCTGAAAGCATGTCGGTTACCATGACAACATATAATTGCTAGCTATCATCTCACTAGTCCTAGTTGCAGCATAACTGCATATTTAAACAGGGATATAAATATAAATGATATTGATGTGTAGGCCAGGCTCTCGTTGCTTCCACACTGTCAGCTTGACAAAGTAGATCCTTTAAAGGTTAACTAAAACTAGATAAATATGACATATTGGAAATCTAAAGGAAAAAGGGTCACACACCCTTTAGCAAAGAATCTAGGAACATAAAGGTGTTGGCATATTTGTGAATCCTAATTCAGGCGTACATTGTCATACTTACTCAACAGAGACAGTGAAGCGCTCAGTCATGAGCTTACAGTCCACACCTCCGATAAGAACCTTCACTGCTCCAGCCCTGCGGCCCAGGTTCTTGCCCTGTACTGTCAGCAATGTGCCGCCTTCCACTGGACCCCGCAGGGGGGAAATCTGACAAAGACAGAGCGAAGTAATGAACCAGGAGGAAAAAAAAAAGCCTGTGAAATCCTTGTAATAAGCACGATAAATTAGAGCTAATAAGCAGATTACCTCCCTAAAAATGTTCCACTAATAATAGGTGATAATGAACATGACAAAGAATTAAGAGAATGGAGATGGTGTCTCTGACGGTGACATGGAGTGTGGCACACAGAGGCATAAGGACAAGTGGTCCATGTAAGTGTTCTTCTGCTGAAGACTGAGATCTAATTGAACAGACACGTGGTTGAGGCACACACACACACACACACACACACACGCGCACACACAAAGCTGTGCCAGTCTGAGACTCTTCAGCCTCTAATCCTCTACAGCACATGCAAATAAAGAGCAGCCTAAGAGCCCCCTTCACATCCCACAAGAGACAGACAGAGTGAGAGAGTGAGGGCTGGAGAGGCGAGGTGGAGAGCACGGCAGAAAGGTGGATGAGTGGGGAGGCAATTTAGGGAACCGAGTGTCACGAGGAGAGTGAATGCTGATGGTGGTGGCGAGAGAGCAAATTAATACACAGAGCCATTCCCTTTCATCTGTTTTCCTGTCTCTGCTCTGTCAAATTCCTTCGTCCGATTGCGGCTGTTGTTCGGAGTCAAACTCTTACGCATCGCTTCAGCCCTCGCCTTTGGTCTTTTAACTTTCCATTCTGTGGCTGTGTAAAGAAAGGAAAGGACCGTCACCTCTCCAATCACCACGGAAACACAGCTTTATAGATAGCATCTCCGAAGCCCAGACCGAAGCAATCTACCATCATCTTGCCACTGTAGCATGGCCAGCCCAGCAGTGTGCAGGCTTCACTGAGTGACCCCCTGGCTGAGCCAAGGTCACTGTGACCCCTCTGTGTTATTACCCTGGCTCCAGCTCTATCGGAAGCTGAGCTAAAGAATGAAAACAGCACTTCTGTTTGGTCTAGGTACGAGGGCAAAATTTGTCTCTGCATCCACACAGTTTCAAGTGTTCAACAGTGACGCCGCAGATAAATAAACTGTATGTTTCCCAGCTAAAAGAGTGTGTGAATTTATAGAATATATTTCATTCAACATCAACAAGAACACTTATTACAGTATGTCTGTTCAGTCTAAGCCACAGGACATGATGTAAATGTTTTTGTGGATAGAATAGCTCTAAGATTAGGTGTGACCACACCGCACGTACATACTTCTACAAAAACAGAGTAAGTAATGTACAAACACAGCATGGATGCATGTGTGCACCAGTATTACAGACAAACATACAAAAGCAGCCACCCTCTCCACGGAGCTTAGCAGAAAGCAGAGTTATTTATTATCACTGTGCGTCTTCTAGCACCTAGTGTGTCTCTGTGGTGCCGTTGAGTATTGACATCAACATCAGCTGGCATGCTGTTCATTTACACCTCTTACAAGTCTGGGATTCTTGATTTACAGCACAAACTCTGCCAGGCCTCCTGGGAGACCACAGGGTGTGAATGTGTCTCTGAGAAAACCTCCACAAGGAATTTTGAAGGTATTAAACACATTTGAGATCTAAATTATTCTACATCCTTGTATTCACATTTACAAAATACACATTCTGTATATGCAGATATGTAAAGACATGCAGGAGCAGCGGGTTAGCAACCAAACAGATAAAATCCATATGCTTTTGTTATTTTTTTTTGTTGTGAACAGATCACTCTGAGGTCAGCGCTTTCATCCTCTCCTCACTCCAGTTCCTCTGTATCACACTAATCAAGGGGGACGTGAGGACAAAAACAGGAAAAAGCGTCTCGCTGTACTGTTGCCTTCTCCACCCTTTCTCTGTCCAGCTAGCTCTCTATCCTCTCTCCTAAACCATTTATTCACTCAGATCCCTCTGTTCTCCTTTTCCTTTCATGTCGTGGATAAACTATGTTTGGCAGTTCCTGTTTTGGATGCTGAAGTACCTCTAATCAATGTTTTTTTAAACTGTGGACAAGCCCACACATAAAAAGAGAATAAAGAGCTTGCAGGGATAATAAATGTCTTCATTGTCTTACGTCAATGCATCGAATAGAGCGCATTTCTCACAATTACGTGGTTTGTGCCAAAGTTTAGACCACATAGTGAATAATATGAAATCCCCCATATTGTTGATATATTGTTGCTCAGAGTGGTAAAGACTATGTGACAAAGCAGAGCAAGAAAAACATGTTTCACTATCTAAGCTGTACACACAGTCACCAGGACTAAACAACAAAAAGCTGCTGCGTTATGAATCCGTATGTTTAAAGAGCACGGATCTTATCCTCCGGAAGCCGAGGACTCTGGCTTTAACCCCTGTGGATTCTCTGGGAAAACATGGCTGCCAAAGCATTGCATCACACCACCCCACAGAAGCACAGCCCCAGTATCCTTTCTGCAACCCATTCTCCTAAGAGCCAGTGGGAGTGTGTGTCTGTGTGTGAATGTGTGTGTGTGTGTGTGTGTGTGTGTCAGAGAGAGAGAGTGTTGCAACAATGATCTGCCCACGCATACACATCTCAGCCCAGCTAACTTCTGTCACATAAGAAGTCCACATAAGTTAGACTCACACAGAGCATCCTGTTAGTCACAGTATGCTGACAGCTACAAAGAATGAGGAATAATCATAAATGCTTCAATATGGCATATTTGTGTGACAGATTGCAAGTCTCAGTGTGTGTGTGTGTGTGTGTGTGTGCATGTGTGTCTGCCTGCTTTGTTCTGCTCGCTTATTCTCCTGAGCCGACCAGGTTTTATCTACAGGAAGTTCAGGCCGACTGGGTTTCATGTGAGCCATGCTTCCCATGGCCGCCTATCGTGGCTGTGCTGATATTATGTTCGGCAGTCGCAGAAAAAAGCATGGGGGACGGCTTTAAACACAGTCTCATTACATTTGAGAAAATGACTGTGATCATGCAAAGAAGCATCGTAGTTTAGAGCAAGGCCCTGCTGGTAATCGTGATGAGCATTTTTACATGACCGCAGTCAGATGTGGTGTAAGATAAACACTCCCTAATTCCCTTTACCAGTGTGGTTTTGATCTTATTGTGGCCACAAAACTAAAATCCCTCATGGTTCTTATTTGCTTTTATTTTAGTTTCTGTGTTTTTTTGCACACAGAACAATATGCTTATAGCTTTCCTACTACATCTCCACGGTTTACACATACTGTACACTGTAGTTCCTAAGGACCATAGGTGTTCCCATGCTTGCTGAGTGAGATCAGCTTAGCTGGGTCCCCAGAGGGCTGTGGCTAAGTGAGTGTTAGTGTTATTACTGAGTGAACTGCTTTAATGAGACTCTATTTAAACATTCCCCCAGCTGCTGACGCTGGACAGACAGGGCACGAGGGTACCACATTGGGTAAGAGACCCCGTGAGTCATCATTTTATAGCCTGAAAATAGAGCCCAGGAGCCACAGAAAGGAGGTGAGGGCCGTGGGAGGATGACTGTGAGCATCTGTAGTACACAATCAGTAGTTGAACCTGTGATCTTACCTTGTGGATCTCAGGAGCAGGACACTGATCCTGGATTGGATGGCAGTCTTCCCGTGACCTACAACTGTTTTCACACCAACCACAGAGGTGGCCCTGATCCTCCCGACCCCAGCACTGGGAGCAATCCGAACTACCTACTCCACAGTTGTACACTTCGACTAGAAAGACACAGACAGACACATATTATTATAATACAGCATTACAGAAATGTTTGCTCCCTGTCTGGTTACTCTACAATGCTGTTGACTTTTAAGGTTCTTTGATAGTTTACAGTATATCACCCATATGGGCAGCATGCTCTAAATAATCGGCAAAAGCATTTGCAAGAAGATAAATTCGTGGCTATAAAAATAAACCAGAGAAAAAGAAAGCTAGAAGAGTTGAGGGGAACAAAGCCAGTGAGAAACAGATGATTATATTCATGTTCCAATGTGCCTCCCAGTGAGAAGCCCCATTTGTATCACTGCATGTGCAAGTGCGCACACGCTCGTGTGCACGTTACAGTGTGTATGTGTCTGAAAGTGTGTGTCTTCTTAAAATTTGATGACTCTGCAGGTTATGAAGCAACCGTCATGTCTGCTAACAGCGCAGAGTTCCTGGCAGTGGCCCAGGGCTGTTGTTCACATGGTAGACACATGGGCTGTGAACAGCACATCTGGGACTGGGATAGGCGAAGATTGGCTTGTAACTCCACTGATAACTTGCCAAGTTCAAAACACAACACACACAAGTTTCATCATCTCACTGTTGTCATGGAGCTCAAATTGTATTTGCAACAATACATATGGACAAGGCTTGTAAGGGGCATTGATAACACCTTAAATTGCGGCTCCCTATGTTCTATGATCATTATGTGTAATTAGACAGTAGCAGCATATGATATTATGGCAAATTACTAGTTGTTGGCAAATTATGTGTTGTAATACACAAACTACTATTATTGAAAGTGAAAGGCAATCTAGCACTGTTTGTCCCCGTAAGCGAGTCTTTATTTTTCTCCAGCATTAATCAAATCCACCAATCTAATCAGAAAACATTCGTGAACAGATGAAATGCATTCTGGGAGCAACAGTGGCAGCTATGTCAGCTTTTGAGTTGTTTTTGTGGATGTCTAATTACACTGCTAAGAGAGGAGCGCTGAGCAAACAGCTGAAGCGTGGCAGATAGAAAATTGTATTTTCATCAGTTGTTTTTTACATGTCTGCCTAACTGTGGGTGTATTGTCTTACCTTTCAAAGGTTGAGGGCTGTCAATAAAAATGTCCTCCCCAAGACTACTAAAGTCTCCCGTTCTCCTTAGGTTGAGGTGGTAAACATGGCTCCTCTGATTGGTGGACAACTACGTGGACAGATAAGTAGATGGCAAAAGTACAAGAGGTTTTGCTGAGCTTCTTTTCAGTGTGAGTAATGCGTTTAATTGTGGTTCCTCTAAATAATAATGGGTCTCAGTCAACATGTAAACACAGGTTGAAATAATTGCAACAAAAACAACTTATGAACAAGGTTTAAATCATAAACACACTGAGCCCAGTTAATGTACAGCAGCTGTGTTAAGATACTTACTGTCACTCCAGTGCACTTGACAGTTGAGATATTCAGCCACATGGCCTCATATCGTTGCTCTGTCCCAAAATCACACTCCAACTGTGCCCCCTGTCAGGTAAGACACTTACTTAAATAAAAAAAACGGCATTTCAACAATAACAAGCAAACCAATTGTGATATAATGTTGATCTCTTAGTAGTCAAAATGAAAGAATTTAGAGAAATTATCACACTCTAAGAAACTAAGAAACGCTTTCTTGAACATGTCTGGGAACAATTGACAACTCTGAAAAATCACCAGGAAACTGAAGTAAGCCACAATAATTGTCTCTGCCAGGAAAAGATGCAATCCATTCAAAATTCATATTCATAAACATCTGGACTCCCACACCTCGGTAAGTCATCTGGGAGTCAGAGTAATGAATATGAAATCATTCTTCATAAAATGAGTGCCCTGCGTGTAACTGAGCCAAGATATGTGAAGTTAAGAAGCTAAGATAGGTAAGAGCAGTAAAGGATAAGGTTTTAAAGTGGAAGCAATCATTTGTCAGTAATTCTAGCCAGCTCAAACTGGACTACTTTGATCATCTCTCCAGGATGTCTTCTTTGCTTTGTGACAGCAGAAACCTTGATGTTTCTTGCATCTGACTGATTCTTTTCCCCAGAATGACCACCTTTCTTATGTTTATTATGAGAACTAATAGACCCTGGAAGATAAACTTGCAAGCATCTGGTTGTTGCAAAATGTAAGACTGTTTGGAATAAAATTGTATTTTAGTTTTGTCCTTTGTCAGAACGAAACCAAAATGAACCACAATTTCCACAAGGGCCAGAGTGATAGCACCACTTTTAGTGTAAGGGGATATTACAGCTACCACATTTCCTGCTCTGCTGACTCGCTGACAAGATGGAGACATTATTCAAACAAAGTCAGTTTGAAGAAACTTTCACAATAAATAGTGGTATGACCAGCCAATCCCATCCAGGCTTCCCTGAGGAAGTGCATGTGTGTAGGGGGGTTTATATGTGACTCAATGTCTGTCACCATAGCAACACACCAGGAGATGGCTCGAAAGGCTAGCCTGGGTTAGGCAGACGTTCGACTGACCACGCCTGGCAACTGGTCAGCACTGGAATTTTTAGAAATCCCACTTGTGTCCTTATCAGTGATGCAGGATCTGCCCCTGACTCACTCAGCGTGGATTAAGGATGAGAAAAGGACTTTTAAAAATCTGGTCTGGAAAGGTAGACCAATTTAAAAGAAAGATGAATGAAATAAATCTCCTGAAACCTGTGCTGCCTCAGACCAACTGCACATTGTAGCCTGTGCTGACAAAGACCCAAGTCAGCACGTCACAGTTAAATACCAGAGTCGGCCCAGACAGCTGAGCAGTCAGAAACATGAGCATAAAAATACTCGCTCATTCTTCATTTTCATCACTGTCTCACAACATGGAGATCACCGAAACTCAGGTTTGGCTCATTCATTGACCCAAATCAAAAAACACAAACATCCATCTGTGTTTAACTCAGCTTGCAGCAAACACACCATATGCTTCTGTTTTATTCCAATCAGGTTCACAACAAGCTATTTGGATACGGTCCAAGACCAGCTCCATAGCTGAGGGCTGTCTGTCATACCTCCTGGATGTTTCTGAGGGATAAGGTGAAATCCTGGGCCATTCCTGATGGTGATGGAGGAACCTCTGAGGCGACCAGGCTGGGACAGGAAGCTGCATTCTGTGGTGGGGAGGGGTGTGGGGTCAGGAAGTGACATATAGGAGTTAAAGAAAACAATAGCTCCCCTGCACACATCCGCAACCGAAAATACCTGTCCTGTTTATCTGTGGAAGGAGGAAATGAGAGGGTGAAGTCTCGCTCTGAGGGAAACAACAATAGCTTCAAATAGAGATGATAAAGGATTAGAAAAACAGACTGACCGGATGCTGTGATGGGCTCAGCAGAACAGGAAAACTCCCTCGTTTTCTCCTTTGACCTATATTATAGCGATCTAATATTGAGCTTTTTTTTTTCTTTTTGGTTGAAAAAATAAATAGAAATATACAAAACTAAACGTGACAAAAACAAACGTCTTGTGCTTTAATATGTTTGGTATCTGTACCCTGGGATCTGCAAGCAGCACGCCTGACTAAGATTTATTGTGTTTACTTAAAAAAATGCAATGATGTCTATTACTTTGAGTAATTAGTTTGACAAATATGCTTTTTTTCCCTTTTAGATTTTCCCTTGTGATATGAAGCTAAATGTAAAACACTGACAGAAGTAAAACACTTAAAAACAGAACAAGACTGCTAGATGTTCGGCTGACCTCAGAACTGAGTCACATCCTTTGCTCACTATCTGAGACTGTGGACTGTGAGAAGACAAAGTCAGACCCTCACATCCTGAGGGTCAAAGTTAGGGATGACTGGGATGCTGTCTCCTCACACCCACCATGGGACCTTAAGCGCGGCTCTGCAAATTCAGCTGGGGGCGGGAATGATGCATTGCCTGACTTAGTCTTGATGTTGTGAGGAACGTGCACAATGGATGGTGGTATCTGGGGAGTTTTAATTGGTTTCTATGAGGCTACACTAGTTTTGAATAAATTTCCCAGTTTCACACAATCTTTTCATGTGCTTGTGCCAAGCACTATTTTTTGCTTTTCAGAGCACTTTACACCCTTCTGGGGCTTTATACTGGCAAACATACATGTACATAATCCATTTGTACAGTCACCTACTTAAAATTAGGGGATATATAAAACCATAACTGAAAGTGTAGGTGTAGATTTCCTTTGCTTGCAACAAGCAGTTAATTCCCCACAAAATGGGGTCACAGTAAATCTATTCTTCCACATGATGGGAGACTAAGACTAAACTGCCAAGAAAGCAAAAAACTTCAGACCAGGTCTGAGGGAGTTTGAAATAGAACATTACACCATTATGAGGATGTAAAACCAGAACCTTTCGAGATTTTACAGTCAGGTTCAATATTTCTACACACTGTAGTTGAGACACTTGCAACCTCCTACTGAATTACCACATGATTTCTGTTGCCTAACATTTCTGGAGTCGAATCATTACAGCAGACTGGACAACAGAGCCTGGATTATGTCTAAGGCCTTGTCAAGTGGGATCTTTGTATCATGAGATAGTCCAGGCGTCTGTAGTTTGGGTGATGGATTAGAAATTGGAGAATTACTTACCTCAAGCAGGTTGTGCTTTGACTCATCTTTACTGGAGACACAAAGGTGTTTTTTTGGATCCCAGTAACACTTCCACCTCGTGCTCAAACAGCTCACACATCTGACACAAATGAAGACATACCAAACATAAAAAAAGAGTTTAGACACACAGATCAAATACTGCCAAATTTGGCTTATTTTCTATGCTATATCTCCCTCTGATCTGATCTCATTCAGTCTTTTTCTGTAGTGGAGTTATGTGGCACACACTGATTCATTTGGAGTGTAACACAAATGGAGATTAAAGGCATCAAAGTTTAGCTTTAATAAAAGGAAGTAACGATTAGTCACAGTAGCAGACACATTCATTCCACAGTTACACCACAGCCAGCCAGTAGGTCAAACCGGGCCAAATCTGCAGAGATGAAACAAAGCACTTCTCTATAAACACTGGTAAATGATCATGCGTGTGTTTGAGTCCTGTCTCCTGTATTAATATCTTTGTGAGACCCAGTCTGAGTTTTTCAAAGCCTCAGTGAGGATATTTTGACAAGTGGATCCATCAACAGCTAGCAGGCGCCCAACAATTCATTTTTCATTGGTTCCAGACATGCCCACATATACAGTTTAAAGATGCGCTCTTTAAAAACTGTTGGTTGAGAGTGACATTTGGAAGTCTGAAAACTGAAGATGTCTGCTTCTGTGAAATAAGGAGTCTCTGAGGGATGTTTGATGGCGGGGACCTGTTTAAATTCAGAGAATTACTCTGGTCATACTGGCTATTTCCCCCACTGTCAACAAACTTTGTCAAAGGTCTAAAACCAAGAATTTCCAAGAATTTTGAACAAATACACAATTTCTTCCTGTTTAACTAAGTTTCAGTACTATAAATGCAGTGCCCAGCTGTTAGCTGGAAATTTTTTGTTTATATTGTCTTTCAAGTCATTTTTTTTTTTTTTTTTTACAAATGGACAAATAGGCACGGTGCTAAGAGCCATGTACGAAAGTTGAAAAGCATTCTCTCTGCTGTAGTTGAATTATGTTTTTGGCATTCACCATTATTCCACCAATCAGCCCTAACATTAATACCACCTTTTGTTATTTTGGCCTGCTACTACACAGCAAGCTATGATGCACCAGCTGTTCTCACTCCTGTTGATCATTGCCAGCATTAATTTATTTCCCATTCTGACTCTTGTCCACAGTGTTAAAACCATCAGGTGGTGTTAATATTGTCTGTGATGATTCTACTGTGATTGGAGTATATACATGTGTGTGTTCAAAAAACTACCTAAAGTGGAACATCTCCAATGTGTGTGTGTGAGTTGTGTGTGTGTTACTGTATTGCCTCTGGGAAGAGACAGATGTCCCACACTAGGAATGATAGCGCCTCAAGTGATAGCAGCACTCTGAGGGGGTCTTTAGTTGGGGTGGGATAAAGTGTGTGTAAGAGGATGCCGAAATGTAACTGAAATACATGTGTGTTCTTATTAGAAGCAGAAGGCCCCTCAAGGCGCTTATCAGCTGCAGCTTTTCTGTTTTCCATGACTCCCTTTCTGTCCTACTAAAACACCTCTATATTACTACCCCCAACACACACATGCACACAGATAATTTGCACACACTCTCTGTGCTTGACCTAACATTGACAGTAAATACCCTATGACACTCCCCACCCCTGCTCATAATGACCATGCACATCCACACATCCACACGCACACACACTAAATACACAGTCAGGCTCACACTCTCAGGGCCTCTCGGTGAACACAGCGGTTAAACACACATCCTCAATCATGTCTCTGTCAAGAGAAACACATTCAGAAGAAAAGGCCGGCTTTAAGAGAAGCAAGAGTAAAAGAAACAGAACAAGTGAAGAAATCAGATAGAGACAGACAAGAAAACAGAAAAAAGAATGGAGATGTGCCAAATCTTGAGACACAGGGAGAGACACAAAAAGAAGCAAATGAAACACAGAAATAGAGTGTGTTTGAGCAAGAATGTCCGGGAGAGACAAAAAGAGAGTGAGAGAGCAGGTTGGGTGGTTAGTCCTACTGGGCTGTTTGGTGAGACTGGAATGCTATCGTCTGGTTGTCATTAACACTTTGCCTAGTGACCACTTTTATTGGGTCATGGGAGAACTGCCTAAACACACAAATGCAATGTCCAACAACAGAGTCACATGGCTTCTTTGAAAAACACACAAACTAATCCAACACACATTATGAATGTCCTGAATAAAGACTTCTTAAAGCTGAAATTCTAGTCCTTGTTGATGAAGTATTGTTCAACCAAATATAATCAAGCTCTTTTGCCACTTTCATCTTGATTATGATAGTTGTAGCACTGACCTTCCTTTTACTACATCAGCAGAGGATTTGTCCTTTTTTATTTTGGTTTGTAATATGTCTGTCAATCATTTATTACTTTGATGGACACTACAGACACTACATGAAGAATAATTCTAACGTCTCAAATGTCACATGTTTTCTTCTCAAAACAAAACAAAAAACCCCACAACTCCATTTTCAAGAAAATATTTGTAGATTTATTAATTAAAAATTGTAATAGGAGCAGACCTAGAAAACAGAATTAATGTAATCTGGTAGAGCAGAAAAGATTAGCTGATTAAATGCTTAGCTGCTTCACATAAATTATCTTACAACAAATTGTAATTGGTTAGCCATTTAACATTTTTTCTGCAAAGATTTCTAAAAGTAGAAAATTGTAGCATTTCTTTGTCTTATGCAAATTTAGCATGTTTTCGTTAAGTACCAATCAACAATGAAAAGATCACACAGAGCTTTATGAGGGAATATTTTAGCCATTCCTTAACCTTTTACAGACCAAATGAGTAATTTACTTTGATCAATGAACATAATCAGAGATGTAACATTAGCCTTCTTTTTGAGCCTTTTGTCAGACAGTCCATGGATCGGGCTGCTACTATTGTCTCACCTTCATGTGTGTACTGTTTTAAATACAGCTCTATAAAATTGTCCTCTACTGAAACGTTTAGAAAATATTTCTATTAATGTATATTACCACACCCATGATGAGAACATTAAAGTGCGACAAAAACAAGTACATTTTTAGATTTAATATATGCAGGAAACCTCAGTGATGGCTTTCCCCCCACAAAGCACAAAACAATGACTCCACTATCTAGTCTGATTCCAAAATGGCTCATAAGAACCTCTTTAGGGATTATTAAAAAAAGCAGCTTGAAGTGATTAAAATCTGAAAGAGTATAGCAGCTCCGCAGTTTGCAGCCCAATTCTCATCCTGTGAGAATGGCACTTTGCTCATTATCACCTTCAACAAACTACCGTCTAATTTCACACTCCTGGACCTCACCGAGCACCGAGGCCACGTGCATGTACTGGGTGTAGTCTTGCACACATGTACCTGCAACTGCTGCGTTGACACCTGCAACTATTTTCAAAAACTGAACAAAAGGGACACACCCAAATGGTCTCAATCCTAGGGAATCAAAAATACACACACTCCCACACACACAGACACGCACGCACAAAAATGCCCCTCAAAGCCTAGGATCTGCCCATCAGATAAAACTGATCCTCTGACATGGTCCAACATGCAAGAGGAAGCCAGCTGGATTGCCTCCAGATATGAGAAAACCTTTTTTGTGACCAGGCCATACAAGTCACACTCCTTCACAAAAACAAACATCAACAGGACCAGCCAGACATACATCTCCAATTTCCTTTGGCTTAACATTTACAGCATATTAACCCAACATTTGATCCTGTACTTAGAAACCTTGAGCAAACCAAATACAATAAGCCCTCCAGGAGTACGTGTTGGCAATATTTACCCACTGAGGCCTAAATAGAAAGCAGGGGAAAAACATGACAGGAAGAGGTTAGGGACTAAGCAGAAAGCCCTCAGAGACAAACAGAGTGGAGAAGCTCTGCTGTTCTTTCACCTTCCAGCTATATATGCACATCCACAATGCCACAGAGGTTTAGCTGACATTTAGTTGATATTTTTGATTGATGCTATAAAATGGCAAAGCTCTCTATTTAGGTAGAACTAATGGTAGTTTATTGTTATTTTTTCTTATTTGGGAAGGATTCTTATAGTGCAAAAATTTGCAAAAACTTCAACATCGCAATGTGACAAAACTCCATTACGTATAAATTATGTCTATTTGTAACCAGCATAGCAGTAAGTAGGAATTTAATCAAAGTATTAAAAGTATTGGAGGTAAATGTACTGATCATATATGCAGTTTGATCATTTAGGCCACATCAAGCAGTCAGTGTGTCACAAGACACATTATGAGAGCTCAATGGAGTCCTACTGGATGAAGTACTTAAGTTATTTTCATCCATAAATGGAATTGAAGTGGGCTTCAGAGATTACTAACTAACTAAAGAATTTAAGATAAACAGCTGTGGGAATAAATGTGTAACTCACGATGTCTTGGGGTGTATTGCTCCAATCCTCTCGCAGTCATAGATGATGAAGCTCCCGGATACAACAGATGTGCCATTGACTTTTATTGCTACAGGAACAGTCAGATGATCTGGAGAAACAAAGGCATGAAAACAAAGCTCCATGTGTCAAGCATTCAAGATGGTATCAGTGTCATAACAAAAACTAGACAGCGAAACATCCTCAATCTGGATTGATAACAGGGGAAATTAAATTTGTTCTACTACAACTCAACATCGTGAACATCAAAGTACATCACATACTATAATATAAAATATGGCTGGTAGCTATAACACACAGACAAATTAATGTCTGCAATCTCACCTGTGCCAGGGAGGATTGGTTGGTAGCGTTCTTGAGAGAGCAGTGGACAGGTCTGGATCTGAGCAGGACCGTAGTCCAGGTGTACTGTGGCAGCTGTGGATTCGCCCGGCCCATATTCACACTCCACCCGGGAGCCGACCAGGTCAGGAACACTGCCATTTATCAGGATGCCAACGTCCTACCGTAGCAACAGATATACAGTAGGAACAATTACTAACTCAATGCCACATGCCCACACATGTATTGTGTATGTACAGTACAGCGAAGTCTTTAGTAGAGGCCAAATGGTGCTGGCACCACTTCAAGTTTGTTCAGGAGTTCGGGCAGAGAAATAGAGAAACTAGTGTGCAACCAAGAAACAGATGGCACTGTGCTACATTCTCATCTAAATCTGGCTATGTGATGAAGTATGACAGACCTATAATGAGAAACATAACACCTCACTGACATGACTGAATTTCAGCTAAATGATTTCAATGTGAGAAAAAAATAAGAGGGGGGCACGCAGGCAAAGACTGTTAGGCAGAGGAGGGAGAGCAAGTAGCCAGCAACATCCACTAATACGTCCTAAACCCGCTCTATTGTTCCGAGGATTGATCATTTCCTGGCTCAGGCCCTGACTTCCTGCCTGCTGCTTCCTGCTTGGGGAGACAACCTTGAGCTGAGCTTCCTGTGACTCTGGAGGATGCCCACGGCTCAGGCAGCTGCTAGATCTATTACAGCCCAGCCGGACCGAGCTACATAACAAGCAAATATCCACAATTAATGAACCGATTAATGACCTGTCGTCTCTCAGCCTCGTCTAATTATGAGCTGTAATTAAAGGTCAAATATATTCCAAGTGTCAAAATTCAGCGAGCTAATTATCACATTGTTATCATGCTTCTGTTACATGATAAAGCCGGTGCAGGAAGTGATTGAAAACAACAACTGCCATGTTATACATCAAGTATGATACAGGAAGCACTTTGTGACAGGATATACTGTATTGTCTTAGAAGATTTGAGTTATTGTTTTTGTAGCACTCAATATATGACAGTTTATCTACTCTAAAGAGTAAGTTTTCGCTGTGTGAACAATGACATGATGATGGATTCTGCAGTGGTCATGCCAATTTATGTGCAATTAGCCTTAATCACCTGATAAAATCCTCCTGCAATATCAACCAGGACGTGTTTAATCGATCTAAAATTCATTTTGTAACAACAAACCACACAATTCTTCTGAAGAGGCAACGGTGAGTTTTGCAGCATATGGCGTTTAATATGTTTGATATATATATATATAAGGTGGCCACACCAGGTTGTGATTTGATTTAGGCAATTTTCTGTTTACAGCACATCATATAAAAATGATAAGACTGCACTGAATTTTAAAAGCATCCTTATTTATTGCAGAGAACTGTTATGCTGTCACTTTCTCAGACATGTTCTAAAACTAGTTTAATCAGTTTTTTAAAACTGGTTTTGGGCCACAGTCACAGATGTCAAAATTTCATCCAATTAGGCACATTAACACTAAATAAATGGCAGACACGCTGCTTTCCATATTAAATTAATAATTTAGTTATACTAATTTACACCATGAACAAATAACATGTAAATTAAAAAAGTGCTAGTACTGTGTAAAAAGCTAACTGAGCAATGTAGCTTAGCTTAGCAAGCTAAAGCTAAGTAAAGTAAAGCTTTAACCCTTTACTTATGGTAAATTTGTTTGGGTTTGGCTCTGTTATTCATTCACTATTACTATGATAACTAATATTTTGGCAGATGGCATTTAAAGCTACAAATATTGTCCCCTCCACAGACTGGAGATTTTGAGAAGCTAGCATAGGCGTTGTAATTCTGGCAGCTAAAATGATGGCGCATTAAACTAGCGAAACTATTATTTGCACGCTTGAAGAAAAGGGAATACTGAGTCAGCAAATTTTCATTTATTTTATCATATAAGCACCTGGGTGAGGTAGGGTGGTGATATTTCTTGGGGTAATATGTAAAACGTGTTTTACAATCTGGAGACGGAACTCTAAAGTCTTGGAAGGTGAACAGTATTCGTCACTGTTTGTCAGGGCAGGACGGGGAGCAGTGTTAAATATAACTGAGCCCTCACAACAGCAGCATTTGATTATGGTTGTGTCGCCTTCTTGTCACCGGCTAAAAACGACCTTAACAAACTAAATGTGGAACAAGCCCAAGCTGTAAGAACATGTGCTGCGGCATCCAAATGTCTCCGGCACTAACTGCAGGTCAAACAGGGACAGATACAAATATGGATAAAATAAACCAAAACAAACGCTGGCATATTTGGTCAACCCACAGTGAGCACAGTGAGCTCATATCCTGCAAAAGCCATCTTACAGGAGTAAAATCACAGTAAACAGACTTTATATGTTTTGGGGGGGGATAAGAAATGTGAAGACTGAAAATGTTGCTTTTTAATACAGTACAGTCTTAACAGTTCTAATCTGAGCCGCTGTGATTTCATCAACTGATTGACCCAAACAAGAGAAACCAAAAGACAAAAACAACTGGGTACCTCCATGGTACATTGTACGAAACTACAGGATCTAGATGGGCACAGCGATGACAGGGTTGTTTTATTCACAGGGGGCTCTGAAGACCCTGAGGCAGGTTGGGCATGTGTTGCAGTTCTCCGTCCACACAGCAGCAAATAATCTGTCACTCGGCACAGTTCAGCTTAATGCCTTAATGCTACAACGAACTGAGCAACACGAATGCATTAATTATACTGGATAGATTGTATCCTAATCTTATATTCCCAAGAAAACAGATTTCATAAAAGGAATTTTGATTTTGTATTTTGATGTTTGGAGTTTCCTCCAATGACAGTAATGCATCTTTAAGCTGGTTAGTCAACCATCAATGAACTAATAAAAAAACAGAAAACAGTTATAAAACAAACAATTATCTACACCTCCAGCAGTTATGAAGAACTTGACTGTTGCCCCTATTTTTATTAGACAGATAAGTACATACGCGAGAAGCAGTAGCTTACTTAGAAAAGCTGCATAAAGATAAACACAGGGACAGAGTTAGTGTAAGTCTACCAGCAGACATGCCCCCTACTGGCACAGTAGACCCCTCACTGGATGTTAAGGTCACAGCTCCGAGAGCAGTGGAAATGCTAGTTAAGTGGGAATTATCAGCATCGGTTCCTGGTCATATAATGCCGGGCCCTATAGGCTCTATAAAAATGCCATAAATGTGTTTTTTGTGGAGACTCATTATGGTAGGAGTAGGTTTCTATTGGCGCTGGGCAGCTGAGACTTATTTCTTATCTGAGTGTAGAATGTAAAATTTTCTTCAGCGTAGTTCAAATGTTGCCAAGCTACCTGGAAAGCTCATTGACACCTCACTGCAGAAAGCTGGAGTACCAGATTTTTCTGGATGCTTGAAATACACAAGCATGATCTGGCATCAAATTCAGCAAGTAAAATAAGGAGGGAACAGATTTGCATGTAGCATTCCTTGGCTTAGAAAATGCTTTGGTTCTGTACCCCACAGCCTAATATGGGTGCATTAGATTATTATTATAAGTATCAGACTTAGTAAAAGGCTGGTGAGGTAATATTTTCAGATATGTTTCACACCTGCTGTGTTTACTACAGCATGGCAGCAGCTCGAGATTATGGCATTATAGGAAATGCACAAATTTGCTCTCATTTATCATGGCAGTGGAGATTATTATTGAGGCATCTAAATGGATTGTAGGAGGAGAGCAGCTCCTACAGCACAGTGCTCTGGACAGCACTTACCACCTATAAGGGCACACATACTGTAGAAATGACATGATCTACACCATAGCACAATGCACCAAGACGCTGAGTTGAATGCAAAGTGGACCAGGAGAATGGTTAAGCCTGATATATCCTGGTGTATTTCAATAGTAAATACCGTGTGCTTTCAAATAAAAGGTTTTTTATAGATGAGCGAGAAGCCAGTTAAAAGTTTAGTAGGTGATATGATGCAACACTTAGTGATAAAGAGCAGACCCAGAGCCTGAGACAGCAGGCAGCGGATGGCATCAAGACTATAGAGATGTCAAGTTCAAATTGCTCAAATTGTACTGCCTGCAATTTGGCCTTCTGTCACCCTTTCTGTGCCCCCCTGACAGCATACATTTTAGCTGTTTCAAAGACAGAGCGTGTAAGGAGCGGAGGTTGCGTGGCCATCTATGGAAATAGGATTTCGGAGCTCCCCATAACCAGTTTATAACATGAGTTAAGTGTACAAAAGCTAAACTGGAGATCTATCAGAATCTGGGGATATAAATGTATAAGCAGCACTTTGGTGCATTGTGGAGGTGCAGCAGAGGTGGGGTTAAGGATGAAAAGCATGTAAGGACAAAGCAAGGTTAGGGTTAGACAACTGTTTAATATATCATAGGGCCCATGATATATGGCCCATAGCGTAACAACTTTGTCCCATTTCACTGCGACCTACAAAAATTCCTGTAGCTATAGAGCCATATTAGAAGTCATTTGGCTACTTGATAAACATAAGTCCAGTGATTGATTTGCTGTTAGATAGTGCTAGCTGCAAACAGTTGAAGGTATCCAGTGGTTAATGTGGTAAATGTCATCAGAAGACATTATAAGCTTAAAATACACAACTCCAAAATTGCAACTATAATCTAGTGAGCAGCAACAATAGCATTTATTTGACATATATGACAGGCAATAATTATATAAATGTTGTTCATGATACCTTTATGCCTGCAGAGATGCTGATCTCTGGTGGTGTCAGGGTCATGGACGGACACTGCTGGGGGCCTTCACTCATGCTGATCCAAGAGCGTGCCAAAAACCCTCGAGAACACTCCTTCTGGATGGCACATCTGGAGAGAAAGTCACACGGTCACACAGAGTCAAACTTTATATCTGGGCAAAATCACATTTAGCAGATTTCTGAGAGTGTCCTGTGTGTGTCACCTTGACATGCCAAAAAAGTAAAAAAGAAAATTGAATGACTATCTTTACATTATGTTATACCAGAAAACCTGGTTACACCCAAAAGCTAACATTTTGGGCTTAGGTTTTCCATCAGCGTGTCCCATATCAGAATATGATCGTCTCATATATATTAATTGCTTGTCAGTGCTGCAGCCAGCAATCCTGACCCAATCAGTCAGTGAGTGACCACACTGCAGTATGAATACTGCGCTTTCTACATTTTATCCTTTGTGTGGAAAGCACGAACTGTATTTTCATTTCATTCCAGAACTTGACGAATTCTCACCACTGGGTTTCATGGTCTACTTCCCACAGATTTATGAGGTGCTCTGGTCTCCTAATGTCACATGCAGACCTCGGCTGTCAGATTGTCTGGCTCAACACAAGAGACTACTTGACTCTAGGTCAAATGCATCGCTATGGCAACCCATCCCAAAGGTAGTAAGATCAGGGGCCGGTAACTGATATTGTGATAAAAAAAATATTATCGATTTTAATTTCTGTGTATCAATCAATATGCGAGAACACACTGAGAGCATACTGTGCATATGTGTGTCTCTGTCTGAGTATAATGACAGCGTGGGACAAAAGCATCGTAAGAGGGCATTCAACAAACAAGATGGCCTCACACTCTGACAGCGGCTTCACAAATGAACTTCACAAGCCGTTGGCACAGAGCTCATCTGCAGTGCAGACGGGGAGGACAAAGTGACCTCAGAGTTAGGGGAAACCAAAGAGGTCCCTATTTAGAAATGTCCTAGCATGCCACATAATGAGTTTGGCACATCCCACCCCCCTCTCACACTTTCACAGTCGTTTTAAAATAAAGTGTGAGTCTGTGTGCCTGCATGCCTGTAAGTGTGAGTGGTTGTGTCAGAGGAAAGTGAATGTCCAGCTTCTCAGCCCTACTAGCACTGAGGGACTGAGAGGGGCCATGAGGTCAGCATCTGAACCAAGTATACAATCCACGTGGTGGACTAAAAATAGAAATAAGAGGCTCTGCAAACCACACAAAAATCGTCTCAGCACAAACAACCCATACATTCTTAATGCACTCGCAGCAAAGTGAGTCACAACAAAATGGATTTACGGGTAAACAGTCTAATGCACCGAAAATGTACTTGTTTAGTTGTGGATTTCATTTTCATTTCCAAAGTTCTTTATTTAAAGCTGGTTATTGCTTGAAACCTTTTGTTGCGGCTGTGAGTATGATACTTGAACTTCAGCATACCAAACTCGCTCTTTTTGAAACTGTGGAGGAATATAAACACTTGTCAGTTTGTTAGTCCACTACTTTCATCTAGACTGAAATATCCTGATCATCAGGTTTCAATTTGGTTTATGACCAAGCTGGAAAACTAATTATGTAACCTGGTAATCATTATTTACATGCTAAGCATTGTGAGAATGTTAGCATCCCACTGTGCCTAAGTATGGAGCTGCGACAAGGGCTGTGCACTCCTCCTAACCCATTTTTTCCACCATCCCAAACATTTAAACAAAAACCTTTCAGGGGAATAAAACTTTACAGTATTCGTAAAATTGTGGCTTAAATATGGAAAGACCAAATAATATTTTGGCAAAGGATCTGATGCAACTTTTAGGTACTTAATTGTTAAACATTCATTTTTTTTAAATCACTATTCAAAACATATGAAAAACAACAGCTCCATCTTTGATGTTGTAATAATAAACATCTGTAATGTGTGCATGCATTTCATTTTGACATCATTAAAGGTAAACACAACTTCCCCCTGGATAACAGTGGGCCATCATTGCCTTACTTGTTTTCATCTTGAAGAATATATTTAGATTGTCAAGCAAAATCCAGATTTTATCTGTAAGTACTAAATACTTCACAGATGCCATTTGGTATAAACTGAAACAGCCATCCAGAAAACGTCATCTCCAAACATAAAGACATGCAGTCACAGATGAACATCAACAAACAGCATGTGATTGACTATGTCGGGAAAATGCATTTTATCTACTTTTTGCATTTGGTGTTAAAATGCATTCCTGACTTGCCTGCTAATGTAACAACAATTTGATCAAGTGCAGCAGCGAGGAGAAATAAATTCAAAGCTTTTCTCTCTTCTCTAAAAGGCTGGAGAAGCTAATTAACATACAATAAACAGACACACACACAGACGCACGCAAACACACACACACACAAAATACCTCTCACCTGTCTCACAGCAGCATGCTGACTTTAAAAGCTTTTCAAACAGCTTCTTAAAATAAACAGAGTCAACATATGCAGCTAAAATATGACCCGAGAAAACTCATCACCTCCTAAGTGTCTGTACGTCGGATAAGGTGGGAAGCCAGTGAGACTGTTAAACAGCAGGAGAGCATATGAGCTTCAAACCGCACACAAAGTGAGACGAGCACATGCAGATAAGCACGATAATTTACTGAATAGAAAAGACTGCACATGATGCATAATTTGATTCAAATAAAGACTTTTAAGTACTTTCTTGTGACATGTGGCAGATTAAACCAGCTCCAGCGTGAAAAGAGTGATCAAGAACTAAGCTTTTATATGGCAGAGAAACTGGCTCTCTGTTTTTCAGATAACAATGCCAACTCCGAGAAGCAAACAGACATGTTTTCATGCTTACTCTACATGCGGACGTGCTGAGAGACGTCAGAGCCATGCATAAAATCAAACAGACACCCGCACAGACAGTGGTGGCTTTAGAGATTGTAGATAGCTCTCTAGTGGTCCTTTATTACGATCCTCAGTGCCTATAGTTGTACGAGACAGAGAGGTGATGGAGGAGAGCAGCCACCCCCACACATCAACCCTCTGATCCCCCGGGCAGCGAGGCCACGGTGCCAGCCCAGCGGCCGGCATGACAGGCCAAACAGTGCATCAAACACACAAATACACACACTAATGACATCAGCTCCCTGGCCTCTGAGATCCAGGCGGCGACACACACTCACGCTTACACACAGGCTTACACACTTTGACATTTCCTTGTCAAAAGAACCAGTGTGCGCCCTCCCTCCCACCACCATCATCACAATCAGCGCTTCTTTGTAAAGGGATAGAGAGGAGGACAAGGGCACTGGGGGAGGAGTAGACGGGGACTAGAGAGACAGAGAGGAAGGTTGAGAGAGAGGGAAAACTAAATTCACAAAGCTACTGGAAAATATGAGCGCAAGAACGTTGGGGAATCACGCGGGTAGAAAAAAGGCAATGAAGCGAGAAGGGGACTGGGATAAAGAGACAACAGATAGATAAATAAAAAGAGGAGACAGGGAGATGACAGCGAGACAGTCTGGCCTCACACACACACACACACACACACACACAACACGCAACTCTCATCAGTTCCACTCTTCCAGCTCTGAATGGCCCCTGGCAATGCCAGAGCCTCCAGAGCTGCAGCACGACTCATCGCAAAATTCGCTATCTCGTCTGATCTGCTTTAATCACCAAGCAACCAACCAACTCTCACACACTAACACACAAATAAACACAGCTCGACACCACACATATTCTCCCAGAAAGCCAGTGAACACAGAGCCAGAGAGCCAGTCCTGACAGAGCCACATTAATCACAGTGTACTCTTGCTTGCTCACAGTAACACTTCAGCCAAGTCACTACTCGCTGGGCGCTCCCAGGCTGTCACTCCCAACCCAAACTACCAAAGAACCAGGGGGCCGCTCCAAACAATGATGTTACTCCCCACAATGAAGCCTAATGAAAAGCAAATCAATTCTGCTCCATCCAAAAAAAACAGCCTTCCAACCCAAAAACACACTGTGATACTGCCAAGACTTAGATTCAGCAGGGCAACATTTTGAAATTGAGAATGAGGATGATGTAAACCAGCAAACGAGCCTCAGTGGCTTCATTGATCAAAACACTAAAAGCATTAAAATGACAAGATCAAATCATATTTCTTTTTATGGTCTTTAATTGTTTTAAATTAATCAACTAAAGCAAATCATTTTTGCAAACAGCTCCAGCTGGGCCACTGCTTAAATACAGACAGTATAAAGACAGATGACATTTCTACATTTTCTGAAGCGATTATGTTAAAAGGCACGTGGCGCGTGCATGACAACAAAATATCAAAATGTTAATGAATTATTCTTTTAAGAGGAAGCTGAATAAAACAAGTGAGACGACAGGTAACTGCATAAATGGAGAGAACAGAAAAACGACACTGTGTGTGTCTGAGTGTGTTTGTGCTTCTTACCTGTTTTCCAAAGTGCACCAACCACAGTGGGCGTCACCGGCTCCCAAACAGTCCCTGCAGCTCCTCCACTGGTCACATTCTGCCACTTTCACCCTCAGCATCTGCACACCACACCACGGCACAACACGCGCATACATAACATTTAGAGACATCATGGAGGTGTGTCAGAAAAAAAACAACAAATCACTGCAGACTGAACTAGTGCTGAAACAAACGATTAGCAGTTTTTAAACTTTTTTTGTTGTTTGGTTTATTTATCAAGCAAAATATTGAGTGCATCTGTTGTGTGTGAAATATTTGGGGGACTTTTATACAAATGCTAAACAATCTAGATAGTTAAGTTTTCAGGCTTGGGTGATTTGGTGCCACTGTTAGTTATTGGTGATATTTGCCAGTGCTGTTTAATACTTCATGTCTCATATGTCTGGAAGCAGCAAATTCTCTCTTAGTTGAGATTTTGTCAGAAATACAATAGAAGAGCATCTGGTGTGTCTGTTTACAGTACAGCTAGACAAACACACCAAATATGCAGCTTAAACAGACAAAGAAAACTTCTATTTAGAAAGATATTAAACAATGTAAATACACTGAAATGTGATCGCTATAAAAATGCAATTGAGTATGTAAAATTTGTTCAGAGTTCATGAAAACCTCATGGACTAGAGCTTTAAAGTGTGATACAGACATATGTTACGTTCCAAAATAATGTGGATTATCATGTTTGTTGTGGCAGTGTCTGAAACGAGCTTTATTTTATCAGTCTGCACAACAAACCATCAGTTCTTGGCATGTGAGACAGAAAGTGCAGTGATTTAATCTCACTGCAGTCAACTAACAATCAGGTGCATTTGCACTATACAACAGAACGGCTGTGGCTGCATCCTGTCACAAACAACTTCACGTTATCAAGCACACTGTTTTGGAAATGCGTCACCGAAATCTACTGAGAGTACACATACAAAGGGCCATTTTCACCACAAACGTGTGTGTTCAACTAAATTGGGGTGAGAAGGATTCGCTTGGATGTGAAATGAAGTCTGATTGTGGTTATTATGATTCTTCTTCATGAATAAATCAAGAGACAGAGGTGGAGAGACAAAAAAATAAAAAGACATCTTGAGACTTGAGCCTCGTCTTCTGCCTAATTCTTACATGGTGAGAGGTCATAAGATAAAGGAAATTCCTGTCACTGGGGTCGAAGGTCATGATGTGGTGGACTGCCTCACTGCCTGGCAGCTTCAGTGTCCACTCACCGGCCAAAGACATGTTTGCCAGGAGGGTCCGCTGTGGGAAAAACATCCGAGCAGGGGACACGGGTTAGAGGCAGAATTGGAACAAATGCAGAAAGACAATTTAAAAAGGAACAAGTAAGCGAGAGACTCACATTCATTGAACAGTTTCTTAAATATTGGAAGTTGTGCAGTATAACCACAGTTGTATTCTGTTGATCAAGCAGCTCAGAGCAATTTCAGCTACATGAGTCTTGCTCAGCAACACCTCCAGAAATTAGGTTTTTTTATTCACTTCCCCCACCACTGTTTGGCAGGGGACTCACACCAGCAACTTTCACATCACGATTCTATTAAAATTAGGGAGTTTTAGCATGATTTCCAGTCCATACTCTTTTATTTGGAAATTTAGACAAGCACAGACATTCATTGTTAACAAAATTAATGAGTAAACAATAGATGACAGATTGAGTAAAATAAATTCTTTCAATCACAAATGTTTCTACCTTTTCTTTCAAAATACTTTTTACATGTTTAACTTTCTCCAATAGAATTTGGCAGCTTCTTTGTTCGAGCAGTGTGCCTAATCTTCTGGGCAGTGATTTATCTACACACTGGTTTTCCTAGAGCCCAAGATAATGAAACATGTGACAAATTCTCACGTATGCACAAACATACTTATGCACACACACACACAGACACACACACACACACTGAGCTGCATAGAAAAACAAACTGTGCTGAGTGAGACTTCCTATCACACAGACAGCGAAAGCTCTTATTTCGGTGATTTGTCGAGCCTGCCTTCCGTGTAGACACCCCGCAACCCTGAGAAACTGGCAAAGTGACCAGCATCTGGTGACAAACACGAGCTGTGTCACTTCTCCATTCGCTGAAGACACAAATACACTGTCACATGAACAGACAAGTCATAACCATCACCACCCACTGAGATTTGATGGCTAATGTTAAAAGAGAGCAGACAGAAGCTTAGTAAGTAAAGCACTGGCTTCTAATGCATTATCTCCCAAACTGCTCACTGTTGTTTTTATAACACCATCCACACACACACATACACACACACACACACATTCCCTCTCTCCTGCCTTTGTGATAGTAAGCAGCTGTGGTTTGTCTTCACCTCACACCCCAATGACTACAAATCCATACACAGGGTGACACAGCGAGCAGCAAGTAAACGGCAGCCCACACACCTGGAGAGGGAGCAGAATAGGAGCAGGGAGGAGGAGTGGTGAGGAGAAGAACTGGTACAGTGCCCCACCAGGTCACCCAACAAAACACCTGCTGTACTGGTAGGTCGATCTGACTGTAGTCTCTGTCTTTCTGCCTAGAGATGAAAGACCCTATTCAACCACCAAGTGCTCAGCTGCTGTATGCACATTCACGTTTGTGTGTGTGCCGCGAGTGTGTGTGCGCTTTTGTGAATGTGCTTCCTAAAGGAGAGACAATAAAATCAGGTGTGGCACTATAGAGAGAACATGAAAGAAAAGATAAAGTCAGTATGTTTGCAAAACAAATCAGAGGGCCTTTTTCTATCTGAGACGAAGTAAAAGAGAGAGGACAATGAAGCGATGAACTGAGAAGTGGAAGGGTGGACTGAATGAGTGGAGTGAAATTGGACGAGAGTGAGCGAGATAAAGACAGACACTGTGAGAGGCAGAAAATGGAAGTCAGCTGTAATGGGGAGGGAGAGACTTCATTAAAAAATGCATGTAATTACAAATTACTTCACTGAGGGCTCTCTCAAAGACAGTAAAAGAGGCCTAACTTAATCTCAACCACTGTTCCCTTGTGTTTAGTCTGAGCCAAACTCACAGCCAGAATCACATTACACACACTAACAGCACCATTAACCTCTGTAACAACTCTATCCTCGGGGCACACACACACATCCACGTCTGCTGCCACACACACAGATAAATACACAAACACTGAAAGAGACGTAAAGCTAAAAAGCACAGAGCACGTCTTTGCCCAAGGTCTTAGAAATACTCCAGTCCCTGTATAACAAGATTGACACACATGCTGAGACATATAGCACATGATCACAGGGTACGTGTTTGTCTGAGTAAACACATGAAATCACTAAACCACTTGCACTGGCCTACAGACAAAGTCAAACACCTAAAAACAGAGTCTAACCTGCAATCAAGCAAACAGACATACACAAACACACTCACACACACACACACACACACACAGCTTCTTAAACCAGCCCAGCCAGTGTTGTGCATCCGGTATAAACAATCCAAAAACCAATTACTGCTTGCTCAGCTGGGGCCCGAGCATTGCCTTCATCCAGGGGGGCAAAACAAGAAGCTCTGTTAGCAGGCCCAGAATGAAACACCCTGCAGCAGACTGGTTTAATGTTGTAAAAAGTACCAGGTACGAGGCTAATGCAAAAACAATAGGGTCAGAAAGCTTTCAGAGTCAGTCTATGTTATTTCCGCAGCTGGCTGAGGAGAAGCTGATTGCGCTTGCAGGCAAGTTGCCGCATAGCAAGCCCAGTCAGGGGTGACTAGGAATGCGGGTGAGACAGAATTAAGGAATGCTGTTAATTGGATGGAAAAGGTTTTCACAACCTGGAGCCTCTATACAGATGTTTGAAAGCTGAGGTCGCAGACCAACGCGGTGTGGGAGTCACTGGACGTCAGCCGATCTTGTTAAACAGCTTGGTGGTGAAATCAGACAATAAGCAGGTCTGAGGCGCATTACGGCAAGTGATTAGGGCCACTAAACGTGACAGGGTGGGCAAGGGATAAAAGAGGCGAGGGTGTTGGGTGGAGGCGACCGTGCTGAGAGTCTATGACATGAAAGCTCTGGATCTTTCATCACACACCTAAAGTATGTTTGGTTTATTGAGAGGCTCAGCAGCCACATCAGAGCACTTCTACACAAAACACTCTTATAGTTTTTCCAAGCTCGAGGGCTCGATCACAATATAAATATTAACTTCATTCATTGACCATTATGTGCCTCTGTGTTATGACCCAGGGACATAAGCACTGCTGCTGTGCATTGACGTGTGTGTTGATTTTTGTGTCTCACCTTATGAAGTCGTCCATTACTGGTTCCCAGAAAAACCACCGTGTGGTCGTGCACGTTGTCCACAGAAACTGAACTAAGGCCTGGCAATTCAAACACAGGTTTGGCCCTCAGGGACCTTCGTAAGGCCAGAGGGTGCTGCAGGTGGGCCGCACCGCAGTCCAGCTGCTCGGGTTGCAACTAGAACACAGACACAAGGAGAGGGGGAAGAATTCTCATCAGCTTTCATACGGGAGCATGACACAAAGATTAGAAAACAGAAGAGAACAGCGCACAAAAAGAGCACTGTGTGATGAAAGCAAAATGGAAAACAAGCGCTGATAGTAGCTATCACAGCCATGCCGTTCATTTTTCTAAATCACTTTTCAGACATCTCAGTGAATACTTGAAAAGGGCTTACAAGGGTCTTCAACACTCATAAGACTCTGCTTTTGTCAAATCCTCAGAAGGCAATGATAAAACATTAGTTCCACGCTTGGATGAGCACCAGGATCTGTTGGGAATTCTCTGAATATTTTAGAGCATGCAGAGTCAAAAATATATATATATATATATAAATTAATAAAATGAAAAGAATTAAGCGCAGTGGATATTTGTAGAGTCGTTTCCCATGGGCCCTTGTGCTTGAGGCCTTGAATCTCTTATCACAAAATATGTCTAGGTTTCCCTCGGTGCAAGCCTGCAGAGTGCAAAAAAGATCAAATTACCCTGGCCACGGCAATATAAATATTATACTAAGAACAACTTTATTCTGTGAGGTGTAAGTAGCTTGTAAAAACCCACAATAATAACCCATTTAGAACTGAGCAGGCTGAGCAATCCTAGGCCTGTGGGCCCAATCGGAAAACAGATCACGGGAAGAGTGGCCCCCGGGGCCACGGCCGACAAGACAGTGGCGGCGACGAGGGCAACTTTCTGACCTGACAGCGCAGCGTCGTGGAGCACCCTCCTTTGACCTCGCCTCTGTCAGTCAAAATCCCCACAGTGAAAAGCCTGAATTTGCCTTTATTCCTCTGAAACTGTGTGACGCTTTCTGTGCCTCTATTATCAGGCACCATTCATATAGAGGGAAAACAGAGGCAGGTTTCCCCAGGGCATAGATTCACTTTGGTATGTGAGACAAGAAAAATGTAGATGAAAAACATGATGAAATCTGACCATGTGTTTACAGCACAGCTACATTTTCAATAACATTGGGCTAAATTTGTAGTTGAGTTACAGTCAAGAGCAATAAAAAGATGCTGAGATTTTAAATGAAAACTTTTGACCCTCTTTTCTCTCCACATTTGATAAGACAGGGAGCTGCTGGATGTGATGGGAGACTCACCCTTCCCATAACCCTCAGTGTGGCTGTGGAGCGTCTATCTTGCTATCATGACCTCAACTCGTGACAAGGGAGATCCTCTCTCTAAGTCATGAGCCTCAGGGCTGAAGACCATAACAGCTTGCAAGTGTAAATGGAAACTGTCAGGCAGATACATCTGACAGTGGCAGCTTATTTCATACAGTCTCCGGTTTATGAGCCTAAACTACAAGGAATCTGAGTCTGCTGAGCAGCAGAGGTCATGTTAGAAATACACAAATAAATACACAAGCTCAAGCGCAGTATTTCATCATTTGTGTATAATAAGATATTGGTGCATTTAATTTTTTTCAACAAGTGGAAAAATCAGATTAGGTCTCATTAATTTTCTGCCGTCTCTTTGATGGGGAAGATACTGGAATTTGTTCATAGAAAACCTGAGTCATTTAATGACGTTTCCTTTTTCTTTTTCCCCCTTTTTAAATCAGCCCTTGAGATCAGTTCCACTTGAATGAATGTGCTCTCATGTGAACTCTGACTATTTCGGACTTTTGTCTTCCCTCTCTGTGCCTCTTACCACCAGGTTTCCCTTCTGAATGCAGGCTGCCCCGGAGCCCTGGATGACGCTGTCCAGCACCTGGACGTCGCTGCTGGGGGAGTTGGAGCAGTTCCTGCGGCCTTGTCGGATCATCTCCTCGATGTCCGCGAACTTGAAGGCGCACAGCGCGGACTTTCTGTCCGCTTTGGAGAACACTCCAAACAGATACGGCTCGGAGCTCCTCCCGTCCTCCGCGGGGATCTCCGCCGGGTACACGGACAGCAGCCGGTTGTAAATGTTCCCGTTAGATCCACACTGGAGCGGCATCTGGATGTAGGACTCGGTGAGCTTCCTGCTCTCCGGGCCGGTGGCTTTCCGGGGTTCTCGGTATCCAGACAGATCCGGGCGAGGATGCTGTTGGGCTGGCTCTCCTTGTGGCCCATGTTCGCGTCATTATTAAAGGCGATGTAGGAATATGTCTTTTGGATGAAAGCGTCGACAAAGTTCAGTTTGTTCTTGGTTTTCACCTCTTGTTTGATCTTGAACACGTTGTCCTCCGAAGGGTTAATGTCATAGGTGAAGAGTCGGGACAGGTCCTTGATGTTCAGGGAGCGGATGGCGATCTCCGGCGTGTTCTCAAAGCGCAGGTCCTCCTTGCTGTGGTTCATGGGGAAAAACTGGGTCCCGGCCCCGGTGTACGTCGCCCCCACGAGGAGCCGGGTGCTCCCCCCGTGGCTCCTGAAGATGAGCCCGACAGTGGAGGCGTTCGGGTGGTTGGCAGCGATGTTGAGCATGCTGGGGAACACGGTCTTCTCGCCCTGAGGTGGGAACTCCACCGCTATTTGCGAGATGTTGTCCATTTTTGTGAGCTCGCAGAACCCTTGGTAGACCGAGCCGCACACCACCACGACCCCCTGCTCCCGGTCCAGCTTCAGGAGCTTGTTGTAGTTGTCCGTGAGGGATTTGCGGTGCTCGCACGGAGCCTGGGGCAGCTGAGGCGCATGGCACAACAGGTTATCCTCCACCGGCCCGGTCCTCTTCTCCACCTCGACGCTCAGGGTCCCGTTCAGCTGGTAGACCGTGTTCACAGTGGCCAGGTAGACCTTCCTGGACACCGGGTCCACCACGAAGTTATTGGTCCGATTCGGAGACGCGAACGCCTGTTGGATGTGCAGCGCGCTGGCGCACCGGCGCGTCTCCAAAGCCAGGACGCCGAGGAGCAGAACAGCAATCTCTATCGAAGGAGGCATTTTTCCTTCTGACCGGCTTCCGCGTGTTCTGTGCCGAGGGGTGCATTGAGCAAAGACAAAATTGTGTTGTTTGTTCCTACTGCGACAATCCGAGAGGAAAGGCTGTTTCCTGCTCAACGCCTAAACCCAGAGTGACGTGATAAGCGAGTCGTGCTTCCTTTTCAGGCTGCCTCCTCTGTCCCTCTCTGCCCACTGTGCAGCTCAGCAGCCTCTCTCCCCTCGCATGCTGAGCCACAACACCTTGGTGTGTTCTGAGGATTTTTCAACGGCAGACTAACACAGGCCGGCAGTTTTTTCAGTTGTTATTTATGAACAATGTCAGACCCACATGGAGGTCAGCAAACTTTTTTGGAGTCATCTTTGAGTCCGACTTACTGATTCATAAATGAAGCAAAAAAAAAAAAAAAGGAGAACAAAATTAAGTGGAAAGACTGGCACCAACTACTTGACAATGAGAGTGAAACTCATCTCCTCTAATGCCAAACCACCCACAGTGGAATCAGAACATGAAGATCAGAGTGTTTGAAACACCTAAAAAATCAAATCAAGTTCATCTTAAATATGAACTCATTTAGGCTATAATGTAAAGACACTGTGCCACACCATCAACTTCTCCTTTCGGGAAAAGGCCACTTGATGAATCCCCGCCCCTGCGCGGTTCCGCTCCTGTCGGGGTTAATGATGGGTCACCGTCCCACCTCCTGTGCTCCCCGGTCCCTCGGCTCTCAGATTAGTTCTGCAGATCCTGAGGGTTCCGTTGTGGGCACATACGGCCCGGTAAGCACCGTGAAAGTGCTACCAGATGGGCACATCAGCGCACCTTTCCGGTTTTTGACATTCACATCTATCCAGCACAGCTTTCTTGCGCGCTTTACCTCATAAATATTCAAGCACAACACATGCGGCCCCCACTCAAAAATGCACGAATGTGGTTAGCATTTCCTTGTCTGGACGGTGTGTGTGTGTGTGTGTGTGTGCATATGCTCGCTTCTGTGAATGGAAATGAATGATCCCTAGTAGGGAAACGACCACGAACGTGTCAGGCAGCGCATAAATCAGTTTGCAGGCGAGCCAGAGGAGTGTTATCTCTGAATACATGCAATAATTAAAGTTGATGCTAAATCATGCGCAATCGCCTGTGCCTATTGACTGTGGACTCCTCTGGGGACGAACTCGCTCTCCTGTCGTGTCTCTCTCCCTGTCACCACTTGCAGCTTTCAGCGGGGCAGATAAGCGCGCCCCGTGTTTGCCTTGGCGCACAGCCGTGCGCATCGGCTCTGGCGGTGTAGAAAAGGAGGGAAGTGCGCTGATAAAGTGCAACGTAGTGACCTTACGACTGGACACCACAGTGGCTCAACCGCTATAATAATAGTGATAATAAAAAAAATATATGACTGAATCCTAACGGTCCCGTGGTTGCACATGCGCGAGGGGGGCCCGGTTCCATTGGCTGCAGGGCTCAGCGCGGGTCAGAGCTGTCACCGAGAGCTGCTCGAACAAGCAGCGTTTAAAGGCTTTAAGCTGTGTGGGTTTGAATGGGAAACGGGGAGAAAGTGGTGGAATAAAGTGGGGGAAACAGTGATCTCTCCTCCGTGTTTATAGTGAAAATATTGCCCCTGATGGCCCACGCTGACTCCTGGCTGAGAGACTGCGGTTTCAGAGACCTTCCACCCAACCTGTTTCCTTCCTGATAAGGAGCGACACCTCCTTATGTTCAGACCCCCACCAGGCTCGCAACAAACCATTCGCACGTACGAAACACACGGCCGGGGATTCTCGGGGAAAACCAAGGTCATCCAAAGCAAAATATCTCCATCTAGTGACTACATGAAGAACCTGCAAGATGTTTTTTTAAATTTAAGAGTCGGACCGCTCCACAGAAATAAGCACATGCTAAAATCAGCACCCCCACCCCCACACACATTAAAAAAATTAGTACATGTTTTAGTCAGGAATGCACTTTATTTATTCCACACTTAGAAAAGGACATCAGAAGGCACTGGAGTGGTTTAGCACACAACCCTACATCATAGGATTTACTCCAAGGACAAGCTAAGGTCAACGGTCAGCTCACTCTCAACTTGTCTGCTGCACTTGTGATGGCAATACTAAACTGAAATAGATGAAATAATCTACTTCCTGGGATTTTCCATCATAGTTACCAACATTTTGACAAAATGAACATAACTCCTCTGTGGGTTTTATCTTTAGACAAGGATGACAGTGATCCTGACCTGAGTTAACTCCTCTTATTCCACTTTGGTCAAGTGTCTTAAGAGTGACAACCTTTAAAGTGTTTATCAGAAGTTTCTCAAGCTTCAGCCTGACCTGTGTTATCTAGGAGTGCGCTAAAGTGCAACTGTACAGTTCAAATGATCTATCTGTTAGGAATCGGCTTCTCCGCATGACAAGAGGGATGGACTATTCATTGTGTTAGTTCATCTTAACCAGATGAGAAAGGAGGGAAAGTATAAGAAAGCTTTGATGCTGCCAAGGTGTGATACTCAAGGAAGCAAAAGGCAGAAACACAACCAAAGATCTGGAAGCTAAATTCTTGTGGAGATTGTAAATTCTTTTATCAATTTTCACTTGCAAAATTTCATCTCCCTACAACATGCATCCTTAACATCCGTACAAGACATTCATGACAGATCAGAAGAGAAGCAAAATCTGCTGAGAAGCCTCCCCTTCCTGTCCTCTGAGCTTGGACCCTTTAGGGTGCTCAGGCATCCCTGGGTTAACAAAGGTTTGGCACTGGGTGATAAAATAGTGTACTTTAGCAAAAACAAGGACAGCCAGAGAGATAATACATGGGGAGAGTGTCTGAAGAACAGGACAGTATCACATACAGGCAGTGTGGATCTGACTGGCGTGGCAGTGGGGATGAGTTACAGTGGAAACATGAGGCAGCAGCATTCATGTTCCAACTGAGATGGAGCTGGAAAAGCACCAGTGGTCTTTGTCCTAACCTGATAACATCAAATATGGCGGAGGGAGGCAATTATTCAGGCAAATTGATTTTTACTTTGACAATGGCCTCTCGTATTATCTAAAAAAAAAAAAAGAAAAAGCTAGTCCTAAAGCTAGTCTGTTCTTTCATTGTATTTCATTCATTATCTCCCCAATTTAACAGTTTCTCTTTGTTTCTGCTAAAAACAAGTTAGGTAAAAAGCATGTGATCTATGCTAGTAGAAATGGTAAGGAAGCACAAAAAGTCTCCAGTCATCATGACAATCAAAGTCCATGGTCAATCCTTGAAAATGCTCTTCATGGACACATTTCATCACAGCAAGAAAGGAACAACTCCCAGGAAAGTTTTCAGCCATGGTTCAAATCTACCAATCAACCACAGCTAGGTCAGAGTTCTCTTGCTAAAGGCAATCAACCTCATTATCACATTTGCATGTCTCTACAACTAGACTGAACCTTTGGTGAACCACCAGTCCAGGTTCCAGACTAAACTCACCTTCAAGTAGAGTGAGAGCTTAATGCTACATGGTACTGAATAAAATAATGTTTAAAATAAAATAATATTATTAGAAATAATAACATTATAATTGATTAAACTCTAAACGATAAAAACAGTACAATGCTGCATTCTTTGAAGGATAACACAACAGTTCATCGTAAAATGTAAACAGTCCTTCCTAAATAAAAACCCCAGTGCTCTCCACTGGACTCCGTTTCTTCCACTTGAGTCCAGGCTGTGTCCGAAAGTGCCTAACTGAAATTTCAGTGCCCAGTCTCACAGCCATCATAACAGCAATCACGTTCCTCAAACTTCCCACATGACTGCAGCTAGTTATATCGCCCGGTGTCACCAAAACAACAAGTGCCGCCTTCGATCTGGTCACCCTGGGGGCTGCAGAGCACGGTGTGTGTACCCAGAGAGAGCATCCCAGTTCCTCCACAAGAAGGCCAGAAGGACGATGAGGAGGAGGGTTGAGAGGGAGCGCGAGCGTGTCTTCATCAAAGGGACCACACAGTTGGCCACGGTTGAGACAAAGACCAGAAGGACAGCCATAAGGGCGAGCAGCACATTGATAAGTTTTCCCAGGAGGGTCCTGGCTGTGGCATTTTCCAGCCCCTCCAACTGGACGACCTGCTGCTGCTGCTGCTGGAGCTCCATCTTAGAGATCCTGGTCTGACACGCCTCCAACGCTTCCTGCAGAGGACAGGCAGAAAAAGAAAAGAGAGCAAAGTCATCGTTATCATATATCCAAACATCTGTAAAAGCTAAACCCACATCATAACAATACACTTACTGCACTCAACTGCATTATACTGAAATATGTATCTAACAATCTCGCCTCATGTTTGTAAGTAGTGCGTGAGAAATTTGGCCACATTATATATAACATATAATTAATATATAAATGTTGCTTACTGTGACAAGTGTTGATTAAATATTACTATATTTGTGATGGTAGAAGTTATGGCTGCATGAGATTGTACAGTCATTATCTTGTGTGGCCACCAATAGCCAATTTGTGGACCTCTACTCCCCTCTTCTGTCAGGGAAATGAAATGCAGCCATGGGCAACTTTGGCTGTTAATACACCTCAAACAGGTGTTCAACAACAAACATGGTTGTATTAATTATTAGTTGTGTGAGTCATATACTAGGAATTGCTTATATTTTCAACAAGTCAATGCCCAGACTATCAACATGCACAATGAGGTAATCTGTTCACGGTGGAGGACACCGGCATTTAGTTTATGCAGACCATGTCAGTCTAATAACAATTAAAGCAGTAAGCTATAGATTTAACGTAAAACTTCAAATGCCAAATGAACAAAATAAAATGTTGCCAGAAATAATAAAGACAGTGGTTTGTTTCAAATTAAAATTGTTAAAGCTTCAGCTTCCGTGGTAGATTCATTACTGAGAATACTGACAGCTTGGGGGTTGACAGAATTAATGACAAGTGACTGTCTGAACATATAAATATCACAGAGAAAAAAAATACCAGGGTGACTTGAAATCATATATTTGAAAGGGTATTTTGACTGAAGCTACATAAATGTGTAACACTATTTATTTGGCATCTGGGAGGCTGTGCTTGTGGCCCTTATCCGGACTGACGAACCTGGATGTCTCTGGCTCTCTCATAGGACTGGTAAGCAATCTTCTCCTCCATGCTGGCCAGTTCTTGTTTAAGGTTCAGGATCTCATTCTGATGAAGTTCTGTCAGGTCGTTCAGCTGCTCCTCCAGACGCTCACACCTGAACACACAAATAGAGACACCAAAACACACGTGAAAACCTCAGGCATAATTAGCTTAGACAAAGAAACACACAGAGGAATTAGCCAAAACAGAGCCTGAAGACATGTAAGCACATGGCACCTGACTGAACTGAAGACTTGCCCTGACAGGATTAGGTCATGTTTACTCATCTGCTGATCCTACTGGCCAATCATGACAGTCAGCAATCCCAGACTGGCCAATGGCATGTGCCCAACAGATGTGAGATCTATACTGCTGTTTATTTTGGCAGGCCCATTCAATTGGATGGACAACACAAGACAAGAATAGACAGGAGACAGCCCATGTGTATGTTTGTATATGTCTGTTTGCTATAGAACTGAATATTTTAGGTAGGTAATAATATCTATGAGTTCAAAATGTGAGATTTGCAATTACCATTCACCTTTATTTATAATGCTATTTTTTTCTCAATTCTTTGTTTTTAGAGGCTAGGTAATATAAAAAAATAGGTGAAATCTTCAATGTCCAAACATATTTAATCTGCTATTACTAAAGTAAACCAGAAAAGATTTGAGAATTGTATCTGATCTAATTTCTTTAACAAGACAAAACATTATCATTATTCACATTTTTTGCAAATCTTGGTTATGCTAAGGATGGATTTAGTTCTAAAGGACGTATTTAGCTCAGTGATAACTTGATGAATGATTATTTCCCCACAGTCAGGTTGAAAAAAAGAGCTCCTCGGTGGACATTCTGTTCCCTGTTATTTTTTGATCTTAAGGGATAAACAAAGGCCGCTCTGGGCAGAGATGTACATTTTGGGAAAAAATACTTCTTTGACCCCCCACTTACTGCTGTCCTGCTTGTCCTTACTGCGCCCCCACCCCCAATCTTTGTTCCCTAATTGTAGAGGAATGTGAGTGTGTATTTAAAGGCAAACTGCCCACAGACAAACAAAAACACAGACTTCACATCAATGTCTGAGTGTATTTGCAAATCTTGGAGAAGGGCTGAAAAAACACTGAAGATCTTTCCACTTCGGGGACACTTGTGAGTTCTCATTTTTGTAGAGGATCTAGCGCTCTACAACTGAGCCACTCAGGCCCCTTCAGCTGCTGTCTCTCAACAACAACAATGAAATTATTTTATATGTAGAACAGAGGCTAACAATCTAATGCAGTTCAGAAAAAAATGTTACACCATCTTGCTGCTGAACTGCTGACAGTGCTGTTTTCACAAGATACATAAAAAACAATGTGAGTGCCAGTCGGACTCTACATAATGAATGTACGTGCTTACTGTATGCATATAACATTCAGATTAAGGTTTTGAAAACTAAAGAGTTTTCTAGAGTACAAGCAGGGCAAGTGTTGGCTGTGATTTTACCCCGGCAGATAGCATGTGTTTGGAAATCTCTGTCTAAATATAGTGGCTCGTCCTGATTAGAGGTTTAGGGAATTTCTGGGTTAAATAGTTCAGGAATGCATGATGCACAGATTCTCGAACGTTCTCTTTTGTCACTTTACCTGAAGCGTTCCTCCTGTAGAGCTTGCATAATAACTGTGTAGTCTCTCTGATAGTGGCTCTTCAGCCCATCTAGGCTCTCCTCTAGTCTCGACTGACTCTCCCTCAGCTCCTGCACCTCCTGCAGCACCATGTCCAAACTTGAGCTCTGGCTTCTCTCCAGTGTGTTGCCCTTTGAACTGGGGGGTCCTCCAGGGGCTCCTGTTGTGCTGTTTGCCCCTGCTGAGCCTGATGTAGCACTAGAGCAGTCATCCTCGCTTCCATACTTGGGACTGGACTGGAGATGATGTCCAGCATTACCCAGTGAACGTCCACCAGCCACTGACACACCTTCTTCCACCGTGGGGTCATCCAAAGAGTCTTTAAGTGAGGGGATGTTGTCAGCACTGCCAAATTTATTGCGAAGCAGCGAGGCAATCTCCCTAGGTTTGGAGACGACAGCCCCAGCAGCTGAGTGTGTAGCATGGGAGAAGCTGGAGAGGCCTCCCTTGACACTGTCCACCACGCCTTCACTGAAACCTGTGACTTTGGCACCAACATCCTTTAAGCCCTGCTGCATGTCCCGCAGAACGTCCTTGGGCTGGCGTGGGATACCGTTGTGCTCCACTTCCCGCAGCTTACGGTGGTAGTGCTCCAGCTTCCTTTGCAGCTGCTGGATGGTCTGGGCTGACTTCTGGTTCTTTTTTTCAAAAACCTGGACCAGCCACAGAACAGATTTTCACTCTAAGGTCAATGCACATAACAATACATTATATATATACAAATAGACTAAACAGGCTTTGTGTTAGATGACCTTGCCAGCCTGCTAACTAATGACTAAATTAAATACTATCACTGAATATATACTTTCAGTAAACACCACAAGTCTTTATTTTACCTGTTTGATGCGTGTGCTTTGCTGTTTGTCTGCATTGTTGGCTAGTTTGAGGTACTCTGCAACATTGTCATCCCTGGCTGTCTGCTCAATCTTAATCTGCTCTGTGAGCTTGAGGATCTTCTGCTGCAGCTGGGCAATAGCCTGTTTGGTGCGTTGAGGGTCTGGGGTACCATCCTCACCCCCCGGGAATGAACTGTCTGTCCCACATGATACAGCCAGGGGTGTTTGGCTCAATGCGCTCACCTCCAGCCGGTCAATCTGAGGCAAGCAGACAGGATAAGAGAATGTGGCAGAAAAAAGGGTGAGTGGAAGGAATGAGGAATCAAAGAGTGAAATAAATGGAGGAGAAAAAGGAAGAAAAAGTATGATTTGCACATTAAGGTTTTTAAGTAATTTTGCTGACATGCAGAAAACAAAAGCTTCCGCATTTCTGCAATCAGTTGCCTGGTAAGAGGGCAAAATGAAACAGTTGAAAGGTCACCTGCAGTCATTTTGTATGAAAAGGAACATATAAGATTAAAACAAAACTCAAGTCTTTACAAACAAAAGAAAGTGGAAGAAAAAAAATAACTTTCATAATTTTAACCCATCCATTTATAACTAAGTACTTACCAAGTGTAAACTCAGGGCTATGCTCAACACTCAACACTGTGTTCATGCCTTAGTCAACAGGGCATGAACACAAAGAAAATGAATTATATCTGTAATATTTAGATCAGTGCACAACAGGATGGACCAATAGCATATTATATTTTTGTTTATAACATTATCAAAGTCTAAGAATATTTGTCTGTTTGCTTTTTCACATGCTGGTCTTATTTTATTAACAGGCCAAAAAGGAGACGTGTAAAAATCAAACACACCATCTAAACTGAATTATTCCTGCATTTTTCCAAACTAGATATATTCAACCTGAGCAGATGATGAACTCTGCCCCTTCAATCACAGACAGCCAGTGTGATTCATTTCCTCACACACCTCAGGGGATGAACACACAGGATACGGAGATATTTGCTAATCAAAGCGGTGGATCGTGATCGAAATATTCTTCCCATTACTGAGCATGCACACGGCAGGACACACCACCGCTCAGACATGTGCCCGGTTACCACACAAGCAGCAGGTAAAGACAGAACGCACCGGACGTTCACCTGTGCGCGCGCCAGCATCACCGATGACGGCATCGCATCCAATCACAGAAACCACAACACATCCGGGGAAAACTAGAACCCCAGACAAAAGGTTCTCTCAGTTAAAGGGTTTGGCAGTAGGCACGCGGAGAAACTGCCCCAAAACTAACGTGCCTAGCATCTGTTTCTCATCCTCTGCCACTAAAGCGACGCTCACCTTTCCATTCGTCAAACGCAGAAGCTGTTCCCAGTGCATTTCCCCACACAGTGAATGCGACCCGTGTATTTTCATCGGATCCGGGGATCTGTTAAAAAGAAGCCGCTAGATCATAAGGCCGATTGTCTGAAGTTTCGCCGGAACTCCGCTGCTCCTCCGCCTCACTGAGCTTGTTGTGAAAGTTGAAGCGCACCTGAAACTCAGTCGACTGGGCAGAGAGAGAAGCCCCGCCTCCTCCTCCGCCTCCAGCCTCTCAGCTGAGGGTGACATCATCCTGCGAGCTGCAAGCCGCCGTCAATCATCCCCGCGGAGCAAAAATAGATCCTCAGCGGGACTTTTCGTTCATGGGGTTTACTGACAGACGAACTACAGTCACAGACTATAAATGCAGCCGCATTTAGATCCCAACTAACAGTTACAAGAAATGTGCAATACTTGAATAATTAATTCGACTTTGCACGTCTAAAATTTACAATACACACAAACTGTGTGATTACATTAGAATAAATTACCCGACAGGATCAGACCAACAACCACAGTGTATTATTCCAATAATACAAAGCAGAGTCACAATGCAAACACGTAAACTTTTGATTTACACATATGTAATTGCACAGATAACAAAGTGGTAAAAGAGGTTTGATGAAACCGGGACTTTCTTACAATGAAGTACTTTACTCACACAGTTTTGTTACTTTCGGTTGAGTGAAGGAACTAAATACTTCTAGAACATTCATGCTCAGTAGACACATTCACAGGATGGAAAACATATAAATATATCAAGCTAAATACATATATTCAAATCAAATGTAATCAAATTTGTGTATATTATACACAAAGATGAGCTGAAATCTACTGTAGGTTAGACTAATATTAGAGCTGCACCACAAAAATGAGAGCTGTTGTTTGTTTTACGATATACTTTGAAATGATTATATGGAATTGTAACAGACACAATCAGAGAGTAAATTTGTGAAGTAAAATCCTATAATAAAGTTTAACAAGAAACTACGAAGCAGACAGAGAATCTGGGCTGCAATGTGAGACATTATGAATTATCTCACTCTCTCTGTTTGTGCCAGCCAAAAGCAAGGGGTACTACAGGACAAGAAAAACCAGTCTGGCATGTCTTTAGCACACACTTAGCTTAGGGCACATTCTTGTGAATATTGGAGAAGGCTATAGATGTGACAATTTCAAGGTAACCGAGCATTAAAATTGTTGGACAGTGTTCAACAAACAGAAGAAGTTAAATAGAAAAAGGCCCGCTTCCATCACCTAACAAATGCTGTGTGCAGTCTAATCATTACGAAATCCTCTTGTCCCACAGCCTAAGTGAACAAATGAATCAGGAAACTACAACAGCTTACTTGGCTGAAACGGAGGGGAACTAAGAGGTGATCTTCCACAGATGTACATAGTCTGTTCTTAACAAATGAAAATTAATAAAACTATTAGGCAAGCGGTAAAGATTCCCCAGTTTGCTCTCTAACTAAACATATAGGCCAAATAAATACTGTAGAGCAAACAATGAATCAGCTGAAGTCTTCGATCTGGACTGTCCTGCAATGCTGAGGAAGTTTTAGAATCTGTGATAATAAATCTCTGTTTTCTACCCACATGGGCATCAAACCAGTACCCGCTCACTGCTCAAAAATTCACTTCAGTAACATAAGCAAAGGAAGCACAGGTGGTTTTCAAAGACGGGCAGCTCAACAGATGACTCATGTGTTCTATGTGACTGGTCACTGCTGAGGTATGATGTCATTTTTAGAAGGCTGTGTACTGTTATCTTACCACACATAACAAAGAAATGCTTCATCCCAATTCCCATTCTGGATAGCAAACAAATTGTCTGTACGATCAGTGTCATCCCCCAAATGGTAGCGCTTTTCTGCAACTAATTATGCATATAATTAAAGATGGTGAGCTGTAGGATTAGGTTAATTTCCCAGGGTTAACAGAGCCAAACATGTTGATGTTCTGAGCCACTGAAGCAAGAAGTGACAAGCACTCTATCACTGGAGCCCGTGTAGCCAAATGGCAAACATACACATACTTAGCTCTAGGCTGATTATGCGTGCAATTGCAGTTAGGGGAGGTGTGTGTGTGTGTGTGTGTGTGTGTGTGGGAGGGGGTTGCCTGATCTCACTCTGATTAGACTTTGTCAGTATGACAGAAAGACAAAGGGTCTGTGCAGGCCTGACCACTGCCCCATGGCTCCTGGCATGCGCACACACACTTGGAGGAGCCTGTTATCACTCCACCCATGTCATAAACCTGGTCCGCCTGCTGGCGGGTCTGTTTGTGCAACAGTATCTGCTTAAAGTAAAGCTGGTTAGAGCTGTGAAAGAGCAACCCTGACTTACCTGGGATTTAACAATGGCCTGGGAAAAGCCCAGTCATAACTAAACATTCAGGTTTAGAAAACATTGCTGAGCTAATGTATGATTTAATATGCATCACACAGGAAATACACACAAGCAAAAACATCTTTAAATGTCCCATTTCAATGTCTATCATCCCCACAGGACACACATATGCCACAAATTCCTGTCTACTTAATGTAGGTCATAGAGCAGTAAATGGGCTGATGCTATCTTTAATCTTTCTCCCATTGTTTTGGGCAATCAGCTTAAGACATCATCTGCTTCTCTCTCTTCTAAATCTCAGTCAGTATTGTTGTTTTTTTATATAGTTAAGGTCAAGATGTTCTGATGGACAAAGGTGGGAGCAGACACAACCTTAAGCTTCTAGCAACACACTGATATCTACACCTGGGTGAAAGAAATTCAAATCCCTTCTCTCCCCTGACTGCTGCTTACTGCTAATTGATGTATTTACACCATGTTTGGAGATAAAACAAAATTCCCCTATTATCTGTTATGGTTTAGCCATTAAAGCATCCAGTACATGATAATCCCGAACATAGTATTTAGCATAGACATATCTCAACCTGTAGCACTGAGCTGTGCTAAAATTGTTTTCAATATAAACATTTTTGTCTGAAACAAGTTATCTTACCTTCCTTGTATTTTCTTTTATGCAAAAAATGTGGTCAAGGTCAGGCTTTTTGTATATGTGGGTGAAAAAGTACAGTACCTTGTTGGTTGTTACGCCTTGCATGGAGTGGCTATGAGATCCCTGTAATGTCAGCTTATGTAGCTTGTGAAGCTGGAGTTCCACATGCTAAAATGCATGAGTGATACTAACAGGAAACCGTAACTTAAGTTGTCTATGACAGCATTCTGTGGAAAATGCTCAGAGCTGATATGTCACAATACAAGAGTGGTTGAACGGTTGTAGGCTGGGTTAGCTGGCTCTTCAATCCCACTTATCTACAGTCCAATATCCATGAGGGACAGGACCTTCGATCCACGGTGGACAATGCAAACAGGAGATTTTGGCACTTAGACCTGTGTTTGAATACGAACTGCAATCCATCCACTTAAAAAAATGCATTTTACAATGGTCTGCTCTGCATTTATACCACTTGTATCTGTTTGACTTCATCACCAAACATCCATCAAAGCCAATCGTCTTTGACTGGCTAAACTTCACACTCTAGATTAGTTGGCATGATCTTTAGTCCTGCAGTCCAGGGATCAGAGTTGTTGTCATAGCAATAACATGAAAGTACTGACTGACTCCACGATCTCTTATTAAACTGATAAGATATTATCAGTTTGAACCTGATAGTGTTGGGTTCACAGCATATGCATGATGTAAGTAGTACCTGCAATATTTATTTATTAATTTGCCTAAAGCTTACTTTACTACTATGGCTGCTCATTTTCCCAAGGTTCTGTTTCCACCCAGTCAAATTAAGCAGTGCTGAAATTAAGAGGAACTTGTGTGGCCCAATGAAACAATGAACCCCATTCACCGAATATGGAAAATTACATAACTCCATGCCATGCTGGTCAGGGAGCAGTTTACTCAATACATCCACTCATGATTAAGCACACAACACAAAGATTCACAAAAAATTATGCACAGCAAACAGGCTCAAAAAGACACTTAGAGCTAATGCCATCAAGTGGATTTCCTTAGAATTTAGAGTGTGAGAAAAGCCCTTTGTGTTCACACATCAACAGCTGGGAGAAAAGAAAAGCTCTTCTCATGTTTCATGTTTTTACATATGGTTACTAAACAGAGACCTAACACACAGACAAGTAGCCATAAAAATAATTTTTTTTTTTCTAAAGATTTGCTTGAATGACTGAGGAAGTGGAGGCATTATGGAAATGACACATGCGGACAGACATACTATAAACAGGTCAGAACTCACAGTGGTGAAAGTAGGAAGTGGAGAGGTGTCAGGAGTTACCAGGTTGAGGATGACCTCCATAATGGAAAAAGAGGCATGCGCGTGGACTGATTTCTGTTTGGTGTATCGGTTTGATCAGTAAGTTTGTCCCTCAGGAGACAACTAAAGACAGAGGAGAGGGGAAGAGTGTGGCCCCTTGACAGCTTTCATCACGCAAGTACACCTCTCAGAAACAAAGTCCACTTGAGTCAAAGTCCGTGGAACAAAGATTCCAATTCACAACAAAAAAGCAGAGATTCTTAGGAGTCACTGTTGGCTTAACTGTATATCCAAAATCCATAGAGTGCCCATTCCCTCCAGCAATGAACCATTACTATTAATAGCTGCAGACTGTTGTGCTACTGGTTCACAGAATAGCCGCTCCTTAAAGCCCATGACCATGCTTCAGTGCAAGCACGCACTCGAGGACATCCTGCAGAGAGCCTGTGGATATATATGCGCTTCAACAAGTACGACTCCCGCAGACCACATGAATTAATGGGAGAACAAGGACTCCTCTGGAGCAAAGGGTCCGTCTGATACAGGTCTGGGATTTAGAGTTGAGGCAGTTAATCGGATGAAAACTCGCAGGTTTAAAAGAAGGAAGAGTTTACTGTGAAGCCGAGTGTTCAAAGAGTCCGTCGGGCATAAAATCCTCAGAGAGAGAAAATAGAGGCAAATACCCGGAGAACGGATGTGAGGGGAGTGGGGAGCAGAGAAGGAAAAAAGAGAGCCCACCAGGAGCTGTCACCGAAAAGGGGACAGAGTAGGAGAGAGGGAGCAAAGGAGAGAGAGGTTGTGAGAAGGCTTCATGGGGGAAAGGGGGGCTTTTTTTCTATTGGATTTTCTAGGCCAGCTCAGCCTCACAACAGTGGCTAGCTCAGGCAGAAAGAAGAGAAGAATTTTTTCCCACTCCCACCTTTCAATTAGCACAGTTTGACTGTCACAACCAATCAGTTTCCTGAGTGATCATGGTGCAGTGATTCACCTTCAGCTGCCTGCGTGCACTAAATAATGTAGCTGGACAAAGTGTTGCTGTTGACCAAGAAGACATAATGAGATGCCTGAACTGCACTGGTTAGTCGCATTGGCTGTATAAAATGAAACAGGCAAAAGAGTGGAGACGTTTGACTTAAGGCTGAAGAAACCCCCAGGAAAAAAACAGATTACACAGATTACATGGTCATATGAAGATGATTAAGCGGCTATTCGATACTGTGTGTGTGCACACATGACTGTGAACTGTCACTGTGACACTGCTCAGATGAAAGTGCCAGTCACATATGTTATCATCAGTCTAAATCTAGTCGTAACCCTGCTATGGAAAGTTAGTTATTTATTATAAGGCCTCATAACAATATTGCTATTGTATGTTCTCTTTAGGATTCTTCCACAGCAGACGCTATTTTTCACATATAATTCATATTTTAGTCTTTTAAATTACATTTAAATAAACAGCCCTTCACACACAACCAGACCTTCACTGATCTGAGCCAGTAGTCTCCTCATTTTCTGTCACTTGTTAAATATAGATTTATTAAATCTGGTTGTATTGCAATAAGACTTAAGAAATGTTACAGTTACAGTTGGTGAAGACTAGTGAAAAATGTACACACCTCTCTAATAAAAATATATTTTAAAAACTGGGCAACTGATTGCTGTGTGCACTGCACTCAATTAAAAAAAACATGATGAAGGAACAAAGAAAATATAAATTCCTCACTGGTGCATGAAGTTTGTTACAAACACAAATGCATATTATACATTCATTGCACTGCTCTCAGCCTCATTCCAGCATGAGGTCCAAGTCTCAAATGGAGGCCAATTGGCCCCCAGCAGCTCCTGTCAGTCCAGGAATACTCAAGCCTTCAGGGTGACTCAAGATGTCTTTACTTCAGTCTCTGGTAGTCTGCATTTCTAACATACCCTAAATACCATGTGGCCCCACAGTGACAAAATCACAGAGGGGGGTATACTCTTGTTTTGAAAAGTGACTGGTGCTTAAAAAGAAATAGAAAATGGAGATGAGAGCCTCAAGGGCAGTTTTACATTGTTGGTGCTATAATATCTGGTCAAAATTAAATTAGAACAGCTGTGGCTTAAACTGGCAGAAATTTAATGTTCTGCCAGTCATTTGAAATGAGATGGTAATAGAATTCTTTAAAGAATGATTCATCTTTGCAATTTGGTCCAGTGTTTTTAAAATCTAATAAATAAAGCACTCTAATTAAATAAAATTCAGTTGTTCAATTTGTAGGGTGAAATTTTAAGTAATAATACATCTTTTTAATGTGGGTACGAAAAACTAGAGATGTTTATCTTAAATTTTTTTTCTTTGTCTTTCTATTTTATCTTTACCTAAAAACAGACTAAGATATGTAAATGTTCACGTTGTCTCTCACTAATACAACACACAATTACTGTAGAGGTAAATGTATTGCATTTATAGCAGAGTATCCTTTTTGTGTGTGAGAGCATTAAAAAATTTGTTTAAACAACAACAAAAAAAGACCTCTGCTGAAATCAATTTGTGGATTCTTATTTCATAATTTTGGTTCAAACGCATATTGAACAATTTGATAAAAACATCACATTACAATGTCTCTCTCCTGCCTACTAACACACACACACATACGCACAAACACACACACACCCCACACATTTGTCTTTCTATACTTGTGTGGACACTCATTGACATAATGCAATCCCTAACCCTTACCCTAACTCTAATATCAAAACTGGATGTCTAACCCTAGCCCCTTACCCTAACCCTAAGCAAAACCTAATTCTAACCCTAACCCTAAAACCCAGCCTTCACCTTTATAAGCCTTTTGAAGTTGTGTGGACAAGCTAAAATATCTTTACAACACCAACATGTCCTCACAACAATAGTACTGAAACAACATTTGTCCACAGAAGCCCCAATGCGCCCCCACCCGCACCCCACACACACACACACACACACTTCATGCATTTGTAAGGGGGGCATAACCTGCTGAGCTGTTGATGTATGTGGAAAAACTAGGGAAAGCCTGCTTATCTAGTTAGACAAGGCAATGCAGATTTATTTATATAGCACATGTTAAACACGAAAGCCAAGTCAAATGGCTTTACATAGGTAAACAGAAGCATTAGAGGATTAAAAACAATAAGAAATTATGAAAAACATTAAGGGATGACTGGTCCAGCTCTTAGTAGGACTTAAGGTTACTACTGTATCATGTGGTTTCATGTGTAGGATTCTCTTCACAAGGAATTGTAACATCATTGCATATGTTATGCACTTAATATTTATGCAAAACTTGTCCAAACTATAAGTATGAAAATACACTAATCGGATGTTATGATACATAATACTCATTTCGGTGCTGGGCTCAGGCCAGGTGGGGGCCACACAGTTAAAAAAATTCTGAAAGAATCTAGAAGGCAAAGGGAGGAGACTGGCTCGGATGCATCAAGACTAAAATTGACTATGCATGATAAAAAAGTAATATAGAGTCAGAAAATCTTGAATTCAGCTAAAAGCAACAGCTATTACAGTAAGAACAACATGTTCATGGTCTTCTACCTCTTTTTCTCTAAAATTAGACATCTAATTATAAAATTATGCAATAAAATGTGAGGGGTTACACTCAAGCATGCTAAAGGCCTGTAAGAGGTTATGTAAAGGCAGAAAAGTGAGAGCTTTGTCTCCATGGACTGGATTTAATTCAAAACTGAGAGAGAAGATAACCATGACACAGGGCTCAGACCTTTTTGAACAATGTCTCCCCCATAAAAAGAGCCTGGCTGTCCAACCCAGGGTGTTTCAGTCCTTCCTAGTTTAAGCTCCAGTGTAATCAATGGCCCTATTAGTAGTTACATAAACTACTTTATACACAGGGCCCTTTATGACTGGCAAGGTCAGAGAGCGTGGAACATCCTAGGAGCCAACTCTGACACTGGCATCAACAAGAGCCAGACAGGAAGGACAACAAACAAAACACAGGAACAATAAAGTAAAAAATGTGTGCTCTCAATCACACTGTCTGTCTAGAAACATAACAGCGAACAGTACCAGTTTTACGTCAGAAAGATCAGACTGTCTCTGTCTGCTGACTGTCTCTGTGAATATTGGAATTGACCTCAAACACCCGCTACTTGTCAAGTGGATCTGGTCAAAGAAATGTATATAAAGTTAATCACTGAGTGGATAGGGACGGACAAGGTGTGTGTGTGTGATGGGAAACAAATGAGGTACGAGGAGAGACACAATGTTTGTCCATTGGTGGTTGGAGCTGCTTCTGTTTATACTCAGCCCCTTCAGGTTATGCAACAAGGAAAGAGAAAGGGCAATAGTGCAAATGCAGAGCTGGGCTGGCTGCGTGCTGCACAATACCACAGGGTGGTATGCAAGCACAAACCCACTGCCAGCCTATTCATAAGTAGGAAGATGAAGAATCTAGGACAAACAGTCCCAACTTTTTGGCAATAAATAATTAGTTTCTCTAGCACCTTCTTAGCACATTGTTGCCCCATGTTGACCTTGCTCCAGACTTTAGATCAGACTTGTTGGATGTTCTGGGGTATGAATACAGTCTGTGAATTTTTATTGAGACTCCACTGTGTGAAGTGGGACAGTTTCATAACAGGAGGACGGATAATGAAGAATAGCATTTGGCTAAGAAGAAGTTCTCATCCATGTTGGAAAGCTATTATCTAACAAAAATCTAAAAAGGTATTCGCTGATTGCCCATTAGATTATCTAATAAAACAATTGTGTCTGTCCCATGTACTGAGGCAATTATCCAAAACTGAACTCACAAGATTACTGTTATCTTCTCTGTTTGTTAAATTATGATGAAATATACTTTTCAGGGTTTACCGTTACAGCCATTACAGACATTTTAATTCATCACACACAAAAAGCATGGGTGTTATAATTAACATTTAATGAACATGAACAGCATTCACAATGACATGCTTTTGCTAATGTGCAATATTCACTTCCGTTTATACTAACAAGGATCAGAAACTGACAATGGGTGTAATCAAGAACTAAAACCAAATAGAGCACTGCACTTTATTTAAAGTGCAATTCTTAGTGCTCTACTGTATGTCTAATGCATCCTATTGTTGCCCAAGATCAACACAAATGTATAGATACTGACAGAATTGAATTTTCAATTCAGGGAGGTATGGGAAGAATGTCAAATATCATATCATCCGAGCACAAACATAGGAGACAATAGCCTGATTATATCACTATATTATCTGGATTTGTCTCCTGTTGCCCTGTGAGGTACAGCTGTTGCCTGAACAGGGGCGGCTGTAGCTCAGTTGGTAAGTCCATGGACTACCTGGTCCTCAAGGACCCTTCCTCACTTATTTTCCAACAACCCCGCTCTACCTGCTGCTGACTGCCTGAATCAGGAGTGACAGTAAAGAGAAGATGGAAGATACCAGTTCACTTTGTCTTCTCCCACTCCACCCTCATTCCAGATGCCTGATTGACTAAAGAGACCTGATTTAGTTAATCAGCAGTGGGTAAATGTAAAACAAGCAGGGCAGAGGTCATTGAGGACCAGGGTTGAGAGCCACTGAACTAGTCTTACTAGTAGAATATGACAACTACAGGTTTAATCCACTAGGGGGAAGTAGAGAACAAACTATGCTACCTGACCATCTGCTGTATGGACAACTAAGTTTGCTTCTATTCTGTCTTTAACTACAATTACTTCCTGACAGGGTTCCTGACAATAACCCTTTGTTTTTCATTGCATTATTTAATTATCACTACATCTTCACATAGACAGTATTTTACAGAACATAATTCAGAACTGATGTGGCAGTCAAAATTAAAACAGGTGTTTTGTGGGTTGATACCATGAATGGGGATGAAGAAAGTACATGCCAAGGAGATAAATTGCAGAAACTACTACAGTGAGAGCAGTAGGAGGTGTAAACCTTGGTGATTATATAATTTGCCAAGACCATGAGAGTGAGCTCATGAGATGAATTTAGGTGAACTGGGAGTTAAAAGAAACTTAAGATCATAAAACATTTGTGTTTGTCAACATGCAGAAATGCCTATTTGTGGTACATTTCAAATGAATGCACCTTAAGAAAAATAGCAAATACACAAAATGTTGTTTTGGTGGTTTGGGTGTAATTTTACAGTGAGTCAGAAAGTGAGTGTTTCTCATGCTATGCATCAGTTGAAAGATAGAAAATTAAAAATCCCTAGGATATATTTTGCCTGACATACAGAATAACCCTAACACCTAAAATACAAAATTTTGTGTGCACATGTGTTCTAAGTGGGTCACTAGAGCAGATCAGAGCAGAGCTTAGCGATCTATGGTCTCATCCATTATTCATCAAATTCACACAACTGACATAGATTGAACAGGGTGTGGCAAGGATGCAGAGCATGCCCTCTTTGACTCTGTCTGCTCTCCCTCTCTCAGGTTGAACAATTTCCCTTTCAAAAGGAGAGAAACAGCGTATGGCGGTTTATTTTGGGTTTATCGTGGCAACACAACTTTTAAGAAATTGATTTCTTGGAGCTAAAGCTCACAGTTGCCTGAGTCAGAGAAACCACTGTATACCCCAGAAATTAATTCAGCCTAGGGACACTCTCTGAGGAAGAGACATGTAGGCCAAGGTTGGCTAGAACCTTCTCAGTGACTGTCTGACTGTATGGAAATTCTGCAACAGATGAGAAAACAACAGACACACATATACATGCCTATACTATCATGCTACTACCTACATGCCCCCTCCCCCTCCAGCCCAAGGAGGAAAGACCAGCTGCAGGCTAAAAATAAATACACAAAGGATGACCTATAGTGACTCACTGCTGACACGTACAAATAAATGCACATGCACATAATTTCATGCAGAGACAAAAATTCAAAACACTCTTGACCCTAGACCTGTAGAAAATGTGAATGGCAAGGATTATTTAGCGATAAAGACTCATTTAAAAAAAAGGCCAAAACCTGTAGCAGACTCCTTCAGACTCATTGCAACCCTGATTAGAATGATATAAAACTGGCTTCAACCTTCACAGATTTATCTTCTTTTTACATTTCCCATTACTCAATCCACCCTGATGATCAACCCACCTCTCACACACCTGCATTATTCTTTGCAGCATTCTCCTACTCCACCTCCCCTTAAAATTATTCTCTTAATCCACACTTACACACTATTGCATCCGCTTTAAATGGTTTTACACACCAACATTGTTATACATACAGCTGTACAGCTGTGGTGTTAATATGTGTGAGTGTGTGTGTGTGTGTTTGTAGTAGCCTAAACCATTCTCAGCATTGTGCATGCTAATAACAGCCAGCACCGGATAAGGGCGTTGGCCTATATGTATAATCACATGAATATTCAACAACCTAATTAATCAGGCTGCGGCTGCTCCAAAGGGAGCACAAACAGTTTGGCACACATGCACACACACACACACACACACACACACACATCAACACACACACCATACACATTTAAACCTTTCTGAGCATCTGATCCAAGGCTCCTCTCTTTCTTTTCATGGTAAAACAAAACATTTACAGTATATGTATTTAGTTGGTTCATTCTCTTTAAATTGTAAAACAGGAGACGGATAATAATTAAAACACGTTTCTACTTTACCTAACTTCACTCTGTGTATGACAGTAATAGTGGTCAATTTAATGTGTCATAATAGAAACAGCAAACAGTGGCATTTCAGCACTAAGATGTAAGCAGTAGGGGGTCATTCCAACACCGCATAAATTTGACATTTCAAACAGATAAAAGACAAATCTTAATGACAAGGTTTCTAACAAACAATTTTTACCAAAAAAGGTTGAATATGTGGTGAATTACACTAGAGTCTAATTTTAGTAGCCAATTGTTCTAGAACTCTAAGAAGCTGTCATTCTAGCAGACAGGCTGATGAACTAGCTGCAGGATTAGATGGTGAACTTCTGAAGATTCAGCTGAGTAAATGCAGTTTAGACCCTTTTTGAACAACACCCCGTTACCATGGAGATGCACCACTGGCTTCACTTGTGTGAGCACTGGACAACGATGAGAGGAAGAGAGATGAGAAGAGTGAGGGCTAAAAAGTGAGGTTAAGGATGCATAGTCAGAAAGAGGGAAGGAAGAAAAAATGCTGAACATAAAAAAAAAGCAGACTAGCATATTTAGAGCTCTATTCAGTGGAAGGAACCCCCTCGTAGAATATAGATGAGCTCTCAGACAAATGCACAAATAGATATGATATGTTAGTGACTACATAAATAGTTTAGATACATTCATAGGCTTTTGGCTGTCCAATGGATATTGGCTATCCTCATCCTCCAGTACATTCCACTTCAGAGATGTGTGCTTATGATCAGTTTGTCCCTTTGAGGAACCAGACAGTAATTGTTATAATATGAGTGCTGTTACTATGCACTGTGACAAATTGACCAATTGGAATATTTCCTCATGTTGGCACAGAAGTCAGCAGCTTGTATGATATTTAAGCTCTGTATTTTCTTTTTAAAGTGTAGCACAAGCATTAAAATGCCAAATGAGGCATTCAATTACAATACATTTACATTTAGCAGACGCTTTTATGCAAGGCAACTTAGGAGTAATTTGGTACACACACACACACACACACACACTGGGAGCAACTTGGGGTTCAGTGTCTTACCCAAGGACACTTCGACATGTAGCAAGCAGGGGATTGAAACACTGACCCTGTGGTCCATGGACGACTGCCTTACCAACTTACCAACGTACCAACCACGGTGCACAATACACAGTAGCACTACGGAATTTGATGAATCTACAGTACTGTATCTACTGTGTCAAGGAAGCTGCTCTGGGACTTCATGGTGGACCAAGACCTTATCCAATTTGACTCAGCTGAATACCACAAACACACACACAGCTCCCTGGTACTAAACACCGTTATTGCCATGATAACACAGGAAATTACAGAAGAAGAGGGCCAGAAGAGGAGATCTGTTGTATTTAAATCAAAGTCGATATTAGTGTTTGCTCTGCTGTTCAGCGAGTCTCCCTGGGCCGCACACGCATTTATACACATTTATACAGATAACAAAAAAGCCACGATTTACTACTACACGCATCAGCAGTTTTAGACTACTTCTTTACCTGAGTTTAGCTCATAGTAAATATTAACTATGTGAAGTGCTGCGAGTGGTGGTGCGTTCACAATCAGCAGCAACACACACACTGTGCCTGAAAAACAATTTACTACAGGCTGGTAGTTAGCAAACACTCTATTGTGATGACATCACCTCCAGTGTGGACTAAGAGCACCTGCTTTATCATCGCTGTAGCTGCATGAACGTGTCTGTCTGCTGAAAGTCAATCGAAACTCAGTTGTTTGATTATACATGGGTTTGAATGTGTACTCTTCTGCCTTTGTTTACCATGACTAGAGGGCAATCTGCTGTAGCAGTGGCTGGATAAGCCTTGACAGTTGCCATAATTATCTGCAGACCTGCTTTTACGGCATATAAATTAATGTTACCTAGCAAGGCAGGTTAACAAAATGTCTCCAATAACTGAAATAACTCAATGTCACCAAACCAATTGAAGGATAAGCATTTGTGTCCTGCTGCACAGGGCACAACACACAGCCAGTAGCCTGGGGAAGTGAGAGCTGACGACAGGTCTGAGATGAGGATGTTAACCTGACAGGGACGCTACAAGCCTTGGGGCAAAGGTGATTTTCACTACCTCTCTCTTACTGGGCAACAATGTTTGTGGAATTTACATAAGCACCAATTCCTTCATATTACATTTTTATTACGAATGCTGCAAGTTGCATCATGACTTATTTCAAAAACAATTTTCCATGAGTATATGGGAATTGGTCTGCACTTTACTACCTATTAGTACTCAAAGCACTTTACACTGCTTCTTATTTAAGCATTGACAAAGTTAATCGGATTAGGTCTGCAATTAACGTACTGTTACTTAGTTAGATTTCAAATATGTAATCAGTTACTTTTAAAATACAAATTTCTGTACTTTTTGTCACAATAATAGAAATCTGCCATGAATTTATGTTTTTTGGCAGGCAGCACTGGCTGCATGCTGGAGTACTACATTAAGCATATGCACTAATTGAAAACATTCATGTATGTGTTTATATGGTCTAAAATTTTAATTAAAAAGTGTATATTTGTGTTCGGGTATGTGATTTAGGAGTACAGGATTTGCCTGTAGTGCCATAATTTGAATTTTCTGTGGGGATATGTACTAGGCTAGCCACTTCTATATTTTTTTAAATCTAATGCTGTAAAATAAATGACATGTAAATGGGGCAATGTGTCTGGCCCACACTTGCTTGTTTTATGACTTGTATTATGATGGTACAGTAAGTATAAAGGTCTTGACTAAAACAACATGCACGAGGAATCACAAAGGAGTTTTCATTTTCAGCAAAGGAAAAGTACTCCAGTTACTTTTTTCAAAACGCTGTCAAGAAACTGATTACTTTTTAAGAAGTGGCTTTGTAAAGTAATTAGCTACTTTTAAAAATAATGTTCCCCACAACTGTAAGTAACATACATTTGCTTTCAGTGAAATGAAGCCATTTAATATCAAACCACGTTGATTAAAATACTGAAAATGTTGCCCCTCTGAATTGCTCAGTTTTTTAGCATTTTGTTTAAAATTGTTATTGGATACTGCAGAAATCTTTAACACTGGAAAAACTCTAGTGATAAACAATAGAAAACAAAGGATTTCCAAGAGGACAGAAGGAAAGCTGGAGATGTGGCCTAAGGAAAGAAAACGTGTTCTACCCAAACCCCCCTCCTGTCCAATATTTTATCATCCCACTTTTTGGAGAGGGCAAAGTTGGTGAAAATTTGCAGACAGGCCCTGAAGGAAGTTATGTTCTCCAAAGACAAACAGCTTTTGTCTCTCTCATACACAAAGATCGTATGGTGTGAGAGGACTTGCCTCAAGGCTTGGCTTGCATCTCAGCTCAGCAGCTTTAGCCCACTAAAAAAATCTATTGTGTTTCCTCATCTATTGTCTTAAACAAGCTTTCCAATCTGCAATAAACATTTAGCTTTCCAGCCCTTCACTCACTCCAACTGCTTTTGCTCCTATCTCTCAATCCCTGTGATAAGACGGAAAAGATCAAGCTAGATGACACGCCATCAATCTTCATCAAGACCTTGCTTTCAGAGAGAAACTGTGCTTTAGTCTGGGCATGCTGATGCTTATGGGCATATGAACTTCTACCATCACCATTACACAGAGCTAGCTGAGAGGGCGTAGTCAATCCATTAATCAACATTTAAAGGTAATTAATCCCACAGGCTGAGCACCAGCTGTAGAACAGCGGGCTCTTAACAGACCCAATGCTGAGTTTTACACAGCACCTCCACTCTCTTTAACAGCGGAGATTAATGCATTAAACGTTTGAAGACAAACAGTTCATTCTGAAGTAGTCTAGTATCGCAAATTAGTCCCAAATGCTCCATAATAAGCAATAATTATACCTACAGCTGACCAATAATTAGATCTCTCTGTGATGGCTGTAATCGACCCTATAGGCTACTGCTTTAACTGCTGCTGCACGAGTTAGTGTTTAACAAAAAGTGAGATAAACTGCAAAGACAGACTTATTGTTTAGTGTATGCATAAAAGTTCCTAACGGTGAATGAAATCACATAAAGAAAAACATGATATGAATAAATTGTATAAGTAGTTTCTCCCCAGTTGTCAACTGGTTGATATACAGTATGTACAGTTAGTGCTGTTGAGTCCATTTTTTCTATTTTGACTGTTGTCCTGAACAAAAGGATAACTCAAATCTCTGATCAAGCAGCAATAACCACAGTCACCTGAGACAATACCAAATGGGTGGGGGAGAGAGTGAGATACAAAGACAAACCGAGACATAGAAAATGATGTGAAAAATATCTACACAGCCATTTTAATGATAATAAAGACTTTGTCTGCTGCAATAATTCAAGTCTTTGATCATGAATGGAGCTGCAGCAGGGAGATGGCAAGACACAGACATGCTGTTAACAAGTTTGTGTGCTTTAAGCTTACCTTGGAGTACTGTCTACGAAGACTGAAGCGCTGCACCATCCTGACTGACTGATTGACCCAAAGCTGGACCCCCTGCTTTACTCCTCTCCGCTCATATCCTTCCAAAGTACACACTGACTCACACTGTACAGTTCACTTTCACACACAGATACACACATACTGAAAAAGCACACTCAAGCTACCCTCCTCTCCAAACATTGGTGTGCACACATATATCTAGTCCACATTGCTTTCATTTATCATGCAAACACAAATGAGGAGACAAAAGGAGTAAGATGACAAAAGGGAGGGAGAGCGAGCAGTGATAAAGACAGCTCAGCGTTGTTGCCCTCTACTCATATACACAGCAATCCCCTGATGTCTGTTGTTTCCTCTTACATGCAGTTACTCACACAAGATCCTCACACCACATGGTTGTCAATGTAAAAATGATCCTCAGTACACACAAACACCCACACACAGGGAGTATCTGTACTGCAGGCAAAAAGAGGTTTTACAGTCACACATGTACACGCCCTTCCACATCCTCTTGTGAACACAGCATTGGTAACACATCTCAAATAGAGCTAGCGCTCAGCTCTTACTCATCTAGAAAGAGGCAAGGTTGCCTTCTGCTTCCTGTCAATGAGCTGAAGGGTGGGCTGAGGAGGAGGTGGTGGTAGAGAAGGAAAAGGGAGAGATGGGAGAGGAGGAGGGACCAGCTGACTGTCTGTGTTAACTCTCTCCAGGGACAGAAGGAGGGGGACATGGAGGGAAAAGGGGGAAGAACAGGAAGAAAGACAGTGGGAGCACAGGATGGAAAATGCTGAAAGAAAGAACAGCGAAAAAAGACTAACGGTGACCGTGAAATGACACTAAGATTTATCACAATAATTATCTCTGACACAAGGTATACACCCGTCAACCTACACTAACAGCAGGATGACACACACCGTCAAGGTCAACCATGATGTTTCTATGGCAACCTAAGCAGGGTGTAGTCCTAGGCAGCTCGCAGCAACTTTCTTCATAACCACAGCAACTGCTCGGATGACCTGAACGACATTATTGTGCTGCTGTGCAGAGACATGGTTGTGATGTGTCTAGAGATAAATGAATCTGTCAAGGGCAAACAATAGACCAGAGCGAGGCTGATGGTCATCTGCCACAGCGGCAAACCTACTGGGGCAGTGCTTCATCCTCCCAGGCAGTGACACACACAAAAGAAACACAGGAATAAAAGACACATAGTTCTACACCTGATATCTGATATGGTCACTGTCTGTTACTGAGTTTTTGTCTTGGCCTATTTTATTAACCCAAAGATCTTCAACTAAAATGAGCTTGTATCACAAACACAACCTCCACATAAACCAAACAGGTTAGCCTATCTGACAGTGACCTCTGGTGGCAGACAGAACAAACTGTAGTCAAGAATAACTACTAGTTGGAAACACAACACATGAGGTTAAGTTTAAAGATTGCATTGCTAAAGGTTGCAAGGCTTTAAGAAACCACTGCCAACATAGAAAAATAACTTCTATGCTATTTATTTTCAATTTAGGTTTTTTCATCTTGGGACATGACACAACTAAATTTCACCATGCAGGATGTGTTGCTGTTTGCCTCTACATTTTGTGCTATTTTGTAGATCTTAGGCACTGAGACAAATGTTAAGACTGTGATGTATTATAAAATGTGAATAAAAGCTCTCACTCACCCTATTCTTGTCTAAACAATATACAGTAACTAGAAAAAAGTGTGAATCTTCTCCTTGACTGAGATTTTACTTTAGATGTTACTTTGGATAAAAGTGTCTGCCAAATGAGTAAATTTAAATTTAAATGTAAATGTAAATCTAAATTTATTGTGTAGCTGTTGGCTGTCACAACAGTACATATTCTCTGTTAGGCACCCTGGGTTTTAATACTTGAGCACTGAGGTTCTTTTAGTCTTTTAGTAGATGGATTTAACCTAATATCTGAACCTGATCTTTTGGAAATCGAAGTTGAGTCGTTTCACACATGTAACCAACAGTGGAATCAACCTTGCTTGATTTCTGCAAGAGGTGGTGCCTGGCCAGTCTTCTGTTTACAGCACATCAAAGCCATGCCAGTCAAAAAATATAAAAAAACTGCAGCAGCTGCTTGATTTGAGTTTCAACACACTAATTCGCTCATTTTAAATAAATAGTGCAGCATGCTCTATCCCAAATTGACTAGATATCAGAATCTCGGTAACCATAAGAGGGGTCATCTATAACTATGTCATTTTGTTCACATCAAGGCAAGGCTCAATTAAAAAAATACCAAATATACCAAAAAGGTATATCAAAAAGGGTCGTGTAAAAAAATGCAGAGTCGAAGCAATTGTTCAATACTATACAAATACCATAAAAATACAAAAAATGCAAAAACCTCATTTAAGTTTATAAAAAGTTCAAGCTAACAGCAAATACACTATATTTTAGTCATTACAAACATTGTCATTTGACTCTTTTTTTGAATTGCCTTTTAGAAAGCCGAATAACACAGCACAAAGTTTGATAGTGCTCTGTATTTCAGTCAGTGACACATCCAATACAAGCATTACAAAGTTCACATAACTTTGGTGCTTGTGAAACAGACACAAGTTATTTAAGTGGCATAGCATCCCATTTACTACTCTTAATGATCTCTGGATTAAACACGCTGATCTCGTGAAAAAAGGAAAGGACTAACTACTATTTTCATTGTAATATTACTTTTATGCATAGGACAGAAGCCTTTTATTTTCCTTTTTCTAAAAATTCAAACGTTTTTCATTATGTTTGATGTACATTTTGCCTCTTGAGAGATGCCTCCCTTTCATAGTAGCAAAGAAAGTGATCAGAAAGAAAATGCACAATCTCAGCTGAAACAATCCCATGAAAGAGGAGAAGGGACATATCGGTGTCATCCTGTGTAGTAGTAACGAGCTGCTGTTGCTTACCCTGTCTGTCTCTTCTGTTGACTGGTAACCTGATGACAGCACCACATCACTGCTGGTGTATCCAGGGGCAGGGCTGCTGGGTGTAGTGTCGGTGGTAGAAGAGGAGCGTGGGCGGCTGATATGGTGCTGTGGATCGTGGGTGTTGCGGCGGTGTGGTACCTGGGGGCTTCCTCTCAGGAGAGGATCACGGTCTGCACTCCCAGATCCAGACCCAGAACCTTTACTGCGGCGGCTCTGCAGGCTGGTCCCTCGTTTCATCATGCACACTGCGGCTGAGCCCTGACCAGCTGCAGACGGAACCACAGGAGCATATAGGGGGTCAGAATCAAGACAGCAGGACCCCAAAGCGTCCTCAGGGGCTGAGGCAGACGTGCCACCTGCTGATACAAGAGAGGAGGACGAGGGGGAAGACAAGAAGTCATGGTGGAGCGAGAGAGTTAGAGCCGTTTACGTGGCTGCTGGAACAGCTGTTTCAGCCCATGGCCAATAACCCCTATGCTCTCCCTGGCGTTCTGGCTCATCTTAATTAGGGGGGGTTCTCTGATTGGGATGGGGCCTCTTCAACCCTGCGGCTTGACAATCCACTGCTTAAGCTCCAGGAACTGAACTGGGGCCCACCCTCTGATTCCCCCCCTGATGCCTTGCCCTTTAGAGCTGATTTGTTTTATTAAACAGTATGATAACACTTCCTTCTCCTTCTAACCAAACATGTGAAGAGTCAGAACACGACAACAACAGTAGAGGAGACAAGACTAGAGAACAGTGGAGGGTTGGATTGCCTCAGTGGCATTGGGGGTGAATCCAATGAGGGAGCATGTATCTTTGATTCAGGAACTAGTAGCCATGCTGGTTGAGCATAAAGAGAGAGGAGATGGATTATGAGGGACTGAAATGTTGACAAGGTCCAAATATTGGCACTGATATTATCAGTAATATGGACTTTAACTTGTGACCATTAGCATCTTTAAAACTTCAAGTAAATTGCAGGAACATTGAAAATAATATAGGAAACATGTGTTAAATGTGGAGTCAGACAAGCCATCTGGCTGATCTTGTCATTTATACTTTCACTATAAGCCAATGTTTTAAGTAAACAAGACAAAATAATGCGTTGCTGGTATAATACAGATGAAACATAGACTCATTCGAAAATTACAGTAAGCAGATACATGCAGACTAAGAAAATGATCAACACCCTAGAGGGAGATGGAGTTGGAAAGACATAAGAGGTGAGCAGAATAACGAAAGTTGCAGAGGAAATCATGGGATTGACAAAGAGAGGATAAATGGCCTACACCAGAGGAAGAAAAGCCCACCTACCATCAGCCCAGCTGTCAGCCTAGTGTGACTCACTCTTGAGAATTTCCTGAGAGGCAGGTAGATAAAAAACAAATGAAAAATCAAAATCAGTGTGGTGAAGGCATCAAAATCAAAAATCAATCTCATGAATCTTGAATTAACTTACTGATCTCAAAATACTCAAAAAACGTTTTCATGCTGATATAATCAATACTCATTTACACTGCGGGCTGTGAACATACTGGAATATATAACAGAATATATGTGATTCTCAGAGACACAATATTTGTATGTGTGCGTTGGTGTGTGATCCTTTAGGAACTAATTTAGTATCCCCTATTCTGTGGCGGTATCATGAGACAAGCGCTTCAGGTCTAGTAATGACAGGGCAGTATCACAAACACAGACCACAGAACATGATCACCTCCTGCAGCCTTGCGAACCGCCTGGCTGAATTTCTGTCTTAAAAAAACAACAATAAAGTAGACACCTGATAAAATACAAGCTGTCTTCTCCAAGAAGGAACCTTATTGGTGGAAAAGCAATCACCTCACAGACAGAGACTAAGCCTCCCTAAAGCTTCAAGTGCTGCTCCCATTGAGGGCAGCAAAACAAGCAAAGTAGGAACATTCAGACTCTTGGACGAATGGTTACACACACCAAAACTACAGTAGGATAGGTTCCTTTAGCTCCCCTATCAGGGCACAAAAATTAACGAGGTTAGACAGACATCTAAATACATCTCACAACTTCAGAGAAAGAAAGACCGAGAGAAAGAGCATGGGCTTCTTGAAGGTAGCATCTTTGTTTATAGACTAGCTGCATTCACTGCCATGAAAATGTGCATGTACACAAAACACAGCAGCTTTTACTTTCTGCACAGTGTGATCTAAGGCTGGGTGTTATCTAATCCTTTTGGTTCAGTAAGCAGATTCCGACCAGCAGATATTGATGTACTTAATTCACAGGCTTCGTGTTAATATGGTGCTGCCAATCACTTAAAAGGCGATTCTGCCTGCCAGCATTAGAGAGTGAGAGAGAGAGAGAGAGAGAGAGAAAGCGAGAATATGTGTGAGAGAGAGAAAGCGAGAATATGTGTGAGAGAGAGAAAGGGAATAAGATTTTTTTGATTTTTAAAAAAATACTTTATTTACAAGTCCTTAAAAACCAAAGAACAATAAAAGCATCAAAGCAGCTTTAGTCTAAAAAAGTAGCAAATTCCAAGTTTTCATTTGACAAATGGCAGCTTATGTTCCTATAACACCAACAGTGTGTGAAAACCTCCAGGGAAGAGAGAGACAGAAAGACAGAGACAGAGAGAGAGAGAGAGAGAGCGCAGGTGTTCAATTTAGTAACCAGCTACCTGGCTGCTGCCTGTAGTGATCAACCAACTGAACAGACCCCTGGAAATACTGTGCAGCATAATCATAATGAAATGATAACATCAAGGCTATCAAAATATACACTTCTGTTGCAAATTCTGAACTGAGAATTTCCTCACAGAAGGAAAATAGTAATGTAACACAATCAAATACACATGCATGTTAATTGTATTTTCATTCAAATAGAAATTTAATTGATTGTGATGGATCGACCTGCTGTTGTTTTGGAACTAGTTAGTCAATGGGTAAACCTAAGTTAATCTTGCCCTAAAGCTGAAGTTGAACCTGAAGCCCTTTTGCGACCCTAGTTTCCATCCCTCCCCCCCGTGTTTCTAAATCCCCTCCTTCATCCCCAGGCTGATCGCAATGCTGGATTGGATGTTTTCTTGATTGCTTAGGGTTTTATAGTCAAACTAAATCCTCTTTTAGGAGATTTTAGAGGACAAAGCTTTATTGTTACTCTTGGTGTGGATACTTGTCCATGTGTCCTGAATCTTTGTTCAATTTACAGTAAGCAAGGCTTGTCACTTCACCTTGATAACATAATGGAACCCATAAAATAGGATGGGTCTTTGAAATGTGCTGATACACAATCATACTTAATTGCAGCTATTTTTTTACTTTTTACGACATGATTGTGTTGCATTTTTGAAACTCTGAGGATAAATATGGCTAATACATTAAAGCGTCAGCTAGTTTCAAAAACACTTTGCCAGTGTATGCCTACAATAAAAAAGGATTTGTTTTCATTTACTCCATTGAATCGATGTCAGAAACATTCTGATTGCATTGGATGTACTTTGGTCTATTTTAGCTTTGCCACCCACAGGAAAGATTAGTGGTTATCAGCAATAAACAGGTGTCAATAACAGTGGGGGTCAGCCGCCTTAGTGGTGTTAGTGTGTTTTGTGTTCTTTTTCAGTGTCAAAGGCCCCTCTGGAACCGTGTCACACTCACCCTTTCCCCTGTATAAATACAGACAGAGACACACAAATACATGTCATTGTTCCCAACTCTGTAGCATTCCATTTAACTAAGCTGCCAGTTGTCTTGTCCTGCTGTCATTATTGTCTCTGGCCAGCTAGAGAGATGGTGAAAGCTCAACAGAGCTCTGGCACTGAGAGAAAAAACAACTTGCACATTCATTTTGCAGACAGTGAAATATTTGTGAAATGATAGTATAGATCCATGATTCAGCCTAATAAACCTTGTGACAACATTTTCTAAATCAAGCTAATGCTCACAGAAAACTGTTGCGCAAAAAGATTACACAGTATTAATGAAAATGTGTCACATAAGTGCTCTACAATATCGTCCATAACATTACTGAAAAAGTGAAAAAGAAGACTTAAGCCCCAGAGTTATAAATGCGAAGGCACTAGCTCAAAAAACTAAGCAATAAAGCAATTTACAATTTAGCATAACGTAAAATACATTTTGTCATAGTTAGATAAGCTCCAAATGTGTAGAACAACTTAATCCATGTTTCTTCTTTACTCTTTTATTTGAATCCACTCTTGATAAAAATGTTTCAAATTGGGGACAACTAACATAAGAGGGGGTCAATCTGGCCTGTGCTCTTTGACACTGAAACAGCCATGTTGTTATTCACTGCTGAACATACAGATGGTCGACTCAAAGTGTGCCCATAACTTAAACAAGCCCATGCAGTGTTTCTAGAAGAGTCTGAGAATTGGCATGGAATAGACTGCTCTTTGTTCCCTCTTAGACACACACAGGCCCATTGCTGCTTTTTGTGCTTTGCCTCTTTCACTGACAGACACACATCAATAAGAGAGGAATTAGGCCAGAGAGTTCTGGCAGTGATGGGTGTGTGTGAGCCATATACCATTATGTGTCTGTGTGTGTTAGTGTGTGTGTGTGTTTGCTTGCATGAGACAGAGATGGAAAAGGAAATAAAAAGAAAGAGACAGTTTGAATTTTATTGTGTGGAAATTTCTGTATTTGTATATGCGTTGTATATGTGTTGTCTTTGACCAATGCAAACTGGACCATATCTCATACAGCAGCCACATAATGTAATGACAGCATAGGCAGAAAACAGGAACAATCACAGCTGTGTCACTTCTGACAGTACAGGAGATGACTTCAGCATTGTGTGAAAAGTGTGGTAAGAGACACGGCTCTTTGTACCAGACAGGAAGTGTGGGTACGTAGAAGGAGAGGGGCAGAGGGTTACAAAAGGAGGGAAAGATGCCAGATTGGATCAAAAGCATCTGACAGCCCACAGCATGTCTTGTCTGCCAGTGTCAGGCTCGGCATGGGGACTCGGCACAAAGTGTGTCTGAATAAGGAGGTGAATGGCAGGTAGTTCCCTGACAGAGACAGGCACATCAGCTATGATGTAACCCATGGGAAGGCCATGCAGTTACACTCAGCTTTCCAGGAACAGGGAAGTGCAGAAGACATACATTCATTTACTCAGACTGAGACATTTATTCTTTCTACACCTGACAGCACAGACTTGTTCTAGAAACTTAAAGAATGAAGTGCCTTGTCATTCTGTTCTCTTTTTCAAGATAGTCCTGTGCTGAAAAAAACATTTTGATTTAACCAAAAACATTTTATATGCAAAAATTTACAACCGTTTCATATAAGAAATAGAGTATGTAACTTATAGATATGCTGTTTTGTTGTCATTCCTTCATAAATATGATCCCCAAATGAGCACTGGATACTGAACAAATACTGAGAGCAGAACAACAATGTGAAACACAGTTATTGGCTAATAAAACATCCGCCTGATAAGGTCTGTACTGTGTTTACTGGGGAAGTCTAGTTTAAGGGAGACCTGTGCATTTGTGCACAACACCACAGCAATGTCCTAATGAATAATTCAGCATATGAATGGAACTGACACTTGTCCATGATGATTACAACAACACTCAGTGCCAACAGAATGTGTCTGAACGAATGCAAATTCATTGCTTTGAGGATGTCATTCTCTTGTTGTTTATGTTCCAGACAGATGATTTTAAAAAGATGTTTCCAGTGAACAAGGATGCAGATTAGCTGAGTAGGTAATACATTCAAGCCGCGCAAAGTGTCCCTCGCTTATTAACCTGATAGGTGTGTTTAACAGTGGCCAGACCTCCAACTTAGCCAACACAGCTCATGTTCCAGCCTGGCAGAGCATCATCAACTGTCGACAGCCTGGAAACCACCTACACAACAGCTGACATGTCATATGAAAAATTGTGTTAAAGGGAACACAGGCCTAAGAATTGGGTAAAGGTAATGTATTTTAGTGTCAATGCACTGTGCACAAGAAAGAAGCGCGCCAGGTTATCAGGCTACAGGGACTTCGGCTGTTCGTAGTGCCAGCAGGTGAGAACAACTTTACATAGTCAGATATAAATCATCAGTATCGTCACTCATTTAAATAACACTTCAGCCACATCTCTGAGTATAGGTAACCAGACACTTCTCAACTGCAGCTCACTAAATGGGTTAGTGTGAATCAGCACATCAAAGCTCTGGGCTTGAAGCGTGATATTGGGCTCTGCACATAAGCTATAGGTCAGGTCTACAATCTATGAGAAATTGTTTTGGAAGACAAGATTCTCTAGTCTTCTAAATGTTGCCATCTACCATAACGAGACAAGAAAATGTAGTGTGGTGAAGGCATGATTAAATTTCTATAGTTTTGTGCAGACAACAATGTGTGTGTAACAAAATATTATTGTGAGTGCTCAAGAGTAAAACCCTGTTTGCTGTGTTGAATATAAGATACTTGCTGACTCACTGATCACATTATAAGTTATCAGTTATCCTATAAAAGTGATTTTATCAGATTTACAGGTTTTCAAATCTATCTTAAAATAATTGTTAAGCGTATTAACCGACTGAGTACACTAATTACTGCAATCATTCCTCCTATTTATGCTAGCCATAAAAATTCCTTCTTTCAATGATGGGAACAGTCCTTTTTCTGTGCAAATATTAGTATGGTTTAATCAGTTATGACAGGACATGCGTTAAATGACCCATATTCATGCATGATATTTGGCACCTTGTGCACCAGAGAAAGCTTAGAGCAGAGGGAGAAAGAGCAGTGGTGAGCTAAAAATGTTACAATAAGGACAAAGAAGTGCTGTTTGCTCCCTCAGGCAACAATGCTGATGGATTTTAAACAATTGTCAAAAACATTTTTGACAATTAAGCCTTAATGACCATCGTGAGCCTAAGGAACACTTTCCACTTTCTGAAAAATATTGCATCGAGTTGCCTTCTGTGTGATATGTGTGACATTTTCATTTTAATACAGTATTTACCCACATGTATGTAAGGCCTTCTACTAATTATTCACATATTTATCAACACAGTTGGCATGAATGAACACTGAAATATGTGAAAGATATTTTATTATATTATATTTATTATATATTACAATTATAAAATTAAAGAGGGTTTGTAAGTTCTTGCACCACAAGGCTGACAAACAAAAATTACTGAGTTATTTTATACCAAAAGGATTAACGTTAGGAAATACACACATGATGTTTTCACAATTAAGAAATGTGGACTTTGCTACTACACACATTTAAAGCAAACCACGAAGGATCTTTTAATGGCAAGTGTGAGCATGAGCAATCATTTCAGCTAAGTAAGTAAAAGTTAAAAGCTGTTTAATGTTTAGATATGCACCTGTCTATTTATTTGAGATAGACTTGAAAAAATGTGAAGATTTCCTATAATACTAAAACATGGACACCCAGGCCTGTTTTTAAAGTGCAAACACTTGTGAAGCAGTGTGACCCCTGCCTTTTTTCTGCCTTTGCTGTCAAACAGGAAGGGATCAGAGGGAAACCAGCAGCTTGTTGCTACTAGAAACCACAGCCTTTATAAAGGAATTTCACCTTCAAGTGTGGGAGTCAGTCTACTGTATAGAAGAAGCCTAGTCAGTCCACACTGCATAAATAACATAGATGGGACAAACTTTGTACTTGTATGTGATTTTAAATTTCAGTCTTTAAAATCTAAATTAAGCTTACTTACTATGACACCTCTGCTGCCCCATGGGCATTTAAACAGCCCTCCTGGAAGAGAAAGCGAGAAGGAAAAAGAGTGTTTCCTCTCTAAAATGCAACACTTCCTCTTTAGTCACAGTTCAACCTTTGGTTGAAAGAACAGGCCAAATCATCAGTGTTACTGCTCCCTCAGTAGCTTCTCACCCACAATTACGTTTATTGGAAAAGCTAAACAAGCCATAGGACCTACTGCCAAGAACTGAACCCACTTGGCGGAGTGTAGCATTTCCTTGGCAGACGAGGGTGAGATTTGTGGTAAATTCGGGTCACAGAACACTTTATCATTGGGCAAACTAGTCTAAATAAACAAATAAACACTGTCAAATCCAAAGATATGAAGACTTAGAGGCTGATTTAGAAATAAATCAGGCCACCCAGAGGAAAAAACTTGAATAAGAGTATGACAGTTAATTGAATAAAAGTGATATATGGGTTACATCCAACGTAATGTTTTTTTATATTACTGGCATGAAGAACGACAACTGCATAGCAAAAAGGTATTTCACAGAATGAATTCACTCTGGTATTATTAAGATCTAACTCATATTTTTTCAGAGCCCGACACACACATAAAATTCATTGTTATACTTGACTCAAACAATCCAAAGACTGCACCGAGTCTACAAGAAACATGACATAATCAAAACAAAGCTTGAATCTACGTTGTGTCTTATTGTTTGTTATCTAGCATCTCCAGCTTTGTTGTAAAAAATGCAAGCTTCCTGTACACACAGCCAATTAACTAGCACCAGTGACAGCCAACTGAGCACACATCAAGCTGTGTTAATCTTGTAATCTGATCTAGGATAAGCACATCTTTACCAAATCCAATGCTGAAGCACTACATGAAGCTGAACACAAATCAGACAAGGTGCCAACAAAATTTTTAGAATCGAATGAGCTCTATTTTGTCAGCATCATGCCCATAAATATATATACGTACACACAAACACATTAGACTCCTACAAAGACTTTCAATTGTTAGCTCAGCTCCCTACCGAGAAGGCACAACGTGAGTGCAGTCAGAATAGGAGGAGGAGGAGGAGGAGGAGGAGGAGGGCAGCGTCATCGTGGTGGTCTGACCGCCGGAGTGAGACATGAATGGCTGCGTTAACATTGCCCTAAAGGGGCAGTCAAGCTCTGAGCCACTTAGCAGACTATACTATACGAACGGATATATCATGTAATACTGGACACTGCGAAAAATCTGCGTGTATATCTGCTGTACAAGCAGTGCATTGTCAAAACCACCAGGTTGTAAAAAATGATCAGAGATATGAAAACAGAATGGATGTGTAGAGTGAAGGGATGAAAACAAACCTTCAGTCCATAGTTATGATGCTGGAGTGGCCTGTCTTCATTGCAGAGATGAGTGCCTGCAACATCAGTCCCTCGGGTCTTCATCAAAGAAGAGAAAAAGTGAAAAGCTGTAATCCCATAAATACTTCGTTTGGACACTGTACTCCTAATGTATTCCTGTTTGTGTGAGTGAGTACTGTATGTTTTGTTTGTGCTGATAATATTAATATTTAATAGGTTACAGAAAAAAAATATACTAGCCATCAGATGTAATGACTCTGTAGATGTGCATCCTTTCTAGGCCATTAAAAGACTTAATCAGACTGCATTAGCCAGTGGAGACTAAAATAAATCTCGCCGAGGGTTAATTAAAATTTGTATAGCTTGCCAGAAACTGACAGGGCCCTAGTTAATTTCACAAGCCAAGGAAGATGTATGAACATGACAGCACCATAGTAAAAAAAAAACACACATAAATTTACTTGAAGCATGCCTCTACACATATTCATCCAGCCAACAACAGACTAGTAAAGTTACACAACTTTCAAATCATATTCCCAGCAGCCCCGAAATGTGTTTGGTTTTACTGCATATGTCTATATAATATACGCACCGAGCAGCTGCTACAGTAGATTATTCTACAACATTCTTTGTCATTTAAGTAACGTTACCTCAGCAAAAACGTCGCATCAGACTGCCATGACAACACAGGCGGAATACCACAGCAGCCACCGTTAAAGCGTTAAAATAACCCATTACACAGATAAAGTACGAACAGGCTTAGGAAATAACATAACATTTATAGAAAATAATAACTAGAAAGCGACAACAACAACAAAAAGCCCGTGACGTTAGCCGGGCGCAGAGTCAGGACTGTCAGTGACCAGCAGCCCGGTGTAACGGACTTGACAGTCCCGTTAGTGTCATTGTAACGTAGCTGCTAATACGATGACATATCGACACAGGGCGCTAATAACAGCCGCTCCTTTCGCCACTGAGACGCAAAAACGTCACACAAAAGACCACGCTGACAACAGCAAAGCCGCAAAAAAAAAAAAAAAAAAACTAAGCTAAAAATATATGTCAGACTTACACGGGTAATAGCAAACTGTTGGAGCTGACACAGACGTTCAGTTGGAGGTTCGCTCCGCCGAGTGCCGTACGCCCCGCCGTCCTCCCTCCCTCCCCGCTCTGACGTCATGACGTAAGACACGGTATGGACGGAACGGACCAAAGATTGTGTCGTGATACGATGTATTACTCGCATGTTTAAAAACGACCTGCGAAATGTCCCCTCAACAACTCACCTCACAGGGCATGTGCGTCCGAATGTGAAGCATGTGCATGATTATGTACCACAGATGTTACTTGGAGATGCTACTACTACTAAAAAATGTAGCTCAAACAAAAGTTTGGCTGCACTAAAAATGTAGGTGGGAGTGCAGGTGGAAAAACCTACAAAATATTGCTATGTGAAGCTGAACAAAACCCTCCACTGACCAATCATAGCTGCCAAACATGAGAATTTGTTATTATATTAATGAGATGACGAAAAATACTTAAACATTCAAATATTTTATTAATCTCTACACGAGAAAACCAAACAAGTGATGAACTATAATAACATTTTAGAGTATATCCTACTACAATCTTCCTAAAGCTTCCAACCAGGACACTTCAATTTAAACTATATTTACCAAAGTCTTTTGTGCCACCTAATAGATTATTATTTTTTAAATGTCCTGTCTTTGCAATTATTAAGAATTTCAAGTTATTTTAATGAAGAATTTATTCAGAGTAAAGTGGGAGCAGTAACTGTACACTGCACTTTCTTCATGCAGCAATTACAATCAGCCAGTCAGTTTCATAATCCACACTTTTACTCCTCTTCACTCCTAGTAGATGCAGGTGGTGAGTAGGTGGGATGTCGGGAAAATAGTTTTGTCAGTTGTATTTACACGACTTGACTCAGTGGGTTTTGTGAGGCTGCACAGAAACGATAAAGTTCCCATCTCATCCTCAGCTCTTTAGGGCTCTTTATTTACGAATTGAGATCCACTGTCAGCACACTGAACTTGATTTATGACACATAAGATCATATTGTATCTGATTCATTGCACAACAAAGCTATTTTAAATTCAGTCTTATTGTTCTTTCACCCAGTCGGAGGTGTTTTGCTGGTAGATTCATTTCATTTCTTGACCAAAAGTGCAAGCTTCTCCTCCTCATAGCCTTGGTAGCTATGGCAACATGAAATGTATCTCCAGTGTGAATGCTGGGAACAATTCTTTTAATCCACGCCATAAACCCACACAAATAGGACTTTATGTTACCAAAAGTGAAAGATGTGCATTTTCTGTTTATACACATACAGTAGCCTATACTGTATATATTATATCAGGATATGTACAGACTCAAATACATATATTCTGTAAAACCCTATGGAACAGTCCTACCGGACACAGTGTGGGGGCCATCGGCTAGAGCCTTTTGAATTAACCTTCATTCTTCTTCTTTAATCTTCTAACCCTCAGAAGAATTTGCAAATATCCAAAAACAGGCAAACAATTCCTAAAAAATATGTAAAGATATCACAAACAGACCCAAAATGGCCCAGAAGATAGGGTGAGGGGGGCCTTTCCTCTGTTTGTTCCTAGGAACCCATTTTATTATAATTCATCGTGTGTACACACGGTTCCATATCTAAAATTTATTTAACCGAAAACCAAATTGCAGTAAAAGGACAAAATCTATGAGGGACTAAAGCAACAGTTTATCCAAAATCCATGTCAGTTTATTTGTGCTATAGGTATGCCTGCATGTTTCATATTTTCAGTTGAATAAAACCCAACAGATCATTTACAATGCCAGTTCCTGAAGGGACATATCGGTTTATTGAACACTGCATGATGGCATTTGTTGTTGTACTTCTGCTCTAATTTTACACTAGATGGCAACATTGTCTCAGTGGTTGTGTTATTTTGGCAATGGCCTATCTCTATAACTAAATTAGCTTGAAAATAGCTCCAGGTGATGATATAACCTGCCTGTCAAACTCATAAACTCTGAATTCAGAGTCACCATAGGCTCATTGTGCACTTTAGAAAATGCAAATGAGGAAACCAGAAGGAAAAGAAATAATGCTATATATTCAAGTCTGATAAGGAAAAATGTTGCCTGGACAATGTGTTGCTTTCTTTTCTCTGTGCTGTTACTGTTTGATGTGTCAGTGCCAGTGTTGCACTAATTCACGGCACGGACATTGACATTGTTATTGGCATGCCTAAACTCACTGCGCATTACAAAATCCCTGTTGCTTATTAGTGGCTGACAGGAGTAAGAGACAGGGAGAGAGAGGGGCTCCCTCTCCCTGTCTCTTACGCCTGTGAATTTTTTCACTCTCATTCATTTTGTAGGCAGGGCGAATCATACGGTTTGCTTTTTCTTAAGAAAGAAAACTGATAAAACTCCTGCTAATTCCTCTTTACAATCTGGCATCAATATTCCCCATAAATTGATTTATTGATTTTGTGGATCACAGAACCTTTTATATTTTCCAGTTGATTAACAGTATATATTTATAATAATATTTATAATAATTTTTAGACTATGATATAAAAAATAAATTAAGTAAATGTGAGTGAAGTGGAGAAAGTCAGCTAAAACAGACATTTGCTACATAGCAATTTCCTTGAAAAACTTTTCATTTTCATTTTATCTTTAAAAACCTGCTGTTAATTTATGAATTTAAATGTATCCTCGGATCTCTGAATATCTAGCTACACAAATTTGACTAGGCTTCAGAAATTATTCATACCTTTAGAATGCTGGGTGTTTTAGTGTTAAAAACACAAAACTAGCAAACTGATGCATGTGTACATCTTATTGATGTTTCTTATCAAGGATTCAGATCGTTTAATTTGAGTGAATGTGAATTAAGTCAGAAATTCAAAATATAGATATATTTATAAGATTTGTGTCATATGCATTATGGAGATTTTCTTAAAACTCCAGATGTAATAAAGGGACCCAAAACAAAAAATCAGCTTGCTGCCCTCTTTGGACCAATAGAGGTAATGTCATGTAAAAGTGGACAGAGTGTATCATACAGCCACGTTTGTAAAGCATTTTATTTGGATTCTTTCTTACAATATTCTTTAGACCTATCGATTCATCAGTTCATCATTCCTACAGGATAGGTTAAAAACTATCCTGTAGGAATGATGGCTCAATGTCATAGAAAGGTGGCGATTTATACAGGCAAACAGTCCTCTGTATTTTTGGAACATTATGACACTTATTTTGTATAGTAACTGTAAACTGTAAAATTGGAAAGATCAATTTAATTAAATCATGCAAAACAACATGCAGTTCATCAGCTGCAGTTAGAGATACAGAGGGCAAATTCACACACTTTGAAATCATACACAAGTCATGCAAGTATTATCGTACAAGTACTTACTGTGTTTATCACGTTCTGATTTGGCATAATCTGTGAGTTAATTTAATCTTGAGATGAATTTATTGTCCCTCCATCCCTTCCTCTTAGTGCCTCCATTGAGTTTCGCCCTGACCTCTCTGATCCCAGAGGCATGTGCCTGTTTCTTGCCCCAGATTCATAGAGAGGTTTACATCACAGATAGTGGGAGCAAATAAAAATAGATGATAACAGTTGACTCTGCCAGGGAATCTTGCTGTGCTTTAAAATGATTAATTAGTAAATTAAATGTCTAATCATAATTATTAAGGAGTTTAATTAGCTCTATGACAGACGTGAATCACCAAAGGAGGTGTGAAAAAAATGAAACAAGTCTTCTCTTTTGGGAAAGTTCAGCAGTGACACAGGCAGAGAAGATGGGTAGGGCTTGAAGGATTTTTGTACTGCTCTGATATAAAAGTCCTTAATGAATGTGTCAGAGCTGTTCACACAACAGGAAATGCAGTGCTAAGCAGCGACGCAGGTTCACATGAAAAACATCCTGTAGAAGAGAAAATGTAGCTCAAGTTTTTTTCACAACAATGTCCTAAAGCTGTCAACAAGCACTGTAGATGGCTATCACCGGGTTTTTTTTGTCACATGATCTTATCGGGCCTGTGCTCCCATTAGCCCAGAGATCCAAACAAGCTTACTCACAGCCATACACAAACAGAGAAATGCTCGGGTGCGACATACATTACACATACAGAATCACACAAACCACGGGCAGGCTGTTTTTCCTTCTCCCACTGAAGAGCAGAGGATAATGGGAAAGATTAGTGTGAGCGGATGATGCCTGAAAACCCTTTCTCGGAGAGCACGGCAGACGAGGATGCTGGCTCTCAGTGGCCCTCGCCAATTAGAGCATCCACTCTAGCAGACCGGGCCTAATGAAGAGTCCGGAGCATGGGAGTGGAGGCGGGTAGGCAGGGATCAATCCCCAGCCTGGTGAGGGCACAGCTGGGGCATCGACATGGGAAAGCCTGGGGACTGAGGGACAGCATCTTCTTCCAGCATAAATAGGTCACCCTCAGGGAGATTTGGCTCCGTACTTGTCTGACTTCTCAGTGTTGTAAATTGTTCCCACCTTTTGTCTCCAAATGTCTCTTGCTAACGTGCATAAATAGTGCAGTAGAGTCTGAAGTCTGAAGTAGACGCTGGTGTGTGTCATTGTGCTGTAGGTCTCTCTTGCCTTTAGCTTTGTTATATTAAACTCAGGATGGGATTTTATCAAAATTCCAATCCACCCAGAGCAATAACTGTCCGAATGGAGTCTTGGTACATTTCATAAACTGTATTTTGTTTCTTTATTCTTTATTCAAGAAGCACAGCTCTTATTTTCACTCAATCCAACTTTGGCCAAGAAATGTGGTTCTGGCAGTCATGAGCAACAAAGGACAGCTGACTTTGAATTTTCTTCAAGCCCCACCAAGATGTCCATCACAACAAACCAATGGATTACCTTGATATGTGTTCGTTTTCCATTATTGTTAAAAAAAACTCTCTCTCACTCTATATTCTAACCGTGCCCACTGCCTCTCAGCCGGTGATAAGGTCAGGAACCCCCCTGCCTCTTCCTCAGTGTTTCTGCACCTTCTTACTAATTATTCGAAATCAGCTAATTGCCTTTTCTGCTTTAAGATTAGCATTCAAAGCAAAGGGCTGGCCAAACCTGCTGGCAGCAGGGCTAATACTAACACTAGGTTATGTTCCACAGTAGTTACCTTCAGGCCTGCTACTGCTGCCTGAAAGATAGTTATTCAATGCTGGGATCTGATTAACGTAAATTCATTTATAACTTCATGAATGGCAATAATTGCTTAGGTTTGTTATCATGATAGGCATTGAACGTGCTATTCATCAGCTTTTAACTAAAATCCCCAATGTGGCAAAGTATAGCCTCTAAGGCCTGTGTATATGGATATTCAGAAATATGATTTACAGACCAAATAAAGCTTTAAGGCCATATTAAACATTACTTACTGTAAGTTATTGGTCTGTAAATATAGGAAGCAGGTTTCTGCATCTGTCTGTGGACATGTCAGCACTATGTAGGCTGTCTACAGGTGTTGGTGGGTTTGTGGAAATTTCTGCCTGTGTTTAACACAAAGATTTAAATTGTTCATGTTTTGAGTGTTTTAGAAGGACATCTGGCATCAGGAGCTTCTGGGATCAGAAGTGATCCATTTCAGTTTGAGGCACTAAATACAGTCAAATATTCTCAGGGTAGATGTAAAGTCATTGATAGTCATAGAATGAAAGACATGAGGTTGATGAGATATTTTGAGAAATACTGTGAAGATGAGGCATAATTGCCTTTCTTTGAACCTGATTTACAGCCACTTGCTCTTATGGGTGTTCTCATCATCTGGGAGTAGAGATGGGCTGTGATATAAATACTGCACGATACAGCGTGACTCATCCTGAGTTATATCATACATCAACTTAGACAAAAGGGATTTTTATTAATGAATCCCTAAAGCCCCTTGGGACCCATGAGTGCAAAAGATAAACAAAGAAACACCCAAAGTCTAATGACCGAATATGGAATCTACTCCACCTAAACACAACAGTGAAAAAAATTAGCTCTGTTTTTTGTCTGTGTGGTCACTTTTTGTGTCACATACCATGTTAATTGTTGAACAACAAGTGTTTGCACAGGTCACAAAGAACAACATTTTTACTTAATTGATTTAAGATAATTTAATAAGAGATAGATTGTCAAAGAATAGGAGTAACCCAGATGGACAACACAAATCAACTTAAATGACCATGCAAATGGTTGACAGCAGAGTAAAAATTCAGCTGTTGCCTAGCTTTTGGTAAAATATAATAATACAATAAATACACAGAAAATATCAAGACACGGAGACATATTAAATTCAGATTTTTATTTTTACATTATGCTTTGCTTGTGTTGCAAATCAACACAAGAAATTTGGGGTGTTACTTTTTCAGCAGATGGAGAAATAAATCCACTTCAGCTGCTGGTTGTGTTTTCTAATCTGACAACAAACACTGTGAGCTCCTCAATGCCAGACACCAAAGCTCAGATAAGACTGGGATTACACACTAAACTGTATTTGTTGGAACTGTTACTTCCTGTACCTATGTGGTTATAATGCAAACGCAAATGCAGAAGGATTGAATAGATAGAAATTGATTTCTAGGATCTAAAAACTCAATACTTTAAGTATTTCAAATTTCAGTTATGAATACATTTATTTTATTTCATGAATGATGTAAAACAAAAAGGAAATAGACACCCATATGGCTGCTTACTGTACATCACATTGTTACATCTATATGAATAAAAAGAATTTATAGAAACACTTGTTTTCTTGCTGAGAATTGGATAAAATTGATTCTCATGTAAATTCATCACACATGAAATAAGAGCCAGCAAATGGGTTTCTTAAAGATTAGAAAAGGGTGAACAGATGGATCTTTCTGGCTCTGAAACTTATTTAGTTGACCAATTAATAATGCTGTGTGATGGAAAAACCAAAGCATAAATCCATGAAGAGTTTGCAGCCTTTGAATATTTCTTTTTTGGATATTTCCTATTTCCTTTATGCTAGGATAGACTAATCTGTTAAACTTTGTATTTAAATGACAACTATAAGACTCTTCTTTTCCATCTAAATAATTGCAAAAACATGGCATACATCCTAAATATTGAACTGTTTCTTTAAAAATAAATAAGCTTCCTAGACAGACAAATTACCCATAAGCCATCCTTTTTTACCTCTTAAGAGTTTGAGCTCTCTTATTTTGGTTATTAAAGCAGGCACTGGCTAAGCTTTGAGTTGATTTAAATAATCCACTGATGTGCCTGTATCACTAAAACTCACAGGGTTCCCTGAAGTTGCCCAGGTGACAGTCTGACTTCCCTACTATAATGTGCTTTAGTCTTTTCCAGTGACACACTTGGATTTCCCACTCGCTTTAAATTGTGCTAATAGGACATGCCACTTTGGGTTGGCGTGGCATTCTGTCCTATTTAACCGCTCAGCTGAAAACTGAGGCCAATTAATAGCCACATTCATAATCTTTTAAAGCAAAAGCCTCTCTAATGACATCCAAACAACATCTTAACACTTAACACACTACTACGACCAATACAAGTACCTATAGCCTTCCTGCACCACTGCTATTATTATAAAGTACTTTAAGCTCAGTGCATGAACCAAGAGTACAATGTGAAAACCGCCTGCAAAGAAATGCCAGATTTCTGCTTAAAACAGAAATAATTATCAGCTGCACTGTTGTGTGTGTTTGTAGGTTATGCATGTTGACAAACAGATCTATAGCTCCTTCCTGAATCCACCTCATAACACAGGACATTTTAACAAACTCATATAATTGCGGTGACATCTGCTTCTCAGAAATCATGGCAGCCCTGGCTAAGCTGTCCGGTGCAGGTGGTTATCAGTTGGTTCTTGTCAACCCGTTATTCACATAAAAGACAAATTTGCATCATGAAGACAAACAGGTGCAGCATTTACTAATGCCCACATACTGTCGTAAACCGCTGGCTGCAGAACTAAGCTCAAAGTTAGCGGTGGTACTGTTCTCTGTAAACAACCTTAGGACAGGAGCAAAGGAACATCCGTCCGGATCCATCCATCACCACTGTGCCGACTTAGCACTCTGCCATGCCGACCTACCTCCTGTCCTTTGTTAGCTTGGCCCCAGCTTTGACGGGAAGATGGATTGATGTTGTCATTTTCTAGATGCTTTATCATTCAGTGCAGAAAGACCTTATTTAAACGCATTATGTAAAGCACAAATACTGAATCAATATCGTTATCATTATACAGTACAGTTGCATTGAAAATGATTCAAACCCCATAGTTGTTTTGGCAACATCTATAAAACATTGGCTGCTTAATTGTTTTAGGCCCCAAAAGCTCCAGTTTTCTTTCATCACTCTAAAGAACTGAATCTTAAAAATTCTTTGGCTTATTTATCTGAATTTCAGCAATGAGTCTTATTATGTTGTTTTGGGTCAGTTATAGTATGTGCCTACAGTGCTTTGCTTCCAACAAGTCTCCAGGAACACCTTGTTGTATCCCTTTCCTTGTTTCTAAAAGGCAACAATCTCTTCTCTTAACTTTTTATGACAATTATTTTGACTTTGCTATGTTTCTAAAAAGCAGCCGAACATGACACTCAACAAACTACAAGTCACTTCAGTTATTTGAAGTGTCTCCATCTTAAACACACCTGCTGCAACTAATGAAGCCCTTGATAAGCTGCATCAGATGTGCTTGAGACAAAACCGGATTAGCAAATGTGTGCCCCTTTGAGGGATTCTTTTAGGGGTTGAATCATTTTCCTTTGCATGCTCATACATTATATGTATATGAATATTTGAGATCAAGTTGGTCATTTTGGTATTTCGTCAATAGTTTGTTCAAAACACGTGTTTTTTTTTTTTGAAAATATGCTTTGAATCTTCCCATTTGAGATGAATTGTAATGACTTCGATGTTCCCCTGACTATTTATTCGCACCATTATAAGGTCATATTTATAATTTGTCTAAGAATTAGCTTTTTTTTTAGCCAATTAGATGTAAAACTAATTGTGTTTTCATTAGAAGCAAATGGCAACACTGGATAAAATGGAAACTGAAACAGAAAAGTAACTTTGCACAAATAATTAATTGAGTATTTGTACATCCTGTAGACTTAAAAGAAAGTCCAGTGTTTCTTTGAACAAAAATTTGACAGAATATTTTGGAGGTTGTAGTTAGTACGTTCATGTAATTGGGGTCAGACTTTCTCTTTCTCTGCCTGTGTCTGTCTCTCTCACACATGCACAAACACAATATGTTCGGCAGTGAAATGAGCTATCTTGTTATCATTTGCCACTTCTATTCATTTATTCATGAATTGGCCCCTTAAGGGGTCCAGGGGACAACCATCAGGACAGAGATGAATCCTCTAATACAGAGAACCCTGCTGAGACCAGCAAGCAGACGCAGAGACAAAAGGGACAGACAGTAGGTAATATTACGGAGGGCCAATTCTGGTTATATAAGACGCAGCAATTGGGAAGAGTTAGATGAGAAGAAGAGGAGGGACGGGAGTTTAAAGTGACAGGGTTATTTATAAATGTGAAGTGCACAGCCTAGAACAAGATGTTGCTCACAAGTCATTTTTGGACTATGTCAGAGCACAGACATGTGTACCCTGCACACTGCTGCTAGCTGTCAATGTAGTTCCATACATTTTCACTTCTTGTTGGTGTCTGTCTTTTAATGTAAAGCATATTGTTATTATTTCTACAAAAAAATTTAAATTATGCCGCCTTTCAGTTTGAACGTGCATCCCAGGAATCCAAACACCATCACAGAAGATTAGATTAGTAGATTAATATGGATTCATGTAAAATAAAGTTAAAGAGGTCAGCATGGAGCTGGGTAAAAAAAAAAAAAAGGAAAGGAAGGGAGTCATAAAGAAGGACACAGGCAGGGGAGAAGGGGGATTGTTTGTGTGGAGGAACAAGAAGGTGTGACTCCCCTCTCTCTCTGCTGATTACAGATGGAGAGGACTCTGTGGAGTTCTGCTGCAAGTTCCTGCTGCCTCAGTGTTGAGTGTGCCTAATGCTCTCTCCTCTCTATTACAGCCCACAGAACTGCAGCTACACACACACACACACACACACACACACATGCATAGAACACCAACCCCATGCTATCTTTAAGTCTTTAATTCTCTCCTGCAGATGTCGTAGTGTTGCCTCCAAACAATAAAAGATCCTGCTTGGCCTCTCTTTCCCCCTGTAGTTAATGTAAAGTGATATGTGGGTGGCAATTGCTGTCAGGAAACCCTGTTAATTGTTAGTTATATCTGTAACATATACTAAAAGTGAAGACCCTCAATTACTTTCCATGTCCTATTATAGGAAAACTTCTTTAAATACAGTAACAAGCTGGGCCCAGATCACAGAACTATTTTACCTACATAGATTTTACTAATAAACATTTAATAGGTTGTGTGGGTACATGTGACAAAAACAGGACGGCTCATATAGTCTGTAGAGTTTACTGTAAGCCGAACTTGCAGAAAGTCGAAGATTTCAAATCATTCATGTACATGAACACACACTAAAGAGCACACACATGCCCAGGAATAGACACATACTCTATTCATTCAATGTCATCTTGGTATTTTTGTTTGGTTGTGTTGAGTTCTGCTTGCAGGCTCAATCTTAAAAACATCAAGATAAAGGAAAAGATAAATCACAATGATTCATTTATTCTAAAAATGTGAAAAAAAAACTGTTAAGAATTATTGGAGAATTATTCATTTATCATGAAGGAATAAATAACAGTTTCCACCTCTGATGGCTGCACCACTCATTTGACTCACAGGACTGTGGATTTCACATACTTTATGAAGAAGTGTACTTTAATAGTGTCAGTCACCACCTGCATTGTGCAAGGCTAAACGTTTGTCTCACATCATTCCAATTTTATTTACATTTCGCCATCTGATGCTTCTATTAAAAGATAACTACCCTTGGAAAAGGCAGTTTTTCTCAACTGAGCCGAAGAGCTTGATTTGGGGCCTTTGCTGTGTGTTGTAGCGACCACCAGGTGCCATTCTTGGTGAGTGACAGTGATCACAGACATTGATGAAGGCATGCAAGTAGGTTAGTGATGGTGAGTTGGCCATAGGTGAGTGCAATGTGAGGTTTAATACTATTTAGACATTACTGTTTCCCTGAATCAGTATTAATAAATTGGTCGCTGTGGGCAAGCACTAGCCTTTCTAACCAACTTGGACCTGCTAAGATCATGGTCTCTAAGTCACACCGGATTTAAACTGTTTGATAAAAAAAACAGTAAGAAGGACAGTCATCAGTCAAAAAAAAATTCTTTCTCTCCGCAGAACCAATCGTACCATAATTTCAGTATTATAAGCCTGCCGTACTCTACATAGTGACGAGTTGGTGAATTGCGCTAAGGTTTCTAGTTTCACCCAGGGATGCCAGCACCCGGGCTGTAATACTTTTAGCCTTAGCTGTAGGTAGCTTGAGGTGGTAGGCTACAACCTAATGTACAAGGTGGCAACAAGCCCCCCCCCCCCAATTAAAGAGGAGCGAAGTGTAACGTGGCATGAATGTAGCCCGCAGTACAGGAGGACAGGCCCGAGACAGATACAGGCATCGACACTACAGCTGTTGATGTCACACAAAGTCACAGTGTGCACCACAGGAATACAACAGTTACACCTGCTGTGCTGTCTGTGAACCGACATTCCTGTGTGGGTCTCAAATCAGAGCTCCTGTTCCTGTAGCCAGAAAACAAATGTTTCGTTTGTATGGACAACAAAATGGATGAATTTTTTTTGGCTAAGAAATGATCAAAATTCTAGATCAGATGAGCTCTGAAAGGGTCTGGACCATTTGTTCAGTTGTATATTTCTACTTTTTTTTTTTGATAAAAACACACATCAAAACTTCCCATTGCGCTGCTCACTATATTTGGTTTTGTTTTTATATTTAAAGGTGTTGTACTGTACATTCAGAGGTTAAGGCCGTCTTTAGAGAACCCATCTGGGGCTGGTGAGTCACTGACTGTCGGCTTCACTGTGTCCCTGTGCCTCAGTACGGCAGCAGGCAGGCTTCGGTTTGGTTGGCAGGGTGACAGGGCATCAGGACAGTGACAGGGGTGTCTGACAGTGAGCAGGGACAGGAGGCCAGGGAGACAGACAAGGGTGCAGGGCGCTTGAAAGTGGTCACACAATAGCAACGCTTCTTTATGTAAACAATAGAGGACAGTGTGTGCTTTGTACGTCAGAGTTATGATAAAGTATTCAACTTTACTAAAACACACATTTCCTGAAACGTTCACCTAAACAGACAGAAGTGACTGGTCCAGCAGCTCTGACATGTTAACATCAGGTGTAAATTGGCCCCAACAGTGAGTTAAAAGGAGAATAGGTTCAATTTCTTTTTTTTAGGGATTTCTCCATTTCATCTATTCACTGAAAGCAATTACAGTGAAACAAACCTTGTGGCTTCTTGAAAACGACCATCTCAACTCAGTACTCCAGTGGCTCTTTAAAAAAGTCCATCAGACTTTTGACAGCACATCGAGAATCAATCAGCGTGTGCGTGTCAGTCCCAGCACGGCCATGGTGAGAGACTGCAGATCTCTGTTCTTTGAGCACTGGACCTGATCACAAAGCTATTATCTGTGAAACCTAATTGCATGAGAATCAGCTGCCCTGGGTGTCCTTAACTTTACGGTCAAAGGTCCAGTTCACCGCGGCACGTAACAGTGACTGATTTCAACAACAGAAACGGAGATCCGTACAGTTTGAAGCAGCAGGAAAATGATGAAGGAGGCAAAACATGGTAGGAATACTAAAGAAGGTCTTTGTCACAGAATTAGGATTTATTTTTAACGTGACATTTGAACTTTTTCCCCACAGGAAAAACTGCATCACACACAGACAGGGGAATAGGTCAGCTGCAAGTAAACAACACACTAGAAACTTAAATCATCCTGAGCATCGGTTTGAGACGACAAATTAATTCACGTTCTCATCACATCGGCAAGCATGTGAAACAGTGAATGCATGTGGGATGGCTTTATGAGCAAGGCTTTGGAGAGCCGTGCGTGCGGCTGCAGTAGTAAACAGTATTGACAATAAGGAAGCCACCTACACCACAATCACCATTCCATTATGTTTTCTTTGGTGGCTTGTTTCACTGAAATCAGCTTACTTTCTGTGGTGCTCAATGGTGTTTCAGTGGCGACAAAGGACCTAAGTAAAGTGATTTTCTAATTCACTTGACTCAGATGTGATGAGATCCCATCTGTCCCACCTCCAACCTCCTCCTCCCCCTCCCGCCTTAACTTCCTGTCCCTAACGATAACACACCCATCTCATTCAGATATACAAAGACTCTGAATTAATCAGATTTTATTATGAGCGGCCATCTTTAAGGGATGTTGTTTCAGATATTCAGGTGCTGTCCACAGGCCTGAATATGCCGATGATTGATTTGCTCTTGTTCTCTGTAGTTACGTTTTTAACAGCAGGAAGCAGCGCAGCTTATTTGTAAAAAAATTAGGCTGGTCATATTCTGTGTTCTTTTTCATGTCGAAAAATCCCATGAAAAAAACAAGAGCAACAATAATTGGAATATCCTGTGAGTGTTTGTTCCTGTGCACCATGGATGTCAAAACCGATGAGCAACATTTTTGACCAAGTTCCAGTGCTACGCATAACTTCCCAACTAGTTTTTACTCTTTTGTTTATGTGCGGATGAAATAAATGAGATATACCACGTTAGGATTGGTTGCTAATATCAGCATTCTTACTTGTTAATGTGTTACCTTGTAAACATTGTGTTGGTATGACCACATTCGCTGATTTGAACTAAACACCGTTTACAGCTGAGCCTGTCATAATGTCATTAGTGTTGCAGGTAGTCACACAAAAACAGTACTAGACAATATTTTGACAGTATTGTTACGCTAGTCAAAATTCTGAATGTTGACAGCTGTTGAAACATTTCACAAACCCTATCATTAAATTGTGGTCTGTCTATTATCAGGTTTTAAAAGCAAGGTAAGTAATAGCTTGTTGATGACAATAAAAATTAGGAGTGAATAATGTCCCTCCATCATGGTTCCCTGTGAAACAGGAAACTATCTTTTTATTAAAGATATGACGATTCCATCTGTGGAGAATGGCATCAGTATGGCACGTGTGATGAATACCTGTCTGTTCTGTGTCTGACATGCACAGCTGTACAACTCTGTCATCATCTCTGACAAGTGTTCAGTCATAACAAAACACGATTGTCTGCCCGTTAGATCAACTCTTTGCAGTCTGACCTTTAGAACCTCTCCAAACAACGCAGAGAGACAGTCTGTCTTCATCCCGGCCTGTGGTCAATTAGGTTGGTGGAACAAATGACTGTGTCAGTGCTGCTTTTTACTGTAACCCATGCCTGTGCTGTCATCCCAGGAGACCACAGACTTGTCTGATGTCAGAGTGATACAATATGGTCCAAATTCACACAAAATGCCAATAGCAGCTTGAAATGGCAGCGAGTCTCAACAGAGCACAACCTCTTTAGTAAAGATGAAGCTGAAGAACAATGGCTGTGCCCTCACAGACTTGCTTTTCTTTGACCCTAACGTAATGAAAACAACGTTATTAGTACTGATATGGCAGCATCTCTCTCAGCAGTGACAGCAAATGAAGATGACGAGTATTGTTTTCGGCCTGCAGACTCACCAAAACTGACAGAGCAGACAGGATCTTCCTCTCTGCTGTCTCCTGGGAATAGGTCAATAGGGAGAATCACCACCTGCTGCAGCGGTCAAGTATCTAAAGGGGGGTTCCTCTGTGAGTCGATTGACTGCCCAGGGGTCCTTCCAGGCATGCAACAAGCTGAACAGGAAGCAAGATAAAGCAAATGCATCGGTTTGGCATATCAAACAACTTTTATTTTGTCCTTAATCAGGTGCGAGGTTGAGCAAAGTAAGATTTCAAGTCACACAAGACAGAGCATTAGTTGTGCAGAGGTTCATTTTACTGCTCGAACCGGTTTCACATCAGAGCCTCTTCATGGCAGCCCCAAGTCTCTGAGTCTTTGAACCATCTCTGTCCTCTATGCGTTATAAAAGCTTTGGACACATCTTTTACTTATTTCTATCTAAGCGAGGGGGTGGAACACGCTGTTGCTGATGTGATGTCAGATCTCCAATCGATGTGTTGCTCATTGAGCCCAACTATTGCACTGCCTCTGTCATTGATCACTATGGCCGATATAAATAGCTGCTCAAAATAGCGTCTCTCCCTAAAGTCCACCCTGTGATGGAAAGCTAAAAAAAGACACAAAAACAGGTGAGAGAGGTTTGAGGGTGTGTGCTCGTACATTGTGTTTGTTCACTTGTTAGAAAGCAGGTGAAAAGAAGAATGAGCAATGCCAGATTAACTTTGCTTTCTTCCATAGGATGTTTTTGCTTTCAAATCTTATGTCAACTCAAGTCTTGAGCCAGAATCACAGTAGTCAAGTCCAAGCCAAACTGCCGGTAAAAGTCCTAGAAGGAAGGTTTATGTAATTAAAAGTTCCTGAATAAAAACATAAAAAAGTTTTTAGGCTCTGTAGATTCAAACTTGCAGGGCTGCATGGAGGAGAGACCTTCAGTGAGCTGCCTAATTGATCACAGTTTACTCTTCAGCTTCATCAGTGGAACAGCATGGGCCCGGGACCGGGTCTGTGGTATTTCGTGGGCTACAGGTTGTTAGGATCAGAGGAAGCTGGGAGCCTCAGCAGTGCCACTACACCCTGATGCCACACATCAAAATACAGACTCACCCACTTGTTTCTGTGAGTCTACAACTCTGTTGTTTGTTCACTTTCAGCTTTTTTCAGTCTGTTTTTCTGTGTGAGTTTACAACATATATTTTCCATCTTTTTTACTCAGATTCTCCATCCCTACTGATATAGAGAGAGATTTTACTTTTAATGTTACTGTTGCATCTTCCTGTGATGAAACCATGCTTTTATGTTGTTGAAGTGCCTTTTATTGCTCATACTTGTAGTTTTGCATGTGACAGGTGGCCTTATAGGTTTTCGCAGTTAGGACTAGTATAGACTTGAATGTTATATGCAGCTATTTTCTGTAACATCACGAAGTGATTGGTGTAATTCTCTCTTATCTTTCCCTGCAAAGTCTGTCACTAAGTTCCAGCATGTTCAAAACTGTGCTTACTGAACTCATACACACCTCTTCCTACCAATATATCACAATTCTTGGATTTAAGTTCTCTTTCTTTCTCAGCTTCAAACCAATAAGTTTTCTCCTTTGGGGACCTTAATTCTCCCATTAAAATGCTCTCGGGTGAAAAACTGATGGATAACATCCAGAAGTGTCCAGTCTGAAACTTTGCAAAGTGCTTTTGTCCAGGGATTTTTGTGAGACGCCTGTCACAGCTGGAGGCTGATGGGTCAAAGTAGTGGGAATGGTGCAAGACAGAGTAGCATGGCTTGAGGTGTTGGGACATCGGGATTTCATCTTTACATTTTGCGGATAATGTAATTGTGCTGCTTTAATCAGACCATGGCTGCCAGGAGGTCCGTGGATCCACCAAATCTCAAATCAAGATGCTTGGCCCAAAAAGGGTGGATTTAGTTTTCCATCCCAAGTGCTATTAAAGAATGCTGGAGACTAGTGAGGGAGACTGACAAAGTGACTGATGCAGCATTGAAAGTAATATGGAAATATCATAAAACAATATGGACTGGGTTTAAAATCCAGCAGTATTTGTTTTTTTATAAGTTCCATGAATATGCAGTTGATCTTTGTTAATATTATTGTGTCAGCATTTATGTGTAAAACCTACTTTATATGAGCATGTGGTAAAACAAATGTGCCACATCTGTCTTTAGTTTTATTTTCATATTTTCTTTCAAAATATCCATTACAGTTTTATCTAAACTTTAAAACTCTACACTTTAAAAAATCTGTTTCAACAGCAACATTCTTTGGAGAAAAACTTCTTTTCAGTTCCTCTCGAGGTTCTTGAGCTTTTTAACTCAGTATGAGCTCCTCTGAGTGGGTAAGTACTTTAATCCACAACCTTAGAAGAAGATTTTAATTTATAGGGAAATACCCCCTTACGGTATAATGGTTCATTAGGCAGATTTTAGTCTCAAGATGCTTTTCACCTCAACATCCTGCCCAAAATGCAGAAAACACAATAAAAGACAAGATACTAACAACTATCATTTTGACACACATATTTAAAAGGCTCACTGTGTTTCTGATTATCCAAGTTTGGAAATATAATGTTTCTAAGAGCCTGTGCAATAAATATGACTTAACTAGTCCCCGTGTGCAGAGAAAGATGACAGTGAGGAAGATAACAACATTTGAATGTGGCATTTACATTTGGTGATAAATATACTTTTAATATGCTTTGCAGCTGCCTACCGTGGTCCCCAATTAGATTAACTAAGCTGAAGGATGTTCAGGGTGGGATACTGGAGAAGGATCAAGTGTGTGAGTGTGCGATCCCCCATGGTTACCTACACAAGATGGATGGTGTGCATGCGACGGTTAAAAACCTCGCAGCTACAGCTCGCCACATATGCTGACAGAGAGGCACACTGCTATCCGGTTACATCCTCACACATTCCCACACAGCCACTAAGGACCACAAAAGGCTGAAAATACTAGGAGTGTTTTCGAGCATCATTCTAAGATGCATGTGAAAATAGAGAGATACTTTCACAATTATTTATCAGACAAAATAGTTGCATGAAAAATGTGCTCTTAAAATTTCAGAGTCTCAGAAATCTTGGCTCCTATGAGGCAGTAGAAACAAGCAATAAACACAACTCATGATATCATAATGTGGATCCAGTGTAAAGCAGAAGATAGTGGATAGTAACTCTTCACTTGAACAAGCGTGGTACAAATATTAGCATTGATTTTGAGTAGATTTTCTGGTCAAATATTTAATGCAGGTTGAACATGTACATGTCATTTTAGGTATGTTGGTCTCCAATGACTCGGCTTAAAAAGCTGTGGTTAAAAACTGAGAGCAGTGACCGTGAAACAGGTGTGAGACAGTCAGAAAACCAAAACACTGATCTGAAAGATGCTTAAAAATAACTGGTTAATGATAATTCTCATTTGGTTCATGGTACCAACCCCTTTAGCATACAAACAGTCACTTAATACACTGATGGTATAAAAAATTATTCATTGTAGCTGCTTTGAAGATCGGTGAAACAACTGCAGGAAATATATCAGTTAAATAATATGACATGGTGCTGGTATCAGTGATTAATGTTAGCAACAGTCTAATAGCCTGGTTTCATACATCTGAATTTCTCAGCCATTCAAATAGTGTTGCTACTGTAGAATGAGTAATTGATGTGAAATGAAAATTCAGTCTGATTATCAGGCTGACTATTGTTTATTCATTTGTTTTAAGAAATTGTAGGGTTTTAAGGACTCAATTATTGACAAAATGGCTTGATAAGATGGAGATTTTTATCTGCAGTCCTCTGATTAGAGACTCTTTATGGAACTTTTTTTTCCATGAAACATTTTGCCTTTCATCACTCCTGAAGAATGAAATATTTAAAACCTCACATCTGCCATTTCAGTCGGGCGTGAGACTGAAAGATCAGCTCAATCTACCATGATTATGGCTGGTCCCAGACACTACCTGACCATGACGAAGGAGTGCGAAGATGAGAGAGGACAGACGCGGAGGAAAAGAGAGGGAGCACGATGATAAGTGAGCTGTAGTATGTGGTAGTAGTGCACTAATCACGGTCTCCGGCTGAAGAAACACACAGGCGCCTCACAGGTTATTGAGAGATAATGGGATTCTCAGGGCAACAGACACACAGCTAAAGACAGAGATGAAATTTGAAAATAAATAATGCAAAATCCTCTTTCTCTCCTGCTATGTGTGCACTTGTGTCTGTGCATGTCCATGTGTTTTGTGACACCAACTGAAAGTTCTGTGTGATGACAAATGAGGAAATAAGGCATTAGTCAATAGCGGAACAGAAACAACGTCAGCTTTCAGAGGCTCTGATTTCATATTCTTAGTACAACAACATAAAAACCCCAATACAGGATAAAAAATGTTCCATATATATGTGTCAGGTTTCAAATGACAGCTACCACTATCAAGAAAGAACAAACCCTTCGCAAATACGCACATAATAGAGCTTTGCATCATTTCAATTCACTTCACTGTTTAAATGCTCAATCCCTGCCTCAATAAAAAGTGGTCTTCCACTGCACATCTTGACATTTGTACATCCATCACATTGTTAACATCCTGCCGTTGAGAGCAGATTCACACCCTCGTGTATAGTCATTTTCAGCGGCAGCGTGCAGCACTGTCAGAACCATGATGGATTTTTCCTGATCCTGAATCTGGATACCAGGCAAGCACGGCAGGTTAAAGACTATTCACTGATAACCTCAATCATTTAACTGGCACAACTCTTGGATGGAGCATAAAGTGTTAACCATCACCTCAGGTGAGAACGAACATTGTTTTGTGGAGTCATTTATTAACTATAGTACAGTTTAAAGTGAATCTATAGCAACAGATTTCTTTAGAATATCCCAGTAACACATCTATTGTCGGGAATGATAAATCATTTACGAAACACAAAATTTGCAGAACTATGAAGCAAGAATGATGACGAAAGATTTTGAATGGGAAGAGTGACTGCTGAAAAGCTTTCCTTTCAACATCTGCATAATATTAATATGCAGTACATGGACACCAGGCTGGCTAAGACTGGGTCTGTCTTCCTAACCAGACACACACACACACACACACACACACAAACAAAACACACAATACACACACTTTGAGCCAGCCATCTCCGCCAGTGCACCCTGTACGCTGTCACTCATTTCCCACCACCGTGACCCCTGTCAGAGCAGTGTCACTTTTGGGGGCCGGGGTGATCACGCCATCCACACACACTGGCTTTTCCATTTGTTTATTTATTTGTTTGTGTCACATTGTTTTCTGGTGTCTGCCTCCATCCTGATGTCTTCCAGTCTCCACTCCTAACACGCCCCTGCTGTCACAGGCCCGTGTCTGGTCTTTGAACACCGAGGTGTTGGATTCCACCTGTCTACAGATCCCCTCTCTGCTTTCAGTGAGTTTTAGTGAACTTTGTGGAGACTTCTTTTTAAAAACTCTCATTTTCTGAACTCATCTGCTCTTGTGCAACCAAAACATCCTTCACTCTCAGCAGTGAAAGAAATACTAGAGAATTATTAAACAGTAAGTCATGAGAGGCTGTGCTTTAATGTAATTTCACAACAGCTAGGAGATATTGTTCACCACTGTGGTGTATGTTTTTTGAACAATATAAGCTTTGTGTGTGCTGAATCGACCTGCACTGACTGTGTAAGTGTTAGCCTACAGTAAACCTGCTTACATGGACAGCAGGTCACGTGTAATGACCACATGCTATGGTCTTGGTGACAAACCCACAGCAAAGCCTTCAATGATCCTAAGATTACAACAGTTTATAAACTCTTGTTTAGTTTTTCAGGCCATAACTTTTAGTGTCCTGGTTCTCCAGCCACATCAGACCAAAGTCACCCACAAATTACAGAACGGTTTACAGTGTAACTGTAAGAGAGCATTCAGGAGTGAAATAGACAGCTACTTATCTCAGGATATAGTAAAGATTAAAAACATAACTAAAAGGCAGAGTGAACGTTATACTTACATACACAGTCGTACTGAAGTGCACTATTAGAGGAGATGGCTCTAACGACAGTTTCAACCTAAAAACTGAGAAATTATAACATTGTAGAAGTACAATTCCTGGCAGAGCTGCTATATTAGGTTGTATTGATTGTAGAGGTGTACCTAATAAAGTGGCCAGTGAATGTATGCCTGGTTGTCTGACAACAATGTAAGATAATAACATGTCAGTGTTGTATTTATTTACAGCTTGTTGCGCTGCTTCCAAGAGGCAAAAAATTACGATCAAGTCATTGTACGTACTATCTTCAAGAGCTTTGAATGTTTTAAATAATATAAATCGATAATTAAACGCTCCTTTAGGATGTGTGATCACACACTTAGCCTAATAGGGGGGAGGGAACATACATGACACATGTGAAGATGGAACGAGCACTCAGCTTTGTCATTATGTTGTTAAATAATAATGGCCTTTGTAAAGGTCACCCGTGTTTTTTTTTTTTTTTTTTTAGAGGGCCTTCATTTGCACATAATTGGTAGCAAATTAGTCGAACCTATGAGGCAGTCAGGAGTTCCATCCAACAGTTGCATGTAGGCGCCTGTCTGGAGTCAAGCTGTAGGTTTTATCTAACCTTGTGAAACCACCTCCTTTGGAAGAGGATGGCAAATACTGTGGCGAACTAGCCGTTTTAAAAACAAAGCCAGCTGACACTGGAAAACCTGAGATAACACCTAAGATAGTTTCTAACCTAGTGATCTCACAACAGGCCCATGAACTGTGCATTGTTATACATACAGCATGACATGTACTGTAGCTAATGGTTGCAAAAACGTCCTTTACGCACTGAAGAAGTTCACCAAGACTGTAAAATATATACTGTATATATATATAATTAACAGCAGCAAGAGTAAACAAAGCACAGGGGCTAATGAGTCTAATTATTTTCTCTTACTGCTCGGCATGTATACTTAACCTGTCCTCTTTCCCAGCAGATGAGGTACATAATGCTGACTAGAATACTAATTGTTATGATTTCTCAGCTCTGAAAGACTCTGATAGCAAGTTGGTTTGTGCAGGATGAGTTAACCAAGAGAGAGGAGTGTGTTTTTTAACCACAGCCTTCCAGTGACAAAGGGAAAATGTGACGTTGCTACACCTGCAGCAATCGTTCCACGCGCTTTACCATCTTCAGGATCGGGAAGCAACACGCACCGAACTGATCTGCATGGCTTTCACTCGCACGTGGTGGCCTTTAAACTGTTTAAAGCCCTGCACACACATTCTCGAGGGTAATTAAATGCACACGTACATGACAGATGTAAGGAGGTGGATTCCCATACAGATCAGTCATGTCTCAATTGGGCCATTATGGCTTTGAGTGTTGTCGGAGACAATGCAGTGCAGAGTGACTGTAAGACAGTGATTCTGGATCTTTGGCTCACAGGGAATCATTTTTCCTCCTTTGCAATCTAACTGAGTTTAACTGACGACAGAATTTTTGAGCTCAGTTGGTCAGGTGTAACAATATATCTTTACCTTTATTTTATCTACAGATGTGTTTTTAGAGCTAACTGAAATGTTAATACTCGCACAAGCCCTACTTTTTAGAAGGTTATAATTTATTTTTTAAATACAAATTTACACAAACTATAAACAAACACTAACTGGACACTTCATTAGGCAAACCTGAAGGCTTCCAAAACATGAAAACAACCTTTATACTACTACTCCACCATCCACTGTCACCTCAACAATAAACACAGCAGAATTATCACCTCTCTGAAAGCTTCAACTTAAAGAACTCAGAAATTATACTTATGATTTTGCAGGTTTACCTATTGCACATTGTTTCCTTGCAATGCAAAATATTTTTGATAGCTCTAGATCAGCTAAAGACTTTTCATTAAAGAAAAAAGCTATTGATTTCCAACATTCAATTGATGTTTGTAACTGCAAGCAGCAGGATGAAGGCAAACAGCACTACATACATATTCACACTGAGATTCACCACAGGCTGAGTATGATTATGCGCGAGTTCATCCAGACGGTGGTGTGATTCTGACTGGACTACACTTATTAGATTTCCATTAAACTCTGAGACTTAACCGCGCTGAGAAGTCTCATACTTTAGTTCAGGGGTGGTGAAAAAACATTTATGAGAGCAAAATCTCAAAAAATACTGCATTTCTTTGTAGGAATCCAGACAGTTTTGCCACACACCCACACAGATGACCAAGACCAGCTCAGTCATGACAACATGCCACCCAGAGCTGACCGGATGCCCAGCTGAGGGAAAAGCTTCGTGTTTACAACCACTTCCATCATGTGGTCTTGTGGAGGTTTCAAGTTGATACTGGCACAAAACACTTCCTTCTGTACAGAAATAGACAGCTGGAAACAGATCTTTCTTAGACAGCAGACATCTGCAGACACTCTGAACCTCTGAATATCACATCACAGATATCTGGATGGGGAGATAAATTGTTCTGTTTGTGTGAACTGATGCTTGTTTCCTGTACTGCACCACTGTTCTCCAACTGCAGAGATACTGTAGTTGTATAAAGTGTAGAGGATGGTTTTAGAATAAATGTTAGCAACAGCAATACTCAACATTGTTATTTTTAATAGGACGGTGCAGCCAAAAATACATTGGGTCAGAAAATGGCTACATTCACTGTATCACACATACTGACCAATAGAAGAAAATGTGATGATTTAAACATCTTGAAATTCCCCTAAAAGGAAACTAAGTCAAATGGCACCATGTTTTTTTATAGCTTAAAATATCAATTATTCGCTCCTCACCCAGTGCAAAACTTGTTAAATCCCCAATGAGACATTCAGCAGTGTTGCATCGTGATCAGAAAGTCCATTATTTGGACTCGCAAAAACCAGATGGGTTCAGCTCTCCCTCTTGAATCCTGTGACCTTAGGGTATTTATGAAAAATATGATATCACTGGTCCCCATAGGAGACCCCAGATGAGATCACTGGTCATAAGTGGAAAACGCTCAGATGACCACAGTCTGAACAGGAGAAAAACGACATAAACGCACTTAAAGGGAAAGTACGGAATGAATACTTATGAATACTAAAACTTATTTTTACGAATAAAGATATTTTGTGGGGAATCAGCTGCCTATGTCAGATTCAGGCGTAGATTGTGTTTCTTAAATGGTAAATTGGGCAGCGGCACCTACAGGGCGATCATTCTCCACATCCAGTTACGCACGACTCGGTGACATCAACGTGGACGAAGGATTCTGAAAATGACTCCGGCGTTGGTGTGACGACAGTGACCCGTAAGTATAAATACCGAGAGGGAAAGTTATCTGCTTAAATTCTCCACCTGGCCTTTAAGGGGTCACCGAACTGCGACGAGAGGCTGAGAGCGACAACCATCACATCCGCGGCTGGGAACGAACAGAGTCTGGATTCTTCCCAGGTAAGTCCTGCGCACTTCAGTACAGGGTTCCAATATAGTTTACATTTATGGGGAGCCATTCTTCATCACAGCTGGATAGATAAAATGTGTTAGCAATTATTCCCATAATGTTAGAGGCTTTTAAGAAGCGCTGCATTACGTTTGGGTTTGTGTCTTTTCTTTCTTTCTTTCTCTCTGCACATCAACTTTAAAGAAATCGACTTGTCTCCAGTTCAGATTGGCTTAGCCATCAGTTTTGAGAAATTTGCTCATACCAGGTTGCAATTTGCATTGAAAACATTTTTTTTATTTACAATAAGCCTTTCTTAATATGTAATCAAATAACTTAACTTAGGAAAGTCAGTTGATTTTCATTGGTGTTTCCCCGCCGACCTCAATCTATCTGTTCAGCAGACGACCAACTACATGACCATGAAGTCGACATGTCTGCTCGTGCTGGCTTCTCTCGTGCTCTGCAGCCTGGCTCTGTGTGACGGACAGAGCATCTCTGCCGAGGATGAGGCGGACCACAGGACCATAGACGACATCATACTACAGAGAGCAGAGAGTCTCCTCTTAAGGTCCATACTCAGAAAGATGCAGGATGAAGATGACAGAAACGGTGCGTAAAATACAGAGTTTTCCATTTTGATCCTTTTGGATTTTGTATTTTTACTATTGATGGTGTTTAGGTAAAAATATCTGATGTTTCAAGCTGAAAACCTTCAGTTAAAGTCGCGGGGTTGATGCAGAAATCAGTTCTGAGCTTTAGGACGTTCACTTCTGGACGTTTTTCACTCACATTACTATGCATAATATTTAAAATTGCACGTTATGCAATTTAAAAACACAAAAATGACAAAGGTTCTTCCTGTTTATTAGGATCCGAGTAACCACCGGCTGCTTTAATTCATGTGCAATTTACGCCCAAGACTTTACGCAAACAGACAAGCTGGCGAAAATATATATGTATCACATGGAAACCATAGGTCTTAAAGTAAATATACTTTTTTTTTTTCTCTTTCTGCAGATGGTTTTTCCTCTCAAGCAGAGTGGGTGACAAAACGACAACATCCTGGAAAGAGATACAGCGAAGATTTGGAGAAGCGGCAGCATCCGGGGAGGAGAGAAGAAGACGAGGACGGTCAGTACTTGGACGTTCAAAGGCGACAGCACCCGGGCAAACGCGAAGATGAGATGCACTCGTTGATGGAGCTCCAGAAAAGGCAGCACCCGGGGAAGCGCTCCACGCCGGGACTCCTGTCAGACAAGCCGGCGATCATCCTGAGCGAACTTTCGAAACGGCAGCACCCCGGGAAACGCTTTCTGGTGCTGCACAGCAAACGCCAGCACCCAGGTAAGCGCTACGCTGAACACGAGGACGGCGACGAGGAGTGGGACGCGGACGGAGACGAAGACGACCACGTCCAAGAGCTGGACAAGCGTCAGCACCCCGGGAAACGGTTTTGGGATAACTCGAGTCCGATTTTAGGCACAAACAGTCCGTGCGATGTACTGGAGCCTACGAGCTGCAGCAAAACCAGTCTGCTACTCGACTTTTTAGACAACATCAACAAGAGTCACGCCGAAGAGAAGAGGCAACACCCGGGTAAAAGATTTGCACCAGAGGAGAATTTAGTGGAAGGAGAGTAGGTCAAAAGGAAAGGGGTCTAGGGTGCGTGCACTGCTGTATTGTACAACAACATAAATGTGTAAATTAAGTGACAATGAATTATTAAAAAGTGAAAAAATAATTTACGTCATCTAATCTTTTGTGGCACAGTTTTTTTTTCTTTGATGTATCATCATCGCAGGCATTTCTCATCAGGTTTTTTCTTTGGAGAGCGTGTGCGCAACTGTCCTCCAAACTGGCCAAACCGTTTTTCATAAGAGTGCGTGTCTTGTATTGAACTTTATTACAACAGGTATGATCATTATTATAAGCCGTATTATTATTTTGTATATTTTCTCTTGATTAGGCTACTGGAAGCCAGTGCAAGGATGAAAGCATTGCTGGCTTTTGTGATGTTGCCTCTGTGAGGGAACACACGCTTGTCAGTACAATACATGTTCAAATTATGATAGCCTAAATGAAAGTTATAGTCATGCAAACAAAAACTCTTCATGGACTGATCAGTGTGTTATTCTTTTCTACTTATGTAAAATATATAATACCACAGCAAATAAATTGTGTCACTGCTTATTTTTCTAAACATTATTGCATGTATTGAGTTTATTTAACCCAGTGTATTAAAAGTTGCCTTTACCCTAAACTCAACAATTGTTGTTTTGGTCAAACAATAAAGCGCATTAATAAAATGTATGGTTTCTTTTAACTGCATTAAACACATGCATCAGAGCACTATTAAAGTCTATTCAACTGTTGTTTAAACCCAGCTAGGTCTCGGCCGTGTCAACAAGTCAGTCACAGTCACCTGCCTGTTGCATCTGGAATGATTAATGCCACTCAATAGCAGAGGGAGTGCTGTTGATCATCTTCCCAGTTTAATTGGGATCATTCCATCAGAGCCTTGGGAGCTGTTGTCCTCAGGCTTGATAAATATGCAAATTATTGATTAAGCATGTGAGTTAGACATTCACTACCAGATGTGCCAATGAAACACACATGCACAACCCTCACCGCTAGTGGTTAAACTCTTCTGTGGCATGAAGACTTTAAGCAGGAAACTGCTTAATAAAATAAACAAGATTGAAAACTGTCAGATATCTCACACATTAACTATTTTAGTCTAGAAATGCTTCTGAACAGGTGACACAAGTGGGACTAAATCCTTTACGATTGGGATTTCATAAAATCTTTCAAAACTACATGTCTATCTGGGAAAGGTTTGCTAATAAAATGCAAGCACCTCAATGAACACAATAAGTCCTTAGAATTAGGGAAAATATACTTGATACTTATCTTTTAGGTTTCCACTTAGTGTTAATGTGAGACTGTTTAATTTAAAATATGCTTAGAAGGATGTAAATTTAAAAGTATTCACAATTGTGCCACAAAGAAGTAGCATTTAAAAGCTTTGGTAGAAATTCTTGTTTCATTTTTAATTACACCTTAAACTTAATATTTTGGTCCTGGTTCTGACACTGGGGACAGTTCAAATATAGTCCTATCAATTATACTCTAATTTCCCATTACATGACTAACCTCCTGGGGCACGAAGCTCAGATGAGCTTTAGGGCCTATTTATCTCCTATTACACCTACTCTTGACGCATTGTGTAAGTACCTTGCCATTAAGCACACATCAAATTAAATGCACAGAGAACAATGCACACAGTATCATGTGGGTGTAACTACTGAATGTAAAATTATAAAATGCAGGACTCACCATTTTGTTTAGCAACTGCTTGCTGTTATATTGCAGAGGCTGAATGGCTGCATAATTTAAACAGATTCAAACAAATAGATACAAAGCCTAATAAGTAGCATAATACAAAACCAGCAATATTCACTGAATCCAGAGGCCAACTCTCCATTATTTGGGTCTACATAATTTCATTAATGAAAAATGTATCAGAATTTTAAAACACTTTTGGACCCTGTGTTTTTTCAACATTTTGTGTTTATTTGTTGTAAAGTATATGAAACTGCTTTTATTTCACTATAATCTAGGAGAAGTTGAGAAATGGAAGGCTGCAACCAACAATGATTTGTTTCTTTCAAAACTTTATTTCTATTAAATATTGGTGAAAGTGACGTAATGTACATAATTATTAATTAGGAGGAAAGTTAATCATATAGCTTTTTGTTTGTTTTTTGTTTGTCTGTTCGTTCGTTTTGATTTTGTTTATTTGTTGTCTGACCAACAGTCAATTACCCAGTGCCTGTAATAATACAAAGTAGTACAACCAGAAAGTAGTTCCAGTGAAATTTTGCCATTTTTGCTAGAAGAAGTAATTGATGTTTAATTTATTATCGATATTGTTACCAGTTATATTATACTCACATGATGGTTCAGTAACATGGATTAAAGAAGTCCCGGGTTCACTGCGTGTGTTTCGTGCCGTTTGTCCCTCTTTGCGTCCCGTACATCTTCGTGCTAATCACATGACCAGCGGAGCTGCTGGTGCTGGTGTCAGAGGGAATACAAACTGTCAACAGCACAGTTAGTGGCAGGAATATTTGTAAGTAGAAATCGTTCATGGTGTTTATGTGCTAGCGAATATTTGTTTTTTGAAACTGTAAGTCATTTATGCACTTGTTTCGAGGAGCGAAGTTGGAGAAATGATGACAACTAAAGCTAAAGCTTCTGCTAGCATTTTGAAGCTAACGTTTTATCTGCTCAGTACAACGGCAACGTTGTCAAATGATAAACAGCATCGTATTAGCCGTATGCAAGTTAATATGTAGATTACACACAACAGATGAACTGGTTTTAGATTACAAATCGTGCAATAAAAGGTTTTCAGTTTGCTCTTTGTGGAGCCACAAATAGACCAACGTTACAGCAGCCACCAATGGACCAAAATTAGCTGTGGTAAATTTTAAAAGCTAATTGTACTTATGTGCATGTGATTATGAAAGCTTATTAGCGATATTCCATTTAGGTTTTTTAATAATCACGTTTGTACAACTTAATATTCTGTAGTGGAGCGTACTTTTAAAAAAAAGGTCACAAGTGGTTCAATTAACTAAAGTGCAAATTTTTGTGGCTGTTAATTTCTCCAAAGAATTACAGTTCATCTGTGGATGTTGTGTAATTTATGTGGCCTCAGCCTGCTTTGTCCTACTCTTTAGTGTCCCAGAATCATCTCTGGCATGATGGAGCTAACATGGGCTGGATGACACACCTCATGACATGTGGACCTAGGGAGAAATCTTGATCTTGCACCTCTTCTCCAAAAACATTGCACAACTTCTGCCATGGCTTCCAGCTACCCTCCACCATTTGAAGGCACGGGTGAAGTGAAGGAGGGCTTTCTTTGTCCACTCTGCCTGAAGGACCTTCAGTCATTCTATCAACTTCAAAACCACTATGAAGAGGAGCATTCTGGGGATGACCGCCATGTTAGGGGACAACTCAAAAGTAATTATGTTTTGTATATGGCACTTGTTGACTCCAGTTACAGCCTCAGTGCCATTTGACTCCATTTGAGGTCATGTACAGAAACAGAAATTAGTTTGCATTGACTTGTTTAAGATAAAGACAGTTTGGCTTTTTAAAGAAAACATTTTGAAGGGTACAGTTTCAATTTGAGAAAAACAACACTGCAATAAATGGTCACTACAACCTACGAAAATGATGCCAAATTCTTTATGTACAGGTTTGGTTCAGAAGGCAAAAAAAGCTAAAGACAAGCTTTTAAAGAGGGATGGAGATGACAGACCAGATACTGGCAGTTATGAGTCCTTCTACTATGGAGGGGTGGACCCCTATATGTGGGAGCCTCAGGAACTAGGTGAGACTAACAAAGAAATGAAAACCACACGGCACCGACCTCAGTATTTATAATTACTACAAAAGGCAATGTAGAAAGTTTCTCAAGTTTTATCTTATACATTAACAGTAATTGTTTTGCTTTCGTTGGTAGGAGCAACTAGAAGTCACCTGGATCTGTTTAAAAAACACCGGGCAGCCAGAATAGATCATTATGTCATTGAAGTCAACAAGCTCATCATCAGACTGGAAAAGGTAGCAAATAGCAAATCACAATACATTTAGATTGTAATTATCCACATTCTGTTGAAATGTATGCAACAGTGCCAATTATTAAAAACTGTCCTTTCAGTTGACATCATTTGATAGGATAAACTCAGATGCTGCAAAAATCAGAGGTTGGTCAGCATGTGTTTTCATTCCACATCTAACTCTTTTTTATTAATTATTATATTTAGAGTTTAAATTTTTTAATATTATAAACTGTCTGTTCATTGCCTTCATAGCCATTGAGAAGTCTGTAGTATCGTGGGTAAGTGACTCAGATGTCCCATTCTGTCCTGACTGTGGAAACAAGTTTAACATCCGGAACAGACGGCACCACTGCCGTCTCTGTGGATCCATCATGTGTAGGAAATGCATGGAATTTGTCCCCTTACCTCTGGCCCGTATGTATGATTTAAAGTTAAAAACTATAAAAAAAAACAAAAAACTATGTTGCCCATTTGTGTCATTGGTGTGAAAGGTTTGACTTTATGTGGTGTTCACAGAAAAGCTGATTAATGGGACCCGCGAGGCCCTGTGTGTACCAGGAAGCCCCATTCAGGCCCACTCTCAGCCAGCAGGAGGTGGCGGAAGTGGGATGGGCTCCAGGAGAGGCAGCATTAGTAGCCTGAGCAGTGTAACTTCCATGCTGGAGGAAAAGGATGACGAAAAGATCCGCTGCTGCCACCACTGCATGGACACACTGCTGAAGAGACAGCAGAAGTTGGAAGAGAAAGACCACGTGCCTGATGTAGTAAAACTTTATGAGGTTGGTTGAATTTTTTTCACAATTCCCGGTAGAATTGTGGTTCTGTTTTCTTTTTGGGCCGTCTTGAGTTTTCCTCTTATGTGTCCTTCCTTTCATTCTTTGTTTTTCTTGTGGGATTTCCTATTGTTCACAAAACTTGTTTTCCTTTCAGAGGCTGAGAAAGTGTATGGACAAGGTGGATGAAAAAGCTCCAGAATACATCAGAATGGCTGAGTCACTCAAGTAAGTCTCATTAAAAATTACAGATTTAACACTTTATCGGAGGTGGCTGACAGATTTTTTTTTTCATCAATCCTGCTCTTAAATCCCACATAGTGCTGGAGAAACCACATATAATCTTGACACTGCTGGTGGACTGAGGCTGGAAGTACAGAAATACTACGAACTAATTGATGCTTTAAGGTAGATGTCAGCTCTCATTTTGTTATGAAACTGAATCAAATGTTTTGTCGTGTTTGTCAAACACTAAGTTCCATATTTGCTTTTCTAGCAAAAGGATTTTAACACTAGGACTTAAAGATGATCCACCACCACATCCAAAATCTCTCCAGTTGCAAAGGATGGTCAGGTATACAGCTACACTATTTCTTCAGGTGAGAACTAGTCTGCATAGAAGACATACATATGCCATATTCAAACTAGGTATTGTACCAGGAGTGGGTTACAAAATATTTCCCATTGTCCCTTGTATTAAAAGCAGTTTGTTGTACTCTATGCGTTCATTGCACGAAAGGGACTAGTGCCACACTGTTATGGATAGATGTACTGTAATTCACTACATATCCTGTAGAAAATCAGTTCTGCTACACTCAAGGTATAAAACCAGGGATCTGTTAGGTTTCTAGTTCTTCAGTGTCACTCTGCACTGAGCTGATGAAGCACAGCTCTGTGTATAATAACTCAAAGGTATGCTTTTAAAAAAACGTATTCCTGTTACGGTGGCTGCTCGGAGTAATTCTTCATTTATTCCTCCTTTCTTTGTGTCTTCCCTGTTGTAGGAGAAGCTGTTAGGTCTCATGTCTTTACCCACTAAGGAGAAATATGAAGAGCTGAAAGAAAAGAGGAAACAGGAGCAAGAGAAGAGAGTCCAACAAGAAAGACTGGTGAGGTTTTATACTGATGTTAATTGGTGACAGGGTGAACTGCCTCCACTTCATATGGATTTCTGTTTAACAGGCAGCCCAAGAGGGCCTAAAGAGGAGGCAGGAGTCTGAGAGAAACCGTTCGGCTATCAGTACTAACGGTGAGCTGCCACAGGCGCCTAGAGCCCCACGTATGACCAAAGCTGGTGGTTGGTTGCCCTCTGCAGATTCTGCTCATGTACGCAGTGAGCTGGAAGACCCCCTCCTGCAGCAGATTGAGAACATTCAGTCATTCCTCCGTCAGGCACGTGAGGCCCAAAGAACAGATGAGGTAGCCATGTTGGAGGAGAACCTGCGTCAGCTGCAGGATGAATATGACCAGCAACAGACCAGCCTGGCTATTGCTCTCTCCCAGAAGCTTGCTGACGAGGAGAGCTTGCAGCAGGGTGAGCTCCATCGCCTGGAGGCTCGGGAAAAGGAGGAGAGAGAACGCCTGAGCCAGCCTGTAATGTTCTCCAAGCCTTCCTTCACCTGGGAGAGGTCTCTGGATATTGGCACAACAGGGGGCTTCCAGGGAGAAGGTGACACTGCTGCAGGGGATTTGACTCCTAAAGCTGAGAAGAGCCCACCATCCGTAAGAGCATTTCCTGCTTTTTCAAGCCAGGAGGAGTCACCCCCTAGATTGAGGAGCCTAGGGGGTCACGTAACTCCCCCTGGTGGTGAAGGACAAAATAGCACGTCCCTCAACCCTTTTGATGATGACGACTGCCCTACTCCCATTGAGGAGGATTCATCCAATCCTTTCTTTGAGGACATCAAGAATGAACATAAAGAAGTAGCCAATGGGAAGAAAGAATACAACCCCTTCGATGAAGATATTGAGGAGGAGGGAAAACAAGCTGAGGCTGGCAACCCCTTTGAGGACGAAGATGATGCTGATGGAGGTAACCCTTTCATGGAGGCTTCTGGGAATTATCCAGGAGTCTCGACCAACCCATTTGACGGGACGACAATGATGAAAATTTGCCAGATTTGGATATGATAGAGGAAGAACTGCTGCTGCAGCAGATTGACAACATTAGGGCCTACATTTTCGATGCCAAGCTCAGCGGCCGCCTCGACGAGGTGGAACTCCTGTCAGAGAACTTGAGAGACCTACAGCACACCCTACAAGAACAAAAGAAAAAGAAGCACTAATAACATTCCTCTAATTACCTGCTACCTACCAAGTCCAGCAAGACTAGCTGACTTTACGAGACTAATGACGCCACTGATTTTAGCTTGGGTGAGGTCTGCTCCAGCACAAAATAATATGTAAAGTCACAAAATTAAATATGTGCTAGAGCTCAGTAGTCTAATCCTTCTTAATCTCTAAACATCTTGCTAAACCACTTAATGCTGTATAAGGTTGCAGCAAGCTGGAGCATAAATATCCCAGCATGCACAATTTTTAAATACTGCAACTAAAAATCCATTTGTAAAGGAAATGTTACTGAAAACATTAACCCTCTTGTGTAAGTGAAAACACGAACAAGGGAAGATCTAAGCATGCTGCTTTAAATATGTGGCAATCGGATGGTTCTTTGAGTCTGACTGTGGTCTTTAGGATGTATGATTTGACTCTCCATGACAAAAAGACAAAATTCATGGTATAAATTATTACTCACACTTGCTTAATATTATCAGTGACTTCCCTCAAGTGTAGGGCTGTGCCATATGAAAAAAAGTTATATATATCAGTCAATATCAATGTTACAATATAACTGAGGTGATTACTCTTTACACAACAATGCTGATAAACCTTTCTGGATGTCAGAAGTTTGTGACTGTTCTTGCTCTAAAATATGTTCTGATTTGTGAATTGATTTCCTTATCAGGTCTACCCTTTCTTGATTCAGTTTTCTGACTCAATTTTCAAATAACAGATATTTGATTTACATAAGATTTGTCGCCGAAACATCGCCGAAGATCTTTTTTAGAGTCAAATCTTCCTCATACTTGTGAGCTTTGCCTGCGACATGCTTTTTTTAAATGCTGTGCATGCAAACCCGTAATCAGGCAGCTCCATTGTATGACGAAGTGACAAATGTTTACCACGGGAAGAAATTGGTGATAGTATTAATGATAAACAATATGGCACAGCCCTACTCAAGTTATATCACTTGAGCCACTCCCTCAGATTTCTTTGCTGCACAAACGTTTGTACACAACTTTTTTTTTTTTCTTTTTCGTGGTAGCACTTCACAAGTCCTAGTGTAAAATTTACATCTGCACAATAGAAACTATGCTATTGGACCTACACCTTGTTGTACAAGTTTGTTTGTGATAACTGAAGTTTCTGCTTTTTAACTCCCGAGAGCCAAATCATGCATGACTGTTCATGCAAATGACCATTAGATCATTTAGCAAGAAGTAAATGAAAGTAGACTATGACCATATTTGAGCAGCTTAGTCTTTGAATGAAATTGAAAAATTACTAATTTGGTCACGCCACTTGCACGTTGTTGTTGCACTTAAGGCATTATTCTTATTTCTAAGAGAAAAATAGACAGATTACACATTAAGCCTTGCCAAAGAAGCATTTAATTCTTAAGCAGACTGCTAAGCGCTACATTAAATCAGTGATAGAAATTGAATAAGAATTTGTTCCTACAGCTAATTTTTCAGTTCGGTTCAGCTAGTTTCAGTAATCATGCTCACCTTTTTATGTCTCATGGGCAGTTTTGTTGTGGCTGCAAATCATCTCCATCTTAACTGCTCTAGCTTGCCAAGAGCTAACAAATGTTTCCTACATCTCATTGTACAACCTCTACAGGTTGTGATCTTATTGTTTACAGTTGTATTACTAATCAAACTGAGCATTCGGGTGCACGACTCATGTGTTTGTGTCTTTGATAAAGTGCTGTTTGGCGCCGGTCTTTCAATGGAGATAGTGGCTGATCTGTATGTAAAGCATGTTTGTCGTTCAGTTGTTCATCTAATTAGTACATCTAAACTTCATCCAAACAGCTTTCCCAGCACAGAAAGAACAGAAAGAAGCCACCCGAACTGAAACCCTACTGTGGACAGAAATTGTCCATATTCTCAAAGCAACAATTTGAATTTATTTACACTACATTGATACCAGCAAGTATTACGCTCATTGTGCTGCTAAGTCTGTCCTTACATTAATCTGTGTAGCGCTTCCTGTCAGAATGTCCACATATTTCTTCTTAGACAAAACAGTATTTTGTGTTGCCAGTTTATCTCACTGCTTTTCTGAGACACACAGATGATTTTAAACAAAACATGTGACACTAAATGTTTTGTGACAGTGTGAATATGTTTAAGAGGTTCTTTGTTAGCAGTTGATTTAGCTTTGGGAGAAATTTGAGTTTACACCTCTTCATAAAGATTCTAATTGCAAATTAAGGGTTCTTTTGGACACAAATATTAACATTAGAAGTTCTGTCATCAATCAATAAAAACAAATGTCTATAACAAAATTAGATTGTATTTTTTATGTGTTGAACCTGTTTAGTCAAATGTTCTTCACCATCAGGCTTCATATGGAATCTCTGAGGCCAGTTATTATATCCACTGAGACAAACTTGAGTTGTAACACATTATATTTAGCTGTGTGTCAGCAGGATGTTTTATGTATATTATATTATTATATATTATTATATTATTTATGTATATTATGTCTAATCAAGTAAGACCACATGTTCAGAATGGAAGTTATCCAAACCTGCTCCAAAGTAGGTACTGGCTGGTGTTTGGCTGGATTTATAGTGAAGTGGAGGGTCTTAATCTAGGTAAGGACCCCTCCAACTTTCAATATTTGCTGTTATATATATGCATAATGGTAGCCCTGAAATACATGGATACCAACTATTCCCACCCAACTAGTGCCGTACTCACTGCTAATTACCTGGATAATGTGTGTTCACTCAATCAGTCAAATTATATTTATTTTTACTTGTTTTCCCCCAACCTAATCTATGATGGCATCTTCCAGCATTTGCAGTAGGTTGTACAGGAATAGTTGGGAAAGTAAGTCAGGCAGGGTTTATAATCCCTGTTTTAATGTAATCATACAAAATAAAATACAACAATAACAATGTCCACATGATCAAAAATAGTCCACCCTGTCAGCCTCTCAGTCCTGTGATGCTGCCATCTGGGCTTGGTACTTTCCTGTCATCTCCTTGGGCAGCGGCTTGGTGCCAGGACAGGGCACCTGGCCCTCCACCTCACAGATACATTCCCTCAGACAGTACTTCTTTGGTCCAAAGTTGGCTGGGTTGGACGCCTGCATTTTGGCTTGAGCTTCCGCTTGTAACACTTCTCTGTGAGCGGAGAGAGTATAGTAAAAATCTGAACAAATCATCCACAAATCATCCACTGCCGGGGATGTTTGTTTTTTTTTTAAAGCAGAGCCCAATGTCATACTGGAAAAAGCAAAGGTGTAACGATTATAGTGTATAATGGTTAAATTCCATCTGGATGCTTCAGTTTCAAGGTCCATTGCTTAAAAAGTCCACCATTAATTTTATTAGTAACCTCTGCTTTTTCTACATGTACCGAAATTGTTTTTATGACTTTATATCATTTATGGGCTGTGAAACCAAACAGACATTTAATACAACAGACCTATCAACTGTATTTCAGATTTTGAAGACTGGGTACAAGTTATCTGATATTTTGCTATAATAAATAATCTATTATAGCTTTAACTGACTCACAGATGAATTACTATTAGAATATACATAGTTGATCTACAAGTGAATTAAAAAAAAACATTACTGTTCTTCTAATACACATGTATAAACATCTTTTGAATGCACAAACAGCTATTGTCACAGTATCAGTGTATGTAGTTATTTAATATCACCCAGTCATAATCACACACACACAGACATTTCCACAACTAAAAGAAGTTGAATATCTTACTCTGATTTGCCCAAAATCTTCTTCACATGTTGTGAAATTTGTTTGTAGTCCTTCCCTTCCACATCCACCAGAACTTGCTCCCCATCATCTGCAGAAGAGACATGAGAAACACGAAGCATAAAACAACAGTGGTTAATAATTCCACTGTGATGATAGTAACAGCTGGAGGCAACGCACCCAGGTAGAATTTCAAGAACGGTGACGGCGTCATATTTTTAAACATCATGATTTGGACCCAGGGGTTTTTGTATTGAATCTGAGGCACATTGAAGAACACGAACTTTCTGCAAGAGACAGTGAGAAAGTCCAAAAAATTAGAAACATGTCAGCCAGAACAGTATAAAATATTCACATGAGAAGCAAACTTAAAGGCATTTTAGCTGCTGATGGGAAATTCTGCCACTAGCCCGTTAGCTGTCAACTCTGACCTTGCTCCGTCGCTCAGCTCTCCGTGCGTGTTGTAGTTCACCGTCATAATCTTCACCCTGTTTTTGAAGATAATGTCGCCCTTCTGCAGGTATTCCAGGGTCCTCCGGATCGGAAACCTCCCTTTCATAGGCATTCTGAAACCCTTAAATATTTGACAAACAACATTGAACGCAGTTCGTGCTTGGACTCCGTGGGTCGCTCGAGAGAGACGCGCTTTGATGACGTTGCTGTTGTCGTCACAAAAGCGACGGAGCAGCGGCCTGCTGCAGTGGAGAAATCTAGTACAAATATTTATTTTTGCATACAAATGGAACATAAAAGGTTGTTGGCGGGGTCACTCTGTTTTTGAGGACATTCTGCTCTTGGCAGAGTTTCATATGCACATTATTAAACACTTATTCAAGGCAGTGTATTTTCAAAATACACTGATTACCCTATCCCTTAATTGAAAAAACTGTGCGGTGTTGGCCATGTTGTTAATAAAGTAAACATATTATTTTAGTTGCTAATACCTTTACAAGCTGTAATGTCCACATATTGGAAAACACCTCACACCTCATCGTGCCTTCCGATCTAAGCAGGAACAGACTCAGCCACACAATCTTTTATGAGTAATTGTTTAATTCTTTAATAATATGAAGCTTCAGAGAAGCCAGCCTCAGAGACTGGAATGCTGATACAAGAGTTCAGTCATTAATACATTTGTTTCATAACTTCATTGGTGTGAGGTAGAAATGTAGGCTTGTGATAAACTTGAGCAAAACATGAAGGTTGTTTGGATTTCGTAATCTCAGTGTTTGAAGAAACGTTTTACATGAGCAAAAAACATTTACATAGTATAAAATTTTAACCAAGGGATACTGAAAAACAGTCTTTTCTGCTCTAAAACCCTCTATTATGATAAATATTTTAAAGCCACAACATTTGAATTAATATCTTTAATACAGCATTTAGTAAATTTGCATTTAATCAACTTCTTCATGCACTGCGTTGCACTATAAAATTATGACAATGCTCCTTATAAGGGCAGACAGAGACAAGATTATAAAACCTTGGTTAAAACAACATGCACTCATTTTAATGAAATTACATGTAAGCCAGTGCCTTCACAAACGGACTGCATGGGTTTTCAACCCAAGTAGCACAAACATTTTCTTTTACAAGACATGATCATTTTTGAATTTTGTTTTTACATCCCCATTATCTTTGATTTTGCATCCATGTTGCTGTGGATGTTTTTATGAATCTTTATACAAGTGGGTATGCATATCTCCATATGGGTTTCAAGACATTAACATGCTCAACACTGGCTTCCCCACAACTAAAAATCTTTTATCTTTTAGTAACAGGGAACCTGCCCAAAAGTACTTTTAAGTACACTTAGTATAAACAAAGGAATTTGTTCACAACAAATTACATACATAACACAAAGTTTTAGTCAGCATGAATGCGGAGGAACGCCACAAAAGCTGATTGATGTGCACTTAGCAAAATACAAATGCAAACACAAGTACAAAAACAGTAGCATGGCTACATGTAACATTTATGAACACTAAGTCCTTTAGAAAATCTAATTCCAGAACAGAAATGTCACTGATAAATACACATACAAAATGCAGCTTGAGAAGAACAGTAATTATGCTTATGGATAGAAAGAAAATAACATATAATTGATTGTCATTAAGGGAAAAGTAATGAGGTGATTGCACTGGTTAAAATAGCAACATATCCATGATGATTTTGAAGAAACTGTATCTAAAATAAACTCTGTAACCTAAAATCTCTGAAATGGCAGTCAGTATAAAAATTACAGTTTAACCGTTAGTTTGGTTGACATGAATTTTGTAAATGCAAGTTAAAAATAAAACGTAAAGACAGAATAAATATATTACATTACCACTGTAATGTGCCAAAAATGCACCACATGGCTCGATGCTAAAATGGCCAGCCCATTCAAATGCAGATTAAGGAATTGAGGTTTGAGTTAGTAAGTACCTGACTTAAGTGCTCTATTACCACAGCTATTTAGCAAAGATTTGTAGAATAATGTTAACTGTCAGTTTCAAAAAGAAAAAAGAAAGAAAAACGACGTAAATAAATAAATACAAAGCATGCTTTACTTCATTCTAGTACAAGTCAAACTTAATCTTTGTTCAATTTAACGCCACAGTTATTAACCATGCCAAGTTACACTGTGGATTTGTTTGTAAATGTCAACATACACTCACAAGCCACTAATCTAAACACCAATTTCATGGCAGCAACTTAGTGCATTTGGACATGCAGACATGGTGAAAATGACCTTGTTTAAGCAAAGCATCCCATAACATAACAGGGAAGAAAGTAATTCAACTGCCAGATGGGCTGATCTGAGCATTTCAAAAACTGCTGTTCTACTAGGATTTTCACAAAGAACCATCTCTATGGAGAGAGAGAAAATGTCTAGTGAGTGGCAGAGGTCAGAGGAGAATGGCCAGACTAGTCAGAGCTAACGGAAAGGCAACAGTTCATTAAATAACTATTTGCTATGAAGAAGAGCATTTCTGAACACACAATACATCAAAACTTGAAGCAGAGTAACTTCAGCAGCAGAAGACCACACCAAATGCACCACCGACCTCTCAGATAAGAACAAGGGAGTAACAAAACTGGACAAAGATTGGAAGAGTGTTGCTTGAACTTATGACTCATTATTTTTCTGCGGCATTTGGATGGTGGGGTCAGAAGTTGGCATAAACAACAGGCAAGCACAGATCCATCCTGCTTTATATCAATAGTTTATGCTGCTGGTGGTGGTGTAATGATGCGAGGGATAGTTTTATGAACATTTTGGGCCCCTTGGTACAAACTGACCATCGTGTACATGCTACCGCCTACCTGAGAATTGTTACTGACCATGTCTATCCCTTTATGGCCACAGTGTACCCATCTTTTTCAGGGGTACTTTTAGCAGGGTATCACACTGTGTCACAAAGCTGAAATAGGCTGCAACTGGTTTCTTAAACATGTACTCACTGTACTCAAACGGCCTCCACAGTATCCAGATCTCAATCAAATAGTCTACCATTGTGATCTGGTGGAACAGGAGATTCACTGGAACAATCCACAATAACTGCGTGACTTTATTATGCCAACATGGAGCGAAATTTTTAAGGAATATTTCCAGCACCTTGTTAATCCATGCCACGAGGAATTAAGGCAGTTATGAAGGCAAAAGGGGGGTCTAACCCCATAGTAGCAAGGTGTACCCAATATAAAGTGGCCAGTGAGTGTAGACAAATACATTTCAGCTTCAAAATAAAACTTTTTAAAGATAGTATTCCCCATTTTAATTTTAGAGTAGACTTGTTGGATAAACAAAATTCCACTTCCATAATATAAAATTTAATGCAAAAAAAAAAAGGCTATTTCAGTTAGATTTAGTTTTTAAAGAAAAAAGCTGGTAATAAAGAAGTGCTGCGTGTGACAAACATAAGAGCATGGTAAGGTTTAGATAAGACTGCATCAATTTCAAAGCATTTGTCAGAGTGTAAAGTTAATAAATAATTAGCTTGAAGCACTACAAAGACATTAAAGGATATTAAACACAGTTGCGGCTGAAAAGATTTCTTTTTTCATTTAGTTCAGAGCAACTGCATTTAGGCCAGAAACTCTGGATTACCAAACTGCATCAGCAGAAAGAAAACATTCCAAGTGTCATCCTGGCTTTCCAATCCCACGTTATCATGATCTACCAAGAATTCTTAAACGACTTTGCACCATGCATCATGAGAAACAAGGGGTCACTGCAGGATTTTGGACTGGGGTATCTTTAAATAAACAGTTGTGGGTGTGGGGTGATGGAATGTCATATTGCATGGTCAGAGTCCTGGCTGTTATATTCAGCCGTCTCCATCTTCAGGATGTAGGGAATAATGCTATCAATAGAGACATTACCTATTAAGCCAGTGAAGAAGAGCTCCTCTGTGATGCTTGAATTCATGAGGCGCAGGGCAGGGAGACGAGTCAGGATACGGGTCAATCTGGGGAAGCAAAAACATACAGATCCTGTTATTTTGTTTTTGTTTTTTTTGTTTTTTTTGAATAGGGAGTTGAGGTGAATGGTTTATTTGGAGTTATGAATGTACCTGTAGGTGTCATCGGGATATGTTTTCTGCACATAGTCCTGCAACTCCATCAGGGCTTTCTCCTGGAACTTCTCAATCTGCCCACCGCTGTCCACACCAGGGTGGTCTGATGAATCAAAGACACAACTGTCATTCCACAAAATGCATATAAAATATTTTTCAAATGTATTTAATCTGTGGTCTTATTGCAGCCATAATTTTATTATTAACTTAATTGACACTCACCTGGACTGAACAACACTATTGCTTTTAGGTAGGCATATTCATAGCTGTCAGTCTCCAACCTCGTCATGCTGTTACAGAACTCCTGGAACTTCCAGATATGCTCCATTACCTGCTTTACCCTCTCTCCTGAAAGCTTGTCTGAGATGGAGGAAAGTGGCCAGTTTATTGTGTTATAAAGGTCACTTAAAGTATTAACAAAAACATGTCAAAATCATTAAAATTTGAGTTTCTTATTTGTTTTTAATAAAATACACATTATAATGTTGTTTTGATATATATTTTAACTGCATAGTGACATAAATTGCTGCTTCCTGACTTTTCTCTCTTTCTCTGCATGTGCCTGTGTATTCATATGTCAACAGAGTGACAGCCCAGGAGGAGAGAAAAGAAACACATGCAGCTGATCCACATTATAAGTGGTAAGTTTCAATAGGGAAAGTGAGTTTATGTAAATTAAAATTCATGTCAGACCTTGGACAGATTTTTTAAACGAGGTGGCATTGCCCCATTACCTCATTAACAATCTCTACATCCATTGATTCTTTCACTCAGCTGTGTCCAGCTTACTGTCTGCGGCCTTATTGTTACACACGTGCAGTTGTTCTCCGACAGAAACCCACCTGGGGAAACCAGGTTTCCCTAATCTCTACCATGATTTCGGAAACAAGGTTTCCCATATCCATGACACTTTCCAGAGAAAAGCAACTGTAACCCAGTTACTTCAGACCGTGTCAACTCAAAGTGATAGAGCCTCTTAGTGTATTTGCATGGCGTGGACACAGTGTTTGTGTTAACATTCATAAAAGTGACGATATTCTCTCTAGAACAAGTTGCCTTTGATAGTTAATAAATTATACAAAACAAAAATCGCAACATTTTTTGCAGTTTTCACTTCCCCTATAAATTTAATTTGAAATACAAATTCATCAAACATGAAATCCAGGTTCATTCTGTCTAGTTCTCCAGTTCTGTGCTAGTTTGTAAAAAGTTACAATACAACTTTATTGATACGATACAACTTTATTGATCCCACAGTAAAAACTTTTGCCTCCTGTACATATGTGTGTGTGTGTCCTACTGTGAGAAGATGACGAGGTCTGTGGTCCATACCATCCTGGATGCTGCTTTGAAGGTGGTTGATGATGGCAGCGAGGATGGTTGACAAGTTCATCACATGAGCACACTGAGCCAGACCAAGAGTAAAAAGCTCATTCCAGCAGGCTCGCACCAGACTGGTGTTTGCCTCCGGTCTGAAAAAGACAAAAAAGAAAGATGAGTGTCAGCTTGTACAGACAGAAAAATGTGCTGCAATGTAATATGCTGTAAATAAATAATAAGTTGCAGTGCTACTCCTTGGCAGTGTCATTTAGGTCTGTGTCAAAGGCACTCTCACCCAAGTGCAGAAAAAGCAGGGATAGAGCGTGCCCAGTGCATGGAGAGAAAGAGAAGCCTGGATGCCGACTCACAGATGTAGTGTACATTCAGATACTCAGGCATGGGGCTGGGCATGGTCAGCTGGAAGAAAGACACAAAGACAGATATGAAGACCATAGGGAAAGGATATTATGAAAGCATTTTAAAAAATGACGAGAGACTACAACACACAAATAGCAAAGTCAGAGAAACAAAAAGTGCCTTAGAGCCCCGGTAGCCTATGTTTATGGTGCATTCCACATAAAGGCAACAACCACAATTTGACTCAGGTCAAATTTTGTTTACCATTTGCACAGATAGAGGTGTATATGTCCATCTGAATTATTGCATAATTCTTTAACTTTGTTTTCCTAAAGGCATAGGATACTGCTTGTATTTCTTTTACCAAGAGAAAGACCAGAAACTTACCTTAAAACCAACATGGCTGTCAGTGAGCAGTGGTCCTTCCACTTCAATGATGGGGGTCTCCTGGTCCCGACCAATAAGCTGGATTGTTGTTCCTCCAGCAAACTGTGATTTCTCTACCAGACTCTGTCCAACGCCAGCTTCAGTCGGACTGAAGACTTTGGCCAGGGTGTCAAAGGCACTGTGCATAACACACGCACACATGGACATTTTAACTGACTGATGCCATAAATGTTGCAACAAAAATATATGTTTCCATTTAGTATAGAGTATGCAAAGTGAAAAAAAATCAAACATTTCCATCCTTGCACCTTTACATCAAGTTTAGAATTCACCTGTTGTTTTGCATCCAGCACTTTCTTGCTTTGTGTGCAGGGGTGTTAGGAAAGTTATGGACATGAACAATAAAGTTGTCTCTAATCATAATTTCTATTTCTTAAAACTTACAATTAAATTGACCAAATGATTAAATAAAAAATATAAAGTGACTACTATTTAAAATATAACAATACAACAATAAAATAAATCTATTGACCATATAAATGGTAAAATATTGGGTATATTTATTATATTATATTTGCTAAATTTGCTTTTCTCTGTGCAATGCAGACTGACCGTGTTATCTCACTGGCTGATTGCTCCTCATGTTGGCTGTCAGTCGTATCGCCATTGTTAAGGTTTTCTTTTAGGGAGTCACTCAGATTGGCCAGTGATGTCACTACATTGGCTAGTGTCCCCAAGTCCCCCTGCCCAGACTCCAGCTGAAAACATGTAAAAAATGCACATCATTTTGCCTTATATTCAGCGACATGTGCCAGCTAGAGAAAATACAAAAAAATTTGCTTGCAGCATGGACAAAAAAAGTGCTTCAATCAAAAGACAAAACTGTTTTACAGATTTTAAAGCACAAACTAAGTTATAGTATAATGCAGCATATGAAGGACTATTCTTATATAATAAATAGCAGAGGATTTGTTACGTTAAACTGTAAAAATATCTGTACCTTTGAGTCAGTGGCCAGCAGCAAAGTACCATCACTTTGGATGACCGGTTGCTGAATATTAACCAGCATTCCCTGGTCCAGAAGGCTGGATCTATACATTACACAGAATATTATTAAAATCCAGCTTAACTTACACCAACATCAACAGCTGAGAGATGGGACAAGGCATGGAGCCCAGTTTGTCTGAAGGATTTTCACTGACCTGGAGCCATCTGTCTCTGTATCAGATATAAATGTTGGTGTGGCAATCAGTGGACTGTTGAGGTCTTTGCGAATGTAGATCTTCTGGGTGGATGCAGCACAGTTGGCATGCTTCTCTCTGGGAACTATATCAATGGGCTTTCTCTCACTTTGAACAGCTGAAGACAAAGTAGAAATGTACAATTTTCTAACAGTTACAATAATAAAGGTTATCTCAGAGAAATGTTGTATTGCTTTGCTGCTGGATGTCAAACAACATGCAGTTTAAATGCAGTTCCTAGATTTAGGACATTTCTTTGTTGCTGCAGACAGAGGATCTTTATGGTTTAAACTGAATGGTTGAGTTCTTCAAAATTTATTGACATTTGTATTATATTTTTCACTACTTTCCAGTAGTATATAACTGATTATAACTGATTTTCTGACATTTGGCAGAAAATTGACAGAGATGGAATGATTAACCCAAATAACCACAGACAGCAAAAGCTATAAGCTAACTATAATTACCAGCAGCAGCAAGAATATTTTTGAGTAGTAACTGAGTTAATTGCTAGGACTTTTTAAATGCCTAATTTGGTTAGAAGAATAATGTGTTTTGGTCTACATCCATTGTGTCCAGAATTGGGATGCAATCTCACACTCAGTCTTCATCCCCATTTTAAGGCATTTCCTCAAACGACAGAACTGGCAGCGGTTGCGATGGTGTTTGTTGATGACACAGTCCTGTTTGCTGCGGCAGCTGTATGTCAGGTTCTTCCTCACGCTCCGCTTGAAGAAGCCTTTACATCCCTCACAACTGACGGCTCCATAGTGACGCCCTGAGCAAAGACAAATTTAGTCAAATTGTTTGGCTCAGGATGTGTACATGGGTCCAGTGGGATTGCTGACAATGTTTATCTAGACATATTGTAAGATTTGACATCACTCATCATCAAGTCTAAACAAACACACAGTATTACACTTCCAGGTAATGTAACTATAGGATTTAGTACCTGAAGCCTTGTCCCCACACACCACACAGTACTCCACTGGCTGTGGTCGGTTCAAATCCCCTGACTGCCTAATAACCGTTCCATTGACACTGGATCTGTGACAATCTGAAGAGTCAATCACAGGTTAATAAAACTGTATTAGTATTGTAGTTTTAACACCGTAACAAACTTAACAACAATTATCACAGCCAAGATGTTGCCACCAGTGCCAAGACTCATAAAAATAAGTAACTTAAGGGCAAAATTGTACCTGTATTCTTCCTGGCATCAGGCTCTCTGCAGCAGTGAAGATGAGCTGCTTAGTGTTATGGCTATCTGGTGAGGCCAGGATAACCTTGCCTGCCCCTGAGCTGTCAGCTGTAGTCAAAATGAATTGCTGCTTGGGAGCATTGGACGGGTTCATTGCTGTCACTATCTGGATCTTCTGACCTGTGGACTGGTCAGTTACAATCTGAGGGTGTTTGAGATGGAAGAGGAAGACAGAAAGACATTAACATCCTGAAACAAACATCAGCACCAATGGGGTTTATAAACAAAACAGTATAGAGTGACACTGAGGCTGGGAGTGCTATATCACATGTTGTAACATCAACTTGGTCACCGCTTTTGCTGATGCACAGAAAGAGGAGAACATCTACAGGTAGCAGCACTGTCACATTCTCTAAAGCCACCTGAGACAGCATAGAAGTTACCTGTATTCTCTGTGGTGTTGTGGCAGGCTCAGTGGAGATGACCTGAAAGCTCTGTGGAGACCCACTCATCCCTGACTCTGATGGAGAGGGCGAAACCTACAATTTCAAACTTAGTCTTAGTTAGTAGGTCTGCAACACAAATACATTTCACTTAAGTCTTTATAAAGTACTATAAAATACTTATGTAAATACAAGAGGAACTTTCAGCAGTTTTGTCTCTGTAGCAACGTATAAATGTAATATCTACCACAACAATTTTTACAATTTTGAACACCTTCGTACTGAATGTGTTATATGGAACAACTTAGACTACTAGCATATTGTATATGATGAAAGTCTCCCTCTGCATACTCACCTCTGTCTCGTGCTCAGAGTCCACTTTCTGCTGAGAGAGCAGATTCAGGCTTGTCGTCATGATGATGCAAGGTCATTAGTGAGGTCTGTTTGGAAAGATGCCACAAAAATGAATCAACAAAGGTGCACACAGTACCAGGAGAGCATAACAATACTGGCACATTTCTATAAACATAATGTAAATGCTGCAGTATCATTGAGGACTTACTGTAACATTTAACAAAATATTTCTATTTGTCCCTGATCATTTATTTTAGAGGTTTCATCTGATTTTGGTGAAAGGACAGCTATAAAACAGGAATTTAAATGTGGGGATAGACTTACAAAGACCAGCACTTTTGAGAGTATGTCACAGATACAATAGAATTATGTTTCCATTTGCAAAAACCCAATTCATACCAAAAAAGTATTGTTTTTAAATAGCCTTAAAATATAATGTAGAAAATGAAAAACAGGCTTTTTTCACTACATCAAAACATAAATTCACGCACACACAAGATTAAAACTAAAATGAACATCAAAGCTACTATAATTCATATTGTATAAAATCCATTAATTGACTAAATAGAAGTTATTACTGATATAATCAGCTATTTTGGACTATTAACTGGTCAGACACCCTAAAATAACTGAAAGGAAAGAAAATAGCTTTACTACAAATCCAACCTTGCTATGACTGCAATGATATCTGGCCAAGTCAATGACCTCTGACTGTGACCTGAACATGCGTTTCATTAAGTAGAGTCAGTACTGATAACTGGACTGCGAATGGAACTTCACAATATGCAAATGGCCATCCCTTTATATTTATTATTTTTATTTGCTCAAATTGCTTTCATTTTTAGTTTGCAAACAGTAGGCAACTCATGCATTGAGTAATTTCATATGTGACTTCATGAAAATTATTTAATGATTATTCTGCATATTTACAAGAAGCATTGCTGCAGTTGTATTCTTCAAATTCAGTTCACAAAGAGCATGGAATATCTGCAGAAAAGTGCGAATTTTAGGGTATTCAAAACATTTTATTGACTTTTCTTTACAGGCATTGTATTGACTTATTTTGCTGTCAATATTTAATGGATAAATTCTACAAATCTGTCATTTGGTCAAGAGGTGACCAAACTTTGGCACTGTACATCTTCCCTATAAAGTTAAATGACACATGAAAACGTAATTGTCAAATGTAAGTGACAACAATCTGTGTGGGCAATTCCTTTGGCAAAATTAGATGACAAAAATACATATACTTTTTCCAACAATGACTTCATTATACAGTTTTCTCACCGTTATCTTTATTTGGGCTTTTAATAAAAGTTACAGTTCAACATCATAACAGAAAACGGGTTACTCTGCTCCAAAAAGGGAGGAGCATACTGACTGGTTTTGTTCACCGATTGGTTTGACACAACGTCTATCATGACCTCACTCCCCAACAACATCACAACACAGAACAAAATGGAGAATCTGGCAATAAGCCAGCATCAGAAGAAACGAATCGTTAACATAACAATATTACAGAAATGTTCCTTCGAGACTGTACACGAGGGAAGTTATAATAAAGTGTTACTGACAGTAACCGTAAAAATGCAATTTTAGTAAATAAATTCGTAGCCATATGTATGGTTTCAACCCCGGATGGCAAAGGTAAAAGGGTCGAGTTCATCTGCAGCAACTATAGCTTTCCAACGTTAGCAAGCTATTTAAGCTAGTTAATACAAGCAGATGCAACAAGAGTCCCAGTTACAGTCGACTGTACCCGTCTATTCCTTGGGTTTGTTATTTTAGCATGCATTGCTTCAGTCGACAATGGTGTCACACATTGAATATCCGGTTTAACTCTCTGTAAAGCACATCAGCGCAGACAGACTGATCCAGACTTCATTGGTCTTGGATGGATCCTGAGAGTCCGGGAGGAATGTAGCTCTGCAGCGTCTAGCTAACAAGCTAGGTGTCAAGCTAGCTAACAAGCTAGCCGGGAGATTAGCTGCGCTATTTTATCATCCAGTATCTCACAGAGCTTTCTACGGTTTTCAATGCGGAGCTGAGACTTACCTCCGGCAAATAGCAGTCATACATTTAGTGCCCTTTGCTATTTTATAAAATATATGTTTTGGTTTTCTTCTGTTAAAGGTCATAGTTCGTGACCCCACACCGCCGGAGCGTTGACGATGATGGTTGAGTTTTTTTTTTTTCTTCCCCACTCTCTCTCGTCCCCGCGCGCCCCCACCCCTCCTCCTGTGCGCGAGCCAGACAGGAATGACGTCATTATGTCTGATCGTCGTCAGGTCTGTAAAATTATAAACAGTGGAAGAGGACATCTTCGGATGTTTTTCTTTAGGCCGAAATAAAGACGTCACAGTACTCCATTACCAATTCTGAATGAAATGACTACATGGTGTTGTAATGTTTCGCATTGTATCAATAATCTTGTCCATTCATGTTTTAACATTTAAAAATATCTCTACAATATTTTAATTCTCTTCAGTGTTAGATTATATTATTTCATCATTCACTGATTATGAAATTGAAACTCAGATTTCTAAAGCCCTTTTAGTTTACTACAGACTTACCGAGAGGGATGACCAAATCAGCATTTAAAACTGATTAAATGAGCTAATTGATGACCTTTTTAAATAATCGGGCAGAGGTATTTTACAAGTTCCAGTGACTGAAGGCGTTTTCAGGCTGGGACTGCAAGCTCTAGAGCAGGGGTGTCAAACTCCAGGCTTCAAGGGTCGCAGCCCTGCTTGTTTTCCAACTACCCCTGCACAACCCTCTGCTGACTACCTGGATCAGGTGTGTTCGGTCATTCAAGCTGGAAGATGATTGGTTGGACAGGGATAGCTGGAAAACAAGCAGGGCTGCGGCCCTCGAGGTCTGGAGTTCGACACACCAGAGTCTGGTGTAATGGTGAGTGTGATGAGCCTAATGAAAGAAGGTTAGTTACATGTTTAAAGTGTGCTACACAAATTATTCTACACAGCAAAGCAATTTTTTCCCAATTCTTGCTTAACATACAATTACACTGCTCACTGTCCTTTATCATATTTCTTTTTCATAATGCAAGGACATGTGTCTTTGGCAACAGACTTTTAATGTTGTAATATGTGCAAAACATAATTTGGGATATTGTTTTGCTTAAATAAGCAAGTCCTTCCCTGAAAAAGATGTGGATGGCAGTATATGTTCCTCCAAAACCTGTATATGTCGTTCAGCACCTTCATAGATTATCAGCATACCAGTTTTTCACTATCGCAGATACTATTTTTAAACTGTGCTCTAACAACAAGTCAAATTGTCTCTCTGCTCTTTAACATGGAGGATGCTGTGTTCATGACTCCAAAACAAAAAAAAATGGATCCAGGCTCAGATTAAATAGCAGCATTTCTAAATCTGCTTTGTATAGGGTTGTTTCTTACATGGTAGAATTTTTACTTGCATTTATGAAGCAAAGGCAGTTTTAACTGACAGTGGTTTTCTGAGGTTTCTCTGAGCCCATACAGCCATTTCCTCTACACTGAGGAAATGACTGTATACTCTATAGGGCTCAGAGACACCTCTGAAAACCACAGTAAAACCACAGTAAAAACATGATTCTGTAGAGTCTACAGAATCATCTTTTGCGACTGCATCATATTGTCCACAGCGTTTGTATTTCTAATCCAACCAGATTACTGAAGGAAACCCGTGGGATTGCTGAAGGCCAGCTGCTACAGCTGGGAAGCCTGAACAATTTAGAAGTGAAAGCACATCACAAAAACCTCATTCAACAATTGCAGTTCCACAAACGTATTGCAGGCATACAACACTGGCATTGAAGTGGAAAACGCATGAAAGAAAAATGTTTCTTTACACAGTTGCAATTTCGTATCGCCCAGCAAGTTGCCGTTGAAGCGTTATGCTCCAACGTCTAGTATTGGCCAAACACCAAAGGAAAATGTTCTTACCTAATTGCAATTTTATCACGGGGTTTGTGCGATTTGAAGCGGCTACAAGCTTAATGGCCACACGGTGGTGCTATAGAGTAGATGTTGTAATATGATAGGGCATCTGTGCACAATTTCATATTGATATCATAAATATTGCTGTGTAAACAACAATACTAATTGTAGTTTGTATGCTTCTATCTGTGCTTGAAGCCTTTGGAGCTGCCAACAGTGAAATGAAAGTATTCAACACTGTCATAGTTTCATTACCCAGAAATGACCCACAGTCGGCACAGACGGTTTTTAATAATCCATTTAATGTTGGGCAAAAATTTATTTCCTAAATACCTCGTGTGAGTACATAAAAACCTGCAGGTCTGGGGGAGTTTGAAATTAAAAATCAAATTCAAATATGTTAATACCCATCTGTCCATATAAAAGGAATTCTGAACCAGCTATCTGTGTAGGCTGCAGCCCAGTCACGCATCCTAATAAAAACGGCTGATTGCAGCAAAAGAATCACATCATGAGAAGAAGTCGCGCGCTGCCCAGACTTTGCCGGTGCACCATCTCATTTTAGACTTTACTTCAAGCAGCTTCGCACATCAGAGTCCGGTCGCCTCCAATTCAGATCGACCCCTTTCTTTGCGCAGCTGCACATTTCGTTTTTGTGAGACGGAGACGAGCATCACGACTAGAGGATCAGCTCTGTCGCCGCATCCTCGCTTTGTTACCCTCAGCTCGCCGCTACCGCAGGAATCTGTCTGAAGTGGGTGAAGGCGCAAAAACCCCACTGAGGAGAACCGTTCCCACGGAGGAAGTCTAGGAGAACAGACAAAGGGAGGCTAGTGAAAAACGGGGGCGCAGTAGCAGCTACAGCGGTCTCCAGAGCTGCGTTGGTCATGGTCGGACGAGGATTGTGGACTTGGAAGCACCGATTTGGAAAGCGAGGCACCGGCTTGGGGTCTGGTCTTTCCTTTGCTTGGCGACAGCGACCGCGGCCCTGTTGGCTCTGCTGTTTGTGGACTTTATTGAGTCATGGGTGACCTCCATGGGCATGAGCACAGTGATGGAGCCGCACGCCGGCATCATCCCCCCGCAGAGCCTCCCTCCCTCCCGACCCGACGAGTTCCTGCTCATGCCCAGTCCGCTCGTGTGCCAGCGTGCCAAGCCTTACCTCGTCACCATGGTCACCTCGGCTCCGGCCAATCAGAGGGCCCGCCAGGCCATTAGGGACACCTGGGGAGGGGAGGCCGAGGTGAGGGGCCTGCGGGTCATGACCCTCTTTATGGTAGGTGTGACGAGTGACCCCGGACTGGCCAAGTTGCTGATAGAGGAAGCCCGAGAACATGGGGACCTGATTCAAGGGCGTTTTTTGGATACCTACTCCAACCTCACACTGAAGACCCTGTCCATGCTGGGCTGGGCTCGCCGGTTCTGCCCGAAAGCTCACTTCATGGCCAAAGTGGACGATGATGTCCTGTTCAATCCCAGCACCCTCCTTCATTTTCTGAACAAGAGCCATAGCCCTTACGAACAAGGGGATTTGTACCTTGGCAGGGTGCATCTGCATGTGGCTCCAGACCGTGACCCGGACAGCAGGCACTACCTCCCTGCTGGGGCCTACCCTCCCTCTGTCTTTCCAGACTATTGCAGCGGTACAGCGTATGTCCTGTCCCGCTCTGCATTGCTCAAAATTTCTCTGGCAGCCTCTGCATCCCCATTATCCACGCCTCTGCCCCCAGAGGATGTGTTCGTTGGTCTGTGTGCTCGGGCAGCCGGAGTGCTACCCTCACACTGCCCACTCTTCTCTGGGGGTCCAGGTGTGCCATATGGGCGCTGCTGCTACCAGGCTATGGTCTCTATCCATCATATCCCACCCAGGGACATGCTGCAGTACTGGGCTGATGTTCATTCTTCCCCTCCCTGTTCCTGGCTGAGTGTGCGGGCTTCTCTGGGGATGTGCAAAGTCAGGGCAATGCTCGGGTCAGCTCTGGGCCTGGAACAGGGGTTATGAGGGCGAATAAAGGAAAAATGGACACATTTGGGCTGTGCCTCCATTATAATACTGTGAAAAGCACAAGTGCTCTTCAAGCTGTGAAGCTACAGTGTGTGCACTGAGGAAAGGTACTTTATTTTTATAGTTTTTTTTTTAAGCAAAATCACATTTTAGACTTTTTTGGCAGAAAAAGGGATGATAAGCTGGTGTATAAAGAACTATCTTCAACCTAACATTTCACTGTAGGAGCATTCCACAACCTTAAACTGAAATACTGTAGATGTAGAACAAGCATACCTGGCATGCTGAAACCTGACAAGTACTTGCAACACACATAATCTGGCTATTGAAAGCTGCTGCTATCATTTATGTAGTATATTACTAGGTAATTAGTGTAGATTTTATTCTAATAAGATGCGTAAATGCTTGTTTACAAAAATAACAGACACGAAATTATAGGCTTCATATAGCCATTAGGAAAGAAGTGATATTACCCGAAACAAAGAATTTGAAAAACTATTCTTTAAAATGTACTTGTTTTTTTTAAACAAGTTAAATTTCAAGATATATTCATGATGTTCAAGTTCAATTCATGATGCAGTAATTCTAATATGGTGGTGTGAAAAATACCAGGAAACCAATTGGTCAGTTTGAGACAGATGCATTCAGCCAGTTATGGGTAAGGACAGACTATTTACATTGTTTTTGGAGAATCACCATGACCAACACCAAAAATATAACCATGAAACTTATGTAATTTACAGCTATAACGCAGTTAAAATAGTAGTATATAGTTTCACTGCAACACAAAGTGAAGCATGAATTGCAACATTGCACTTGGACTATATTTAGACTCTGCTACTTCTGACTGGTATGAAAACCACCCTTTGTGCCACTGTAAAAGAAAGCCTCAGGCTGTTGCTGCACCCATTATGTACATGAAGTGAAACTCCAACTGCTCACTCAGGAAATGTAAGTCTTAATCAAATGCTTTATTGAATAAACCCCTCTGTATCTTTGAATTTGCCTTATGTGTCTTTTCAGACTATAGTTACTTATGAGTAGATGATAATTTGTCAGCATGTTTGACATTCAGTGACATCTAGTAATACTGAGTTCAGGTGCAGTATTGTGTTTTTATTTTATTTTATTACATAAAGCTGTCAGTCAGATCAGTGATTGAAGCTCTGTATTATGCATTTTAAAAAAAGGGAAACATGTTTTTCAGCCGGAAGAAAGGGGGGGCTTAACACCAAACATTAATTGCATGTGAACGGTTATCCATCAGAAGGACTACATGCAGTCTACATGAAGAATTTCAGCAGTTCGTATTTTATTGCCAAACAGGAATATTCTGTCATCTGGGCAAAGGCCAACCCTAGAAAATTTCAACGGGCTTTGGGCTGACTAAAGACTTATATCTTTTATCTTTTGAATCTGTCCAAAGCAGACGTCTGGCCAGATAATGCTGCCTTCTTCTTTTGTCTCTCCTTTCTTTCTTCTTCCATCTTCATTTTGTCCTCAACTGTTTCCTTGATTACATCCTGCAGGATAAACAAGAGAGATAAGCTGCGCACTGCAGATACAGCAGAAGGATGCCAATATAACTTATTAAAATGTCAAGTACTTACCCTCTGGTCCTCATGAGCCACTTGTCTTTTGCGCCTTTCAATACCACCAGCAGAACTACGGCCTTTCTTCTTATATTTGGGAACAAATTTTTCTTTGGCAAGTGGGTCGAAACCCTGAGAAGACATCAATATTAAGATTTAGTATATCAAAATGGAAATGTATCTTAAAATCCACTAAACTTGTGTGATAACACAAATGTCTAGTGTAAGAAGGCCCGGCGATTACCTGCTCCCTAGTACAAAGTCAGAATTCTTCGTGTGAGTCTGTGGAATGACAAACCCAACTGCTCTGTCCTAAACTGTTCAGTTGATATAAAGTGAGCAAATCTTCAATGTGCTGTAAATAAGATATTTTTCCCACGGCACACTTTAGTTGACCCCTGCTTGAAACTACCAGACATTTACCTTTAAGAACAATTCTGACTTGGACAATGTCCCACTGTGTGTTACATGTGTGAAATGACAACTTTGGAGCTCATATGTGAAAGAGACTCAACGTGTTTCCACACACTGACCAGCGCTTGGACCCTGTCTTGGTGCCTTTGCTGAAAAGTGGCTTGGTCAACATGTCCAAGCTCATTGGGGTCCAAGCTGATGAGTTCTGGCTGGATCTTCTCCAGCAGGGCTTTGACCTCCCACTCCTGCCTCTGCTTTGCGCTGCGATACGGATTTGCATCCAGACCATCAAAGTTAGGCTCACCCGCACCTTTTTAGATTTAAATAGAAGACATCAAGAAATGTGAACCTCTTTGGTGTTGCTTTGTACTTTAAATATGTAAATAAAACCAAGTCAGACCTGGCACGAGCATGCTGCTGAAACCCTCGCCATGGCCAACTCCGAGGACATCCTCAAACGGACAGAAATGCAGCCCCCAAACTGTTCCCCGAACTCTGTGAGCCACGTAGGGCTTAGTCACTGGAGTGCTCCACACATCACGGTACACCTGCATGGAGATGATTATTGCAGACTGATATTAACTGATATGTGAGGAAACAGTTTCCTGTACGTCAGTTATTATGAAACCTAAAAAAAAATTGTATTGTGTAATGTTGTAGCACTTCCTTTAAATTATTTTGCATTCTGATAGATAAACGAACAAGCTTATGTGACTGCTTTGAAAAAAAGAAGGTAACATATAAATGCAAAATAAATAAACATACATTTCAACCAACTTCACCAATACTGTGGCATTTGATTTTCTTTATCTTGTGTTTGGTTTACACTTTCCCCCTCCTTGTTGAAGTTACTTACAGTAAATCTCGAGCTATATGCAGTCAGAAGAAGCCAGATCTCTAAATATACTAAATGCATCAGACTCATCCTGCCCACGAACAACTGTGCCATGCGAAGGTGATAATGACCTGAACAATATCCCCTGTGGCTGCAGACAGCAGCCCCCTTTGACTCAGTGATAAACAGGAAGCACCAGCAGGGAGGAAGTAGGAATTGAGAGGCTTGAATGCTCTAATGTCATATACTTTCAGCTTTTTGTCCATGCCAGATGTCACCATGTATCTGCCAAAAGAAAAAACATTACAACAAACTGCCCTCTGGTGGAGATTATGAAAAGTGCAGTTAACTGTTCAAAATGTAAGTTATTTTACCTGATAATAAAGCAATTTATCATGCAAGGTTTTTTTCTGCAAACCCGCTCGTCTTTAACCACCACTGTTCTGCCTATTTACTAGTCTAACCCACACCCCCACATCTCCCTACTCAGATTTCTTAATTATACGGGTTCACATACCTTTCACAACCTATGCTGTATTTGTTTAAATTATGTAATTTAAACATATACAACAATACAGTGATTTATGTCTTATTAGTTAATTGTATTCCACAATTAGAGGACGATACAGTTCTCTTGTGTCTTCTGTTGGATTTTTCTGTGTCAAAAGAAAACTGGACTAACTTTACAAAATGGTCCACTGATATGAATCAGAGCGAATGAAGTATGTGTTCCAACTTTTATATTCTTTCTACATGAGAAGTGTACAGTCTTAAAGTGACTCACGTCCCCGTCTTGTCTACAGTGACAGATCGTACACCACCCTTGTGACAGAGCATTTTCACAAGGGCTTCTTTCTGGTTGGGTGACCACAGGGTGACTGTGCCATTGGAGTGTCCTAGATGGATGATGGCATTATGAGGGTTCTGGCACATTACATCGAGTCGGCCAGTCTTGGTGCAGATGGCTGCCACCTCTTTTCCTACAGACACATCTAGATACTGCAGAAAACTTGTAGCACTCTGAAGAAAAGAGAGAAAACAAAGATTTTTCAGAGCTTACACACTGTTGAATTTTTGGAATACAAACCTAAAAATATGGTATTTCATTTTTGTATTTCATAATTAAATTTACATTAATCCACTTAGAAGATACAGAAAATAGTTTATCCTGTAAGTAATTCCAAAATTACTTACTGAAAATAATTAAAGTGTTCTTCAGGATTAAGGTAATGCAGCAGTAGTTGTCTTACATCAGTGGGTACACTGCAAAGAGCACATCTAATACCTAATTTGGTACACTTTTATTTGTGCCAATTTTCCCAAACTACGACAAATAAAGGTTTGTTTGCAAGGTTTTTGCATTCATAACCCTCAATACTATAATTAGGTTTTAGTTTTCACCTATTGGCCACGTGTCTCTTGAAAAAGACATTTCAATGAGAATTGCACGCAACTGATTAAATAAAAAGCTAAAACAGTCCATCATCTCACAACTTGTAGAAGTCAACAGCGTTCAACAGAATATTTTTTTTATTATTGTAGTAATGAATTTAAAAAAAAATGTCTAGAAGTTATGAGAATTATGTTAATGAACCCACCGCTGTGGCTAGCAAAAAGTGATAGGGCAGGAACTGCATACGAAGGACGTCATTGAATTTGCGGATGCAGTGAAGCTCTATTCCATTGGAGTCGTAGATGTACAGCCACTTCTTCTGAGCCACTGCATACATGCTCTCACTGTGGAGCCACCTAAATAAAACGCAGTTAACAGTTGCTGGTAAGTGAAGCCCACACTGTATAGGTTTTGTACTTTTTGTTGAGTTTAACCATATAAGCATAGGTGACTCACTTTACATCATTGACAGACTCCATCACGTTTATCTCGCACATCAGCTGTTTGGACTGCCAGTCTATACAAGCGACATGGCCTCTCCTCCCACCAAGCAGCAGGTGACTGAAATGAAGACCACAACAAACACAAAACTCAAAGATTTAAAAGAAAAAAAATGTTTATATATCAAAGAAAGGATCAAATGATCATATGTGTGAAAGGTCTTGCTCAGCGTTTACCCACAGAGATTTATCACCTGACTCTGCAGTTTCCATGTGAGACTTTCTTTCAGACACTGTCTCAGCTTTTTTTTCAGTAACTGTACTGTTTACCGATCATAAAGACTTAAATATTTCAATCACCACAACAAAACCCAAAACAAAAGACACAAACAAAAAAACATGGTTTATTTATACGACACTCAAACACACTATGGCTCAGCTCCTTTTAAAAGTATGTCACATCTACACAAATCACACAGCAAAATACTAACAATAAGTCACAATTCTGTGGACCAATATTGACAGATTAAGCGGTTGACGTAAACTGGAAGAGCCAGATTGACCAGCGAAAATTGAATCAACTCCCTCATGCTTGACTCAGCTCAACAGGAAATGTGCATGTGTTTTCAAAACAAAGAAATGTTTAACAACATTGACTTGGTCAGATTATGGTCATTACCTCACATAATACATAATAGCATGACATCTAAGACAAAGACTAAATACATGCTTTGTGTGTGCAATACTGACCGTCCAGTTCTGCTGTAATCTACACGATATGGTCCAAACTGAGACAGTTTCAGATTAAAATACTAAGGAGGAAGAGGGAGGGAGAAAACAAATTAACAAAAGGCTACATAAAATTTGATTTATAAAAGTACTTTTAAAATCCAACTTAAATGTAACAAACATTATTTGCCATATTTCTACGAGTATACCTGATGTACAAGTAAAGTAAGTAAAGTAAAACAACCAAGTTACAAAGACCTAATAAGTCTGAAATTACAGGAGAAATTGATTTATGTCTCACGTATTATTTACATGACAAAAGAACAGTTACTACAACCAAGAAGGATCTGCTAGTGAAAAGAAAGATTTACAATTAACAAGTGTGAATTTACACCATGCATTAATTTGGAATTGGGTAGCAAAGAATTTTAAAGAGTCTTGATATTTATCAAACCAGGTAGACAATTTATAAATAGGAACTGTTTAGTTTACAGTTATTATCGATATGAAGATTTTGCCTAACTAGGTTGACTCTAAAAAACAATGTAGAATATTCTATCAGAGTATAAAGAAGTCCTGAGTAATGGCAAAAGGCTGGACAACTAGCAGTCACACAAAACTGTGTTCAACACGACAGAATCCACTACTCTCCAAATCCACTGTACATTTGCAAGTGTCTCGAGTTACTAGTATGAAATAAGTATGTGTAGACTAGACTAAATTATAATCTACACTAACAGTCATGGTAAAACAAAATGAAAATGGAGTCCCACCTTTGCTCCAGATGTTATATCCACAGCATCTGCAATATCCTCTTGTGAGATTGTACATGTGTCTTCATCTTCATCTCCCTCTAGAAAGCTGAGATTAAAAGTAAGGTATCACAACCAAAGGTTTTTAACTAATGGTTTAGTAAGATAGACTTTTCCAGACAGTGCTTAAAAGAACATACCCTGCATCCTCGGAGAGAAGGAGGTCAAAACGGGCAGCTTGTTTCTGGGCCATTTCTGAAGCTTCTTCAGAGCGAATTATAATGTCCCTTAGCTTGTAATGCTGCCGGTGAGGCTAGAACAGGAAACATGTGTAAATAAGATAAAATAGGCAACAGCTAATTACACCAACAATACATTTTAAATGATACCTACTTTTTTAGTTTTCTCTTTCCTCTTGAACTTCTGCACCCTGTCTTCAGGAACAGGAGCAGGTCCGGGGAAAGGGTCCATTTTCTGAGGTAAAATGAACAACGGACAAAAGATGTATTCTTATTAAACATATCAACATAATGACAGTTAAAAGGTTACAATACAAATTGTTTAAGTTTGAAACTAGATTTGTATGCACCAGATTGGCACCAAATTCATTCTGCAGAACAAGAAGTTCTGCAACATCACAGAATTCTTTTGGGCCCACACAGACAGAAGAAACAGAGAAAGCCTAAAAACAAAAAAATGTTTTTAATTCTTCTTATACCCATTATCCAGTAAAGGAGTTTTCTTTACCACACTGTGTCAACTGATAAATGTCATTTTGACGTTTAGTGCTTTAAAACGTTTGTGTATTTTCTAACTCACTGAAAACCCCTGAACATCTGAAGCTGAGCTCATTATTCTCACCCCTGAAATGAAACGCTTTCCATCTGTGTGATGTTCTTCTAGCCTTCTTTTCCTTTTTTGTTGTGGTTTTTTCTCCTTCTGCTGCAGGGCTTGTTCACTCTGTTTCCCGGCGTTTCCATCCTTTCCCTCCTGCCAGTAACGAGCTGGAGGCTGTCGACAAGAGGCAAACAGCACCGTGTTATTATTGGCGATTTTACGAAAATAAAAGAAAGTTGAATGTGTTTATTCCTGAAACAGAGCTCTGTAAATAAGAGCTACTGGCATTAGCTGGTCGATGCTAGCACATAATCAACTACTTCCACGTTGTTTCTGTCAGCTTAAACTGTCATGTGCTAGTATTCAGCTTGTTATTTTAAGATAATTTTTAAAATAATTATACAGGTGCAGATACTTGCTCTACTAAACTTTTTTCTTTATTACCTTTTTCTTTTTCCCCACGTGTTCATCCTTCGCCGTTTGCTCACCGGGAGACGCCATGTTTGTTGTATACCTTTTCCAATTCCTGTGACGTCACTCAAGTCTACGTCACTTCTGGTTTTACATTATTTTTATGTGCGGGGAAGTATTAGTTGGAAATCAAAGCTTTAATAAAACTTAGCGTTACATAAACGTGTTTTCTCTTTCTTCTATAAAAACGAATAGTTTGTTACAGTTTTTTAGAGGCACAATGGCTAAAGATAAGTCCATACCAACTATTATTTTGTGTTTCAAATAAATAATTTTTATTTAAATATATATCTGTTTTCTTTCCTTTTTTTTCTTTCCAACTGAATTATATCAGAAACATTTACTTCAAGATACATTATACAAAATACAGGATTACATCAAATGCATCAGTCTGAACATCTTTAAATCAAATCAAAATTTTAATATGATAAAGGCCTGTTTATTGTGACCAGAATAAACACTTGGAAAAATCACAAGTGAAGTTCTGATTCAGAACAATGAAACTAGACAGGCTTCTCATCGGGTATTCGCAAGGTTGAACCTGAGACTTTTATAGTAATAAGTAACCATAAGTCAATGAATAATAATTGTAATAAACAATAATTGAGCTCAGTGTGGGCTTAATATTAACAGTATTAAAAATTAGAAAACCATAAAAAAACATTAAGCTATTTAAAACCCAAAATAATATTTAAAACAGTGGGAAATTTAAGTATTTTAAGAATTTGATGAAGTGAAAATAAATCAAATGACCACCTGACATTTAAACATCTTAAATTTCTGCTAAATCAATTTAATACCTTGTAATACATTTAGTGCATCGTAAACTAAACAAACAAAACAAGAAAAATAATACCAAAATGAAACCAAAGCTAAAAAAACAAAACAATTTACTGTGATGTTGTTATAGTGCACAAATATATCTTTTCTTTCTTGTCTCCAAATTTCTCAGTGATTTTCTCTGCCTAATTCATCAGTTTCTGATTCATTGACATTGTGGCCAATCTCTTCAGTCTGTTCTGGATTCTGGTGTTTCTAAGAGCGGCTTTAACGATTTACAAGGCTGAGAAGCATCTCTCAGCTTCAGCTCTGGTCATGGTATGGGGGTGAGGATCTTTAAGTGATCTTGTACTGGTCAAAGCTTTCCTTCTGCAGCAGGTCGGTACTGACAAGATGTTCTATGAAGGAGAATTGATCCCTGGTGTGTCCCCACCCGGTATCAAAGCTCTATATACTGAGGAATGAGAACATGAAAATTTGTGTTTTGTCGTGATGACAACATGACCATTTAATTTGAATCACAAAAAAGTTATGTGTACAGCTCCAGTTCCGCTCAATGAGGTCATTTGATTAGGGACTAATTTTAAAGATTAGCTAACCACTGCAGTCTGTATACAATGTGTTACTGGTAAGCAATTTTATGTTTTTTTTGTTGCCAGGATTTAAAAATATTTTAATAGAGTTCAGTGCATCCCAAATGCATGACAATGTCAAAATATATAAAGCTAACAATTGTACAGATGAGGTGATTATTTCTCATAAAAACACCTTTAAAGCACAATTTTTATTTCACCTGCTTCTTATGGGTTTTCTAAAAATCTCTTTTCCAACATTTGTCTGTGATAATTAAAATGTAGAAAATTTAACGAATGAATTTCAAAACATGTTAAAAGTCAGAAAATAAAGTAAACATTAGCCTCATAGCAATGTTTAGAGGGTTTTAGCTACTTGTATAACCTCCTCCATAATCAGCCTGCTGCTAAATGCAAGTTCATTTATTCGCTTTTTTTCTGGTGAACAACTTGTACACATTGTTGTGTACTTTCCCTTCACCTCTCCAACCTCTGCGATAACATACTGAGCCTGTGGGGCTGCAGCAACGGTTGGACAGACAAATTTATGTCTGCCACAACTAAGTTAGCTTTGGTATTCAGATTAATTGCTTATAAAATGAATCCCAACTACTGTACATTAGCCCGAGCAGATATAATCATCCGACTCAGCTGATCAAGAAGCTGATTATCTGCTCTTTGTTCGGGCAAGATTAGGTGGGGTAAAGGCCATGGAAAGTTTCTGACATATTTGGTAGATATTTTTTTACCTTTCTATCAAACTAAGGGATCCGTCCAGAGTAGATATAGTAAAGTAAGACTGTATTTTAAAGGAAAGGCATATGTTACGTCAAAGTTAGAGAATGGTTTCACTTTCAGAGGGTCAGTAGATTTATGAAGGCCCACTGCCAGACCTAGGAAGATCATTTACAATGAATAGCGGGAAATGCTTACCCAGCACCTGGCACGATATCCCCTCTATATTGAATTCATACATGATGGGCTCTGAAAAGACTGAAATCAATTGAAGGCTCTACAAGAAAACAAGTACAGAAAAACATGGCTGTACTGAAGTATTCCTCTACATGGTCAATATTAGTTTTTGCATACAGGCACTAAGATTGTCATCTGAAAGCCAATTCTTGGTTATGTTATTGTGTGACCCAAACTGTCATCTTGCCAATGTGTGGCAATGAACTCTTTCTCAGAACAACACTAAAGTATGAAACATGGTTGTGGCATAATCACATCTGCACCCAGCTCTGTGCAAGTGTTTGTGTTAGAGCTTGTTTTTTTTACATTCCTGATGGACTATTATGTTTGATTCTGGGCCAAGTCTCTACACATGCTCCTCTGTATTTTCCAGTACAGAACAGATTTACTGCTGTTTGATCTTGCGATCATTTTGAGCTGAACTTGTGCCAAATGTGGAAACAACTCCCATTCACGTTGTTTAAATGTGAATGCAGTATGTTTGGGCTAAAGGATTTTAAAATGATTCGAAGACTCATGTCACTTTCTGTTGCAAGTCAACAAATGGTATGGACATGTAATGCCACATACATGTACTATGTGTGCTGTCTTTTTTTGAGAATACGGGGAAACAAAAGAGAGAATGCGAATTAAAGCTGCAGAGACAAGAAGGGGCTGGGCTTTTATCACATCAGGGAGTGTGCCATGGAGCCAGTGTTACATAACATGGAGAGAGCGGAAGGAAAAAGTCTGCTACTTGTCGAAAAACCTCAATGTAGAGGAGAGTCCCAGCTACTGCTTGGACACGAGAAGTGATCAGCATGGCTTTAGATTTTGGAAAGGTATGTCTGTGAGTTAATTTTGCTTTCTTTTTTTTATTTGTAGTATGCTTTACTTTCATAGAGTTAACCTATTGGTAAGAATGTAAAGTTGAACTAATGAGCACAGATCTGCAGCCAGTACACAAGTTTTCAGTTACTGTGATTAAGTTGCTTTTGCACAATTGAAAAGGTAAACTTGTCTTTGCCCTTTGGTCAAATTTGTTTCCTCTAAGACAATAATCATATTTTGTATGGATTTGTATCTTTTTTTCCAAAGATGGATTTACCCCCTCGACCAGAGCTGTTCGATTTCCATGGAGTTTCAATGACTCACTATTTTACAGACAGCTGGGAGAGAGTTCAAAGCTTTCAGGCCAGGCCAGATGATATACTGATCGCAACATACCCAAAAGCAGGTCAGTCCACAGACATGCGCTCCAGAATGTGCGTGACGAGGGGAGGAGTTAGAATTGTGTTTTTTTTATTCCTTCTTTTTAAGGAACCACATGGATCTCCTACATCCTTGATCTTCTGTATTTTGATAAGACATCTCCAGAGCGTCAGACATCCATCCCTATCTATGACAGAGTACCTTTCTTGGAGCTATGCATCCCTTCTGTGTTTTCAGGTTTGACCGACAATCAATCTTTCTATGTTTAATGAGCACACATCCCAAAAAAACAAACAAACAAAAAACACAATATCCCATGTGGATTTTTTTTTTTTTTCACTACTTACTACATACTTACTACATAAGTTAACTTTATCGTTGTAAGTAAAAAGTCATCTTGTTTTATTTCTGTTGTTTTTAACATCACATTGCATTAAGCACTGTAGCATTCAGCTATTTGATGCTATGAAATGGTTTTGCTACGTCTCTTTTAATCTCTTTTACCTAGGAAAAGATCTGGTGGATGCGCTCCCCACCTCTCCTAGACTCATTAAAACTCATTTTCCAGTCCAGTTTGTGCCAAAATCCTTTTGGGAGCAAAACTGCAGGGTCAGTAGCCTCTGTTTTATTTGCCTTATCTTTTTGTTTCATCACCAGAAAATGATCTTGATGTAGTTCAACGTATGAAAAAAGTTTAAAAATATTATATATATTAATATAATTAAATTACATGTTCAGTAAATATCAATTAGGCCAACCATTGCAGTAAAAGCTCTTTTCGCTGCAATCAAAATAAAAGCCAGTGTTTATGGCTCCAGCACAAAAATGAAACCAATGAAAGATAAAGCGAAAACCTGTCATGAAATATATTGTATGCTTCACTGTCCCTTTTTGAAGCCTATGTGTTGGAGGGAAACAGCATCTCCAAAGCCACATGTATTTAGCAGCATTTATAGCATCCTATTTCAGTACAAGATTTAGTCCAAGGAAGGATAACGCCAATCACTACACAGAATGTTTCAGCTTGCTGTGCCTGGGGATTTTTCCTTTCACATCATATAGATGGTTTTTTTGTAGGCATTGTGTGGGCAAGCGTTTCCACCAGGATGCCGTATGGGAAGAAGGCAAGCCAGTGTACCACCATGGGCAATGTTCTGCTGTGAAACCTTTGGTCCTTTTATTTATAGAGTGTTACACTCATGTACATAGAAGTAAACCCCTCCTGATGTTTTACAATAGAACAAAGGCGAGGGAGGTGAAGAAGTGCCCTGCTACAGTAGAACAGTGCACTCCTTACAACATAGCAAAGCAAATAAAGTCCCCCCCAAGTGTCGTCTATTTGAGATGTGGCCTTTTACCAACCACGCATGGTCTTTTTGTAGTGAATGGAGCCCAATAAATTTATCAGTGACCTTTTTTTTGGCAGCTCCTTTTCAGACAGCTGCCACTGATGCAATGGGAAGAAAGAGTGTGTGTATAGTCATGTGAATAGTAGGTAGATATCTTAACTAATAATTTTATATACATACAACCTTTGTGTAGAAGGAGAAGAGTAGCAAAGAGGTTGAGGTGACAGGTGGGAGCAGGCACAGGTAGCTAAGACCGGTCTAGAGAAGCTCAGATGTTGAGCTGAAGTCCTTGCAAAAAGTCCCCGTCTGATGCTGACAGCTTTGTCCACTGACCTGTTTGCCATGTAAGACAACTGCAGGGGGTCCAGCTGGGGGGTTTAGCCACGTTCAATCTCTCAAAACAGCTCCTCTCTCAAAAATGTCATGACTACAGACATCAGGATGACTGGTCTGTATTTGTTTATTGCAGTGGTGTTGGATTTCTTGGAGCTGTTATAATTGTGAACTATGCACCTAAAACAGGACAGACCTCCCACAGCTGTGAAGATATTTTGATTTGTGCGAAGAAGGCGGCCAGCACAGAATTTCTGGCGCTGCAGACTTCCTGTTCTTTTGTCTCTGTAGCTTTCATTAGCTTCTCCGATCTTCTTTGTCTGTGTGTTTCTGCTTAGTTAAACTGCTTTCTGTCCTCTTTTCAATAAGTCTTCTTATAACAGACCTGCTTGAGTCTGGCTATAAAAGGGTCAGAGTCTCTTTTAAATAAAACCTTTGAAAAACCTTTATCATTTGTGAAGACTGGTGAAATTATACATGCCGCCACGTATACAGCCGTTCCTTTCTAGTAAAAGCTATCCAATTGGGGTTGTAAAGTAGAGAATAAATAAAAACAGAACAAAGTCTAATGCATCTTGTCACAATCTTAATATCAGAGTGAGGCTGAAAATTTAATTATAGTATCTGGAGTTTATTGTGAGAAAGTAGTGGAGTCTGGAGCTGGTATGCCACTGTAGTTATGACAGCTAAAACTGTTACTTTCACCTTGCTTTTGTGGTTAGATTTTGTACAGTTTGTAATGACACTTTATGTGATCAGTTTAATCAGGTATTGCACCGTTAATGCACATAAATGAAGTTTGAGGGGTGCAGTTACTGAAGGGGGGTGGCATATTTGGCTGTTAAAATACAAATACAAACTCTTTTTCACCAGCATTAAAGACTAAAACTTTAACTTTATTAAACTTTGCTAACTGAAATGCTAATATAATGTTTTTGTTTTGTCATGCAGATAATCTATGTGGCCCGCAATGCCAAAGACAACATGGTGTCTTATTTTCATTTTGATAACATGAATAAATTGAACCAGATCCTGGAGACTGGAACACCTACTTCAAGAGATTCATGGAGGGAAAGAGTATGTCTGAATTAATAGTGGAGTTGTTCTTATGGACCACAGATGTCCAAATATTCTTCAGATGACTAATTACCGTAATTGGTGTTTTCATGCTTTATTCTGTGACCTCAGTGGTGTTTGGATCCTGGTACGACCATGTGAACGGCTGGTGGAAGAAGAAACAGACTTATTCCAACCTCCATTACATGTTCTTTGAAGATATGGTTGAGGTAGTTGTTGCTGTGATGCTCCTTCATTTCATGCTTTTTAAAGCTCTCCTCTAGCTGGTAATAATGCAATAATAATATCTGATCATTGTGTTTCCAGGATACTGAACATGAAATAAACAAACTCTGCAGCTTTCTGGGTTTGTCACATTCAGCAGAGGAGAAGAGGCAAATTTCAGGTGGAGTACAGTTTGAGAACATGAAGAAGAACAACATGGCCAATTACTCTACAAACCCGGTTATGGATTTCAAAATTTCCCCTTTCATGAGAAAAGGTAAAATAAAATTAAAAACAACTATAAAGACTTTTTACAATCAGCTTAAACATGTAACTGATTCTCCGTGGTCCTGCAGGGAAGGTTGGTGACTGGAAAAACCATTTCACTGTGGCACAGAGTGAAGAGTTTGATGAAGACTACAAGAAAAAGATGAAGGACCCCACACTTCAGTTTCGCACTGAAATCTGAACAGCACTGGACGTGATAAAAGGGGAAGAGGGTTCCATTACTGAGTCGACATATAGCACTGTAGTGAGAAAATCAAATGTGACAACAAAGGTGAACAGAGTGTCATACTGCTGATTATCTGAGTAAAGGCTATGAACTACATATTAATCAAATGAGGAGCATTATGTAGTACTATGTTAAATTAAACAAAAAAAAAAAGATTAAAAATGCTGATCGCTTTTAAGTAAAGGTAAAATGTAAATTTAGTATGTACAACATATTACATTTTTTAAATTTATTACTCTCACTCATTACCAGAAATGTGAATTAAAAACATGTTGCAAATATATTAATATTTAGTCTTCGTGAGTCTTTCATATGTGACTAAGGACATGCTCACACTATGTTATCGGAAATTTTAATATATTTTATCTCCTCCAAACAGTCAACAGTTAGTTAGAATAGTGTAATCTTCATTTAGTTCGTGGATATGGTTCAGCATACTGTCCTGTGGCCAAATTAAAGAATTAAACAGTTGTGTCAGACCCAGGCCCAGGGTGGGCAGCCTTCTGCCATGAGCAGTTAGGATGAGTGGAGAGGAAAACAAAAGAGGAGCTACAGGAAGCAGCAAAAAAACATTGGGCAGGTTCGTAGGGTCAGTAACCGCACGATGGAAATGCATACTGCAGAAATGTACAGGGAGAGGGAGACAGAGAGGGAGAAGCCCAACTACAGGAGAAGGAAGACACGAGGTAATGTCACGCAATGGTGACACATAAATACATAACTAAGAACTGAGCCAGCTCTGAATCTAAATGTTACCCAACACGAATGTTTCAAGCCTAGTTTTAAAGAGAGAGACAGTGTCTGCCTCCCAGATCTGAACTGGAAGCTGGTTGCACAGGAAAGGAGAAGGCTCTGCTTCCCATTCGAATTTTGGAAAATTCAGCAGTCACATGTAGACCTGCAGTCTACAAATCCCCTAATTGTCAGACTTAAACTCTTATGGGATCTGTATGTAAGGAGAAGGGTTTTAAATTCCATTCTGGGTTTTGTACGGTGCCAACTAAGAGAAGCTGATAAAGTAGAAATATGAGGTTGGAGCAGGAGCAAGTTTACCGCATTGTTAATAGTTTTTGTATAGGGTTGAAGCAAGCTACATCCTGAGTGGTGAAAATTTGGAGAAATCAATCTAGGGACAAAAGAAAAAGATGACACTTTTTCACACAGCAAAATTCATCCTTGATGTTCAACAGCTCTTAAAGTATTTCTGCAGTGTGAGAAAATTGCCCTGGGATTTTGCCTCTAGTGTGTTTAGTATAAAAAAATCATCATGCAGGAAAACAAAACTAACAAGAATAAAACACATACATCTGTTGCTGAGACAGAAAAAAGAGCTATTTTTAGTTTCCGTCAGTGTACTGCTTCATGAATAAGTATATTTAAGTACTGTTAGAGAACTTATTTTAAACTGAGTTTACATTCAATTTACTTTTTATAAGTATACATTATATATGTAGACATGTTAAACAAAGATATTTTTAAGTATACTTGGCTCCTGATGTTTAGATACATTTTGCATATACTTGTATTTAAATGTAAGTATGTTTGGCAATACTGAGCATATTTTTAAGTATATAAAACTTTAGTATATTTGGACTAAACCAGTAAAGTTTTTTAAAGTATTTTCCTGTTCTTAAGTTTTGATTAAGATATACTTATCTTAATCAAAAATATGGTGGTGGAATTTTGTGAATGTACAGTTTGAAGTGTTGCAAATTGTTACTTGTCATGGTGTGTTAAATATTTGAAAATGTTAGTAAGAAGTCTGAGCTCAGACGATGAGCTCAGCTGTGGCTGTCACATGTATGTCAAAACATGAAAACGTGAAAAACGAAGCATAAAGAAATAAAAAGTGCTTAAATTTAAGTAGACTTTAATGTTTATTCATGTACTTGGGAGATTTTTCACACTAGTATATTTCTACAAAAAATATACTTAGGAAATACACTTAAGGTGTGTTTTTGGTCAGGGTGTACAGGACACTTTTAATTTCTTCTGATTTGTTGCATTTTTTCTATCTAAACATCTAGTAAACAAAAATTGTTTTACTTTTACTTTAATATTACCTTCAGGTGGCGTTAAACGTTGTGGTAGAAAGGCCAGCATGGGCTCTGTGACTGGTCTGCAGACACACAGGGTCTTCTGACACCTGGTGGTATTTTATTACATTTTTCCCATGTTGATCCCTGTCCAATTCAACATTTAACCCACCAGGTGTTTTTTTTATTCCCCCACTCAGCTAAATACTGTGGATAATGCTGAGTGTTCATTCTCTAATTACACCTTAATGTTTGTGTTTCCTGGTGCACATGTCACTTTGTTTATATGACAAACTTCTGTGAATTTTTGAAAATTAGTTCATAAAAAATCAATTTCTTTTTAATAGTAATTTTTTTATTTAATCACCCGGTGAGTTTAGGCCAGCTCCCCCATTTGTGTGTGAGTGTGAATGTGTAAATGAGAAGCAGTGTAAAACGCTTTGAGTAGAAATGTAGGTACAGACCATTTTAACATTTTCATCATCTTCCTTACTGACATGGTAACATTTGGACTTTTTTAATTAAAATAACTAACTTTTATATATTCTAAAATACACAGCTGTTATCTTGCCTTTGAGACCATTTTCAGATATTATTATTTTAACTTGAGGAGTCATTGTTTGTATTGTGTTGTATTGTAATAATAGATTGTTACACACACACACAGACAACAATCCCTAGTCCTACATACATCAATAGAAGTATCATTCAGATTTGTCACTGCCAACAAGCCCCTGAATTATTCAGCAGAGCATGCTGTCATCCCAAACATCTCACTCATCCCACTTCTCAGACTGTTAAAATTAAATAGTCTGTACTCTGCATCTGGCCCCTTTCTAAAAAACATCTCCAATAATTTTGAATTTAATCCAATAATAGACACCAGGCTTCTTCATTAGCTTGTTGATCTCAGTCCTCTCACTGGCAGTGAAACTGTTTCTCCAACTTGTGGCTGCATTAAACAGCCACATAACTTTGATAAAAGAGATTTAATAAAGTCTTACTGATCTCAAAGGATTTCGGTTTTCTGAATAAAAACATCCACGATTGTGCCTTCTTAAAAACTACATGACCACATTCTGACGAGTTTAAATTCATATCAATCACAGTGATTCCTTCATCTTGCCAATATTGAGTTTTATGAGGTTTTCATTACACAAACTGACAAATCTATTCATGTAATCTCTGTAAGCCTGGTCCTCACTATTCAATGCACAATGAAATAGAAATGGTAATAAAACTTCCTTGTGGGGCTCCTGCAAGAATTGTGTCTCTCACATTATAGTGATATTTTCAAATCATCATCAGCTTATGGTGATCAGTGTATATGTGTGTGTTTATGGCACGTCTAACAGTTGCATTTTTCCTCCACATTGTTTCCTATACGATTTTTGTATGACAAATATGTAAAATAAGTCCGAAAACTAGACAAACAGAATCAACTGAAGAAAAAAAAAGTTTGCAACTCTTTAAGTCTTCATGAGGCTCAAGAGAGAATCAGTAGAAGCAGCAGCAGAGATGAGGAAGAGGAAGACGAGAGGAGCTCACAGTTTAAGAGACAGAGGGACACAGTGGACACTGAGCCACATGACCAGAGCTGTGGTCAGTACTTTGGCTAAACTGCAGATAAAGATTTTGGATCTAGCTTGGTTTGAATGTTTGTGCAGAATGGGTGGGGTAAAGGGACCAACTTCAATTTTTTTCATAGGGCGGCGCCCCTGACTGGATTTAATAATCAACAACCTCAAAAAACACTTCCAGCAAATGAAGACTGAAACACTTTGCAAAAAGTCAGGAGTTGTTTTTTACACTTCAATTAAACATTCACAGTGCTGCTAGAATATGCAATATAACCTTTGGATTTAAGAGGCTGGGCTTTAATCCCACTGAATGCGCTAATGAGGCAGTGTTGTTTAAATCGGAGAAGGCACAAGCGAAAAAGGGAAAAGGACAAAGTAAAAACTGTTAAAGAGAGAAAAGCCTCAGAAACACTGTGGAAACAGTAGAAATCAACATGTCAGTTGATCTTCACAAGGTATTTGTGTGAATTAATTTTGCTTTCTTTATTCATTTTATAGTGGGCTTTATTTTCATAGAGTTAACTTGTAATTTTTTAAAGAATGGTGAACTAATGAGCACAAGCCTGATCACATATTTTTAAATGAATATATAAAATATGTTAATCATTTGTTTTTGCACAATTTAAGAGCAGAACTTGTCTTTTACTAAATTTTTGTTAACAATATTTTCTCTTGCTGTAGTTTCTTTCCTCTTAACACAATCGTCATATGTTTTGTATCATTTTTTTTAAAGGTGGATTTAATCCCTCGACCGGAGCTGTTCGATTTCCATGGAGTCTCAATGACTTGCTATTTTACCGACAGCTGGGAGAGAGTTCAAAACTTTCAGGCCAGGCCAGATGACATCCTGATTGCAACATACCCAAAAGCAGGTCAGTCCACAGACATGCGCTCCAGAATGTGCAGAAGAGGGGAGGAGTTAAGATTATGTTTTCTACTGCTTGTTTTCAAGGAACCACATGGGTCTCCTACATCCTCGATCTTCTGTATTTTGATAAGACATCTCCAGAGCATCGGAAATCCATCCCTATCTATGACAGAGTACCTTTCTTGGAGATGTTCATCCCCTCTATCATTTCAGGTTTGACAGAGAACAAAACACGTTATGTTTAATGCAGTGTTGAACTCTTTATTGAAACTAATTTTTTATTAATAATAATACTTACTACTTAGTACTTTATAGACAGACAACTGGGAATTATACTGGACTTAGTACTTAATACTTATTACTCACTATATTACTTTTTCTAAGGTTTAGGGTCTGAGCAATGGCTGGAAAGTGGAAATGGGAAACATTTAAATGTTACTGACAAAACCTGACATACTGTCAAACATCGGAGTAATGTACTTTCAGCCAATGTAGATTCTTCCATCTTCCGTGCCAGCTTACTGCTTCTGCTAATAGTAACAAGTGCAATGCCATAGCTAAGGATATTATGTCCGATTTCAAATCCATCTTTCCCATGAAGACAACAAATGTAACAAGGTATTTTTTGATGGAGTAACTGTCATATTACTGATATTTAATTTGCTGTTACTGGAAAAAATGCTCTAAATCCCCAAACTGTTTTCATAAAAACACATCACAAACTTAAAAACACAGACTCCTATAAGTTGTGATTTGGTTCTTAAAATGTGAGTAACATTTACAATTGTATGTTAAATGGTGGATGTGTTTTTTTACATAGGAATAGACCAGGTGGAAGGGCTCCCCACCTCTCCTCGACTCATTAAAACTCATTTCCCAGTCCAGTTTGTGCCCAAATCCTTTTGGGAGCAAAAATGCAGGGTCAGTAACATTTGTTTTATTTGCATAATTTTAGGATATGATCACAAGAAAATCTGTGGATCATTTAGTGCAACTTATGAGAAATGAAGTTTAATTACACAAGTAACTGAATAACATGTTCAGTAAATTTCCCATCAGGCTAACATTACAAAAAAACAGCTAAAATTCTCTTCAAATTTCTCTAGCTTAGACGAAGTCCTTCACCTGGGCCGACACCAGCCTCTAAGTGTACCCCTTGACCACAGACGTCAGTGTGACTGGTCTAATCATTTAATCCTGTGATGGCGTATTTCTTAGGGCCAGTTTAATATACCTGGATAGTGTTATTGATCTGGCTTCTCATATTGATCATAGAATCCACAAAGACACATAGACCCGCGCTTCCCTTCTAAACCTGTTCGTCCTCCCCTGCATGAGCTTAACTCATGAAAACATGCAGCTAGACTTCCAGACTTTCAGTAGACGAACGTGACAGGCCAGGCTCAGCAGGAATCTGGATGCAACTGCTGAGCTGGTCTAGGAGATTTCTCATCTCCTGGCGAACCCTGCAGGTTTGACTTATTACCTGACGTGTTACCTGCCTTAATCGATTCCGGTGCTGGCGCAGAGTTTATAGACATACAACTGGCAATTATACTGGACTGAAACTATTACCACTTGACAGACCACTTCAGATTTGATTTCTAAACAGTCATCTGCTAAATCACAGTTCTTTATTAAGTTTACTTGATTCCTTCCTGTGTGCAGGTCCCCCTGCATATACCTACAGTGATCTACAGTGAGGACACAGAAAATAGGACATATGACATGAGCTGTGATTTAAATATGTTTCATTAACCCATGGAGCGACTGGTTTAGTTTGTAATAATTCATGTTTTTCAAATGAATGTTAAAATACATGTAGAATAACTAGGTAAAATAAATCAATTAGCAACAAAATTATTAAATGTATACACATTGCGGGTAATGTCATCGAGCTACATTAAAAAATCAAAGGATGTCAGAAAAATAAAATGATACCAATTGTTTTAAAAATGAAAAACTAAAACAAACAAACAAACAAACAAAAACAAAGGTAACTCAGACATTGTGTTGCACAATTATTGAACATAAACTAAAATAAAAAAGAGAAAGAGAAAACAGGACATAGCAGAATCTGATGTTGGTTCTGCAGTCATTGTGACAAACTTCAAACAATGTTTATGTGATGCTGGTCCTCTAATAGTTTATGTCTTTTTTAATGCAGATAATCTATGTGGCGCGCAATGCCAAAGACAATGTTGTTTCCTTTTTCCATTTTGACCACATGACTAAGATTGAACCAGATCCTGGAGACTGGAACACCTACTTCAAGAGATTCATGGAGGGAAAGAGTATGTCTGAATTAATAATGGAATTGTTCTTATTATTAACCACAGATGTCCAAATATCCTTCAGATGACTAATTATCGTAATTGGTGTTTTCATGCTTTATTCTGTGACCTCAGTGGTGTTTGGATCCTGGTACGACCATGTGAACGGCTGGTGGAAGAAGAAACAGACTTATTCCAACCTCCATTACATGTTCTTTGAAGATATGGTTGAGGTAGTTGTTGCTGTGATGCTCCTTCATTTCATGCTTTTTAAAAGCTCTCCACTAGCTGGTAATAATGCAATAATCATATCTGATCATTGTGTTTCCAGGATACTGAACATGAAATAAACAAACTCTGCAGCTTTCTGGGTTTGTCACATTCAGTAGAGGAGAAGAGGCACATTTCAGGTGGAGTGCAGTTTGAGAACATGAAGAAGAACAAAATGGCCAATTACTCTACACACCCAGTTATGGATTTCAAAATTTCCTCTTTCATGAGAAAAGGTACAATTGAAACAATTAAAACCACAATTAAAATCAGCTTAAACATGTAACTGATTCTCCGTGGTCCTGCAGGGAAAGTTGGTGACTGGAAAAACCATTTCACTGTGGCACAGAATGAAGAGTTTGATGAAGACTACAAGAAAAAGATGAAGGACCCCACACTTCAGTTCCGCACTGAAATCTGAACAGCACTGGACGTGATAAAAGGGGAAGATGAATCCATTACTGAGTAGACATATAGCACTGTAGTGAGAAAATCAAATGTGACCAGCAAAGGTGAACAGAGTGTCATGCTGATGATACTATCTGAGTTAAAGCTATGAACTACATACTATCAAATGACTAATGTAAGTTTCCAAAATTTGTATCTTTAGTAAACAAAAGCAAAATAAGCCTGTATCCTTATTTTAGGGAATCATGTAAGTTTAGTACAGTACTTATGATGTTATAGCCCTCAATTTGTGTCACTCTGTAAGATGAGATTAAGAGCATATATCTGTTTCGAAACACTCGATTATGTGCACAATAGTTTCAGGGTCAGGGTAAACGGTCAGGCAAAAGGTCGGGCATAGAAATGCATCTGGGCTCGGCACAGGACAACAGCGCCTAGTGTAACTAGCAAAGCATAATTCATTAATAAAATTAATAGGTTATGACCAATTTAATGTTTGATGTTAATAAAAAATAATTCACATACATTCAGTGCCAATAAAAAGTAATGTCACTGTTTGCTGCTTCCTGGTTTTCTTCATAAATTGGTTATTAAGTATGACTTGAGCAGATTATTTTTAAGCCGACAGAACACCAACAGTGATTATATTTCATGTCTTTTTTGAACAACCCTTTAAACATAGGAAAGGATGAACGGTTGAGAGTTCATTCATTCATGATGCTCCCTCCATCGCACTTCACTTTGAGATGACGTTTTCCTTCCTGCCACAAGTAGTGCTTTTCTTCCTCAGCAATTCTACTTGTTTATCTGTCCACAAAACATTATACCAGTCGTGTTTTACAGTGTTCATGTGGACTTTTGATACTAAACCTGTTTAATGTTTTACATGTGGTTGACCCATGAACAGATTAATTAAACAGCTTCCATGAATCATTCAGGCATATAGTTGTTTATCTATGGCCCTTTTTTATTTTTTTAATGGAGATTTCTGGGTTGTGCCTTTGAAGTGATCTTGGCTGGGTGCCTACTTCTACAGAGAGCAGACAGAATCATCTCAATTTACAGACAGAATGTCCAACTGTGCATTGATCGATATAAAACCCATTTTCAGCTACATGGAAATAAACAGCTTTTCTGCTCCTCACATTATTTCTAGGAAACCTGTGGATTGGAAATGAAACTTTCAGCGTCGTTCAATCAGAAAGACACTTGTCACTCAAAAACAACTCGTACTGAATAATTTTTAATAACAGACTATTGCGTGGAAAGAATCGGAAGCCACAGCTTGTATCTAGCAAATATCAAGCATCTAATAGTTGATAGTAAATTACGCTCTCATTCACAATCATTTATCAATTCATTCTCACTCTTCATGTGTGGCTGCCTGTAATTTTTGTGTCATGTGATTTCAGTATTTCCTGTTTAATTTGTAATTTACCTATAACTTTTATTTACCATTATGCATTCTATATTTTTCCCCTGGACTACGTATGCACACCAATAAAGCAATTGTAATTAAATGCAATCCAATACATTGGCTCTGCCATGCATTCTACTTTTACAGTGTCATAATTTCTCAGTTTTTAGCTCGAAACCATTGAGGTAAAAGTGTTGGTGGAGGTGGTTCTGAGGTTTTGGCCACATCATTCATTTGAAATAAGGTGGACAAAACATTGCATCTACTGAGTAGGGGATGATTTAGGATGATTTCAGCCAGGGCGTGTGCTAATAATGAGTACTTCCTCCACGTCACGTCAAGTACATGTGACGTGGTGAAGTACTGAATTCACTTGACTGTTGCAACAGTAAGTGTATCTACCTTCATAGATACGTCCATACATACCAACTTTGCCCAGCATTTAAAAAAAACACACAGGTTCTGTTGTGGATCAGCTGGGTGTCTCTCCTTATTTTTCCTTCATCTCCCCCTGTGATGTCTCTCTGCTCACACACACACACACAAAAGAAAAGTCAGGAGGCAGAGTCTCACATTTTCCATCTTGCCTATCTCACCTTGAATCAACAATCTAAACTACTTTTTCTAACAGTCTATTTTGATTTCCTTTATGATGCTACTGTCGCTAAATTGTTGGTTGTTTTATTTTGTGACTGTAAAGTGACCTTAATGTTGCCGGACTCAAATCTTGGCCTTCTGCATAAAAGTCCTGTATTTTTATCCACCGCCACCACCTGCTTCCACCACCTGACTATACTTTGTAGTGGAAAGCCTTAAATTCTATGTCAGCCTCACGTTGAATAAAGCTGCCACTATTAAGCATGTCTTAATGTTTGATTACAAATGGGAATAGTTATATGTTATCTTTTTTGTCTTAACAAAATAGAGAACTGTATAAAGATCTATTTTCATTTTGACAGAGAAGAGTTTTCTGTATTTCAAACTTTCTATGGCACTGTACATAACTTTGTACTAAAATCAACCCTGCTTACGTAAGACTTGAAATCCCTGGTTCACATGTCGACTAGTCAGACTCAAATTACAGATGCAAACCTTCTGCACACCCTCATTAATTTCAGGAAGTTGTGAAGCACATATGTAATACTGAGGATTACACAACAAACTGACTTCTTCACGGTGCATATTGCAAACACACTCATTGTTTTGAGAAAGAGCAACACAGCAAGGTGAGTGTGGAGTAGTTTCCCATACTTTGATTTTACACTAAAATGTTATTTGGCAGATTATGATATGACCAGAGTAAAGATGCTTTTGGGCTTTCTGATGCTAAAGGTATGGGTTTTTACTAAGTCAACATATTCTTAGAATAATTAAAAATGTGGAGGCACAAATCTTATTTACATTCTGGAAAATTTGACAGGAGTGAACAGGAAAGGCAAACAAACGTCATACTGACTGGGTGTCAACAATAAAGCTGCCTTAATATACATATGGACATAAACATTAACCTTTTCTGTTGCATAAAAAAATAGATGTAACCAGTTGACTATCGTACTCGATTCGTACTGCGGATTTCAGTGTGTATTTTATTTGATGTGGCTGGGCAATACTCAGCTGAACAGGAAATGTTGTACTGCTGACATATTGCTCTATTTGAAACAGTTTTCCCCAAACTTTTAAAAGCTCACACTGACATTTAAGGTTAAAAACAACCACAGATGGAGGTGTCACCTCGGCCAACACTCTTTGACTTCCACGGAGTCTCCATGATCAAATGCTTCACTGACAACTGGGACAACGTACAGAACTTCGAAGCAAGACCAGACGATATTCTCATAGCTACTTATCCAAAAGCAGGTGGGCTTGGTGTGAAAGGTGCTATAGAAATCATGGCATTTCTTATATTTTAAGCTAACTATCAGTTTATGGTGACATACATATAAACAGACCACTATGGAACATGTACAGAATCTGTTTGCGTTTTATCTCAGGAACCACGTGGGTCTCTTACATCCTGGACCTTCTGTATTTTGGGCAGACGTGTCCGGAGCGTCAGGTGTCCGTCCCCCTTCATGAGAGAGTGCCCTTCCTGGAGATTAGTAAAGCCTCTCTACCCACAGGTTGAATGATGTTGCTCATATACATGAATACCATATCTCTGGGTTGGACAATGCCTCCTTGTTTCCATTATGACTGTTGCATGACAAACATATAAAATGAGTCAGAGAGTTAGACAAATATAATGATGCTCAGAATTGCAGTCTTTTCTTTTAACTATTAATAATGCTGGTGGAATATGCGATTCAACCCTTGCATTGTCTTTGACAACACTTCAAGCTAATAAAGATAGAACATTCTATTCTGTTAATCAGACTTTGACTGTCAACGGGCATTGGAGTTGTATGAAGCAGTAACATCTCTTTCTCTACCATGCCTATGCCAGGAGAAGCCCGAGCAGCAGAAAAATAGATGGCTTTTTCTAGTTGATTCTGGTATAATTTTTGATACCTGGAATTACTTTCTGCTTCATGAGTGAAAAATTTTCCGTGTGTAAACTCATGAAGCCAAGTGTAAAGTCTATGAAACATCCAGTAGCGTAAGTCATGTCACTCTTTGGAGGTGAAGAGTCGTGACTATGCCTGCAAAGTCACAAACTCATCCATCTCTTCACAAAGGGAAAGATCTGGCAGACCTGCTTCCCACCACTCCCCGTCTCATTAAAACTCATTTACCAGTCCAGTTCATACCGAAGTCCTTTTGGGAACAGAACAGCCGGGTAAACACCTCACTCTTATGTAGAACTTGTAATGTAAAATTAATATGCAGATGTGTTTAAATTAAGTCATGTCCACATTCTGTAGATTGTCTATGTGGCCCGTAATGCAAAGGACAATGCAGTGTCCTATTTCCACTTTGGCCAGATGAACAAGATCCTACCAGATCCAGGGGAATGGAACGCCTTCCTCACAGATTTCATGGATGGAAAGAGTGAGTTCAAAGCAATGTTTTACTGTTAATGATAATTATAGGCCTTCATTTGTTGTCTAAATGCTTCTTCATGTATAATTCAGTGGTATTTGGATCTTGGTACGACCATGTGAACGGCTGGTGGGAGAAGAAACAGACTTATTCTAATCTCCATTACATGTTCTACGAAGACCTGATTGAGGTGTCTCACTTTTTTCCCAACATTTCGGTACCTGACCTGTCCTGTCCTGGTCATCATTGTTTACAGACATGGTGCTTGCTCTATAGTGTAATGAAACTTTTTGTAAAATATGCAAAGAAAAAGTTAAATTAGATGATTAATAAATGCAAAACTCTTCTTTTGACAGCATATTTATTTTAGAAATAAATGTTGGGCAGAGATAACGATAATAATATATGTCTATAGTGCTCAGAAAACAAACGTGTTTCTGTGATTTCCTGTATGTGACACCAAGATTGTTTGATGAGTGCAGGATTCTGGGCGAGAGATGGACAAACTCTGCTCCTTCCTGGGTTTGTCTCCTTCAGTTGAGGAGAAGAAAAGGATCTCAACTTTATCAACATTTGACAACATGAAACAAAACATAATGACCAATTTTTCTACCGTTCAATACATGAACCAAACTGTTTCTCCTTTTATGAGAAAAGGTAAAGTGGAAAATGTTTACCAGTAAAGTTTTTTTACTTTTCATATTAAATGCCTACTTATACTTCATCAAGGATTTTATAGGTTTACTAAACTGACTCTCTGTGGCTCTGCAGGAAAAGTCGGTGACTGGAAAAATCATTTCACTGTTGCACAGAATGAACAGTTTGATAAAGACTACAAGCAAAAAATGAAGAATCCACTGCTGAAAATTCGATGTGAGGTTTAGAGAACCAGAGCGACTTTTCTCAAATCACATGTAATAAAACAGTGTCAAGTGGACAGTTGACAAGGATATTGTCAAATTTCCAACAACAACAGAAAGACAGGAGGATTCTCACAAACAGAAAAAAGGTGATCACAGATCGATGTCAACTTCACATTCTCTGCACTGCTGAATTCACTGAGATGCACTTGGTTTTATGTGTTTTAACTCATTTACTGCTGGAAAGCTGAATTATGTCACTAATTTGTGGTAATTGCTTAGCTGTATTTGTTTTTATTAGCCTGCAGTTTTTGAATTGTAACATCTACTGGAAACTGTATTGAATGTAGACAAGTACACCACAGAATCCTAACTGTTCCACTGCAACATTTGTTGGGCAGGGAAAAAAGAAATATATTCAAAGTTTTTATTCTATAGCTCATGCAAGTTGGCTAATGTAACATCAGCTACTGTATTATTAGATATACATTTTATTATTGCCATGAATGAGCTAGTTACAATGGGACAAGCTACAACTGCATTTACACAACATTTTTTATTTTTTTTTAATAACTTATAACTAATGACTAATACCTTTCAGCTGTAGGATTTGATCATTTTAAGCTGCTCGGAAAAACTACAGTATCAATTAGAAATGTGTTTTCTCAGTTTTCCTAACTATATTGTTTAGGAAAATATATTTTGTATGACTTAATACACGCTTAAAAATAATGAAGTTCACTCAGGTCAAAAGAAGAGTTGGCAGCCCCTGTGATCTCCTTATCTAGACATTTTGTGGAAAGGTACACAATGAGTACAAGAACATCAAACACTAAAATTGGTCATAACCTAAAGTGTAACTGGTTCTTTGTCTGTTTATTTGATTTTTTATTAGATTTGATTCAACTTTACTGTCATTACAAATGTACAAGTACAAGGCAACGCAATGCAATTTATGTCTAACCAGAAGTGCAATAAGCAGCAATAAATGCAGGATATAGGTTATAAGTTACCTTTAGAAAATACGTACAGTGGAAGATATGGATCATATTTACAGGCTTTATAGTTTAACCATCAATAATGGATTTTTCCATCTTTTAATTTTAGGTTGAGTTTGAACACATAGAAGAAAATGTGACTTTTACAAACAAATTAAGATGTAAAAGTAACTGATACAAACTTAAAGAAGTTGCTGTAGTGTATATGATACAATTTGTTTGTACAGCTGTTTAATTTTAAGTTTATTAATTATAAGTTTATTGATAATAAGGCAACAGATCTAAATAAATCCTGATCAGTAAAACATTGAATACCTATCAGTTGTCAAACGTTCCTTATTTGGAATTGATCATAAGTTCTTTGTAACTGATTTGTCAGACCTGGAGAGGGAGGATCAAAATCTACTATAAAAAAAAACCAGACTGTCCTTGAAACTTCTGAATCACTCTGAAAAAAGGAGGTGTCAGACGACAGAGTGAAGTAATCTGGAATCTGGACAAGGTACAGTATATCTCCAGGTTTTCAAATTTTGTTTCTATCATTTTCTCTATAATAACCTAGTCATAGACATAATAGACATCAGAATAGATGTGTAAATTGAATGCAAAAGATATTACTAAAGAAAATCAGACAGAGTTTTGACTTAAAATTTGAACAAAGGGTGACACAATCTTTTATTTTGTGCAGAAATAATAAAAGTTTCAATAATTAAGAGGAGAGTATTAAAACTAACACTGATGAGAAAACTCCCTCGTCCACAGTTCAGAATCACAGAGGACGAAGGAAAAAATCTATCTGGGAAAAAAATGGCACCTGGATAACTGGGTTTTCAAAGTGTATTTACATAAAATGTCTTTTAATAAAAGTTATGAAAGGCTAACACCTTACAAAATGCAATAAAAAAACTGTAGTATGAACGTAGAAATGCAGCAAGCTCAGGCAAAACCAGCAATTTATTAAGTGGGAAGTGTGATTTCCAGCAATGTGCCACATGACGTGGAGAAGACCTCTGACCAGCCAGTTAGCAGGTCTCGGCGCTCTGCAGGAGACACCTGAACAGAACATAGTAATCTAAATAAACTGCTCAGGAAATGTTGATCACTAACCACTGTGGTTTATGATTTTCCATAGTTAACAGTCATTCTGCATTTTCAAGCAGCAGGTTTGTTGGGAAATTACATTTTATATGAATAATTTGACTATGTTATGCCAAAACATCCTTTAACTAGATTTAAAACACTTTTAAATATAAATAACTACTGCACACACCCAAATCAAGACAACATAAAATGTATATTACTGCAGGTCATTATCAAATATTTATTGCCATATGTCCTAAAGTCAATGCAGTTTGTGCAGTTATGGCTTGTTTCATTACTGTGTTGAATTAATGTTATTTGACATCAATTTTTTTTGTGATTTTTTTTTTCCGGCAGCCCACTGGCTGATTATTTTACTGCATGATAGTACAATTTGATAAGTTGAATATTGTCTGGCCAACTTATAAAAACTCATTCAGCTTAATTTTCTAAAGTTAACTTACTAGCTGAATAAATAATGCCTGATCACAATTTACAGTAAAGGTCATTGTTCAAATTCGGTTCCTCTTCAGCAAAGTCTGGAAACACAAACACTGACAACTAGTAAGAGTAAGAATTCATTTACGATTCATTTTCAAATTTTCTACACATTCATATACTCCCTAAAAAGCAGTCCTTTTTTAGATTTAAAAAGAATGAAGAATAAAAAATAATTCCTTATCACTCACTGGTTCTTTTCTCTTATTCAATTTGGTTCACTGCTGGTAGAGGGAGAGGAGCTAGTTTAATGTGGAGGCTGCTGCCACCAGGTGATAGCCAGAACTTGTTCAATAATGTGGCAACTTAACATGTTTTAAAATATTCATAACAATATTGATTTGTCAACAATCTCACAGTATCAACAATAATACCAACACTGAAAGGAAATTGTGGACAGAACTGAATGATTGTTTTTCCTGCCAGTTTATGCTTGTTTCACTATTGAAACTGCTTATATCACTTTTCTGAGTTTATTTTGTGCTTAACGTCACAGTGATAAACATTAATGAACATTGACAACCCGAGTGTCTCTGGCAGCTGTAGCTGCATTGTGTGTGGAGGAGCTTTCCCACCCTCTGTTAGACAACAAACACACAGTGGTAGTGATGTGCAATAGCTCCTTTTTCTTTCCCAGTCGAATACTAAGTTAAAGTCAGGCGGGCATCACCAATACTGATACTGATACTTGAAAATATATGGGTCATATATTGAGACCAATGGAAAAGAGGAGATGCTGCTTTTATTAGTAAGGAATTGTGCCAACCAGGTAAAAACACCTTACAAGTCATAGACCTAACCTTTATATACATATTTATAGTGCCATTTTTCATGATAACCATCATTATTTCACTTTTTGTTTAGAATTAAATTAAGGCACTGCTAGTTTTCTTCTTTTGGTCTATAAGGCTCTGACTCACAGAGCTGTGTTTACCATATTACTGTCAAGGTTGTGACTTTGAAGCCAGAAGTACAGGACGCAGGAAGTTTTATTGACAATGGCAGTACAGAGATGGATGGCAGACAGACAGACAGATCAGCAGACAGGCAAATGCACAGGTGGCTGGTGGCAGGTTAGCTGCAGGCCCAGCCGGGGAACATGAACAGCCAGGCCACCAGATGAGCAGGCAGACAAACCAGGTGAGTACCAAGGAAGTAGTGGATCGATTGTAGGTCGATTAACAGATGAGTGGGAACTTGGCAGACAGGTCATCGGCAGACAGGGCAGCAGACTAGTGGTGGCTTGGCGGGTAGGTCATCAGTGGACAGGTGATCAGGGAAACAGGGTGCCAAGGTCCAGAGTGCAAAGCAGGAACGGCAGTAGACAGGTTGGCGGACAGGAGGCAGCTCAGGAGGCAGGTTCCAGTAGACTATCAATCTGATATTAATAAGACTATCCAAGTTAGTTATAGGAACATTTTACTTTGTTCCCACACATTTATCCCAAACTTGTACTGGTCTGAACCCAAATGCAGACGTGAGGCAAGTTATAATTGCATTTCATTTACTGGTGTGTAGATATGAAAAAAGAGTTAAGAATAAGAAGATCAATAAATCCAAAACCCTTCTTTCAGGGAGGAGGGGGAGAGTTGCAGTAGTCAAGCCGAGAGGTGAACTAGTATGGCAGCAGTATGAGGTGTGAGGGAGGGACGTAGACGGTTGATGCTGCGAAGATGAATGTAGGGTGAGCATGTGATAATATTAACGTTGGAAGCAGAGGAGAGCATTCTGGCAAGGAGGACACCCAACCGAGACAGATGAATTGTGGAAAGAAATTTTAAAACGGCCTGATTTGCTTAAAGTGGATTTAGTTCCAACATTTCTGTTTTATCACTGTTTAATTTGAGAACATTGCACGAGAGCCAGGATTTCATATCGAGGAGGAGTCAATCAGAGTCTGGTGGTTGTGGCCATAAGCAGGGAACAAAAACTAGTAGTTAATATTAGTAAAACAAAGTAGGCTGGAAGGTCCTGTAACAGTTTTATAAAAAAAATAAAATGTCCATTCAGTAAATTTTTTAAGAAAAAAAATCCATTCAAAAATCACAAAATCCTAGTGGGACTAATTTTTTATATCTACATTTTTGATATATTTTTTATAAAAATGTGAGGTCTAACCATCTGTGCCTACCTTTACCTGCATGGTTCTGAGGTCAAAACAAATGTTGTGTTAGCGTAATCAGACCTTGACTTTCAGGGATATGTTGGAGCCTTACGTGAGGCCGTAACGTCTCCTTGTCTAGCATGTCTGTGAATCATCTGACCTGGGAATAGCTTTGAGTCTTCCAGGAGTAGCTGAAAAATTGCTGTTAAGAGTGATACCTTGACTAACCGAGCGGAAAATGGATGGATTTTTCTAGTTGTTTCAAGTGCCATTTTTGATGAGTGTGCATGTTCTCCCAGCAGGAGTAATAAGATTTGTAATAAGAATGTCAAACAAATTGAGGAGAAAAATAACTATCTGATACAAACTTGAAATAGTAGCTGTGGTATATATGATACAATTTCTTACGGTAACAAACACTGTTTAAGTTCAATCTGTATTAATTAGGCAATAGGTCTAAATACGACCTTCTGAGAGGAACAATAGAAGTCTATATCTTGTCCTTTTTCACTTTATCTTGAACTTAACCTGAGTTTTCCATTATTGGTTTGTCAGGCCAGGAGAAAGAGGATCAAGACCTACTGTTATTATCCCTGTGAAAAAGGAGGCAAATTGTAAGCTGTTCAGAAGACACACTGAAGTATCAGGAATCTGACAAGGTACAGTATCTTTACAGATTAAAATTAGATATATATTATCCTGTTTTACAAAATTGTCTAACTTGGATTCATTGCTTGAACAATCTCATTGGATGTGTAAATTGAATGTAAATGATATTACTGAATACAATCTGACTTAGTTCAGTACTTTTTTGAACAAGGGATAACACAATTATTTAATTCTTGCAATCATTTAAAAGTCTCAAAAATCAAGAAATACTTCATTCATGAGAAAACTCAATGGTCCACTCTTCCAAATCATAGAAAAGAGGAAGAAGGCAAAGATCTAACTTACAAAACACTGAAAAACAACAATTTGAAAAACTGGCACCTGGATAACTGGATTTTCAAAGCTATGCAATGCTCAGTGTTCTGACCTGTGTGTGTGTGCCATGCTGACTCCTGTCCACTACAACACAAAAAGCAACCAGGTAGTAATAATGTTGTGTTTATTTATTATATTTTATTATACTTTATTATTTTCACTATGAGACACCAATTCTGTAATTACTGGGTCCTTGATAAACAAAGAAGAATTATTTTTTCTGGTGCTCTGAACCAAGCCCACTCTGCAGGGGGGACTAAAAAAAAAAAAAAGTGAACTTCAACCTCAGAGGAGGTTGGGGACTGGAACCCACTTCACTGTGGCCCAGAGTAAAGAGTTTGATGAAGATCAGAAAAAGATGAAGAATCCCACACTGAATATTTACACTGAAATTTAACATCAATGTTCTTGACTGGGGTGTTGAATTTCAGGTAATAATAATAATTTATATTACAGTCATATAACAGTGTCACATTGCAAAACATATTGTAGTAGCTGAGCCTACTAGACATAATGGCATGAATAAAGCTTTCTGTATATTCCATAAAGAAATGGCTGTATGCGGGTAAAGCATCTAAAATAATAGAAAACATTATCTAACATGTAACAGTAATGACATTCAAAAGATCAAACATCTAAAACAACACCAAGATTCTTCAGCCCTTTTTCTTTGTATGGAGAATTCGGACCAATGTGACCTTGAGGCCTTTTTGGTGTGGAGTGTGCATGTTCTCCCAGTGCCTGTGTGGGTTTCCTCCCACAGTCCAAAGGACCTGTTAGTCGTTCTCCAGCACGGATGATAGCTTGGCTCCCATCCTCCTTTCTCCCACCTCCTGCACTGAGTCGAGGGGCATCCCCAAAACCGAGCTGCCCTTCCTGTCCAGCTTCTCCAGTCTGCCATTGTGATGCTGCTGCACCAGCAGACCACTCCATAGAAGATGGCTGAGGCCACGACAGAGTCGTTAAAGGTCTTCAGTAGTGCTCCCTGCACTTTAAAGGACCTTAGTGTCCTCAGCAGAAAGAGTCTGGTCTCTGAGACTGTGAGACCCGTCCAGTTTATTGTTCAGGTGAACACCCTGGTATTTGTAAGAGTCCACTCTCTCAATGTCCATTTCCTGGATGTTCACCAGTGGAAGAGTGGAGTGTGAGCGACCTTCGAAGTCCACCACCAGCTCTTTGGTTTTTCCCAAACCAATCTGGAGATAGCTCCGCTGGCACCAGTCCACAAAGTCCTGAATGAGTTCCCTGTATTCTCTGTCGTTCGTGTCATCCGTGATCAGGCCGACAATGGCAGAGTCAATGGAAGGACTTCTGCTGCTGACAGGATGTTGAGCTGAACATGAAGTCTGCAGTGTAAACGGTGAACAGAAACGGAGCCAGATCCGTTCCCTGCAGGGCCCCTGTTTTGCAGAGAACCACATCAGACTCACAGTGTTGAGCCCTTTCACACTGTAGTTGGTTTGCGAGTTAGTCCAATATCCAGGTGTAGAGATGCTGGGAAACATAAACTGTATTAATGGTGAACCATGGTGAAAAGATAAAAACTTGAGGGAATACGTGGGTGACAACCTGAAAATTATTATAAGGGTTGTCTATTCAAACACTGCATGATACATACATGATAGTCACTAAGAACCAATCTTGTGTTTACAGGAATCATCCATCGGTACATTTTTACTATGGAATACCTATTCTGTAATTTCTGGGTTCTGTGAAATTTGCAAATGAATTTTAAAGTTTGATATGATTGTTTCGAGATGGAGATGGGGCAGCTGGACTAAATTTAAATTACATTTAATTTAGACATCTTGGAAAGACATCTTGTCAATTTCATCAACTGTTTTATTTTATGGTTGTTTTTTTAACCAGCATTTCAGTGTTTATTAAAAATAGATTTACCCTTTCAATCATAAATTTACATAATTTACAGTTTATTAAAAATCATGCTTTTGTTTACCAAATTTGCTGTTTCATTACTTGTATACAATAATCATGTTTATTATGTTTTTGAATTGTTTTTCTTTTTAGATGAGTTTACCCCCTCGACCACAGCTGTTTGATTTCCATGGAGTCCCAATGACCCGGTATTTTACAGACAACTGGGAAAACGTTCAGAACTTTCAGGCCAAACCAGATGATATTTTGATTGCAACATACCCCAAAGCAGGTGTGTTTCTTTCTTCAAACATTGTTCATGGATAATGCCTTTTTTAATAATTATACATTTTTGTTTGACTTTTAGGTAACACATGGGTCTCCCACATGGTTGACCTGCTGCATTTTGGTACGGAATCTTCAAAGAATCAGACATCCCCCCTTATCTATCATAAGATACCACTCTTGGAGCTCAACTTCACTCCTATACAACCAGGTTCGATTTCCATCGCATTTCATGTATCATGTTTTTTGATGGCTCAAACAATGACATATTTTCATGCCTTGGTTGTTATTCTCATTGCTTTTTCTTAAATCAGTAGATGTTTTACATTGACAAGTCATTGTGTGTTGTGTTTCAGTCAGTATTCAAAGACTTGACATAACATGTGGTGAATTGAATCTAATTGCATCTGAATAATTAACGTATAGTTGTATTGCATTTACTGGTATGTAAACACATTTTTTTTATGTACAGAATCACCGAATGCTCCATCCGTTTTCAAAGGAACAGAGATGTTGGAGAAAATCACCACCTCTCCTCGAATCATAAAGACTCATCTTCCACTCAAGTTTTTGCCAAAGTCCATTTGGGAGCAAAACTGTAGGGTCAGTAGCCTCTGTTGTTTCTGTTAACAGAAATTATTCTGTTACTAATAAATTACTCAGGTATTATTATTTGCGATTGTGTTCACTTACTTAATTAGATAAATCAAATGAGCTTAGTTTTATTCAATCAAATGGGGCTTCAAGGCAGAAATAACTAAACCTTCTCAAAACACGGCCCATGATAAAAATGTTAAACGATTCACCAGTGTAAATTTTAATAATATTGGACAATAAGATTTATATGAGAACTATTAAATCAATTTAAATATTTCTTTTTGGTTTTCAATAATGCCATCAGCATACAACATAAGACAAATGAGATTTGGTGACACAGAATGTAATGTTTATGTAGCTAAAAGTGGCACAGATTAGAACATTAACTGTTTTTTTACTTTATAATTTATATATATATATGTGTGTGTGTGTGTGTGTGTGTGTGTGTGTGTGTGTATGTATGTATGTATGTATGTATATGTATATGTATATTATATATGTATTATATATATATAGAGAGAGAGAGAGAGAGAGAGAATTAGAGAATTATCTGTCAGTGATGAATGGAAAGACGGCTGGACTTAAAACCAAACACTGTCAACATTTTTATTGGAAAACTGAGTGAGTGCAGGAGAGGGCTCTGAGATCCAAGATCCGGGTCCAGATAATCAGTTCCTTACTCCGGGGGTCAAGGGACAGGTCCAGGTAAGAGGAGTGGAGAGAGGGCAATGACGAAGACAGGATACAGGAAGTCAGGTAAGCCAGCAATCAGAGTCCAAAAATCCAAGTCTAAGATCCAGATAAACAGAGCAGAGAGAGGTCCAGAAAAGCAGGGTCAGGTACAAAACATCCAACACAGGGAGACAGTCAGACCAAGTCCACAATCCAAAAATCCAGGTCAAAATGAGCAGAGGGAGGAATACACAACAACTTACAGAGCTGGGATTCAGACAGGTGGGAAGGTCCAGAGTCACGTCAGGTTCATACCGGGCAAGCAAACAGAGCAGCTCCACAACGGCTTGAAAGCAGCTTCTCAGGGAAGATCAGAAGACAATCTGGCAAACGGGCGAGTGCTGCAGCCCTGCTTATAAAGAAGATTACAAAAATTATCAGGTGAACTGCAGACATAGGAAGTTGACCATATATGGCAAGACACCAGGAGCTCAGAACAGAGACCGTGACATCACCAGGAATAGAGTAGTGTTTACATGTCTGTGTAAGACTTGTGTTTCTGAAGTTCTTGTTAAAAATTCAGCAGAATACAAGATCCTTACACAATACATAAGCTGAAATAGGACTAATAGGTAATAATATCTGACACATAACATTTACAACACGTAATTAACTCATGACATACACAGTGGAAAGGCTAGAATTGGTTACACAGTTAAATAAGCTAAAGACAGATGCGATATAAGAATTCCAGTGGCTTTACACAGTGCTCATCCATAGGTGAAGTAATAGTTTTCTCATTTTGTACTGTAGATAATCTATGTTGCTCGCAATATAAAGGACAGTGTGGTGTCATTGTTCCACTTTGAGCGCATGACGTTCATGCATCCGGAGCCTGGAGAGTGGACCAGTTACCTCCAGAGATTCCTGGAGGGAAACAGTATGTATGAAACCCATTTTTGCTGTTTGTTTTTTGTGCCTGTGATGCACACACATTCTCAACACTTTTCAAGTCTTTTCATTTATTCTTCTGTGCTTTCAGTTGTCTTTGGATCCTGGTATGACCATGTAAATAACTACTGGGAGAAGAAACAGACTTATTCAAACATTCATTACATGTTCTATGAAGATATGATTGAGGTGATTTATCTGTTTTTGTGAACCTTCCTCTTGCATGTTTTGGGGTGATTACATCCTTTGAAAACTTAATCTGAAAAAGCAATGTTCTGCTTTTGCACGTACCATTGTAATGGTAACATCTGAGAATTCTGTTTCCAGGACACTGGACGGGAATTTGACAAACTCTGCAGCTTTCTTGGTTTGTCTCCTTCAGCAGAGGAGAAGAAAGATATTCTAAGCTGTGTGATGTTTGAAAATATGAAAAAAAACAATAAAGTCAACTATTCAGCGGTCAAAGGGATGGATTACAAAATGTCTTCCTTCATGAGAAAAGGTACCGTCAAAGGGTATTTACATATGATTGTATTGTACGATCGTACACATTAAGCAAACACAACTGTATGATTCTCTGTTGTTCCGCAGGAAAGGTTGGGGACTGGATAAACTACTTCACTGTGGCCCAGAGTAAAGAGTATGATGAAGACTACAAGAAAAAGATGAAGAATCCTACGCTGACATTTCGCACTGAGATTTAGATGCCTGTTCTGTATGTTATGATAAACCTGAAGTGGCTTAACAAATAATACTGATGTTACTAAATGAGATATAAAATTTAAATGACAAGGATATCATCAGTGTTAGTTAATTTCCCCTTACTATAATGGTTTTTGATTTGTACAGTAAATACATAAAAAATAAAATGCAATTATAGCATGACATTTATACAGTGTTTGTTACAGTGTGTTCTAATAATGTTGCCTATGTAATGGTCCTAGCACAGAGACTTGTGGAACTCTATAACTTACTTTTGTGTGCGTGGAACATTCATCATTAACGTGAACAAATTGGATTCTATCTGATAAATAAAATTTAAACCAACCTAGTGCAGTTCCTTTAATCTCGATTACATGTTCCAGTCTCTGTAATAAACATTTTGTGATCCCTGGGTTCAAATGCAGCACTAAGATCTAACAGTTTTGAGAGCCGAGAGCAAAAGTTCAAAATGTATTCTTAAATGAACAGGACCCCTGAGCGTTTCTTTGAAAGGACAGTAAACGTTGCATTAGCCTAGTAGACATAATGGCAAAAATCAACCTTTCTGTATGTTCAAAGAAAAAAAATAGTTGTGTGCAGACAATGCTTTTAAGATGACTGATGATGCCAAATTCGTGATCCATGTTTTGTTCCTGCCTCTCATATTGTACGTCTTTTTAATTTAGCTTTCAATTAAACAACGTTTAACAGAAGATGATGTGATATTGTCATTTGAGTCGTTTTGACAAGGTGGAATGATTAGTGCTGCTGCCTCACAGTAAGAAGGTTCGCAGGTTCGTACCCTTTCTTTGTTTGAGTTTGCATGATATCCCCATGTTCGTGTTCCTCTGGGTACTCTGGTTTCGTCCCACACTGGGGACTCTAAAATTGACCATAGGCGTGAGTGTGAATGGTTGTGTGTCTGTGTATCTCTCTTTGTCGGCTGTGAGATGGACTGGTGATCCATCCAGAGTGGACCTCGTCTCTTGCACTATGACAGCTGGGATAAACCCCTGCATCCCTGTGACTCTAAATGGGACAAGTGGTTACAGATAACCGATGGATGGACTTTACAATGTGATGAAAGTGAGATGAATCAATACACAAGTTGAATATTAAAAATACAAAGATGTTGTTTTATTTTGTTTTGTTAGAATATACAGAAGCTTAAAGAAAATGACATTCTAAGGTTTTTCAAGTATTTTACAAATAAATGGGAGATTAGGGAGCAATGGGCCAAAGCACTTGGATAAAGTTTTTTTAAAAGTTTTTTTAAGTAGAGGCTTGATTGCAGCGTTATAAAGGCCTTTTGTACATATCCTGTTTTTAAAGATAGACAGTTGACTTTGGCCCACTGTTAATGGCTAACTGGAACATTTGTGCCCTTCTTGCAGATGGAGCTGCCACTTTTGCCTATTGATATTGATACCTTTCTAAAGTTCTGCTCTTGCTTAAACTATTTTAGTATTTATAAAATTATTTCAAGGTCTGAATGATTTAATAAAGACTACAAGAAAAAGATGTATTATTATGTACTGCCACAATTTTACTGTGAAACTTCAGTTTGGGATTATACGGTTTCAGGTTTTACGTTTTAAGAATCTTGTCATTGTTGGGTATTTCCTTTTTTATGTCGCCTAATGTTATGAAATCCTCAAAGATCAGCTGACAGTCAGATAGTTCCTGTTGTTCACTGGCTCTGAGAACTGGATAAGTAAATACATAATGGCATGCTGCAATGCAGTGTAGAAACGTGACAATACATGACAAACTTGTGGAACCTGGCTATTCATATCTCGAGTGCCACACCTACATTAGACAAAGTGTAACTTAGGCAACAGTTGACTTTGAACTTCTTATGAGAGCTGAATCTACACAGCACGGCTGAACCACATGCAATATTCAGGTGAGCTAATGCCCTGAAGTTTATGTACATTATTTCCGATTAATTTTCTTTCTTTGGAGTGATATAATGCTGTGCTTTTTAGTTTTTAAATCAATTATCACTTGCAGTTAAAATGTCTGATTGCAACGCTTTAAATGTTGGAATGTGTCTGTTTGTCTTATCTTTTACGGAAAACCAGACAAAACAAGATAAACTAGACCAAGGGTAGGAGGGTTTTAAATGCTGAGAACTATTGCTGAAACCAAACAAGCTTGGTCTTCCTTTCTTTTTTTCAGTTTTCCACTCTGAAAAGGAAAGGTTCCTCACTGAGAATTTTGACCATAGGCACATTTATCTGTTGTAGGGGGGAGAGTTTTTCTGGGCTCACATAAAACCTCCTTTATACATATGCACATACAGTCTGACACGATTATGTAAGACACAAGAACTGAAGTAAAGTGTGGGCCTTTATGCAACATGGAAAATCACTTGTTGTGGAATTTCAGTGAGAAACCTGGAATAAATGCTGAATTACGATTGTTTAACAAGGTAATTTATATTTCCTTTTGAAACAAAAAATCTAAATAGCACCAGATACTGTGTAATATTTTAAGTAGATATGTAACTATGGTATGAAATACCTCATGTTCATTGTGTCACAAACAGTATGATGACAAAAGAAATCCATACATATACTTTGAATTACTTTTGTTGGTATGGCCACGATTCATTGATGAAAACGTCTGTTGATTAAAAGCAACATTTGTGCCCTTCTTGCAGATGGAGCTGCCACCTCGGCCAACACTCTTTGACTTTCATGGAGTTTCCATGACTAATTACTTCACTGACAACTGGGACAACATCCAGAAATTCAAAGCAAGACCCGATGATATTCTTATAGCTTCTTATCCTAAAGCAGGTGGAGGTTAACGTAGAACAGCTAATTGTGATTGTTTGTAGTATGCTTTTGCTTTTAACTATACATCCAATGAATTACATTTTTCTTGCATTTCCAAGGAAACACATGGGTGTCGTACATCCTGGACCTTCTGTATTACAGCCACATGTCACCTGAGCGTCAAGACTCAGTCCCACTGTATGACAGAGTGCCGTTCCTAGAGATACACATGGCTAGATTCCCATCAGGTAGGTTAACTGAACGACTGATGCTTTATGTCATAATAATGATACACAGTAAGTCAGTGTTATTGTGGCTTTCTGGTGACATCACATGTTTTGTGCATCAGGAGTGGAAGAACTGAAAAAGTTATCCACATTTCCACGCATCATCAAGACACACCTGCCAGTTCAGTTTATGCCCAAATCTTTCTGGGAAGAGAAGTCTAAGGTAATATGGTGACAAACTCTCACTTTTTAAAGGGAATGGCTCCAATATACCTTAATGCTTCCAGTGTCAAAAATGCCCCCCAAAAAAGACCCAAACCAGCAGGATATTTATACCCGTTATATTCATAGAGTAGAGTGTATATTTTAACACACAAAAAATCCGGCACTTGTGAAATTTAATGCAATCCAATACAGTTGCTCTGCCATGAATTCTACTTTTACAAGGTTAGAATTTCTTATTCTTTGTGTTGAAACTGTCAGAATGGTGATGACTCTGCCATTCAATTCAACTTTATTTATATAGCGCCACTTCAAGTCCATCTCAAGGTACTTCAGGTAATAAAGTCAAGACTATACAGACATCTGCGTTTGTAATGTCTAAGCGGCTGGTGGAGTGCATTATAAGAAAAGATGGTCCTCATGTTTTGGCCCCTCATTCACTTGCATTATTTCCCCAGTTAGCTCGGACCTAAGATCTATCCAGTTCTTCTGGCCATTACCAGTTTGTCAGTTTGTGTTTGGAAGCCCCACGGGATCTTAGCTTGGTTATTCTCAACCACTTTTGGAGGAGTATCACAGTTTGATTTTGGGAAATCCACCTGTCAGAACAGATGTCTCTGACAGCCACATGGTTGTGGTGTTTAAAGTCTGTCCCGCCTGCCCAACTTTGCACAGCCTGCATTTTGAGCCCTGCCGGGCTAGGGATCGCAGATCTTATACTTAGGACCGGTTCCCTTGCTGCCACAAATGGTGTGTCTGTTCACACAGTTAGTCCAGTGTGTTCAGTTAACTATTCAGGACATTCATTAACAGCTAGTTTGCTTGTGCCTTTACAGGAGTGTAGGCGTAGATGGAATTGAAAATAAACTACAGTGGCCATGTTTTCGTAATGAAGTAATACAGTGCGGCTCGTTGATGTGTTTTAATAATTTGTATAAATCAGTGGCACAGGCACAGAAGTTTTAAGGCTTTGGATACCCACTATTATTTGTCTCTTAGTTTTTATAGTATTTGTTGACTCTGACACTGACAAAAATATCACAGGAAAGGTTTTGTCTGAGATATGTAGTACATATCCATGTTTTACCAGCATTAATTTGTGATTACTCTCTGTAGATAATCTACGTAGCCCGTAATGCCAAGGACACTGCAGTGTCTTATTATCACTTTGATCGCATGAACATGATGCAGCCAGAGCCTGGAGACTGGAACAGCTTCCTCCACAGATTCATGGAAGGAAAAAGTAAGTACAAAATGAAAACCAATCAATAGCTGCAGATGTATATGTACATATTTTACCACGTATGGTGTGTCTGCTGTTATTTTATAGTGGTGTTTGGTTCCTGGTATGAACATGTGAAAGCCTGGTGGAAGGAAAAAAACTGCAACTCAAACATCCTTTATTTGTTCTATGAGGACCTGATTCAGGTGAGTAATAAAGTTACTGTATGTGAGAAATTGGAAACCTGTACTCAGACGTGTTTCCTCTGGTAGGATACTGAAGGACAAATCAACCGCCTGTGCTCATTTCTGGGACTGTCTGCCACTGCAGAGCTGATCAAACAAGTCATAGAAAAGGTTCATTTTGACAAAATGAAAACCAACAACATGGTTAATGGCTCACTTGACGAATACTTGGATTTGAACATATCCCATTTCATGCGCAAAGGTGAGTTTGACTGACCTGAGAGTTTGTACGTGTTGGACAGTTGTTAGAGAAAGAGGAGAACGTAGAAAAGGCTGCTGGTTCAACTTTATTCCTGTTTGTGTTTTTTACAGGAAAAGTTGGTGACTGGAAGAATCATTTCACGGTTCAGCAGAATGAACAGTTTGATGAAGACTATGAGAAGAAATTCAAAAACACTGATCTTCGGTTTAAGACAGTTCTGTAATTAAAGTCACATTTTGTTAAAAACAAAACCAAAGTCATACAAACCATTTGACCATAAGTGGATTTAGATTTTCTCATTTTTATTTGATTCCAGACACAAAATGCAGCAAGGAATACAAGAATAAAGGTTCAATGAGCAAATAAAGAATTGAAACTAACACTGTGCGTCTGCACTGTCACTGACAGCCTGAAGGGATCATACTGACTGTATTTTCTATGGCACATACTGCTTTGTAGGGGGGATAAGACTACAGGTGCTGGAGGTTTTACCCTGGTCATGAAGTAAAAGAGTTATCAGGAAGTACTGATACAGTGAAACTCTATAGGTCCACTGGAATGTATACAACAAAAGGCTAATGCACTATAAATCCTAATCAAGTCAAGCATCTCACACTACTGGGAAATACTAGACGTCACCCTCAGGAAACAGCAAATCAGGTCAGGAATGTCTTTCACCAGGAATAGAGGTATAAATTAAATCTTTCCAAGGTGTCACAATATCATCACAAATAATATCCCAACATAACATTAACTGTGAGAGAGTCTGAGTATTTTTAATGACATGTCAATGTCAAAGATTTTTTTGTAACTTAACAGGAGCAAACTAATGGATTATTTTGACGATACCAAAATGGTTCAAGTGAATTAACAGACTTTTAATATTTCAATGACAGAGAAACTAAAATAGAAATGAAAAATCTATAAAACTAGCATTGCTAATACAAGCCTGAGCACAGCCCATAAAGTCCATGACATAACCTCTGCAGTCAAGTATTAATAGTCACAGCTCTGTATGTCCTAATCAGTTCAGTCGGATGTCAAAATAACATAACTGTCCACACAGCTCAGACACAGAAGCAGTATCACTTTAGATTGTCTTTCACAGTAATAACTACAACTATGTTTCAAATACTTCATGGACATAAAAATGAAAAGTATTTACATTGTTGCTTATACATCATATATTTGAAAGATATTTTTTGCTTGAGTAGTAAATTACTTCCGTCTGGTGCTCAGGCTTACATTTAAAGTGTTCTGTTATCTGCCAGGTCTAATATAAGCGTTCTGAGGTTCATGCCAAGCCAGTCTTGTGTTGCAGCCATACAAAGCTGAGGTGCATTAGATTAGCAATCTGTTTGAGTTCATTCACTGTATCTGATCATGATTATGTCTAATATTAAGTCAGACTGTAAAAATGCAGTCAAAGGCTTCAATTGTGTATAATTATTGACTGCTAAAGCAAAATGACAAGATGAAATGCACTAATCTTAAAGTAGAAAGCTTGATTTTATTAAAACCGCATCTGCAACCAGTGAACGCCTCTGTAACAGTTTCTCAATAGTAAGCTGCATGTTTCTGGCTGCTGTTAATTGTCTGCCTCTTTTTGTAACCAGCTTCACATTAATATACAAGGCAGACTGGACAATGCATCAGCAGCAGCATGTTAAGAACTTTAAAATAGTAATCAATAGGTGAGTCACTATGATAATGGTAAGACACTATAGAGAGTTAACCCAGATAATGTGTTTATAGAGCCAATAAAAATAGTACAGAACCAACCAAAGTCATGTATGGCACATCTGAAGATCACAAAGTAAATTAAAAAACAGCAAGACGGCACATAAACACTACAGAAGCAATGACATTTATGGTTGTTTATATGCAGACATTTTTTCACAAACAATAAAAATAAGTCCCATAGACAGCCACAGTTGCCTTTCTTCCTTCAAACGTACAGTTTTAAACTGAGTAGTGCTATACTGTATATCCTCAGACAGAAACGCTGGTCTAAATCTATTTTATGAATTATGGATTGATAAAAGTCATCACCATCACAGATTTTAAGACTTGCTGAGGTGTATGAATGATCCCAGGGTGTTAAAGTTATACCACTGTTATGCAAGTGTGTCTTTGAGAGAAAAAAACAACATCAAAGATTATGTGTATGAGAGAATGAGATAGAGTTATGAGTGTGCTGTGTTGTTTATCTCCCAGTTTTACTCCCAGAGTAAAAAGTGTTGAATTCTTGAATAAGATCAAAAGGCAACTAGGCGATATTTTTTAAGTTCATCACCCAGATCCTCTTTTTTTTTCTCCTCTAAAATTCTAAACTTCTAGGCAGTTAAATGATCAAATTTGTTAAAATATTTGCAGGAGTGGGTTAGGAACAGCATTTGTTAAATGAGTGTGTCTGATGAGCTTTTATTGGTCCTCTTGTGCAAGGTTTGGTTCATAGGTCAATAATTTCGCTGCTGACACTTGCAGAGTCATCGTGTCTACTGACCTCCAGGTAACTCCGTGACCCCACTGGCCTCCCAGCCCTCCCCCTCCCCCTCTCTGAGTCCGGGGTGATGAATGGTCGTGTGTCGTCCACTCCATCTTCCCCCAGGTGTCCAGTTGATGTTCTGGAGGGACGAAGTGACACTGGGCAGGACACTGATGAAGGGACACTTCCCACCCCATTCCCAGGCCACCTGTGACCCTGATGGGAAGGTGTGGGAGGAGCAGTCACCTGCCTGCTGGGTACACTGCTGAGTACGCTTCCACCCAGTGGCATGGAGGACTCTGTTGGGGCATCGCTACTCTCTGAGAGAAGCTGAGGATCACTGTTCCTGCGTATCCAGGGCCCCTGGCTGCCCCCAGAGCCCGGGGAGGTGGATTGTACGGTTTGATTCAAAGGGTGAAACAGGCTCCCTCCTCCCAGCAGGTGTTCCCTGTGAAGAGCTTCATCAATGCTGCGGGTCAAGTCAATAGGAGAGGGGGGACGCAGGTCAAACTCATACAAAGACAAGGAATTGTCTCTATCTTGATCCAGACTGCCACTGACTGAGTGCTGCAGAGGCCGACTCAGTGCCTGCAATCTCAGTAGTGACCCTGTGGAGCCATCAGAAATGCCCCGCTCTGCAGATTGGCCCCTGTGGTTGCGTCCCCTGTTGCTGTCTTTGACACAGCATGGCTGGGCATTGGGTTGCTCATGGTTCTGGTTCTTGATTAGATTTTTAGTGACGTCAGTTCCAAGACGGTCATGGCCTGTTCGGTTGTTAGGCACCTCTCCCGTTCCCGCTCCCACTCCTCCCACTCCGTTACTCTCAGATTTTCTACAAGGCTTCCCTCTCAGGCTCTGCACAATCTTTGACCAGCAGGTATGTGTTTGAGTGGAACCCACAGATTGGCCTGGCGATGGCAGGTCTCCTACTGCTCTGCCAATGGATCCACCCTCCTCCCTTCCACGGCAACCTCGAGGCCTCCAGATCACCCATGAACCCAGGAATAAAAGGGAGAAGCCCCAGGCCAGCTCCAGGAGCCGAGCCCAGAAGTGAACCAGCCACCAGCCCCAGTTGAAGTGTGTCCAAGACCCTAGTAATCCATAGAGCCATAACGTGGCATGAACATGCAGTCCACAGCAAAGTGCTCCCAGAACTGCACAGACTGCCAGCACTCTTCCCAGAATCACACCTACCCCCATGTTCCCTGTCCAAGGCTTCCTCCTGGTCTCTTCGGGGCCTGCAGGATGTGGAACAGGAGGGCAGCGTATATGTGGAAAGACATAGCAGAGGAAGCCTAGACAGAGAACAAGTCCCCAGCACAGGGACAGAACCTGGAGGGTGACGGGTACCAATGGGGATAGGGCTGGGGAAAGCAGATCAGCTGCCAGCAGCAGGGTACACTGCAAGACAGCCAACACAGCCACCAGAGGAGGACGTTCCATAGTTGAAGGCAGCACACTTACTCCTGCCACTTTTAAAGCCAGCAGAACCAGGGCAGCTTGTGTCCACACCAGCAGATGGAGAGGTAAGTTGTAGAGAGCTGCAAGTGCAGGGCGAGGGAGGAATTTCCGAGTACCATAAGGGTCCAATAGAAAGAGAGCTGCCCGAAGGCCTCCGGCTAGAAACAACAGTCCATTGGCGAGAGCAAGAGCCCCTTGGTGAGGACAGTTTGTGCCAGGGGACAGGGTGAGGCCGAGAGCAGCTCCAGCAAACAGGAGGAGGAAAAGACTTGCTGAGCCGTAGACATGTAGTTCCCAGGCGAAGGCCAGCGTCCGGCTCAGGTCCCCCCAGTAGAGAAGAGTGCTATTAGGGGTGGGACTGGCACTGGGAGAGGGGGCTGGATTGAAAGTGGAGTGGGGAGCTTGACGTGGATGTCCCAGGGGGATAGAGCGGTTCTTCTGACTAATACCAGTCTGATATGTGGGGCTAAACCTTCGGATAGCAGGTACAACACCCGTGGTAAGGAAGGAAGAAGTCCCTTGAATAAAAGAAACAAAGAACAGTTTTTCAGATTTTCTTTTTTTAAAACACATAAAAAATTATGTATATACAACTGTCATTTAACTGTAAAGACAACCAACACCATAACTATACATGGTGTAACATTTCTGAGCCACTAGAGGGCGCAGTTAACCATCGGTCATACACCACAGGAAGTGGTCTTCATAGTAACCTGACCAGTTCTGCACAGACACATTGTCGCAGTTCTATATATAATATACAATGATGAGGCACAACCACCTGTGCAATTTTATTCCACCTCATTAATTTTAATTAAGGTGGGCAAAGACATAGTCACTCCAGTATGACTCCACCACCTACTTTAATAATAAACATATAGTAAAATTCTGACAATTTCACCTTAAAAACTGTGAAATAGAATCTTGTTAAAGAATTCAAGGCAGAGCCTTTATGTTGGTTTGCACTGAATTGCAGATGTGGTTACATTGTTACGCCTGATCAGTATAAACATGAAGCTGAGGTCTAACCACAAAAGTATATTTCTACAGTCTCAATAACATTTATTTTTAAAATTGTATTAAAAGTGTGTTACCGCCCTATAGTATTTATTCATGTAATGCTAATGAAATTGAAATAATATAAAAAATACAATGATTTAAATGCCACCTCTGTTCAATACAATTATATATATAAATACATCAGACATACTAAGTAAAACTTCTCTGGATAAGTGGGAAGGCATTGTGTGGCTTAATTGGATTAGATTATGTAATTAACAAGAACATCTATGTTACATAACACAGTTCAGTGTCACAATGAATTTATAAACAACAAAATCTCTTATTATACAATACATAACTACATGATGGGACAAGTAAGGAACTGAAAAAGTATGGAAACTTATTCTCCATGTGTGTGTGTGTCTCATTTTTTCATGCCCGTACAAACTATTTGTTTATGGTACTCCACCTTCACTTCCACTTTTACAATAGCCTAGAAACATCCCTGAGTCTTATGATTATAGGGCTATTTATCGCGCAGGAGCTCTGAGCTGCTCAACTGTAAAGATAACAGCAAAACACAAGGTACAACTACTGCTAAGTCAACACCGTGATATTATGTGAACGATAACAATGTATAAGCAATATGTAAAAAAAATAGTTGTTGTAGCTGAGGCATTATTTATAAGAAATTGTGACAAATATTCACAACTAACATAATGTATACACACACACCCACACACTAACATATAAATACACAAAAACACAGGTCTCACTTTCAGACACACATAGGCGAGCACTGCATACAAGTCACAGACACACGTCTTTATTTATATAAAGGTATGTTTTACTTCCTCCCGTCAAACTGTTTTTCTTAACAAGCACGAGATTCCAGACACACTGATCACATTTCACAGCTGGATACAATTAAACTTATCCTTACCCTACACACACACATGCATGCATGCAAACACACACACACACTGATTTATATGTCTGAATCTGACAATGAACTAACACTAAAATAAATTAAATCATGTATAATCTCATAATAAATACAGTAATACAATAAATATCTGCATACTGGTCAAAGTGGCAGTGGCATTAGTGCAGGTTGTTAAAACTTTAAATGACCTGGTAAGAATCCTACCTGAATACTTCTTGTGGAGTAGTAGAGCCTGAATGTTTAAAAGTCACTGAGATGTTGTTTTCATGGTATCTAAGAGACTGGCTCTTGTGCCCAATGCTTTTCATTTTCCATCAACTTTTCCTCACCTCCCCTCCCTTCATCCCTTTCTCTGCGCATCTGGTTTTCATTACCTTTTCCACTCCCTGCATTTCAATGCCTATACCTTTCTTCTGCCACACTTTCACCCACCCTGTCTCCTCTCTCATCTGTATTCCCAACAAACACTGGGAAAGTGTCTGTGTTTTCTCCCCTCCTTTGAAGAACTTTCCAGATTGTTCCAGTAAAAAAGTCCCAGCTGCACAAATAATTCCACTTAAAATTATCAGAGGATAAAAAAAATCTAGGGAACTACTGAACACAAGATTCTTGTCTTTTACCTGTCTTGGAGGACTGCACAGTGGTGTTAGCAGGATTCCGTCCTAAATGCGATGTTTTATTGAGCTGATTTTCCACATGAGAGGAAGTCCTCGCAACTTTCTGTGTGGTAGTAAGCACACTAGTTGCAGATGTGAGTGTCAGTTGCTGTATTGTGGTTTTTGAAAGTGAGCTGTTCTGGCTTCCACCTGGTGCTGACACTTTAGATGCCTGTGATGGTTTATCAGTAGAACCAGAGGTTGTGGTTGTAGACTGGGATAATGTCACGACTGTGGAGCCCTGCTTTGTAGTAAGTCTGTCAGCAGAAGGACTGTTCACAGTAGGTTGACCTATAAATAGTATAAAAGACATTTGTAACAGTTAACATTGAACTTATTTAACATTTGTAAATAACTTGACCCAAACCACCCCTGACTGCCACAAAGCATTCGCTCTAATGTATTTGATTTCTCACCTGTTAACACTGAAGTCCGAGGTGTTGCCTGTGTGACCACACTGGATAATGTGGCTCTTGTCTCAATCTGAGGTGTTGTAGAGAAATTACTGGCTGCTGTCTGCACAAAAAGATGAGGCTTCACAGTGTGACTCTCTGCTGGTGGTGTCTTTACATCAGAAATTTTAGATACTGCAGTCTGTGCCTGAGGACGATACTGTGCCATTTCATTATCAACTGCTGGCAGGGGAACAGTTGATTCCTCCTTCACCAGCATCATTGTTGGAGTTGTACCTGAACCAAACCCCTGTGGATCACCATCCTCTGTCCCTTTAACCGATCCTTCCTCAGGATTTCCTGCTTTGACTGATACATCATCTGCAGGTTTAGCAACAGCAGTGGAGGAGGACAAAGTTGGCAGCAGCAGTGTTGAGCCTTTTGTAGTAGCATCTCCCTTTGCAAAGGCTCTGTTGAATGATAAGCTTGCTGTATCTGTCCTGGGCTTGGATGCAGTTGGTTTAGTTAAAATTGGCCCACTGCTGAGATTCTGTGTCGAGAGAGCAGACATAAACAAAGGTGGAGACTCTGCAGTAGGACCAGTCATTCTTTGCCCCGGTTGCACTGCATTCACAGTTGTCAGCCTATCCTGGATTGTAGGTCTGATGGGCACATCACTACGCCCTCTGGGAGGCAAAGAGGGCCAAAATCGAACAGTGTACTTGGTTGGTGAAGAGGAATTGACAGGAAGTTCCAGATAAGAGAAGGAAGAGGAAGAGCCAATGATGGTCTGGGCATCTGAAAAATGGAGAAACGAAAGAAGGAAGGCCAGGATAAGGGACTTCACAGCCATGGTCGGCATCCGATGGTAAGCAGCAACTGATCCCTCTATCTGTCTCTGTCACACCATTCTTTAGCTGTTCTCTGTAAATAGAGAAAACAGGCCTTGTGTAAGTTACATCCCAAATGGGATGGACAAACCTTTTAAGCATTTCTGATATTTAAACACTCTAAAAGCACAGAGAAGGAAAAATACAGTTAAAACCAACTTCAGTTGAGTCAGCTCAGTTAGAACCACTGCACAATTTATGTCTGTCTCTGGTTTGTAGCTGATTGTAGCTGCACTGACAGGCACTGTGTTGTACTGAAATTGTGCAAATGAGCCTTGCTATTGTGATTCAGAAGCCAGGTCAATGAAACTGCGGAGGGGAGTTTTAGCAGCATGACACCATCAGACAAACAGGGTGTGGTAAGCTATGGTTTCAGAATAAATGGCAAAATGTATGCTGATCCACACAAACATTGGCAACTTCGACTTGTAAGTTATATAAGAAGTCACACTTTCAGAATGACCAAGGCAAGTCACAGATGGTTTCATTCAGTGGCAGATGGACACATTAACTTTTTTCCACACTATCTCTGCCATAAAATGTTCTTTGGATGAATATCAGTTTCTTTCTCATCCAAAGTCATTAATTCTTTGTTCCAAGCAGCAGGACTCTACTCCCTTTTCTGTAAGGTCTGTTTGAGTCATAGATGCCAAGAGCAGACAGCTGTAACATGGAGTATGGTGAAGCTCAGAGAGCCCAGGGACACGTAGAAACCGCCAGATCCCTAAGGGTTGCACAATCATACGAGTCATCTCACACATCTCAACAGCTGCCAGTTGCACCCCCTCAACATGACCTTCTTCTTAAGAATCGCCCCTTATCTTTTAGTATCCAAGCCTCTAACTTACATAAACCTTGTTTGTTCACACCAGTATCTAACTGTGACTCACACTGGGAGATAACCTCAGGCAACAGTGTCAGAATCAGACTAAAACGTCAGCTCAAGCATTGAGAGGGAAAGAAGAGAAAATAGAAATCTGTGCCTATGGGAGAATCCATCGTGCTGCCTCATGAGTCACCTGAGCCCATTCACAACTGTGTTGTGTAGTTTTTTTCTGAAGGACTGCAGCTCGAAACGACGGCTTGCATGTGCATTTTTTGCACATGAACACATGTAAAGATGTGAGTACTCTGTATAAAAAAGGGGTGTTCAGGTATGTGGGTATGCACAAGAGGTTAGTCATGCAAGCAGGAAGTCACAGAGCACAGAGAAATTTTTGAATTGCAAACAGCAAATATAATATCTGCTTCCCTTTACGCTTGTCTTGTATTTAAATCCATATTTTGTTTCCTTGTTTGCTTTAGCATCTATAAAGAAAGATATTCTTTTATTAAACTAATAGAAGTGGTAGTATATCTCAATCTCTACCCAATCACAGTAGCCCCACTGCATACTGTACTTCGCGTCTCACAACACAGTTCTGCAGCAAGTTCCTAGTTGCAGGGTGAAACAAAACCCTGACACAGAGGGGGCAAATCTAACAATGTGGATATATAAAGAGGCTCGTAGAGACTAGGGGAAATGGAAGGGTGGAAAAGATGAGGGAGGCACAGTGGTGGTAATGAATCTGACAGTGGGGGCAAAATCTGAGGGGATCTGAGACAAAATTAGGCCTCTGAGGAGTAGTGAGGGCAGTAAATATAGACGATGTGGAGGGAGGATGAGAAGCAAGTTGACAGAAAGAAATTAAGAAGCAGAACATTTGAGAAAAAGAAGACGAGTCACGAGGAAACTATGTTTCAGGATTAACAATTTTGTTATGGTCCAAGCAGAGATATGGCAGTCTGTCCAGGAAGGGATACAGAGACACTGAGCCGGCTTCACCTTTCCTCTGAAGTTAAACTGACAGGTGTGCAGTCACTTGCAGCCAGAGAAAAACAACTTAGCTACTGAAAAATGGCTTTTAGTAAACAGACCACTGTCTTGAGCCAAACTAATCTAGTTTGGGTCAACCTACATGTACGTGTATGACGGTAGGTAAAAAGAGAGAGAGAGGCAGTCTGCTGCTGAATCTGAAACTGTCACCATTAATCTTATCTCCACACATGGCCTGTAAAAACCAACCAACCAAACATACACCAGAGATTGCCCTAAATGTTTTTCTTGACTGGATTTAGACAATTTGACTAGAGGTTTCCCCAGAACTAATACAACTGGAGTAAAATGAGGTAGGCTGCATTTTAGACCTGTAACAGGCTTATTAGGTTTTATTTTTAACCAAACACTGCAAAGATGTGATCAGTGTAAACAGCTGGTTCTATATTTGGCTTTAAAAAAATCTGGATTCTCTGAGCCTTTCATAGCACATCCTTCAGTGCCGTGAGTAGCATCCATCACACTCACAAATAAGACGGCACATTCTTATGCGCCCGTCCAAGGGGAGAAGGCAGATGGGTGCTCCGTCAGAGTATTTTTATCATACTGACCCCTCTAGGCTAAGGGACACAATTCTCTGTATTTGATTTGCACTGGGGTGTGCATGTTGTAGAGATGTCGTCACACTCACTGGCACAATACATTCTTTATCCAGAGCAGGAAAAGCCCATGGATAATGTCCAATAGTACAGCAGCCAGCAACAATCTGAAGATTACTATAAACTCCTTGCCCACTGCATATACCTGCTGGTTATACAATTACATGACTCAATACAACAGCAGCTGTTACTAATCAGTTAATCGTTGCAGTAGTGATGTCATGTCTACACTAGTGTATTGCTATAACCAGCTAATGATCGAACTTACATAAGGAGGCAGGCAGATGGAGTGGGTTGTGGAGGCAACTTTATGGAGAATCTCTGTCATTCTTGCAAATTTTTTCTCTCACTACCAGATTCCAGACAGTCTGGCAATGCAAAAGATCCATTAATTTGAGTGAATATTCCTAAGACAGACAAAGGTCTGTTTGTAGAAAGAGGGATCTATGTTATACAAAGACAAAGCCAATAAAGACTGGCCAAATATACAATTGTCTCCATTAGGGTTGGATATCTAGACTCAATACATTTTGTTACCAGCAATGTGTTCATAAACAGTAGTACTGGAAGACAGCATTGAATGGTATTTAGGCAGATGTTTTAGGTAATTATTTGTCAAGTGAAAGTTGTAAGTTGAAAATTATAGAAACAAGCTCTATAAACCTGATTTCCAGAAAAGTTGGGACACTGCGTGGCGTGTATAGTAAAAAATAATCCAATAAGTGTCGTGATTTGCTGACGAGGTCTGTTGGACAGACAAACAAGCTAATCCAGCCAAAATAAAAAAAATACCCAGCCCTAGTCTTCCTCAGTATATATGTAAATATGTGCATTAGAATTCGATCCATGATTTTGACTGAGACTCCAATACTTCAGTTGTTTTATCTTGTGTCAAGGCAGCTCACTAATTAGCAGGATTTAACAAAGTCATGACAAACAAGGTGCCCAGCTGAGAAGGAGAACCTGGTCATGGAAGATGATGATGACCTTGAATTGGACACGAGAACATAGAAAACACCAAACCTGCTAAGAGAAATTGACAGTAAGAATCAACTTACAAGGTAAGTAGGACACGGTAACAGTGACAGCACAGATGGATAGATGTATAAAACAAAGACAGAAATGGAAAAAAATATGTTTGAATAAATTAGCACATTAGCATGGAACCTTTACACTGGAATGGTTCCTCAGTCCAACAGAGCAGCTAAGTATTACTTCTCACTCGTCAGCTTTGCTTAAGTGTGTAACTTGTTTGCACTGCACTCTGGAGGCGCAGAGGTGAGACTGTGAAGCAGTGAACTGTACATATGTGAATTTGTATGTATGTGAAATTGAAAGAGAAACAGAGAGGAGGGGAAAAAGAGAGGGAGTGTGTGTGTGGTTATGTTGGTATGCGGGTACTGAGGGAGGTCGCTAGTTTGACCGTTAAAAATTCCACACCTTGTAAAAACATATGGATTGCAAACAGTTTCCACGCTATCTTCTCCTTCATTTCAATTATTTACCACACTGACATAAAATCCTAAACAGGCACCTAGCTGTTTAATTTAAATGAAGACATACAAAGTATATAAAGCGATACACTGACTCCTAACTTGTATTATAGATTCTCTAAGATGTTTTCCAGGGAGGTTTGCCAACTTTTCGAGTCCTGCCTCTGGCTACATCTGCCCATTTAGCTTTTAGGACACTCTAAAGCCTGTTAAAGATGCCTCTCTTATGGCACACTGATGCCTTGAAGTGTGGGGGTGTGTCGAAATGCAGTAGCACAACGGACCACACAGGCAGGCCATGCTATGTGGACAGAGGAGCCACTAGATCCGATTGGGGATGCTTTGGATTCCCAGTTGTAGCGGATGTCCAGCTTAAAAGTGCTGAGCCACACAACATGTTTGACTGATGTTCCTCCTTCATGTGAGCCACAGATCAAAGGCTGAAGGTCAGGATTAAAGGGTGAGGCACTTTTACTGCACTCACTCCACCAAATACACACAGACAGACGCACAAAAACACAGCCTGTGAATATTGACATATGTTTGTTGACTGTGAAAGACCTGATAAAAAAAAAAAAACCTGGAATAAAATGGCATAGAGCTGGTTAACCAAAGACTTGACACACACAGATTTGGCTAACTACTATGACCTGAGAATGCTCAATGTTCAAATAAGCCCTCACTCAATCCCAGAAAAACACACCCTGTGAGATATTAAGTCTGGTGACTGATTGAGACCGCTGCTAAATCATGTCAAGCCACAAAACACTTTCAGGAAAATAGATTAGAGACATCACAAGTCATAAACTGCCTGCTGTGGGGGAGTTAACCACCGAGCCACTTCAGCTCAAGACTCTCACATTGTTACAGCTGCATGCAATAAAATGAGGGCTGTTTTAAGTGGTGTGTTGTGTGGCAATTACTGAATTTGCAAACAGACTGTATGTATATAAAACACATGAACATGTGCATATTTATTTAAATATACTTTGAATGTAATGGACTGCCTGGACTTCTGCAGCCAAAATCTTCCAAAGCCATAAAACAGTTTACGACAAGAAAATAGGGCTTGTTTGTGCTTACTGACACATTTCCACTACTATGCCATTGCTCTGTCAAGGTTGATCTATTCTGTTTACTAGCGTTGATATTGTTATTTTATTGCTGTATCATGCCAGTTCAAAGTCACAAAAGTATGAGTAAATATTAACATTTCTCGGAAGCTGCTTCCGAAGTGGGTGAGTATGCGGATACCATGTACAGTAAAGGCGCTTGGAGCAGCTCGGGCTGGGCGCTCTGTTCAGATCGTGATGAGGAACAGGTGGATCCGGATCGTGTCAGAGCCGCAGCCCGTGTGAATATACAGCAAAACACTTGCAACAAGTTCTGCACCCGAGACTACTTATTTAAATAATACAATAAAGTAAAAGCCTATTGTATATACTGGGATTTCAATAAAGCGCGCACAGTTATTTCTACTCTGTTTACAGTCAAAGCTCTTCCTGAAATTTCCTGACATATAAAGGTATTTAAACTGATCATAGCTAATGTGTTAACTGAGATAAGTTTTAAGTTATGTCGCGTTATGAAGCCTTTCATCTTTATGCCACTGTAAATAAAGAAACACTGCTTTGAGGTGGTAACTGGTTAGTACCAGGTTAGCTAGTTGACGTTACTAAGTTAACGTTCACACACGTGTAAACTGTGCCGCTCCGATGAACGGGGTGGTCCAGTGGAATCTCTTTCATTTGAACAGTGTGTCTGTATTCTGTCAGGTCGACGCTCTCCCCGCTCATCACGAAAAACAGTAACGGCGTTACTTTGTCCGTTACCGTCGTAATGGCAGGTCACACGCGCGGTAACGTCTTCCCAGTAATAACGTGGAGCGCGCGCAACGAGGAAACCAGTCACCGTCGCAGGTAAACAATGGGCCGGGACGCTGTGTGCTGAATTAACGTTACGGTCCCGGTGACGTTACGACCACACGTACAACCGCTCAGGTCTCACTGTCACTGCGCAACGTCTCGCCGCATAGCAGCGACCCCGCAACTCCCTGGAAGTCCCCCCCAGTTCCCAGCCCAGCATACCTGCAGGTCCGTGCGGCTCCTCTCCGATGGCGTCCTCTGCGGCAGAATCGACGGCTAGGACATGGCGAGTTCAGCCAAAGAAAACGTGTAGCGCGGCTTCACCGCTGTGGAAACCGAATGATCCAGCTGCCTGCGGGGACGTGAAAGACGAAAAACGGCTCTCTGTCGACGTACAGAGGTGGTTTCCTTCAGTAGCCTTGAGCTGGTGAGGAGACAACGCCCCCTCCACGCGCTCCATCGCTCCTCACATCGCTCCCTCCCTGTGCGTGCGCGTGCGTGTGTGCGCGCACGCGGATGAACACGATCGCCCACCTCCCAACGTGCCGCCCGGCTCCTCTGTTGCGTAACAGCAGCAGCAGCAGAAGCGGGACTATGAGCGCACGGTGTGTCAGTTCATCTCCATTCTACAGAAGTGCCTGTTTAGACAGTGCCCAGTGGAAATATGACGACACTGCTACTGACATCATCGCACAGCCTGCAGTATTCAGGTTCTGGGTTTTTGTGCTTTGCAGCTTGAAAAAGTCTTACACTTGACTAACTGAAAGAGGTCATTCAAATATCCAGGTGGTGTCACAGGCTGTCGTGTTGCTACAGGTGACACCTTACATTTCCGGGATAGTGATGCAGCAGCAGTGAGGACAATGAGCTGGGGACAGTTTGTGAAACTCTAGCCTCCATCTCCTCTCCTGCCCTCCAACCAGAGTTTGGCCTGAGCCAATATGATACTGTTTCCTCTTGCTGCACCTTGGCTCAATGCCTCATCTTCAACCCCCCACCCACCCCATTGTCTCTCTGTGTATTGCACAAACACAGCACTCCAGTTTGGACATGTTATTGAGAGTTTGGATCTGCCCTCACTGAGGCCAAATACAGACACGAGTTGACAGAGATTATTAAGTAGCCTATGCAGCAGACTCTCAATTTGGTTATCAAATAGTCTGCTTACATAGCGCTTTTGTCCACTTTGTTGTTTCTCATTCATCCACTCACACACACTCAAACACCAACGACAGTGGCTTCAATGCAAGGTGCTCACCTGACACCTGTGTTGCCCAAGGACACTTTGACAGATATCGAGGAGGGACATAGTCAAACCACCGACCTATGGTTGACTGTCAGCAGCCACCCCTTTATCAGTAGAGAACCACCTGAGTCCAGAAATAACTGTGCAGCTCAGGGGATTGTCCTAATGCCATTACATTACTACTGAGCCAGCAGCAGGGACACTGAGGGAAGTGTGTACAGGAAGTGTGAGAACACTTCAAGATGGTAATCACATTTTGAACAAGGATTATTATTAATACTCTGGGATAAATGATCAAAGACTACATTTTCCAAGACACTGAAACAAATAAAAGAAAATTGGGGATGGACGTTTAGGCCAACTGGTTGCAAGACAGAATATTAAAACATGTAAACAATTGTTTCACTACTGGCCTCCAGAGTGCACTCTTTATCATATAAATTGATTGTTATCCAGTTATCTTTCTGCTGTAAAAAGATTAGTGTAATCTGTAGCACCCAGGGGAACGTCAGATGCACCATTTTGCTCTCAGATTAAAATTGGATTTTTGTTTTTAAACAAAGGCCCTGACATGTTTTTAGGGTTCTAAATTAGTTTTTAGACATGTAAACAAATCTACAGCTCTGAAAAGTAGTTTGATCCAGCTTTTGTCCTGTTACTGACTGTCCTGAGTTGACCAACACAAGCATATATTAAACCTTTCTTTAGATGAACCTAATTCTATATAATAATAATATAACAACATATGATGTTATATTGTCTCAGCAGTGATAGGAAGCGATAGGAAAAAGAACTCATATCATTTTACTGATTAAAAGTAGATTCTGCAGTAACACCTTCACTGTAGTACCTCCAAGATAGCAGTTTTAACTACTGCCCAGTTTACAATTTACTCTTAATGACCTCATGAGAGTATTACTTGATGAGGGAAAACAAACCAAATAATTTGGAAGGATATTTTTTATTTCTTGACATTTACTTAATAGTTTATTGTGATTGAAATTAAACCATCAAAAAACCTTATAAAAGAAAATGTTTTTAGTAGAACTGTTACAACTGAAAGACATCAATAAGACAACCACGCAGTAATTTGTTTGGCATCACAAGAAAAAATGTTGGGAACCATCTTTAGTTTTACAATGTTAGTATATGTGTCAGATAAGCACAAAGTAAAATAGATTTAATCCCCTCTGAAATATAGTACAGAATACAAGTAACATAAATATAATAATACCTCAGAAATATAATTAGCCTTAATAGAGTACACAAGTTTGTTGCTTAACACCAAAATGTAAGCATGTCAGCCCAACAAACTCTCTCTCTCTCTCTCTCTCTCTCTCTCTCTATATATATATATATATATATATAGGCTTTGAATGTAGTGAAAGTTGAGCAGTATTTAAAGCTTGCTAATTTAACTAATCCTTAAAAAGGAGGGTTAGCATACCCCAAACCCCACATAGCATCACACTGCCTCATACGTATGTATATAGATATATGTATGTATGTGTATACACACACACCATGATTGGCATTCCTATACCATCTTTGTCCAGCTATGTGGTAAATACATTCCAATTTAGTCATCTATAGTAAGTTGATCATGGTATGGGGCTTTGAAATTTAACACAAGGTTTTCTTCCCAATCTATAGGCCACTGAACCTTAATCACAGCCCATCAAAGACAAGCAGGGCTTCTATCAGATAGTAGAAAGTATTAATTTTCTCCTCAAAATAAGCCTCTTTCACTAAGAACAGCCAAGACCCTCATATGCTAGCATCCATCCAACTCCATACAAGCCAGGAAAGCTTAGGATCTAAAATACCTCTGCAGCTCTGTGCTCTCGGTCTTTCTTTTTGCGGCTTCCCCTTCACTCTATAGTTGTCTAGACACCAAAGAATAATCTCCCCATCTCTGGGCCCCAGAGACAGACTTCCATGTGGGGACTGCCTGCCTCTGTCTGTCAGGCTCCCCCATGGCTGCCTCTAGCAGCATTTGGTTTCACCACATCTAAGGTAAATCAACACAACTCTCTTTAAATTTGATCCATCTTAGGATTTGTATGAAATTCCATTATATAATACATCTGCTACTATTCAGGAGCAACATCTATCATTTTAAGCAGAAGATGGGAGTGTAGATGCACAAGGGGACCATTTTTGGCCTCACACCAGGGAAAAACCTATACACAGTCTAGAGATGAAAACCTTATTATTTTGTAATAAAAAAACAAACAAAAACAACATATATATATATATATATATATATATATTATAATATGTAACCTATATATATATATATATATATATATATATATATATATATATATATATTTAAATGTAACCTTTGACAAAATATAAAAATATATATAAAGGCATGAATGGCACTACTCTTTCTATCCGAACTGAGGTCTGCTATTATTACTGGTAAATCAGGGACCACAAAGGCACCTCTCACTTGCTGCCACCCTAATGGAAATAAATACAACCTACCCATCTTAAAATAAGACTCATTTTCATTTTAATATAAAAAAAAGTGGCCAAAAGTGGTGGCCCCTGGTGTCAGTATGAAGCAATAATGCCCTCTTAGTGAAAGTAGGTGCATTGGGATCTGTCCTTTCAACTAAACAATTCCAGAGGGCATTGTACAAGCTGAGACCCATCTCTTATATAATGCACAGGCCACTGTTGTGTTTTTGTAGTCTTTCTGTGTCTATGTGTGCACAGATGTCTTTTTCTCTCAAATTCACGTACCAACCTTCAGCACACATTGTATTACTGTCTTTGTTATTTCCATTTTCTAAACTCTATTTTTAGTGTTAAGTATTTTCTTCTTCAGTGTGACTCTACCGTACAAAGGCCCTAAAGCTGGGTCCTAGCTTCTTTCCAGCTTAACTGGGGTGGGGATGAAAGCTGACTCACATATTCATTAACTCACATGGCTGCACACTTCCACAAATGAAACCAAAACAGAGAAGCAAAAGCTAAATGCATGATGCACCTGCTCACATATGCCCAAATGTTTCTCAGATTATGGCCAGAATGAGCCATGGTAGTCATGTAGGCTGTTAACGATTTCTCTCCTTATATTTTAAACACCTTTAAAGATTCCTCAGTCATTGTGCTACAAGAATAGTAATAGGCCAAACATCCCAAGAGACATTTCTGTGTTGTCACCAGAGACAGTCACACTAGCCCAAAGCAATGACAGCAGATAACTGCAATCCCTGCTATAAAAAGACCAGCTGACACAGTCAACACATGCCTATAGATAAACATACATTCACCATAGCATTTCACAGACATGAGGCAAACGTCTTTTTATAACCCAACAGACAGACAAACTACTTTGAGGCAAGAAACACCATTTTGGCATTTGATGACCTTTTCCAACATGCACACGTCATGCTGTGTTAGTACATGGTGAAAAAGAGAACCAGTGGGATGGCAAAAGGCATTCGCACAAGAAAATAGAAAAATTTGTTCCTAAAATATAAAAAAGGCAATGGAAAAGGTCCACGGTGTGATATTTATTTTGTTGGGAACAACCAACTGCTATATGCTGCCACCTCTGGGCCTCTTCTGGCAAAGTTTAGTAGGAGTTAAGAGTCAATGCAACTGTGTTTTTACTGGGCTTTTGAGTGTCTCTCTGTAATGATCACCGTGATTATATTTTTTATCAAGACACATACACAAATTGCATGATTATTTTTTTTTAAAAACATGTATTTGCTGTTTATATATGTGGGCAACACAAAAATATAAAAAAGATAAATAGATAGATAGAGAGAAAAAATAGATCTATCTTTATTCATCCTAACAGAAAATTCATATATATAATATCTACCAAAGAACCCTAAGAAACTTTTTGCAGAAATCTATTTTATACCACCTTCCTGAAAAATAAACAAACTATTTATTTCATTTTCTTGAGGTTTTAAATGAAATTGAATTACAAGTGGCCTGAAACATGATAAATGTTGGATTACCTCATAACACTCCGGAAACATGCTGGCTTTTTTTTGGTCGGCATTCCTACACTCAATCACTCATTTCATCTTGATTCTCTTCCTCCTTCTTCAGCTGCTTCACATGTTGCATTTGTTTTAGGTACTGGAATTTTTTTAGGTCAGCACAGAACAACACCTAAAACAGGAAGATATACTCAGTGGTTATAGCTAAAACAGGGGGTGTAAAGGGACATGACAGAGGTTGGTCACTCGATAATGAATTTTGAAACACTCACGGACTGTGCCCAACCCGCTTTGGGACCCCAGAGGCGCCTGAAAAAATCACCTGTGTAAAACATTGAACATTGTGTTTAGAATTACAGATTCATAGTGCTTGCAACAGATTAAGTGCATGGATACTAACCAAGATCCTGATAAAGTTTATCTGTCAGGCTCTTTTTGCTGTTGTCAGCATAGTTGTAGTCACGCTTAGCAATCTGCCACATGTGGGTGTCAATGGGCACGGCCTCTGCCTTGTCCAGGGACATAAGGCATACACAGTCTGCCACCTGCCGTATGACACAAGCCTTTATAACATGTTAATACAAGTTCACTTAATTCCACAAAACTATGTGAGGCTGCTATACCTTATTGCCGACACCAGGAAGAGTGAGCAGAGCATTACGGGCCTGTGCATAAGGGACACTGCGGAGACCTTCAAGCCAGTCGAGTCCATGGGTGTCCAGAATCTTCTTTGCACTCTCCTGCACGTACCTAGCTCTGTATCCAAAACCCAGATCCCTTAGACGTTCTTGCACATTGTTGTCTGCCAATTACAATGTGGAAAAAAATACAACTATGAAAATAATATAAAAACCTTCTCAGATTGAAAATGTGGTACTTTTACATTTGCACTTTTAAATGAAAAGTGTATATGAAAGTGTATAAAAGTAAATGAAAGTATTAGTGTTTAGTACAGGAGCATGCTCCGGCCACCATGACAGAAAAATATTTCCCTCAGTCACAAAATGTTTTCTTTGGAAAAAAAACCCACATATCTCATTAAAATGAGCTTTTCCCCTTCTAACACAATCTGATAATATGTTGCTACAACAAGAAGTGTCAATATTGTAATATTGGTTGATTAGACCCTAAAGCCTAGTGACATCATTTACACTTTTTTAATTTTGATTTTTTACTATAACTTTTTATATACAGTGCTTGACCACCAACATGAAACTGAATGTACATTGTTATTGTACTAGGTTTAGAGTTAGGTTTCATACTTCTACTTACAGTTTCAGTGTAAAGGGATACTAATTTTTCACAGTCAGCTAGTAAATAAGTAAGTAGTAAATAAAGAAGTAAATAAAGGTCAAGGTGTTTACATAAAATAATAGTATAATAATAATAACATATAAAAGTATAATAATGTAATAATAAAGATAATGTTATAGTAAAATCATGAAAATTTGAAAAGTTTGCAAAGTTTTAATTAGATTTATTTAATCTAATTAATTTATGATGAAGAAAGATTTGTAAAAGCTAATTAAGCATTAAATATTATGTTTATGAAAGGAATATTTTTTTTACTACTTTTGCCATTTCAAATTAAGGGGGTACTGACTGTAATGTGTGGTGACTGTGGCTTGTTTTAATTTTATTTGAGAGTTTATGTCTAATCATATTGTGAGTAATGATTCTCAACAATCAACTGTCAGTGTTTATGGGACCCCTAAAACGTCAAGCAACTGGTTTATCACTGTAACACGACTGTAACACAACTGAGGGATTAAAATGACTCAGAGCTACATTATCACCCTGTGCATTCTAATTTTCATTACAAGTTGTGTAGGAAAAGACTAGCGCACCTGCGAGTGCAGACAGGAGGGGAAAGTCGTAGTAAGTGGTTTCATCCACCTGGCACAGTGGAGTGCCCAGATTCTGGCACAGTCTCTCCACCATACCCTGGATACGAGAGATGTGGTTGTTGGAGGTGCAAATAATAGAGAAGAGGCATTCAGTGGGGTCCTGGCGCAACATTCGCACACCTGAAAAGAGACCAAACTATATACTTAATACTTAGTATACAGTCATTAAATATAATAAATAAAGAAGTGATATCATGCATGCACAAACACACATATTGACCTCTGAAGATTTCTACAATGCTCCTGAAGTGGGGGTCTGCTTCTCCCCAGGCTGAGTACAGATCCCTGAGCTCTACGTTCAGTTGAAAGTAATCTCTCAGAATCCTTTCCTCTTCAATGTCTTGCTCTGTCACAGGCATCGGCTCCTCTTCACTCTTCATAGACACTTTGAATTTCTCTTCTGACTTGTTGTCCTCCTGAAGAGAAACACTAGCTGTCCTCTTCTCCTCCTGCCTGTCTCTGGTATTATAGACGTGATACCACAGGGTGTCATCTGTCTGGGTCAGAGTCCACACTCGTCCTCCCATCACTCCAGTCCAGTGGTCTTTTGCAGTTTCTCTCCAGCTGTGGGTTGAGATACATATTAACTGGCTACTTCTTGTACTTATACAAAATTATTTCTCAGCTCTTAGGGTGAAACCGTCAGAAATGTGATCACTCTGTTGTGTTTATTATTGAGGTCCTAGTGGGTGGTGGAGTCATGTTAGTTCTAATATTTTGGTCATCCTATTAATAGTGTGGCTGTATAGTAAAGATTCCTTTCAGCTGCCTTGATCCATTTAAAAATGGAAGGCTACCAACATACCGGAAAGACTGTCCACAGGCAAGAATGAGATCCAGACGTAGCTCCGACTTTTGGCAGGGCAGACATCTCCACGTATTCGCCCCCGATGACAGAACTGCATGTCTAGCCATTATTGTTTGTATGACTTCTTCTACCTGCCACCCTGGTTCACCATTGTTTACTCCGTCGCAATAAGACCAAGCACAGTTTAACGGTAGTTTAGTTCCTAAGACTGGGAAGTACGGAAGTACACGCCCTCGCCGCTAACGCCGCGCTGTAGTCGCTGCTGGCTGAGTTGCAGCGATGGTGTTGTGATGCACAGTCGGTGATTTGTGGATCTCTCCAAGAAATGAATGCATCGTTTCAAGAAAATCAGAGTGAACACGTGAAAGTCTACATATCACAGATTATCTCACTAAACTGATGGTTAGTGTTAGCGCGCTTGATGCTGTCATATTAGAACCTAACTGGTGGATGACCAACCTATAGTTATAATTATTTATTCTCAAAGTCATGTTACTCAAATGCCTAATTGAATTATTCAGTGATCATTGAGTCAAGTGGGTTCAACCTCTGTGTCACCATCTTTATAGATGTCAAGACTGGAAGAGAAATAGACACATTTGTGCATCTTCAAGGTTCAGCTTTGTAACATTGTTTATATTTTTTTAAATATTCAGCTTGTTTTCAACATTTTCCTCTCCTTGAAATTAATGTAGAGACTTTTCAGCTCTTCGGTTTTCAGCTTTAGTCGGGAATAGTTCAGCCTTAGGAAACCATTCAAATATGCAGCTAATCACAAGACTTTCAGCTATCGGGCCTTGTATTCCACTTTTTTTGAATAATTCATCTCTTAATTTTTTCTGTTCTTCTATCTATGTTCAGCTTTAACAGACAAATTATACAATAAAACGGTGGAGAAAACTGTCAGCTTTCAGGAAATGTACTTCTGTTATTTAATGACACTTAAAGTTTTTAAATGATTTGGCAAAAAGCACAGACAGTGCCAGTCAACACCCCCATTGTGAAGGCTCCAGAATTTTCTGAGCAGAAACCCGTGACCATGATTTAGTTTGTTGGAATTTCTTCAAATAAAGTAAATCAACGTGTTTGTTAAAGCCTTCTGCCGCTGATGGTGCAAACATTTTTCACATATCACCTGTAGTCTTTATATTATTGCACTGTTTCTGAGGCAGCATTTTGAGTCTTTTCTGCCACGTGTCTCTTGCCCACCTCCCCTTTCTCTTTGTCTCTATTTTTTGGTGTTTCATCACTATGGAAACAGTCGCTATCAAACAAACACAAGCACAAAAAGGACCAGACAGAGACAGAAGAATACTGGACTGATCTGAATGTTGACAGGTAATGTATGCCTTATTTTAAACACTATCACTCTCCTGTTAGAATACTTTGAGGCTTCACATAAAGTTAAAAACAGTTAAAGACATCCTATTTACATTAAGCTTTTTTTAACTTTTTACAGTATTCAGCTGATTATACTGTTTTCTTCACACTGAAACGTATTTGCTCTTTATACACTGATCCACTGAGATCACAATAGTTTTTAGTATTAATAGTATCTTACTCTTCTTAAGAGGTTTGACTTAAACTTTGCATTCAGCTCTTACATTTCTCTGATAGCCAGAATCTTGCAACTATTTCAAGTTACAGCTACTTGAGGCAAAATGATTCAGCTTTTTGTTTTACAAATATCAGCTCTTTAATTTTGTAATAAAGCTTTCAGCTCTTTCTAAACATTTAATCTTCATTTCAGCTTTCAGCAAAAGTAACAGCAAAAGTAACAGTTTCAGCAATTTCAGTAAAACTAAAACTTCAGCTATTTTTAAACCGTTAACTTTCAATTTTTTTACTTTCTTTAGATGAAAGGAAAGGTGCTCAAGACAGTGGTGATAGCAGCAATGTTGCACAGCTTAGAGACAGTGGCACTGAAGCAAAGACGATCTGAGGTTCTTTTTGGGAGTGACGAGGATCGATACGATCAGGAAATGAGGACATCAGAGGAACAGCTCATTTTAGAGATGTTTTGGAGATAAAGTCAGGGAGGCCAGATTGAGGTGGTTTTTGACATGTTCAGAGGAGAGACTGTGAATATATTTGTAGAAGGATGCTGAGGCTGGAGCTTTCAGGCAGGATGACTAGAGGAAGACCAAAGAGAAGATGTAGCGAGAGATGACATGAAGTCAGTTGGTGTAAGAGAAGATGATGCAGAAGACAGGGTCAGGGATGGAGGCAGATGATTCACCGTGGCGACCTCTGAAAGGGAAAAGGCTGTAAGAAGAAGAAGAAGAAACGTAAACGTCTCAGCCATTTCAGCAAAAACTGTTCAGCTCTGTTGTTGACAAAAATGATATGACGCGTTATGAATGTGTTTCATTATTAGCATGTTATAACAGTAAATAACGATGTAAATTTAAACATACATTTTGCATAGTACCCTTACCCATTTTGCATATTTGTTTGCCACACAGCGCAGTCTGGACGTACGCGCTGGATGATCATCTGACACGGTTTCCGTACTCCCCAGTATTAGGAACTAACGTTTACTCATCCGTAAGGTACAGCTTATTCAGAACTTTCACGGAGTTTATTATGATGGGCAACAAAGACCTAACAGTGGGTTACATATCCGTACATTTTGAAAAAATATTTTTTTCTATTAATTCACCATTTGGGTACTTAAATGTTGAATAAACGTGAAATAAAATTTAACGTGAAGACAAATTAACTGTCAATTTATGTTAGTAATAGTAAAGCGACTTCAACGTCAATCTGACGCAACATTACAGAGATTCTGGTAGCCCCTCCCTCGCTTAAGTTTTCACAGTCGCTGTTTGGTCCTCTCTCGTATGTTTAACCAAGCTCCTTCTTGATTGGCCAATACCAATCCTGCTTGTCGTGTCCTATTCGTTAGTTTGTGTGTCCATCATTTCTTGTTCTTTGCGGTCTACAGGAAGTCTCCTTGTCTCGCCCCATGTCCGGTGGAAATCGTGTGTGGCTCAGTGATAGCCGGTGACTGCTGTAGAAAAATGGCGGACACTTTGACACTCTTCACTTCCATTGGGCTTAGTGAGCAGAAAGCGAAAGAAACACTGAAAAATGAAGCGTTGAGCGCGACTCTGAAGGAAGCAATTACTCAGGTATGTTACGACTCGACGACGAGCGTGGGGAAACTCAACTGTCTGCAGAGACAGCGGGGAGACAGGACTGACATGCTGTCCTTTAGCTAACTTATTGTATCAGCTGTTAGTTTTAAAACTAAAGTACCACAAACCTAAATGTCATATTCATAAAAGAGAACCATGCCATCTACAACTTTGATTAACATTAGTTATGGGTCAAATTAAGCTTTACTTTCATTTTCACTGTGTTATCAGCAAAAACAAAAAAGGAAACTGCCCATGGCCGCTCCAAAGTCCCAGATTAGTTACATAAAATGATTTAACTAAATTAATAAATTTTTATTTTGTAGATTAAAGCTTTGCACTGGGGGCACTGGTTGGTCGGTGGGTGCCTGGATAAACAATGGAAGTGCCCATGCATTTGTTGATAGGGGGCCATGTGAGGTCAATCTAGCCATGGGCGATTGTCTCATGATAGTAGAGATTTTTCATTTGTCTGTCTTTGCTTTAACGCAGCTCATTGGGTCCTTGCAGAGACACACTTTATAAGAGGAAGCACTGAATTCTCATCTTTTTTGTACTGCTTTTATTAGGCCCAGCGTGTCAATGGAGCATCAGGAGTGGACAAAGTCATGGGTACATTGCTGTACGGTATGGCATCTCGCCTTAAAGACAACAAACACCTGATTTTCCTTTCAGACAGTATAGCTCAGCGCAAGATCTGCACAGAGCTACAGCTAGCAGGTAATTTCTATTTCAGCCTATCTGATAATAGTAACAAATTATTAAAGTTGTAATGAATAAAATAGAAGGGTATTATTATTAATATAGCACATTAAACATTAATGATTTTTAAACTTTATATCCCTAATTGATCTGTGATCTGTAACACAGAGAAAGTCTAAGTATTCAGCATCCTGACAACAGAACCTACACATTTTATAAAATAGGGGTAAATGTAAAAACAGTATAGAATGAGATGTTTGACTGGATGAAATGATGTCTGTACCTGCCTGCTTGATGAATTTTTACGCCCTTTTGCAGCTGCTCTGGATTTTGTGAAGAGTCATCCTCAGGATCCCATCAACCAGAAGGCCTTTGAAGAAGCATGCGGAGTGGGTGTCATCATAACACCGGAGCAGATTGAAGATGCAGTAAGTGAATGAGGCTTGACTGAGCAGAAGTAAGTCTTTTTATGAGCTCTGCTTTTCCTGTTGTGGTCAGTAATGGTGTATTGTTGTGCAGGTGGAGTCAGTGATTAAGAGACATAAAGAACAACTTTTGAAGGAGAGGTACCACTTTAACATGGGACTTCTAATGGGTATGATTTCACAATTAAATAAGTATTTTGAAAAATATTAAAGTTTAACAGTGGACAAAATATTACACACAGCTATTATGTCTGTTGCAGGAGAGGCACGGTCTGCCCTAAAATGGGCCGAAGGAAAGGTCATCAAAAATGAGGTGGACATGCAGGTATGCTGAAAAAGACATTATTGTTTTTCTTGTATTATTATAAGTTGTAGTAATATTATTAGTAGTGATGGTAGTAAATCTGTTATTTTTTTTCTTCCCACTGTATACCTTTACTAACTCTGCCTTTGCTCTTCCAGGTCCTTCACCTTTTAGGACCCAAGACAGAGGCCGACCTGGAGAAGAAATCCAAGGTAGTACAGCTGCAATTATTATTGAAGACATAACTCCAATTTAGTTTCCTTCCTGTCTACCCAAAATATAGTCAAGAACGTTGGCCCCATAAAACAAACAAGATTCCAGCATAGTAATTTGTAGATTTTTGTGATGCTTGGATTTTGCCACCTTTTGGAAAGGGCCAGTTTACTGGTTTCCCCTTTTTTTTTAACTAACATTCTGATAACTGTAACTTCATTTTACCAGACAGACTGACAATTCTAACGCTCTGTATGAAAGTGAATTAGCTTATTCCCCAAAATGTTCAATTTATGCTTCATAGACTGCACTCTTAATGTTTTGACATCCCCAGAAAGCTAAAGTCACAGAGAATGAGGTGAAAGTGAAGAAAGAGGATGTGAGAGTGAATGGTAAGCAAGCACAAGAGACACAGGACAGAGTGAAGTTACGTGTGTCAGGTGTGTTGTTTTTTTTAACTCTGTTTGTGTCTGTGTGTGTGTTTTCTTCTTTGTTGTTTAGGTGAGCCGACCACCGGGGAGGTGAAGTCGCTAATGGACCAGCTCAGAGGAGAGGCACTGAAGTTCCATAAACCAGGTCCAACCATTAAATAGTTAAAACCAGTAACATCTGTTTGTTTCTCCGTAATCTATAAGTAGAGCTATTAAAAGAGTTAGCTTACTAATTATGTTTATCTTTTGCTTTATGTTATGCAGGAGAGAACTTTAAAACTGAAGGCTATGTGGTCACACCGAACACAGTGGCCTTGCTTAAAAAGCACATGGAAATCACTGGTGGACAGGTACACACCTTAATTTAACTAGCCATGCAGCACTTAATAAAGCAACTATTTTGATAATCTAATATATGTAGAAAAATATTATTATTTCCCCAAAAGTTTCTTAGTTGTGAAGATTTGCTGTTTTTCTTTGTCCTAAATAATAGAAAAATGTGTGTGTGGTGGTTTTGGCCAGAACAAGCTGTATATTTATAACAACAGTTTTGTCGACTAATTATTTCCACTTTATAGAAAATGTACACGCTTTTGATACTCGATGATAAAACAATGTGACTGAGCCCTGTTAACTTTTAGAGAGTTATATTTTAATTTGATATCATATTTATTATGTTGTTGTTTTTCCTGTTTCTAAAATCCTTTAGATACGTACTCGTTTTCCACCTGAGCCCAATGGCATCCTTCACATCGGCCATGCCAAAGCCATTAACTTCAATTTTGGTTATGCAAAGGTCAGTTCTTTTCTTGTCTTTCACTGTGGTATAAGGTTTTTAAACTTTGTTCTGCAATTTTCTTTAAATCTGGTCTCTTTTCTGTAGGCAAACAATGGAATTTGCTTTTTGAGATATGATGACACAAACCCCGAGAAGGAGGAAGAAAAATACTTCACTGCCATCAAGGAAATGGTGGAGTGGCTTGGTAAAATTGCACTTTTAATGTGATGAAACCGTTGTTGAATACTACCATACAAAATTGTTTCTCATGGGTGTTATTCTCTTACACAGGCTACAAACCCTATGATGTCACACACGCCTCAGACAACTTTCAGCAACTCTATGATCTTGCTGTGGATCTTATTCGCAGGTGAGTTTGGGGAACTGTGTTTTTGTTTTTGTAAACCTCCACAAACTCTTAGCTGCCATTTCATTCCTGTCTTTATCTTCCTTCAGGGGTCATGCTTATGTGTGCCACCAGAAGGGAGAAGAACTAAAGGGCCATAATGCTCCTCCATCGCCGTGGAGAGACCGACCCATTGAAGAGTCCCTAGTGTTGTTTGACAGGATGAAGAAGGGTGTGTTTGCTGAGGGAGAAGCTACACTCAGGATGAAGATGGTCATGGAGGATGGGAAAATGGACCCTGTTGCATACCGAATCAAATACACTCCACATCATCGAACAGGAGATGAATGGTACAAAAACCCTGAATGCTTTTATAAAATGTGTCCTTTACACAACATGCTTAAACACTTTTTTTTTCATCTGCAGGTGCATTTACCCTACCTATGACTACACGCACTGTCTGTGTGACTCAATTGAAAATATCACACACTCACTGTGTACCAAAGAGTTTCAGGCCAGGTATAGTAAAATTCTTACGTTAGCTCGTCTTTGTTTACACCTTTGAACAAACTTGACCCATAACATCCTTGTTTTTGCTCTCATTTTTATTTCTTTTTTGCTCTCGTGATTTCCTCTCAGGCGTTCATCTTATTACTGGCTGTGTAACGCTCTGGATGTGTATTGCCCTGTTCAATGGGAATATGGGCGCCTAAACCTCACATATACTGTAGTGTCCAAGAGAAAAATCATCAAGCTAGTGGAGACCGGTGTTGTCAGGTAAAACAAAATTGCGAAACATCAAGTCTTGTAAATAATGAATGAAATAATGTAAAAGAATCTTTTATTTCACCACTGTTTTCCTGTAGTGATGCCATTCCTCTTGTAGAGCATGTGGATAATATAGGCAAATTCACTTTAACAGCTTGATGATTGTCAGTTTTTGTGAAAAGCACTTGAGCTTAGTGTAACACACATCTCCTGTAACAAATAAGTGTCATATTGTGACTGTTCAAAGTATAAAAAGACTTACAGAGCTCTGGTGTTTAAATGCTACATAGAATCTGTGGGATAACTGTAGAAGATCTTTTCTTATACAGAGATTGGGACGATCCCCGTCTCTTCACCTTGACTGCACTGCGAAGAAGAGGTTTTCCACCAGAAGCAATAAACAACTTTTGTGCACGGGTATGCAGAATGGATGGGTGGAGGAGCTAGTATTTAAATGTAAGAGGATGGTGCCGTTGTAAAATAAGATGTTACATCTTTGGCAGGTTGGAGTCACAGTTTCCCAAACAACCACAGAGCCACACCTACTGGAATCGTGTGTGAGGGACGTGCTTAATGACACAGCACCTCGTGCTATGGCCGTGCTTGAACCACTCAAAGTCACCATAACTAACCTTGCGAACTCATCGGTTTGTGAAACTTAAAAAAAAAACAACAAACATTACACTTCCTGCAGTCTTACTTCATAAACTGTATGTTATGTCCTGAAAATCACAGGAATAGAATCTTTCTTCTGTTCTCTTCTTTCTCAGTCAGATGTACGAGTACCAGACTTTCCTGCCAACGAGGCCAAAGGCAGCCACGTGGTTCCATTTACAAGTACAATCTTCATTGAACACAGTGACTTCAGAGAGGTCTGTGTGAAAATCTAAATACTGTCACGTGATTTGTAGTAAGCTTGGATTTACAGAATAGTTGACTCATTTTTCTTTGCAGGTGATGGAGAAAGGTTACAAGCGTCTGACCCCAGAACAGCCTGTTGGCCTGAGGCATGCTGGGTATGTGATTTCTGTTGAGAAGGTCATCAAGGTAAGACTCAAAATAATTTCTTAAAGTTATGTTTAAATTAAAAAAAAAACATTTTCCATGCTCTACTGCCATGCACATAGGGATGTCTCAATCAAGTTATTTTTTTAGCTTGATAGAAGTAATAATCTTGCTTTAGACTTTCAGCAGTGTTTGATTTTCCCTGTGGTTTCTCCCTGTGGCTATGTTAACCTCAATGGTATAAACCAGTAACTCAAAGAAAAAATCATTATGACAACTAAACCCCTTTTTTAAACTATCAAACTAATTTCCAAACTCCCAAGTACCATCCTAATAACGTACTTGTCATTAATGCCCCCAATTTTTCAGGATGCTCAGGGTAAAGTGGTGGAACTAAAGGTCAATTGTTGCAGTTCTGAGACTGCGGACAAACCTAAGGCCTTTATCCACTGGGTCAGCCAGCCACTGCTTTGTGAAGTGCGTCTCTATGAAAGACTGTAAGTAACAAACACCACTTTCATTCACAGCAACAGAAGTATTCCATTTCATAAACACACCTGACAAAAACCTATAACTCTGTTTAGATTTCTTCACAAAAACCCAGAGGATGCATCTGAAGTCCCCAAGGGTTTCCTGAGTGACATCAACCCTGTAAGTACCCCTGTTTTCATTTGACAGAAGACTTGGCTTAACTAGGAATGTGTTACTAGTCAATGCATTTTTCCTTTTGGGATTTAGAATTCCCTGCAGGTGATCAGCAGTGCCTTAGTGGATACCTCTGTCAAGGGAGCAAAGGTTTTTGACAAATTCCAGTTTGAGAGAGTTGGCTACTTCTCCCTGGACCCTGACAGCACTGCAGACAAGGTACAGTATGATTGAACAACCTTGAAACAGACTGTTTAATATTATACTCAACAATGAAATTTTTATATATTTCAGAAATTATTACCTTGGTTTAAAAAATATATTTTAAACCTAATTAATATGAGCAAGACTGTAACTGTATTTTTTCTTTCATGGCAGCTTGTCTTCAATAGAACAGTCACCCTCAAGGAAGATCCAGGGAAGATCTGATTGACTGAGATCAAATCAAACGTCCTGCTTCCCTTGAACCCAGAGACATATGTTCAAGTTGTCAGCATCATTTAATGTGTAATAACAACTAAGGCACAACCAGGTTAGGCTGAGATGAACTCAGATCAGATTGTATCAGCCTTTTTTCTCAACTGCTTTTTATTAGTTTCACTAATAATGTGAAACTAGAAAATGTAATTTCTTTTTCTTGACTGTCACTTATGATTTCTTTACAACAGTATTGTGTCCTTTAAAATGACAGTTTGATCAATCTGAAGGTTGAATGTTAAACTTTGAATATTGTTCATCAAAGATCTCATATTGGGTCTATGCAAGTGTCACACAGATGATGCTCTTAAATGCCATACATTACTTTCTTATAAAGATACTGGGTCACTGCCAAAACATGTTTCTTTTTAAGAATCAGAGGCATGCATGTTTCTTTTTGACTGAAATAAATAATACTTAAAATAAGTTTTGTGGTAATGCTGTAGTTTAAGTGGTAAATGGTGCATTCAATGGTGCATTCATACAGTTAATCCAAACGTGCATATGATGATGTAACCCTTGAAAGTGCAGGCTATAATGTAAACTATAAGAACAAGAACAAAAACCTTTGAGCTCCGTCTAAAAACAGTCCCAGGTTAATAACAATAGTAAAATATTCATTACTTTCTTTTAGAAATGAAGAAGACGTAATCTAGATCTCCACAGCTGAGTATTCCAAACAAGTGTTCTTCTACACTTGTAGGACTAGATTCATCTGTAGGTCTAAAACAAACAATACACACAAAAAATGCTTTCCCTGCATCAACGGTTAAAATTTTAAACTGTTACAACAAGTATTGTGTTTGCTATATATGAAATACACTGGATAAATTGTAGAGAAATACTAAGCCTTTTTCTGCCACTGAAAAAGCAAAGGTTCCTTCTCCTAAATGGGTTTTTTTATTAATGATAATTAAGATGAAATGAGGCACTCTTGCCACTACCTCTACCATTCCAAACAAGCTGTCTTGTTTTACTTATTTGGTAAGATAGTTATTTTAAATTAAAGGAAAAATGTAAGGCTGCAACTAACTTTACATTAAATGAGGCTATTAAACATTTTCAACTATTTTCAGACATTGTTTATACAAAAAGTTAATCATTAATTCCTTATGCACAAGTTAAGTTTTTTATTATTATTGGCAATCAATGTTCCAAAAATGTTCTTGAGTTAAATAATTCTTGAGTTAGATAGAATAATGGAAACTACAACATTTTCACATTTGAAAAGCTAATAACAGACAAATCGATAATAACAGGGATAATTAATCATTGATCCAAATAGGCGAAATTTAATTAAATGTTAACCGATTTCTGTGCTTTTCACATTTCAGCTGCTGGTTTCTATATGCCTGAGGAAATTATGATTTAACTTCCTCCCGAGGACCGTAAGAAATCTTAATAATTTTTCTAATCAGGACTGCAGTATTCAGCTGAATACGGACATTTGACCCACAACAATCAGCGTGGTGGATGCTGAAGCGTAGTGCGTGGGAATTAACCCTCAGCTGCCCAGAGGCTGCCGAGCTCCGCCCGGACATTCAGCGGATCTCTCGGGGAGCACCTTAAAAGAATCAGACGCCGATGAGCCACTAGGAGCCTGTCTTTGGCATAACTGCGTTTTAAGGTGGTTCTGACATCTACTTAATCTGCTCGGCCACTCTGCCAGTGTGTGTCGCCTTTAACTGACAACTCAACGAGAGCCAATTACCGCGATACCCTTGGGGGGAAACACCGCGAGAGTTTGACCTGGTTACAAATCGCTTGCTCATTGGTCTAGGGTTACTGGTGTAAGATGGCGCCCAGCGAAATATGAGTGGTTTAGAAAAAAAAACTACAGCTAGCCATCTAACGAAAATCACGAAAAGCAAAAAATACATCCATCATAAAGAAAGTCAAATAACACTTGGATTGTCCGCTCGGTAGAGGAGGAACACCGTTTCGAGGGCAGAAAAGCGCTTGTGGGCGGCCCGGTTGAGGAAGAGAGGTAGCTAGCGCGCATGCTAACGTTAGCTTGCTAGCTTTGGAGATAACAGAAAACATAATCGGTATAGCGTCATGTTACTGACACGAGAGACTTGCTCTGCATGTGTTATTTCCTGCGTATTCATGTACCATCCCGGGCGTATTGTCGTCGGCTGATATGGTGGCAAAGTTGCACAGCCCTTCACAACGGGCTGGATCTTATTTGCAAACAACACGCGGCTAGTTAGCCGTGCACCTGGCTAACTTAGCTTGTTGTGTAATCAGCGGTCAGATTAGCTTTTGTGGAATCAATGTACCATGCACGGAACTATAACATAAGTGTAATGTAAAAGTTGCATGTGTTCATTATGCAGCATTTTGCAATCGCCGCTTTGAATACTGCGTCGGATTTGGAAAGTGACCGCGCTTTTGTCCCAGCTCGTATCCACTCAGCTAGATTTAACCCTTTCGTCTTACCGTCAGACTGTGTTGACAGTCAGTAGGTCCGTTTGTAAACAGTCAGCAGACGTCAGCACGACGTTTTTCATTGTCTTATCCTAAATTTCACGATACCTGCCTTTTTCAGATTGTTTTTTAACAGTTTGAAATTGCCAAAATATATCATTATAATTCATATTTCAGTATCACTTTCCATTTTCTATAGGTTCTTGCTGCAGAAGAGGGCATTATCAGGTGTAATGAATAACTCCCTGGATGGTGCAAGCTCCTATGAGGAGCTGGTGAGACAGAAAGCTCGGAGCATCCCTCAGCATCGCATGAAGGAGTTCCTGGAGTCCTTGGCCAGCAAGGGTCCAGATGCCCTGCAGGAGTTCAGCCAGCAAAGTGCAGATGTTACAACAACCACCACGACAATGGTCTACCAACAAGAGGCGAACTGCATCTACACTGACAGCACAGAGGTGGCAGGGTCCCTGTTGGAACTGGCTTGTCCGGTAAATGAGTTTACTAACCTAAATGTTAATAAAGCAATCTGCTCTAATCAACAGTAGTAGTCAAGAGTAGTGGTCAACTCGTGCAGGGCCATCTCCTTTGCATCGTTAAAAAAAAAGCCTATTTAATATTAGCAAGTGAGAAACAAATATGCTCAACGCAACACTTAAAACTATTTAAAATGTGAATTATTGAAAATAATAATTAGAAAAATGCAGTGAGCAATCTACTGTAAATGTGTTCAAATATGTGCTGATTTAACCATGTGATTATATTAGAGGCTGTAGTGTTTGATGCTAATCTTTTAATAATTTTAAGTATCTGTCAAAGAAGCTATATTCTAAGTACAGAATTCTCTGCGTTTAACATAGTACAGTTCAACAACAGCATCTTCCACAGAGATAAAACAGCAGCTGAACTGACTCCAGTTAGAACTATTTAATAAAACATAAAATCTGCATTAAAATAAACTTTAGACTTTAATCACTTGGTTAGGTTTTTAAAAAGCATGGCCTATATTTTTAGGTTTGTTAATCTGACTCACTCTCTCAATTGCCAATAAAATGCACCCTGATGCGCTCTAATAATTTTACATGTCGACGCACTCATTTTTAGTCACATATAAAACTCTTACAGTCTTACAGTGTCAGCTATAGGTGGGTGTTTAAACTTTTTCTATTATTCGGTCACGTGGTGACAGGCATCGGCTGATGCTGGTTGAATAAAAATGTCCACTGCCATTACTTAAAGCTTTGTCCTTAATGTAAACCTCTCTCTGTCTTCTGATGCAGGTTCAGGTGCAGGTCCAGCCTCAGCAGCAAATACAAGAGTCCACATCTCAGCAACAATCTGTACAGCAAAATACAGAGCAGCAGATAGTGCAGGTTTGTAGTTCTAATTGCACATGTTGTTGTATATACATTTTATGAAAAGTTTTATTTAGTTTTCTATTTCCTAAGTTCCGCCTGTTATATGTATTTTCAGGTGCAGATACAGGGCCAGCAGCAAGGCCAGATGCTTGGTCAGGTCCTCCAAGTGCCCTCTGGCTCCCATCAACAGCTGCAAGGTGTGACCACTGCACAGCTGATTCAGCCTGGGGAGCTGACAGAGGAGCAACACCAGCAGGTATGCTCATGGACACAGATGTACACAGCAACAGGATTGCACATTTTGGCAATAGCCAGAAATTGCATTTAATTATCTCTTTTTTCCCATGTGTTTTAGCTACAAGCCCAGCTGGTAGCAGCTGTTGCCGGAGGACAACAGATCCAGATCCAGACAGTGGGGGCCCTCTCCCCCACTCAGCAGCAGGACGGTGGAGATAGGAGGGTCCTGGGAGCCACAGTTGCCACATCCCAGGGAGCAGGTGTCCTCCAGCCAGCCAAAAAGCGCAAGGTGGACATGCCCATTACTGTGTCTTATGCCCTGCCTGGTCAGCAGGTAGCCACAGTCCTGGCCATACCTCAGGGACAGGGCCAGCAGCAAAGTTATGTGTCCCTCCGACCAGACCTCCTAACCGTGGACAGCTCCCACCTTTACAGTGCTACAGGCACTATTACCAGTCCCACAGGAGAGACCTGGACCATCCCTGTGTATTCTGCTCCTGCTGGGTCTGGAGGCCGTGAGCAGGTCACGCACATTGCCATTCCCCAGGAAGCTTATGGAACAGTGCAGGTTGCAGGCGCAAACACTACTACAATGACCACAATGCCAACACAAGTTACAGTTGAAAATGACAAGCTTAAAATCCCTGCCAGTCAAAGTCAGACAGCGCAGGCTGTTTCCAGCATAACAAGCTCAGGAGCAATGGGAGGCCAGGAGGAAGTGGTGCACACACTGGCTGCAAACACACTTTTCCCCGCTCAACTGATGAATGGAAACATTCACATCCCAGTGGCAGTACAGGGCTACTCCAACGCCACACAGTCCCTTATCTGGGACCCACAGCAGCAAGTTCTCCATACGCAGGGGCTGACAGGGCAGGAAACACAGCAGCTCCAGGTACTTACACACATGTGAAGTTACTAGTTGTTATTTCACATGAAAACATTTATGTCTTTATTGCATGGTGTAACAGCTTTGCTATGATTGTTTATGCGCAGGGTCAGACAGTCGTAGCAGAGGTAGATGGCCAGGGCCAACAGCAGGTGCAGGTGCAGGAGCTGCTACTCCCTGCTACGCTGAAGCCAGAAGAGGGCCTGGATGTGTGGCGAATTTGGGCTCAGCGGAAAAACACAGAGTTAGACAAATCTGACAAAAATAAATTGGCCCCAATTGGCCGTAAGTACACACATATTTTTAAAAAAATTGAAAATAAGGATCCTTGCAATCTTTGTCAAACCAACTGAGAGTAAGTGTATTTGTGTGTTTTAGGACGCCAGGCACTTCGTTTTCAGGAAGACTTGGTGTCATGTGCAGTTGCTGAGCTCTGCATGGGTCTGTCTTTGATGACAACAGAAGCTCGGGGGCTTGAAGGGGAGTCTTACGAGGCAGACGTTCTCTACTATGTATTTCTATGCATTCAAAAAGTGAGTTATTTGCATGCACATCCATGCAATAAATCGTCCCCATCCAATCTGTCTTTTTTGGTACTTTGTTTTAACACGGAAATCCTGATTGATTGCCCCCTTTTTTCTCTATTTTTTTTCCTGCAGTATTTGTTTGATAATGGTCGCGTGGACGACATTTTCTCAGATCAGTACTACACTCGTTTTGCTCAGAGTCTACATCAGATCCTGGAGCCTTGGAGACCATCCATTCATCCACTAGGTGAGAACGAAAGTTTTTCATCACGATATATGCTCTGAACAACCACAGCTGTAATACTTACAAGCCTGTAAAACCTTTAAATTTAATGTTAAAAGACACCACTGAAAAAAATTACCTAAAAATTGATGCACACGCTTACTAAGCTTTACTAAATTAATAACTATTGTCTACAATGTGTTTTTTTATTTATCTCTAACTAACAAGTCATTCGATGCACAGTGGGGATGTACTGATCCTACTTTCTTCCAGTACAAAAGCTCACATTTTAGTACTTGCCAACACACAGTACCAATAAAGGTGCTAAACGTTTTAAAGTGTTTAAGGTTTCCCAAAAACACAAGGTCAGTACTGAACCAAATACTGGTACCGGGACGTCTCGACATTGTAAATACAGTTGTGCAATGTAGCTGACCTTCACCATGATAATTTAGCAAAAACAGTAAAAGGCTTAATAAGCAGTCATTAGGCTTTTAGTCTCGCTTTTCATGGTACAAGTGATGCTGGTCATGCTGCCCCTCAGCATGTCAGAATATTGAAAAGAGTAATATTATTCCACCCATTAGAAACTCTGCTCTGAATAATTAAAAATAAAAGGCATTAATTCCTCCTTCTTTAATTGGTTAGGCAAAAATACACTTAGCCAACATGCTCCAACATGTCAATCTATCGGACTTAATGCCCAGACAAGTGGCCCGTGTGCCCTCTGAAAGTATATGAAATATATGGGGCAAATAGCCTAGCCTTTTAAATTATGTATTTTATGGCCTGATTGTGAGTTTGATGAAATGTCTACACCAACGAACATTTAGTTCTAGAAATCTATTTCTACCTTTTTTTATTAAAAAAAAAAAGGAACGTTAAAAAAATGGATATTACCTGAATAGAGTGAAAATGTTTCAAGAATTGTAGTATTAAAAACATGCATATCCTGGCCAAAAACTGTGCCATGAAGACTTTCCAAAAATCGACAACAACACCAAATAAAACATTATTCCAAAGCAGAATTCAGGTGATGGATATAAGAACTTTTTCAAATCAATGTAAATCCAGAAGAACCAAGAACCCAGGCAAAAGTTGCTGTATATGTACTATATGTATAAGCTGCTCCAGACGCTGAGATAAGATGGAAATGGATGTGGTCTAAGGCTTATTTCAAATGAACTCTGGAGTGGTTAGTTTGTAGTTAGAGTCCATAATGGCAAAGTTGTGCCTAGCAGATATTGTTTTCAAAGCGCATTCAGCACTATGAATGGACAATGTCAACTGTGTAGTAGTTCTGTGTTCTAAAGCACATTCTTACTCCAAGAAATATTCCACTGGTACAAGTGGAGTCATTTAACCTATGAGTAAACAAGATTATTCATTGAACAGTAGTGATGCACATTGGCACTCTTTTTCCAAGAGTCAAAGGAAACCAAACCAAGGGGGAAACAAACTAACTTTTTACTAACTAACATATTAATCCAAAATGACCTAAACGTGTATCTAAAAAATGTGTCCTCCTGGTGTTATAGGGCATAAGTATGTAATCCTAGTTCTGATTGCTGAATATCCAGATAGGTGACTTGCTGTCTTGTAACTAAAAAGCTATGTGTTGCATGCCTGGCCTTCATAATCTGCTCTTTCCTTTCCATATCAGGTTACATTATCCCCAGTCATGTCACAGAGGAGATGCTCTGGGAATGTAAACAGCTGGGAGCTCACTCCCCTTCAACGCTGCTCACAACTCTAATGTTCTTCAACACAAAGTGAGCACCTTGTTTACTTCGTCACATGTTGCCTTCTAATATACAAATTGACTAAATCAGTCCACATATAAAACATATAATTTATTTTCAGGTATTTTCTCCTGAAAACAGTGGATCAGCATCTAAAAGTAGCCTTCTCTAAGGTCCTTAGACACACCAGGAAGAGTCCTAACAACCCCAAAGACAAAAGCACCAGCATCCGATACTTAAAATCAACAGAGAGATTCATAGGACAGAAAGGTAAAGGAGCGCATGGATTTGAGTTGTGTTGAGATATCTTTGAGTTGTGTTGAGATGTCTAGTTGTCAAGGAAAATAAACTGTTTTCATGCTGTTCTTTGTTTCTTTAGTGACAGATGATATGTACTCAGAGCAGCTGGAGGACCCAGACAACCCACTTCGATGTCCTATAAAACTCTACGATTTCTACCTCTTCAAATGGTAAATCCAAAATAATAGAAGAATGAGAAGTAATTGGAAAGGGAAAATAGTTTATTGAGAACCATGTTCTTTGAAGTATAAACATGCTGTTATCCCCTGAATTGTTCAAGAGTAGACCAGTCTCCCAAGTAGATGCAAATTCCAATTGCTCTTAATGGAGTTTTTTTTAAATAAAAAAAAACACGGTTTTATTATCCACCTATCACCAACAGGGAAAATGGAGTACACGCTGTTTCCAGGCAACTGACAAAAACATAACATTGAATGTAATGACTCCCTCTGTCCATCTTCTAGATAAATTTAGTTATAACTCCATGCAGTTTCATCTGTCAGGTGGAAGAGCATGAGGAAATATAGAATTTATTAATTAATTGACAAAGTACATTCATCTTAATGATCAACATCTGGCCTTGTAATGAGATGAAATTTAGTCTCTCTAAATCCCATCTCTCTAAGGCCTTCTCTTACAGTAAGATAAATTGCTGAAAGCCTGAAATGTATTCATGACAAAATCTACTCAATCACGCATCAGAGAAGTCTTTTTGCTAAAAGGGTGACTAAAATGTTTGATGCCCATGGTAGCAAACCATCTTCTGGTCTGGACATAAATTTCACTAAAGTTTACTAAATGAAAAATTATCTTTTATTTAAATGAGTAGTCCCTTCTAATAGCAGGTACAGGAAAAGTGATTGGTGTTTGTTGACCATTGGAACAATGTTTTCTTGAAGATGGATTCAATTATGGTATAGTTTAACTTGTTTTGATAAAAACTGAACAAAAAAAGATTTGGTGTCCTTCATTCCTCGTGAAGCATCTCATACTCTTGTTCATAGATGAGTTTACAGCTGTCTGCAGTGGTCAATGTTCTAAGTGAAGTTTCTTTGCTCACTCAAAGTAGTAATAACAGTCCCCGTATATCAAACCAGATGTAATAATTGTTTTAGTAGCTGTCATGGACTGCACACAACAGAGATGTTTTAATTTAACAGCTTGTTCTGTGTTTCTGTCAGTCCGCAGACTGCTAAAGGTCGCAACGACACCTTCTACCTGACTCCTGAGCCCGTGGTGGCTCCTAACAGCCCTATTTGGTACTCAACTCAGCCAATCCCAAAAGAACAGCTGGAGCAGATGCTCACCCGCATCCTCGTGGTCCGTGAAATCCAGGAAGCCATTAACATGCCAGAGAGCGTGCACTAGTTTGACTGGTGGATAAACAGACTAGACTCTTCCTCCTTCTCTTCACCCAGCCTTTGATTGCTCATTATTAGTAGTCTCTATTTCTCTCACACCCTTCTGTGGTCTTTAAGGGTGGCATGTATAGGTTTATATTCATTATGTCAGCATATCTTACACACACGGACTGTACATATACATACAACTAATACAGGTAATATGTCTTACTGAAGCAATCTGAGTTTTTTTTTTTTTTGTTTTTTTTGGCCAAAGGATGTAGTGTCTAATCTTTTTATTGGACCTGAACTCTGTTATTTTAACTGTTGGTTCTCCTTACCAATAGTCTAGAACAAGTGTCGATTTTTTTTTCCCACAATTTCTTTTAATCTGTAATATACTTCATATATATTTTCACTGGGGTTGGCCAACGCTATGCTGCTTTTCTTAGACAACCCTCCGTTGCTGTACTTTTCCCTCATCTGCCTTGGTCACTGTTGAGTCTCACAGTGAATACCTCAGTGGTATTAAGACTGTATTAAATAGCCAAACATAGGCTAAAAAATCATTTTCAGCTTGTGTGAATTCTCCAATTCTTTGCATTTTACTTGTCAGTGTTGAGCCCAGTTCACATGTGGACACGCAAAACTGTCGATGACTTACTAGGTAGTGAATGCTGCTTGGGTTGTGGCTCCCCCTGTTGGACCAGCACAGCAGCACTGAGTCACATCAGGACTTGACTTTATGGACTTTTATTACCACTCGACATGCAGCTATTAGCACTTGCCACACGGTGGAGATGTGGCAGAGGGAGGAGGGGGGGGTGCTGACTTGCTGGATCCTCCTTTCTCTCCACAGTGCAACACCAACCCCAAAACTCTTAAAGTGGGATCTCTTGTATCATACATGTTTATTTCATGACAGATGAAAGACTCTAAGAAGTGGCTTAGACCTAATGTTCTATAATGTACAATACTCATAGCTCCTTCATGTACTGTAATGAGTTCCAGACATCTAAGGAGAATGGCAGTGCCTGTGTGTTTTTGAAACATGACCCTTTTTGTACAGCCACTACACCATATGTCTGCCTTTCTAGCAAGTCCGGTATCAATTCTGCACATGCATCCTTATGTACTGATAGTCTGCATTGTGTGATATAAAATGATGCACAATGATTTTCTTAAATAAAAGTCATCTCACAACATCAGTTTATCAGTATTGGAAACCTGCCCAAACACAAACAAACAAGGACTGTCCCAGTGTTCAAGAAGCCTTAACAACATTTTTCTCTGTTTCAACTGACCTAAACATTGTGCTTTTAGATACTATTAGTCTATAATTGCGTGCTCACTGCAGTCTCACAATGTTTTGATGATGACTGGTAATTCACAGCAGAAGAACAGGTCTGACCTGAAGAGTCAGGCAATTTCCTCGATTTTTGTTTTCCTTCTGGCAACAATGCGATCTGCAGTGGCTATGGTTCGTTACCAACATTTATCTGCATGTTGTTAGCCCAGTTTTCTGTCCGTCCTCTCAGCATTGTCAGTGCAACCTTTCTGCTAAGGTGTACCGCATGTGGGTATTTTCAGGCTTTGTGTCTTCGTATGTAACAGAACGAGTTCAGGAGTTATGTGAGCCAGGATTAAACCGTGACGAGGAGGGCAGCAACCTCCTCAGTAGGTTTCCAGGGTGTAAAATCTGCTGTATAGTGTTCTGTGGCGGGTCTGGTAGAGGATTCTCTCCCTGACGGTAACGTCTCCTTCTCCCAGATCGGCCTCCTTGATGATCCTTGGTGTGTTGGGTGGTTTTGGAACTGGCTCCATGAATCTGTAGACTGCTGCAAAAGAGAGAGAACTAAATTAAAATGTCTGTATATGTTGCACTGCCTAATAATGTGTCACCTGGGCTGAAATTAGATGTGTGTTTGTGCTCTGGCACCTTATTTTCTATTCTCACCGTGTTAAGTTTCCTCCTGTTCCTCCACCGAGCCAGTGTAGTAGACACCGATGAACCAATATGTACTGTTCCTAAGTACACAAAGAAATGAGCCGTTAATGAGGATGCTTCATCTTATATTAGGGAAATCATGCAGAGGTGCTTAAGAGCAGGGAGATGAATGAATGAACAAGAAACCGGTGAGCACCTGTTTAATGCACTGCTACACACTGGGTACACTTTGGGCATCCTATTCACTTTGCACTTAGAAGTACGTTAGAATGGTTATAAGACTCGTCTGCTCAACAGATATGAAGCTATAGCCATGACCACAAATCAGCATAAAGACTTGAAATACTGTCCAATACCAGGATTTAAACTTAAGATTGTCGCCTAATTGATCTGATGCTCTGTAAAAAAAAAAGTTAATTATATTTCTCGAAATGTCAAACTATGCTAATACTAAGATAAATAAGCCTAACCACCCGATACAACATTAGAATGCTGCTAACAATTTAACACATAATCAGTAATAATGAAACAACACATTATATAATACTTGGTATTAGTTTTTCAATTATTTTGACATGAACATTTTGCCTATATCTTAGCTGATAATTGGATTATAAAAACACTGTATGCTTAGGCTAATAAACTCAGAACTATAACTGCATAGACTTTAAGTTTGGTAATATTTTGAATGAAAAACCTGTGAGTAATTTTTTAAATTCTTATTGTTGCTTTTACTCCAGACTGAATCTATTACAGGTGTAGGTGAGTATCAGTACTGGACTGACCAGTGTCTGGACCATCCACATTCGATGTAGCCGTAGGTCCTCCACAGCGGCCCTAACATCCGGTCTGATGCCCCTCGCACACAGCTGCATCAGCCACAAAGATGTCACAAAAGTCCCAGACCGCCCAACACCTGCACTGAAACACACAAACACAGAGGACACACAATAGGAAAAATGTAAAAATTACCACCTTAAATCTGAAGGGGGCACATTATTGGAGACAAGCAACACTGGGTTTCCTGAACAAGAGTGATGTGCTTAATGCGAAGGTCACACCTGCAGTGCACCACAGCGGGTCCCAGGGCAGGAATGGATTTCAAGTGTTGGCGCACATGGTCAATGAAGGCACATAGAGAGGACAAGTCTTTGGGAACTCCCTGGTCTGGCCATGACGGGTAGTAGTAGTGGGTGATTATCCTGTCTGCTAGAGAGTCTCTCTGAAACACAAACACAAGAATTTCTTTGAACACTGCTACAACCAGTGCATTTATTAAGTTAACGGCCGTTTAAAGGATCCAAATGGGAAAGTGTGTTTTCCTCTCACCTGTCTGAGGTTTATGGTGGTGACAAAATAATCTGGACCTTGTTTGCGGCTCACTGTTGTCACTTGGATCAGGCCATGGCAAACTCTCCCTTGTTCCACAGGCCAATACCTTTCACACAGCACCTACACACAAAAATAATGAACTGTCAACATTGTTTTTCTTGTCAGAGGACAGTTTGAGAATTGGGCTTATTCACTTTCTTGCTGAGAGTTAGATGAGAAGATTGGTACCACTTTTATGTTTGTATGGTCCATATGTGGCAGCTGGTTAACTTAGCTTAGCACAAAGACTAGAAATGGGGGAACAGTTGGCCTGATTCAGTCCAGGGGGAACAGTTGGCCTGATTCAGTCCAGGGGGAACAAGATCCACCTAACAGCATCTGCAAATCCCAAATCTGAACAAAAACTGTGTAGAAACAATGAATCCAGGCGCATGAGTGGCAAAATCCATGGCTTCTGGAGGTAATTGTTAACTGCCTAAAGCTTATAAGGTATATCTGTATAAAGCGATATAAGGTATACTGAATATCCTGTTTCCTGTTCTTATGTTAAAATAAGTGGCTGCTGGCATCCTTTCAGACATCGGAGCACTTTTATTTAATTATCTTTTTTCCTCCAAAATGTAAAACAATATGTTGTCTTACTGCGTCCTTGTGTCTCAGTGGTGTCACCATGACGATTATTCTGACATTTTGCTCCCACACCATCCTCCAAAAGTCAGCCATGGTGTTGTACAAAGGACCCTGGGTACAGATGAAGTCTCTTTCCGATGCTCCACCCTGAATTCAGACACACAGTCATTAACAGCTGCAGGCTACTGAGAGAGACAGACAAACATTTAATGAAAACAACGGCAAATTGCTCAACAGCGTGAGTTGTTCTTACAGGCACAAAATTTGCGTTGATGTAGTCACTGTGTGCTTTGGAGTTCTGAATGGACAGCCTCACCCGACAGTGGTCATCTACAGCCGGATGTAGCAGACAAAGGTCTCATACAGTGGCTAAACGTAGATGCTGACATTTGTTCTTGTATGAGCTTTGCACTTACATGGCAGAATGGTGGGGTACCTGTTCTTTACTCTGTTGGCCTCTGAGTCCCCCGCTCTGGTGGGCAGGTCTCTGCCAACGTCAGTCAGCTCCTTCAGTGCCAAAGATACTTTTAGCTTCAACAGTCACATATCTAAGTTTTTTTTTTTTTTTTTTTTTTTAACACACTAGTCACCTCAAACTCCTGTTTAAAGCCTCTGTTGTCATTGGCAGTGAGTGCCTGGCATCGCAAATCAAACTCCTGTAGAATTTGTGATCTTGGGTAAGTTTGCACCCTGTAAAACATGAATATATTAGGATAATTGATGCACTCAGTGGTGATAAGTCACACGACAGCTAGATTTGCTGACATTGAAGCTATAATAGAATATAAGCATCCTCTTCATTAATTAGCATATTCTCAGGTTGTGAGAATGAATGAGTCAGCATTACCTCATGTTTTTCTTGTTGCTGACCTTGTACGCTAAATACAAATTCCAGGTATGATGAAGTCAGTGTTGATGCTGTGAAGAGAGACAAACTTTTATAAATCAAATCAGTTTACAGTAAACTGATGCTTAGAAACTGAGAAGATCTGTGCCTACCACTTGTTTTCCCCTGCTGCTATTTTACCTACTTCACAGAGGAGTGTGACGCCAGAAAAATACCACACACAAGTCCGGAGGACAGGAACTGTACTGCACCTGTAAAGAAGGTAGAAACCTGTAGTTGTTTGTGCCTCGAGGCAGTTGATTTCTTTTTCATGCAGTTTTATTGTACTAAACGGAAAAAATACACATTCTTATACAATTAAATCTTTCTTTACTTTTAGTATAATGGAAGAGGACATGTAACCAGCACAGCCCGTCAGGACAAATAGTGACACTGACCCGGCCAGAAAGAAAACCTGCTCCAACTAGTTCCTCACCACAAATACAAAGAGCAGCAGGAGGAAAGAGACTCACAACAGCACTCGAGCATTCTTGTTTCAGGACTACCTTAGTAAACAGGCCTCGGATGAAAGGTTCGAGTCTGCTCCACGCTGCTCCAAGTCCTCATAAAGCATTGAATGGTCTGGTTTCAGTCATTCTCTGTCTGTGTCTGTGTCTGAGCAGGAAGACTGGGTGGAGAAAGTGGGTGGAGAGAGGAACACTTAACTTCAGTGTGGGACTGCCTCGGCTTTCCTTTGTACTCACTGTGTTGCTCCTGGCATGAAGGGAAATTCTTTCATTTTCTCTGTACAGATTTTTGACTGAGATTTATCTATCTGTTGCTAATAAGAGCTGTAGGTAAATGTATCTCCACTGCACCAGTCATTCATTTAAGTCAAAGTAAACTTTACTTAAAAGATGTCCTTGAAATAAAGAATTTTATTTAGATAATTACATAAATGAGATCTACATCCGACATGATTTTTATTTTGGCCAACACTTTTCTTAGACATGTTTCAAAAGTAAAAGCGTGTCTCTGCTCATGGTTTTATGTTAAAATCTTGTTTTTATTTCAAGCTCATTTTCTGTTTAGTTTCGGTTGTCGGTGTTGTGGACATGCACTATCATTTAGTAACATGACGTCAGAAATTCTTCCTGATAAATATAAATACATGAACATAAATAAAAACCAAACAGGTGTGAGAGCGGAAAGTGCGCCTGCGTGTTTTCGCGACAAATGGACTTTTTTCTTGTAATAAACCTTTCTGGCCGCCGTCTGAGCCTGATTGGCTGCTTGGAGAAAAAGGAAGTAAAAACGCGAAGCGTTGTTTTCCTGTGTTGTTCTGTCGAGAATATGAAACATTTATACAACTTGTCAACACGCTGCAGCCCAGTTCACAAACTGTGAGCGAGGCACAAACACTGGGTTTCACTTCCTGAATGATCCGTCCGCTGTAAGTAAATATCACGCACTTCCTGGTCTGTTGGATTCAACAGAGCCGCCAAACCCGGTCTGTCATCCAGCAGACATCACGCAAACAGATGGACCACGCACGACCAGACGCCCAGCAAAGCAAGGTAACGCCGCCAACCCGGGAGCAGGTGGAGCTGGATCAGTAAAGGTCCAGGACAGGACACCAGCGAGTCATCAACATTAAACTGATGCACATGTTTATTTTAGAAACATGTGAAATCTTCATTTCTAATCAAGTTAGTGTAACATACACAGAGTAGTGGTAGCATGTAATATTTGTTAGAAATTGTGTTTGGCTTAGACACTGAGTTATTACAATACATTTATTTCCACTACAGTTTCACTGGAGGGACTGTGTAGTGTGAAGCCTGTAGCTGGCTATTTATTGAAAACCTCCATGTACCACACTCCGCTGTTGTAATCCAGGAAATGTGTGGTGTAGTAATGCATGGTGAGTTTAATTTTAACTAAACGCTGGGTCTCTGAACGTTGGTACAATACAGTTACAGTTTCTATTCTGCATAAACATTTGCATCATTTATAATGTTGCAAATTTTCACATTTGTAAAACAAACTACAAAAGTTTTGCATTTCTGTTTTTTTAATTATGATCAATTAACGATGACAAGGTCTCATTTTTTTCTTAATCAACCAACTGTTTCTACTTTAACTATGATTACCATGGTGCTTTCGTGTGCAGGGCTCCACCTCGCGGCACAGAGAACATGTTGACGAGTCTGTCGACAAGAGGCCCACTGAAACCTCAGCATCTTCCCCTCAGGTGCATCCTGTTCTCGTGTCTCGTTTCATTGACATTTACATATGTATGATTGTTGTGCTCTCTGTGTGTAGAACCGCTGTGTCACATTTGGCTTTCCCCATCAATTCAGGAAGAGAAGAGGCCGATCAGAAGAGTGCGAAGTCCTACCAAACCGAGGGCATGGCTGTCCAGGTCACACAAACCAAAGTTTGGAGGGCGATTCTACCGACCTCAGTGAGCCCGTGTTCTCAGATACACAATACAGATGATAACACTGAGACTGTCCACCTCCACTCTAAAAGATTTTCACTCTGTTGACTGTGCAGTTTTCCAAGAGATGACCAGACGTTCCACAAACCTGGCTTTGCCATCCACAAATACCACCACTTCAATTCCCGAGGTAGCTTCCACTGGAGAGATCACCCACCTAAACCTCACCAGGTCGCATTGAGGGAACGGGAACGAGAGAAGGAGCGGTATGAGCAGAAAGAGAGCAATGATGGCAGTTCACCCCCAAAACACCATGCCAGTAAGTTTATACATGCAGCAAAGTGTGTGCACAAAAATATACTGCAGACACACACCTAATTAGAGACAGCAGGTGTTTCAACATTTTGTCAAAATTTGCATCATGTGGATAAAAACAAGAAAAGTCCAACTATGTTTGTTGTTGGTTGTAGTTTTCCTGCAGACACAGATGCTAATGGTTTTCTGATGGTGTGACTGAACTGTTTTGGATTAAAGAACCTTTCTTTATACTCACTGGATCTACATAACCTCACTAATGCTCTGCTGCAGTCAGTAACGACAATTCAACTTAATTCATTATAGGGAAAGTTCACAACAAAGTCTTTATAAGGCAATTTACGTAATAAAGTCAAGGCTATACAGACATTTTAGAGAAAACCCAACAAATTCCCATTGAGCAAGCCGTAGGCAAGGGAGAGAAAAACTTCCTTTAACCGAAGAAACCTCCAGCAGAACCAGGCTCAGGGTGGGCGGCCATCTGCCTTGACCGGTTGGGGTGAATGGAAAGTGGAGAGAGAAAAGAGCGACCTAAGCAACAGCAAAACATGGGGGGGTTGGTAGGACCAGTAGCTGCACACTGGAAGACACACAGCTCCAAAGCAGGAGACACCTGAAGACAGGGAGGGAGAGGGAGACTGACAACTTCGGGAGGAATAAGACACAGAATTAATGTCATTCAGTGGTGACATATAAAAGTGGTTTTAGAGGAGAGGAGAGAGGGAAGAGAGGAGGGAAGTGGCTCCATGTATCAGGGTTTGGTCCCCCATCAGTCTAATCCTATAGCAGCAGGACTAGAACTATAAGCTTTATTAAAGAGGAAGGTTTTGAGTCCAGTCTTAAAAGTAGAGAGGGTGTCTGCTTCCCGAATCTGGACTGGGAGCTGGTTCTACAGGAGAGGAGCTTGACAGCTAAAGGCTCTGTCTCCCATTCTGGGAACCACAAGTAGGCCTGCATTCTGAGACTGAAGTGGTCTGTGAGGATGATGTGGTACCAGGAGATCTTTTAGGTAGGATGGAGCTTGACCGATTGGAGCTTTATAGGTAAGAAGGGTTTTAAATTCTGAGTTTCAAGAACAGGCACCACTGTTTTTCCAAGCCCTGTTCACCATCATATACATGCACATAATGCCAATATCCACACAGTATTACAGCTTTGAAAAAATAGATTAACTTTTCGGAACGTCTCCAGTACCGTAAATAAAATGCGTTAATTCCTATTTGACCTTAAATACTGCAGTGCCACGTGGTAGATGAACTAATTTGCATTAAGAGGAAAAAGAAAAATGTCATCTGAAGTTCACATTTACTGTAATTGCTGTTTATTTAATTGTCCTTGTATTGTAATTGATGATGGTGCAGTATAACACAAACCATCAAATAATCTCTTTAAATGAATTTATTTGGAGCATATCCATATTTGGGCAGGAGACATTTGGAGTAATTGTTAGTTGGCATCTGTTTCTGGGTCTTGTGTATAAAGTCTTATAATTTTTAGATTAGTAATTAAATACAATTGTTTGACGCCAGAGCAGTTAACATGGAAATCAATGTCTTCCATGCTTAATTCAACAACAGCTTGTTTATCTAACTTTGTTTATGAAGGAAGGAGACAAAATTTCGGTTTAATCAGGATTAAAAGAAAGGAACAGGTACATTAATTCATCAGAACTGTCCGGTGTTTGGTGAAACTCTTTATTTTTATGTAACTGGTTTGCCAGCAACTGTTTATTTTAATGAAATATTGATGAGCGTAAATTCCACTTGAGCCTATTGAACCTATTTTCATAAGTTGATAAATGTGCAATAATTTGTCCAAAGTTCAAATGACCAGAGAACAGAACATGCTTAGGGCTGCATGGTAAAATTCCTTTCTCTGTGTGCTCGTGATAAGGCTACCTCCTTATCAAGTCACTTTAGAAAAGGCCTGAGCACAAATGAAAGATTAGAAAATTCAAGGACAAATATTTGCTGTAATTTTTTCTTTCATAACACAGAATAGTGACAAGCACAAAAGTGTCCGGTTCCTCAGTGTGCAGTCAACAAAGTTAAATTAAATAGTTCATTATTGGAATAACTTAAGCCTGTAATATGCAGTGTGCAACTGCTAATGGTTTTGGAAGGAGATGTTCCACAATCAGATATTGGCATAATGTCAACATACTTTCAGCCACATAATCTGTGGGCTGCAGGGTTTGTTTTGAGCCTGAAAAAATTACATCTACAAACAAAGAAAACTCAAAAACTTTAGAAACATTATAAAATATGAAACTCCTGTAAACATTCTCCTATTTGTATGAATGTATCTTCTTGCACTTTATGGAGTGACCATGGTGTGGCAGTACAAGCAAGAAGAGCCAGTCACCCGCACGTTTCACCAGCACTTTGAATTACAAATCAATTATTTGCCCATTTTGGTATCTGGTGATTTGAAGGTAGTCACATTGTGGTAGCAACAAACCACTGTTACATAATGCTGATCACCAAGAAGCTTTTCCTGGACTCAGTACATGGATTATATCACCAATCAACTGGTAGTACTCAAGCCATTTCAGAGTGCTTACCTCAGTTTGTTTCACATACACTGTGTAATTCAGTAAGTTACAGGTAGATTTATTATATAGAGTATTTCAGAGTGGTCTATCATTATCTGTGTAGTCTGGAAGAGTGTGCAAGTAAATCCCTATTATGGTTCTATTACTTTGTTACACACGATAAAGTAGTTTCAGATTTTTATTGATCTAGTGTATAGTATTATTGTATGTTGTTGTTAAATGTCTGAGCCGTCGGTACTGTATGTTTTCATCTTCTTTTCCACTCAGGCACTGTGGCTGTGCGTATACTGCAGCACTGTGGAGGTGTGTGTTTGTGTATGTGTGAGTGTGGAACAGGTTTTTGTGCCTGAGTGATGGTGCGATGATGGTGACTCATCGCTGATTTGTGTGTGTATATGAGAGTGAGAGAGAGAGAAACTGGGAGAGACTAGCCGGCAGTATATAATGAGCCGTAACAAAGCGATGCTAAGCTTCGTATAGAAATGCTACAGCCAACCACTGTGGGGCACATTTCCCAACTATTAGTAGATTCAGCTTAAAGTTATATACAGTAGATATAGACCCCAACGCTTTTAAAATTGTATTTTTCCCATTAAAAGCCAAATGAAAGAAAGATCAGTCGTCATCAGTGACGACTTACAGAGACTTGAGACCATAGATGCTGTAGGCACGTTTAATAAAAAATCCCTGTTGTTTTAGCCCACATTAATACTCTTGTAGTGTTGACCTTGTGATGTGTCTGTTTTTCAGCTACTTCCAGACCTTTCCTACCCAGGTCCATGTCCAGCAGAGACAAGGACATGCAGTTCACTGTAAGTTCACAAAAACCAACCTCCCAGCTTTTCATTGTTGTAAAGAAATGTAGATAAAAAGTATGGTCCATCTTTCCTTTAAACATGACGTATTACTGTGGTGTAAGGCAGCATGGACTATGATTTATGACGGTTTCCACTGGTAAAATGTAAAGGTTAGGATCTATCTGTCTATCTATCTATCTATCTATCTATCTATCTAATCTATCCATCTTTACTGGATACACACACACACACACACACATACATACTTGTAGTGATCAAACAACTTGTTCATTACTTTTCCATTGATTGACCAGTACACTAATAAATCCATGTGCATTCTTTTCTTAATCAAACTCGAGTTCAGAGCATAGACTGATGTAGCCATAAGGCAAACAGCCCAGGTGCTGCAGGAAAGGCTGAAATCAAATGATCGCATGAATTTCTTGGCTGACCTAAACACAGCGTGGAGAAGAGCAGCACATGATGAATCACTGCTGCAGTGAAGCCAAAGTGAAGAGAGGCAGAGGAATCAAAGAATGAGTGGCTGGCTGCTTTTTTTTTTTTTCTAATCAGCCTTGTGTTAGCAAATGAGACTGGAGCTGCCTAAAGGTACAGGTCTGTGATTAACAGCTCTGCCGTTACAAGGACTAACAGAGAACAACAAATCTTTTAATCAGATTAGTTATGAATTTTTTCCTGATGCTGCTGGAGAGTTTTTTCTACTTCATTAAAGACATCAGTGTATTTAAAAATCAGGAGCAGATCTTTAGTATGACATTTGAGCCCAACAAATATTGTTCAGGTCTTGTCCAGTCACCTACATTTAACACATCGACCATTTTGAATTTAAGTAATTGACACTTTGCAACATGTAATAAGAACATAGAAAGGTTTTCAAAGAAAACTGTATTAATGTAGAGGTTTCAGCTGCTCTATAGGCCTCTGCAGTTAAGTTATATAATAATAATTAGCTACTAGTTATCTATCTTACTAAGACACAGCATAACTGCAGAAAAACAACACAAACCAGGGAACAAACGCTCGAGAAAGTTATCATTGGCTGGTAATTATTAATCAAATTTATAATTCTAAACTTGATGTTCATAAGAAGAAGAGTGTGAATGAGTCAGTAACCCTGCATTAACAGAATTTGTGCTTTTGACAGCGGAAATACGCTATAAACCAGTTATGGGAAACCTGTTGCTCTGTTTTCGGACCAATCTAAACTAGCAGGTAGCTGCATTAGCAAACACTGAATAAGCAGCGTGCACTCTCCCACAGTGCAAATGACGGATACGTTTTTGTTTGTGTCTTTAATTGAATAGAAAAACATTGAGTGACCAACTGGGTCACAACAGCATTGCTTTTAGTTTATTAGTTTGTTGGTTAGTGGCAAATTCCATCACTGCTTAGTCCAGCATCACCTACAGTCTCTTTTGTCCCACGAAAAAAGGCGTTTGCTGTTTGGTGCTCACTGAAAAACAATGAGCTGAAGGGCACAAAAATGCACTGTAGAGCTGAGGGACACTGAAAAGGGACCTGTTATTACTGTCATTTGACTTGTTAATATAACAATATTGATTATAGGTTATTCATAAAGAGTTGTACAGTTCAGTAATGTTGGAAATAAGCTTTTACAGAGGTGAGCTTTGTACCATCTGGCAGCCCAGATGTTATTGTAGTTGTAGTGGTTTATCACTAAAATTATTACAAAATAGTTTATAAACCATTAATAAGTTCATTCATATAACATTTGTAAACTATTACTTATTAGGCCGTGCAACCTGTTTTACATTTGTTACAAAGTCATAACTAATTCTGGATGTGTTCTCCTCATGCCTCCATTACAAGTTGTGGAATTTCACTTTAGTCATCTTCAGGTCATTAGCAGCTCAGTCATCATCCGTGTTTGTGCTTGTGTTTTTCAGCCAACTGCCTTATTACTACAGACCAACTTTTGTCTTGTTTTCATTTGCAGGTTTTTCAGAACTTTGACAGGAAGCAAAGCAGGGAGAGAGATCACAGGGGGGCAAAAAGCAAAGAAAGGGAGCGAAGCAGAGACCGGGAACCCCCCTCAACCCTGAGCCAGATGGTGGCTCGAGACAGAGCCATTCAACAGAAGAGGAGAGAGATAGATGAGGTAGAGGAGTGTCATTTTATATATATATATATATATATTATATATATATATATATATATATATATATATATATATATATATATATATATATATATATATATATATATATATATATATATATATATATATATATATATATATACACACACACACACACACCAGGGAGCCAGGGGAGAGGGCATAGTTATAAAAAGAGGTTGAGTGGAGATAAGAGAAGCTAGGATTAAAGGAGCTGACAGAAGATTTTAGAAAGCGCTGGGAGACATGAGAAAAAAAAAAGGTTTGTTTGTTTCGTTTGAGGCAACTTGAGTGTCATTGTCTTTACTTTACAGAACCTGACAAATAAGGTCTTATTCATTTGTCATGATGGATGGCGTTATTCTTTCAGTTTGTTAATTGAGCAAAAACCTGAAGTGAGGCTGTTTACCTCTGCCCACCAGCACGTGCTTTTATGCCATCTTCAGTGTGACAGACATCACATTAGGCTCTGCTCATCAGCTGCGTATTTGTGCGAGAAATACTGTGTGTGTGTGTGTGTGTTTCCACCCACTTGAAGGAAAAGATGGCATCTTGCTTTTCATATCACCATGGTTGCAGGATTATAGAGGCACTGCAAGATAAGACAGTCTGGTAACAGGTAGCTGATGCAAAATTGTCCACAAAACTGTGCATACAGGCACACACAATACTTGTGAACAGTCTGTATGTGAACGTTTCTGCTGACTGCTAAACCATTCAGTGGTAACTTGAAACCATGACAAGAGTTGTCACCCATTTGTTGTGCTCTCTTCACACTTTCAGTTCTGTTTGCCTGCTTCCTCTGCCCCATTCCCTGCTGGAGAATTTGCCCCCAAAACATGGATGTTTGTGTCTTTCAGGTGTACTATGAGGAATGTCAAATGTTTGGCCTTGTGGCAAAGATGCTGATAGAAAAGGATCCATCTCTGGAGCGTCCCATCCAGTCCTCACTACAGGAGAACCTCAGGGACATCGGTAAGCGCTGTGTGGACGCCATGGAGAAATTTATAGAGGACTATGATTCCAAAGAGCTGTCCCATTAATCAGACACACACACTCCCCTCTGTCTTTTTATCATAGATCTTTCATGTAAAGTGTTGAGAGTTTTCTTTCCACTGATTTTAGGTTGCTTTTCTGTTTATTTGAAATAGGTTTGTACGATTAATCTGCTGCCTGGACACAGTCGTTCTCCCTGCTAAGGTTTTTGCTGCCTAGTTTTGATAGTGTAATGATTAGAAATACACTGGTTGTACTGCTTGAAATGTTCTTATGATGTACAATGTATTTTGACATCCAACTGACATGCTTAATTTATTGTCATTTGTGTTTCAATAATTTAATTTTGTTTACAGCATATTAAACAACATGTGGTTCATAATATTTTAATTGACTCATTCATGGTTAGCTAGACAAGACAACATCAAGTAATAGAAGGAAACACATTCATGTGTCAGCATGTGATTAGGCTAAACAATGTGTGGCCTAATGTATTTGTAAAATGAGGCAAAACGCAGATGTCTTTTAATGTTAGATACAGAGACCGATGAATGGATCAGCAGGACCAATATTGGCTTATAATAGAATTATTGCTATCTGTGTAAATGTCAGTCGATACAAAATGAGCACAGAAATGTGCTGAGATGTGCTTGAGGTAATTTAAGAACATGCCAGACTGAGTTTTTTTTTTTTTTTAATTTGTAAGAATGTCCTGCTCTACACAAACAGAATCTTAGTCACGATCCAGAAAGTTTACTCATCAACAGGAATCTTGCTCAGCCTGTGAAAACTGCGGTGAATCCTTTTTCTGTTGCATTGAAGCGTGTTTTGTCAAGGTGCAGAAAATAACCCTAATGATGTTACTGTGATGTCATCAGCTTGGAGACAATACATTTTAAACAGGAATGATAGATGTGATGCAGTTGCTTGTAGCTTGACTCATACTAGGAACTAGAATTTGTCAGAATTTGGCCTCAGCTGCTTTAAGTTTGGTAATTTTCATTCTTGATGTAAATGAAACATTGGTCCACTTTGAGCAGGTTTCACTGTCACAAAAATAGATTAAAATACTTATTTTTGTTAACCCTTAAAAGTCTGTGATCACGCCGGCATGATTAAGTCACATGCTCTCTTTAAGAAGTGCAGATTTAAAACTTTATGGCAAAATGTATTGCATGTATAGTAAATGAATAGACCAAGTAAGATCAGAGTTATGATCAATGCTTCATGTATGTTCAATTGTGCAAATTAGGACACAGCTCAGCACGAAGTCCCCCGTGGCGATTCTGCTGATGTCAAACTCAGCAGGATAAATGTTTCTTGTGTGGTTGTAGATCTGATATGTTAGTACTGTGTGTCAAAATGAAAAATTAACTGTCGCACAGGTGACGTTGTGCTCAAAAAAATGACACCAGATTTCGGCGTGGTGAAATATAATGGTAAATTACAAAGGTAAAATCAAAAGTACTCAAAAACAAAGAGATATACCCTTGACTTCTAAAGGTTAAGATGGCATCTATTAACACAACCTTTGTTGGGGTCTTCTCATGGATCAAAGTGAACAGATACCTGCAAAAATACAGGTGTAAGACATTTGCACGAGCCACATTTTAGTGCTTTATTGCACCTGAGGGTAGCTTTTCCACTTCAGTTGTGCTTTGAAACACGGGTAATTTTGCACAGCACACATGTTGATGTGCCATAATGGGGAAAATGCAAGTGCCTCAGACTGGAAACAACTGCTTCCCATTTTGGTGAGCTAGGTTCAGCATTTTGCCCGCTGGATCACTGATGTGGCTTCCTTGATAATTCAGGCCGTCTGTAACGACATTAGTTTCACTTGTGCTCTGCTTGTTATGATGTCGGCAGTAAAAAAGGCTCTTCGATTTAAAGAGTAAGGTGACTTTTTGAAATTGCTTTCGTTTGGCGCTTCGGTTTCTGGTGTCAGCACAGGACACTTTAAACCTGCTTAGACATCGCATGCAATATGGACCAAGAAAACATCAGATGTCAGTCACAACCAACCAGAGAACTCAATACAGTTTACATATGCAACATCCTGGTTGTTCATTGAAGTACACTTTATTTTCAGTATGAGACAACAACAACAAATTAACATGCAAGTCTCCCTATCTCTACATCATGTTATACAAATAATGATTCTTTAGTTACAAAATATATAAATATTTAAGACCATATGTACATAACATTTACATTACTTCATCCATTATTTTATTAAGTTCATTACTATATATACATTTAACAGATATTATTCTTTAATATTATTATGCTTATTTGAATTAGTATTATCATTATTATTATTATTATTGTTAGCATTATTATTTTTATTCTTAATCATCTATAGGTTACTCTCAAAAAACAAAGCATGTTGCAGAAGAGAAAACGGGACCATACCTGACGTTACTGTGCCTGAATGGTCAAGGAGCAGAGGCTGTGTGGCGCTCTGTCCTCGGTAAAGCATGGAGAGCTGGCTATGTAGAGCACACGGTTCAACAGACTATTTGTACAAGGTGATAACAGGGCTAGCGAGCCAACACTATATTCCAGCAGCATTTGGATTCCACTGAGGTAAACAATAACATAGCTTGGAATCTAGCACGTAGCTTTCACTATCCCAACACAATTTCTCGTATGTCCACACAGAATAAGTTTCGCTGTCCAGAGCTTGAGTCGCTGAGCTGCGACAAACAGTCCGATCGCTGCAGCTTGACCAGTGTTACTTTCCTTTTCAAACTGTGAAGAAATTGTTCAATCTCTCTGTAACACGGACACACGTACGGACACCAACACACATCATGTTATTTACCTCGACCACAGTATATTGTGGTGGTCAAATTCTTCAGTGCTTCCTGGTACCGTCAGTATAGTTGATTTCCATCACTGTAAACATTTCTGTTGTGTAAGCCAGCTGAGCTTCCTCTCATGATTAGATCATCCTGTGTAGGTGTACACAAACACTACCCAGTGTAGAGTTGTGTAAGCTCACAAGCACAAAAAATAGGCCTTTCTCTCTTTAACCCCAACACACACACACACACACACAAACTCACACACAAACACAATTCACTCTCACTGTCAACTGTCTCACTCTCACCATCCCACTCCCTCTGTTCCTCCTCTTTGTTGCTTTAACTGTATCCTTACCTCTCTCTCTCTGTCATCTCTTTCACTCTCCTGCTCATCCCTCACCATCTCTTTGCTCTATATCTAGGAAATTATGCAGTTTTTGCTCTTCCTCCTCTGACGAGTGTGCAGCTGGCCGTGAATCGGTCCATGCAGAGGTCCATGATGGCCACCTATCCCAGAGGGGCTGTAGCGGTGGCGCAGCTCCTCGTTGTTGATGTAGCACAGCTGCACAGGCCGAGGGATTGATTCACCCAGGAAATAACCCTCATCTCCCTCTGACTCAGAGGAAGAGGAGCAGCTGGAACACCAGGGGTCAGCGGCCTCCATGTACCCGTCACCCCAGCACGGCCCACCCAGCCCTACAGGTTGCCACCCAGCGTTCTGTAGGGTGAGATCTGACGTGGTGCGAGGGCAGGGCCGGTGGGTCTGCTGCCTGTAGCTGCCAGGCTCCAGACCGTACAACTCCCGAGCAGCGTGGCCAGAGGGGAAGCGGTCGTAATCTTCCTGCACGCGGCGGTAGGGCAGCTCCACCATTTGAGTGGGCCGGTCCGCCACCAGGTGCAGGGCGTTGTCAGAGCGAGAGCGCCGAGAGCGCTTGTGGTGACGACCACTGCGGTGCTGCCCATTACCGTGGTTTCCGTGGTGGTGCTTACGGCGTCGTGCTTGTGGTTGCTGTTGCTGTGACACTGGCTCCTGCCCATTTATGCGCCGGCGGGGCATTCGGTCACTCATGGGAGCCATTCGCAGGTTTCCGCTGCTGCCCATCACCCCGACGCGACTTCTTCCGTCGAAGCCCAGTGGCTGAGGGCCATCCCAGTACTGCAGCGGGTAGCCAACTCTCAACGGAGCGTACATGTTGTTGTTGTAGGGACGAGAGGAGGACAGTGATTCAGTGCTGTGGAACTGGACTGAGGAGCTCAGGGTGCCCATGTTGCTCTTTTCAGACACGTTCACACCCGAGTCCTTACTTAGGTCGGGCATGGAGAACCTAGATAAATGCTCTTGACGCTTACTGCCCCGTCCAGAGAGTTACCTGTTAAAACCAAAAATCATGTGTCATATTTCATCTGCTATAATGTCATAGTTTGTCATTACATGCAGTTTACATCACTGTACCTGTAGCATTGGACATAGTCAGGGAGTCTATGGACCCACGAGGCGTCTGTTCTAGCGGAGTGAGGGGCTCATTGAAACTCATGGCATTGATGGGGTTCCTCCTGGTCAGTGGTGGTCTCCCATCTCTCTGGAATCCGTGCAGGCTGATACTTCTCTTGTCAGAGAAGCCCTGGTTCTGGCTCGGCATCTCATTGAAACTCATCTGGGTGCGCAGCTTGTTGGGCCTAAACTCATCCTGGCTGTGTTGGATCCAATTTTCATTAAATGAGTGCCCCCTCAGAGCAGCCATAGGGGTCCTCTTGGCATTGCCTTGCTCCTTCCCCCAGGAATCAGGTCTCTTTCCTTGGTTGGCAGGATTCTGGCCTGGAGGATGAGCATTGGCATTGGGATTGTAGCCCTGCCTGGGATTACACTGACCCAACAGATGTATAGGTGTTGGGGTAGGAGAGGATTCCCTCTGGGGGCCCTCATAGGATGCTGGGACGTAGGTCTCATCCCGGCTCATCCATACCTGGTTAAGGCTCGGGGCACGACTTGGAGTGCGGCTGGGTGTACGGTTAGGTGTCCTGCTTGGAGTCTGGCTAGATGAGACGCTTAAACGATCCATCTGAACAGACAGAGGATCAATTTCCGCGGACAGACGGTCGGGCATGGGTGGAGGGGCGGACTGGCGTGGCTCAGTGCTCCGCCGATCCTGCTCAGCATTCCTACGTTCCTTTTTCCCAATCTTTGTGCTGTGGCGGGATTCACGAGAACGGGCGCTTTGGAAGGCAGAGTCTGAGGAATCAGACTCATCTGGATCCTGATTGATTCCAATGAAACAAATTACAGTTATTGAACTGATATCTAAAAAATAATAAATAGGAAATCACTGATACATACAATTTTTTTACAATAAACTTTCAAACGAATTTCGAACCCCATTACCTGTCCAGCACTGCAGGACCGAGAGCAGAAGATCTGCCCTTGCTTTGGCAGGAATGGGCGGCCCAGAAGAGATCGTTTGCACCGGGCACAGCAAAAACATTCCTCAGTTGCGTGCCAGTGCTGCCCATCATAAGTCATCTGGCCTTGGTCAATACCTTTGGTAAGATGGGAAAAATGTATATTTGATAGTCAAAAACAAGTTTATTGGTAAATACACTGTGGGCCTAGTGTTAACTGCGTATATGTCAAGGTGTTGCTAGATGGGGCTATAGTCCAAGTACTACCAAAAAAATTCCCACTGTTATCAGTGCAAATGGGATTCAAATTACCATAGCAACCATAAAGCACAAGTAACTTATTTATTCTGCACAGTGTACTCTTGTATGTATGCTACAAGCATTATTAACAGTATGACCAGTACTCTGTGTCCACTGCACGTACAACAAAAAAAGAAACCTACCTGATATCCTCAGCTACAACCATTAACACTTGTTAACTTCTCAAAATGGGAAAACTTCAATACAAAGCAGCTATTATCCTCGAACCCTCAAGCCTTTACTCCCTAGCAAATTGTCAGTGTGCTGATAATTATTGTTTTACATTTTATTATTTTATTGTGTGTGATAATCTACTTAAGTAGATCTACATGCAATATGCTGTAAGCCTGCATATACTTTAAACAGATTTTTAAATGCCATACAGTTATTGGCTACGTATTAATTTTTTTTTTTTACTTGAACACACCATATATTGCTAAAACCCTATCGAACCCCTCCAATGAAAATGTCATCGCCTAAATGCTAATGTGATAGCAGCTATTACCAACACTATATAACACTAGTGAATAAATAATATTCTACAATTATAAAGATAATATAGCAAACTGTCTGATATCAGCCATTAGGTTAAAGCTACAATATGCATCATGAGAATGTAGCATGAGAATTCAAATCAATCCACCTGAATTTCAAATACTGACATTGTGTCAAAGCTTGTGGTATCTCACTGATGGGAACGGTGGAATCTTTGACATCTGTACATACTGCACATGGTTTAACCCTCTCTGATTGGCTAGAAGAGTAAGACCCTCTGAAATGCATTTCGCAAGGAAGATGTTGGCACTTCTGCCATAACTGTTCTGTTTTGGAGCGTCAAAAACACAGCAAAAAGTTACATGCAGCTTCGGGTTAATTTTTTGTCAGATGTGCATCTTTAAATTAAATAAAAATATAGACTGAGCCTTTTTTCTCCTAAAAAGAAACGTTTATGATTTTGTGCCCATAGCTTATTACTTTGTAAGATAGCACAAATACATTTCTCCAGCTAGGGGAAGTAATCATTTTCCACAGCTTCCATCTGGATACAACATGGGAGCATCCTCTGTGACACACGTTCACTGTTCCTGGAGCTGGTGATAATAACCATCCACATCTCGCTGAACTAACTCCGCCTCTCCACAGCTGTGCCACACAAGCCAACAGAGCTGATAACACCCACACTTACAATAAACGGCTGTTAGATGTTTTCTGTATATGATGTGGTGTAAGCGTAGGAAAACATGGCCTTGTGTTTTGGTAACAGTTCATATGTGTTAAAGGACTTAAAGCAGTAATAGAAAGCGAGCGTCGTACCTATGTGTTCTCCACATGCGTCACAGTACTCTGCGTAGAGCGACTCGAAGCAGTTGCAGCAGTGTGGTCGTCCATCCTTCATGATGTAGCGCTGGCCACCGAGGGTGGTTTCACACTCGTAGCAGCAGAAGTGCTTCATGTGCCAGTGCCTGCCCTCTGCCTCGGTGCATTCATCAGCAAAGATTATCTGCGCAATAAAGAGATGAATTACTTTAAAGAACAGAGATATTCTACGCAGGTATTTCTTGACGTTGAAGGGAAATCATGCATTCAAGACTTTAAAACTACTTTTACACCTGCAGTTTTTGCAAAGACTACTTTATGGTTACGTTTGGGTATCAGATAAGCTTGTGCTACCAGTTGTACGGAATTATTTGTAAAGAGAACTGAAACTATATTAAATAAAAATGTCCCTCTGTTAAAGAAAACAGACACCTGAACTAGTACATTTTACTGTACTTTGAAGCCCGGCGAGGTTTGTTTACTTAATTAGTGCAACAAACTGTGGCCAAAAGTAATATTATTGCTATCTCAGGCGTGCATGCCACACATTATGGTTATAAAACAAGCAGACTTTCTGAGACATGGCAGGAATACTGAAACATCTTTTCTCTCCAGACCAGTTTAAACTACATCCAAGTCTCTGAGCCATGAACCATTCAGCCATTTCCAACCCGAAGGCTCTGGGCCCAGACAGGCGCACCTCATCACAGGCACAGCAGCGGGGTTTCAGCCTCTCGGCATGGTGCCGGCCACAGTAAATCTTGCCATCCTGGTAGAAGTAGATGAGATCCACCAACAGCTCCTCACACATGCTGCAGACAAAGCAATGAGGGTGCCAGCATTTCCCATGACCCGCCCTCGCAGCAAAAACCACAATGTCCCCTCCGTTTATCTGACCACCGCACTGTAGGAGAGGAGAGGGCACACGAGAAAGGGAAGGGAATTCAGCAAAATAGAGGAAAGATTTTATGTGATAGAAATTATTGGGGAGTAGATGCAATGAAGAGAGGGGAGAGGAACAAACAGAAAAATTAGAAAAGGGGTGAAAGTAAAAGGAAAGATCGAGGGTGGAATAAAAAATGAAACGGTAGGAAAAAAGTGGAGAAAAAATGAACATAAATTCTTAGATATAGAGAAAGAGGGTGGGAAGGTGCCACTAGAAATAACTATGATCTTTGAAATGTTTTCATTTTTGTGTGTATTTTATCTAACAGAACATGCAAAGAAAGCCTAAGCAAGCAAACGCAGTAGTCTTACACATGGCCTGAATTATAGTTTACAGATGGATTAGAAAAAATAAAAAGGACAGAGCCCCACGCTTTAAAGGATGCTGGGTTGGGTACTGTCATAAGTGACTAAGTGCTATTGGGCAAAAGGTAGAAGTACTTGTGGTGGAGTTTACCTTATCACAGAGTGCGCCATTAATAGTGAGGGGGAAAGGACGGACGTTGCCTCTGCCCAGGTTGTCCTTCTTCCGTTGGTTGCTGAAGAGCTTTAACTCTCGCTTCTCCTCCTCATCCAGCGCATTACAGTAACGCACCTGAACAACAGTCGTTTATCATCAGGCACCACTGTGTACGTTTCTAAAGGCTGGAAATGATATTAACACAGGTTCTCATAAAACTTAGAAATTTTCCGTGTCATGTAAAATGTTTTACCTCATTGTCATGTGGTGGCAACTGGTGAAGCAGTTGTTTGATACGATATTTCTCTCCTGGGCTGTTTATGTAAGGAACCTTCTCTTCTGGTAAGGAGTTATAGTACTGATGCACCTGAAACATTCAACACCCAGCATGTGATACTGATAATGCAAAACATCCACATATTAGTACTTGGATGGTCTGCCTGCATCTTCAAGATCAAAAGTGCATGAATTTACACAGACTTTACAGGTTAGAACAACTTAAAGACCAAAACAAAAGGTTTTGTTCCCTGAAAGATGGTGAAGAAATGAAATCACAGATTTTCAAAAGGAGGCTGTCTAATTGTGGACGTACAGGAAGAGTAACAGTCTATAAAATAAACTCAGAGAGGGAAAGGTCAGACACCCGGAGTGCAATTTATGCAGTTCTTACAAGTCTTTCCTCTTTTTTTTGGGTGCTACTCTTTAGTTGCGACAAGTTTGACAATATTCACAAACTATCTTATTCTGCAGGCAGGTAAAACTATGAATGTTAAGGCAAGAAAATTGAAACTCTGACCTGCAAGATAAAGCGATGCTTTAGAACTGAGGGATCTTGCATTCATTACAAAAATTGACACCATACAAGTAATCACATGATCTTTAAAAATACTTGTTATAGGACATTGTTATAGAAATTAGTATAAATTTGAGTTGAACATTGGCGGCCGATTGAAGGCTTTTTGCGTGATCTACCTTGTTATTAATTTACAATGACAAACCAAATGGATCTGAAATTCTGAAATCTGAAATCACTTTCAAATGCATTTATCATGGTCTTCATACCCTCTGCCATTGCAGCCCTTGGAAAACAGTTAGTGTGGCAGAATGAGCCTTGTGCTGCAGACACAACCTTGGACAGCATCAGGTTGTTTAAATTTTCAGCAGCTATTATTAACACTGCTTAAAGGAAGTCACAGTTACTCAAACTGGTATTGCAATTAGAATTCGTGGTGGAGCAGAACTTGATATCTTTGGGCTGAAACTCCTTTTCTATTTGCATGTTAGCAGGTAAAAAGAGAAAACCTTCACTGGTGTTCAAGAAATAAACACTCAAAAGGAACGAAAGCAATCTTGTCACTTGTCTCTTATTTTCAGCAAAGTAGCCTTTGACACAAAGTAGTCTAGTGTTCACTGCAGTGCAAAAATCTATTTTGCAGAAGTTGTTGTGATCCAATTTACATAATCAGCAGGGCGGTGAGGGAGAGGGGAGGAAAAGTGCATCTCTGAGTGTCGCCCCTCACATTCTCTGTAGCCCACTTTCTTATTTTATTCACTGCTGTGAAGGGTGACAGAGCTATCTGAGGTGAGGGACATTTCTCCAAAAACTCCAAAATATGCTTGGAAGGAGAAGAATTTGGTAAGGACAAATTAAATCAAAGAATTTCCATCCCCTTTTCTTGGCTCAGGCTTTGGGCTATTTTAAAAATTAATTCATTAATGTTTATGGAGCTCAAGGTGATATTTTCCTGTTTTGCTTGATGACAAACTGTTAAAAATTCAAAGATATTCCATTTACTACCATAGAAAGCCAGGAAAGCTGGGAACTGTAAGAATTTTGCCTAGCAAAAAAAAAAAGCAGTTACTCATTTAACAAACCTGTTGGGACATTAACTACTAATAATTGACTAATTCATAGTTTTTTTTATTCTAAAATTATGGGAAACCCTACCCAATTTAATTGTTTATTCTCTTGTCCTAAACATGACTAAAACCTCAAATGTCCTTGTATATGATGTGCTGCAGCAGATATTTAGACAGTTTAGTTTTTTATGGTGAAAGAACTATTCAGACCCTTTACTAAATTATGCAATTTAGTTTTTTTTAGGAACATATGCTCCTGAATATATCTTATTGTGAAGATGTGCTTTTAATATCTTCTATGAAATGAGACCCACAGAACAGCACTGGTAGCAGTAAAGATGCAATATATTCACCTCTAAAACATTTTGACTGTGCCTTAACCTAATAAATTAGGGGATTTCAACAATTTCTGATTGATTAGTAAAAGTTCCAGCTTTTTTATTGTGGAAAAGGAAAAGCATAGGAGAATAACTGGGCTGATCGTCATGCTAGAAACTAAATTCTCACATGCATTTGTTACATTTATTCTAAATCCCTTGTAAGTATGATCATGAAAATGTACTTAAGTACAGCAAAATGTCTGTAAATGTTATTATACTGTTCTACATAATATATTAGACTTTTATTATTTATGTGTTAATGCAAAAGTACTGAAAATTTTCTTTCTGCATTACAGTTATCTTGTCTAAACTAGAGTCAAAATCAACACATTATTCAAATTTAAACAAACTGTAATAATGTAAAAGGCGGCAGAAAAGTTGCGAGTGGCTTAGACGGCTAGAAGATTCCCGATTCTGATCGACCTGCCAGCTGCAGCCTGTCTGTGTAGAGTTTGCATGTTTTCCCTGGGTGCTCTGGTTTCCTTGCACAGTCCAAAGACGTGCCTCCTAAATTGCCTGTTGGTATGTGAGTCTGAATAGTTGGTTCCACCTCCCATGACCCTGAACAAGAGAAGGGCTTAAAGATGAAGAATGGATAGATGGATAATAATTAGAAGGGATAGCAGAAAATCCACCAATATTAAAATCTGGGATCTCGAAATGTTTGGCATGTTTGCATTATAGTATCCGCTGGGTCACTGATGGTCAGTAGCAGAATTAATCAGCTAGTGCCTTTTTTTTTTTCAGAAATCGAATAAATCCAATACATCCTAATACATATAAACCCTGTTGTCACACAAACTCAGCCATACTGGGGATTTTGAGCTCTGACAGCTCGATGAACTGCACTGATTGAAATGATTTTTGTGTGAAATTGTGAGTCCCATTGATGGCATTGTGCGGGGAGAAACCAGAAGTGACAAGATTTAAAATCATTACATTCAAGTGCATTAAAAAAAGCAACAGGCAGATACAATTGTCTGCGTCTCCTGTTGGATGGGAGAGGCTGCAGCTTCTTTCAGCATCCTGTCAAGATGGCTGACTGGAGAAAATGACTGTTATCAGCCCAGCTTGTCATCTGTTAACAGAGCTTTTGGAGGCCTGTTGCATTAGTGTGCTACTCTTACTAAATAAAGACCTAAGTGTTTACACCCAATATAGTCGAACAGTTGTTATAGTTTTTATCTTATGTCAGAGCTGACGAAAATAATGGACAAAAATAAAGAAATGATGAGTAAATCTTTCTCTGGATGTGCACAATTGATTACATTAGCTTAGTAATGTGTGCAGTTAAAAGGCATTTAAGCTGGAAATGAGTCCAGTTAGGGAATTGTGAAAACCTGCCGCACAAACACATTGCCACACGTTTTCAATTAGATTCATCCAAACATTCACTGATTCAAATTACTTTAATTCCTCTGGGTTTAAATGTTCGAAATAAAAAAAAAACAGACCAAATTGAAGCTTAGAATGAGAAAGAATCATTAAATGACAAATGGCAAATTACACACAATTATGGAATGAATATCTCATTTTTTAATAAGTAGTCATATAGTTTAGGGTAATTAAGGAAATAGATTTTTTTTTCCCTCATTAAAAAAAGCACAAGACAATATAGGTGACTATGCAATAAGTTGATTGATAAAAAAAATCTCATCATTTGAAATTGTTTAACATCTTACATTTGTTCAGATGTCTTATCGCATTTCCAGGCAAAGTAATCTTCAATGTAGCTGCTCAGTCTGTCGGCCCTTTTCATTATTTTGATTATGGTTGTCATTTGGTCTGATTGTGAACTTGGTTCCTACACAGAGTCAACTTTAACGCTTGCTGCTTAAAAATGTCCTCACAATTATTCTGCCATGAAACGACTGACGGCCAAGTCTCTGATTTGTAGTGAATTGTATGTCATATCAGCCTTTCCCTCTTCCCCAGTCCGACACAAAGACACTAAAACACCATGAAGCGGATTTAATAATAATCATCATCCAATGTTTTGTTTTTCAGATCAGTAGCAGAATATCTGTGGCTTGAAGAAAGAAGACTGCTGATTGCATACCTGCTCAGGGCTGAGGCCGGGGGGAACCCAGGCGTATTCCTCCAGCGCACATCCGGAGTCATCATCAGAGGTGGAGTTCCTCTGAAAGTCGTACATCAGCTTGGTGATGGTCTTTTCCATCTCCAGAGACATGGCTGTCACAACATGCTCCTCCACACAGACTGCTTCAGTGGTCACAGGAGCTACTCCTGTTGAGGAAAAAGACAGGGGAGTGAGACAAAGTGATGTACTGAATACTTTTCATTCTCAAACATCCATAGTAAAAATACATTTAAATTTAACCATATCTGTCGTTTGAGGCTGAACCTGGGCTACACTATCATACTAACATGCATCCTAAAAGCTGCGTTTGAAATTACTCACAATTTTCTAAATAGTGCCCTACATTGAGTGTCTACCATTTCATTTTAGTGTCTGAATTTTGAGGGGGTAAATTGGTTTATTCACTGTCCTCAAAATGAAGAAAATGTACCTACCATCCGTGTATGTAGGCTAATAAATGCCCCGGTGCACTGTTCCCCGTTTTATATGTGCAAATGTCACTATTGTGCGGCACTGCAGGTGACAGTGATGAGAAAAACAAGACAATGATGATTATTTAATTGTTACAAATATGTATTTGGCTGCTCCCTGCTGAGTAAACTGTTGAGTGTCCATCATAAATAGTAACTGAGAGGGTGTGATTTTCGACATGTCTTAGTTTGCTATATTTACATGGAAACACCTGCTAATTAGCACTAAATACAAAGTACAGCTGTTGCAGAATCTGATGCAAATTTTTGCTGATATTTAGTCATAGAATGTGTTAAAAATTTAACATTTTGATGTAATGATGCTGCTTGAGGGATTGAGAAAATTATCCAGATTCATTCTGAAGATATCCATCATACTGTATCTCTGGGATTGTAATACATCACAGAGATGTACTTAAAAAACAAAAAAACTATGAATTTGAAACTCAGGACTTTCACAGCCTCTGACTTTATCATTGCTCATGCTCTGGGGACCAGTAATGTCTGTAATGGTAATTTATCTATTAGGTTTTCATTTCAAACTAAAGGGGTGAATCTGACATTTGAAATGATGTGCCATCCCTGCAGTCATGATAACAACATGGCAAAAAACATTAATAATCCAGATCTATAACATGAAAAATATCTGAGTAATGTTATGCCAATACATTCCCAAGGCATCACTAACAGCAGACAAGACTGTCAGCATTCACTGCTTTACCTGAATGTGTGGATTAGAGATCAGTTTGATCTCTTCCTTCCTGTCTGAGAGGAGAACAGCTGCACACATTACTGACACATGAATAATTAACAGGACCAGGTATCACCTCCTCCACCAAATCAGTATGAAAATGAAATGCAACTCATTTTCCAGGCAACTCTTCAGTGAGCCAGCAACGGGAGCAAGAATGAGTTCTGTTTACATGTCATGGCTTGTAGTTTTGAAAGCTGATAATGATTAGAGAGATATTAGAGTCTATTAGTGTAAAGATGATGGAAACAATTGCAGTTCCTAAAAAAATGTCACAATCTAATACAAAGCTGCAAGATCCATAGCTTGCAGAGGTTGTTGTAACTCACTCACAGAGATAATCAGATCAACATGAGCACATCAACACAGAAAACTCAGACAAACCATGAAATGTCTCGTCAGCGTCTGTAGGATGTGTATCAAGGTCAGAGCTGACAAACACAACACACAATGGTCAGTGAGAAAGTGTGTGCAGGCCATGACATTTCTGATTTGCAGTAATTTCGCCTATTATAGGAGACAGGTCTTTTCTGGCAGTAGACAGTCACACCATTTCCTGCAGATTACAAATCACAGAAAAACAGGGATTAAGCCGCGGCCAGCGAACAGCAGACATTTCCACAGACCGAGCCAGTGAGTCAGCCTCCATCCAAGCGGAGCTGAGTACTGTTTATCTCTCTAAGATGGGTGCTGCTGATTTCTTTGTGAGGAGAGTTCGCAGGTATGTAACCTTGAGCCTCCAGCCTGGCCTGAGGCTGCTCTTCATTAGAGTATGGAGGCTCCGTGAGCGGAGGCCTGCTGAGAAACCTGCAGCCTGTTGCACCAGTCAGACATCAGTTCAAATGTGGCTTATGACTGCAATGTGACAGCAGATCAGTGAAGTAACAAACTATTTTGTACGTTCTGGCATTAATTTACAGTTTGCCATATGCTTTAACGACATTGTTTTACATTCCCTTCATTTTCTGTTTGTCTATATACAAGCTTTTGGGAAAATTAGCGTATTTGTTCTGCTTTGGGATTGCACGAGAAGAATAATATCAGTAACATTTTGCTCATGCTTTTTGTTTTGCTCGGTTAAAATTCTGAAAAAGACACTAATTTGCTTTCTTGTCAAGAGTTGATGGCTTTTTACAGTGATACTACAACAAAATGCACCCACCAACATCTAACAAAACAGCATTTATTGCCTTTTGGTTTAGGCAGATTTATGTGTTTTACTACTTCTTTGCCAGGCACTCTACCTGACTCTATGCCTGGATATATTCACAAAAAATGTTTATTATCAATATTTATTAGTTTTCAATGATTCATAGTCAGTGACAATCTAGTTAGTTTTTCTTCGTTGAGCAATAGTGTAACACAAATCACACTGCTGTTATGTGCTGGCATTCACTTTCATACTAAACTAGGCCTAAATATAAAGCCTGTTTGTAATGTTATTAGCAAAAGCTGTTTCACAGAAATGAATACATATAAATAATCAATTAATAACAGCAAATATGTTTTCTTATGTAATTTCAACAGGATTACATTTTCTAATAATGCATGGAGAACACGTTGGCAAGTGGCAAGTATGTGGATCGGATCTTACAGCATCGTATAGCGCTTGTTGCCTGAGTCTGATCACACACAGGACTGTGGACGTGAACTCTGGTCTCTGGTGTGACAGACATGCTCTTTGTGTGCCTGCCATCCAGCCCGAGCACCTTCTGCCAACTCTGCAGTAGTTCTTCATTCATTCAGGAAACAAACAAACACAAAAATAGCCCCTTAGCTTTTAAACATAATCCAGCCAGTATGTCGCCAACACAACATAATTAGGGAAACACAGTAGTAAACAATATATGAATGTAATTTCAAAGAGAGAGGGTTTTAATATCTCAGCAGGCACATATCTGCAACATGGTTAATATGTCACGAGTGTTTCAGGTGCCTTTACCCTCCCTGTAACATAATGTGTGTTACAGCACAGCTCAGCTTTTACACACTTAGGGGAGTTAACTGATGAATTAATAGTGTCAGTTCAGGCCAAAGCTGCGATATGCAACTTAAGTTAGAGTTAGCATAAAACTCGAAATCAATGTGCCACCGCATGTTCCGTAATCATTACTAAATTATAATAAATGAGAATGCTTTTCAACTTACTAATCAAGAACAACGTACAATGTACTGGGTAGAAGGCAAAAACTTTTAGAAGGGAATATTTCTGCCAATGCTGCTCATTTAGACCCTCCACATCTAGATCATTTTTCTAGCAGAGAAAATATGATTTTTAAAACTTGCAAACTGTATAGTTAAGAGTTTATTGTTAAAAATGTGATTGTAAAAATGTTAAAATGTAAGAAAGACAGCATATGATTTGCGTCCATCATCCAGTTTGGCTTTCCAGCCTTTTAAAGATGTCGGAGGAAAAGTTTATTCTACAGTAGGTGGAGTTGTTTTCTGCCTCCAGCATTCATACCATGCTTGAGTAAAATGTCCCAGATCTGCTTCTCACCATTTACATTCACTCTTTTCACAGTCGACTGTCTGATGCGTTATTTTAAAGTTAGAAACACGCAAGGTCACTTCAAAACACTGACCAGAGGAGCTGGGGAGTGAGCGGCCAACCTGTTCAACCCTGTGAGCCATAGTCACCCCCACACACATTGATGATCCCATCCTCTAACTCCAGGTAAGAATGACAGTATTTACCATAATGTCAGAAATCAAGTGGAGACATTTAATAAACCACATGTTTAACAAGTAACATGATAATGGCTGAGCCATGGCTGTGAATGGTGATGGTTTGACACAGCTTTCTGGGGCCCATAAAGAAAACTGAGGCACGATCGGTTTTACACCTGCCTATTACCTGCCTTGACAAGTTAAAATGTCTGGAAAAAGGTCTTTCAAGATCTGCAGGAGTCTACAGCGTTTTTTCGGGAGTATTCTCTAATCTGAGTAGAGGAACGACAAATTCATACCGACAATGAAGTAACCAGGCTCACCCTCTTTCTCTCTGGCTCCGCATAAGTAAAATCACTGTGAAGCATGTGAAACTCATTTTGCACATACACAGTTAGGTCAAGGGAACGGCGGCGTCACTGTGCGCACCACTGCTTGGATTAATGGTCCCTTCACACCCTACGTATTAAGATGTACTGTAAGCCTCTACTGTGCATTGTTTAACAAAGACTCGGCTTTCGCGTCAAACTGTTTCAGAGTAACGTGTCATCTTTGCACCCTAACTTTTGACTGAATGCACATTCAGCTGGTACAGAAGGCTGCTGATGACTGTGTGACTTTGACGTAATACACACTCGCCAGGCCGACTGGTTAGTCATAACACACTCCTCTGTTCTTCCCCAGCAACACAAGGGGAGAGGAGAGACGAGTTGTGAACTTCTGCTTCCTGGAGGAGGCATACTTTCGGGTAATTCACGCTGCAGAAGGAAGTGGTAATATATTTGGGGAGAAAAGAAATATTCCACTGGTCTCCACTTGGTATTTTTTGTGATATTTTTGGAATTTGTTTGCTGTCCTGACAGTGAATTGTTTGCATAATTTTGATAAATGCTACCACATGCTACCAGTTCTATACTCAGCTGCTTATATTTTATTGATTGCAGTGGATCATGTATGACAACCAGGTTTCCTATATGCCTGATAATACTGTTTAATGGATGGAAACCATTTTAGAAGTTTATGTCCGTGTAACTCTTATTTGTGTTAATTGTGTTTAAATGTTCAAATCCCTCAATAGATAAATAAAGGAAGGAGGGGAGTCACATTTATTAAGCAGTTTTATATAATGTCATTGTCTATTAAAATCTTTCTGTAGCAGTGTGTATGAAAACAAAATATTCTCAAAAAAGCTCTCGAATTGTAAACAATATTGTCTACAACAGCATGTGTTCAACTCCACAATCGTGTGCCATGACGGACTGAGAGACTGACTAATCAATACAAGAGTAACCAATCAGTGAAATTCCTGGGAGGAGTGACTGACTGGATTGAAAAATTGCAGACTCCCTGTCTTGACTTTCCTGCATGATGAAATCCTTTTTCACTTCAGTGATATCAGAAGCACTTCCTGGGTCATGTGATACTGATCAGCTGAAGTTAAAATACTTGACATTTGTCTCAGGAGGAACGAGGGACCACAGTGTGCCAAATCTTCCTTGTACTTTATGACTTTAAGTGGGTTTTTATTGCAATGGTAATGTGAGAAAGAACTACAACCTCCCTCTGCAGGGTCATACTGTACTCATGAATAATTGCACCAGAATTATTGAAGTACAATATTGAATATGTTCTGCCTACATTTCCATGCTAATCTATCGTTTATTTACAGGATATTTTGAATAAATATTAAACATTATTACCGATGTTTAGTATTATTGTGATTACTTTTTTCAGGGATGAATATAATTTAAAATGTTCATTACTAAAAGATTCTCAAACATTTTTAGCTCACTTTAAAAACCCAGATGTTTCATCTAACAAACAAACTGTAGGTCAATATGTGGATTTTTGTGTAGAGAGAAATTATGCTTCTTTCGCTAGTTAGAAGATCATTGTACAATGAATCTGCACATAATTATGCTGACATTGGATATATGTATTTAATCTTACCTGCATATGCTTTTTTTATGATGTAAAACTAATATTTAACTTGTGTGTGTGATTTTCAGTAAATCTGTAAAGGTTTCAACAACATTCCAAAAGTTATAAAAAAATAAATCATGATGGTGATGATTACGTTTTGGATGCAAATCCATATCAAAAAACATAATTCTATTGAGAAATTGACACTTTTATTTAAGATAACTGATCTTCTGAAACAATAAACTTCCCAGTAGGTTTGAATGCTTTTTATAGGCACTGAATTTACAGTTTTTCACCCTTTCTATGGAAACAGCCAGGCGCTTTCTGTGAATCTGACACCTCTCAAATATTGGCAGTTAACTGGTGGCTTTAGTTTGGGAATATAGATTTAGTTTTGCTCATTTGGAATGTAATAACGTGACTGTGTAGATGACTATTTCAACCATGCACACTGACTAGAATATGGAGAAGAAGACAACATCCAAACGCGGTACCTCAGTGAAGCAGCAGTCAGCCAACTGTAGGTCAGTTGGAAAAACTCTGCAAGTTGCCGTGGCAACCGATTGGTGCGCAAAGTCTTGAACACCCATTTACTAGTGTCTGAAAAAATGTAGGATTTTTATTGATTTAACAATAAAGGACAAGCAGAAACTACGATGTTTTTCTTCTACCCAGAATTATTGTTTAGAAGCATGAATATTTCTTCTTCAGTGTTTTTTCCTTACATCCCATGGCAAGGGTTTTCAATAGGTGATGTACAAAGGCAAATCACCTTTTACAGATCATAAATCATCACTGAATCTGAATTCATACTTAACCTCATTTACACATAAATGAACTGAGATTAATCAACAACTCTGAGAAGATCTTCATAACAAACTGGGTTAATTTTGAGAACAAAGAGACTACCCTCTGCGTCTAAAGCCACAGTAGCTCAGGTTTCAATCGGGGAAAATCCTCTTGAATACATACAGTATCTCGAAATAGAAGGAGAGCGGGAAAAAACATAGAGAAACAATAGAAGGCTGTAGATGCAGTGTTAAGAGCAAAGCTTTTTCTTTTTTACATGTCATGCTTCACCCACCTCCCTCCTTCCTCCTCCCATCCTCATGTGCCTCTGACAGGCTCTGTGTGGGTGTGCATGAGAGAAAGAGAAGGAGAGGGAGTGATGGAGAGAAAAAGCTCTTATTTATGTAAAAGCTGACATGAGAGGAGGTGCTCAGCTGAAGCACAGAGCCTGACCAAGGCTCTATTAACTCTTTACAGTGAGAGTAATAACAATCAAAATCAACTGTTTGGTCTCCGTGACAGAAGAAACCATGCAAAGCCAGCTTCTAATCTGCTAATGCCAACAGCGATTACAATTTACCTCGGTTAATAAATCCCGTGTACCTCACCCCCACCTGTACATTTTAACTGCCCTCTTAACGTAGCAGTTTTATTGTGTTTTTGTGTTTTTTCTTTAATTAACAAGATCAACTAGTGCTTTGAACTTAATCATTAAAGTAGATGATAAACATTAATGTGTGTCATCTCAAAAGCTGCTGAAGAGTATGACACTGAATGCATTCAATCCTAACACAAAAGCTGAACAAAAAGAACGATATTAATTGTCTCTACATGTTCTTGGTTGTCAGCTAATCTAGGCAATTATTTCACTGTAAACAGCCACTGCGTGGTATTATTATTTCGACATACAGTAATTAATCATCCTTTGCCTGTTGTGGACTCTGCTGCAGCAGTGTGGCTGACAACAGGATTTAGGAATGCTGCTTACCATTTACTGCATGAAACCATTTAGTGCATGAAACAACTGAAACCACTAAAACCAGATGCAACACAGTCACATCCTTCTCTCTCTTCCTCTCTATTGGTAATGGCAGCACTTTACCACTTTCAGCCGCATCACACATTATCAAAGGCTCGGCACAACCAATGAAATATTAGAGTACAGTGGGAGGTTTGAAGATTTTTTTCTCAATATAGCCTACATTTTCAGAACATACGCTCCTAATGTTAAAGAAGTGGTGGTGGTTGAGTTTGCAGCCAGGCCTCCTCTGTAAAACATCAAACCCTTCAGCAATACGTCACTGGAAGAAATGTGGCAAACAAATACACAATGCGACCAAGTACATAAAGTGAAGATCAATCACAGAAACACTGAAATGCACGTTGCTTCTCATAAGCAGGCTTCAGTGGAGCACAGTGGAAGCATAAAAAAAGAATGTGGATGATGTTGATGTCTTGTAATGAATAGTCCCATGTACTGTAGCTTGTCAACAGCCGGGCCTCATTCATTTTACAGATACTGCTAAGGCAACATAATTATCTGGAGATACCAAGTAATGAATCAAACTGAGACAAAACCAAAACAGAATCAGCAGCTTGCATTTGGCAGTGTTTGTTCAGTTACTATGCAAATGTGTCTGTAAAACACGACTGGAAAAGCTGAAAATGATCTTTTTGTCAAGACATGCTTTTCTCTGCAAATTCAAAAACTGTATATACAGAAAAGCATTCAGAGACCGTGTGTCTCTGTGCCACGAATATTCTCCTAATCATTCTTTGAAAACTCCTAATGACAATCATCTGCCATAGTGCCTTTAAGATTGGAAAAAATAAAAAATAAAACCCTAGACGTGTTTTGAAGTAGAAGAGGATTTTGATTAATTTCATTTTTTTTTTATCAGATTAGAATTTTGCTTAAAAAAGTAGATTAAACAGATATGCTTTGATATCTGTTTATTAAAACTCGTTTTCATAATCTAAAGTTGGGATCCTTCATACTCGGCTCCCAGGGCTACACTCGAAAACTAATTTGTTGGCTCAGCTCATTCCTCACTTACATAATCGACTGATATAATCAATTTTACGGGACAACAGATGGATGAAATCTGGTATCATCCTCTTCACTTCAGCCAGTTTCCTGAAGAAAATTGCTTTCAAATGGCTCAGCACAGGTACAGCATGGAGTGACATTCTGGGCTGAGTGTACAGAAAGGTAAAGTGACAAATCCTGCGGTTAAAAAATGGATGATTTTTGAATGTCTGACATCCCTTCACAAACATTTAAATACGCAGATTCTCACTGATCCACGGTCATGCAACAAAGCACAGGGCAGGACTGAAACAGTAACCTACTGCTCCACTAACGCTGATGTGTGAGCCGCCCTACTGGACTTACGACAGACCAAAATGTCAACCTCTTTACCCCTCCCCTGCTCAAGTCACGGTTATCGCTGATTAATAATAAAGGGCTCACAACGCACACACAACAGACTGCCTACACACACCCACTCCCCTCAGCCTTAGGGAATTATCTCACGCAGTGGGGAACAAATGTGCCAGAGCACAGTAACCTTCCCTGCAGGATAATGGCACGAGGACCGGTCACCATGGAGTCAGGCTGGTTGAGTAAATACAGTAACCTGTGCCCAACACTCACAACAATCAAACAGAAAAACTCAGAACAGCATGGCAACAGAACAAGAGGTTCAACAGGAAATATGTTATTCATTTATCTAAATGTAGGAATACAGATGGGGGAGCTGACAAAGTAGTTTGTGCGAGTGTGTGTGTGTGTTTGTAGGTATATTTGAGCAGGATAGAGGATAAAATGTATGACTGCAGATAAGAGATTTCTTCGTCAGATTAGTTCTGACTGAGAAGAAACTGTGGAAATTTACAATGCAATCTTTCAAGCAAATTCAGTGTCCTTCAAACCTCCATCTTGTTTCTTAATCTTAATGCGCACAGAAGGGGAGGTGAATGTGTGTGTGTGTGTGTGTGTGTGTGTGTGTGTGTGTGTGTGTGTGTGTGTGCGTGCACATTCAATGGCTCTCTGAGGTCTGTGTGGAAAATCATTACCAAGGATGCTATCATAAAAACAGCCAATACATCGCTAAATGGAGTCTGCTGTCAGAAGCCTGCAATCATTTTTCTCTCAGATTCAGATTTTTACGACACAACTATTCATTAGCAGATCAGATCTGATTGGCTGTCAATACAATCAAATCTAAAATTATGTAACCCTTCATTTCAAAAACAAACAGCTCTCTTGTAGAGCCAATCAGCTCATAATCCATTTATGAGGATTAAATTCTTACCGCAGCTTATTTGGATCAAGACTAACAAGAAATTAATTGAAAGGGGTTTGACCCTATAGGAATAAAGCTCTGTGGTTCAGCTGGCAGAACAGACTGAGAGGAGCTCACAGTGGGTGACAACACTGGTGATATGATTGGGAACATGGCACACACTATAACTGGCCGTCAGCATTACTAACTCAGTGTTGTCATCAGAAGACAAAATTATCATGAGCCGAAGCTGAGGATCCTGAAAGCATAGACCAACAGGCAGAAATGCTTAAGGCAAATGAATTAAAGCATACACTTACACACACACACACACAAACACACATGTTCATGTCCCTGATGTGCTAATTGCTGGAGGTGTGTTTCTAAAATCCAAAGTAGGGCTCTCTTACCTACAGATGCACAAAATTTCACAAGGACCTGAAAAGCTGTAATTAAAGGGTGACACATTTCTGCTCCTCTCCCACTGTGTGTGGGATGGCCTGAAATAGAATTGCAGGGTTTCAACAGGCCAATTGCACTCTACGCTGCTGCACAGGCGCAATCCTGCAGCTTAGTGAGGGAAATGGATACCGCCTGTGTTCATAAGACTCCCCATCTTTGCGGTAATTTTACCATATGATTTGACAGACAGGCGTGATCAGGTGTGATGACAGGAAACGCTGAGGGGGCAACAGGCGGCTGTGGGAGAATGGCTCTCTCTAAAAAGGCAACACACACACACACACACACACACACACGGGACCAGTCTTCCGGACTGAGCTTGTGACCTGTGTGAGGAGTGCAGCTGGGCGGGAAACTGTGCATGTTCTCCCTCGACTGCTGCTGCTGGTGATTCACAAACCAATTCCTGTTGTGTGATGCCATTTACATCATTTGCCTGAGGGTGTAAGCTTTAATACGGGAACATAATTATTCCGCCAGGCTTTGTGTTGGGTAGTGGGGGTACATGTGTGCTATATCTGTGCAGCCATGTATTTATTTGTCTGTGCCTGTGTGTGTGTGAGAGAGAACGAGAGCAAAAAGGAGGAAAAGACTCTGTTGCTATGCATTTTTACACGTCCTCCCACTGGTATCTTCACATGAACCATCATGGCAGAAACAAGTCGAAGACAGAAAGCCGAGCCATTTTCATGCGAAGCTTTCAGCAGTAAAAGCACTGAAAGCTTCACAGTAGCTGCAGAGATCTGGCGAATTCTTAATACTGTGAGGAAAAAAGGGTTTAAACCCTCTAAATTGCACGTTGTTTTGCTAGATTGCTCCATTACTCTACCGGATTCCAGTGAGCAACGGGAGAAGTCGCTGCTCTATTTTATTGTTGAATCAAAGCACTGTGTTATTTTCACAGTTTGACCTGTGGTGAAGATTCCTGCAACAGTATATGGGTTATTATGTAATGTTCGAGTTATGCAATGGCTCACAAACTAGGTGTCCGTTTGACTGAATTCTCCCACTTACTGTAAATAAAGTAACATGTGGGGTTTCCATGAGGACACCATTTAAAAAAGTCTCAAGTTTTTAAAATGCTTTGTAATTTGCATCACAAAACATCTCAGGTGGCAGTTTTTCTGCAAATTCGATCAGAATTACATGTTTCCATTCTCTACTAGTGTTCAAATATCAGAACTTGGTCTGTCTAGGTAAACGATGCACAGAGCTACTTGTCAAGTTGAGTGCCATTAAACTGCTATAAAAGTGAGAAAAATATATGCAAGATATAGGACAGAAAACTTCTTTTTTGTTTTATTTTTATGTAAAAGATGTGTATTACTGCGAACATACATTACAGTCTTATGATTATGGCACCCAGATCTGATAAATTCCCTGCCTGCCCCATGATTTATTTCTGCTTCAATAAAAGGTAATAAAAGGTCTGCTTCAATAATTCGCTCAAACAAAATAACCCTGATTATCTGTGGTAATATGTGGTAAGGGGGAGGCAGCGGCTCAGTGACAGTTCTCAGTCCAACTCCCGCTGGCCTATAGGTGAAGTGGTCCTGGGCACAACACTGACTGGTCCAAAGCCCAGGAAAAATTGGAGAGGGCTGAGTCAGGAAAGTGTGTGGACAACATGATCCACTGCAATAACCCCAAGATTACAGAACAAGCCAAAAAAAAAACATCAAAAAAGCATTTTTGAATTAATTCCCTTAGCATGTTAGATAAAATTTTATATTGTTATGACTATTACTGCATACGGACAGTGAAACAAAGTTTTAATAAAAAAAAAACTCATTAAAGTCTATTGATTCACTCATCAGCCAGATATTCAGTCGAACAGATATTTTTTAATACTTGCATCAGCACTGCAATGTGATCTATTGCTATGCTCATAGGTACATCCATCACTGACAATGGCACACACATGAAATACAAGCATTCACGCACACACACTATGATTAATTAAAGAACAAGTCATTCATTTATTAAAGTAAAGAAAGCCTTTTTCTTTTATGACATCTATGACTGATAACAACTTGGCTTCACCGTGACAGCACTGTGTGAATTTCACATCTCAGCACTTTCTCCACCAATAAGGTTATAAATATATTTCCATAATCTCTCTTTTACTGGCAGCAAACTAGCCCCATTTTTTTTTTTAAACTAACGCAGAAGGGCTGACAAATGTGTGGATGCTGCCATATGGGAAGCGTTTACCGCTCTCCATGCATGTGTAAAATGCTGTGCATACGACAGTGACATCTTTTGGTGTTCAGTCTGGAGAGGAGCTGTCTGAGCTCTTTGCAGTGTTACGGGTCACTATGTCAGGCAGCACGAATGAACGGGAGTGGCACCCTGGAGAACGGAGCAAGTCTCTTCCCTGGTATTCAGTGTTCATAGAAACAGCAGGTTAGTCCAAAATGATTGGATTGGACTCGCTTGGTCAAATATTTTTCAGCATCACAAGTACAGCCATAATTTAGCTGCGAACAAAAAACTACAGAAGAGAGCATAAAAATGGTATTAATCAAAAGAAAAATGGTACAAATTAATCATTAACTTCAACAACAACAACAACAACAACAGGCTGTGACTGAAGCCTTGGGTTATAAGAAAGGGAGTCCAAATCTGACTACGAAGAGTTGGGTACCAAGCCAAAAAGCGTGGAGAGAGTAGCCATCAAAGACATGACTCATTTGACACCCTCTGTCATTGTTGTAGCCTTTTTTAAAAACCAGTGCTTTTGTGCAGCTACGTAATCAACAATGGACATGCAATGACTCATGCCAGAGTTGTTCCAAAATGAACAAAGAAATAAAAATTGGCTATGAGAGTACAAAAGAAGCAGACAATGAGATGGGACAAGTCAATGAGATCTCAATGGATCAAGTCAAAACCAGACAAAGATTCTGAAAGGAACAAATCTGTGTATGCCTGTGAAGGTCTGAAACGGCTGCAGGTGTTCCCACTGAACTTGTGAACCCCTCACACCCTCCATGTCCGGAAAACCAGAATTACAGGCTGGGACGAAAATTATATTAGGCAGTTAGCGGTAAGAGTATGATTACATATAGACCAGTAGGTGCCACCATTATCTCTGATAGAGGCTTTTTTTTTTTTTACTGCCCTCTGACCCAACTGCACTGCAGTGGGATACTGCAAAAAAGTTCACTGGAGTTCACCAAGACGAGGACCCTCTTGTCTGTAAAACGCTTTCATTCATAAAGGGAAGTCATGACAATGCAACAAGTGCAAAAAGGACAATTCTGTTCTATGTAGAAAGGTGATCAGTTACCATTAGCCTAAAAGCCATTCAGCTAACAGCTAAGAGCTGTAGACACTATCACAAAACATAATTAACTAATGAGAAAAAACCTGGTGGCCATTAGCAGTGAGTCTGTGCAGCCGAAGGCCAATAACAAGATGTTGCACCTAAATGGGTTACAGCATCGTACAAGGGACGATTAGTGTGTGTGCGTGTGTGTGTGTGTGTGTGTGTGCAGTGGGGTGGGATAAAGGGAACAATTATGATACCCACTCATTTTATGATAAAAGCTGCATGTGAGCTGGAACGAGAAATAAATATATTAAGTAGCTTAATAGAGGGCAGATAACTGAATGAGATTTACTAAAGAAAAGACAGAAAGCGAGATGGAGATTTTGTGGAGCAACATAAAAGGGATAAATGGATAACAATGGAGCGGATGAGCCACCAGATCCAAGGGGACGAGGTCTGTTCCTGACTGAAATGGAGACCAGTCAGCCTTGACACTGCCAAGTTTCAAATTTAGGAGGATCTTCAACTTGTATGGAACATAAAAATTGTAAAAACAAGATCAAGAAAAGTTTAGAAGATATTAGAAAAATATGTCAAGTAATAGTTCTTTAATGCCAGAAGTAAAAACCTGCAGCAACCTTTTGAATACAGTTGTTTAATATTAGAGGATTTATGGGGAGTTCTTATTCTTTATTAACATATAAAGAGTATGTAAAGAACTATTTGTGTTATTGCTTTGTGTCATTTTTCCAGCTGATTTGATAGTTAATGTAAAAATGGGTGTGTGATGATCCAAGTGAATTTCTTTAGTTCCAGTGAATAACCTATGGACATACTGTAAGTGGAATATTGTAAAGTTTCTCAGGTATTGGAAAAAGACTGAAGGAAATGATTTAAATATTAAATATTCATGCTGTCCTCCATGTTTTTTTTGGGGGGGCGGCTGTTTATACCCTTGAATATTCTGCTATTCTGATTTTGATTTTGTTTGAGTTTTAGGAGTTGAACAGTATTAATTTGAAGCCTAAATATACATGTTAGTGCTATGATCAAAGATAATTGGAGAATTTAAATTTCCGGCTCGACAATTTGTCGACAAATGAACAGTGCTGAAGCCGTGAGTGGATTAGTAAGCAGTTAGACACATTACCTTCATAGTTAAAACCACAATAACTTTAACAAGACAAATAACAAACTCATACTGTATGTGGCGGTATATTATAGTACACCCTGAGCTCATTGAGATTCATTAACCCCTAATTAGTTTTTAACAACAAAGTTCTTGTCCAACAGCAATAAATCTAATATAACATCAGTTCAATGAAGCCTATAAGATTACACACAGAATGGAAAGCTCTGATTATGGTGTTGGATTAACAAGTGCTATTAAATCATGCCTGTTAAAGGAGTAGGAGGTACTTAGCTTCTCCCAAGCTATTACTGCATGATTTAGAGCTCGTCTGAGCGATGCCCTGCTCAGGCCATGCATGACACTGCAAGCCCAGGAAAAGGTGGCGGTGTTGGGGGGTGGGGGGGGATCCTGCTGTTAAAAAAAATCATTAGCTGAAACCTCAAATTCAATTACCTCGGTGGTACTGGATCTCCCCTGATGGTCCTCCAGAGGAGTTTGCGACCAAAATACCTCCCACAACCCCCGACTCTTGTAAACTCTCCTGCCGGATGAGAGGGCAGGCATCAGGAGGCACCATTGACGTGAACAACACAATCAGAAATAGTCAGTGAAACATTTAGGGAGCTGGCGGGGAGCAGTGAAGGTAAACAAATACAAATCAAGCCCAGAATGAAGGGGGCATGATTTGTTGTGCCACAGGTGACCGCACAGCGGGGCAGGACACACACACACACACACACACACACACACACGCGTACACAAGCTTTTACACAATGGCTGCCACTTTAAATCAAACTTAGAAACCTCCAGCAGAGGAAGTACTCAAATATTTTATTTAGGTAAGAGTAGCAATTCCCTGTGAAACGTATGCAGTATCATTACAGTGTCCCTACAGGAAAGTATTAAAATTCTCTCATTTACAGTAAAATGCCCTCTGATATAATTGATACTAACTGTATTATGCATATCAATATGTAGGCTGAAATTTATTGCTAGTTGAGGTTAAGCTAGTTTTAACTAGTTTACATGATGTAGTTAGTTTCTTTATTTATTCAATTGGTCTAAAACTGTTATTTAAATGCGGCTGGGTACAAAATATTTTGTATTATCAAAAAGAATAATGACAAAGGATGCAAACTTTATTCAAAACTTGAAACATAATGCCAATGCACACTCAATTAGTAAGGTGCAGATGTTCTTTCATCATCAGAAATAAATTGTCAAGATATACCAAAGAACATGACAGTAAAAAAGTATAGATTTAATGGTGTTTGCAGACCTTTTGACAACTTAAAAATATAGCAAAGTTAGAAATGTGCAGTGTTTTTATAAGCAATTGTGGACATTTGTGTGTAAAGTGTAGACAACTTGCAACTCTAGTGGTCATTGCATAAGTATCCCAGTAAAATGCACAATATTTGTCTGTAAAATGTGGTGGAGCAGATGTATAAAGTAGCATCACACAGAAACACTCAAGTGACTATAGCAGATGCCTGATTTAGTTTTCATTACTGGATATCTCCTGTAAGTGCCTTAATTTCTGTCCTCGACCGTGTCCCCTACAGAAAACAACCTAAAGAAACACATTACATTCAAAAAATGAGAACGAATGCTTGTGTGTGTGAAGAGAACAGAAAGTCAGAGAAGCAGCGGCAGGAAGGCGACGTGTAGGCTGGGAGCACCTCTCTACACTCTTGGCTTCCGGGCAGCCCTGAGGGAACAGCTGAGCGCCGCAGTGAGAATTCTGTTGGTACACCACGGGCTGAGAGAAGCGGATAAACAGCGATCAGCTTATTCGACTTGATCAGAGAAGTGATGAGGCTCACAGGTGACGCAGCAATTAAAAGGATCCGTTTAAAAGGAGTTTTTAAATGTGTTGCACTGGAGGTGTAACAGTTAATGGCGTCACCTGCAACGTATTCCCATCTTCTCTGAGTGTTGAGAATGACGCAGAGCTCATCAGAGGGAACCAAAGATTGTGCGTTGTAAAGTAATTCTATTGCAGCCACATGGGGATGGTAAATTTAATTTATCATGTGCACATTGATAACTTTTCCTACATCATCTCATGGGTTTAGAGGTGCTTTTACACTTACGTACATTACATAAATTGTCTTGTTAAGAAATCAGAAATTAAATCAGCTTAAATGAATAAAAATCCACACATTTGCATAAAAAGCTCTAGGAAGGGCAATGTTAGTCTGTCATTGATTTCACCTCTATGGTCCGGACGAAATTATCTCAACATCAATGATATTTTGTGCTCTCTTTTTAATGAGCAAGGATGAACTGTAATACCCTTAGTGTTTCCTTAAGTTTTCATTTTATAATTGCAGTGTATGACTAAATACTGCTTGTGTTTAGTGCTATTTAACAAATGTTAGCAAATGCAAAACCTATTACCATTGTTTTTGTGAACATGTTAGCATTTAGTTCAAAGTATTGCTGCATATAAATATGCAAATGCAACGTGTTAATCATTGATGTTACAGCTCAAACATTTGGACTCTGCATTCAGTTTGAAAACATGGGTAGAAATGACAAAACTATTATTATAATAGTAATGATATCACTGTAATTATGCAGATTACTGCATAATTTAAACTTATTGTGTCATATTATTGGCTATCCCAATCATAACTTGTATTTGCCAAGATGGAATAAAATAAAAAATATATTTAGTACTTTGTATAAAAATTAAAGGGGGCTCCAGGTAAACTCATGAATGAAATGAAGGTTTACAGTATACTATAATGCAAGTCAAAGCAATATTGCTCAATATGAAATAAATCTTTATTCCTTTATAGATCTATGGATTTATATTTATGCAGTTTTTGTCTTTATGCTTTTCAGTTTTGACTTCTAAGTTCAAATAGGAGAGCTACTGAAAATATAAGAAGAATGGGGAGATGACAAAAGTAGCAATCATCCTGCCTCTTACATCGCAGTGGTCGGGGTTTCCATCCATCTTCTTGTCTCATGCATGCCTGTCCTTTAGTTTTTCTGAGACGCAGAAATATATTGAGGTCTGCCATCTTGAAAACATTCCAATTGCTCAAAATGTCTTTCGGAGCATTTTGAAGAACCTGTCAAAAAGAGCTTGGAGCAAGAAGTGCATCTCATGCATTCTTATGGGTGCTACATTAAGTCTCTTGGTATATTAAATAGGTAAGAGTTTACTGTAAGTGCACTTTGTTTTAGCATTTATTTTTCGAAGTGACTGTTGTTAATAAAAATATTACTGCTTGTACTGACAATATAAAATATAAAAGTTTATGTAATGCTTCTGTGCACTAAACAGGGAGGGGCTCAAAGGGAAGCATTTGCATTAAAGTGCAATATTTAAAAACTATAATTTAAAAATAAAATTAAAGTTAAAAGTTATTTTGTTTGATAATAAACTTTAGAATGTGCTTTAGGTTATTTTAAGAGTTTACCTGAATTTTAGTTGTAATACTTGTAAAATGTAATACTTATTTTACTTATTTTAATCTTATTTTAAGATTATTATTCTTATTTTAAGTAAATCGGCATCAGTTAAACAGAAAGCTTAAATTAGTTCATTTTAAAGTAGTAGTGTGATTTTTAAAAATCATAAATACATGCTTGCACCAGCTTCTGGCATTGTCTTAATTCGTTTTTTTTCCTTTGGGTATTTTTTTGGACGTGTAAGCACATGGATGAGTGTGAAAATGCCATTTCAGACACGCAGTAATGATGCCATTAGTATGAGGACAGAGTGAGTACTGAACCTCAGGGCACAGCAGCACCACAGATGATTCCCCCAGAGTTACCTTTTCTTGCATCCATCACTGAGGCCAAACTAGCACCACAGTCAACACCAACCACGCCAGCAACATCACGTTGATGGCCATCGTGTTGTCACTCTGCCTTGGCAATAATCCACACACCTACACTCCTACTGCATCTCTCATTTGTCCCTGTTTCTTTCTTCCTCTACACTCCTCTCTGGATATGATTTTTAATTTAAGGGAAACAGTCTCTGTCTGACTAAGCATAAGCTGCACATTGTTCTCTTAGTGATCCCAATTGTAAGCCAATCAGCACTTTCTAAGATACACAGATATTGGGTGGAAATTGCTGAGAAGCACAGTGCCACAGCACTGAAGAGACGCACTGTGGTGAGTCAAGTTTGAAACCTTGAGCTTCTAAATCTCTCTGCCTGTCTCTGCTACTTCTCCTGTTCACCCTCCTTTCTTTGCTTCCTCCAACAAAAGTGTGTTGGGGCCATTTTGAACTAGAGGTCTCACAACTGTCAAAGGGACTGGCCAATGAGAGAGCGGAGGACCAGATGGCAGCAAGAGTGGGTCCAGATGGGGATTTTTGGCCAGAACATCGAGGTTAGTGCAGAAACACCTTGACACTAAGTGCCGAGGAATCTTTAAACAAGCAAAGTGAGTCAGGAGGTTGGCACTGATGAGTCCTGTGTCATGTTCCAGACATGACCACTGAAAGGCTTTGGAAACAATTACAGAAGTTTGTATGACCAAGTCACAGGACAATGAGCTTTAACGAGCAAGTCAATCATTGGTTTGTTCCAGCCAATTACGGGGGTTTTAATATGGTGCTTGGGGAACCATTAGTCAGCAGACAGCAGGCAGCCGCCTGGAATCATCCAGGATCTACTTCAAGAGCAGCTTGATTGTGATAATGACCAGTTGGAGGCTAAATATTCACCTTGCACTCCACATGGAAATCAGTCAGGCTGTCTGCACCCACATTACTGTACATAAGGCAGGGTTCTCTCCGCGGCCTTTAAAGTGTATTTTAAGATAGGTATGACTCTGTAGCGTTCGGGTACCAAACGGCTCATTTTATCAGTACTGTGAGCACGTTGCTCACTCATAACATATCAGCAAAAAAAAAAAAAACATGATCAAACACACGTTCAGTACATGTGAGCTGTGTGTCAGGCCAGAGCTTGTTTTAGATGTCACAGGTTTAAAGGCGTAAATGTTTAAAGATCTTCCTCTGAATAATGATTTCTCACAATGACTTTTCAGCATTTTGACTGTGTGATACTCTCTATTTTTGTTACTGATAGCAACTCTGACTCCAAATAATGTTTGCCGGGTATGTTCACAGTAATGAAGGAACATGCCACCCAGAGCGATAGAATGTCTTACTGATGTGTTTTTAATAGCATCTGGACAAAAATAAGGCTTTTTGTTGGAGGCGATTAAGCCCCATAAAGCTTCAGTAGATCAATTCATTGATAGTTTTTAACTTTTTCTAATATTTTTTTGTTGCTAGACTCAAACAGATTTTTCCCTAAGCAGTAGTACTAGCCACTGTTGGCCCTGTGGCATGTTGGGGATTTACTTAAAATAGTATATAGGATGTGTAACCTCTTTGAAAAGAGATTTTAAATATTATCTTCTAGCTCCCAATGTGATATGAAATGTGTGAGATGGCCTCAAAATGGGGAGGGTCCTCAATGGCCCTTAAAAAAGAACTTAGCTTTTATTAGCATTTTAATATTTTATCTTAACATTATAAGTACTACACCAAAGTTGACTTATAATGTAAAAGGCGAATACATTTAAGAGCATTTAATGAAAAGTGATTACTAAATGAGTTATTAAATTTAATACTTTATTACTGTTTTTGTCATTGCAGTAACAAACATTTCTGATGCAAATAAACCATATTAATTAAGATTGTGCGGTGCAGAGTTTAAATGCGTTATTAACATTTTATTACTGATGATGACCCTGGTAACCGATTCAGATGCATGTAATTACTTTTTAAATAAGTTATTTGTACAGCATTATATTAGATGCAGTAGAAGGGTACAAGAACCCACTGAAGCTGCATACTGTAGGCACCTTGTGCTGCTATTCTATGGATTTGTGTATGATTTTTTTTTTTTAATGCTGGGAGTTTCACATGCACATGTGCTGGTACAATAATTTGCAATGATATCTTAATGACAATAAGTAGTTTTGCTGCAGCCAAGCATTTCTTTTGGCCTGTTTTTCTTGTCAAAATATCCACCAATACACAAATTCATATGTAAAAATTATGTTTTGACACCTCTTTTATAAACTTACCTTTGAGATTTAGTTATGGGTTTGTTAAACCACCAAAGTTAGTAACACACACCTCATCAAAGCACGTGATGTCATGGCTGGTACAGTACCGTCAGTAAACTCCTCACATGTTCACGTAAACGACTTATTAGACGTGGATATGAATTCACTGCCACCAAATTCATTCATGTTCCACCTGAGGCGTCCAGTGCCACAGAGGTTTCTGGGACAGCAAGTAGAAGCACATGGCGTCATACTGTATGTCCCACTCTTCTTTCCCACTCGTCTTTTGATGTATTGTGGAAGGACTGCTTCGGTCTTGTCATCCATGTTGAGTATTTCTACTAGATGACAGTGTGTGCTCTTTGTTCCGGCTGTGTTTCATGACGGGTCTGCAGTGTGCCGTGTGAGACTTGGGCTGCGTCACCGCTGACTGTAGTGGCTGAACACTGCAGGGTGGAAAAACCTCTGCAGCACGTATGTATACCTTTTCATGATAAAGAAACTGGCAAGAAAACACACCAGCTGAGGCATTTTATTAATAAGATGCTGGTGGTGTTTTGAGTTTGAGTGTCTGTAAACTGAGCATCATTCCTTTTGATACCAGATTAAATAATAAAAATAGTATTAACTGCATGTAACTTTTTTTTGCAGATAATTCATAAAAGATGGTATAGAAAAAATCATAAAGTAGAAAGACTGACTCTGTCATCAATGATATGTTTGTACAATACTGGTCATCCACAATAACGCTTTGGTGAATACAAATTCCCATTTTAATTTAATCAGGCACAGCAGGACGAGCTCATGGGGTCCTGTTTGGACCAGGCTGTGGTGCAATACAGGTTTCATTTCCTGTTCAGAAGCCTTCAGAAGAGGCAGTGTTTTAATCTACTGTACAAGTGTCCCCATGGCAACCAGAGCCATCCTAAAACTGCAACAAAATGGATAAAACCACGGCACAAAAACAAAAAGCCACTTCTGATAATTGTGATTGCAAATCTTTTATCTCAGACTCATTATGTTTTTGAATAGGGGGCTACTGTAAAATATGGGTAAAAAGAGGGTGATTAATCCCACAATTTTGGTTTCACTTCAATCTATTAATTTCAGTGCTGTACTCCGTCACTCTTACTATGCTTCAGTGACCTTATGTGAGAGAAAGGTCATAGGATATCTATTATTAAATGTCTCGGTTATGATATATTACATTATTAATCGCCTCAGTGTAGTTGCTAAACACACACAGTGTGACTGTGACCTAGGTGTCATTTAGGTTTAGGCAAAAATAGGCCTGTAATCTCTCAGGAACAACTCCAAACTTAATCAGAGGGCCAGCCATGAGAAGCATGTACGTCAGAATGCAAAATAAAGTCTTCACAAATTCAGTAAGGTAAATATTTAAAGAGAAATAAATAAAAAAAAAATCTCCCAGCACTAGTGATTTGTCAGCGGGCAATGAAGAGACTCCCTGTGATCATTCCATTGTTCGAAGAAAAACTGAACATGAATGACAATGCACCTCTAAATACCAAACATGCCCTTTGAGAGAAACGAACAAACAGCCTTTGTGTAGCTGATACGATTGTATAACATCTGACTGAGCCACCTGAACTGTCAGCATATCAGGGCCGTAAAAGCAGCACAGAAGCAGAAATGTACTGTGAAAGCACCGCATGGGGCAGAGCAGCAAGAGCTCTGAGACACCCGCCCACCCTTCCTGAATCAGCCGTTTCTGTGGCGACCAGATCGGAGGGGGGTGGAGGGAGGTGCAGTGTGAGGCAACGTGAAGAGACAAACATTCGAAAGCCAGTGGGAGAAACGTGAAGAGATGGATGGATGAGGGGAAATATATATTGAGGAGTCTGCGATGAAGGAATGTGGCAGGGTCAGTGGGGAGCTGGGGACGATTCCTCAGCATCACAGTCAGTGACAGATTGACAGTCGGAAGCAAACGACAGTGGCGTCCACAGCGAGAGAGACAAACACTGAGGTGGGGTGGGGGGGGGGGGGCGTTCACTCTCACTGGCAGCCTTGATCACAGTCATGGCTCAGGGGTTTTAACGATCCACACTCTTACAATGTCTCTGTGAAATCTCATTCATCTTCCTATTCAAATGCTCATATTTCTCCATATACAAACCGGGCTTCACGTAACTCTTGGCAGATTGAGGACGTACTTCACAGGCAAACTTGAAAACAACTAAGGCTGATTCAACAAGTTGTGCACTGGAGGAAATAATTCGGCACTGACCTGCTGATTCCCTGTGGTAAACACTCATCAACTGCCATTACACATGAATTACATCCCATAATGCAACAGTACGCAACAGTGCGAGCGACAAGTGCTACATACTAACATGGAGGAGAAGGTGCTGATGTTTGGTTTAGATGATAGATGAGAACTTCGTATCAGAATAAAGGATGAAATCTGAGCTCGACATGACTACGAAAATGGTAAAAAAGGAAATCATGAAAAATTTAAACATATCAATAATAAATAAAACTTCACAATTACCACACTTGTGTATAACATCAGATATAAAAGAACCATACATCATATTTTTCAGTCGATGATCTGTTGTTTGACGTCAGCTCTCATATGCAGTGAATATGCAATAAACATTGGATTATACTTTGAACTGAGAATATTGTCAGAATCATGTCGAACAGTGATTACATCCAAGTCAGAGCTACAACAATTAGAGACGGATGCAGTAGTTCTCTTGCGCAGTTGAGACAAAAGGCTCACACTAAGCTAAAGAAAAACAGCACAAATCTGAAATGTAAACACCTGCAGATTTTCCTGGCAGTTGTAGATACACTTGCTTTGTCCACACACACACTATGAGCCAAAATATGTGCGCAATCTGTGGTCTATTAAATTCTATATTCAGACTAAATGACAGCATCTGAGATGTCACAGGCGTCTTTGTGTTTTTTTTTTTTTTTTTTCCTGATTCTAAACAAGACTGAGATAACAGTTGCAGCGATGAAACAGTTCACACTCCACCCACTCTCTCTTTCAGGGACACATGGATCTACACATGGGGGAAATGGGGATGAAATCAGACACATTTACTCCTATCAGAGGCGACTCTTTCCCCAAGTCTCACTGGTCTTTTTCACTTGTCAGTCATGAGGCAAACAAGCCTTCGCACAAACTAACACACATGCAAACATACATGTACTAAACAACACCCCCGCCTGTCACATCCACACGAAGCTTCGATTGTTACGGTCACATCTCGTTTCTTATGAAAAACTTTCAGCAATCCATGTTGGCATTTGCTAAATCAATACATATTTATTGTCAACATAAGGTTGTTTTTTTATCGCAGTAAACTGCACGTCTGTCAATAACACTTCTAATAATCATACTGAGCTGTCAAGTCGTACTGGTACCGCACTGTTGAGAGCACATCGTCACGAGGCTGCTGCGACTCACCTGTTTGTGTGTCTGGTGTCAGAGTCCCCGTGTGCAAGGATGCTCAGACGGCAGCAGAGTTGCGCAGGGACTGGACTGAGTCACATACCACAGGACTGACTGGCTCTGCTCTGCACTGCACAGCTCACAGCGCTCTCCTCTTCCCTTTCAGTCACAGAGACAAACAGCAGCTGCGCCTCCGCCGCTTTCTCCCTCTCTGCCTTTCACACGTACTGTAGCAGCAAGCGGGTTGGCTGGGGGGCTGCAGACTCAGTGATCAGCACAAGACTCTCTTTCTCTCCCCCCCCACCCTCTCTCTCTCTCTCTCTCTCTCTCTCTCTCCTCCCAGGATCTGTGCTGCTCCTTAAAACTGGCTACAGGCAGTCGTGGCTGGGGAAATGGAAACAGAAACAATGAGAAAGTGTATATAGATTAACCTGAATCCCTTTGCAAGTATTTATGTTGTGGCTTTGCGTTTAAGGAAAAACACACTCGAGCATGCACATGCAGTGGGAGAAAGCCTTACTCTCACTGCCTGCTCCCCCTTTTTCACCACCACCTACCCGCCCACCCCATCCACCCTCTTCTTGCCAGCCCCACACCAGCCTGTTGAAATGAGTCATCAGCTTTTAGCCAATCGTAAGGCAGCACACAGTCTCTGATTAGAATAACAGGAGTATTTATGCACTCTTGTTTTGAGGAGATGAAAATGAAATGGAGAATCGTCTGGGAGGACTTGACATACTTTGCTCTGGGAGGGAAAGAAAATCGGGTGATAGCTAAAGAAAATTCCAGCAGGATTTGTGTAAAATAAAAGCACAAACACAGATTCCTTCTTAAAGGCTTTACTGTGTCATTTTTTGTACAAGGAGGCAACAATTGTGGTCTAAATATCACGTTAGAATAGAAGAATACAGTATAATGACAAAATATGCTTATAAATCTCCACTGTTCATCACTGCATCACTCAGGTGTGACTCACTGTTGTATACACCATGATTCATTCTATCAAGGCTACAGCTACATTTGAGTACAACAAGGTCTGACCTCTGTAACTTTCCTGGGATAAATGACTAAAATAGAGCCTAAAGTCACTGCTCTGTAACTACGCACGGATCACTGATTGTGCTCTGACAGTCTGTGAAAGTGCCCTCCCTTGTAATAAATGTGGTTGTGGGTGACGAAGCATCCACATCCACACTGATGGAGCAGGGCTTGGATCTACACTATGCTCTTCTGGTTGAATCATCAGTAAAAATAAGACACGAGAGCTAGAAGGGTCCTTCAAAGCCCAGTATTACACACAACCATAAGGGTGTGTTCTTGGTCCAGCTCTGTTTTCACTGTACATGCTTCCTCTGGGGTCTGTCTTAAAGAAATATGCTTTCTCTACCAGACAACCACTTGACCCCAGATCTGACCTTCCTTTACTGGCATTCAGTATGTTTTAGAGTTAATCTGAAGTTTTTAAGCCTTTAATTGGACTGGCAACACCCTGCTTTTAGTTTCTTTTAGGGGTCTCAAGAGCCAGATTTAAAACTTAGGTTGATGGCTCTTTTGCCATTGCAGCCCCTAAATGATGGAAGAGTTTACCCCTAAATGTTAGCTCAGCCACACACCTGGCAGCCCTAACCCTAACCCTGCACTGAACAAATACATTTGACTTGCATTTGGCTCTTTCGTGTCAAGGCAAAATACATTGTTAAAGACCCCAATGATGAAACATGTTACACTAACTGTAAAAGCACCTTTTGCTTGTTTTATAAAACTCTATGGAGTGCCTTTAATCAAGCAAATCTTCTTTTTAAACATCACTACTATCCACATCCTCATTCCTCATTTTTAAGCAAAATTTGTCTTTTTCTTTTTGTCTATAAACTTGACCAAACTTATCCACAAGGGTGACAGAAAAGAAAACACAATCTGAATAATTTTTGTAATGATGTCAAACTTCACTGTTAAGCTCGTAGGGATAAAAGTTTAGAAAACACTAATTAGAGTTACTGCCAAAGGCGATGACTTTGTCATCTGCAGCCTGTTCCAGATTATTCCTTAGTTGTAGTGAGTGTCAGGGAGTGAACAGGAGGCAGGAGCAGCAAAGGACTAGAAAACATTTTCTTCTGTCCAAGGCTAAAGTTAAGGTAAGAAAGTATTTGTGTCATAAAATGGATTCAGATACCAAACCACTATTTTAAATAAAGTTTTTCACTTACTAACATTTTTAAACTAAAGGACTGTTGTTCTGTCTTTACAAGCACTCCTTTCATTTTTGAAGGTCCAAAGCCACGATTAACATCAGACGAGCGTTCTTCGTTCTCATTTCTGTCTTCCTTCCCATTTCCTGAACTACTCTGATATGGCCCAATCACTGTAGAGCACTTTAGTCTTGTATGTTGGGGACATACAGTTTGCTAAGCACTGCTGGGCTTAACTGCACTCTGCCCAGTGCTTCAAACAGCATTAGTAATGAAATTACAATAAATAAGAATGCTGCAATCCTTTCTAATCAAACAGAAATAACGAAAGAACAGTTAAACAAAATAATTGTGACTTGCTAAAAACTCTGTTAGAAGAAAATACCTCTGCACTTCTACCAGTGGTGTCTGACTTCACAGGAGGCATCTCTCCACAAAACAATAATTCTAATAAAATTTGAATTAAACAAACTTACATATGGTAGTTTTAAATTAGGATTTGACCAGACCCTCTAAGGTCTAAGAGCACTTAGCAGCACAACCTGTAAACCGATTTATATGTATAAAATCTGTGGGATTCCCTTCAAACACACTCCAGCCTCGATCCTGGATCATGTCCTGCGTGACATCCACATGACATCCACTACACTGAACAATCATGTGACTCTGGAGCCGCTGCTCATCACCTCCACCTGAGGACTAGATTGGCTTTATGTCAGATTAACAGGCACCATCGAGGCTATTTAAAAAACTGAACGCACTGATAAATGTTTAGTGTCAAAAAATTATCCATCTTGATGTGATTTTCAGAGGTTTCAGTTTAAATCAATGCTTATCAAGACAAAACGTACTGTCTCAGGCTTGAATAAAATTAGATAACACGTGAGAGTGTGTGTAAGTATAGGGCACATAATACCATAACTCAATATCTGTCACCACAAATTGTTTTAAAAAGCGCAAACCCCTCAGACAAAATCAAAACAGCTAAATTTGTCTCTCTGGTCTGGCAGGAGAAATATTTGAGCCAAAGGCCATCAAGATGAAATACAGGCAAAGGTAAATGGAGGGACAGTGAGATAAAAGAGATCAGTAGCCGATCATCTGAAACAGAACAACAGGGAAAAAGACGTGTGTGACTCAAAGGAACACCGCAGCATAGATGTTAAAGTAATTTCCTCTCAACAAATTCCTGTTGCACTATGAAAACAGATGCGAATAACAGAATATCCTGATGATTATGCAGCTGAGCCACATTCATTCCTAAGATCCTTTTTTTCCCTCCTCAAATTTCATTATCTCCAAAGAAATGACTGTGATCACGGGCAGGATTCATTTTGGTGTAGCATTCAAAATGAGTGAACACACTAAAGAAATGGGGAGAAATAAACGATAAGAATATAATGATTTTCTTCTTTAGAAAGTATAAATAAAAATACTTTTACAACAAGACATACATGTTTTATGGTTATACAAGAATTATGATGGTCTAAAAATACTTTGATTCCCTACTCAATTAAAAGTGACCAATACAATGTAAAAGTCTCACTGTGACCTCTGTGTTGTTCAAGATATAGTATACGATAAATCAATTTATTTCATTTATACATTGTTTTTTTCTGATAAAACTGCTTTTCAATAGAATAACGACGTCCATGAACAAGTCAATCCGCTATTAACTGAGTAATTCGTAGTCGAAATATAAGTTGCATAATTTTTTTGTGCCATTTATTTATTTACATCATAGAGAAGCTAAACAAATTTTAATAGACTGTTTGTGTTTCCTCACCACACACAGAGACCATGAGCAGGTGGGTGATATGCCAGCAACAGAGTCAGCAAAACAAAGAGTGGCGTTATGTTACTCAGTTGGACAAAAAACTGAGTGCTCATTATGTGGGATGAAGCAGGATCTTTGTATGATTGTACCAGCAGGATCTACATCACAATTATTCAAATAAACGACCAAACAATTTCATGGCCCATCTGTAAATTAAAAACGTGAAAAATTTAGACCATCGATGTAATATTTTACAATGCAAAAGAACGTATGCTTGAATTTAATTGAAGGTATGTTTCTACAGTAAAATGTCAATCTCGTGAAGAAAAGGCTCAACCCAGGATCAACTGTTTTTCTAGTAAGACACCAAAGAAGAAACGTCAGCCTCAACTGCCTGTAGCCCACAAAGTCCAGGTGGGAGATATTTAAACTCAATCCAGTCTGTTTCTTATCATGAAGAACCTTACATACATGAATCCAATTTTCAGTGGACATTTGTCAAAATGTCAAACAACTGTTTCCCGTTTCCAAAATAAATCTGAGAAACATGCAGACTTAAAAATGACTCGGGTGAAAAATGTTCGCTCCATGGTCAAACACAAAGCTGGGAGGGGTTTTCTGTTCATCCTTACACAATACTGGACTTGTAAAAGCTACTGAGAGTGATAGATGGCATAACAACCACAGAAGACTGTGTTTGACATTTACATCAGAGACTTGAAAATATCAACCGGGACGTGAAGACATTAGTCATGCCTCTGCACTGCCTAATATTAATGGGGTAATATTTCTCAGATCTTGACATATAATTGAACAACTTTTGAAAAGGAAACGTGTTAGAAAGACTTCAAGCTATCCAAGATATTTCAGATTTTTATTTTATGCAGAGAAAAAAAAAGCGTATTAGGCAAGACGGAAGAAAATTCAGATTTTTTTCTGCTTATAAAAATGCAGCACTACATTAAAACAGGCAGTCTTGCCCTTCTTCGATTAACACTGTTATTCAAAATCATGCATTCATTAGTGCCATTGTGCACCTACAATAGCACAATCATATCAATTGGCTTGGCTACTTCTTGCGCATTACTCTGACCTGAGCCTGATCAATTGCATCTTTAAATGTATTATGTATCCTGGTCTCCTAATCATTTTGGTCACATTTCTATGTGACATGGGCCAGTGATGCTAAATAAAAGCATTTCGGTCATTAATGCGGGTCACAAAATAGGTGATTAATCTGTCATGACTGGAAAGGCAGCTCTGCTCAATGTCATTAAAGATGGATTCAAAAGTAAAAACCTGGCAAAAAAACAAACCGAATGAAAAAACGGATCAAAGGAGATTATTATGGCCAAGGGTCTCACACCACATATGGGACCCCTCTCTCTCTCAGCCTGTGTCTCCGTCATGTTCTCACCCACAGCTCACTTTCCCGGCTCCCCGAGAAACCTCCACATCCATTCCAGCATACTGATGTTAAATGCTCTGAGCAGCGAGATCACCGTCCTGCCATACTCCATTTCAGATACCGAGGGGATGTCTTTGCTCTGGGGGACTGTGAGTAATACACATGGGGGTTTTATCTTCACGCGTTGTCACAGGATGACAAAAGATGTCAACCTCACAGCCTTAAACACTTTGAAAGAGATGTAACAGATTGTGTGGGTGAGTTTGTCATATACTGTACAGTTTGTATGTCCACATAAACGTCTGCGGCCTCAAAACTGTATGTAATGTGAGTATTAGATTCAGTTAGCTGCATTTACAGGTATGAGTCAGCTCCACAGAGAAAATTATTTACACTTTAATAGACTAATGACCCATTGTGCTGGGTGAGCAGTGTTACTGAGGCGATGAGGTCAATGGAGAAGGGAGATAATGAGGATGACAGTGATGTGTTGCCTCTATTAGAGTCTGTGTCACCCTGCTTGCCCTATGATTTGATCACACAACCAGTTCTACAGCCTGATAAGCAGGACTCTCATCCCTCACTGTCACTGTGACAAAAAGACCTGACACCCAGACTCTCTCCAAAAACAGAGGCCCTGCTTGAATAACACAACAAACACTGATTAATTTAAACAAAACACAGAGATGTACTCAAAAAAGAAGAAAATCAAAACTTTGGCTTTGAGGTGAATCTGTCTCTGTCTGCTTTATTTGCCGTACTTATTCCTCTTCCCTCATTTAGACCACGTGTCCCTCAGCTTTGAATGCACTAAATCATTTGTGTCATTCCCAAATACATATATCTACACAGCGAAATTGCATATTGTGCTATTATTTATAGAGTCTGACCTTATTGAGGAGATTCACAGTATTAATTCAGATTAGGCCTATCACAGATGTCTAAGTGAGTTTATAATATTTGCTGCATTTGCAAATCTTCAGTACTGATTTGGCCTTGATGGGTGCTAAAAAATGAGCGGGACTTGTCAAGTGTAATGCCCCTGGATCATCATTGCTGAATAAATGCTGTCAATGTCGAATGTGGACACAACCACCTTTGAGAAGATGGCACAGAGCAAGCTTCCATGTTTCCGTGTTAACTATGTTCGTTTATTCAAGGCGGCAAGACGGTTTTAGATTTAAACGTCCAACATGATTACAAACCACTGTCTGAAAGGTGTCATAAAGGTCTTACCACATCTCGCACTGATCCATCCAGTAGATCTTAAGACATTTCACCTAAAGACAAATTCTCACCCTCATAGTGGTGCAAGAAGAAAAGGCTCGATACCCTCAAATATGGGAGTGAGATCTCGGGTTTGGGGTTAAAATGTGACGTCATTCAGCAAGGTACTGCATTAGCCACATGCACACAGTAGGTGAAACACGGTTCTGGGTTTTCGGTTTGGTATGTTTTTCATAAAGTAGGGGGAGGCATGGCCAGATTTAGGTTTTTCAATTATTTAGAAAAAAGGTTGTGCAGATTCCGAATAAGAACGTAAGAAACATAATGACTTCTTCATTGTCAAATTTTTTAGAAGAAATTTAATTAGACACCTTGGCTTGACAAAATTTGATATCTATTCATGAATTATTAATTATCGATTCTTATTATTATTGACAAGCAATAATAATATAGAAAAAAATTGCAATTTACAAAGTTATGGACTGTAATTGAATGTGTGGTCAGGGATCAACCTCAGGGGAAGCTGCATAAAGCAGACTAGACTTTTTTAATATTGAGTGACAGTGGGACTCATTGCTTCATCTGTTTCACTGTGTTATCAGCATTACAAACAAGGCATTTCCCCTTATTCATTTACATATTTTCCCTGCATGTTTCAACCTACTTTAAATGGACCACACAGTACACACGTCCTTTGAGCCATGACTCAATGGGTCGGATTTTTTAATTTAATAAAAACTTTTAATTTTCTGTGAAAACGTTCACAGCACTTTTGTCAATTGACAAATAAATTAAGATGCTCCAACAGTCCTACGTGCAAAAACATCGCCAGTCCATCGATGAACCTCCATTTGGTTCTGCACACACACAAAGTACACAGTGTTTACTGACTGGCGGTCAGGTCGATGCTGCATATAGATGCTATGGTAAAAATTGAGTCTAGCTATGCTGTTAGTAACAGGTTACTAATATGAAAACTGGTTCCAACCCATTAGCAACAAAGCTTCCTCGACCAGAAAAGAAGGACAAGAATGACACAGCCTCTTATGGTTATGCAGCCCAAAAACAATAGCGAGAATCCCCTTAGTGAAAGCCACTATTCAGCTGAGACCAGATACAATTCACACTACTATTCAAAGGGTGAATGACTGCAATCCCCTTCCCAGAAAATACTAAGAACACATGTAGACAAACATGAAAAATACTTATTCCTCTGGGTGGAAACACATTTTGCTGTGGAAGTGAGGCCTGAGACGGAGTGAGCCCTGTTTTTCACAGATAACCTTTGCCATCTAAACAAAGCATCACCATTTCCATCGAGCGCAAATCCATGCCACAAAAGTGTGAATATTTACAAGGTATATGAGGACTGTCAGGGAGTGATTATGTCCCAGTGTCCCATTTCCAATTACCATACCTGCTTTTGGCTGGCAAGCTCTGCGTTGTCACTTGGAAATATTCACTTTTTCCCCAGGTTCGAATAATGCCATAACATTAACTGTGTATTAGTTGTACACTGTTGGAGACTCTTATGAAAAATTAAATTATTTTAAGTTTAATATTCTATTAACCAAATCTGTTGCATGGAACCTGATCCACATAAGTAAATCATTACTGATATGGATAATCTCATTATCTCATTATAACGAGAGAAATGTGACTATACACACTGCTCGATATTTCATAGTTACTGCATTTGTAATGTCATTGAGTTTTCATTGCTTTTGAAGAATTCAAACAAAGCATTTTTTAAACTGTCTCTCTCTATGTATCATGTCAAGGCGAGAATATGCATTCAAAAGGGAGACATTTTACACTTTCTGTTCAGTTTGAGGCTATTAAGGATTTTGTCTGATAGTGCCTCAAGGGTTAACACTCGGTCATAACTGCTCGTGTTTAAGATCACTAAGCGGTTTTAGAACAGGAGCCATTGATTCCTAGTTGGCTCAGTGCACAACTGCACAGCTACAGTACAATAAAGGAGGAGGAGAGTCACGCAGCAGAGATAATCCACTTTCATGGGCCAGAAAAAGCATTTGGATTACAACATACAATGAAAAAAAAAAGATTTGGGTAAAATTAAATGCAAGTGCTAAAACCGTGGACGAAAATGCATTAACACAACTAATAACTTTGATGTTGTGCAAATGGTCAAAAAAATCTGAACGCCTTTCAACAATTTACAATCTATTCACGTTCATGTCCTCCAAATATTCACATACTCTCTCCAATACCACCAATTGATAAATGGCACTTCTCCATGTTGTAATGTCATAGAGGAAAAAATGTCAACCAGCTGACATCTTTAGATGTTATCCTTCTTTATCAAACTCCCTGGGTACTGAGCTGTCATTTCCTCTCAAAAAAAAAGAAGACTCAATTGAAAGACAGGCACAACACAATCACAAGGATGCATATGAGCACAATACAATACAATACTAAAATGTTAGAGCACACACTGAGTGAAATTACAGTTACACACCAGGATGAAAGGCCATACATGACACTTAAATACATACTCTGTTTTCTAAGGTAAGGTAAGGTAAATCTTTATTGATCCCCACATCGGGGAAGTATACAAGGAAATAAAAGCAATGAAAACAACAAGAGTAATGCACTTACTAATGTGATGCAATGTGCAATATAATGTACAATGCAATGTGCAAAAAAGTAAAAAAAAAAAAAAATCCATTTACAAATGTATGTAACAAAGAACTACAGAATATGTACAATATTAACTCAAGCAGGTTAGACTGTGGAGTTCTTAGAGTCTGACCGCAGTGGGAATGAAAGACCTGCGGTGGACCTCTGTCCTACACCGAGGGAGTATCAGCCGCCACTGAAGGAGCCGCACAGAGCCTCCACTGTCTGGTGCAGCGGGCGAGAGGTGTTGTCCATGATGGATGTCGGCTTGGCCAACATCCCCCACCACCCACCTCCTCCACAGTGGAGGAGGTGGAGACGGTATGTTTATCACCTCTAGTTTCCAAATTCATCTTCAATTCAGTTCACTCCAGAACTTTGCAATGCTGTGATAACAACAATTAATTCAAGCAATTCCCCCTTGAATTCTAGGCATCACCTTACAATTAAAAACATCATAAAATCTTTGCAACATGTATCACAATAACCAAAAATCACAAAACTAAACCCTAGAGGGATTGAAATGCCTGGTGCGAGAATGACAGGCGAGGAAACCATCCTTGTTTCATACCATGCTGCTCTCCATCTGATTCAGTCTGACTGCAGCTATTTGATCTTTACCTTAACCTCCAGTGAAGTGAAACACAAATAATAATGCATGAACTCAATGCAAATCTTTCCTGCTGTACATTATGTCTATCAGTAGAATTTAATGACTGTGTTAATTTCTGAAAGCATACATTATATGGCCTGTGTGATTAAGTCACTTTGCATCTAGCATCCTGACCAGAGGATGAGCCTCCTGGATCTGCCACATCCACTTTCCTGGAGGTAATTAGATAAGACATTTAATGACAACATGTCCAGTAGATGCGCTGGGAATAACAGGGGCAATTTGTGCTGTCTGGACTCCGAGCCCACCTCTCTCTCTTAGCATTTTCACAAGATGCTGCCGTCACCTGAAACACACAAGAGGCTATTAAATGTTTATTTGCTTCTCTTTCTCGTCTCTGACCACAAGTGCAGTGGTAATAAAAAAAAATCCAATAAAAGCAAAGCAACACCACTTCAAACTACAACTAAACAAAATAATGCAAAATGCTTAATTATAACAGCTTAGCATAGGAAATTGTACTAACTGTAAACAAGCTGATCCTCTTTGCTGCACAGTACAGTCAAAGAAAGTCAGGGGATCAGATTGCTGATTTCATCACACAGCCATTTGGCTCAACTGTGAAGGCAGTAAATCATCTCTGATTGGGTCTCATATGCAGCGTGTGTTCGGAGACTGCAACTCCAAACTCTAGAGCCCACTAATGGTATGATAACGAAAAAGAAACAAACAAAAATTACCAATACATGCAAATTTAAGTTATCAATGAATTATGGGACTTTCGATAGACGCTGCCTGCATGTTCATTTTGAATACACTTTTAGCTATTTAATAGCATCTTAATTAACCACACTTATGATATGTTTTACACACTACACTGTGCAAATGATGTGGTGCATAAAGGTAAGCAGATCAGGATAATGATTTCTATATGAGAGTTATGAAACTGTGAGCATTTGCATTTCTATTTCTGTCACATCCCAGGCATTTTTCTATAACGGTCATGGATTAACAGCTTCAGTAGGATGTTACCTAATCAAGCAGGAAGGGCAGGTCACCCAAACAACATTATATCCAGGGTGGAGGGGTCATGTGATGCTGTCAACGGGGAAAAGCTCAGTCATATTCTCTGCCAAATAGTCTTTCTCAATCATAAACCTTTCTGAATTTCATTACCATTTCCTATTTTGGGAAGGATACAGAGAGCTGCAATTTATACAGGGAGGATTAACTACATATTCTTACAATGTCTTGTAACATCCCCAATGAGCGATGAAAGCACGATTTTTCCCTTCGGGCCCAGCTCTCGTAATGAGAACATAATTATCAAAATACTGATTGCACTAGTATGGCAAAAAGAAATATTAAATCAGGGTCTGCATTTCAGCTGTTTTGAAGCTTTCAGCTGCACACCAGATCAAAAAGTGAAATTAGCAGTAAAGCTGTGATTGTTGAGGAGGTGCATCACTGCAAGACCCAGCTTATGCATCTTGAGTATTAGCATAAACAGTTAGAAGTGTCAGTGTCTCTAAAAGATAATTAAAAAAACCCTCAAGAACCAGCAGATATGCTGCCATTTTTTCATCTGGAGGAAGAATTCCATCCTCTTAATGATTAAAAAAAAATTTAACCTGTGAATAATATTAAAAATACAAACTAACTACATGAATAGGAATCAGGGTTGCAAAATAAATGTGGACAATTCTCAGAATACCATAAGAACATTAATAACCATGTGGGTTTTTCAAACTTTTTCAGCCAATTATGTCCAAGGTTTCCATGACAAAGCGTCTGCTTTTGTGAAAAAGGTTACTCCTGTAGAAGCACAGAATAAAGTAAAACATCTGCATTACTTTCAGGAATAAAAGTAAAGTCCATTTACCTCATCTTGTGGAGAATGCACCGTCCGACAGGAAGGTTCGGTAACGCAAACTGAACGTCCCCAGAGTTGATGAGCAAAAGAAGGTGGTACTTGTCATACATGAAACTAAGGAACAGATAACGTACTGGTGAAAATTAATTGTAATAAAACGTGTCTTCCTGATTTAATAAGTGTCAGGGAGGAGGGGGGCAGCCGACCCCAGGACCCTTCCAGCTAAAGGAGAGTTTAGTTTGCAATTAACTTGATGTGTTATGTGCCACTTACTGCTGCTTTAAAGAAATGTCCGCACTCCAAATTCAGATTAGCTGGATTATTTGTGTAACTATGCAGCAAAGTAAAGTTACAATTATTTTAAACCTGTTTCCAAACATAACACACCCTGTTCCGATACCTGGAAATAACATCTCACTTTCTGGTTTCTGGCTCTAATTTATCTTTGGGAAAAAAACAGTTCACTCTCCTACATAACAATATAATTACGTGAGATTTGAAAAGTCACTAAGTCACATGATTTTATTTTTGTGTTGTTTAAGTGTTGTGTGCTTTGATGGAAGAAGAAATCAGGTACTTTAGATTTAAATACTAGAAAATTAAAAGCAGTGTAGCAGTGTTAAGTAGATTAATTAATTAATTAAAAACCTTTATTAAAAGCACACACTCTTTTACATTCTAAAAGAGAAAATATTATATGCTGAATATCATGTTTCAGGATGACTGAGGCATGACAAATGATGCAGGTGGTACTACTATAATTGCTGGCTAATTTTTTCATAAAGCAATTGTTTATTATATTGCTTATAAATGATCTGAATGTGAAAACAACTACCAACTACTACAATTTTGGAAAAAATTAAAAGAATTAATATTATTTGCTGAGTTTTTTTAATTTTGTTTTGCCGGTTTTTTGATCAGGCAATATCTGATTAGCATTAGGAGAAGAGCTCACATGTGACTGCAGGTCCAATGTGACATTTGTCTTTAAACCTGCAAAACTGTTGTATTTGGGTTCACATTGCAGTAAGTTTAAAGTTCTTTACTTATGCTGTTATTTCATTCTATTTAAGGCACATTAAAGCTCCACCAATGTGATTTCTGCTTTTGGTGAAATGGAGCATCAGTAAAAAAACAATATTTAATGTTGTTGAGTGAATGTTGTATTTTATACTAGTTGACATCGAAGGACTGTACTAGCACTGAAGCCCAGGCAGCTGCCACCATAGGGAATGGATTAAGTGGAGATAAATCCTTTCAGATAAATTCTGGAAACATGCTTGCTCCAGAGATGTCCCCCAGCTGTACAGGAAAAAAAGAAGCCTAGACATTGAGCACAGGAGGATTTGTCATTCAAGGTTACATTACTTGTACCGTTGCCACTATTGCTCTTAGCAAAGAGGTTTGCATTTGGGCTAAAATAGACGTGGCATGCTGTCAAAACACAGCAGCTTTTCGTCTGCATTTATTGCAGTATTCTATATATACACTGAGTCAGAATGTCAGATGGACGTGATAGACAGCATGTTATGTGAATATGAAAGGATGAAAGAACGGATAAAGAACAACATGAATTGCTCTGCTGCATTTTATGTTTTTGTGTCTAATGATTTATAAAAGTTTCATTAATGTTTCTTCTGCCAAAAACTCTTGAGCCTGCAGATCCAGTAAAAATCAGTCTTTGTTTCATGTTTGGTGGAACAAAATCCACTGTAAGACTTTTACTCATTGAACATGGTACATAAACCCACCATGTGTTGTTACAGTCCCAGCGAAAGCCAGCGTTAAGGCCAGAGCACGGCTTAAATCGGGGCTATGTTACTGGCAAGATTTCATACGGATGGTGTCTGCAATATTAAATTGGGCAGACTGGGGCTCCGTAAGACCCTGAGCTCAGCAGACATGAGCGCACTGTTTGACCATAATCTGGGAGATTCTGTCATTGCACCACACGAAAAGGAGCTCGGTTTCCTCAATTAGCACAGAGCTGGGGGAGGGGGGGGTGTTGTGCCAGCAGCTTCTTAGACAAGCAATAAACAGATCTGAAAGTACAGAGATTAATATGTGCAGCAGCAAAATTACTGTACAAGAAGAGAGAGCAAAGGTGAACAACAGCAGTACACAACCACAGTGTGTACATGAGTGCCAACACTTGTGCAGCTATGTACTAAATGATCATATTAGTATTTGGGTTATTCAGTTCAGCTCAAAGCATTGCATGGATTACTGATGGCAATATCATATTTTTGGCAACATTGCTTAGGCGGAATAGACAGATAGAAAAAAAAAATCACAATTGTCTGTGTTCATGTGTGAGGAAATAAGAAAGATAAGACTGGGCAGAAGTACAGTATTAAAGCAGAATTAAACCTTGTGTAGAGTCACAGTCATGACAACCACCACCGGATGCTGTGCAGCTTCCATTTGTGACTACAGAGTGTGTTTGAGTTCATGAATACACATGCTCAAACACGCAGAGAGATGCGCATATACGAACAATAAACATTCATTTGATCAATCTTTTTGAGCCACCCTACATAAACACGAGGTGTTCTGTAAAGAACATTTTCTTTTTGAAGGCAGACAGACAGACAGAAGTTGATAATGAAAGCTACATCCATCCTTTTTAGAAATAATCAGTGTCCAAAAGCAAGGAGGGTGATTAACCGGTTGTACATGCGTGTGCATCTGTGCAGCTATTTTCTTTCATTGTCTGGCAAAAGCAGTTGGAATAGTTCATCTGTCATTTGGCTCATGCTGGATCAACACCCTCTTTTCTGCCCGTAGATTTCTGTCCAAACAACATAATGGTTGGTAACGAAATGTGAACATTGTTTCTGTATTTTTATTGTCAATCTGCTTTGTTTGTTTGTTTGTTTTTTTAATTTAGCTATGTTCCCTTTCAACACTTTGTAGGAATTAAAAATTCTGCAACACTTGCGTCAAAGAAGGCGGGACCGTTTACAGACACAGATTGTTCTGCGTGTGTATTTGATGGGGAAAGGGATCCTCCACGCAGCATTCGAGCTGCAAAGAACACGGAGCTCAACAGACACGTATCACCGAGCCATGGAAAAGACATAATGTACGCGGCAAAATGTATGATTAATAAGAAACCAGGAAAGATGGGGCAGGAGGTTGGGCTGAGGGAGGTGTAAACGGCAGCAGCTGTGTGTGGCACACGCAGCAGCAGTAATGGCCAGCAGATTGTAAAGACAATCAAACACACTTGGCAGCTGTAACTGCTATGTTTAGTGCTTGTTAATCATTTTTAATTATTAGAATATTAGTGATGGTGGAAACAATGACGTGGGAGTGTCTTATGTTTATGACTTTAAAGCTGTTAGATGGAAGCTTGTGATTTGTGATTGACCCAAAAATATCTCTTTAAATATGACCTTTAAGTGTAAAGTATAAACAGGAGAGCTTGAACTTTGTCGATTGATTATTATCACAAGCCCCCATGTAATTCAGTCAACAGACCTGACGCCTTCTGGTCCTGCTGCTTCTGCAGGGAACTCCAGCTAACTAGCAGACTTCAATCAATTCTCAGGCCCCTCAAATATAGCTGTCAGACTTTGTAGCCTTGAGAGAGATGCAGGAGACTTTGCAACAGTGAGTTGGCAAAACACAGAAACCCAGTGATGAGAGAGGATTCGATCATTGCAAATGTTTTGTCTGGTTTTTAGAATGATTTTTCACACATTGCTACAGTTAAAAAACGTGCTTATCATAAATCAGGGAAATCTTTTGGCAAGTCAAATCATGTTGTCCCACAGATATGGCGTCATACCTCTCAGGACCCCGATCCATCATCTGCTGAACAGTCCACATTACTAGTCTCTTCATCTGGTCAAGGAAATGAAAGCCTTCATTGGATAGTGTATTATTTCATTTTTAAAAATGTGTTTCCCCATCAGCTTCTCTATATGGGCAACACACTGGACACATTTAGGAAATACGCTCCACTGATGCATACTGGCTTAATGTTTTCATCTTTGCCCACTTTTCATTATTCACGCCGTATTATGAGCCCAGAGATGAATGCCTTCAAAACACACAAGCATGCAGTTTCACCAAAACCAATCTGTAGTGCAAAATTAGATGAGTAGTGGCATGTTGCTCTCACAGTCACACATGAATAAGAATGTAGTTTGAACCAAAGATAATCTTGTAGATGACTATTACAGTAGTCATCGTAGAGTTTTGCTCCATTCATGTAGGACACAGTCACACATGAGAAATACTAGCACATCTACACACATTGGTCAGCTTCACACAGTCGCAGCATTTACCTTTAATTTATGGCCTTTGCTTGACAGACTCTCCATTTGTTTTTGACCTGTGATACCTAGAAAAAAAACGCAATGCATCTTCTGCACTTTTCTCTTAAGGGTAAAGAATGAGTGGTGACAAAGTTTTTGAACAGGACAAGACGAGTGTGTTCCACTTTTGTGCTACCATGAAGAAACCTGTTAGCTCAATTGATGGAAGACACAGCACAGAGGCAATTACACTATGTGAGACAAATAATGAGCCAAAACATTATGATGCAAAATGGTCATTTTGACCAATACGGGCTCCAGGGCCCCATAGACAGCAGATTGAAGTGATCTGCACGTTGAGACAGATTCCCCCAAATTTCCTGTGACTTGTCACTCTTCTGTTAGTTTCAGCCAGACAAGAGAGACCCTCACTGTTTGTTGTTTGTCTCTTCTTGAACAACTGTGTCAGAAATATATTGAGCCAGCAGGAGCCGAGTGCAGAGCATCCGGCATTTCCAATTAAACAGTTATTTACAGACAAATCCCTGACTGTCAGGTGCTCATTACTTTTGATTTGGATCTCCGGACAAGCTCCGTTGTTAGGAGATAATATGTTTAGCGTCATCTGTGAACGGTGACAACGTTTTATCTCATTAGTGTAGAATGTTACAATTAATTTTCAATCGATCAAGCAACTTATTATTTCAGTCGTGAGAGGATCAGAAATGTTTATTTTAAAAAGTTGTAGATGATTAAAATTTTTAAACTCAAGTCAACTCCTACACCTGCCAGATGAGGTGGGACATCTTGTCTGAGCACTGATGCATTCAGGCGTGTATAGTTTGACTTTTGTCTCTGGTTATTTATTATGATTTTTATATTTAGTCTCCAGGTTTGTCTCAGGTTTGAGATGTGGAGTTGTAAAGATTGGGCTGAGAATCAGGTCCACTTAGCAGCTCTTTGGCTACATGCAGCCACTCTGTTATAGAGATTCAGGTTGAAATGCGGCTCAGTGGCACTTTTACAGATCACAAAAAGCGACGAGAAAAACATTTGTCCACAACCCAGTACAAAAGCCAGCATGTTGGGATCAAACCTGACCAGAGTGTTTATCTTACCAGCTGCCATGCTCTAGTTTACAACCCCAAAACTCTGTGTGGCTGCTTAGCATATGAATGATGAGATATGATAAAAGGAGTTTTGAGAGGGCTGATGAATACGTGTGGCTTTGAAGCGGTTGTTGTGTGATCGTGTGCAGATGAGAGCGTGGGAGGTGTTGTGTGTGTGGATGTGTGTGCGTCTGGAAGTGTTTGCTGATGAGGGTGACATTTGTGCGCACAGTGAGAGGTTTAAGCACCAGCATCTGGGGCTTCTTTCTCCAAACCCTTATACATCAAGCCAGGAGAGGTAAAAATCCAAATCAGCCTGACAGTTTAGTTCTGCTACCACCACACAGTCAATGCGCGTGTGTCAAAGCGAGGACATCGCTCTCCACACACTCCACAGGATTTCATCACTCTGCACACACACCGTGGATTCATCACCTTAGCAACCAGTCGATTGAAAGATGATGAATCATGCCAAAGACTGCTAATTTCTTTGCAGTTGTCAAACATGAACAATGGGCGGTAAGAAGGAGTCACAGAAACGTCACCACAGACAGAATGTTGAGTGTGAGTGAACTTGGAAGAAAGCAGAAGAAGAAAGACGAAGGCTAATCGAAGGATAGTTACTGTTCACCGTATACTTATTACTTACTTACTTCACAGTGACCAGAGGAGATGAGGAGCCGTCCTTTGTGTTCACCACAAAACAGCAGAAGGAAGCTGTTATGCAGCATTCTTTGTGGCTCCCTGACAGTCCACTGAGAAAACTCCATCTCCTGATAATTTCAGGTGCAAGTGGATAGTATTAATGCAGTATGATCTGGTTTCCTTCGGGGTTCCAGTAAATGAAGCTGTAATGACACCTTTGACCTCATCTTCTCTGCACTTTGCAGTGACTGAATGGGCCCGGATGCTATTCCTGACAAATAACAGTCTCCGTTTACATGAGAGGAGGGTGTGAGAGGTTCGTCTGACATACATTACTGCCTGCAGAGAGTGCTGACACATGGCCCTGCACACAATAATAGCAGCAGTGGTCTAAAATATATTGATGTGGTTAAAGAAAGATGATCATGGATCAGCTGTGACGTACCAGAATTTAAAAGAAGCACTGCAGCCGCAATGTGAAAAATGTACTGCAGTTAAGAAAAGGCCAGCTCGATGGCGTCAGACACCGCTCGCCTTGGTACGAGTAATTCAGCAAAAATATGCAAATATTGCTTTTGTCAATTGCTGTAGAATCAATAGTGATGCAGAATGTGAACAATTTAACATTAAACACCACAGTGAAGGCGAAGAGCTCCCACTGCTGGCAAAAGACCTGCAAGCATGTGCACAGCCAGTTAAATGCCATTTATGTGAGGCTTGTCAGATTTAGTCATTTGTTTGGTCTTTTCTTCTGGGAGGGGCAAAATATCTAAAAGTGTCTTAATTTATCCACTGTGGTTGTATATTTACAGCTTTATTTCTTAAAAATATATTTTATTTTCATATACATTATCAACCGTGTGCAGTCTATTTGCCTACACAATTATGTACCATCAATAAACCACTACATGATTATTAAAAACCAAACAAATGCTGAAACTATTAGTGATTCGTTTTTAACTATTTCATCATCAAAACCAAAAACCAAATTTTTAAAAACAATTGGTTTCAAATCTTGGCATTTTTTATTAAAAACTAATAAAAGGATCCAGTAATATGATCACTTTAGTAGTTTTTTTAATAAAAAATGCCAAACTTGGATCCAGTTTGGTAAATATTAGAGGATTTGGTGTTTCATGTTTATGTTGTAGTAAACTGAATTGGCATTAGGCATTTGGATACAAGCATGCAAATGATCTAAAGATGTTTAGATTATCTATGATGAAAACATTTGAACAGCCAAATTTCCTTTATGAACAGGATGTGAAGCAGTTTTATTTGTTTGGACATGAATCTTGACATCTTTAACACCAGCTGATGTTAATTTTGCCCCTACGGGCCTGATGATGTATAACCCTCGGTGTGAAATGTAAGTGGGAGCTGGTGGTGTGGAATGTGCCATGTCCTGGTCACAGTGTTCCCTTCTCTCTACCGGTCACTCAGCAAGATAGTTCCTGTGGGCAGAATGAGAGAGCATCACACTCTGCCCACACATTTGTCCTCTAAAAACCACAGTCATCATCATATGCAAAAGAAAAAAACAACTGAAATCAGGCAGCGAGGCTGTAGCCGATTGAACAGTCAACATTTGATTTGTAAATGACATGCAATGTAAGAGGTGAAAAATGAGCAAGATTGGTTGGTGGGTCTAAATGTAGACGGGACAACAACCGGGTCTGATGATGGAAACAATTGTTGTCCTGTGACAACAGGTTTAAAACCTGAGACACACCGGACAATGGCAGCAGGACAAATATCAACTTTAGTAAACATACAGTAACTAGTCACTTGCTGTATGAACTCCATTGCCAGGACTATTCTCAGATGCTGTCAAACAAAGGGGTTCCTTGGATCGCATCTGCTTTAGAACATCTCAAGGCAGTAACAGCATTTTCTCTGTTTCACTTTGCAGAGAAAGTCATACACTATTCATAAGCATAAGGCTGAATGCTGGTGTATTATTCATTTGAGAAGTCCTTGTCTCGGGCATCTGTAAACACTAGGTGGATCTTCTAGGGTGTTTTCAGAGGTTCAGTTTAAAGAAACCCGGCGGTGATTTGTTACAGGCCTGGTCTGGGAGAAAAAGCTGTTTATCAAACCCCGGCTTGGACCAACAACTGCCCAGGATTATTTTAAAAAGAACGACTCAGTTTGCCTCTAAGGAAAGTCTGGTGTGCTTTGTTTGTGGCTTGAGAACAAATGGACTAACACAGTATGTTGCTAAAGAAGATGTCATATTTGGTTTTAGCATGAATTTACAAGCTACAGATGTGGGCGAAAGTGTTGTTTAAAAATATTTAGTTAAATCAAAAGCAGTTTGGGGTTTTTCTTTCTTACTAGTCACTTTTGTATTTTTTGGCTGTTTCAAATTATTAAAAAAAAAAGTTGGTTTCTTCTTTTTTTGTGGAAATGTAAAAACAATTTTGTCATCTGTAAATAAAACTGCTGTAGGTGAAGTGTTGAGGAAGAGGTTTTTCAATCAAATATAGTATATTTACGTGATTGATTTGGTTACCATGGTAACTTGTATGCACACGAGTGTAAGGACTTCACCCTGATGAAGCCGTCAACTGCAGTGTGTTGCATCAAACTCTGTGTGCTTTCTGTCCATTAGGTCGTATAAAAGTGCATAAAATAGCGACCCACAATAATAGCTAGGAATATTTCTGTCCCAGATGGCTCATTTTTGTTGTGTATCTTTCTGTTTTTCATTATTCATAACATGCAGCCAAAGTGCAGTCTAAAATAACAAATGCTAATAATGACTTATTTTTTCTGAGCTTTTGGAGCCAAGAAGCACTGAAGTGCAGACGGACTTGCTTTCAGTCAATGGACTTTGATGATGCAGGATGACATAATCAAAACAGTCCAATCAGTGAGTTACCTTCTATTCTGTATAACATCATGTTTACTCCTCTTGGTCCTTTTACTTGATAGTCTGTGAATGTGAAAAATAAAATACAACAGTATAAAAACCACAGGAGTAAACACAGCTTTAGGCTTCACAGTCCTGTCCTGTAGGGACAAATCGAGCAGATAACCAAAACTGTAACACAGCACAGATTGTTGCATAAACACAATTTTGCAATCTAACAAGGCAGAACGGAGAAGTGTATTTCAAGTGGGGAGATATGTATTCATTGCACAGAAATATAAATAGGTTGAGTAGTATTATCAGCTAACTACTTGCAGAAAAAATTACTCTGATGACTGAATTATAAAAAAAGAAATTGTAATGTACAGCATATGATCGTATTAAATTGATCTGTTGTAGTTAACGTTTGGTTTTAATAATACTTTTAATACACTTACATATAAAGTTTGACAATTTTGTTGTTAAAGGCTGGGCCAACATGAGAAGCTTATTGATTTTTCTCTGTAATTATAGAGAACTAGAAGCATTAAGTAAAAGAAAATAAAAATGGTACTTAATGGCATTAATATATTAATATAGTATGTAAATAATTGTACTTAATTACTTACTCCCCCCATTGTCTACTTGCTTCCAATAAAAGTTATGAAGAGAAATTAATAACTAAATTTAAGTTTAAAACTGCTGTGATATTGATAGCACTTTTCTTTGATGTTTTCGTCTTGACTTAGATTTTTTGCTGGCCCTGTACCTCACTTGTAAAGTCGCTTTGGATAAAAATATCTGCCACATGACTAAATGGAAATGGAAATTAAAAACACCTGCAGTTGAAAAGACTTGACACAGTGTGGAAAACAAACTATAGTATGTGTTTCAGGACTTTGGGGTTCTCAGATCAGTCTTTATGATATCATCTATTTTTAACTCATTGACTGGTTGAAATGCTCATTGAGCCACAGGTTGGTCTGTGCCTCTTTGGGATTCCTGTGGAGGGCAGCAAAACACCAGGAAATCCACAGCAGATCTGCCCCGATCACCTGCTTAAAACCATTACAGCATTTGCATAAATAACAATTGCATATTCTACAGAGATTATACAGATTGTAGTTAAAATATGAATTATAACCATTATAAGCAGCATTACTTGTCAGTTGTTGTAGACATTTTCCTTCTTCCTTAGTCAAATATTACTAGATCTTTGAAGGCAACAACAGACAGGACTCAGCGTGATGAACCATCTCAACTGAATACGTGCATTCAATGTCTGCTTCTACCTCGTATCTCCCAAACCCCTTCTGCTCATACTCAGTCTCAACAAAGGAACCTTTCTTACAAACAACATGAAGGTAGAAAAACATTTGCATGTAAGCATGCAGGGGTACAGTCATCATTCATTTTCCCTTTGAAGGTGTTTTTTTTTATTGTGCTTGGAAAACAATAAAAAAAAAACTTACTTGCTGACCTTCTGACCCCAGAACCCACTGTCTCTCTCCTACATTCCTTTTGGCCATGTAACAACAAAATGCCTAAGGTGATTTTGAGCTGTCTTCTAAATATGTTACACCCTGTGGCGTCTTCCCTTGTGATCCCATTGATAAGTCCATCTGTTTTCTAATTATCAAACCATGTGACTAAATTTACACTATTCCCCCACACACTGATATCAAACAAAAATGTATGAACTAATTTAAGATTTGCAAAAGCTTATTTATTAAAATTTTACTTTTGAATAAAAAATAAATAAAAAGGTAACATAATCAAAGGACAGCAGCATCGAACGGAGTGAGAGTGACCCATCTGTGACATTAAATCCGTTACAGGCCTGTGAGAGTAACACGTCCATAAGCCCCAAATCTCTTTAATACAACACCCATTAGGAAACTGCTGAGCTCTTCACTGACAGCTAAGATGGTGCAGCGCTTACTGTCACTGCCTCTGCCTCCTAATGATACTGGAAGACTGAAAAAAAGGCCACTTATTTCATATTTATTATTTTAAGGGGAATATTTGAAGAAATTTTGCTATCGACCCAAAATAACAGTTGTTGCTATCTTGGATTCTGCTGTTACCTTGGCCATGACACCTCAGGCCCCACTTTGTTCACTCCCCGTAGTACAACACTCACTAAAGGAATAGTAAAATTTGCATTTCATGTTTTAAGTCTGAAGTGATTTATAGTTGGAGGATCAGTCCTGAAATAATTTCATATAATGCTCCATTCCAGTCCATTACAAGCACAAGCCCATCAATCAACATTTTGCTTATAAATGATTAAGTACCAAAAAACAAAATTACTGGATATCTGATGCTGACATTATCATCTTAAAACAATCGTGTGTAAACATCATTTACAGTTGCTCAAGGTGGAGGAAGTTACTTTATTCCAAATTACCAGTTTTGTCTGTGGTTCCTCTAAACGCCTCCAAAGTGTCACAGGCCAAATCTGAGAGGTGGGATTGTTTGTTAATGGAAGAGGAAAAATTAAAACACTTTGTTAACCACAAGTGTATTAAAATTTTAATGCTTATTTTTAATATATCATTTGCTGCAGGTTCTTGTGTATTTTTCATTTAACACTGTATACACTGGGGTGTATTTGATGTAACCATCCTTTGTTGGCAAGAGAGCAATAAAGAAGACAGATTTGCTTTTTTTGTAAAGGGTCACAAGCCAAAATGGTGGAAAAAAAATTAGTTTAAAACAATGCAAATTATGTTCATGTGTTACTATACGAATATTCTTAATACATAGTAACTACATTTGTTGGATATAAATCTAGTAGAATTAAATCATAGCATACAGGGGAATCCTGAAGTTAAGTAAAATTACCTCAGAATTGTACTTAAGTACAGTATGTGAGTAAATGTACTTATCAGCACAAACACATAGTGGGGACTTGCTTCAGATGTTGAAGGAAACATGAAAAGTATGAGGACACATCCAAGCTAAGGACAGAAGCAGTTCTTCTTATCTACAAGTTTAAAAAGCTGAACTTTTCCACAACGTACCATGTTTTCGCCATGATTTTAAATAAGGAGTCATCAAAGCGCTCCATGACAGGCATGAGCAGGTGTAACCTTAATATCTTGATGAGTGGTCAGTTATGTTTGCAGTGGTGGCTGGATTAGATATTAACTGTGGCCTAAATCACTTTGTGCTGACGGATTTGGAAAGTGATAATCCAAGGTGTGCCATTTAAAAGCCAGACTGTGGCCACCTGGATTCATTTGTAGGGCCCTCTCCATCACTCTCCTGAACGGCCAGAAGAAACATCACCAAAGGGCTGATCGCGACCGCAAACCGCAACCATGAACGGCACAGAGGGACCATATTTCTATGTCCCTTTGGTAAACACCACCGGCATTGTCCGGAGCCCTTATGAATACCCTCAGTACTACCTTGTCAACCCAGCAGCTTACGCTGCCCTGGGTGCCTACATGTTCCTGCTCATCCTTCTGGGTTTCCCCATCAACTTTCTCACTCTCTATGTCACCATCGAACACAAGAAGCTGCGAACCCCTCTAAACTACATCCTGCTGAACCTTGCGGTGGCTAACCTCTTCATGGTGTTTGGAGGATTCACCACGACAATGTACACCTCCATGCACGGGTACTTCGTTCTAGGACGCCTCGGCTGCAATCTGGAAGGATTCTTTGCTACCCTGGGCGGTGAGATGTCTCTCTGGTCACTCGTTGCTCTGGCTATTGAAAGGTGGTTGGTTGTCTGCAAACCCATCAGCAACTTCCGCTTTGGGGAGAACCACGCAATCATGGGCCTGGTGTTCACCTGGGTGATGGCCTGTTCTTGTGCCGTGCCCCCTCTTGTCGGCTGGTCTCGTTACATCCTGAGGGCATGCAGTGCTCATGCGGAGTCGACTACTACACACGTGCAGAAGGTTTCAACAACGAGTCCTTCGTCATCTACATGTTCATCTGCCACTTCATAATCCCAGTGTTTGTTGTGTACTTCTGCTATGGCCGTCTGCTCTGTGCTGTCAAGGAGGCTGCTGCTGCCCAGCAGGAGTCTGAGACAACCCAAAGAGCTGAGAAGGAAGTCACCCGCATGGTCGTGATCATGGTCATCTTCTTCCACATATGTTGGTTGCCCTATGCTGGTGTGGCCTGGTATATCTTCACACATCAAGGCTCTGACTTCGGACCACTCTTCATGACCCTCCCAGCCTTCTTTGCCAAGAGTTCTGCCATCTACAATCCACTGATCTACATCTGCTTGAACAAGCAGTTCCGCCACTGCATGATCACCACCTTGTGCTGTGGAAAGAATCCCTTCGAAGAGGAGGAGGGAGCATCCACTACTGCCTCCAAGACTGAGGCCTCCTCTGTGTCCTCCAGCTCTGTCTCTCCTGCATAAAGGGGCCACCTACAAAGCCTCAATGATCCACAAACCAAGAAGAAGACTTCTGCTCCCCCCGGGAAACGGCTGAAGGCTAATGTCTACAGAAATAACCTTTTTGTATTTTTACAAATGAGTTGGTTCAACTTAAAGACAGTTACAGGAAAGGTCAGCCCATTACAGAGTTGTTCCTGTATGTACAGAATATCCAACTTAACAATCTATGGGATATTTCCTGAGAGGAAATAGGAAAATTGTAAATCTTTTACAGTTGGATCCTAAATGATACTGGCTTATTTTTGAATGTAGAGGCATGTAATCAAGGCAACGTAAAATAAAACGCACTTTGCAAATGACTCATCCTGTTTATGTTTTACTTAAAATTTGGGTGGCAAAGTTTATATGAATATAGTATATTATATCAAATAAATATATGTAAATGACCTATTCAGAGTGCATTTATGTCTTGAGTCAATTTCTGCTTTGGAGATACTATTGTAGTCACTACTGCTCTTTTGCTACAGGACTAGATGCTGCAGACACTTAGAACAAAACAATATTTCAGTGTTTACATTCTTTTTTGTGTCGGCATCTGTATTGCTATCGTCATCTCACGTCAATAACAGGTCACCTTGGACTTATGGTCTAAAAGGATTATGATATTATTTAACAGGGATGAATATAAACAAGACATAATGCACAACTTTATCTGATAACAAATATTAATCACCTTTAATTAATTCAAGATTTAGAGAAACTTACTGGATAACACAAATCAGCATTACCAAGAGACACCTTGATGCAAAGGTTATGAAATAGGAACAATCAGTTCTCGTTTTAAGAACCTTATAGGCCTTAGGCAAAGGAAAAGGCCAAAAAGCACTTTAATTTAGCATTTTAAGTGATACATGTATAATTTATAATAATATTAAACTATTTAAAATTAAAACTATTTTTCCCTTGTTGCAAAACATGGTAAAATAAATATCCTGTTATAACTGCAGACAAATACTGTACATTAAACAATACTAAAAACTTTTCTTACACAGTAGGTGTCTGCAAATGCATTCATGGGTTCATAATAGTAAACAATATCAGATCCTGCTTTTATACATCATACAGTAAACAGCTGAAAAGCGTAATAGTAATGGTGGCAAAGTTTTACAGGTGAATCAGTTATTGATCAATGATTTAATGAGTAGTATGAGTGTGAGAAGACAAGAAAAGTTCAACTGATGATGTTCTTGCTTGTGCATTAAGCCGGACTCAAGAAAAACAAACACCTTAAGATTTCTCCCATAATGACCTTTATGTGTAGCTATAGCAACCATCATACCCCAGGATCTTTAGTGGAATACAGATGTGCTCTCCGAGCAGTCTAAACTCAAGCTCCAGCTGTGAGTTTAAGAGGAAGAAAATAATTAGCTAAAATCTTGTCTTTCTGTCATGGCATTTTAACACTACAGTATTATAGAGACAAGATAATATTTAGCTTTTTGTGAATAAATATCAGTGAGGGTCAGAAAGTCCAAAAAAAAAAACTGCCCTCTAAACAGTTTTATACAGTGTTCACAAACTTGTCACTCTTTGCTATAGATACCATTCTGTTCAGCCACAACATTAATACCAAAAATCCAAAAAAACACTGAAGACAGGATCTGCATGGAATAACTAATGATTTTATTCTGGCCACGATCAACAGGTGTCAGAAGAGTACACAGGACATCACAGCTTGTCACAGATCACCGCTGACATTGTCATGGCAGCATTTAAACCACCAAGCTTTAGTATTTCTTGTGCTTTTTCATTTCACTGTGAACACTATGGAGTGTTAAGGCAAAATTGATTATGAGAGGACTGGCCACAGATCAGAGAAGGGCCCCCACCCACCGTGGCTTTTTGGATGCTTTGAGTCTGTTTTTGGTCATTTCGTTCCTCTTCTGAATACTTACATTTCAATGTAATTTGTTGTTCGTCTCTTTGTGGTAATTTTGCATCTGTGATCTGAACCATTTCTATCTAAATTATGAACAATAAATTCAGACGCACTGGACCTTGGTCTCTCAGACCTGGCCCGTGCCCAATAGGTCGGTCATTTCTCCATCCATTATTTAAGGTAGTGATGCTGCAGAGCTTGTTCTGTAGTATCACACAGTATGTTGTACAAATTGTATTAAATACAATTCTAAGTATAATTCTAAGACTTACACTTACTTACTTAATTATATATTTATTGTTATTTTGGTGTTTGTTGCAAATGTGTGAACCAGTGACTTTTTTTTTTTCTTCAGTCCTCAGTAATATGTCAGATGAAAATAATTAATAAAAACGTGCGCTACATATTAGGTGTGACCATGTCTGGAACACCAGTGTGATCAAAAAGAGCGAAGAAAGTCAAAAGCCTCTCATGAGACATTTCAGAAAAATAGCTGTGCAGAAATATGAAAGCCTTTTGAATTTGTATGGAAAACTTTATTTGATAATAAAAATAGCATTCACAGACTTCTTTTGATAGCTACATATACATTGTAATCCATCTCAAGGAAAGAAGCTGGATAAGTTCACATCTACTTGTACTTAGACTAATGTTATGTATAGCTTCATGGGTCAAATAAAGCTATGAACAATGTAGTATTTATATATGCATAGTTTTATAAAAAAAGATTGGCCCATATACATGTACTGCTTTCATCAACACAGAGACAGCATTATGTCCGGAGCACATTGCAAGAAATAATGCTTGAAGAACACAGACTGCATACAAGTGCTTTATAATACAAAGGCAGGCTAACCATCAAGAGAGACTCAAACCATCAAGCTGTTTCGGATTGACTAAATACGGTCTCTCATTTTAAAATGTCTTTACATACCTGATCCAGGGTAAATCAACATATTCGTCAGGTCCATTTCAGATATATAAACACAATATCACATTCCTCACTGCTGAGTTTTTCATAAATTTCTCTTTTGTACAAGAAAAAGGCAACATTTTATTCCTTGACGGGTTCCTAATGGTTACATTGGAAAAATTCTTTACAGGTGATGGCCAACAGGTTAACTTCTTAGATGTGTTTTTTTTTTTCCTTTTTTTAAAATACAGTACCATGGTGACAACAGTGATCAAACAATGCATTTGTAGTGGCTTATCCAATATATCTTTTGTTCTTTAATGAAACATAAAACAGAGAATATACACAAAACACATTATAAAGCAGCAGTCAGACTCCAGTGGCATGACAGCATGGCTCAGCATGGCAGATTAGTTGTCTCCTGTACCAGGACACTCCATATGTTACCAACAACACAAACCACATTGGCTCCTTGTGTCAGGACCCAGGAGGGGGTCAGTTCACAAATGTGGGCATCATCACCATGAGGACAGGGCTGACAATTAGTGTGGGATTATAGTGCACATTCTTTACTGATTATTCTCATTCAGACTTATCGGATAAAGTCATTAAACTACACTTTAATTTACACATGCATCTTGCACAGGAATAATTTACTCGTTTGTTTTACGTGCCCCAGTGTACTTCTAGTTCTAGTTCGGGCATAATGCAGACTCATCTGAAGTACTAAATTGAATTTATTAGGTAATAAATTTCGATAACTCTTATTTTCCTGTAACAGAGAATCAACCAGAGCAGTTTCACCTATAGTTGAAAGCGAGTCAGCTGCACAGATGAGGAACAAAGGAGCAGAATATTCAAATCATTTTTATAATCCCACTGCAAGGGAGAAACTAATAACACCTTTGCCAATTTTCACACCAGTTATCTGATTTCAGTCAGTGGCTATATTTAGTCAAATGAGGGGAAGCTGCCACACATTTCAAGGACGCAACACAATTAAGGGTACAGCATGCTTGCTCAGGTAGTGTGCACTTTTACCTTGGTCCTTAAAGTTTTAATGAACTTGCTTAAGATATGTTCCAAATTAAAAATAAATAGTGAGGAAATGCAATGATGTCATATCATTAATATAACTTTGAGTTTTACCATCCAAAGTTAAATTTAGATTTTTGCCTTAAGTCAAACATTAGTTTTACAGTTCTCATGAACAATCAGTGTTTTGTGCTATAGTATATTCAGTAAAGCAATTCAGAATGGATAAGACATCTAGAAACAAGTTGAAAACAAGCTTAGTATTAAGAAGTTACCACAACTGGAAGCATGTTTCATACCTCTGAGGGAACAAAGATTTAGGTTCAGCAATGCCTATAAAAAGCAATATCACCGATTTCATATGCAGGCACATACAATACCTTTACTATAGTACAACAACCTCTGTTATGTTCAAAATAACTATAACAATGACAAAACAACCAGTGTGAGCTGATAGAAGGATTGTACTCCTGCCGTTTCATGAATCTCTGGATGGGATCACAAGTAGTTAAGTCAATCAAACCGATCAGCAAATCAGTCAACCAAATAAAGCACAAGAGTTAGTGTCCTCAGAAGTCCGATTCCAGTGTATGGTACATAGTTTGCACAGATAGAGGAGAGAGTGGCGAGGGGGATCTCTGCTCTGCTCTAGATGCTGAGGTCTTTGGGGCTCTCTTTGTACAGCCTTCTCTTGGGCTCAGGAATCTGGTTTGGGCCACGGCCTACTGCGTTATTTTTATGGCCTGTGTTGTTGTAGGCAGCATTGTTGTGTGCAGCATTGTTCTTCATCATGCTGTAGTAGTCCTTCAGTCTGGGTGCTGCTGCATAGTTCAGCTCGTCCCGGCTGTAGTTGCTGTCAGGGGAAGAGTCCGCTCCACTCTGTACCGTCTCTCCGGTGTCCCGTTCATCTGATATCTCTCCTCCCTCCTTTCTGAGGAAGAGTCTCTCAGGAGGTTGGCGTTCTTTGTGGTTCTGTCGTATCTACGGCCCCTGGACAGAGATAAGGAATCCCCGTTGTTGCTGATGCTGCGCTCGGGGGTTGTGGCCTCCGTGACTCGCCCAGCCATCTGTGAGTCCTTGAGAAGCCTCCGCTCATAGAGCTTACGTTCGGGAGTGGCTGTGAGGAAACCTCCGTCATCGTACTCCCGCTCAGGTGTACGATCCCGATGCGCTCGGTCTGCTCTGCGGTCCATGGACTTGGCACGTCGACGATCAGGAGACGAGGTGTGCTTTCGGGTTGGTGAGCGGTCAAGGGAGCCGCGACGCTGCAGACGAAATCTCCCATCCAAGGTGGAACTGCTGCTTGAGAGCTCACGCCCCCTCAGTTTCTCAGCAGCTGCAGCCTTCTTCCCCGAGCTGTCTTTCCTCAGAGTCTTTAGGAGTTTAGAGATACCGCTCTCCGACTCGGACTTCTTGACTTTGCGGCCTCTGCTCTTCTTGTTAGCACTGCTACTGCTGTTACTGTTGTCTGGAGACTGCTGTCTGGGGGTACTTTGACTGTGATTGTTATTCCAGGTGTGATGATGGTAGGGGTTAAATTGCTGGCCTTGGCAGTCCATCTGATCTGACCCAGCCCTGTCCCTGTTCCTGTCCCGGCCACGCGCAGCCTCCTCCTGGCGTGATGGTTTGTGAAGGTCTGGTGGATAACTGGACTCCAATGAGGTGTGATATCGGCTGTTGGGTGGCAGCGTTGTCACTTCCGGAGTGTTTTGTGCCCCGGGTGTGGGAGGGTGCCCGTCACTGCTGCCGTCTGCAGGAAAGGAAAAGGAAGAATTACCTTTTATAGCAGGACTAGGTTTGGGGAAAATTACATTTCACACGTGACATTTATTGTTTCAGTGGACATGAATTTTCTTGCTGGTTCATGTGAGCTCTTGCATTGACCTGACAAAGGGTCAATACAGAGATTTATGTAAATCATGCATTCATCTGCTGTTTCATGTGCATCCCTAGAAACAATCAAGCTAAACTAAGTAGATGTCTACACAGAGAGAGAGGGCATTGAAGCAACAAATCTCACTTCAATGCGTTTTCTCTATAGGGCAGCGGGTTGAAACACAAGATGATGTGAACAACAGAAGCAGGTAAACCACACTGGCTAGAGTGGGGCAGGGATTGTCAATGACACAGCAGGCTCCTAGGAAATCATTCAAACCAACATGTTGAACAACTCAAAGTGCATTTTTTGGGAAGAACAAACTAAAAAAAAAAAAAAAAAAAAAAAAAAAGGGTCATTTTGGCTGCAGGTAGCATGTGATGAGCAGTGGCATTAAATTAGTCCAAGTTAAAATATTTGGTCTGACGCTGGCAGGAGCAGGGAGGATTTTACAAATATGGATTCACAGAAGTTAAACAAGTAAAGTTTAATTCAGGCATGATGAGATATAAAGCACGTACACTATGTAACCACACGCAAACACAAAGTGGGATGCAGGTAGGGATGAGCTGGAAGGAAGGGCGGATAAACTTTAAAGGGAAAACGATGACCGGGAAAGTGGACTGGGACAGACTTTTGGCTACAAACCGTGGTCTGATTTTGGCCCATTAGGTAGAAACAGGGCTCTCCCATCTTGTCATTCCTCACTGTACCAACAGCGAGATGAGGAGCCATCATCGCTGGAGAGAGGAGGAAGAGCCCAGCAACAAGGGACGAATAAGAGAGAAAGAAGGAGGGATAGAGAGGAGAAGACAAATAAAACAGACAAAAGGCTGTTTTACAGTGTTTCGTCATAGAGAGAAGAAAGGGTTTTGTTGTGAATGACAAGAAAATATTTCACATTATACAGTATCAAAAAACATCAGCGGGGGAAAGTATCAGAAAATTAAACCCCAGATAAACCAGAAAACAATGCTAGACAGCAATATGACTGGAAACTGTGAGAGGAATAATGCATTAGCAGATCATACAGATCTTAGGAGGGAACATATGTTCAGCTATAAAACCCACTGTATCTGCTGTAACTGATCAATAATATCTGACAGCTCGATCTTCAGGGACACTATGAAAGGCTGCTTCATAATAATGGATAAGAAAATGTCTACCCGCTAAATGTTAACCATTTACAGGAGAAACATCCCTGTGGTGCACTAAGCAGATAAGAAAGATTAATCCAATCAAGTGGAAGACAATAAGGTTTGAATGTTTGCATCTGCAGTGTGATTCACAGGAAGAGGAGAGCACCATCGGATCATGGGTACCTACCATATTCAGGTACAGATCCATCACCTCGTTTGAGGACCAGCCGCGCCCTCCGACCACCGTTCTTGATCAGTTCTATGGCACGTGAATGCTTCATGTTCTTTGTGCTCTCACCATTAATCTCCAGGATCTCATCTCCCACCTACAACGGAGAGGTCATGTTATTATCCCAGCCATTTAGTAATGAATTTTCATCAACCGTGTGCAATCATTAAACCTATAGACTATCAGCCTGCCAAGGTCGACAGAGAAACTAGATGTCCCGTAGTCACATGTTCAGCTTTTAATAGTTTCATACCCTCATTTTGCCATTTCTGACAGCAGCTCCATCCTCTGCTAGTCTCAACACATACAGGTCCATGTTGTACTCCCGCCCTCCTCTCAGGCTGAAGCCAAACCCTTTGCTGTCCCGCTCCAGATCCACGGAGTAGAACTCAGCGTCCTGAGACAGAAGAGGAGAGATAACAAGAGGAGGACTAAGTAATCCATGATTGAAGGGGAGTCAAAAGGTGAGTCCAAACTTTAGGACTAATCAAGCCATGTCTCACAAAAACTTACAAAATGTCAATAGCAGTACAGTACAGTGGAAAGAATGAATAATTAATGCTACATGGGAGAAGGCCTGTGAGAAGGGTGCAGATCACAAAGCAAGGGCAGCACAAGGGCTAGAGCCAAACTGTACCACACTACATAAATAAAAACAGAAGCGCGGAAAAACCTCATAACAGATAGTAGATGTCAAGCAGGTAGGAAGTTTAGGCAACATGTCAAACTGGAGTGAATTTAAATATGTAATAAAAACACAGATGTAAAAGATGCAAAATTCAAGATCATTAAAACTGTTCTTACCTGTGTTGCCTGAGTTTGTGATGGAGGGGGGGGTGGTGCTCCTTTGGACTTTGGGTTATTCCTAAAAAAAAAAAAAGAAAATGCATCAATACATGACGTGCTGCATTAAATAAAAAGAGAGCTTATTTACTGCATATTGAAAAAAAGAATAAAGTCGCTTCACGACTAACCGCAACTCTGCAGACTGTTGAGGTGTGTGTGTGGTGGTGATGGTAGCTATCTTCTCAGCATTGGTCAGCAGAGAAGCATTGGAAGATTCTTGAAATAAACAAAGACAGAAAAATGAATGAAAAAAAGAAAGAGGAATCAACGAAACTAAACACACTGCTTTTGTTAAATGCATTTGCCAGTAGCCACGTTTTCAAAAGACAAATGTTGTTCTCCACAAGACCGCCCACAGGCGGTTCGACCTGATGCTAACAGCCTGTGATGCTGTCATTTGCCATTTGCTCACTGGCCCCACCGCACGAAAGAAACGCAACAGGAAAGAAAACTATAAAACGCGACTTGTATCATTGTTTCACCCATTATTCCAGGAGGGCGAAAAACAAGGACAACTGTCTCTTCTTGCCTTTCTTTAAGTCAATCTCAGCACAAGAAAGAAAATGGCAGCACACATTAGTTTCCGATGATACTGGCGGCAGAACCGCTCTGACTGTTTTTAGCTACAGTAGTTTGACTCAGTCATCTCAGGCTCCTTACTCACTCTGCCCTCATTACTTGAAGAAATATGACTTCCTCGGGGCCACCTCTCTGTCTTTCTGAGGTGAACAATTTGCTGTAGCCATACACATCTGTCATGCTATTTGAAATGAGAAAACGGTGGAACAGTAAAAGCCATCTTTCATTCATATTAAAGGATGTTTTCTAGCAGCAAAGCTCGCATCGTGCACGTACACACACAGGCCTGGAAGTTAGTGGACATGTGTGTGTAGGAGTGTGTTCCCACCTCTCTCACCTCCAGTCTTAATTAAGCTTCATTTTCTGTTTCTGTGGATGTTACGCAACACGACTATGCTCAGTGTTTTATTGGTTATGTAAAAAGGAAATGCACATTAAAAAACGTGTAACCTATAAAACTTCTGTGCTGAGATATGCATTTTTTATTTCATTTCCTATGCTAAGCTGAAAAATTAATACAACAGGAGGCACCTGGCACTTTTTAATCCGTTCAAATGGACAAATATTGCATATGGCAGGACATCTGGTAAAGAAAATAATCAAAAAGCAGATAGAGTAAAGGAATTGTGGCAACAGTAGTTTCTGGGGAAAACTTCACCTTACTCCTACTCAGTGACTCATTGTGAGATGCCAGGGTTCACACCCTGATGAAAAGTGCTCTTGTCTGTGAAGAGCAGCCGTGCCCTTTTCTTCCCACTACATCCATGAATAAGTCACATCATGCTGCATTATGAAACAGACATGAGACAGGAAGCCGAAAGCCTTACCATCACCCGGGATGATCCTGAGCGAGACTGTGTTCCCGGCTTCCTTGATCAGGTTGACAATGTCCGAGTGCGACTTGTTGGTGATGGAGCAGCCGTTAACAGCTAATATTCGGTCCCCGACTTTCAGCTTCCCGCAGCGGTCTGCCGGGCTGCCCTCGATGATGCGTCCTATTTTGTGAGGCATGGCCACACAAGCATTCCCAGCTGTTTTGTTAACACGTTTGAATTCATGTGGTGACATGAATTTGATTGGCAACATTATTTGTTTGATTGGGATTTATTGGTTTTAATTAAGAGGAAAAAAGAGAAAGAGAAAAAGAGAAAGAGAAGAAGAGATAGGTTAATAATCTAAATCACATCATCGTATCCCTCTTCACCCACAGAAAATCAATATGTTGTGCATATACCCAAGATTAACATGCATGGTAGCGTGTTCCCCAGAAAATATGGAAACGTTGGAAACATAATTCATTGTCTCTTTGGGAAATTGTTCAGCCTATAGCCAATATATGCAGACATGTAGTCGATGCAAGGACAGCAAGAAATACAATCGGCATCTGACTGACAGTTTTCAATACTGCACATCGTGTTTACACAGAGGCTCCAAAAAGACCCCGGGGACCTCCAGTTCACTTCACCCTCCTTCCATCTCACTCCCTTTATTTCTACTCCTCTCTCCACTACCCGTTGGATCTAGTGTTTTTTTACAGCATCCATATTTATTACATCACCTCACTTCGCATCTACCCTCCCTCTGTCTTGATTGAAAAATGCATAAGCTAAGCACAATACCAACCCCAGGTCACAGTAGGAAGGGGGGATGAGAGGGGGATGGGGACTGGAGTAAAATGTTTTATGCATCCATGGTGTGTGGGATATTGAATCAGCTAAAATACTGTTTTTCTCAGGACTGCAAACCATCTACCACTCTTGGAAGAATCCTCAGAGCCATGTGTGTCTTTTCTTTTTTTCTTTTTTTTAAAATACACATTCCCCTGTCAGATTTAAGCTCATGTCCCATATGGTTGGAATCCATTAGGAGAGTGAGCGCAGGATGCTACAGCGCGATCCCAGATCAGCACATGAAAGCACAAAGCCCATTCATCCCATCCTCCCAAGAGGAATTATGACGATGCATAGCAGGGGAGCAGAGTGAGGCAGCAGCAAAAACAACTTCAAAAAACTAGAAGACACTTAGGCAAGGTTGTTGACTAGCACTGTCACTAGTGTCACTATAAATAATACATTAATTGTTGCATTGCGTTTTGCAGAGCAACACCATTAGCCCATGGGATCAATGAAATCCTCCCTGGGCAGTCAGTGGTGGTCATGTCTCATCCATTCTTGTGTTTTCGCCTGTGACACACCACAGTACATCATCATAATGACTCACTATACAAGGGACCTTGGCATGACTTTGGTGTTGGAAATTCATCACTTGGAGGTTAATACCAAATTTGTTCAAAGAGGACATCTACAATTCCTCATCAGTGCCTGAGCAACTTTAATGCATGCGATGTTGCTGTTTTGCTCTGATATGTGAATGGTATGGACAGTTATAGACTGCGCTAAGTGGACTTCAATTACATGCTGGATGAATAGTTGAGGGCAGTTGTGAGGCATGAATCAATTGACGCTGAAGGAATGTGACCTGTACATGAATGTCTTCTTCCCTAAACTCATGATAGTAGGTTTGTGACCTCGGGTTGTGGCATTAAGCACTCTGCTGTCAAACGCCACACTCCTGCTATTCATAAGCAGATGAAAACTCAATGAGGGGTAACTGAAAAAATATTGTACTGTAATTCTGCCAGTAATACTGTGATGCATTTGTGTTTTCTGTGGATGAGTTATGCATCAGAAACTGTATCCATTCCATGCACCTACTCTTAGAACAAACAGTTGGGTGTGTCTACGGGTCTTGTATTTGCATTTTATTATTTTTACTTGATAGACAATTCCACATAATTTAAGGGCTGAGACATTTTCTCTTGCCTTCAATTGATAGTCATGGAGGTTATGAAAAGTTTTTGTATATGACTGCAGCCTGACATGATGTGTCATACACCCATAACATCAGGATAAAGTGGGATTGTGTGACCAAGAGTCTGTGTAACTTTGTATGTGGAGTTTCACTCAGCAACAAACTAAGAATTGTATCTACTGCACCGTTTTTGACAGATCCATCTATTATCTGCAGTATGTATCCATCAATCTTTTTTTTGTTGTTGTTGCATATCCTTAACTCATCATCCTGCCATTAATTACTGACAAAAAATTATGACGGGTGTTCCTTGAAAAGGTATTCAATTGTATTATGTTAATTAAAAGGGTCTTTAAATGTTTTTAATTTTAACCTATGTGAAGTGAGGTTTAAATCTGCTTTCAGCAAATATTATCATCAGTGTTATATGGCAACCTGTGAAAAAAACTGCTGAAGTGATTTTCTCATGCTGCTCACACTCAGAGTAAATTAACCACAAAAAACAGTGATCTTCAGACTTTGTTTTCACGACACATGCACTCATATAGATTACAAATGCGCAAGCAATCAAACTGTTGAGTCAGATTAAATTGAATCATATTAATCTTTTAAAGTCAAACATAGTCATCACATAGTAAACAAAATAAATTATCATGTCACACTGAATAGACTTCCCTGTCAATCTCAACTAGCTCCCGCTCCATCTGTGTCACTTACCGAAGGTGGTGCCGGCATCAGGCCTGGAAACAGATGACACAATGACAAAACCGAAGCCCTCGTTCTCTCCGCGCTGGATCTCCACGTCGTACGGCTGCAGGGAGGCGGGCACCACTGCGCTCCCGCTGCCGCCTCCGCCACCGCTGCCTATGCCGCTGGTCGATCCGCTGCCGGAGCTGACAGTGTTGAGCGAGTTCTGGCTCCCCTGGGGTGTCCGCTTGCCCTCTGTCAGACTGGGTGCCTGGGTGCTGCTGTGGTGAGATGAAGCTGGCGATGGAGGAACGTCACCTTCTCCTTTTGACACTGGGGATCGGGGGGTAGAGAACGTTTTGCTTAGACAATTATTTGTACATTGTCGCAACTTTTCAACATTGTAAGTGCACAGAGGAGAAACTGTTTGCATGTGACACGTTCATAGCTTTTATTTAACATTCCCATCACCTCCATATCCGGGGGTCTTGCGTCTGACGGTGAGGTTGACATGGCCCTGTTTGGCAGCTTGCTGCATCAGCTGCACCACCAGCTGGTGAGACTTTCCAACAACTGCTGTGCCATCCACACAAATGAGCTCATCACCTGACCGCAGGCGCCCATCTTCATCTGCAGCCCCGTACTTCACTATGTGCCCTATGTAGATCTGGAAGAAGCAGACACACGCAATACATGACGTGAGAGATTTGTGTTAACAATAGTGTAATTTATTATAGCGCCTATCAACATGTGACTACAGCTCTATGATTGTGATATAATGGCTAATTAAACTGCTGTAAATTAAACCACCAACTAAGAGATAGCGCTGGAACGCAGTGTGACTTATCTCCTTCTGATTTTAAATTAATCCGTTAAACATACCGTAGCAGCATTTCAGAGTCTACCTCTGCATTACTTCAAGGGTTTTAGCGGCTGCCATTCGGAGAAACCAAGAAGGCCAGCGCAGCCTACTGAGGCCGCTGAGAAGCGTGCATGCTGTAGGCATTGTGTGGGAGTGCGCACACACCACTGACAGAAACAAGCACACAACTACGGTATTTGGCACGAACAACAAGTACCAACTCCTGTGGGGTAAAACCTGAAGCCTGCTGCCATTTTATTTGCCTCTATTCCTAAATATCTGCCTTCTACTCTCCCTCTTGCTCCTTCCTTTTAAGACAAATATATAGCGCACAACCAGAGAGATTGGTGGGTAAGGCCTTTGCTTCCCTTAACAAGCTGTCTATATGATCCTCCTGAGAGCAACAGCTCCAGTTAGAGAGAGAGTGATGTGTTAGGACGTTCTGCTACTCCAGGTTTTAAAGGCAGCATAAACAGTAAAGCAGTAGGAAAAAGAAACAGAAAAACGAACAAAAAAAGAAATTAAATAGAAATCGGAAAATATACTACGGAAATGACCATTTAGAGAGTAGTATGAATGAGTGTATATGGTCATTCTAACATTTTTAATAAATCTGTTTTGGTAGTTAAGTGCAAAACTATTGATGAGTATGAAAGGGGTACTTACAGGCTCTCCGGGCTCGTTTCCACCGAGGATACGGAAGCCGAAGCCTGTATCTTTTCGCCACAGAAAAATGTCTTGCTCCTGGCAATCTGGCACTGCAAATACACAAGAGAAACAATGAGAGAATGCAATGAAAAGCAACCACCCAACCCAGCAAAGATGCGCTCTGAGTAAACTGATTAGCAATATTTAGGCTAATCTCTAACAAGTTAGAAATCCACACCCAGTGTAATCACCAATCAATACAGTGTTTGTGTTTGTATCAGCATCACAATGAAAGAAGGCAGGATCATCAGCTGCATCTTCCTTCACCTCAGCACTACATCTTAGGGAGACAGATTGGCTCCTTGTTCTCACATGCAGACCACAAACGAGGCTGCAAAGTCTCAAGCTGCGGCCTCATCATACTCACAGACGGGTGATCTAAAAAGTTACAAAATGCCAATCCCTATTATTAGCGCTCATTTATAATCAAACCTTTCTCACTCACACAAACTAACGGCATCGTTCTCCTGTGTATCTCTCCTGCTTGACATCACACGCAACTCCCCACACATTTGCATCTCACCACGGACAAGCAGACTGTGGAGGAGGACACAGGCAATTTGGTGTCAGTCTGTTCAACCCACAGGGCCGTTCTGTGCCGCCTGCTGTTTAGACGGCTGCCACGCTAGGCCAGTAGTGAACCCATTAGCTTTAGCTCTCCGGTTCCTCCGATAACTCGCTGGGTGGGATTTAAACGGCTGTGGCCAGACTTGTAATTAACCCTCCACTGACCCATGTCTATTGAGTAGTGATCAAAATAAACTACTGTAACAGTAAGAGGACCAGCTGTGTGCCGTGTCGAGTGCCAGGTGACATGAAGAACGGAGAGAAGCAAAATTCCCAAAAGCTCACCTTTCAGTCACACCGTCCTGCCACTGAAATAGAGCTTTTTGAGTTCACTCACTGGATGCATGGATGCACCTGTACACAAACTTAAGAGTGTGTGTGTGTGTGTGTGTGTGTGAGCTTGTATGTGGCAGGACGCCCATGAATACAGACACAAACAGCAGACACAAAATCTAGGCCTCGTTGTCATTCTTAGTCTCCTTCTCTCTTTCTTGTATTGTCATGTCTTCCCCTCCTCCCCACACTGACTCAAAAAAGGGGCTTGCAGCCCCTTCAGGGGTTATCAAACAGATATACCAATCAGCCACAGCTTAAAGCAGCGCTCTCTGGGCCAAGTTAATATTTAATCAGCAGCAGTCCTAGATTCTACAGGCTGTTAACAATTATTAACCAGCATTGCATGTGCGCAACCCACGCGTCTAGCTGGCACGAGTGTATGACAAGCAAGCACCGCAGAGCTGCCATATATCGATTCTGATGAGTGAAAGGTGACACGTGGCTAAATTCTAAAGAGAAAGATGACACTGCTGAGCTCAGGTACACTTGAAAAACATCACAACCACCACAAATCAAGGAGGCAGGCATGTCTTTGTGAACAATGTCTAGAAGAGAAGACGCTACCAGAGTAACTAGGGAGGGTTATTACAAGATGTAAACCATTACAAAGCCTCAAAAACAGAAAAACCAGATAGACTTTGAATGGCCGGTAACCTGAAGCATCCTGCAAAAGCAAACCAATACTTTTTTATTGCAGTCAAATGGACTGAGCCAATCTCCTGATCTGAATCCAACCCTAAGTATGCATTTCACTTGTTGAAAGCAAAACTAAAGGAAAAAACCCAAGAGCAAGCATGACATGAAGCGAAGAAACCCAGCATTTGGAGGAGTCTATGGTTGCCATACCAGTCAGCAAAAAACCCTAAATCCTAATATTAGCCTGAAATAAATGCTACTCACGTCGACTCTCGTACATGCTCCTGGACTGCGCCCAGATCTTGAAGGGGTCAGGCTTCTTCTGGAGGGTGAAGGTGCCATCTGCAGGGTCCTGAGGGGGCAGGCCTGGCAGAGGTTGGGTGGGGGCAGCAGGAGTGGGAGCCACAGCCTCACTGGGCATGGCAGAGGGTGGGTGGCTGGGAGAATTGGTGTGGGTGCTGCGATGGCTGCACACACTGTGCTGGGAGCTGCTCTGACTGTCTTTCCTCTCTAACTGGTGCTGGGCGGATAGAAAACATAGAGAGAGGTATATGTGTGTCAGCAATGGGGGTGGATATAAGCAGAAAATGGAGGCAGAGGGCAGAAAAAGGAGAACAAAGTGAGTGATAAGTGAGTCAGTGATAAGGGTGAGATAGAGGGGAAACGAGATGAGTGAGAAACGTGTTGATGGAGGACAAAGAGAAAGAAAAACCATTCAAGGTCATCTTTTTTAGACGTTGCAGTAGAACATCTTTCACTGAAAACATCTGCTGGAGTGTGAGGAGAAATGACTTGGTTTCCATGGTTGCCAGTCAAAGACCATTTGAAAGGTGAAGGAATTTTGATGAACAGTGATATTTTCTTTATGAATCCCATGGGTTTTGTTTATTGATAAAAAAAAAAATCCTGTGAGTGGAAACAAAATCAAGGTTGTATGAACAGCGACTAAAATGTGTGAAACGTGGCTTAAATCTGAATTACAAATGCAAACGCAGAGAAAGATCCTAGGAGAGAAGCACTGTGAGGACTCAGCTGCACCTATCCAGTTAACTGAAATTGCTTAAAATCACTGGCCAATCTAACTGTTAATAAAAGACATATATGAATATGAAAGACGATAACATGAAGTCTTGTGCTCATATCAAACTCATTTGAGGGAGGACACTTGAACTTTTTCAGGTTACATTATCTGGTCTGATGTTGCTGTTAAACCACATATGTGATACTCATGTCTGGTTGATTACTGTACTTTGTAACATTGACACAGCATTTCTACTATTATCCTGCGATTATCACATTGTATGAGAGATTATAACTGAAGTATAAATACGATGGCGTCCAACTAGCGACTGTGCAGTGTTTTGGTGCCTAATTCAGCAATCTGCTACTGAAACTGGGTTTAACTGGACTAAACCCCCAAAAGCCTTTGTGTTATTTTAACACGGGTGTTTTCTTAAAAACACCTGCAAATACTATATATGTGTTGATAATTATCTGTGTTGTTAATTATTATTTATTAATTTAAGAAAGAGAAAAAGAAGCTTGCACAGTTGATTTTTTGCAGCCCTTCATTGTCCTACTATTGTGGTATCATGCTGATCAGCACTTTATGGATTTCTGTCATTTTTGTTTCCTGATTCTGCATCTAGAAATCATGGCTGCATATTATTATTTGCACATGCACATCACAAAACAATTTATGGAAAATAAGCCTTACTGAGGTGATGCATTTTCTGCCAGCGAAAACGTGCCAAATGAGAAATGAATCTTTTTTTTCCCCCTCATATAAATACTAAACCAGTGTACGGACGGATACAGACGTCATGGCATCGTCTCTGAGACTCTCATCACATACAGAGACGAAGGGTCAAATATTCCAGTAATGCTCCATAATGAGGACAACAGCCATGCAAAATTGACTTCTCACTTTATCACCAGAGACTTGCTTAATGGATTGGGACAGCACAGGCTCTCGTGTGTATAGGGGTTTATTGTGAGCAGCTATTTAGATTCTGAACTGGAGGCAAAATGGTTGTTCTGGGTTGACACAAAGTTGCATGCAGCGTGACATTTCACTGACATAACACAGGAGGAAAAACGGGCTTTTCCACAATGGAAAGTTAATTCAAAGTGACAGTCAAGCAGGGGCCGCTATGGCCCCCCCCCCAAACACTTACAGCACCACCCCTCCTCCATCTGCTATGTGAATAGTTAAAACCACTACTCTGGCTGGTTGCATTTCAAACTAATGCTAATCTTCATATCAAGCCATTTAAAGTGTGCGTGCGTGTGTGTGTGGGGGGGGGGCACACATTTTATTCCACTCAAGTGGTGGCAATTGAAGCCATCACTTTGCATGAGTGTGTCCAGGGAAAACGTTCTCTATTATAACCCGCCGACTCTCCGGGGTTGAATTATGGTATCGGTAATTTAAAGCTGCACCGGCATCTCTTCTGAACCTGTATTGATTTTTTTATCAGGTTGAGATAGGTCATCATAACAGGAAGGCAGCTGCTCCTTCAAACTCCTAAATAACTGCGATGTCCCCTGAAAAACCCTCACACTGCTGAGACGACTAGTCTTTCAGCCCCTTTGCCGCTGTTTCCCCTTCCTGTCTTAACCATCACTACCACAAGCACATTGCAATCTGTTGCAATCTCTCCTCCGGCTTCCCCACTGTCTCTTCGGTTTGCTTTGAGCTCACTCTGTCGTCATTGCCCCCTTGTCCCTGCCTGTATCCGTGAGTTATCATAGTGATTCACTGCTGTAGGACAAACCATCTCCACGCTGGTCTCAAGCTCGTCCCTTTCTCCTTTCCCTGCCTCTCGTCTCTCTCCCACCAGCATCCCTCCGCTGTGGCTGTCTGCCCTCCACAACAGCTGGTCACTGTTACACTGCTCTGCCTAGGCTACGCTTAATCAGTCACAGGATGGCAGCGTGACAGGAGTGTGTCTGTGTGTCTGTGTGTGCAGCGAAAGAGAGGGGATATAAAACAAAGAGAGATGACAACACAGAGGCAAGAAAAGAAAATGAAAACAATGAAAGAAGCCTGTAGCAGAAGTCCAAGTGGCAGACTGTGAAAGGAGTAAAGAAGAATGGTGACAGCAGGAGAAAACGGGAAGGTTTCTGAGGCTCTGGATTTAAAGCAGTCGAGAGAGTTAGATATCACATCTCCGCCTTTTGTTCTTTAAATAGCACTGTTTGCTCACTCCGAGCAAACATGCACACACAAAGGAGGAGAAGATTATAGTACTCACCACCAGCTTTGGACTCCTCTTGGCAGGCACCACTCCTGCAAAGCATCGGCAGAGAGACAGAGAGAGCATTAATGACCTGCGGTGCTCTTTCCTTGCCCCGTCTAATCAAAACTCCACAGGACAAACGGATGGACCCTTGTTTCCCTTCTCCAATTCAGAATGCAACTGGCCCCCGCTCTGTCTCCTCCCTCTGTCACCCGGAGTAAAACACTGCGCTAGGTTTCGCGCTAATCTGCTGGCCGTGCGCTGTATCCTGCTCCACTCAGCACTCTCACCCGTGCTGTTAGAAGAGGAGCGACTGATCTATCTGCATTAGACAAGCTGACTGATGCTGCAGCAGCCTCGGACCGCTGGACCAAGCCACAGGTCGCCCCCGGTCTGCTCACCAGCTGTCTCCAACACCAGCTCACCAACAGAATCTCAACTATTAGGCACTAAGAGGGAGCTCAGCAGCTTGAGCTTCATATCAAAGGAGAGGCTGTGCTTCTTCCTTCCTATGCTCATCTTCTGAGTAACCACGGAGCTGGTTCCCCTCCTCTCCACTCGCCCGTTTGCTTAAGGCTCACGTTGAGATCTTCTCTCTGTGCCTTTTCTTTTGTGTCCTCCCCCTCCTCGTCTTCCGTGCACCATGACTCTTCCATCTGTCTCTCTCTTGCTCCCTTTCTCTCTCTTTATATACCGGTTAACATACTGTAGAGAGTCACCAAGAAGATCAATCTCATTTGTGCTAATGAAATATTCATACCTGGAGCCAGTTGTCAGGGGAGAGCTTTCACAGCATACCAGTGCAGGGAATAATTCACATTCCTACTTAACTGCTCTTTTTTGCATCCTTCACATCCCAAAGAACCCATTCATGGTGTGGGTCCCACCACCTCAAATATATTAACACGCGTAATTACTCATTCCTTCAGACTCCACCTGATTGTTTCCACCACATTTGGGGAAGATGCACCACTTGCCAAGAAAACTCATTTCCCCTTTCTGAAGCTTCTTTTCCCGCCACTTACCACAGCACAGTATGTTGAGACAAAAATAGACAAATGAATGCATGAACTATATAAGGCAGGATTGGGACAAAGAGTTGCTGTTGCCAAGGCAATCAAGTAGTCCTGTATACAGCAGCAGCAGTCTACTTTGTTAAATATGAGGAGTGAGCAGCAGCAGTGCACCACATTTACATGAATCCCCAACTACGATCCATTACAGCCTCAGCCTGCCTCATTCCCACTATGATAACCAATGAAGCCATATTCTTTCCTACCATTTCTGACACCCAGCATGCACAGGGGAAAACCTATTGGTGGCATGAATGGAAGGTCCCAGTGACTCTAACACATGCAACAACATTCAAGCATCCATCTCAGACTCTTTCTGCTGCATTGGCAAAAAAATCATTAAATGTTAAAACTCTCTGTTGCTGCAAAGCCCCTCTCTCTACACGATTCATAATTTATCCTCTCTATTTTCCCTTCCCCCCCTTTCTTCCTCTCTCTCTCTCTCAGATTATGGGGTGCCAGTTACTGAAGCAAGTGAAACATCTCAGCTGCTGACGCACTGATGAAGAAGGTCAGGTGTCAATAATATGTGATTCCCATTACAACAGCAGCTTTATGTGACCCTGGAGCCCTAAATTACACAGCGTGGAAGGTCAACAGACATTTTTCACTTTGAAGATTTTCAGAGGTTTTTCAAACTATCAAACACAATTGTATGGAATTTACTTTAACAGAGGCCATGTGGTTAATATATAGGGATGTGCAACTAAAGGAGAATAATGATTCAGGAGAACTGAGTAGTTTGATCCCAGCTCTACTATAACTCATGTCAGCAGGATCAGCTGATTTACATGCTGCACATTCAACACATCTTCATGCATGATGCAGTCTCGCCCTGTCATAGTGATGCTGATGTATATATGTCATTCAGAGTTGATTGAATTTGAATGGCTTTAACATTTATGAGCAGCTGAATTTCAGTGGAAGAAATATGGGAATTGCGTGTTCCTCCACATGCAACTCTGCAGAGGGATCTCTAAATGCATGACTGCTATACATATTCAATATCAACACAGGCAGATATGCATGAAGGGGAGCTTTTAGTTATACACGTAGAATGAGTTCCCATATACACACCACATAATCCTCCTATTTTTTTTAGCCTGCTGTAGATGCTGAATGACAGTAAAGCTCTGCTCAGTAACCCACAACAGAATGTTCTCCGTTAAAGACTCTGAAGTGATCACTGAGGGTGCAACACTGGCTTTTTTATTACTAAGCAACCCTCTTCAAGTATGGCTAAGCCTGTGTCTATTATCATTCAAATAAGATAGGAAGTAAACAAATTGTAAGTAAAAGTGAGCAACACTAGCACAATTACAGATAAGTGAATGTATGCTAAAGGAAAAACTGTAGAACAACGCTGAAGACCGAGGCTCTACAACATGCGCCTGTGTTAATGTAATATGAGCATAAGTATTTCTACTGAGATGCTTGTAAACGTTTTGTGTGAAGTGTCTTAATTATCCCGCATTTTATTTCTTAACATTATGAAACTATGAAAAGAAAACTGAACAGAAATCACAGATGTGAGCAGCAGCAGAAAAAGTGCAAAGGTCAATCAAATAGAAGGACTTGTGTGTTTCAGCTTAGTTATATGGGTTAGAAAATGTGGATTCGTGTGTGTGTGTGTGTGTGTGTGTGTGTGTGTGTGTGTGTGTGACAGCACTGAAAAGCTTGACTTACACATATCTGCAGCACAGTGAATAGCCCTGTGTTTCAATATGCTGTTGAAACTATGGCCTTGGTGGGTTCAAGCAAAGCCCACACATGAGAGCAAACGGTCCTTCCTCCAGGTTTTCTATATACATTGTTAGACGGTGCACAACATGAGTAATGCTCTCTTTTGTTCAAAACCTGCAAACACATGTCCTTGCTCTACTTGTCCTATTATCTGGCACTCCTTCTCTTAGTTACTCTAAATTATATTGTCATCACTCCACTACCTTAATTTCCTCCACATTTCACTCCCCTCTTTCTTTTCATTTTCTCTCTTTTATCTGTCTGTCTCTCAGGGGACAGGAGCGCTGTGCACCATTGTCATAGCAACAACGATGGAAAGACAAGATGGAGGACTCATAGCTGGCCTGGCCTCCTTTACAGGAGAGAATCTTTGTGTGTAAGAAAACCAGATGTTATCTTAAAGAATGTAATTCAAAATAACATTTTACACTCAAAACTTTTAAACTAATGACAACAACAGGGAAACATTCACAAATGAAACGGGTTAGACTCACTTGACGAGGGTTTAAGAAGGTTACACTAAAAATGGGTTAATAATCATATATGTCCAAACATAAACTCCTTGTGCAGGTAGGAGATGATACATAAAAATGACTCTAGCTTGTACTTTCTTACTTTTGCTTTTTAACAACTGTCACGACACAGTGCTTTAGCAACCACTTCTCTCATTACAGCCTATTCTACTGAACCTCTTGTCTAGGTCCATGGCACAAATTACATGTTGCCACTCTTCTCTTCACCAGGTCCACAACTGAAACTAGAGAGATCATTTGTTAGGCAATCCAAAAGCCCAAACGTGTCTCTGTTCAGTCTTGTTTGCTCTGTTCTGTCATCGCATTAAAGCAATGGCATAATGCACTCCAGCCCTCTGCAAATGCTCTGTGACAAAACGCATTTGATTTTTTTTTTACTCATGAAGCTTCTAAACTCAGTGTGTGTCTCTCAGAGATTAGCCACAAGCAAACAACAACTCCGACACTGTTCAGTTCAGAGTGATGCTTTCCCCTGTGCAAAAAACTAGTTTTATCCTGCACATAATAAAATAAATACAACTCAGTCTGAATAAAGGTGCAGTTTTTTAAACATTCTGTCAATGCATTAGTTTATATTTTTAATGCAGGGTGTTTTTCCATAAAACTGAGTCTGCAAAAAATCATGTACAAAACTGGGACATAACAAAAGCAGTGGGAAAAAAAATCGCTCCCATATTTTAGAGAAAACAATTACTGTAGAAAAGTCATTGTATTATCTCGTGTTTGTTTGATCTTATGCTTTGTGCCCTCTCTTAAAAACAGACTCTGCTGACTCTTAGTCAGACAGCACGGCTTGATGAGTCACAAATAAACAGATTAAGGCTTCTTCTCCTCTAGCTGAAGTCCACCTTGTTGCTCGTCCTCCTCCTCCTTCTCCTCCTCGTCTATACTTCTCTAAGCCAATCCACTCATATACGCTATCCTTGCTGAATTTTCAGTGCTGTTCAGCAAATATCACACTCTCTCCTCTAATCCTCCACCTCTACTTTCAAAAAAACATGATCCCCGGTCCTCCTATTTCTCTGCTCTTCCGTCTTATCTGCTTTACCTCGCTCCTCTTAGTTCCCATAATTGTTGTTTGTGAATGATAATGTGCGAGCTAGTAGCAAGGACTTGAAAGGTCACCCCATCATTCTTGGACAGAAAGCCAAGCACAAATCGCAGACCCTGTTATGGAGTGCAGCTACAACCAATTACTATTTTTTAAGTGATTCATCTGTCACGGGTATATTGGATTAATCTATAAATGGTTTAATCAATAAGAGCCAAAAAACACAATTAAAGTTAAAAACAGGAAATTACAGATTCTTGTCAGTGTTAAGCATTTTTTTCTAATATAGTACTTTAAACTTATTGTTAAATCATGTTCGGTTGATGCTTTTACACATCATTTAAGTTCAGTGGGCTACTAGAGTCTTGCCATCTAAATAAGAACACAAGAGGCACAGAGCGACGTCTTTGCTTGTGTCATCCAACTGGGTCACTCCTGCGTTTGGAAAATGCAGTGCCTGCATTACTCTGTTCTAAACGTTATTTAAGTGTCAGTTATAAAATGTTGCACCGACCATCTATGCTGACTTCCACACAATCATCGTATACACTGACAAGAGTCTGTCTGTGGCTCTAAAAAAACTGCTCTTTGGTTTGACGATCAAAGACGTCGCCGCAATTTCCTCATGACTGTTGAACTGCACAGTGTTATACCGAACCTTCAGGAATGAATCCACCTCACATTTCAGTCAAAATATCAAGCACGTTCATTCAGAATGTTGCGATTTTCAACATTTCAACAATTTTACTTTATTCTGACTCTTGTATGCCTGTCAGACAGCGTTTATGATTTGAGATGGTGGTTTTGAAGAAAAGTATCATATTTGTACTAATAATGAAACATTTCAAGTTTTATTCAGAGCCCGGTCTAACACGCTTACTCATCTAAATACTGACCACCTGTGTTTATTTTCTTTCCTCCTGCTCATTCACCTGTGCCTCTAATAGCGACAGGCTACTGTCAAAGCTAACAGAGATGATGTGATCTATGCTGCTGTCTGTTGCCCTGCCTGCCCCAGTGACTGCTTGGAGCCTCCCTCTCACTCATCCTGTCCTTTATGTCCTTTCTGCCTATCTTACTGTTCCTCTTTAGTAGCAGGAACAGCACCTTCCATATCAGGTCTCTGGCACAAACACACACACAAACACACACACATTTTCTCTCTCAGACCCATATGGATGATGACATTTAACAAAATACAGCAGTGTTACTTCAGCAGTAATGCACAAGGTCAACCCATTAGAGGACATAATTGATGCGGGGTACATATCCCAACTTGCCACTAATACAGATCTGGATGAGCCTCTGTGGTCGACAATTTACAACAGTGAGGACTGGACACAAATGAAGACCTCAGATTTCATGTAGTGTCTACATGGACAAACAATTTGTACTGTTATGACATTTCAGTGAGAAAAGCATTTCACTCTAGACAGGGGCAAGAGGTTTGTGTGTAGGTGAGCATTAACCTGGTCGGGAGCGGTTTAAAGAAAAGAAGGTTCCACCATTAAATCTGCATACACAACATACACACCTGTAACAGGAGTAAAAGCCAACTGCATACACAAGATTCAAAATCATTCAAAACATTCCCTCAATTTCTATTTCTATGAGCAGCAGTTTGAAGAATATTCACGCCTTTCGTGATGCCAAATTATCATAAAGGCTACATAAGACAATAGCAAATTTGAAGACTCTGAGGTCCAATTCAGCAGCATCTGAATTTACATAGGAGTCCTAATGACCTAATGTGCTCCTCCTCCCCTCCGTTCTCATTCATCTATCTCGCCTCTTTACACAGCATCCCACTCCTTCCCACACTCATCTGCTCATCCTCTGCCATGCTAACGCAGCCCATCGTCTCTTTACCTCTCCTGGTTTCATCCCATCCAGTCCAAGCATTTTCACCATGCCACCCACTCTCTTCCTCGCTGTTCTCTCCTGCTTTCTCATTATCTGACTCTTGCTGTGCCAACTATTCAAGCTGTTGTCTGTACAGCAGACAACAGTGCATTCTTTTGTGCGCTTAATCACACTTCCTCTCACATCAAATCTTGACTTTCCTGCATCTATTTATCTACCACTGCTGACAAATGCCAGACATAAACATGTAATACATACCTCTTTGCACCAGCATAGTGACCTCACTCCCTCTGGGGCATTTACTTAGCAGGTCCACCACCTGGTTGTGGCTCATATTCTGGACATTTCTTTTGTTGACTTCCATCAAAATGTCCCCTTCTTTTAGGCCCCTACAACGTGGATAGTCCACTATCTGCTTGACTCTCTGCCCTCCTCCTGTCAGGCTGTCAGCAATGGTAAAACCAAATCCTTTGTCTCCCTTTTCCATGTGGATGGTGATCAGCTCAGGCTGGGTGGCTATAGACGAGGCCAGGGTGACTACGTCACTAGTGTAGCTGTGCGAGCCATTGGACGCCACCTCAGCTGAGGGGCTGTGCGGTCGCGGCTCCCTCATGCCATTAATGGGTCCAACCTGGTTGGAAGGCGAGTCAAATGTCTCCTGTCCGTTGACAATTATTGGCTCCTTATCCAAGATTGCCACTGAGGTCACCAGGCTGGTGTTGGGGTCATCGGGGTCAAAGGGCAGCGGGTAGCCCCGGCACAAGGCTAGATCCACCGTGGAACCGATGGGGATGGATTGGAAGATTTTCACCACCTGAGCGTGGGTGTATCCCAGCACGATAGTGTCATTCACACTGACTATCACATCACCTGCACCGGGGAAAAGTGAAACTGTTAGTGATGTAGTTATTTAAACTAATATCAACTATTTAAAACAATTTACAGTTTTCATATCAAGCCAAGTTAATGTTATACTGATGGTATTATTTGGTGTCATCCGTGTGAAGTTTCACCATTCAGTTATATGAAAATCAAGAAAATCAAAGTGCCTGTGACTCGCAACATGAACAAAGTGTAACCGGCCTGTCACCTACAACGTGCTGAGGACTGATTCAGCCTCCTGCTACTTTAAACCGCATAAGCAGAGCAGAAAATGGACGGCTGTGTTGGAGGAAAACTAGTTTGCTGTTGAATGAAAACACTGCCCCCTGTGGATGGTGGTCATGTACTGCACCTGTCTCCATCTTGCCATCCACAGCTGCAGGCCCGTCCAGAACTAGACTTTTGATCTGTAGAAACTCATCTGGCTCGTCACCACCAACCACAGTGAAACCAAAGCCTCGACGACTCTTCTTCAGTTTTGTGTTGATGAAGGTTCCTTTCAACTCTGCTGGGTTTCTTGTGAAGAAAGGCTTCCCTCCTGCAGAGCAGCAAGGAAACAACTATTATTCTCAGTATTCAATATCCCTGAATAATCCTTTGTAGGGGTTAATGTTATCACTTAAATCACAATCAGAGTTTGTACACTTAATTCTTTTATAAGGACACATTTGCAATCTGGGGGGGGTGAGGGGAAAGGACTTAACATCTTATACTTTAGCAGTTCTAAGAATGGCTGTGATAAAACATGTAGCCATGTATTAAGTGATTTGAGGTAAGGCACGGGAAACTTGACAAGTGTGATATATATCATGCAGTATATTCTGCATCTTGTATTCTTGCTATGTGCACATGTTAAAAAAGATTCTGCAGTATACATGAGGTATACTAGTACTAGGAGTATGGTTACGTTTAACTCCTGCAGGTCCGGGAGGTAGAGTTGGCGGGACCTGTGGGTCCCTGTAGGTTTCCAGGTGGTTTGGCGCATAGTTTGCCAGTGGAGCCGCTGCTGAGGAGTGCTCCTCTATCCACTCTGTACACACACAATCACACACGTTAATATGCACACATTCAGCCAACAAGTGTATTTAAATGCCACACATATAAACAGTTAACAGCAACACACACACACACACACACACACAAACACACACACTAACACACAGCTGAAAGCAGATTCTGACATCTGACTCATCCGCTTATGCAAGATACATTTCTTTAATATAAGACACATTTCTAATATTGTAGAATATAAACATATTTGATTTAAATCATTAGTAATTGGCAAAGCAAATAAAATATGACATCACTTGTAAAGAAGAGGGTTTTATAATGTGGCACTGTGTGCATCCATCAAACAACATGACACCATGACATGACTGTTAAAACTATAAATAATACACTGACCATAACCATTGAGGGGTTTGTACCTAATTTTATTTCGGGCTATAAACATAATCTAGGCTTGATAACTAGACACCCAATTTAGGGGCTTTGGAGACAAAATTAAATTAATGCCATTATTCTGAATGATCTATGAGCATTTCGTGTTTGCACTGTACAAACAACAATGAAAGATAATTTTAAGTCACACTGAATTTAAAATTATCAGTATTGTGTCTGCTCAGAATTGACTCCCAGAAGGAGTAGCTTTAGAATTTTGAAGCTGTAGCAATAAACAGCTCCAGCCGCTGAGTGTGTCAATACACCAAATCAGTGTGGTCACATACATTGAGTTCATTGATTTTAGAACGTTGTCATGCACCTGGCCCTGACACATCATGCAATCTGTCACTTTCGTGTTACGGTGTGAAAACCTCCGGGCTTCCGTAAAAACATTTCCCCACCTTTTCATGGCTTTTAAATTAAATGTTCAAATACAAATGATATACAGTATTTATGATTTGAAATCACATAAATTAAAACCTAAAACATCAAAGACGACACCAGGGATTGGGCCAGATCTGTTTTAGTGAAACATACAGATCATATGGTAACCGAAATGTACACTTAGTAAATAAATAGTTTTTTCCATAATGTGTTGATGACTTGATTTGAAGCTGAAATCAAGTCACAGCAGAGAGAAAAGTTGACTGGCCCAAACCCGGGAGAGCAGTGGACAAACTAATACAACATGACACTCACAGACATGAAGAAAGAAAGAAATGGTGCCGTGCCAGGGCAGGAAACGAACCTCGAATATACCGCTCACCTTCTGGAGGCTGCGGCTGCTGCTGCTGCTCCAGGATTTTGCGACGCCGCGCCTCCACCACTGGGTTCTCATACTGAGTCTTTCTGTTTATGTGGCTGAGACACACAGGGGGACAAAACACAAGGTAATAGGGACAAAGACTGATTAGAAAAAGAAATGGCAGTGTGAATGTATTGGGTACTGTACTCTTTGCAGTAGATTAGCTACTGTACATGAGGCCAAAAGGTAGAAAGACTGAAGATTTGTAGGAGGGTCTTTTGGTTTTCAGTGTATTTACTTAAATCAATAAGGTGATTGACTTACTCTACATAGTAGACCCCGTACACTGGGTCGTCTATTCTCTCCCATCCTGGAGGCAGCTCTGAGATAAAGGAGACACACAGTATTTAACGCAGAAAACCCCTTTAGCTTTCATCTTGGACATTAACACCTTGTAAAAATCACTTTACTACAGTTACAGTATGGAAAGCTTCTACAATTGTTCTGGCTCATTTGTCTCTCTTATCCAACATCTGATTTCTTCACAGCTTAGTAAGAGACTGGATCTATTGTGTAATATTTAGAAGCACGGTTTGCCAGGACTGGCCATCTTAATGAGTCTCCCATAAATGTCAAATAGGATCAAATGTGAAGAGAATCTAAATGAATCTTAACAGTTTACATAAGTTACCGTCAAACAATCAAATAATTTATAACCACTCGTCTATAATTTTGAAAACTTCTTTCTTCCATTATTTGTCTTAAATTCTAAGTGTGGTTTCTTCCTGCCAAGGACTTGTGGATCTGTTAAATATCTGTTTGATTACATTAGTAAAAGTACAAAACTTTGGCTCCTTGTCAGGTACAGACGATTCTCGCTGTGCCAGTTGCGCATATTTACAAAACTAGTCAACATGTCAGAAGTCTATTAGTAAGTGTTCATAAACTAAATTATGACCTGGATCACTCTATTGCGGCCTACAATTACATTTATTCTTCTGATTAAACTATAAATATCTCGCAGTAACTGTAAGGACCTCACAGCTCCAAACATGTCTACATCAGAATGGAGGTCAACACAAAAATACAGTCTGGAAATTGTATCTACACCCTTTTATGTGCTTTTTTGGGGGCAACATTTTTCTAAAATGTTCCGCTGGACGTTGTTTAAATTCGAGCACACATTTATACACATTTTACACACACCTAACCACACAACTCATGGCAACAGGCAGACAGATGAAGCCTATTAAAATGACACACTACCATTAAGAGGTTGGCATCTCAGTTCTCCTCCTCACTGTATTAGATTTCAGCCATAGACATTAGCTCCTTTTGTTACTGTGAGCTTCTCCCAAGACCAGTAAACACATTTATAAGAGACTGAGTTTCACAATCAATGATCACAGACTGTCTGCATCTGAGCAGCCAACAATAATAAAGGCTTACAACCAGACATTCAAGGCCTGGTTTGAGACTGAGCTCTCATTCCATTACAGGGGCTGTGTGTTCTACAGGCAAATGGGAAGAGAATGGGCAGAGCAGCCATTTGCCACTCTGAGAAGCAACACCAAGTACATATACCAACCTCACTATTAGGTATTTCAATTGTGTTTTTGTGCATGTGACTAAGCAATTGATAACTGAATACTTAATCTTTGGGTATGGACGTTGCAATGAAGGCCGATCGATATTCTGCAACGTATAGGTAACCACACACAGTAGATTTCACAGTATGTGAGGTGGTATTATAGGCGGAAATTCTCGCGGGAGGTGTTTGGGGAAAAGACTAAGAAACATAATTAAATTAAATGCCAACAACACACAGTCAGAGTGAACTTATTATGGTCAGGTGTACATTATTGGTTTCATTTACCACCTCTAAACATAAACCGTTTTTGTTTTGCATCAACAAAAATCTGGACAAAATCTATTGTGCAATAAAGTTAACCAGTTAGTTAACTGGTTAAAAATTAAACAAGTACAGGTTTGTCAGTGTGACAGTAAAGCACATTTCACATGAAGTGTATTCTTCTTTTTGGTTTCTACCACCACCAACACTCAATATGCATCACTACTCTCTGCGGCTGATGCAAACCTCAATCAGGGCTTATAGACATAACAATCTACTGCTTAACTGCGTTAAGAGAACCAACGGGGTACATCACAATAACCAAAAACACAAAAGTCTTACCTAAATCATTCTCCAGATCTTCCGTATGAATCCCCTCTTCTCCAAGGTAAAAGCAGGATAAAACAAAGCAAACAAATGAAGAAGAGAAAAGAAAGTAAAAGCAGGAGGTGGTTTGAGGATGGAAAGATCGAGGGCAAATAAAGAATGAAAATGAGCGCAGAGAAAAGCAAACAGGGAAACAGGGAAACCCTTAGTCTCAAACGTGTGATTAACAGTATAAAACAATAACTAATAACTAATAATAACACAAGCTTAAGACTGGTGCACTCTGCCACTTCCAGCTTTACCACTTGATGGTGCAATTCTGCAGTCTGAGGACCAAAAGCTGAAGTTGTCAGCTGTTGGAACTTATCAAACATTTCTTAATCATCTGGAAATAATATGTCATGTTTTATGACAATAGTTGTGAAAGAACACAAAACCAACTACATGAAGCGCATCAAATTTAAGTCACATATCCGATCAACAGATCAAATACCAATTTCAGCACTGAAAACACACGAAGATCTCTGGTCTGGTTCTTCAAGCACCACCTACTGATTCCTAAACCACTACACAGAAGTGTGAATTTATATTTTTATTACGTAAATGATGTGTAGCAGCTTACCATCATCATCACAGTCTTCCAGGGGCCTGGAGGCTTTGGTACACCGAGGATCCAACCATGATGTGGTCTTTGTGTTGTGGCTGAGAGGAAACAAACAAGTCAACAGAATAATTTAACACAGGCTGCCGAACCGACACATGAAAGCACAGCAGGGGTGCATGAATGCATCAGTAAAAATTAGAAAGTAAACCGCATCAGCAAGTTAACAGAGGACAGAAGGCGTCTGCTGCAAAGAGAGCAACACAGGCAGGAAAACTAAAAGAAACGACCTGACTTTCTCTCTAATGCTAAACATGAAAATGCAGTAATTCAGTGATAGCAGAAATTAACATACAAGCTCTGAAAATACACAGCCATGTCCTGGTGGTGTGTCTTTGCCGTGCTGCAGAGAGGACAGAGAGATGGAGGTAGTCAGGTGATCAGGATGTGATCTCCTTTAGAGATCGGGACATGCAGGGATTAACAGGAAAGCAGTGGCACCCAGAGGACTGTGCAGGTTGGCTAGGCAGGCCTAAAAACCAAATCATGGGGAGACAAGCCACTGGACGAACACAAGGGATAATAGTGTAGGTAAAATACAGCAAACACCAACTACAATATGAGCTATGATGAGAAATGCTTATTTAGACAGTCCTATCAGTGCGTGAAGCAGATGCCACTACTGTCGGTGACAGATACATACTCTATGAAGTAAAGTTCTCCGTTTTCTGTGTAGGCCATCTCCCAGTTTTCGGGCAGCGGTCCCAGCGGGTCTTCCGGAGAGACCTGCGGTTCTGCGAGGGTCTGCTGCCCACTGTCGGAGGTGGAGGTGGCCGCATTGTTCAGACCACAGGATGGAGCATTGTCACGTGCGGGGTACGGCCGGAGTATGCCACCGCGGCTCTCGTCCTGGTCATTAGGGTTACCTGCGCACAACAAAGGAGAGGGGAAGAGACTACGCACTAAGGATCCTGGGTAACACAACGGGCACAACACGGAACGACAACAAAGAAAGAACAAAACACAGATTATGTTTCATGCATGCAAGGAAAGAACAGATGAAGAAAAGCAGCCATGCTCACTCTGGATAAAATATCATGCAACCAGGACTTCGCCTTCCCCACATAAGTTTGGCTCCCGCCTTTTGCCAGTGTACTGAATAGGCCCCAGGAATATGCAAATTCTTAGTCGTTCCCCAAATTCTTTTTGACCCCCCACCTTTTTTATTTTACCTCTCCACCCATAAGCCGCTTTCTCCTAAAGCTAGCAATCCCAACCCCCATCCCCACTTGCTCCTTCTGCCTCACCATTACTTCCTTGGGTCTTTCAAGCTTGGTCAAATGCTAATTTAACACTCTGGCAGCCTGACCAGGGGACACAGAGAAGGCATAGATTCACAGCAGAAAAAAAAAACACACCATCTATCACACTCACGAAATAGGATAAAGCTCAAAGGAGGGAGGAAAAGATGGGATACGCTGAAGCGTCTGCATAAAAATCTGCTACTGTCACTTATTTTCTTGCCTGTAAGAAGTTGAAAGATGTCGGGAAAATCTGGCATGGTGAATGATGAGCATATACATGACAAAAGGGAATTTCATAAGTCAAAACAAGTGAACTGAAAAAAAAGCTCCAAAACTGTGATTTTTTTTTGTGAGTGTAGCCTGTAATGTACTTCTTCCTCCACCGCACCCCTCCTCACAGGCAGATGGCAGTGTTTGGAGGCTCATAGTAAAGGCATCAGCATCACAAAGACATGATGTAACTGCCAGACACCGTACACCAGAGGGGAGGATTACAAACATACACACATTATCTCTTTAATCGTGGGGACACACACGTATACACGGAAACTCCTAAACACGCATTCACTTGAGAACAAACGCAGACGAAGCAGACAGAGAGCTACTACACATGCATTCGCCAAAGAGAGCAGAAGTTAGAGAAAGTTCAACACTAAGGTGCCAAAAAACCCCTCACCTGTAAAACTGTTGTTCATTTCCGTGGCCTGGTCGTCATCGTCGTCGTCAGCAGGCACTACTCGGGCGTTTTGCATGTCATTGTAGGACTTGGTGCGTTTTGGGGTGGATTGCTGGGAGCCTGCATCGCTGAGAATCACTGTCCCAATGATGGGCTGCTTTGGAGGCTTGGGGGTCCCATAATAGTTACCTAGGCAACAAGAAGGACATTATAATGCTGGAGAGAGAGAGACGAAGGAGGGAGAAGTAGAAACCGAGACAGAGTGAGGTAAATATGGATAAAAGCAGGCAGAGTGGGGCATAGCAGGCATAGGATCTATGAATCCTCCTAATCATTTGCTGAGAGGAAGAGACATAAAGCTGGATCACAGTGCGTCTACAAATTGGGAAATTTGTTTTTGGGTTTTAAGGGCTGAAACATACCGAGCACAACTAATGTCTAGAATATTTTAATAGCTTTTTCTGACCTCCTTACTTGTCAGTAGTCATTGTACCAATCATATAATCTTTGTGAACATGAGAGAAGGATGTGCACTGGGGCCAACGGTAAAGTTAAAGGAATAGTTGGAAAAGAAACTTGGACAACATTTATTTTGGCACAGTTAGATCAGAAGTCTGACGCTTCTCTAAAAGGCTGCTTAATTTAGCTTAGCACAAGAAAGGAGAATGGAAATATGTAGCCTGGATGAAGATTCAAAGCACAATTCCTGATTTACATAAAAATAGTTTACGCAATGCTCACTTGCCTTATCTTGTTAATATGTACAAAAAGTTGAAAGTAAAAAGTAAAAACAAAAAGAATCAATACCAGAGCCTCTATAGGTTGTCTGCCAAAGAGAGGATTATTTGGTTTCTTGCTCAATACCACTCTCATGTACAATATTTACATTAAATATCTGCAGCAAGTAAGCTCAGCTTGACAATAGGACTGAAAATGAGGCAACAGTATATAATATTTAATTTTAAGTATTTATAATAAATATATATATATAATAAATATATAAAGTAAAATGCTCTTTCCTAAGCTGACTGGCTGTTGGACATGGCTTCACATTTACTCTTTGAACCATGCAAAAGGCGTATTAAAAGTTATATATAATTAAAGATTTTTCTAATCTTTAATTAAAAAAATTATACATCCATAAAATCCATATTTATTTAGGAATCAATAATCTTGGTTTTATTGGGTTGTCTAAATGGCCACGGACTCCTGTGGACAGGTATTTGACATTGTCTGCGTGAAAGAAAGAAACGTGCCAAGAGCAGAACCGGTGCCAAGCAGATTAATGTTGTAACATTCTCTAGCACCCCATGCACTCAATCTCCCTCTCTCTCTCTCTCTTTCACACACACCCACACACACACACGTGTTTACACACACAGGTTTGTGTCAGTTTGAGACTTAGCGTTGCACAACACTGTCCTAATCAGAGTGAGAGGGGCAGATGTGGAGTGACCTGCTGTCTCCTGGATGCATCTCCCCCATCATCGTGCGCTGTCTAATCGGAATCAACCGAGTGCACACTCTTACAGCCTGTCGGCATGTAGGGAAAAATAAATGTTGATTGCAGCTATGCTCATCGTATCTGAGGAGAATCAGGACACCTGCACCATCACTGGTCGCAAGGAGTGTCAGTTATGATCACAATCATCATCACCCTCACCTTCGTATGTTCCTATTTCCAGTAGTGTGCCACTCTCCTCAAGTTCTAGGAAGTCCTCCACAGAAAGGAAGTTGTAATCCACCCCTTGGACTTCTCCAGTTCGAGGAGGGCGGGTTGTACCTGAGGACAGAAAACACGGTTGATGTAGCTGTCGATAATTTGAAAAGAAATTAATAAATTCAAGTAGCGTGTTCACAGTTCACTGAAGGTGGAATCAGGTTTTTCCTCCTGCCACGAGAGCAGGTTCAGTGTTTTCCTCTCACAACCGCCACGCTGAAAGCCTATCATTACAGTTAAAATGCCGTCAACATCGCTGAATTCATACAGCTTTTTGAGATGATGACCGGTAATAGAAAATGCTTCTAAAGCAGGATATGAGAGAGTTCTGAAATCAAGAGGGTGCGATTGTAATTCAGCGCGTTTATTGGAAACAAAGTGACTAGTGAGTGGCGGCAAATATTATGTCAGAAATTAAATGGAGGCACACATCTCGAGCTATCTACCATGGGAAACTGCTGCCTGCTCAGTCAGAAGATAAATTAAAGGTCACCTTTACACTAGTCCAGTTATCAGTCCATCCATTTTTCTTGTGAGTCCGGATATGTAACGTGCATTGACATAATACAATGTGAGTTGTATTACTTGAGCGGTTATTGATTGCCAGACCTGAGTTGTTCCTGCCACAAGTGCAATGCTAAGCAGCTGTTTTCATTTGTTTCTGAGGTGTTGTTATGCTTATCTGTGGTATAATAAAAGCTTTTCTGTCAGAGACTAGATAGACCAGGACTGGCAGGACTGATCCTTTGATATTATTGCACCAATGGAAACTGGACACAACAAAACAAATGTATATCTGACATCATTTTTGCTAGAATTTAGATTATACATCTGATTAAAGTATTAATATATTTTTTTAATAGTTTAAAAGTTAAACCATCCTCGCTGGACTAACTGCTCTGATCCCCTACTTGGAGTTAATGGTTAGCAGCCTGCTGTGTTTTACTTTTCAGTGAAACACTTTGTAGAAGGAAGCTGACACCAGACAATGGAGACAGTGGCTATTGTCTCTCGGACTTTACAAAAAGGAGATGAGATGACAGGCCAGATGGTTGACGGAGGTTGTAACCCATCTGTGATCAGGACAGGAGTGTTGCATATGTATGCACACACACACACACACACACACAGGCAGGCAGGCAGCACATGAAGCAGTGTGAACCACTGTAAGCCATGCACACTACTGGGCTTCAGGGCCGAGATGCAAACACAACTTTCTACTGGGAAAGACACCTCACACCACATCTACAGCTGAAAGCATCACAGAACTGCTTGTCAGATGGTTGAAAGGCTTTCGAAGACCACCCCCCCCCCATCTCCCATCTATCTGACGTTGGATTAGGGAGGAGGCTTGTGCTTGTCCATTACTTCAGTAACTCGCAGAAATCGGTCTTTGTGAAAATGTGCATTATGCCCAAATTCAATAAATCCAAATAGAATTAAACTAAAAGATGGAGCAAGTGAACATCAGACAAATAACTGTTTTAAAAGGAGAAAAACACAGAAATTGCCGATCATCACTCTTCAACCACTTTAACATTATCACTGTCTTCTGTTGTGGACAGATGAGAAAGCTCATGTTTGACACAAGACTCCTGCTTGTGCTATTGTTTACCTGAGCCTCTCCAGTATGCAAGCTCACACTCCATCCCTCAGGGTACATCCATCCCACAAATACCTGATAATAAGTCTTTACTGTGCACTGCTCCGTCCTACACCTGCACTGCACTGCATTGCAAAGGCTACACTGATTTTCTTTATCGCTTCTCCTCCTGCCATTTTGAAAATGATACTCAAGATAAATTGATCAGGAGGAGGCAATTTAGTTGACAAGACACAGTGTTCAGATGCTAAGCACCAAAACACATCCCTCACATATAGATAAAAACATTATAAATCATCTAACTGACCGTGTACGGTGCAGTAGCACGTAAGCGGAATGCTGCTTTGTATTCACCTCAGTGGGTTGAGATGAGATGGAAGTGAAGTTGTCTGAGAGCTAAAGTCAGAGGCCTGGGTGGTCCCAGGGTGGGAGATGTTTTTGAGGCTCAGTGTGCACCACTGATGCTGTCGGCTGAGCACGAAATGAAGCTGTTATTCCAGCATATTCCCACAGTCGAGGGCTCTAACAGGACGGCAAATACTGTTGTAATGACACAACACTGACGAGAACCTCATTAGCACAACTCCATCACATGGTCAGTTTAAAACAACCATTTCACAACATTTTCATCTTTTAACTATCACAAGTCGCACTGAACCTGAGCTTCTAGGTTATGTAATTGGATTTTCTGTTTCTACTGTGAGTCTCTTATCTTGCATAATGTAAGAATAATCACTACAGTAAGAAAACATTGCTTGCCTTGCTGCACGCCAAAAAACATCTGTCATTGTCTCATTCTGCAGTAATAAGGTACAATCAATGGGTTCCCATCAATGGCAATTAGGTGCTTAGATGAAAAAAAAATAAAGAAAGGAGTTATGATTTGTGGGGACTAAACATGCGTGACATGGTCAAAAAGTCACTTTTTAAGAAAAAAAATGCTCTGCACTGGGTGGTGCTACTACATGAATATTTATATCATTGTGGTGGAGGGACAAACAGAATTCTTTTTCAGTTCCAGTGTGTTTTAAACCTAACAGCAAGCAAAATATTAGCAGCAATATTTCTTGCTTCGCTCTTGATATCAGACTTAGATCACACGTGATTCCGATTCTGAAGTACCTCAGGCAGGAGGTAGTACAAACTATGAAACAAGTAATTTTATAGAAATACTGTAGCAGCATCCTAAATCAGATAGAAAAAAACACAAATCAAATTTAAACAATACATACAGTACAATTTGGAAAAAAATACTACTACCAAAAAGGTTAAAACTAAACAGTAATATAAGTAAAAGTGTTCACAGTAGGTACAGTTTGTACAATTTCTGATGATATTGATATGTGACTGAAACATATCACTGAACTGGATGTAACTACTTATTAAATCATTGCAAAATTAACAAAAAAAAAAAAAAAATTATCCACTTTCATCACAAAATTTTGGCATCAGTTCTTTAAATTAAATTTATTCTATTTTGCTTTTCTTCAAATTTTAGATCTGGTGTTTGGTAAAACATTTAAGGTACTTTGATGGAAATTCTTCTATTTCCTGATATTTCTCTTACACAAATCAGCAATACTACCCTATCATTAAAATATGTGTTAGTTGTTGCAAATCTATGACAGTGGGCATTATATATTGTCGTGTATCTATTACCATATCACCTACCCCATTTTAAAAACAATATAACACAAATTTCATACAGATACCAAAGAAGTTTTTTTTGAAAACTAAGAAAACTGTGAAATGTTTTGAGATAATGACTAATGAACATCAGCTTGACTCAAAGCAGAGTGACCGTGACTATCACCAGTGTCCAACGGCGACAGTGAGGTCTGGCTCATCTCCTCGCCATCACTGTGGACACTCTCTATTCTCTCTGTCCAGAGAAACAATGACCCAGCTCCAATGAACTAACTTCCACTGACAGCTCTCAATGGGCTCATTCTTTCACTGTGAGAAACAAATACTGTGCAGGCATAGATGGAAAAGTGTAACACAAACAGATTGTGAAACTTCTTCAGTTTTGAAATACCACCAAATCCAACTAAAAGTACTTTTTAATAGCTTGTACTAAGACAGGCAGTTTTTACTTTTTAACTTTTCTGTACTGATAAGAACACAAATATTGATCTGCCACAACAGATAGGTTCAAATGACTGTAACACTTGCGAAGTAATAGAAAACATCACAATTTCAATGTTTATTGCAAGGCCTTTTCATTATATTAAATTTTTTGTGTACAGTTTTTTGTGTATTCGTATTTTCTGTGGTTTCGCATTTGTACATTTTTTCTTTAAAAACATGTACAAGTTTATCATAAGTGAAACATTTTCTGACTGATCATTAATAGAAGACTTGTAATATTTACTTGAACTTTGATTAAATTAAAATATTTGTGTTCCTCAGACAACTTTATTTTGCTTTCAGAAAATCAAATATGACAGTTCTCGGCCGACTTCTGCAGGCATCAAATATGCTCTTGAAGAGCCATTTTAGCACAGTGCGTTTTAAGTTTATTGGTATCAGTGGGTACGATCTCTTAATAAAGGAATTTTAAATTAAGCACCAACAGTGGCTTACAGAACGTGTTCCACAATAAATAAAGAATCACTCTATTCCAATCATTCCTTCTGACTGAGGAATAAAACATTTGTGTTAAGAAATCATGTAAATGCCTCATTTGCCAAAGTTCGTGTATATTGTGTATGAATAACACGAATAACACAACAAAAGGGGGCAACAGAACAAAGCCATGGTATTATATAACAGCAATATGCTCAGTCTCTTACAGACAAGCTTCACACGCATCCTTCAGGTTAAGGAGAAATGTAGGAGCTCCTTCCTCACTAACCCAAACATGCAGTTCGTCAAACGGAAGCTGCCACAGAGATTTGAGTGTGTATTTACTGGTGGTTTGTACATCCGTCTTAAATCCACCAAATGCTAGAGCCAGTATTACATTTGGTAAAAGCTGGTGAAAAGACTTTTTATATTTACTACACACTGTTGCACAGTAACAACATGCCAAGATTTACAGCTACTGTATGACTCACGTAACAGCAATTATTGACAAACCAATTAATCATAACTATTATAATGGAACATATATTCCTATTTTAAGAGACTACAAAACTTAATATGGACTGTCTAGAAAACGCATCGACTTCGTTCGGCATTATGATGAACACTCGTTTGTGCTGATCACAACACACTTGGAGTGAGTTACATCGGAGGATTGATGCCACTGATATATACAGTGTCTATCTAGGAAACAGTTAGCTTAGCATTAGTCTTGTAGTGTGGCACCTCTGGCAGCAGAACTTCTAAAGATCATTAATAAACTTGTGCAAAACCGTTTCAGTGAAAACAACACAATGTGTGCAAGACTGTTGCTTGGCAATGCATTGTGACCTATACAGTAATAATTATACATACTCCTATATATTATTGTCATTTTAGCACTCGTTTATGTACAGATTAAATAAATATACAGTACCAGCATGTGAAGGATGGAAGGGCTGATGCTAAACTTTTAGAAGTGCTTTTTATTTCCTGCAGGCAGAGACAGTAAGTGTGTCTGTCCCCCTGTGTTCCCTCCAATGTAAACTACGCTAAGATAATCACCTGCTGTCTGTTGTGAAATTGCAATAAAGCAAACCAAAGGTAAAATGCAGCAAATACGTACATTTACCAAAATGTCAGAACCTGTAACAGATCTATGTATTACATCTAATTACACTATATTTGTTTATTTCCAATTATACAAATATAAAACCTATTTCTGGAGTGCACTCGTTATTGGAAATGCCACATTTCAGCAATATCCTGGGCAATTTGCTGCATGTCATACAGCTTCTTTTTTCCCCTTTTTTCTTTCTGCTTTTCTCCTCAATATCAAAGAAAGGCAAAAAAAATACCCCACAATTGTATTTTGACAGAATTTATCTATGTCATGTTGCAGTTCTGGTAAAGCAGTATGTTTATTCTAGCCACAGATGCAGAAGTAATCAATGGATTCAATAATCGTTTCAGCTTTAACCTTGTAACTTAGGGATTGATGTATAAAACCTACATCTGAATATGTTTCAAGGCAATTTCAGTTAGGATGTTAGATCAGTTCGGGTTGTCGCAGTCAGTGTGTCAAGTCACTCAGCTGCATTGCATCCATAATATGGCTTTTAGAGGGGAAGAAGAAAAAATCCCAGTAATATGCCCACAGCTCTGCTTTGTTGCCCTTTGCCTTTTATAATTCACATGGTCAACTCCCTCAGTTTATCATCTAATGTCTATTTCACCATGTTCCTTGTTTGTATCGTTCTGGGTCAGTGTGCTCTGTGTGTCTCCATTAATTCCTCCTTTCCCATCGTCTTCATTTGATCTAGCTGTTCCTGTCTAACTTCCATGATCCACCACAACATGGATATGTTCCTGCTACTTCGTAGAAGTTAGAAACCAAGCACACAATATCCAATTATCATTACATATTACTCTCTTAAACACAACACTGTCAATCAGCAGCAGCTCCAATCTGGGCCCAAAGGGAGAAGAGCGGAGGATGTACAGTGCTGCTGTGACAGGGGGCATCTGTTCCGAATGTTTAAAACAGCACGGAGGAGAAAGATGGAGAGAATGAAAGAGGACGAGGACGGGTACAGACACATGGCACACACACAGGAAAAACAATCACCTAATGGGCACATGAAATCCCTGGCACAACAAACAGCTCACACTTTCTCCCTCATTCTCAACTCTTGCTGTCTGAAAAACAACTGTCACACACACACACACACTGCACCTCTGGCTTGTTGTGTGTCACACACACCAAATCTCACATCTTCACTTTCCCTTAAAATATTTATTGTGATCTTATAATACAGTAACTGTACCTAAATATATATCTAAACATGTAAATGAGCCTGGAAGCTGACCAATGCCCAGCACAGAATCTGTATGTTAACATATTTTAGGTATCCAGAATGGAACTGCCTATCTAAGAGTGAAGACCCTTTCTGAAGGTCTTATCCAATCCTTTCACCCTGTTCCTGAGTGACTCCTACAACCTTCCTGATGTCTTTGGATTCTGGTTGGTTGGTCACCTGCTTTGTTTCCCCTTATGTTGATGTGGGTGGCTTTAGTTCAGGAGGTACAGTTTACAGTAGCTGTTTGTCTACCAATTACAGGGTTAACCACCAGCTCCTCAGGTCCACTTTGCAATGTATATTTAGTTTAGTTGTTCCTGGTGTGTGAAATTGTGTGTGTCTTAACTTGTAAGTCATGCTGGACAACGCCTGCAAAATAACTAAATGTAAATATGATTTATCAATGCAACATTCAAAAGACATGTTTAATCCATTTTTAAGAAGGCCCACTAAACAGAGTGGGAACTTTTTATAGCTGTCTATTCAATGACCAAAAGACATACTGAAAATACTTTGAAAGAACTTTTATTGCAAACCTTGTGGAGATGTCTACTGGATACGTCCGGAATAGACATTCTGACTACTCGAGGGACCTCTTTTGATCGTCTGATTATCTGACACAGACTTAAAATATCATTGGCACAATCTGAAAACATGAACTTTAACTCTAGAAATTTGCTGGAGAACCTTTCTACTATTTCTGACATTTAAAGAACAAACAATAATTGGATTTATCAAACCAAATGTCAACACATTATAACATAACAAAAAAATCTAAAAGTAACAGTAACAGCATTAATACAGAAGGATGCTTTAATTCTGTTTTAGTGAGAGGTGTTCACTTATTTTTGGAAAGCTTGAGTTCACACATGGTTGCAGGTGTGAGCCTCCAAACTGACAAACAGACTCAAATGACAGATAGAGATGGAGATGGAAGAGAGATGGAACATGTAAACACAAACATATAGCGTCCTGAGTGTGGACTATAAATAGCAGGTTGTGGAAGCCAGTTTCTGTCCTCACTGGTAGTTCAAAAAAGCTCTGGAGCAGGGGACACGTGTCCCTGAAGTGGCCTGTTTGAGTGTGTGCTATGACCTACATCCTGTTTCCTAATACTGGGCCATTCACTCACTGCTACTGAACATGCATTAAAAACGTCAGAGATCTAAGCTGGCCTATGTGAGGCGTTACAGATGCTGGATTTGCAGTGAAGCAGTGCTATGACCTTACAGTGGCTGCTTTGTGTTGGAATCATGATCTTTGTAGACTGCTCACACAAATTTAATCATATTCAGCACTGTGATGGTGGTAAGGTGGGATTAATTTAGAATACGCATGTGAGTGGGAAAAATTACACAGACAGAGACTTGAACTTGAAGGCCAGCGTAGCAGCATCATCGCTCAGGTTTTTGCCAGTCCACACTGTCACTCCCAGTACGATAAATGAGCTTGTATGCTGTACCACTGTGAAAACATTTAGAGGCCATTTTTATTTAGCTTCAGAGAAAAGCAGATTCTGAGGCCATCTGGCTACTGAATCTTTTACAATGCATGCAGCTCAACTTTCAGTGTTTGCAGCCAAATTTTTTTACATTATATTTTATTTTAAAAGGAAATATTTTCATCATATTTTCTTTTTATACTGCAACACATCATTCTGCCATTTTATCATCACACACAGTGATCCAGCAAAGGCTTATTGAAATAAGCATTTTGACAAAGTCAAGGAAAATACATGAACAGGGCTACAGGGCCAAACGTGGTCCTAATGTACACTGTGAGAAAATCTAAATTTTTACATGAAATCTGGTTGAGCTCCAGCGCTTTCTATCGGCTGATGCAAGCTAATTATACTAAGTTGAGCCCTCTGGCTGGCCCAACGCTGCTTGTGAGATCTGTGTAAAATGATGTGCGGTAAATGTGTAGAATGGATGAAAATTTTAACCTGGAACTAATCACAAATTTGAGCTAAAATTGGAAAGACAGAGGTTAAAGGTTGCTAGTGGTACAAATCTTCGATTTACAATCATTGGCCAGTTCATTAGGTACATCTGTGCTACGCTAATGCAACCCAATACAGCACTTCAGCCAATAATTCTACTTTTACAAAGTTAGAATTTCTTAGGTTCTATGTCGAAACTGTCAGAGAGGTGACAATTCTACTGTGTGTTTATTACTTAAGTTGTACAGGGTGGTGGAGTGGTACTGGAATGCATTAGATTAAGAGGTGGTTCTAATGTTTTGGTGCCCTCATTCATTTTAAATCGAGTGTCCAGTGAGTCAAAATGGCACTTTATATTTTATGAATATATTGTTTCTGTTTTTTAGCCATGCATATAATGTCACTGGTTGGAGATTACAGCATCAGCTGATTGGTCCTTTGGTACAAACTTTTATGGTTTGCAGACAGTTTATCCTGACTTTCCCTCTAATGCACTGACTGAAATGTTTCAACAATCACTGTCTGGATACCAATGAAATTCACATCCATGATTCAATCAGGGTGAATTGTAATAACTTTGGTGATTCCCTGAATTTCTATCTCACCCCATCATCTGGTCAAAATGATAAAACTTCCAATACTTTATTTATGAAAACACACCTGAAAAACAAATGAGCCTGATCTGTGTCTTGTGTTTGGTGCCAATTAACAAATGAAAGCATTCTTACAAACTAAATGAACATGGTAGAAATAATAGGAATTACACACAGTCAATGTGTGTTACTGAGTAGTTCATTTCAATATATGAAGCCATGATGTCCTACAGTTAAAGCAAATTTTGTATGTTTAGAAAATAGCAACAAATATAACATTATTTTACATACTACACACTACTACCATCACAACCACAACTATAATGTCTCTCACACACACACACACACACGTTTGTATCTCTATCCTGGTGAGGACACTCATTGACGTACTGCAATCCCTAGCCCCTTACCCTAACCCTAACCATTACAACTAAATGCCTAACCCTAACCAAACCTAATTCTAACCCTGACCCTAAAACCCAGTCTTGACCCTCAAAAATCACTTTTTTTTAGGGTCAAAATTAGTGAGGACTGGCCAAAATGTCCTCACTTTACAAAAAATCTCCTCACTCTGTTGTTAAAAAAAGAAATTTGGTCCTCCATACGTACTCTCTACAGGAACACACTCACACACAAACCCACACACACATATCCAGGTTAAAAAAAAAAAAAGGACCTCCCATGCAAGTGGGGATGACAGTGCTCTGATAACATTTGACACTCTGAATCACCTTCCTGCTGTTGATGGTGTGGGGAGCTTCCCCTTATTGTCTAACACAGACATACACACACTCACAAACACCCAAAGAGCCACACACACTGGCTCAGATAAACATCTGCTGTTTTTAAACCCTTGTGGCTTTCAGTTGGAGTATGGACACACACACACACACACACACACAAAAACACACACACACAAGACCAAGACATTTCCAGCTGACCTGAGAGTGGGATGAGTCGGATGATGGGACTATAAACTGTGAAGGGAAATGCCTGTTTTAGGAAAAATTAATTCTCAAATATAGTTTCAGTGTAAACCAACATGTTTCCAGGACAAAAACATGCTGGGTGTTTAGTTGGGAAGTTAATGTTACGAAAACACAACGTGAGGGGTGACGTGAGAAGACATTACGCGGATACGTCCGAGCAGACACAGCAGAGGAGGGGCAGATATAGCAAACAGTCACACAGGGAGTTAGCGAGGGACTCTCATGGGCTTCTAAGCCAATTACCAAAGCAGCATTGATTGAGGCAGCACTTAAAGGCCTCATCTACACAAGTAGTCCCTTAATACACTGGTCAGATGATGGGAACGTCTCAACCACAAACTCTGAATAGATTAACATTATGGTGTGAAATCTGTGGGACTATCACAACAGATTTGGCGTGAACAGGGGTTAAACTTATTTAATGAAAGAACGTGTCTCCCCATCTTCTTGCTTGGGGACTGGACGTCTACCGCTGCTAAAATGGAACAATACTGGACCCGTTTCTCCGGTAGTGACCGCCTGGCCCGAAGAACAAGGTGAGTACACCCTCAGTGCTGTGGCTGTGTGCAATCAGCACTTCCATCCCCCATTAAAAGGATTGCTGGCCCATAATGATTTATAAAGGGGAACAGAGAGTGAATCAATGTAGCGGAGGCCTTCAGATTAATGATTAAACAAATAGCAGCCACACTCCAGATCCTATCAGGGGCTGAGGTGCTGCTAAGAGCACACCGTGCTGTAGTAGGTTCAATTAACTACCATGGCGTTGGAGAAGCATTGGAAAAGAGCTGCAATGTCTCCTCTTCCATCCCACAATGAAACCCACTTTAAAACCAAGCATATGTTGAAACTTTATCAAGCATATCTGATATATTATATAAAGAAGAAACCACTTTTTGATACCAAATTCATGTGTCTACAATTCACAAAAATGGAATGTTTGTAGTCAACTTTATTTTTCCAGAAATTCAGCCGTCTTCAAACTATTTTGTTTAGGCAAACTTCTTGTATGACTGCTTGTGCATAGACAGAAATAAACATTACCACCATATTTGTTTAGGAATGGCTGCCACTAACTATTATTACCATTATAGTCAAACTATAAGGCGTCCTAAATTGCGTTTCAGTTTCCCAGACATCTTACTAGCATTAAAGGCAACAACAATTTCAAACAATACCCAGCCCCACATTTATGGAAAGACTAGCTTACTCTATGAAAGGGCCATTTAATTTTTTAAAATGAAAAGCAGCTTTCTAGCTGTGATTGTCTGAATAAAGGGATGATGGAGTTACCCATTAAAGAAGGACGCAGGACACAGAGGGAGAGAGAGGCCAGACACACAATACTGCTGCTGCCCAGCACAACAGGCCATTCTTTCAGCTCGCGCCACAACACTCCTCGCAGCTGAGTCCCAGCCGCTATTCTCCTGCTGTTCCCCCTGTTCCCTCCCCATCTCTCCCCTTTCAGCAGGGGGAAGAAGTACGAGGGAGGGGAGGGAGCAAGCACATACAATCTGAAGTGTCATTATCTGGAAATCTTGTAAAATTACACAAAAGGTGGCAGGGTTTTTGTTCTCTTTCACCTATTATAAAGCGTTGTTTTAAAGGAGAGAGCCAGATGAAAATGGGGGAGATGCTTTCTTATATAGTGCATGAGCAGGGGTGACTCAAAAAGGTAAAAATTGAAAGGAGGCTGGAATAAAAAGGGTGAGATGTGCGTGAAAGAGCCAATGGCAGGCACATGCAGTAATGTCCTCTAACAGCAGGTAAGTGTGTCTACAGATCCGTGTTTAAATTTAGCCCCTAACCAACCACCACGTCACACAAGCAAACATTTATGTGTGTGCATTCACAGCTGTCATCACAGAACGCCACATCCCAACTCATCAATAAGCTCAACACCGAATCCCATAGTTGCTTAAAAAAAAATAAATAAAAAAATTCACCTGCCGCTGTATTTCTGCCTCTGTGTGTATCCATCTATTCTCCCCACCCACATCTCTTTCAGTCTAATCCCGGAAGCCAGGGCATAACTCCCAGGAGAAGTAAACGTCACAGAATTACCTCTACACCACAACTGCTGCTGCTGCTTCCCTCTCTGCACGTTATTCCACAGAAATATTCAAAAATATTAATCCAAACGGGCTTAATCCTGCTCTTCCTCTCCCATCCAAGCCGTCCATGGATCATCCAGTTGTCTGTGGGCGACTGCTAGCTTTCAGCTTGCGAGCTCATTCAGGCAGGCGGCTAGGAGGCAGCTGCCGTTTTTCTTCAAAGCTCCACAAGCAGAGCAAATTAGAGGTCCAGCCCAGCTTAGAGGCTAAGCCAATGTGAGCTATTCACACAGCAGTTCCTGTCTGAGGCCAATGGCTGCAGCCCCACAGCCCCCCTGCATGCTCCCGCCCACTGTCACCCTCCCTCCTCTCAGTTTCTCACTCTTTTCCCTTGCTCTCTCATCCTCTCCTCTGTCTTTCTTTCTCCTCCTCTCTTCTCCTGCTATCTTAGCCATAAATATAGATGCTTGACATTACCTAACGCATGTTCCCCTGATAAACTCCGGGCTCTGTGAAGGTCTTGTGATGGAGAACATATCTCCAGGAGTGAATGCTGGGTTAAAAAAGGTTGCAGAGGGCAGCGGGACAGTGTTCAGGACAGAGATGATTATGGGAGGGGGGTACGATATCATATAGTTTAAAAGGTAGGAAGGTAGATAAATATAGAAGAGGAAACAAGAGGTGTAAACAGGACAATTGACAGTGCTCTTTGGATTAGGCATTCAAGAGTTAGTTGAAGGCTGGATTTATTTACTATGCTTTGACCGGACTAGACAAGAAAGCCTTCGCTTGATTAGGACCTTGGCAGATTAAGAGCTACTGGCAGACAAAAGGAAACCTTGTACCTGGCAGTGCAGGTCTGTACCTGCATGGACATGGACTGCTGCCCAGGCAACCTGACCAAAAAACCCAGGAGCTGCCCTGAGGGAAGAAGACTGCAGCGTTCTGTGTTTGAATTCACAGGTTCCAATCCCAGCCATGTGGCGCATGTTGGACCACAGCTAAAAGGTTTTATGTTAAATGTTGGGCTTGTAAGGTTAGCAGCAGCTGTGTGACTCCAGACATGTCACTGGTATCTGGGAAATTATAGAAGAGATTAGAGATTTTAGACATTTTGGAAGTGAAACCTTCCTACAGATGCTCAATTTATTTAAAAACTTTATACTGTCTGACATTGCCCAACCAGTACAAAAAAGCCACACTGTAGATATTCTTTGTGATATATTTAAGATAGTAGTTTAATATATGAATAATACCTTCAGTAAACTAAAAACCGAAACAAGACTTTCGTGTCTGTATGTGAAGGTAGAGCCGGCAGATTAGCCTGGCTTAGTATAGAGACCAACAAGTTCTCCAACCTATACACCCACAGAGGTCACTTGTCCCCAACCTCTGATACAATTGTTATAGGGAGGGTTGTGGCCACAGCCCTAAAAAGAAAAGCAGGCGTCTTTGAAAATTCTCCCTTTCCACACCAAAGTTTTGGAGGTCTTTTTTTGCAATGGCACCAAAATGGCAGCTGGTGTAACAACTGTACAGAGATATCACTTTGGTTGGGTTTAGGCACAAAAACATCCGGGTTAGGGTTAGGCACTCTAATGATAAAAAAAAAAAAAAAAAGCTGTGGTGTGACTTAAAAATCACAGCCTTCTCAACGTCACAAGACGTGTCACATGACGTGTCTCACATGACTGGTTACAGCAGTAGCAGTAGCTCAGGAGTGGCCAGGTCCAGTCCTCGAGTGCTGCAGCCCTGCTTGTCCTTTAACAACCTACTGCTGATAACCCAGATCAGGAGAGATTAATCAATCAGTGCTGTGATTCATAACTGAGTTTTCTAAAAGTTGAATTATGGGACTTCTCTTTTCTTAGTTGAAAAACATTTCACTACAGTTCCAGAAGCTTCTTTAATCTGTTCCGACCAGATCATCACACCTGGGTGACTAAGAACCTTCACCGAAACTCCTCCAGTCGTCTCACACTGGACTTAAACTCTGGTGATTTGTGGAAAAAACTGATGAACAGCAATATAACTTTGGGATGTTGTTGGCAGCTGGTACAAACACCCTACATAGTCATATTTTACAGGACAGCCTCATGTAGACTGGAAGCATAAGGAAACAGCCAGCCTGGATAAAAGAGATTTAATATGTTTATTAATAAGCATATTGTTTAGCTTCTTTTGACAGAGCCACACTAGCTGTTTCTCTCCGTTCCCAGTCTTAATGCTAAGCTAATCAGATAATTACAATAAACATCAACAGATTGCAAAATGGACAATTATGAGCTACTATGGCAACCAAACAGGCTTTTCAAATATTGCAAAAGAAAAAGACTAAAACCTACAGACTGGTTTGGTTTGTTGAAATCTAAATATGTTAAATTTAAAACCCATCCAATAAGGCCCTCGAATGAAAAAACAAGTTTATCTACAGGAGTAAAAATGACTGGAACATACGTGAGCAAACAACTCAGTGAAGAAAACTGCAAGACATCTGATTTTAGATCAGTCTGCTACAGTCACACTAAGTGCTCTGAGGCATCGAGGCTCGCGAACACTGAGGAGCTACAGTATGTAGGCTAACTGGCAGGCACAGGAGATCCACTTCCAGACCATCACAAGACACTCACACAGAGATTAGTGTTCTCAAAGATTTTATGAATTGCTACAGTTAATTTCATTCACCTCAAAGATGAGCTTATCATCACACTCTCCTGACAACAAAAACCCAGCTTCACTCTGCCGCCTGATATATTGTCAATGACGACTTGTCAGCCTGTAAATAGTGCAGAGGATTCACACCTGCTTCAATCAGCCGTCCTGAACCCTCCTTTCTGTTGTGTGTGGTGGACAGATCTGTCGGCCTGGCATATAAGGGCTTCAGTTACCCACAGCCATAAACAGAGAACCACATGATGCAGCTGGGGGGACAAGATAGTGGTTTACCCGTCAAGAACTCATCACTTTAACCCGTCAACAATCTTTTCATCTTTACTAGAATTAGATCAAAGAATGATTGTTTTAAAGGTCTTTGCAAGCACGAGTTTTACAGTATTACGAGACACACTTCATATTCATGATCACAGTGGGTGCTCATCAGTACTGATTAAATTAATACTAGGCTCAGAGTACAGTCTGTTCTAAACTGCAAGTGCAAAATAGAGGTTGTGTTGTTGTAAAGGGTAATGTACCATAGGATGCCTTTGAAATAGGCCTGGAGGAGATTGTCAATAACATAAACGATGTGAGAGACCTCAGCCTCCAGTGCCACCTTCCACCTACTTGACTATTGCACTGATTTAACCAGCAAGGAAGTACTGCAGCTCTTTTGGCCTGTGTGTCATTTGTGATTCATTTTAATGGTAAAAAATAAAGCCTGCTTGTTACTGTGTCCTTAAAACATGCCAAATTTGGCAATGAATACACCAACACAAACATTAGGCATAAACATTTCTCTCTCTCGCTCTCTCTTTCTCTCTCTCACACACACACACACACACACACACACACACACAAACACACAGAGTTGCACCTGTCTTCATCCATCATTACTATGCAAAACGCATATTTGCGTGGCTCCCTCAGTGAACTTGGAAGCCACGGTGTATCCATCCCTCATCGTTTTCAGACTGAATCATGTGTTAACAGATCTTTGGTCACATGAACAAAATGTGGACCGTTCGTATTTGTGAAAAGCAGGCAAACACAAGCTGAGGCCCACTCATCCGTTACAAGAATGAATGGCCATCATTAGCATGAGGCTCCACGGCAGCACCCTGCAATGCAGCGACACACACAATGGCGAGTGCCACACTTCCCCCTGCCATTCCCCCAGAGAAGCCCTTTTGTTTGAGCAGCATCTGGACCTGACCTCCATGCATTTTAGGCTAATGACCCCCTTCTCTGCTCCCTCTCAGCTCCTCGTCTCTTCTACTCCTCTCTCCTGCCCTAACCTCCTCTCAAAAACCTGCTCTGCCTCTACAGCAGCCCTCCTCCTTCTCCTCCTCCTCTCCTTTCCTATACCCTGTCCGTTCTTCACACACAGATACCCCCCTCCCTCCTTCTTCCAGCGAAGGAGAGCAGCCATCTCCTGCTTCTTGAAAAGAAGCTCTGTGTACTAGTGGGCCTTACACAAAGCCTGCAGGGTGAATTAGAAAACCAAAGAGGAAAAAGCGCCAGGGCTACTGGCCATCTGTCCCTCTGGGCTGGACGTGCCTGCTCCAAGTGTGCCTGCCCCTCTCTTCCCTCACATAATTCCCACCCCTACCCCCACCTTCCCTGATTCCCTTAGCCTATATACACAGCATCCACCACACACACTCTATGCCATGCATACATCACAAGCTTCGGATGGCGGATGGCAGTAAGTGTGGGAAAAAGAAGGAGGAGAGAATAAGGAGCTGCCACTTGCCTGGATGCAGACTGAGCCCGTAGCCAGCAAATCAAGCCGTAATCCCTTTCTTTGTGTGAGCGGCAAGCAGAGAAATTTGTCTCCAGCAATGATTTCCCCAAGATCGGCAGTGGAGTGGAAAACAAGGAAGCAAGGGAGTGAAGGACAGCGAGGAGGGGAGGGAGAAAGAGAGAGGAGGAGATGGAGGGGTGAGAGCAGCAGAGACAGGGAGTCAGCGGGAGCAGCTAGAGTGTGACAGAGAGAGACAGAGGAAGGCAGCAACCACCGCCGAGCCACAGGGACGCTGACACTCACTGGAGGATTTGAAGTGAAGAGAGGAGAACGACAGAGAGCGGGAGAGGGAGGGAGAGATCAGGTGGGGGAGGGAGGATCAGTTTGCTCTGTGGCTCAAACGCTGGGATAACGCCGAGATAACCCTCATCCCCAAGCAGCAGCTGTAGATGTGAGAGGGAAATGAATCCCACGAGAGGGCAACTTCTCTATCAATTATGACATTTGCTGCACATGATAACAATGGCCATCTGTAGCAGCAGGCCAATGAAAGAGAGGGGAGGAGGTTGGGCTGACAGGAGGGGGGTGTTCACTTCCTATAAACACACACACACACACACACACACACGGCCAGAAAAGAGAGAGAGGGAGAGAAAACACCTCGGCCAGTGGTGGAGGGAAAGGCACCTGTTCGAGTCAAGCACAGGGACAGAAGGAAACACATGCTCAGGAGAGGGGGAGGAGACACAAGAGACACAAAGACAAAGAAAACAGAGGGCTGAGAAGTGTGGCTTTTATTTGACTGCTTTTGTCATTCTGCCTTGTCATGCCAACACAATATTTGCATGTGTGTGTGTGAGAGCGGGGGAGTGACAATAAACAGGGGGTGGCAGCAATAGTAGGTCACCAAGAAAAGGAGAGAGGGAGGAACGGGAAGAAAGAAAGGGAAAGACAAGAGCGGTGAAGTCTATAAGCATTTCAGCCTTACTGGCCAACTTTGGTCAGCTGTGGCTAAGGTTTTGACTTAAAAATTACTCAAAACTTAAAACAATGTATTATATAATTACACAGTCAAAATACAGCTAAAAGTGACTATAATCCTCACATTGGACACTTCTTGAGAGATGTTCATTACTGTCAGCAATTCCCATTTGAAGGACTAAAACCAAACAATCAATTGTTCCTACTCACAAGTCGCTTGTTGTCTGTGCAGCCAAAGCCTTACAAATCTTATTTCTCCATGCCACCATTGTTTTAAATCTACTTAAAAATCATCAGTGAGCCAAACGGTTTCAGCGGATGACACGTTCCTTTATCATCATGAACGTGGGCACTATAGTGTATTTTAAGTCAATCCCACACACACCTTCCTGCTGCTGTAAATACTCAATGCATAAAACACACTCACTCCTTTTTGAGTAACGCTAGCAACAACATTACAGCAAGCGGCTGTTTTAGCAAATTATTTAGCTTTTTTCTTTATGACACCATCATTTTACATCCTCAGTAGGAATCAATGGGAGTGGGAGTGCCACATTTAGAGTAAAGTATTGGGAAAGTGATGAAATGTGCATGAACTGCGCTGATGATTTTGTTTTTTCATGGGATCTGTTGACAAGGAAAATATAAATTATACATCACTACAGATACGGAGTGGGCAGTTTGTTATGTTGCCAATCAATGAAGCTGTGGAAGTGGAAAATTACTAACTAATGAGTATTCAAGCGAAATTCCCTCTGTATGGATGTATATACGTCACCATTAGTCAAAACAACACAGTCGTTGTTGATTTGAACAAAGCAACAGAACATTTTATCTATGTATCTTACATCTTGCATGCAATCACAAATATTTTTGAAGAAGACCTACCTGAAACAGGACTATATGTTTGACTAACATCATGGTGTTCATTTATGCATTTGGCAAGTTGCAAATATTCCCACCAAAATCCTTCAGTCCAAACTTGACTTTAAGTGACTACAAGCTTGGTTGGAGAGGGATTATCATCTAGTGTAATTCATGAAATTCTAATGTGAAGTGACACATTATGCATCTAATTACATTAAACTACAAACACTGTCCTATTCAGGACAGAACACTGGACGCAAGTGTCTCTGCAATTCACTCCAATCAACTCCTGTAGACTCCACTGGTGTAAATAAATGTAGTGCTTCATTCATTCAAAACAATATTGCCTCTTAAGGAAAAAGCAGCCAGCAATTATGTTGCCACCACCGTGTAATTGGAGAAACTGTTTAACAAAATAAGAATATAATTTGCAGTAGACAGGTTTGCTACCTGCGCCACAGGTCGTCTTTGTTTGCAGTTGGTAGTTATGAAGCATTGGGAGAAGAAGAATTCAGAGACTTTGCTTCGGTAAAAGTAGCAATACTGCAATGCACCAGAAAGCCGTGTAAAGAAAGTACATAAGAATTACCTTAAAAATTCTACAATAAAAGTACATTTTTATTATTGTAATGCAACTGCACTAAAGTGCACTTTAGTTGTATCTCATCCAGGTGAAAGTACTGCTATTGCTAAACAGAGATTGGTAGTTTAATTTAGAATAATCTAAACAGTGCTTAGATTATTAAAAATTATGTTTTGCATCTAATATCTCAAGTTATAAAGAAACTATTGTTGTCAAATTTCCTTCTCTGATGTCTACTTAGAACTATTTTTTGATGTGTTATTTGTCGAAAAACTGAGGACCTCTTGCAGCTTGTTCACACTAAAAGTCACCTAGTTAGGTACAACTGTATACATGCAAATTCTGGCCTGTCAATTTAGCAGCAAACGCCGATATTTGCTCTTAGGACAAACTATAGCTGTGCGTGAGTACAGCCTCACAAAGCTGTTAGCGTGGCTCGAGACATCGTAGGCTGGTGGTTATACTGCATTTCTGCTAAAGTTCGTACCAGATGTGCAACGGCTCAAGGATTATCTTGTTCAAGACAACTTGAAAGATTTTACTGAATCTCACGATAACAACAATGTCTACGTGACTCCCCTTGTTTTGTTTTTTTTTTATCGCAAAGAAGTGAAGCTATTCAGATCATAACGGTTAGGTTGAGTTTTTACTGAGGACGTTACAGGGAATTTAAGAGACATAAGAAGGTAAATGCATCCATTCAAATTATGAAAAAAGCTAAATATTAGTCAAATATAACAAAAACAGCATTTAAATCCCTTTAAAATCTCCTTGCAATACTATCACTGAGATTATTTAGCTTTTTTTTTTTTTTTGTCTATGTTCACTTTTAATGTCCATGCTCTCTGTCCTCTGTGCACTTTCCATTGTCCTACGATGTTTGTGTGAGCTCAACATGTTCATCAGATAATCAGGCAGGAATCTATTTTCAATATATCAGAACATCATAATCCCAGGCAGTGCAGAGAGGCAGATTTACCAGTCACATGGCTGAGTGCAAGGGAAGGACAGACAGCTAGAGATTGACAGGCAGAGAGGGAAAAAAGCAATGAACAAGAGAGAAATTAATCTAGTCTAAAAGCTACAATTTATTAGGGAGTACCACAATCCAAACAGATGCAAACGAACACAGACAGCCACGCTCTGATCCAGTGAAAGAGGAGAAAGCTGTGATGGGAATGATGATCCTTTGCAAGTATGCATATGTTTGATAATCAAAACAATTCCCCAGGGAGGGAACACACACACCCTCTAATCACAGCCCCAATAGATCCACTTTGCTGCTCTGTTGAAACACTTTACCCCTCAAGATTTATAGTCACAACTCAAGCAAAGGACACAAACATGGTATGAGTACAGTTAAAAATGACGTGTGTAGAACTGTGTGCCACCCAACCAACTGTTTGTGACGTAATCTAGCCCAGCTGTGGAGTCTGGCACAGTGTTGGTGTACGGCCAGAGCCACACTTCATTTGTATGTTCCAAAGCTATGTGAGACAGCTGCAAAACCAGCTCTGTGGTCCCGTCAGGCCACGTGTCTTTAATGTACAGTAGTACATAAAAACTACATAGTATGTTGTTAACAAACATCTGTCTCTTTTTATTAGTTAGGAGCAGAGCAAGTGAGTATTATATTTAATGAAACAAATAAAAATATGTGACATAATAATCTGTAGCTAGGTGAAATGGTAAAATTATATTAAAAGGAATGGGAAGAATTGAAGAAAAGTGGGTCACTGGGGTAAAGATGAGAAAGTGATACAACAAACCGGTTAAGATCCCATTCTTCAGCCAGAAAGTTTGCCTTAGGCATCCACCAACACATTATTGTAATACAAATACTACTATTCCTACTCACAAGGCACAGCATGGCGATAAAGATTGGCTCGGATGACCTTCTGCAGCTCGTGGTCAGGGGAAGACTTCTGAAACCTCAAGCTCAGGTAGTGCTTCAGGTCCTTGTTGAGCTTGTGACCTGGAAACAGCAGAAAGAGCTCAAGTAAGCAAACATCAGTGTCAAAAAATCCTGGTTGTCTCTTTTTGACATTTTCATGCTGTGATTTGCCAGCAAAGGTCACGAAAGGCACTGACATTCCCACTGATGAAATGCTCCTGATACAAAGATTTGAAAGAACTTCATCCAGTGAACTTTATCTGACTTCAATTTGATCCTAAATGTTATCTTACTTATAAGAGCTGTCCTCTTATCTTCATGCTAGAGGGTTTGACAGTAATTACTAAAGCCATTAGAAATCATCCTCTGGGCACCAACACAATTTAATGCAAATCCCTACATGTAATTTTTATATATTTCAGACTGGAACAAAGCGGTGGAGACACCACACAGAGATATTGCCCTCACTTGGTCCGCAAGCATGGAAAGAATATCAGCACCAATTGACAACAAATGTGAGACAGAAAGAAAAAGAACAACTTCAAATATTCTTGTGTATCTGATGAGATGGTGGGGGCTTGATGTAGATATATGTCGTGTCAAACAGGATGGTTAAACAGAAACATGCTGAATGAGGCAGGTTTGTGTAAATGATTATGAGAGACTGTGATTGGCTGGAGCACCTAGGCTTACTTAGCTTCCATCCAATCAGAGCTGGCGATGCTGCTGGCTGAGTCTGAACAGAGCTCCAGCACTCACAATGGGGCCAGATGGTCACAGCTCTCTCTCACGCCAGGGTCTCATTTAGGACCATTTAATGATCTCCAAATATATCATGTCTGAGAGAGCTGGCAAGCACTTCTTGGGGGAGGTGCCACGACCTCCTGTTGGCCTACGATCAAAGCCGATGAGTTTCTCCTGGCTGTGTGCTTCAGGATGACAGGGTCAGCGTGCTGACTGGGAAGGTACTTTACTTAAACAAATTATTCGGCATTAATACGTGTTTTTAAAGACTCTTAGCTACTAACATGTTACAGAGAAAAGCAGAATATGTGGAGGGGCATAGTTGCAAGAGGACTTTGATAAAATATGATAAAAAAGAATTGATCTAAAGTGGGGCTGACTTGAGTCTTAATGCAGTATGGTGGACTTAAAGACCTCACTCCCAACTACATTTCTTACAAACTTCTTTCACCAAGATCCAACTCACCAATAATATCAGACCACTAGCCTCTACAACCCACCGCCCAATGATTCAATTTTATATGATGATAAAGATGAGGACAAGTTGTTTACAAAGATGGAAAGTGGAAAATATGAGAAACACAATACTAACACAAACTGTATTTTTAAGTGATAACTGAAATATATAACCCTGAAGCACAATATTCAAAATTGAAAGATTTGGAAAATGTATTTTTCTTCTTTTCAATATTAGTAGTGTTTTAAAGTGATTTAAAGACCTGACTCAGAAAGAATGCAGGAACCAGGTGTTTATTTGGTTATGTCTGCATAAAACCAGATAGCCTGGAGCTGTACCAGCGGTTCCAAAGCCAGCAAACATCAGCTCTAAATTTCACATGTTAATAGATAACACTTTATTGATCCCCTGTGGTGGAAATTCAGGTGCCACAGCACCAAAGTAATTATCACGAACGTGAACAGTTAAAAACACCAGAACAGATGGAAAGCACATAACAACGTGTGGGTCTGTGAAAAGCAACAGTGGGACCAAACCAACAAGTGCCACCAAGTCTGCAGGTACCTGGTCCACCTGAATACGCTAGAAGCGACAAAGACCAAGATGTCAAATGGCTGCAAAATCAAAGACCTGCGACACACACACACACACAACTTCATTTACCTGCCTGCCCTCACGAGCAGGAAAGTCTTCACACAAAAACAGTCACATCCTTCCATCACCATATGCAAAATCATGTTCATTCAGTCTGTAAAAGCGTGTAACTTTATGTACAGAGTTATGCACTAGACTATTTATTTTGGCTGGGACAAGCTAAAGGAAGTTCCCATTCTTTATGCTAAGCTAAGCAAATTGGCTTCAGCTTTATTTTCACTTTGCAGACATGAGAGTGGTATTATAATATTCTCATCTGTCTCTTACTGAGAACCAGCCACGGAGGCTGCACAAGCCAGTGCACTCAGTGCTGGTTCCAAGCCTGAATAAATGGAGAATGTTGTGTCAGGAAGGGCAACCGGCGTAAAGCCAGGTGCCAAATCAAATATGTGCATCATTGACCAGATTTCAATCACGCAGTGAGAAAGTGAAAACATAAATTCGACAATTCCTTTAAGGTTGGAGTTGGGGCTGTGGTTGAGATGTGAGTGTACAGGACATGTGAGTGTGATTGCATTGGCAGCCGAGGGAGAGTTGCATTTGGGACACTAGAAGTTGGGTGAAAATGACAGAACAAAGTGTAGTGTAGCAGCAAAGAAAGTGAAAATGTGCTTAAGCAAAGGAACATCAGAGGAGTATCTGTCATCACTGGGGTGTGGCCCTGCTGTGACATCATCATCAGCCCTAGTGTCAGGGACGTGATAAATAAATAGTAAATCCTGAAGCGTGACTCCCAAGAAATGACGACACATGCACAATGACACTCAACCAACTGGCATCCAATACATATGCCAGTATGAATCCTGAGAGGCTGTAATTAAAAAACAATTCCACTGACAGCTTATCAGGGAGACACCCAAAGCATGGTGATTGGAATAATCAATTTATGGTTTAGATCAAATTCAGGAATGCAGCTAAGTTAATATTGTCACAGGCATGAATGTGATTCTGCTGTGGGACATTTTCTGCCCAGGAGTGTAGACACTGGTTGGTTGTCTACTTTGCTGTATTTTTCCGTTTTTCTACACACACACGCACACAACCCACTGTGTAATTCAGCGCAAGCAAAGCACAGTCAGGTAATCGTTACCTAGCAACCAGCCACTGCTGACGACCATATTACAGTCCCTGCTAGGCAAGCAGCAGTCAGATTGTAAAAGAAAAAACACATACACGAGCACACACACACACAAACACACACATGCGCTTAACACACATGAGCATCCTTTCAACTGCATCCTCTGCTGCTCTATTTCCACGTCAGTGGTGGTTTGATTTATATAAACAGCCCCTCATAAAAGATAAAATATGATTGGATCGTGCAGCACATACATTAACGTTTGTGTTCGTAGTCGTGTCAGTTTTGCTGGCTCAGATGCTTTCCCTGAGATAAGGGCCTCTGTCAGGAACAACCCCAGGTGGGCCACCCAGGTGCCGTGCTCCATCAATGAGAAAGTCATCAAATTTTCAATATTTATGAGGATTAAAGCAGTGTGGCTCAGAGATTACAATCACACCACAGTGGGATATCCGTGTACCATTCACACACTGTTTACCTAGAGTCTCAGTGGTTTCTTATCACTAGACAAATAAAACGGGGTTAGAGTGTAGTAGACTTAATATTCTGCATGGGAAATTATAAATAATATCTTGATACTTGATAAAAAACGTGCCTCTTAGGTGCAGAGAGACAGTAAATTCATGGTTTGATGTGATGTATTTCAATAGTGTCACACAGTTTGAGACATTTTCTGTAAGAGACAATCCATGTGCTGGTTTTATTTCAATTTAATGTTACATTCAGCTTTTCAAATCAATTTATGGAATTTTAAACCTGAGGAATAAACAACTTTTTCTTGACCCATTTAGAGTGGGTTCCCAGCAGCATGTAACAAAAAAACTGAGCTGTAAAATCAGAAGCTACCACATGTGTTGAGAAAACATGAGGTATCATCTCAGCTCCACAACCACAGCACTGCAGTGTTCCACAGCTTTCTGAACAATAAACATGACCATTTGTACAATGGAGATCCTTGTATTGTATCCAATAAAACACATTAACCGTTTTAAAACTTCCTGATTAGTTCAACACAAGAAACAAATTTTTGTTTCCTAAATTTTGAGGCATTTAATTATGAAGTACTAAAATGTGGATTTGATGATTATAACGATGCTAGATGCGAACTTGAGGTATCACCAAGCTAATTATTCCAAAAGTTGTTATAAGGAACTATTAAATGGGCCAATAATCAAACCAGCATTGTCATCTATAAAGCCAAACCAGAACAGCTCAAACATAAATGAACTACAAGTCACTTATCCATAAGTCAATCTTAAATGTGAAGGTGCTTTTCATGGTTTTCTATCATAGATAACAGATTAGATACTGTTGGTCACCAAGTAACCTGTTCATAGAGCAAAATGATCAACCATCAGGAAAATGATCATTAGCTGCAACACTAAAAACATGTCATGTTATTTTTGTCTTTGAAAAGTCTGTCAGTCTGTCTCTAGATGATAAAATAGAAGATAATAAGCGGATAATAATCTCAATTTTCCTAGCAATGAAAATAACACTATCAAGGAAAATGTGAGACTAGGGACATTGAGCGTGTTAGGAGATGTTTCCTGGGAGCTGAGATGTTTGTGAAGCCAGCTGGTAAAAGGCTGCGTGTGTGAGTTTTATGCTTTTCAACCCTGGATGAGGCAGAAGCAAGATGTGTGAGGATGCAAGACCCCTGTACTCTTGCCGAGAGAGCGTGAGGGAGAGAGCGAGAGAGAGAGAGAGAGAGAGAGAGATGGGTTTAACCCAAATAAGAGTGGATTATACACATCCTCTATGCCTCCAGTCAGCATTACATAACCTTAAATCTAGTTATGCATCCCTTTCTCATTTTGGGAGGGTGGGGGTGTACTTTCAAAAATCTCAGGAGATAGTGATTCACACATTCTCTCATATATATTTCTGTGGACATGAAAGCACACACATACATACACACACACACACACACACACACGTTTTAAAGATTTATCTTTAAAGATTTAATGGTTTTTATCTCACACGGCATGGTATAAATTAATGGACATTTGCTGAGGATTCAACACAAACTCTGCTTTAAAAACATGCCAGTCCGATAACAAGACAGCACAGACATATGGCAGCGGTTCCCTGAAACATCTGTATACGACTGTGCCAAGCAGCTGTCGTAACCACAAGTCCCTGCAACTATTTGTCAATCAGATCTATGAAAATAAACATGCCAGGTGGTTTCCATTGAAAAACCGAACACTAGACTCCAAACAGCAGTTGGGGTTTGACCGCTTTTGATTATTTGTATGTACAAGCAGACAAATTAAATCAACAGCTTATAGAAAATGCACATTAACTCAAGAAAACATCCATGCCAGTTTGTTTGGTCTGTGTGTGTGTGTGTGTGTGTGTGGCTCTGTTCAGCTGCTGATTGGGATTCATCTCCAGTCCTCCAGCTCAACACTGCCCTCTGTGTACCCAAGCCTTTCCACCAATAAGTCTGCTTCACGCAGACACATTACCATGGCAACCCAGAGTCAGCCAGCAAAAGACATGAGCCTTGTGTGGTCATTATGGGCTGCTGCCCCCTAGTGGTGGAGACTCAGTCTAGAACAGATCCGTAACAGTCTGAGACAGTCTGCCAACTTAAAAGTGAGGAGGACTTTTCACCATCACAATCACAACAACAGAACATTTACACGAGTACTGTTTTTGAATATGAAGCACTATTACAAATTAAATAATTCAAATTGGCTCCAAGTCAAGCCAGTTTGTTGAATAGCAATAATACAAAAGAATAAATTCTTTTGTGTCATATTTGACATATATGGAGCACTATTTGCAAAGTGAGATTGCTGTTTTTATTTAAATAATATTTTTGAATGCTTCTTCCACCACTGAAACCAAAGTGTTTGAAACGCACCTTTGACGTCCTTGCAATCACCATCAGTTTGACAGGAGACAAAAACAGCTGGCAAATAAACTGCAACAAATTAGTGTAACAGAGTTAGAGTTAATATCAAGACAACTGCTTTCTTTCAAAATTCAGACCACACATGCAGGTATCGGTTTATACTGGCCACAGCAGGAAAAATCCTTAAATTATAGCTGCTCTCTGGGAGAATGTTACACAGTTAATACTCCACCAACTGATAAGCAACTAATTACTGCAAGCAAAATACATATTATAAGATAATCATGGTTACATTAAGAATGGAAACATTCATACTCTTGTTTTATCTCTATTTACAATAAAACCAACTCCAAACAAACATAAACATCATTAAGGAGAAGATAACTTTAACTCCACCCGGCTTCAGGACTAAGCAGAGAGCGAGTACATACAAAAACATCCCAACTCTGAATGACTAATAGGTAAGAAATGGTCGATTGCTGTTGAGATGAGCTCTGGTCCTGTGTGTCAGGTTTGCCTTTGTGTGTTTCGAACTACTTGAAGCTGCCACTGGCACAAATTAGGTGTTTCGACTGACAGGTTGCCCTTATTTCAGGACAATCCAGTACTAACTGGAACACACACACAAAAAGGGGTCTACCTAACCAAAACTCCGCCTGCAGTGACGACAGTGAGGTTTCCAGAGTAAAGAAACCCTCACGAGCCTTTGCCACGAATGGTCTGTCAACAAAAACGAACAACTGCCCCCTTGCAGTGCAGTGGGTTGATACCACTCTCACCTTTGTTTAATATGAAGCCAGCTCCGTGTCCTGGTTTTGTTTTTTAGTAAGATACACAGCTGCATATTTAGTGCACAAGCATGTATATGACCCGTTTAACAAAGGCTTTATGTATCTTATTTTATTTTCATAGATGAAAAATATAAGATTTAAACTGATAATGTGTGGACTTTAGATCTGCAGATTCTGGTAACAGTGTTATCAAACAGGTGGAGGATAATTCATCAAGATGTCCTGAGTATTATTAATAAGGAGTCGTTCAAAATAAGACAGAATTCAGGGGTAGTGGGGGATTTTACCAGTCTCTTTATTATCACGTTATGATTAAGTCGGCACCACTCTGTCTGCATCGTCTATCTGCTGTGGAGCTGTGGCACAACAGGAACTACAGTAACACAATTCTGAACTGTCCATTACAGTTTTATTTCACCAAGCCATGTTCTAAACCTTTAAATTGCCTTTTTGTTCTAATCTCATGCAGCTTCCAAGCCATGTCAGGCTGAAAGCTCGGAGCTCCGACTGAGCACAAAGAAATGGCATTTCCTCCAGAGGACAAATAATATTGTATTTCCTCTGGCTGATTTCAAATAATGGGCACAGAGTAGGAACTGGAAATGCTGTTTCTTAAACAGTAAATTCTATTGTTTCAGCAGCTTCCTGCGGGTCTCAGGACATCCCGTCAGTCAACACTGGCCTCTCCAGTTACAGATGAGAGCATTTAACTCTACATTAGCTTGAAATATAAGGAGAGGCAATCTGAGAGAGGTGAACACTGGAAGGGATGCAACAGATAAAACGAATAAAATGCTTCTGCTGTCGATGATGGGCTTCAATTGTCTCATTTGGCGCGATAAAGTAGGTGCGATCTCCAGCTATAACACAGCCATTATCTTGGCTGAGAGAGTTCATGACAGCTTCCACACCAGACGTGATGGTAATGATATTAAACGTGGCACTGGCTTGTTTTAATCTCACATCAATTAGGAAAGAACACACAGTTTCTCTCCTATTCTTATAAACATATACAGGACACTCACACACAGGCGGCTACAAGATATAAAAGCGATGCATCAAGCTTTTTCGCCACATCTTCACCACTCACAGTTGCCTGCCATGAGCCCTGCAATCAGAGTGGCAGGGCTGGAGAGGAAAAAACAACAATCACACAGAGGTCTGCATAAAGCTCTGGACCAGCCCTCTGCCGTCTCTTTCTATAATTACCTCCATAACTAGACACACCCAAACTTACTTTCATGTTATTCCCAGTCCAAAGTCTTGTTCATGGGCCTGGGGAACATGAAGAAGCCAGACAGTAGTAACACCATCAGTGAAAAGCTTTACTCCTCTGCCCTTTCTTTTTTAAACTTTTTTCAGACTGTTATTTTATTATGTATTATTATTTTCAACATATTTTAGCCCAATGCTAAAAATTGCATCTACTTTACTTTAGTTTTGACCACATCTAAAGTTTTACCACATCTTTTAAAATTGATGAGGGCTTTCATGAGCTCCGCAGGCAACCAGTGGTTTCAGTGTGGTGGAAAAATTACCTAACAGAGATTCTGAAATAAAGATGGTAGTTTACCGCAAGGTGTGTCAGTTTACCATCACTCTTTGATGTGCAACAGATTAAAACTTTCATTAATGTAGGTTTGCATTATAAAATAACAAGAAACACTTGCTCAAAAATTCATTCTGGCTGAAGTTTTATAGGGATTCTGGGAACAAACAGCACCAATATATGAGCAATAAATTGAAATTGGCCAATATATGAGCAGAACTGATTTACTCCGCTGCAGAGATTTACTATAAACGGCAAAGTTACCAAATTCACAACTGAATGTTTTCTTACAGCTTTATGATCTCACATTGCTTTTTCAAAAACATGAAACTGCTTTTGCCATATGCAGTGAAAGTAATACACACATCACACATCAACCCTGGAAAGTTCCTAATGAGAATATATTACGTTTTACCATTGATAATTATTATTAATAATAATTTTGCCAATTATTTTCTCAGATATTAAGTTTAAAACACAAAGTCAACTTTATTGTTGTAATAAATGGGAACCAGATAATATTTGGCATTTGCCTTGAATAAGCTTGACTTAACTGATTAATTATCAAAACAGCTGAATAATTTCATGTTGGCAAACAAATTCTTGTTAGCCAAGGGTTGCGTTATTTTCGAGACATAATGCCCCATTAATGCTTCTGGTTTTGACAACTGCACATGCAAAACTGTATGGATGGTTTATGTTCTGACCCAGTTCTCCAAAGCTGTGCTGCTGAGTCAGACTCAGCGGTGCATGATGAGAAAACTGGTTTCAAGAAGAGTCTTCAGACAAAGGCAGACACACACACACACACACACAGAGGCAAGCAGAGGCGGTATGTTCCGCTCCAGTGCGCTGCATCTGTTCATTGCTAAATATAACCAGAAGAACCCAGGCCTCCTGCTCCCTCTGTTCTGACTTACTAGCTGAGTAAGCCAAAGGATGGAGGAAGGAAAAAGGAGCCAGGGAGAAAAAAGAAAGATTGTATGATTGTAACGACTACAAGAAGGAGTAACGCCTGAAGGGGAGGTTTGAGAGGAGAGCCTATGCTGATTGATGTGGGCACCATCACAGATACATATAAACAGATATGCTGCCTATTAATTCTGCCTGCACCCAAACATATTTCAACACAGTCTAAACATGGACAATACTGGAATACCAAACTCGACATACTCCAGATGGCAGGTTCTCTGTTCTTATCCCCCTGGGTTGATTTCGAAAGTAAAGGAAAACCCTTCTTTGCGCCATATTTCTAAAAAATGCACACAAAGCAGCAATTTTAATGTGTCCATTGTATCTTTTTTCCTCCCGTGGGCAACACGTGTAAAAATATCCAGGCTTCAAGCGGCCTGAATCCTGCCCGCTGCTGATAGAAAGCATCAAGACTCCATGAGCAGCACGCCATCAGTTCTAACTGGCTGCCTCTGTTAAATGTCATTGCCTGCCTGGCTGTCGCACACAAAGGGCCCCTCTGTCATTAAAGCCCCCTTCTTCACAGGAGCCAGTGACCACGGGCGATGAGACCGACACGTCCCCATCCTCCCTTCCCTTCCTCAGCGCCTCGACAGCGGCAACAGACTGGAACACATCACACCACAGGAACAAGTATGTCATCACAAGCCGGCTAATATGATGAAACTCACAATAAAGCACAAGGCAAGAAATTACCACATTAGGCTGGCTTAAATTACGGTTTGTGTGCATCTGAAGGAGTGGAAAAGAAGAATCCCTTCCACAGGCTGTAATAACCACTAATTTGTACCTTGAGGGTTGTAATTGAAGGGGCTTCATGTGTGATACACAAACAAACCAGTGATGGTGACTTCAAGAGGAGAAGAGATATCTAGTGGCCTATATACCTGAGTCTCTACAGTGTTAAACTTAATATAATCAACTTACTGTATGTGGAACATCCTTTTGTACAAAAATAGCTAGTCTAATCAAGGGGTTGTCCAATAGATATATTGAGCTGTGTGTGTAGGGACATACAGGATGGACAAGAGGCCCCGAGGGGAGCTGGGTTAAATTAATCTGTCATGTGTGAATTTCCTCAGTTGGTTAACAAATGGATTCTGCGAGAATTACATGCACTATTTTAGAAATGACAGCGTATCATGTTTGTCACAAGATTGACCAAAAATTGAGGCAACTTTGCCAAAAATGAATGAGTTTTTGAGTGGAGTAAAAAAAAAAACTGGTCTCAAACATAAAAGAAAGAAAATGCAGAAGTGATTCACTTTTATAGGGATGCACTCAAATCTAAACTTTCTGAAAGCGGAGATAACACGCAGCAGACTGACAGCTGGGGATCAACAAATGAGAGAAGATTAAAGGAGGTCTTGGATCTCAGCAGTCGGTCCTGTTGTTGTGATGCTGCAAACCTTCATTAGGTTTGTATCAGTCCTGCCTCTTCCAGTGTAATCATACAAAACACACACACACACACACACACACACACTCACGCAAAGAAGTTACGTGTAGTTTAAAAAAATATTGATTAAGACAATAAAACTGTAACGCTTTAAAGGAATGTGTCACGTTTCAAGGTAAAAGAAACTGTTGGATCCAACTCATAAAAAAATAGCTGACCAATCAATCCAACAGTAAATGTAACAGTAAATAGATGTTTTGATTTAATCCTCTGTATGCCAAGCTCAGTTTCTGCCTTTTGCAGGGTGATTGATTTCTTGGTAAATCTATCAAGTATCCCCACGGGTGACGATATAACAGATGGTCTGGAAAACAGAGAGTCTGTCCCTTTTTAAACCGCTGTGTGTAAACAGAAACAGGCAAAAATAGACAGACTTTAACCTAAATGTGTCTGTAACCAAGCAGCGGCCCAGTGATGAAGATACAATTCAAAAAGACATTTTGTGCAAAATATTCACTGTGACTTCAAAACGATATTTCAAGTGATTCAAACCATGTCAAGTGTCTCTGCCTCCAACAGTCAAACAGCCTCAGATTACACACGCAGACACAGACTTGTGTGGCTGTGTGCGATGCTAGACTGTCGCCACACACTGTGCATCTTTCACATACCATCAAAAACCTGACCTTCAGACAGTAAAACGGCAGAATCTCATTCACAGATGGGAAGCAGCAAACACTGAGACGATTGAGAGACATCTGAGGTGCAGTATGAAAAGAGATAAAAAGTGGATGACGGAGGAATGAAGAAAGAAGAACACACGGAGAGAAAGAGCATGTAGACCTCTGAAAATGTTCCTTTCTGCTTCGACCACAAAAATTAGTCACTGCCACTATTATAATAACTGTTTAAAGTAGAGATGAAATGGGCATTTAAATTACCAAAAGTTAATCAGGAACAATTTTGTTATAGGATTAAACAACTGAGGGTTTTTAAAGCAGCTTTTTCTAGTGTGGCTACTTGCTGGTTTTCTTCTCACTTTTTGGTGCTATTGAAATTCTGTCTTTTAACGATTTTGATAGCTGAATTTCAGCTTTTTAAAATGTTACAACAGCACACTGTATATTTGGGGGGTTTGAAACAATGGTCAGATCCATCTATCTATTATGTGTAACTGTTAATCCTGTTCAGGGTTGTGGGGGGATGGATGGATGGATGGATGGATGCATGGATGATAGATACTAATTATATATATTAACTCATTATGATAAATAAACATTAGCTTCGTAATAGTTTTTGAGCCAGAATTGTTTAAATGGGATGAACAAAATGTTAGAAATATCTCACTCTGTAACAAAACTCAGCACAAACTACAGCCTCCAAACTAATGCAACTGCTGTTCATGAGAGGGCAGGGAGAAGAAAGCAATACAGGCATGACGGTTGGAGGACTTGTCAAAAAAACATAGCAGCCAGACAGCAACCACCATGTGTGAAATCGACCTTACTCCTCTACCACAGCACATCTTTGATTTCTGGCTTCATCATTTTGGGCTTTGAGAAATGTTCACATCTTCTGATATCTTAGAGATATGTGCATATTTTATGTACAATTTGTTGTTGTTGTTGAACTGAACTAACAAATTAATGTGTGGATAAACCGATGAAAGTATGTTAACTTCACCCCTAATTTAAAAGATTAAGTTAAAAGAGAGAATTTAAGGAGTATTCTGATCAAAGCTTTAGGCTCCCCGCTGCTATCTCTCTGTCTCCAGCTTAAATAGTTTCAACTTCTGCACCAAATATGAAGCACTCAGACAAAATCTTACATAATAGGATCCTGTGGCACAAACTGTACCTTGCATGAAAAAAAACAGCAATCATTGATGTTGACTGTCTGCTGAGTGAGAAGGTAGACATGAAAAATTGTGACAGTTTAAAAATAAACACAATAAAATAGACAGTTGCCTGGATCAGCGATGATTACATAATCTAGTCTAACATTTCTATGTTGAGATCAGGCTCTGCTTCCCACCCGTTACAATTCTGTCTCTGCAATGTTTAATTGGGGATACTGCAAGTGCTCTAACAAGGCACTGGTTCATTTTGTTAAAGGAAATGTAAAATGTCAAGTCCTTGTCCTTGAAACAAGAGTCACCCAAAAATGGCAAACAGTGTATGAGGATGCAAGAAACTACCCGCGATTTTAAGCCACAACCGAAATAGTCAAGTGGTTCTATTTAGGTCCTAAAATGTCTATTGTCGAAACAAACACGGTATTCCAACATATTAGTTACGATAAATGCACCGGAGTTGAAGAAGTGACGAGAATAGGACTGAATCATTTCTAAAGCTGACACAGGCTCACAGGAGTCAAGCCAGTGTAAAGTTCAAGGACCAAGAAAAGGAAGGATGTGCATTAACTTTGCAAACATAGCGAACACCTTGTTCCTGGCAATATCTATATGTGTATATATATATAGAGATATTGTAGATTGTTGAATATGAATAAGATAATATTTCAACATTATAGATAAAAAAAAAGCTCGGAAACGTGTTGATAAATTAAATGACAGAATGCAACTGCTGGGATAAACCAGTAATTGTCAAAGTTCCCTGATTCCAGCTATTCAAACACAAATAATGATTGTGTATTAAATTTTGATGGTTGAAAAAAAGGACAATTTAAAAAACTTTGGCTGTTTAGTTCTGCAAAATCACAATTTCTGACATTTACACTAGACCTGTCTTCAACTCTTTTTAACTGTTTTGAGACAAAGTCAGCACATAAAACCCAAACTAAACTGCATGGTTAGATACCACAGGAGTGGATTTTATATGGATAAACCAAGCTTCTAATAGTTCTTACATCCTTAACACTGAACAATGTTAAGCTAAATTTGGAAAACTCAAAATTGAAAGCAAAGCCCTAAGAGGTTTTGAATTTCTGACACCGAATATATGAGAGTTGGTTACCCGGCAGCCTTACATACACAAGGTCTGGCTTCTCAAATCAAATAGAAACAGCTGCCAAACACACAAATAAGGAGTTTGTCAGAACAGTTTCAGGCAGCACATGCATGTGACGCAGGTGATGAAAACCTCAGAAGGTGAGCACTAAATGTCCAAAGTATGAGCAAGTGTTGGTGCTCTGCTGGAAATCAATCTTTCCAAAATGGGTGGCAATGATGTAAACTGTGAACATTTTGTAGTTAATAGACTAAAACATGCCAAACCACCAACATCACAACATTGGCTTTAGCTTTTTCCAGCCGTCATCCCATTCCTTCTTTATCTCACCCCAACAAATGACAAATTACAACTGTGACAACCTCTATCTAATCCTGCCTGACCTGCTCAGCACCCGACTCCCCCACCACCGCCACCACACCTCACCCCTCAAAACTGCCAGATGCTGCCAACTTCTGACGAAGAGCTGCAGGCCAAGGTCACTCCCTCCCTCTTCCAGACAGCAGCTCACAAACAGATGGTAACAGAACAAAAATGTCCAGTGTTTGAGTTGGAGGATGCCATGTATGTACGTGTTTTGGCTTTGAAGAACAGCAGAAACTCATACTTGCCTTTTATCATCTTGCTTGCTGAGAGTTTTAAAAATATGCCCCTGTCTCTGCTGTTCTTTATCTAGAAACATTTCATTATTATGCCATTTAGAATGATGGCTTACAGATAAAACACACTTAGCTACCATATATAACCTCACAACGAAGCTCTATATTGAGAACAGAGACAAGCACAAAATAATAAAATACAGTTTTCCTTCTGAGTGAGATCTGAGTCACTTTCAAGTCACGTTTTCCAAAGGCAGCACACCACAAGATGAGAGACGGAGATCGAGTTACGCAAGCAAAGTGTTCAAAGTAAATTTAGCTGACACCAAAAGCTCAAGAAAAATGTTTCCATCATTATCACACTTTGTCAAAGGGTCTAAATTTACTCTGGAAGTACAGTGATACAGAGCCACAGCTGGAAGAAAAACAGCAAGTGATTTGAGAGGCTGAGGCATGTGTCAGATTGTGGTAGATTTGTATGTGAAAGCGGGCCAGAGGAGTGAAATATTGATCAAAAGGATTGCTCCTGTGACATGTTTACCTCCTCATCACCAGCAGAATCTCAAGACATGACTTTTGTACAGCAGGACACATAGAAGATAGATGTGAACAGGCCTGTAGGTAGTTACAGAAAAAGATGAGACTATTAGTGATATGTCAGTAAAGCAATTGGTTCTATGCTGCTGATCTGATTTTGACTCGTGATTAATGCATTTATTATGATTCAGTTCTGTAGTTTGTTAAAAATCCCACTGCTGAACTAGGCAACTTAAACTTTTTCTTTGGTCAAAAAAAAAGAGCAACACTGTGTTTGTGTAAATTAAAATTGTGTAAAGTTAACATTATCCCACTTTCCACCACTTTGTAATAGTTTTGAGTGCAGGCAGAGAAAGAAACTTAAAGTCTAGTCATAATTCATCTGCTGTTTGTCTTAATGGCAGCCTCACATCTGCAGATAGATCCTAGCAGTAGCTCTCCACCTGGGACAGGCTGAAGTAGAATCAGCACACTGTTCACTCGACTTCATTTGCTTAATTTAATGCGGCAAGAAATTATGTGTCTTCAATAAACAAAAACCAAAAGCTCAGATCAATATGTAGAGTTTTTTTAAGCTTTGCTAAGCTCTGATGGATATATTAACTAGATTAACCATGAAAACCAGCATCTGGTTCATTTAACATTTTTATAAAATTGTGATTAAAAAAAATACAAGTATATTTCAAATGGAGAATTAATATTTCACTATTTAATAAAAAAAAAGCTGTGGATCATGTATATAGCACATAGATTCACAACAGAAAATTTTTCACAGTGACAGGTGGCAGGAATTGATTTGCTTGTTATGCCAGTCAAAAGAGAGATGTCTGATATTATGCAGATGAGTTCCAGCTGCATACACAGCTGTTTACATGCAACACATCATTCGCACAGTGAAGCTGCTACAAACACATGGACTCTGTGGTGATGTTAATTTCTTCATTTTAAAGCTTTGTCAACTGCTCTAAAATGGTTTTCCTTAATTATTTTTGTAGGTTTTGGTCACCGTGAAGAACTACATAACCGAAGGACAACAACACTAATCACTTTTATTGTTGTAGCTTCTCTGTTACTGTGTCTAACTCAAACCACAACAACCAGAACAGCCTTCAAGCTTCTTGGTAGTAATGAGAAGATCAGATGGAGGACGCCAGCTCCTGCAAAGCTGCTTTCATTTAGAGAAGATGTCTTTCCAGCCGTCACAAGCTGCAGGTGATTGATTGAGAATGCATGAGACAATTTGGACACGGATTCTCACATACTTGGAGATACAAAGAGCTCATAAAATGTGTTTGAACTCCACCTGTTTGAAACCTTCAGTTTTCTGGTGTCATTTACCTTTTCACCTTTTCAAGGGTGAAAAAGTGAGAAGAAGCTCATGGGAAAACCAGTCAGTTTACTCCAAACCATTAAGATCACAGCTGGCTCTGCTTGTTGACCCAAGTGTGTTTATGGCTGAGTTTAGATGCAAGATGGACAAGTATGTTTACATCTCCACAGCAGATACAAACTGTTATCCAAAGACAGATATCAATATGATGATATGATAAATTAAAAAAATCAAATCAGGTAATGACTGTTGTGTAATGACAGCTTCAATAATTACTGCAAATGAGTATTGTTAAAAAATTCTGAACAAAATTCTAAAGCAGGGGTAAAAAATTATGATTTAAGGAAAAAATGTTTGGAACATTTTTAGAAGGAAGGAATTAACTGGCAGCTCGGCCACAACAAAAGGCTTGGACGACTAGTAAAGACAAGTGGATGACCACATAATTCTGTCCCTGACATCTAACCAAGTCAAGAAGACTCTTGAGGAGGAAGGAATGTCACTGTCAAAGTCTACAGACCACTAACAACACTGAACAACAGAAAGGCAACATTAGACCTCAAACAGCCTGTCCAGTTCTGGAATCAGATTCTCCGGACTGATAAAACAAAGAGCAACTTTTAGAAAAATGACGGGAAAAGAAAAGCACAGAGAAGGAAAGGAACAGCTCATGATCCAAAGCATCACCACATCATCTGTCAAACATGGTAGATAAGATCTTTACTGTCGTTGTACATGTACAGTGAAATTCTGTTGGAGCAGATTCTGATGCCACACGTATTATAAGTAATCTATTCAAAAAATCTTGTTGTGGGTAAATGAAGTGTCCTGTAACGTTTGCCAGATGAGAGGAGGATGAACATCTTGTGACTCGGGTGTACGGGGTCACTAATGATGGCCATGGACGTCCGGGTACAGCGAGCTCTGAACACGTTCTCTAAGCTGGAGAGCTTGGAGCTGCCACAGGAACTGTAGATACAAGAGCTCTACTCTGCTCAGACTCAGCCAAATGCTGCAAAACTGACAGGACACCTCTTCATATTCCATATGGATAATGACCCAAAACATACAGCAAAAACTTAACTGAGCGCTACTGAAGACCAAGAAATTACATGTTCCTAACTGGTCACCTGATCTCAACCCAAACGCAGCTTTTCACTTACTGAAGACAAGACTGAGGACAGACACACTAACAAAGAACTGCAGCTGAAGAGAACTGCAATAAAGAACTCAATTTGGTCATGATTGGTTTAATCTAGGGATTAATAGCAATCTTTCTGTTAGGTTGTTCTATTATTTGCAAACCATGAAAATGAGCGTGTTTGTATAAAAATTACTGTTAATCCTAAAAAGTACACAATTGTCAAACCCTTAAATTACACCTGAATGTTCAAATAGAATGTGTTTGTTTACAGAGGCCCAATGCCAAAAAATTAATCATTGTTCCAATATTTTTGAACATAAATGTAGTCCAACAAAAAATAGTTAATGAAACAGTTTGACATTTTCTGTGCCATTAGATCCTTTGAGAAGGCACCCATCTTTCCCAGGAAACACTCTCCAACATACTGCAACACAGGAAGTGATGCATTTGAACATTTCAGTGGAAACAACTTTGTATTGTTCGGGGTAAACATAAGGAGCATTACTAGAATAAATATACAAAGCTAAGGTCTGCATCGAATGTTTCTGAGAAACGCTGCTGCCACGTTTTAATCCCGCTGACTGTGACCAAACTGTCATTTAGCGAAAGACCATTAAAACTACTCCACTCCACAAAAATACTACAGGCAAGGAAAGACTGAAAAAATTAAAGCACAATATATTGAACCATGAATAAGAAATGTTTACTTTGGTAGGACTTTTTAAATCATATTAAAAATAAAAATCATAATATTTTTTAAAATCTGTGTCAGTTTAATGATAATGACAGTCATTTTTCTATGAAAATAAAAACTACATAAAGGGATTTTGCAATGACCTTTCTACTCAGCAGAAACTTAACACTTGTAAATATTTCTATTTAATCAAGGTCTAACCCAAACACAAGTCTGATGCTCTTCATCAGAGAATTATAGGAAAGGTAAGGTCTTTCGTTTGAAAAGAGGAATTCAAATTCCTTGGCATTTACTGAGTCTAAAATAATGTCCACGGATGTCTGTGATAGTCAAATAGAGACTGGAGGGTTTTTCCAAGCCTGAGTAAGTTAACTTCTAACAACATTAGTCAGCAGCGTAACATATTAAAATATTAAGAAGCACTGACCGGCCAATAGAAAAAGTCTTACCCACCGTCTTTAAACCAAACTAACACAGTCATTGTTGTTGTCCAAGTACAACGAGGGCAAAGCTCAGTGAATCGTTACTCATACACTAAATCAACCTTTTCTCCACCAGTAGTTTGGCTTTTTGGCTTTTTTATAATGATTAGAGGCCATCTGTAGTTCAGCTACGGGAGAACATTTACACACCAAGTATAAATAATGTTGAGGGTAGCAGTATTTTATTTTAGACATAATCAGATAAGCACAGATTACTCCCCCATAGAAACCCTTTCAATTTTAAACTAACTTGAAGACAAAATTAGAATTTGAAGAAAGGTGTAATTACTGTGCTGGAAAACCACAACAACAAAACAAACTAAAAGTATAATTATGATTCATGAGTATAAAGCCAAGACTGTAATGGTGCGTAATCCCTTCCAGATGTGTCAATCTTGGTAGGAGCACAGCTTAAAAGTCAATTTATATCCACTATACAAGACGCTCTAGCAATGAGCGTGTGTGTGTTTGTGCGTGTTTGATTGCATTAGTGGGAGCACGCGTCAGAGTGTAGGTCACTGCGCGTGAATGTTAATGATTCAGAGAGAGAAAGACAGAGAAGCCAGTTACAAGCTCCAAAACTCTATGTTTTTCTGATTAATCTAAATTACAACAATTACACTGTTACAGGCCAGACAGAGAAACACGCAGCCGGAGACAAACATCCCAACGAAAAAGTTTCCATGTTGAAAAAGTTTCCTCAAAACCGCTGACAACAGCAAGTCAGCTTGAGCTTCCTAAACGACAATTAAATAACTGAGTTTACATTGGAAACAGCTCACAAACATATTTATGTCTAATTTATTACATAATTTCCGGCACAATAGGAAAACAACTCAACAACCTTCCTTCCAGCAAAGGAAAAATTTGAAAATTACCACCTAACAACACACATTTGTGATATCATTAACTCTAACGATTTAATGATTGGTTTAAATAAAAAAAAAGCCTGAGTGGCCAAGAACTGTTGGATGTGTTCTTTAACTGCACTGAGTGAGCTTCACTCCACTACAGGGAAAATGTTGCGGAAAAAAATGTCACTTTGCGTGAGACACCAGCCTGAAAAGTCTGTTATGGATATGCTTATACAGACCCTGTACTCACACTGTATGGACATAAATGCATCTCAAATGCTGCATTTTCCATGCGCAACTACAGTCTGTGGGCTGAGCTCTAAACTCTCACATCCTGTGTAGAGACATTTTAAAGAAGCTGCAGTTGCTCTTTTACTATTTTTTCTGTTTTCTGTTGAATGCAGAGACAGTGTTACCATCTTTATTATTTTGTATTTCTGCACACTGATGACATTAAACAGCTTTAAACTGCATTTCCTCTGCTTTATCAACTCCTTATAAGAACGACTTGTGAATTTAGGGATATTGTCTTTCTGCTGACCTTAAATTTATAGGTAGATACTTGTAGTTTATGTAGTTTCTATGCCAGCACACAAGAATTTACAGCTCTGTCAATGATTTTCACATCCAAATTACGATACGGGCACCACAATGTTTCACTGCCAGGATAAGTATTTTTGAATGCAGGGTTTGGTTGTCCCTAATACATGGTTCTTTATTCAAAACAACAGTTCTACTTTGGTGTCATCCCTTCAAAAGACATCCATCCCTCTAGTTAGTCTGTAGATGGACAGCAGTGTTTATTTTTATTAACACAATGTCTAACCGATAATTAGGATGCAGTGTCCTCTGCACAGCAAGTTTCCTGGGGACGGCGACAGTGGTCTTCTCCGTTTGTGCCTGACTGGTGAAGTCCAAACTCTTTAAAAAGTTTTATAACCCTTTCCAACCTGATGAGCACCAACAAGTTTCCTGGTCTTCAGAAATATTTGTTTGAGCTGTGACACACTTCTACAAACCTGTGTTGTCAAGATCAACACCATGATTTTCTCTAATTTCCACTTTAAATGAATTTAGAATTCAGCTTCACACATGTGTAAATATGAATAACTTTTAGTAAATTTATGAAAAAGTGTATTGTTTTATAGTAATTTTCTGTAATTAGGTCTAGTTTCAGTTTTACGGTTCATAAAAATTTTTAAACAGATGACGGTTGTGTGTGACAGGGGAAACGGTGCATCTAAAATCCGACAAGTTCATGTTTAGAGCCAACAAGCTAAAAATGACTGGTAGGAAACTCAGAACCCTTTAAGGATCTGTGATTTAAAAGAGTGGGCAGTGTTTTCTCTTGTTTATTCATGGACAGATTACGACACAGATTATGTCAAAGGCACACCAAACCTAGTTGACGGGGTCATGTTTTAGCAGCCTGGGGGCATGTTTCTTACTGATAATACAGCTGATACGCTGTGGAGGAGGACCTCTTCATGGACATACTTCAGGGGTAGATTTACTCTTGTTCATCGCAGCATTCCTTTCAATCTGAGGTCATTAGTAAACTTTGAGTTCTTCTTCACAGATCATCTACTGAGTTCATGAGGTAGTTAGTTAATAAAGCACATTACCAAAGTCCTGCCTTGCTCCACCAAATGAAGAGAAAAAGAAAGTGCTGTCAGGGGGCAACGTGGTAACCTACAAAAGGGAAATTAACTTGCAGAAAAATGTCCAAAATGAATATGCCGCATTGAAGAAGGTGAAAGATGCCAGGAAAACAACAATCCAAAAGGAAATTCTGGCACTTAAGGAGAGACATCAACTCAAAAAGCCAAGAATGAAGTGCTTAGTCAGCATCAAATTGAGAGTCTCTATAACCACCTCCAGGTTAAAAAGTTCAGGTGATCAGGTGATTCACTGAAAAATGAGAAAAAACAACCTGAGATAACTTAATTTACACTTTACAGACAAATCCAACAGCGTTAATACCAACCTGGACAAATAACAAGCTTATATTCGCAGTGATAAAGACAAAAAGAGATAAACTCAAAACACAGAAAACATGAAGCCCTGAAAGAAGATGATCCACAATCTGAGCAGCTGGTGAAGCCCTCTGAAAAGCTGAAGAGCAGTTTATTGCCAGATATTGTTACTGTTCATTAAAGTACAACATTTCATAAATCTTTTTGTTTTATCAGCTTCATTTAAATGTTCCTAATTTCATTAAACGCTGATGCAGCCCTCTCAGAGCACTCAAATTTAATCAATTTAAGAAGGGGGGGACTTGTTTGTCATTTTATGTATTGCATTATTTGTTGAGACTGAAGTAAATCTTTGATAAAATCTGAGGGAATAAAACAAATTTTCATGAAACACTAAAGCCCTAAAAACAAAAACTACAAGAACAATAAGCTTTATTTCCAACTTTATTGTTCTTGATTTTAAGATGAATTTTAAATATACATAAAGTACAAAAAGGAAAAAAACTCAGATCTTAATACGGAGTTATAATTATTGTCATTTTCTAAATGTTAAAAAGGTTATGCTATGCAAAGCCCTGGTTAACTAACCTTACCCTAAAGTAGCCGGTCTCCCTTTGTTCTGCTCTTGTTCTCCTCTCTTATAATCTATTCCCTGTTCTCCCTTCGTGTATCAGGCACTAAACAGCAGCTTTTGAAAAAGTTCTGTTTTCAGTAGCAGCAGTTTTTTAAATTTGAATCATCTGCCAGGGATTGATCGTGCCTGAACAAAGAGTACTGCTGTGTATTTTGAGCTGTAGGTCTGATCTTTCTGATGTTGTAGAGGGAAAATCTGCATGACCTAGAGACTGAGGAGAAGTGTTCCGTAAAGCTCAGTTGGTCATCAATGATGACCCCCAGATTTCGGACTGAGTTAGTGGGGACAATCACTGCAGATCCAATGTTGATGCTGATGTTATCAGTCTTAGAGAGGTTAAGATAAGATTAGATAAGATAAGCCTTTATTCTGTGCAGTTCTGATTGTAAAGTCAGACAGACAGCAGTAGGGAGGAAAGACCTTTGATGTCGCTCCGAAATTGAGGATGTAACAGTCTGTCAGTGAAGGAGCTACTCAGAGGTGACACTGCATCGTACAGGGGGTGGGAGTTGTTCTCCAGTACGAACGATAGCTTGGCTCCCATCCTCCTTTCTCCCACCTCCTGCACTGAGTCGAGGGGCATCCCCAAAACAGAGCTGGTCTTCCTGACCAGCTTCTCCAGTCTGCCATCATGATGCTGCTGCACCAGCAGACCACTCCATAGAAGATGGCTGAGGCCATGACAGAGTCATTAAAGGTCTTCAGTAGTGCTCCCTGCACTTTAAAGGACTTTAGTCTCCTTAGCAGAAAGAGACTGGTCTGTTCTTTCTGTAGAGTGCATCTTTGTTGTGTGACCAGTCCAGTGTATTGGTTTTTACTGGTTTTTCCCAGGTTGATCTGTGGATTACTCACCTGGCACCAGTCCACAAAGTTTTGTATCAGTTCCCTGTATTCTGTGTCATTGTCATCCGTGATCAGGCCGACAATGGCAGAGTCATCAGAGAACTTCTGCAAGAGACAGGATGCTGAGCTGAACATGTCTGCAGTGTAAACAGTGGATCAAAACAGAGCCAGAAATGCTGCACAGTTCATCTGCACATGTTTTAAGCATCCATGAGCTGATGCCATCTGGGTCTGCAGCCTTCCTTGCTTTGGTCCTGCTAAGCTCCATCCTCATTTGAGCTTTTGCGAGGGGCGGTATGTGGGGACTTTGAGAGAGGGCTGAGGGCCCTGCAGACAGAGGCTTTGCTGGAATGACTCACTGTAGGGGCAGAGACGGCAGATTGCAGCAGGGGAGACTGGGTGGGGGCGGGGGTGGTCAGCTGGTCAAATCTATTGAAGAATAGATTTAAGTCATTCACCCACTCCTGATCCCCCTCAGCCTGGAAGCTGGGACCAGTAATAATTTTGAGCCCCCTCCACACTCCACTGACATTGTTCAGCTGCAGCTGTTCCTCCATCCTCCTCCTCTAGCAAGCCTTTCCTTACCTGATCTTCCTTCTCAGGTCTCTCCGTACAGTTCTCAGCTGTTCCTTGTTGCCTAATTTAAAAGCTCTATTCCACTCTTTTTAGGAGAGCCTTTATATCAGGGTTAATCCACGGCTTGTTGTTGGAAAAACACTGTATAGTCTTGATGGGTACAGTGTTCTCCCCACACAAGTTGATATAGTTCGTTAAAGAGTCAATATCCTCCCCATGTGGATTGCAGTTGTTTCAAAACATACTTTCAGAGCCTCTTCGGTCTCATCAGACTATGTGCTCATTGTGCGGGAGTTGTGGAGAGTTTTGTACACAGGCAGGAGATTACCCAGGTTGTGAACCGATCTTGGAGCTGGCATAAATTAAGTCCAAAGTTTTACCTTCTCTGGTGAGGCATGAAACGTACTGGGTTAATGTGGGCAGCGTGGACAATGAAGGGGCAAGCTGAATGTCTTTCTCTCACCTAAGCAGAGATACATATATATTTTTACAGAGAGACAGGCAAAGATACCCGACAAGCTTGTTCTGGGAAAGAAAGTCAGAGAGTTGATTAAGACTGCTCCAGGGTCTTGGCCAAAATGGAAGAAGGGAGACCGGTCTGTAATTCTCCACAAGGGAGGGCTCAAGAGAAGGCTTCTTAAGCAGTGGAGTAATCTGGGCCTGCTTGAACGAGGTGGGAAAGTGCCTGTTGTGAAAAATGTGTCAATGACGTCTGTAATGGCTGGTATTAGTGTAGGTGCAACAGCTTGAAGATGAGTGGAGAGGATAAGATCCAGAAAGCAGGTGGACGGACGGTTTGGGAGGAGGAGGGTGGATACGTTGTCCTCTGACAGAGTTGAAAACAAAAAGAGCGATGCACAGTTGGATGTAGTTAGCAGCATGTCATCATCTGGAGGAGAGAACTGAGAGCTAATGGCTGCCACCTGAAGAACGAGATAAAGTCGTCGGCTGTGAGACAGGTGAATGTGGAGAACAGTTTTCTGGTGTCAGTGGGTGTTGGTGAGCTTGTCCTGGTAGTATTCAGTCATTGCTCTAGTGACACTGTGAGAGAAATATGCAAGCAAATCCTGATAATCAGCAAGAGCAGACTGAGCGCCCCTTCCTTTCGGCACTCCTGAGCATTTTGCAGATGGGCAAGGAGTGGGAGAAAAGGCAAAACCGGTGAAGAGTTTGAGATGTGATCCAGGTCTCTGAACAGCTGACTGTGTAGCAAAAGCTGGAATGAAGTCAGCCTTGTTCAATGCAGATGGGCTGTTCAACAGGGCAAGTGAAAAAAGAGGCTGGTGACACAGTGGTCTGGGTGAGGGCGTGCAGATGAGCAATGCATCGTTCTCTGGGATAACTGCACGTCCTGCATCTGCAATTAACTAGATGAAAACAATGAATGTGTCTTGCTAATGAAGCACCAGGTCCACATTACTGATGGTTGCTTGTCATTAGTTTTTACACCATAAGTCCCTCTCACCTGGGGCGAAGTCTGTATTACACTACTGAGTGTTCAAGCTTAAATGACAATGGTTTCCATCCTGTAGTTGTACTGCTCCTGTCCTGTCACAGTTGCCACTAATGCAAAATTCTACCCAATCAAAATTTTAAAATAATTCTCATGTCATCTCAGTCTATGGCATATTTGTTCCAAAGAGGGTCAGTGCATGAAAGGATAACAACAAAAAAAAAAAAAAAACTGCAGTGTACAACCTAAAGTGAGTAAAGTGTGTGTTCACACCGCACTTGTTATGCTGATGCTTAAAACGAGACGCCTCTCTCCTTTTAAATAGCTGAAAGCGTCACCAGCACCCAGCCTAGGATCTGACATAAGCTGAATTCATGCTTGATGCAGAACGTGTCACAAAACCCTGCAAAGCCACAACTATATTATCTTTGCCCCTGCAAGGGCCCCACAAGGGCCTTGTCTCGACTGATCATATTTTTGAAAGTCACACACCTCCTTGTTGATGATTGACAAATCAGTCAGAAATACACTGATTCAACCACTTCCTTCTCCATTGCCTTCCAACGGGCACAGATGATAAAGTCCCTAACATATTTCTAAAGACCAAACACCACATAACAAAAAAGAGAACGCTTCCAACACTGCAGTCGATGCTGTGAATGACTAAGAGCAATTAGTACAGCCTCCTTTCAGCTGTTTGCTGTGTGTGTGTGTGTGTGTGTGTGTTCTCTCTACTTTCCCGCGCTTACCTGTCCTTACCCCTCACCCTTCCTCCACCTGAGCACTGAGGTGTGCAACAGGCCGAGGGAGGAGGGGAGCTACCTGAGGGGAAAAGACAGGAGGACACACACAAAGCCATACGTAACAGCAACAGGACAAATGCGAGCGGCACAAGTATGAACACACTGATAGACACGGCACGCCCCACGGCAAAGGGGACGGGAGGGGGGTATCTTTTTGTACTTCTTCGTCATGGGTTGTTGAAATTTAGCTGGCTCAGCTAGTGTCCAAAACAGAAAGAGTAGAATGACAAAAGGAACCAGAACCTTGGGATAAGATTTAGGTTAGGTAGGTTCTTGCAGCGGAAAGGGCCCTTTATTGTATGTGACTGTCTCACAATTCAACTCAAAAATTAAAATAAAAAAATAAATAAAAACAATAATAAAGAGTGCTGAGGTTACAGGCAATTGACTAAACAGAAATTGTGTATTTCCCAGTGTTACACGTCACAGGAAAAGCACGCCTGGAGATCCAAATCTTTGACAGTATTTTCACAATGTCTCTATTAGTTTATATGCCTGTACACAGAAGTGAAAAGTGAAATTTAAGTTTGCCTTTCATTTTCTGCAAGTCTAAAATTTTATCAGTTTGTAAATTTTTTATTGCTTCTTTTTGAGAAACAGCCTCTCTCCACTTGGGCAACTCCAAAGTTTGTGAGAAATCATCTTAGCATATGTGTTCCTGTAAAACACAACAAAACCAAACTTTCCCACAGACAAAACTTGTCAGAGGTCACTGTGGTAAAATTACTGATTAATTAACTCCAACGTTTTTTGAACATATTCCTGTTAAAACAAGAATGTTTTGATAAAAACACACACTCCTACTGCAGGATACCAGTTGCTGGATACTACATTGTACTGTTTTTTGCTTTTTTTGCTTTGGCATCTGCTGCCAAGTCCCAGTGCTACACATTAGTGACCCCAAAGATAGTATGAGCTCAAAGACATCAACAAGGTCATGGTTGGTATCCTGAAAAATTTGGGCATGAAATCTGTCTTTTACATTGGGGTGAACCAGTGAACTCCTGGCCCTCTTAGGAATGCCTGGCATCCAGCAGGCTGTCCTAATTCCTGATTCCTGTTGGCTGGGTCCAAGTGAAGTAGTGGATCTAAAATGACCAAGCTCCACTGGTCCTAGAAATCAGACATATACCCAACATAAAGCCCCAGACCTTTCAGGTGCTACAGGGATTTGTGGTTCCCCAAAGCTCCTAAGGTACTTAACCAAAGACAAGTGTGTTTAAATTAATAATAAGAATAACTATAATTTTATAATTATTTAATATTACATTTTTCACACAAAAACATACTCTTTACTGTCACTAGTTACTACTAAAAGTAAGAACCGTCAAGGAATGTGATGCCGTCATATGGCATTGTGCACAACCTTTGCACCTTTACAGGTGCACTGCTGTAATAAGCTCCTCACTAAAACAGGACGAGAGAATGACAACAAAACCTGTAAGATACAGTCAACTGACGATAAGAGATAAGAGGGGCAAAGTCTTAATAGGTCTGAAAATGCTCTGTATTAGTACCTCACAACAATTTAAGCACATAAATACGAACAAAGCACAGTGAACAAAGCATAGTTTATAGAACAATATGTAACCTGAACCCTGTGAAGGCAAAAAGAAGAACAGAGTTTATTTGGATTTTTTATGTGCTTTGTGTAAACCCATAAGGCTCATGCCTTTTGGGTGGTGCAGGTGAGAGTTGAAAGGCTGGGGGTCAGATCATCAGACTGGAGGTAAAACTAAAATTATGCAAGAGGTGACAGGTGCATCCCATTGTGGTAAAAACAACAGGAAGTAAGCTATTAAATGTATCTATGGTTTTAATGTAGCTAATAATTAATGTAAATAATTGTTAATTAATAGAGAGTACCAAGAGACAGAGATGGACCGAATTCAATTCCTTGCTTGTCTTGTACAAACTTGGCGAATAAAGTTGATTCTGATTCTGATTCTATTGTAATGTGACCTGCAGATTTGGAGCCCTAATCTCTTTTTTTTCTTTTCTTTTTTGGAGTAGTTGAATCTGCAGCATTTGTTGCGGAAAACAACTAAAGTACTTTAAAACCCTTCACGCTACTTGGTCTCAGCGTCCCACCTCAGTCAAATTTGAACACAGACACATATATTAAGATTCACCGGGACATTCTGGGGATATTATTTACAACGTCCATCACTAATAAGAATCTACAAAACCACTGCAAAATAAGAGAAAACCTAATATTTCCAAAACTTGTCTTAAAATAATCACAATTTTAACACTCAAATTAACCAGGTGATGGATGTCTGTACATCAGTACATATGGCAAAGTACCCACTTTGCCATTTGTTCAGTTTTGCCAGTTTGCCAAAATGTAAAAAAATATGGGCCTAAAAATGTTGCTGCTTAAAGTCTGAACCCATGGCAACATTACAGTGTCTGTTTACATCCCCCAAAAGCCTGGATTACGCCAACTATCCAGTAACTTACATATTCCATATGCCAGGCCAAAGGATTATAATGCATGCATGAACACACACACACACAAACCCACATTGTGTATGAGTTCATGTACTTCTGTTGTGTAACTAACAAACAAATCTTTCATTCCTTTTAGATTTAGTGTGGTGTTATTTACAGAGCTTAAGTCAAAACCACAGCAGTGTAATATTCCATCTTTTTCACAGGAATGCTCAGTCTTCATCCAGACTGGTTTGTCTATCAGCATTCCTCAGTGAAAGCAACACACCTGTGGACACTGTAGCTTAGCACGACACTGACCTGCCTACCTGTGCACAGTGATAGGGTTTCAGCGCTGAGGTGACAAGGCCTCCTGTTATAAGATCCACCGCTCTTTGGAGACGAAAGGAGAGACATCCCATCCATCCCGCCAGCCTGTCATCTGTACTGGGACAGTGGATCGCTGCCTAATTCTGTATTGGAGACCACCAAACTATGCGGCACAATAGAGGTCTTGTGAGCCACACATAATACCACCCTCCTTTAATTACAGACATGAAAACCTGCTGACTCATGCAATAAACTAATCACTAGGCCATGAAGATGGTTCAGGATATTCTTAATGTCTCTGGTCAGAGTTTTACAAATTACAAAGAAGTGTTCTCAAATTACAAAACTCTTTGTGAATATTAAACATGTCCCGTGGCGAATGCCTGCTCCGATTTTAGGTCAAACAAATGCCTGTTCTGCAAACACATAGCAGCTGTGGTGCTGAGCTCTCGTCCCAGGGGTCGAGACTTCAGCTTCAGAGGTCAAGCGTTCACTGTGCAGCCACTAATGGACATACAGCGGCCTACACCACAGAGGCAGCGATGCTCCGCTGAAACTAAAGCATAGTTATATAACACTGTTAATGATTTCCCCAGACAGGAGGCTCTGCAAGCTTTGTCAAATGTTGTGCAAGTGTGTGCTCAAGGGAACCAATGTGAGTGTGTGTGTGTGTGGAAAGAGATATTTGAGGTGAGACATACACATGTCTGCGATTTAATTTTTCTACTTAACAAGAGCATACCGTTTTTTACTACTCTCTCGTGTAATTGTAAAACATCCAGATCTGGCTGGGATAAAAAAATAAAGGTCAGGCAAAACACTCTGGCAAACAAGGAGAACAAAGTCTGAAACCCTCCAGCCATCTCACAGACAGATGCAGATGCAGCAGACCGTGGGCAATAGGTCAAGCTCATCTAACACACGGAGAGCACTTCCAGAAATAACCCCAGCTGCCCAAGAGTGGCGTCTCACTCCCACAAACAACGCGGCCTTCGCTTTCCATAAACACACAGGAAACTCACTGATACGGCAATTGGCGAACCATCACAAAATGATAAACTTTTTCAGGCGCAAGTTTCTTAGATGGTAAGATTCAGATCATGAACTGGAAATAGAACGTATTTGCATCAAACAGCACATTTGAAGATGCCACCATTGGTTCTGCATTTTTTTAAAAAAAAGGAAACTAACAATAGACACTGTTTGCTGTGAGTGTTACAGAAGATCTGGAGCTGCAGTCACTGTAGTGGCCTCATGTGACCCAGTCTGACCCGGAGTTGGTTCAGAAATATCAGACAAACCGAGGAAGGAGGACTGTCAGTGCAGCTTCATGTCAAAGCCTGTGAAAACTCCAGGCTGCTGTGGAGGGAAGATGAGCAGCACCACTGATCTCCTCTGTCCTACTTCACACAAATCACCATTTTGTTATGGGCTTATGTTGCTGAGCCACATGGCAATTATAAAAACAACTTCCACTGGGATTTAAAGACTGTGTGAAGGTGTGTGTGTGTTAATCTCCCTCTCTGTAACACACACACACACACACACGTGACTTTTTCATATTGTTTGGCTCACTGGCTTACCTTGACGCACAGTTTTCAACCGGACGGGTCCGGTGCAGTTGTGGATCACACTCCAGATGTCATAAAGCGGTAATCCTGACACCGGCAGCCCCTCCACCTCCAGGAGCAGCTCCCCCTCGCACACTTTCCCCCCCTGACAAACCACAGCATCCTCTCGAACTTCCCCGATGGACGGAAACTCTCCGTTCTCGGCTCCGCCGCGCAGCTCCACGTTCAGGCTCCCGCGCGCGTCCCTTACCAGTGCGCACTCGTTCAGCTTGGAGATCCAGTGGTTCTTCTTCTGAATGACTTTGGACATGATGAATCAGGACAAAACCGAACCCGTCAGTTGGAAGCCGAAGCCCGAGCATGGCACTGGGACCGTCCCAGCAGACGGAAAACTTCAGCGGGCTTGGCTCTACCTCCGAGCTGGCACATTCTCAGCCCTCGTGCCGGTCCAAGGAACGCTGCTCCCGGGGCGTGTAATTATCCCGACGGGTCAAAATCCAGCCGGTGGTTGTTTCCGCATCTTTAGCTCCGGGTCCTCGCACTGGGCTTTAATCCGCTCTCTGGTTGCCCGGTTTCCCTCCCAAAAACCCCCGTCCTGGTTAATCTTCCACTCCCGCCTCCGCCCTGCTCGATTATTTCCACTTTGAACAACTTTGCCCTTTGCTGAAACTTGCGAGCAGCTTGAAGCGGACGTTCGACCGGCGGCGCCTTTAAGCAGGTAACACAACAAGTTCATCCTCTTTGCTCCTGCGCCGGAGCCGGAGACGCGGCGGAGGAGGCGCGCATGCGTCCAGCCGCTGCTCCACATCACGGGGGGAAAGTCCTCTCCGCCCACCGCGTTTCCGAGCAGCTCCACGGCGATGCCAGAGTGACACCCAGCATGCGGTGGTTATTCATAAAAACACGGAAACACGCAGCCAGGCTGCATCTTTAATAATGTTGTTGGTTCAAATATAAACAGCAGGTGAGTCCCGAAGGGAGAAGTGATGAGTGAACTGCTGATCCGGACAAATCCAACTGAAGTGCTGCTGCTACTCATAAAGATCAAATATTGAATGTACACATGAATATGTTTTTACTTGAGTCAAATATTTAAATCAACACACACTGTGATGTACTTTTAACGTTTCTGTTTAAGACAATGTAACTAATTTGCATATAGCTGGATAATTTAACACAGTATTGCATCATTTTAATTATATATTTTGTGTGTAAATCTGAATCCATACAGTAACCAGACCAATAGGCAAATGTAGCAGGATAGGATAAATGGAGATATGACTTCTCCTCTTCCATATTCACATACGGTAAAGACACTCACTTCCAGCTTGTAACATCCTGAACAAACACTCGTCATCTTCCTGTAAAACTTTTATCTGACAAAAATGTTCAATGTGAGGAAGTGTGTGTGTGGAGAGTGTAATAAGTGAGTTACACTCTCCACAGACACAAATCCCTCTCACAAAGGTATTGACAAATTTCCCAGTACACAAGATATACTGCAGTATTTTATGCTTGCTATTTATTCTTTTTCAAACGATCAGATAATATTGTGTGGCAGATTGTGGCCCAACTTGTCCATTGCATGACTTCAGTTTATGTATATATGATGTCCTGAAAAACAAAGCAATGCTTTCTTTTCTTCCTTCTCTCCATCTTTCTTGCTTTCTTGTTTTTATGTTTAAAAATTTAACACTTATAGATCAAATATGTTTTCCCCAGACAGCCTCAACAGAACAAACATCTTACAAAGTGTAACGGTTGCATTATCTACAATAATGCAAATATCTGGGATGTGTGCAGGTCGGAATGGATCAGGTGAGAAACACATGTCGCTGCGGGGGGAAAACAAGCTCTCTGTTGTTCCTGCTCGTTCAGATAAAGCGCAGTAACTGGCGCTCTACCACAGGCTGCGAGGGCAGCGTCCTGGATGGCAGAGCATGAAAAGTATCTTTCCATCCCATTTCATTTTAATGTTGAGTGCTGGGAGTGTTCATGTTGACTCAACCGTGTCAAATTTACATCTCCTCCTTTCTACTGTCATATACAGTAGAACATATTTGTCTCTATGACCTAGAATATGGCAGCTTTTTGATGTTTTTATTCGGGAATCAACATTAGTTTAGTTATCTTTTCCCTCTGTGAACATCACACACGCAACACTCAAACCAAACCACAGTCAAGAGACATGGGACATGACGTTCTCAGCAAAAACGAACAGGTCAGTGCCAATGAACAGGACACACGTCCAGGACAGTATGTGATTTATCCAGTGAGGTGTACTGTACCTAACATGCAGCTGCGTGCACCTGAAAACTCCACACATCTGGAGTAAAAACCAACTGCACAACAGTGTTTCATGTTGAGTTTCATTTGCTAATGCAGTAATTATTATTTTCTGTGCCACAGTCATGGCGTCTCTTCCTAAAGGTCTAAAGGTCACTAAAGGTCATAACTAAAGTTTACGGTATGTTTAAAATACAAAAGAATAATTTCCAAAAACAAAAATGGGAAATAAATAAATAAGTAAAAAACATGTAAATGAGAGTTATGAAGGGAAATATATTGTAGAAGAATAAACATTGGGGGATTCTGGGTTAATGTTGCCAGGAGGTTTCTATCAGTCCCTACCAGTGCTGAAACCAAACCTACACCCTTGGTAACAGACACCATCTCTAGTTTTATGAATGACAGTAATTGGCTGTCCAAACATCCAGGATGCCACAAGTCCGGAATCAATGCACTGTAATTAAATATTAACCAGCAAGTCAAAAGTTCTATCGATCTGTCAGGGCAGCCAGAGAATTAAAGATTCTGAACCAAAGATATCACCTGTGACAAGAAAGAGAGAGACCCCACTGGGATAGATCAATATGTCCCAGTAGATTCTGTCAGTCACCTTGTAAAATGTTTACATACAGTATATTGCATGAATATGCTTCATTAATGGCCCTTCTGAATGTATTCATGTTTTAAAAGATGGAAATTCAACACAAAATTCATTGAAATGTCCACATTTATAAACTCTTTTTGAAGAATCACAGATCACACTTAGTGCCCTTCATACAAATCCAAGTTGCTGGCATCATCACATCACTTGATGAGAACAAAATATCTTATAATTAAGTCTGATGTACAGAAAAGAGTGAAGTTTATTTTTAACCTGCTATACAGTTATTGATTTTTGGGAACTTAGGAGCAATGGAAAAAAGATAATGATAACCACATCCAGCAGACACAGACCAACCTAATTTATTTAAAATTTAATCTGTTTTTCACTGTAGGTCCCAATATTCAGTCAACATAGCACTTAATTAAATGCAAATCATCTTTTCTCTGACAGTAATCAGAAGTTCCACAACAAAACAATGCGGTGGTCAGAAAGAGCGACAGCTAAACAACGAGCTTAAAGTCTCTCCAAGGCCAAGATGATGGTCCTTTTCTGTAGATTCATCACTCTGAATGACCACATTCACACGGTAACATCATGGTTTGATCCATTGTTCTGTACAAACATTTTTCATGTTGTTAATTATAGTCCAGCGAGTTTGCTGTGTGTTTACTCTCAGAGTGATGCCTTCAGCTACCTTCTAGTGCATGTGAGAAAAATTATACAACACAGTTAAAACAGCTGGTCAGTGAGTTTAAAAAAAAAAATTTCCACATGAAAAATTCCAGGATACAGGACTTTGCATTGTACAGTTTATTTGCACTGTACATTGGATGATCATATCATATGTTTGTTCATTTCCAGACAATGTGAGAATACTGGAAACAACGTCAGAGTGTAGAATACAGACCATACTGACACTAATATGAATCCAGTGACTATTATTCAGAGACACAGATGAGGGGCACAGTGTATGCGTGCTCTGGAATCATAGGAAACACCTGTGAAAGATCACATGGCTGCGGGGTTTGTTAAATAATGCAGTTAAATCCTCGTATTCCAGATCTCTCAGCAGGACACAAGGCTGAAATCTTGTCTTTTAGAGAAGCAAAGGGAGCACAGTTAGTTTAATAAACATGTGTGTGTATACTGTCCATTCATATGTATAACATGATAATGCTGCAAAATTATATAATTTACATTTATTAGAGTGATCCTAAATAAAAAATGACTGTCTTGAGAAAAAAAATCCTGCCTGTTAAAGAAGATGTTTGGAGACAAACAAGATGAAGGCAGATACAGAAGCTGTTCAACCTAAAGACAGCCACAGAATAAGGGAGAAAGGAGTCACAGTGGTCACTGCAATTACTTTTACCATCTATTTATTAAAATCTAGGCCATTTGTGAGGCTGTAAAACATGAGACATATGAGTAGCAATGGGACAGACACATGACAGACCCCCATCTCTAGAAACACACACATAGACACACACACACACAAAACACACACCCTTACATAAGACACGCACATGGCTGCGAGCGCATAAAATAAGTCTTGTCCTTTCCCTTTCATTGGTTCTTAACCATGCAGTACACAACAGAAGCAGACAGTGAGCAATCCTGAATTATTCAGGCACAGAGAACATTGCAGCAATGGAGGGAGCAGGGCTGTTCAGCAGAGCAAAGGAATTTCAAAGAGGCAAATGTGTCTGTGTGTTGTTTGTTTTGATAAAGGGTTTTAGTATTTTTCCCACCACTGCTGCACGTACAAACATATTTTCTCCTGCCATGCTAAGACACAATATACCTGATGTCCAATGCATTTTATTAGCAGCCATGAGGTTGATTTCAAAACATTTCATAAAACTAAACCGTATGACTTTCTCTTCTACCTCTACTTGCCATTTCCTCTGTCTATATTGTCAGATTATTTGAGGTTTTATGTGCATAATAAATGTTTATTTTGCGAAAACAACAGATATGTAACTCAAACTGTAATAATCCACAAAGGTACTACAGACTTGGAACTGTGACAGATCTCAGATAAACAACGAATCATTGTGTATATATACCCTGTTGAAGCAGTAATTGAACTTTATATTTTAATACTTTACTACATAATTAATATAGACACTGTCAACAACCAAATGATGCTAAATTAGCAAGTGAAGTCCAACTGTAGAAAAAGAAAACATAAAACAGTTAGAACCATTCATTATCCAAAACCTACTCTTTTCATCTGGAACAGATAACATTGAGCTTTATTTTTTCTTTTTTCTTTTTTCTTTTTTTTGGTCCCAGTGATTTTTTTCAGTCAAATCTCTAAACTGAATTTAATGCAGCAATATTTCTCTCTAAGCAGTATAATGCCTGGGAGTGGAAATACAAATAACAAATCTGCCCACTAAAGTCAAACTGGAACAACAAACTTGATCAACAAGAAGCCAAAAAACAAATACTTTCTTTCAGTGAAATTAGGGAGAGTATTAGCATGTGATTTATGAGATGAAAAGCCCTTAAAGATTTGAAGCACTGGATTCATTTGAGGAATTTTCCTTTGAAATATTTTCTGAGCATTTACACTCAGTGATGTGAGGGTCTTTTTGCACCTTTTTGTAACAACAACACACCTTCAAGGACCACTTCTCATTTTAGGACTTACTGTTTACTTCCAGGGTTGGATGAGGAGATACATCTACACCTCGCATCTTTGTCCGTATTTGAGATATAGCCAAGAGAAAATTGAGTAAATTTAGCCTAAACACAAGAAACAGGTAAAAACACTTGTATGTTCATGTTGTGTTTTGTGATATTTTATTTATAGTTTTTACCTTTAAGCTTTATTAACTGATAATAACTTCTTCTCTTTGCCCAGGTTGAGTTTGTTTTTGTGTAACAGTTATGCAGCTGTATTTGTATTTGTATTTGTACGACTTTGTCATTTTGACTTCAAATCTCATTCGGAAAATGTCCGGAATATTAGCCAAATAATGACTTACCTAGTGGGAAACTATTATGGTAAAGAGATATAAGAAGATATTTTGCACTTGAGGAGCAAGTAAATATTTTCTAAGTTTGTGGAAAGTTTTTAAAGGAGCCAAGGGGGAAATCTATTACACAGATATTAATGATATCTAAGTGTAAAAAAGAAACAGGAACGCTCCTACATTGTACATGGAAATGTGCAGTACTGAGACCTTTCTGGATCAAAGTTATGGAAATCCAGAGTGACTAATTTGAATCAACAATTCCTTTGTATGCTACCTTTTGTTTGCTAGAAGACAGATCCTTAATATAATTACAGCTTCCAGAATTATACTAAGACACTGGAAAACAGCGAAGGCTCCACACTTGAAAGAATGGATCCATGTAATGGTAGAAAATGCATCCCACAAATCTGTTACAGTAAGCTGATTCAAAGGTAGTGTGGGTGGGGAGATCTTTCATTGTGGACTTCTGGAATTTAATGGAATGCCTGGATATACATTATATGACGATGAACATTTAGCTATACCTCACCAATGTTTTTACTCCGTAATTATTCTGAACATAGTAATTATTCTTTTACTATGTGCATTTTTATTTTTATCTTCCTCAACTTTTTTTATGGCGTTGCAGTATCTACATTTTAAATCTGAAACACATGAAATTGTTTTTTTGCTTTTTTTTTCATACTGCAGTGCGCCAACCCTATCACCAAAACCTAATAAAAATATAAAACCAAAAAAAAGCGCAAATATGTGGAGTCAGCTGATATGTTTTAGTTAACATAAATGTTATTGTACTGAATATTTACTTTTTTGCAAATGAGTCCGACTAAAACAAACAGTCTGTCAGAAATGTGATTGTTTTATTACAAATGCGAAGCAAAAGTCAAACAAAAGATCTGCACATTGCACTCGGGCAACAAAGGAAGGACAAAAAAAATCAGCACTGCAATCTTCCACTCTGTAGACCTTTAGCTGAGCAGGACATGGCTTGGGGAAATACTGCCACCTGAATTCAAGACGTATTGTAGGAAATGCAGAGCAGAGCACCAAAGCACCTATTATAAAGACAAAGCAAAAACAAGGTCTCAGAAATAACTGAGATGACAACAATAGAACTGATACAATGAGACATTTCCATTGTCTGTCTTCAGAGATGAGTCAGCCCATTATTGTGACTACCACACGGAGGATGTTTGGGGGTGTGAGGATATGGAGGATTGTTGTCCAGGAAGTCACAAAGCAAAGCAATTAGAGAAGGATGCCTTTTTTAATGAGGATATCCTGTGCTCACAATCCCGTGATGTGGTGGAGTTTGACAGAACCGACTCTGTAAAGATTTAATGGAGTTGGCGTAAAGTACATATCGATTAGTTAGTGTATTTAATTATATGTTTAAAAATCCAACCAAGTGGAATAAAACACAGGCATATATTCCGGAGTAAGGATCTTCTTAAAGACTAGTGTGATATACTTAGACAGTACAATCTGTGGTGAAGGGTCAGATGAGAATTGAGATTTAGTGAGTGAGTGAGAAGTTTGAGTTTCATTTTTGTTAATATCAAGACTAAAGTAAATTACTGTAAACTGAATAACCATGCTTTATTTTAAGCGTTATATTAAGCGTTATTTTTTAACACACAGACATGTAAAATCTAACAAACTTGGTTTTGGTTCTCCACCAAAACCTTATGTGAAGATTACGCTTTTTAGATACGATATGCTATTTGTGGATGAGTTGATAACTTACAGTGAATTTATCAGACTGTTCATCCCTGAAAGCAGAAATGGTTATGTATGATTGGGTGAAAAAGAAGGATTTAAACGTTTATCTGTCTCCCAGTGTCCAAATTTAATTTTACCTTTAGCAGTTTGATAATTGTGGGCCCTGATGCACGAAGGCAAATGAGTATTATGACCTACCCTTGAAGTATTTCCATTTTCAAAACAGGAAAAATGAACATTTGCACCTACTGCTGCCGGCAGTAAACACTGCGTATTTGACAGGATGCTGTACGTCCATTTAAACCAGGATATAAGCTTTTAATTATTGCATCCTTCTATAAGCCATGGAATATGCTTTCCTGCCGCTCTTGTTTTTGAGACTACGTCTACTTCGAGACTTTGAAGTGTAAAACTGTTGGCTTCACAGAGCTTTGTACCGCGGCTTTGCTGAGTGTCTCTTTCTGTCAGCTGGCTGCCATTCGTATATTCATCTTATGATGCTACGCAAACAGATATGCACACACTGACCATTTGTAAAATGCAGTTTCTGTTTTTTTTTTTTTACAGAAACACATCGTCGAGCATTAAATGTGTGAATACAGAAATAAAATTACAGTTGCGAAATTTATAAATGAACAGCAAATGATGTGGCTTGTCAGCAAGATGTATGACCAGTTATAGCTAATTAGGTGATAAAGATGTACTGTACATTGCTGTGGCTGTGAGGCTGCTGTTGTTACAAATTCATGTGTCCGATTGATATGCTGGCACACTTTGTTATGTCGCAAATGTTGAGCAGCAAAACAGGTGCAGTTGCCATGGTTTCTTGTGTGTTCACCAGATGTTCTTCTGTCTTTATAAAGCTCTTATACCAACTAATAGAGCTCTTTGGGAATTGAAGAGGGACACAAATATTTTTACGTGTTAGTGCTCACAGATAAGCCATATGTCATACACTCATCATTCATTAGCTGTGTGATGTATTCGTCAACATAAGGAAGAGTCACCATGAACAAAGTCACTGGTTGAACCTATTTTACTTTACTTGTAATCTTAAATCTTGCTGTTTTAAGGCTTTTTAATAAATGTCTTGATTTTTTATGTCAGCCGTGAAGAACCTTGTTTAAAAAAAACAACTGCATGTGATTTGCATTTTTGTTTTTGATGTTTTAACATCCATGCGCCTCAACATGTTTTCCTGTTTTAATTCATTTATGTGCCGTGGACATTACTCACAGAACAGTGCAGATTATAAGAGGTTTTTACAATAATTACTGACATCGCAGACTCACATGTGTTAATCTTTAATTAAAAGTCCAAGGTGGGAAATACACAGGTTTCTCTTACTTTTTGTCAATTCAATAAAAAGACCAATATTGGATGTTGTATAAAGTCTAAAATGTACTTCCTGCTGTAAATCTGTGACACTCCCTTTAAACATACACACTACATATTGACTAAACTTTAATTTTTAAAGACATTTTAGTTTGGTGCAGTGTTTGTAACCCAATGAAAATAAGTCTATAATTTTTTAGACCAAGTTACTCTAACAGGAGTAAACAAAGTAAAACATGTCCACTAAAGGATTTGCAAAAATGATTCTAAGAACTCAAATATGGGCTAATACACAAGGGGTAGTTGGGACAATGAAAACATTATGGAAATAAAGAGTTCACAGTCTACAACTCTTAAAGTGTCTCTACATGAAAATGACTTACACAGGGATGATTAAAGACAACACATTGTGGCAACATTAAATACACTGGAATAACTAATAATAACAGTGAAACAGTGATTAACAAAACGCACTTTTTAAAGCACTTTGTGCAATGACGGGCAGAAGGTCACATTTATCATTTAGACCTGGAAAACCTGTGAACCCAGTTTTCCACACAGTGCTTAAGACCTTTGACTCTCTCCCTACCCTGTAAGTTTTAAACGGGAGTGGCTGATGTGCTGGGCCGGCTGATCATTTCCAGTGCTATTTCCAGGTGTCGCTCAGTCCTCTTTTACTTTGGCCCATGTAGTAATAGCTGCAGGGGCACTCAAGTGTGTAGAAAAGTGTTACAGTTCACAAAACCCACAAGCGACGTAGCTTCCATGTGCAGAACATCAGTGAAAATCTGGAGTAAACAGTGTGGATGTTGCTAAATTGTATTCAGCTGTGGGTTAATAAACATTTAGTGCATAACTGATTATCTACGCCATCATAGGAAGATGTCACCCAGTGCAACAATGAGCTACATCATTTTTATAAAGTATATATATATATTATCCTCTTCATAGGATTTATTATATATTGATTAGATACACACACACACACAAATATATATATATATATATATATATATATATATATAGACTACTATTAATATTTTGTTGTAAGCAATTCACCCAGTTATTATTCTGTGATTTGGTTTTCTTTCCTTCAGGTTTTTTTTCTCAGTCGTCTCCTCATTCGTTTTAGGGTCAATGCTGCTCCCTGCTGGTCAGGACAAATACAGCATGTTTACTTTTTTACCAAATTATGTAAAAATGTAAACAATTAATTTATTGTGTTAAATTTGCCCAGAGAAAAGAACTCGCAGTGCTCTTGAGGGTAGATATTATGCTGTCACACATAAAACACATTTTTATTATCTCCTTTGGTCTCAGATTCTACATTTTTTACCTCCTGTTGTGAAGACTGCCTTGCATATTTTCATACATATTGTCTCCAGATGGATTCACAGTCTTGTCATTTCTAATTTGGAGTTCATTCGTTTCAATTTCAAAAACATTACTGAGCATAAAATCTTTGAAACCCAATACTTGTTCTCTACATTTTGTTTTAATGGTATGAAGCGGCTACTTGGAAATAACCCAAAAAACATGCAGGCTTTTCGCATTTGAAGCACGTAGCAGCTGGTCAGGATTTAATGTTGAGTTCTGTGGGTTTGGGAGTCAGGCTTGTTTGTTTGAGTGATAACTTCCATCGAGTCTCATTTCCTTCAAACCACCACTGCTCCTCTTCATATATTTCTGTTCATGACAGATAGCTCACAACACTGCGAGCATCTTTTACATGAACACTGGCTCTAATATGCGCCTGTCAGCAGAAACGTATTGAACGTCTGCTGCATCTTTTTCAACAGCCTCATTTTTCACAAACACATGTTCAGCTTTAGCTCGTTTTTATGACTTAAAGGTTTTGTGAACGCTTGAAAAGAATTTTGAATCCTTCTACGTTTCCCATGCCCATCAGTGCGGTGGACTTGCCGAGGAGGTGGGAGGCCAAACAGGAGTGACGCAGGGGTCTCTCTAGGCAGTGTGGGAAAGAGCCGCTGGTAAACACTGAGCCAGCAGGTCAAGGGTCACGCCACAGACTGACCCCAAAATGATCCATTAAAACAAACCCATAAAGTCTAACTGTAGGACACATAAGACTGGTATGGCTGATTATTATGTACATAATTTTTTACTTTATATCCAAGATTACTGAAGAACCCCTGAGTCTATCACCCAAAACTTACTTTTAACTTCTACCAGCATGTTATTTAGGACCAGATCATAACTAATATGCTCCACTGTCACTGCTCACCCCACATTTCCTGCAGCAGATGGCAGCTGTTTTTACTGATAATAACATGCGTACATTAAATGAGAAACCAGAAAAGTATTAGCCAAGATTATAACCATACAGAAACTGTTAGCAGGTGAAAAAACTATTTACCTAGTAATACATTATCAAGTCATGCGTTATTGTGAAACCTTCTTACGTTAATTCCTAGGCACTCGAAACAACTGGGGTTAAAAAGGCCGCGGTCAGGTTTATTAGAGAAAAGTCCCCGGTGATCTCAGGCACAATGTGTTTGACTATGTTGAGACAAAACTACAATCCTGGTCCAACCCCAATTAAAGTGCTACAGAGAAGGGAAATGGGAAACTGTGTTGTAATACATAAAGTGTAACTTCTAAAATTTCACATTGCTTTTTCGCAATTTGCAACATTATAAAAATGTGTATATGAGGAGACAAAACAACAGGACAACAGAGTCCATTTTTATTGATATATATAAGATTTGCACACAGGAAAACATGACGCTAATTAATATTGTTTTAATACTAAGATGCAGTAGTATTTCTTATTGGTCAGTGTGGTAACAACATACAACTCTATCCTGGCAGAACAGATACTGCGGGAATCCTCCAAATGTTAAAAACCGAGTGAGAACTTTTACAGAATGATTAGGTGGATCTTCATCGAAGTCCTTTGAACCTACCGGTGTGTATGATCCTTCATGCTTAGCCTTGTCATGTGGACATCAGTACTAAAGCATTAATCTTTGCAAAGGGAAATAAAACCTGCCTGCTTCACATACTCACTTTTAATTGAGTTTAATAACAAATTATCGCTGTGACAGCTCAGAGCATCTTACAGCCCCGCAGACAAGGTGTCTGACCACATAACGTCAGCAATCTCCAAAGTTCTGCACCCCTGCTTCAGCTCTTTGAAAAGGTCAACGTCTTAATGTCTCAGGGGGACCAGTTAATCATAGGAGAGGTTGTGTGACTAAGCAGAGCTTGTTTTTAAGTGGTCACCTCTAGAAAAACTCCCAAACAGAGTTAGTGGCCCATGGGTGAGAGCACAGGGAGCAGGAGATGGTATAAAAAGGAAACAGTCCGCACAGAGAGAGGCAGATTTGAAAAACTCTGATTCACTACACCAGGAAGAGCAAAATATACAGTGGTCATCAGAAAAGTCGCCATGGCACTACTGACAAATGTCATGATGGGTTTGGTTGCTCTATCGTTGACAGTGACCTCAAGTTATGCCTTAAGAAGGTAAGAAACCTTTTTCTTTATATACCTGCCTGAGCAGTTATGATTTAATGCGTAATTACATTCACACAGCAGAAAACGTGCCACAGCAAAGAACTGATGGCAAAGAAAAGAAAACAATCCAAAACACACACACAGGACCACAAATGTGTTTTATTGGCTCATTACAAACCAAATGTTTTTAGCTCTGGCTTAACATGTGTTAAAGGTTATTTTTTTGGCTGAGCACTAAGACTAGGTCAGTCTGTATTTTATTAAAGGTTCATTGTTATACTAGAATTATGACCAGACATATGCATCCGATATATAGCATGGAAAATGCATTTCACGGACCACTTTAGTAGCTCTTTAGTCATCACCTCTGCTGTTCCTTCATGAATGCCCGTAGTTTCTGTCATATCAAAAGGAATTTATTTGTTTTTTCCTGCTTTTTCTGTTAATCAATTTGTTTCCAGAATTGCTCTGAAGAAGATGCCATCTATACGACAGACTCTGCAGGAGATGGGGGTATCTGTGGAGCAGGTGTTGACTGAGCTTGGCCAGAAACGCACAGATGACGCCAACAACGGGACTATTCCCACACCATTGACTAACTACTTGGATGTGAGACACTTAGGAATGTCAGAATTTGTCTATTATATTAATATTATATTATATTTTTTCCTGTGTACTCTGTGTACAACAGACACAGTACTTTGGGGAAATCAGTATCGGTTTTCCAGCCCAGATGTTCAACGTGGTGTTTGACACAGGTTCGGCCAACCTGTGGGTGCCGTCGCAAAGCTGTTCGCCTTTCTCCACAGCCTGCTGTAAGTGTGTACATGCACACAGAAATGCCCAACTAGTCCAGATTTTTATAAAAGCAATAAAATAACTGTGATGTGAATCAACCACTTCCCAAGTTAACACCACTTTAAATGGGTGTTACCAGCTTGTATCATGCCCAAAATATTACTTCATCAGGAGCAAACTGCACCTGTTAGTAGCCCGGTTCTTTACTGCTGTAGCTTTTTCCTGATAACCTGTCGGCATCAAGGTCACTTTGGGCTCCGCTACAGAACCAGAGAAATGTTATTTGTATGTATGATACAAGTTTGTTTTTAATGACACAAATGAACTTTGAACTTTACTTTGAAAGTTACTCACAACAGGTACGATGCCTCAAAATCCCAGACGTACGTTGAGAATGGAACTGGATTTTCCATCCAGTACGCAGCAGGAAACGTCAGGGGTTTCCTGAGCGAGGATGTGGTCGTCGTAAGTTGAAAATGATTCACCTATAAAAAATATTGAGTTTCCAAAGTGAAAAAATGCTTGAACTTCCTCTTACATAATAAAGCTTAAACATTTGGCTTGCTACTGGCATTACTGCTGCAGGTTGGTGGTATTCCTGTGGTGCAAGTGTTTGCTGAAGCCACCTCGCTGTCTGCCATACCGTTCATCTTTGCCAAGTTTGACGGAGTCCTGGGCATGGGTTACCCCAACATGGCCATCGATGGTATCACCCCGGTGTTTGACCGCATTATGTCTCAGCGTGTCCTCAAGGAAGAAGTGTTCTCTATTTACTACAGCAGGTGAGTTGAGAACTGGGTCAACTCACCTCCTCTGGCTTCTGTGTGTGAATGACTTCACCTCTCCACAGGAAAAAAAATGGTTATGTAATTAGACCCAAATCTGTTTCACTTTGCTACAATTATTTTGTTTTGAGTGAGACAACTAGAAGTTATTATATGTGATAATTGTCAGGTTTTCAAGAAAAACAAAACAATAGTGAAAAAAAGTATTTTTTCAAACATTATTTCATAACTCCACTTTGAGATACCCAGACAAAAACATTGTTTTGAACAGACCAGACCATATACAGAGCAAAAATGCCCTGAATGCTAATTTTTATTTTCAGGGACCCAAAACGCTCCCCAGGTGGAGAGCTGGTTCTTGGCGGCACAGACCCAAACTATTACACTGGGAGCTTTAACTATATTGAAACAAAGGAGCTTGGAAAATGGGAAGTTATCATGAGAGGGTAAGATCTTTGCTTTACACATTATACAGTGTGTTTGTGTGTGTTTGTGTGTGTGTGTGTGTGTGTGTGTGTGTGTGTGCGTGCACCCATTCAGAAACAACATGTGTTTTATTTTACACTTCTTTTCAAATCTTTTAGGGTTTCTGTGGGGAGGGAAATGCTGTTTTGTGCTGAGGGCTGCACAGCTGTGATCGACACAGGCTCCTCCTACATCACAGGCCCAGCCTCCTCTATTTCTGTGCTGATGAAAACCATCGGAGCACAGCTGGATGAAAGTGGAGTACGTTTTTACACACGCAACACCATTTCCAACTAAAAGAAAAAAAAACTGTCTGCAAAAATTAATATTCATGATTCATTATCATCATCATCATCACTGATTACTTTGTGTTCTTCATCAGTACAAAGTCAACTGTGACACTGTCAAGGCATTGCCCAGCATCACTTTCCACATGGGTGGCCAGGAGTACTCACTCACTCAGGAGGATTATATCTTAAGGGTAAGAATGACAAATGCTTAATCATTTCAAATTAAAGTATTATTTTAACAGCAGTACATTTATTTAACAGCGGCACTTACTAGTTACTTTGAATTTGCAAACAGACCAAATGATTAACCGAGAAAATATGACGCGTCGTAATGGATTAAAGGCTCTACACACCCACACAGGTGTTTTCAGTTATGAGGCCTGCTCAAGCTGAGCTGCACAAAGCTGCACGTTCTAGGATTTCAGCTCACTTTATACCGAGGTGAATTATAAAGTTCTAACTCGTTTCTGACAAAACTGAGAGAACCACAAATGACATAAAACCATGTTTTTGAGATAGTGCAAAATATCAACACACAAAAAGGGTCATTACACAAAATGGGTACGTTTCATTTTTTAAGCACATTTTGCTGATTATATATCTGTCCTTCAACTCAAGTAGAATTTTGAATAAAGGACTATTACTGTGTCACTGTTGCAGCAGCCTATCATTAGGAACTTAATGCTCTTTGTGTCTACAGCAACTGCACACCCAAGGGGACGTCTGCATCGTCACCTTCAGAAGCTTGGATCTGCCACCCCCTACAGGTCCCGTCTGGATTTTGGGAGCCAACTTCATTGCCCGCTACTACACGGAGTTTGATCGTCACAATAATCGCATAGGGTTTGCTGCAGCGGTCTGACAGGAGGTCAAACATCAGCCATGGCATTTTTCTTCATCATGTTTATTTACTGCTTTTAGTTTTGTTTGCATTTTATTTTAACTCATAATTTGTAATTATAAAATTTGTCCTCATTAAGTAAGTCATATCATTACATTTTAGTAAATCCTGCTTTCTTTACGAGCTGCACTGGACACTTTCTGAATATGTTTTTATTTATAATTATTTACCAGCAGATCCATTTATGTGTGAGAATCTGCTAATTACAATTCCAGCAACAGTAGAAATACATATTTGTAATGCACTGACCTAACAAGAATAAACTTGTTTATTTGGGATTGAATTCGATCAAACTTCATTAATGACTGCACTCTGTCTTTCCAATACTGTCGAAGGCATTTTGTGGCCATGTGGAAGTCAAGGCTGAAGTGAAAACAGATTGTTGGAGCAGATGTAACCACCCACAGCAGAGCAGTCACAGAAATATTTGACGCTGTTTATCAATAACTGCATGCAAACATTTCATAGTTAGGTAAAAATGTAAAGCAATGGGTCGCACGGTTAGACACCAACCTTCACTTTTTTTCCCACTGACGTTGCAGCTTTGTCTTTAGTAAGCAGCAGTTTCATAAGGAATGAGTGATATATTGTGAGAAATTTCTTTCCTTTTGGTTTTTTTGCAGCTTGTTAAGCTCGTGATCCCTCACAGAACCCTGCTTTAAAGATGAAATCCTTTTTTGAGTATCAGTGTAAGGTTCATCATAACAAGCTCTGACAGACAAAATATTTTTCGGAGTGAACATGCAGCTTCGGGGCGGTTTTTAGACTGACTTGATTAACACGGTTACTTCTGCTTAGTTAGCAGGTAAAGAAGACACAAAGATAGCAAAACAATAAAAGGACACATATTTATCAGATGCTCTTGTCAGATCTTTTTGTCTCTTTTTCTGTGAATCCGGAAATTCCACCCATGCCGCAATCCACTGACAGTGGGAATGTCATGTTTCCTTGCTTTTACATCCATGAATTGTCTACTTTAGATGTTTATCTGTTGATAGCCCGCAGTGAGGTGAGAGTGGATATCTCTGTACTGACATTTTAGCAACAATATGTTCAACTATTGCAAAAACATGTTTCTCAGTATGAGTCTGTAGAACTATTCAGCCTGGAAACTCGCCCAAACAGCCCAAACTTATGTATTTCCCAAACCAACAGATGTCTCTTTAAACATAATCTATATTATTTTTGACAAGAATTAGTTGAACTGTATTTTAAAAATCTCAAAATGCTTGCAAAACACCCAACTTCTGAACAACAAATGGTCTTGATAATGTTTATGATTACTACTTATTATTAGTTATTATTATTTCAAGACGTGGAATATTGTGAAATCTCCTACAGTAACACTTCTCCTCCGTTAAACTTTGTCTTTTATTTTTACTTTTCTTTGTTAAGACTGATCTGACAAGACTAACCTGTCATACACTATAAATAACATAAAAGAGATGTTCCTGCATCTGTACATTTGAAAAATACATTTGCTCATTTTTCAAACCAAGCCAGAGCTGAACTTACTGTGTCAAAAAAAAAAAAAGGTTTATTTTCAAATAAACTCTCAAATGAACACATTTACATGCTTTTTCTTTCCCATGTAAAAATAATAGCGTAAAAAACAACATGCTGTGGTTTTATAGGAGATTTAGTTTCTTTGGCTATGCTGAGATTGCTGTTTTTTTCTATTCTGTTCAGCAGGCTGTTGGCTGAACAAGTTCCACAAACTCCGAAACAGGAGAAAGAGTATTTACACTAAACAGTAGCACAAAGACACTTCTGCAGTGTGTAAAAAACTGATGATTCACCATCAGGATGCCTCCTTTCAGCTCAAACTATATCACAGGTCACGCCATACATATCCTTCAGACAATATCTAGCTCTTTTAAAACATGCACATATCTTCTCCTCTCATTCCTTTTAATATTTAAACCAACTAAGGGAGGCACTGAGGGTTGACGTTACAACACAACTAGTATAATTATAGTTATTTTACTTGTTGGCAGTTTTTAAATGGGGGAGTTTTTGTTCTAAAGGAAGATTATTTCAGTTTTGAATATATCAGCAGTCTGTGACAGATCTGTGAAGTATTGTGACTTTTGATCTATCTGACCCTCTGAGTTTCACTATGAGCTAAAATATTTTGGTCCCATGATTTGGTTTTGTTTTTTGGTTTTAATTTTTGGGACAGACATAGACAGACAACAACCATTCACTCTCACATTAACTCCTACGGGCAATTTAGAGCCACCAATAAACATGCATGTGAAACCTAATGCACACAAGCACAGGGACATGTAAACTCCACCAAAATTAAATGTGTTATATTTTGATAATTTTATCATTGATGCAGAACTGTGATGACACCTTAAAATATCCCTCTAGAGCACAAAAAAGTAAAAAAAGCTCAGTACATTTCAAAGTACAAAAGCAATGAATGAGTCAGACGCACGTTTTAGGAGCTTAGGAATGTGTTCACAATTCAAAGTTTACAAAGCCACTTCCTGTGTTAATAGATGCCAGGCCAAATGATTTTATTTCCCTGTTGGAGTCTGTTGACCTGTTTCAAGAAGAATTTGCCATCTAAAATAAGTTAGAACAAACGTTAATGGGAATGCTTCTCTCTCTTGGGTTAGGTGAGGTCTTAATGATAGTAGTAGACCACCAATAAACCTTGATAAACATGGCACTGATTTAAAAAAGTTTCAAATTCTTCATGCAGCCTGTGGTGTCACCTGCTTGCCTTGACCTCTGCAGACCCCCGCAGTGATGAGCACATCTTCTCTGACAGCATCTTAATTGTCTTTCTCAGTTTCTCTCATGTGAAGCCCTTCTGATCTGTTCTCCAGAGGAAAACTTGCATGGCCACTGGTCAAAACACGTATGAACAGAGTTCATACGTGCTTTTATTGCAAGTTACACTCAATGGATAGTTTCGAGAACAAGAACAGATGTTACAGAGCCCCACTTCAAATGCTGTTGTTCTATATTTTAAGTACTTGTGAAGGATCTTGCGAGACATTGAGACAAACACATTATCCAGTCAAACTACAACCCCAGAGCCCATTTATCATAATGCATCAACACAGACCAAGACGATGCATTTTGTTGAGAGGTGGGAGGTCTTTAAAAAGGGCTGTCTGTCAGCTGAGACAGTTAGTTTGAACTCACTCAGTGCAGGAGGAGCACATCAAGCAATGCTTTGAAGAACAGAGCCACATGACGAAGTGTCAAATTTACTTAACAGCAAATTCCTTTCGCTGGAGTGAAACTGAGTATATGAGAAGGATCTCTTTGCTTCAATGTGTGTGACAGAGGAGTCTGGTGTTTTCCATTGTCAAACACTTACCAGATGACCATCCTTGTGTCTTCCCTGATTCAGAACAAAGCTAAGGTAGGTGAGAGCTTTTCTGTCATTACCGCAGTAAAAAGCAATGATTACAAACTCGGAGCGCGCAGTGGGAGAAAAGAACGCATGAGCGTACTCGTGTTTGCATGTTAGGCAGTTTTATTCTGAGCGGGCTCTTTTCTGACATACATAGAATTATCATGAACACTATGAAGAAATCATGTGATAGATGATATTTGTATCATGTGTCTCTGCATTTGCCACATACCGGCATCATCAACAGTTTTATTAAATTATAATAATTAGATTAGGTGCCATCATCGGTCATTAAGTGGGTTCCCAGTTGGCACAATAGAAGTTCAGTTCATACACGCATCTTGTTTTTGTCTGAAAAGTCACCTTTTCATCTTCTCTGTTTCAAATCCCACCTTTTTCACATTATTATGTTGTATTTGCATGAATGGTAAAAACCACAATGGAACAAGATTTTTTTTTTTTTTTTTTTCCTCTGGGTCCTGGCAATCAATTTGCATGCACAGACTGAACAACTTAGATTCACTGTAAATCATGACACATACTCTGCAAAAATTTAGTTTAGTTACATAACTCAAAAACCTAGATGCAAACATAAAAAGCTGCACAGCTTAACAGACGGAAAACAGACGACAAAATACGAGAAGCATACTTCCCATCTCTGTTGGCTTTGGACAATTTTCTTTAGTTTTTAAAAAGCATCAAACACACAACAAATGTATAACGTTGGATAACTTCCGTTCAGTGCTTTGCTCGTAACTTTCTGTTGCAAAAGCGGCATCGAACTCATAGGTCAAGTGAGTCAAAGGAATGATTATCAAGGAATGCCTCCCAGTGCAGACATTTTGCCCACAGTGTTAGGAGTATTTGTCACCATGTTTTAATTCTGAATAGAAGGATTTTGTCCATCTGGAGCCTATTTTACCCTCACATTCGCCTTGGTAGGAAGCATCATCAGAGAGGGAAAAGTCCTCACATGTTGCTCTCCCGGCCATGCTTTGATGGTAGAGGGCACCATTTGACCATAGCTGGAACTTATCTAACGCCAGGTTATGTTTCCATAGCAGTGTTGCAGAAAAGAGGCGCCGTGCACGTTGCCCATACTCAGCCCGAAACCTGATACTTGGTTAAGACCAGAGTTGAGCTAACATACACATAAAGTGCGGGGGTAAAAAGAAAGTGTTGTAACTGAAACTGGACAGTGTTGAATGGAAAGGCAAGAATTGGTTAGATCTTTACCGCTATACTCTGAATCCAGAGGAAATTCCATTTACATTAGCTTCAAAGTTGGATTAGTAAAAGAAAATCCAAAAAGCTTTTTGAAAAACAAATGTTTGGGAGGGCTCACTGAATCAGAGGCTGTTATGTGGCATTCATATTGAAATGGTTAAGGTCAGGATGCGGCATTGGTTGAGTCTCGTTTTGGCTTTTTTAAATGTACAAACTACATGAGTAATGTATTACTGAGCAAAGTTTGCATGTTTTTCATTATGGCTTACAATGTACTTTTGGAGACGTGAAGGGTTGACATGGAGATGACGTAAAGCTGTGTCAGTTCCAGGTAAAGTGTCTGTGTGTGCTTATGTTCCTGAGCTTCCCCCTGACTATGGCTGAGGTCCCTGGTCCATGCAGACACTCCATCACCAGGGAGCACCTGCTCACAGTTAGGCATCTGGTAGGTGTTGAAACGTCATTAGAAATGCACTTCTCGAAACAACCCTATAAACACCTTATATTCCGCGCTGAAATTTCTTTGTTGTTGTCTCTGCAGATGGATAACCAGTTGAGAAGTGGGTGCTCGATAACTTACACTTTCATAGAACGGAGAACTTTGGTAAGGTGACATTTTTTTACGGGTTCCATACAAAAACCTTTGACGCAAACGTTATTGTTATTGACTTTTTTATGAGCTTGTTCTCTGATATCCCACAGAGCAAATGTTGCTTTGTAAAAGCTGCTTTACCCTGGATTCTGGAACTCCTCACCACCCACTTTAAATACGGTCGGGGTTCAGTCAATGATGGCTACGTTCAGTCCCTGAGAGCCCTCATCCTCAACATATATTCCCAGAAGTGTGTTCCGCAGATTAACGAAGAGGTCGAGGTAAGGTTGAGGTGTTTTACAGCCTATTCCTGAGGAATGAATAGAACACAAAACATGAAAATGAAATATGTTATGTGTGCAGATGTTCAGCAGTTCACGTGAAAATGCGTGTAATGTGTGTTTCTCGTAAACTGCCGCAGGATAAGCCAGAAAGTTTTGAGATGCTCTACAGGGGATCTCCTTTGGAGGCGCTACAGAGGGTTTCAGAAGTGCTGTCTGCTTACTGGGAGCTGGTGACAACGAGTGACGCACCAGTCGACTGGCAATGTCAGCACGAATACACTGAAGCCTTCACCTCTACCACAGAGCTATATACAGATTCGCCCACACCTCTTTTTACAGGTGGGAATCTTCTGCAGAATTCTGTCATTTGTTATGCAAATGTCTGGAGTTAAATTACAGAATATGTGCCTATATTTTTACAGAGAGATATGGCAGGAAGTCAGTGACGGCCTCTCAGAGAAGACCAGTAAGAAACCTGTACAAGCTTGGCTTTATCATCGCCTCGGTCTGCGGAGGACTACTGCTCATACTCACTATCTACTGTCTTATCACACAAAAGGTACAAGAGCTTCACATCACATGTACTCTAATAAAGTTTAGCCATGCATTCCGGTCATATTGCAATAAAGTTGGCCTTGGCAGCCTTACTCTGCTCTCTAGGGCACTCCCTCTTGCAGAAGTACGACCCCCCCCCCCCCTCACTGGTAAGCATACAAAAAACAAGAAGGAGGCTGGACTTGGTGTTGAAAGCGGCAGCACGTGTACATTTGCACACGGTGTGCAAATGTACAGTGCGCTTTGTTTCCGGCCAAAGCCATTTCACATCGTCAGCTATTGTTTGAGACAACCCATTATGCTTTGTGATGGTGTGGTTTTGTCCACACTCACGTATAATTCATAACTTTACCAGATCTAAATAAACTGGCAGTACTTATTGGTCCTAGTAAAAGGACAGATTACACCAAACTTTCAGGTCAAACGCTTTAAAGAGCAATAACAGCAGGAAAATGTTTAAATGAAAAGAAAACAGCAAACAATCTGTGGCACGCTCGTTTAACACTTTATCCCAGCTCCTTATAAAAACTGTATTACAAGAAATATCTATGCAAGAAATTGTATAGAAAGACTGAGAACTGTTTGGCTCATGTGGAGAGTCTAAAAATATGACGTGATTCTAAACAAAGTTTTTATTCTGTCAAGTTTGATAAGTTACATTTTATTATACCTTGTGGATAAATTTGTGTTGTGTCTTATGGATGCACTGAGATGTGACTAGAGGCTTAGGGAATCTTTTTAACTCCAGTCCAGGGCTTTGGTCAAGCAGTTGCGGGAGCCAAGGTCTAATATGTATCGGATGCACGTTATGTCTGGGATGTAATTATCTGGAGAAACCTGTAACCCACAGATAGTCTTAGCTTGTGCTGAAATCTGAATGTCACATTTAGTTTGGTCCTTTCATAAACATGTTGCGTCGATCGGCTGGTTTACTTGATCCCATGAGAGACAGAGGTCGGCTCTTACTGCACCAGGAGTTAAGGAGGCTTCCCTCAGCATACAATTACATTAGAGCTCCACACGAGTGGTGGGTTAATGGCAAACAAATGGCTCTTTCAAGTTAATGAGGCATAATTCTTCTCAGTATAATGGTTATTTTAGGGGCTATTTCGGGCTTTTCTGCCAATTAAATGATATGGCCACACAAATAGCTGAGTGTAATAACAGAAGCTTGTTATTTAAAAGCTGGTTACAGCTTCAATTGGATTTCAGACATTATCAGCCTGACAAGGCAGACAAACAAGGGAAATGCACCACTCTGGTGACCGGCAGTTGGACAACAGTGAGCCTGTGTGTTTCGCCACTAAAAATATTACATCAAATTTTGCAGTTGGTTCATTTAAATGATGTGGAAGGAGAAATATATTCGCTGCCTGTCATAAAGTGTTTCCTTGTTGTGTTAGAGATCAGCCAGGATAACAAATCATGTGGAACATTCCTTTAGAAATCTGCAATGTTGTATCTAATTCACATTAACATGCTTAATGGGACAGATGACTTTACTCACACTAGTTATGTTCTTTTTTACCACAGCGTGTGGGTAAGTGTCTTCTTGCTCTAAGAACTAAAGTGACTCTGTAACTACCAAACCTGAGAATGTGTGCCTACTAGTACAGAATGTGTACTTCTGTACTAGTTCTGCTCAACAACGGCCATATCAACATGCTGGTGTCTGTTGTCCTATTTGCCTTTTCACGAGCCTGACTTAGCGAATATAATTCACACCCACACCACACTAAATCATATTTAACGGTGCTTACACATGAACAATTGTGTTTTAATGACTGTCAGCTGAATAAACGCTGTGATTACAGTACAGCTGGTTTAAAGTGTTTCTCAGTATAATGCATGTGCAAGAAGTAACCCGGCACAGTTAAGGACCCTCATTTATTTGCTGCAATGGGCTGAGCTAGAGACAGACAGATGATGTAAAGTATGAATGCTGTAAAGTGTCACTGATATAGAAAGCCTTGTACATCTGCACCTCTTTGGTTGAGTCAATGCCAAAGCTTCACTGGAGGCAGAACCACAGTACGACTGCACAGGAGCTAAACACACCCTGTTTTAGTTTCCAGAATCAAACTAACTTTCTCTTACAAAAGTCCTGGAACTCTTATCAATGCTGCACAGTTTGCCTGCAGTGAGAAGGATGTGTCAAAATCATAAAGAGCAACGCCGAAAATATGTTCTTCATAAATCCTGTCACTTACCGGCCACCTGCTGAGAACCAGGGTCTAGCTTTGCTCTTATTGCTGCAAAACAGTCATGTACTGTAAATCTGAAAGGTACCTTTCAAAAAGCATGTACTGACGTTACGGCCAATAGAGGTTGAGTTGCAGCTCAGGCTGAAAGGAAATACAAAAAAAAATCAGGCACTAAAATAAAATTAAAAAAATTAAATTAAAATTTCATCAGTCATAACTGTAGTATATGTTTTCAAAGGATTTAATCACTTCGTGTGTACGCGTTTCTTTGCAAGTTTAATTCGATATGTTTTTTCTGTCCAAAACAGAAGACACACAACCCTCACAGATCACACACAAACTCAAGGTAAGAAAAAAACAGCTACAAAGCTATAAAATGTTCCCAAGTTAATTCAAATTATCTTAAAGCATTTGTTTGTCATCTGGATCATATCAGAGACCTGCAAGACGTGGAGATGGAGCAACAATAGTGTGAGTATTTTTCATACATCAAACATACATCAAAGTGTTAGGAACAGTTAAACAGCTGGGACCTGGCACAGATTTACTGTCTGAAACAAATGCCCGAGGCAGCCGTAATGTACAGTATGACTGTAGTGCAGATGTGTGTTTGTATTCTACACATTTTAGGTTCTCTTTTTTTCTCTCCTCAGGCACTAAAGAGAACTCCAGCAGCAGGCAGAGCACTTGTGAACCTGTAAATCTTACCTGTAAACCTGTCATGAACACGTTTTCTTATTGTGTTTGCATGTCTGTGTGTGAGTGTGTGTGTGTGGGTGTGTGTGGGGGGGGGGGGGGTTGTGGTTGTGTTTGTGTGGATGTGTGTGTGTGTGTGTGTGTGTGTGTGTGTGTGTTGTATCATACTCATTTATTTAATCTGGAGCTTCGCTTTGACTGAGAGCAAAGATGAAACTTTTTTTTAGAAGAATATGCTGTGTATATTGTGTTTATGCATTATCTATTGCAGATATAATTCAAGTTTACTAAAAAAGTTTATTTTTACACTAGTTATGTATGTTGAATAATGTGATTCTATTTGCTACCACTTAACCAACTGTTTGTAATGTTGTTTGTCCAACATTTTCACAAGTTATTTATTAGTTTAACTCTATTCAATCACTGCATTGATAATAAAGCTTAACTATCAATAACAAAATATAATGTTCTCCAACTGTTTAGGTACCACTGTAATTGAAGAGCACAATGAAATCACATCTAAAGTACAGGTAACTCTGGCCACTTCATAGCCGCATCCTGTTTAACTGAACACTCTGCAAGAAGTTTAAAATCCTCTGGTCCTGGCCAAAACAGTTGTCTTTGAAAACTAGTTAGTTCCCTTTATTATCAGCTCCTCTGCTGACCACTACATGGGGCACATTTCTAAAAGTCATGACCAAAGATTTGCATGTCAAGTTTTATTGCAAAACAGTATGAATAGTTTCAAGATGAAGCCTGGAGACTGGGTTATTGGTCAAACACACAGAACTGTTATTACTGGCAGAGAGGTGGAGAAACAATCCCAATAGATGCACATCAGCCGCTGCTGCAGCTTCAATATTAAATGTCTTCGGAGGGTGTGACAGGATTTGGTGCGAATAACAAGCTACTACAGTTTACTGACATGCACGCATCACATATAATCATTATTACATGGCAGCGATAAATAACTGTGGGAGCGGGAGAGGGTGGGCACTGGATGTGTATTCCTTGACTTTTACTCAAATTTCAGAGTGATGGCCCAGTTTAATGTTTTATAATAACACATTGCATAATGTCTGACTGTGAGAAGAAAAGAACAATACATGACAAAATGAAACATTTGTAGAGGAGAGTCTTGTCGAGGACCACAGTGCTAAATCCTGTCAAAAGATTCCCACATGTGATTGCGTGCATGTGTTTTGGCCTCTACTTAGTTTCTGAAGAATCTGTGTAGGAAGTGAAGTGGAGAAAAAAAAAAAAAACCCTGTCCCACATCCTCTGCAGAACCATGCACAGCCTGTAACATAACATGATCTATAACACACTTAATTTCACAGGCTACTGCTTATCAGTGTGGAAACCACTGTTACACTGGCAGTGGTCCATCCTTTATCCCAAGACACCGCTCCATTACAAAACAAGGAAAGTATTTCTATAATTCAATTTAGTGCCTTTCTGCAGAGGATTAAAGGCAGCTGTGGAAGATGAAAAGGCAAGTTGTCTTCAACAATAAATATGTAGGAACTGCCTCTCCCAACCTCTCCTCCTCCCTTACTTCCAAATGAAAGGAAAGAGTCTTGTTGTTGCTATAAATACACAGAATCACTGCCAACAGGTATTCAGTGGCCAGGTGAAAATGGAAATAGAATATTTTCCAAAATGTACAAAACTTTTCAGCTGCATAATCTAGCTTAATGACTAAATGGATCTAAACTGAGTCATCGATGTCATAAAACTATGACAACAGCTTAAACTGTCCTAATATGACTTAAGCGCTTTGCCAAGCATGTGTTTGTATGAGAAATATAGTACGATACACATTGGGTCAGAAAAATATAAACACATTTTTTAAATTCATTAAAAAAGGTATGTAACAGTGAACGCAGTATACAAAATGAATTTTTGATTAGCTGTGTCTCTTTTGAAGAAGGACTTTTGAACTCTGAGCCTTAAGAACCGCAGCGCCGCATGTTTTCCAGCTATCCCTGCACAACCCCTGTCATCCAGATTCAGATATCTTAAAATCAGCAGTAAGTAGCGCAGGGAAAGTGGGAAAACAAGAAGGGCTGCAGCTCTGTTTCAGATCAGTTACATATATATCCGATTGTATTAAATGTTAATAGAAATGTACTAATACATTAGTCAGATGTAACAGCAAGTACAATTAACAGCTAATTGATTGCTGCCAATATTTGAGAAGTTACCCAGTGAAACAAACAACATAAAAACTGTCTGTGCTCAACCTGCTGTTTTATCAGCTTATGCCACATGGTGGAGGCAAAGATCCAAACTGAATCTGACCATTCATGATACCAGTTTCGCACAGGTTCAGCTGCAACTTATTTTTGTTTAGAAGATTATTTAGCCAGAAAACTGTGACTGATAATGTATACTTTGTTGATCTGGCCATTCTCTCATCACTCTCTGCCACCCATATGCATGTCATGTGGATATGTGATTATAAAACTGTGGAATTTCCTGTTGACTAATGGTGGAACTGTTTAATCATTTGGAATAATATTAATAAAGTCTTCACAACACTAAAAGAAGTCCTGCGTTTTTGTAATAAAAAGGAGTGAATCATTTGTTACAGATGCAGTAACACCCTGGCTGAATTGAAACATATCAGCGGGCGAGATCAGGAAACACTACACATCAATAAAGGCAACACGTCGCAAACAGTAGGCAGCCTCGGCAGGAATGTCTTTGGCACTGATCTTATTGGCATCCAGACGCAGCATTCTTAGCTTGGAGAAGTTCGTCACGTCGATTGTGCTGCAGAAACTGCTCAGGGAGAACTCTGAATGACACCAGAGGAGAGAAAATTGAAGGGAGGCCACATTTCCTTTTGAACACCCAATGTAATAATGCATTCACATCACGCATGCTATCATACCAAATCCACATTAAGTAATTATGAGTGACACGTTGTAATCCTCCCGACACTTTTACATACTAAAATATGTTCCCATGATTCGGAGTGATAAAATAACATCAGTTGATAAACGTTGATCATTTGTTAATACAGTGTACATTATTTCTTTGTGAACTTTAGCATTTTGTGAATGTGCTTGAGCTGTGCCTGAAGAAAGTGTTTGTGGAAAACCCCCAGTTCAGGGTTAGTAACACACAGTTCCAAACAAATCCTGCATTTGATGTCATCTGGTGGCTGAAATTGTCTACTTTCCTGCACGCTCAGCCCCCACCCTGAACGCAGTGGGCAGTGTTACATCACTGTTAGGTGTGGCCAAAACTTTAAAAAAAATCAAGTCAAGAAAAAACGTGGCGTTTGTAAGTTTTACAAAGTGGTACTGCATGCGGTTTGTGCCCGGAGGATGTTTCACTTCCAAACACGGTTAAATGGTGTTGTGAAGAGGAAGCAGCTAGAAACAGCATGGGTGGACTGGTGCACGTCTGAATATCGCTTTAGTTCAAAATCACATAAACAACTGGAGTGCATTAAAGCGCCAAAGGGTGGGCTGGTTGAGCAAACCTAAGTGCAAAGATCTTCAAAGGATGCACGATAAGAGAGTGAGTCCAGCTCTCTTCAACGAAAAAAACTAGCTCTGCCAACATGTTTTGCTCACAAAACCTTCTTCTTGACTCCAGTTGTGCGATTTTCTATTTACCAAATGAAGTTGGTTAGGTCGGGAATTCAAAAGGTTTCTACTGTTAATCTAAAAAGTACCTAAAAACCTGTGAAATTTGTGCAGTTAATGTGAAAGTAAATAGAGCAGCAGCATGTCTGTGACGGAATCATCAAGCCTAAAGCTACCTCAGAGTTAAGTACGTCCTCGTGTACACAGGGAAATTGTTAGAGAAAGTGCTGAGAAAGAGAAAACCAGCAGGACATACATAAACCAAAATACAGGATATTATTGTACTTCAGAACTGGAAATCGCGCTGGGAGAATCCACTTTCAGTCAACTACAGGACTAAATAATAAAGACTTAAATCAAATTCTTTGAATCAAATTTCAGTCATTTCATATAAAAGAAAAGTCACAGAATTTTTTTGTTATTTTTGATTTAAAAAGACGATTGCACACGTGGTGTGTCAATAATGATGTCGCTGATTTGTAATCAAGTTCCACTATTAGTCAATGTAGATGACATCCCGCTATACACGTAATTTGTTTGCCTACTATGCATCTTGGCACATAATTGAGCTGTGAATAGCATTTTCATCTGCTGTCTAAAATATTATATTAGTCATACATTATATTAGCGGAATTATGTAGTTCCACTGGGACTTAAATATATTTTGGAATTCAGCTACTTTTACACAGCAAACATACAGTATAAAGCATCCATACCTTTGATCTTATTGGCTTGCAAATACAGGTTTTCCAGGTTGCTACTGACAAGCGGGATCTTCTCCAGTTTATTGAAGGAAAGGTCAAGCTCAGCTAGTGTGCTGACATTGAAGACGCCGGCTGGAAGTCCTTTATCGGTTAGTTTGTTGTGAGCCAACCGGACAAACTGCAGTTCAGGATACATGGTGAAAAAGCCAGGCGGTACAGTCTCTATATTGTTAAACTCCAAGTAGAGCTGCTGCAGTCGCTCAGGGAGGTTGTTAGGGATTTTCTTCAGCTTGTTTTTTCTCATATCCAGCATGGTCAGAGACTTCAGTCCCTTGAATGCACTTCCCACATCCTCTATGTCATTCGCTTGAAGATTAAGGGTAGTGAGGTTGAACATCCCTTCGAATGAGTTGGGCAGGAGTTTTGAGATCTTGTTGTGACAAAGTCGCATATCTGTTATGGAATTGGGCAAGTTGGGAGGCACGTGACTAAGCTCATTGTGATCCAAGAACAGTCGCTCCAGGTTCTTGAGTTTGGTGAAGACGTTCTTGCCAATCTTGTCCGATTGGAGCTTGTTGTGAAATAAAACAACCCAGACCAAGCTGGTGGCATTGTCAAACACTCCATCCTGGATGCCTGCGATCTGATTACGCTGCAGGTAGACGTACTTAATATGTGAAGGCACGTAGGGAACATGCTGAAGGTTGCGGCTGTGACAGTACATAGCTGTGGGGTAGTTTGAGGGGCAGTCGCACTCTAGGGGACAGTCGTCGTCCTCGGCCTGCCAGCCAGCGTGTCGTCTGCGCCCTCGCAAATGAGACAGCCACTGGAACGGGCTGTGATACTGACCGATGCTCAGATCCACTGTTCCCATTATAAGGAGAAAAACAACTGTCCACATGATCACTGATGGAAAATCAATAAAAATAAAAAAAACGAAAACAATTGAGATATTTCTTACCAATTAAAAACAAATCTGTAACCTTTGACTAAATTAAATCAGTTGTTTTAACACTGATGTTGACATTTGAGGCAGTTCTTTTCTCTCCACTCCCACATTTTTTAAAGAATCTATAGGGTACCTACCAGTTTTTTGATCAGCGATGACAACCTCCTTGCCTGCTCACGTAGCCTGTATCGTCCTTAGACTGAGTGGAATACGTTGCTGGTATATAGTATCCCCCCCCCCGCCCCCCCTCTCCACAGCTGCAGCTACAGTCTCAGCCAGCCAGTCTCATTAGAGCACATACATTTTTCCACTTGCATGTAGAACCTACACTATCACCTCCAGCCATGTCAACATCAATCCCATCTGTAAACCAGGGCAGACATCTGCTTTTTAACAACCTGTTTTTCCTTAGTGTGTCATTCCTTATCATTAGCACAGCCACTCCAGGTCTGCCCTGCTGTTTACTGTCATGGTGTGGAGGATCTGGAGTGGGCGAGGGGTTATGGTATTGAAAATTTAACAAAGAAGACTAGATGCTGTAATTGATGGTGTGTTACATTTCAGCAATGCAACTTTTAATAGCTTAAAATCTAACTATGTGACATGGTGTTATGGTATGAGGACTGTACTGTATTTCCTGTATGTATGTGCTGTATGTATAGAGATTATAACTAGCCAAGTTTTTTTCCACAATTACCCACCTTAAGCGTTTTTTTTACCTCCTGCATCCCTCTGGCACTCACTTTGTTTGTGAATTACAGTTTTCCAGCTGAGGAGAAATTTAACATATGTTTGAGCTGGCGCCAGCAGACAGAAGAGCATCATTATCATCCTGTAAATTATCTTCAGAATGGCTCTCGTCATTTGTGTCCTCCACTGGAGCAGGAAAACTGGAGGCAGACTTTCAGGGATTAGACTTTTTTCCCTCCAATCTCCATCCTAAGCCACTTTGAGGAAGTACAAGAGCATGTGCTCAAAAACTAAGTCATACAGCCAGTAATAGACCTAAAACACCCAACAATTACATCTCATTGAAGAAGAAAGGAAACCTGCGGATACACATGTGGGATTCGTTTACACACAGTACTTGGCAGATTTGTAGTCACAGGATGACATTCTTGCCTAAAACTAAAACCAAATATGTCACAGTAATTTGGCGTGATGTTGCAATTTCCTGTGTATATGAAACTATGCCGATCATTGTGTTGTAATAGTCATACAAACATTAATTAAAAATTGAAATCCCTCGGTGCAAATGAATGCAAAGTAGCAGTCAGTGTTGGAAATTTAAATGTTTTCAGCAAAACAATTTTGATGCTGTGTTTACCATTGACTTATAATCAAACACTGTTCAAATCTCCATATAATCCACTGTACACAACAGACATTAATATTTTATATCTGGCGGGACAGATTTGTTTTCTCTGTTTTTGAAAGAAGGAGAAAGAGTCTGCATGTGTGTCAGAGTATTACTCACATTTTGGGGACTTACTGTAAATCTGACTACACAGTCCTTGTGGCGACACAGATTTTCTTATAGTGACAAGATGCTCGTCGTCACAACGTGAAAATCACTGAATTTCTCTATAAGCATTTTGTTTAAGATTGTGGTATGTTGGTTTTAGGTTAGGCTAGGTCTCCTGGAAATAAATCAAAGTCAGTGTAATGTCCCCTGAAGTTATGAAAACCAGACTGTATGTTTGTGTGTGTCTTTGGAAAAATCTGAATTAAAACAGGATGCAAAACCTGAAAATATTGTCTCATAATTAGAACATTATGTTTAATTCAAAACATTCTGTGTGGGCGTCATATATTCATGGATCCAAGTGCAGCCTGACAAACCCATATAGTCATATTTATGTGACAACACACAAGAAATACACAGCCTGAAGCTGTTCTGCTGTTGTGAGCTGTAAAACAAGGTAAAGTTGAAATTATTATTTTGACATGAGGTGATTTCATAAGAAACTACACATGGGAGAAACTATAATGAAAAAAAAATGTTGATTTGAAACAGATTTGTGTATTTTCTGAATGGGATTTAATTTAAAATGAAAAGCTGAGAGTGGTGATTTTTTTGCATGTGTCCTAAATTAAATACTTCAGACGGTACTTGTGCATGAGCCCACTTAAAATTGTAAACTACTAATAGAAAATACTAATTTTTAGAGTGAAGGCATCAATTCCAGCCATACTATGGCTATATTGTCAACACTGGACATGATGGACATGACTTGACTTTTTATAGTGGTAAGTCCCACCAACATATCAAACTATCCAATTGTCGCATTTTTAATTGTACTTAGCTCAAGGTTTCTGCATAAAAGGTTGCAGATTCCCTTTAAGTTCTAAGGTTTGTTAAAGCTGCATATTTGAATATGAAGTTACGTTAAGTTCAGTTGAATTAGCTGCTGAGGGACTAGATTACCGTGTGATGTGTGCAGTCAGTTTACCTGTGCCAGCTCCAGTGGTTAGAATGAGTTATGTCAACTATGTTAAAAGGAGATGGATAGACAAAAATAAGAAGAGGAACTCTACCTCAGGAATTTAGATTGAAAATCAAGCAACGGAATAACAGTAAATACAAGAACATTTTTCCAATGTCTAAGTCCAAGATTTGCAAATTCCAGAACGCTTATAATCCCAAAGGTAAGGCAGCAGTCCTCCTCTGACTTACTATGGCAGCAGCACTGACCTGCTGTTTGCAGAATACTGACAGAAAGTTAACACACAACTGAATTATTTACTCTATGCTACTTGACTTAAGATGCTAACAATCAATGACTAAATAATCAAACAAGATGCAAAACACAGCTCACTTCTTCATCCTTTTTTTTCCACCCATACCACGTATCTGGTTTTTGTCATCCACTCATACGTCTTTTCCTATAACTGCTATGCTGACACATAACTTTCATTTGGAACCAAAACATTTCTGGTGTAAATAGGTGTTAGTGGGACCCCTGCAATCATCAGCATCATCCATCACTGTACATAAGATCAAAGTTTACTATTGTGGCTTTACTGCAGTTTGTCAAAAGGAAATCATCAATCATCCATTCTAAGATACATTTACTAGTCACTTTTTAAAAGTCACTGAAAAGAAGTAACTCGGTAACTCACTTTCACCCACAGATATGCATTAAATCGGAATTTGGATGTATTTATACAAAGTTCCAGCATATTCCAGCATGTCTCCCTCTCCCCTTTCTCAGGCCCATCAGGTTACTCTCAATTAGGAAACTGTGTCAGTTATTTGTATTTTCATCTCAGGTGATTATATAATTATATGAAAAAAAGGGGATTTCCACAAAGTCTGTGTGTGTGACAAAAAATACCTGATGAAAAGACAGTTCTATTGCTAAATCCCTGCAAAAGCTGTGGGTCATTCTTCTGTCTTAATTCTACTGAACCTATCTGTAGCCTTTGACACTGTAAACCATCAGATCCTCTTGTCTGCAGTATCTGACTTGGGCATCTCTGGATCAGCTCTAGACTGTCTTCGGTCTTATTTTTCTGGACATACTTTCAAGGGTTTTTGGCAGGGCGTGTTTTTAACTCTCATATCCTCTCCACTGGTGTACCACAGGGCTCATTTCTTGGTCCTCTTCTTTTTACCATCTATGCTACACTCCTGGGTTCTATCATCAGTCACATGGCTTTTCCTATCACCGTTATAAGTACTGCACACAGCTCCATCCACCTTTCCACTGGATGACTCCACTGCCTCATTACACATCTCCGCCTGTCCCTCATCTGTGCTTGGATGAGAGAAAGACATCTTCAGCTTAACCTCCCAAGACTGAAGTTCTTGTCTTCCCAGCCAGATCTTTGAAACAATGTCATCTTCAACATTAGATCTGCAGTGATTCTCCCTACTAAGTCGTACAGAAATCTGAGGGTCATCATTGATGACCAGCTACAGCTACGGACCACATCGCCTTGGTCTCTAGGTCATGTAGATTTGCCTTCTACAAAATCAGAAAGATCAGCCCCAACATCTCGGAATATACAACTCAACTTGTTGCTCAGGCGCTGGTCATATCTGAGCTCGGTTACTGCAATACACTGTTGATAGTGTTACCAGCAGGCACAATCAAACCCCTGCAGATTATACAAAATGCAGCCGCACATCACCTTTTTAGTCATCCAAAACAAACTCATGTCTTACCACTCTTCAGAACTTGAGGTCTGTGTGCATTTCTTTGTGTTGACCTGGGATATATTGAAGACCTGTCCAGAGTGGACCCCACCTCTTGCCTAATTGCAACTGGAACAGGCTCCAGCTCCCCGTAACACCTGGATGGGTTACAGATGATACATAGGTGGAATGGGTAAATCATGTGGCAAAATTGTAACACGTTGAAATCTAATGATACTCCCAAAATTCTGAGATAATGTAAAGAAAATTACTGCAGTTACACAGACACCTGTGCACTGGTCTGTGCAAAATGTATATAACTGACATTGTCCAGCTGACATATTTCTGCAGATCTCTTATACTGCTGTCAGTGATAGGGGGCCTAAACTTCCAGGAATACACACAATAATATTCATTTAAACAAAAAACATGTTCATAGTGTTACATGCCAAACACCACAAAGCTCACTGAGAAGTGATGAAAAGACGAGATGTTGGGTCACAGACAATAAAAATGTTATTGGGAAAGCTTAAATCCATCTGCAAGCCATGGGAACACTTTCAGTTTATTATTAAGAGTTAGAGGAGAAGACCCATACTACTCTCATAACTGCAATTATAAAGCTACTGCTAGAAGCTGTTCAGCTTAGCGTAGCTCAAAGGTTCGGGAACAAGGCATGCAGCTGGCAAGGCTCTTTCCAAAGGTAGCGAAAGCCACATACGAGCATTTCCACATCTCACCAACTTTTTTATTGCATAATCATTACCAAAAAGGTGGCCTATCTGCACCCTGGATTCGCTTTTTGTAATATATAGTACCTCCTTATTCAGCCAAAGGATTTATTTAATGACATGGTCAATACAGTAAGAGTTGCACGAATTTCTTTTAAAACTATTTTCACCTCTTGCTGCAAATCCTTTCTGTTTTCGATCTCCTCTTTCCTGAAATCCTCTGCCATGGCTTTCATCTTTGCAATTTTGAAATGTTATGTTTTCTGAAACATATTCTCCTTTGTTTTTGTGCATTTTGATATGTATTGTTTTGCACATATGGGCCACTGTAATTTAAATATTAATTAAACAAATAAAACTTTCACACCAAACTTCTATTTTAGAATTGCAAATGTCAACATTTTGTGCATATTTTATTTAAGATATATATTGTTTTTTTTCCTTAACACTGTAGTGACAAGTGGTTCTTTCCTCTAATGCACGAAATGTTTTACTTACAGTATAAAACAATTTAAGTAAACTTTTTCAATCATCTGCTTTTATTGTAATAATAATAATTCATTCATGACATCACACTGGTCGTTTGTTGTAACTTTGACTACAGTTGCTCTTTTGTAACATACTGTAAAAGTTGGGTGAATACATTAGGTAGATGCCTGCTTTGTTGTATTCTAGGCAAAGCAGCATCTGTGGACTTTTTACTACTTTCTGCCCTGAAGTCTTCTGAAAACAGCTCACCTCAGTTGGTTTGCATTATAAAAGTAATTGTCTCCACCAGCTTACAGAGCAGCTAATACAGTCCACATTTTCAAAGAGACATGTCCAAACATGAACATTGCCCAGGGAAGGAAATATAATTTGTCAACATATGCTATTACTTTTTTAAAGTTTGAAGGATACTGCATGTTGAAAGGTGTGTCTTTGTCTGTGCAGAGGAACACACTCCATCACAATGAGGAGAAACGTCCTGTCCTGCAGGTTTCATGGACTATTGAGTGATTGGGTATAATATGGGGACATGGTGATATCTTAATACTGCAGGATCTAAAAGGCAGCTACACAAATAGCAGAGCAAATGGTGTAAAGCAATTTTATTTCCATATATGGAAAATTTGCTGTGACAATTAAATACTTAGATTTTACTAGTCAGATAACGAGTAAGACCGTATTGATAAAGTCATTGCTGAAATTTAGAACGCAGGCATTTTATCAGTAAAAGTAAAGTTCAAATCGAATCTTTTTGATATAGTAAGTCCCACATGGCTTTACACTGCTGCTACAATTTTAGATCAGTAGCAAAAATCAAGCCTTGCAAACGCAGGCGCCTAAAAACATAGTCTTAGCCATCTCTTTCTGGCCAACAGGATATGAATGACAAAAGTCAACTCTTCTCTTTCAAAACAGACACCCGAAGAGGGCAGCTGCCGGCAAAGTGTAATTTACAAACTCAGAGTGAGGAATTACAGCCTGAAAGACCATTAGTTGTGTTTGAAGTAAAAAAAAAACCCAAAAATGAGGTTTCTGTAAAGAAAATGATCTATAATTTACATCTGGTGCCATTGATATCCACCTCTTGAACTATCAGCTCTATCATTCCAACTGTACAAAGAAGAACATGCACCCTGTAGTTGGACATGCATCACACATGCCTTAGGAGTGACTAACTGACATCAGATAAAAGGGTGTTCCTTCCTTCTGTTCCTTCTGTCTGAAACTCAAACAGAAAAGCAAGATGCAAACTATCCAGAGGAAAGAAAATAAGAAACAGTGTATGAAGAGAAGATTTTGTAAAATCAAAGATAAGGTCCCACCATCTGTTAAGTTCGGCCTTATCTGGTTCTGAGAATTGTGACAAAAGACAGCTTGACGCTAAAGCCAGAAAGGATCTGAATCCTGTTTACTGCACAGTGAACATGAAAAAGTTTCAAAGGTTTCTAAGAAAATATTTTTCTAATTACATGACTGAAGCAAGATACTGTAGGACTTTGAGGTACATATGTATGGATCAAATGCATAATACTTTTTTAATAAACTAAATAAGAAAAAGCTGCATGTTAATTCACTGTTTTCAATTGACTTGAATTGATTAATCCAAAAAAGGAAAAGGAGATTATATTTAGGCTCAGTTCCATGTAATCTTAGCCAAACTGCTAGGTCAGTATTGGGCATGAGATTTTTGTTAATATACAAATTAACTACTTGAAAGTTACAAGGATGTTGGCTGCCATATGGATGCAGATGATGTAATTATTTATTTATTTATGATAACTGTTTATTTTTACATTAAACAAAAACTGTTTCAGCGTGTTTTTCAAATTTCAACAGATTTAAATTGTTGTTGTATGATAAAACCATTTATGTCTATCTCAAATAAATGCAGGACGTAATTTTATCACAAATGTCCTATTGTGCAACCTTTAAGGGTCTATTGAAATTATCTTTTGGCTACATGAACTATTTACACATTATTGCATAGTTGTAACAAGGATTAGTCGTATTGTTCCTGCAATATAGTAAACTAAACAAAAAATCTGTGATTACATTCCTTTTCATTCGAAATTGATTATTTGACAGTTTTACAAAAAAAATGTTGGAAAGGAGCAAAGATATGATAATTTACATAGTCATTTGGGAACCAGCAGTTTGTTCAGAAAAAACCTTCTCAAAGTTATTGTTTGATCTAGTCAATCAACACAGTTTTTATTGTCCTAAGGTGTTATACTAACACAACTTTGTTCAGGAAAATTAGATATTGTAGCTCCTCAACAAGTGGTGGGGAGTTCAGAAAACCCACCACTAACTGTGACAAAATAAATACAATTACAGGAACTGGATTATCCCTGTCTAAATAATTAAATGGTGCAGTTTCCATGTTGAAACAATATGTTAGAGCCACATTTACTTATCCACTGGTCAGACAGGAGCATGCTGGGGTATGATAAAGAGGACAGTCAGGGGGACCCCCACTGCCACCTCAGACTCACAATTTACACTTCCACTATATAAATGTAATTGCACACATAGCCGACACTGGGGCTGTATAGTTTGTGAGCCATTTTTCTCTATTTGTGTATAGTAATTTAAAAAAACTTAATTATGCAAACTTAAACATCAAATTAAACAAAGACCTAAAAAGGAAGCCCTATGAAGCAGGGGAGGTCACTAATGTATAAAAAGAGATGTGTAAAAACCAGAACAGCCTTCACCGCCAGATAATGTCATCAGACTCATTTTAACACCAAGTATCCCTTCAATGCTTCAACACCAAGTATTTTTCTGAAGGTAAACTATAAAACAGGGTTTAAAGTTTAATACACATACAGTCAGATTAAAAACAGTCACTTTAAAATCACTGTAAAACTGATGCTAAATACACAGTATTTCATAGTTGATCATCAGAAACAACCAGGAGAGTAAACGTATTAAGGAATTATGATCCAATTATTTTCTTCTATTTGATTTTTAAAGTTTTACAACTTACAAAAATTATTTGTTGAAGCAGCAGTCTAAAAATTTGAAAACAAACTAACCTACTTAAATAATTGAAATGAAAAGCTTGTGTGGAAATTATACTTTAGTTAGGCTATCGATACAGTTGCTAATAAAAACACAATATTTCTCTGAATTATAGAATAGTAGCATGTTTTTTTTCGTCGTGCGGAACCTTCGTTTACTTGCGATGCCACACTGCAGTTTCTCGTCGGAAATAAATATGTGTCGGACAAACACAGTGAACGAGAAATAGCTTTGGCCAGCAGCGTCTTTTAGTGTTTCTTTGTGTTTAACATTGAAACCAGTGTTCATCGCTGTAATTTCCCATTTACTGGGAAGATGTTTGCTAAACCGTTTCGAGTCAAATCCAATACTGTCATCAAAGGATCTGACAGGTGAGTCAGTGCTGCTGACAGCTCGACCCACACTTCCACATGTAGACAAATAATTCTTTCTGAGCTTATGGTTTATATCATGGCGTTTAATTATTGTGTTAAGCCCTTCAAAAGCTCATCCGTAAACGTTAATAATCTGTCCACTTGACATTGCTGGACTATAGTCAAAACGATTTCACTGTTTGTGTAACGACCGCGAAGTTCTTGCCTTAAAAGGTTTAATCCGGGTCAGTTAGTTGACTTTCCTTAAAGCTGTCAGCACCTGAAGAGAAAAATAAAATGAATCCGCTCACTCAGCTGGTAGGTAAAGAGTATGTTGTTTATAATTGAAATGTTTTTTTGGAACTTCTTATTCAAGCGGTAAATATTGAATAAGATACACGTTACAAGTCAAACATCAACGAGATTTATCTCATTAAAAGCCAGAAAACATTATTAGACAACAATAATAGATAGAACATAAATTAAGAATTATTTTGAATGAATGACTAATCATTCTAAATTTTTTATGCTAAATATTTCTAAGTCCAGTATCTTATGACAGTATTTTTCTAGAACTTTTATGATACTTAACTGAATATTATTGTGTTTTGAAGGGAGGCAACACAAAACATTTGAGTAATGTAGTGTAGACTTTGGGGATTTGTTTAAAACCTTTGTAATATTTCACAGATTCATAATTCACAGTTAATGGTGAGAGTAATTGTAACTATTAACTGAAACAATGGACATAAAATACTGTTGTATCTCAATGACAAGCGTCCCTGTATAAAATTAATTAACTCAGGATTTTTAAGCAGTTATCTACGTACATGTAAGCTGCTAAGGAAATTATGGGTCATGGCATAAATGGGTTGTGTGAAAACAACAGAAGTTACAAACAAATCAATGCAGATTGTTTTTATTTTGGAAAGAGTTAAAAATATTGTAACCTATAGAAAATATAAAGTAAAGCCATTATTACCATTGTGACATACCTAATTAATCAGACTTTTTTTTTGTTTTTGCTTTCAGGAGAAAGCTCAAAGCTAACATATCTGCAGCCTTTCCTTCACTTACTTCTGATGAGCTGTCTGAACTGGCCCCTAACAAAGAGGAATTAAATATAGTGAAGATTTATACACACAAAGGAGATGCAGTGACACTTTATGTCCTTCACAAAAACCCACTGTTCTTTGAAGTGGAGAAACAACTTTATCCTACAGGTAGGTATAATATCAATATACATCAAAATGATTGAGTAAATAAAATACTGCAACTCGTCTATTTCTCTCATTTTAATTATGCATTGTCATTTTCTTACAGTTTATGTTCTGTGGCACTACCCTGCTCTCCTTCCAGCTTTTAGAACATGGCCCCCTGTGCTTCAGAAGTTGATTGGAGGAGCAGGTACCAACCTTATTCTATAGTGTAGACTTCATCTATTGTTTAATAGTGTAGTTTGAATTATTATTTAAAAAAATAAACACAGTATTTCTCTAAAGATCTCATGCTGCCAGGCGTGATAGTGCCTTCAAGTGGTCTTCCTGATGTGAAACAAGGCAATTGCTGTGCTGTTACAGTAGTAAACAATAGGTATGTCGTGGTAGTAAAAGGTTTTGATTGACTACCCAGATGTCAAGTTTTTAATCGTGACCCCTCATTGACTTTAGAGCTCCCGTTGCAGTTGGCACAGCTGCAGTGTCCAGTGCAGATATGCAGAGTTTGGGCATGAAAGGAAGAGGAATTTGTATTCTCCACACGTATATGGATAACCTCTGGTAAGTAACTTCCTTCTCTACTGAAATCTAAAGTTTGACTTTTTAGGAATTTTTTTTTTCTTTTCTGATATCATAGGAAAATCTATATCACAGATGCAAATACCATGGCTCAGATTTCTTCAATTTAAAAAAACATGCAAATAGACAAAACACACATTTATTTAAAAGCACATGCACAGCATTAGGAAATGCCCAGCAAAATTGCACAACACCGCTAAATAAAGAAACATGCTGCATAAAACCACAACTGAAGTGAACCAAATGAAGAAATTCGGTGCACAAAGCCACAACATAAACAAATAAATAAATAATATTGGGGTGATTTCGGACACAGCCAGAAAGGTTGGACAGTTGAGGGAATGATGAATGCTTTAAAAAAGCAGAGATCCTGTGATTGCGTGCAACGTGAGACTGGACAAACAATTAATCTTTCAGCACGGCAGTGTTTGTAGAGACTTAACCAATGAGACTCAAAGCTGATTCAATTGCTGCTGTGCAAGCAAGTGGCTTCTACAAGGTTAACAAATAAAATTAAGAATCAGAGTAAAATACACAGTTTCTGATCAAATTCCAAAAAAAAGTCTAAAACATGTTTTCATTTTGTTATTATGGATTATTTAGTATAGATTTTCATCTTAAATAGTACATTTTATTTATTTCAAGTTAAATTTACAACCCAATAAAGTTATCAAAAAGTTAATGTTGAGGTCACAGTGTTTGAATGAACATAAAGTTGTGCTCTGTATGTTTAATGAGATGTGGAAACCAAAATGTACAGGGTCCACTCTGTGTAGCCCCACAGGCAATGTAATCTCGCACATAATTTGTTTTTTGATATCATCTTTTAGGGCTTTTGGAGACAAATCAGGTCCTCCTTCTTTACCCGACACTGAGAGTGAAGAACAAATGGTGACTAGTGAAGAATGTGAGGCTGATGACGTGGTAGAAAAGGGAGAAGATGAGAGGTGTGTGGAGGAAGAACAGAGTACCAGTGAACCAGTCACAGATGTTGCCTGTATCGAGGAACTGAGTCTGGTTGAGGAAGAGGAAAAAGGTGAAAAGGTCAACGAGGAAGAGGAGAAGGATGAACAGAGAACCCCACAAGGTATCTGATTTAATTACATCATGTTTATGAAAATGCCCTTTGAAAACTATTTGAAGTTGTAGATTTGACTTTGAAGTACCCACCACCACAGTTGTGTTGAATCTGTCTTTAATAAGACTTAAGCCTCAGCTTCTTAAGTACTTTATCCTGCATTCAAATCAAATGGAGACATTCACCACTAAATGGTTGCAGGGCTGGATTTAAGCATTGCTGGGTTATTTTTGTGGCCACATGATTGTCTTTTGTTGACCCAACTGGAGAATAAGATTATCTTATGTGGCAAAGTGGAGCATGACAGAAAAGGATGTGACCCAGGTCATACTCTGATCTCACAGTGACAATGGACGCCCTGCTGTTGCAGTGTTTTCTGCATGCGCTTAAAAGCAAGGTGAAGAAGTCAGAGCTCCCTCTGCTGACGAGCACATTTCTCCGCAACCACATGTTCTCCTGCTGGTAAAGTACGGTTCATAATTTTAAGAGTTTCTCAGAGGGGGGGCTACTTTATTACTGAAAATATCTTTTCTATTTTTTAGCCCCAGTGGAAAGCAACTTGATATCAAGAAATCCAGCTATAAAAAGGTATATCAGCTGTGGCATTTTGCATATGTAATTAGATTAATTCACACAGTTGCATCTATTCACTGTGTTCTCCAACAGCTGTCCAAGTTTCTACAGGCCATGCAGCAGCAGCATAACCTTGTGCGAGTGAAAGAACTGACCAAAGGTGTGGAGAGCATCGTAGAAGTAGACTGGAAAAATCCAGTGTAAGTCAAAGCCTCAACTTAAATACACTTTTTGATTGAGGTTGAAACTCACAACCTGCCCCTGTTTTAACTGACCAGACCTGTGCTTTTCCTTTGTGTCTCTTTGATACCTTATAGGCTGCGTTCCTTCAACGTTCAAGAAGAGGTGGATGTTGAAGCAACCCCGGCACAGAATGGAGGTGAAGCAGAAAGCTTGTACCATCCTCCTGAGATCACAACTCTGTACTCTGTGTCTGCTCGGCTGGAGCCTCTCTTTCTGGATACAGACAAGAGGTTTGTGTGTATGTGTGTTTCTGTACAGCTATTTTAATGAGGACTAGTTTCAGTGATATACATCCATATACCATACTTGTAAGGGTTTGGTTTCTTGCTGGGTAAAGAATAGACTTAAGATTAGATGTTTTGGTTACGATGAATGAGGATAGCGGTAAGAAAGGAAGGCACATTATGTCAGTGATCCATCTTCACAAGAATGGAAGTGTGTGTGTGTTTTTCCCTTCAGACAGCAGGGGGACATAGCAGAGGGAGTTGAAACGTATGTGTGTGCCAGCATCCATGGGTTTCATGTTTACTTTAATGAGACACAGAATCCCTACCAGCTCCAGGAGGGCTGTGATGTAGCTGACCTAGACCTCTGACCGTCCTGAGAGGCGGATAGGGCTGTATTCCCATGATACAGGTCACACAATTCTTTTTCTTAGACTCTGTCCAAAATCACCCTGCGATCAACAAATTTTATGTACCTCTCTAGATGTAATGGAAGTACATTTGTGGGAATGTGTGTGCATGCTCATCAGTCGTCAATATTTGCAAAGACATTTGTTAATATTTTAACCCTAAAAGTGTTGCATTTAGAAATAGTTTTTTGTGCTTTGGTGTCCCTACAGGAAAGGTGCAATCCTGCAGTCTGCTGAAGTGCGAAGTATTGTTACAGAGTATGTAAAGAAGAATGAACTGGTGGATGAAAATAATAAAAAGTAAGTAAATCCTGTAAGAGGAAATTTGTGTGTTAAAGACCAAGAATAATCAACAGATCTGAAAAACTTTGATTTCTGTCCAGTCTACCTTTTTACAGTTCTTACCAAACCCCCCGCTAAACTTTGCCATATTTATTGCTATAGTCTTGACGGGAAGCATAAGGGCATTTTAAAGGATTTGATGTGACCAGTCGAGGATGTTAAATGCTTTATTGACCTGGGGTCATCGTGATCACATTCACAGCTGACAGGCCCCTCTTGTTCTCTGAAAGCCATGACGACTAGGGCAAATTCCAATTCTTTGAAAGGCAGATCACAGGTTCAGCAGGTCCTCCTCCTCCTCCTCCTCCTTAGTTCAGACATTATTAGTTCATCTTCAATTACATCTTCATCGTGCCACCGTCAAAGATCATCAAAGATTCTTATTTGGAGTCAGTCATTTGGAAATGAATTCTGTGTGCATGCACACTTGTATGAAGGCCACAGAATGATGAATCGACATAATCCACTAATTTTTTTTGCATTTTGCTAATAATTGCAGTCTCACCAATTCATCTCATAAGGTTCTTTTTTTTCCACCACAGATAGGGGGAACATTTTTTTTGATATGATGAAAAGGGCGCCTTAATGGCCACAGGACAAATATAGAGCTGACCCCAGGCCATGTGATGTTGTTCTTATAATTGACTTAAATTCTTAAATGTGACTTTCAAAGTGAAGAGACATCTCATGTTTCTTTTTAGGTCTTCAGTGACATGCACAGAAATTTAATAAAATTGAGTTGGCATGAAGCTGGCATTGACTAACCATAACCAACAAGGCTGTGTGTTGAATGGCATCCAGATGCTGTACAGTTCTTTTTAATTCAAGGAAATTCAGCTTCTTTTTCTCTCCCCCTGACAGTTACGTTACCATAAATCCAGTACTCTGTGACTGCTTGCTGGAGAAATCAGAGTACCAGGAAGTAGAGTCTCTCAAGTGGGATGACCTCTTTAGCAGGTAAAAATATACTGCGCAATATAATTGATGGGTACTGTACAATATAATTTGAATATCATTATTCCTTGCGAGTCAGCTGCTGAACCTACTGTATACATTTAACTCACTGGGTCCTTTCACATCAGTGAATATGACATTTTTCAATTTAATTATAGATGCAATAATGTCTCCAAAACCCATTGCAGTGAACACTTACTAGCTTCTTTTAACACAGATTTTTCTTGTTCTTGACCGTGTATTTTGAATCTAGTAATTCTAGTTGAACGTACTGTATAATTACCTTTTCAAGGTTCTAATAGGAAAGTGACAACTTAAGGTATAATTTCTTAAACAATAATTCTAATAAAGATTAGCAATAAATTAACTTAACTTATTTACCTAATTAATTTCTGCAACTGTTGTGAAAGGTTTGGCAAGTAAAAATGATGACAGCAAAATGCAACAAAGCCGCGTGTATGTATTCATTTCTTAACGTTCAGTTATGCTAGATGTAGTAATATTTTGCACTTGCCGCCAGTAGTTTGGTCAGCACTGAGGTTTGCCTGAGTTTTGGTCAGTGACCAAACTACTGGCGGCGATCCTGAGCAGTGAAGAAATATTTAAAGACTGGTTTATACCTCTGCGTCAATACATGTAAACGGCGACATTGACCTATGCAGACCAGGCAACTATGGGTAATCGTAAGCCGCAGAGAGTCACAGAGATTCCGACGTGCTCACCTGCCAGATCTCAACAACACGTCGTGCGTTCAACCTGATTGGATTGTGGCAGGAGTCGGGATCGAATGGGAATAGAAAGGAAAAGTTGAAATGAAACGTAACCATATGTACCTGTCAAAATTTCATCAGGTCCATTTTATTCTTGAAACCCATGTTTGCCTGCAATTCACAACACTGAGTGTTGCAGGCCAAACCGCTAATTTACTTTATGTTTCTGGATTGTTTTTCATTTTCAGCTAATATCAGCGGTTGACACTGCTGATTTTGGCACGGTAGGGCGCGGGTTCGATTTCCGGTTAGGATGATAATTGTGGGCCCTTAGAAAAGCCTCTTAATGCTACCTGTCTACCTCATTGCGTTAATGAGACTTGGAAACACAAGAGTCACACTGGCTCGGAAGTCGCCTGGTCAACAAGGTATTACCTGAATAGAAGTGGGCTAATGGTAAGAAGAATAAGACATTCACAGCCAAGGAATGAGAACATGAACTATTGGAATGCTACTACACAAGTGAGAGAGTGGTTACATGCAAAGGATGTGGGATCTATGGATACTTCGGAACCCAACATCTAGATTAACACAGAAATAAGTAGTTCTAATATCTGCAAGAAACATCCAACAACGTCAACTACAGATTGACGAGGTACAACACAAATACTACGGCAAGGGGGAGCCAGGACGACAGGTCAACAGGGAAATATCATCATCATCATCCCCACAATCAGAGATTTGGTTCCAAGCCCCAATAATAACAGAGCCTAATAGAAGAGCAGCTGACCTGACATTGAAGATCATGCCTAAGATGGACATCTGGCACCCCCTTGGTTAATAAGAATAAGTGAAGTGCCTGTTGAAAGTCTGCTAGAGGACGTGAACGCAGCATTATGAGCAATCCCAACTATGACCATCACTGAGATATACCACAGCAACTGTGATCCTTGGGGTCCTTGGCTAGAAGATCAACACAAGCCAAGGCAACACGGAGAGAAGTTAGCCAACTATCAGAATTGCGGAAAAGCATGATGAAGAAGAAGTACCACTTACCTAAGAAGTACACCAACCTCAGTGTGCCTGAGGCCTTAGAGACTGCCGAGCAAACACTAACAGCCCGGCTGAAGAGATACACCAGAGAAGTTGAAACCGGGAGAATAAACAGTATGTTCTCCACCGAGCCATCCGAGGTGTACTCCCAGTGGCAGGGTAATAACATGAGAGCAGACCCACCCAGGCTGGAGACTGAAGAATACTGGAAAGGCCAATTGGGAGGAGGAATTAATCATCAATGCCCAGTGGCTGGTGTACTAGCAGACCCCAGCAACCTTCCCAAACAAGATCCAGTAACCATCACAATGGCGGACATCCAAGTGAGGGTCTCAAGAATGAAGAACTGGATGGCACCAGGCCCTGACATCATCCATGCCTACTGGTTAAAGAAGCTAACCTCACTCCATGAGCGTCCGGCGGCTAGTAAGTTACTAGTGGATGGAACCAACCTTGAATGGTTAATGGAATGTGGGAAAGTCCTGATTTTAAGGACCCCCATCAAACAACCGCCTAATAACCTGCCTCTGCACAACATGGAAGCTCCTGTTGGGCATCATAGCAGCTAAGATGAGCAGGCACATGGATCAATACACAAGCAGGACCCAGAAAGGAATTAGTAGTAACAACAGAGGAGCAAAAAACCAGCTACTTATATAAAAAACAGTCGCCCGAGACTGCAAGACTAGATACACCAACCTGTCCACTGCCTGGATTGACTACAATACAAGCTATGATTCAATGCCTCACACGTGTATCATGGAATGCTTGGAACTGTACAAGAACAACAGGACTCTGAGGCTTCTTCCAGAACAATGAGGAATGGAAAACAACCCTGCAGGCCAACTTCAAGCCGATTGCATAAGTCAACATCAAGTGCAACATATACCAAGGAGATGTTCTGTCCCCGCTGCTGTTCTGCATAGGTCTGAACCCCCCCAGCCTGATCATCACCAAGAGTGGTTACAGATGCACAAGATGGTTACGCAATGGCACAACCATCCGCCACCTCCTCTATATGGATGACATCAAGCTGTAACATCGAGACATCGACTCGCTGATACAAACAACCAGGATATACAACCAAGACATCAGCATGTCATTTGGGCTGGATAAGTATGGTCGGATGATGGTAGAGGAAAGGTAGTCAGAACTGTGGGGGTTGTAATACCATTCGGCAAGACAGCAGATTTTGAGGAAAGCTAAAAGTACCTATACATTATATGTTTGTGTGTGCGTGTGTGTGTGTGTGTGTGTGTGTGTGTGTATGGATGGATATAACAAATCCATACATTATCTTGCAGCAGTGTTTTCATCCATTTGTCTTTTGTTGATATTTTACAACCTTTTCTACAGGACGTTGGGAAGAATGCAGGAGTGCTATCAAGTTGTTTTCCCTGGTCAACCACCCATCACAAAGAAGGGCCACATTGAGCCCATAGACATTTCTGTGGCATCTCGAGGTTCCAATAAGAAGGTGACAACTTAAGATGAAATATCTTATACAATAATTACAGTGAAGATAATAATAATAATAATTTCCATCAATACTGATATTTGACAGTTTATAGTCTACAGTCTACGATCATTGCTCTGTGTACTAAGCGACAGACGTGCTGTGAAATGAGTAACTGTAGGATGTAACATGCTTATACTGACAGTGCTAAGATGTTCATGGTCAGAATACTGTGTTAATATTCATAGTTTAGCATTAAGCTCTAAACACAATGCTGAAGTTGAAAGGGATGTCAGCTTTACAGGTATTTGATTATAAATGAGTAATTGAAATTTGAATAATGCTAGATGAATAGCTAATGGGTCTCTATTTGGGAAACGTAAACATCATCTGTAGATAATGATATATTGGCCGATGTATGTTATGAGACATTTTTCAGTTCTCTGCACAAACTTTGAAGACTTCAGTGTTTCCTGTAGCATTGTAGTTATGACATGTCTTGTTAATTATTGATGACCTGAATCAAACATCCGGAGTAAGCCAACAACCGTTCATTTATTGCCCTGACTGATTTATTGTTTTTAACCTTTTGCTACCTGTAGGTGACTCTAATAAAGAACCTGGAAGTGTATGGTTTGGATCCTGCTGCCGTGGCAACTGCGTTGCAGCACAGAGTGCAGGCCAGCACTGTCTTACAGCCCATCCCTGGGGCCAAGGACAAAGTCCTGGTCCAGATTCAAGGCAGCCAGATTCATCAAGCTGGGAATTTGCTTCTAGGTTTGGAACTTAATGCCATAAAATCCTAATATTTCACAAAATTCTTTCTCTGTATGAATCTTGTATGTGTATTGTCAAATCTTTATTTACATTTCAGATCATTATCAAATTCCTCGCAAGTACATCCAAGGATTGGATAAAGCTCCAAGAGGTGGCAAAAAGAAGTAGCATTTTAAGCTATACCAACTTTTTAGTTCTTGAATCTGCTTCACTGTATGTAAACACAACAGCACTGAACTGTCACCCCTTCGTGTAATAAAGTTGGCTCATTTTCAGCTTCTGAAAGTTGATCAAAGAAGATGTTTTGTTGTTCTGCTCCCAGACATTTACTGAAACAGACCAACAAGGTAATTAGTTTCTAATGGTGCAATACCAAACCATCAAGCTTTGATATCAGATTAGAGTTTATAAGTAGGTAAGTATAGTAAGTAAGGTAAGTATAATAAATACTTTAGTAATCCCAAAGAAATTTTAGGCATCCAGTATCTTATTTAGTAGACAACAAATTAGTGCATACTACTCAATAATAACACCAAATTGCAAAATAAAAAGTATTATTAAGCACTGATATATGTAATGCACTGTGTGGTAGCAAATGGACAAAATTTACTACCCAAGTTCTTAAAAGGACTTAGCATGACACTGAGGTACACTGATGATAAACCATCCTAACGATAAGATGGCACCTCTACCCATCCATCATATTTAACCACATCCTGTTTAGGGGCTGGAGATTCAGGCAGTTTAGAGTCACCAATTCACCTAACGTAGATGTCTTTGAACCGTGGGATTATCTGGTGCGAACCCACATAGGCACAGTAAGAACATGCAACCCAACACAGAAAGGCAGCCAGCAGACTGAGGGACCCAGGAGTGAGCAAGCAGCACTAACCACTACACCACCATGTTGCCAGATGGGAATTCAATAATGGTAAATTCTATAAATCTGCAGAAGCCACAAATGTGCAGAAAGAGGTCAACTGTGGGCTGATAAGTCAGATGGGCCCTTAGCACACAAAAGGATTTCCAAAAAGATGTCGACTTTGCCTCAGTCCATTCTAAATGGGCTAGGGGTCAGAGAAGGCCACATGGTTGTTTCTTTTCAGAGATGTTAATGAAGCCATGCAGTGCTTTTCACTGAGGGCTCATCACAGGCATTGAATTTATAGATTGGTGAACCTGATCCCATCCTTAACTTAGGAAAGCTCAGCTTCTCTAAGATGTTCTTTTTTATACCAATCATGTCACTGGCTTAAAATTTACTAGGTACACCTGTACATTCTAACACAATCCAATACAGCAGCTCTGCCATGAATTCTGATTTTATAAGGTTCTTGTATGTCTGTTTTTTAAGTTGGAACGCTCACAAAGGTGAGAATTCTAATATGTATTTAGGACTGAGGTCGAAGTGGTTAGTGGAGTTGTACTGGAGGGCATTATAAGAAGAGATGGTTCTAATTTTTTTCTGTGGTAAATTCACCACACAAAAGGAAAATTTAAATTTCCCCTGTGACAAATTCTTCACAGTCCTCCCAGAATTTGCCATATGTTTCATTTGATTTTTATTTTTGCCTTTTTTCCCCTAGTGCTGGGCTCAGACTTAATTAAGGCTGCGTGTAATTATACAGATTAAATTATGTTGGGGTGTAGCTTTCTATTGCCGCCAATCTAGGACTGCAGCAGCAAATTTGCTTTCCAAGTTTTAAACCTTAGGAGTTCCTTTGAAAAACTTAAACATTACATATACTAATGACAAACAAATGTCACCTTCCCAAAAACTGCTGTAAAATGCCAAATATAAATATTTTTCCACTTTAAATGACTGAAAAAACTAAAACAATTTACATAAATTATATTTGAAGTAGTATTTGATTATTATTAGCATTAGGCCCTGACATGGGCCAATGATTAGCAGCAAAACTGATTTTGATGCATTTGGATTTTTTTGCATCCAACGTTATATATTAATATTTTTTCCACGTTAAACTACTCAATCTTTTATAACCACTTCAGCCAGAAATATATATATATATATATATATATATATATATATACATACAAATATTAATAATATTTTATATATATATATATATATATATATATATATATATATATACATACAAATATTAATAATTTTTAACCCTTTTAACCCTTTACAAGCCATTATGCTTAACATCCCTTTTCTTTTTTTAATCAAAGCAAAGTGTGGCCTACTCAGAGAAAACACTTTTTGGACATGAATTTGGACACAGACACACACTCAACACACCATCTATCCAACATCATTAGTGACGCACACGTATTATTTATTAGCAAGGCCCCCTTGCAGAAAATCGTAAAAAGTGGGAAATTTTGCTGCATGCTTTGAATAGGGAACAGTAGCACTATCTGGTGGACAAATATACAAATTCAATTAGAAGGTAAGTAATCCAAAATGAAATTTTAACCTAAAGGAATGCATTAGTTAAAGTTAAGATAAATGATCAAAATGGCATTTTCAGTGGTTTTCAATGGGACAGATTTTGTTGCCAGGATCCAGCGTGTCGGTTTTTGTGTAGCTTAGCCATTTTAGGCTAATTTAAGGAATGACACGACGATTCAAAACTTTTTAAAAATTCGAAATTTGAGCTATTATCATGCAACACAGCTGAATGGCACAAAATGTCTGTAGGATTTTGTGGGGTTAATCATGTTAATGTTGGAGTAGTTTTGAGGACGGCGTGCTGGTAAAATATGACATTTGTGCCAGTCTGTTTCCCAGAGTGCAGTCAAGATTTGTTTTATGCCCCCCCCAGGCTTTGTAAGTTGGGATCTCCCCCTCACTTTTGAAAAAAAACAACGTATTTTTAGCTTTTAGTTTGAGATTGATTTTCTTCTCTCTGTACCTGCTTCTATCTCAAGTTAAAGAAGATCTGTTGCATGAATATACTTCAATTTCACCCTGCTGATAACAGCTTCACATGCAGAAACCAGTGATGGGCAAATTTACATATTAATATGTTTAATAGCCCCACGGTTACTTTCTAATGCCACTTACAGGCTGCCCGAACTATTTGTTGGAGAATATTGACAGACACAATAGCTGGTAAAGTGCAACTGCATGTTAATATTGTCCAAAACTGGATCCGCAAAAGACTTTATCCCAGTGTTCATTGACGTGAAGATGTGTTGTTTGTCATATTGTCACACATCACGTCCAGGCATCTTTTTAAAAGTAAAACTTAAAATTTTTGTACCTTTAAATTTTATGTTACCAGTACTTTACCTATGATCATTTGTGTTGTGCAAAGTATCATTTCTGCAAGGCTGTTTTGGAAAATAATAATTTTAATGTACAAGACTATTTCAATTTTTCTCTGCCTCAAATACCAAAACTAGATGCTTCAATAACAGTAAAAACCCTCAGAAAATTAAAAAAACTGTTTTTTTCAAATTGTGTTTAATGGGCAATTTACAAAATAAACAAAATAAACGTGATTTTCATTTTTATCCTGATATCCTAGTAAGCATATCTTCTATAACTAAACTCTTTATAGTTAATCATGCCTAAGTCTTTATATTTGTCCTCAAAGGACCAAATTAGAGATATTAATACATACACATAAAGTATGATACTAACAGACTTGGAGTAGGATAATAAGAACTAGTTCACTAGAGATTTTAAAAGGCATCTGCTGTCACAACAGCCCTTTGTGTTATTTGTTTGCTCTGGGTTTAGAAATCAACTGCAGGAAATTAATTCTGAAAAATTACCTCAGACGCAAACACTGCTTGTTATTACGGCGGCCAAGCCTCCTCCCTTGTTTGATGGAGAAATGGAGAGAGTGAAACGATAATAAAGGAAAGTCAACTGTGTTTTATGGAGTCGCATTTCAATTAAAACCCTTGTTGTCAGCTGAGAGAAACAAAGTCATTAACTGGTTGTGGCTGCCATGAGATCCTTCCTGGTTCTCGACCCTGGGACAGGTGCGCCTGTACAAACAGCCTTAATGATAATGTGACCATGCGTAAGTAATTGTATTTAGTAAAGACATCAAGAGATTTTTCCTAAATCTTTGTTTTGCAGTAGACTGACATTTGTCGGACACAGGCTAAGAACTCCTGGCGAAACTTGGGTTGGGTGCAGACATACAGGTACATATTGACAGCTGCATTGCTCAGGCTCAGCATTGTGCCAGTGTCTGCTACTATATTTATTTGGTAGCTATAATCATTGCGATCAAAAAGGTACATGTGACTCATGCGGAGTATTATCTGAGTTATTGCGCGTGTCACTGACAGCAGCACAAAACTCATGGACACAGTCACCAAAAGCACCATAGATTTTCTCCTCCTGGAGCGCAGCAGCGGTGTAACCTTGTTGACCCTGGAAGTCACGTGGGAACTTAGATGAATGCGATTGCTGAGAGAAATCAGGCGCAGAGTCAGCCCGTTAAATGTGAGGATGGCGAGGAAAGGTAATATGTAGACGTGCAGTGTTTGAAACCAAACCAAAGTGTGAATGAACTGAGACGGGGCCTCTGGGTTGTAAATACACTTGGTCTGGTTGTTCTCATAGACTGAGGCATTAGACCAGTAGTATGGAATAGCAAAAACATGACTGAAGAGGAAAATTGCTGTAATAGTCCAAGCTGCACATCTTGGGCTGCAGACTTTAGTTTTAATTTTCCACGTGTGGATGGCAACGAAGCGTTCAGCAGTAAAAACAACCACCATCCACGTTGAGGCATTGTAGGCTCCGTAATTAAAAATGTCCCTCAGCCTGCACCACGGCTCGTAATTCCAAAACAGTTCCTGCTGGTGGTACTTAAGAGAAAGCTCAAGAACAACAATGAAGACCAATACAAGGTTGTCTGCCACAGAGATGGCCATCAGATAGAGTGTGCTGGACCTAGAGAGCGTGCAGTTCCTCCTCCAGATGATCAGAAAGGCGATGATGTTAGCTGAAGAAAGGATTTGAGTCAGTGAAGGCATCATGTCTCACATCAGACCAATTCAGACATTACGTCATCATTTTCATATTCTATGAAACCCTAAACGACCTTTTGAAGTGGAACCTGCTAACAGCAGTAAATCTGACATTACTTGTTGCTGTACTTACAGGGGATGCCAACCGCTGCTAGTGCAGGGTAGAAAACTTCTTGCAGTCTCACCATCCAGTGTTTGTTTTCAGGCCTCATATCCTCTCACACCACCAACAGTGTTACAGACTGCAGGATCAGAGAAGCCCCTTCGCTCCGAATGCACAGACTGTGTTGCGTAGGCACAAGGTGACCACTCCTTCCTCATCTCAACATGCAGCGGCACTGTGTCAACAGCCTGATGTTGAGTGTTGGCGATTAAAGGGGGTTTTATGATGGTGTGATTAGATCAGAAAAGGAAGAAATATTCATATAGTGTAAATTAGCTGCAGTTAGCATTGTAACACACACACAAGATATTACACATATTGGCATTTGTTAGCGTGCTGATGTCCGCATCTACAGAACATAACGCTGCTGTTAATGTGCGTAGTGCTGACCTAAAATTAAACCTGGTTGATAAGTTTGGGTTTGTCACCTAATACATTAGTCAACAAACTTTTGCACAGCAAAAGACTGTCATGGTCCTGTGGTCTCACATGCATTTTTAAAATTTGAATTAGTTTTTCCAGAAGTTCATGAAAAATTAAATTGCTTTGAGTTTTGATGTACTGAGCTGCCTTTGTCAACCAAAGCACAAAATGTGTGTCACGTTATTTTACATAAGAAAATGAAAAGGAAAGCAAAAGAAACACTACACTAATTCAATTTCTGCACATATGTCGATGCCGCTCTGATCTTGGTTGGTTAGCAGGTAATAAACTTAATTGGTTAGTCGTATTTAACTTGATCTAAGACATAATTAAATAAAGGCAGTGCGTGCACGCCAGTTCCTGAATTTCATATTACATAAGCCAATTCCTAAAATCAGTGGAAAGCTCCAGGAAATTCGAGGACAACAAAAAACAAAGCTGGCAGTCATGCACATCCACTCTCACAAATTCCTGATAGAGGTTCTCTAACTGCTCTATCGAGGGTCTTTGAGCCAGGAAGTTCTCAGACTGCATTTGTTTCTTTCTTATAAATAGGGGTAGATGCACGGTTATTTGGAGGCAACTCCAGAAACTAGCAGAAAAGCTTTGGAGTGAGTTGCCAGATGATTTGTTTTTGCAGTAGCAAGTCCACTGAGACTTTTCCAGTTGATTTCCCACAGTATTTCCAGGATGTGAAGACTGAAACCCTCAGACTGTTGACTGTAAAGCACATTGTGTAATTTGGGTTAGTTGAGCAAGTTTGAAGGATAAATTAGGTTTGACGCAAATGAGATTGTCCCATAGTTTCTTCACCTTATAACCAAGTTGATGTTTTTAAGAGTAACCATAACACCCTCCTCAGTTTTTTCCAAAGTTTATCGTCTCCAACACCTCCATGTTCAGCCCAGACATTATGCAAGTTTAGTAAAAAGCCCCTTCATTCATATAATGAAAATGTAATTGTCCTCAGCCATGTGTAAGAATGCAAGCAGGACTATTGTTTGTGGTCTCTGTGTCTGTCCCAAACCAAATTGCCACAGCCAGATTGGCTAACACTCTACAGACAGGCCAGCAGAGAGCCAAGGAACTGTGCATTTGAATATCATTCACAGAGAGTGACAGCGATATCTCTGAGCCAGAGTCTCTGATTCAGCCTAATTACACGGCAGAGTCATTGTGAGTCAGATGTCGAAATATCAAAACTTTGACACAAATATTTGAGGATTAAATTTGGATTAATATTTTCCAGTGAGTGAACTGTTGTTGTTTTTTTGTTACTCTCATATTCTGTGCACGTCATGTTCTCTGGAGCCATCTGTTTGTCTGCTGCTGCAAAACCTTTCCAAACCTCCAACAGTGTTGACTCTGGAGTCATCAGAGCAGCGAAGTGACACAGTACAAACAGTTTACATGCAGTGATTGTGCGCCGTTAAAGCCCTGACATACAAACAATGCAAACTCTAGTGAATGAGCTAAAGTTTGAATCCAGTCCTGCTCTCTCCAGATGTCCCGCCTGCTATCATGCTAAAGAGGCTTTCGTCAACATGCGACAAAATTGAAATATGTTCAAAGGTCTGGTGACAAATGGATAACGAATGCAGGAAATATGAATTTAAACTAATACATGCAACATGTGCACTGTATTATTTTGTTTTTAAGTCCACTCACTCTGATGACTAATAGGGTTCTACATTTTTTTAAAAAACTAGTGTGGATTGTCTGCCTGAATTGACAACCGATCGGATATGTGAATAGAATGTTTTTTTCTCAAGTAAAGGGTCTTTGAAACTGCAGTTGTTTAACAATTTTAGCTTTTTTGCTAAGAGTGAGATGTCGTGTTTTAGTCAGAAGCCAAAAAAAAAAAAGAAAAGAAAAACCATCTTCGCAACTGTAGGTCTTTACTACTTCAGTAGCTACAGTAGTGAAGGTGTTAAGTAATGGATCTTTGATGACCTCATAAGAAACCACAGGTTGCAGTTTTTTCATTAAATGTGTTATTTAATAAACATAATCTCCTGAGCATCATTTTCTTTTGATCTAATGTAAATACATCATCTTGGTTTTTGGCTGATTTGTAGACATGTGTGTACAGTTTTTTAACAGCTATGTTTCTGACTTCCAGACAAAAAGGAGGATTGGAGAAAAAGAAAATATACTTTAGATATGTGCACTGGTTCCTATGGTAGATGTAATGTCTTGTTGCCACGGAAACCACTTTTTGATGAAGTCCTCTCTGCAGAGTTAGCGGACTCATCTGGAGAGGATTTCATGTCTCATGGCTGCATGAGAGTCATCTAATAATTCACACATACTGAATTCTTCTCAGGCTGCCCACAGTGCTCTGGCTGTACTTAGCTCGGCGTGCTGCAGGGGTCCATGCTCCTCCCAGCAGGCACCCACTGAGCAGATCTTGAGTTTACTGATGCCGCGCCAGCAACACTGCACAAAAATATGACTGTGATTACTGCGTGGTGCAAAGGTTATATAAGGATGTAAGCCAGTCATTAGAAAAGATGTTTTTTAACATTTTTGAAATCTGTATTTGGCACTCGGCAGCCTGTTGGTGTTTGTGGTGTCATTTTGTTGCGGCAGATTATCTGTTTCATCTTTTCTGTCACAGTAAATCTGTATCAAATCACATTGGCCTGCAGACCTTTTTTTTTGCCACTACTAAAACCACTCAAGTAATACTAATTATGTAACAAATAAATCAGTTGTTGTCTTTTGTCTCATTGCATTGATACAGTATTTGCTTCCTTTATTTTAGTGAAGCTTGTTTTGCAAAAAAACATAGATTTTCAAATAACCAATTGTGCCATTTAAACTGCAGCTTTTTGAGCGTTGCATGTTTAAATACTGATTAGGTTTTTGTTTCATTTGCATTACATTTAATTTAGACAACAGACTTGTTGATTACATAACCTCAGGTTCAACGAGGTCTTCTTGCTTCGCTGCAGCTCTAATTTACGGCTGAGAGGATGAAAACAGCAAAATGATTTGGATGTTGTTAAAGATGATATGAATCTGTTCCATCTGTTTTGGGTCTATCTTGAGCAGCATGTCTTCATGGCATCAAATAATCCACTAGCAGTCTATTGGCTGTCTAATGGGGCTTGTAAAAATGACTAAATTATAGTCACCAGTGTTCTCTTCTTTATAATCATTTATATTATACTCCAATGAAATTGTATCATTGTAGCATCACTGGCAGGTCTGTGTGGTTTGTCAGAAGAAGAGATCTTAGGATTTTGTATCTGGGATGTGATGGCTGTGAATCCCCACAATCCTCCCAGAATTAATATCCACTCCTGCTATGAGGGCAGCACAGTAAAAACCCCAAAGCTAGAAGTCACAGAAGTCAGACGTCAAACACGAAAGGTAAAAACCAGGGTGGCTGATGGTGTGAGGCTCGAATGAGTTTCCCACCTTGCAGGGTCTGGTGGTTCAGTCCCTGTGTCCCTTGGTTTACGTGTGAAATGTCCTTGAGCATGAAACTCCCCCCCCACTTGCTTTCGCTGTTTACTTGTTACTTTGGATAACAATTAATCAAGATAATGTCATTACAAATAAACGTGAAGAATACGAGAAATGATAAGTATATAATGCTTAATGTAAAAGATTTATGCCCAAAACAAGGTGCCAATTGTCAGTGGCAGACACAGACTGTGCCGCCATCTGTTGGTCATTATTCAAAACAGCAGGAAGAGCTCAGAGTTGGTGAAGTTCACAGGGGTATGTTTTACAGGGCAGCAATGAAATCCAATCCAGTAGGCCTGCAAATAAAATGCTTGAAGCCATAAAATGAAAAGGTGTTAGGTCTGTGTCGGAGAGGTCACACTCTGGGCCATAATTTCATATGCAGCCTTATTTCAACACTGTGAGATTTACAGCAGTGGTATTTATGAGTGGTGACATTATAATGCCACAGGGGAAAAAAAGAGTTTTGCATTAGAAATGTATGAAAGTATCTAAGTTAATCAGAAAAATCTGTATCAAGAATTAAAAGTATGTAGTGTGCAGAAAAATAGCTTTTGTCATAGTGGTACTATTGAATGTTGTATCAATAACTAGATCATTATTACTTCCTCATGTGTAGGCAGCATAAATTAAACTCGCAGTTATAGTAGAAACTGTCTTCCCAGTTCTCCAAAGCACCAAATTCTTTTAAATGAGCTGGTGTTTATTTTATTTTTACTAAGATGCATTATAATGTAAAAGTGAAGTTTTACTTGTAGTTAACTTTTAATTTAGACACTGATGCTTAAATAAAACTAGATGGTATGTTAGTCCCATTTTACTGTTTTATTTAAGCTTTTAAATTCAAATTTACTAATATCACAAAATATAATATAAATGTCATTAAAATTTGTGCAAAGAGAGGCTGGCTCAAAAGATGTTTTTTTTATATTTGCTGAGAGACATCTGTTCATAAATTTATATATATTTAATCAATAAAAGCTATGACCAGTTAGCTCATTGCCTTCATTTAATGTGTGATATGTTTTTATTTTTTAGATTGTATATACTGTATATACTACACTGCATATACTGTAATCTTAGATGGTATATCCTGTATTCTGATACTAATATTCTAATATTCTATCCTGTATCCTGTATTCTGATATTCTTCTTTGCCGGACTCGAACATTCCTTGCTACTGTAACATGGAAATTTCCCCATTGTGGGGCAAATGAAGGTTTATCTTCTCTTCTCTTGTAGAGAGAGTTGGGATACAGGAGAGTAAACTCAGAACAAGCTGTTGCCACTGATCCACGTCATCATGCTGAGAGGATTGTGCTGTTAAAAAGGATTACATAATTTGACATTTTTCCTGACCAAAACTACGTAAACACTTCAATTATAGAGACCCAAAAAGGAAATTTATGACGAAGGCAGATCAATTCTGAATATTCTTGGGACTGCTTATGTTCTCTTGACATTGATGTGTGGCTCAGTTGAAGATGAATGGGAGATTATTGAGGACATATCACTGCGGCACTGCTGCTTTAAGAACAGTATAAAGAAATACATAGTAAATATTATTTACTCTGTCAACCATATTCTGTGTTTACTTAAACGTGTGGTTGTGAGTTATTTCTTTCCACATAATTGTTTGATGTTTTCGAGTTTTCTTTGCATTGCATCATTATTGTTAGGATTAAAAAAATATCATTTTGGTTTTGTAGTGTCTAGATACCAGCTCCAAAGCTGCGTCATAAAACTATTAGGTGATGACGACAAGAAAGAGTCTTTACACTGAATCAATCAAACCTGGAAGCTGCCCAGTAAAACCATAGCCACTGAGCGTCTCCACAGCTGGGATTAAAGGCCTGTGGTGCCCTTGCTTAAGCGCACCACAGACACACTGTGTGTGTGTGTGTGTGTAAGGTGAGGAGGGGCAGCTTGTCCCCACCCGACTCGACTCATAATCCTGCCGGTGCGGGGGATTGAACCCCCACCACTAATCACTGATGTTGTTCAGTAAAATAGTAGAAATATCGTGGTTTATAAATACCAGTTGAATATTATATTCCTACCTTGCTTTGAATTTGCATAATCTGACCTGAAAACACTCATACATACCTAAATGTAATAAGATTTATTGCATTTACTTATTATTAATGTATTTTTTATTTAAGATGAAGATTAAGATTAAAATTTATTTGCTACTGCTGAGTTTTAGGCTTTAACCCAAGCTCATTATCTTCTTATACTTTCTCTTTTAAAAGCAATGATTTGCAAGTAAATACACCCCCACCTTCACACGAGCTAGACATGCGTGTGGTTATGTCGGTTCCTGTCCCCTGAGTCCTTCGGCTCCTAAGCCTGAACCAGTTCAGTTTTTCAGCCATAGTGGAGTTTTTACAACCTTTTTTATAACCTTATACATGAAATCCATACTGCTGAATTTGGTGGACCTCCCCGGCTTTATTGAGCTGCCTTGGGGAAATCTAGAATCTCAGTGACAAATTAAACTGGGGTCATTTAGAGGACAAAGATCTGAACATAAATAAATCAAAGACATTTTAAAGCTGAGGATTCCTGGCATTTTTAGGTAAATAGACGTGCTCAGTGCTTTTCTTAGCTGCGAGATTCAGGGCCAGTATTTTCCCCTGCAGGTTCTCTGCACATCTGTGCTCAATTGGAAAGATATTGACACTGGAAGTGAAATGGAGACACAACGTGTTATCCTGATTATCTCTCTGGTTTGTGCTTAAGTCATCAGCTTGGACTCCTTCCTTTTTCCATCTCTTTATCAATTTACAATTTTTATTTTATAGCCTTGTCAATGCTAATTAATTTACAGCCACTTCACTTAGACACATTTTCATAGTAACCCTCATTCATTATGATTCATTAAAGCCTTGCAAGGACAGAAAACATGTGTCATATTTGACTTTTCCCTTCAACGTATCAAAAGTTTTTGGCTGGAGTTAAACGTCAATTTGGGTTATTTTTTGGCATCATAAAGTGGCAGAACAGGTCTCACTCCTGCTCCTGGAGCCTCGTGTATCTGTCATAAGTCATAAACTTCCAATGACATAATGACAAAGCTGTTTTTCTAGACTTACAGATATTTGCTCGATGAAGTCGAAGAGATGAAACACACATTGGATTTTTAAATATGATCAGTAAAATTCAACCTTTATTTTACAGGACAGGGTCACCATCAAAGGCCAAGGGTCACCACGCCTAAGCCTTCAGCTGTCCTTGCCACCCAGCTTGTGTCACACCCGACCCTGATTCCTGTCCCTGCTGATGGTGGGGTGCCATTTTACAGTCTGAACCCCTTGAGTGTAGGTACAGAACACTAGACGCTCACTGACAAACCCATATTCAAAGCTCTCCAGACAGCTAAACTCTGTCTGATATTTCGCTTTCTCCGTGCAAACACATCCATTAAATCAGTTGTAGGTAAATTTTTGTGTGTCCTTGTCCAGAGTTTAGCTGTCACAGTATAAGTTGCTTTCCAGTGAGATAAACTCCCTTGAAGCTAACAGGGTTTTGCCTGCCGGTTCCATGCAGGTTAACATCCCACTGGTCACAGAAAGATTGTCACTGAAACTGTACAGATCCTGCTACAACAGACTCTCAAAAGACAAAAAGTCTGAGTCAGCCAAGAGTTATAGAGGCACACTGAAACTTTTTTAGGCTGCAGAAGTTTCTGTAGCGACGCTGTTGATAATTTAGCTCTCATAGTAAAATGTTGATCATAACCAAACACCTTATTTCCTGTTGGTGCTCTATCATATTAGAAACATTTTCAAAACACCAGGTGGCTTTTACTGTTAAGCAACAACATGGGATATGTAATACCTTGTCTCTCCACTTGTTTCAGGGCTTCGCTGAAATCGAATGGAAGCCACCACGCGAGTGAGTGCACCTGATGAGTTTGCCGCCATAGACGACATGACCCTGTCAAGAACTGAGCAATCTCATCAATGGACACTGCTAAATGCTACACGCTGCACCTTTGAAGATGCTGCGTGGATCAATCAAAGCCTTCTGCTTTTTGTTCACTGTGTGAGCGGCTGGTGTAAAAGTTTTCCAGTTGAGTAGGTGTGACAAGGGTTAGGCTCTACGAGCTGCGCAGCAGATCCTGTGCTTGATCAGGAAAAACAAAAAGTGGTGTTCAGCCCAGTGCTCCATGGCCTTAATCTGCCGGATTAAGGCATCAGAAACTTTGCTCTGCAGTGTCGGTCTGTGTGCGTCTGTGTGCATGTGTATTTGTGTGCTTGAGTTTCCTTTGTAGGTGATGTATGTGCACGTTGCATGGGCCTGTGTGCTTTTGCATTGGTGTGAATGACTTTGTGAACTCGAACATGCAGAGCCACATGTGCAGCAGCAGGCAGGCAGACAGGAGGGAGGGAAGGAGGTGCTCATGGGTTAAGAGCAAAAGCCGCTTGGCCCAGATGTGGATGGCTCTCAGGCTGTCTGCCAATCAAAGCCCAGCCAACAGCCCACTCTCTCTGAGAGGGCAGGGAAACGGCGAGTTAGGCCACATGAAACCCGGATGTGCACGGAGCGTACAGCATGCACATTGTAGGGTGCAGGTAATATCAGAGCAGTAAAGGGGTAGAGACAAGGAATGAAGGACGCACACAATATTTTATCGACTCAAATACAGGTGGTATTAACAGATAATTTTAGAACGAACAGTCTTCTTTTTTTAGTAGGTTCAGCTGGTTAAACAGGGGCCAGAGTGGGACAGTAGAAAACGCGTCCCTGCATAATCTGCCTTTTTTCTTTTATTTGATAATTTTTTAGCAATGAATATTATAGTTTGTTAAAACTTAAAGCTGATACATAAGACCAGATGTTGTCCTGCTCGTGTTTCATCTGTGGAATGTTTTCAACTCAGTAGAATAATGTACTCGGTTATAGTCTAATTGCTTCTCTCCGTCAAGAAAGTCCCCTCCGTGTCTTCCTGTCACTAAGGCATATCTTGGTGCTGCAGAAGAATACATGACATTTGAAATAACGGGGGGGGTCCGGGGCCTGTAGCTGGTTTCAGTCAGTGAGGATAAAGTCTCTCTGAACATCTGCCAAAAAACAGAGATCATCTATCCATGGATGGGCACTGTGATATAATGTCAACCACACAAATACTAATGGTTTGAAAAACCTTTTTTTTCATCCATTAAATGCCAGTTGTGTTTTGCCATGCTATATTTATCACTAGGCAGGTGGTGTGGATTAGTGATGCTCTCTAAACTTCAGAATAGGATGATACATGCATCATACAGAAACATATAATCCGTGAGTCTGCAGCTTTTGAGTCTTTAACAGCCTCTAACACATTTTTTAAATATAGTTTTATTAACTGTCACATCATTAAGCCTCTCCTCATTTTTTTCCTTTATCTGGTCCACATTTTTTTTCTTTGTCCCCTAAATTAACATTGCCTTATTCCTTTTGTCTGTTAGTTATCTTCTCTTCTTTAAGATGCCTCTTAAAAAAACTGCAGTTTTTCGTGGTCCTTTTGCCGCCCTCGTGTACAATACTTACAATCTATTAATAACACACACACTAGTAATCACTAATTCTTGCTAAAACATTATAACTATACACTATATACACTTAAGTCAAACCAATTTTTTTTAGACAAACTTAAAGTTCGTTTTCCTTCTTGTAAACTGCTTGTAAATTCAGTCTGAGACGTACCCAAAAGCTTGTCTCAGTTTTTTTTTCTATTTGGATTACAATTTGAAATGAAAAGAAAACTTATCCAGGAGATCAAAGTCTGCTCATACACCAAGACAGATCCACCACTGTGTGGTTGCATTTCAGGTTCAGTTATGCAAGTGCAGCCTGCAGCCCTTCCACAGTTAATGGGCTGTGACCACGCATAAAGATATAAAAGAGGGAAGCAGGCTGGGGGAGAAATAACAAAAGATGGATGAACACAATCTTAAAATGGAATCTCGTCTTCTGTCTGAAAAGAACATCAAAGGAGGCAATATTTGGTCATCTGACATGCATCCCCTCGGTCTCCCAATCCCAATCCCTCTCCATCCATCCCTCTCTCATGATGAGATGAATGATGATGAACATGCACGAGGGAGAGAGAGAGGAAGGGACGAGGAGAGGGAGGGAGGAAGAGGGGGATAATACCTACCGAATACATGATGAATGTAGTCATCAGGCTTAAACTGACTAGGGGGTGAGTGGCGCACACAGACCAAGTGTGCGCATGTGAGTGACACCGAGCATCAACTTTCCCCTGGAGCCTCTCTCAGTCTCTCCATCCTCCTCCTGAAGAAAGACAGGGAGAATCACACAACAGACGAGATCATTAAAAGAGAATAAAAGCTAGTTTTACTTTCTTTGTTGTGTTTTTTTTATATTGCACTACCACAGGAAAAAGGTAGCGAGAAACAGAAATATAATCTTTACTGTCTGCAATAGCCCATCCAGAGTTTTTGTTTTTTTTTATTCTCAGCAACAAGATCAAGATCAGTGTGCACAGCCTGAAGAAGAGACAAGATGCTGAACAACATGACGGATGGCGAGGAGGGAGAGGGGGGACCCAACAGTCAGGGTGAGTGACGAAACCTCACACAGACAGATAGGACGGGAGCGTGTGTGTCTGCAGTGTGCGTGATGGTGTGTGGATGTGGGTGTAGCAATATGCAAATACATGCAAGTCAGCATGGACGCTAAAAGTGCTCGGGTGTAATCTCGGTAAACTTAGATTACAGTGTGTCATTTTAGGGATGAGGTAAGTGTTGGTGCATCTGCTGTATCTGTGTGTTAAGAAGAAAAAGTTTGACTTTTGTCCAAAAACATTCTGGACCTGATTTCAGCTCTTGTTTCTTTTATTTTTAATGTAAGAGAGGACCAAATTAAACACAAAAATTATGTAAATGTATTACGTAAAATGCCTTGAGATGACTCAAGTGAGTTGGCGCTATGTAAATAAAGTTGATTGAATTGAATTAAAAATATGTTCTACACAAATGTAAGGAGATAGGACAGAAGCCACGCTCCATGTCGAGGATCCCTCTGCTCCACAGCACCTCCCTCTGAGTTTTTGGCTGGTTCACTGTTGGGTTTTCGCTATGCGCTGTTGTGGTCAGTGCTTTGATTTTGGTGCATTGGTGAGTTTCAGATGTGATATGCAAGGTGTTTATTGAGTGCCTGTATATTGATATATCTGTGTCAGTCCCTGCTGAGCATCTGGGGAAACCAGGTTTTCAAAGTCATTCATGTCACTGTCCATCAAAAACCTTCTCACACCAAAGCAAAAGTTGCCTTTCCTGTTGGCCAAACTATGTCCCTGTTTACACTGTCAGTATTTTGTAGATTCTCTAGTTGAAGCGTAGACATATCACAACAAAACTGCTTGAAAATTTTCTCTGCTTTGTTCTTCTTAAAGTTCTTGTTCTTTCTATTGACAGGTATTTTACGTTCTGTATGTGCGTGACCTTTGCATGTGAGGGGGCTACACTAGTCTTGAGTGGATCTGTTTAGGAATGTGTGATTTTCACTTCTCAGTGTGGGGTTTAACAAGTGGCCAACTTGGTAGATTTAAAGAATTAAGGAAGACAATTGGTTTACATTAGTGCATTAGACTGTGAACTTAATAATATCAAGTTCACAGTCATTCTCCTCTAACAGTTGTGAATTCGTTTAATTATCATGTTTACGTGGAGATATGTGCGGCATATAGTGGGCAATGCCCATACAGTGTGTCAGAGCAAACCTGTCCCCTGTCTCATCAGTTCAGTGTCGGTTCTGGACCGTAAGAAACATTATGAGGGTCACTGTTCTCTGACACGCTGCTGCAAGGAAAGAGTTTTCACCTCAAAACTCAAAAAAACTCTCTGTGGCACAGACGCCCTGCGATTCTGTGTCACTCTCCAGTTTTCTCTGGCCGGGGGACGTCACCATGAATGTCACAGCAACACTCACCACCTCCACCCCCATGCATCCACACCCCACCCCACTCTGAGCACTTCTCTTCCCCACTCTAAGCCCCTTTGCACTCTTTTTTATTTGGCATTTTTCAAAGTTGTGCAGTGGGTGGAGTTTGCTAAGACCAAGGGGAATGTCAGGCACAAGGTGGGTGGGTGTCTGAAACGGCTGCTCCAGTCATTCAATACAGGATACGCAACGCAGGACCCTGAAAAGTGAAGCACCTAAATTGAACTCAGCCATCATTTTATTATAGACACCTGTTTGTCTAAAAGGCTTTTTTTAATGCACATGTTGTGTAATATTTCAGTGCATAGTTTCACATTAACTCATAATCAATATAAGTTAATGAAAGTCCAAGAGGGAAAAAGTATGTCCATCAGACACCGAACCCACTGGAATCTTTTCTACTACTGCAATTCTTTTGGGTTGTGGCTACTTCTAATTACTGCATTGAGTCAAGGGAGAAACAAGTTATTGTGCATTTCCCCCTGAATGGTTGGTCTGTTGTTTCTGTAACTTATTCTCTCATCTTAAAACAAAATGTCTTCAATGTACAGCAAACACAAAATGTTAGGCCTCTTTCTTGCAGTGTAGTACAGTACAGGGGACAGTATCTGCTAGGAATTTCAACTCTTTCTGCATATTAGACCCAGGGGGCAGTAACCTTTTGCCTTGAAAGTCATATTTTGAGTAACACGGAACGGGGAATAATATCGTGGCATTAAGGGCACACTGGCATGACCAATATATGAAATGTGCTCGAGTATACTGACAAAGCTGGCGTTCCTCCTTCCTTCTAAAGTACTCTTGTCTGGAGGCCAAGGTTTATGAGATCCCTGTAGACTGCCAACTGTCCACTTGGGCTTCAAAATGTATTAGCTCTAATCAATATGCTCAACAAATTTAAGATAAATTAAATTACTAATGTGCTCCAGTCTCATTTCATTTTTGTGGTGTCAAACACAAAATTTTGCCAACCAATGAGCTGATGCTAAATGTTTCCCTGTGGTATCTGTATGTACTGTCAGGGTGCGTAGCGTCTATTTGACACCATGGGATTGAGAAGGGGTTGGGTGTCTTGGAACAGCACTAAACGTGTTGCTGTTTTCATGACAGCAATTAATTGCAACTATAAAAACAGGCAAATAAAGGCAGTTGGGTTGATAATTTCTAACATGAGAAATGAGCAGGAACCTGAAGACAATATAAGCAAAGCTTGTGGTGTGTGTGTGTGGGCTGATGTGTCTGCTTCTGGGCTGGTGAGTCCGGTCAGTGAACCCGTGGTTTTGTTAGATACTGATCCCCTTCATGTGTTTATAACTTGGATCCTTGCCAGTGGTCACTCATGGTATATGTCTTTTCTCCCACGTGTCCTTTCGATACTGTTCACTTTCTGCTTTTATTGTCTCTGTTCTTACCATGTGTCTAGCTGGGTTTTATTCCTACTACATACAGTACATTTCAGCAGTTTGAGTTACGGTGGTGTATACCTAGCAAATGAGGCCCCGTTTCACTAGGTCTGTCCCAGCGCAATAGTATTTGCATTAATGTTTGTACCAGTATCCCACTTATCATCTGATGATTTGTCAGCTTACACTGAAGAGCCACAGCATTAAACCAACAGCCTGGTGGATTTCTTGTTAGTAGTGAAGGGTCAAAGGTAAGGGTGTATAATAAAACTGGAGATCAACAAGTCTGAATGTAGAAAAGATTTTGTTTTGAGGCAAACAACTTAATTTAAGACTGAATTGTCAGACATACTGTACATACTCTACATAAAGACATACTGTAGCAAAGGTTGGGCCCACCCAAAGATGACGTCATGATTCACCTTTGACCCCCTGGTCACACTAGAGGTTAAGACACAGTGATCCTCCAGGGATCACTTTGCCATTACAAATAGAACAACAGTTGTAAAACTCTGAACCACAAGTGTCAAACTCATGGGATCAATGAAGTCAGGATTCATTATGTGATGATCATCGACCGATGTTGGACCAGTTAACAGTGCTTTATTTAATAAGGGGTGAATGGATAAATTCACAAGAACAAAGTCAAACATTATAAAAAGCCTGTAAAAGAAAAAAAACACACAGAGTTAGACATGCTGTCCATCTCTCCAGAATAAGTGGCTGACTTTAACAGCTTATGCTGTTCAGGGTCCCCGGAGGGCTTGACTCTATCCCAGCTGCCATCGTGCGTGAGACTAATGAGAAGTGTTTAAATTTTCATCAGTTTGTCTGAATGTCCATATATATAAATGAAGTGTGGACACCTGTAATTTCATGAGTCACCTGACACATGAGCATGTAGGAGCATAAAACAATCCTGAACATGGACCAAATGTTGTTCTCGTCCTAATGCCAAGGATGTAATTATTTTATGTCCTTTTTTTAGCTGGTTCTGTCTCGCAAAAAATCAAAAACAAAATGTCACACAGGTCATTGGAAGGCATTTGCACATGCACTGTAATTCTCATGACTTTCCTGTGGCACCTGCTGTGTTTTCGAAGGCACTTCCCAGTGATGCGACTCACTGGAGCTCTGGCAGCTTTATTAACAGCAGGATCACTTTGCAGAGGCTCACACTTCGACACGCAGATACAGATTCTCACACTGAGCTCTCCCTGACCCAGTCTTCTGGGACTGGAAGTCTAATCCTCTCTTCTTCATCACTTTCCTTCGCACAGGTTGCTTATGGTGGCCTTGGCCACATCACCCTGTGTGGGGTAAAACAATCAAGCCCCATCCTTTCTATCAAGATATTCACTTAGACTGTTCTGTGTGAATGTTATTAAAACTTTCGCTCATGCTGAAACTTTGCATCATCTCATTGGCAGTTGAAGTATATTGTAAAGTATGTAAGAAGTATGTATGTAAACCTCAATAAAAAAGCAAGAGTCAGTGATCCACACGTTATTAATATGTACACACACAGTTTAGTTTATTTTTGTGTCAGTCCTACATGAATCTTGATGTTCCCAGAAACTTTTAGTAGAACTCCAAACCAGCAGTTGAGATTATTCCCAAATAATTGCACTGCATTTATTGAAAACTAGTGTCTGTAGAACATGTCGTTCTGTAGGCATTGTGTTGGATATTTATCATATTACATCGAAGCATCTGCTGGCTAACAAGAACAAAAACAAACAGGAACTGGGTGGTCTCATTAGCAGCAGAGAATGGTAATTTTCACCACTAACTAAATGTTATTCTTTTTGACAAGCATATGTTTTAGAGCAGCAGAAGTGTCAATTGATTTCAGAGTCAATAAGATTGTTTTCTTTAAAACCAAAACAAAAAAGCCTCACATCTGGAAATTCTCAGGCTGGTTTGAATTTCAAGTTTCCTGCTTTCTTATTGTCTTGTTTTGACGGAATCACGTGATGTGATGACAGGTCGATGAATGCTCTGATGTTTATGTGCTGGGTGTTATGTATTATTGGACTAGTGATGTGAAAAACAGCTTCAAAAAAACAGAAGTGATTGATGAAAAAACATAGGTGTCAAGAATTTAAGGAGAAAGTTGAATATTTTGATTTCCATAGAACCTTTTAAAAATAAATCTACCTCTGCTGCTTAATATGTAATATTGGCTGCTTCAGTCATATTGCACTGGAGCGAACCTAGCAGACTATAAAGTCAGATTTTACTGAGGCACAGCACTGATTTAATCCAAAAGCGACATTTATGGAGTAATGTTAAAATGCTGATGCTAAGCAGGTTAGAGTATCAGCCTCACGTAGTTTGCTCACATTTGCCAAATAAGAGTAAATGCAAAGTACAGTTAAGCCCTAGGGGAATATAATTATTTATAGATATGTGAATATGTTTGACTATAAAGTGTTTCAAATAAGATATTAGCCCAACACAATGTTTAGAATTCATCCTAACAGGGACATGAAATCAATTCTACGGTAATTCCTTTTAACAATCTTGGAGACATAACTTTGTGGTAGTCCATGAGGGTTATTCAGGGGTGCATCCATCCTCCTCTGGGTACCAGGCCCGTTTACACAAAATTGCATGGAAATCCATCCAATGACAGACCAACAATGTCCTCCCTAAAGACACAAGAATGGCTAAAAAACTCATTTGTCCATAAAGGTCTGGCTGCTTTTGAGACGCTTGCTTCTTGTGTTTTCATTTTAAAGAACCTGCAGGTTATTTTTGAACATATCAGTCATGCTTTTAGAGAAATAGGACACAGGAGAACAAATATAGAAGAAGACTCTATATTACCTGTGCATTAGTCTAAATTCTATGTACTGAGTCAGGGCTTAAAATAGCCTCCACATATATTGGTTAGGTATCTGTCAGCTGGCACGTCAGTGTCCGTACACCATGGCTCCATAAGAGGCAGACATTTCATATGTAGGACACTAAAAGTTTTTATCATCCATTTCCATATCTTATCACTGACCACAGTGAAGGAACTGTATATTATAATCTCCTTTTAGTGACACTTTAACCTGCTTTGACCTGATTTTAACCCCTTAAGAATGGCAATGAGTCCCTCTATCTCAACACACAAGTCCCACCTGCTGCACTGTGGAAACTGAGATTGTGCCAAATAATGTTGTAGTTACAAAGAAATTGTACAAAAATCTACAGTTCTCTGAGCAGTTCTTGTAACACTTGTGTGTAGAATATTTTTCCTTGCAGTTGAAGGTATTTTAGTAGACCACCAACAACAAAAAATAATTCATCATTTCTTAACTCAACATTTCGTCGTCATTCTTGCGTTAATGTAATGTTTAAAATTTAAATCTGATCCATATTTGGCAGGAATCATCACTATTCAGTGTTGCCACTGATGAGTGGATTCTGCTGGAGAGACAGAAATTCAGCCAGGCAGGCAACAGGCATTGCTCTGAAAGTGAGTGTCAGTGAGAAGAGAAATTTAAATTAAATAAATGACTTCATGGAATTAGCTTTAATTCCTCAGTTCCAGCAGGCGAGGTGAAAATGAATGAAGTATGTATGTGGTTAATGTAATTGTGAGGTTGCTGTGCAGCTGATTGGTGCCGTCGTCTCACATGCAGAAGTTAATTTCTGTCTGTCTCTGTGGCCTCCAGCAGCTGCTGGATAATCCCCTTGAGCCCGTGTCCTATTAAGCTTTTAAAAGCCGGTATAAACTGTCCATTTTGTAATAGCCATGTCACATCAAGGGTACAAATCTGCACTGCCCACAACCTTTCATCTGCAGTCTGCCGTCAAGGCCGTCAGCATCGATATAAACATGTTCAAATCTTCAAATCTTCTGAGCTGATCACCTCTTATCAATAATGTCATTCCTGAGGCTAAAACAGGGACATGTGAAGATTATGTGTTGGTGATTTGACTGCTTTACAAAGTGGTGCTTTAAGAATGTATTTGTGTTTTTTATGTCTGTGTAAAAACACTTTGACATTACTTTGACAAAGATCTGTATCAAGTACAATGAATGACCGACTTATTCTCACACTGTAGGTGGTAACCATTTGTAATTTTATTAGAAATCCTTTAATAACTGTTACCCACCTTCCCCTTGAGCACTGACAGATTGGAGCATAAGCACGATGTCTCGAAGGTGAAGGCTTGTTTCTGTTCTCTGGGTAATTTACTTTTAGTTCTGTTTTCTCAGTTATATCGTGGTGGTTATAGGCTTAAGGTCAGGAAAAGATTGTGCTTTCAGTTAAAAAATTTACATAAACATGTGTCTGAATCTCTGTGGTCAGTTGCTGTATTACACCAGAGCATGTTTGTTCTCTAACCTTAACCTGTTGCTGCCTTAATATTATTATTATAAAATGCCTTTAAAGAATACATAATTACTAATTACATAATTCATTTCTATTCATTTGTCTCCCACATTGTACATTCAATTTTATAATTTCATTAACAAATTTAAATAAGATCCAATAAACCTTTAATTTTTTTATTGTTGTTTTAGTTCTCCTTCCCTCTGTGCACAGACTAACATACATGCAGAAATTAAACACGACTCTGTTCTTTAGAAGTGTTTCAGTAATTGCGTTTGTTTTAACGCATGCATACAGACAAAGAAACACAAATCCTGGAGCAGTAATTTGCTCTGGACATGATGAATATGGGCCAGATGAGGTGGCTTGCCCTAAACCAACCCTGTCCTCTACAAATTATGTTTATACAAAGAAACTGCGAAAGCAAGTGCATTAGGTAGGAACTTCACAGCACCTGCTTACAGTTCAGGAAAATTGTCGTCTCTTCTCATAAACTCCTTCTTAAAATGTTTATTTACGCTGGACCAAACCACATTTGAGACAAAAATCTTCCCCTAGCTTCAACCAAAGTGTTTTTTTGTTGATCACAACCCACTGTGTATCTTAACCTCGTTCTTTCTTGTGACAGACGTGCTTTAATTCAGGCAGTGATTTGGTTTTGGTAAAAGCGTAAATATACATGTGTTCCCTAAAACTACGACCACAAGACACAAGATAATTGGTGAAGTGGAGGAAATTGACGTATAAGGAGGATTTTCAGATCGATGTAGAGAAAATTTTCCTTTTTATGCTTTTAGCTGTTATGACAGTGGCTGCAGGGTGTGTTATGTGTCAGGTGTGTCGTGTACGTGAGTGTACAGGAGACATTTAAACTGTACAACTACAACTTATACAGTGTCACAAGCATTTGGACTTAAAAACCTCTCAGACTTTTTAATCTGCTGATGAATGATTATTCTGTATTGTGCAATCAATGTGAAATGGCTTTCTGTCCACAATTCTGAATATTTACAGGCTTTATCTGAACTAAAACTTCAGGCAGACAGAAATGCTGCTTTATGGGTTCATTTACTCAATCATCTCTAAGACATTTCTTGGACAAGTCCCATTCTCCATCTAACATTTCTAAGGTCAAACTTAAATCCTCAGTTCAAGTAGAACAAGAACAAAATGATTTTTTTTCTTCTTGCATTCCATCCCGCATTTGAAATTCTACCAACATAGCTGACTCAGCTTTCTCTTTTAAAGAAGAAATTAGGATGATCAGTGCTGTTACAAATATCACTGCTACAAATAATAATACAGCAGCAAAGAAATCCAAAATTATTTAAAAAATTTTAAATGATCTATACATAATTATATATATTATTGTTGTTGTCATTGCAAAAGAAACACTGCGGCTGACATGACCTTGCAGCGACTGATGTGACCAGTCTGCTAATGCTCTACAGAAAAAGCAGCAGAAAAAAACAGCAGGGCCATTAAGAGCTTTGTAAAATATTTGTCAAATCTTCAAAGGACGGCAGAAAATTCCTGGAATGTTTCAGAGCTGAAGCACTATTGGCAGGGGTTTACGTCTTATTAAAACACAAGAACATTATCTTTTTTCATAAAGGGTTTGTCAGAGCACATAATAATAATACTGAAGTGTACTAATACAAGTCAAATGGCATAATGAATTAGTTTTAGCAAGCCTGCAAAACATATGCTGAAAAAAAATATATAATCAAGATTTCAGTTGTTTTGTTGAGACTATGAAAAGTCAAATTTTTTTCATGTGTCAATAGAAAAGTTGTGAATATTATTTGTAGATTTTAAATTGGTAATGTTAGCAACAGCAGTTTCATGCTAATGAAAATAAATACAAATTCATGGGTCTACATGCAAAATTTGAGGGTCTTATGATTGTCCAAATTAATACTGGATACAGATCTTTGTGCTCTGTGAAACAGATGTAGACCTGCAGAAATAAATAACTCTTTACCACTGTGCTCATAGTTTTCATGAATTCTGTCAGGGCAAAGTGATATGACACATTCACAGAATAAGAAGTTCTGACCAGCTCTACAAACCATGGCTTATAAGACAATATAAAATTTGCTATTTAAATTTTATATGTTTTTTGGTTGTTTCCTTATAGCTGTGTGCATACGTGTGCAACTTTTTGATGTATTTTTTTGTCAGATTGCGTGTCATGTATTATCCAGATGCATTTTGTATTTTTTCACTCTCTTTTTTCTTCTTTTTGTGATGTGTAGATGGAGTTTTGTAGATGGAGTCCAAAAAGCGTATTAAAAATTCATACATACATATAAAACACCTACTTAATTAGTTAACAAAAACATGACTCTTGATGTTTTAATGCATTAGTTACAGCAGAATCATGAAACCTTTTTTCTCAGATTAAGATTTTGTGATTAGGTGACTCTGAATGGATTTTCACATAGCAAATGTTGACTTGCATGTTGTCCAGTCTTACATGTAATAATTTCAGACCCGTCTATATAATCACCCTTTTGTGAATGTAGAACAATCAGTATTCACAGGGATATGAAGCTGTTTTTATTTACTAGCAAGTTCAAGCATGTTTCTGCATGTTTCTTATTACGAAGTGTTGACAACCTATTTCTAAATGCAGCACATCTGATAAATTTGCTAAATGAAGGAAAACCCAGGGGCAGAGAAAAGAAGACTGGTGCTTTTTATGACCATGTGTGTGACTGTAATTAAACAGGAAATCTATCTGAGTGATGCCAGTCACCGACTGGTTGCAGTAAAGGATGAAGCGGTTGTGGTATTTCATATTGAAAGATAGAAATAAATCAATGCAGTCTGTTTTGGGTCAGTTTGTAAATAGATGATAATTGCTGATATGTAAGAGGTCAAATATTTACCTCTCAGGCGCAGCAGCAAACATCCATCATTGCTTATTCACTGACTTTGACAAGCATATTTGTAGCATGTAGCTCAATGAAAGTTTACAAGCTGAAGCAGAGGAAGATAAGACTTGACTAAATTAAATCACAGATTTTAAAAGCTGATTTTGTTCTAAGTCAAGAGCTGAAATGTGCTTTAAACACGCATTAACAAGTTGTGGTGGATTATAAAATAAAATAATATAAAAACAGAAATAATACACTCGCTGTGGGTCTTATGTCATTATACATAGGTTTACTGGCCTCATCACAAGTTTTAATTGTTGTCTGCTGTGCAGTCTTGTTTCTATAGCAACTTCTTCATCTTCGTTGAATTGACAACATGATTGCGTTCCCTGTGTGTAGCTGTGGCTTAGGTGGAAGAGCTGTTTGTCCATCTTCCACTAGAATCTTTCAGCTCTTTGTTCTGAAAGTGTGCTGGCTGCTCAGCACCAGCATCTTCAGTTTTTCTTTGCTCCACTATAGATTTTGCAGCACAAGGGAGTCCAAATGAGGACCAAATGACAGATCCTAACATATTAATGGTTGTAAAAGTACTTACAAATGTCTGTGCATGAAGACAGAGAGAGACCCCTGCTGGTTAACAATTCTCTGTTTCAGGTGATGGGAACCCAAAAGAGAGCAGTCCTTTCATCAACAGCAGCGCAGCCAGCGATGCGAAGAGCCAACAGTACGATGGCAAGAACATGGCCTTGTTTGAGGTACGGACCGTTTTTAGTACCAAACATACTGGGTGAATCAGTAGGAAAAAGTAAGGTGAGATAAGATAAGATAAGATATGACTTTATTGATCCCACAGTGGGGGAAATTCTTGTGTTTCAGCAGCAATAGAACAAAGAAGAAAAAAAACTTTAAACAAGATAAAAGAAAAACAACAGAATAAACTGTGCAAACAGTTGAAGAATAAAGAATCTCATATTCAGACAGTTGTGATGCAGACAGTTAATCTTACTAATAGGTCTCCAGAGGTATGATGTCGACTGTTTCTGTTGTGTTTGTAGGAAGAGATGGATACCAGTCCAATGGTCTCCTCTCTGCTCAGCAGTTTGGCCAACTATTCCAACTTACCAACAGGCAGCAAAGAGCATGAAGAGGCTGAGAATAATGAGGAGGGGGCACGTCCATCCAAAAAACCAGTCAAGGTGTAGTACTACATGTGATCATCCAGGCTATTTGAACCCAAGAAGCAGTAGCCATATGCCAAGCCATGCTGTGAAATAATAGTGTGTGTCCCTAAACAGGTGCAGATACTCTCTATATTTTCACGTGTTTAGTCTGTGCAACATAAAGACACTGCTCAGACCCCGTCACCCAGAGGTTCCTGCAGCGCTCCCAGTCAGAGCGTCACTGAACTCATTCTCGGCGGCTGTCCCCTGTGGACAAAACACAAGCAGGGACTTTCACCTGTCCCTTCATCTCTCTGTTCCTTTTCACACACATACCTCATGTATTGCTGTGCAGAATTTAAATGAGGACTACAGAGTACTTCAGGACTTCAGAAGGACAAGGACTACAACAAATCATTTTATATTTTCATAGCTCTGGAATTTATTCCAAAAACGTAGTTAGAAGCTTTCTGTAATCCAGTAAACCTGTTAATGAATTGTCGTAGTGACTATACTTACTAATTAAAGAGTGTATCATTGGCATATTTGATAGATATTTGTATTTTATTGGGGGATAGTTGTATTGACTTTTGACAAGTTGATAGCTTTTGCTCTCAGCAACAAAAAAGTACAACTGAGAATTTTATAATGCAAGTTATAAACTAAGAAGGGAAATCACATATTTTCTACCAAATTTTGTCTTTCTACTAACTGCTAATTCTGAAAAACCTGTAAAACCTTTGCCCGTCATTTCATTCCTTTAAAAGGCAAAAAACCAACAACAAAGAGACTGAAACCTCCGTTTTCACATCCAGATGAGCTTCGTGGAACATTTAAATTTTAAAATATTTTATTCATTTATTTTTTTGTGTTTTTCAGGCCCCACAGCTGGGCACTCTGATGGGAGTGTACTTGCCATGTATTCAAAATATTTTTGGAGTGATCCTCTTCCTGCGGATGACCTGGATGGTTGGGATTGGAGGCGTCTTCGGCGCCTTTATAATTGTCTTCATGTGTTGCTCCACAGTGAGTAGAACTTCAGACGTCGGCGCTGTCATCGGTGTGTTTGTGGATCCCTGTCAACTCAGAAAACAGATGTTTCATTAAAATAAGTCTGTTTAATTTAAGACTTTCCAGACCTGAGGTGATCTGCCAGCAAACCCAATAACTTTCCACCTCCCTTTAACTCTTTGAAATTTATGATATGCTACTCAGTCAATGACCGGGTATAAGATTTTTCAATTTATAACATACTGCACAGGGCAAATGAAAGTGGGGTTCAGGGGTTCATCAGTACTGAGAACGTGCTGATGAACTTATCTTAACATGCAGGAGAGGCATGACCAACACTCACTGAATAGGAGTGTACAAATATTAACCTTTAAAGATTTTGAGCGAAACTTGCCCGTCAAAGATCAATTATTTCTGCGTTATTGGTATTGTAAATTCTGTAGCATCTTAAATATTTTAATATCATAAGACTAAAAACTGAAATGCTGGAAAGAGTGTGGTGTGTGTGTGTGTAATGCAACATGGAGAGAGAAAAAACGGAGCTGGAGTGGGAGGGTAGAGTGGAGCAGAGTGGCTAACTGCAGCTTGATTCTGAAAAGCTACATGTTGGAATTCAGACTATGAGGGAATAAAATTTTCACCACACTTCATGGTAAATTAAGTCTGTAGGTGTCATCTTGTTAGGATTATGTCCATCTCTAGTTAGTCACACTGGTGCAGATGATTTTATGTCAAGTAATAATTTTGTAATCCTAAATCACACCAAATTTGTAAACCTCAATTAACATCATCATCAAAATATTGAAGTCACTGTAACACGTACACAATTCCATGATAGAGATCATTACTTCTGTAGGAGTCTACTATTACATAAATGTGTTGTCTTACTTACATGACCAGTTAACACAAAGTTAACACACTGTCTAAAATTATATTATATTATACAAAGAAGATATACTGTATTCTTAAATGGAGTTGACAAAAACAATTTAAACACCTCCTCGTACTGTATAATACAATTTAACATCAGCATATGCATCAAAAAGATAATTTCACTTAATAAACACCTTTCTTAAACATGTTTAACAAAAAAGTCTTTTTGCTGTAATGAACAGAGAACTTTTTGACGTTTTACTATATTAACCTTAACTAAACTGACTTCTGATTTTATATATGTGACATGTTGCTATTCTAAATCCTGTCTTCTCTGTTATGTGCTGCCTTTTTCAGACAATGCTCACAGCCATTTCTATGAGTGCCATTGCAACAAATGGAGTTGTACCAGGTGAGTGATGTGTCCAGGGGTCCAGATTCATATGTGGGACAAATCAATGACTCTTCTGTATTTTTGTGACTCACAGCTGGAGGTTCATATTACATGATCTCACGCTCACTGGGGCCCGAGTTTGGTGGAGCTGTTGGCATCTGCTTCTATTTAGGCACCACTTTTGCAGGTGCTATGTACATTCTTGGCTGTATTGAAATTCTGCTGGTAAGTGTCCTTTATTATCAGTAACTCACATGTTCATTTTTTTGCATGTTCCGTACATGGTTATTTGCAGAAATGTTGAAATATTATAACTAAAGGACAGAGATGAGACTAAGAATTCATTTATTATGGCTACATTATCGTCAGCTATAGGCCACTGGAGGACACTTAAACAATGCTTAAACGAAACTGATGCATTATTCACATTAGTGACTGCAGTTGCGATCTTCCTGGTGAGGACAAGACAATATTGGAATATAATAAAATAAATAAGTTGTAACAAACATCTACCACGAAAGTGAAGAACACAAAATGGACTAAAATGGACAACTGTTATTAAAAATTTAACTTGGAGTGTTTAATTTAATTTGAGCAACAATAAACAGGTAAATATATGATAGATAAGGCTTTTGAGCCCACAAGCATCAAATGCAGAAAGTGATGATTTAAGGTTTTTTATTCAATGTTGCAGACTAATCTGTGTTTTCTGATCCCTCTTTAACGTAAAATAACTGTTGTGGTTGTTGAAATAATTTCATGTCTGCTCTTTATGACTGTGCCACTTTCAATTCTTTTTGCAAGATTAGAACATTTTTCATTGTCATTTATTGTAATTTAATAACAGTGATTACCTGAGGCACTGGGCAGAGCATGTTATCAATTCCTTGTGCTTTTTCTTCCATCATATTCCACTACATTTGTCCCTGTACCTTCCCTTCCCACCAACTCTCCTTCCATTTTTCTATTCTTTCAGATTTACATCGTTCCACAGGCAGCCATTTTCAAACTTGAGGGCCTGGAGGGGCCCGAGGCAGAGATAGCTCTCCTCAACAACATGCGAGTGTATGGCACCATCGTCCTGAGCTTAATGGCACTGGTGGTGTTCGTGGGGGTCAAATATGTCAACAAGTTAGCGCTGGTCTTCCTTGCTTGTGTCATCCTCTCCATCTTGGCTGTTTATGCCGGAGTCATCAAGACTGCCATTGACCCGCCTGTCTTCCCGTAAGTGATTCGTTCAATCACTGGTCAAAGTCTCCACGATTGTCATGTCCAAGTGTGTGACAGTGATGCATTTGTTGACACTTTTGTAGCGTCTGCCTCCTGGGGAATCGAACTCTTGTCTCTAAAGGTTATGACATCTGTGCAAAGGTTATCGAAATAGACAATGAAACTGTGACCACCAAACTGTGGAGGTCTTTCTGTGATTCTGAGTACCTCAATGCGACTTGTGATGAATATTTCATCAACAACAATGTTACAGAAATACAGGGAATCCCAGGAGTGACTAGTGGCATCCTGGCAGGTAAGGAAATACTTATCTCTATAAATGACAATATTGATTATCACGAATCCGTCTCATAAGTTCCTTCTAATTCCTCCTCTGTTTTGTAGAGAACTTGTTTGGTAACTACCTGGAAAAGGGGATGTTCCTGGAGAAGCGTGGAATTGCATCATATGCAGATCCAGAAAGTTCCATATCCAGTGCCAGCCGCTATGTCCTGGCTGACATCAGCAGCTTCTTCACCCTGTTGGTTGGCATATACTTCCCATCTGTTACAGGTTGGCATCAGAGTGGACCACCGAAGCATTATTATAAACAATCTAAGATGACAGCTGACAGCTTTTAAGTAAAGTTTTATTAGTTCTTTTTAAGAAAAAGGTTTTAATAATGATTAAGAATGATAATTGAGAATTTGCTGGTTGCTGTTGTTTGCACACAAAAAGTTGTTCATATTAATGTTGCATCTTACTATATTTGTCCTTCAGTACCACCTTGTATCAACATGTTTTAAGTCCAGTGCACAGATGAAGAAAATTCAGAATTATTACTTTCCCATAAAGGTGTAGAGGCACAAGGCACGTGATTTTTTCACCTTGCTCCACTTGCAGGTATCATGGCCGGCTCCAACCGCTCCGGAGACCTGCGTGATGCTCAAAAGTCGATCCCCATTGGCACCATTGCAGCCATCAGCACCACATCTACTGTGTGTATCCTTCACTGAGCCAAGAGCATTAAAAAGATGACTTGTGGAACCTCTCAGTAATAAATTTTTTATGTGGAGTGATTTTTGGTCAAATAGTCTGGAAAATTGAATCTTTAACAGCTTTCCCCCCCAGACATGTCCTGTGTGGTTCTGTTCGGAGCCTGCATAGAAGGAGTCGTCCTGAGGGACAAGTAAGTCAAACTTTTTTGGATTCATGAAAATTTGATCCATGTTTAAAACCACACAACTGATCCTTCTGAAAATCCCTCCTGTGAACCTTTTAATTTATGACACGACCTCCAAAACCAAAAATCTGCAGACTGCGCCAGGACAGCGCATTTGATTAAACTTGTGACAGTTTTTATTTCACTCAACATAATTTGCAGTTGCCATCTAGAAATAAGGAGCCATATCATCTACTAATGTCTAGCCTCAGTTTCCTCTCCAAAGAAATGAATATCAAGCGATAAATGTTATAATCAACTGCATACATCTACGGGTCTACAGGCGAAGCAGCAGTCTGTTATGTGTTGGAAGGATTGATGAACAAGTCCTGACAGTTTTGGGGTCATTTGTCCTTTTTCCTCAGGTTTGGTGAAGGGGTCAACGGTAACCTGGTGATTGGCACACTGGCATGGCCATCTCCATGGGTCATTGTGTTTGGATCCTTCTTTTCCACTTGTGGAGCCGGGCTTCAAAGTCTGACAGGAGCTCCACGTCTCCTACAGGCCATCTCAAGGGATGGCATCATCCCATTTCTTAGAGTTAGTACAAATGCAGCATTCGAATATATGTCCATCATAAAAGCAAGCCGAACTGTAGGTTTCTTTGAGTTTGACTTAGATTTCAATACAACAAAATGTTTTGTGTATTATATATGTTGCCTGTTACAAGGGTGAAGAAACAAATAGTAATTCATAAGTACATGCAAAATCTAATTTTTTTCAAGCACTAAAAAAAAAAGCTGTAAAATTGTGATTAATTTAATAATTTTTCATTGTTGTAGGTGTTTGGGCACGGCAAAGCCAACGGGGAGCCCACCTGGGCCCTCCTCCTCACAGCCAGCATCTGTGAGATCGGGATTATCATTGCTTCCCTGGATTCAGTTGCACCCATTCTCTCCATGTAAGGAAGCTCAGTTTAACTTAAGAGTCATTGCTGAGGAGCTGCAGAATTTGTTTCTCAATCTTGTCCTCTCTCTTTTTTTTTTATTTCTTTAGGTTCTTCCTGATGTGCTACATGTTTGTTAATCTTGCCTGTGCCCTGCAGACTTTGCTGAGGACGCCCAACTGGAGGCCTCGGTTTAAGTTTTACCACTGGTGAGTTTTTGTGACGAAAACTTCAGACATATGTAGTGTGTATCATTTAAATGTGAGGAATGCGGAGTTTCAAATGATTTATTGAAGGTTTTCTTACCAAAATGTGCTGTGTTTCTGTCATGAGCAACAAGTAAATATGTTATTCACATTTCATTCCTCATAAAACACTTGCAAGCCAATATTTTAAAGTATTGAATATCATGCATTTTTCTCATCTGTGTTTACTAGTTTGCATTTTTATTCTACACTGACTGTGTGAGTTTGTTTTGGGCATCGATCCAGACGACAGTCAGTGAAGGTCCTCAGTGCACAATGTCATTTCTGTGTTCAGACCTGCCCAAACAAACTGCTCCTTGTCCTGGGGGAAAGGATTCATACATAAACACAAGGTCTGATCTCTCGTAGGACCACAGTCATATGTGAGATTGAATTAGATTATGATAATGCTGTGTGTACATTAAGTCTGTGCGTGTGCCTTCTGGCCTTACTGACACAGCAAACTAAAGAGCAAAAATTGTTTTCTCCGGCTCTGGTCTTTACTAGCCGCTGGCAGAAAATCCTAAATACTGCCAATAACATGTGAAGGCCTGTTCCCCACAGGGCTCTGTCTTTCCTGGGTATGAGCTTGTGCCTGTCGCTCATGTTCATCTGTTCCTGGTATTACGCCATAGTGGCCATGGGCATCGCCACCTGCATCTACAAATACATTGAGTTTTGTGGGTAAGTAATCCACAAGCAGCAAGAACAACAGAACAACAGCAAGATGAAAAAGAGCTGAAAGAAAACGTTTCACCATCCCGCTTGGCTTTGTCACCGTCATTATTGGCCTAGTTTATGGCACAAGTGGACTGGGCTTGATTTAATTTGACATTTAAAAACATTTTCACTACACATCACAATTCATACAGTAGCTAATTGGATTATGTGTTACACCCATTAATGTATAACAGAGCTGAGAAGGAGTGGGGTGATGGGATACGTGGAATCTCACTCAGCGCTGCACGCTTCGCTCTCATGAGGCTGGAGGAAGGACCGCCACACACCAAGAACTGGAGGTCAGTCGGCTCCAAAGAGTCACACTGTTACAATCCAAACGAACGTTTCGTTTGTTGTTTATGTTAATATGTCATTGTTAATAACAGGCCACATTAGCTTTCTCTTATCAGCACAAGCACGTCAGCTTACGGACAAATGCGACTTTGGTCTCACTAGGTGTTTGTGTGCTCAAAACTCTGCAGTCCTACTCACATGGCATTTAGCCAAAATCGACTTCTGTTTCATTGGATTTTGCTCCCTATAGTGTAACACAAACACCGTGACAAACTGCAGCTGCTGTCAAATAAACTTTAACTCGGGCTTTTTACAAGCTTAATGCAGTGAGAGGACACATGGTGACCCGAGCTCCAGCTCTGAACGATTCTGTTTATGGCTAAAGGGAAACAGAACTCAGTCAGTTAGTTAATGTTCCTGCTCTTGAAGACAACCATGAATAAACATTATATAATGGAATGATTTTTTTGATGCTATTCTTGTTCACTCTCCAATAATTAATGTGGTTGTAGTTACATTCATCACCCGTTGACATAGGAGAGTTTTGTTCACTCATTCTATCCTAGTTCTGTTTCCAATAAAGATATTGTGAGTTGGAAAGAATCAATACATTTAAAAACACATTGAAAGAACTAAAGCTATATTTTGCTGTGTTTTGTTTCACCGTGCATCTGCTTTTTTTGTTTTTCCAGGCCTCAGATCCTGGTTCTAGTCAGTCTTGATGCTGAGCAGACCGTGGATCAGCCTCGTCTGCTTTCTTTGACCAATCAGCTGAAAGCAGGGAAGGGTCTGACCATCGTTGGCACCTCAGTTCAGGGAAGCTTCCTCGACAACTATGCTGAAGTTCAGAGGGCAGACCAGGTCTATACAGTGTGAATTAATCTCATACATGTCTAACAGGTTTCAGTTTGGGCAACACATGCAGAGTGTATGTACAACAACTGTCCCCTCCTCCTCACTGTTGCAGTCTTTGCGTAAGTTAATGGAGTCAGAGAAGGTGAAAGGCTTCTCTCAGGTGGTTGTCTCCTCCAACCTGCGAGATGGGATGTCCCACTTGATCCAGATTGGAGGACTGGGAGGTCTGAAGCACAACACTGTGATGATCAGCTGGCCCCACAATTGGAAACAACCTGAGTACCACCAGCAATTTAGGAACTTCATTGGTAAGTCTTGACTTACAGGTGGAATAACGGCAGTTTTAGATGTCACTTAATGGATGTTAGCCTTGCCTGATAAGCTTGAATATGCATAAGCATATGAGCACCTTGCAGATATTTAAGCTCATATAATGTGAATTTTGAGTGATGATAACATCTTCTCCACCGAAATAATCATCTCACTGTCTTCATTACATTTTATAACAAAGGCATTTGTTCTGTTCCTCTGCAGAGGTGGTTAGAGAGACAACTATGGCTAGTCTGGCCTTGTTGGTTCCCAAGAACATCTCCAGTTACCCATCCAATGGAGAGCGCTTTACTGAGGGACACATAGATGTGTGGTGGATTGTCCATGACGGAGGCATGCTGATGCTTCTGCCCTTCCTGCTGCGGCAGCATAAGGTTCAAAATAAGGAAATGAGGAAAAACAAATAATTTGAGATAATTTGAGACATTGCATATTTGCTCATTATAAGTATAATATGTGCTTTGGTTTTGTGTTGCAGGTCTGGAGGAAGTGCAAGATGCGCATTTTCACAGTAGCTCAGATGGATGACAACAGTATCCAAATGAAGAAAGACCTCATCATCTTCCTCTATCACCTGCGCATTGATGCTGAAGTGGAAGTGGTCGAAATGGTGAGAGACTTGTCTTGAGACACAAACCAATCCCACATGGACGGGTTGTTTTTGAAACTTTGTTAAAAAATAGTTTTGCCGCCTTAAAATACTGCTTGACATAATTTTCGTAGTGCTTGGCACCTGTGTGATGCATGGAAATGTGTTTTCCTTTCGAAGCATGACAGCGACATCTCAGCCTACACCTATGAGAAGACACTGATTATGGAACAACGATCACAGATCCTCAAACAGATGCATCTGACCAAGAATGAGATGGAGAGGGAGGTAATTGGGAAATGTTTGGAAATATCATATTCTAAATTTGCATCACAGTGAAGTGAAGAACACTGTGTAATCTCTGACATTTTCCTTAACACTTATTTTCTCTTTAAATATCAGCTCTGGAGCAGGGAATTGGTTTATATTGAGCTGCTTGTGTCTGGACTTGTTTTTCGCTGATCTGACAAACGCGTATTGAATTCCAGAGGGAAATTACAAATTTCAAGCTGATGTTTTCTCAATCTTTTATGACTTTAGATCCAGAGCATTACAGATTCGTCCCGTGGGTCCATTCGGCGTAAAAACCCTACCGGTTTGCGCTCTCAGCACAGTGTTGATGAGGGAGCCAGTGTGGAGGAAAAACCAGAAGAAGAGGTCATTTTTCGATTACCATTCAAAGAGAAATATTCGGATTGTTTACAGTAACTTTTGTAGTACCTCTCATTAGGCTTAGACAAAATCTTCTGTTACTTCATGTATGTGGCAAATATGTTTTGTTTCATCACAGAAGCAGCTGTAACAATGAATATTTACTGTCCTCAGCGGCTGCTCAGTGATTTCCAACTGGCCACTAGTTTCCAGAGTTTCGCTAATACTGACGGGTGACGGGGGTCTGTTTTTTCTCTTTCACCCCTTCACACTGTGATGTCAGTCTGTGGCTATCTCCAATCCAAAGCAGGCACATCTGATCCATGGTAAAAATGCCTCCAAGCCAACCAGCCCCACCACTCCTGCTGGGCCTGCAGGGGGCACTGGCACCTGGACTGACAGCAAGGCTGCAGACAGAGGGAAGAACCTTTTGCAGCCCACCCAGAAGGGGCCAAAGACCTCTTTAACATGAAGCCGTGAGTCACCTGCCAGAGTCACTCAATTACAAGTTTACAATTTTTCATCCTTTTGACTCTCCATCTAATTAGAGTAGATTTAATCTCAAACAGTCAAATTTTGTCAGACACAGACTGTCAGGTTTAAATTCAGGTTTACTTGTTTTTTTGGCAATCTCTGGTCTGTTTCTCAGGCTTACCATTAGTTTACATGTTTGGTAAAGTTAAGGCTGCTCTTTGCCTGGTCAGCTGTTGTAAAGCATTTATTCTTTGTGAGGGTAAGAACTGTTCTGTCGTCCACCATGATGTGGTCTTATGTGGTCACTGAGAGCTTTTGCTGTCCCCAAGCTCATCAGCATTTCATTCACACAAAGAAGTGAGTGGTCTGTACTGCTACAGGTTCAAGTCCCTTACCTGACCTGAATCCAGCTGGCCCGTGTATTTCCCTTGTTGAAGGTACTGATCAATTCCATGTGACAGTAAATATACATTAATATGCTAGGTCACTCAAAGTTCTAGGGTAGTAGTAAATATTTGTATTAATTGACCCATTTTCCAGGATTTGAAGAGATGACAAACAAAACTTTGAACTCAAACTAACAAACGCGGCTTCATATGTGACCTACATTTAATTAACTCAATATAATTTTCCTTCAACATGCTGCAACAGGGAATGGGAGAACTTGTAAGTATTAGCATTTTATTAAAGGACATATTGATTGAGATAAGTACTGCAGCTAGTAGATTGGTTTGTAAACCAAACCTGAAAAGTCTTAATATTTCATTCATATTTCTACCATCAGAAACCAGAGCGATGTGAGGCGCATGCATACAGCCATGCGGCTCAATGAGGTCATCATAAAGAAGTCTAAAGAGGCGAAACTTGTCCTGCTCAACATGCCTGGGCCACCTAAGAATCGCATGGGCAATGAAAACTGTATCCTACATCTTCAATACATAGTTTTTATGTACTTGATACTTACTGTCTCACAAAATAAATATGTGTTAGTTTGCACAATGCCAAAATATAAAAAACAAAATGTCAAGCACAAAAATGTATCAAATGAATATATTATGACAGGTAGTATTAAAATGAAGATAGAGATCTGCAGGCAGGAGTAAAACTCTGGCAAATTACATCACCACAACAACATCATGTCCCAAGTGTCTATGATCAAAATTAATTCAAACCAGAATCTGTATTTAGAAAAAAAAGAGACAATAGAGTTCCCAGTGACAGATTCATAGTTCTTTTATCTGGGGATAAGATTTTTTCTTTCTAGAACATGATGATTATTTCTGCCTTTATAGAAATAGTCTCTAAAGACAGAAGAAAACTATTACTGAAAGAATTATAATAATTAGCTAATTTGAAAAATATTGGCAGACCTTGTGGACATGGATTTTTTTCTTATCCCTGTATAATACACAAAATAAAATTCCAATAAATAACTTGTGTAGTTGATAAATCTAGCAGTATTGTAAGGAGATTCCTCCCCAGTCAACCTCTATATAAGAGTAAATGATTGAAATCATAAAACAGTAAAACAGCTCTAGCCTCCACATTGTGTAAACATATAGCTTGGTTTTACATTCATGTCAAACAAAATTAATACATTCCTTCACTGTGATTGGTGCAAAGACATGGAGTTCCTTGAGGTCCTGACTGAAGGTCTCAATCGGGTCCTTCTAGTGCGTGGAGGGGGGCGTGAAGTAATCACCATCTACTCCTGAGGGACTTGAAGGTCTTTCAGCACCTACATGAACTCTGCTCTCTCCTCCCTCTCCAGTGTTCCAGTAAATTCCTGCCACACCTGTCCAGTCACCTGAAACCACATGTTGTACTTCATGTGACCACAGCTGGGATGTAATCGTGTAGACTTGGCTGTTAGAGTCTAACCATTACAGAATTATGTAAGAGTCACATTTCATATTCTCGGCCTGTAAGCTGATAACAGCAAATGAGTCAAGCGTCCCTTATGCGCATATAATTGTGTAATCAGAAGACTGCAAAGGCTGACCGTGCCTTTTGTTAAAACTGTTGTAACAGAGGATAATAAAGGCTGAGTGTGATAATGATGGTACAACTAAGGACAAATAAAATAAAGAATACAGGAATGTAAAATAAAATAAATACTAGGAAACCAAGTCAATCGAAGAAGTTTTAGACACTTCCGAAAAATTTTATCATCACCCTTTTGTTCCTGCTTATTTTAAAAGAGGAATGTTTTGTCTTTATCATTTTTATTTTATATTATTTATCACTGATCATATTTATCTATTTATTAATCTGTCATTGCCCTGGGTTTTTTTTTTTTTGATTGTATAGTTAACAGTAGACATGTATTATTATTAGAGTAAACAATATAAACTCCTGATAATAGAGTTTGGATGAGGATGTACCTGTGTTCATTCCATGTATTGACTTTATTCATCTGTAAAAGCAGAAGTGGGAGGTGTATGTAAATATGTACATACATTCCCAAAGTAGAAAAGGACTAATTGGATCATATAGACGTCTTTGGAAAGGACAATATGTGCTCGGTGTGAATGCACCCTGTTAATTTCATGGGAGAATATAGCGAATAAAAATGACTTTATAGCTAAATAATAATGAATTAATAATAATCAAATTACAAACCGTAGCAATAATTTGAAACAAGACATAACAAAAACAAGTTATTCATTTTGAATTCCGAGAGGTGAAAAAGCTTACTGTAGATTATAAGAACAGTTTAGACATTTATTTTCTAAACTTCTGAATTACATTAATACTATGAAATATATGGGAATTAGCTGTGATGTTGACAAGCTAGATACATACAGAAAATTAGAGGAACCTCAGCCACATTATCTCATACACGTTGTGTGTATGAGTGTGTATGTGTGTGTATGCAAGGACGTTTATTGTTGATTGTGTCTGGTTTGGTGACTTTTGACCACAGCTTACAGTTTCTCACATGCTGTTCATGTGCTGTTCTGTCGTGGACATTCACATTTGACACCAAATCAACTTATTGTGTAAACATTTAGTAAGATATGAGCAAGAAGAATATCTTGCCTCACAACATGTATATTTTGTAATATCATAGAAACATAGGATCTAGTATTGAGAGTTTATTGGACGTTTTAATCGTGTGTGCAGATATATGATTTTATATGATTCTCCTCCCTTTAGTAAAGTATTTTACTCACTAAATGCTACACTGATTTCGAGAAAAAAGAAAAGGTCTAGCATTTCTTTTTCCCAGAAAATCACACGAATTCTATGTATTTTAGTTTTCTTAATTTTAATTGTATTCACATATTGTTTTGAATGCTGTAGCTTATTTGGGACCTCACCTCACCATACACACATCAATGTTTTCTTTTTGTTTTTCTGCAGGTATTAACAGTGTATATTAATCTGGTCTGAAGGAGTTTAAAGTTATGTGTGTGTGCGTGTGTGTGTGTGTGTGTGCGTTTTTTTGCGGCTACATGCCTGTTTGCTGTATGTGTAAGTGATGACACTGCATTGTTGAGTAACAAGATCAAGTTAACATGGGAAATTTGTAGACAGATCTGTGTATTTTGGTTTAGAGATAGCACATGTAATATGAGACGGTACGGGTTTGGAAATGTCTAGAAAGCCGTTTGTATTGTCATGTCAATGATTGTAAACTTCGTTTTATGTTATGCCATGTCTTATTGAATTATGTACAAGTAATGGTTTAAATAAACCATTTTGGCACAAAATGCAATAAATTATTATAAATTGCAATACAATACAGCTCAAGCATCTACATAGCCTCTTTTCATATTATATCTGCACTTACTAGCTTATTAGCTGGATAATATGGGACCTGTCAAATCTAAAAAGTGAAGGTTATATGTGGACTGTAAACACAAGGAATCAGGATGATGTACAGCAGCTGCCAGATGTCTCCAAAATGATGCCAAATTACATAAACCCATAAGAAGCAAGTTTCCCATTTACACATATAGAAGAAAGGAAACAATCATAATAATGTCCAGATGCAGAATATCTGTGGCAAGTCTGAAAGGTTGGATTTAAAAGCCACTGCAGACTCAGAAGCAGTTTATGAATGCAGTTAAAAACGGTTCAAAAAGACTCACTGAGACACAGCTCAAGTTTAAAAACAGACGAAGATTAGGTCAATATGTATTAAGAGACTCTGCCTGAAGGCGGATTCCAGTATCAGTATTATCTGAGGTAATGTGGCATCTGTTATAACATTCAGCTTTTATGAGAAATGTGCAGAACCTTGACTCTTATATAAAACTTATGCTTCAGATGGATTGAACATTTTTCTAAAGTTCCGTCCTACTTCTGAATGAGCTTGGGCTGCTCTGTTGACTTTGCTTGCTTCATTTTGTTGGCCTGACAGTCAGAACAGAGAAAGTGGTGACTGCTGGAAACTCTCCTGGCTGCTCCTGCAGTGAGGGAGCGACTATGCAATAAAGAAAAGGACAGCTGTGCTTCCTGCTGCCAAATGAAGCAGAAAGCTTCATGCCATAACTAAGATTTTATGTCCCAACTAACTGACTCTGAGGCCTGTTTTTAGGTCCTTCCACTTTCTTACATTTTTCCAACCAAAACTGATATTTCTTTTTTTTTTTATCTTTCCTATTTCTTTTTCACTATAAAGACTTTGTTTGGGGTAAATGCATAAAAAAAAACTTTAGGTATCTTGTGAAATAACTGTTTCTTACATCAATAACACAGACATTTTCTGCAACAAGCTATTGTGAATTTATAAATGAATGTACATGCTATACAATAACCACTAAAATGCTGATCTATCAGGATTGTTGCATGTCTTATTACAAAGTTCTAAGTCCGTGCAGCAGTATTTCTCTGACAGGATTTTTTTTTCTTTTTTTGGAAAGAGCAGGCTTGACTAAGCCTTTGCCCTGTCTTATCTAAACAGATAAAGCCCAGGCTGCAAACGAATTTACTGCCATTTGCTCCATAGAGCCGCCATGATGAAGAAACAATCGACCAGCCTGCGCGTGAAGCTACCTGTGTTTTTGTTTGTCATACAGGTGATTATTGTTGCCCTGTATGCTGCCTTTGTCACCTACGATGAGCACACAGATGCCAGATTTCAGACCAATGAGACTAACCCCATGGACAATGCAGTGTACAAGGACTACCCTTTCTTTACTGACATACAGGTCATGATATTTCTCGGCTTTGGGTGCTTGCTGGCATTTTTCCGACTTTATGGCTTTGGGGGAATGGTTTTTAACTTCCTCACGGCTACTTTTGCCATTCAGTGGGCCATTCTGGTGCAGGGTTTCTTCCAGTTCAACCACGATGGTAAGATCCATATTGGAGTGATCAACCTCATGAATGCAGAGTTTGCCTGTGCTGTGGTGCTGATATCTTTTGGGGCAGTGCTGGGGAAGACCAGTCCGTTGCAGCTGCTGGTCATGGCTCTGCTTGAAGTACCAGTGTTTGCACTCACAGAATGGGCTGTGCTCAAATATCTGAAAATCAATGATGCAGGTGGATCTATTCTAATTCATCTCTTTGCCTGTTACTTTGGCTTGGGTGTCACCTTTGTGCTATACAGGCCTCAGCTAAATGAAGGCCATGCAAAGGAGAACACCAGCTACCAGTCTGACATCCTTGCTGTGATGGGGACCTTATTCCTCTGGGTGTTCTGGCCCTCCTTTAACTCAGCCGTAACCTTAAAAGGAGACGACCAACACAGAGCCATCCTCCACACTTTCATCGGCCTCAGCGCCTCCACACTCACAGCCTTCGCGCTCTCTGTGATGCTGAACAAAAACGGTAAGCTCACCATGGCCGATGTTCAGAACGTGACCCTGGCTGGAGGAGTGACAGTTGGCGCCTCTGTGGACATGATGATCTCACCTGCAGCTGCATATGTTCTGGGTATGATGGGTTGCACTGCATGCATGCTGGGCTACAAGTACCTGAGCCCCTTCTTAGCACGGCGCTTAAGAATCCAAGATCAGTGCGGAATACATAACTTGCACGGTTTAACTGGACTCATATCCTGCACTGCAGGCATATGTGCCATACTTATGGCCAGTGAAGATGTTTATGGCCCCAGCTTGTATGAGATTTTTACCCATAGAGCCCCAGTGGAAGGGGACCCTAAACTGCAAGAGCTGCAGATGTTGATCCCTGGTTTACAGCCAGGCCTGGGGAGAACTGCCAAGGAACAGGCCCTTTACCAGGTGGCCGCAGTGTTTGCCACCATTGGGGTTTCAGCGGTGGGTGGTGTCCTCACAGGCTTCATCCTAAAACTGCCATGCTTTGCATCACCATCTGATGATTTCTGTTTTGATGATGAGCCATTTTTTGATGTTCCACCAGACTATGATGCAGCACTCAAACTGAATACAGTCACAGCTGAGGACTGACATGCAATTGTCAATAAGTTGAACTAATGAAGAACATTTATGAGACACTGTCGTACACTAAAACATCCAGTAAAGGTGCTTTCCCTTGTCCAGTAGATGACACGTTTATGACTGAAAATAAACTCTTTTTAGCTGTGTGCTTTTTTCTGTGTTTCTTAGAACTTTGTCTGTAATATTATCAGTGTAACAGGAATTTAAGATCAAGCCTCTTGAGATGTACTGTCTACAATAAACTTCAATGAATATCTTAACAGTATGAATGATCAGAGATGAGAGCCAATGTGTTGTAAATATATTGAAATGAAAAAACATTTGCAGAAAAGTACAAAACTATGTGACTTTCTATTAAAAATGACAGAATAATATTTGAACAAAGATAAAATATTACCGTGACTCATGGCAACGTCTTTCCTGTGAAAGGTTGACATTTACTTTTATCAGCCTCTAGATGGCGACACAGAGCCTTGAAGTCACAGGGTTCGTTTGATAGGAAGCGCGCCCCGCCCGGCCGGGGGGACACAGCAGCAGGGGACGGTGAGACGAGTCCCACCCTTCTACAAACAGAACAGCTTTAGCGGAAGTTACAAACACTTACATCCTGTAACCTCCGACTCATGTTACATATAAAGTTACCAAATATTTGTTGAAGATTGTTGACCCGGTCTTTACAACTTTATCTGTTTGTTCTTCCATCCTACAGAGACAGTAAATGCCGCACATGTGATCTGTTGACCTCATATGACTCATATTTTACATGAAATGGATTGAAGTTCTCCTGAAAAGCAGTTGTGTATAATGATCAGACTGATATGTTGTATATAACTTTTTGGGTATGTACAATACAATTATTACCAGTCATAATTTTAATTTCAGATATCAAAATGAAACATATATTGATCAACAAGTATCCACACATGTGAATGTATGCACTAGCATTCTTGTTATACTCCTAATTTTACTACCAATAATGCATTTTGAACAATCAAAATGATATATCTGAAATGTTGTTGCTGTTGTTTTTTCACTTCGGATATCTGCATCAGATCAGGTACAGCTACAGTACATCCAGAGCACTGCTACAAGCTAAAGTTAGTGGAACACTTCTCTAATTCTGACCCCTGGCGTATGTGTCAGGGCATGTGGCCCTCAACCACTACATGTCTATGATGACTTCGACACAACAAGGAGACAGCAACCAATGCCGATCCCTCTGCAGACCACCAGCTGCTAACACTCACCTCCACATACGTCTAAGCTGCACTGAGCTGAATCAATGCACTTTAGTCAGTTGTCCTAGGAAAATTTAAGTTGTGGATATCTACAACAACAATTGTAGTTAGGATTATGCAGCTGCACAAATGTATTGTGGATATCTGTTGATGGATATATTTTTTCTTTTTGGATATCTGAAATAAAAACTATAACTGTAATCGAATTGTAGATTATCTGAGTTGGGAATTTTTTAACGTTAGAATTATATTGCAGATATCCACAATATTCATTCGGGATATTTAAATTGATGCTGTATTGAAAGGCCAGTGCTCATGAATGGCAAATGTGTGTAGAAATCTGAAATATTCTCTTTGACCTTTTTACCTTTTTCAAAATATTTATGTCAGCTCTTTGGCAAGTTGATAAAACAGCTATTTATAAGCTCCATTAGTAATCAAATTGCACAGATACCTCTTATCTTGAGGCCAAAACTGACATACCTGTTCTCCATCAAAAAGCACTATTTCCACTTCCATGGGAATTTATATACCATACTGCAATTTTTACAGGCAAAGAATGATGCTTGCTCTACGATTGCATCCCTACTATGATCTACTGTGAATGCTTCAGTATTCTTCGGACTTTGATCTTCTGGCATTTAACTACTTCAACATAATTTCAGCTGAAAGCTGTTCAAACTTATCATTCATTATTATCAGATGTATTCCTCTTTTTTTCAGCTATTTTTCTCATTCAAATAAATGGAGATAATTTTCTGCTCCTCTTCAGCTTTGTCCTGTTTCACCTTTATACTCCTCCAAGACTCCTCTTCCATTCAGCTTTTTAATGTATTTTTGTTTTTATGCAGTTTTTTTTTTATTTCTGCTCTCCTCTAGCAGATTGGTGATGAAACCATGCAGTTCTTCTGCTTCTGCTCCTAAACTTTTTTCTGTTGGTAGAATACCTGTACTGGACCTTCTTTCACTTTTCTGCCGTGCATGGTGCAGACATTTGCGGCTACTGTAGCTCAGCAGGTAAGGCAGATGTCCATGGGCTACAGGGTCAGTGGTTCTATTTCCAGTCCCTCCTAGCTATGTGTCAGGTGAGCAGCTTGCATGGCAGCCACCATCACCGTGTGTGAATGAGGAGCAATATTGTAAAACTAAAATAAATTAGTATTTTCCAGATTTGACTTTTTCACTGTTTCTGAGGCAAAGTTTTGATTCTTTGTTGCCATGTGTCTGTATATAAACCTGTGTCTCTTCTGTGTCACCCATCTCCTCTCTCGCTCTTTCATTTCTATGGAAACAGTCACTGTCTATCAAACAAACACAAGCACAAGCACAAAAAAGTACAAGACAGAGACAGAAAAACACTGGATTGATCTGAATGTTGACAGGTAACTCGTGCCTATTTTAAACACTATTACTTTTCTGTTCAAGGCTTTACTTAAAGTTGAAATCCTCTTTAACTGTCTTTAGATTGAGATATTAATGGTTCTGCATACTTTGATCTACTGAGATTTCAATTTTAACATGATATTAATAGCATTTTACTATTCTTAAGGTGTTTGACTTACACTTTGCATTCAGCTCTTACATTTTTACAATTTCCAGGTTCTTGCAACTACTTCAATGTTAAAGCTACTTGAGGCAAAATGATTCAGCTTTTTTAAATTAGTTAAGTTTCACTTTAGCTTATTTTCACTTTTTCAAAAAGTGAAAATAATTTTTATAACAAAACTTTCAGCTATTTCTAAACAGTTCAGGTTCCATTTAGTTTAGTTTTGTTTGTTTGTTTGTCACCAATTTACATTTTTACAGCAGTTAAGCTTTTTTAAACAGCAGTGCTTGGAAAAACCTTTTAAACTCTGAAGCATTCAAAGTGCATTTTCTTTTTCAAAGTATTTTTTATAGGTTGTCTAAAGGCTTATCCAAAGGCATGTTAGTATAAAATTCCCTCAAAAAATTCTTGAAGTAAAAGTCAAAACACAACGGGAACATGCACCAATAGACAATGAAAATTGTAACTGTTTCCAGTCAAGATTTAAAAGTATTAGGTTAAATAAAAGATACAACAGAATATGGAGAAAGCAATTAAAAAATTATTAAGGTTAGCAATTATTGGTACTGCACTTCATGATACAGTGGAATCTAGTAGAGAACAAAATAAAATTTGTAATATTTGTGTCAACCTGCAAATATCAGAAAAATCTGAATTCATAAATACAAGAAACTGTGACATATACAATAAAAAAGACATTTATAATAATCTTTGGATTCAACTAAACTATTTAAGCATTCATAAGTCATAAACTGTTCTCCTTCATTTCACGTGCCATTTTCAACATATTGTGTTCATGACTCCACAAAGTTTCTCATTATTTCCAGGTTAACAGGAAAGTATCACAGTTTCAGTGTGGTCTCAAACAAGAGTGTCTTGCGTCTCAAGCTGTGGTAGCTAAATGGTTTACCCGTCACTTGGCTTAGAAACTAAAGTTACTATAGCAGTCAGATAAATGAAAGTAGAAACAATGAAATCCCCGCATATACATATAATTAAGTTTATATTGTTTAAATCTGTGGTGTAGTTTTCTCCAGGGTAAATTCAGTTCACGGACGAGTGTGTCAAATGCTACACACAGTGTGTCCGGTAGGTGGCAGCAGTGCAATTTCAAGTATTGCCGTTGTCGTAAAAAGAAAACGACAAAGAAGAAGAAGAGGGACGAGAAGGAGGAAGGGAAGCGTTTGAACATCACGCTACGACTTACTGCGAATATCGGTTACATAACTTAAAAAATCGTGTTTTCATCTCAACTTAGTGTGATCTACAGAAACGAAGACGTCGGGACGACCATCTCCAACAGCACATTTTCCGTGATATTTTGTCTTTGGCACATCATTTCAGCAGTTCCAAACGGTAACGTCTATGTTTGGTAATGAAGCCCGCACGCTGCCGCGGAAACGCTGTTAGCTCGCCATATTGCCACTTCACTGTTAACTTAGTTCTTGTATCTCACAAATAAATATATTGTGTGTTTTTAGTAGTGAGCTTGTGAAACGATGGTAGTTAACTAATTATCACATTTATCTGCATGTTTGTTGATATTTGTCTGTCGAGTCGAACGTTGCGGAAAATGAATGCCGCTTATTTAAAAAAAGGCCGTCGAAACAAGCTAACGTCGCGACCACGCAGACGTAGCTTAGCTTCGCTGGGTGGCTAGTTAGCATTAGCTTCTTGTTGGATGCAACGCGTGTTTGCCCCTTTCACGCCACTAACGTTGACTACAAGGTTAAAAACGTTATGTTTTATTCTCACTTCCATCACTATCGACATTTTATTATTTTTAACGTGATTAGTCGAACATTTGTGTTTTAACACTTCCAATAAATGTATTGAGGGTAAAAGAAGGAAGTTAAACTACGGTTACTTGAACCACTGCCTGCTATCATTCCTCGGTAGCTCATTTATTTTTAGCTGCCCCCCTTTTTTTTAACTGATTGAGAAACTTCTCAAATTAATATGTTGTTTGCAGCCTCTCTAATTTGAATGGTTTTATTCAGTGGTTGCATTTTTTTAGGTTTAATTGTTTTTTGACTAGATAAATCAAATTGATTAGGCCACTTTAAACCGCCATGGGTGTTGCTTACAAATTTACAATTTTCAACGTTACTCCAAGTATATTCAATAATCCCCCTTATCTCTCTCACATAAGCAGTCAACTTTGAATCAAACTCAGCAATTAAAGCATTTTTCCATGCAACTGAAACCTGATTGTTGTCAAGGGATGAAATAATCCAGCTATCACATATAAAATACTAAACAATCACTTGCTCTAAAATAAGTACTTGCAGCAGTACTTTTTGTCTGATGTATGTAAACATAAGTATTTTTTTTCCACAGGATCATTATGGCTGACGAATTTGACGTTGAGGCCATGCTGGAGGCTCCGTACAGAAAGGTGGGTTGCAGATTACAGAGACGAGGCCTGTTTCATTGTTATGATTTACTCTTAAGTCCTTATATATACTACTGTGACAAAGTTTACTTGAATGTTGTGTGGTGTGTGTGATTGAGTATTTAAAACGCAATACAGAATTATAAATAAATCCACATCTATCTCTCTTTATAGACTTCCCTAATGATATCTCACCTCTACTCCCATGAATTCATCTTTGATTCCACTGTGAACTGTGAAAAAAAGGAAGGTAGTTATTGCGCATATACTGATGTACTGTGGTTCACCTTAGGATTTAAAAGAGATTCAACCTAGAACATCCAATCCCCATTCGGTTTCAACAAGGTGAATGCCAATGGTTGATAAGCCCATCTGTACCTGTCCAGCAAAGGAGGCAGTATTCAGATTTACAATCTACATGCTGTCAATGTTTGCGGATGCAAAGGCGTTTATAGTCCAATTAAAACCCTTTTTTTTTTTTTTTTTTTTTTTTTTTCCTTTTTTTAATGGGAACACACGTCATACCTTGTGACTTTCGATAATAATGCGTCACTCCCCTATCAACGTAGGTAATTCAGCATTCATCGAATGGCTTGATAGTAAGACATTGTGTAAGGTTGTCTGCTAAGGTGGTGGTTTTGTCAAACTTTTCTGATTTCAAAAGTTGTAGTTCCATGTTGTACTTGAAATCTTAAAAGAAGTTATATTATAGTTTCGTGTCAGAATACAGGTGAAGAATTTTCTATGGCTCGTAAATATGAATACTGCCTCTTTGCCTTAGTCAACTGTAATGTGAATTAGCATCTTGATTTTGCATGCTACACAACACCACAGATTTCTAGAATTACTGTAAAATACTTTTATCTGGCTTCATTATTATAAAATGAGTTGTGAAGTAAAAAGGTTAAAGTATTACTTTATAATGGAACTTAAAGATAATGGTAGTCTAACACGTGGCTGAATTAATGGATTTTTTTATTTTAGTTTTTTTTTTTTTTTTTTTTCCCCTTGGGCGTCAATATTACTAAGAAGTGTGAATCCCTGTTTGCTTCAGGGCAAGATGTGTGACAGAGGTGGCATCGAGCTCTTACAGTCCAAGAAAGAAAATGGGTGAAGATCACTGGACTGACACCAACCACACAGGATCTTTTAGTGGCCATGCGTGGTCACATGTTTAGGCACAAATAGTGGCATTGGTACGACCTATTAGAAGGGGGGATCATGGAGATGACCTGGCATTTGTCAAAGCATCCTGAACTCAGCTAATATGTTGGACACTCTCCTTTGACTGTTTTGTTGCATTAAGTACTGAGCAGCCTAAATGGAAAAAAACAGGAGTGGGATGGGAAGCTATTGGGGTGGAGAAAGCACACTGTCCAGGCATGACAGTAGGAAGTTTGAAGTATTATTATTAATTGAATATATTCTGCATTTTCTCTTGTCCCACCCCATCCCCTTTACCTTGACGACTTGAAATGTTTCATCTACGTCCTCATGATGTTCTTCTATCAACCTTGCTTAGGATGAGATCAAGTCTTCTCATGCAAGTGAACATGATGACCAGAACAAGAAGTAAGTTTTGTATATCTGGCTTTATGCAGAAATTTTTAACCACAACAGCATCGCGATGTAACTTTTTATTTTTATTTATTTTATTATTTTATTTAAGAAAAAGGAGGAGCCGAAGCAGGAGCCGGAGTCCGGGCTCTAGGAAGAGAAGAAGCAGAAGCAAAGATAAAAAGAAGGGCAAGAAGAGGAGTAAAAGCCGTGAAAAGAAACGAAGCCGCAGCAGAGAGCGCCATCGCAGCCGTTCACGGAGCAAGGAACGGTCTGGCCGGTACAGAGCACGCAAGAGTCCAATGTATGTGAATTTTTATTTTGTTTTTTTTTTTTTTACTAAATGGTTATACATTGAGAGAGTACATCATAATAATAGTTCTGGCATTCATTTAATCTTTTGCAAAGATATTTAGCTTTATTCAACACTGACTAATTATATTAACTATAAGATTATATTAATTATTGAGGTTGTACTTTGCTATTGTGTTGAACTGATCTGCAATATACAGAGGTGCTTCAAATTATTCTTTTATACAGATTTAAATAATAATTACTGTCAGTTGTGGTACATCTGACAATTCAGTACGTGGTAGACAAAAGTTGTTCAGTAAACAACCGGTTTCAGTGTTCATCACAAATTTGTTGTAAATAGGATGTTGGTAATATCTGCATTGAATTATGTAACTGGCCAAAGCAGAACCCCCTTCTACTTCCTCTATTCAATGTTGTAACATAAGGTATAATTGAAAAAACATGTTTTACATTTCAGTCGGAAACGATCCAAAAGTCGGAGCCCCTTCAAAAAAGAAAAGAGTCCCATCAGGTGAGATGAATTTTTGTTATTTTGAGCCCACCAAATTCAAAAATGTCTTGAGATGTTTAAATGGTACTTTATTACGTTTTTAAATCAACAGAAATCAAACAATGCATTATGGTTGACCAAAACATTTGACCAAACATTTACACACTGAGGGATGAAAGAAGTTGTCTGACATGATAAGCTGCTCTGCATCTTGGCAAAAGCAGTTTGTGCTTTGTAAATAGGCTTTTTAAATGTGTCAAGAAGCATTTATATTTATTTTTGTTTTGTTATTATAGGCAACCAATTGACAATCTAACACCTGAGGAGCGCGATGCCCGCACAGTCTTCTGCATGCAGCTTGCTGCAAGGATTAGAGCTCGAGACCTGGAAGATTTCTTCTCAGCTGTTGGAAAAGTCAGTAACCTTTTCTTTTTTTCTTTCTTTTTTTTTTTTTTTACTCCATGTCTAAGCTGGAGAGTCTGTGTGTAGAAATGATAATCTAAATGACCACAATTCTGTCTGTAGGTGAGAGATGTGAGAATTATCTCAGATAGAAACTCTAGAAGATCAAAAGGCATTGCATACATCGAGTTTGTGGAGGCTTCTTCTGTTCCACTGGCAATTGGATTGACTGGCCAGAGGCTTCTAGGAGTTCCCATAATTGTCCAGGCCTCCCAGGTGGGTGTTTTTTTATTAATGTCATCTCAATATTGTGCAATTTTATTTGTTCTACCCACAGTCACTGAACAAATTAATACATAGCTCCATGGTTTGGCAAGTGTATTTGCCCCATTTAATAAACAGTCTTATCAGCACTCATATATGCGTACTCACATATAGGTTACACAAACATAAGGTTTATGCAAATATCAAATTAAAATGTGCCAGCAATGTAAGGAACTCATTTAGCTCTGATTACACTGGCTTGTAATATCTCAGGTATTTCTGCATTGTGGCTCCTAATGTTTGAGATATTCAGTTACATCTCTACATTTTCTATTTTTCCACATATAATTGCAGGCAGAGAAAAATAGAGCTGCAGCTGCAGCCAATAATCTGCAGAAGGGCAGTTCGGGTCCAATGCGACTCTATGTGGGATCTCTGCACTTCAACATAACTGAAGAAATGCTTCGAGGGATCTTTGAACCATTTGGAAAGGTTGGGACTGAATTTGTTCCTGGAATGAGAACTTTTACCTTCTTGTTGAACCTGTGCTAAAATAATTTGCGTTTTGTTTCCAAAGATTGAAGGAATCCAGCTCATGATGGACAGCGAGACTGGAAGATCTAAAGGATATGGCTTCATATCGGTAATTACACCGTCTCTGCATCATTGACAGTGTGTGTGTTCGGTTAACTTGAATCCAACCTCTCTGCTTCTTGAAGTTTGCAGATGCAGAATGTGCAAAAAAGGCATTGGAGCAGCTGAATGGCTTTGAGTTGGCAGGACGTCCAATGAAGGTCGGCCATGTTACAGAGCGCTCAGATTCCTCGACAGCCAGCTCATTCCTGGATAACGATGAGCTAGAGAGGACCGGCATCGACCTTGGCACCACTGGACGTCTACAGCTGATGGCTCGACTAGCAGAAGGTTTGTTTAAACTGTACAGTGGCATAAATGTTGTATGTTATCCCCCTACCCCCTTAAAGTATGTTTGAAGTGCATTAAGGTACATTAAGGGTAAATTTCACAACTTTGAGAAATACAGTTGCTTCTCAAGCAATAATTAGTAACAATCAGATTATCTTTGTTTAAACATCCCTTGGTTTGCTTTATTTGTTCAAGTAGAAGATCTTTACGTACTTAATTTAATGTCATGACAAAGTTTTCACATTATAGTGGGACAATTTGTTTTTCTAATCTAGCTCCCACCTGTTTCAATGTTATCACTATTATGAAGAAGCTGTTATATGTAAAATCATACATTTTGCCTTTTAAGAAACAGTTGTCATTTTTCTTTATGTACAGGAACTGGCCTGAAGATTCCTCCTGCTGCGCAGCAGGCTTTACAGATGACTGGGTCCATACCGTTTGGAGGTATTGCTGCTCCTGCAGGTGAGGCTCTACCTTATGGAGATTATTTTTTGGTTTTTGCATTTGTTTTGTAGAAAATTCAGTGACATTCTTTTTGTTTCAGTTGTTCCAACCCCAGCTCCAAGCCAGGCTTTGAACCTCCCATCACAGCCATTGGCCACACACTGCCTTCAGCTGTCTAACCTGTTTAACCCACAGTCGTAAGTATCATCCTCCTCATTTGGATTATTTCAAAATTTTCCCAAGTTTCTCATGTTTGTATATATTTGACAGGTCTAATACATGTTTGTGGTCTTGACTGGTCTCTTCAATCCCTTAAAGTAATTATCTGTACAATTGGTGGAGGGACAGAATAATCTGGATTGTTCTGCATAAAAATTAAGTTCTACTGCCTCTTATATAGGACTTTGAGTTAGCAAAACCAAGGGGAGTGTCTTTAGGTTTCATGCATTGGTGCCAAATAAAAAGTCATTAAGTTCAGCAAGATGACTACAAATAATATGGAATGGCAGAAATCGGTTTTGTTTTTCCATTTTGAATAAAGAATAAGTGGCCTTCAGTCTCTGAGACTTGTTCAACCTCAGCTTTTTAAACGACTTAATTTCTAATGTTTCTGAATCTTTTACAGAGAAAGTGATCCTTCCTGGGCCGCTGAGATCCAAGATGATGTGATTGAAGAGTGCAACAAACATGGAGGCATTGTCCACATTTATGTTGACAAGAACTCCGCTCAAGTAAGTTGGTTAACGTGTGCCAATTCATGTGAAGTCACCCAAATAACTAACGATTCCACATACCTTTTATGGAAATTAAGTACATGGAAAATGGCATTATGCAACAAAATGCTATTTTGCAGTCATCCATTCATGATTGCATTGGTACACTAAATTTTAACATTAACTGAATTTCTGTTTTAATAAACCTTGTACTAGTCAACTGTGCCTAGCATCCACATGTGACAGACTTAATGCCTATTAAAAGTGGGAATATGTTTATTTTATGTAAATGTCTTGTTTACATAGGGAAATGTGTATGTGAAGTGTCCCTCAATACCAGCAGCAATGGCGACTGTAAATGCACTTCATGGACGCTGGTTTGCAGGTATGTCAAATGTAATTTAGCATTGATTCTTACAAACTGAGACAAAATATGGAGAACAGCTGCTAAGTTTGAACGTTTCTTTCCCTCCCAGGCAAAATGATAACAGCTGCCTACGTTCCTTTGCCCACCTACCACAACCTCTTCCCTGATTCAGTAACGGCAAAACAGCTTCTAATGCCGTCACGTCGATAATGTGAGACGCCTGTGAAAGTCAGTGTAAATACCTTTGCACCCATGGAAATGCAATTGGAACAGAGTGATTGATTGAAATTAGTTGGCTGTATGTAATAAAAGTTGGTTCAACTTCGAAGACCTTCACCATTTATAATTAGGCAGTTATTTCAGTTTCTTTTCAAATTTGTGGGGTTGTTATACAGTACTGCTGAGAAGTTATCTGCAGGTATCTATTGATCTGTATGTTTTTAAATATTACTGTCTGATCTGCTTGTTTAAATCCACAATTTTAGATTAAAAAAATAGTTACAAAAATGTGTTGGATTAGTAAGCCTTAAATGACAGAAGTATATCAATGTCAATAATCCTTTGTAACTTTTTACAGCCATAATTTCATTTTTTTTGTATGAGGGCTCCCAATAAACTTTGGCAAATTAGACATGCATCTCCCGTTTTTCCCTCTCAGTGAGTTTGGTCACCCCAAATTAAATTAAACATGATTCATGTTGTAGGTCAATGAATTAAAACCCTTAACCTTGGATAGAGACAATTGTCTTTAAATTTGGACAGTACAGGTCTGTGGGAGACATGGTGCTTCACTCTGAAGGGGGGAAAAATGAATTTGAAGCATTAGGTTTCCAGATTTAAACCCTTCCTGAAATGTTGTATTTTAAGGCAAACTTAGCTTCCCTATAACGTACCTTTAAATCTGCTTTCCTCTAATTACTAATGTGACAAATCTAAAACCTGACAAGGTCAGAAGAATGTATTTAAAGGTTTACTGCCCTGCCACTGTATTTGAAGGGCATGCTATTTACTACAAAATATCTGGGGGCAGTCAAAATTGTAGGTTGGATGAATGCAGCTAAATACAGAGTGCACATATGTGAAAAGAGCCACATTGATGAAACAATGTTGTATCGGCTGAGCGTGTGTGTATAAGAAATTGAGAAAAATCTAGCATCTGTGCACCACCAGCTCTGTTGCAAGACTTTCCAGAGGCTCCATTTATCTGGGCCCTCTCAAAAAACATTACAGTACAGAAACTGACTCTTTGTTGGGGGCCAACAAACCTGTTCTTGTTTCATCCAGAGTGGACATGGGGTGAGGGGCAGTTGTAGCAATATCAGACACAAGTTTCACTGAGACCTGAAAAAAGTACTCCATAAAAGACCCAGTGAAAAAAAAGTTTAAATTAACTTTTGCTCAAGAATAAAAAATATAAACCTGGAAATATGTTTAATAATTTGGCCTTCATAATCAAACTGCCAAGACAGTGCAGGACGCAAACCAGAGAAAGCCCGAGGGACCTAGCTCAAACACATGCAGGGACAACTACAGCATATCCTTGTACCTTCTCGCACCCAGCCATGGTAAGATCAAATCTACCATGAAAAATAAAGGCAATTATAAATTTCTGCACATGCCAAAGTTATGCTTTTTTTTTTTTTAAAAGCACAGCTTTACCACACAGCTGCAGGAACACAAAACTGCAGTTCTCAATGACAATCAGGGGACCCATATGTTTTCCCACATCCTGCCTCAAGGTTAAGTAAGGTTAAGAGCATGTACTACTAGAGAAATTCACAAATGGTGATTTAAAAACTTATTTTTATCTTAGAAGGAAAATTATGAACATGCATTGGTTACTGTGGTTAGTTAACCATACCACCTCCAACAAGCACAGAGCACTGCTTTCTGAGGCACAATTTCCACAGTCTGAAGTAGATAAACTGCTCTGATGACTGTTTAACAAATGACACAAGACAGGTTTAATGCATATACTCTATACTTTATCTTCTAACAAAAGGTAATGCAACAACAAAATTGTTTTAACTTCACAAATCGTTTTAGTCTCTAAATAGAACATTTCCTCTTCACTTTCTCAATTTGCTTCCTCCAATAATCTGTTGACATCTGGAGGAAAAAATTAACCCAAGTTTAATCATTCGTGGTATGTCTGTAACACAGCATGATAGGATATTAAAATACATTAAAAGATAATAAATAGTTATAGAAAAAAAATCTGCAGTTATAAACTAAATTGTAATTTGTGTGCAACTTAATGTAAGATTTAGTCCTCTCTGTTCTGCCCAGCTCCCACTCCCTGCTCTGATACAGCTTTGGTTTCTTTTCGCACTCCAAAGCCTGCACAGCCCTTCAGGAAGTTAATATCAAATTACAACAAATAAGAATGCTACAAAATGTATGAAGCAGAAACCATTGCTCTTCTATGATTGGTCCGAAGCATGTCATGCTTAAAGCAAGTCTCTACACTTCTGGTCAGTGAGTGTCATTGAATATTTCCACTGCACGGCTCCACATAATGTGTTTCAGCATATTTCTTAAAACAAAAAGTGGAAAAAATGTTGCACAATGTACCTTTAATAGCAACTGTAAACCCAGAAGAGCTCCTCACTTTTTGGGAGGGCATTCCTTTGCCTGGTGAGCCTGCAGGACAGCAATCGCCTCATCCACCTTAAAGAAAAGGGGGGATACCATAAATAAGTCTAACATAAAAAGCCCCCACAATATCATTGATGTCTACTTGGAAAGGTATTTTTTAAAGTTTACAGACACCTGAATTTTTGTACACTTCTATAATTTTAATTGTAGAAAATTCATTTTGACAATGTTCACTTAATAACCTTTAACTAAGCAAAGATTGACTATGTATTCAAGAGGTCACTGAAATTCCAGTGGTCAAGCTACAGAGCTTTAGACGTCCTGCAGTGGAGATATTTCAGAGAATCAAAAAGTAAGCATAATTATGCCTTAGCGTGCAGGGACTCTGGTGACTCCAACATGTGCAGCAGCTCCGAGTTGTCGATCTCTAGCAGCATCCCAGTAATTTTTCCAGCCAAGTTTGGGTGAAGGGCATGAATGAGAGGATACAATCGCTCACCTGTGTGTCAAAGCAGAGAAGGTGGGAGAGCAGCAAACAAATAACGGAAGCTGCTCGAATCTATATTAACATAAAAAAAATGCCAAACCAAGCAGCTGTTTCTGATCCATTAGAGGTGCTGCAGCTAGCATAGAGGCAGTAAGCGGCTCTTGGCCTTGAACGTGCACGGGTGGTTCCTTCACAGGAGCAGGAACAACCTGCTGACGCAAAACAAAACACATTTTTACTATTCATTTCCATCTGCATCAACTAATAAAGACTTTCATTCAAATTTCGTCATCACCATATCAGTTGCCTGAAACCTTTTTTTAATTTGTAACGTTCAAATTCTACATTCAAACTGTCATTTTTCACACAACCTTTTGTGGGGTAAAGTTTTTTTTGGTGCACTGATGCAGAACAACCAATGGTTTATCTCCAATGTTTTCTCTTATATGTAATAATAACTTGAAATGGATATCAGTGCTCTCGGCACCAAATGTGGCATCGACTCTACAAACTGTTTGCGGACCTGTACTCTTGTCATGGGTGCAGGTACAGGAATAACCTGCGGAGGGTTCCTCACTGCAGACGAGTACTTGTACTGGCCGCTTCTGGTCACAACAGGCATGTCAGTGCGTCCTCCTACAGTCTGGGTCCCAATGTTGTCTGAACAAAGGCATTAGACATGTGAGACCCTTGACTGCACCTGTTGTTGTAACTCAGAACTGATACATACTTGTCTTCTGAGTAGAACTGATGATGCGTGGAGCCTGGGTAGAAGCCTGTCTGACTGTAGCGATGACAGCTGATCCCCGACGGGGAACAGAACCAACAAACTGGGTTGAGCAGGGACCTAAACATGGGGACCACAACTGTCATTCTTTATACAGCATAATCTGAAAGTGTAAATACGCCACAACGTTCAAGATCAGCCATAACATTATGACAACCCACCTAATTGTAATGTGGGCCCCCCTTTAGCCAAAAAGACAGCTTTGACCCACCTGAGATTAGACCCTACAAGATCTTAGAAAATGTTTTCTGGTATCAGACACCTAGACTTCACCAGAAGAATCTTTTAGTCTTCTAAGCTCTGAAGTAGATCCTCTGTGGATCTGGCTCCCACCATACATGCTGGTCTCAGCTCTTCCCAACAAGAACTCAAAAATGACTTGAAATGTGATTTATCAGACTAGGCCACCATCTTCCACTGATGTGGTCTGGTTCGGCTGCTCACATGCCCATTGTAGGGGCCTTGTGGCACATGGGTTAATATAGGCACCTGAAACATTCTGCATCCCCATACAACAGATTGAAACGTAGCATGTGTTCTAGCACCTTTCTACTGGAATCAGCATTAACCTTTTTAGCAATTTAGTTTTAGTTGCTCTAAAACAGTCATCATAATTGTCTCTTAAATCATTCAGTTCCAACATATAATCTTGAAGGACTAACTGTTTAGTTTCTGCCTAATATATCCCACCCCCTTCCAGGTACCATTGTAAAAGATCAGTGTTATTCAGTCCACCTCTGAGTGGTCATAATTTTATGTCTGATCAGTGTGCATCGATTGTGAATATAAACTCCCCAATCACCTTGTGGTCTCTGTGGCTGTCCTGTCCAACAAGGTACTGGCCTCATGCTGCTGACAGCATTGTGGTTGTAGAAGGAGCGGTGGGAGGCTACAAGATAAGTGCACAACATCAAAGTACATACACCAAGCCTTTTTCAATAACTGGCTTATGACTAACACACAGGAAAATTAGTTCAAGCAGGCTCTAAAATGTATTAGCCATGGAGCCACCAATCCTTCAACTAATGGTGTATGACTTGTTTTCAGAGCTAGGTTTTAATGCCCCATTTGGCTGTGTTTGTTACATTTTATTGTAAAAAAATTTTTTTTTAAATACTGCATTCTACATAGCAATAAAATTAAAAACAATTTTAAAAGCACAGATCAATTGCTGGAAAACCACAAATATTTACCAAATATTTTTCCCCAAACACTGATTAGAAATGAAAACACAACAAACAATGAATTTAAATGTTGTAAAGCACTGAGGAGATAATAATATTCCCCGTCTCGTATCACTGTTCAAACATTCATACCTGCGGGAGAGACATGTAGTATCCAGCCTGCTGGTAGGAGTCAATGATGGGACTGGTCATGGTTCTCAGTGTGGCAAGTCTTTGCATGTATTTGTTGGTAAGGATCGCTTTGCGCTCCTCCCTGCGCTGAGCAAGCGCCACATACAGTGGCTTGGTTGCAACTATTCTTCCATTCATTTCAGTTACTGCTTTTGTTGCTTCCTCAGGAGAAGAGAAACAGACAAAGCCAAAGCCCTTGCTTTGGGAGCCGTCTGTCATCACCTACAGGAGGGAAACAAGTTTAAAGGTGCCTACACACTGAAATTTCAGCTGTGTCTTATAATCGGAGAAGCCACACTGAGCAACAATGATCCAACAGTCTTTATCTATAGACAGGATGCATTAATGCATCCTGTCTATAGACAGACTGTCAAGATGCCCTAATTTTTCTAGGTGATTTAAACATTTTTGATTATTGATTTAATAAATTCTGCTGTTTGCAGCTAGCCACAGTATGATTTGTGTTAATGATTTGTTAATTTTGTGTTATTTTTTTCTTAATTCTACCATTTTCTTGACCTGTAGCATTTCTTGTTTTGCTGCTGATTGCTCTCAGGACTCTTTCCAATTGTCCAATGATGAGTTAAAGTTTAAATTTAAGAAAGTGCTAAGATAGCTGAAAGATAAGCTAATAAAGCTAATAATGGAACGCTTGCAGTAGCGGTTTTCCTATGTGTGGAAAACATTAGGAGGAGGAAAAGAACGTGGACCCCATTCTTGGCTAAAGACTAGAAGCCAAACTGGGATACGAATTTTACAAAAAGAGCTTAACGTAAATATGTTACGTAAGGTGAATCATTTCATGCTATATGGCTAGATGGTTAGAGGAGTAGACGCAGATCATAGCAGCAGTCCAAAATTACATTACATATTATGTCTTTACTATTATTTTCTTGCTGGTATTACTTGACTCATTTGTGTTAAAGCTGTATTCTGCATTTCTTCAATGTAATGTAACTTTGATATATATTTTGCATTAATTATTACTTTGAGAAAGCTACTGCAGTGTTAAATGTTGTCCAGTGAAATCCAAATAAATCCAAAATTCACACAGCCTTTACATTTACTCCCCAAACATCTACTCAAGGAATCACACACCAATAATAACCACACAAAAAATAAAGGCAGCTCATTATAATACCTTAGCACTAGTAATGGTGCCATAAGGAGCAAACTCCTTCCGGAGTCTTTCGTCATCTATACTGTCATCCAGGTTCTTCACATAGAGATTCACTCCCTGGAATCAGGAAGAGTGGGAAATGAAAGCTGATCTTTTCCAAGCATTTTGCCTGTTTGTTAAACCGAACACAAAAGTGCAATGCAGATCAACTACCATTCCAAATTCATCAACTAAACTAAAACTTCAGCATGTAGTCTACGGAGTGGAGTTGACTAAGTGAACTGCTATGAACTTAGCAAGTAGGAGTCAAACGGTTTCATCCTGGAGAACTGGATAAAGACGGTCTTTGAAATCAGAAAGCCAAACAAACTCAGCTCTTAAAGGAAAGGACGCCCACCCAACAGCCTTGATTTTGAAACATTTGCATCTCCTGAAAATCTTAAAATTGCTAGTCAGTCTGCTGAAAGCAGTGCACATTATTAATTCTGGGGTAAAATCATTATGACGCCTTAGTTTGACAATTTGGAAAATACACTGCTTATCTTTCTTTTGCAGTTAAGATGGGAATATCTTTACAACTTCCACATCAGTCTATTATAACTAATAATAACAAATATAACAAATACCTTCGGACAGAGCCACAGTAGTTTATTACTGCCTCTATTATTCATGCTAAGCTAACCACATCTCGGTTGAAGGTTCACACTAGTCATACCTCTTTTTGAACTCTTCCCAAATAGCAATAAGGCTTTGCATTTAATATAGCGGTACCTGATAACGCTGGATGCGGTCCTGTTTGATCTGATCAAACTTGCGCTTGAGCTCCCCTTGTCGTTCCAGACGCTTCTGAGCCCGCCCTACATAAATGATTTTCCCATTGATCTCCTTTCCATTCATTTCATCAACTGCCTGGCAAAATACAAAGAGCATTAACAGGAGAAAATCAAGACATACAACACTTACAATTTAAGGTGGTTAATTAACAAGACTGTTTCCCTTACTAACTCAACTTCTTTTAGCTTTTGATTTTACTTTTACTAATTTGTCAGATGCTTTTATTCAAAGCAACTTACAAGTCAGTAGCAGACACTGGGGACAACTTTCGGGTTCGGTGTCTTGAACAGGGACAGTTTGACGTTATACCCAGGAGGACGGGGATCGAACCGCTGAACCTGGGGATTTATGGATGATCGCTCTACCAACTGGCCTTTTCTGGCTGGAATTTGCCTGACTCCATTACAACACTCTTACACACTTACCAACTTCAGTGTATTTTCCTTATCAAGCACACACAACAGCTTTAAGGGGTTGGCATACACAGTGCCTGGTGACAATCCAGAGATACCAATCAGAGTGTGTAAAGTTCAAAATAGGACTGGGTATAAAAATCTGATTCACTGTTATCTATATATGCTTGCATGAGAGGCACCTTAATGCAAGTTAACTCATTACGTCTTGTCACCCTCCATCATCTGAAATGATCATGCCAATGTATGCTGCAGATAACAGAAGTTTTAATAATTCCTTCATTCATGTTGGTTGCTTGAGTGCCTTTTGCCTCTGCTTGATATTTAAAGGTATCAGTAAAAAAAAAACTAAGAAAGAAAACTGGTGTACACTGTGTCTGCCACTATAACAACTTATTGCAACATGAAAGTATCAATTTTCTCAATTGTGTAAATTACATGCAGTTACTGATAACGCGTCTTTTGCAACTGCAATGAAATGACTTTGTTTTTATTATTTTACAGCCAATGTTACAGGTCCGGCCTGATGTCAATATAACAGTCCACTTACACAGAAATCCTATGTAAGTGGACAGTAGGGCTGGAATGACAAGTGAAAAACTGTCCAAATTAGTTCACTAGTCTTGGCTCTGTGCACTTACTGTAGGCATCATTTAGTCTATTTGAAATTGAGGTTGAGGCATACTGCAAAAAATTGCTGATGGAACTTTGTGCATTCCATATCTAACCTGGTGAAACATTTGGCACATATAAAGTGTCAAAGCAGCTGTCTCACTTGAAAATGGCAGGGGACAAGCAACTATTCATGTAATATATGAGAACGTCTAACCATGATGATGACAGCTGTTGTATTGTAAATAATAAATAAATATTGTTCAGCTTTTGTCTCTTAATGCTCGTATTAGCAGACATTAATCATAACTTTGTTTTACAGTGCTCTCAAAACCGCCACTTTTTCATTAAATTTATGGCTTTATGTCTTGTAAAATAGAAAAAAAACCCACACTATTTACTGTTACTTTTTTGTTGGACATTTCCAGGTGATGTATTAAAAAAACAAACATAATATGCACTCTAAGCATTAGTGTGGTTTACAGCAAAATCTGTGCTGTTGTGGAGGAGGCAGGACTCCAGCATGAATAAAGTGCTTGACTCAAATAAAAAGCATGCTAAAAAACAATGGGCTGCCTCCTTCCCCACAAAAAAACTGTTACCCCAGAGCTGTGACTTTTGTGAGCTATTGCAAACCTTATGGACATAACATTTTTACGCAAATTACCTTCTGAGCATCCTCGTGGTTAGCATAGTTCACAAAGCCGAATCCTCGTGAACGCCCCCTCTCATCCTTCATCACCCGCACACTGAGGGTTCTCCCTGAGATCACGCAGCAGATTAAGAGGTTAGCTACATCTTTGTCACCATTGCCCTCCATTGTTATCAAAAAAAAAAAACTAACTAATCTTTGTATAGGTGATGTATTTCTCAATGGTGACCCTAGGTTTTTTTTTAAATGTTGGATCAGGCACGTCAAATCAGGTCGGTTTTTACATCACCAGGAATGTACAGGGAATGTGTGAGATCTTCAGGTAAAATCTATTTTGTTTACATTTCTCTTCATTAGGTTCCACACTATAAAGAACTACACCAACTTCATATGTGTTAATTTTGGTTAAAAAAAAAAAAAAAAAAAAAAAAAAACTGTCAACTCGCACCTCTTGGATCTTCTGCTGTGGCTGCTTCTTTCAGTGGCTGGAAGCAGAAAATATTGATGTTTGCCCGAAAAGTGTGACTACCTCAGAGATCCTGGTGACCTTAAACTGCTGTAAAAACAGTGATTTGAAGCCCTTGGTGAAGCATTTTAGAAAAAACTAGGGTCACCACTGATGCCTATGTCTGTGTCTATGTCTGATGTGATTTTTATTAGTTTTGGGACAACAATGTAGGTCTATGGCACTGATAAAAAAGATAAACTAAGCTGACAAATATATACAGTGAGTAGACAATATGCTGTGGGATTCACTGTCTTATGGTCATAGTTGAAAACAGACCTAAGTTTTTTAAATAACTGAAATTGTTTTTTTTAAATGCTGCTGAGCATGAACAACAACAACAAAAAAAAAAAAAAATCTTACCAAACGCAGAGAATACATCCTTCAGTTTCTCGTCACTGTAGTCTTCACCAAAGTTTTTGATGTAGACATTAGTAAACTTCATAGCTTTGGTGCCAAACTCCACTTCTCTTTCCTTGCGGGACTTAAAGTGTCCAACAAACCTGAAAAGAAAAAATTAAGAGATAAATCGAGTAAGTTAGTTACAATCTATACCGTCCATAGTGTGGAAAAATTGGGGTATATTACACAGCATCAAAAACAACACAAGAAACAAGTTTTAAAAACATAGAAAAGTCAAATATTAAAAATTAATTAATATTTTTTTAAATCACATTTACTTTTGCTAATGTGTAGTTACTTCACTAATGGATTTAATAAAATTTTTCTACTGTTAAATACGAAGCCTGTACAGGAAAGATTTATGGTGCCCTTCCTTGGTGCAAAACTTTTCAGTCCTTTAAATAAAATACACACAAAGACAACAAACCTAGAAATAGGTCCTAAGTATTCACTGACCTAGGGCGAGACAACTGACATTTTTTCCCCAAGGAATGGGCCTCTGGGTTGACAAAACCAGATTCCAACTGAAGTCTACCTGCCTTTTGACTGAGCAAGAAACACGAGTCAAGTTTGGAAAGGTCAAAATCTTCAACAGCATCCATTCTACACTACTCTTTGCCTCAGCTTATTTTGTCAGATTGCATATTTGCCATGGTTTGAAGAAATAAACTCATCAAATCAAAGTATTTTGTTCACTCACACTTTCCTGTCATTGAGGAGCATTCCATTCATGGTTTCAATGGCCCTGTTTGCAGCCTCCTGTGTCTCAAAGTGAACAAAGCCATAGCCTTTGGATCCCTTTTCATCACAAACAACCTACAATGACAAATATTTTAATTCACACAAAGTATTGAGTGAAAAACAGCCACTAGCATTTAAGGTATAAATCTTTGGTCTGCTATATGGTTGTTCCTTTTAAGTGGAAAAGAGCAGAAATAAGAATCATGTCACTATTTAACAAAAATTAATTGTCCTCATTAAATATTACAGATGCAGCACTGATCACTGATTCTGTTCCACAACATACTGTGCTACCACATGCAGTCATTGGTCCTCATTCCTCCATTGGGTTTTTATTAAAAAAAGACACCCAGAGATTTTGATGGTGTAGAAAATTTGATGTTGCAGCAATCATGCAATAGTCAAAGGAAGATCCAGGCCACATACCTTGCAGGATAAAATATTGCCAAAGGCTGAGAAGGTATCATAGAGCGCCTTGTTGTCAATAGACTTATCCATGTTCTTGATAAAGATGTTGCCCACACCTGACTTCCTGAGTCCTGGGTCACGCTGAGACCACATTATTCGTATTGGCTGACCCTTGATGACATCATAGTTCATTGTATCCAAGGCACACTCCGCTAAAACAAACCAACAAACAAAAATCTTTTTTCCTTAAGCCCACTGCTCCATGCTGTGTCCAAAAGTCACATTAACTTTCACTTTAGTTAAGTCTTAGAATTCTTATCATAGTGTCTTATCAAATCTAAGTCCTATCAAAGCCTTTATTATGCAAGTTTACCTTTCATCATTTGCAAATAATTTATTTTATAAAAGAACTACAACTCAGAGACTTATTTCAATTGTACCAAAAGCAGAGGGGTGTCTGCTGTGTTTAGGGGGTGTGAAGTTATGATGTTTTATTGTGAGATCATAGTGGTCCTCAAGAGTCTTCCTGTTTCTCATCCAACTCCTCACATTTGTTGCTTGGGGGGGAACTTAATCCATGACTATTATCAGTAATGGTTGTGTAAGATTTAAATAATGTTAGCAAATCAAGAATTAGCTCTTCCGCTGTTATAGTTTTTAAATTAATGCAGTTTATTCACGATGTGTGCGTTATGTCACAGGGGACGCCATGTTAGATATCACAGCTAGGTAGCAGAACACAAACTGTTGTGTAAAATGTCACTGAGGTAACATGTTTTCATTATTTTGAGTAAATAACAAAAGCTGCCTTAAAGATCTTTAAAAAAAAAAAAAAGGCTTCTATAGAGTAATGGGACTTCAGACAAGTAAGTAACAGTAAGTCACAGTAAGTCTAAGAATCAATGATGCAACAGAAAATTAACTGTATTAACATTACTTTTAATATTACATTATTCATTTAACACATTTTATAATCCATGAAAGAAAAAATTAACTAAAGATTAACTAAAGTGGGTACTTTACCATCAGCTGGTTGCTGGAAATTTATGTAGGCATATCCCAGAGATCTGCGGGTGATAATGTCTCGACACACACGAATTGACATGATGGGTCCGGCAGGAGAAAATTTTTGGTAGAGCATGGCCTCTGTTACGTCAGGGTGCAGGTCTCCTACATACAAGGAGGCGAGGGGATATGATGGTCCACCACTGTTCATCTTAGATCTTCTGTAACAGCTATTTCAAGAAAAAAAAAAATTATGTGTGCTGTATTTGTCCAGGATCACTGGTGTGCTAACAAAATGAGGACAGTGTGACAAAGTCGGATCCCATTCAATCTCTACAAGACAAGAGTGAAATGGTGGCAAAGCTTTGTTGAACTTTGTGGGATCTGTCAATTCTAAGTCCCTGGCTCAATGCAATACAGGTAAAAATGAAAACCTGCTTCTTGTGACACTGGGAAAACGTCACAGAAAATGCAGGTTACTTGATTACCAACACCAGGATTTTTTAAATTACTATGCAGACAGTACAGACTATGAAAGAACAGTTTACTCACTCTCCGGTTCTGTTCATGTCATGGTTGTTAGTGTAGTTCTGTATAGTTATTGGTAAAGCAGGACAGTAATATATATTTCAAACTGCTTTTAATTTAATTTGGCAAAATGTAAATGTTAGTTTTAGGAATTCAGCATAGAAAGAGAAGGAAGATCCACACTTCTTGTCAATTGTTAAAGAAAAGAATCTGCATTCTATTTACTCCGATATACAAATGGAACAAGTTAAAGTAAGGCGATGAACATCAATGAAACACACTAATAGTACAGTTTCAAAACAACACTGGTCAGTTCTTTCTATTTTCATAATTTTGCTGCTTTTGTCAACGAGAAGTGAAATAGTGGCTGAAGACCTTTGATCACAGGCGGCAATCCCTCATCCTTTATCACAGCACAGGGCTGCACATATGAAACACCTCTAATATTTTAGTTTACTAGGATTTTTGCCTCCTCTGAAATAAAAAAAAAAAAAAACTTATAAACGCTGCAGAAAGAAGGACTTGCTCCCACCTTACTCACCACATAGGGACGTATTGCTGCTAGCACGAGCCACAGGCGTTGCAAAGGTAAAACTACATGACATTATTATCTGACTGAGTTTCCTCACGGTAAGTTTGGATTTTTCTTCGCCGTTCACAACGGACCGAACGGTACCACGTGCTGGAACCATGACGAGCACGTGGCACGTGTTTTTTTTTTTTTTAAAAAAACTCGGTCCGTCCCACCCGCCAACACACGGCGCTAAATGCACGTGCTTGGCTGCAGTTTAACGGCAACAAATATGACCATGAAGTGGAATCCAGATACTTATTTAGAAAATCTGGGGAGAAACCCTGTGTCGTAACCCTGCTAAAGTGTGCCTTTATTTCAGTCGTTAAATAAGTTAAGACAAACCTTAACCTGAGCCACCAGTTTGTTAATGTTAATCAACTTGTTGTTAAATTGTGTTAGTTAGATTTACAACGTTACTGCAGTTTACACCCATATCGTCATTTTTCAAATTATAACGTGTTATACATCCAGACTGGAGTGGTACTGTCATTGCTTTCTGTCATCCTGGCAAAGTTGCTGTGGAGAAAGTGTAAATCTAAAAACGTATCATATTAACATTCAACGGTTTCATACGCTAAACGTAGTTTTAGTTGGTGCATTAAACTGCAGTAAGTCGGGGTTGCTTTAAAAAAAAAAAGCTTCTTAGCCAAAACCCTAAAAAGCAAGCTAACGTCAAGCTAACTTCTGAAATCTATCAATTACTTAAAAGCACCAATAATCGCAAAGCTGCTAAAACATTGAGCTACTCGAGCCGATCAAAGTCGACAAGATTCCCATTACTTACAGCGTTTAAATAGCCGCAGTTTCTACCGTGTGAGGTCAGAGTGTCGTGCAGTGCTCAGACACTTTCAGCGCGGCCCGGACGTGGATTTCGTTTAATTACGACCGTGGAACACCTGCAGGACCCATCCGCGCAGTGCTTCTGCCCGCAGAACACCTTATTTTGTGTGATACTACGCGATGAAAGCTAGTGTTCGCAGAACAAAGGCTAAAAGTTTATTTCACCCTTTAGTTTTTACCATTGATTATATTGTTTGTTTGTTTGAATACTACACAAACTTAAAACAAAATCTTGTGAACAAAAATGAAGACGTAATTTGCCTGTTATCTTAAACGAAACTTTATTTCACTGAATGGTCTTTGACACTTTCCTATTTCTTACATGTATAGTGAAACTAGAATGGTTTTAAGATACATAAACACAAAGCTAGAATTACACCAACCATTGTTTATCTCCATTTTGTCATTGATTTTTAGAGCTAATCTAAATTTTCACAACCACGTGTGTGCACTGGGTAATAGACTGTTACAGAAGCAAATTTTAGCCATAAGACTTGTCAGTAAAAACAAAGCAAGTAGATACCTGATATACAGACAGGCTTCGTTCCACATTCACTAACTGCATTTTCATCAAGCATAACAATTAACTGACATTTTTTTCAACAGAAGATCTCAATTCATTGGAGCATTGTCAGAGTAAAACAGACTGTCAGCTATAATGTGGAATGGTGCCTTCAACTACAATATGTGGAATGTAGTGGTGATTCATGGTATTGTGACACTGAGCTTCTTTCCAAAGTGATGGGCTTCTCCAAATTGCACCTTCACATTAGACCTGATTTCTGATGCGATCATTCACAAAAGCTATCTTCCACAGTTGAGTGATGCACATGGGTAAAAACCAAGGTCAACATTTACTAATTTTACATTTTTCTGATCTAACTCGTTCTTTTGAGATTTCTAAAACAAGCAGATGCTGCAACCCAAATGACAGAGGTTGCAAGAGAAAGCCAGGCACAAAAATGTGTTTGGAGAAAACAACCGCTTTAAGAGGAATATTTTGCAAGCAGGATTGATACAGTGTGGTAAGACATTTTCAATTAACATCAATAAAAGGTTACTTTAAGTTTTACATACAGATGATAGTCAAACTTGCAAAATACATGGAACCACATTTACGCACATACAATTTTCATTGTACTGAGATCAAGCAGCACCTGAACAGTGAGTAAAACTACAATGACAATCCATACTTATTTCAATAAACAAAAAGGAGCACTGCCTTTCCAAAAGCCTACTAATGTGGAATGTCTTATGTCTCAACATATCTAACATGACAATTTAAGGGGTTCCTTAGAACTTTGTGAATTTGTGAACATGATCAAGGAGCATTACACCAAGATGTCAGTGTCACAATACAGCCTGCCTCCTTTCTGTATGAGCCCACAGCAGAATTGCAGTTAGTTGAATACAGGATTGTACGTGTCTGGTAATTCAAACACAAAACTGTTAAGAGTTGTGAAGCAAATGGAACGCCTACCGTCACAGTGTTTGGTGGAAATAAACTGCCAGTTTAATTACCATACACTAAAACCTGTAAATATTATGAGGAATCACAAATAAGAAAAGTAACAAAAAAAGGGAAAATGCACAACAAACTAGCTGGGACAAAGGAATTTGGAAGGACGTTTAGATTTCACAACACCCCCCTCCCCCCGCAGTCTTTCACATCCATTCACTCTTTCACATCCATTCACTCTTTGTCACTCACTACATACAGACACACAAAAACTGACAACAACAACATGGACTCACTAATTAATACAATGTTTCCACAAAGTGACTGAAACTGCTAACAACTGAAAATTACCCTGTCACCTCACAGTAAACTGAGAGGGGTAAACTAGTTGGTCAGGAGCAATTCAGGCTGTTTGTCATACAGAAGTGGGAGGGGCTGATGGAGTGGAGGGGGATGTATATAAGCTGTCTGTGTTTAAGATAAGAGTGTAGGTGGATTAACAGTGCAATTCCATTAGTTTGCCTCCTCTCCGGCCTCTCCCTCATCTGCTTGGTTTTCTGATGTCCACAGCTAGGAACAGAAAAAAGAAATCATTATTTGCTATGAATTAATATATTTATTAAAAAAAACTATAGAGAAAAACCCATCAACTTTAAACTCACAGTCAGGTTGTCCCTTAGTAGTTGCATGATCAGGGTGCTGTCTTTGTAAGAATCCTCGTTCAAAGTGTCAAGCTCGGCAATTGCTTCATCAAATGCCTGAAATACAAAAAATGTAACTTGAAATTTAAAGCCTGTAGTGGAGTGGTATTCTATAAACAATTGCCGGCACTGACTAAACAAAACAGAGTCGTTTCTCTGAATTAGTCAGCACTGAAAAAAAATGCAGGGAAATTTCATTTCCAATGTATGCTAATCATATTTTTATTTCACATTTATTTTCTAAATTATTGTATAAATTAGGTTTCAGTTCATACCGTCTTAGCGAGGCTACAAGCCTTGTCCGGGTTGTTAAGGATTTCATAGTAGAAGACTGAGAAGTTGAGAGCCAGGCCAAGCCTGATAGGATGTGTTGGCTGCATCTCCCCCTTGCTTATGTCAAAAGCTTGCTGGTACGCCTGCTGGGAATTCTCCACTGTATCTTTAAGCAGAAGAAGTAAAAAAAAAAAAATGATTTTAATCTACAATTTGTACCTAATATTTACTCTTCTTGTCGTAAAGGAAGTTTTATTCTTGCTCTTCAGGTAAAAAGTTAGTCATTGCATATCTTTTCTCAAAGAATTTCACATTACCCATAATTTTCACGTTGTAAGACAAGCAGTTGTAAACCTGCTAGTTCTGTGAAGCCTTAAAACACAATGTTACAACACAAATACATTATGCAAATCATATCATCACTTACCCTTCTTAGTATCACCAGATGCAACCTCTGAGAGGTATCTATAATAGTCGCCTTTCATTTTCAGATAGAACACCTTGCTTTCAGCAGCAGATGCATTAGCAATGAGAAAGTTGTCCAGTAGCCCCTGAAAACATTAGTGAGTTGTTTTCAATTTTGTGAAAATAAGGCATAACAATACATAAGCACTGTCAATGCAAGTTTGTCACTTAGGAATATCTTCAGGGTCAAAGAAATTAGTAGTTCTTACAAGCACATCATGGCAGATTTCCTGGAGCTCAGATTCAATTTTCTCTCGGTATTCACGTGCCATCTGCTGTTTTTTGTCATTGCCCTCTGTCTTCTGCTCAATGCTGGAAATGACACGCCAGGATGAACGGCGTGCTCCTACCACATTCTTGTAGGCCACAGAAAGAAGGTTGCGCTCCTCGTTCGACAGCTCCGCACCTTGCTCCGTCACGGACTTCATGGCTGCGGCCATGTCATCATAGCGCTCAGCCTGCTCAGCAAGCTTGGCCTTCTGTACCAGGTCGTTCTTATCCATTTTCTAGACTAAAGAAAAGACAAGACAGTATTAATAGTGGTTATATGCAATTATTTTCAAGTCAGGTTTTATAATATTCTTCCCATGGCCCTTTCACCTGAAGATTCTGTGCCATCAACTTTTGTAAACCGATTAAATTTCCTTTTTAAGACCAGGTCTTTAAACGAGGAAACCACTGGATTCAAGTGAGGACAAGCATCGCGAACTGGGCCCCCTGGCAAGTGGGTCGATCATACACATTTTGCTAAGGTTAGCTGCTAGTGGGTTAATAAGAGTTCTCAAATCCTGCGTTGTTCTTATCGATATTGACCAATATTCGTGCATATATGAACGAATCCAGTTGGTCAAAATCATAGCAGCTGCTGTACTGTGGAATTTAGTATATACACAACACATTTTATGGCTAATTTAACGTTGCCTCTAACGACACTCGCTGCATCAGCCAAAACCCTCCCGGGTCAAGTTTTAATGCCCTCCCCTAATGTTGCTAGCAACGCTAGCGGGATGATACATTTTGCTAACTGGTGTTAGCATTAGCTTGACAAATTTCAACGACCTGATTTATTATTGGCTCCGTTTCTCTTTATGTTTGCGCCCTTGCCGGATTAGATAATATCACTAATACTAATTTCTCGTGTTTACGGTAACCCAAAGCGAGTTAAGTGGCTAAAAGATAGCTTCCTAACGTCGTGTAATGTACAGTTACCGCTATTTAACGGTAGCGTTCAATAGCTAACGTTGAAGCTAGGCCACTAGAGGTAACAGATGAGTTTCGTTTAAAAACGGTTTAGGTGCTAGCAATCAGCCTTTACCCATTTTACAATCACAAGAAAATAAAAACTGGTGATGTAACGTATCACTTTTGACTAAAATAATTTTTCAAATGTAGAGCCGCGGCCCACCCAGGCTGCCGAGCCTGTCAGAACAAAGTGTCATGGAATCTGTTAGTTCGCTGGCTAGCATTAGCTGCTACCGTGCGAGCTAACCGACTAGCCTTTCACAAACCCAGCTAGCCTGCTCCGTTACAATGATGGCTTACCAACAGGATTCCGCCAGGCACGGTAAAATAACCATTTCAACATTATAAAACACTATTCACACGCACAACGATATAAAACTTACAATATTGGGGACTTTTAATCCTGCTTTTTTTTTTCTCTGGACGATTCAACCTCCGTCCTCCGTCTCGCTGAGCGTATCGTTAAGGGCAGTACCACTTCCGCTACTCTGGTACTTCTGTTTCCTCTTTTCTCACCACACATCTGCCTTACGTAATGCAGCCACTGCTCATACAGTCAGAGAGACAATTAGTATGAAACATTATTATAGCTGAAAATAAAGTCATTGAAATGGCACAGTTAATATGATTTCCTGAAGGAGCTTTAAAGGTCAAAACCACTAGTATCAGAACAGGCTGGTTTATTTGTTTACTTGAGTTTTTTTTTAAATTAATCAAATGTAATTAAATCATAGCCTGCATGTCGACTTAGCTGGTGGGTCTCACCTGACACTCTGATGTGATTAGGGACAGTTTCCTTATTTAGTTTCTCTGAAATGTTAACATTATACAAAAATGTTTATAAGACTAGGAACTTTACATTAGAACTGTCTGCACGCTTTAAAGACATTACACAACTATATAAACAAATATGGCTAAAAAATTGGGAGACTTGTGTTGATCAAATTGTTTAAATAGCTAGAATTTATCAGTACAGTAGCACACCAAGGTCAAAGGTCAAGCTCAGTAGAGTAGCACCTCAGTATTTTCTCATTGAAACCTAAGCAGATGTTTATGCATGCAGGGGCTTTACCCTAATACTCCATGCAAAGGACAACTTCCCCAATTTTCTACTTGCTTTCTATAGCTGTAGTTTATGCTGTAAATGTACATTAATGCATTTAAGCATCTCCAGATGACATTCCCCTGGAGGAGTTTTTCACCATTAGGAGTACAGATTATATCATCTGGGGGAGCTCCGGAAAAGCAGGTTGACCATGATACCAGACTCCATAGTGTGAGAAACAAGATGACATAATCTTATCTGAAGGTTTCTTTCAAGTTAAGTCATCTAGAGGAGTTTTTGAGACTAAAGTAGAGAGATATGTTAATATAATCAAGTCAAAAGGAACTTTAATGTAATTCATTTATATGTACTAACCAAGCAAGAACCAAAAGAAGTAAGTTAAAAGTCAGTGAAGGCATCTTTTAATGATTTCTTTCTGTAATCAACTAGAAAGCCTGCAGCAGTTGTTAGAAAGCAAGTTAGAAACCATCTTCGAATTTTAAGACGTATTATCTATATTATCTATATTTGATATCTGCCTTTCCGTGTATAACAATAGGGCTGTCATCTTTACTGTAGTTCTATGACACCAGTGACACCTGAAGACAGGGAAAGAGAGAAGGAGACGGACAACTAAGGGAAGAAGAAGACACAAAGTTAATGTCATGCAGTGGTGACATATACAAGTAGGCCTGCATTCTGAGACTGAAGTGGTCTGTGAGGCTGATGTGGTACTAGGAGATCTTTTAGGTAGGATGGAGCTTGACTGTTTAGAGCTTTATAGGTAAGAAGAAGGGTTTTACATTTTATTCTACATTTAATGGGAAGCCAATGGAGGGAAGCTAGAGAAGGCGAAGTATGATCTCCTTTTACCAATACTAGTCAGTAATCTTGCTGCAGCATTTTGGAATAATTGAAGGCTTTTTAGAGAGTTTCTAGTGCACCCTGAAAGTAGAGAACTACAGTAGTCCAATCTAGAAGTAACAAATGCATTGACCAGTTTTTTTAGCATTGCTTGGAGACAGGATGCTCCTAACTTTGACAATGTTCCGTGGGTGGAAGAAGGCTGTTCTAGAGATTTGTTTTATATGTGAGGTAAATGACAAATCCTGGTCAAAAATGACTCAGAGAGTCCTTGCAGTAGAACACGTTCACAGAAAGTACAACTTCGAAGCAGCATTTATTTGGTTCATGTGTTGATTTGCTCCCAACAAATATTTCAGTCATCACATTGTGCTCAATATATTTCTGCAAAAACAGATGGTGTTGTGTCTGCTTACTTTACAAAAATACATTATATTGGTCTCAAAAAGCCTTCATGGGTGCTGGGTGAGACACACATGCTGCGCACATTGAGTTAAAAGTTTCATGTTCCTACTCAGCAGTTAACTACCAGCTTAATAAAACTGGATGGAAAATTTTCTTGCTCACATGTTTCTCAGATTGCAGCCTAGCAAACAGCAGACATTTCTCCCACCAGCAACCAAGGAACTATGATGCAATTAAGGACTTTAATATTCGCATCTGTTGTAGTCCCATGGATACTGGTTTCTGCAACAAAATCTGAATACATGGAAGCAATAGAGCCTAAGGTAAGAATATGTTTTGTTGCTTATTTGTTAACAAGCACGTGGATACAATGCAAAATAGTATGAGTTGGGAGGAAAAGTACTGCTATCTTTAAAGTTTCTTCTTTTCACAGAACGACTATGTAAACGTTTATGACTATGGTTTACCTCAAGACTCAGTTACAGATCAAGCTGTAGCTCCAAGAGTCAATGGTAAGGTTAAACATTTTTCAGCAAGTTTTAAAGCAGATTATGCAACAGTTGCAGAAGCATTCTTCCACATTTTTGTAAATGTAGCTAAAGCCTGTGTTATGTAATGATGAGGCTGATGAAGCGTCCTCATCTAAACTGTTTGTAGTGCTGCCGAGTCACAATCCAGAGATTATTTATTCCATTTATTCAAAACACAAACATAAAAATAATTTCTGTTTAAATTAAAACAATGTTATTGTGATTAGCAGAATTGCCGACATGTCTTCTGTGTGTTTGCCTGAGTGGATCTGTTTATTGTGAGGAGGTGTCACCTGAAATGACCAGTGTCCCAGCCCTGCCAAGGGAAACTGCCTATCTCTACGCACGTTTCAACAAAATCACAAAAATAAGCAATAAGGATTTTGCAGACATGGGTAAGTAAACATATAACAAGTATTTATCTAATTCTACTTATGTGAGTCTAATCTTTCGAGCTGTCTCTTCTTTCTGTGTTTACTAGCTACATTAAGAAGAATTGACCTAACTGGGAATCGTATTGCTGAGATAGATGATGGAGCATTTTCAAAACTCCCCAATCTTGAGGAGCTCACACTTGCAGAAAACAGACTGACTAAACTTCCTACTCTTCCTACCAAACTCATTTCATTCAATGCCAATTTCAACAAGCTGAAAACCCAGGGTGTAAAGGCAACTGCTTTTAAAGTAAGCTACTTTTTCATACTAAATTGTTTCAGACATTTCAATCTCCCAGTGTGTGAAAAAATAGTCAAAATATTATTGCTGTTTTTTTTTTCTTCTCATAGAAACTCACACGACTGGTATATCTTTACCTTGGAAACAATGAACTGACGGCAGTACCCCAGCTTCCAGAGTCTCTTCAAGTTGTGCATCTTCATGTATGTTCATCTATAAGTCACCACAAACAAAAACTAACCTAATGTCACTAAATACACAGTGCATAATTTTCATGTGCTTGGATTTGTTTTCTGCAGAATAACAAAATAGCAACGATCACAGATGAGACGTTCTGCAAAGGCAACAACAGTCACTACATTCGGACCAACATGGACCAGGTGCGGTTGGATGGGAACCCCCTCAGGATGGCGCAGCATCCTCACAGTTTCATCTGTCTGCAGACTCTTCCTATTGGATGGTACAACTGAACCTACTAAAGCAGGAGTCTGACAGACGTAAACTGTAGAGGGATGTTCTTAACTGAAAGAGCGAGTCAGTAAATATTGTTACGGTTTCTTTTACAGACAAAAACCATATAATGACAGAACAGCAAGATTTAAACAAGGGGATAAACAGCTTTATGTTTCCTATTATTATCATTGTCAGTATTAAACACGTGTGCAAAATCATTTAAGATGTTTTTTAATAGAAAGACTGTTATGTATTTTTTTCTTTTGTTGCAATTTGCTGTCTTGGCAGGTGCTATACAATTTTTTTATCAAATCAACAAAAACTTACTCTAAAACAGTGAGATATGGGTAGGGTTATATCACACCAGTCACTTTATGTCTGCTATGCTGCAACTGTTTCCTTAAACTGATGACCATATAGACAATAAAACCTGCATGTTCGAAGTGACTTCTCCTCAGCCTTTCATAACCAACAAAGTAACACAATATTAAGTTTACTGCAGCCTGTTGGAAAAAAATAAGGGAGCAAATATTTATGTCCATAGATGACATGTAAAGTCCATATTAATTCGACCATTGTTCACTTGGCTGCAGGCTCATTAGGAACTATTAGTCCAACTGCTATCTTCTGCTGGTACTCCCGTTCTGACCGTTTTCTTCGGTAGACATCATCTGGTAAGAAAAATTATTGAGAGACTGAAATGAGACACCTTTAATACAGACAGTTTTCATAGTTAAAGCTACAGTGAGTAAAAATGCTAAATTTAGTGGACTGAGACTATACTGTGGCTGATTTTATGCATGCTACATATGTCCTATTATAGGGGCTTTTTGAGTTGGTTGCGCATATGAAGCTTAAAATAATTATTGCTTGCAGTCTTTCTTCATATGTAAGGGCTGTTTAAAGATTCATTCTTGTGCTTTATGTAAATGATGACAAAGTGAATTAAAAAAATATCTTTCAGACTCAATGAGGGAGATGAAATAACAAAAAATACAGAATTCTATACTAAAGAGTCTTACATTGGAACTCAGACAGCCAAAAGACTCATCATTCAGATACATTTTTGAATATATTTTTGCACAGATCAAAGAGTGAAAGTTTTGTCTCCCACATACATTGGAAGCATGTTAAGAAGGGATTGTATGAACAGATGGAATGATTACTGCAACAAAAGCAGAAAGCATATTGTACATATTAATACCTGGCAGTTAATCTAGACTTGAAAAATTGTGAACCCATAGTTACAGGCCTTTTTTCTCAATAGGCACTTTGACGTGTCATAGTAGGAAAATGCACAGATGTTACTAATAACATTAACAGTGCCCTGTTCTATTCAAGTGTCCCAGTAGGCGTTCACAGTGAGCCAATACACACAGACAAAAGTTTTCCACAGCAGCTCACATGGCTTGTCATAGCAGGGAAAGCACAGGTATAGAGAAAACATTAATAGTGTGGGCCTAAAAAGTCAGCGTGGTTCTACTGGTTCACTGGCCAAGTTTACTGGGCCTTCATCACCAAAACTTGTCAGGCCCGAACCTTTCATGTGACAGCTGTCTAATGTAAAAAATGCCTATACCAGGACTGTGAAACCAAAGACGCTGCATTACAGTCGTAATACATTTTTCCATTTATTTTTCTGCTTTTCCTACAGTGACACATCAATGTGTTTTCTGTGAAGAAAACCCATGACTTATCCTGCAGTTTTTGCAAATCTGGAAAAATTAAAATGAAATATTTAATATGTAAACTCCCTCCTTCCTCATCTGTGGAATGCATTTAGGAATAGGAGGTGGTTCTCTGCAGATGAAAACATCTCTCTGTATCCCTAAATGGCCTCACAACAGTAGGAGATAAAATGTGCAAGGCAGTTTTTTCCCTTTTTTTGACAAAAGAGGATTTGAGCCATTTTAGTTCTCCTGAAAAAGCATATAAGAACACATCTGGAAAACTATAATTTGGATCCACTGAGAGCAAAATGTTTTTGCTCTCAGTGGATCAAATTATAGTTTTCTTTTGAGTGATCTTTTAGGATAACTACTTACTTACGTACAACATCTACACTGTGATTTGCAATTCGCAAAAGTATATTTACTGAAGTACCTTCTTCCAGTATAAAGTACTAAAAAGTATTTCTGTTTTTTATAGTACTGTACAGTAGTTTATCTTCCCCTTTCAGAGGCAAATATTGTACATATTTGACAGCAGTTGCTGCAGTTGCTTTGAATACCCACATTTTACACACTAGAGTTTTCAAAATGTCATGCATTGTTAATACTACTCAACAGTTTTATGTACTACTTAAAACTGGCTTCATCTCCTATCGAAAACATCAGTATGTTGTATTGTCAATAATTAGCAAAAATTTGTGGAATTTGTGACTTTTTAAAAGTTATATATCAAGCAAAAATATCAATCATTTAAGTTTCTCAAATATGAGGATTTAATATTTTTTAATATAAATTTGATTTTGATACTCTGTATTGGTTTTAAAAAAAGGTTGTTGTGCCCCACTGCTTCACTCAGGGTGCTACTAGTTAGGAGTTCAGTGTCTTCAGTGACACTTTAAATGAGTCCAGGGGAAACCTGGAATAATTTCACTTACCCTGTGATTCATGGATAACTGCTTTACCAACAAAATAAATTCCTTGATGTTTATTAATGTCCCGTTGACCAAGAGGCTAAGAAGTTTAATTTTTATTGACAGCTCATCTGGGTTCCACACTTAAATATGACTTAGAAAGGTTTAGCGCTTGGTTCTGGGGCAGCTAATATTCTAGTGGTAAAGCAAATGTCATGGAACTGCAGGGGTAGTGGTTCAATTCCCGGTATCTGCTGGCGACGTGTCCTTAAATAAGTCACCGAACCTCAAGTTGTCCCTAGTGTCTGATACTGTGAATCACTTTGGATAAAATCATCTGCCAAGTTGGGGCCCTGGACCCCTGGGGGAAAGGATGGGCCACTGTGCTCATGTTTTAGGGTTATGTCTTTGATGTTCCTCATTTTGTTGGAGAAAGCAGCACTTTATATTTTTGGACTTTTGAGTCTTTTGATCTTCATTACTTTGTGAGTACACATTTTTTCTGCATATACAACCAATCAGCTTAAAAATGTCTTTCTCTATAAATAAATTAATCGTCTTGTTTATTCTTTTCACGTCAGTCTGACTTTAAGGTAAGACGCATTAAGGGAAACAGGATGCTAGAAGAGGTTCATCAAATACATGCATTAAATTAATAAAATACAGAAAGGCCTGGGCAGGGCAGCTAAGTTAAAGCAAAATATCTTGTATTCAGTTTTTGGCCAATGGGCAGGTTAACCCGATCATATCAGTAAACTCTTGGGAAACTAACTTGGGGGGAAAAGTGAAGTTAGCATTAATAACCACTTAGTATAACACAGCAAACCAGAGGGTATTACTGTAATACGTTATATGTAGATCAGGCAGGAAATACGGAAAGTGTGGGGCTCCTGGTTAGTTTTTAGCAGCTACAGATCATAACCAGGCTAAATGTGTCACGCTTCTGACACTGATTTCACACTCACAGAAAGTCTCTCTTCCTATCCTCACGTTGATCATGATCCACTCCATGACGCCTCCGATGCAAAAGAACATGGGAAGAAACCTGTACGTCCCAAAAAGCCGTTTACCAGGGACGAGGTTCAGCAAATGCTGTAGGTTCTTACTTCTCTGAAACATCCCGGGGGTCTCGGTGAACAGTCTACAAACACATGGGGACGGTTGTCTCAAGGATAAACCGAGCAAGGACCTGTCCTTGCACGTTGGTGTAATGGACGTGAGCAGGCGCGCTTGTTTTGTGAGACCGCAGAAAGCAAATGAGCGGAGTAGTGTAGAATCTCATGGCAGAACGTTTGGGCGGTCGACGCTGGAAACTAAAACGAACGTTCCAGGAAGAGCCTTAATGCTGCGTTTGAGTTGATCGTGTAAAACGCAGTTACTTCCAATCATATTGATACTTTCATAGCAACCTCATACGAGAAAACAATAAACTTCCATTTAATGCTTAGAAACATTATGCAGATCTTTTCAATTTCTTCAAACACGAAAAATGAATCTATAATATAATGATTTTGTTGATGATAAATCAAGCCTGGGGTGGTCAGCTGTCACAACATAAAATAAATTTGTGGATACTTCAGTGTGATTTTAACGCCTTCTCTGCTGAAATTTAAGAAATAATTTACTAAATAGGTCACTGGATGGAAATCCAGTGATGCCATAGGGAACTCTTACAACCATCAACATCCATCCTTTATCTGTAACCACTTATCCTGTGTGGGGTCACAAGGGAGCTGGAGCCTGTGCCAGCTGTCATAGAGCAAGAGTCGGGGGGGGTTTCCATACATACACATTAAATATTGAAGACACTGGCTTTACTGTAACAGCAACACTCTACTTTTAACTATTAAAGACAGGATTTTAAATTAGTAAAAACAATGACTCCACAGCTTTTTCCTGTCTGTAAAACACACCCATGTTACACTGGACTAAGTAAAGAATAAAGCCAACAGAACTGTTAAAGGAGAAGAGAAAAAATGTTCAAAACAGGTTTGTATTTGTAAAAAATTTTATTCAATTTGTGAAAACAGAAAAATAGGGATTTCACAGTTTTTCCTCCATTAAACTCGAACAACTGGACTAGATCAACCTAGAAAAGGTTACACTCCCCTGGTATTCTAAGAGCAGCAGTGTATGATCAGAATCTGTTCTTTTATTATGGAGGGCAAAAATGCAATGAAATAACCCTTTCTTGAATTGTAAAAGATTTTAAACTTAGGATTTAAATGAAATGTTACTTTTTTTTATTATGAAAGTGTGTATCTGTAAAATAACCCGTGAACTTAAGTACCTATGGTTGTAAGGAGCTTTGATGTGGTTCAGTGTTCAGACAAGATTAAACACCTGACAAGCTGTAGCGCAAATAATCACAGTTATAGTAAAACGTTTAACTATAAAGCGAAATGTAATGACTGACAAATACACAAATGGATTTATTTTAGCTCTCTTGACAAAACACATCACTGTTGATATGAGCTGTAAGGTCTAACAGCATGATATAATACTGCATAGCACGCACAGGAAATACATTTACAAACACAAAACAATCAGACACATGCAATAACTTTTCAGAAACCGTACCGTACAAGCCATACAAGACGACAATAGAGAGCTAGTAAATTTTCTACTCTAAATTTACTAGAAACAAATTAGCCTAAACATAATTGTAATTTATTATTACTAAAAAAAGAACACCTTGGAAACTTTGGGACCTAAATAATCTGGGCAGTGTCTAGTTTAGAACATGACCTGTGAACAGGAAAGCTTTTACAGTGTAAAATTTTTCCACAGAACTGTGGTATAAATGCACATGAATGTATATTACACTGTAGATTTGTTCGGTGTCTCATAACATGATTGACTACCTGTTCACAATCACTTTATTACAGACTGGAGTAAATAGGTGTGGGTATTGTAACTAGATTAAATTACAATAAAATTACTACTATAAAAAAAATCACTATATTCACGTTTGAAATACCTGGAGTACAATACAGTGTCCTTGAGTATTTAAATTATAACAAGAGGGGCTTTCTGCTTGATAAGATATATATTTTTTCTACTTTCTTATTTAAAAAAAAAAAGCTCTTTGTCTAATTATGAATGAAATGCTAACACCATCTACAACAACTGTGCTGTAACTCAGTCTTCAACTTTGTGAGCTGGTCGACAGAAAGTCCAGTGATGCTCCACCGTGTTTTCGTTTGCACGCTCACTCATGTGATGCACACGCGTGTTCCGGATAGTGAAGCCTTGTTTCATTATGTAGTCCATGAGGTGAACCCTTAGGGACACCTCTTGATGATAGTCACATGGTCCGAAGGTAAAGGACACCTGGCAGTCTCTGGTGTCCATCATGTGTTTGTTCCATTTAGTGAAGTTGTTGGAGATTCCTTCCAGCAGGGCATGAACCTTTGTAGTTATGGTGAGCTGCGTGATGATAACAGCAACTGGATTTGAGTATTTTGACAGTTTTCGTGTGCTAGAGAGCTCTACTACCTGCTCGAAGATGTCAGGAGGATACAGCGGCTTGGGATCATTAAGGCACTGGATTAAAGGTTCAATCTGGTAGAAGTCCGCCTCCTTCCTCAGGAGGTCTGTCTCTGTGAAGTCCACAGGAAGCGTAAGCTCAGACGTCCGGAGGAAGTTCAGGATGTACCGGAAAAGAGTTCCATCCCGATCTATGAAATAATTCCCCTGAGAATCGCGAGTTGTGGGGAAATCTCCCCTGAACATGGCACCCAACATGGAGTCTGGGTAACGCTGAAGGGTGGATATACTTGTAGTGTACAGGTGGCCTCCCACATTCAAGGTAACAGGGGTGGTCATCTAGGGGAAGAAAAGTAGATGGTGAGAACTGATTTTTTTTAACATTAATTATGGAGGAACAGGTAACACACACAAAGTGGATTTTAGCTTTGTATTCTTTCTTAAGCTAAAATGAATGGGGCGTAATACAACAAATAAGCAGCATACACTGGAGTGTGACATGTCACTGTTGAAATGTGTTGAATTATAGTGAGAGGTGTTTCTAATACAGTCAGTGTGCTCCTAAAAACATAAAAAAAGTTGGGGGATTTATTTTTTTGTAACTCTTTCCAGATTTATACTAAATACCAATGCTTGATCTTTAGGATTCTGAGATCTCTTTCTGCGATGAATGGCTCATATGAGCAGATGTCTCTTCATTTTTCAAACTGCATACTTACTAAAAAGTTGAACATATTTCTAAAACAGTTTCCTTTATATACATATAAATACATAAATAAAAGAGTTTTATAACTTTTGTAAAGTTGCAACAGTGTGGATATAATATTAAATCATCATCATCATCAAAAGCTGATATTTTTTATCATCAGGTTTATCTGAAAATTAAAAGTGTGGTTAACCTCTTACCCTATGTCCCCAGTCTCCATTATCCATTTGTAGAACAATAACTGCTTGGTCAGAACCAAAATGGAGAGAGAACAGGTCTGGTTTGGCTTAGGCCTATTTCAGTTTTATCTGTGGGAAAAAATTGTGAACATGAGCTGTAACAAGGTCATGCAGAATATGTGGTATACAGACTCAGTCAAATCATCTATTGGAAGAAACAAATGAAAAAAGCTATAATTTGTGAGTACTGTTTAACAGTTCTGAATAATGCAATATAATATAAACAACAGAAATGTGCTATGACATTAAAAAATGATTTCATCTTATCTTAATTTATGCAATATTGTAAAAAAAACAGATTTTTTTATTTTTTCTGGTAGAAATGTGACTTTCTTTGGATGGTCTATTAGACAAACACACATACGTGAAGACAAAACTTTGGGCTATAAGAAACTGAAATATTTCACATTTTATTAACCATTAATTATGACAAAAATCAACAGATTAATACAATATAAACATAATACTCATTTACAACCATGCTTTTACATTAACAGTAGAGATTAATTTGTAGGACCTTGTTGTGTTTGTTTTGGATTACATGAGTAATGTTCTACCTAAACTTGTTTGTTTAAGAGGCGAGGTTTACTTTGTAGATTACGGGACCACAGAGAATTCAAGCATTTCACTGGACTGAGACTCCTGCTGCTAACAGAGCAATTTAAGGTTTTCAAATCCAAAGATGTTTAGTTACTCATCTGTTCGTAAAGAAGTACATAAAATCCACACATTTTAGAGGTGGGCAAAACTAAATACTCTGCAGATTTGATTCATAACACAGACTCCCGAATGATAAATAATAACTTATTATTATTAGTTGATGAATTAGGTTTTGGAGCTGCTTTTCAAGTGCTCAGAACAATAACATTGGAGCCCCCCCACTCCCATAACAGCTGACATCTCCATTCATGCTGATGAATATAAGGTGATGAAGATCAGATGAATATTAGCGGAGATAATGAAAACCTTCAGGACAGACATGCAGATCATTTAAGATTTAAGTTTTCAGTGTCCGGGGTGAACGTTAAACCTTGTGTGTGGATCACTGAGGCTCGGGGGGAAGGAGAGAGGCGTTATCATTAGCACAAATCATAACGCTTCTTCTTCTTCTTAAAGTAAAACTGGCGCCACTGAACGAGCACAAACATGTTCACTAACAGTTTCTACAAGTTACTCAAACCGAATCACTGCGACCGAGCCCTCGAATAAAATGGTGACCGATGGTGAAGCCACCTTCGGGTTTACGGTAACGTGAAGTTAGCAACCGACCGTAACACGTCCCCCCGTCCGCCGTAAAACGAGCTACAAGCTAACCAGCTTTTATCGCACACAACGGAACGAAGCGTCATTCATGGTATTTATGGTATTACATTGTAAATCTATCTTGGATGCACTAATGGAACAACTACAGTGGAATAAACACACTGTGAACGCCACAAAGGAAACGTTGGTCATTTAGCCTGCTAGCCGTTAGCTAGCTAACTGGCAGCCCGTGAACCACTAACGTTAGCAGCTGTTAACGCCGGGATGCTAATTACACCGCTTCAAGTGAGTAAGCGCTAGTTCCACCGAATGCTCACCAGCTCCGTGTGTCGGCTGCTCGTCTCTTTGGCCAAATGGCAGTTTGTCGGTTTAAACGTGCACTCACACGCTCATTGATGGCTGCTGCTGCTGCTGCTGCACGCCAGGCAGCTGTGCTGTGCTCGTCGACTCCAGGCTGCAGCAAAACTGCGCAGCCCCAGAGAGGAGGAGGAGGAGGAGGAGGAGCGCCGCTGCAAGCACAGACACCTCTGCATGATCCATCCATTCACACGTACGTGTGTGTGTGTGTGTGTGTGTGTGTGGCCTTTATTGTTACCACTCAACTGCAATGCATATCTTTAAGCAGCTAGGCAAATTATTTAATGTAATTAATAACTCATGTCCATACAGTATATGCATGATGCAAGGTATAAGGAAGGAGTGAAGCAGTAGAGGGAAATGATTAGATGTATTGTGTTCAGGAAGATTTCTTTGTGCCACCCTTGGCATCTTGCTGCGTGATAATGAACTCCAGGATGAGTTTGGCTGTTCGACAAGGCCGCTCCATCACCACAGAGTGGCCACAGTTATCCAGCAGGTCCACTCTGCAGCCAGGCAACACCTCTGCAATGACTGCAGCTCCTGAGACATCCACCACCTGCAGAGGCAGGGGATAACCATCATGTCCTTGGAGACAGGAGACAGACGTGTCTCTGTTCACAGTAGGCAGCTGGGTAAACCCAGAGCCGACACATTCGTCAGACAACGTGGCATGCAGCCACATGAATCGTAGGATTAGCTCTGCAGCAAAAGCCACCTGGTAACCACATCTGTATTTATAAAGGCTTTACTCAGTCACGGTATTCATGGAGAGTCTTTGTTACCTGATCTTGTTTTCCCCATATCACTTGCAAAGGTGCAGTGATCAGATGTAAGTGCTCCTGTAACGAATATCTTGATTTCTCACCAAAAATCTCCATGAATACTAATAAAAAAAGAAACAAAATTAGAGGCAGGTCACATGGGCTATACTGTCTGGTTATGCATGAAATCAGATCAACGTGAACTAACCTTCTTGGTAAAAATTGTTGTGAGGCTGCTGAACGTCTACCAATCCTTGTAAAATCTAAACAGCAATAAGTCCAAACATCTTTAGTAAATGCAAAATATTATCGATTTTGGCAAGTTAACTGTGACTGCTTATAAAGTTAAAATGTTTTCATATTAGGACCTGACCTGCTGAGGGATTTTAAAACGAACATGGGAACAAAGTCTGAACATGTCCTCCATCTCTTCAGGTGTAGTGGGAATTAGAGGGATGTTTATTGAGTAATTGCTGTGCTCCAGGTCCTGCAGGCAATTGTCAAATTTGGTCTCACATGGATGTCTAATGCCTGAAGGATAAAATCAGTGTTTTGTAATGAGAAATAAGTGACGCACATCTTTGGTTCTGTAATAATAAATCAAACAACAATATGAATTCAAAAACAAAGGTAAAATAAATATGTATGTGTCTGTAAATATGCTCATGTCATGCCAGATCATTTCTAAAGTTATTTGATGTAAATTTTACACAATCAACCACATATCTATCCAAATGTGAATTCTAATAGCTCTGTCCTTCACAGTAGGCTTGAATATTGTAGATACTTGGATTCTTTACAATCAATATAATATAACAACTTCATTTGTAATCAAATAAAAATTCAAATGAAAACAGCAGATGATTGAAGGCATTAAATCATTCATTGCTCTGTTTTTTCAAAAAAGATTGAGTTGTGTAGTAATTTATATTCTATATCAAGCTTTTAAAAAGCTGAATCATGTAATTCCCATAAGTTACTTAATAGCTTTTTTAAATGATATCTTCCCTGACAGGTATTTGGAAAAAGGGTTCACCTTCATACCTCGTATGCACCTATACGCTAACTATACTTGTGAGGACACTCACTGGCATAATGCAGTCCCCTTACCCTAACCCTAACCATTACAACTGAATACATAATCCTAATCCATCTCCTAAACTTAATTCTAACCCTGACCCTAAAACCCAGCCTTGACCCTCAAAAAGCCCTTTGAAGCTGTGTGGATGGGCCAAAATGTCCTCACTGCAATTGCAATGAAAGTAAATTTGTCCACACAAGGCAATAAAGACATTTGTATATATATACACACACACAGTTACTGACCATCTGGACAAATAAGAGTTATGCTACAGATTTCTGCAGGATAGCAGGCTGCATAAACCCCTGCTACGTTTCCCCCCATTGAAGTTCCCACCAGATGGAAAGGTTTCCTGTGCAAGCCAGTGGTTTCCACAAACTGAGAACAAGAAGGAAGCAAAAGAGATTTTAAATGTAATGATTTATGACCCACATACATACAGTATATTTCATAGTTATGTCTAGTTTACCTGATGGATCCTGCTGACCTGTCCCTGAATGGAATAATCATCTGTGTTGGTCCGTGTTGTTCCCTCATGGCCAGGCATATCCACACACACAATGTGCAGGTGTTTTGGCAAATACTGGAGCAATAGAAGAGAAAACATATGGCTTAACATATATGTTGAAAGGCCAAGAAAGGTTATAATAATTTACCTCTATAAGCAACTTATGCTTAGTTGTGGAGATGAAACTAGTGTTAAGTTCTTTTGTCGCCACTGGAGAGCAGCACAAACAAGTTGTCAGCACTGACATCTTTTTTTACTCAATGATTTCAGTCAATTTCTAAATTAATCATATCGAGCCATGCACACAGTCCCACTGGATGACTGGTCACTTCCTGTCTCTTATATCTGATATGTGACATAAGCTTCTTCAAAAACTTCCACTGGTTCAGAATTGTACTGCTCATATTATAAACAATACTCCATCCATATAATGTGACCCCCAATCTTCAACAGCTCCTTATATCCAAATATCTTATTTAATATCTCATTTGAAAATTTCCTTGTTAACTTTTAAAGTGCTTCATACCTTGCTGCACCTTACTTTTTAGGGCTCCCACAGTTCTATACACCTTTCCATATTTCCCATTTTCCTTCTAGGCCTTCATCCACACCCTCTGCCTCACCCTGACCACCACTGGCTCTATAACAGTTAGTCGCACTGCTCCCCATCAATGGAATTGTCTTCCAGAAAACATTCATAACACACATTGTTTATATTTAATCTGCTCATTCTTCATTATAGACATAATATATAAGGTGATCTATATTTATGTAATTCATTATATAAGGTAATCTTTTATCCATTAGGTAGTTTTTTTTTGTACTCGTGCTGCGTTTGTATTGTGTTTTCATTGTAAATTACCATTTATCTGTATTCCATATACCGCATGTTCAGAATTATTTAACTAAAACTATATAATGTGTAGGGTAAATTTGCTTATTAAAATTTTAGATTTTTAAAATATACTGTTTTGTGTTACCCTGACCTTGACAACAGTGAGCCATGTGTCCTTGTGAGCAGAGAAGCCATGCAGCATTAAAATGGAAGGTCTCATCCCAGGCTTTCCTCTGTAGGAGTAGCAGAAGCGATAACCACCACAGTCTGCAAAGCGTACCTGTAGGCCTAGGGTCCTCCTCCAGTACCTGGAGAGGAGCAGACGGGTCTGAGTCTGAGTCGGACACAAGCAATTTTGAATTTGAATTTGAGTCAAGTGATACATTAAGGGTATGAATACAATGCATGACATGAACTTTGTGTCTTCTCTCCCCTGTAGTTGTCCGTTCTTAATACAGGTCTGAAAGTGGGCAGCCAAATGTGGATAAAATAATAAGATATATAAAATATAATAATAAAATTAAAGTTTTGGGTTTCAGTTTTTGACTCAATGGAAACGAAAAAATTTTAGCAAAGGTCGGAAAGCTTATTATTTCCTGTTCTTCTTTGGTGCTTATGAAATATTAAACATGTACAGTAAACTGGACAACATGACAACACATTTATCACCCTCACCAGTAATACACTTTGATGAGAGCTGAAGGCCAGAGAAGGAAGGAGGCAACAAAGGCCAGGATGGGAATAGCTAGGGTTCCTCCAGCAATAATTAACAGGTTCACCACATCTAGATCGGCTGCCATAGCTGCCTCACCTAAAAATGCACATATGCACACATCACACACGTATGATTAGTTTAAAATGTCAGGGAAGGGGGAAGTAATGTGTGGTAAAAGCAGCATGCAATAGAACAACAGATGACAAATTGTTTCTTTGGTAATGTGTTTGGGGTTTATTGTATATTAAATCAAAGGTATGCAAGTCATGCACAGTTTAATGAGGTTATGCAGAGTTTAATTAAGTATGTCACCTTTTAACACCATAAGAGGTCATTTTAATAATGTAAAAACTTACTTTTTAGCTGATTTTTCCCTCTCCTCCTTTCTTCTGCCACAAACAAACACGGCCACTTGTGATTCTGTCGATTAGCTTTACAGCGTCCAGATACAGTTTTTTAGTAGGTATTATGGATGTGCAGGGTATGAACTGTCAACTTATCGTCTAAAATTAAAAATTAAAAACAGTCCCTGTAGTGTTGTTAGTCCCAGTAGATTCTCTGGATAAACCCATTGATTATTGCTCTTCAATGGGAAAAAATGGGCCACTACACTAATCACTAGTCAATGTTTTAAAGTGAACGTACAGAACAGACTTGTTTTTTTGTGTAATATCATTCTAAATCAAACTAAGGATTATGTGATTTTGTATAAATTTATAAATATATATTTAATTGGAGATATGGTTTCTGATCAAAGTGGCACAATTTCATACCTTGTAACTTGAGGACGAGGGATATTAAAATTCATTATTTACTCATCTCATATGGCCAGTTGTATTTTCTTAGTATGATTTTACAGATGGTCAACGTTAACATGCAATACACATTTTACAGACATAAAAGCAATTAGTGAGTACTTGTTTACAATTATTTAATAAATTATTATTTCTGCTTTGAAAACATGGGGGCCTTTGGACTGTTGGTCAGATAGGAAATCCTTAAACACATTAAACATAGTCATCAACTGTAAATATTATCAGCTCCACCAAAAGAGAACTACAAGGAAAAGGTGAAGTCTACCTACCACAGCCAAGGTCCAGAATGCTTGTGGAGTGGAATACACTGTATCACAGACTAAAAGGACAAAAACACGGTGGTTGTCATCACTGCATGTGGACAAAGTTAACCCCATACTTACTCTCGACACAGCTGTAGTGAGATGAACCCTCATAAAGCCCCTGTGCCTGATGGCAACCAACATCTCTGTGAGCCTTAATGACTCAATGAGCTTCAAGTGCATAGTCAAAACCCACATCTGTGTCTCCCATCCTGCTAGACTGGACCCACAACAATTTGCCTATAGAGCAAATGATCTAGAGAACACACCATTGCTCTAGCAGCACACTCAGGTTTTAAACACCTGGATAAAGGAAATACATACATGAAAATGCTTTTCATTGATTACAGCTCAGCATTCAATACAGTTATTTTAAACTGGTCTTGAAGCTCAATAATCTGAGACTGGACAATTCCATCTGCATATGGATTTGACTTCTCGACCAACAGGCCACAGGTGGTGAAAATCGGCAGCCACAACTTCACGCTGATCCTCCACGCCGTGATACCACAGGGCTGTGTCTTCAGCCCCCTCAGCCTCCCTCCTGTCCCCCCTGTTCATGACGCTGCTGCCAGGCACAGCCCAAGGCAAGCAGCATTATAAGCCATTCAGCACACAGACTATTCTGCCGGCTACTATCTGGCAGATGGTACAGGAGCCTGAATGCAGGCACCAAAAGACTGAAAGACAGTTCTGACCACTATCCTGTCAGGCTCTTTAACTCAACATAGTTATGCTACTATGTGCAATATTACTCAGGTAGATACAGTTCCTCACTGACACATGGTATAGATATATATTATACATACTTTTTCTTAGGGTGTATTATTTACTGTTTTTCAATTTTATTAATTGGTTGCTTGTCTACAGGCATTTAATTGCATTGTTGAATCTGAGTCTATTATAATCACTATTAAATACTGTATATCTTATTTATATGCCACTTTGGACGTCCGCTAAATTAATAAACGTAAAGAATTACATTACATTCTGAATTTACCTGATTTAGTCTGTGATACAGTGTAATCCACTCCACATTCTGAATTTGTAATACCTGAAAAGGTTTGACATCTTTTGAGTTGTACTTGATAAAAGTTGAAGTCAAAAGAAGTTTGAAAAAGCTGAGCCAACTTTGAGAGCTTTCACAAACATTAGTTTTCCAAGTCCAAAACGTACCACTGGGTGTCATGATAGAGACAGAGTGAGAGTGACTGTCCCCCGGCAGTGGATGGTGGTCTGCGCACAGGCTGCTGGTGTCCTGACGTACAGGCCACGAGGTATCATCACTTGTGTTGACAGTGAACTTTAAAAGCATTTGTATACAGACTTCTGACCCTGCTGCAGACTTTGACTTCTGTTTAATGTTCATTTCAGAGGCATTTTAAAATAGTTTCCTTGACTGAGGGAATGGCCCGAGTTGAGGAAACAGTGGAGCCTCACTACTGCCAACAGAAGTTATTCTGACGCAGTTGTCTAATTAGATTTTTTTTGGTACAATGCCTGCTGCTTTACACATTTGGATACCAGTGCCTTTGTTTTGTTCTTGCCTATTCATTTGACACATGCAAATAACTAACGACAAAAATAACACTTTAGGAACAGATGAGCCACATGCTCTGAATAACTGAAAAAAGGTCAGTACAGAGATTTTGAAGATGTCAAACATAGTAGTGCTGCTTTTATTGATAGGTCAAAACTGTTGGAACATTGGTCTATGTAAGATGCATGTCACTAAAATTACTGACATAAACAAGATCAAATAAAGTGAATCTAACTTCCAGAAAATACACATGTAGCCCTGGATCATGAAATTTAACTAATCAATGTTGATAACGTAGATTCATTAACATTTAAGATGCAGTAAAGTTCCAGTAAAAAAATCTAAGCCTCTTCTTTTATAAATCTTCCCAACATAGAACTCAGCATTAATCAAACAAAGACTGGGATTACGCTTCTAAAAAAATATTTAATACATTGGATGACTGCCATCCTTCTGCATCTCTAGTTCATAACAGATGACCTAGATGCAAATTAGGGCAGAACAAATGGACACGAGAACTCTGCAGAGAGGCTTGCCGTGCGTCAGAATCAGTCCCATGTTTCAGTTTACCGTATATAGGACGGAGGCATTGTCCTTAATATGTACATATGTTTCACAGTTTGTTCCCCGGATTGTCTAAACAATATTGCAATTGCCACATTCATCACGTTGTATCCTGAAAACGATCCTTGATGCTGCAAAGTCTACAGGAAATGAGACAGCCAATGCAAATGTGGATCAAGTGTGAATTACACTGTGCTTGTATGATATTATGCCACACCTCAATCCCCGTACCAGGTTATAATTTTCATTAGACCAACCTTTCCTTCTAAAAGTCCATTCGAATTCCATGTTTGGCTAAATATTGGGATAGTTTATCCAGGAGAGTTCTCACAGAGTTTCAAATACACTGTGAGAACTGAAACAGGTATGTGCAGGATAAAAGACAGCTACAGTGATGAGGTCAAACTCTAGCGCTTCTCTCCACTTTGTACAGATGACCAATGAACAAACCAAAATTCTTGCATGCCCCTTTAACATTTTAAGCGAGACCTGAGACAGCTGATAGTTAAAGTTAAATTTCCTAAAATAAATAATGCAATAATTACGTCAGACCTGCCTCAAACTCTGACGGAATGTTCAGGTGGAGGGACGATTAAATCCTGCCTAATGCTGCTGTAGGCCTGGAGGACAAAAAATGATGCATCAGTACTAAAACCAAGTGTCCCTGCTTCTACACATTTGTGGAAATAGGAGACCACAAACACGAGGAACATGAATGGGCACAGGAATCCTGGCCACAAAAGATGACAGGGCGATTAGAGTGGATCTCACGACCAACTAAAACTCTCTGACAATGGTACCAGGTGGATACTAAGACCAGTCATTGTTTTAGAGCAGCTAAACTGGTGTTGCTCTTCGAGCATACCACATGGATCCTTACATGCTAATATTAGAAGTAGTGGGCATACATGTAATTTCCCAGTGGATGTAGGCTGCAGAGATTTTCCACAGCGGTCACACTTGAGCACAATTTCCTTCCTGTGGATCAGAACTTGAAAAATCTCATGGCCAATATTAACAAGAAAACTGATTTAGCTTCCTGTGACTGGGACACAACAAATTCAAAAACATCTCACTCTGCAAAAGGGAGGTTAGGGGTGGATGGAGTGGATGTGGGCCTTGAGGGACTAATCCAACATGCCAGGCTCAGCTGATGAGCCAGAGGTCTCAGATTGATAAAACATTTGAGAAAAGGGGTGTCTGGCTGACGACCCAAAAAATGGCCCATGTCACAATGCTCTGGCAAAGAGTGGATTTCTGAAGCTAATTACTTGATCTCTGGCAGAAGGAAAGAATTGTCCCTGCCTATGAGATGGTAGCGACAATAGCTGATTACTCAATATAAATAAAAGTGCAGTAGGGCAAACTACAGGTCAGATCTTTAAAAACATATCCCCTTAATCCCTGTGCACTGTGGATATGTACAAGTTTTTTATTTCTTCACAAAAGAAAATGTCACGTGTAGTATAACAGTCATCCCTCATGTCAGCATCAGTTATGACACCTGAAAAACAGGCAACATGAAATCTGAACAGCTAACAGAAATCATTCTGCTATATGGCAAGACCAATATGTTTGTCTTCCCCATGTTTAATCCTTTTTTGAAATGAAGAAAAGTCAGACCATAAACAAAAGTTACAAATCACCTACAAACTAGAGCCATTTTATAAAACTGTGTAAATGAAAAGCTACAGTAAAAGATCCAGATTGGATATTTGCAACTCTGAGGAAAAGGGTTGTTAATGAAACTACAATATTAATTCATTTATTAGCTAAACTCAAAAAGCTTACCTCAGTACTCTCCTAAACGGAGAAGGCACTCACCATGCACTCAATTACGCTGCAATTTTGTAATTTTTATTAATCTGACAGTAAGAGATGCATTACATTAGAAGGTTCAAATTCCTGGTAATCCACCTAAAATATCATCATACACATTTTTTATTATTTGAGTAGAGAGTATCTTTACATTCATTAAAGAAAATACCTAAGGTCAAACTATAACCATGGTAAACCATAAATATCCCCTCAAATAGAGTTCCCTCAAATAATAGACGTACAAATTTATTTATTTGCACACAAAACTAACATTCTTTTATTAACATCTCTGCCATCTAAAATAGAGCATCTTAAAAATTAAACAGTGTTAAGTATGAGCCCTCCTAATTAACAGTGCTGATATGATAAGGGGGCAAGTTTTTCAATTTCAGTGCAGACAAATTTGATCACAAATGGATTCACGTGTATGGGTTAGTGAGTTGCTCTCAGGTCCTGAAGAACACAGCAGCAGTCACAGCAGTTACAGCAATGGCAATTACAGGCCCCCAGATCATCCACGGTTTCTGAAACAAGTGGAAACAAAGAAATGGAAACATAAGCATTATTCCATGAAACCGCACATACTGGATTGCCAAAGCTTTGACAGAGGGAGCTTGCCATTGAGACCAATGCAGTGTGCAGAGAATGCCAGTTAAAAACAGCTCTTTTAGATAAAGATAAGCCCATCCAAGGCGACGGAGAGAAACGGTTGTTAAGCATTAGCCATCCAGACAAGACAAACAGATGTAAGATGTTGGAACTGTGTGATTAGAGAGGTTAGAGTTTCTGAGACGTCAATTCCCCCCGAGGAAGGCATTCTGGGGAATGAGGAAAACCTGATTCATGCAATGAATGTCTAAAAGACACTGATGAAAATGAAACATGTAGGCTGACTTGACAGGAGTAATGTGTACCTTACTACCACAATGCGCCGAAGCACCAATACAGCAAAGCCAGGATAAGGCCGATGACTATGGCTTGAACAGGCAGCAATAGGGAAGTCTACAGAAGGGAATGGATATTATAGTAATCAACTGCAATGGGACATACTTTAGTTGGGCGTAGTTTTATTAATACACCCCTCAGTCAGTAGGACGTGCCTAAGTAATTGGTGTTTACACAAATCTCAAAGTCACACATGACTGTCAATGTCTAAAAGCAACAGTAACAGTGGATGAGTAGAGGGGAGTAGGAGTACTAAGACAGAAAAAAAAAGATTTACATGTTATGAATCTTAAAAAAGATTCCTCTTTATGAGTGGAGACACTTTACAAAATGAACATACTGTTGAATGTACTGTTACTGTAAAATCAAGACATTGGTATCTAATCAAGATAAAAGCTACGGGGTGGTTTATAACCAAACTGCAGATCATTATTTTTGCTATTTTTGAATATCTTCATTTGTTATTTGTCAAAGAATTATATGCGACTTTGTAAAAAAAAAAAAACATTAGCTTTTTTTCTGTCGAGTGACTGACAGAGCAGCACTCACCTTTGTCCCTTTCTCCTGTAATTCCTTCATGTTGGCTTTGCATTCCTCAAGTTCATCTGCAAGCGACTGCTTTTCCTGCTCAGTCTTCTCATGTTTTTCCTTTAGCTCTGACAACTCCATCTTGGCTTCATCAAACTGCATAAAGCAAATTACAACATTTCATTCAAAGTAAATATATACTCTATTGATTTGGCGGATGGTAAAGTTTTGCCTAAGTTGCTGATCTGAAGATCTTTAATGTTACACAATGCTATCTGTTTCTCACAGGCTTTGTAAGCCCTTACAGTCGCTGTAAGCACCTGCCCTGTAGGAGCACTCTGCATCTACTTTTATTCAGTGACTGGAAAAGCAAAACTACATTGGTATGAATGATTTGTGATTAAAAATGATACATCTCTTATCCCTATCCAGCCTACTGGATGCTTTAACTTGTAGAATTCAGTGTTAGAAGCTTCCAATTAAGTTACAGATCTATTGTGAATTTCTGTAAAGATCTTTGATTTGACACTCAAATTTAAAAGCCTCTGTCCTCGGTAGTCTAAAATAATGGACAGAGGAGGCAAAGCAGAGGCAAAGTTGCATCCAAATGTTTGCTGTAGTCATGGTGTAGTGAAATGGAAAGAAAAAACTAACAAAAAAAACACTTTACTTGCTTGCCTTAATGTTTTCTGTTTGCTTTATGTGTTTGAGTATGGTGGAGAAAAAAAAAATCACTAAACTTGAAAAGAATTAGTTTACAGTCAGTAAAGAAACTATCCTCGGCCCTAGCCTTAGTCAAGGGTAAATGTTTTTGTGTGGCATTGACAGAACACCTCTCTCTGTAGAGCCTTGCTGCGGATGTCCGCCTCTTCCAGCTGGGTTTGGAGCCTGGTGCTGTCCTGCTGGTGCTGGAGCTGCAGGGCTGCCAGTCTCTTCTCCAAGTCGTGCTGGGATCTCTCTAGACCTTTAAGACTGCTGCTCAGTTCAGCATTCTGGGCACGTGAACTACAAGGAACAAAAGTTACAGGAAAAAATAAAACAACTAAAAAAAAGCAAAGTAGACAGAGGGAGCCTAAAGGTGGGGGTAAAGCTGCGCTTGTAGCTAAGTTGCTCACTGACCTGGCAAGGTCCTTCTCCAGCTGCTGCAGTTTGTGCAGCACTGCTTCCTTCTCAGAGCGCAGAGCTGCACATTCACTCTGCAGGTTGCCCTTCTCTTTCTGGTGAGACTTAAGGAGTTCCTCCTTCTCAGCCCTGAGGGAAGCACATTCATTTTGCAGACTGCTTCTTTCCTTCTGGTGTTTGCTCACCAGATCCTGTTTCTCAGATCTCAGGACAGAACACTCCTTCTGAAGACCATTACACTCCACCTGCATGGACTGCAGCTCACTGGCTGGGAAGAAAATGTCTTTATGTAATGGTGCACTGTTTGAGCAGATGCTTGTTCTTTAACTGTATAAAAATTTAATATAAAATTCACAATAAAACATGCCCAAAATAGCTCAGACGATGAATTTGTCAGATGTCATTATGAGCACCTAATCATACGTTTATCCATCTAAATTACAAATCAATACATTATTTTAAAGTCATCAATTACAAATTGTCAGCTACACACACACACAGCGACAGTACCTTGTATTTCTGCAGTTTTCTGCCACTGCCTGCTCTGCTGCTGAAGGTCACTCTGTAGGTTGTCAATCTCACGTTCATATTTGTTGGCAGTCTGACGCCATTTGTCTACATCCTTCGAGACAGTTGCCAGGTTACTCTGGATAGCAGCAACGTCATGGTCCCGCTCAGCAGTGGCTGACTCCAGGGCACGTTTCAGCGACTTAACCTCGTCACGTGCACTTTGTAGCTCGTCGCGTGAACTGGATGATACATCCATCTGCTCTTTGAGAAGGCCCATTTCATCTTGGAGCTGCCGAAGCTGGCCTATCCAAACAAGGATCATCATTTTAAATTAGCCATTTTGACATTTTTACTTCATTGAGATAGCAGTACAGTTACTTTACTCTTCAAGCTGTCAGCATGCAAGAAAATACGAATAACATACAAATATACGGTGCAATACCTTGCAGTAGTTTTATCTGTTTTGCAGATTCATCAGACTGTTGTTTATTTTCTTTTCTCTCTTGCTCCAGGATACCTACAAAATATTTTATAAGCTTGTAGTTAGCTGTGTGTACGTGGGAGTACAGTATATAGTGGAGAGAAAACTGTGTTTTTAACATCAAATCTTTTATTGTTACCCTGCAGCTCCATGCATTTGTGTTTCTCAGTATTGGCTAGCTCCTGGGCTTCTCGAAGTTCATCATTCAAACGTTGGATGTTTTTCTCTGAGTCTCCAGAGGACCCCATGTTTGACCTGGTCAGGTCTCCTGACAAAGATACAGATAATAAAATGTATGCCTCTATCTCTTGATAAGATTAGAGCTTCCTTTCCTGCAAACTTATTGTAGAGCATATGCTGTATATGTTGGTTAAGCTCAGTTTTGCATTCTGGGTGCACAGACTGAACAATTTCTGCTCTACAATGAGTTTGCAATTAAAATCTGAAGTTTAGGGAGTAAAGACAAAACCACAATGATATACAAGGCAGCAAGGATGGCAAGAAAACACATAAAATAAAAGCATACAGTACCTTATTCCACCATATTAATTCTGCTTCAGTCCCAAATATTTAACAGGGCCTGACATACTGGATGATTTCCCAAGATATTAAAATGGGCCAATTTCATAAACTAATTACCAGAACAGAAATAGACTACATTTTTCGTCCAGGCTTTCATTCCAAATCAACCATTACCTCATTGACACACGTCTCTGCTTGTTAACAGTAAGTTACTGTTAATTATGCACTAGCCAATGTTCTCCAGTCTGTTTTGTTTCCTAGAGGTGGAAACAAGCTCCACAAATACTTGTGCTTTGCAAATGCCCAGGGAATATCTTGATCCTCTAATCTACCATGGCTAGGAAAAGAGATGACCTCATCTCAGAGTGAGCATTTGGCAGAGGGAAAGACAAGAGTTGGGACATGTCAAGCATTTGCGCCATAAATGGACACATCAGAGAACCGAGACTCCGATGAAATGCAGCATTTACTTTGGAAACAGTGGTTCCATTGTGCCTAGCACGCAGGACTCCAAAAACACACTGTACAATTACATTGTTATTAGTACTACCAAATGGCACTGGTAAACACCACGAAAAGTTACAGATATAATACAGATATAAAATGACTAATGGAGGTTGGTGACACCCTCTGACTCAAGCACATGACTACCCTGCTGTGTGCCAGACAAAGGATGGGCGAGTAGTGGTCTGTCCAGCATGTGAGGTAGTGTGTCTCTGCATGCATGCATATGTATGAGGGCAAGTCAGAATGTAAGTGGGCTCCCTGTAAGAAGGGTTTGTGTGTGTTCCAGTTTGTGTGGAAGATGAATGCCCTCTGATTAGAACACATGGCATGAGGAGAATTTCTTAAGAGGGCATCCAATATTTTATGTTTAGTAACATTAGTGATTATAGCTATTATCTCTGGGTGTCACCAAGTGACATCTGACAAAATAATAATGGGATTAGTCTGTGCATAAAAATACCTCTCTGACTTGTTGGGGGGTTTTGAGCAGCACACTGCCTCAAGTGATGACAGAAAGAAAATGTGGGAGAAAATCTTTTTTTAGCTCAAGTGCTGAAGCCTACAGCCATCGTGGTCCATCTTTGCCCGTTGTCAGTTCCATTCCTAATGAATGTGACAGCAATATTTAACTGAGTCGGAGTGTTAGCACTGCTCAGAATGAATGTCCACAGTATTCACAGAAACTCGAAAAAACTGCTGATCAGTCTGCTTGGATCGGATATTAATTTACAAATACAAAATGAGCTGTATGTGACAAAAACTGAGAAACATGATCAAACTGTTAAATACCATCATTCTGAAATAACTGTTGCCTTTGTGCTGCTCATATACTGTGTAGTATAGCAATACAAATTTAATTATTATGCAAAATAACCTTTGGTTCTTAAGTTCTCCGTATTGCACTGGGATTGCATTATCTCCAGCATTCTATTTTAATCAGTCAACCTAAATATTACAGCCACCACACTTGTCAGCTGATGGGCCCTCTGTGCTAAGAGTCCATTTCCTATTAAGCTGTTGAGACAAGAGAAATCAGCCTCCAAAACAAGGCCTTACAGCACTGTACCTACCACAGGCAACCACCTGCCCAACTGTGACTCAGGGTTTTTGCTCTCCTCACATGGTCAGCTAATAAAACATGCTATTTCAGGTACAAGCCAAAACAAAAAGTGATTCACTTCAATACACCTTAGTTACCTTTAATCATCGATACATTATTCAGGGGATCACTCAGCTCTTTCTCATCCATTTTTCTGCAAAACAACACATCATCAACAGATACTCATCATTAAATCTAGTGTTAAACACACATTTTAGACAGACATGCTCACAATATGAATTAAACTATTGTTGCTGTGGTTACTGGTAATAATTTGTATTTTTTTTAAGTAATTATAAAAATGCATGCTCATCTATCAACAAAAGTACTTTTGGAATAAGCAGCTGCATAGCTTCTGAGAGATTTTCTTTAAGTAAATCTTGCAGACGGATGTGCCAATAGGAGGTTAACAATAAAACTTAACAGGAGAGGTTACCTTATATGATCCAGGAGCTACAGTGCTCTATGTGCTGAGGCTACAGCAGTCCCTGACATGAAGAACTCTTCTCCAACTATCAGATTTTTTTAGATGCGAAATGGAGCAGTCCAAGCAGTGAGGGGAGGGCACTGAGGAGATGACAGACAGTGTACCAGACCTCCCTGCTTTTGTTGGACTGTAGCCAGTGAAACTAATGAACTGCCTTGAGTAAATTGATAAATGCTTGGAGTGGCGTTAAAAAGCTAAGTACAGGCAAATCAGATGAAAGTCTTAAAAAGTGTAACCCCCCGTTTTGTGACTGCAGTCCCCAACCCCTCCACACTAGGTCATGTATTGGACTACGGCATCTCAGAGGCTGCAGCTGCATAGTGACACAGAAGGGTTTTGTTCAGGGAGCAGAGCTGCTCTCTGACCAGTTGGTACTGATGTATAAATCTACAAGATGACACAGAATGGGGCTGGTAATATGAGTATGTGTATGCTGTGTATTACTGCACCCACTTCCTCTGTTCTTTTGCCCTCCAAGTCACTGTTTCTAACTTCAAGTTTGGGAATGGCTTATCCGAAAAGCATGCAGGGCTGAAAATGGCGATCATTAAATCATTGAATAATTATTTTTTAATTTTGGGATCTATTTACTAATTATTATAGTCTTAAATGTTTCAGCTGCCAGTTTAAATGTATATCATATCAGATTGCACAACAATTTTTGACCACAATTGTAAGTGTTGATGTTGCTGAACACAGTGTTTGTTGATTCAATTATATGATCACAGCTAATGATGAAATTGTAACATTTCTTTAAGTATGTTTTTGCAGTGCTCCTGGATAACATAGACATGTATCTTTTTGGGCAGCTCTAAGATTTGTATATATATATTTACATTTACACTTAAAATATAAACCATATATATCCTAAATAACTAGTAAAGACACAGTAAACAGCAATTGTGGTAGCAAGCTAATAAAAAAATAAAACATAACGTCAGGTAATTTAGTTTGGCAACTGGACAGTGACAGTTTGGATTTTTCATACAATTACTGTGACTAAATCCACAATGAATTTTGTGTTTTATCTACCTAACTTAGATCTTTATTGAGGGCTAATGTTACTTTTATTTTATCTAACATTAATAAGCTGGTTGGTGAAGTAGTAGCATGACTGAGCATTAACGTTACTGGATGTAACATCTCCCATTAGTTGTTTGATTGGTACCTGGTCTTTACTTACACTGAGCCTAAAGTTACAGGGTGGAACACATTTAGCTAAACTAAACACACAAAGTATTTTAACTTACCAACTTACAACTTACCAACAACAACTCGAAAATGTGGTTAGATTGTTGTCACCTAAATTCGCCAACGACGTACTAGTCTGCAGCTTAGCTAATTAAACGACGTTCGGCTAATTGGAAACTGACTGCGCCACCACAAGTTTTGTTGTGCGTGTTTTTTAGTGTAATTACAGCACGGGTGCTTGGAAGGACCAAAAACGGAAGTTTGAAGACTTACTGTTTAGTAGAAAAAGGCCTATGATTAAATCCAAATTTAAAATTTCCATTTTGCCTTATAGGATATGCCCTCATATATTAAAACAACCAGAAAATAATAATAAAATTCTATAATACTTTTGGAAAGATGTCAAAAACACTGGCCTATCATTAAATTTCAAAACTTTAAATTTTCATTTTACCTTATAGGGTATGCCCTCATATTAAAAACAACCAGAAAATATTAACAAAACTTCATAATAGACTTGGAAAGAAGTCAAGAACATATGTGCACAATAGTTTTCACATTTGTTGTGCCAAGAAAAATATTGATTTATAAATATATATTTTTTTAGTTAGACACTTGGCTAAAACTCTCAGTAGATTCATGTTTAGAGTGAAATTGTAGTGACTGGAAAATCATCTCCTCGTAGACTTATTTGGACTCTTCGAAAAACTAAAAAAAGACGAATAAAAATAATTTAGGGTGTAGCCGCTTTAAAATACACACTGGGGGAAACCAGCAAAAGCTTCTTCTTCTGGTCTTAAATATGGCGGCAGAGGCCCACACCGCCACCTACCGTTGGCCGAGTGTGTAACATCCTTACTTTGACAGAGTTTTATTTAACCTTGTGCCTCCTCGACACATCTCGGCGTGTAAAGCACGTCGAGATGCAGGAGAGGGAGCCCCATCGGCAGCAGTGTGTTCCTCCTTCCAGCGCAGAACTCACTGAAATCGGTGCAGTGGGTGTTTCCTTCCTGCCCCACGTTCGTGCAGTTTACTCATTGGAGTTAAGCGGCAGTGATGCTTACTTAGTGTAATGAGAGGAGGTGGGTGCGTCACTGCAAACTTTTCACTCAGTTGACACAATCGATCAGATGTTCGGCAAGTAGGTTAAACATATGCAGCTGTGTGCTTTTCTTTTTTCTTTTATTGCTTTCCGAGTGTTTTCTGTTCCCCGATGACTTCCTCTATCTCAGCGTGGATTTGGAGTGAGAGGTTCTGGCTTCCCGAAAATGTTTCATGGGCGGACCTGGAGCATCCACCTCCTGGAGTGGAGTATCCCCGAGTGGGACACACGCTGTACGCCCTGCCTCTGGCTGTTGGAGTGTTTCTCTTGAGGCTGGTTTTTGAAAGGTAAAGGGGATTCTTGTGTGCTTGTGTTGTTTGTCCTCCCTCTGGCTGGAAACTGTTGATCATAGTGAGGAAAAGGGAAACCCACACATACAAAACTATGAGTACAGCTGCAGACATGTCGCTATAGAGTCTGAGTTTCAGAATTAAAGTGTTTCCACAGTTTTGAATATTGAAACTTAAACTGGCTTAAAACTATCTGGATGTTGGAGAGAACAAACCTTTTGTTGGGGTAATATGTATATTAATATCCTGAGCTACTACTGCCACCCACACAACATTAGTTGTTATGAAATAAGGCAATCTGACTCATAGAAGGGAATGATCTTTTGCCTCTACATGGGACATGAATGTAATTCTGCTCTATTTTTTTAAAATAGAATTCTCAAAAGAAAATTCTATTCTGAGATCCTATAATAACAAGAATTCAGTATTGTTGGTTTTGCCATAGCCTCTTATTTAACAGTGTTAGCATTCCTTTGAGGTGATGACACATGAAAATGACTACACTGGCTTGAGATATGTTTACCTGGCTCAGCAACAAGGGAAAAACAGAAATGGCAAAGAAATATTATACTGTCTAATTTCATGTGTGAACACTGGAAACTAAGCATGTTGTATGGGTTTTGGGTGGGATTTGTGAAAACTCCTTTGCTCCAAACCTAAGGCCTTCACACAATGCAATCTTTTCACAGCACATTATAGCAACATTTTAAGTTGTTTTAAATGGCCCCGACTTTCTGAAAAGTATTTTATTTAAAGTAAATGACGAGCGACGGGTAACCACACACAGTCCAGTCTGTATAGTACTTCCATTCATTCAGCCCTTTTCTGTCTTGCGGATACTATTCCAAATAAGTGAGGTGTTGTTAGATTAAAATGGAATAAATGGCTCTGGGTTTGTTCATTAACACTGACCAGCTCAGCTATTGTAGGTGATCTTGTGACACTTGAGCATTTTTGCTTAGAGGCGGCCATCCAGTCTCTCCTCTCACATGACAGGTCATCATGCTCTGTTTAGACTAGGTGATACATTCCCCAGGATTCTTTCTTTCTACTGTTTACTTGGACCTGGAAAACATCATGTCAGCTAAAGAATCCCTTGGCAAAGATGGGCTAATTGTCCATCTGTTTGTATACCCTGTGCAAAGTGTCTCTGACTCTTGTCCTGCCTGAGTGTCTCTCCTAATACCTCACCACCTCTGCGTCTCCTCCCTCTCTTTTTTTGCCTCTCTGTGTGTATACAGGCTGGTGGCCAAGCCCTGTTCCCACATACTTCAGATTCAGGCGGGAGTGTCTCAGCGAGCTCAGCCCAATGCTGTACTGGAGAAAGTGTATCAATCCAAACTGGTACATAAGGTTCATTATTGTTTTGTAGTCCATACAGTGTTACACACTGATGTCACTGCATTGAAACACAGCACCGCTGGCATAATGATATGTTCACTAAATACCGCTTGTAGTATGACAGCAACACCTACTGCCAATATGGTTTTACAAGCAGAGACTATGTTGTGTTTTGTCCTCCTTAGTGTCCAGACACGAGGCAACTGGAGGGACTGTCCAAACAACTGGACTGGGATGTACGGAAAATACAGAGATGGTTTCGCATCCGTCGAAACCAAGACAGGCCCAGTATGCAGACAAAGTTCTGTGAGAGCATGTAGGTTCCTAAAGAATCTGTACTACAGCAGAAGTAAAAAGGATTTTAAAATTGTCATCTGACATCTACTCTTCTCCTTTACACATTCTTTACAGGTGGCGATTGACATTTTATCTGGGAATGTTTATCTATGCCATTCGCCAGTTGTGGGTGGTAAGTTGAAGTTGCACACCATTTGCTTTTTTGCAATACCCACCTGACATGATGCAATTAGCTTTTATTGAGCAGTGAGCTAACCTAACCATACTCTATGTGTCTGTTAATCAGATCAGACTTAGAGGATAAAAATTTACAGTGTTAATGTCTGTCTAAGAACAATATGCACTGGTATGTACAGTGAATCATGTTTTCCTTATCGTAATCATTTGTGTGTGTGTGTTTTCATCTGCCATTTTCATGTACAGTCTATAATCAGTTTGTACACAAAACACTTATGAAAATTCTGAGCTAAAGACCAAATAATACAAAGACATTTTTACACTTGGCCCAGGTGTACAGTATGTACAGTGCAAATACATTTAGCAACAAAATTATGATAGACAATACATTAAGCCTTTCACTTATTTGTCACATTTCAATAAACATAATGGTGATCACACATGTGTGCAGCAATATGTAGAAATTAAAGCTCCACGAAATAATACAGGAAACATGAACCATGGTTGATTGACACACTGGTAATTTAATTATTTTGTTTTGCCCTTGTTTTCATAAAACTACACAGGAGAATCAGCATCATTAGTTTATTATCTCAGCTATCATCTAGCTCCTTTTAGAGGATGAAAACACACGTTAACATTTTCTTTAACAGATTTCAAACATTTGCACTGTATTTGTATGTAAACCTGTCTAACACTTAGACATACCCTGCAGGAAGGAAGTTCACATACATGTTAGTCTTTGTAGTATTCTGTGCTTCAGTTAACAGTGTTACTTTGTTTAGCTGTGGTGGACAGATCATTAACATAAAGAGGAAATTTCATGCTTAAAAAAACACTCTTGTAACTTGTCTAAATCAGATGGCTGAAACCTCACAATACCTTCATATTAACTGAATGAATTAAGCCTGTGCATTTTGGAGGGCTTTTTGTGATTTTATGTAGGGATATAATAATATTATATAAAGCGGCTGGGGTAGGGGGTCAGGGTACAGGGTTGGTGGGTTCTTTCCCAGTTTCACCTGGCCCCATGAGGCCCTGTAGTAGTGACGTAAAACATGCACAGCTGTCCATCAGTGATTTCCAACTGGCAATAAAGTACATCCAAATTAAAGCAAAACAGTTTGAATGTTCATATCCAAACCTAATTTTTGTTAAAAAAAAAAACTGCAAATCCATCTTTTAACCTCACACATGGTTTTCCTCAGTCGCCCTGGATGTGGGACACCAGACTGTGTTGGGACAACTATCCTTTTCAGGTTTTCTTTTTTAATTATTACTTCAGCTTACTGCATTATAATTCTTATCTGTCTAGCAGTGATTGCTGGCAGGTAAGCATGGCTACATATTTGTTAAAGGTGTTTTTGTTTGGCTCGCTCCCAAAGCCTCTGATTCCTGGACAGTATAACTACTATGTGGTTGAGCTGGCCTTCTACTGGTCTCTGATGTTTTCCCAGTTCACAGACATTAAACGTAAGGTGAGTCAGCATCAGCTTTGCTACCACTCTTGTTCTATCAATAGCCTCAGTCAATACGCAGTATCCTTTGAAATCAGAGCAGTTTTGCCTGTTTCCCATCCTGTAATTACTCTGCTGCACATCCATCTTCCTCATTTTCTTTGTTTACAAGCTTAGCATTCATATCATTTATGATTAAGAACTAGCTTGTCATTGTGTGCTGTGACAGAACAGGTTAGACAAAGAAAACCTCAGTTCTATACAGATACATACAATACCTTCAGTCTACACGCCTTTCAGTTGTTGTTGGGGCAGTTGTGATGTGCAAAGACCAACAGATGAAGATTAATCTACAACCAGCAACCCCATCTCAGTGAGGAGTTTTTCTGTGTTTATGTGTAACCTGGGTGTTCTTTCTTTCTGCCATCACTCTTCGTTTTACCGTTGACAGGATTTCATCATCATGCTTGTCCACCACCTGGTCGCCATAATCCTCCTCACATTCTCCTATGGTAACAACATGCTAAGAGCCGGGACGTTGGTCATGTGTGTGCATGATGCATCAGACATTTTCCTTGAGGTAAAGGAAACTCACTGATTAAGGAATTTTTAATCCTTAAAGTGTATGCTACTGTTACATGACCTGTGTCTACTCCTAGACTGACAGAAAACCATTTTTTACTGACATTATAGAGAAAAAATGTTACAATTATAAACTACAACAGAGACACTGATTCAGTTTTTCATCATGGTAAATTATTAATTGCCCATTTATTCCCCAAGGCAGCCAAGCTGGCCAACTATGCCAAGTTCCAGAGGCTATGTGATGGCCTGTTTGTGGTGTTTAGCATAAGCTTTTTCCTCACCCGGCTTGTCATCTTTCCATTCTGGTGAGACAAACAGGAGCCTATTTACATATGAAAATACACAATTTATTGTTTGTCACAAATTTAACTATCAAAAGCAGTTTTCCACCAAATGAGTCAAATGCTGTAATCATAATACAATAATATATTAGAACATCCAAAAATCTGTCTGTATGTGTGTATTTGTTGCAGGATTGTTTACAGTGTTTTGTTTGAGAGCTGGGAGATTATTGGTCCATACCGGGCCTGGTGGCTGTTAAATGGTTTGCTGCTGGTCCTGCAGACCCTTCACATCATCTGGTTCTACCTCATCGCTCGCATTGCAATTAAAGCCATATTCAAAGGAAAGGTTAGTCTGCCTGTCTGTTTTTTTTTGTTAATGTATTAGTCACCAGTCAGGGCTTACTCAAAGCCTTACTATGGTGATGACTTTTCCAATATAAACATCTGTGCATCAAAAGTGTCAGTTAGATTATTTTCATGTTCTCCTCTGGGTGAACTGTAATTAAGTCTTCAACTAATGGGTATTTTCACTATTAAATAATCTGATGTTTACTTTTTTGATTTATTGTTTTGTTGCAAATGTTTTGTCTATGCAATATCATACAACTGTGGAAAATGTAGGTTGTTTTTATTGGCCAAAAGTGCCAGGTCTTCTCTAATATACAGTTCCAAACCAAAAACTGTCCAATTTATTATTGTGTTGAAAAAGGAAAGCCTAAACGCCTTATACTGCGTATGAGAGGCTGGAACCACCAAATGTTCGGCAGTTTTGCCTAACAAATGAAAGTGATTAGTACTAGTTTGGTGATCCACTGGGCTGTTCGTCCCCACCCTGATGTCACAATGTGTCAAGTAATTTCATTTATTTCATTCTTATTTTTGTTGTCTCACAGGTATCGAAAGATGACCGAAGTGACATTGAGAGCACCTCTGATGAAGAGACTTCTACCACCAATGGCAAAAAGCCAGACCCTACAACCAAAGGACGTCAGTCACGCCAGTGACTGAGAAGCTTTTGAGCACCGAGTACGAAGAAGGGAGATTTTCTTGTAGTAGGACTTCCATGCACCTACTTTGTGCCTGTGAGACCCACCTTTCCATTCTGATCTCCTAAAAAGAATAACTTTTTTTTCACTTCCAAAGATTTTGCTGTGTTGTTCAAATGAAGAGTGGGCTGGATCTCCATGTGTGGAATACAGACTTAGCACAGTTTGACTAGGATTTACAGTGTGAGATTTGTGCACATATTTTACTTATGAGACTAGTGTGTGTGGTCTGTGCACCTTATGTGTATTTCTCATAGTGAGACACACCATACAGTGCATGTCTACACTGCTATTGTCAAATCATTTTCTAGACGGATTTTATTTGTGAATTTGTAATATATTTTACAGCTGGAAAACAAATCACTTCACGTGTGCCTTGATTGTCTATACTCTGACTGCCTGCTTGTAAATGGTATTTTTGGTCCTCGAGGGCCGCAGCCCTCTTTGTTTTCCAACTATCGCTGCACTACCCACTGCTGATTGACTGAACACACCTGAAGTAATCAGCAGTGGGTAGGGCAGGGATAGTTGGAAAACAAAGAGGGCTGGGGCCCTCGAGGACCTTGAATGAGTACCACTGGTCTATACTGCTTATTTTGTTTAAATGTGCAAAATATATTTATAGAATATTAATTACATTACAGGTGACTCGGTAGATTCTGATGTGTTTATCTGACAGTTTGTTTGGTCTGTAGTTATACTTGCTAGTTTTTTTATTTCTTTAATTAGTGAACTATTTCAGTTGTACTGTAAAAGATGGCAGCTACAAGAAGCAGTCGGTGAGCTGGAAGGACTAGTCTCCCTTCATTAGTATCTTATCTTGTGACACCCTTCCAACGTGTCAAAAACGTCCTCACTGAAGTTGTTGTACTGCAAGCTGAAACAGCAAAAAAAGGGTAGTTACTTTTTCCTTAAAAATGAATTCTTGTGGTTACAAACCTCATGCTTGTTCCCTGAAAATAATAAGTCTAAATGAAATGAGTCATTCTTACTTCATTTCCTGCATGATAGCACTGTCCTTCATGACTTTGACGAGGGGTGGGACCGAAGCATCAGTCAGTGAGTTGTTCCTCATTTCTAGACTCTTCAATGTCTTGCTGGCTCTTATTGCAGCACAGACATCCTCGACACAGGCATCCGTTAGGTGAGTCATTTCAACACTGTGGAAGAGGAGGGGACAGACTGTCAGACAGCAATGTCATACTATAGGAAAAATGCTGCAGTGTTGTTTGTCGAGTCAGTCAACTCACTCCAGTTCCTGTAAAAGACAGTTTGGGTGTGAGACAGCATCCCATAGATATTTTAACACCTTTATCACCAACTTCATTTATGCCAACCATAAGGGACTTCAGTTGAGACGTCCCACTTCTCAGCACTGAGCCCAGTTCCTTGAAGACGGACAGGGTTAACTCACATCGTGTCAACCTACAGGGTGGAGCACATTATATACCAGAACAATTATCGGAGATTATATTTTCTAAAAGGGGAACTTATCACTGAAAAGTTGAGGAATAAAAAAACTCTACCTAAGCCTTTCTATTGGACATCCGGGTCTGCTGAGGCCTTGGCAGAGCAGCAGCGCCCCCTCCTGATTCAAATCGTTCAGTGACAGATCCAGTTCTGACAGGGAGCAGTGCTCTGACATCAGGGCCTCCTTCAAATGAGGACAGCACGCACCTGTCAGCTCATTATCATACAGTCTAGATGAAGAAGTAAAAAAAAAAAGACACAAAAGATATATAGGTTATACAGTCAGTTCCAGCAACACAGTACCAACCCACCCACTATTAAACATATATCTTAGAAAAAAGAAAACGCTGGCCGAACAATAAGATGATTTTTGGCCTTGGACAAAAAGTTGAATGGACAATTTGAAAATACGAAATAAAAAATGACTTTTGTGTCATGCAGCACATCAACTTACATGAGGCTCTGCAGTCTACAAAGTGGGTGTTTCAAGGACTTGGACAGTGTCTCCACTCCGTTGTCACTAATTGTGTTTCCTGTCAGATCCACTTTTCTCAGCTCTGATTGGCCGCAACACAGAGCAGATGAGAACGCCTCCATTGAAGCTGCAGTTAACTGACAACTTCGTAGCCTTTTAATAAACAAAACAAGATAATTCATTAAAAATTAAAGTAAAAAAATAATAATAAATTGGCATCAATAAACGTTTATTAATAATGCCCCATTGAAAGAACATACCAGAGCTCCTGAAGTTTGCAGTGAGGACTATGCAGCGCTTTGCACAGTTTCATGAAGCCCACGTCACCAATAGGATTAAACATCATATTTAAAACACCCAGCTGGGAAGTGGCAGAGGTCAGCACAGGCACCAGATCTTCACAGCTCGTCAGGCTGCACGCTAGAACGCTGGGTGCACGAAAGTGAAAATATCCAAAAACATATCAAGCAAGCTGTTCTTTTTTGTCTTTTGAAATGTCTATTAAAATAAAATGCTAATCTTACTTTAACTTGAGCAGTTTGGAGTCTCTGAGTGCAACACAGAGAATACTGAACTTTTCATCTCCGAGGTTTGTATGAGACAGATCCAGTTCCTTGGTGATTCCTCTGCTAAGAGCTAAAGCCAGATGAGGGACAGCCCCAGGATTTAAGGAGCTGTCTGAAAGACTGGGGGACACAAAAAAGACATTTTACATATAATGCAAACACATTAATTGTGCATAGGCATATGAATTTCTGACATAAGTTACATAATCTTGTGTGACAGGCTCATAGTTGGTCCCAGGACTTGTGCTTTCTCCTCAGTGAAATTCCTGGTGCGGTACAAATTCAACTGCTTCATTTCACCCAGGCATGTGATGACATAATTCAGAGTTACGCAGTTGAGGAGGCTCAGGTCGTCATAACTGATGCCCATTTGTGCTGATGAGGTGATGATGTCTTTCACCAAACTCTCATTCTGAGCTTGATAAAGCAGATGAAAGCAGCGGTAGTGCATGTCTTTGTAGTATCCCTTCAGTGCTGCCTCTGAGCTGCTTTTAAACCAGCATCTGAAATTCATGATCTGATCGGAGTTTAACTCCCCCAGCAAGGTCTCCAGAGGTCTGCGCTGAATCGGCTCTGACAGACTGGACAAGAAGAGGTCGAAAAAATTTGTATGGCATTTGTGCTTTTCCATCACCTTCTCCACTCCCTCAGAGGAGGACTTGTCCAAAAAGAAACACAGGGCCAAGATGAACTCCAGCATCAGTTGGGAGTGGAAAGAGAAGAGACATGTATTTTGTTCTATGTCACCATCTATCTGCAAGAAAACACCAACTGAGGAAAGAAACTGCTGAAAGCCAAAGGATTCCATTTCCTCTTTGGTGCAGCTTCGATGCTGGTCAAAACAACAATGAGAAGCCATCCTGCCAAGGGCCAACACAAGGTCTCTGTTGCAGTCCTTGCTCAATGAGAGTGACTGAATCAGATAGACCATGATATCCACATACAGCTGAGACAATGTTTCAGGAAGTTTTCTTCCAGCATCCATAAGAGACTTGTAAATAGAGCAAACAGTCCAACAAAATCTAGGAGAAATGCAGAAATCATAGAAGCCTAGAGTCCTCTCCATGTGCATTAGTGCTTTGTTGGCATCACTTTGGTCAGTAAAGAACCTATTAAAGTAAGCCTCTCTTTGGGGCTTCAGAAGCCCCAACACCTCTACAGAGATGCCGCTCAGAAAGTCCAGACGCGCTGCTGGCCTGGTTGCCACCACAAACGCGGCTCCTTTCAGCAGCGATCCGTGAAGCAAGCTGGCAATTAAACAGGGCACTGAAGCTGCCTGGGAGGGGTCTGAGCAGACACTGTGGACGGAGGGATCCAGGCTGTGCCGGTATTGATCCAAATCGTCGAAAAGAAACAGCGCGTCCTCTGGCTTCTGCAGAAGTAGGGGCACGGCCTGAGGAGGGACATGACTTTGATGGTGTTGAATGAAAGTCTCCAATGACAGCATCCCCTCAAGAAAGTTCATCTCCCTCAAGCGGAAATAGAACACATAAGAAAAGTTTTGAAGGTGTTCTCCTTTTGCCCAGTCCACCACTAGCTTTTGAAGTGCAGTGGTTTTACCTGACCCTTCAGGACCGACCAGTATCACTGTTTTGACTTCACCACCCAGACTGCTGCTGATGCAATGATCGAGGGAGGACAGGCTGTGGTCCACATTTCTGTCTGTCACCAGAGCTTCAGAAGTCAGGGGAGGTATGTATTCATTGTCAGTGATCACACTGACAGGCAGCTTCCCACCAAGAAGTGTCGACACGCCCTTTGAGTTCAGGATATGGATCAACGCAGTGTCTTTGTCCATTCTGTGGAGGAAAGTTATAATTTAGGACTGTTGACTCCTCACAACATTCTTAGAACATGTAACTCATGCCTGCAAATAAAGGTCTCACAAGATGCATTTTACTGTGTGTGTCGGAGAGCAAAGTTACCTTAAACTATGTGAAGAGGACGATGGATCGTAAAGAGAAAACTATTGTTAGAGATGAACGGACTGTGTGGCTGAGATGGGTTAAAGCTTCAGCAAATGCAGCAACCCAGGAGTTACACCCACTGATGAAACGTCCAACGGAAAGCAGGAAGTAAAATGGGACTTTAAACCCTGAACGCTGCCTTACAGAAGATATGATGTCTTTCACTGGTAATTCATGTTCTAATGAGATATCATATAGGTTACACTTATGCTACTTATATTAACCAGTTACTGTACCCGACAACACAGCGACGGAACATCGACGTAGTGCAGACGTCTGGGTGTATGTTTGAAGTCCATCACAATTCTCCTGGCAACTGGTTTTTGTCTGGCCCCAGGTTAAAGGTTAAACTCTATGAGTATTTGCAACTATATAAATTCAAAAGCAGAGAACTTAGACAATGACAAACATTATGCAGCTCACCAGCAGGTGGCAGCCAAACGCCGGCGGCGCCATGCCTGCTGTGAATTCAGGAAGAGAAGAAGAAGCTGCGCGGTGACGTGAGACGTCAGTAACATGACATCACTCCGCATTTACTCCAAAGCTGCCCCTCCCTCCAAGAGAATAGTCTTTAAAACATAACATTATAGAAAGATATTAAAGGTTCGCTTCAGGTGTTCCCATTTTTAATGCATGCCACTTTTGTTACTTATAACATTTTGTGCATTTTCTCCTGTCAAGGAAAACTCACAGACATTTGACATTTTCACAAATTATTTCGTCAGAGTGAGGATAATCCTATTTTACATCTACTCTAATATGTTTACATTATCATTTATGCTTCTTGGCAAGTCAAAGTGTATCTCATACAAAAAAATGTGAGATTGAAATAAACATTGCATATTTTTAATAATAATAGTTCCAATTTCCCTCAATTAAAACCAGTTTTTTGTCTTCTTATGTTTTTGGAGATTGATGTTACCACATATGCGTGTATCTTCTTCAGGTGAAAACTTGTTGGGCATGCAGGATTAATGGTACATGTTATCAGATGAAAGTTCATACATTACAAAAAGTTTTTGTTTTGGCAGTTCCAGCAGCTCCACCAACACTGATGCTAACAAAAGAGAGCCCGGCCTTAGACACTGTCTCCTTTTACTCTTTCACTGTCGTTTCCAAAAGCATTGTATATTTCACATTTACGGACTGAGGACCAGTAACCTTTTACATTACTTATATACTATATATGCATTGTAAAGTTCGACATTTTGTAATGTTCAGTGTCTATTTTGCTTCTTCTCTAAGACTTTTAGCAGTTGCTCCTAAAAGGAGAATAATGTGCTGGAAAACCAGAAATAACTTTTGCAGATGTTTGCCTCCCAGAATTGTTGGGCAGAGGAAAGCAGCGCCTGCATGAGGTGATGAGCTTGTCCCAAGATGAGTTCAGGGAGTTTAACAGCTGTAGGACAAGCAGTTCTTCCAGCAAGCTGTAAGGGATTTATTTTTATGTCTCAAAGGAATTACTTAATTGGGAAAACAACTGTTGGAGAGTGTGACATCTACATAAAAACTTTGTTTGGACTTTCTCCCTCGGCTTCTGTTTTAGAGCCTCACTGGAGGACAGAAACTGGAGGAGAACACCAGGAGGCGCATGGTGGCTGTGGCCACAACCAGGTGTGATGTATTTACAGTGTCTTTTTGGAAAGAAGGAGAAGGCCAAGCTCTGTGAACTGAGAGTGTACAAGTTAATTAAACATGAGTCAATGATACAATACTCTTTTTTTTTATTTTTTCCATAGAAAAGTACTGTTTTCCTCGAACCATAACGCTTTCCAATATAAGTCAGAAGAGAGGTTTTATGTAGCACATTGTACTTTATTCATTTTCCTGTTATTAGTCATTGTCCTGCATATTATGAAAATTCTAATCTAAGAGAAACATGTTTTCTTTTCTTTTTCATTCTTAAGGCTGATAGCAGCTCAAAGAATGATGAGACCAACACCTACAGTTTTTTCAGATGCCGACTTGACTGTGATGCTACAAGGTGATTATATTTGTTGCTGACAGTTTATGTTGGGAGTATTCATTGATGTTGATTAATTATTTTTTTATCTAGTGTCACTTCAGCTGTTGCTACCAAACTTTGAACCATATTCTGATTGGGCTCAGACTTATAACATAACATGGTGAATTTATTCTCTAGTTATCTATTTATTAACCATTAAAAAAATCAGACAGACGATCATGCAATTAACTACGTTTTTATTTTAACCAGAGAAAATGTTGTATCACATCAAATACAGAGAGCTATAACAAACAAATAACAAGGAAATCCGGCTTACAGATGTAGTTGTCACACTAAAGGTTAGATATCAAAAGTAAATTAAATGTAAAGGCAGTTAGTTAGGCAGCTGAATGGCTGTAATCCCTCAGTAGCGCAGCGTATTTTGTGTCTTAGTTGTATCTGTCTTGATGAAAAGTGGACCTGCCTTTCGCTGCTGGTTGTTAACCTGGACAGCTGTTGGAAATAGGGGAATAAATCAATTAGACACCAAAAAAGAAAAGGACATTATTCTTATCATTGTGGAAGTTAAAAACGACTTACATTTGTTTGGCACCCTTTGAATGCTCACAATAGATTCCTGTCCAAGTCTGTCAGTGAGAAAACAGCAAATACACTGTAAACACAGATACTGTGGCAAAAAGGTGTTTCAAGGGAAACACCACAAATTGTTAACAGTAAATCCATTTTTTTTACATTTGGGATGTACAGCTGTTACATATGTGAAAATGTTGCATGAAGCCTTCTGTGGCTTAAGAGGAAGTTGCAAGATTTCTGATATACTGCCTCATGGTGTAGGTTGCCAAGATAGCACATGTCTGTGGCAGTTAAACAGATGCACATTTGCAAAATCAAACAGTTACTGGTAGTAAATGAAGCATGAAAATGAAGCAATTCATATTATCCTTCATTTGTCGGTTGCAGAGGTTTTGATTTGGAATGTGTTATTGCTGCTTGTGGTCATTGGGGAAAAACAATCTCTACAACTATGGGTTTTACAAAGTTTATTTTCCAGATTTTGACAGTACACATTCAGCCAAAAGTGGATATAAGAAAACATGGTTACCCAAAATCCTAAATGAGTCTGTGGTAATTCAAAAGTGGTTAACAAACTTGGCACTGGTGACGGCTACTCACCTTCCCTCCTCTCCCTCCAACAGCTTCCTGTAGGTGGAGATCTCTATGTCCAGGGCCAGCTTCACATTCATAAGCTCTTGGTACTCTTTGACCTGGTGAGCCATGTCCTGCTTGGCCCTCTGCAGAGCCTCCTCCAGTTCTTTGATGATCTTCTTGGCATGGAGCACAGCCTTGTCTCCGTTCTCTTCTACTTCGGCGACCTGGCCCTCAAGGTTGTTACGCTGTAGAAATGAACAAACGTAAGATCCAAACCTGTAATTCAAACATTTTAAATAAAGGGCCAGATATTGTTTTATTGACTATTTCTTTATGACTGTGTCATGTCCTTTTGTTGTGACTAGACTTGTGGTAACACCCAAACCAAAATAGCTAGATAATCGAACTGATAACAATTAGTAGTCAGTTAAAGTATGTAATCAGCATGCCATCTTGAGACACAAACCATTACAGAATAAAGCTCCATGACTGGATCCTGTTTCCAAGCCACACTAGATCACTTGGGCAGCCTTTAAAAAAGCCTTATGAGCAGCTTTTTTGTTTGTGTTTGATGCTGAAAATATAAGGACACCATATCTGACGAATATGAGGACCAAGTTCCATGTCCATTGTCTTTCTCTTTAAACATTTCAGCCCACCCCCCCTTTCACTCACCTGTGCCTGTACAGCATGGATCTCATTCTGAAGGCGGTTGATCATTCGCTTGAGCTCAGATATTTCCGCCTTGGTGCTCCGCAGCTCACTGCCATACTGGTCAGCCTCAGCAGTCATCTGGTTGAACTGGTGTCATAACAGATCAAACAGAGGAGCAAAGATGTGAGATCAGTCATTATCAGGTTTCACAAGAGTGTTTCCTTTCAAAAAGACAAACTGTTCTGGTTGATTTATGTGTCCTGCATAGTTATTCATCCCTTTTGAGTCTTTAGTTGAGAATCTAAACTTGTTTTACTACAATTGTGTTCACTTTAGCAGTTTTAGTTTTTCACCTTCTTCTGATACCAGCTTTCAGCTTCCATACGGCTGCGGGTAGCAATATCCTCATACTGGGCCTTGACCTCAGCTATGATCTGCTCCATGTTCAGGCCACGGGAGTTGTCCATCTGCACCACCACAGATGTCTCCTTCAGACTCTCCTGCATCTCACGGAGCTCCTTTTATAAATAACACAACAACAATAAGAAGATCTAGAATCTAGAATAAATCCTAGACTGACAAAAAAATACATTTTTATCCTCTATTGAATGGTTGTGTACCTCATCATACACAGCCCTGAGAAACTGGATTTTGTTACTGAGTGTAGACACCTCTTCTTGTAGGCCCAGCTTGCTCAGATAGACTACATCCACATCCTGCAGGCAGTTGGTATAAAAGAAACAACCATTTCTTAGTGTTTAACCTCTTAAAATCGTATATACAATTCTTTAAAATGTATCGGCAAGTTTATTTTATTATAACCACATTAGCCTATAATTCTCTTTATCACTGCTATAACTATAACTGTGAAACGGTGAGTTGTTGCTGTTGATTGCATTCTGTACCTTTTTGAGAATAACAAACTCATTCTCTGTGTCATTCCTCTTGTTGATCTCTTGCTCATATCTGAAACCGACCACAAATATTAAATTACTCATGCAGAGTCTGTTGCAAGTATTTACTCACCACATATCTAAAAACACAACTCTTCTCTTTTGGGCACAAATAGTTCTTACTTTCTCTCGTAGTCTGCCGCATTTTTGTGCATTTGTTCACTCTCCATAATAAGCTTTTCTTTGTCATTACTGAGGAGCTCCAGCTGTCTTTGCAGTTTAATGATGTAGGACTTCAGCATGGGCTCAATGTTAGAGGATGCAGCAGTCTCTCCCTGAAGCAGCTTCCACTTGGTATCCAGCATTTTGTTCTGCTGTTCTAGAAATGTCACCTTCGAGATGAGGAAAAAAGTAATAACAAAGTCAAGCAGATCTTTATAGGCAGATTTATATTTATTGATCTTTAACTATTAGATAAAAAACCAAACTTAGTTATCTAAAATGGAAATCAGTTTAATTAAAATAATTTAAATCTCTCAACTTTTGTTAGCAAAAGACTTAAGGATAATTCTTCTTACCTTTTCAATGATTGAGACAAAGCGGTTGTTGAGAGTCTTGATCTGCTCTTTCTCCTGGACGCGGAGAGTTTGCAGGGTGGGGTCGATGTCTATCTTTAGAGGGGTGAGCAGGCTCCTGTTGATGGTCACAGGTGTAATTGGGGCCCCCCGGTTGGTCTCATTGCTGATCCTGCGCATGGAGTATGATCCCATGGACATGCTGCTGAAGCCCCCTGAGGACACATACAGTCCCGGTTGGCTGATGGGCTTCCTCCTCACGGTCAGGATAGTGCTTTGTGAAGATTTCATTGCTGCAGCCGATGGAGTTGTTCAGAGTGTGGTTGAGCTCTGTTGTGGATGTGTTATCTTTTGGGTGCTACTTTATAGTCAAGTTTGGGTGTGGTGTGATAGTGATAGCAAAGTTATGTGGCTCCTCAATGTGGGTGAACCAGTCTAGCACATGCCACTGGTTCTCCCACCTACCCTTATGTTGAAAGTTGCATTGTTTCTGTTGTTTTGCTCGTATCCAGGCCTGCTCCACGGCTTCGAGTGAGCTGCATTTGAACAACCCGATTAATGGTTATCTAGAGATGAGCACTGAATGTCCACATAGATTGAAAGTGATGTTTGTGCTGTACTATTTCCCTGATGAATAAGTAGTTTTGGCATTGTGCCCAAATGGAATTACAGTGTAGTGTACAGTAGTGATGCAGGAGTAGTGCGCAATAGATGGTAAACAAAGTGATTTAAATTGTAGGATTATCATATGTCATCAAAGAAGTTCACAGTGAAAAATTATAAAAATAATAAAGCAGATTATCCAAAAAGATCCAAAGGTCCAGGTCCAAATCTCATAAAATTGTGTATTTTATACTGGCTTTGAGAAAGTCTTATTCATCACTGTGCATGTGTGTGTTTGTGTTTATGTGAATGGAGGAATAAAAGGCAAGGTGTCTATTAAGGTGGAAAAGACATGGTTATGACATGAGTATTGTTACATTTGTGTAATGTGACTGATAACAGTTCACATACAAAAGTAGATTGAGCCAAGATTATTGCTACAGATGTGAAATGACATGAGTGCTATTCTCTTCTTTTTCTTCAGTGCATTTGTATTAACCTTGGTGTGTGACAACCTGCTGTAAGCAACAAACTTGTCTGTCCCTTCAACTGCTTTCTTTTTAATCTCCCTCTGGCTTATTTGAGACTGATTGCACAACCATCACCAGTGCAGAGTTACTTTTTGCCTCATACAATCAGGTGTAGGTTTATTCTTTAGTTTTGATTTGACTGATTGAACTTGCAATGTGTAACATTTAAAACAAAGCAATTTGAAATTTGAATTCTGTCATGCATGAAAAGACCTTCATTCATCGCACAGAGCTCTGGACTGATGAAAGTGTCAGATACAGATGTCAACACTGGTTAAAGTAAAGCATGTGTCACTTGCAGTGTTGGGACAGTGAAGGAAAAATAAGGTAGTTTTCAAACAAGCAATAAGTGGCATTTTGAACCGTAACTTTGTTCATTCCACTTTGTGTACTTCTATTTAATCATACCTGTTTGATTAAGCTGTTACTGTTTAAAGAAAAAGAAAATGCCTAAGGGTTGAATGAAAACCTTTCAGTTTGCTCTGCAGCTCAGCACCTGCTAGGAACAATGACCACTATCTGTTTCTCTACAGGTAAGATTGATCATATTAAAAGTACTAAACAATGTCACCAGACTACAATACTTTTGAACCCATCAATTAACTTTGCCAAAAACTATTTTTATTGGGGTGGGGAGTGGAGTCGCCAACCTGATTGACTGCTATCTGTTTCTGAATGTGAATGACTCTGACTGAGTTTGGCATGTTGATAAGATACATGTTATAGAAGATGAGTGTTTGCAAGTTACCAAGCTGTTTCTGTTGAAGGATATAGAACTGACTCTCACTGACACTATTCCATTGGACATTGGAGAAAAAGATGAATGAGCTGTGTGAGGTCTGTATGAGACAAATCATACCGTGGCATGAAATTTACTACTACTGTTATTGAACCACAGCTATTAAAAGATCCATAAATTACCACTGGAGAATGTTGCAACATGGACACATATTGATAGGTTTTCACTTAACACAAAAACATCTGCTTATAAGTTTTCATAGAACAAGCCTAAAGGGACTTGTCTAAGTTCCTGTAGGAAAAGGTACATACAAAATGTTCATACTTATGTTACACTTAAGAAAAGGAAGGAGGTATACATTTGCAGCGACTTTAATTTCCATGCCTGAAAACACCTACAGTACAGGTATGACAAGCCTGGCTATGTTAAGTGATTAAATTCCAAATAGGGTTCCGTTTTTGGATTGCAAACAATTAAGTACCGATTTCATTTTGTCAAGAAGAGTCAAAAAAAACTTTTACAACTTATACAGACTAACAAATTAATTGTGCCATGACAAAAGTCTTTCTCATAACCATTTATCCACCTGTAAAGCTTTTCACTGTTAAACTTTGAGATTATAGTACTCATCCACTACAGGCAGTGAGAATGAGCAACCCCTACTTACTGTAGAAAAGAAGTGCTCCACCTTTCCGGATGAGTTACAACTGATTCCCAGTGAGGCTCAGTTGACAGAGCTGTCACAGAAACAGCTAAAACTGTAATTCACTCTATCCTGTTACTCTATCCTGTCAGCGAAATATTTGAGAGAGGAGTCTTGATGTTAAGCCCTTTTGAAAATGATAGTGAAGTGCTGTCAGTGAAATGCATAGGTGCAAAAAAGAATGTTTTTTAAAAATATGTTTTATATTTCAACTGAAAATGCTTTACTTATGAAAAGGCACACAAATAAGGCTTGAGTTCTCATTCGAAGGAATATAAGCATTGCATAACAATTATATGTATTTGTTGCACATTTTACTAGTCAGAGTTTGAATGTTGGTGAGTTGAAGTGCAAATCTGTGATCAAAATGAGGAAAATCTTAAAAAACATAAATCCTCTCACCTCTGAGTTTCGAATCATTATGACAAGAAATCTCACATTCTCATCTGCTTTCTCATATGATTGTCTTTATTTATAATTTGTATTACAAGAACAATACTAGACTTACAGTAATTGTAATTTAAAATTTATAGGAAATAGGAGCCTTTCTTACGTGTTCAAGGAATTATTTAAGGCTTTAAATAATAATCTTTGTGTCATATTGTTTGGCTTCCGAAGAAACACGATTACAAAATGACTTGTGCTACATTCACAACAGTCCGACTTTCGACTTTTAGCGTCATGTAGCTTTTAACTGTTTAATTCACCTCTTTCAAGTCACGTAATAAATGTGGTAGGAAAATATACTAAACTGGACTCGTAGTAAAATAAAATTTAGCCCGATGACAATCATATTCATTTTTAGTGTTTTCTGACGCAGTGCTCAGTTTTCCGCTATTCTGTGCGTGCAAGTGAAACCGGGCACCGCGGTCACGTGACGGCTGCATCTCTTGAACCAAAACAGACGACGCGACCCACTTGTAAACAACCGGGCTCGAAGCGGCCGGACCAAGTTTCTGCGCGTCGACCGAGGAAACTGTGAAGACACAGCAAACCGTCGCTCCCCTGTCCGGTAGACAGGCCGTCTCAATGCATTACAGAGGACCCAAAACACCGAGGGGATCATGGATGTGTGCGATTTGTTTAGCAGCTGCAGAAAGGGCGACATTTGTAGAGTTAGGTAAATTACCCAGCTGTGCTGAATCCACTTTACTTCACATTGTCGCTTTTAGCCGCATGAGCTTTATGTTATTTTTCCCTCCCTGCCCTGGGAGACATTAGCTTAGCCTGCTCTCTGCACTGCAGTGCTGCAGCTAAGCCCAAAGCTAACTGCCTGCTTCTGCAGACAGCAGGGAAACACAGAGGGCTACACAGAGAGCTGCTAACGTGAACTTTATTGACCCTATCCTGCATGTGTGGACCAGGTCCTCGGTCTCTAGGTGGGACAAAGGACAGTGTCATGGTCTGAATATGAATTTTGGGTTAAGAGTTTTCTGCTGCGAGTTTTAAGATTAGTTACAGCTGAACCCAGGCTGAGGGTGGGGGGACAACTCCTCTGCTTTATGACAGACTGGCATGTTATGACCTGCTTATTACCAAGAGAGTTAAAAATGAATTTTTAAAGTGAGGACACAGTTTTGACCAGTTAAGTTACACAGTACATCCATTGATCCAGTTCTATTCAAATCTTATGCAAAATGCCAGTTTTGGTATCATGATGCTCCCTTCATATTATGTCACCAATGGGATGGCATTTTAATATTGTATACAGTTCCCTTTGTACATAATATCAAATGCTGCTTGTTCTTCCTGCTCAGCTCAACCTGAGTTGCCCCCTAAACATTTTCTCACTAACGTTGTGGAGGTTCAGGATGTTCTTTGGCGAACCTCAGGTGCACAGTGATGTTTTTTAAGAGCAGTGTGGTTTTCTCTTATTAAAGTCCGTTTGTGTTTGTTCAGTATTGTATCTTAGAGTACACAAAGGATTGAATGTTGCAGCAGAAATAAGATATGCATAAGCAGCTTTTATGATCTACTCATTTGACAATTTACACACTGTAAGCTGCGACCATGTGGACTTCATTTCTTCACTGTAACCCCTCATCTTTTCTCTCTCTAAGATACCTTGTTGAACAAAGAGACGTGGACCTCAATGTAAGGGATAAATGGGACAGCACTCCTTTGTAAGTAACATTCTGAAAAGTAGTTCAGATTTTCGTTGTCTTAAGTTCTTGAAACGTAAAGGTGCTTGTTCTTCAGGTATTATGCCTGTCTCTGTGGTCATGAGGAGCTGGTTCGGTACTTGTTGGCTAGTGGTAAGTATATTTCTTCTAAATGGTGCATTGTTATCAAGAGAGTTCTGTTGAGCATTACAGTTTCATTTGTTTGACATGTTTTGCAGAATGATCTCTGTTTTGTCTTGGTTTTACTTTCAGGTGCCAAGTGTGAAGCTAACACGTTCGATGGTGAGAGGTGTATGTACGGCTCCCTGAACGACTCGGTTCGGCGACTACTCAAAGATTATAAGTGTGTCAGTGTCCGCGCCATGCAGCGGGATGACTTTAACTACTTTCTGCACATGTAAGCGCCATGTTAGCGCCTGGTAGTTATTCATTTAAATTATGCTTTATTTTCATTATTTGTTATGATAGATTATAACTTTATATTTAAGAAACAGGAAAGTTAGAGAATAAGTTGTAAATGTGCTGGATCACCTACATTCAGTAGAATAATCTAATCCTTTTGTGTATTTACTTAAGGTTACTGGAGCAGGGTCAGCATAGCGACGTCAAGTTTCTGGTTCATGGACAAACATTTTCAGCCCACCGATGTGTCCTCAGTGCACGCTCAGAATACTTCACTGAAATGTTTGAGACAAAGTGGAATCAGAAGAACTTAATCACCCTCAAACACCCTTTGGTAAATAAATTCTAAATGTATTTTAGAATTGTTTGCTATGTTATCACATTGCCATGTCTGTATAGGTATACAAATGCAATGTGACAATGTCTACTTCTCGATTTCAGATTAACCCTGCAGCCTTTAGAGCCATCCTGCAATATTTCTATACAGGTATGGACATGAGGTTAGCTGGTGTCAGAGAGGAAGATGCCCAGGATAGAGTGAAGTGGAAAGGGATGATTCGCTGTGGCGACCCCTGATGGGAAAAGCCCAAAGAGTAGTAGTAGTAGTAGTGCTTCAGGGTGTCCCGTGGTGTCTCCACAGCGCTGTGTTTTTATTAATGGGCCTGCACTATCTGTCGTTCTGTTGTCACCTTTGAAAAACATACTTTAAAAAATATTTGTCACAGTAGGCAAGCTTCAGGATGTTTTCTTAAAAAACACATTAAATAAACATTAAACTGACCGGTTTCTGGCTTTTCCGGTCGGCATTCCTTGAACAAGGAGTGCTAAGTTAGGAAAATGAATTGGGTTTTACAGTGTGATTGAAGTAGGAAAAAAGTTTACTGAATTTAAAATTGTAAAAAAAAAAAAAGAAAGGTACTTTATGTGATTTTATTTCCAAAAAAGAATTGAATAAAAAAGTTGTGAGTGCAACTAGAGTTAAATTCTTTTTATCAATATGTGAAGATTGAGTCATGTCATTGGGAATTGTTTTTTCTAAGCAGCTTCTGACTGAGAATCTTCAATGTTTTATCGGTATGCTTTTTCTTTATGTTACAGGACGAATGGATATTGATGTAAGTCTTGTGGAGGACTGCAGACGTCTTGCTAAACAGTGCAAAATGATAGATCTCATAGAGGAGCTGGAGAGTAAATGCAAACATGTTTATGAATTTGGTAAGACGGTTCTCTTTCACTTTTACACTGATAGCGTGTATTTTAACTGTACAGAGTCTTTTCAATTCTCAATATACCTAAACGCAATTGTAATGAAATGACTCATTTCAATTATACTGAAATGTTGTTTGTGTGTTTGTTCATTTTCTTTCATTCTGTTGTTACCAAAGTGTCCAACAAGCCAGGAATCTGTGTGAAGGTTCTCAGCCTGGAGCCTCAGAGTTGTCAACTTCAGGAGGAGATGGCTCAGCTAGCAGACTCTGCTCTGCCCACTGAACTAAGAGTAAAGACATGATAGCAAAAAATAATTGTCATTTAAGTACATGACAATGGCTAATATTAGATATTTTTAAGTGGTCTTTGTATGGATTCTCTTCAGGTTGGATTTGGAGAACTTCCATTTAACAGAGTCGACTGCATCGATACTTACCCTGATATCTGCTTCAGAGTCGATGGTTACAATTTTTTATGTCATAAGGTATAAACCACAAAGCTCACACAGTCTCCTTTCTGATACTAAAATCCTTGCAGATCCTGTCACTCAAGTGAATATCAGTCACGTATTTTTGTTGTGTGTGTCTCCAGGCTTTTTTCTGTGGACGTAGTGATTATTTTAAAGCCTTACTGGAGGACCACTTCAGTGAGGGAGAGCAACTGCAGTCCCAGCCCAGCACCCCAGTGATCACTTTACACAATATATCTCATGAAATCTTTATCCACATCATGTATTACATCTACACCGATTGCACAGAGGTTAGTGAAGTGATTGTTTTGTGGAGTTGTGCATGAGGGATGCCAACTACACTGAAAACATTTCTTTAGTGGACATCTTGGAGGTTTGGGACCTAACTCGTTGCTCTTTCTCTCCAGCCACTGATGGACACTGTGTTGGATGTGCTGTGTGTGGCTGACATGTATCTGCTGCCAGGGCTGAAGCGTCTGTGTGGGAAAACGCTCGCTAAGACTATATGTGAAGATAATGTCCTTCACATGTGGAAGACGGCCAAGCTTTTTCGTCTTTCTCGGCTGGAGGATCAGTGCACTGAGTTCATGGCCAAGATCATTGAGCGGGTGGGTGTTTGTTAGCACTGGAGGGGGCTGTGTGATTATTAGCTTAGGTTAACATATAGACTGGAAGCAGTGCAAGTTTGACATCATTATATACTTTGCCTATGTATAAATTAAACAATTAACATATGTTAATTATTCAGTTTTAGGGGTACAGGTAGTCTTATTTTTCTGTCTGCAAAGTGTGGGTAGTTATAATTCCACTGTTTCCAGCCCTCTGGCTCTACGTTTGTATTTATTGTCTGCATATGTACGTTTAACTCTCACCCATAAAGGTGTTTTCAGACTTTCAGACTATTTGACGTAATGATATAGTTGGTGAACTTTGGTTTTTGTTGTCTGAGTCTGTGCAACATGCAGAAGGGAACGTTTCAAATTGTATTCAGTGCTAACAGGGCACGTTAGAAATTGGCCCTATGTGGGTCATCTGGTAGTCAGGTGGTTATTAAGATGCATATCACATAATTGCAACCTCCACGATTTGAGTCCCAGCCGGCAATTTTTTTTACATGTTATATCTCTCTTCCACTAACCTATTCTAAATATGTCTTTTTAGACTATCCACTATCAATATCAAGGTACAAAAACAAAAAATCTTTCAAACCTATGTCTTTACAGGATAAAAAGTAGGACTATTAAAAGTAATGTTTAGTAAAGACTTAAGCTGTGAGCCCAGTGAATGTTTAGTGAACTACACTTAGAGTATGTTAGTGCTTATGACTCTGATAGTTCTAAGCTGCTTTTTGTACATCCAGTGTTTACATTCAGTGCTGACCTTTGAGGTCATGTTATACGCTTTTTTGTTTGTTTTTGGAAGTTAAAAAACTGGATATATTTCTATTTTCAGAATAGAAGGGCTCTGAGCCCTGTGTATTTGCGAATTTACACCTGTGTACCTGTCGTACCTGTCTGTTACAGCTTGTGGAGCTTGCTGAGTTTGCTGAGATTATCAAAGAGGATGCTGCATCGTTGGAGGAGCGACACGAGACAGACTCAGTCCCTCTAGTTGACGACATCCGCTACCACATTGCCAGCAATGTGCAGACATACAGCGCAATCGAGGAGGCCAATCAGAAACTGGAGGCCTTGGAGGAGCTCCTGTCCAGCATAAATATTGACTGCTAAAGGGATGGCAGGTTGTGTATTGTGGCTGCAGCTGCTGTGGAGTTTGGGGGTATGGATGCCTTGGAAGAGGAGTTAGAGTGGTGCAGACATCTGTAGTGTGAAAAAAAGTAGCTTAAGAGAAAACATGCTTCTCAGTGTGTAAGGGTTTTATTACAGTATATTCTACAGAATATATATTTTGAAAGGAGCTGTATAGACAGAAACAACTGTTTATTTTCTGTATATAAAGCTTGTCAGAGGGAGACACATTAAATGTGAGTAAAGATATAAAGATGGCATAGGATGGTACCAAGTACCATGTGAACCTATCCTTGACTTTCTCCAAGGTGCGCTTTGAGAACATTGTGTGTTATCTTTGAATTGCACATGCATGGATTTATTTTCACATTATTTTCTGCTATTTTAAAATATAGTTTTGCCCCAACAGACTTCAGCAAATCCTATAGTGTGTAAAATAGAGAAATTTCAATTTTAAAGAACAAACTAATCAAATGAGTCCCTACAATGTACAGACTCAAAGTGAAGAATTATAGTTGTGAAACCCTAACTATTTATTTATTCAGGAAAACTTTTAATTTACGATTGTTATTTTGAAATTAGGTAAAATATATTTTTATTATGCATTTGATGTCCAGAACCTGTTAAGGTATTGCCGAACTGCCTGGAGCTTTTATTTTGCAAGAGTGGAACGAATACTTACACTTGTTACCCTCTAACACACTCCTGCACTTTGAGCCTGAAATGTTGTTTCCTGTAGAGTCCACGGCCTCCTGCACCGTGAGACAGTCCATTTAACATTAAGCTGTTACTAAACTGCCTGCATGTGAACTCTTCCACTGAAAATGTTTTCTTTTCCATTTGTCAGCTTCATGCTGCAGTTATGGAAACAGATAAATACCTGCTGTTTTTTTTTTTGAAAATAAATGCTCTATTGCTAACAGGATTAGTGTTTTATGCAACATATAACATTCATCTTCTGAATACAACGGGACGTCGTCCTGAACTTTTTTAAATTTCTTTTGTTTTTTAGCTATGTCAGGAGATTAGGATAGAAATGATTGTTGGTTAATCCTCTAATTAATGAACCACTTAAACTTACTAGGGCCACTTTACTTTACTATATCCAGCAATTTAAAACACTACACATATTTTAATAGACATAATGAAAGAGCTCAAAACACTAACCCAGGTGTATCCAGATATAAAGACACTATGGAGTGTTTAAAATCTCCTAATAAGACACGACTGTGTTTTACTACATTGCTATTCATTTTCTTTCACCATCCTCTTTCTGTGTGTTCCCACAAGGAGGAATAATAATTGTTGACAAATACATAGAATACTGGGAATACAACTAAATTACAGTATGTTATTAGACGGATGAGTGTTTAGTTTGAAGGAGTTGTTGTTTCAATGCAAATTAATGCAAGATGGGGGGTAAATTCAGCAAATTAGACTAACAAGCCAAAATATTGATCAGCTTGTTAAGATTGTCACTGGGAGCATGTTGACGGTCTGACAGAACTGCGAAAATGGCTTTTTGGTCTTACAGCTCCTAAGAGGTTTGCTTTTTATTGATTTTCTGATAATTAATGTTTAAAAAGAGTAAGTTTTTTTTGTCCTTTTGTTTGTTTCATTCTCAGTGAAGAACCCTTGACATATATTCCCACTGAATAAGCTTAAGTCTAGGGACACCTACAGATGGCGCCATTTCTCAGTTTATTATGACTGTGGGTCATTTCCACATTGAAAAGCAGTGTCTTGGTGGGAGCGTATTTCTTCCTGCACTGTGGAAAACAAATCTTTTACCTATCCCTCGGAATCCATGGGAACATTTCCCGAATGGAGCAGTTTGACATTTCTCATCACGAGCTGACAAAGGTGTTAAAAAGTCAGCATACTAAAGCATTGTTAGCAGTGATTTAAATGTGTTTACAGTGTCCACAGCTCTATAGTTTATAATTGGCTTCTCTGTGGGTTCCATCACACTGATTTCAAAGAGTCTTGGAGGTGAAGACAGAGCTGTACGTCACCTTAATGGAGCAGTGAGGCTCTGAACAGGGGGTGAGCTTAGTCCCCAACAGGGAGCGGAGCTGCTCTTAAAGCACAATGCATGTGCAGTTCAGCCAAAACATCGTTCGTTAGACAACAAGGCCGTTGGCCCCCGGCCCGGCTGCTTGACCCCTTACATGCTTGTGAAGAATAAACACCATGACTAGTTATTGCCATTAGGAAGCTTCCTTTACAAATGGTTTGTGGCTGTTACTTGGCATTTTGGTGTGGTTTGATTCTCTGGTAGGGAAATCTTGTTTATTGGATTTAAGGTCGAGCAACGGAAAACAGACATGGAAAGAGGAACATGCACCGAGGAGCCATAACAATAGTTCCACCTTGTCTTTTAATGTAGACAGACAGTAGACAGAGGTCAGCATGAAGCCGGGTGCCCACATTATAAGCACTGACTTTTAATTTAGCACCATTATCAGTTCAAGAATTTCAATGAATCCTTTTTTTCTGCTTTGAAACAAATACCTCCCAACTTATGTTTGGAATAATGTTATTCCATCATCTTACGCTTATAATCTTCCACTTTATCTTATGTTTAGGGCTAATTTGCCAATTTTAGCATGTTAGGATGCTTCACCAAGATATGTTAGAATCGAATGTGACAGCACCACTGTGCCCCATATAGCACAGCTGTAGACTTTCTAGTCTTGTTTGCTGCACCTTAATTGCACAATTTCCTTTGCCATTACTCACACATGGATCTCACTGCCAGATTGGATTTTTTTTTTTGGCTCAGCAACAAAAAACATTCTTTTCAGAAGCCCCTTTGTCTTTTGTAAAGACATTTTCTAAAACAGTTTGCAAGCTGCGCCCTTTGAAAACTAAGAAATAAACATTTCACAATCAATGTCACTCATTGTTGTCAGTGACTGTTGTCATTGTGAGCTGGCATAAGTCAATGTACCTGAGTACGATGACACTGAGTTTCTGTGTCCTCTCTCCAATGACCCCAAATAATCAAAGTTAAATGTGATATATTTTACACTGTGAAACACACGTTATTTCATCTGACACTTGACAATTTCTATGTGTTTTTTGTAAAAAAAAAAACGAGAATCTTGAAGAGGGATGCAAATGGCTCTTGAATCAGGTTAATGTGTATCTTCCTGAGACTTCACTGTGATGTCGGTTCATACAGCTCATCATAAGCTCTCGTTCTGTATATTTCTCCGTCCTCCAGCAAATGAAGTTATTATCTTGCTGACTGTTGATGTGACTCCTGGGTGTGGAGTGTAATGAATGTAGCTTTTGACAGTTTAGTGCAAAACATGCAAGGTTGGGGCATTCCTACCATCTGTCCACTTGTCATTTCACTAACAAACATGCTCATCTCAAACCTCGCCTTCGCTATGTGACCCAAATACAAAACTCACTGCATTTTGAGCAATGCTGCAAGTGGTCTGACAAAACTAATAACATGCTTTTTGGATATTGAGGCGTGTGCTGTTGACTTTTTTTAAATTTAATGCTTTGATTAATTATGTTCATTTGCTAGTTTATGGTCATACATTTCTCATTGAATTGTATCTTTTTACATGTCCACATTTATTCAGCAGCTATAGTTACTTATTGTATTACTTTTCAGATTAAGATAATTGTAATGTATCACAATAGAAAGTACACTTAATCCCATATGTACCATATTTAGTATATATATATATACACACACACACACATATGTGTATGTATGTGTATATATACAGGACATTTACTTCTCATGCTTAGATTTGTGTTGCTCTGTGGATGTTTTATGTAGCCACAGTGTGTTGTGTTGTTTGATTGACAGACCTGCACATTTGCCACCTTGTATTGATATGTCCCCACAGGCAACAGAAGACATAAAGCAACTCAGTGCCGCTGCCACTCCCTATATCCTAACTTACAATCAGGGATTACCACCTGAGAGAGAGAGAGAGAGAGAAATAAGCTCATACTTAGCCAGAGGCTGATCTAAAAAGGTTAAGGCTCTCTCCCACATTCTCGCTCCACAGTTTTATATCTGATCAATCACAAGAAAAACATTACCGTGTGATACCGTGTGATACCGGCACATGCCACCTATTGTACAGATGCCTTATTTTTGCCTGGATGATATTGTTTCAGTTTGAAACGTGCACCACAGTGGCCTGCGTTTACATTTCATTTAAATAGATTCAGAGTAGGAGTTGAGCAGGTGTAGCGTAGTCCCAGCCAGCGTTATGTAAGAAATGGCACAGTGAAGGCTACACATGCACAAATCTGAACGACAGGTTCCCGCCAAGCAGATCTCTTTATAGGATTGTCTGGTAATGAGAGGGATTCAGCAGCCAGTCACTTTCCCCCACTTTTCCACTGTCGAGCCAGGCTGAGGATTCTTGTACAGTTTCATTGACACTGATTGACAATGAAGCTAATCAACCAGGAATTCTGTTTATCACTGATGCTCTGCATGGAAACTCCTCTCGGAAATGTGTGACAGCAGCATTCTTACACTTAACACAGCCCCTGTGATATCGGATGACACATTACATGATCATTTGAAGTATTAGCATTCAAGACACAGACAAGCAAATAATCAAAGAGGTGGTCTTTGTGGAATATAGTGAAATCTGAGGAAATCTCCAGCTGGAGCACTTGGTTTTATTTATCAGATAAATGTCTACGTGTTCATTCGCTCCTTCATCATGTGTCTATCTTGTTTGTGTACAGTACAATATAAATCTCACCCTAAGGTGACTCACAAGGTTGCCTGGAGAGAACACAGCCAGCTCTGGAGGGAGCGAGGGAGAGGGAGAGGGGTACAAACAGTGTCTGCATGTGAGACAGGATAACCACGCTACCATGTGACTGCTCTGCCCTTAGAAAGACCTCTACAAGAGACAGACTAAATCTATCCAGGTAACAGCTTCCCCGAACTGTTCACCGCAATCCACCGACGTACACACACATTTAGCCACAGTATTACTCTTAAAAGTAAAAAAAAATAAAATTTGATTCCGATTAGGCAAACTGCAAAATTGATCAACTTATTCACGTCACCATGTTGTAGCACGCTTGCCACTGAATCGTGACATCAGTTAACTCAAACTTCTGCTCCCCCGTGTGTGTTGAGCTACTTTAGATTCAAGGTTTGTTTTTGTCACAGTTACAAAGAGTGAGCGTTCAAACTTTCAGTCACTTTCCTGCTTCCTGGCCATTTCATCCTGAGGCGTCAGAAAGCGGTTGTTCTGCTGACAGTGTTTTTGTTCCCTGAAGACTGAAACCATCACTGAAACTTAAGGGGACTCAGTGGCTTTGAAACAAACTTTTACAAGATCAACATGAGCTGCATTTTAAAGAAAATGAGGAAATATGCAAGTTAAAGCACAAACAGCTTAAAATAAGGAAACTGGCACCCTGTTCAACTTTTATTGCTTCATTTTTGATGCAATACAAAAACAGTTCTCTTGGTTTGGCAATATTAACGTAAATAGAAGTCTCACTGTTAGCAGAACATGGAGCTTCCAATTAACCCGTTGTGGTTTGTCGTGGTGGACCTTTGACAGGCTTTAGATGAAACACGTGGCTGTGCCATCTGTTTGGCATGGTTGACGCTGTGGATTAAGACAGTACTTGTCTGTAGTGAGCTACATGTTGATTCTTGCAGTCTTAAGCTCCACGGGCATAAATTTACATATCTGTTGTATATTCTCCCAAGATGCAGAAGGTCCAAATGTCTTCAGATAGACTATGCATGTAGGTGTTTACCTTGGTTTAAAAAATTTAATAAATTAAATAGTTAAATGATAGCTAAATGAGGGTAATAGAAATTGTTTTCCATTTTGCATCACAGATGGGTTACAAACCATTACTTAGACCAACTATGTTGTGAAAACTCGCTTTGCACTTTTAATATGTTAGACCTATTATTTCCTAATCGAAAAACATATGCTGGCAGCACTGTGAAGCTCAGGCACAGTGGTGTTTTCAGCCCTTCTAACATATGCAAACACGCAGATGTCAGGAAGGTGTTCAGTGTATGATGCTGACAGTCTTCAGTGAAGAAGTGTGATAAGATTTCTTATTGACATATTTAGAACTGAGGCTCATGGGAATGTCATTAGGTTTGCATTTGTTGCATGTATTTGGTCATAAACCTAATGGACAAATGGATATCTGATTTTTTTAATTGCTTTTTTTTATCAGTAAGTTATAGTAAGGATATGTGGTACCAGATATGAAAGCTTCCTCAGCATATTAAACATTCACATTTGAGAAATAAAAAATTATTCAGTACAGTCCTTTGGCACAAAGACTAGTTGGCTAATGTTGCAAGTGACCACAAATGAATATGTAAATATCATAAGAGCGTAGAATAAGTCAATCGGTCATTCATTTTGCCCGTTGCTCTCAGAAAGGTGGTGGAGAACCTTGTACGGGGTGAACAGCATGACACTGTCTCTTTAAGACGTTGTTGCATGGAGAGGCTGGTGATTTTCCACTCAAACTGATATTAAATGCACACCAGGCGGGGTTTGAATTACACTATGGTATTTGGGGAAGGGAGGATCATAGTTTTGTGCAGTGTGTGTGTGTGTGTGTGTGTGTGTGTGTGTGTGTGTGTGTGTGTGTATTGTCATGGTGTGCATAAGAAAAACAAAGACCTGCAGCTGAAAATAGCTGTAAATGCAGCATTTTCTCATAGAGGCTGAAGAGATGTGAGAGAAGATGTTGAAGCCAGTGTGTGTCAGGCGGAGGCAGCCAGTCACTGATAAACATGAAGCCAAACACAGGAAAATAAAAGCTACAATAAATAAAAAGAACTCGTTTTAGAGGGATTATTGATGCTAAGTAAAATAATCCACAAAGTTGTAAAATTCCCAGTGACAGTGTGTTTTTATTTTTATATTTCTAAATATTATTTATAATAATATTTGGCCGGCGTAGGCAGACTGATTCGTTTTATTCTCTGACATAAACAGACCACATTTCAGTCCTAATTTTTTCCATGAAGCTTCCGCAAAAATTTTTTAAAAAAATAAAAAAGATAGCATTTCAACACTGCTTTCAAAACAACTTAGTAAATAATGTTATGGTTGGCAATAAAAACAGCTTTGGCCTTTGAACGCTGTTTCCTGTGTTTGTAGCTGATAAGAGCCTGTTCCCTGTTGCTGTTTGATCTATTATTTTTTTTTAAGATTGTGTGATGCATTCAGGTGCAACCAGACTTTACAGTGATGGATTTTATTGGGACTGTAAAGCTATTTTACAATCTTGTGCAAGTTTTGGGTTCATCTTCACTCCCCACATTAACAAGTCATTAACAAAGTGATAAATTGAACTGAATAATGATTATAAATATGTTGCCTATTAATGCAGTTTTTAGCGGAGAGTCTCTTGAAGCAGACCTGCTGAACTTTTGTAGTCGGGGTTACTGGTACGTACGTAACCTCCTTCTTTTTTCTCTGCCCTGCAGTGGATGATTGATTGATGCGTGTCCTTCCATAACCCCTGTTCCCCACTCAGCAGCACAAAAGCTAGGGTTCACTGGACCTTTTTTAGCTGCTGGTGCTGAGAGCAAATTTCCCCAACTGGGAGTGTCAGGCCGATCAGAGTGTGTGAGGGGGGTCCTGAGGACAAAAATAGCTTTTGAGGTTTTTAATTCACATTAATTATTAGCTGAGTGAAAATGTGACTTTCCCACTTGTTGGATTGAACGTTTAAGTCTGAGCTCATGATAATACAAAGCATTTGTTATATTGTACTAAAACTGTAAGCACTGTATTCAAAAGCATTACAAATTAAAAATCTTTTAAACATTTTATTTTCTGCTTATTGATTGTCTTTCACTGATGTCCCGGACCGATGTATTTTCACTTCTCATTATGCCTCACTTATCCAGTTTATAATCATCCTGAACTTAAAGCCAAACTCAGACCCAATCTTAGATGATCAGACAAAATAAATCCACAAACCTATGACATAAAAGGAAAATATAGAATATAGAGGCAGTATAAGGTCACCTTTATTCAGCACAACTCTTTACACAGGATTTGTGCGAGATGAATAAGTTCTGACCAACACCACACGGCAGAATTTAGTTTTCTCTCACACAGATTCAGTGGCATCTGTCAACAGTTACATAATCAATGTATAATACAAAGCATGACAATGACAAAGATAAGGTGGATTATGGAAAAAAACCAAGAGGTATGTTTAATTCTCTCTCTCTCTCTCTCTCTGTGTATGTGTCAGTTGCTGCTTATTATCAGCTGATTCTTATCCCAGTTTAACTGTGTGAATTTCACAGAGGAATTTGTCAGTTTTCACTGACTCATGCCTGCCAGCATTTGAGAGCTATTGTGAGCTCTCTGAGGAGTTAATAGTACAGTATCTAAACAGACCATGGACAAGCAGAGGAGACACTTTCCCTTATTAGGCACTGTTATAAGCTGATACTGTACTGGTTTACATTTCTCAGATAACAAACCACATGTCATGAAAGAATGGAGGACGTGATTTGAAATGTCCCACATGCCAGAATGATGCACAACAAAACTCTCTATGCCCACCCTTTCTTCTTCTCTTACTCCCAGTTTCTCCACCATGAACAAGAACTTTGTGTGTGTGTTCATGTGTGACACACCCTCATCCCCCTCAACATGGCTGTGTGTGTGTGTGTGTGTTTGTGGGCAGGGAGTAGCTGGAAGTGGAAATTTACAGTCTCTCACGTTGGTACCCGAGTTGTCTGTCACAGCCAGGCTGCGTCCAATCTTCCACTTTGGTTTTAATTGTCTTTAGCCAAGGGGAGGGCCCTCCTGTCAGCACCACTTCTTGTGATCTGTGTCGGCATAAAGGCATTCAGTACAGAGGAATGGTGACAGCTGAGAGAGAGAGGAACCCTATACATAGTCACAGCCATGAAGGAAATGTAAGTTTTCTGAATTGCTTTGTTTGAATAGAGGGTCTGTTTTCCAGGGTTTGCATGTGTTTATTTAAGTTATTTCTGCATGAATGGCCTTACACCAGAACAAATCAAAAACAATTTGGGGCTTTAGTATATTGGAAGCTATTATAAAATTTCTTAGAATGTTCTGAGTCGGTTAATAAAGAGAGGAAGAACACAAAGAATGGTCTATTGTTGTCTTGTGGGATTCATAAGGACAGGAAATAGAGCATTTTTTAAAATGAGCAACAGTGAGGATTTTAGCATAACAGATGTACTGAGGTATTATTTTAATATATTAATACATTTTTGGTGAAATGTCAAGGACAGTTTGTCTTAATTCTTGTGCCATGCAGACAGTCTCCCAACACCGTGCGGTCAGGTGAAAGAATATGATGAGTAAAACGGTAGAAAGAGAGAGAAACAGGATGAGAAAGAGAGAGTGGGCAAAAACTGATGCAGTTATGTAAGGACGTTTGAGCATGCAAAGCAGTTCAAGTTGACTTGTCATGCAAAACAGGAAGAAAGTAAACCTAGAAAATGATGGGACAGCATGTGCTGGGATGCTGTTCAACCGTTGGTTCGGTGAAGAGATGCAGTTCCCAGAAGGATTGCAAAAGGGTTCAGGACGTCTTGTTGTTGTTGTTGTTGTTGTTGATATTATTTTAATCACTTTAATGATGATTATCATTACACATTGAAACTTTATGGTATTACTATTCATTCTGCAAATTGTTCCTCTTGGTTTAAACAAGGACAGAGTGCGACACTTTGGAGAGTTGACAATTTATCTATTGGTTTATTTTAAGGAAGAGAAAAGGGGAAGAATGTGACGTCTTCTCCTACTAACGGGGGAAACCTTCCACATCAGTATTTAAATAATCATGAAGTGCAACATCAGTCATAGCTTTCTTATTGTTATATATGAGCTGGGAGAAGTCCTAACATGTCTTTAAAAATTATTCCTGTCCTGGTAGAGATTCTTATCGGCTCTTTGGCTTGTACCGGGGAATGGGATACTTTAGCTGGTACTAGCAAATCCTGTCTTTTTTTGGAAAGGTGGTTCACAAACAAACACTTAACTTAAGCTGTGGTATCTTTCAGTGAGCAGCCACAGATTTGCAAATCCAGGGGGACTTGTTGCATGTCAAACTGTGTGAGACTGGTGTTGGGCTGGAGTTGTATCAGCAGCTACCAAAGCATGTTGACAAATGCGTATATATTTTTATTTTCAAAGTCAGTTTCTGCTGTTTTAAATCATGTTGGCAAACATTTTTCCAGTCCAATTGTCACCCGTGCATCATTTTGCCAGATTAATAAGATTAGCAGTATAGTACTGTGTGTCATATAATCACACAGCGCATTGTAACACAATCAGGAGACAGGATTATCTTTTTAATGCTCATCTCTTCCCGGATCCATCTCACCTCTGTTTCTCCCTGTGACTGTTTCCATCTTATATCTGCAGCATGGGACAAAAAGAGAAGCTCCAATGCCTGAAGGATTTTCACAAGGACACTCTAAAACCTTCACCGGGGAAAAGTCCAGGCACGCGGCCCGAGGACGAGGCCGAAGGCAAAGCCCCTCAGAGGGAGAAGTGGGCCAGTAAGCTCGACTTTGTCCTGTCTGTGGCCGGAGGCTTCGTTGGATTAGGAAATGTCTGGCGGTTTCCTTACCTTTGTTATAAAAATGGAGGAGGTAAGCAGAAGATTCTAAAACCAAAACACTGTGATCATAACAAGAAGATTATTCTGACTGGATTCCTGTATCCATCCGCCAGGTGCATTTCTCATCCCTTACTTCATCTTCCTGTTTGGTGGTGGCCTGCCTGTGTTCTTCCTGGAGGTTGCATTGGGCCAATACACCTCTGAGGGAGGGATCACTTGCTGGGTCAAGCTCTGCCCCATCTTTACCGGTCAGTCTGATCACATTAATCCCGCAAACAATAACACCTGCAGACAGGGTAACGCAAGGTCTGCATCACAGCACAAATCTTCCCTGGCAAGGTTATTTAATGCTTAATGCTCAGTAAAATCAAGATGTCTGCCCTTCTTATTTTGGTCCAGTACATATTATTCAGCAACTATGCTGTGCTGGGGAGCACAACTCCATGAATCCAGTTGGACCAGTCTCTCTTTATTAGAATGCTTTATGTCGTGTAAAATTTACACAACAAAGTGAAGCAGGAACCGAATAATCAGGATATTTAACATGATTTTAATAAAGTTTAACCACAGTCACAGAAATATACAAATACAAAACCCAACAAAAAAGATGTCATTTTTGAATAACAGATCTTGTCTAGTTTTTGGTCGCCCTGTAAAACGAGCTCAGAGCTGCAGTTTGGATCCAACTGCTTCGTTTCAGCTTGCAGGACGAAATGAATAGCGCATGTTTCCCACTATGGGAAAGTTGTCATAGTGTGGTTTTCTCGCCGGTCTCTTGACCCGACATCACCTGACCTGATTCTCTAAGACACACCTGCTACATCAGCTGCAGACAAAAACTGAGGCAGCGAACCATCAGCTGCTGCTGTGACAAACCTTACTCATGTTCGCATGAGGGACGTCAAACCAAAAGACCTAAAACTGCAGCACCAGGTCTCCATCAGATACCCAAAGTCCCCACTGTTCAAGGAGAACTGAGAATGCTGTCCTTCCATCTGGTGAAGTGTCTGACAGAAATTGCAAAAACAGTCATAAATCTTAGGCGACTTCCCCCTGGCTTCACGTGTTTCCGTCACACATTGAATTCTTGACTAAACACACACCAACTGCGCACCAGCACAAAGTTGAGTGCACCCTCAAACACACACCTGTCGCAGCACTTGGTTGTCTCTCAGTTTGCATTTGCTATGTAGGAATGAATGTAGGAGGTGGGGGCGACAAAGATGATGAGTTTAAAAATACTCCTGAGCAGTGGAAGAGTACTGGGGATTTCTGTTATCGGGTTTGTGGCAACGGGGTCTAAAATACAAAATAATGGTTGTTGGTAAAGTGAAGATGGGAAACTTGTGTTGAGTTGGGGGGTGGAGACCCAAAACTGAGCTAAAAGTGCTAAAATGCTAATGTTACTGTTTGCTAAGATTATCATACTATATTTTAACGTCTGCAGATTGTTTTTGCTGCCTCATTAAACACATGCAAGTTTAAACTAAACTATCCCACCAGGAAAATCTCATTTGCGTCCTGTGTCTTTTTAAAAGAAATTTTGATGCTCATTTGCCGACATCTCGAGCTGATGTTGAAATCCTGCCTCTTTCTGCTTTTTTGTCTCCAGGTATTGGCTACGCCTCTATAGTTATTGTTTCCCTATTGAACATCTACTACATTGTGATCTTGGCCTGGGGGCTCTACTACCTGTTTCAGTGCTTTCAGCCAGAGCTCCCCTGGGCAAAATGCAAGCAGCCCTGGAACACAGGACAGTGTGTGGAGGACACAGTCCGCAAAAATAAGACCCTCTGGCTGGCAGCCAACGCTACCAACTTTACCTCCCCTGTCACCGAGTTTTGGGAGTGAGTAATCACTGATATCATGCCTGACTGACACACATACACATTAATGCCAATATACTGAAGTAACACCCACCAGGTATTTATATTGTTGCGTAATTATGTTTAAACAGTATTAAATCTTGCAAAAGACACAGTTTATCATAAACTCTGTTTGTCCTGGGCCTTTCATAACCAAAATGCTGCTCAAAGTTTAAAGTGAAATAGATCATGGTTTTTCGTGCCCATTTGCTGTTTCACATGTTGAAACTTGACAATTCATTGCAATAGAAGTCATGTAGGGTTCAGCTTCAAAGCTTTTGCAAATAGTATGTTGGGGACAAGCCAGAGCAACAGAGCAGAACAGAAGGTCCAAGTCATGTCCCCGTTTGACCTTTCTGGTCCCTTTTAATCTTGCATTGTCACGGTCTAGTCCTCATTTGACACATGACCTATTTTCAAGTAGCACAAACTGACACTAACCTGTACACCCCCATGTTCCCTTCAGACGCAATGTCCTGAGCATCTCCTCTGGGATTGAGGACATAGGACCTTTGAAGTGGGATCTGGCCTTGTGTCTTCTAGCAGTGTGGGTTATCTGCTTCTTCTGCATCTGGAAGGGAGTCAAGTCCACTGGCAAAGTGAGTGCAGAGGTGCAGACGTAACCTGCACTTCTGTTGTTGCCCGGGTGCTGAATGTCCTTTACTTATTACACCAGCAAGTCAGTGACAAAACACTGTTTCTCTGGAAGACCCCCAAGCTTGGAAACAAGGTTAATTTAGTTGATTTAGAGAGACAGGCCTCTGTGCCGTCCTGGAAGTTACTTCTTGGCCAGACTCACTGTCGGCTGTAAATTGTTGACTGACGCTCCTTAGCTCTGTCCCTCTGTTTGTATTAGCAGCACTGAAACTGGGCCAGAGCCAGAAGGAGGAAGTCAGTAAGGAAAATGATTAACCCTATTAACAGCTATTTGTGAGATTGTTCCCATATTCAACACAGGATTCATTGTTGTGACCAGAGTGCTTAAAATAATCCAGTATTTAACTGCTTCGTGCTCTAATGGGCATAGACTGCGCCCCCAAACACAAAGTTATTTCTTTCGGAAATTACAAAGGAGCACTTAAAAAGTGAAGTATTGTTTATTGTATCTCAAGGTTGATGAATAAAAAGACTGCAACTGTTGCTGAGTATTTTGACCAATAATTACTTTGTCCTGTCTAGGTGGTGTACATAACAGCAACCTTCCCATTTGTGATGCTGATTGTGCTGTTGGTGCGTGGGGTGACCCTGCCTGGTGCTGCTGAGGGCATCAAATTTTACCTTTACCCTGATCTGACCCGCCTACAGGATCCAGAGGTAGAGTCCACAACTTGCCCCCTATTTTTAGTGTAAAAGCTTAATCCTCTTGTTCAGTGACAGTTCTGTCTCCAAACAATAAAGGTTCATTGGAGACAATTACCATACTTAACACTAAAAGGTAGAGTGCTAAATTAAATTTTAGTGTTTAGGATTTGTAAGGTTTAAATAAATAACAGGTAATGCTGCTGGTAGATGGATGTTGGTATCTTTGGACACAGCCAGACCACGACCAATCAATCGATCACTTTCATCTCCTCAGGTGTGGATTGACGCAGGAACCCAGATTTTCTTCTCCTATGCCATTTGCCTCGGAGCCATGACATCACTGGGGAGCTACAACAAATACAAATACAACTGTTACAGGTGAGCTGGGTTTCTGCTGGCGTGGGGAGTGGGACTGTAGTAGTGAGAGCAACTCAGAGACGGTTGCGTGAAAAGAAAATGGGAACTTCGGTTCCGTCTGTGTTCATTAACAACCTCCATGACATATGTGTGACATAGGGACTGTTTGCTGCTGGGAGGCCTCAACAGCGGTACCAGCTTTGTGTCTGGCTTCGCAATATTTTCCGTCCTGGGCTTCATGGCACAAGAACAAGGGGTGGACATTGCCGATGTGGCAGAGTCAGGTACGAGGGTCCGAAGTGCTGCAGCAGTGATGGTGGGCACTGCTGTCCAAAAAAACCCAACAACGAAAAAAAACAAAACAAAAAACAGTCAATTGGTCAAATATCAAATTTGGAATGAAGGGAAAAAATAATTGGAGGATTTTTATCTGAGAAACGATGATGCTGAAATGTAGAGGTATCGGCAATTGCACACTCCTTGAAAAAAAAAAGCCTCTAAGAAACAGAATTGTTACTTCACTGTGAAATGAATTCCACCTTTTCTGAAGACAGATTAGATCAGACTCGTCCAACGTTCTGCGTTTTTTACTACACACTGACTGGACGAATGAATGCGGTGTTAAAGAGCTTCTCCATTGGACCATCACCATAATCACAGGAGCTTAAGGGCACCAGGTGTCCTTATGCCCCATATTCAGCCTGCTCGTGTCATTTAGTAGCTGTGCGTCTTTTTGACCAGGGGACATTGCTAAGAAGATTAGCACCCTTCTGTAAGTACTCTTCTGTATGAGCTCTGGCACCACAAGGAGATGTTTCTGCACTGCATCGCAAGCCCAGGTCTGTTAACAAGTTGTGGATTTCCTGAGCGAGGTGGATGTCACCAGTTCTGTTTCTGTCTTCCTTTATACTCCATGTGGACTTTAGCGGAGATGCGTCTTCTTTCAGCATGCTCGCTCTGTTCAGTTAAAAATTGACTGAATATCTTTCCTTAAAGCTACAACTTGAATGTTATCATGTGAAATACACTGCACTAGTAATCCTGCGATCATATGCTGGTGTGTACATGTGCCCATCGTATATATTCTATGAAGCAACAACAAAAAACAGGTTTAAAAAATTAAAGGAACTTTTTTTAAGGAAGAAATGACTTGGTCTTTACTCAGCTCTTCAGCGCAGACACTGATATGATGATCTTGCAAGCTTTTTGTCTCATGGTGTCATTACCTCTTGTTAATTTAGATTACTTTTCTAGTTATTGTTTAAATCAGGTAAGAGCTGTAAGAGATGGACACGATTATTAATAGGCCAGTAGAGTAAAGAGGATCTAACTGTGACTTCTGTCCAGAATTCACAATGTAAAGCAGCTGTTGTATCGCATGTGCAGAAAGAACAAAACCTGTTAGTTGGTGTGTGCAGTACAAGGTTCATACTGTAGACTGTAACAATATCACCAGAGGTAAAATTTACAGTTGAAGATGGTTCTTAATATCTGACCCACATATAAACACTTGCATTGTGGCTGTAGCATAGCCACTCTACAATTTTGGTCAACAAAAATAAACCTTAAAATAAATTTATGGCATCTTTCAACAGTTGGTCAAAGTGGATCGTATTTCCTGTAGATAATTGGCAGACTCGGATATTGCTCAGCCTCTATAGTTACAGTTTTACATCACTCCTTTAATTCCCTGACAGTATGTCGTCCAAACTGAAATCAGATAGAAATGTTAATTCTGTCCCCTGCCCCTTCTCCCCAACCCCCCTCTGTTCTTCTTCCAGGTCCCGGCTTGGCTTTCATCGCCTACCCCAAGGCTGTGTCCATGATGCCGCTGCCAACCCTGTGGGCCATCCTATTCTTTATCATGTTGCTGCTTCTGGGCCTCGACAGCCAAGTTGGTATTTTTTCAATGACTCTGCTGCCAAGCTATTCACAGAATAGTTGTTTGGTGTAGTGCCCATTAATTTCACATAGACTCCTCCCAGGTCCCATGGGTTAGTTGGCTCCTGTCTGCCTCAATGTGTAAAACACATTTAGTGTCTCTCTGATCCACATCTAAATCTCAGAGGTATCCGATTACTGACAGATATGTAAAGCAGCCTGCCTACAAAAGCATTTAACTGCCGCACTCGGCTGCACCGTGTGAGGATTATAGCTGTTTTAATATCCTGTAATATCGCAAACTTTTGGCCTGGCATTTAGTGGTATAGCTGGCATGTCACGATTTTGACAAGTTAATCTAAGTTTACAAAACACAAATGTACACCCGGGGGAATCTCCAGGTATATCACATTTCCTGCCTCCAAGTGTAATTCTATTCCTGTGCTAACTCAGTCCTGCACACGGCCAGCTGCATCTCAGCTGACCCCGAGATCGGGCAGTGGCTTTAAATTCGAGCACATGTAAATACTCATGCGTGTGTGGTCATTTTGAAGTGGTGCCAGTGAAAAGTATGCGTGTATGTACGTGGGTGCATGTTTTGGCCATAAATTTTAAGCAGATTTGTAGTCCTGAATGCAATATGCTATTACCGACAGTCACTGTACATGCCACTGTTATGTAAGGGGCTTCTATTTGGTGCTTGTGCAACAAAGGAGCATGTTCTTTGTGCAGAAGGACACAGCATTTTAATGAATAGAAATGATTTCATAATTTTATTTTGACATTATGTTGTTTCTGAGGCAATGAGGATAGACAGGAAAGCGAGAGAGAGGCAGAGACAGTGGTTCACTGTTTTTTGTGTCAGTTCTATCCTGGTAGCAACAAACTAGTGTTGCAGAGAGGAGCCTTGTTTAAATTCTCATTACTGCCCAACAAAGGCGGCCCTCATTCTCTAATCACTGGTTTATAGAGGCATCACAAGAGCTGCATGCACAGAAAAACAGATTTTTTTTTCACTCTCGGAACTTATAATAGTTGCTTTTGTCCCCACAGTTTGTTGAAGTGGAAGGACAGATCACCTCTATTGTGGATCTGTATCCATCCCTACTCAGGAAGGGTTATCGCCGAGAGATCTTTATAGCCGTGATATGTTTCATAAGCTATCTCCTGGGACTCACCATGGTAACGAAGGTAAGTTCACACCGTCTTTATCGAGAATCTGCACTCTACCGCTCCTCCTGTTTAATAAAGAAAAAGGGACTCGGTCCATCCAGATCGGCAGCAGAGATATATCCACAGACTTTCCACTTGCTTGTCAGCTGCTGCATCGTGACGACCAAATATGGCTTCCCACCACATTCACAAATCACATTGTGCGTGTGTCAGAATGGAACATTTCGGTATGCTGTTTTCCATTAAGCAGCTAACCGTGCTTCAGTGACGTCTCAGCACCTGTTTAACTCTGCCTCTGTTGGTTGGCCGCCAGGATTCCTGTGTACTTCTTGCAACACCCTCTGATCACCCTGTTTTAATGCCTCCTTTCTTTCCGCACTCAACAGGGCAGATAATTAATGCAGCTTTCTGTCTCGTCTTTTTCCAGGGTGGCATGTATGTTTTTCAACTCTTTGACTACTATGCAGCCAGTGGTGTGTGCCTTTTGTGGGTTGCATTCTTTGAATGCATTGCTGTAGCCTGGGTTTATGGTAAGTGGAAACAACTGTGTGTGATAGGTGTGTGGCGTGTACTGAAAGAAAAAAAACGAATCATTTCTATGGGGTTAACAAAGGTGTCCTTGTGGTTCTTTCAACACCATCCATGCATACATCTATTATGTTAAGCGTTAATCCTGTTCAGGGTTGCTTTGGGGTTGGGTGGGGTGCGGTGGTGTGTCATGAAGCCTATCCTAGCTGTGTTAGGTGGGGATGGTCCCCTCAGCTGATTGCTATTGGCCACCCAGGGTTTCCTCCAACCAGATCATATTTTAACACTAATATAGGAAGAACATTTGGCCTAAAGAAAAAAAAAAACGCATAAAATGAAAATAATACCGTAACAAAATAGTTTAGTTAACAAATTAAATAATTGTTATTTGCAAAAAAATTTCTGATTCTTTTAACTGCAATAAATCCTGCATGTGCCACAATATGTGAAACCACGGCATCTTTACAATGAACACGAAAAGATTTCAATGCTGGCGAAGGATTGTCAGTGATGCAACTGTAGCTGAATCACTGAGAACAGTAGCACTGCTTCACAGCAAGGGCTTTGTTGGGGGAAGGCGTCCGCTGTGTGTCCTAAACCAGTGGCTTATATTTGCAAGATCCAAGATGAGAACACATTTCCTCAGAGAGTGTGTTATCAGTGATATACACATGTGTACACGTAGCATTCTCTCAAAGGAAGTGTTCTGCAGACTTGTCAGTGTAGGAGGACAATTTCCGGTCACCGAGCAAAATTTGACATTTATATATCACCAGGATTTACTGTGGTAATTAGTTGATTTTGAAATAGTTGATTTTAGGAATAGGACTACAACAAATTTTAGTTATACTGTAGATTAATGTATTATAATTGCATTGTTGGTTTGAAAGAGTCCACTACAGTTAGGTACAGCCTAAATGCGACACCTTCACAATGCTTGTCTCAAAATTATATCACAAATTAAATGAGATTTTATAAATAAGGAAAACAACAAGTCTACAGAAATGTGGCAGCTCAAGAAATATGTAATTTTAAATGCCAGGGATTGTTTCCTATTTGCATACAACAAACCTCAAATGACTGCCAAAACCCTTTCTGTTGATTAAATTATTAACTAGTCACACCAGCAGTGCTTATATGTATTATTAATTTATACCACTTTACAGTATACATATAAAGAACAGGAAGAGTTTAAATAATAGTATGTGTGTAAAATACCTATTGGTAATATATAGGAGACAGTAATAAATGCCTGATACATGCACAGTACCTCAACAAAAAAAAAACTTAACTACAATCAACACTGAGGACCCATGAATGAATAATGACCCAAATGATATATAAATGACAAAAAACAAAGTTTTTTGGTGATATAATATTATGCTGTAGGATATATACAGTAAATAAAAATGTGTTTTTGTGGTGAACAGGGGTTGATAATTTCTACGACGGAGTTGAGGATATGATTGGCTACAGACCAAATCCATGGATGAAATGGAGCTGGACCTTCATCACTCCTGTCCTCTGCATGGTGAGAGATTGAAATTCAACTTTTTTTTTGCTTAAGGGTGGTAAAGTTGTTGATCAGATGTGACAAATGTTGCGAAATGGACTTTGGACCATGTGGCACTAAAAGCAACATGTGTTTCTCCCAGGGCTGCTTTGTGTTCTCCCTAGTGAAGTACAAGCCCTTGACCTATAACAAGGTGTACGAGTACCCTGACTGGGCCATCGGCCTGGGCTGGTGTTTGGCTCTCACTTCCATGATCTGCATCCCCATGGTGATGGTGATTAAGATATTACAGTCTGAGGGACCCCTGATCGAGGTGAGCTAGCTCAACCCCTGAAGGAAGGTTCTGACACATGTACCAGATAAAAACTGTCCTGTTAATTTCTGTAAATCTTGCTAATTGACCATGGTTCTTTTTTCTTTGTCATGATTTCATTATTTTCATCATTTTAATAATATATTGCATCACATGAACAATTATGCCTTGCTCATAAGTGAATCAAACTAACTGTAAGACAAATTTTCAATTATCAGTTCCTGCAGAAATACATTAAAACTAAATCGTGAAGCATTGTTATCAACCTGCACAATTATTGCTAGTAACACTGGCATTAACATACAGAGGATCACACAGCTCTTAGCTTTTAAGTCACTCAGTACATTTACTCAAGTGCTGTTTTTAAGCACAGCTATGAGGTGACTGAATTACTATTCATATTCAGAGTTCATTTAATGGGTTTTGTAGTACTGCAGCCCGAGTGAGAATTTCAAAGTGGTACTTTTTAAGGCAAAAATACGGCACTAGATCTTTGTGTAAATCCACCACATCTGCCAGATGAACCAGGATTATCTGCTGCAGGAGTATTTACCACACAGGCATCGGAGTGATATGGATTCCCCAAAAGCCTTCTTCCTTTAATAAAGGAGGACTGGAATTATTCAACACATCCACATATTCATATTGGATACATGTTGAAAATAGGTTTGCTATTTTGAGTTAATGAATGTCATTTTAAGCCCTGAACTGCCTCAGCTTTTGATGATCATCAGTCTAATTTCTCGTCTGCTTCCCTCAGAGGATCAAAGCAGTGGCAGCCCCGGCAAAGTCAGGAGTGAGTTCTCGCCCGAAAGAGTACAACTTGAAGGGCAGCGAGCTGACACAGCCCCTGGACCCAAACGGGAACAATGGCTTAATCAAGCCGACCCACACCATTGTAGAAACAATGATGTGAGCGCTCTCTGTGAGAGGAATATGACTGATGTGCTTTCGGTGTTATCATATTTGCTAACAACATTATTAATACGATTACTTGTCCAATATTTTCACACAGTGATATATTTTCATTTAGTTGGTTTGATTTCTATAAAGAGAGTTATATTTTATTGTTGTAATTTTTTTCTCTTGCAGTTTTTTACTATATCGATATTTTTAATGTTAGTTATTGTTGCTGTAGTTGGTACTGATCTCAGTTTAGACAGTATTTTGAGATAGACCATGATCAATGTTTACTACCTTTCTGCTGAATACAGAGTTTAGGAATTATTTTATGTCATAGAAGAAAATATCACTTCTCATTAACTCAAGAAATTAAACAAATATTAAACTTTGCAAGGTAGAAAACGTCTAAACGTGATCATGGCAGTTGCATTGCCCAAGCTAGCTTCCAAACTCTTGTTGTTTATCCCGCAGTGAAAATGAATGTACCTCTGTTAGTGGCGGAAGCGAGCCAGTGGAAAATGCAGTGTATAGATTTAATCTTGCTTGACATCAGTTCCATGTTGAATAAGGCCTTGGCCAAATACTGTGAGAAATGCATCCATAATAACACCCACCCTCGAAAATAGTCAAGACAAAGAAACCGCTAAGGACGCAGTAGTAGGGAGAAAAGGCAATTGGCATTTTTAGAGTATTTGCATTTTATACACACTGCCTGTGTGACTACAAGTAGTAGTCAGTCCCAGTGCATTTATTGAAACCGCTCTTTGCACTTTATATGTCATCTCACCTTTATTGTAGTATTTGTTTTTCATGTTGCAAGTATTGCAGGTATATTTGCAACACATTTCTGGAGGAAATATTTTCAGCTTCTATCTTTTTGATATTGTAAACTTCGATAAATTGTATCTAGTCGTCTCCTTGTTAAAACAATGACAAAAGAAATCTCACAAAATATTCTGGTTATCACAATTATTAATAGGATCAGTGAGAACATCAATTTATATAAGAAAACATTATGTTTTTTTACATCCTGACAACTCTCTTTATTGTGCTTATTTCAAAAGCAGAACTATCCACTGAAATCTAGTTTCTAATGTTGAGGTTAGACATGTATATAGAATTTGAACTGTTTGTACGTCACATATGCCTTTTTGTAACAATTTTATACCGTGTTATCATGTGAACACCGTCACTAATTGATTATATTGCTGAAAAATCTAAAATCTGTGTTCTAAATATTAATTGCAATGTGAGCTTAGATCACTTTTTGTGCAATATTCATTAAAGTTATGGCATTGTTTGCTCTTTCAAAATGAATCAATGTAATTTTCAATAAAAAATAATTTAACTGTGCAATAAGTTGCACAGTTAAATCTTTAAGATCAGCTAACACAAAGCAGTTACAACACAGTACAGTCCATTAAAATCTAATGCTTCTTGGAAATTAAAGTGTACCAAAGTATTTTTCTGACAGTTCCCTCTAAGTTGCACTTTGCTTCATTTCAATATGGATTACAAATAAACATCTTTTTCTCTCAACTTTTTTTGTCAATAATTGTCTTTTCTTTTAAGATCAAGGTTTCTGAGACAACATGTAGCGGCTAAATAGAAACATACTTTTGAAACATTAAGTTACCTCTTTATAGGGATGCAGGACAATGTTCTGCCATAAAGTGTACATTTATGATTTCTACTGCGTTCAGTTTTTGTTGACCCTGTTGCAGAGATGTTAAATACATAACAGTGTTGCTTTAGTATCGAGGGGATATGTATTGATGGTAGTGTACCAAACTAGACTGTTTCGGCTGTAAATGTGAAGGACAATAAAATATAAAAAATGTATTTAAATATTACACATCACTGGTCATCAAGAACTGAACATGATGAACTCTATAAAGATTATGGCTTTGGCAGGGCTGTTTTATGGCCTTGTATTCGAAGGTACAGGTGTGAGTGTTTGTCTGATTATCATTCACGTGTATCTGAGCCAAAATGTAAAGTTCATTTTATGGGGATAAAACACTAACTGACACTAAGTGACAGGTATGAGGTTAAAATTTTGTTAGCTTTTTATTTTTATCTTTACGTACGTCTCTTACTCTTTAAATCACAACCATTTTGTTTGCAACATTTACATTTTAAGGAACATTCTCCCCGGAAGCCAACAATTTCATCTGAACTCCCAAACATGACACCTAGTCTCTTATCCCAAACTTTTAAGCAGTCCATCCCATCAATAATCTAACGCCCCCAGCAGGGGTGAAAACACATTAACTTATTACAAATGAGACATGTCACTAATATCCCAATGAAGAACCAAAGACTTTTTGCTTGGCTTAGGGACTCTGATTACGGAAATTAAACAGTACCTTTTGAAATCATGCTCTTGCAAATGCATTTCTGGGAACTGGCGGTTGGAGCAGAGTCAGGTGGAAGCACTGGGAGGGGAAGGGAAAGGTCTGAAATGAGAGGAGAGTTAGTGACACGGCAAGAAGGAACATAAACAGACTGACTAAACGTTAACATGTGCAGACTCTGTGGTGTGACAGATGTCCGACACAGGGTCGGATCATTAGGAGCAATGCTGGAAAGCAAACCGTGTCCCACATCCACACCACGTTTGTTGAGCGTTTACCCACAAATGAGGGTAATGAACAACTTTTTGTATGTGTGAAAATTGTTGAAGATTTTTGGCAATCTGTTCATCATTTGTAGAGACACTCTGGGCCGATGGGGGTAATTTGAAGTGGAAACCAAATTTAAACACATTGTTGAGAAAACAGAGCCTAATCAACAATGGTTTTATAACTTTATTGTCATAAAAAGAAATGCATGTTGACGTTTTTCATAAATAAACAAAAATAAAAATATCCATTAAATGTTTCAAGTTGTACCAACTTTTGACATATTCAGGGAAGATGTGGGAGTTAACCAAAAATAGCGACCACATTCAGTGTCACAGCTTATTAAAAAAAACAACTATACAAGATCAGCTGTAAATGAAACCAAACAATACATAACATGGCAGAATGTTAAGTAAAAGTACAATAAATTAATATAAAACCTTTAAAAATAGGCATCAATGTGTGACATAACAGATGACATGAGTCTGAGCTCAGACTTAGTTAAATCAGGCAAGGAAGTTTCTAAAGCTGCTTTTAATAAGACAACATCTTCACATTAGCCACTACATAAAATGAAACAAAATTATTTCTAGAGAGGCAACTTCATCAACAGGCCTGATTTGTTCCACAAATGCTTTAAATTAAAAAATAGAAATATAAAAAAAAAGGGAACACTTTCACAAACATCCTGCTGGAGCAAACCGAGATTACTTCAATATTTATGAATTACAAGGAAGAGCCGAGGACAAACCTTATGCATGCTTAACATGCCTATAGATACTGGTTGGGAAATCTGTAGACAGAAACAACCTGATGATGAACTCAGTCAGATAGTGAACAAACCATTGACTCAAAATTGAAAGGCCTTTGATCCCCATGTGGGAAAAGATGTGATCAACTCAAGGAAGCATCAAGCATCAAGACGGAGCGCTTATAAGTAATTCTGGTGCAATGCCATGTCCACAGACACACACACAGTGAAAGAAAGTATGAAAAGTGAAAAGCAAACTCAAAAACATGTTTAGATTAATGAACAAATGTGGGTTGTGTGCAAACTGTGTGCGCAATGTGAAATTGGGGGAAAAGAAGTTTGTGTCTGAGTCTTATCGCTAAACAATGTCTCTGAAACTATTCCGAAGCTATTCAGTCAAAGGACGCCCACTCAAACAGAAAACCTGGAGTGTCTTCACAAGCATCTGTGGTATTGAGACAAGTTGAGACAAGGGAGTTTAAGTTATAGCTAATGAAACTTGGCAAGTAGTAAAAAAGATTGTGCTGTCGATCTAGACGAACTGTCCCTTCCTCTAGGGCAGGCGGTGTGGAGGAGTGACTGGAGATGAGAGCAGTGAGCCAAGATGTGGCTAAAATAACTCAAATGAGCACAACATCCCTTGAACTTTGAGTCCAGGAACACCGTGTGTATCAGTGAGCGTACGTGCATTCACATGTACATCAACTACGACATGTACATCTCAAGTGCAATTCAAAGAAAAAAAAAAAGTGTTTTTCCAATGACAACATTAAATATATTAAAACAAAACACAGAACGTTTATGCAGTGTGTGTTTGCAGCATATGACTCTCTTCAGAACTGAGGGACGTGTGTGTGTGTGTATTAACATCCGGGCTCCATCAGAAGCTCTGACTCCCTTGTTATATAAGACTGCATGTGGCTTTGCCTCTAGAGAGGGAGAGCGACAGGGTGGGTTGGGGTGGGGGTCTTTCCTGAAGCCAGAGCGTCCTCTTAACTGCATCATGTGAGCACAGTGACTAAAACCGGCAAGAGTAAACACATGCACTTGTAACTCTGTGAGTGAGAGATGCTTCCAGGTGCACGTGAGAGCCCTGCTCTACATGCCGAACATGTGTGTGAAGGCTCTCGGAGAGGTACAATGGGAAAGACTTCACCATGTGTTATGCATGAGGTTAGTGTTTCAACGGCTACGGTCGGTCTTTTGTGGTCACAGGGCGATGCTCTTGGTCGTGTGTGTAGAAAGGCAGAACAGTGCATTTGAGGGGTCGTCACAATCACCGGACAGCCCGGCGTCTGCGTCTGCCAATGGATTCCTGCTAATGACCAAGTCCAGGCTGTCTCCAGCCTCCATAATTAGGGGCACAGTTAGACAGCAGTCCAAGTCCCTGGTTCTCACACGGTTCACCTGGAAGATTTGAAAAAATGAAAAAGCTCTGTTATTGGGAAGCATTTGATTACATTTTTAAAACTAAATTTCCATTAAAAGCTGCGAGCTGAGTAATTTAAGCCACCTGTCTTCCAGCCGTACCTTCAATATTTACCTAAGACACAAGTGTGGTACATGAGGTTATCTCCTTTATTTGTATTCTGAAGCACCGTGTGACTTTTGCTCTAGAAAAGTTTTCTAAATAAACTACTTAAAGTTGGGTACAAAAGTTTGCATCCCCTTATTTTAAAATAGCAAAAAGTAAAACATTGTGTCCTACAATTTCAAACTATTCTTTTATGAGTTTAGATGAGTTTTGTAAACACAAAAAATACCTGAAGAATGCGGTCAAAAGGTTTTAACCCCGCTTGGTCAGCTGGGCCGTCTGGACGGATCATGTTGACATAAACACCTTTCTCCAGGAGACCGTCTGAGACACTGAAACCAAAGTCATGGCTCTCAATGTCCTTTCTTATGGTCACCTTCAAACACAGGGGACATTAGAGTTACAGAAATAATACAGCACAGTACATATTCATAAATATCTAAACATTTTTACATGAGTTCTAAATACTTGAAATTCTACTTAAGCAATCTAGTGTTGTCACATTGATGTCAATGCATTACAGCAGAGAGCACAGTTTCCTGATTTTTAGTTTGTAATGTGATTTAAATAATAATAAAAAAAAAAACCAATTTGAAGCTTCTTTATTACAAAGTCAGCGGTTTAACCTCAAACAACCAGGAAGCAGCTTTGATGAGGGATGTGTGATGAATTTATAACGTAAGACGTGTCAACCAAAAACAATTTCCACTTTGTTATCGCTGCCCCAGTGTGACCACAGTCAAACACAGCACGCTGAGCTCCATGAGACTCCAAACCAATGTCTCAACAGTACAGAGGTGCAGTCAGGTAATGTCTCATGAAAAACGTGTATACTGACTGTGTGGGCGATATTGATGTTTTGGAATTGCTGGCTGAGCGGCTTTTCCCCACTTAGTTGCAGGTAATTATGGTCTAAATAACATGGCATGAGCACAGCATATGCCTGTTAGGCTCCTGTCCCTTGTTTTCTACATATATATTTTGCTGTTTAATAATTTAACACTTTATTCTGTGTTTTTTAAAAAATCTTTTAATTTAAAAATATGAATCACTACCTTGTGCAGTGCCAGAGCTGTAGGGGACAAAATATCACAGGGCTCCCGTTTGGGTCTGGGTGGTGCGTCTCTGGCCTCGGTTGACATGTTTAGGTTACTCTTGGACTCTGAACAGGTTCCATTCCTCTTGATAGATTTATTTTCAGGTTGAAACACGTCTTCGTTCGTCTTGGTCTCATCTAGGTACAGACTGAGAGCACTACTTGTCATGGACGCCTAAAAGAACAAAACATTTTTGTCAATTATTAGAGTATTGTGTATTCAAATTATTGACAACCAGCAGCAAACATATATACAGTATAATCTCAGGCAGTGTGCAAAGAGCCTAAGTAGATGTAGAGGCATTGTACAAAAGCTTTCCTGAGTCACTTTGGCAGCAGGTGCCTAGTCTTCCTTGTCAGATTTAATAACAGATTGCACTCTTATGAATCACCTGACATGATCATTTAGGCCAACACTGGTCTATGAATACTGGACGTGAGTAGGGAAAAGCAGATGGAGCAAAGGAGCAGGATGGGCAGGCCTACCTCCAGCTCCCTGAGAATCTCTGATTGGCCGCAGGTCTCGAGGTCCTGTAGGGCCTGGGACCAGAAGGTGTCCTCGTGGTTCACTGTGCCGTGGCAGCGAGGTGGGCTGATGAATCTATGACAACGCAGGAACCACAACATGAGAGCAGTCGTGCAGTCTGGAGTCCGGTGCTGCGTACAAAAGCAGCATGGGAAATGCAGTTTTTGGGCTGCACGCCGGAGAGTTCCTTTGAAAATCTCTCAGGATCACAGTGAGGGTTTATTAGAAATTCCTATTCTAGTTCGCTATATCAGATAAAGCCTTTAAAGAGTTCAATGTCACAAAAGTAATGTCACCCGGCAAAAAAAGAAAATTGAAAGCATGTGACAAAAAGTTCAAGGAAGTGAAAAAAAAAAAAAAAAAAGTCAAGTGTGAAGAGACAGATAGGGCTGATGTATCCATGGGCGCTTTAGGTGCTTTCTGAGGAAACGGTTTTGGTGTGAACGGGGGTGACAGGAAAAAGACGCATCTATGTGAAACACCAAAGAGCTTGTGGGCAGTTAGTAAAGCAGATGAGTGAGAGAATACCTGAGAAAGAAGAAAAAAAAGGACAGTTTGGAAAAAGCACAAAACATAAACGCATACAATAAAAGAACTGAAATTAAGAGTGCAATTGATTTGTCAAAAAACCCAAAGAAGGCAAAAGAAAGAAGTCACACAATCACACAGTGGTGGAAGCTTTCCCACTTCAACAGTGTTAAATGTGCTTAATCGACTGATAAATCCTGCAATCCTACTAAAGTTACACAAGTCTTATGAGATTATTTATTTACTGCAAGTATGAAATGTACTTGTATAAGGTAAATGTCATGTTCAAAAGTTAGTGCTCCTCTTTTAATTTTATTTTTTGCATAAAAAAATAATGATTTAAAAAAGTGTGATTATAGTAGGTCTTAGTATTATGCAAATACCACTTTAGACAAAAAAAACCCCAAAACAAATTCACTGTGCCATTATTTAGTTATTAAAATGAAGGCAAAAACAATGAAAATATATGTGATGGCAATACCAAATGCCCTGATGATTTATTGGCTTGTAGAATCAGCTTTTCCAGAAATAACTTGAAGTAATCATTTACTGTATGATTGACATGTTGTGTTTTGGTCCATTCTTCTATAAAACATTGGTTCAGTTCATCAAGGTTTTTGGTCATTTGATTATGAACACCCTCCTTAAGGTCCCACCACAGCATTTCCATTTAGTCCACAGAAGTATTGTGCTTTGTTCATATGCAGTTTTGTGAACGTCAGTCGTGTTTCCATGTTCTTTTTGGACAGGAGAGACTTGTTCAGTCTACTTCTAATTGTCCTGTCGTGGACATTTAGGACCAGTAGGATCCGAGATGTGGCTCTTGGGATGTTTTGTACTTTGCTGAGCATTGCGTGATCTGACCTTAGGGTGAGTGTGTTGGGACGTCCACTCCTGGGAACATTGGCAACTGCCTTGAATGCTTTCCAAGTATGAAGAATCTTTGCACTGTAGAACGCTGAACTATAAAAAATGTTTTTATGAGCCTTTCCAGATTGATGTGCAGCAGCTACTTATTCTCTAAGAACAATACATACGTCTTTCCCTCTTGACACTGTGTTAACACACACCTGAATGTACCAGACCAGCAAACTGCAAAAAACGTGGCTTTTATAGAGTTCGGCCCTGCACGTCATCTGATGATTATTTACAGGTTCATGACCAGCTGCATTTTGCTGCAACTTACTCTCCTATTAATGCACTAAGGGGTATTTAGTATTGCCTACATATTTTTTTCTTTTTGACTTAATTTTTGTTAAATAATGGCACAGTGAAGTTATGTTTTTCATCTGAGGTTTTGTTTGGCTATTTGACCCACTACTGTCAGTTGATTTTTATTATATTTTTTTAAAAAAAAAAAATTAATAATATTTTTACAGTACATACAAAAAAATGACTGTACTTTCTGTTTTTGACATTTGAACTTAATTTAAATGTTTGCATGAAATAGTCTGTGAAGTTAAGAGGGGAAATGTTAAATTTATGGAACTTCAGACAACTTAAAAAGATGTCATTAACCTGCAATAAAGTGCTCAAAACAAACGCTGCTAAAAAAAGCTCACAAGCTAAAAAAGTTTGAATCTAGTGCTTTACTCCAAACAGTGATTTGGGTTTTCTATATGAAGGTACAAATCTTAATCTTAAAAATCTTAAAAGTAAAACTATGTGTAGGGGTCATAAATAAATTGAGCAATGAAATTTCCCTCTGAATTGCAGCAGGACAATAGTCATGCGATGGATTTTGAGTAATTCCACTTAGTTTCTTTCCACCACTGCTTACACACACACACACACACACACACACACACACACACACACAATGACTTCTCTCAAATAAAATATACTCTCTGCTGTAAAATCCAAAACACTTAAAGCTGCACTGACAAAAACGAGATGTCAACAGGAAGGACGCCGCAGGCCTTAGCACGTACCCAGGGATCTTATCCCACTCGTCTTCAGTGAACCTCCCATCGTACAGTGCTGTGTGGTGGACTAAACCTGCAGAGCCGGCACTGGTTTGGCCTCTGTGCTTGGTGTGTCGCCACTCATTCGGGTTGAGAAGTAAATCAGTTGCTTTGTGAAGATATGTCCCTAAAGAGACAAAACAAGACAAACAAGGACAAAAGAGATATCCACTGATCTTAATAGATGTACAAAAGTAAATGGGTAACCTTTAAGACCGCAAGAGTCCAGGAGACCTCACCTTGGCTACCGTAGCCTGCGTCAAACCCTGAGCTGTCCCAGGAGCTCATGGCAGAGTCTATACTGGGCACAGTGGCAGAATAGACCTCAGAGTGTTTACTGGTTTTCTGGGAGTCTGTCAGTTCGTCCTCTGTGTCACTCAGGAACCCAGCTTCTCTGTCCAGAAGCTGACGACCATCAGACTCTGGCAAAAATCACCGACTTAAGTGAGCATCAAACACTAAAAGGAAACTTCAGATCATGTTCATCGTCAATAGATGGACACATTTAAACTGAGTTCTTTATTTTATAGCCTTGTTTGATTTGCACTCCCCTCAACATTTTCCTTGGGGGTAAAATGTGTTGAAACCATTTGAAATGGCCTATAAAAATAAATTATAAATCTTTTGGACTATGAGAACAAGAACAAAAACATAACTGTACATCGGTTCAGGGGGATGTTCTTCATTGAGAGATTGGAAAAGCAGATTAAAACAAGTGAATCAAAGTGGTAACCATGAGTTCACACGGAAACTAAACTTTAAAACAAGCAAACATTTGAAGATATATGTCAGTGAATTTAACTTAAACTATTGCAACATCGATCTATGCTTATTTATGTGCTTCTGTATTATTTGTTTATTTTTGTAACCATACATTTGCAAAATAAGATATAAAAATTACAGCAATGTATTGCTGCCACCATGTTTGTAAAGAGAAATCTCTCATTATAACAAGAGTTATCTCAGACCTGCTGCTATTGTTGCTGACATTGATGCACATGAACATTTGAATTGACTTACTTTTTATATTAAGCATAACGTAAAGAAATTCTGCCTTTTCTAAGCAAAGATGGGGTTATGAGCATGTGCACACTTTTAAGGATACTGTAAACTCTGCATCAGTGAAATAATCAAAGGGACATTTTAGACGTGTCATTTTTCTTCATGGGAGAGCTTCAGACTGATGGGAAACCTGGATATTAACTCCAACACCTGAGGTGTATGGAAGGATGAGTTGTGAGCCAGGATACAGTTAATTAGTCCATTCATGTCAGCAACAATAGCAGCAGCTGTGAGGACAGATCCACCACAGGTACAATATTTCAAAGAATATTCTCATTATAACAGGAAAATTTTCTCATTATGAGATATGGAGTAAAGAAAATGCTCGTGGTGGCAGCAATACGTTATTATGTGTTAATGGGAGATTAATAAGTAAAAACATAAACAAACAAACATACTATCGGCTTGTTTCTTTATCTTAAGGGTGACAGATTCTCCGGCCATCTGCAGAAGGTGGATGGCCTCACTCAGCGGCTTTCCTTTTAAACTGACCCCATTGATGGCCAGGACTCTGTCCCCTATATGGATGGCCCCAGTCCTGCAGGGTTAGGAGAGCAGAGCAGTCAGACATACCAGAGAATACCAGACAGTACAGAGAGGCGAGCCAGGAAAACTGTCAGGCTGCCAGCGCATGGCTTTAGAAACAAAGAAGCTACTTGTTATAGAAAAAGATGAGACAGACATTGTTTACTGCCTCATTTGATTAAAAAAAGTTTCCAAACAGGGCGACTAAAGAGCCTGCTAGCCAAGCCTGATGTGAATGTCCCCACTTGTTGTTTCTTAACCCCTCACTCACCTCTCTGCCAGGCCTTTCTTGGTGAGACCAGAAATGACGATGGGGTCAAAAGGCTCCTCGGTGCCAGAAATTGTGATGCCCAGTGGTCCGTTGTATCTCTTTAACTCCACTGTGTAGATTATGGAGCCTGACATTTCCAACTCCTCTGTAGCACAAACATGATATTATAAGACGCTGCATAAGACCCTGAACTCTGATAAAACAAAAAAACTATCTCAGGAAAGAAAATCTAATGATGTGATAATTAATTCACTCCAGATATGTTTTTCCATCAATGCATAACCAGCATTTTACTGTTTTGCTTCCCTTTTTATGTTAAATAGACCAAAACATTGCTATTTTATGTTTTCCAGGACAACTCCACCACTTACTCTAATGTCATTAATAACCACACAGTAGAATTATCATCTCCCTGAAAGCTTTAACTTAGGGAGAAATTATTTTTTTATTTTGAGTGATCAGTGTACCAATGTTGTCCTCATCCTTTTGGATTCGGAGTTTGACCATGTCCTCAGCCTGCTGCAGGACATGCATGGCATCCTCCATGGTGCAGTTCTCTAGACGCACACTGTCGATGGCCAGCAGCCTGTCTCCAGGCTCCAGAGTTCCTGTTCTACCAGACACACAAACGAGGGTATCACAGATATTAAGCGAGGACGAGGAGCTGCTCTTTCTGACTCAAACAGAATCCTATTAGTCGGGTGTCTCATTGGGACATGTGGAGGTGACTGTAACCTCACCCTCACCATAATCAACCCTGAGCCCTTTCTGAAATGTAACTGCTCTGACCCACTGATCTAGTTTTGATAGCTCAATCCAATTAGGCTTGTATTACACAGTGGATTCACAATGCAGTTTTACCGTGTTCATGAATAATCCCACATAAGCCTAAAAAACCCAAGTTCACCCTGATCCATAATGTGTTAAGAACTAACAATCTACCTAATGTGACCTGAGCAGACCTGAGAGCCAACACAGGTTTTGTGCTAATAAAAGTCATTGGACTTTGTTCTGTGAGAGCTGGAGCAGCCATTCTTGGCCAGTGATATGTTTACCATTACCAAGTATTGACAGGACATACCTGTGTGCTATGCTTCCTTTTCTGATGTCAGAGATGATGAGGGGCTTGCCAGGTTTCTTACTCGCTGGAAAAACAGAATATAATGTATATACGCTTTAGTTGTAGGACATGTGATGTGAAAATATAACAATGTTAACTGGACTCATGAACATTTAAATCCTCAACTTCCCTCTGCTTTTGTTACAATACTCGGCTTCAGGTTTGTTATTTTAGAGCTAGTTAGAGCAGAAAGGGCAATGATGACTGCTAGTACAGGCACTGTTATTCGAAGGTAATGAAGTATGTGCCTTCATGCTTTAGCAAGCCTGGGGTTTATGGATCACAGAACATTGAGGCTTTTCAAGACTGGAGTATTAAGCAACACTGCCCCCTGCTGTAATCCCCACAGCCACCAAACTCACCACTGATGGTGATGCCCAGCTCCACTCCTCTTCTCTTCGGCAGTTTGACGTGGAAGGTGCCACTACTGGGAACCACGGACTCTAATTGAGATTTGTAGGGAAATATGTGTATAGCAATTTATAACAATAGCTTAAAATAAGAAATGTATTTTGCAAGGCAATACCTGCGACATCAAACTCAATCTCCAGTGTGATTTTATTAGCCAGAGCAGAATCTCTGAGCAGCTGATGGGCTTCCTCCAGAGTGCCATCTTCAGTTGGGACCCCGTTAATGGACAGCAGTCTATCCCCAACCTGCAGCAGCCCACACCTTCACACAGAACACACACACAAAGCACACCTACAGTAGAAATGAACATCCGTTGCAAAACTATTCTTCCCACACAACAGTTCATATAAAACTTAAACATATTTGGGTGTATTTTGGCCAATCTGGGCCCTCAATAAACAAATACTTCTAATGACAGAATACTCAGGAAAAAATAATAATTATTAGTCATTACAATTGCTGATTATTTTTAATTTTTTTAATTATCTAATCCACTTAGTGTCATAAACCTCAAAGTCATGAGGTCAAATTCTTTCAGAATGTGTCATTTACAAAACGGTCCATTTACACAGAGCTCTACAATAGCCAACTACATATGTCTTTGTGACATATTCTGAATTTTTAAATACCATATAGAAAATGAAGTATTATCTTTTAAGGTTATACCTCTTAAGGTTTGGTGTAACCTAACAACTGGGTGCAAATCAATTAATCAGCGAGTACAGATCTGCTCAAAATCACTTATACGTAATTGGTTGCAAAGTTTGCACTGGTTATTGGTAATATTCAGTATACATTTTTATACACTTCTTTTACAGACCTTTTTACTTCTGATTAGGAAAGATAATTTTTACTAGCTAAATGTGCATTGTTGTTTAGGGCTATGTATGCATCCATCCATTATATAAATTATATATTATTTAAACAATTACTTTAGCAAAAGTAAAAGTAAAAGAGAAAAAACTAAACAAAAATCACACAGAAAATAATTGTGAGGGCGTCCGCTATTAATTCACTAACCCCTGCTGCCCATTAACCTTGTGTGTGTAGGCTGAGACTTCGAGACAAATCGTCTAACAAGACCCGGAGGAACAGCCCCTCACTGCTGGCACAGATACCATCATTAATCTTCCTCGACATTGACAGATACTACACCCTGGCCTGATCACAGCTACGTGTTAATTAGACTGCGAAACAAAGTCTAGATCAATATAATACATAAAAAAGCACTGGCTTCATCAATGCACCATGAATAATGCGTGATACAGTCGATTACTGCCCTTATGAATTTGTCACAAATACTCCTGAGTCCAAAGATGCTTTAAAGGGTAAAACTCAGGCGCTCTAGGTCAGGGCACTAGGCGAGGTAATTTGTAATAACTGATAACTAATGGGGAAAGTGGTGCTCGATAAGTAGGAGAAACTGCTTGACAAGTTAGTGGGGAATTCAGATAAACTGCCAATTAAGTCAGTAGGGGCGGCCATGACCACTTAGCCTAAGCAAAAGGGTAATGTGTGCAAGTATAAGCCACCAAGAATTTATGTTTTGCTTGCGTGTCCGTAGGAATTAAAAAGCAGCTTAAAAGTCTCTCAATCAGTTGAATGAGAGAATAATGTCATCGGTTGGGCCCAGCAGATTTACAAGGACACAACCCGATAACCAGTGGATCAATACTTCTTAATGAAATACAGCCACAGGCTAGTTGAATATGGTGAAAATCCAAAGACTGGATTTGATAGATACATAGAAAGGGCAGCAGCATGTCACAATGAAGACAATTCAGAAATCAATGAAGAAAAGATACAGAGTGGAAAAGAAATGTGCTAAATGAACCTAAATCTTTGCAGTTAAAATTGAGTACAAAACAAACATGGAGAGGTTTTTATTAGTACATGTAGGGTAAGGAAGAGAAGTGGCATTTTAGTATTTACTGAGGGAACTAAAAGCATCAGTGTCTAGGCCCAGTGGTGTGTCCTGTAGAGTGTATAAAAATGTTCCAGATGGATTTCTGTTTCTGTGGAAGCTTATTAAAGTAGCACTTAATTTATTACAGTATTCCAGCAGTTAGAGGCGAGCATCATGGTGTTTAGTCTTTACCATAGTAACAGAGGCTACAGCTTATCTTTAGGGTAGTAGGAGGAAAGTACCACTTGCCACCATCATCTGGGTGTGTCTGGATAACACGACACCGATCACAAGCAACATGGCTGATAAGTTGAATTCAAGTTACTGTAAAGAGCAGCGGGATGATAAACCAGTTACAGTATTTCAATTGTTGTGCAGTAGTTGCAGAGACAGCAAAAGTCAGACAATCTCCAAAGTCATTATAGACTTTATTCTCTGTGGACAATGTCTCTACTCAAGTTTCATGGCAATAAGTCCAGTAGTTGCGGAGATATTTCAGTGTGGACCAGTGTGACAGACTGACTATTCCCACAAAGAGATCAAAAAAGTCAATATTACATGGAAAGAGCACTACTGCATTAGACAAAGGCAGCTCTAATGCCCTTTCCTTCCATGTGAAATATCATTGTGACAATAGGCTAAAATTAGCCTCATTTCCACACCCACGTGTGTTTCATTGCCAGGCTGAATGACTAGCACTAACTCCCTCTAGCTCAAGGTGACTCTCCATATGATATTTGTTTACTCGTTAGGTGTCTCAGTGAGTTACCTCTCAGCTGGGCTGTCGGGCTCAATAAAGCGGATGACTGGGGGAGCAGACAGGGTTTCTGTGGCAAAGACACCCCCCTGCAGCTGGATCCCAAAACCTGTGAGCGGATCCCCCCTCAGGACGATCTCGCTTGTTTCCACATGAAAAACCTGCCCCCCTGGGCCGACAGAGCTGGACGCCAGAGATACTGAGGCAGAGAAAGAGAAGTAGGGGACACATCAGAGAGGGACAGAAGTAAAGAAGTGGCAGATGAACGGAGCAAGAGAGGGATTGTTGGAGACAAAAAAAAAAAAGAGAGAGAGATGTGCAACCACAGAGAAGACATAAGAGTGGAAAGGGAATGAGTCACTTTTTGGAGGTTACATCAGTCATGGTTGCGTCAGTGATCAGTTAAATCTGTTCACACAAGGGAGGGTGTTTCACCAGCTCTGCAGCAACTTTTAAACGGCGAGTTCACTCAGATCACCAGCTCAAAACCGTTTCTTCACTTAGCCCTGCAAACAGACTTTGGTTCTATTTGGGTGTATTTCACTCAAGATTCCTACGTCCTAGAATGGGATTGAAAGTAATATCATTGAACAGTCCTTAAAAAATTACACATAATTCTTTTCCAAGAGGACTATGCTTAAAAGATGCCAACATGAGGATATTTAACATGTTCAACATCTTTGTTTTACATGTATGCCAACATCTGACAAAACAGCCTCTACGCTTTGGACTAAATTTACACAGTAGTTATGAATCACATTTTAATAAGCAAATTGTTTTGTGCATCTTTTCTTCCCATCTTTGACTTTCCCATAATCGACATGTAGGGAATGATGTGATAGAGAAAAAAAAACATCAACATCAGTTTCTAGTGACAGTGACATTATTTTCAAATTATTGTATTAGGTTGGTGACAGAAGACACGCCCTTTGCAACAGGCCTTCAGTAAATCCCTTATCATTAAAAATAATACACAGTTTTTTATATTCTACTGAGATAATTTATCTTTAGTGGCATTTCGGAGGCTGCAGTTTATGGTGCTGTCGTCATTTGCCATACCCTCACTCATACCAATAGGGTGTGGGGAGTTAAGATTTTCATACATGAGCTTTTGTGGTCCTTCTTCCTGTGTCTCCTCTTTCCGGTCAAGTTACGTGGGCTGGTGGGAGCGATTGGTTGGACGGGGCAGGGCAGCGTATTGCTACTCTGGCTGCTGAAGCCCGAGGTGGCTGTGGAGGACGGCGAGAAGCCACCGCTGACGAGAGCTGCAACGAGACACAGCACTGCATTTAATCAGAAGGCTGGTACCGAGCGAACGACATCACTGTTCATTCACATCCACATAAACAGCAACTGGGAACATGGAGGAGTAAGAAAGAAATGGGTTGAAAAAAAAAGACTGAACAAATGCAGAAGAAAAGGCTGCTACGGTGTCTCGCCAGCAGCGGTGCTGTCACAAATGATAACTTACATTTGCAGTGGTCCTGCTGGTTGTGTGGGTGGCTTGGGCTGCTCCATGTCTTGCTGTGGCTGGCATGTGGGGGATGGCAGTAGTTGCTGCTTTGGTCCCAGTGATGATGGTTGCTCTTCTGCACTTTTACTGCAGCACCAAGGAGGCAAACGCATCCATTAAGTAAAACAGATCCACTTCTCAGTTGTACACTTTTATAAATTCCACCCGTGAAATCGGGCTTACATTCCCACGTCTAAATTTGTACCACACCACATAGTGCCTGGAGGGTAATTCAGAGCACAGTAATTGATATTTAATGTTTTCATCGTGGTACACTAGATTAAATCCTGTGGTTTAATGTATTTTGATGAGCATCTGAAAATCAGTTAGTCACACTGAGTCAAATGGGAAGTGGTGCAGGGCTCCTAAAAAAACCTTACTTTGCCTTGCAAGCTTCCAAAAAGCTGAGTGCAAACTGGAGATCATTTTGATCATTTCATTTTCAAAATGGCCTGAAGGTGCAAAAACAGTCTGAGCATGGTGACCGCTGGGCATGATGAGGAAGTGATACTGGCTGTTGGGAAACTCGTGGCTTAATTGGCCACAGCTGAAAGCTTAATTGCTAATGACGCAGGATGTTTGTGTCTGACTGGCAGAGAGTTTGGTCTCAGTGTTTTTAATCTGTTGCCTAAGTCATATCCTTTTATTTTATAGCATTTCTCTTGACTTTTCTGTTTGAACAAAACTTAGAGAAGAGACATTTGTTAATTCTGACTGTCATCTTATTCCTCATGTCAAAGCCTTTGTAAAAAAAAAAAAAGTACGTTCAGTCTAACAGTATTTATGAAGCTTTCAAAGGCAAACAACTGACCTGCTGCATGACACACCTCAATAATTAACATTCCTTTAAAGATTCATGCAGCTAATTTTGGCACTGAATGTTACATGTGACAGTAATCCACGGTGCTTCATTTGCAAAGGTCTAATCTTTGACAACTTGCTCACATGGATGGAGGATTTGCTGGTAACATGGATGACTATAGTTGCACTTGGTACATTTTCCATACTCGGGGAAACCTAGTTAAATCCAATCGTATGTTATCAGAATACATGCAGAAGGACCTCCGGCCTTTGTCAAAGAACCAGTTTCTGCTGGGCTGAATCAAACCTGCAAAGCTCTGGCTCTGCCAGCTTATATTAAGCTCACCTTAGGGAAGATCTCCAAGAAATGGTGTTTTCGATCTATGCTGATGGAAAGAAACATTAACTCCTAATCTTTTAGTGGCCATATCAGTCTTATTAAATCCCCAGAGGAGATTAGACAAATTGCATCTTATAATCATCCTTATCCTTAGGGGGACAGGAGGCAGGGAAAATATCGCCTTGTCATAATATCACAACGCCTTAATAAAGCACTGAATTATTACTGAATTTATATTTTGAAAGAGAAGACAGATGTCTGTAATTTTAGAAGTTATATCTGTTCAATGGTCATCAGGAGCTGGTTCCACTGAGCTACTTCACTGAGTCTTGTAAAGTATTAAAGGAGTGTTGGAATGTAAGTAAAACAGTTTTCATGGACAAATTACTTTGATTCCACTTTATACGTCTTACACTACATTTTACATTAAAAACACAAAGGTTGTTTATTAAGTGAAGGGCCTATTAGAACAAACAAGTATAGTTACAATTATTTATTAATAAAACACATATTCAATTAACAGAAAGTTTATTGTAAACTACTAATATTAGTTTAGTTGACACACTGTTACCATTTAAACTTTTCAAATGTGAAGATTATCTAAATTATTCTAAATAATTCTGAAGTCTTGTTTTGGCAAAATAAGTCTTATGAAGGTGTCATTAAATAATGTGCACATTAGCCATTGGTTTAATTATGAAAATAATTGCTTATTCTTTGTGTCACCTGTTTTGTTCCAAAGTGTGTCCCCTCTCACTGCTAGGTCATTCATTCAGGTCTACACCCCCTCCCGTCCGCTGCGCTCGGCCAGTGAACGACGTCTGGCAGTCCCAGCGTCACACAGAAGACACCAAGGAAAACTCCTCAGCTCAGTGATCTTTTTCTTTTTTCTCTACTTGCATCTCATGAAACCTTAACACTTGTTTGATAGCACTTTGATGTTTATCTCCTAAACTTAGATTTTATTGCTTGTTTGTTCCTCACTTGTAAGTCGCTTTGGATAAAAGCGTCTGCCAAATGCCTAAATGTAAATGTAAAAGGTCATATATGTCTGGAACCTTCTCCATTTCATAATTCATAATTACTTACAGAAACTTGCTGTATTGTTTGTGTCTCCTGCAGAACAAACCTGTGTCCTGTGGCCTGACAGGAAGTCTGCTCTGATTGGCTGGAAGAATCTCCAGCTTGACAGTATCTGAGGTGCTGGCCAGTAGCTGCGTGGCCTCCATCAAGGAGCAGTGCTCTGTGCTGGTCCCATCTATGGACAGGAGGACGTCCCCTACGTGGAGCGCTCCACACCTGAGGCAGTGAGAAAGAGTGAAATCCTGTCAGAACAGCCTGTCAGTAAACTGTCGGAGGAGCAGTAAAACACAAAAAGCTTGATATCACCTTTCCGCCACACTGGCTGCCTTTATCTTGTCGATAATGATAACTTGTTTGCCTCTGTATATTGTTGTGGTGAGGCTGATTCCCAGGCTGGCAGACGGGCTTTTTACAATTTCCACCAGCAGAGGGCCTGAGGCTTGCTGCACTGCCTCTGAAACCCATAATACACACAGATGCAATAAAGATATGATGCATATAAGCCAAGAACACAATATAAACAGATACTCAGACCACATTTATATTTTATAGGGTTTTAATTACTGTGGCACAACGGTTGAATGCCAGTCTCGAATTCAGTTTATATTCTCTCACTATAATTATTTCATGTTTTTTTAATATCTTGAATTAGTCTCAAGCAGCATATTTATTAACATTTTTATTTACAGTACAAAGTCACGCACGCAACATCATAACCTTTTGAACAGTGTTTCATGTTTTCATTTATTTATTTATATTCATTTATAACAGTCATAAAAAAAGTCTTTGTGACATTATTTTGAATGTTTGTCATGTTGTTCCTTGAAATACGTTGCATCATTGGGGCTTTGGACCATAAAATGTCTGCCTCTTGCTCAGTCCAACCTTGATTTATTGAGGTCACGCTAAAAAAGCCAAAGGGTGTTGCTGAAGGTTTTGCTGAGTGACAATACTGCTTAAAAAACGGTCAAGCGCTGCAATGAATGCAGAAATATACTTTCCATCAAATCTACTATGTGAGGAGAGACACAGATTATGATAAAACCCATCACCCATCTAGCCTTTCCCTGCTGAAGTGCGCTCTCAGGCCTGTGCGACTCCCCTGGTGGGGGCTCCAGTACCTTCCCTCGCTCACATCCATGCAGCCAAATGGTCACATTATTTACCCTCAGAGCAACGTTGTCCTACCATGCCTTCCTCTGTGAGCATGTGTGTGGTGTGTGCTCTGTGTGTGTTTGTGTGCTCACCCATGACAGAGACGTCATACTCAATCAGGAACAGAGCTTCCTGGCCACTCTGCATCAGCATGGTCAAAGCGTCAGCGTGCTTCTCTCTGTTTAGAGGCATCCCGTCTATGCTCAATAGTCTGTCCCCGGCCTTCAACGTGCCCTCTCTGGACAGCCACACAAGGACAAGGAGATCTGAGAAATGAGCTGAGAACTGAACTTAATCGACGTGAGGACAAAGAGGGTAAAAATAAAACCCAGGAGACCAGCACAAGATGCTCATACAAGCATTTATGCACCAGTCACAGCATATCAGCGTAACAGTTCCACTTGAGTGTTCCCTCCCAGGTAAGATGAAGGATAAATGAGATAAATGGCCATAAAGTCTTTGATGTTGAATTGTGTTTGCTCCAGTGTTTTAGTGATCTTGGTTTTCATGTGGAAAAGTGCAATGTTGCATTAGCCCCGGGATGAGCAGTGGCCTTTCTGCTTTGAAGATAACATGCTCTTCATGCAGTGAACCGAGTAAACAGTAATGCAACACAAATATTAACATGATACATTGTTCCTGTGGGTAACAAACGAATACTTTCATCGAGGACAGCGGCAAGGCAATCATGAAAACATTTGTTAGCCAATACATTTATAATATGGAAATGTGCACGCCTGCAAACGTATATTAATAGTAGCAGCCTCAGTTATGCATGATTCAGACGTACAGTGTATACAAACCACATATGTAGTAGCACTTACACACTCATCATTCATGCTCTCACCTGTCAGCTGGACCTCCAGGTCTGACATAGGTTGCCACCAAAGGGCGAGACCTGCGCCAGTCTTCATGGAAGCCTCCTATAAAGCAAACAAACAAAAAACCAAAACACAAAAAATAAATCAGTGATATAAGGGTAAACAAAACTTATTTTAATTCAATAATTAATATTACATCAACAACAAGCTCGTCCACCTACCTCTCATGACAAACCCAAAGCTGTTTCCCTCCTTGTGCAAATATACTTCAGTGGTTTTGGTTATGACTCCTGAAGGGGTCTGGACTAAGAATAGAGAGTAAATTACAGCTTCAGATGATGATCTCTATCTTTTAAAGCTAATTATGCAAAATAAAGCACTAACAATTTAGAAAGCTTTTACAGAAGTTTTAATTTTAATAAAAATTGTAAAAATCAACAAAGAATAATTGCAGGTTTAATTATTCCCAGTCAGGATCTGAATTCTCTGTATTGGTATTTTATTAGTATTAATGTTTTAATAGCAGTGGGGGCCAGTAGGGACCATTTCAGTCTCTGAGGCCATTGGGAAAACAATGTGTAGTTATTTGTTTATTTGCAGGTTGAAAGTCATCAGCATGTTAAGGTTAGGTGTTAAATATAACTGACATTTTTTAAGACATCAAGGTATTATTTTAAGTCTGATAAATCAATAAAAATTAAACAACTAAAGATGTTTCAACCAGAGATGGATTCATCAATTAAGACATACTGTGTTTCTCACACCACAATCATCATAAATACATACAGTAACTGCTTGTGCTTTAATGTCATTATTTATTTGTATTTTTGTCACATTTTTATATCTTTATCTAAAAATATTAATTCTTACACAATAAATATATTCTTTGATCTTCAAATAACATGCACTCTGTTTGAGTACGTTTTGAATTATTTTATCAATGATCAGAATAAACACAAAATTAATGCTGCTGTGCCTTGTGTGTTTGGTTTCTAAAGATGTTAAAAGAAAAACTGAACTTGAACTTGAATTAATTTGTAATTCCCATCTTGGCTGGTAACGCTTTGGTTAACAGTTGTTGTTTTGAAATGTGCTGTCTGAATAAATTGTCTTGACTTGCACGTGTTATGTGTGGGAGGATGTTAAAGCACCAGAAGCACACGTAAAAACACACACACACACACACACACACACACACACACACACACACACACACACACACACACACACACACACTGAGTGAGAAAATGCAAACATGTGAAAAAACACAGAGCATGGCCTCAATATGACTTGCATCATTTGGATGTTCAGATATGAAGCTACAGTCTTTTCTCTTTGGCTTTTACCATCTGGAGGTTCAATTAATAATCATATTTTCTACTTTTGTGGACTCATACAAAATACACAGTATGTTGATTGTTAATTGCCTTATGCACTGATGCACTTGAAGTCTTCCAAGGGTTTGTTAAGTGCTTTCAAAAATCAATATAAGACCTGATCTGTACATTATTATTCATATAAAAAAAGGTGAGTTATTTACATTAAATTATATTAACTATGGGTTTATGCTCATGTTACTCTTCATTGGATATTACAGTTTTATAATGTAATAACTGTGCGCTGACACTGGGAGAGATTGTTGCTTAAAAGGCTCAAAAACTGCCAGTTTCCAACTCTGTCCAAGGGGAGACCCTGAAATCTTCCATATGTACTTGGATTTCTCTGTTATGTAATACTGGCCAACAGAAACACACACAACATTATCACACAAGTCTTATGCATAGACTGTTGGTTTAATGTCACTGGTCCCTAAGTCATAAGCAGTTAGTCCTGTTTTTTCACATGGGTTTCTCTGTCTGCAGGGACTTTTGTCTTGTGGTCTTCACCTACCAAATGGAGGAAGCTCGTACTCCACCTCCAGCACAACTCGCTCCCCGATGTTCTTCAGCAGGCTGATAATCTCATCGTGACGCAGCTTCGACAGGTTGATGCCATTCACGGACTTGATGTAGTCGCCTACGTTTAGCTGGTCGCTCCTGTTAAAAATCAAGAACAAACCACCATGGGAAACAAACAGTCCAGCTTCACTGTGTATTAATTGGTTTTTGCAAGTTTTTAACAACGTGGCAAATTTGCTCTACAAGTACAATATCAACAATGAGCTCAATTTTCCATTCATGTCTTTTTTAACAACTTAGTACTGCAAATAGGCTTATGAATTTTTAATACATTTTTTTTAGCCATTTACATCAAAGAACTACCAAAAACTATATGGTTATAGGAACATTTCACAAAAAAAATGATGCTATTTAAGAAAGCTGTAGCACATTTGAACCAGAGTTAAATCAACATTACAACACGAGTATCACAAAAAACATGATAATCTGTGTAACAGTGACACGTGTCACGTTATAATGTTTGTGCTGAACACGGTGTGAGTGTGACCGGATGGTATTTACCACATTGCTGTGAATGAGTCAGTCATTGCAAGCATATTGCAAACAGCATAAAGTAGTTTAGTTATCTGCCAGAACTAACACTGTTCGCTGTATGGTGGACCTGCCAAAGTTGTTAAGGGGCTGCAAGCGGTTTTACCGGGATATAACATGTTTTAGCTATTTACTCTGGGTAGGAAAAGGATTTGTGACCTACCACAGAGTACACACAATAACTGTAGTGAAGACACCTACCAATTCAATTCAATAGGAGAGTCTGTCTTTTTTAAATTTACAGTGATAGAAACAAAAACAGGTGGGAGGCAGCTCTGCAGTTGTCGGGGTAACTGCATGCCTTTGCACCCCTGTAGTTCTGTGACTGTGCTTGATTTTAGCCTTTTATAAGCGACCACTTTGTTACAGTTAGGTCTCAGAAAAGGGGCCTGAAACACACATTCCTCAGATGATCTGATCGCGACCAAAATGACCTGATCGTAGTTGGTTTTATTAATCTGTGTCCTAATGGTTGTGGACATGGCACATATAGAGCATGTGGACTAACACGCAGAGGCAGCTGGGTAGAATAATGAGAGTACGCTGGAGAGGGATGGCAGAGAGCCTCTCCTCTGCAGACACTGACACAGATGATTGTACACGGTGTCTCACATTGACATTCTGAGTCAACACAGTGCTCACTGGACAGCTCGTTAATTAAAGGGATGTTCTGCCCTGTTTGCCCCCCTCACCTCTGGGCTACTGCCAATCCGCACTGACAGCAGACAGACAGGCGTCTTAAGCAGCAGAGCTGACCGGCCGTCACCCGGTCCAGTCTCATCACACATTGTCGCTGCCAGTCCCTCTCTTGTCTGGTTACATGTCTCTCCAACCAGTAAATTAGCTAGCACTTCCACACAAGCATGAACTCAGCTGTGGGAAGACAAGCTGTTTGGAAGAATTAGCACAGTGTCTGTTTTTATACCTCCTTGGACTTGACAAGCAATGGCACATTTGGCCAAGATATTTTCAGAGGGGCTGTGTCATTTGTACAAAACTGTGCGTGTGTGTGTGTGTGCGTGTGTGCGTACCCGCACTTGTCTTTAGTCACACGCTGCTTAATCATCACAAAACGTGACGCTTCTACATCATCTTCCTTTCATGTGGTAGATGTTGAGGAAAATTTGTTTAATTGAGTCTTAATTAAACCATCACTGAACATAAAAACAAGCTTAAATAGGATTTATGGTGAGTAATTACTGTCCCATTCTGCATAAAGCATCAAGTGAGAGTGAAAAAAGAACATGTTTGGTCAGTTTATGTAAACGTCCTATATGGTTTTTGGGGACTTAAAGATAAACCCTATGGGGATATTATAATGTGGGTCAGCATCACGCTGATGTGACACAAAGCCTGCAGTCCTGCAGTCAGGGTGGGACGGTGTAACTTTGCAACACGGTCATGTTTTGGGAGCAGAATAACAAGTCCAGACAGCTTGGTGTGGTTGCCAGGTTTTAACCACATCACAGAGCAGAGATCTCACCTGGCAGCAAGCCCACCTGGCCGTAGGTTTGACACTCTGGGTTTGCCATCCTTATCAGACCCTCCGGAGATGGTGAGGCCAAGACTGCTGCCTTCCCTTTTCATTAGGTCCACTGTGGTCACTCCTCTGTACTCTTCTGCTGACACACACAGGCACAGATCCACAGTCAGCAGTGGCGTCTGCTTGACAGAATAACCCCGCCTTAAAGGCAACAAAAGACTTTTTGCTCTTAATTCTCTCACGTTCCTTGTTCCTTCACATTTCTTAATGTGAGTGAATCTTTGTGACTTTTCAAAAGAAGTATGAGGAGGATGGAGATTTAGTTCTGTATTTCATTAAAACCATGTTACATCAGAAGGAAATTCAATGCATCGTTATGAAAAATGCGATGATAGAAAATCTCATCAGGGCATATTTTCAAATCGGGCTATTCGTAAGTGAATTAAAATTCACTTCATTCACATCAATCCTGGTAAATGTGTGGTTATCATCAGAGGACTCATTCTGTCTTGCCGTCCACATTTTGCTGTGCTGTTAAATCACACTGTGTGAAGTCTGCTAGGTGTGGATTGTACCCATGACAGGTATGCCACACAAGCTTCTTTTGTTAACCTAAGCATTCAGAACAGTGCAACATCAAGCAAAACACAGCAGACACACGACTCTACACGAACACTCAGACAAAAGACTACAGCTACTACGATGTGACTCTACTTTTTCAGGACACAGGTGAATTGGATGAAGTAGCGTGAATCACACAACAAATTGAAAACAAAAGTCTGTAAAGTCAGGTTTGACTGGATTGTACCTGAAAGGCTGCGCCTCCTGGACGAATGTGATTGGTCAGCTGTCCCGGACTCCTTGCTCCCCTTTGAATATGGTCCTTCATCTGAGGGGACAGCAGGGAAGTATGAAGGTGTAGTTCTGCAGCCAGCAGAGGGCTTAAAGAACACAACCCTCAAGTGCAAATTGTGACAGCAGCCTAATTGCTAAATATGGGGTGAGTCGTGTAACAGGCTCCGGGAAGGAACAACTGTAACAGACAGTAGCTAAAACACAATGATGAGTCCGAAACCCAGGAAGCAGGATCATCACTCCACTTTGTTTTTAAAACAGTGATATAAAAAGTTCAGGTTTGAAATAACTCGTCTGTGACTGCTGTAGAGTCTTTTATAAACCATTAATGTACCACAAGACCATATTTGCAGCAAGCTTTATGTATGCGACTATCAAAGCATGAGATATTTCCTGAAGGAACAGCATGAAGTTAATGGACTGTTCGGGCATGGAGAGTAAAAAAAAAGTCATCATTTTAATGTCATTTACAGCAGCTGCTGCAGACAGTCGGGAAATATTCAATTTGCTCTGCAGGGGAAATGTGTTTTTTTTTCTTATTTTTTTTTTAAACCCACAGTGGGACCCATTTCTGACAGAGCACTGGGCTCACCTCAGATTAACAGAGCCACTGCCCAGTCATCTGAAGCTGAATGCAGCCATCCAAGCATGTCAGCAGTCACCGTGATGAGGAAACTGACTTGGCACCTCTCTAATCCTGTCCACTGCAGATTACCTTTTCAGCTGTCCAGCGCGGCGACTGAACATCATGTTACAAAGTGAAGTGCTGTGCCAAGATCTCTTTTTTAAACGTGGAGGAGGGATTTACAGTGTTAGACTATCAAACTGTCATTACAAGCGTAAGTCTCGAGTGACTGCTTTAATACGACACAGTGCACACACTTTGCGTATTCCTATCACCCTTTAGTCATAAACTGTGTGACCTATAAACCAGAAATGTTCAAGCTGTAAGTCACACTTATACGCGAGGCTGTGGAGGAGTGAAAGGGGTGAAAGGGATGGGTGAATACAGCTGTTCTATGAACCAACAGCAGCAGCTACAGGAAAGGAAATCACTGTCTCATATGTGTAATACACATATTTTAGATCACATCTTATCATTTGACATACACTATGTACAAAAAGTTAGGGATATTCAACTTTCCGGTGAAATTTATGGCAAATGTAAAAGGTTTATGCTCCAGTTATAATATATCCTGAAAGCAGGGCATTTAAGCAGAAGCATGCAATGGTAATTTCTTCATCTCAAGCAGTTATATATATAAACAAAAAATGTTACTGTGTCAATAACATGTCCATTGTTAGGTGTCTTCTCGATCTCTCATGATGACAAAATGTGAACAGCATAAAGAAGAGGATTGTTTAATGTGCATTCTGACATTTCATTTGAAAGTCGAATATTCCTAACTTTGTGCGAGTGGTGTACACTGTTCAAAGACGGTATTAACAAAATTACCCTAAATTCGTTCCATTTGGAAGCACTGAAAAACGAATCCAGTCACAGCTGTACACCTGTGGGTGTGTTGCTAACAGGAACTACTAACAGCCAATTCAACACGTTTTAAAGGTGCTGATTTGCCAAAATGTAAACAAAAAGGAGAGAAAAAGGACACTGTAGTCACAGCATTACATACTGAATCCATGGCACAAATATACTTCCTGTTTACACCTATTTTATCTTTCAAAAGAAAGAAAGGCAAATATTATTTATATAATAATAATATGAGTGGCTCTAATGCTGCAGTTTATCTATTAATAAGATAATTTTATTGTTTATTATATATTCACAGAAGAGGGGATATTAGAAGGATGCAGTTATCTAGATTTACTTCTGAGTGGCGGCCCACAGTGTTAGACTCACAACCCCTGCAAACCAACCAGCACAGGTCACATGAAGCAGAATCTACTTCCACTAGACACTAGTCGTCATTTAAAAGGTAACATTTAGAGCATCTCAGACTGTATCTGTTAGACATGATAAATGACATTTCAATTACTTTCAAAAGTCATAGAGGCTGAATGGGGAAAGCAAATGCTCGGAGGGCAGCAAACCCACTGCGTTCTCTCTGTGCACATCAAATCTCCACATCTGCCCAACTGAAGATGAGCCCTTTAGACAGCTGAGAGGCATGAATGCTTTGTCAAACATTCTCTGACCTGAAACCTTTGGGCAGGCCCTGGATACGAGAAAGAAGAAAAATTCTGCCTTCTTGTGCTCAAAGCTGCATGAGTCAGACGTTAACAACAGAAATATCCATAGTGGACTCATGTTTTAGTAATGTATAGAACATACGAATGCATAATGTGGTGTTTTTTGCACACATATTTTCACAAATATAATGTCCAGTAGCTGTGAGGCACAAACACACATACACAACGTGAATGACACATCACAAACACAAAGACTGGGCGAAAGCCTTGTAGCCACACAGACTCCTGAGGGCCCTGACAGTCCAGCAGCTGTCATTGCAGTCAAAAGGCAACATTAGCTCTGGGTTGCACAGAGCCAACGCTCTGCACGTGACTGAGTGCTACTGTACTGTCAAGCTGTCCCCCAGCCATCCTCCTCCAGCTTAAAATAACCATCACTCACCCTGCTGGGCAGAATTAGGATCAGGATGGAGCTGATTAATAAACAGCCCCAGCAATGAACCAACAATTAAAAACAATCTAAGATGTAAAAAAAAAGCTGGTTACTAGTTCAAGATGCGCCTGTGAAGCTGCATCTAGAAGACTTGCGAGAACAAATACAACTCCACACTCTCATATAAATATGGGGTGAGTTAATTAACTGCAAGTTTAATTCAGGGCGCTGTATGCCATCCTCCCATAACCAATCAGAATGTAGGTTAAATATGGGGACAGCATTCACAATGGCAATGAAATCACAATGCTATTTTCAGATGTCAAACTTTATTTATAAGCTGGGCCCCGCCAGACCCATTTTATGTTGCTATATCTGCCTCGATTACACGTGGTGTCATGACGGTAAAAAAAACTGGACATGGAGTCCATTCAAATTTAAAGTGTCCTTTATTCTATCAACATATTTACAGCCAGGTTAAATGCGTACCAAAGTTACATCCCCTCAGATAAGCTTATCCCGGACAGAAGCAGCTCTTTACCCATTAATAAATCATTTTTCTCTAAAATCCTAAACAACACATCTGCTGACCCCATCACTCTGGCTTGTTACAATCAAAGTGTGGTGCTCTTACCGATGCTGTTCTTGGTGTCTCGCCTCAGACCACACAGCATGGCGGTAGTTAAGGAAGCTCAGCCACTCTCGGGAGGTAACCTTGCTGATCTCTGGCAGTGGACAGTGAGCTGGGGTAAAAGTAAGCGACCCAACTGCCTGAGTCTCAGCTGCTCAGGTAAAACAAAAACACCATATTCACTTCTTCATCCCTTTTTTTTTTTTAGTCCCTCACTTGCTTAACCCTTGTCCTTGTTGTAAGACCCAAAGATGTCTGGAGTTCCAGAGGGCAAATTCTGATCCTCAGATAGTCTCTAGTTCCCCTCTCTATTAACACTTGATGGCAAAAAGAGGTCAGCCTTAAACGATTCCTCTTTACCCTTCAAAAAACTCCGCTTCTAAACTCTTTCTATAAAATCCATATCTGGGGGAGACGTAGATCACATCCTTTCCTTGCCATCTTGCTGTGGTCCTGTTTTTGAGCTATTCTTCATAATCATTTGTCCTTTTCCCAGAGGATTTATCATCCCTGTTTCATACACTGACACGAGCTCACACATAACCCTTCTCTCTGCTACAGAGTTAGAGCGAGTGTGCTCTCTCTTCCTCCGCCAAAGGGGTTCAGTGAGGCAGGCACACACGATAGTTACTCCCTCTCTCAGCGTGCACACACACACACTCCCACACACAGTTTATCCATTTCCCACACATCCTCAAACACACACACACATCTACACACTGAGATTACACATGACAAAACTGCACACACCTCACACACTCAAGTCTCAGCACAATTACCACCTGAATATTCATTGTCAGACTTTGCCCTGCACGGTGTCACGTTTTTCTCACTTAGAGGTGGGACCAATTTTACAGAGTCTGTATCTACACAATCTTTCTCTCCTCCTCTTCTTTACAAAGCACAAGCACACAAATAGCGAATGCATGTTTAAAATTCCAGTGCAAGAACAGTTGCCTGTTTGAGAACATGTCTAACAGCTGAAACACATTCAAAATATGCAGTTGTTGAGCGCCGAGCTGTGGTGACAGATTTAGACTGAGATAAAGTCAATATTTAGCATCTGATAGAAAATCAAATGAAAGCCTGGCATCTTTTGATTCCCCTTTACTTACGGGAGAACGTGCCCTTTGCTAATCTCAGGCCCACACAGATGGCCTCACCGACCTGGTGACTGACCAATCATCACACCTGACCATTTGTTGTGCACACAACCCTTAACGCCTCGGGACCCTCACAGACACCTTTCCCCAGCCTCTCTGAAAGACGAGCAAGCACCCAGCTCACAAAACTGTTTAAAGTTATGTCCTCAACTCCACAGCTGAGGTGTGTAAAGTCATAACAAACTAACTTTTCCATGTCTCTACCTGCTGTTGCATAGGGCCTAATTAGTCAGCTCTTCCAGTGGACACAATACTCTTTGGTGTAGATAATTTCCTTTGAGACTTTTGTCCTCAATACCCCGTGTACAATGTGAGCCAGTGTAGTCTTTCAGAGCGAGACTAATTAATTTCCAGCAGAATAAAGAGAATCGGGAGACAGAGCAGCGTGCTGGACTGATAAAACCTCTGAGAACAGGGTGGCAAACACTGGGTTGTGTAGAAACCGACTCTTCCGCACTTTCTACAGAAAACAGCATTACTGATGCAGAATGACTGATAATGTAATGATTAGATTAAGAATGTCGGATTTATGCAGCAACTTCGGCATACCAGCAGATCCTAGGGATGTGAAAGAAAATACTTAAAAGGTACAGGACTCCCAACTGGTTATAATAAATAATAATAATATTTAACTCTCTTTTTTTCACATAACTCAGACCGTGTGGCTTTTTCTTGAAGGAAGGTCTGAATAGAAACCTTGACCTTGACCACACTGCCATCTCATGGTGATCAACTCCAGTTGCAAGTGGATATTTGAAATCCAGAATGAGTAATGACACATGGCAGCCAGCAAAGATCAGTGTGTGAGGAAAGAGAGCCAGAGGATATGGATGTGTCATACACACTCATTCCTCAGTGTTCACCTTTAAGGTCAGTTGACAGCCTAGATTTTAGTGGAAGATAATTCAGGCCAAGTGCAAACAAATTACGTTTTTACTTCACTTTATTTAGCTCAGGAAATGGGCCTTTATATATAAAACATGACTTACCTGTTAAAGTCAAGTCATTTTGTATGATCAATAAAATTATTCTTTACTAACACTTTATTATTCAGTTATGTAGCATTTATGAGCAGTAAGAGAATTTTGTTTTTTTATGTAAAGCATCTGTAAACAATTACAACTGCTCATTAATAAAGACATATTTCATAATATTAGGTTTTACTATATAACAACTCCATCAAAATCTGTTAATAAACCTGTATAAAATTTTAAATATGCAGAGAAGTCGCTCTATTAAAACTCCAAAATTTTCATCTGCTTGTAAATTGTAAAATTTCAACGTAATAAAATACTGTTTCTAAAATATATACACATCCTATAAAAAAGCTTTAAATCAGGTTTTACCTTTGGTTCTCCCTCTGATGATGCCAAGTCGACATCTGAGAGAAAAAGAGAACATCCTCCTCTTTCCCCCTGCAGATCGGCTGCCTTTCCTCAGGGGATCTGTCTGAGGGAAGGCGAAGGAGATCTGCCTGGGAGAAAGGCGCCCCTTTCCCAACACTACCCTTGCTGACATGTCCATGTTCTGACCAGTGATGAGGAAAATATGGATTCTGTCCTCTTCCTGACACTCTCACAATCTCTCAGACAGCTCAGTCTCTGCGGCCTGGCCTGCTGTTTTCTGGTTCTCCTCCCTCTTTGGAGAACTTCCAGTGCCCACAGGTGAGTCTTGGTGCAGAAACAGGTGGAACATTTAAAAACTGGAAAAATACTGATTTAACCCTCAGCCTGTTTTTTTTTTTTTTTTTTTTGTTTTGGTAACTCTCTTCCACATCCAAACAGCCACAAGCTGACCGGCGAAATAAATGTTACGTTTTTGCATCTCGGCAATGTCAGTTTTACAGGAACAGATGGCAGAGGGCTCAGGGCTGTGGGGCACAGCTTGCCTGCCAGAATGCAATGGAAACTTTCTCTGCAGGGAGTCAGCTCACAAAACAATATTCAGACTGAGCTGGCCACTTCAAAGCCATGACATTTGATAATGTTGTTTAATTTCTTGATGTCGCATGTAAAAAAAAAAAAAGGTGTCTCAGCTGATTATTTGTCTGAACACACAGATACAGGAAGACAAATGGACTTCTATAACGCCTAAGATCTTAAAGCAAAGAAATCTTTTGGTGGCTTTATACTATCTTTATATTATGTTGGTTGAAAAGCATCTAATCTAAATTTACACATCAAACATAGCCATGGTTTGTATTAAGACTGTTAAAAAGGCTGAATAATTTCCTCTGCTGGGATGTTTTAAAGAAAACCAGCAACTAAACTGCCTAAGGCTTCAGTGCCTGAACAGTATAGGTAGCAAAAGGACCTAATAATTGCTTCTATTACAAGTAAAAGTACTAATTTTTAGTTTATACAAAAACTTCATAAGAATGCTTAAAATGTAAAACTATAATATAATTAATAATATAATTAAGCAGTGCTGTTATGTTTTTGAATAATATTATTAATACCGGCACCTTTTAATTGAGTTCATTATAACCACATTAGATACTGTTAAAAATGTATACAGCATATATTATAAAACCTATAGACTGATCACATTACAGAAGTTGATCCTGACATTCTGCTGTTGGCACAGTAAAGCTGAGGTTGCACAGAAGCATTTACTCTTAGTAGTATAGTGTAGCATAGTAAATATGTAAATCCTGCCAGCAAAAAACTTTCACAGCCTCTAAAAATATAAATTTTTACTTCTATATTTTTTAATTAATCTAAAACAACCCCCTTTATTGAGTTTCAGGCCCTTTTATGAGTTTTAAGCTCCAAGCAGCATAAGGGCTTCCTTCATCCATGCAGTCATAAAAACACTTTGTATATTCTGCATAAAACTCTGATTACGTGTATGTTCTGACTGTGATGTATCATATTGAAACTTGACTATGATGTGCAAAGGGTAAATGGTCTTTTATCCAAAGCACTTCTGCAATAATGATTCACATTCACACACACACAGGTCAGCAGCTGCAAAATGCAAAATGCTGACCTGACTCACTGGAAGCAACTTGTGGTTCCATTTGTTGCTCAAGGCATTTCAACATAAAGTCATAAGAGCTGGGGATGGATCTGCTAATCCCATACCACAGTCTGCCTCCATGTCTATGCTGTGTAGTATGAGGCATTTGGCCAAATGTAGTATGATGGCCAATATGACTTCAAATATATTTTAATGTAAAGGTAACAAACATAAAATGCAAATATTCCAGTGTAAGTGTGTCTAACCTGTAAATTAGTTAAGTAGGGCTACAGTAGTACAGTACTATATAACTTTTAATTCAATGGCTCATTCACAGCAGGTATATTTGTAATTTCCACAATTTGCACCTTTCCTTTTACATTTATCAAAATCAAAGCAGATGACCATTTGACTTAATAGCAGTTTGCACGTTGTAACAGTGGTCAAACTGCCACCTGCAGGAACTAATTGGACATTATGAGGCTTCTTTATGAGTAATGTGGTTCAGTGTTTGATCAACCCTTTTATTCTCCACACTGTGAAAAAAAAGCCACTGTGCTCTCAAGTCACAGCCTGGCTGTACCATTTTTAAAATTTCTCATTATTTCCCCAAAATAACAGATGTGCCACATCCTGTACCTCTAATTATACAAATCTGACTTTTTTTTTTTACCTGCAAATCCTTGCACTTACAATTCTTGTGCTTCCAAATTAGCACTTTGGAATATCGATAATGCCCGTTTATTTATCAGATACACAGAGTACTTTTATCCACATTTAACATTTCTAAAAGTATCCAGAAAGTTAACGTCTTAGAGAAAAAAAAGTTCCTTTTACAAAAAGGATCCAGCCTTTAATCAACAATCTTGCTCCTCTACCCTATTTACCCTAATAGCCTTTAGAAATTTGACCTTCCGTAAAGTTACAGGAACTGAAGCAAGTTCTATGGTTAAAAACAAAACCTCACTGACTGAATCACTTTTAAACTTTGTTGTGGCACAGCTAATCTTCCCACGATCCCCCAAAACTTGCAACATATTGTCCATTAAATCTAAAGCTATGTGTGGATGGGCTTATCTCCTGCATAAGATTATTTCAAATATGAAGCTTCACCTCTTCCCGACATAATTTACACTACATTCTACAAAGTCAGAATCTTCCTAGCCTAGTGCAACAACCCTGACAAGCCACGAAATGAAAAGAAGACAAAAGATCCACAAGAACATTAGAACATTTATTTTGAATAACCAGTTTATTCATTCTCCTCACTCCTGAGTCTGGCATTGGGGTTGGTGATCTTGATGGCCAGCTGAGCAGCCCTCTCCACGATCAGCTTCCTGTTCTTTGAGGAGACATTGTGGGCAATCTCAGCACAGTGAGTCCTACAAAAAGAAGGAGTTGGTTACTAAAAAGACAACAAACCAACAATCAAAAAGAAAAGAAACAATGTTAAAGTGAAAATTCAGGCTTCAATTTTTTTCCGGCAACCAAACATATATACAAACATTTGGGACATGATTTACAAAACCAAATATGCCCCATTTAGCAGCAAGCAAGTTACCTTGTAAATATAGCTCTAGTCTTGCAAAGACCATTATATTCTTTTAGGCGATGACTAATATCCATCACTCCAGTAATGCAAAAAATCATGTGCTTTTCTTAGATGTAAATACACAGCTACTTATTCTGTAACTGCAGTTCTGTGTCACATGAACTTGTAAAAACAAGTGGGTCAACAGGTTCATTTTAAAGCTTCACAGTGCACAAGACTCCCACAGACTTTAGCCAATGGTAAAAAAGACCACATGATTAAATACTGATTAGGCATCTGACCGAACCTATCAATAAAGCTTGTTACAGATTTGACTTTTGTTTGATCAATATCACAAAGTTGAACACAAAACATGATCCTAAATTACTAAACTTGCCTTTGAAAATATTGACAAAGCTAATAGATGAGGGCAGAAAGACCCCAACAAAATCTTTCCTTAAAAATTACAGATCCTCAGAGTTCTATTTTAACTCTTAATTTCCAAAAATGGTTTCCTTCAAGGTTTTGGGGGATTTTAGATATTGTTCACAATTAGTTTACTAGCCCCTATAATTATTTACAGCTTTATGAACACAAACTGCAAAAGAAAACTTTTCCTCTGCAAAAGAAAAAAGAAGACGCCTGCCCTAGCACTGACCTATAGGCATGTTGACACATGCAACTCTTGATCTGCAGAAGTCTTTCAGCATGTAGATGAGATTAATCAATTTAGTATCCTCACTAAAATTTGCTAAACACCAGCAATATTCACAGCTACATTCAGATAAACAAAATTCTTCCCATGTGTGAAAAATAAGGATCAACATATGACAAGCAGCAAAATCATCAGGATTACAAGACCACAGCAATGAATATGCCTTTGCTTTGGACTAAACATAACTTTACAAGATTGAGTTGATTATCACAGTTGGTTATACCAACAATTATCTGAGATTGTAATTGTGTGACAGGCTGCTACAAAAGCAGTGCTGTTTGATCTGCTTCCACCTGCACTTTTACTATGTTACCAAACTTGTTTAGGAAGTTTTAAAATTGATAAAACTGACTTTTGATTCCATAAATCCACTAAACACAAAACAATGACTACATGTTAGAAAATTTAAAAAGAATGAAATCCCAAAGTAAAAAAAAATGCTGCTCTACAAATGGCCAAAGAAACTTTGCAAAGTTAAAAAGTTTCCTGACAAAAATAGGATAATGCTTGACATGCCAAGCCATGCATTTATATGTCCAACCCAGTCCCTAAAATTACATAATAAATCTATTGCAAGGACATCAAGCAGAAAATTTAAATTTTAAGTAACTGGGAAAGTATTGCCAAATTAAAGCAATAACATCTGCATCTAAATTACTAAATTCATCTTCGAAACAGTGAAGTGCAGTCTCAAAACAAGTATTTAAAAATGTCTTCAAATGTCACAAGCCATGAGCAAACCTCATACCAATAAATGTTCAACAAAGTAATTTACAAGGTATTGTTAGTGTATAAACAACTTACTTGTTACTCATCATCAGGACCTCAAGCTCCTTGACATTGTGCACCAGAAACTTCTTGAAACCAGTTGGCAGCATGTACTTGGTCTTCTTGTTGCTACCATAACCGATGTTGGGCATCAGCATCTGGCCCTTGAACCGCCTGCGCACCCTGTTATCAATACCTCTGGGCTTGCGCCAGTTTTTCTGTAGAAGATTCAAAAAGATGTTCAAGGATTACTAAAAAGCATGTGTCTCTTACCCTAGTTTACTACTATACATTGGTGTATTCTAAACTGATGGATCCCTCTAATACACAAGGGCAAATGCAATGCAATTGTTCCCTCTTATCGAGAAATGGTCTCTGATCATGTTGTAGTTGAAAACTTACCGCAATCTTGACATATCTGTCAGACTGATGGCGAATAAACTTCTTGGTTCGCTTTTTGACTATCTTGGGCTTTGTGAGGGGTCTGAGGGCTGCCATGGTGACTACGGACAGAAACAGTCAAAAACAAAGGTTTACAACAAGCAACCATGTCAATCGCTTATGAAATTACACCACCACACCGTCTATATAACTGCAAATCTATCAGTATAAATACACATTATTAACCAAGATTAAGACAGGTTTTGCCAGCAACCTTAAGAAGCTCTTGAAGCCAGTTATATTACTGCCGCCATACTTAACACTAGTACACTGACAAAATCATCACTTTGCCTGTGACTAAAACAATGAGTTAAGTGAACATTAATGATTCTGCGACGTGACGCTCAAGGTAAACGTGTTGAGCGTTAGCTAGCTAGCTTCGACTGGACAGTGTTTAGCTAGCTAGACACGCTACTCTGCTGTACTGTACTCCATTTCGCTGGAACAGAAAAAACTAAAATATATACTTATATACTGGCAAAGTCTAGTCGATATTTAGCAGTGCTTTGATAAAGGCCGTGACTTAAAGAATATGCCTTTATGGAATACCACTACCCTACTTTAAAGCGAGAGCACTGACAAGGAGCCACCATTCCAGTGAACACATTAAAAACTGATATGACCATATCAAACAATCACTTTTGTTCAACATCTGCACAGTAAACGTCTATAAACAATAAGCAATCCATGGATGGCCAAATAATGCCTTAGATTGCTAGGATTAATATAGATTGCATCGACTCACCCGCCGATCTCAATCCAAAAGGGACTGCAGCGATGGCGGAAGGAAAGAAAAGGACTTCCGCGGGTCTTGCAAAGGATTATGGGTAATGTATTTTATCAAGACTAACGGCTTCCAGTAAAGTGGGAACAGATGTAGGACATTCCACGTTTATGTTAACGACAAGTTTTTTATTCAAGAAACATTTTTCGGAACTTATCTTATACGCGCAATGTTTTAAGCTTCGCATACAACTGTACGTCCACTATGAAAATGTGTTCACCACTTATAAAGTGATTGTTGCGCACTTCCTGAACTCGATATTTTGGGTCAAGCTTTCACTTTTGTCAGACTGCAGGGTGAGCTTCATTAAACACGACCGGGACCAAAAGCACCGCACAGAACCGAACTTTGTTCCTGCTAGTCTGTCAGTAGACAAACGTCAGCTGACTGGCCGCTGGAAAGGACGTGGGTGGCGTGTGTAAAGGTAAACGACTTGGTTTTTGTCACATGATGATTGATGACACAAGTTACAGCACGTATTAAAAAACCCGAACACTGAACACAACGTTATTTCTTGTTTAGTCGTCTATCGCCGCTTCAAATGGAAAAAGAACCTATCATGAGGTGAGTGTCAGTTGTTTCTGATTATCCCAAACCAAATCCTCCGTTGTTTTACATCTCACGGGCTTTACTTTGATGCTTGTTACAGCCAGAACAGAGACTACGGATATGTGAACCCCGGGTATGTCCCAGCAGCACAGGGAGCACCTGGTAAGATTCATGGATGTGTAAATAGACTTTTCCACAGTGTCACAACATTCATTATGAAACTGATGTAGAGCCGTTTATTGTGTTACAATTGCAAAATTCCGTTTGTACAATATGCACAATGGCTGTAATTGGAGAACTCTGGTTGTGCCGTTCCGGTGGGAGGTGGCACCCTGTGTAGGTGCTGTGTGTGTGTGTGCTCAGTGATTTGCACAAGTTGTAGAAGTTTACAAGGCGACACGTTTGTGAGGCTTTCAAATCTGTAGCTGTAGGCTTTCTCAGAATGGAAACTGAAACAGGGAGTCCTGGTGAGTTGTGTCCTCTCACGTGGTCTTCAACACTGTCATATGGAAATATGTGGAACTCAAAAATTGATCATTTATCTGATGTTGTTATGACGCTGGTACAGTAGAGTGAATCTGTACTTTTTTCCTTGGTGTTGTGTTTGAAGCTTTATTTCTTATTTAATTGTTGCATATGTTAGTAGTTTGTGCGAAGACTTTTTACATTTATGAAATACAGTATACGGTTGAATTGTTCTTCGTGGTTGTTTTAGCAATGTTTGCCCCACCTGGAGCGGAATCCCATGGCCCCACTGCTCCTCCAGCCACTATGTTTGACAGCATGCCTGGATATGAAGGGACAATCGCAGGAGGTGGAGGAGGTAAAGTGTACAGTGTATTGTCTCCAATAGACATGTTTGCACAGTGATAAAATCTAAGGCCATTCCAGTTTAACAACTCTGCTGCATATTCAAAGCTTAGGGCCAGTTTTTGTTGCAGAATTTAGAGTTTATTGCAGAGGTCATACCTTAGTACGATTCTGAAATGTCTTTTTATTCTTTTATGTCCACTAACAAGAAATCTTTAGAAACACCTAGTTTCAGCTAATGTAGTTTAGTTGACTGAATGTAGTGCTACGTGCAAAAAAGCACAAGGAATGATTGTTCTAAGCATAAAACAATGGCATGATTTAAATGTTTAAATCTTGTTGTAGGTGGATTTCTGCCGCCCCCAATGCCTGCATTTCCAGCTCCTGGGCCTACGCCTGGACCTCAACAATCAAATTGGATGTATGGCTCAAATCGTTCCCCTTCTTTCAATATTGTATTGCAACAACAAAGCAGTTGCAGTTGCAAAACATAGATCACGAAGTGATTCATGAATTAAAGAAAACCCAGTGTTTCTATGACTTCCTCTTAAAAGGTCAAGCTGTGTGACATGCATTATCTCAATTCTTTACTGCTGACAGTATCCCATCTATAACCGAAGACGTTGCCCGGAATGCATTTTTGCAGTTTGCAGCAGGGAATTGTTGCTACAGTTCAGCACCAGCAAAGGATGGTGTCATCACCGGTATGGAGCCATTCAATACATACAGGGTAAGAAGAGGTCTGTATAGACATGAGCTTTTGAAAAACACAGAGAAGAAGGAGTTACAAATTGAATGGGAGTTGTTGCATGTTCAATAAATAAATGTTTCAAACAGTGCTACTTGATTGTTTATTTGTATAATATAACCAGACATTCCAAGAAAGATCTGCTTTGGTTTATTTTCTCCATTCTGGTTTTTGTTTTTTTAGTACCGCCTTGAAACCTTTACTGAAACAAGGTCAACAGAGTGGAATCATGAGCCATACAATGGTATGTTACTGATGCTTTATGCATCGTTTTGTTGTCACCTGTAACTTTTTATGTTATCTGTTGATTTGATTTTTGAATATAAATTTACATTATGAAATGTAAACTAGGTCAGCCAGTGAATGCCTTTGTCCAGCCACCTCCAGGGCCTTGGGATATTCCTGCTCAGACACCCAGTTTGTTTGTGGATGCCAAACAGGTTATCAAGGTTCCCTACACATCTTCAGTGAAGGTAAAATATTGAATATGTCATTATATAAAATGTGTTTGTAATACAGTTAGATTGTATTTTTTCTTGATGAGAATTATTTGATTTACAGAACTGCCATGTTTGTTTGGGAATGGCACGTAAACCTTGCAAAGAATGTGCTGGCGTTGGTAGCGTAAGTAATTTTCACAGAATCCATGGAAAGATTGCTTTAACAAATTTACTTACATAGCATTGTGATACGTTTCTTTGTCTTAATCCTCTCAGAAAGTTTGTTGGGTTTGCAATGGATCTGGTTTCCGTGGTAGTGATCGCTGCCACCACTGCAATGGAAGAGGGAGGGACAGGTAAGTGTCAATCATAGAGTTAAAGCATCAGAATGAACAGTTTATAAACAGTCAAATTTTTGCTTTTTGCTAAAGCATATTGATGTTGATTAACTGTATACTGTATAACAGTTGCAACCACTGCCAAGGGCAAGGATCGAGGCAATGCAACACATGTCGTGGAAAAGGACAGCTTCTGGTTTACATCAACCTCACAGTAAAATGGTGCTTTTTCTTTATACAGTTTCCCTTTGAAGAATGTCTTATTTAAGTTACAGTATGTTACTTGTTTGGTTCACTAAAAACATGCTCCAAAATTGGGTTTCAGTGATTTCTACTTTAACTATTTATCAAATAACTCTAACGACTTAGTTATTTGATGAGTAAGTATGTTTTCCATATTGTATTAATTTGGGTAAAGAATCTTCCAAAACTTATGAATCAAATAAAAACTGCTGAAATTCTCTAATTGGTTAGAAGGTTGAGCCGCACACAAAAACATTCAGAGTGCACTGCATTGCTGCCAGTGGAGTTCTGTGAGTCTGACTTCCTGTCAGGTGTTGATAGCATCTCTCCAAAATGCAATATTTGACAGGGACACACCAGTTGTCATCAATTCTGAGTCAATGGCAATGTTTAAAATAAATATTTGTCCAAATGGCTGATGCAGATACCGTTTTTTTGTTTTATTCCCCATTTGTGCAAGATAAACAAAGAAATCGTGATTGTAAAAACATAGTAATTGAAATGTCTTTCAATCTTTAATGAAACCCTCTTTTACAAAGTGGATTACAAATAACAACTGCAGATGCATTCCCTACGCACAAATAAACAAATAATTAGCATTTTTTTAATGACATCCTATTTGCTGATAAGCTGATACTAGTCAAAAAAGATTTTTTTAAATTGTCTGATACCAATGTATCTGTACCAATGGCGGACATATTAATGCATACCCAAATTTTGGAGCATATTTTTACTGAAAAAATCCATACTTTACTGTACCTTTATGTTTCATATTGTATCTTTAACAAAATGAATGAATATTATATGAAGATCATTAGCATTAATCGTATATTTATACTTTCTGTTTCTCAGTAGTAAGTGTATATTGGATTTCTTTTTTTATGTGTGTGCAATCAGGACCAACAACTCCGATGATTATGTCGTGGAGCAGTCGAGTGGACTGCACGTTACCAACCTTAGCAAGGTGTCTGGCAAGGAACTTTTCAGAGACTCTCAGTACACGGTAAAAGACAGTTTCTTGCTTTCTCAGTGTTTACAAGAAATACATACATAGAAATGTTTAGATTTGGTTGAGGGAATTGTTACTTGACTTTGTTATAGCTATATATAATGCTATCTATAATGTTCTTATACATTATTTTATTATAATTTGAAATACATCTATGCAGGTTACATTTTAGTCTTGTTCTAATAGAACAATGGTCTTTACAGTTTATTAAAGGCTTCTATTACATTTTGTGAAGATAACTGTGACCTAATTAATCTTTTAGGCTCCAAGACTTCTTTAGCTTCATGCAAATACACCGATCAGGCATAACATTATGACCACACGTGCAATTTAACGCAATCTAATATGTTGTCTTTGCCATGAATTCTTTTTGTACAAGGTTATATGTCCTTAGTTTTAGGTTAGAAACTGTCAGAAAGATGATAATTCTACTATGTTTGTTATTAAGGTAAAAGTGGTTAGTAGAGTTGTATTGAAGTGTATTATAAGAAGAGGGAGTTCTAATGTTTTGGCCACCTCATTAATTTTAAATAAGGATAGTGACCTATCAACAAATAAACAAACATAATTTTAACATAATTTAGTAATTTAGCACTAATTAATATTATCTGATCCCCCTACACAGGTATACCCAGTGATGGGCTTTCCGGACCCTGCGCTGGTGAATGCTTCAGAGCGTCTTGTGAGTAATCACCAGAGCAAGTTCTCCCAGACATCACGCATTTTACAACAGGTATTGATACTATTTAATTAAAATATACAGTTGTTTTTAATAGACTGCACTTTGCTTAAATCTGAATATTGGTTTGTTTAATTTTGTTTCTCCTCTGTTTGTCTGCAGCGTCAAACCATAGAGCTGATTCCCATTACAAAGGTGTCGTACGTGTGGAAAGGGAAATCACACATTTACTTTGTTTATGGAAATGAGTTTCAGGTTAATGCAGATGACTACCCTGCCACCTGTTGCTGTACTGTCATGTAATTGTAATGGCTATATTCAAAGTTTTGCCCCTACTACAAGCCATCGTGATATCAGTTTTGTCTGGAGAGGCTCTGACGTGGGCATTTATGACCTTACTATTTTTTAATGCTCAGACTTATACAATTTTTAATCAAGTACAGCTTTAAGCCTAACATTACTATTATTTTCTTGCTATTTTGTCACACTTGCTAAGTGTCTACACCATACCAGGTTAAAAGTTTAACCCCACATTTATTTGACAGTTACTAGTTATTATACAAATTGCTATTTTTTGAATACAAAACATATGTAGTGTCTAGGAGAGAAGGATTTGCTTACAGCTATAAACTGATGTCTTGCATGACAAGTAACAATATACAGCAATGTATGTATATCAATATATAATATGTAATGATGAAACTGAATGATGCAAATACCTTTACTACCACTGACATAATATAAATATGTGACCATACTTTTTTGACTTAATCCATAACGATTTTTCTCTTTCTCGCAGTGATGTTTTATTTGTCATTTTTTTATTAGCATATGCTGTGTTCAAGGTTTGGAGTCAAGGCAATGCAAGTTATTTTTTGTATGTATAACAATGTAAAAGTTTTATGAACTTACAACCTAAAAATATGTGGTACTTTCCAATTAATCAACAGTTTGATTATACGATGTTCTTTTTCATTACCTATTAACAAGAATAAAATACATAAACCGTAGTGTATGCAGTGTGATCACACCGAAAATAGACGGACATCTAAAGATACATATATTCTACCAAAATAATGTTAGGTAGACACACACAAAAAAATTAAAACGTTCAAAACATTACTGGGAAAAAAAGATAACAAAACTGCGTGGGGACAGATTAACGTTGACGTGTGGGCAATAAAGCGCTTCGTCATCAAAAGAGGACGGTCGCACAGGAATGACGAGCAGAACGTGTTTGCCATAATGATAATAAACCGTGAACACAAAGCTGCAATGAAGCAAATTAAAGGTTGGCTGTGAGACGCAGATCGATACTTGGATATTAATTTAGGCACGATCGGGATTGGATTGACATCGCTGGGCACAAGTCTTTGAAAGTTTGTCAAAGCCGAAGAAGAAGTAACCGGATCCCGGAGGTAAGGTTAGCATGTTAGCAGCATAGCCTGGTTTACCTGTGATGCTGCTAGCTAAGACCTCAGTGTGGGGTTACCTGTTCAGGCCAATGTCGGTGGTTCGACTGTGATTTGAACCCGACCTAATAAGCCCAAACACCTCGGGCTCAATGCTAGCGCTTTGAGTAGAATTTAAGGTAAATGCTTTAATAGTGTCGCTTGCCAGCTAAGTAGATTAGCTGCCTTGATTAGCCACAGTCTACGCTAGCCAAACATCGCAACAGGCAGTGTTTGAATTCGCAGGTGCATGTGACACTAAGGATCGACTATAAGTGAATGTACAACGTCGTGCTAAATATTTAAGTTGAGATAATAGCCTTTAATGAAATGATAAACTCTGCTAAAATTTTAATGTGAAAAGTGATAAGTTAATCGTACGTGTGACAGTTACATTCCCGGGAGAGCTGCTGCACCTGCACGTTGAACTCTGTGATGTTTGTGAATCGGTGGAGCGAATCTGCTTCTTAGCGTCTTGGTCTCTCGACCATGGCGAAACATAACTTCGACATGTTTCAGCTGGCTGAACAACAGTCATTCTTATTTTTGTATTCACGGTGTTGTTTACGTTACCTTCTGGAGCTGTGATTAAGCATAGTTTTTAAGGGTGTTATGATCATGATTACGATGGTGTGGTTATGGAATACTTGAGTATTTTCTGTTCATGCAACACGTTTCGAGGGAAACGCTGTATTTTTTTTTTATTCCACGGCAAATATTTGACAGTTTCTTAGGTTCCTTTTTAGTAATTAGATTTACGTAAACAAAAATATAATCATCGAGTAAAATAATACTTCTTTGGTTGAGGTTAAATTTAATTACTCACCTGTATAAAGAGTTACATATAAAGTGTTACAGTCCTATGCAAACTTATTCAAGAGTAAAATTTAGCTTTTAAAATAACACTAGTAATAATAATTAAATGTCTTAAATTACGATTAGCATATACGTAATAGCAACACTCACAGGGACTTTTAAGGCAGAATCTTTAATGCAGTGATTTGACAGTGAACTTTTAAAGCAACATTAAGTACTTTCTTTAGAATTATGCTCCAAAAAAAAATCCTACTTCTAGACGTTTGTTTTGGAGAGATGCTGTCTGCCTGTGAAGATGATACTAAGAGAACAGACATTACAGACATATTGCCTTCTGAAGGTTTTCAAGCTAGGCTTTCCCATCCAACTGGTCAGAGAATTTCAACAGTTTCTGCTTAAATTGAGGGTTTTGCAATATTCTTATTTGGAGCCCTATAGCTTTTTGCTAAGCGTGGTGAAGTGTAGCCGATCGTAGAGGAGAATGCTGGAGCAAGGGGAGAGAGTGGTGGGTTAAAAAAAAGAGTAGACTAATATTGGGTCTCATTCTAAGCAGTAGTATATTGTAGCCTTATGTAAAACAGGTAATAAATCTATTACACTGGCATAAATTAATAAAATGTACACATTTAATGCGCACCATGCTGACAGGTGGCGTTATGGCATCAGCATCTGCCAGTGTGGACTCCAAGGCAGAGCTGACTGCTCTTCTAGAACAGTGGGAGAGGGATCAACAAGGCAGTACACAGGAGCTGGTCAACATCCTCACGAAGTAAGTGGTCCCGCTTGTTTTCGATGTGTCATTAGCATGAGTTAACTTAAAAAGGGTTAAATGTGTTAATGATCTCTAATGTTTAGAATCTCAGAGCTCGTAGAGAAGGAGACAGAGGAGTACCACAAAGCAGATCCAGATCCTTTTGATGATCGACATCCTGGTATTAACAATTAATAGGAAGATAAGAGGAGATTTTAATATTGTGGAGGCTGTTAACATTTTCCTCTTCACCACTAGGGAGAGCTGATCCAGAATGTGTCTTAGGGCACCTGCTCAAGATCCTGTTTAAAAATGATGATTTCATGAACACAGTAAGAATGGATAGACTACATTGAGACTGTTATTGTACAAAAAATAATAATTTGTTGACATATTTAGAAGGTGATTGTTAATTAATTTTTATTGTTTTGCCTTTGTAGTTAGTGAATAGCTATGTGATGACCAGCCGGGAATTTTCCCTCAATGCTGCAGCTTGTCGCCTGCTTCAGAATATCATGCCTGGATTGGAGACTGCTGTGGTCTTTCAAGAAAAAGTATGTTATTCCTGACTTCATCATTGGCTAAGAGCTTTTAGTTTTTTCTGTTTTGTTGTACAAACAATGTGTTTCCAGTAACATCTGTGATGAATATTCAAGATGTTTTGTTCAGTGTTGAAAAGTACAGTAATTATCGTCACAGCAATAAAGGGTAAGCTGCATTCAAATGAAGTTTCTTCTGCTGGGAAAGTGAGGATTGTTAAAAATGCTGTTAATTTAGAAAAGGACCAAAGTTATCTTCAAAAGGGAGTATGGTGAAGATGGTTCAATCAGAGCTGCTCTGGTTGTTTTTGCTGATAAAAAGTTATTAATTAATATTTGAAAGCCATGTTACCCTCGAATCCATGTATCTAAAAGCAAATAACATTTAATTAGCTTATTTGTTTCTAGTGTCATAGTCCAGCCTGCAAGTTAATTACATTTTAATCATCACTTTGGCAGACTTTTTAAAAGATACTTTGTGTTTTAATAGCTATCTTTTCTGATTTTGTTCAAAGGTGTGTTTTTATATAAGTTTCACCATTCTTTTACGCTTGTCTTTTTTAGGAAGGCATAGTTGAAAGGCTCTTTAAGTGGGCTCAGGAGGCCGAGCAGCCTCTCAGAATCTATGCCACGGGTTTGTTGGCAGGTGCCATGGAGAACCAGGACATTGCAGCAAACTACAGGGAGGAGAACTCTGTTTTGGTCAGTAGGGCCTTCTGCAGTCTCAAATGTCAATTTTAAATGAATAGATTATTTGAATGCACATACTGATAGACAACTTATAGCATCATAATGTCACTATCAGAATAATTGACTCATTATCAGTAGGTGGTGTGAAGTAGCAACTGTCAGTCAAGCATTTACTTTGACAGGTGCCTTTGATGCTGCATCGGTTGCGTGAGCTTCAAGATAAGGATGCTGAAAACAAAAGGGAAATCAAACGGCCCAGCCCCAGGAAGACTTTGAGTGAGCCTTTGCTACCATTGGATGAGGAAGCTGTTGATGGAGGCTTTGAAGACAAGTCCTTCACACCGGACAGAAATGGAGCTGAAAAAGAGAGCACAGGGCCAGAAGAGGGTGGTGAAATTCCGTTCTCAAACACTGAGAGTGAAAACGAGCTTTCATTTCGTCTCAGCTCCCCTCATAAGACCAGCAGCCGTGCCAACTCTGCTGTTAAAACTATGATGAAGCCCATGTCTGCCCCAAGTTCACTGATACACCAAGGCATGTCTGACGGTAGCAGTTACCTGAAAAGGAGGGCGGAGAGGGACACTGGAAGGACCTCAAAACAGAAGCTAAATTTCTCTTTACCAGAGCCAGAAAGGAACTTCAGCGAACTTTCAAACAGCAGCTGGACAGAGATGAGCCCCTGGGTTATTGGCAACAACTATCATCTGTACCCCCTGACCCCAGAGATTGAGCAGAGGCTCATCCTACAGTATCTCACTCCCCTGGGGGAGTATCAGGAGGTTGGTCTATTTTCTATTATGTCGTTTTCTGAAACTAAATATGCCAAACATTGTAAAGTTTTAGTTTCTGTAAATAAAAGCATTTCATTCTTTTACTTTGTTATATATTATGTAAAGCATATGTTTTGGCCTGATGGCCAAAATTAAACACGCTGTTTTAATAAAACTGCACTGTGGAGCGGTATACCTAGCCAAGTATTTCATGATATTTATTTAACAAAATGTTGCGTCACCATAATAACCCACAGATCGGTAAATACGAGTGATAACCTAGCAGTTACAAGTTTGATTTTGCAACATGTAGACTACCTCATCACTGAAAGCGATTTGTATGTTTCCCTTGTCTTGTCACAGACTTACCAGGAGGTGTCAGTATTTTAAACTTATGTGTGTGTTTGAAAAATGTAGTTAAAAAAAGGGTACTCTTTTAAGTATCAAGACAGTCAAGGTTTATTTTAGGTCTTGTAAATATGATTTGGATGAACTACTATAGGTTCTAACAAAAAAACATTCATCAGATTTCAAAGGAAAGAAAATTGTCACAGTTACTGCATTCTCTGTGCCCATTACTCCTCTGACTACCTGCAGCTGCTGGCAGTGTTCATGCAGATGGGAGCTCGTGAGCTACTCATGCATTATATGGATCTGAAGCAGACCAATGATGTGCAGCTCACCTTTGAGGCTCTCAAGGTAAACACACTTTCCTGTAGCTGACACATCACGGTGCTCAAACACAAGGTCAAGCTCTTTATTCAGTTTTCTGTACTTTTTTCTCACTCCACAGTACCTGGCATCTTTGCTGCTGCACAAGAAGTTTGCTGCAGAGTTTGTAGCTCATGGAGGAGTTCAGAAGCTGTTGGAAATTCCCAGGCCATCCATGGCTGCTACTGGAGTGTCTCTGTGCCTCTACTACCTTGCCTATAATCAGGACGCCATGGAGAGGGTACAACACAGATACACACCATACAAATACACAGCGATACTGTTTCTGTCATAAACGTGACCGTTTCCTGCGAATTTAGGTGCAAGTGCAAAAGATAACGTGTTAAACCATGTTTGGCCAAACACACAATAAATATGTTGTATTATTATGAATATTTGAAATATATAAATGCTTGAAATATTTAGCATTTATTGACACAATAATCAAAACCTGTTGTCTGTTCTTTATAGCAAAATTAGCTATGCCTTTCTCTATATTTTACTTTTTATAGGTTAAGACACAGGGTTTATAGGGTCAGACATTTATTTATAGAAGTTTAAATAGATCAAGATTATGTATTTAATTTTTTATATATTTTTTATATTTCAATCAGCTCTAGAAGCAGTTGAGTTTTATTCATTTCTGTGTCCTCTACAGGTGTGCATGTTGCCCCACTCCATCCTATCAGACGTGGTTGGATACACTCTGTGGCTGCTGGAATGCTCACATGCATCCGGCTGCTGCCACGCCACCATGTTCTTCTCCATCTCCTTTTCTTTCCGTGCTGTCCTGGAACTTTTCGACAAGCAGGACGGGCTCCGACGTCTCGTCAATCTGGTATGACAAAGCAGCTGTCGACTACACATGGACCTTCCAATACCAGTTTAACAAAATGTAACTTATTCGGCTTGTGTATTACTATGACTGTTTCCAGATTAGCACATTGGAAATCCTGAACCCCGAGGACCAGGGAGCACTGCTGAGTGATGATGAGATTTTCTCCAGCAGGCAGACAGCCAAGCACACCTGCATGGCCCTGCGCAGGTACTTTGAGGCCCATCTGGCAATCAAGGTGGAGCAGGTGAAGCAGTCCCTGCAGCGCACAGAGGGTGGTGCCCCCATTCACTCCCAGCCATACTACAAGGTACAGAAAGGATAATGGATAACAAATTTGCATTACTGGAAACTCTAATTCCTACATCTACGTAAAAGTAACTGTATGTAAACTATTGACCTATATTTTTGAATTTAATGTAGTAGTTTATGTTCCTGCAGTGATCAATCGTGTTTCTTTCTCGTTCGCCAGGCAGTCAGTTATAGCCGTGAGCAGGTGGTGGAAATGATGGAGTTTTTGATAGAGTATGGTCCGCTGCGACTGTACTGGGAACCAGCAGAGGTCTTTCACAAGCTGTCTTGTGTCCAGCTTCTCCTACAACTTATTTCTATTGCCTGTGACTGGAGGACATACTATGGCAGGTATTGGAAAAAGTTATAATTTTTCTTAATTGTAGAGGGTTGTTTACTTTGTTTGTGTTTTAAGACATATTGAGTTAATATAATATAGTGATTCTTTTTTTTGTCTTTCACTGTAGGAGTGATACAGTGCGCTATGCCCTTGACATACTGAGCATCCTCACAGTTGTTCCAAAGACTCAGCTGTTGTTGTCTGAGGCTGTTGCTGTGCTTGATGAGGGAGGATCAACTGTATCCACTGTTGGTAGGTGCTATTAGCAAACATCCATTATTTAGAACTTCACTTGTATTTAGAAATTGGATGTTGTAGTTGTAATCAAGCAGACATTTAAGAGGCCATTTAGAATAAGTAGAGTGTTTTCTATTTCCTGCACAGAAAGTTGCATTTTTGCTTAAATTTAGAGCATTCTGTGATTGTCGTGTGGAGTGGTTTTTGGGAATGTTGTGCAATAAAATTTAATTTATTAGCGTATTACATTCTACACAATGGTATGCACTAGCTTTATATTTTCCTTTTTGTTTATTTCATAAAATCTGTTCTGAGCTGAGACATGGCACAACTCCAGGTTTGTTTTGTTTTGCAAGGTTTTTCATTTAACTGTTGGCTTTTTCTCTCAGGAATGAGTATAGTCCTTGCAGTAGCAGAAGGAGAGGTGTTTGTCAATGATGCAGAAATTCAGAAGTCAGCTCTGCAGGTTGTCATCAACTGTGTCTGCGCTCCAGACAAACGCATGTCCAGCATTGGCAAGTTCATTGCAGGCACCCCTCGTCGCCGGATGCCCCAACAGAGCAAAGCCAACGAGAGTGTCCTTATTAAGATGTGGAATGTGGTGCAGTCCAACAATGGCATCAAGGTAGAGTTCCTTTAACTTTCTGTAAGATTCTGTAAGACAGGGTGCATGCAAACCTGATGAAGCTATAATTGTGACAGGTAATGCAAAGTGCTAAATGAACTATTATATAGTGAACGGTGAATTTACACCTACACATCTTCTGTACTGAAAGAACAAAAACATACGACTTTCTCTAAAGTTAATCTAGACTTAATCTAAACCAAATGTCAGGCTGTAAAATTGGGATTTAGAAAACACTAATTGTGCTAAGATGCTCCAACTTCACCTCAGGCCTGTGACATGAAGTGAGATTAATGACTTATCCAGGTTTTCTTGGGCTTAACTGGAATTTTTCAGTGCCACAAAGCTGGATCACATTTTTGTTGGGTTAAAACATCACAGTAACTAATGCTGCAGGGCCACTGTTTTTAAGAGAGGGTTAACTCCGGATAATGACTGACCATTCAGATTATGGGCGAATCGAGTCATCATTTATCCAGAATCCTGACACGGACAAATGATTTTTAAAAAGGCTGTAGCTCATTTGGTAAGGCAGTCAGTCGTCCACAGAGTGGCTCGATCCCCGGTCCCTTCTTGCTGCGCTTCGAAGTGACAGCAGGGAGGTTAATAAAGACACTGAACCAACATGCCAACATGCATGTGTGTACCAAATTACTCTGTAAGTCACTGTGGATAAAAGTGTCTGCCAAATGACTAAATGTAAATGAGTAAAAACATTTTTCAGTTTCAAGCTTTATCATATATTGACACCACAGCTAATGGACTATAATTAACGCAATAATTTAATTGCACAGTGTTTGTTGTTTGGAAATTTTTGACAGTGTTGAGCACTATTGCTCCTTAGGCTCAGTGAAGCCTTAATAGGTAGATCGTACATTGTAGTACAGGCCCCAGGAGTAAATGATGTAAACATAAAATATGACACAATCAATCATTTTTGCACACTCATTTGTTTTATTACCAGAGCTGTATTTTCGTAGAAAAGCAGACAACACCGATAAAGTTCACTTTGTCATTAACTCTGGTACAGTGAGTCATTCATTCTCTTAGCAGCAGCAGCAGCAGCAGAAGTATCTCCTTTTCTTTATTCTAGGAAAATGAAAGTCAAAAGACACATTAAAGCACCTTTATCATTTTGAAAATTTGTGCATTTGTTATTATGGTTGCTACATAGAGACCAGTTGGGAGCCTTCCTAATCCAGTTATGTTCTATCATACCCACTATTCTGTTATTAATGTTAATCATTATTATTAATGTAAATTCTGCCTCTGTCCTGTAGGTGCTGCTGTCTCTGCTGACGGTAAAGATGCCCATTACAGATGCAGATCAGATCCGAGCTCTGGCCTGTAAGGCTCTGGTGGGTCTGTCTCGCTCCAGCTCCGTTCGACAGATCATCGGCAAACTGCCTCTGTTCAGCAGCGGACACATCCAGCAGCTCATGAAGGAGCCTGTGCTCCAGGACAAACGCAGTGAACATGTCAAGTTCTGCAAGTTTGCAGCTGAGTTGATTGAAAGGATTTCTGGGAAACCGCTGCTGATCGGTACGGACGTGTCTCTGGCATGGCTCCAGAGAGCCAGTGTGGTCGCTCAGTCCAGGATCACCTTCCCTGAAAAAGAACTGCTGTTGCTAATTAGAAACCACCTGGTCGCTAAAGGCCTTCATGACACGGCCACCACACTCACCAAGAGGCAGAACTCCCGATGGCGTGTTTGTCTCATTCTTCACATTCAGCTTCTGCTTTTCCTCCAGTTGCTCCGAATCTACCCGCCTCTCCTGCTGCTACTCTCCCCCGCACACCTCGGCTGGCCAACGGTGTTGGGTCAAGACTTGGAAACCATCCGTCTCATTCATCCACCCCAGGATCCAGTCATTCACAAACACGTCCCTCTACATCTCAACCCACTGGGTCATCTTCTGCTGTCTTCCCATCAACATCTGTCCCCCACTGTAACAGTGGCTCACCACTGATTGGACGAATTGTCTTCTCTCGTGAGCGGCAAACTGGGTGCGGTACAGCGAACTGCAAAAAAACTCGAGTGCTGAGGCAGAAGTCTGACCATGGCGCATTTAGCCAGAGTCCAGCCATGAAGAAGCAGTTTGACAGGCACCTGCCCTCCCCTCCTGCATTAGACAGCATTATTACAGAGTATCTGAGGGAACAGCATGCACGCTGTAAAAACCCTGTCGCCACATGCCCTCCTTTCTCTCTCTTCACTCCGCATCAGTGTCCCGAGCCCAAACAGAGACGTCAAGCACCCATTAACTTTACATCCCGACACACACGTAGGGTTATATATCCCAAATACGGAGGAGTAGATGGGGGGTGCTTTGACAGACATCTCATCTTCAGCAGGTGAGTTCTCCCCTCTCTGTGGGCTCTGTGGGAGTGTCATCACCTGACCATCTTTCTCAAAAAATTCTTTCCATTATTTTTTCTTTGCCCAGGTTTCGTCCCATCTCAGTGTTTAGGGAGGCAGATGAGGATGAAAGTGGATTCATGTGTTGTGCCTTCTCAGCCCGTGAGCGGTTCCTGATGCTTGGGACGTGCACAGGGCAGCTCAAACTCTACAATGTATTTACAGGCCAGGAGGAAGCCAACTACAATTGTCACAATTCAGCCATCACACACCTCGAGCCCTCACGGGTCAGTGGATTCAAATTCAAAGGCTTTTGAAGGCAATAATTCGACTTTACAGAGACAAAACATATCAGACACAATGATAAATTAAGCAGAGTAAGTGTTTTTATATGTCTTGAAGAGACCTTTAACACGTCCTATTTTGTACTTTCAGGATGGCTCTCTGCTCCTAACATCGGCCTCTTGGAGTTATCCTCTGTCTGCACTGTGGAGCATGAAATCAGTGTTCATCATGAAGTAAGTAGTGTTTGTTCACGAAAGTAAATTTTAACCAACTACACACAAAATGTGTTTATTTAAAATACAATCACAGATATTGAAACATGTGAAGGCAGAAATTGCCTGAATGAATGTGCACGTGACAGTGGCAAGTTCACAACTGTAAGATTTTCAGACCACGCCAGGCTGTAATCTCCCTGCCTCCATGTATGTGGTGTAGTCAGTAGCACACTAACCTTTTTGCTGTCAAAAGAGGGAGCTGCCGAATGGAGATGACATGCTGTTCAATTATGCACGCTAACTGCCTGCAGGCAGACGTCTGCAGTTCATAGAACACAAGCACTTGGCTTCATTCATCTGTACAGTTTGACTAAGGCAATTCTTGGACTTTGCCGAGTTCTTCGGTATCTTTAAGCGGTTAAAAGGTTTAAACTACTTAGCTTTTATGCTCATTCTCACTTGATTATATTTTTGTGCATTAAATGTGAAATGTTGCTCTTGTTGTCAGGCATTCATTTCTGGGTGATCATTATGTGGAATTCAGTAAGCTTTCGCAAGATCGTGTCATTGGGACTAAGGAACATATAGCACGTGTATGTATTACCCATTTTGAAAATTGTGACATAAAATAGTAAATACAATTTCAGAAACTGAGGAATGTGGTGAGTGCTCACGTACAAGCGCTTCTCTTTGACAGATTTATGACATCCAGACGGGGCAGGTAACTCTGACTCTCAACAACCCAGATCTGGCTAACAACTACAAGAGGAACTGTGCCACCTTCAACCCCACTGATGACCTGGTACTGAATGATGGCGTGCTGTGGGATGTGCGCACAGCTCAGGCCATCCACAAGTTTGATAAGTTCAACATGAACATTAGCGGTGTGTTTCATCCCAATGGCCTGGAGGTCATCATAAACACGGAAATTGTATCCTTTTATAGTTTAATGGGGCTTTTATGGAAAATGTTATTTTGTTTTGTGTTGTTGGTTGTGCGACCACCCAAAACAAACAAAGAAAGGAGATTGTGACCATAAAGTTGCTGCATTTTTTATTTATTGCCCAAATTAACAGCTAAAGTGATTGCATTGAAGAGGTGTACTACTGACGAACTGGATTTAAGAATTTGTAGTTGCTCCAAAGATGGGATAGCCACTGAGCTTTTATTTCTCCACTAAACATTAAATATTCATTGCTCTAAAAATTGATTTTACTACTCGAGGATAGTTTAAATCACTGTGTAATTAAATTTGTAGCACATTCAGTTGATACAAGTGAAAAAGTGCATTGTAGTCTTTAACTGGCGTTTCAGTGGGATCTTCGGACCTTCCACCTCCTCCACACAGTTCCTGCTCTGGACCAGTGCAGAATAGTCTTCAACAACAGTGGCACCGTCATCTACGGAGGTAAATAACCACAGCATGACAGGAAGTGTGGAGCATTTGGCATCAAGCCTGCAACTCACTCCACAGTCAGTCCAAAAAAAGCTGTGTTTGTGCGGAAAGCTGGCTGTTGTGAAGCAAAGTGAGCATGTGTGTACTTGAAGAGAGGTGTGAATAGAACCTGTAGAGGTGTGCGTGCGTGCGCATGCATGATTTAAGCCGCAGTCACACAGAGCCAAATGGACATAAGAATCAGTTGGACTGGTAACTGAGAGAGCCAACTGGTTCGCACCACTTCACAGGCAGAGCCACGGGCAGGCCATCATGGCACTGCACATACACCAACCTTTCAAAGCTCTCAGGAGCCAGAATCATGGCTGTTCAGCTGTTTGTCTATGGTTTGTTTTCCCTCTCCCACTCTCTGTGGATTTTTTGTTTTTGCAGCAATGTTGCAGGCTGACGACGAAGACGAAATGATGGAGATGCAGATGAAGAGTCCATTTGGATCATCATTCAGAACCTTTAATGCCACAGACTACAAACCCATTGGTAAGGCTGCCTCCCCTCACCTCGCTTTAAATGATGTGTCCCATAATCTTTCACGATAATTAGGTGTTTTTAAGGCTTAGCTCTAACAGTTTTCCTAGATACCTGGATGTTGAGAATAAAACTGCTTTGTATTGTTTAAAATTGTATTCCTAAATTTATTATTGTATTGCTGCTTTTACATTATGGAGAAGCCTTTACTATCAAAGAGATTTTTCTGTTTATCCACAAGCCCTGTTGTCCTCTTTCTGCTAGCTCATTTACATGTTTTTGTTTATTTTGCACATATTTTATTTTAAATTTCAGAATGCAACTAATTGTTGATTTTGGCAGGCCATCCACTCATGATGCCTATCTGATAGCTGTTGTTTTATTTTTTTCCAAAAAAAGACCTTAAAATGTTTAAATGCTTTTGACCCCTTAAAATTTCAGAAGTACAGTATGGGCTGCAAGGGCTATATTTAACAAAGCAAATATATTACCTTTTTAGACAGTCATGTTTATGGTGTTATTTATTTTCATATTTCAAAACAGTTTTTTGTTCTTTTGATAGCCACAATTGATGTCAAGAGGAATATATTTGACCTTTGCACGGACACAAAAGACTGCTACTTGGCTGTAATCGAGGTAAATTGTTGTCCTTATGTATCCTTTTTTTTTTTTTTCAAATGTTTGTCATATAATAAATAGATGAATGCATAAATTATTTTTTTCTTTCTGTACCTGCGTCATAGAACCAAGACTCTGTCAACACTGACACAGTGTGCAGGCTGTATGAAGTTGGTCGGCAGAGACTTGCAGAGGAAGAGGAGGAGGATGAAGAGGATCAGGTTTATTTTTGACTAACAAAGCAGTGGCTTTAAATCAAATTTCTTCCTGCATAAATATAAATTATTTTGAAATTCATGTTTTTTTTTTGTCTCATATGCAAACCAGGAGGATGACGACCAAGAGGAAGATGATGACGATGACGAGGACTCAGATGATGATGTCGATACAGATCCCCTTATTGCCGAGCTAGAAAATGAAAACGGTGGAGAGGATGAGGATGATGAAGAAGAGGATGATGGCAACGATGAATTCTCTCCCTCTGATGAAGATGTGGCGCGTCTTCTTGAAGAGGATGCTGAAGTTGGAGATGACGATGATGAGGATGACAATGAGGAGGATGACTCTGATAATGATGACGTTGATCTAGACGGTGACAATGGTGAGTAGAGCTTCGAGCTAATGATCCAGAGTGAGTCCACATGTTGTTCTTAAGTCTTACAGTCAGTCAGTAGGGGGGAATATCAATTCAATTAGATTTTCTAGAACTTATTGTCTTGTTTTTTCTTCGTTTTAATTTTAAATGTCTTGGACCCCGCTCTATCAAATGTTTTGATTGTTGCAGCTTACAATGATTTGACAGCTTGTGTGCTGCATGTTGCAATATTTTAATGATTTTCTTTAATTTCAAGGTTTTCAGCTATTCAAAGCTGCAAACATAAAAAATCTGACTTTATTAGCTAAGAGTTTCTTTGGATAAATCCCACAGTCATGAGGCCTTTTCCACATACTAATGACTCCTTTTCTTAGAAGAACTGAACGTCAAGAAAGAACTTCAAAATCTGTTAGTGTTCTTGCAACTTTACTTTCATTCAAGTTATTTGATAATTATGATTAAAACAAGCAACAAACCACCAAATCAAAATAAAAGGAATCATGTTTTTAATATTTTTCAATTTTTAAATCAAAGCATACTGTGATTGATGAACTAGGATGAACGATTAGTCATACTCTAAGAGAGAGAACTAAATAACCTCAATGACAATTAACAGGATCACTTAAGACTGATAATAGCATGTTGATCTGGACTATTTACGCCGTATTCAAAGAACTTGGCCCAGATCTGCATCCTCAGGAAAAGACTAATGGTCGGTCAACTTGTGTTGTCATATTTGTCTGGTCACGGTGGGGAAGTGTTGCCTTTCCCAGTGGAGCTAACAAACTGCCATCTTGGTGGATTTCAGACATTGTGAAAATGACAGAGGAGGCATACATTTTAAAGCAAAAAAAGGATCTTTCAAATGTTGCCAAAGCTTTTTTGTTTTTGCTATTTTGGCAGTTTATACTCCTTACACACCAAGTCTGTCACATTTCTAAATCTGCATTTTTTTTATTGCACCAACAGACAGCTCAGATATCTCTGACCTTGAGGATGACATCATCTTGTCCCTGAATGAGTGAAGAGCCATCAGCATCTGGGAATCAGCAACTGGACATGTCAAGGCTTTGCCTCATAGATATTTGAGCTGCAGAACAAGAGGCAAGAATAAAAGGCAATATCAGCAGAATTGGTGGGAGATGACTTAGAGCACTGCCAGTTTGAAACAGTAGGTGTCTGCACACTTTGGGACTCTGGGTGGCAGGACCAAGAAAGAACAATCTGATAGAGATAGAGAAGGGTAAAATTAATTCATTGTAAATGATATAGTTTTATAAACAAGTGGACTTGACGATGAGTGAAATGGCCTGTGTGTAGATGCAGTTGGAAAAAAAATATATTTTATTACATTAAGGGCTCTGTTATTGAGCCTTTTCATATTGATTCACTCACTTTGTAAGCGCCTGTTTGGAGCCAGATTAGTCTTTGTAGAAGAAACTACTTTCATTGCAAGGCTACAGGTCTGTCAGAGGGTACAAGCCTTCTGCCTACAGCTTGGGGAAAATCTCCAGAAAGTACTAAAGTATTGAATCAGGCAGCTAATGTAAGGCAGAGAAATGCTGCAGATGGTTCATCAAGCATCCAACCCACCTTCAGGTTTTGCTTTCACCATAAATCGATGACCAAAATGCCACACGCAGTAGTGCCATTCTTTACCATTGCCTCTTGTTTTCATTGTATAAATAGAAAAATTAAACCAGCTTGGTGCTCTTTCATCGCTGAAGAAACCACAACCAGTGTTGACATTGTAACAAACCACTGACGCACCGGGCCACTGTCAGCACATGACAGAACTGCATAAGCTTCAACAGCTCTCTACCTTTGAGTCATTTCACTTCTTTTTTGAGTTGTACAAGGATTTGGGTGCAGTGGATATTTCTTAAATAGACTGCAGGAGTTTGTGCTGTTGATAACAGATCCAAAAAAAAACGTAATTTTTCGTTGAGGATTGACTTTTGTTAATGACTGATAATATTCCAAAGTTCACCCACTGGAATATGATGTATGTTGATTAATCTTAAAAGAAAGCTTAGAAATTAGATGACCCCAAAGTTCATCGAAGTATTTTCATTTCAAATCTGAGACTGACAGGAAGCTTCAAACTATCAACATTGTGAAAACAGATGCCTACGCTTGCATGCTTCTTGAAAGCAGTGCAAACATTTCATGATTTTTTTTTTCATGTTTTTGCCTTGTATCTACTCATTTTGTTTTCTTTTCCAGAAGAAGACTTTTATGTTGTTTTTGACACAATTTATGTACAGCTTGTATGTATCTAAAGTATTTTTACTATAAATAAAGCTGCAAAAATAGATCTTGACTGAAGTGAGTGATGCTTTCAGCCAGTCGACTGCTTAAACAGAGGTATCTTAACATTTGTGAGCTTTACAAGAAAGAAAGCAAAACTGGACCCAATATGAAGATCTAATTAACACGTGTATCATATCAGGTCATCTGTAAGTGAATATTTTTAGCTGTAAAGAACGTACAACCCAAATAATCTGTGCTAATTTTTTATATAGCGTTACATAAATGTTTTTTTTTTTCACAAGATAATTGGCTAAATAAACATTTGGGAAGAGATACTTTTGTTTTTAAGAAAAGATGCTGGTTCCAGGTTTTAAAATGTAGAGAACTGGTTCATCTTTCATTACATTTCTTACATTTCTTTGTTTGAATTCAAACTGACAGGAATTGATAAAAATGTAGTTACCACTATTTATACCCTTGCATGCAGTAATTACTGCTAAATACATTCTACAGTCTTCATAAATAGGTTTACTCCAACACAGATTTACAGTATATACATTTTTATGCAGACGAAATAGTCTTGTTAGCAGGGCCATATTTAGATATCTTTAATATTATCTAGACATTTCACATACCCCAAATTTGATTCAGATTGGAGTTCCTGTCAAGGAAAATTATTATGCAGCATCATGTCTGTGTCTGACTGTCAGTTGTCCTCTCATGCTGCTCACTTCACCTTACTAACAGTAAGAAGGGAACTACTCGCCTGTGTGTCCTAAAGCTGATTCAGTTTGACAGCTCCTCTCAAAGTTATAACTACTGTTCCTCAGACAATATACCACTACCATGTAATAAAGACAATAACAAGACAGAAGCATTGAACTGGATGAATTTGAAACTTTTTGAGCTTTTACAGTTGTGCATTGCTGTGCTATCTCCCCATATTAATGTAATGTAATGTAACTTGGCATTGCAAAAAAGAAAAAAAATAGTTATTTTGAAAGGACACCTTGGTAGAATGGAGTACACGAAAAACAAAGGTGAAATTTATTAAAAACAATTTCAGTATTTTGAATATAACAGGCAGCAAATGAACTCTTTGGAAAAGCAATCGAAAACTCAAAACTACAGAAATGAAACAGAAACACTGATAAAAGCTGCGACCTCACCGAAAGCTGCCACCTCATTTCACTAGCCACTCAACTGCATAACATTTTTCCTTCCTTCACAGTCTCACCTAACTGGGTGCTACCACCGACTCACGTAAGCACAGGGTGAGCTAGGCAAAGACGGCACAAAATCATATCAAAAAAATTCATTAGACATCAAGACAAGATATGTCAAATACTGCAAACTGCAAAATGTTACTATAGGTACTCATACTCAGACCAAAGTGCATCATATTTAACAACAAGTGATTACTGCAGATTCATTTTACCTATTATCCTTCATCTTGGCAGCATCCAGGCTCTCACCGCTGAGAGGGTCTAATGATGCAAACCTTTCTCCACTCTCCCTGATTGAGCAGCTCTACCTTCACAACAGACAAGAAGAAGAAGCTCCTTCCAGCAGCACTTGATCCTAGAAAATTATAATCGCTCAAACACAAATAACCTTTTAAAATAAACAGTGAGATTCACTGAAACCAAATATTGAAAATATTAATTTAACAGACAAATCACATTTAAAGTTAAGGAATGGGGCTCTGAGAAGTGACTTTCACATGTTTTTATTTGTATGTAATTCTTTTTGACTGTGCCTTTGGGGAGAGGGTTTTGATCTTAATGTGACTTACTGAATATTATGTAGTATAAAAATATTTTATTTTGTTAGACAATGTGCTTTAAACGAGACAAAAATCATAATCTAATTATCAGAAGTGAATAAATTTTTGCAGAAGACTGAGGAAAAGACAAAAATCTACTTTTTCTTCAAATATGAGTTGTAGCTTTGATTAAAAAGTATTTATAATTTCCATGGTTTTGCATATACTGGTCACTAAATGTCATCATCTTCACCATAGTCACAAATATCAGCAAACACAATATTTCCAAGCTGATAAAACACAGTCACGATTTTTCATGTCTTTTTTGAACACACATAGCAATGGTAAAAAAAAAACAGCAACAGTGTTTGAACGACTGGTAGAGCAATTCATGGTAGCTATAACCCGAAGCAGGTGCTTCATGGAGATGTGGATTTGCCCTGCCCAACATCCAGGAGGAATCCTGGACTCTATTTCCTCACAGATCTGCTTCAGCTCAGCCAAATTCTTAGGACGTCATTCCATAGCATTTCTATTGTGTTGAAGACCATGTTGTGTTTGGGCTACTCGCACAGGTGGATTTTTTGCCACTGAAGCTGTTTCATAGATGCCTCGATAAACGTCTGGCAAATTGTTTCCTTCCAAACAATTCTACCTTCTTTCACCTGTTCGCAAGAGATTTTCCCGGTAGTGTTGTGGGGTTTTTGGCAAACTCTTGCTTTTGTTGTTTTTGGAGAGCAGCGCCTTTCTCCGTTCTGTCCTACCATGTCTATCATGTCAGTTCAATGTCTGCTTATGGTGGCCTCACACACAGTGAAGGTTAACCAACACCAATGAAAATGTCAAGTCTTTAGCTGTTGCTCGTGTTCTTTTCACCCTCATTAAGCATTATGTGTTGTGCCTCAGGAGAGATTTGTGGAGACTTGCCACGGGACCATATCATCTCCTTTATAGACAAAATGATTTAGTGTGTACTAGTAAAAATCTAAAGTCTTGGTAACTATTTCCGGTTACACGCCAATCAACAAGTATTGATCGTAGGTCTTTTGAGATGTGTTTTGTGGGAGGCATGGCTCACATCAGCTTATGCTGCTTGGAACTGGCACACTGACTGTTTGAATGCTTTTAAAAGTCACGGTAGTTCTGAACCAAACCTCCATTCGCATTTAATTGATTGGGCTCCAGGTTTGCTCACAACTGACTTTGGTTTACCGACATCTGAAGTCTAGTGTTGCCACTTCTTTTACCACCACTTTGAATGTATGATTGGAATGTTCAATAAAGACATGACACATAATAAAAGATTTGTGTCTTGATATTTTTGACTTTGGTAAAGGTCAAATCACATCACGCATAACCAGTTTATGCAGAAAACCAGGAAATTGCAAACTGTGCCTTCACTTTTTCTTGTGCCCATATGTATATATTTGCTCTTGCTTTAGTGAAGCATGTGAATAATCCCATCGTCATAACTCTCAAATGCTTTTTCAAAAAGTGAGTTACTCATGGCATGTGCTGAATTTTGCCTGCATAGATTTACCTCTATAATTTACTGATGCCTCCCCCACAGTTTATAATAGAACACATGAAAATAGTTGCCTGAATCACATTAGCATGAATCAAACAAGTCTCAGACAGTGTGTGTGTGTGTGTGTGTGTGTGTGTGTGTGTGTGTGTGTGTGTGTGTGTGTGTGTGTGTGTGTGCCTGCAGAGGCATGTTTATCTGGTTATTTGCACAAGTGCCTGAAAAGTGTGTATGTATGTTTGTGAGAAGTGTTAAACAATAAGAATGTGTGTGACGTGTTTGTGAAGGTAGATGACAGATGACATGCTTCTTATTACATCTGCAGCTGGCTTTTATCTTCTGTTGGCTGTGGAGGTGCTGAAACTGATATGGTTGCAGTTCTCACTGTATTAGCCAACACCTGTATGCAATGCACCATTGCCTCATCCTGCCTGCACTGCTGCATCAGAACATGAGCTAAATGTAGCCAGAGCACCTAAAAATCATAAGCATTGTGGTGCTTTAACAATTTAATAATTTAAAATGTCCTTTGGGGCAGGATGTCAACAGTTTCATGCTAAAGTGTCACTGAATCACATTTTCTACAAGTTTGATGGAAGATTTTATTTATTTATATTATTATTATTCCTAAATGTTTTCATTTTTTTTATCTGGGATGCATATTTATCTTATAAAATGCCCCACACTCCTCCAGCTTTATGTATGTGATTGGAACACCGCCCACAGTGTTCCACTCGAAGTAATAGACAGATGGGAGTCAGTCACAGCGTCGCTATGATGGAGAGAAATTACCCTGCTGAATACTGCCCTCCCTCCCACACTACAAACTCGCTGGACGCTCAATATTCACCAAATCACTCTATTTTTCTAGTCATGATTGTTTTGTCTATAGGACGAGACAGCTTCATGCACTGAGCAGTGGGTGAGATACATGTTTGATAAACATTTCTGGGACAAATACATTCATCTGCTTTAGAACATCAGGTTTTAAAAGTCTGCTGTCTTCCCACAGCACAGTGATTCTTAAAAAAAAATTAAGCGAAGCTCTGAGTAAACAGTGTGGCAAGCAGAGGAACATTTTCAAGGTAAAACATTCATATTTTTACAAACAATATTCTGTTTGTGTCGGTTTTTGCCAACTTTGTTCTGCGCCTTATTGTGGCTTAACTCTTTTTGCCCTTCAGCCATATACCGACATAGTGAGAAGGTCGAATTGGTGGATTTTTGTAGACTGTTCACAGCATAGTAATGTGCAGGGTACATCATTACTCTGCTGATGGTTTTACCAGCAGTGACTCACTTCATGGTAAACCAGTGTGCCATAAATCCACAGTTTTACTTTGTGTTCAAGTCTCAGCCAAATTCATGGTATGATGCATGTTATTACAATCCAAACCACACAGTCAAACTATTTCCTGTAGGTTTCAAAATCTCTTCCCCAAAGCTTCATGTCTCTCACAGATACAATTTTATGATTCGCTTAATGAATAGTTGGAATTGTTTAGAGGGATTCTATGCTCCTTATACACCTCTTTACCATTATATTTATAGGCCAGCAGAATAAATACATTTCCTCATAATTTTTGTTTATTTATTTATGTATTTATGCGTGTGTGTTTGAAGATACTTGTAAAAACCATTTACTCGTTCATGCGTGGAAATGTACAGAAATTATAACTGGAAAGAAAACGAGAAAACACCCAATTCAAAGGGACGGAACTTAATTAGCCCCGATTAAACATAAAGAATAAATCCTTTTTGGAGAATGTTTCCAACAAATCTCATTTTAGTAACAACAAGTAACAAGTTCTAAATGAAGTCATGTCCACACCTCTGGCTTAGAGCCCGAAGCTGTGATCACTGCTGAATTGTGATAGCTGACACCTCCGATTGCAGCTGTGTGTGTGTGAATGGCATCTGTACGTCAGCCAGCGCTTGTGTGATGTGGGTCTGATGGGAAATACACAGTTTCGCTCACATTAAATGGGGTAAATTGGCCGTAGCAATTAGTTGCATCCCGTCCGTGTGGGAGCATGACTGCACTATGACAAAGCATCACCGGCAGTGGCTCTGCTTCTTGGAAATGACTCAACCAAAAGGTGCTTCCCCACATGCTCTGGCCTGATCCGTCACACCGGGAGCTGCTTCATGGCCAGCGGTCCCCAAGGCAACGCGCCGCCCGCCAGCATCCGAGGACGGATGAGTCCAGCTGCCGCGTAGAGACAGCGGGGGGACGGAGACGCGAGACGGGGACGGAGAAGGTGGAACGAGGGCGCACACGTTTGCAAGCGCTTGACACATCAGTGTTGACAAAACGAGTCATGTGACGATGATGAAGATGGCGCAGCTTATGGAATATTGCAGTTTTCTCAACATTTCCTGGGAGCAGCTCCGTAGTTGGGAGCGGTGAATATTATCGCGACCTATTACCAATTACCGAGCGATTGAGCCCGTTGACTCTGGCTGAACAGCCCATTGTGGATCAGCTGGACTTGAAGGGGGAGGGAGGGGGGAGGGATGGACGGATGGGGGTGGTGGGGGCAGGACAAGAAAAGCGAGAAAACAAAGACACATAAATAAGCTTGGAGGAAAAGCAGCCTGCGCTCCCTCCACTTGTAATGCGGCTGCCACAGAACCTTTCGCGGGGACCAGGAAAACCTGCTCGGCGTGTGCGTGCGGGCGTGCGTGCGTGAGCCTTACGTTAGGTGGACTCGGAGGCTGCATCAGACCGGAGGAGACACACGCCGGGACATAACAGAGCGGAGACACCGAGGCTGTGGTGGTCCTTCCTGCCCCCCCTCTGCACACACAAACGTCAGGATACGGAATCCGGGAGAGAGACACGCAGTCCCGCGTCTGAGCAGCCGGGAGAATCTGTGGCTTTCAGCTCTCGTTCCTTCGGCAGCACCGTCTCACGATATCGACATAATGTGGCTTCATCCACTGGAGGGGAAATAACCAAATATGTGGATTCCTACAGAAGAGGAGAAAATCGGAGTTGGTGAGTTGATTGCGCCTCTTATTGTTCATTCCCAGCCTTTTGCTTTCCTGCCTTTCTAATCGACTTTGCGCGTCAAGCTTTGTGTTGGCAGTTTCTGCATGAGGAACACCCTATTCTGTTTATCGGCCACCCGGACCGTTTATTATTATTATTTTTGGGTTATTATGCCCATTACACCCAATGAAAAACACATACACTTACAATGGATGATGCACAGGGCCAGTGACTGCATAGAAAGGGAAATTGCGTGGGATGATACAGCCCCGAACCCGCCACCTTAAAGGAGATGAGATCGTCAGTCTGTTCACGCGGCTTCACATCACACCGCTGCTCTTCAGTTGTGTCGTTTTGTGAAAATGCGTCAGTGTGGGCATTACGGCTTTTTCTTTACATAAACATATCTGGATGGGGGAGAGAAGGGGGTCGGGGGAAACGCCATTCGTGCTGAAACCACGAGGGGGCATCGTGACTGCGTCCCTCCAACAGGTGTAGACTGGAGCGGAGCTGGAGTCTATGGCAAGCCAAAAGGGTCAAAAATCGCCACTTTCTGACACGTCAACCCTAACAAGATGGCGCAAAAACGCCGAACAAACCGCCAAGACGCCGTTTTTACGGCGTCGGTCAAATAGGCGCCGTAAAAACGGCGTCTTTTCCCACAAAAGCGCCGTTTTTTACGGCGCTTTCTGTTGCAAGAAAGCGCCGTTTTTTACGGCGCTTTTGCAAACAAAGACGGCGTCGAAAACGCCGTCTTTGTGTATGATAATGATCTCCGCCCTCGGTTTTCACAACCAGTGAATTTGAACAGTATTCACCCAATCAGGAAGAGCCAGGACAGACCAAACCAAGTGAACCATGATGTCCTCAGAGTTCCTTCAGAACTCGGAGAGTGACTTGTCAAACACTTCATGATGATGTGCTGTGCCGAAATCATAACCTTCTATGACATACGTGCAAGGTTACCCCTAAAGGGTCTTACCATTTCTGTAAAAACTGAAATTTATAGGTTTTGGTTTTTATAGTTATACCATATAGGCACCTTGATGGCCAGCTATCGATGTGACCGGCTGTTTAGCTCAGTGGGTTAAGTGACCGCGAAAAGTTGCGCTACCATTTCTACCCGGGTTCGCTTCCCGGGAGTACATTTTCTCGGTTCTTGTTTTTTCTTTTTTAGAAACCATGGAAAAGATACATGCTTACAAATAATCTTGGGGTTTTACTACTACTACTCTTTCATCAGCGAATCATCAGTTTCCACTTCACTCTATCCTGGGCATCTTCCCCTCTCACACCAGCTAACCTCATGTCCTCTCTGTTAGAACATCCATATATCTCCTCCTTGGTCGTCCTCTCGCCCTCTTGCCTGGCAGCCACAATCTTCAACATATTCACTGTCCCTCCTCTGCACATGTCCAAACCCTCTCAATCTGGCCTCCCTATGACTCTGTTGCTATCACCTGGTCCTGTTAATCTCACTTGCTATATGTACCTGGCTGATTAGCTCAGCGGATTCAAACTGCCGTGAACACTCTGCGCTACTTTTTCGACCCGGGTTCGGTTCCCGAGCGAGCATTACTCTTTTTTCTTTTTCAGAAAACATGGAAAAGACACATGCTTTTAAATAAAAATGGTAGCGCAACTTTTCGCGGTCACTTAACCCACTGAGCTAAACAGCCGGTCACATCGATAGCTGGCCATCAAGGTGCCTATATGGTATAACTATAAAAACCAAAACCTATAAATTTCAGTTTTTACAGAAATGGTAAGACCCTTTAGGGGGTAACCTTTACGTATGTCATAGAAGGTTATGATTTCGGCACAGCACATCATCATGAAGTGTTTGACAAGTCACTCTCCGAGTTCTGAAGGAACTCTGAGGACATCATGGTTCACTTGGTTTGGTCTGTCCTGGCTCTTCCCTGATTGGGTGAATACTGTTCAAATTCACTGGTTGTGAAAACCCGAGGGCGGAGATCATTATCATACACAAAGACGGCGTTTTCGACGCCGTCTTGTGCAACAAAAAGCGCCGTAAAAAACGGCGTCTTTTTGCGCAAAAGCGCCGTAAAAAACGGCGCTTTCTCGCGCAACAGAAAGCGCCGTAAAAAACGGCGCTTTTGCGAAAACGCCCGTTTTTTACGGCGCCTATTTGACCGACGCCGTAAAAAACGGCGTCTTGGCGGTTTGTTCGGCGTTTTTTGCGCCATCTTGTTAGGGTTGACGTGTCAGAAAGTGGCGATTTTTGACCCTTTTGGCTTGCCATAGGGAGTCTACCTGTAGACGGGCCACTACAGTGTAACCCACCGCTGCTTTTGCTGCAATGACGGGGCCCACACTGTACACCCCCATCCCATCCCCCCATCCCTCTCCCTCCACCATGTGTGTGCACTTTGACCTTTGATGGCAGTGTGAAGTACAAGTTGAGCGGTTCCAAAATCCGAAGCGTGGTCCGTGGAGTCTGACAGGGGGCAGGGGGGCTTTTCAAGGGGCCACATACGTTGAGCACGAAGTAGCTGCGGGGCCCCACAGTCCCTGGATACGCGTCCATAGCGTGGCTGTGATTACAGGCCACTATAGAAGGTTTTCATTAGGGGAATGAGTCATGTCCAGATGCTCTACAGCTACTTGCAGGGCTCCTCATGCTGGCTCGCACATGATACTCCCCTCCACATACACACGCCCACACACACACACACACACACACACACACACACATTACATTTGTCATGACCGTTTGATAAAAAAAAACTGCAGCCATATCTACAGGCTGTATAATAATGTTTGATCGTTTCCACTCCGCCCATCCGTCACAGAGCCACTGCAGCTCTTTCACAAGCCCCAGTGTGGTGGGCTTTTAAAGGGGGGGGCAGAAAACAGCAGGTAGTTGCGTGTGATGGAAGCAACAGTTCGGCGCAGCCTCCGCATCAGACGCTGCGGCGTCACCTGGCGCTGTCCGCGGTGCTGAAATCTGGAGATGACGCCGTCCGCGGTGCTGAAATGCGGGGAAGGCGGGTCGCGGTGTTCCCACGCAGAACACGCTGTACCGTGTGAGGGCCGCTCACTTTACTCCGGTCAGTTCCCCCTTTGGCTCACATAAGGTGTTGACATGCCAGCTTCAATATTTCTCCTACACCACTATATTTATGTAGCCCACGCTGCTGGCCTGCAGGATTGCTACACAGCCTGTTATCATTTAACTCCTGCCTCTGTCTTATTAGTTGCGTTGTTATTATTATTATTTTTTTTGCATATTTCCTGTTTCCTTGGCTTATTTTTTCATTTGCCCGTAATTTGTGTCATCCTGGTGAGAGACATTCACATTCAGATGGAACGGAGCTGGGGTCTGCCAGCAGCCATCCATAGGCCTGTGCTGTTTCTCCTGTGTTCTCCTCACAGGCTCTGTCTAAACAAGAAACAGTTGGAGACCACTTCATGAAACACAAATGCCTTTCTCAGAATCGCCTCCTGTTCATTATTTTGTTCTTGGTCGTATTTACGAAGTGACATTAGTCTGTAAAGGCCTGGACTGCCTGCAGTGCTGCCCTGCTATTTACAGTCTGAAATTGCAACTGACTCTAAATCACCTATTAAATCACCAATTAATCTATAATTGCGAGGTTGTGGTTCAATTAATAAAATCCTCATTGTACAATTGCAATGAAATGCAAGGTGATTGAGAGGTTGTAGATCAATATTCTTAATTATCAAAAGATTATCAAATATAGTACCATCATTTCACTTCAATCACACACCAATCTGCAGTCCAATGTTCTTGAAATCATTTTGTTTTTGTGATTTCAACATTTCTTCCTCCCTTTATTTGCAAATGAGTCACTGGTGGATTCATCTCATATAAGCAGAAATATTGAAAGATTTTTTTTTACACTTTTATTGCAAAAAGCTGTGACTGTAAATCAGTACCTGCCCACTTGAGAGAGTCCACTGAGTCAGTTGGCGTCATCTGTGGCAACATGGATGTGGCTCAGACACAAAACACAGTGCCAGCATTATCTGAAATGGATCTGAACTGACTTGTGATGACAGAAAAAAGATGGAGCTAATTTCCAAATGACAGCAGGATTAGACAGATTAATGTAGCCTAAACTAGCATTCCTCCATAGATTTATCTGTGATTTTAAGCCTTGATATAATTTCCAAGTGACAGTTGTTCGGTCTCATTATGGTGAGCCTTTTGGATTCAGCTTTGTGTAATCTGTTTATCACAGGCAGTGGATCACAAAGCTTATAGCTTCTTTAGTTTTCTGAGTGCATGCACATCAGGACAATATGTGATATTACATTGGTTGTAATGATACACAGGATCCTTTAAAGTGCTTTTCATTATTACACAGCTACACTCACTATGACACACATTTCTATGGCACTGATTTGGGATTGCATGGCCTCTCTGCCTGTGTGGCAGAAATCCCTGGGTTAGCAAGACTTCAGTGCAGTATTTGTGTCTGAGTAAGTAAGTGTGTTCAAGTCGTGCTGAGCAACATGACTCAGTGGGCGAAGCCAATAGACTGTTGTGTAATTTTTAACTTAGCTAGATCTGGGACGGGACTACTCAAGCCCCGATAGCAGGACCACGGTTTTCATACTCAGTTTAGCTTCACTTGTACTGACTGAGGCTGCAGCTGAATACTCAGAAACCCTGAGCTTTTTCCACTGCTGCGCTTGTGATGGGAACAGCATCTTCTTTAATAAAATGTTTCTCACTAGAGTGGTGCCATTAGCACTCAATTGGCTGCAGACAATTTATAAGTCAAAACTGTGTTTACTGTTGTTCTGGCCGGTCTTTGATGAGGCAGAATATTCATCCCCTGTGGCCATTATACACTTAGCTACTGTATGTGTCTTTCACTCATTCAAAACCAAGGTCACTGGGCCATGCGTGCTTTCTTAAAGCTTTACTGTATTATACAGTAGTAGTGGTGTTACACCGGAGAGTGATGATAACATGACTTCCTATTGTTTTTATTCAGTATAAGGTGAAACTGATTTTATTACAGACTTGAACATATGTGTCTTGACACTTCTTTTTGGAGTTGACAAGAACAATTTTGAACAGCAGTAAACAGGAAAATAGAGGACATACATGGGAAACAGGTCAAAGGTCAGATGCAAACAAGATGGTTCACTGAGTGTAGATGATACTGCAGACAGCAGATGTATAATAAATACACTTTCAGTTGTTACATTATTACACTTTATGTGATGCCAGACAAATCTGTCATCATATATACAATGGTACGGATGCTACATATAATATACAATGCTCTGCGTTGCCACATTGACACAGAACTATCACATGAAATCCTCTGAGTCTGTTCCCACATGACATGAGCTTTCTGGTTACATTATATTTTTCCCCTACATGCTCGATGGGTAGCAGCGCTGCTAAAGACCAGTGAGTTAGAAAATAAAGGAAGAACAAAGCAAGAGTGTCATTAATTCTCATGCAAGCCCCACAAATTATTTTTTTTAAACTTGAGCACCGGTTTATCTTCGGTTTAGTGAGTCTAATGTTTATTTTAAGGTTCAATGCTGGATACTGTTGCCCCTGAAGTTCAGTGTTACAAGTGTAACAGGATAAGTAGGTCAAACTTGATGACTTGACTATTGTAACTTTACTCAAAATTTTCTCTGTTTGTAAGAGCTTGTTTTTATAGTTACGAGAACAGTGTTGCTGAAAATCAATTTGTGTCTTCAGTGGCAGTTACAGGGGCAGGAAAAAGTATGTGAAAATTATGTTTTTTTACGTTGATTTGGCTTAAAATTATATCTAATGCAAAACTGCTCTTGTATATGTCAGTCCACAACTTGTTAACATGTTTGCTACTTCGTGCTGGTGGTGTTTCATTGTGGATAGAACACATGTATGTGTGTCATGCATTGAACACTGGATGTGTGGTGACATGAGAGGACAGATGAGGACAGCAGGCGTCTCCTCACATGCCCAAGTCCTAAAATTCTCTACCAGTGAGTTACTGGTTACACAATAGTGACAATAAAATGCCATGTTGACTATGAATGCAACTGAATGGAGGGACAGTCTGGACTGATATACTGTTGCTGAGTAGAAATGATTTCTTCTGCCAGCATTTTCCACTGCCTGTCCTGTCAGTCCTTCCAACAACCTACGTTCAACATGTTGAGTTTGAAGATGAATTTTATTGGTTATGTTCTGAGGATATGCTAATGCTCTGCAGCTTTTAAACACAATGAAAGAGTGTTTACACAGCCTGGAGATTTTGTGAGGGAGGACTGTGAGCCTGTGCGATGTGCCCATCTCTCTCCAACATGACAATCTCATCTTGTTCTGACATGACCTCTGCTGAAGAGTTTTCAAATGGTGTGAGTGCACGTTTTGCAATTCAAATGACACAGAGACCATTAAAGAATAGCACTCTCAAATAGGAAATACTTAGCCCTGTCTGTAAAAGGGCCTGAGGCAAACTGAGTTAAGTGACAAGGAGACTCTTTAAGTCCATCCATCTCTCTCATCTAACACAGGCTCAATATGCTTGACTTGAACTCTAGCACCATGCAGCATCCATAAGATTGCCATTTTAAAATGCCCAGATCCCCGCAGCAGTTACAGTGAAGAAAGCCCTCCAGTTTGTAGATTATCTGTTGCTATAGTTACCAGAGCACAGGAACTGAGCACTCGTTACCCTCAAACGGAGCCGAGCTCAAGCCCCTCCTTCTCTTCCTCCCCCTCACTGGGTCCCCTGGCTAGTTCATTAGCATAATGATTCACACCAACTCTCCTTGAAGGGCCACCATTTGTAGATTTAAACTCATCACTAGAGTCTTGTCATTATTAAACAAGTTTGCCTTTACCGAGGCTTGTATGTTACACGGCTCATGTTAATGAGTCGCAGTGCTGCGGAGATAAAAAGAGACTCCAGAGGTTATCCTATTGTGAAGGCACCTATCCCTCCAGGAATAATCATTTTATTAATCATGGTGTGAGTCACAAGATGTTGCACGCATGGTCAAAGATGGCACAATGCTGCAAATGTAGCTGGCCTAGGTTTATGCTAATCGAAATGTACGAATATATTATTATTATTATTAATACATTTTTACCCATACTAGTTGGTAGCTTATCTGGGCTCTATTTTGGGAGACAGTTCAATTAACTTAACATTGTACAAAAATCAGGCCGCTCAAGAATTAATTGCCTATTAAAATGACTGCCCACTTCATTGGGGGAGCTTGTTTACAGTTAGCTAAGCAGTGATTCCTGTGTGACATTGTGTGTGAATTTGTGCATTTTCTTATTAAAAAGCTGCAACAACAGCCCCGATGCAACCCCAATACACATACTGTGCACACAAGTGAAGGGGATGTGCATTGGTTAATCAAAGGTCATGGAGAACTTTATCTGTAATGCAATTACAGTTGACAGTCAGCACACACAGAACTATTTTGTCATCACTATTGTTACATAATTGTTTCCTCTCTTTTCTCTTTCTCTGCACAGTGATCTGCAACTTCCGCTCATCAATATGTCAGGCCCTGGTCCTGGAGATTGGGGAAACTGTACAGATTTTGGAAAAGAGTGAAGGTAAAAGCAGTTTGAACGTTTTTGGCAAAGAATGCATGTGACATTCTAGACGTTCTAGAAATATTTAGTTTTGTTGTAATTATTTTTTGTGAAGAAGATATTAACACATAGTAGACAGAATACAGAACTAAGAAGAACCAATTAATCCTGCAGGTAATTTCTAAACGCTTTATATGTATTTTGTAGTAGAAACCTATTTTTTAAGCTTTTTCTTTCTTCATTAAGTTAATTGATTTTCAGTAAACTAACAGAGCACGGCGGCAATGGATAAGCATTGTAATTATTTTGTTTAACCAGTTGAGTCACAGAAACTGCTCCCCAAAAGACACGGAGCGGCAGCGCTAAGCTAGGAAGGCCTACACTAGTCAAAGTTAACATGAATATGACATGTGGTAGCTACATGCAAAATGTGGAAAGAGAACTTGTAAACTTTACCTTTTAACACCATGTGAACAGGTTCTACATACTGTATGCAATAATGTGTTCACTGTGCGGCACTGAGGGTTTCTGATGTGTGTGTTTTAATCTTCCTTCAGGCTGGTATAGAGGCTTTTCCACCAAGAAGCCTTCAATTAAGGTAATTATGACACCACACACTTTGTGTTAACCTGAGTCCTACACGTTACATTCAGTATTCTGCATTCAAATGTGTCAGTGAATAAAAGACAAGATCATTTGTGGCACATAAGCCATACAAACACTTTATAGGACAAGTGATTCCTTCATATAACCTTATTTACTTGTGTAAATTAATATTTCAGAAGACTGGCCAACCAGTTTCTATAAGATCCACACCGATGAAGTGACACCAGCATCGCTGTAAAACTGACAGCTTTGTAAAACAAAATGATCACAACCTTGTGTTTTTGAACGACCAGTTCATTTTGTGAATGGGAATATGATGTGAGAGACTTACATCTCAGAAATAACTTTGTCTAGACAACAAAGTACTTAATGACTGATTAACTTATTGAATATAGCTTTGATTTGGCAAAATAGATGTCTCCTGACCTGTATTTCAACAGTGCGTCTATAAAGGCACTGATTCTTTTCTGTTGCACAGAAGCACTAATTGTAGTGCAATTTATCACAACACATTTACAAATGAAACATACAACTAAAGTAAAAAAAAAAAGGAAATCAGGTGTGTATGATGCTCAGTTTGGTATGAGGCCATTTACCCTTTACTAATCATCACAGACTCACACAGACTTTACTCTCGGAGTGGTAGCCTAACCTCAGAGAACAATGCAGTATTACTCCACAGCAGTGTTTTTGTTTTCTTCTCAGCCAGCAGATGGTGCAGTTAGTTACCTGAAAGTCAGTCATAATACTAAAACAAACTATTTTAAATATATTGGCAGTTCAGTTTTGATTCATAACTCTACAGTTTTTTTTAAAATGTGACTTGTCCAGGAATGTATTGCACATCAGAAGGTTTAGATGACTGGCAGAACGGAACGATTTATTCCAAACATCTCCAGTTTTGCTTTTTTTCATGCAACATTATTACCATAAATCCTCAAGCAAAGTACAACACCATCCCTGGTGACAGGAATCAATACAGAGTAAAGACTGTTTATGACAGATTGATAACCTGTAGCACGACAACAATCACTGCAAAGCAAACACAGATGTAAAGTCTGCGTATCAACAGTGCAAACACAAGTATTAGCAGGAAAACACACACAGGACACATCACCACAAAGTTGAGAGCAGCAGCTAGATTGGCTGTTTTGTGTGTCAGAAGCTTGGTATTATGTGATGTTGCTGGAATGTTTTTAAGAAAGCACAAAAGCTGTCCAGTCCTGGTAAATGTAGGTGTTAGTGGCTGCATGCTCTCCTTCTCTACTCTCATCAGCTATTTACAGTTCTTACTAACACCCCTCCATTTTGTTATGTACTCGGCTGCCCACATTCCTTCGCCCCCATACTTTCTCAGTGCAGCAAGAATTAGTTGAGCTCACTGTGGCCAATTCTTCACATCTGGCAAATTTGAATAAGAACGATGAACTGCAAGGGTGGCAGTTGGCACCGCTCGGTCTCTCATGCCCTGCCCCTGCTAAGCCGGGCCGTGATAGAGCTCCTGCACATTGCTCTGCCTCTCGCCGGTGATGTGTGTGTTTGTTGTTGTCAGCGCACAGCAAAAACACACACTGTCAAAATACACACAAAAGAAATGGTATTTTGCATTTTCGTCAGCATAAAATGTGTTGCCGGCAAAATTGCAAATTGTATTATTATTTTTTTTTTTTGATTGTAGCACTTGACATAGTTAAGGTTCATCCAATAGCACAAACCTGACACAATACTGTAAATGTTGGTTATGTAGGAGATTATAAATGTAATCATGTCACACTCAGTCACATCTCTGCTCCTTCTTCTGTCCACAGGGTATTTTCCCAGTCAGCTATGTCCACTTGAAGAAATCCACAGTGACCAACAGAGGGTAAGTTTTTTTCCTTGAGCTTGTACAGCGCCACAGTGAGGGACGCACTAATCCAAGTTTGAATTTTCAGAACTTTATGCTTCACTTTGATGCACACACAGTTATGCTGTTTGTTGTCCTCGTTTTTCTTACTGGTTGCATTGTGGGGCTCAGTCGGTAAAAGCTGGTGCCATATTTTTTTGCACTCCAAATAGATTTGAACATTTTATTGTCATAAAAATGTTTTTCTTCTTTTGATACTACTCTTGTTCTAACAATGCATTTTTCACATCATTATGACTCATTAGTACTTGATGCCAGGCCACTATAATAATATAACACTTTATTCCAACTGTAACACACACATACCTGAGACATACCAGCAAGGAGCTTCCAGTTCCAGTTCCTTGCTGGACTTATTCTGCTCTCTCAAATAGTTGAACTCTGAGGGACTTCTCATCAGATTTTGACAGTTTTCTTGGTTTATTTTGGCTTCTATTTTTGGCCCAGAGAGTTCAATACATTCAGAATGCAAAGGGAGGACACACACATTGCTTATATTTTCTGACTGTATTCTAATAAAGAGAATGGAAAATAAATATATATAGTTATCATAGCATTGCTGAAACAACTAACCTAAAGGTGGCCTGAGGCTTTTGCGCAGTACTGTATTTCAGGTTGCCATTCATCTTTATGGTAAACTGGGACATTTAGAATTTTCATGAAGGACATGTTAAGTACCTTAACTGTTTATTTTTGCTTCCAATAAGTTCTTTCTGTTTTAGTCTCAAAATACTTTCTGACTAAATTTTCAGAATTCTCACTACATCATTATACTTATACCATAAAAGAGGGTTTTATGCACATTGCCCACAGGTCTGAGTCATGAGAGCTAAACTCAGCATCCACACTAAGATTAGGGTGAGTGTGCTGTGTATATGTGAAACATTACATTGTATGTGTCGCTGACTTTAAATGTGTTTATTGGTGAATAGACACATTAAATGGCCAGTTAAATTTATCGCAGCACATATAATTTTATTGAAGAAGGTAGTTCAATTCAAATTATCTTTTGTATACAATATCAACAGCATTCTCTATAGATCCATCGCTATAAGATTTTATTGAAGGATGACATGATCTATGGTAATTAAAAAATAACTATGCTGCTCAGGAGGCTGTGATCTGATAAGATGTCAGATAAGGTGAATCCTTCTCTTTGCATTTAATTTGACCTTACCAGTGATTTGTGATGTTTCAGTCTTCAGGAGAATTACCACTGGACAGCTGCTGACACGCACGCACACACTCACTCTCTCACACGCACACAGCAGTCACCAGAATAAAGGTGAACACAAAGACAGGCAGCAGAGCTCTTTATCAGCCTCAACTCATGGATGTTAAATCTGCAGGCTGGGATCTGTGGCTCAGCATGGACTGGGAATTTGTTGTTACATCACCAGCCTCCAGTTGAGTTACCACATAGCAGGATAACTTTTGTTTGCACAATTAAAAGTGCAGGCTTAGAAATTGACATTATTATACTTCCACGCTCCAGGAGTTGCACTTTGGGAAATCTGCTTTGCTGTCTCACGGAGTTAATGAGGTGACATACCTACTGCATTTCTTTAGTTCTCCCAAAGCATCCCACCACAGACAATCAGCCTGACTCATTGTGGAATGAATGGAGATGTTTCGCTTGCTGCTAAATCACTGGTACTGGTTCGCAGCATAGGCCAGAGTTTAGCAAGCGAAGAGCAAACTGTCACAAGAGATCTGGGCATTTGCATCAGTGTTTCCCTATGAAATGTATGTGTTTACACAAGAAAGATGCGTTTTGATTTTTCTTCCTGGTGGGCTCCTCACCTTTTCCTAACTGCAGCTTGAAAAAATCTCCTTGGTCTTTATAATATATTTTATTCTTTTACTATTATTAATTAATGTCTCATCAAAATGTTTTGTTATTTCACAGCTGTAACACGTGCCTTGCAGTATATGTATAGAAGTATTTACATTACTATTACGTTGCTAATCACTCAGCGGCAAAAGTAATTATTTACTTTATTGCTTTTTAGTTCGACTGATCATGAACAGCCACTTTAAACTTAGAGTCAAATAATAACATAAAGAATATATGAAACCTATTACTTTTACACTTCCTGTACATTCAGTAACTATGTCCGTTAAGTCGAATAAACATTTTATGCAAACACACCACAGCAAATTGTTACACCAATAGTTTGCTATTATTTTGAGAAGGTCCTAGTATTGGACAGTACTTAGATGCAGCATTTCCATTTCAGTTTCTAGGCACAAACATTTTCTAATGACCAATGTCCGAAACGCTGTCCTTCAGTGTACTTCTTTTAAATGTTTTGATATTTGGCATTTCTCTAACTTATTATAAAGACTGAATAACACGGAAAACAGAACAGGTCAACAGAAGGTACAATAACTGAAGGTCCCAATTTTTGTAGCATTGACTCAACATTTGTATCCATCACTTTAAAAAATTACCAGGTGCTCACATGGTCCCGGGATTTAGTTTAGTTTGCACAGTGTCCTTGATACCAACCTGTTATCAAACCATGAGAAAGATGGGACACAAATCGGCTCAGTGTAGCTGTGATTAGTAACTAATAACTTTACAGAGTGTTAAATTCATGCAATAAAGTATGAGAAGTAAGTACCGTAAATTCTGGACTATAGAACGCACCTAAATTTAAGCCGCACCCGCTAAAATTTAAAAAGTGTAACGACATGGGAATTAAATTTAAGCCGCACCGTGATTAGTAACTAATAAATTTACAGAATTTTGTTAAATTCATGCAATAAAGTATGAGATATTTGCTGTTGTGCGTCTTGGGTTGCAGTAAGAATAAAAACTGTGTTTGTTCCATCTACAGCCCCATCTGAGGGCTGCACACTCATGTAAAAGCATTCAAAACGCTTCGGCTTATTTTATTTTTTTTATTTTTTGCTGCAGGCTGTGTGAGACTGTGGTGCCCCTCGAGGACCCTATTATCACAGAGACCACCTCCACACTGCAGGAATGGGGAGTCTTGTGGAAGCAGCTTTATGTGGTCAGTAGCACTGTACTACAGAACATCTCACTCATACCAAAACTAAACGCTGAGCAATAAATGTGGAACTTTCCAAGATTTCCAAGGGAGATGGGAGAAAAACAGCTTTTGAGATGAAATGCATCCATTGTTTCATTTTCATCCTCCTTAGGGGGTTTGATAGAAGTGGCTTTTTCCAGTCTGGTTTTCTTACATGTACCTGAATTCAGCACCTGTTTCAACCAGGTCTGTCTGCGAGAGTAGCAAATATCCTGAGATAGAGGCCAAACATATAGTGACAGCTCTTTTAGATATTTCCTCAGCTTGTCATGCTGTCACCCTACATTTTCACATACTTTCTACGTAGAAATGGAAATAGTGGTTGGACTCAGATAATGGCCCACAGACCTGTCGCATGTAATTTCACGCTCTGTCATTCAGTCATTGATTGATCTTGGCCGGCCTCTCGTTGTTTTTGAATCATCTTAAGATCCACCACCTTCAGTCAGCTTTTACTTGCGCAACAAAAATGATTACTGGAAACCTAAAGCATCCTTAATCCTGCTAAGTGTCGAGGGGGCAGGCAGAAGTGTTGGTAGGGTTTTATGTTCGGAGCTGAGTGGATTCATTGCGGAGCTGGCAGCACATTTTTACATAACCTCTCACTGAGGACTGCTCATGCTCTGAGCAACTAAGGACCCTGAAGCACTGGGGTGGTGATGTAACTTCCTCTGAAGCTCAAATAATGTGAGGCACTGATTTAACAGTTCTTGTTTTGGTGCTCACCCCCTGTGTGAAATGGGCCATGTTGCCACAGTTGCATCCATATTAATAGGATGTAGCGTTGGCTGGATGTTGATAGATTTCACCTTATTGTTGCCAATTAGAATTCATGGAATTACTTCAGGGAGCAATGGCCTAAGTGTAACTGTGTATTCGTTATAATGTACGTAATTACTCCGGCAGAAGAGACGTCCGAAAAGGTCCATCAACCCTGACAAAAACCTTTGTTTTTCTGCAGCTACCAGCCTTTGAGAACACACAGTGTTTATCCTCATTAAATTTACACGGGCTTTGTGGCAGTGCCTAATCCTTGCATTTATGTAAACAAACCTGGGTGGTAATGTGGGTTCGTCTGACCATTAGGGAGAACTGAGAATGCCAGAATTAAAAGAGTCGTCCTTGGTTTATGGTAAGTGGTGATGGAATTCATTACAGTCAGGGGGGTCAAACCAGACTTAAAAGAATATATATATACTGAGTTTTTTAATTTTTTAATTAACAAAAGCAATGAGCTTATTCTCAGTGGCATCATCATTGTTCTGCTCCCTGCATAGAATGGCAGGAGTTAGAGTTTTAGTAATAGGGTTAATATGAATGCTACACGGAAGGAGACCATGCGTTCCAACATAAGTCTTTTTTGCCTATCAACAGAAACACAAGGTGGATCTGTTCCATAAGCTCCGTCATGTTATGAATGAGCTCATTGACCTGCGTCGGCAGCTGATCCAGGGTCACCTCGCCCAGGACCAGACTCGCGAGATCAAACGTCACATCACTGTGCGGCTTGACTGGGGAAACGAGTGAGTAACTCCTGTTCTGAGCGAATCGCTCGGCATTCGTTTTAAAATGTTGGCCACCTAAGAACACAGTATTTCCTTGGCACTCAAGAGATCTGCAATACTGACTGAGTGGGTGCATAATATCATCCTCTATGATGTAATTTTATGGTCATTTAGCAGATGAGTGAATCTCAAGCAGCTTAAAGTCAATGCACTTCCCCCTAGAGGAACTTTAAAGCCACACTCTTACTGTTGCCAGTTTCAAACTCCATCCCACTGAGATGCAAATGGCATCTGTAACAGAAATAAATATGGGAGGGCTCCAGCTCCACGGAGGTAGAGAATTAGGTGAAAGGGCTTTCAGTTTAATGTACAATTCATTTGCGCCATTGCACATACAAGTAAGCATATATTCACTTTGAACTGTATCATACTGGATTAATCCTTATTAGCGTATATTGTGCTTGAGTGTTAAGTATGATGGGAAAACACACTCGGAAGAGCAGCCTCGACTACAGGGTGTGTTTGCTGTGTGTAGACCTCGGTGCTCTGCTGTGCACATTGACCTTGGGATGTAGAGATCTGATTTCATGGTCAAAAGATCACAGTAGCACTGAGAGGACTCCATCTTTTGAGACTATAACATTTTTGGGGAAGGGTTACAATATGTGCAACAGCATAGCATGAGCCAGCAGTGCAGGTGAACAAAGTAGATTTACCTCAGTTCTGAACTGTAACTGAATGAAATATTTAATTTTGTCAGCATAAATTCCTGTTGAGTGGCTGCAAAGAGAAAAAAATGCCTGACATAACTCTAAATCTGGTGTAATATTGCATTTAAGAAAAAAATAGTTTTATATTTGAATAACAGTGATACTTGAAATTATAGCTTGTGCCACACTGGCAGAGAATACAACCATATTACTTTTACTTTTAACACAAGTCATGTGACCTTTTTCTTATTGTCTTGTGTTTGAAGTATAAGAGAAGTTAACCTGCTTCTGGCATTACATTAGGGCTCAAGCTTCTCATTTAACTCCTCGCCAGCAAGCAAATAAAAATGTTTCTTAAAATGTTGAAGAATTCCCATAATATTCTGTGTAGTAACTGGAGATGTCAGATACTGTAAGTTTAGTTCATATTTACTAAGATGTTTAAAGTGGCATATAACAGAAATAAAGTAGCTCAGAGTTATATGAAAGTACAGCACTTCAGTAAATGTACAAAATTATGTTTGTCATCTATATTATAAATATTTTTATTATGTAAAACCACCTCCATGTGAGAAATAATAACATTTTATTGTGTTGAAGATTTGTTCAACTTCTACTAGACGTTGCAAGGTGATGATGTTTGTCATTTCATAACCATGTTTTTTTTTTTACAATTTTACCCATCCTTCTCCAGGCACCTTGGGTTAGACCTTGTTCCCAGAAAAGAGTTTGAGATGGTAGATCCCGATCAAATCAGCGTATCAGAGCTATACAAACTGGTAAGTTGACTGAAATTATTCTTGAATCAATATACGCTGCCCAAACAAATTCCTTCATTTATGAAACAAAATAAATTAGTAAAATGACTGTGTTTTTCCATGGATGAAAGAAATGCCAATGAATAAATTTCTGTGGCATGCACAGACTCTATCTGTTGTCATGGCTCCAGCGATGCTGTTCTTAGAGATTTTTACCTCCTTTGTTTCATAGCTCATCCTGTTTTTGCATGGAGGTATTTGTTGTTGGATGTGTAGGGACGTTTGAATGCACCATTTACCAAATCACCCATAAGAAGGTGACTCACAAGAGAGCGCACGATTCAGCTGTTGGAGCTGCAACATGTGACCTGTTCTTTATGCTTATCCCACCGCCATACTGAGTGTGTCCCTTCTCTTGGATGCACGTGACTCCCATCTGCGTGATAGCTAGCAGTGCAGACATAATGCAAAGTGACAGGGGCCAGGTGAGGCAATGAGCAAACACATACTGTACGTATGAATTTTTTATTGTTATTTTATAAAATAAATTACATAATTTAGTTATGGTTGCTGTAAACCAGCAACCAGACTAGAGACTCATAAATGAATAAAGTCTCAAATGTATTTTGACTGTAGTGTTCTGGGATTTCCAAAACCATATGGGGGGAGCGAGCGGACACTTTCAGAAAGCAGATCCAATTTTAGCAATATGTGATTACGGCACAGATGTTATGAAATCTGATGTAATACTGCTGGAGACAGTTATCTAGAGGGGGATCCTTTCTGGTCAGTAGTTGAAGCTCCATATGCTGATCCAAACACTCTCCAACTGCCCCGCAGCCTCCCATTATCCTATTGCCATGTTCCTCAGCTTTGCACGCAGAATGTTTGCGCGCTAAATGCTCCGTCCAGAAACAACAGTGTAGCTCTTCCCTGCCAAGAAGCGGACTGTCGATGAAAGTGAGCTTGTTTTTTGGCAGGGCACGAGGCCTTGGCACGTCTTCAGGTAGGAGAGTAGAGGAGTTCTTTTAGGCTGCCGAGCACAGAGGTGTGTGTGGGCGGCTTTGGCTTTGTCTTCTCCTCACCCACACGCTCACGTTTTGCCTAGTGTGGGCTTGTTTTAGTGTTGCAGGAACAGTAGTATAGCCACTCTGCAACGTATGTAGGTGAAATATTGTCAGATTGGAAGCATCGACAGAGGGATTGCTCATGTTTGGTGTGTCTGAAGCTGCTATAAGGTAAATAAGTTTAGGGATGTGTGGGACGATTAAAGAATGAAACGACTGATCAGATGTTTTTCTTTTGAACTCTCTTTTTAGCATGTATCCAGCAGACACTGTGGTCAACAAAGCACAAATCAGGTATAAGCATTTTAAAGCTGTTTATGAACGAATCGCCCCTAGTTATACTCTGTTTTTACTGTCACTTGATATTTGTTTCCATAAAACACTATTCTGGACACCAAATGGAGTGTGAGGGTTGATTCCACTGGGAAAACTTGCAAATAATATTGTAGGTTGCTTTGAATGTCTATAAAATTTTACTTGTGTGGGAACACAAGTTTAAAAACTTTAAGAAATGCAATATTTTTAATGCAGAATTTTTGGCACAGTTGCATCAAAACCCTAGTAGATCCACCATAAATGCTAAACTGACCTCATCTTTACAAAGTTTTAGCTTCAAGTTAAAACACATTTATTATGATAAGCTGTAGTTTTGAATTATTTATCTTTGTTAGTATATTGAATGGTTGTGTATATAGTACGTACAGAATGTCACATACTTGGCCATTTAGCGATCACTTTCTTCTTCGTTCCCAGGGCGACAGCATTAGACAGCGCCACGGTGACAGCTGCCGTGTCCCCGTGTCCCACCACCTTTTCATTAACCTAAAGAGCTTTACCTACAACAGCATCAGCGAGGATGCAGACGTCTTCTTCTCTCTGTATGATACTCGCGAGGCCAAACAGATCAGGTATGTGGAGAGTTCCCACAGATGTGCATGGTCTAGCATAAAATACTGTGTTAATTAACAAGAAGGCAGACGGATTTGTCCTGCAGACTGATGGAGACATGTTGTGACTGACATTCTTTGCAGTGAAAAGTTTATGGTGAAACTGAACAAAAATGGAGGACCAAAGAACCCTGAGAAGGTTGATCGTCTGTGTGCTCTCTTCACGGTAACACCTTGTCCCTTTCAGCCTCAACACAAGTTTTCTACATTTTCTAATCTTAAATGCACTAACATGTTTTAATTCTCTGCAGGACCTGAGCAGTAAAGACTTGAAGAGAGACCTTTACATTGTTGCACATGTCATAAGAACTGGTAAAGAAACAGCGTGCACATGTTTATTTACTTATTAAATATAGAGTTTTGCTCTTAGTGACTCGTTCTCCTTGTGGTGTCCAGGTCGTATGCTGCTAAATGACTCGAAGAAAGGCCCTCCTCACGTGCAGTACAGACGACCTTATGGCTGCGCTGTTCTTGCCATGAGTGATGTTTTTCACACCATAACAGACCTCAAAGAGGAGAAGGACTTTGTGCTTAAAGTTTATACGTGAGTATATCCTTCCCAAACCCTTCTTTCCTTCCTTCTTCTTGATTAGAAAGTCCTCTGAGATGTTCAAGTGTGACACAGAGTATTATCATAAAGATAATTTGTGCACGACAACCTCGTGCTTTAGCATTGATGTGCGCTCTGTTCTGACAACAAAAATAATGAAGTGTTCTCTGGAAAATCAGTAGCTGCTCACCCCAGGCCGGAGATAGGGCACTTGGAGTGTTGCCACCGAGAGCCACTCCTGTACACCCGCCGTCCCAGTGAAGGGAGGAGACACGGCGGAGGAGCGGGGGAAGAGACCGAGAGCGATGACACACAGATAATTGAGCAAAGTTTGAGGAGGAAGAGGGCAAAGCTCAGCATTTTCTCTTGTCAGTCAACAGCTTGAATGTCTCCTTGTGTCTGTCGTGTCCTCGTCAACGTCCTCCCTGGGTCAGAGTTCATTCATATGCTTCGCTGTGCGCAGTGTGACATTTTTCTTGCGTAGTATTTTCAGGGTAACTCTACGGCTCAGTGCAAAATAAAGCCTTCCAAAATAGAAAGCTGTCGTTTTTGTTGGATTTCTCTGCTGAGACAAAGAGTTCTTCGCTGCAAAAATCAAGCAGTGATTCAGCGCTGAGCTGCCTCCAAACTGTCGGCTCCTATAACGCTCCAGTCTGTGCATTTCCCCGTGCCTTTCCCAGCGGCCCACGGGCCCACAGTAATGAAAAAGGCTGGTAGAGAGCTGGCTGTCAGCTTTGCTTAGTGTGCTCTGCATTTGGGCTAATGTGCTGCTTGATAGCACCTCCCCCTGCTGCTACCTTTTCTCCAGGAGGAAATCAGCTCTGGGACACATGCTGTTCATGTAGTCCCCATGCACACAATCCTGATCCCTCAATCTGGACCCACTAATGGCTGTGTTGTTAACAGTCTTTTCCCAACTGTCTTCTCTCTCTAGGTGTAACAATGAGAATGAGTGGTACCAGGTACACGAGAACATCATCCGCAAGTCCAACACCAAGTACTCAGCTCCCAGCACCAACTATGGTAAATATGGAGCCTCTGCAGATCTGTAAGAATTTTAATCTGCTTTCCTCTTTGTTAGAACAAGGAGAAAAAGAATAGCATTTGTGGTTCTCAGAGCACTGAAATATTCTTTCTAGAATCAGTGTCTTGGTTCCTCTGGATAATCCACATATCACGCTGTCATCAGTTTCAATACGAGCTGTTTCCTTGGCAGGAAACAGCTCCACAGAAAGCAGTGCACAGTGTGTGTGGATTATTTTAAGAACCTGCTTAAAGGTAACTGAGAGTATAGATTTTTCCAATAAGGGGGAACACATATTTTTAGATCTATGCTTATATAAAGTTATCGCTGATATTGTTGTAAATTACTTGACAGCACTGTTGTAAAGTTTCTTCATACATTCTGATATTTAACAAATTGAATTAAAATGTCTTTACATGACATGATATTCCATATTTCACACTTTTGACTGCTGCTGTTGTAACCAGCTCAGTCGGTGGGTTAGCTCCTCTGATAAGATACTGCAGTTCATTATGTGAATTTTATATAATACACTATAATACACTTGCCGTGTAGAAACGTGAAACTTGGACTTACTGTAAAGCTGAACAATTCACCATTAACTTCTTTTTTCATGAGCAGCTCAAAGTTTAAACTATGACTCATGCCTCACCAAAATCTGTCACGAGATTTGTGGGTACCCATATTTTCAGTTGCTACTTTATGTAATTCCACAACACCATTTTTTCTCCTCCCTCCCTCTGTTCTCCCTGGCTGTGATCACGTCTCTCCATCCACTCTTATGTCTTCTGTCTTCTCCTCCCCCACAATGTGACTAATGTCCCTTTAAAACCCCTCTATCCCTCCCTTCTTCCGTCCTTCTTTTTTGTCCATTTGCCTTCTTTACTTTAATTCTATTTCTCTCCAACAAATTCACACCTCTTCATTCGCCCTTTTCTCCCATTTACACCCCCCCGTCCCTCCCCAGGCCTCATAATTTCCCTGCAGCTGCTGCGGGGTGACCTGGAGCAGATCAGACGAGAGAACCAGCCTGTGTTCAACAGGGCACTGGCACTGACACGCAAACTGGGCTTCCCAGATGTCATTCTGCCAGGTGAGAAGGAGAAAGAGCAGTAGGTAACGGGTAAAAGATGAGGAGAACAGAGGCCAGATGGTTTGGAGGAATTAAAAGCAGGGAGGTCACAGATAGGTACAGATGATGAAGGACGCGAGGGATAGAGCGAGAAAGCTGAAGTTACGGAGTGTAAAACATCGTGGGAAACAACAATAGAAAGCTGAGAGTAGAGACTATTGGTGGTACAACAAAGTATTAATCATATTTTATAAAATGTTACTGCTTTACTGCTGTACATGACAGCTGTAGCTAAAGCTAAGTTTTCATATTTGAATTTTATATTCTGGACACTCCTTAATATTGGTCAAAGATTAAAGCAGGGGCTCTTAACCCTTTTTGCTTTATCTTCTTTTACCATTTAGTCTGTGTTTATTTTCTCTCTCATTTACTTCATTTACTGCGTTTGGAATATGCCATGTTAGGGTAGTTTTTTAGTCACTGGTTTATTGGAGACTCTCAGCTGTTCTCTCCCAGTTTTTGTGAGATTGACATTCAGGTCAGGTGCTGAGCGTATTAAAAAGAGCAGAGGTCTTAAAAGTAACTCAGAGACAGAGAAAGGGAGACGTATGTGTTTATTTCGGTGTATTTCATCAGCTAGCTCTGCTTTTTGTCAACTAGAAATGTATGATCCTCTCCAGCTCTTTGCAGTTAGCCTGAAATACCTCCTAATATCACTGCCTGTGACTCAACTGTCCCCAAGGAAATGACTCGGTTATAAATAACTGTTATCTGCTTTTATAAATAACTGCAATATCTTCCTCCACTGTTGTCACTGATATTTATTCCATTAAACTGTGACCTCACAAAAGGTGCTCAGGCAGTCATTATCTACAGCGAATTACAACTCAGTGGGTTGGTTTTTCATTGACAAAAAACTGTGACGTGTGGTGAACATCTTACACATCTGCACAGCAGCTTGATTTATGCTGTACACTAAAAGGAACAGGGGCCGACTTGGGCATCATATCTCATTAGCAATGTGACGGCAGGGAACATGTTTGTTAGTCTTCGAAATTCATGGAAATGTTTGCCTTGTAGTCCACGGCAACACTGATCCACAAGCCACAAGGCTCGGGTTGTTCTGTGAGGCAAAATAAGTTTTCCACTAAATGAGGATAATGCTTCTATAATGTTGTTTACATGTAAAACTGGCGGAATTCTGACGCAAAAGTTTGTCCTAATTGTCCTAGGTGACATACGCAATGACCTCTACCTGATCCTGGAGCGAGGGGAGTTTGAGAGGGGTGGCAAGAGTGTCCAGAAGAACATTGAAGTCACGCTCTACGTACTCTATGCCGACGGGGACACACTCAAAGTATGACACATGCATACACGACTTATTATGGATGAGCAATTGCAAACGTCACCAAAACAATGTGCCATGTTCCTTTTCTTCCCAGGATTGCATCAGTTTGGGCAGCGGGGAGCCAAACACGAGTGAATATCGCTCTTTTGTCTTGTACCACAACAACAGCCCTCGCTGGAGTGAGATGGTCAAGCTGCCCATCCCCATAGATCGCTTCAGAGGATCCCACCTACGCTTCGAGTTCAGACACTGCTCCAGTGAGTCAGTCATGCAGCCCAGTGGCAGCCGTCCCTCAGTACATGAGTTTATTAAGGCAGACTGAATCACGCTCAGAGCTGTGTGATTTGTGCAGTGTAATTACATTGTGATGTGCTTTCCTTTAGCTAAGGACAAAGGGGAGAAAAAACTGTTTGGTTTTGCCTTCACCCCTCTGATGAGAGAAGATGGGACCACGCTGTCAGATGAGAGCCATGAGCTGTATGTGTACAAGGTATGAACAGTAATAATATTCAGCCACAGGTCAGATTTTTTTTCATTGTATGGTTTGTGGGCATTGGGGAGCTGATATGAAGACCTTCCAGGAGGGGTGGGACAGTGAAAGCACATTCTGGTTCACATTTAGCTTTGACCTATGTTTATTTCAATCTTCGAAGTTAAAAGATGATGTAATTAAAGTTTGCTGCTTTCTACAAGTTTTTTTTAATTTCCTCAGCCCTGAGCTCTGTCTCTCATATGTAACATATTTTAAGGACACTTCAACACTGAGTTTGCAAAAAGCACCTGAAGGACTCTCACACTCTGAGGAACAAGATTCTCTGTTCTGATGAAATCCCAGATTGAATTGTTTGGCCTCAATTTGAAAAGGTTATGTGGGGAGGAAACCAGCCACCGCTCATCACCTGGCTCATACCATCCCTACAGTGAAGCATGGTGATGGCACCGTTGTGCTGGGGGGTGGTCTTTAAGGGTTGAGGAGAAGCTGAATGGAATAAAGTACCGAGATATCTTCATTGAGAACCTGTTCCCAGCACTTAAGACCTTCCAACATGACAACAAATCTCAGCACACAGCCAAGACAACACAGAAGTGGCTTAGGGACAACAGTGAATGTCCTAAAGTCCAAGTTCTCCATCTGATGATAATGGATTGTTTCATTCCAAACTGTCTTCACATCTTCTCTGACTTTCCTGTCTCCCCAGTGTGATGAGAATGCCACTTTCAGTAACCAGGGACTCTACCTGAGTCTACCCTGCTGCAAAGAAGACTTCAACAGCTGCCCCAACCTGCCAGCCAACCTGCCTTTCCAGAGAAGCCCCAAAGAGACTTTTTGGGTCTCCACGATACTCTGCTCCACCAAATTCACACAAAACGGTAATCTTACACCGTCCGTACTCTCCGCTGTGTGCTCCTGTTCCCGATCGATTTAATTAAAAGTGCGATGTTCTGTTTTCAGTGGACCTTCTGGCCCTGCTGAACTGGAAGGCCCATCCGGACAGAGTGTTGGACATCCTCGGACGACTGCGTCAGATCAGCGGAGAGGAGATTGTCAAGGTCGCCGTCTTAACATTTTGCGTCTAACGATGGGAAAGGATGTAAACACCACGAAGCTGTTAAACTCTAACTTCAACAGCATTTAAGCGTTTAAGGACATTTTTGTTTCTCAAAACAGCTATATTGATTATTTGTGATGATATAGTTTTCAATGGGTCACAGGATTTTATGTTTTAGATTTTATTCACAATTCAAGTTGACATTTATAAGTATTCCTTTCTGTGTAAAAACCAGCACTCTCACATCATCACTTCGGAACTAGAATAGGCTTTACTGTTTTCGGATGAAGGGGCTACCCTTTGTTTCTATTTCAGTTACCATCAAAGCCTTTAATGTGATGCTTGTGCTGAGAGTTGTTGCTTATTTCCTCACAGTTCTTGCGAGATGTCCTGGATACGCTCTTCTGTCTTTTAGATGACAACACTGATAAATATGGGCCGCTGGTTTTCCAGTCACTGGTAGGAGATTTAAAGAGCCACTGTAACTCTACTCATAAATTAAATTATGCATGCTTTTATGAGGAATAAGGCATAACTGTATTAAAAACGTCTGTGTTCAGGTGTTCATCATTAACCTGCTCAGGGACAGTCGGTTCTACCACTTCAGACCAGTCATGGACTCCTACATTCAGAACCACTTTGCTGGAGCTTTGGCATACAAGTAAAACATTTTACGTTTTTCTTTCTAGTGATTCTGTTCAAAGCAAAATACAACAATCTGAATTTAAATACCTGCAAAATCTGGCGTAATATTAAGGCTCATCATTTCTGCAGGGAGCTGATTCGATGTTTGAAGTGGTACATGGACCGCTCAGCTGAGGTCGTTCGACAAGACCACATCCAGGAGGCCATGAGGGTAAAGTGTCACACACACATCCTTCTGATTCAGTCTTAGAGTGGAATAATAAGACAAGTCTCTCCTGGCTCCTTCTACTTGGATTGCTTAAAAAAAAAGACTTGAGGAATTGCTCAAATAGACGAGCCGATAAGGAATAATGTGATGGCCAATAATGTGAGGCCCGAGGAAGTGAATTCCCTGCTGAGGCAGAAGCTAATGAAAGGAGGTTTTAAAAAAATCTCTGCAGATATTGATGTGTGCACAGTGCAATGAGATCATGTGAAGAGATGTTGTGTTATTGGAAACATTTCTTTTGTGTATCGATTTTTATCCCCAAACCTGTTCAGCGCTCAGGGCTTATTCTTTCTTAGGGAACTGATATTAAGATATGGCGTGTACCTTAGCTGACTGCATGTCTCTTCCTGCCAACCACCCCATCAGGCTCTGGAGTACCTGTTCAAGTTCATCGTCCAGTCTCGCATCTTGTATTCGAGAGCCACGTGCGGGATGGAGGAGGAGCAGTTCAGAGCGAGCATCCAGGAGCTCTTCCAGTCGATACGCTTCGTCCTGAGCCTGGACAGCCGCAGCTCAGAGAACCTGGTGTTTACGCAGGTCAGATAGTCGACACTCGCGATGGACGTGTTCATTGTCTCCTGCTTTGCAGTCTTAATTTATCTTTAGTTAGAAATATTTTTTTTAATTTGTTCATCCTATTAGTTTGCTTTCATGTTTCATGGCTGAGTTTTTCTTCGCTAACTGGTTTCTCATTTCACTCTTGTCATTTGTTTCACTTTTCATTCTGTACATTCTGTGACCGATGCGTCACTCCCTTGCCCCCCGTGGCCTCATCCTTGGCCTGCTCTCGGACAGTTTAGGGATGCGATCAGGTGCATGCTTCTCTGTGGTCATGCTCGGTGGCTGTGGTCCATCTCAGTCTCAGCGCCCCCCTGTGCTGGTTTCACAGTGCAGCAGAGGCTGTGTGCCAAACAGCCTGCTCAAACTGGATGATGTATTCTTAAGTAACAGATATGCAGTGAGTGGTTTAGATTTGGCTATTTTACAGATTTTTTCAGGTTATGTGTAGAAACCGATCTATGGCTGTACATTAAGACCTGTGTTCTACATCTACTGGTGGTTTTGCCTTTTGGAGTGTTAATAGCCTTTTAATTTGCGGCCAGTCTTTGCAATGTCATGGCAATTTTATAATGTTTAAAGTGGCATTCTTTGTGGATTTTTTTATAACAAGCTTTATATTCCATGAGTATAAAATCCTTCTCCGTGCTGTTTGTTTCCCCCCTCAGGCAGCACTGTTGAACAGTTTCCCAGATATCTTTGATGAGCTGCTGCAGATGTTCACTGTTCAGGAGGTAGCTGAATATGTTCGGGGCACCCTGGGGAGTATGCCCAGCACAGTGGACATTGGCCAATCCATGGATGTAGTGAAACTTCAGTCTATCGCTCGTACTGTTGAGAGCCGGCTCTTCTTCTTCCCTGGTGAGACAAACATGCACGTTTCGTGTTTTGTAGAGAAGGTGTCTCCACAGGTTACCAGAACAACCTTGTACGTAAGTCTGATGTGCGTACAGGTTCATTCTCACTCGGTCTCCTCCGCTTTGGTTTTCTTTTATTCTTCTCTCAGAGTCTCGAAGTATTTTGCTTCCAGTGGTTCTGCATCACATCCACTTGCATCTGCGCCAGCAGAGGGAGCTGCTGATCTGCTCTGGAATCCTCAGCAGCATCTTTTCCATAATTAAGACTAGCTCCATGGTACAGTACATTTACTGGATGAGAAAATTCAGTATAAACTCTTATTTCCCTATTTATACTTTTGCTCATGGCGACACAGCTGTAGTTTTGCTGTTAACGTAGATATCCTGTGTCCTTGTGCTTGTTCTCGGTTTCTCAGGAGTCTTCGGTTCAGGAGGAGGTGGAGATGATGGTGGAAAGCCTTCTGGATGTGCTGCTGCAGACTCTGCTGTCCATCATGAGCAAGTCTCACTCTGTGGAGACATCCAGAGGACAACGCTGTCCCCAGTGCACTGCTGAGATAACGGTAACCTTCAGCTCAGTTCGCCTTTTGGATGCTAAATAGAAAAAGAGTTTTAAAACTTTTCAGTTGATCAAGCCAAAAAAAAAAAGTGATTTACATTGTTATTCTCTTTCATGCAGGGGGAGTATGTTTCCTGTCTACTCTCTCTGCTCCAACAGATGACTGAAATCCACTTTCATCATCTTCTAAACAATTTTCACAGCAAGGAGGAGCTGAAGGTAGGAAACTCTCTGGGCCGCAGAGCTGAGCTGGGTTATACTGCAGCATTATGCCGTGTCCTGCTAACTACTTAGTCCGCATAAACTTTTTATTTCACTGCAGGAGTTCCTGTTAAAGATCTTCTGTGTGTTTCGCAATCTGATGAAACTGACTATCTTCCCCCGAGACTGGAGTGTCATGCGGCTGCTAACTAGTCAGTGAGTCTGCTTTTCCATTTCTGTCATGCAGTCTTTGTTCCATAGATGGGAAAGGGAATACAGCCAACCATTAGATCAGGCTCTCTTCAGATAATCTCTCTCTGAAGGTGACACTTGTGTTGCAATTTTTTTTTCATCTATTTTTGGCAGCTACCTCCTTTGTAAGCTGACAGTGTAATGTTTGCTTTCTGCAGTATCATTGTAGTGACAACACAGTTTCTATCTCCGGCTCTGCACAAGAACTTCTCAGAGGCAGATTTTGATTTCAAGGTATGTGTCTGAACGCAGGGGTTATATTTAGGAAATCCACTGCACCAAAAAGCACTACACTTAAATATCTCCTGTTTATTTTCAATGAGTAAATATTTGGAGCTGGTATTATTTGATTGGTGTAGCATTTTTTAAAAGAACAATCTATTAATTGTACTTGTCTGTTTGTGTATCAGGTGTGGAACTCCTTTTTTAGTCTGACTGTGCTTTACATCAACCAGCCCAGTCTCCAGTTGGAGGCACTCGGCCCTGCTAAGAGAAAGAAAGTCCTTGACAAGTACGTACATACAATATTTACTCACTGTGCTCCAGATTTATTATCTACTATTTATTTGTAACTCTCTACATCTGACTGTCCACCTTTATTTGTAGACATGGAGATATGAGAGTGATGATGGCATATGAGCTCTTCAGCATGTGGCAAAAATTAGGTGCGTCATCATCAGTTTTTGTGTATATCTACAGAAACACTGCACCCCCCCTCACTCCAAATACAAACATAATAACACTATATCACAATGAAACACCTGCAATCAGATCTTTATGAGACGAGAGAACAATGACTCAAGTGCAAATCCCTCTTCAATCCAGGTGACAACAAGCCCCACTTTATTCCGGGAATGATGGGACCCTTCCTGGGAGTCACCTTAGTCCCTCAGACAGAGGTTCGGAATATCATGATCCCAATTTTCCATGACATGATGGATTGGGAGCAGAGGAAAAACGGCAACTTCAAACAGGTCATTATAATAACACTGCAATACACATTGTGCGCCGTGACAGTTGTTGTGATAAAATTGGGCATTTTTTTGTCACACAGCATGCCCACATCTTGTGGCTAATTGTGTGTGTGTGTGTGTGTGTTTGTGTGTAGGTGGAAGCAGAGCTGATGGATAAGCTGGACAGCATGGTGTCAGATGGCAAAGGCGATGATAATCACAGAGAGCTCTTCAGCCTTTTGTAAGCATGAACCTATGTTCAGTGTGAAGTGATATTCCAAATAATCCTGCTCTCATGGGATATTCTTCTAACATATTTCTATGTGTTGCTTGGCTGTCGCACACCAGGACTCAGCTCTTTGGTCCATATCCAAGGTGAGATGTAATGCTGGCACAACCAAAGCCAAGACACATTTCGATTCATATCTATTTTCTTTCTGTGGTCCTAGTCTTTAGTAAGGACACCTTGTGTATTGTGTTTACAGCCTGCTGGAGAAGATTGAGCAGGAGACCTGGAGAGAGACGGGAATCTCATTCGTCACATCAGTCACAAGACTGGTTGAGCGAATACTGGATTATAGGTGTGCTAATCGTTAAAAACGTTGCACATTTTAACACTACTGAACTGTTTTACACACTTAGAAATTTTTTTTGATATACATTTAGAGACTGCATGAAAGGGGATGAGGGGGAGAACAAGAAGATTGGTGGTTCCGTTAACCTCATGGTGAGACATTTTTGAGTTTTTCTGTCTGCATCTGAAACATAAATGAATACTTCAAGGGTCATTAAAGATTTAATCATTTGTTTTATTCTAAATTAAATCCCAGAATTTCTATAAGTCAGAGATCAACAAGGAAGACATGTACATCCGTTACATCCACAAGCTGTGTGACCTCCATCTCCAAGCAGAGGACTTCACAGGTAACAGAGATACGTCATTTTTTTGCTGCACTATGTGCTTTATGGCCGAGACTTTGTGCTAGCTGAGTGGTATTTTTGTTTGCAGCCTCACAAAGTCAAGCTACGGCAACATGTGGGATAGGCATTAAAGGCTTTTGCCCTGCCTTTGCCTTATTGCTCTGCATGTGATGTCTCCCTCCTTTCATTTGGTTTGAGCCTTAGAAACACTTGGAGCAGATGTGGAATAGATGCTGCAGAGAAAGGTTTATCCCTGCAGTGCAAAGCAGAGCCGAAGTCATGATTGGTGGTGGTCATGCAGTTCGTTTGGTTAGACTCTGCACAGCATTGGCCCACATTTATAATAACTCATTTTATCTGGAAGGATGTCTTCACATGGCGTGGACCCTGTTTCACATTTATTTCCAGTTTTTGATCTGTTTTCTGAATTTGACTCGGCTTTTTTGTTTGCAAAAGATTCAGTTCAGTAATCAGTCAGTTTGAAGGGCTGAATTGCATTCTGGAATTCAGTTTATGAATACATTCTTTTTTCATGTCCACAAGCAGCAGTAAAGGAGGGATGCTGCTTGCCAGTGACAGAGGTCAATGTCATTACAGTGTTAACAATAGCGAAGTGTTTAGTAAGAATCCACACGACTTTGTGGAAAGCAGGTGTTTGCTGAGTCGCAGTTTATTCTTACGCTATTGGTCCATGCTGCCTCCTGTTCGCAACACCGTGAAATAATCATTTCACCAGGTGCAATCTCCTCGGACTGCACCCTAAGGACTGCTTGAGTGTATTCAGACTGTGTTTGAGTGACATCTCCTTCATGCTTGAGTTAATTTTTTTTGCTTCTCTCAGAGAAAATGTTTATCATTATCTTTTATGACTATTATTAGCACATGCTGACCCGTGGCCTCGTGTAGATCCCGACAAAGCTTCATCTAGGTTGGTTAATTACTGAGAGAATCTGAGATTATGTGTATGTTTGCAAGGGTTTTAAAGGTGATTGCCTCAGACTTAGGTTGTTTTTTTAGCCAATTCTTCTCTGTAGATAATAGAAATAAGCCCTCAGCAGAGTCTTGGGACAGCAACTTATGAAAACTGATGAAACTCCACCACAACAGACTGGATGCCTTACTCAGGCATGGATGAGCAAGGTAATAGATAAGACAAGATGTCACAATAGACAGGTCGAAGAAAGAAATAAATATGTACTTTGCAACAACCTTTTTTGTTTATCTTATAATTCTGGGATTAAAATCAGGTGTTCAAAGTTACACCAGGATGTAGAAAATATTTAGTTTGAAGGGTCATTATAGGAGTTAAGCTTAATACCGCAACTCTCAGTGATGAGGATACAGTTTTGTGTACATGGGTTCTTGCTGTACTCGCACTGTTGGCAGTGCTACAGTAGCTTTATTGTGTGCATGTGAATGTAGCCAAATATGACAAATTGAATTTAGCCTTATCCATCACTTCAGTAAAACAAAAAAACAGGCAGCTGGCGAGATAATTAACACACATTTTAGTCTTCTGCTGAGTTGGCTGTGAATGCACATGTGGGCATTCTGCGAATCATTGTCTGCCTGAAAAACATTTGTATTATACAGAATGTCACCAGATGATGTCATCGAGTGGCTTGTTTTGTTTACCAGCACCCCAAAGCCCAAAGATATTGGACTTATTTCATGAGAGATTGATTCAATATCCACCTGTGTTTTCAGATTTAAATGTGTATCCAGGAAGAAACTCCAAATCTTGGAGTTAATATTTAGGACATAAAATCTTTTACATATCCCTCTTTTCTGTGTGAGTGCTGTCTTGATCCCATCTAATGACTGGACAGACCAGGGCAGCCATTTAGTAAAACTGACAGAAAACAATTAAAATAAGAGAATTTTGCATCTTTTCTTTTGAAATGTGTTGTAACAGAGAGTAGATGGTATTATTTCAACTGTGCAGGTGCTCACTGCACCTCCGGCCACCAACTCTCAAAAACAAACCCACTGTGCTCTTGGCAACTTGGTTTCACTGACTGTGCTTTGTGTCACATGCCATCTGTTCCAAACGGGCCAGCTCATGCCAACTGTGCAACATCTGTAGCTTTACAACGCTGCAGCAAATGGCAGCCATACAGTTTCATTGCGATGACCTTTGACCTGTATCTCCCCCCCCCACCACCACCACCACAGAGGCAGCATTCACCCTGCTGCTGTACTGGGAGCTGCTGCAGTGGGAGGACCGACCCCTGAGGGATTTCCTCCACTACCCCTGCCAGAGTGAGTGGCAACGCAAGGAGAACCTGAGTCGTAAAATCCTCCACTACTTCAACAAGGGCAAGGCAAGTGAATGTTTTATAGCCTTTTCTCTTCTTTACTCCTGCCTTCGCTGCCTTTGACGCAGTATTTCAGGTGGATGGTAAAGGCCTCTCAGTCATTTGTGACCCATTCTAGGACTTGTCTGCACTGAAGATGAACCAAACACTGTAAAATATTAAAATTAAGGCAAAACCAAGTTATCTTTATAGTGATAGAACAGTTTGAGTAGCTTTTAATCTGCAGTGCAGCTGTTCCGGAGCATAATTTATCTTTTTATTACCTGATGCCGTAGTGTCAAAAAATACATAGTATTTCCAAAAATTATAATTTGTTTTGATATTATAATGTATTTAATCTAGTCGCTACTATACCACACCCAATAATTTACTCAAATAACACATCAGTGTACAGTGTAAAAATACTAACTATACAGTGAATATACTCCTAAAAACACTTATAGGTCAAAATATTCAAAATCTATAAAAAACTATTAAATAACTACTATAAAAAATACATGCAGAGAGTTTTATTATTATATTATGATTGAGGTGCCTGTATGTTAATGTTTTTATCACTTTAACGTTGTGTCTCATGTGGATGGAGCACAGGATGAGCAGTTCTGACTGAGAACCAGAGTAAATGTACTTAGTTACCATCCACCACAGGGTCGATGGCAGCAGCAGCGTGGTGCGACGTGTACGAGCTGACATTACTTTGGCAGATAATCTGTGTCATGACAGTTTAATATACTAAAAAAGAACACTGAATATCACAATATGAATACTGACGTGTACTCTTGCTTACATCACAATACTATTTTGTAAGGCTTAGATGTCTGCTTTAATCTGATTTGCTTCCCAGAATCACTCCACCCTGGCTGGTATTCATCTACAAAATTAAATTAGTTCACTGGTGTCTGTGCTTTAGAGAGGACAATGCCCCCCGGACTCTGGGAGCAGCTGAGAAAGAAATAAAAGTGGCCTCCTTCATTAACTTTTAGTCATCTCTTGTTTTTATTGCTGCTCTTCTTTTAAAATAAAAAAAAAAAAACAATGAAGAAGAAGCTGCTCTGATTCTGTAAAATCCCCGGCTGCTTCGGGTGTTAAGGTTCATTCAGGATAAACTGAAATGAATGTGTTGGCAGGATGGTGAACACATTGAATGTGTGACGTAGAAAGAGAACTTGAAAATATTCACACTGCACAGACATCTGCAACTGGAGTTTTATTACATTAGAAAACTTCTATAAAGGTATAGAAAGTGTGTTTGTAGATAGAAGTATAAGTCTACATTCTTTATGATTTTATATAATCCCTATTAACGGTTTTCAACATTGCTGAGTCTCAGAATTTCTACTGATGCTTGAAGTAAATAACCTGCTTTGAAGGCTTGAGTTTGTTCAATTTCAACAAACACAGTTTCCCATGAAAATTGTGGATTTTAAAATAAAATTTGCAATGAATTAAACTACTTCAATTTTTGTCTTGTTGCGCATACTTTTAAATAATTCAGTAACTCTTCCAATAAGCTATAAGGTAGAAGCCTTTTGATTAAACATTTATTACAATATAAAATATTTGTTTACACATGTGCAGATACATGTTTATATACTGTACATACAACCTCAAAAAAAGGAGAAGAAGCCTGAGGTATTAATCAAGTTCTTTTCATAATCACGCACATTTTAATAATATTGCTGGTTTTAGCTGTGCCCTCAGTAAATGCAGTATAACTGAGTAGAACAAGAATCCCATACTTGTCTTTTAAAAAACAAGGTACAAATAAATTTGCATCCAGGTATTTTTACTGGACTAAACTATTTCCCTTTGCTGTGACTTTATTACATTTCAGAGTAAATAACTGTACTGATTTTGTTTGGTAACTGTGTTTTTATGATTCCAATTCATAATAAAAATGCAGCATAAGACTTGATTGATCCCTTGTGTGAAATTCCAACGTACCCAGCAGTATACAACATACTTCCTACAATACTGCTTATGATGCTTATTTTTGACAGATTTTTGAATGCTCCGTGTAGCTCTGTCTCATGCCGCAACGGTTCTTCCTGCAACACAGTAAATGTGTGTTTGCAGTTCAGTCCAGTCACTCGTGTTTACTACTTTTCAATACATAAAGCACACAGAATACTCTATCCTATATACAGACATGGAAAAGGAAAAAATATATATATTTATATATACTCCATCTCATTTTCATCAGCTCCAAAGTTTCACAAGTTTCCAAACTTTACCACATTAACTTTTGTTTTGTTGCTTGTTTGTAAAGGACATATTAATCTTGTGTCTTCCATTCACCGCGAGTCTCATTCATACATGTCTTTGCAGTGCTGGGAATATGGAATCTCTCTCTGCCGGGAGCTGGCTTTCCAATATGAGACTTTATATGATTATCAGAGCCTCAGCTGGATACGGGTAGGCAAAGTTTTGCACGCTCCCTCTTTCTGCTGTTAATATCTAACGAGCATCCTCTGTGATGCTGGAAGGGGATGTTTTCAGCTCCCTTTCACTGCCGTCCTCTGTTATCTGGGGCAAAGTACGTATAACATTATGTCCTAATTACTTGTGCACTCCCACACTCATCAGGAAATGCAGGGGATGTACTAATGTGTGCGATGAAATCATTATTTACCATGACTCCTATGTTTATCATCCTGTGGCAGAAAATGGAAGCGGCATATTATGACAACATCATTGAACAGCAGAGGATTGAGCCTGAGTTCTTCCGAATGGGCTTCTACGGCAGGAAGTTTCCTTTCTTCCTCAGGGTAAGACTTTATAAATCTAGTCTGATCTTGTCTGTCCTGACATAGATGTGATTCTTCTGTTGTGCAGAGCTACACAGCTCCTTCAAGCCTCAGCAGGAGACAGTGTCAGCTACAGTTGCTTGCGCAGGACAGAAAGCCTGGATGGGAGTTTGAAGTTAAAAATGAGACTGAATATGTAACAGTGACTCTTCAGCCATTTCCAGCGGCAGCATATAATCTGTCTTTCTCTGCAGAACAAGGAGTTTGTCTGTCGTGGCTACGACTACGAACGTCTCGAGGATTTCCAGCAAAGGATGTTGGGGGAATTCCCGCAAGCCATCGCAATGCAGCATCCCAACCAACCTGACGACACCATCCTGCAGAGTGATGCTCAGTGTATCCCAGACCAAATCGGTTTTGAATGTTAGAAAACGAGTTTTGAAGTTTTTACCATGCAAACTGCTTCCATTGATTAGTCGACCACTTGTTACAGCATTGCAGTTTAGACTGTGTTATATTTGTGTAGGTCATTACAGAAACACAGTCAGAGTTTCCAAAGTCAGACAGTGAGAACAAATATTCTTTGTGAGCTTTTTCTTTGAATGTGCGTCCTCTGTCTCTCTTCCTGTCACTTCCTTGACACTGGGATTCCAGATTTGCAGATCTATGCAGTGACTCCGGTGTCAGACATCTCTGATGTGCCTCAGCTGGAGCGCGTGCCTGAGAGGATCAAGAGCTTCTACCGCATAAACAATGTCAGCCGTTTCCACTATGACAGGCCTTTTCACAAGGGGCCCAAGGACCGCGAGAATGAGTTCAGGGTACGTTGAGGCAGCAGTGCCACTCTCACCCATCTCTGCCTCACAGTTTTTCACAGAAATACTTGATTCATTTTTTTATGAAATGCATCAAAATATGTAAAAACTATTCATGCTATTATTTTTTTCGAACAAATCGGGCATTTCAGGTGAGGAAAGTAGGCGTAACACCCTCTGGTGGCCACAGTGAAAAGCTTAGAAAAAATCTAAAAGCTCAGATTTAATAGATACTAAAGGAGAAGGTTACAGTGCTGCACTTCATTGTATTGGCAAGTGTCTATATGAACACTGAAAAGGTTTTGTTTGCTGTAATTTCTGTCCTGGAAATATGTGTTCTACATTCTCATGTATTGATCATGCATCAGGAATGGATTTCTTAAAGGTCAATGTGATCCAGAGAAATAATTTCAGAAAACAAATCCTGTTGGAATATTTATTTGGTCACATATTTCAGAAAATGTGAACATTTCCCTTCAGTGTTTATCTAATTCTAAATTATAATAACTGAATAAGCTACAATTACAGATTAATTCAGGGAACAGTGTCCTTCCTTTAGGCTTTAGGTGTTTATTAAGATATTAACGCTCCAAAGTCATCAGGAGTGTGTGGGAGCAGTTCAGTCAGATTTGATTGGCAGTTGCCTGGCAACACGAACAACCCACCAACTCTCATCAGATATGGACGAGATGTGCTCATTGTCAAGGCAGGAGCAATCAAAATAACAGTGTTCAACACAATCACGAGGGATTTTGAAGATATCTTCCTTTGTAGTTTAGATTTTCTGTAGTGGTTTGCTGATTGTTGTATTGAAAACAAAGGAATGTGATTGCAGTATTTAGTATTCATTCAAATGTCACTTACATTACACACTGCGTGTTTAACAATGCAAAATAATGCAATGTCACAAGACTTTATTAGAAATAGGGACAAGCAGACAAAAATAGATCAGATATTTATGTGAGCAGAGCCAACCGTGCTATAAACCTACAGTACAACCTGCAGGGCTTCAGAGGCGTGCACCAGACATGATACTGTAGTTTCTGACACAGTAACCTAAATCTGGACTCAAGCCACATCAGGACACTTACTCTTTACTGCATTGACCTAAAACACAGTTTTGAGTTTTTTTTACACTCTGTTCTTTACAAATATGGTTGACAGTGAACTACATGATGTCTGCTTTGTGTCTACATGTTTGAACAGAGTCTGTGGATTGAGAGAACCACCCTGATACTGTCCCGTCCTCTCCCTGGGATCTCGCGTTGGGCAGAGGTGGAGAGGAGAGAAGTGGTGAGAAGCTTCTTTCTATCAGCTTATATTTCACATACTGCCTCTTGGTGCTGATGCTTGGTAGTTTTCTTTTTAAGCAGTGATGGGCTGATGAACATTTGACTAACTCTTTATTCGTAGCTTAAGGGAAATGTTTGTATGTATTTCCAGGTGGAGGTGAGCCCTCTGGAGAATGCCATTTATGTGGTGGAGAACAAGACCCAGGAGCTGCGGACTCTGATCAGCCAGTACCAGCACAGGCAGCATCATGGCAACATTAACCCGCTCAGCATGTGCCTCAATGGCGTCATAGATGCTGCTGTGAATGGAGGGATAGCCAGATATCAAGAGGTGCTGCTGAGGGGCAAAGGGAAATGTTAAACCTTTGTTGTAAGAGATCCTATTTTTTTAACTCATCTTTTTCCATTGCAGGCCTTTTTCGATAAGGACTACATCAGCAGTCACCCAGAAGATACCGAGCGGATCACACATCTCAAGGACCTGATGCAGGAGCAGGTCAGACTCACCTTTGATGGTCTTCATACGAGAGACCACTGATTAAAGAGACTTGCTCATGGTACAGGCTCATACTCCATTTTCAGTGCTCGTGTTGCTTTTTTTTTTTTAATATCAGGTACACATTCTTGGAGTGGGGCTGGCTGTTCACGAGAAGCTAGTCCATCCAGAAATGCGTCCCCTTCACAAAAAGCTTGTAGATCAGTTCCACATGATGAGGACAGGTTTGCACCATGTGAGTAGTTCCACATGTGTCTGTTGGCAGGATGCTCACTTCAAATGATGCAGTGTGTTTCTTGTCTAATTGCTTTTGAGCATGTATGAGCAGTCTAATCATTCAGAGCAGTACATTGTTGGGTCCCAGCAGCTTGTTCCTGGTGCGGATCGGTTCGGTCAAGCAGGATGCACAGGGGTCAACTCTACCAGAGGCATCCTCTCTTCCCATAGTCACATGAGTCCTGAGAGTGTGCGCCTCATACACAGACACAGGTCAGTTTGCAGATTCATTTAGAAGGTTCTAAAAAGAAAACTTACATATTTTCTCTCATCAGCTGTAATTTTCTTGTTTAAATCATCCAATGTCCACTTGACATTCTTTCACACATTGAAGTGTTTGCATAGTTTTAATGCAAAGTGTAATTTGATAATTTTTTTCTGGAATGATGAACATAGAGAGAAATTAATCTTAAAAATGTGTCCTGCAGCCCTCTGAACCTGCAGGGATCAATCCGCCACTCGTCCTCCTCTCTGTCCTCTCACACTTCCAGTGAAGCAGGAAACCTCGTCATAATGACTGATGGCCTGATGGGGGAGCACCCCGAGGAGGCATTACACATGCAGGTAGGGTTTGCAATAAAACACACGGAGGAACTGATCACGTTCAGCTCACATGAGCCTGGAGAAACTGCTCTTTTCAAGATTTATATTTGAAACAACATGCCTGAAATAAATCTTCCATTCATGATAATTAAAATGTTCAGTTGCAGTCTCACACAGCACTACAAAATACAACCTCCAACCTCCAAAATCCATCATAATGGCAGAATTTATTGCAGGTCTACACTCAGTTAATTTAGCAGAGTACTCCCAGAAGACTCCTTTTTAATAGTGCTGTTGTAATACACATACTGTACATTTTATCATTGTACAGATAAAAATTAAAGTACAGTTCAAAGTTTTTTCTATTGAAGATCACAGATTAATTCGTTTTTATTGTGTCTCAAACATGTATTTGGTTTGCAGCCGAGCCCCTCCTCTTCCAGCCTGAGTTCGATCCGCTCCAACTCTTCCCAGATTATCAACTCTGCTCCCTCGAGTGCCAGAGGTAAGTAACACATCTGCATGGAGCCTGGAGGCGCTTGTAGATACACAAACAGTATTATTTTATTATCCTGTTATATTATGAAAGTATTAACAGAAACTCATCTCTATTGAGGTACAAATAGCACATTCCCAGTGTTTTTTCCCCGTCCAGGCTCTCCATCCTTGCCTGATAAAGCCAAACACAACCGTGAAGTGATGATCCTGTTGCCATCTCACCGTGAGAGAGCTAACAACTCCATGTACTATAACATGGCAGAGAACGGACAGGTGGGCGGAACTGAGCGCTGCATTTTCTGTAGAGTTTCTTCAGTTTGAAAATCAAAATTCCTAATGATTTCCAACTTATTTTCAGAATAACCACATGCAGCGTGCCTTACTTCAGCAAGTTAGCCCCTGTAAGCCGTGTGCTGACCCTCACATGAACCTACCAGAGAAAGGTAACACACACAGACACACATCTACACACAGAGTGAAATGGATAATGTTATATGAATAAAGTGTGTGTGTTTAAGTTTGCCACCTGACGCTTTCCTGCCTCCCCCACAGTCTTTGCCAATGCTCCAAGCAGCTGGAGTCTGGATGGAGAGAACAGGGAGCCGATGTCCTACATGCCAAACTCTACTGGAGGGGTTATCATGCCCCCTGTCCCACCCAGGTCCTTCCCACCAGGTACTTTTTATTTTCCAGTTATGGTTTTACTTGATATCAATTTCATGTGTTTACATTTGTGTTAAATATATTTTACTTGATGTAAACTAGAAATTGTGAAATCATCAAGTACTCTGACCACTACAGCATCTGCCATGCTGATACTCAGGAAGGTTTAGACACTAAAATCAAATGTTTTCTGCTTTTATAATCTGGATTTTGACTTTTATGTGCAGGGCAATTCCTGATGCACTGTGATGCATTTCACTACCAGAACAGTGACCCGCCTCCTGCCCTGCCTGTTCGCTCCCTTCGAAAGGTACAGACAAGCTTCACGACAGATGAAATAAAGACTAAAGCTGATTTTATAGGAAAGTTTTAATTTAAATATGTTATACATATTTGTTTCTAAGTCACATAATTTTAATCCTAGAAATGGTTTTGTCACCCATCTTTGGATCTGTAGAAACGATGTGCTGGGTTCATGATTTAAAAAATATGATCTTATATGTATGTAAATATTGTGTAATCTTCTCAAAAAGACATTTTGAATATTTAAAATAAAAATGTGGTCTTTTCATACCAACTGTGCCTTCACAAAAGCTCCTATTTTCCAAATTGTAAACTCCCACACATTGTTTCCCCTGACGGAAAATGTATCTGTGACTATCCACCACCACAAAGCTGATGGTCGGTTTTCACTCCATTAGTCAAATCATACTTACAAAGCAATAATTAGGCACCTCGTGTTTTAAAAAAAATGAACAAGTACTTGTTGACTCTGTATCTTAATTCATTTGTACCTAGTATTTCCAATATTCCTGACTGCAAGTGAAGGCAGCAAGAGCAGTGGTAAAGGTTGTTGTGACAATCTGGCCACTTGACTGTAGGTCAAGAGAAATAAACCCACTGTCTATGTGTCTCTTTCTCTCTCCAGTCGCCTCTCCACCCAATCCCTGGCTCTCCCACCAGTCCCCAGTCGGCTTTGGGGGGCAGTAATTCCACTCTGTCAGGCAGCGCCAGCAGCGGGGTTTCCTCTCTGAGTGAGAGTAACTTCGGAGGCCAGTATCCAGACCCTGGACCAATCAGAAACGATGCTTTGGAGCCGCTTCCCAGTCACCTGTGGTCCCCTCCGGATGAGTACCTGGCCTCTCCCTATCTGCACATCCACTACGGCGGACCCGAAATCGACTCCATGGACCCGGTCCGCCCCTTCCATTACCGTAGCCCGGCCTCACACCCACACACACACCAACACCCTCACGCTCACGCTCACCCGGGGTTGGACAGCCATTCTCACGTGCCACAGCCTCACCACCACGCGCCTGCTCACGGCTCTCACCACATCCCTTACCGCAGGCCTCAGCCTCCGGCCGTGCCACCGAAACCTTACCTGAGAGAAGGCTGCATCCCCGAGGAGGAGCTGGCACCTCAGCCGATCCCGCTGCCCCGCAGGATTTTCCACTCCCCGCACGGCCACAGAGAGGACCAGGGAAAGCACGCCTGGGAGCAGTGTATCAGCGAGGAACACGAGGAGACTCAGTGATGAGGAGGCTCCAGCTACATTTCACTTAGCGCTTTCATTTCCTTATCTTCTTCTTCTCATGTGCACTGAATTAAAGCAGCAGAAATAGAAAGAGTCTGATGAGAAGCAGTGGAGTCTGCTCACTTGACCCTTCTTTCTCTGTGTTTTAATTTCAGCGCACATGAAGGAAAGAAAAGACGGAGTAAACCCTGATGAATCTACAGTCTGAGGCTCAACTGCCGTCACTGCTCCGCGTGGCCTCTTCAAAATGATTATAAGAAAATGATCTGTCGAACAATAGGAGATTAACTTTATTCAAAAATTGATATTGATTGTACACAATTGTACAACTCGTCTGTGAGCATGTTTTTTTCATTCGAGAATAATACAACAGTTTTGTGAAACATGACAACTGTGATCATAATCAACATGATCCCAGCTGCAGTATAAGCTCTGAACTCCGTTAATTTAGCTTTCCGTGTCATTTTCACAACCTGAGACAACTACAGAAGGTTATTGTTCACAGTGAAGTGACTTCTCTGCTTAAAATGCTTCATATATATGAATTCTTATTTTGATAAAGTTGCTACATTATATTTCAAAGGCTTATGTCAGTTATGTTTTTTGAAACACTGTTAAGTGCTCCTTAATAGTGAATCATATCAAATTGCGCACTCTAATACGTGTTGCTGCCGGGCTGTCACAAATCGCTGATGTCTAAGGTTGGACTTGCGGTTCTCCTCTTCGACCGGCATCTCAAGGGACGTGAACTTGACGATTTCCTCTCCGTACCATGAGTACGGAAACCTACGTGAATGTATTCAGATGAGATGTTCTATATGTAATGCACAAGCTGCGATCCTGATTTTTGTTCAAGTGCTTTAAGTTCAGTCTCTGTTGAAGAAGTCTTTATTTGTCTCTCTTGTGTGACAAAGGTATCTTAAGAGGAGCAAGCATGTTTGGCAGGTTGTGGGGGAACTGAGGACATTGACAGACAGGTCTCACACCTGTCACACTTCACGTTCACGGTGAATGAAGACGGGACCCAACGAGGACTCTCCACTTCACACCTCAAGCGTCTGCCGGACACTGAAAACGAACCCTTCCCTCACTCCTTTTTTCCTCCATCTTTTTCCTTCTCTTTATGGTTGTCAGACTACGTTAAGCAGTGAGGGCTGAACCTGCACAGCTGCAGCGGCATTGCGTCTGATGACACTGTCTCGACCCCCACCTGTCGAGTGGCCGGTCGAGGAGCCCACTCAGACAGCGTTGGAATCGCCTACCTGCCTTAAGTGCACTCAAATGCAGTTTGACCTCTCGTCCGGACTGAGAAGCTCATTTAGTGACAGCCGCCCTCCTTTTCATTCTGTTCACTATATGCTTCCCGAAGGAAAAGATATCTACCTAGTGATGTTTTGTATGGTTTTGTCCCGCTTTGGTTCCAGATTGTTGTTTGGTTTGTTGCGCCAATAATTCTTATTCTGCCTGCGGCTCTTTCTCAATCACCTTCTGTTGTGTGAAAACTGATGGTGTGTTTCAGAAGATCTGAGAGGGAGGTTCACTTTTTGTGGAGCAGAACAATAGCACTGTTCATAGTGATGTAGAGAGATTGGAAGGATATAGCTAATATTTTAACAATTACTTGTTTTCCTGGTGTTTTTTTGCAGGTGGATGCTTTGTGTTACTGTACATCAGGTTGTCAGCTGACTAGACAACATCTATTTTTGTATGTGAGATCATCAGTTGTGTGAACATATTTCAGAAACCGTACCAAGAAAGAAGGCCCAGGTCCTGCATAGGCTGCTGTACTTTGTATGGGGACAAACCTGAGGTTAGATATGCAGAGGGTGCGAGTATCTCTGTGAGCTTGATGGCACTGAGGATAACTGGTGACTGAAGTGATACTCAAAATATAGGTACAATAGAATTTTTCAATGTAAATTCTGTTACTGTACATACGGCAGTATTGTGAAATATTTTTGAGAATTATTGAAGATGCCCCAAAAAGGTTTATTGTTGTTTTGTGTATATACATGTACTCCAGAGATCAATGTAATTGATAAATATCTATAATCAGTGTTTGGAAACAGGACAAATCCATTAGACTGTGGCCGTCTCCACCGTTCTTGACTTTGAGTCTTCTCATATAAATACTTTATACACTTTTCAATGTGCTTTCCTGTACATATGGTGTTAGCATGATCAAACAGTGTTTGGTTGTAAAAGTGGTTTTCCTACTCCCATAACTGCTGTGGTATGGAATTCATTAATGATGCCAAACATTAAAGACAATCTTTTATCAGCTGTAACGCTTCCTTCTTACCGTGTGCTGCTGGTCGGAGCAGCATGTGGAGGCAACAGTAGAGGGCACTGTCTGTCATTCAGATACACACAGTGACAACAAATTGTGCTCAGCTGTGTGTGTGTGTGTGTGTGTGTCTGTGGTAACATGTCACACAGTCCCTGGCTCCACCACAGACAAACCAACTAAACTAAATGATGACAATAAGACAAACTCTTCATTTGCACTGACAGCTAAGGTCCCTGCTCTCACCACTCCGGCTTCATTCTGTCTCTTTCATACTTTGATATTCAAATGTTACATATCTTATTGTTTAATACATGGTGAAGCAGCTGGAAAAAAAAACAACTCATTGTTATAAAAGCTGGTATTAGGAAACCTTTGCGAAAATGTCACGAATATGGATCTGCTTTGATCATGGGAAATGTCACAGCGAGCTTAGTTCACACTTTGTGAGTCAACAAATTGTCAAGTGTGGCAAAAGCAACCCACCGAGACCCTGGGAGTGACTAAAAAACTCTTTTCATAATACCTTCAAGGTTCATTAGCAATAACAGGCTGATCAGGGTTTGGTTTAATAATGTAACACTGTTTATTTTCCTTTATTTCATGTTAAATCAATTATTGGATTAACTGGATTCCAGTGTTTGAAGGAGCTCTGAGAGTGATCATCATGGGAAGAAGGATTAAAAGAAAAAACTATAAATAAATAAAATGTTAAATGTAAATCCAGGCACTGAAACAATACAAACAGAAATGCATCACATATCAGAAATTTCAACAATCCCAAGGCTTCTGTGTTATATTTTCGCCTTGACGCTCAACGGCTTTCAGCAGAATAACACCGAAGTTGCGGGCGTAGGCTGTGCGTCTGTTTGCCTCTGAATGTCTTTGGCAACAATGACGAGCACACACTCCCACTGTCTCACATATCCACGATGCAGTCCCAGAAAAGAGAAGAAACAGCACAGACTTCGGATGAAAGGATCCCAGCTCCCTCTCCGGAGGCTGATGATGCCGTAGTGCATGCAGACACAGATAGTGAGAATCATTTTAACAGCCTCACTGTGGCGCCTCTCATTTTTACACTTGTCTCTTTGTTAGTGGCCCTTTCTTCCATCCTCATCACAGTTTTTTTTACATTTCACTGTGTTTTGTCTTCCTCTCTGCATGGAGCAGCACACGAGCTTGTGTCTGCTGTTGTTTGCTCACACTTACATGCATGTCAGTGGATTGCTTGGCATGCAGCAAGAGCTCTTTTCACTTCTGGGGCTGCCCTGTCTCATTCTGCCCTTATTGTTTGGGGCCCAAGAAACTATGATCTGAAACGCATCCCTCAAATTCTTGCAACTGAAATGACAAGCTGTCATCCAGACTGTGTGTTTAGAGGAAAACAAAAATAACCTGGATCTCATTGTGCACATGGTTTCCTTGGTAATGCATGTTGCTGTGCTGCTACATTAATATGAGGCTGCTTTAAAAGGTAGATGCAAAGTAGGAGACAGAAACATCCACGGTGTCAAGAAACAAAGACTTTTAATAAATGAAACAATGCTAATAAATAAAGATTAAACAAGTGGCACGTTCAAAATAAAATCAAACAAAAATTAACACAACACTGAACAATGAAATACAGTAGCACAGATTAATAAAAAACAAATTTCCCCCAAACATTTACAAATTTTCTTAAAAAGTTCAAGAGCCAAACATAGACATTGTATAAAAGCATCATACAGTAGAGCATTTGTCATCTGAGTATAGTTTACAAATTTATTGAAGGATAAATACTCATAGCTGACCTCTAACTTGAGAAATACACGTACAAATTGAAATTTAAACATGTATCTCCCAGGTGAGGTTCCAGCCCTTTTTATAATGATCAGTAACAGTGATGAGGCAATGAACACAGTCCATCAATTCACGGGAAACTCACAAATTATCTATTACCGTAAATAACTTTTAATAGCTTTACCCACATCTCCATTGGTCTCTTCTTTGTTGGTGCATCAAAGAATAAAAGTCAAGAGCATCTCTGCCAGCGGATATGGCTACATCAGGCATTTGTGGAAGAACACTGCACAGCTGTCCTTCATCTCACCCTCCAGACATGGAGACACAGTGGCTACATCAGTAGGGAGCAAATTTCTGTCTCTCTGGCTTTTTGATGCAGTTGGCTGAGGAGATTTTGGCGGTGTAGGCGGCCAGCGTGGTGTGGGAGGGCGCTGCAGTGACAGCCACGGCAGGAGTGGGGCTGGACAGAGTCAGAAATGGGACGGACTTCACCCCCAGCAGGCCGGAGAGGGGCATGGCACCATAAGGGGTGCCCAACACATGTGCCGGGGTCAAGGCGCCCATGGCGGCAAGAGTGGGTGTGGGGGAGGCAGCTGGGGAAGTCGGCTGGGTGAAGGCCATGTTGAGGTCGACCGGAGTCGCCATGGTGGCTGCCTGGGCCGTGGATTTAGCTGTCTCTAAACTAGAAAGAGGCAGGAGGACAGGGAGACTCAGAGTCAGAACGGAAAATGAAGATTAGAGGATTATGCTGTTGCCGCAACATTGGGTGAAGTCTCTGGGAAATTATTAAAGGGACACGCCACCGATTCTACATAAAGTCTGTTATCTAGTGTTATGACAAGTGCTAATAAATGAAAAACATTTATAAACGCATTCAATAATTCAGAGGAGGCTGAAGTTAAAAAATATACGTCTAAAAAGGAGAAAACTCTGGAGGTATGAGGTTATTGGTGAAAAGCTCACTAGCATACGCTGCATCCCTGCTGGAGTCAAACACAACACACGGGAATCTCAGAATAAACTGTTAGCGCTAAAGTGGCATTTTGCAATTTGGAAATGTAGGCACCAGGTTTTGACTAGGAAGAACAAAGTACTTCAAAAAGATACCTCAAAGTCTTTAGTGCTTTATTTTTGCAATAGCAATAAAAATATAGGAACAATGATTTAAAATGGAACATGTTAACTATAATTGGTCTCTTTGTTTGGGATCCTTGAAACCCAGAAATCTTTTTCAAATATCAGAAAAACACATTTTATAATAAAAAACATACTTTGTGGCATTTTCTAATTTTATATCAAATATAGTCCTTAAATATATATTAAATAATATATATTTTAATATAATATATAATAATATAATAATTATATAAATATATAATAGTATATAATATATATGTTATATTATAAATTGTCTTGAAAAATGGGTCATTTCCATATTAGAGTAACAACATTGCTTCATGGTATTATCTTTAGGTTGCCTTGTTTAAAGTAACAGCTATGGCAGTAATATTGAATGCTAAAAGATATTTTTCGATTTTTACACATACAGCAGTGAGGCCTGTCAGACACCAAACAACGAGGAAGTAAAGTTAATAAAAAACAAAGCACAGCAGTTAGTTAAAAATGTTCATTTGTTTCTCCTTTAGAAATTACATAACATTTAATAGTTTAGTTTAACTTTATATTAAAAATGTAGTTCAAATGTAGCTCAGTATCTATTTAACATGTTAAATAAAAAGAAAACAAAGACAATGTTGACTAAATATCCATACTACTTATTTTTAGAAATGTGCAACAGCTTTTCTTCCTAATCTAGCTGCACTTAGCCTCTTTTCCTTTCTTTTTTATTTTCTAAGTTTATTGGTTTGTACTCATTTCTACACAGTTGCTAAGTAAAACAATACAACCCTGCTGCTCCTTATTTTCTCAAGACCAATTAAAAGCAGTGAAAGGACACATCTCATTATCTCTTTATGACATAACCTGTAAACCTCGAACACAATGCCTTTCTCTCAGGCCCCACAGTGATTCATTAGATGGCTCCACATGCCACTGGGCCTTACCAGGAGGTAATGAGGTACTGGGCCAAGTTGATGCTGACCGGTGTTCCCGTGATAGTGACATGACGATCACTTGTCCCGTCCAGCTGGCTGCCGATCTTGATCTGAGCTCCTGATACCTGCCTGATCTCGTTGATCTTAGTGCCCTGACGGCCGATGATCGAGCCGATCAGCTGCAAAAAGGACAAAGGGGAAACAGATTTGTCAGGAGTAGCCCAGAAGCCATGCTTTATGTGGAAATAGTTCAATAACCATCTGACTGAAAACAGCTTTTCCTCATTGTTGGTTGTGTTATGCTGATGAAAGTGATTATGACCAAAAGACCAAAAGCGAAACACCAGGGAAGAAGGAGTGTGCGGTGCCGTTGAGCTGACTTAATGCAGACCACTTCAAATATTGCAATTACATTGTTTGTCTTCAGTGGAGTGGTCATCCATCATGCATGTCAAAACCACTTTCCCCCTCCCCGGAGTCTCCCTTAATTGCTACTGCGTGTGCACCGGTAAAACAGACGAGAGAAGGCGCATTTGCCTCTCATTAATCTGAGTGGGTAAAAGGTTATTGATTCCTCAGAGTGGTGATGACTTTCCAAACAAATCACTTCCCAAACACATGCCAGCCAGATACATCTCCGCACTAATGGAAAACATAATGGGAAAATAACTCAAATATATAATATACAGTCCCATCGGCTTGAGTGTTCTCCAGACTGAGAGTAGATTAGACAACGAGAGACAACGCGAGCGTTATCGCATTCTCCACTACATTATAACTTTTGATCTGCTTTCATTACCCAACCTGGACCTTGCCTGTTAGTGACAATAGATATTTAATAGACCCAGAGCTTGGGGCTGAGTGTCAGCTCAAGTGCAGGATGTCAGGGCTAACAGTGCCATACTGTACCGCCAGATATATAATAAGTGGGACACACTGTGATGAAGTACTTGTAGCATGTGTGTGCGCTGTCAGCGCAACAACGGCTGACGCAGAAGTAGAAGCAGAAATACCCAACGCACACGAACGTGGTGTTTGTGTTGCACTTGTTCCTGCATTTCACATTCCTTTCCTGAGAAGTAAGCGGCCTGTTTCACAATGCCTGATTTGTCACACAGCGACCTGCTTGGTCTGGCCAGCTATTATTGGCCGAGCGGTTTATTCTGGGGTGGGGAAGAGACGCAGATAGAGCAGCCAAAGAGCAACTCTAGAGACAATGGCCACTACAGACCTCAAATCACAGATAACGTCTCTCCCCCACTGAGACCAAGAATCTCCACTGGACTCTGGCCTTTTACACCAGCTGTTAATAGATACCAGCTGTCAACAGCTTGCCCATTTTGGTGTGTTTGAACTGGAGCAAAATAAATGACACGGGACACCTTCGGTGTACTTGTACTTGTTGTGTTGTTTTTTCTCTAAGCATTCAAATATGACCGCACAGAGCTGCTGATTTTCAACTACAAGTAAAAGTGGCCTATATATTGTTGAGTTCCTGCTGAGGCAGTCATTTGAAAGGACGCAGGAAGACGGATGGGATGTTGAGGGTGCAGCCATTTTTCTTTAGTCCGAATCTTCCCTGGGCAGGAGTACAGTGCTTGCTGCTGACTGGGTGTAAGCACTTTTTCAATGCATCTGTTTGTTGTGCACTCAGTGTGTGAGCACAGAGAGGGATTGTACGGTGAGTGTGGCAGGCCTGACGTGGGACGGAGAGCTGAGGAGGCTCGGTCATGGTTGTAAGTCCTCTCTTCTGGAACAATGGCTGGAGCTTACAGCTGTCCCTGCCAAGTATAGCACTGGACTTCTTCTTCATTCCTCAGATGCATTTTGCCATGTGGGGGTTTACTCAAGGAAAAAAAACGTCAGGCATTTTAGAAATGTTGTGGCTTTATCTCTACAGTACAGAGAAACACTGTAATCAGAATAATTAGTGGGTTTCTCTTCTCACTAATGTAAAACAAAGACAGCAAAATAAATTATTTACTGGCTGAAAGTTGTTTTGTCCTTTCTAATACTAGTTATTAAAGAATATTTTAATGATGCTGATGGTACTGTAAACTTCACTTGGAAGGCTAAAGGGATCTTTTTACTGTATACAGATGCCATGGAATAAACAAAACCAACAGTGAACTGACCCTAATAACAAGGATCTTGTGTAGTGAAAGGCTGGCTGTAATTTTTTTGTATTATGACAAAGACCTACATTGTTGTTCAAATGCTAATAAAAATATCATAAAATGCTGCATTGGATGAAAAATGCCTTTCAATGCCTATCATGTAAATAGACATGTTCATAATAATCAAAATAAACATGGCTACTGTACTGTAGCCATCTTGAGTCACTCCCACAAACAGTCCTACTGTTGCAATCAGTGTGTATTGTTCTGCAGTTGTCCACAACAAATGTAGTATTTAATACATCTTTTTACTAAATAAAAGCTTTGTGACCTGATTTTTAAGAGTTACACACTCATCAGGAACTAGAGAGGTTGGAAAAGTCCGGACATATTGAGGGGATGAGGTGAGCTGACTTTTAGATTTGATCATTTTTGAAGAAAACTGAGCAATGTTTCAATCTTTTGACTGATTGTGGCTCTGTTATTATACTGGATATCAAAGCTGCAAATTAAATCATAAATTATAAATGCCTCATTACAAATTTTATAAGTGAGCTTTCTTCCTGAGTTTTATAAATGGAAATCAAAAAGCGAATTGCTACAATTTATAAACAGAGGTTCCCTGTTCAAACCCGCCAAAGGCAAAGTAGACTGCTCATCTGAAGTAAAATGTCGTTTTGACTTCAATTCACAGTCAATCTATGCATTCTGATTTCCTCTCTCAGATTGGAGAGACGTTTCATCAAACCCTGGTGGAGGCTAAGTGATGAGGGAAAGGATCTTCGTCTGTTTTCTTATTGGCTGTTTTGACAGCAGACAGCTTCTAAGTAGGTCAGGGAACATGAGAGGATTTACTGAGCACTCATGGGAGTCACTCTAAGACACTGCAACTGCAGCCCAAACAATGATGCGAAAGGATTCATATCAGCTCAAAATCGTTTTAACCTTGGGTTGGTCTGTGGTTAGACTAATGAGGGTAATTAGTAAGTTACCAAAATGACTCTCGCCACCTTTGAAGTCACAACAGACGTCAGCGCATTTGCAGCTACCGCATCTAAAGTCACCTGATCCAAAGCTGGGGACCTGTGAGATGAGCGCTGACTTCCTGTTGTTCTTGTAGTTGTTCAGATGGGAAAATACTAACTTTTTAAAAAACATCAAAAGGTTAAGTTATGACTTCTCCTTACATCATTGGGAATAAGAAGCTCCTGAGATGTCTGAGAGTTTGAGTCCATCCCTGGTGAGAGAAAATACAGGCATCAACTGAATAAAATTGAAACATCAGACATTTAAGTAAGTCATTCAGCCCCTTTAGTTAGTGACGCCACACAAACCTCCGCTGACATGCTGGAGAAAGCCATTCAGCAGAGAACTGCTAGATATAGTAAAGTAGTTAATTTCCATTTTAATGGACTGATGTTTAACACAGCATTCATTCTTTTCTTCCTCTCAGTTCTCTGACTCTGCGGAACGTATCATTTCACATAATAGCTTCACTCCAAGACTAGGAGATATGAGAGCACTATAAAGCCTCTTCTACTTCTTCATCACTGACACAAGCACATAATCACTGCAGCTAATGACAGCGAGCCGTTACTTCTGGCACCCAAAGACAGGTAGAAAATCTACAAGTTACAGCTGCCAGCTTATCTTATTATCTTATTAGAGACTTTTAATGTAGCCATTCATTGTTCGAGTAGCAATAATACGATGAAGAACGAATACGGACTATTATTATGTCTATACATACCAGGCATGATAGCGGAAGCAGACTGAGCAATGGGACTCAGGCTTTGCTGCATTGACAGCTGATGTAGCTTGGCCAGCTGCAAAGAAGAACAAAGAAAACGAAGTTGATGCGGGACACATAGTAAACCAAACATGCCATATTAAATGATCTAAAATGGTCATACCTCTGAGTGTGGAATGCCATATTGGTTTTGCAAAGTGTATGCCTGAAAGAGAGCATCCTACATTAGGTAAATTGCAGCAATAAAGCATCACACGCAGGCGATAAATCTGCAGCCTCTTAATGGAAGTGTTTCGTTGTCAATACATGCCCATTTTTTAGAACAAGTGAAATGTTAATAGTTCAGCCTGAAACCTAGACAGAGAAGAAGCACAGAAACAAAAACATATTTTCTCACTTACCTCGTGGTCTCCCCCACTTTTGGTTTTAATTGTCTGGGTTTGAAAATACACGGCTGCAGTAATTTCTGCCTTTACTCCAGTACAATGGAGGTCAGTGGATTTTTCACTTGTGGTGCTCACAGCATTGATGAAAAGATTCAACAATAACATCTCTGTCAGTACACAGTGTCCCTGATTCTCTGAATAATACAAAGATCTCAATGTGAACAGTTTTTTAGGAATTGTTTCTTCTCTAAAAACTAAAGCTCTTATGAAAAATATTGTTGAACTACTGCATCCAGAGAAACAGGCACAGCTCTTTAATATATACCATTTTAGACTTTTTGAATTTAAGACTTTGCATTTTGCCCTGAAGTTTTGCTTTAATTGCCTAAATCCCACTGCTGCATAGGTAAAACTAATAAAAGAAACTGCAGAAGCAACCATAATATTTTTTCTTAACCTCCTTTCTTTGCATGGCAGTATTTCAAATACTTCGGCCAACGGAATAACAAGTAAATATTCCTTTCATATGCCAAAAGGTCATTCACAGACAGAGAAATGTAAAGGTTGCTGGGCAAACAAGAGGAAAAATAAAATAAATTTAAAACTATAATAACAGAATGGACCTTTGGGAGGGTATGGTTATCTTAATCACTGATAAATGAAAAACATTGTATTTAACCACATTTTGCAGTTGGGCTCTCTGAGACCCCAAATAAGAAGAACTGTATCATCTTCTGTAGCAGCACTACAAAAATATCACCAGTTCATCCTATATATAAGCTATTCTTGCAAAACGAGCATGTATCAAACCTATAAACCAATGTTAAATATACCTTATGAGACCCCTGTGTCCCCAGGACCTTAAAAAAAACGTGATTAAAGGAAATCTTCCAATAATGTGAGCAGCAGGAACACGATTCCCTTCCCCACCATTTAAATGGAGTAGAAACAGACACCTAAAAGCTTAAATATCTTAACACCAGGGCAAATAAAGTTGAAACTACATGCGTGGCTAGATACACAGCAGAGAAAAGTGTAAAACGCATTTTTGTTTTATCTTTGTGCCGTGTGAACTGACCCTTTGAGATTTGCTAAAAGCATGTATAACCAGACTATCTGAGCATCCCTGTCTGCTGGCTGCATGTGATGTAACAATCATTACAGAAGCTGCGGAAAATGTGTTTGTGGATTTCTCTATAACAGAAAAATATATATTTATGCTAAAAATAAAAAAACTTAAGCTTTAATGTTGTGCCCATGAAAGCCTTCCTCTTGTTTTCCTTTTCTCTCACACGCTTTATCATTTCTTGCATCATCTTCATCCCTAGTGTATGTTCATTATTACCCACCCCCCCCAAGTATCTTAAACAATGCATAATCATACTGGTGATGCCCCTTTTCTATCACTCCACCCATCGATAGCTACTGTAATTAGTAAGGGTGCTGTCTCCCTTGTTACAGTTATGGTCCGAGCAGACAGCACTTAGCTTAACTCAATTCTGCCTGACGCCAACAGTCTGGATACTATTACCAGTCCAGGCTGTATGGTCATAAACTGAAGAGGGGAGTGTACTACTATTGAGCTGTATTTATTTAGAAAAACACACGATATTTCAGCCATTTGCTGCCTGACATCTTATCCTGAATCTTAACCATGAACTCCTTACATTTAAACAAGCACAATTCCACTTTTTAATCAATCTGAGAGTTGATTTTTTCTGTCTCTATTTTGATAATGTGAAAGTATCTGCCGCTGCTTCCATAAGAGGAATGTTTTTAAAGCTGAAAGCTTTCTAGTGCAAAGCTAGGCAGGACTAAAAAAGAGACAGCAGAGCAGTGGCGGTGGTGGTGTGTGATGGCATCATGTTTCAGGAGGGGTTAGAGCTCTAATGACAGGCTAGAACAATAGCTGCAGCTTACGCTCAGCTGTTGTTTTTAATGCCTCAAGCCAGATGATGGGCTGTGTAAATTTGGACATACCACACAGCCCCCTTCTCTCACTCACCACTCAGATCCTCACAGCCCTTAAATCTCATCTCGTGCTCTAAAGTGAAGCTGAAGACCAGTGTTTGCAATGGCATGTCGTTCATACTGAGAAAAGTATATTCACAGACTACTGATGGTTGACTGTCCAGTTACCTGCTGAAGATCCAGGCCACCTTGGGTAATGGAGTATAGAGGGTGGGGCGCAAATTCAGATGCCTCAAACACCTTAAAAACACATGCAGAAAGCGCAAAGTGAAAATATGTAGCTTATAACAGATGATCTTTGAGCTTAAAAAGACACTGCAGTGATGATTAAACATGTGCTTACCACCTAAGTCGTGAATTTGATGCAAACGATAATAAGTAAAACCTCAGTTGTATTTTTGTCTTTCACAACATATTGAATTTGGTGTGAGATGGACTCTCAAGGCTGCATTTCTGACACTTTAACACAGCTAACAGGCTTATTGGCTGTGACTCATCCGCAGACCCTTTCCCATTCCACTTCATTTTCTCCTCTAACAAATTACACAAACATCTCATATCACCATGCAGCCTTCATTAAAGCCATCTCCCAGTCACCAGGAAGGTTTAATTTAAGAGCTTATTATAAGGAATAGCAAAAACACAATGCCATTCCATAAATTGACCAGAAATCTGAGGGAACACAAACAGTGTCAGAACTGCTGACAGCTATGCAGAATATCTGGCTGCTGCTGCTGCAGCAAGAGGAGACGGCAGGTCTCCGGTCTCACTTGCTAATCTTGTCACTTGCTCCATGGTAGGGTGGATGTCTGTCCCTTCTCAAACTGAAGCATCTATAGCACACACCCCCACCAACACCAACACACAGAAAACCACCCAATAGCCCACAGAGGAGCACCAGCATGAATCTAGTTTCAACGCAAGTGCTAGTCAAGACTCTGCTAAAAGATTTTATTGCAGGCAACACCTTCTCCTAAGCTTCTCCAACGTGTCTATTCAGACTATAAAGTTGAAAAGGTGAGGGTCAGCCAAATCTAATCCAGGAGCTCCTAACCTTTTTACCTATTGTTTTGTCCACCATAACAGTTCAATGAATTGTCATGAAATGTGCTGTTCCTGTAGCATAAATCCTAGTGGCAACTCCTAGAAGTTAAATTAAAATTAAATTAAAATGTTCTTGTCTTGTTCTGTCTCTAGTGCCACCATGAGTTTGCCATGATCATGGACATTAAACAGTAAACGCCTCGTCCTTGTTATGTCAAGCACGTTCTCTATGTAAATCAATCTACCTCGAGAGGACTTTTGTTCCACGTGGAAAAGATTACGTTCAACTTCCTGTATGCTCGTTTACTGTCAACCTCAGTACAGTTCCACCTCCAGACGAACTGTAACCCCATTTAAAGCCCTATCACCTTAAAGGCAGGATCACATCACAGTTTGGGGACTGCTCTGTCATAGATTAACTATGTAATCTGTATGGTAAGAAAATCAGTCTCACCTGGTTCCCTGCGATGACGAGGGCAGCTGGTGAGGGGCTTGGCCGATAGGGGATGGTGGCACCCTTTGGGGGAGACTATGGAGTCATAAATAAGACCAGTGGTCAGAGGTTATAATAAATATTTACATTAATCCCATAGACATGAATAAACTCCACATATAATCATAAATGACGTTCGTGCAAAGGGTATTGAACTTTTAATACACTGAAACAAAATAACAGCTATTCATGACCTAAACTGCTAATGACACAGGCATTCTTTCCTTCCATGTTTTTCTTTTGATACAATTGAGCATTAATAATTTATTTACTGACAAATTAAAGCAGAGTAGTGAAAACTCTTTGTGGGTAATAGAGTTTCATTCCTATCAGACTTCAAGGCTCTGCAGTGATTTGCCCTCTGGATAAATCAAGCGTCCATAGACAAGGAGACATTTCATCAAACACCAATAAGAAAATGAGATTATGCAGGGTACATGACACTGTATATCTTATCAAGTAACTGCAGCATTGGTGATACTGTTTTAGGGTTTAAAAATGTGGAGCATCTTTTTGTAGGAGCAGTCACAGCAAATTCTTTGTATGACTTTGCATAATTTACATCTTGGAGCCAAAAGCAAGAAGCCGCTGGTACAGAATCCTAATGAAACTTGCAAGCCTTTGAAGAAAGCCCTGGAAAACTGGATCAAACTAGCAATTAGTCAGTCAGGTCCAGCTGCATTGCTAAAACAAAAAGGACTTGTGCTCTTCCATGAACACACAGGGAGAAACTGTGCTTGGGGTTGTTTTTTTCCACATCTCTTCCTCGATTTTCTCAAGAGAGCAGTTGTCTAAAGGTGGACAGATTTTGCTGCAGGCCAGTTTGTTTTCTGTTAGCAGCTTAGTGTCCTCTCCAACAATACTGAGCCCTGACCTGAGAGCCGTGCCTTTTGACTCCATCCGATAGCTTACCCAGAGGATTACAGCATGCCCAAATAATAAAGAAACTGCACTACTTTCTTTGTGTTTCGTGCGTAATCCTTCTGAATGAACCCTGGATTTATCACATCTAGTCGAAGCAGCACTATCACAGATAGCACTGCATTACTCACCTGCTGCACTGTAAATGCATTAACTGCTGCTACAGTTGAATAGACAATAATTGCGTGCTAGAGAAATGAAGACATGCATGTCAACAGCAATTATTTCATTCACAAGGCTGCAGCAGCTGAGCTCTGAGAAAATGTTGGCTACACGTGGAATAAATAAGAGGAAGAGTATGCTTCCTACCTCTAGGATTACTGTGCAGATGAGCTTGACACACTGGATTACCGAGTCCTGATTCCCAGATATCGTTACCCCTCGCTCAGTGGAGTTGGGCAGCAAATCCCCTGCCACCTGTATCTGAGCCCCGGTGCTCTGCAAATGATAGAGGGTTAAAAAAAAGATTAGTTTGATTCTGGAGATAAGACAAGTCATGATTACAGTGCCACGGCTTCTTTCCGGGCCTCACCACCGGCTTTGCTGACCTTATAGTTTTCTACTTATTCCAAAGAAGACCAGGTGCATAGTATTTTTAACATCAAGCCCTGTCAGGTGAGAGATTAATGAAATGTCACCCACAATACTAACATTGTCTTAACTATAGCTGACACTAAATTAGCATGTCTGCAGGCAAGGAGTGAAACTTCGCATGATTTATCTGCTGATGTCTCTTTCAAACTGCGGAATTTCTGGAGGCCACTGTTGAACCGCACAATTCTCAAAATGCTTTTGCAAATGAGCATGCATCCTGTGGCATCCTGAAACAAAGCGATTCTGAAACTCAAACTAATTTGGAATAAAAAAGAACATAACAAAATCCATCCAACTACAGAAAACCAACTGGATGCCATTAGTGGTAAAGATAAAGACTAAAATGAGAGACACTATTTCTAGAGTGGTAGAGGGCTAAAGTTACAGAGTCAGATGTCTCTGGCAATAGATCTGATAAGTTTAATCCCAATGTTTCAACTGGGCCTAAATGGAGTCAGGAGTTTTTCCCTTTTTAAAGCTGCTGCTGCTGCTGAGTCATACCGAATGTTGTGTTAAATGATCTATCTGCATTGTATCAATAATTTCCTGCATTAATGGTCTAAATTCAATTGAGCCTAAGTGCAGATACATGACATTGGCTTCAACTAACACTTTTGCATAGTTTTCTATATAATGTTGCATGTTTTGTGATATTGCAAAGTTTAGTCATCCAAAAAAAGCAAGTACTGAAGAGCCTGAAGGATCAATAATATCCCACTAACTTTGCTGATCCTCCCACTTTGCCTCAGTGGGTCAAAATTCTCACTTCTGATAAAAAAAAGTCTCAACACCAGCTAGATGGAAAATGTGATACAGATTAGAAGGTGAATAGTAACGACTTAATGATTTGCCAGATTTTTCTTTTACCTCCACTGAGCAGGTGAACCATTCAAATGTTGACTGAAATGTCTTAACAACTACTGCACACATTGCCACAGAAGACCAATTAAAATCTCTCTGCTGATCTTGTAACCTACAACCACAAGCAGGTCACATTTCTCACTTTAACTGTGGAGAACTTGTTTGGTTTATTGCCAAGTTCCTACAAAATGAATGACATTCCCATCAGCCCCAGTTGTAGTTCAACATTCTGTTAAGGAGTAATTAGCATATAGGGCAAGTCAAGTCGAAGTTTTCAAAACGAGCAATAAATGTTGGTCAAAGTCAGTCAGAGATAGATGAAAAACGTGAGCTGAATTTGTGGGGGAAAGTGATACAAATGTAGAAGAAATAATTTTGGACAACGAAAATGTGAGAACATTTGTACAAAGAATTAACAGTAAAAACAGACTGAAAAACAATTAAAGAAAAGAGATTGAACAGAAAGATTTCAATGAAATATTTTAGAGTTTAGGGCCAACAGCGGAAAATCTTTAGTAGCCTCCAGATTTTAAAAGTCTGGCAGCGTGGAATGAAGCATCGATTTGCCGGCAGAGCAGAGGGGTCTGGAAGTGGAGCTGAGGATGACGACCAACATGGTGAATAGCGTAAACATTAATCCTGCTAAACACATTAGCATTTGGCTCAGATGCCACTGTGGTGAGGTACAGCCTCAGAGAGCTGCTAGCATTTTGATTTTTATTTATTGGTTTATTTGTCAGGGACAGTGCAGTTCTAGACTGCTCCAGAATTAGCAGCTGAGCTACATTTTATCTGCTGTCCCTGGTCAGAGACCTACAGTATCATAAAAAGCAGCACAGAACGCATTACATCATCACGTATTAAAAGCATGACCTAATATTACATAAATACTCATAGTTAAGATCATTAAAATATCGATCAATTCATAACAAAAAACTAATATAACATTTAAAACCAATTCATTTTAAACAAGAAAATAAAACCTAAATATATTAAAAAGAATAAATAATAAAAATGGAGGCACATTATTACAACATAATCACATATTCACCACCTATATATGGAGCTGGACAAAACACCCAAACTGCAAAAATGAAATATCTCTCAATTCCATGTGCAGCCTCTCCCCTCATTTCCAGAAGCAGATTTGTTTTCTTCATATTTCAGTGTTCGATCAGCCTGTGTGGCGAGGACAGGGAGGGTGGAGTAGATGTGTGTTCTGGCTCCTCACCTCTCTGATCTCCTTTATCTTGGCCCCTCCCTTCCCGATGAGGGAGCCACACTGGCTGGCGGGGATGACCAGCCGCAGGGTGACTGGTGGCTTGGAGCTGATGGTGCCATTGGCCACCAGTGCAGTCAGGTCCTGCAGGAAGACACAGGGAAAGAGAAACATGTGGTCAGAGTGGGTCCCAGAGAGAAAAAGCAGGGGTCAGGCTGGAAATGGACGGAGGGATAAGTCACTGGAGGATGTTAACTTCAACAATTGGGACAGAATCAAGCTCACTGTATTTGTCTATCAGATTAACATAAAGTCAAACATACTTTTAGTTTCAATTAATTAAAGTCCTTGCTCATTAAGTAGCTTGGCTGACTGACCAGTGGAAACGAAATATCAAAAATGGAGCAGAATGCCCTTTCAACATTTGACATGCCATGTCAACATTTCACTGCTTATTACCATATATATGTATAATTTGATATGACCCAATCACAGCCAAGCTCAGTCTTTACTGCATCAACAGGAAATCAACAAACAGGCAGTGATCAGGTGGAGCAAAGAGAGAACAAAGAGCAAACCCGGCCTCTCCACCTAATTAACGTCTGAATCTGTACATTGTAGAAGTCCAGAGAAGCCTGGCCAGCGAAGAATGTTTATCATTTATATGATCGTATAAGTTCCGTATAAAAGGAGAAACACTAGAAACACACAGCAGGTGAGCAAATTGTTCTTGAGATTTTTACTCGGCAGCATAAAACTAAGCCAGCACATACTGTCCACATGTGCTTCCTACTGCCAGCACGCTGACACTGGTCACATGGGGATTTCTTTTGAAAAGAACTGAATCAGTGAATTTATATTTTTTGGTGTAAAGGATTTATATTTTAATTGCTTGCCCCTTTTTCTTCTGGCTTGCAGGGGATTTAATGTTCTTACTTAGATAGTGAGATGCACTTATTTAACATCAAGACCACTGTAAACGCTGTAAGGGAAAAAAGCAGTTGGTTCAGGAACCTCACTGTTGTTTCAGTGCAGGTAGTAAACACCCATCTGCTCTGCTGTAGGTGGAGATTGAGCATTTAATTAATGAACAGTGTATCTCTGTGAGCCTTTGAAATGTAAATATGCTGCGCTGTCTCTCTTCCCACAAAGTTCAACCCAACAAATGTCTGACAGAATTCAAAGGTGCACTGCTTGTTTTTGAATGGTTTGTGTTCAGGCCAGTTAGGCAATAAAAATAGCAATGTTTGACTCAGGAGAGGACAGCATGGATGTTTAGCCTCAAGGGATTTAACTTACCAAGGGAACGGCATAATGTCTCAATAACTGTGAACTTTAAACTTGAAAAGCTCATTCTGATGTGGCTCTCGTGCCTCTCTGCTCTGTGTCTATATTTAGTGAGGCTCTCTGACGTCTCGTCTCATTAGGAGAAGAACACGCAGCTTGTCTGCACAATCACAAGTCTCTGGGCGTCAATTTCTTGATTTGATCTAAAAATACAAGCCATATCTTAACAACTGTGAACGTTCCCATACTTTCCTGCTCCATCGCAGCCAAAAGAGACTCTCAAAGTAAATTGGTGGAAATAAGACAGCAGTTACACAAGCTCTGCTCACACAAAGAGTGGCTGGGCTTAAATCCCCGAAGCATATTGTGTTGTTGTTGGGATAAGGACTCCAACACAGACAGATTATGTGGCCGCTATGAATACTGTGCCTCTTCACCTGGGGACAAGCAACATGCATGATACTATAGCGTATGTCTTGTGATATCAGAGCACATTTTAGAGTATCAAAGCATTGTAATTGCATCAACATGGCTGTGGTTTGGGGAAAAGTCAACCATTAAACACAAGCAAGAACACACACGAGTGACCAAATCCCAAATGAAAGAACTAAGGTTGTCTGGGCTTCCACGTATTCATAAAGACAGAAGGAAATGCAGAGTGTAATACTCAGTGACCAGAACCAGATTATGCGTTTTGTATTTAATTAAGGGTGTCAGTCATACAATAACTCAACTATGGTGAAAGCAGCTCATGGTGGGTCAGCCAACATGTTGCCATGGAAACTCACGAGTTTCAGGGTTGAAGAGAGGTGAATGTCAGAGATCTTTAATGAATACCGCACTGTGCTCCTAGCCAGCGTATGTTTACTGAAGGCTGTCGACGTGAGCAGGGAGCACCTGTTTTCCTGCTATCATCTGAGGTAAAATCAGACGGAGGACGGTGATGGACAGTCAGCAGGGGGGTTACCAGCACAAAGAACCTATCATCTGTGACTCATAAACAAACCACTGTACTCATTAAGGGGTGTGAAATTATTTACACTTCTATTGATTAGTTTCAATCCCCTGTAAAAATATGGAGGCATTTATGGGAAACAGCCCAACCGAAATGATAAATGTAATCAATGTGCTGTACAGCACACATCATGAACTCCACTTACATGAATCTAAATGTCTTTGCGTCCACTCATCCAGAAAATGAGAGATGCTGCTAATTTTTTTTCTTCCATCACAGTTGTCTAATCTATAGTGATAAATGTACATCATTGTTAAGATGAAGCTAAGAAAAAGAATTTTGTCATAATCTAGTGAAATTCTTCAATGCACTGTTTCCATCTTTAAAAAACAAAATGTTTGGCTCCAACCAAACTTTCCACCTAGATTTTCCCCATTATATCCTCATTGTCTTCCCTTTGTATAAAAGAAACAAACTGATTCCTGATCATTACCCTTATTTTGGTTTAGAGCTAAAGCAGAACGATGGCTTCCTTCTGGGACATGAGCTGATTTCAGAATGTGACGGGCAGTAATTATCTTGCATGTACAGTTACGTACCTCCTCCAGTTTGTATGTGATCATGGTGAAAGCTCTGAACACGCTGTCTGTGGAGCCGGTGATGGTAATGATTCTCTCTGGACAGGATCCCTCTGAGATGTTGACCCGAGCGCTGCTCTGTGGGAACACAGGTAAATAGTTCACATGACAGTCAATGTTAAAGAAATAATTAGATATTTTAGGAACATGTTCATTTGCTTTCTTGCTAAAGTTAGATGGATACTAATCTACTATCTGCTACGTTCTACAGTATCTGTTATGCATGAAGCAGAGGGTTACAATAACGACAGGAGTAAAATGAGCTAGGCTGAGGCCGTTAGTCTTCAGACACAGCCAGATTGGCTGTTTCCACTTATTTCCAGCTTTTATGCAGGGAAACATTATGACTGTATAATCTAACATACTAACTTTAACCACTGGAAAAACTTAATCTGACAAAATGTTGCAGTTTCCCAGGATGTTGTGGGCTATTATACAGCCAGCAGTGACTTCCTCTTTCTCTCTGCTTCTACTCTGTACAGTAAACCAAGCTGCTAACTGTAAATTCATGGTCAGCATTTTGACATGAAGGTGGTACTTAACAACTCCTCTTGTTGCGGGGTTAGCAGAGACATGCAGTGGCCACACACATACAGTACAGAGGACAGCACACCTCTGAGGTAGAGCATATGAGACTGAAAGCTACAGTCTGAAGCACATTTCAGCATCCGAACTGACACTTTAATAGTCTGGAAGCTGAGTCAAGGTATCTGGACTTCTTGTTAGTAATAACCAGAAAGAAGTCCAGTTGCAATGAGTGAACCTCCCGGAAACCTCCCCTGAATGGCCGTATTGATAATCTAATAGAGTTTTTCCTCAGGTCACTGCCCTCATACTATAAATCCCCTGCCCTATATATATGTTCCTTCTATTGTGTGTCGTTGTATTCATCTGAGTTAAAGTCACATGAGCAGAAACTGGACAGTGCTCTGACCTCTGGGCCATTTTCTCCAGTCACTCCAGTGAGTCATGCTCCCACTGTGGCTGTAAAGCCTGGGGAGATACAGACAGGAAGAGGCTCACAGACTTTGGAAGCAACAAAGACCCAAAGTGTCTGGCTAGCTGAATGGATGGAGGACTACCATAGGTGAGCCGTTGATCCAGAAGCTCTACTGGGCTGTAATGTCCCATGACCTCAATATTCAACTGTTTATTCTTCCGCCTCATAAAGTACAACATAAAACCTCAGCAGCCAATGAAACACTCAACGTTGCAGCAACAGTGTTGGCCTAATTACTTTTAATACAAAGAGGTAACCAAGCGGCATTAGTTTAGCTACACCCTTGAGATTTCTAAAGGGAGAATGCAGGAGAGACAGAGAAAATGGAAGCTGTTTTAAACAGGAAAAGAAAGAGAAAGAGGATTTGGTGAGAGAAGAGCAGGAGGAAGGGCAGCGAATGTGGATTTAAATTGAAAAGAAGACATTATTGCCCAAAAGGCAATACGGACAATGGACCTGTTCTGTGCGCTTTTCAGACGAGTTCCCAAAAAGACAGAGAACTTAGCTTTATTATTAATACACACAACTGCCAGAAAGCTTGACCAATATTAAAGACCTTCTGAGATTTAATTATTTTTCTCCTGAGATGAACCCACTGGATTTATGGGGACAGATGGAGAATCTTAGAAAATCTAAGAGACCTGGCCAGTTCCTGGTATTACAAACCAGAAACAAAGTGTGATTACTACAGCTATTTGGCATGCTGACACACACACTCACAGTTAGTGACTCAGAAACACACATACACACATATAATCAACAGCAAATATAATGACCTGCTCATTAAACAGTATAAACATGCAAGTGAAAAACGGTGCTTTAAAAGTCTGAATGGTACCTCTTCTCGTATTCGTTTCACAGTCTCTCCTTTCTGGAAAAAAGAAGATGAAGGACAGCTTCAAATAGATTTGAATGTGCTTTGTTTCTAAAAAAAAAATGTGTGCATCACTCGACCTCTAGTGAAACATGTTATTTCAAACCACACAAGTCGGACTGGAATTTAGCAGAACAAATTTTAGATAGAGTTTCAATCTCCAGCGTATCATGGTGGTGTCCTCTGCACTGCTTTCATAAAAAAGATATCAAATACATCTGAGAAGGATATGCACCTGCAGTAATGGCTGTATATTCAGTGTGTGTGAAGACCTCCCGCCAGGGACAAGAACAATTTGTCAGACCTGTGTCACACTGCAGCACATCCTCTGCTGGTTTTGTGATTTCCTCTTCGTCTCTACCTGATTCTCTTCTGGTAGAGAAGAGCCAAGCTGTCACGCCTCTGTTCACACCTTCGTGCGCCCACTGACGACTCTGTCCCTTACAAAAACAGTATCATCTCACAGCCTGGGCTACACTGTTATTTATTATATTGGACTAAAAGTTCTTGTCCCTGGTTCATTGTGACTCTGGTGTCTGTCTTCTATTGATGACAAAGGAATTAGAGGTTTGTGAAGGGAATGGGGAAAAGGGTTGGAAGGTGGAGTGGCAAGTTATTAGTGCAACTATTGTAGATCAAGCCCCACAGTGTGACCCAAACTCTTCCCCTGTCTTCCTTGCCCTTCTCTATTTCCTAGTTATTTTCTGTAACATACAAGAATGCACTGATGTCTTTCTTTCCAGCACTATTTCTTTTCTGCATTCATTTTATTATTACTTTTTTCTGGTTTCATCCTTCTATTGATGTCTTTTGGTGATGTTGTATTAGGGGGTGTGATAGCAGGAGCTGCAGCCAAGCCCTTCCTAACAGACACTACAAGTGCCCACAAGGGGCCAACAGTAATATGTCTATGGAGCTCAGTTTCAACAGGAGGCTTGATGGCGAGGTTCTGTTCTGCTTTTCTTTGATGGATTATTGTGTTGCATTATATGGGGTGACTAGCGGTGAGGTCTTAAGAGGGTTGGTATATGGTTGTTGCATTTAGGGCTGGGATATTCAGAACAATTGTTTGTTAGAGGGCTTTGTGCTCTGTTTTGATTATGAAACATAATCAAGACAGAGAGGGAAATTATTCTATAAAGGCTCATTATGAATCCACATAGAAGGCACATTACTGTGCAAAAGTCTTATGCCATCATTCGCTTTGCTGAGATGCTTAAGATAAGTCGAGGTCAGTCCATGAGAGTCAGTGTTTTATCAGCATTTATTAGGCAAATATAATTTCACAGCAGAAAAAATCAGACTTTTTCCAGAAGGGATGTCATGATGAATGAAAACCTGTCTGTACTTTTAGCGTTCATATCCCATCATGACACCACGGGCAGAAATGCAGCCCCAAACCATGACAGACCCTCCACCATGTTTTACTGAGAGCTGCGCTCATTCTTCTGCTTCCAATTTCTTGCATATTGTCAACTCTTCTGGACCTAAAAATATTTAACTATGATTCATCACTCCATAATGCTCTTTTCCAATGATTTTCTCTCCAATCCTTGTAGGCTTTTGCATATCTCAGCATTTTCGTCCTGTGGGTTTTTAGCTAGTATACTTCCACAAAGTATCAGGATTCAGACTGTAAAAGGATCAACTTGGCATCCAGATAAAACTGCCAGATGCTGAGCCACATCCTGCTGAACTTCTTCACGTCCCCTCCCCGAAAAAAACATCTCTGAGGAACTGATCCGATTTTTACAGTTTATCGCTTCTATTATTGACCCAAGGAAGTTCAAAGGTGAGGACACACTAAACACTTTAGCCTATGGATGTTGGAATACTGTGTATATATTTCCTATGTTTTTAGTTGTATTCAAATAAAGAAAGCGTGAAATAAATGTAGATGCTCATAATACAGTGGCATTACTTAACATTAAGGTAATAGAATTTAAGATTAATACATTTATATGTGTCTTAATTTGTGTAGGAGAACAAAAAAAGTGTAGGATGTAGAAATTCTTACCTTTCCTATGATGCTGCCAACCTCCTATATTAGACAAAGAGAAATGCAATCACTTAAAAAATCAAAAACAAAAATCCTTATTTAATAATCCTAGCACTTGATTTTTGTTAAATTCTATGTATGTGGTTTAAACTTCAAAGGGCAGTCAGATATATGCTTAAAGAAGGCGTGCAGCTTGCATTCACTCGTAATCAATGCAAGCGGAAGGCTTGTACCTTTCCATGCATGAGCAGTCGTAGTGTGAGGGTCACTCCCAAGCCCCCGTCCCCAAAGTCCTGCTCACAGTTCATAGTGATGTGGGAGTGGCACACAGGGAGACGCATGAACAAGGCTCATCCGCTGGTCACACACTCAAACGAAGACCAGCGCTCGTTCTCTGGCTCTCCGCGGTTCTTCAGTGGTACTCTGAGTGAGAACAAAATAATGACACAAGGTGAAAATGTTAAGTGTTTTGAACAGAAAATCCTTTGAATCACTTTATAACATATACATTTCTGCTCAAACATCCATTGACTGCACAAAAGATGTTTAACACACACATAGTAAAAATCCTTGAAAGAAATTCAGTTATTTACTTTCATTATTTACTTTACTATAATGTGCCTCTTCTGAAAACTATGGTTCTAGTTCTTTTCACAGAAGCTGCATGCTTGTAATGTAAGTGAATGCATTGTTAACGGAATGACAATTTGCAGAGATCAAGGATATTCAGATGAGTAAAGGACAAATCAAAGCTGAAATCAAACAGATTTATAGTACTCCCGGTCTTCAGGCAGCACATTCTAATCCCACATCTCTGTGAGGAACTTCTTTATTACTTTGAGTCCATGTAATATTGATAGTTATTCATAACAAAGTCATAATAAAGACCACTGTGTGTGCAGGATATTGACCATAAGCACCAGCAGAGTCAGCAATGTTGCATCTCATCAGAGCTTTGGGGTCCTCAGAGATTGTGGGTGGCCACCGATGACTAACACGCTGTCTATGTCTTTATTAACTGGAACAGTTTCTCTCATAGTGAGTGATTTTTGAAAATAAAAAGACATTTCCTTTCAGATGAGCATGGCATGAGATTCATGAAAATTTAATCAAATTCAATTTGAAACAGCTTTCATGAAATTTAACATTTTGTGAGTTTCTTAAGGGACCTGGTTTTATGTCCTCCATCACAGTAAGCTGGAGATAAAAAAAAAACACACTGTTCTAGGAAATTCAGCAGAATTTACAGACAAAGGAGACAGAAACAGTGTGTACTGATCCCAGCAGCAGCAGCTACAGCACTGTGTGTGGATGTACGTCTCAAGAAGACAAGTATAATTAGTTCATGGATTCATTCATATTTTCCCTTGACTTATATTTTGTTCATTTTGTCAGAGGGGATAGGAGAGTTAACAAAAAATGTAATATCATAATTAGACATGCGGTTGTAAAAAGAAACGAGGAACAACTGCTAGATTAGTGTAGCTAAGTTCACCTTTGTTGCATCTGCACTTTACTTGAGTGTTTTCATTTTAAACCATGTTATTCATTTACTTTAATGCATTTAAAAGTAAAATGTTGTTTACATTTATATATACCTTGCATGGCAGCCACCACCACCAGTGTGTGAATGGGAGAATGACAAGCAACACCGTAAAGCGGGCTATGTAAATGGCTGTTTACCAAGTACTTTCCACATTAAGGTAATTTACAAAAATATAATCAACAAATAAATTAGGATGGACTATTGCAGAGTACCGTATCCAGAAATACATTCATTAATTAAATTACCCCTACCCTATACCGCTGTAATATTAGCTGAGTTATGTTGTTGTCCAGACTAAAGTACAATATCAGATATTATTATTATTATTATTGACAATTATAATATTAATATACACACCCATTTTAATATACTAATACATAATCAGTACTTAAACTTTCCAGATTTGTCATGGATCATATTAACCATTTCTATTTAACAACAGTCCAGTAACAAACTAATCTTTTCTCTTTGACAAAGGCCACTTGTCTTTGCCAAGTGCATTCCAACCAACCTTCAGTGCCACAGTAAGCTGCAGTGCTACTGACTCTGCGTGACCTTTCTGTTTTTTTCTATTTGTTTATTTAGATCTATAAAAATCTTCTTGTTGTTTAAAGATGGAGCGAGCTGAGTATAGGAGGAGACCGTGTTTAATTAATGGGCTTTATTTTAGATGAGGTTCAATTCCTCAGAGACTTATTGTATTCAGGTTTATGGCTTTTGTTTAGGCACAGCATCACTGCTTTCCTGATTTATTCCTGCATTGGCTGCTTGCAATGACCCATTCATATGTTCACATACATCACTCTTAAGATATCACAGAGCCCAACTGCCAGGACATGTTTTTTATTCCCTTTGTGGCTGTGCCACTGTCTGGCATGCCAGCCCACCTAAAAGTGGTGTTAAGTGGAGCAAAGTGTCATTTTTGCTGGATTAAAATGTTTCAAATCAACCGTCTTCCACTTTTTTATGAAAAGGATGCTCATTAGATTGACTTACAAAACTATCAGTTAGAAGCTCATCTCCATACAATTTCCATAAAGATCAAACAAAGCCCAGGGGATCGACTGAACATAAACAAAAAAAAAGGAACATTTTGCTTTCAGTCAGCTACAGATATAAGGCCATGTAATCATGACTGTAAGCTTTATCGATGCATCCTGAGCACATGTGTTGGGATAGAGCACATTTGTGCAACCCGTGGGCTAACTTCATTATGTGTAGGCACTGAAGGGCATGGCTAAAATGTTAGCGCTTGATTGCATTAGGAGTAAATGGTCGGAGGGATTATTATGTGCTGCTCTGTGGGTTGATAACAAGGCATGTGCTCTGTGTCTGTGTGAGGGCGGGAGAGCCTCTGAACTCCTCATTTCCAGAATCCCAAGCAGCAGCATTCCAGGACAAACAGAGCCCCTCTGTTCTAAATTAGACTCAGAACAGGGAATTAGCAAAGTGCAGACTGCAGCACCAGGCTGCCAAAATACAGTTAGAGCAGGAGACAGGCCGAGAGCCCATCTACTGTCCTGCCCTCAGTCACTGACTGTGTAACCTTGGTCCTGCTTTGTCTGACTGAACCCAGCATGGAAGAGCCCCTGTGAAGAATGATTGTCTGCATTCAGCCCTTAAACCAAATAAAGCATGACTTTGTGACAGAATGACTGACGCAAAACAGATGATCATAAGGGTCATGCCCAGTATGTCGTGAGTCTATTATTATAATCAGCTTACAGTAAAAGAGCAACAAATGATTATTCAGTTTTATTTCAACTTGGGTCACACGTTTGTACATTTGGCCAAGATTTCTATTAGTTTTGGTGACACTGCTCTCGTCAAAGGAGGGAGTGAAGATCACACAATGTTGTAACACTGCTACCATGAAGTCCAATGTGCCACAACACTTTGGGCCAAGCGTGTTATCACCGACTGCATGAATCTTAAAGCTACATCATATAATTAAATCTGTATTTGTTTGAAGATTACTGGCTGATCCCTACCCAAGAAGCTCACAATGAAGGTTTGATTATACTTACACATGTCTATAACACGTCTTCTGACGTTTAACGTGTTTAAATGGAGTATGCAACATTTGCCCTCTAACAACCTAAAACAACCTAAAAACGAGAAGCTGAATAACCCTTTTGTATATCAGTTTACATCGCTGAATCATCAGGACAGGAAATCTAAATCCAGAAAATGTGTTGTTTGGCTTTTTACTTGTCTTGGTGTCTTGGTGTCATTTGTATTATGCCTTTGTCTTTTTAATGGAGCTTTTATGCAAAAAGATTTTCAGTGGCACAGACAAAAATATAATATTGTATTGCATTGTAACGTAATTACACTAATATATCTCAATATCTGACATTAATCCTGAATTTGGTAAATACATTTCCAACAAATGAACATCTAAAGCATTTACTGAAATATCAGTAAAACAGTACTAGATGGATCATTTCAACATTTTATATATTATATATTTTTAGCATATGGTAAGTATTTCTAGTGGACTATACTAAACAAGAGGTATTAAAGTCTCTTATAAGAATAATGTTATATTTATAGATAAAAAGGATGCCAAAACTGTACATACAATATAAGACCCAGCTGAAGCTCCATTATATAAACTTATACCATAAATATGGTAAATAAAAACACGCTCCACAGTTTATCTTAATGTGTAGAAGCTTCTGGGATCCAGGCTGAGTGAACAGCACTGGTAGCAGTGAAGAGATATCAGCTTCTAAGCCATCTGAGCAAGGTTGGCATTTTTAACCAATTGGAGAATATGAATTAGTTCTCCTTTCTCAGACTATCGCTGCCATCACCGGGCAGAGCACAGCACATTATAGCAGATTGTAGGAGAGCACTACGGAGCAGGGAGAGCGAGGGCTGGGCGGAGCAGCAAAGCTCATGCTATCAAAAACTTGAAATACATACTGTATTTTAAATTACCAAAATATAAAATAATTCCAATAATAATATTCTTGAATATATAGGGACTACAGATTTTTCTTTGTCCTATTTGTTTCATGGAGCATACATAAAAGGTGTCATGGACCAAAACAAGTAGCACACATCCCCTGACAGCTGCCAACTTTATGTTTTTTCCATGTTTTTAAAAGCATCTATTTGAAAGACACTTGTCAAGATGAAAAGGATATTGTCAACCCGCTAGTCTAGAGGACTGGACACCTGTTCTGAGAGACAACCATGTCCCTCACACAACAAACACACGGCTCCAGGCTGGCTTAGAGGAAACCAAGAAGGAATGTGGACATGCCAGGTCTCCATGGTAGAAGATGGCAACAGGGTTCCCCTCTCCATACAGTACGTACAGGGGGTCACGCGTATTGAATGTCTGCTCGATAAACATACAGAGGCCGAGAGGATATGGTATCCGCAGAGGGGGCGCATACAGTGCTGTAAATGAGAGGGTGTCAACGCGTGGACACGCGTACGGTCGGGGCAGGAGGTGCCACAGCACTCACGCACGTGCTGCCACAGCCCTCCTCACACACACACACACACAGACAACCACATTCACAGGTCTGTGTGCACCAAAACAAAGCGGCGCCACAGCTGATGGGATGAAAGGACGCAACAGTTCACACACACGAAAAAAGTGTCCATTGGAAACACAGGCGCCTTTGATCTGCGAAGAAGTTTCAAGAGAGAACTATCTGCTGCTGTCATGAACAAACTCAAACCTCTGTCATGTTGGAGTACACGGGCTGACATAATGAGAGCATCATCTCCTGAGATAATGAAGATAAGAAAAAAAATCACATCAAACACAAAATCGGAAAGAAATAGTGTCCTCTGGCTTCTTTTTCACTAGTGGTCACACAAACCATCAGAGAATAAGCCTGTTTGCCCACTTCCATGCTGTCATTTTGAGTTTGTGTCTATGAATCTTTAATAAAACTGTACACAAAAGTGTGTGTAGAAGCCCTAAGTAGTGGTGAAGTAACAGCTACGACAGCATAGTTTTGATTGTGACTATGTACATTTCAGTATGATTATTACTTTATGCAAAGGCTTGTTAAGTAAAAGAACTCCATTCTGTGTGAATGAAATATTCAAAGAAGGAATGGGTGTTTGGATTATCTTTAACCACAACACAGCCACAAGTCATGCTGGGATTTGTCAGTAATACTGCTTTATGAGCCGTGCCACAGAGTAACATTTCACAGCTGAGAGAAGCTGCACATGCAGCCTCTTACATATATTGACATGCTTTCGAATGGCAGATGCATTGGTCGAAACAACTAACAGTGCAAATGAGGTCAAGTCAAGGCACAATAGTAAGAAAAAGTGCCTCAACACTTTTCAAATTGCAAGTACATGAAGTAAGTTAAGTGGAAATTACAAAAAGAAAAGCAAAAAAAGTTTGAGCAATAGCTAAAATAGAATCTAGAGAGTGAAACACACACACACACACACACACACACACACACACACACACACACACAGAGGTAGGTTACGACTCTTGAATGATCACTTATTCACGTAGTGTTAGAGGTTGGTGTTCAATCATTTTTGAAGACACAAATCTAGTTTGGCAGTTGATTCCCCAATGAGGACATGCAGCCGAAATAAAAATGATATCATATCCTCCATTGGCTTTAGATACACTAACCAACACTTCTCAAAATAATCTTTATTATTTTCTCAGTGACACTGAATTTTTATGAAATGTTTAAAAATGAAATATCATTTGCGTTAAACACCCAACAGTCAGTGAATCTGCTTCCTGTGTAGGACAATGCTGGCAGCAAACAAATTGTCGTGAGATTTTTATTGTAAAATGTTAAAAATTCTGCTCAGGGCATAACACATTCCCATATATTTCTATTTACCAAGAGAAGCAAGAAACAGGGCAGGAAAAACATCACAAATATAGAAATTTCTTAAAGCTAAATAATCTAAACCAATTTGTCTTTGACAAAAAGGATCCAATCACTATAGTGAGATGCTCATTGAGAAAATATGTTTTCAGGCTACGCATGCAGTGGACCCTGGAGCTCCATTGTATGACACTAAAAACAAAGCTTACTAAGACTTAAAGGCACTTGATTTGAATATGAATTAATTTCCTCACCATAGCTGCACTTGCACAGTCTCTTCACCAAGACAAGAGAGAGAAAAAAGGAACGACAGGAGGAGAGGGCTTTAGCTGTGAAATAGGAGAGGCTTGAAATTAAAGAGCAGTGTTTCATCTCTCAGCATGTCTGTCTCAGCTCTGTCACATATAATGGGAGGGGTCAGCCCTCGGCACAGAGGGGACTGTCCTCTCCTATCAGCCCCTGGCTTCATCTGGTGTTAAAGCATAGCCGTGCCAGCCTGTCAAACACAAGGCCCTAGAGAGGGTTATCAGACCCCTGGGCCGCCTGCTGCTCCTGGAGCCAGCGCAGCTTCCCCACAGCAGCGAAGCAGCAACTCCATTCGCTTCACAAACACTGCACCTAAATGTGGCCTGACGCCGATGAAATTAAGCTGAAACGTTGAGTTTTTAATCTATTTTCTGGGACGTTTTACAAACAGATTGATGCTAAAAGATTTTCCTGCAGACTTTACAAACAAATTGGCTGAAAAGCTGCAATAAATGTTTCTAATTCAAAGTGTAGTCACAAAATTACCACTGTAGAAAGTCCAAAATATCCTCTAAACTATGGAACACTGTGAAGTTGGGTATTACATGAGGGAGATATTACCTATTTTAATATCTCCCTCATTCCAGACATGATTTTCTACTGGATCAGATCTGGGAGTCTCTTATTGACACACAAAAGCAAATTATTTCTCGTTATTATACCAACTGTCATTCCACTTCAAGCAACGCAGTGACGGCACAGGAGCAGGAGACGATGCAAATCAGTGACATGAGAAATGGCTGCTTTTGCAAAGCCTCCCATATCTCAAGAGTTTTGTGAATCAATACTTTCAGGCCTTCTTCTTGTCATGGCAACTTATAATCATGTCAATCTGTCTACGCTGCTTAAACACAGATCACCTCCTGTGGCAGAATCTGCATAATTACAAGTGAGTCCAATAGCTAATGAACAGCAGACTAATTGACACTCCATTATGGCAGTCCATCCCGAGCCATCAGTTTCTGTGACTGTCGGGCTAGAGGTGTGTTGAGTTACTTTGGGCTCAGGGGTTATTAATAAGCGTACACTATTGAAGAACATGGCCGTCCTGCGAGAAACATAGATTAATAAAGTGCTGTCATTGTTTGCACAAAGGATCCCTTCTGCTCATTATGTAAACCTGAGTTCCTTCCTTCCAGCAGGGATAAAACAATACAAACATACAAATAATGAACCTCACAAGGCCATGTTTCTGCGCCGTCAATTGTTGTCTCCCAAGCAGCTGCTGGTTCCAGACACAGAGTGACACCGCCTGAGCCTGCATTTATTTTGACTCGTGAGCATGGGGACAGTGGGCAGGGCCCATATACTGTACACTTGTCATTTAACTTTACTTTTCTCAATCAAGACCTAAAACTAAAAGGACAATTGTAGTCATTCGATTATTTCAATGTATTATCTGGTATAAAATACTGAAAAATGCCTGTAATATAAAGTGATCTATTTATAAAAGAGTGAAAACAAATGTATTTACTCAATAAAATATATACTGCAACTGGAAATCAGCAATTCCACACATTTAAGTGAGAAGCTAAAATCAAAGTGACCTCCATTGCAACCTAATCCTCTTCATCTTATAAAACCTTAACTTTAGGAAAACCTCCATCTGCAGTGCTGTTTTCATTGGATGATACGGTTGGACTTCTCTAGAGCGTTTATTCTTCTGGACGCAACACGGGAATGTTTTGGTCATTTGCTTGCTTTGCCTTACAATGGCATGCTTCTTATTTTTAGAGAGCTTCTATTAGGACCATATATCATTCTGAATGGTTTTTTGGCATAGTGGAGAATACACTTTGGCAGGGTATTAACTCTAGCTTTTATCCCATCCCTCTTACTGGATGAAGGTCACTCTCTCTATCTGCAAAATGACTTTCCTCTCTTCTCTTTCATCCCTGCTCCCATCCTCCACACCAGGGCATGAGTCAGAGAATCTGACACCTCAGATGAGAAAGGAGAACTGTAGAGAGAGACAAACTGAGAGAGAAAGATGAAGAGATGGGGACAGTTGGAGAGAAGAGTTGATCGATATCTCGGAGAGAAAAAAGTAACCTGAGAAGAAGTGGACTGACCTTGTTTCCTTCACGCACAAAACACTGATATAAAAATGGCAATTAAATTCATCAGAGCACAGATGGGGCAGGAGTCCTTGCTCAGATTTACTGGAAACTATACTTTAAAGTGGCATACAGTACGCCACACACTCTGCAAAAAATGCTGTTTACAGCAGCCGTGTGCTTAAGTCAGCCGGGCTGAAGGTGCGTTGTTTGGTGTACAACAGATTCAGGCACGCTGAGCTGAAGCTACATATTACGTAAGCTTCACCACAAACTGAACACAAACCCAAAAATAGTGCAGACCCTGTTAAATATTTCAGGCACTCAGCAGCTGAAGGGGGGGGGGGGATAAAATGTTTCTCCCCTTGGTCGCAATACAAAAACACACACACACACACACACTGATGATGCAGATGGCCAATTGAAAGAAAACCCCCCATTTAGTGTACTGTAGAGCAAAGAGGATTACTGTCACAAAGGTAGTCTTTTAGCTTACTCGCCATACATGTATAGAACTTTCCCACTGGGCCGGCGCAGCATACGCCTCTTCTTATTTCCAGAGTCATTTTCTTTACAGGACACGCTGTATGGACAGCATGAAAGCTGCTCTTTCAGGGTAACGTCTGAACTAAATGAATCCAGCTCATGGGACTCTTTGCGAGACACAACAGGAGAGTCACGAGGCCTGATGGGTCAATCTTCAGAACTCAACACAGTGCGATCTTTTCATAGCGGAAACAGCCGGCGGCTCTGTCAACCACTGGGTCAGTCTTAAGAACAGCAGCGAGGGTCACATTTTGTTTCAGGAGAAAGACTCTTTTCATTGCAGAACAAAAAGAATTTTACTCTGTTTATTTGCATAGTAGCTGCCAGAAGATAAACCAATAAGTATTCATGTGATACTGTTTTATGATACAACATAACAATAATGAACGTATTGCACAAAACAATTTTTACTGACACAGCTCAAGAAAGTGCAGAGTTGAGCCTCAAGTGTCTGTAGTTATTAGATAGTGACAAGCACAGGTTAATTGCTCAAATGCAGGTTAATTGCTACAGGAGAGTTATCGCAAATATTGGAGAGGAAATTAATTTGTATCATAACAATGCTCCGGTGACAACAACACAATAAATGCTTGAGTGCAGATGATGAGACTGCCTCGTGAAACTCTGAAGCACTAAACGTTATTACAGAACAGTACACGGTGTAGGTGAAAAACAGAAACCATGTAGGACTAATTGGATGTTGATATGACTTTAGGAATTATGAGAATTAAAGAAACATCTGCATGTAATTTAGGATGTCCGGGCAGTAGGATACAGTAGTGCTCCCAGAGTGTTGTTAATGGCTGAATTATCCAGGAAAGCCCTTCTTGTATTCCCCAGGTCAGTAATAGGTGATTGAATATCCATGATGTCCCTCTGCAGAACAGTTTAATGGGCTAAAGCTGCTGCACTGGGCTGCATTTGCATGATGACTGCAAACTAAACCTAAGCATTGTGCCTGTTTTTCTCCCCCTTCAGTCTGCAAGAGCAGCATCTTAGTAGATGAGAGGGATTATTGGCAGTTCCCAGACGTTGGAGCAGCACGTGTCAGGTCTGGCTTCTGTTATTTATGAAGCCTCTCAGCCCCAGCCCTCACGCTGCAGCACAGATGCAGGTGGGGTTTCATTATTGAAGATGCTCTTCCACTTCTTATTAGATCTCTGACTCTCAGAGTGCATTAAGGAATTGCATTTGGACAGAGAGTCAGCAATACACGATGGTCTGTCTTTGTGCCCCCTGGAGTGTGTGCGTGTCTCTCACATCAGCCAAATTGTAGTACAGCATGTGTCCTATTCCCTTCCCACTTTTTCCAGTATAAATTTGTTATATGCACTCAAGCCCACAATCCTTTCACCACACATACACAGAGTTTTATATTGATCTATATTATGTGCTTAGGAAGATAAATATGTATAAAGGTCAATTATTTTCTCCTACTTCGTACATTACAAAACATCCCACTAACAGTCACACCCTAAGTGCAATTATCTAACTGTGTCCCATTTCCCCCAATATTTGTTAGAGCAGATGCTCACAGGAGGTACACATACAAAATTCATGAGCATCACCAGAGGGCAAACACTATGATTTCCTTAATCAGTCAACTGGTCCATTCTCAGATCATTTTTTTGTTTCTATTGTACTGTAGAGTCTAAAGATGATAAGTCTCCTGAATTTCATGTAATCACATTGTGGCATAAGCAAAAACAACACGTGAGTAGCAACACAACAGGAAAGGTCGAGGGCACGATTTGATTTCAACCCCACAATATAATGACAAAGCTGTTAGTGCTCTCTGTGCTAAATGAAAATAACTAAGGACTTACTGATTTTAAACACAAAAATGAAAATATGAAGGAAAGTGTATCACCACAAAGACAAAGATAACTGTCCTGTGAGGGGAGAAGTACTACAACTAAACTACAGTTCAACAAATTCATTAGTAAACACGTTGAGCCAAAGCCGAGAATTTGGTGTTTTCATTTGCTTGTGTCCATCAGGACAGTTTGTCTGTCCAGTGTAAGACTAATGTAATTACGCATCTTGGTGAATAATGGTGCTGTCACACACACTCGCTGTCTCAGCACCGAGCAGGCGCCCACAGAACTGGACTTGTTGAGAATCATCTTTGTGTTCAGGACTGGCCTGGCCAACGGGGTCCACTCGCATTATCATAAAAGATCCTATTGTCTCCACGGTCTCACACTGTCCCCTGCTCATCTGGAGACTTTCTGCCGCATGTTGGATCTAACATCGGTTCCACGGCTTCGTGAAAGCACGATTCTAGCAAATGGTTCGATCCCGTGGCTGCGCCCGAGTCCAAACACTGTAGAATTTATCTTTAACAAGACAGAATTCTCCATTTTCCGACTTTACTTCGATGACGGCTACACAGCAGAGTTTGAAAAATGATTGTCTCTCAGTTTGATGTCATGTGAGTAATAAACACTAAATCTGACAATCGGCAGCGACCACGGCTGTCCCCTATTGGTTAAGGCTGTTCAAAGTTGGAGAATAGAGAGTCCAAAAAAAAAAAAAAAAAAAGAGACAATCTAAGACACGTACCTGTTCTCATGTGAGGGGTCGCGGGCTGCGGTTCGCACTAACCAAGCCCCATGTACCATGGATGTGTACCGAGCGGGGTTTGTATCCACATAGAGTCGGACGGCTCAAACGCGCAGTGTGATGCGTGCTGTCCTCCCGGTGCGTCAGCAGACTGGAGCGGAGACGGGGGGGAGAGAGACGCAGAGAGAGAGAGACACGCAGGCGGCGACCACCCCGCTCACCCGGGGCGGCCCGCGGGAGAGAGCCGAGCGCTCAGCAGCAGCAGCAGCGAGCGACAAAGACGACGACACGAACAAGAACCGTCCGGCTGAGCGGCCTTCCGGCGTCCAGCGTGTTTGCATCCCGGTCCACGTCCTCCTCTGCCGGCGGACGCACACAGTCTGGGCCGGCGAGCCTCGCTGCACGACAGAGGAAATCACATTTTAATTTCCCACTGACACCAACAAGAAAGTTTCGCCCAATTCCATATATTTCTAATGACATTTACACCTGATTGACGACACGTGATGCTGCGCTCACCTCTGAGAACCTGTCGAGGGTTCGGACGCAGCAGACACGGAACCAGGTGTAGTTTCCTTTGAAGTTTCTGCTGAGTGTTGGCTCAGTAACTTTTTCTCACACAGCGCCATCTAGTGAATTTATATTCATGATGCAACATGTCAGTCACCACAAAGGGCTTCATGCCTCTTTACACCTTCCATCTATTCATCCTTCCCGTTTTACTCCTGTACGACTTAATGCAGAGTCTGGGCTGCTGTAGGCTCCAGGATAATAGATCATTATCATTAAAGTCCAGCTGCACTCAGCAAGTGACTTTTTGCAGAATGTGAAAGTAATGACACTAACGGGAGAAAATGACATAAATTAATCATTTTTAATTCCAAGAAAAATGCACCTAGGAAGAATTTTCACTTGACAAAATGGCCCATTTATTTAAAGACAATAAAGCAGGAGGGCTCCCACTGCTCCTGTGTGAAGGAGGGGACATCTTGGCAATTTAAACATGACATCTTCATCTATTTCACAAATTACCCCGGTTGTTTCTCAGGTGCCTCTCATTCAAGCAAAAATAATAAGAACTTGCATTTATACTTCTTAGACCTTTATTTGTCACTGCTTGACATTTTACTACTCTGTCTGTGAGATGTTCCATTTTGTTGCTTTATCTTTCTGCTGGTGACATTTCCTCTTGGCTGAGAGTCAAAAGCTACATAATATTTATAGGATCAGGGGCATTTGCAGATGTGGTCGCACAGTTTAAATTTATTAACTGTTCATTTCCCAAACGAATGATGACAATTAGGAACCTGCTGCGTATAAGCACATTTACTCACGGGGAGGCTTCTTTATATGAAAGAGTTATACAGAGTGAGTATGGGAACATCAGACACTGTTTTTATGAAGCCCCATTAGATCCCAGCCTTGAAGGAAGACATGTAACCGTGTGCCTTAAATCTTTAGACACGGGAACATAACTTTGAAGCAAGCCGTAGCAGAATAATATAACCTATGATTGTTAAATCCATCAACCATGCAGAGGCAATTCTATGAGAGTTTCTAATGGCATCCTATGAATCAAGCACTTAAGCGTATAAAAGCTTTAGTGAATAACTTGCTGTGGTCCATCTGGTCCACTGACAGAGCGACATTTTGTTTTACAAACAGTAGGAGGTGCTGTGTTAATTCAAATCCATCTAGTTCAGACTGGGTCCATTATTGGGGAAAAAAACAGGCAACCACCACCAGGGGTGTGTGTGACTGACTGCTGCCAGCCATCAGTCATGGTGAGGGAGCTTTAGAGGTGCACTGTGACACTGCCTTCATCTGGGAGAGGGAACTGTGATCATGGCCATTACAAATACAGAGTTTCAAGAAACTGAGGTTACAGAGAAATGCTTTTCCTGTTCTTTATTTGGACATTTAAAGATGTTTTTGGAGCAAATAATGTGTAACAATTGCTTTAAAACCATATCTGGGAGCAGTAGCATAAGAATCGGGTAAATGTTTTCATGAATCATCCCAACATTACCTACTTTCTGTTCATTTCTCTCTACATCTTTGTTCTCTCTGTCTCTCTCCTTTTACGTTCACGGCAGACGAGGAAAGGAATAAGTCCGCAGTCTACTCATGTTCATCTGTGTTTCAACCCTTTACACAAACTGAAAGACTACAAAAGCATTTCAACCTTTGTTGAAAGTTTAACAATCTGACTTCGGATGGAGAACATATTTAATTAGATCAAGTGAAACTAACCAGTCAGTGTAATACCAAAAAGTAATTGTCTTACACACAGACACCACGATGATCAGTCACTGTTTAACGTAGCATGAGCGCACGGGAGCTATTTGTCAAATGATGCCTGAGGATGAAGATAACACGTGGGTATAAAAGGCACCGAACTACAAGCAAGTCTGTTACTAAAGCTCTCCAGTTATCTCCACTAGCTTCAGTGAATTAACTGTACAATTTGTCAACACAGTCACAGAACCATTGTGATGAGCATAGATTTTGTAGTACAGACAAGATCATTTGCTCCAAAGGTGACAATACTGTCACATTATCCTGGTGTTTTACAGTATCTTTGTAGATGGTTTTTGACATATGGGAGTTACCTCAGAAAAAATACTAAGGTCTGGACACCAGGAACCTCTGTGGCGTATGGATTGTGATCACATCAATACGATTGCCATGTAGAACTGTAATCAACAGAGTCAGATCTGAAATGAATCACAGCTAGACAAGTTGGCAAAGCACAGCGGTGGCATTTCTTAGCAACTGATGTGACTTCCTCCTTGTTATGAATATGCTCATGTGTGTTTAGGATGTAAAGTGTGACTTACATGTTCATTTTGGTTTAATTATATTAATTGGGTTTACTTGTAATCACTGGATCAAAAGATTGAGAATCTTTTTTGTTTGTATAATTTCTAATTTACTTCAGCTGAGCTGCAACAACTCGCATGTGTTTTGACACTAATATCAAATAAAGTTAAAAATGAGACAGTGACACCAATTGCAAAAGCACTGCTTGCAAATCAGCCCTGGTATACAGATCCCCATTTGCTTTGACAAGCACAATGTATATCATCCCTGCTCGTCTGGGAGCATTCAAGCCTTACAAAGACCTCTCATACTAAATGGCACTGAAACAACAAGAAATGACACAGTGGAAACAACTACAATTATTCAGCCATGTGTTTCTTCATCTATCTTATCCTCTCTTTCAGAAACAAATATGGTTTACCATTCTCTGCATTGAATTTCACAACATTTTTGACTTTGTACTGACAAATTGGAACTGAATACACATTTGGGGGCGCTCCTGTTGTCTGCTTCCACATACCAAAGCTCACAACAGGTCTGCTTTTATTAAAGGAACTTCTCTGTAGTTTGATCTTCTTGAAAGCCGAAATTGTCTTTTATTGCCTCCCAAGCAAGCTGCATGTTTGACATTTTCTTTTTGCTGTTTACTTATCCAACATGTGCTGTGATTTCCTTTGCCATCTTAAAAATATCTTTGTTCATAATGCACATATATAACACTGCAGAGCATACAGGTGCTTGAATTTCCACTGCAGCTGTTTAAAGAATGAAAGTGACCTACAAATAGACTCCACACACAGACACATGCATAGTTAACATATATAGTGTTTAAACCACTGTGACAATAATTTGCATTTAGATGCAGAAAGGTGATGTATATTAGAAAGCTCATTTCCATATGCTGTATGTTCCTTTGAAGATGTTTGGCTTTGAAGAGAATACATTATTGTCCAATGAAGGCAGAAAAGACTGAGTTGGAAAAGCTTACTAATAGGAGATTTTGTATTAAATAGCCTTACAAAAGAAGGATTATCTTTGCTATGCTCTGTAAATGTGATTGTCTCAAGTAGAACAGACAAAAGATGACAAGCTGACAACACAAGATGACAAGACACGTGAATCAATATTTTTGCTGACTTTGTGCAAATGTCACAAGTTGTGAAATACTCAGATTTTCCCAGTTTTCATCCACTGCCAGATACATACACAACATATATCTGACAATAATTTAACTAAGTTATTATAATGTTCAAAATTCTACTTAAAAAACTCTACTTCTAATGATTTTACAATTGCACTTTAAACGTACTAAAGTCTTGAATACATGTATTTTTGTTTATGTAACAAATATTTTTTACACTGTGGTACTGCTGCTTTCCCTTACATAAATGATCTGGCCAGGTCAACTAATGTCATGGTACTTGACATGGGCAGAAATCTGAAAAGATAAAACATGTCAACATGCAAATCTAATCTACTTAAGTCCTTACATCATCTCATTTTTAAGGAGCAGTTGTGGCCTAGTTGTTACACAGGCAGTGAGGTCAAAGGTCCAATATCAGTGATGACTGACGATGAATAGAATGTGAGCTGGAAAGTATGTAATAAATGCACTCTTCTCTATCGGTGTGTCCCTAAACAAAACCTGCTTGCTCAAGAATGCATGAACACTGCCTGAAGGTATATGTATGTGGACTTTGAAACTGTGCGTGGTAAATTATTTGCAAGACTGAATGGAGCTGGCAATCAAAGAGGTGTGACCTGACAAAGCAAATGAACAGCTTCCAGTGTTCAGTTTTACTATGGCTCACCTGCTAAAAGCTTGGTTTGTTAAAGTCTTTGTAGCTTTAAGATGCCATTGTTTTGTATGTTATGGCAAAGACCTTTCTGTTTAAATTCAAAAGTGAATGGTACACTAAGACACCGCTTACTGTTAAAAATTAAATCTTGTCCACTTGTCCACATGCAGACACAACTTTCTGCAAAACCTCCTTGGTGTAATAGAAGAGATGGATCATTATTTTATTTCTCTTTCATGTATTAATATTGTGTCTCCTCCTGCACCCAGAATAATGACGCTTTGTTCAAGTTCATTTGAACCATTTAAAAAATTGAGATTTTATCAATAACAAGACTTCACCCAAGGCCCTGGATGGTGCTGTAGACCTCTTACATCAATGTCTGTAAAATAAACTGAGGATGAGATCATGGCAGATGTGAAAAGGCGTTCTCCTTTAGGCTAGTTTTTGAACAGGCCAAAGGATAATGTGTCATTTGCAGGTGCACAAATATGCAATGTAGGCAACATTGTGAATGTGCACGTTCTACTACTGTGGTTGGAAACAGCCTGTAGGCGGAAACATGATCTGATAAGTATGGTGAAAATAGTGCAAAGTTTTGGCATTCATTTCAAACAGCTGTAAAAGAGGGAACAAGAACTGCATACGCTAAACGAAAAAAATGTAGAAGTATAGCCAATCTTTTACAAATTTACATCAATGAGGGCCCATAAACTTTCTAATTGCTGTAAATAAAATAAATTAGGTTGTATGTACTGAAATATATGAAATAGACCTTTAAATAACTTAATGTTAACTTCCTGTTCTAGGACCCCATCAAAACTCTTGACTGTAACATCACAGACAGGGCTATCTGCCGTGTCTCATGTATCAGGTATGAAGAGTGTCTTCAAACAGCTTTTGATCTTGAAAGCATACTGAGGTGCTGGGAAAACAGGTAATGAGATCTGTGCTCCAGCACAATACTGTACTTGTGAAGACAAATCAGGATAATGAAGCAACACCAACTGTTTGGAAGCTTGTTGCTTCGGCAAATACGGAAAGTTAACAGTCAAACAACAAAACGCCAGAGTGTTTGGTGACTCTGGTACTGTAAAGGATGTGCAACGTGAAATAACAGGAAATACAGTCACTCTGTGTAATGGACAAATGTTTTTTCCCGTGTCAGTCCTTCATGGGATATCATCCTGCAGATTATTTTCTGTAATACATAAAGGCTTCCTTAACGATTCAGTAGATAGCTCGTTATAATGCAACTTATGTGCCGTGAACCCTAATTATTGAAATCATTGTTTATTAGTTTTTAACCATTTTTTGTCGCATGCTGTATGTTTGCATATTCAGTTATACAGTATGCATTTATATTGGAAACTAGCTACCAAAGTACCAGACATCTCCTGTTGACAAGTTTACAGCTGATATGAGGATTAGGGCTCGGAATTAAACCCCAACAATTTTTTTGGGAGTAGTAGGAAGTATCAGTACCTAGTAAACTACATTAATTTCTTTACTTATTATTCTATCAGAAAAGCCCGAGTTTAAACCTTTTTTGTAGGTAATGTTATTCAAACTATTTCTTGTTTTAACATTGGATTATGATTATACTCCTAGCTGAAGAAATGCCATGCTGCTTGGACCTGTGGTGACATTGCAAAATAAAAGCACAAGGTTCATTGATGGCTGGGATTTACATCTGAACAAAAGATTTTCATTCTAAGACAACATGTCTAAGTCTGTGAGGATAAAGGAAAAAGGATCCTCAAGGTTTTCTTCATCTCCACAAGTCTATACACATTCCAGGAATGTGGAGAATGGAAAGTAAGCGACAAGAGAGGCCTTGTATTTGTAGGTCTATCTGCTGCCCACCCTGTAGATTAGCCTCTTATCTGTTAAATGAGACAGTGCCGACGGATTTGGATAACAGGACTTTGGCATCAGCACCACGCTGCCTGCACTGAAAGCTCTGCTGTATCACAGAGAGCCCCTGTGTGAGCCCAGCATAGCAGCACAGACAGCCTTGGACCAAGCAGTGGGTGGATATAGGGAGCCACATAATAGGCAGCTTTAAACTCTATCATTCCTTCTCCTTGAATGTCACTGATGTTTTTTTTCCCTGTGCATCTCTTCTCCTAGGTATGACTGTAATATGGCATTTTTAGTGATATGCTTAAGATTCTAAATTCAATTCACACTCTCCCACATATCACCTGGATGGATGTGTGGCTGTGATTCCTGCAGCCATTGACTCATTCCATCTCAGTGCGCTACTAACATGTGACTAGCCAGGCAATAAGGCAGACTGAAATGCATCCTCCATCTCTGACTCATGATTTGATCTGGCTTGTAGTCTCCACCTTGGGCCGGAATTGATATGTAGCGTTAAGTGAACACCTGGGACCCAAGGTAGTGTAAGGGCTTCTTACTTTCTCCCCATTCGCAGCCTCCCATACGCCCAGGGGCTCAGCCATATATTAACCAAGAGTGCTGCTCCACATACAGTCAGTCGCAAAAGAAAAAGCAGTTGCAGGGTTTTCAGTTCCCTGGTTTTCTGTATATTTTGGTCACGAAATATAATCTGATCTGAAGTCACAAATTACAACAAAACAATATTTATAAGCTAATAAAACACAGTCAGTAATTTTTATGTCTTTATTGAACACACCCTTTAAACATACAAAGGGATGTTTACGCAGAGGAACTGCAGACTTACTTTTTTTGTGTGTCTGTACTTTCCAGCTCACACAGACTTACTGAGACAGAGCTGCCTGCCACATTAAGCGCGAGTGCCAGTCACCGTCAGGTCCAATGGCCCAAACTGGAGCACATTCCTGAGACCTTACACGTTCTTACTAGTTAATAAATCTCTTAGTCTGCTGAGGGCAGAAAACCAAGGAAGGTGATGATTATCTAGACCAGAGAGGTAACAGGAGAGGGCAGAGAATCAGGTTACACTGAACAGGCTTGTCACCTTGAGCGAGGATTGGACTCTCCCAGATATATAGGCCGTACACTGTACACAAGCCTGACATCTAATGTTACCTTGAGACTGTATAAAATAACAAGAATATTGTAGGAGTCTATAGCCATGCACCAGGCCGGTGAGACTGTAGTTTGGCACAATCATGCTGTGAGCCATGCCCTCATTCACAGAGGCAGAACTAGAATTTTTTTAGGTTTAACCTATATTTAAAAACCGTTTAGTATGTTAGTAAGTTTAGTATGAGAATTTTTAACTACATTTTCTTTAATTTTCTTGCTCACTTTTAGGTATCCTTAACTCCAGTATAACTGCATGTGACTACTTAAGTTTGTTGTCGTAGTTGGGTAAGACAAATGCTTTTTGCAGATTCAGCAATGAGCTTTTTCTTTATTGACAATTTTACCATCTAGAATCCAAATTCGGTCACAAGCTTCTGAGATGCTTCGGTGTTATTATTGTGCAATCAGTTCATCTTTTCTCTGTTGTTTCCCCATTTTATCCTCGCAAATAAAATGTTAGTAGAAAAGTTTAATAAGAGGTAAATAGAGGATCGGATCAAGCTCATGGTAAATGTAAGAACGCTGTCTGCTGACTGACATGGCAAATCAAATGGATTCATGCTTAGATATAGCAGTACATTTTTGCATTTGAGCAATATAATTCAAATATTTGTTTTTTTACCATATTCCAACACATGTTAGTAATTTGAATAAAGAGTGCCACAGGATGGCAACTGGGGTGATCAGGTTTTGGGGGTGGCCTGTGCCACACCTCTGGCTTTGCCCCAGTTCATGCTCACAATAAAAATGCTGACTTCTTAATGTTAAGCAGCTACAGTATTTATTCTGTTTGGGGTTTCATGAGTATCATAGTTGATAAATTTCTGTCTGGACCAAGGAGATGAACCAACTAACTGACAGCAGCATGGCTAGAAATAGTAGTAATTTATTGTCATCCTGTCAATTACTTCTCACCACTGTGAAGAAATTACAATCATAATCAAGTAAAGTAAAAAGTGTATAATGTCATAGATGTTGTTTGTATTGCTTCAGGAAAAAATTTCAAATAAGAAATAAATCAGGCACGTAAGGTGGACATGGCATCATCATTATAATGTGCAAAAGGTTCATTTGGAATCATGTCTAAGACTGTGTAATCATGTTCCTGGATTGTTGGATTGAGTTATAGGTATTTCAGGTGACTACTAAAGAGCTGCAGTACACATTTAGGGGCAATGAGGGACTACTCAGCGATTGTGTTTTTATTTGATTTCAGCTCTTCATTGGGGTCATCCTCTGGTTATGCCATTTTCTGATTTCTGTATTTGCTGATGTCCTCTTGATGTGTTTGAGAGTCATCAGGACTGTTTTCCCTGATAACAAAACAATTACCGCAGTCACAAAGGCCATTAGGGGCTTTTCTTCAGACTTCAATTTAGCATGAGGTTTCATCGAGAGCTACGTGTTTACCCTGTAATGGAATAGAGTGATCTGCCACTGGTCGAACATACACAACTGCTAATGACCAATTCCTGTTAATTGCCTGCGGGGTCTCTGATGGTGGATTAATTATGCAGTGTAATTGCAAATTATCAGCTAACTTGCCTCACAGAGACTTAAATTGGAATCATTTACGCTGAGATACATGTAAATATGCCAAGAAAAAAAACAAATAAAAAGTTTTGATTTTTTTTGTAAAACATGATATTTGGTAAATAACTTGGTAACAGTCTATTTCAGTCTAAATATGGAGAAGTGATGATGATGATTGTACCTCTTGGAAAACTGTATTTCTGCTGAGCACTAAGAACATATAACCAGAGGGGCGACACAAACAGGAACAGTGTTGTGGTCTAGGTGCTGGGTTGAAAGGAAATCCTCCTTCTTCCTGTTCTATTATCAGCTCAACATAACAAAGGACGACATAAGCAGAGAGCCCCTGCAGACCAAAAACAAAACTTCTAACAGGTAAATACTGTGCTCCTGAAACATTCTTTGAGCTTTTGATGCAAAAATGGTCCCGCAAATTACTATAGTCCTGTATCTTATCATGTCAGAGGCAAAAAAAGCCTTATATAATTCAGATATTTTAAATTATGGCTGTCACAAAAATTGTGTTTCAAATGATATTTTTGAGAACAAGTAGAAAGGGACTTTCCATTTGTTACTGAGGAAAGCCGATAAGTATTGTCTGTAATCTACCATTGTTAGAGGGGCTAAGATTGGCTCCATTGTGGTTCTCACTGTTCAGCCAACCCCCACCTCAGTCTAATAGTCCACACAAAATAACCCTTCTAATAAGTCACTTGGAAGAAAATGTGGGGAGTCAGCTGATTCCTAATCCACCCTCTTTCTTGCTCTGTGCTCACACATCAAGACTCATATTGATATGTGCAATCACATGAGAGACCCGCTGTGGTAGGAGTATCATGGTCTAGTAGACGTGTGGGTTCTGTGTATGTTTTCAGGCAGAATGAAAGGTTGGTGATGCATTTGCAATGGAAAGTTATCATCCATAATATGTACAGTACTGTATGTCAAAACAATAGACAATAGGATAAGAGAACAGCAAGAGATGAAATGCACATATTCAACTGACATTCATATAATTTATGACTGTGCTGATAGTACATGTTTTTTTAGGTTTAGATTTGGAGACAGACTGTAAACATGGAAATATAAATGCAAAGTGATCATTATATCATTATGAACATTTATTTAATGATTTTTAAAATATTGTTGTTAATAACTGAATTTAATCAGCTGAACATGTCCACTTTGAACATAACATTAACATGCTCGGCATGCAATCTTTTCTTTCAAATCTACCTTTAGTGGGTGCATGTGTGTTTTTCTTTCATACTGTCACTTTGCAGGGGTCAACAAAGAGTCAGATGATTCAGATGATTGACAGGCCTATGAACTATTAGAGACAAGCTCTGTTTTTCAACCCCTAAAATTCCAACTATACTTGCCAAGGCTTTTATTAGTATACAGTATGCAGGCCTGTTCTTTGTTACCATGAACATCAACTCATTTTTGCTTCAAGATATTCACACAGTTTATGGCTTATGATAATGTATGATGATGGCATTATATAAATGGCATCTCATATTTCATGCAAATATTTTTAGTGGAGTAAATGACATCTAATCATTTATTGGCAAAGAGAATGATAATAATGGCTTATCCTCCTGCTTCCACAGTTTTATTTGGCTCTATAATTATATCTTTGATTGTTGTTTCATTTAAAGTTTTTTTATTGCGCTGCTTCCTCCTTTTTACCACTGTCTGTCATTCTGGAAGATGTTCCTCTTTTAAGTATTGTTCCCCAGTAGAGCTTATGCCGCATTTAAAACCATAATAATGCAGGCTCATATAACGAGTCACTCACATGTGCTTAAGGAGAGCTCAACAAAGAAACGCTGCCTTCTTTGTATCTGTTCCACCTTAAAAGAGGAACAGTGAAAAAAGCAATCTCGAGAAATCTCAGCAGGATGTAATGCTATGTCCCTACAACATCCACAAACCAACAACCAACTTAGGTTAAAAACAGTAAGTCTCAAACTTTATTTTACATTTTTGCAGAGGAGATAATATATAGAGTACGACACGGACATTGACTCAAAACACAACTACTGTATAATTATTTCACCTGACATCTAAAATCACAGTTGCCTTAAATCAGAAGTCAAGTTTCTGAAACTGAATGTAATATTGCAAATGCAAACATTTTTGTATGATAAGCTCTCTGTGCATAGCTGTTCAACACACTTTGAAATAAAAGCCAACAATCCCACTGATGTTTGTTCAGTTCATACTTTGACAGTTGCTTCTCTTGAGTATTTGAGTTAAACATAAAATGTGAGTAGCACAAGTTTTTTGCCAAACTACACCTAATAAACTCAACGGAAGATGCTATATATATATCATTTGTTACTTATAACCACAGGACATTAATGTAGATGGAAATACCTTTTTGTTTCAACATAAACATTAACAATGCTACCACGCAGATAAATACTTGACATCACTGATGTTCGGTGTCTGTAGGTTTGGTTTGCAGGGATGGTTATGAGTAATCACATCCAGAAGAAAAAAAATGACTACAACATCATACTGAATGTTGAACCACTATGTGCCCCCAATACAGCTTCAGTGGACCTTGGCTTTGATTATACATGTCTCTGAAGGTCTGCTGGGTTACAGTTAGGAACATCACTCTTCCAAAAGATATTCCCATATTAGATGTTTTAATGTTTGTGATGAACAGTGCTGTCTATTGGTCCAAAATGTCCTATAGATGTTTGGGGTCAAGAATTCAGGTTTTTAATTAAAATGTCACCCATTTGTAGTTTATAGAATAACCTATAGCCACATTTGTCATCCTGTACTTTGTACCATTCTCTCTGTGGCATTCCATCTTGCATTGTTTTATTCTGTGCTGAGATTTGGTTGGATCAAAGTAGACACAATATCTTCAAAATTCTCTAAGATTTACTTGTGATGAAGAGATTGATAAAAATAAAAGCCTTTTATATTAGACAGGAATGACTTTATTAAAATGTACGTTGAGAAATATTAGCACCTAAGAAACAACTACCAGCTTTAACTGTAAAACATAACAATTCAAGATTAGCTCAAGTAAATCTTTGTAGCTACTTCATGCTACAGGCGATCAATAAATGAAGGAATTAACTCATTTTTTCATTTTAATGTGTTTTGTAAAAACACATACATATCCTACATAGGTAATCAGTATGCATGGCAGGAGATGATGGCACGAAGGTCATTGCCATGTCTGTGGGCTGATAGTTGCTATGCAAAGTCACAGAAGGAGGAAGCAACGATATTAAATGCTGTGTATTTTTATGTCTGTCTGGTTGTCGTCTTGATATGATTTAAGGATGAGAAAGACAGATAAAAGTTTACCACTTTGTCCTACATAAAACTACAGCCATGGCAATATTATAACAATAAAAATGTGAAGATATGTATTTTTCTGGACTTTTATTACAATTTTACAAAGAGAAAATGACTTATTATACAAGTGATTTCAAGATCTAAAACTTTAGACCTACTCCTACTTGTTGGCATTGCATGTTCCAATAAAATGTGATAAAGCTGTCACAAATCTGGGGGGGCTGACTAGTGTCCTGTTCACCGGTGAGTAGCTTTCCAGACAAAGGAAGCCCAACCTTGTCCCTCTCTTGCCTTGATGTCACTCTGTTCTGGATGAATTGACTCAGTCAAGGTAATAACTGCGTGGGGATGCATGATCATCACCATCCAGTTATTGCCGCTGTGTGAAATGGCGAGGTGACTCAAAGCAGCTGCGAGCGCCGGTTTATCTTTTCACCTGCCAGTCTCCGAGTCAAAGGGAGGCGGAGTCACGCTGCTACACACGACCGGCCTCAACCTGTAACGCTACAGACCTGTCTGCGAGGAGGACGGAGGCAGCCAGGGAGGGGTAGCTGCCGACATAACTACAACACACGGCTCCGAACTACCGCTGGACTAACCGAGCCAGAGGGGAACCCGTCCCCTGAGTGAGCCCAGACACCCTGCTTTCTAAATGCCGGGGAAAGTGCGTGTTTAATGGCATGTCGGAGGTCTCCGCGGGGCTCCCCGGGTACAAGAGGAGACGTTACGGCGCGAGTTAGCTAACGTTAGCTCGCTAACAAGGTCAGTTTGAATTTTGGGGTCTGTCGCCGTTTTAGCAGGAACAGTTAGCATCGTCTCGGCTCCTCCCAGATTTATCACGGCATCTGCTCGGCTGGCAGAGCAAATAACTAACCAGCTAACCAATGGTATTTTTCACCAACATACTCCCCCTGACGTTAGCTTGTTAGTTAGCACCTACTTGGTGCTTGTCGCTGCTCGCTCCTTTCGTTTGTATTCGACGTGTGAAAGCGGCGGAGCTGCCTCACGGTTTCTTACTGAGGGGTTTGTCGGTGTGGAAAAGCGAGCTTTTTGTCGCTAACACTGTCAGTGGTGTAGCCTCGCCGAGCTAACATTAGCCAAAATATTTCGAGAAAGCTAACGTTGGACGTTTGTGTTGAGCGCCCAGAAGCAGCAGCAGCAGCAGCTCGCTGCTCGTTTCCACCTAGAATAAAACAGGTGCATCTGCGCTAGTTAGCGATGAACAGATGCCGGAGAAAACTCCACACACTTACTGCTAAAGGCAGATTTAGCATTTGTTAGTTTAGCATAGCTTAGTGGAGTGATGGCTCCATGAAGGCAGCATTTACCCAGTGTGGGTAGCTCCATTATTTATCAAGGTTGAACGTCGTAGGTGGCGTTATCGTTTACAAAGGCCTTGAACACCGAGTCCAACACAAACGGGGGCAAGTGAAACGGGCCCGGTAGCAAAAAGACAGTTTGGAAGATAGTTCGCTTTCGCCAGCTGAAAGCCAGATCGAATAGCAACTGGATATTGGGAGATAAAGACTTCTTGGAAAGAATCCTGAAACATGGCTTTAAGATGGCAGTTTCGGCGTCAAAAACGACACCACTAACGTTAGTAATCAACCACAGGATGTTAATCGTTGCTAATATGGAATTGCTTCAAGCTGACGGTAACTGAGCTTTGTTGGCATGGAAATCCTACTGTGTCGAATGTTAACTTCTACACTTGGTCCCAGCAGCTTTTCTTTATCCCGGTGTTACCATGAAATTGAACTTGTCAAGTCAAATCTTGTGTCATCCAATCATCAGCAGACGGGAATGTAAAGTTCGTTTAGACCAGCTCCGAAAATCAACCGACAGCACCGGTAATTTTCACATTAAAGTGTCGTTTTGGGTAAGACTTAAAAGACAGACAGAAAATCGCTATGGCGTTGCTTTTATTTTACACTAATCTCTGGGTTTTTTTTATTTGGTGTATTCACATTAATCAAAACACATCAAAATGATTTTGTTGACTTCCAACACTGGGCATTTACAGGCTGCAGAAGTTTTGTAAGCTGTTAAACTAGTTTGCTCTCAGGTCATCATGCCAGGTTAGACCTTCACTCAGCCAAGGCCCTTTTTGTGTTTCCTCTGCACATATTTCATTACTTTGTTGAACAGTGTGTAGGGCAACACAAGGGAAACATCCAATTGCAAAGCAAGCTTGTCTTGTGGATATGTTTGTTATTCAGCTCATGCACTATCTAGAGGCTGCTGAATGTGGTACATCAATTCAATTGGCCCCGAGTGCCACTGTGCATCAGAGTCCTAATTATTTTTGATGGTTTTCAAGTTTTAACTACTGTTGAACTGCAGACAGCATGGATACCATGGTTGTAAACAGTTTCATGCCCCCAGTAGTGCAAGCTTCAGTGTTAAATGGGCAGAAATCACCCACACTCAAGCCTATGCCATTGTACTGTTAACCATACATAAAGTCTATCCTATAAACAGTGAGGTTGTAATAAGTTCTTAGTGTGTGTACTTAGTTGGAAATGATAAGGATATAAAAAGTTATATAAATGTGGCGCATCTCAGTTGTCTCCTCTGGATGAATGTCTATGCTTTTCTGAAGACAGTCTGCCTTTTCCTCAAATTGTATCGCTGTTGCTGTTGAAGTTTATTCATCTATCTCACATCCTCCTATGCATATGTTTCATTTAATATTATTTTCTGGCTTGATGGAATAATATATTGGAACTCAGCAAAGCCACATTAAAACCTTTTATGTTGACATTGTTGTGAAATACTCTCTCACTGAAATGAGAACACGATAGAATCTAGGCCACACTGTAAAATCTTACTTTGAGGCTCAGGTGTGTGGTGTTTTTCTTTGTCTTTCTTTCTTTTTTTTTCTTTTTTTTTTTACTCAAATGTAAGTGGGAACACCCTAAGGTGAAGTATAATGCCCCCTTTAAATAAAATTAGGCTTTTGGGCAAAACCTATTTTCATGTTAATGTTTGTTATTTTCAAATCAAATGGATAGATGAATAAAGCACTGTATTATGTCTTTATGGTCAGCTTCCATCCGCCCCCTCAATATATATTGATTGTATATTATAGTTTTCCCAGCTGAAGATGTAGTTATAGCTGTCCTCTTCTGTGCCAGAAACACCTCATATTCAGTAGTATATAAACAGTAGAAAACTAAGAATAAACTATATAGCTTGAAGTGTTTTATAAGCCACTAATGGTAGATGATCTGCTGACACAAAAGATTTTCCAGCGTACAAGTATGTTACTGTAGCTGCTTTTTAGTATTTAGGGTTGTGCCTATTGATTACTTTTTTTTTTTTTTTATTTTGTATTTGAGAATGGAAAAGGCAGCAGGTTGTCCTGTGATGAGTGGTGAGCTTTACATCACTATACAGATGATGGCTCCTTACTATTATATCATCAGCTCTAAATAATGTGGGCAGTTACCATAAAAGGAAGTGAAGAAGAAGAAGTATACTTGAATCAATAGAAGCCAGAGTTGGAAAAGCAGGGTTTGTAATAATATTTTTCAGAAAGGTCAGACATAATTTAGGCTAAACTCATAGTAACATATGTCCAGTGTTTCCCACACATACAGAGTACTTGGCTGGCCCACCCAAGGATATGTGGCCAGCAGGTTTTTATATATTAATATTTTTATCCGTTTGAGAAAACGTCAGTATTCAATCAGTTAACTAGAGTCCCTAGTAACTATTCCCTTCACTACTAATTATTTTTCATTTATATTTATTAGCATCTTAAAATGCCAACAGTTCATTTCCAGGACCAACAAAATGTGTTGTTGGTGTATGTATTTCCTGCATGTTTGTGGGGAACCTGGCTTTAACATTGCTGTCTGAGCCAAAGATTGCATATTAAGAGAACCAGCCAGAATGGAGTATGTGTATACTGTATTCCCCAAAACGGAGCGAGACTCCTTATCTTGTTAAGAAAAACAACAACATAAACACCAGCACGTTTTGCACCAGTTTCTAAATCTGTCATTTAAATTTTTTATGTCAAGTCAATAAATTAAATTGTAGTTCTGATTAGTTGAATCATACTGTAGTTCCTAGCTCAAGAACTTTAGTAGCTACTTTGAAGCAACTTACTGGATAGTAAGTTGCACCAAATCAGTAGGCTGTTAACATGGAAATCCAAATGACATACAATCAATATTTATACTATTTACACAGTATCTTTGGCTGACTCAGGCTGACTTAAAAGATTGGACTAAAAACAATTCACTGTAGCGTCCTGCCTTGGTTTTGTCCCCCACCCCACCAGGCAGCCACTGCAAGTATAATCAAATTCTATGGGAAACTTTTTTTGGGGCGCGACGGCTTAAAACCCTTAGCTATTGTTGGTAAAATGACCAAACGTTCAATATGTGGGATACACTTTCTACTGTAACTGTACTATCAGAGAGATCTGAACACCATCTGCAGAATTTATTGCAAATTATCTCAGCTTCTCATCATTCCCACTAGAAACTGTTTTCTAGTGAAAAGATTTTTACAGGTGCTCAACTGTCTAATAAGCTGCTGTTTTTTTTATTAAATAATTTGCAATGAAAGCTTTCTTTACTACTGCATTTGAAAGCACACAGTTTAGTGGAATACTATGAATTTGCATGCATAGTTATTTTCAGTAATGACTAGCTCTCATTATGCTTGTTACGTTGCATTATAGTCCAGTGAAACTATGCTGGCGTCTGTTTTGGCCTATGTTGGTGCAGTTATGTGTATATTTGATATTTGTGTCCCTTGGGAGCCCATCTATTTGTGGTATAGCCCTTCTCTACTTGCTGCATAAATAAAATACTTTAGGGGTTAGTAAAAATTGCTTAAACATTCTTGCAGCTACTGGTATTATAAAAATTGACTGGTAATAGATTCTAGATCCCAGATCCCCATGAAGGCTACAGCCTGAAATGCGCTGGTCACATAAGAGTAAGGTTGTTCTATAATCTGCAAGTGTTGTTGGCGGTTTTAAGTTTTCAGTAGATCCTAGACCGAAAGGTTAAACTGTGAATGACATGTATTATATTGTACTAACACCCTCTGCAAGAAATCTCCTCCTCCTGGATATGTTTTGGAGTGAACAAGTTGACATTACAGCCTTGTGCCAGGCAAACATTAGGATTCTGGGCAATTGGCTGGCCCTGCCCTGCCTGTTTGAGTGCTACAGGTTTGGGGTTGTACGGTTCAGCACAATGGAGACTTTAATTCCAGCCGAAAGAGCACCTATTTAAAACCTGTATCAAAGATAAACAGCCTTAACACTAATAATAATTAATATGACCTAATATCCCTTCTCAGAGAAGTTAAGATAGGCAGAAAGTCTTATTTGTTTATTATTTTCATCACACTAATGTTTGCTTTCTCCCCCCCCCCTCCCCTTTCTCTCCTAGCTGGCTGACATGGCTGTCTAACAGGCTGCCAAAGATCTCTTCATGGATCACAGCCGACACCAAAGAAAAACCACTGCATCTGTGAGCATAGCCAATAACTAGGAAATCTGACACACAAGCGTATTATCAGGCTGACATCATTGCATGTGGCCTCTTCAGTTGTTCATAGACATCTGTTGGGCAGCCCAAAGGCCTATTGCTATGCACTATAAAAAGGGAGACATGAGCTGTGGGGATGTTGGGAGGAACAACCTTCTGTCATGCAGGACTATCCATCTGATAATAGGGCTTCTAGTGACCATGGCCCAGGGGACTTTGTCAGAACAGCAAGAGACAATGGTGGAGTTGATATCTGTGGAACTAGAGGCTTCCATGCAGTCCTCTGTGCTCTCCGAGTTCCAGGCTGCAGCATCTTCGGTTGGGGAAGGGCCGCCCACAGCTATTCCTGATTCCTCTGCAAAGAGTGGGGGAGTGCACACTGGCATACCTGACTCCTCTGCAATCGTGGGCCAGGTGTTCCAGTTGAAGGTTCCACCAGGACCTGCCAGTGCAAGCTGTGATGTTCATGTAAGTACACTCAAGATTTCACATAACAAGACAAATTCAGCAATGAGGTTTAGTGTTTATAAACAACATTTGCATGTGAATGAAGTTTAATTCATTTATTGTTAGAATTAATTACCAAGTTAGAGAATGAACTGGTTTAAAAAAAGGACTTGGAATAACAAAGTGGATATTGAGGAATATTCCTCAATTTTGTAAAAGGTCTTTTAAAAAGATTACATTCGTTATTTGTTACCCCAACCAGATTGATTTATAGAACCATATTCTAATTAATTTGAAAAAAAAATTAATTTGGCTTTACCTGTAGTCTACAAGTATGTGAAAAGTTATAGATGTAAACTGTAAAACATTTACTGTCTATTTATAATGTTAAATTATGTTTCTTATGGGGACTATTGTGGCCATACGGACCATTTTTTGCTCTTACTGTAGAAGTAGATAATGCGTGGTATTCCTTCAATTTTGATCATTGTATCACTGCTCATTGATGCTATCTGTGGTGTGCAATTTGTTCCAGTCAGACTTGTGAATGAAATAAGATTATCATTGGTCCAAGTGGTGATGCACAGTGATATCCTGTCAAACAGTATTAATTCAAAATGAGGAGTGATGACTTACGCAGTTATGAATAGGGGCTCACTCAACTTCCTGATCATATTTGGCAAGATTTATTAAAATCAATAGATTTGAAAAATTGAATAGAATAAATAGAATACAGTGAAAGCATCTCTGCTTTTAGACTTTTTAAAGTTGTGTTCTAATTTGTGTGGTTTTCCTAGTTCCTCATTTACTGGAAGCTTTGTCAAGATTAAAAATGGAACTGAATACTGAACTGAACATTTAATTTTCTTTATTTTTTTCGCTCATGTAAATATAGAATCTAAATAAATATAATTTGCAATAAACATGTACATACTCTGACTGAAACAAAGCAGGAATAAAATAAACAATCTTGCTACCTGTCCCTTACTAAAAACCCACAGAAAAACACGAAACAAGACAGATGGGCTGAAAAAGCAAAGTTCCTCTATGCTAAATTACTAACCACAACTTAGTATTTTCAATATATTCTTTCTCTGTACTTTCTTTTTAAGCAGAGAAATACTTCAAAGGCCCTCTTAACTTATTCTCGAGTTGATTCCCCAGTTTAAAACTCACTTGTAGGTCGCTTTGGATATAAGTATCTGCCAAATGACTAAATGTAAAACCACACAGATATACACATTAATTTTTTTTAAGTTGTTCATGTCGAAAAAGTGTATTAACCTTAATTTCTTTAAATGAAAAGTAGTAGTTAGTAGTAGACAAAATAAATGAACAATGCAATACCTGTACATGGAGTAGCATATACAGCTATTTAACACACAGTTTCCTCAAAACAGAAATATTTGTGGCTACCTTTTTATGTCCATATGCAATTAGAAATTTCTATGTCAGGTTTTCATTAATTATTAGACCCAAAAATCTAATTTCACCAACAAATTAAATGAGAACTGCATCTATAAACAACACATTTTTATCCTTTTTTTGATTAACCAATACCAAAAACTTGGTAAAACCATCTTTTGAATTTTATAATTGTATTTACAATGCTCTGTTAAAGATTTTCAATTATGTCCCGAAAAAAATTGAGACCTGCAAACAAACCAAATTCAATTTCAGTGATAACTCTGCAGTATGTTCTTATCTAAATAGCTGCTTAACCAATTAAAAACTACTCTAATACCATATGCTCCTAAATACAACTTTGCTTTTCTAATATGGTTTTGATTTTCTTCCAAAACTTCCATAAATACTAAATCTGTAGAGCTGTTGGTTAAAAACCCATAGTGACTTTCACTCAGTAATTTTAAAAAAACTTAAATCATCAAATGTTTTTTTCATGTAGTGTAGTTTTTCCAGCACTGTAGAAACTAAAGAAAGTAATGAAAATGTTCCGTAATTAGTCATTGTATAGGTTTTTCCTTAACATATGAAACACTTCTTTTGTTTTTATGTATTTATTAAATTTAAGGTGTTTTATAGTATATGAACTCTAACAGTGGCACTGTACTTTTTTTCTCTGGTAGCTCACCGAGATGGGAAAGGAGACTCTCCCCTCCTGGCTGTATTGGGACAAAGAACGCTGCATTCTGACAGGCTTGGCCCTGGAGCAGGATAAAGGTGTTTATCATATCTTGGTGTCTGGAGAGGAGATAATTGAGAAGAATGGCAGCCAAGTGTTCCCTAGTACAGTCTTCTCAATTGAAGTATACCCAGAAGAACGTGCAGACACTGAGCCTACCTTGCTCACTCTTCAGTCAGACATCACTGGCCTCCAGCCTTTCACCTGTGGCTCTGAGGAGCCTGTCACTGTCCTTACTGTCATCTTGGATGCTGACTTGACAAAAATGTTTGCAGAACAGAGGGTCAACTTACTGGGAATAATGGGGAAATTCTCACATGTCCCCCTGGAGCACATGAGGGTAGTTCCTGTTGTCAACAACCGCTTATTTGACATGTCTGCTTTCATGGCTGGACCAGGGAATGCTAAGAAGGTAGTTGAGAATGGCGCCCTATTGTCATGGAAACTTGGATGTGCCCTTGACCAAGGCAGTATCCCTGATATTAGCAGTGTCCAATACTCTGCAAAAGATGGGTCCATGTCTGCCAGGCTGGGGTACCCAGTGGTTGGTTGGCACATTGTCAACAAAAAGCCCCATGGAGTGAAAAGGGTCAGGCGGCAGTTGAACAACACTCCTACTCCAGTGCCCTCTCTGCTTCCTCCAACTACACACCCAGAGCCCCCTGTACGTGTTGTGCCTACTCCAACTTCACCTTCTATTGCTCCAGCGACTGACAACTCTGCTACTCCTGTTCGAGGTCCTTTACCTCTTCCAGTGAAGCCCACTATGAGGGTCAGAGATCAGATAGCCCACACACCTGTCTTTGGACCTCCCCAACCAACAAAAGTACTAGGAACTACAAGCACCATCCCTATTCAACCAACTATGACCCGGCCTACATTTGTGGAGGCTACAGCTGTGCCAACACCACCGTCCACCAGTAAAAGACCCAAACCTACTGCTACAAAGAAACCTAGAAAACCCAAAACCTCCACTCCAGCTCCCCGGGAACCGAAGTCCACCACAGCTAAACCTCCCAAACGCACCACTCCTCTCTCATTGGCTCCAGAAGTAAATCAAAACCCAGAGATCCGCAACCCCATTGATCAGGTCAATGCATGGGTTGGCACATACTTTGAGGTTAAGATTCCTCCCGATACATTCTATGACAAGGAGGATGGCACCACTGACAAGCTGCGTTTGACTTTGAAGAAGACCCCGAAAGAGGCGGTCAGTGAAACCTCTTGGATTCAGTTCAACAGTACTATACAACTCTTATATGGCCTTCCAGAGGAGCAGCATGAAGGGAAGCATGAGTACTTCATGCTGGCCACTGATAAGGGTGGGAAGAGCATCATGGATGCATTCGAGGTACGGGTCAATCGTTGGTCTACTAATGACAAACCATCAGTTGTTTTTGCTGCTCGATTCCATGGTGATCCCAACACTTTAAGCAATGATGTCCATAAGAAGATTCTTTTGACCAGAAAGTTGGCTTATGCCCTTGGGGATCGCAACAGCAGCACAGTGACCCTGAGAAGTATCACTAGGGGCTCCATTGTGGTGGAATGGACCAACAACAGTCTCCAACAGAGCTCTTGTCCAAAGGATCAGATCACGGTTCTCAGTAACAGGATCTCTGATTCCAAAGGGATACCTAAACCGGCCTTCGTCAAAGCCATGGAGCCTGAATTCAAACCCATTAACATCTCCATTCGTGGCACCAATAAATGTCAGAGCTACATATTCATTCCACCAGGAGAGGTGCCTTTGCCAGTTCTTCCTACAGCTACACCTTCACCTGGGACAGGTCGAAGGAGCAGCGATGATGTTTACCTGCACACTGTCATTCCTGCGGTTGTGGTAGCAGCCCTGTTACTCATTGCCGGCATCATTGCTATGGTCTGCTATCGCAAGAAGCGCAAAGGTAAAATGACCATGGAGGAACAGGCCACTTTCATCAAGAAAGGAGTCCCAATAATATTTGCAGATGAACTAGATGATTCCAAGTCGCCCCCATCCTCCAGCATCCCCCTTATACTTCAGGAGGAAAAGCCCCCGCTTCCCCCTCCAGAGTACCCAAACATGGCAGGCCCCCACAGTACTCTGCTTAACCAGGATCTGTTGGAGGAGTATTCACTTTATCAGGATGATGACCCTAACGCCCCTCCTTACCAGCCCCCGCCACCATTTACTGTCCCTATAGAGGGCAAAGGCTCTCGCCCCAAGAACATGACCTCATACAGGTCACCACCTCCCTATGTGCCTCCCTAACACACACTGGAGCTTTCAGTAAGGAAAGCAGGTGCAGTGTAGGGATGCTTGTTGAAAATGAAATGACTTTGACTTTGTAGAGGAGCAGGCAACATACCCATATATTTGAACATCATGGATAAGACACTGTATTGTACAATTCTACTACTGGCACAGGGCAAATGGACGGGGAACAGACGGTTTGTAATTCAGCTCTTTTTGTTTTGTTGTCCTTCAAATCCGCTTTTGACTTCTTGCATATTCTTTTGTCTGTTTTTTGCCAAGAAGAGTTGGTTTTATCTTCAATGATGTGCTATTTCTATTGTATAGAAAATAATAAAGAAGCAGGAAAGACTGAAGTCCACAGGGCCTTTGAGCAGATGTCACCATGACAACAGACTTGAGGCTCTCCCTCACAATGTTAATCTTTATGAGTTCTATATCACTTATCTGTCCTTGGGCTAGGTTTACTAAGATTTTGCACCTGTTATTTCTAGAGGGGAATGAAATTCAAAAAGCCAAACTAAAAGCATGAACCACTATTTACACAAAACCAGTTTGTTTCTTAGACTTTGATCTTTCTCTATTCTCTTATATGCTTTGCTCCCTCTTGACAATAACATGCGAAATTGCACTTATGCAAATTCTGGCTAAACCTTGCACTATGTGTCTTGCGCAGGATTGAACACAGTAGGCAGTTCAGGAAGGAGAAAAGTCTTTTTGTATCCTTGAACTCCCCACATGAGATTCCTCTGGTACTTGATCACATTGGACATTTACACTGACTACGCCTGTTGTACATGTAGCCTAATTAATTTACAAAACAAACGACTTTTTTTTTTTTTTTCTTTTTGGTCTTAATGTGTGTGCCACTGAACCTGCCTGTGAGATGAATGGTTGTGCTGTTGCCAAGGTGATGTCTGTGGCAAACCTTGTGGGGTAGCTGCAACAGTAACAAAGGGGCCAATGGTATGCTGTGATTCACAGCAGGCGAGAATTTCTGACACAGTCAATGAGGTTGATTGAGTGTCTTATATTCAGTTGGTTTGGCTGTTATGTGGGATGGGTGGGCTCAGAGGACTGTATCATCACTGCTCTGCCTCTAGGTGTTGCACTGTTTTCTTTAGTGCACTGCCGGTCGCCAGTTCAGATGAGGCATGGGGACGAGGGGATGTACATAATTGTGTGCCTGTGAAATTAAACAACTCCATAATGTTAGTGTTTTATCAGTAAACTTAGTTGGGAAAGGCAGGGTCAGAGTGGGAAATGATTTTATTTTTTAATTGTATGTCTAGATTTATGGTCACAATCATTAAAAAAATGACTTTATAGTTTGTGAAGGTAGAAAAGACGGTTTACCTGCCCATCACAAAAAATATTGCATTATCTCAATATGATGGGGAACAAAGAAACCACAATATGTGAATTATGTACATTTCATATCTGATATCACGACGAGAAAAAATGGTTAAAAATCTAATGTTTTTACTGAGTTTTTGATACAGTCTTAAACTTGTTTTATGAAAATATATTAATAAAATGTATACTATTTGTAAAGCCTCAAAGTTGTTCTATGGTCCTTTTTTTTTTTTTTTTTTTTTTTTTTAAATTTTGCAAATGGAAGTGGACTGGACTGTGCAGTACAGATGTGTGTAGCTGGATTAAAGGGCCTTTAAAACCCAATTTGTCAGTTAAATTAGAACGCAGAGCAGAGTGGATTGAGTCGCATACGAGAAGCATGTTAAATTAGCTTTTAGTCCACACTGCGGTTAAGCTTAAATTACATTTACTCAACATGTCGCTTGGCTTTTCAAAAATATTCTGCCATCAAACATGCAGTATATCATAGCAAAAAACTCTGGCCTTTTTTATTGTCTTGTTTTTCAAATTGTTGCCACATTCTTGATAGAATTTAAACAGGCTCTAATTGGCTCTAATGATTGGCTGGATTTGACTATCACATGAGCTTCGTGCTGTTTGTTGTAACAAACCAAACCCACGGCAGGCTGGACCCTCTGAGGCACTGTGATATTTTAGGAGCGGTGCTCCTTTTCTGTGGCATTTACGTGAGCAGTTTTTTTGTTTGTTCCCCCCCCGACTCTGTTCTCCTACATCTCTTGGAGAAATATCAATAACAATGACTAATAGCTTCTCTCAAAAATGTTTTTTTTAGCGTGGAGCTTCTGTTATGATGGCTTATTCGGGAGAGGTCACAAAGCATTTTAGTGGTTGGTGACACGTTGTACACTCAGGCTGCTCTGACAAATGCACATTGGCAGAACAAATTGCAGCAAAAGGCATTTTCAAGTGTTCTCACATAGTCCTTGAAAGAAATTCTTATTGCTGTGAAAGGTTCTCAATGTAATTTTGGCAATATGTACACATTCACTTTTGAAAAGTTACACATTAAGGTATGAAGTTACTGATTGTAAACCTGGCACGTGTTAGTAAAATAATTTTTTAAGTTCACACAAGAGCACAGATAATCTCAGGACTGATTTTCTAGGTTATGAATTCTTGTAACGACAGAAGAGTTTGATGGAGAGTAAAACTGTATGTGCCACTTCTTTGTAGCAGGGACACGTTCCTATAATTTCATTAGTTAGTCTGTGGCTGTATGTTTATGTGCAGTCTAATAACTGATTATGAACTTCATTATTTTTTACTGTCAGTGCTGAAATTGTCTGCCCTGCTCTCGTTTGTTCAGTCTTACCTGTCTTAGTTGTAATGACATAATTTTTAATTCTGTGCTGTGCTACAGTGCAAATTGAATGTTAGAATATATAAATTAGCCAACAGCCATGTAAGCGTGGGCGACTGGCTCATGTTCAAGAGATATCGGTGACACTGGACAGGGGCACACCAACAGCCGGATTATTTGCATATTGTCTTGTTTAATACATTCATCCTCAAATACTGACATTTTGCCCCTTCGTGGAGAAAGTAACTGGAATGATTTCATATTTGAAATGACATGATAATGTCTCGAGTACAAACAACATAAACAGCTCATTACAGCAATGAGACGCAACCACCAAATCAAGTGCAACATAAACAGATTTAGAGACCAACATATTTATAATGGAGTTTTTTTAAGCTATATTAATAAAACTAAATGTAATACAGCTGCATTTGGCAGTATATCAACTCAGCTGCTGGACATTTGATGGTTGTAGGTTTTCAAATGTCATAATTAGATGTTTTTCCTTAAGTTGAACAATAGTGAATTAAAATGTTTAGGTTTTGGGCTTGTGCTTGGATGATTTTAGATCATTTCATCTAGCTCTTCATATACGTTAAACTTGTCAAATGATGGTAATAACAGTTGCAGTCCTAAACATGACTAAACATTTTATTTACTACTCATGTAATGGCAAGAAAGTTTATCAGATGTACAGAACATCTGTTTTTCTCCATACAATGTAATGTAATTCTCGTGTTGTAATTTTCCAACCCAAATATTAATCATTATGTCTTGAATTTTTGGGGATTCTCTAAACTATAATACAGTAGTCACTAAATCAGGCTTCTGAAGATGTGGTTCTAGCATGATGTTTTAGAAGCCTATGCGTGTCAGCACTGAAAAACAGGAGAACCATTGTCTGAGGCCTCATTTGAGGTTGGGAGAAGGAACAATAACCACGGTCAAGGCCTTTTTCTTTCAGCAATGTTTGAGTTAGACCCTGTTCGGCAAAATGCTCTGAACCACATATCATTTTTAAAGCTCGTTTTATTATCCAACTGCACAAGTTACAGACTGCAGGAGTCCAAAGTGACAGCTTTCCAAAATCTGCTTTTGCATTACAAAGCACATCAACTCCATGTGAGAATACACTGTCTATTAATATGCTCCTCGATGGATGATCTAACTGCAACAGGAGCATTTAAATAGTTAGAATCTACAAATGGATTCGACATCATCAATAACAGCAGAAAGCAGGTAATGCACGTGTATCGAAATGTGGAATGGAAGCTATTTTATGCGCTGCCAAAGTCCGCCTTCATCACCCTCTGCAGTCATTAATTATGTACAGTGATTTAAAGTTAATGCATGTGATGAAAAATATATAACCTCATGCAAAGCTATAGGAAGAACTGACCTACTGCTCTTGTAATTGCTTTCTAGCTCGATCATGACTTTGATTTTGTCAAATAAAAGCAGTAGATGAAATACAGATGAACACTAATCATTTATGATTCTTTGAATCTGCTTCCCAGGTTTCTACATGGCCTCATTTAGCATTTCTGTGACACCTGCTGTATCTTTATTTCCTTCACCCTCAACACAGAAACAAAGCTGGTGTTTTGTAAGTGTGATGTTAATTCCTGGGGTCCAAACAAATTCTAATTAGACCCATAGTCATGCCATGCCAAGCTCTCATTGCAACCAGATGGGTAATTATTTCCACTCCAGTATTATTGACAGCAACTTTTTTCTTGATTAAAAAAAGAGAAAAATAATCAGACTTTGTGGGCCACCCTAGTGTTTGAGGAGGTGGTAACATGATCTGCTACTTAACAGTGGAAACAGCAGAGAGGGTACGATGGTGGGCAGCACCACATGATATAGACAACACAGTAATAGGCCTCATTAGAGGCCCAAAGCCCAAGAAATGTGGCACTCTGTTTCCCATTAGTCTGAAAGCACAATGATAAGAAAAACATCATAATGAAGAAGGATAATTGTCAGGGAAGCGAGCAGAATACATTTCAAATTTTATACAGACAATACATAACAATGTTTAGCAAAATGTTATATATACCAAAACGTATCATATAAAATGTGCTCTGTGTATCCATGGTGAGACAGACTGTGGTGTATGTTATAGAGAGAAAGTGAATTAATACAAGGTTGTTGTACAGAAATGTTAACATATTAAAAGTTTGCAGAATAAACCGTAAAATATAATTATAGAAAATATGTTGTTAATTTCCCTCTGACAATATCATTTCTACATGAATAATGCGCCAAAGTCTTTTTCAAATAACTGGCACAACACTGGCTCAGTTTTTGCAGCATATTAAACAATTAACAATTGTCATAAACAACTGGTAGGCAGCAAAGAAAAACAAATAGGAAAATTAAATACAAGGATGTAGCTAATTTTATGCTAAAATAATTATTTGAACCATCTGAGGTCAAGCCAGTGAGGTGAGCTTCAATGGTGATTAACAATTACATGTTCTTACAATTTTACAATGCAGAGTAAAATGTTAATGCTTTGTTTGTTTGTCGTAAAACCAGCCGTGTGATAGTAACTTAATGATCTGTGTGTAATGCGGGTGTTAGATCACAGTTTCACAACTGATGTGATGCACTTTTATCAGCTGGGAGAACACCAGCACCCTCATGTAGTTTGTACAGTATGGATTTTATGGGTTATTGCATGCTGAATTGTAAGCACGTCTTTGCTTTTATGGGAATGGATGGGAATGGTGTCACTTACAGAATACTCAAAAGCAGGTTTTTGTTTTCAACACATCAACAACAGAGAAAAACTGTTGGATTTAGGTAGGGGCTGGGGTGGATTTATGGTGCTTACGGTAAAACAAATGTTACTATCAGTTGAATACTTTGTCATCCCCGGTGACAAAAACAAGCCGAGAATATGTCTCTCTGTGTGCTCGTGTTGCAGCATTGGAAATGAAGATAACACTTTATCTCAGGCTGCTGCTAGTCGTCCTACCCCCTGTACTATCAGCGACAGCAGCACCATCTGGTGAAATCCTATAGTAAGTTCATTTGCCTGCTTCCCCATGGTGACACAATGAGCCTGATTGCTCTGAGAGCTGAACAGGAAGTCTGTTCGTAAGTACATTTTTACATCTGGCTGCACTGCTTGTACACATCTTAGACTGTGAGACAGACAAATAGTAAGAATGTTCTGAAGGCATAGTGGGGCAAAAACAGGGAGAAAGGTAGAAGCCGGGAATCACTAGATGGCAGTAGCATCACACTATAGCCAGGAGACTGATTAATAACCTCTGCATGAGATCATCTTTTGTAGACAAATCATAAGTAGTCTTAAGCTGTGGTAAACAAAACCCAAAACTGCAATTACGATTTATCAGATAGTGTGTGTGTATAGACTACAGGATTCTATCGGAAGATAGTTGAATTAATTTGAATTCATTACCTTTTCAGGGGGGTTACTATGCTACATGTGAATCAGTGAAGGTGTCACTGATGTTTGCTATTTATTAAACAGTGTGTCAGCAGAGAAGTGATCCTCAGTTAATTCCCCTTGATAATAAAATGTGTTAGCTCTCTCTTAGGTCACACTCATAATTAGAAAGTGAGATAAGTTAGAACAACTGTGAGACTCCACTAATTCAGTCACAGATTTAGAAAGTGTGGACTAATTGCATTTTTCTCCTTATCTCATAAATTGGATCCATTCCCGAGCCGGGATGGAAATCCTCATCCAGAGTCATGGAAGTAACCTTGTTTGTGTGCATGTTGGGGATTTTCAGAGGCATGACAAAGCTTGGAAGTTGGGCAAGGGGGGGAGGGAAGGGGGGTTCATAACCAACTAGGGGAGAAAACATGACAGATGCTGCCTCATACTGGCTGCTTGCACTGGCATTAATGGTGTGAGCAGCATTTTAAGCTGACACTTGCTGCAGGGGCTGAGGACAGCGGCAGACGCTTGTCATGTGAGGCGTTATTAGGAACATTTACATGGCTGTGCATTTGAGTGTAGCAGCAAAACAACAGCACTGAGGTCAAGTTACCCGCTCCCCCCTATATGCACAAACATGCACACGCCCGGCTCTGTAACATCACGCTGAACAAACGTCCACCCGACTTGCAAAGATCGCAGCTGAATCAACATGTTGTTTTTTAACTCCAAATAGCGCAAAGCAAAGCAAAGCAGCAGGAACATCATGAACGTCTTGCTCCATGCAGCATATTCCCCTCTGTGGTTTGTGGTCAGCTCGATGATGCTGGAAAAAGTGGAAAATGCAGCCCAGACAACATACAACATCTCAAAATAAAACATGAGGGTTGCTCAGTGTGAGTCTGCTGTGCACCATTTCTACCTTTAACTGGCATTGTGTGATCTGCTGCATCTCATGTTAGCACAGGATGTTTGTTCAGAGCTTTGCTCTCTGCATCCCGCATGCTCCCTGCTGGCCTCATGGCCAGATGGGTCAGTGATTGTGTAGCTGGGGCTTGTCGGGCCCCTTCTGTTCTCTGCAAGGGTCCACTCATGGGACTGAAGCCCCAGAGACCAGAATTATAGAAGCTGGATCACAAGGTGGATGGATTGCAAGCTGAGCTGAGACATTCACACACACACACACATGCACAAAATCCCCACACAGGTATGTTGAGAAATATACACAGCTCTGTGCAAGGCAGAGAGTGTGTGCACACAGGATGATGTGTATTAAATATTAAACTCCTGGAGGAGACAGATCTGTCAGAGGGCATAATGTTTTACCGATTAACAGCGAAATTAACAAAAGAAAATGTGATTTTATTTAATAAGCTAGAAGCAGACCTGATCTTTTATCATTTCAGACAAGCTGTTCAGGAGGGTTACATTACCGAAGTGAGATTTTTCTTGCCATGTCATGTGGAAATTTAGTCAAGTCATCTTCAACTGTTATTGCAGTCCATTAACTCCATTGTGAAGATACATAATTGATGCAGCCTTTGGGTAGAGTTTAATCAAATGGAGAGTGCTCCACACTCCGCCGCCAACTAAAAAATGAGACACACAATATTCGGCGTTGTAGTTTGCGAGGTAAGACTATAATTCACACTTTGAATTGATTTATAATCATTTGACTGTACATTTCCTCCACAGCGCCCACAGCAAAGTGTCGTAGCTTTTCAGCTTTTAAAGGTGGATTCATATGAAGTATTCATGAGTTAGAATTAAGATCAGTTTTAAGAAGAAGGACTAAGTTAAACTCCAGCCAGCAGTTTCCACTAAATTGTTCCCAAACAAGCATTTTTTTTTCCCTTTCTACCTTTTGATTTTATTTCATGTTTGTTTGATGCGGATTTCTATCACTTCTCCTCAACTATTCATTTCCATTTCAGAATTTTGTTTCTCTTTAGGCATTTACTTTTCTTTGAAATAACAGTGATCCACGTGGGATGTGAAAATTCATTGTTTATGCTATGCACCTTGAAATCAAGGGCTTAGCTCTCTAGTTAAATTTCACAGCCAGCCAACACTTATCTCTGTCAACTCCTGTTTAAGCCACAGATGATTTGCCATGGTTTAAATGTTGTTGGCTTTTGTTTGTGCCTTCAACCTGAGCTGTGACTCAATATTAAAAATGTACGACTTTTTGAATGTTTTATACGAGCTTTTAAAAGTGAGTTGTATCTTTCATGCAGCTAAGGCATAACAAATATGCAACATATTCAAAAGATGTGAATATGTATGCCAACACTCAGTACGTTTTTTTTTTTTTTTCTTCACAAATTTATTTTCCTTACAGGGGAAAGCATCAAATTAGAGCACCTACTCAGCTGTGAATTCTGAGAAGCACTCAACCATCTTAACAACACAGCAGTCAATTAAATCCATGAAGTTAGATATGTAATTTTCAAATAATCATTAATGGGAAGAAATTTGTAATGAGGAATGTGGATACTGGGAAATGGGGAGGACGAGACAGACAAGGAGGCACTGAGAGACGTACAACAGCCATTACTGTATAGGCAACACGTACGAAATCCCCAGCTAAGGTGGGTGAAGATAAAGGAGGTGACTGAGCTAATTGTGCACTGTCAGAATCCATATCTCTAACGACTGTCAAATGAGCAAATTTCAAATGTATTCTCTCCACCCACCCAACTCCCCCCAAGAGTAAAAGTAGTGAGAGAGAGACAGAGAGAGGAATAAATACCAAGAGACGCTAATGTGATGAGAATGATGCCTGGTCTCTTCCGCTGATTAAAAATGCAATAACGCTGTGGCGAACACACACACACACACACACACACACACTGTGCCAAAGCAGGGCAAGGAGCAGCTCCATGGAGCCACAGATAAGAAACGGCACCCAGTGACCCTCAGCTAATTTATTCACTGGGAAAAGAGTCGCTGTATCTTTCTCCTGAAATAGCTCGTAGAAAAACAAACGCAGCATTTGTACGGTGGAGCCTGTTCACAAAATCTACACATGATCCTTCTTCAGATGATAATTAGTGCCTATGAGAAGATGCAGATGCTATGATTCATGTCTAACCGATGGCTATCTTACTGTACCACTAATTATAAACTCTTAGTGTCACTATGTGCTGGTAACAGTAACTGGCCTGATTTCCTGGGAACAGAAGAGATGCAGAGGATGCAAAAGATGCTGGTAAACAAAAAGCATCATAAGGAGGTTATGAGCGTAAGACGCAGTGGGGGGAAAAGAAGAAGCGTGTCTTTAACCACCCTACGATATATCAGGCCTCGGTTCACTCAGATCACTGACGGGAAGCAGATAAAGTTCCACTCTGACTGGAGTTGGATAATTGGACATTTATGGAGAGATAGGAGAGCCCAGGGCCCAGCAGCCATGAAACAGGGCTAATCTAGACTCAGCATCAGTAAATTGTCTGTGAAAGAGTGCATCAGGAGTTCTGACAAGATAAAGAAGGCTTTCCTCAAAGACAGGGCTGGACCAGAGTGACATGGAAACTCAGAGAGAAGAAAGCCTGAGCCACATGAGGCGAACCCAGAAATGTGCATTTCACAGAGCAGTGGTGTCACATTGTCATCCAAACCGGGTCACGCAGACTTGTGAGTCTGACACGCTGAGGACGGTTTTGACAACTTTGTAAGGAGGCCGCTCTTGAAGAGTCCGAACTCTTGGCGAACATTTCTCTGTCTATAAAATCTATTGTTCCACTTCAGATGTTCCACGCATCGTAACGTGTGACTGACAGTCCTTTGAGTTTAAAACATTTATGTCCTTCTGGTGGAGTGTGCCTTGCTTTCACTGCACGATTATTAGTTTCCTCCCTTTGATGTTTTCCCTGCTTGATTCTCACAGGAGCCTGCTGCCTTCAGAACAGGTGCAAACTGAGCAGGTGGGCTCTTACGTAGGAGCTCCGAGAGCTTGGAGGAAATCCTACCTCACACTATTCGATGCAGGTAGAAGACATTCCTGAAGATGCCGCGCTCAGATTAAGTATTTCCTGCATTTCAAAGATTAATATTAGATTCCAAAATGCCCTCTCTTAAGCTGTTTGGTATTTACTTTCTTTTTGCTGAGCTGCAAATCTCAACTCTGTTCAACCCCAGCTGATTACTTACACACAGACACTGACACAGGCAATTAATTTGGTGGGGGATAGACTAGTCTTAATTGGGCATAAGTGGGATCTATCTTGGCCGTGTGCAACAGAAAATGACAGACTGTGCGTATGAGGAGTAACGACCATCTGGTCCCACAGGAGTGAGAAGAGGAGAGAGATGCCAGACAAATGGAAAGAGAAACAACAGAAAACCTGTGAGGATAAGGAACTCTCTCCATTCCTTTTCCTCTTTTCATACGCACATGAACAGAAAATAGGAATCAGCATCACTTGGTCATATATCATTTGCCCATATAACAGCCCAGAGGGAGATGCTTACTGAGTGAGGAAACAGAAATCTCTCATGTGTGTCCTATTCATGTTTTTATATAATAATCAATAATGAAAATAGTAACATTGTGCTTGGAGGCAGGCGCAGGTATAAAAAACGGTTAGCTCGTAAAGGCTTGGCCATCAGCAGAACAAATTGATCCGACGTGTTATATTATTCATGTAGGGGACTGGTGGTGGGACTTGGAAGGAGCAATAGCAAGCGTGAGAAACAACGGATGAGACAGAAAGAGCAAAGGGTGAGTAAAGGAGTCAGCCAGTGGACACCCTCACGTCTCGCAGGGCCTCATCTCCTCTGCATGGCAGCGCTGCTCAGTGAGCTCGCTAATGTGCCCCGTCGTGGGGCGAGACAGCGAGCGGGGGCAAGGCATTTTCATCGGTTTATAGAAAGCACCAAGAGCAACCCAGCCATTATTTGTACTTATTCATACATGGGTTTAAAAACTCTCCCGCTATGAAACATGGCCACTCATACAAACAGACAGATACACAAACACACACACACACACACACACACACACACACAGAAATAACAATGATGTGCTGCCTGGTTTAATTGTATAAAAGATAACAAAATGATTTTATTACATGTTCATAATTTGACAGACATCACAACATACTTGCATGATTGCTTTGATATCAACATTTCCCACACCATAATTAGGCATAATATACCCAGTACGAAACTCTATAAAACAAACATGCTTGCAGATACGGGTGGGGGCGGGGTCAAGTCAACAACAGATTAAAGCCATATTCTGTCATTTAATGAAGTTTAGTTCTAGTAAAGAAAACAAATGGCAGAAGGATGCTGAAGCTCATTATCATTTTCATAATTTATTTCTCTTTTTTTTTGTTTACATCAAATAGAACAGACACACATTGGCACATGCAAAGTGAACACTTTGTGGTGCTTTTCATAACCATTCAAATCCAATTCAAACAAAGACTGGATATCTATTTTTGTACCCCAAACATGAAAATACTCTCAAATATTTACAAAAAAAATATATACTTACAATGCCCATCATTCTAACATAATAATCATCTGGGACTGATTAGAGTTGATTTCAGTAAAACAATATTCTGTATGTGGCAGAACTTGCTGTTCAAGGTAATTAAATCAACTTCGAGAAATAGAGGCACAGAAGAAAATCACTTAGAAACAATACAAAACAGAAATCAGATAATGGAACCCCCAAGAGAATATGGCTTTAATGACATTTCAAAGGAAAATATCTTATAAGCAGACCCACTGTTCTTGTTGTGTAGCTGTCCTCATTCACAGTGGCCCCTTTCAGCAGGCAAGTTGTTTTCTGTCAGAGGAAGGGGGCCGCAACACAAGCTCAAAACGTACAGTTGGGTTCGGGAGGCCGACCCAGCCACACTGGCCTACAGCTGTGCTAGTCTCTGCCAGGACTCAGGTATCATGTCTGGATGAAGGTTGGATGTTATCCACAGACCTGGAGTGCATAGGTGCTGCAGGTGGTGCCGGGCTGCCTGCACACTCTCCCCTTCCTGCTCCCTTTCTCTGCTCCTCTAGAGGTTCCCTCCCCTTTTTTCAATCACAGATAAAGGACACACGGCATTCATTTTCAAGCAGATCAGATCCTGAGGTTGTTGTAACTCACATATGTTTTCTTGGTTGCTTGACCTGAGAACATAGAGAAAAAAAGTTGAACATTTACTTTGAGCATCGATAAAACACACACAAACGCACACACACACACACACAAAAGGCAAGTAAACATCATCAGAGCTTTGGTAAACTCGTCCTACTGCGCCGTGCATTCTTATCCCCAGCTGTGCGCAATCAGTAGCAATATTTTCTGTCCTAGTGTATCATTTCAACTCACAATGCCCCCGTGTAAAGCATTAGTTTCTATTTTCAGATGTTAACTAGTGATAAAAACACAAACACCACACAAGTGGGCACCAAACAAATGCTAGGGCATGCAATGTGATCCCAGTCTGGATTACCATGGAAACATATCTGAATGTGGCTGAGTGCCTAGGTGCTGTGTGTGTTAGTGTGTCCCCTCATATATCTGTCGCTGAGAAGCTGATTTGAGTTTCAAACCTTCAGAGTAAAGGTGTTTTTTTTCCCTGCTTGGTAAACTGAGGTCATTTCAGCAAGAAAATACTTTTTCAATAGGTCATTTGAAGGTAAGAAGTAAATGTAGAGTTGAAGTTATTCTTTGGATTAGGATGATATTTGAGCAGGTGTGTGATAGTCCTGGTGGTTAAGGTCGGGATGAGGACGTACGAGGGATCTGCATGCGCGTCGTCCTTCCTGGTCGATGTACATTTTCTTAATTGCAGACATTACTTTAAATTCTCATCTACTGCTTTAATGTTGCTATGGCGACCAACTCCCATAGGCTAAGCAATTAAAGTCGCACCACTTCTTTACAGCTGCATTTTGTAGTCTTGGCCAGCAAGAATGATGAATAAAACATTAGTAAATGTACAGAACAGATTCTTGCTGGTAACCGTAAACAGTTTTCACGAAGCTCAAGTCATTTTGGAGCAAGATGCTGTGTGTGTGTGTGTGTGTGTGTCAGCGCGTGTTTGCTGATCCGCGATAGAGACATCAGTCTACGTCGTCTTAGTTTTTACCAGCAGCTTATTATTAATCGTATATTTTGCCCTGCTGTCATGTTTCCTACCACAGTGTTTATTGGTAATGAAATTAATTTGATCTGTAAAGCATGAAGGCATCCACACGTGGCTGTTTTGCTTCATTTATATCACAAAAAATAGTCCCGGACAGTAAATCATTTCAGCATCATTTCTGAATTACAGGGTGAATCCTCCTGTCTTCAAGTGCCGTAATCATGAAGATATTCCGTCGTATCAATACCAAGGGAAATCTGCTGTTAATGCTATTAATCCCATAAATCACTCCAAGTCCTCTCATAAAGGGCTGATGGGCAGTGAAAGGGAGGTATTTGGCACTCTGATGGTTAGAGGAATTGACGGACAGTCTCCAGGGACTGGTCGAGGCGCAGTTCAGGTTTCTGGGCGGTCATGCACATAAATTCGCCATTAATAAATGTCACTTCCACTGCTGCTAAAAAAGAAGGGCAAGAGGAGCAGAGAGCGCGCAGGGAGGGGAGGCGAGGAGAGAAGACGTTCATGTAGCAGAGACAGAAGGTGAGAGACACACAGAGCAGACGACGCGGTGAACTTTTGGGAGGACCTCTCGGAGGCCGCATGCCCTGCTTGAGGACTGTTCATGTGCTGCTGTGACAGATGTTCGGGTTTTAGTCGCTGTGCATGTATTTGCCCCATGAGCCACATGTGTGAAAGGCAAATATATGTTCACCATCCCCTAATACACTTGCATCAGCAGTCTGACTCACATGTGTGCAAGTCAGACATTCTGTCACACGCCGATACACACAACGAAAAGCACATACACAGACGCACACGCACTGTTGCACATACACAAGCTCATTCTGCTCATGACAGATGAGTGTGACAACTGTTGGGTGTTTGGAGAAATTCCCAGGAAAATCTGTCATCTCATAGGCATAATTCAAAGAGGGGTTGAGGGGCTGGTGCACTTGTGGGTGCCATGATCGCTCTGTGTGATTAGAACCGTTGTGGGAGAGGAGGCCTTTGGAGCTGGTGATGTGTGATTTGCATGAGCTGTCAATCATCTCTGTCTTCATCCCGACAACCAGAGAAGAGCAAAGAGCTTCCATGGCAACGTTGGTCTAATATTCAGCTTTTGCTGTTCTTTTTCTATAACCATTTTTAATGTTGGTGTTTCTAACCCAAAGGCTTTATCACCCAGTTATGGAGTTACGTAAGTTTCACTAAGCCTTGTCTTTGCTAACAGGATCATGCGTACGGTTTCACATGAAGGTGGCATGAGTAACACACGCTACATTACTCTTAAAAACTCTTCACAGAGTCAAGTGTGCGTGCAGTCTTGTGCATTTGGGTGAAACAACAATTTATCAGTAAACAAGATGGATTGTTTACTGATAAACTCCACGGGACATTATTCGTCCATTTTTCCACTGGCCACTTAATCAAATTGCTGGAATGGGAACTTTGTGGTACAACATTGCTACTATGAGAAATAATACTTCTCATATAATAAGAAATAAAAAACTGTTGAATCTACCCCTGACCAGATTACAGAATGTAGATCTCAGCTCTAGGGTTTTTTTTTTTTTTTTCTGTATCACCTCATAATCTCTTAATTTAATAACCAACTGAAGAAAACCAGACAGTCACTGTGTCGGCTGTATTTCACTAATTCTCTTTATGAAATTCATGTCTGATCCTGCCTCTTACAGATTTTATCACAACAAAATTGTGTTTTTTATTCCTATTTAATAGTTATTGCGTTTAGTGCTAAATAGTAAAATTATCAGTAACATACATAAACACACTGTGCAGTTCTATCTGCTTATAAAAGTGTGTCTACTAAACTGGTTGGAGCTTTAGGTATAAATCTAACTACAATACGCTTTGACCGACAGTCACCTTTTAAGCACCTAAAGTCGAACGAGCGTGCGTGATGCACATACATCCAATTCGTGGCTCTGACATTTCGCGACTCTCTCTCCGGCTTACTTACTCATAGGGTCAGCAGCAGGGTTCTCACAAAGCTCAGTCTTAGCCTCTCCATTTGGCCTCTCGTTGGGTTTCTGGGATAGACGCGATGACATTGTGGCAGCTGTGACCACAGCCTTGAAGCTACGCTTCCTCTTCTGTACGTTTAGCTCGGGGTGGAAGATAATGATGTACACCTTGGGCATGTAGAGCATGCCGAGTGCTACGGAGGCACTGAGGTTCATAGAGATGGTCAGGGTTGTTGTCTGAATGTACAGCTGGAAAGGAGAAGCACAGACAGGCAAAAAGGGATGTTAATAAAGACTGGGAGAGCGGCACACATTACATCAATAGACACTTCTGTTGTGTTTGGCTTGAACTTTGATTTGGTAGCTGAAAAAAAAAATTGGGAGTTAGTAATATTTAAACCCTAATTAAGAAAAATTGGAGAAAAGACAGCCATGACGGCTAAACATCTGGGGCCAATTATAGAACAGTGTTGAGCAAAGTAATGAGGCCCAGTCCTAATTATAACCATCACTGGATAATAAAATCTAAATGCCCAGTGAAAAGTTCATTGCTTGTCCTTTTTTAACGCTGGACTGAAGAAAAATCTGCTGAAAAGAAAAAGAACCATTAGGGCGAGTTTGTTGGATACACACGTATTAAACAAAATCCCCTCACAGGTAACAGATGATTCGTTTCAGTGACACAATTCCTGTTTTGATGATCTAACACTGTTATCAGATACGTAGGTGGCCTGGATATTTGCTGTGTGTAGCTGTGGGGAAAGGAGCAGTCATGCGCACGGTAATATAATCCAGCAGCATTTATTAAAGCCTGACCTGCAGCTACTCACTCATGTCAAAGACGGTTCAAGCGTATTAATGACAATAGCAGAAGCATCACCATGATTTTATCAAAACATCCTCACATGGCCTCCTTTCTGCCAGTCGGGCCCTTCACTGGATTAATAAAGCGCGCTGGACGAGGATCTGTCGGTGACGTGTTGAAGTCACCTTTCCTTTCCCTTTCATTTCAGATCTTTTATCCCACCACTGAAGCCTTCATTAAACAAAGCTACAGCCCCTGAGCCACATACACCTCCACTGACAATTGCCAAGTCTATTTTAATGTAAATTCCTCCTCGAGTACAATAAAAGACTAGGCGCGGAGCACGAACACGGCATCTGCAGTGTGGAGCAGGTCTACATTTGTTTTTCTGCAGCTCTGCATGCAGTGGAGTGCTGCCCGTGAAAGGCTTTCACCGTGTTAAGTGCTAAGATCATTCATAAGATTGCCATTCATGTGAGCCCTACACAGGCACACGCTCTGACTGTAGACGCTTCCTCCGCGACAATTCTCATCAGAGGTTATGCAATACCTTTCACACCGTCCAATTGTAATTGCAAGCTTATATAAGTCAGATTACGCTATGAGTGAGTTTAAGACAAATTTTAAATAGCAGCTTCATTAAAAGGTGGTGATTTCACTAAGGTGGTGAAGTCGGACCAGTAGCACACAAGAGCCTCTCGTATCATGTGAGGCTCTTGGAGAAGAAGAATCACTTCGAGTGGGGGCATTATTGTTTTAAGTGCAGATCACCAAAGCCTTCTAATATACTGCACAGAGCATCGGATGTTGCTCTTTTGCTGCCTTCCAGTCAGCCACTGGTAATGCGGTTGGGGAGAGGATACCGTTGTAAACACATTAGCCAGTACAGTGTATCTGCAGAGCAGCAAAATGCGCAGACATTCAGTGAGAGGAAGAAATGTCAACATTTGCATACAGTTTTTCTTGGTAAATAGCACGACTAATGGTAATTCCTTTCATTCGAGACAGACTCATTTACATTCCAGTCACGCCTTTGTCTCCACCGATCATTCACATGCTTGATATGATCAACATGCCAATACACTTAACTGCTTCCTTCTCTCTCCATCCCCTCCCTCCGTGGAGCAGTATCAGAGCCAGTGATCTGGCTGGTGCACCATGCATTAATAACTGTATGAATATCACAATGCTCTCTCTGCACCCTGCTCTGTGTGACTAAGCTGGGGGAGAACGGAAATGTTGTGCTTCCCCTAAAAGTCCGAGCTGTGAATTTTGCAGCCTTCGTGATTAGTTACTGGGGCAGCCGATCAAAGCGTTGCAAGGGATACACATGGCATCAAATATAATCACTAGAGAATCTCCGCCCCGTTTCTATGTTTGGTAATTGGTAACCTGTCTGGTATCCATAGCAACAACCACTATAGTGTTTGGTGTGAGCAACTAAACACGATTGAAATAAGCTTTTAATGAGATTCTGATACCTTAGACGGTGCAGTGCTGACCCCATCAGAACTGATTTATTGACCATGTTGGAGAGTTGATTCCGGAGCGGGTGCACAATGAGTATTAGGTCTCATACTCATCTCACCCAGGCAACAACAACCACACACAAAGAAGAACATGTGTAGGTATGTAGGCTCTCAGTCCCTCTGATGCAGCTACACACACACATACACGGATACACCAAAGCAAATCCTTTTCTCACTGTCTTTAATCACAGAGACAGGGCTTTTTTTTTTATTGTGCCTCTCTATGAGCTTGACCTAAATTCGAAGCCCCTCTCACCCACCACAAATGTTTAGCTTGTCACAGAACATTCATAATTAATTCCTGTTACTTTAGCATAAATAAATACATGAAGTAATTTTCACAACTGCTTAGCAACTCTCTATTTATAGCGACGGTAATGATTTATTAACGTCCTCATCAGGAATCAAACAGTTGCTTTTAAATTTTACATGTCATTGACAAGCCTTCCATCTAGACAAAAAGCTGTTGAGGGTAATTCTCATAATCGCACCCACAAGGGATATGCTGAGTGCAAACACCATTTAGTTGGGTATGGTTGAGCACGATAAATGCACACAGAGATAAGGACTTGATTCAGCAAGTCACAATTAGAATGCTCTTTGTCCTGTTAGAGAACGCCTTCAATAATGGATTTGCGGTCTCCTCTCAACTACCTGAATGTCTCTTGTTGTTTTAGCTGCCCTACTTTCTAGTGTGGCTCATGTCATATATACGATAACTCCATGTGGCTTTGTGCTGCCAGGCCTTATTGCATAGTGGAGACGCCGCTTTCTTCGTGTGGAAGGACATGGTTTTGGAGCAGGCAATAAAGAACAGCCAGAGAAAAGGCACTCACCGTCTTTCTTGTGTTTTGATCAATGCTCCAATTTATCAAGCGCCCCTGAGAAGGAAATAAGTCCCGATTGGCCAGACCTAGGCTAATATTTAGAAGAGCTCCAGAGATTCGGAGATAGTTTTTTGATGAATTACTAATTTTTGTGGCTGACTTACTGTAGTGTTGGTTCAGAGGGGAGCACACCAGAGTGTGTGGATGATTTAGTCAGAACAAACCATTTCAAAATATTAAACTTGGATGTATTAAACTTGCAGCTTGTTATACATTACTTGCTGCTCTGACTAGTGTAAAATCTGATCATTTTATTTTATAATAAAAACTATAACCTTTGTATCGTGCCATTGCACTTGACCAGTTTTAACATTTTGCCTTTCATTCCGCCTCTGGTTCAATCTGCTCAAGGTTTCAAGCATAAAACAACTGGTAGGCAGGGTAATATCACATATTATATTCAAAAGACTCCACATCTCCTCAATATGTGTCAGATCTGACTCTTGTCAGGTTCTGTTGTTTGGAAAAGGACGGGAGGATTATAAGTTGCAATTTTCATTTTACCTGTTGAAGGCTGGAACAAGCGTTTTTGCCAAGTATCGTTAGTCACTGCTAACGATACTTGGCAGCACAGTCTGTCTTCACCAAGTTCATGTGGGTACAGGAGACATCTTACAAGTACCTAAGTGGTTTTCAGACATATATTACGGTCCAACACGTAAGTTTTCATGACATGAAGTTCTCTTTTAAGTGCAACTGAGTCTTGTGGGTGTTTTACTAGAAAGTTTCTATGCCTCAGGGAAAATGTTTTATTATATCATCACCTTACTCTTTTGAACTGTGAAACAAAGATGTTACTGAAGAGTTCCTGTACTCAGTGACAGCATCCCTTTATCTGATTGCTAGTTGCTTTACTCCAAAAATTACACAGTTTTGTGATGTGGTTTGCACTTGTTTGCACATTTATGTGTTGTCTGGTGGTTCAAAGTCTGTTTGAAGTGACTCACAGGCATGGGGTTTGTTTCAAAAGTCAGACGGTCTCCAGGCCTGAGGACAGCTGAGTTTGGATGCTGGTGACAATCCCAGTCATTAACTTGAGAGCACTGAGTAGTTGACTGAGCACATGCAGGTGCACAGGAGGCTGTAGTACGCTCTGTGATCTTCTCTTACCATTTTCACACGCTATCCCCCAACCTGAGTTTGAATGGGAGGGGGGGGGGGGGGTCGCAGGCTCAAATGATGCACTCTATGCTACAATACCACACAACACAACACATCATAACATCAAATACGAAGCAGTAATTTTTGGGCAATTTTGATTGGCAGCTGGCATCATATCATCTCAGTGTTTTTATAAACCCTTTGATATTTGACAGCACGGGATGAAAACAACCAGTAGCTCTCTGTAGCTTAACCACGGTGGCCACATTTTCAGATAAAAACATTCATAGGCACATCTACAAACATAAGACTAATTACCATTTTGAAAATTAGCACCTGTTTAGTGAAGTGTTCATAAAAGAGTCTTATAAGACAGTAAATCCAGTCTCGGCAGAAGCAGATGTTCAGGGGGAATGTGCGGTGAAAACCCAAACCAGCTTTAAGTAAGTAACCCGAAAGAATCGGTAAGATGGCCTCACTTCACTTTAACTACACTCCCTCTGTAGCAAAGGTTGCTATCAAGACATGCAAAGGCCATTCTCACTAGCGGCGTCTGGGGAGTAAGCTGAAATTGACCCACAAAGGCCATTATGTAAGGCAGCGGCTGGTGTAAAGAAAGAGTTAACTGCATAAAGGGGAAAGATAAACACATTACTGCCTCGCTAGTCGCTGTGAGTAACATAATGAACTCCTAATCGCTGCTGAGGGTGTAATTCATCTATGAAATCAGCAGCAAATTGAGATGAGGAAAATCAGTTTCTGATCCATCTCATGCTGTAGCTTAGCAGGAAGGATATTGAACGGCGCGCCTCTCAAAAGGTTAGGAGTAACACTTTCCTGTCAGCGTCGATATTCTGTCAGTGGAAAACTTCCCCTGTGCTCCGTCTTGAACACATGGCCTGCCAAGCAGCACACGTAGCTCATGAGTCCGGCAGATGAATGCATTTGTATTCTGCCCAGCACTGCCCAGATAAGCAATGACTAGCACAGAAGGTCAAAATGTCACATTCTCAATCAACTCCAGTAGCAGCCAATGTCAAATGCTTTGTTGAGTAGAGCACGGCCGTCAAGAGATGGAATGTGTTGAATCAAACTTCTATTTACCCCCATTTCTCCTCACCTTCCTCCTCCTCCAGCTCCTCATCCTCCACCTCCACCTGCTTGTTTCCGTCTCCAGAATAAGCCATTATAGTATATGTTGAGCCTTAGGCATGAGAGCTAAAATAATGACATCTGGAGCTGCCGGCGACCCCCCATCCATATCTCTCCTGAGGCATTTCAGGATTGTGGTGCTTAACATCCACTTTCCGTCCGCCTTCCCATGCCTATTTCTGTCTGTGGTGGTCCCTGTGTGGGTTTCCATGCACATTGTGGGTATGAAATCAGAACTAAAATGAACCCGTAACTTGTACGGTCTCTGAACTGTGTGAGCCATCCTGCCTTTATGTTTGTGTTTTATTTTTGTGTTTGCACAAATATGCATGTGCGCATGTGTTTGAACGAGATAAAAACGGGGCCGAAGACATGAAAGGGAAATTTGTTTGAGTACAGAGAGAGACAGACAAAGAGAAGAATGGCGACAAAGAGGGGAAGAGCAGGAGAGAGAAAGAAATTACTCACCTTCTCTGCCGACTGGGCCGTGCCAAAGAAAATCGGGATGAAGGCCAGCCAGACTATGCAGGTGGTGTACATAGTGAAGCCAATGGGCTTGGCTTCATTGAAGTCTTCTGGTACATCCCTTGTCTTGATGGCGTAGATGGTGCATGTCACCATCAACAGGATGCTGTAGCCCAATGAGCAGATTATCTGTAGGTCTGTAATGTCACACTTCAGCACACCACGGGCCAGCACGGGGTTTATGGTTTTCTGCTCGTCGTAGTCGACGATGGTGTTCGGCGGGTCCACGGCGAACCACACCAGCACACCCAGCAGCTGCACACAGATCAGACTGGACGTGATGGCGATCTGGGAGGTGGGGCTGATGAAACGCGGGGCTGTGACCGTTTGCTTGCCCTGCTCGAAGATCCGATATATACGGTTGGTCTTGGTGAGCAGTGCGGCGTAGCTGATGCACATGCCCAGGCCCAGGAAGATCCTCCTGAAGGCGCATACAGCTACATCGGGTTTGGCAATCATCAGGAAGGTGATAATGTAACACAGAAAGATCCCAGTTAGCAGCACGTAGCTCAGCTCTCGGCCGGAGGCCCGCACAATAGGCGTGTCATTGTAGCGTATGAAAGTCGCCATGACAAAGATGGTGGCAATAATACCAAGCATAGCCAGGAAGACAGGGATAATGGCCCAAGGGGAGTGCCACTCCAACTTTACTATGGGGATTGGCTGGCAGGCGGTTCTGTTAGAGTTGGGTCTCATGTTGTAGGCACACAGTCTGCAGGAGGTCTCGTCAAACTGGTACTGATAGCCATCACAAAGCTCACAGTGCCAGCAGCATGGCATGCCTTTAACCCTCTTCTTCCGCTCTCCTGTTTTGCAGGGGAGACTGCACACAGATATCGGCACCTCCTGCTCCCCATCTGGCCACTGGAGGTCCTCCAGCTGGAAGAGAAACGACGCACATCAAGAAGGAGGTTAGCAACAGACAGATAAGCCAGTGCAGCACCACCAAACATGACAAACCATGTAGAAAGTGAAAAATGCATGGGATTTTCTGCACAGCATGACATTCATAAAGTGCATGAACATAACTTGACAAGTGGCCATTAATTAACTATATTATGAAGCTCTATCTATCTTTGCAATAAACAAAGTGCAATACACTTTCCACAGAGCTAAATTAATAAACTTGGCTGAAAAACTAGAATATTAACCTGACACAGTAACTCTTTTTTGAACCATAGCCTTTTCTAATATTTGAAAGTAATTGCAATCACCATGGCAACAGAGCCTACCTTTGTTCAGTGAAATAAAAATAAAGAAATGTGAAATGCAAAAGACATTATGTTTTAATACAGGAGCCAGTGAGGTATGAAATATGTGATGAGAAGGAAGGAGAATGGGATTTGGGATTGCAAACTGCCTCTTTAAAACTTTGCGGAGCAATTTCTATTTATGATCTTGTCATCAAAATGAAAAGTGCAGTATACAGGCACTCTGAAGAACTATGTGAAAGTCTAATTCAAAAAGGCCCTGAGGCGTTTGATGATTTAAGCTCAAGCTACAGTTTCAACATACAAGTCAGTCTAAAAAGAATAACCCATAAAGAAAATGATTTCTAAAACATAGTTTTTTAAGGGCATTAAAACAGCTTTCATAAAACTGTGGGATAATCTTTTGATTTATTATGAAATTGTACTGATCCATGGCTTCAAAAGCACTAGAAGATTAAATATACAATAGTGTGGTTTAGGCAGTTTTACAGCAATATATGGTATCAGCTGTGCTGTCAAAATAAACAATAAGAAACTCAACAAACTACGAGCATGAAAGCACGGAAAAACCTTTAACTAATCCTTAAACACATTTTTTAGTCTTCTGATATTGAGAGATTTGAGAGGAGCTTTTTAGAAACGGAGTCCCCAAACCAGCGTTGAATGCAGATCGTGGCTTAGAACAATACAGAAAATGAGAAGGAATTCATCTTTGTGATCATTTTGTAGTGCAGGTTGTGCCTTGATGGGAACGGAATGTATGAGTTTACCAAACAGTTTAACATTGTTGGAAACTTATTCTCTTCTTTGAGCAACCGACCGATTAGTGTGTTATATGTTGTTTGTTTAATCCAGTCAAAAACTGACCCCGTGTCCTGGCACCGTCACAAAGACGTAAAGACTGCAGGAAGGAAAAAGGCCCCAAACCTCCAGTTAGTGAGTTTTAATGGTGAAAGTAGATATTACTACTGGCTGTAGCTGTGTACCTCACTGATTAAAGGTGGTATTTTTCTATTAAGCAGCAGCAAATAAAAATCAGCGTCTCCCCTCTCCTCTAAGAATTCCTTTAAAATTCTTTAAAACATTTTCGTTATGGCTATTCTATTAATTTCTTTGATGTAGAAAGATTTTTAGAAATCAAATTCCAAAAAACTAATCATCATCTTAGTGCCTTTTACCTACTTGTGTTTACAACAGTCACACTTCGACAAAAACATCAGCAGATTAAAAAACTCCCCTCGTTACAAATATATTTGCAACATGAGACCAAGGACACAAATAGCTTCGCCTCCTCCAAATGTGGCAGTGGCCAATAATTGCAGATACTAGGTTGCACCTTTGCAGCATGCACGCGCACGCACACACACAGACCCACACACACAAACTCACACACACATCCACAGTGTGTTTGGGTTGTGTGTATCTGTATGACAGATGTGTTGTTTCTGTGGTGTCTGGGTAGATTATCATCTGCCATTTATCTGGGGGCATGAAGGTGCCATTTGTTATCTGGACAATGAATGGTGCTCTCTGGAAAACCTCCCGATTATACACAGTGTGGAAACAATAATGAGACCAACAGCTCTGTTGCCATGGTGACCAAAAGCAAGATTTTTGACACGTTGGACTTGTGCGACTGCTATAGTTTTCATTTGGGTTTTGTCATAGTTGTTAATTTACAGCTATTTGAGCTTTTTTATGCTGTAACACCATAATATTAGTAATATTATCAATTGTATCACAATTTTGAACTTCCTTTTCTATGATCCCTGAGTGCATCAGGACACTCATATCAGTGTAACCGTTAAATTACATTTTTCTATATGTGTTAGTAAACAAAGAAATACCTACAGCTTTGTAAGACTATTTAGTTTTATCAAGTTCAAGCCCAAACATAATGAATCAACAAATGTGCAGTGTTGTTCCACCTGTAAAATCAATCAAATCCCTTCAGCTGAGCTGAATTCTTGCAATCCATTCAGTTATTATGCAAATGTTAACTCATCTGTATGTAAATGTCATGTTTGTTGTAATCTGCCACATGAAGATACATGGAAAGTCAGGTTTCATCCTATCATACAATTTTTCACAATTGTATTTGTGGCAAAATCTAATAAAACTCTGCAGTGTCTTTACTGTCCCCATGACTCACCCAAGCCTATCCTTGCGTTTTGAGATACTTTGCCCCCCCCAAAAAAATAAAAAGGCCTCAGCCTTTTCCAGCTCTGCAACTGACTCTGACTCTCATTTTTATTGTCTGGTCCAAATGTTAGACCATGGGTTTTATCTTCTGGATTTGCTAAAAAAGGAAAATAAATTACACTTGCACATAATTTTTTGTAATTAAAATTTGTTCATTTTCCTGAAACTACCTGGAGCTTTCTCGTGATCTATCTTCCATCCTTAGGTGTACCTTAAAACCCATCTGATAAAATGTGATCAAAGTTTTTAGTTTCATCATGTGCCTTAAAACCCGCTGAAAAGCTGACGAGTGCCAGGAATAACATGGGAGGTGCACTTAGGTGTCACTTTCTAACAACATCAATGTCTTCAGCAGCTTTGCTGCTGAAGACTGAACATGCACGGACTGACACTTGGGTTAAAAACATGTTCTTCCACTTCCTCCCACTCTCCATCGCCGTCAGTTCTTCCAACGTATGCAGCAGAAGAGTGATCACTAACAACACAGAGAGAGCTAACCTCCCTGTGTGTTTCCTTTTTAATGTCTTGATCTTTTTTTATGTTGAACTCTCATATCAAGTTCGTTCTGATGTTTTAATCTTGCCCTTACATCTTAGGTAGAAGCATATGAAATCTTTTTAATAGAACAACAAATCTGACAGACAAAAATTACTGCCTCGTGCAGATTTTAAAATCTTCTGATCATTTAATTGCATGCGTTTTCCTTCCTTTTAAAAGCAGTGGTTAGGCCATTTGATAGTCTTCTAGAAAGCCACATTTTAAGAACAAAACCAAACACTTGTGTTATTAAATTGTCTTTAATGTTTTTATGTAGGTGTATGTATGTTCATATGTTTAGCTATTGGCTTACATTAGTAGGCAACTCATCAACAGAAATGTGTGTGCTCTCTGTTCACTGTTGGAGGAAAATATGAGTAATATAAAAATATATGTATCTGCTGGTAAAAGTGTGTTTTTCAATTTTCTTGCTAAATTGAACAAAACATTAATTTACTGCACCTAAAATTCATCAGACTGAAAGTAAAACATATCTGCACCTGAGCTCCCTCCACATTTCAAATGCAAATTATATGCACCACCTTATCACATAAGAGATTTCAATTTTGGAAAACACAAAAAGTCGTCACGCTTGTAAATCTTTTTGCGTACCTGAGTCTAGGTATCATGTTTAAATACGAGCATTTGAAATGGTGCGTCTGTCATCTGTGTTTACAGCACAAGTAAACTTTCATACCCTGAGTTGGAGGGTCTCCACCCACTGTCCTACCACCTTGTACTCTGCGGTGGAGGAGTTGGTCATCTGGAACTGGAACAGGTCATAGCGTCCTGGAGCATCGCCGTTCTTGTTAAACACAACTGAAGTGCCAGCACTGCCTGTGCGGAGCAAGAGAGAGAAAATGTGGGAAAAGGACAGCAGAGCAGAAAAACGTAAGACGCCAGTATGAGGAGGTGCAGCACCTCTTCTGATGCGAAAACATTTAACCTCTTGACTTGTACTGTACGGTTGCACTACGTGGACCACACAAAGGAGCGCAGAGCGGGTCTCTCACAGCTCCTCACAGCTGAAACCTCCAAACACCATGACCTATATGCTGAAACTTCATGATAAATCACAGACACAAGGTAGCTCCCCACTGACCAATATAGCACTTCCTCACCTGCTTCCTATGCATCACCACGGCTGCACAAATGCCACCGAAGGACACGGAAAACATGTTTAGATATGCAAACTCTCTGCAGTGCTCCAATATATTAAAATGACTCTTGTTTAAAATGAGTGCATGCCTCCGCAGGTTAAAAGTAATATGTTACAATCACACAGTAGACAGAAACAGGAGATGCAGGGTGGATGAACAGGTCAGCCAAAGAATCATAAGGCCCCCATCTGCTCTCAGTGTGGAGCAGCCTGTCTCAAGCAGAGCTCTGAAGTTTTCAGTAATTAGCTTACAGGAGTGCGGACACCTGAAACGCTAGAAAGAGGAAGACTGGTAATTTAGATGTGTGTTTGTGCAAGCTGTCAACTTTCCCTATTGTGTCTACTGAAGAGTATGTGTGTATGTGCACACATTACTTAACAGTTTGAGTCTCATGACTGCAGAGTGTGCAAGGTAGTGTGCTAATGTCAGTCAACATTAGATCCCCCACAGAAGTGAATGCTGAATAGCAATAATGGGAAAAAGGGTCACACTTTATTTTGAACACGAGGTCTTTTTTTGTGGACGATCTCATTTTTACTCTCGCACAATGCTGGGAGAGGATGAACTGCAAAAAATCTGCTGCATTTTACACGTCTATTCACCTTGGCACAGCGTACAGCATTTCACGAGAACAAATGGAGATACCATTTTTGAAATGGGACAGGGGGGAGTCTGATGAGACTTGGCATGGGAATTATGTACTTTAATAGCTCTGGCTATAAAAAGTGGACTAGGACCAGAAGCATGTGTCCAAAACACTTTTGGGAACATGTTGTCTTTTTATCTAGAACAGACCTCATGGCTTTTGGATGGAAGGCCCTGCACCTTCTCCTTAGTGTTCATCCAGAAGGGAATTTCATCTCCCTCCTGTTTTAATTCCAAGGACATTTGTCATTGAATGGTCTACAAAAGTTCTAGGCCAAAAGACTCTTGTAAAACAAGCAAGGCAGCAGCAGCAGCAGCAGCAGTGAGAGAAAAAGCTCATTTCAGGCAGAACAAGGGGTCATTTTAATAAAATAATGTGGAACTTTTCCTTTTTGACTTTGTGACATTATGGTGCATTACAAAATGTCATATTATAAGACTTTAAGTAGCGATTTCCATATTGATGCAGAGCCACAAATCTATGTGCAGTTGTAAAAAAAAATACAGTATAATCCACATTAACAATACAGATATTGCACCACTGAGGTCAGTTGACCCACGTTTTTTTTAACTCATTGGTAGTCGTATGGCAGGGCAGAAAATAAAACAGAACCGATGTTCGGAATTAATTCAAGTGTACTTGTGAGGCCCACAGTGAAAAGTCTTTCAACATGAAGACCAAACTAAAGCTCGGTGGGTGGCCGTCACTGGCCTGTCACTTCTGTTTCCACCGAACAGACAGACTTGCTGACACCCTGTATGAAAATGTATTGACTCCTGTGATAAGAGTTATCATTCACCAGCAAAAGAAAAAAAATACAGCTTCCACAAATACACAAGTACACAAAAATTCCGTATAGCGACAAAGTGATGGGGCACTTCAGCTCTTCAGCTTTAGAGCAAATAATTAAGTGGTTTTTCTGCGTATCTACATAAAAAAGCATTCGAAATTCCCGTCAATTTTCTATTTGCTGTTATTTTCAAGGGAACAAAATACTCGGTATAGACTGCTTAGTTATAGTGCTGTCTAAGATGAAAGATTTATGCATTTGCATGTGGCTCTGAACTAAGACATGACAAAAGTGCACCGCTGCTGTGCTGTGCTTAGCAGTGTGGGTGGACTGGGGATCCACTGCTGTGTTTCTCCGCATCATTATTCTCTCTTTTTTTCTGCCTCTCACTCTTCAGCTCTGTGACTCCGGCGCAGTGGGGAGATCAACAAAGAAGGCATACACTCCTTTGCTCTCAAACATACATTAGCTGTGGCACATACACAGAGTAATGCGCGTGGTTCCAGACTAAATGCAATAAGGGGCAGTGAGATATACTGGAGCCAGAGCAAAACAACCTTCACCGGCCAGTAAAAAGGGTCGACGATATAATAGCAAGACAGAAAGCGGCACAGGAGATAGAGAAAGTAGAGATGTTATTTTTGACTCAGGTGAAATAAACCTTTGTCAGAGCCACACTGAGATAAATGGTTTTCAGAAAACTGAAAATTCTGAAAACTCAGCACAAGCCCAGATGGTTCTTGAGATTGGACAGCTGATTCTCAGTCCCATGCATGAATCTACACTAAGTTAAGGTGTCCTCAGAATTTTAGCTCAACTTGGGCAACTGCATTTATTAGTTCCACCTTAAAATCCGAGGGCTTCTGGACTGCTGGATCGCTGCACTGCTGCCATAGCGACAGTGTTAGAGAAAGGCAGGCAGCTCTTTAGCCTTGAGCTTACTAACAGAAGTTTGCCTTCACACATTTTTATACAAACAACTGTAAAGAGATATTTCCTCTGGTACACTATGTTGTTTATACTGACCTACAATCAACACAATATGAAATATGCACATTAGCACACGTAATGTTTTTACTGTCTGCGATTCTCATGTTAGAAACAGCAGTGATATGATATCTTATTCCTCTGTGTCACAGAACTGCATTTTTGTTTCACTTGACTGAATTATGTGCATTTCAGTTTTAATCCCATATATGCTGTTGTTATGCTATAAATACATACACTAGAAGCACATTATATATTTGTGTCCCACTTCCAAAGATCTGTGTATGAAAATAAATGGAAGCTACACACAGGGTAGGGAATGACAGAATGTATTGAGACATGAACTACTTCATTTTGTCTTTTCGTGGTATTTTGTGGCCTTATTCTATACACAAAGCTGGTACATTTCATTGTAGGCTGCTTTCAGACCTTTGAATCACTGCCCACATATTTGTTTTTTTAAAGTAAGTCTGGTATTAAAAAACAAAACAAAAAACACCCGCACACCCACACACACACACATACAGAGTGAATAGGATTAATGCAGCTGTTCGGTTTATGCTATGTTAACTCAAATAACTCATATAAATATGCATTTATTTAAAGTATGTGATGTCTGTTTCATCATGGCATATATGTAGGTTTATTAGATATTATGTGTAAGACAATTTGTTTCAATTGGTCGGACTTTAAAAAAGTAAAAATGCCATAAAAGAAAACACCAGGATGTTGAGTGAAGCGTAAATACAATTTATCCTAGTAAAGTTTCTCCAAATACACATTTCCTACAAACCCCATCGTATCCCACGTATAACACAATCACAATGGAGACTTATTTTAATACTCAAGAAAATAAGTAGGCCAGTTTTGTGCGAAGATTACGCTGATTCCTTATTTCAAACAGCCCAATCCTATCTAGAACACTTTGTGAGGACACAGTGTACTTCCGAAGAGCCTCTAATGATCACTGGCTGACATACATGCAATCCATTTGCAGCGACAAAAGTTTTCCTTGTTTTAAAGTCCTGTCACATTTTGCTCTCTTCCTCCACTCACCCATGAATGTTCAGAGCAGTTGTCATTAAAAGCTATTTGCTGTTTATTATCATTGCTTTCTGTACAGGGATGAATTATAAAGTGGTTCAAGTACTGGCAGACCCATAATATATCATCATGGTTCAAAATATTCTACACTGGCAGATAATGTTGATGGGCTTTGAACTATGAATGAAATTTAATGTGCATTTAAAGTGTAGCCAGCCCACAGGCATCTGCACATGACACATAAAACAGAGGCGGTGGTATAATATGCATTTATTACCAATTTACCTACTTTTCACGGTCTGAAACTGATATGTTATTTCCATTTTATTTATTCCATTTTGATTTGCTCATTTGATCTTGACACTGCAGACTGACAAAGTAGTAGACAAAAGAATAGTTCTCCTGAAAATAGGTGCGAAGATTGATGCTAATAGAAGGGACAGCGTATATCACCCATTCTTCTATTCAGCTTTATATCAGCTTTTCAGTCTCAGCCGATTGTTGAGATTAATTCCAATAGTATTTTGCTAGGGTTACCCTGACAATTTATTGCATGGAATCATGTTAATATGTGGAGGGGGACAACACTCTTATATCTGTAGGGAAAATATTATTTAAAGGAAAAAGATGGTGAGCTTATCTTAGCACAAAGACTGAGATCAGGGGGGAACATCTGGCTGGGCTCTGTCCAACAGGCTAAACATCCACCTGTTAGTATCTCTAAACTTAATAACCACATTATGTCGCAAACATTGTGAAATAATCTACCACCAATTTGTCTTTTTAGAGGGGGATATGTATAAGACTATTTCTTGTTGGAAACAGTTGCCTGGCAACCAGCTGAAACTACAGGAAATTGCTGTTTTTGGCAAAAGTAATAGCCCATAAAACCATAACTCATTTTCACACTTATATTTTTTTCAAATCAAATTTAAAGGTGCTGGTAGGTGAACTCTGGTACGTGTAGCATCCTCCAGTTTTCAGCCTTTGTGCTAAGCTAAGCTAAAGAGCTACTACCTCCAGCTGAATATTTATATTACAGATGTGAATGTGACATCCATCATCTAATATGATTAATGGCAAGAAAGCAAAACAATTACTATCTATCTAAGTATAGTATAATATAGCAGGGTCAGTGGTCTCTGTGTAGCTGACTCACAGACAAAGAAAATATGATATCAAAGTCAAGACATCACTTTTTCATAGCACTTGTATTTACAGATTGTCTACCAATTTTTAAACATTCTTTTATTCTAGCATTCCTCTGATCTACAGTATGCTCTATTATTTTGTTTATTCACAAGAAAGCTTGAAACACAATGGTCAAAACACATGTCGTCTAATGAAACAGCAGAACAGAGTACAGAGACTGTAGCTGCAGCCAGTGATCTCGTTTCACATGCTTACTACAGTCGGTATAAGGTGCGAAACGTCCTGCAAAACTAAAGTAGATCAAATCCACGACTTTCCTTTTCTTATCCCCACTTCCTGTAAGCATCTGTTGTTTAAACCGTCACAATATGCCACTCACCGTTAAAGCTGGTGTTACGTATGTACTTCAGCAGAGTTTTCCCTTCTGCAGTCTCCATTTGTGGACAAACGCCAGGATGATCGGGACACAAGTCCTTCTGCATGTTGTGCAGAGCGTGGGCCATAGCATACACCGCGTCAATCACAAACTGCACCTTCCCTTCCTGCTCATACTTGGAGTCAATCCCGATGCGCTCCTGGCCTGAGGGAAGAAAACCAAGAGGATGACTAACAGCCAAATGCACCGTGAGCCATTAGACATAACATTCTCTCAGCAGTCCCTCTCATCTCCAGCTTCTTTTTTATTCCTCCATTTACCATTTGCTGCCAGACACTAGTGCAGTTCTGATTTTGAAGGAATTATACCTAAAGGAACAATGTGGCACAGGAAATAAAAAGGCACATTTAATTCCCAAGTGGAAAATATCAAGCTGAGCTGTGAGATTAAGTGTTCATGACAAATACATCAGAGTCACACTGAATTACTGATGCGAATTACAAAGTAATAAAGAACTAAGAATGGACCTCGTCTGCTTCCTCTGCAAGGTGATGAAGATCACGTGAACTTTGGTTATATACTTTTTCACAATGTCTCGGTCCTCTTTCATACACTGCCCCTTCACTATGGGCTGCTGTAAAGGCTTTGCTACATGCTGCTTAAATACACAATGTATAACAACCTTTTTGTTAAAAAATTGAATTTGCTATTTTATACTCTTGGCAGAGGAAATCAGGATTTGAAAGAGAGAATGAAATTATAACAACACAAATACTACTATCGGTTTTAATAATAATCATTATTATCATCATGATCATCATCATTATCATTGTAATTATAACATGCAGGCTCCCAGTTAACAAAACTGCATCATCAAGAAATAACACTGAATGCTAAAAGACAATTTTCTCCTCAGTGAAAGCTGCTCATAGTTCACATGGAGAGCTCAGTGTTGGAGCAGATGATGTTAATAGGGCACATATAAGAATGTGGGAGACTTGCATAAACTGAAGGAGGTCAAAAGCAATCTGTGCCGACAGTTCAGCCCATTTCTCAGAACTTAACATACATTTCAGCCCACACATAACCTTTCTGCTTTTCTGAGCTCTTCATAGAGTGCTCAGTGGACTGCCTCTGAATGCAAAAGCCTCCTGTTCCTATTTAACATTCATAAATATCAGCTCGACTCGACGTATAAAAAAAGGACTGTAGAGGCATTTTCATTGGAATTGAAGAAAAGATAAAAGACGCTGACAGTCATTTTCCAGAGGGTTTGTGGGATGAGCATCTTCTATCTTTGACACATGATAAGAGACACCAAAGAAGATTATAAAGGAAACAAAACCCTTCAGCAAACAGTAATTTGTGTTAAACTGCCATCACCGTCATCACGTATGCAAGCAAGATTAATACAGCATCCCACATCACAGGCATCATCCATGTAGATAATAAATGCAGCGATGCCTGTCACACCATTGACAGGCGGAGTTTAGGTAATACGAGCATGCATCACTGTTAGCAACACTATCATTAATGCTACCACAGAGATGGTAATAAAGCAGAATGGGGACACAAACAGTGTTAACGTAGCTTTCTGTCATTTTCCGCTGTAATTTCTATCCCAAAAACGTGTGCTCTGGCTCTCTGCATTAGTACACATGCCGCAACTGTGCTGAGCTGTCAAGGTGACTGTGTTAAGGGGGAGTTCAGGGAATACAGGACTGAACAGTTACAGGACATTGGCCACAAGAGCAGACTGTCTGCACTGTAACTGTAGTATGACTAAGACACGTGGTGCATTATTATTCTAATAATAAACTCTGCCTGTCCTGCACCTGCTGGGTAGAAACACCTGGTGCTAGATTTTCTGGCTGCTCCGCAGAGCTGCTGAGCTAAAACACAGACAGTCTATCTTTACAGTAGCTTGTAATGCGAACAAAAGGTCAAGTTCACGTCAGCCTGACATGGAAAGGGGAAATTATGCGTCATCTGTTAGTGTTTTACAGAAATCTCACTAATTTGTTCATGTCAAATCCCTTTTACCTGTGCATTTACGACTGGTGTCTTCTTTCTTTGAAGCACTTAGGAGCCTGCAGTCAAAGTTTTCCTCCCAAAACTCAGCAAACCACACATTCCTGCGATTGTTCTCGAGAGTGAGCGCAGTAAAGTATTCGTCAAACCCTGAGAATAGAGGAGAGAGGAGAATGGCTCAGTTCCGGACCAATTATGAACCCATTGAAACCTGGAGGAAATGAGGTGAAACTTGTGCAGCAGTGTGATTGTGGTGCTGGCTGCGAGGTGTTGGAAGCACACCAGCAACTACTACTTCATCAAAATTTGACCACAGTGGTTCCTCTTCCTCTTGAGCCCCATGGAAATTGAGTAATTTCTTTCATCTAGGAAATTTCATTAATTAGAAATCAGGATACATAATAAATGACGCAGAGATTTTAAGTGGTGTCACAGCCTGTTGCCTGAGGCTGAGAGGTCCTGAAGGTGGCGGACAGGCTTTCTTTACCACATAAAATCCATTAGAACTGAGGTGGGCTGGCATGAAGCATGATGTGTGAGTTTAACACTCATTTCAGTGGGGCTAAGGTGCCTGTGTGGAGCAGCAGCTGAAGGAGAGATAACTAAGCAAAAGGAATCCTGCTGCTGGCTTTTTTCTCTAGTTTGTGCAAGTTTACCACCCAATGTGGGTCAGGGACAAAACTTGGCTGTTGTTCTGTATGTAAAAATGTGTGAATTTAACATTTTAAGCTTTTCTGCCTGCGTTTTCACTCCGTTAACTCATATCAGCTGAGTCGTTGGTAGAGGTAATATTGGCTAAACAGACCTAAATGTTTCAGCAGTGGTGCATGGTGGATTAATAATATCCTCACGGCCCCCAGAGTTTACATCTGTCTAGACAAGACGTCCCCTAAATAAGAAAAACTTTCTTTGACTGGAATGACAAGTGGTTATTAGGACTGTGACAATGGACTGAACCGAAATAGATGGTTTATGTTATTGTTTGGTGAATTTTTATGTGTCCCAGGAAATACAGCAGTACACTTTTCTCATTTGTTAGAGAGAAATCCAAACTTAAACTGTTGTTTTTATTCGTGGTGTTTTTGGCACAAATAAATAAATAAATACATACATAATAAATACTTATTAAGACTAAATAAAACCTTTTTATCACAGCTAGAATTTAGTTTGTCAAGCAAGACATCGAACTCCGACATAGTTACTCCCAGGGAGGGCAGGCTCCCTCCTTGTTGTGCTATTGTGTGTGTGACTTTGAGTGCAAATGGGCGAATGAAAAGCAGCGTAAAGAGCTTTTGGTACCGATAAGCTAGAAAAGTGCCATATAAGTGCAGACCATTTACTATTCAATAATGATACAGAGGCCAGTGAGACTGCCTCTCTAAGAGATTTAAAGCATGTAAAACCACATAATGAATAAGTGGATATGATGACTGCAGCAGGTGAATCCATTTACAGTCACTGGTTCCAACATTTAATAAATACTCAATTTATCCAAACTGGCTTTAGTCTGGTACAATGTGGAGCCAAATGCAAGGTCACATGTCTCTGAGGGTTGTGTTTCTGAAAATTGTCAACTAAGGTGGAAATATTGAGATAGACAGAAAATGAGTTATTTAAAGTGTTTTCAAGGATGTACATATCCTTTATTCCTGGTGCTTGTTTGCTTACAGTTGTATGAGCAAGGTGAAGTGACTCAGGGACACATGGAAATGTTAGGTAATTTAAAAAGCAAAATTCTGCTCTTACATTATTCTGATCAATAGTTAACATGACTGCTGTGAAAACTAATGTGAAAAGACCATACTGTCTGTTTTCTGTTTTGATTGACTGTGACTGACTGATTAATTTTCCAGACATCAGGATGATTTTTAATGAAAAAGCTCTGAACACCCACTGTCCTCTGTTATTGACTAGCTAGTGATCAGCATTTATCAGCTAAAGAGCCCGGTGTTGACTAAGAGCTGACATAAAAGAGCGTACTGTACATGTACAACAGTCATACACCAGGACAAAAGAACCATCATCCTACACTAATAATAAAGTTAATCTGTGTCTGCGGGATGTATAAAGAGCATCTGCTAACATACACTATTCACCAGATTAGCTTTTTAAGGTGTTGATGAGTCTGTTTTGTGTTTAAGAGCTTGTTTTGATGCCAGCCAGCGACTAAGAATAAATCATTCTAAAATCGTTGATAGATATTTTGACTTTTTTTGTATGAAAACCAATTTAGTCTGTAAATAGCTGCAGAAAAAAAAAATCTAATAAAAAACGGTGCCAACAAAAAGCACAGTAGAAAACAATATAAGACAGTGGCACAGCGTGGGCTGTGTGTGTCCATACCTTTAATGGAGGAGCGTTTGGGTAGTACAGTGACTGCTGCCTCTGCTACATCCTCAAGCTGTTGGATGGGGCTGCTCTTGGTCCCCCAGCTGTCAGATCCAATCCACAGGAAATGGCCCACCTGATTGGCCTGCTTGGTGGCACTGAGAACTCCTCTGCAAACACATCCATGTGTGAATTAGGAGAGAACACAAGAGGTGTGGGCAATCTAATTATCTAATACACAAAGGCACAGCTGTTTGGTAACATTATAGCCCTGTCATCTACAGTCCTCTTGTTGATCTCATTAAAGGTGAAAAAGAAATGAGGCAAACCGTTATGATTTTGAGTTAACCGCTGTGTGTTTTGTTTAGTGTTTTTATCTTTCATTTATAGATAACTGCGAGTTACAGATCTCCACGGCTCTCGGCTCGTTCTATTTACATTTCACTAGTGCATCCACTGCTGGATTCTTGATCCTGAATATAAAGATCGTAAATGTTTGAATTTGGGACTCTTTACATAAACCTTCCCCATGAGGCATTGTAAATGAAACAATATCTGTTACTTTGCTGCGATCTGTATTCCCGCTTCTCCTTTGAGGCAAAGCGCGTGTTTGTGTCGATGGAGGTGCGTTTGTGTAACAGACATCCTGTACGAATGTTAAATCTGTGCCTCTAGCCTGCCTTCAGGAGCTGCTCCTCCGAGATTAAAGACCTCAACGTGGCAAATCGTCAGCACGCCCGAACAACATGGATGGAGCCAGAATGTGCTGCGCTCCTCACCGTATATCTTCTTCGTTGGCAAAGACGATGACTGCCCGTGAGTGCTGCGTTTCCAACAGCTGCTGAATGACTTTGTCATAATCCTCCTGCTTGGGGTTGTGGGGAATTTTCAAAGACTGGGCGATGCAAATTCCACCTTTAATGGGAAAGATGTGAGAAATGGTAAGACCTCTGGGATGAACCCATCCCTTGTAATCACACACAAACACACACTTGCAAAGCCTGAGGTCACATGGGCTGCTTTTTCTTCCTATAGAAATCTCAACCATCTGCAAATGGAAAACACATTTGAACACAACAGTGAATCTCGATGCTGCCGTCATGCTCGCTATAGACTTTAATTTATAGTCTTTGAATGTATACACTTATATTTTGGCAATAATCTCAAAACCACAGCAGTGTGCGATACAACACTCAAACTGCGCCTTCTGACCGAGCACACAGTGAAAGAGTGATAAACACCCTGTATCTGCTCCAGCAAATCCAATAGTCTACATCAACAGGGACATAACAGATTTCATATTATAGATTTGTGAAAATTTAACAGCCTGCCATTGACTTTTAATTTAAAGTCATTATCAAACATCTCTTGTCGGAGGCTGAACCAATCAGATAGCACAGCCGCCAATAACAAACAAAGAGGATATTAATAGTGACAATAAATCATTCTCAGACAGATCAGCGCTAATGAGCTTGTACGGGATAAAGGAAACTGATTGCTTTGGTGTGTTGCTAAATAGATGCTTGATACTGTATTTGGCACAGTATATTATCACAATTGGCCTTAAGCAGTTTGCTAGATATTGTTGTCTTAAGGATTAAATCAACAGCTCATTATCAGGTAGAGAAGCAAAAATCATATCTTTCAGGAAAAAAAGAGCGAGCTTTGCTCCACTCTGGTGTGGTAATTACAGGTGCGAAGGACGCACTAACCTTTGCGGTACTTAAGATAAACAGATAATATGATCACCTGTGCAGGAGAACATCCTTACTGCTTAAGGCCTAGACTGAGGCAGTGGCAAAGCTATACCCAAACCAATTAAAAATTCTCCCACTCAAGCGTTTTAATAGACTACCCAATAACCTTTCAGTTTGAGTTTTCCTGAGTAGACAGAGAAATGGAAGGAATCTCCTAATTGCCAGTCTCCTCAGGCTCATTACTTTGATATAAACAGCTTTTAGCTGGCAGATCACACATCACCAGTCACGGTTTACTCTGGCATTTCTAAAGGCAGAAGATAGCGAAATGACAACTGCTGAACCTCCTCCTAACCATCCATTTTTTTCGAGGATCAGCAGGCAGAATTACAGATCTTCCCTGATGCAAGAAAACAAACTCTAGCATAGCTGCTGTTATCAGCTGTACCTCAGGTAGTAAGGCAGTCCTCCACAGACCACAGGGGGGTCAGTGGTTCCATCCCCATTCCTTCCTCCCTCCTAGTGGGGTCACGTAAGCACCTTGCATGGCAGCCACTGCCATTGGTGTGTGAGCGTGTCTGTGTGAATGGGTGAATAGGAAGCTACATTGTAAAGTGCTTTGCATAAAATATAAGCAGGCGGTTACATTACCTCCTTAAGTGGACCAAACACAAAAACTGAGATCCCGCCAATGGCCTAGCTATTGCTTAAGATTTATGGTGTCATGTTAAAGTCAAAATGCTTTTTGTCATTTGTGCAGAGCAGCTTGTGTTGTAGGTCTCCAACAATCAGACTTTCAGTTCATTTTCTGCAAAAAATTGTAATTGTAATTTTCACAAAACGTATAAAGCTGCACTTCCGCGTGTTTGTGGTAACAATAGCTTTGTGTAATATCTGATTATGTAGTGTGCCTCTTAATTCTGGGGGTCTATATGTCTTCAGGTAGGTGTCACACACATTAATTCCAGGGAGGAGGGAAAAAAGAAAATATCATAATACACTGAGGTCTCATGAAAATGTATTAACTCCATTATTACAAAAACCTGCAGGCTTGTGTGGAGAGCTATAATGGTATAACAGTCTTGAGCAGAGACATATTATAGGTCACAAAAGTCAATAATACAGACAGAGACCACAGGAGCCACTGATGATGATAAGAAGTGTTTGGAGCAGATTCCATCTTCAGAGAGAGGGGGGTGGGGGAGACCACCACAACTGAACGTGGTGTTGACTGCACACATGCCTGAGGACCGGCGGTCGTGCAGCGGGGGCTAAATTATTGAATGCCTGCAGAACACCTCTGTCTGCCGTTTCTGTCAGTCAGATGGTCAGTCAGTCAGTTAGTCGGGGGGCCGACATGATGGAAATGCAAGTGTTTGTATCTGTACTTCCAGAGCACCGTGTTGTGCATCGGACGGCCTTCACCTGTCACTGGAAGGCGTTGTGTGGACTTGAAGGAGTCCTCCATTCAAACTGTGGGTTTAAAGAAGAGCCGCGTGTCTTAGCTGGAGATGTGTGATGTGAGACAGATAAATGTCAGCCTGTGGGAGAAAGTGTTTTTCTTATCCAAGAAACAGGATTGTATAGTACTACTGTATTTTCTAGCTGTCATAGTTAGTGAGAAGAGTAAGAATGACACGTTTGTCTATAATATTTAAAAGCACTCAAAATATTACATTTCTGCATACAGCGAAGGTGAGATGCAGTGGTTTGTGACACAGACATGTTTAGCTCTGCCTTATTCATTTACCTGTGGTCTTGGAACTGTGGACCCTTAACCCCTGCTCCACATTTGATTAATATATCAAAGACGGCTCAGTGATCATGATAGCTAAATTCATCAGGCTGTTGGAAGTTCTGTACTTATCTGTCTGAGTGCCATAGGTCATGCACTGCATTAACTGCTTCAATTATTCATCCTCAATGCCCTTGGTTCTGAAAATACACTCCAGGGTGAGGAATCCAGCTTTGCTATTTTGCTTGGTGAAATACAAATCTCTTTAAATTAGAAGCTCTTGATTGATTCAGCCCCCGCCTGCCAACTCAACACCCTCCAAACCCAAACCTCCAGGGGATCCATAATGCTGCAATTATATTTATCACTTCGGCAGTCAAAAGGAAGACCTGCTCCCTCCAGTCTCCCTGGCTGAACACATGGGAGCACATAAAATTGGGCTGACATGCAGCTGACATTCATATTCTACATCCGAGCGCCCTTCCATATCATTTGTGACTTTCCACAGCTGGTCAGGGACTTAGCAATGTTGAGGGGTCACGCAGAAGTAATGTGTTCCATTTTCTAGTCTTTGCAGACGCAAACTGTACTCTTCCAATGCTAAATGTGATGGCTATACTTTACTGGCAGATTTTCTTTCTCCTCACAGCCCCATCTCAGACTAGATCTAACAACACATTCTGTTGGCAACTTGCTGCAATCAATTCCACAGTGATACGTTGTGGGAGGTTTTCCTCAAATGCAAGTCTTTTTATCAAATGGGAAAAAATGAACTCCATCGCTCTGGCCGGAGTCCAGACAGACACACACACAAATAAATAAATAAACAAGATTAATCTCTGCCAGCTTCACCTGCAGCCAGGATGAAGGTGCATAGTGGAACAGTGCCGAAACAGGAGGGAGAAAGCAGAAAAAAACAGAAAAACAAAAGGGATCAATACAGGCTGACCATCACTCCAGTCTCAGCTTGGGGTAATGGGCAGCCATATTGCATTAGTCTGCTAGATGGTTCTCCTTGAAGTGGTGAAGCGAGAGTCCTACTAATGCATCTGACATTTCACTGCAACCAAACAGGGCAGCCACAAACAACAGTCTCAAGGCCTCATGGATCAACTTGCAGGGATGCTGCAACAACATCCATCCAATAATGTTGTTGTTGTTCCGCAGTTCAGCAACTGTAACTGATAACTCACACATCTTCTATTTAATTCACCTTCATAAAGATGTTTGCTTCGTATTTATTTTAATCCGAAGCAGTCAGTTCTGGTGCAGAATGCTGCCTTTGAATGAATCCTATCAATGTAAAGTTATGCTATTACACAATGAATGTATTTATTAAAGATAAAATGCCCTGGGTACTGAAAGGTTTTCTTTAGAGGAAATAATTCCCATTTGTATATTAATACAAAATATTGCAAAGTGACTGCTGCTCAGTGGCAACAGGATGAGTCCATAACAATGACTTATAATTTCATACTTCTTGTAAAGCTGTTTGGCACTCATAATAATAACAACAACAACGTGTTTACTGCTCATTGCAAAATATAAAAAAGAAGCATCAGTGCAAAATATATTGCAGAAAACAAGCTATAGGAAAAAGTGTTTAGCTGAAATAAAATGAACTGAAAGCCTCAAAATAAGCCTTAAATCAGGACTTTTTCTCACTTGTTCATACACTGGCTACTATTTCTCTCTCCCTCTCTCTGCCAATGCAAATGATGCAGCCACAAACAGCTTCTTAAAGTTTTAATGAGTGATCACACTGGACATGAATGCAAACAGATAAAATATTCATGCGTGTTGGGCATGTGATCGATGCCTGTGGGATATCATTAGCTTTAGAGGTTTCCGTACATTAGTCTTTTAGAAGTGACAGAGATCACTCCCTGCAGATTTACAGGAAATGGATTGTGATCCATTGAGTTGGAAGTGGGAAGAAGCAGAATGCTTGGTATTGCATGGGCGTGCTGTCATGGATAATGCAGGGTAAATTTCCACCCTGGGTAATATTGCTCATAAAGAGAAATATTTTCAAATATGGGAAATAGTGCATATTGAAAGACATTTCCCAATCTCAAGAAATCTAACAAAATCTAAACAAGTTTTAACCTTAAAAACGATCACTGCCACATTCATCATAATGTTATCACACTACTATATTTACAAGACTGGTATTAATTGCTGTTTTATAGACTATATTTTGACTCACTCAGTTTAATCATACTAAATTTTAAAAGAAATATCTACAGATATTCACCAAAGAAGCCAGTTTTATTTTTTTTAATAGAAACATCCAAATCCCTGCTGCTTCATACGTTCACCAGAGTAGTTTGAAGTGACTGACCATAAAGCTGCCTGAACATCATTACCATCCTCAGAGCTCTGCGCCGAGAGGAAACAGAAAAGGCAGAGAGTAAAACAAAACTCTCCCGTCTGTACGCCAGGGAGAATATATTAGACCATTTCAAAGAATTCCACTTTTGAGTTTGCATGCAGCAGAAAGCAAAATGCTGAGATGGTTCCATATAAAAATACTGACACGGCTAAAGGCCATGCTCATTATTGTGACATCTTCTCTGCAAACTGTTTTGCTGTCTACATTAACTCACTGGGGAGTTGAACAAGAAGTTGCCAAACATCAAAAATTCATCTACCCACAACAGATTTTACCATGAAATGAAAATGCAAGATGGATATTTCTCTGAGTGAAAAATTGCAAGCACATGTTTAAATTACAATTTAAAATAAGATTATTGTAAATGTGTTTTCTCTTTAGTTCCCATCAATCGCCTTTTCCTTACCTGCTTCTTTGGAGAGTTGTGTGAAGGCCTCCACTCCTTTCTCTCCGTAGCTCCCCTCCGAAGCAACGGTGGAGACGTATGTCCAGCCCAAGGCCCGGATTATGTCCACCATGGCCTGGGCCTGGAATGAGTCTGGAGGAACCACTCGTGAGAAAAAGTCATAGCGCCTGTCGTCACTCAGTTCGGGGGCTGTTGACGCATAGCTGATCTGTGGGATCTTGAAGAAAAGATGTGGAGTTGGAGAGAGAAAGTGAATGGTTACTCATGTGTTGATGCTATTCTGGTGCAGCATCATAGGTGGTTACTATGGCTACTGTTCTGACAAATCACATTTTGAATGGCCATGTCAAAAAAATACTCCTTGTTTGACACCCAGTCCACAGTATTTACTGTCTGTCAGTGCTTTATGTGAAATATAAACCATATGCCCTCAGTTGAATGGCTTCCCATCCCATGGCAGCCATGACATTTAAACACCTGGTGGGATTAATGTGGCGGAGAGCAGAGGTCACCATGTAATCAGTTACATACAGAGCCTGGCTGGTCTTCCCCTGGTTCCAGCCTTCATCCTAACTTAAGCTAAGCTAACTTGCTGCTTGCCTTGAATTTATATCGAATGTACAGGCATGTTAAATCTCGGCAAAGACGTAAATGTGCACATTTTCCAAAATATCAAACCCTTTCTAACACTTGCATTTTTCCAACACTTCAGTGTATGTGTGCACGCTAGATACACGACAGCTATAATTTCAGCTTGCAGCTTTCCATTGTTTATAGAACCCAAAGAACCTGCGAAGGCTACGTTACACAATGTTGTTTATAATTCCAGTCATTAACATAAACAATCTTTTATGTGTAATGTAGACGGTAATATATATGACAACTTTCACACGGACCTTACCCAAATAAACAAGCATTTTGTCCCATTAATAAACTGAATGTCAGAAAACACAAGCAGGAGCTGTGCATCTGCTCTCTGTCGCCTAGGGGTTGAGAAAATTGCTTGCAAAACAAATTAGCATTACTTTTTTCATATATTTTACATTATCTTGTCAACTGATCATTTTGCATAGCATACATGGGGTCTGTTACCCAGGCAACATGCCCTGCTGTCATTTTTCTCTTATCATATGAATGAAGACTCACTCTTTACAACCTCTTTTTGTGAACAAGCAGCAAAACCTCATGAGCGCTCTCTTACATGCCCTCAGTCTGTCTTCGCACTGCATCACATCCAAATAAAAAACTTTAAGTTGTGACCAATTTTGTCTCTTCTACAGTGCATCATCATTACATGGTCAAACATGGTTGAATACAGGACCATGTTTGAACCATGTAATTAACATGTCACTGATACAACACTAGTAATGCAGAATTAACCTCTTCCATCCCAAATAGCCTGAACTCAAGCTCTTCCTACTACCCTCTGCTTTGGCTTTCAACTATATCCAATATGCACCCAAATTGGAAGATTTGGAACAAAAACAAAGGTCCAATGTGGTCCCGTCCCATACTTAATTTAGTTATATGCATGAAAGCCAAGCAAAATCCATCCATTGCACAGCTGCTAATGAAAATCCATCCATTGAAGAAGATGGTGACATGTGGCTGAAAGAGAAAGTACAGAAATGGCTAGTAAATATGAGTTAAACGCTTTTTATAGAAACCATAAAGTTAATTTTTAATTGTGGTTGTGTGGCTAACCAGGGATGAGGGAGAGTCAATGGATTCACAGGTAATTTTGTTATTTAGTGTCTACTTCTATGATATAACTGTATGTTGTGTATACCAAAAAGAGGTCTCACTTTGTTTTCAAAGTTTTTATTACTACAGAGTGATACCTCTTATTGTATAGAGACAATCTTTGGCTGGCCTGCTTCTCCACCAAGGTGCAAAATGCAGACACGTCAACAAAAGCATGTTCATTTTGTCCCGGCATAACTTCAAATCCTGGATTTAATGTTAGTTTGCAACAGATTATCTAAGCTGTTTTTTTTAAGCTGTAGGATACTTGGATACTGAGCTGCTCAAGTATCACACAGTAGTGGAAAAGTGAGGCAGAATAGTCCTCAGCCTGCCTAAGTATATTCTAAACATTGCAATCACACTTAATCATCACTATTAAGTAACAGCTGACATACTGTACTATCAACTCAACTGTGAACATGCAGATAACTTTGAGCATCTCACGAGAAAATACAACAGGCTATATCATTCCGCTTCATTTAAAAGATGCAAGATAGTCACTTTTCTAACTGTTCACAAACCTCTTAAAAGTCTGCGGGTGTTCTTTATAGCTGAAAACACGTCTTTAAATGGCTCGGATCTGCTTGCAGTAGGGCTCCAGGGGGAAAATATCGATCCGTTGGCTGGTCTGTCTGACAGGACACCACTTCAATCCAGACTAAAGCAACAATTATACAGTAAACATCCCCGGTTCTCAGACAATAGACGCTCACTTTCCTCAGACTCTTCCTCTAGCGCCACCATGAGGTTCACTTTTATGGTTTTAATGTCTTGGCTGACCTGCCATTGAATCTGAAGCAGATGCTGAAACTCATTTCCATCAACGAGCATGACTAAATACTGTGTGTTTAGTCATAGATATTAACATATCCTGGAACAAATAGTTAAAATAAAAGGCTTTTTGTTTGCACTGAGTCTGAGGGCTGCAGAAAAATTCATTGTGATCTTAAAAGCCTGAGTCACTGAAAAAGTCAGTCCGAAAATACGGTAGTTAAATGGCTTGTCAGAGTGTTTATTCACTTTTAACAATTCTTTTAAGAAGAAACTTAATAATTGAACTTAACCGAAAGCTTGTTAATTGTAATTTGTAATTAAACACAACTTGAATGAATGAAGGATGATCTGTAGCATGTTTTCACTTTAGTGAAAAAGACATGTATCCCAGGGCTTTATGAAGCTCTGACAACAGACAAAAATACAATTCTGGGGTATTTTATTCCGTTTTAATTGAATTTGTTAGTTTTTGAATGTCTAATTATATAGAAAGAAATGAGAGAAAAACTGAAAGGAAAAAACAGAAAGAGAAGGAGTCTCTGGTGACTTTAGTCATTGGCTGAGAAGATGAAAAACACACCGAAACACTCCCATAGCAACCTTGTCACCTAAAAATTACATTCCTTTGCAGCTACAATAAACTGGTAAAGCAATAAGATTTTTTTTGCAGGGAACATGATGCCCTCGATGGAATATCTGCCTATGTAACATTTTTCTGAATGAAATACATTTATAAAGATAAGCACGTCAAAGGGAGGTTGTTGTGACAAAGCTCGTGACTCTCACACTACAGACCAAAGTTTGACTCCAGAATCCTGTATGTGGTCATGCTCTATGAATGTGTATTTTTATTATCCACTGTACATGGTTTGCCATAATCACCATAATCGTCCCTGACTGACTGTGGTCTGTGTGGAGTTTGCACGTTCTCCACGTGATTGCGTGGGTTTCCTCCGGTTACTCTGGTTTCCTCCACTGCCCAAAGACATGCATGTTAGGTTAATTGGTGACTCCAAATTGCCTGTATGTGTGAATGTGAGTGTGAATAGTTGTCTGTCTGTGTATGTCTCGCTGTGTTGGCCCCGAGAAAGACGCCTCTCGCCCCTGACAGCTAGAATATGCTTCAGCCACCCTGCGACCCTACCCAGGATAAGCAGTTACAGACAATGGATGGATGTTTTCTTCATAACATATTTTTTAATTTGTACTTTGAGTAAAATGTAAGTAATATGCTCAGTACTCTTACTTGAGTAAAAGATTTAAAGTTGTACTTGTAGTGGAGTATTTTTACACCTGTACTTTCTCTTGAGTATTGGGTTTGTGTACTTGCCATCAGTCAGTCATCTTTACTGTACCACTGCACATCTTTTGCCGCGCGTCACATTCTGCGACATAGCAGCAGACTGCTCACAGCTGACCCTCCCATCCACGCCAGTACTACCATTGTTTATTTACATGTTCAGGATCAGTGTGTTTCTGATTTGCCATTTATATTAAAAGTCAACATAGGCTCTTTATCTTAAAACATATTCTGCTTGCAATAACTTCACCCTCAAAATGTAATTGTGGTTGCATTCCCATTTACAGCAATGTCTTTTTTAGGAGAAGGACTTGCCCATAAACATGGTCAGTGCCCAGCTCTTTACAGGAAGTTGATATGTATTGGCTGCAAAACTTTTGATATGTATTGGCTGCACATTTGCAAAATGGCAAGTATTTTCACTTTCTGTCTTAACACACCTTAGGTTTTTTCATAAAGGCACAAAAACCTCAGAAAATTAATGTAGGAAATAGGATCTATCAATCTGCCTGCATTCGCATTTTTTGCATGAGCTGTTTCAACTAATAAATCTGAAAAAAAAAACATTATAAAGTCAATCAGTTGATAAAGGGATCAAGTATTAGGTTGTTCACAATGCTGCCTGAGTCCTGAGCATCTCATCAGCATGTGTTTGAGCTTTTGAAACTGCAATCAGACATCTGGGATTAAAATGCCGGCCTCCCCTAAGACAGGTAGATGCACAAATGGGGACATACATCAATTTCTCTTGAACCCCGTGCAGTAGCTCATCACACAGTCTAATCTAAGCACAGTATGAATGCCATCCATTTCTGTTAGAGCGATCAAAAGCGTCCGGACACTGGGGAAACAGAGGAATGAGGACACAGCGGCCAGCTGATGGGATTGCTTCAACTCACAGAGTGTGAGTTATAGCTTTGACCCACAACTCAAAGGGGGTCAACTGCACAGAACAGACAAATTGAGGAGCACTGGAGAAGGTCAAGCTCAAGACGACTCAATATGTTTCAAGTCACCAAAAAAAAAACAGATGCAAAATCTGAAACTCGAAAGTAAATCAGTGATGCAATTAAACAAATTCACAGGGGGAAATTTTGCAGGAATGTCACACTTCAGCAACGCCTAAATTGAGTGTACTGGGTCAAAGAGGTAGTATGGTTAAGTAATGGAAGAGCAACAGCTGAGGGGATTTGCATTTAAAAAGACTCTTCCCTCAAAAAAGTGAAGCATCTCCTTGGAACATTTGATAGGGGATCTCTCTCAACAGAGCTCGTGTAGTAATACTACCAAGTCAAAAGGTGTTATAGGATTGTTGAATCATGTCCTATCTTTTCCCCAGCTGGGATATAAAAGCTGCTTGAACATTTGTCTCTCTGGAGCTTTTTGCTGCAGGGAACCGTTTAAGATGACAATGTCTTTTTACTTTGTCCCCGGCTTCTGCACTATTGATATAATTTCTCTATTCCGTATTTCCGAAGAATCTACACTTCACTACAGTACAAACATCCACATTTTCACCCTTTGCTTTTTCAATTAGCACTTTGACCTCCAGGTAACAAGACTGCTTGATTAAAACCTTGATTAAGAAATTTTCGAGGTGTAAGGATGAAGACTGCTGAGGATTTGAAGGAAATGCTGACTAACCGATACTGATTACAGTCTAACATCTTTGGGTCTTTTTCTCTCAGGACGCTAATGGGCTACAAATTAAGTGAAATACAAGTTGGTAATCTAACCTTCTATGAGTTCATTAAATTAAAACTTTCTGAAATTGATTATGCATTTCTAAGTAGATTAGCCTAGTAAGTTTTTTTGCTTTACTCAAACTTGCATGATAATTCCCACAAGTGTGTCAACTACATAAGCTCTTGTTGCAATAAATTGCAGCAGATTTGAAAAAGTTAATCTGTGAAGATGATAATACAGATATAATAATAACGGGACAACAGATATTCCTTATTTATACTGAACCACTTTTATGTACATAATTCTGCTGGGAATGTGTGAAAGTTTATTTTCTCTTAATCCTTTCATCTGAGGAATTTGCCCTTTTCTGAGTTACACTCGATTCTTAACTCATCAAGAACTGTGAAGCTAGTACACGTGAAACGTGGCATCACACATGACAACAAGATGGATGCTCCTGTGGCAACAAGGTGGAAGGGTGATTGGGAAGCCTGCGAGCAACAATAACAACTACGATTAACCACAAGCCGATCGCGAGCAAAAGAATTCGGGCCGAGTTCAGCGTCACAATTACCCAACACTGATGTCTGGCACCTGTCATCTGCAGTGTAGATCAAAGTTAGGATTGCTGAGGGTTATCGCCTGGCTTTCTCTTGAATGTATCTGCGCTGACAGGATCGATGGAAGGAAAACAGAGGTCTGTTATAGGGGACACTGTTTTATTGATTAACCACCACAAAGTGCCGCAGCTGCCCTGCATGAAAATGTGTTGTAGAAGACTTAGGAACGTTAAGAAAAAACAAGGCCCAATTGGGAGACATGGTCAGTGGGGGCAAGGTGGTAATCTGCTTACTGACATTAAATGAGAATTTCAACCTGGGGGCTTAAGAGGAGAGGTGAATAAGTGAGGTTGTGTAAAGGTTAGACACGTTCACAGCAAGAGGGAATGCCAGGTGAAGTTAATTAGAGTGCCTTGGCCTTTTCCATTGCATTTTCACATAGCGCAGCCCCCCGAGCACCACGGGCAGCATTACGGTAAGGTGAGAGACTGTAATGTTTGTGTTTTAACTGTCCTGCTTGGCTAATGTGGAGGTGATGATTCTGATGAGCTGAGAGCCGTTCTCGCAGATGCAGCTATCTGTGCCTCTCTGCTCTGTCATTTCTCGCAAAGACGTGATGCAAAAAGAAATGTTATTTGAAGAGAAATAGGCAGCATATGGCGCAACAAGACTCTCAGTTGGGGTAATGGCAACCATCTATCCATGCCATCTGAGAAGAGGGAAGTCTGCAGATATGAAAAGACAGGCTGTCTCCACGGAAAACAGAGCGGTATGACAGTCCATGGGTTTTTAAACAAAAACGCAGACAAAAACAAAGGCCATCTTTCACACACGGAGCTGCTCCACACAAAATGCAGCACTGACTAGACACCACCAGTGTCAAAAATTAGGCACAAGAAACTGGAGTGCTGTCCAGACTGGGTTTGGTATCCATTAATCCGGGAGCAGCTCTCAAAAACAAAGCTGCAAACGAACTGTGAGTGGCAGAACCGAAATGTTTCTCATGAATGGCTAGAGCGAGGGCACCCAGGCAGTTCCTGTTGCAGGAATCTGCCTCTATTTGCTGCATGATTAGCCTCTAAGTGTATCTTGACATCAGTCAGTTCCACTCAGCTGTCTGCGACAATCTCCACGGTTACGAGGGAAATGATTGTGGGCTTAGAAAGACCCGACTCTAACGCCATGCTGTCTGTGGCTGGACGCCAATGCACAGATTGTCCTTGTGACACCAGCACAATAACACTGACACACACACACACACACACACAAACTTTACAGTAAGTATAATCTTATGACCTGGACAAGACAATCTTTCTAAAAGCAACACTACAACTACACGCCTCACACATGATGGAATATCTGCTAACAAATTTTTTTACCTGCTCAGCCTTGTAAAACGTCAATGGGGGATATCCTATAAACAAAATAATACTGTAGGATGAAAAGGCCTATAAAGATTTTGCGCATTTATCAAGTTTGACATCATTCCTGCTAAATCAAGACTCAGCCGCTCTGTGGCATTGGAGGGCCCACACAGCCTTCGGTTTGCAAACACCGGTAAACAAACAGCAGTACCATTTGTTAACAGGGCAGAGGTAATGACTGTGTCCACACATGCATCCTCGGGCTGGGCTTTGGTAATCTCTCTTCACCAGAGCATGCCACTGCCAATGCAGTCATAAAGGCAGGGAGGGAGGGCGGGGGAAACAGACAGCTATCCCTCCTTCTTTCTGTCACTCTCTCTCCTTCTCTTCCTGCGCATCTGTGTCTCTCGCTCTCATTCAAACTGCCTTTTTGTGAAGGCCGTCATCATTGTGCCCTCACACAACCTGTGACTCTCAGCCTTGCTCCCTTGATCTCCGCCCCTCTGTGCCTTTCAGCTCTGTTGGACAGGGACAAGTGAGTCTCATCATCCTGTGTGTGTGTGTGTGTGACTCTTCCTCCCCCCCTGTCATCTGTCTGCATGCAGACACGCCCACACAGATGATCAGTAGACACTTCCTGCCCAGTGAGGTCCTCAGGCTGCCAATTTCCCCCAAGTCGAGACAATCTGCCCTCAGTCATTCGCTCGAATGCCAGCCAACTGGCTGCCAGGATTATGTTTCTTTTTTAACAGCGTATCTGGTCACTGCAAACATAAAATATCCATACTGAAAATTTCTGAAAAATGTCCTTCATTTTCCCTATGATATGTACAAGTGGCAATTGAGGTTGATAATAATACCATTTTGTAACCATGGTTGTGTTTTGGGAACTCAGCTTGGTTAAACCTGTGGGAGCAGCAGAAAAAGGTAACAAAAGGTAACAAACTTCCTTACTAACGCCTTGTAAGGTTAATATGGCAAATGAAGATGTGTTTGTGGATGTGTCTGATATTTATTCTGCTTTTAGGTTCAGTCTCTCTCAGTTTTTTTAGCTGCTAAATAACAGTAGCTAGTGCCTAACTTCGCTTAGCTCCACGAGCAGGGCAGATTGTGAACACATCAGCAAACTGAGATGCAACAAAAGAATATACTGATTAGAACATACTGAATTAAATAAAATAACATAAAAAAAAAACATTTTGAAAAGTGCAGAGTTGAGTCATAATTCTCAGTTTGTTCATCACTATAAAAAAATCTCTCATATTCACATTATTGATTATAGAAGCTTGGGCACCATCAGGCCTTCATTGCTAAGTATTAAGAGACATCAGACAGGCATCAGACAAAACAACAAGACTATTTCAATATAAAAAAAAAACTTTTATTAAACAAGTGATTAAGGAAGGCGCCACGTCACATCCCTACTGAATCTCTCCACTGGTTTTTAGGCACATCTTCTACAAAGGCCTCGTCTGTATGGTGTGTATCCAGTCTGGAAGTTTACTGGATTTTCCAGCTTTTTGCTACAGATATTGCAAACACCGCCCTTTCAGAGTTGCCCACACCACTGAACTAGCCTTGGTGTTACATGACAGAAAGTTGGGCTTTCATAATCCTTTATCTAACACAACCTTCCACCGTCTCCTTCTTTCTGCCCACTATTACTTTTTCCCAGTCGATTTCCTCACCCTTCGTCTCTCCCACTCGCTCCATGCCAGTCCCCTGGGCAGCTGAAGTGCTCTGTGCCGGTCCTGCGCTCTTGCATGGCTGCCCTGCCAGAGTGTATTTTAAGACAACCAGCATGTTTCTCCATGGGTATAGAGGCTAGGTATGACTCACAAATCAGATATTTGACCAGGAGAGCCACACAGTAGAGTAGAGCTGAGGCGTGGGAGGGAAGTGTGGATAGCTCACAAAGGGAACCTGACCGACCTCCATCTTTCCATCTGGTAAACAGACTGCGATTTCAACTCCATTGGTATTTCAAAGAAATAATTGTTTCCCCAACACCAAGTAGCTCTCAAAGCCTCATTGGAGAAGAATTTGTACCAAGGAGGGGCTCAACATCTTCTGTATGCAGTGCAGTGTAAAGGTGTAGTGCTGCTATTAATAATACTACATGTCACAAATGGAGCCTACTGACTTAGGGATCTTGCTTGTCAAGCTGGCATGACTGTGGAGCTTTAATGCTGTCACTCATGAGAGTTATTTTGTTCTGATACACTATCTCTTCAAGCCATTTTGTGAAGCTTCTTTTGACTTATGCTTTACACAAAGCGAGACCCTGCAGAGAACGATTCAGTTCAGTGGAACAGCCTTGATCATCGTGGCTGAGGTGTGCGCTCTCTCCAGGTGCGACAGAAAGTCAACTCAGGGCAAGAACAAAACATACAGTAGCCTGCAGGTTTATGACTAAGTGTTATCAAATACATTCCTTTATATCCACAGGGTCTCACATTACATATGATTGTATTGATTTTTCCTGACTGCAAAATGCATTGGAGATAGCTTTGTTTTCTCTACTGTGGCCTTTACTGTCAGCATGATAACGTTTTTTTTTTCTCTAAGAAATACGAATTTTCAGAAAACTCATACTGAAATCTGCTTGAAATTGTAATAAAAATACAAAAATGTGCATGTTTGTGTGGTAGTTATTGCTGGTGCATTAAATCTTTACATCTCTGCTATGGTGCACCACTCTGTCCAGTCTGGCTCAGACATATTATTCATCAAAAACCAAGCAAAGGTGCATGTTTTTCGCACCTACACCTGCAGCTTGCAAGGTCTGACACATTCATTGTCAATCGTGCACCTCCAACACTCTGACCTGCATCTCAATGATTCCTTCTGTACTATCCCCCTATCTCAGCCTGTATGGCTCTCTCTTCAGCGCCGACAAAGCATCATCACAGGACCATTTCTCCCCTAATAGCGCAGACAACGCAGGTGAGCCTCTTCGATTTTATCTTCCCTCTCTGTGTGCCACTTATGAAAAAATTCTTTAGTGGAGCCATATAATTACACACTGATCACAGCAGTGGAAAATATCACAGATATCCTATTCCTTCTGTTAACGTGTCTAAACCCCCACTTGGTGTCATCCACTTGAGATACATGTACTGGCTAGAAAAGAACAGGATGTTTTAATAGGCACTTGCTTGCTTGCCGTTGCCTGCAGTGCTGCCTTCAACCTCTCTCTGCGTTTAGATTATAGTGTGTTATGAGCAATGTATACATTCAGAACATGCACCAAATTCACTGTCAGCCCATACACATCTGTGTGTCAGAGAAGCTGCAAATGTGAACAAGAATGTGCAGATGATTACACAAAAAAAAAACTGACACATGCATTTAAAGAGATAAAACTGATGTGATGCCTGCTGCTGTTTTCAAACATTATACTATGCATTGGGCTAACTGCAATGATATTCACAGGAGGTGTATGAAGATAAATGTATACTGTTTTAGTGTAATTTAGCAAAAACTCTTATGTTGCAGGGGAAAGGCAGATTTAGCAGCTTAAAGTGTCATTCTTAGGCAGAAATTTATACTCATAAAACAGGGCTCTACAAAACTGGCATAACAAGACCATTAAAATCTATAAAAAGGAAATAAAACTCCTAAAACACATTTTCAAGAAAAGTAGTTAAGGTGAAAAGGAAAAACAAATGAAGGAATGAAAGTGCACTTACAGAAACTAATAAAACAATATAGCAGGATAAAACTTAAAATAAACAAAATCAAGAACATTCAAGTGTAGATTCAAACTAAAAGTCTGAGTGTGGCAAAAACAAAAATTAAATTAAAAGTTTTTAAGTTAGAGGATTTTATAGTCCACAGCAACTGCAGTGCCCTGAGTTTAGCTTGCAGGCAGATCTCCTCCCAGGTTTTATCCAACTCTCACCTCTATCACTGTGACTGAGAGACTAACCGTCCCGTACACTAAACATCTACGCCCTGAAGCGTTTGATTGAAAGAACGTGTTAGTGGACGTACACAGTGGCACCACACACAAGTGCAGTAAAGGGCATTAAAGTCCCTTTTTTCTCTGCAGTCTACACTGTCGGTCATAATGACGAGAACAAAGTCGCCTTTCCTCTTGTGCCCAGATAAAGTCAGACACTTCCAGGGTGATCTATAGCCAGAGAGGTGATGCTTAACTCAAAAAACTACAAGCCTGACATCTGCATTTCTGATTATCTGGAAGTATGAGGAAACAGCATTGAAAATGAAAAGTTCTCCAAAAGCAGAATACACTGTATGTGATGTCATATGGTCGTTGTTACTTTTTCTAATTGTTTTCTGTGATTATTAGCCACATTTAGACGTAGTGCTCCAACCTTTGGTCCAACACTCTGATTGAACAGTTTGACAGCAAACTAGTGGATGGATAAAGAGAATAAATGAAATGACTTTGGTGATCCCCTACTATTATGAGGCCCTGAAAGCTTCCTTTACTCTATATATGAAACGACATAAAATAAAATTTTTGTGATTCCATGACTTCATCTGTAGACTCATCTTCAGGTCAAAATCTTTTATTTGTCCAATACTATTGACATTCTCCTCGGCTTTAGCAGCATTTTATGTTTAGCGCTAATTGGATATTATCAGGTTTGTCTGGTTTTTGGGGCTCTACATTTACTAACAACGGTTAAATAATGATTCAGGCTGATCATTATTTATTAACTACACTTACAAGGAACATACAGCTTTAGCCAATTTACGACAAATAGTATGCACTTCACTGCTAACCATACTAATGTGTTTTGGCAAATTTCAAGCATCATTTAACCATAACAAACACTGTACAGCATGAAAGTACATTAGAGACTTTCGAAAGTTGCTTGAGTTGTGTAATTTGTCACACTGAACATAAGGTCTGCAGAAATGTTTGTCAAAGTCACATTGTGATTATGTAATGAAATGCAGACTTCCCAAATCAATCCGCTACACAATGTCAATGTAACTTTGTTAAAAAACTGGCAAACACGCAGCCTTTGAATGCTCTACTGTAGTCATTATTATTCTGCGCACAGTAGACATTGTAGTGGTCCATGTTATACAGAAAAGTAGCTGCTGCAACATTGAAAAACCTTGAACTAACACTTTTATAAGTCTCTGTATGGATGTTGTCTTCCCACCTTGCAGCCCACCCTGATGAGAATGATCCTGTGTTCAGTCGTGACCGGGCCACCCACTGGATCTGTTCTGCTCTGTGCTGCTGGTGTGGTGCATCACTGAGGGCATCTGACCGGGTAGACCTGTCAGCAACATATTGGTTCTGCTGCACAGCCAGAACAATGAACGACTGTTCACTGAGCACAAGACACTTTTTCCATTGCTGTACAGAAAAACCTGCCAACTCTGGAACAACTGGACAGAGTCTTTTGGAGTGGGTTATTCTGTATAAACAGACTCGCATTCTCATTGCGATCGTGATTCATCAGTCAAGTGTCGCAACTAATGAACCGGGAAGATTTATTTGGAATGTATTTTCGTGACACACACATTCCATATAACTTCCACCCACCGTGAGACAGCGTATCAGAAGACTGCACACTGACATGCATCTTAGAGACAGACACAGAGATGCACACCAGAGGCCGGAACAGACAATTACCCCCGGACGCATTACGAGGCCAAAACAGGAACAGGCCAAGTGGAACACAATGGGACCGTCACACACCACTATTAGAAGGTTTTGTTCATATTCTATGAGTGCGCTAACACAGATCTTTACCCAAACAGTTCATGCTGCTTTTGAGCCTGCTAACATCACAATTCATCAACTGAGTTGAAATAACACAAACAAAGCCCCTTATTTAGAAGAACTGACACCCTAGAACTTGTGGATTCATTGATCATCTAAGCCCTTAACATAAGAAATGTCACAGACAGTTATCCTGATATCGCATGTACAGAAAATGATAGTGTTCAAAGAAATTCCTATGCAACAGCACAACTGAAGCATTACAGTTATTACAATAATGAGGCATTATGACATTATGTAAACTCCAAATGTTATAAACATGACATGTTAACTTTATCACCATAATGTGCATCAACACATATAAAGCATTAAATTATGCTGTTTAATGTCACTTGTGTTATCACCAGCAGAGTGAATGCTGGGAGAGTGCCTTGCATTTATGTGTTTTATGTATTAGAACACATTCAAAATCATAACCACTGTGTGGAATGTTTCTCCAAATAAAAAGTGTGATGTGTTTCTAACTGTGCACAGGAAGTAAAAAACAATTTGAGCACTTTGACTGTAGTTTTATTGCCACCCAAACACACCCCGACACTCATTTGTATAGCCATCTTTGTGAAGACGTTCATTCATAAAATGCATTCATTAGCCCCTTATCTTAAATGTAACCATAAATGCCAAACTCTAAACATAATCTAAACCTAGTTATTACCTTATCCTTAAAGGGTCACTGCACACTAGTGTTCTGATGATTATATCCAAAAAACCACGTGAGGAGAAAAGCAATAGCTGTGTGTGCCTCGTGTTTGCAGCTCTGGGTGGGTGGGGGGGTGTGTGACATCCACACACAGGCAGCCAGACACAAGCACATTGACAGCAGGGCAAAGGGTTGTCAGGTAATGGTAGAAAGGTACTGTGGGTAATGTGTTTGTTTGGTAAAATTTTTTTTAAGTCAACTTTATGCTAAAAATAAGCCATTAGCTTTCCTGGCAATCAAATCCGTAATAGTCCCCAAAACCAGGTTTGTTACAATTTAGAAGAGGCAAGAGGATGTGGCTTAACAAACTCTTGAATCAAAACAGAGAAAAAACTAAATCATTTTTTGTAGAGGTATAGTGGCCTTTTAAAACCAAGGCTAAACCCTCAAACAGCCATTTCAGGTGGTTCAAGACAGTTAGGACCCTCCTCACTTTGTCATAATGTCTATACTTTAAACACACACACATACACACTTGATGTACAAGCCTAGTCTTAGCTTTTACCACAGCCTCTAACCTCAACGGATACTGGAACCTTTACCTAAGCCTTCCTGAAGTTCCCATACTGTTATGAATGTAAGCAGAGACACACAATCATACAGTTTTCATGGAGACATCCTCAGGAAGTCTTATAAATTAATCAACACAACACATCATCTGGAACTTCCCCATAGAACAACACATATGTGCCTTGAACAGTCACTTCAGGATTATGTAATGTTGCGAACACAATATATAATTCAACCAATCTGTGAACTGTGTGAATTCTGTGGGACCTTGCATTTTAAAACATCATAAAAGCAGTGAAACATACATTGCAATTTTTTTACAGGTGTTTTAGGCTGCAACAACCACAAATCATCTAGTGAACGGCTTTGTTTCCCATATGCCTGAGAAAATCTACTCACATATATAATATCGGATTGGCCTTCGACCCCCAGGTAGAATGTGTGTGACAGGTCAATGCATAAACCCCTGATAAATTACTTGTTATTGATCCTCTGAGCCTAACTGAGGGCAACATGTGAGTGCTCCAACACTGATACAGCAGTTAAAAAACACTAGATTCTGCCGCTGATAGCTCCTGTCCGGTAGTCAATTGGAGTTTGAGCAACCCTATTTCAAAGAAAAGAGCTTGCCTAATTTGCAAAATGTCACTGGTGATTGAAGTCTTCACCCAAATCAATATAACTGCCACATGCAGGCATTTCAGAGAGCACTTGAAATCCCACAGGATTTGCATCTGAAAACAGTAATCCTGTCAACTGATTTTTTATGTATGCTCTAGCTGTGCTGCATAGAATACTTTTCAAGCTCAAAAGAACAGACACACAAAATGTGTTCAAACAGCACTCACACGCCACTGCACAGCCAGCCTGATAAAAAAAAAAAAAAAAACACTCAAGCATCATCTCAAGGGAAATACAGATGAAATGAAATTGAAACTAATGAAACACCAAAGTTCTACTCTTTCATTTTCACATGTAAAATCAACAGATATTTTAGCATAACCATGTGAGGTTCATGCTGCACTTTAACAATTTAGCCACCCTACATCCACACCGAGCTGACTGATATCGTGGTTATATATTTCTATCTGTTGTTAGTAACCGTCCTGATGCATCCTGAGGCTCTGCAGTAATAACACAACTGAAGGACAAGGAATGAATCCAGATGACAGCTTATTATGTATAGGGTGAGAGAGCACACTGGGCCGTGACATCTCTGAAATACAAACAGCACACACACACACACACTAATGTATCGGAACACAGATTCTGAGTTTAACATATTTATGGGTTAATTTTCTAATGTCTAGTGCTATTTAGCCATAAATATGACGACTGGTCTAATTTGACCATAAATTTAAATATATCCACTACCAGTGGTGGAAACTAACATAACACATTATATGACTATGCTAATTAGTATGATATTAAGGCATCCAGATCCCTTTTAAAGAAATGCGGATGCGAATACAGCTTGATTTGTCTCCACACTGACCCTGACGCTTATATCCAGAGCTCGACTACAGTAATCTTTCACTCAGTCCCACCAAGCAAAATCAGGTTATCAATATCAAAGCTGCATTACGTTCAAAACAAATGTCGCGCTTTTGTTGCACCAGATAGTAGTTCCTTGCCAAACCGGGGTGGAGTAACAGCTTCTGCTTGTCGTGTATCAGCTCTTACTTCTCAAATTGTGCTCTGAGCTCACTTGGAAAGGAATTTGTACTTTGCAGATTTGACAGCTGGACTATTTTTCAGTTTCTAGTTTTGGGACACAAATTATTTGTAAAACCTGCTGCAGCTCTGTCTGTGTGTGTGTGTGTATGTATGTTTGAGAGAGAGAGAGACAACTCAGTCATTCCAGCCTTTTCTTCTGTTGTCATTCAGACCCCCTGAATTTGTTCCCGCCTCATTTTTGACTGGTGTGACACAGAACATGTTTTATATTCCCATTTTTCCAGGAGATACTGGCAGAAGCGCATTTAATTTAAATGCACTGACAAGTTCTGGCTAATAGCAATACGACAGATACACCATTAACAACGCAAAGAAAGTTTCATGTTATGAGGAGAGAGTTTTTATAATGCAGGAGATCCGCTTTGGGAACAGTCTGAAGAGAACGACTGTGCCAGTCGAAAACTTGACTTTTCCTCATTATACCGATTCCCATCGTTATGTGATACCAGTTCTTTTTTAACTATAAAGTTTCATAACATCACATCATCACCAGCACAGAACAGAGTAGACAACTTAGCCTACAGCAATCACATGACGGATACAAACACATAATGAGGTGGTAGTGTGAGATGTTCATTGTGACGGACCATGTCCTCAGTTCTGTAGCGTAATACCAACACAGCGCTGACTGATTTCAAATGCACACACTGTAAAATCATTCTTCATAATGCAGGTGTGCAGACAAAACAACAACAACCCACAGGATCTTGTAAAACCAAAAAAGTTTCTTGTTATAATGAGGAACATTTTGTCCGGATGGCAGCAATTCTGTGGAGATGTAAGATAGTGCTAAAAAGGCTTCACTGATTATATTACTTTACATTCAGCAGCTCAAATCCAGTACAAGAGTGTTGTTTGTCTCAGCTTTGTTCAAATAAATATAAATGCAAAAATATCTCCCAAGACACATATAAAGATATGAGGCAATTAGTCCCCAAACGTGGCTATTATGCTTTGCCACACAACTCAAATTCTTTCTTAAAATTCAAAGTGCAACATAAATATTTAATATTGCCTTTCAGATTCTAAACTAAAACAATGTATGTGAAGAGCTGGATTCTGCAAGAGAAAAGTGAGAAAATAAAAACAGTGCAGCGGGAGGACTATTGTGCTTTCTCTTCCGTCTCTTGCTGCTCAAGCTGGCATGCAGCGACTATTTCTTTCTGATCTTCAGTGGCATGTCTATCTATATTAGAGCCTCATGCCACCAGTCTCCAGGGATGGCAAGACAGCCATGTGAGCAGACCATCGTCTGTCCATATTAAGCTGGCAGCAAAATGCACAATATTGAATTTTATGTGCTTTTTAATTTTTGTTGCTGTCATCATTAACTGTGTGAGGTGTGTGATTGAGAAACTAAAAAGTGCTCAAGGTGAAACGATGACAATGTTGGCCTGTCTGTTATCTGATCAAACCTGCACTCGGTCCATCTGGTTAGACTGCTTGAAACTCTGGAGTCTTCAGAGGACAATTTCTATGTCAATGTCAATCATATATTCTTTATAAAAATTGCACACTTTTGTGTAAAAAATACTCCTTTGTCATCTGTTTATACACAGGTGACAGTAACATTACTCTGACCCTGCATATTACTATGTTGTAAACTATGAAAGGTTAATATACAAAGGATGAGAAATATATAAAAATTTTATATCACAGTACAGAAATGTAACAGGGAGAATATCCACTAACGTTAATATTGGCTTAACTTTCACTTTTGCACATGGGAGCTGAAAATCCGTATACATCATCATCTGATCTGTAGAAATCAGATGATAAATACATAAGGCTTAGCTTTTCGAGAATTTCCTTTTAGTAAAGATGCTACGATCAGTTAGACTTAACAGAGTATACACAGTTATATTACAGATAAGTTTTCTTTACCTAATAATTCTGAGATAAAATTTTAGTTTGTTATAAATCAGTTTTTATTTTTGGAAAATATTTGCACAAAATATGTGCTCATTTTTTTCTATTATTATCTTAAATTAAATTAATCCAGTGCAAGATAATCGGGAAAAACACAAATTCAGTAACGTTCATTCATTGTTGTTATTAAAATCTGAATGATATTGTACAAAGAAAAGCATGTCGTTGCATCTCTATTATATACTGACAACAATGTACTGGGGAAGTTTAAAGTGTTGTCCTTACTTCCTTCTGTTTGCTCTTTTAAAATGCAACTTTTTATGTGTTAAGAGGGAATTCTAGCTGACAAGTTGAGCCACAGGATTAGTCTTAAGTGCAATGTAATTTCCAAGGTGCCAAGTGATTTCAGAGCTGGATGGGGAAAGTGGTGAGAAAGTGATGAAACAGCGAACAAAGCACAAACTCAGGTCTGAGAGTAACCACAACACATGCCTTCTCTTGAAGCATAAGAAACTCACACGGGCAGTTGTTAAAGGGCCCTTTAATCAATTCATTTAATCGAACTTTAACTTTAACACTAGGATTGGAGCGACTCTGAAAAGAACGAAATTTGCCTGGTAGAAACTAATCATATTAAAAAGGCAAATTCCTGATCACAACAGTATATAAGAGCAGACAGCCGAAGCAACTTGTTATTTAGTCATACAGCGCAGAAGCCTGCTATGGTTGAGTGAGTTTATAATCAAGGCTCAGTCCATGACGTTTGCATGGATCGGAGATCACTGCATTGGAGCAAACTACAATGAACCCTGTGATACTACCTTTTAGCACAATCATGGGATCATTTTGTGCCAAAGCAACAGGGACATTTTTTCTTTTTGGAGGGATGAGTGAGAGGCAAACCAGCAGCCAGCAGAGACCTCCTCATGCTTCTCCACTCATCCTCGTAAGAGGATCGGACATAATGGGGTTTCCTCTTCTCTGGCTACTTCTGCTTGCCAGATAAAATGCAGCAAATTTCCTAAGTCTAAGAGCGCTATTCTTGTCGCATTTCACAGTCGTACAGCAATAAGTTTTGAAGGAGCACCGCCGTGACCTCAATGTGAGCGGGGCTAAGCTTTTAAGCAGGTGCCCTGTTCCCCCACCAATGCAGTGGGAGAAAATGAGGGTAATAACCCGGCTGAGAGAGTCGAGCCTGTAAATGAGAGATGGCACCTTGTTTAAAAAAAGGAATCCATACAACCCAGCTACAAGTACAGTTATGACGCAGAAAGAATGTTTCTTAGTGGAAATAAAGTGCATTAACCCATCCTCGCATTAGGCTGTGTAGTAGTTTCTATAGTTTCCTATAAGCTTTCCAGGGCAGGCTGCTGACCTATGATGCTAGTCAACAACAATGAAAACTTTATTAGCTTTATTATTATGATATTTTATCACATGGTATTCCATCAGTTGCTCCCACTGCATCATGTTACCATCTAGCTTGCTCCAGTGAACATCAGCCCAGCAGCACAGGCTCATAATGTCTTCCAAAAATTTTAATTTGAAATTGAACATCAGGCTTTCTGGCGACATTTTTCTGTAATCAGTATAATTGTTGCCTTTGCAGACCTGATCCATGTCTTCTCAAGTGATGTGAAATTATAACCTGAAGTAGAAATCATGCTTTTAGCTGTCATAGACTCTCACATTCCAAACTCTGCAGTTCAATCCGTCCATCCATCCATTACCAGTAACGCTTATCCTGTGTAGGGTCGAGGGGGCTGGAGTCGATCCTAGCTGTCATTGGGTGAGAGGCACAGAACATGCTGGACAGGTTGCCAGTCCGTCTCAGTGTCAACACAGAAGACAACCATTCACACTCACATTCACCCCTATGGACAACCTCAGACTATTAGTCTCCTGCATCTTGGTTTTAATGTCATCCATGTGTTCAGTCCATGTCGAGATGGTTGCTTGCTAAATGCAGAGGTTACAACTAAATAAACTATATAACTGGTTATAACTAAAAGTGCAAACAGTCATTTCCTTAACAACTGGTCAGGCAAACAAATCTGATGTCACTGGTTTTGTCTTTTAATACACTTATACATACAATTATTAACTTACCTAACCTTTGAAGACACAGTGTGACTGTAGGAACCATTCAGAGGAAAATACTAACCTTGACAGTTTTGCAAAGTAGATTAATAATTTCCTCATAAATGATGTACGGTATTATTATGAATTAACCATCTGTCAATATAAAGGTTTAAATTTTTAAATGTTGTTTGCATCTTCGAACTTCAGAGTCAGTTTATGGACTAATGAAATAAAATAAATGTGGGATGATTTTTGGGAAAAAAGTTGTATGAGAGAAAAAAAAAACAGGTCACTGATCATTTTACATTTAGTAATTTGGCAGACTTTTATACTTCCTTTGGGACTGTTTTATAGGGCTTATGCAAAAAAAAAAACAATAAATCTGATGTTGACTTGCACATTCATTTTATCAACAGCATCAAGTTCAAAACTGTCTAAAATATTTTGTTATCTTTGTGGAATACTTGTATATTTGTACTTAATATGTAGGCCTATTTAGCACATCTACTACAATAAAGTTGAAGTTGTACTTGTAGTGAGGAACTTTTTAAAGCAAATATTCGCACTTCTTTTGCTTTGGCTTTGCTTGCTTCTACCACCTCTATCATCCAGACAGTTTCAAAGAGCAGGTGAGAATGACCTCTCCTTAGTATTGATCGTTTGAATCCTGGTTTGTATAACTGCATGCTGCAGAAGAGGGTTTATGGTGTGTGGCTGGCAGTTAAGTGCAAGGACAGGAATTTAGAAAAAAAAAGGGGAATAAAGTAACTCATTAAAAGATTTACACTGGAATGCTATGAGCCTACGTAGCCGTGCTAACACCTACATTTCATGCTTGTACCCCTGTCTACACCAGCTTTTTGCCACAGCATGTGAGTGTATTTCACCTCACCAACTGTGACTCTGACCAGCCTTCAGGCAGTGTCTGAATAAATGAGTGGAGTAAACACCAGCAGGACTTCCTGTTCCAAGGACTAATCACTGGATTAGACATAGAGCATCCATTACACCAACACAGGAATAATAAAAGTACAATATATTTTTATAGTTTATCTTACACGTCTGGAGCGCTCATATGCTTTAGTAGTATTTCTAACTTTTTATGGTTGTTTTGTGTAATGCAAAAGGCTTAAATTTTGTTCAACAACTTGCACTTTGCTACAAAATTTGCATAAATGTGTTGCCAACCCTTTAAGGTTTCTCTTACCATTTCTGTTCTGGTAAGTGTTGTTATGTGCTTCAGTTTTTTGTTTTTTTTCGAGTCAACCATTTCATTTGTTCACAAATCTTTATCTATTTTAAACCAATATGGGTAAATACTAACTACTCAGGTATTGTGATCTTAAATTAAACATAACGAGTTTTCGATGGGTACCGTGTGATCCTTCAATAATTTGAATATTCAACATTTTGAACTTATGTATATTATTAATTGCCAAATCAACACCTTCAAAGCTTGTCAATAAATGCAACAATGCTTTGAATATTATCTAAACCATACTTTATAATTGTAGTCAATTTTAGCTTTTAAATTCTTTTTGTCATTTGTGTTTACCAAGAGCCTGAACCTCAGTTGGGAGAAAAATGAGAGGTTAGTTGATAAGGTGGAATTCCTTGCTCTTGCTATTGGTGTTTCACATTCTTCTTCACATTCATAAAGTTTTAATGTACAGAATAGGGTATTTATGTCGCACTCTGAATAAACGCCAATAAGCAAGTGATTGAGACAAAATACAACAGGCCAGAACACCTGGTGTGAATTTATGAAATAACCATGACACAGTTGTGTTTTCATTCCTTCACCAATAATTCCTGTGCATGCCACAGGTGTGTGCAGCTATGCTGCATACTTGACACACTAAGCATGTCTTTAACGGCAAGGTTGAATACAGCACTAGAGACCTGACAAATTGACCTGCAGCACTGCATGCATCCATGTACAAACTCTAGCCATGTTTAGGAAAACAGACATATTTAACCTCTGACATTTGGTACCATTTTTGCAGCTTGTTATGTAACACACACACACACACACACACAGCCCTCCTATTCCTTTGGTGTCCATCTTTACCTCTGTCAGCTGAATAGATCACACTGCAAGGCTTCAGTCCCCCTCAAATCAATCACACAGATGATTCTGAAAAAAAGGGGTGATAAAAAGCCGACTGGAGCCTGTCAGGGCTACGAGAGCATCGGACGTCAATGCCTCATTTAGACAGCCAGTCTGAAGGGGCCACTTCCCCAGACAGGAGGACAAGACGGAGTTCACTTACATTCAATACAAAGTTTTGCCTTGGTCTTTGGGAGAACAGAAACGGCACAGAATAGCGAGCTGCACTCCCCGATGTAAATGTCACCTGGATAAAAATCAATTTCATGATTCATTCGAGAGGGCAGGACTTAAAAATGAACAAGTTGCCCCGTCTTCTTTGACTACAGTATCCGCCTCCCTGAGACTGACCAGGTGCTCATGAGCAGAGGGAAAGAACTGGATGAAAGCTGCAGAACATCATAGCTCCTCGTTACAATCCAAAAGTTTGACTGATTGATTTTTTTCCTCCAGTGGCATTGTTGCTTCTCATTTCCAACACAGCATGAAAGGCAGCGAAATAAAAACATCTTAGCAGCAAATCGGCCTCACCATGGCAACAGTATTGATCAACCCTCCTGGGTCCTCAGAAAAATCTATCCCTCATGTCAATTTCCCAGCATTAACAGTTCAGCAGCCACTCATGTTGTGAATAGACAGGCATGATATTTAGCGTCTGGCAATAAAATCTACAATAACTATTTAGCTTCCCTGATGATTCATTTATCACAGGGGTAAGACACAAAATGGTCTGATAATATTCACTGAGAACAAAGAGGGAAGTAAGCTAGGAGGACAGCTCAGGGACAGGGCATTGGCTGCAGGCTTAAAAGGCTAAGATTTACAAGTCCATTAGATTGCTTAGTTATGAAGCATATCTACTGATCAAATATCATTAAAATTGACTAAGACACGCAGTTGAACACTTTGAATGAAGACTCTAATGTCTCTGTAGCTTCTACTTGACATAAAAATCACCTCTAAATCTTTAATCAATCTGAACAGGTGATCTCTCTAGATTTTAATGTTTCTGAGAGGAATCATCTGATAACTGACGGATTGCAGTTAAAAACAATCTCACAAACTTGTAATTGTTACTGCAAACTAATCGAATGCTGTAAAACTATTAGAGGGCAAATAGGCTGCAAGCTCACTTCTGGTATGTATTGATTTCAATATCATGTGGCCTCACATTTAATTTAGTATCAATCCTATCATCACACCACTGCTACCGGAGGAAAAATAGGTGTGGTGAAGGGCGAGTCGGTTCAGTGGTGCACTGGATTCATCTCTCTTTTAGGTCTGCAGATTTGGCAGGTATAAATCTATCTTTTGTCATAACTTTGAAAAAATAACAATATATGAGATGCAGAGTGTTGGATGAAGCAAAGCACAGATTCTTTTAGCTTGATTAAGATGCCTGAGCTCCAGTGCAACATCGCACATGGACTACACCTACACAACCACAGCTTGACATTTTACAGACGAGCTTGCACACCTGGTGTGAGGAGGAAAGAGTGGAAGGAATTTAACACTCATCTGTCCTCCCTTAAACACGCTACATTTCACAAATTCATTGATGATGCTTGCTTGAAACAAAAGGATGTCTTGCAACCCTTACAGCAAAATAACGAGTGTAGTGAGGAGGCTTTAAAGCATAACTGCAGGGTTTTACCAAGTTGGAATAATAAATATTTCATTTGGCAATTCAGTCTACAAAGAAATAAATAGAAGCCAAAGCCAGGATGAAGATTGTGGTTGGGACCATCAGTCTAATTGTCCAGCAAGTGGAGCCACAAAACCCAAGATGTCTACTGTAAAAAAAAATAAAGTCAAGTGTTGTGTGTGATAGAGAGATGAAAGAAAGAGGGGGTGGAGGCTAAAAGCATGATAAGTACTCTGATGGTCTTACAGTTGCAGTTAAACAGCTACTTACAGCCAGGCCCATGGTTTATCTAAGTGAACAGAAACAAAACGCCAAATGACACCACTGTGAGTTATAGTCTGCAACCACAAACCATTAGCACTGACACTGCACCTCATTTGATCCTCCTTGGCTCTAAAACTGCTGCCCCCACATGAAAAAAATATCTGCAAATGTGCAGATTTATAGCTGTAAGCCTACACACGAGCAAAAATGTCCACATGGTATTTCAAGTTGTATGTATTAATATATATATTTGCTATAGAGGTCTGTTTTGAATAATTAATCTGGTGTACTGGTGCCCTGCTGTGTTCCCCATTCCACTGCAGCACCAGCAGTGGGCCAACTCCATCAGTTGACTCTCAGCCAACAGGAATACAGATGTGTTGCCATAAACCCAAACTCATTTTGAAATAAGTGGTGCAGTTTCATTTCATTTACGTGCAGCCATCAAGCTCAATTAGGGTGCGGAGAGACTGAAACAAGCTAATTTCAAAGAGGGAACCCCTGCAGATAAAACCAAGCCAACTCTACCATAAATCAAGGCATTTAGGTTGAAAACATTTCATAAAAACCCTGCAGTCTTTCCATAGAAGAGGCTCATATAATCATGTGCAATCACATGAAGCAGGCCTTTTATTCTCAGGAGGGGGGTTGTTGAGTTTGAGCGTGATTGTGTCAGGCTGTCAGTGCCCACTCATCCAGACTCCAGAGTGAGACTGGAACAGACGGGAGCAGTTCTTTCAGCACCATCGGGGACATGCAACAGCACACTCAGCTGTCTCATCCACACAGTGTCGTTGAGGGGAAAAAGCACCCGAACTTCCTTTTCGGAGGAACAATTGAGGAAAGGCACAAATGTAGGTTATCACCTTAAATAGCAGCGCCTGTTGGTAACTGTAACTTGTTCTTCTCAAGGATTAGAGGCTTTCAGTTGTTTACCACCAACCCAGTCCCATTTCACATGCTTTTATATCACTATAACTTTTCTGTAAAAAAAAAAAAAAAAAAAAAGATGCTGATCATTACAAAAATCGTGTACACGCTGCACTTACAATATTTTTTTTTTACTCTTCCCACCAAACTATTGCACACGCTCAACGACTTGCCTGAAAGAGGCGTAGGATGTTGGCAACCATGATCGATACTGAACTCGCCGAGGCTCCGATGACTCCCACCACTTTTTCAGGCTTGACAAACACCGGGGGCTCCCCATTATTGCACCTCACGTCAGAGGTGTCCTTCGTGATCAGGGCTTGGACGAACGTTAGAGACTGCTCCAGGGCGTAGGTATCCCTCGAACAAGTGTCCAGCACCCGCGCGCCTAAGGTGACGTTGGGTAGGAGTTGCTCGTCCTGGTTGATTTGGTCCAGCGCGTACATCATGGCCTCGAGTCGCTGGATGCCGTTCTCCTTCTTGAGGTCCCCGCACGGCGAGCCGTCGGCTCCTCTGGCGTGCACCGGGAACAGTCCGCCGAGGGTCAGGTGGCCCTCGGTCCGTATTGAATGGGGCGCGTAGGTCTCCTGAGGCAGCGCGAAATCCACCGCGATCCTCAGCAGCCAAAGCGCTCTCCATAGCGAGCACAGCCTGGGACGAGCCATCATCAACTTTTTTTTTTATTATTTTTTTGTTTTGGGGGGGAAGGATGGAGTCTGCGATCCGCCGGATGATGGAACCAGAAAGGTGGACAAAGGTGTTAACACGAGCCCATTCTTGTCACCATGGAGGAGATTCAACAAGCCGGGACGAAGAAGCGAGACGCAGGAGATGGCTCAGATAAACTGCGCCCATCGCTGTGCTGCCAGGAGTGAGCGCTGCAGCTTGTTGAATGGTGAAGCCCCTAACGGTGAATCAGTTCCCTGGGAGAAGGAAGCTACATCCATTAGTCAGAAAATATCGGCAAAATGATAGGACGAGCACCAGCAGCAGATCAACGGCCCTAATTATTACAATTTATTCTAAATCCGAAGCGCTAGAGGAAACACAATGAAGGCATTTCTTCACAACCTGAAGCTCCACTTTCACCAAATAAACGTGGTGGATTTCGGGAATTATGCCTCAAAATTAATACTTAAATGTGGAGACCGGCAGAAGTGGGTGACATTCTTCTCGCTCAGACCAACTCCACGGGAGCGCATGGACGGCTTTGGTGTGTGTCTCCCAGGGGTGCGCAGCCCATCATCCCCACAGCCTCCAAGAAAGAAGAAGAAGAAAGAAGAGATGAAAAACGACGAGTGTGCGCCGAGATGTGCGTTCACGGAGCAGAAGACTCGGAAAAATCCAGCTAATTAAAGCCGCGGCTCATCCTCTGTCTCCGCAACCGGTCGCATTTATACAAAATGAATGAGTCACAGCGAGGGATTCACTGTGTGCGCCGAGTTTTCTGCCCCCTTACGAGACGTCATTCAGCTGGCTGGAAAAAAAAAAAAAAAAAAAAAACAGAAGCATCACTTCACAGGAAGTTGGCGCACAGAGTCTTCAGACATTTGTGCAAAGAGGAGGTAAACGGGACGCACAGATGCACTTTAATAGTTAAGACAATTGTTCCTCCCCGTGTCTCCCAGTGTTGCATCCCAACATTCATAATCACTTTGTCTTTCCCCTCCCTCCTGTACCACCCCCCCCCCCCACCACAACCACCACCACACACACACACACACACATCCAAACAGCACACACACAAAGTCTGAGAGCGTTTTGCTTTTGTCATTTTGATGCTGACGGTGACAAGCATGAAACGGAGATGTGTGGTATAATGAAAACACAGCAGAGCTGTCGCAGACTGAAAAGTGCCTTTCCTGAAATAGTTTTGGATTCATTACTGATGCACCTTTAAAACGGAAAGGAGAGGGAGGGAGAGCGGAGAACAGACACGTTTGGAGGGGTCCGGGCTGGTCTCCCAGGCAACCCTTCTTCAGAAGACACTCCTGATTCATCCTGCACACACACACACACACACACACACACACACACATTATGCTGGCACGCAAACAGACTGGTAAGAATTAACCACACCTTTAGGAGCAAGGAGCCTTTACACCTTCCTAACAAAACACTATCACCACTAAACTATTTAATTGCACAGATGGTGCATTTACAAACAGGCAGATTATGGTAATTTGCTTTCGTGGGCATGCATTAACCAGGGACTCACTTGGCAATTTCTGGCATTAATTAAAAGAGGGAGTTTCTGTGTGCAATTCAAAGTAAATCTAAAAAGAAGTCAGTGGTAGCTTCTGCTAATGCCTGTTGTGCTATTTATTCTGTGGGCTACAGTGTGAAATCGTGCACACGGAGCATTCTGCAGATATCTGACATAAGTCATGCACAAGCTCTCGTAACCTCAGAAACTGACCAATCCAGCCGCCACAAATAGCAGCAATCAAGAACAAGGCTGCTGTTACTCTGAGAAACAGTCAACTCGCAAAACTGTGGAGAGGATTATAGTTAAAGACAGTGAAGTGAAGGACCTGGGAGTCCGTTTATTGAGAAAACAAAAATGAGGCGTAGAATCCAAATTTTATGAACGTATCCGTTTCATTTGTTTCTCTTCAATCATGATATTAGAAAAGGCGATGCAGCTCTAACTGAAACATGTCCTGTTGACATTACAATCTTGGAGGGACACATCTCTAATTAATTAAATTGAATAGAGAATTATTCAGCCCTAATCCTGCCATGTAGTGTGTTTATCCACATTAGCCTCAGTGATAGCATGAATATCTTTCAGCGGGCAAATTGTGCAAGTGCAGCTCTGAGCATGATAATGTGGTTTTGAATGTACATAATGTACAAGACGGCCAAAATTCATGAGTTGCACCAGAAATACATTTAAGGAGAGTGTGTGGGAACTGCTGGGAAGAGGCAGACGGCCTCCTCCACTGTGAGCACACGGAGACAAGCAGCCAGGCATGGAAAAACGCAGCCCCTACAAATGACACCCTGAGAGACTGGTGTCACAACACACGACACTAATTCCACCGCTCGGACTCTGCAGTAAGAGCCTGACTCCCACTTACACTGTCAACAAAAAGGTTACTTTTGAAAAATGGGGCCCTCACCGTGATTTAATTCACTGACTAATCTCAGGAAGAAGAGCCTTTCCCCCAGGGAGGCTGGGTGATTTAGACTGAGATTACCCTTCGGTTTGGATCTTCTGTCTTTGTCCTTCCTCTGTTACACAAAGACATACAGTCACACATGCACACACACACACACACACACACACACACATAGAAACACACAAACAATTGCTTTTTATACCATATAGGTACTTTTCATTGGTTTACATTAATTCATTTTACACTTACCTTACTTTAGCCACTACTGTACCGGTCTAAGCCTAACCCTCACCCTAAACCAAGTCATAACTTTAATATTCAATATTCAATATTCAAGACCAACCACACACACAGACATATACGTAGATATATATACACAGACACAGACAAATTCTATTTCAATTTCATCATGCAATGAAGTAAACAGTAAGAATCAAGGAAGAGTGAGAATATATCTTGGAGCCAGGAGGAGGTTTATGGTTAATATATAGCCAATCAAACAAACAAATACAGCCACGGATTCCATACGCCAGGAGTGCACTACATTTCAATGTATCTCACTAGATAAATTACAGATTCCTATGAGAGACTTTTGTTTCAAGCATTCAATAATATGTCTGCTTGATGCAGACTTCTTCAAGTCAATTACAGGACCCGGCACTGAGTGCTTCTTTAAAGAACAACGAATCAAAGAACAATAAAAAAGCCAACCTTAAGGAAAAGAGGCAATAAGATTTCCTTTTCGTCTGACACTGGGCACAATGGAATCTGTCTGTCAAACTAATTAACCTGGAAAGCTGTTTAATTCCAGGACTCAAGTGAAAGGGCCTTCGTATCCACAGGAAAGAATTAACTCCAGAGCAAGAGGTAATGACATGTCGAGGTGAATTGTTCAAAAGTACACAGGCCACCAGCCTGTTTGCAGTTATGCATATTCTGTCAAGGGTGAGGTGTTAATGTTAGATCAATGTAGGAGCAATGCTAGATTAGCAACATGAAGGTCACTGAGCTGCTGGGCCGCCATGTCTCATTGTGTACCATCTGCTTTGGCATAATAAAAATCAGGCTATCTGTGCTTTTCTTTATCACTACAAGCAGAAACGGTGCTTGTGTGGGAAAGAAAAAAAAAGATTATAATTCTACAGGCGCGCTGCATGAGAAGACAAATTTTTACTTTTTCTGCTGTTTATGCCAAAGACAAAGCAGGTGCACTGCAGCTAGGACGATGGACTCTCCATGCTCTCAATTATGACTGTAATCCATCTGTCATACCTGCTCCCTTCTAATTATGTCTCTGTAAAGTTGCTGCGGTGAACTCAGTGCCCATTCACACTCACAAATGTGACAGATAGACAGACAATGCAAAGGTGACCACTGGAATACATAACTGCAGTGGGTAGCTTGGTAACAAAAGGGTTTTCCCCCCGGGCCATCTTTGAAACTCGTGGGTTATATGAGTCTGCTCGGATGGCTATACAGAGATGTGGCGTTTGAGGCAAAGAAAAACATAGAGAAAAAGGACAGCTGCAGCAATATTAACGCATGATGGATGCTCTTTCGCTTTCTTGTAGGTATGACAAATACATGCTCCTGATGGGGAGCCCGCCTGGGAGCAATAATGACCAGAGGTGTTATATGTGGCAGTAACAAACCCAAAAGGTGCTGACCTCCCGCCCTCCTGCAAACTTCCACAGGCCCTATTAATGGCTGACTGGGACTTTGTTTTGATGGCTAACCTCACGGTCCACTGGATGCAGTGATAAGCGGGTGCAGCTGTGTTAGTTAGCCAGAAGGACTTCAGCCTCAAATCTGATTGTGATAGCAAACCTCTCACCCTCTGTCTGTTAATTAGCCGACCTTCTGAGCAGCTCGGTACCTCTGTGAATTATTGTATCACAAATGTATTCGTCGTACATTGTGATGGATGAGATTTTATCCAGAGTCGCTGTGAGTGACTCATAACAATCCGTCTCTGTGTGTGTCTGCATGTGTGTGGGCGTGATGTGAGACAGAAGAACAGGTATAGACCGGACTACACTGAAAACTATTATTCAGCTAAAACCAAAAAGAAACCTACATAAAAAGTGCATTTGCTATTAAAAAAATGTATTATGAATTTGGAATAGAATACAAAAGTTTGTTTTAAGAATTCAGGAAACAAATGATGATTTTTTGAAAACAATGATAAATTAGTTGCTGACATATTCATATACTGAACACTCTATATTAAAGAAATTGTTTGATATATTATTTTCTTTCTTTTAGGTTAGAAGAAGCTTCAGGAGAAAAGCTCATTACTTTCACATACAGTGTGGAAATTCCCAACTTTATGCCTTTATATACAGAAAATCTGTAGCAACAAAATTTTGCTACCAACACCTCAAAATCTGTGTAATTAGAACACAACCTAGTGTGTGCAATTTGTTAAAAAATGTGCAGTTATTTGCTTTTAAATAATTGTGATTGATTTGTGTGAAGCCCACCCTTCTAATTGATCAGAGAAATCAATGATTTCTGCTGAATTAGTAAGTTTTGCATAACATTAAGGGTAAGGCAGAGAATGGCTGGACACAACAGAGCATAGCAAAGCAGCGAAAGGGGGGCTGTGCAGAGCAGTGAGGATTGATCGTCAGCCTAATGCTATCACAAGCTTAAGTTGAATATACCATCACAATATAACAAATGTCCCAACATGTCATTGCAAAATATAGTTTTGAATTAGGCTGGAACTTACTGGCTAACTGAGCCCTGTTTGTGTGGAGTTTGCAGTTTCTCCCTGTGCGTGGGTTTTCTCTAGCTACTGCAGAATCTTCACAAAATCCAAAGACACCCAGTTAGGTTAACTGGTGACTGTAAATTGCCCGTGGGTGTGAGTGTGAGCGTTAACGTTACCTGCCTCTGTGTGTGGTGATCTTTCCAGGGTGTACCCACTGTCTTGCCCGGTGACAGCTGGGATTGGCTCCAGCCCCCTCACAACCCTCGACAGGACAAGCTCTAACAATAATGGGTGGATGCATATTACATTATATTAGGCATATTATTGATGCATTCATATATAAACATCAGTAATATTACAGCTAGTAAGAATGTAGCTCATTCTATTTCCCACTTTATGTACTTGAGTATTGCCAGCTGGTTAATCAATAAAACATTGTTTACAGTTTATTATATTTTAATTCATTACAATTAAATAAAATGTACTTGAGTAAAGTACAAAGTACATTGAAACTGTACTTGACTAAACACCTTTCCCCCCACTGATGTAATAACATAATGAGTATTTCACTGAAATCTGTGAATCAACACTTTGACACCTTTCTAATGAGTTCCTGAGTACCTATGATTTAAACCATGAGTGACACAACACTAATAGCCTCTCTTTATTTCCAATAACTTACATAATTGTCAGTATTTTGTATAAGTTCAAATAAACTGGTGGATCATGCTAAGTAATTATATGTTTATTAATATATTCCATAATTACTTTACAACGGCACACTACCCATCTCTGTGTCCTGTCAAGTAAAGCACAATTCCTTTTTATCTAGAGCCTTTAGGACAAACCCAAGACTGATATCAGAAGATAAAATTTGCACCTATATTTTATTCCAACAATGATAAACATTGAACTCAGTAAAACACTGCCCACAATTTTGACTGTGGTTTCAGTGTAATGTGACATAAAAGTGGAAAACGTCCATTTGGGTCTAGGCACTAGTGCCAAATTCATCGCTTTGGGCATTAAAACAATTTTATTCCAACAATGGCTTGTTCTGGTTTTGATTAAACTGAATTGAACTCATATAGTAAAACACTGCCCAGCAATGCATGTATGACTGTGGTTTCATATATTTCTGTAGCTCCGTCATGATGTGACATAAAAGAGTGCAGAACGTCCAGTCCCAACACTTACTCTTTCCCCCTTCTCTGAACCCAATCAGAGGCACTAGTGCCAAATATCATCGGCTAAATGGTGCAATTTGGGCAGATTAAAACAATCTTCATTTTAATGAAAATGCTAACACTGAGACAGCGCACATACTGTACTGCAGATGGACATAATAACCGCATCATCTCTTTCACTTTGGCAGGCAAGCCTTTTAGTTTGTTATTCACTTCACTTCATGTTTTGGCAGCTGGTGACATACCACCACAGTGAGTGAGTGAGTGTCTTGACGTATTTGCATTGCACAAGCCTCCCTTCAAACCATTTCATTTTTCTAAGCTGCTCATTATATCATTGCAACTCAAATGAGCTTCTTCGATTTTCCAGATGAACTTTAACATGGAAAAATGTTGTTGTTGTTGAAACCGTGTGAGTGAATTATGCCTATGCTTCCTGAATTAACTGCAGTGCTGTTTGTGTTGCAAATAACATACTTTCTTCATCTTACACAGCTCATTACCATATAGAGCTGCTAGCGAGAGCTGTGGTGGAGGGCAAGCCTACTTATCTCAGATAAGTACCCCTACAGTCTTTACCACAGTTTGAAAAGCATACACAAAGGCACACACACACACACACACACACATTTTTAAAAAAAAACTTCATGCACATTAATTAATCTCTCTCACTCATTAGGTGGACATTAACTCTATTACTAATTACTGCACATAGCTCTCAAATATGGCAAGGTGGAACAATTAATCACTAGCTTTATTTATGAACCTGGGTGATAAAAACTATCAATAATAATTGGAAAAATATTTCTCTTCATTTGAGTGAAACACTATACGAGTATGAGTTTTTGACCAATTACAGTTTTGCTTCTGAGTCGACTCTGATTCAGATTTTACACACATTTTCCAGGATATTTCTGGATTTGTTAGCATCTCCCTTACACCCAAAAAATTATATACATTCTTCCCTCTTCCCTTGTCATAAGTGGAAGGATCATTTGCTTTGTGACATAAGGCAAGTGTTAAAAAGGAAAACATTGATGATAATAATGATTTTTTTTTTATCCTTGTACACATCTGTTATAGTTTGATGTGAACCTCCGCCATCTTCCAGACTGACAGTGATTGGGGAGCATGGTGGTGGAGTGGTTAGCACCAAAGACTCCAGCTAGTGGGTCCCCGGTTTTTAATCTTTGCCCAGCTGTGGCCTTGCTGTGCTTGTGTGTGTTTCCTCCCACCGTCCAAAGACATGCATGTTAGGGAATTGGTGACTCTACATTGCCTGTAGGTGATAATGTCAGTGTGAATGGTTTTCTGTCTATGTCTCTCTGTGGTGGCCCTTAAATAGACTGTTGACCTGTCCAGTTTGTACCCCAACACTTGCTCATTGACAGCTGGGATAGGCTCTAGCCCCTGGTGACCCTGAACAGATTAACCTGTAACAGATAATGGATGGATCTGCCTCTACCTCTAATTTACAACCTGTATACATAGAATTGTAGCAGCTGCAGTGTCTGTGAGGTGTTCTGGGACAGTACAAAATGTAGGTCATCAATGTTTCGTAAGTGTTCAGAGGCCAATAACCTTCATTATGGCCCTTTGGTCATAATGAGCCCTATAAGAAAACTATATCACTGGAATAGACCCTTATGGTCGCAGCCTTCTATGCCATTCATCACCTACTTTAACAGGAGGTTCAAATTAAACTGCTCACTACAGAAACCCTCTGTTTATATCTGCTCAGTGAGCTCAGTGCTTCCACAGTCCCCGTGTATCCCTGCTGTCTCTCAGCCTCACATAGTCTCCCCATAGATTACAGTGGTCCCAAAGGAGCACTGTGGCTGGAACTGTGTGGCCCCCAGGGCCACTACAATGTCAGCGCCCTGGGTGTCTTTCAGAAGCCACCGCAGCTGATCACACGCATGCAGATGCAAAGTGAAATGCATCCTGAATATATTTACGCAAAGTTAGAGTGCCTATTCCCAAGTAAGATCTGCTGCAGAGAAATCATGTCTCAAAGTGAAGTGCTGAGAGCACACTGTGTTTACAAAGTTTGGAGAGAGGAATGATTGTGTATTGTTGCATTTAATGGCTGCCTGACAGTGTCATGTGAAAATGAGTCCTGTCGACACAGGGCACAGCACAATACAGACAGAGCAGAATGGGACTTGTTATGGTTACTTGGGGACTGAATAAAACCCAGTTCATTTGCTACATATCACGTTTTGTTACATGGTTTCCGACAATTCCTCATATTTCACCCGAGAAGCTGGGAATGGCCATTTTATATCCCTCCTATTTCCTCCACCTTTCAGCTTGCTTTAAGCTTGTCCGTGTCATGATGGTGTTTTTCTCCTTTTGGAATTTCTCCCTTTTTGCTTTCAAGCTGAAAATCAAATCTATAAATCAAAGGCAACGGGAGAAAGACACAGGGACTGAAGGGCGTTTAAATCCTTTCAGAGTTCCCAAAGCTTCACAGAGTGAAATAAACAGGAAATTAAAATGGAGCTGGAAATGGTAGCAATCCCTCTTTTCGGAGGATTGAAACCAGGTGCATTTCTTAACGCTTCCTGCTGCTTTATATTCTGTTCAGTTGGGATCCTCCTCTCCCCTATTAATTTCCTTGAGGATGGAGAGGAATTATACTCTTTGTGCTAAAAATGCCAAAACTTAATAACTGATTCTTTTCCATAAATTGTTCTTTGCATTCTGAGTCAGCGTAAGACGTTGTCATGCTTAATGTGCAAAAAAGCTCCAAGGTGATCTTAATTTGTATCCCATGTGGGCTTAGTGTTTCAGTCATCAGGTTGAACATAGCCTGCAACTGTGGCTGCTCACCTGTGTTTCACAGAAATACCGCTGCTGAACAAAGTTGTTGGCTGACCTTCAGACTGAACCTAATTTGCATAAAAGCATATAATTAGACAAGGTGCAGCCAGCACTGAGAAAACACATTAGTTCACACTTGACAAGCACTGGCCACATTCATGAATGAGTGAATGACCACAATTTACAGATGTTCCAAACGTGTCGAAACAAGAGTCTGTGGCCACACTAGCAGCTCTGTGGTGCTTAAGCACAGTTATGTTCACAGTAACAATACTAACATGCTAATCCTTAGTAGAGCTGAGATATACAGAAATGTCATTAATTTTGAATTATTTTATCATTAACTAACATACTGGACTGAATTAGGGAATATCAGGATGCTAGATGAAAAAGGTTGTGGTTGTGTGGTTGTTCCAGTTTATTCTAAAGCAGAGGCAGAGCTAGAGGAGTAGCCAGGGGGAACATTCCCCCTCAAAATTCTAATTGCCACCCCTGCCAGAGAGAGAAAGTGGAAGGTATTTGGCTTTTCATTAAAAGATTATGAGTTAGAAACTGCAGCACAATGGGAACCAAGTGAATTTATGAATTCATTATTTTTTATATGGCTTAGGTGGGGCGGCTGTAGCTCAGTTAGTAAGGCAGTTATCTGCAGACTATAGGGTCAGTAGTTTGCCTCCCAGTTCTGCATGGTCACATTTTTAAGTGTCTTTGGGCAAAGTTGTGATACGTGGTTCTGGTGAGCACCTTGCAGGTCATCGTCACTGTGAATGTGTGTGGGTGTGAATGGTTGAATGTGAAGCGCTCTGGATAAAACTACTATATAAGCAGATGACTTTGATTATAGTTATTAAATATCTATTGTTTTACCTTAAGATGCATTAATGGCTTTGGGTTGCTACTATGTGTTTAAGACTAACTGAGTTTCATATCTAAATACATAAAGTTGTCTTTTTGTAATCTTTTACTGCAAATAAACACCATTATGAATAATACAAATTCTGAAAATTGAATAATCAACTCTTGGCCATTGGGAAACACAAATGATTGAACCAAATTTCATGGTAATCCCTCCAGTGGTTGCCATCTGCGTTTAGACTTTGTACTTCTACATAAGGATTAAGATCCCACGAGTCTTTGCAGACAAATCAAAGAAAACTAACTCTGCTTTTCCTCACAGAATTGCATTTAACAAGGATCTGAGACATTTAATTGAAACCTGACAATTACACATTGAGAAAGAATGCATGACTCTCACTCCTAGCAGTGTAGAAAAAGAGAGGCTATCACATTATGAGTCATGTAATACTTTGCAGTCTCCTTGCAGAATTTTAATAAAAGCTAAGCCTAATGCTTAAACATGCAACCCACCCTATATGATCATCTAATACTGCGTTCCTATTAAAAATGTTTACCGTGTCAAAATTAATGTTGACATTGAACATCAATTTTAGGCAACACTTCTTCTTTAAAGAAGGCCTGATAGTATAGCAATGGACAAACACAATTGTGACTGCAGCTCAAAGTGAATAGATCAATATTTTTTTCTTCCTTGTCTTGAGTTGAAGAGTGTACAAGAAATCCAAAACTCAAACATAATCACATCAAATTGTTGTATGTAAAATGATACATCTGGTTCCGTCCTCCAAACGACTCAATAAATTGCACCCCATCAAACTGACGTTATAAATCAAAGCATTCTGAGACAAAGGCAGGATTGAGAGGCATGCTTCCCTTTTAAGTGGAGGCTCACAATTGAACCTCGGGCACCAAAGTCCATAAATCGCAGCATCAATTATTAACCTAAATCTGTTTTAATGTGCCAAAATAAACCCCAGTGGAAACGCTAATGCAACTTGCAGGAAATGGGAGGACCAGATAAAATGACCAGTGTGGCCAGTGTCGACCCTTTTTACATGTGAGCTGGTCTGTAGTGCGGCTCAAGCATCAAACACAAGCCCATCCTGATAGACTTTAGCGGCAATATTTGCAATAGGAGAGAGTTTCATTCAGATAAGAGTGGAAATATGCTGGCGCGTTGAGCCTCGCAGACTTAATTGATGAAGGCCTCAGAGACCCAGCAGTGCACAAGGGACACATCACCAACAGCCAACCAAAAACATCCCGTTTGCTCTCTCAACGTGTGCAGAAGTTCACAAGGTGATACAAGTGATTTAAAGAGCAATGAAAGCAAACAACAAACCATTAGGAGACGACCTAAGCAATCACAATGTGGCTGGAGGAATGTGTGTATATCATGATCACGGGCTGAGACCAAAAGCAAATAGAAATTCATTCCCTTCAGGGTAAGTCATTTTCTGCACAGTTCATTTTGCAGTAAATGTTTTACAGCAATTTCTTAACTTGCGAGATACTCACACACTGTAATACAGCCGTACACTGAATGCAAAACCTTCTCTGGACAATCTATTCTCATGGCATGAAGACTGTTAGAGAAGAGAGTTAAGGTAAACATCATTATTGCATCAATTTTACGTTGAAAAGATTTATTATTTTTTAAGTAAAATGTACATATCAACGTGACGCTCAGATGACATATTCCTTGCTTCAGTTATCTATTATTAACCAATTCAGCATGTTTTCTGTGGGGAGAAAAGCGATGCTGATACACGATTTTGCAAAATGGGTGCTAGCAAGCATACAGCAGCAACCCAGCTGCATCCACACTGTGTACATGATGCAAAACCTGTTACTGTTTTTGATTTTCACACGTTTAAAATCTGTGCTCGGGGCAAAATATACCACAGAACCACATCGAGCCAGTCACTCGGCTAAGGTTGTTCTTACTTATTTAAGCAACTGGCTTTATTTCCAACCAGTGATCATTGGGGAGGCTCTCTAGGATGCACTCAGATCTCTTTCTTCATTTGACAGAGGAGGGGAGGGGAGTGTGTGAGATGAACACTGAAGCTGTCTTATTAGTTCTAAACTCTCCTGTTTAAGCCTCCAGATTGACAGGGGAAAAAAGGGAAAAGTGTTCATACAGGCTGCGCCATAAACAGTGGCAGTGATAAATATCTGCTGTCACTTCCAACATGACTCACTTGCCTGAGTCTCAGCATTACTGCACACAAAGGAGGCTAAAGCAGAGCAACCATACACTGCTGCAAAATCTTTATCAGATTACTGATAATAGATGCACTCTATAAAATAGCTTATATTACCAGGGAGTGAGTTGAAGTGGAACACTGTTCAGCAGCGAATAGTGAATAATGAGCATAATTTTATAAAAGCACACACAAGCACTGATGCAGGTAAAAAGCCAAACAAGCTCTCATTACTCTTCAAATGGATGGTCCATCCAGGTCATTTAATGTAGGCTTCACTTGCTTATTTCTGTCCTTGTCGTGAAAGTGGCCACTCCAGACCACCGGCAGCCAACTTAAAACTGCCACTCACACAGTCGAGGTGCATTCTTTTGGTGTGCAGTGAAGGAGAAGGGCAGTGTCAGTCCTGCAGGAAATGGACGAAAAAATAAAAGGGCTGGAAAATTAACAGTGGAGCCGATACCCATGTTCAAGCAGACATACATTTTGTGATGCAACTGCTTATTTTGCACTGCAACAGTTTATAAGTAGGCCTCTGGGCACCGAATTTCCAGAAGTTGTTTTGGGTCTTGGTTTCAGTGTGCTTACACCTATTGTTTTTGTTTCTTTGCAATTTTTTTTTTTTGCATTGATAGTTTTTCTTCTTTTTTTTAATTTCATTTTCTTCTTTTGTGCCTGTTCTTGCATCTTATTTTAGTCTTTTTGGATCCATTTTAAGTTATTAAGCATCTGTCTAAAAATCTAAGTCAAGGAATTAAGACATTTAAGCTGCTATAAGAAAAAATGTTTCAGTCTCATGAGTTGCACAAGTAACATGAGAAATACATGAAAAAGAAAAAACGTTTTTTTTGTTTTGCTTTGCATCTCTTTTGTCTTGTTTCTCAGTTTTAGGTCATGACTTTTTCATGTACTGCTTTACTTTGTTGAATTATTCCCTGTAGAAAGTAATTTTCTGTGGTACAACATTTCCTTCCATTACAAACAGATGTACTGTCATGTAGCTGCCAGTTAACATACTGTTACTCTAAGTTGGGTTTCCTAACATTATCTAGTACATATCTGAATTGTCTCAAAAGACTGGCCTCAATTATTTGTTCCTGAATTAAAAGAAAATTGCATCTTTAAAAGGCATATGAACTAAATTTAATGGCCAAATAAACTCACGGCCATGTCTTTGTAGTACACCAGTTTAGTTGTCAAGTTTAAGCGGTGCTTATGCCTCATGAGGACTCCTCATTATGAGTTGCTCAAATAGTTTGTCAGACAGTCTGTTTTTCCTCGGAGTCAGCAAAGACCGTCCAGAGTGAAAATGGTCTCCTCAGGTGCAGCAGACAGCATCAGAGTGCTGAATTTCATGGATACAGGGCAACGTTTCACCATCTCCATCTCTCGAGCCAGCCTCACATATTCAGTGACTTCAGAGTCTTATCATCTAAATCATCTAAAGACCTAAGGTACTTGTCACTGGGGTCGGATGAAAGTACAACACTTGGTAGTCATCTATGTCCTCAGGGCTCCTCTCCTCTCCACTTTTCACAGGAACTACACTACTACCGTTACCTTTACAACACAAGTTAATTGATTAGAAACATGATTTTCGAAATTAAAAATAATGCAACGCAATGTTATATTACTGTGTTACAGATGAATGTACTGTGATTGCAATAAAAATTACCTAGCAACTAATTTTCAACACTAGACTTTTTGTTGTTGATCTCATTTTTGTGGAAATATAGTGCATCTCTTTTTAGTTATTTTGTGTCTCCAGGTCCCATTCACATATTCATCTATGGAAGTGACTGTTCAAAATACTAGAAAACTCATAACATAGTCACAAAGGGAAAACGGTGTTGCAGTGTGTATACTAGTGTTATACTATGATATAGTACTGGATTAATAATAGATGAATAGAATAGATGTAGGTTGCATTTCTCTGGTGTTGCTCTTTGACAAAAAGCTAACTTGTTTAACTATGTTTAAGTACACTGAGGAGATTAAACAGAGCATAATATTTTCATCTCATTGTATATTTTATCAATATTATTTTGATCTGACATGGACAAGAACAGAAGTTCACATACTTCATTAAATGTACTTGGTTAAATTGCTCATTTGCATATTCAAGGAACAGGTAAGAACTTTGTTTTAAAAAACTTGCAAATGTGTAAACAGGACTCTATAGGAGATTGTCACCTGTTGCTGTTAAAAGATACTTCCATTTGAATTATACATTTAATCTGTTCATGTTTTCTTCCTAATGTCTAAACACATGCAAATCAGTGGGATTAATGACTCTAATTTACCTGCAGGTGTAATTGTGAATCTGTGATTGCCCTGTACAAAGCTCGGCATCTGTCTAGGTTGTTTTTCTGTTTTTATCCCAATGTTTACTATGAAAGGCTCACAAGGCCCCTAAAAAGAACTTGAAGACAATGTATAAATATTCAGCATGTAGTTTTCCATTAATGCAGCAGCAGATTAAAAGCCAACATCTCCACTTTAACAAATGACTTACCGCATTGGCAGTAAAGTCATTCATTTAGCAGAGAGGTGCAGTCTAATTCAAAAGAGAACAGGAAACAGATGTCATGAAAATACTTATTTATGTTTGAAATACTACGAGATGATGATAAATGGACAGCACTTACAGTTGGGTGCAGTTTGCAGAACATTTTATGTTGAATAAAAACAAATTTTAAAATAAGAGAATGCACCCAGACCTATTGCACTTTCTAGTAAGACACTTTAAAAGGAATTCTTAGTTCATAATTACAATAATTATTATTATTTTTGTTCCAAAGATCAATAATATTTGGGTTATGAGGTTGTGAAAAGTCCCCCTGGCTGCAGGTTCTATTTGCTTTACCATTGTAACTTTTAAATTAACTGTCAGGATCAGTGAACTATGTGACCGATTATCTATTAAAAAGAGCTATATGGCTCAAAATCTATTTCATTTATTAATGATGACTCATAAAGTGAGAATGTTATGACCATGTACAGCATCAATAACCATCGAGTCTGCATAATTATGACAAAATGTCAGCAGAGATTAAAAACAAATGCTGAGAGTTGTGTCATGTCTTTTTTCTTCAGCATAACAGAGGATTAGTTGGAGCTCTTTGCAAAATAAGAAATAGAATTACCATTAATGAGACTTAATTAAATCTTGTTTACTCATAGCCATAAGCATGGTTATGATTTTGTATTGAAGAATCGGCAGTGTTTTTTTCCCCCACAGGATATATAAACTAAATTTTACCTCGAGTAATTTAGATTGACTGCCTTCCATAAATGCCAGACACACCAGGATAGAAAGGGGATTGGCAGCCCTTTAGAATTCCCCCATTTTTATTTCCCAGAACAGCAACAAAGTGTGGAGCACATATGCCACCAAACAACATTTGCAACTCCATAAAATCTTACAAATCCTGCACCTTGCATTTAAACATTTTGTTCTATTTAAAGCTATCAAGCGGCACTGGAAACAGCATAATGCTCCTATAATCTTGCAGCTTTTAAAAAGCTAATGTGAGCATGGTCTCCCGTATGCAATAAGCCACTTTGTTTGTTGAAAACTCGCCAAGTGACAAAAAAGCAGCTGCTATCTCTGCAGTCTCAAGGGGCTAGTTAATTTTAGAAAGATAATCTCCTGCAATATGCTGAGGGATTAAGACGTTAAAAGTCCCAACATGGAAGGGTGTACAGTCATGGACTATGAGAAGCTACGGTGAATTTTAGCGATAGAATAGTATGTTGTCATGCTAATCAGCATGCAGATCAGGAAAAACAAATACCAGTTGTCCAATGACATATCTGTGTAATTTGCCAGCACCGCTCTTTCTGTGAGCCACAAATTATGATCGTGATGACAGCAGTTCATCTTTCCCTATTAGCATTGTCACCCAAGGCTGTATTGCAGCACTTTCTCAAGAGATTACCTGCAGGAGTGGAATGCTACACTGAAGAAGGGGAAGTACTGTATATGGCTTAATCAATGTCATTTGCATATGCAGGATAAAACTAATCCTCATTAGAGGGAGGTTCTCCACCTGAGGCCTTTTCTTGTCCTTTCCAAGCAATCCTTCTCTTATTAAACGATCCCTTGACAAAATTCACCTTGCCAGAGAGAACAAAGCAAACCATCATACTGTGTGCAGAGGGAGGGAATTCTACAGGGATGTTTGGACGTGGTATGAAAGTGTGACATGATTTAGAGAATAAAGACCCAGGCTTGGCTGAGCTAAGTGTTGGGGAGAGCACAGAGCATACCTGCTATAATGCTGTTTGGGGCTGGAAGTCAACCAAATAGCAAGTTCCAGGTGAATTACAATGTGTGGATTTGCAGAATTCAGGTTCAAAGTATGTGAGAGCTGGAAAGCTTGGCCTGGCCACCTGCTTGCTTCTTGGGCTGCAGTCAACGTTTTCAACCATTCAGCCAGGGGGTAACAGCCAGGGTTCCCCTGATTTTCCTCAGCTTAGGTGCAATACACAACATACGGAGCAGAAAAATAAAACCAAAGCATTCAAGCTAAGTGAGGATGGAGAAGGCCTTCCACTGTCAGAGGGATTTGTGTCACATTAGAGGGATGTTGAGGAGAAAAGAAATTGGTTTCAAAAGATCCCTTAAGGCCCTGTATTGTGGAGACAACCTCTTCCCTCTCACGGGTGCCTTTCTGTACGAGATAAGCAAATTTACACTGCCAGACATTTTCCTGGTGCAGGAGCTGCTTAAGAAGAGGCTTCATAGGTGGGCAAGACCGATAAGACGACAGGCCTGGATTGCAGGGTCTGGAAGCAGCACGAAAAGATGACAGAAATCAGCAAGAGGAGGATCTCTCCCACCCTTTCATTTTTAGACATCTCTTATGCAAACATCCGCAAACAGGATGAAGTTCCAGCAGCAGCGACCCACTCACCCTTGTGTAGATTGGTGCTCTTCTTCATGCCTCTTTCTTTATGGCAATATCTACCCCAGGGTGCCATTTGGCTTCCTTTCCTGGCAGAGGCTCATAAGAATCTCACCCTGTTTATAGGCTATCAAATGGATTACAGACTCATTATCAGCAGTGCCGTGTGGCCATAGAGGCCTGTTGTTTACACCACATTTCTACTGTGTCAGCCACAACTCCAAATTCCATGGCAGGAGAGTGGAATGTGTATGTTTTACTGTGCGTACAACTGTGTGTGTGTGTGTGTGTGTGTATGTTCAAAACAGTATAGAGAGAAAAGTAGCTGCACTAAAGGCCTGGCAGATATGGCTTTACACGGTGTCTTATTTCTAAAGTTGGAGCAAAGCGATTAGCTGTTGAGTTTACCAAAAGACTTAAACTTCCTGACTACGGCAGGGAATTACCTTCCAATTCAAAGCAGTAGTATATAAAATGAATGGGTATTACTACTTTTTTTTTCTGCTCTATTTTTCTTTTTTAGCACCCTGACTGCCGTGGGGGCCCAGGGCCATGGTAATGTAAGGGCGTGGGATCCACTGCACAGAGACAGATGGGACCTTGGCTGCTATGACCTTGCTGAGCTAATATTTCTCCCAGGCCGTGTCTGTTGCCTCATCATTAAAGGTGCAATGACTATTAACATTGAGGAAATACTTCAAAGACACTGTTTATTGGGACAGGACACAACACGTCCAAAGACAAATCGCATCAGCACATTAACAAGACAAAGAAAACATTTGGGGCAAATAGTGAGAGGGTTGTGTGTCGGTCATGTAGCCAGTGCATTTGCAAATTAAAAACTAATTTAGACAGTCTCTGTGTTGAAGCCTGGTGTTTTAAATTCAAAGCTAAAAGGAAAGACAATGAAATGAAAATAAAAGTTCTAATTTACGCCCAAATTCTTGCAAATTAGTCCTACCTAATATAGTTGAGACAAAAACAGCTTTGTAAAATAGCTGAATTATAGCTTATCAAAATCACCTGATATATTTAGTTTAATATAAGCCATTGTCCAACTACCATCATTATAAAGTTTTTGTAATGAAAGGCTTATTTTTCATTTTAACTGTGAAAAAGTAATCACATAAATTTGAAGTTTTACCACCAATTAACTACTAAACCCAGCATGTTAGCTGCATGCTCAACAAAGCAGTTTATCGAGTTTGTCTTATGGGGCAGGTTATTTTTTAGTTGCTTTGTGAGCTTTTAAGCAATAGAATTCACCTACTGACGTTAGGAATGAGTTGCACTGTTGGAGTAGACTAGGAAATATAGTCTGGGAAGTAATGCAGCACGTCACAGTTACTCACTGCCAGCTACTAAGAGAGAGATAAGGAAATAATCAAAACAGAGAGGCGAGGGCCAACTTCAGCCAGACTGCACTGACAGATGGGCTCCCACTTTTATTCTTTGGTAACCCTTCTCGCTTATTTTATCCAAACCAACCAACGCTCTTTCTGTTGATATGTGCTGGCTTATGAAGACTATTAAGTCTTTCATAACCTTTCTGCTACTTTGGTGCTTAGTATACAATAAAGCAAAAGCACACACCAAAAGCCCAAACTCCCTTATCTCCAGTTCCTTATCTCTCATTAGCTTTGGCCTGTGATGAGTACTGCAGGTTTGCAGGGTAAAATAATCTATTGAAATATGGTTTCATTTTGGATAGGCTTTATCAGCTATCAACAAAGCTATTTAAATGTTGATAATGAAGAAAAATGTAAATCCCCCAAGTGCCCTTGTACCATGGCGTACACACAGCACTAGAGTACACAGCAGGTGGTAATCATTGTGTAATCACTCAAACAACAGTGCACATCTAAGCCTCAGAGCCTCCAGCCACTCCCGTGGCAGCCAAGCCCCTGAAATTTGCTGTGCTTTGATTGTTCTGGGATCTCAGCAATAAGTAAAGCCTCCTCATGGCTTTGTAGCCAGATTGAACTGCAAAAAACATGTTGCACCTGGTGCAGCAAGAATGGACAGGAGAGGCAGCAGCACTATATGATGGCTGCAATCTTATTGAAAATCTGATAATGACGTTTGGCGAACTTAATGATTGCCTTCTGCAGGCTACAATCAGCCTCACTTGATCCTGTTTTCGCATCCACTGCCCCCCGCCCCAGCTCTTTCTCATCTTCTGCCTCACTTTCACGGCATGCAACTGACAGAGAAGCATGATATATGGTAGCCTCTCAGTTTTAAAACCCCTGGCATCACATAATTTTTCCTATGTCTGGATTAGTGAAGAATCAATGAGAATCACTCCAGGTAATTAGCACAAGCATGTCCATTGTATCCACTATGGAACTGCAGTTCTAGTTTGCTATGGTTCAGTGTCTTGCCAAGGACATTTCAGTGGACACATGCTATGTGTTCAGAGCGTCTCTCTAACATGAATGTGCAATAACCCAATTTGCGGACAGAAAACACATGCATATAATATTTTATCTAATGGGTTCGAGTAGAGTCGGGCAGCCTATGCTAAAGGACAGGGTGTCACATTTAAGCTATAGCTATCTGTTGTTATAGATTAATTTGAGGATAGATACCTTATAGTTCTTCCTTCAGAAACGTAGACAATTCATCATTTTATCTGAAATACCTAGGGGCTTTCAAGCCACGTTGGCATTTTCATTGTAACACATTTGGGATAATTAACAGAGCTAACTTTTTTATTGTGGTTAATAATGGAGTAGAAGATAGCATTATTGAGCTACACATTAAACTGCAATCATTAAACTGACTTTGAGAAATGCACCAACTCAGACTACTAAGCAGAACTGCGGAAAGGTCAATGTGATCATTACATAATTTAGCTGAAGAACAATTATGAAATTGTCTAATAAGAGTGATTTCTAATGAGCAGTGTGTGAGTGACATCTCCTTCTCTGTGGAGCTAATAATTGCTGAAATATGAAGATCCATTTCATGATTTTAAACAGCCTGTATCCCCTTTCAAATTTCATTAAAAATTAAAGCTAAGAAAATCATAAAATAAATACAAATTTGTGTGATAGAACATTGTTTTTCTTATCTGTGCATCTGCAATCACAACCACTGCAAATTCATCTCGAAAACCCTTAGGGGGAATAACCACAGTCGGGTGGATTAAAGGTTGGATCAAACTGCCTAACTGTGTATAAAGTAAATTCAGTTTCATCTCAATGCAACAGTGAACTTCTACTTCCCTCTACTTGCTTACTAATTAGTAATAACAATCTAACATCACAATATATAATTATACATATGCTCCTTTTTTAATGTAGGACCAGTAATGGATTAATGTTTGAACAACTGGGGTTACGCATAAAAGCAACTCTTAAAAAATGCTTATTTTAGCATTGTTTAAAAAAAAAAAAAGGATTTCTATGAATGGTGTAAAAATAAAAAATATATTCTTGGCTTTTCAACCACCTCGCTAAAAATCAGTCCAAACACATAATTTTCCTTGTGCACTGATAAACGCCTTTTAAAGTGGGGGGAAGCTTTGGAATGGTTCCAGAAGACCAACTCTCTATTTTGCTAGCTTCAGCACTCAATAGTTCCATGATTAAAGCCAACCTATGTTATTGATTGAAAAGGAAGAAGAGAAGATCCAGAACCCTTCTCTTCAGTCTCCACTTTTCCATCTGTAAAGGTGGTGGACAAGCCCCCCTTGACCATGTCCAGGGGATATAGGCGGACCGGGTCCCTCCCGTTGCACTCAGTGACTCTGGCCATGCTCTGTTGCCTCATCTCATCAGCTGAGAAAGTATTTGTGCTTGTAGCTCCAGAGAAGGCGGCCACGAGTTAAATTGAGTTACCTGTTCAGAGATGGTTTCATTTTCCATGGATGGCCCAGGAGATCCTTGATGAAACTGCTAACTGCTCATCACCCTTCATGTCCTGCAGTGTCTGTCTGAGCACAGAGCAGCGACAGCAACAGCGATGTGGCTCAGGTGGCACAGACAGCTGGCTGCAGGATCCATCACACTCAATCTCAACTGTGGATTGCAAACTGAAAAACCTGCTCCTCACAAGATGTTGCTGTTTCTTTTACGGTTGTGAAACAGCATTCTGCCTTTCTACTCAGTATTTATTTTTTTAATATGTGTAATGATTGAAAACTTACATAACCTTTCTGACTTATTCACTGATTCTCTCGGGTTCACACAGTCTTTACAGAACCGCACAGCAGACGATAAAAGTAATTTTCTGCATTCGTAGCCATGCACTAGGACATGCGCACTTGAACTAACTGACATATGGGCAATATATTCCCTGAGAAAAAAAGATTATGATTCATTTTATTGTTTGGGTTTATATTAAATCTCTATATTATATACATTAAGCCATATTGATTAAGACTTAATGGATTTTCTGAGATACGTCAATCATGCGCCATAAACGGCGAAGAGGCTTGAGGCTTGGCTATCTGTCTCCGTTGATAACCACAAGGCACAAGAGATGAAAGGCAGAGAGGAAAGGTGTAAAGAAAGTGATGTGGTGAGATAAGAGTTAAGAGGATAAATGGAAGGAGCAGCGAATGAGAGGAGAAGGGCCAGGAAGCAAAGGGAGGCAGCTGAAAGAAGGTTTAGTGGATGAGCAGGGAGAAGGGAGAGAAAAGAAGACACGAAAGCAGAAGTAAGAAACAAGAGGTGACAAAAAGGAAAATCAAGAAGAAGAGCATGAGAAGATAACAGATAAAAGAGCAAGAGAGGAGCAGACAGCCTGCCACCCCACAGCCACATCACACAGTTTACTATGTTCTGCCCCATAATGTTTTATAGCACAATCACTGATAGCACAGTAGTCTGTAGTGATCTCATTTCACAACCCATATCCTTCAGTAATGTGAACACAAAGGGAGAAGCAGAGCCATTAGCAGTGTCCAGTACTCATCTACTGCTACTCATGCATAATTGGCTTCCATTGAGGGAAGCAAGAAAGGGTAAACAGCAAGCAATCATATTAACTCCTATGAGTCCTAATCGAAATCGTTAACAGTCAGCCCCGATGATAGAGGCTGAGGCTCTTCATACCCCGAGCCTTCTTTCAGGCACACCCCTCTCTGAACATGTATAAAGACGTGGGCTTACATTAGAATCGAGAGTTACGCTTTATTACAGGGAGCTTTTTTTGTCAATGGGTTTATTTTTTTTAAACCAATTACTGATCCCATTACTGTTAATAAAATACACACATGCACATAACCCTCCAGTGAAACACCTACTTTAAAAAGTGACTGAAATTGCTAAAACATCATTATCTATTTTTATCTCAACAATATTGATGTCATTACTTTCCACAAAAATCAGGTCAGGCTACACTTTGGACAGAGCCATGTCAGCCCTTTCCTGATACTGCCTGACTTTTGTAAGCTGCACTACCCACTGGCTATAGCTTCATATTTCCTGCACAGATATGACAAAAGTATTGATCCTTTCATTAAGCTATTGGCAAACTCGTGAGTAAACTTTTTTCGGAAATGTAAAATGATTTCCTTTTAGCGTGTGTACTCAGAACAGCCTTTAGTCCTGACTATGAATTATTTAAGCAGTGTGTTTCATTGTGGTATTTTCTGTCATTTTAACTGATCTATTTGCCACAGTATTTCTTTTAGACATAATTATAATAGTGGAAGAAGTTCATCTGATGGTTTTACTTTCCAGTTGGATCCTAAACCACTAGATGGTGTACTTGTCTCTCATAGTACAACACATCCAACAGAAAGCTTGAGAAAAGAAAAGCTCCAACTCAGAAAAAAGAAAGACATACTGTCTTTGAGAATGCAGAGTGTGACATTATGCCACTATCTCACCAGGTTTACAGCAAAATATTCTCAATTAATATATTGCAATCAGTGTGAATGTAGAGCATATGGAGTGAAGCAGCGCCTCATGACAAGCAAACAATCTTACACTGTCTGAAGCTCCTTTTCAACATAAACCTCATCTAGACTGCAAATTCACCCAGGCAGAGAAAAGAAATAAAACTCAATCCTTTGAATCTTTATCCAGGCACTGAGTCATTCATTTTTGAGAGTTTGGCTGCCAGCCACACTAACAAAAGCTGTTGAAAGGCAGAATAAATACTGAACAAGGGTGCGTATGTTCAGGTTCAAGGGTTCATAATTGGCAGGCAGAGGCTATGGAAACCCTTCAGCTGCAGAATTTACAGAGTTGCTGTTGGATATTTCAGTGCATTAATGTGACAGTCAGGCTTGCTCGTGTCTTGTCCTTCCCTGTCATGTTATGAAATATTTATTCAATAATAAACACACAGCTTGACACTGTTTATTTCTCTGTCTTCAGTTTAAATTATCTTTCAAATCATATTACAGTATGTTGCTGAAGTAAGATATAAAGCAGTGACTTTATATTTAGCTAACATGGATATTGTAACATAAGTCTAACACTTATTTTTTATGAGCCTAGCATTATTTTGGAGAAAGAAGAATAACAGTAGCATTAAATACATCTCTGCATTCATGCATTTCAGTGCTTTATACTGTATTCTCTCATCTGAGAATTCAAAATTTATACTATAGACACTAAATGATCTTCACTGCTTCTCAAGGGCAAGATAAGAGCAGACATCCCTGTGCTGGTGTGTGTTCCTTTTTCCTTTTTTCTCCCCTCTTCTCTGCAGCAGATGGTAAAGAGAAAATCACTTTCTGCTGGGGGCACGATGCATAAGGGTCAGGGTTTAAGCTTTGAGGTCTCCACTCTGAACGTGGCTGATTTGATAAGACTATTTTGCTTACACTGGGTCAGACCAAATATATGCAAAAAAAAAAAAAAAGGCAGGATTTGTAAAGCAGCTTGATTTAAGGCTTCCTAATAGATTAGGGAATTTACAGAACAGCATGCGGGAGTTACGCAGCACAGTTACAACAGACACATACAGCAACATGCAGAAACAAACAAACTCACAGAAAGATTTGTTGACCACACCGAGTAAAAAAAAAAAAGGTTTAAAGAGATGAAGAAAATGTTGATACTGAGATTTTAGATGACCTCATTCTGCTCAAACTGCATAGAGTATTCTGTATGATGAGAGGCAATCAGCAGAAAAAGGCAGAAGTTTAAGTAAGTCTGCAGAGAAAATCAATCTCTTTGCCTTGTTTACCTGCTCACACTTTCTATGAATAGATCTCAGAGGAATGACACCTGATTGCACTTGAAAATAATGGACCCTTTACAGAATGGAAGTCAATACTGAAAATAATGAGAGCTTGAAATGTTCAAGTTATGTCAACAGCAACAAAATTGGAGCTGCTTGAAAGAAATATGTTCCCTACACAATTATACCGCAGCTAAAAGCAAAAGAAGGCAATGACATCACATTGGCACGATTATACACCTTATTTAAATGCCTCATATGTTTATATTCTTCTGAGCGCAGCAAGCCATGAATCATTACCAGCTTATGCAGATGAACACACTGGTTTATAGGTCTTATGTGATCCATTTACAATTAGCGCCTTAAAAAAAACACATGATCAGAGCAGTGCATTCAACAGGAGAGTTACATATTAGCCTAAAACAATCTATTAACACTCTGGATAAAGGCTTTCTTCACGGTATGACAAAGTTCAATACGTAGGAAAATAGACAAATTACATTGGGGCAATTTGAGCCATGATATGAAGCCCACATAAACATAACACCTACAAGGAGTGTCTGTTCAGAATCCTTTTCTTACATATCTCAAATGTACATGTGTGGGCGTATATATTTCTTACATGTTCCAGCCAAGCTGATGACTAGCCTTGGGACAAGACTGTGTGTAATGCCACAAAGCCAGAGATGGTGATAGCTTGTTCATTTCAACACAAATACATCCAAACAGGGTTTTCATACCCTTAATGCTATTTTAAAGACCAAATAGGAACATTGTAAGACCAAAGCTGTACACCTAACATTCCCCCTCAGCTCACTGCATTCACCTTCCGGTGGACTACACATCTTCTCCTACAAGTCCAGTGTTTAAGAAGTGATCCCTATTCAGTAAGCCTAAATCCATGGGGGAATCAGGTAGGTGCCTCTGCAGTGTGAGTGAGTGAGTGAGTGAGTGAGTGAGTGGTGAGTGAGTGGGAGTCAGTCAAAGCCCCAAGCACTTATAGGGAGGGGGTGGGGGGCTGGGAGTAGAAGTGAGGAGGTGGCTGCTGGGAGGCAAAGCTAATTCACTGTGACAGAAATCAGAGCTGTCAGGACCACCATGACCAAGCAGCATGGACAGCATATATCCAGTCAAACCCACAGCTGGGGAAGGAGGGATGTCAGGGGCTCAAATGAAAAGGAGGAGATGTACCACATAAGGCACTTAGAGAGAAAGAGAGTGTGAATGTGGGTGCAGGGCAGGGGGCAAAGCAACATCAATCCACTCAAAACCACTAAAATAGAAACAACAAGGTAAGAAGGCACACAGGTAAGACGAAACCTCAGAAGGGAAAAGGCTTTCAACACAGAAGCCTTCAAAATACACAGGGAGATGAAGAGGGATGGACCGGATTTGCCAAACACAAAAATTCTCAAAGAAACAGGTGCATTTACAATGATAAGTAAACCAACATCCAGACAGAGTTACACACAAAGAAAAAAAAAGTGTGGTAGGAATAGCTAAATTTCAGTCCTCTGGGATAATTGGGGAAAGGTTACCGGATACCACATGTATTATTCATGAGGAAAGCTCCTAGGTCCTACTAATCTGTTAGTAAGCAATAAAAGTTTAATGCAATAGAATATTAATAGAATATGTGGGAAAACTGATATTGTTGAAAAAGAAAGAGATAAAGAGAAGGAAGGGCAGCCACCAACATCATTACTTAATAATGAGAAAGGGAGACGCAAGGCTGGTCTCTAAATGACACAGAGAAGGAGGAGGGGATTGTGGCGGGATTAGGAGAGCTCTGTGCTGTTTGTTATACATTGCAAAGCACTGCAGGATGTTTGCTGAGCGGTTCTCTCATTTGGGATGAGGAGACAGCCAGTAAGGGGACCTTAAACTTGGCAGAGGAGAGAGACGAGAATATAGTGCATTATTCCTCCAGCGACTTTGGAGGAGCACGATCTGAGGAGGAGATAAGAATTGGACGGCAATGTTGTGAGTATTCGCTGACGGTTTTACAACTTTGAATGAGAAAAAGCAAAGCAAAGTTAGAGCATCATGTTGTTGCTAAGCATTTTTCTTGTGGGTTGAAGTGCTTTTCTGCTTTTTTGGATGGAGGAATAGGATTAACAGAGTGAACCAAATTGCTCACTCGTCTGGAAGTGGCATGAACTTTTCCCCTTTCTGCAGGAAGTCAGTAGTGGCAAATCAGTTTGAAGTGCTCTCTGATAATGTTCAACTTTAAGTCACCTAATACCAACTGAGAAAAAAGTTACTTTAAAGTGCAGTATTTCACTGTGTTCATGACAAACAATGCTCAATCACAGGTTTCTAATTTTCTTATTTATTATGAAATTACCTAATATATCTGGTTTCAATTTCTTGTGCGAATACAATTTTTGTCATCGTAGATGATAATGTACTAAATGTTTTAAGGTCTTGGACAGTTTGTTTCATATGTACACAAATGTTTTAATTATTTTAAGACAAAATTATTTGATTAATTGATCAAGAGAAAAAATGAAAACACATTGATTACAGTACAGCAAACTATATTAATTATGTGTACATACTGTACAACAACATCTGTAATTGAAAAGATGAATTATATGACTTTATAACACAAAGGAGATCTATGGCTACTACACAAAACCATTTTTCATAATCTACAGCAGATACGAAGGGCTCCTGGACGGCATTAACCTTGTAGTCATCTCATTCATCTTTTGAAAATGTCAAGGCAGCCAGTGGGTCATAAAAGAACACCTTTTTAATATATCTTGTGGTTTGTCATTTGATTGTTATCTTACCAGGGACAAATGCAGGTACTGGAACCTCTGAAGGATACAATTTCCAAAAACATGATCTCTGGACTGTATCCAGGCCCTCTCCTGGTGCTTCTCTGTCTCCTTTGCAGCTCTGAGGAGACCTGCCCAGCTATGTGCCTCTGTATATCTGACACAGTGAGCTGTAGCTTCAGTGGTCTGAGCAAGCTACCTCTGTCTCTGCCATCATTCTCTGTCACTCTCGATCTTAGCCACAACCATCTGTCCTGGCTGGGATCCGGCAGCTTCTACAACATGGCCAGACTAGAAAACCTCCAGATATCACACAATCAGCTCAGCACCCTACGCCATGGTGTGTTTCACAACGCCACTGGCATCAGGCACCTTGACCTATCCTCTAACAAGCTGCGAGTGGTGGAGCAGCACTACTTCCAGGGGCTGTGGAAGCTAGAGGAGCTCCTTCTCTTCAATAATAAAATCACACAGGTTGAGGCTGGCACACTGAGCGGACTGAGGAACTTAAAAAAAGTCTACTTCAGCCTGAACCAGATCACACACTTCCCATTTTCTCCATACAAGACCACAGTCACCCCTTCTTGACCATGCTGGACCTCTCATCCAATCGTATGGCTCGTCTGCCTTGGGATAATGTGAAAGCTTTGCCCGGGTTGGTGCAGCGGGGGCTCTATCTGCACAACAACTCTCTGATCTGTGACTGCTCAATGTACGGTGTGTTCTGGCACTGGGACCTGAAGGGTTATGTGACAGTGAAAGACTTCAGGGATGAGCACACCTGCTCCTTCAATGGGGAGCGCCGAACGTCTATCCAGTTCCTGCGACACACTCGCTTCTTCCACAACTGCACTTTGGAGAAAACGATCTCGCAACCTTTGACTACACTACTCTCAACCGTGTTTGTTTCAGAGGGAGACAAGATGCATCTAGACTGCCGAACATCTTTGAATGGCACTGACCTCTCATTTACGTGGCTCTCTCCCAGAAAGGGCTACATAACACAGGATAGCATGAATGACACCCTAATTAGCCTGTTTTCTAATGGTACACTGGAGATTCAAGGGGCCCAGGTGAATGACTCAGGTCTGTATGTTTGCACAGCTATGGATATTACACAGGCACTCAACGCAACCTGGGAGGTGAATGTGACGGTGCTGCTGCATGAAGGAGAGTCATTCAACACTGGCTACACAACATTGCTGGGCTGTTTGGTGACTATGGTCCTCATTCTTATATATCTCTACCTGACTCCGTGTCGCTGCACCTGCTGTAAACAACCCAAACCTCCAGGTATCCCCATTGCAACCTATGACCCCAGCACTCTAGCTTCAGTTTTCTCCTACTCTATGAGAGAACAACCCAAAATCCAAACTAACAAGCATGTAGCATTCATGGAGCCGATGATAAGTGACGAAGGAACTGAATGGATACCGGAAAGCTGATGCTAAACATGGAAGCTTTTCTTTGTTATGTGAAAAACCTTAGCGCAAACCAAAATTCCCCTACTCAGGACTTAGTATGGAGAAGTAGAAGTTAGCTCTAACACCACAAGGTAATAAGCAATATGATGTCTCTTTCCTGACTGTGAAACTTACTTAATGCACAAATCAATATCTCCAGTTTCAGTTCTACCCTGCTCTGCCATCTGGTCCAGTAGTGGAAATGAAAGTTTCAACTTTGTTTTATTACCTCCAATGTACTGACATTGTTAAATCACAGTAGAGTCATTATCAGCCCTAAGAGTCACCTAATAACTTTTCTGTGTGCTCAGGCACAGCACCAGGGGAGGAATATTTCTTATGGCATCACAGAGTGCATCGGGCTCTCTTTTCACAGAAAGTGTTTGACAATGATAAAATGCCAGCAAAAAGAGACTGCAAAGTTATGACTGTAGCACCCCACAGGAAGGAAGTTAAATCTATATCCCTTGGTTATGTTGACATGCTCCATAATTAGTGTAGAAGAGATGCACTAGCACTACATCAGCTGAAGATTACTTTAAATACACAAATTATATTTGTTATAACATGTACAGTAGCTTCAACACGATAGTTTCCGAAAACATCTGTTCCCTGTTTCCCAGTATAAATACCCTTTTTTAAGGCTTTTATTGAGAACTGATATTAGTAAATCAATTTCTATAAGAGCAGAACCTATACAGCAATTCGAGTAATGGAGTGGGTAACAGAGATGCATCTTGCACTGATCCATCATAAACTGTTCGTATCTCATATTTATCTGGCGACAAAAAACAATGACTTTCTATCTGTGCAGTGAGGTACAAAAATCGGGAGTGTCAACACACCAAAAACAAACAGCAACTGGACCGCTCTTCAAAGTCAGCATCTCTTTGATCAAACACAGGCCGAATACTTTGAACACCGTGGAACAAACACAAGCCCAAAATCTGAACTGAAGTGACAAATATTCAAGCAGCTCTGACACCGTCCCCTGAGGGGGGCATTCATTTGTATACCTTTGGTTATTTTTTTAATCCACTGTAATGTGCTTCAAATGTGCACTGCAACAACAACAGCACAACTGAAAGATGATGAGAAAAGTCTGGAATGCACTGCCATGAAAAAGCATAATTGTATGGGATGGGAAGAGTCAATGGCCAAAGATAATACACAGTGATGGAGGTTAAGGTATCAGTTTCTTAATTTTTCAATTCCAAGTCCACGCTTCAATGATGTTTTGAGAGTGATGAAAATTGGACTGAGATTGAAAAGGATTACATGTAATCCTTCATATAATGTCAAGGTAACTGCACACCTCACAAAGGAGAACATGTCATTAGAGAAGAAGTCTTTGATTATTTCTAAATCCTTAATTAAAACTTGACTCCTTCTAGGCCCGAGGAGAATAACACTGTTGTGCAACTTGAATTTGAATTCACTGACAAAAAAAGTCTAAAATCAAATGGGCAGCCGTGCATGAAACTGGGACAGATGAGCTTTTTGACAGCACTGAGTATCATTACTACTAAACTCTCAGGGATTAAGCAAAAATCTGTTATACAAAGAGAGCCCTGTGTTGTAATGCATCCCTCTGATTAAACACGTTGTTACTGACTTTATGTGTTTGGCAAACTTTTAAATGGTTTCAGTGTGGTAAACAACATTTAATTCCTTAACAATTATTATGTAACGTGCAACGATGTGCCATGTCTCATCAGTCTCTGACGACCTGTTGTTTTAGAGGGACATTATATCGGGTAATGAGTTGATGGTTGGGGTTTAGAAGCTTAACAGCAGGATAAAAACCAGGTGCTTTTCAGTGTTTTAAAATCCCTCTAATCTGTTTCTGCGCTCTGACACAGCACATATAGCTGGGTTGGGATTTATTGTTTCTGATATGATTAGCAAACAGGTTAGAACACAAAACAACACATAATGCGAGTATTTCATGAAGGGCTTTCTATTTCACAGAGGGTTGTTGACCCTGGTTATGCAAGCACACTGCTGATTTGGAATCTGTCTCGTATAGGATGAGTAAAGCTAGTATCGCTAATGCTGTTAGGTATCTAGAATTTTTATTTTAACCTCGTGACAGTAAGTACTTTATTAAAAATGGAAGGCCTTAACAGTGCATTTAGTTTTGGACTTTTTTGTTTCCGCTCATTTAAAATGGGGGGTGGAGTGTTTTCTGTGACAGAGATTTTGTTTGCTGAAATCTGGAGAATTATGGTTCTCGTAGGTTCCCATGTGTTAAGGCAGTTTTTTAAAGCCTTTGATTGAGCATGGGACAAAATTACCTATTCAAATTAGGACAGGCCTTATATGACATTCTGCTTTTATTAAAAAGCAGTATGTAATATGTCGTATGGATTTTCTTGAAATTCTTTTTAAAATGATGTGCTACATCAAAATTGTTCAAACCTGACATGTTGAAAAAGTTCCCTGGTAAATGTACTTACACATTTATAGACAGCCTTACTAATTGCGCTAATTGCCTGACATCCGAATTTGTAGTCTACACAGAATGGTGCAACTCTGCATGGCTTAGTCTTTCTGCTTTATGAAAATGATCCTGAACCGCTCTAACAAATTACACAGATGTAAAGGAAGGACCCCTTGATGCTTGAAAAGATGTCCTTCTCCAAAGCAAAACACTCCATCAAGCTTCAATTAAAGCGTGCACTTCCCCTTCTAGATTAATTGTTTTCCGCAGTTCGGTGGGGCTCCCAGGGACACGAAATCATCTTATTTAAGAATCTAATTACTGTGAAAGGGGACTTTTATTCTGAATAGCACAAGTTGAATAGCTTTCTCTCGTGGATGGCTGCCTTGCCTGTCAACGGGGGCTATTACTGAACTGTCAAAACAGTCATCAGGCAGCAGTGGATGCATCCAGCTGTGGCAGATACATACACATCTTTCAGACACTGTACCACCCACGTATACAAGCTCAGTGGAGGTCCAATGTCACCAAACCGCCTAAAGCCCTTATTTCATTCTAATTGGACACTCCACTTAGAACGTGCTCGAGAAATCCACACATTTATTTCCAAATCCACCAGCATGCTATACTACATTGTATATATATATATTTAGGAGCTAGGCTGGTTGTTTTCTAAAAAATAAAAAATGACTTAAATAAATGTGCACTGCTATGCAGCAGACAACAGAGCGTTTATCATACCTTTACGCTGAATATGAACCCAGGCTGTTTTCTCACAGCAGTACAAAGCAGCTGGATGTCTAACGGGATTCTGGTCTCGGTTAGATCACTGTGGGGAACATTGCACATTGCCTCATTAATCAAATGTATGGATCGCCCACATTTCATTGCAAACAAATAAATGAGTATATGCAGTGATAAAACATGATCTCCACACAAAACACGCTGATTGAAAAAGCGTTGTACGTTTTACACCATGGATCATGGGCACTTTGCTACTATATCCTCTTGTCGTTTTATTTGTCTTTGGTCTGGCTGTGTCATTTCTTCCAAACAGTTTTATTGTATGATGTTGTTATGCCTGTGTCACACTTGTCCACTGAAAGACAACAATGAAATCTGATAAAATACTGCTCTACCTGTTCCATTAAAAAAGATCTTTACTTTCAGAGGCAGTATGGTTGCCCTCTTTACAACATCTTACAGTGTCAGTGATACTCGATAATATACTTTATGGCACGCTGGCTTCAGAGATGACAGTATCATTTGCTACCACTTTGGTGCAGACTGATATCTAGATTGAAATATGAAACATTCTACTGTTTCCTGACTTTTTCCAGCATCCCACTGTCATGTGGTTTTGAATTATATTGTCACTTGCCTAAGAGGTTCATGTTCCTCTGATATATGTATTTTATTAACTATTCCGATCCCCAGATTTTTCATTTACAGGTCATTTTTTTCATTTGTTTATAACCAAACACAGCAGAAACTATTGTCACTGTCACCAGGCTAATTTGTACTTTGTGTTTAGTACTAATTAGTCAATCTTAACACACTGACACAGTGATATGCATTTAACTTAAAATGCCACTGTAGTATACAATGCCATACAGCCATCAGCACGGCTGTGGTCTGTCATAATATTACTGTTATTATACATATCGCTGGATATGTTGTCTTTTGTTTCACTTTCATTGCTTTATGTATGGGTCTAACCACACCACCAAGTAACTCTGTGAGAGCCTTATATAAGTACCTCACCCGGTCATGCCCTACTCTGAGGCACCGTCATCGTGTCAGCTACAGACTAAAAATATGAAAATACCAGTGCAAATAATAATCCCTGAGAGAAGGGCAGGAAGTGATCGTGCTTTTCTTGACCTGGATGAAATCAGTTTAGTGCATGTGTGTCAAAAATGGCTGTTTGAACACAATGATGGAATAAGAATTCTGATATTTTAGTGTAAGTAGTGTATGGAAGTAGTCACTGCATTTTCTTAAAGTGTGTAGAGCGACTAAAAAGGTTTCAACAGAGGAACTGGCTTAATATCAGTAATAAGTAGCATTACACATAATTCCCAGTGACTGCGCAAGTAATAAATACTTACTTTACGTAGATTTTGGGCACTTTTTAAAAGTCATATTTCAAAGCCGTGGCAATATTTTGTAATGGAATGATTCTGGACTATAGTAGAGTAACGTCATTTCTATCTAATAGAACATATCAGTACTTCTACCATTACTATGTTAGTAATAATGTAAAAAAACGATTATCATGTTGTACTAAAAGTCCTAATTATTGTTATATTAATATGTCTGTCATTGTGGGAGAGCTAATGCTGCATTACTGTACAGTTGGAGCTGCTAGTTTAACACATGCTTCATTTTCTCCACGTAGTTTCTCTGTTTTGCGTCACTCGCAGTGTTTTCATCAAGCTACTAGCACGTGAACTACCGTTAGTGGGACATTTAGCATTAGCTGCTTCTGTGAAGCACTTCACATTTCTCACCAGAGTCAGAGAAGAACAAAGATTGTGAGTACTGCACTTACATTTACCAGGTGCTGCCCTGCGTCTGCTGGACGGGCAAACAACTGTATGCTAAGCTAAGGATGCTAGGTTTCTTGGAGGCTTCAGAGGCCGAACCGAACCGAACATGTGAAATTCAGCCCATTTACTACAATACAAGTACTAATGTCACACTGCTAAAATACGGGAAGAACTGATGCTATAGTTATTAATTAGAGTGGGAAACTGCATTTTATAACAGTACAGAAAAACGGGCCCTAGATTACCTGTCCGGAAGGATAATTCCCTTGAATGACACACACAAACGTGTCAAGTGGAGCTGCTCACTGGTGAAGACGTACACCTGTCCATTCTAATACAATCCAATACAGCAGCTCTGTCAGGAATTTGACGGTTTTTAGGTTGGAATTCTCACAAAGGTGATAAATCAAATATGTGTTTATGATGGAGGTCAAGTGGTTTGTGGCGTTGTACTGGAGGGTATTATAAGAAGAGATGCTTCTAATTTTTTGGCCATCAAGTTTAAAATGACATTAGAAGCACCTCCTCTTGTAATACCGTCCAGTTTTAGACCACTAACCACTTTGACCTCAGTCATAAACACACAGAATTATCACCTTTGTGAGAGTTTAAAACAAACAAACAAATTAGAACCTTATAAAATCTGAATTCATGGCAGAGCTGCCGTATTGGACTGCATTAGAATGTACAGGTGTACCTAATAAAGTGGCCAGTGAGTGTCTTCATGTCTGTATTTGTGCCGAGCAGCTTCCATGGGAGTGTGGACTACGGTGATGCTGGAGCAACACATTCTAGCTTGTCAGGCCTCTCCCAAATAAATACGGCTTTGAGTGAAAAGTATTAGCAGCAATTGATTTAATGGGAAAAACATTCTTTCACAGTTTCCAAAGTTACCATGGTACTACTATTGCACAGCTGGAACGGGGATCTGGAGACAGTGTGAACCGGTTCTCCACATTAAAAGGAAACGGCGCCCTCTGGTGCTGAAGCCCAGCAGATATTCCCCTGAGTTAAACGAAAAGCAAAGAAAACAATAAAGCCTGTCAGTGGTGATGGAGTTGAAAGTTCAGGGACTGTCAACATGGTGTCTGAAAAGATTTTAAGTGCTGCATTTCTTACAAACTGCTTTCTAAAAAAAAAAGCTTCCACTGGTTTCTACTGCAGTGCCCTGTGCCTATTGTCATGATCCAAAAAGGTTTTCAATTACAAATATACATAAGGCATAAAGTTTCTTTACCAATGTACCAGAATTTTCTCAAATATATTTAATTTATTTTTTAATGCGTCTATGCTGACCAGAATAAATACTAGTCTCCAACTATGAGGTTGTTATCATCTCACTGCTCCACGTCCAAATTGAAAGCAGCTCAATAAAATTTTAAATGGCTTGCTTGACATTGTCCTCAAACCCATCACAAACAACATTTGAAATGTTTTATTTTAATAGAATTTAGGACAACCAAATATGTAAAATAAAAAAGAAAACCAACAGCAAAAGTGACATTTCATTCACTTTTTTTTCCTTAAAAAAATACCAGCCTTTCCCCTTGTTCACAAACCGTTCCAAACTGCGACAAACAGAAATAACATGGTAAATTCCGAGAAGCTGGAAGGCCATTTACATCTCTTGGCAAATATAAATATAGTGGTTTGAACGGGGTCTCAAATAGCTCACATGGAAAGAGTGTACATACAGTTTACACGACAGTAGGACACTCGGCACTGCCTGTATCAATTTTTATTAATGTAGAAAACCAGGATCCTTATTTACGGATTTAAATCAACATGTTTATGACAAGAAGATATATACATTCAGCCATCTCTAATAGTCTCTGGAGTATGGCATTTGTGTTGCCCCTTAGATCGTAATGATTGTCTATTCAGGGGCATAATTGTGAGAGTATGTGTAGTCCGAGTAGTAATCCTGTGCCCCACCCCTGCCTGGAAAGCCCCAAGAGCAAGGTCCAATCCCAGTCCCACCTCCCCGATCGTGTCCTCGTCCTGGCCGAGGCCAAAGTCCTACAGGTGGGACTCCCCTCCCTCGATAGTTTCCTAAAGAACCAGGACCCATAGCACCCCGTATAGGTCCATGATCCATCTGTCCCGGGATGCTGCCTATACTACCATATCCCACACCACACATTGGATGTGGAGGCAGCTTAGGTCTGACTACTGCTCCTGCCCTGGTGGCCACTGGGGGAATGCCCACAGATGGACCAAGGTTATCAGCGCAATTCACCTGAGTCCTGCCCCCTTGACTAGCAGGGGTGTTACTTCCTCCAGCTTCCCCAGCTGTAGAAAGCCCGCTGGGGTCCACCAGGCCAGATTTGACCGTCTCGCAACTGCTGGTCCCTGCAGTGCCCCATACAACTTCCCCAGGTCCACTAACTGTCCTGTCATGTTGTGTGGGCGTACCACTAGCATTTTTAGCAATACTGGCCACGTAACCTGGCTGGGTTGTGTCAGTCTGGTCTGTGAAAGGGAGGGAGGTGGTGAGCGGAGAATTTCCAGTAGCACCAGCGCCTCCAGTGTCTGACCCATATGTGTGACCCAGCATCATGAGGTGAGGTGGAGGGGGAGGTTTGACCTCCAATGGGAGGGAAGCTAGGTTGGCTAGAGGTCCAGGTGGGGCTATGACAGGGGGGACTGGAACTGTAGCAGGGGCTGCAGCTGGGGGTCGATACTCCTGATCCTGGGTGCTGCTGCAGGGCGAGGCAGGATAAGCAGGGGATGCAGCATAGCTAGAAGAGCCAGTGTAGGATGACCACGAAGCTGAAGGGCACAGAAAGCTCTGGTGGGGATTCACGGGAAAACCTCCTGGTGACAGGCTTCCAATGTCTGAAGAGCCAATGCCTATCTGGTTGGTGGCTTTGAACTGAGAGATGGCTGTTTTGAGAGCACTGTAATCAGACAGCGTTGGAGTTCTCTCAGGGGTCACCTGCTGGTCAGGGAGCGGTGGACGAAACTCCTCCAACTCTGGTGGGGGTGGCTGCGGAGGCTTCTCCTTCTCAGAGTCCTGGTTCTGCTGAGTGGGATCTGATATCGTGGGAGGCTCGCCATCATCAGAATCTAGTGACATGTCCTCCTCTTCCACACATTCATCATTCACTACTGGGAGAGCAGGAAAGAGCAGAGATTGATACAGAGGAAATGGGAGAGAAAGATATTATCCAGAAAGTGTTAATGATGCATCAAACATGTTTCAAAAAAGTAGTGGCACTACTGACATGTTTAACTAACAGAACTAAAGGCAAACTTGCAAAGCAATTCCACATCAACCCTACATCAAATTGATCTGAAATTCAGTGATTGGACTGCAATTGACAGTACCCACCAGTAGAGGGCGGTGTTGGGAGCTCATTCTGATTTATTGAGCCAATCAGACTGTGGAAACCACTCATCACGTCATCAATGCTCGCTATCACTATTCCATTTCTGGAGTACTGTAGGAACATCTCAAATGGCCTTTCTGTAAAAATACAGCACAATAGGTAACACTGAGTAATCATATTCAATAAACTTTTATATGCTTGTAATACTATAAAACTATATAATCTTTGCAACTAAAGAACAGAAGAAAATGCATATCATGCAACAACATGAACAATGGCAATTAAAGGTGTAGTTGTGTCAAAGGGCATCGTAGTGATAGTGATGTAGATACCTGTGAGGAAAATAAGGTGCCGCTGTTGTGTGTGCTGTGCTTGGAGCTTAATCAGGCATTCCAAGTCTGGAGCCTGCCGCGACTGAGTGTCACACTCGTGATAAGGGAGGAATTCCACTAGGTGCTTCTTCTGATAGGCTGTCAGAAGATTCAGCAGCCCCATAGCGTTTGTGTTTAACCTACGAGAACAGAGCATAAGTAAACTAGTGTCAAAACATTTCATCAGAGCCGAATTCGGCTGATGATGCTAAATACCATTAAAACTTCATTACTACCATCTTGACTAAGCGTCTGTTGAGATACTGACCTCCCCAGCTCTTTAAGTTTCTTTTGGGACTTGCAGTGCACCTTCCATTGCCAGGGGTGTTCAGGAGTGCTCTGCTCCTCCAAGAACTTTAGCAGCCCCTGCAAGCGATCTGCACAAAATAAGCAAAACATGCTCTGAAGTGCTGTCCAACTGACATTTCCATTAACATGTACAAAGAAAGTCTTACCCTGTGTGATAAGGTCAGGGTTGAGGACAAACTCATCAGACACCATGAAGCCGCCAGACACAAACAGCTCATTATATGTGTGGTTCTTGACATCGTCCAGAGTGTCAACTCCAGCGAAGCTCACCGACGGCAACTTCTTTAAAGACACCAGAGCTGGGATCTGCAGGGTAAATGAGGGTTTTACATTTACTTTTTGAAAACAAAACATTAAAAACTAACCTAAATACCATGTTAAAATTATTCAACTATTATTATTTCCTGCTTTGGAGTCATCTGAACTGAACACACTGGGGGCAAGGCTGTGACTATGATAAAGAGGGTGAATGTGAAGAAGTGATCTTACCTTGTGCACATGGGCAGCAATGTCCTCGTTCCGAATGATGATGAGGAGCTTATCTAAACTGCCACTGTTTTCCAGAAATGTCTGCGGGCTGCACTCACTGTTGCCAAGGCTTTTCAAGTACTCCTTTGTGACAGACAGGAGGAACGTAATTGTTTGAGACAGACAGATGAAATGTGTCCTTCTCTCTTGCATGTACAAGTACTCACTGACTGACAGATGCATAAAGAGCTGAGCACTGAGACATGAAACACATGGTAACAAAGAGGAAGCATTTTAACAATCCCATTGTGCATTTTCAATTGTGTATGCCTGTGCAATGTATCACTGCAGCAAGCTGTGGAGGCTCTTTATTTTCAGTTAAAAAAGAGAAATGAGTCTATAAATGAAGACAAGAAATAAGATTCTGCACAAAATGGTCAGCAATAACATCTGTTGTTTAAACAATCTGATAAAAGGAACTTGCACTTTAGTGAAATTGCGCTATATAATTATAATAAATTATAATCCATAATCTACTTTCTTGTACCTTTATTTCCTTGCAAACCTCATTCTCCTCCCCTTCGTCCCCAGAGTAGATGTAGAATTTGACTGTATTCTTAGTGACATCCTTAAAGATCTCCACCAGGCTGCTAAACACCTCCGGCTTCAGCTGACCAATGAGGCTGCCAGCCAGCAGGCCAGACCCACTGCCAGAAGCAGAGCATGGATTTTGAGAGTTGAGCTCTGGAGAGCCTGCCGTGACACGAGAGGGAGAATACACCTCTCCTCCTACCTCTGCTGTTGCAGGTTCTGTTTTAGCCTTAGTGGAAGCAGTTGTCTCTTTGACACTCCCCACTTTACAACTTTGAGAGGTGGTGGTGCTTTTCGACAGGGGGGTCTCCGCTTTAGTTTTGGAAGTCTGAACGGGGGCAGGGGGTGGTGTTGTAAGATGAGATGCTGTCACTGGGGGAGGTGGAGAAGTGACCTTGGGGGGAGCAGGTGGGGCAGGGATCAACTTGTCCATCTTCTCACACAGTGCTTTGACATGTGCCTGAATGGGGACAGGGGTAACGTAGGGTACAACAAAGTCTGAGAAGCAGCTGTTGGGCTGCCAGCAGTGATGTGGAGGCAACCGTGGTGGTAGCTGCGAGGTATAACAGATGTGGTGAGTCTGCATAATGTTTTTAATGTCAGATGTGAGGCTGTGAATTTCCTGGCTAAGTATAGTGTCCAAGCTGATGGAGGATCTGAAGGGAACCTCCTCTACAACAGGTAATGTCGGTGGTGGAGCCTCCATTTTTACTTCCTCGGCCGCATGCGTCTTAGGCTCTGGTTGAGTGTCTGCAACTAATGCCACCTCTGGCTCAGGCTTCATCTCAGGAAAAGGCTGTGGTTTTTCTAGAGAAAAGCAGACAGGACACTTGTAACAATGTTGCATTGGGAACCAGATCACAATATGGTTGCACAGGTAGAGGTCTGTGTTAACAAACTGATTTGATGTACCTTCATTCACAGGGACAACCCAGGTTGGGTTATCTGAGGTGTGAGCTTGCTCTGGTGGGGAGCTTGTGCTGAATGGACTACCAGGGCTACAATCCATGTCCTCCTGAAGAGAGACAACACCAGTAGTTATCAGTAGTCTACAGATGCTTTCAATGCATTGTAGTATGTACCAAATTCACAACACAATAATGAACTACATCTTACCTCTGTGTAGTTAGTTTGTGATGCAGGCTCATTTTGTTTCCTAAGATCTGGTTCTGAAAAAGCAGATTCCACCCTTCCTGAAACCGTGGATGGTTCACCGTGATTTGATTGCAAAGACATTGAACCTTGAGCCACGGCTTTGTTAAGAGTGGCTAGGAGGATCTTGAGAAGACGATGGGTCTCGCTGACCGCTGAGGAGTTGGTGTTGCCACGGGCTCTTAGGTCAGTGTCATAAATACCCATGCTTTCCATCACTGCTGTCAGATTGTCACTCTGTGTACTTTCATCTCCTATATCATCTGCCTGGGTACCTAGTAAGAAACACATAATTAATTTGATGCATTTAGCTCTTTAAAAGTTGAAGCCAAAACTCCAGTATCACACAGAAAAGAAAAACTGCTGAATTTTTTCAGGTTCTAGAGAAAACAAGTCTACATTAGTGGGAGCAATCACAGAACACAGAAATATAAACTATGAAATGCATGCATCTAGGAATGAAACCCATTAAATAAGGTTTGGTTGTAACCCGTACATTAACCAATTATTATATGATGCCAAAAAGCAGTGATGTCTTACTTGTAACTCAATTACTGAAAACTAAGCAGAATTTCTCAAAAAATAAAAAATATACTACAGTTTTTAAATAAAGCTACACAGACAATTGTGGCGTGACTCACCCCTACTAGGCTCCCCATTGCTCAGTGGATCTGTGCGTTGGTGCTTGTTTGCGCCTCCCCTCTCATCTCCCTCAAACTTTCTCTTCAGACTGTTGGCATCCCAGGCTCCGTCCTCTCCTCTTTCCTTCCCAGGATCCTTTATTAGTGCTTTCTTATGGAGCTGAATCAGCTTTAGCAACTGTTTCATCTTGTCTTTATCATATTCATTCTGGGACAGCCGCAGCCTTTGAGGCTGAGTTTGGCTCTCAGTCTGGGGCTTGAGCTGCAACTGAGCACCGTTTGAGTGCGCCAACCCAGGCTTCCGTCTGCTGCTGTCTGTGGGTGGTTTCTCCTGGGCTGGTCTCTCTTGTGGTGCCCGTTCTGAAGATTGCCTTTCATGGTGAACCTTTTCTGAAGGTCTGTCTACCCTGTCTGATCCTCTGTCTGAGCCACCCCAGTCAGAAACAGGGCTGTATTCCACAGGGCCTGGAGCAGGCGTAGGCACGGGTACAGGATTCCGTATTCTTTCAATGATGTCCTTTGCCTTGTTCAGAGGTAAAATATAGTTGGCAGGGTTATGGACATAAGAGCGCAGCACTGCGTCCATGTTAAATTTGTGTCTAGGTACTGTGAGCGGTATGGTTCGATCATCCATGTTATACTTGTAGTCAGGCAGGATGAATGGTCGCACTGTGCCCGAATCCATTCGCATTAGGTAATCGGTGGCCTGTCGCTCCACCCCAGAGCTCAGGTCCTTTCCTGGGTTGGGTCGCAGCTTGAACAGGGCATAGTGCAGAGCAGGAATGAAGTGCTCCATGGAGGACAGGATAGCAGGCTGGGGCTCTACCATCAGAGGCTCTGGCTCAAACAGTCTAGATGCTGAAATTGAACATATAATTTCAATCTGTGCGTCAACGTTAAAAAGTGACTGACAAGTGTTTAGACCATTTGGAGGTAATTTAGGTTGTTTTCATGAAGAATAGCGGTCAAGCAGCTATTCCGAAATTATTATTTTAATAATAATCCATTATGTCTATCCATTATTTTAAGAAAAAAATTGGACAAACAATGAATAATACTTACAATATTTAACAACCATCCTTGGCTCCTGAAAGATGAACAATGCTTGCAGGTTCTTCTCAACCCGCCCCCGACGCTCTAGAAAACAAACCGTTTGGTTTTTGTTAGTTTTTTTAAGCTGTACCCTCATCAGAGGCAAACAAGTAGGTGTGGAACTGACACAACAGAGAATCATGAGGTAGAAGTAAAAGCCTTCTGGTACCTTTGGACTCAACCATTTGAGCTGAGGAGAGCAGGAAGAGAAAGCCCCTGTCAAGCAAGGACTTCACCAGCACCTGTAAGAAGACGCAGACAACACAAGGTTATATTACTCTGAGACAATATATCAAAATGAGCGTATATTTGTACGACTGTGACACTTGTAGTTGCTGTAGAAAGAGAAACTGGGTATAAAACAAAGCCTAGAGTATATTGATGACAACAAATGATGATGCATAAATGCAACTATAAAATTATCTTAACCTTTACTCTCCTCTTTGAGGTATGTGAGGATTTTTTAAAAAACAAATAGGAAGCAAAGTAAAGATTTTTGCAGTTTGTTTAGTCGACAAACTATGCAAACTGATTGCAGATCTTTTTGGAAAAGTAATGCATGAGAAGCTGGTAGGCAACAACCTCAGGGTGACTCACCATCCTGTCCCTCTCCAGTTTGTTGACCAGTGCTGCCAAGCTGCCGCAACTTGGTTTGCCTTTTCCATCTACTACCTCAAACAAGCTACAGGACATTCCACACTTCATCACTGTGGACAGACAATATAAAGTCTGAATACAAAGCCATCTCATAACATCTACGTACTAGTGCCGAGTGACAAATCGTATTTTGATTGTCATCATATGTGTGACAAATACAAGTCAAAAGTGTGCCTGAATTGCAAAGAATGAGTTGGTTGTGAACATTTGATCTATCAGATTCTCGCACGTGCAATCAATTTTTAATCAAATCAGAGTGTGCAGATAAAGGCATTTTAAGAGCACCCATGCAAGTGACCCCAAGTGAGAACCATCTTTTTATTTGCAAGTGAGAAGAGTAGATCTGAAGGTTTAGCTGTGGGGCTGACAATGCAGTCTCTTGCTCCTCTCTGTGTCAGTGGGGCAGGGTGCACCATTACTAACTGTACTAATAGTGACTGATGTGCTTTATTATTCTTGGATTAAACTTATTTTCAGAAGCATATTTATTTTATTTTTGCTATTTTGTATTAAACAATATTATTCCACTATGCCGATATTTCTCATATTGTGCAGGCCTACAGTTTATGCCAAAATAACATTTAGCAAGTAAAATATTTTTAAATTTAGTGCATGCATTTAGAATAGCATCTGAAAACAATTTCAAGTACTGCGTTTCTGTACACAAGGCCATTATTATTTATACTTTATTTAGAGATCTGCACAGGTAGTCCACACTGACCTTCACGTGATGCACTGTAGGTGTCCCAGGAAAAGAGCACAGGGGGAATTTTTCTTTTCACCTGCTCCAGCTGCAAACCCCGAGTCACCTCCAGCTTTTCAGGCCTGCAGGTGAACAAACAGAGATTTGTCAGAAACCAAATCATAACAAATTACAGAAAAAACAATATTTTTCCACAAATGAATACTAACCTCCTCTTGTTGCCTACAAAGATATATGCAGTGATAATGTTCAGTATGTGAAAGTCCTTTGTGGCAAAAAGTGTCTTAAATGATTAATAGGATTGTAGCACTGCACGTGTTTTTCAGAGATGCACAAAATAACATCAGAGAATGCATACTCACAGTTTAAAAGGAAGGTAGGGTCGTGAAGAGGACCGTAAACATATTGGGAATAATTCCTGCCCCTTGTTTACAAGTGGACCACTCCACACAGTGTAGCAGCTCTTCCCTGTGATTGGCATCAACAGCACAGGCCAAAGATATGAGCAGATCTCATAACTTTTCTTGAGTGATTTTTTTTGTCACAAATGCTCATTTTTGTCACACACCCTTTGTTAGACATTAGCTCATAGGATCATTTCACTCAAAAGTAATACGGATCAATGTTTAAAAAATAACAGTGTGACACTAATTAACATGACAGAAGTTCAACAATTAACAAAACAAAGTTAACAAAAGATAATAAAATAGTTTTACCTCTACTTCCCTCAGGGGAAATAGTGTTAAACCTGTTAGGGACAGATACCAAAACAATATTCAGAAAAACAAAAGTGAGGATATTGTCGAGGTCATCTACCTGAAAATACATGCTAGGTTTCACCATTTTCTGCAGTGATATTTACCTGTGTGCAGTCATAGGAGTTGCTGTAGCCTCCTTGCCTTTGTACTGAAAGGAAACCACAGCATAGGGGCACACGTGCCTGGGCCGTGCCTTGATTTCATCAAATGCAAACTCGAAGAAATATTGCTAGAAAGCAATGGAAGACTCATATTAACACACGGAGATGGTGTCCAGAAAATGAAAGAATTTTAAACATGTCTTTGACAACACAACAGCTAAATACATACAACAAGAATAACTTTTGTTACCTGCGTGAGCTCAAAAGCCCTGTAAGACAGCAAAGATGTAACTCTACTGGCACTTTTCGACAAGTGACAGTCAAACTTGGGTGTAGGCTCTATTGCATTCTTAGGCATGTTCTCATAGATGTGCTTTATTCGGCCCTAAGAGAAAGAAATGTACCAGTTAGCTTCAAATCTGACAAGAATTACAAATCTGTTTATAACAAGATGAAATTTAAATGGTAGCCATACCCTCATAACTTTAAAAACAATCATGTCTCCAAATGAGCCCACTTCAAAAGGGTTGATTTGTAACAAATCAGAATACTTGGAGAGATAAACACCTACGATGAAATAAACAGAACAATGACCAGAGGAAAGCACCAAAATTATACTGCATCAAAACGCATTCATGCTCAAAAAATTTTACTCATATTGCTGTACAAATCAAAGCCATTTTAAGTTGTTGATCAGCAAACTATTGCTGTATTCCTTGGTAATGTATCATGCCAGATGCTAAACAAATATTTTTACGAGAAGACAAAACTTCAAATTGAATTCCATTAAAAAATACAGTAATATGACTAGTAAAACTCATCAAGACAGTAAACCAAAAATCAAATTCCATCTACTTCTATTACGACTCTGCTGTTAAATCAACCGCTATGCCGACAACAGAGGCAGACTTACCCGTTGATGGATTTCCTAGTGTGGTTATCCTGGAGTGTCCGACAGACAGACCCTTCTCGCAGATCCACTGGAGCTACAAGAGAACATAGAAAGCTCACTCTCAAGTAATACAAAAATAATGCTTTATAACCTGTCAATAGTTGTTTGAGCAAAACTCAGCAGCGAAATTAACCTTGGATTTGTCAGGAAAAAGGAAGCAGTAGGACTCAGTCAGTTCTTGTTCAGTGCGCCCCTCCTGTTTCATTTCTCTCCGCTTCTCGATAAACTGGCACACAAAAATTAGTAGACAGCATATGAGATACAGCAGCCTGAAGCACACAGTATGTTCGTTCAAGTATTTGGTGTAACTTGAAGTATCAAATGCCGTTATAAAATATTACACCCCATCGTCAGCATGTGCTCTTTTCTGTCATATGTGCTACTAAAGCATTTGTGGAATTACAACACTTATGAAAGGCTCAACATCTCAACTGTGAAGACAGCTAGTTATCATTTTGCCATATAGGCTTCAAACTACAAGGCTCCATTAATACAAACTGAGCAACTCAAATGCTAATGCTAACACTGTAAGTTACAGGAAACTATGACCAACCTCTTTCTCCAGCAGTTCATTGTGAATTAGCCTGGCCTTGCAGTAAGAGAAGGTTCCTCGTGATGATGAGTCGAGGTAAAACGAGGAGGCAATCTTCACAAGGTCCTCAAACTCCCGACTGTCAGGAGGCAGAAACTGGTACAAGCCTGTCCACAAAGAGGTGATGGAGTGGATTAACATATAGTAGCAAATAAACAATATATGGCAATGCCTTGGTTCTAATGTTTTGACCCCCCTCTTTCATTTTAAAGTGGGCGGCCAAAAACATTACACCCCAATACAACTTCACCACCCACTGTGACCTGAATAACAAATACAATATCACACTTCAAACTGTTTCCACCTAAACATTGAGTAATTATAATCTTGTAAAAGGAGAATTCACGGCAGAGCTGCTGTTTTGATAGTAAAGGTTCACCAAAAGTCGGGCTGATCACTGGAAGTACAACGTTCAAGTCACGTGTTCTCATATAAACACATCACAGAATGAAGTGATGTGAACTGACCGCTAGCAAGAATTCTGTGTGTGTGTCTGATGGATGTAAGGGAGGGTTGGTACGAACCAGCGGCATCCGATGTTAACTAATTATCACTTAAAATCCAACAGCTCATCACAACACCGTGAAATAAGCTTAGGAGAATAAAGAGTTATAATTTGATAAAACACAGTTTTACAACAATAACAAGAAATCTCATGACATGAACAAACTGCTGTGGGGTGACCAAGCCTTGCATCTGTCTGTATTTAAATAAGCGTTATCATGCCTATCCAAACACATTCAAATAAGTGAACCCATCACTACAGGTCATCTAAAAGAAGCATCCATAGCACGAAGCTGCAGGCAACAATACCGACATCCTGAATACACACACATCAAGTCTGTCACAGCTCCAAAGTTTTCAACTTGGGAAACAACATTACATGTGCAATGTGGAGGGGAAACAGCTGACTACAAGGGGCAGACACAGCTGTTTAATGAGAGCCACTGCCAGCATCTACATTTCAAGTATGTTTCAAGGCAAGTACATGGAACTGTTTGCAACTGTGTTGGGTGAACTTCAAGCGTTCTTCAGGACGGGGTCTGTGTGTACTGCCTGTAATCATAAGTGTAGGGGTGATGTGCAGAAACTATGCTGTCAGATGCCAGTGTTATCAAGCTGGGACGATGCATGGGAAGCATTAGGTGGACTTCACCAAAAAGTTGCACAGGACTGTGCAGACTGATGGGCTGCACAAATCCATGCCCTTCACTGAGGTCAACGAGACGGCTACTCGGTGGCAGGTGATGGCTGTGCAACCTCATGACTTCAGCAACACTATCCAAGCTGACTATGGACCGAACAAGTGGGCAGAGCTCACTGTTAACTTTGATACCCGAGCCCCACGACCGAAGCCGTGGCTGCTCTAACTGCTCACCCTACGCCAGTCAACCCTCTCGGCGTTGTTAACCTGCAGGGCGCCGATCCATCCGGACCCACAGCGTCGCTCAACATTCTCTTTAAACTCCTTAAACTAGCGAGCTCGACAAGCTAGCTAGCAGGGTAGCTAACATGCAGCAGCAGCAGCAGCAAGAAGAAATATGAAAGACAGTACAGGCTCTGTTCAAAATAGCACCGATATGGCACCACCTTTCCGTTCCCGTATCTTCCTCGGGATTTGGAAATTCTTCCGTGGCAGCTCTTCGCCCGGTCTCTGGCCCGGTAAGGGAGAGGTGCTGAAGCTCCGGGCGTCCGTCTGCACGCTCCTCCGCCGCTCAGTGGCTTCATGCTCGGGCATTACACCGTCTCCACATCCAGGCTGATCGCCATTTTGGTTGGCTGTGGCCGAGGTGGCGGCGGAATTCTTCGGGGGTTCGCCACCGTCCGGCTGGAGATCGTCCGTCTCGGCACATTCTGAGTCCTTCCTCCCCGCCGCGTTGGGGTTCTGGGCCATTTTCGGGCACCGTGCACGTCTTACGGGCAATGTAGCTGTAATGATTAGGGCGCCGCTTCTCTCACACACTCTCCTCCTCACCCAGCCTCCGCCATTGTGAAAATGACGTACACGTTCTTCTCCACCACTGCAAAACGCTGCCGTCACTATGTTTACATTCGAGGGAATCCGCGCCACCCAGCGGCGGAGCCGCGAACTACCACAACTGAACGCGTGGGTGAACATGTGGGTGAAGCTGCTGGTCGCATCCGACACTGACACAATAAGATGCGATAACCATCGTTTCCTCTACGACTGTCCCCGACTGTGCACACGTTGTGTTTGCATGTTTTATTTTTGTATGTCTATACGTTATTATTTATTTGTATAAATCATATTTTGATGCTTTCCAAAATAAGAGCAAGTGGTGGCAGTTCGATGACAGTTTTTAGACACACTTATTATAAAACTTAGTGCAAAAATGTTTTACAGCGTGTGTGTCTGCAGAACAAACCCACTCTGGTAATGCATATTTCGACCACCAGGTGATGACAAAGAGGCAGCGACTTTTTTCAGTCTCCAGTATCACTTTAAAGACTAAAAAAAATTGACATTTTGGATATTTTTGATAACTTTGTGAGAATTGAATGATTTTATAGTGGGACCCTAGTTTAATTCGCTTATGTGCAGTTTAAATTCTTAGAATGGGATTACTAAACATTGCCCCAAAATCATAACACGTTTTACGCTGTTAGTGTATAATAATAAGATTTTCCAAAGTGTTCCTTTTGGATCTGTTGGAAAATGTTTACATTAGATACAGATTTTTCAATGTAAAGAACAGACCAAAATACACTGCAAAGTACATAAAATGTACATTATACCCCAAACACAAAATAACAAGGCAAAGAATGATCTTCTGTGTCCCTCTACAATGTGTTCTCACTGGCTGTTAACCATGCTGCCTCTGCTGTAAACATCAAACTCCTTGTAGCGGAGGTAATCTTTCAGCCTAGGAGGAAGAGGAAGGAAGTTGATGAAAACTGGAGCTCTCAAGCGCAGGCGTCTCAGATGCTCTCTTATCCGCAACCGACACAGGTGTTTCAGGCTACGGGCATTTCCTGTAAAACCATGGCAGTTAAGTCAGAGAATTCATTTACAACTCTTTTGCTGAGAAGTCGAGCAGTCATTAATGAGGGTTCAAGGCTGTTCTTACTTTGAATGTGACAGATGTCTGGCCATTGTTTCTGCTCCATTAAGGTTTCCTTAAGTTTGGTGCAGAAGGAGACCTGGTCAGTGTAGTCGAGCATGATGCGCACCACCTGAGCAGACAGGTGCTTTAGCCAAGACACGGTTATGACCTCACAGAACTAAAAAGACAACCAGAGATAAGTGGCAGTTAAAGAAAAGTGCTACTGTTCACACTTCCAACCCTGTTTCTTAAGAAAAGCTTTGTCTCACCACCATGTCTTTGATGATTGAGGTGGTCCAAGGAGCATAGTCATGGGAACTGTCACCATAGGGACAGTCAAAGCAGCGCTTAACATCATATCCGTGGTTCAGAATCATTCTCAGCATTACTTCATCTTTCAGGGCGTACTGCAATGCTGAAGGGAAGTGAGTGGTGTTGATACGAGAGTAGTAGTTTAATTTGCCCCGAACTTCAGCAGTGTGTTGATCAGTTCATAGTTGCCCTGTCTAAGAGCCACCTGCAAACAGTTGATGGGATCCTGGTTCACCATTGCTCCAGCCTCTAACAGCAAGCGGGTGCACTGAAGGTCATTGTTCGACACAGCAAAAAAAAGGGCAGACCTGCGTTCATCATCATAGTTGCGGCGCACTCGCGGGTGCAACATGACATTTGGGTCATAGCCAGCTTTGAGCAGTACCTCTATACAATGGGCATGTCCCCCAGCGGCTGCAGAATGGAGGGGACTCATCCCACTTTCCTTTACAGCGCTCATTTTAGTCACTGGGATGAGCTGCTCGAGTGCCCTGTGAAAGACGGGTTGTCATTTAATAACTTGACTGTGGCTCAGACTATTTGAAAAGTGGGAAAATTGTAGCATTAAAATTTCTCACAGCCTGTGTCCACGGTATGCCACACGATGAATTGGCAGGTGCCCGCTGTAAAGGGGCTGGTTAGGATCTGCTCCATGCTCCAGCAGCAAGGAAATGATATCAGGGTTTCCTGATGCTGCTGCATCAAACAAAATTGTGCCTGACTCTGATTCCCACCACACATGTGCTCCTAAAAATAAATGTGGATATGCATTTATTAGACAATTTCCACACAGACCAACAATGAATTATTTTCAACTTTTATAAAAAAACAAAGTGCAAATTATACTATTTCATTATTGCATTGTTAGATTACCTAAATGAGTAAGATAATCATATAAATATTAAATAGTCTTATCTTCTATATTCTACCTTTCTGTAACAGAACCTCCACCACATTTAAATGTCCATTCTGTGCAGCCAGAGCCAGTGGAGTTTTCTTTTTGATGTCACATGCATTTGGGTTGGCACCAGACCCTAGGAGCAGATAAACAAAGTTCTCCAAGCCTAAAAAGGCACACTCATGTAGAGCTGTCCTGTTTAACGGTCCTGTTTGGTCTACTTTCGCATTGTAGCGCAGCAGAAGTGTGGCCAAGTCATACTGGTCATTCAGAATAGCTAAGAAATGGGAAAAAAACAAAATAAAATCAGAAAATATGTTTTGGTTTCTGTAAAATGGGCTGCACTAGTGCATTCAGGTTAGTTTGATGTCAGATACCCGCCACTAATGGAGAATCCTGCTCGTCGTTCTGGAGATCTGGGCTGGAGCCGTTCTGTAAAAGGAATATAGCATTCTCTCTGAGTCCATGGACCACAGCTAGAAACAGGGGCGTCTCACCTTTAAGAGTGCGGCACTGGGCGGCACCGGGGGCTGATGCTAGAATGGCACACACACGATAAACTTTCAAGTATGTGAAAAGAAGCGTGTATAATGAAACACTTCAGTCATACTTTTAATATCTTACCCGAGAATACAATCTCTAGTATTTTTTTATTGTCCTGCACTGCAGCCTCATGCAGGGGAATCCAACCCCGTTCATCCACCCTGGACAGTGTCTCTGGCTGGACTGCCAGTCTGTTCAGTGCATCCTGGTCACCTGTGTGTTAAAATATCATGGCAGAACATTTGATCTGATCTGATGATCTTATTCAGCTTTGACAGCTTAAAAAACAGCACCTTACCCTCTTTGATTGCTTTGAAAATCTCATCCGGATCCTCACTGGGTCTCAGATCACTTAGACAGATTGTACAGAACAAGGATTCAAACAATGAACAACACAAGATTTCACAAGGTACATAAAATCATTTAATGGTGGTTAAATGTTAACCTTGGTTTCAATCCTCTGAGTTTTCTATACTGTATCAGACTTTGTTCAATAATATATTGTGTTGCCTCATCTTCATCCAAGTCATCCTCCGATTGATAGAAGTCATTTTCTGTCTCTGTGTTCATCTGAAAGGGATAATGCACAAGAAGTTGCTCTGGAGAGACACCAACAATAAGGCAAACATGAGCGTTAAATCTGGTACCTGACACCTACGGCACACCGCTTACAGTAATATTACTCCCACTGTAAGATTACAGCAGATCACTTGCAGAGAATTTTCAGTATTTACTTCTGAGCATGGCCAGAGGAAAAGAATGGAGATTCATATTGCATGGCTCACAAATGATTGCTGATTTCATTTGCCACCAGTGCTCGGAATCGTAAAGTAGCAGAAGAAATGCCATAAAGAAAACATACATTTTAACGGTGTTACAGGTGTTATAGAGTGACCTGAAAACTGTGAAAATTCAACAGCTAGAGTTCGGCAAACTCACCTCTAACAAAGCTCTGACCTTTAAGCTCCACACTAAGCCAGTCTACTTGTATATTTAATCATTGCATGTTGTTTACCGTACCTTCAGTCAAGTGGCTTTGCTCCCTCGGCAGGTTTTACAACAGCATATCCTGTGGCCTACTCTGTAGCCACAAATACTGGAGTTATTTATACCACGTCCACTATAAATATCAGATCACAGGGTCTACACAGCAACTAGCTTCGACACACTGACCACTGCGGACACATTTACTTAGAACACAACTCTAGCTATTAAAAAAGAAAAAAAACCACAAAAACCAAAAAAAAAAAAAAAAAAAACCCAGGAGGGCGACATTAGCAATAACTTCTATGCAGAAAATGTTAAATTTATTTCTAAGACTATCATGTAATCCAATATGTCAATAAAACAAACGTGTACTCACTGTGTATCCTAAACATGGATGTATATTTACATTTAAAGTCATTTAGATCACCATATGGCATATGTCACATCTACTTAGTGGACTAAAAACTATAACTACTATAGAATTTGTTTAAAAGTTTAAAATTATTTATCTAAGAGTAGTTGTTTCATAGGTTTCTGTTTCTGTTTTCTAAAGAAAATTTCTTGAAAGAATAACACCACTTGATTTGTTATTTTGTTAATTATTAGATACTTTATTCTCTTTATTATTAGTCCTTCAATCTTCGGTGTGTGTATGTGGATCTCAGTCATCAAGCTGGCAGAGCATGGCCACACCCCGCTTGATCCAGTGTTGAGGGGGCTTGCTTGTGGGCAACATCATAGAAATGACAAAATTGGTGGAGTGGCCTGTGGTAGAAAGGGTTCCCTTCCTCTCACTCGTCTTGTAGAGAGGGCAAACATACAGTTTCTGAGATTGACTGATACCTTTCTTTTCAGCTGAGTGGGAGGAGGAAGGAGGCCAACAAAGACAACAGGAAGCACAGAAACAAATAAAAAGAGAAGAACAATTAGATAGAAATAAATAGAACAATTTGGGGTTTTAAAAAAGCACCTGAAATGTGAATGCCATGTTTCATTTGTCAGCAGACTACAAAGTAAGCTAATACTTACTCAGTTTTATCCAGATAATGGGCATCAAGTCAAATAGGACTTTGGGGTGCTGCTCAGCCAGAAATCCACTGATGATAGAGAGACGAACTTTAGTTAACTTTTATTAAGTCTCCCTACTTTTCACAATTTTAACATGATGCAAAAATATAGGTTTTACACTAGTATGAACATCTACCTTCCTTTGTCCCATCGAGCTCCATCCAAAAACAACCCAGTAACATAAACACCATCCTCAGGTGATGTTTCTGAATCATCAATAGGAAGAACCTGTACAATAAAGCCACAGACCCACAACCACAGTTTAGTATCCTCTCCGGGTTATGAGAAAATCAATGAGACAGAGACAAATGGATTACAAAGGGTGTGTGTTCTGACCTCAAAATCAAATCCTAGCAGATCAATAGGTATCTGATATTTCCTGGCGAAGTTTTGCATAGCCCCTGTCAGGAAGGCCTGGGTGAAAAAGAAACCAGGCAGCCAGAAAACATGCGGCCGACATGCTTTGTACCAATCCTACAAACACAGAAGTAAAAGCGGGAAAATTTCATTTAACCACATTCAGGCGTATGATAATGCATTTTCCTACAGCAAATCAAAAATAACATCTCTCTTAATAATCTTTGTCAACCAGTCTCACCTGCAAAAACTTCAACCTTAAAAGAAAGTCAGTAATGTAGCTGCCCAGTGGCTTGAGGCTAGGGTAGGAGCGCTTTGCCCATTTTTCTGGGAACTTGCCCACTATCAGACTGCCTGCAACAGCTTCCAGTTCAGCATCCATCACCACCAAGCCCTTAATAGCCTTCAGCAGGTTTTGTAGACTCACACGGATTGTGCTACACAGTCTGTGAGGAAGCAAAAACAAGAGTTCAGTGAATATAAAACAAGTGGTGATGTGGCATACTCAAAGCCCAGCACTAGCGGAGTGTCCGTACGTGTTGTAGCGCTCCATCTCTTGGACTAGCACAGTGTTCATACTCTCCTCGTAGCACACTGGGAACTTTAAGAGAGCTGCTTCTGTGTCAAAATTAGCTGGAAGCTGAAAGACATAAGTAATTCTGTTAGTTACAAATATTTAGCACAGTGCCTCCAACTTAGGATCAAGGAAAAAGAAACAGAGATATAGATATTTTAGTCTGTTTAGTCTTACGTGGTGGACAACACCCTAACACCAGCATGGCTGTTACCATGGTAAAATGAGTTAAATTCAGAGATTTGACTAGTTTCTACCTTGGTAAGGATGTCATTTGCTATATCGTACAGTGCGTTGTCACTGCCAGAGCTGCCGCCTCCTTTAGCTCCACCACCTTGTGTGAGTAGTAGTGAATCAAATAACAACTTTGTCTGCTGAAGATCTTTAGAAATGTCCACATTTTCGTGCATTCCAAACACCTCTGGATGCTGGCTAAATGGAAGTCCCTGTAACATAACAATTGTATTGGTACCCAGTCATCATTATATTTCAGAGAAAGATAACAGTGTATATTTATCATATCAATGTGTTGACTGAGCATTTTTACCTTGATAAATGCAATGTAGTCCTCAAACACAGATTTAGGGGGAGCATAGTATTCGCCACTTGGTGAGAAAGGATACCGGGGTTTCTCAATTACATCCTTGTTGTAGAAGTCTGCTAAGATGGTCAGCAAGAGCCGCCTGTCCCAGTCATCCGTCACGCGGCCACCATAATTACACTCCCCAGTCAGATAGGATATGGCCTCAAACGGCACCTCATCATATTCATTCACAAACAGCTAAAGAGAAAATGGAAAATTATATGCGTTTCAGACTGTTGTGATGAAAGAAACTCGTCGACTGATTCCCTGAATACCTGTAGCTGTCTGATGCTTATACGGAGGTCAGACTCATTGAAACCATAGGGAATATTCCAGCCAAGTGGACCAAACTTCTTTCTCTCCTGGACAAGTGCATGGAAAAAGCACAATCCATACAGTAGCTTCTCCCAGATCTAGTGGGGAAATCAGAGAGTCAGAGAATGGGCTTGTGGTGAGAGATCTATTCACGTGGATGCAAAATGAAAATGACCCCCTACCAACTTACCAGCTCCTTGTTGGGACAGTTATTGAAAAAGGTTGGGTCACAAATAGGATCTGACAAGTAGGACTGTAGTAGGTTGAGTCGAAGTCCTGTAGGAGGCTCATTTGTCATTTTCACCCCATTCTGCAAGATAGTCACTGGAAACTGACATGAGAAAGGAAGTTATTTCTTTAGGACTACAGTGAGGGGGAATCTGACACATTGCTGCTTCAAGCTTTTAATGTATGAACAGAAAAAAATGTTGTGGTTCACCTTGGATGAAGGGTAGCTTGTGAGCCAAAGACGGAAGTCTGGATGGCACGTGGCTGGACTGAAGTCCTCACAGATTTTCTCCAGAGTGGGCATCCAGGAAACAGCCAGATGACAATTCTGTAAACACACCCAGGTTCCATCCTGCATCGCTGTTGATATCATTTTAGCTGCAATAGGGCCCTGGCCCTGACCCAGAGAGATGGACTGGAACTTGGTACCACCCATGTTCTTGTCACTGGCAAACTTCAGTAAGCCTGTGGATTGTTGTTATTTCTCATCATTTCCTGGATGAAAATTAAACGAAACAATCTTTGTGTGGTCGTTTGACTTACTAGCCATGGGGTCAGCTCCTGGAGACAGCACAAACAGGAGCGGGATGGTTGAGTTGGAGTCCAGGTAGCTTTTACTGAGGTCGAAAGGAGGAGGCTGTACAAACTTCTTCCCCTGTTTGCTAGTCACGTATTCAGTCACAGCTGGCACTATCTTATCAGGCCTGAGACAACGAACAATGATCATTTTCTGCAGGTCATTGAGTTGTTCACACCATGGAGTGGGCAGAGGAGTGGCATATGGCTCTTTGCTATCATAAATAGGCCTGAAGTCTCCTGGAGTCTTGATGAAAGCTTGTCTGTGGATTTAATAACACCCACATTAAATCCAGTTGCCAAAAAAAAAATAACAAACAGAAAAGACATAACTTCTGAAAAAGCAAATCTGTGCTTGAGGGATGTGTTTTACTTTAATCCATTTAAGCCAGGCAGCTCACTGGCTCTACAGATCTCATCCCAGCTCTTGTCCTGAAGCCAGCTGGGGTCGGGGTTAGCGGTGGTGTTCTGTAGGCCCACTCCTCCGGTCAACAAGAACATGAGATCAGAGTATTCAATCTCATCCTTTGCCCTGAACGGAAAAAACAAGAGAACATGGGACAATAATTTGGTTAAAAGGCTAAATGAAATTCTGCTAACCTGATTCCTTTAATCGATGTTCCCCTGCAGTTTTAACACTTACAGGAGTAGATTGCAGCAGAGGAGGAAGGAGAAGAGGAGTTTGTCCTTCTCAAAGAGAGAGCGGCACACATTGCAGTATAGATTATAGGTGAAATGATCAATCAGGTATCGAAGCCTCCTCTCCAGGATCTTTGACTTGTTGCTGGTGAATAAAAGCAGGTTTTAGACTAACTCAGATCAACTTATAAAAGCCTATGTTTAACCTACAGCATATCTGCCAGAGCAGTGTGTATTTTTGCTTTTCATATACTGGACTTTCAAGGTTTGGCTGAAGCTTTGGTGCCTAAACAAGGAGCTTATTACAATTCTCTTGCCACTAAATAGGCACACTTACTGTAAATCATGTAATAACTACTATCTGCTTCATTGCTGCTCATGATGTTGTACAAAAAGTAATTTTCCGGTGTGTACAGGGCACTCTCGTGGCCCATAACTAAAATGTTACAGTTTAAATTACATATGACCTTTCTACTTGCTCTTGCTGTTTAGCAATACTTTTACTTTCACTCTGTTCTCATAAATCATATTGCATATCTTCTGTGTCATTTGTTCCGTCTGCATGTTTTTTTAATGAAAAAATTTACAAGTAAAATACAGAGTCTACCATGAACAAGTGTGTATTTCATTGAAAAACAATTATTATAATAATAATTTTGCTTCCTTCTTCTATTTTGGGATACAGCGTTATAGCCCTTATTTGCATAACTTACCTGTCCTGTATAGAGTTAATGTAGAGGTTGACAAACCAGCTGAGAGAGTACTGGTACATTGGGTCTATGTTGGTGAGATCAGCAATGCTGAAGAACAGGATGGAGGAGTGCTTGGCAATGGCTCTGTAACCTTCTCTGGACTCTGCTATCTTTATCTCTGTCTTCTCTGCAGTCTGGGAAATACGTAAGGACAAGTAGGTTACTAAAAATCACAAACATTAAATTCAGAATCAAGATCATATTGTCTCTGTGTGATCCACACATGCTGTTTCTTGGTAATCTCATTGGACATGATCTTTGCGGAGTCTAGAATCTGAATGGCACTCTCGTCCTCCAGAATATTTCCCTCAGACGACTGCAATGTCTCCAGGATCTTGTCCTCAATTTCCTTCAGCTGCCTCTTGTTGGCGGCTGACTGTAGGATTAGTGCATTTCTCTCCTCTTCAAGTTCAGGCCTGTAGAGGAAGAAGAAAAAGAATTCTGTCAAACTGGCAACAAGTACTTCAGTGAAAGACCAAAGTCACTATTCATAAGCCCTACCTTTCCTTGGCAACCACAATCCCTAGTAGCTGTTCCTCCAAACCCTCTGGGGTGATCATGAAATTAAGCAGAGACACCTTCGTAGCCAGTTCTGGTAGGTAGTGGGGGTTCCTCAACTTAGTGGTAATGTAGAAACGGAAATCATGGGAGTATTCAATCACACTCTCCCCAAGTCTGATGACATCCATACCACCTGGTTAAAACAAAAGGTTTGGATCTTAACACTTTAAATTGCAGATATCACATATCCATTTGGAAGTCTTGTCAAATGTCAAGTACCTTGTTTGAAAGTTTGTCTGAGCAGCAGTGGTTCTAACGAGGGGTCCAGCTCTCCTCCTACATTTTCCAGCAGCAAAGGTGTCCCAAACTGAATACAGTTTTCCAAAGTCCTCATGTAGTCTCCATCAGTCAGTTTGATTACGCTCAGGTTGTTGTCTTTCTCTGAATTCTTCACCCACTTGTTGGCTTGGCCCTGAGGATCAATCATCAAGGGCCTATAGAAACATAAACATCAAACATGAAAACTTTTTTGTCAAAATGCTTCAATAGTAGGGACATTGTAAGCAATCCCAAGACATAAGGGACATAAAGACACAACACTCACCATCTACGTGAATTACTGACAATAACACCATTGTCGATAGAGAAAGAGTCACTGGGAAGGCCTGCAATGTTCCATGCCCTGATCTTAATAGGATCTCCGAGGGTCTTACTGAGAGAGAAGTCATCTGACGATGGAATATTCTTTGACTACAGATTTTTAGGGAGGTGAAAAATTGATAAGAAGTAATTAGTTATTATGTCTAACTTTAATGACAGCAACTAATCAATATACTATAAATATGGAGCTGTGGACAGTTACTTTGCAGAGTTTGGTCCACAACTTGGTGCAGTCCTGTCTGAAGCTAGCGGTGAAAGCTCCCAGGTAGGCAATGACACCAGCAGCAATAAGAACATCCCCAGTCAGGTTATCATATATGTTCTGGAGGTCATCTGCTGCCTTAGACCACCTGAAGACAGAAATTATTTCGGTCAGTGGACTATTATAATTGTTATTACTGTAAGAAGTAATGCACCCTTAACATTTGTGCATAATCATCACCTGGTCTTCTCTCCACCGAGACCACTAATGAGTGTCTCAGCCCTCTCGGATTTCCTGGCACACAAATCCACCTGGTACTCCAGCTGAGCTTTCTCTTCTGTCTTTTCCTGAAAGGTTTTTTTAAGTGCAGCCAAACGGTCCTCCACCTCCTTCAGTTCTCCCCTTTTCTGGTCCAGCAGGGCCATAGTAGTGGCTAATGAAGACTGGGCCTCTGCAAGACTGGCCTTCTTAGGAGCCACAACCTAAAACCAGAGAGTGGGTAAAAATAAATAATGAGTTTTTAGCAAGTTTGCGCTTTCAGGAAAGACAACGAGAAATAATCAAACACGGAAAATATGCAAACACGGAAACACTGCACCTTAGCCTGCCCGTCATACATCTCCATTGCCTGTATCCACTTGCATAGTCCCTCTGCTGCAGAGGAGGCCTTTGCCACAATACTGGGGTTAAAGTCAGGATTAGTCATATACTCACTACGGATTTTTTGCATCACAGAGACCTGCAATCAACATAAATTTGAGTTTAAGTCAGAGCAAAATAAAAGTGTCTTCTTAGGAATGTATTTTCTCCAACACTCACAGGAATATTATCCTTGTCATATTCTTTCAGATCACGTAAAAAGTTCATATCATTCAATAGCTTCTTGCTTGGACCCCAATAGTCAAGAATCTAAAAAAAAAAAGACTCATTAAGATGTTAGCAAGTAGGATAGCAATTTTGCAATGTTAAGATTCATTTTTCCTTAGTCAAACCTTTTTCCACTGCCAGCTGGATCAGTTATCTTGTCTGGCTTTATGTCTTTCATCACACACACCGCACTCATCACCAACTTTACACCTGAAGGGGGATTTTTCATAGACTTCACAATCGTGATGTCTGAGGGCTGAAACAAAAAAAAGGAGTTCAACCTATTCAGTTGTCTAAAATGGTTTGAGTTGCTAAACTTGGTACAACTAAGCAGTACAGCTGAATGGTGCTGACCTTCAAAGTGTCCAAGGCAGAGAGAGCCGCCTCCAGAGCAGGGATGGCCTCAGCTAAGTCACTCTCACACTCATTCTTCAGGGCCTGAGCCTCACTTGCCTTTATAGCTGCTACCTCTTCATCAGCACGCACAACTTTGCTTTTTTCTTCCGCCTCCACTGATTCCACTTCAATCACCTAAAAGCAGTCACATTATATTATATATAAATGTAAGTGTATTATAATTGCATTTACTGTATACTGTCAACATAGTCAATGTTCAGGTTAATGAAAATGCTGATTATTTAGACACCTTCATAATTTTGAAGTTCTCTATCTTGGATTGTTCCAGTTTGGGCTGTAGATCTACCAGTTCCTGCTTCATCTCACCCACCTACACAAACACAGTGTTAACATATAACATGGCAAGGGCATGTTTTACAATAAAAATCAAAGAAAAAAAGCGGAGTTGTGTATACCTGAGATTCAGCAAAGGCAAGCTGGTCCAGGCCGTTGGTATACCTCTGTTTGGCTTTCATGACATTATCTCTTTTCTGAGTGAGCAGCAGACGGAAAGCTGCAATTAGTTCCAAGTAGGAAGTGGGTGTCACATAATTATGGCGACCAAGCTCTGAGAGAAATCTGAAATGAAAACAACAATGTAATTAAGGGTATATAAATATACCTTACATTTGAATATACAAGTTATAACTACATGTCATACCTCTCCGAGAGCTGTTGGGCAGACGTGTGGAATGTTTTACAGATGGGTATGACCTCCCGCCTCTCATTTTCATTCATCTCCAGTGATCCAGAAAGGAGTTGGCTACTCTCTCAAGGGCCTCCTCTGGCCAAGGCTGTCCAACAAAGAGACAGAAAGGATGGTGAGAATAGATACAAGAACATGAGCATGTAAATAAAGACGGGTGACATTGTTAAGAATAGTGTTTCTTTAATGAACATGTGTGTTTATGTTAGATTTTTTCTTCATTTGCTGTTATGAATGATAAATATTTTACTGACTGACACAGTGAAACACACATAGCTTGTAGTATTATTAATGTCTGCTCTATACAATATAGCTTACTGCAGATGCAATGATGACAATTAAGGCCTATATAGTACCTGAAACCAGTCAATGGTACAGCAATTGATAAGTGATGGAAACTGGCGCAGGCGATTTCGAAAGGCATCTCCAATAGGACTGAAGGCCACAACAATATGCAGGTTCTCCTTACAGCGTGCCACAAAGAATGCAAACAGAGTCAAAGGGCTCAACTCCAAACTCTTATTACCAGCCTGGGCAACAGGACGCACTGCCTAGACAGAGACAAATGATCTTTATGTTAAAATAATTAGTTGAAATGTCATATATAAATATATGTGAATACACAGGGCTTTTAAAAACGGTATAAAGTTCTTATAACCACCTACCTCCATGATCTCTTGCTTTTCATCTATAGCAAACAGATTGGGCACCTCTCCTGTGTTCAGGACACTGTCCACATCTTCAAGAAAAGCCTCATCTTTGATCTGGGCATCAGTTAGCAAGAACACTGTCTTCTGACCTTTAACCCCAGCATTTTTTAGCAGCATCTGTTATAAAACAGTAAGGAAAAGCAAGAAAACCGTCAAATTTGAAATTAAAAGCATGAGTTACATACATAAACATGAAACATTAAATAATATGACACTGTAGTTTGACATAAAGCATTAAACTAACTTTGAGGTCATCTCTCCACTCATTCATGCCATAGCTCTTCGAGATCTCAGGCTGGAACATGGTCATGTGGGCCATGGATGTGGCCAAACGTGTGATGGATTGGCGCCCGCTGCCACCCACTCCCACAAGCAGGGCATTTCCTCCCGGCTGCTTCAACACTCGACTGATGCGGGACAGATGTTCCAGGATGTAGCTACATAATGCAGATGTTTTTTTTTTTACTTAGTTAAACATTTTTAAAAGCTTTCTGTACAACAAATATTAAAACCCTAATAAAAAAAGTTGTTAATAACTAGCACAAGACAAATCATTTTACACTGCATATAACTGAACCATATTAAAGCTATTTACCGGAAGATGACAAGATTCATGCGATTTTTGTGCATCTGGTTGTATTCCTCAAGACAAGACTCCACCACCTGCGCAAAGCTCTCGATGGAGGGCACCTCAGCATACAGGCGCTCATCATCCTCCAGGTCAGGGTTCATGTAGTCACCGAACAGAAGATTACGCATGTCTTCCTCAACCAACTGGGACAGGAAGACATTTGAGGGCACCAATAAAAATTGATTAAAATAACACACATAGCAATAAAAGAAATCCTTGCATGTCCAGATTCTCTAGATTTAGTCTAGAGAAAAATATAAATCAAGCCTTACTTTATTTCCTTGTTTCAGGTGATCGAACACCTGGTCAAAAGACTCTTTGAAGTGATCTTTTACAATGCTGTTCATCAGCTGGTACAACCATGCTCGATCTTTGTCATCCACCAGACGGTCGTAGTAGACGCGGAAGACCTCGTGGACAAATAAACGTATCATAGTCTGCTTGTTCTCGAGAGACTCCTTTCTCAGCAGCAGGCAGCCTTGGATCACACGTGAGAAGTCTCGCAGGTTGAAAGTGTAGTGAGACTTTGCTGGAGTTGGGAGCAGATTCTCCATGGCTTTCTTATATACCTTCAAGAATTTTTAAGAGATACGATTGGTAAATCAATATTTCATATAGAAGTATTTTATCCACACTAGATGAACAGTTCTTTCATCAATATGTGTCTTAAGAGGACTCACTTCCATAGTAGCTGTCACTATTTGGTTCCCAAGAGTAAAGCAGTCAGGTGGAAATCCGTAGTTTTTGAGATAAAAGGCCACCACCTTGGAGAATATGCGAGTCATGGTGTCATCACTGAATGCATTAATGCTAAAAATGTTGAAATGACGCAGGAATCGAGATGTCACAGCATTCCTCCCACCGCCAGGGGGGCCCATGGCTGAGATGAGCTGGAGGTCGACAAGTGTGATCTGAGAGGTATCCTTTAGATCATACCTGCCCCAAAATAACAAATACGGTTTATATTTTTTAATATTTTTAAGCAGCAAATGTATTCCGCTTCCTTCATTATCGCTCTTGTTTTGATATAAAAATGGCTCATACCAGTTTCCATGATCTAAATACTGACGAAGAAGCTCCACAGGAGGCTGTGCCCCGAACTGTTCCAATGCAGGCATGTTCATGTCATCTACAAAAATGACACACTTCTTTCCCATGGGCGGCCCAAACACTCCCTTTCTTCTCTTGTCTAATCTGGACACGATGATGTTCTGGAACATGCAGTTAATACAGAATTGAGGACAGAAGATTAAAATATTTAAACTTTTTGTTGTTTGACACTCTCAGTCACGATTACTAAATGCTGACCTGGGTTTGATTAGCACTGGTGCGGGCTGAAAAATTAACGAAGAATGGTAAATAGCGGTCCTTGTCCAAATTGTTCATTAGTTTCTCCTTCACATATACTGACTTCCCAGTGCCAGTAGGACCAACAAACAAAAGGGGCCTGAGCAAAGTAAGAAAAGAATGAAATCCATTTTGTTAAGTTAAATGTAAATACATTCAGGTTAAAATGATTGAGTAATTGTCTATATGGTAAAGGGCGACGTAAAACAACAATTTCTAAATCCCTTTTGATATTTGTGTTAATCAGTGATACTGTGTTCTGTAAAAATAGTTACACTGCATAGGTGATGCAGAGGTCCAAGAGGTAGGTGTAGCGGACTGTGTCTATGGTGGGAACGATGATCTCCTGCACTTTGGTTTTTTCGTTCCCCAGGTTGACATTCTTGATGCCATCGTTCCAGTGAACCCATCGGCCTTTTCCTTTAAACTGTGTGAAAAATTTTAGTCTAATGCACAGATTTAAACACATGCGAGGCATCACTGAGTTATGCAGTTACACAATACCTCATAAAAATAGTCATACACGAGGCCTTTCTCATCCATTGGACACTCCCATTTTCCCACTGTGGCAGGGACTGGATGTTCTTCATTATTTCCTGCCACAATAACCCTGAAGAATTCACTAAACTTCTCTCTGCTGTCTGCATCACAGCTCCCGCCCACAGACCACACCAGAGAGAAAGCAAAAGCTGCCTATGATCATAAAGAAGGAGAATCTTACTCACCAATAAATTAAATGAAATAGAAACATGTGCAGGTACAGCACCATGCAATTGGTAAATGGTTGAATGAAACGAAGTTGGAATGCTATTCAAATTATATAAGCATTCAGTTTTTACCATGATCCACGTACGACTATTTTTATCCCCAGGATCCGTCTTTACAGGTTCAGTGAGCAGCATTTCAAAGAGGTGGCATAAAGACATCACGGTATTACTGTTGCTAGTGGGAACAACTTCCTGTAAATAAGACCACGATCCAGCATGACAAAACGCCCGTCTTTTAAACACAGGTATATGTAGATTTCTAAACACCGGGTTGTTCTAGGGCCTGTGGTTACTTACTCTGCACTGTTTACGCAGCATCTTAAGGGCAGGTGGCAGGAGCCAGTGGAAGAGCTCCAACAGTAGGGAGCGGCTGTCTGGGCTCTGCAGAGGATCAGGAAGGTTATTCATCCAGGAAATTACTAGGGGCTCCCAGCCCAACTGAGATGGTTCCATGTAAATCATACCACAACGACTGACTGTGGCTGGCTGTAATGGGAGAAACAATTACATTCTGTTAGTCTATATAGATACTATAACCTGATTAATTCTAGGTATTTATGATAGACACTGGGTTTGATGTTTGGAAGTTTAAAACCACATGGTACTAGTAACATCACAGTATGCAACACTGTTATGTAACCAAGACAAAGCTAATCATAGTACAGTTTAAAAATGTATTTGTCAATGCAAAAAAAAAAATTATGCGATGATAATTATATAGCTTATTCATTTCCATTTGGTTTTAATATTTTCCTCATGCTCCTATCCTGCATAACTTTCCAGAAGAAGCACTGAAAACCCATAAAATTTAAGACAAAATAATCAAAAGAGGATAAAAACTAATTTGCCAGAAACACGACATATTTCAGTTTGAAACATCTAACTTACAGAAGCCTGAGATAAATCCATTGCTTCGAAAATTAGACTCATCTGACTGGACATCTGGATGATCTCACCACTCATCAGGCACAACTGTGGAGGAAAGATAAAATGACAAGGCAAATATAAGAATTGTTACACAAAACGCAAACTGTATTTAAATATTAGAAGTTTTACTGTGTGTTATTAACTTTTTTGTTGTCATCAAGCACAGTGTTCATGCTTTCAATCCACAGTGTATCTATGGGGCCGTCAAAAACCACCCATTTACGGTCAGGCGTGGTAGTCGATGCAAACTCACGAAATGTGTTGGCCACAATCCCATCTGTCCACTAACGATGAGGAAAAACAAGCATTTACAAGTAAAAGGCTGTCACAAGTCTACATCAAATAGATGAAAGGTACGATTACGGTTATGATACAGGACAGGATCTAAATTGTTGGCCTACCTCATGGGAAACTGGATCAAACTGTCCAAAGAGCTGTCCCATGGTGATAGACTTTGGGTTCAGTGTCCTATAGATGACCTTTTCCTCTTCACCATAGCTTCTCTCATTCATTAGTGTCAGGGTGTCAGCGAGAACATGTAGCACTTTGGTCTTTCCAGCAAAAGGTTCTCCCACCAGCATGAACCTGGAAAAAAAAGAGTATCTTGATGTAATATAGGGATTTGAATATTCCTCTCAAGGCATCTAACAGCGATGTTCAATTCTGTATAAATTCAATCACAGTAATCAAGGTATCAAAATATTGTAACAAGAGAATGTGAAATAAACATACCCATGTCTGACTATCATCATCTCATATGTCTGGATCATCTTTTGTAAAAATGTTTCTGTCGACTGTACATTGCGATTTTTACAGCATTCTGCAGCAGCCTCCAGAAACAGCTGATGAAGATGGAAAAACATTTTAAAATCATTAAGTAAGCATTCTTAGATTTAGCACAAAAATCAGAGGTAATAACATCTGACCTGATAGTCAGCCTCAGGGAGGGAGATGCCTGGGAACAAATCGCTGGTGATTCCATTGAATAGTGCAATATCATGGAAAAGAAATTTGGGCTCATTAACATCCTTTATGGATCTCAGGAGCTGAACGTTGTCACATGTGGAAAAGGTGAAAGAATCAAAGACTGCAAATCAACTGACAAAAGTGAACAATCAGAATGTATAGTTTGGACAAGTGTTACGCAAATTAATTAATTCAGCCCAAATACCAGTATGTCCTCATTCTCCTCAGGAAACTTGAGCTTAAGGTTCCCTGCAGCAACAAGTACAGCTTTGACAGCCCTCATGCCATAATCATAATGGAACTGAGAGGAGAGCTGCTCAGAGCAGAGCCTGTACGTCATCACAATCTTTACAGACAGTGGTTTGGCATTGAGGAAGCCATATGAATAAAGAGAAATCTCTGCTATCAGTGCATAGTTGGGGACCATCATAGCCACTGTTCGGAACAAAACCTGCGAAGAAAATGACATAAATCTGTTATCATCAATGTTGGATATTATCACATTTCTTATATTTTTTTATGTATACTGAATTTAATTAAAAGCACACTCAGTGCATCAAAGTATAAAGAGATTTGATTCTGATTAGCCATGGTGACTATTCAAAATCTAATTAACACAATAGACAATCCATTGTAGTAGGTTAACAAAATATACTTATAACGGCTTATGCTAAAGCCACAAGGTCTAATAAAATACTTCAGGAGTAAAGACCTTAAGATTGTCAGGGAGCTCTGAGCGTCCTGCATAGCCAGGGTTCATTGTGATGGACACAAAGCAGTTGGGGTTGAGTTTAAGCATGGTTCCTTCAAAGTCAAAGTACTCCAGCTTCAGCTCAATGGCCCTCTGGATGCAGAGTACTTGCTGGGCCACTACCGAAAGCACCTCCAATTCAATACGGTTGAACTCATCGAAGCACGCCCATGCTCCAGAAGAAGCCAGACCCTTAAAAAACTTTATGAAATTATACCAAAATAGTTAATAAATGACGTTTTGCATTCCTAACTACAGCTTTAGAGCTACAAACATATTTTTAAAAAATTCTGCTGGTGTTACTTTGCCCATAGCCAGGTAATCGAGTCCATCAGAGCAGTTGAAGACGACACACTGCACAGCTAGAGCTTTAGCTAGATCTTTGGTGGTTTCAGTTTTTCCTGTTCCAGCTGGACCCTCAGGTGCACCACCCAGATTCAGATAGAAAGCTCCAATCTAAACAGAAGCAGGGTTTTAAAATTGTAGAATAAAATAAGTGATCTAAAAATATATAAAAATAAGTTAATTTGGCTAATAAGTTACTAGGGTTCTGTAGCATCTGTCCGTCAGTGGAGTGATGACCAGACGTGGTGAGTTCCCCAGGTACTCGTAGGCATACTTGACGTCACAATTGATTATGCGAACACGGACGTTGTCATTGCTCCAATAATAACGTAGCTGGGCTAGCCATTGGAAGTCTGTTTCACGTGATACACCTGTTAATATCAGACAATACATTTATTATACAAGTATAATGCAATTATAAGTATTTTTTTTGTCTTTAATTTATTTGGCAAGTTTCTTTTCCTTTTTATTAACTCTGAGTTTTGTGATATGTAGTACCTTTCTCAACAAGCTCCATCACTACATCCCTGGCATGGACATCGATTGTGACCAGTGCTCCTAAAGTGATTCGTGTTTGTTTGGGTAGTTTCCCTCTCACCAGCTCCACAATATCATTTAGCTGCCTCTGGAGTTGCTGATAGTAGTCTTTCAAGCCCTACAGACAACAAAACCTAAGTTACTTATTCAAAGCCTGTTAAAATGCCATGCTGATATAAAAATACATTTTAATATTATCTAGGAATTTTTACATCGAAATCATCTTGAGAAAAACAATGAATGAGTAATTCATTCAGTGAATAAATAAGCTGCATTCATTTAGCTGTGATGTTAGCATTTTAAAACAATGTGCAGCAAAAAACCTACATCAGGCCCTCCTCTGATGGCTTGATGGACCTCCAAAGTCCAGAAAATCTGGGAAGTGCAAAGCACCACCTGCCCTGGCCAATCCTTGACCCACTGACTGCGTGCAGTTTCAGCATAAGCCTGTCAATATGACAAAACTCAAGACTATTCAGATGTCATCTACACACAATATGTTGGTACTTGAGTTGATAGGTTGCAGTACTGTGCATTATTTGAAGTAAAGGTAATATTGAACCCACCAATCTGGATCGTGCTACTACATCTCGAACACTGCGAAGCATCACATCCTCCACCTGCACCAACCACTTCTCCACAGCTCCTTTAGCTTCGCTTGTGGAGATGAGCTGGATTAGCTGGACACGCTCCCCTTCACCACTATACATAGCCTGTCCATAAAAAGTTTTGTAAGTTTAACATAACCTGGCTCCATGTTGTATTAACAATCCGTGTGATTGCCTTGCCTGGATATCCAGATTGGGTAGAAAGTCCAATTTGGAAATACCCTCAAAGCATTTTTTTAGATGGGGCTGAACACGCAATGGGTCCTTGGTCTCAGACAGAATCTCCAGCATTTCATCATTGGATAAGAAGAAGAACCTGACAGTGGTAATATTACCAAGTATTAAAATATGTGACTACAAAAAATTAAAGACAAGCACTGAAGAGGCTCTTTGTTTACCGTGGGAAAAAGAGACGCTTCTTCTCCAGATAGGCATTCAGCCCTTTCATGATAATCTCCAGGAGGTTGTTGGAATTTTGCAGTTTCTCTAGCAAACCAGGCAGTGAGGTTGCTGGTAGAATCTGTTCACAAATGATCAGTTACAACTCAAAAAATATATCTTTAACATTTTTGTTCAGGAAATGTGATTAAAAGCTACTTTCACAAGTACCTGACAGTCCTTCACACAGTGTCTCATGATTTCTTTCCAGGTTTTGTCAACAGTTTGGAAAAGGCGTCCCTCCTCTGGAATCTGCTGCAGGATGTCCTGCGATGAGAAGATGGGCTCCAGGTAAAGCCACTGAGCCTGCACCTTCAGCCATTCATCGATGGTGTCTTGAATACGAAGGAGACGCTCCTCCCACAGCTAATGTCAAACAACAAACTGTTCAGCTTTGCAGGACTGGGTATTGTCAGACTCAAAACTCTGCCGACCGGTAGAACTGTTATGCAAATTGTGTATTTACTCATGATCATTAGTTAAACAGGCCAAAACTTGAAGCCAACCTTGATCTCAGTTTCAAAGGGTTTGATGAACGGTGAGCCTCTCATAGTTTGGGTCTTTACTATCTGGTCATCTAACATTGTCTGAATCTCATCCAAGGAGGTCAGGATGGACACTCCTGTCTCCCTGTAAGGTTGGTGGTGGAAAGAAACATTATCCCAAATATGCACCATGGTTTGCATAGCCCTCTCCAGGGAGAACTCCTGTGGAGAGACAAAGTGTGTGCTTGAACATTCAACACAGATTTGGTGTTCAGTTAAATGCTATTAAAAAAATCTGTCATGTCAGTTCATACTTTACTAGCAGCTGCACTGATAGACTCAAACTGTTCCAGGTGAGGAGTCAGGTTTAGTTTGAGAACTTTGTGTAGCCTAGTACTAGAGTCAGGAGTGAGATTGTACCCCACTATCGCTGACATCTGTTCCCAGTGGCGTGCTTTAATACCTGGATTGCACAAGATGGAAACTAGAGGAATATGTTCCTGTTGACACAAGCATATTTCCCACAATGGTTTAGCATCAGCACATAAGAGTCACACAAGACTTGATTGGTAAGCTTCTTTAGGAAAAAAAGTTACATACAATACCTTGAATTTATTAATCTGCTTCATTACAGTGGAGCACAAATGTAATGTGGGTTGCTCTTGTTTCCTTGAATCTTCATCACCAGGCTGTTGATGAGTTTTCCCAGACATCTTCTCCATCTCTTGCTCAGCCCTAGTCTGTTTCTTTTGGAAGAACTTCAGCATCTTGAAGATCTCCTTGAGGAACTCATCCACTTTGACCTCCATGCTCTCCCCATCTAGGTCTAGGAAAGAACCATTCATCCATCTAAACACAAAGTGGAAAAAAACACGATGAAGGTATTTATGAAAAATTCAAACAGAACACATAGCAAAGTAAAAACAGACCTGTCCTCTGTGCGCTGCCACTTCAGCACGAGTCCAAACAGCTTCTGATACGGATCAATGGTCTCTTTGATCACCTCAACTTCTGGGTAAGATGTTAGGTCCCAATTATAGAAGGCCTCTCCTTTGTTAATGATGGCAATTTCCTCCTCACCCTCCTGCAGAAGTTTCTGGACTGTTCTGACATCTGCAACATACTGCCCAAAGAGTCACAAAAAATAAATGAACCAGAAACGTTCTAATGTAAAAATATAAACATATTGTGATCTTAAAGTGGCAAAAAGATAATGCTCCTTACTAAAAAACTAAATTGATTTTTATTGTCTTGTTGGATTATATGTTATATATCATATATAACTTTGGTTCATTAAAGTATGCTTGTTTGCTTTCTTGCCAAGGACTTGGATGAGAATATGTAGCAGCTGTTATCTTAGCTTAGCATAAAAGTTTTAGCCCGGACATGCCTTAACATAACAAAACCAACACTTATAAAGCCCACAGTAAGCTTTAGGTGTGCTGGTAGGCAGGCTTTCTATCTTTGAACTGTTTCCATTCATGGGGGATGAAATACTTATTTCTTGAAATGAAACATTTCTTTTCAGGTTATTTTTAAGTACTGATGACACCGTACCCGCTGCATCATATCCAGCTCGGAGTAATGCGGGAGCTCCTCTATCCTGCGTCCCAGCTTCTCCAGTTGTACCATTAATCTTTCTCTTTTAGCAAGCAGCTCCTGCTCCCCCTTCTGCTTGGCTCTATGCATTACCTAGAAAATAACATAACTGTCCTGAACCAGGTCATCATTAAAAGTCCTTCACAATATACTTTTGTATGCAGACATTGATGCATTACCTCCTCATTGAGTTCAAAGACATTGAGGATCTTTTGAGGCCAGAGAAAGACAGTTGAATTAAGCTCCAGATCATGTGGTTCAATCATGTGGACATCCAAGAGGTAAACCAGTCTGCAATAGGCTTCCTGTGATAACACAACAAGGTAGTAATTAATATTGAATATCATGCATAGGATACAGGTAGCAGGTAGAAGAAACCATCGGGAAACTCACTTTTATTTTTTCATTAAGTTCTGCGATGCCCTTTGTCTTGGTGAAATTTACGTAATCGATCATGTTAGCCATGTCTTCTATATTCTCTGGAACCTGCAAAGCTTTTTCTTTGATGGCTTCAAATTCAGAGCAGATCCTTTGAATAGGCACAACAATTATTAAACATTCATCACAATGTAAGCATGGACAAAATGGGACAACCCTGTTTGAGTATCATACAGGAACTGACTTACAGCAGATTCTGCTCACGGTGGCTGGTAATTAGTTTCTTCAAAAGTATTTCAGCATAGCTTTTGGCTTTGTTGGCCAATCCTTGTTTCAGCTCTTCGCAGTCCAGGTGGACCATGGTGAAGTAAGCTTTTGCTGGGAGGCTGATAATTTCCTTTGAAAGCGCACGAAACTCCTCCACTTGCTTTAAAAACAGTAACATTACAAATGAGCAGTCATTGGGAATCTGGCAACAAAGCAAGAATACGCATATAAGTTAAAAAAATTTACTTTATAATTTCTATTTTTACCTTAGTATACTCGTCAAAAGAGTGCTCCTCCTCAACAAAAAACTTTACTCGAGCCTGTGCAGTTCCATTAACTAGCCAGTTATAGTTGTCAACTATGAAGTAAAGTAGATAAGTCTAAGACAGTATTTTATTAAAGTAGATAAACTGCATTAAAGTGAATGTGTAAAGATGGAAAATTTTAAATGATGAAAAAATATAAAACACTACCATAATGCTGGAAATGTTTTTCCGGTTCCTCCAGATTCTTGTACATAGCGTTCTTTACAGTGACCGTAGCCCAAGCAATGATGTGATCAGCCACCTTGGCGTCCACAAATAAAGATGTGGCTTGTGTCAACCATGACGGGACCGTCTGTACTTTCTGCGAATCAATATTATAGATATCAGTACTAGCTCAAAATAGATTTTAACATAGAAAATGTTCCATAGTGACTACAGCACTTAATCTTACTTGCAAAGTATTTGTGATAGCCACAAGAATACCCAAAACATCAGCCTCCAGATCTTGTGGCGTAGGGTAAATTTCCATCTTTTCATCATCAAATGTCAAGGCCATTCGGAAAAGGGGCAAGTGGTGGTGATTGCTTGGATCGAACAGATTGACAAACTCCTCTATGGTTGTGTGAAGCAGCGATTTCAGCTAGATATTTACAAAAGAAAAAAGGTGCATGAGCATGGCTCTCTCTCTGTATTCAAGGAACACATATTCACAGAACACATACACACGTTCAACAAAAAATCTATAACTTATTGCAGTATTTCTGAGTAATTAGTTTCCAATGTTGCTAAATTTACAATGTAAGCTGAACCAAAGACACAAACCTTGACACAGTTCAGTTGTCTGTTTACGTCAAAAAAGTGGCTTGCAAAAAACACATTGTATTATGGCCATAGCTAAGAACTGTCTACAATTAGTGTAATAACCTTCATTTAAATTTGAAAGAGCCCATTTCACACTTTTAAAAAATGTTTAGTATTCCACCTGATTGGAGATGAGGGTTGATGCACAGTTGTAAAAAGCATCCAATTTCTCCTCTTTAACTGCTTTCAGTGTTTCTTCATTGGTTAGTAAATGGATAATTTTGGGAAACCAGGTATTCATGATTCGATCTTCTGTCTTCTTACACTCCAGTACCACTGTGTTCTGTAGACTCTTACAATCAACAGGCCCTGAAGCTCTGAACCAACAAAAACCAAAATGAACTTTAAAAGAAAGTTGAGCAAATCATCAGGTGTGTTGAACTTATTTTCCATATTTAGCAGCGCCATGTTACACTCTTTACTTTCCTTACCTGCATCCTGTAAGATCAACCAGGACCAGTGGAGAAAATGTACTGTAGCTAATATCCAAGACAGTTTGCATTACTGGATGAAGAATGTGCAAATTTGTTTTTATCATCTTGCAGCTTTTCATAAAGCTATCGTGCCAAGGTTGGGAGAAGTCAAGGACTCTGCAAAAGATCAGGAAGGTGTTTTACAATTATCAAGACTAGCCACTTTTTGGTTATTGTACATAAACTATTTACATTTATTAGACACTCACTTTGGTTGCGCAGCTGTTTGTTTTTCTGAAACAGCTGATTCCATTAGTGGATTCCTTAGCGTTGTGTCGACTAAATAGATAAAATAGGACATAATGACATATGGGTTATTTGTAGTCTACATACATTTTGCAAGCATAGATAGTCATTCAGACAAATACTACTGACAATACCTGTGTGCTTGACAATCACAGTGCGAAAGTCATTGCTGACTTCCAAGCAGAGTTCCTGTAGGAGATTATTTATCTTAGGGTTCTCTTTAAGCTTAGGTGGGACCCTGGAAACAATGGAATCCAACCACTGCTGTTTGATTGGAGCAAATGGATGACTCTCCACACACTGCTTTAGGAACATGTAGTTCATCTGCAAAGGGCACAATAAAATAAGTGAGGTATGACATGGGTTTTAGTCTCTGAAAAGACAAAGACAAAAAGAAACTCACCTTACGCTTCTGCTCCTTACTAATAATCTGTAAAACAGGCAAGTATTGAAATGTTTTATCTTACACTATAAAATGTGTTTTAATAAACTTAAATTAAAATGTATTCAGAGATAAAAATCATACAGAAGGTGGGAACTGTGGCTCTGGGGACTGACTGCGCATTTCTCTCCTCTCATTGCTCTGTCTGTAAGCGTCCATTGCTCTAGACACCCTGGAATAATGTATTCAACAATCAAAAGTCATATTGACTATGAAACTCAATGACCTAAATAATTATTTTAAAAAATCCCACTGAAAATTTATAGTGGCATCATTCTTCTGTGCTGTGGCTATCAATGAAGCCTTGGCCTTCAGTGATTAAGCTGGAAACATACAGTATCGTATGGAGTTGCTGTCGTTGCTCTTTACTTCTTCTGTGCTTCAGCAGCTTCTTGTGAGCCGCAAGCTTCTGCACCATCTCCTGCGCCGCCGCGGCCTCCTCCAGCTCTTCCCGCTGCTCCATGGCTTCAATCGGAGGCAGAACTGGGAACTTTGACCTGCCCTTTGACGCTGGGGCTTTGAAAAGGCCAGAAGACGTAGCCATCTCTAGCAACAAGCTATTAGACAGAACCAGAGGCAAAGACAAACTGCAGCTAATTAACACCGGTGGTAAGTTAACGCTACGCTAGTTGACTTAGAGTTAGCAGGTCATCTTACCTGTTGGTCCATTTAATATCTTCTATCTTAGATAGTTGAAAACGCCAGTGTCATTTTATTGAGAGTGAGTGAAGTAGAAGCAGTGTTACTATAGAAACAGTAAACGAGGCAACCTTTGGGGAAGTAGGCGGGGCTTGTCATGTTTATGTGTGTCGCGACTCAAATAATTCACAATTGAAATAAAAGATAACGTATATTCAAACGGTAGGATTGTAATAATATAGTTTCTGGAGGTTTTTCTCCTCCTCTCCAGATCCTTAGGTCCTCCGTAAATATGTGAGATAAATATAATCAGAAATATACAGCCTACCTAAATTATTAAACGGAACGCTATTTATTAAAAAACTAATTGTGACGGCCATGCAATTATATATTTTATAACATTATAATATAACTAGTGATAGATATATCCAGATCTAGCCATCTATCTAGCTCTCTTTATTGCTAAAGAATATAACTGTTCAGGCTCAGTAACATTTCCAATAATTTACGATTATATATGTGTGTAGGTGTATATTCTCTTTCCCACACATCCATTAATGGGCTCACTTTTTTTTTTTTTTTTTTTTTTTGAGGAGGCGGTGTATAGTATTAACGCTATGACGTTTACGACACCGGAAATCGGTGAGAGGAAGGAAAAGAAGAAGAAGAAGAGGATGCCCCTCCCCCTCGCTAGCTAGCTAGCTACTGCTGGGAGGTAGCGACAAATCCTGCAGGTATTAAAAATAAAGTAATTGTTGTCTTTTTACAGGACACTATTTGTATACGAATAGAATATAATGAATCGGTATCCTAATTGATCCGTATTTGTCTAACGTTATTTGTTAGAAATGCACAGAAAGGCACAGATATTGTCTTTGTTTTGATCCGTGTTGACGACAGTCAGGCTTCAATGTTGTGCTTTTATCCAAGGCCCTACGTGGAGCCGCTTATGTTTCCGGGGCCATGTTGCTGTCAACCTAAAGAGCTAATTTCCAAAACAGTTACAACGTTACATAATGTTCCTACCACGAGTTTGGTAGTCTCCGTGTCTGTAATGTCATTCCGCCAAATAATAATCTTCAACTTTTTATTCACCCTTAGGATATTATCATAATGAGTTATGCAGAGAAGCCAGAGGATATAACAAGGGAAGACTGGATGGACAAACTCAACAACGTCCACATTCAGAGAGCCGATATGAACAGGCTCATTATGAACTACCTTGTGACAGGTGATATTACGATTTTCGTGTTACTCAAAGTTTGTTTTAATTGTCCAATAATAATGTGAAGTGTGCAAGAATTGACCACGTTGTATTTTTAACAGAGGGCTTCAAGGAGGCAGCTGAGAAGTTTCGGATGGAGTCTGGAATAGAGCCTAGTGTAGATTTGGATTCCCTAGATGAAAGGATCAAAATCAGGGAGATGATCTTAAAGGGACAGATCCAGGATGCCATTGCGCTGATCAACAGTCTGCACCCAGAACTGCTGGATACCAATCGTTACCTCTACTTTCACTTACAGGTAATGCAAAAAAGTCCCCTAATAAAACAGACATGTGAGCTTTGTACATGGTAATCTAATTTGCATTGCCGGTCCTACAGTTTTTTTATGTTAATTTCCTGTTGCATCCTCTGCACATGTGTGTTTGCAGCAACAGCATCTGATTGAGCTGATTCGTTTGAGGGAGACTGAAGCTGCCCTTGAATTTGCACAGTCTCAGTTAGCAGAGCAGGGAGAAGAAAGCCGAGAATGTCTGACCGAAATGGAGAGGACACTGGCCCTGCTGGCATTTGACAACCCAGAGGAGTCACCTTTTGGAGATCTGCTCAATATGATGCAGAGGCAAAAGGTAGAGTCAGCATTCTATTTGCTTCTTATGTTGTGTTTTTATCTTTGTCTGCTCAATAACACTACCTCATTAATACATTAGGATATAAGAAAATAATATTAATAAACTGCATGTCACAGTTCACAATCTCATACTAAACTAAAAACCTACATTACTTGCAGCATGAGGACACTATTGTTTTAAGGGACATTTCCAAGAGTGTAACATTTTTATACCTTTGTCTTTCAGGTTTGGAGTGAAGTGAATCAGTGCGTGCTAGACTATGAAAACAGAGAGTCAACACCCAAGCTGGCCAAGCTTCTGAAGCTGTTGCTGTGGGCTCAAAATGAACTTGACCAAAAGAAAGTAAAGTATCCAAAAATGACAGACCTCAGCAAGGGAACAATTGAAGACCCAAAATAAGGAGCAGGAGTGAAAACATACCACAGCATTAACAAATGGACGCATTTCTTTTATCTATTTATATCCCAAGAAATTGAGTCATATAGAGTTCAACCTTTTCTTTTTTGTAAGGGTTGCTTTTTGATACTTTAATGTAGAATGGACAAACTGGACTGACAGAATTTTATGGTTGGCATACTAAAATAACATACAGTTATTTTACTTGGTATTATAAGTTACGTATTGGTTTATATAAAATCAGTATACTCCAGTTACACTAGTTTTTCTGTCTGTTGGCAGGGAAGTTGTTGACATAGGAGGGTGTGAATAAAGCCTAAATTAGGCTGTCACTTTCTGTGTGTGTGCAGGTGTGTGTGTTTGACCACACAGAAAGGGTTTGATGTTCAGGGAATATGGTTGGCTAAGTGTGCACTGCCTCAAATAAACTTGCTTTTTCTTTACAAAAAACACAATCATTGCCGCTAGTCATGTTTCAACTGGTACACTATGTGATGGCAGTAGCCAAAGCAGGAAATTTGGGATATTTAAAACTACTGTGACGTTGAGAGGTATTCTTTGTTATTGTGTTGTATTATTGCTTACCGTTATAAAATATTAACCAGGCTCTACATCATAGTAGCAATTAACAGGAAGGGCAAGGCAAAAATCCTGGAACGCTATAAACTTTGCAGTGTACTTTGACTGTGCAAGCCTCAGTTCCTGTTATAAAATAACACAGGTGATATTCAAATATGTGAATGGGTGCATCTACAGACATGGAGACCTTTTTACTGATGGATCATTTACATGTATGGCATAAATAGCTCTGATGTGCTTGAATTGCTATTAACAATAAAAGTGGATTTTTCAACTAGGCATGTTATAAAGTACTTTAAAGCTCGGTTAGTTTTTAAAAATTTCAAATGCAGTTAAAGAGGTGGTAAGAAGATATGTGCATTTATTGAAGCATTTCCCAAACACATTTCACTAAGTCAAACAGGAATATCGCACTTTTAACTTTAAGTACGGTTACTTTAAGTAGTAATAAGTTCATCACGTTTTGTACATTATAAATCTGTAAAATATAAACTGAAACAGCCCAAATATGGTCCAATATGACCTTGTAAATTGGTAAAGTACCTGAGACTATTAGTAATTTTACTTTAACTTCATAATGAAGGCTATATTTATCTGTCCATGCCCATGGACCCAGGTTCTCACTGTCCACTCATGCTCCCATCTTTTTACTTTAAATAAAGTGGAATACATTCATATTTTTATTCTTTTGTATTTCACACTGCAGTGACCCTTCCATCAGCACACACACAGCTGCCCAAAGTTGTGCTGAATGCAGTAGCATTATATAACAATCGGCTGCTAAGTCAAGTAGCCGGAGGCAGACGGACACCACTGCGCACATCTGCCCCGCAGCTGCTCGTCGGCGCGGGCTCCATCACGGACCGAACCGGCGAGGACAGGTCAGCAGCAGCGGAACGTTACGTCCCCGGAGCTGCCTCCATGCTCCCAGAGACGACGCAGTTAAAAGCGGCTCCACTTTCTACATATTGCACCGTCATGACTGGAGAGAGGCCGGAGCCAGACGCGTCTCTCTGGCGACATGGATGATGCTCCGACGGATGGAAGTCCCGACCGCCTTGGCGTTGAAACACTTCCTGATTAACCCTGCCGATCAGAAGCAGAAGTGCGTGGCGGGCAGCAGGAGGAGGAGGCTGGGCAGAGAAACTGACACGTGGATCACTCCTCCCGGGGCATCAGGAAAAACAGTCTCGCTCCTCTAGCTCGCCTGCGTTCCTGTTAGTCCGGTCCTTCAGGTGCACGGATTTCTACATCGAAATCTCGAGATATGTTTTCGCAAACTCTTCATGCAAAGGTTCGGTTACTTTTCTGACTCGTCGACCGGAAAGAGGTTGAAAGTAACTAAAGCGTTTTGGAAAGGAAGCTGCCGTTATCTCGCGTTGAATGGCCGTAATTCAAAAATATGGCAAGAACTATAGTCCAGATTTGGTCGGTCACAAGGAAAACCCTCCGTCGGACAAGATCGGACTCGCTGGATGTCACAAGAAGTGGCCTGAACACAACACGCACTGGTCCAGGTAACACTTGTACACACCGCCATACTTCTCACCGTGACAGAGACGCATTCACGGCTGCGATCTCGGCATGTTCGCAGCCCGATGGGCTCACAGACCCGAACCCCGAGGATCCCGGTGACAGCCACGACCTGTACTGACACTTTTCACCAACTCTGTGTCCTGATGAGCTTTAACGACGACCTGCACCAGCAGCTGCATTAAGTCACTGATGCTTTGTGAAAAGTAGCTTCACCTCTGGCTTTCACTGTATCTGAGAGGGAAATGACACGTATCATATTGATCATGGCTCAGTCCCACATTTCAGATGTAGTTACACTGCAGGTACAAACGAAGGAAGGAACTAGATTTTTTTTTAAAAGTTCAACAAATATTAGTAATTATTATGAATGCACCGATCCAACTCTCAAAGCAATTTCTGCACTTTTAGGGAACTGTGCTTGTTCCTTATTTATTACTTAAGCATAACTGACATATATTAGAAAGCGCTCTAGCCGTTGCTGAATGCACAGCAGTTAGTGGGCAAACAAGCTGTGGGATTTAGTTCCCTGCACCAGTTTAAGTCCAAAGTTTGTTTCCAAATGTTGATTTTGTTTAACCAGCCTTCAGTCAACCCCCTCTGCTCCTGTGCAGGCCAGTGGCGAGGATATGGACAGTGGTGCTGCTGCTTGGGACGTGCCTCCTCTACTGTGCCCGTGTGGCAATGCCCATCTGTGCCGTCAGCATGGCAGAGCAGTTCAGTTGGACCAAGAGGGAGTCCGGCATGGTGCTGGGCAGCTTCTTCTGGGGCTACTGCTTCACCCAGGTGCTCGGAGGCTACGTCAGTGACCGGTGGGAAACACTTAACTGTCCTGTTGAGAGATAACATTGCTCTGAACTCAGTGTATTCTTGTGTCTGCACAGATGTGATGGTGACAGATAACAGAGATGCTAGTTGCCACCTGTTTTAACTTCGGCATCATTTGCATAAGATGATAACTAATGGAAACAGCTCTGTGTTTGCTCACTCTGAACAGGAAATGTTTTCTTTGGTATTCTGCTCTTATACACTATGAATCTACAGGACTTAGTCTATGAGCAGATATAGCACAAACTGTCCACAGAGCTTAATTTTCCTTTTTATACATGTGACAAAGACCACCAGTGTTTTTGAGAGATGAAATATCTCACAGCCTTTAGGTGATGTAAGTGGCTCTTGAAACAGTCAGAAGCTAAAGTTAATCCAGTCTGTGTCCCATGTTCACAGTGTGGGGGGTGAGAAGGTCCTCCTGCTGTCTGCAGCAGCCTGGGGGTCGATGACAGCCTTCACTCCCATCCTGGCCCACTTCTGCTCTCAGCCCATCCTCTCCATGACTCTGGCACGCTTCCTCATGGGCCTCTTGCAAGGTGAGATGGAAGGCTTTCAATCAATTGCATCTTGAAGTTACTGTAACGAACTGTAAGTCAGTGAGGTGAAACATGACTCTCAAGGATTTTTGTTCCTTGCAGACCCTGGGGGGGGGGGCAGTTGTTTCAGGAACTGGGGAGGATATGGATATTCAAAGTGTTCAAATTGAAGGGGAATTAAATAATAAGTATTTGTTTTAGACTTTGTCAATTTCTTATCTTTATTTTCTTTAAACATTTTTAAGATTAATTTGTCATTTTGCGCTGCATTCCATTACAAAATCCAAGTTCCCTTTAAAACCTGCATCCACTGCAACATACAACCTAGTGAAACTGAGATCACTGTCACGTCACTGAGGATTTTCATGCTCACATTTTCTTATGCGAGGGGATCAAAATGCTTCTTCTGTTGGCTGTCGACTTGATAGGAATTGCTCTTCAATGATTGTTTTCTGCTTCGATTTAAGGAGTTCATTACCCCTCTCTTGCGAGTCTGTGCTCTCAAAAGGTGGTGGAAAGCGAGCGAGGCTTCCTCATGAGCACTGTGGGTAGTGGCTCCTATCTGGGGTGAGTCAAGTGTTACGCAATGAATGGGGAATGGTGGGAAAGTGCTAGAAAAGTCTCAGTTGTAAAATGTAACGAGGAGATGTTCAGCTGTATTCATTGTGATCCTGCAATCACTTATATATTTATAAAATAATATTAGTATTATGTGTGTCTACAGACAGCCTGCAATTTCTTTTGTTAGTTTTTGTCATTCAGCTGTATCTGCCCACCCTGTGTCTTATCGTGACCTTGTGTTTCAGCACCCTTGTGATTGGAGGGGCTGGCTCACTCATGTTGGACCTGTATGGCTGGCAGAGCGTTTTCTACGTCTCAGGGCTTCTCTCAGTCCTGTGGGCCTACTGCATGTGGAAATACCTGCTGAAGGGAGAAGGTGAGGGAGACTTTAACTGTGACACAGCCGGATCTGCTGTGTCACTGCATGCTCTTATCTTCCAGCAGCCTATTTGTAATAATCAGAGTCAGTGTCCGTTCAGATTGCCCATGTCTGTGTTCATCTGTTTTTCCAGGGCCTATCATCACCCTCGAGTCCCTGGGAAGTGGCGGACCCAGTCCAAACTGTCTAAGAGACACTGGTTACGGCTCTTCAAACAACCTGCTGTTTGGTGAGATAAAGATGAAAAATGTGCATTTTGTCTGCACCTTTTTGTGGATGTGTACATGTGCAGCTCTTTTGTTCATATGTAAAGCTATTTGTTTGTCTTTCATATTAACATGAGGGAGTGACTATATTTTTGAGTCAGGAAATTCCACTATAATCCTGTGGCTGGTTGCTACATACAAAACTCTGGATGGCTTATTGCATGGGTTTTGCAACCATTGAATCCTATTTCTGTGGTTGTAAATAGGACAATCTGAGGAATCATTTAGGAAGGAGAATGCAGAATCGTATAGAAACTTGAGTTGTGACCATTTGTAATGCAGTAAGGAGGAACAGCAATATGTGCTCAGCTGTCAGTGCAAGGCTCGGATGTTAGGTTCTTCCAGTCTCTTTCGATGGTTTAGAAATTATATACAGTAACCAGTTTTATTTGATGTGTCTGACCCACCCTGGTATGTGTAAATGTAGTCTCAGTGCACAGATTTGACAGTTTGTCTCTCTTCATTTCCCCGACCAGTGCCGTGATCATTACACACCTTTGCACAGCGAGCACCTTCTTCACTCTTTTGTCATGGCTGCCAACTTTCTTTAAAGACACTTTCCCTGATGCCAAGGTAACTGCATCATCTTTTTGTCCTTATTTTTGACCACACATTTAACCTGAAGATTACTGGAAAAAATAGGGTCATAATGTATGTTTTGATGTTGAGAATTTAGCATGTCAAGCATCGTGGTTTTCTTATGTTAGGGGCAAACCCATGATGCTGATTAACTCTAAACAAAAAGTGCAGCTGAGTTTAATATAGCTTTACAGAATGTTACCAAATTCATTCTGATAGACCCTATGAAACATTTTTTGCAAGTCCACCTAGTTGATGCTTTGTTTCATCCTCATATTTTTTGCCAATACAATAGTCGTTGAGATAATATGCTAAATAATAAAAGCATTACATGGATTGGGTGTGGTAGTGAAACGTTTAGGCGAATCATTCTGGGTATTATGAATATCTGTACTAAAAGTCATAACAGTTCACCCATCAAAAAAAAAAAGATTTCAGTTTAAACCAAAGTGGTAAACCAACCCTAACAGTGTGACTAAAAATACAGTGGACATGTACTTCACACAACACTTGATGTTCTCTGCTGCATCAAGTTCATTGCTGATCAGAAAGTGTGTTTTTCGTCCAGGGTTGGGTGTTTAATGTCATTCCCTGGTTGGTGGCCATACCCTCCTCCCTCTTCAGTGGCTGCCTATCTGACCACCTCATCAGCCAAGGTAGAGCAAATATATTTAAATATAAATAAGTTAAATATAAGTGATTAGTGATAAAGCAGCTTCCTGTTCTAATTTCTGTCTTGGTTCCTCGTAGGGTTTGACACAGCCTCAGTAAGGAAGTCGATGCAGGTACAATATTTGAAGGATGCGTTATCATTTCCTGTTAACTGTTAAATCCCATAGTGGATTTTTTTCCGCTCTATCAAACATTGTATGACTGTCCTCTTTCCTCTGTAAACATGTACATAATGGACTGTGATGTGTGTGTACCTTCATCCCTCTGTTAGTTTTTCTCCATGGGTGTGTCCAGTGTGTTTACTCTTCTTCTATGTGGCAACCTCACCTTCCCCTGGGCTGTAGCATTTGTATCCGCCACCATGGGCCTTACCACCTTCAGTCACAGGTACGGGCACCCAAAGTGCGTTCTCACTTTCTGTCTCTGGTCCTGAAACCAGCACCTTTTTCTTTAGATTTAAATGTGGTGTTAGTCCCCAAGGGCCAGTTTGTCAGTTTTGGTCTGTACGCTTCCTCACGCTGATATAGTTTCAAGCAATGACATTCCTTATTCCAGCGGCACTACATAGCAGCCTTTTATGTAAATACTAAATTGAAAGTATCTGTCACCAGACCGAATAAACTGTGCGTCTGTCTCCTTTTAGTTTCGGCCAAAATATAGCATACTTACACAGGGTGGGTGAACATTTGGGTGTGGTGCTTTAAGTTATTTAGCAAGACTGAAACAAACAATGAGGAGACATGACAACAAGTATGAGGATGCATGAGCTGTGTGGTATTATAAAAATGTATGATGACACATTTGTTGTGTATTTCTTATTTAGTTCTTCTTGCAGTTCCACATTGTTTTTTCACCTCTAGTTTAATGTTCAAATCATCTCATCTTGGACATTGCACATAATGTTTTTCTGGATTAACACTAAACATGCTGTAAAATAAATTGTGTGAAGTTAAAAATCTTACTACTACTGCTATTTCTGCTATTACTTCATCAATTCTACTATGGTCCAGTGTTGGTATAGTTAAAAAAATAGAACTATACCAGGTCATGTCCCTTTTAATTGGTAGGGATGATTTATGCAGTCACCAGACACAGGCATGTAACAACATAAATTAAAAACCTTTTTTTGGTTCCTTTTTTGTCAGACTGATTATTTTTTTATGAAGAAATGCTCTAAAGAGTATGTTTATAAGATAAAATGTCTCATGATATTTAAATGTTTTACAGCGGGGTGTCTGTAAATGTTCAAGATCTTGCTCCATCCTGCGCTGGAGCTTTATTTGGTAAGTTCAAAAAATAAATAAAAAAATGCTTAAACCTCTGGTTACAATTTAAACAAAATAATAAATTAAAGGCTTAAATTTTATATGGCTGTATCTTCATTTTTTACAGGTGTTATGAACACTTGCGGTGCTTTCTCAGGTGAGTTTCAGGCAAAGACATTGGGAGCAAATATATAATCTTTCACCCATTGCTGCTTAATTATTGTTTATCATTAACAATCCATTAATTCAAATAATGAATTCACTTTTCTCACTTCAAACCTGCTTTGGGCTGATGTGTCTCCTGTCAGTCATCCTGGCTTATGTGGGCTGTGCATATTTCATCAAAGGGGCATAAGAGTGTTTGTGTCAGATGAATATTACAGGGAACAGAGGTAATAGTTAATGGCCCTGCATGGAGAGGACTGACATTTTCTTTGCAGAAAACTGAAATGAACAGTACACATGGATCTTGTTTTTATCTTTTGGAGAATATCTAATAATGTTTATTGTGTGTGTTTTTTGCAGGGGTCCTGATGGTGTATTTCTCGGGGTATCTTATTGAGTCCACAGGCTCGTGGGCATCTGTGTTTGCCCTCATCACTACAGTCAACCTACTGGGCCTCTGCACCTTTCTAGCTTTCGCTGAGGCCCGCCGAGTCGACATTGATAATAGTAAGATCCGCCACCAACACATCCACATCTAAATCATTAATCATCAAATGTTATTGACAAGGGAGATGTGACCTTGAGCAGCCATCGGTTAGGACGTTATCCCTGCCGGAGAACTAGCCACTGGACAGGAAGTGGCATTTGGATAAGGCCTGGATTTATTAGCTGAGAAAATGTGATCATCTCTGTGACTACTTGAGGGAGCATTACAACAGTTGCATAGAAGCACACAGAGTCCGCACAATGTAACTGAAAAATCATGTGGATCTGGAAAACCACAGCTGTGTCTGAGAACACACAGGATGGAGGATGACACTCGTCATGGAGGATGTGGAAGGAGAAAGGTTACAGAAGAAAAACGTCTACACTACCTCCACGTCCCAGCTTGTTCAGAATATAGTGGCTCAATAGTTGCTGGGCTACTGATCTTCATTTGTTATAGAATTTTTTACTTAGCATTAGAAAATACACAGTGATTGTTATATGAAGGCGGTGACTTTACTCAGTGTGTGTGTGTGTGTGTGTGTGTGTGCGTGTGCGTGCGCGCATGCATGTGTGTGTGGGCTGAAAGAGCTGTGTGTGTTGATGGATGTGTTGGGAGCTCTGTGACAGCTGTGACAGACCAAGGTGGTGTGTTCTTACCCTACGGGGGGAATGATGTAGGGAGAGCCCAGCCTTTCATATGTGAAGTCTTTTAATAGTACGTCCCACTCACCCTTCACTGAGAGATAACCGTTGTGAGTGACACCTCATTACCCAGCAACTAATTACTTGGCAGGCACGATAATGTCCTGTACAATTTACCTTCTGTGGTCCCTATTTCCATGGTGACAAGCTGATGTTATTGTTACAGTTTGGGGGGGGGGGTCACGGTAAGCTTTACGGCCAACAAGGCCTTGAATGAGAGTGCATTCCAAGGGATGTTTAACAGTAGGAAGACCAAAGGTTATTCTTTTTTTTGATTGTGTGTAATAAAATACCTCAATTAATTATTTTGAGTACTTATATTTATATGGTGTAATTGTTTGTCATTTGTTTAGGGAAACCTATGTATATTACATTTAGTAGTAGGATATGAAAAATCATAGTGTGATGCAGAATGGAAAAACCCAATAGACATTTTCCTGCAAGTCTGTTATGCTTTGGGAAACTGCACAGGCTGACAGATCTCCAGCTTTCTATGCTTATAGAATCCTCCTTTACTGTCTTTAACATCATCATTATATAGGCTTGCAGGGGAGTGATGTCAGCATTTTAGGGAGAGAGCCTTTCACAAACAATATTCTCTTTCCATCTGTCTTCATTTTAACACATTAGCACAATAATGTTGCTAAACAGGTGAGAGAATTAAAAATGATAAATGTTGGGTCCAATTCAATTGAGGAACTGGACAGTTTGTTAAAATGGTTTTATATCAAGTTTTACAATTTCTGTTGTTCTGTGTATTGAAATGATCACATCCAGTCTAGACGCCTATTTATCGTGTACTTTGAATCTATGCATTTATTATTTTGTGCCTGATTTAAGCAAAAAGGAAGATGTATGTATGTATGTATGCTCACTGTGGTCACAAAGTGTAATTTATTTAGCCTTTTACATCACTAATATTTTCTGGTCTAGGTTTGTTGCTTTTGTTTCATTTGTTATTATTACATAGAAAAGCATATGGGCTCAGGTTTTCTTTTAGGACTTCGAAAGCCATTTGGGGTGTGAGCTAAGGTTAAACATTCTGTCTATAATAATTAACTTGTTTTTCATAGTCAAAACAAAACTGTGGGAAGTAAGAAACTAAATGAATTAATTTAAACTTATGCTCTTAGTCGTTAAAGGTGAGAATATTTTTCAGTACCCAATACAGATCTAGGTGTGTGTGTGTGTGTGTGTGTGTGTGTTCAAAGACACAACTGATTGAAATCTCAAAGTTGTGTCATTTTGAATTTGCACATAAACAATGTTGTAGTCATTGTAAAAAAAGCATATTCCTAAACTTTTTAGGGACATAAATAAGTCTATTTATAATAAATGGTTGTACATAATTACATAAATAGCCTTAATCAGTGTTTCCTGTTTTTTTGCAAAATTAGTGCCACACATTGCTGAGATGTTTAACCCATTTTGCCATAATTGCTTGTCACTTTTTTCTGTTGCAGTCATGCGAAATGAAAACATGTACATGAATAGTAGCAGGGGTTCTGTTCATATCTCACTCCTAAAAGGCTTCTGACAAATGGTTTTTAATAGAGTGAACATGTGTACGATTTAAAAAATACATGAATGCAAAAAAATGCAGTATTCCAATGCATTGGAAATGTTTGTGTATTTAAATGCGTATGTTAAGGTTAAATAAAAGTATATTTTGTCAGTACTTGTGAGCTGTGTGAGATGTGTTTTCTCTGTGCTACCACAGAGAGGCAGCACAGTATCAAATATGAACCTGATGCCATCCAGCTTCTAAATGCTTAATTTTTGTTTTTTTAATTATTTTTTTCTGTTGAATGGAGGCCTTCTCTGTGCTGATATCCTGATTTCTTTCAAACTTTCACTAAGATTACTTTTATCTTATAGCCACTATTTTTCATTGTTGCACGTGAGAACCTTTTTATAAACCTACCTTGACAAAGCGCAGGTCAATAATGAGAGAAGGTTTTCCACTATGAAACTAAGACCAACTTGTGTGTCCCCAGTGTCCCTGCCTGTGGATCAGCTGCTGAGCAGGTTCTAGTGCAGGTCTGTCCTGTTCACACTCACAGTTAACAACAGGCCCAGATCTCGAGGCCGGGCCAGCAGGACGTATGTGGTGGCACCATATGGCAGGATGCCGTGTGCCATGTTGGCTAGCTGGCACTGCCCACGTGTGAATGGCCAGACGCTAGTCAACCCAACCCACTCCTTCTCATGGGACTGAACGGCTCAGGTTGCCATGGAGACGTGTGGCTTGTGGCTGCCGCGTGGCAATGAAAAGAAAGGGGGGGGGGGGTCACAAAGTGAGTGAAAGTAACAAGTCAGATAAAAGTCAGTGGAGTGGAGTGAGTTGGCATTGAGTTTGGCTTTTAATGTACACTTCATACAAAAACAGCTACGGTGTTAAAGAGGTGGTCAGTTACTTATCACAGTCCTCCAAGTGACAGAAAATGGTGTTGTAAAAGCAGACATAATCATGATGAGTGGCCCACTATTTAATTAGCAGAGATAAAACACTATAAGGGGAGTGTAGAGAAGAGGGGAAATAAACCCTCCCCCAACTTGTCGACTGGTATGAGTAACCCAGTAAAGGCAGGGCCCATCAGAGAGCCAGAGATACATGTAAATGAAATAGCCCCATTAATTAGTAATTAACATCAAGTTAATGGCATTTCACTGTGTCGCCATCTCATCCTATGTCCTTCCTCTGTGGTGGAGGGGTTGTCTCTGTGGTCCCTGATCTGAATGCTAATTAGTGCAGCTTCACTGCCATATAGGACTCCCTAATAATATAGAGGCCCACTTTAAGAGTGGTCATTGTGTGGGGAGGATTAATCACTTTGCAGTAATAGATCAGGAGGCTTCATAAGTCTGCCATTCCGGAGAGGACTGGGATGTTGAGGGCCATTGACAGGTTTTATGTGCTAATTGCGTTGCGCCTATAAGCCTAACTTTGGTTCATCCCTTATGGCTAAGAGCTTCTTTTAACCATTCTTCTAGTTTTCAAAATGTATCCAAGAAATATTTCTGTTAAGTGAGCATTAAAGGTTTGGTATCACAAATGTCATTGTTTTAGGCTCTTCCATGGTCAGACTGAGTTTGAGAGCCAAGCAGAGGATGTGCTGCCATTTGTTGTGGGTCCCCTCCTGAGCCCAAATCAGCTCTGTGACAGAAGTAATTTTACATGATTTGACTGCATTTATCTGCTTGATGAAACATGAAGTTAACACAGCAGTGTTCCTGGGATGGACAAGAATGAAGGAAATATATTTATTCATCGGTGTGCAGGGTTACGTCCCGCAATGTTAAACTGTGCTTTGAGTCTGCAGCACTTCTGTCTGTCTCCCTTATGATCTGCGTTTCTAAGAAAAGAAAACTGCTTTTCTTTTTTTTAAATCTGAATCTCTGTTCTGACTGACCCTTTAAAGAGATCTGATGCCAGAGAACATCGGCCATTAGCTCACCAACACACACACACACACACACACGCAGAACCAAATATGTTGATTTCTGTCAATTAAACCCCATCAGCTGTTTGCCTCCTGCTAGACATATGGCCTGTGTTAAATCTAAAGAGCAAATGGAGCTGCCATTGAGAGGGGCATCATTTTAATGGAACCCTGAGGGACAGGACCCACACCTGTGCAATAATAACATTAAACCATGCTCAACCCACTGGCCAGATGAGGACAGTCTTAGTTTGTGTGTGTGTGTGTGTGTGTGTGTGTGTGTGTGCACATTTGTTTTTAATTCGACCCCACCAGCAATAGGAATATTGGTTTTACAGAACAAAATAATTTCCAACCCTGATATTTCTTTGTGAGGCTCCTGGGGTATGTATGGTTTTTTAGTCCTTCTTTACAGTGTGTGATGTTTTGTTTTCAGAGCTTTGCCAGCAGTAGCATTGCTCAGGCTGCTTTAAGCCTCTAATATTTGTTATTATATAAACCAGAAAAACAAAGACAAAAATGCACTCCATCATTGCAGACCAACTCACCCCTGCAGTCAGAGTGAGAGTTTTTTTCCCCTTATTTTGCCAAATGAATGGTTATAGAGTTCACAGGTTCCTGGTCAGAAACAGAGAGAAATAAGTGAGCTGAATTGTTTAAAAATATAATTTTAAAATACAATATGGTGCTATGCCTTTGGCAGTGAGTGTCAGATGTTTAGTTTAAAGAGAAGAAGAAAAGAAATTAAATTCCCACAATAGCAAAGGTTTTCAATGCATCATGACAAAGTGTTTTCAATGAACATGAACTTTACATTTTCTACGTGGATTTAATTCATGTTTAATTTAATTCATGTTTCCTAAAGGTAAACATCTACTTTGCTTCCTCTAAAATGTTGTTGGGGGTTGAACTATCAAATACTCACATTTTTGTTCAATCTGCTTATTATTTTTGTAATTAACAGTTTAATCCGAAAATGTTAGAAAGAGTAAATCTTCAAAATTTCTTTTTTGTCCACATACCATTTAGTTTCTTGGTGTAAGAAACATAATTACTTTTTAGATTAATTGATTACAAATAATTTTTACCTAATGGATTAATTGGCCCATTGTTCAAAATGAGGGCAGATGAAGGGAAATTTGAGTTAACCGCATACTGTGCATCCTTTACTATGGTTTGAATCTGTAGTGATGTAAATCTAGTTAAAATCAATTAAAAAGATGTAGTTAATTTATTTGTTTTTTTAGAAAAAGAAATGTACAAAAAATCTGTTCTGTATATCAGGTGTGCACATTTAATGCAGCAATTAAGGATTTTTTTCTATTCTCAAGTAATCTTTAGATAATTCTTTAAACTTTTTTTATTAATCTATTAATTTCCAAGTCTGTAAAACTGTCAAGTCTGTAAATATGTAAAACAAACTTCACAAGTTAAGTTAACAGCATAAACAGAGAAGAGCTGTAGTCCCATTAGTGAAGAAGCTGAAATGAGAGAATACAGGGTAGGCATTTTATTACTAAAACTTTACAAAATATTCACAATTAATTTTCTGATGATCAACTAATAGATTAACAAAATCATCATTGTGGCTTAGCATTTGCAAAAAGAGCAAAAGAGTAAATTAATAAATCAATGAATTACTAAACGAATGATCCACCTTGCAAGCAAAGTGTTAACAAGTTTAGAGGAGGAGAAAGTGAATTTGAACTGGACAAAAAAAGAAATGGTCAAATGTTTTGTTTAATATAGTCACATGTAAGTCTGAATAATGTGCAATGAGCATGCACGTGAGGAGGTTAAATACCCCACCCCCCGCAGAACCCCCACCCCACTCATCTGTTCCAGCTCTCCCCAGCTTCACACTGCTCACATCTCCAACGCCACCAGATCTCCCCTTTTTTCCTGCTTGCTCTTTTCTAAAGTTTGGCTGTCAATCAGCAGTGGCCTCAGGCAACAGGCACTGATGAAAAGACCCCTGAGACAAGGAGACCCAAATTAGATTTCAATAAGGATGTTGAATATTCATATCAGGGAAACATCTAAAGGTAAATGCTTTTTGATCTCCGCTCACAAATATCACTTGTGTGCATTCCCAGGTCCTGGCGCTCTCCCCCAGCCCGGTCCGGCCCCGGCCCCGGCCTCGGCTCTGTCTCACTCCTCAGGGGAAGCGGTGGAATAATGATGATGGAACTACAAAGGAGAAAAAGAGCCATAATGAATGTTTATACTAAAGGGACCCAATAGAAAGGGCATCTGTAAAAGGATTCAGTAATTAGTATTTAGCAGAAGTTGATCGTTGAGTGCACGCACACACACACACACACACACACACACACACACACACACACACACACACACACACACACAGACACACACATATCCAGGACAGAATCACTGAGGCATAATCATTTACTGTGTAAACCTTAGACAGTGGAACCTCCCATGACAGCAACAGTCAAAACACAGTTTCATTCCTCCTGTCAACATGTTTACTTTATTTTTATAACTGATGCCACTTTGGGTTTTACTCCCCAAAATGCCAACAGAATTCACAATGCGGTTGTTTATTCTGCTGAACATACCTGTCTTCTGCTGCTCATTAACTCTGTGTGGAATCACAATTATCACTTCCACCATGTCTTGCCTTGATGTGCTTTTTGCATGTAAACTGTTATGAGAACATCTAGAAAGGCCAACATCATCCTAATAGCCTCAAGAAATTGCCATCACTTCCATCTTAGTGGAGATGAAAATGTGTGGGGATGGTAGAGGATGTGTGTGTGGGAAGGGGGGGACAGCCTGAGGCGTTATTCCCCACAGAGAGTCCACTCCACTCGGGAGCACACTATGAAGCGAGTCCCAAAATGAGACCAAAGGATACGAACACCATCTCTTTTTGACACAGGAAGGGACCATCCAGTTAATAGTCCACGTCAGCTTCTATCATCAGTAATGCGTCAAGAGCAGCCGCGATAGCTGCGATCTCGCAACTGTGGCTCGTGATGCAGGGAGACACCCCAACTCCGTCCATCAGCAGAGCTAATGAACAGAAATCCATTCTCGTCTTAAATGATACTTTTCTCTTGTTATTTCTCTCACTGTGTGTTCCTCTCAACCTCCCCCCACCCCTTCCTTACAACATGATGGTCAGTCCATTGCCAGGCAATCTGGTCTGTGATGTTGTTCACACCTCCATTGAGCCAAAAAGGAAGAAAAAAAAAGCTTTGACAAGATATGATGACTTGCCCAGGTGGTGTGTTTCACTGGTCTCTTGGTCTTATGGGTGAGGGCAGCCAACAAGATATGTGTGAGTGTGTGTACATCTGCCTACAGTATATGATGGTGTGTTTACCCCAGGCCCTGTGTTGTGGTGCTGTGATGCTGAGTGTCACCCTGCTCCGGCCTGAGCCCTGCAGCCAGAGAAACCAGCTGTGAAACTGACAGGTTTGTCTTCTGCACTCACCTACACTCTTTCTTCCCCTTTGCACACACACATGCAACCGCATACACATAATGAGGCACACACACACACTTTCATGGCCTGAGGTTTAAGTACACATGCACATGCAAGCTCCCCCCCCCGACACATCCACACATATCCACAGACCATCGCACAAGCTGCAGGCAGTCTCTCTCATGCCAACTAAAAACACGGTGCAAAAGGGATTCACTTACAGAGCTCCGATATACAGCGGCTACTCCTAACCTCAACACATTTTTACAATTTGATGAAAATCTGCAAACAAATATATTGAATATTTCAGTGAAATATGCTCAAACCATCTTCTCCATTAATAATCTCATTAATTTTGGCCGTGAACTATGCTGCATTTTAAGCAACCTTGTTTTATTAAGCTGTAAATAACAAAGTGCAAGTATTTAATTTATTGTTGTTTGTCACAGTGTAAATTAGAAATCAGTGCCTGCAACAAGACAAGTATCATTTAAATCATAATCAGAGCAGTTCAAGAAGATGTGAGTGAAATTAACTGGGCTTTTATTATTTCAGGATTTTTATTTATTTATTTATTTATGTTCTAACATGCAGAGTTCTTGCAAAGGTATTTCTCCTGGAAATAGAGCGAAGAGCAAGTAAAATACAAAGATCATTCAACTCTTTTTTTTCCTCTTGTGTTCACCTTGGCTTATATCACACACTGTTGTCTTTTGCACATTTTATTTCCCTTGACAGTTTTTATTTCTTACAGTTCAGCTAATGTCGATTAGAAACTGAACCTAATAGACCGTCCAGTCTTATAAACATTGACAAGGATTTGCATGATCAAATATGTCTCCCACATGAATATTGCACCATACACATTGAGCTTCAGATGGAGGTATGTAGCACATATATGTTTGTGTGTATTTTGTATCATGTAGGTCAATGAGGACATGCAACATTGCCACAAGCATCTGAACTTGTGGTCCATCCAGGAAAGCTGATGAGTTACCCTCAGGAGATGTTGCCTTCTATTGCACCTTCCCCCACACCTAACATGCACTTAGGATGCACACGAACCCTCACACAAAACACACACACACACACAGTGTGACACACAGTAGTGAGAGATGCCATGTGTATCCAGGTGTCTGGCTGTGCAGTAGCACCCTTCAGATGTCACAATGACAGAAATCAATGTTCTGACCAGAAAGTCTGCAGGCAGCATGCCTGTGTTACCATGCCACATTTGTGTACGTTGATTTTGGTGTGTGTGTGTGTGTGTGTGTGTGTGCATGCGCACATTTGTGCATATGCATGTGTGGGTTTCTATGTGTGTTCGGTGTTGCCTATTCCTAGAGGGTCAGGGTGAGAAAAACAAGTGAGAAAACAGCAAAACAAGTTAAGAGACAATGAAGAAAGCAACACTGGCACCTGTTTCCCCCTGGTGCGGAGAGCAAAGAATCCACCTCAGAAACTCTACGCGTGGTCCTTCAGTGTACACAGCCACTAAACATGCCACTGATAATTTTATCTCTAGATATTTCAGTCCAACAATATGCACTGAATCCCCTGCTCATTCCCTCCTTCCTTCCTTCCTTCCTTCCTTCCTCCCTCAGCATCTTTTCTCCTAACTAAACATGCTCCCTTCCTAATACACATGCACACTTTTTTTGGGTTCAGTTATGTGGCCAGATGTCCAAGTTGACATAGCGCTTAAGGCGTTTGACTGGATGAAACAGTGCATTGGCTGTGGGTAAAGAGGGATTAAAACAGGGCTTGAGGCACTTGTGTTATATTGAAAACATCCTGGGCTGCTTTGTATGGAGATTTGCATACATTGGGGTCTGTGCGGCAATGGCCCATCTGCATTGTCCCCAAACAACAAAGTGCATTTAAATATTTCACATCTCCATCTACTGGGATAGAGGTACATAGAAATGAGTGGAGAGTGTGTGAGAGAAATAAAGGGAGATGGAGGGGGTGAAAAAAAAAGACAAAAAAGGAACGAGTAGATTGGCACAGCTTTGAATTTGAACTGCTCCCAAATGTGCCTCAGTCAGAGCCACAGTAAATAACACTATTGCCGGCCAGGATCTGGGAAAATGAGGAGAATCTAAATATAATATGTTGTAAATTTGAATTCTGGTGGAAAACATAGTTGTCTGAATACAGAAATAAAGATAGGAAATGTATTGTCCATCATGTGGACTATGATTGTGCTCAGGATATTCAAAACAGGTCCAAATAGCTCACAATTAAACTTTACGTTTAAATGTAAGTATCAGTGTGATAACCTAATATTGTCGTATTAGTTGTGTAATGCATGCAAGTGTGAAGTTGAACTATGAAAGAAAGTGATGATGTTGACAATATAAAAGTGGCAAAATCCACAGTAGACAGTTTGTTACAGACTGGTCCAGTATTAAGTTATCATCCCTCTGGCCTAAAACCTCTTTATTGTATTAATACTATAACTCTGGATTTCTGTGACATTTAATGGCACTGTAAAATTAGATAATTACAGTAATATATCTGTGTACTCATGCCCGTTTCTGAGGTCAGAAACATAAAAATTAATAAGGAACAAGTGGGAGAAAGGGGATGGAGAAGAGAGATTAAATGAGATTGTGTGTGTGTGTGTGTGTGTGTGTGTGTGTGTGTGTGTGTGTGTGCATGTGCAAGAGAGGCTAAAGAGACAAAAATGGCAAAAGTTAGTTTTATTAACACATTCTGAAGTTACTCTTACATCCAATGTTTATGTATCCTCTCTTGATACCCCTGCATTTTTATTTTCACTCTCCTCTCCCCATGTGTCTTTCATTTCAACCAAAACACACATCAAATGAAAAACATGCTCAGGGCAGTGGATGGTGGATGGAACAGTAAGGTGATTTAACGATGGGACGGTTTGTGTGTAGGCTGGACAGCCTGGTGCAGCCTCCGTCTTCACAACCCGCATACACACGAAACCCATGAACACACACACACACACACACACACACAATCAGACACACACATTGACACCAAATATCTGAAAAAACAGCCAAGATGGACGTGAGGAACATGTTGCCTGCACGGGGGAGGATTTTGGAAAGAAGAGCGTGGTCAATCTGTTTGTTTCTCTGCCACATCCAAGGAGAGTGATAATTTCATTTTCTTTCATTATTTTCTTCCTTTTATTTTACTCCTAATGTCAGATTTTGAAAGCTGCTGAGGTTTATGTTTAAGAATAAGAGCATATCAGACAATGTTATTTATTTAATTACTTTAAAATGTCACTAATTCTGTCTCTTGTTCCCACATAGTAAAACATGCAGACAGCTACACAGACAGACTCACTAAGGTTACCTGAACCACACACCTTTTCCTTGTCTAGCAGGATCTAGTCCCTCCCTCTCCCAGGCTAGTTCATTTACGCAAAATCTTTAGCTGCAGAAGGTCACGGTTGGAGGGTCTGTGAAAAAGTATAACCGAAACACATTAACCCCCATTTAATCAGGATTACACAGAACAACCAAGCATTATTTAACACACATCCCAGAGCATGACAGCAGTAGGGAAGGATGGGATACAGACACACACACATGCACGGGGACACACACACACAAACACAAATCCAGCACAATCAATCTAATGGTGTGCATTAGTTAACTGCCAAATGTTGGGCTTTTTATGGCAGGATCACCCGTCCCTTGAAAAGATAAATACGGTGCACAGATCCCAGTAATTACAGCAATCCCCTTACAGCACACAGAGACCGTCCTCACTCACCAGTCTCTCTGGAGGACTGTCGCCCTGTAGATTAAGTCATTTAGGACAGTTTTAGGGCACTGGGGTGACTGAAAGATGAGAATCTGGATGGAGAGGAGACAAAAGGGGGCAGGGGGGTGGTGTTAATGTGATTTGTTTTTACAGTATTTTGATGGAGGGTTTGTACCTCGCAAAAAACATAGACAAACCAGATAAAATGTATGAATTTGTGATATGCATACATATGGATACAGGCAAGAATTGTGTAAATGTCTAAAGTTATGTCACCAAGCACTGTATTACAACCTTCCTACAAATACTGAATGAACTTTAATAATTAGTCAGCACATACAGTTAAAGTTTATGGCCTTTGTCTGGACAATATGAAGTGAATCCAATTCAATTTATATTATGATCTCACAAAATAATGAATTTAAGACATTTAAGGCTGCAACTCTGCATCTTATATAAAGGGAATTGTACATAAATATGGGAAAACTGTACATAAACATGTGTGTAATTACCTACGTGATGGTTAACATCTAAAAAATTGAGGTGTGAATTTAAATTAATAAAATGTCAGGGTGAGTCTGCCGTTATGTCCAAGGTAAAAGGCTTTACAAACACCTTAAAAAATGATCACATTCAATATGGCAACGCTGCACAGTGTAGACTTCCTACTTGAAACCTCACTGAAATAATAAAAAAAATTGTGATTATGAATTGTTGTTTTCATTTCATCGGGCTGTTATGTTTTACATTTAGTGGTTCTCCCTAAAATGAGTTGTGTCCTGGAGGGCTAACAAACATGCTGAATGCAATTCTTTCCCCCCATTAAACATGCAAAGCAGACTTTGAAATTATTTTAGGTTTGCATAATTTGCCATGCTTCTAATTTGCTTATTGTGTTACCACTGTTTTGCAGCTGGCTTTGCAACCATCTCATAACACCAATGATCAATAGTGCAATGGGTGGTCAAAGGACGTTACAGTTTACCTTTAAAAAAAAAAGGCTGATATTTTTCTTTCGGATGTTAAAACAATAATCAGCTGGCCGTAGGAGCACTGCAGCTGTTTTTGCTCACTGTAATTGTTACTTTCATTCCTATAATGATGATGCACATTTCTTGCAAATTGCATATAAGGTTCCGACCACTCAGGATGTTTGTGCATGGGAATCTGTGCAAATGTGTGTTCTAAGGGCAGCAATGAGCGCAGTTTAGCAAGGGGAACTGAATAAAGCCTTCAGGCCACGGAGCGATTGATGTCCAGTGGGTGGCTGAGGAACCTTAACTCACACTGCTCCCTGACTGCACCTAAAAGTCTCATTAGTTTAAGTGAAGGAGTTCTCTGCCTCTGCGCCCTTTCGCTACAGAGGAGGCACGTGAGAAGACAAGTGTACATGTCCTCAAACAGATGTTCATATACACAAAACTACATTTGTACAATCAGATTAGTCTCTGTCTCTTTGTTTCTCTTTCTTTCAGCACTCGTGTACACATAAATCAGGTCGGAAATATGAGCGGTAAATATTTGTATGGACAGATGTGGAATATTGTTTCTGTGTTCTTCAAACTACAGATTAAACCTGATTTACTGCCTAACAGGAAATTTTTTTGTATTGGTTTGATTAGAAATAGGAATGGAAAGAAGAGGTAAATGAGACACAAAGAGAAACAAAAGAAGAAAGCAGGATGACTGTGTCTCTTACTTGTGGGGAAGTTGCCAGAAGAAACCAGACAGTGAAAGTGAAAGGAACACGCACAGCCGTGCACACACACGCACACACGAAAGGATAGCAGGATTGAATGAGAGGGGAGGCAGAGGGAATCGTCAGATGCTCCTCATTCCTGTTGTGGGTTGCTGAAGTGAAGGAGGAGAAATTTGAGTCATGGGGATGGAATCAGAAATGTCAACAGATTGAGTCAGAGCAGAGCTGGGACCGTCTGGAAGGAGAGAGTATCAACACTGACTGAGGGGCATGCAAGATTTTGGGAGCGTCACAGGGCTAATGGAAAAATTATTGGACATTATATTTGTGTGTGTGTGTGCGCGTGTGTGCATGTGTACATGTTGCATGGGGGCGGATGTGGGATTGGCTTAGTCTGTTGTCTATAATGAATGGTTAATGTTAGTCGGGGAAAAAATGAATACGGTCACCATCTGCTCAATCTAACTCTCCGTTCTGTGCATGTGTGTTGGTGTGTGTGTGCTCACATTTGTGTGTTTAAGAAGTATGCAGACACACACACACACAATGTGCTCTTGGAGAGGGATTTGGAAATATGGAATAGAAGAGAAGGGAGGGAGGAAAAAAGACAGGAGGAGGGAGTTAACAGAAGAGAGACATGGACAAAAACCAACACTAAACTGGAGTGAGACAATGAAAGCGATGGAAAAAAAGCAAAAAAAAAAATGTATTTCTCTAGGCAACATCAAATGTGTTTAGATAGAGCAGAGCTGTAGATACAGGTGAGCACGAAAAGTCATGAATTTGGTCGGGTTTCTCAAGCACATGTAGCCTATGGCTGCAAACACACACACACACTCACACACACACACACACCACACACACATAAATCAAACGCGATTGAAAAGAAGAACTGTTACTATGCATACCTTTTTGTGCTATGATTTTTTTCTCTAAGACTCTTCACTCCTTACATACTTACAAGTAACACAATATAATTATAGTTATGTGAAATGACAGAAATGTTACAAGTAAAACAAACTTGGTGTACCTACAGTAATTTTAAAAGTTACTTATCCTGCAGAACAGTCTGTAAAATATTAGAAAAGAGCAAATTAATATTAAAGAGAATAAGACAGTGTATCTGCACAGTCATTTTTACATGTAAATACTTTTTGTGTTACATTACAATTTTAACAATTCAGTGAACTGCATGTTTTGTTTGCACAAACCTTCTAAGTAAATACAGCTATCAGTCTGATTAATGGAGTACTGAAATGGTGCATTGTGTTTGTATGATGTGTAGTGAGCTTGAATCACTGTAGCCTTTAATGAAAATACACAAATAAAAGATTTTTGAATTGATATTTACTTTCCAAGAACAACAAAAACTTGTTCCGCTTTTTGTCTATTTCCAGCTTCAGTCTCAGACTTAAGCTGAGCCTCACAAACCAATTAACTGTAAAAAGTTAAACATTAAATGAGTGATGTAGCAGCCCAATTCATATTTGTGAGATGCCAGACAATTTATGACGATATAAGAAATGTAGTTAAAACATTATTCCATTATGAAAAAATCTGGCCCAGCCATCTCCTTCTAGACTACCATTTGAATACACAGTAACAGTATTTAAAGCTTTAGGGGGATTACAAGTGTTGAGGACACCGGAACAGTATCATCCCCGGCTGTGCTCACACATAAACACACACTCTCTCTCGCCCACTCGCACACCAACACAGAACGAATACATGTCCGTTAGTTTCTCTGTCTGTGAACAACATCGCATTTGTCTGCAAAGTTTAGAAACATGCATTTTTCATCCATGGGTAACCATGACCAAGAGAAACCGCAGCACAGATAAAACATTTCGGATACATCTCTGAACACTAGCTTGATAAGTAAATACAGCCTACATAAATAATCCTCATGTCACTATTGTACAGAGAGTTGCACACACACACATACACACATTTGCGTGCGCACACAAAAACACATACAAACTGCCAGGTTGTGATTAAATTCTCTGTGGCCTATGATCCGCCTCTAAATCTTTGCAATTTTCATTTTATGCAGCTTTAATATGGATCATAGTCGCTCTCAGAGTGCCCCTTCTCTAATCTGGAGCAATCTGAGCTGAGCCTGGCTGGGCCAACAGCTGACGCTAAGCCAACCAGTCACACTCAACCAGCCAGCAAGTCAGCCACAAAGAACGCCTCTATGCAGCCAGCAGGCCCCACATGCCATGAAACAAGGGAAGTTTGTAGATATATATTTTTATATTTCAGCAAATCTGCAGCAATGAATAAAAAAAAAAACACTATCACATGCACTTTGTGTTGTAGTTGCGGTTGCTGTAATAATAATAATGTGGTTGCATGTGCAGAGACATTGTCGAGGTCATGGATCCGCGGTGCATCAGGGCATGTAACACTAGCACATAATAAAAGCCCTCACACACATTAGAGAACCCAGTTTTTTTTTTCAGAGCACCAGAGAGACCGTGAACAGATTAAGATATTTAAAGATTCACTTTTAAAAACTGTATAATAATACAGTAAAGCTTAGATGCAGGAAACCCCAACCTATTCAATCTCTGAATCTCAGATGAATCTGTTCATTCCAATTAGCAAAAGATGCTTTTATGGTATTTCCCATATAATCTGGTAGCAGAACTTACATGCTGGTGTCTAGTGGTTTTCAATCAAGATTAAACTGTCATGTCAAATTCCAAACATGCTGAAGTGTGAGACCAGGAGCAGGCTCCCCGCTGAGACTCGTGTAAATAATAATGCTGCTAATGGAGGAAACCCCACAAATTGAGCAAAGCTAATGCTAGGCTTAAATCTCTCACACCCATACACAAACACACACACACACACAGAGTGGCATCATCATATTTAAATTATGCTTTGCCTTCTTTCTGCAATACTGAAGTTACAGGAGAATCCATCAGGATGATGATCATTGTTTGACATGGTTATTGTAGTTGATATTAATGAGGGGCAGAGAGTGAAAATTTATGAGGGAGAGTGAACATCAGGGGAGGGTGGGGGGGTCACCTCACCATTAATCCTCCCAGTGGCAGAAGGCAAGACCAGTTAGATATCTGAAAACCCTTATGGACACGTTAGAGTGCAGATTTTACCGGGGCACCATGGCAGCCATACTGTTAGAATTAACTCAATAACCATCAGTTTAACTTAAGCCCTTATTGAAAGTCAGTCCCAGTTTTTGTTATTTCATCTTTTGTCCATTGTTCATGGCTTTACACTCACACAGTTTTAGAGTATACTTATGACATTTGCTTCTGCATAATCTGTCTATGACCTATCTGGGGACTAATTCATTTTTGCTAAGTTCCTGTTCACATTAAAATGTTTAATTAACATATTCTAAAAAACATGTTGTCCAGCTGTTTTATTAAATTCTTCAGCAACAACAGAGAAACATATTCGTGGCCTGTTTTTAAAGATGCCTTTGGTTAGTGCCGAGTGTCACAGGGTCAAAATGTTAGGAACTATTGAGGTAATGCAAAAATGTTGGTTTTTAATAACACCGACAGCATCCACAATCGTGAAACAGCTGTCCCTGTATGTTTGTTCAGAAAATCACGTCTTTTATGAAAAAACATGAACATGTCCTGTGCACAGTCGTGGCATTCCAGCAGTGAGGCTTTAAAGCCAAAAAACTTGTGCTGACATACTAAGCCCATTGTCTGCCTATAGGAAAGTGGACAAGTGCAGATTCACCTCAATGAACATGATTAAATCACACAATAACCTCTGTCCTCTTATCAAATCCTCTTAAGCAGGCTGTATTACATATCTGCCAAACAAAGAAAACTCAATCAGAACAATCAACCAAGCCGGGCCAAGCCCACTCCACCAGCTTGTCTGATCCCACTGCCGTGATTAAAATGAAAATTGAGCCAGGACATTACCAGAAATCCCATGTTCATCTTATAAGGAAGATGAAGAGTATGTGTGTGTGTGTGTGTGTGTGTGTGTGTGTGTGTGTGTGTGTGTGTGTATGTAAGAGGGATAATTTAAATGTGTCCTGTGTAATTCCCTGACTTGTATGAGGAAATATTGTTTTTTTCTTTGTGATATTAATAGACAGAAGATTACAATTGATGGGATTTGATTAATAATATTTACATTTCCATTGTCAAAAGTAATAAATTAATTTGTTTATGAGCAGCATTTTTTTAAAAACATGTTAACAACATGTGAGCACCTATGAGCATGCAAAATATTCAACAGCGTCACAATTGTGCTGCTTCTGTTGCTTCTGGCTGTTACATGATGATACAGTAATAAATACAAATTACAATTATTATTTTATTAATTTGTTTGCCAAACATTTTCCCAATTATCCATTTTGCCAATTTTTTTTTACTTTAAAGGGACTAAAACAATGGTTTCAGAATTTTTTTTTTTTTATTAAAAGCTGATGTGTTAAAATCTTTGTAGTTACTGTAGGTAAAATCATGTTAAAGTCATGACCACCTGTACACGAATGAGGCTATGAGGGGTTGTCTGGGACTGTCCGTGTGTGTGTGTGTGTGTTTGAGAATCCAGGGCGGGCTTACAGTATGAAGCATGCTTCACATTACTGTTGCTCCACTTCACTTCCTGGGATAATCCTTAACACAACAGAGGGAACTGCAGGTGACCTGGACCAACAGAGATACAGTATGGGGCTCCATTAACAAACACACTCTTGCACGCACACACACACCCATAAACACACACACACACACACACAGAGCCATCCATTCATAAATAATATCAATATGACCCTCCTGTCACCCCTCACCCCTTTTCTCTGCTTTATCCCAACTCCTCCATTGTTGTTTCCATTGTTGTTTCCTCTCTTTCTCTCCCCTCCTCAACTCTTAATGAAACATATTGCAGCTCTGCTGCCCACGATGATGGAGTGACATTCATCCACAGCCCCAAAGTCATCTCCGCCATTAACAGCAGTGTCTAATTATACCTGTAAATGACAAACACAGAGACACAAACACAGGCTGTGCTCTAATGACCCACTGTAGCAGGAGACTGATGGGCAGCTGCCTTTTGTCCACCCTCACTGCAGATCAACCTTGAGACAGGAGACTTGGATGACTATTGGGCCACTGAGATAATACTGGAAGGTTAGCGGAGGATTCATAATGAAGGATTAATATACTATAGTCTGGCAGTAAGATACAATAATTGATTCATTAATTGCGAGCAATGTTGTCTTTTAACAAGGTAATGTTTTCATTGCAGTGCTTGGTATGTCTCACATATGATTTAATCTCTTTCCAGATATTCATATTAGCAAAACAAAAACAGCAGGGGATAGTGTGCAAACAAACAAGAGGTGTTTTTCTGTTGTTTGACTCGGGACCAAAAACAATTGGAGAACAATAACAGTCTCTGGGGATCATATCCGACATTATTATCCTCTTATTTGCATTCTATGAAAATGCAATAACAAGGTAGTGGAGCTGTGGCTTATCTAGAGCTCCTGTTTTAACCACTGTGACTATAGGGCACAACAGCAGCCAACAGCTAATGGCTTCAGGTGATAGTAAATGCGACATGGAGAGAGGGTGACAGAAATCAAAAGCCGTCAAAGTCACTCTTTCATACTGAGCAAGAAACGAGAGAGAAATGGCTTTATTGCATTAGATCTTTGCCGAAACCCCGACCTCTTTCCACAGTAGAGAATATGTGTCTGCTCTTTTCTCTCTTTCAGTCACTAAAACCATCCACTCTCCTATCACCGCGGCCTGAAGAAACCTCTGGATAAGAAAACAAAACACCCAAACAAAAAAGCACAAATCCATTTCCATATTAGTATGAATATTTCGGAGGAATTATCCCTTTTACAAAACAAAATAAAAGCCCTTTTTATTCCTGCTAATCCCTCAAAGACTGTGATCTTACCTGATAGGATGTAGTACAGTGTGAATACTATCAACAAAACACGCTGAAAGTCATGTAAGCAGGTCCCCATTGCAAAGATTAGAGTGACTCCATTTATATCTTCTCTAGATTGTGAGGCCTAATTTTCTCCCGTCCTCTCATTTTCCTTCCTCTTTCCATAGCGAATGATCAGCCACTAGGGAGCTACTTGTTTCTCTTACTGTCTGCCACAGCTTATAAAGCAAAAGTCTGTTGATGAAGACAAGGAGGTAAGAAATGAGTGTAAAGGGGGAACGTCTTGTGAGGAAATTTCTCCCACAGAAATGTAGGAGCCACCAGGCAGCCTGCAAAGTTACCCATCAATGCTGCGTCTGAACATAGAATAGGAGTGCTGCATGTTTTTATGATCCATCATATACAGACAGATGCTGTATCTTACTCACAGGTAACACAAATGTCATTTACTTACTTATTTATTTATGATTTGAACCTACGTGCTGCGCGCGCTTTCTGTACAGACAAGGCATTAGTCTGGTTTTCTGTCAGTCCACCAATGTGTTTCACTTTGAAAAATGAGACCATTGTTTGGATATTTTACAGACATTCATAACTCTCATGTGAGGCTGTGGCAATAGTGAACCTGTGACATTTAAGTGATAGTTTCAGGTATACGGGGGCATTTCCCACTGATTGGCAGACACTGTTGTGCCATTACGTTGTTATGGACAGATGAAATAAGCCATAGAAAATAGTTCCCGTTAATCTCCGGTGTGCTTCAGTTAAATATGCTAAACATCAGCACGTTGGCATTGTGACTTTGAGCATTTTTCTATATAATGGTATATCCTTCTTTAATTATTATTATGCTTTTGTTGTTTTTTTAAGGGGAAACTGAATAGATGCTGTTTTCTTTCTCGCTAAAGTACTTTTATAATTTGCGTTAGAGCTGTTAAACGTTCTGAGCACATTAGTAGTGCTGAAAGAGATTCTGTACGTTAGGGCAAAGTGACCTTGATTGACCGATGCACACCCCACCTCCGTGCAGTGTTACAGGATCCTCATTTCATAGTGCAAACTGCTAAGACTGTTTGAGTGGTAACTGGTCCTAGAAAAAGGAGAAAAGAGTGAGCTGCAGGACACCCAAAGCTCCTCAAGTCCAGCTCTTTTATGCTCTATACATATTGAACAGCAGAACACGAGAGCCTAAGGAGATTATCACAATGGGATGAAGTAAAAGCCTTTGTGGCCGCAGTGTTGGGGGTGCACAGGGAAAGTTGCCGAAGCACTCTCAAGCTTTTAAACTGCTTGACCTTAAAAGCTCTGTTTACGAGCTCTCAAGAAAAAAAGCTGTGAAATGCGAGGCGAATAAAAAATAGAAAACACAACACATGAAATGGCAAAATAAAACGATGCTAATATTTCAGAGCAGCATTATACAACAGGGAAGAATGCAGAAATGTTGTCAGGTGGAAAATAGGTGTCATCAAGATCGCCTGAAGCAAAGCTGTCATTGTATTTTCACTTAAAATGTAAAAAATCCTCAGTGCCCATTCGGCAAAGGAATATTCCGTGTGCATGTGTGTGTGTGGTGAGAGTGACTGAAGCACTGACATGACATAAAGAGTTATTTGGGCTGTAATGAAGCTGCTTAATGAAATCAGTGCCCTTGAAAGTTCTTCATCAATTTTAGCTCCCTTGCTCACTTGCTCGCACTCCACCATTTCGGCCTGTCAGCTAATCCACGTGCGCGACACAATATTAATTAAACACAGCGTTTCCTGAAGTACTTAAGTGAAGCGCTATCATTGATAATGAGCAGGTTTAAAGGAGTCACATCCCTCCAAAATTACTTTTTAAACCGGCCTTATTAAGCAGAAAATGAGACCCAAATCAGCCTACAAGCTCCTCATTAAAAGCCACTGATCCCTGCCCATGCACATGTTCCAATGGTTTTAATTAGGCTAACGCAAGATCGTCGGCGACAGGAAGTGCCATTAATCTTGTCTTTTCACTGAGAGAGGAGGGCGCAGCGTGTTGCAGCCTGGTGCCTCAGCCTGGGCCCAGTGGAGCCTCAAATGCCACAACAGGACGAGAATGAAACATCACGTGACATTCTTTGAATTGTTCTTCATTGACTGAAGCTAGGGTACGTCCCCTCTCCTGCAACCTTTAGTACCACTTTGTAATTACAAGCCAGTTTTGCTATTCAAGTGCATCATTAGTCACACACACACACACACACACACACACACACATACAGACAGGATGAAATGTGTCTTCATTTTCTCTGTGTGTTTATGAGTTGCACTCGCTGTAGAGGATGGCACCAGCACTGCCTGTCACACCATCTTCGCATGGAGGATTATGGATGGCCAATTACATCGCTTTTGTCATTAATTAATGAGGATAACGAGCTCCCCCTGCTCCCCACGAAACCACGGTGCTCCTCAGCTGGTACTGAACAGAGAGAGGTGCTTGGCCATGTGTGTGTGTGTGTGTGTGTGTGTGTGTGTGGGAGAGACAGCGAGAGAGACACAGACTTCTCTCTGTGAGTGAAGGAGGTTATAGTGTGTACGAAAGGCAATCACACAGAGATGATTGTTGACCCCGGGGCTTTCCATGTACATTTGTCCAGCGAGTTGAGGTGTGCTTGCGTGTGTGTCTCGGAGTGTTTGCCCACCACCAGTCCTGAATCTGTGGGACCATTACTTAGATTAGGCAGTGCTAAAGTAACGGATGGCCCCGTTTGTCAGCTCGTATCCTCTGTCAAGACAACAAGCTAAAATGGAAAGAGTGAAAGTGATGGGCACAGTGATAGAAGGAGGGGGAGAAACTCTTGGAGGAGGAGACACATGGGAGAATGTTAGCAGGATAACAGAGAGGCAGAAAATAGAGTCTTTAGGAAAGTGGAGGGGAAGTCCTGCAACAACACTTGTGAGAATAGAGACTCCATGAGATCTGTCCTTATGTAAGTGGACCTGTAAGAGCTAATGAGCCACCGCAGCCCGAAACAGGACAATACATTCAACAAAGGCTTCGAGTGTTGTCATACAGTGCTGCCTATCTCTCCTCCATCTTGGCTCCCTCCCACTAGGACCAATTTGGCCCTTGCCACACTGTCTGGGTCTACCATGCGTGGTGTCAGGTGCCTTGTGGCGATAGGCAAAATGCTTTGCCTGATTGCCATGATTCGAGGGTTTGCGGCCATATGAGCACAAGACGCAGGCACATACACACACACACACACAATGTACAAACACACAGACACATACAAACAGACATCCCCTCGCCACCCCCCCTTTAGATGTCTGATTAACAAATGAAGGGCTCCGGCCCATCCCACTGCACTTGCAGCAACGTCGCCCCGAATCACATGGCTCCTCGGAACCAACTGACTCACCCGCTCATCGCTTCCGACAAGGCGGGGCTGGGAGGAACGACCGAGTGTGATGTCACAGTGGGGCAGAAAAGTTGAGGGGTTATGGATGTTGGGTAGGGGCGTGCGGGGGTTACCGTTACAGTGCCACCGCCGGCACCAGCACCTTTATCTCCGTGTCCTGTGCTTTCTTTACTGATGAACCGACCCACGCACACAGATGCACCCAGTTGTCTAATTCTGTCTTGGTCTGACCTCCTCACCCCTTGTCCCCTCACGACTCTGCTCAAACAAAGCAATCTTTCCATACCAGTTGACAACTAAAGCTACAGTTTTGCTTCTGTGTGCAAATTTTAAATGAAAAAAATAAGATTTTACAGACCCCTTTGTTTCCCTCTGCAAGCATAATCACAGCCGAAGTACGTTCCTCTTCCTTCAAGGCCCCTGTTGTAAGTCCACTCCATGTGTAGGGCTGTGTGCGAGCGATGAAGTGCCACAATGTGCATCAGACACATGAGTTTGCACACAGAGAGAACTTAATTAGATAAAACAGCGCTGTCAGATGCATTAGGCAGAGGTACACACTTAAGGGCATATGGTTTTAGTAGTATACCATCGGGTTGGAGAAAAGCACACAAACATACCTCAAAGCTCCGAGTCATGCTAATGAAATCACTCCCTTTCTATCCCACTGAGAGCAAACACAAATGTTTACAGACATCACACAGTCTGTCCGTACCCCTGCACCACACTGGGCTGTCGTACGAGTCGCACAGTGCACTGAGCGCAGTGTGTGTGTGTGTGTGTGTGTGTGTGTGCGCACGGAGACACCATCGACGACAGACAATAGGTACGAATAGGTGGCGAGTTGTAACACTCTAGCATGTCTTTGAAAAGCTCAATTTGTTTTTTTCAGCTTGTGTTTGAGTGTCACATTAATATTATCCTGCAACAGTTTCTCCTGTGTGGATTAGTTGTTTTTATTTAGCTCTGTAAGAGCAACAGCATTAATGTAATTATAACCTGACAATCATAATTACAGGTTCATTGTATTTATTTTTTAATGACCAATGATTAGATCCAATTATTTTGTTGGATGTTTAAAATGGACACAATTATTTTCTCTGTCAAAAATTTTGTATTTTTGTAGCCTTCTCAAGTTTTTTTTTTACATCTTGACACACATAGCAGTCTTTCTGAAGCAGCAGAAATCTTTTTGCTGTAAAGCATCAGGAAATTATTAATATGGATTGTATAATTATAATGATATTGCAAAAACCTCTCGTATATTATTATTATTATTATCAGTTTAAGCTTACATTTTACATAGTTATATTTTTCCAACGAGTGCTATTTTAAAAACATCACATTATTTTCTTGTTACATAAATGTGTATTTAATTAAATTAAAATTAAGTACTGGCTATATTTTTTTCTGAATTCCTCCTTTGTGCTAGTAAATCAAGTGATTTACAAACAGGCATGATAACATTAGTTATGAAGGGTTTTTGTTAGCTTTTAGGACTTTTTAATGACATTGTTTTAATCTTCTGCAGGTGTCGATCTCTAAAAAGACCCCTCCCCAAACTACACTAGTGCTTTTATGTGCACACTATTGATGGCTAAAGGGCCAGGAAACACAGTGTCACCAGCATAATCTCATATGTGTCTTGATGTAAAGATACAGCCTACACGTCAAACGACAGACATGCCACCATGCACGCTGATTAAGATAATAAGGTGACACAATAAAACATATATCTCACCAGCTCGACATTAAAGGCCTATAGGGAGACAAAGTGACCACCCAACCATCCGTGCAAAAAAGACAACTGTCTCATTTATGGCAATTAGACTGCACAGAGACTGATGTAGAACAAGGCCTGAGTCCTCACATCATCGGGAACATTTGTCACAATTCATCCCTGCCGCCCTGACTGTCTCATGGGGCCTCAGACAAGACATGTCATCAGAGGGCCAATTTAAGATGCCATGGGTTGCCTGTTGTTGTGACACGCAGCTAAATTGTAAGAGAGAAGAAACTGGGGCAGATTACTTATTCACTCTGTGACCGGCATAGACTGTTCTAAATGTCTGGTTTGATGTGGGAAAAACAATAACACTAAAATAATGTAGATATGTCAATAAAGGAAGAACACGTAGGATTAAAATAATGGGGTTTAGCATGTTGAAAGATAATTTTAGATAAAATTTAAAGAAATTAACTTGTGTGTGTGGGATGGCTGTGTTAAAAAAATACAGTTTAGGAAGTTGAGGTAATAGAAGCATTATCTCATTCAATGTAACAGTGTTAATTATAGCAAAAAAATATTTCTAAATCACCTAAGTTCTTTATCACAAAACATTTATAATACATTGAAAATCTAAATGCTGATTAAATGATCAGCTCAAAAGGTCTCGGATATAGCACCAACAGAAGTGTTGCATCCTATATGAAAATAACATGGACAAAGAAGAGTCCAGTTTCAAGTAAAGGTGAGACAAAGACAAAGAAAAATCATATAGCATGGCATACATTAATTTTCAGATGCTTTTCTAAATTAACCCACCCCCCCAACCTGCAAAGGCAAACTGTCCCTGTGACGTTCACTGAATTAAGTCGAGCAGGGAGACAGCAGTTGAAATCGTGTTAATAGCTGTCCAGGGTGTAAGAGCCCACCAAAGAAGCATGCAATCACCCAAATACCCAGAGACAGGTCCTGGGTGCCCCGGGCAGCTATTGCGCCCTTCCCTTCAGCACCACCGACCCCGCTGCGTGCCAAACGGGCCCCACCAGCCCCACTGAGCTTGTTTAAACCTATCTCTTCATGTCAAAGACTTTTCATGCAAGAAAAAGAAAGTTGCCAACTCATTTAAGGAAGACTACTCACAGGGCGAGAAGAGGAAGTCGTTTTAGGAGCCTGAGTGGCCCCATATGTATTTGCATTTGTCCGTGGAGGGCTGCATTAGATCATAAATCTTCAAATTCTAACCCTGATTGCACAGCCTTTTTAATGTTCTGGTTCAAAAAGTAAATTAGTTTTATTTAGCTTTAAACATATAATGCACTCACACACACACACACGCAGACACAAAGACGCTCTCTCACACACACAATTTAAGAAGGCCTTTCGGAATGTGTAAAGTTATTACATGTGTTTTTTTAATTTGAAAGGAGTTTTTAAAGCTGTGAAAATGGTAGTTGAAATGAAGGAAAACCAGCTGGTTCAAGCATAGATATGTGTTTTAATTATAAAGACATATAAACAATATATGAAATCCATGTTGCAACACAACCAAAACGCTTCTTCAGTGTATAGGCTGTAGTTATATAACCATTAGTAGAGTCGGGCTTAGAGCAAGTGATATTCCACAGTTGTACAATACAATCATGTCAGATGTGCAAGAAATTAAAACAAAAGACAAACTTGTCAACACATCGTTTCAGAAAATAGATCAGCCAACATCACAATTGATTTTTCCTCCCAGCGCCAGTACAGTCAGTCAAAGGAAGTCCTTTCATAATGCTGTATTAAATCTGAATGTCGGGGTTAGCGCGCACATTTTGGCATTTATACTTTTCATGTTGTGGTTAAATGTTGCATAGATTACAAATAAGAGCTGATAACGGAACATTCCTATAATTCAACCAAACTCAGAATTTGGACATGGACTGTGGTCTTTGTAAAGTACAAGCGACAGAAGAAGAGAAGTGTCAGGGCGTTTGACTTCATCATATAAAAAGGCCTGTGCTACTGTGTAGCGTTTGTTCAATCTGGATGAATCGTTGCAGTATAATTACGTAACCATATCTTAACATTAGATGTCTTAGACTAAAATTTTATTTTCCACATAATGATTTAAAAAATAACTAGAGTGGGAGAGAGACCGACGTGGGTGCAGGTTTAGGTAAGAGTTCAGGAAGGAGAATTAAACCCAATCAAGGCTTGTCGTTACAGTGTTTGAAGATACTCGATGGCGTCCCGGAATAAGTGGTGCACTTTTCGGCACAAGTGGCCAGAGCCGAGCCCGAGAAAGGGTAGACGGCCGCCTGTCCAAAGGGCGCCAGGGCGGTGGGCATCGGTGAGGTTATGCTCTGTCCCTGGTTCAGATACGCCACCAGCCGCCTCATCTCCTCCAGAGCCTGCGCCTGCATGAGGATATAGTTCTTGGCCAGGAGCAGGGTGGCTATTTTGGAGAGTTTTCTCACCGAGGGGCTGTGGGCGTAGGGGATGACGGCGCGCAGGCCGTCCAGCGCGTCGTTCAGGTCGTGCATCCTCCTCCTCTCGCGGGCGTTGATGCTGAGCCGCAGGGAGCGCTGCTCCTTGGACTTCTTGGCCAGGGGCCCCCCGGGCTTGTCGTCCCCGAACGACGAGCCCCTCTTCCGGGACTCCAGCGAGTCGAAGCCGTCCTCGTCGTCGCTCGTGTGCTCGCCGCCGCTCTCGTTGGACTTGCCGGTCTGTCCCGAGAGGAAGTCGGTGGCCGGCGTGAGCGGGAACCTGCCGGGACTTCCAGCACCATGGCCAGCGCCGAAGCCGAAGGCGGACTGGCCGTAGCGCTGCGTCAGGTCGAGGAGCGCGTCGTTGCTGATGGACTTGAGCAGGTTCTCTTCGCTGACGTTCATCTTCTCTTCCCGGGGAAAAGTCGACTCTGCCGTTTGCTTCCTTCTCTCCGAGAGTTGCCGTTGTCTAGGAGTTCCCGAGTCTGCGCTCACTCACTCCTTTCGTCCGTCAGTGCTCTGACTCTTGAGGAAGGAGGCTGTGAATGTGAAGCTCTGCGCTCCCCCCTTGTTGCGCGCATAGCCCACGTCCACCGACACTCGTCGCCCCTCGGTCTCCTCTCGCCCTGGGCAGATTGTGGTTCGCGCTCTGCCCCGCTCGCAAGTTAGTAGGCGCACGACGCCCGCCGGGATTATGCGGCCGTCCAATCAGGGGGGGGCGTTTTAATGAAGTCAGGAAGAGCGCAGGTCCGCTCCCACCTTCAATCACGGCGCGACAAACTGCGACGTAAAGCGACACAGACGGTTCCGCTGCCGCTTTTAAACACCTTTCTCACTGCGAAGCGTTTCAAGGGAGGGAAGATGTTTAACGGCTATTTGTGCTGTGTGGGGCCTGAGCAGTAAACTTCATTGTGATAATACACAGAAGGTTGAAGTTCGACCTGTTCCCGTCTGAATGCTGTAGATCAGTGACAGGTCGGGGATAAAGAGAGTAGAAAGCCGCTGGGTTTACGCAGACCTCCACGCTCCTGACCTCCACTCACCTTGCACAGTAGCAGCACTGGCACCACACGCTGGGACACGTGACACTCACTCACCTTTGCAGGTATTGCAGCGTCTCATGTTAGTCACTCAGGGATGAGGACAGATAAACATCGTCCATCGTTTTTTTTTTTCATGGACCTAAACGTCTCAGGCCAGAGCCCCAAAATGTTAAAGACTGAATGCATAAATAAATGGAACATTAAGGAAAAGAAAGTGAAGTTTTAGAAGCTTCATTGCTGAATGATCCCAGGTTCAGTAGTTCTACACCGTCACCGATCATACACACAGGCTGACAAGAAACGGAGGAAAGTTCACGGTGAAGGTAAGACCTCCACTCAGCGGTCGGTTTGGAGCATTACACCATCATCCACCATATACCGTTTTTCCACCACTTCCTGTTGCCTCAGTCCTTTGTGGCTTTTGGAGCGTACAGTCATGGGCAATTGTTGAGGTGATGGCGCCATCTTGTGGAAAAGGAAGTTTATAGTCTATAAATACTAGTTTCATGAGCTCTATTTTGTTTGTTTGTTTGTTCGTGGGATTCTGATTTTTGATTGTGACTGATTTTGATGCTTTTCTGTTTTGCAATTCTGTGTTTATCAAAGCTGAAGTCTAGAAGCAGAAAACCATCATATAAGAATATAAATTTTGGTAGTAAAGAATAAGAAGAAGACAATGACAGCAGTAAAAGCAGGAAGGCGACAATAAAAGTGCAAATCTACGAACACATCAAGGGGTCGAACAACAGTGTGTAAAACTCCAAATGAACTTACAAACACATATTCAACATATGACTTAAACCGCTGTAAAAGACACAAAAACGTTTTTCATGTACATTTTACAAATGGAAAAAAGTGCACATTTAAACTTAAACAGCACATATAAACTTATTACAGATGGATGAAAATATTAGGTTATAGGATTGTGTGATTTTCATTACCTAAGTCTCACAACAATTCCTGAAAATAACATTCATCTAAGACGGCATTAGATTATTAGTAAAACCATGACATTTGTGGGGTTCAGTACATACAAGTTTTGATCCTATAGATCCTTTATAACCAGAAAAAGAGGAAGAGAGCAGAAGAGGCCTTCTTCATGACATATCATTTTACCCTTGGCTGTGATAAGATAACATGTGCTCAGCAAACAAGAGCAGGCTGATAACACACTTTTTATAATAGACAGCCACTGACCTTTGACAACAATTCAACAAACATAATAACATGTGTGAGTGATTTCGTATAAACATTTTTGGGTGTGCAACAACCATAATAATTCAGGTGTCAGAGCTGAGGAGAAAAACATAGAACTAAACTATTAAACTATGTCTGCATTCGTGAAACCCTTCAGCCCCCTAACTAATAAAACAACCTATTATTGACAGATTTATGAAAAAGTCCATCAGTTATGTGTCTGAATGTGGCGTAATGTGCAGTTATTTGTCCAGCAGATGGCAGAAAAACCTATGTGTTGACAATATATCAAACCAATGACAACACATTGTTTGTGTATGATTGTCTGGTTTCATTTCTGACGATTTAGTTCTCTAATTGGATATTCATTACATTTGCATTTACATTTCATCCTTTGGCAGACGCTTTTATCCAAAGCGACTTACAGATGTGAATTGATTTAAATAAACTATAATTTGTTAGCAAGATGCAGACAAAAGAAAAGCTTTTAGTTCGTTTAAAACAGACGAATTGTAAGAACAGGAAAGATGTCCATTTCAGGAAATCACTGGTACAGTTTTGCTTCTCAGGCCACAGCAATCACATCCCCTAGTGTTGACCTGACAGCACTACACAGTCATCACCCTCCTCCAACCAGCACCGAGCACAAAAAGCTTGGGATTCACAGAGAATGGAAGAAATGCAGAAGTGTCAACACTCCTACTAATAATACATGATGCTTTTAAAGCCTTGTGCTGCAGCTCAATGTTGCCATGGCAACTGCATGCTTTAGCTGCTATACAATGGTGGCATACCACATTGGGCAGCGTCTGTGCGCTCTGAAAGGCCCACGCTGCAGTGTCAGAAAAAGACCACCATGGGGCGGAAAAGTATTTACAGTTGGTGGGAATGTGGTGGTGCTGTCATGTTTGACAGAAACAATGCATGTATGTAAGTATGAACACATGCATCCATTCAGACATGTCATCACAAACATCCATTCTGTATACGTGCTGTATAAAATGGTGCATCCTTGAGTATTGTAAATGCAGTAGACATTGCATGTGTTCTACAAACAGGACACTGAAAGTTACAACTGATCTTTATTATCACTAATATGTCCAATATGACCCGACAGGCTCCATACGAGAGGCAGAGTTTCCCTGCTCTTATCCTAATTTTCCTTCCAACCTTTTTTTTCCTGACTCGCTTCGCCCTCTCTCTTTCTCTCTCCTACGCACACACACACACACACACACACACACACACGCATACATCAAAGTGCTGCTCTGAGTAAAAGATGGAATAGGCTCCTTTGATCTCTCCCTGCCGACTCTGATTAATGTGTGGATTTACAGTGCAGACCTACAGGGACCTGGCAGCCATGACACTACTCTGCTGCACTGGAATCTGGTTTCTCCAACCAACCAATCACAACCCATGATTTTATTCATTGCTCCAATCATGATGCCTTTAGTATAGCCACTCACAAAAGAACAAAACAAACCCAAGCCTCACACTCACATTCAATCTAACCCACCCGGCCCAGATTCTCCAAAATCCCACTGCTCTCACAAATTAAAGGATGCCATACTTTGTACCTGCCCAGGCAGAGAGATTTGACATGATTTCAAGTATTTCCTTTGAAAAGTCCTCCCCAAAACCAAACCCATTGCTTAATCTTAGAAGACACAAAGTTGCATGAGAAAAGGCTGTGGATCGCTGTGGTAAATGCTGAATTCAGCCTGTCTTGGCAATCATTTGCATTGGTGGGAATAGTGTTGGTGTTTGGTGGGAGGTTTGCTGACGACGATGAAGCAAATGTCGGAAAAATTTAGCACCAAGCATCAAAAGAAGTGTTTGCAAGCCACACATTTGCACATTGTACTTTGTGCACTGCACGTTGCACCCACGTTTCATCACAAGCCAAGTCAGAAAGAGTAAGCAAAGTACCCACTCTTCAATTTGTAAATGCTCCTTTTACCTTAAACCTTTCTCCTCCATTTCTCCTCTTACTCCCTCTCTCTTCCCCTCCTTTTTCCATTCGGTTCTATTTTGTATGGCAGCTGAGACCGCAGTGCAACGCAGACTTCTCACACTGTGGAGGTATGGTAGAGATAGGCGGGGTCCCATGAATAATTGTTGGAGATATTTTTACTCTGACCCACTTTGGAGTCCCTTTCGCCCCCCTTGAAGGTGCTGCAGCCTAACTCAGTTTCAAGTCAACATAGGATGTTTAAATGAGTGTCGTAAATGCATGAACTAATTCACCGGTGACTTGCGTGGGCACGGTTGTCAAATGAATCTCTAGGGCTATCTAAGAACCACTATTATGACTGCGCAAGCACAGTCTACTTAGCCATATTACCACTGTGCCCACTCACCACTTTTATTAAAAACATTTGGACTGGACACAAAGATTTTGTGGAACACAAGCAGTGGCACTCTGACCTCACAAAACTCTCCACATTTAAGAGCAAAAAGTAGAGATAAACCTTAAAGTGCTCAAATTATTATTAGTGATAACTGTTGGGTATTTACTGAGACATTAAGCTGTTCATCAATTCTTATGTTGTTTGCTGAACAGGAAATTTAAACCAGAAAGACAGTAAAGTGAAACGGGCAGTGCAGAGACATGAAGACATCATAAACGCTGAGGTACTTCCTTGCAAATATTGATGTGAGTATTGTGACATGGCAATTTAGAAAAAATAAACAAAGCACATTTTCACAGACTATGACTTTGTAGTGAACTATATTTGGTGATCAGCAAAGTGATTTTTAATGTCCAACACAATACAAGAGAAGGATTTAATGAGCAAATTGTAATATAGGGGTACAGCAGATGAAGTGGTAAAAAAAACAGCTCAGAAAGGTTTAAGGAGAATCATGTTTGTAAAATTGAAGTGACATAGGTTATAATAGACCATTACAAACTGGAGACCCAGTGTTAGCTTTCATCTTTGTGAGGCTTCTAAAAACTAAAAGTCCATTCTGATGAAGATTCCATATTTTTCTGGAGGTTCAAATAATTGCAACGACCGTAGCTGTGTTTGCGGCTCTTATCCATGTCCTCATTAGTACAGATTATAGTTCACAGGTGTAAGATCGTTTCAGTCATTGTTACTTCAGACATGACATGAAAATGCTTGATTTGAACTTGTATTTTGTAATGTATGAATCACCATTTGGTGAAACAGGCTCGTGCTTTATATCACCACACAAATGCATGAAAAATGCTTTATTGATAATGCTACAGCAAGCTAAATATAAAATACAAATACAAAGGAATATATCAGATTTAAACATTGTAAATAACCTCACATTTTTGAATAACTGTTTGGTGACAGATTTTCACCCTTTGAATTCTGAAAATGTTTGTTTCGATCGGTTAGATAAACTCATTTTCTACTCAAAGCTGCCTCCCGTTCTTCTCCTTCTATGTTAATTGTAACGATTTTGTTACATTAGTTTTCTTTCTGGGTGAAAAAAAAAAAATCCCCCAAAACACAAAAAGGACACACTATGATTGCGAAACTGAATGGCTGTGTGCTCTGGGCACATTTAGAGATCTGACAGGTCGTCACCAGTTTCCACCTCAATGCTTCTGTTATCTTCACTTGCTTATCCTTTTATTTTCCAGCTTTGCTATATTTCTCTCCCTTAGCCTTTGTGTGTAATAGTTTCTTTTTCCACCCCCATCTCGCATACATACCCCCAACAAACCCCATATTTCACAATGTGAAAAGTCACCCAGAGTTATCCTTCTAGGGTTTTTGCAGACAGGAAGTCCATATTTAATGAAGTGACTCTCTTGTTAAAATGCTTTTAAGTGCTCCTGTGCAGAGCTTCAGGCTGGAAAGGAGGGGGGAGGTGGGAGCTGAGGCTTTTATTTATTCATTGGGCGGTTCAGTGTCTCTTCCCTGCTCTAGCTCTGTGAAGAAGGGAGAGGATTAGAGAAATGAATCCCCCTCCCCAACACACACACACACACACACACACATACACTCCCTTCCCCTCTCTCTCTCCCTTGCTGGCCATGTTCCCTCCCTCGGGGGACACCTCTGCGTCAGTCCACATTAACATCCATCAGAGCATGGTGCTTTGGTGGGGACAAGCCTCTGACCTACTGCGCTGCATATACATGCACGAGTGCATGTAAACGCCAGCAAGATCGCACACAGCCCCATGAACAAATGTGCAAGGACAGTGTGCACGCAGGAATCTGTTCTCTGATAGTCGGAGTGGCAGATTCAAAGTTTCTCAGCCACCCTACTGTTGTTTCTCAAATTCAGTTTTGTTTGTATGCTACGTTTAAGTTGGACTTGTTTCCAGAGAGGCCTACAACATTTGAGTTACACAAGTGCAGCTGTCCCCGACTTGATCAGTAGGCGTATTTGAGCAAGTTTGAAGAATCATCTGAAGACCGTTGGGAGACCGACGGAGTAGAAAAGAGACGGTGAAGAAGAGAAAGTTTGTGCGAGTGAAGGCTGAGATTGCGCGTTGTGCTGATTCCTCTTCTCTTTGTGTGAAGTTGCGCGAGGCTGTCTGCTCCCTCGTTATCTCTCTTCGCTCTCAGAACGGGAGGGGAGCTGAAACTCAGGCTGGATGAGAGAGGCATATCATTAACCAAGAGTGTTTCTACAACAAAGCGCACAGACCCCATCAAATCCCACTCATTCCCACACGCTGGTGTCACTCTCATTCTCCTGCACTGAACTACTCTGTGAAAAAAAAATGTCCTCATTTGTTGAAGGCGCACATCATTTTTTGTCAGCAGCACCTAATAGAAATTCCTTTAATATTTCCTTCGCTCAAATATTTGAGAATTTTGCGATGCCATTGCTCATATCTAAAATTGGACTATGTGTACTTGCTAAGGCTCGACTGATGCATGTGAGCGACTTTGTTTGTGTGTGGGCGTTGTGTGCATGTGAACGCACAACTACTGTACATGCATCCTCACTGGAGACTCACTGGAGCTATTCAGAGGGATGCAGATTTTTGTGTAATTCATCATGCTGACCTAGATTCCAAAATCAGGTGCATAAAATGAGAGATGTTGCCCCATGTCAGCACACACACTCACCCTGAAACATGATAAATATCTGTTAACCCATGACTCACCCTTATGTGTTTCAAGCGCTCTTTTTTTCCATTCATCACTTCTTACCTTGAAAGATACAACAGCTGATTCGATCAGTGCACACCAAATTGCACATCTGTACTTCCTCACATTTTCTCATTTCAGAGCTGTCCCTCCTACTCTCTCATCTTGGAATCTAACATCAAACCAAAATGTTAAAATGCAAATTAATTCTTTTTCCCAGCTAGCTCAGTTCACACAAACTTTATAATTGGATTCTGACTATTAATATGATAGCTTTCTTCATTCTCATCATTCAATCTCGTATTAGCCTTTCCGCAATACACATGAACTGGCCCAATTCTACAATAAGATAGACAGAGGCAGAAAGACAGAGAAGCAGGGCAGGACAGGGAGGACTGCCGGTTCAGTCGCATGGAAAAGTGTCTCATGGACTCATGGAATAAGCCCAAACTTAGGTGGTTAAAACAACAAGGTAGAAATTAAGCAGCAACAGAAACTGAACATCTGTCCGGTTAATGTGAGGTCAGTGGTTTTTCTCTCAACACTCTTCAGCTCGGTTACACTATCAGTCTGCCGCATCCTACATTACCTAAACTAGAGTTGCTAGACAATCATACAGGTTTTTAAGGTGGATCGAAGATGTGATGCACAGAGTCACTCAAAAAACGAAAGGGACAGATTTGAGCAAATGACAGAAAGAGGAAGAAGAAGCAGAAAATCAACGTGTGACAGTCGGGGAAGAGACAGACGGCCTGAGAGAGAGCACCAGATGCTGTGTGGGAGGGTTATTTAATTGATGATATCACACCTCTCTGTCCCTTTTTCTCTCCCTCTTGTTTTCCTTCTTTTTTCCCACTAACACACATGCATGTTCGTACATACATTAGACCCGTTCACTTACTTACTGTATTTGCCCTGTCACCTTCTGGTCCTTGCATGACACATCACCCATGCTTTTCCCTGCTCCGTCATGCCCATCTCGGTCACCGCATCCCCTGACTTTTGAGGTGTGCAGCTTATGTGAACCCAGAGAAACAAACTTGACTCAGAGCGACAGTGACGTTGCATAGACGCCTTGTAAATGAGGCGTTTACAGGCTTGTTTACAGGAGAAAATTCATTTAAACTCATATGATCATATCAAGGACACAAACAACTTTGCCGCAGCTCCCTGATGCTTAGCTGCACTTTCTTGGCTTCTTCTTGCTTTTTGCTGCTGTACATGCAGGTAGAAAGTGCTCCACCTGATTTCTGGCAAACTAGAAACGCCCCAGAAAACGAGTCTCATTAATTAGCTTCTCATTTGTAAATGCAAATGAGCTTAATTAAAAAATAGACTCTCCTTTTGCGGGCTTCAAAGGGAGACAGTGAGGCCTAATCAGGAGGTTTGTTCAGCTGTGGCACTAATGAGACATATTTGGCCTAACGAGGGAGCGATGCCCTAATTTGTTTATGCTAATGATATGAAACAGTGCTTGTCCTTTTGGTGTATCTGGGAAGGGATCAGTCACACACACGCCTCTGTGCAATGTACCTTCAGGGTTTTGTTCAGTGCTGGCGAACTGGTACAGCAATCTCACTGAATTGTTTCACTAGGTTAATTGGCTTAATTAGCCTAATAGAGATCATTGGGGCGATGACTCAATGTCAAGGAATATATGGGTTTCTGAGGCATTTTCCTTGTGAATGTTGTGCAGTGAGAATGAATGAAGAGGATGTAGCACCTTCTGCCGTTGCAAGAAGATGACGGATTCATTCATGCAACCGATTTCCAAAAAAATATTCCTGGAAAAGTAAAAAAAGACAAGTAGGTCCAGTCAAGGCTCAGATCTGGTAACTTAGATAATTGTGTTTTAATGCAGTATAGGTCTTATCTTCTGTGTTTTATCAGTAACGGTATTTAGTGCACAGACAGCCCGACTGGATGAACGAGAGCTGCTAGACAATCTGACAGGTTTTTAAGCTGCACCTGTCAATGACTTTGGCCATATATGAAGCTATAGGAATAGTGATGCCATTTAAATGGTCTGTCCACCATTTCAGTGCTCGGTCCAGACTGAAATGTCTTCGCAACTTTTGGATTAACAGCATGCACTTTATATTGAGGCCTTTCAGAGATTAATTTTAATTGAAGGTCAGTCTGGTTCAGTTGAACTCTGGGTCGTTTTCACTCTTGGTCGGGTTTGATTGCCCCCGACCAAAAACAACAATCGCACTCAGGTACAACTGTCCATTTAGAAAATGCGCTCTCTGTCTGTGCTTAAATAACCTTTGGAGCAGTTTGTCTGTAGTGATGCAACCTTGATTCGACACAAAACAGCATGTTTTAGCTATAGAGTTTTACAGTGGGTTAAGTGGTATTTCATGTTTTTGTTTGTTTTTCAAAAAACATTCAGCATCTTCTGCACAGTTTTGCTTGGTTTATTGCCCACATATTCACCAGGGTTTGGAAAGTTCAGTGATGCATAGCAATTTTTCACTTATATGAATTTCCACTGGTATAGAACATGATTTACTTCCTGGGTTTACTTTCATATTCCCACCCCATCTGACAAGACAATGCACATTATTTGTGAATTTAAAAATACATACATTTCTCTGTCATTGTGCTTCAAATTAGTAAGAACCATGTATCAGCATGCTAACATGCTGAACTGACAAACATGGTAATTGCTATGTCTAGAAAAATAATAATATTAACATGCATTTTGAAAAATAATTTTGTAATTCTATAAACCTGTTATATCAGCACAGTGTCTGTGATGGGAATGTTGATTTTACTTGATTGACTTCAATTTGACTTTCACCAGATGGCACTTCCTTCACTTCTGCTTAGGTCCAATTCCAAGTCCAGACATACCAAAAATATAAATCTGTGTTGAAGTGAGGTGTTGAGCAGCTAAAGAACCAAATGCTTCTGTCTGAAGCTGATAGATATTAGAGTTAAAAGCAAAGTAAAATTGGGCAAAGGATTGATAATGTCCAGTCTGCTGGATGTATTAACAAGCTGGCAGCAATAACTTTACTGTATATGCTTATGTAAGTGTTGTATTTTTAGAGTGGTTTGCTGCCCCCAAGTGACCAAAACAACAGCTAATGCATCTTTAAACAGAACCACATTTTAATAGGTAAAAATTATAACTCAAACGGTCAATTTACACACTGACTCGGGTGTCATAGACTCTGAGCTGCACACACTTCCTCAGGCCAAAAACCAAGTGCAATCTAACTAAACTATGGGATCCTCTGACGTCGTGTGCTTATGTATATCTGACCTTGTTAAACAGCATAGTGGATCATCAACAAATGATGCAGTAATTACAATGTCATCAAAAATAATAATAATAAAAATAAGGGACGGACTCCAAATACCGAGGTAATAAAAACAGAAATTATCCTTTAAGGCAATTACATTTTGACTCTATGTAAATGAATTGAAATTGTGAGTATGCAACGTTTGATTTCTTATCCATCCTATGAGCATTTATTTTTATGCATATTTGTCTGTACAAGCGCTTTTGTACACGCTGCACATACATGTGTGTGTGTGTGTGTGAGTGACAGGGTTCTCTCCACAATTTTGTTCACTGTTCACTGAGTGTGTGGCCGAGTGAGACGGCAGCATGGCTGGGCCTCACTGATAACTAGGTACAAGCAGATCCTTGTGCTCTGTACTTCTATTCAAAATGCACACACACACGCACACACACACACACACACAATGTGTTAATTAATCCAAAAATGGAAGGGAAATCGAAAACACACTGTCTCTACTTTTAATTGGACTCACTGCCGTCCAACCATAAAGGAAAAAACAAGCTAAATCATTCTCCTCCATCTTGCCGTGTGTTGAATTATTGACAGACGGAGCAAAACGCTCTAGAAAATGAAATAGTGAAGAAGCTCTTGGCCCGAGTGTTTTTGAACGTAGTGATAAAATTTGATTATTCATGTGTGATGCATGCTGTGTGGATTCTCGTAACAGAGTGAGGAGGAGTACTGACTTTCTCCATGGTGACTATAGAGAACCTGTATGTGCCAGACAAGCCAGCTGGCATCTTGTTGTTCAAGTACACAATGCTCCAGCAAGAAAACAATGGAAGAAAAAGGCCTGAAAAATACCGGCTGGGGTAGTCAGTCAGAAGACATTCATTATTTAGTCGTTTGAGTTACTGAGTAAATGCTCATCTTGCCGTCCTTAATCTTTTCCTTGTTGCTTGACCAGTTTCACACAGAGTATTTGGCCCTAAGTATAATCGCTCTTATCTGATTATAAACTGTAATCATCTTTTCATTTCTTTTTCTGCATTCTGAATTAACTGGCCTCCAAAATAGAAAGATTCTTGGTTATTTATATCTGATTGGCTTTTTTCCCAAAAGTCGCTCAGAGAGGATTTTGGCATCTTTTTTCAAGGTGTTTGATTTATCATTGTTCAGACCAATGAAATTGAACTGGATCTTTCTTCTAATTAACTGAGTTACAACACTTTGAAATATAAAAGTAAAAAAAAACAGTGGAGTATGAACTATTTTACATAGGTGATCTTTAATGTGGCATTTTAGATGTTCCATAAAGACTCCACTATTAATAACAAAATGAATAATTTCATAGCATTTCACAGACTTTTCATTGTATAGTAACTTAACAGAGAGATGATTAAATTTTTTGACCTCTAATTTTTAGATACCTCCACCAGATAATTAGGAAGGGGAAATCCCTGAATAGGCTTCTGTGCTTTGACAGTGACAAAACATGTAGGACTTAAACTTCTAGAGGCCAAACAGAGACCTTGAAATATTGCCCTCATCAATTAATCTCCATTCAATGACACACTGCTTTACTTAGCCAACCATTCAGCCTCTTCAGGCCGCTATAATTGTCCCAGTTAATTGCTTTTCAACTCTCTTTGATTACAAGGTCGGCTCTGAATGGCTGGTGTACATGGCTCAAAGTTGAGCATGGCTCGCTCTTTCCTTGGACCTCCTCCGTCTGTATCCACCTCTGTGTGCCCACCCATTCTTGGTTACAACAGGTCACACCACCCATCCACTCGTCTCCTCCTCACTTTCCTGGACCTTAGAATCGAAGGTTTGAATCTTGCTGATGGTGTGAGTTTCATTAACCTATTCATCATAGCGACGAGTGAATTGAATGCATTTTAACTTTGATATGTAATAAACCTGTGCAGAGTAAATGAACCCTGGGGACTGAGAAGGAAGAGGGTTGGAGTTGCAGTTTTACACAGTCTGTAATGTCATGCAAGACCCAGAACAAAAACATAAGGTGAATTTATGCAATGATTAATCATTTATTAACACTACAGAATAAAACACATACAAATGTTACACTCTGACCAGACATTTTATAAGGTAGTTTGTTGTTTTTGCCTTAAGAACTGCATTAATTCTTCGTGGCATTAGATTCAACAAGGTGTTGAAAAAAATTCTTTGATATTTCAGTCCATATTGAGATGATAGCATCACATAGCTACTGTTAATCATGTCTCCTGTCCCACCACATCACAAACCTACTCTTTTAGATTGAGATCTGGTTGCTGTGGAGGCCATTTGAGTACAGTGAACAGTGTCATATTCATGGAACCAGTTTAAGATGGGTTTTAGCTTTGTGACATGGTGCTTGGTGCTTCTTAGCCATCAGAAGATGGACTTACTGTGGTCATAAAAGGGAGAGAGATGGCCAAGAACAATACTAAGGTAGGCTGTGCCTTCTAAACAATGCTGGTACGAAAAATATCCCCAAACCATCACGCTGGTATAAGACAGAATGGATCCATGCTTTCAAACTTTTTACACCAAACTCTGACCCCACCATCCAAATGTCCCAGAAATCGAGACGTATTAGAACAGACAATGTTTTTTTCATTCCTCTATTGTCCAATTGAGGTGAGTGCTTGTGAATTGTAGGCTCAGTTTCCTGTTCCTATCTGACAGGAATGACACCTGGTGAGGTCCTGCTGCTGTTTCCCATCTGCTTCAAGGCTCAATCTTCTGTGTGTTATTTGAGTTACTGCTGCCTTTCTATAAGCTCGAACTAGCCAGGACATTCTCCTCGGACCTCTGGCATCAACAAAGGCATTTTTGCCCAGGTAACTGCCTCCCGTTGGATATTTTCACCTTTTTAGACCATTCCCTGTAAACCCTAAAAATGCTTGTGTTTAAAATCCCAGTAGAGCAGCAGTCACTGAGACACTGAGAGTCACTTTATTCACCTTTCTGACGCTCAGTATGAACCTCAGCAGATTGTCTTGATTATGTGCACATTTTTAAATGTATGGATGGAGTGGTGGAGGATGCTTCCCTGTGACTGGCTGATTAGGTGTTTCTGTTAATGAGCAGTTTAACAGGTGTACCTGTGACACAACAGTGTCTGTAATGCTGAGTACAACTACATAGAAAGGTGCTATAAACCCTTTTTTTTTTGTAAATAGCTTATAAATGTTAAATAGGGAGAGAGAGTTGCAGACTTTGTCATTCTGCACATCCTCCCTCCAAGATATGCTAAAGTGGTGGGGGCCAAAATCCACAGTGCTCTCTCCAAGTGTTTTTTAAACATACAGTAAAGCTACAACCATCCAAATATAATTACGAGACAAATACATATTTCCCTTGTTTTATATATTTCCAGTTTTCCTCAATTGGAACACCACTTGATTTGATAAACAAAATTACCGAAGCCTCATGTTAGCACCCACCACTTCCATTGTGGGAGATTTAGAAGAGGATCAATTTCTGACCTGTATGAACAGGGAAATGAAGGCAGGATGAAAAAAGTCAGTGTTGATATGGGCACCTAAGAGTAGACTCTTTAAAGAGTCTATCCTTTACATGAAAGTGTTACCCCAGAATTATAAACTTTGCCTAAATTATATCTTATTATATATTTTTTATTGTTATTATTATTTATCAAATGGTTTTATATTTCTTGCCAAAAACGACAAAGCGGGGCACACAGTAAAAGGGGGTAAGTTTGGAGGAATATAGATGCATTATTTTGTGTCAAAAAATGAGACAGCACTGCACTACTGTCCCTGACAATTTGTGCACTGTTGAGGTTGGTTAAGGAAGCAGAGTCCATGGCTGGAAAAAGAGTGTGTGTGTGTGTGTGTGTGTGTGTGTGTGTGTGTGTGTGTGTGTGTGTGTGTGTGTGTGTGTGTGTGTGTGTGTGTGTGTGTGTGTGTGTGTGTGTGTGTGTTTCCCCTGCGTCTTTCTCCTCTCCCTCCACAGCTCACACGGAGGCGACAAAGTCCCTCTCATTACTGAACAGCACAGACCCCAAACAAAGACTCATGTACCGACAGTGGTGCGTGTTCAATACTGATAACTAGTGCGGCCTCTCATCTGAATTAGGATGCGGGTAACACACACACTCTTCCCAGTGTGCAGTAAGGAAAAAACATACATATTCAAAAGCAAACTGCCATTATTCACACTGGCACAAACACACACTCATCCTGCAAACTCTTATGTTGAACAGACACCGATTACCGGATTACTCGGCAGAGGCAACTTGAATATGCATTGAAGCTTTGCGTCGTCAGCATCCGCTTTTGTTCTTCATGTGGAGAAGAGCCACGCAACGCCATTCGAGATCAAAGACACAAAAATAGCAAACTGCAAAAATACTAACTGTGGTTCTGAGGGATGCCGCTGGGCTGCTGCACTGAAGAACCATGCAAATTATCAATGCAGCATTATTTCTGCTCCACTTAAATGTGGTTTTCTCCTCATCTGGCCTTTTGCGTGTTTTACACCTGGCTGGTTAAATGTGCCACTGTGCCTTGTCTACGGAAGGGTGAACAGCAATGTGGCAGCATACACACACACACACACACACACTCTTCTCAGGCCGACCCTTACTCTTTCAAGTTTATTTTAGACTTGTTCTCCACATGAAAACCATGGAGTGGTTGAATACAGTATAAGATCATCAGAAAACTGAAGCTTTGTAATACAATATGTATCCAATAATTGATCTCATTTCTATAAATAAGCACCTTTCTCCTTCTGTGGTCTCCATGTGGTAAAAGTGAGCTACAGAAATGTTACCTCCTGTTGTGAATAATATCTGCAATCTTCCTGTCTCACAGTCACAAAGGTTTGTTTATCTTGCTGTCATATTTCTTTGATGCTACGTTGCTTTCTGCTACGACTGGGTCAATTGTCTCTACATATAGCTAGATGCAATAACAGCAGGGAGCAAAACGGGAGGCTTTTAAAACATTTTACGTTTCTGTGCGTGTAACCATACACACCGTCGATTGTGTATTTGCGGCGAGGATTGACATTTATCCTCTATGTTTTGTATCTATACTAACTCAAAGGACACTTCCAACCCAGATGGCAGTCACCCTTTTAGGAAATGAGTTCAGCTCCAAGGACTAATTTTCCAACAGGCACATAGCGTATTGTTTCTCACACTGGTAATGAGGGGCAAATGTGAGGCAAGAAAACATGGAAGAGGAGGAGTGGAGGAAGAAAAGTGCGGAGAGGTTGAGTGCAGGAAGGGAAGCCTAAAATATGCATGTCATCATGTGGATGACTGATAGCTTTCTGTGAAAGCTTCTGTTGTTGTGCGTGTGCAGGGCAGGCTTCTAATTGAGTGCTGCTGCCAATCACAAGTGTGTATGTGTGCATGCAGTATTCCATTTCCCTGCTGAAGCCCTGAACACACACAGGACTCTATGTCTTTGATCGTCTGAGTGAGACTGTTCTCTCTATGTTCTAATTAGCTTGGTGTTAAATGCGAGAGACAAGAGTGATCAAGCAGCAAACCCAACAGATCATCAGTACGAAGTGAAAATGTAACTATCTCCCTAAACTATGAATATCAGTGTCTAGGACCAACCGTCGATCAACTCTTACACTCCTTCCAATAAGAGACACTATGATATTTCTCTTCTATAACATAATGAATCTTACGTGGGTGCTGTTCAGCAAAATCTTCAGTGGAAAAATGATTTAAAAAATGGCTGGCTTTGAAATTAGAATAATAATTTAAAAGGGTTTTGTGTACTTTCTTATCTAAATAAAGTTAAATAGCCATAGTTAAGTACCTCTGAGGCCTCTGAGAGCAGTGAATAAAAAGGATGTTTTATGATTTCACTGACCCATAACTCTTTTGACTTCCATTTGAAAAAAAAATGCTTACCCATTTCAATAAGTTTGAAAAAAAACTTCTTTTGTGCACCTGCAGACCTTGTCATCCTGCACATCCTCTCTTTGCTAATCCACCATCTCAGCACATACAGACACAGGCAGCTCACACAGGAGTAATATCAGTGTCTCCCACCTCCCTGCCATCTTTTATTACTCCTTTTTTTCTTACGCTCCTCTCTGTCTCTCCCTCATGAATAAACATCCCCGTGCTGGCATGAAATGGCCACACAGCCCCTGGCACACGCAGGAGTAATGCCGCAATCATTATTCCACTGCAGTGGTCCCACACAAGCATATTTCACCAATCATGTGGCTCTCTCCCCTGGCTTTTGTTTGGATGACTTAAACAAATGATGTGGCAGTGAGGAGGGCCTGCATACCAAAGCTCCCCCTGTTAACACGGCAACCGTTGACACAGACACAGCGAAATTTGCATAAGAGTACGCTTGAGTGGTACTGGCAATTCCAACAGGGGTCCGCAGATTTTTCCCTCCCTTTCTGTGAGAGGGTGGGGTTGAGGGTGGGGGTGTAAATGGAGGTGTGGTGTGTTATTTTTAGTTCTCCCGCTTTTCGCCTTCCTTTCATCCTGTTCTCCCTCTCTCCTGTGCTCCTCTCTGACTGCCAATTCCTCTTTTCTCTGGGGTTTAGTGCTGAATTGGAAGTAATGAAAGATGCACACATGCCATGAGACTGACTGGGCTTTCAGCTATAGAGATGGAGGAAGTCTATTTGGCAGATCTATTAAGCACACACAAGACAATGGTTGCATCTATGAATCAGGCCAGTTACAAGTCACATTTACTACACAGCGCAGTAAAGCCGTTGCTGAGTGGTCAGATAGACAGTCGGGAAAGTAGAGCGTGTAGGAAAAACTGTTTGCCCAAACACCACTAGTCTGATTATTTTGAAAGTATTCGATCAGCAATCACTGGAGCATTGCAGAATAATAGACTTGCGAATGCTGATGATTGTTAAGGGGATGGGTAAAAAAAAGAGGAGGATTTAATGAAGTCTGACATTTGAGGAGGGGGGAGACAACTACTGGGTCTTTGGACGCAACGATACATTTAACAAGGATGGTGCTGCTGAGGAAGGCGAGGAAGAGGAAGATAATCACCATTATGATTATTTCTGTTTTGGCTTTTTTTTTTCTTCTGTTGATGTTAATATCTGAAAATAGAACGAGGACTGCTGCATTCAGAGAAGTTAATCAAGCAGCCCAGAGGGCCACCGCTCGTCCTTTTATGTGCCTATCTCGCTCTACATTTCTCCTATCTCTATCTCTCTCATTCGCCTTATCTTACCCTGCTTTAATCACAGCGTATCAATGTGACTGATACATCTAAGAGATCTATTTGCGTGCTGCTCACTTTGTGAGAAAGTTCTGTTTAAATTTTCACAAATTTGCTCTCGCCTGACTTTCAGACTTCTCACAGTGAGACAGCGGCCCACAAGAATACCAACAATTAAAGCAAGCAGTGATATCTGATGTTTATGCTTATGCCTATGTGCTATATGGTGTGTTTTAATGTTTGCGTATGGGCTCCAGTGAATCTGATTAGTCCTTAGGGCAGGTGTAGCACCCCACCGTGCAAAGGTTGTCTCCATGGTGATAGATGTGGGGTCATCTCCATGACGATGGATAGCAGGGGGTAGTGGTCGTCAAGGTCGTGCACCAAGGACAAGGCGAGAGTGATTGCAGCCACACAGACTGGAAATCGAAGAGGAGCAATCCGAGGGGGTGAGGGGGGGGGGTCGAGGAAAAAGGTGCAATTTCACAAGCCAAATTACTTCTGGGATAGAGGAGAGAAAAATATCACAGCAATAACGGCACTAGGGATGAGAGGAGGGAAGGAGAGAGAGGTGGCGGAGGAGCAGGAGGCAGCACGATGGAGGAGGAAGGTCCAAAACAAAAGCTCAGTTATATGTCATCGAGCATTTATTCTCACATAAGCAAATAGAGTGACACCCTATTACCTTGACACCATCCAAACGTCCTATTTTAGCCGCACCGAGAGGGTTTTTCAGAGGCAACTGTCGGAGGTTGGCTGTGATTTTCCATGTGGTTTGTCAAACTGGGTTTATTTCTGAGACTGATGCCAGCTATGACTAGAAAATATTGATTGAATTGTGCAACATGTTCCGCTGCAGCACTACTGATTTCTTTTTCTGCTCTCTCCCTCTTCGCTCTTCCTCTGCTCTCTGGCGATTCCACAACATTAGTAATGGGGAACAACAGCACATCAGTAAATTGTTAACGAGAACAGGCAGAGTGAATAAATGACAACAACTTAAAATTTCTGCCCTGCTGCCTTGTTCTCTTCCTGCTCAGGGTTTCCCCCGTGCATTTTCCGCCTGGCTCAGTGTGCTCTCTATTTTCGGTGTGTGTGCTGGTACAGATGAGTTTCTGAGTCGACAGGCTGAGCGCACTGAAACATTAAGTCCACAGTGCCACTGTGCCCATTGCCTCGTTGCACCTAATTAAGACCCCTTTGTTTCCTATCAATTAACATTGTAATTAAAACTAGTTTCTGTTTAGCCAGAGTCTGCTGATTCAGATGAAATGATGTGCAGGAATTCAGCGTGTCCACTAAATGCCTGCATTGTACTCGCATACAGTGCTGTATATGCAGGTCCACATCTGTACAAACGTAAGTATGTGTGTGATATAATACACGTCACACAGTTTGATTGAGTCTTTTGTTTCTTAGGTAATTTAAGTGTGAGTGTGATGCTGAAAGCTTGGAAATGAGCAGGATCCCTTAGCGTGTGTGTGTGTGTGTGTGTGTGTGTGTGTAAACCCCTGTTGAGTAGTTAACAGAAACAGGGGATTCACCTCCAGATAATCTCACACTAATGACCTAATCCTCCATCCCTTAGGTGAACAGATGAAAAAGGAGCCCTTGACATCAAGTGGAAGCCCGACATCATGAAACTCACCCATACACACACACACACACATGCTATATAATTATGTACACACAGACAAATGAATAAGTCAAACAAATGAGTGCCACTCCGCCCCACCCCCGCCAGTCCCGTCCTCTTCGACAATGTATATTTCACCAAAAAATATACACCCTACCCTCTTGTTTCCATGGCAACTGACCATAGAGCTGTGGGTATATGAAGCAGCAGGCGAAATCACTGGAGTGAGAGGCGTATCAGTCTGTCACCTCAGCCTCCCCAGAGAAACAACACATAATACTGTACTACTGTACTCTCTCCTCTTTCTTGTTGTCTTTGCATCCATTGCTCCAATTTGCTTGAGAACACTGATTTATCTCTGCACACACTCATACACCATCCTTCTTGTCGTCTCACGTACTGTAGCTCGACCTCAGACGATTTTATTTAAACATGGTCATGAACCGCCACCCAGACACACCACCCGTTTTCTTTTCCTGTCGGGGTGATTGCTAGTGCTGATGGAGGCCAACCTGTCCTTGGGTGCGGTAAAGGATTACAGCAGCACACACCATGTGACCCTAATTCCCCCCTGCCTACTTCTGCCTTGCTCAGCCAATCGGGATCAGGGATGAGCCAAGCATGTATGTGTGTGTATGTTATGCAGATTTGTGTTTCTTTACTTGCAGATTGCCACATTTGTTTGTCAGGAGCGATTGTCTCTGGCGTATATGTACTAATAGATTAGATTATGTTGGCTGAAAGGGGGAATGCCTTGAGGTTTGATTGTGTGTACATTTGACCATATGTGTTTGAGTGTGCGTGTGCCAGCTTGTGTTTTTAAAAGGGGGGTGATAGTGTGAATCAGCAGCAGCGGGCCGCGGCACGTGTCACACATTCAGACGACCTCATTCATCCCCAGGAACCCCAAAATCCCACTCGCTCCTTCCCCTAACCCACAAACAGACCTCAACCCCCACACAGCCGCCGCCGTCAGCAGGCTCAGCTGGTGGCTGAGGGGGAGGAGGAGCGAGCAAAAAGATGAAGCAATGGATGGACGGATTGGGGGGAGGGCAGGTGCTAGGAAGACCATTTAGTAAGCAGTGTCTTTTTCTCACACTGTGTTTTTTTTTTCTTCACAGATTGAGTGGAAAAAGGAACAGTAACGAAAAAAAATCCCCCACCAGAGACTGGGAAAGGCACAGGGAAGAAACTCCGATCGTGTGGGGGTAATACGTGTGTGTGTAGGGGGGGTGGAGGTCAGAGCGTGTGTGTCAGGGGGTTGTCAATAAGATATGGAGATCAGACGGAATAAGCAGCAGTTTAAACATGAGCATTACATCAGGGAAAGACGTCCAGCTGTTACATCAGCTTGCACCCGCCAGATAAGGCCCGAGAAGCTTTGTGTGCGTCTGCGCGCGTGTGCGTCTTTGTGCTTGTGTGACGCAGCAGATGTAACAGACACAGCACCTTGCCTTGTAAGATACCCGCTGTTGTTGGTGACCTTCGACCTTAACCAAACCTTGACCCTGGTATAAAGAAACTGATTTAGCCCACAAAGACACATGACAGAGTGAAGCCTGAAGTCAGAGCTAAACTCTGACCTCCAACCCTTCAGTCCCAACCCAAACTCTATCTGAAACCAAACAGACCTGCCCTCTCCACTCACACACACACACACACACACACACACTCGCTCAGACAATGAAGCAGGAAAAACGGCACGCTCATCCATCAAAGCAGCATAAAACCATTACTACAAAAACCATACATATGTAAGGGAGGCCATTATTATTATGCTAACTAGTTCAGTTTGCTCATTAACATGAGACATTGTAGTTTTTTTGTGTTCAAAACAAATATTTATGTAATCCACAAAATTGTATAAATCACAGATTTTAACTAAGAATCTAAAACAATTATAATAATACTTTGGGTAGTGCACTTCACGAGTTTGTTCCCTAGCACATATAAATTTGATCAAGTATAAAAATTTTACCCAACCCTTTAACCTGCAAGAGGATGCAAAGTTAAAATTCAGCTAGTACAAATTTATTTATTATCACAGGTGATAAAAATGTATTTGGAAAAGTTATTTTAAAAATAATCACAATTATAGTGCAATAATTTGCACCCCACAGTAAATAAATATAAAATTAAACTGTTATAAGTTTCTGGTGAACGGTTATTTTTACAAGCTGAATGACCATTGAAAATAATGTTATTGAGTAAAAACATTTTTGTTTTTTTGCACCCAACTGTATATACCGATAAAACCTAGCCTAAAATACAATAGATGATAATATGATAGAAAGTCCTGAAACACACAAGAGTTTATGGCAGTAGCCAAGATATAGCTCATAAAAAATGTGAGAGATCACATCAGAAAAAAAGTAATTAATACACAATTTTTAAATAGTTTTTTGAACTTTGATGCGAATGTAGATTTATTTAATGTGAATCATATGTAGCATACATATTAACTACATGTGCTATGTGGATGTGAAGTAAATGTCTGACCCCTGCTCTGCCTGTGAGTCTCTAACAGATGGTATCTGTGTTTGTGTGTTTGTGTGTGTGTGCGTGTGTGTGTGTTTGTGTCCTACAAAGTCTGGCACTGTGGTTCATCACGCCAACTGCTATCGGCTAACCACACAGCACCTTCCAGTCCATCTAAAGTGTTCTCACTCTTATTCCCAGACTTTTGGTATCATGATCCCACTGCTTGTCAGTAAAGGAAAAACTCCAACCAGAGCCAAACAAACATGTTTTGTTGAAGTTACATGATGCAACATAAGGCCTCACACCATGACAAATAAAAAACTGTTTGAGTAAAAAATGTAGGCACAGTAGTGAATTGATTCTTTTATATTTCTCCCTCCGCACACATTTCTTCAATTTCTTGTAAAATTACTATTCTGAATTCCACTTTAAGTGCTCTCAGATTACTGATACACGTCTCTAACATATTTGAAATGACACAAACCTGTCAGTGTCATGGATGCTGCGGCTCAGTGTGTAATGACAGGGAAAATTATCTCATCTGATCCTTTGTTGCACTTGTTCAGTGATATTTAATAACTGTTCTAACTAGACTTGTAGAACTGACTCCACGAGAGGTTTGACATTTTCAGATGATTTTTATTGTACAACAGACGACTGAGAGAGCGAGAGAGAAACGCGTTTGGGAGAAACAAGAAAGATGAGGATGAACAGATCTTACATACATAAAACCACAAAAAGAATAAGGGAAAAGGAAGAAACATAAGGATCACATTTCTGTGGTAATCCAGAACAGATTGGGCTTCAAAGTTATCTCAGCAAACTTTGCGGAGTCATTGAAAATGTGATTGAAATGACAAAAAGGCAACAAGGGCGATGAGAAGGGGGCGTGCAAGAGAGACCCGTTCACGCCTCTGAAAATCTGTCAGAGTATTTTGGAATTCATGAGCGTTTCTTGGGGAAGACACACACATAGATTTCATTTCATAAAAGCAGAAAATGCAATACCCAGCTGGCAAACCACAGTGCTACAGAATTCTCTTTGGCAACACTTTGGTACCATCAAGAGCCGACTACAAACACCACACCAACACTGATTTGACACGTGTCACGGGTGTTTTGTAAATAATTTGGATATTTTCCTCCCCCAGTATTAGACTATGGCTGCCTCCTGTCACAGTGCTGCTGCTGTGACAAATACTCTAACGCACCCTTTCTCACAGGTCAAGCGGAAAACATTTTCAGGGTTTAATGTGGGTGGACAAATTTTACATTCATTAATAAAGGCTGGATGGATTAGCAAATAATTATTTTCAGCAAGGAGATGGAGTAGGTGTGAAGAGGAGCAGGCATGTGAACTTGTGAGCATCTTAGTGGATGTGTTTTCAGCTTCCAGCCTCTCTGTCTCTCTCTCGTCTGTATGCAGACTTCGTCTCAGGGTTTCTCATGCCGTGCTGCTGCTGCTGCTCAGGGAGGCAGAGGTAGGCTTGGGCTTATGGTGGGAGCAGCGGGGTGGGTGACAGGGCAGCATCCATGCCCAGACAGACACAGCCTCTCCTGGGCGGATGCTACCTACATTTCTTACTTTTGGAGACATGCACAGATGAGCCCTGTCTGGAACCACCACTGCAGCCACACAGTGTCTTTGTCAATGTCATGAAGTGTGTGTGTGTGTGTGTGTGTGTGTGTTCCTGCCAGCAATGCAAAGCAACAACAACAACAAAAAAAACGATTATTTACCATTATACCATTTTTTACAGTGTATGTCATATGAAAAAATAAATAATCATACTTTTAATTCAGCAAATGTTACTTTTAATAGAAAAAAAAATTCAAATTGCAGTGTGACAATGTGAAAGAGACACAGCTACTGAATTGCAGCTCTCCTTCGGCTTTCCGGAGTTTTATGGTGGCCACATTTTTGCAGTTCTACTTTACTCTCACCGTTTCCACTGCAGCAGGAAATGCTTTTGCCACACAAGCAGACACAGCTATAGTTGGTAATTGCCGCTGAGCATTTGGCAGAATAGTAGAGGTACATTTCATATCTATCACGTCCTCATGGCATCCATGACGTAATTTTTTTCACCACGCAAGTCTGACAGGAGTGGGACAGACAAACTGGGAAAATAAAAAACTAAAGTAAAAAACAAAATGATTTATAGATATGCCAATTTGACTTGCAGCACTAGGACGACTAACAGGTAGCGAAATGAAACAACTATTTAATTTTGTGTCTGTCTAATGTGCCATGTTCCCTCCCTTTTAGCTCTGGTTTGGTCTTTACCAATTCCTGAGGGAAGAATTTGGCAGAGTTGAAATGTTGCCATGAGAGTGGGAATTTCCTTCTACGCTAGATTAAATGTTAACATTTCAGCAGTTATTGTAACAATTTGACCATTTACATAGATACATTTTAACGTTATGTGTGTGTGAGATTTCTTAATAAATGTCATGGTAAATTGTCTTAATACAAATTGTGCGTATTACTGATGCTGTTTAAGACGACACGCGCAATGATGTGCAGACTAATGTGACTGTCAAGCTAAATCAGTCAAAATTAAAACGTTGCTTTGCTCTTCTCCAGTTTATCACAGCTTTATTTACCCAGTATACATAGTGTGATGTGTTAATGCTGCTCCCATGTTACTGCATCAATAGTAATAATCTAATATTATTATATTATACTCATCTACTCAGTAAAATATTAGATCATACCTCCACTTGTCTCTGTATTATGATTTTACATCGAATTACATATTTAATATTAAAACTATGACACAGTCTTATAGATTTAAATTTCTAACACACAGCTCTGTTACGGGTGTGTTTTACACTATTAAACTGACACCTGAAATTGCATTGATGTTTTGCTACTTAGGCCTAAAGGATCCGAGTTCTTCCGGCAGTTCGTGCTCCTGCATGCTCCTGTAGCGTCTATGTCATCAGTTTGTCATGTTTGTCCAAATCAGTCTCTTCATAAAGACCTCTCCACTACACCTCCAGTGAGGGGCTGATGGAACTCTATAGGTGAAATGAGATGAGGTGTCAGGCGTGAGTGGTAGAGAAGAGAGGAGGAGTGAGGTCACTGGGAGAAAAGAAACAATGGATAGAATGCTGCAGGGTCCCGGCATCGCCTCCTTATAACAACATTACAGTGGAAAGAACAAGCAGCAATGAGTGACACTGTTATTAACCTCTGGCTGGGCTATAAATCAACATCAGTTCACGCAAATTAGACCAATTCCCCTCGATCTGCCTCCGAAGGCCCTCGCTAGGACTTTGCCATTATAAATCACAAACGGGGAGGAGGAGACACACGCACACACTGACACACACACACACACACACATTCGCACAGATACGGGCAGAGAGCATGCAGACAGTTTTATTGGTAGTGTTTTACAGTGAGTCATATAAGCTAAAAGAATTAAATTTCTTAGGTTGCCCTTTGTGATTCATGTATACTTTCATTATTGCTGCTTATTATAGATAGCATTTCATTCTGTCTAGGGTCTCAAAGAAACTGACGTTACTTGTCCCCTCGATACGTGTTTTCACCATAATGTGACTTTTGCTCTATCCCCGACAGAACAATAAATATTAGTGTTTTGTTCCGATTCATAACATTATGTAGTGATACCCTGATTAACGTCCACGGGCATTTTAAGCTACATCAAGACTGGGCTATTGGTGAAGTGTGTTTGTGTCCTTGCAGTGTGGGGAGAGGGATGGACAGCTGCTGTCTCTCTGTGGTCGTCTGTAGGAAAGAGTACATATTGCACGTCACTCGGAAAGGTAACAGATATGGCAGCATGTCCCTGCCATCTGTCACCGGAGCGTCACACGTCCGCACAGACAAAAGAGTGCCGGGCCGCCGAGACAGCAACACGGCCCCAGCACGTTATTGTCCTTCAGGCTCGCAGATGAATGTAGGGCCCCTTTATAATTAGGCCTTGCTGGTTTGATGCAGTCTGTCTAACAGCAGCATTGTTCACCACACAGACTAAGCCAAGGGGCCACACAGGCTCAGAAAATTGTGATTTTACTATTAAGTTAATTTCTGACAGCATAATGCAACTGTGCGTCAATCAATATAAGAACGGCCAAAAAGATTTTTCTGCTTATGTCTCTCAAATAACCACCCCAGATTCACACACACACGCACACACCCTCATGTGAACACACGCTTCCATTCTCTGCAAACTCTCACCGATAAAGTCTCAGGCTTAGCGGACAGGGTCGATTTTCCATTATGGAATTTTACAATAAAGATAAACTGTCACAGCAATCAAAGCATCACTTAAGGCTATCTTAAAGCAAAGTCAGGACCTCTGTTTTCATCTTGTAACCCCCCCAAAAAATCACCCTCAATACTCCCAACACAGCAGACTCTCCATGAGTCCCATGGTTTTCTTTATCTCTGCCTCAGAAGAAAGGGAAAAAGAAAAGAGGAGTAAGGTCAACTTTCTGTCAGCAGCAGATAAAGAACGACGGGTGAAAAAAGAGGAAAACTGGAACATATAGTTCTGTCAGACTCAATATTCTCTATTAAGTCTCTGGATTTCTGATTTGGTATTAGAATTTTCTGTTTGTGTAAACAGTATTCAACCGTTTTGAATATGATTTGAAGTGCAAAAAACCTTGTTGCACTTAGAGCAAAACTTAAAAAACAAGCTTTTTTTTTTGGTTTGTTTTATTTTTGGGGTTTTTTGGCAGCATTGCAGAGCAACATGTGGGATTACGCCACTTAATCCCTGTGTAATCTCTGTGTTCCTCAGTTGTGGAAGCAGTTGCAGCATGAATGTCCAATGGCCTTGCAAATCGCTTTTTAATACAGAGTAGGAAATAATCAGAAATAAGGCAAATAGAGATACTTTGGGAGTAATTCTATGTTGCTGCAAGACATTTAAAGGCACTTTTCTGTAGAACTTTAATAATTAATGAATAGGAAGCAGCAATCAAAACTAAAGATCACCAAACAAGACCGCCAACCTTAAAAAAAACAAATCGATTGTGAGATTTTCTTTTTGAGAATTCAGGCAACGTATAAAAAACAGAGCCACAACTCTCAATAATGATATCACTATTTCTAGAGAAACAGCAGAGAGGAAAACACAAAATGCAACACTATCAAATTACTGAAACAGTCCAAACTACAGCAGATAATTAAAGACATGTTAGTAATTTTATTGCGATTGCACACTGAGCCCTGCTGTGCTTGGATGGAAGGTGCAGCTGAAGGCAGCCTGCACACTGTGGAGGTCAAGGTCCGACTCCTCAAACGCCTGCTCCATGTTTTTAACTTGGGGTCTCCAATCATACAGATTGGTCTTTGGGCCCCATTTGACACGAGGGGCCTTGTGCTGCTTCTCCTGGTCGACCAACTGGCAGTTTCTCAGGAAACCTATTTCAATTACCCTAAGAGCCTTGGCTTGTTTCCTTCCATCGTATTCTTTAATGGATCATGCATGTAGCATCTCATGCAAATGGCTTATAACAAGGTCCTTCCCTCTTAGGGGAGTAGTTTTTCAGAGTGTTTACTTGGTGTGTGTGTGTGTGTGTGTGATTAGCTTTAAAAGATAGTAGCTCTTAGTAGTAGTATCCCTGATGCATCTCTGACCCTGTGGCTGTAGGGTTTTGGGAAAATCGACAAAAACAAACTGTTAAAAAAAACACATGAATGCTGATGCAGTGTGGTCTGATATTACATGCACAGATATCTGTAAACCAAGCAAACCTGCATTAGGAGATCAGACATAAGTCAAATCTATTTTTCTTCTTAGGCAGCGGGAAGATCCAAACAGAAAAACTACAGCAAGACAAAAGAAGAACTGGGAGAAGGGAGCAATAGAAAGTCAATCAAAAGAGGAAAGAGGAGAAAAAGTTGTGCTTCAAATACTATTTTGAGCTTGGTAATGTTTCTGTGTATGTGTTTGTGTCTGACACAGGTGATGCAGCGAGGCTCATCACTCTGTGCGATTTTCCACGCCATCTTTCTTTGTTTCACATCACAGAGTTCCTTGTGATAAATGACTCTGGTTTAACCAGAGCCAGAATAGTAATAAAGTTTTTTTACTTTTGTTTTGAGACTAAAGGTGAAATATGAAGACGATTTTACTGTTGATGGAAAAGCTCACTTTTGAGAGAAGGGAAGCAGAAACAGGATCCAGAATGAAGACCATTCAACAGCCTTGTGGTAGTAAAAAGCCACAAAGACACAAGAGGATACAGAATGATACAGTACATGGTATTTGACACGACGTCCATCTAGGAAAAGCGCAGGTGTCACAAATTACATCACTGACGCTTCAGTCCGTTCACATGTCACAATAAGCCACGACATCGTGAGTTAATCATTATGTCTGGATGCAGATTGTTCTAAAACACGGTGTGTGTAGACTGACTGTTACATTTTCATGTATTACACCTGCCCAGCTGCTGTAACAGCTTAAACACAACCCCAGAAACCTTTCATAACACTATAATCAGACAAACTGCATGTTGTACTAGACGATTATATATTTCAAACAAAATACAGAACATTTTACGGTTAGATTGGATTGGACAAAAACACTTTGTTAACATTTTATTGATTTTTTGATAAGTTCAATATCGACATATTCGCAACACAATATTCTCTTTATGTTTATAGAAAATTTAATGTGGTTGTAATTATGTTCCTTGGTTAATGTAAGCATGTTTGCAGATTAGTTTTAAAGAAACACCATTTTTAGGAGACAGGCACAAAAGCCTAAAAAACCAAACCAGACTAACCACCACGCTGACGGCTCTGTGAGGCTGCACCAAGGCAGCTAAACACTAACAACAACAGATTACATTGTGAAAGATCTTTACACGTTTGACAGGAAATAATTTAGTGTATTATTTAAACTAAAGAAAAGATCCTCGATGAAGCTGTCACTGTCTCCAAACTGTAAAACTCAACTTAGTTAGGGATTGTCTTGCAAATGATGTTGGAATGACCTAATTTTGGGAATGTAAAAGTATTTATAGGAGCAAGTTATTACAGCAAAAAGGTTGTTGGCAACTAGATGTAAACCTCAACATGCACCTATGTTGAACACCTAGCCTAAAATCTATTAGCAATCAAACCCATTCAAACTTATTGAGATATTTTATTTTGAGCTATAGATATATACTGACCCACTGACTGACCATTCCTACTGCAGCGCTAAAAATAAATACTTAAAGCGCACAGCACGGGCATGCATTGCTAACAAATCAATATAAAACATCAACTGAAAGTGTTTATTAAGATATTTTAACTTGAGTGTGCCTTTAAATTTTCACCTTTTCATAAATCTGCTAAGTGAGACTTCTATAGGAAACCTGTGGCACATACATTTAGTCTACGATGTTGTTAGGGCTCCTCATTTATCAATGTGATCTGTGTTTGTTCATGTTCCACACACTCGCATTAATTAGCAAACCGGGCTAAATCCTCTGTAGAGGTTAAGGAAGCTGAACACACATTCAAACAAACTCACAATTAATTACGTGCGTGTCATCGCTAAGATACACACCGGGATTGTACAGAGTCCATATGCCACTTGTTACATGTCTTGGACAGAAGCAACACACCTGAGGCTTGCTGTAGGTATTTAATCTCTCCGAAGTGAGAGCAAACCTGACGTCAGCTTTGAACTTGTATGAGATCCAATTATGAAAGGTGGAGGCGAGCTTCCTGCTGCTCTCCCCAGGATGAGGGTTCATCTGCTGTGGATGAGCTGCCGGATTACGTGGCCACGAGACTGTTTCCCAAGCGGCTGGAAAAGTCTATTAGCAACCAGGTAATCGTCCCAGTTTAAAACAGGTGGACAGCAAAAGGCCTGAACAGAGTGCCTACTCAAGCCCTTTTTTGGTGTGTGTGTGTGTGTGTGCGTGTGTGTGTGTGTGTGTGTGTGTGTCCATCCATCCAGTGTCTCTGATTAGTATGCTTGGGCCATGAGGCTACGCTGACAGTGGGGCCTCTGAGAGCAGCAGTGCCATGAATTCTTTAGCATGAGCTTGTATGTACCCTTGCTTTCATCACGCCTGAGAGGACAAGTCCAGTCAGTGGGAGACAAGGAAACACACACACACACATATGCACACACGAAGCATTCGTTGCATCTATGCCTGTCAGCCTACTCAGAGTTAACTGAAGGTCTCTCTGGCCTACATGCAAACACAGTCTGCATTTAACCCTCTCATCAACACTCAACACATTTCCTTCTGACTCACAGAAGAGGAGCCAAACATACACATTTCTGCACTGTCTCTCTCTCTCTCTCTCTCTTTCACACACACACAGACAAAAAAAATCTGAGGGAATTTTCAATCTCTTCTTCTCCCTTTCTCTCTCCCTCTGCCTGTGGAGAACACTGGCAGGAATCAGGGAGAAGAGCGAGGTTGCTAGGCAACAGGTTGTGGTTGCCATGGTGAATTTAAGTGGAACAGCTGGTCCAATCAGCATAAAGTGCGGGCAGGCGGGGGCAGAGCCAGGGAGGCTCATGCCAACACAGACAGACAGGAAGGAGAGGCTGCTGAGGCATGCAGGATGTTGAGGAGAGGAGAGGAGAGGAGAGGAGGAGAGGGAGAGGAGAGGAGAGGAGAGGAGAGCAGAGGAGAGGAGAGGAGAGGACAGGAGAGGAAGCTAATAAGTGAAAAGGACCAAATGATAAAAGGACACAAAAAGGGAGGCACGATGAAGAAGAGGTAGGAGGTCAGAAAGACAGGAATAGGCACAAAGAGGAAACTGGCTGATCAGAAAAAAAATAGCAGGAAAGATGAGACTAAGTATAAGAGACAAATGAAGGCTGGGATCTGTTCAGGAGTACGTTGACAGATCCATTCAGAGATCAGTCAAAGACAGCTAACACTCTCATGTGTCCCACCCGGCAGCACCACGGCGATCAAAACATTTAAATCCGCTGGAATACACCAAACCAATACAATCACATTTAGATGCAGCTAATGACGACTTGACGATAATATGGTGATAATGATAATGGGGTGGGAAAATGTGTGGGTGTGGGGACCGAGGGATTTCACAGCCCCATCATGATCGTGTGTAATGGGCCTTTTTTTTTTTAATTCTCAAAGGTGGTTTGACGAGGGTGAGAAGACGGGGGTCTGTTTGGTGTTAAAGTTTTAAGCCAAGTGCAATCAACACATTAGTGCATGGATGGAGAAATACAGGTGAGATTTTAATGATGCAATCAAAAGGTGTCTACAGATTGATATGTAGGAATAATGAATCTGAAGAGACGATCATAGGCTCTATTTGATTTATTGCTGTTTAACTAGATAATAGTACCATTATTTGTGTATATTTATGAAAGCCATTATTGTTTATTAAATTATTCACTTTGTCTCTACTGACAAACAGGTGGTAAGTGCTTTTCTCTGAGCATCATCTTTGCGTCTGAGCTACAACAAATCTCTAGGCATGTTTATTATATTTTATGGAAAATACAAAACAAGGATGTGCCAATCGAAAGTGCACTATCAGCAGCACCTGACAGGTGCTTCCCAGAGTTAGTTATTTCTGATTTTGCTTATCTGGTCAGTGTTCATGAAAAGATGAGTTCACCACTGGACAGCACAGTCACTGTCTGCTGGCTGCTATTTTATCAGTTATTGGTTTCACACTTTTTTAAGCTTTTGGGATTAAATTCTGCACAAAAACAGACACACACATACACACACCAACAAGATTTGAAACATAAGTAGATTGTGATATTCACACATATACATGATTTAAACACACTTACGTGCATGTACTGTACCAGAGGTGAAGGACGTACCCAGGTCATATTTCTCTGTAAAAGTACAGGTGCACAGTGTAGAAATACAAAGCTTCTGCACTCGAAGTGTAAATATGTCTTAGCTCAAAAACTTTATACTATATTTATTACCATTCTGCAGAATAGCTAATTTCATATACATGAATATGATGTTGGATCATCTTTTTTAAATGAATTATCATAACTATAACTTTGGTGAAATGGAGCACTGTTTTCATGATTGTGTGGTTTTCTTTGTGCGCTGTTCTTTGTTGATGGTTCTGGAAATCCAAATTATTTCTTGTCGGCTAAATAAATAAAAGCTCAACAAGTTGAGACACAGCATCACTTGTGGAGCTTATGGCGAGTTAATAGCCTCCAGCTGCGGTGCTAATGTTAACAATCCATGTAGTTCAGATGAAAAGTCTGTTTAGCGGTTTACACTTCTTCTTCTGATGCTTGCTAGACATTTTTATGCGGCTAAATATGTACTGAAGAATAACTGCTAAAAACAAAACAATATACTAGCCCAAGCAGGTTACCTAATCACAAACGGCAGGAAGCAGCGTGATTGGTCAAAGAAGTGAGCATTTCCCAGCATGCCTTCTTTCTTTGTAACTCTGAAAGAAAGCAACTGAAGTAGTACTGGGCAGATATGATTCATTTTAATAAAGCAAAGTGGGGAGGGGGTTTGCCATAACAACTTGCCACAGTGTATTGGATCAGTGATGCTGAATGGTGTATTTAAAAATTCCACGGAAGAGCCCATACGCTGACAATTATTTTTTTATTGCCACGAATCACTTTACTGAATCAGCAGTAACTAGTAATTATAGTTATTAAATAAATGTAGTGAAGTAAAAGTATGATATTTGCCTGTGAAATGCAGTAAAGTTGCAGTGTAATGTAATAAATCTAAGTAAAATAGAAACACAAATAATAATACTCATACAGTATTTAGGTAAATGAATTATTATTACTTTCCACCACTGTAGAGAACTTATTGCAGCCTTTTATTGAATTGCTGCATAACTACACATATGATGCTGAGCTACCTACACATTTTACTTGTATCGAGAGGAGAAAGCAGACTTATATTTTGTGGACACATACACAGGGACACGCACGTCTTTTCCAAGGAGGACACGCTCCTGGAGTGTCTCGCATGAACAAGCACAGAAGGGAGTGAGATGAACACAGGCTGCCACTGCTGTAACCAATCATGGCAGCCACTTATCCTCCTCATTCCCCTCAACAGTAAAATTATGTTGCAGCTACAGTCGTAGTAAATTTGCACATCTTTTCCCTCAGAATAGGAATTTGGGCACGAGAGGAACAATATGATTGAAACATATTTTTAAGTCTTTCCATTCAGCTTGGCAGTAAGACGGCACAGACCTGACAGCATAAACTATGGTTAATGATGATAATATTGTTTTCAGAATGTGAAAACCTGCGAAGGAAACCGCAGAGTACATTTAGGTGTTGTTGATGAATAGAGCTTTAGAGCCTGAGCAGCTTACAAGATGTCCATTCTCACAAAGCTCTCACTCTGTCACACCTTCCTCCTGTCACTCACACAAAGCATGCTGAGAGGCATGGTTTCCAGGGCGACCAAGAGGCACCTTTCCTTGACAACGGTTCAGGATGCATAGATGGGAGACATTAGCTTGCACCTCAGGTGTGGAAATATGGGTGCCTATAGCTCGGCCACGAGCGGAACAAAGCAACTGTGACCCCTTTGGCGGCGAAAGGAATAGAATTTGATATTAAAGCAGTGGGAAAATACAGCTGTACCAAAAATGACAGCGAGAGGATGAAACAGCAGATGAAGTGTGAACTGGCTTTACCAACAAGCAATTGTTCCCTCAGTGAACTTTGTAGTTTTTGGTTTTGCAGCTAGTTAGGATCCTCCAGAGCTTGGTGTGGCAGAGAACCTACTGGGAGTTGAAACAGCTCTCTGGGTATCTTCTCGCAGTGATAAATGAACTAAGCTGCTTCACACTTATAGTGTGAATTAAAATTTCACACACACTCTCCCTCTCAAAAGACCCTCACACACTGTCTTAAATATGCAATAACACACTCCTGAATCCCCCTCGAGGCTCCAAAATACATCTTCAAAGAAACCCTCAATCTGCTTAACACATTTTACACACTGCACACATGCACACACTCACACGCGGATGGTCATAGCTGCACACACGTGTGCACAAAAGATCAATGCAAGAAATGGGCAGCCTTTGTGATATTGTGTTACTCTCAGCGAAGGCCAAACCCATGAAATTCATGAAGAGGAGACAGAAGCAGGGACCGGCGTGTCGTGTGCACACAAAACACACGGGGAAGACACAGAGTCATTCACACATCTTAAGAGAAGCACACGGCTCAGGGAGAGCAAGAGGGAGAGGAAAATGTGTGTGCGGTTTTAGGTGTGTGTGTTAGTGTGAGTGACTGAGAAGGAGACTGAGTGCATAGAGAATTGAGTGCAGTTAGTAGTGTTTCCCCCTCGGCTAAGGCATTAACAAGCCTATAATGGACCCTCTTAAAAAGCCGACTAGGATCTCCTCCAAAACTAACTGATTTAGAGTGGCCAGGGCCCCCATGGGCAGTGGCCAAGTCCCCCTCTGTCCCTCCCCAGCACAGCCATAGCCAGCCCCGGTGGCAGGCGGCACAGAAACACATTGTGTTTGTCTACTGAACCACAAGCAATAGCAGTTTATAACACAATAAAACACCATGAGGAGGCATTAATTGGATATAATAGCCAGGGAATGATTTAGATGATTTAACACCTTTTTTCCAAGATGAGTACATAAAAGAGGGAGAAAAGGAAGAGAGGAATGAAAGGGAATTAGAAAACGACTTACACACCGTTTGTGACTTTGATTTCGAGTCCTGGCCTGGTTCAAGTCCACCCACACGCAAATATAAATGTAAACACACAAAAACACACATATGTACAAATGTACCTGATTTACATTTATGATCAGACATGTCTAGAACAAGGCGATAAATTATATTATATCATATGTAGCAGCTGTCATGGTGATTGCAAGAATGGGTGTACAGTGCAATGAATAATCATCTAATAGCTAAAATAAAATCATCTCTGTGCTGCATCAAGATGATACCAGAATAATATTCAGTTTTTCTGTACTCTGGTCACCTTTGAACTGATGATAATAATCAGTCTATCACAGATCCAGCTAATGTTGATAAGATAAGACAGGCTAGCCGGTGGAAAAACACACCGCGTAACCTCTTTATCACTCATCAATGTTTCAGTGGCGGCATTTTATTGACAATAAAAGGATCAGGAAAATAACAGACTTCAGAATCTTGCAGCAAATTACTCTCAAGACCCGCTCGCTTACTCTTCAAGAATTTCTGTCTCTTTATGTTTCTTCCCCTCACTTTCTCACCTTTCCGTCTTTTCCGTCCGCACAGGTCTGAAAAGGGAGTAGGGCCTTGCATGTATGTACATAATTGGCACTTTACTGTCATATCAAATTCATATCAGCGCAGGGTCTCGGGCTGGGAAGAACAATGAGGGCCAGACAAAAGCGTGGCTCTGTGCCCTGAGAGTTGCCCTGATAACTGCAGCATAGGCCAGTCAATAAAACCAATCATCTCTAATCTTCTTATGGGGACTAAACAGTTCCCCTAGATACTCCACAATGCCCACGAGACACAATGTGCACCACACTGTACAAATATGAAGACTGCACTCACAGAAAGGAAAACAATGGCTGCACTGTAACCTCGGTGTACGACCTCATCAGCTTTATCTAATATTGCATTATTGGCATCTAAACAACAGTTCTCACATTATAAAATTAAGCAACATTTATGGGATTTATAGCCACATTTAGAAAGCAAAATGTCTTTTTATTAAGGTTCTGAGGTGATGCACAGTTTTGAAAATCATAATTCTAAAAATAACGTATCAACTAAAGCAAACAAGCGGTGCCTTTCAAAAGGAATTCTTAAAATAGCTGGAATATTTTGTGTAAGTGTACAGAAGACCTATAAAGTCTGTGATTACACCTAATTATATTTTTAGAATAAAGCAGATGTATTTTGGGATAAAGCCATTTCATGTTCTGTATATTCTTTGCCCTGTGTTACAATAATGAAAAAGACGTAAAGAGACACTTTTATCGCCTGGACTCCTTTCTGATGTTTGTCTGGAAACAGCTCCTACAACACACATCAGAGATGATTAAAGGTCAGCACCCTCATCTTCTACCATTTAGGTTCCACCAGCTTCCTGAAACAGCAGTGTTAACATTACTGTTATAAACACATACATACACGCACACACTGCACTGTATTTAATAATGTAAAATGTCAATTTACGTCACGTTTATAAGCTTTTCCAAAATGCTGCTGGCAGTGGAGATGCCTCAGACATGAACACTGCTGTATGCAAAACCTCTCTGATGCTCCAACGCCCAAACCCATAAACTGGGGCCTACCCAATCTGATAAAATGTATGGGGGATGGGAGAGGTCATGGGGATAATGCTTTATCATTAATACAGCTTCATCATTCAGACTATATTTAAGAAAAGATAAACACAATATGCAACGTACAAAATGAATATGGTGGAGGAAAACATACACACCACTAGATTTATAACCTTAACCAAATTTTAAAATGTGCACATAAACAATGAGAATGAGCTAAAAATATGAATACAATTCTAAAGCTTTCTTTGAACATTCCATGCTTTTTATGTTTAAATGTCCCATTTATGCACGACAATATCACCATTTCTCTCTCTCTCTGTTTATCCGTCTCCCTCTCTCGCTCACTAGTGATGTTTGGCTGGGGTGTGGGTTAATTGCAGGGTTAACACACAGTGCACGGGGCAGTGTGCTGTGAATATGAGATGAAAACAAGGTTCTTAGTGTCGATGATAGAAAATCTGTGCATAAGTTTATTGAACTGTTACAGGTTTGCATGCTCTGTGTGTGTGTGTGTGTGTGTGTGTGTGTGTGTGTGTGTCACAGAATCAGAAAGAGAAAAATGACTTGTGTGTCTTTGTGCTATAGGCCACATGTGCTCATAAAACGGCATCAGGGCATGAATGAGCATCGGTAAGAGCAATGCTTTGAAGGGAGTTTAAACACGCGCCTTTGTTTTCATGTGAACGACTGACATGCAGGATTTGTGTAAAACTCACCTCAGCAGTGGTGTCACCTCTGCTCTCTGTCTCAGTGGATTAAAAAAACATTGTTGGTGCCACAGTTTTACACTCTTTTGAAATTTGACCTGGTTTACAACAGCTAGTAATGAATATCTATGGCTGCAGATAGTGTTCCTGGTTATTCAGTGTGTGTTCTGTTCTGTTCAGCCTCCTGACTGAATGACTGAGAAGCAGCTTCAGCATAAATCTGACAGAATGCATGTATGGCATGGAAGACGTCTCCAGGTGTCTCACACGACTTGTATATCCGTGCTGGGCATTTGTGTTATCAGCACCTTGATATCTTTATCTGTATAAAAAGTTGTTATTTCCAGATGATATCAATATGAGGCTTCACTCTCTTGCCAGTACACACGTGTTCAGATACAGACTTAGATGTGTACGCTAACACACACGTCCACTTAGAGAGAGTTCAGGAGACATTTGAGATTTAGCAGCCTTTCAAATGTACAATAAATGTACAAAAACAGACAGGATAATGACCCGTTTCTACTGGCTGTGTCACAAACAGATCAATGCAAACAGCTCATGACATTTATCAGATGCTGCTCAAGTGGCTCAACATTATTGATACGGAGTCCACAAAGAAAAGGACAAATGTAATTCATTCATCTATGTGCCATCCAAATAAGGAATTACTAAAGGCAGCGTGTATTAGATAATAATTTGAGCAATCTTGATTTTCTGTTTACAGCTTGCTAGTGAGTGTGTGTGTGTGTGTGTGTGTGTGTGTGTGTGTGTGTGTGTGTGTGTGTGTGTGTGTGTGTGTGTGTGTGTGTGTGTGTGTGTGTGTGTGGACAAGTCATTGTTCCGAGACACACAAGTGACAGTTCATCTCTCAACAAATGTGCAGTGTTATTTTTCTTGCTGTGAAATGATGAACAGTGACATGTGAGATTTTTGGTCTTTCTGTTTTGTGCAGCTAAGAGTCACCACAAAAAAATTATGTTTGGCATTGATTTTGAGCAGATAACACAGTTGGTGTGTTATTGCATGAATGTGATCAAATAAACTAAAATTAGGAAAAAATAATAATTTCTTTCTGCACCAAAATTAATATTTATTTAACATGCTATTTTCTGTAGTATTACAATTTTTGGGGGAAAAAAACTCCCTTAACAGTATGGATACAGTAGATTGTAGGCTAAGTCTTAACCTTATTAACTAACATCATATTTCATAATATTACGTTTCCATAGAAACATAAAAGCTATTTCCGTAGCTAGTTAAGCTCTGATCTACATTATATTAGTGTAGATTGCACCTGCATCAGCTTTACTCAACTATCCTGAAAGCAGGTGTATCCAAAGTTTCCTCAGACTTCCAGCTTTCAATCAGTGTGTGTCTGTGTGTATGTATCTTGCACGGTCTGATATAGGCTACTGTTTGTTATATCTTGCCATATATTACCATTTCTCCTTGGAGGGGCCCCTTTGCATTCAAATCAGCGGCCGGCAGCCTGATCGTAGAGGACAGCTTACCAGGCCCCTTGAATTGTTCACCGGGAACAATGGATTCCTTTGTCAATGTGTTTCTCTTTCTCCCTCTGGACAATACTTGAGGGTCCTTCTGGCTCTGTGCACTTAAGAAATGTTTGCAAAATTACACCTCTTTATATGCCTCTCAAAACAAGAGGCAGCGCCACTATAAAAGTGTGGGAGGTTTAGGGGGGGAAATGCACCGGAGATTCGTTTCTTTTCTCTTTGATAAACTTCAGTCGGTGTTTTAAGGGAAATTTGCAGCATTTAAGAATAGCTTTGCAACACGTTTAGTTTGTCACCGGAGCCCTTCACTAATGTGAACTAGTTTGGCCTGCGAAGCAGTAAAATAATGTAAAAATAATAATAATAATAATAATACGCATATAAGCATAAATAAACAAGGAAGAGACAAAAATGCAACAAATAAAATTAAAAGACATTTTGCACAATTTAATACGTCAAACTAACTGATGCAAGTAACTACAAAAATTTAAAATAACGCATCAGTCATTAAAACGTTTAGGTCACCTGACTTAGGTGACAGATCTAGTCTCAGGTTGTCTATTTTTTGTTTGTTTGTTTGTTTGTTTGTTTGTTTGTTTAGACTGTTTGAAACTATAAGCTGTGTATCTGCATAACGAGCTTATGGAGCGGGGCTGGCCGCAGCGCTGACCTCTCCCTCCTCCGGATGAATAGGCCCATAAGCAGATGCCCAGCTGTGCCTATTCGGGCCTTCAACAGAATTTCGGAAATCGGTATGATTTCCATGGGAAAGCTGCTTCTCCACACCGGGATCATTTTTTCCACAATGTTCACAATTTCATCCGGGCATAGCGCAATTACATCATTATTATTATAATTATTATTATTGTCGTGTTATATTTTTAATAATAATAATAATAATAATAATGGAATTATTCTATTCTGATGTGATGTGTATTTTCCTCATATAGGTAAATACAGACCTAGATCTCGTATCGCTTGTATGACGTTTACGCTACACGTGAATGAGCAGGATTCCAAAAAATTACAGCTCAAATAAAATGTTTTAATTTCTGCGTCTTGTTGAGGCTTATATCATTAGTTGTCGTTTTTTACGTGAAGCTTTATTATAAAGTCGTGTTCCCAAATGCATTACTTCAATTGCAGTTTGTGGGGTGATATTACGCACAGAATGGACCCAACTCCCAGGCAGAATCTATATGAGGGTGCAGATTCCTGTTTGTGGTCCTGCAGCTTATCTGTCTCTGTTCAGTGTCTCGCGTATTTTATTTAACAGTTTGATCCAAATTCACAAATATGGAGGACGTTGCGTGCGCTCGGCAATAACATGAGACCGTGTTGTCCTCAACACATCACACATGATTTGACCCTTTATTTAAATCGGTCAGCCAAGCTTTACCTGCTGAAGAGAGGGTTTGGGACTCGTGGAGAGAGCTAGGAAGGAATTTAAATTAGTTTTGAAATGCTTTTGGTGACAACTCGACATTAAACTCCACTGCGGCACGTTCCTTAATGTAATTTGAACGCACGGGAATATTTTCCCAGAGTGAGCCAGCTCAAAAAATCCAGAGGCTGCAGCTCGTACAACTGGGGCCGACTCTCCTCTCTCTTTTGTTGGGGGCTATTGTAGGGGGCTGCGTGCTGGGATTGGGGGTGTAATGAGGGGGCTGCGACCCCCCGATGGGGGTGCATTTGCTGTCCAAAGACCGTTAGACAGTGGCTCAATGAATGGGGCCTGAATGTCATTGTAATGCACAGGGACAACTCCCCCTTCATTCAGCTTAAGATGTGGAGGCCGCTCCGCTCTGCAGAGGAGAGCTGCGGGGAGAAAAGGCGACGGCGATTCCATTCTCCACGTCGCTCCCTCTCTCTTTCCTTCGCCGTGCATGTGGGGAGACGCACAGGCTATTTTCAATAAAACTTGGGCGTTATGCTGCTGCACTCGCATGCGTTTCTGCACAGACGAAGGCCTGCGGCTGCACAAAATGGGGAGCGACGACGGGATGGAGCCACTATGGTGCAAAGCTGGAAGATACTGGCAACGACGAGAGTAAGACACTAAACAAAGGATTGTAAGTCCAAGCTTGGATTTATCAGTGTAGCCTATACGTTTGGACAGAGGATGTATCTGCTGTAGCAGGTGGCACTTCTGAAAGCTGGCTTATTATTATTATTATTATTTTTATTATTATTATTATTATTATTATACATATTTTGTATTCTGTGACAATGGGGAACACATAGACCTGTAGGCCTAACATACTAGTGGATTTCCCTTCATCAGTGTAAATGCAGGAAGCTCGTTTTCAGATGTAGATTGCGGCGGACATGGAGATGAGACAATAAACATGCCTGTTCGCGTAGTTAATAATTGCTTTTGTTTGAAAAAGAGCACATTTGCGATTCTGTGGACTCCGTTATCGAGAATAAAGGGCAGCGGCTTCTGAAACGCTGACGGTTCCTCCTCTCCATCTCTTTGTTCAGCCAACAGTGGGAGGTAAACACGAGCGACGGAAGGAGGGAAAAAACATTTGAAAAACCCAATGACATTTTCTTCCGGGACAGAAATCAATAGATTCCGCGCAGGAGTTGATTAGAGCAGTGCTCAAAAGCATTATATGAATAGTCTGATTTGTTGCAGTGTTAATAGGAGTTAGGCTCCGCATTTAGGAAAAATATATTTTTTTAAAGTTTATATAAACGTGAAGTCATTGATGCTGAATTACTGACCACGGGCCACAGCTTTGGGTGAACTTCGAAAAAAAATTAATAGCCTGAACATTACAGAGGCAAAATTAACTGCTGTGCAGACTGCTGAAAGGACATGCATGCGTTTAGAGAAGAGGACAAATATTTCCGCTTTACATGCCATATGTCAGTCTCAGAATTTTTAGTTCGAAAAATACAGGGCCCACGAAATGCAGGTTGTACGTCCATTGATTTATCACATCCCAACTGGACCCTGTAGGACATTTTCGTCCAACAATGCTAACAACGGTGCAGGTCATTCATCAGCGCACAATGTACATATTAATGTGTGAGTCTATAAGGTTTCCAACGGTCTGCCAAACACGTGATGCAGGGCGCAGCGGTGCTGTTACTCCTGACAATCTGGATCCCAGGTGACAGGACTTACAGGAACAGCACAGGAGCTGTGTCCCTGCAAATTCAGCAAGAACACGGTTCCTGTGTGGATGGTGCATAAAATGCCTCGATGTTTGGACCCGTCTGCACCGGAAATATAGTGAAGGGTTAATAGATTGACCACAGGTTGATCAGAAACACCGTGTTTAATTTGCAGTGTTCATCAACCAGTACATGTTGGCATGACTTAATTGTGAAGGTCAGCAGGCTGATCCTTGGGTTATGGACGAAAGTAAAACTTTATTTGGTGCTTTTTGGGTGATTAGTTATGCCTCATAGTGATCTCAAATTGCAGGCCATAGTCCAGAAAATCTATATTTTATATATATATATATGTATATAGCACAATCCTGCAACATTGGTGTGAAGCAGGAATTAGCGGTTGCACCAGCACCTGCCTGGGTCAAACCTTCGCATTCAGGTGCACAGAAGCGACAGTGGACCGGACATGTTCTTTCAGCCTCTTCCTGTGTGCGGGACACACGGCACACGCGGATGCTTTGCTGCCATCCGCTGCAACCGTTGTCTGCCCGGTGCATGCATGCATGACACGCTGCAGAAAGTCAGACCGGAGGTTTCAAGGACGTTTGGGGCTGATGAGGATTTGGTTTTAATGGGGGGGAGGTGAGAAGGAGGGGGAGCTTGGGCCCGGGGCCATGACGTCATTGTGCGCCCATGTAATCCTCTTGCGTTGAAGCCCAATCAGCAGAGACTCGCAATTGTCTAGGATGGGAAGAGAGGGGCGCTCTAATCCGGGAGACAGTGGATCACACAGCCGAGAGAGAGAGAGCAGAGCGAGAGAGGGGGGCACGCATCCAGGGCTGGATTGTGTCTGAAATGGGTCAGATTAAAAAGACACGAACCGAAAAGGAAGTGACTGACTCTTGCTGGAGAAAAGGGGACCTTTGCTGAAGACAAAGCCTCACGCCACACACGAGAAAAGCAGCCTCCCGTCACAATCCGCTTTAGGATCGTGCTAGAGAGCAACGCTGCGCATAGAACATCGACTCGCCTCCCAGCACCGACACACACTAACCGAATGTAGAACTAGCCCTGTGTAGTTTTTCAGCTGCAGCAGAGGAGAGAAGAGGCATCGCGTGTTTTGTTCGAGGGCGTTGTGGACCCGCCGGGGGGAAACTGCCATCCAGCCAAGTGAAATGGAACATACAGTGCTCTTCGCAGTGGGATGTACGACTTCAGACAAATAGCCTTGTGATGTGCTGCCATCGCTGTGTTCTTCGGTTTTCCACTTTTGCCTTGTTTCGTCCACGCTGGGTCAGGCTAATGTAAATAGATCGGTTCTGGAGAAGGACAAAGCCTGTGCACCTTCAGCTGTCATTCTGTGCGAGGTAACCTGCCAGGAGATGCGTAAAGACGCACCACAGCAGAATCGGGGGCAGATGTGCTGACAAACGCTGTGCCAATAAGAAAGTTGTGCAGGTGGTTCACACGCTTTAGACATATTTGGACAAATGCTAATAGGCTTTAACGCCGAGATGTGGCGCAGTGATATCAATATTTCTATGCGTGACATTCAGAGAGGGGCAGGAGAAGAATGAGGTCCCGCGCAATGTCGCTGGTGTAGGTTGTTTAAATCGGCTTTAGATTGAAGGTCTGCGTGTGCCAGTGCGCAGGACTGGATTGGAAAATCGGCTTTAGGTTTGTACGTGTGTGTGTATGTGTGTGTGTGTGTGTGGCAGGCGTGCCCGGGCGCGCACACGGAGACCGTGCTTAAATCGCATCCATGCAGGGTTTTTTTTTTTTTTGCGTCCCTCCTTGGCGGCGAGTGCTGGAGTTTGGAGCGTGTGGAAGTCGGACGGCGCTGGGTCTGGGTTTGGGTTTTGGCTCGGCTTCCCCCTCGCCTCCATCAGCAGGGTGAGAAGGCGACTTCCTGCAAGGTTGTCACTCTGCGTGTTCACAGCGGACCTTGATTTAATGTCCATACAATTAAGGCACGCGGTGAATGCCAAGAGAGGAATCTCCACAGCATCGCGCTCCATCCCTGAACCTCCGTGATTCCATCGGGGCCCGCGGGCTTTGGCGTCTCTGACCCTCGGCGTCAGGCCGCGGCTGCCACGCGCTGACTGCTGAACTGTCACTCAGCCGCCAACGACCGTGCGCGTCCGTGTGCGTGTGTCTGCGTGGGCGCAATGCGTACTTTAATATTACAGCCATCACAGCCCGGAATTAGATCACAGCCAGTCGACGCCGATATCTCGTCTTTAGCCGAAAAGGTCGGTTGTAAATATAGTTAAACTATCGGTCTGCGTGGATCGATTTTTCAAAATGTAAAACGCGTCACACACAAAACAACGGAGGTTCACGCAAACAGCTGGACTGTCGCCAAACGGGGTCAACGGCCTAGATGAAGGATGCGCCGCAACATCCTCATGAAATGTTTACATTTATAGCACTTATTACTAATAACTTTATTGTTTAGTGTGGGACTCGGCGAAAGGTTCGCTTCATTTTCAAGTGCGCCATTTGTATCTGTCCTGAGAGAAATCAACGTATAGTCCAGTGTAAGGTAGATACATTTATGTAAAAATAATATAATAATACTTATATTTAACCTGCACAACCAAAAATAGAGGCTGACGTTTCTGAAGCCTACCAACAATATGAAGAGCCAAATGCGGGATGTGCGTGTGACAATGGAAACACATTAAAGCTGCATTCTCATCTTCAGGAGTGTGTCTGTCTGCAGATACACTCTCTGTCTACTGCAGGCAAACTGCTCAGGGAGAAATGACTTCATGGGCAAAACTAGGCCAGGACGTGCAGTCCATCACACCTTCACTGTGTGGCTCAGAGCTCAGGCCTACAGCTGAGGCTGACAACCCCTGAAGGCTACAAACGGAGGACGGCGTCATGTTAATGAGTTCAGTCGGATGGAGGCAAAGTGTAGAAGTATGAGTGATTCGATGCCACCTACAGGCATCTATCTGTCAACGCACCGCGGAAGCTGTAGCCCACAAAAGACCGTTCTTTATTCGTGCAGGAGCAAGACTAAAAAAAGAAAAGAAAAGAAAAGAACACGCCTATATTTGTAGTCATCCCAGCAGCAATATTTTGACCTGACTAGTCCACAGTCCTAATGTGAAGACAGCTCATTAAAATATCGCACAGCAGACTGGGGTTTTGAACTCAAAGAACTAACTCGGGGTCCACAGATGTGTTTGAGCCAACACTGCATTCACTATGGGCCAACGATTGAACCCTTTAAGAATTAGATGAGCACAAATTGCAGAATCTAGCACACAATGCATTCACTTTCTTACACCCGCTGCACATCACAGGCTCAAATCTGCACCATCGTTTAACTACAACATCCGGGGGTCTTTTCAGGGAATTGTGTTCCCATATAGACAAGTATCACATGGCACTGATTGATGCAGGCAAACAATTATGTAAATAACCTCTGATCAAAGATTAATTTCAACTTTAGGCCAAATATATATTCTCATTGTGGGATCTTTGTGTGTTCATGTTTTGCAGCGTATGCTACACTCAAGACCGGACTCATCTGTTGAGTTTATAGAGCAGAGGGCGTGAATGTGATATTTTTCATCTATTCTATGTGTAACTTGCATGCATGCATACTTTGTAATGACATGACAAACGAATAAAGCTTTTGAACTGCACCGAGTTCTCTACTTGTTCTTGTGATTATTTTATGTAGAATACTAACCACAGATTTTTTTTCCCACCATGGAAGCAGTATTTACATTACTACATCTGAAAAGTTGTTTTAATTGACTTGAAGATGTGTTCTTAACATAGAATTTTAACCATCTTATGATATACATTTACACTGTATTTAAAAACTGCTGACCTGCAGATTCTTTCACAAGTGTAAAAATCCTTGTGCAGCATAAAATTCAAACAAATCTTGTCATATACATCTATAGAAAATGAACGTGTCACTGTCCATTTCATAGAGGATCACTTACAGTGTTCATTGTGTGACTGGAACATCATAACGAGCAGAACCTGTAAATATTACAATCAGCACCATGGAGAGCTCCTATTATGGAAAGAAAAGAAAATGATTTCACAATGGGAACACATTATGTATTAGACTAAGTTACATAATTTCAGTAAAACAGGACCGAGGTATTAAAATTTAGCTTTTGGCAAACATTTTGTGGACATGTGTTTAGGTTGAAAGTTTTAATATAAATTGTAAATGGCTCACTATCAAATTTTGTATCTATTTAATGCTTTTATTTATATTAATACCTCATATATTTGTCTTAGGCCGAGGCACTCCAATGTGTGCACGCTCTGGTGTAAACCATTTGGGACTGTGGAAAGAGAGGTTTGCTTTGACAACAGTATTTACAGACAGTGTAAAGTCAGCTGCGGGATCAGGAAACCAAATATTTCCAGCTAAGAAAACCTTTGGGTGACATTTATGAAGTGGGACTTTACTACAGAGCATCATCTCTTTGTGTAAGGTCACTAAAGATGGATGTAAACCTACGAGAGAATTGATGAGATCAAGACAAAGTCATTTCTGAATTAACAGTTTATTAAGGCTTGATTTCCTCTATAAAGAAAAACCAAGATAGATCTTTTGAAAGTTATGCCCACTACAACTGTGGTCTATAAGATAATCAATGTTTCTTTAATATTTCATGTCATTAATCCTTTTGTAGTGTCAATACATATACTTTAATGGTTAACCTGACTTCACTTTATTGCAGTACACATAACTGACGTGCATGTAAGCCCTGGCCTACAGTCAAACCAGCTCTTGCTTCTGGTGGCAAAGACCGCTGTGGATGTAAAATCAGCGAAACCCTTGAGCATCTCACCTCCCCCTGACTCTACACCAGTCGGACAGCAGGGTATTGGTGAAGGCAATCATGTGAAGGAAGTCCACTGTATTGCTTGGACAAACCTAGCTATTGATTAGTGCAGGTAAAAAAGAGAAGAGATGGAGAAGGGAAGATCCTGTTAAGAGGTCAGTTCTCTATATTACAGGGGATACACTGTCCAGGAAGGAAGGGGTTTAAAAAAAAAAAGAAAAAAAAATGCAGCTTCACACATCTGGAAATACAGCTGTGAAGCTTACGGCCAACATCCACACTCAAGTGACTTCATCAAAGTGCAGCACTTTTGACAGCTTAATGTTATAGTAGAGTAAGTATTGATAGAATCAAGATAGATCATATAATGACCAAACAACTTAATATGAATAAGTCCAGGCCACATTTTCTAGACAGGACCAACTATCAATATTGTCAGCCTTAATTTAAATATTTAAAACAGAAAACTTTTTAAAAAATTGTCAATATTTGATTTGATTACAATGGAGCTACACTAGACTTGAACAAAATAAAACAGAAATGTTAAAAAGAGAAAAGACCCCATGATAGAAAGCCATGTCTCTTAGCAGCATTCCTTTCTGTAACACGGTAACCTCGTAATCCACAAAATACTGAAGTGACAATGTCAAACTAATCAACAGAACCTGCTGATCTCAAATGCTCCTTAACAAATAAACCACATTCTTGCTTTGAATGACACAAGAACAGGGGCACTGTCCCTTAAAAGGACTAAAGATAACCTTTCTCACCTCATGGACAAGCTGCAGGAGGGATGATAGTTTTTATATTTCCAGCAGAATATCTTTATTGCAGCCTCCCATGCATGGCACAAACATCTATTAGACTTTATTTAGTAGCCAATCTTTCTCCCTTAACATCCCTGAAACTACTTTACTGTATCATAATCGATGGTTTTAGTCTAGAACAAACTTGTCCACAACAACCAAAAAACACACAGAAACCACATTTCATTCGTATTTTTTCTTACTTGATAGTAAATCAGTTACATTAATTTTTAGGTTATACATTTTAGGCTTTCTCCATGAATATATAGGCTCCTACGTTAAAGCTTAGCATTACGACCAACATGACAGACTTAGCAAAACCAAATTGAAGGGAAAAGGGCAGGAAAAAAGAAAATTAAGACAGAAATATGGTGAATGGAAACAAACAAACAAAAAAAAGATAATCACTGAACCCTCCCCCCATTTTGTGGAACATAATGCAAAAGCAGTAATTCATTTAATGTAGCAGTTACACCATTACATAATTCTGATTATAAAACAATTTAAAATGGTGGATGAGGCAATTCTCTCAGACTGGGTTGCGTACACAAGCAGAATCTCCTGATGAAACATACAAAAGACCCCTTCAAGACAAACATCAAAAAAAGAAAAAGAAAGCAAAGCAGAGGGGTGTGAAGGATGTCAATCGTACAATTTTTGATTTAAGTGATGAGAGTTCTGGTTGTGGAGGACACATAATTTCTTATCCAGAGGTCTTTGCAATTCCTCCTCTGAAATGTCTCGAGTCCCGTGTGACTTCACACTATCCCTGATTTCTCCAGCAGTGTCACTGTTTGCGCAGTTCTTTTGAGAAGTCACCAATAATTAGAAAAAAAAAACATTAAGGCTCCAGAAAACAGGTTTCTGAAATGAAAATTGTCAGTAGTAAGCCAAAAAATAGAGATTTTGTCGATCTGAATGAAAAATAGATAAACCATTGCAGTTTATAATCGCACAGTTCCAAGTCATGAACATTGCCTTTGGGATCCTCCAACCCTGTTGGCACGGTTAAAACTCTGAAACATGGCAATGTTGCCACCAAATGGACAAACAGGGGCAGGACACATCTGTTCCTGATTGTACTGAAATATAAAGTGGCAGATTTTTTTCTCCATGGTGCAGTCAAACCCTGATTCAATTGGAAAGAGGAGAGGTTGAGGGGCAGGAGAGAGAAAACCAGTCTGGCGAGAGAAGAGTACGAGATGGAACGAGAAGAAAAAAATATATATATATAAAAAAGGAACTAAAGAGTGTGGTGGTGGCTAGGTAATACATTAAATCAGCTTGGTATCCCTGCACAAGAAGTGGGTGGTACATGGGGCAAAAAAAGCACACGTCAACGATGTCAGAGATTCACCAGGATTAAATAGAAAAAAATTGAAGGGCTTGTTTGCATTTTCATATTCTTCTGTCTCTTAAATCAAAAGTCCTAGTGTAACTGTATATCAAGCCAAGGATAAATGTCTTCTATTGTTTATTCCTGTTTGGGCGCTCCTGTTTAGAAAAAGAACAAAAACATCTATTAAAAATATTAGCAACACATAACAAAGTAACAAAGTTTTTGTTTTACCTGTGTAAATAACAATCTAAAGTAACAAACTATTACATTATTTAAATTATTATCTCCACTCTGTGAATAACACAAATCAAGAGAAATCATTATTGATATAAACGACCATAAACAACAATATTTCACTGGTGGACAGAGACAAAAATAGGAAAAGGAGACAATTCTTACCTGATCCAACCGAGAACGGTTTTGTATCTGAGCAGGTTCAAAAGTCTATTTGAAGTATAAAGAAAAGATGGAGAAAAAAAAAAAGAATTATCTCTCACCCAAAAAAACAACAACAAATAACCAGTCAAATGTAAAACAATGCAGCATCTACATAGATGAGCCTGAATATGCTCCTGTTTTTTGGGGAATCTACCAAACAAAGTTGATTGTACCCACCTTGCGAACCTCCTCCTCCTCTTCCTGCCTCTTCTCATAATGGGAGAAGTCATCAAAGATGGAGGTGGTGTGTTTGTAGGTGGCAATGATCTTGAGCACCTGCTTGGCCTTCTCCAGAGGAACCTCTTGGGTGTCACGAGAGTTGGTCACTGGCTTGTTGTCATTGTTCTCCAGGCGGATGTGGCGCAGCTGACTATTAGGCACGTCCTTGACAAACAACCAGTCCACATCAAACTTGCCCTTCCACTTGTCCTGTGCCCAAACACCAGCACTGGTGCCATAGTCCACTGGTGAACGCATCTCTGCAACACCGCAGAAATGACCACTACCATTGACACTGAACAGCAGGTACACAGGACCTTTACCATTCATAGCCCGGAAGGCGGAGTCCAGCCGCTTGTTGCCGTGCTCTGTGCTGCACCAGATGGAGTACTTGATGGAGCGATGGATATCATCCTCAGAGTAGCTCTTAATAATAAAAACGCGACCATTCTTCAGGTTCCATTCAAAGTCCTTGGGGTTGTAGCTGTGGGAGGCACGCAGCTTCTCCAGCACTGGGTGGGACTCTACACCAGGTCCTTGGCTGGCAGAGTTATGGGGACCATTGTTCCCACTACCAACAATACCCATCATGCCACTGCCATCTTGGCCTGGGCCACCCTGCCCATAAACTTGGTTACGGTTGCGAGGAGCAATCCAACGGGTCTGGGGTTGTGGGGGCTGGGCATGGTTTTGGTAGGGTTGAGGTGGTGGCTGATGGTGCTGGTGATGGGGGGGCTGGGGCTGTAAGGCCATAGGTTGCATTTGAGCCTGGATCAAAGACTGGGGAGGGGGGGGCTGCATGGGTCCTTGCTGTGTGGGAGCTTGTGGTGGCATGGCATGGGGCAGGCCAAGAGGCTGCTGCGGTTGCTGCAGTGGAGCTGTGGCTACTTTAGTCACTGGGCCCTTGTCCCAGGTCCCAATGTTTATGTTGTGTTTGATGGGTGGGGGGGGCAGGGCTCCACCTGGATTGGGCATGCCTGGCTTCACTTTAGCTTTCAGTTGCTGTGGCTTAGCGGGCTTGCTGGCAATGGCCGCCCATGAGGTGGTTTTAGGTGGAGGCATGCCAATAGGTGTCGCTCCATTTCCTGTGGCTGCCACTGGAGGTCCACCAATCACAGATCCCACAGCCTTGACTGCTGACCCCTGGCCAGTGACATCCCCTCCAATCTTCAAGCCAACCATACCCTGCTCCAAGCTGTTCATACCAGGGGCTTTGTTGAGGGTGTCACTGTGAAAGCCTGTCTGACCATCAGCCACTAGAGTCCCCCCCAGGGAGCTGGGAGGATAGCTGTAGCTGCCACCATAGGCTGAACTTTGAGTCTGCTGCCCCTGGGAGCCACTTGTGCCCCAAGCAGAGAAAGCAGGATTTTCAGGGAAAAAGTTAAACCTGTGGGGGTAGATGCTGCTTCCCAGGCCCCCTGGCTGGCCAAACACTGTGTCTGGCATGAAGTGGTGGTCTCCATTACTCAAGGGTCCGTAAGGAGTGAGGTATGGAATAGGGGGGTCCCCACCTGTAGACCAGGGAGCCTCATTAAGAGGGTATGGAAATCCAATGGAAGGGGCGTAGTAGCTGGACATGTAGGGGTCGGTGATAGACTGGTAGCTGTTGTTCTGGATGAATGAGCCAGCAGAGCCATAACATAAGCAAAAAATGAGAGTGTGAATGAAAACGATACTATAAATTAACTAACCTTCAAATCCTATTTAAGTAGTCTTTAACAATTATTTTGTATTCAAGGGACAACAATATAACTGTCTTCTTAAAAGTATTGCAGGAATTATTGTCTTAATGTATTTATATTTGTGAATTAGTTTAAATTTTTGTAAAAATCTTAAAAGAGATGGAGATGGATTAAGCGTTACCTGAGTTGATTGACCAGTGAGGTATGGCTCAAAGTCATTGTCATGGACAGTCTCCTTCTGATGCAGTGAACCATTTTGCACTACAACAAAACCAAATATCATTAAAGAACATGTATGGATAAAGGAGACCTGCTTCAAAGGGACATATGACAACTGCTGTTTTAGTTATACATTTGTGAGATTATATGCAAGGTATAATAGATTTAGAGATAAAGCTGTGATTATGTAATGCTATTAAAATAATTTAACTATGTTAGCTATGCCGAGACTTCATTTAGGGTATTGGGGGTATATAAAACATATACCCATCATAAAATTTAGTTCAACTCATATTTTTGGCACTCAAATCTGTCTGTCCTTATTGTATGTGCTCGTTCAATCAAACAAATCACAGAGCCACCTAAGACAGCCTGGTACCCTAGAGGTGAATCAGCATGTGGCTGCCAGCCAGTTATAGTGAGTAGAGACCTGCCTGCCACTCCACCTCATCCAAAAGCTGCAGTAAATCAAAAATGACTTGAACATAGTAAAAAAATATAATCATGAGGCTATAACAAGAGCATAGTAAATGTTATTTGGAAACTGACAAAAATAAACTATCAGTAAACTGTCCTGTTGAAAAGAGTTAGTGCTAGCTTTGAGAGATAAGTGAAAGTAGAATCACAGTCCCATAGAAGAGCTATATTTCACACAAAATTTGTCTTTTGGCAATAAAGTACATTAATGGTGGCTATACAATTTTATATTTAGATTTTTCACACAGAAGGTGACCAAAGGCTGTGGTAAGCTCAAATTCACTGCAGTTTAGAAAATATAAATAGAAAATATATAAGTCAGAAAATAATAAGTCCGATACTTGATTTGTTGACAGACAGAAAATGAGCTGTCAAGTATTTTTATAAATCAATAAATGGTTGAATTTGTTTACAAAAAAGCTACTTTCTTCTATGTTTTCTAGTATTCTCTCTTCTGAATATTTGTAACACTTTATTTAAGAAATTATCATTTCTGATCAATTCTCAATCAATTTATCATATAATGAATTCTGATCATCATTAAATTCACTGTGGAAACCAAAGTATAAAATAGTAAATAGAAGATTTCTGTCAGACTTATTTTTGCCAAAACCGTACCCAGATAACCCAACTGCCACTTTTGTGTGGTTAGTCCTCGGTCCCATTGTTGAGACTATTGTAGGAACAGGGGCTGGACTATGTTGTGTGTATAAACCAACAACTTCTGTGTAGCTACAAACGTGAGAATTGAGACAGAACCAGCGTGTTTACAAAAATTCTGCGATATGACTGGTAAATTCTTAGAAAGGTAATAGACAGTCTACTACTACTCTTTCGGCTTTTCCCATTAGGGGTCGTAGTAAGCTTAATTATACTGTAAATATGGTTTGAGCAATCACTATATTACGTGACCGTAAGCTATACTGGAAGGAAGAAAAATTAGACATTTTAATGACACCTTTAAAAGGTTTAAGAGTTGTATGCATCATGCTCACAAAACAGATTTCACTACACAAAAAGACTGCACCACAACAGTGCAGTAGAAAAACTGTATCTTGGAACAACTAAAGAATTAATTTCCCTGCACATTACCTCTGGTGAACCACCTCACTGATGCACTTTACCTAATATTCAACCTGAACTTCCAAATATAGGTACAAAGCAACCCATACTAAGTAACCCTTGCAATATATATCAGAAATAAGTGCAAAATTCCATCGGCACATCTGACCACACTGTGTCACCCAGCAAAGACATAACAACACTCTGATAATGACACACGTCAAACTCAGATTACAGTGAAGTCTTATAGTCCATGAAAGGCTGCTGCATGTAATGCTGAGATAGACGCCTGCCACATGTGGAAAGAAATGCTCATGATTCAGTGTGTGATGGCTCAACTCACCTTTAGATGCTTGTCCCTTTGATCGCTGCATCCGGGTGGGAGCATGGAGAGAAAGGGGGGGGAAAAGAGGTGAAATGGTTATTTGAGATTTCACACACATGGACAGACTCAAACGTTATCTGTGTGCTGCTCAGAAGATGAACGTTAAGACGACTTCCTCAAGAGAGGCGATGCAAAGGCAGATTTACCTAAGCTTTATCTACAGTGGAAGTTGTTCGTAGTTACTAAAGTTACTACCATATATTTCGTGTTAGGAGCAGTTACTTTACGAACCAGTCAACGTTAGCATTGATCTACAGAACTTTGCTAACTAATGTAGCCCCCATAAAATGGCTTGCTGGTCGCCACTACCCTCAATGCATGCTGTTACTTAATCTGCCATAACAGGCTGCAAAGAGTTTATGAAACCCAGACACCATGCAGGTATTCTAAACACCTTCCGTTCAAAGTTATAAATCATAGAATGTGTTAGCTCGAGCTAGGCTGAGCCCCTGGGATTCTTTGAAACGTTAGCTTCTCGTTTCACGTATTCGGCCATAGGTGGTTAAGTTTTCCTGCTGCGTCCATGGCACAAACATATGGTTTCAGATGAAGGTGCGTTTGAAAAGTGTTTGCATTGTGACATGTAAGTGCCATCCTTCCTAAATGTCCGTTGACGCTAAGTCACTTATTCTTTTCACGAAATGCGGCTAACTTGTTAGCTACATGCACCGGCCAACACTAGTGGCTAGCTAGCACTTCCGAGGAATAGCCATAGCCCAGTAAATCGTTAATATTAGCAGTTAGCTAGCTTGCAAGCTCTAAAGGCGAGATACATTGTCCTTCCTACCTGAGGGTCAATGCTTGTGGCAGACATAATTCATTAAGCAAGTCCCTGGATTCTCACAGAGCTTGAGCTTGTGATTGATTTTTCAAGCCCCGTGATTTGGAAGCAATTCACAGCTCAGCTACAGTTAGCTATGTGGCTAGTTGTGCCGCTTAGCGTGTGGCTAGTAGTTGTAGCGCAGGCTCAGCTGTAACTCTATTTTCCGCTGTGTGCACGTATCCCAACTTCCACAGTTCAAGTCTGTCGCCTCGGATACTGCGTCCGAAAGCAGTCAAGTCCTCGGCAAGGCTCGTCAAGTTAACGGTGTCTGTCGCCGAATGGACCTGTCGGATCTGGGATATTTCTGTCCTCGGTCGCCTTTTACTTTGTCTTTTTATTCCAGAGAGAGCCCTCCTCAGTTACGTTAAAGCCCTATACACTTCCCCAATGGCTGCTCCATCCGGGCTTTGAGGCACCGCTGCAGTTCACGTCGCTCCCCGCGGGGTGGCACAGAATTTGGAGCATCCTTTGCATGTGTTAATGCGAATATAATCGACGGCAGCGGCTTGAACGATGCAGCTAATAAGCAAAATCAAAATCAGTGAGATTTCAGTCCACTCCCTCCCTTCAGTCGTCTCGCTGTGCAGTGTTCTGCGATCTATGAATAAACAACAACAGGGAAGGAGGTGGTGTGTGTGTGTGTGTGTGTGTGGGGGGGGGTCATCAGCAGACTGTGTGTGGTTTTCTGCAGGGCCCCCCACATCTAATACAGTGTGGTTCAGCTCGCTGCTCATGTGAGGCTTACTGAAATGTCAGAGATGACTCCGAGCATCAGTCGTTTGTGTGGTTACAGTTCAGCTGTCGCTTTACTTTCCTGGGGACTCCACTGAGAAGAACAAAGTCAAGCATGTTTTATACTTTTTATGTAATTTTCAAAAACGACTGTGAGGACAATTGTTTGTATGTGGGTTGAGGATGTTAACTGCTGTTACCTACAAGGTAACTGGGGGGTGGGTTGGCAATTTTGGCTTAGAAATACTCTGTGTATATACTCTAATAGTCTGTGGACATTTTTTAAAATCCAAAAAACCTCTAATGAAAAAACAACACAGTTGTGATTGTCCTTTTTTGTTGGGGGTGGAGCAACATGGCATGTTCAGGCTGTCATTCATTCAAGCATCAATGAGCACAGTTTCTGGCACTGAGTGGCTTTTCTGGAAAGCAGTCTTCTGTGGACCACTGTGCATGCTGATTATAGTATTTCAGTTGGTGTGCTTCACTCACCTTCAGTGCGTGCTCCGCTATGGACCACAAAAGGATTGACTGGCACAGGACAGATAGGGAAAGAGACAGCTACATGTCACAGAATGATGGATGGCAGGACTACTATGCGGCACATCCCTGAGGAGCCTCAGTTGCGAAGAGAGGAAGAGAGACTTCGAACTTTTCACAGTTGGCCAGCAGACGCACCGGTCACATCAGGAGAGCTAGCCAAAGCAGGCTTCTTCTTTTTAGGCCCCGGGGATAAGGTCCAATGTTTCTGCTGTGGAGGGATTTTAAGATGTTGGGTGCTCGGGGACAGCCCAGCCGCCGAGCACAAGAGGCATTTTCCCACTTGTAGTTTTATACTTGGTCGAGCGGTGGGAAATATTCCTCTTCAGTTTGGATCCCCAGACTCTGTGGATGGCCAGCTGTTGAGTCAGCTCCAGAGAATGACTATGGATGATCAAGGGACAGCAGCACAAGCAGTGTACCCAGAGATGGAAGCAGAGGATTCGCGGCTCACTACTTTTCACAACTGGCCCACCGAGGCCTCAGTACAGCCAGATGTTCTCGCAAGAGCTGGATTTTTCTACACAGGTGCTCACTTTATCATATTAAACCCTCAAAGCATTTATAAACAAATAATTTCCTTTCTTTAATATTTTATGAGCGACGTGTGTGTGTGTACTTGGGAGTTTCAGTGAAATATTCAGCACTGACCCAGTCACTGCTAGAGTGACCTTGTTTTGTGAGAGAGTTCATGGTACAATTGTCCTGCTGATTCATGATGTTGTGGACAGAACAACCTGGACAAAGCTGGGGCTGCTAAAGAAGTAGGGTTCCACTACTCGGCCCATACACAGTGTGTGGACACAATATCATGAAATCCTAAAAATCTATATTTAGAGAAAGAAGCTCTGAATTACTTTGTGTTTGTTGTTAAGAATGTGTCAGGGATTTTTATTTTTCCCTATTTGGGACTAATTGAAAGGATAAAGATTTTCGTTGTCCATGTTATGTCATAAGCCCTTTCTCACAGCAGTCTTGTTCAACCTGACAGGTCACGGTGACAATGTGAAATGCTTCTACTGTGATGGAGGGCTGAGAAACTGGGAGCCAGGTGATGACCCCTGGCAGGAACATGCTAAGTGGTTTCCACGGTAACAAGTCATTGGCACATAAAAAGACATTGTTTGAATAAATAATTTGTGTTTTTGCACATGCAAATTGAATTGTAATTTTAAATTGTATTCACAAAGAATACATTTGTGCTCTACAAGATAATAAAACAGTGTCTTTATATTTCTCAGATGTGAATTTTTGATACAGTCAAGAGGGCAGGAGTATATCAGCAACATACAGGATTCTCATTTCCATCTGGGAGAGACTGTGGTGAGAACCTTCATCTCTCAAATAACATCTATTTGTGTCATATTCTTGACATAATAGTAATCACACATTAATAAACAGCAGTTTGATATTGCAGCATTTTATTCATGCACGACTTTGCATGTAAATTTTTAATATGATTACTTTTATAGGGTGGATCACAAACCTCCACTAGTAGTGATATTGGCTCCAGACAGGGTAAGTCATATACAATTGAAAAAGGCAAAGAATAATATATAAAAACATAAAATAATGCAATTTCTATCATGTAGACCAGAATAACAACAGCCTCCTGCTTTGATGCCAGTAATTATCTCTGTGTATCCTGCAGTGCAAAGCATCAAAGTGTCAACATCCACTCTTTCTTGTTCACACAAAAATTGAAAGATAGCGCAAACATTTTAAGTTGCTGCAGGATGTGCAAATAGAGAAAATAGAGGCTTCATATAGTTGATAGTAGATAGAAGATAGAATAGAAGTTTTATCACCAGTTGAGTAGTTGAAACATGGATTTAAAGAATAAATGCACAGCTTGCACCAGCACTGCTTACGTTCACAAATAAGACACTGAACAGTCTAGAGCAGGTCAATTGCTTCGCTTTGTGAAAGTGAAATAACTAGATGTTCAGTTACCTGAGCTAATGTTTGCGCCAGCATCGCAGTAATTAGACAGTGCTATGGAAACCATCTTACTCTTGCTCATGGCTGCAAGGCAGCCATGAGAGGGCAATTATTCCACAAACTGAAGGAATCACAATTATAATCTGTAGCATATATACAGATGAGGTTGATGCTCGATAATAGTGACAGACAAACGTAAGCTGAACAACTTGTCATTCATATTCTTACTCATCTAGTAGGTTTTTCAGGGCTTGGTCGAGTGTAAAATTTAACCTCCAGTGATCAGTCACTTGGATGCTTCTCATCAACCTCCGTATTTCTCTTCCTGTCATCTCCCAGACACAGTCGGAGGTCTGGGAGCTTCCTCGGCCATGCTTTCTCCTGTGGTGCAGACTGTGCTCCAGATGGGCTTTGAGGCCAGCCTGGTGGAGAGTCTGGTCCACACCAAGTACCTTTTGACAGGCCAGTACTACCCTTCGGTATCTGACCTGGTCACTGACGTACTGCATGCGAATGAGGAGGACAGACATAGGGGACCACAGAGCAGAGGTAACAGCCAATGCTGGAAAGTAACTTTACCCATGTTTGATATAAAATTATAATTTGAAGGTATTTTCCTTTATTATTTCCATGTGGCTTTTTACCTCTACTCCACCACAATTCAGATTCAAATATTGCTTGTTTAATTTCACTACGGCTGTTTTACCAGCTATATGTACAAGTTACTTTTTTAAATTTACATAAAACACATAAGTATATACAATGTTTGCTTAAGGATTAAATTAGCATCTTCCAGCCTTTTTGATGGAAGAAAAAATCTTTTTGTCTTCATTCAGATGTCTGGACTTGTTAAACTGTTTTATTAGATATTTCACTTCTAAATCTCTTACAAAGTTTAAAATAAGTTTGGGCCACACAGTGGAAACCGAATTAAAGCTTTTTGATAGAAATTCATTGATTGTTTTGTACAGTTATTTAAGTTAGATTTTTTACACTGCTGTATGGTACTTTTAAATTTTACTTTTTCACAAACAGAACCACAGCTCTGATGGATGAACATGATGAAATGGAGGGATTTTCCACAGAATCCTCAATACTTCAGACCTTTTTTTGAATATATGAATGTTATACTTGTCTTGTTATTATCGTACACCTGATATGTGTTGGTGATGTTTTTTTTTATGTTTTTCTGCTTTAGAGCCAGAAATGAGGCAGGGGTCCAGTGCACAGACACTGCTCAGAGAAAAAGGTCAGAGGTCAACATCCATGACTTGCACAGACTGAATTGTTTTGGGATGTATTTTGATCTATTTTGACATCTTTAGTTTCTCCAACAGCAAACAACCCCAGTCCTGAGGAGCTGCTCAGGCAGTTGCAGGAGGAGAGGACATGTAAAGTGTGCATGGACAAGCCAGTGTCCATCGTCTTCATCCCCTGTGGTCATCTGGTTGTGTGTGGTGACTGTGCTGCCAGCCTACGTCACTGCCCCATCTGCAGAGCTGTGATCAGAGGCAGTGTTCGTGCTTTCATGTCCTAAGGCTGTAGGAAAAGCCACTGCTTTACAGGTGCTGCATGAGTGGCCTTGAGTTTTCCTCTGTATTAATTATCCCTTTGTACTGATACAAATCCAGAGTGCTGGTTGCTTGTTTTGTCAGGTTACAGATTATTTTCTATAATAAACATTCTAAGCTGTTTTTTTCTATCTCAGATTTTTACACAAACTATCTACTAAATGAGATACAAAATCATTAAAAGCACATTGTTTTATTAACAAACATCTATTTACATTAACATACAGTGGATAAATAGGATTACACAATTGGGTCACGTAGGGGCGGGGAAACACAGGACACAAAATAGAGGAGAGAAATCATTTCTACTTTCTATACAAAGAAAAGTAATTATCTACAAAGAGGTGGGATCTTTCTTCAGTGGAAACTAGCACATACTCAACCATAACAGGTTTAAACAAATTCCAGTCACCAGATTTTAAGAAGAGGCTATATTGCACTGAGAGGAAGATTAACATTTATGTAACAATTTTTAGTTGCATTTAGCTAATAATACTGATTATGTTACAATATGAGGTGGTTTGTGTTTTTACTGATCCAGACACCAGTTAACCTAAACCAGGAGGGATCTATAAAGACAATAATCACATACAAATTGTCTTTCCAATAGAAAGGTGACCAGTGGTATTATAATGGATGACACTGATCATTCTGAATCTAGCCAGCAGAAGTGATCAGATAATTTGCCCGGTCAGAACAATTTGTAGTTGGTCAGTAAATAAGTATATTTACAGTAACACCCAGCAGGATGAGGTGTTGAGAACAAACTTAACAAAAAGCTATTTATCTGCAAGAAAAATGATTCCTTTTTGAAAGATTAGCTAAGTGGCCAACTTCAATCACTGCACAAACAATTATTGCAATCAAAGCACATACTGAAATAGTCTGGATTAAAAAAAGACGTAATTTGCATGATCAAGAAAAGCTTTGTGTTATATAAAAAGAACCAGGACGATCTCTTATAAGATGGTCATTATTAACATACTATTTTAAGATTTGACTGTTTCTGCAGGAGCGGCAGCAGAATCTCAGCCTCCATGTAACTGAACATGTTGAACAGCAGAGGGCAGGAGGGATCTGATTATAACCGACTACGTCCAAACCCAGGAAACACTGAGAAATGAGTTTATGTGAAATGACCCAGGCCAGTGCAATTTTGCCTATTTTTCTGGATCATAATAAACTAGATCTGAGTAATAAAATACTCAGTGGACGTTTGTGATTACGGTTTAACCAGCTCATAGACAGCCAGCTTGAGATATCAGTTTGCTATTTTCTAATTGCTTAATTTTTTATATGCATAAGTACAATACAAACCCTGTAAAAAACGTGCTATTAAACAATTACAATCGCGTCTATCACCACTGAGAAGTGTTGAACTGAAATGAGACAATGCTTTGATCCACTCAGGTATACCTCTACGCTGAAGACAATACACATACAACCCAACACTATTGTGCGCAATTTGAATAACAATTTCTATTGTTTCCTTGAAGTTAAAAATATGCCATGTGACCTTGGCTTGAGTGTGTATAATGATCACACTTGTCAGCAGTCTGATGTCAGTAGTTAGAGAAGAACTGGAGTAAAAACAAAGCTTTCAGCACGCCTTCCAACGCAGTCACCTGACACCTGGATTGGTGACGTTTATACTGAATATTGGCGAAATAAATCACAATAGGATATAAAAGTAAGACTCACAAGCCATGTCTTGTGTTTAAACACCTCGTGTGATCTTTTGCATTTTTGATAATTCGGATTTTAAACTTTGAATCCCACCCACCTGTCTCCTTTTCATTATTTACATTTTCTATTTTTGACAGATACCCCGGTAGGTTTGGTTCTTTTGTTCCTTCCCTCCCCTCTACCTCTCCACTCCCCAGCCTCTTCCTGCTTTGCTAGTGTATTTATGCACACAGATCCTGGCCTTAAGTAAACAGGCAGCACACAATAGCTCATTCCACAGGCTCCACTGTAATTCAGCCCTCCAGCCACGATCTGAGCCAAACCAGCAATAACATGCTAAATCACTGAGTTCTCTAAGACTCAGTACCACAAACTGGGAATGCTGGGCAGTCCCTGATTACACAGACAACATATTTATATGCCCTGCGTGTTCTATACAGTCATGTTCTTGGAGAGTATTAGACAATTCTGACTAGGTAAGATCAATGGGACCTCAGCAGAGAACTCAACACAAAGAATGATACTTCCCTCAATACACAATATGAGGCTTTGTTACACTGTAATCCCCCCATTCCCTGAACCCGTCATCCAGCCCTGGAAAACAATAGACCCTAACTGACAAGTGTTGGCGTTTCTGGGCAGCACATCAGTAAATGACATGTTTAAAGTACTTAAACCATGAAGAGGAGTAATGAGCACTGGAACGTTTGTGTCAAAACAGCCATTTTGTCTCTGTGGGAATCTGCTGCGTCACCTCCCTGCCGGTTTTCCTCCTATTTACGTAGACCTGAAAAAAAACAAGAACGTGGGAAGAAAGACCAGAGGTTTAATGTTTGTTGGGCAAATCACACACTGACATGTCCACATCCACATGAATTAACGCACACTGTAACTCCTGGCACATTAGAAAGACAAAAACAACTGAAAACTACCCCTACGGGTTTGTTTGTCATAATGACCCACAGTTACCTTTTACTCTTGGGCAACTTCTGGCAGCTGTAGTAATTATGGAAAGGACTGTAGAGGAAGTCAAATTATGATGCATACGGGCAGTAATGTCTGTAGGGGCGGAAGTCAGTAGTAGGGTGGGTCAACCAAAACACAGCACTGTGACCACAGGAGACCACTGTTTGTTTCCTGTTTCAAACTCATTTTCAGTTGTATAAACATTGAACATTTTATGCCCTTAATTGTGGTTTTCTACTGTTTATTACCTGTTAAGTACTTCTTTAAAATGAAAAGAAACCAGGGTTTTTTTTTTTATCAATGCTTTTTTTATTGGTCTGGTACACCTTCTGTGTTAAGGGTGCTACTTTAGGAGACCCTCTTGTGGGTTTTATAGTGCATATGAACAAACAAGGTTGGAGGATTTGTGGCTCTCGTTAGAAAAAGGGATCTACTGCAGACCTCTAGGGACAATAAGGTCTGAGAGCCCATTAGAGGGAGGCTGAACTGTCAGGAAGTTAATGAAATACCCATTTCATTCTGTCAGAGAGTTAAAACAAGACTTCACATGCCGACAATTATCAGGCTCTCCACACAACGGATTTGATCAATCCATTTTAGACAGATTTTTTATGGTTTTCCACATGTGCTTCGATCATCAACACACAATTGCAATCCAAGCAAAATCACAAAGTAGGATTATTAAAGGCCTTTGTATTCCCCAAAGCACTCAAACAGGATATAGCATGTTTCACAAAGTAGTTTATTCCCCAGACATGAGTCAAATCTCCAGATACTGAGCAAGCAACCGTTTGAGTGTTGTGTTGCAACCTACAGGATCCTGATCTTGAACACGTTCTTGCATTCGGACCATTTTGTCATCTCAATTAATACTTTTTGTTCTGACTGATTAATGGATTTAGGGAAAATTCTGTAACCTTGAAGGCAAGGTGAAGAATTACATGCAGGAAATAAACGAGCGCATGCATAAAATGTATTCCGCCACTAAATGCAATGGTAATGTGAATATTCACATGCACCTGCTCTTACAGTCACAATTAAAGACACAGGGACATATACACATAATGGGATGGCAGCATATTCATACTTACAGATGCATGGGCTTTAACAGGAGATGAGATGGTTTCTCATTAACATGGTAGAGTGGGAATGGGTCAAATCCACCAATAAAATCAACTGAAAACAAAGGATTGAAGACAAATTATGAAATAAATCAAAAGACAGACAATAAGAGAATAACTCAAAAGATGTGAATGATCAAACAAAGATGGATACAAAGGGTTGGGGAATGAAATGGAAAGAAAAGGCACAGCAGGAACAGATTTAACACAGTGCTGTTGAAAGGTAGACAGCTTGCTTAAAACAGCACCTGCTGTAAATCTTTTTTTAGTTTTAACTCTGACAAATAACAAAATCCTACAAAAAATCTCTGCTTAAACTTTTTTCATCTGTGTATCTGCCTCCATGCCAAAGGGAAAGCTCAGGAACAGGTGAAAGCTGGCCAGCTGTCAAAACAGCCTAAGCCTTTTATCGCAGAAACAGAGGTGACCTTCAGCCACCAAGCGAATGCTCAAACCTTTCTGTTTATTTTCTCACTTTAGAGTTCAGACTCCAGGCGAAGTGCAGATGAGCGAATGAGTGTTATGTCATGCAATAGGGACAGAGCCATGCTGGTACCAAAGTGCTGTGAATTCTTCACAGATGCAAGGAGACACAGTATTTTTCAGATGAAAGAAAATGCTTGCAGCTCTAGAGGGGACACAAAAGCAGAGCAGGAGAGAGGAGACGAAAGCGAGGGGAGGACAGGGTGTGTTTGCTCACTGGTCTAACTGACAGCGTTCAAAGGGAGATTAGGTTAAGGGAGAGCATGTGAAAGAGGCCAACGTTTCCAGAAGCTGTGAGTCTCCTGCAAACACCACATGAGGGGGATAATGAACAAGTGAGATCGATCCTGATTTAGTAAATAAAAAAGATGCTAAACAAAAACTGGAAACGAGTTTGGAAGGATAACAAAAAAATGGGCAGATCAGTTTCATTCGGGGAACTAACAAACCCAAGCGGCCATGGAAATTCCACTATGGCCAAATCAGTTTCATCCTGATAAGAGGAGGCAGGGGTGGTCTGTTGAATACTGATAGGTACAGTAGACCGGATGAGGTCCCTTTCCTCTGACCCTGCCCTGGTTTCCTGGGCTTCTATAGTTCATCTGTACACAGATTTACAAATACGCAAAGATATGTTTGCTGCTCTTTTCTCTCAGTGATTTTCTCATCTGAAGAAGTTGGGGATTCATCCCCTGCCATGATAAACTCTGGAATACAGTTAGCTGATAATGATGGCTGCCGTTTTTAGACACACTAGCAGCTCAGGGGATGGCAAAATCAGTCAGCCCATCTGTCAGTCTGTCAATCCAACACTTGTGCTCAGAGTGAAATATCATGGCAGCTACTGGATGCATTGTTGTAAAATCTGAAACAGTTATTCATGGTCCCCAGTGGATGACTAATGATCTCAGCTTTTCATCTAGTGCCACAAACAGGCACAATGTTTATGTCTAAATTTCTGTTAAGTTTCTTGTGCTATCTTCACGGAACAGCAGTTGATTTAATAATTTTACAACAATCACATGAAAGTCTCTCCATAAACTTCATCTTAATGCTCAGAACTTGTGTCTTAATCGGTGGCCTGGCTGCTCCTACTTTAATGAAGACATCCTTGTCTGTCAAACATCAGTTGGCAACTTATTATATGCTTCATTTATAATACTGATCTCCATCCCTCCCACATACTGTACAGTGTATGCCCGCCAGTTAATTGCTTGTCCCTTACTGAACCTTTTTCCTATTAATTACTGCACACGTTAGTCTGACCCTGACCGTGTAGATCACTGAATGCTGACGGTTGAGAAACCAATGTATGTTTACAACAGCAAAATCAGAGCTTTTTGAAAACACGAACATATGTCAGGTAATGTGGGCCGTGTTTTTTGGGAATATTTTCGTCTTGCTGAAGCAATCTGTTTTTTATGGTTGCTCTGTAAACAGCCAGTGACACTTTGAAAATGAATGTGAAAAGCTGCTTAGATGAAATGGTGGAAAGCTGCAAGCCTTGAGGCCTGTTCATTCTCAATGGATGTTTTAAGCACATTTCTAATGTTTTGGCATTCGAGTGTGCATGGGAAACATAAAATTATCTGAAAACCCTGGGGAAGATGGAAAACTTTCAGCATGAAACCATGTATTTAATGTGTCCCCTCTAGTACAGATAGTGGGCTCTTCCAGGCAGTGGAAGCAAGCTGGTTTTCACTGGCGTGGACACACATAAGAAGTGAAATGTATGTAGGTCAACAGTTAAGCCCCTAAACAAACAGGGGCGCATGTAAAGCAATTATGTTTCAGTTAAAGTGGAAACTGGCTGAATTTAGAGGAGCTGTATCGAACCAGGAGGGACAGTGACAGACAATCTGAACTTTCAGCACCGTGTGTGTGTGTGTTTGAGGGGTAGTGAACTGAGTGTCAATTGAAACACAGGCATTGAGATAAAGGGAAAAAGACCAGGAGTGAAAAAAAGACGGTTGGTGAGAATAAAAGAGCGGAGTGTGTGGAAGATCAAGAAAAACAAGGAGAGACAAGGCAGAGACTAAGACAGATAAAGGGCAGACACAAAGTTTGAGATTTCAGAGCCATCCTCTAGCACTGTAAGAGACAAGATAAAAAACACAGTTGGGGTCTCTCCCTCGCACACTCCTTCTCTGTCTCACACACACACACACACACACACACACACACACACACACACACAGTATATTTAGGGGAGCTCCTGACAGTTGGCTCCATTCTGCAATGCTGCACCTTTGTCCTCACACACCATTACACAGCCGCCACTGCTATACAGACTCTTCATTTACTTTAAAGACCAGTTTGGCTGTTTTATGCTCAGTTATTCTGCTTACGAACACTTCAGGTATGTTTGACTGAGAGTGTATTTAAAGTTAATCATCCATGCAAAGGAGACAAAGGCTCCAGGCAAAGATGGAACAGGAGTGTGTGTGGTTTGCATGTGTTTATGAAAACTGAAATTCAGTGGGTGATGACCTTAATGTAACATACACAGCAAATACTGCCATTATGTTTATTTCTTTGTGTACAATTAATTTTTAAGTATCAGAAAAAAAGGCTTTCTGTCACTGCTGATCACTTATTTGTCGTTAAATGTTATTTAAAAAGTTAAATGCAGTTTAAATGAAATTTGATCCTTATTAATTAATTTATGCTGTGCCTTCTCTACTGTGACAAGTCAAATGCCTTTTGTTAAAAAAAGTTATATTCACAGCCCTGGTTCTACATGCCTAATGTGTTTGTATTTTTTAATCATTTTGAACATTTTGCTGTGTCAAAAAAAGGCAAGGCTTTTTTTTTTTTTTGATGTTTTGACCTTTTCTCTCATACACATAAATCCATCCCTCCAGTTGCTCTGTCTGCTGCGGAGGATTTTCTGGGGATGTGACTCAGCACAGAGGGCAGCAGCATAATTAGCAGACATGCTAAAGTGAGCTTATCCCAGAGCTAGGCAGCTAACTCCATGACCTACTTTACAAAGAGGATTTTCCCCACCACTCACTCTGCCGGTGTGTCTGCTCACTACTGATAAGTCTTCGTAGCACATTCATACACATTCAGGCACACAAACACCTACACTTAAACAGTTAGTGACACACATCCAGCTAAATACACAAATACTTGAAGCATGTACAGTAGGTTTGGGTGCACACACTTTTGTGAAATGACAGAGGAAGCGAGCAATTCTCATCAAAGGGCACATGCACGTGCAAACACACACAAAGCATCAGTAGTAAAGCCTGAGAGCCATTGGAAACCCTGAGATCATTGTATACTGTATAAGTGTATGTTTTATGATGCTTGATATTCTGCTCATTGTGTTTTTGTGGCTTAATGTGAGTGTGTGTTGTGTTTGTGAGTGTGTGTGCGTGTGTGAGTGTGTGTGTGCATGTTTCATTCTGCTATTCTTTACGCAAGCCTGAGCGCTCAAATCTAACTCCCCCTTTTTCTCTGGAGAGTGAGCAAGTGCTCTGCGTGAGAGGAATTCCTGTCTTATCTAATATATTCTTGAAAAGCTCATCTTGTCTTGTGTTATTTGTTCCCGCATATTGCCCCGTCTCCCTTTTCCCTCCTCAGCTTTGTCCTGACAAACACCTCCCTCCACTGCCCCATCACACATTAATCTTTCTTTCTCTCTTTCCGCTTCTTCTGTCTCTCCTGAGTATTCTACCGACCTATCTTCTCCCAGTGAGGCACGATCAAGTGAGGATGTTATTGACCAGCGGGGAGCTTAATGAGGCTGATACATGAGTGACCAGAGACCTCTAACTTTTCACAAGCACACCTCATTAAAGCTCAAAATCCAGAGACAGGAGAAAAGAGATAACGAGAGATTTCTGTAAGATACTAAACCTGGATTCTGATACTTGACTATTCCATCTACATGAGAGGAAACCAGGGACCAGAAATAAAGCATACGAGGGAGAAGTAAAGACGGGTTCTGAGTAGGAGAAGAGATGCTGAGGCAGCCAGGGAGCTCAATACAGAGACGCGCTTTAATCTACACATCAAATGAGAGGAGAAAATGAGAGCAGCTAAGTGTCTTAGCCGGGTTTTTTGTTGGTGTGAGCGCGTGTGTGTGTGTCTGCGCACCTGTGTCAGCACGAACAAGTGTGTGTCTGCGGGTGCAGGCAAAGGGCTGATTACAATAACAAAGAACTAGCAGTTGGAAGCAACATAGCGGCGTTTTACTCTGCCACAGCCCGGATCAGTGAAGAACTACCTAATAATTAAAACCAATAAAAATCACAATGTGTTCTGTTTTTACGCCCCATTTTTAACCAACCCTACACTGTTGCTCTCTTGCTCTACTTTTTAATCTCTGTTTGTGCATGTGTTTGACTATCTGCTATAATTTTAAAACAAACAAAATTTCTAGTCGGGGAATGAACGGAGCTCAAGGGTCATGAAAAACATGGAAAGTCACTGGGTGAAAAAGTCTTTTGTTTTTTTAGCTGAGGTATGGCCCTCCGAGCACGACGTAGGGGTGACTGGTGATTAAGTGGTACTGCCCAGAGCTGGGGAGAGGAACAGTTACATATTCAGCTATGTTAACCACTCACAGCCAGTGAATCTCTGGTATGTGACCACCAAAGAACTGCTTAAAAGGTTTGTACCACTAATCTACAGGAAAACACACAGAAAACCCACAGAATTTCCTCACATTACAACAGTTATCTGTTTAAGATGTAACTGGTGCATGTAGTACTTTGCCCATTACACTGTTTTGTGATCAGATGCCAGATTGTTCCTAACATATCTAATAACAACCACATATTTATGAATAGATACCTGAGAAACTCTATGTAGTCGTAGTTTATCCTCACATAGTGTTTCCATTCAGCTATTGCACATCAGGTCTTTTTGCATCTGGTTTCAAAGCGCTGGTTAAAATGTTTGTAAAGGCAGATTCACATGCATGCGGACATAGCTGTGAATGCTGGAGAGTTACTGCAGTACTAATTAGATATTTATGACTCCTACTGATCATAAGATCAAAAGGCTCCTGTCTTCTGATTCGTTAACTTACAGCACGATCTCTGAACTGCTCCCCATGAGGTCAAAGTAGCTGTGCCACTTATCACAAGTATCTGTCTCCAGTTCCTCTGTCTTATCCTGTTACTAGTTTTATGGTACCCCACTATTTTTCGCCCAATCTCCTCCTGTCAAGGATAACTCTGGAGCTCACTGGACTCCATGTTAAATGTTCCATTTTTTGTACAGTATACATAAGCTGACATAAAGCAGCATAGAGCCACTTCATCAAAGGATATGCATGTTTGACTAGTTGCAAGAGAGACACACATGAAGAGCAACAAATACATACGTACATGGCGAGCAGAAAGGCAGAAAAGTGAAAGCCATTACATTAGCACATTAAAGTACATTAAAGGAGGTGAGGACCACACAGGACAACGAACAGGAGAGATTCAACGACAAGTGTACATGCAAAAGAGAAAAGAAAAGAATGGGCTGAATGAGGTGTGGAGAGTGAACACATGGCTCCTTTGGTTCTGGAGGGAGCGAGAAGGCCCAGCTGGTGTGGGGGAGGAGAGAGACAGGAGAAAGGGGAGAGCTGGAGTGATGATAGTGAGGGGTGGGACAGGGAGAGAGAGAGATGATGTAGCCTTGTTCTCCTTAACTTGTGTGTTTTCCATCTCATCTATTTAAGTGGGTCTGGGCGTGATTCATTCACCGCTGCAAGGCTCTGTTTCAAGAATGATAGTGTGTCTGTGTGTGTGTGTGTGTGTGTGTGTGTGTGTGTGTGTGTGTGTGTGTGTGTGTGAGGGCGAGGTCAAGCAACTCACAGCTGTCCTCCTCCTCCGTCATGGCGCTGACAACATAGCAGGCATACACGAAGCCCAGGAGCTGTGAACACACATAAAACAAGAAGAGTAAGACTCATAGGAGCTGGCAGTGAAAAGCTGATGAACAGCAAGTCTTGTTAGACGAAAAGATAATACAGAAGGAACATATGGAAAGAAACAAGCTTTTGAGTGTTTCCTTGTTTGGGTATTGGGCCCATAACTGTTTTTGCACGTTCACTGCTCACACAGCATGGCTTTCAGCTGCAGCAAGTATCTGTTTTGAGCAAAAAAGCTAAAAACCACAACCAATAGCACTAAACAGCAGATGCAACTGGCAAGCTGCCGGTGAACGCAGTCTAGCATTTCTTTGCTAAAGAAGCACATATATTGAGAAAAAAAAGTTGACCAAATAAACGTAATGGGCAATAATGTAAAGCATGTGAATGCAGTGTTTACAGCTCTTCTTTGTTGCGCTGACATATCTAAGAAACCCAGCGATACGCACACAAGTGACTGTACGGCAACGCATGTGTGGGCAAACACGCAGCGCTGAGAATAGCCCGTGGAACTGGCAGATGGCTGTCATTGACTCAGAAACAGACACAGTGTGAGACAGACACTGAGAGACAGTCTCCCTCCATCCAGCCACCCATCCATCATTTGGCACTCTGCCATGCCAATTAAAGCTGCATCGGGCACGCTGCCCTCCTCACACACAAGAACACAACCCAAGGGGAGAGTGACTGCGTGTGATGGCAGATATTTATATAACATTAATTCAACCTATTTAGCTTGGCCTATGTAATTATAAGAGGCACAAAGATGACATTTGCAGGTCTTTCATCATCTGGGCATCGTTGCATTTATTATGTGTTCAAAATTTTTGGCCTTTGTTGATGTGTATCCAGATATAAATTAAATGTTTTATTTATGAATGAAATACAGGTGAGGTGTCCCGTGGAAAAGTTAATGGGTCTCTGCGTGAGCTAGATAAGAAACATGACCTCCTCTTTCTGTATCTCTCTCGTGCATTTTTCCCTCTCTAGTGTGTAATTGCTGGTCTCACCCCATCCATTACAGTGGCAGTGAAATGGAGGGAATTAGCTTATGTATAAAGCCAGTGTCAAACACAAGCTGGTGTTAACAACAGAGGGTACACACCATTCTTTTCCATTGCATTGCTTCTGTGTGTGTGTGTGTGTGTGTGTGTATCCAGGTGTTTTTGCTGTAGAGTGTGCACCAGGTGCGTGCGTCTATGAGTACACACTTTGTCACGGGTTTTGCTTGCTGCTGTGGTCAAAGATTGTCAAACATACAGTAGTAGAGACAACACGTAACCGCAGGAGGAGATGGTTTAAGGCTGAGCAAAGATCAGTGTTTGCACAGCATATACTAGTCGATATCAGTAAATTAGAAAAGAGTGAAAAAATCTTTTTGTAATTGAATTCAAGAAAGAAACTCATTTACAGCCTAAATGTTATTACACCTAGAGTGAAACTTTTTTTTTTTGTTTGTTTTAATTTCAAGATGGAGACGATCAGGCTGTGGATTCATTATTGAAGACCAGGTTGCTTTGATAGCAGCATTCAGCTCATCTGTGTTGTTGGGGCGGATGTTTCTCACCTTCATCTTGACAATATCCCATAGATTATCTATTGGGCTCAGATCAGGTGAACTGTCTGGCCAGTAAAGCACAGTAATACACTGATCATTAATTAATAAATAATGAGCTATCGTTACATGGTTTACCATAGTTACCATAAGCCCTCTTTTTTGAAAAAGCATATCAACATATCCATAAAGCTTATCAGTGGATGGAAGCATGAAGTGCTCGAAAATCTCCTGTTAGATGGCTGTGTTGACTTTGGACTTGATAAAACACAGTGGACCAACACCAGGTGATGACATGGCACAATAAATCCTCACACACGGTGGAAAATTTACGCTGGACTTTGAGAAGCATCGATCTCTCTACTAATATACCTTACTTTCCAAATAAAGTGTAACATTTGGTTTCATCTGAAAACGGGACTTTGGACCCATGAGCACCGGTCCTGTTCTGTTCATGCTTAGCCCATGTAAGACACTTCCAACATCTTTGCTTCATGGGTGGCTTGAATGCAACAACTACAGCCTGTTTGCTGAAGACATCTGTGCATGATGGCTCTTGACGCACTGACTTAAGCTTCACTTGAATGGGCTTTGTTTGATTTCCTCCCCGTTGATGGTGAACCTTTTCCTACCAAACTCTTCCCTCAGTCAACCTTCAGTGAATAGGCTATGGAACCGCACTCTTTGAATAGCCAGCCCTTTCAGCGACCACATTCTGTGGCTTACCCTCAATGTTGAGGGTGCTGATGATTATCGTCTGGACAAGTAAGCAGCCTTCCCAAAGATTGTGGTTGCATGTGCTGAACTAGACGGCGCGATAAAGGGTATTTATATTGCATGATTAGTAATTTACTTAAACTCAAAATGACATTACCCAATATTTTGAGATTTAAATCTGCTGTTTGCAGAATTCGCTTGAGACAGACAGTAATTGCTGGCTTGATAACTTTTAAGAGCCGTAAATTCCTGTCTCATTTGCATGTGGTCTCTGCAGTTCTTGCCTTGTTCTTATGAAACCACACACTAGAGGTCTTCACTGGTCTTAAAGTTTTAGTCTGACTTGGAACAGAGCCCTGGAAATCCTTCCTATACTAAACTCCCCAAAAAGAAAAAATAAAAGAAAACATCCAAAAGTGGATCTCCCTTTCATTATCTTGCTAAGACCAGCTGTGCTGTGAGGTTCACAGCTCTCTCCAAAATACAGCTATTCTTTTTAGATTTGCATTGGACATACAGGCAAACAGACCGATAATCTATAGCAGAAAAAGTATAAAAACTAAACCAACCACTACATGGAGCACAATTCCTCAGAAGTGGCTTTTATGTTTATTGAGTTGTTTCTTGTCAGAACACCTGCTAACACATTGGGCCAAAAATCTCCAATTGGTGCTTCTATCATATGCATATAATTCACATCATTTCCCCCGTCAAGCCCCTCGGTGACCTTGTGTGCCAGATGTAGGCGCACCTGCTTTCCTTATGTTTCATTAATTTCATCTTATATGTCACCTGTCAGTATCTAAGGATTCATACATGAGAAAAAAAGAGATAAAGAATAGGAGCGTATTTGTTCTCTACAGATGTTTTCATCAAACAAAAATGCAGTCAGGAAAAACTAAAAAGGATGATGATGACAGAAACAATACGAAGCCCATTTAAATTCTAAAGCTGGCCTATTGCCCCAACAACAAAAAGCTCACAACACGACTGACATACTGAGGCTACTTTTAGCTTCAATGTGCACTTATAAATAGAAGTTGTGAATAGACAATTCAAACACAGCAGAAGTTTCCTGAAATACAATACCTTTAATCATTAAAGCCAAACCTTGTGAGACTGGTTGTCACCGCTGACAGCAAGAAACTGTGAACAATGAATTGAGAATATAGAATTAGAGGAACAGCTTTATACAAACTCCATAGGCTGATCTTCATAGTTTTCTTTTCTATTACTTTAGTACAGTTAGTGTGATGTATGGGGAGCTGGTAAGCTCAGAGAAGCGGTGGCGTTTTGCTGGAGGCACTGCTGTCGGTAGCCAATATAGGTCAGTGTCCTCAATAACAAGTGACACTTATATCTCCTTGCATATTAAATAGCCTTAAATTGTCACACACACACACACACACACACACACACACAAACTCAGCTTCCTCTCTGATTCACCCCTGTCACTTCTGGAATTCAGGGAATCATGTTAGAAATTAATGTCATATTAATTAAGCTCAAAAATCCCCTGCGTGTCCTCTGAGACGTGATCTCGGTTTGTCTGTGAGGACGTGCCACTCTGAACTAAAGTCATTCAGCTGCCAATCTTATTTTCAATGTGCTCAGTATGTTGAAGTAAATTTCTATGCTCAAGCCTCCACAATAGTCAGCTCACAACCAGCAAATCTTTGCTGTCAGCTTGTTTTCCCAACTCTATATATTTCTTTTTTTATTGTTTGTCCGACATTAAGTGCCACCCACTCACTGTTCTCCCCCCGATTCCCCCCCTGTAAGTTGCTGGACAGTGAACAGTGATCAGGACAGCTGACAGAAGAAAGCATGAGGGCAGAAAACCAGGCACAAAAAGTTCAGCACTCGGTGTGGGAATACATCAAAAGGAAAGCTGTCCTCAGTGGGCCTTCATTTAATATTTACTATGTTGCAGAGGAAACTGAAGGGGGTATTTGTGATAGCTCAGCAATATCTGTGTTTCTTCTCTCACATAATAAAGAGTGAAAAGAAGTTGCAGGGTCAGGCTTTTAGGTGGGTGTATGTGGTGAAGACAGCCAGCTGTTGAGCTAGAAAATAACGAACATTTTGGACTTTTGATTGGACAATTTGAAGAATTCATGCAGTAGAAAATCTGAATGGCAATTTTATCACAATTTTGTGAAACTGTAGAGGTTAAGTCAATAAACTGTCAGATGAGTAAAAAAAGGACATGACTGCTATTTTGTTTCGGGGTTCATTTGCAGAAGCCATCTCTTCACAGCTGACTGGCCACTGCACGTGTGTGCAGTGATGGATATCTGATTTGATCTACAAGCTAATTAACACAGTATTGATTGTGGTTCAGTGTTGCAGAAAACTCACAGACCAAATGAAAGAAATTTGTAGCTAAAATACAGTATATCACACTGCAGTGAGGAAGAACAGAAAGCGAGAGGGAGAGGTGGTGCAAATGTCTTGTAGGTTAATTACACAGGACTTTCAGTCTGACAATAAAGCACATGCTTCTCTCCAGAAAATTAGATGTGTGTGGGCAGCTGCATGTTTAATGACAAAACATGATGAGATCAGGACTGCAGAGACCACATCCACCTGTTCTTTTCTACCAGCCCCCCTCTTGAAATGCAAACACGTATGGATCTATGCAGCTTACATATAACCATTTGGGGCTGTTAGGAGTCTGTGGTGCTGATTTGCATGTTCCACATCAAATAACTGCAAATTACAGCATGTTAATGTCCACAAATAGGCCACACACATACACACACACACACACACAAAGATTTTACATCAGTGACTGAGTAAGGGGCGAAATATTGGGATCCCCAGACTATGAAACAAATAGACGGAACACATACAGTGGAAACACAGATACAGTGGAAACATCCATATTCTTGAAAGAGATCAAACATAAGAGTAAAATTAACGTAATAAAAATCAAATTTTCAGCAAAACAGATTAACAATTAACGCTCTTGGCAGAAACAGTCTTCGAAATATAATGGTGAGCAGTCATGTTTTTATGATGTACTGTGAGTAGCCTGACATAACACTAAGCGGCCCGCTGGAGACTATTTCTATCCTCTGGTTTTTGGATCTTTCTCTTCTCCTTGGTGTTTTTGACAGAAGCCAGCAGACTTAAAAACGGCTCACTACTGCATCATAAGCCTTTTAATCCCGGGATCTTCATAATCCTTTGAAGCAAACGCTGTAAAACTTATATTATAGTTACAATGCTGCGCAGAGACACTGCAGAGGTACGTTATGTTTTATTATTATGCTAGAAACAGACATACTGAGTCTGGATGAAGTGCTGGGGTATACATGGTGAGATTTTCAGAAACAGGAAACATAACATGGACTAATGGACTTATCAAAAGCAAGCACCCTGACCTTTTGGATAAGTGAGAGGGTGGGCCGGATGACCACGCTGTTTCTATGCTGCTCAACTGAGTGAACCTGAGCAACCGCAAATCAGAGAACTGACCCTATAGGCAAGCAAAGCCCCAAGCAGTAATTACAGGGGCCTGATCACGCCAAGCCGGCTGTGAAGGGACCCCTTTAATCAACCAGGGGCTGTTCATTTCCCACTCTACCCTTGCCCCTAGCGTTAAAGCAAGAGAGAAGACTGATGTGACGTGTAAGTCTCTAAGCTCCCCAGAAAACAAGAAGAGAGGCAACAAACGTGAGAGTGAGTGAGAAGGGCAGGAGTGCGTTGCCATTTTTGTCATTTAAGTTGGTGGGAAATTTGATCGACATTAAGGTCAAACAGTGTCACATCTGGGCAGGCAAAGGAGACAGGAAAACAGAGAGCGGAGGGAAAAAATAGATGAGAAAAATAGGAAATGAGCAACGGAATGAGAGAATGACGCAGACTGCACACAATCCTCCCAATGCAGGTTTCCTGGGAATAGAGCGCTAACAGATAAAAGCATTGCCTGTGGCAGCAATAACCTTCACTAAATGATATGATATCTGTGCGTGTGTATGCGTGTGTGTGTGTGTGAGCACAGTCTTTGGCTGTTTATGAAAAGGTAAGCACTTCTGACAACCCTTTGACATCTCTCACTACCCCCTTTAGCATGTAAGAGTTTAGCTACCGATGTAAACTGAGTATCACATCTTGCACCATTTTTCTTTTTCTCTCTCGTACCCTTCTTTCTAAGTACCCCCCCATCTCACCGGAGATGTCTTCTCAGTCTCAGCTGTTTTATTTAACAGTGAAGGTGGTGCACAACCGCAAAAAAAGGCAGTATGATGTGGAGAAACAGATAAAGGAAAGAAACAAGTGAACATTCTCTGCTAACTATAATGCTGGGGAAATCAATCTTTAGTAAAAAAGGAGCAGAAAAACCAAAACCCTATACGAGCTATACATAATGAAGAATAGATGGGAATGTTGGGCTTCAGTGAAGGCAACAAAGAATTGAAAGGAATAGATGGAGCAAACTATTCCCCTCCCTAATCAATAAATAATACATTATCCCACTTGAAAAGAGTTCATGCTCATCCTTGAGCCTTGAAGTTACTTTTGCCTGAAGCAGCAACAAGCCAACAACCCAGGGCTAACTTTACACATTTCTGAATCTTCACCTCTGTACGGCATCCATGCAACTCCTGATGAATCTGAGCAGATAGATGACAGTGAAGGCTCCATTTCTGGCCAGTGGATCCGCATTTTTCATCTTAATGAAACATGCTCCTTGGAGCCCAAACTAAATATTTAATGACCTCTGAGTGCGACCTTGAAAGGCCTCCAACAAAGACAAAGGGACACCCCCACTTTTGTTCTTTTCAGTCTTTCGTTCAACTCTCTGTATGGCAGAGAGAACAGAAACAAATCTAAACAAAAGTGGACAATCTCAAAAGACATTCTTCTAAGCAGTGCTCACATTTTAATCTGTGAGGAAGCAATACAATAAAACAATACAAAAAAATTATGCTGTTTGTGACATTGAAATTTCTGGAAACTCAATGTCTCTAGTGAATGGTTTCCAAACAAATGCTGCTGAATGCTAGTTCAGACAAAACTACTTATAAATGCAAGCAAAATTGTGGTTCCATTTTATATTTAGGAGGTCTGTGTGGGGCAAGGAATGAACCAATTCCCTGCATGTAGTCCAGGGGCTAATGAGGTTCAGTGAGAGAGTTGGGGCTGTAAAATGAGATCAGCCATTTTATTACCTTTCTCCGCTGGGGTGACAGGATGAATGGTACAATCCCGTGCTTCTCAATACTGGGTCCCTTTGATAGTTTTCTTATCTGTCATGTAGTTAACTGCAGAGAAAGCTTTCCCAAGTGTAAATTATCCCAAGATTAAATGGTGAGAATAAAAACCAACAGCAGTCTGAAACCTTCTCCCACCTGCTGAAAATATACACTACTCAGCCACAACATTAAGAGTTCCACATACAGCACAGTACGATGCACTGTGTGTTCTGACACCCGTCAGTCATGGCCATCATGAAATCTTTCCCACCCCCGACCCTTACTAACCACAACACTACTAAAACCACTGGGTTGCATTAATGTGGCTGATCAGTGTACCACAGCTCGAGGCTGATAACGCTGCCGTGGAACAGTGCTTTCTCTCTTCTTCTCCACATGCATTTAAGTGATAAAATAGACATGAGTCTGTATATGCACATCACAATGGGTTAAAATGTGTGCACGTACATGCTACTGTGAGCAAATGTGTGCGATGTGCATGTATAAACCCAAGTGCCTGCTTTGCTGAAAACTACGAGTGCCCTGGCCTGCGTCCAATGTGAGGTCAGGCAGTCACACAGAAGTATGTGCAAATGTGAGCGCTGGCAGGATGTGAGTTTCTCATGTGTTCATACTGGGTTGTATGGAGAAGACAATAACAGTCCTTCCAGTGTTTGAGTAACCTGTTAGCAGCTGGCAGGTCTGAGTGTTAGCCAGACAAAACAACAGATCAATTTTTCATTCAGCGACTGGGGCAGAGGAAGGGAGGCTGAAACAGACAAAATAACAGACCGTCGTGGAAGTGCATTGAGAAAAGCGCTTGAAGGGAAAGAAAACCCTCACCTTCCTTTCTGTCGTGTTCACCTTTCACATAAATGAATCCCAGGGCAAGTGGAGTCGCTGCTGGTGTTAGTTCCTTTGAAGTTATCATGTATACCCATGCATGTATCAGCATGTGAATATGTCAGTGCAAATGTCACGTGCATTTTTAACTTGTACTCACAGCAACAAGAATCTGTGTGCCGCTGTGCATGACCTCAATGTACTGGTAGTCCATGAAGCAGCCCATGACAGTGATGTACTCTGTGGCGCGGACCCCCGAAGCCTGCGGCATCTCCGCCCTCACACAGCCTGGCCCGTGTTCGCTCCACCAGGAATGATGGGCTGAGATGTTAAATGTTAGCACGTCACTGTCCTGAAAGGTGAGAAAAAAAACTAACTTCATTGTTCAGACATTTAATTTATGTTGTACATTAATTTATTCCTTGTGAAACTACAGCTGCATCGCAAGCATTGAGCTTATAGATTACAGTAGTGATATATAATTATTATAATGATAAGAAAGGTCTGCTTTATTAATAAGCTTTGGCTTGATTCCATTGCTTTTCACTCGTCCATGAGAAAACATCAAACATAATTTTGGAGCCTGTTAATTAACTGTCCAAAGATGAAATAATATGTATAATGAATATCCATTTGAAAATGTTTCTCCATCTGTGTGGCTTGATTCCACTGGTGGTAAGTGGGAGTGAAGGTTTTTAAATAATCTTAATAAACTGCTTCACAATCCAGCACACACATAAAAAGTACATAAACTTTAGTCGGTTGAACCAACAGACTTGCTGTTTCTGAACAAAGTTCACGAATCCTGTATAACCTCAATATTACAACTTTTTGTACATGGCAATGTTCAATTTGCTCATAGCCATATGGGCCCACACATTGTGAGGTACAGACACTCACACCAATCAATAGCCCAATACAACATCTAACCCTGCATCTGCCCCTTAGTGACAAGACATGCATTATTAACAGAGCCAAGTGCTGTCAGGAAGCATCTCTGATTCCTGTCAACCCCCTTCACACATAGTGTACATGGACACATCAACAGCACACACATAACGACACTGCTAGAGACAGATTTCGACAACAGTCAGGGGATGCAATATGAGTCAACAACAGTACTAAAACAATATTTCTACAACACTTCTACTAACTCTGTGTCCATGTTCCTTGCCTGTAATTGTGTCATTTTTTTACAAACTGTTGAAAAAAGGGCAGCTGAAGGTCAATAGGTAGGATTGTGAAGAATAATGATTTGACAAATGTCATTGATTAAGCCTGCAAGCCAGGGAAAGCAAGTTGAAGCTGCACTCTCGACTGCGGTACATCAGCAATCCATACTGAAGAGGCTTTTGGCAACGTCCTGTCAGGAGTGTTCTTGTTATGCTCCCATCCACCCCAAAGACAAATCAATCCCTCCAAATCATACATAAGGTTATCATAATGATACTGCTCAAACTATTTTATTTAACAAAAGTCAAGCCATATTTGGAGGCAATTCTTTTACTAAAAGAGACAGATATTTAATAAAGCTAAACATCAAATAATTCAAATTTTATTTGTAATGATATAAAGTATTGTTTGTGAGGGAACTTTATGGTTGTGTGATCACACTGGGGAGAAAATCTAAGCGGCTAACTGGATTTTGCAGACTCTTCTGGCTCTGATGAGAGTCTCATATTTACTTTATAAAGGTGTGCATACATGGTGGGTGGACATTGATTCTGGAGCTGGAGTGACATCTCCAAGGCCTAGTTTTGGACGTTAGGAACTTGGTGTGTCGGGTTACAACGTGACATTAAATGATTATGATTCAGTTTCCCTGCAGCAACACGTGTTTGATGAGAGGCTAGAGGGGAACCACTAAGACATGCAGCAGACATGGGCAGAAGTCTTTATAGCTAGAAAAACTGACATCTGGTTAACAAACTGACCACCTTTTTTGGCTGCCCACATCTGACCACCTGTACATCATAGCTGTCCCAACTATGGCCCTGACCCCCCATGCAAGTATGGGACTTCTTATACCGAACAGTGAGGTGGCATACAGGCCCACTTAATGCACCTATATGGGCCTGATGGTTACATGAAAGGAGTATCAGGGATGAAGAGAGCATGATTATTTTATCACAAGATGATGATCTATTATGATTGGTTTGAGCATTATTGATGTGGTTATGATCCTTTTGATTCCAGGGTCCAGTCACCCAGCTTCTTTCTCCCACTTACACTGGAGGAGAAACAACATTTAATCCCAACCTTACTCCAGTTACCTCTGCCTACTCCTGGGCAAAGCCACCATAAAGGAAGGTCAACATTACAGAAAAACACTGGGATCTTTTGTGTCCACAGTCATTTTGTGCAACGTTTGAGAAAGAATGAATCATAAGACAGGCAGTGAAGCACTGGGGAAGGTAATGTGTGAGGAAGAGCAAGAGTCTGTCTGTCAGTTTATCTTGCACCACGGGGAAGGAGATAAGGGATCAATAGGAGGTGACAAAGCATGTGGCAAATGACTCTGCCAACCTGCCCCCTCACTTCAAGGGTCTTGACACCCATATACACAACGATCATACATACATGCATACAAACACACCCGCCAGTACTGTCCTGTCAGCATCGGTCACGGCAAGCCAGACGGAATTAGCTGACTTTGGTTTATGATAAAATGTGTTGGGGTCCTCTCATTAAGCTGCGTGTCAAGATTTGGTCATGCCTTTGAGCATGGGGTGTGGGTGTGGACTCCATTAGGCAGCTTTCCTCCTGGCCACCATATGCAGAGCTGTGAGCCCAGGCTTGCTCCATCTGTCGGGTTAATGCCCAGTCTCAGCCCCAAGCAGCTGGCCCCTACAAGCCTCATTATTCTAGCAGAATCCATGTAGACACACACACAGTGGGCAGACATATTTGATGGAGCCAAGGTCTATCATACAATGACAAAGTGACCAGAGGTTGGGAAGGTGTTTTGGAAATTCATTTTGGCTGCCTGAGCTGGTGTCAGATGAATGTTGCCTACATGAATTCATCATTGTCACTGGTCAGGCAAGCAACTGGGCAAGATACCAAATCCTGGTTGGGAGTGGGAGAAGGCAAATAAGTAACCTGTCTCCAAATTATAGATGTTTTAGAAGAACAGTGAGCAGAATGAAACCACGGAGAGAAGACACGTTGACAGGAGGAGGGAGGGTGGATAAATGTACACTTGAAAGGTGACAACCCAAACACTTTTTTTTTTGGTTAAGCCCACCTCTAATCTGCACTCAGAAACCACAGGGGAGAAGTGTATGTGTGTGATCGTGGTGCTTTGAGAGGGGAGATTGTCCCTGATTTTTTTATTACACTATAAGCTTCCACATGATACTCAGTAGGGAGGTAACTGTCCCCCCACAGGTCACCAAAAAACACCATACAACGTTACGCATTCTTCAAGGCTAAAAATAAATCTGAGATGTTGCAGTTTTTGGTGCGTATGCTACAGATCCCCAAAGCTTAGAAAGTGATTTATATTTAATGTAAAAATTAAATTGGTTGCCTGTCATTCATTCATTATATGCAGCACTATGAGTAAGTGGTGCCTTTACTCACCAAGCTCCATGTAGTCAAAAAACACCTGGTGGCAGTGCATCATATCTAATTATAGCTAAAATATATGATGAATAAAGATAAAGCTGCAGAATGCTCAATTATGCTGTTATATGTTACTACAGCTCTCATTGGAGCAGCTGTGCCCGTGGTAATAAGAAAGACTGTGGCGCAGGGTCAAAATGAAGTCTGAGTAATTTTCACAAAAAAAAACAAATAGAAAATCGTATTTCCCGTCATCTATCTCTGTTCACTCTTCGGATGTTGAGCAGTAACTACAAAGGAGATAGGAGACTGTTGTTTGATAAAAATTTGTAATAACCAAGTGACAAGACCCACAGTGTGTGTCTGTTTATTTCACTTGGGTGGACACTTCAATACAGCTTATCAGAAAAACAAGCTTTGTCTTCGGCCATGGTATAAGCCTGTATCAGTTATGATTGGGTTCTTAACTTGTCTAAAAAGACATCTAGTGTAGGTGGTGCAGCTCTTGGACTCAGGAATATAAATCAGGATTCACTCCCCCACCAGCCTGTAAGCATGACCTTAGAATGAGAAGAACATTCATCCCGGCACACACAAAGCCACCCAACTTTGCTGAAAGTTGCACAAAGAAAGAGTCTCACCTTGGACAGGCCTCCTACATCAAGGTAGAAACAGATGATGAAGATGTTCCAGGCTACCCACAAGGCAGCCCATACTGTATACTGGAAGGCAATGACACAGACAGATAAGTTCCATGGAAAATAGATTAAATGAACATAACAGGATATGACAGGTAATAGAAAAAATGTCAGACGGAATAAAAGAGCCCCTAAACAAAAGTACTGCCAGTGGCCAGTGTCCTCCCACACACATTCTGACATACACAGGCATTAAAACAAACCCCACACACATTTAATTTGGTATGCGAAACCTTACTCTTTCTCAAGTTAAGGTGCCAGCAGGTTCAGGAAGTCTGTTTGAGCCCTGAGGGAGATTCAGATTTTTTAACTGCTAAGGCTGAATTAAGTTCACGACATAACAATTTATAAAATTGTACAGTCAAGCTGCTGACAGACATGGAGTGGTACAGAGTGGTATTCGCTGACACAGAGAAAGAGTCATCAGTGTGAAGGTTGTGAAATCCTCTGACGAATGATGGATTACGTACTTAAAATGTCAGAGTGTCAAAGGAAGAGCGGAGGGCAAAACAGTACCTTTGTAAAAACATACGTGTTGAATCATGAAATCCTTTAGCTTGCTCTCTCCAATTTTCCACTTGACATGAGACAATAGCTCGACTTTCCCTTCTTCCACTGCTTTCAATACCTGCTTCCTCTGTTTCTTCATCTTATCCTGTGTGGCTCCCATTTATCCATCTCCATCTCCCCTGCCTCCCTTTATTTATGCTCTTTTCCTCTGTATCTCTTTCATCACTCTCCCAATTTTTTTCATGTCATTAACATTACCATTTGCGCTTCCACTAATGCTGCTCAAAATAGGCTTTTAATGCTTCCGATGAATGGTTTGGTGTCAAATAGTGTGGGTAAAGTGCGTAAAAGCACATTTATGAAGTATCATATTGGCTTGTTCCAAGTAAAGCCGTGAAATAACAGGCAGCACATGTTTTTCACTGTATTTCAAAGAATGACCTTCTTTGTCCAGAAACTCCAAGCACGGTATAAATCTTATGAGCTCCTTACTCCCCCAACACTCCACCCCCCTTTAATTAGGCCTAATTACCATGGGATTAGAGTGATTTAAGGGTGTCGCACAATGCACTCGAGAGTGCAGGACACTTTGTAATTAGTGAGGAAAGGCATCAACATGTTCAATCTACATTACATGCATAGGCAGAGGGCTAATGCAAAGTGATGTGACACTGGTTAAAAAACTGCGAGGAATATGATGAGGTGACAGACAAGTTTCTTATGTGCTTCAACTTTTCATTTACATATACCTACCACAACAATGTAGCGTGGCCGGTACTGAATGGTCCCAAAGAGGCCAAGGATCACAATGATGATGTGGAAGAAGTTGGCAAGGATGGGGGCCCACTGGTAACCCAGGAAGTCAAAGACCTGTCTTTCTAAAGCCAACACCTAATGGAGAAGACAAAAACAGGAAGAGAAATGTTATCAGTTTCACATGTTCTGAGGGAAAACTGAGTCTTCCACAGCAACTGGAGTGAACAATGAACAAGGAATACTGTGGGGTTGCCAAAGTTACATAGTCCACAAAACGGCCCAAGAACAATAGCAACAAGAACACTGGCAATATGGTCACGTTCTGTTAATAGTTTACGAACAGTATGGTTCAAATCACAGCTGCTGCCCAACAATCCTACATTTAGACAGTCAACAAGAACAGCTTGAGCATTTAGCGTCAGACAGTGGAAACACCCAGTGGCGAGGACTAGAAACTTTATAAAACCAACAAAGACAGATTTATCAATTCACCCCCTCTTGAGCTAGAGAAGAGCTCACTATTTCCGACCTTGCTGCCAACGGCCTTCAGGAATGTGAATTTTCTGGGAACTTTACAGGAGGCGAGGGCTTTCCTTAATAATACCACTGCAGTGAGCTTAGGTGCTTATTAAAACATGCTCATAAACAACGTGTGCACATGCACAAGGAACGTTGAAAGCCTCTACAATGAGACCGAGAAATCCCACTGTTTTCTCTAAGTCCTTCCATTCTAAGAGTGGTTTGAGGCTAGGTCTTTTTACAGATACGATACATTCTGCATGGATTCCTTCCATCGACAGATTTGTTATTCTGTTCTTTTCCACCTGAGATCTTTGTATTGACCAACCAAAAACAAACTAAACCAAAAAGCAATTTGAGCCTTTAAAACTGTGTGTCCTTATTTGCATCAACTCAATTAGCATGCCATTTGGGTGAAAATAACAAGGAGGGGGTGCAAATCATTAAATTAAAATTCCACTGCCAATCCAATTCCATTCCCAGTGCGCGCGTGTGTCTGTATGTGTTTGTTATTAAAGCGAGGATGTGTTCAGTTGTGTGTCGACATGTCATTTCCAGCCAAGCGCTTGAAGATGGATGAGGGAGGGAGGAATCTCGTCTCTGCTGCCTCGATAGAAACGCACCAATGAGCACATTCAAGTAAACACACACTCAAACACACACGGAGACATCACACACTTGATACACAATCATGGCTGCTCGTCCTAATGTAATGGAAATGTTACCAGCAACCCAATGAGACATTGTGACAGGAAGGGGAGGGAAATGATCAAATGCTGAGTGATAATTAAAAATGAACTCTCCTTCACGTAGAGAGAGAGGGCAGTGACTCCCAAGACAACTGAAGTGGGTGAAGTAAGGTGAACAGCAACTTGAACAAAGTGTTATCAGACCAATGTCAAGGGATAACTGAGAAATGTGAAGATAAAGCCTTTTACTCTAACAGATGGAGGGAAATATAATAGGCATGGTTGGGAAAAATAGGGATAGAGGAAATCTTATCAAAGAATAAGGCAGAAAAAAAAACTGAAAGGAAGAAAAAAATTCAACCTGAGCTCCCTCCTTCCTTCTTAATAAACTCTCTATTCCCTGGGTAGAAAAGGGGATGAAGGAAATGAATAAAGTCAAAAGAGTCATACATCTTCCAGTCAGCTCTAGGTCATGGTTAGAGAGCTCAGTAAAACTTGTGCAGGACATCAGCAAAGATGACACGCAGCTACGGTCACAGTCAAACTGGCTGGACAGTTTACAGAACTAAGATATTAAAATTAATCACATCGGGTATCAGCGATACCTTTTCACAAAGACATAACATATGATGTATTGTTAACGACAGTAAGTCCCATGCCTCATCCAGTTAGATGAAAATTTAACAAGTCCAATCAAATTTGTTAATGGAAACTATACAAATCATGGTAATAACATATTACCTATATGGTTTATAAATGTAGATTCCTTCATTACTGTGCAGTTACTAAGTACATAATTTATTTTTACTAACTTAAAGCTGAGTTTAAACACAAAAAGGAAACTGCATGGAGTTTTTCTTGACATATTGACAAGATAGTGAAGCTTAGTCGACAGAATGTGCACTGGTAACGCCAATTTAAAAAAGACAAATCCAAAGGTTCTGCAAATTCTACTTGGTTGGGTAAATGTGTGTAAATGCAAAGAGCCTCAGGGTCTTATCTGTACTTGGTACAATTTTTACATTGCAGTAGTAAAAAGGATTAGGGCACTTTGTGAATATCATCATGTTTGTTCGCCTAATTTTGTAGATTAACACTGTAATAAGATATTTTAAATTCCTCAATATTAATCAAACATTCACAAAAACACACACTCCTCTATATTCTGCTCACACCTGTAATCCTGCAATGACCGCGGCCCCAGCACAAGGAACGAGCCACATTAATAAGCGGAAACCTTCATCCGTCCAGCACACGTGCTTTAGTTCCCTTGATGGCCATGGACTCCTTCCCCGAAATATTTCTACCAGTCATTGAATTAAAGGAGTGTATAGACATGAGGGGCATTGTGTAGTGTATAGTACACGTGTATGTGTGTATGTGCTTGTGTGCTTTTCCCTCTGAGTTGCTGTAGTAAGCCTATCACATTTGCTGCTAACTCAATAATCCACCAAGATGACAACAATCAATCAAGCACAGAAAGGTCTCTGCCCACCAGGACACACAACGGCACGCACACACGCAATCACACAAACCCATATGGTGCAATTAGCCCATAATTCATAGGAAGCAGGTTACTGGAGAGTGGGGTAGAATTTGATCAAAAGATACCAACGCTCTTCCAGGAATAGTGAGCCGTCTGCATAACGGCCCGTAAAAGCCTCCCACCAACCTCCCGCAAGCGCAAATGACTCCCTCCAGGGTGACGGAATCTCTTAGTGTGTATTTGGGTTTTGGGTGTATATATGTGGCGAAGCATGTTGCCCACACATACCATTCCTCCCACCATAAATACTAAGCAATTAGGGGGTGGATACAACAGCAGGATGCAGCAAGCCCCTCTCACACCTCCACTATCTATGTTTGCTCCATTGTTTCCTCTCTCCTTCCACTCTTGCTGATGGTATGTCATTGCCCCTAGTTCTCTTTGAATTCATCTCTCCATACCAGATTCGTAATGAGGATCATAGAACTTAATCCAGCAGCTTTCTGTTGGATGATGTGATTGTATTAACACAGATACTAGAGGTATGAATAAATGAGTAAACACAAACAGAAGAATGAAGAATGCACAAATGGACACAGCCTCACACAATAATCCCATTTGCTCAATGCCCAAGTTGACAATATTAGTGCATCAAAAGCATTTCAATTAACATGGCATAAAGAAAAAAGTGAGGGAGGTAAGTCACAGATAAGAGTGATGAGAGGATCAGAGTAAATGTGTCTAAGGGAGAAAAAAAATGTTTAATGCACATCATTTGAGAGCTAATTAAGATGTGCATGTGTGCTCAAGATAAGTGGCTAAAATGCATGAAAAACAGTTTGTTTTGCACTTTCTTGCTGGCAGCAGCTGCACTCTGGTGATTTTGTAGTTCTAGGGGGTGTTATATTGAGCGTGTTATTTACAACCTCTGGTTTGACTGGATAGTTGATGTCTCAAGCTCATTTCTCATATGGTCTTTGGACAATGTCTGGAGAATTAGGTTTGTAATGAACCGTAACACTTTGTTTCTTCCTCTACAGCAGCCTCCTTGCTTGCCGCTGTAGACTCATACGTTGCTGCCAACAAAAACCATGCGAATATGAACACATGCAAACTCTTCCGCAGGGAGGCTCGCGTGCAATCTTTCACAGCAAGCATGTTCAGGCCATAACTGGGCTCACTTTGACTCTGCCCTGTTCTGTGGGAGATACACTGCTGCAAAGCCGCCTCTCCATTATTAATGAATGGCAGCAGCCTTTTGAATCTATTCATGTGAACAACTGGGATTTCAAACACAGTAACAAATATGTCTCGCTTGACACTTGTTTATGGTAAATACTTCAACTGTGTTGTCATAAGTTGCAGAAGTAGTACACACTGCAGACAAGGTGTTACGATGAATTCGCACCAACAAATGCAAAGTAGCAGGCAAAAAATGTTCTCTTGTGAATCTTGTGTTTACATTATTTGCTTTTAATGTAGTTATTTTCTGATGTAACCACCAGTGCTAAACACACCAAGCATGTCTGAAATTTGTTTTAACACGTCATGCTTTTTTAAACATGCCTATAACTTAACTTAAATTAAAGATTAAATAAGCAAGTAGGAAAAGGTTACTTTGAAAAGTGAAGTAGAGTATTCAACAACTCTGTGCTTCCATTTCTCCTGAAATTAAGTTGTTCACAAAAATTTATTTTTGAGTCATCTCAATTTTTCAATGTAGGGGCTTTTTGAGTCTACTGAGCTCAGCTATGGTGCAGGGGTTGCAAAGTCAGACCACGTTCACAGTGAATAGCAGCTGTTACTCTCCCACCTTTTTGAATACATATGAGTGAACGGCCTGTTGAGTTTAAAAGGAAGAGAAGAGCTGATGATGATCCCCTAAGGCAAGAGGACAGAGGTGACTGGTGACACTCTTATTTCACTCTCACCTCACCCTCCAGATACTATAAATCACACACGTTTCTCTTTCTGTGTGTGTCCTCTGTGAAATGTCCTCTGATATTACTGAACGTGTCATCAGGATCTGTGGCTTTGGAGAGCAGGTCTGTATCTGTACCCTTTTTGTACAACTTCAGGCTGCATGAGTCAGTCTCCTCTATGTTCACGAGTATAACTCTGACTCACACAGCTGGGCAGGAGGATGGAACTGTGAAGCACCAGGAAATGTGAGGCACGACTTACAGAGAACTCCCACTTTTCAATTACCTCCTGTTTTTACAACACATTAGCCAGAGAAACCACGTTTGACAAAACAATAAGACTGACAGGGTATGCATGTACTATATCCAAATTAAGACTTCAGTTATTCTGACTAGAGACCCTTTCAAACATGCACCTGAATTCTGAGTTTATTTCGATATTATGTGGAGGGGCTGTATGTGAGAACACAAATGTCCCAGGTAGGTGGCCCAAACAATATGAGGATTTTCCTCAACCAGCTCCCTAGACAAAGTCCATATAATATCAAAATGAGCATGCGTGGATGATCAAGCAATAATACGGGGAATTCACCGCAGGTAAGTGGACAGGCTGATGATGTCTATATCCTGCAGCTGCCAAGAAAGCAGACAATCACTAACGCCTCACAGAGAACAATCATTTGTGCAAAGATGATAACACCAAGGGCCAACTGGAGAGAAAATAAAATTTGTGAAATGTCGGTAAGTGCAAACATTGAAATTGTGAAACACTTAGGGAACAGCACAAAACTCTGTCGTAGCCGATCTTCCAAGTGCTGTAAATAAAAAAACTGCGATATCCTCACAAGTGGGAACATGTTTGACATGGACTATGTCCTGATGAAAAAGTCAGAGTGAAACGCAGCTGATATAATCTGGACTGTATCTTTCGAGCGCCCTAGTGCAACATCAGTATTATGTGTGTGAGTTTGTGCCCACATAAGCTCTGTCCTTAAAAGACAGTGAATGGGCGTGTTGATGACATTTCGATCACTTCGCTGCCATTGTAGTTGAGGCATTTAACTGTTTTTATTAGATGCCCGGCTCTGACGTGCTGTAAATAAAACACGGTTTACCACAGATTAAGTTTTATAGAAAGTTGTGACCCCTGTGCGCTGACCACACTCAGAAACCAAGTGGACTTTCACACATAAGAACGCTTCGCACTCGCTGTAACGTGTGTGAAAGACCACTCTGGACAATTGTCTGGTTTGCTTTCGTTGACTTTCTCCTATGCATTTTTGGCAGCAGTCTCCAGTTTATCATGGTGAAAATTTGGCATATTGCAAAACAATATAGACAGACACGCTATAAATCTGATGGTGGCTGGATTTTTTTTTAAGTGCCTCGCTTTTGCCCTGGCTTGTCTTTACTCTGTTACTCCCAGCAGGCAGTAAAGCACTTCTCAAAAACTTTCTCCAATCCAATTTTTCACTTCTCGCCTGGGTACAGTCATTATACTCTGGTGCCTGCCTGGTCCTTGTGTAACTAATGGTGCCAATCTCAGTGTGTGTATGATAGGGTGTGTGTGTAGCTTTTTGTTGGGTACACGGAGAGTTGAATAGATAGATAGCCTTTGGTGGTGCTTGGTCTAGCAGAGCTGAAACAGGGATTAAGAGATAGGGTGCCTTCATAAGCCACTTTCTTCTACACTGTTTGAAATATGGCACAGTGCACAATGAAACACACCACAGCTAGACCCTTTGTACTCCACTAAGTACCACTTGTTTTAGGTAGTAGTGCTAAGTAGACACTGAGTGAAGTGCTTAGTGTAGCAATGATTTTTGCAAAGTGACCACTTAAAGCCTATATGAATCAAAGAGCTCTTTATTTAAGATGAATATGCTAAACTTCTAGTGCTCTTAGTCCTAATAACATGCTAATCTCTCAGGGCTTTTGGGAACAGACAGCACACAAATCCATCCCTCTGAAAGAAACATTATGAAAGCCAGTGCTCTGAATTGATTCTCCCTCCAGGCAAACTACAGTATTTAAAGCTTTTCACTTGGGTGCTGTGTCCTGTGTCGCAATCTTTTCTCTGTTAGTGTTACTCACTTTAAGATTAAACTGTAAATATCTCCTGCACTGGAATACAGTTATTTTCAGAGTCGAGGGCATCTGAGTTTAATTCATTTGAGCATAATCGGTTCAGAAGAAAGAGGCGCTCTTCTCTGTATACAGTCCATGTTCAGACCAGTTAAAAGTTCTTGCCTTGTCTGCTCTGCTGTTAATGGTTAAAGTTTTCCCAGTCCAAGACACTCTGATCTCTTTTCTACCTCCCCATCCGCTACCTGGTTTCCTCGTCCTTCATCTCACCTTCTGTGTTTTTGCTTTATTTTTCCCTAACTTACTTAAAAAAGTTTCATCCACTCTGGAGAATAGCTGAACACATCAAATATGCATGTGTTTTCCTCAGATAGACAAATCAAGCCTTAAAATACAGATGTTTACCCAAATATACAGAATTTCACTTTACGACAAGACACTAAAAAAGCTTATTAATAATTTAAAAAGGAATTTTCTTCAGTCTGGATTTTAAATTACACTGTCCTGGTTTTCTGAGACATCTGAGTAAAGCCGAGTCACTGTTAATGTTAACACTTTAGTTTTCTCTGCTATAACAAGTGTGTACAGGGGAAAATGCCTCCTTAAACAACTATAGCGGATGGCTTTCATCCTCACCTTTTATAGGGCAGAATTTCAACAATTTCAGAACAAAAATACAAAAGTTGATTTGATGAGGAAGTAATTGTTACCTAAATTTTTGCACTCTTGACACACACACTCTTCCACTCATGGCTGGTATCTGTTGTAAAAAGCTTATCTGACTCAGTCTCCTTTTCTCCCTTTATCACTCTATCGCTCTTTCCTCACTTTGCCATCAGCCATTGTTTCTTTTAGGTTTATCTACAAAGGTGGCAGCAATGTTTGGATTATTAGAGGGTAATTGAGATGCTGCAGCATCAACTTTAAGAGAAATGCAGCAGCACTGTTATGATTTCAGCCTCAGCCCAAGGGATTAATGTCACTTGTTCGTTTTTGTCTCCTTTCCTTGTGGCTCCACACTTGCTCTTTGTTGTTTGTGTGTTGTATGGAAGATGAAATGTGACTGCATTACACACACATATACATACATAAAAGCATGTAAAATTAACAAATGTTCATCTACAGACACAATAAAGAACACACACACATACACACACACAAAGATTACGCAGAAGAGCTGACTGGAGAAAAGCAGGACAAGAATCCAGCCATTAAAAAAAACTCCACACCAATAAAGGATAGGGTGGAAGGCAAGTGACGAAATGTTAGCAGCCTAAACCAGCCAATCCTCATGCCCGTTCTCTCTCACCATGTCCCAGATCTAACAAAAAGCTGTTTAGGTTTCGCCCCAATTAACAAGTAGGCAATTTAGCTGTGACAGAGGAAGTTCTCATCAAGAATCTGCAGCCAAAAACAGCAAACAGCTGTCAACAGTCTGTACCCTCCAGCTCTAGTTTCCATAATTGAGTCGGTAGCGTTGCTCTTTTCATCATAATAGCATCACTCTTAGTCTTTCATCCACCAGTAGACAAGGTTATGCTGTGTGCATCCTCGCTGTCCAATCAACTGATCACACAAAACAATTAGGGCAAAAGATGTGTGGAGTTAGCGACTGCTTGTAAAACAGTTAAATGCCGAAAATGGTAGGGGGATTCGAGTGAGTGAATATGTTTTCCAGCCATACATCTGAGCGTGATCTGTCAAGATAGTCATCCCAGCTGTGGTGCTCCCAAAGCAATTTATTCAATGGCACACTATAACAAATGACACCTCTGGAACCGCTGAAATGGAAAGAGAGAAATAGGCTTGCAAATAGTTCCAGTTTTATCTCCATTATAGCTTAATATTGCAGTATCACTCATGTGGAACACACACAGACGCACTCACACAAGCGTGTGCATGGAGACGTACACACACTCACACTTGCAGGCCCAAGGTTTTTGCTATAACCACATAATTAATGGTCTGTTAAACTGAAGACATTAAAATGGCGAACAGTTGTAAAAAAAGGGCCACTGGGGAGACAGAGGATATGGTGCTTCCAAGAACACACATATTATTATAAACCAACATGCAAACAGCGAGGGAGACAGTTCCCAGGACTTGAGAAGGTGACAAAAAAACAGCAAGGTCACCACCTCTTCTCAATTAGCATGAAACCTAAGTACTTTTATCTGTATTGAACAAGTAACCTCGGACTAAGGTGTAAAATAAACACATTTCGCGCAAAGTTGTTGCCCAGTAAACCTAACAGCTGCATTTGACTGGTTGCTATGCTGGATTTTGGGTGGATCATTTCTGTGGTTAGGTTAAATGCTATATATGTATGTAGAGCTATGTTTAGAGTGACAGTTGTCTTGAGGGCAGGATGTGTACTGAGCTCCGTGTTCTGTGCAGCCCAGCCCCCTGAGGTCGTCTACCAGCGCTTGTCTCTCTCCTTAGCATGCTCACTCAGATTTGCATCATAAATTCCCATGTCTCCTTTTGACAGGTTGATTTTTATTTCCTGCAGGCTTGTCAGCATCTTATTGTATATGTAATGGTTGCCAGGGTAACATGGGACCAGAATCAGGCAGGGCAATCAAAAGAAAACGAAAGAGTGGGAAAGCTAAACCTGGAGATTTCGGGTCTCTAGGGCCACGCTCATAATTGGCCCGGAGTGTGAGGTCAAACCACAACCCTTCCCCCTTTTGTGTCTCTATTTATCTCCACCTCTCTGCATCTACCCTATCTCCAGCGGCTTTGTCCTCACTGATAAAATTGGACGGTAATCAATAATTTAAACATATTCCAACCTGGGATCCCAGAAGAGGGGAGAAATGGGAAGGAGGAAAAGCTTGTTGAGTTTTAACACAACGTACACATTAAGGAAGGAGCATGAACATTTATTACACATTCAAGCAGTGTTGCTCACCCCTGAGTACCCGGGTTACACTGGGCCCTTAGGTGACATGATGACACACCGGGGGCAGCTATAAAAGTCTGAACTGTGAGTTTGAATTTATTATAAAGTCACCTTGCCTTGTGACAATGTAAGATAGGTTAAGACCTTTATTTCTTAAATCATATGAACTACTGGGGCTTCAGCGAGAAGCAATCAGATTTCGTTAGAACCCTTTATCCTTCACTTTCACATTGTCTGTGGACAGAAAACAAATGTGCTTCCGTGTGAACCTTTGAAAGCCTGGCAAACTACAACATGCACTTCCTTACAGTGCCCTAAAGTCTTTTTTAGCAGTGTTTGACTTGTTTTCCCGGCTGTTTTAGGACAATCGTGAAGTTATTTTAATTGTCCTGAAGACTAATAAAGTTGTTGTTTTAGCTATAGGGACATGAAGTAACATGTTGCTATTATAGGCCATAAGTGAGCTTATGGTGTATATTAGCAATAGCAACTAATGTATTGAATAAAACAAAAGAAATGCACACATATACAAATACAGCCAGATCCAGACACTTTATCACAACTGAAGAAAGAATACTTGCAGTGCTCTATTCCAGGATTCAAATACAAAGGCCAAAATTAACAACCATTCCTTACATCAGCAGTCAAAAACTATAGTCTTGCCCATACATAACAACAAAATACATTTTCTTAGATTCTCATTGCATGAATAAAACAAAAGAAATGCAATTTGAACTTAATTTCACCCACATCACACTCAAACTATCCTCCTAAAGGTTTTAAAAGCTACCAACTTACAAAGCCAACAACAGTTCCTACCGAATTAAATAAAAAAAATAACAACAACAAAAACAACTGAATATGTTTTGCATAAAAAATTAAAACAATTAAGACAAGAGTTATACATTTCAACTTTAATAGGTGCAGAAAAACCCCATCCTCAGTGCACATTTGGTAATTCCAGCCATCAGTGTGAAAAACCTGCATGTTGGTATCATTAACTGTCTTCAACCCCCCTGTGCACATAGATCAATCTACTTCCAACAAAAAGAAATTTACTAAGAATCAGCAAACATATTACAGATGGCATCTGCTGGCATTTGCTGAAAACACCTAGTTTACTGCGAGCTTGTTGATGTATAGCAACAAAAACAAACACCATATTTTGTTTCTGCGCGGATAATTCAGGTAGATGCTATCTTATTCCACCCACCATCTGTGCAAGCCAAAGCAAACAGTTAAAATGTTTCTGCTCACTGGGATATGAATCACTGTCCAGAGAGGCTTTATGAAAACTTAATAGCAGGCCAAAGTGCGAAAAACAAAGAGAGAGAAATGAAAAGATAAAAGAGCTGTGGCCATTCTTTCTATTCCTGCTGCCCTCTCTGCTCCATCAACCTGGCAGTGCCACGGAAATGCAGTTAATTATCCTTTATTACACTAGACTCAACACTCACACAGATATTTGAAGCGCCCACCAACAAGTTAACCTAAACAGATGTCTGTAAAATTACATCCTCGAGCTCTTACCAAGATTAGCTTTAACATTTCACACTTTTTGATCCAACACCTCTGGAACTGGAAACACACAACAGAATTACACACAGCAGTAACTCTCACACCCATAGCATCCAATGTTCCATTGCTATTAAATTTTGCCCAGCTGCAGTAATGATTCTTAATTGTAACCGTTGTCAAAGTTATGGTCCAAGACCTTGTGTGTGTCTGTCAGCACACATGCACATGTAGACCACCGTGATGAAAGAGATAGTGACTTGTTGATAGACATCTAGCTTTTCTAAGCTCATGAATATTCAACAGAAAATGTAAATGGTAGTGTTTCCATAAAGCATATCAGTTAGCAGTGAAATCAGGGAGAAAAAAAACTGCTTAAATCCTTTGTAATGTGTGGGAGATGACGTGATGCCTGGCAAGGGATGATGTTGCACTGTTAGAGATAACACTATGCAGGATTAGGCACTCTGCTTCTCGTCTGAAACTTTCTTGGAAGCACTTTGGTTGAACCCACTTGTCTCCTCTGAAGTTAGTATATTCTCCAGCTATGCGATCAAAAAAGAGCAAAGTGGGCAGTCTGATGCAAGATATTACACACATACGCACTCACTTGTGGGTAGTCTGACAGTTTTGGGGGTGAAGATGAGGAAAAGCTTGCAGATATCTGCTGCCAGGCACTATGGGTCAGCACACTTACAGCGCTCTGTCCCACCAAGTCGTTCATCGTGGTAGTGTGACACTTTTTCTTCTCCTTATCTGAGATCAAATAAACCCTTTCTAGTTCCTTCCTCCATTTCTACAAAGCTGTACTTCATACACCTCACCTCATCCAAAGGCTGTAATCTTTACTGAACACTGGACCTACTAACCTATAACTCAGAATGTGCAGCTGTGTCTGCGCGTCTGAGATGGAGGGGGCCCATGAAATAATGCCTGCGTCCCTGTGAGGTTGCATCCATCAGGCCTGCCAAAGTTATGGTCAGGCATTTTCAGGGTCAAGGCTCAGTTATGAGCTCATTAACCTTGTTCAGTGTGAAAATGTGTGCGCATGTATCTGTGCATATTTTCCTGTTTGCCCTTTCTCCAAAAAATCCCTTGACTAATGAAGAGGCCTCCTTCATCAATCACCTGCTGCCCACAGAGCTGCATTTCCCATCAGCTTCATTCAAGACCGTGTCCCTGCTCATGGACAGTTACTGACATTCACAATATGTCTGGTCTGTATCTGACCAATCAAAATGCTCCCATGCCAGTTCAGCTTTAGGTCAACAACTTAAACAACTAACCCATTGAGACAAAAATGAGCTCGCCTGTGTCTCATAGTACAAACAAATCATTAGACAGACAGGGCTTTCTTCCAATGCTTGCCGTTCTCTGGGGCTGATCGGGGTTCTGACAACTATCCAACCCTACTGTCTGGAATAGTTAGGCTGCAGAAAGGAGAGGGAACAGAAGCTTTTCGATCAATACAGGCTCATTATCTGTTGCCTTCTGTCCTAGAGAGACGAGTCCCACCGCTCGGCCTGTTGATGAGGAAAGCGCACCACAATTCAATTAGGGTATGGCCGAGATGCCAAAAGAGGTTTGATCAAAGCACTCTGCTTGGCTAATTAGCACACACAGCGGTTCACAAGGGCTATTTTTACATCTGAGGAGAAGGGTATGTTGTTTTGTTAATGGTAGTTTTACCCTGTAATGGACTGGGAATAACCTGGCTCATTGTCAATGCATAGGTTTCAGCCAGGGGAGAGTGCCGGGCCCCTTGTGCTGCTCCAGACACATTCACACATGTATATTCATGTGAACACGCACAGGAATACACACGTGCACATAAACACACATGCCTGCAACCAGATGACCTTCATAAGGTTATGCAGGGTTTAATGCAACCCCTCTCCACAGGTTAAACTCATTAGAAATGTTCAGGGGTGTATGTGTGTGAGTGTGTGTTTCTGCAGACAGGAAGTGTCAGGTCATCCAGAAATAGTGCCAGGGGAAAATAAAGCTGTTTCCAGGAGTCTTTAGGGACTTTTTAGGCAGCCTGCTGACAGCTTTATAAACCTCTTAACAAATTGTCAACCTTCTTCTCTCTAATGAGGCAAACAAAGCTCAGAAGTCTGGGAAGAGAAAACAGGTGTGGCCCTCTAGGTGGGTTCCTAGCCCTTGAGTTTGTGTTTGTGTGTGTGTCATCGGCAAGTGAGTCACAGTGTTAAATATGAAGCAGAACTTGGAGTACTGTGACCTAAATCATACAGAGTTGGAGTTCCCTGTTCCTCATATTTAATACCATATAGATATACCAGTGTCACACAAAATTACACACCAGCTCTCTAATCATTTTGAAGATGAATGGTAAAAGGTCATTGTAAATTGCAATATCGCATTGGAAGACATTACGAAATAGTCAGGGTGGGTGTTTTAGTGATATGAAAGTTATGCAATATGTTTTTCTTTGTTTCTGGATACTTTCACCCATGTTATTATGCATAAGAATGTTCCCATCTGACCCTTTGTTTAGATACATTTTTATTGCCCCTATTGCTGTTGGAACCAGCATTTACTCAGGAGCTTACAGCGTGAGCAAGCTCAGTTTTAATAACACCATAAATAACATTTCTCACACCCTGCCAAGTAAACTCCACTCAGGCATAGTGGCAAAAGGCAAGCTGGCCTGTGAATCAATGAGAAGCATAATCTGAGACTGCACGGTTCCCATCAGCAAAATGTCACGACCCACACTTCACTGATCAGAAAGTGAGTCTCTGCATCTGCTGCATTTTTGTGGATCGGCACTTATCCATATACAGTCGGTTTGATAAGAAAACTCCTTAAATCTTTAGATCAGACAGGGAATAGGTAAATTAATAGAGACATAAGAAAAAAGCAAACAGCTGATGCCTCAGACTGTATCTGAGTAACCTAAATATATAATCACCAATCCAAGAGAGCAAATCCAAGCATTCGCTGATGAATTTTGATCATGTTCTACGTTACACAGTTACCCCAATATTGTCCATCACTGTGCCACTACTTGAGGCTGGTGGAGCTGGTAAGAGCTGACATTCTAACACCAACACAACCATATGCTGTGTGTCACAACAGTGACTACTTTTACTTTTAAAAAATAGGGAAAAACACAAAATCTATAAAGCCACTAAATCAGTTAAATCAAAGTAATAAGAGGAAGAGAAAACAAGTTTAAAGATGTAAAGATTTTTCTGTACATCCAAGTGTTGTTATCACTCGCTTCCCACATGGGCTGCTGACAAGTTTTTAAAAGACATTTCAAAGATGGTGTATTGTCCTTTTAGTAACAGTAAATCTATTTTCTCGATAACTTGTGAAAACAACAAAGAGCCGAGTGCGGGTCAACTCACCAGCTGTAAAGTGCAGATAAAGATCAGAGTGCATCGTCCGCTGCAGCAGCCCATTGTGTCAGCGGTGAAAACGTGCCCAGCAGCCGAAGAAGGGGGGCTTAGAAACGGGTCGGGGGAGCTTCAAGCGTGCAGACCACCCTCAGTCCTGACCCAGACACCGGGGTCCCATTCTCCTCTGCCTCTGCACCGGTATCACTGGGCTGAGCTGAAAGCCGGGACTGGTTCGCTCCTTCTGCTCTGGTCGTTTGCCTCCGCTCCAGCTCGCCCGGTCGCACTTGAGGTGACTCGCTGGGTGGATGACTGAGCCGGTGGGTGGAGGGAGGAGGGGAGTGGGAGGTGGAGGCGGCGGTGGTGGTGGTGGTGGGTGGGTGCAGAGCGGGGCTGACTGTTCCTCCACCACCGGCTCCCACACGCGCTCTGCTGGGTTGCAGTTCAAAACGTTTTAACTGGGGATTCAATTTATCGTCATGGTGACCGAATAACTTTTAATTAAGCCAGTTTTAAAAGACTTTCGGAAATTTTAAATTACAGCTTAGACTATAAATAAAAATATTTGTGAGGAAACATTCATTCTAGCGTTTAACAATGAATGCTTCACTCTTACAGGGTTTGTTTCACGTTCCCGTCTGCGGGCTGCTTTGTGCGTCTGTTAATGCTGCCCTGGCTCACGGAGAGCGGCCGCCATCTTGTGGCTACAATGAGCCCTTGCAGGCACATCATTGGAGGACGGGATCATTACCCAATATACAAAGGAGGATCCGCCCTAAGTCACGCCCCTTAACCAAAGTGGACCAATGGAGGGACGTGATGTCACTATTGGATTAAAAAAAACGCCAAAAACCATCCGCGGAAAGCGTCCAGCTGTAGGAGCTAGAAGAAGTGCAAGCGATGCCACAAATATTTAGTCTTGTGCATGTTTTTGACAACTAACTTGACCTTAGCTTGCAAAAAAGGTGTTTGTCTATGTGGGTGATAAAGAGGGGAAAAACATATGGGGATTTTCAAAGAATTCAACTTATAGTCTTGGATCCTTTGAAGCAAAGTAATTTCCTCTAAAGGATCAATAAGTTATTATTCTGTTCTATCTCTATTCTATTTTCTTCGTTTGTTTTAGGATTAGTGTTAATGCTTTAATATTAGTCACAGATGTTACCCAAACTGGCTTAATTGGTTTGGATTTTTCACCCTTGGGTTGGTTGAGATACTTATCCATGGTCAGTGTAATACCTACATAAGATGGTGGTTGGCGCAGCTAACTCAATATCATCTGAAATGTAGGCTTATTTGGAATATTTGAACCACATCATCTTGCCATCAGATAGCCCCTTGCAGTGTTTCAAATGTACTAATGACTCAGTTGTCTGGTGGACATCTTCCACATGATTCAGTGTTACAATAACTGATTAATACAGAATTAGTTCATGATTATTAAAAAAAAAGACTCAAGATACTACCTACATGTAACTGACAAACAAAGTGGCATTGTCAAAAGCAGGTAATGTGGTTCCTGCCCTCAGCATAACTACGAGCCACCACCCATGCATTCGGCATCACTGATAATGGAGTCACTAGTAATTTTAAAACTCTGGCAGGAAATTGAAGGCATTATATGCTATTTCCAAGCTACCAGCCTCTTCTGACCAATCCAGTAATTTTACCTTGCAGGTAAGCTAGATGTTAGTTACCGTCATGAAAGACATGCAGGATTTTTAATCTTCTCTTTAAAATCCTGTCTGGACAAATACACTAACTTTAAAGCTCGGAAAACAAGAGCTTTTAGAAAGTTATGTAAAAAAGTTGAGCATTTATTTTAATTTAAATCTACTTTGTTTATGTTGGAATCTGTTGGAATGCTAAACCTGTTTTAAATTGCATTCTCTTAATAAAGTAAAAATAAAAGGCGAAAAAGCAACATCTGAGTCAGTTGGCCTTTTGTGGGCTATGGGTGTGACTTGTGGACTACATTGGAGAGAGGAAAAAATGTTGCAACTGTTTCCAAATTTTTGTTCAAGATTTTCTATATGTATAATTATTTATTTGTTTTTTTTCATTTAATATTTAAACCAAATTAAAATTTAACAGATCCACAATATCTTGGACATTGCTTACAGACACTTGAATCTCAGTGAGGCACTTTACTTTCCTCACACAGAAGTTTCAGTCCTGTTCACTTTCACTACTCATTTTCCCTCATTCTTGTCAAGAAATCCTCTCTTGCCCTGCTTTCTTTTCACCATTCAAACCTTTTGTTTGGATCTCCATTTGGCTTCTGGGTACCCACTGACTGCTCCATGATTTATAATAAAAAAGATCTTAAAAGCAAGTCTCTCAGTCACTCTCCTCCTTCTCTCTGAGAGTGTATGGGGGTAGGTCCCACCTCCCTTCTCACCAGCTTGATAAATCTTTCACGCGTCTGTGGGCTGGCTGAGGGAACACTTCACATCTCATTTCATCACACACTCCTCTGCTCTGCTCCTTTAAAGCACAGCCACTCTCCTCTCTGCTCTGCCATCCCACGCTGCCCTGCCCACCTGCGTCCAGCCGGGCCCAGGAGGAGCTCCTCCCCTCACGCCAAAAATAACCTTAGGGTATTTATAAAAGCCTGTGAGTAGGCACGAATCAGACATTTTTTTAAACAACAAAAAAACTGTCTTTTATCACGAGAGTGCAGAAATTTAAATTATCAGCATCGTAATCACTTTGAAGCTGAAGTATCACACTTGACCCCATACAAACACAATCACCTGCATCTGTCTAGTTTTAAGTCTACTCATTGAAGATTTGTGCACCAATGACTGTAATATAGTTATAGCGTTTTGTGTCAAAATGCTGCTTCCAACAGCATTCAGGCACGGGGAGTGCCAGTGCTATCCTGATGTGTATGATGTCACATGCTGTACACATGTGTTTCTGTGCAGGTGAAAATTGTTAGGGACTGGTGGATATTTTGGCAATGGAAATCTATGACATTATGAGTATCAGTCATAATGTCAGCAGTAACAGACCAAGAACATTTTCATCATTAGCAGATGTATGCCACACACTGCGTCTTATGGTAAAAAAAACAGGTAAATGTTCCTTAAGTTTGGGGTCATTTTTATTTTTTTAAAGCTCAAGGAAGCACTTTCATGTGTAATCTTTCATTCTACATGTTTGAAAAGTGACTGTCTTAGCAAAGGTGGACAAACCATGAGATCTAAGATGTTATATACCTCTTTACTGTGTGTCAGCCAATTATTCCATGAATGCAACTCGCCCATTCACAAACACATTTCTTTGTATGTGTGCCATAACCCTGTGTGCATATTTGGGTTGAAAAGTGAGAAAGAGGATCCAAGGCTGAAATAAGGTCACTGTTACAGTTCGATTAGCAGCTGTGATGGAAGTTCTCCTTGTGTTCCCATTTTGCCCACTTTACCCACCAATTCCTCATCATGTGTGTGTATTTGAATGTGTGTGTCCAGAACACTTCTTTCATGACAAGTGTGTTCAGGCCCTTAGGGGCTGCCGTTTTCCACAAAGACACTAATGTGAAGTGACAGGACAGCCAGTGGTGTGCTGCTGTAAGGGGACCTGCATTGTCAAGGAGACCCAAGAGTCTGGCTCGTAGTGGACAACAATGGAAAAAAGACCTCAAAAGGACAAGGCTTTTCTCTCTTTGAAAGTGTGTTAGGCTGTTGCTTCTTTCTTTTTCTTCTCTATTTGTCTTCTCACACATTCTGGCGCTCAAACACATTCCACCCATTCCTCGAGCAGCCTCACACTCGAGGGAAGTTGGTTCTACTATTATCTAACAGCCAATTCAGCATTTCTGAGGCTCCTGTGGACCTGAGAGCAAAGCACATTCTATCCTTTCTTACACTTCCAGCAGCCTGAATTACTTGATTCCCCAAATTATTGCGGCACACCACTGCTTTGCTTATAGCACAAGCTCAAAAATTATATTATTTTGCATTGGAATATTTTGCATTGATGTCACCAAAGCCCAACTGTGGCAAATACAACATAAATTAAACTTAAATCCACAAAATGAGCTCCTTTGATTTGAGATCAACAAAACATTAATCAGCAGATATGGTTTGCATATGTGGATGCAAATCACCACTATCACTGAGCATCTTACGAGCATTTTTTATTCAATGCTCATAAACGTTTAATATCATGCCAGTGCCCTTGAAGGCAGTGCCCAACTTGATTTGTTTTCATTATTTTATTCCTAATACTTGTAGATTCAATATGGAATAAATACAGAGGCTACTGCGTGTCAATCATTTTTATGATACGTAAGAGACGTACATAATACGTACGTATTACGATTTGGGGAAGGAATATTGGTACCGAAAATGATTTTGAGCATTTGATGTAATTCTAAGGCTGGCAGCTTGGCGGCGCTTGTCTGTGAGTTCGGCTCTAATTGAAAAAGTGCCTGCGTCAAGCTGGACACCAGAACGGACTGTGACGGAAATCAGACGAGTTACCTTCAAAACAAAAGCATAGGATTAGTTTATGCTCCTTTACTATAACCTCCTTGTTCTCATTGTGAAACTCCACTTCATTTTAATAATAGAATAAACATAATGTCACTTCCATAAACAGCCGTAGTCTAGATGTAAAGTTGGGAAAAGGGCAGAATCAGAGCAGAAAGCTCTGTCTGAACTCACTCCCCAAACGATGTCTCTTCATTTTAAAGAGGAGTTCGCTGGTTAGCCTTACGATTTTGTGCAAAGTTATTTAGCAAGCATAAATGTGATAGGATAAGATAAAATTATAAACAAATCGCCTATATAGATATAGGCAAATTAGTTTTTTTAAGCCTGTAGTACTAAAATATAAGTAAAATGGTTGTTTTTCTAAAGTTATTATCTTTTCTTCAGTAAATTAGACGCACTCAGATATTTAGGAACTACGGAAATTAGCATTTAGCTTAGCATGTACATTTTCCCACACAGATGACAAAAAGGAGCATGGCCTGCTGTCATTCTTAATGCTGTATGTAATTCCATTTTCTCTGCTATTTCAACCATTTTTTCTTTAGTTTTTGACGGCTATGGTTTGTTGCACAAATGCCGAAAAATGTATTTTAGCTAATCGTAATCTTTCTTTGCTAGGTGCTCTCTGACATTTTACCCATATTTTTTTTGTAAGTAATAGGTACAAACCTCGAGTGCAGTTCTTTAGTAGCAATATTCTTCAACAACCCCGTCTTTTATTTTGCTTCTGTCGCTGTTCTTATTTTTCAGTTACTGATCATGTTTCACCAATATAGAGCAGAGTATGTTATTTTTATAGGTTCTACCGGAAGCCAAGTGGGATATTGTTTCCGTTTTGACGCGTTTTCAGCCACATGGTGCTGCGAACAGAGAGCTGATGGAGCCAGATGAGGGAGGCAGGAGGCGAACCCCCTCCGGTTGCGCGTCAGCATCCCCTCAAATAGGAATCCGGCGCTGTCACTTGAGCTCTACGTGCTGAGAGGCGGAAGACTGTAACCCTAAAACGGCGAGAAAAGGCGGATTTCATTTGGCCTGCAGCGGGTTTTTTTCATGTGATGTCAAAGAAGAAGAGTCAGAGGAGGCTGTGAGGAGGCTGGAGCTTTGCGAAGAATGGTAGCGAGGATCAAGGCGCGCTGTCCCAGGAGAACTCATCTCGAGAGCTGGCCGTGAGAGACCGGGATGCTCCTCTAACGCACCGGGGGCGTGTGAGTACAACATTTCCAACCTGTTTCTCTCTCATTCCGCTTCCACTGTGGGGACATGTGGACAGTCGGGGGGGCGATCTGGGTTTTGGCTTCTCGTCGCTCGTGAATTGTGCCCTGCTCGATCCCACCTGTCTGATCGATCGCGCCCAGCTTTCTTAGTAAAGTGCCACCGTGAGCGGCAGGTCAGCGAGGTGTGAAAGTTGCCATGTTGGTTTAGGAACGGAGCACTTTCCCCTCTGCACACGCCGCAACTTAATGCTTGCGCGCATTAAGGTTTTATAACGTGCATGCGATTTCAGGTTGTGTCCCTTTAAAGTTTGATTTGAGTCTGCATGTGTTGCACTGTGCAGAACTAATGAAGCCTTTGTCAGGGACTCTGCTATCACAGGCACTCATCATTAAATCCGCTAATGGCCCGGAGGGCGTCGGTTTACTGTACGTAACAGAAAAGAACCCGGTCTGCTCAGACAGCAGGCTGATTAATTGTGGGCTCACAACTGATGACCCCATGACTAATAGGTGCACGAGAGAAGACCTGTCAAACAGTCTTTTAAAATCAATTTGCACTATGAGGATGGTCTTAAATTAATGGTTTCTACCCTCAAATAACATTATTTCTAAGCATTATTTCTTGCCTCAGCTGCACATCAGATTTTCTCACCTGTAACAAGCTACGTAGTGAAACGTTGGCTGTGCAGCTGAATGTGTGGGTGTGGGTGTGGGTAGAACTTCTACACTTGACTCTGTGCATGTAGATGAATGAAATACACTTACTATTCAGCATGGGTTCTCATCCCCTGTGTGTGTGTGTGTGTATGTGTGTGTATTTCACCTCATTACACTCATTGTGTTGACTTAAGCAGGAGGGTCACCCCTGAGGTCTGTTCTCCTGCCTCACTGAGGAGTGATCCCCTGAATTACATCACACTCACTCTGATTGCAGGAGTACAGGAGCACACAGGGACAATCAATCCAACTTGTTTAGTTCGGGACTGTTGGATTTTGGTACCAAGTATGAATGTTATTTCATGGAACAGATATGTCAGGGCAATACGCATTGACTAATATAATGTTTTCCCCCACTCACTACAAGTGAGTTTTGGAAATGCCCTCGTGGATCTTGTTTATTTAAAAATTTCCTGGTTCAAAACTCAGGCAGTCATGTTCACAGCCTTTCCATACACACTTTTCCATATGAGCTCATCTATTCCTTATTATTCTACAAACTGACAAAAACATGCCCCCTCACAGCCTGTGTGCTGCGTTTCTCCCGAGGCATTCTCAATATTCTCCCTGTGTATATGTATTAAAGATAAAGCATGTCGAACTGCAGGCGCAGGGCCGAGCACTTTAAGGCAGACTCAGCCTTCTGTGGATGGTGACAGAACAGTCAGATGGCCCCCAGGGCAGAGATGCACCCAAGGCGACAGGACTGGAGCGCTCCTTCTTCCTCCCTCCTCTTTCATCCACCCCCATCCCATCAACCCTCCCCACCTTCATGTCAATGAAACAAACACAGTCACTCAGATTCACTTCCACAGCTTCTTCCCTTTTGTTTGATAGGCATATATATATATATATATATATATATATATATATATATATATATATATATAGATAGATAGATAGATAGATAATAGATAGATAGATGAAACTCTAGTTTAACATGTGCAAACAGTTGCCTGAATAGTAACATTTGTTAATGGTCATAAATCATCCCTGCTCTACCAGACAGCATCATTATATTTTCCAAAACATATTTTTGTGATGCCTGTAATATTTAGTGTTTTCAACTGTGTTTTAGCATTGAGGTCACAGTTGGTCATTTTAACTTTATTGTGAGAGGTGCAGTATGTGTTATTTTGTAAAGGGTGAAAAAAAGAAAACCTTTGAAATATGTAGCCCAGTACACCTACATTTTTAATTACCACCAATAATCTGGCTACAGTCCACAAAATTATCAAAGTTGTAAACAGTGATTTTATGCAAAGCTGTATTGTTTTACAGTAGATTCAACAGTTGCACTTATTAAATTAACAAAATGAGTGTAAATAGCCTATACACTCCTCTGCATCGCATAGTGGGCTTTTAGAGGCAAAGCAGTTGTAGAGAAAAAATTAGCCGAAGGATGCAAGTGGAAGTGAACAGATGCAGTTTAAGACTCTGTTTCATAGATCTTCAGAAGCAAGAGAGAAATGGAGAGAAGCCAGAGGAGAGCGACATAAAGAACTGGTTCCCGGTATGTTTTGAGTGGTCAGTTACACTGGCTGTTCTGGTTGAGTAGACAGGCTGCGTGAATGAAGTAAGCCACTGAAAATAGTATACTGTGTGTAACTGAGGATGAGCAGTGTGTAAAACTGAATGACACTGTGTCTATGTGAGAAAATATAAGTGTATGTTACGTAAAATAGCTGTGTGTGAGAGAGGTTGTCATTGAAATGTAAATGGCTTTGAACCTTTTAGTTCCTGGTTGGCTTACAGCCCTTGCAACCATGAGTAAGAGAGCGCAAATCAGACAAATTATAGTGCGGGTGACCTTCCTATTGTTCTGACAAAACTTGATGAATTTTAAATTGCTCTCAAAGGCTAGATGGTTTGACTTAAACTCTCAGTGATCCCTAAACATTACTAATGAGCTCACTGTGTAGATACAGTCTTTGCTTCGAAGAAGGCTGCGTGCCAAACAGAAACTGAGACTTGTCTTTTGAGTGTATTAGTGTTCAGTGAAATCACCTTCCTTTTCAAATAAATACTTTCTTAAGCACAAACATTTCCTACCATATGCCACTCTTTACCACATGCTATCATTCTCTTTTTCCTTACTTGTCTCACACACACACACCAAGACAATACTGTCTACATATATTTTTAACTAACACCACACTTATTTTATTTTCAATCTCTCAGACAATGCCATCATTATCTCTTGTAAACAGTGTAATTACCCCTCATATAAGGTACCATTCCATTCAAATACATTATATATAGAGACATTTTATGATGTGATTATAATGCTGGGGAAAGTGAGCAGAGAGGACAGTGGCTCATATTTATTGAGGGGTTAGAAAATGTCAATCATTGTCTGTTGGCTGTGGTTTATAAGAGAAGTGATGTGAGCTTTACAGATCACAGAGCAAATTGTCAGTGAATCCTCTAAGAGTGTATGCGTGTCAGCTGTGTCCATAATAGCTCAGGGATTGTGGGTTGGGGGCAGTGTAGATTGGCCAGTCGACCAGACAGATGTGCCCTAGTCTGGACTTACAGTACGGGGCCTTAGAACTTGCCTGCCACCCACCATTAGTGCCATGGATCCGTGACCAAAGGGCTCAGTGCACCAAAACTCACTGTCTGCATTAAATGCTCTCAATTATTAATGCTATGTATTGGGCAATACAGAGGAAGGAAGGAAACAAGGACAAGGGCATAGAAAAAAGCAAGAAAGAGCCAATGAATCAACAAGGGATGAGATGAGTGGAATAAATGAATGGAATTACATAGTTTTGTTATTTACGCCTGTGTTATTCAATGATGAGCTAATTATTGACAACAAGTCTGTGTAATACTACATTTAAACAAAAAAGATCACCATAGCAACTAGAGATCAAGGAAGTGATGGTGCAGCACATTGGTGATACTCAGAAAGATGAACAGAAAAAGGATGAGAAGGATCTTCTTCTTTTTCACACCACGACACGTTAGAATTCGCCCGGTGAAAGAGCAAGAAAGAAAAACAAAAAAAAAGAAAGAGTCCCAACCCACATGAGGATTACAGAATTTTTAAGAAAACTCATTATTACTCTGGTACTCGGGTAGTTCACTATCCCCTTTCTCTCGGTATGCACTGAATACATTTCAGGCTAGATGTAGTAGCCTGGCGTTAGAGTAGAAGTGCAGTAATTCATAAGTATTGATTCATGTCTCAGCAGCATTACAGCATAGTGTCCCTGAGCCCTACTATATACAAGAGTCATCACAATAAATAAATCAGCAAAGAAATCAGTGATTTTCAGAGATATAATGTTCCCAAGTCCCCATTATGTCTTATGTGATACAATCATAAGACAAGAATATGAAATAGTATGCTTGTAGTGAACATTGCAGCTCCATTATTACATGTAGGCTACTCCATCCTCGACTCGCCTCTGCACGGAGGGGAAACATTCTCCTCTGCTGAGCCTTGTGGTTGCTTCTGCTGCGTTTTCCACCTTATTAACAAGAAATTTACATGGAATCTTAGTCTGCATTATTCTTCGAAATAACAGACCCACTATAGCGAGACCCCCCCCACCCCCCTTAATAGAATGCTACAGTTTGTGCAATACATTTGTGTCTGCAACAATGGAAACCACACTTTCAGCAGTTACAAGAAAAAGTTTCTTTATACTTCCTGTCAACTGGTGTATTAAAGTTTATCGAAAAAATGTTTCAAATCCCAAATCTCAAGTTCATGTAGAATTACACTGCTGTTTGATTGATTAGGTTAATGGTAATGGCCCATTAAAAACCCCTTGTATGTATGCATGGCTTATCATTTATAACCTGTGCCTTGCATAACTTCCAAACTAGCGTAGGTGCCACTCAGCAACACGAAGCAGTGGCAGCCAAAACCTTCGATGTGGATCTCATGTCTGAAAAAGCGAGGTCCAAATGCACATGGAAACATTTTGTGAGCATGGAGGGTTACTATTTTAACTATGTTCAGTCAGTCACATTTGACTTAACGTGACCTTTTGAAAGACTGTGAAGACACAGCACTGTGACCTCAGTTTTCTGTTGGCTGTTGGACTTTTCCACTCGGCGCCTCACCGAAGAAACGTCTTACAGTTACAGCAGCATACTGTGTATTCATGCTGATAAAAGGACTAGACAGTTTTTCATTCTTAAAGTTTGTCATTTCTTGTGGGCGGAGAAGGATTTATACCAACAACACTTTAATCTGCGCAAACACAGCGACTCATCTGGGTCTCATTATTGTACTCACTATTGCACTTATATTTTGTGCATACTTTAAAATATAGCCTACTATGGGTTTAGGGATGGAGAAAGTATTAAATAACCACTTTTCATGCTTTGATTTAGACTGCTTGTCAGTTCAGTGACTTGGTGGCCTTGTGCTTCTTCAGATCTCTATCAAGAATATTTCAAAGCAAAGTTCTATGAAAATATGCAAACCTAAACAGTAGCTTACACTCTCAACGTGAGTGAAAACTCCAAACTTCAAGCTTTAATAAAAGTTCTAATGCAGTTTAATCTTTCTAATCAGTGTGTTGTGCCTGACTGCATATGTTGCTATGGAGATTCATTGATTATCAACAATGCTACATATTAACACTGGGGAGGATTGTGAGTTTGTAGTGTGTTTTTAGAGCAGTTATATACAGTTATAGCCTAGCATCTATATAAGCTGTGTCACTCAGCTATAAATGTCTCATCCCGTTCGAGACACAGACAGCCAGTGGAAGCAGTGTGCGCGCTGGTGGGCGAGTTCACCTTTGCAACAGTAGCTGTTTATTGATTCCTCTGACAGCCACACAGGTGTTGGCGATGGAGGATCAGCATCTGCACTCAAAGAGAGCACGAAGACAGCGGAGCGTTCATGCTGACTGCTGTGTTTATTTATTCATTAACAGGCCGTTTGCTCCTCAGCTCTGTCTCAGAGGACCGTTTTCACCTGTTTCACCTCCTGAGGCTTGAGACAGTGGTGCATTTGGTGTCAGATCAGTCTTGTGTGTGTGTGCAGGATTAGATGAATGCACTCACACACACACACACACACACCCCTCACCGGCATGAATGAGTGAGACCGTAGGGACAGTGAAAGGTGGAGAAAGAATGAAGGGTGGGGTTTAGTGTTCCAGGGACCATGGCCAGGCAGATCCTGTATTGATTAGTTTAGTAAGAGAATCCTTGGGCTTTTAGTGGTGCTGCTTAATAAGAGTGGCTTGTGGAAAAAGAGATCACATCAGCTGAACTCCACTCCAGAGGCTGCCTTCAGCTTTCAAGAGTCCACAGCAGAATCAAAACATAGGCGAGAAATGGCTAATCCAATTAGATTATGGCCATCAACTTTCAACTTATGAAAATATGTAATCGGAAAAGGACTAGTGTCAAATACATTGGCTTGACATTTTGCCTTTTGGGTCATTGAGACCATTCAGGGTTTCGAAATTAGAGGGTCGTAAACTTTTACTGGAGGGCCAAATGTTGAGCACGTAATCAGAACAGTTGTGTGATCTTCTTATTTCGAAACTCAGGCAGTCAAATGCATGCGTGTATCTATCACATGGTACATAGCAGGATCACACAAAATGACTCTCCAGATCTTGCAGTGGGTGTGTGTGCTTGTCGCAGCGTGGATGTTGTGGTTTTGTGCATTGACATAGTCTTTTTTTTTTTTTTTTTTTTTGCTGCATGAACCCTATCCGTCGATCTCGTGTTAAGTCAAGAGCTTGGCTTCAGAGACACACTGAGCTATTTTAGGAGGCAGCAGATTGTGTTAAGTGAGGCAGTGAAGTGACACAACTGGGGTTGAGATTTCATGGTACCTGAAAACCTTGAAAATATTTTTATTTAGTACTTTGCTCCCCCGACACCTTGCAGATTCTACCTGCCTTCCATCAGATAATGGGTAGCTTCAGAAGCACACAGCGCATCAAAGCCTGAAGATACACAACCACACTGTGACAGTCTTTTACTTGTTATTGTAAAATGACATTTTTAGTCAGGAAAACTGTTGTCTCTCTAAGCCGTTTTAGGCCATTCTTTCATACCTGATGCCAGAAAAAAAGATTTTCGTTACTAGTTTGACAGTTTAATCCATAGATTGTTAAATTTGAAGACTGTTACCAACCAATGTAACTTTGAAGACTGTGGAATGTCTATTTTACTTTTTGTGTATTATTGAAAGAAGCCATGGGACTATTTTGGGCTTTTTGATGATACAATTATTTTATTATTTATGTCTTCACCTCTACATGAAAAGACGCTGAGTTCCCAAGTGGTTTCTATCTTTTTATCTCTCACAAACTCTACACTTCTCTCACTCAATAACGTGCACACACAAATGCACATTTATATATTTATTATAAGTGTCCACCATCACATTTAGCAGCTTTGTGTTTTAGTTGATGGGATCTATGTACCCCTACACCGTCCCTCTGTCAGAATGAGGTGTTCCAGTGTAATATGACACGTGTGTGTCGGTGCAATTCGCTGCGTTTGCTTGTGCTTGCAAATGTTCAATGAAAGAACCGTCTGTGTTTGTCCCTTTCATTCACCCATCGGATCGATGGCAAGCTGAGTCTGTCTGCATGGTAGCTGTCATGGAATCTCTGCTAACCCAGTTAACAAACCATCCACAAATGCAATTAGCAGAACTCCTGCACTGTGTTAACCTGATTGTCATGGTAGCACACAGACATCTTACTGCCATCAAACATGCAAGTCCAGCAGCTCAAACACCAAATGAAATCTCCAGTTATACCGTTGCTTTTTCATAGTGTGCAGTGCAATGCCTGTAAAAAATTTTTATGATTTCATTTTTCCCCTGTGTTCTGTGAAACTCACTTTTCAGATATAATAGAATGCATAGCACAGCTAAGTAACTAACAAACTAATTAACCCCATTAAGGCCACAGAATACGGTGATGAAATTCGAGTACAGTGAAAAACATTAGACAGTAGTTCAGTGGATTCAACGTTAAATAGTTTAAAATAGTTATGTTACCTTAGTGCGTTTATTTTCAGATTTCTGTGCAACTTATGAATGTGTTAAATGGGTAAACAAACAACTGAGAGTTCACTCAAGTTTTACATTTTCAAAACTCTTAAAATTATGTTAAACTAACTTTTTACCTATGTTCGCTTTAATTAGCTTACGTTTATAAAATCAAACTGGTATGTAGGACTCATAAATGTAGTGCCAGACACAAAGGTCTATACATAGAGAATGCCTCTATGTATAGACCTTTTGAAATGATTCATAGGAAAAGTGAGAGGAAAAACTTCATGTAAGCCCCTGCTCGGCACAGACTTTACACTGTAATGAGTGCTCCTGCCTCTTTGCAAATCCTAATCTGAAAATACTATAGCAGCATATCCACTGCTCAAATATTTGTGTTGATTTTAAATTTGCAGAAATAAATGATTTTTCTTTATTACCAACTGTAATGCTACAGCGTGCACCTTTTTTTTTATTAGTGTTTGACTACAAATATGCTCCACAACTTATCTTAATGTGGAGGGCTGCTATTCGTGCCTCCTGTGAAGTCAGATTCACACAACGGCACTGGAGCAGTAAGTTTTGCAACACTAATATTTACGGTAATTTGATAATAGCTAATACCTGAAGGGCTGTTCAGAGCGTGGCGGAGCATATCTGATGATAGAAGAGCACAGCCCTCCCAGCAGAGCAGGAAGAGGGATGGCTGGACAAAGCAGAATAGATTGATTTTGAGTCTTAAATTGCTTAAAACTTATTTTTAAAGATTGAGCTATAGTGAGCAGACCATCACATACTCCCTGAATCACATCACATACTGTAGACAAGAAATCCATTCACTGAAAAGAATGCCACCATTTGAGATCCCTCAATAAGTTAAATTACATAAAATAATAATATTTCATAGTTTTAGCTTTTTTTAAAAAAATGACATGCAGCTGGGATTTTAGCTGGATCATATTAGTCATCTGTGACTTTTCTAGTGTCAAAACTGTGAGTATTGTAATGGATGGGCAGGCGTAGTAACTTGGCAGCAGCCCTGCTCGAGTGGAGGTGTAAGGTAGGTGGCCTTGGACAAGGAAGTGTAAAGAAAGGCAGCATGACTCACCTAGAGAGGAGCCTGCACACTTCATTGAGAAGCAACCCACAGAGCTCCCTTTCTCTCCTGTCTCCTCTCCATCTGTGGTGCTGTGTAGGATAGTCTGAGCGAGGGGGGATGGAGAGCGATGGCAAACATGCATGTAGGTTAACATTTCAGAATTCACCTGGGGTAATGGTTTTTCCATAAGCTGCTGCTGTTGAGGCTGACCTGGCTTTTAAAACTGAATCAAATCGATGGCTCCTCCATCTGAGGCTGGGAGGAGCAGGGCAGCTACTCTCTGTCTGCACAGCAACGATAACGCTGCTCAATGGGCACTAACCACCTTTCAAATGGAAATGGAATATCCAGTGAAAATTAGACACAGTCATCTGGATGGTACTTAGCACCGGGCGGTAAATGGGTGAGGCTAGAGTAACAGTCGAGGGGTGTGTCGCACTGTGGCTTTGTTGTGTCAGAGCTTTCACGGAGCATTTAAGTTAAAGTGTGTGTTTTCGTCGGGGTTTGCTCAAATTTACACAGCCAGCACACGTACTGACAAAAACTGTGTTGCACACTGAGGCGTGTAAGATTGGATGCAAACTTGCAAGTGCAGAGAGTGACTCACCTAAAACCATGGGGGCGTGTGGTAACTTACAGTATACACTCATCACAGTGCCAGTTCATTCTTCCAGTGTCTCCCCCTCTTTCTCTTCACATCTTTACTTTCCACCTGTCCCTCTATCGCTCATTAGTGTGCTTCCAAATCATGCACACAGGCTAGCGGGATGGATTCATAAATTGCTGACATAGAATGCGAACGATCAGATCGAGCACCGGCTCAATCCTGTAAAACCCCCAGGGAATGGTTTAAAATAAATCACTCGTGGATTCTGGCTGCCCTAAAGATTAAAGTGGAGGAAAGTGTATGTGACTGCGTGTGTGAGAATGTGATCTGTCAAAGTGTGATAGAAAGTTTGTCTGTGCGCGTGTGTCCCTGTGTTTCTGTGAATTTACTGCAATGTCTGTGTGAACTGTAAAGCTGATGAAAAGAGCCACTAGGTTGGTGTGCTGTGGTAAATGGTTGCATGGAAGTGTCGACATGTGTAACTGCTCCAATTGGCTCTCAGGAGCAGTCCTGAGGGAAATAAAGGCAGCAGCACAGGCAGAGATAGGCTGCCACTTGCAGAGAGGTATGTGTATGTCCTATATGAGCACATTTTCACTTTGAAGTCAACGATTGTCAGGAGATACAGCATGAATTTAATGCGCGCGTAATGCGCATATATAGAAAAATCTATACATTCTGCATTTATGGGCGTTTGTATGCCCGTGTCTGTCTTTGTGTGTATATAAACACACACACAATTATATAATTATATTTATATAATGTATCTAGTCATTTGTGTGAGATTTTCCCTTTGTCATCTCAATTTACATGTGTATATGTGTACGCAACGTTTATGTCTATAGGCTGTATTAGTGTGTGTGTGTGTGTGTGTGTGTGTGTTTACTCAGGACTTTGTAGGGCTCCATATGGTGTCAGGGGTGATAAATGTGCTGTAGGGGTAACACTCAGCAGCTGTTTGTAGACTCGGGGCTGCGCACACTGAGTTGTAGCCGTTACAGTCTACTGTGTACGGCTCTGTGGCTGAACAGCCTATAACCATAAACACAACACCTACCGAATATAATACACCTACCATGCTGCGGTCACCCAGGTCACCACATCATTAACATATGATGCTTCATCTCTTTGTTGTACTTTATTTTTGTGTGTGTTTTCTGTTCTGTAGGTTTTCTTCTAAGAAATTCACCATGTACTAGATAGACTCATAAATTCATCCATATACTAGATAAACTTTTAAGGGTCATAAGGATGCTGGTACACCATGGACAGGTTGCTCACTTGTCTCATGGCTGACAGAGAGACATACACAGACAGACAACCTTTCACGCGTATATCCTTCCATTATAGTGTCTGTTTGTCTCGTTAGGCGTTGCTGAGGTGCCAGGGCTGATCTCACCTGTCCCTGGGTCAAAGGCAGAGTATACCCTAGACAGGTCGGCAGTCAATCTCAGGACTTTGACATGCAGAGACACGGAGAGACAGACAACCATTCACACCTACAGGAAATTCAGAGTCAACCTGATGTTGAAATGTATATGTAAATGTTTAATAAATGCACGGGAGAAAGGCTGCACAAGTTGCTTAAAATGGACTCTTACACAAAAAGGTTGAAAGCCACAGTAGCTGAGTTTCCCTTTCACTGGCAATTCAGAAAGTCTTGTTTTGTAACCATTTATTGAGCTAGAGAGAATTGGAAGGTGCACAGTTGGCTTAGAGAGAAGATAAGGGAACTAATTCCTTCCCTCTTTCCCTTGTGCTCTTTGATCCGCACCTCCCGCTTCATATCGCTTTGATTGCTGTGTTTATGACAGCTCCTTTTCCTCTTCACCTCTTGCCTCCTTCCTCTCCTACTGTTTGGTGTGGTATGTCAGCAGTTCATCTTCTGTTGGAGGTCTACATGCACAAGCTTCAGATGCTCACATAGACATGCACGCGTGGAACACGCTGAGAGAGACACACCCGCCCCCCCTTCCGTATCGAGGTAAAGTGAGTGCACCAGCATCCGCAATGAATAATTGAGTTATCTGGCTCCATGCAGAAATAGCAATCTCCCCACAAGTGTGAAAACATCACTCGCCACCCAAGACTTGGGAACTGGCACTGCCATGTGGTTCTGCATGTATGTGTGTGTGTTTCTGTTTGCTTTCGTGCTTGTCTGACTTTTGTGTTCGTCGAACATTTTAAAGGGATGTAATACTGAAGTCATTACATGCCGCACTATGCTTGTGACATTTGGATCTAAGCTGCGAATTGAGAAATGATTGGTATGATGCAGAACCGAAAAAATTTTAATATTTGTGAATTAAAAATAAGGGCATGGAAACGAAATGTTGAGTTGTGATAGCGATCTCTGCGGGCTCTCATAAATGATTTGTAGGCACATGTGACTCTAAAATGCCTTTGAGTACATCTTGAGCAGGAGAAACATATTGGTTTTTGATCACAAAACACACACCCTAAAGCACAGTCGCTGTCTTTATATATTTTGAGTTATTTTGAGTGTGTACAGCCTTACAATAAATCCCACTTTTGTCTGGCTTACAATATATTTTTGACACCTAAAATACATTGTAGCAATATTTCATTGTTAATGAAATATTGCTACAATTTATTTTTCATTTACATAAAATTTGAGGAAAGTGAGCACAGTCAAAATTAAATTTTTTTTTATTTATAAATACATTTTGTGCCAGATATCTCGTAAAGATGTACAACATTTTAATATGGACTAGATTAAAATAAATTGTCACCGCCGAGTAAAGTGTGAGACCTGTTTTACAACTCTGTGTGATTGTGACGGCAGCACAATTCTCATATCTAGTATTACTAGCGGAGCTTAAGCATTCCATCTGTCTAGGACAGGATTGACCCGATGTAAAGGTCTCACATACGCTCTCCATGCGGGAGACTCCCGGGAGGCCTCCGAAGCTATTTGAATGGTGACAAGGCAATGCTGAGGGAGCAAAATCACAGCAAGCTGACAAATAAGGCCAAATCTGACAGGCGAATCCTCAGAGCAGCTCCATGGTTTGACAGATCCTTCTGCAGAGGAGCGCAAGCCAACGCCCTTCACAGCAGCACTGCTCATTAATGCTATTTCATAACACTGTAGTAGTAATGATCTAATAGTAGCGGGGCTGCATGAATTAGTGAACCTAACATCATGTTTGGCATGACCCAGATGGATATTGTTGGTTAGTATAACAGGAAGGCAAGTGTCCACAGCCAAACGTTGCCTGTTGGTCTTCAGTGTGGAGCAGGGCTTTGGGGTAAACACAACTAGCTGTTAAATCTAAAATCTCAGCGGTCCGTTAAGGGGAGACAGCGGCAGATTAAACAGCAATCCTACTGATCCAGCCCACACATTTACCATCTCCCCTCCCCTCCCCCTCAGATACACACACACCGTGGTGGAGAGGTGCTGCTACAAGTGACCACTTTCTCTTCTGCTTTTGGTGGTGATGTTAAAGGCATCTTCTTTGTCGCCATCACAGCTAGAAAACAAACCTGGAAACAGGGTGAGGATGAGACACGAGTGTGAATGTGTGGGGTTAAATCTGGGGCAGTCTGTCCAATGAAGGACAGCTCCAACAGCTGTCACCAGGAATGTGCTGGGAAATGATCCTGAGATACTTGAGATGGTCAAGACAATAAGATGATGGCAACACAATGTGCTGGGAACGAGCATGGTCGTTCCCAGCATCATCATGCAGTTACAGAAGTGTTTGCTTGTGTTTGACAGCATGTTTGCTCTGGCATTTATGCTGCAGCGTGCGTGACTGAGATTTAGCAGCAGCATGCATTTTGGTTTCAGGCTAAATAAAGTGAGCTTCAGCCCCATGGTCTTTGCTCACTCTGTGTTTTCGACAGGGTTAAGAGTCTTTAGTGGGGAAATCGTCATTAATCTGCTCTGTGCAGACAAGTCAAGCAGAGCTGGGAATATCAAAACATGTAGGGTGAAGTCTCCCTGGATCATTTGAAATCCTGTTTGGATGTTTCACTACATTGCAGCTGAGGATAGAGCCGTTCCTGCTCCCGCTTTTCTGCGTCTGTCTCGCTCATTCTTTTGTTCTGGTGTTTTCCTCTCTCTCTCCTCTCTTTCTTCTATCTTTCTCTTTTTCTGATGTTCTTGCTGTGACTTCTTTCTCTCTAGTGTGCCTGTCTCTCTCTTGCTTCTCCTCTTTTTGGCGCTAGCTGGGGGATAGGGAGGGTTCCTCCAAATTGGCACGCAGATGAATAATGCATCTAAAGCAAAAGCAGAAAGCTGGGGTTGGATATATCTGTCTGTCAGACTCTTTCTGTGTATTACAGTTATGTAGGGAGTTGGGCTGATACTTCTGGAGAGAATGAACATGTTCTTTACCCTGTTTCCCATTTACTTCTCCTTCTGTCATTAACTCTGTCTGCATTCTTGTTCACAAAGCACTGTGGGTATCATGCTTACAAACTGACACATGCTGCAAACTGACACAAGCTGTAAAAACCTCTTGGATATTGGAAATTTTGATCAATGCTTCGAGGACAAGTTTTTTCTTCCTTGCTATGGCACGCATACATAATGCATGTGTTGGTCCATTTTTCATTAGATTTTTTTTCTGTCGCTGTACGTGTGACTTTGTGTATGTAAGTATTTTTTGCTGTTCCCGAACTGTGGTGGTAAAACGCAAACGACACTCATGAGCATAAGCTCACAGTAGCACCATCATTAAAGTAATGAGCAGGAAGTTAGCACCGAAGTCAACCATAAACGGAGAGAGAGAGACAGAGAGAGGGGGATCCACAATCCCATAAGGATAAATCTTAAATCCTGAATGTTGCTTCTGACTCATTCTGGTTAATTAAGTCGAGTCAAGTGAGAGGAAAATGGGGTCTTGCCTTGCCTCTGAGTCTGTAGGATCAGCACTATACCGTATTTGCAGCTTATGAAGTCTCTCACTGGAACTGTCCTCTGAACGCTCAGACAGCAGAGATAGAACAATTTGTATCCAGTCTATTTCTCCTGTTTTGATAAGGTTGACCCGTGCTGCCGCTCAACATGTCGGTTCCTAAATTTACATACGCACCAAGAGTAAATGTTTTCAATCCTCGTTGGGTTTCAGGGTATGTACGCAAGCAGAGTTTTATACATCCCATTTTATCATTCAGCCCCCATTTGTGGTAGGTGCCATTTGCACATCATGCACTCAGCACTAAAACACACATTCACCCTCAAACAAAGAAATCTGTTGAGCAACCGTTGGGATTTTCTTTGTTGTTTTATGGTGGAAATATTTCACTATGTGACACAGGATGAGGCAAACGGGTGAAATGTCAAAATCCTGTGGTGCTCTAAAAATAAAACAATACACGGGTTGCCATTTGAGGACATCATAGGCACATGATTGGGTGTGGAGCAGATAAAGCAAAAAATTCTTTATACCCAACAGCAACTGGAGAGGAGCTACCAACTGTCCTCTACTGAGAAAAGAAGAGAGTGGATTTTACAAATGTGTATATATTTAAGATTTTTAGTCAGGCCCCTCAAGATTTTTTTTCCTACCCATGGCCACGACAGAGGATGCTGCAGAAAACCAACATGGATATTATAACTAGCACAAATAGCAGAGTCACACCAACCGCAGTACCAAACAATATACCCTACATTATTTTTGAATATCTACTTTTATTAAATTGTGTAGATGATGGAAAGCCAGAAGGACGCAAGATTTTAATTAAAAATGATGTGACACATGTTGGTAAGAAAAAAAGGCAAGTTGGTCAGGGAAGATACCAAAGAAACTTATCACACAAGATTGAATTTAGTTGTATTTTGACTAGATTTTTTGACTTTGTTTTTTCCCCCCAATAAAATCTAGGGGTCATTTTCAGCAAATGTTATTTAAACAGGAGTAAATACCGGATTCACAGTGAGCAAAATTCTACTGCAGATTAGTAGGATTTTACAGCTTTGGTTTTTTCATAGGATTTGTTGAAAATGTAATAATTATTATAATCTTTGAAAAGTCTGCTTGTAGCAACAAAAAAGGCATGCTCAACACTCTTTTTTTCGGAGATAACCCTTTTCCTAACCACTTAAAACTCTCACTCATGAAGAGGATGTTGCCAGAAGCTTTGAGCAGATTCCAAATCATATTTGTTCTAGCAACATCATGAGAATGTTTGTCCATGACAAATGGCTCAGCAGGGTTTGCTCTCTTGATGTGTTATGTGACCGCTTCTAACAGGTCACTTTGGGATCGGCACTAAATTGCACACTGAATTTCTAAGTGCCGGTATGAGGTCTTAGTGTTCACAGGGTGTGTGTGAAGCTTACAGATGGCAAAAAATGTCAGAGGGTTAGGCTGTAACCTCCCCTCCCACCTATGCCTCCCTCCCTGTCTCTCTAACTCTCTCTCTCCCTTTTTCCTTCCCTGTCTCCCCATCACTCCTCTGTTGATATGCACAGTGCAGCGGTGTCCCGCGGGGCCAGAGATTGCCATGGACATGATGTGATTTCTCATCTCCTCTCAGCTGTAATGTGCTGTTAGTCCAGGCCTCTGATGAACTTGTCTCGCAGTGTTTGGATGACATGTCCTCTACACTGCCACCCCGTATTTCTGTAATTACCATTTATTTCTGTCCAGCACAGATTATGATGTGTGCATGGATGAGCTATCTTCAAATGGCATGATAGATTGATTTGGAAGTGGGTTGTATAGAGGACAGGCTACTTTACAGGTTGGTGTCAGTTACAGTTTAGTGCTGAAGAGATGATGTAATTAAAACATTTTCATAACGTGCTGTTGTGATTGTTAGCATTTAAATATTGTACTCATTGTTTAAAGATGGTGGGTGACATGAGTTTAGTTAATTTAGTTGATTTATTGAGGAGGTGTAGTGTGACAGTATATACTTCCTCATACACACCCATACGCAGCAAGCTCACATCTCAGGGATTTACTCCACTGTTGCCCTTGATAATAATCACTTAGGATTTGTCCTAATGTGATGACAGATAGTGAAAGCTGTGCTCAGGATATTGACAGGGACATATCAGCCTTGTGAATCTCTGACTACAATTAGGAAAATTGCATGGGTGCCGGCTTTGTTAATCCAGTGTAACTGAAAAGAGATGTGGTAAATGCAGTCAGATTTGGCTGGGAGACAGCTGAAGAGTGAAGCTGAAATGGAAGAGGTGTGTTGTTCTCACCTGTTGAAAGTATGAACACTCAAAGTGTAATGTTGTCATGGAGTTACTATATGGTAAATTAGCTATAAAATATTTCTGTTTGCAGTATAGCAAATGATGTAAAAACAACTATGACTGGATTACACTGATGCCAAGGAAAACGTAAAAACATGATTTTGATCAAGTTCTAAATCTGAGGGTCTTTCTGATTCATAGACCTGCTCATGGGTTTCAAGCATGATGAACATCAAATGCAACTCTGTTGGGTTAGTAGGAACATCTGCAACACAGCATAAGAATTCAGTTTTGCACATTTATGGACATCAGATACATTTCACTATGTTGCTAGAATGTTTTAGAATAGTGAAAACTTGGTTTAACAATTACTTAATGCCGAATTAGTCAAATCAGTATCTCTGATTGTAAATAATAGTTTACCCATAAACAAGAATTGGGCAGGCAGGTGGACTGATTCTTGTACAAAATCACCTACAAAATGCTGAAGTTATGAATTAAATTTACATCTTAGGCTGCACTCTCCACAAAACCTGCACTGTTTATGCTTTGTACAGCATTTGTCTCAGTTGGCATTCACATCAATTCTTTCAGTTCTTCTGCTATGTCAATAAAATCTACCCAACACAGGAAGCTGAACCAACATCTCTTGACTAGTGAAAACATTAACAATTTATGACAGCTTGTGATGTAATGCAAAATGTAACTGTAAATCTAAATGTCATCACTGAAACGTAAGTGAAATCAGGTTATACTTATTTTTAAACCACCAAAACATGTCCCACTTTTTAAGTAGCGCTGTGATCTAATAAACCCCAGAAAGATATTTTTACAGTCAAAAGCATTGTTTATGAAACAGCCTTGGTAATTAATTACTTGTTTAAAATTTTAATTAGCCAGGTGACAAACTAAAACACTGCAATATGCATTTTTGAAACCCAGCAATAGGCACAAAAAGGAATATGAATCAGGTCTGTTTGAGAGCTGCAATAAACACCTCAACAACAACAATCATTTGATCTTTGAAATGAGTCTATTTTAAGCACAACTGGGTGTAGAAACTATAATTAGCTTTTCCGTGGAGAGATATTGCAAAATAAAGAGGCTCCAAAGTCTCTTAGACCCCCAGTTGTACTGTACATGTGAGGGTTAAACGGTCATTTAGTTTGACATTTCGTTGCGAACTGGCTGGTTGTGCAATCCACAGACTTTCAGCACAATAATCTAGCGCTTTTATGCCGGTGTATGCGTGTTTTGCTGTGTGCATGTGTGTGATCTCACAGACACACAGAGGAAACCTTCCACCCTGTGGTTGCACTGCACCGCTGCATCCTGCCTGCAGCTCTGCCAGTTCTGTTGCCTGCATCCGCCCCTTAGCACGTCTTCGCAGCATTCCGTTTGACCTCATTATCCCCATTATTACTGTCACTATTAGTAGCTGCACCTTCATCATCATCCCCGAAACCACTGATATCTTTATTATAATCATCACCAGCAGCCGGCGACAATAGGGCTATCACTGCTATCGTCATCGTTCTCAATATGCTGTTATTATCAGTGTCATTTTACTCATAAAGCTCTGAAATGAAGACAGATGCTGGAATAAATACTCTTGCACCCTGACTGTGCGCCATTGTTGAGCGTGCCGCAGGGGCGTTATTTGTCGTGCACAACGTCGTGCCTCTCGTCCTTTCAGAGTCTTGTTCAGCACTTGTGAGCTTCAAATACTGCTAAGTACGCCGCTACACATGTGTTCCCGCCTTGTATTGTGTTCGCTGGAGTTGAGAAATGCGCCCTTTGTATGTGTTTCTCGTCTGAATATTTCAGAAGGGGGCTGACAAAATGCAGGCAGAAACAGACCGCTGATGACCTCCTTCTCTTTGCCTCCTCCTCCTGCTTTTTTCCCCTCTCTCTATGCCCCCCTCCCTTCTTGCACGCCTTGCACATTCTCGCAGGCTTTCCCTCTGTTTCTCTCACTGTCTTCATCTTCCGAGCCCCATCACTCTCTCTTCTCTCTTCCTTCCTCCACCCTTTATCGCACCCTGCTCTCGAATGTTTCTGTCTTTCTGCATTTTTTTTCATTTACACCCACCTGTCTACACTTTCATCCCATTTACTCCTCATTTACTCCAGCGTCTCATCACCTTTGTCTTACCCTTCCCTTCCCTCTTGTTTTTCCTCTCTCCGCGGTGTTGTACTCTGCCTGCCTGCCTGTCTGTCGATTCCATAAAGGGCTGTCTGAGGCCTCTGCTCTGCTAATTCATTCGCTGTGCATTGCCTCACATATCTGCAGGGTCAGGCAGACAGAGAGAGAGAGAGAGAGAGAGAAAGAAAGAGAGAGAGAGAGACTAGGAAAGGAGAAGGAGAGGAGATCTGGAGTAGCAAAGAGGGAGAGGGACCTAGAAAAGAGGACATTGAAAAAAAAAGAAATAGCTTTATCTCCAAGAAACAGAAAGCCAGAGCTAGATCCTGTGGTGGTATATTCTAGAATCTCCCTCGCTTCCTCACACAACATACACAGTAGCTTGCCATGACCTCCTTCTTCTCACTGCTTTCTTTGTCATTTGGATCCCTGATGTTCAGCTTTTTCTCTAATCTAATACTTTAACCACACGGCCACCATTGTCTCTGTTAAGAAAGAAATGCACGGCGTTGTGTATGCTTGTGTGAGTTGTGCTCTTGGAATATGTGCATGAGGGCAGGTCATCCAAATTCTAAGTGACATTTCAGAGGCTATACTCAAGCTCTGTAATTCAAATGCAGCTCATTAGATAAATTCTTACTTTGTGGAAATGTAGGCTTGATTAAATAAGAAGTGGCTCCACCAAATAAATTAAATCTTGTACAGAGGTTGGTTGCTAAATATCTACATTTAGTATTTGCCAGGTTCAACTGTTACAAATCACTGAAACAGCACACAAAGCTAATGTTTGCTTCCTCGTATATGTGGCTGTAGATTCATGTGAGATGTCATAGATTATGGTCAAATATCTGGCCAGAATGCTGTTTGATAGCCTAACTGACCAAATTGCGTCTGTTAACGTAATCAGATGTTTCCCACCATTCTAAACTGCGTGAATATTTTTTTTCTCAGTTGTAAGACACATTCTTTGAAATGATGCTCCATTTCCCCAAACTCTAAACACAAATGCAAAACTGCACAACCATCTTCATAGACTTTAAACTTCCATGTCAAAACCAAACTGTCTCCTCAAAACCATGTAATGTTACATCAAAACTAAACTTTGCCTCTGCGTGACACAAAAGCCGTCAAAAACACTGGTGAGCTCAGTTTAGAACTCTACTGTAAAAACCTGTTTCTGTAATGAGTAACAGGTTTCCTCCAGAGCGAGCTCTTTACGTAAGGATCACAATACAGAGATGTAGGTAATCTATATATTTTCAGAATTTTTAATTGCTCAATGTATTGTAGTAAATCTGAGTAAAAACTAAAGACTGAAGACATTTGGCAGATGCTTCGGCCTGGGGAATTGTAAATGTGTGGGAAGAGGGGAATAGTGTTTGTTTTTTTGGAAGATGGCCTGATGGTTTGGGATGTTTAGTTCACAGGCCGGTTAATAGTGCGGAAGCAATGAAGGAAAACTCTGACAGCCATTTTCCTCAGTGTGTGCCTACAGTATATGAAGGTAATACCTGGAAAAGATTCATAGGCAGATTATTATACAAATTTTTATTTGTAGCTATGTCACAGCTTAAAATGTTACAGTAACTTTCTGTTTACAGTTTTATTGATAGGACATCGCTACATAGGCTTACAAAGAGATTTACTGTTTGTATTTTAGAGAAGAGCAGTACACAATATAGATAGGGTGGATATAAAGAAACATACCAACATATTGTTCATAACATCCTAATTATTTATAATAATTTTGTGATTATTGCCAGATACTTTAAAAAAGATTAATTTCAGGCAGATTATTAATATTTTTTGTTGAAGGACGTGGAGCCTTTAAAATGTTATTTGTAAGCAGTTGTTGTAAAGTGGCTGAAATTGATATTTGGTTTGTGTTTTGCTTATTTATGTTTTAATAGGGCAGGTAATATAATTCCTGCTCTTTTCTGGTCGTGCTATTTTAAAATAATAATTCTGTCTTGATTTCTTTCTGAGAATGAAAAGCATCTCCTAAGAAGAGGATAAAAAATGTACTTTCTCTATGTTCATTTTTCCATATGTACAATCAAAAGTATATATTTACCAACCTGAGCTTTTGTGTACCTCAATTTACTTATTTAATGCACAGACTTGAGGTCAGCAAACGGCTTCTGCTTAAAAGAGGAAAAAATTAAAATTATGAACTGGCCCTTTAAAAGGTAATGGCACATTTTTGCACATAAATCCTTATTTAACAAAATATGGAGAGAGTTAACTGCAACTGTTATAACCAGTGGAGCCAATTCTACAGGAACGTGAATGTACTGTATTTAAGTAAGTACACATAACCTTTGAACTGCCTACTCTCCTTGTGTGTGTATTTGAGAAGTGGCGAGTGTGTGGTAGAGGGAGTTGGTTTGCCCTGGTGTGACAAAGAAGTATTTGAGAGAGATGAAAGGGTTACCTTGTTTGTAGTGGTGCAATTAGCACAGTGTGCACCACCGGGTAAAAAGCTAAAAATCTTTAGAGTGTTTGAGTCACTGTTGATTGAAGAAAATAAAGTTGTCTGCCACAAAGCAGAAGCGTAGCAGCAGTGGAGCCGGTCCTTCCATCAGTGAGACGCTATTCCTGGGAGCTCAGCTGGTGTTTCCTGTTAAACTAGCACAAAAGAAGATTTCTCTAGCTAGTCAAATTAATGTTATGGTATCATCTGATCTTTTTTAAACAACAAAAAGAATGTGATGAAACCTTCTTTGGCGTGCTCAAACTGGTTGCCTTGTAAGGTGTTCTATTTTCTGTGCATTATTATTCTAGCGAGTCAAAAATAGAAACTGATATGTCGGAAAGAGACAGTGACAAAAAGCCAGAGGCAAACCATGCACACACACACATAGATACACACCGTTTCTCACCTCACACTCTGCAGCGTTTCTTCAGGTTGTTCTTATCTCTTATGTCACTCATATGTTGTATCTTTTCCTTTTCTCTCTCTCGCGTTCACTACAGGTTTTCCTCAGCAGACAGTCTGCGTGGCAGATTTTCAGCTCTAGTGTGAGTGAGTGAGGGAGAGGGTGTGGGTGTCATGGCTGAACCCCACTACCAAAACCTCCTGCTCTTGGGAGCCATTGCAGCAGCATCTGCCTTTGTGGTCACCATCCTTATTGTCCTTGTTTGCGTTGGCTGCCAAAGGTAAGAAGATGGACTTGAAATGTAAAACAAATTTGGGGGCACAAGAGCCAAAGTTTTATCATTTCTGATACCAGCTGTCCATGCCCTCCCAGATTACTCTCATCATTCTACATATTCTAAACTATTCTCCTCCCTGCTTTCTCTCCCCTATTTCCATCATCTCTGTCTCTTTCATCCCCTGCTCTGAGCAGAGTGGCAGTAATGAATGTTAATGGCTGCAAGTGTCAGATCAGATGAAATTATGTTTACAGGACACTGAGGAGACAGGCCAGATTCAGTGCAGCATCACGTCACCCCTCATGAGCAGACTCCTCAGCAGGCAAAAGCAATAGAACACCCCACGGTTTAAAGCGGATCAGAGTCTGAGCCAGGCAAGACCAAGGGAAAAGTCTTTTTTTTTTTTTTTCAGAAGCCTCAGGGACCAATCAGGAGCTGCACTGTGGCTTTGTTGCCATGGGATACATAGATAAGGATGTAGAGAAATGTAAAACCAGCTCATGTCATGGAAGTAAAAAGACACTAAGATATAAAAATTAAAATATACGCTTCTCACTGGATGTCAGCTCAACGCTTCACATTTACTTTGTCATCTGCAAATACAATAGAGCAGATTCCAGATCCTAGAATGACCTCCGACTGTTGATTTCTCACGATTGCTTTAAAACTTACCCTAGTCATTTAGGATTCTAAGGGTTTCAAAAGATAGGTCTCAGTCTACAAGTAAAAAAAATTCTTCATTCTGTCTTCCCCCTCATGTGCCACATAGTTACGAACATCTCCAGGGGGAGCTCTGTTCACCTTCTCACGTTCCCCTAGAGGTATGATGGCCATATGTTTGTACAAATCGGATAGTTTCAGCTCACTAGAAGGGACATAAACCAGCTTCAGTAACATGGGTTGGAAACATATTTCAAGCGCGTTTTATAAAAAGATTAGAGAGTATTCAGTTTCTTGTAACATTTTGTTTTGCAGCCAACACATTGTGTGATGGTGAGGGTAGAAGGGTTCTCATACACGCACCTGTACCCAGGGGCTTTTGTCTTCTTACTTCACATCGTCACTCTCTCTCCATATCAACAGTTTCCTATAGCTACTGCAACCTCCAGGGATTCACAGTAATGCTTGACACTACACGAGATGCATTGGTTACACGAATTTCAGAGAATTGTAATTGACATTAGAATAAGTATATAATAATATAATAGTTTTCAGTGGGATGAGTTTCGTAGTGAAAGACATTGTCAACTTTGGTAAAAGTCTGAGTCATTCTCCAGTCACTTTTTGACTTGATTTTTGTCATCTACCAAGGACTTTTATGCCCTATCCAGAGCTGGATGCTGATGGTATCTGTCTGCTCTGAGTGTGTTTATGTTCTTTCTCTGTCCACCGGCTCCTGTTGACCTCCCTCACTTTGATGTGGTGTCAGGAAAAGCAAGAGCAAGCATCCCCCAGCTGGAGAGAAAGGGACATCAGTAAATATGGTGAGACATGCTTTCATTTTTACTCCCCCTCCCTCCCCCTCTAGAGCTCCCTCTTCTTTTTCCTCTAGAAGCTTTCTCTGTCAATAGCCACTCTCGTATACAGATGCACATGCATGTGTTTGCATCTTTATTCCTGTATTAACACGTCCATATGTGTGTGACAGCAGGGTACCCTTCGACATCCAAAACTAAACTCCATGAGCAAATCTGACACCAGGCTGCATGAGATCAACCGCTTTCCATGTAATGGAAACTGTAAGTGATGGCTGACAGTTTGTAGAGCACATATGATGTATAATCCTGAGCTTCTACATTATTTCAGAATTGTCTGCTCCATTACTTTGTTTCTTTACCTCCTTCTCCTCTGTGTGCAGCTGTTAGTAAGAGCCGTCCAGCCAGCATGGACCTCCTGCTCCTCCACAGTCGGCGCTCCCAGACAGACCTTAGGCCGTCCCATGGGCGCCAGCTTCCCCAGATCCCCACCAGCCCCCAAGGATCTTCCCAGGGGGGAGGAGGGGAAACAGGAGGAGAAGGGGGAGGAGGAGTGGGAGAGACTAGAGACCACACCTACACTGAGGTGGGCTTGCGCAACAACCCTACTCCCATTCAGTGCCTGGACGATGGCCTGTATGAAAGTGTAGGAGTCCGGGAAAGTGACGCAAGCCCCAAGATACCCTCTACTCTGCCGCCCTCATCAACCAATACTCCAGCTACAGTCAGAGTTGCCCAAAGCCCTCCAGCTCATCCCAGTGGAGCCCGTAATGGAAACGGGCTGGGAAATGTATGTATATAACAGCTATGCGTGTTATGTTCCTACAGAAAAGCATAATGGCAGCAGCATGTTTGACCTGCAGAGGCGCATATGATAGTGTCTCAGAAAAGTATTCATTACTGGAATTTTAGCACTAAGTGTGACTTGTCGGAGCTGTTTGCCTGTATACATGAGTCTGTTTACATAGGTTTAAAATGCAGGAGCTGCAGTTTGCAGTAGCATGACATTGCTCTAATAAAACTGATTGACATGAAATATTCAGTATTTCCTTGTTCCTGTCTGTGATTATAAGTTGTTTGTAACAGACAACTTTAAGTGTGTGTCATTTGTTACTCATAGGGTGGCAGAGGGAATGGTAGAGGGAATGGCACCTTTAACAGTCCAATAGCAGGAAGAGGTAATGGGGCGACTGGGGTTAACAGATCCCCTCTGTCTTCTGTTAACTCGCTGGCAATCCAAGATCCAACTGCCGCTGAGTATGCATCTATACGAAAGTTCAGAAAGGTAAGTTCAAACCTGCAGTTTCATCAAAGTTATTTAGGAGATAGCCTGAAATAAAAGAGGTAATGCAAGAGATATGACACGGAAATACAGAAAAAATAAAAAACCTGTTCTCATTAGCCCTTAGGCTTAGCTCAGTGTTAGGATTTTGTATTTATATAATAAGGCTTACATGGAATTGATTGGGTTAGGATAAAAGTGTGTGTACAGTACTGGAGAAGGTTTGCACATCTGAGTGGAGCATGCAGAGACAAAGAAAGGCATCCATCCACTTTTCAGGCCCTAAATCAGTAGGAATTGTTGTAAATAAACCAAAACCATCCGTCAAAACACAGAATTCTTGACTGAAATGCTTTTATATTATGTTTTTATTGGTGACTCAACACATCAAGGTTGACAAGACAAACAGGAAGGAAAATAACGGGGTGGACAGCCAGTCAGACAGCCAATCGAGCGTGAGTGATTCACCCTCTGCTGCTCCTCCACCGCTACATCGGAGTCAGGAGTTTCCACGCAAGCCAATGGAGCCGTTTCACCTGCACTCTTTCCCAAAGGTAAAGAAATCACGTTTCAGTGCTCCCTGTGAACCACGTGCATTGCACAGTTTTATACAACCATACAATCTTTTCAAACTGTATACTTGAGTGATTACCACCAGAGGGCAGTGTCCTCAAACAAAACTGATCTTTGTTTTCCTGTTTGAGGTTTTTTAATTAATTTATTTGGTTTATGTTTTTTTTTTTTTTTTTTATCAGATTGTACCATACAGTTATACTTCATTAATTTGATCATAGCCATAAATTGTCCTTCAAACCGATCTAAATAACTTGTGTTTGTTAGATTTTTATCTTTTATGTTTTAATCACATAATACAGATGCACGACCCAGCTGGGATGTGTTTACAAACAGTAAAGGTCACAGTTTAGGGCAGTTCTGGGAGGGAAGCAGAGGGACAATGATCGGATGGTGATCAGCCTTTCCTCTCAGTTTGCTGGCACACATATCTTTATTTTTCAGGTTTGTGTGTACGATTACATGTTTGGCAGAGCATGAAACAGGTGACTTTCTTTTGTGTTAGTGATTTAAGAAGATTGATTAAGTTGTTTAAAGAATTGTTTCTGTGCTATGGATCACAGCCCTGTTGTTGAGCTGCACTTTTAATCCGCACACGCTACATCATTGACTGAGTGTGTGTGTGTCTGTGTGTCTGAGAATGTGCATGTTTCTCGTTGCGTGTTTCTTTAACCCTTTTGTACTGTCTTGTGCAGCCCAGTATTACAGAGGCCAAAGTGAGGATGGATTATGTAAGAGCTTGGCAGACTGCCAAGCTGCCTGTGTGGTGTGTGTGTGTGTGTGTGTGTGTTCCTATTGAATCTATCAGTAAGTCTATCTAGAAAGGGCTAACAGGTAGCCAACAGCCACTGTGGGGATAAATAATGTTCACATATTGAAGCCATTTACTCTGCCCCAGCCTCTATTACTCACTCTCACTGCACAGGAGGAGCATATAAAACTTTAATCATCCTGGGTCGCATGTGCACACACCACTACATGCTTTCTAATTGGTTTCTAATTGGCTTTGATCACCACCAGTGATAAAAATTTAACTAGAGCACCATTTTTTGTATTATTCAGCCAACATTATATATAAACAGATAGAAAATGCAAATACAGATAAGGGGTTTTGTTTTTGCAGAAATGTGTCTGCCTGTCTGTCAGCAGGATATCTGTGACTGAGTGGATTTGCATAAAAATATTGTGGTAAATTTGATCAGAGAGCAACGGCAAACTCTTCATGAACATTCAACAATTGAGTGGGCATTCCTTGACACCTAAATAAGTTATTGTCAGTGTTAAAGTTTACAAAAATGTGATTTAGGAAGTGCTCTCAGAAATGCTGGCAGTTGAAGAGATCATTTTTTAAACTTAGTCTCTTCTCCTAGTCTTTTTAACAGCAGCTCTTGTTGATTTGTTCGTTAAAAACTTAACATGAAAGCTGGACAAAAAAACTGACTACTTAAGAAAAGGGAATATTGTGGAAATATATACCTATTAAAAAACACTTTAGACTCTTTTATAACCATAACCTGTTGACTGTAACAGTACCAACCAAATTTGCATGGTTCTTCCCACCGTGCAACTGTGTCATCGTCAGCCATGACCTCTGATTCATCAAAACAAATGTGCTCTCTCTCTTTCTCTCTTTCTATCTCTCTCTCTCACTGTCTCTCTCGCTCTCTCTTTCTCTCTCTCTCGCTCTCTCTCTTTCTCTCTATAACTCTCTCATAAAAAGATGCACAATCTGCTCTGTGCAACAAGTCGCTGTTTACCTAAGCTAAGAGCAAACATGGCAAATGAAAACTTTTGAAATTCACAGCGCCTAGACACAGAGAGCAATACCACAAACCAAAAACTAAGCTTGGCACATTATATGTGATAAATGTAATTTCATGTTTTACAGCGTGTCTCTGTTTGAGTGATTTATTTGTATCAATACTTCCAAATCATGATTGCAATTCTTGCCTGAGCTCTTCAATTTATTGTGTGTTCCAGGAGCCTGTGTTCATAGGCAATGGGGAGCAATACATCTGGAAGCCTCCAGAGGACGACGACATCATCACTTTGCACCCCCCTCCACACCGCGGAGAGAACGAACAGGGGCATCCGTCTCCCCCAACTGCAAAGGAGGTAGATTATATTAATACCTGTGTGTTTATCTGTAGATGTATTTGTGAGGGGACCAGAAAGACTACAAGCAGACAGACACATAGACGGGTTTCTGATTTATTACTCCTGTGTTTAAGGAGCCTGATTGGGCATACCATCTTAACATCACTGCCCTCTGACCTACCTGTCATATGAGGTTTCTGCTTATAGCCAGAGGTTACGTTGCATATTTCCAGCACTCCCAACTCCTCGTCTGACCCCTCACCTCAATATCCCAGCCCCCCACTCATCTGTCTCTAACACACAACCCAACAGATGGATTGGACATCAGTATCATCTGATCCCGAGTAATTAATTGCCACTTTGCATTCCTAGAGATGTTTGTTAAAGGTCAGCTGCTTTGCATCATCAGCCCACGCAGACAAAATGTGATCTGCCCTGACTGGGATGCAGGCTAGGAAGTGACCTAAATACATACTGTAAATATGTTAGAGCATGTCTGGTGGCAAGAGGGGGAAGTTTTCACTAGCTGATCATGTCACATATCCAGCCACATGTGCTTTCACATGCAGAATCTCCACCCCCACCTCTTCACTCTCAATCCCCCTTTCGTTGCTCACCGCTGGACAAAGTGCAACATACTGAAAGAGTTAGCGGGGCCAGCCTGGGGGTTTGGAAGAGTAAATCTGTGTAGATGCAGGGGTGTTCCTAAGAAGCCATTGTCTATTATTAGTCTGTATCTAACTGAACCTCCTTTATTATTATTTTCAATTGTAGCATTTTATTTATTCCATGCAACTTTGTTCATATTTACATAACTTAAGTCATTATTAAGTGAAAGACTCTTCTCACCTAAAATATAAATAAATAGATAAGCTATTCTACAAGGTATGTAAGACCTCAGTGAAATAGCACAGTTTAAACAGCTGTTAACTTCCTAGTCAAGCTGGGAACCACCGAAGCGGGATGGTGTGTCCGGGGATTAAGGGGTTAAGTCTCTGCTCTTTGGCTCATAAATTAAACTCCTCCTCTGCAAATCAGGCTGGTACACAGAGCAGCTGGCCTTGACTCTATTCTTCAATCTTTCAGTTTATTTTTCTTTCTTTAAAACGTTCTGTTTTGCTTTTAGTTCTTTTCCAAACTTTTTTTCCTTCTTTAGTTGCTGTGTTTTTCCATTGCAGAGTTTGATGTTGCCCCGACATGCCTGTATAGTTAGTATCTTCTGGAGTTTGTCAAAAGGTGTTGAATTTCCACTCCCACTTAAATCTCCTCCCCTACTCTGGCACTCTCCGTCTGCTCCACTCCCTTCCTGGCTATTAGGAGGCGCTGCCTTCTTCACCCAATCACATTGCACAGAGCGTGTCTTACCAGATGAATATTAACTGTTAACAGACAAGTTTATACCATTTTTGCTTTTTGTAATGTTGCTCACACAAACATGTTTAAGCTATACTCTGTGTTACCATGGCTAATCAGTGTTCGCAATGTAAGCATTAATGTCAGCAGAGAGCGAAAACAATATAAGAAGCATAACTGAAAGAAACACAGACAGAGCGGAGGAGAAAAGAAAACGTACAATGCACAGGCTTCCTCAACAGCTGCAGCCCAGTTTTGAAATCCCCATCATCTTGTGACTTCCTTCCTCTGCTGCACAGAGCTGCAAATTCTGTGTGCACAACTGCACACACACTTGCACTTACACACACTGCACATTGTGTGCACACACTTGTAGCATATGCTAGCCTCTTTGTTTATCCAAAAAGGTCACACAAGAGATTTGTGGGGCCGGGTATGTGTGTGGTTTGAAAAACTGAAAGATAAAGAGACATTCACAGTTAAAGGCCCAGTCGTTTGCACTTTTTGTCATATTTGCTCAGCTCAGCTGATGTTATATCTTTTCTTATGTAATATAAACAACAGAAATGCACCTAGAAAGAAGTTATGCCATTTGTCTCTGTGGTCTCAGGTTTCAGTGTTTGGAAGCAGAAAACAACAAGGCTAATCTGTGTGTGTGTGTGTGTGTGTGTGTGTGTGTGTGTGTGTGTGTGTGTGTGTGTGAAAGAGAGAGAGTTTGCATAGCCAGTGTTTCTCAGGGCCACTAAAGCAGAGCTGCTAGTATGGGTGTGAACATGAAAGGTAAACATGACTGTGTCCCACAATTCTCTGCTCTTGTGCCCATCTTATGGAATTTTGACACAGAAAAGCCAGAGGTCACATTACTGGTTTATCCAAATTCCCGGCAAAATCTCTCTCACGCCTTTGAGTTGGGAGTCGTAGATATGAAATCTAACTGTACAAGCTCCACTGTAAACACACACCTACAGTAAACACATGCGCAGATGCTGTCTGTATATTTGCAGACACATGAACGCACCTGCAGTTAACACAGTAACAAAAACATGTGCAGCTTCATTCAGAGCAAATGAGATGTGGGCAAAGTCCATCAGTGTGCACCACTGAGCAGGTGTTTTTTTTTTCCCAGCAAATTGGCTGTAATCCAGAGCTTTCACACTATACCCTGCTGTTCTGTTGCCAAAGCAGTTGTGGTGAAATTTTAACAGGTCCTTCCACTGTAAAGCTAACTCTGTCTGCTTAGACCTTAACAGACTGATAAGACAGTTTACTCTCTCTTATCCTGCCCCAATCAAAATAGGTCAGGTTACAGCACTGAGCAAGCTCTGTCAACACATGCGCACACACACACGTTCATTTGGCCAAATCAAATTGGCTACATTAAATGTTAACATATTATACTTTTCTGGCATACATGCAGACAGAAATGTATCCATAAACATAGAAAGTCTACACATAGTCTTAGCTAACTGGGAAATATGACACTGAAAACTGGGAATCACCTGATCCTGTGAATGTTTATTTAAGGCACAATGCAGCATGTGTGGTTGCGATTATAGAAACGAGTCCAAACAAAGAAGAGCAGCAGTCACCTTCTGCGCTTAAGATAGAGTTATGTCATAGATCAGTGACATTAACTGACCCCATACTCAGCTCTCCTTCTGTTGGTTCCCTCAGATTGCTGACACCTACTCCATCGTGTGTAAAACCCAGAAGAAGAAACCACCTATGGAAAACAACGGAGCAAAAACCCTCCCACGCTCTTTTGGTGGAGACAGAGGCAACGCGGGCTCCCGGAGCCGAGGCAGAGGTGTCCAGTGCCAGGCACGTTCCCAGGAGGAACCCTGCTATGAGCCGACAGGAGACAGGTCCTGGTCCACGTGCGCAGTGGCCGAGTCTGACCCCGCGTATGCTACCATCGACTCCCACCGGAAACGTGAGCAGGGGGGAACCAGTAACAGCACAGCAGGTGGTAATTCCACTCTGCGTAGAAAGAAGCAGATGCCCCAGCAACAGCAGCAGGCGGCACAAGTAGCACCCCAGAGCTCTGGACCCGCAGTCCTGCCTGTCAGAGGCCTGCCTGGTGGGGAAAACTTCTATGAGACCATCAGTGATGTGAAACAAGGGGCCAACAGCTCCAGCACCACCACCATCTTCACTTTCAATGACGGCATGGAGATGTACGTCACGGGCCTGTAGCTGGCTAACAGGCAGAAAAGGGTGCAGAGTCATTTATGGGACCTTCCTGTTCATCGGCCAACAGGTTGCTGTACATACATACGAGGCCCTGTGTAGACACACAACATGACAATCCATTTTGTGTTGACATCAGATACAATCAGGGTCTTAATCCAGGTTCAGACTTCCCTTGATTGGTCTGTACTTCAGAACCAGCCTAAGCCTAGCCCAGCCTAAATATGGACCAAATACATTTTAACCAAAATGGAAAAAAAATTAAAACAGAATAGACACCTTAATCCTAGTGTGTCACTGACCACACTCACCTGTTTGTGCATCATTTTTCATTATATCTTTATTTTTATATGAACACTGTAGTCTTTAAAGAGTTTAAAGGGTAAACCTGAGAAAAACACTGTTTAATATATATAACAAAAGAAGTGTGCATGCTTGTTCAAACTCAAACACACCTGAAAATAGACAGTGGTAGCAAAGAAGCTAGCTATATTAAGAGCATGTTGGCCACTGTTGATTAATGTCACTGATACACACACAAACACATGCTTTATCTTTGGGGAGGGCTGGGGGTGGGGTATATAAGCTTTGATATATGGAGATGAGAACAAATATTGTGGCAGATGAATGTCACAGAGATTTCTAGTGCTTTGCTATCCCTAATCAAATATCTTAAACAGGTTTTCTGTACTCTGGCACACAATATTCTGGTGCTTTGTTTAAGCAATGTAGCATAGTTATAATTTATAGGCCTGCTTAAACACAGAAGTATGTGAAGGCTTTTATCAGATTACTATCAAGGTGCCCTAAATGTTTTAGCAGTTAACAATAATAACCCTTTTGATAACTATTAAACAGGGTTTTTCTCAAATATGGGACCTTCACATACACTATGACATTAGATATGACAAACATCTGTAGCCAAATTTCATGGTGACATATCCCAACACATCCCCCACACACAGATACACACATACTTGGCAGACTCACACAGGGTACGGCGGTCAGGTCAGGGGCATTGAGTAAGTTGTGCAAGAATTTCCCCAGAGTGATATGGGTGACAGATTTCACAATGCAAGACCTTTACTGTATCACTGGGATAAATGACGGAAGAATATTTGACAAAAACAAGGAAGTGAAAGAATGTTTAAAATAATACAGGATTAGTGACAGTTAATATGTCAAAACTTGTGGGCACTGTAAACATCTGATTTTATGACTATTGTTTTGCACAGCTGCAGGACCGATTGGCTTAACTGTGCCTTAAGATTCTATAAAGGACATTTGTCAAGCACAGTTCTGATTTGCACTCAAGTCAAAGCCAGAGCTCCCCTTACCTCACCAGTCTTACGTCTGGTGGTTGAAATAGCAACAGATTTGGGTTCCAAGGAAAATGAAGAGCTTGGCAAAAAGAAACGACCAGCTAATGTCCTTTGGAAGGTTGCCCTTTGCTGCCCCCCATCATTTCTAGGCTCTACACTGAGTTCTCTTCCATTATAAACAAAGTCTTTCCCATGTAGCTTTGGGGAATATTAACAAAAGAAAAAACAAGGATGAAAACAAAACAGAGGCATAATAAATGGGCATAAATATACAGTAAGAGGGATAGAAACTTCTCACAGGCTGAGAAGGGAAGGATGGGTTAGAATGATTTCACTGTGCCATGTGAAGAAAATTTTGATTTAGAAAGATCAGTATCACAAATACTATTGTGTCAGATAGTATGTAAAACAAATGCACTGTATTTTAATGCACTGTTTATTTTTTCTTACCTAATGACAATGCCATTAATTAAATAGCTCATGCCACTGCCATGAAAACAGTCTGTTTTTGTTGTTGGTGTGTTTTTTCCTGCTTGATCAAAAAAGTGCATGCTTTGATATATGGAAACAAATATTGTAGTACTTAATTGATCTCTTGTTTGTTGATCTTTCTGTTGTACCTTTTTGCCATGTGATGCAAAGCAGCATTGAGTTATGTTCCAAAGCAACATTTTGGAGGAAAGGAGGAGGAGGGGAGAGGAGAGATACAGAAAAGGAGAGAAGCCACTGGGTATTTTTATGGCAGAGCACTGTTTATTTTGCGCTCTGAGGGACCAAGAAAGGGGTGTGGGAGGGAGATGAGGAACAGCCAACATAAAGCTGGATGAGGATCACTGCAAATGGACACTGACCCAAAGGACCCTCCTCCTCCCAATATGTGTTTGTGTACGTGCACGCACACACATAGACACTGGCAGGCAAACACACACTGCAACATTGAGCCATGTGCATTTCCAGGTTAGTGGAGGAAGCACATTTTGCTTCCACTTGGTCCAGCGCTTGCATACACTCCCTCCCCCAGCTGTGTTCATCCTCCAGTAACCAACACAGACCTCTATTTTCTCTGTTTCACCTCTCTCCCTCGCTGTGCAGGGGAGGGGCCTTTGATGTCCAGTTCTGAGGGACTCAGGGAGTATTATAGAGTTTGATTGGGGGCCGAGGCTGTGGGTCAGGCCAACCCCAATCTGATATCAACAATGCACCAGTGGCTCAACTACTGTCTGAAATGAGAAATGGCTAACAGCTGAGATGCTTAACAAGCTCTGCTGAGGCTTCCCTTAAACAATGCTGGCTGCAAATTGCCATCACACTTAATCCTTTTTCTCTGGCTGTCACTTTATGTGTCACGTTTTCTTTATCTTGAGAGAAAGCACTGATCTGATATATTTGTTGAACACTGTTATTCACTGGTCGAGACAGATGTTCATTGCACAAGCAAATACAGTATGAAGATGTAAATGTGTAAAATACTCTGTTGCTGTTCTGATGTTGTTCCAGTGTAACATACAGTATATATAGTATATTTCTTGAGAAAAAAAAAGATGGTAATCACAGACACATTGTACTTTGTGGATGCAAAATGTTTCATGCTTTCCATGCAGATACAGATGCTGTTGGTTGTCTTCAGATATAATTATGGGCCAATACTGCTGTGACAGCTGTAGCCAATGTTATATGTTCCTAAAGCACAGGGTTTAGTTTAAGAATAATAAATATAATAAAATATGGTGTGACAGTGAAGATATGCAAAAGATTGTAATGTTTTATATTAATCTTCATAAAATATTAAAGTGAGTTTTTACTTTTCTAATAAAGTGGCACATTATAACGTGTGTTTGTTTGTTGCCTGTAGTCTTATTGATTTGTAAAAGGCTTTAAACTTGGCATCTTTACAGTGTCTGTTGTTACAGCTCTTTAGCTGCTTCACAGAAACAAAAAAACTTTCATTAAATGCAACTTACATTAAATGTTCAAAAATACAAGAGAAACTAAATGTGGCTAGGCTTTGGAATATGTTGTTAAAGAGGGCTCCCCTGGCACTTTTTCAACAAGTATTTTTAATAATAATAATAAAATAATAAAGTAGATCTTCTGAATACTGTATCTTTTATTAGTAACTTATTTTGATTTTCACACATCCCATATTTCTATCAAACACTTCAACTCTAGGTTAAGGTGTTAAAAACACGATAGTATAGACAGGCTGGAACAGTTTGATCTAATAATTTTGCAGTGTGGCTACACTTTTCAGTGTTTTGAATCTACAGGAAGTGGAGACAGGAACACCTTGAAAAAAAGAGAAATAAGAAAACTTGCCCTAGCAACATATTGCAATACAAAAGCAAGGTCTCTATTGCCTTATCCACCTCATGATGCAACCATGTCACAAACACGACCTTCAAATTAACAGATTTAATAAATACACATGTGAGACATGACATTTTTACTATGCTTTGCAGAGGATGGTATTATTTTACTCAAAGAGAAATATTATGCTTTAATCCACTTGCCTTTATCCCACACATGTAGTTTCTAGCTACTTTTCATGATGCAGTCTATAAAATATGAATTAAACTACTGTTTGGTAAAATCAGTAAAACATTCATATAGATTGCATGTGAATTAAGAATTAGAGTTCAGAATAATCAGCTTAATAGTGAAGTATCAAGAAATGTGACTCCGCTTTACATTCATGATAATTTAGATAAATGCTGACAAAGAAGCATGGATAAGGCTGGACATGCATTAATAATAACATATATTTTTCACTTATTGGAGCCATTTTTCAAAAGAATCCCTTTTGATCTTTTAAGCAGTTTTAATCTTAAAAGTGGGAGTGTCAAGGAGTGTTTTGTACTGTGTTATACTTCAGTATGAACAGTATAATGTCTATTCTGACTCTAGCTACTGTGACTGTGCCCAGACACCTGTCTGTTACCTTAACATTACAACAACCATGGTTGGAATATCAATATTTTTGACTTGCGATCATAAAGGGGTTTGCAACTTTTGTGGTAGTTACTCTGACCACAAGTGTTTACTTTTTAAACAACAACGCACTTCTAACGTGTAATTCACGCCATTTTGACTTGATCCAGCATATCGTCAATCGATTTGCGAAAACAGAAATGCGCAGTTTGCTGCCGCGGCCTGTGAGCTGGTTTTCCGAACCCCGCCCCCCCCTCGCCTGCCTTACAGACCGGCGCGTCGTCGACAGACACCGGCCGGTAAACTGTTGGACACGCCCCCTCCCCTCTTCCACCCACTCGGGTGCGAAAAAAAAGTGACTGACACTGTCAAAACGCCCAATCGTAGGCCGTCTCGCCGTGGACGCGTGCCAAAGTGTAGTGTTTATGTACGCAGCAGACCAATGGCGAGGAAGAGGAGGGGGCGTGGCATTCTTTTGGAGGAAAGAGGCAAAACAATCTTTTCTCCTCCTGACCGGGCGGCTTTTTGGATATCCTGGGTAGTGGTGGAGGAAAACCCTGCATGTAGACTAGAGTAGACGTTAAGACACAGACAGCACCCGTCAATTTGCGACAATCTTGATAAATGTATCTAACTCCAGCAATTTGCACTAACACATACAAAAAGGTTTTTTTCCTTTAGTCTCCGTTCGTCCTGCCCGAGTATGGATTCCAGATATATGTTGGAGAAGCCGCTGGCTGAGACAAGGGTCGGCGGTGCGGATTTTCACTGCCGGGCAGGCCGCTCCGTGCTCCACGACACCCGGGTCCACACGACGGAAAGAAGCGGCCCCGTCGTTTACAGAGCTGCAATGGACGGTGGATGTGTGGCGGCCAAAAGCGAGAGAACGTCGCTTAAAGGGAACGGCTTGACTCACGGGGGTCGAATATTGCACGACGTGGAAAAAGTAAGTGCCGTCTGCTCGCGGTGTGGGTGTGCGCACGACTCCATTAGCCGGTGAAGTCGGCAGCGCTCCCAAGGAAAGTTACGGCCAAGCACGTACCGCCGGCGGCGCGTTACGCAGCGCGGTGAGTGTGGCGGCTTCCATCGCTCTCACACGCACTTCGTGTGTTTTTAACCGCGGAAATGCGCGGCGGTGACGCTCACATGAGCCCGGCACCGGGCGCACACGGTGCCCTGGGGGTGTATTGAGAGCCGCTTTGTCAACTCTTATTGCGCTTATGAAAAGTGTCAGTCATTTCACCAACTGCTATTAACGCGTGTTCCTCACTAATTACGTCGTATCCAGGCCACTTTAAATGGCGGCTCGTTCTGTGTGCAAAGTTTACAGAAAAGTGGGCAGGGACACCGAACTCCTAACCTAGCCCCTCCCCCCTTAACGCCCGGGCGGGGCTATAGCGAGGCTTCCTGGCTGCACAGCACCGCCCGGCTCTCGTGCCCTACTATTAGAAGTACGTGTGAAAAGACATGTGGTCCATCTTTCTGTTTGTTTCCTCCATGGAATATAGTTTTTTGTTTTTGTTTTTTTAAATAAGCATCCACCTTTGCCTTGCATTGCCTTGTTTTTGCATTTGCATTTTCTTTTTTATGTTGCTCGTGTGTTTTGCATAATCAGTAAAATGATCATGTCATAATAGTTACCAATTAACACTATAACATCATATGCAAATGTGGCGAGTTGTCGACCTAACTATTGGCAGGGAACAAACAGTCTGTTTTGTATTAACATGGAAGTGGCAGCAGGTGTGAGTCTAGACCTCATTGCAGGTTTTGTGCATGAAAATTTTTTATTAGATAATTGATTGGCTAATTTCATTATTTTCCCCCAGATGTAAAGTATTTCTTGGTTACAGTTTAAATAGTAATGAAAATCATCATTAGTTGCAGCCCAAATTTTTTAAGCGCATTAAATGAAATTTTCAATGTTAGATTGCAAAAGCAATAAATGTTTAATTCATTCAACTGCAGAAAAAGATCCCACTGCCGTCACATATTTTGTCAAGTCTTAACATTATCGTTTGTCTACTCATGTTATTTTAATTGTTATTTGTCTTTTCTGATATTTTAAAAGATTTGTAAACAGCCAGCAGGAAAAGAAAGTATTTTAGGTTGGAAGTATGTTCATACTAGTTGGTTCCCAAATGTTCATGTGCAAAAACTAAAGAGGATGAAAAGGACAATAACCTCTTCGTTATTACATAAGAGTTAGAAAGATTAAATATATAGCTTTCTTTCGCTACAAGATTTTAAGTCAAATGCTTGAGTCCAAAGCCTCGTTTAAGGTTTCTGTAATGAGTTAAATAGAAACCGGCCTCAAACTTATACATAGACTTACTTTTTTTTTTTGTCTTTCATAGTCTGGCCCAGGGGACCAAAGAGACACCGGCTACACTGGGATCCTGAAGAGGGCCAGTCCCACTCATTGCCCAGGCATAAACAGGCAGTTGCCATGTAGCTTCATGCATTTGGATATCAGAAACCCAGGGAAACAGGCAGAGCTGGTCAACAGCTTCAGGGCAGCACAAGGGCTGAATGCACCACTGACAGAGAAACAACCCCTCCCCTCCACCCACATCCCTGTCCCCAGAATCAGGTATGGATAGGCTGATGGTATCTGTAACCATGAACTCTTTTTGTGTCTTGCCCTTTATTTTATTTCTAAAGTGTTGCATGTTGCATGTTCTCCAAGCAGAGATTTGACATGTTTCCAACTTTTGGCTCAGCATCTAAACATGAGATTTTGACAGGTGTGTACAATTCTAGACTGTACTCTTAACTAAAGAACCTTTTTTTTCTGTGTACATTTCTTGTTTCTGTTAATCCTAGTCCATGAGTTAATTTAACACTGAATTTGTGGTGAATTTTCCTACTCCGCTCCAAACCTGTATTCCTCAACAGAGTTTTGACTAAAAGTGGAATTCACCCTCTGGCTACAACTGCACAGTGGTTTGGGCATGAATGGTGTGGGGGTGTACTGGTCAACTGACCACATGTTTGGTATTCCATCCAGAATAGTTTCGAAATATGCCCTAAGAGAGAGCCAGAGATTGAGATGAGTGCCAGGATTTCCCAATAGCTTGACATAAGGAAAAGAAAAAGAGAGGTACAACTATTATACAAGGTACAACAATATACTACTATTGCTGTAGTATATTGTAGTCAGCTATATTTTGCAAAGTTCTTAGTTTTATGCTACATTGGGGCTTGTGGGTGTCAGTTAGATGTGCCTTTCAGACAGGAAGATGAGCTTTGTTTTGTGTGTTGTGTTTCAAGTTTCATGTTTAATACAGTGAGCTTTTACTACCAGTGTTTCACATGCACATTTGTGCTCCAGCCATAGTTTTATAGTCCTTGGGGAAAGTTACATTGACATGCTGACTGTTTAACACAGAGAAAGCAGAAAGTGCATCCAGGCACAAGCCCAGTAAACTCATAAGTGATTATGTAACAGTAAAGAGGAGTGGGAGAGGCTGCAGGCGGTGCCTAAGCAGTCTTTCCACAGCTTTGGGATTGTCTGTGACTAATTGCTGTAGCTGTTGTCAGACTGAGCCTACACGTTAAGAACATGTCTAAATTCTGATCAGCTCTTCGTTAAATATATACATGTAAACTTTTTAGAGTCACAGTGTATAGATTTACATGTAGATAGATCACAGTAGTGATTCATAGTGGGCATGCTGTGCATTAGGGTTTCTTCCTGCAATCACCATCTCATGAACTTCATAACTTTAGTTCATGTATGATGTGAGGGAGTGTCGTCGGCAAACATTTGAGACTGAATGTGGTTTTAAATCCGAGTGGTGTTGTACCTGTTGTTTTTTTTTGTCTGTGTGTGTGTGCGTGTATTGAAGTGTCTATTCACAGTTGCCCCATACAGAAAGCAAAGCAGCTGTTCTCATCCCTTGAGTCAGATCTTACCCAGATTCGAAACATCTCCTATCCCTAACAAGTTTAGGTCTGTCTTAGCATACTGCTAGCAAAGTACCCAATTCTAAGTTGACAAGAAGCTCTGCTCTCTCCTGGAGCTATTAACTTGCTTTCACTTAATTGACATTTTGGTATAAATTACTTTTTGTGTTCCATCTTTTAGGTGTGTGTGTTTGTGTGTGAGTGAGGTATTCATCACAAACTATGAGAGTGAAAGAACGAAACTGTAGCTGCCAATTGAACTCACTAACAATATTGTGGTTTGAAGAAACCAGTTACTCACCAAGTTACGCAGTTATGCTTTGCCTATATACTTTTGGACTGCAGAGTCAAGCACTTGTTTTTCTCCAAGTAGTGGTCACAGTGGCAAGGCGGTGCTTGACAGCCCAGTGTGTGTGCACAGCAGTTTTTGTGGGTGTGACTCATTGTATTATGTGCGCTGATTTGGATAATGTCAACAAAAGCATTTATCTTCATTTGCTCTCCACCAGTTTAGGTAATCCCACCATTGTGGTATAGGATTAAATATGTTTAAAGTGAATTTAAGGATAAAGCTGTTCTTCACCTTTGTTTGTTTACCATAACCATTGTGTCAGGTACAACTTTTGGTGCATTCACATGTTGTCTGTTTGGAAAAGCGGCAAAGTAAGTTACTGTGTTTTAAACAAGCCTGGGCAAAGATCTTGGCGCATAAAAAAGGAGGAACTAATAAGTTCACTAGCTCACTCATGTTCATATGCAGCTAAACACATACACACCTGCGGTGCACATTAAAACACTCTTATTCTTCTTCCTTGTCCCGCATGTGTCTCACTTTCCCATTTTTTCTGATTAAGTCTCTTTCATGCAAAGCATAGCTCGTTCTTCCTGTCAATACTCATCAGCGTGGGATCCACCACGCTGATAACTAAACAAAGACCAGTTTGAATGAACAAAAAAGAGGTCTGATGAAATGAAGGTGGGGTGGGGGGTGGGGGTGTTTTGATGGGAAAAGCTTTTCTTTCTTATCTGTCCTTGGTCAGGTACACTGTCACCACAGTAGGGTAACATGAATAGAAAACACAGAGTCAGCATAAACAAGAAACAAGAGCAACCAACTGGGGAAGGGAGAAATACGGCTCTGTTTTTAACATAATTGCTGCCCAGCTATTGAGTCAGCCTGCTAAGAGTCACCAGGAGGGCTTAGGCTAGGCCGGCAGGCTGGAGCTGAGTACACCACCTTCCCACCCTCTGTCCACTACCCCACTGCCAATTCTCTTCTCCCAAGAGACATTCAGTTGTTGAGAGTCAGCAACAGAAGAGCAGTTACCTGCCCCCACTCTTGTCTGGGGTGTCTAACCCTCATCAAGACTGCTAACATGACACCCCCCATGTATAATAACCGTCTCCCTTTTAGGTGTTTTTTTCTCTTGTTCGTGTGCTTGTTTTTTTTTTTTTTCAGCTAAAAATACACAGGTCCTCATCATCAGACTTCTGATGATTTAGTTTTATGCTTATGACACACTGTCTTCAAATCAGCACAGAAATCCCAGAATCGTCTTTGACTCTTTAGTAAAATCTTACCACAAATCTCTGTTCTCAGTTTTAAATTCTTCCACATTATGTCAATAGCAAACCTCTCTCTCTCCTGGCCTCTCTTAGCGAGTTAAATATAGAGGTAATCTTAGTAGCATTTATTTTGTTTTAAATAATTGCATGACTTTATTCTAACCTTTGCCTCTAACCTATCTAACTATTAAACACTTAGGTTATGCTTGTTTGTAAACAAATGTTGACCAAGCTTTATTTTTCACTATAACGCATATTGATTCAGAGTACATGTTTAGCATGCCAATGTTATTATTAATTGCAAGATGAAATCTAAAGTAGAGGTAAATTTTTTCTCTTTTTCTTATTTAAAAACAACAGGAGTTTCAGGCTCTTGACATGCTGGGGTGAAAGGTCATTCTTGCTGAATGCTGTTGTATGAAGGGAGGTGGGTGGAGTTTAGATCAGGACACGAGCAGGCAGGCATTTGGCATGTCTGCTAGTACAGGCTTAGAATATGGGTTACGTGCTGCATACACGATTTATAGCCCTGGGAAATAGTAAATGACAGTTCATCACCTCTCACTAGTTTAAACTCCTGGCTTAGATGTGTATGGAGGAGTGGAGAGCTAGTGTCAATTTTTTTCCTTTTTTTTTTTTTTTTTTTTTACATATTCAGGCTGGCCGTTATCAATCATTCTTTAACACTAAAGAGGGATACTAGAAGAAATTCTGGCTAATAAGTGAAATATGTGCTGTGACTGTGTGTGTGTGTGTACATTTCTCATGTCTTTCTGTGGTTGTGCAAAAATGTTTAAGTTAGCATACTATTGTTAAAAGACATTTTGCAAAACTTCAGAGGGCTATTTGAGTAATTTAAGGAGTGAGTTGTGGTTAGGCATTTAGTATTTGATAGTCAAGGTTAGGGGCAAGGGCTAAGGAATGCATGATGACAACGAGTGTCCTCACAAAGATAGAAGTACAAATATGTGTGTGTATGTGTGTGTACACAATGCCCTAATGAGACATTAATCATCTGCTGTTAAACAGGGAAGAAGGCTAAATCAATTTCATAAGTGCAGAGGAGAGTAGGAGGCATGAAGGAATGTTTTCAGTAAACTGTTACAAAAGTATTGTTACACAGACAAAGGTAAAATGGCTCCAACATAATTCACAATAAATATATGTTTCATTATAAATGCTCACATAGTTGTTTACATCTCACAGTCTACATACAGGTTGTTTACTGTACATCTGTCTCTTGTTGCTCAGATTTGGCACGACTGCAGTAAAATGCTTTATCGCTTGCTCACCCACACTAATAGACACTTACATAAGGCCTCCACTTCTGCCACAGTAGAGTTTAGAGATGCCACAGTTAACTGTGTGTCCCCTTCTTGTCACTCAATCTTTGTACTTCTACCAAACTCTTCATACTAACAGCAGCTGCTCTGTAGCTTTTCTTTCAGTCGCCAGCCTCTCCCAACTTTTTCATCTTGCACGTTCAACTTCCCTTAATTTTTCTTTCATACATTAATCACTCCCTTCATATCCTTCCCTCACTATCTTATTGACATAAATGTGTCTAAAATTACTTTACTGTGAAGTCAGTTTACTCTGATGGCTTAGGAGTGGAGTAGCAGTCACATATTTTTTCAGATTACAACATTATGGCTTAAAATGAACCAAAGTGTTTTATGCTTTATCTTTTCTATACATCCAATTTTCAGTTTCTCTTGGCATTTTGCTCTCTGGCCCTTTGTCTGTCTAAAGGATAAACAGCTAAATCCTACTCAAATCCAGAGGAGATGAACCCCTCAACAAAGTGGCTCATTCTATATTATATTAGAAAAAGTGTCAGTACTCTTCTATTTGACACAAGCTTTTATTTCTTGTTTCTCTCTTATTTTTCTATAAATGCAAAAAAACGCATATATGCTTATGTACCCATCTGAAGCATCAGTGTAATATTGTTAAATTTCCACTGATATGAACTATATCCATTCATAACATCTCATAGGATCATTCACACTGTTTCCATTGGCGATGGAATTACAAATTCACAGAGACTCATGAGACAAGAGTTGATTTTGGTTAGATATATTTCTTTGCTCTTAAAGGGGGCGTGGTGGATCAGTGGTAGTGCAAGGGCGACCTTGGTGCCAGTCCGATCCCGGATAAAAAATGGGAGCAAGGGCATCCACCATAAAAACTCTTTCCAAATCAATGTGCGGAACACATTCTGTTTGTGGCGGCCCCTGAATGGACAAGCTGAAAGCCGTTGATATTTGATGTTTTCTTTGCTGTTAGTGGAGTCAGCCAGGTTAGGTAGTGTAATTAGCAATAATGCTAATCTGGCGTTCTCTGACGGTACTCTCTCTAGAGAATTTGCAAATGGCTTCCAAAATCAGAACCATGGTGGATGAGAGTAAGCCTTCTAAAATCTGAAATAACTGTTTTCTGAATGTTCTGTAAGTACTTAGTGTCATGGGTTTTGCTCTCTCCTGCTCTCAATCACTGCACTTATAAATATCCTCACATACACACATACACAGTGTCTTGCGCAACTCTATTATAAGTCATCCCAGTCTGCTGATGACAAGCAATGAAATTCAGTCCAAGCTGCAAACAGAGAGAAGTCTGAGAAACGCCTAACATTTTGTACCGTGCAGAGCTGAATGGTTGACATTTGTTTTAATGTCAGTACTTTACTTTTATGTTAGTGCTAAATGTCTACTTAAACATTTCTAATAATTCCTTTCCTTTCTTCGGAAACATATTTTGATTTCCTCCCTGTTCTTAAATTTAATTACCATTTAGTATATTTTTTATATTTTTGTGTGTTTATTTTTTAAAAACAAAAATAAACACCTTTCCATCTTCTCTCCCCTTCACTATGTCAGTAACCCACAAAACATCACATCTACCTTCACCTGACTATGAACTAACATGTAATTAAAGTATTATCGACAGCCTTGTCTTTTGGTATAGTTGTGGAAGACGGCTGTACTGATTTTGTGGCATCTTAATTGATTTTGAGTTGACTCGGTCCAGTAATGTGGGCATTGATTTTTCAAATGCCTGGGCCTGTAAGGAATTACGCAAATAAATGTGTGAATAAAAACCTTGAAGCAGTGCATAGAATGGTTTTGAGTAGTTTCAATAAAATATGTTTTAAGGATTAACTTGAGTAAACCAGTTTATGCAGGATGCCACACTCAGACTGCTATAACCAGTAGGCCCAGTTCCTTATAAGTTTTCATCTTCAGTGCCCTCTGTGTGTCCTTAGCAAGTGTGTGTAGACATACACATCCCTAACAATGGATCTGTGCGGGCTGAGGCTGAGAAGCAGTCAAACAAATCTATAGGCAAACAGATTAGCTTCTTTCTTTTTGCTTTTCTGTCACCTACACACACACACACACACACTAATTGTTTAGCCAAAGTGAGATATTCAGGTTTCATTTAACACATATCTGCAAGTGTCACTGTTCTCCTCTCACTTATTGGATATTACATCATAGATACATGAATTTGATTTGTTCTACTTAGCCAGTCAACGGTATTTACACATAGGTCAACTATATTTATATGGACAAAGTCACACAACCCACTGTCATATTCTGCAGAAAACGAGGCCAATCTCCCACTGCTTGTCTTAACTGCTCTAGTCTTTTCTCTTTCCTGTCTGATCTGCCACAGTCTGGTTTGGACCAAGAATCAAAACCATGGTCACAGTATACAGCATACTAGCTACAATGTTTTTGTTCACCATAATTACACCATGAGCAAAAGAGCAAGGGCAGAGGAGACACAGAGACTAACAGAGAGGAAAAGAGAGAGCGAACGGGAGGGGCATAAGGAACCTAAAGGCTAATACCAGTAAATGTAAAATCTGTGACAGTCATCTCCTTCAAATTATTCTTGCTGGTGTTGCATCAAGATCAGAGCTCAGATCAGAGCTGCCCTACTTTCGGGAGAATCCATTTCCTCCGCATTGCACAGACCTATACAGCTGTATCAGAAAACATTCATTAAAAACCTAAGGCCTAATTTTATTTATTAAGAAATGGGCTTTCATCTTTACTTTATGCAGGAGTCTGTATATCATATAACAGCTTTATGCTCTGTCAATAATGTGGCATCGAAGTAATATGAAGTATTCCTTCATTAACATGTACCCATATATAGTTTATCATCATTCATGTCTTTTTATTTGTGATTTTGTATTGGAGCCAAGTTTTTTCAAAACATTTTTTTTGTGAAAAGCAACAATTGAAATATGTGGCTAAAAATGTCATTGTAGTTACAGTAAAAAAGCCATTATGCAGTGACAACAATATTTTCTTTTAAATCAGTCAGTTTATAACAGAGATAATTTATCTTAATGCTGACAGATTTATCTTAACACAAACATAAAGAATAATGCATTTGCTTGCGTTATTACATAATGTGACAATGTATTTATTCTTAAAACATTTAGACATTTTTAATAATCAGGTTTGATAGAAGATGCCTCAGAGAAGGAAACTGTTTAATAGAAAAACGGCAAGACTTTCTCTGTGGCAGAGCTGCTAGCTGTGTTTGGCAAGCTTTGGTAAAAAACTTATAAAGTATCAGCCTCGTCCACGGTTTTAATACCCTCTTTGATGTCTCATGGAGGAACAGTTCAGTTCTGTTTTTACAGCTAGATGTTTTATCATCATCATCTCTCTAGTGTTTTTTCACAACGTGATCTTATTGCCTTCATTTATCATATCAACTATCCCATTGCTGGGATTGCAGGGTTATTAGAAGGACAATTTTGCTGTGCTTATGCCTAATAGTGTCAGTATTTCGTCCTGTCGGGGTGAATGCGATTGTCAGGAAATTGGCAGAAGATTGACTAGGACAATTTATTATTAAAAAATGTATTTGACAGTATTTTATACTTTTATACAGTACCACTACAATGCTTATGTGTTCAAAACAAAATATATGCTAACATACTTAGCATGTTTTAATAATGTGTTATTAAATGTGTTTAACATTGGAGAGAAAAACATGATCTTGTCAAAGCCTATGTAGTGTACATTAAGTACATGAAGTACAAATAATATATATTTATCAGCAATATTCAGCATCAGAGCTTTCCCCTTTTTTTCCACAAAAAATTAATATAAACAAAACATCACTTTCTGCGACTGCATTTGTGCCTGGCATTATGTCTGGGTAGGAGGAGTGTAAGAGGTTTCAGCTCTATAGGCCTTGCCGCTCTTTGCTATAATGTATGTAGCAGTGCTTCAACTATCTCCTGTTTTTCCCTTTTAAACATTTTTTTCAGCTCCCTTTCTTTTTTTCTTTTTTTTGAAAAGATACTGATTCGTTTTTTTTTCTGGCTGGAAACTTTGTCTGTTTCTGTCCTGCAGATAGTTGGCTTCATGGGAATAAGTAGAGCAGAGTGTCTTTGGAAAGAGCATTGGTTTGTATTTGCAAAATACAGGAAACCAGACAGAACTGCACCGGCTTGTACTGGCAGAGGGGCAAATCTCAAGGCAAGAAGAATGAGGAACAAAATAAGAGAATGAATCCTGCAGGAAAGAGAACTGACCATTCTGTTTAGGGCCTTCCACCATTTTAATTTGTTTCATGACAGATTTCCTTCTTTTCACTTTGGTTCCTGCCTTGTCTTGTCCTGTCTTCCTAGTCTTGCCTGTTTTACTGCTTAATCCACATGCTTAATACTGGCTATTTCCCACTTTTTTTAAATAATTTTTTGTCAATTTAATTTTACCTTCATCAGTTCCTATACTAACATGAAAACCACAATTTTTTTTATTAATCTATGCCTTAGATCTCCAGTGTTGTTCAAGAATAAAAAAAAAAACATTAGCTAGACACACATCTCCGCTCAATTCTTTAGCCCCAAACTATTCCAAAATGCCTGGAATTGCCAGAACTGTATTGGATTTTATGCACATATGCAGTTGATTGATTTCCTTCAGACCACTGATTCAAGTGTTGGTGATTCGGATCATTTGAAGCAACACCTCTCAACCATTTCATTTTAAAATAAAGGTGCACAATACCCAGTAAAGTGGTGTATGTGGACAATGGATTTCTATGACTGACCCATAAGATGATCCAGGTTGCAGACTGTTTCAGTATGAGAATTGTTTAAAAAGTATGACTTTTTTAGATAAAATTATATCTAAATAAATGACAAAATGAAGTTATCGGTTGCTACTGGCAGCTTTGTACTATTTACCAGAGGACACCTTCAAAGATCACCAAAGTAATCCTTTAAATCCCGTAAGCAGAAAGAGGGGCCCTCCCATAGTGCATCCTCGTGCCATCTCTTCACCTCACTCAGTTGCCTACATTATGTAAAAGAAAACTTGATTCATCAGACCAGGTTACCTTTTTCCATTGGTTCGTGGTACAGTTCTGACAACCACATACATATTGTAGGTGTCTCTAGAGCTTTGACCAGTCTGTGGCTTTGCAGATACACAAGCTGTGATACACTGAGTTTCTGAAACATGTAGATCATAGCTAGCATTACATTACATGACCATTACATCAGTGGGTGCTCATTACCTTGTAGCCACTTTACTAACCAGTCTTTCATTGGATCACTTTTCATAGGTAAGCCTCACTGTTATTCAGCTAACCTGTTGGTGGTATTAATGTTGTGGCTAATCTTTGTACTTTAATATAAAAGTGCCAATTTTGACATTTTCTGTATCTTTTTCTCCTTTTCTTAATTAATGCTGGATAAATACAGGAGTAGTAGCATTGATGATGTGGAGTCAACTTTTCCTCTTTGATTTGATCTGGTATCCCTGAACATACATAAAATAAACAGGCAGCAGCTCTGCTGTTCTTAAGGCTCTAGAGATTACATAACTTTATGCTCTTGTAGAGTGTTTTGGGTTATTTAGTTACATGGTTTAAACAGAAGTTGGAGATGAATAGAGGTGTTTTTCAAGAAGAATGTAAAAACAACTATTTAACTATTCAGAAGACTTCTGATTCACTGCCTGCACTCATGACTCAAATGAAAAATGACAAGAGTTTTCATAAGGAAGCTGTGTTTTCAGACAGAAGGGCCTATTTTGCTTGTGTTTTTTTCAGTAGAGGAGAGTGAAAATTCTAACACTGCTACTCAGGAGAGACTGCCCTGCATTCCCATTGCAACAGCATTATTACTGCAGGAGACTGACAAAAGTTACATGAGTTACTATAGCTAATTGATGTTTGTAATGTGCCAACTGACATCATCGAGCATGTCAATCACTTTGCAAAAACATTACATACTTGTCTTTAAGGGTCCACGGATCCACTGTATCAAGTAGCTTTTAGCAGAAAGAGCATGCTGTGTGTTACCACAGCACAGTGTAGATGCATAATGACTGCTGTTAAAGTGAAAGAACCAACAGCAACAAGGCAAAAAATACAGGGGCGAGTGTGGCACAGTAGGTAGTTGTTGTTGGTTCGATCCCTGGCTCCTCCGGTCACATTTTGAAGTGTCCTTGAGCAAGACACTGAACCCCCCCCACATGCCTCTGGGTTAGTGCATTGCAGCTCCCCCATTAGTGTGAACGTGTAAATAAGAAAGCAGCGTATCACGATTTGAGACCAACAGGTAGGAAAGCACCATATAAGTGCAGACCATTTACCTTTTAGATGCCACCAGCATTAAATCTAGATAAATTGCTTGTTAGACATGATAGATATGGATCATACTCACACATATCATTAATAATTCTATCAAATCAGACATTGTGGATTTTGATAGAAATCATTGCCATCTGATTTGTCACACTGTGGTACCTAAACTGGAATGTTTCACATTTTGTCAATATTGTCTTCTTATCATCATTGATAAAATTCTAGAAAATATTAAAATCTATTTTTTGTCAATTTTGCACACTAGCTATCTACAGATAAATGTAGTTTCCATTAAAGTGATACTGGGATAAAAAGGGAGTCAGAGCTTTTTTCCTTTCAGTTGTGTTTTGTTGTACTATTGCAGAATAGTTGTAACTTTCCTTCAAAGATCAGATGTTGTTCATAAGTAGACTTGCAAATTTTCTAAAATAAAACGATAAAGAGGTATTAGAAAGGTTGTCTGTTGTAAGCTTTTCAAAATATTGTTGGTATTATTTTTTTTTTTTTTTTTGGTAAAGCCAGGAGATGTCACTGTGTGCCACATGTCTGTTATTAGGTTAGAGAGCAAATGACCAACCAGTGTTCAGCCTGTATTTGCCAGCAGAGGACTGACCTGTGCAGAGCCCACACTACACACATAATGGCCCTCAATTATCTCATGTCTAGCTATTTCCAAAAGATGTGGGCAAAGTATGCAGGTCATGAGGTGTGTCATAATTTACTCTTTCATCAGCCTGTTAATTGCTTGTGGTGTGTCAACATTTTCTTACTGAGGATCGTGCGTTCCTACCATGGCTCTGTCCTTGAGATTGCCTCACATGACCTTTTTTCACTGATCTTTGACCTACAAGTTTGCTATAAAAGTGTAATATGTACACTGATCAGGTATAATATTATGACAACCTATGAAATTTAATGCAATCCATTACAGTGGCTCTGCCATGAATTCTACTTTTACAAGGGTTAAATTTCTCAGTTTGTTTGGTTGAAACTGGCAGAACGGTTATAATTCTGTGTTTTCTAATGTTTTGGATACCATATCTAAAATGAATAAGGTGGCTAAAACTTATAATGCACTTCAGTATGACTCCACTAACCACTTTGACCTCAATATTAAACACATAGAAGAACTATCACACAGAAATTAATGGCCATCCCACTGTATCGAATTGCATTAAATTTCACATGCTTGATCGGTGCATATGTGTACATGATCAGTTTGTTTAGTTTTTAACATAAAGCAGCCATATAGAATCCAACACCACAGAGGGAATCGTTCCTTTTTGCTGTGTTTCTATTCGGTATTATTTGCCACTACAAAGCCGTCTGTTGTTTGGGCTTGTCCCTAAGGCTACAGATTGCATTTGAGGATCAAGAGAGAGGAAGAGAGGTCTTTTTGTCCCTGGACTGAATAGCCATTACACTCACAGCCTGCATTAAAGAGACATGGCTCATGCCTAACAGCCTCTCCCTCTCCAGGGGGTTCAGATCCTGAGGACTTGCGTATGGGCAACATGTGTATGGACTGCACATTATTGGATGAACTACAAACATGCAAAGAAAATATCTTTGTACTTACCCATGTTTACATTTCTACATTTATATTTATTGTGTATTTACATTACATGCCATGTTGAATAAAGAGGCCGTTGAAAACAGGGACAAAACAGGAAAACTAAATCAAAACAGAGGCAGAGCATCCAAGCTGTAAAAATAGGGGGTGTAGACTTGTGTTGGGTCAGGGGTTAGACTACTGCCAATCACAACCATCTGCCTGCAGAGTGAGCAAGAAAGTGAAATAGAGAGAGAGCGACACAGGAGGTTACATAATACATTGTAGTTGAGGCAGGATGTTAGGGGACGGGGCACAGGTTCCGGCAGAGAGAGAATTGGGGGTGCTATTAATACTGGGTGGGGATGGGGGCAGCTGTCATGGCTGCACAGTGGGTAAAAACCATACACCAATCTGCTCTGTTCTGATAACTCATTATATAGGATATATTATTTCAACTATATTCTACCAGTTTGTTTTTTGCTCTGTTGTGGTAACATTTTCAAAAGCCATAGTCTAAATATTAATCTAAGATTTTGTATTCTTCTAGATAACACACACTATATAAACTTTGTGCGGTCCCATTTCCCTTTAGAGCCACCCAGGATCCTTTGAGCCTGAACAAGCTGAAAGGCAAAAGAAAAGAGAGATGCCTATCAGTACATGTGACAGAAAAATGTATGGTTAACAATGCTTTTGTGGTTTTGTGGTTCCCATCTCTTTCTCTGTCAGCCTCCCTCACATTCTCTCCCTGTGAGTGTGCATAGGGTTGAGTGATGTGAACACATGTTTTGGAGCTGAGTTAATGAAAAGCTCTGCCTAAGGAAAAGTCTGTCTCATGACTGGAAATATTACCACTATTTTTAGTGGTACACATCTCTACGGCCGTGTGCATTTGCATTTGTTTATATTTTATAAAGAGATAAAGAGAGAAACTGAGCAAAGCAAGCAAGTCAGTGCGTGTTTAATCTGCATCCTGTCACAACTCAACCAGAGTCGTGTTTGACAGTGGGTTTTGTTTACTTGTGCGACTGTTTTTTGACTCCTTAACTGCTAAGGTCATAGACAAATCTCTGTGCCAGTCTAATGTGCACACAGCTGCTTTGGCACAGATGCACATGCATGCAGTACATACAGAGACACACAAATACACCCTGTTGCCTGATGCCATGTTGATAATATTGGGTGATGAAATGCTATTTAAAGCAAACACCACTGGTGCTGAGGGAAAGATTGTCGTTTGGCAGGACACAACACCGGTAAAAACAAGACCTATCAGAGCACTGTTTTTGGGCCCTCGTTCCCAGTCACTGAATAGAATAGCCATTAGTATAGCTTGAAGGCGGTAGAGAAATGAACAAAAGTAGGGCTACTAAATCATAAAAAAACACACATATGGGCTTATTTATTTTTGCTTTGTAATATTTTACTACTTTAAAAAAAGCTTCTTCAGTCTCGAGCTTTTCTGAAGACCGAAGAACCTACCTGGATGAGTAGTGAAATCTTAAGACTCTTGAAGTATGCTTTATGATATGTATGCTTTATAATTGCATAAAAATGTTTTGCCAATTAACCTTAAGTTAAAGGTTTCTGAATGGACAGAGAATGTAGCTGGAATGTAATAAATTATCTCAGTGGCGTTTTTTATTTTCAATGTTAACATCTTTTCCATTTTAAATTAAAATTAGAAGCTTGGCCCACACTCTGATCTGCAGGGAGGGATGATGTTCTTTAAGTGTGCAAACATGTTGGTAAAATGGATATCCATCCTCAAGGACAATCCCACATTCGTTTTCGTGATATACAAAGTAATCTCACACTGCTGATTTTAATTTGTTTTTCGGGAATAGAGATCAGCCTAACTCTGCCCATTCCTGGGCTGCATATGTGCATTTGGCGTCTGTTGCCGAGTCTGGCAGTCACACACATGTTAGATTCTCAGTTCGAATGTTTTTTTTCAATGCCGATAATAAGCATATAAGCATGATAAACATCAAATTTTATATTATGATATACTGTGATGCTGGTGTACCACTAAAACCCCTAAGTTGCAACAAAAATGCCACCTTAACTATTAAATTCTTCTACAAGACAGAATAGTTTCTCTATCAGTCCTTGCTAAGAGGGTAATACACATTTTGTAAACTTGCATAGCTCTGTGATTGTCAGTGACAAGCAGTCCAACTCTTTGATAATAAATATTTCTTCTAAACAAACTAAAGATGTTAATATCCTGTTGTAGATGTCCATTCTTCTGCTTCATACTGGTACGCTAACAGTGACTGGCAGATTTAGTTAAGTTTCTGTGTCTGTAGACCAACATGTTTTGCATGTTGTCAGCTTCAGCACAGTGGAACATTACCGTACTTTAGGCCTACTGCTGTGCTCTAATTAATAATCAAAATTAAAGTTTTGTATATGGTCTTACTGTCTTCTATAAGTGTCCTCTGTGTTGACCTGGGCTGGCTGCTCTTCCTAGCTGTTACCTACCATATTAAACTCCACACCACGTTGAATCTTACTGATACAAAATGGATAACCTGTGTGGTCGGCCAACGCAAAACAATGAAGCCTACTGATACAGCCAAGCTCCCTCCACTCGGCCTTTCTCATTTCTCATGACACAATTTTTGTTTCTTGTTAAAACAAGATAGCCCTCTAGTATGTTACCCAGGGCTAAAAAGAGCCCCAAATCTGTCAGTTGAGAATAAAGCAATCACCCCCTGTGCCTTTAGAGGGCTGTTTGTCAAATGTTCTTATTTTGCTCACCAACTGCATAAACTGTGTGTAAAAATGGGGGTCGTGGGAAATGTTATAACGCGAGATGAATACGCAATGGCAGACTGATTTAATTACATTAGAGAACTGACAGGAAAAATCTGTGTTAGTGCAGTCAATACACCACTGATAAATATGTCATGTTTTGAGCTGTGTGGTGTGTGTGTGTGTGTGTGTGTGTGTGTGTTCTGTGGAAGCTGACCAAGGTCTCACTCTTTGCAATAAACCAGACAGATCCTAGGGATTTTGTTTTGGCTTTTACGTTGAACACAAGAACCACGGTAAATATAGAGGGAAGGCCCTGTCCTCTCCCCAACAACAGTGGAGGGATGGGGTGGGGTTGATGTGTGGGGGGTGCCAGACAGCCACATGGTAGCATCAAATCACCACTTGCAGTTGTTAAAGTCCAAGTATCCACTTTGGACCTATGTGGAAGTCAGCTTTGTTGGAAGATTCTTCAAAGTGTATTTACGTAATAAAAACCTAACCTTGCAACTCATGCCTCAGAAATGCTCAGTTGGAGCTTGGATTCAAATGTTACTGCACCACTGATGCAGGAAGAGCTACAAAGAATATCCTTTAATTGCACATAATACACAGATACACATGCTTGGATAAACGTTACTTTCCCCTTTTTTACCCTCCAAACTTGTTGTTGCTACTTGTCTTGGCTCAAATTGGTAGTCTCTCTCCCTCTCTGTTCTCTGTATGTGCCTGGGCCTGGCTTGTTGACTTAAGCTGGCCCATGTGTTGTGCTGCTGCCAGAGGGGAGGGTTCTTGGCCCAGCCAAGGCCAATACATATTGAGAGAGGAAGGAGGTAAGAGGGTGTGTGTGGGTGGGTGTGAGAGAGTCAGTGTTTGGTTTTGTTTGTGCATGTATTTAAGTGTGCCAACTGCCCCAACCAGAGGTACCCACATATGCTTTTACCACACACACACACACACACACACACACACACGTCTATAACTCTTTGTGAGGACATTCCTTGACATACTGCTTTCCCAAGCCCCTAGATAAATGCTTAATTGCAACCCTAACACTAACATAAGCTAATCTAACTTTAACCCTGAAACACTCAAATTACCTTTGAAGCTGTAAAGGACTCTATTAGAAAAACACTTTTTTTGTTCCTCACAATGGAGCGCATACACACACACATACACATAGGTATACAGTATTCAATAATGGTAGGGCCTGTTCACTGATGCGCAGTACCTGTTTCATAAAACACATTTGTCAGTAATAGGGCCTGTAAATTTGACAGCTCACAGTAGGAATGGTGTTACTACTCTATATTAAATACCTTAATTACCACACAGTCCGAGTATAGCCCACATGTTTATCCGCAAATGTGGAGGAGGACTGTTGTGTTTATCATGTCATCATTAAATTTACTGCATGCCATAAATATATCACGGCTGCACTGAATGGATCTAGTAAACATCCAGATTTGGGCAGTCAAAAACCACAAACCCTAAAACACCCTTCTACTCAAACACACATTTACATACATATACCATATACACACACACAAACTCTGTCAACTTTGTTGACAGCGGTCTCTACTCTCCAATTGCCTCTTTCTGGGCACTAAATAAAGGCATCCTGAATTAAACTTGCTCCAAAATAAAGCCTCTCATAAGAAGATGGGGACAGATTTACTGTTGCATCAGTGCAGTCACTCTTTAGCCTGTTCTCCTCTCCCACCAAGTTTGACGGCTCCACAGTCACAGAGGGGAATCAATAGAAAGAGTAGTTAACCGTGTCGTTTACAATGTCTGCAAGCTCTGATGTATTCATCGCCTACTGTGATGTGCGCAAAGTAGGTGAGGAACAAATGGCTGGGCTGTTATCTCTGCAAGCTGGTTTTATGATGGCAAAATGTGGCAGACATCTGCTTTTAACTTGGTGTAAACATTGATATCAAAGCAAGTCCGATAGCAACAGTCCATTAGCTCCACCTCAGTCAGGGTGAATAAGAGTTAGTCAGTGATTGGCCCTGTAGGAAACAGTGTTCCAAACATGCCATTAGTGTTGCCTGTTGCTTGACACATGCACACACAGACACATACAAACACTAGCGCCAGATGCAATGAAACTGCGGTGGAGTATCATAGTTCTGCCGGGAAGCAGAAGGAAAAAGCTTAATGCTAGGAAATCTGGCAGGACTGGGGGGAGGGGGGGGTTATTAATGTGGCCTGGTGTGTATTGGTATCTGGTTTTGTGTGTCTGTGTGTGAGAGGGCGGGATATCAAAGTTTAAATTAGCTCAGACTTCAACTAAAAGGCCTGCTCTCCTTCCAGGTTTTGTTTTGGTTCTGTATCTCCAAAACATGCGCACACACAGCAAAAAAACAGACATGCACGACTGTCAGTGATGTGCTGTCGTTAGATTTTTCATACCGTAAGAAGGCAAACTAGAAATTATCCAGGACTTTGTCATCTCAATTCTATGAAATATAACAATTTCTTTAACTCCAGAGTCAAACTAAAAGCATGTTGACAACAAAATTTGTAAATCTCAGAGAGACGCTATTAAGTACGTAACAAAGAGCCATAAATCAAAATGTGTCCCTGGTTGGCCGTGTTTAGTGCTGAACACAAGGCTAATGACTGAAACAGGACAGGGCTAATCTTGTTATTTCTTTATCAGTTGTGGCGGCTGAGTGTGTGCTTGCGTATCAGTGTATTGTGCAGATGTGTTATCCACCTCTGCCCTGTCTTAAGTCTTCTGTTTTGGATATGATATGAATATTAGTATTTGCATATTGTAATTCCCTCTGTGTTGGTATTTTTTAATTTAACAAAACAGTTTTCCAACTTTCCGCATTTTAATGTCAAAGTTCACAAACACACCCACACAGTCAAACCTGCTTAGCCCCTTGCTCTAACATGTTGAAGGGTTAAATCTAGCATGTTATCACTGTTAAGTATTAAAAGTAACTCGGGAGATACCTTCCTATCCGGTGCATTCTCAGTTTGTTTGCTCCATGTCCAACATATTCTCATCAGCGTGGGAGCTTAGATACTGTCTTGACATTTTCTGTCCATAAAAATGTTTGTCTAATTCCTTTTTAGAGAGTTGGAGTGCATAGATACTTGTATGCTTGCTGATTTACTGCATACTTTTGAACATGTTTGTGGACTCAGGACTGGAGTTTTTGCATTGAGCATGTGTGTGTATGCACTGAAACTCACAGTGGATCTCTGCCAGGGCTTAGGGCTTGGCTGAGAGAATGCTTCAAACCAGTTTACTCTGGTTGTCTAGTGGAGAAGTCTGGGGGCGGGACAAGGACCTCTTAAAGCTGCAGACCAAGTGTGTCTTTTGCCTGTGTCTGTGCATGACTGTGTGCCTGCTTTAATATGGCACATCTGCATTGGTGTGTGTGTTTATACGGACACATTAAATGGAATTTGGATTTGTAAGAGCTACAGAACGTAGTTTAGATTTTTCATGGGATCTGAAATCCGTTTGTGGAAGTGTGTGTGGGTGTTTTTAGGCCCTGCCTTGTATAATTTTCCCCGTATTTTGCTTTCAAGGACAGCGAGAACAGAGGTGAAGAGTGCAAAATAGAATCGATTGAGAGAATAAGTGTGTTGAAGCAGAGATGTTTGTACTTCATTGCAGGGTCACACATTTTACTGCACAAGTCACATTTTTAATACAACATTGGATGCCAAAGCACACTGTTTTGGCGCACTTTGCATGTGAATATATTAGTAAATGTGTTGTGTGTATGTGTGTGTGTGTGTACATGCTGCCAGTTCAAGAGGGCAGTATAAATAAGGTTTAAGCTGAGAATGGACTGCTCAGCATGGGACGTGCTGAGCAGGAAGGGAGGAATAAGCATCTCTCTCTCTCTCTTTTTCTTACGCAAGGTTGCACAAGCTGTGCAGAAACATACCACAAAACCTTTTCAGTCTACAGGCTTTTTATTACATCTTTGTGTATACACACACATACAAATATTCAATACACACAAGCTGTAAGTTGCCCAAGATCTATTGTAAATTTAAACAGGTATCTCTCTGTGCTCTTGGCTATTTATTTTGTTGGAAATGCTTTCACCATCATCCAAATTTCCTACAGAGATTTACATTTTACTTTAGGGACAAGAGGAACCTTTTGTCTATGCTCTTATCGCATTACTCCGTTAAACTGTCAAAACACCTTACAGTTTTACAGACAATTCCTGAAGTTTGAATCTTGCAGGCATATTCTGGCTATGAGGTGAAATGGGAATAAGAAGATGAGAAAGAATCTAAATATAAATGTAACCTGTAGTGGATAAACAGTTTATTTTGTGTTTTGCAGGAAGCCCTCAGGTCATGCTGATAAGGAGGTGATGGCCGCCACTGTGCTGACCTCACTGTCCACATCCCCTTTGGTGCTTTATCCCTCCTCTGCACCCACAGGTAACACCACCACCTCTTGATCAATGGAATAACTTTGATTTCAGTTTAGCCTTACACATACTGAGCTGCCAAATCCTCTTTGTGTTAACCTGTATTCATCCAGTGAAGTCTTATTAGTACTATTCCCTTATCTTTGTATGCATGCATGTTTACTCAAGCCCAGCACTCACTGCCAACTCTTCAGCCTTGACCACAGCCATTTTTTTTTTTGCAGACCACTGCTGTTTTCAGTACTGCTGTGGTTTCCATCACCATGCCAACTCTACCAGACAGTCAAAGTCCTATATTTTTTTAAACACAGCTTTAAGCTAAAACGAGCTAAAGCTCTCCATACTGCAACATGTGTCAGATCCTGTCTGTCATGACATGATCTTGAATGACATTGTAGAAGTGGTCAGTCATTAGATCTTGTTAAAGGATGCTGTGGGTTTGGGAGGAGCTAAGCTTGATGAAAGGCTTATTTGACTCAAAGTGTGGCTGTGAGGAGATGGTGGTTGATATTACTGATTTATTACAGTTTGGTGAAACCTCATAAAAAACTTGTGTTTGTGTAAGTCAGAGTAAATGTAACCCACCACTCACTTTGTGTCTCCTCCAATGCTTCCTTCTTAACGTTTTTTATTGCTTGGTTTGACGTTAAAAGTAGTTTTGTAAAAAGTAAACTGTCTTATTTAGGAGTTAAATTAGACCTGGCTGTGATTTATTTTTCTCCTGTGAGGGCACTATAAAATATGTTGCACTCTAGGACATTGTCTACTGATGCATACTACCTGTTTCATACTAAACATTTGCTTAAGTAGTAGTACAGGAGTCTTTATACACAACATTGTCTATGCTATACACACGTTCACATTAACTGGATTCAAATCCTTGTATTTCTAAAGCAATATAAGGATTTGCAGGCTAAGACGATTGTGCCTTGTCCAGGAAATTTAGCCTGCCATCACTTAATGGGTAGACTTCAGTATCGCTTAAAAAAAAAGATGGAGTATATTTAAAATGTTCGAATGTAAAGATCAAACAGAATGTAATGTATTTTCTAAAAAAATTTCTAAAGGTAACTCGTGTATTCTTTAAAATGTAGTTCCAGAGCCAGCCAGCAGGGCTTGGAAAGAGGTGCTGTCAGCTAGTTACAGCAGTTCGACCAGCGGCAACTGGAGCTGGGATGCTAGTGACCAATCAGTGCCCTCCACACCGTCCCCACCTCTCTCCAATGATACCAACAAGAACTTCTTGCACTCGTCCCAGGTTGATGACGTCAATGAGGATGTAACAGAAAGCACTCACTTCATGTTTGAGGACCCCATACCTCGTAAGCGAAAGGTAAAGATGTTCATCTGATGTAACACTGATGCCATACCGTAGTAGATTTTGATATTCTTATGGCACATTTGTATCTTTAATGTATTTATATTAATGCACATATGAATCTAAGGCTTTTTTTTCAAATATCTGCTTGTAATATGCAAAGGGAAGCTAATTAAACTGGTTTTATGTATAACAGTGTATTTACACATAGAAAAAAGTGTCATGCCATATCATGTATCATTCAACTGAAATTTTGACATCCACATTCATTGTAAGTTTTTTTAAATCTCCATTTGTTTCTTGACACACAGCCCCAGATGCTGTCCATTCCAATTTTAATTTAAAATAAAAATTAACACACACTGAATAAGACTTCAGGGCTGCAAATGTAGAAAAACTGCTTTTGTGTGTTTTGTTATTTTTGTAAATTAGTAGCACAGAATGACCTTGGAAAACCCACCAGAAGATTTCAGACAATGTAAACACCATAAGGGCTGTCACTCTGTAGTTGTGTGGATGATGGATTATTTTCTTTCTCTCCTGTTACTTGCTCTCATTTATTTGCTACACAAGCAGCCCATAACTTGTGAAAGTGTTTTCACTGTCAAGAATCTTTCCATGGCCTTTCAGCCTCTGCAAGATGAGAGGTGGGAAGCGTTACTAAGAATGAATAAGGACATGCAAATGAGGGGGATGGACGACAGGCTGTAACAATAGGTCAAATTTGGACATTCAGGTGGTTTAGGGAACAAGAGGAGAATCGAAGCCCAGAAAGAGAAAATAATCTTGATATTTCCTATAGCCATACATTGACAGAGAAAAGCTCATGTATTGTACAATATGTGGGAGTCCTTGCCTCTATGGAGTGGGCAGCAGTTAAGATTATGAGCTGCTGAGCATATGAAACAATAAGGACTCCAAGGACGATGCTACCTGAGACCTGTGCCATACCATAGATAAGCAGACAGGAAATTAAATTGGATGACAGTGGGAGGAATGTAGACACACATCATGTGGAAAAGGGCTAAAACATGAGCTAACTTGCTGGCTGGATTTGTGTTGTAATACAGCTGATGCCAACCCCAGAGGTCTAAACCTTCTATGAGCAGCTGCCCTTTGAATTGTAGGCTGTTTGATTTTATGCAGGCAGTGAGCAAAGAGGATTATTAAACATGTCAATCACCAGTCTTACTGTAACAGTATTAAATTGCAAGAAAAACGCTTAGCGAATTAAGTGATTTGTGATTGTTTATGGGATTAAAGACTAGCTTTGCTGTGTATTTTGTATTCGGAGGTTGGTTTAAAACACATGGTGGAGAATTACACATAGACATCACAACTCAAGCAGTGGCAATGGCATATTGCTGCTCAGCACATTGAAAGTGACTGACAGTCAGTGAGAAATGGCTTGGAGGAATTGTGATGTAGGAGAGCCTCAACGTAACCATGAATGAAATTACAGTTCTTTTCTCACCTGTCTTGCTTGATGTTACTGTTGCTCTCTGTCTGCTGCTCCCTCCCTGTTTTCTTGCCTTTCTTTCGCTGAAGGTAAACGCTGTAGAAAGATAATAAGAGTACACACCCACTGTCTTTCATTAACAATCATGCAGGCTCCTGCTTGCTTATGGGACAGCTGCCAGCTCCTGATATCTGAAAAAGAAAATGAACTGGAATAATTCTTATTCATAATAACATCGACTCTATCTGTCCATCTCTTCATGGCTGGTTTATGAACCAAGGGGGGATCATTCTGGGTTTTAAGTAGAATCAAATTTGCAGATGGTTATGTATTGTACTTTTATGATCAGAGGTTAAAAGGAGGTCACAGGTGTGCTTGAGCGCTTGTCTGTACATACACGGTGCATATGCATGTTGTGTTGAACATTAGGGACAGCCCCAGCCTGTGCCATGACACCAAACAATTTCCGGTATGATAGATCTTCCCACAGTGCACACAGATACCAGGAAGAGATCAAAATAGCACTTTTATTCTGTGCGCATCACTCTGTGAGCCTGAAAATGCAGTGAGGTAGACAGAGAAGGGTACTGTTTCATCTCCATGTCTCCTTTTCCTTTTTCTCTTGTCGTTTTTACTATGTGTGTGTCTTAACTTGTCACATATCATGTTTCTATTTTTATAGGCTGGCTACACTAACCATTCTCTAATAATGTTTAGCATTTGGTTCCTTGAAGAGTGGCACTCAATCCCCCAGTGAGGCATTTTTATGGAGTCTGCAAATGAGATACACACACACACTATGCAAAGCTTTATTTCCCTTAAAGTACTCGTTAGTGCCAATAATATGTTTAGGTTTGCCATATTTTTGTTGAAGCATGGCTGATGTTTTACCATAGTTGCTGATGATGATAATGATTCTCAACACAGATCAAAGACCAGTTTTTTTTAGACACCGTTATGTTTAAACTGACAACTAAAGGTTGATCAAATGAACTGTCACCTGACTCGTGTCGGGTTTTGTTGGATTCTTTCAGAACTCCATGAAGGTGATGTTCAAGTGCTTGTGGAAGAACTGTGAAAAGGTCCTCAGCACCTCCTCAGGGATCCAACGACACATCCGCACCGTCCACCTGGGGTGAGTTACTATCCTCACAGGAAAATGAAAAACACAGTGATTGTCTTTTGGTTTCACCAGTACAATTTCCAAGGCCCATATTTTGACCAAATGTTAGCCCAAATTTTCACATGCCCTATAAATATACAAAAGGTTTAGAAAGCGGACACTGAAATCAGTCATTTTTTGGTTGACTTTTTTAGTCTCTGTTGGATTGTTTCTGCTACATAGTTGTGCATGCTGCCCAATTGTGTGCGTCAAGCCCTTGGCCATAGTTTTTGGGTTAGGGTTAGTTTCCAACTTTGTGCTAAGACAAGAGAAGTGACACACAATATCTCTGCTTGGATGAATTCCAAGTGTCAGCCTTTAAAATTCGCTTAGGCTGCTTAACACGTGCTTTGTGGTCAAGCAAAGTGTTCAGTCAAGGATAATGTAAACATAGGCTAAAATGTACCAGATATTATAACCAGACCATTGCATAAAAAAGTAAACATTGTTATTTACATTTACTGTTTATTATGAACTTGTACATTATACAATTAAATGAATTATAATTTAGTGAGATACAAAGCAGCAATGATTTTGCCTAGATAGTGTTGGGAAAATTTTCATATGAAATTGTAATTATTGTTCATTTATATATCATTTTTATCCTATTACCTATAACCCATGCAATCTATTAATGCCACACAGTTTTTAAAAAATGAAGCCTCCTCAGTTATTGACATTTCATTACCAGCCTGCTTGTCTGAGGACCTCAGCAGCACCCTGGCTTTTACTGCCACCTGCTGTTGGAACGAGTGATCATATTCCATACTTTCTTTGGTCAGACATAAATGAACTTGCTTATCAGAGTTGTCAGCGGTACTTTGTAAAATAGATCATTGAAGGCAAAGACACTGGCATTTTTAACTTTCAGTCAATTATAAATAGTTAGGATTTTTTGATTCTTGATATTATTTTCCAAGGCCAAAGCTGCCGTTGTAAATAGGGAAAAAAATATCTAACTAAAATGAAAACGAAAAACCTATATACGATGTGGAACACAGAACTAAGATCAAAACCATTCACCAAAAGGTTTAAAACTAAAATGCATAAAGATCTTTCTTTGTAATCTCTAGAGCATCTAACAGCATAGAATATGACTGAAAGAAATAGCAATATTTTATAGGTCTATTCAGACAGCTCCACTACAGGCAACATTCTTTAGCCTAATGCGCTTCAGAGGAATGTAATTTAAAATCATGGATCTGAGCCACTAAGTATGTGGTTGGATATGAGAAAAAAGTGAATGCATTAATTTCAATGCAGTAATTTGTAAGAACTTACTTAGCACTTCCGGCACCCTTGTTTCTAGATTTTAAATGTAAGAAAGAAATCCCCTGACCCTGACTTGTCCTTTTCAATAACCTTTTGTGGGCCATTGAAGCGGACTTTGGTCTTCACTGCATCGTTTTTGGCCAGGAGTCAGACTCACTAGTAATTCGATACAGGCGTAAATATACTACATTCCTTCAAACACATTCACTACACTCACGTAATCTGAATTGTGTGAATACTAAAACCACTTGGCTGAACTCTCTCACTTTGACAACTATTCTTAAATTTTGATTATTTATTTAGAACATTTTCTTTAAAAAATGTAAATCAATCATGGTTCAAAGGAAAAAAAACAGAAAGTAAAAACTTTAAGGGGGTTGCTAAGTAGTTGCTTCTCCTCTTCTACAGGCGGAACAGTGACTCAGATTACAGCGATGGAGAGGAAGACTTCTACTACTCAGAGATCGAGGTCAACATGGACAGCCTAACGGAGGGCTTGTCTAGCCTCACACCCACCTCCCCCACCACGGCTGGTCCACCACCCGTCTTCCCTCCACCGCTTACCGAGACCGCTCACTCCGAACACAACAGCGCGAATGGAGATTTGCAGAGCCATGCCCCAAGTTTGCTTAGTCAGTCTGCTCCCTCTGCGCTCTGCCACATCCGCACTGACCATGCCTATCAGGTAATTCATTGGGCACATTCGAAAAAAGTCTTCTACTGCAGGACCAATAAAAACAAAATGTAAAAGACTTTCTATGTTACTAAACCAAGTAAAGTTTCAGTTTTCTGTTTTTATTGAATCTGCAAAGAGTTTTTGAGATCCATGTAGAAAAAAAGCTCTAAGGTCAGGCTGAATTACTTAACTCCTACACCCGTGTGGGAGTATATATCAGGGAAGGAAAAAAAAAACTTTTCTTGCAAATATTAACAGAAGTTCACATGAAGAATGAAGTCAGAATATTTTAAAGCTTCAAAACATAAAGTTACTCTGCTTAATTATGCTTAGATTCCTGCTAGCAGTACTTGGCAACTTTGAAAATACATTGCTCTTTCCTTTGCTGTGGCTTTTCCTTACTCTTGTTCTTCTGCAAATGCATGTACACTTCCACTTAAATGCCCTTGGATGTAAAAAAAAATTAAGTGTTTTTAGCTCTGAGAATACACTTGGGTAAGTATAAACCTTTAAAATATTTCATATTGAATTCAGTCCTTTGCAGTGGTTTAGGGTAGTACTGAAATTCCTCCAGTTGCCATGACAACATAAAATGCACATGAAAATGGACTTACAGTATACATATGCCATGGAACTCTTTCTCGTTTTATTTTGTCTGTATTGTGCCGTGCTCATACTCTTCTATTTAATGCTGCTAACTTCATGTGCTTGTTCCTGTTCCTTTTTAATTGTCCAAGGGTCTGCACTGTGATTGTAGTGTGTTCTAGTGCTTTCTGTTTATTTTAAATAGCATCATTCCTGTGGTAGGCAGCTTTGATTCATCATCAGTGTTTATATGGTGGCACCATTTTTTAGATTCAGAGATGGAGAAATGCCTTCCCTGCTAATTATATGATCTCTTTTCTTCTGTTTCCTCTTTCTCTTTCTTTCTGGACCTCTCTGCTTTCTCCTTGTTTCTGTTGTGCCCTCTTATTTCTCGTGGCTGTATTGGGTTGGTTGTCCATGTTCCAGGCCACTGCTCCAGTGAGTATCCCAGTGGGTCCTGAGCTGGCAGGGTTAGGCAGTGGTAATGGGACTGGGCCTGGAACTGGGACTGGAAATGCCATCAGTGTGTCGTGGCAGTCTCCTCCTGTCATTTTTAAAGGCGCCCCGGTGAGTGAGACCTTGTCTCACGTCTCACTTCTTAATCTAAACTACTCTCTTTCTGTTTCTCCACTTTTAGACATTTGTGCTTTTTGTTGCTCTGGTTTTTCACTCTTTTTACTCTCTTCCTAATACTCAGTTTCATGTTTTTCTGTAGCACAGTTTATGCAACTGTTAGTCAAGTTGCTAGCATAGAAAACATTAAACTAATCCCCCGTAAACATAACACCATGTGCTGTTTGACAGCGGTGCTTGAACGCCTAAGTTTACAGTTTTTCTCCATTTCTGCATAAATAAAACTAGACAAAGGAATCCAGTAGAACGAATTAGACCAACAAAATCTTGTTTGGTTATTTTGAAAATGTATTCAATCTTTAAAATGTGTATTTGAAAAATATGTAAACCTTGAGGTTTATAAAATTATCAGTCTGCTGTTTCAGTCAGTGATGTAGTAGTTGGGGGAGGCCAGGACTTATTTGACTAAATTTCATTCATTCATAAATTTTATACAAAAAAATAGAGAAAACTAAACATTTTAAATGCTTTTAAGGAGCATGCATGTATAACAGCAGTATAAAGTAAGAACTACAAAAAACAAACTGTCAGAATTCACATTTACAGTGTTACGTTCTATAAAATCCTCAGTGCCTCTATTGAACTGTCTGTTTCAAACATTGCTATGATACTCGGCCGATGGGACAGACAGGAGAAATACTGTATCTTCAGAACACATGGGATGTTTTCAGGCACAGAACTGTTTAAAGATTTATACACCAATAAAAGGATCTTAAAATCAATTTTAAAAAACCTGACAGCCACCAGTGTAGGAACACAAATAAAACCTATAAAAAGTAAGTTCCTCTGGTTAAAGATAAAACATGCACAGACGAATCACATACTATTGAAATTTGGGCTATGTCTTTTTGGGAGACAGGAAGGGGAAGAGTGCAGCCAGCTAGTTATGATGGTGCAGACTGATCTCTCAACGCTTGCCTTGCCTGTGTGAGATGCTGTTTCAAAAGAAAAGTTTATGTGACATGCCCTACACATCAGAGATGATAGCTACAGCAAAGAGCCAAGCCAAACTGGTGCTAACACCTGAAAGGTAGCAATGTAGACTTGGATGCCGATGTGTAATTGTAATAACTTGTGCATGTCCCCTGGTAAAATAGAAAGCTTACACATTGTAGACCTCCACCAGGTGATACTGAGGCTCTTGTTAACTAGAAGGAATCAAGAATTTTCTGCCAGTGAGCGATCGTAAAAATAACAACATTCCCTGAGGCCGGTTTACTTCCAGACTCTTTCTAAAAGGAAAAAAAAAACATCTGCAGTATTTATATCTGCACCGAGTCTGAGAAGAAAAGGCAAACAACACTGCTCCTCAACACGTCCACAGCTGTCACTAAAGCTGTCACTGAACTGTTAACCCTTTGTGATCATGTCAATTAGTGTTAATGAGTGAAACAAATATATTAATTAAGCTTTGGTGGAGGAAGTTTGTAGTTTATTCTGACAGGGACTGACTAAGGGTTCTGTGTTTCTGTATGGCTGTAGATGATTTTTGTGTTTGTAAATGTAAAAAGTTATACATTATCAACCTGTGTCTATTCAGTTTTCTATAGTATGCTCGACACAGTGTCAGCAAGATACAGAGCGATGCACTTAAATTGTCATTTCACCTTTGCAGGGCCCTGTGACTCATGTGCGGACAGTTAGCATCGGTGAAAAGCGGCAGCCAGCAGCCAACACACACAACACTGTTAACAAGAACCATGCTTTAATAATGCCGGCAGCTAAATCAACACCAGGAACCAGGTGTGTCTCAGTTTGTGTGTGTCAGTGTAATTGTGTCTGGAGTATGAAAATAAGTTGGTTAAGTCGGTAGTTTAAACTTATGGGACTGTATTAACACATTTTATAATCCTTATCATGTCCACTTACAGCAAGCCACTAAATTTGTGGAAATAATCTGCAAAGTGTTAATATGAGTGAGAATTATTCACTGCAACAACTTAATTTAAGATCATGCCATCAGATGCTGTGACATCACTATTGATTGTTTTTCATTTTCTCATAAATTGCAAACTCAGTCACAATATACAGTAAATACTGTGCAGTGAACTGTTTCAGATTGAAGAAAAAATATGCACTTGCATGAAATCGTTGATACTCTGTACTGGGCCACATTTACATGGACATGTTTAAGGAAAGACTTGTGAATTTGTGTGTGTGCCTGACCCTCCCCCTACATGCACATGGACACGTTTTGGTGTCTTCGAGCACACTGAACATATATACACGTATTTTGCCCGTGTGGGTGTCTGGATGTCTGTGTGCATGTCCTTATGCTGTCACATCTGCTGTTACCAAGGAAACCCCGTGGGGAGGCGAAGAAGTGCCGAAAGGTGTACGGCATGGAGAAGAGAGACATGTGGTGCACAGCCTGTCGCTGGAAAAAAGCCTGTCAGAGATTCACCGACTAATCCAGTCCCCCTCCCATGTCTGTGAGATGAGCTTGTCTTCACTTGGAGCGACAGTGAGGTGGACTTTCTTCATGATGGAGCTCTCAGTGCTGCTTCTTTCAGCCCGGCAGGGGCTTCGCCGTCTCTCTTTTCTGTTTTCAAACACAAAGAGAAAATAAAACTGGTGGGTAAAAACAAACAAAAAAATACTTTATGCAGGTATGGAGACTTTCTCTACGACTGAGAAATTTCACTCTGTTAATGGATAAGGAAAAAAACAGACCTTTAAATTGGATTCTGAAGCTTCTGATTTGATTTTTGTTTTTCACCTGCCATTTTTCACGGCCTCATTATGAGGCAGTGTTTAAAGACTACAGATAAGCTTTTATGGTATACTCTGTTTTTTATTATAGGAGCATCATGTAAGCTACTGTTTATGGGGTGGTTCATGACTCTTTTTGGAGGTTCAAAACTTAACACCAGATTTGCCTGGTAAGACCTCTGTAGCATATCTGTTTTTCCTTGTCACTGTTTAATGGACTTCCAACCCACCAAAGGCAACTAGCCTGTTCACTTACAACCAACAGGTGTGAGCTCAATAGCAAATCTAACACGACTGTCCTCTGCCGTCTAACTGGATGCCAACTGCATGTTTATCGAACTGTTCAGTATCCAACAGCCTATTTATGAATCAAATTCAGAACAGCCAGCCATACTTCCTAACATTTTGAAGATGCACAAAACCCACACACCCACAGGTACAAAATGAATCCCTTAATTTTTCAAAATATTGTTGAGAGAGGTACATAATATATAAAATATATTTTCCTCTCTTCTTTTTTATATATGTGCCCTAGATATATGCACCTTGAAGAAATACGTTGTCTGTTAGAGAATCAGTGCAGCCACTGTGGATGCCTGAGAGAGGATATCTATTTCTTATATAAAGTTTATTTTCAGCAGTTGCTTGCTGAAGCAACTGGTAGTTGCACTGTGCAATCAGCACAACAGCTTTTAATATTGTCTTGTTGTCATTGTTATTAAGGTGAGCTGAGCAGAATGACACTGATTTTTTTTTCCTTTGACAGCTGATGTTCTTAAAGAGATTGTTTACTACAGTGACTGATAAAATGAACAAACTGCCCTTGGAATCTTTAACTTACAGTCTGACTCATGTAAATTGTGTATGGAGTTAATGACAAACAGTTTGTAATCCTAAAATATACCTGATAATCCATTCTAATTAATTTCTTACATTTTTGAAATTTAAGAGAGTTACCTAAGATTTAGTCTGTGGACTAGTCATCATTAACCCACACTGCAGCATTAGCAGATGCCAACATTCCGTTGTACGAATCAGGACTTTTTCCCCTTTTTATTCAGTGTTTGGGTTAATGCTTTAGAGGTATACTTTCACTGTGGTCTAACATTTGAAGATGAAAAATAAGAATCAAATTAAGGTGTTCGGGATTCAGTGCAGGTTTTATTATCTTTGTTACCAAAGTAGAGTCACTCATTATAAACTGACTGTAATAGTAAAGAACAGGCCAGTTGACTCAGTCCAATTTTTACATTTAAATAATTGTGAATACAGACAAAAAAAATCTTGTTTCCCTGTTCATGACAACAAGTCATTTTATTAATTAATTTATTTATGTATCACAAAATTAGAACATTTTCGAAAGGGCTCTAATGTCTGTACACTCTCTATCCTAAGACCGTCAATTTAGAGAAGGAAAAACTCTTCAACAGGTAATTTAGTGATCTGCTCTTGGAGGCGGAGCCATGACAGTAGATGTATATTAATGAAGAGATTTACCCTTGTGCTTTTGAAATGTAGATTGTGCTGTGTCCTCCACTCACTAAGCGCTCCCAACAGTGACCTTACCTGATCACCATAGCAACGTACGACAAAACCCATACAAACACACAGAGTGCCTGTACTCCCCTGTATCATCGAGCACTGTTGAGCGGACTTCTTGACTGAGGTACAGTATGACGTCAGAACTCTGTCGCCATAGAAACACCTGTGCCGTCCTCTGTCACTACAGTTTCTGATGAAAGCAGGGAAGCAGATGCCTGGCTTTTAAATGGTGGCTCCAAGTCAATGGGCTAAAAATACCTTAAGCACACACGGTCGCTGTGAGAGTAGTCAGTGTTGATTTGTTCATTCTCATTACTAACCATCAGATTCTTTGTTTGAAAATGAATTATCCTGCCTGTTGTATGCTTATTCCGCTGGCATCCCAGATAAGCTCGGCCTCCCTCTGAGCTTGTGGACCAGTGGATGGGCCTCTTCTGGTTAGAAACTTCACAAAGTGCCAATACAAAGAACACGGAAAGGAAAATGTGTACTGACCTAATGAAATTGCACTACGTTGCACTGCGCATAGACATGTTTTTATACATGGAAATTTTATATACACAAATTGAAGTGAAATGAGTTTCTTTTTTTCCACGGGGGAGGGAGGGGTGTCGTCACTGCCCAATGGAATAAAGGGGGTGTCAGGGATCGAGGTTCTGTACCTCCGAGGTCCCCCATTATTAGCGAGTGATCTCGACAGTTAGTGTCTTGCTCTCTGTGTCAGATTTAATGTACTAAACATAGTGGTGCTGGCAGTTGTAGAAGTGTGGTACTGGAAAGTACAGTGTGGTACTTGGGACGTCAGTCGCTTTGCCTGTCCTCGGAGGAGTGCCAAAGGCCGAACGCAGCACCTGCCTTGTCTCAGTGATGGGAAAACACCGGCCTTAGTCAGTAGCTACACATTATCACCTTGATAACAGATGCTTTAAAATCTTTTATTGCCTGGAGGTTTTTCACAATATCCACACACTTTTTTCATAAAGTGCTTCTTTGTGCTTCCTTTAATTAAAAAAAAGAAAAAGGGGGAAAAAAACAGGTTCATGCTTCCTTACATTATACTGAGCTGAGGTAGTAACTGTGTAAATACTGTGGTTAGTGCTGGAGGTCGCTTTTAATTCTGTTAACTCTGCTTCGGTCATAGTTCGGGTGTCAAATGGAGCCCGTCAGCTCTCTCTCTCCAGCCTCAACGTAAGCACTTTTTGATTTCACCAGCAGGGTTAGAGGCCGATTCTCTATCTGGCAGAGAATGGGACTGTTAGCACATGCCAAGCTAACAAGTTCCAGTGCTTGCCGGCCGTTATTCCACGTTTGCTTTCAAGTTGCCCGAAATGACCCGTGGCAGTTGAGGCCTAGGATGTACCATAAAGAGCTCGGCTCTACATGTGGGCTCCTCAAGACACCATGGCAAAAAAGGTTTCTGCGCGCAAAGTTGTGCTTGTGCACAGATCTGGAACAAGAGAAAAGTAGTTGGAAAAAACTTGGTAACTTTCACCTAGAGAGATGGAGATTGAAGTTGGCTGTTAATGGGTGTGCTGCAAATCTGGAGATCTACAGTAGATGAGACACAGACATGAGGCACCCAGTGACAAATTAGATGGATTTACAGTATCAGGGCTTTCTTGTACATATGCAACATAATGAGAATCGTGAGGCTTTTTCATATATTGTTGTTTTCTTTGTTGTATCTCTGTTATATGAAAAGGAAACTTTTTTACAGTACAGTTGCTCAGAATATTTTTTCGTTTTTTAAAAGTCGATTGAAAAGCTATAATGAACATAACACATAAAGATGTATATTGTAGCTTAGAGGCAAAGGGGGAAAAACAAAACTTGTTGAATGTAAAACCTACAAAAAGAAAAGTCTCTTTTTTTCGTTATATTTGCTGACTAGTTTGTACTGCCTGTACTGAACCTGTAGTGCGTTCTGATTTTGCTATCCAAATCTTTTAACACCCACAGACAACTGTCACCACACTGCTAAATCATATCAAATAACACAACCATGCAGTATTGCTTTACTATCTTACTTTGTGCAATGAGAGGCTTTATAATGGAATAAGAACTAACTTTTGTAAATTACTGGGCTACTCGCTTACACTGTTGCTCTTCATTTCTCCTCTTTCTCCCTGCCAAATAGTAATTATCTCTCAAACTGTGTGGTTATTGTTGTTATGGATGTTGTTGTTTTGATTTTAAGTTGTTGTTAGGCAGGATATGGGAATCTTTATCCTGCCTTGCACATTCCAATACACAGCAGGCTTTTAAGTGTCTTCTAGCGTCTTCCATTTGTTTCCTTATACACATATCCTTCCTATGTCCTTTGTACTACAGTGATTCTTTTCTGATCACTTTGTCCTTTTCCATTTCCTGTTATTGTGCTATCCAGCTTTTACCCAGTGTATTAAGCTAAACTAAACCCTTGAAATGTGCATTAAAAAAAAGCCTTTTTTTTTGTTTTATTTTCCAAATATATCAAAATATATGTGCTACTTAGTGAATGTCTGTTTTCATCTGTGTGTAAACCAGCAGCAGCAAAGCCAATAGATCTCCTTCCAAATTACATGTAATGCATTGCAATGGCAGCTCCACTAAATTCTCTGCTTCTTCTACTGTGCTCTTATTTTTTTTTGTCCGAGCTTTCTTGTCTGTCAGATATTGGGCGACCATTTTTTTTTGTTCTCCTGTTGTGTTTTACTGAGCCTTACAGGGGCTGGTGTGAAAAAGTACTTTTGCATTACTTTGTTTTTGTTTTCTCATTGATTGATTGGTTGAATTGAGGTTGTTTTGCTTGTCTAGCTTTTTTCATCAGGAGAAAAACACTGAAGGGTTTTATGTGTTTTCCCTTTTTAGTATAGATTATTCAAGGCTTTTTTTTTCTTTTTGTTTCTTTTTTTTTTAACCTCTAAATCTAAAAATTTCGAGGTAAACGTGACATCAGCCTTGGGTCTTGGAGGGCAACATTTTCTCCCGTGTGTGGGCTTAGTCTCTGGTCTTCATCAGCAGTCCCACACACTTGAGGGAGGAAGCACTTTCTAAGGAGTGGTGCACTCAAGGAGTATTTGTGTGAATGTCAAGCCTGTGACCAGTGCTTGAAAAGATGGATGACCATGTATGATGCTGATAATGTGATGAATAATGTGATGTAATGCGATGGAAAGAAAATAAACCTGAATGGAAGAAGCATGATGATGAGTTTTTATTTAACATTAATACATAAATGAATACGAATTTTTGTGGATAAATTACTTCAGGAAATATTTATAGGCAAAGATTTTTATCAAAGTAAATTTAGCAATACAAAATCAATAAACTGGATCAATTATTCAGCTTTCTTTGACTTGCGTCTTCTGCCCCCTTGTGGACAGCAGGTGGTAATAAAACTTCAACCGGCAACGAAAGACAGCAGACACTGGTCACTTTACAGCAGCAATTTCAAAATTTATTGAGACTGATTGGTTTTTGCAAATAATAGTCAAGCTAATTCTTCCACTAAACATGAAGTTAGAAAGAGGCATGGACGGCCCGTGGGCCAGCGCCAACATCAAAACAGGAGGCTCATGGTTGACTGTAGAAATGTTTTGTGATCAGTACTATCAACCGAAAATAATCTGCACAAGAGCACTTAAATCTGCCCAAAACAAAACAGGTGTAAAAACAGGACAGTTGTTTTTTTTTGATTATTTAACACGTTTTGTTACAAACACAGGTTTATGATAATCATCAATATAAAGTCAGTATCATATTGAACAATATTCCCAATGAAAATAAACAAACCTCAAGCTTCAAGTGTGACCCTTTACAAATTAAAGACCCTCTGAAACTTGAGAGAAAATAAATAATATATAATAGTAATATAAATTCATATATATGAAGGTATACACACATCACTCTTAGTAGAAGAACAAAATCTAAAGTAAAAAGCGCCAAATTTGAAATATAGTATAATATAGATATACCCATATCTATGGCTTCATGATTTGCACATGTGAATCAAGCTATACAGGCTAAATGAGGATTGCAATTTGTACACGTCTAAGAATACCCATATTCATCTGCAATAGAGCAAACAGTTCCAGTTTTAGATCGTGTGGAATGAGACAGTTGTGTGCAGATGCCGAAGACGTTGCTTTGGTATGACAAAATGAACACAGGCATGCAGTTAAGACCACAGAATCAGGGCACAAAAGGTCATCAACACACGGTGGGAAGGAGAATCTAGTTACCCATCATGATTTGTCTCTTTGAAGCTTTATCCTCAAAAACTTTTTGCACCTCTAATCTGATCAGTCACTTCTCAGTAATCTCTATCCATCTACACAAATATCCGCGTTCTCTTGGGAACAAACGCTCTCACAAGCACACACATGAAATGTCATTGAGGCACATATTGAGGGGTTGATGGCAGACATTTTCCTGAAGTACAACCCAGTATGAGGAAGAAGACATACAGTACAGGTTGTGAGAAAAGCGCAGGGTTGGGGAGTCACACATACATCCAGACGTCTCTAAGTGGCCACAACAGCACCACAGGACAGAGATTTGTCACTGATCACGGGCTCCTTCCACACTCATCACTGACATTCATGAAATTCCTTCCCCATTGTCTTTTTTTTTTCTCCTACGTGAAAAAAGCACGACTAGTTGATAAATGGGTCAAACAAAAACGCAATAAATAATACAAATAAAATAAAAAGACAATTGCCAGATGTGAAGAAAGCATCGCAAATCAATTTGTACTGAGAGTTTCTTAGTCTGGGTTGTTGGGGAAGTGCAGTCCATGGCACCTGTAGCAGAGAGGCCCGACGTGTTCGACCAGCACGGGCAACAAAAGTGTCTTCCCAGAGTTACTGCTGCAGCACTGCTCACTTTCCCTTTAAGCAAATGAACTAGTCACGCCAGTAAACGGCTGGCAGATAGAAATACAGCATGTAGACGCAACCCTCTTGTGTCTGCATGTGGAATTTCTACTTAAATGTGTGTCATGTTAAAGGCATGAGAAAGTATAGAAAAAAATTTTAGCTTGATTTTAAGATGCAGTCTTCAAGCTAGCTGGTCCTTTCACACAGCCCTTCATATTCACAATAATACCATAACATGTATCTTCAAACTGTGACAAATAGTGACAGGTTCAAAAGTAAAAACAACCCAACAACGAAAGCACGACAATAAACCCATAAGCACCTGCACACACAGACTGTGAAACAAAAGCACTTCATGTATACAAGGTACTAGATTGTTTTTGGTTCGATATAAATCAATTAGTGTACATTAGTGATGCAAAAGCGTGTGCAGAATATATGTTTCAATCAATATCTAACAGAGAAGATTGACAGTGAAATTGTTTTTCTCCTTGGTAAAAAAGCAAATACGACAGAAAAAGCGTAAACCGGCACAATAAAAGGTTGAGAAAAGCCCCATGGCTTGCTGTCCACAACAAGGCAAAGTATAAAAGCTTTTTTTTCTTATACAAGATATAAAATATCAAAAAAATTAAACACACAATAAAGCTTAGCATCCAGCACTTAATAATAATAATAATAATAATAATAATAATAATAGTAACATCAACAACAGTAATCATAGTTCTGATAATCATAATAATAAGACATGTCATCTGCCTCACTTGAATTGTCAATAACTTTGCCAAAAACATGGAAAGAATATTAAGAAATCAATATAGACTTTTTTGGGTGGGACACTGGACACGCAAACGCTCTTGCATTCAAACACCCATCCTGTTCCACACAACACACACAGAAAGAGGAGAGATGACTTCTCAAAAACAGGTCTTTTCAATAAATAGCTGTTAAACAAAACAAATTAATATTACACTCTACAAATATCAAACTCTGAATTTCAAGCACAATTTTGATCCTCTTGTTTTAAACCTTACAAAGCCAGAGAGAACGTAACACCAAAGCAAAGATAAACCATGGAAAGAGTCTGCATATTCCGGTGTTCAGAAATGTAATTTACATGACAAAGTAAAAAGGAAAAGAAAAAGAAAAAAACAATAAATAAAGGCAGTTCTCACTCCTCGGGTGTGAGAGACGTCGCTCTCAGGTCCTATCATCACAACCTCCAGCGGGAGAGAAACTGAAGCAGAGGCAGAGAGAGACAGAAAGAGTTAACAGTATTGGACATGCACTGTGTGCTTGTGTGGATTTTCCAAAGAAGGAAGCAGAAACCGATGTCCACTTTGTGTATCAGGAGGTTTTGAACTCTTACAAACGCTGTACGAGTCTCTTTTGGTCTCTCTCCGTCTCTCTCTTTTTCTCACACGCGCTTCACTCCCCTTTTAAATTCCGAGCATCGTATGTACATTTGTCGAATCTCCAGTATTTGTTGGAATGGATTAATAGAAACCGTGTGGTAAACTTAAGCGAAGAAAAGATTAAGGACCCCATTGAAAGGCATAGGCTATATAAACGGCAATCTGCACAAAGTTTCAGTGATTTCTATATCATGGTAACAGTCAAGAGGACATAAAGTATATCCTTAAAGGTAGGTGCGGTCACCAAGTTGTTTAGATAAGTAAAGATCAGATCAAAAAATGTAAACCACGGGTTCAGGGCTTTGATAGGAGTCAGTTGTCATTAAAGTGCAAGTCTGTGGCAGTAGGACTCTGCATCAACAATGTGCCATCGGGCTGCCCGATGTCCGGACACACACGCAGCTTTGCAATAGACCGAGACTCTCCCTTCTTTTGCAGAGAGACACTTTCCTCGGCAATATTACAGCCGAGGTGGGATCAAGACACCCTCCGCTTGGCTTTTTCCCTACACTGTCAGTGATCCTTGGTTTCCATGGTGATTGTGATGGCGAACATACAAAGTTGCAGTCTAGCATTGGCCATGTCCTTGGCAGCGTCCTTGTTGATTCTTGTTGTGACAGAGTAGAAAACTACTGGACTCTGGCCTGAACCCTCAAGAAAAAGGAACACAAAAACACTGCATCAGAAGAAAAGGAGGTAAGCAGGAAAAGCCATCAACTTGAGCCATCTCTCGACCACTCTTCTACTATGGCAGTAGAGGCTTACAATAGCCTAAGTGTATGTGTGTCTGTGTGTCTGTGTGTGCATTTGAGTGTGTTACTCATAATGGTTTTACATCATTGTCGTGCATCACCCTACAGCATTTCCATTCAAAGGAAGGCCTGTCCACGGTGGGACGAGTGGGTAAAGAGGGCAGAGTTTCCTGCCCGAGAGATCGCAAGAGATCTTCAGAGATTGGTTGACGAGCCACTAATGGGAGCCTGGGAGACTCTAGGAGATCCAGGCGAAGTCCCTCTCACTCCCATTCTGCTGCTCCCCCTCCTGTGCCGAGGAGTCGCTTTCCTCCTTCTCATTGTCCAGTGCTCTGTGTGCCTCAGTGGTCATCCCTGAGTCCTTCCACTTCCCTCCTTCCTCCTCCCCTTCTCCTATCATCTCTCCGTCCCCTTCGACCATCATCTCCTCCTCCCCCTCTCCATCGCCATCGCACTCTGCCTGGTCATCATGGAAACGATCGCCGGGATACAGCTCTTCCTCCGGAGAGATGTCTCCACCCACCTCCCCATTGTGGTCCAGCAGCGCTGCCATGCCCCGGCCAGAGCAGTCGGCGCAGACGCCGTGACGACGGGAGCCGTGTTTGATTCCCACGCTGGCGGCCGACATGAAGACTCGGCTGCACACCTTACACACGTACTTCTTGTCTTTGCTGTGAACCTGTTGCGTGGAAACACACAATTACCCGTCAGTGATTTACACTCGGCACACGGCGGATTTACTGCCTCCTACTGGTGGCCATGCGTGCACTCACCAGCGTGTGCCTCTTCATGTGCTCCCTTCTGGTGAACTTTCTTGCCACAGATTTCACAAGGGTAGGGCCTCTCACCAGTGTGAGAGCGCATGTGCCTCTTGAGGATGCACTGGTGCATAGCAGAGAAACTGCAGTAGGGGCACTTGAACTTTTTACGGATCACTGTGAAGTCATTCACTGTAGGAACAGAAAGAGGGAGGGAGGAGAGAAAAGAGAAGAAAAAAGATTAATGTTGAATGAAGCTCATTTATATAAACCAAGACGTCACTTTTCAGTTATTACATTTAATTAGCGACATAGTCTAGCAATGTACCATCAATTCCCAGGGCCACCCCATACCCAGTCAAAGCTACAGTTACCCTGGCAACAGCTCTTCCTCCATACTAAAGCAATAAAGGCAAAGAGATACTATAAACACACGACACAACAGTCAGTCTGCCTCAGTTGCTCTAGAAGGTCTCTGCTATGGACAGAACAAAATAATATAGACAAAAATATAGACAGGAAGACAAACACAGACAATGACAAAAAGGCCGAAGGATGGGAAATAAAAACACACACACACACACGAAGGGAGGTTTCAGCGTAATAAAAACAAAACCAAATAGTATTAACGCTACCGTTAATAATACCACGTGCCAATCTTGTGTAGAGCTCAGGTAAGCCAGTTACCTCAAGGTCTAGACTTAAATGGTATTTAAGCCAGGTGAAGGGCATCCAAGTAAACATAGTGTGTGTGTATGTGCGTGTGCGAAGACGTACAATATATAACCACGAAATATCAAGTCTGGATTACACGAGCACGTGGGACACGCTGAACACATACACTGCACATAAAGGAGGGAGTCAATCACACGGTTAAGTGTTAAAAGCTATAAGCTATAAAATATAATTACCTCCATCTGCAAATCGACTTCTGCTCTGATTAAACACTTGACAGCACAACAGAAAAACATGCAAGTATCCATAAACAGCACAACAGATTTGAGCATCCAGATTGTTTGAAGAAATAATTTGATTGTGTGAATATGTATGTGACACAGACATTAAAAGAAAACGAAAATAAACACAGAGAAGTTTTCACAGTTTCCATACCGATTTAATTACAGCATAAAACTACAACAAAATCGCGTACAGTTTAAAAAAGCACATGTCTTTATACAGTACATGGATTTCTTTTCATTCTGTAAGATGAAATATCTTTCAATATTTACACATATTCCATCAAAAAAATGCTACAGCTCGTCATGACAGTATTTGTCCTTTGTCCTCAGTGTCTCGCTCTGCACAATTCCTGGTTAGATCCGGACTTTTCTGAACATGCCAACCGGTTCAGCTGCTGGTTAGGTAGCGTGTGCCACCTTAGAAATGGGATTTTGACTTTGGCATTTAGGGCGCCATGTGTTGGGTACATGTATCCTTGTTCCTTTAGATTATTAGCGGGAAACACAATTGGATGATAAACCACTTTACCTGAAAAAACGTCTTGTTGGAGGCGAATGGCGGAAGGAGAAAATCTTGGCAGAAATCTGTGTGAATTCACATCTTTTAGCAGTGATTTGAAGCCAGGATTCCCACTAAATCTGACATCCTGCAGGTTTGCGCCGTCCTTCACTACCTAACTTACCCCCCCACTGTGTCCTCCCATTTGCCTCCCTTAATCCCCCATTTTCTAGCTAATGGTGTGGAGGTGTGCACCGACAACCACAACATTATCAGTCGGCAGCAGTGACATAGCCAGGGTCATCTGATTTAAGGGGCATCTGCCCACCCCGAGTCCACACTTCAGGAGTCAGGGGTTAAGAAGGGTCGGAGCCGAGAAGGACCAATTACTGTCCTGCTGCAGCCACACTTGAAAACTAGGAGGCTTACAGGTCTAGGACGGTGGAGAGACAGAAAGAGAGAAAATGACACCACCCAACCCCCATGTGAGCTGCTCCGTTGTCTTTGCTGGCTTTGTCTGATCGGGAACATCCCCTCCATCTGCACTCATCTGACAGCACTGACTGGAGGTAATCACGTCAGACTGACAAGTGAGCATAAGCCTCGGCGCATCCAATCGGAGGTGGACCTGTAGTTTGTTTTCCATTTGAGCTACAGTTTAACAAAACTTCCACATCCACAAATTCTTTTATATATTGCATTGCATTGCGTTCTATGCCAGTTCGGAATATCTGTTCAAGCGAATCACCACTGACAACAGATAAGATCTAATTTGGGGTTTTACTCAGCTCTCGCTGCTGCAACACTTCAAAGTTCCTGCAGGTGGTGTGGTTGTGTGGGCTGTGAAGAAATAAGCACAAAACATCCCCCAGTAAAGCGGCTGACAGATATGCCTGAGTGTCTTTGTGCCCGTAATGCAGGGGTGGACACAAAGATAAAGATCTTTCTGCCTAAAAAGGAGAAAAGAGTTTTAGTCAGACTAGTGACTGGCGACACAGAGCCAGACAAGTGCTTTAGGCTGGAGAGGTGGGAAGATGCCCCCTGCTTTTCCACCCCGCACCACAGCAGGAAGTAATTGACCTGTTCACAGGTCCAGCCAGTTCTCACTAAAACTGTTAGCACACCCGGAAATTACCACACATAATTTCAGTCAGTGGTCTGTTTAAAATATTTGCTATTGCATAGCAATTGCGCATTTTTGAAATATAAAGTTGTGATAAATCATCCTTCAAAAATATAATTGAAAATTAAATTGAAAGTGTGTCTCTGTTTTGTTAAAATAAATTCTTTTTTGGCATGAACACGCGAGAATATGCTGCCGGGTTTAAATAAGTACGGCCTGTGGACCCACGCTCAGTTTTCCAAGTTGATGCTGCAGTTGTGATCATTGATTTTTATATCTTGCGAAAGCTGCCACAGTGGATGCATGACCCCACCCTGAGAAGTTTCTATACAAGCACCGCCCCCCAATACGCCTCCTGGCACTGCCCCCACCTGGCAGCACAGTTTAACATGCGTCGCCAGGTTTTTCTGGGTGCTAAAAGCCTTGGCACAGGCAGGACAGGTGTGTCCTCTCTCTTTGGAGTGCACGGAGGACAGGTGCCTGTGCAGGTCTGTGCGGTCTCTGAAGTGTTTTAGGCAGTAAAGACACTGCATCAGCTTCTTCTTATAATGGATGGTCTTCTCGTGACGGTCCGCATTGGACTTGAGGGTGAAGCTGGCAGGGCACTGGGAGCAGAGGTAGCGTGTGGGAGCATTCTCAGCTGCAGCAGGACGGTAAATAGACTGGTGAAGGTGGAGAGGTTGGTATGTGGGTGGGTGATGTGGCTGAGCGGGTTGGTGGTGCAAGCCCTGCATGCTTGGCCAGTCCAGGGACAAGGCCATCAAAGAAAGGGTGTGGTGGTACTCATGTTCCCTGAGATGCTCCAGGCTGCTGAACAGCCGTTTGCACAGGGAGCAGGCGAATCCCGTGAGGTCCAGGCAGCAGGCTCTGGCAGGACTCTGTCCCCTGATCCGGTCTCTTCCCTCAGCACCTTCAGCCCTTTAGTCCCTTTGCCAGCCGCAGACACTGAAGTAGGCACGGTCAAGCCACCACCACAGCTCCCGTCGCCCATCTGATCCCTCTCGACAGGACACTGGTCGCTTTCCAAGGCTGAGAAAAAGTGGTGAGAATAAAAGCGAGATTGAAAGTGAGAGAAAAATATAAAGTAGGAAAGAAGCCGACATACTTAAAAGTTCAAAGTCCTCATCATACCTGTGCTGTATTCTTTCCCATCTTCTTTATCTTTTACACTGTCCTGTAAGCACAAAACATCCCATTATGTCATACACATATTTATATAGTCTGTATGGAATGTTGTCTGGGCATGCACGAGGCAGGCAGGTGAGACGAGCTGTAAAGATAACTTTTTCCCACACCAAGAGACACGAAAACAGAAGAGGAAAAAAAGAAGAAAAACGCCAGGTCAAAATGGTTTAAAGACACAGATAAATTGTAAGACATTAGCAAGCAAAAAAAGAGTCTTGCCCGGTAAATAGCTGAGTGTTCCAGGATGTTGCTTTGTATTAGACACAGAATGAGCACTTAAGTTGATCTACAGTATTAATAATAACCCACCCTAGGGTCTTACCAAGGTGAAGCATGCACCCATTCCCACTTCTCTCCTTTCTATATCCCAGCTGAACTGTATCCTTCCTTCATCTACTCCATGCTCATGCCATTCCATCACCCCCACCATTTCCTTGGCCCCTACACTTCTCCTCCTCCTCCTCCTCCTCCTCCTCCTCCTCTTCTCTAAGAACAGAACACCATGCACTGGGCAAACAGATGGCTTGTCCGTAGAGATAGGGAAGCTTGTTGGGAGGCAGGTCCACTGAAATCAAACGCTGCTCCTAAACGCTCACCCGCGCACACAGCGTATACACACACACACACACACAGACTGGCACCACACTCACATCCACGCATGCTATGTTCACACACACACACACACACACACACTGAGCAGAACAAACAATTTCCTGGGCTGCGAGAGCAAACCTCTCATTGTCTACTAGTATTGATTCTACTCAGTCTCATCTCACTACCCTACCCGTTATCTGCCATCTCTAAGCACACGCTGCCATTGTGAGTAGATGTGTCACCTCTAATGTAACCACTATAAACTACGTTACCGCTAACGCTGAGCAAAGACTGCCGGCTCGAAGGTGAATTCGAGTCTAGCTATATTAAAAGATTATATGAAAGTGAGACAAGAGTGAAGAATTGGAAATCTGAAATGAAGAGAAAGTAAACAAAGCATAGAGAAGAGAAAGACAAACAAAAGGAAAAAAAGAAGACAGCATTTCTTCTCCAGTGTAGCAGGAAATATGCCAAATTCCACACAGAGAATGAGATACAGAGAGGGGGGGAGTGATGATCAAAACCAAAAGTTTTCAATGCTGGAAAATAGACCCCATTGACCCTCACCCACGCCACGATGTCACCAATCACTTTCTAGCGTCTGTCACCTCTCAACCCCCCTCAGTGTGTTTGCAGAAGCAGGATGGAGCTGCCCCCTGGATGCTCACCTCCACTGATTCTTACATGCAACAAACTTTTGTCTGGCTGGAGGAGTGGTACCCAGAGAGCAGCCTCCGCCCTAGAGCTTAAAGAGGCTACGTCTTCTTACCTCAGGCAAGGCGGAGGGCTCCGGGCCCCCAGGAACCTCATCCACTTCCATGTCCAACTCATCTGAGTGCAGCGGGGGTGCTCCAGCGCACAGACCGGGGGCCTCCAGGGGCCGAGGCTCAGAGGGGAGCAGTGGCGTGGGTGGAGTAGGTGGGCAGTGTGCCGATGTTGATGGTGATGATGACGGTGGCGGCGGTGGTGAAGATGATGGAAGATGAGGAGAAAGCAGAGGAAGAGGAGGAGGAGGAGAGGGAGAGGAGCCAGCCCCCTGTTTGTTATGAATTGTGGCCCCCGTGGCCCCTGGCCGGAGCGTGCTGCAGTAGTTGTTGGAGCGGAGCCCTGAGGAGCACAGGAAACGAGTCTCTACCACCCACTCACGTACAACTGCAACTCTGCTAGCAGCTGGCCACCAGAACACAACGGGAGAGAGTGGGCAGGGGGGCACACAGAGGCTGCCAGTGCTGCACTATCAAACACTATGGAGAGGGGGAGGAAAAAAAACTCTGAAGTTTCACTTTCCACCAGCCGAGGGGAAAGGGTTAGGGCTTCTCTACTCTCTTTCTCTCTCTTTTCCTTTCGCTCCTCTGCTCTCCTTCTCCTTCCACCCACATGCGTGCGCAGAGGATGGCAGCATGTGTGAGTTTTGTGAGAGTGTGTGCGTGCGCTGTGTGTGCGAGGAAAATGCATATAAGGAGAGGGCTTGAGGATCCTGTGTAGTGTGGAGGGAGAGTCTTTTGGAGAGGAGCCATCTTGCAGCTCAAGACTTTTTGTACACGCAGGGTAAAGGATGACTATATCGACCATGTAAGATGTTTACCAGCAACAAGTTAAGCCGAGCTGTAGGAAGAATTTTAAATTTCTTGCGGAGCCTTTAGCTCTCCATCGCTATTCACACAGAAGCTTTTTCTGCTACATTAATATCACCATTAGCTGGTACTGAGAGTGCATCTCTTTTCTTATAGTGCATATTAATCAAAGTCTAATGCATTGCAGACTATTCCGGACTGTGTGTGCGGATGCGAGTATGCGCAAGTAGTAGGCAGCGTTTTGGGGAATGTCTCCAGAGTTATGCAGTGGGTTAGCCATTCATTGCCCTCCTCTGCACAACGGACAGAATCGCACAACCATGAGACTCGACCATGGACAGATTCCTGGAATGTTCAACTACCGCGCCCGACACTCCCCACTCCCACCTACTGAGAACACACACAAGTGCTTAACTCCCCATCTCTTCTTCCCCACCTCTGGCAATAACGGGAAGAGCATTAAGAGGACGCAAGAAAAGGAGAGAAGGGAATGAGCTACAGGTGTCAGGGAGCATCTTATCAACAAATAGAGTTCTGGGAGTGTGTAGTTCTTCGGAAAGGATTATCATGGAATTTCTAAATGGAGTGGATTGGAAAGTTTCACTTCAAGATGTTGCAGAACTGTGATTTTTGCATTTTTCTTCGCACTGTGTTCAGTGCAATAGTTGTGTCTGGTGAACTATAAAGAATATAAATAACAGCAGGCTAAGAGAAAAATACAATTAAGTAGAGTAATTGAATTACTTACAAAAACACAACCCCCATCATCTCCTCCACTTGTTTTCAGAATTGGGTCAAGATCTATTAGGTTTGTTTGGGTTTAGGGAAGCATTGTAGGGTGATTGACAAATTGCCAAGAGCTAATCAACTAAAACTAGGTAAGTCTGTTATGAATAAATAGCTAAATAGGATTCCAAGGGTTCTCCATGACTGCATGACAAATAGGCTTAATGACGTTTTAGTAATAACTTCTGGTCAGTTTTTACTCCTTTTCTTGTTGGAAAATATGATGAAGCAAAGCAAACAGTGTATCTCCTGCATCTGGTGCTAAGAAACGTTTGCAAAAGTGCAGGAAAATCCCGGAATCTACATGTAAAGGTGGAATATGTTTAATGGAAAACACCACAACCAGATTTGAAGTTATTTCTGTCTCAGGTATCGACATGTGTCTTTGCACTGGCACTTACTTCCTTTACTACTGCATTTAAAAGGAGAGGCAGGGGCTTTGGCACAGCAAAATTTGACCTAAACTTTACGCCTGAAAAAGAGTGTGTTTCATCAGACTGACAACATTTGTGTCCCAATCATAAATAAAAAATGAAAGAAATCTCTGGAGCCAGAAGGAGCTACAGTCCCGAGTCAATTTTCAAATGCAGATTTAAAGTGATGAGAGCAAGCGGTGGAAAAGAAAGTTCAATAATGTCAGTATGATCCCTATAGTTAATTGGATGCTCTTTACAGCCGGAACACAGTGGCAATGTGGACAGGTGCGCGGGGATGGTCCGGCAAAATCCATTGTCTGGCATTGATTGTCTGACGCACAGAGGGAAAGCGGGGCCAAATCCCAATGATCTTAATTGGATTCAGGAGGCTGATTGACATACAGACTGGTTCCACTGTATTTTGGCATTCCACATGCTCGGAGGATGTAGGCCGTGACTCATGCAAAGAAGACCAAGGAGAGAGGAGCTGTGCATTTGAATCTCAAGCCCCGTCAACAACGTGAGGCTCAGATTGGTCTGAACCGCCAAAGAGAGAAATGTGTTTAGTGGGCAAACAGTGGAAAAGTAATGCTAAGTTTGGTCTGATTTCTTTGGGAAAAAATGTTTTATTACGCAGTTGGTTATACAGAAAAGAGAGAATGAGAGAAAAACGAAGAGGGAGGAAAGGCGCGACGGAAGCTCAGTGTCAAGGCCTTTTCCTGATATTCAGTGGCGACCTCGCTCTACCTCATCTCTGCCTAGATCAATACTTTCCCAGGATTTTAAAACTCAAATACCACAGCTGTAGTAAAAAAAAAAAAAGGGGGTAAGAGACAGCAGAGAGACAAACACGGAGGGACTGCAGGAGCCGGCCAGAAGAGGGAGGGAGTGAAGGAGAGTGTGAGGGATGAGTGTTAAGGAGGGGTGAAGGAGAAATAGAGGGAGGGATGGGATGAGAGGGAGTACAGGAGGGAAAAAAGGACAGGAAGGATGTTGAGCGGGGGTGAAGGAGAAGCAGGAGGAGGGAGAAAGAGGGAGGGAGGGAGGCAGGGAGCAGCGATCTGTCAAAGCAGGCAGACTTCTCCTCCGCCCAGTAATCTGAGGTACAGTGTTTGTTTATGTTCTGTCCTCATTTATACACAGGGACAGACCCGTGGAGGGAGGCGAGCTTGTTGGCCATCGCGACAAACCCATTTCCCCAACCCGTATTGTCTGGGGAATTCAAAATAGGGTTCGGCTAACCAAACCCCCCCGAGGTTTCTTTGGTGACAACTGAAATACAGCTGTAAGACTCATTCAACATGTTTTTTTTTTTCCAAGCAGGGAGCAAATGATTAACATTCTCTGAATTCTCCAAATCGCCTATTCATATAGTCAAGGCTGAGTATATGTGTAAAGTGCGAGTGTGTATCAAAAAGCCTCTTCTTCTTCTTCTGCTTCTTCTTCTTTTTCTTTGCAAGAGCTTGTGAGGCACGTCTATGTGTGTGTGACTGCATCTGATTCTCCTCTTTAAGCCAACAGAAACATCTCAATCCCACACACTTAACACTTACACAAAAGGGGTGATGTGATTTGATGTGCGTGTGTGAGCGTGTGCCCGTATATGCAACTGTGAACGTGTGTTTTGGTCTATTCAGTCTTGGCCCTGTCTTTTATTTGGTAGGTGAGTGGGGCTCAACTCAAAAGGCATGACTAGGCTTGGAGTTGTACCCTTCCTTTGCTTTTCTTCCCCTCACAAAGACAGGCAGAACTCGGGACAAAAGATCCAATTACTAGCCAGTAAAAGCAAAGAAACACAAACACACAAGTCTCTCTCTCACACACACACACACACACACACAAAAATGTGCCCACGCGGACATGGACTCAAGCAAATATACGCACACACACACACACACACAGATACACAAATGTACTGTAGACACACTGACAGTTTTAACATCCTCGCTGAAGGCAGTGAAAAACTCACTGAACAAAGAAAAAAAATTCTCTTGTAATATCGACAAAATAAGCACAAATACAGATATGTATTGATCTATAATTGCTATGGTGACACATTTTAGGTAACATAAGAGTTTCTCTTACTGCTGATCTGCTGAGATATGTAGAAATTCAAAGGGAGAAGGAAGGTTTTCAAAGACACAGAAACGTTGACATTCACATGTCACTACTACAGTCATACGTGACCACACAAGCCCAAACAAATACACAGTTGTCATCTATTTTATCGCGCATGACACCACATTTCTCAACGTAAATTGTTGTTTGGAGGAGTGCAATTTTATTTTGAAGGTGCTTTTAACAGCATGCAAAGGTTTCATCAGAAGTGCGTCATCATTTTTGGTGCTGAGCTACAGCAAGTAAATAATGTCTGAACAGTTGCTGCAGTTCTGCTGCGTTGTTTTGCTGCTGTGAAATACAACCGTAGACCGACTTATTCGCACAAAGAAACTGTCACATAAAACCAAACAAATTTTCTCACGACAGTGGGAGCGATCCCAGCAAAATGTTCTCTCACTGAGTCACCGCTGACTGGTCAGCATTGGCATTGCAACACAAACTTGTTACACACTCAAGTGGTTTCTCTCTCACACACACACACATGCATTTGTGCATTCACAGTTATCTGAATACACTGGCTGATGAGAGAAAAAATACTCTGCAGCAGAGGACACTCCTGTCAAAAGCAGTCAAGCCAGTCATGTTTTATGTCTCACAGGTGATCCCACGAGCAGGTACTTAAAAAGACTCTGGTAGATTTGTGTGTACTTGAGTTGTAAGTTGTGATGAGATGTGTCGCTGGTTGGTACGTGTGTAACAAACAGGGTGAGCACAGTGGTAGTAAATAGCAACTTACATGACAGGGAGTGTCCTCCTTTGGGCAGGTACTCGTACAGCAAGGGGTTATCATCTCCCATCATCTCAGCCCGCAGTGACAACAGGCTGTTCTTACTCATCAGTGCCGCCTTCAGATTGGCTACAGACGAGATTGTCCCACCTCCGGTCCCTCCCACGGCCTCCTCGGATTCGTTGGGACCCATGAAGCCCGGCTCTGTGGTGAGAGTCTCTTCCTGTTTGAGGAAGAAGTCGAGGCGTTCACCGCGGCTGTCTGAGCTGTTGGGTTCGGTCACGTCTGCCCCTGGATAGAGATAAAGTAAGACATGATGGGTGAGGCTCTTCTGCCCCTCTGCAGCCATTAAAGACTGATGTTCAAATGGGTCTGAAACAACACAAACTACCCTGTAGCTGGACAATGCTTCAAAGCATTTCACACAGCACTCCTCGTTTGAGGGAGTACGTGCTTCTCAAGGCTGAAAATCCTGCCGCCACTCTTGGATTAGTGAAACCATAAGAGAGAATGGTGGTCAAACTGCAAAAACCCGAACATTATATTTAAAAAGTTGTCACTTTGTCAATTTAAGGGCTTCACCTGACAGTGATAACAGCTCGAGCTGCCACAAAAAAAACACATTAAACCAATTCTTTCAAACCTCTCAGCCAAGTCATCATTTACACCCAGTGTTTTCTGTAGCGACTACCAACACGTCACCACTCTGATTCATCTCTTTCTCTCCTCAACTCCCTAACATACCTCATCATCACCAGTCTACAAAAATACAGGGAGATCATAAAGAGACAGTAAGAGAGAAAAAGTCAGACACAGACGTGGTGTGTGTGTGTGTCATGTCTGCGTGTGTGTGTGTGTTTTAGCCGTCACTGTCATTGAAAGCTCTGCATCTAGAGAAGCTGTCAGCAGCAGACATGTCGCTGGAGGTTCCACTGTAGATCTACAAGAGTGTCAGACCACATTGCTGACGACAGCTTCGCTCAATACTATTACACACACATACACACACAGGAGAACATGGACACACAAGCACGCTTAATTGACATTTAACTGATGACAGGTTGCTTTCTCTAACAAAGACTATGACAAAAATACACACCACGCACATCACTGACTTAGAGACTTTGAAAGAATGATTTGTCTACAAGGAAAACAAACATAGCCACAGGCTTCTGAGTGCTGATGCAGACTTGCAAGTTGCCTTAAAGGGGGGTGTGAGTGTAATTATGTGTGATTGTTCTGGACAGAAACCTTCTGACATCCTAATGTATAAGTCTATGGTTCCACAAAGGCCATCCAGTGACAGTTGAAATCTATGGGCAATAAACAAAGTGAAGACAGAAATGGGTAATGCGGGGGTGCAGAAAACAGCAATGGGTATAAAGAAAAATATAATTGGAGCATGAGAACAAAATAGCCCTATTGTCCATTTTAACTACAGTCAGGTAGTGCTAAGTGTTTCCTGTGCAGCCCAGTGCTCGTCTGCTGCAGGGGGAGTCAAGGTGACAGAGACAGTAGTTTGCCTCCACGTCTGGAATACCGATGGGTATACTGCCTCTTCACAGCTTACTGGGTCAACGTTGACCTCTCTCTCTCTCTCTCTCTCTCTCTCTCACACACACACACACACACACACACACACACACACACCCTGTCAGTCATTTTTTATCCTCAGTATAGATAAATGATCACAGATCAGATGGATGTATACACGATTTGTGCACATACACACAGCTCTGAAATGTGCAGAGATACAAGTGAGGACATGGGGAAGGATATGGGGCGTGACATACTGTACATGCAAAGTAATCAGAGACAATCAAGATACCAGCTTTAGGAAGATATTTTTAAAAGTGGTAGAAGGAGAAGAATAAAAAAAATGAAGAGGAGGCATGAACAGGGTAGAAAGAGACAGAGAGGGAAAAAATGGCTGGGGAGTGTAAAGCGGGGGTGTGAAGGAAGCACGGTAGATACAAAACACACACACACACCCCTCAATCCACCCGCACACACACAAACACACACAAAGTTAATTAAGGAGGGGGTGTAGGGGTTGGCGCAAGGGGCACGAGGTGCAGGAATTCATTAGAGCTCTGCCCCCTCCTTCAGTGGGCAGCCCAGCACCCACAGGAGTCAATCAATAACATAGATCTGCTGTTGGCCAACAACAAACACACACACGCACAAACATACACACACACACACACGTATAAAGAGAAAAGAGAGGCAGACAAATGGAAGGAGAGGAAGTGAAGGAGAGAAAGAAAAGAGGGTCACCTCTGACCCTCATCTCCCGCCACTCATCTGTTCATTGGACGAGTGAATGACCCCTGACCACTTTTCCCCGCATCCTCTGGACATGTGCATCTACAGATGGAACATGTCCACCCTCCTCACACTCATAACAGTAACAATGCTTCAGTCACACACACGGTGCAGATTAAATGGAAGAGTTATGGAAAACCGATTGCTTCGTGATTTCTTTGCAGAAAACTGTAAAAACTCTGTCTTTTACTGAAAAACGTGAAATTATTTTATATGTTTTACCCACTGGAGAAGGCTTACCCCTATCCACTCCACACCCTGTACCGTTTACTGTATCCTGCTTTGTGAGGACTTATCCACATCCCAGAGACTAAGTGTGAGATGTTAAAAATCAGTATTCAGCTGACCACAAACAGGCTTCCGCACACTATAATATGAATATATACATAATCCTGCTTTAGTTAAGTAAGCTTTTTCAGCCATGCGTAGATGGTGTGTTACTTAAACCTCGTCGTTTTCTGACAGATAAAATCATTTACCACACCAGAAACAGTCGCACCTAATCCCATGCACGCAGTTTATGGATTTCATCATACGTGTGCTGGATTTCACTGAGGATTTGTAGACACACATATTGTTTTTCAACGCAATAGGTTTATCTGGAGTTTTAGACACACTGCGCTTACATCATTCCTTTGTGCATATAAGATAAGTACTAACATACTGGTTGTCATAAGACAACCTATGAATTGGTATACAGTTTCAAACGGCACGGTCAGATCCAAAACAATACAATTTTCCTCATCTTTTTTCCCTCTTTTCTTCTGCCTTTACAGTGCAGTGGTCTCTGTACAGTGAAGGGAATTTTCATTTTCCCCTTCATAAAAGAGTCCGAATAATTTAGATTTCTGCTTTCTGAAGAGATCCTCCGTTTAATTTGGTTGCCATGGTAGCCAGGCACCCTTGGCTTCAACATTTATGCTAAATAAAACCCCCTTTTAAAAGGAGAGACAAATATGTGGAAATGGTGGTTCTCTTTGTTCGTGTGTGTGTGTGCGTGTGCGTGAGTGATGCTGCAAGCTATGTGGGGGCTTGAGTGGGAAAAAGCAAAGGCGGAATAAGACTTGCCTTGGAATAAAAGATGTGTGTGTTGAACTATACTTCAAATGTGTTGAGAGGGATACTGCATTTATCATCCATTGAGAGAGTTACGGCTAATGGATAGAAGATACAGTTTTATGTGCTGTGGTTGGAGGCTGTGCTGTATATCTGAGTGAGAGTGTGTGTGTTTCAAAAGGGGAGTCGTGTTGTTAGAGAACGCACTTTGACGCAGTAAAGAGGAGGCGAGAGGAGGCCTGAAAAAGGGAGGCAAGGGTCAGCTGATCCAGTTTGACCTCTGATCTTCTGTTCTGATTGCGCTCAAGGAGTGTGTCCCTGTGTGTATGTGTGTAAGTGTATCTCAAAATATGCCTGAGTGTGTGAGGGAGTTTCCATTTTCTAAAAATACAGGTTTCTAATAGATAAAAGGGTGAAAGATAAACTGATGCACATGCACTATTTGCACACACACACACAACCTGGCTGTTGGTGGACACACTCTTTTAACACCTTCAATCACACACACACACAGAGACTTACACATACACACATGCAACTCACCACGCCTTCAAATCAACAGAGACAGTAGCCAAACACAATGGAGAGAAAAAGTCCAGGGTGGTTAAGCAACGAGTTACTGAGGCTTGTCGACCACAAGAGAGCTGTCAGAGAAGAAAGTAGGGCTTGTGTGCATGTTTGAGTATGGGAGTACAAACAAAGAAGAAAGACTCTCTCACTGCGTATCTCTGTGTGTATGTGACAGAGAACGACACAGAAAGAAGCCTTGCCCCAAGTCAGCTCGGTTAATGGCTCGGCGGGCCCGAGGTCGAAAAGGACGAGGCATTACAAGAGCTGTGTTGTCACAAGACTCCGCTGCTCGCCATATTGTCTACATGACATTACAGCGACACGCTTCCAAATGAGAAAGTCTCTCCTTTACCGTTCTGTTTCTCCACAAACAGCTCCACACGCTGCATGTGTGATTAGTGCGTGTTTGTCCTCGAGTGGACAAAGAGGGGAGGGAAGGTGGAACTTGCTTCCTCAGCATGCCAGAGTTTGAGAGGGTAAAAAAGTAATTTCAGCTGAGAAGGGGGAGTGAGGCACTAAAACAGCTCAAGAATTCAGAGGCAATTTAAAAAGCAGTGTGGGAGAGGGGAATGAAAAAAATGCTGGGTTAAAAAGGAGGGAGGATGGAAAGTAAAAGAGATTGTTATTCTCTCTCTCGCTCTGTCTTCCTCTCCCTTACTTGCTCTCCCTCTCTGTTGTTTTTAGGGACTAGCCGGGCCACAACCTCCAGGAGAGATAGTGAAGGGTGGGTGGTGCTGGTGGTGGTGGGGTGTGTGTGTGTGTGTGGATAGGGAGGGCAAGCATAAATCAAGCAGAGCCTGAAGGCTTTAGAGCAGGGAGGGACAGAGGGAAGAGAGTGGTAAAGGACAGGGAAGAGAGAGACAGAGAGAGATGATGGTGCTGGTGGTGCTGGTGGTACTGCTGGGGGCTCGGAGAAAAAGAGAGAGTGTGGGTGGAGGGGAGGAGAGGAGAGAAGAGGAGCACAGCGATTGCAAGAGTGGTGGGGTGAGAGGTGGACTGTGGGGTGATGGAGTGTGGGTGGGTGGGTGAGTGAAGGGGAGTGAGGAGAGGTGAGGGGGAGGTTACAGAGGCTGTGGGAGGGAGGGTGGGTAATGATGGTGGGGGTGAGCGAGCGAGCGAGCGAGTGTGTGAGTATGTGTCTACTGTAAGCCAACAAAATTTAAAATGCTCGGTCAACATTAAGATGGCAACGCTGCATGTCTGAAAGATGCAATTAAACACAAGGGCGACGGGCCAGTAGATGTAAAGCCTGTCGCCATCTCCGCTTGTCTTATTACCAACATAATAACCTTCACTTAGGTTGTGCAAAATAGTTCACAGGAAAAAGTTGTTGACCAGGGATGATTAGACCCTCATCTTTCCAAAGGTTTGCTAAAGTGGCGCAGTGGAATTCACCAGCACACCTGTAAGTGGGACCAGGGCCAGCAGTGGTTCAGTTGGAAGAGTGGTCGACCATCAACCGCAGGGTTGGCAGTTCATGGCCTGTGGTTGGCTGTCCATATGTCCAAGTGTCTCTGGCCAAGACACTGAACCCCTCCAACTGCCAAATGCCCATCCACAGCCGCTGAAGTTGCACAAGCCAGTGCTCTCTGAGCACTAGCCCCATGCACTCTTTGTAAAATTGGCAAGAGTTGCCTCAGAAAGGACTTGTGCATAGATACACCGATCAGGCAAAACATTATGACCACCTGTGCAATTTAGTGCAATCCAATACAGTTCCTCTGCCATGAATTCCACTTTTATAATTTCTCAGGTTTTAGGCTGAAACTCTCGGAAAGGTGATATTTCTACTATGTGTTTATTACTGAGGCCAAAGTATTGGATTGCATAAATTACAGGTATTCATAATGTTATGTCTTATGTGTATGTGATTGAAGGTATAAATCATAAACCTTAGTGGACAATGATGTCAAAGCTCAAAAGACAACCCTCTTTCCCCTGTAATCATCTTTGTAATAACTCATCAATTATATTAAAATTGTATTTATGTTTAATTTTGGTGAGCAATTTGAGAAGTGTTTCCGCACAGAAGTGTAGGTTTTACCTAGTTAAGTGGTACTGATCCAGGATTAAACTGCTACTTTATGGTAGTTAGATTAGGTGAACGAACATCTGTCTGGCTCGTTATCAGATCAGTGATGTGCATGTTTGTTGATTCGAGCTGTAAAGAAAACAAAAAAGATGATAGTTATCCATTTTCCCACATTTGAGGCTTTCTACGTGTACTACGACTGAGACCTACGATTTCAAATGAAGTGTGTCTTTGCTTTTTAAAATTAATTGCAGTGGTGTGGATGTAGTCTCAATGAGGAAGTGAATGAGTGAAAGGGGGGAGGAAGAGAGGGAGCGGGTGAGTTCGTGGGGGATGGAGAATTGCAGGGCTCAAGGTAATCTGGGGAGTTAATGCAGCTTAGAGGGACTGAGAGGAGTGGGAGGGAGGTAGAGAGAGAGAGAGAAAGAGGGAGAGAGGGGGAGTGATGGCAGACGGAAAGAGAATATAAAAATAATAGGGTCAGCAGGGAAAGAGGGAGAGAGAGAAATAAATGAAGATGTATCAGAAACAAAAGCCGAAGCAACTAAGGGGGGGAGAGAGAGAGAACAGGAGTGCAAAAGCTGGAAAGATAGGAGAGTGGAGGGGGAGAGAGTGAGCCGAGTGAGTGTGTGAGATAAAGAGTGGGCTAATGAAAGGTAGGGTGAGGCTGAGCGAGTTGGCGGGTAGGAGGGAAATCGACAGAGAGAGAGTATGAGCGGGGGAGAGGTCTGCATGGGGAAAGAATGCTGGGTGGGGAAGGAAGGCAGACACGCAGGGCTTTGTGCTAAAAGCAAAGAGGGAGAGAGATGGAGAGATTGAGAGACAGAGAGACAGAGAGAGAGAGAGAGAGAGAGAGAGCAGTTATGTCTTGGCTTTATGCACAGGGGAGGAACTGGTGAGCGGGCACGAGCCCAAAAGCCCCGTCCAGCCTGGTCCAGGGTCGCATTTGAAGGGTGAGGTGGGAGACAGAGTGGTTGAGAGCAGGGATAATGGAAAGTGGAGGAGGAAAACGACGGAGTCTCTGGGTGGGGATGCTGCACGGTGCCTGTGGGTTAACACACTCACAGCACAGACTTACACTGACCAGCTTCGAGGCTCAAGGCAACTAACTAACCAGAATTGCTTCTTAAGTGCTCCCAAGAAATTAATTTAGGACAAGTAAACAACGATGAAAATATTGCCAACTGGACAAGGAGCAGTGGGTTATGAAAGGAAATCAGTTACACGTTAAGACATATATAATTGGGGTGTGTTCAGCAAAAAAGGCATTTTTAACCGGCAGAAAAAACTCAATCTTAATCCCAAATTGAATGTTCTACATCTGTATCGTCACAAATTTTTTAAGTGACCTGAGATTTGTCATGTATGAGTATATAATACTTATCTCTTTGATTAAACATTACACGGTAAGTGAGTTACCTCCACTGATCTTGCAGCTTTGATGTTATGGCCAAGATAAATCCCGGATTTATCACATATATCTCACATAAGTGTGCAGAGCCGACTTCTTAATAATTGATTTGTTTGGTCTTCTTAGACATTAGCACTGTGACATGATTGAGGGGATCTCTTACAAAACCATCAGGCCAAACTCCCTATGCAGCATAAGGCAGATCAATGTGCACGAATTAAAAACAACTGCTCTTGTTTCAAGAAAACTTAGGAAACTGATTGATCTGTATAGGAAATGGGTTGAAACTGTCTCGGAATAAATGGGTGGAAGCATGCAGCAAAGCAAACACGAGCTCTAATGTCCTCAAATATTTTCCAATTTTGATATTTTGACATTTTCCAGACTTTTGTTAGGATGAACAAAGACTTGATAAATTGACCACTGAAGACCCCTCGTTAAATGCACAAAAACACAACACAGCTGTGCACTGCAAACACACATAACAGTCACTACAGGTGGGATGCAAGAAGACGACCAGGACAAGAGGTTCCTTGACAAACAGCCAATGTCACTGTGCTCCGTCCACAGAGAGACACTTTTGTGAGTAGGGAGCAGGGGGTGTTACGTGTTCTCTGGTGAGCATTAGCGTGTCGTCGGGCTGCCCAGTGAACAGAGGCTATTGCCCCTCTCGCTGCTCATCTCTCCCATCTCATAACATTAAGACTGTGCCTCTCTGTGCTTGTATCCTTGGCAACCTGCCTCCAACAATGGAGAGAGTCTGGCCTCAGCATGGGAGGAGTACGGTGCCATGGAGAGAAAAAGCAAGGGCGAGGGAGATAGGGGGAGATGGAAAGCTGGCAGAGAGACTGGGCAGACAGGGAGAGTGAAGGAACGAGTCGTGGTGTTTGCTGTGTACAGACATGTGGATCAAAATGGGGGTTAGAGAGGGTTAAACATAGGAAGGAAGTGAGACAGATGAGATATAGGTGAGGGAGCCAAACCTGTGCAAGCTGTGAGCTTAGTGTAAGTGGATCAGTGGAGATCTGTGTCATTCTCGAGCGGACAAACATTGGACGGATCTCAAGACCAAGGCAGGACGAATCTGGACCTTGAACCTCACACCACAAGCCTTCATGAGCCTCTCAGAAGTCCAAAGCCTGCAAAGATGCCACTGAAATAGAAGACGGCCCTGATGCAGCTCTAATTCTATAATCAGAGTGGTGGCGCTGCAGCCATGATGGAGTCGATTGTGTCCGATGGTCACATTATATAAAAAGTTTAAATACATTTTTAAATGTTCACTTGATTTGAAACATTACGAATCCCTGTAAACGATTAATAGGTTTCATGACCTCGGCAGTCACAGAATCCTTTTTTGCTTGTGAAACCACTGCTTCTGCAGGGGAAGATCATGTGGAGACTAAATTGCCACAGCGTGTTACCTCTATGGCTATGATATGAATAAAAAGGGTATGAACAGTAGAAGAGCATGCTGTGTGCAGAGAGGTGGACACCACAGAGAGGGACGCCCGCACACTACAGAGCACTGTGTTCATCTTCTCTTCTCCCGCTGCAGTCGAGTCAAGCCATTCAGATTAATTGCTTATGATCAAATCAGCAGAAGCTGTGCAAATTAAAGAGCAGGCCACCCCACTACCCCCCTTTCCATGTCACTCCTCCTCCCTCGTCTCTACTCCCCACTGCCTCTTCCCTAGAGCCAGACCCAGTGGACACTGCATGTGATGAGCCCCGGAGCTTATTCGAGGCTACAAACGTGTCATTTCCTCTCTCCCCAGAGAGGAACATAGAGCTTGGACAGAGCTAGAAATGGAGCAAGGGGTCAGTCAAATAGTGCAGGCACATGCACACACATGCAACGCTCAAAGCCTTGCATGGTCGTGCGCACGCACACACACAAAACACACACACACAGCAAGAGTTAGTGCCCTAAGCAAAACTGCTGATATCTCACCCTGGTTCTCAAACTGCTCTTCTCCCTGCTTCTCTCTCCCTCTCTCATTAAGAAACCATTAGAGAGAAGGGCAGCATGAGACCACATGACCCCTTCATAACCCCTGTAACACACCCCTGAAAGGGAGAGAGGATTAGAGGGAGGGAGGTAAAGGGGAGGGAGAGAGGGGCAAAAGATACAAACAGAGTCAAAAAAACGAAAGGGGAGGGAGGGAGAGATTGGAAAGCGAAGAAAGGTGGTGAGTCCACGACTGAAAAACTGAAAAAGGTGACCAAGCAACAGGGACAGATGAGCTGAAAGATCTGAAATCATGTTTCTAAATTTTATTTATCCTACAGTCTGAACTCTGCCTTTACAATGTGGTAATTTCTGTTTCCAATGCAGTTTTTTTTTGTGTTTTAAGTGACTGACAGATCACATAACAGCCATAATGGAAAATGATACAAGACATTTTTGAACGTGATTTACAAAAGGTGGCTGACTGCAAAAGGTGACATTATCTCACTGTACCGGCAGCTCTTTTTCACTTGCTCTTGTAAAACATTTAACAGCTCAGATGAGATGATTAGACTTGCAGTTTGTGTGTGTTCAGTGGAAGGATAGCGCGAAACATGGCCGATAAAGGAGGTATGTATGAGTCAGAATGGAAGAGAGAGGTAGAGAGGCGTGTGATAAGTGCGCAGTGACTTTAGAAGAAGGGGATAATTTGGGAGTGGAGGGGAAGACGGCTAGGCTGCTTCCTTAGTCGGACACAGGAATGTAGAACGGGCGGATCCCTGTGTGTGTGTGTGTTTCTATGTTTATGTGTGTGTTTGTGCCAGACAGAAAGCCCTAACCCCCACAGACTCCGGCTCCACTTATCAAGGCCTGAAAAGAGGGGTATGGAGGGGGAGAGAGGGGAGAAGGGTCTTGGTGTCCTGCACTATCAAACCACCTTCAACTCCCACTGCTCCGTTCTACCCTCCTGTACAATGCACACAGAGTGAACCTTGAAGCTGGGTGTCTCTCAGGCCAGAGGAACTATGGGAAGGCCAAACAGTCTAACCACAGAAAGAAAAAAAAAAACTGCCAGGGTCACAGACAATTACACCATACACACATGCAAACACATACTCTGTCTCCCTACCTCTCTATCTCATATGCTTCCCCACACACACACACACACACACACACACACACACACACTTAGAACAAACTCTGAAACTTCTTCCCTTACCTTTCACCACTGAAGGAGTCACTCTGAATTCGGATCAAGGCCATTAAATGATTTTCTTCATCAGTCTCAACTGGTGAATTAGTGTTTAAAAAACAAAAACCTTGTGGTGGGAGGTCCAACCTGAAACATACCTGTGTCCCATTTTATACTTTCAAATACTGACTTATGAGGGTGGGGACTGAGGAGAGATAAAGAGGAGCTCAAGTGGATCAGATTAAGTTATTCTTTGCATGCTGCTGCTGAAGCATATGAGGGTAGTCAGGAGGAAAGAGTTGCAAGACGATAGGGCCGAGTAAGGAGGACACAATGAGGAGAACAAGCAGGGAGGCGTTCTGGGGCAAAGGGGTTGGGGAAGACAGCAAGAACAAAGGATTTTTGGCCTCCTTTTATAAAACCCGCATCATGTTTGATGACAAAGAGCAGAGGATAGAGAGTCCTGACATCACTTCCAGACTAGCTGTTGTTTGTGTCTGAATACAATCTCTCAGTTAGGGGTTCTTTCATCTGTCTTTTAAAGACAGTGAAACATCCAACTGAAGTTAAGCTAAATAGAAGCCTAATAAAGCAGGACAGTGAACCAATAAAACGTTGGGTGTCAAAAACAAAAACAATAAGCTGAGAGATGCCAAAAGAGCAAAAGTCCATGTCATTCTCTAGACATTTGTTACCACAAGTGTCCCCTTTCTGATTATCATAACTCACACTAGACTTTTATCAGTCTGTTACATTGGTGAGTTTGGACCTTTAATGTTTTTTGCCTTATGGGAAATGATTCATATAAGGTTGCAAAACACACACAAAAACACAATATAACCCTGTGTCAAAAAATCTAACTTCCCTGTCAAAGCAAATGTAATGAATCACATGCAAAACAGTTGAGTAAAACTGCTGTGAACTTTTTTTTTTTTTGGTAATTTGACTTATTAAGAACATCAGTGTGATTCTGAAGTACGTTTCTGACTTTCAGAACAGAACCTGGAAGTTCCACTTTTACATAGCAAAGAGACATGGATCCTAGTGATGTAGAGGAAGTGTTACCCACAGCCATGTCTTTATTTGAAGCCCATATACTCAATGTGAAACCACACAAAGACACACATACTGTACTGTACAGAAGAAACGGCCGTAGCTCCAGCGTACACGATGAGTAAAAACAGAAGTGACAGGGTGAATTGATGGGATGGAAAGGAAGGCCCAAACAGACAGAGGGAAGGAGTGATGGAGGAGAGAAGGAGGGGACAAATAGTTGTGAAGGACATTGTGTGGCTTCCAGGACTGTCTTCAACGCCTCTATAACTATCAAACCCAAAAAGAATCTCACACACACACACACACACACACACACACACACACACACACACACACTTGTGTATGTACACAGCCCAAGCCATAATTGTCCCCTGTGGTGATTTTGGCCTCTCCCTCTTAGTTTCTCATTGCTGTTGGCCAACTCTTCTGTATCTTTAACACTTCCTTTTTTTTCCTGGTTTCAAAACGAGGAGGGGGGTTTGTCACAAGAGAAGGAATGAGGGACGGAGGAGAAAGAGAAAGGAAGGAGGTGTGGAGGGGTGTGACAGCAGAAAGGGGGAATGAAGGGAAGCAGGGAAAGAAGAGAATGAATGTGTATGAGGAAGGAAGACTTTGCCCTCCAGCGGGAACACTCCCACGATTGTGTGCACACTTATGTGTGCATGCACATGTGTGTGTCTGTGTGTTTGTGTGCGAGCTGCACCTCAGCCAAACCGACACACCCACAGGCTGTAGACCTCTATATCCTGTTCGGGTTGTCCGTTTGTCCAAACATCATGCACCTCCCACCCCCTCCTCCCCCCCTCTCCCCGTTTCTAACTGGTCTGATGGGGTAGAGGCTGCTGAGGGAGTGGGTATGGTAAACAGAACAAAGGCACCTTTCTAAAATAAACAGACCGAGAAAGAGGAACTTCAGGTCGACTGAAAATGAGAGAGAAAGCGAGCACAGATCCTGCCATGGGTTTACTGTAAAGGTTAAACTTCATGAAAGTTACTGTTTCTGCTTCTCCCTGTCAGTCAGACTGCCACTTTGCTCTCTCTCTCTCTCTCTCTCTCACACACACACACGCACACACACTTTACTTTTTTTAGTATCCTGGTTGCTTGTGTTCAACTAAACACTTGGTAAATGCGTTGTACAGTGTGACACATTGAGCCTCAGTGAGCTGCCAGGCTCACAGGTAAAGGGCCCATTACCAGCTGTTACTGATGAGGGAGGACAGAGGCATCCTAACTCACGTCAAATCACAAGCCTCATCACAGGAACAGGAGGAGGCCTAGTATGGAATATGTTAAGTTTTTCTCCTCTTTCTTTCTTTTTTTAAAGAACAATTCCCGATTTTTTAAGGTGCCCATGAGGCTAACACATGTGACCGAAGGTACGAGGCGATCGACTTACTGCTGTAGATGGAATCCAAATTAAAACTCAAACCAAAACTAAAAACCTGGTCACATTTAAAAACTGTCTGTACGTCCATGTGAATAATGGAAACAGGAACTGGTAATAGCTAATTCGGCATACTTTTAATGCCGCCAATTTGAAAGTCTAAACAAACGGCAAAACTAAAAAACCAAACAACAAAGCTGAAGTTGTAGCCCACAGCTAACTGACTCATAGGCATCGATCTACTTCCTGTTTATAGCTCCCAAACCACTATAATAATAGAAATGAAAAACTCAAAAATTCTTATGTTGTATTATCTATATTTTTTTTAGAGAATGGGGTATTGTGTGACATACATTCTAAAGTTCCTAAGGCATCTTTGTTTTCCAGCTTTGAGCATTAGAATATATGACTGAGAAGAGTTTTAGAGAATGTTGAATATGTGTCTGATCTACAGAGTTAACCGCAGCCATTAATATATCTGTGTATAGACATTTTGGGGTAGGTGATGGAGTGTGATGTGGGGGTGGGGTTTTAACTGTGGGGACACTAATACCGTGAATGTTGAACCACAAAAACCTCCTGACCCACCCACCACTGCACCATGCCAACAGGACATCCTGTCAAGATGCATTCTGGGTAGTTTAATTCTTCGACCTGAGTGATCAATGCCAAGAGATGTGTGTAAGTGCAGACACATATGTTTTCAAGTGCAACGTAGCAATGCAATGAAGTGCCCCGTGCAAATTATTTTAGGGACACATGCATGTGTTTATATTTTAATATTTAAGTCAGACGGTGAATGTGTACAATGTGTGTGGGCTGTGGCGAACTAAAGAACACACATGGGCCCAACCCAGGTACACCCAGGGTGGGATGGCTAATCTTTAACCCTAACACGCATACACACAACACACACACAAGCACGCACACACACACACGCCTTCTCCTCCTCATCTCCACCCAGCAATCCTTCTCTGTCCTGTTCCAGGGGCAGGAGGTGGAGAGGTGGGGGGTGCTGACGTTTTGGAAAAAAGCCACGGTCAGTAGTGGGGAGGGGGCAGCTTCCTGTCCAAAATGGCTCTTGTAAAGCCAGAGAATTATAAATAGAGCAGGTGTCAGTATTGAGAACTGAAAAAGAGAGTGCTCTGAGAGAAAAAGACAGGCAGCAAGAGTGTGAAAAATTGTGTGAATGTGTGTGTGTGTGTGGTGTGATGGCGTGGTGGAGTAGGAGAAGGGGCTTTTAGCTGGTGGACTGCCCATAATGTCCAGCAGGATGTGAGGTCATATGACAAAGATGGCTGGTGGGTGGTGAGAAATGGTTGGTTACCACGGTGATAATGGAACTTTTTTTTTTACTTGATGGGGACCGAACAGGAGGTTGACATGAGAGAGAGTCACAGAAATAAGAAAGAAGAAAGAGAGAACACTATATTAGTCTTTGCTCCTAAAAGAACAAAAAAAGCATTCAACCCCTCTTTCTGACACAGTTCACAAGGGGGGAAATGACTGTGTATGCGCGGTGGCAGGGGACAAGTAGGGGAAGGAGAGGACGGCGGGGAAACTGAGGGAGGTGGGGTGAGAAGGCCACAAAAGTCAATAGGGGGAGAGGAAAGGACTGAAATCATCTGTGCAGTCAGGGGACAAAGAAGCAGAGCAAACAGGGGGTGGGGGAGACAGAACAAGACGCAGAGAGAGGCCTGGAGTACAAAGACATTGAGAGACGGAACTGATAATAGACTGACTGTGGAAAAAGTGAGAACGATGAACCAAGAGCCACAAACATAAGAAAAGAAAAGCTGTGAATATATTGGAGAAAATGCAGGAGTAGAGGCCTCAACATGATGTAGTTTTCTAACCCGCAGCATGTCAAGCACCAAGCCATGAATAAAGGGGTTAAAAATTAAGTCCACACAGTCTGAAATATTAAATCTATTTTGGTTTTTAATGAAGGAGGAGTGAATTAGGGAGGAAATATGAGAGTAGATTATTAAACCAAGAGCGAGTAGAAGGGAGAGAAAAAGTGGAGAGGTGTGCGAGGGGTGAGGGGGTTGAAATCTGTTCACGGTGTTTTAAATATTAAACCTATTTCAAGTTTAATGAAGTGCAAATACTATGGGGAGAGTCTTAACTGGAATACAGAGAGGAAGGGGGCGAAAGGGGGATCCGATTCATTATTTCAAGTGTTCACCTTTAGACTGCCGAGACTTAGGGAGAGGAGCGCAGGGAGAGAGAGACAGAAAGAGAGAAAAAAGTGAGAAAGTTTATGCGGAAGTGCAAACTAGAGGGCAGTTTTAAGAACGTCTGTCTGCGGGCCCCAGGTGAGTCCAGGAGGCTGCGCAGCTCCCGAAGATGAAGGTCTAACCTTAAACAAGCCAAAACATGCCGCGCTAAGTGCAGCACTCACATGCTCACATGAATAAACAGGACAAGGTTCTATGGAAAAATGTTTTCACTCTTCCACTACATCTTTGTGGGCATGTGTGTGTCTGTAGGCATGTGTGTATTAGTGGTTGAGGAGGGGAAATCTGTGGCCACATGGCGGAGAGGAAGAGAGTCAGATAAAGATGTTCGGATTTCAAAAAAGATTCTCGATGTAATCAATGTGCAACAGCTAGAGGGAAATGGAAAGAACAACCCACGTGTGATTGAACTGTTCACGTCTACATAATCAGATGCTCTAAGCTGTGTGTGTGTGTGTGTGTGTGTGTACATCACACCGGCCATGTACTGGATTGCCAAAATCCCCCAAGCTGCCACTAAAGGTCACTGTGTGTGTGTGTATGTATGTTTTTTTAATACCAGCGAGAAAAACAAACAAAAAGTATTTCCAGTGCTGTTATTATGTGGGATAAAGATCAAGTTGGTGTTTGCCCCAAGTATAAAGGGAGTAGGAAAGAAATCAATCATTAGCTCGTGTTTTCACTAGACTTCTTCTGCATGTTAGTGAAAGTGCCAAACAGTGAATTAATTCAGCATCCAAAATGACAAAGGAGTGACACCTGTAAAATAAATCAATGCACTGAAGCTAACAGAAATGCAGCTTTTTTGGGTGGAACCACAGATTTACAGTTTGAAAAATCTCTATGATAAAAACTTTATATTTATATTAATCATTACCTTACTTTTCTTAAATAAATGGCTCCTTTATGATGTCTGGAATCTTCAAGGAACTCAAATGTCAGTAAATAGAAGAATATTTTAGCAAGGGTGTAACCAGTCTTGACATATTTAGTTGTCATAGTTATTTATAAAATTCATTAAAGTTACTAAACCTGGTCAAGGTATAAAGCAGTGTTTTGCACTGCACCTCATTATTTTCTCTTTAGTATAATACATATTTTTTCTTTTCTTAGACTATTTTTTTAGTATATATAATATCAGAAACAAGTGAAAAAAGGCAGACATTTTAATTTAAAGATTGCTTTGCACAAACAATATTAAGCTTTAAAGAGAAAGAAGAAATAGCCTGTCCCCATGCTGTAAAGGGTAAAACAAGCAAAGGTTTGACATTTTTGGATGACAAGTGACTTATTAATAATAAATTGGTTATCAACATTTCAGATAAATTGCTTTATCCTGACTGATCGAGTCATTGTTCCAACACTACGTGGATCTGACATGATGCATCCAAGACAAATATACTGAAATTACTGTTTTTTTAAAAAGCTTGACTGCAATTTTTAAACCGCTGTGCCTTTGATTTGCAGATGTTTTCTAATCCAGGTCTGGATGAAGCAGTGAGGGCAAACTAAAAATAATTTTAGGTAATTATTTAAAGGTGTACAACATAAGCAGAAAGGAGAAGCGGAGACTATTTAAAACTCAAATTTGTCACCACTAATATAATATTTTGCAGAAAAAATATATGCACGTGATCAGATCATAGGGACGCAAGCAGTGCTGATTTCTTTTTTCCCAGTTCACATGTAACATGGTATCAAATATTTGTGTCAAGGTAAGCATAAGATAGTGAGATCAAGCATTAGCGAGACAGAGAAAAGGAAGTGGAATGCTTAGTGGCCTCAGTAATGACATCAAGTGAACACAGCAGATGTTTGCAAGGGAAAGAGATCTGAAGAAAACAAATCCTAATTCCTAAAGCTGTGTATGTCAACACAGGGACACGGTATTTTTACACAAACGCTTTGAAACGGCTCTGTGCTAATACACTGATCCTTTACACCACCATATGTTATCCTTATATTACACAATAATCCACAGTCAGGCTGCCCCTGTGCTCTATGTAACATAAGCATGTCTAATAGTAAAGCGTGGACAAGATCACAGATGAAGGAGAGCAAGAAAGAGAATGGGTGTCTAGGCACTTCTCATCAATAAGGAATGAAGCAATTAAGCTAATCTCAGACTGAAGGTGCCCTTTCTCCTTTCGTACCTTCCATATCCATTCATGGAAAACAACAACTGGAGTTCATGGAACAACAGGCCCAGCACAGGTAACCACCCCTAAACTTAATGGCAGAAACAACCCAAACCACTGACCCTGGACAAAGAGGATCATTATACTGCCAAAATGATCAGTTGATTAATCAATAATAAGCCTGTTGGACAACTCTGAACATTTACGGTGAAAGTGTTTTAGTATTTCATAGTCAGAGACGTAATCAAATAACTGATCGGTCATTTATTACTTGTTAGCTGGTGTTTCCAAATTAGAAGTATTCAAATGGTGCCAAACTGCACTAATTAGAAACTTTAAATCCAGTTCTATTGAATTCACTTTTTAATTTGTTGGTCCTACTATGTGGCTTTAATTCGGATCTTCTACTAGAGGTGACAAAATCCTGGACTTAAGGAGACTTAAGTAGACAAATTCCTGTAAGCCCTTACAGATCCTGTGTATTTATTAATTGGTCAAACTTAAACTGTCCGAACCACCGTAAGAACGTTTGGTCATCACATAGTTGAAGTTGTAGAGCACTCGCTCTACCAAAATATTACAGCACCACAGACCAATAATGACCTGACTAAACCTGTTCAGCAATCCCCCAAACCTTTGCTAAACACACAGCACCCACCTCCTGCAAACTGACTAAACATACAATAGTGAAACATATCCTGCCTGCCATACTCTTGCACGTAATGTCAGCCCAATGGTAACGTGATCTATTACTCCTAAATGGCAAGGTCAGCCCTCTGAAAGAGACCCAAGTAGTTGATAATCTCATGATACAAAGACTCTTATTTCCTCCTTTACCAGCTCTTCTTCATTGTGAGCTCGATCCTGAAACTCGCTCAATGTGGGGATAAATGGTGGCTCTTTGGCGAGCACCAGGTGAACCTACACCAACAGCAACACTAGACTTCCTCTAACCTTTAGGTGAGAAAACACCTCTCTCGGTAATGGCTGGTTCACCACAGCCAGACTTCAACTCTACCTTCTACCCCAGTACAGAACTGTGAAACTGGGTGTATGTGGTCATGCACATGTGTGTGACTCTGAAGCTCAACAGAAGAAGTGCTTGGGCATGGTAATAAGGTCTGACAGCAGGTCACAAAATCTGGGGCTCAGGACACTTAGAAGAAAACAGAGGAACCCTTATAAGCCCATACGGACATCCTGTCCTCTCCTTCTCTTTCTTTTTTGTCTCTTTTTCTTCTCCCTTTCTTCCTAACCCTTTCATACACCTTTTTCTCTCTCTCTTTTCCCTCCTCTCGCCCTTTCTAGAAGGTCCTTCCCTAAACCCCAGAGAGAGGGGGAGGAGCCTGGGATGGCGAGGACGTGCTGGTAATCCGTGCAGTGACCCAGGTCAATTCAATTATCCTGTTTTCTTTTCGCTGCGCGACGCGTGTGCCCATTTCACAGCCAACTCCCTTAATGCGCCCAGGATTAGCTTCTCTTACTTTTAATGATCTACCTATCGACGCCTTGGGCCCCACAGCACATACACAGACACACACTTACACATAAACACACACACACACATTCACAGGTAAGTGTTTTTATATATTAGTTTTAGTGCAAAAGAATTCACTAAATAACTCTGCAAGGCTGAGGATCAAGAAAGGCTTTCTAAAATAAATGTGTTCTTGAGTGTGATTGTGTATGCATTTGCTTGTTTATGTGGGAGTGTGTGTTACATAAACTACAGTGAGAAGAGGATTGTATTAACCATCAGCATTTACCCATCACCTCACACCTTTAAGATTTGAGATAATCATCTTAGGCCTAACACGTTACTGCAGAAGCTTGCTAATCTCAACCCCGGAGGAGGAAAAGAGGTCATTTTATACTTGTAAAGTGTGTGGATGGCTGACATGCATTGAAATATTCACACGGTATTATACAGAGATCTACTGTGAGGCATGATGCACAATCTGTTGAAATGTTTGATCACTCATCTGCTCTATTGGTTAGAAGATGTCTTTAAAAACAGAATCATAGGTAAATTAGATTCTGCTGTAGTTAGGTAATGAGTCGACACTCTAACCTAATCGTATTATCTCACTTGTCATTCATTGCATGACTAAACAACTCAGTAGGGGCCAAAAAGGTAGTAACTAAAGGGGAACTCGTAAAGCCTCAGAGTCATCTGATCAGCACCACAAAGTCCTTTCCAAGGAGTGTAGGTCTTCTGTCTTTCGGCCTGTGTCCACTCCAGTTATTCTGAACGCCAGTCCAAGTAAATTTCAACTGCTTTTGTGACACTAAACTCAACAAATTAACTGTAAAGAAGTACTTGGACCTGAAAACATACAAGTTACTTTTATTGCTGTTGTAACTTCTGTCCATAAAAACTTTCCACATTAATCTGGAGCCTGTGTCAGATTTGTCAGCCTTACCTGGGATGTCCTGTCCGTTGTAGTTCCATCCAGCCACAGCCAGCATAGAGGGCAGAGGAGATCCAGGCCTACTGTCCCTGTCTCTCTCCCTTTCCCGCTCTCTGTCCCAGTTCCTCTCAGCCTGCTGGGTAATATGCCTGACGGTATCCTTGTTCTTCCTGTTCTTCCTTCGCCCTGACCCTAAACTACGTTGCCAGGGCCCCTCTCCACCTCCTCCAGCAGCACCTCCAGTCCCTTGTTCCCCCTGGCTCTGGGCTGCCCCCCTGGGAGTGTCCCGGGGATTAGAGGAGGAGGCGGGGGACACCTGTTCCTCTTTGACGGTAACAGGCCTGTAGTCGTGCGGCCAGGCCGGCTGGGAGTCGTGGCAGGCTTCCTCCTGGCTCTCGTGGCTCTTTGGCGGTTCTTGGTCCTCCTTGCCATACGTGCTGCCTCCCTCGTGGCAGCTGGCAATGGCAGAGTCCCCAGAAGAGTTGGCCGGGCTGGTGCGACGCGCCAGCCAAGGAGATGTGCTGCGACCAGACATGATGGAGGCCAGAGCTTCAGAAGCCATGCCTACTATCCCTCCTCCTCCTAAACTTGCTCCTGCAACACCCCCCGCTCCTGCTATAGCCACTCCTCCTACACCCCCACCACCTCCACCACCTATGCTAGCAGCAGCAACAGCTCCCATTTCAAAGTCGGCCAGTTCGTCTGCCATCTCAGAGCGAATGCTGATGTCCAGTGCAGCCTTGATGAAGCTGTGGCAGGCCTGGACAATGTCTGTCATTTGCAGGTAGCTGGCAGCTGACATGACTTCAATCACGTTTTTACTGGTGAGAGCGAGGTGTGCTGAGTACATGAAGTCCAGAATGGCTTTGAAGCCTGTCGCCGTGACGATGTCCAGGTGAGTGACAGTAGTCTGGTGGTGAGGCTCTGCCCCCTTTTTAACCTGAAGGATGAGGGGAAGTGTTCACATGAGCGTGGTCTCGTTTATTTATGTCATGTAGTAAAGCATTGATTTTATCACCTGAAAAGCACACCGAACTAGCATCGCCTGAAAGAAAAACAAGTACTTAACCTAATCTCCTGACATGTCCCGAGGTGTGGCAGTCCCTTACCTGGCAGTAAAGAGTCTTGAAGTAGCGCGAAGAGCCCAGGAGGACATTCTTATGGGCCTTGAAGATCTTTCCGTCCACAATGACACAGGCGTCGCAGAGGATGCCATGCTGCCTCTGTTCATTGAGCTCTCTGAGGAGCTGACGGTAGTGAGAGGAGATCTCCATGTCCTCCTTCCTGTTGTTCATCTGTGTAGCTGAACAAAACCTCTCCTCCAAACGTCTGCTGCAAAACAAAATGACATGAAAGGAATCAATGTGGTATGTGTCAAAATATCCCAAAGGAGTAACTCAGTGGTAGCCGGACTTGATGGCGTTTCGTTTCTCATCTAAAAGTCGCACCTTTGTGATTAGCCATGACCTAGAAGACTGAGAATCTCCATGTATTGAAAAAGTGCAAATCTACAGTATATGGTACAAAAAATACACAGCAGCAGAAAGCAGCTTTTTCAAATTTTTCAAATTTCAAAAATCAGAACACTATTTCAGCCATCATATATCCTATATACGACAGACAGCCATATACATACACTAACGCTTTGCTTAAAACGTTTCCTTTTTAACGTAAGGGGGAAAATGAGCGAATTTAGCTGAACCACTCCTTTAAAGACGAGCCAGGGTAAGGATGTCTCAGTAATGACTGTGACATAAAAACGACATCAATAGAAACCACATCTCAACTGCTGTAGTTTGATGTCTAAAAACAGCTCAATAACAAATAGTCAAAAATCTCTGTGTTTAAACCATGTCTGACAGGTTCATTTGTGTGTGTGTGTGTATGTGTGTGTGAGAGCTCATTAAAAAAGTCTGTTGAAAAGCGTACCACTTTTACAAACCAGTTCAGAGGGAGAAAAACATCATTTAGTACAGACTACTTTACCATTAAATATATCAATAAACATAGCCTCATTTCCTTGTGTGTTTTTATTCCCCTTGTTTCCACTGTGACTATTCAATCAGTTTTCTAGTTAAGACAAAAATTCACTCTTGAACCTTCACCTCAGTATTTCTGATCTTACACGGTTCAGTCCAGGTGGTGAACACAAAGTTTTTGTGAAAGCTACAGAGAAAAGACCCCTAATGGCAATTTGCGGAGCTTCTTAACTGACAGTGAATAGAGATACAACCTTCAGTGTTCACTGACAGGATTATTGTGGTGTTACAGGGACATTCAGATATTTCACTGCTTCTCTCACAAAAGTTTGAATTTTTACCCTCCAATGGCCTATAAAGCTGATTTCTTTCTGGCTTTTGGGCTTACAAAAATTGGTCTAAGATGTGAAGGGTCTTTCGCTTGAGCATAGATCAAACATTATTGCCTGTCTTTTGTCTTGCTGCGTACAGGTTAGATGACATATATGAAGTATTTTACACACACACACCAGAAGAGATGCAGATGAAGGCCACAGAGCAGAGCGAGACAGAGGGAGATGTGAACATTGCCGAACCATTCAACAAGAGAGAAACCACATAAGCCCCGGCAAACACACACACACACACACAAGATGAACACACGCGCTCAGGCAGTGCATTAGCCAGAGCATTAGCAGCCGCCGCTCCTGCTCTCGTCTCGGCAAGGGCTAAATCGCAGGGACGCAGAGTGTTACCAAACGCAGCAGTGATTTGTTTTGGGAACGCCACAGCTGTCAGCTCTCATGGGCCATTCTGAGAGATGACAGCTCGGGTTGGCCAGGGTGACAGCAGCATTTGCTCGGGGGCCGGCACACTTCAGGTCATGTTTAGCAAAGCTCTGCTCAACCTGATGGCTTGTAAGATCAGATAAATCCACAGTGTCTCCCACGTCTGCTTGGACAAGCACACCTCCTATGAATGGCAGTGGATGAGAGGATGGAGTGATGGTGACAACCGCTGAAGCCTCCTTTGCTCAAAAAAAAAAAAAAACTGTCCTGGACCCGATCGATACATAGCTGGCTCACAACCTTTCACTTTGATTGGCGTTCCTTTAAGTCAGAGAAAGTATTGTGAGGAGGAGGAAACTTGGATGTGAATGCAGAACAACAGTGTCCCTCGGAGTCTTTAAAGGCGAGTTTTTACGCAAGCGTTTATATCCTCCGGCTCACACATTTCTCAGATAAAAAAAAATGTATTGGCAGTCTAACCTTAAGATAGTTTCCTTTCTGTGTTGCCCTGAAAAAGGTATTGAGCCTTTACCCTCACCTTTCGAGACAAACCGAGCGGCTTTAAAGACACGGCAACTCCCCTCGTCATTTCTCTGCTCTTCCTCTCATGGCCACAGGCACATTCAACTGTATAGCCAGATCTATAAGATAGACTACCTCTACGGGGCACGGCACAGAAGAAGTCATTTATTCACTGAGAAATACCTCGGTGCCCCGCTATTCCACATGTGTTTTCCAGCCAATGTGAATTTAAAAGATCTTTCCACCCAATTGCAAAGAAGACATTTTTACAATGCACCTGAGTAGGAATTAATTTACTCACACACACAAGTGAAATTTGGGTTATTTTAATTGTTAAATATGTTAATTGTCACAATGTAAATGTAAATCTAATAATCATTTTAGGTTTTGCACTGTCAGACAAAATAAGCCATTAAAAAACATTACATGAGACTGTGGGGAATTGTCATTTAATTGAGAGAATAGGTAGCATATTAATCACCGGTGAAACTAATTGTTAGTTGCCATCCTTGTAGTTCCAGACAAAGTTTATTTCGCTTCTATTTTAACAGAGTGGAGCCATAAACCTCCGAAACATTTCAAAACCTGGATAAAACTGCCTGCATGGCTACATTCTTAAAACTAGGAAAATTGTTTTCCTGACAATGTCAGTACTGCTTCACTCTGATACAGAAAGTCTTGTTATTGAGTGAGTTTTTGCTTATGTGGTGAGAACATGTGGCTGGGATTGCGCCTAAATACACGATAAATGGTGCTTCAAATAATAAAAACAGATCAGTGGACAGAAAACAACAAAAACAAAGGACTGATAGCAACAGAGACGGAGAGGTCTAATCTGATTTATTGCTTCAACAGATGGAGAGTCACACTGAGTTAGCAGTTAGGCAGAGAGGAGGATCTTTAAAGGAGTGTGCCTTGCCCTCTAAACTCTTTGTTTGCCTAATTGGCTTGTTTAATTTCAGCAAGTCCAATTCCCTTCCAGTCAAACAGGCCTTTTCCAGAGGAGCCAATCCCAGTGCGACTGCTACTACAGAACATAAACGCCCACAAGAACCTCTTCAGTGTTCATCCTGGCTTTTCATTCCCTCAAAGACCTACTCTATTGTACCCCACGAGCTTACACCATCAAAAGGACCAAAACCCACTCCCTCTACTGTGTAAGTACAGATTTATAGCACTTTTTTTTCTCCAAATATACACTTGACGCAAGATGGGAATGTAAGGTAAAATGAACTTGTCAGACAATCAACTAAAGTGAGAAAGGCACAGACTTTTGCGTTTCATCCAAAGCATTAGCAGTCTCACCAAGGCTACAGTAACTAAAGCCTGCTTTCAGGATGTTACAGAGGAGAAAAAAGCTTTTCATCCCTCTATGAAATTTCACCACAAAAAAAAAAAAAAAAAAAAACACGCAAGCAAAAAGTCATCAGAAAGCTGACAGTCTGTGAGGGCTTATTTGTGGTCAGAGACGATTGTTTTCAGTAAAGCATGCCACAAGAGCTGCAAGTCCCTGTCACCCTTCGGAGGCCAAATCAAAAGTGACTGTCTTCCTTAACCCCCCCCATACACGCACAGTCGCAAGCCCCGTTCCCCTCAATAAACACACACACGCCCAGTCCCCTGCCCCTAAATACACAAACACATGCAAGGACTAAAAACACACAGGTTCACACGCTTTACAGAGCCGTCACAGCATCACACTCAGTTTGTCCTGGTCACATCACAGAAAAGTCACTTTAGGCCCCAGCCGGACAACTAAAGCGATGAGACATGTGATGAAGTGAGAGAATGGGGCTTCCTCCTTCTTGTGTCTCTCTTAATGTAGCCTGTCCCTCCGAGCCATTTCTCTGCCTCCTTGACCGTGCAGGACTGAGGGGAGAAGGAGCGCAAGGTCCTTGTGGATTAAAGACAGACAGATATTTTGTTTGCAACGAGTCGAACGCAGAACTGCTTTTACAACACTAAGTTATTTAGACAACATGCTGGATGAAGATGTGCAACATGTGAAAAAAATTCACACAAAAATTATACAATATATTTCAGCAAATTAAAGTCAAATTAAACTGGAAATGTTGGCGCTCTCCAAGCATTCACTTCCAGTTATATTTGCTGTATTTTGAATTAGGAAACTTCCAGTTGGACAGAGCAACTGATCTTTTAGAGGCCACTGAGCTGCTTGCAAAATTGCCATCCTCAGCTAATTGCTCAAACATTCAAAGTTTTCCCCTCTGGTCAAAAAATTTATGATAAAAATGGCTCTGATTGGATCAGTATGTCAGAGTGATTGAACATGGAGTTCACACAGTCCCTTGTGTGAGTGATAAAATATATGTCTAAAAAAACAAATAAAATTCCACAATAAATAAATTTGAAAATATTTATTATTACATTTATTTAAATACAATTTTAACAATTAACTTTTGCTGCTAAAAACAAGATTTTTTGCATTTTTAATAAATGTTTTATAATTTACTGAATTATTAAATTCATTAACACAGTGCTCTATATGAAAAGTGCTGCGCAAAAAGCCCCCTAAAATTATCACTTTTATTTTGTCTCAGTTTTGTGGTTTGCGTTTTATGGCTCAAAACTTTTCAGTTCTGCATCTCTTTCTCCGAGCTCATCAGTGTTGCTTCCAGCAGCTTTTATTAAAAACAAGGCTCTGATAGATGCAACTGCCTACTACCTGCCCACCAACACACGACAGACATACTCAACAAACAGAGAGCCTGCTATTTGTCTTAGGCGAAATACATACATCCAGGGGCACAAAAAATGTATGCAACTGAGTCGTAAAATGATTTTTTAAAATCATAATCATATTGCAGGTTTAAATCAGTTTTAAGAGTAACAGTAAAAACAGCAACTTGACATGTATACTTACAACCCTCTCGTGATGTACCAATACATGATGAGTTTCTCATTTCTGCATGAAAGGATTCTTTGTTAGCAGTGAATTCCCTCCTTTTCACATCCCTACTTTTATCTTGGCACTGTAGTTGTAAATCAGCAGGGAGGATGCAGTAAAAACTGGCCAGAGATTGAAGAAGTGAATGAATGTGAGGTGGAAGGAGGAGGGGACATCAAGTTGGGATTCAGTAGCCAAGAGCTGGCATTTATATTGTCATCCATCCCAGCTTCATGCCTCAACTACAAATTTTTTATCAGTTATGTTAAAAAAACAATCCTTTTTTTAATATTTTCTAGTAGGGACTTGCACCAGCACACTATCATATCATAGGAAGCAGTGATTGTGCAAAAGGTAAATAGATGGTGGGGCTGCACTCAATGAAATATATATAATGTCGTATAAAGCTTTCAAAACAAAACAAAAAAATGGTGTTAGTCTAAAATAATATTTGGAGAATCTTTCACTTTTCACGATATGATAATGTGTGGACTTGACACAATGATGACACAATGGGAGAAAACATGTTACCGATGGTAACTGTGGTCTGTAAATAAACCCCAATGAGAAAAGCCCCCCCCTTCCAAAAAAAAAAAACAATGAAAAAGGTAGAGCTGGAGAACAAGGGAGATAAAATACAGTGACAAACAGAGAGAAAATAGAGCAGAATCACAGAGACAGCAAGGCCAGGGAGATAGAGACAGAAGATAGAAAGAGGGGGAGACAGGAAGAGAGGGTAGAGTGACTCAGGCAGCCAATATTTTTTAAACAGCTTTGCTTCCACTCAACTGGGCATCAAGGCCATTATCCCGGGGTTAATCCCCAATCCGACGGAGCTGGCAGCCTTCCGGGACAAGCCCGGGTGGCAGCTCATCAACAAGGCAGCACGGACAAAAATAACACGCACACATACTCACACACATGCACATGACACACAGCCAGACACAGGCAGGCATGCAAGCTGCAATTAGATAAAATAACACAACAGATCTATTAACTGTGGATGGCTCATTCTTATGTAGCTTCTTCATCCTTTATTTCCTGTTGAAAATAAACAGTGCTTCACGTTTTATCTCTAACTCTGACTGAACACACACCGTCCATCTGTCCACCTTTCCCCCCAGCTCTAATCACGCCACACTTTGCACCTGTACCTTGCTCAGCCTTTCTCCGTCCACTCTCTGTATCTCTGGCCAGCATCCAAGGAGCGAAGGTGGAGGAAGAGATTGACTCAACGGAGGATAGCCATGTCATGTGGAGAGGGACCAAAGAGGATCCAGGAGGCTCAGGGAGACTTAGCGTTATTCCCTTCATCCCTCTCTCTTCCTCTCCACCCTGCACGCATTGCCAGAAAACAATACCTGGACCCTCCTCATCAACACCTGAAGACCTCCATGCAGCTCACTGTGTTTTTTGCACATGTTCACACTCATGTGAACATGTGAAAATATCTCTCTTCAAGCATCCCGTCCAACAAACGTGTACAGTTAAGCAGCTCCTGCCTTTTCCTGCCACGTTGTCCACACAGGTGTTAAGTCTCCAGTGATCTTATTGAAATCCAGCCATAGTAAGGATAGACTGGGATCATCCTAGAGTGGCCAGGAAATGGTGTGACACTAAGAAGTTGTTGTCCGGTTGATAACCTCAACCCTAATGGTTCCGTGAAAAACTTTACGTCCAGTTCCCTCGATGACCCACATAGTGACAGTTATTTGTGACATACATAGAGCTAAAAAAAGTGTCAGAAATGCTATTTCACACAATCTAGCCATCTCTCTGTTTGTCTTTAATGCCTTTCTTCATCCTAACATGTACGTGTGTGTGTGTGTGTGTGTGTGTGTGTGTGTGTGTGTGTGTGTGTGTGTTTCTGGTCTATCTTTTTCTCTAGGCCCCTAAGCCTGCTATGTCTCCCATGGTAACTCCCTGACTGACGACCCGGGGCTTAGCCTAAATTCTCTCTATTAAAAGCTGTGAAATGCAAATAATGAAACATCTCATTACCACTGTCGGAGAACCCAAAATGAAAGGAGCAGAGAGGGGAGAATGAGGAGGACTGTAAGACAACGAAAGAGGGCTTTGCAGGAAGGGAGGGAAGGTGAGAGGACAGGGAGAAACAAGAGCGAGAGCTGGAAATAAAGGAGAGGAGCAAGGAGAGAAAAAGAGGGAGGGGAGGACCTGAAAAGCAAAAAAAGAGGGAGGAGAGGAGAGAAGAGGTGAAGGCACGGAAACAGATAGTCAGACAGTGAGTCTTTTGTTTGAAACGTGTTGCTGTTCACATAGAAAGTGGCCACGACTGGCCACCTATGCAAACAGGGGTGGAGGCCTGATGAGCTGAGCTGTGAGTTAGAAGGTGTCATTCAAATGTCAAACATCCAGAGGTAGAGATCCAACCACATCTACATCAAACTAATGCTAAATATATAAACAGACCATCAGTAAGAGCTTTTCAGTGATGGCAGTTATGTACAGTATGTGCTTGAAATGTATAAGATTCTTGGAGAGAAGAATATGACGGACAGTGGATTAAAGTGCATTGATCAATAATTATACTACGCCCCAGGAGAATTATTAGTTACTGAGTTTTACTTTTAATCTTCGCTGCTCATTAATCACACAGAACTATGTCAGCTTAAACAGTCATGAACAACATTACTTTCTCATAATTATCTACGCCCAAATATAAGTTTATGATGGGAAAAGACATTGAAAACAAGATCTGTGTGGTACAGGGAAGTGAAATCACCTACAGGAAGAGACTGTATTTGGTTCTGCAGGTGGGAGGAGGGTAATGTTTGTGGCAGAGTGGAGGTCTCATGTGACGATGACCACATCACCCTGCGTGGTCTGTTGATGTAAAATTCGATTTCATCACTACCAACGGTCTGAAGACTCATCCTTCGATGTACAAACCCTGATCTCACAGGAAAGAGGAGTTTTAAGGTGTGACATTGTTTAAAAGCAGGATTAGTTCATGACTTCTTGGAACTCTGTGTTGTGTAAGGGTTTTTTTTTTGTGATGCATCGTGTTTTTTCTTCCCGTTATTGGTTGTATGTGTAGAAACAGTCTTTACCCTGTGAGTCTTTTTTGAATATGGTATGGACCGTGAGCAATTGGAGGATTAAAGAAACCATCTTTGCAAAGGGAAATGCAAGACAAATGTTAGTGTAAGTAGTCCTAACATCTTAACCCCAGGCCTAAAGATCATCTACACATACAATGCTGTCCAATTACTTCTGGCCATATAATGCATGCAGTGAAGGACAGTGATTGTCCATTTCTCAGATATCTGACTTCTGCCCATCCCTGTATTTCTATAAAAACCCACGTACTTGAAACAGATTTTTCCTCCCTCCTCGTTATTCTAGGTTGCTCTTACTTCCCTTGCCTTTTCTCCTTCACTTTCAGTCAATTTTTGTAAGTTGGCAAATCTCAGCTGTGTTTTATAAAGCACCAAATGGCTTTGTGGCTAAAGTGACGATGACAATATGAGGCTATGGATGGGCTCAAAACTCACATTTAACACCCACCCTGATCTCTCTCTGCCAGCGAGCCACTCAGAGTGTGTGTTTGTGTGTGTGTGTGAAGTCTGTGTGTATGCGTGTCGTTGTCCAGACTCTTTCATAGGTCTTAACACAAAACCTGTCACAGCAAAAAGCAACCTGTCACGACTCAGCTAGACATGACTGTACATGACTGTAGCACACAGAACAGAAGCAGCCTGTTCCCAAGCTGTTAAAACAGTCACTGCAGCCACCAGATCCAAAGGTCTCAGACAAGAAAATACACACATGCACTCACACCCTAACACACAAACACACACAAAGAGCAAGGGAACAGTATGGAGGAAATGAAACAAAGGGCTACCAGGGGGAAAAAATGTAAAAAATGAACATATGGAACAATGAACAATACCAGCCCTAAAGGAATAAATGTCTGAGGACTGAAAGCTAATTGTTATTTGATAAAATGTGGGGTTTTGGGATGTGCAAGTGAATGACTGAATGATGGTGACTCACTGCTGGTGGCCAGTCGCTATGCCGAGGCGGGTGTCCAGAGAGTGTGTCTGTGTGTGTAAGGGTAACTTGGTGTGACTGTCGCTCTGTCAGACAGCAAACAGAGGCATCTTTCTCAAATCCACACTGGGCCACAGCTTACAATGAGCTCATGAAAATAGGGGGGACAAAAAAAATGGCAGCTTAAGTGTGTACTCGCAACCTAAACAGGCACACCCCCCATCCCCCCTGAGCAAATATTAAGAGATACTTCACTCACTGGTAATCTAATTCACAAACACTGCAGAGCGCACACAAAGAAGAAAAACACATAATTTTACTGTGTAAACTTAGGCCTCAACATGCACCATTTACTTATAACTAACTAAAGTTCCCACAACCTACCGTACAACAACGGAGCAGCACAGTGATTTACATATAGATAGAAAAGTGTTTATAAAAACACATTTGTATATAACAGCCTCGGGCTGTGTTGTCACTCATCAAGCTGATCAAAAAGCAGCTACTATACAGCACTGATGAATCTCGGAGCGCTTTTGCGAACCTGTCCTTCAACAACAGAAAAAAAGGAGGTGAGATAAAGAGAGAAAAATCAAGGGGAGAGGAGAGGAGCATCTAAATATGGAGACACATTTTGGAGTCAGAAAAGACAATGAATTTGAAAAAAACAAGGAGGGAGACAGGAGATGCAAGAAAAAAATGAGATGAAGACAGGTGGGAGGCAAATAAGACGACTATAGAGACGGACAAAATGCAGTGTTGAAACTGCGAAAAAAGGAGGGAACACAAGATCAATGGTTTTTCATTCACTGCAACACTAGTTAGTGGACAGCTGGATAACTGGACATGGAGGACACTCACTTTAGTCTGTGAGACTTGAAGTTCAATATACTGTACTGTACACTGTATCACCTCAGACGTCGATCGATAACCGTCGATACTGAGAGTGACCATTTAACAATGTTGTGCCGTGATTGCCCATTCACGGAGACCTTCCTGCAAAGCTGCTGACAAAATTCTGCACATTTTAAGGGAAGTTTTTGCTGAAATGCAGCTGCTTTAAAACAAACAACTTTTTAAGAACTTTTGCATAGATGACAGCGTGGCTCGAGGCTACCGTGTCCCTCGTGACTGACGCAGGGTGACGTTAAAGCAGACAAAAGCCTCACCTGGATCCTCACTTTCGTCCCGAGCTCTCCCGTTCTGTCATTCTTTTTTCCCTTCCTCTTATCTGTCTGTCTGTCGTTTCACTCAGAGCATGTTTACTCGAATGTGGTTTGACATTTGACTGTCACCTGTTGACTAACACGAACGGCTGCCATGGCTTGCAGGCTTTTGAAAGTATTGGTGCTTTTTCCCCCCTCACATCCATGGAAAGAACTGCAAATTCACATAAAGGAGTAACAAAGCCAGACATAAGAGGCACAAAGACAGAGGAAGAGACAAAAGGACCACTGTGGAAACTCTCATGGTCGTGCTCACCATTGCTAAGGACAACACCCACCTTGGAAACCTAATTTTGAAGAAGTCACACATTCCCACATTGTGAGGCAGTGCCAGTATCAGGTGTCCGTCCAAACCACCAACCACCAATCAACCACCACCCCCTTCGTGACACACCAGCGCACACACCAAAACAAGCAGGAGGGGGGAGGTGAGAGAGAAGACAAGAGGGAGGGAGTGGGGGTGCGGGGGTGAGAAAGAGAGGGTGGAAAAAAAAAAAGAGGGCAAGGTTATAGACCCAGGTGGAGACAAAGGCAGAGAGAAAGACAATGAGTGAAAAGAGGAAGAGTGAAAACAACCAGAAAACAGAGGTGATGAGATGAGGTGAAAAGAGCACAGGCAGCTCACCATGCACATTCACCGGGCAAGACGAGAACAAAAAGACTACAACAATGAGACGTTCACTAAATGCATGTTTCTGTGTGTGTGTGTGTGTGTGTGCGTGTTTGGGCTAAGGCAACACTGAAAAGAGCAACGAAAATGCTGTAGGGGGAAATTTGCCCCTCGCCACCGAAAAGGGGATGTGAACCTACTCACTTCTGTTCACATTTGGATTGGCTTCACCTCTCTTGTTCATAAAGGGAACTGTACCGATCTCAAAAAATGTCCAGCATGACAGAGCTCCACTTTCATCACTGATTCCTAAAGTTCACACAATAATACAAGAAGAAGAAATAGTTTTTCAGTACTGAAAAAAGGCTTTATGTATCAAAATAACCCCACTCCCCTCTCGAGAAGTCACCCTGTAACCCAAAGAGAAAAGTTATTCTTACTTGGATGGCACAACTTGGCAGGTAAGACAGCACCAGGCCAGGAAAATGTTTGTGATCTAGCAGAAAACTGGAGCTTGCATTCGTTGTTGAATTAACGGGATGTATAAATATGAGCTAGGGTCAGGGGGAAGGATAAAAATGAGAAAGGGAACAGGGAGAGGGTAAAAATGAGAAAGGGAGTAGAGGAAGGGTAAAAATGAGAAATGGAGTAGGGGAGGCCACAGGAGGCACCTGGCCCACTTACAGCAGAGGGAGGGGGTGGTGGAAGGAGGAGGAGGAGGAGAGGTGGAAGATTAAGGAGTGGGAGGGAAAAAAGAAAAGGAAAAAGGTGGAGGAGGAGGAAGTGGAGGGAGAGGACGAGCAGAAAGTGAGGGAGATGAAGCTGGGGTGGAGCAGAGGGCACAGGGAGGATGGGGCCTAGGCTGAAGGAACAAAGGAACAGGAAAAGGAGAAGAGGAAAGGATGTGAGATGAGGAGGCAAGAAAATTATATGAAGTAATAGAGGGAGGAGAATGGTGGGGTGGGGGGGGCAGCAAAGACAGAGAAAGAGAGGAGGTGAGGGCTGGAGAAGAAGAGGTGGCCTTGTGATGCTGAGAATGGAGGTGGTGTATGTGTGTGCGAGATTAATGTGTGTCTTTGTGTGTCTGTGTGTGTGTGTGTGTGGGTGTCTAAAATTATGACGAAAAACTAACACCTCACCCAAAGTATGAATAACCGACCACAACAGGCCAATGTAGGTTCAATCTCTTCTCCCAGCACATTTGAGCAGCCTGACTATACCACTAATATCCCACTAATACCACCCACAGTCCTCGCTCCACCTCACATCAATGAATATTTCATGTCCTGATGGCACTTTTAAAGCAAAAACTAATTAGCAAATCCAAGTTGATCTGGCATTAGTCATATCAGGCCAATTAAAAGCCCAGTCCTACTGTACATGTTAATGGCAGCGAAGTGGAATAATTGTATGTTGAGCAGGGGAGAGAATGTTAAACAGGCCTTGTTAGCAGCACTTTAGCACTCTAGCCAGAGTCCACGGCTGGATTACAAAACTCTACAAAGCAGGATGATGTTCGTCAGAAACACACACACACGCACATACGGAGGCACGCACACACACACACACACACACGTTTCAAAGCACCAAACGAAAACTCCATCCATTAATTAGAGTGTCCCCATCAATTCCATGGGGTCAGGTCTGATACTTATAGCTAAAGAAGAGAAAATTTTTCCAGGGAAAATGATGGTTTTATGCTTCAGTAATAATATTAAACAGAGATCCAAATATTGGCAGAAGCTCACAGGTCAGATGTTATGCAGTATTAGTGCGAGAAACCCATTTTCTGCTCCACGCAGTGTTTCTGCGGTCAGCACCAGTCAACACAAGGTTGTAGAGACAGGATTTGTGTGGTACTGAGAAGAGAAAGGTGTTAGTTTTTATTTGAGTCTTTCCAATCTTCCCTCTGTGTGTTTTTTTATGCAGGAGTTTAGATTGAGACAGACAGCATTGACACACACAGACTAAACTGTGCCGCACAAAAAAACCCCGACAGAATAACAAGGGCTAGAACTCTTTTGGAGTGGATGTCTGTTTCATCAACCCTCCACCTCCCCCCCTCCTCCTCCTCCTCCACCTCCCTCCTTCTCCCCATTCTCTCTCCTTCAGGTTCCCTATTTTAATTCCTCTCTCTGCCTCCCCTGTCTCCCTCTCTCACCTGAGCTTTGATATGGAAATCTCTCACCAGCCAGAGCCGGAGGCTAGTTGACTGTTTCTAAAGATGTATTTGCTCAAAGCCGCTCAATTTCTCATCAAATGCTCACACTGTGTGTATAAAAGACAAACTCTTTCACTGGGAAAATAACAACTAACAACCACGTACTTATACAAGGCTTTCAGCAGTCTGCAAACCCCCGACTTCAACAAAGAGGTTTATCCAGCCCCAAACCATCAACTTCTTAATAGCTTCTATAAATTTGACTAAAAAGACGGTGACCTTTAGGCAAAGTGGAGAGCTGAGGACGATAACTATCTCGTTGATAGAGTACTTTGAGTGAGTGTGAGTTTTGTGTGTAGACAGTTCACCCGTCCTAATTATACTGCATTAAAGATGCCCAACCTGCACGTTTGCACTGAGACGAATAAAGCGACAACTGGAAGCATTCAAAGAAAACAAAACGCTTTGTAGAAGATTTTGAAATAAGTGAATAATTTAAGGATAACTAGAAAGTCTGTGTGCGAAGATAAAACACTTATTCATTTTCTGGTAAAAGAATGAAAATCATGCGAAGAACAATAATCAGCCTCACGTCAGCTCATTAGCTGAGAGCAGTGATATCAATGGTTGATGTTTCAAAAAGCTCTTGTGTGAGTCACTATTTGCAAATTGAGGTGATTTTTTGGAACGTCGAAAAACGTAACTTTAGAAATACCGCTTTCTTTCACAATTCCACCAGAACTAAAAAATTTCCATGAGAACATCCTACGACATAAAGATTTAAACATACAGTTTTGAACAGTACATTGCTGTTAATTAACCGATCTAAACAGAGCAACGTATAGCACAGAACAGAAAGCTGACGACAAAACACATCTTCCATTGTTCTTTCATCAACAACTGACAGAATGCTAATTGAAAGGATTTGTAGCTGGATTTCATTACCTGGTGTGTGAAACCACTTCTATCATCACATCATCATCGCTTGTTGCAATATTGTTTTGACGGCACTGGAACAGGTCAAAACGATGTACAGCACACAAAACCGAGGCAACAATTAGGAGTACATTAAGCAAGGAAACAGCAAAAAAAAAAAAAAAAAAAAAGGGAGGGACTGATTAGAGTCTAAGGCTGATAACTCTTTTAGAATAAATCACAATATTCAGAAAATAACTCATAACGCTGATAAGCATTGTGTGATCATGAGGCTCTGATTGGGAAGAGTCAATGGGCTCTGCATTCCAAAATAAAAGAAAAACACACCCTGATGAAAGCACACAAGCTGAAATCCCTCATCTGCTTTCTCAGGAATGTGTGATCCAAAAAGGTGTTTTGCAATATCAACAACTTCTTCAAGAAATGATGACATCTTGCCATTTTCACTGCACTTATCTTTCTTTCTAGCAACAATCAAATTCTAATTTTGCTTCTCGACGTTGGATTTTTACTTGTAGATTGTAATTACAGAAAATGCCACAAATTACCTTCCCCCTTTAAAATTTAGGCGCTAAAGAGCAAAAGAAAACAGAACATCTTTGCGTTTTCACTGCAATCGTAACATGCGTGCAGATACATACATGGAGGTGCACATGCTCACACACTCAGTTATGAAATATTAACACCGGGGTGAAAAGACGGGGAGTGGAGAGGATTTCTGTGTGTGGTACAGTGTAAGGTGGAGATGGCTTAAATTCACCTGTTCTCTCTGCAGGGGTAGAATAAGCCTGTCAGATGGGTTGATAGGGAAAACACACACACACACACACACACACACACACACACACACACACACACACACACATCCCCCCACAGTATCTGTGTAACCCCAGGGGGATTAGGAACACCTGTATTCAGCACTGCACAATGAGCTATAGAAGCAGTTAAGCTAAAAAGCCTTGAGAGTTATTAGGGGATGGGGGGGGTGGAGCTGGTTTAAATAGGCGAGTTAATGTGCGCCAAACTGTCTTGACACAAACTCAGACGTGAGAATGACAATCTTCAAGATGTGACAGAGAGAAGACAGAGTTGTCAGAACACTCCAGAGAGACGTGGCGTGTCATGTAAGTTGCCTACATGCGAGAGTAAACGGTTCATTTTGCAGTGTGTTAGCCAAACAGGTGTTCCCATTAACAAGTGAGCTCCGACGGGGGATCCAGACGAGAAAACTGGCAGAGACAGATAGACACAGGGAGATGAATGGAGGTTGCTAACAGGGAACAAATATGTTTTATGAAGCATTTGCCCTCTTGTCTCTATTTCTGGAGAATGTACAGTAAAACAAACTCACTGCTCAGTTTATTGTCGTGTTGTCTACATAAACACACACACACATACGCTCGTGAGGGGGTTGTACACTATCCCCAGAGTTTGCGTAGCTGAAGCCGACTAACCTGCTACCACACAGTTCAGCCCACAACCTGCACGGGAGTACTGCGCACCACCTACACACCAGCAGGCACACACACACACACACACACACACACACGAGAAGATGCCATAGTGTCATACACTCCAAATCTGACTGCTACCCTAAACGAGCCCCTATTTTATCACATCCCTTTTCACACTTTGCTCCACCTTTACCATTTCCCACAGACCTCCACTACATGTGGATAAGTATTCAGTAGTATTCAGAGGAACAAACTACACCACCTCACTCGCCTTTAACCAAGAAAATCTGAGAGGTAAATTTAACTCCCTCGTGCTGTTTAACTTCAACGTGAACCTTAAATGTCCATTCATGAAAGATAACACAAGTATAAAGTGCTTCAAATATGCCTTTGCAAACTCACAAACACGCACGCAGCTAAGATTTGTTTTTCCATCTTTCGGCCGATCTCGCCTACACTCCTCCTCCTCCATCCTCCTGTAGCTGTTGTTTTGGTTTGTATTATATTTTCCCCATGGAACACGGAGATGGAGAAGGTGCAGACACACACACATGCACACACTGACCTCCACTGTAATAGGAAAACTACACAGCCCCATCTCAGGGACGGAACCTCAGTGGGGCAGCACGTGTCGAACCCAAAGACACAAGTGTATTCAGGGAGGTACTGCAGTCCACGCCAAGACGACAGTGTGGCTTTAGCAAGTGTATTTCCTTTAATGCCGTGATAACCGAGGACTGTCAGCGTTAACACAGAAAGTTGAGCTTGCTTCCGCTCATCAGATTCAGTCAAAATGCAAATGTACTGACAGAAAAGCACACACCTACTGTAATTGAGTTACTCAATAAAAGACTTTGGAAGCTTCATCATATCAAGTGCCAACCCTTAACTCTGTAGAAGGACAAAACAATCAGACAAATCCAGTGAGGCCTAAGACAATTAGGAAAAATCACTACATGGCCTCCTAATCCCAAAGATCCAGTTAGGTGATGTCAAACTGTGGAAAAAGCTTGATCTGACTGGCTTTACAGCCAGGGGCTCAGCAGGTGCACTCGGAAGCAAAGTCAAACAGGACTCGTCTCCACTACAAAGTTCCTCGAACTACACAGTGGAATAACTAGAAACCAGTGAGTTGCATACTGATTTAATTTACTTAAGGTTAGGACAACAGTGGATTATCGTACGTCTTGTCAGCAACAAGCTCTGCCCAGGTTTTAATCTGCTAATGACAGACACTCCAGTTTTCACTTTGACTCACATTAGAGCAAAAACTTTTGGACCCCCAGTGCAAAGATGATGATTAGAAGACGAGTGACAAGTCGTCCTTGCATTTTATTTGCTGAGCTCTCGCCCGGCTGCGGGCTGAAGGGGGTGGGCACGACAGCCCCCAGTACCTGTTTTGAAGTGGGTCTGTTCCCCTCTGACATGGTAACACGGCAGAAAATGGAGGAAGACGGAACTGACCGGTTTGAGAGGGCAGAGACGCAGACGCGCATAGGAGACAGACACACCAGCAGCGAGGGAGACACGCCAATAAACAGAGAACACTTGACGCTACACTTTCCAATTCCCCAATACCGATCAGATGATGATCTGCGGCACCTCAACAGTTTCAAAGAATTACCCGAGAGCACCATCTGCAAACGAAATCCCCCCCCCCCCGTCTTGTCTGCTACTCTGGGGTTGGGTGTTGACGCAGCAGAAATTTCCAGCTGGAGAAATCCCCCTTTTGGATGTTGATCGAGGGGAGAAGGAGGAGGGTTTAAGCCCTGAGCGCTTTAATTCTGAATCCCCCACCAAGCCCCTGGTTAGTGTGGCACGACATGTGTGCATGGCACCCACCGCCCCCCCTCCCTCCAGCCAATGTGGCAGCGGGTTGTCACGTTATTCAAACTTTACAAACAGCAGCACGATCCGCGGCTTCACTCGATCAGCTGGGCTCAGCTGAGGCTCAGTGAATAATTTACGTGTCTGCAAGTGTCACGTAATAAACCTGAACAAATATTGGAGGAGATGTTTCTCAAAGTACATCACACGCAAAATGAACTCCTGCAAGTGTACGTTCAATACAAACTAAAAAAAAAAAAAAGAACTGCAAACTACAAATTGGCTCGTCAGTTAAAAGTGTGACCGAGTGATCCGTTGACTAAAGTAAATGCCAACGTGTTTCCATTTTCAACCGCGATGATATAAAGTAGATATGAAAACCAATCTTAAGAAAACTGCCTGTCTCCTGTAATCGCCGACATGATGCGTGAAATGTACAATGTGCGAATCCGGTCAGCGGATGACAGCTTCTCCCAGTGTCAACAAGCGCACAGACAGCTGGCTGTCACGTATGGAACAGGTAGGCGGACTTTCAGCCCGTCGCTCGGCTGTTTTAGCTGTCAGAATACGCTCCCGCCGCGGCTAACGCGATGCCAACGGGCTGGCATTAAAAGAAAAGAGCGGAAAAAGAGACGCGCGCACACACACACACACACGCGGGGGCCTCGGCACTAGCTTTTCCGACGGCCAAGAGTTGCATCGCGTCACGTCTCCAACCTGTGCGCGCGGCAACTATCACTTGTGGACGCGACGGCTCCGCGAAGCAGAAAAAAACTAATTGTTGACCGGCTGCGGAGACGTGGAGACGCCGCAAACGTCTGAATGAAAAGCTCGGACCTGTTAGCAGGGGAGCGGTGCCGACGGCTCGGGGGGAAGACGGCGGCCGATGTATAAGGAAGTCAGACGTACCTGTTACCCCATGGGGTCTGGGGTGGACGCGGTGTCGGTCCTTCGGAGTCCAATGTGCCGTGACAGCCCGAGACACGAAAGCAGAGGATGTCCACAGCGCGAGGTACTGTCTTCCCGTCCCTCTGTGTGCTTCTCTTGAAGTGTTAATTCCCCCTGTTTGTCTCCCACTCCCCAGTCTTCTTCCTCCACCAGCCCCTTTTTCTTTCTCTCTTTCCCTCCCCTGCTTTTCCGTGTCTTGCTATCAGGAGCCTCCCCCTCCTCCTTCTCTGTGCACGTCTATGTCTCTCTGTCTTCCTCTCTCTCTCCGTCTCTCTCTATCTCACCCCCCCCCCCCCCTCTCTCTCTCTCTCTCCGTGTCCCCGTATCTCCTCTCTCTCTCTCTCTCTCTCTGGGCAGAGTCAGGAAATGAGACAACGTGAACGCACACACCGCGTTTATCCCTCTGATCTTAGATGAGTCCTTCGCTTATCAGTGATAATAATAGTAATAATAATATTTGTAATAATAATATAATAATAATAATAATAGTAATAATCCTAATGTGTGAAATGCAGGCAGTGCTGCTGTCATGACCATGTGTGGTTGGTGGGGGTTTCTGGCTTGTGCGACTGTTGCCATAGGGCTCAATAATGACCAGGGGCTCACTGTAACTTACCCCCTCTTGTGGCAACAAGTAGAAAACCATCAGGCAGTCACATACTGTACAGGAGGAGACTGGCATTTACAGTTTGACACTGTTTGGCTGTTTGGAAAATACCTTTGAGAGGCTTGTGATGTGCAGCGCGCACGCAGGCCAATTTTTGGCAAAAAGTCTCGGGTAATTCCACTTCAGCCTGACCTCTCCCTTTCACACATGGCGGAGTTTACTTGGTTTTAAGTTGTGGGGGAATTTATGAGGTGGCAAACTTTTTAACACTTGTCCGATAAGGTAGAGGGAGACAGATGTGGGAAGGGCCTTCTTGAACAGTTAGGGAAGAGGAGATGTACTGCAACATCTACTTCCTGGCATTAAGAAAACAGTGGGCTAGAGGACGGTACCTGCAGGTTGTATTTGCATCAAGCTAAATTGGACAAGTAGGAGAAATACTCAGGTGCTTTACTTTTTCTAAGTGCCAGTTACAGACAACTATGCAATGCAATATTAGCAACATTACTGGAAATATATACTTGCAGTTTAAAAAGTCAAAGTAGTGCTTCTGCAGAGAAATAGTTTATGTGATTGATGTATTATTATTTATTAGGTCATTAACTGCATTAGACATTGTGTGTTTATGTATCACGTACAAGTAGTTTAGTCGAGTGATTTCAAATTAAAGGGGTTATGTCCCTCCTTTTTTTACCCAGTCTGAAAAGTTTACAGATGAACTAACAAAACACAGAATCGATAGAAAGTGATGATATGAGCTCATGTTCTCTATAAAATTTAATGTATGAAATATTTGTGCCAGATAAATTGAGATGAATAAAAACTATGATACTCCTAATATGTACCTTGTACTCATAATATGTAAGTAATGTACTTGAGTAAATGTACTTTACTGCAAGCACTGGAGGTTGTCACTTACAAACTGGGCAAAAAACAAATGTGCATTAATACTTTAACACAATACACTACAGAACCTGAGTATTTTTGTAAAAAAATGATGAGGTTCAACTTGTGAGTGTGTGTCAATCGGTCCATAGAGTGTAGTCCACTCTTGTGTGTGAATGTCTGCAGAAATGAGGAACTGTGAACAGGCTTGTTTCTTAGGAAATAGCTGTAAACGTATTTTGACCAGGAATCGTTGTAGTTTAGGGAAGTGGGAAAAGTTTATGGGAAGAGGGTGAGTGGCACAGCAAAACATGTAGTATAGTTTGTACTCTATAGGTTTGTGTGCATGTGCATGTGTGTGGCATGATGCAGGGCATGACAGCCGGCAGCAGAGCCGTGCCTGCATCGCCCTGGGTAGATGTCCGCTGAGAACCGGATAACTGAGAATGTCAGGCCATGTGGATTAAGGCTGTAGGTCTGTAATGCCCAGGCACAGCTCTCTGTCTCTCTCTCTCTGTCTGTCTCGCACAGTGTCTCTCGCTCTATCCAAGTAGGGTCTACGAACACAATCCTGAAACAAGCTGCTTTACTCAAAGCTGTGCTCCCTCACGCCAACATGGGCTTCCAGCCTGCCTGACACGACAAGTATGCCCCTGGCCGCCCTCTTTAGTACCTCCTCAACCCCACCCCTCCCCTCTCTCTCCGCCTCTCTCCCCCTCTGTCTGCTCATGGACGGGCTTAGGCATCATTAGGCCACTTACACATGTATTCAGTAGTAGGAACACTCATCACAGCAATCCACTCATGACGGAGAGTAGAGGTGTGAGGGGAAAGAGGGGTTTCTGTACGGCGGTGCTGTTGTGCCTGTATGTGTGTGCGTGTGTGGCACCTACATTCAGAAAAAGTCCTTGAAACACAAGGTGATGGGTGGGTGTGTGTTTGCAATACGGGGGGACAGTTTATGAGGCTGAATTGCTGCTTACCCAAAGGGACAGTCACTGTTGTAAATGTTTTCTGCTTTTCCCACCTGAGTTTGACTTTTGCAAAATGAAAGCAAGGCATAAAAAACCGAAGAGAAAAAAGCACACATCTTCGCTCAAGACAGGAAGTGAGACCAGGTGCCGTCATGACGACTTGCGTTTGAACCACGACAAAGGGATGAGGAACGTAAACGCACTTTAGGAAAAGTTTTTGAAGTCAAGCATTAATTTTCTCTCCCAGCGTGCCCCCCTGCTGAGGAATGCAGCAGAGTAATTGGCCACATCGAATTAAACAGCAAAAAAATCTACAACTGTCATAAAAATAGCACAAAGCGCTTTCAAAGCCCCATCCACTACCCTTCACTATCAATTTACCAAGGGGAACAGCTGTGTGGTGCTTGTGCCATCCTAGCCCTGCTTGTATAGAAATCAGAGCCTGCGGCTGAAAGAACACTATCTCTACCAGGTGCAGGCAGGGGATGGGGGAAGGCTTTACAAAGGAATATTTGGCACAAGGTGTGAGACAACAATATGTGTGAAGGTGCAGCTTAGTGATACTCAAATCAGTATTGGGAAACGACAAGGCATTTATAAAGAGTCCTCCCTCGGAGAGAAAGAGCAAATTAAGAGTATGGGAACCAAGTTCATTGATGGTGGGAAGGAAAAGAGGACGGAAAGGATTAAGGGGCAACAGGAAGGGAAGGAAAGATGGCATTAATAAAGGAGGAAAGCAAGCCAAAGAATGAGCTGATTTCTCAAAGAAAGTGTAAATGAATGAATTACAATGAAGACTGACACCAGAGAGGCAGCATGAATCAAGGTTATTGGATTTAAAGGATGTATAATCATCTGGAGGATACAGAGAATGTGTTTGTGCTCGCTGCCCACACATTTTGTTTCTGTGTGAAGGCAACGCGCAGGGGTGGCGGCAGCGGCAGTGGCGGTGGGGGGGACGTTGGGGCTCTTCACACCACTGCTTGTCCTTGTGTCACCCATAGGACTTCCTGTCCTCCTTACAGCGTCAGGCCTTTGTGTCTATTGTATGTATATGAAGGGGAGATGCCTCTAGACGAGGCTGCAGATAGCGCGCTCATCACCCCTCAAGTCGTGGTGTTCGTTGATAAGAACGACTCCTGGCTGACCTCACACTGTCCATCTGCATGCGTAGAGAAACACATGTTTTTCCCAGTTCAGGGCAGGAACAATCTTCCTCCAAAATGAAAAATAGGCAGAATCATTCAGGCTTCTCATGCCCTGGATTTCAGAGGTATCAGCCCCTGTCTGCCTCATTCTAACCCTCCTAGCCACTTTACTTTAGGTGAACTCGGATCTTTCCGTGTTTATCATATCTTCGCTCTCCGAGTCCTACATTAAACTGCCCTCTCTTCCTCTGCATTTCGCTATCTCCGTTGCTCTTTCTGCATGTCTACCCTTTTGATCCCTTCCTCCACGATTCTACCCCCCTCCAAATCTCATTTAGGCTATTGGAAGTAGTAAGAGAAAAGAGAGAAAAAGAGAGAGAGGAGTACAAAACGACCTTCTCTTCCCCGAAGCAAGAACATCTTCTTATTGTGGAGGTCACCGTCTCAGTGCAGCCCCACGCTCTGAACACTACTCTGCTTGTTTTAATGATGCACAGAGCGGAGGGAGAGGGAGGGAAAGAAAGAGAGAGATGGGAACACTAACACAGAAGAAGAGAGAGAGAAGGGGCTGGGGGGGGTTAGATGGGAGGATTGGGCTATTTTTTTCTACTGACTCCACTCACCCCCACCCCCTCTCCCACCTTCCTTTCCCATCTTCTGTGCAGAAAGTGCACCTCTCTTTCCACATCCATCTTGAAAGGTTCTCCTAAGCTGTCTAACCTCACAGCAATATTATATATTATTGCTTGCCTCAACCCACACTGAAACCTGGGTTGCTATGCTACAATAATATGACCTCTCATCTCTTCTCCTCCACTACATTTCCTTTCTCATTGCTTCCTCTCATTTCTGCGAGGAGGCAGGGGAAGGGGTTAACAGCATCCTGCATTCAGCTTCCCCCCATCAGGCCTCTCTGTCTCTTTAATGACCTTCTTGGGCTCAGTGCTACTGCTTGATTTGACCCCACTGACCGTGTGGGGTCACGACCTCATTCCACACCACAAGTAATTATCTTTGACCTGTGTGGAAGTGCTAAGATCTTATTTGTGTTAGTCAGCATCTATGTGTGTAATTATGTATGTCTATCTATCTAAGTATATGAATGTACGCCCTCCATAAAGTAAAGTAAAAGTTCAGAAGTATTAGCAACAACGTTCAAAAGGACTTATTATGGTCAGGTTACTACATTATTGGATGAATATTATTTCTGTTTTAAAGTTAAGTTGCTTTAACTAAGTAACTAGTATGGATTATTGTATTATCATATTTGCAGTATGTACAGTAATATGAAAATAACTACAGCTAACCTCAAGTAAAATAGAGTAGCACCTAACATGTGTCCTTTACTTTGGTAGGTGTAGAGCTATCACTGTTAGCTTCTTTCTATCAGCAAAAAATGGCCAAGAAATTGCCATATTGATAGATATGGGCTGATATGAACTGCTGGTTCTGAAAGTCTCAACCCGAATCGTAACGCTTTGCCAAAATTCCCTGTTACATCATCTTCCTCTAATCCCTTCCCCCTCCTCCTCGTTCTCTCCCTCTGCCATCCTCTTCTTTCTCTCTTATCTCTGTTGGCCCCGTCTCTTGGGGGTCGTTCGTTTTTGTCATAATCACCTTGGAGATTGGGGACCGGTGCCCATGGCAGAACTGAGCTGAGCGGAGGAGAGGAGTAAAAAGGATGAGAGAGAGAGAGGGCGAGAGAGAGAGAGAGATGGGGGGGGCGGTGTTGAGATGAGCAGTGGAGGACAGTCTTGCGGGGGGATGACGGCTTGTCTGGCTCAGCCCCGGCTAATGTGAGGGGACAGCCTTGGCTTAGCCTTAACCACACTTGGGCCGCTGATGCCAGGCAGAGCAGAGAGGAGAGAATAGACGGATGAAACGCTCTCCTTTTCAGCGCTGCATTCTTCCACCCGCACTGACTGCTTTCGGAGGCGCGTGGGGCCCCAATGTCACACCCTGTAGGTGTTTAAGCTGCTTACTTACACCAACAAGAGAAAAAGATGAGGCAATAGAAGACAAGGAGACAGAGAGGGAGAAGATGCTGCAGAAAGGATGAGAGAGGTAGAATGGGAGAGAGTTAGACGAGGATGGGGGCGGAGGTCACGGTTGTAGGAGGTTGTAATGTGTGAGTATCTCAGTTTTGACTGTCTTCGCATCGAGGAAAGGTTGTTTTTATGTGGGGAATATTCATCACTCATTATGCCTGCGCGGTGTCTGTCACTGTGACGCTTAGATACTGTACCGACAAACGGTAAGAGGCAGACTCATCCGCTTGATAATATGACTGATAATATAAGTTTTGTCCTCCAGCTCCACCCGGCTGACTCTTCTTCTGTCACAGTTAAAGAAAAAAAAATTCCCAGATTTTTACACTTTTTGAGAAGGAGAGACTGACTGGGAAGGCGTGGGATGCGCCAGTCAGGAGATGATTTTGTTGGGAGGGGGAAATAGGGGATGTGGTGTGTTGTGTGAGTTTCTAAAATCCTATCTTGCTGTCAGGCATATGTGTGTTTGTTTGTTTCTCACTGAGGTGCGAGAGGTGATGGTGTTGGGGCTTGGAGTTGGCGGGGGCAGAGCGGTATAAGGTGGAAACAAGAATGAAAGAACTTTAGGATTATTTAGGGTTGCAACATAAGAGAACACACACACACACACACACACACACACAGAGAAGGGTCAGAGGGTGACGACAGCACAAAGACGACTCACGGCAACTTGCACGTTCGCCACTGTGTGCTCAGTCCCTTTCTGTCCTCTCAGCAGCCTTCTTGTTGATGCATGCTGGGTAGGTTCTCAGACACTCCCTCCTCAGGTCACTGGCTCTGTTTGTCCTAGCCCTCCTTTTCGTCGACCCTCCCTCTCCTTCCCCCATCCCCTCGAACTCCTCTCTGCCTCTTCTCCTCGCCTGACCAGTTCCTCTAATTTGGTTTCTAATTTTTTTTTCTGTACCTCATCTCCTTTCCCTTCAGCTATGTGGGGGTAAAGTACAGGCCTCCCTCTCCTTGACTGTGTTTGTATTTGCTCTGCGAATGCGTGTACGCGTGTGTGTGTTCACTGCTTGTATGTAAATCCCCTAAACTACCCAAGGTTTTTAGCTGCACAGTCCTTCTTCAAAATGAAGATTTTAGTCTGATGGCCTTTGGGAAAACAAGCTCCAAATACAGCTCTCAGTTAACAGGCCAACAAATGTCAGTTTTTGTCATTTGGACAAAACACACACAGAAACACACAGAGTAAAGACAAAAGATTAGCACCCAAGACAAATGTGTTAAATACGAGCCGTATATGAAGTTCGCTCTATTTTCTTTCTTCAAACATCAGCCTGTGTGTGTCTGTGTGTGTGTGTGTGTGTGTTGGACAGGTTGGACTTGTTGGCAGAACTTACGGTAAATGGAGACATTTAGCAAAGCAGTAGATAGACAGACACAAACACACAGATCAAAAAGGTTTGAGCATTACAGTACACTTGGGAACAAAGGGAATGGAAGGAGGGGGAGAGAGAGACGCACAGAGAAGGAGGATGTGAGGGAAGGTGAATAGAAACCCCAATCAATACGCCACCCAAGAACAGCTTGAGCCAGCACAGGAGCAGAGAAACTGAAGAAAGGAGCGAGACAGAGAGAGGAAAAATGGGTCAAATAAAGAGACGAAAGGATGAGTGTTTGCACTGAGGACTAAGAGAGAGAGGGAGATGTGGCCAGAGCTGTGAAAGAACGAGAGCGGGGACGAAGAGAGAGAGAGAAAGTGCACGACAGCGGTGGACACTGGCTCCTGACCCCTGCTGACCCCTCAGCTGGGAGGGGATGGGAGCAGGTAGGGGTCTTCAGCGAGGTTTGGAAAGGGAGGCAGTGATATTGACGTGGCAAAGGGACGAGGACGGGTTGTGTTGAAGAGGGTGAGGACGAGAGGGGTTGGAGGTCAGCTGATCACGCAGGGAGGCCTGTTCTCGCCTCAAGCCCGACCCTGAGAGCACGCGTTTGACCACTGTAAACCACCAAATTTCACATCTGTCTTGTGCAGCGGTTCATCTCTTCACACAAATCACTCTGATCACTAAATGTCACTTAGCATCGTGTGCACATTGCACATTTAGCAGCGTAATATTACAGTCGCTGTCGTTTCCACTGAGAGCTCTTTACACCAAACACCATTTGAACAGAAATCATTTACTGTTCAGGTCAAAACTGTCTGTCATTTAACAGCTACGTCTGATTGTTTATACCACACTGCCACATCATATACAGGGTGTAATTAGAAGATTAGTGGTCATTAGAAAGTACCAACAATCATCAGCCACACTTAAGGCTGGATTACTAACTAGGAAAAGCAGTCAACTGCCCCTGGGCCTTATTAAAACTGCAGTTCTCTGAAAGCTCCAGGCCTGCTGTATTAACTAGTTTGTGTCACGTTAACTGAAATGTGTTTGAGCTTGCTCAAGTCACTACACATTCAGGATTATTATGGCTCTTTTTTTGAAAAGTGACCTTCTGCAAATGTTTAGTGTTGTCATATGGAACAACAGGAACCACACAGCACATCTAAGGCCGGGTAATTTTTCAGGAAAGATGAACTGGACATAAAGTAAAATGTGTGGGGCTGCTAGGGGCTGATATTGGTCCCCTAATGTGGTCATGACTGTTGTCCTTTATGAGCAAAAACTTTTTAATGTGTCATAGGAGGAAAAACTTGTAAATAATAAATTGGCTGTAAATAATAAAATGGCAGAATTTTATTTAGCTATTTTGACTCTTTGCATTTAATTGAAACAGTAATATCATGTCCTAGAATTCATCAGTCAAATGAAATTACCACGATTATAGCAAAATAAAAGATACCCAATTGAATGATTAGCCTTTAATAATAATAATAACTTTGTCCTTCCAGCTTTTCAAGCATTTTCAAAAGCACGCCAGGGGAATTTTTCCACATAGCATTTAATCCATACTAGCACCATTCATTTTCACTTAGGGCCAAAATATATATTTTCCCTGTTCACCTGTCTGTATTCATGCCATACATTTTGTCACGTGCCCAGCCTGTGAGGGTCCAGACGAACCCTCTATGGACAACAACATACAAACCATCCGTTTGTGTCCTCACAGACTGTCCCCAGCTGATTGCTCATGTGCCAAAAAAGTGTGTTCTAAGCGTTTACTGTACAGTGTTAAGCAGTTACACATGCTGATTTGATTCTTTCACTCTTTCATGTTCAGTCAAACCAACACACAGAGAGAAGTGCTTCGTCTCACTGATGCTACCGTCGAGAGTTGACATCGTATTTTCTGGTGAGCATGTGTGGGACATGTCCGCATCTCCAATTGCAGCATGGACAGAAGTGTGTGTGCGTCTGTGGCATGGGTACGGATTTGATGGAGGTAAGCGACTTATATGAACAAGGCTTTACACTGCCCCTGCCAACCTGGCAACGTAAGCTGAATTAGTCACGTGACATCTGAAACTCTTCAAGAGCACCCTATGTTTTTACAAAACCTGAATGTGTAATACTTGAGGTGCATTTGAATTTCAAAAATTATAGTTAGATATAGCGACAGCTGCGTAAAGCTGATATTAACATGCTAACGTGCTCGTGGTGACAGCATGTTCCCCATGTTCCCCACTATCAGCTGTCTTCTTATGGACAATGATGGGAGAATCAGGTGTGGACATTCACGCATGTAGCACACAACAGGACACTGTCCACGTCAGACGTGTTCTCACTTATTGGAAATGCTCTGACGATGGTGATACAGGCAAACGGTGGTTCTTGGGGAGAGTGTGTGGCACGACGTGACAAAAAAGTGAACTGTGGAATTCACAGTGTTTTGTTTACATCAGAGCAGTTCAGATTTGATGGGTTCTACCCGGTATATAACCCTGGTTTCTTGAAACAGAGAAGCAGTCACGGGAAACATTTACTCCATAGTTTCATGTGTTGCAGTGAGCAGGGAAATCTTTTAGCCACATACTCTCTGTGAGTTCTGCAGACAACTCTTCGCTGTACATGGGCTCGCTCAGACATTACAGACTTTGTCCTCGGGAGCTGGTAGGGTAAAGTCCATTTATGTCACTTGACTCAGCACTTTGAATTCTCACATACAGCTCCTCTAGGTAATGCCAAGGTAAATTCTGCGCTCCGGTGCATGTCTGAAAACAACTTTAGAGTACTTGCAGGATCCCATTAACTAATTAGCACAAAACACATATTTGTTAAGGCACCTTATCTGCACCTGAATCTGGCTCCGGGTCAGATAAAGAGTTCGTTTTTGGTCCAGCTATTGCTCCATTTTTAAAGTGGCTCATTTACAGACCACAGAGTTGGTGGCTTGACTCCTGGTTCCTTCTAGCCACATGTCAAAGTCTCTTTTGACAACACACCCCCAAATAGTAGTGCAGTCCTCAAAAAAAAAAACTCCCCGGGACCAATAAAATGTTTAAGGAAAATCTCAATTTTGATATCAAGGAGACTAGTAACGTCTCCATGTCCATGTCCACGTTATAAAGATCATCCACTAGTTAGTAGGTTTATTGTCTAAAATACAATATAACAATAAAATATAAAACAAATGTCATCCATGGAATAGGCTGCGTTGAAATAATGTTCTGTCTGTTCCGATAAATAAAGAATTAATAATACTCACATTTTACTTACTTTCTGAGTCCGGGGACATAACAGTACATGTCCTTCATTTTATAAGAGTTGTTGGATGGCTAACATATTCTTCAGCATGGCTCTTCACAAAGAGAATCCTGCGTGACTGTGGAGGCTTTGAAACACAAATGTATCTGCCTTGGCCTATGCTCACATGCGCCTTCACCCACTTATTGTGTCTCTATCCAGTAAAATCAATACATGTTGCAGGATGCCGGGTATTACAGTAGGAATGTATGTATGCATAATGACCACAAGTAACAGTCTTGCCTCTGTTGCTCTTCACATACCTCCATCTTCTCTCCCACACCCTCAATTTTCAACTCTCCCTCCCATCTTCCTTCTCTCTTCTCATCCCTGCTCCCTCCTTCATGTTTTCTCTCCCTCTCTCTCTCTCTCTCTCTCACACTCTCCCTTTCTTCAGCCTCCTCGCAGTCCAGATGGCCTAGCTGCCCCCACACTCACTCCCCCACATACACTCACTCCATGCACTCCACCCCACTCCTCCTCTCTTCTACAGAAACAGCACTCCCTTTAGAGGAATAGACCCCCACACACGCACCCTCCCCCCAAAAAAAACCACTACCACTGTGCTCACACACACATTCACACACCTCCCCACACATGCTCTTCAACACATCTCCACTGTCCCTCCACAGACCACAGGCTTATATACGCCCACTCACATACACACTGACACAGAAGATCTCGTTCAGAATTCTCCTCTTCTGCAGCTTAATGTCTGATGGGAATATAGTAGGAACATTGGTATTGTAGGTGTGATAAATGACGCTGTGAGACGTGGCCAATAATCAGATCAGAGCATGGCTGTTCTTGACATTTATGCGCTCTATTCCTGTTATTGTATTGTTTTATTCTTGTCATTTAATCCTTAACTAATTGAGTATTCCATCTCTTTTTGACAAGGGGAAATGTTGATGAGTATCTGCTCATTGACATCTTGTAGTGGTGACTCAGCTGTTGCTAAGCACAAACAGGCACTTCAGAGTGTCTTTCAATGTGGTTGATGACATGATGAGAATCTAGCACTGGGAGAAATGCCGTAAACCTGTCGTAAGTGTAAACCTACCTGCGTAGTCACAGTGGCTCAAGCACAAACATGCCTACATACATTTGCGTTCTTTTTATAATTAACTGGCGAGGGGTCGGGCATGGATCGGCAGAGAGGAACAGAGAGATGGTTGTCACGGCAGGGAGAAGATCAGAGGAGGCAGAAGTGTGACTACTACAGTACGGGGGAAGAAGGCTATTGTTGGAGAGCGTGCATTCGTCCGTTGGCCAGGGAAAAAAGGAGAAAAAGGGGAGAGTTGGAGTATGAGCGGACTGTTTTCTAGGGTTGTGCGTGTGTGTGGGGGTGTAGGCCAGGGGTGGAGGGTGTGGTTAACGGTTATAGCGCTCACAGGAAGCTGCGAGGCAGGGAAAGGGGAAGTGAACCACCCCCACACTGTTCCAAGGCCATGGCAGCACTCTCCTCAGGGCTGGAACTGACTGACCTCGGCTCACCAACACACCTTTTTATGCCCCCCACACACACACACACAGATGACATAGACAGATAGATGCATGGTGCATGGTCACTTACTTACATAAACAATGATTGTCCAAGTGGAAGTCGACCATTATGTACATGTTTATTATGCATCTGTGCTATTCTGACTCCTGACTTCACCTCATTTAATTATTATACTGTTGTAAAAACACTCTGCTGTGAGCTTCAGCATTGTTATGTCATCCCTTCTGTTGATGAAAAAATATTTAAATTTAAGAAATAGGTCAAAGACCACGTTATTAAATATCATCCTACGATCTGTACACTACTGGTATATGCACAAATATATCACATATTTACAGATGGACTTTCCCATTTGTTGTTGGTTTAAAACAGAAAAAACAATTACTGAAGTCTTTTAGCTGACCTCCTTATAATTTTAAGAATACTTTTAAGAATAAAAAAAGTATTGCAACAACATGATATATAGTCACAGATTTACCTAGAAGACGTGTTGGGCCACCTGAAAAACCAAATGTGGCTGCTGCTCATGTTCAAAAGCAGCAATAGAAGGAATTTTCAGATGATTTTGTAAAATGCTGACGAAAAATCATCAGAATTTAATATGTATACATATATATGTTGTTATGGACTCATTTAACATTAACTGGTGTATTGTTATACTGTAAAATATATAAAAATGTTATAGTAAAGGGATAAGTGTGAAGTCGTCATACAGGCGCATTAAGTCAAGCACCTTTTCCTAATTGGCATAAGCTGACTTGAACTTCGTCACTGAGCCTCAGACGGCGATGTTGGCCAGTCACCCCGGTCCACACTTGGCCACTGTGATCTGGCTTTTCAGGCCAGACACATGCTCATTCAATTCATTCATTCCAGGCAAACGACCCCATGCTTCCCCTGACTCACAGACACCGAACGCTGGGGGCAACAAAAATCAAAGGCAGGAGAGCAAGTGTAAAAAAAGACACACACACACACACACATTTTTCTAGATCTTCATGCAAACATTGTACTCTTCTCGGTGCAATAATAAAAAAAAAACTGATTAACTCGGTTTTTAAGCTTTTATTATTAATCGAGTCACACACACAAAACAACAAGACAATCACAAAAATACACATCTTCCCTCAGCAATAAAAGTCAGTGTTCACCACTGTGACCCTTGTCATCCGGATTGCACATAATGTTACCTTGGTGACCGGGTTTAATCTCTCCACAGAGAGATGGAGCCCAATCTGACCCTTAACCTTTGGTTAAAGAAAGGTCACTGGGGTCACACACTCCTCTCGTACATTTTCTACACGGCCATTTGCAGAAAAGCCTTTTTGAAAAAAAAATGTCATGGTTAACAGAGTCAGCCGGTTGATACAAAGTCCTCTTGAAGCAATGATGGTATCGCAGATTAAAGATTTTGTGAATTTTTGAATACAAGGAGGCAAATAATTAAAACTGTAACTGTATTATGCTTTAAATATTGACAGGGGTGTGACAGGCTGCACCTGCCAGCTCTATTAACCTTCCAGGGTAAAAGAGACATTCTGAAAGGGAGCTGCTAACATAAAGACCCACGGAGAAAACAATACCTGAACACAAATAAAGGCCAGCATAAGGACTTTTATAGCACACAATCAAACCAGAAGCACATGTCATACAACTCGGCAACAGCTTACATCTAGTTCTTAAGAGCAGATCAGTTTTACACTCACTCCAAAAACCTACGACATGCCTCGTTCCTAATCCAATCACTGTAGACACAAAGGATGTAGCTCCGTTTGACAAAAAGGTAAAAATCTCAGAGATGCCAGAGTGTATCAAGAAGTAACACTTATTTATTTTTGTATCTCTAACTGTATGATTTTACTCTGTCAGAATATGAGCCACAATTTGAAAGAGTAATACAATATAGAGAATTGCAAAGTTGTACATTGCTTTCATATGTTTAATAGAAACTGGTCCTGGTGTAATTAGTGGAAAATAGAACTGGAGACTATATGGTAGTAAATTTAAATGTTTGAGAGATCTGATTGGATACACCAAGGTTCTTCCCTTTCATTTTGCACTTCATTTTAAAGCTGTGATTTTTAGATTGAATAACATATTAATCTCAGTGAGAGGTCGCAATGTAAAAAGATATTGCATTTTCTCCCTTGAAAGGGTTATGCACACGCCACTGTTACAGAATTCTCCAGAAATGACTTTTTTTTTCTGTGAATTTTCAAAAATGTCCTTCCTGGAGCTGAATGCCTGCAGTTCAATCTCGTTTCAAAAATTATTTTCATGGAATTTATAATTTATTAAACAGTTCGGAGAACAAGGGAACAAAAAAGATGAGATGTAACAAGCGATAAATCTTCCAGGCCGAGTGACCAGAACAATCTAGAAGCTGCCTGTCAAAGCATAAAAGGAAAGTGAAGTGCTACGTCTGTACAAGATAAGAGTTGCTGCAGAATGCTGCGATGCATCTGAAGGCAGTTTCTTTCAGCCATTTTAAGATTTTTTAAAGCTTAAATAATGATTGTCCAAATGCACCAATAAAAGTTTATTTGATTTACTTTTTTGTGCTATAGTTTTTTCACTGACTATAAATTTGTGGGTACATTATTCCAGATACTTCGGTGAAATGCTGAATTAATTGTCAAACAAGCAAATACTCAGATTTAATATTTGCTGTACAGTCCATAACTGTATTGATGTATTCAGCAAAAGTGATTATTCTTATACACATAAAAATCAAGTCAATATAAAAAATTAAGAAAAAAGAAATCGTCTCATGAAAGGTGAAGAGCTGATCGAAATACTACTTCTTTAAAAAATAGTAATAAAAGTTCCTCACGGTTATAGTTGTTGGTAATAAAAAAACTGTAATATTATACAATGCTTGGTAACGCACTCATATACAGTACGGAAGGAACATATATATGAGTATAGACAAATATCACAAATATCCCATTTTACACCTTTTAAATAATTAGGCTTTGTCAACGTTTTTTATAGTGAAACAATCTACAAAGATTTAAACTGCATTCGCTTGCACATCACTGACAGAAAATTCTACTTTGTGTTAGTGATTTAAAATATTACCACATTTTAGCTCTGGCACATGTCTGCCAGTCGACACAATGAGAATGCCGCATGCAAGGCCGCCTTCTCACTCACTGCATTTTCTATAGTTTTCTAGAAGAAAGTCGCCGTTCTTGAGGATATTAAAAATGAAATTACTGAAAGGGTTATTTGGGTGATTTAGCTTTGAGAATAAAACCAAAATGATCAAAGGTATTTTCACAAGCAGCAATAATCTCTGGTTGGTGTGTACATTGCTCCCTCTACTGGGAAACAGGCAGAATTTGGAGGAAATGTTGGAGGAAATCCCTGTATCTTAACAATAAAATGGCTCGATCTAATTTTCTTTTAAACATTTCCATTCATGATGAATAGAGAATAGATAGATAGATAGTTTTTTTATAATACTGATGTACAAATACCATAGATTTTCCAGTAGTCAATATTCATCTCAAGTTTATTAAACAGGAAATTGAAATATACAATTAATAGCAAGTAATAGCAAGAAAGCCAGGCCGGTAGATGCTATGAAATGTTAGTTACACAACCAGGTAAAAAACAGACGTGTGCTAATTATCTGGCTGTTTTAATATCCAAATGAATTTTGCTACAGCCCAAAGCAGATTTCTTTCTTAAATTTGGTGTTCCTCCTCATAATCTGCTGAGGTGAGTTAGCATTTCATGGGCTGACGAACCTGAGATTGAGCCTGATATCACCATTCTCAGGTTGGACAGTCCTAGAAAGAACTACTCAAGAGTTAAACCTGGACTGCGTGTCTGGTTCAGGCTGCTCCAGGAGCCTCAATGTGCTCTGTCCACACTGAACCCAACTGCTTTAAAAAAAAAGATAAAAAGACATCTGTCTTAGGATGACTGGTTTACATAGGTTTAAACATCTTTGTGCACGTTGTGAAACATTTATTGGCGCATAATAAAAATTCTGATGCGCAAAGCTCCACATTATCCCCACACGGAGCAGAGATGACGACACTATTGATGGCCGACTTGCTAATCAACCATCAATTTAATCATTCAAAAGGTGTAATGTTTTCTAACATAACAATCCTAAATCTTAATGCTAATACATTATTAAATTAACTGAAGTATAAGTGAAAATGATGCAACATTCCTTCTATAAATGATGACTTTAGATATTTGCTGCTGCAAACATAATCATACGTTAGGATTTTGGCGCCAGGACCAAAAGTCATAAAGGAAGTCAGAAAAACTGAGGAAGAATACTTCCCAAAAAATGCCTTTAATCAAAATGACAGCTGTGATATTTGTTTATTCTTCCTTATTAAAAAAAATCTACAGATGTCAATGTTTCCATGACATACTGTGCTTATTGTAAAATATGATTTGTTTAACATGGAGGTTTCAGTGTAATGACAAATCTCAACAGCCACAAGTAAATGCATTCAAACAACATATCCAACTTACATGTGTGTGTCTTCTCTTATTCACAAAAGTGCGAGCACAGTGAACACGTTGGCACCACGTCTGTGGCTCAGTGTTGTTAGCTAAGCTGCACTGAAACCACTCAGAGCAACGATGAAGCCTAATGCACTAACTGCATCTCATGCTAAAGAACATCTAAATCAGCCTGGCCTGACTTTATGAGGACAGCCCAGCCTCTTTTTTTACTCTCATGATAAACTATGTAGATGGGGAGCACAAGAGAACACACACACACACACACAGAGAGAGACGGTGAAAGAAGGAGGAGGGAAAGAAAAGGAAAGACAATACTTTAGCCTCTTCAGCAGACTAATCCAAACCCTCTTCACATGATTCAGAAATACTTCACCGCCTGAATTATTCATCCTCAACTACCTGCATTAAGTACTGCGCTACTACTCTCCATCATTTCACATTTACAACCCAGACATGCTCGCTACTGGATAGCACATTAAAAAAAAAAACAAATACCTACCATAAAAACATAATTAATTTCCATGTTTCCACAATAGTCATTACAATAATGGAAGGTTGTGGCAAGTTTTAAACTATTTCTCTATGAGAACTTTCAAAGTTGCCTTACCCACATGGTAGACCATCTGACTCCACAGACCCAGAGGAGAAAAAAAATTCGAGACATCTTCCATCATGTAAAGGTACGACTGAAAGAAGGCACACAGGAAGACAGCAGATCAACCTGGAGCAAAGCTGGTGACATGAGGATGAAAAAGAAACACAGGTCGCTGAGTTATAACGGCCACTCCTGCTGTCTTTGCTGAGCTGTGACCTCATCGTGCTCTACACTACCAATAGGGATGCAACTCACACACACACACAGACACACCACCTTCCTGTTTGTCAGTGCTGGTGGTAAACTTTCCACTGACATCTTAGTTCAAGATACAAATAGATTTTTGTGCATTTTGTCATCAAAAACAAAATACATCTGAACTGAATTTAAAAACTCTCTTCTGGCAAATGTCACCATCCAATGCAAGTCACAACTTGTGTGTATGTGTGTGGGCGGAGGAGTGAGACAAAAGTGCTGCAACTTAACAATGGGTATAAAGCAAACTAAAACCTTTTTAACTTCAGCAAAAAATAAAAGCTTTCAATTCTCTGACAGCTGCATATTTAACACTAGATAAACTAGAGCAGGACAAGAATATAAATGCTGCTGCTGAGCTTCCTGATATTCTTAGCGCTCGCACGTCTTTTGACTGTCCTTCTCATGCCTCCTCCCACACAAAAAGATGCCTCTTGGGGGTCAATATCTGCCTAATAGGCTGCTGGTTTGTAATTGTCCATCAGCCCCATCAAATGTGTGTCAATCATATTTTACAGTGGCTGACGTCTTGACAGCTGTCAGAGTGATAATTATGGAAAGTGATGGAAGATATCAAGGTTACTTTCCATGAGAAGAGGACAACCACAATATCCTTCCTGTTCATTGTCAAAGTGTATGTATTGTGTCATTCTGTCTTGAAATGTTTGATAGAGGCAAAAATATGCGCGTTAGTCAAACATGGTAAAAATGTACTTCACCCTTCAGGTGTGTTAAAAACCATCACTGAATTTTCAAATGTGTATTAATCTGACTGCTCAGAAACCTGTGTTAACTGGGGTGAGCTGGTTGACATTTAATGTTTGACACAAATCATATGAATGCACTGCAGCAAAGGTAAAAGTCCTATTGCACTTTTATTAATATATTTATAAAACATTCAGCAGAGATGAACGTAAAACTGCTGAGGCTGTGAAAACACAGTCATTGGATATTCAGTACTGAATGACTTGTACAACAGTAAGCACATTCTGTGCACAAGCAGGTCACTAAATGGAAAAGTAACGGTGAACCAACATTAGTAAATGTACTTTTAGCAAACATTTACATTTTCTCATGTTGTACATTTTCTAATCTCAGCAAGGCAGAGATTCAAACTCCAACCAAATAAAAAAAAAAACCAACAACTTTACAGCGACTGACTATGAATTCTGAGAAAATTACTTCAATATGTTAGTTCAATATGCTGATCACTGAAATATGACATGAAAATGCATGTGCAACATTTCTCGCCAGTGACATCCGACTGCATCAGAAAACCGTTTGGATGAAAATCCTGGAGTGCAACACCATGTTAGACAGTCAAAATACCCTTTAGAGAAAAAGGCAAAATGAAATAGACAGTACCTTTAACAAACAGTCTCCATGATTTCAATACTGATACAAAAAAAAAAAAAAAAAAAAGTCAGGCACAAACAGGTCACTTTCTGACATGCAGATGTTCTGAGTTCATATGTATTCACACCTCAACAAAGAACAATCTAATTTACTGCACGAAAAACAGACATAACTCAGGATGCATGAGACTGAAATAAACAGTTAATCTCTGCTTGTTAAATGCAGATGACCCATTTTCACTGCAGCAAAAAGATGCATGGCATGTCTGCTTACTGGTCAGGTCTATCAATAGCAAAAATATGTAAATGAGGGATACGCTGCATAAATATACACCATAAGTGCGTACTTTTAGCTGTATAATAAAAAACGACTTTCAATATCCTTTCAGCTGGTAAGGTCAGCATGCACGCAGAAGGAAAGGGTGAACCAGAGAGCTTAAAATAAAGGGAAAGAAAGACAGATACACCTACACATTTTCCGATCGCATGGTCCTTCAGAAAGTGCTCATGGCGATGGAAGTTGAGCAACACAAGTTCATGTTCCAATTTTACTTTTGTGAAAGTTGTGAAGAAGATATGTGGTAAAAATAAACTTAAAAACTAGTTTTTTTTTCTTTTACAACACGTTGCAAATTCACATTCAGTTGTGTCATACACAGTACATGGTTTAAGGCTAAACACACCTTTTTAAAACGTCTGCAAATTTCAATACAGAGATTGTCAAAATTTCATAACCAAAATAAAACACTTTGACTTTATAACATACTATACAAATAAAAATATTTTAAACCAAATTTCCACAACATGAGATTATATTATATAATTTAAATTTTCAACAAGGTGACTGTACAATAAAAAATTTTGTCTGATCTTCAGCTTTATTTCCCTGGCGCCCTTGTTGGGCCCTTGAGGAACAAACATTACAACCCAACAGGAACAAAGAGTCCATATTGTCCTCAGATGGGCACAGTCCTGAATCACCCAATAACCAATACCAATTTTTTAATCAGCAACTGGGCTCATCCATCTCTTCATCGCTCCAGTCAGGGGGCGCATCTGTTCCAAAGTATCGATCCCCAAAGTTTCCTACAGGGTAAAAAAAATAAAGGTGTGCAGCATTAGCTAAATCTGAAATTTCTGAATTTAACACCATCTTATCAACTGTGTTATTAATTATTATTACCTTGTACTCTTATTCATGATTTCTAAGCAATACTCACCTATGCCGGGTATGATATGAAAGAGGTCATTGACTTTCTTGTCGACAGCAGTTGTGATGATTTTGACCTGCGGGAATGCGTACGCCACTGAATGGATGCCCATTTCAGCCATCAGCAAAGACACCAGCAGGATTTTGTCCTCCTGTACATCATGGTCCTGAATATGACAAGATTCCCATGAAAATAAATAAACTAAATTAAAAAATGAATTCTTGGCAGGCATCATCATTCATTTTTTATACAACCAGGCCCACGCACCAGCAGAACTCGTACAGCCATCATGGCTGCAGCTCCAGTGGACACGGTGCAGTCCATCAGAATCACATGATCTTCACTGATGTCTTTCGGCAGACGCAGGTAGTGAAGCTAACAATGCATTGAGACAGGATGTGGGTTAATACCAACATGTGAAATACATGACCAGTACCTATATCCTGTAGCTTTAACGTAGGTGGGATTATGCAGAAATCCCCTAACCTTAATTTCCTGGAAAAGTCATGTAGATTAGCTACTATGGTGAAGCACAAGAAATGTATTATTAGAGTTACTGCTAATGTGTAAATGCACAAACATTTGTTTGCCAGATTTAAAATGAGGTTACTGAACTTTAATTAGATAAAAACACCACAATTGTCTACACAAGTCTATTTGTGCTACAGTGTTAAAGTTGTTTTAATCTGTACCTCTGGTTCTCCTGTATCCTGGTTGGTCTGGATAAGAATCTTGCCTATGCGGACATCTTTGCACACAGCCCTCAAGGCGGGCTCCATAGTCTCGCCAGCTCGCAGGATGGAAACACCTGTGATCTAAAAATAAAAATAAGAATGAAAATTAAAAAATAAGAGGTTAATTGCATCTATTTAGGCAGAGATTCGATTCTTTCTTATGATATTTTAAAATAAAAAAAGAACTTAAAATCCAGTTAAAGACACGGTAGGAATTAAATGAAGTTCACTCACCTCTTCCCATGAAAAGTTCTGCCTTCATAATCCTCTCCTTGGGGGGTCTGGACTATGTGGACCTGAGATAATATTAAAAATCATTACAGTGTCAGGAGAATGCTGATCACAACACTAAAGTGCATGGCAGAAATCAGAAAAATAGTTTGTGATGAGCTGCAGCAGTCATGTGTTTGTGTAGAACAAACCTGTATCTTATGGTTAACTTATGGAAACTTTCCACTGTGGTAGTTAGGTTACACCTTGATAAGTTTCCTTGTTCATGCTACAGGCCACTATAATTATATCTATCTGATTTTAATTTTAGCAATTGCAAGCGCTTAGTTTTTCCATGAATCTTTATCTAATAACATTTTCCCCATTTCAAGGCCAAACGATTTACTGAATCTCATTCTCGGTTGTGTCACGTCAGCATCTCTATCTCTAAGTTGTTTCTTTCTTGCCCCCTTTAATACAGAGTTCAGCAGAACCTTTGTGTAGTGCAATGATTTAATGTGTCTCAGTGTTTGACACCTGTGAGGGGAGGAAGGAGAGCGCCCGCTCTATTAGCAGACGCATCAACCTCTTGGAGTAGAAGATGAACTCATCACGACTGGTCTCCTTGTTTCTAAATATGGTGATTAGGAAAAGAAAGGTACAGTGTTATATTTGTCTGAGCAGCTCCATCCTTTTCTTTAAAGAATAAACAGGTTTAGTATTTTAATATGTAGCAGTCTTTGTAGCTTTTACCTGATGATGGTGTGCATGCCTCGGACCTGGGGTGTGCTCTCAAGAACACTAAGGGTCTGGGGAAGAGGTTGGGCCTGGTGTGCAGAAGCCAGGGCTGCCCTGTAACCACGACAACAAGTACAGAAGTGGGGGTGGGGGATTGAGCAGGGTAAGAAGAGTAAAAAAGAGGGAAGATGGACACGTACCCAACACACATGAATACGAGTGTGATTAACACGTTTCTGCACACATTTGTACAGTATGTGCAAGTTCACACACAAGCGTCCACACGTAACGTATGCACACTTCAAAAAACAAACACGCACAGACAAGTAAGTACATGCACGAATCATTTTTCAGTAGTAATTAGAGCAAAGTTGATAGTGCTAGTGTGAAACCACTCTAAGAGGTTTGCTTAGGGAAAAGGCAGACACACAAAACTGCCAAGCACGCAGTGCCAGTGTTGAGTATTTCAGTAAAAATTACAAAGGCACAGAGACCATTGGCAATGGAAAGGAACACCCAAATCAGCCTAAACGTAGGTTTAATAAAATAATTAACGTAATGCAGACGTAAAGTAATTATTATGTTCATAACATACAGGAAATGAATGTTATTTTCCACAACAGGTCTCTACTACTTGTAATAATACTCCATTATTTCACACATACTGTAGATAGTAAAGTTTGATGATCTAGTTGGCCTAGTGGAGTTTGATGATCTAGTTAGCCCTGTAGTGTCATGTTGACACTACAGGGTCCACAATGTCACTGAGATAAACATTAGCCAGATGCAAGAAAGAAAAGAGAAATCATAGCAAATCTGCTCACATATCCCAGCGAAGTTTCCTCTATGGGGAGAGTTTTTTTTCGACGAAACACATTTAACAGTCACAGCAGAGGAGACACAGAAAGACGAAACACAACAAATAAGAGGAGGAAAAAATGAGAAAAGACACAACATCAGGTGAATGAAGGGATTATCACACAGTTAAAAGTGTGACAGCTGAGACTTGAAAATGTCAAATGTCACGGAAATAGGCTTCCCATGGAGGTTAACTGCCATTTAAGTTAAATATTATTTCCTGCTTATGGCTTTGTGATACTGAGAGAAATTATATAACCGACCGTGCTTTACAAGATTTTTACGGATGCTAGGAGAAAATGAACACAGTAGAGTTTTGAATCAGATTTTGATATCTATACACGTGCATCCATTGTGTGTATGCGTGGGAGGTGCACAAGCTATCGTGCGGCTGTCACTCTTTCACCATGTAGAACAGTAGAGGTTGGTATTTCAGCTCACAGGCCCCAGCACATCCTGTGTCTAAAGACAGACACCAAGCTCACTTCCTTTTGCTCTCTGTCTCAGATACCGTGGCCGACATTCAATGGAAAAACTCAGCGCTTTGTAGTAGGGTATTGGAAACTTTCTATGTGGCTGAGGTATGTGATAGTCAACAATAGCTGTAGCAAGTGCTTCCTCTCTCTTGCTTTCTGTTAGACTCACTCTCTCTCTTATTCTTGTTGTCACTGAAAGGAGGGGTCAGTGACTTGACTCACTTGTATATTTTTAGACACAGAAGGCAGGAAGAGTGTGAGTTGTCATTTCTCTAAAAGGTAGAGAGAGGGAAAACCAACGTCTTTACATTAAATGCTGGCTGCACCACATCACATCCAAACTTTTGATCTGTGCTTTACTTTCAATTTACTGACAGCAGTTTTCATGTGGTTTATATTTACGCTACTCTGGAGTGAACCGAGCCTTTACAATGATTTGGCACAGACTCTTTTATAACAGTCCCTAATTAGTCGCATTTGGTTGACGGAGTGCTGCCTTGTGATGTGCCGTGGCAGCCAGCAGATCAATAACGGTAGAAGTTGGCTTTGCAGGCCTCTTGTTCTCTCCCTCCCAGTAAGAAGCTGGAGCTGTCAGTGAACTGGGCAGATGGTGAGGAGAGAATGACAGACAGGATAAAGGCCACTCTACCTGACGCTGAGCTCGCGCTGTGAGCCACGGAGGGATTTAGGGTTGGGGGATGTGGGAGAGGGAGAGTGAGAGAGTAGTCCATCAGCAGCATGTGTGTTACTGTGTGTAGAGTGAGGAGGGAACAAAGCAAAGTGCACTGTGGCACAAAGGACCCTCCAAAATTTGCCCTTTGGGGCAATTAGCAGATGTTGCAAGACAAATGCAAAAAAAAAAAAAAAAGAGTCTGACATGCTGTGAATCAATATGATGAATGACATTATTGAATTTTTCATCACTTTTGGGGGTATTCCTACAACTGGTCAAAGTAACCTTGACCCTGGGTAAAAAATTTTATCAAAGGTTAATCTAATAATTATGTTTGATAAATTCAAAAAAGAAAATGAAAAAATTACACAAGCTAATGTAAAAACTCTGTTTATTGTATTAACTTGTCTTTTCACGCGTTACAACAGTTGTGTAGTTAAACCAACTGAATGCATTGAGCTATATTCAAATTCATCTGTACAGCATATTAATAGGACTTAGGACATCTTAGAGAAAACACAACAAAACATGAGGAAACTGAAGAATTATAGTCCTAAAAGTATGTCCTAAAATTATATGCTAAAATTAAGTCCAAATATTTGGCTTCTGATGTAGATTAATCAAATGATTAAAAGTATAGATTGTATGTGCACCTCTAGGCCTGTAGCTAATTAATCAGGAATAACTAATTTGGGTGGATTTGTAAATTAGGACCCCACTACGACAAGAGTTAAGTTTTAATACTTGCTCATTTATTCACCTGCAACAAATAATCTAATAATTTTGTTGCAATAATTGGAACTAACAATTAGTCTAAACAACACATGCACAAGTGCTCAAGAAACCCCCCTGAAAAGGTGACTCGTTGAGTACAAATTGACTTCTTCACTTTTTATCTGATGACCTTTTTCTATTCAAGCTCACGGAACAAAACCAGAGCAAATCATTCCCCCTCTTCTGAATCTCTGAAGTTTATTTTATCTCCACTAGGGGGAGTGATAGTGTTTGCAAAAGGCCTTCTGAAGGCAGATCGGCCCTACTTACTGAACTCATATACTAAATAACACTAGACAGGAAGTGATGCTGTACCAACATGCAAAGACATTTTTAAACGTGTGTGTGTATGTACATTGTTCTGTCAGTGTCGTCGCTCTTACCTCCTCTAGCTGACTGTGGACATGCTGCACAATCAAATCAATGGCCACCATGTTGCCACCACCTGACAGAATGATAAACAGAAAAACATAAAGACATTACATTAATTTGGAGACTCGTGGGAAACATACAGTCAGTATTTAAAATTCTTGTAAAGAGTCACTATCATATACTATTTTTGTCTGTATTTGTGTGTACGTTTTTACGCACCGCGTGGTACTACAATATCGGCCAGGCGCATGGTGGGCTCAATGTATTGTTCAAATGCTGGCTTGACAAACTTGTTGTACTGCTTGATGACACCCTCAATGTCTCGGCCTCTTTCTGTAATGTCCCTCCTAAGCCGACGCACAAGCCGGATGTCAGAGTCTGTGTCCACAAATATCTTCATATCCAGCAACTGAAAGGGGAACATAAAAATGATGTTTAGCTCAACATAACATTTTAAATCACATACATTCACAAAAAACAAAATGTCTGTTTGGGTCCTACTGAGAGTCTTATACTTATGTCATAGTACACATTAATTCAACAGATTTGTCTTAGGAGTGAAGTTCACTGTGCTTGACATTGATACTTCTTTGTCTTGACAACTAGAAAAAAATGCATCTGTAAAGTAAGTCTGACACGGGCTATTGCAAAAATAAACCCCCAAATGGAAATCTGGGAGGGCAAACACTGTTTCTCTCAGATTAAATTTTAACTTTGGAGCTACAAATGTGTGGTGAATTCTAATAGTTGTTGTGACAGCTGGCATTTTTTATTTCACATATGATTACTGAAAATATTTAGTTTACTTTTCTCCAGTGCTCCTAATTACCTCTCACATACAAAATATTTAACAGCATCTAAAAATATTTGGTGCTGTATAAAATCAACATATACGCAGATTTTGATATATCTGCATTTTGAACTTCATTACCATAGAATTTGTTTACATTTAAATCATATGACAAATTCAAATGACTTGCTTACTTTGCATTGCCAACCCTGTTTGGTTCATGCAAATATATTTTTGCAAAAGTCACCAAATGCACACGCAACAATCAGTTTTGACAACAGCTAACCAGCTGAACATGTTGCAAGAGAACATTAACCATGCCCAACCTGCAAAAGCTGTTTATCTGCAAAGGCCATGATTCCCTCAAAGATGATAACACTGGCTCCATATACGGTTTTCTGTGGTGGAAAAAAATGCATTTATTTTGGTAAAATGTACACAGGAGCGACCGTAGCTGTAAGCCAGTCAAGAAGCTACATTGTAAAGCACTTTGGATAAAAGCGCTACAGTGTGGTCATTTACCATTTACTAAATGTACATACAAACAAAAGTATGTGGACATGTGCACTTAGTATAGTAGTATACTGCAACATCATATCAAATCCCTGCATGGCCTGTAGGAAAAGACACCATGATAATGATTTGTCAGGAATAACAGATTTGCAATATGACTCTAAATCAATTAAAACCCTCTGAAGTAATCGGGAACCTAGGATTATACGCAGTAATTCTGCCATGCTACTTATTACATTACAAAGTTTATTACTGCATTTAAAAATGTGTATTTCCATCCTTACCCAGTCCTTCTGTCTCCCATGAGTTGTAAAGTCATACACTGGGATTTTTACACTCTTCCCCTGCTTGAGTTTGCGCAAGGTATGTGTCAGCAAATCAAAGTCGAAGGCATCGGGGTGGTCGAAGTTATAATCATTGCTGGCAGCCAGAGTCTGCTGCTCAGAAGACAGGACCTGAGGACAACCATCACAAGAAGTTTGGATTGACAATCGCAGTTTCTGACTTTTCCTTAATCACATACAGAAAAAATTGGATATCAATAAAAAATCAATTAAACCCCATTACATAATTGTTTTTAATAAAACTAAAACAGACAAACAAATGAAAAAAAACTATATGGTAAAATAATAAATAATATATATTTTGTTTAGCTTATGCAAAACCACACAGAAATAGTTTACTGTTGAAGAGCAGTTAATGTTAGGGCACCTAAATTTAGGAGGACATCATGCGCCACTGTGACGTCGGTACCAGGTGGTGTGGGTGTCTGCGTGTGCCCTTAGGGTGGTCGAGCATTAAAACCCCAGACCTGGTATTTGGCAGTTTCACAACAGCAACACCCCCTTCTCAAGTGAACTGATTGCACACTTAATATGATAAACCGGTGTTATAGGCTCTCAGCACCCTCATTCTTACATCAGAAAAAGAAAAAGAGGAGATAAATCTGACTGGACAAATTCTTTGGAAGCTGACCACTAGAAATGCAATGTGCGAACTGGCACTTGCTGAAGGTTATAGTACTAATGGTCACTGGTAAATCTCTCCTACTGTGAACAGTCTGAGCTGCTGCTGTCTTGATTATGACAGGATTACATAACCGGAGAGTGGGTGGAGGTATCTAGGAGCATGAATGATGGGGCTTGCTTGTTTGCCCCCCCCCCTCCAGCGTGCTCACTGCTCTCTTTGGACTCATCCACCTTGTAATATTTTGTCTCCTTTTACTCTAATCACTCCTCTTCTCATCTTTCTCAATACTAATTTTCCCTCCAGGACCCAAAAGGAATCCTATTTTCTCTCTTTTTCCAGCACTAAAAGTCTTACTCTTTCTTGACCTTCCCTCAGTCTACTGGGAGGTTAGCAGACACATAAGAGATGAACTAATAATAAAAGGAACAACTGACTTAGTGGCTTTATTTGATATCAGCAATTAATGTTTAGTTCAAAGTATTTGGCCTGATGTAAAGGTGTGCACAAACATCAAAATTCAAATAGAATATTTTTAAGAATAGTCTTTCTTAATAACACATTTCAATATTAAACATGTGCATGCATGCAAACAAAAAAAGACTATCACCACACATTGAACACACACGCACACCTTGTAAAACGAGTCCATCGAGAGAAGTACAACCCAGGGAACATCGAGAGCTTCAATGATTTTCCTGGCTACGGTCGTCTTTCCTGAAGCGCTGCCACCACACAGACCTGTGACAAAATATTTAAACACATTAAGTCGGCAAGAATATTTAATTACCATAGTGTAATTTCAAAGTAGTTCGCTTGGGTGGAACATACTAGTCCTAGCTTGACAGTACACCCTGTTTCGTTGCTTTAAGGCACTGTTGCATGTACGGACACAGCCAGAAAAAGACAAAATACTTTTTCAAGATAAAGATTCCAAAACGATCTCAATTAGCAAGTGAAGATCTTTACAGAAATTCCTATTCTTCTCAGCAGGAAAGTAGTACCAACCTTTAACTCAGTTAAAATGTCAATGGAGACTCTGAATGAGTTTGTCAATACCCATTCGCCGTAAACAGGACGATTGCTTATTTCTACAAAAGACACTTACTGTAACTGCTTAAACAGGAGATTAGGTAACTTGTTACCAATATTTCTAATGTAGGTTCCAAAGACTAAGAAGCTTGAAAGTGTAGTAACAGTAAGATACACAGTTCCACAAATTCAAACCTTAGACTAATTTCTCAATCTTGGCATTGTTTTGGTTGTTTGTAATCTTGTGTATGACACTACAAATTTGTGGGCCATAGCACTCTAAATTAAATAAGATACAAAACATAACAACAAAGTCTGTACTGAACAAAGTTTGTGTCGCTCTTCTCTTTTAGGTAACTTACCAATGACAAAGGCCTCTTTGGACTGTGTTCCGTGTTCGTTGTACCACGGTGGGCGTCCAGCAGTGTAGATGGTTCGTTTGGAGGTGCGTAGGAGAGGAGGCTCAGACTTACACTGGCTAGTGGTCCTTTTTCTGGGTGAAAGAACTGTGCTTACCGAAGGGAGAAGACGATCCAGTGATCCCTCACCACCTCCACTGTAGCAATAAAGACAATTGGTTAACTGATGATATTAGTTCAGAATAGTTTTGTAAAAACCACCAGTTAGTTATAAAGTTGTGGCTAATGGGTGTATAAACACCATCTTTGTACAGTTGAACAATCACACCCTATCAAGCAGAATATAATAAAATATGACAGGTTGGGTCACTTTGCCAGAGCAGCATAACACCACAGTGCAACCCCTGTTCATTTCTGTCCTTGTGGTAACAAGGCAACATGGCATTGCAACACAGAGATATTTGTTGCAAAATGCAATCAACAGGATAATCAGCATAAAAAGAAATAAATGAGTGAGTCATAGTATCATTGCCCATAAAGTTATTCATGTTTGCCACACACACACTGGGTAGACTATGTTGTTGACCACATGATTTGTTGTGCAAGATAAGTCACGTTCACATGTAATATGCTGGGAGAGTTTGTAATGACTAAGATCATTGTAATGAGCCTCACAGTCAGAGGACAAGAAGCTCATTCAAAACAGGTATAAGGCTTTAAGTGGAGCCAGGCACAAAGTTTTATTTTGCATGAACTGTGTGAAAAAAAAGGCATTGGTCAATAACATCTTCTAGATGACACAAAGTTTCTGATGAACAAAACACTACTAAAACATAATCTAATACTAAAACTTGTTATTTTGTATTTCATTGCATACAGAATGCATCCTACACACTATCACTGCTTTTCATCCTTTGCAACATATTTACTAATTGCTCCACACAGGGAACAAGAGTTCCATTTTTGAGATTTCTGGAGGAAAATACATAATGAAGGTTAATATTTACTTGTTGCTTAGCTTGTGGCAAAATATGATTCAGTGCAAAGAACTTGACTTGCACGTGACATAATAAACCACTCTCCTAGAAAACTTGTGTCGGCTTTTTAAAACTGTGCTCTGACAATGTCTCTGACATCTGTGGTGCATTACAAAATATTGTAGCATGAAGACAAAGAAATAATGTTAAAAAACAAAAAGGCAAAGCCTAGTGGGACATCATCAGCAAAGCAACTGCTTTTAATTAACTATTGTTAAGCAGCACAAGCAAAATCACTATGAAGCATCACCAAAACAAATGCTGCCCTAACACGTTTCTTTGTGTGAAGACGGGGTAACTGTTGTTAGCAACACTTACAGCAGTGTTCAAGACACCGACACTTGGTAAGGACTGTAAAAAGCCAGATTCCACAACTATAGTGGGCACTTCTAGGTTTCCCGGTGGTTATTTATTTATTATGCAGTCAACAATAGAGTCCCACATCTTGATAGGGGCCACACACTTCCTCAGGCGGAATGTCAAGAGGTCAGAAGTAAAGCAAACAAAAGATCGTAAAAATTTATCTTATGAGGCCAGAGTCACCTGAGACAGACAGCACATAAGAGCAAGAATGAGCACACTCAGCTGGGTTATCTGTTGAAACTAAACCAGGAGGCCATAAAAGATTAGCCTGCATGATTATGCTGAATCATGCCCTTGTTCAGCAGTTACAGTGACACAACAGTACTCAGTGCTTCTAAACGTTACATGCACTTGTCTTTCATTGCATATTTGTGGAAGGAAACAGGTTACATAATGTCACAGTTCAGGTACCTGAGATCCGACTGTGAGGACCAACATGGAGAACAGCGTAATCAGCAGTGGTCAAGCATAGCAACAGCAATAAATAAGAGGGGCGCACAGTATCTTCTACTTTGTGCTGTGACTTGTTCCCTTTTTTGAAAATGTTTTTATGCACAATGGTTAACACATGTTTCGTTTGACCCAACCTTAAATCTACAGAGCACGAATACAGGTTAGTTCAGTTTACCTTCGGGCTGGGCAAAAAAGTTAGAATCAATATTGCAGAGTTAATATAAAAAATATCTTCCAGTAGTGACACACATATACTCAATATAAGTTTCTTTTTTAGGTATGTTACACAAAACCAAAGCAGTTTAAGCCATCTGTCCAGCAATAAACTTTGCTTTATAGTTTTTTGAGAAGTTGAAACCATATTAAAATGGCACCAATTCACTAATTTATTCATCTTCCAAAATACGGAAAATGTTGGACACTGAACTAAATCAGATTTTAATTATATGTCCCAATATTACTTCACTGATGTAAATTCTAGTAGAAACATTTATTATAGCACAGGAAGCCTTTACTACAGGTACAGTTTACCTATGTATATCTAATAAACTGTCACTGGAGTGAATATAATCACATGGAATAAAAAAAAACATATAAAATATTGACATTCATCAAAGTGAACTAAATTCTCTTTCTTTTTATGTCCAACAAAACCATTCAAACTAAAATACTGTTAGTAATCTTTTACAGATTGTGTGAAATGTTTTGAATGTACACAAAACATATTTAAAGAGTTCTCCTGAAACTTTGACTGACACACCCAAACTTTTCCAAATCATGTCAACAAGTTATAAGGCTACTGTATATTCTGGAGAGCTAAAGACTGGACTAGTCATTCCTGCTCATCTGCATTCTGAGGAAAGAAACTGTACACTTAAATCTCACATAACAAACAATACTTCATGCACCTGAGAGAACTACAATTAAAAGCATAAATAGAAACATATGTATAAATGAAATGAACTTACCTGCCATCAGATCTAAGAGTCCAACAGCCAGATATTCTAGCTCCTGAATAAGCGGGTAGTGAGTTCATAACTGCAACAATGTAACTGCAGCTTCCACTTTGTGTACTCTGTAAGTTCTGTCTTAATCTTATATTCCTGCCTCAGTATTTATATGTTACAAACTCAGGTACCACAACACACTTAACACCACTGCATCATTGCATCCAGAGAGAGAGAGAGAAAGAGAGAGAGTGAGCTCAGAGTATAGAGGGTAATCAGCTTGGAAGCGAAACGAAACTTTAAACATCTGGTTAGCTTTCTGTTTCTTCCATTGAGGGAGAGAAAAGGCACTGCAGCTTAGTCAAGAGAGAGAGAGCGCACACTGAGCGAGATTACAGCACAGCTTTTCCTTCCTCTTTCACTCGATCTTTACTCCTCCCAGCCTACAAATGTAAGAGGATACCCTACCCTCAAGATTATGTTCATTAGGTTGTATTAATAGCATCAGGTTAGAGCCAGACCTTCCCACTCCTGGCACACGCACACACATAAACACATAGACATGCCAACCTTGGGTCAACTGTCTTTCACATTCAGTGGCTGGAGGTGTAAACGGGACCAGAAAAGAGCAAGAGACACGATGACAAACAAAACCTTTAAAACTGAGGAAAGAAAAAGAGTTTGGAAAAGACAGAAGCTATTATTCTCTTCTGATGCTGATACAGTTGATCATCTTCAAAATAGAAATGCTTCAGTCTGTGACGGGGAGGTGAAGAGTCAGAGGAGATAACAGAGGGGAAGAGCAGAGGAGAGGCGGCATGCTTTTTCCCTGCAGGCGCTCAGCAGGCACTCACCATGTCTCTCTGTGCCTTAGACCAGAGTCTGGAGACGTGAGCATGACCGAAAATGTACCCACGTGTGTGTGCATGCGCACAAACACACACACACACACACACACAGAACTGTCCCCTCCCTAACTTCACTCACTGGGAATAAACAGCATGATGAAATCTAACACTACCTCTCCAGCTCTATCAGCTGACAGTCTGAGGAATAGCCCAGGGCACACATGCAACAAACAAGCACTCACACACGCACACACACACCCACCCGGCCACAACTTGTAAAGACAAACAAATCATTATTCTCAGAGATCAGAGGAGACAGACTTGTTTTCCAGTGCAGCACAAACAAACCCCCAGAACTGTGCACGCTACAGACAGCTTAAGAACCACAGCACTTACAGAAGCAATTACTAGTAGATATGATTAAAACTAACATTTAAAGGCTTTCCAAATATTTGGAGAGAGGACTTGACAAGACTTAATTTCTGTATACATCCCTGTTAAACCACAGGGGAAAGACTCAAGGGAACCCAGTGTTTTTCCCTCTGATCTTCCCTGCAGTTTTGGGACTGTCGCTGACGCTTTACACTGCAGTCAGAAGACAGCTGCAAAGCAAGAAAGCCACTTCGAAACAAGACGCCTGCACTCATTACTATGCCAAACATTCAACCATCGCTCTATGGCTACAGAGATGCATGCACAGCAGGCTTACCAGCTGCTTAGGGGATGTAGTAGTAAAACTTCACTAAAACTAATATTGTCAATAGAGCGAGAGAAATGGTGCACTACTGATCAAAAGCCTATATTTTGTCTGGGATACAAAACATGCCGGTTTCCATGTGTATACATGTACATTTATAAAGTATTGTTGCAAAGTATAAACAATATAACTGAAACACGTCCAACATATTGCAATTAAATGCCATAAATCTCCAGCTTATTTTCTATTCAGTTTAATTCAAAATCTTTCATTTATCTCAGAATTTTTTAGATAATATTTTTGTGGACCTTTAATCATTTATATTTTAGTATTTGTCAAATGAATGCACAGTGTGGAAGTTGCATTTACTGATTTCTGCCAATTTCACATCATTAAGTTAATTGAACAAGCCTCTGCCATCCTCAGAAACACACTGAATGTCATAAAGTGCTCTCTTAGTATGTTTAGTAAACGACAGATATATTTAAATGTATTTATGTGGCACATACTTTTATCCAAACCAGCTTACAAGTGAGGAACACATATCATGATCTAGACTTCAGTGATCTCTTTGGGAGCACACTCCTAAACCACAGGAGACAGAGTAGCTCATTTAGCAGGGCCATCTCTTGTCAGTTAAGATTTATCATTTTAATTTTCTCTTCGGTGAGGAGTATAACTTTTAACACTTACGTGTTCAGTTTTCCACCAGACAGAAACAAAACCTGCAACACGGTGACACCCTCTTGTGGTTCAGTGAGGGACCAAGTTGCAGGCTGGCTTTGTGGGTGACAACACAGACGCGATTCACTGGGTCAAAGTGACAGTGTGGCACAGACATATACGTGTTTAGTATTAGTCACTGACATTTTTTTTTCTGTAGTCTTTCATCTCCCACGGAGGGTGACGTGTGATTCGGAAATGATCACTTTACTGGTGGATCTGAGCTGACTGGAAATACCCTGCCATGCTAAGTTAGCTAGCTTGACGCCAAAGCCGTGTCCTGCCACAGCTGCTCCGCTGTTCGTTCAGTCTGTTCGATTCAGTGAACTGTCACCCACGACACGTTACACGCTAGCACGTGTCATGCTAGCGTTAGCAACACAACTAAAGATTTGTTTTAAAACAATAGTGTTGTCTCCTGGTTTGCGATATTGGCAAAGAAGTTATGATATAATGACACCCTGAGTTAAATATGGCAAGTGAGATAGTGAACACGACAAATGACTGAAATTGTCACAGTAAGTAATAAACTATCAATGACAGTGTAGCTTCAGGCTGACATCAGGCGACTTGTTGCCGTCAGGGGGACCGCACCGATTAAAGCAGCGTGTGTCCGTTAGGACGCAAAACACAACAGCAAATATAGATTTTCTAAATGTTCCCCCAAAACGTTTTATACTTCCTGTGGTTTGGAATAATTACCTGGTAGTTACACACGAAGTTTTCTCCTCGTTCTCCATCTTTACGAGCCGTTCTTCCCTTCTAACGGCAGACATTGCGACTGTGTTGACAATCAGGTGAGTGGCGCTGAGGCATCATGGGAGTTGTAGGAAGAAGGCCTTCACGGCTTTAAAGATTCAACTGCACCCGGCCTGAGACGGACTTCAAAACCCAGAATGCAGCTGCATGGAAATTCTGTTCTGGAGCTGCAGCGTGTAGCGTGCATGGATCTGTACAGTGTCATAATGATACAGGGCCTGTCCGACAGTTGGCCATGGGTGAGGATCAAGGCCACGTGTTTCTGAGTCTTAGCATTTTATTTTTACAAATTACAGTTACAATCAATAGCAATAAATCCAATATTACAAAAATTCTTTACATATCCTTTACAGTATTGTGCAAAAGGTTTGGGCAGATCAGTCCCAGGTTTATTCTTTAGCATTACAAACATACAGCAGTATTATTAAGCTTCCTGCACATTGTGTTTTTGTCCAATCTAGATCACTATATTAGGTTACTACATTTTAATAAGTAATTCATTTTTAAATATTAATGACAAGTACTGAATTTAACTTAACAGGTCACACAGCTGACACTGGTTTAGTCAACAAACTTTTATTAATTAATTGAGGGATACTAATGCACAGGTAATACAACAAGTTCGGGAGAAAAATTGTAACAGTTCAGACTCAAAGAAGGTGTTGATGCCTCTAATGTTAGGTACTATACATCTTGATTTTAGTTATGGAAATCTTTAATACATCATTAATCCCATTGTACCTGTTACCTATATAATAACCAGTTCTGATCTAGAACATCATTTCTTAAAACTCAACAGTTTCTTTGCAATGGCCCCAACAACAGAGGCAGATCCCATTTCCTGCTTTTAGGTAACATACAAAATTAACTACTGCTGTCCAATAAAAGGGTACATGTGTCAGGCTGTCTAAGGAGATTTTTAAAGATTAACATTTGTTTTGGAAATAACATTGCTGACAAAGGGAAGACACTTGAGCCTGCTGTTTCCCCAGGTACAAAAGTCACACCACACACAATCCAGGTAACTAGAAAGCTCCAACAACACTCCTATTTCAAGCCTATTTCATGGTATAGTAAGTGCACTAAATACAGAAACAAACACATACATATGCCTTTTTGTCCCATATTGAATAGATAATAATAAAGGACTCTCTCAATGTGTTTGTCATCATGTACTCAAAAAGCTCAATTTATGTGCGTCATCAAAATGAATAAAATAACAATGTATGCCAACAGACAGGCCTACAATGTTCTTTGCGGTCTACAAAATTTTTTCAGCCTTTTTACTAGATGTCATGATATGTAAAAAGCATTTTGAAAGCAAACAAATAAAAGTGTGTGTGTGTGTGTGTGTGGGGGGCGGAGGTGGGGGTGTTGAAAAGACACATCAATATTAAAATATTAGCAAGCCAACAAAACCAGCTAAATATGGTGTATTGCTGTACTCTCTAAACATGTTGCAGTTAGCTCACACTGCGGGATAGATATGTGTTTTCCACATCATAGGAAGACAGATAGTAAAGGGTGTGATAAAGTATAAAATACCCACTGTTAAAAGCAGTGCTAAACTATCATATTGCAACACCAAAGCTTGTCAGGTAAACACAATGTGATGTTATTAATGAGTAACAAGCAGTTGATGAACTGATTCTGTGCCACACTTGACAAAAAGTGTTACCAAATCTTTCATCCAGTCTTTACAAAGGTGCTGTTTATTACACCCACACACGCGCACACACACACACACACACACACACACACAAGGTCTGGACAACTTAAATTGAAAAGGTCCTAGGACCAATCAGTGCTTGTCTTGCTTATCCTCCCCAGCTGAACCTGGATAGAAGATAAAATGTCCAGCCCGCCAACAGAGACAGACACATACATAGTCATCCCCGCCTGAATAAACCATCCATCAGTTGATTAATAATGGAGGAATTCAGCTCAACCCTTTAATTTACAATATAAAAAAGTCACAGCCTGGGGATGACACCACATGGGACACAGAGATACATTTCAAATTCAATGTTTGTTGAAAATGTTCTGCTGACATCAGTGCTTTTCTATAATGATGAAATTGAACATGTTGGTGCAAAATTTAGAGTACTTGCCAGTAGGGAGAAAAGTGGCAGGATGGATAGGTGGACTTAACTGAGTTGTATCAGGTCCTTAAGGTAGAGTGGCAAGTAAAGCACCCTTATTATCTCTCCAGAATAACCTCACATCACAACTCTATCCAAAGCTATCAGATTGCTATCTAGGTTATACACACAAGAGAATATAAAATAGATTTGTGATATTTATTCTTTTTTTTAAGTAAGCAAGTCATTATTTTATGGACATCGACTGCAAATATAAATCAAATATTTATGGATTTTTCATCTGCTCAAATTGCTAATATAACTGTAAATTCAAGTATTTACTTTAAACATGTTAAAGTGAAAATATTTTTCTGATTGCACACATTTTAGAATTGAAAAGTAATTAGATAATATTGGCATATTTTAAAATCTGAAGATAAACTAGCATCATGTGGTTGAGCAGCCTTAACATTCAACAGACCAGTTATGGCTTTGTGTGGTGAGTCATAATTACACGGCCATGTTGGATTACAGATACTATCAAGAAAGCATGCTGCTCATCATCCAAGTAAAGACAAATTTAGTCTTTCTGTAATTGTATTTTTTTTATCAGCATAAAGTATTTACGCTCCTGTGCCTGACAGCTGCTAGGTTAGGTTGAATACTCCTGGAGTGCAAAATTACAAGAGGGGAGCAAGAAGGGTTAAGGGTTAAAGTGCAAGGCAATAACTTTGAGCATCCAGGAATTAATTCATATACATAATTATATATGAATCTTCATTTGCAACTTTTTCTGTTTAATAAAAGATTTTTTCCCTCAACTTCTCTATAAAAGATAGATTTTTTATTCTCTCCTCAGCTCTTTGATTCAAGGAGTGGCCACATAATGGCCTCCTTTGAAATGGTGTCACATCCTTTGATTGTGCTGCAATGGTGCAACAAGCTTCACACATAATTCGTCCTTCTGTCCAACATTTAGCTTTGCCAGTCCTATTTTAGACAGAATACTTCAAGTTTTTTGTTTAAACTCAATTAAACAATTCCATATTAAGTATCATTGTAACTAGCTTACACCTTTCAGATGAAAGTCTTGAACAGTCATTTTTAGGGTATTCTGCTTGTTAAGTTCAGTGTAAAAAAATCTTCCGACACTTAATTATAGTCATCAAAGCAGATACCTTTCATCATGTGATGCATATAAAATAAAAACAAATGTCACTGAAGTCACAGCCACATACTGTAGTAGCTGTATGAAAAAATAGAGTGAAACATGATTAAGAACTGACCAACATTTTAGCTTACAGTATTTGAACTCTGCTTACTTGAAACATGAAAAGTAAAAAACAATAAAAGTAAAACCATAAAGAAAAAAAATCCAGAACAACATTGCACTAATAGCACACACTGCAAATATTCCGATTGCTTATGATCCAATTGGACGTGTCAGGCTTAGAAATGACAGACGGCATCATTGCTTTGAGTATATAGATATATAGATATAGATATTGTTTATGTACACAGTACAGTATATCTGTGAAAAAATGTGAAAACACTAGCTATCATTAAATGATATTCACCATGCTAATAGAATATCCTTTGTATAACCTCTCAAACACAACATGAATCTCATAGAGAGAGTTACTCTATATGTTGTTTGGAATACTAACTCTCTTCACAAAATGATGTCCGTGTAGAAATTTTGTCCTTGATTCCTACTGACACCTTTGCTGGGAGAACAGAAACTGAAATGTGTGCCTTCAAAAGGAGACAAAAGTGGAATGGAGTAATAAAACACTACTGTTACATGAGTATTGTCGGTAACAGCAGACACATTAACTGTGAGGTTTCAAAGCCAAGATTTGAAGTCTGCATTGGTGAATGGTTGATTTCACTTTCTTCTCAGTGCCAAGTCCTTGGAGAAGTTAGAACGGTCTTTTAGCTTCCTGGTATAACATTTACAGTACGCATCCTCTCTGGCTCCTGGGTCGACAAAAACAGAGCTACTCTGACAACGACAACCTCTTGGGTTTGCTTCGTCTGGGGGTGGAGGGGAAAGGCTGTCTGTTTTGGCCTGATTTAGCACTGTCCGTTGGGTCAGGGATCAGAGTGGGAGACTGTGTTGGGCTTGAGGAAGAAGTCATGGAAGCCGCTGAGATTAGATTAGAGGCAAGTGCTTCAGTTTTTGTTTGAAAAGGTGCAACGACAGGGGGGCGCTCTTTGGGCTTGCGGCCCCTCTTCTTACCACTGGTGGCACCATTTCTCACCTCTGTTTTGATCCCGTTGTCCTCCGGTGCTTTACTTTTGCTACTGGAGACCACCTGACTGGCTGCTGCACGGAACCAGTTCTAAGGCAGCAAAATACACTTTCAATAATTACTTCAAGCACAAAAGAAGAAAAAAAAGAGTCTGTATATATGTAACTGCACAAGCCTTCTACTGTAATTAGCAGGGCAATCCATTTCCGAATAGCCCCAGCAGAGACCCAAAGTCTCAAGACTTGTTTTGGATATTGTTGGAAATTCTGTGTCATTTTATATTAATAAAATCTGTATTGACATCTTGTTACCAAGCTAATACCTAGTTATTACAAGATAATTACAACCTTACATTTTCAGCGATATAAGGTTGTTGTTATAAGAAGTGATGCTAAATAACGGAGTAGCTTGATTTAAGGCTAAGTAAAATACACTGTGAGTGACCCACCTGTGAGTGTGTCTTGCTAATGTGGTACTTCACACCACTCTCTGAGCTGAATTCCTTCTGACAGATCAGACAGGTGTACTTCCCTAGTTCTCCACCACCCTGCAACACACACACACACACACACATACACATGCACTGACCAAAGAAGTACTTGAGCTCAAAAAATCTTTCCTGTTTTGTTGTTGTTTGTGTGAGACACTAAAGATGGGTACCTGGCTGCAGTTGGCAAGGTGTGCTTTGAGTCCCGACACACTGGAATACACAGCTTCACAGTTCTGAGAAAGAACAGAAAAAAAAAAAAACAGGGTGTGAATGGTCACTTTGTTCATATTCCAGTGGAATCAGAAGCTTTAGTGGGACACATGCACATAGCAACAGTATAAAATTTACATTGTGACACAGAAATTGTTCCTACTTCATTGGTGCAGCAAACGAAGCCCTTCTCTTTGACTTGGTTCTTCCAAGTCTCTAGTAGCTCTGGGCTGAAGTTGGGGAGGCCAGGACGGGTGTAGTTTAACTACAAAGAGAACATCATATCAAGAGGTTTGATAGAAAAGTACTGGGAGACATATTTATTGGTTGGTTTCACATTTTCCACCTACACCTAGTGGTTTCGCCTTTTCATTAAATGTCAGTGTATAATCCTGTTTGTTTTTCTGTGTCTGTGAGTGTGTTTTTGTAGTTTCTATTGAATGAGATGTTTTCATGTAATACATGTTGCTCATATATGCCTGCACTAGTCCCTTTGTGTAAGCTGAGTATCTCCAGGGTTTACAGTACATACACTGTTTGCAGATTTACTGTCTACACACTTTATCCTCACCCTCTTGCTGTCAGGTACCAGGTCATCCTTGATGCGACGCTTTGTGCCCCAGTCTTTGGCCAGTTCATCTTCTGCTATTTCCTGCAGGTGGAACACTGCCACCTGAGCCGACTGGCGCCTCACTCTGCCACTGGGGGTGCGTTCAAAGTCCTCCCCCGAGCTCTCGTTCGGTAATGATTTGTTTTTGTCTCTCTCCCTCTCCTTTTCTTTTTCCCTGGCTTCAGTTTCCTTATCCCTATGCTGGCTGGATGGGGCTTTCTCCGGCCAGTCCTTTTCAGGCCAGCTTTGCTCCTTCCTGCCTACTGATGGAGACTCCTCAGAGACAACCTGGAGAAACAGGGAGACACGTAGTACCTCTAGTATAATATGTTTAAAAAAATATAACTATTCTTTTTTTATACTATTACTATTTACTTACCCTGTCTTTGCCGGTGTTGTTGTTGGTGTCTGTGTTATGGTCTTTGCTGTTATTGGTGGTAGCTGTCATCATGGTGGTGATGGCCGGCGAGTGTTCGGTACGCACATGGTAGTCTCTCCCCGCCTTAGAGCGGTAGCTTTTCCCACAATGCTGGCATAGAAACACAGGCTTCTCATCATCAGAAAACTCCCCTCCACAGCGCTTCTGGTGATACTGGTAGCCCATCAGGCTGGAAAAGTGGGCTGAGCATCCCTGTACGTGTGTGTTTGCACATACAACGTTTATGTGATTGTGTGAGGCCAGTGACAAAAATAAAACACAGTTCAAAAAGGAATAAATTCGGTACATGGAGGTAGGTTTGATGAAACAATATTGCTGCTTTTGCGGTTACTCTGAAGAAGATAGAGACAACAGGAGGAAAACTGCTTATTTTCCAGTGTGAAGACATCACTGTACAGACCCTATTCTTCCCTATGTTTTTCTTCCTCTCTCGGCTTTTTGCACTCTAGTATGAGTAATGGGAAGCAGAGTGTTGATGTGGTTTTGGGCAACATGTCAAGAACAAGGAATACAGTACAGAAAAAGAAGGGAGTGAGGAAAACTGAGGCAGACACAACAAGAGAAGCCTGAGGAAAAGGGAGAAACAATATCAAAACTGGCAGATGTGAAGAGAGGAAAATATGACATGAAAAACAGAAAAGGTTTGGTAGAAATAAAGGAGGCAGGATGGAAAGTGTAGTAAAGAATGAGACAAAGCTTACGTGAAAGGGACAGCAAGAAAGAAGGAGCACATACCTCACTAGGACACTTGATTCGTCCCATCTGTTTGAGCACTCGGCGCAGCCTTTCTCTCTCCTCGTGCTCATCGTCTGTCTGGCCTTCTCTCCCTGAGGGCTGAGGGGGAACAAACAAAATGTCACATAATCATTTCCCACCACAACACCTCCCCATCCTCTTGACTTAAAAAAAAAAAAGGTTCATGAAAATGTGTTTTCCATCTTGGGTGTTCACACTGCGCCAGGATCATTAAATGGTTTCATGGTGAGGCTGTTACTCAAGGCATGTTTATGACAACTGTCAAACTCATGTTTTCACTCAAGTGTTGGCTGGTGCCAAACCTCAGCCAAGACCAGAACAACAGATGGCAAGGCTGCCAGGGAGAGGAAAGAAGAGAAGTAATGGGACTGGAGAGAGTCTGGACTGAGCAATCCCAGTGGAGTGAACTTCATGTGTTTTCTCATGTGTTAACACAAAGACAAAAAGCTGAGATGAGTGGGACACAGCTCTTGATGTTTGTAAAGGTAAGAAGGAGATGAAATGTGCCAGAGTACTTCACTAAATCTGGTAATTCATGCTCAAGCCTGCAGCTAGGAAAACACCAGTTCAGTCTTTGTTGTTCGCTAAATGCCTTTATGACAGAGACAACACAAAAGAGCATGAGAGTAAGAGGAGCGGTAACAGTATCACAGTAACAACAGCAACATCAAGGTCAAACTCAGTGGGTGACCTATGCTCCTCTGTCACCATGCTGTGTTTTTCCTATGAGCGGATCATGTGACTGCACTGACAACGCATGGGACCCCAGGTCAGTGAAAACGCTTAACCAAATAATTTCCCGTCCCTTCATAACCAAATAATTTCCCGTCCCTTCATAGCTCTGTTCATAGCTCTTTTTTGCATCAAATTGAGATTAGAGTACAGATACACACTAACAGAATAGACATCTTTTATGATAATATTATATAATATGATAACATTACTCCTGTGTAATGGTTTTCATTTCCTAATATGAAGAACTAACCTAAGAAAATGTCTAACTGGTGAAACCTCCTTAGTTTTAAGACTTAAAGAGTACTGTGCTTTGCGTACTGTGCTTTGCGCCGCTAAACTGGAACACCGCCAATAAGGTCAGGGCACAACAGGTCCACACTGAAGACAAATGGCAGTATCACGGTGGGTGTAAAATGGCCAACACAGCTGACCCAGTCATGTATCATGATTAATAAACCTGGAAACATCACACAACCTAAACCCCTCAGACACGTAACATTTACACATATTTGAACATACTTCACTCTGTATATAACTGGAATCAGTGCCCGCACAAAAACCCAAGCAAACATGCAGCACGACACAAGGGATGTTGCGATGCTTTATGAAACAGAGGTGTTAAATTATTCAGCAAACTTCATAGTGGTGCGACTGCTCTGATGCCAGAGTGTCATGATAATATCTTAATGAAGCTTTCTGCTGTCAGGGTTTAGACAGGTGCAGAAAGAAATGCGTGCACTCCAAGGTCAAGAATACCAATCAGCAGCTCAAATGTATGATCGTATATAAACCCCATGATCAAATCTTCAAAGTCCACAATACAGTATACAGTACGTAGTATAGATCATGAGATTTTATTACTCTAGATACATATGTACATACATAGACACCTATATACAGGAACCACCTCAGCAAAATGAAATTGATTTTTGCGTAAGCATATTGAGGATGGCCACATATAGAATCACAAGTGCAAGTTTAACTCTTTCCTGAATGCACATAGTGCTTTGGTCTACCCTGTTCAGTGGGTTGGTGTGACACTGGTGAAACATTAGCTGAAAGTTATCTGAAAACCTAAAGCATCCGCATTTGGACACTGATTTCTGCCTGATGGATTTGCAGGCAAAGATCAGTCAGAAATGAGTTGCGTACGGTAACATTAATTGTCTGAGACTTCAAGGTTGACTTCGGGAATTCCAATGTGTGCGAATATACCTTGGTGCTGTGTTCAGCCATGGTGTGGTAGTTCAGACCAGCCTTGGACCTGAACTGTTTGTGGCACTGCTGGCACTTCAGGGCATCCTGGAGCTACAGAGGGTTGAAGGCCAAACAGATGATCAAATAACATTTCTATTAAAGGAAACATGTCCCACCCTTGCAGACGTTACTCTTTATTGGATCTATCAATACAGCAACAATTCATCTGTAATTTAATAGAGTTTGTTATTAGTGCACAATTGTGCTCAAAATAAAGGACAAACGACTCATCAAGAAACTTTGGGAACCAGAAAAAGCCAATTTACTGTAAAACACAGTGTTCTTTTTCAAAGACTTTTCTCCTCGCTTCTATATTGATTTGGAGAGGGAAACGCTTTGATGGTGAGTGACCCAGCGGTAATGTGGCAATTGTGTCATTGCTTAACGGCAGTCTGTCACTTTAATAGTGTCACATAGGCCACTAGGCCAAGATGCCATTAAAATGGCTTCAGAACACATCTCTCTGAGGGCCTGGACTGTACCACACTACTCAAGCTGTTTTGTCCTCAGGAAAGGCTCAATATAATGTATTTGGATTAACTTTTCTGTGCTTCATTACTAACACATTTCTTTTCATAAACTACAACTGAGTGCAACGCAGCCAAACCATGATCTTCCTTTTGACAAGTAAAGCATATTACATAAGAAAACGGGTTGAGATTATTGTACTGAGATACTTCCTGATGTTATTTCTACAGCCTTACAATCAATGTCTTTACTGTAAAGGCTCCCCAGACTCTGCACAATTGAGTCCTCTGGGAGAAGTATCTAATAACGCTGCAGTCAAAGTTATAATCTGTTGTGGACATTACACATTTGGGTCGAGAGAGCTAAAAAAAACTGAAAAAAACTTCTAATAACAATTGTGATTTGGAAAATATTTGTAAATATTTAAATATGTTTTTTAAATTACACAGATGGATTTTGCTGAGGTTCCACTGTATGCTGTTAAATTGCTTCCATTCAGATCAACACAGCATTTGCATTGTATAGTGTCACACATCCAGACAGAACTTTTTTGTTGCAACACCATTATAGCAGGTATTACTTGATGCATTATATAATATTGAACATTACACATGTCATTAGATTTTCAGCAGAGAGCCTCCTCCACAAGCAACTGCAGTAAAAGCAAGGTTTTACTTGGCTGTGACCAAAATCTCTCCCAATTCACTCCAACTCCCTTGTTAGTGTAAACTAAGTGGTAACTCACCCACCAATGAGCAGTCAATTGAGTAGGGGGTGATTTCAGACGCAGCCCTTGTCATAGAATAGTATTAATTAGTCCGACAACACAACTGTTTTGTTGGTTTCCTACGGCAGCAAACTCTACCAAAAGTTGTGACAACACACTCAGACCGCTCCCATTCTGTTCAACAGCTGTGTCACCCACTGACCTTCTGGCAAATCTCCATGTGTTTCTTAAGGCCGTGGATTGTTTTCCTGGTAACAATGGAGCAGGTGGGACACACCACTTCACCTCGCTCTGAGATTGCTCGCTGCCAATGCATGTCTGGAACAGCAGCTAAGAAACACAAAAATAGAGTATTACTTTGTTAATTAGCCAATTAATTATATCTAATATAATGTCTCAAAGGCTGCTAAATTCACCTTAATGGACTAACATTCTGTAGTATTTCTAGTGATATGCAGCAAGTGAGCCACTGATGTGAAATATTTCCTGACTGGATGATTTCCAAAGAATAAACGGTGGTTTCTTGATCATCCTGAGAAAGATTATTCTGGAATAACCATGTCCCTATTTCGTATAATATTTAGAGTCAGTCATACATATCATATTCTTCCTATTTTTGGTATTCTGGTATTCAGCTCATACAATATAAAAACACGCCAATCGGGTCTTTTTGCAGCAGCTAAGTTCTCTAACACAGTCAGCATTTAAACAATACACGTGGTGCATTAAGCAGGTATAAGAGGCATTACAAGTCATTTTCAGACGCTGCATAAGCAACGCTGAAAACAGACCTAAAATTCTGGCACAGAAGGAATTAAGGTTGGGCAATAAACATCAGTACATATCAATTATATATATCAGTTTGACTAGAGAAATATTGGATTTATATTTACACTTAAATTATATTCACACTAGAAATTAAATCAAGCCATCATGTTCTACATTTTTGGGCAAACAAATTCGTTTTAAATGATTTGTGTCTTCACCAGAGCTGGTTGATGCTGGGTCCTTCTTGGAGGACTGACTCGGAGTAGGCCTTCTCTGAGGCTCATCACTAAACCCACTCCCCTCTGATCTCTTCGCACGGCCTGCTTTCAGCTTCTCTTCCACCTTTGTCATACCTGCAATGCACATGTGCGCATGAACATGCACGCACAGACATACACAAACGCATACATACTTGGTCTTAGTACTAAACAACAATCTAAAATATTTGGGGTGATGAGAGAAATATGAGCAAAGCGGGACAGATATGGGAAAATGCTACAAAGGAAAAGTTGAATAAATGAATGAATATATATGAGAAAAAAGACTCTTTAAGCATAGGAGAGATATATAATAGAAAATCATGAAAACAAGTTGTTTGCATTATACCAGATCAGTGACAGGATAGGGAACATTTTAGTTGGCACTGCAAACTGTGAATGGATTATTTGATAAGTGATACGTAGCTTACAATCCAGTGTATGCTACATGAGTCACCGACCCTTTTCAGCATATGAATTAGACAGACAGAGACAGCCAGAGGCTACAAAAGATGTGGGTACTGCATGTGATCTCACCGATTGATTTAGCTGTGTGACACCTCTAAATTTGCCACATTAGTGTTGCTAAAAGACATTTACCATTGATCAGTTTCAATAATCACTCACATAGCCATCCATGCAATTTAGTAACACTCTTTTGAACAACAATTGCTTTCTCACAATCTCTATTCCTGTATCCCAGCAGGGGTAAATTTGTCTTCCCAAGGTTTCCATTATTCACTAAATCACCACAGGGTTCCTGAGGTCTGCTCTATTGTCACCATCAATAATGGATCAGCCAGCACATACTGTAATAACAATCTCTTCTTCACAAATTGTTTGAGTCACTTCTTAATATTACACCCCCCGCCGGTATTACAACACAAAGTTGACTGATTATGGGTATGTTTTCTTTGATAAGCCATATTGTAAAAAACACACAAGGTAAAGTGAGTGAACTTTCGGTCTCTACCTTTTAATCCAAACGTTCCCGATATAGAAGGCTGCTCGCCTGTGAATTTCTTGGGGGTTTTCTGCTTCCGTCCTGGCTCAAGAGAAAAACAGAGCAACGAATGGTCAAACACATGCAGCGAAACCTCATACTGCAATGACAATATAGAGTTCATTACAAAAGACGTGTTGTAATCTTACTGTGCTTCATTCGCTCGGGGTCTTCGTCTGGGAAAGAAGGGGGAAGACTGCTTCCCTCGCTTTCACTGCCCCCTGCATCAAACGACGTGCTTTGGGACTGGGACTGCGGCTGGACTGGGTGGGACTGGTGAAGCTGTTGTGAAGGCTGGCTGTTGCTGTGCTGTTTCCTCTCACTTTTCTGGTGGGCCAGCTCCCCGTTTAGAGCGGGCGTGGGCACCTCATGGGTCTTTTTCACTTTGAAGAACACTGGAGAGGGGGGGCTGTTCTCCATAGGCCTGAATTCACAGACCGAGGGAGGACAGTTTTGGGCAGTCAGCATTATGATGTTACTAACACCATTATATGGGTCAGTGTGGGTGGGAATCAGAGCTCTAAATCCACGTCACCTTTTCTTAGGGTTGGACTTGACCGTAGTCTTTTGAAGTTTAGGCTGCTCGTCCTTGGGCTCCATACTGAACCTGTCTGGGTGGTTCCACAGCTTGTGCTTCTGCAGGCGCACTTTTGTGGCAAACACTGCCTCACAGTAGGGGCAGCCATGGCTCAGTTTCTCAGCTACCGTGGCCTGATACAAACACAGACACGAGGAGAGGGGATTTAAAGTGAATGAGTTCCTCCCTACGCAAAATAAGACGACAGTTGGTAGCTGTAACTGGAAGCCTGGCTGATCATAGGCTCTTGAAAAAGCCAGATTAATCGCTCATGTATGGTGAATATTTACTTAAAATCTGGAGTGTGACAAACTTAAATTTTCTGGAACTTTAAACTCTCATTTAAACTAACATCACAGGCCATTTATCACCGACTATTACGGTATGACCTTTTTTATTAGTGGATTCTCTCCAACGCAAAACAGATGATCCAAAGGTTGAATCCACTCTAAAGCGCAACGTAGAAATAGCCGAATAGCAGGAAAGAGCAGAGGTTAGTGACTCACCCCCTGGCAGCGTTGATAGTGGTACTTGACGCCATAGATGCTGGGAAACTCTAACCAGCAGCCTGAACATGGACACTTAACCCTGGAGCGCCGCTTAAACTCTTCCTTCCATTGTACTATCATATGGGCCTGCTCAGGGGTGAGGAAGAGAGATTTGAATACATGCAAGGATTATCTCTATACTGTACTGTACACTGTGCATATTCATGGAGAGCTGCCTCTGTGCGGGAAAAATGAAGCCCACTTCAAACACCCACTCAGTTCAAAGTGTGATACTCACAGGGATGCTTCTTAGTTCCTGCACTTCTGCTTTAGGACGACCTTTCCTCTTCACCTCTGCTGGCTCGTCACACAATGAACCTGGCAAAAGGAGAGAGATTACCATTTCAGACCACTGCTAGGGCTTCATAATTATGGAGTCGAAATACAAGGAAGTCATTAGAATCACAAAAACGAGTTGGATTTGGACCTGCTATGTTCCAGATACAGTATGTCTTGATCTCAGCACTTCCGGACATTTTCTTGGTATAGAGCAACCTCAAAAAATCTGAACGTAGTTATATTCACAGTCTATAATAACATTAACACCCATGATGAAAACAAACATAATGTCAGGTGTAATTGAGAAGAGAGGTGTCTGTGAGAGACAGAGCCAGACGGGTAAAGGCCTTCTGTTGAGTCAAATAGATGAGCTATAAATCGCTGGTGCCAGTGTGAACCTCTGACACAGCACACAGCAGACCGCCTGCCTCAGCCCTCTCTTTGCTCTCTATTTCTAACTACTGCCATCACACACACAGCCACTTTCCTCTTTTCTCACTCCTTGTCTTCACTTTTCCTTCTCTCTCTCTCCCCCGTTACTCTTTCTGGTCTTTCTCTATGTCAAGTTCAGTGGACACACAGTGCACTGGCTCATTAATGCTGTCTTTCTGCTACAATTAGACCTTCTGCACTTTGCCTGCACTCTCTACTTCCTCTGTGCACAGCTACTTGAAAGAGGGAGGGAAGATGGAGAGAGCTGAAGATGAGCATGTGCATGCGGAAGGGGAGGAAGACAGGGTGAGGGTGACAAAAAAAAAATGGAGAGCAGAGGATGCTGAGAGAAAGAGGAGAGTATTGCAGAGGCAGATGACTTCCTCCTCTGACCAAGCAGAATACAGTGACAGGGCTGCAGGTACGAGCTGAGGCTGTACTTTAGAATGATAAATCTTAACATGTGCTCTTAACTCCCCTGCATTAGTCTGGCAAGACCAGATAGCGGCAGCAGATACAAAGCAAGCAAGAGACAGAGATGCTGCTGGAGCCTGTTCTGTCATATCAGATCAAGGAGATGTCAAAAGAAAACCACTTGAAGCAGAGTTTTGAGACCTTTGTTTTGAACTAGAATGCAGCAGAGGTCTTGCACATTTTGAATCCTTTTCATTTCTCCATGCTGAAGAACATGACACCGTGTCTGCCAAATGCTGTCTTCTCCTGAAAGCTGACTGACAAACTGTGACAAGGTGAACACATATTTAGTGATGCCTGTTTGTGGTGGGTCCCACAGTGGACCAGAGCACTTTGTGTGGCTACCCTGATTACAGAATTGGTTGCAGGATTTGTCATCACATAAATAAATTGACTTGCCAACTCTAGCTCTACTGCTTATACAAAAACAGCCAAAGGTAGCAGAAGAACATTGTTCAACCCCAAAACATTTCTAGTCAGAAACGTTAATGTGACCAAACACTTCAGGACCGCCCTTCACATTCCCTTATGTTTCCTATGTCTTATCATCTTTGACCATTTCCCTCATTTGTCTTCTTTTTGTTTCCCACTCACAAGCACAGACACAAACACAGCCCGGCGGATTATATGTAATCTTTTACTTCAGACTTACAATAATAAGGTAGGAAGAAAATAAGGCCAGGCTGAATAAGCATGGATGAGAAGTAGCTCAGTGTTGATGGAATAGTTCGTGACACAAGGTGTAAACACACACATAAAAGCACACACTGATAGACATAAACAAGTGCACAAATCCATTACCCATGTATGTGAGTGTGATTTGTTTGCATGGATATGAGTTAATATTCTCCAGGCGACAGAGCATTTCTCTATTAGCTGTCTGGGTAGCAGCTGGAGAGGTGATGCAGTCAGCGATGCAGCTCTTGTGCTAAGGAGGAAATTGAGCATGCATTCTAATTCCTGTCTTGGAAAATAAAGGTCTTGTAAAGAAAGGCATAATTAATGAATTCGGCTTTTGGGAAAGATATGTTCTTGTTGCTATGGGAATAAGAGCCACTTGTCTTAGTTACCATTACCAGAGGCCTCTTTTTACAAAGCAGAACAATTAAGCCCACATACAGTAGGATACAACGCAAACAGCCATTTACGCACACAAGCCAAGTCGGCACAGGTGCACATGCAACTTACAACTCACTGTGAAATTAAATATACAACGGCACGCTTGTCCTTGCTGCGATATTTATCTCCTATTTTGCATACTTGGATATGGGTAGCAAACTCTGTCACACAGGCTTTCTAACATTCACAACCATTGTCTTGGTATGAAACAAAGCAGTCCCATTGTCTCAAATCTAAGCCCAGTTCTCAGGCCAGGAGGATAAAACAGCTGTTCAACTAATGTCAGAGTATGACTCGCTCCCAGCTGTCTGCAACTGTTGCTCCACACTGGTTAGTCCAAACTGAGAAGAGCAGAAACGACGAAAGGAGACGGGTGGAGAGGAGAGGAGAGGGGAAGAGAGGGAAAGGAGAGAAGGCAAGACAAGAGAAGAGTCAGGACCCAGGAGTGCCAGCAGCTGCCTAATGATCTTAAATAACCTCCGAGTTCTCCTAGCTACGCCTGCAACTGCTCCCCCTGAGTGCAAGGGTGCACACATTACTCATAAACACAAACAAAGGAACGTGCACACATGCACGCACACACACACAGAAGAGTCATTTGTTTTCCTTGACACACACTCACACAGAAGTCTTTGTTTCTGCACAGTTAGAGATGCTGTAGTTTAGAAAAAACACACACGCAAATACAAACACCAGTCACCACTGACACAATTGAATGAAAAGAAGACAAACTATTAATATTTTCTCAATCGTAAGTCAATAGACAGAGAAACTGATATACCTGGGTAAAAAAAAGAATAAACACATTGTGACATTTACACTGACACTAAATATTTTCTGATTGTATATGCTTTACTAATTTTTAATGAGTGTAACCACTAGACAATCTACTTTTTTTTTTTTGCACTATATTTTATTGGCTGTGTTTTTCACTTTTAATGCTTCACAACTTCCCATCACACACACTGTGTGAAAGAGGAGAACGTCAGCACTTTGCCACTTCCACAGAAATACACACACACACACACACACACAAACGCAGTACTACTTTCCCTTTTCCTACACGTTGTTTTTCATCCTGTACTTTAATTTCCTCCCCTTTCTCACACACAGACACATACAAATATTCACATCATATACGCACCTCTCTTTGAAGACGTCCCCATTATTCCCGCCCAGTCAAGCCTTATTGCAGAAAGTAAGAAAGAGGTGGAGCACCAACAGAGCAGTTGTGCTACTCAGACACTGACTAACTGGAAGAAAATCAGACTCACTGTGTCCAGCTCTCATTCTCCGACTCTTTTTTTCTTTCTTTCTCTCTCTCTCTTTTTTTTCCCTCCCGTTTGCCCTTCTCTCTACTTCTCCCTATCTAAGGCCCTTTTCACATATGAACTCCAACAATTACCAGACAATGTTCAGACCTGATTCTCCTGACACTGTCTACAGATTTCAAACATATAACACACAGTTGGAGATTATCTGAGTGTGGAGAACGTCTGAATATTATTGGATTAAACATGTCACAGATATGACAAATAAACTTAAAATTGTTTTGGCCTTCAAAAACAAAGGACATCCAATACAAACTATTTATAATGCATTCATTTTCACTTCTTTTGTTTAATATATATAATATTCCATGGTTCTTCAACTTAAAATAAAAATTCAAGCACATAATCAGACATAAAGGTCAACAAATTTAAGGGCATTCTGATGCTACCAATTTCATCCACTGTTTTGATTAACAGCATGCTCTTTCACTGTGTGTTGTCTGATACTAACATTGGTACTCCAAATTTGGCCATTTCAAAATAATGTAGTAGTAGCTTCTTGTTTAGAATCTCTGCCCAGATAAATTTCCATACTAGTCTACAACTTAACAGTAAAAAGACTTTAACCTACAGATCTTCATGGTAAATAACTGGTAATTAATGCCCATCCTGAGAAGATTGAGTGTCCGAAGCAAATCTTTTTGCACTGCCTTCCCAGATCTGAACTGCTGTTTGGAGAATCACTTTATGTAAGAAATCGGGCCTCACCACATAGGCCTGCGGTCAGTCAGTTTACTAGCAGTGTTAAACCACACTTAAGGCAGCCAAATCACAGAAAAGAGCTTGGGCTTGAGATTCCAGCTACATAATAACACACAATACCTGGACAGTCTCTTTGGCCGTGAATTGATTTTAGGCTCCACATCCGCTACTTCCTTTATATTATTGGAAACCTAATCTATTGCCTGATGGCCATTTGGCCCATGTCCAATAGCATGTTTAATGACATCCAATCACAACAGCTTCAGATGAGTGGCCACATATGTGGTCAGTAATTTTCTGGGGGATGACGCTGACAGGTCAACTAACAGAAAACCAAATAAAACACTTCTAAATGTGAGATCGACTTGACAAAACATTAGAAAAATAAACACAGATCACTGCAAGGCGTTCTGTTGTATACACACAGTGCATATACAAGCACCCATAAAAGCTGCATGTGTTTATGCAATAGTGTATACAGTACTGCATATGTGAGCCAGACAGACAATGCCTGCTCCAGACTGTTTGCAGTGCCCTCCTTATGGACCGTGACTCACCAACTCAGTCTCTCTCCCATTTCCCTGTCCTCCTTCTCATCTGCCATTCTCAAGCCTGCCAAATAAAGGTGTGACAAAGATGACAAAGGACTCTCCTCAAAACAAGATGAGCATCAGGCTGAGAAAAGCACCAGAATTCAATTTCATCCCAAAACAAACATCTATTGCTCTTTATCGATTTTATCTTTTACTATTTCACCAATTTGGGAGACTCAAAGCACCAGCAAAGTATAAGAAATATGGGATGTGAGACGAGCAAGGATTAAAGTGGGGGTAGTTAGTGGGAGCAGGTTGACAAGGGCTGTGGGCATGAAACAGAAGGTGGCAGGAATAGTGAGGTTGGAAGCCCACTGATTCACTGCTGCTGATAATACTGCCTAATAATTGAGCCATTTTGAGAAATGAAGAATGTGAGGGAGGACAAAATGAAAAGGAACGACATGCGTGGAGAATTGGACAACAAACGTAGAAGAGAAGTGTGGGAAAGCAATAGATGGGAAGGAAAAGCGAGAAATTGCAGCCGAGACAAATATGCAAAATCAGCAGATGGCTGCTGTGGCACTGAAATGAAGGTCCTGGAGTCAGAGTATTGGACTGTCATTTGAGAATGCCGTGTTTGTGTGCTTACATGCATGTGCATGTACACACTGACATGTAAAAAGAACCACACATATGCAAAGCTTTGTTTAACATTCAAAGAGAGCCACAAGCACACAAACCTATATTGCTGCAAACATCAAACCCACTTCCCAAAACACGAGGTGGGCGCAGAACTCTGGAGTATGCGTGCACCTCTGCATGCCCATTGGACAGTGTGTTCTTGGATAAAGCAGTGTGCTGCACAATTTTCCATCAAAGAATGAGGATAGTCATACGCATTCCTAGACTCAGCTTATTGCATTAATGTTTGCAAAAATGGGCCTAATCTCAGGGCTTGCCTAAAGCACTTGGCAGAAAAGCACTGCTTCTGTCTAAATACTTTAAGTGTAAGTTGTTGAAGATTGTAGAGTAGCAATGGAGTGAAAATATAAAAACCCCAAGATATTAATATAAAAATATAGAGAAAAAATCTGAGCGCAAGAAATAAAGAGAAAAACAAAGAGAAAGCAAGTCACCCTCAAGGACCACATCCTTTGCTGCAAGTTGTCTGGTGTGGCAAGGTGACAGCTCAACCACAGCACTCTAGGAAAGCACACAAACTCAATTTGCAGTCTTTGTTTTCACATATAAAAGCATAGAGGGATTTTAGGGGAAAAAAAAACGGCTCAGCCAGACAGTATTTCTACATAGTTACATCATCCAAAGACTCTAAGAGGGACATTAATTGATCAGCATGTGAACTCATAATACAACAAGATGTAACATTTTAAACTTTCCATGGACAAAGAATGAAAAAATGAAAAGGGGACTTGCAGGACAAGGGCAGATAGTGTGATACCTGGTTATCTGAAGACCATGCCGTGTAGAATGGGCATAGATTGACCTCCACAGAAAGCCTTAGATATCGATGCCTTTGTTTCCCTAAACCGAGGCTCACAGTTCTCCTGGGATTCACAAGCTAGCACCAGGCTTGTTATCATTAGCACTGTAGCATTTTTTCCTCATTATTACCTACCATCAGTCACTGATTAGTAATAAGCTAAAGATTTTAAAGTATTTTCAAATAGATAATGTTGGTATTTTGCTAGAGGAACTCCTTCATTTTTCTTTAGACTCATAGACATGTGAGTAAACCATTGCCAAAAAAAGATATATTTTGCTAATTATTTAAAAAGAAAATCACATGCATTTCTCACACAAAGCAGAGCATACTTTAGATACTGTATTACATTATGTTCTGCGTGCGTTTCAGTACTGTTGTTCTTTGCCCTTAAGGTTGCTGAATGTTCTAAGAAAATCTTTAAACCATAATGACTTGGTCCACTGGCAACGTTACTAACTAAGCCTCTCTAAAGGCTAGGGAAACCCCTGGTCATGTTCCAGATAAGAGCAACTTTCCAGCCAAACGAGAATATTCTTCAACTACAACATAGTGGAATGTTGATTCTTATCTTGTGTAATCAAATTTTGCTGGAAGCCGTCCCTAACGACTAACTGAACAAAAACTCCTTAGCGCTGACTTTAAATACGAAAAACACAGATGAAACTGTGTTACTGGTATTTCTGAGAAGCTTTACTGTAGTTTAATGAAAGTCAAAGCAGATCAACTGTGGGAAAGAGAAAACAAAACAGGCAGGCAAAGACGGTGGAGTCACATTACACAAAAAGTCCCCCGAAGACTAGCACCAAGCTATCACCTATGATACCTGGACACACGGTCACACCCCTGATAATCATCATTACTGACCGGCGAATGTAAGTGTGTTAGTCTCAATTTTAGCTTTCAATCTGAAAACAATCAACACCACCAACAACTTTGCACTGACTGATTTATATATACACATCTTGTTTATTGAGCAGTAAAGTGTAAAAATCTATAAAAGATGAGAATCTGTGACCTGTCATTCAAACACACCACCTTCTGCTGCAATAAATGCTTTAAGAGCAAAACAATCAGGTGAGTGCAATGAGGAGTTGGAGAACATACTGTAAGCTGTGCTGTACTGTTAACAATCATTTTAACACGCAGATAACGGTAACCTGTCATAAATATAAAAAACTGCAATAAACGATCATTCAAAACCAAAGTATGGGGCTGAATATTAACATGAAAAAACAAACAAACAAACTGAAGCACCTAGTCTACCACTGGTGTTTTGTATATTTGGAAGTGAGAGGCTATTTTGTAGCAACCAAAACAACTGCGTGATATTAGAGCAGCACCAGTTTTCCACGTCTGCCTGAGTCTATTAACAAAGTCATGATGATCTCTTGGTTATTGCATTGAAACATAATTCCCCAGTCCAACTTTCTCCTTCCAAAATCTTCCATCTCCATCCAGATGGCTTGGGGTTTCACTCATGTCAGTGCTTGGCAATGCGTGTTTGTTTTGGTTTTCTCACTGTAAGGCACTGTAAGGCAGTGATGCTCTAGTTTCCAAACCCTTCTGTGCTGAGAGGAGTACAATTACTCAATGGAATATCAAGATAAATATGCAAAAATACAATAGCAATCACCTCTATTGTTACTATGCCATGTTGTATGCAAACAATAGCTACTCTTTACAGTGCATTACATCACAAAATTCATCCTGGAATCAGTCCAGGAGCAAACGTGGGTCAGGGAAACAGAAGCCTCCCCAATTTCCACATTTAAAACAAATCTGTGAAGAAATGCAGCATAGCTGTAAAGTCACACACTGCTTCCATTCAACAAAGTGCAGCAGCACATCACTCACTATGTTTGTTGTTGTTATCAGGCCCTGGCGTGTTTTTGACGGGCTCCTGGGGATGTCCATGCTTGGGGTTACGGCTCCTTGGCAGCCCTGAGGAGGACAGCTTCCCAAGCCTGGGGCCACTTGGGCTCTCCATGCCTGCAATGGAAGATGAGGGGGTACAGAAACACAGGAGAGTTAGAGAGCTAGAGGCAATACTGGGATGCTTTTGGAGGCTCATTAATCCTGTTCCACTGCTTGTCAAGGCATTATGAGCAACATCCACTGCATCAATAGCTTGTGATGATACTGTCTCCTTGTTCTACGATGCACTTTCTTCATGTTGGCCATCAGTGCTACTGGAGTGAAGATTATCTGAGTGGAGGCACACACTGCTCATCTGCAGTGGTAATGAGAGTGTGACCTTCCATGTTTCATTTCAAAATCAATACACTAACGTATACCCGAACTCCATGCTCTAGCCATTAGACAAAAGGTGAGTCAAAGTGAGGTGGACCATAAAGCGATTCTTTCCTGAGAAGCCCTGTTTATTTCTTTATTATAAACACCAGTTACGCATCAAGCAACATGGGAAGCAGAAAAGATTTTTAGGTCCAAATGAAGGTTAATCCCTGTTTATCGACCGCTAGATAAGATAAGCATAGAGTAGTTTACCAAGTCATTATAAAAACATCATGGCATCATCGTCCCCCATAGTAACCCTACATGCCAGTTTCAGGTTGTCAGTGCTGAACCCTCATTCCCCATCAGCATGGGACGGTTTAATGGATGAAAGTGGACAATCACTAATTATGCTAAGTGGGACGGATTCTGATCCAACATGCTTTCTCACAAATTCATGTCACTGTCATAATGAATTGCCACAGCACACAAAGGGTCCTTCAGTGGGGGGCCACTCAGTCTCTGTTTACATGCCCTTCTGTTCACTGTGCATTGAGTGATGACGAACGGCTCATCAGTCAGTGTTAAAATATATGCTCACAGTTTCTTCTAAGTTGTTAATAACTTAAAATGCATGGTGAGCTTGCACAGTTGCAAAAATACTGCACACATCAACACAACACACCTTCCTTTTCCTGTATGATGTGTTGAGAGTGTGAAGAGTGAAGAATTTAACTACTTAAAATAAACAGATCTGGTGAGAAAGTTGAGTGAGAGATGACAGACTGCCAAAAAAATCATTATCAGATCACTTTGATACACTCTAAAAACATAGCATGAGAGTCTTAACAGTGACCACTTAGATTTTGTGAAATATGCATTTTTATTTTTTGGATCTGTTTTGTTTTACGGGACTATGACTGGACTTGTCAAGGTTTGCTGACATGTGAACAGCATTGCCTGAAAAAAAAAACAAAAATAACACTGCATCTGGTGTTTTCATAAATGACGAATTCTACAAGTAAACGACAGCAATACATTGCCGTGCATGTGGCTAGACACAACAAAACCTGGTGAGAGCCGCTCACTTCTCCTCTGACGAGCCACAGCGAGAAGAAGAAGAAGAAGAAGAAGAAGAAGAAGAAGAAGTATTTCAGCGGCCGCACGCTGCCACGAGCGGCTCAACAAGAACGACGACCAGTCCACTTTCCGGCCGGCCACACCTACCTGGACTGTCGGGTCGGGCGGTCGCCCCAGCACCAGGGGCCGGGTGGCCTCGGGTCACCCACGTGAGGAAGGAGGGCGGGCGGGGTGGGGTGAGGGGGAGCAGGAGACGGGCACCTAAGTGGGCGTTTTTCCACCGATGCTGCGTTACATGGCAGTCACACCTGCTGTGCGTCCGCGGCCGGTCAGCCCGGGGTTGAGGGGCCCTGGAAGGAATCGGACAGTCGTCACCCGTCGTCCTGTCTCCCTCCGCGCTCTGCACACGACGGCCAGGTGGTCAAACAAAAAAAAACGAGAACCGCCGAGAATTCGTCTGCACATGAAAAAGAAATCCCGGACACCCAGTTTCCAGTTGCCTTCCCCCCTCCTCTCCTCCTCCTCCTCCTCCTTCCCTGCGTTAATATGGAGCCTGTAACCACGAGGCACTTCTTCAACCTCCGCCGTCTAGTGAAACACTCCAGAAATATGAGGAAAATTTGCAAAGAAAAACAGACAGGTCCCCGGTTTCTTGAGGAAAATATTAGAATACGGGATGGTTTATATAGGCAGTGAAGCAAAATGGCGACTTTATTACGAAGGAGGAGTAAAAAAAAAAAAAAAAAAAATCCTTGCGCTGGTTGGAGCTAAAGGGAGGCACAAAAATATGTTTAGTGCAGTAATTTCGACGGCTGCGATACAGTTGGATAGAGTAAAAGAAACCGGAGCGAAGGAAAAGCAGCAGAAACGCCGGATCCCGGTCGGGTTTCGTCCAGTCCTCGGCTCCTCACCGCGGGATTATTTCGCTTTTTTATACGGATAATATCTCGGCGGCCGTGTACAGTATTACAGTAATGTGTGTTGGGTCATGCGCGTATCCACTCCACCTTTGACAGTTGCAACTACAGTCGAGAGGCAACTTGCAAACTCTCGCGTTATTATTATCTATATCGATATCAGATTCATTCCGGAGGGGATTTCGGTTTTTAATAAACTCGCTGCGTTACCGGCTGCGTTGCTGCTCTTCCGACGTAACGTCGCTGGTTCCTGACGGAAAAAAAAAAAAAAAAAAAAAAAAAAAAAAAAGGGCCGCGGCTTCGATTCCTTCTATGAACCCTGGCGAAGTAGTTGGACGGATCCGTGCGTCCGTCCAGAGCCCAGGCCGGGGAGACGATCACGGTCCTGTCCGTGGTGGGCTGCTGGGGCTGTCATTGCTTTACTGTAGGCCGGTGCACTAGTCAGTCGCTGCAAGTAGCTCTCTCCCCCCCACCCCACCCCCCCAAAAAAAAGAAAAAAGAAAAAGAAAAGCATTTATTGGAATCACAAATGCATCTAACATGTTCTAAATCTACTGGGTTATGAACAAAGAGCTATGCATGACAAAAGAACAAGCACCCATAAAACTAAGGTTTTATCATAAACTGCCTTACATGGCCAACATTCAAGGTCAGTATTAACACAACACACACGCTATTAGTCCTGCTGCTGTTAATGTGCTGAACAGTCGATAGCCCAGCTACACATTGGTTATACACTGGCTACAAATGCACTGCTGACCTAGTGGTAAATGTATCACTTATGAAATATTATTTGTATCAAAAGTCACAAAGGGAATAATTCACTGCCACCTCACTCACTTTCAGTGAAACAACAGAGACTCTCTTTGATTGGTGCCAGTCATCATGACCTAAAATTTCCTATTAGTGGAAATCATCTGAAACCATGATGTAATGTGTATGTGTAAAAAGTGTTTTCAGCATTGCCACTGGAGGGCAGGAGAACCCTGCTTAGATCTTAAATGAACTAAAATCTCTAATGATTTATAAGTATTACTTAACTACAGTGTTTTCTTCCGCTGAAAGATCTTGATATGAATAGCTGCACACATAAACATAATAGTACTTACGGATGTAAATCTGCACAAAGCGAAGAAGCCTAAATCAAAAGTGGGAGATTATTGTAGACTTATGTGCAACCTCCTTCCTTTTTATTTAACAAAATTTGCCATGAATCCTGTCCATGATGCACCCAACCTCCAACCAAATGACATCTGCGGCAGTGCCCTCATGACCCTTAATAGGATAAACTGTTTAGGTAATTGATTGATGGGTGAATGCCCCAGTTAGATTATTTATTAGTTAACAGTTTTATACATGATTACTTTTATTTTTATTATCATTATAGTCCTCAGATTAACGCTTAATTGTCGCAACTGTCAGGAGATTTTCACACTTTTTATGTCAATGCTTGTGTGCATAAGTCTTACACTAGGTGGCAGTGTGGCTTTGTAATTTGTCTGGAGTAGCTCTTGAAAGATGTGAAGACCTGGGCCCTCAAGGATTGTTCTCAACTTTTACGTGAAGTTGGTTTTCCATGCAAAGCCATGTTGGTACAAACACAGTGTCCTACTCGCTGAGATAATCAGCTGGTTAAAAGGCCAGAGCAGTAGCGTCACTGCCACTCAATCGGCAGACGGCTGCCGTTCCCTTACACACTTGTGTTACAGAAACTTCTGCTCTCTGTAATGTCTAATCATATGCAGTTCACACAGGGTCTTGTTTAACCTGTGATTAATCCATTTACAATGGCAGTGATTTATGTTCCCACGCCTTCTCTGCTGAGTGAGCAAAAGGCTTCTTAATGGCTTTTAAAACTAGCCAGGTCTGTCTTTGCCCTAAAAAGGTCTTGAAGGGTCCATCCAACACATGGTTTTGTCATTTATCTTTTGACCTTTCCATTCAAATTGAGCGCACATGCACATCTTTATTCCATCATGGTTTGTTGTGGTATACTGAATTTTAACACTTGGGTGCTGGCCAGAAAAAATCCGTCTTCAGCTGTTTAGGCCACTAAGCAACTCCACTTGCACAGCTGCTAAAGGGCTTCTCAACAGTCATTGATCAGATAGGACAGAGAGCTTTTTATTCAATTTCAGTGCTGTCAGAGGACTGAGATCCTTCTGATCAAAGCCACAAGCAGATAACGATAAACAAGCTGGATGAAGAGTCTCAGCTTTGGGGTGTTTCAGAGAATAATGATGAAAGACAAGCTTTCAAAAGTGAATCACCCATTTTCCAGCGTCACAGAAAGAAAGACACTTAACAGTAAACAGCGGCCAATTAGCTGCACCATCCAACCATCTGCTCCATGGAGTTATTCTCTGTCAGGGTTGAGAAGGCCACTGCTCACTGAATCTGTTTATCATACATGTGCCTTGTTATTAACAGGTGAGATGCTTCATGTCTCTCAGTAATTGGATCCCTGTGTGTGTGTGTGTGAGCGAGAGAGAGCAGGAGACAGAGACAAAGTATGTATCTCTGTAGGCAGGCAGCACTGCTTTGCATTCACAAATTTCGAGGAGTCGTGACTCATGGACCTTGAATGACAGGTCAGAGCACGAGTGCAAGTTTAAGACATAGTCATTTGTGACAAATGTAATGTTCAGTGACATAGGATTATGCATGTGTAAAAACAAAATGACTAAATTGATGAACTAAGGAATAAGACGACTAAAGGAAGGGAGAGGGCATGAGTGTGATGTGTGAAGGAGCAAAGAACTAGTAGAAAAGGAAAACGAGAGCCTGTGAGAAAGAACAAAGAAACCACAGGAGCTGTACTGTGCCACATTTCTTGGTTATAGCCAGAAAAGCGTACCCAGGAGCACTTTTGGAATTTAAGGTGAACCATGTTTGTGCTACTTAAATCAATCAAATCAAATGCGGGCATTTAAGGTAGAATTGAATGGGCTGATGCACAAAGACTGGCGGAAAAAAAGCTGTCCACATATTTATGGGAGGACTGCATGTGTGAGAAATAAATGTATATCGAAAAAGAGTGAGCTTATAGGGTTCCTGGGTGATCACAAAATACATTACAGGAAATAGCTGTGAGTCAAAGTGACTCTTAATGTCTCAATTTTGTGATCACTGCAAAACTAGACAAAGTAGCTCTGCTTCATTGATTCTGGGATAACACGATGCCACATTTACTTCCATCTACAGTATTTAGACCTTGTCAAGGTACTGCACAGAGATTTGGCTTTGTTATGTTCTGAGGGGCAGATGTGGATCAGGAGATAACATGGTCAGCCACCAATCATGGGGTGATCCCCATTTTCTCCAGCTGTCTGTATTTCTGCCTCAACAGTACAGATACAGAAAGTGCTATAGAAGTGTTGAACATTTACTTGATGAGGGGAACACTGGTGCTGGCCGAAAAACGTTCACTGATTGTGATACATCTGCAATTCAAGTTACAAACTTTGTATAAACCTCCTAAAATGTGTAAATGGGAGAAATATTCCCATTTATAATAATAGTTATATCTTCTACAGCAACTTGTCAAATAAAATCAGAACTAACTTTTTAATTCTTCGAGGCATGCTTTAAATTGAGCAGGTAATTATACGTAACTTTTTCAGTTTCTTTTGTTATCATTTTCAGTAAACTTTATATCTTCCTTGCTAACTTCAAATTAGTGTTATATAATGTGAAAATATGGACAACCACTTGATCTTATTTTGTTTATTCTAAAAGACAGCTTTCATCATGTTCCACACCATATGTCTCAATATCTATAAAGCAGATACGATTTTATATTTTTCCTTTGTTGCTTTTTAATTCATCAGTCATGTGAAGTAAACAAAAAGTGTTATTATTTACAGTACATCAGGTATTCCAAAAAAAAAAAAATACAGTGGGTTGTTGCCCTTGTAACAGTCAGTCACTTACATTAAAGACTTCTTCTCAAAAAAACACAAGGACGGATGTTAAAAGGGATTTTTTTTTGTTGTTGTAAGTCTATTTATTTATTTATTTATTGGGATATCAATTTATTTCATACTAAACTGTCAAAGGCGCTCAATTCAGTCACACTGGGAATCTTGCATCTGGGAAGCAGTTACAGTGTCATGACTTCTGAGCATTTGAAATCACAGTGTCACATATAAAACAGAAGGGTTGGAATACAACAGAGGCACATCTGTGTGTAATAGATGGCATACAGTACACAGTATACCACACACATAGGACAGAAGCTCTGAGAGTGGAAAATGTCGCCGTGCAACAGGCAAAGTTCTGTATATATCTCTGATATTCATTTTGTTGATCTCAAATCTGTAAAAAAAAAAAAAAAAACGTTCCTTTCCAAAAATTCCTTTTCACCTATAACAATTAAAATTATTGCTTTATCAAGCATAGACTTCACACCAACTCTGTATATTCTGGATCCATTCCATTAATAAAATACTAAGATTCTGTTACAGTATACACAGATTAAATTGTTATTCTACAATGCTCACACTGTGTATATATACAGTATATATTCCTAATTGCTCATTGCCATATTGCAGATCAGTCACAATACAAAAAGATTGTTTGTGGGAATGACATTCAGCTGAAAGTGTTATTGTTAATTCTACAAACCTACAATTCCAAAACTTAAGTCCTGAGAGGAAAACGTACCGTGACCTATGAGTGAGGAATTGATTACACTGTCATCACACAAATGCATTTAAGATTAGCTCTAACTCATCATGAAAATGCTTGTGGGTACAAATTCAAAGGGAGCTTGCCTTTAGCTTCAGTTGTCAAATGGTGACACTGTATGTAAATCTGTGTTTAATTCAGGCAGGTATCTATGTTTCTAACATAAGAAGGTTCAAAGAGGTAAATGACAACATCTTGCCAAAGAATGAACAATCTGATGACAGAGGAAAACATATATATCTTGTAGTGCACACATATAGCCTGTGTCAAAGATAAACCTGTGTGTCTTAATTTTTCACAGAGCTTCTGTTGAAATTGCCCAAACAATTCTGTCTGAATGAGGCAGCAAACCAAAAGAAGATTTGCCGTGATCGAGCATCTACCAGTGATAGGGGTGTGAATCTTACATCTTATCATTATGTTACAGTGGGTAAGTCTTGAGCAAGTTCTGCCTCTGTCTCGGTGTCTGTAAACCAGATTGGGCGTGTTGAATGAGGATCCTCCAGACTGGTTGGCATGTGGTGTATAGGCTTGTCCTCTACTCATTCACTCATTGATTCTCCGCTCACATATCTGAAGACAGCAGCTCTTCCATGGCTCCTAGAGACGTATTGTGACAGGGGATGAGGGAAAGGGCTGCCAAATGTACCCAGGGATGAACTAAGAGAAGTTTCCAAAGGAAGCTGCAAAGACAGAAAGAGTGGGGGGGGGGTTACATAATTAGGATTCAGGATTAGGAGGCAGAGGATAAAGTGCTGCAATAGTTTGCCATCAAATCACACACTATTGTAAAATAACATTTAAAAAAAGAACTATTTCTGTTAATGCATCATGAAGTTTTTTGTCCTTTGTTCCTTGAAAACACATCGATCTTATAAGGGCCTTTTCAAAGCTCAAGTATTGGGTTCTCAACCTCTTTGGTGACACTTCACCCCCCAGCAGACTCTACTGAATTATCACGTAACCAGGGTTTGCCCTCTCATCATGTAACACGCTGCACTCAATCACACAGCAACAACCTTTATAAGATAGTTGAAACACTGGGTGATTGAATAAGTAATAGAATAGTGGCAGTGCATGACAATTTCTGCAATCACACGAATGTAGATAGAGGCAAACAAGATATTATTTAAAAACTGGTAAAGTAAAGGAAAGAAAAACAGAATATTTATTGAAAGTGAAGGCATTTCTACAGATCATTGCCTTTATATTTGTACTATATTATACAGTGATGTTTTAATAAACAATGGAGAAAGCAGGCATATATATATAACAAAATTATGACATTTGACGAAGCAACATGCAATAAAAAAATAAGCCTTTTATCTCAATGTCAAAGTCTCTGTTTCTCTCTCTCTCTTACTTCGAAACAACAGATGCAACCAGGTGGTTTCCCTGACAACTAGCCAGTTTGTTCCGTCCTAAAATGACACGAGTGTCAGTGGGAAGGCAGAATTTCCTCTCCCAGACTGTCCAGCCCTGAAGTCCTCCTCTCCAAATAACCAAGGAAGATGCACCACCTGTCTCTAACCACAGACAGATGTAACACGGCACTGGAGTGAGCCTGAACCAGGTAACGATACAGTGACAAAGAAGGAGGGTGAGGCGGCAATATGACAAGCTTGAGGAGACACAGTGATAACCAACCCTCTGATAGAAATCATTTTAAACAAAGTAGATGGGAAGATGGGACGAAACAGCAACTGAGCAAAATTTGTGCTGAGGAGACATGACATGTTCCTCCGTTTTCTCTGTCTGCCTCGCACAAAGTTTCATTCACATTCTAATGCAGAACCACAGTTCGGCTGACAGGCACCATATGGAGTCCTGAATAAAGAACAACATCACAGGAGAGTTTCAGAGCTACAAGGTTGCAGAGACCGTCTCCCAGAGCAACCAAAGTGCTGCCAACAACAGATCTTGTGGCGGCAGGTTAAAGTTTAAGGGTTGATTTGAGGTTATTTGCAACGTTGTTCAATTTCAGTTAATCGCCTTTGAGAATCAGAAACATAGCAGGCGACTACACACAAATGCCAAATCTGATGAAAATTGGATGTGTGGAGAAGGAAGGAGAAAGAGTTTATTATAAGGATATAGCAACAACCAGAGGGCAGATCCCTCACTGGGCTCTGATCTAAATCCTCCTTCCCAAAGCTTCGCACAGGTTCACTGTACCCTGAGAGAGACATGGCTTTGGGCTGTGGAAGGCTTCATCCTCACCTTTCACAGACTATGCGTTGTCTGCTGAAAATACAAAGATGAAATAGAAAATACATGATTCATGCCCACAAAGAACTAAGAGGCAGCAGCTTTCCCTGCCACAAAGGGGTTATGTATAAAACACATAAACAGCAGACGGGGAAATAATGCGATGGAAAGTATAGCAGTGAAAGTTGTGCCAGTGCCTGGGCTCATATACGATATACTTCTGTATTTGCATTAACTTTGAAGCCCAGATTTAAATTTTCACACTGCATGCATTTTCAACTGTTACTGTTAGGGCTTTAAATTTTGAATGAACTTTGTTTTCTAACCATGGACTATAACTGTCCAAAGTTTAAAGTGGTACAGCAACAGAAATATAAGGTCTGAGGTTCCAACACTAAACCCCGTAGACCTGAGAGGTGACAAAGAGGGGAAATGCATATTCAAAACTTCTGCGCATTACCATGTGCTCAGTTTACCGTATATTGTTTAAACATAAACCGCTCCATGTATTTAGTCGTGCTTTGGCCAAAATATGACCACCAGGAAGACATTGAACAAACATATGGAGGACAGAGTTAAGGTTATGTAGCAGGAGTTGTTTGTAAAGTTTAATAAACATTTGTATTCTTCTTTCCACTGTGAATGTGATGAAATGATTTTTGAAAACTGTGTAATATGAAAAGAATCCAGTCTATGCTGTTTAGTGTTTAGTGAAGGTCTAAAAAGGGGTAAATGCTCAAAAAGTGCAAAATATATTGGGTGATAAATTACTCATTAATCAGTTGGATGAATGACAATTAATCTTTGCTTTTTTAATCAGCATTCACATGAAAAATGTTTGTGTCTAATTTGCTACATTATTGCTCAGTTGTGGAGAAACTTCATTTATTCTTAGAGTCTAAATCAATAAACTTGTGATTTAGAGCTGGTGCTTAATGTTTGTCTGTACTTCCCTATGCACTGTCGGCTGTCTGTAGCTATAATCTGATTCACATTCATTGAACCCACAAAGTGTCAGATGTTGGGTGGTATGTAAAACATCCAATTCATAATCATAGATCCATTCATGCATTCAGTGATAGTACCGTAGAGAGAGTGAGAAATATCCAGCAAAAATCGTTTTCAGAAGAGATGTAATGAAATAAATGAACTGAGTACATCTATTCACTCTGAAAGCAAAGAAAATAGTCGTAAGGCCTTGAAGAGTTCATCCACCCTTCACAAACACACACACACACGTTTGTCTTTCTATACTTCTATACTAACCCTAACCATCACAACTGAAGGCCTAACCCTAACCAAAACCTAATTCTAACCCTGACCCTAAAATTTGACGTTGTGAGGACAGGCCTAAATGTCCTCACTTCCCGAAAATGTCCTCACTCTGTTGGCTAAAGCATCCTGAGACTGTACACTAAGCGGAAGGAAGGAGGCCGAGGATTAGTGAGCGTCAGAGCCGCTATCCCGGATGAAACAACTAAGCTCCATGAATACATCAGGACGATGGCCCCAAGTGATGAAGTGCTTAGTGAATACCTCAGGCAGCAGAAACCAGACGAGCAAGGGAAGGAAGAGCAGGAACCCTCACTGAAGGACAAACCCCTGCAGGGTGTGTATCACCGGCACATAGAAGAAGTGATTGATATCAAAAAATCCTGCCAGTGGCTGGACAAAGCTGGACGGAAAGACAGCACAGAGGCACTAATCCTGGCAGCACGAGAGCAGGCTCTGAGTACAAGATCAACGGAAGCTGGGGTCTATAAGGCAAAGATGACCCTGAGACAATCCAGCACATGACAGCAGGATGCATGATGACAGTTGGCAGGGTAAACCTGAATGCCACAATCAAGTGGCTGGCATGGTGTACAGGAACATCTGTTCCGAGAAGAGGCTGGAAGACCCAAAGTCAAAATGGGACACACCTCCAAAGGTGGTTGAGAATGGCAGGGCTAAGATCCCGTGGGACTTCCAGATACAGACTGACAAACGGGTGAAGGCCAACCAACCCGACATAGTAGTTGTGGACATACAGGAGAACGAGGCTGTAGTGATAGATGTGGCAATACCAACAACATCAGGAAGAAGGAACACGAGAAGCTCCAGAAGTACCAAGGCCTGAAAGAAGAGACAGAAAAGTTGTGGAAGGTGAAGGCACAGGACCCTCAAGCTCCCAGGTCTCTGGTAGAGGACGGAGCTTGTAGGAATAAGACGTCTCCAAAGCAAAGAAGGGGCGAGTGGGGAATTTATATATATAGCTCTTTTATTTCCTGGGAACTGAACGTGAAGTAAAATCTTGCATCTGCGGAATTACCACTATGAGCAAACTCCTTTGAAAACAAGTTGCGATTGTGAACCTAAAAACTTTGACTCTACCCACTTTGACATGGTGGAAAAGACAGAAATTGTCTTCAAATAACCACATTTTCTATGGACTCCATAAAACAAAACAATATCACTCTTCCAGTCATAGAAAAAGTGTTTTAAAAACATTTTCTCGCATTCTTTCCTTTGTTGTCGTGTGGATAATGCACAATGTGATTCCATGTAGAGTGTGAAATGTTATTATGGTGCTTTGAGCAAGTGAGTCTGTCACAGACAGATTAGCATGGAGCAGAAAGCCAATGAATAAAAGTGACATCAGAGCAAGCTTTCTTTCACTATCCATGTCCCTTCATTAACCTTTTCACACGTCTCATTTCTTTATCTTTCATCTGTCATTTTCATCCCCAGTGTTTTTCTCTATCTGTTAAGCATCTCACCTCCACTTGCAGCTCTCTGTCCTTCTCTTTGTTGCACATTATTCTCCATTTTCTCCCCCTTCCCCATATTTAAATGTTAATCCTCTGGATTCTGTGTCATTTGTCCGTTTAATTCTGTATCACATCTCTGTATTTTAACTTATTTTTCAAAGGTTTAACACGCACTGAGGAGAGCTCTTTAAAATGCTGACGTGAATAATGTGAGAGCCTTGCAACGGTTGTCAGATTGTACCATCATGGCTCAGATCAGAGACAAACTCGCATCACATTCAGGCATATTTGTATTTTCGTCCTCTTTTCAAAAGTTATTGTGAGATCGATATTTAATTTTTGGTAAATTCATGGGAGATGAATCAGACCTGACAGGTGGTGTGATGCAAGGCTCCACTAAATCACATCAAAATTGTAAATGTATTGGGAGAATGATTTCTGAGAGAGAACACGGATGTGTGTGTGTGTGGAGTAACCTGTGAGCGTGAGAGCAAATCCTGAGGGTGCAATGTGTGAAAAGTCTGCCTATATGTTTCTCACCTCCAGCCTTCATCTTCCCATTTCACTATCACCATGCTTCTCCACACACACACACACACACACACACACACCACCTCCCATTCGCTGGTCAAAACAGCAGCATCATTACCTTCCTACCCAAATCTTTCATTTTGTCCTCTGCTACAGCTCAAATATGAGCTCTGTGTGGCTGAACCCAGGTGTGGCAGTATTTTGATCTAAAAGGAATAAGAGCATCCCAGCATATGCATGACGACATCATTAACATGCTAATGTGTTTGCTGTGTTCATCCTCTACCTTAGTATGTTAGAACGTTTTTATTCAGCAATACATACAAATAACTGCTATATATATATATATATAAATCGATATTTCTAAGATAAGATTCGGAGGGTCAGTAATGTTAGTTAAGGTTCAGGTTCGTAAGCTCTGGGAGCAGTGAATGTCTGCACCATATATGTCTGTAAGTTTCATTGCAGTCTATCTAATTCATGTTGAGATATTTCAGTGTGAACCATAATGGCAGATGGACCAGCAAAACTAAATCAATAGTTTTTGAGCTGCTTAGAGAACTGCTTGGAACATTTGACGCAGCGATGAGTTAGAAACTCGTTTCAGGAGTATAAAGTAACTAAGTGCATTTACTTAAGTAATGTAAAAATTTCTGCTTTATTTGACCATTTTCATTATCTTCTCTACATTTTAGATTTAAGAAAATAAGACTTTTACAAAGTTTTTTTTAATAACAGTCTACCATGAGGCTTTGTTGACTTGGGTGAAATATTCACAAGATAGCGAGCAGTACATAAAGTTATTCAAGTAATACAAATAATAATAATAATTCGTATTAGAATGATTTAATTCACAAAATGCAATAATCACCAAATTACATCATTATTTAATAAGCTCCGTCATCACCAGTTGCAACATTAAATTGATGAACAAATTAATATCTCAACAATTATGATACAATAATATGAAATTCACTGATGTCAAATAAGCTATTTTTAATGACTTTATACTTTCAGTATTTTTTATTACTACCAGTGTTTCTACACTGTGGTACTGATGTTTTTGCTCAAATGAATGATCTGAATATATATATATATATATATTCCACCACTGCTGTTTTTAAATTGTTCTGGTCCATACTTAGACATAATCTCCTCTGCCCTCATCTGTGTTTTCACCGCCTCATCACACTTCTCATTTCATTTTCAGCACCCAAACAGCCCCATTATGACTCTTTCAGATGCCCAATTCCTTTGTACCTCTATCACCTCTAAATACAACCCTCTGAAGGTGTTTTATGAGGCCATCAAATTAGCTTGCCCTTATAGCTGAGAGTCAGAGCCTGCTGAACTGGCAAATTACATTTGCATTGCTCTATTAATAGAAGTGTCCAACAGAAAATTAATTATTTCTCTTTAACAGCCAATTACATTTCTTCTGTCAATTTTGTTCAGTTTAATTCAATTCAATGTCCTTTTCTGGCATGGATTCCATCATAAACAAGGAATGAACTAAAAGTATGAAAAAGGAAACAGTAGGCAAAGAGTCTCTCAACATTGAAAGTACATATATTACACAAATACTGTGATGTCTGTAATTTAGATTTCTGTGTCACATATCACTCCCTTCTTAGATTTCCCAAATTCTCTTGAGACCAAAATGCCCTATTTTACAAATAACCCAACATATACAAATTTTACCCCCCCCCCCCCCAAAAAAAGGACTGTATTAATTTTCAGAATTTTAAATTGATTAAAATTACAATTATTAATTTTTTTAGCATTCAGGCTATTATTAATAGACAGGAGCTCAGCCATAGCTATTCCTCTTGTTCATTGTTCATCTCCCGGTTTACAAGTTCAGGTTTCACATTTCATGGGTCAAAGTATTATGCTATTCTAATATTAGATAAAAAGGTTGTACAGATACGTTTCAATGTCGTACTGCCATTTAAATACTTTATTTAGCCTGTAAAGATTGTTATTCATTTTTACGTCACATGAATCTCTTTCTGTCTTCCTCTGTCTGACTTTTAATGTTGTTGTGGAACTGCAGAGCTCCATAAACAGCTGATGTTGCGTCTACAGGTGGGTCATGATTAAAATGGACACGACAACCTGAGTAATTTATGTCTTTTCCGACAAGCACTTATCTCAAATCAGCAGAAATACTTCGAAAATAAAACATCAACAGCACAAGCAGCATGAATGATCTTGTCAGATTGCAAAGATTACTTCATTTACTCATTTGCATGTAACGGGTGATTGTAAGAGCCCATTCACCATCATTTAAAAAATCAGTTGATTGCAAGAACTTCAGTGTCTTGCCTGAACTGAGACAATATGCTATTTGGTTCCAAAGCACTTATTTGAAGGGGAATTGGACAATTTAGAGCAATGATTATGCTTTTTTCAGAAGGCCCTGCTTTACACGACGCTTGAAAAAAAGAGAACAGACAGACAAAAAGATTCAGACATTGCTTACTTATTGTATTACTAGGAAGCACATTGGAAACAACTAAAGCAAAAAACATGTTGCATTCCTTCTTAAATGTTCCCGATCGTCTCTTGTTAGGGGCATGAGCTCAGCCAGGATGCTACTGTTGAATATTCATGAGTTTGAAAATTATGGTGTCCAAAAGAAAACCGGAGTGAAATAGCTTTAAGGTGCTCAGTGCGGTTGGCTAAGAATATGAAATTGTAAAAAAGGGAAAATACAATATAGCCCCCTCCCTATTTAACAAAACATTTAATGTGCATTTATTCATGATATTCAAGAGCAAAAACTAAATATTTGCAACACCTGAATTTTGGATCACTCTTTTCCTGACTAATATGTACCTATGATTTTTTTTTAAAAGTACCTGAAGAACATTTGCTTGCAAAATGTGAAGATTAAAAAAGTCTCCTGGGAACATCAGCAGTGCAGTGCTACACAGAGGAAGGAAAACCACCCACAACAATCACCACAACAGCCAAAACAGGCTCGCAAGAAGCATGCCACATCAGCCGCTAAATCCAGGTCAGCAGTAATTGACTGAGCCAGTTTATTGATGGCTGGATAATAAAAGTGTTTACTGCAGCCATCATTCAGAGCAAATCATGAGCTCCCATCAATAAAACCACACGCTGCCACAAACAATTGCACTTCGATGTCCAGCTACACGTACGTCGCAGCGGGTATATACGGTCTCAGACTGCCTCCTTCCAATTTAGCCGAACTGGGTTGCTCTCCCCCTGCTTGCCACTTTCTTCTCTTTCTGTCTCTTTCACGAGAACATGCAAGGAAACTAAAAGAAAAAGACAGAGCTATACACATACACTTGGTTACTCACACACACCATCAAAAAAACCACTTACTTCTACTAAGGAGCTGCAGGTTGCGGACCTCTTCTCTGACCTGCAGTTGGAGGACTTGTTGGAGGACCTCCTGCCTCAGTGTCTCCTGGATGATTCCCATCCTCTCCAGCTTTTCCCCATTTAAACGCAGCAATGCTCGTCCTATCACAAGGCACGGATAGGAAACATTAATCCGCTAATTTAGAGAAATTGCCCTCTTTATACAGCAGTAATAACATCCTAAGAACTCAGTAAATTGCTCAAATAATTTAGCGTAGTCAATTATTTTTAATGTGTCTGTGTGCGTCTCAGTGTAGACAAACTCCCTTCCATATGCTCTTTATAGGATTAAAGTTATCTTGGGGTTTCACACTCCAGATGAGTTTATTTTTGGTTTTTATACTTACTATTTTACGGCACCCAATATTCAAAATATTTTTGTGGCATTTTCACTGTGTTCCTATGGGTTTTCTTACATACTTCAAGCAGACCTTACACTGCTGTTTGGTATTACATGCTGGCTCAAATGTGTTGCGTGCATTAGGAATGTGCTTACAACTGTATATTCGAGATTTTGTTTGCATTTCTGTTTTAGCTTAGGATCTAGTTTATCCATCCAAATTATTTGTTTTGCACACTGCAGCCAAGCAGTTCGCCTTAAAGAGGCTGGCACGGCGGGTTTCTGTGGCTGACTTTTACTACAGGGTTTGGCAGTTAACCCTAGAGACACACACATTTAACATACCATTACCCACAGTAAACAGCATTTACAGCCAAGCTGCACTCAAACAACACAACTGAAAAATGCAGGTGCGCTAACACACAGGCACACACACACACTACATGGGTAGAGGAGCTATGTCCTTCACCAGTTCAGACAGAAGAGGAATCAATCATATCTGCAGCAGCTCTGTACTATGCCCAAGTCGTAATTAGACTCATTATTCATGCAGCTCACTCTCTATATCATTTTATTCTTTCCCTTTCCCTGGACATTGTAGATCTTCTTTGACTCATAGCATCTCTGCATTAAGAAATAGGAATAGTCCACAAAGTTATGGGTGCATTTTACTATATACTGTATGCTTTACTAAACTGTCACAGTCCATCTCTTCCTTTTACTCCTGTTTCGTGTTTGTTCGTCCTTCATCTATCAACAGCAGTTAATAAGCATGTCTGTGAGATGACGAGTGCAATAGAATGGAACAAAGAGTAGACAGAACAAAACAGAGGGCAACAAGGGAAAGGTAAATGAACGGAGAGTTCTACTGTATGTCCTCTGTCCCATTTCTGGGCCTATGAAATATAAATGCCTTTAACAGAGGTTTGCTAGTCATACTTTATGAGAACAGGTTTAATAGTGGTACAGACTGACGTAGGTCTGTTGTGACCCGAAGCCAAATTACTTATTGGATTAATAACCTGCATTTCTCCTAACACGAGTGCAAAACTACAATAAAATGTTCACCAAAACATTTAAGGTAAGACAATGCCAGTTTTTCCATTTTATAATCCTCCGCTGTTTACCTCCATTTACGTGGCTGAACTTGACATCTCCCATGTGTTTAAATGTACGACTCAGTTGACTCATTTGCTGACTGATGCACTCTCACAAATCAAAGCGCAGCTCTGTCTGTTCCAGTAGTAATTTTCTTCTTGTATGTAACTTCTGTGCATATAGCTATAGACCCTCTGGAGGTGAAGTGAAGCAGGATCTCAGTTTAAAATACTGACAGTTGAAAAAAAAAAAATCAGGATTGAATCCAGTCTCTCGGAGTGGAGTTATGGGAATACAATTTCAGTTATCACAGGTTACTTCATTCACCTTCTTCTGTCTACAGGGATCTAACATTGACAAACCTTTTTACTAAAAATTTTGTTAAAGCTTTGTTAAAGTTGAGTGGCTGATACTTTGTAGGCAGCACACAGACTACTGAACAGTGTATCAGGAAGAAGCTATAATTATCTTTTCTCTTTTTTCAACATCGCAGCTCTTTGATGTATGATATACAGCTCTCACTGGAACTAGCCAAATGAGAACGGAACTGTCAGCCAGTCGCTGCTTTACAACCAGATGGGCTGGAACAATGCAGACAATAGCCACCTCTACTGTGGGCAAGGCTCCACTCCCTGGGAGAACAAGCCACGACAAACCAGTTATCGTCCACAATGGTTTAATGGATATGTGTATGTGAGTATGATTGTGTGTGTGTGTGTACATGAGGTGTAAAGACAGATTATTTCCTTCTCCTCAGAGGGCTGGTGCTCTCTGTTTCTAGCACATGGAGTGGAACAACCCATTTTGTGTGAGCTCAACTACCTCAGGGATGCAACAATAATTTTTGATTTATTTTGTGCACAGTTACAGTAATTTTTTTTTTTACAATCTGTTTGTGTGTACACACTCATCAACCTCTTCACCCAATATCCCCTACAGCCCTGCAGTGTGTGCTTGCCAACAGCAGTACCAGTGCGTCCTAGAAAAACCCATGCCCTTGGTCTGTGTGTGTGTGTGTACAAGTGAAACAAAGCACATGAATGGAGCTCAAATCAATTCCCCTCAGACAGACTTAATACATCTCCTAATAATTGCCCACAGATAGGGAAAGTAGTGCTGTCAAAGGGAGAAAAGAGAGAAAAGAGACACAAAAACAAAAGCTGTTGCAATACAGACTGCTTCTCTCAATTTGGCTTCAAAATAAATTGCTTATTAACAATGTCTGTGGGTAAATGGGAAGCAGTTCTGGCTTGGCTGGGACAATAATGACTCTTGAAACAGTCTGAAAAGCAATCCAAAAGGGAGGAAGAAAGACTTCCTCATAAAAGAACAACCTTTGGATTAAGCCTTGGATAGCAGACCAATGCAGCCCATGCTCTCCCTTAGGAGACTGCACCTTACATACTGTATTGCTTTTTGTGTCAGCTTGTGCTGTACAAGCGACATGCGACACCATAATGTACAGCAAGGTTGCCATATGCACCTTCACAGAGTACGCCCTGTATTTGCCATATATTCGGGATCGAATTGTCACCTGTATTGAGATATATTGTCTTTATAAGGAAAGTAAAATATTCCTGCTAAAGTTAAGATGCAATCCAGTCTGTAGGATCTGTGTTGTGATGAGATCTCAATCTGTAAATGCAATCTGCCTTCAGTCTGTCAATAAGTGTGCTGAGGTTAGCACGTTTTTGAACCTGTTGTCAAGCTTGTTTTTGTGCATTTTTGTTTTACAGCACAGTCATATTGTAGATTATAATAAATAAGTAAAAAAATAAAAAAGCTTTGAATGCAAATCATTAAAACTACCTGAAAACTAATTAAGATCACACTGACTGTGTTGACATGTATTAAAATGCTGGTTACTGAAAATTTGTGTATACATGCAGCAGTAGAGTAACCTGATTTCTCCTCCACCTCTGACTTATTTTAAAGCCTGGTGCACAGATTTCAACTGTATAGTAACAGAAAATGCTTCTTCCTCACTTTTAGGATTATTTGTGTGTGTGTTTGTGACGCATCAGAGTGATCGAGCAGGGGGAGAGAAAGGGAAACACACGAAGCTCATCCACAAATGTCTGAAATTAAAGTTTTTTTTTTACTTCTACCGACCACTTTTTGTTAGTTTGTGTTTTCTGTCTGACTTTAGGCGGACTTGGAGGCGTCACTGGCCCGTTAATGATCTGTCTTTTCATTGAGCCTTTCACTCAGCTGTATGTGCATGTCTGCAGCCTTTTGTTACACACAAGCACAGTTGGTAAAATCAGATTAAAAAGCTGGTTACATGTATGGATGAAATTCTTAGACAGAAATCTACCTGAGGAAACCTGGTTTCCCTAATCCCCGAACCCAATTTTGGAAACTAGATTTACATGACACTTAAAAATCCAACTGTAACCTAGTTATTTAAGTCAAATTTCCTGATTACCCCATGAATGTGATTTCTGGTGATTTCAGATGAGCACCCTGGCATTTGAAAATAGAGCGTCTGCCAGTAAATACATACCATGCTACCACAGCTAGAGCCAAAATTAACATTTTCAAAGTCTGCTAGTAGTGATGTAATCTGATCCATTACTTAACAGACAAACCCTTGTTCAATTCAGCTTGTGTTTTTTTTCATTGTCAGTGTCTTATGATTGCTAATGTTAGTAAGCCTGTGTGGTGTATTGCTGTGTATTGGTCTGTCATTACCTAGTTAGTTCACCTATGCTCTCCTGTTACACATCATTTTTGCATCACCAGCTTTGAAACCCAACCCCACCATACACATTTAATGCCTGTAGGACAATGTGTGCAACACTAAGAATATCCCCCAAGACAGACTATCTACAAATGTATGCCATTATTGCAGTTTTTAAAGAACACTGCATCTCCACTTGGTTTTCCCTGATCCCCTCAGGCCACTCTTTCACTGTAATGGTGCCTTTACTAAGGGACTGAGAGTTGGGTCAGTGAACTAAGATGACACAGACACGGAATCAATTTCTGGACTGCTGAAAACACAGCATCTTTCTGTGTATGACCAATAAAAAGCCTTCATTGATGTTATTCTTTGATACTGAGGACAAAAACAAAAACTAAAATCAGCTCATCATTTGCACAAGAAAAGACAGGTGCTAATAATCCAGGCAAAATAAAATCTAGCTGGACATCAGCAAGTGAATACATAAAGATAATTGGATCCAACTGTCTCCCTCTCTCTGTCTTTGTGTTTGAAAATACATCAATGATTAGATCAGAGCTGCTGTAACTATGACCGTCCCTGGGCTGGTAACCTTGAAGCCAGTGTGTCTGTAAAGCATGAATCTCTGTGAGAGTGTGGTGGCTCTGTTCTCTGAGAGACACTACAGAACAAACCACCATAGGATTTGGTCTGTATGTGCTGCGTTCAAGTGTGAATAAATGTGTGTTTCCCCTTATATGCACCTGCAAAAACGTGAATTTGTGGGAGTGAGAGTTTTGTTCAAACTCCAAAAGCGATAAACTACCCTTTCTTTCCCTTTTTCTCCAAAAAACACGCTGTACTTTGCACTTGCTACCTCACTTGGATGACTTTTAAATCTGCTTAGGAAAGATTTGGATGTAAACCTGTTTCCAGTTGAAAAAGCTAAGCTGTGGATACACAGACCTAAAAATAAAACTTGTGTGCAACTTTTTTAAGCTTTTATCAAAGTGGTTTGCAATGTCTTAGTCGAAAGGATCAAAAAGCCAAAGTCCACGAACAAGTTCTGCGAAAAAAACAAACTCCACAGTAGCAGTTGTAGGTAATTATTATTTCTATACTTATTAATGGCATCATTATAGACCACCTTCATGCCCTGTGTACTGCACCTGTGATGGCGTGATGGGAGAAGGCCTCTACATAGGTCAGGTAGTTGTGAGGACAGTGTTTCTTAAGCCACTTGCAGACATCCTGCTGAGTCCACAGCACCACAGGTTTGGACAGACAGGTCAGCGTAGGACTGGTGTGATACACAGTGAACGCTTCACCTGGATGCAACTGGAAAATAAAAGAAGCAGAAAAAAAAATCGAATTGCCGTCAGCTGATGTATGTACATGTGCGTGGAGTTACAAGACAAAACCACTGACTTTGGGTCTTATTTCCTCTGGTACTAAATGATGCAAGTCGGAACAGTGCTTTTTATTGCTTTGTTTCTTGGATAATCACATTTTAGTTGTACTAGCTTCTTTAATATGCAACATGTTGAATTTTCTCATTAACATGAAATTACCTGGGATGATTTGCTCTAATGCTCCAATTTGCAACAAAATCTCTCCTGGTAGACTAGCGTGCCACAAATCACAAATGTGAAGAGTGCAAATACAGTCGTGTAATAAAAAGCAGCTTATTAAAGTTCTGTACACCACTGCGGAGCATGCAGTGTTCAGAGATGAGCCTAAAATGCACTGTTGCAGCTTATAATTGAAAAAAATAGCCCTTTTGTCTTGTGTGAAACAATGAAATTAGCATAATGGGCTCAAATGTAACCCAAATTAACAGTGAGCATAATGTTTAAAAGCTTGTAGGCATAAAAGGGGAAGCAGATGTTATTCTTTGTGTTGAAAGGACTGCTCTGTTTTTCAACTTTTAATCTTAATTAAAGGAGAACAATGCACATTTCCACTGCTTCACTACATTTTCTCACATACCACATTAAATTATTTCCTGGACAATCTGGAAAATCACCCCACTGTCAACAACATGTCTGGATACAGTAATTACATTCCATACATTATTTCTACGGGCGTGGGCACCGGTGTCATGTCATATTGTGGCTAGTAGGATCTTTTTGTGGAGATACTTACCTTCATTATAAACTGAGTACAGCATTAGTGTGATTCTGTCATCGTTATCTTTCAAATACACATCTTAATTCCTCTCATTCTCAGTTTCTCTCTCTCTCTCTCTCCTTCTCCAGACACTTTCCACTGAGCCCTCTAAGTGTATAATGGTGTGAGAGGAATTAATGTGGACATTAATACAGTCACAAGCAGTTCATATGGCTAGAAAACACAACTATCTCCTTGTCCCCTCAGCTCTCTCTCTCTTGTGTGACTTACTCTCATATCTAATCCATTCATTCATGCTCCGACTGAGCCAACTTTGCAACAAAGACCTTGGCTGATTTTCAACAGAAAAACACAGAACTGCTGCCAAATGTTCCGCCGCATAACTGACTGCATTTAATGGGATTATGTATGCTGAAATGTCATACACACAAATGCAAGATGCGCACACTTCCAACGCTTCACATGCAGTGTTCCCTCTTTGGCATTCTTGTTGATGACACAAAGACCAGGTCCCAGAACATCTTCGCTTTTTAGTGCAGGATAACCACAGGTTCATAGCTATTTACATCTTTGCCAGCTGCTGTAATGAGATCTCCTCCTGTCAATTTAAGCACCAATCAGCCCTATCAAGTTCTGGCTGGTCCGCTGGCTAAGTGTGTTCTGCTTTGTAAGCCTTAATTGAAAACAACTCCATTTCTCTGCTCCAGTGTGTTTGCTCGTTTCCTAATTACACGCATACTTCTACTCGCACTCAATGGAGTGTTAAGCCATTTTAATAACCTAAATTTATTGCCCATCCCCCCCATCATTAATTGAGAATGAGTTGGGAGAAGTGCGGATGACTGAGTGTGGACACGAGGGTGAAAATATTCTCTCATCATGAAGGGAGTTTTGCCTGGAGTGACACTACAAGCCTGTTGATTTAGTCCCTCTCATCTTTACAATCCTCGTACTGACTGAGTTGAGTAAATATCGAGGTGAGTGTGCAATCATTAAGTTAGGTACATTTAACAGGACAAATAGATTTTTGCCTGAATATCAAAGGTGTTGCCTTTAAATCCAGGATAATCATAGACCTAAAGCAGAGATACCAAGTGGCTCTACAGCCCAATAGTCTTGTTGCTATACCCAAATTATGACTTCTATACCATAATTTCAGCGCTGTAAGAATGTTGGAATATTGTGAAAATAAAGTTGAGAAAGAAAAGAAAGAAAAGTTAGGTATCATATGACTAAATAAATAAAACAATTCTGCATAAATAGAGCCATACTGTATATAGATGCAATAGACATTAAATTAAAATTAAAAGTTAATGTGTATTAGGACGTGGAGTGGGTCAATGACATAAAAACATAAGTCAAAAATATCCCAGTTATTGCAGCTGAAGATTTAGCAACCAGATTAATAATAATTTAAAGCCCAATTTAGTATGAGAAAATAAGTAGTGCATATAATAACTTATCTTTAATAGTAGCGCAGCTTCAGGGGCATTTCATCATTACAGTGGGAATGCGATGCGCTTTAGATTGACAGGTTGATAATTTTGTCCATAAATAGAAACAGGTTGATAATTTTGTCCATAAATAGAAGGGATGTACCGATTAAATATGGAACACTTGTTGACATTTATATTTGGGTACAGTATACAGCATGTCATAAAGCTGTAAATGAGTCACATGCTGTAGAAGACAAAGATAGATGAGAGACAGTGAGGATGAACACAGACAGACAGACAGAATAGTAATAAGAGGAGAAGGCAGCATGCAGGGGGACTGGGGCGCTCTTTGCGTGAGTAATAGCTTTCATCATCAAGAAGCCAAGACAGAGGGGAAGTAGGATGATAGCCTCAAATCAGCCCTCCGTCTCTCCTGCTCCTCTCATGCTTTTCTTTCTCTCTTATTCGGCCATCTATCAGAGTGGATCTGCTCTGGTCGGCGCTCTCTGTCGTCCCGGTTCACCCTAAACCCCCCCCCCCAACTCCTCCCGAGACCTACTTCTGTCCTGCAGGAAGCGCTTCCTTATTTATTATGTACAGGAGAGGAAAGGGAGAGATGAATTGGAGGAGGAGGGGGGCCGAGGCAGAAGTCTAGGGTAGAGAGGAGGAACAGACAGAGGAAGAAAGCGGGACTTTGTTCGCGTAGCAGTGAGTAAATTGCTGGGACAGTGCGCAGCCAAACGAACCGCTGATTGCCTATTTACTTGGATTTAAAACTACATAAACCACAACTTCTGTTTTTCTTGTCTTCTTGCTTCCTCACATCCTTGTCCCCTCTTCTTGTCCACACATGTTCTTCTCTGCACTCCACTGATCATTCTGTTTGTCTCTTTCAGCAGCTTATTTGTCCTTTCCTGTTTACTTTGTTCTATCATGTCTCTCACCGCCTCCCCACTTGCTCCTCATAAATTTTATCCCGCGCTTGCCTGACACCCCTCCTGGTCCCCCTTTTCTCTTGCCTTTCCCTGTTCGATCTGCCTCCTGTCTCGACTTCTGTGTAGTGAGGCTGATTTTCGTCCATTTCAGTGCCCGTGTTCCTACGTGTGTGTGTGTGTTCCTGTGTGTGTGTGCATGGCCTCGTTCTCTGTGTAGCTGAAACAGGGATTAGCTGAAGTCAAGGGAGCGTGGGGAATCCTTAAAATTCACTCTTTGTGACCGATGATACCTCGCTTCTGATGCTTGCCTCTGTCTCTGCACATCCACATGCTGCATGAGATTGATCAGTGATGTTATAGCAATTAGCAGTAAAAATATAAAAATATGTATATGTGTGTGTGCACTCCTTTTTATGGCATGCACTTCATATATGGTAGCTCGCCCTTTCTGCTTTGCATCTTTTCCTGCTGTCACTTTATCTCCCAGCGGGATATTAAACAATCCTCCTTTATCTTCCCTGTGTGCTCTGCTGTCTGACCTAACAAGTCTCTGTCTATTTCCATATCTATTGCCCGCACTTTCCTCTTCTTAAAATCAGATCCTGAATATGTCTCTCTAAACCCAAAGGCCCCGACAGAACCTGACACATGATCCTTTATATCTCGCACACACCTCTGTCCACCACTGCTCCGCTTCTCCCCTTGTCCCTGACAGTTTCTGTTGCATCATTTATTACCCTTGTGTCTCACACTGCTCAGTGTGGCCTTGTGCATGTGTTTTGAGTGTGTATCTGTGATTCTGAGAATGTTTGTGTTCACTTTTGTGAGTTTCTGCTTGACTCTTCCTGTGCCGCTGAGTTTGTGAGCGTGTGAACTGTCAACCTCTGTTAGCTTTGTACATCCCTGAGTATGTAAATATCTTGCACTCATGATGTGAATGTAAGAAGGCTCTAGGTAACTGGACAAAGGGCAGATGTTTTTTTTTTTACAAAATTCTCAATTTAGTGTGAGTCAAGCATGTGCCTCAACCAGTGCAACACATCACTGAGTACTGAGACAAGGTCAATACAGGCTGAAGTATTTCTGCCCCACTGCATAGCTGCTGTCTTTTTTGTCTCTCTGTGTCCTCGAATCACAAGGCTCCACTGCATCACTACACCAGTGCAGCCACGGACCACTGAGGTGCGGCTTCCAAACAGCTCCACATACATAAAGGATCATATTTGTATCATTTGACATTCCCTTCCAGAACAAATCAGAAAAGTGTTTACCGGTGCCCAAATCTACAGAGTGAAAGAATTTTTGAGTATTTTTCTGTTTTCAAATCCAGAATTTATGTCAATCAATCCAACAGTTGTTTTATTTTAAACCTTATATTATATTTGAAAATCATGGTAGAGCTACAGGAAAAGTCAGAGGATCAACGAAGCCATAAGGATCAACCCCCCAGAGACCATGAATGTATTTGAAAAGTTTACTGACAGCATATCTAATAGCTTTGAGAATTTTTGATCTGGACCAAAATGTGAAGGGCATCTAACGGACCAACACAGAAAACCATTGACATCCATAAAGCTGATCATAACAATAGCGCAAAAAGTGGAGTCGGACTGGAAACTACTTTATAATGACTTTGACAGGAGATGGCTGCCTGGAAAATCTAGGGTGTATGATATTTTTCTTGCAAGCAGAGGTCAAAGTTATAATGTTTTGTGCTGTATGTTTGCGTGTTTCCTCGGCTGTATGTTGGGTGTCAGAGAAGAAGGTCAGCCTCTGTACTCTGTAATGAGGAAGGGAAAATAATCACAGACTGTTTTTTTGTCATTGGGCCATTTAGCAGGGCAAATAAGTGAATAAGAGCCTGGCTTCCTGTAATAGGCTTGCTTTTGATACAGAAAAAGGAGGCCTAGTGGCTGCCTTTGCTTTCCAAATGGTGTCTCTGTTATTCCACCCAGTTATTCCCCAGTCTCATCTAAAGGTTCCCCCACAAGCTGTGTGTCAGACAGCAAAATGAGCCATCCACCAACGTCTCCCTTCACCCCATCTGCTACCCAAACAACAGCCAATCCAAAGACGGCAGAGAAGGTGTGCCAAAAACACAAGGATTCATTATTCAGGAAAATCCTGTTAGCAGACAGGTTTGCATACAGGTCCACCTGAAGTAATACATCACATATAAGTATGAAATCTGATCATTTAACATATTAGTTGAGCTGTCACAACTGTCATGGTAAATTATGCCCATTTTTAACTTGTTTCCTCTTTTTTCTTTCTACTTCTTTAATTTCTAGAAAAGTTAAAAGTGTTAAAGGCTGAATGATGGAACTGAGAACAACTTGGCCAGTACTGCAAACACTTTGTGGATGCACAATATCTAAGCTTGTGCATCCATGAAGAATATATAAAGTGTGGTACGTTTCTGTTCGGCTTCCCTGCTGCCACTGGTTCACGTGTCCACTGACTCTCTGGTATGCTTCAACATTTGTGTGCATGTGTGCCTGTATCAAGTTCTCACAGGAGTGATGATAAGATTATTCTCCATTACACTGGTTGCGCACACATCAACTTTAATGAGGGAGCCAGTTAAGTGAAACACGGCTCAGCTTCTGTATATAGGGCGGCACCTTGGGAATCTTCCGTATCTGTTTAACAAAGCTAAAAAGACACACTATACACATTCTATGCATCCATCATCCATCCTGCACACACACACACACACACAGACACACACACCAAGGGAAGCTGGACTGCTTTCCATTTGTTGAATAATACATAAAGATGCTTGTTGCCAAAAGGAAATGATAAGCCTTACTTCTCATGGCATATAGGGGGTTTAATTACCCAGGCTCTGTGCAATCACATGAAACAGCTTTCCAGTCCTTTTATGAAGCCTTTTATAGTAATAAATTTTACAATCATTAAACAATCTTGCAGTATATATACACAGACACATACATATTTATGTGTGTGTCTGTATATATATGAAACTGGGAGACTAAACAAATCCCTTCCACTGGGCTGTCAAGGGTAACCAAGTAAGGAGGCCATTGTGTCATGTGCTGTTTTAGGTCAAACAAAGGCAGAATGCTTTAAAATAGATTTTCTTCATCCTTTTCTCCCTCTCTCTGGTGTTGCACAGATGAGATTCAATTTTGCACAGGAGCGATGTGTGGAAGTAAATGATGCCCTGGCTGCTACACCATGCATGTATTATAGTGCTGAGGCTTTGCAAAGCAGATATTTCTCACCAAGCAGTCCGCACTGAAGTGACTCTCATAAACCTGTTAAAACTGTTGATGATGGTGAGCTTTGAAGAAATACACACACATCTGTGGAATAAGCGAGATTGTTAAGAGACACAGGACAGCAAATACACTGTGCAGTTTCAGCTTTCTTGGACTGTAGAAGCAGTGTTACATCACAAGCCACGAGAGACGTAACAGTTCGACTACCGCTCCTCCATTATATAACCAGGGTTTCTCAGGTGGTATCTACTACAGGACAAGCCAACATAATGTGCAAGATGGAACAATTATACTTCCTGTTGCCTCTGAGATGACAACTAGAGATGCAGCACTTATGCCTATGCGTGTTCTCTCTTTTGTCTCTGATGACAACTGATTATCTGCCGTAATGTTTTTTCCACAGGTGTAAGCTTCACTGCACCACTCTTCCTGTTACTGCTTTGAAAATAAATAAATAACTTATGAGCTGCCAGATAATTCACAGTGGATGGTATTATATTAAAGCTTCTCTCAAGGGAAATAATATTTTCTTAACTATGCTACTTGAAATACTTGAAACTACTTGATTAAAATACTTTACCTACCACCATTATGTGATTCAATACAAATCATTATACAAGTGAGCCAACATATTTATTATAACTAATGTTAAGGTGTAAAATATGAAATACAGAACTGTATTTGTTCTATATTCTCTGTTAAATTTGAATGTGCAGAAATAAGCTGATAATATGATTGAGGGTGATTGTTTTTATTTTTGCTGTAGAATCAAAAGATTTGGGTTTGACACCAATAGAAGAATGTGAGACAAGAGAACAACATTTCTTTTATTGCTTTTATTTCCAGGTATTCACAGCTGGATCTGATAAAACACCTAGAAGATCGCACCTTTTGTTTCAACCCATCCATTTCTCAGGTGAGAAAAAATATTTTAAAAACAGATAGACTTAAAATAGGGTGAATAAGACTCAATATTTAGTTGAAAATCGTTTACTTGCAATAACTGCATTACGTCTGTGACCCATTGACATCACCAAACTGTTGAATTCTTCTTTTGTGAGTCTTTTGCAGGCTTTCACTGAGGCCTCCTTCAGTTGGTGTTTGTTTTGGGGGGTTATTCCTCTCAATCTCCTCTTTAGCAGATAAAATGAATGCTCTAAAGGTTAAAGTGTGGAGATTGATTTGGCCAGTCTAAAACCTTCCACTTCCTGCCCTGATGAAGTCCTTTGTGTGTTTTGGGTCATTACCTTGATGCATGATAGAGGATCTCCCAGTCAGTTTGGTTGCATCTTTCTTTAAATTGGCTTTGCAGACAAAGCTGTGCAAAACCAGGCCCTGACATTACCTCCACTGTGTTTCACAGAAGGGGTTGAATGTGAAATTTTTTTTTCCAATTCTAGCCTGACCTTCCCATTCTTCTTGCTAATGAGTGGTTTGCATCATCTGGTGTAGCCCATGTATTTTTGTTCATCCTGTTCTGCAAACACTAGATTGTGATACCTTCACTCCTGCCCTGGAAGTTGTTGCTGATGTCACTTACGGTTGTTTTAGGGTCTTTCTTTGCAACTTTCACAATGTTTCTGTCATCAACTGCCCGTTCCACATCTGTTTCTTAGTATTCCAGTGGTTTGTTTCTTCTTAAGGACATTTTAAATGGTTGTACTGGCTACGGCCAATTTTTGTGCCACGGCTCTGTTTAATTTTCCATCTTCTCACAGCTTCACAAACTCTCTGGTTTTCATGGTTTTCATTCACTTTCTATTTACTGTTTGATTAATCAATGTCATAGGACACACCCAGGCTTCAAAACACACCTGTCAGTCAATACTGTTTCTCACATGACAGATGGGTGGGTTCAAGCAAAAGGTGCTATCTTGTCATATGTCTCATGTTCATCTTTTGATGTCAAACCAAACTGTTTTCAGTCTACAGCAAATTAAGGGAACTGGCCTCACAAGAAATGTGACTTAAACCTTAATGGTTGAACAAACCACCAAATGTCAAGCAGATTTTAGTTAAATTCCCATGGCTTCTGTTTGTCTGTTTGGATGTTATAGAAATGCAATGTTCATAATGTATATGTACATACATATATATACTGTCATCATGTGCATCTTTCAATCTATGGGAGAGAAACAACATTTTGAGTTCCTTGAAATAGTTGAACAGAAATAAAACAAAGAACAAAATACTAAACTCTAATGCTTTAGATAAAAAAGTGCAATAACTGCACTTCCATATTATACTACTTTGGTATTTTAGCTATTTTTAGATATTTTAGCTTATAATACCCAAAATAAACTATTTAGAAACAACCCGAAGGTGGAATTAGCTAAGCAGACTTCCAAATTAGAAAATCCTTTTAGATTTGGGTAAAAAATAAGGCATGTATAATAGCCAACTGACTAGAATATATTCCTTTAGAATAAAAAACCAAAACCTTCTTTATACCTGGATGCCTTCTGTGCCGGGTTGCTGCAGCAGTTTGACAGTGCGCGTGTGTGCTGTCTTCTGGCCGCGGCCGTCGTGCCAGGTCAGGTTGCTGCCCCCGGCGCGACGCGGCAGCTGGTAGCTTAGCTCCTCAGCTGACACCGTGTGCTCCAGGGAGGCACGGCAAAAACTGAAGCTGGACGCCGCTGAGAGGAGAGGATAGGAAGGCAAAGAAAAGAGAAAAACAGGACAAGAGAAGCAGAAGAGAGAAGAGTGAACACGGACAAGTACTTACTTTGTACTGTCTTTGTTTAAAGGGTTCGCATGCACACTGTCTCTCAACCGAGTAACAAGAGCCCCCAAAAAACCAACAAAATAAATCATTGATAATCCTCTAAGAGCTTAACAGGCTGCATTCACTCCAGATTACACGCTTTGTGTACTGACTATCACACAGCTACAAACAGATGGCTGTTGTGGTGATGGTGGTGGGCAGCGGTGCTCCTCCACTGTGATCTCCAATTATGCTGAGTGCATATTCACCGAGGCAAGCGCATGATTTTGGGAATTGTGTCTCTCTTGCTAGATTAGTCCTTGATTATTTAAATCCTGCGTCATAAATATTTGATTTTGTTCCTCCTCCTTCTCTCCTTATATACATCTGCCTTTCCTCCCAGGAATGAGCATTAGCTGTTCTAAATGTGGGGTCAGATTACACTTCTGTCATAGCCAAGGGGCACCTCCGTCAGTTTGCATTGAACTGGCTGGTGTCCCGCAGTTAACCAGGATAAGGACAAAGGATTTATTTTTACTGGGACGAGTAAACCTGTTGATCCCCCAAGCAGAAATTTATTAGTTAGGTGAATGAAAAATGGGAATGTGGCTGCATGTTATTCAGACACAACAACAAGCAGGACAACGGAAAAGGTCAAGGACAATCCATTCCAAAGGGATGAAAAAAACTTGGTTTAAAACTACATTTGGGCCAGAGACATAATATTTGAATGATCAAATATGTTATATGCTTATTTTTATATTGCCCTTGTAATTAATTTATAAATGAAGTTATTAATAAACACTTTGTAATCATGTGATTTTCCAAGTATCGTATTTGTATCGCATCGAGCTGAAAGTAAAAATGCTGGTATCACCCATACCTAGAAGAAGGATTAAAGGAAAGTGTCTCTCATTTTTGTTGCCAAAATAATATAATATATATTCAAAATACAGATCCTACACTGAATCTTTTCTACTCATGTTTGGTTAGTTAAAAGCAAGACCTTTTGGAATATTATTTCCAAAGGTCACATTCATCAGAGTTTCTGTAATTTCATCCTAAATGTTGCATATGTGCAGTTCACCAGCTGCAACATAAAGACCCTCTAAATTAATGTAGATGCAATATTTGTTAAAATTGAAAGTGGACCAGTCTAAGAATGAAATATATCATCCAGTGGGGTGATGTGCCAGGTGAAGAAAAGAGGTCTATGGCACCAACAAACAAGTGAATCCTGGTTTTGTGTGTGCGTGAGACAGAGGAAGAATTATAGAATCATTATTTTTATGAAACAGTCATAAAACAGCAACAGAGCAATGTCAGAGGATTGTATGAGAAAAGCCTCTTTTCAATCCCACAGACAACTTATTCATTTCTATTGCTCCCTCCTCAGGGACCAGATTTCAAAAAACAATATTGTACAGTATTTATTTGAACTTACTGTACATAATCCCTTCTCAGCGTGGTCATCCATTTGTCTCTGTCTTATCTTGCTTTGTTTACGTAGGTGACTGTCAGCTCTGTGGCTCTCTCTCTAAAAAGGGAGCGGCGAACAAATTTAACTGAGACGTAAAATTTAAAAACAGGCCCAACGACTAAAACCTGACATCACACCAAGAGGAAACAAGCCTTCCTAGAATATTCCCATTTTAAAATTGCATGACGGACCACTGAGACCTATGACAGCTGAGGCTTGTGGGAAAGACTTGGTAGGAGATGAGAAGAGTGGGGTTTAAAAAACACTTTTCTCAACCTAGAAGTCTGCTGGAGCGAGCAGCAGTGAATGCAGACTTCACACAGCCATGATGGAGGAATGGAAAAGAGGGAGGAGATGAAAGAGAAGAAAGGCCTGCCAGGAATCACTGATGTGTGACACTGTCTGCCTCTCTCCAGTCATATACCTAATTCTCTCTCTGCTCTCTTGCCTTTTGCTTCACCTTCCATTTCTATACGTTGTATCTTCTTATGCAGCTGCGTCTTGTTCTCCCTGTTTTCTCGTCCTCTCGGTGTGTTTCTCAGTCTCACTCTGGTTGTCAGGTCTTTGGGGTCGTCAGGACAAACCCGGCCCAGCGCAGATGTAATTACTGACAGTCAGACTGAGGGGGAGGAGACAGGAGGAAGGAACGTGGGAAGCTAAGCGCCTTGCAACCCTAAAGACCTGCCAATCTCCCAGAAAGAGACGAGGGAAAATCGCAAAAGCAAGAGCAAGACAGACAAGAAAGAAAGGAGAGCGGCAATGGAAATTAGCTCTGGATCCATGCGAACTGACAGTAAACTGATCAAACTGTATCGAGGTAAAAGAGCTTAGGGAGGAGGCAGGGAGACACATTAATAGACCACAGAACAACTTTTCACAAGCTGTTACAACCAGAGCTTTCCAATTATTAGACAGAGACCACCCAACACTTTATAGACATCACTTTGAAAATGAAGAACTGCAGCATGACGACTTCCCAGTTCCACTGAAATCTCAATCTCTGCCATATTGCCAGACCCCGCTACCTCTAGCAGTCATAAAATGAAGACAAAGCACTCATTCTGCAAGCTTTAATGGTCTCGGTCGGCTTAACCTCCTGGCTCAGGATACGGGTGAGAATTCAGAACCAGCCAAAAGCGATTAAATATCCATACCTTCCTCCTGACATCTCTTTTAAAATGACATTGCAGCATGTGCCTCCACTGGTTACTCACCAATGCAATATATTCTAACATGACTGAACGAAAGGATGTAGCTTTACGAGCATAGCTATGCTAAAGCTCGCTGCCTTTAAATAGATCTTTATGATCCAAGGTGATTACTTTCCTTTACCATTCGGCAGGAAGTGTTATCTGTCACCTTCCCTTCCTGTCTCTACATACATCTGATCAGCCTGGAAAACTGCCAAATCTCCTCTGTCCTATTTATCACTAACTGTCATTGTATTATCTCTCGCTGCCCTTGCCAGTGACTTTTATTACCTCAAGTCGAGGTAGGGGAGAGAAGGATGATTGAGGGTGGGTGCGAGAAGGGAGCATGAAAAGCAAAAAGCATGATACGTGTCTTCTAAATTACAGTCAGTGAACTAAAAAGAAATAAGATTCCCATTGACAGAGTGCATTTTTAAAAGCTCAGGAGGAGATGAAAGACAGAGCCAAAGGAGGAGAGCTGTTTGGAGGCAGAGGTGCCAAAATCAAGGGCAAAGTGTCAGACAGGTGTTCATATGTCTGTGTGTGTGCAGGGGGTAGGTAGGTCAATACAACTCAGCCCAGTGAAGTGTAACCTCATATCACCTCCTCTTGACTGAGCCGCGTATCTGCGGTGCAGAGCGGCTGTTAAATCTCAAAGGTATTCCCTTTTGAAAAGGTAATTAAGCTGTTAGGTACGGCACCACGGAAGGTCGTTCCAAGTCAAATCCCAAAGAAGATTAACATGGCATCAGTGGACATTACTCATTTGACTCCAGGAGACAGCACATGGACTAATGTAGATGCTGTGTAGGCTTTTTGTGGGAGTTTGATTTTTGCATAACCTTGGCATCAGCTTCAGGGCTGCGTTTGTGTCTTTGCCTCTTCCCCTCGGTGAGAGGAGGAATCAAGTGGTCTGGCTAATCCACCTTATTTCAGGCATCACAGAGAGGATGCCATGGTGTGTTTCAGCAGCACGATATGGGCATCAGCACCCTCGCTACCAAGCACCTCTTATTCAACTGAAAAAAAAATTCTTTATAGTTCTTTATATGAAAGAAGAAAGAAATATCTCAGTCTTCCACATTGCTCTGTAATGTGCAAGAGGACGAAACGTCTTCCATGCTGAAATTTCCAGCCTATGTAATGTACATGAAACCCGAAGGACTAAATATAGCACTGCAGCAAGGTCCCACGATGTTTAGTACGTTTCCCAATGATCCAGGCTTGTTGGTCTTGAAGAATGTTGGGGGCTAAAATGAAGGCATATTTGCAACTCTTGAACTCCACCAGACCTGCTCTTAACCCCTGGAATGAGCCATGAAATTACCCAATTTGAAAGAGCTGTGAAGAAAAACGAATAATCTGGTTGGAACTTTAAAAATAAATATAAATCCCAGGACCCCAGGGGTTTTTCCCAAGATGCACTGCAGTCTATTATCCACGCTGACATGAGACATTGTCGCCGAGGCTGGGGCTGAGGTTTACCTTTCAGAAACTATCAGTGTCATGGAAACGTGCAGATAGGCAAAAGGGAGTAAACAATGGACGTCCACAACGCAGGCTGATTGAAGATAACGAACACAAACTCTCATCAGGACACAGATGAGCAAAATGCCGACTGCATCTGTGTATATGCTCGTGTGTATCAGCCAATGCCGGCATGCTCATGCATACGTGAATGTGACTCGGGATGCCAGCATATCCACACATCTGTATAATCCCTGTCTGCTCTTGTTCAGTGCTCGGTTCTTGCTCAGTGGATATGAAAAAAATAGCAAAGTGTGTGTATGCGCAGGCCTGTAGACGGCTGAAGAAGGAATGGAATTCTGGATTCAAACTACAGAGCAGTTATGGCTCACAATGCATGATGCAGCCCAGAACCCTGGTTTTGATTTTGTTAGCTACTATAGAAGTCCCTCTGCAACCTGAGAGGAAAAAGGTTGAGCTAAACAATAATAAATCCCAGCTCGACAGCTTTTTTTACTTTGGGCACTGAGGACAGGATGACTTTTATTCCCTAATTCTATGTTCTTGCCCAAGAGGCAGGACTATTGATTATCCCTCACCCCTGTCAGAAAACATACAATTACAGATCACTTTAGATAAAACACACACACACACACACACACACACACACACACACACACACGGCATCCAACTCCCCACTCTGGGCCACTTGTGTCATATCCACTCCTGCTCAAAGGAGCTCACTACATGTTTCGCTCAAGAAGAGGAAGAGAAGGAGTGACACCAATGAAGACATGGGATGCAGGGGTCTAACATGGTCATGCCCTCCTTAAAGAAAAACTGAGAAACAGAAGTCACAATAAAGAAAATTATACTTTAGAATAGAACATTCATATTGCACATTAATATTTCACATGATGACATGAAGGAGGAGAAAGAGGCAGCAGAATGCTGAGGAGATCCGTTTATTGGGATCATGTAACTCTCTTAGTACTCGCTTAATCAGCTCACTGATAATTCACAGTAAATGTCGAAAGAGAAAAGAGGAACAGAGCAGAAAAGCAGGAGAGGGACAAGACTGATAGGATGATGTCAAACTAGGAAACAGGTAAGATGAAGTGAGGGTATTTAATGTAGATGAAGCACTAGAAAGCCAGTGAAATAAAAAAAATATAGTGATGCTAAAATTCAATTTCTTCATCATTTTATTTTCCATTGTGAACAAGATTTAATGAGTTCTGTTTTTTTTTGCTTTAAAACTTGTTTTTAGCTTTGTAGTTTAGTTGTTGGCCACAAAGTAATTAAAAAAGGAACGAAACATTTACCATGCTCTGCCGTATCAGCACTGCATGTAAAAAGGACATCTTTAGGAAATATAGAAATTTCAACCACTAGGTGTTCAGGATAGAAAAATTATTCCAGATGACTGAGAATATTGCTCTATAACCCCTGAATGGTAAAAAATAGTAAACTAATTAAAAAAAAAGCCAAATCAACAAAATAAAATAGGTTAATGTTTTGTTCTGCTGCTCCCAAGTGGTCAAAAGAAAATGATTTTTTTATAATTATTATAAGTATTACAAGTTGTATCATCATCAAACACCAACAAATAAACAACAATAGGGTTCAGAAGCAAAATCGTTGTTCCAGGAGTGACTTTATTGGACTGTAACATGTGGTTTTGGTTTAAAGTTGGCAAAATTACTGAGACAAAAGAATGTTTTGCATTTTCATGATGCTGGGCACCTTTCCCCACGGATATTTTAAATTCAGACTGTTGTGGATCAGCTGCTTGTGCAGCCCACCTGCACTGTCACTCTGCTGTCTACACACAAAGGAAAGTCAGAAAGCAGCGATTTCTGTCACTACACAGTTGAAATCTGTGCACCAGGCTTCCAGGATGAGTCCGAGGTGAAGGAGAAATCCGGTTACTCTGCTGCTGTATGTATAGGCATAACCAGGTTTCTGAAAACTGATTTCGCTGGGCACGACGGTTCCCTAAGTGCATGTAAACACAGTCAGTGATGGCATTAAATCCAACCTGTGCCTCATGCACCTAACTTGGTAAATATGGTAGATATATGAAAAACTTTGACAAGTCTATCCAAATTAGTCTAGTTAGGACTTCCAAATGACTTGAGGTATCAGATGGGACAGAGCACGAAATGGGAAAATTACATTAAAAGGTCAAGCAGCCAGAGCATTACTTTATGCATGTTTAAATAGTTTTTAATTCACATGGCAGTGGTATCCACAGGAAGGCATTATAAAGGTTAAGATAAATGTGATCCTGTCTGATTGGTTGAATAATTTAACATCCTTAAAGGTCAAATGTTAAGATTCACTCAACTCAACGTCTCATTCAGAATTTTACCTACTGACTTACAAATTCCACCAGATGTTTCGGTGTGATGTGAGAGATAAAAATACAGTATTTCATTTCTTCTGAGTATGCTGAATTGTGGTCATTTTAATACTCTTCAGCTTTTAAATCTCAATACATGCTATGGCCTCACGTATCTTGACAGTTTATCATGCAGATCATCCCCCTCTGTCTCCTGGAAAATGAACGGAGCATCAAACTTCTAATCTTAGGCAAAATTGTCTATTTAAATATTTAGTGTTTGTTTACAGTTGTTCCCCTGAGTGGAAAAATGTTATGTCTGAGTGGATTAGCGGATGTTTGGGTACAAAATATTAAAGCTGTGGAATTTCATTCTTAACTTGTCACCACGGCCGTGACAAAGGCACAAGTTGATTCACCACAGGAGGAAATTAGTAATGTCAGCATAGATTTCAATTTTAAAGATACATAATCTTGTGATTTCAAATGCAAATTAAGCTGATCATTTGAACCATAAGCCAGATGGCGTGCTCATATACTTAGTGTGACTCAAGCAATCAGACAAACAGGTTTTGCCATTAACTTTTTTCTATGGCTGAACTAAATTAAAGATGCACAACACAAACTGTGGCATGCTACTTTCCAGTTCACACACAGAAATACCTTCAGCGATAACTTGCAAGGCCCTCCGGCAGGGCTCCACGCCGCTCTGTCTGCCGACCATGGAGAACCTAGTGTTGTCCAGTCTCCCATTATAACTCATCACATTTGCCCACAAAGAGAGACGGCTGCCATCTGCAGAGTAAACTGAGTGGACTCTGTGGACAAGTTCGCACTCCAACATGCTCCCTCTAGCCCCCAGTGAGGAGAACGGACTACAGTGCATTGCAATTGTCACATGTGGTCTGTAAATCAATGCGGTGCACTCACGCTGTGGCCTGGTGAGAGAATGGGATGTGAACGGGTTCAGCACTCAATACTTTATTGAGTGTCCTCAGAGCCAAGGCTATCACAAAAGTGTCCCACTTTGTTTGTGCATGTATGTCAGCTCTCATATACCTCTGTGTCATATTAGAGAAGAAATGTCTGAGCAATGTAGCGTGGCAAAAATAACAACCCGTCAATAGCACACACACACACACACACACACACACACACACACACACAAACATAAAGCACAGTGAGCACACTGGGGCTTGGAAACAATGAAGTGAGTACATGACCATTGTGAGAGTTAGTTGATAATCTGCTCTACATCCCAGCATCCACACAAAGAGATCAGGGTGAGGGGATAAAGGAAGATGAGGAATGAAAAGAGGAGGAAATAGGCTTACGGGATGGGTGGAGAGCTGATGGGGGAAAAAAAGATAAAAGTTAACACTCGGCAAAAGCTGACAGGTAAACAGGTAAAATGGGCCAATGAATCTAAAGCAGATATAGGCAGGGAGAGAATAAAATTTGCACACAGGGAGTTAGTTTGTAGATTAGTAAGCAGCATGAATGAAAAGACACAGCAGCAGTGTCGGTGGTACTACTTCTCTTAGCCAATTGGAGTGTAACTGAGAGCATTGAAATTTTTAAAGTTTCTTGTGTTGTGATCCCATGTGTGATGTGAGCCAGAAGCCTACCTCTAACCTTTCCGTTTGGGGAGGGAAAGCAGCGAGTGATGAAAAGAAGACGGAGTAGGAGATGCACAGGTTGTGGCGGGGGGGGGGCCACACACAGAGGCTTAGGCAACACTACTGAGGCAGGTGAACGGAGAATTGCAGCACCGCCAAGGGCAAAAACGATCAAACACAGACGTAAAGTAACTTTGCTCTATTTCCTCTACATGTTCCAAAGAGTGTCTCAACAAGCAACAGAAGAATTAAACCTGGGCCTTTGCCAGCACTTCACTTTTACAGTGTGCAGTTTGAGTTAGAAAAAGATGGAACAAAACCAAGAGTTTCCCAGCAGCTGCAGCGGCGGCGGCAGCAGGTGTCTTCTGTGGGGAAGTGGATAGATTGTGTGCGCAGTACAGTCAGCCATGTTTGCTACAAGGCCTTTGGGAGCTTCCTTGTTTTCAGTCGAGCAGTGAGACAAATGAAGTCACACCTGGGGGCGCTCGCCCATTTTCCCAGTCTCTGTTTTCAGTCTTTGCAGTCCCACCTGCCTCTGTGGGTCTCTGCAGCACGCTGCGCTGATTGGTGGTCTGTCTATCGCAGCTTAATTGCCACGTTATCAGCTCCACGCCTGCACTGCCACTTTGCCCAGGCCTTTTGGTGAGATGGACAAGCCAATTACCTCCATGTGCACGTCTGTTCTCGCTCATGGTTTCCTGAGGCTGCCCTTTCAGCTAACATAGCACACTGCAACTAGTACAATGCCAGCGGTTTGTGGTGGAACTGGAAAGAGAATCAAAGCTTTTGGTTTTGCCCACATACAGACAAAGACACGTTAATAATAAAGTCCCACCAAGAGCTTCTTGTCCAGTTAAAAATTTAAAAGATATTGCATTTTTCTGTTTGAAGCCTTTGTTCAAAACACACAAAACTGAGTTAAATTAATTTCTGTTCTGTTTCCTAACCAGTCTTTATGTATTTCCTGATGACATTTCATTTACCTTAAATGCACTTAATAATATGTTTATGTTCCGTCTTTTTTTCGCAAACATCAAGGGAAGATTGACAACAATAAATTAATCTATTTAGAAGGTTATTCATTAGGTTAAGATAGAGACAGGATGCAGCTGATCTGGATAGATACATGCTAGAACTCCTTCTAGACGATATGATGTTGGAAAAAGTGAATTCACAAATGTTTAACCTGTTTATTTTGGGTCTGAGACTACATGAATATGAATCTACCTTTTACATTTACTATATGAAGATATCTCTAGCTGGTAAATACATCTAAATGATGTGAAGTTGGAAGATTTTTAGTTCAGCTGATCTAATTGCTCCTCTACAGACCTGAAGACGATATCATGTGAACTGTTAGAAGCATAGAATCACTTTAATAATCCCTTTAATAATTCATGTGCATGTCCTCCCTAAATTAGAATCATAGAAAGAAAGTTGAAAATCATTGTCGTCTTCTTGTCAAAGAGTTTTTGATGCATTTGAATAGACTGGTTTTTCACAAGCACACAAAAGTTTGTGTGTCTGCTCCTCTAAGAATCTGGTCGTGTAACTGTGGGACTTAAGGCCACCGTCATCAACTACAGTGTTAAATCTCTCAAAAACTATAATAGGAGTGGTAAACGTATAGTAGGTAATTAGGTGATTTAAAAACAACTTCCTTTACCCATTTTCTGTGGAAAGTACACAACAGCCCCCCCATGTAAGTCAGATTTTCAAACACTATTAGCGTTCTATTGATAACTACTCTAATGATGCCAGATGTTTCATAGACAGCACGGTGAAGTAGAGACTGCTCTGGGCTCCACACGATGACTCACCAATTAATCAACCTCTGTGTGTGTGCGTACATGTCTGTGTGTTGGCTTGTTAACGCTGACACTGCCACTTCTCATGTTGTGCGTCACAACAATTTCAGTAATTCTGCTCCAGCGTAGCGGTGCCAAACCAGTGCTCATTCCAACTCTCTCTTTCACTCAACTGAACCATTTCCTTATTATCATCTAGCTACGGAGACATCAGACACGATCACACACACACACACACACACACACACACACACAACATACTTCAATTATCATACAAACTCCACATGTTAACAATGGGGCACATGAATGAGCAGCCAGACTGCTTATTCCTCTTTTGTTTCACACATGCATAAATTGAACAGTCACAACATAAATACCATCTCATTAGCATATCATAACATATTTTCCAATTCCATAACCTATGACTACTTTTAACAACGTATCACAGTGTGCTCTAATTCAGCACTTCCTTTTTTTGCAGGCAGTGCAACATTTAAGGTGGAATTATTTAAAATATTATTTAATATGCAAATACATATATATTTAAAAGAGTGTGGGTTTTTGGGTGACAATGGAGATCTATGGCATCAATGAACAAGCGAAGGCTGACAGAGAAGCAAATGTGAGCAGAGAAATTAATTGTCAGCCTTCGCATCTGTGTTGGACTGGGGTCAGCATTTCTTTCTTGTGACTGGCACAAAAACACCTGAGGGTGAAGAAGCCATTCACCCCTAGGAAAGAGAGCAAAATTTGTGAACTTTTGATGGTAAAGGGCTGAGGGGAAATTCACCAGACAATCCATGTCTGGACTTAATTCTCCAGGCACTGTCCAGAGCTCATATGAGAAAACAGCTGTACATACACTCACATACCACCAGACATCCCTCTATGCAGTGACTATGATTTTCTCACCAGCAAATGTTTCCTAAGGGCTGTCTCATCTCATGTGATCAATTTTTCCCATTCAAGAGTTTTCTACAAGCTTAAATGTGACTTGTGTCAGTTTTTCTTCCCTGCTGAAACTGACTCACAGCACACAAGTGCATGAAGTGTATGCATGTAGCTTGAGTTTGTAGAAATATGTGTGTTTGCATGTCTGTTTGCTCCTGACACGACCCAAAGCCTGCAGAGAACCATTGACCTGATATCTGGGGCGAGACTGAAAAGCTGGGATGACAGTTTAGAGCCCACCCCCACTAATTCTGACTGACAGCCCTGTAACGTCGGCTGCCTCCCGTGACAATAGTTTGGTCTTGCTTAAACTTCAACGTCTGTCATTTCTAGCTCATTGAAACAACTATTTGGGGAGCCGCGTTCTATAAAAGCAGTCTAACTGAAGACAATCCACACAGATGAAGCTGAATCAGAAGAAATAGCTGCTTTTGGAATAATATATTGATTGCTGTTTAGTTCCTAAAGCACCTGTCAAGATCTGCGAGTCTTACAATGCCCCAGTTGTTTGTACAGGGTCAAAACTTACAGTGCTGCACATACATCACTACAGGAGTTTTCTGTCTTTCAGTACTAAACACTTGCAGCAATACAGCAGTTAGGAAACTAAATCCCGCTGCCACTATTGCCCACTCATAAGGGACAAATCCCTCCTAATCTATGGATAAGGTACAACAGCTGGATGTCTCAATGGATTTCAGTCAAATCAGGTCAAAAGGGGGCAAACACTCAAAAGTGCATTGTTGTACAAAAAGGCTACACAGAATCAAACCCAAAAAATAGTCTTTAGATTTCGAATTAGATTAGAATGAAATACTTCTTTTGTAAAATATGAACTGAAGATGTTGTATTTGAGACTGACTCTGGCATCATAGCCCTAGTCTCTTTCTGAGGATAAACGATTCAATGGGATGACAGGAAAGGGCACATGAGGTAGTGGGTTCCATTTAGGCTAAAAGGGGATTCTTCTGTTCAGCCTCCAGGACATGTTCTGGGCTGTGACATTAAGAAAATCAGAGTCAGAGTCAGTTTTTATTTGTGGTTAAAATGCAGATCATCAGATTTTATGTACACGCAAACAGAAATCTGCATGTCACATTTAACCACTCACAAATATTCATGTAGTCTGAGGACGTTATAAACCCCTGCAATAAGTATTTGCCATGGCGTGAGGCTTTTTATGATAGTGCCATGTGGCTTTTATATGCTGTATCTCAACCAGAAGTTCCCTAAGGGCTCAGTGAGTGTGGGAAATGAAAAGTTTGTGGAGTGGAAATCTAACATGTTCAATACGCATGCAAAGGATTGCAGAGTTGACCTGACTGGGGAGGGGCTTTTAATTTTTTTTTAAGTATCCCCAGAGATAGAGCGTAATGGGATGGTAAGAGAGAGAGAGGACTACTGCCAAAATATGAGGATGAAATGGAGGTGGGAATAAAAAGCAGTTGAGAGGAAACAGGAAAACAGACGACAAATGCAGCAAATGCGTGTGAAAGTGCAGCAAAATGGAAGGATGTTAGTTTAAGGGGTTAAAGACGAGGGTCACACTGAGTGGAACTGCATTTAAACAAGTCTTCCTCCCAACCTCAGCTGTGGATCTGACACGCTGACACTTGGCTGCCTATTGACATGGTAAATTGAGGGCCCATTCGAGCAGCACTGTGACATCCAGTTGAAGCCATATACTCTGTCAGAGCTGCATATTCACAGTACACCATTACAACACACATCAGGGAGCAGAGCAGGAAAGAGGCGAGGACAAGAGCGGAATATGGACAGAAGTTGGGATGCAACATAAGGTGAACTCTATGTGATGATGATTTTTTTATTAAAGTGTCAAATCAAGAGGAGCAGAGAGTAAAAAAAGGCTGATAAGAAGGAAGAACAGAAAGCAAAATGGATTTCTATTTTTGGAAAAGGTATGACGGATATGTGGAACCAGTCTGAAACATGTTCAATTTCAAAGTCTCACACACACACACACACACACACACACACACACAGTTTTGTGTTTGCATTAAAACTATGTCACATGCAGATTCCCAGATCATGCAATTAGATTGCAAGTGGCAGTGTAATTGCTCTTATAGTGGGTGAACGTGACTTGTGCTTCTGAGTGTGCGAGGATGGATGCCTTGTTAGGGTGTAGCTGGTGCCATTAACCATTGGGCTTAATGGGCATTCTGCACCACAAGCTCCACTGACCCCCGGCACTTGGTAGGTGTAGCGGGCCAACCTATTAACAAAGAGTGAAAGGATCCAGCTTACCCTATCACAGAAGGACAAACTTAATTAGGCTGTTTGTTTAGAAGACTCTAATGGGCGGGATAGCGAGTGGGGGAAGATAGCTGCTCTCTGTGAAACTGCAGGCTGAAAGACATCTGCTGAGATGAGTTGGAGGACACAAGGATATTAACAGAACACAGCCCCGTTATGTTTGTTGCTATCAGGACTGATGAAATGACGGGGAGAAACAATAAAATATATTCATAAATGCTAAACTGAGGCATTACAATTCCTCAAACACATTTTAGTCTTAAATAGAAGTACAGAAAGAGTTAATTCGAAAGGCCGAAAGACATTGATTACATTGATTAAGCATATGTGCAAAGGAAAAATTAAGCAAGGAAGAGGAGTCAGAGACAGTGACTGAACGTATGTGTGTTAATTCAGTAAGTAACAACTGTGTGGTACATGAGGGATACAACCCTTGTATGAAATTATAGCTAATTAGTGAAATCCTTCAGAAAAATTACATCTCTCCTTTTCATCCATCCCTACACCCGTTCAGTCCCTCTTCCTTCAGTCCTCTCCCTGTGCAGCAGGCTAATTAAAGCAGAGAAATTGGATATGGACCCATGTGTACTCTAATTCAGTGACAGGAAGGGGGGGGCAGTCGAACCCAGGACAAGGGCACTGGATGAAAATGGTGATGCATCATCATTTCTGATAGTACAGTATTTGAAGAATGGCAAGGTCAGCAGTGAGGGTGGATCAGATGTGTGCTGGTTCAGAACAGAATATAAAATTTGCCCCTCTTAATCTACAGCTGATTATTAATGAAGCCGGCTTCCCATCTTTAACCACCTCATCAACCTCCAAAAGGGTCTGTAGGATCAGGGTAAAGATCTGGCAATAATCTACTGATTCATCCTCTATCGCAGTCCTACACAGTGGGTCAGAGGTCGAAGCAGATGGCGAATGGTCTAAGAGGGCCACTCGACAAATCCATTATATTAATAACTCATTGTGAGTTTCCCATTAGGTGCTATCTCTCCAATGGAGTTCCGAGTTTAAATGAATTTGATTATTAGTACTGTATTATTGTCACTATGACTATTATGTGACCCCTGAGATACACTATTATACAAGGGTTCCTTTTTTCAAAGTTTTGGCCATGATGAGAACCAATTTAATTGATGAGATGATGAAAGTGGCAATGTTTCAATAAAGAGAAAACTAAACTATGACCAACCTCTGCAAATATCTGTAGGATCAAATCATTTTGTGTCCTTGTTTGTCCCCTGTGGCTGCCCGTTCCTCCCCACAGAGTTGGCTGCAGAGAAAGGATTTTATGCGAATGTATATTTATAACATATATATGTGCGTCATGTACTGTACATGTATAAATAAAAGCTTCTGCAGCGCAATGGTGGATCAGTTTGTTGCTGCTAAATCACAGGAGAGTGTGTGTTCATGAGGATTCACCGTGCATTACTCTCAGTGACACGCTCCCTGCTGTGAGGAAGCCGGGGATCATGATGGACAGGGGAACGTACCTAACACATCCACACATAGCGTGCCACTACGCAGAGGGTTAACACACTGTTACCATATCCCTTTACTACAGAGGCCAGAAAAACATTTGGTTCCAACACCAAATGCGCCAAATGGAAGCTCCCTCCAGCATGGAACCTAACACATGCCAGGAAAACAACAAAGGGTGTATTTGCCAGTTTAAAGCTGACACTCCACACCCCCCATGTCCAGCATTGTCACAACGGCAGGGGTGCTGGCTCCCCATCTGCATTATCTGCATGTTTACCCAATAACACACGTGGAACAGAAACACATATGCTCACTTACAAATACAGATTTGAGGCCCGGATTTCCCCCTGTAAAGGGGGCAAGGAGGGGATTTGAAGGAAGGCTCGATCATGGTCTGGAGGGTTACCAGTTTTTGGGAATAACACAACAATATGGAATCTTCAAGGCAAGAATGAAATCAATAAATTATTTAGTACATGATATTTGGTAAGGTGACAAACAAGCAACAAATCTTCTCAAATACTGTATACTCCTCTGTTTTTTTTTCATATTTGTCATTTAATTGTCCTTTTATGAGCAAATTCCAAATAAGTCTTCCTTTGGGAGACATGTATTGTACACACAGTTCTCCACATCTGTCCCCTCCTACTCACATGTCTATCATGAAGGCAACGAATAGACACCATCTCCCCTCCTAGTGTGGACTGTCTGCCCACATGTTCGCAGAGACATGGGGGTTGAGATAAATAAATGGGTTGTGTTTGGATTTGGAAGCCAGCTGCATTCTCGTCTCCATGTCGGCCTGTCAGGTCGATTGTGAGCACAGCTTGTTGTTTTCTTTTTGCCTAGTGTGTGCATATGTCCAGCAGTATATGGATGGATAGAAACCACCCTAGCATCCTCTGCATCACTCCAAATCTTCCAATACACTGCGTGCTGAGCTAAGCCAGGCCTGCCTCTTGTAGTGGACACACACTGGTTTGCCTCCATGCACTTTCCTGATGTCTAGGAGACGAACTATGCTGCTCTCTACTCTTTTTCTTCTCCTCCGAAAAAAATCATTGCACCTGAATGTTTTGCAGGGGACAATACAGTGGCCGAGTAGCATCAATTGTATGCCTAGTTATCTCCAAAATAACAATGCAGCCAGATGTCCTGGGTGATTTAAGGGAACATCTGATGAATTCCATCCACTCTGAATGGCCAAACATGGAGGGAAGCATAATTACATAGCGTGACTTGCCATGCAGCAGGCAGCAAGAAGGAAAATGTAATTCTCACAGCAATTTACATGAAGATGAGATAAAAATGGCTATTGTACCATTTAAAATGCAGATTAGCCCTTGTAAATGATATTGTGACAGACCTGGAGCTGACAGCCAACAATGAAAAAGGTGAACATTACCAATGAACTGAGCTAATGTACATATTTCTAACTCCCTTAAACTGTCATAGTTAACAAACTGGGGTCAAGGGTGCCCCAAAGTAAAATGTGCTGCCTCTCCCATTGTGAGCATCCAGTGAAAAATGTACATGCCACTTTCTTATCACAGACTTAAAATGTTAAAACGTTAATGTGTCTATTCCCACTTACAAGTACTCTATATATGCACTGATATGCATCAGGATTGTTAGCAAATCTCAAAAGTCTGTGGTTCAGGATTGGGTCATGGTCATGAGTAAACTAATGATGCTCAAGTAAACTATGGATTCATAGGCCAGAGTGTCAGGTATGGATGCATATCTACCTGCAGTCACGCTAATTAAGAGCTAAGCTGCTTCTGCAGACAGATGGGAAACACACTTGGCACTACACTAATGCTCTCACACATTATTGCCCTTGAGCAGAAAGAGAGAGACTCTGATTAGGGTTCACTTAAGTAAGTTAGCCTGGAGCAAACATCAGCCAGCCGAGCAGAGAAAGGTGGCAGGATAACAACAACAAGATCAATGCAAAAAATGCAAAAATGTGGGAGAGCTTTTCATGCACAGTACACTGCATTCATGGATAACTGATGTGGGGGAAGACATTTACGAGGCCTTTAATTTTAAATCGAGGTTGCATGAAATGTTACCTTATATGTTTGAGCTCAAAAAGGTTATAAACTGACACAATTAGTAAATCGTTCATCTGAACCATTAGTAGAAATATTCAGCAATTTGTTTAAATTCACAATTTGGTAAAATGGTTTGGGTGGAGCTTACAGTTTAACTATAATGAAATAATAAAAAAAAGCAGATAAAAACCTTCTCTGGGCATGTCCTGTGTTCAACTTCCACGTTAGAAGAACATTATATTTGTATCTGTCTGTCTTCATTATTAGTCTAACAAAAGAATAACACAATAAATGCTTGCTGCCGCTTCATTGTTATATTCTCTTGCTGAATTCTGCCTGTATTTTTTCCAGGTGAACCAGATGCCGACCCTCGACAAACAGACCTTCAAATGCAAAGACATGAGACACAGAACTTCCAGTAGCCTGTAGTTCATTTTTCAACTAAACCAACAATTTGCTGATTAATCCAACACATACTGGGTCAAAAAATGAATTATGCCACATCAAAGTTAATCCGAATAAAGAAATAATATATTATTATTATTATCATCATCACCATGACAGCATCTGAAGTCCTGAATACACAGAATAAGTACATGCCCATGTGGAAATAAACTGCTGAGGTTTAATACGATATTAATTTAACTACTGACAGCGTGAAGTGCTTGCACCACTACTTTGATTCGTTTTTTGGATGCTGGGGTGAAGGGAAGAAGCGCTCCTACCGTCCACAGCCATGCTCGGTCTCAGCGTGTATCTCTCCGTGGTGTCACCCGGACTCTCCCATTCTTCTGGGAGACAGGACGAACGTGGTCAGTGCGGGGATGAAGAGGCGTCCTGCCGTGTCCAGCTTACTCTGTGAGCCCGGAGAGACAGAAACAAACCCAACCCGGATCACACTCTTTCTCTCCGTCGGCTCACGGGCATTTGTTGTCCGGGACGCCGGGAACAGTCCGATATGAAGCAGCAGCTCCTCCTGAGTCCCCGCCCCTCTCTCCGTACCTGACCGACCGCCGGGAGACAAAAGGTCATAACGCCCCGACACCAGCTGCTGCTGGATGCAGACGAGATACGGATGCTCTCTCTCTCTCTCTCTGTCTCTGTCTGTGTCTGTGTCTCTCTCTCTCTCGCACAAACACAAACACACACGCCCCATTTTATCACTGTCGCAAACACAGAGACTCTAATTGTGTTGGATCTGTTTTTATGTTAAAAAAAAAAAAACGTGGTCATGTGCTGTTAAAAGTCACAGAACACTTTGCTCTGTAGTTTGAAGTTTGTTGGTGAATCAAGTTCTGCAGACACTGTGAGCTGAAATGGCCAGTGATGCCAAAAAGCTTCAGTTTAACTTCCGAAACACTTTCATCTCAGAAATTAGACACACACGCCTTTGATATTTTCCATGTGTGGAGTCTTGTATTTTTGTACTTCTGTATACAGAAGTATGGCTCATATTAAATATATTTAGCCAACTTACAGACATGTGAGATCACTTTGCTATCAACACTTGTTGTCTGTGCAAACAAGCCAAATCAAAAGTAAGCCCCAATCTCCGACTTACATAAATAAACCTGCAAACATTCAAGAAAACAGCAGCCGAGATTTTGCACAATGTGGATCAGCTATGCTATGAAGCTCGTTGTGTTTACTTTTAGCCAGACTCACTGATGAATGTTCAATGTTTTCCATAAGCTCTATGAAATTTGAATGAGATATAGAGTTTTCTCTAGACTGCCATCACAATCTTAGCAGTAGAGTCCAAGATGTATCTTTAAAAATGCAGAATCCTACAATGACCATAACAATGACCACACAACTAAATAATAAAATTATGACTGTGTCTTAATCAACACCAGGTTTTTGTCAAGAAGTGCTCACAACCCTGATGATGTCAACTGGGTCAAAATTTAGAAAACTCCCCCAGAGCGGCAGACGACGCAGCTGTTTTTACATGCTAAATACTTCTAACCTTGATAAATAAATGGACCATATTTTTGTAAAAATAGTGGAAGTTGCCTTTAGGGCGGCACATTTCATTCCACCTTGTGTGGGCTACCACCTCTGCAAACACAGTCTTTGAACAAAATAAGAAACAGACACAAGACAAGATCAACTGGATTGCTTGGAGAAAGTTTTAAAAACAGCCATCCCATGGTAGACGCTCACGTCAGCTGGTATTTGCCTGTCAAACAACTCAGCTTCACTTCAAAGCAGAGAATCTGGGTGCAAGTGGTGAACGTGTCTTTGGTAATATAATCTCACAACATACGCAGCTAATTGAATTTGCTGGCATTCAGATCCGTGCACACTGCATATCGCCAGTTCTTTTCTGTGGAACATTAGAGAAATATGCCTCTGATAGACTATAAGACACTCCATCCATCTGCGTTGAATGATGAGGAACCTCCCTGAAGCCTAAGAGCTGGATCATCAAAGGATGACCAATGAGGAACACACTGAAGAACACCTAGCTGGTCCATAAGGGTTTTATCAGAATAATTGCTGATTAAATACTCCAACAGATACACACACATTATTGCACTTATTCACATGCACACACTCTCTCACATGCACACAAAGACACACCCAAATGCACTCATTCTCCCTGGAACAGCAGAGCTTAATTTAGAAGTGTGCTACTGTCTGTTGTAAGGACAGTTTGTTCCTGCACAAAACTGAGCTGTCAAAGCCGGTATATTTAATTCAGAGGATGATCAGTGCAGTGAATAATGAAGCAACTGGGACCTGCAGACATCAAGGATTAACACTTGCTTTGCACTGGTCCGCAGGGTGTCAGGTGGCAGAAACTCAGCGACTAAATCATGTGCCACTCTTGTGGGAAGCTCTATTTGTGCAGTTCTACAAGTGTGTGTGAATTTGATCAAAGCATATTTTCTGGGTGATAAGCAGTTCTAAAAGAGAAGTGTGACAGGGACTCACACAGTGTATACACCCAATAATTTATGTGTTGTTAGTAAAACAGCTGTAATATATCTAAAAAAAAAAAAAAAGTATGTTTGAACTGCAAACAGCCAGATTACAGCTGATGGCACGAAGAGAAAGGAATGTCTTGTGCAATGAGAGAGAGAGAGATACGGAGAGAGAAAGAGAGGGAGAGCACTTTGTGAAGAGACATAGAGAAGCTATTGATACTTGAGTGTGGCATCAGCCTAGCCAAAGATGGTGTCATGGTGAATGGCGGCCCCTATGTTAGCAGTGCAAAATAATGATGCCAAATAGAACAGGAAAATGGAAAAGAAAGAACAGCCGAGGAAAGACTGGACCAACCTTGGATGCATCTAAATGCTTAGAAACAGAAGGTATTGAAAGAGGTAGGATTTCAATCGAACGTAAGAGTTCTCATCTGCCTGTACCTAATCTGATCTGAAAAGGAATGCTCTTTCAGGTGGAAGTAAAAGCAATCTAATGAATTCCCACAGGAAGCTATTTATTCCACCGAGATGAGTGCAAATGATAGAGAAGAATCCACTTTATACTGTTAAGTTCTGGCCTGAGCTATTTTCCTAATCAGAGACCTGGGGGAGTTTTCTGTAATCGTGCACACGTATTGTGGAGAGACCTCCTTTGAAAAAGCTTTGCGTCCCCTCTCAGGAGTTATTCATGATGTGGAGCAAAAGATGACAGAACCCATTTTGGAGATATATTCCCTTTGCCACCCCCTGATCATCACCTCTTGTCTCCGGCTTTACACCCTGTGTGTGTGTGTGTGTGTGTGTGTGTGTGTGTGTGTGTTTGGGGGCATGCATGAGTTTGCAATATGTGCAGCGAGAGAGGACAAAGATGAGAAAGGGATTCTCATTCCACTCACTCTCTGATGGTGACCTCATTCTTACAAATTACCACAGTGTAACAGACAGTGTCTGAAAGCTAAGCTGTGCAAAACAAACTCTGTGTGCGCCATGCAGCATGTGTGTTAACGTGAACATGTGTGTCAGAGAGACTGAGTGAGCGAGGGAGTACTCTGAGAGTGAGAATGGGCCATTGAAAGAAGTGAAGTGTCTATTCTGAAAATTCATTACAAGTTTATTGTAAATAATTGTATATATTTGATGAGAAAAACGTGTCTTGATTAACATGGTCTCATTCAGAATGGTTTGACATGTTAGAGAACAGCTAATGAATCAGTGTCACTGTCACCAGATCTCAGTCCGAGTGAACGGCTGTGAGATGTTTTAGACCCCAGCTCTCTATTACTATCATCAAACACCAATTAAGGGTAAAGCGTGTGTGGAAATGCTGTTTTATTCCTCCATTTAAACTTAAAGGGACTTGTAAAGGAGCATGGGGCATTATTGGCAGTTTTTCCTTTGTAATTTTTTTCCTTTGGATGTCCCCTTTTTTCAAAGTCACTTGGTGACAGGGTTTCCAGCACAACTATAGCTTGGGTATGCAGAAGTATTCCCAAATACACAAGCCACATGGCTATAGTAATGTCCATCTTATACAGTAGTGTATGCACAGCTTTAAACTTTAAAAGTAGGTATAATTTATGTAAGCAGTTTCTCTGAATGCATGGAACACATGGACAGCACACACGGTGGCTGATATCAAAAGAACACCTGGAAGATATTGAACATTCTCTCTCACAATGTGTGTCACAAGGAGACAACTCACAATGCACAGAATGCACAGACCTGAATATGTGAGCAAATGCATTTTTAAAAATTAGACCCAACTGATTAAGACAATGCAAATACAGAGTATCTAGTATGAAATGACAGATAAAAAAGCAGCAATATTCACATCATCTTTGTAAAAGACCTTTTTTGTTGGGTCCCCTGGGATGATTCTGGTTGGTAAGAATCCAAGTTTAATCAATCTTCATACTTCAGAAGTTTGGCAGGATGCTGAGTTCCTTTTTCTCCTTGTCACACCCTCCCCACTTCATTGTGAAACCCACTCATCTCCTCTCTCTTGCTGTCTCCTCCACTCCATGTATCTGTGTTTTGCCATCTATAACTGTCAAAACTCAGTGTGTCTAGCAGTCTCCTTTTCTCAGAACAAGGAAGAGTGTCATCCTGGTTTTCTTCTCTTCTCTTCTCCACTCATCTCCTCTTTGGAAAGACAGGGGCAGAGAAAACTAAATGTGTCACAGTCTGATCCACTGTCTCTAAATAACCAGGCCAAATACCAATCACAGTGAAACAACAGGTCAGAAGAATGGCTTCAGTCGATAATCTCATTTATCTGTTCAGCCATCAGGGGAAAAAAAAACTCCACATTGGATCATGTGTCTGGCTTTTATTGTAAAATATATGCAAAGCTTTTACTTGCAGAATGTCATTCACCCCTTCCCTCTCCCAGACTTAGTAAGTTTTGAGAATACATAAAAGCCAAAGTGGAAGAGGGAAATGCTGCAGCAGAAAAGTAAATGTAGCTACATAATGAACCAGCCTTTCCTTATTACAAACCACAAGTTCAGTTATGTACTTCTGTCAATTCCTGCCACACAAGTCGTTTGACCCAAGGTTATCCTATAAATCTTTACCAAAAGTGTTTTATTAAAACACTGCAAATTGACCAAGGAATCATTTCCGATATGATTGACCCACCAAAGAGCAATGTCAATGCTTTAGGATTCACTGTGAAAGCTCCATCGTCTTTTTGTCTTTGTACGGTGTCTCAGGTCCTGCCTTATTACCAGACTGTCCTTATTCAAAGCTCAGTAGTCACACTAAGCTCAGTGGATCAATGAAATTCCATTTGAGCATCTGTTGCCCAAAATGACTCTGGTCGGCTGCTCCGAAAGGAAGGGCCTAGCAATTTACTGTTGTCCTTTTGCAAGGACACTTTCTTTGTTTCAGAATAATACGCAGACAGTAATCAGAGCTAAATAAATCATTAATCCTTCCCGTAGTTTCTTGTTATATATGAAGCCAAGCTTTGTCCACGTAGACTGCTTTCAACTAAGAGACGGTAATTGAGTTTAACATGTGCGTGTAATAGTGAAAAATGATGATGTCCGTGTCCTATTTTGCAACTTTTCTTCTGTTCACATTGTACTGTCAAAACAATGAGCTAAAATTAACTCACAATGCAGCTCAGCGAGTATGAATGATGTGTCTGTGTTTCTTTGTGTGTGTAGGTGTGTATTTGTAGGTAGTGCATGAAAGCATATCAATAAAACTGTCATCTCTACAGATCTACTCCTGTGCTTTATTGTTCTTGCAAACAGTGGCCTTCTCTCAATGAATGAACCATAATTAAGTCATGGTTAGTTGCTGTAATGTTTCATCTTTTAAGTCTAGATATCTTCCTATAGGCTACTTCTGCTGCAGCTTCAGCTTCGTTCTACAGCTATATTCATTATCACACAATGAACATTTGATGTGACAGAACAGTGGCCCTCCCCTCCATCCTGTGTCACATGCACTGAATAATCAGATTAAATGAAGCCATGCATTAGCCATACTAGTTTGCACGGATGCATTCAGTTTACATAAAAATCTGACACACAGTCTTAACAATGCAGTAACTTTACACACTCTTTAAGTCTATCAACATATTAAAATGAATAATTTACAAGAAATATTACTTTGTGAATCTTCCTCTGCCAAATGAATTGATTAGCCTTTGTTTAAAAAAATAGAACAATTTAATTCATCTCTGTCATCTTTCTTTCACAAATTACTCTGATTGCTTGTAAAGGAAAGTATTTCTATATTTCTTGTTGCCTTCAGCATGATAAAATACAAATGGCCTGTTAATCAGTGTCGCATTCTAATCAGATCGCTATTGCATTTATTTTGAAAAATATATGCAAAAAGTTTAAAAGATTTTGATTTCAGGGGAAATCATAGGGAACAAACCATATAAATAACTCAGTACTGTCAGGAATCACTTCAGTCCCTTTTATTTTTCTGTGTTAAAATACCAAGTTCTCAATAAAACAGGTAAATTTAGGGTTTCTTCATTACAGACGATATTTCCAGTTCACAACTGCACCTACATGAAGCGCTGTCAAATGTTTAGTGGCACCACATTATAGGAAAATGGTTTAATATGATCTTTAAGTAGATATCATCTATCTTCTGCTGCCACTGCCCCCACATGTAAATGTCACTCTCTGCAAGGATGCATCTAGTTTTGTTATGTGTGCGGTAATGGAAGCTTGCTGTTTTTTTAAACCTATGCAAGTTCCACCTTATGTGGAATTCCTATTTTGAGAATTTGGTTGTAATATTTTAAACATTAATTTCTTAGTCAATATACATAACCTAATTTTCTACAAATTCCATTTGCACCAAGCTATGAAGGATTTTCCCATTTTCAATATTTCTCAGTGTTACTGTGAATGACACTTAAATTGACCAATCATCCCAGGGTCTGCAATAATAAGCATCTCTGACATCTTTTATGGATTTGTTTTTCCTTTTATATTGTAAGAATCCAAGCTGTGAGTTATGCCAGTACCTATAAATCATATGCCTAATCACAGGAAAATAAAGAAGCGATGTAATGGGTGGGTAAAAATCAAGGCTTGACTTGCTCTTCGTGTTTAAATTGTTTGCCGTCTGTGTGAACTATATATCTTCTAATGTGTCTGACAGCCTATTTTCATCATAACATCTTCTCCCAGGAGTAAAATAATGTCTGCCCTTCAGGCGATGTAAATGAAGAAAAATGTAAAGGCCTGAGCCGAAGCTCAGACTGTGGAAGGGTGAAGTTAAATTTGATTGAAACTAATTGATGTATGGCTTCACTTCATCTCATGGGATGAATCCCATGCCATGTTAGAATATAATTACTTTTATTGCAGTCTTCTATCTCATGCTTGCCTATAGACTCTCTAGCACAGATATTTTCACTTACAATTCAACATATGTTATTGCTGTTAACACTAACCCCATATCTGCCTGAATTAAATTGACATACTTAAAAAAGTGTATGACTTCATCAGCTCTGCGCAACTCTAAGCATGAAAATGGCCTCTCTAAGAAAGTGCACTGAAGTACGCTTTGGTATTTTATGAGCTACTCTTATGGAGCACCAGCGTGTGCTTCAGTTAGGGTCCAATAAAAATAGTCTTACATCCATCCATTATCTTGAACTACTTATTATTGTCAGGCTCACAGGGGGCTGGAGCCTATCCCAGCTGTCAAAGGGTGAGATGCCGGTTACACTCTGGACAGGCTGCAGCCTATCTCAGATAAAAGGAAGTTCTTTCTGAAATATTATTGGCTACACAAGCATGTTTAGTTATTTCATGTCACACACAGACACACGCACAAATCCATGTTAACCCACTGCAAAGACATAAAACCCTACAGGTCATAGTCATCTGCAAATCCTACAGCCTTCTTTGAATTTGATTCATTGCAATAGATTAGTATGCCCAATATTTGTGAGGATCTGGCGTCCTCGTGTGGCCAATGCAAAAAGCAAATGTCAAAATATTTTATTTATATTTATAACATAACGTTAGGTCTACTTATAGCTACGCGGAAAGCTTTGTAAGACGAGAATATTATGCAATTCAAATCAGCATTTTTGAACCAAATCAGTAGCTGAAAAGCGTCAACAGTTACCATCCCGTCCTGCGGGGGCGCTATTACTGACGCTGACAGACGCTTTTAGAAGGACAGGGTCGCTACTGGCTGGAACCGGAAGCATCGCTGTTGTTTATCCGGTATCGAGCCTCGTAGTCGTTAGAGAAATGATGGCTACTGCTGCAGCAAAACAAGCGCCCAAAATTGTCCCCAAAACGTCTGCAGGCGGCAGCGGGGCAGCCGGGGGTAGCGGCGGGCCTCCAATAATGCCGCTTGCCTCTCCGCTGATGGGAAAAAAGAAAAAGCCATTTCTGGGGATGCCAGCTCCGCTGGGCTACGTTCCTGGTCTCGGTAGAGGGTAAGCTAACCCAGCTAATGCTAGCTCAGGAGTAAGCGTGCTAGTTAGCAACAGTTCTTCAGCTAACAAGCTAGGTTAGATTAAGTCAGTGGTTTAGCAAACTGTAAGAGCTAGAAGTTAGAGCTAGAGTAAAAGTACATATTAATAGCGATGTATAATTTAATTAGGTTAAATAACTTATAATAAGCGAACAATTATGTTAGATAGGTTAAGTGCATTTTATGAATAGAGGAAGATGAAAGTTGGCTAATCGCAAAATTACATAGGAACAAATGACAAAATTTTAAAGAACTTATACTACACAACATTGATCTTGAACTTTACTAATTTTACGTGACATTATTAGATAGATACATGCATTAATTATTATTTTAACTCAGTTTGAGTACTTGACAACAGGAATAATGACCAAAACACTGCTAAAGATATACATAAAGCTGTCAAAATTGCTATTGAATGGCCTGTGCATATTCAGTGCACTATTACCATAATAATTTCTCCAACTGCTTTCCTTCAGTGCAACTGGTTTCACTACCCGATCTGATATTGGCCCTGCTCGTGATGCAAACGATCCAGTGGATGACCGCCATGCCCCCCCTGGGAAAAGGACAGTTGGGGACCAGATGAAAAAGAACCAGGATGATGATGATGAAGATCTTAATGACACAAACTATGACGAGGTGCTGTTATAGGACTGTTTCCAGTAGTTATGCTGTGATTGTCTGTTGTACGGTGGATTCGAAGGTCTCCATTTATTATCTGTCTATCTATTTATTCTTTTTTTTTTTTTCTTATAGTTCAATGGGTATGCAGGTAGCTTGTTCTCCAGTGGTCCCTATGAGAAGGATGATGAAGAAGCAGATGCTATATATGCAGCACTGGACAAGAGGATGGATGAGAGACGCAAAGAAAGAAGGTTATTAGGAAATTATTTTTATGGTTGTAGATTAAAAACATGTCTATTAATTTGACTTACAGTGCATTGGTCTTGAACAGAAATGCTTTTTGTGTATTTTCAGGGAGCTGAGAGAAAAAGAAGAAATTGAGAAATATCGTATGGAGCGACCCAAAATCCAGCAGCAGTTCTCTGATCTAAAGGTATATAATTTAGCATGACCTGCAACTAATGCTACTGTCCTCATATTAGATTTTTCTCCACTTGCCTGATAGCCAAACTTATTTGTCTGAAATATAAAAAATATGTTTATTTAAAAACTAATAAAATCCTTTGGGGTTTCACTATCAAGTTTTTGTTCTTCCCAATTCTCATCCGACTTTTGTAATACACAACACATGTGCTGATATTATCAGGGGCTTGGCATTTAGCCCTTTTACAGTAAATCATTATTGCAAATGTTTGTGATTATCTAACATGCTATATTTCAGGACCTACTTGATACAAACACTGGGTGTGCCAGTTCAATTTTTTTTTTTGCTTTAACTTACTGGTATGTATGATAATAAAAAAAGATGTCAGTGGGTATATGGCTTGCGTAACTGATATAAAAGGGTCCTCTAGAGTTCATGATGAATAGGATGAATCCATCTGCAATCAGTTATCCTCCTTTTATATTGATTCAAATGTAGTTTTTGTTTGACTCAGTCGCTTCATGCAAACACTGGCTACCAAAAACCTGTTTTACCAACGAAATACTGATAGATCTAAAATTGATTAGTGACAACTAAAAAGACCTGCTGCTCTTGGGAAGATTTGTCATTTTACACAGCTTCAGTGGGTGCAGTCCTGGATCCAAATGAAAACCTGCTGCTTAGTGTGAAATAATACGCCCATTTGCTAACGATAGTCTAAAACACCTTAAAGCTTGATAAATCAATTTTTGGTGTTTTGAAAACATCAAGTAGGTTTTCACATTCACAAAGTTTTATTCTCTTATGCAGCTGACTGCACTGTAGAGCTACTGTGTAAGAAAGCAGCAGCATTATTAAATTATTATTAAGATGGAACTGGATATGAATCAGCTTAAATGTTTTCCTCAGTATGTTTGTTTTTATCTTGCCATCAAATAAAACTAATAAACTAATGTTAGCAATTGCTGATCTGTGCGCTTGCCACTTTCATATACTATTAAATAGACTTAGAGGCTGCAGCTCAAGTCAGCATAAGTTGTTGAAGGTCACACTAGTCTGGGAAACACAACAGACCATCACGTTTATATATCACTTACCAGATTGAGCAAATACATGACACATTTGCCCACACGTGCCCAAATGGTACTTGTCTCAGTTGTTAATGTTTTGCCCTTAAATTATTTGTTCAAAATCCACATTGCTGACAGTCAAGAGTTTTTTTTTTTCTCCTTATTGTCTTTCTTTTCACAGAGAAAGTTGGCAGAGGTATCAGAGGAGGAGTGGCTGAGCATCCCTGAGGTGGGAGATGCAAGAAACAAACGACAGAGGAATCCCCGTTACGAGAAACTTACCCCTGTCCCCGACAGTTTCTTCTCTAAACACCTGCAGACTGGAGAGAACCACACCAGTGTTGACCCTCTGCAAGGGGTCAGTATTCCAGCAAAATACCACATAAAATCACACACATCAGTGAACAGTATGATGTATTTATAACCTGCGCCAGCAGGAGTCAGGATATCTCACTGGAAACAAGCAACCCTCTACGGATGTACATTTAATACAGTTTGCAACTAGTACTATTTCACGCAACCATATAACTCCAGTATGTAACAGAACATCAGCCACCATGTTCTGATATGATCACATGGCCTCTTTTGGCAGCTGATTGACCAGACAATCATGATGGTGCAAGTAGTTTATGTACTTACAAAAAATCTTTGATCTGAAAACAAATGGCAGCATGGCAGCAAGCTTTTGCCATGTGTTTATTGCATTTATAAATATTAAATTTTTATTATGAATACACCATATTTTTTAATGCTGTAGCAAAAAAAGTTGTTGCTTAGAATTTTTAATTAGATTTAACATGTCATTGACAGCAGTGAGAAATGTGCCACATGATCCAGATCTGTTTCAGAAGCCTTTCCAACATGTCATAACACAATTTTAACAGACTTTAATGCTCCACATTGTTACATTTTTTTCTTCTTTCTGCTAGCTGGGAGGTCTGAACACTCCTTACCCAGGAAGCATGACTCCTGGCTTGATGACGCCAGGAACCGGAGAGCTAGACATGAGGAAAATTGGTCAGGCCAGGAACACACTCATGGATATGAGGCTCAGTCAGGTAACTAATACAACATGCTTAGCCAGTTTTATCATGCATCTTTTATACACAGGATTTATGTGTTCTGTCTTCCACTATGCCTGCCTTCTGTCTATTTAAGGTGTCAGACTCAGTGAGTGGACAGACAGTTGTGGATCCAAAGGGCTACCTGACAGATCTTAACTCCATGATCCCCACATATGGGGGAGACATCAGGTAGAAAGACACTGGGGACACGAGAAGTCAGTAGACTATATATCTGTAAAGTTAGTTGTGCACGTTTGTGTCTGATTTATCTTTGGCTTTTCATGTCCAGTGATATCAAGAAGGCTCGTCTGCTGCTGAAATCTGTGAGAGAGACCAATCCGCATCATCCGCCTGCTTGGATTGCCTCTGCCAGGCTGGAGGAGGTGACAGGCAAACTGCAGGTGGCCAGGAATCTGATAATGAAAGGCACAGAGATGTGCCCTAAGGTATGAAATAATAGAAAGTGTACACGTTTTGTTAAGGGCCTAAGACCTTGTACGAATTTGTCCATGGTATCATTAGCTCATGTAAAATTGGATTACGTAGTTAGTTTGCTCATATTGAACCTAAAACATATGGTTTGGTGGATACAATGGTTTTTGCTCTCCTATTGGTGCATGTATTTCTTTCTTCCCACTAGAGTGAAGATGTGTGGTTGGAGGCAGCCCGGCTCCAGCCTGGAGACACAGCTAAAGCTGTAGTAGCCCAGGCTGTTCGTCACCTGCCACAGTCTGTCCGCATTTATATCAGAGCTGCAGAGCTGGAGACAGATGTCAGGGCCAAAAAACGAGTCCTCAGAAAGGGTAAGCCTTCCACATGATCACCTGTACTGAAATAATAAAAAAAACTGCTCAAGTAATGTTCTTATTCTAACTTGTTTTCTTTTTTATATGTATCTGTTGTCAGATTGTAAGAAAATATTAAGTTGAAGTATTGAAAAGACATGGTGCTCTTCCGTTGCTATGATGAGATGTTTGTGTCCATCTCAACAGTGCATGCATTAGTGTTTTTTTTCTGCCAAAAAGGAAGACACAAATGTCTTCAGGGAGAAAATTTTAAACTAGTCTCAATTTGTTTGTTGTCCCATAAAAGCACCCACACTGCTCATGATTTCATAAGGGTTACATTTGGCAGCTGTGGTTCTGGCTTTTTGTCAAGACCAGCCACCCTATTTGAACTATGGTGTCAATGCTCCAACATACACACACATAGCTGATATTTCCCAGCAGCATACCCCACTGACAGAGATGGATGTAGAGTTTCCTTCCTGGAAGACCTAACTCCGCCTCTACATGTTCACTTACCTCTAGTCTACTTGTCTCTCTTACATACACAACACTCACTTTTGAAATGTTCCTTTATAAAGGGAAATGCCATTTGTTAGTTTTTTTTATTGTCAGCATGTTAACTTTGAAGTTTTGTTCCTTGATTTCCTTTTTTTTGCAAGGCGCATGACGTGTTTCTAGCTTAAATATACTTGCATCTTGCATTTCTAGTATTCTAAATGTTACTTTTATTGTACCACAGTGGGTATTTGACAAATTAGAGGGCATGTTCTGTCATAGTGTAATCTAATGGACTAAATTTGTTAATAAAATGAGTCAATAATGTTTTAATTGGTAATCCATGCAGCTCTAGAGAACGTGTCCAAGTCAGTTCGACTATGGAAAGCAGCTGTGGAGTTGGAGGAACCAGAAGATGCCAGGATCATGCTTAGTAGAGCTGTGGAGTGTTGTCCTACTAGTGTGGAGGTTTGTTTAGCACACACCAAACAAGTAATTCAGTATTATTTTCATGAAGCGTTGTTATTTTATATATATATATATATATGTGTGTGTGTGTTATAGGACAAACTTAAAATGTACAATAGAATCCTTTGCACCAGACCCTGTGTCTAACTTTACCCTCCCCCCGCAACAGCTGTGGCTGGCGTTGGCTCGGTTAGAAACTTACGAGAATGCCCGTCGTGTGCTGAACAAAGCTCGTGAAAATATCCCCACCGACCGTCACATCTGGATCACTGCTGCCAAGTTGGAAGAGGCTAATGGCAACACTCAGATGGTGGACAAGATCATTGATAGGGCAATCACGTCTCTGCGTGCAAATGGTGTGGAGATCAACAGAGAGCAGTGGATACAGGTGTGTGTTCCTTTGACTTTGTTGCTTGTTTGACCGAGAAAAAAAAAGTTTTCTGCAGCTATTTATGGAAGAGGAAAAACTGTTTTAATTAAATAAATAATCAGCTTTCCCATATCATAAAAAAATTATAATCTTTAATGAATACAATTTGAAGGAACAGGTTTTATTATTGTTTTTAATAACTGCATAGGTCTTATATTTAACAAGTACATTTTTTTGTTTAGATCATAGTTATGTTTCTAGTATATGAATCTCTCACATCGCATATATAAATGTAGATGGAAACGAATATTAGTGGTGATATGATGAAGAACTGGTACAATTCCCAGAAAAGGTAATGACCCTCTTTTTTTCTTTCAATTTACTTGTTTTCTGAGTAAATTGGTCATGAAATATCAACAAACACAAAAACTATGATCTTTTGTGTCTTTTGTGAATATACCCATTCTAGATTTGAAGTGGATGTGGTAAATGTAGTGGCGCAACAGTAGGTTTTTGATTAACAGCAACTGTCACTAAATTTCAACTGAAGTCAGGCTAAGAAAACTAGAGTGAATTGATTGAAATGAGAATTTTTTCCTTGACTAATAAAAAACCTCTGTGTCCGCACGCGATATTTACAAGCAGCATCAGCTGATGTGAGCCATGCCTCGCCAAACAAATCGCAGGTGGTCTATGATCAAGAGTTGGTTTGCATCTAACTGGAAAGGGTTACAGAGTAATCTCAAAGACTGATATCCATTAGTCCACAGTTAGACATGTTGTCTACAAATTGAGACCATTTGGTATCGTGTCTACTCGCCATATAAATGGGTTCCCAGCAGAGATTACACCAACAGCACAACACAGAATCCTCAATGAGTTTAAAAAAGATCCATGACTATTGGCTAAAGGCTTGAATGATTGATTAGTGATGGTTAACCTTTCTGTTTTTAAGTATCCCCGGCTGGACACCTTGAAGGAAGGATTTGACAACAGTGTAGCATGACGAAAGTTTGTCAGAGACTACCATATTAATCCACAAAGCTACTCTCTTGTGGATTGATTAAGTGTTGGTGGAATTGTTTGGGAAGAACACCGGCTCTACGTGTGGTGTAAAAAGAGTTGATCAAGGAATCTCACGGAGTAAAATCAGGGTGACTGTCTGCAAGCTGATGGGCAGAGAAAGCTGGTTGGATGCAGGAGAGTGACAGTATGCTTTGAAGTAAACTACAGAATTCCTGTGCATAGACAAAGTCCACACTAACCCTAACCCTGAAAACTATGCAGGTCTGATCCACATATACAGGAAACGCTTGCTTGAGGTTATTGCTCCCAAAGGTGGTTTAACCAGTTATTAAAACAGTGTTTCAATAACTTACGTTTTCCACTATCACTCGTTTATTGGGTGTGTTCAAAGACATGAACGATCATGACTGTTTCTGTGTTATCAGCTTGGAAATATTGTCTGTTAATATTTGTGAGTTTGAAATAATTGGATCACATCTCATGACCAATTTCAGTAGAAAGCCAGGAAACTGCAAACAGTGGCATTACTTTTTCTTGCGACTGTATGTAGGGTAATATTGAACAAGAAGTAACTGGTATAATGAATGCTGTGAAATAAGAGTAAAAAGAAGAATCCTTTTTTTTTTTTTTTTTTTTTTTTACCCGTCTTTGACGGCGCAGAGCCTGCGTCATTAGTTTTGTCAGCCTTGATAGCATGCCAGGATACTTTTGGCAAAGCTGCTCTTTGCCATTTCATTTTGGTATAACAGATTACAAGCCAGTACAGTGACTGACATTTTGTTTTGGGGTAGTTCAGTTTTGCAATCACAAACTTTTGCTCCGATCAACCCCCTTGACTACACAGACATGTCTTTGACATACAGCCATTTCTACCTCTGGCAAAGTGTGTGGTTATGTTTTATAGAGGCCATTTCCCAGTAAAGTTATTGTAGGATCAACCACAGAAAAAGCTTTCAATGACAGAATGTGGCCAATTATAAAAGAACCCTTTGTGTATGTAAACACTATTAACCGGTTCTTTGCTTTCCTACAGTAATGTGTCTGCACGGATGATCTCTTATAAAAACAATGCTTACAACTGAGACCACTTCAAAATAAGGGCTTACAAGCCATTGCACCCAACTGTCTCTATAATCTGTTTATCATCTATATGTTTATTGGTTACTGAGATTTATTTAGAGATTTCTGGTTTAATTAATGCTAGACACTTTTCTGACATGTCAGCTGTGTATTTTCTTGTACAGGAGTCTACCATTCCTTTGAAAATTCAAATCCACTATTGGAATCAGTAGTTCATTCCTAAATATTTTGCATTTCCCTTTCTCCTTCTGGGTCACTTGCATTATCTGCCCCCCTAAATGATTCTGTATGTCATTTGCAGGATGCAGAGGAGTGTGACAAAGCAGGCAGCGTAGCCACCTGTCAGGCAGTGATCAGGGCTGTCATAGGGATTGGCATTGAGGAGGAGGACCGCAAACACACCTGGATGGAGGACGCAGAGAGTGTGAGTACCAGCAAATCTTGTTTACTCTGGTAAACCTTACATCCCTTCTTTCCTGACGTTTGCATGCTCATCTGTTGTCAGTTAAACTTTAAGAATCATTTTTATTGTGTTTCAGTGTGTAGCCCATGGAGCATTGGAGTGTGCAAGAGCCATCTATGCCCATGCTCTCCAGGTGTTCCCAAGCAAAAAAAGTGTCTGGCTTAGAGCCGCATACTTTGAGAAGAGCCACGGCACCAGGTAACCAGATTGGGCTCTAACTGTAGCAAACTGTGCCTTGGATTTTTGTAAATGATTATATAGTCAATTCGTTTAATATTCAGTGTTCTCTTTTTCATCTCATGTGCTTCATCATGGCAAATCCTTAAATCCATTACTTTTTTCACTACTCATTGCATTTCTCAGGGAGTCTTTGGAGGCCCTGCTTCAACGGGCTGTGGCTCACTGTCCCAAAGCAGAGGTCCTGTGGCTGATGGGAGCCAAGTCCAAGTGGCTGGCTGAGGATGTGCCTGCAGCAAGAAGTATCCTTGCTCTGGCCTTTCAGGTAATGATGTAGTAATGCAGATTTTGACTTGTGTACATAGTTTTCATTTGAGACTGCATCTTATTTATTTTCCTCTCTAACCTCAACACCATATCTTTTTCTCTCCTCTTTGTTTCCCCAGGCAAATCCTAATAGTGAAGAGATCTGGCTTGCTGCTGTGAAACTGGAGTCTGAGAATAATGAGTATGAAAGAGCCCGTCGACTGCTGGCCAAGGCCCGCAGCAGTGCTCCAACAGCCAGGTGAGTGTATACGTGGGTTAGAGAGCACCACACTAGCAGATTTCCATCAAACCCTCATAAATGCAACTCACAACTCAGTTCACCGAGGTGCTATAGTTATAAAAAAGAGCATTTATAGATGGAATGACAAGGGCTAATGTATTTTAACTCCCCTGTCCTTTGACTCTCTTACTCCCCTTCTCTGTCTCTCTGTACTAGCACAGTTTTTTTTCATTAAGTAATGTTGGTAGGAATAGAGCTCTGACCCATGCTTCATTGGTCTTGAGTATGATAGGTTTAATTCTTCTTTGCTTTAATGCCTGTGTTACATAGTAAGTTAATAGCGTATTGTACCTTGGCTAGCTTCTGGGTCTGTTTTACTCAGGTTCAGGCTTGCCAGATTTCTACATCTCAGAACAGTCAGCACCACTAGAGTTGACAGATATTGTCAGCAGTGCTCTCAAACATCCCTCGATGTGCACTCTCTTTAGTAATCTGTATTGTGTTTGCTGACAGATATGACTAAGAGCCTGCTTTAATGCTGGCTGTACTGATTGCACTGTCAGATAAGGGAACCGTGTAGTGTTAATGAAGCAGTTAAGCATTTAGGCTAGGAGGCTGCTATATGATACATTTGAAAGCTACTGAGGTATGTGCCTGGTCTATTGTAGCTGTTATACCTTGCAAATACCACACTAGCTTCAAGTAATTTTGCAACTATCAATTTACGTAAAGCATATTAGAAACCCAGGCAAATTTCAAAGCATTTTTGTGAGTATGTTGATATACATTTAATGGCTGAACGGCTTTTGCATTTGTTGTTGTAATATCTTTAGGTTTTCATGAAGTCAGTGAAGTTGGAGTGGGTGTTGGGAAACATCGAGGCTGCCCAGGAGTTGTGCACTGAGGCTCTGAAACACTACGAGGACTTTCCCAAACTTTGGATGATGAGAGGCCAGATAGAGGAACAGTGTGAATACATGGACAAGGCCAGAGACGCCTATAACCAAGGGGTGAGGCCGGGTGGAAGTGTTGGGGTCAAGGCTTTGTGTATGTCTTAGAATAAGAAAATTGAGGGAGTTACATTTTTTTATGGAATTTTTTTGGACCTTATTGTTTCCTTAATAAGTCTTAAAAGAGGTAAATGTCTTCTTTGTTGCTGTAGTTGAAAAAGTGTCCCCACTCGGTGCCCCTGTGGTTGCTGCTTTCTCGTCTTGAAGAGAGAGTTGGGCAACTGACCAGAGCCAGAGCAATCCTGGAGAAGGCCCGACTAAAGAACCCTCAATGCCCTGAATTATGGTGAGAAGCCACAAAGAAACTGTGGCAAGCCTCTTGAATGTGAAAGCAGGGTCCTGTGAGCTTAACTTGAAATGTATTAAATAGGTAAAATTGAGAAAAGCATGTTCATTAGAGTGCTTAAAGTTAGTTGAGCTTGTACACTAAGTGATTAGACATATTTACGTTAACATTAAGGTGGTCTTCCCCTTTCTTCCACCGACCTTTGTTGGTCCACAGCAAGAAGGAGTCAGCACACCTGCATTTACATATGTTTTATGTATTTCTTTAGTCGTTCACATTAAAATGTATGTTAGAGAACATGTATATTTGAAAAGCCTCAAAATCCTTTGTTGTATTAACCAGGTTGGAATCAGTGAGACTAGAGTTCAGGGCTGGACTTAAGAACATTGCTAACACACTGATGGCCAAAGCCTTACAAGAGTGCCCCAACTCAGGTGAGAATATGTTGTTGCTATTGCATCAACTCACATAGGTGTTTGTCACCAGGCAAGATCTCAGTTTTCATGTTGCTTTCATTTTGTTCTTGCAAAGGTATCCTTTGGGCTGAGGCGGTGTTTTTGGAGGCCAGACCCCAGAGGAAGACAAAGAGTGTAGATGCTTTGAAGAAGTGTGAACATGATCCACATGTCTTGCTTGCTGTTGCTAAGTATGTACTTTCCATTGTTTGCGTTCTCCTTCGCTGTAATAAGCTCTTTTTTTGAGCATAGATCTTTGTTATATAAAAATCTCTCCGATTGTGCAGCTCTGGTTTTAGGTGTGTTTAGCAAATTATTGGGTATAACCATTTTTTACGATTTCAAATGCCATTGTATGCACGCATTTCAGGTTGTTTTGGAGTGAGCGTAAGATTACCAAAGCCAGAGAGTGGTTCCTCAGGACAGTAAAGATTGAGCCTGACCTGGGAGATGCTTGGGCTCTCTTCTACAAGTTTGAACTGCAACATGGCACAGAGGTATGAATGTTATTACAGTGTGTACCAGTCACAACATTTCCATTGCAGCCAATATCTGTTTACACCAAAATGATGTAATCCTGTAAAATTCACTTGGTTGACAAGTCAGATTAAGTCCAGTTAATGCAGCTTTACTTTGAGAATTAGGGAGGTTAAGTTGTTGCATCATTTATCATTGAATTTGTTGATAAAGATACACAGTTAGTGGCAATGAAGAATCTTAATCAAGTCATTTTCACTTAAATTCATTCAAGATTTGTATTAGGAAGGAAGAGATTACAACCTTATTTACAACAGCCAGCCACAGCGTTAAACCTCCGGCCTAATATTGTATATCTCCACCTGTTCCATCCAAACAGCTTAGACTGTGGTCCAAATCTGACAATCAACTTTCCCTATTTTAGGCACCTAGACAGGTGTCAGCATTGGATCTCAGGCCAGGCTGCAGCTGCACAGCTGCGTTCTGACACCTGTTGATCATAGCTAGCATTACATTTTTAGGTAGTTTGTGCTACAGTAGGTTTTCTGTGGGACTGGTCCAGATTGGTTGTCCTTCTCACTAAACGCATATCAGTGAGCCTTGTGTGGCCATGACCTTGTCGTCCGTTCTCTGTTTGCCGTTTCTTGGACTTCTATTTGTATTTTGTAACCACACACAACCTACTGTGTTGGAGTTGCTCTGACATGGTATGATGGTTTGGCCTTGTCAAAGTCACTCAGTCACTAATCATTTTCAATGTTACCCACTTTACCTGTTGGTGGTTTTAGTGTTGTGGCTGATGATTATTTGAAGAAAGGCAGTACTATTGTATAATACATCATATTCATTTTAGTTGTTTTTAGACAATCTGTGCGTGAGAAGATGGGCTAATAGTCACGTGCACAACTTAGTGGCCCTTTTTTTATAATTCTGTTGTTCTTTTTATCAATAAAATAATTTAAAAAGCTGTTAATATAGCAGATCTTAATCTTAAGCAAATACAACCCCAGACGGACACCAACATAAAACTTGTTTTATGTGACATTGAATAAACCAAATTTAAACCAAAAAAGTAAAACTAAATGTGGGGGAAGTACCCCCCATGATTAAGTAGCTTGTGGGTCCACCTTAAGCAGCATTAACTTAAAGTAACTGTTTCCTGTTGACTTGTCTGGACTTTGACTAGGTTATTCCAAAGCCTTAATTCTTTAAATATTTACTACTGTGCATCAGATCATTGTCATGTTGTATGACCCAGTTTGACAAAGCTTTAGCTGTCGAACAGATGGGCCCACATTGGCTCTGCAATACTCTGGTATAGAGGGGAGTTCATGGTGACACTTTTGTTAACACACAACTGAATGCTCCAGACCAGCAAACTGACAATTTGGCTGATAACCCGCAACAACTAGCTGCAGTTTAATGGAAGCAGTAAGGGGGCATTTTCTTTATACTAAGACCTGCTACAATCAGATTATTTTGATTGTTTTTATCCAAAAAAACATGGAATTAAAGAGGGTATGCTATTTTTGCTCATGACTGTGACATGACATGTTGTATTAGGGCTTTTACCCATTGATAAATTCTATGGCAGAGACAACCAAAAACTGTGAACGTATCTAACCTCATTATTTTGTGACCATCAGGAACAACAGGCAGAGGTGCGAAAGCGCTGTGAGAATGCGGAGCCTCGTCATGGAGACCTTTGGTGTGCCGAGTCTAAACACGTCCTGAACTGGCAGAAGAAGACAGGAGAGATCTTAGCGCAGGTAGCCAGCAAGATCAAGAACACATTCTGAGACTGGGAAATATGGATTGAAAACACCTGGAGGACTCCGACAGTCACCAGTCTAACAGGGAACAGCTATGGGCGTGCTCGGTTGCTGTTCTCTAAGAGGATACAAATTATTTATGCATACCCTTTTTCATGTGTTTGTTTTACAATAGCAAGTTGTAGGTATTGACAAAAAGTTGTAGTTTAACTCAAAGTACCAAAAACTCATGTATTACCCATTCAAAGTGAACCAGTGTAACAACGTGTTTAGCAGCTGTTTGTGTTGTGCTTCAGTTGCTTAGGCACCATCAAGTTACCAACCATTTGCTCATTAGACTTGGACTTCACTTCATGTCAATAACATCGTCCTGTCCAATATCTTTAAGCAATTTATGAGTAAATTTACTGTGTTTTGGCTTAAAGAATTAAACCCTCTACCTGTGTTGGTGAACATTCAGTTTTAATAGTGGATTATTACCACCAAAGGTATTTTTAATGTTGTGGTCTACCACATGCTTTCGGGCAGACACACTAATGTTACTTTGTTTTCCTTTGTAATGCCGCCACATAGCTGCACCTGATAAATCACACAAGTGCAGCTGATTCTAGCAATAGCAAACTATTTCAGCTGACAATAAAAGAGTAGTGTAAATACTAAAATAAATGAATCAGTTTTTGCTCCTGAGATGAACATTTAGTTAATATTCATTAATACCAGTATATAACAATATACAAAATTGAAATGGAGGAGAAATTTGTTAAATGTGTCATTCTTTTGTTGATTTATCTCTATTGACCGTTTCTGCTAATTTTTGTAAAGTGTAAGATAGCATGAAAAGACAAATGGAAAAACTGTGAAAAATACCAGACACACCTGTATGTGATTCCACCTTTGTTTGGACTCAACCTTTTATGCATCAAATGAGAGGTTGTTAATGCTTTTTTGAAAAAATTGAATTTTTTAAAAGATTTTCTTTTTGGGGGGGTTCTTGTCTATATTGGTGTGTATGCAGTCCAGCCTTGGCTGTGTCTTGGCTGTGTGTGTATAAACTATTTGTCAGGGATTTAAGTTCTGATGTTGTAACGAGACCCTTTTTGTTTTTTACATAATTTTGTTTAAAATGTGTTTACTGATCATTTGCAGGGATCAAATAAACACATAAAAAGCTATTGCAACATTCCCTTTTTCTCCTAAACAAATCAAATTATAAAATGGCTTGTTGTGATTTAAAAGTCAAATCTAAATCTGAGTGCACACAGGCGTGTTTTCCCAGACCTTTGGACCAGGAGCTTTACCCACATGAATCCTCCCATGCAGTTCCCATGCAAGGTCAGCACTGTAGGTGGCCCTGTATGGGATTTCATTGTAACTTTGCACTTTTTTGCTTTGACTGAAATGAACTTGGACCTTTGTATGTCGTCATCATCATAACAAGTAAGCGCCACTTCAGAATTGCACTATTTCTCTGTAGCTCGTGCTACAGAAAGTTGATCTACCCTTTACCCAGACGATATAAAATCGTATCACCTAAAGCTTTTTAATGACACACTAAAATGCTCCACAAAATTAGACTCAGTCTTCCTACCACTCCTTGGCACGTCCTTCCAACGAAACCGAAAGAACAAATCAAGTGATTGATTGCAGTCTTCCCCGACTTGATCGGACTGGAGTTTGGTGAAATCCTAAGCCCGGCGTCAGCAATCCATGACGAGGAGGGAAATTAGAGCAGCAGTGGGTTTGGTGATGTTGGACTCCACGGAACACCACGTCGGAAGTTTATCAGCCACTGTGTCATCTCACCCGCCAGGGGAAGTGTAGAGAGACCGAAAGGTGCTTAGGATACAATGAACGCAGCCGGATCCGGAATAATACTTTGGATCTCCCTGCTGCTGATGGAGATGGGTTTGTTCGTCTGAAGATCCTGAAGTAGAACATGATAAATGGTGAGTCTGCGTAGAACAGCTGCGAATCTTCGCGCAGCACTTGAGCTTATGTTCAGTGTAACGTTAGAAATTAAATCTCTGGTCACAGTCTCATGTGGTGTCGACGCCGATCGGTTCGGGGCAGGAGCGAACCGCGATTGATCGCCTGTTCAAAGTTGTTAGTGCGGATGTTTACATCTGTAATAAGACGCGCTTCTCTCCTTCATAGTGTCTGACCGGATCTTTACTCCGTAGTGTCCTGGTGCTTCTCTTCGTGGCCGTGTCTTGTGGTAAACGTAGATGTAATTATAAAGAGATACTGGGCTCCTACAGAGAAGTGATCTTCGTTGAGCTGCAAAATCTGGTATGGGAAACACAACAGATGCTTCCATGTGCTTCATGTGTAACTTTGATGGACACACGTTTGTTGTGCTGTCGTTCTCTTTAACCAGTGTGCACGAAAGTTGAGTTTGTTTAAGTCCATTTTACCTGTGGGAGCCACTACTGCATATCTGGGGTTAGTGTGCCCTCCAGTGTTTGTGTCTGCTATGCCAGTAATTCTCAGTGCTCTTTTTCATCCTTTCTGAATGAAAGCCTGTTTAAATGTCTTTACATAATTCTATATTTCGTTGTTCTTTTGCAGAATTTGACCAGTTCATTTAATACATCGAAAGATAGAGACCCCTGTCCTTCAGGAAAGGTAAATGGCACTCTATTGCTTTCAGCACCATGGACAGGGTAACTTAACCCATAAAAGTCTTGTCATGGTTCTGTGGTTGCACGAGAACCTGACACACAATCTGCACGTGTAACTGCCAAACTTTTAAGATATGTGCATCACTGACAATCCCCTCAAGAGAATGCCGTACAGTATCCCTGGCAGATGGACTAGACAATTGCTATATAATTTTCTTCACTTGTGGGGTTGTCTCACGCAGGCACGCCGCATCCTGGTTTCCATCTATGGTATGACACAGCAGATGCGGTGTCAGAGGAGTGGCAAACAGCAGGCCGATCTGGAGAAGCCACTAGAGAGCATGGAACAGCTCATCATTCACAACTGCAGTCCTAATTATCTGGTAAGAAGAAGAACTTAGCTATAAACTCAATTTATCACGTATAATAAGCTCAAGTGAATGTGCTCCATTCTTAATATTCAATAAGGTGAAGAAGTTTAGCTTTTGTTAATATTATTGTAGAGCTGTTGATTCAATGGGAAGTTCATTTTGGAGGATGTACTGTGTGCTGTATTCGATTTGATCCGTATTGTGTTACTGACAGGTGTTTCAATTATTTTGTCTGTTACAAAAATAGCACTTGGCTAAATAAACAGAGGAACAACCTCTGACATGTCATACTGCATACCAACGGTTTTGTCGTGGTTGCATGCTTTCAGGGGAGGAGAGCCTCTTGTTCCACTTTCCAGAAAGTACGAGGAAAGAAGAGAAAGAGAACCAGATTAATCACAGTTATCAAGGCACTGATCACTTGTTGGCAGAAGCTACAGAGCGTCTATATGCTCTCAAAGTAGGAAACACTACGTCTTCCTGGTTCTCGTAAACCTGTGCTATTTTCTCATGAAGATATCAGGTGACTTTCCAGTGAGTTCACAGCATTCAACAGAGGATATTACATGACCTGCATCTGTTTTTCAAATGGAGCGTCATGCATGTTTACTGTCAAGTTCTCAGTGTTTTGTGTATTACAGTTATGCTAGACTTTGCATGTCAACAGCATGCCTTTTTATGGAATAGTTATATAATCTAGTAACCACAGATAAGCTAAAAATATCCACAATGCATTCAAATACTGTTTCTCTCCTGTTTGGTTTGTTTTTGTTTTGTTTTTTGCGTGTGTTAAACATATGTCATCATAACCATGAAATACTCTTCTGTCAGTAATGTTACTGAGTCCATGCTATATAATAAAAACATGAAAATGTCAGACAATCTGTCTTACAATTCTGATGCCTTCTGTTAATACTATGATGATAATGATGGTTTCTTATCACATAAGTGCGTTAAATAAATTAATATTGAATGGAATAATATTCAGTGTTAAGTTTGATAGTACAATTCCCATGTGTCTAAAAAAAACGTTTTTAGCTTTTAAGGAATCCTCAGTTATTTAAGGAAAATATTAATTAGGCGAATGTATGAATTTGTTTCATTAGCATAATCAAGTCAATAATGTCTTTTGGGTTTATTTAACCTCACAACAGGCAGCATTTCAGTAATAACTGCGTATACAGTAAAACCATTGTTAGAAGCGGAACTAAATATCTCATGTGTAACACAGCAGTGTTTCGGTCCGGACAAAATCCGGTGTTGCACAGCTTAGCCTCGCCGATGTGCTCTTGTCAACAAGCGGCGACGCCAGGTAACAGAGCGGTTTAGCGTCTTATTGTCAGCACCGCAACAGTTAAATGTGTGTTTAGGTGATTTTTCTTTAGTTATATTTTCACCCTCATGTTTTTCAGAGCGTTAAAAACAGGCATCGCCAGCTAACAGCTAATTGTCCAACATATTAACGTTATACCCCGTTAAACCATGATTAGCGTTAACTTTTATCTAGCAATAGGAAGCGGAGTTTAGTCCTTGTGCTGCTTTGATTTTGTCAGTCAGTGAGTTTAATTCAATAAGTGCTTGCCAGAGAAGAAGAGGCGACATGGCGAGTGGCAGCACCGTGGACATGGACCCAGATGTCGCTCTCCGCCTGTTCGAGGAGGGAGCGACGCTGGTTCTGCTTGGTGTTCCTCAGGGTACAGAGCTGGGGATCGACTGCAAGAGTTGGCAGGTGGGTCCTCGCTTCCGCGGTGTAAAGATGATTCCCCCAGGCCTGCACTTCCTCCACTACTGCTCTGTTAACTCACCGAGCTGCGGGGGAGAAACTGGCCCAAAGACCGGCCTCTTCCTCACTCTCAAACCCAGAGAGATCCTGTTGGCCAACTGGGATGCCAAAGAGGAAGACCTAGACTTCTCAGCTTCCAGGAACGAAGAGGAGGTTAGCCGCATTAGGGCCACCATACGAGAGCTGGATCCTTACCTTGGTCCCTATCCTTATGAGGTGATGAGGAAATGGGTGTCCCTCACTGACCATCTGAGCGAGGAGTTGGCCAATAATTTGCAGCCTTTGTCTGGCCGAATATGTGCCTTCAGTGATGTTATTCCGGAGATCCAGTTCACACACACCAAAGACAGGGCAGAACAGCCAAGGAATGACACCGCCTGTCAGAGCATGAGAGAGGGCCTTGACCGGCTCCCGAAAATGAAGCAGAGGGAAGGGACAGAGTTGCGCTTCTCTTTTATCCCCGAGAAGACCTACCCACCCGGGGCAACACCGGCCGAGATCACCAAGTGTAGCCTGGACCTGAGCTACGCTCTGGACACTGTGCTTGAGAGCAACCATGTGCTGCAGCCTCTCAACCTGTTGGGTATGTGTTAGATAAAACAATACTGGATCCTTACAAGATCACAGTCCCAAGCCATGTCTTAAAACTCACTGAGTTTCCTGTTGTCTTTTATAGGCGAGATGCAATTTGCCTTTGTGTGTTTCCTGCTTGGAAATGTCTATGAGGGCTTTGAGCACTGGAAGCGTCTCCTGGCTCTGCTGTGTCGCTCAGAGGAGGCCATGCGGAAGCGTAAGGAACTTTATCTCGGGCTCATCGCTGTGCTCTACCACCAACTTGGAGAAATCCCACCTGACTTCTTTGTTGACATTGTGTCACAGAACAACTTCCTCACCTCAACGCTGCAGGTAGATATCTGAATGAAATTCAATCTAATTCAAACACACAAAGCAGGAAGATGTTTTAAGATCTTTATTATGATTTTAAGCTCTCTGTGCTCTAAATAATATATTTTATGTAAAATACAGGGGCAATTAGCACTCTATTACATTTTGTCATGTCTCTGTGTGGGGGGAAAAAGAATAAAAAGATTTTAAAAAAAAAAAGTGTTGTATAAACTTCTTTTAAGATGAGCTGGCTGGATCGCAGTGACTTGTCCCAGCTATAGCCCAGTGTCAGTGTATTTTACCCATGAAGTAACATGTCAGGTGGTAGTAATTAAACACTTATTTAAAGTGTCAAAGGTCTCAGAGAAGTGAGGTGCTTCTGTATTTAATTTATGTGATTAACTCATATTTGGAGGTCCTATTGTTTTATAAATGATGAATGTAATCTTACCTCCAACAACATCTCAACCAAAGAACTGTTCAAACCTGTTAGGGCTAAATATTTATACAGTATCTAACATCCATCTTGTTCTCAAATCTATTTAAATTTACAATCCATTACACTTGTTTACATATTTATTACTACTTACTTATTTATCTATTTACAGGACTTTTTCCAGTTTGCCAGTGGACCTGGTGTGGATGGCACACTCCGAAAGAGAGCAGAGAAATTCAAAGCCCACTTGACAAAGAAGTTTTGTTGGGACTTCGATGCAGACTTGGATGACTGTGCCCCTGTGGTGGTGGAACTTCCGGAAGGTGTTACAGTGGACTAAAACAGCTCTGCTCTAGATTTCATACTGGAATGATTAGCAGGGAGCAGAAAAGAAACCTAACAAACTGAAGCAGAGCAGTGAATCCTTGTGCCATAAGACCAGATTGAAGGGTCTCAAAATGCTTGAGAAGTCTTTAACACCCTGGACTGATGACATCAAAATCTTTGTTTAGTATCACTGTGTTTTAAAAATGTAACACTTGTGTTTTACATGTTCACAATTAATACCCTGTTATCGAGATGGCAAACATGTTAATAAATAATCTTAAATGTTAACTAAATATCAGCAGTACCCTCTGCTGGTGTTTTTCTTTAAGGTCAAAGAATATATCTCATAGCTACGTATTTATAGCTACATGCATCACATTTCCACACACTCCTCCACATGACATCACCAAGAGGAGTTTTTCATCATTAGGAATTCAGATGATATCATCTGGTGGAGCTCTGAAGAAGCAGGTTGACTGCAATTACGAACTCCACAGTACGACCAACAAGATGAGATAATTTGAACACTAGGTTCCTTTCAAGTGATCATCTGGAGGCATTTTTTATGTTGAAAATAGAGATTTGTTCAATACAGGGAAACCAAAGGGAAGTCACATGGTGCATGTACTACAAAAACTAGAAGCAAAACAAGCAGGTTCAAACTCAGTGAAGGCATCCTGTACCAATATATATAAATAATACGGAAGATATAAATAAGGAAGACAAAATTGTACTGAGTGACTGTAGCTACATTATTAATTAAAGTTACACTTTTGATACACAATATAGTCAGTGCTGTGTAATGTTGTGCAGTATCTTTCAGTTGTCATCTCTTTCTCCTCCACTAGATGGTGATCATGGTCTCTGTGAAAACTTGCAACTGTATGTTTCTACCTTTTGTATTTTTAATGTAAATGTACGTTCACTTAACATAAATAGCTTCTGCGTTTGTTGCTGAAATGAGGTTCAGTTTGAATTGACAGCGAGTACTGTGCACAACAATGTGGTCAGGGTGGAAATGATCGCTTAAGCTTTTTCTGATCTCAGCAAAGATGATTTGTGAGCAACAACAGGTGAAGGAATAAGTTTATGGCACACAGAGGACTACTGGATCAACTTGATAACATAATTACATGCCATTTATTAACTGTGTGTGTGTGGGTGTGTGTTTTGACTGTGATAGATAGGGCAGGCCTTGTGTAGGTCCATTCACTCTCTCATCTGCCCCTCTTGAACCTTTTCTCTCTCCAGCTGCATGTCTCTGCTTTGACGTGCTCCGGCTCCACGAAACCATCTATAACCATAAAGCTGCCGTGAAAAGTACTAAAGCCAACTAACGTAATTATCTGAATCAATGGAGTCTGGGCTCTGTTGACAGAGATCCAAATGCCAATACTAGAAATCTGTTCACTTCCCAGAAGACAGATGGTATTGTGAAATCAATGGTTATGCTAAGCTTGATGATGAAAACTTCCCTTTTGAAAATTTACACCCATCTTAAAAGATGATCAATGTCGTATTCCTGGTCCTCTTGGAGACCACCGGGGTCTGTGCTGGTTGTTATTTTCCTTTTTGAATGCAATCAGATGGAGAAAATGGCTTGGAGCACATGGTGGAAACATATCAGCACAACATCGAAGGAAATGTACTCTACTTATTTGTGGATGAATTTTCCTCTCTGGGGATGAAATACCATACATTGTCAATTAAGACAGCCTCAGAAATAACACTACTGGGATGGTACTTGGCAGTCCAGCCCCTCCATTAGCGCTGGAAATACAGTATACAGCAAGTCAGCTGAAGACTCATTAAGTTTAAGTGTCCAGCTGAACCCTCCACGCCCTCAGAGAATGATCTGCCATGTTCACGGCCATTTTCCTTTTTAATATCTCTTTATTTGTTTTGTTTGGTGTGGCCACCCTGGGGAGTGAAACATGCTGGGACTGGGCTGCACTGATCAGGCTCAACCTCCAAGCTTAGCAGGTCGTGTCAGTCACGTTGGGGCCTTTTCTCCAGAAGATGTGAACTGACCATTTCCATCGTGTCACAATCTGCTCAGCCTGCCTGTGTAAACACAGGCCTCTCTGTTTCTTTCTCAGTCACTTACCCGCTCCCCCTCCACACTCATTGCAGCAAGGATGGTGGATGTTGGTGTGTGAATAGCTTTCTGACCATGTGTTATCTCTAGTTAACATTAAATTGCATCAGATTAATTGAGAAATATGTGCAGGATTGTCAGTACACAGATTTGCTGCTGTTTTTACATATAGCTCTGTGACACTGCATTTCTCCTAATACAATATAAATGTGTAGATGTTTCTGCGAAGATTCATTTCTGTTTCTTCCTAAAACTAGTTCAGTGAATGGAAAGCTGCATAATATTTACTGATATTTAAAGATACTGCTACAGAAGTGGAAAGAGAGTTTATGCATTTGTAGAAATATATTTACAAACCATTTTTCAGTGGGGAGCCACTAGTTTCCACTTTACTTCTTCTGCTCTTCAGTTGTAACAATAAAAGGTCCAGGTATTTCTGAATCTTCGTTTCTATAATAGTGACATAATTTGCTGTAAAGTTATTCTGTAACTATGGCATAAAAATCTTATAATTCTCCTTTGCTCCTGCAAACCGCACACACACAGTTTCCAGTTGTGACTTTGTTGCACCTTTTTGTCTTACAGTTCTCAGAGTGTGGCTCAAAAATGTGTGTATGTGTTGATGACCAGGCTATTCCCTCTCTGCTGCAGAACCAGAGGGGCTTCACATGTCTGACTCACATGACCCGAATGTGAGGCAGGCACGTGTACATTTTCCCAGGACGTGTATATAAGAGCACAGTGTGGGGCGCGTGCATAGCTTGAGTTCTAGTGCCCAGACATATGGATGAGGGCGGGTTAGGGGTACTAAAAGCGGGAATGGACGAGGTTAAAAATCCCTCCTGGAAATTTCATATACACTTGGGAGAAGTGTGTGTGTGAACAATATGTTCTGTTAAAGTGATCTGCTGAAGTGATTAAAGTCAGGAGCCTAAAAACAAGGAGACAGACCTTTTGAGGTTCGGGCAGCCTTCATGTGTGTGTGTCACTGTTTGCGTGTGTCTGCCTTTTTGATCTTGTACGGTTAAGGACGTGACAGCTGGCCAATAAATTTCATACGCCAACTAAAGTTGTGGAGGTGAAACATGTGATTAGTAGAGACAGAGCAGCACAACAGAGACAGAGATAAGTTCTAATGTCATGTCTCACTCATGTCGCAAAGCTCATAAAAGTGTCTGTGAGCCTGCTGTATATCATCGTTGTTCCAGAGTTCAACTAAACATCCAATGTGTCATTTTGAATGAAGCACGGTTTGGACAAACCCAAGATTCTCTTCTGGTCTCTATTCCTAGTCTACAGTTCATCAGATATCTTTCAGTCTCCCCCACCTGCCCATCAGATGACAGATCCCTCACTTCCATTTTTAGTGTGTGTTGTCTTTGGATGTGGCACTCGGAGTATGAACTTTGGCAGACCTTGTCACAGCAGAAAGGATTTGAATACCTCTGCACCCCATATACAAACACACACAATCTCTATTTCTCTGTTTCTTTTTCTAGGCCTGTTTTGGTTCTGAAGCGAAGTAGCCCTCCTGGTAGCCCCACACCCAGGGAGAACCTGCTGAGCAGTTACAGGGTGGATATGAAGAGCAGGAGGGAAACCCTCTGCAGACTGGGCCTGGTGTTCTGCAGAGGATGAAAACACACATCATTCACTGTTTTCTACTGGGTATTGAAATGATTTTGCTTTTCTTCTCTTCCTTGTCTTCTTTCTATCAATTTTCAGTGTTTTGTCTTTGCCTCGTTGCTCTCCATGCTCTGGTGCCTGCACTTCGTACTCTCCACCTGATGAATAATTCAGAGATTTCGGATGTATTATTCAGTCTTTTCTCACACACACACACTGACTGCCTTCTGTCTCCTTTGATTTTCTCCCCCTTAATTTTTAAATATAGAAAGCGCTCCTTTGTTTATGTGCTGTGTGAAATTCCTCCTTAATCTGCCTCCTCTCCTGCCTCGCAACACATCAGGTATAATTTCAAGGTATAAGTTTTTGCAGGATGGAATAAATAATTCAAACATTTAATACACAGCTGGACTTCCGTCTATGTAAATTAGCCTTTTGATCACCTTTTTTCCCCTTAATGAATCCAGGTAACGCAGGGGATTTAAATACAATAAATGTGCCCAGGTAATAAGAGGTGAGTCGGGTGCAAGGTAATTTGATTTCCATCTTTTCTGTCCGCATGTGCTGTCTTTCTGTAAGACATCTAACCCCTCGTTGCTCTAAAGGCTTTGTCACTTTGGACAAAAATATCTGACGAATGCTTAATATAAGTAGGTGAAGAAACACATATGTGGTATTTTAGTCACCAAAAGTTTTTTTCTCTTCTAAAGCAGGCGGATTTGAACGTTATTGACATAATATTTGGATTGTTCATGAGCCTCTACTCAGATTGGTTAGGGAGTGGCCTCCACGTTCGACCCCAGCAAATAGAAACACAAGCTAATGAATTATGCATGTTTTGTTACACTAGGCTACAGTTACGTAATGGGGCCACTTGAGATGTAAATGAAGCAACCCAGTGGTTAAGGCAACGTGTAAACTGGATTTTATTCAAAATGTGAGGGGGAAAGAAGCTGCACAATTTAGGTTTTAAGAGGACATTTCAGAACAGTATGAACATGTATGAAATGTAGCTGGAGACAATTTAGCATAGAGATATTGTATTCCTTCAGCTGAGGAACAGAAGTTAGTTTATCTAGTTAGTGTTTATCCGGCACCGCCAACATCCTCAACCGGCTGCAGTGAAAACTCATCTACTGAAGTTTATTGCCCTCTATGACGCTCTGTGAGCCGCTGCCATCAGTGCAGCACGGCGCAGGGGCGGGTTGAAATCCTTGCGTATCCCATTTCAGGATCTTGTGTGACATCACATTGGGAGCAGCTTCAACACTGCTCATCCTCCAGAGATCCCAACATTTAACGAACATAGTGGAGAAAAGTACTTGACAGCACAGCAGGACTGAGGTCATCACCCCAAAGCTCTCTCTCTGTTCTGTTTTGTTTTCCATCTTTCCAGGGCTTTAAAGTTCATCTTTAGCCTACGTTTGTTTATGCATTTATTGCATGTACTCTTCAAGAGTATAAGATATCTGAAATAAAACACACAAACACTTATAATGGAAATTGGCTTAGTATGTGTCTACAATGTGTATAGGTGTCTACAATAATACTGCAACTGCAGCTAGACTTTCTAACTATGCTAAACTCTATTAATCCACTACTCTTATTAAAAAGCGTCTTCACTATCTTCACTAGAGCACTGAGTTTGATTAGTGACTTGAATATTGTTTGTATTTTACAATAAACATGTACATATTCCACTACATTCATTTTGCTCTTGTTCAGCTAGAAAGTGGACTGTGAATTCACTGATATAACCATTGTCTTGCAATGTAAATGTCAACTAAAAATAAAAAAATGTTTTAAAAACTCTTTTTGGCCACACTCTTTATTGTTATTTATGTCTTCATTTTCCTGTTGTCTCCTTACTTCTTCAGCCCTCAGTGCCGTCCTATGCTAAACCTCATTCTTAAAAGGTGCAGGATTTGTTTTGACACCACAGAAAAATGTCCACCTTACCTGACAGATTATTGTCTCTTTGAGACAGCACTAATTCTCCCTCTTCCTGTCTTCTTTGTGTACTTTTTCTCATCCCACTTGTTCCTACTGTATTCCACTTCCTCCACCCCCCTCATGCTTGTCCCTGCCCAGGCTCAGTTTGAGTTATGGGACCATCATCCAGCGTAGCAGAGCAGGGAGACTCTGAGCTCATCTGTTATCAGTATTTTCTACTTTTCTATTATTTTTGTGTTGTGTTGAAGCAGGTTTTTATGGCCCATGTACAACGCCCATGTAGCTTCTTAACCCCTTGTGTCACAGTTGTTCCATTTTTGTTGTTTTGCTTTGTGCTGCTGTGACTGCTCTCAAAAATATTCACTCCCCCAAATTTTTAATCATTTACAGAACCACATGGAATATCAGTTCTCATCAGGGTTGATTTCATTAGGAATATTAACTCCAAATTACCATTTTCTTTAAAGTCTTTCCCTCCTCCCCAGCTCTAACTTTCCTTCAGTGTTGCTGGCCACAATCCCAGACTCTTCTCAGCTGATTGTCCCTAATCTGAGCCCTAGCTGTCTCCTGTCCTATCCTGCTGCTGTCACCACTGCAATTAAATCTGTCTAATTGGAAAAGCTTCTGTCGGTGTGTGTGAGTGCGTGTGCGTTCGTGTCCATGTTGTGGTCAGGCGCAGTGGAGCCAGGTGGCCACGTGTTTGGCGCACAAGAGGCCATTTTTTATCTACGTTAAACCACAGGCAATAAACACAGCCATGTGATTCACACAGCGCAAGGTCTGATACATTGCCAAACACTTGGCAACAAATGCATGGGAAGACATTGGATATTTCCAGGAGTGGGACATTTGGCGATAAGGTTCAAACTTGAATAAAGTGTATGCGGGTTTGACCGAGGTGGTTTGCATGTATTCCAAGACTTAATGACACTGATGAGGAAAAGATAATAGTCCTGGATCTGAGATCTGTGGCCTAGTGGCTAAGTGTAGATGAGCTGTAGCAGAGAATTCAGTGGGTCTCTGATGAGTAGGTTGGGCCTCGATGCTGACATGGGAGAGGTTAGAAGAGGCCGAAGAAATAGAGCACGTTATTACAAACTAAGCTGAGAGACAACTAAACACATTAAATCATCCAGATTTTTCTTTTTACTGTGCAAACGTCTTCTGGCTTCAACAATGACGATCTGTTACTGTGGTATGATTGTGGTATGTCAGCTTAAAGATAATTAAGAGGCTTCTGACACTCAGCTTAAATCTAACTAACAACTTGCCACTACCACAATGTCACTAAAAGCAGCACTAGGGCATTTTTCTACCGCACACACTTTGGTCACACAGCTCCCTCTCTCTGTGCTGCAAACCCGAAGCAGGATCACTCAGATGTTTCTGACTCTTTCACTCTGCTGCCCTCCCTCCCTCTCTTCTCCCCATGTCACCTCCTTTCGATTACATTGCTTTGTCTTGCGCTGCTGGTAATGTTTACCTCTCTGGCCCATGGTGTCTGGCTAGTAAACAGACACTGGCTCTGGTCCTGGTCTGGACCAGCTCCATGTTTTTACTCTGGACCTTCTCCATATCCGCATTACCACCGAGCAGCTGCCTAATGAAAGTCAGGCCCTGACTGCCCACAGAACGCCTGCTCACATGCTGCAGGAGTGAGAGGAGAAGAAGACTCCTACTGTTGACCCACCAGTGATTTTGAAAATCTCACTATAAACATCAGGGACACCGGGACATGAAATTGCTCAGGCTATGAAAATATATTTGAATTTAGAATATTTTAGAATTGTAGAAAATATTTGTCAATGTATTTGCCAATGTATTACATTCATGCAGCAAAAATGTTGCCATCGCTCAGCTTTGTTGTTCAGGTGACGTTACACTGCTGTGTTTCAAACTGCAGATATTATATTACTGTTACGAATGTGTCTGCATGTGTGTGTGTGTGTGTTGTGGGATTTTGTATTCATGCATACACATGTCTATACAGTATGTGTGCCGGAAGACTTTAATACGCACTAAATACATTTTCATCTGTTTTGCCAGGTGGGGTGTCAGAATCTGACAAGGCTGTCCGCCTCTCTGTTCAGCTTTGGGGTGTCTCGCTCTTTCATTTTCTTGAGGGAAGATGTCCAGTCCAAAGTAAACATTCGATCTGAGCGCTCACTCAGTAACATGCAGCTGGCTCTACAGAAAAGACATCTCTGACCATATGTTGAGTTCATATACTGTACAAGTATGCAGAGTGAAGATCTACATGATTAATAATGATATTCTGCTCTCACAGCTTCCAATCTACGTCTCTTCCTGCACTCCCATCACTGGGGCTGCGGGATTCATAGGTAGACAAAGACCTGCAGTAATCTGGTCACATTTAGTGGATGCTATTATACAGAAGATAATCGGAGATGTTGTCAATCTCCAGTGAGACTGGTGACACTTACACCCACCCTGGATCTTTAATTTGCTCCTTGTAAAGGTGATACAAATCTTATACTGGCTGCTAAGGTCATGAAATAAACACACTCGATGAATTCCATACACTCATGGAAAATGCAGCTACCATCTCAGTTCGTCTGGTAGAAGTAGCTCATGGTGGTTTTAAATGTTTTAGATGATTTGCTGATCTGATATGTTTAGATTATTTGCATTAAATTTCAAATTTTTCTTCCCAACAGCGAAAATGAGCAAATGCTAAATTTTTCACATCTACTTTGTATCTATCAATGGATATGGGACAACCAGTGTATATTGGACATACTCTATCTTGCTCCTTTGAATTGTGAATGAATGAAATATCAATATATTTTCTGCTGAAACTTTGACACCTGATGTGACATTTCTTTGCTTTTTTCCTAATAAAGGTTGATTTTTAAGGGGGGGCTTTGCTTGGTTTCATCTTTGTTTGCATGTATTTGCTCCTTTCTCTGTCTCGTTTAATTTGAAAAGCAATGTTTCACACCGCTTTTCTTTTGGCAGCCTGTCACTCTGATAGCAATGGAATGATTGGCAAACCGGGGACCGTCACACCCAACCAATTTGGAGTCCAGCTTTTCACCAAATTATTTCACACGCCCGGGAGAGACCTCAGTCTGCAGTGAGGACATGGGAGCTTGTAAGTGTGTTTGTTTGTGTTAAATGCTAAAAAGAAAAGATCAAGACCTTTAAGGAGGTTGCTGACTGGGTTACAAGTCCATTATAAGTCCATTTACAAATTGTATAGGTACTATACAAAGCAACAAAACCTCCTTTGACTTTGGGAGTCACTACTGACATCTATGTGTCTTAGCTGGATTGACAGCTTACTTAACAGAATTTCTGACTGGCTCATTTGGTAAGTTTTTCAGCTGTCGCCATGACAAGGTTCAGGAGTGGTGCTGCAGTGCTAAGGGGATACAATCAGTCTTAACTTAAATATCTGGGGTGACCAATGCAAAAATATTCTTACCTTAATAAATAGGAGCCAGCAAAAACACAAGGCAATCGGTTTGAAAGGCACGTTGGGGTTCCCTAATTTAAACCACACACATATACCCTCCCCCTCTCTCTCCCATACACATACACGCAAACACACATTTGTAATGCAATTTTTCCATTCCTTCAACCAAAACCAAAACTAATTTTAAGGCTCAGATAGGCCTTTGAAGGGATTTCGAAAGAGTGACGAGATCAAAATGCACGCACATTATCAAAACATCTCCAGTCCAGTAGTTTAAAACTTGATTTATACTGTTGGCCGTAGAAGTATCATTTCTCTTTCTCTCTCTGGGTCTCACACACACACTCACACGTGTTTGACTAGCATATGTTGTGTGATAGCTGTGGCACATATCCTTCATATCCTGTCCAGTGCAGAGTGGAGAGATTTTGGTCTTTTAGATCCCTCCTCAAAGTCACCAGAGACAGAGTCAGCTCTACATCTTCATTCAATTCTGTCCACATCTGTGAATCAGAGATGAACAGAAATAGAAATATATTCGTAACTTGAGAGAATGAATTACATTTTCAAATTACAAAAAAAAAAAAGCTCTTAAAACCTGCAAGTCTTTTTCCCTTGTGAAGGAGAATAAACAGTGAATCGGAATTAACTAAAATGGAAGTTCATTAGTCCTGCATGCCTCTAGTGAAAAGCTTTAAAGCCTATGTAATAGGCATGAAGGTATTTTGTATGATTAATGGACTAAGTGAAGGGAGGGCTTTTGGGTCATGGGATCTGGGTTGGGTTCAAGGACAAGGTTATGGAGATCATGGAGTTACCACATTCACAGTGCAGGAGCGTTCGTTGGCGAATTGTCATTGCTGGGTTGTGTCCAGCTGAGCTGTGAACAGGCAAAGATTTGCTGCCTTTGCCTTTTTTTGCCAGAAATACAAATAAAAACACAGCAATGATTACTGCGTTCAGAGTTTTCCAATATAAACATAATGAACTGGTTTATTTTTGCTATTTTTTAAATATTTTAAATTTAAATAATAGGAATTGGCAGGATTATGATTCTAGTTTGATTTACAAAACAAACAAACAAAAAAATCACACTATTTAGCTGCTAAAGGCTCCACTGTGTTCTCCTAACTCTGTCTGTCTGCGCTTTGGAACTGAGCAGCAAGTGTATCATGGGTTTTCTGCTTTAAACATTTGCTTATAGTCATTTTAAAAATGTGTTGAATAAAATGCTTGAATTTCTGTTTCTTCCAGTGGCAAATTAAATCCAGTGTAGTAAAAAGCTTCGTTGCCAACGAGTTTCAAGCCACGGCAGCGTTTAATACTGTGGATGTAGGACCCTTCCAGATGGGTTGAAGAGGAGAGTCAATAGTCCAGGGATCTCTGTAAGTATGTTAGTTAGGAAATAACCACTTCCTGCTGGAGATCCCTACTGTACCACACAGCCAAACCAAGTGTAATGAGTAATGAGCTACCTACAAGACCAGATGTCAAAACCATCTCACAAGCCTAATGCTTCAAAATCCAAGCAGATTGCATAACTACTCTCCAGTCTTCACAAAACATTTTCAAATATCTCTTTTTCATCAGGGTAAAATCTTGAGGTTGTTTTAACTCAACAGGTTAGAGAAAAATTGCCATTAGAAACACTGACATATGAATAAGTGCTTTTTGATTGTCCATACATTCCCCAGGCTACATTTGCCATATACTGTACATCTCCAAAGAATGGACAGACATTAGGGCTTCACCATATCTTGGGAGAATTATGGTGCACTTTAATTCATGTCAAATCACTTATTAGTCCATCATACTTCAGCCTACTGAGGCGATACCTGTACAACATGCGTTCCCCTCCAGCATCACACTTGATCCAGGCCTGGTTCTGTCGTAGTCTCTGCAAGAATTCCCATCTTTATTAAATTGGGATATTTGTTTGTCTAGCACTATGTCATATGACAGATTATGCTGCCAGTCAAAAGAATCTGTATGAACCTCTCCGGGCCTATTACTCTCCTCAAACTTAACATGTTCCAGCTCCCATACTTAAACTGTACACTAATTCATTTACTGATACTGATCCACCGACACAGGATGGCTGCATGCCAAACTGAATTATGGCAACATTCCTTTTGCATTTTGTAAAAGTCAACTGTGAGGCTTTCATGTTGTCCTAAAGGTGACGGAGTATTTGCACACATGCATTCTTGGGATATTTTAAGGATGTGGTGAAAAGCACATACAGCAGGGTATTTAGGCGCTGGCAGCAGCACTGGCATGTGTTGTATGGATTATAATGGCATGTATAAGCTTTGCTGGGGCCATAAAAACATTCTTCATACACTCCAGCAGCAGGTATATTTGTATAATTTCATATCTGCATAAATAAATACAGCCACAATCACATACTTTCTGCAAATTGTGTTACACCATTAAGCTAATTAAATTTAATTTTAGTCATGTTTTATTAGCTTTGTGGTAGCCCAAGGTTAAATGTGACTGCTCTGAAACAAAATGGCGATTCTTATTTCAGCCTCATTTTAGTTTGGATTTTGTCTGATATTTTTCTAATAAACATTCACCATCAGAAATTGGTGACACAGGAGTGTTTTTTAAGATGGAAATAATATAAAGGATAAGATTTTATAATACTCTGAAGCAGATTGTGCACCTATATACACAGAATATAATTTTGCAATTTATTAGATACACCTACAGAAGATATAACTAATACTATATAATACAGCAGTTCTCCAATAAAGCCTTTCATTGGTAGCAATTATAATTGTAGAAGAGGCCTCAGCATGTCCAATGGTCCTAAAATGATCCACTTTAGGGATCAATGCATTATGAAAACGTTGCAGGTTTAGTGAACTCCTGTGCTCCAGAGTACAGCTGATGACAATAATTCTACAGATCATGTTGATATAATACCTAAAATCCATCAGCACAGTCAAAAAACAGTGTGCCTCAACACTGGTGTAATGCAATGATCTGCTGCTGAAGTCTGTGTCTAACAGCCAAAATACAAAACAAACATTGGTTTCCTTGACAATTACTCATACAAGCTTAGAAGGCACCTATCTGATGCCTTATATAACATTATTATATAATATTACTATTAATAATAATTAATAATATTAAGACAAAACATAATTCAGTTGTAATTCCACTCCCCACAAAAACATATTTCACATTTAATTTATTTGGAACGTTGCAACTTTTCTTTGGAGTTTTTCTTCCAAAGCTTTTAGAAGACAGGGCTGTGACAGAAAACACTGCCCTGATGTGCAGTTACATTTTTAGCAGTTGCATATAAACTATGATGACTCTGATGAACAGGCTTTGTTGCTGTTCCATTAGTTTTTTGAACATGGAGGTATGCATATACTGGCCAATACATTTTCAAGTTCTCATGCCCAGAGGAAACATACTAGATTCTTACATTAGCGCTGAATGCTTGTATTTGAGCAAATTGTGGGATATGGCCTTAATTCTTCAGCATAGTGTACAGAGCTTTACAGACACATACTCGCCGACTGGTTTTGAATGCCACCCCAAATTGTATTAAGAGGAAACTCAAGTATCTCAGTGCCTCAGCAGGGGAGAGGCCCCTTACCTACCCACACACACACACACACACACACTAACACACACAGCTCCATGTGAATGTACCTCCAGCTATTAGAACTGGCTGCACTGCTCCTCAGTTCTGACCTTGTGCCAGAGGCTGTAAAATGAGATTATTATGTGAGAAATAAGGAGCCCTCTCACTTCTTCTTATTAGAACAAATCAGGGTTAAACACAGGCACTAGACGGTGCTGAGAGGTATGGCTGCAGGCTAGTGCTGCAGTGGTGGTACGATACTGGACTACATTCCTCTATTTCATTACCTATAACTTTCTTTGTATCGCATGGCCTGAAGGAGAAGAGTTCCATCCAGCCAGAGATGATTGAGGCATCTTGGACTCATTTCATAAATGATCCCAGGTTGAACAAACATTCATCTGGGTGCAAAGTACAGTCTTCACCTCCTAACCTGTAAATCCTCTTGCTTGCAGCCTTATGCAGCATCTGTCTAATTCTGCTGCGACGGCATTCCCTGCATACCTGCGCTTTCAGCTGACAGGGGCACAGGCACCGATCACAGGGACACGATGGGGAGCGGATCCATGTGCAGTAACTCAAATCCCCAATGTCATCCCATTTTCCCATTATTAGAGATCATTCTGTCCCAGACTGTGGAGGTATGAGGAATATGGGTCAAGCTGCTGGGTAACAGAGCATGATGGGGGTGAGGCAGGGTGGGGTTAAGAGTGGATCAGCGACCTCTTAACTTCATAAAGTGGACCTGAGGTGAGCTCAGCGGAGACTGACCTCCTCTGACGGGGTAATTAGCGTGAACAATAACGCACAATTGGTTACAGTTGGATTAGCTTGAATCCATCTAATAAGGCATGCAATGCACCAAGTGACTCGCTGGAGCACTCAGGTAGGGGAATGATACACACTCTTTAATGAAAGGCATCTCTCTCTTTTCAGCTCACTGCTTTGATGACTAAACACACCACAGATAAATAGGTTAAAGTTTCTTTACCAAAGGAAAAGCAATAAATTACTGAATAAATACAAAAGAAAATCAAAAAAACACAATATATTTACATCATGTACCCCTGTATTACACTATTTATTTCCTTTGTCGTGAACTCAGTCCTTGTTTCTGCTTTTGTCTTCAAAGAACTCATTGTGTTTACATAAGCTTCTCCATCTGCATTTGCTTTATTTTTAATTTCTTTGAGGTTTATCCCTTATTTAGATGATGCAATAATATCAATGATGCCAATTGTAGGACATTTTATTGCACTGTTCTTTTAGTTCGTTTTAAAGTAACAATTCCAAACGAAATACATTATTTCACAGATTCTCATATGATAAAATGTTTAACGTATGTCCTTAAATTAAATGTTCAAACAGTGTCATGTGTCTGCAGAGTTAATAAAGTTGTAATATGTTCAATTCAATCTGTCAGAAAAGACTTAGGACACAGTTTGAGTTTGACAGTTGTTGCCCTTGGCAGCCAAAGGCACAAACATCTGAATCCCAAATTATGTTTTTACAGAAGCAACTTTTTCTCAACTTTGATGTGGTTGAAATCAGAATTATCAGGTGCATGCGGAAACAATCATTTGCAGTGTCTGATTTGTGTTGACCGCAGTAAAGTATTTACTTGTGATTGGGATAATTTAAAGTATCATCTGTTGTCTGTTTGGTGGTCTGCATTGCCAAATACACAATCCCCTTCTACTCACGCAATGTGGCTGTTGTTGGATTGGTTCACAGAGTGTTGTTTGTTAGGGAAAGTGCCAAAAAGCATAAAAACTATATTTATGGTTTCAGTAACAATTATTGAGGGCAAGTGAGGGGCGGGATGACAACTGGAGCAGGTGGTCCAAAACCAGGACGGCCTATCAGGCATTTAAGTAAAGTGAAGCCTGGATAATTCATTGTTTCAATGGTGAAATATGTTCAAAATATAAGCAAGGATTACATACTCTTTCACTTCTCCCGCTGTCTTGGGGAGATTGTGTCTCTCACATTAATCATGATGATGCCTCTTTTTCAGGAATATGTTCGGGAAAAAAGCAAATACTTATTTTAAATGCACCCCAGTGTTCTATTTAACACTGAACTCTATTTACCTGATTGCAAGTTCGCAGAACATTAATATCTGGATCTTCTTTTGTAACTACATTTATAGTAGACTATTGCATATGTTAATTTGCTATTGTCATACGCAGCTGTATTGCAGTTGTATGCAAATATTGTTCACTGCTGCACACCATGTGCCACTTCGCTGCAGTGTGTTTTTGATAAGCTGATCACATTGATGGTACGTTCACAATCACTTCCACAGTCTCCAGTGGCAATTCGGCCTGTTTACTGCCTGGGACGCTGATTGATTGCAGCTTTCTTACTGTTTACTGTTGCATAGATGATCCCTGCATTATTAACAGAACCAAGTGAACTCCAGACCTCCAAACCCGCCTCTGATGAACGCTCTGTTTGTTTCTGTCTTCAGCTCCTTCCTTTCTCTCTGTCCAGGGCACCGTCCGCAGGCAAAAACAAAGGCAGAACAGAATGCTGATTATTTTCAAAAATGTTTTTTATTCTCATCTTTCCAGCTTCTCCACACTTTATTGCCTTGGCAAGTAAAGCAGGGGATACTGCTTATTAGCAAGACTTTATGTTACACATAGTTTTCATCTAATTAATATGTACAAAGGCAAAATAACACATAGGTAAAAAGTAAGAAATTCACAAGAAAAGAAAACGTCCTAGTAAAACATGCATAGATTTAATGTCAAAGGACAAAATATGCAAACTTGGTCCACTCGGGCTGTTTCCAGGGGAAATTACTCTGACAAGATCCTCTGTTTTGTGGTCTGTGTGGATCAGGGGCAAATAACCAGTGACACATGCATTCACCCATCTCTCACGCTATATACCAGCTTTAGACTTTTAATATAAATGAACAAAGAAGTGACATGGCTTTGAGAACCTTCATTTGCAATTTTTACAGACATGAAGGTGATACAAATTGTGACATCAGATATAGACTTTGCTGATATGCAGAAAGTCGCCACTTATCTTGATTACCCTGGTGGAAAAAACTGCACAATAATTTAATGTACAATTACTGGCTGCTCTGTACAATTACAGGGTCAGACCGTGGGGTACAATGCAAAGGCAAGTCAAAGTTGAAAAAACTTGCAGCATAATTAACCAGTTGAGGATTTATAGTGTACACTGCCAGTGCTATTTAATTACAACAGGGGTGTCTGGGGAGGACTAGCCTCTATTACCTCTGATTGGTGAAGCAGAAATTATTTCCATTCCATCAATTAAACTGAGTGGTAGAGGAGCCATCTGTTTGTGGTTACAGTGCCTGGCTTGGAAAACGATTCTAACCTCAGCTACTTTTGCATTAATGCTGAATGGGTTTTGTTATGATCAGAGAACTCAGCAGTCCAGTACAGTATCTGTGTGTGCGTGTGTGTGTTTGCTCATAACTGAAAGTAAACTCCTATCCATTTGGCAACACGAAGGGAAATTTATCCAACAGCTCTGCATGAGGTTTCGTCAGCGATTGTGTTGTTTACCATGCGCGGCTTCCACAGACTGCATTGAATAGCTTTTGTAAGAGAAATGTGAAATGTACATTTAAACTATCTTATAAATCAAGTTTATGAAAGCAATTAATGAGACCATCCCAAGCTGTGAAGAAAGGTCATACTTTTATTGTGGGAAGGAAAAATACAGTATTGCTGTTTTAATTTGACTGTGACTGGATGATGAAACAGTCACAAAGCAACTTGTTCAACAAATCATTAGACTGAACTGAAACTGTGTGCAGCAGTGAAAAAACACCCCTGCTGCCACATCTTGTTTGTTGCTCCGTGTGCTGTAATGTGTGTCGATGCTCGAAAGCCAGCTAGCACAGCCTCCTTGTTGGACGAAATTTTAATTTGTTGTACTTTCCAATAAATATGTTTGTGACTTTGAGAAGCAAAGAGATCCGAAGGAGTGTTCAGACCTGCTGCTCATTGGTCATCAGTTGCCATATGAGTTTTAGAGACTGTCCTTCCATACAAACACACAATACAGTTCACGTGAAAAGTAGTCGAGTAACTTTAATGTTAATATATAACAATAAAGTGATTCTATAATCTGTACGTATAAACACACAGTATGAAAAACATTGCTGTGGTAGTTAGTTAGGCCCATATTCCTAAAATGTTTTATATTGTTCATTGTACCTACAAATATGTACAATATTAATCTGTACAGGGACACAGTTTATGCAAAGAAGTAACTTTAGGTTAATCACGCAGTAAGTCACAGCCTGTAAATTAAAGCATTGTCACTACATTTCTATACAAGAAAAATGGAAATGGAAATAGTTGTTTGTAGGAAACATTTTTTTGTGACACGCTGACAGCATAAATGACAAGTCATGACAAGTAACAAGTAAGTTGATACTGATGATACATTTTTTTCCAACAATGGACTTGACCCCTCATCTGAATTCATCTGAAAAACACAATCCTTCTCTAACCTTAACATTAACCAATGGGCTTTTTTATTGTCTAGCTCAAAAAAATGTGGTATCACATCCGTGCAACGTAATTCCCACCTCCTTGCAGCTCATTCTGTTACTGCAGTAAATGTAGCACTTCATTCATTTAAATATGCTCTGGAAGAAAAAAATGAATTTGAAAAAAAAAAGATCTACGTGGTCGGGTTGAAGTTCAAATTTAATTTACTGAGGAGTCACTGAGGAGGTATGAGTAGTTTAAAATCCAGTAATAATTTGTTTGTGCCCCATAGAAAATAGATAGCTGCAAACTTCCCTCTGGCAATAGGTCACAACCAGTGGGTCTTTACAATAATCCTCCAGCTTATGAGTTGGCGTTTTCCAGGAGCAACAGGTAACTGTGATCTTAGCCCTCTGTACATTCCTCCGTTAATTGCATCGAGGCCTAGTACACGGAGACACAAAGTAAAAAAGGGAATGCCTTTCCATGCAGACACGGATACCTGGCCCAGGTAATCACATATGGGGTCGCTCTTGGGTTCACACGTCCCACCAAGCATGGCACAGTCTGAGCAGACCCCACAGCTTGGGGAGAGAGGGTTGAATGAGTGCACGATGCTGAGAGTTCTCACTCACTGGACTGAACATGTTTGGAATTCTTGGTCGTTCTCCAAGAGAACCAGCTTTCATTTGTATGATCACAATCACTTAACTTATTTTTATGTGTCGCCAACTTGGCCCAAGGGACCTTGGCTTGGAAACTGGGAGTAATTTGTTGCTCTCATCAGTGAGAACTTGCAACAATACAACTTTTATATTCTTACTATTGTTTGTATGATGGTATGTTAATGATTTCTCTGTTTTTTTTTTAAGTTTGATTTGTTTTTATATTATGGCAGAGGAAAAATAAAGTGAATATGGCCATTTTCATCCCATTTTGAGAAGCTCTAAACTTACCTAGAACATTATACATGTGGCTTGCGCACACTCATCATTTCAGCTGCTGATTTGTGGTTCTTCCACATGGCATTTCACATTCAGTCGGGAGGAGAGAGGGATAGTGCGGAGCTGTTATGATGTGCTTGGCTTGTAGCCTGCGTTAGAAGGAGTTGTGTAGTTCTGGGGAAGTGACCAGAGAGATTTTCAGTGATTTTCACTTCCAATTTGGATTTTTCATGTGGCTCCAGAGATTATATAACAGCCTGGCCAGAGGCTGCTGTTACATCAGCAACAACAGGACAGCCATGTCCTTGGAGTAGCAAGCACAGCTGAAGTCACTCTGAACAGCACATGTCAGGGCAACGCAGATTCTAAAAGGCACTTGACTGTTCTCAGAGAACATTTGGACTCATCGCTGATAGGTGGGATTTGTTTCAAAAGCCTGATCCGCATCAGATATGCCCGGAGGTTCAAAACCATAAAACGATAGCCTGGCTGATGATGAACAGGATACACCACATTGGTGGAAAGAAAAATTTCTGGAAATCCTTGGCATGAACCATGGTTGAGTTTAATAAATAATACGGGAAATAATATGGGAAGCCAGGATAACATCTGGGTTTTGTTTGATCAGCAGGCCACAAAGCCATTCTATAGCCCAGACCTCGGGAATCTTTGTTTATCTGTTCAGTTTACCTCTCTGACGGCCACATAAACAGCCAGCTGTGTCAATGGACGAGAGCTTTTGGCTCTCACCGACAATGCGTCGTTAAGACTTGTGTGAGTTGACCTGTTTGATTTGAGGGTGTGAAGTGAAATGTGCTGAACTTAAAGCTAAACTAAGAATTAATTGTTAACATTGTAAAATGGAATGAAAGAAATGGATGCACATTACTTTTAATGCACTTCATTCGCTTTCCTTGCCCTTCTTACCCCATCTGTGGATTTTGAAAGTCATGAAAAAGTTCTAAATTGTATTACCAGTTAAATGTGAGCTATTATCTTCTGCACAAACTTTCCCAATAATTATTCAGTTATTAAAATTCACCAAGTCTGATTCTCTTTATTTATGAGGTGAAATTTTGCGCAAACCAAAACATGCATTTACTTTATTCTTTCTTTTGAAATGGTTAGTTTGTGATGTCATCCCAGATAGAGCTCCATTGTGAAATGGAGGCTGCCAGAATGAGGTTCTAACAAGGAGTTATTTTATGTTAGCATTGTCCCGACACCCCTTATAAAACACACTTCTGCAATGGATCCTTTCATTACTCCCATGTCAGCCATTTCTGTCATATTAACTAAAGATGAATTGGGGGTCAACCAAGAAAACCAGCCTTAGTAATTATTATTTGTTGTCAATTTATCCACGTCACTGTTGCCCTGAAACACAGCACAACAATGAAGAACTCTCTCACCTTAATACAGAGGCTAACCAGATGTCCGACTATGATTTTTCATATAACCATGGCAATGTGTTCGCTCGCCTCTTTGTGATGCAGGATTTACAGTGTGTGTGCACTCTGTAAGACCTCCATTATGCTACTTTAGTGGCTATGACTCCTTCCATGTCACACACACATGCTGAAGCTGTTCCAAATGACACCAACATTTTGGGAATACCTGCTTGGACAATTACTGAATTCCATTTGACAAGAGGCCATTTAGAGACAGGAATGCTGGATCATTATTTCATCATTTCAGTGACCCCACCTTGATACATCATCTTAACCTTGGACCTTTCGACCTAGGCAGTCACTGTTTTACCATAGCAACTGCGGGAGCTCTCGACAACATAACAAAGGAGTGGCATCCGAGTGTCTATTAGCAAAGCTGTTGCAATAGATGGCCTCATTAACAAAAGGTAGAGAAATAAACAAAAATGAAAGAGAGAGAAACGGATGAAAGCTGCAAAGGAATGGCTAAAAGAAAAATACAATGGGAAGATAAGGAGATGGGAATGTAGCACTAAAAGTGAAGAGGGAAACAAGGGATAAAAGGTTTTTGTGTGAGTTAAGTAAAAGTGAGCAGGACATAATACACACAGATGTAGAAACCCAAAGAGATGGAGGGAAAGAGAGATAGAGGACAGAGAGAGAGAAAGAGAGAGAGAGAGAGAGAGCAGTGGCTAAACTAACATTCAACAATCAGGTCAGAGGTCAAATGGGCAACAGATCCGTGGTGGTCCAAAACACACACTGAGGGTCACTAGTGTCTTCATAAGAGGTCAACTTTATTTGTGAGGGAATCCAACACCGGAAAATAATTTGAAATCTTTGCTTTACACGGCAGATTAATAGAGAAACACGTATCTGGCAGGTGAAAAAATAGTGGGTTGGTCATGGGTTGTTTGTGAGTCAGTCAGCTGTGTGACAGTGAGGCTAACAGCCGCTCTGCAGGACAGGTCTCCACCTGTGACTTTGATATTAGAGCAGTGCAGAACAAAGACTGACCTAGACACATAGGAAAGGGCAGGGAGAAAGACATTAAAAACACTAAAGTTTTGATGTTCCTGGAACAATATGGCATTCTGGAATTCCAGGAAGTTGAAGGAATCAGATCGTCTTGAAGAGACGAGGATGCAAAGTCAGTTTCCTGAGAGGATGTGCATCTCTGAAAAAGAGGGAAATGTGATTTGGGTCTAGATAATCCTACAGGTTTGATGTTTTCTCTCTTGTTTTTTTCCCCTCTTATCTCCAAGTCAAACTAAAATTTGCATTCACACTTTTTTGCAGAAATGTGACTATAACATTCATCCACAGTTGCAGATAAAGCTGCATGCTTGATGTTTCCCGTGGCAACAGTTGAGCAACAACTGAGGGCCAGCGTTGATGAGAGACAGGCTGTCAGTTTCCTTTCCTCAGCTTTCCCGGTGGCTCTGACATTGTGTTGGGTGGTCTTGTTATGACACTTTTACATATAAAGGGATTGGATTGCCTCAGCTTTGTCACTGTCACAAGTGATTAACGCACACTACTTGTGTGATGTTTACACCCTGAACACAATGCGTCACTTTGTTGGATTGCAAAGTCCCTGGATAATTTTTGATTATTTGTCCAGCCAAAACAATTGTCGACGACCTAATGCACGGACTGTGAATGGGGGTCGTGGTGGGGACTTGTACAGGAAGATGTGTGGGAGCACAAAGTAGTTGGGGGACCACTGAGCCACACAGGGCTCACCTCAAAAGACACACAACTGTTTCCTGTTTCTTCTGGAACAATGGCTGCTCATCGTAAGTCATTGCTGTCACTAACGGTACAGACCAGGGCACAGCTGCTATGTTGATGAAAGTCACATTTTTAAGCTTGAGTTTTCTTAAACATTTATTAAACATTTTTATTTTCATTATTTTTACCATTATTTTATTCCTGATGATGAAAGAGCCTGTGTACTGTCTGCATTTGGATTGTTACTATGTTGTATTCAGGGCTGGGTTTGCATCCACTTATATGGCTTTTTACTGTACATTCACATCCCATTGTTTTACTTCATTGTTAGAAGTAAAATCATGGTAAAATAATGAAAATAAAGCAGTTATAATGATGAAAATTAAACTGGTGCATAAGTTAGCATCCTTTGGTAAAGTAATAAATATAATAAAAGTAATAAAGTCATTTAAAAAATTACTTAAGTTATTTTCTGATTTAGGAACATTTGTACAAGGTGATTTTTAACTTTTTCTCAAATTATGTTGATGAAAGTAAATTTTTGTTTTACTCTTTTTTAATAAAAAAAAGTGGATGCAGGTAATAAAATCAAAAGTACCTGTACTTTAAGTACAGCAGTGCAGCTTAATTTTACCAGGCTACCATGAGCTCAGGGCGCTTATGGGAGCTAAACATATGGGAGCAGCATGTGAATAGATGGTTTTCGGTGTGTTGGCCTGACTTGAGAGAAAAATGAAAGTATAAGATGTGAAACACTAATCGAACTGTAAATTCAGTAAATTTTGTGGTTGTGAAAGGTCACGCAGTTCACCTTGGACACCTTTGTCTGGAATTCCTGTGTCATATTTCACACATGACTCTGGGCACCAGCAAAAAGAGTTTTACTGCTGAGATTTGTGTGAACATATTACATTTCACAGCAAAAGATATTTCAAATGTCATGAAGCTGGGTTCTGCTCTGTGTGTATATACAGTATGTGTGTGTTTTGCTTCATTATCTCTGGGTGGATTCTGATCCTTTTTTCTGGCAGGGATGATGAATTTTGTTCTCCTTAAAAACAATGAAAGCCAACGCCACAGTTTCTGACTGCCCGTGACCTGAATCCCTGAAGCCGAACACTGTCCACATGAATTGTAGCACTTGTGGTCCTGGATCGGAATTTATTTTAAGTGTGATCGCCTTTGCGCCAAAGTTAACATCATTTACTCTTACTTAAATGAAAACGTTCTAACAATTACCTCATCCACTCTGACACTCGTAGTACCAGTCTGATGTCAGGTGTCAGGTGCCACCAGGCAGGTGTGTTTATAGTTTCACAGCATAAAGCTGTCATAGCGTAGACATTTAAAAATGCCTACAAGGTGATTGTCGGACACATTTTTACTCGTTTCACTTCCCCTATGAAAAGGCCAAGCGTAAAGGAATTACAGGGTACAGACATGTCCAAATACCCCCATCATCACCGTAGGCTCCGGTTGTCAGGTCATGTTAGTGTCAGCACCCCCGACCAAACACATCTGTCCCCCTGCATTAAGCTCTGAACGTGACCCCAGGCTTCCCAGGCCCAGGACAGGCCACACCTGGTTTAACCTGTCCACAGAGGTTGACTTTGTTTGGGTGAGGGATGCGGGCAGAGCTGCTGAAAAGTGGGATAAGACTGATTCGTTGGCTCAGTCCCAATGTTTGATTTCATGATCTAGTATTCCTGAGCTAGTGTCTGAAAAAATCAAAGTGCTTATTGTCCGCTTGTTGGACTGTCGTTTGTCCAGGAAATGAACTTTCTACAGAACGAGCCTTTAGAGTTTTAATAACTGTTCTGGAATTTCAGCTGCATTTACAAATCCAAATGTTATATTTGCACTAATGAGTAAAATGTTCTGTCTCTCTGTTTATATGTACAGTAATACAGCCTATATGCTGTATCATATTGCTCACATCTTTTATTCCAGTGATTGTTTTTATCAAACAATCAATTGCACCATCTTCTTACATGATTTTCAATCTCACTCTCAGTTTTATGTCTTTTTTTCTGCCTTTGAGATGAAATAATTCTTCACATTACATTTTCCTTTCTCCCCATGACTGCTGATTGCATTTATATCAGCAGCTCTTCCTCTTACCTTGTCGTCATACCTGTGCTGGACGGGGAAGGAGCTCAGGACAGGTCAGGGTCCATACAAACCGTAGATGTGCTGCTCTCCAGCTGTCCCCCTTCTCGTCTATCCCAGATGTCTGACTGGCTGGACAGTCTCACGGCTGGCTAGAAGAACAGGGTGAGATACAAACATAAGAAAGAGAGAGAGAGATAACAAGGAGGAAGATATAAGGGGACCTGCCAAACATGGAAAACTCTGCTGGTTTGTCGCACTGCAGACTTTTCCGTTTATCTTTTTCAGCTCAGTACAAATGAAATACAAAACCCCATATAAGAGATGATAAGCAGAAATATTTGTTTATGCTTTTCAAGGATAACATATTTCACGAACAAAGAGTATATTGTACACATTGTGTTTATGTAATAACATTGTATTCTGAGATGGCAATCTTTCTTGGAAATCACCACAGAGACAAGGACACATGCACGCTGGAGAAAAACAGAAAGTCGGTTTCTTTTCTTCTCCTGCCCGTTGCGGATCCTTTTCCACATCCTTGAATTAACGCTATGGCGTGTTTGTGCTTTGGATTGGCTCTGCCTATAGAGATGATGAATGTAATCGTGTTGTAAGCCTTATTATCAGTTTCCTTTGGAAAACGTTTCATTAGCTGTTGCTGCCACAGTGTCTCCGGCAAGACAAAAAGAGAAGAACCCAAGAGACACCAGACGTCCACCGTCCTGTCACACTGATGCTCTCTCCTTAACCCAGATCTACCTCTCCTTTGTGTCGCATAAAACACTGCACACACACACACACACACACACACACACACACACACACACACAAAGGCAGACTTTCACTCTCTGTCCCAAGGGCTTTTTCTTTGGAACAATCTATTAAACTGTGAAACACACCTTCAAATTGGCCTTCTGGGAATGATAGCTAGTGCACATTTCATGAAACGTCTGAATTGCTGTTGCTTTATTTATTACAGCAGTCATATGAAAGTGTTTTGCTACGAGCGAAGGTAGTTGTGTGGAAATCTATGTATATGCATATTATAATCGTGCGTAATATGTATGACTGTGTAATGGGGATGTGGGTCACCGGTGTCAGGACAAAAAAATATGGCCTTAAAAATATGTGTGTGCCCATTTTCCTGCAGCTTCTTTCAGATGTTCATTTTTACATTTCATAGTCCTTTCACACAGGAGAGAAAGTCTTCGCAGGGCTGTGGTGTTCAGAAAATTTGCCTGTCAGCTCCCGAAGAAAGCCATTAAAGAAAACACAAGTCGTTCCCTCCTGACTTTTTCCATGTTTGTGATCTAAAAGCTGCAGTGTTGCATGAAACTAAGCAGAGATGCGCAGTCAAAGTAGGATGGCTTATTAAAGCCTTAATCCAGTGTCAGTGAAGCGTCGCTGAGAAGAAGAACGCCCTCTCCCAGATATCAACACTGCAGGTTTTAAGGTTCCTCTGTGGTTTTTGTGATCACCACCATTTTACGACAGTGCATTCTTCATTTGTTGAATCATGTGTTGAAGATTTAACTAGATGCTGGTATCCATGTGAATTTGACCATGTCAGTCCACTCTGGGATCTCTTGTGGCCTTTTAACAAAAGACATTTGATGTCAGAGGTCCCATCAAACCAGATGGACCATCGATGACATTTCAGGTTCAGCACCAGACATGGCAACACGTGGTGGCGAGCTGCTGATGGCATGCTGACATGAAGGTAATGGGAAGGAATGTATTTCTGCTTCTACAATTTCATATGTAAAGCAGATTTGTTTATGGCCACATTCTAAAATATTTTGGGAACTCAGTTTTTATTATTGCAGCACTAGACCAAAGTGCAATAAGACAAATTTATTGTCTTTGAGAAAGTTACACAGTCACTCATAACTAAAAGGAGACTCTTTGTTGGTTAGAGGAAGCTGTCAGGTGACTTTTTGTTTTCCCGTCAGACCTTAGCAACAGTAAGACACGCAGCAGGAAAACAACAGGCTGACATGCAAATGATGTGTATGTGCGGCTCCTTGCAGTAAGCACCATCGTATGCTATTATTACTGCAGTCCATACAGGAAAAAAAGATTCATGTAGCATTACTTCTAAAGCATGGAATATATCATTAGCTAATTTTAGGATAAAGCCCCATTCATTTTGAATAGTTTGGTAGAGATTGGAATGTTTACCATAATGACTTGCAACCAGTCATGCTGACATCGCTACACCATAATGCAGATACAGAAATAATCATGAGAGTTGATATTGTGCAATGACAATATAATACCATATCCATGAAATGTGGGTTCAATTATGATGACTGATGATCTTTGGTTGATGTGAGGCATATGCAAAGCTTTAAAGAAAAGAGTTTCCCAGTTGTGATTAGGACTTGACGTGTTGACGTGAATGTTATTCAAGAGGAAAATAGAAATTACGGTAACTCTGATATGAATGCAGCATTGTGTCATGTTGGCTCCATTCAGACTGGCACATATAAAGAGTCATCTAATTTGTTGCTTGTCCAGGTATCTATGCTACCTACTAATTGTCCAAAGGGGGTCACATGAAAGCAAATGAGTGTGTGATCACACATGGCCATAGAGGAACGGACGTCTACACATCCCTCTAATAACCTTACAGTAGGTTGTCTGTTTTTAAAGACTTTGGAACAACTGCTTTGCCAAAAATTGGCACCATACTATATATACATCCACATAAGCATACAGCAATCTTCTGTACCTTGGCACTCAATATCATTTCTACAGAAGCTTTATCTTTGTGGAAAGTTATAAAAGCCGCATCTGAGTAAAGAAAATTATGACATGACCAAGCAGATTTTAAATGATTGCCTTGAGGGACCCCACACATTGTCAACTTGGAACCAGAAAATGTCACATTCACACACCTCTTTAGAAGACATTCATTAATTTTAAAGCCTAATAAGCAAGAAGTTTATTAAAATCAATATCAAACCTTGAATGTACTTTGTTTCAGTATTTGGTTGTGTGTGTTTTTTTCTTGTTGTTTTTTTAATAAACTTAATTTAATTGTGGTATTTAACATAAAACTCAACATAAACTATTTTAAATCACTCCTGTAGATTCATGGTTCTGTGGAAGAATAAATAAAGATTTAGCAGAAAACTAAACATTTTTTTTTTTTTTTACCAAGATTCAAATCCTCAAAGTGCAGGAAAAAAAATATGATGGTCGACACTGATACATCACTTTAGCTTGAGCTGCTTTATCAGTTGAGGGAAGTCAGGAAACAGCAAGACGGACAGAAGGGAGGTGGACTCAGAAGAATGTTTTGTGATGTACAGATTCCTGAGATCACATGTAGCTGTAAGCGGCGGCCGTGTGTGTGAAAGAGCTCTTTGTCTGCGGCCCAGGTTCCTGGGTTCAGCTAATCAAACGGATTAGAGGCAGCTTTGAAAGTTCGCCCATGGAATTGGCCATCCGCACAAAAACAAACACACTCTAGTGGCTGCAGCTGTCTAGGTGCCTGTTGTTGGTGTTTGTGCGTGTGCGTGTCTGCATATCGCTCAACTGGACTGTTTCTGACACTTTGGACTGTGTGTGTGTGTCTCTTTCAAACGCTGATTAGGAAGCGTATGATTCAACTTCTAGGAGAAAGGAAACAAAGCAGACTGATAATTACACTGTGCTGTTCGTTTTCTGACCTGACACATACGTGCTGTCTCTACTTCTGGCATTTTAATAAAACACAGATCTCGTTATTCTCTGTCCCTTGTGATGCTTTCAAGTGCATCATCTGTTTGTGTTGCTGTGTCAGACCTAATCAGTGGCTAGAATTTGCAGATAAATAATGCTAATTGAAATGTTTCAAGCTGTTTAGGAAAACCTGTTTCATCACATTGATACACTACATTAAGCTCTGAATCACATTAAATTTGAATCAAACACTTGAGGCTGTTGTACCATCTCTAAATAAAGCAGCAATTAAAAATATTCGTACTGTACGACTGCGACTGTGGCTCCTCTGGTCACATGTTGAAGTGTCCTTGAGCAAGACACTGAATCCCTGCTTAGTACCAACCGGTAGTAAAGCACTATATAAGTGCAGACCATGACAGGGTTCATTCACTCGCATGTCTGTGATTTTAAAAAACATTTTGACAGAATCCAGGAGGATTTGTGATTTTTGATTTTCCCATCTGATGGCAGAGGAGCTCAGGCTTATCAGTGAGGATGCAGACACACAACACTGCTCCCAACCTTTAGGGTTTGATTTACTAGCTCTCTGAAATGGATAACACTGACTGTCCACTTGATCTAGTCCATGTGCACATGCGCACACATGTGTAAATGTCTTTGTTTTTTTTGTGTGGCCAAATTTAGTTTCAGTATAATTGCTGTGGGGACATATGTGGCTGGTCCATACAACTTTCAAGCTTAGTTTCAGGGTTACATTAAGGATTGTTTGTGTGTGTGTATGTGTGTGTGTAACTGTGTGTGCATGTTCGTATTTTCTTTCCACTGTGGTGAGTGTTTGCTTTAAGAGGAGAGACGCTCGGTTCGTGGAGGACTCAGGTTACACACTGGACACATACTGGACACCCACAAACACATCACACCAAGTCAGCGTGCAGCACCCACGCTCAAATGCACTCACACACTCACACACACTCACACACACACCAATAACGCCCTGAGCTCCCAGGTGACCAGAAAGCTGCCTGGAAGCGATAATGAATGGTCTGATAAAGTTGGGAGGCCCCTCGAGACACTGAGGAGAACAAACTTTTCACATAAAGGGATCACACCAATGGGAAATGACAACTAAGTCTTTGTTTATTATCACACTGTGACCCTCCCATGGCCACAGAACATTTGATTTGTTTCTGCGATTTTAAAGTTAAGCTAAAAGCTAAACATTTGCTGCTTTTGTTATAACTACTAAAGAAAATTGCTAAATCCTGTCTATGTGTTTTTCATTTGAAAATGTAACTGACTACTGTGCCTGTTTGTAATCAGGGACGGTGGTGATGCTCGGAGCTTTGTGCAATGGGATGATTTATGGTTGATTGCAATTCACAAGGTTTTTTGCCTTGTTTATTTCCAATATATGATGCAACACTGTCATAATCAACAAGATGCAGTTTTCACATGTTCTCCCCTTTCACTTTCTCTCTCTCTCTTTTGCTCTTACTGCATTAGGAAATGTACATGTGTCACTCTGGCTTTCTCCCTGATTTTTTTTTTTTCTGTGTTTACTTTGCATGGATCTCTGGACTGCAGATGTGAATTTTTGTGGTGGATTTATCTATGCAGCTGATGTCTGTCAACGTTACAGAATGCTGAGAGCTACGGTTAAATCGAGAAGACGACTGGATCCAAAACTGCTTTGTGTCCTTGTTTGACTTTGGAGACCATGTACCGTAAACCCCTGGAAGAATACTACAGCAGATTATGTAAAAAGTTTCAACTAGACGAGAGGACTACAAATATGATTAAAGGAAGAAATAGAAATAGAAATAGACATAAATATACTCCATCTCTCCATCCATGTCTCCAAAGACAAACAAGCATGTAAAAAATCAATAATTGAACTTAGAAGGCTGTTGTTGAGTAAATCCTGATGAATATACAGATCTACAATATGCATGAACATACAATGAAACAATCTGCTGTCAGTGATGGAATCTGTAGAAGTATTCAGAGATACCGATGCAGCGCAGTACATTCCACGTGGACTTTAAACACTGTAAAGGCTGCCGCTTTTGAGCTACTCCTGCATCTATTCTCCGTGGATGCCACGGAGTGTTTTGCCCTTTTCTATTCATCTCCCTTTGTTTTCATTCCACACGAGAAATTAGTTCCAAGTTCTTCAGTTACCACTGGCTTTGTCTTCAATCTATCTTCTATCAAAGCTCTCACTAATCCTATGGATGTTCTGAACTGTGCATAACTACACTGATAATTCTAGCAATTATACCAGGAAATTTGTTCCCACTCACTCTGGCTCCTGGATCCCTGTGGTCCCCGTGGCTCTCAGGGCTTTGATGCATCCAGCTGGCATGGCTGAGGGATCTGGGACAGCTGTGATATTTGACCACCCGGATTACAGCAAACTACTCATCATCATCTACAGCCCATCGAGACAAAGAGTTTTCCACTTCAAAACCATTGGAAATTCCTTGCACTTCCCAGCCATCATTTCCACGATTGTTTTATCCTTAAAACTGAGATTTTCTCAAATCCTTGACTTTGTATAACTGCTTCCTGCTGCAGCTCAGTGGTTAATATGACTGATTTGACTGGTAAACCTCATACCTGGCCATTAGGAGCCAAGGAAAGAGTTCTCCTTAATATCCAGTGTGAGAATGTTTAGACGGAGAACTGCATTTGGCAGGCAGACTATGTACCCTCTGTGGACATGGTTCCCTCGATGTGTAGTGTGATTACAGGGCGCTGGGGATCTGAGCGTCCAAAACAGGAAAAGGTTTTCAGCTATAACACACATTCCAAATCTGAAAAGCCTACAGCATGAGAAAAAAAACATGTCATATATTGACGCTGATAGTTCCCTTTGCGCTGCTCAGTTAACCATCTGTCTGTGACTTGAGCTGGTATATACAAAGTGTTGAATCAGAATTTGGAATTGGAAATGTATATAGTTCTTTTCAAACACTGCTAACTTCATCTATCTGTCCAATTAATGGCTTTTGGGCTTTCAAACATCGGCTATGTAAATGGACTATTATGGTCAGAGCTGCCTTGCACACACAGTATGTGTCATCTGATACAGGAGAGTTCATCAAGAAATAACGATTTTGAGATGAAGAAAGTTCACAGTTCACAAATGTCCCATTTTGTATGTTGCTGCTGCAAAATGCATGTAATTTTTCTCCACCAACGCACACAGAAGTTTCAACCCTATCATAAAAAAAATGTATGTTTGTATGCAACTTAACTGCAAATGAGATTGACCCTGGGCCCCTGCTTGGCATGACTGGGAGCCTGGCTGTGCAGACTAGCAGACTCCCGCCTCCGTTGCGTGCAGTCGTGTGAGAAAGCCTAACAGTCAGGGTCCGAATGTCGACCCTAAGGGTAAACTGCAGCCAAATGCCAGACAAACAAAAGCAAAACGAGCAGAAGGCTGCAGTACCATCTCTGTAATGAGCAGCTTTCTCTCCTTCACTCCATCTCCTCATGTCCTCAGCCATTAATGCACTAATTCAACACCAGAACCATTAAATCATTTTGGTTTCTGCCCTTTCCCCCCTATTTGCTGCGTTTCGTTATTTGTACTGAAAACGATGTTTCTCCATTTTGCCAGTTTATACCCTCTCAGGACTCCCATGCGCACAGTTACTGTACTACACAGTCACATGCTGATGAATGTGTGGTTCCACAGGCACCAGCACAGCTGTTATGGTGGTTAATGGCCCATGCCTTCGCCCTGTATCACTGCTCTCTCTTTCACTCTCCCTCTCATTCACACACCACTAAACCAGTGCCAGTTACCCAAGTCAGATTGTGGTTATGAGCTATTCTATGGCAGGACTCCATTCGTTTTGGCTCAGACTATGCCAGTGTGATCCAGCCTTGACAAGCAGCACTGGTTCACTGACCTCTGGATCTGCCAGCTAATGTCTTGTGTTTGCATAATCAACCAGCGCTCCGACGTCACCTGTAACTCAGACTAATCCGGTGATAATAATAAATAACGATTTTCACACATGGTTTAATTAAGCCCAGCTGCTCTTTTAACTGTAGCTGAGTAGTGATGTGTTAAAAAGCAGGATCAGTATGATTCCATGTATAATATAGCTGCGGTGAATTATTAGAGCGGCCAAATCTACAGGTGTCAGCCAGGTAAAACTGAACAACATTGTGTGATGTTCTGCCTCTCTCCGGTCTCAGTTTCTCCCCCTGGTGATGTCCATTCAGATATTTAACTGCCTCGTGTCTTTCTTCCTCCCAGTGTTTTCCTTCAGAGAACTACGCCTGCTCTTTGAGAGCTCTGCTTTCCACTGGCTTTATGAGACCAACAGTAAATTCCTGAGTGTGTCGTGTCTCACAATGGACTCTATCCAGTTTGTGTTTTACTCCACTGAATTCTGCCTCACCCAACACAACTGCCTGGCAAGCACTTGGCCTGGCACACCTTTTCCGTTTGGCTCTTGAAAACCTGGGCCACTAATCATGAGGTGATAATTACTGACTACAGTTGATGAAGTGTGTGCTCATTGTGGTGAAGGAAGCAGGACTCCCCTGCTGCCTCCTTTCCCCAGTAGGCGTGATGGTTTAATGAGCTCAGGGGGCCCAGTATGTTTCACAGACACAGTGGACAGTCAACAAGTGAATAGACAAAAATTATTTGTAGTGCCTATTTTTTTTTTTTTGTATTTATTATTTTTATGTTTGTTTGTTTCATTCCATCAAATTGATCAATCACAAAGAATGACACAAAAAAAGATTGGGGAGTGTATGTGAGAACGCAAATGACTGAAATTGAGAAGACTTTTTCCTGTGAGACCCCTCGTACAAAGTCTGTATTTCGTGCTTGAGCCTGCTGCTCGATTTAAAACGAGCGAATGAAGGTGTTGACGAGGTCCTAACACTTAACCGCCAGCTCCAATATGCTGTAAACACAACATTGTTTCCCGCGGCGTAAATTTCCTATCATGTTGTGCGTCCTGTGTGAGCTGACCCCGCACGTGCGTGTCATTTCCAAAAAAGACAGAAAAACAGGAAAAAAGTATCTTGTTTCTGGCTCAGAACTTTATTTAAATGGGATAATCCTCAGTATAATAGGAGGAAGGCCCCAAGCACCGAGTTCTCTGCACAGTTGTTTTTCTCTGTGAGTGCAACAGCACGTGAGCAGTGGAGATGGAATTGAAGAAATGCAAAAGAACAGAGCCGGACACAGTGACTTGGAGAAGGGAATAATATGACAAGGTAGAGAGTGTGTGTATGCAAGACACTGGATAAAGCAGGCGCTTTGCACATCTGTTAATGATTTTACAGATGTGTGTTGGGGACAGAGAGGGGCGAGTTTCACTTTAATAACAGAAGCTGCATTGTGCTTTGTCTAATTTAGGTGCATTATGTTCTTTTTTGTGACCCAGGAGCTCTAAGCGTTGGCTTGCAAAGCTTACTGAATGGTTATCATCACAGAAAATGAAAAACAACTACATTGATATTGTCTTTTGTTTGTGAACATTTGCACATATGCTAGGTCAGGTTTGGTAAGATGTCCTCATTTTTCCACAAGGCAAAAACTTTTTGTGCCGAAATACACACACACACACACACGCACACACACACACACACATGCACACACACACACACACAAACAAATGCCAGTAATGCCTCAGGGATGTTTTTATCCTTTTGAGCCTGCTGCCACAGCAGTGTGGTAGAGAGGAGTCAAATGTCAGCCCTGAAATGTCTTAACAAGGGGATATGACATTTGAACTTTGCGATTTTGTCATAAGTAAGCACAGTCCACAGCAAGTGTGGGACATATTTGAGCTGTAAAAAAGGTCTGAGCCCGGCTGATGAATCTGCCGAGTCAAAGCTATATACAGTCCAGTCTTAGTCTGCGTTTGAGAAGTGTTTGGTTTGAGAACAATACTGCGCTTAACCCTTAGGGCCAGGACACAATGAGACAATGGTTCACTGTCGGAGGGTGTCATGAAGCTCAGTCTTTGTGGCTGGATGCCCGTCGGTGGCTCCCTGTTCGATTTGACATTTTGAATCAGTTTGTGTTGGCCCCTCTGTGAGCGAGGCGATTCTGATTGGCTAGTATTCAACACCAGTACACATGTAGTGTTGTTTAAACTTCTTATCAGACATATTCTTGGTTAGAAGAATACAAAAGATGATAACAGGAAGCCAACAAAAGGGGAAGGTTAAACAGCATCTGTGGTGAGGCAGAGATGTGTGAAATTGGTAAGCCAACATGCCTTTATTTATGGTTTGTTTGTTTGTGGTCCCTGGTCTTCTGCTTCCTCTTTCATGCAAGCACTGAACATGCAGTGCGACACACTCATTCGCCATCATCTTTGTGCTGTGATCCAGCAGTCGGTATTCTTCTGTTCTTTGACTTTGTCTTGGTGTGCCACAGCCCCGAGACTGGAGGAAGAGGCTGTGAAATGGTATTTCACCATCAACGGACTTGAAGTCTGCGTCTCTTTACCACAGAGTGTAGACGGGAGCAGAAAAGGGAAGGGATAAATGAAAGGAGCGTAGACTGGGAGGCAAAGACTGGGGTGGAAGGTGAAAGAAGCTGAGCGGAGGGAGGTGGGAGGGAAGTAGAGGATTTAGAGAGTGATGGAACGGAGCGGTTGAAGGGTTCATGGGTTCGGGTCTGATAGCTCGATGTGCCTCACTGATTACAGTCTGCCCTCGGTCCAGACACTCGTCCCCCTATTCTAACTTCAGCATTCACAAGAACTTTCCCACCGGGAAAGACAGGGCCCCATTTAAGGAGCATTTTGTTGCTATTTGGTGTTTGTTGTATGAGTGTGTGGGAGGGACAGACTGGTGAAGAACTGGTTTCCTTACTCCACCAATTCAATAGTTCCCACTTGGGTAGTCACTGCTCCTACACATATGGGCGTTAATGTATGTCGAGGCACAGGTAGCTTGTGTGTTTGTCATCATTTGTCATTATGAATTTCCAAACTAAAGTAGTAAAGTTTGTGCTTTTACATCACTCACGTTGAAGGTCAGGTTTAGGCCTGTCTGGGACTGTCCAGCAAAAATTGACAAAAAATGTCTTTCTATCCAAACCAACCGTGAAGCTCATCATTCAGAATGAGACTGAGCTGTAACAAAAATGCACTTCATAGTTCCTCATAGGATGCTTCAACATTTCCATTTCACCCCCTGGATAGTAGCTGGTTTTGCCACCTTCTCACTTGCCTGATGCAGGACCATTTAAAACACAGCACAAAAATACAGTTGATGTGAATTGGAGGAGAATTCACATTGTGTGGTAAACCATAATTTAGAGATATTTATTTTCTTTGTATACAAATCTTGGGCGGTTACACAGTGCTGGAATGGTTACTGAAGCACTGCTGCCTCACAGCTAGAAGGTCCACGGATCGAATCTGCCTTTCTGCACCGAGTTTGCGTGTTGTCCCCTTGGTTGTGTGGGTTTCCTCTCGGCACTCTGGCTTCCTTCCACAGTCACAAGACAAGGTGTGTTAGCTTAACCAGTGACTCTGGGTCACACTCTTCAGTCCCTCACAACCCTGAACAGGAAAAGTGGTAACAGATAAACACTTATGGATGGAGTTATAGCTAGATATTTGTATCTAACAACCTCAATGTGCAAAAAACAGTTTTAACTTCAACTCACAACTTTTAAATTTAAGACGATAAAAGAAGATAGATGCCAAGTCAATTTGCGTTTTGCATGAAAAGAGGGTGGTAGATGCTGTCTTTTCTTTCCCACAAAGTATATTTGTCTTCCAGAGAAAAAGCTGTGGGACCAGTGTGGAGAATAGGAAAAGAAATATGTGTATGAACATATGGGCACAAAACACACTTGAAAAAAACAAACAGTCCTGTAATTTTTGAAAAACGCAGTACTTCAACCTGTGTGTGTGTGTGTGTGTGTGTGTGTGAGTGCATGCTTATGTGCTAGTATGGTCCAACATATGTGCTGATGTTACGCTTTTATGTTTATTGGCACAGGTGCATGCTGCAACATAGTCCGCGGCTTTGAAGATGCCAGGCCGGGAAGTAGGGAGAAGTAGGAGGGGTTCTGATGAAAGAGAAGTCCAGAGAAGAGGAGCAGTGAAAGGTGGAGGTGAATTACTCGCACCAGATGGAACCGATAAGTGGTTCTGGTATCCAGGGCTGCTGCACCTTGTATCACCATCTACAGTCAGTAATGTGTCCTACAGTGGTTCTGATTGGACTATGGCTCTGTTGTACGAGCCTGATGCTGAGGAACCTTCTGAATTAAACTGCGTAAAGGAACTCCCCGTGGGTTTAGGTAGACGAAAAGCTGGGGAGTTTCTGGAGCCACAGTGTCATTACTGCCCGAAAACCCTATTAGAATGTGCAGCTGGGGCTATAATCAAAATCACATAACTTTCTTCGAGATTCAGCTTTCCTTCCAGCGTGTCAGTATTTATAGCACTCTTACTGTGTTCTTTGTAAATCTTGAAATACAGCCCAAGACCTTTCAGCCCGGGGAGGTCTGTTGCAGTCGGTGTCTAGCACCGGGAAGTGACTGGGTGTGACACAGGAAGTCCCATTTTAGTCTTTGGTTTGTGCTAAATTGTGCTGTTTGAAAATACCTCAGCCTCCAAGGACTACAGTCAGGAAGCCCTGCAGACCAGTTCCACCAAAAATTGGCCATTTTTTATCACATTTATGTCAGAATATTAGCAGGAAGTGTTATGTTAATACCAACTTTAAAGGTGTTGCAGTGTGGCAGCAGGGACATGCTTCCATCCTTTATGTGTGTGTGGGTTTGTCGTTTGTGGATCTATAAATAACAGTCTCACAATATGAGGGTAATGAGCTGTTTAGGCCTGTGGTGACATAAACTAGAATACTGTGATGTAAGCCACAACATTCACTGGAACTTTTTTTTCTTGATAATTTTTTAATTTCTCCCGCAGCCTCCCGGGGGTATTTGAGTGATGGTGTCTTTGTGGTGAATTTTATCACAGCAATGGCTCCTGGCACCAGCCAGTGTGGCCTCTGCTGGGTTTCTTGGTTTTCGTTTATACCTAATTGCTCACCACATGTGTGACAAATGACGCCAAATGCCACAATAGAGAGAATTCCTGCTTAGCTCAGATTTATGAGCTCCAGAGAAACAGTTGGCCTTATTTATAGAAACCTTTTACTAGACCTGGCCCAGAGAAGTGCGGAGTGACTGGACCGAGTGCCAATACATACTGTGGCACATGTGATGCATTAAATGTGGAGGGATACTTCAATCAGGTGTGCGTGGAGCAGCAGGTTGACATACAGTATGCTGTGTATTAGTAAGTGAAGAAAATAACATATTTCAAAACTAGAACTGTTAACCCTTCTATATTCAATAGGCTTTACTGGAGTATAGTGCTGAGATATGCTGTATATTGGGGATGAGTTCTAAAGGTTAGGGCCACAGAGGTGCTGAAAGCCTCTTCTAGCTTTCATTAATCGAGGGACTGAGCACAACCTGGTCAGCCTGTGTCAGGGCCACACAGAGAGTCAGGCAACAATTCACACTGAAAATTCACACCTACAGGAAATTTAGAGTCAGTCACCAATAAAGCCAAACCCATGCAGCACCGGGATGAAACTAACGCTTAACGCTCCTAGTACAGTTTAACAACAACTGCAGGACATCCTCAGTAATTTGTATCATTCTCTTTATAATATTCAGCTGTTGTTTATCATGAAAATTAAAGGTTTGAGGCATTCTTACAATCATGTCATAGGCATCTAACACAGTGCAACACAAAATAAGGAAAATGGCCAAACCAACCAACCATGGCTGGTCATTAGCTAGACTCTGCCTTAGTAGGTGTCTCTGCGGTGATGAAAGTGAATAATATTACCTCTGAAAGCTAAAAGACGATTTGACAGGAGACATCTGAATATTCATTTGCAGGAAAAACAAACAAGAAAGCAATGCTAAGAAAGACTACTTGCGGTTCTGTGCACAGATTTACACCTTTTTTTTTAATAGACACCACGCTGGAGAAGTGGTTAGGGCTGCTGTGAGCAAACATGCATATGTTTGGTTACTTGGTGGCTTTGTCTGTAGATCATATTTTAGCTGTAGAGTGACAGAAACACAGCTTTCTGACTTTTCTTTTTTTGTGTGTGTCTGTGTTACAGCAAAATGACAGCGAAGGAGACGAAAGGGGGAGACATATGGAGCTTAAACACATCTACACAAAAATCCACAGTGAATTATTTAGACTTAGGTTGCTTCGTCCGTTAATGTTCTCTAACTTCAGTAATTCTTTCATTAGCTGCATGTTCCTGTCTGCAGCCTTTCGTTAGCGACAGTTGGAGAAAGACGATTTAGAACCTTTTTTTTTTTCCTGACATTTGGAAACCTGCTTTTCCATGTGAATGAGAATAATCAGCTTTTCTGAGAATGCCAGTCGTAACCTAGTCACTTACATCCATGTAAACACTTGTGTTGGTCCTGACATAGACCTGTCTGGGGTGGGCCTTGCCCAATCACACCAGAGATGACTCCAGTTCCTTCCAACCCTGAACAGGATAAGGAGGCACAGATGATGGATGAATGCAGGGATGGGAAACCAAATACTCACATTAGTTACAAATCAGACACATGAATTCATCATTCATCACAAACACACAACTACAGTAAGTGTCTGATTAAATCTAATTCTAACCTTAACTTTAAAACCAGGTCTTTACCTCCACACTGTGCTTTGAACTGGTGAGAACACAGAAAACAGAAAAGCACACTCTCGCCTCTTAATGGTGTGTGTGTGGCATAAAAAATGTGCTTGTAAATTATTCAAATCCCAAATACAGAGGTTGGATGCTGCCAGCCAACAACTTACGACTCCGTCTGTCCATTATCTGTCCATTAATGCTCCTTATTACCCACTTTACTGTAAACGTAGCCTGAAGTTAAGCTTTATAGTCTCCGGAGAAGCAAGTAGGGAACACATAATCTTTGTCCGCATAGACAATAAAAGATCGGATCAATGCTGCTGATTATAACATGGCAGGAAGAACCTTGGGCCTAATGCAGTGTTTGAACTGCAGGCCGCTGCGTTTGATGCTGCTCCCCTGACTCCTCAGCTTCCTCAGGTATGCAGACCAGGGGGTCCTGGCATCTGCATTTTGAGACTGCAGCCCAGATGCACTGTACTTTATTACAAGTCTGCTCTGCACGGCTCGCGAGGAATAAGAATGAAAGGAGTAAGGAAAGGACGCTTGGATACAGTTTAGCCATTTTAATTTTCAGTGCGTGAACTCAACTAAATGGATTGTCCATGTTTCATGAATAGTAGATATGTGATGAAGTGATGCAGTTATTGCGCTCAATTTCCACTTTCCTGATGAGGAGTTTACTGGAGCGATGACTTGTGGTACAGAAAATAAACACACTCAGCATCCCATTTCCCTCTGAATGCTCAGAAAGTCCTTCATAAAACCCATAAATGTCGTCGACAGCCGGCTGCTGTATGCTTTTTTTTTTTTTATTAAACAATGCTAGTAAATGTTTGTTTGTAGTATGTGTGTGTTCTGGGATTGCTGTGTGGGTGGTGAGGGTCAGACAGGGAAACAAATTACACAAAGTGATGCCAATTCCACCGGTGTGATAAAAGCCTTTCTCACAGTCCAAGATCACGGCAAGTCCCTCCTGGCCTGGAGCTCCTGCCAAATGTTCTTTTCTTCGTTCTTCTCTGACAGTGGTGTTTATGAATCATAAACTCAACACACAGGCGGAGAAACAGGACTGTGAAGCTCTGTGGACAAGCACTTATTGTGCTCCCTTTGTCCCTACAGTAGAAATTGTAGAAATCAGTAGAACAGTAGAAATAAGTTCGAGCATCTGCGGCTGTTTGATGAATAATGTGCTGAAAATTGTTTCTTCAACCAACAACTTTTAGTTTAGTTCATGATTTGTATGTTAATTTAATTTAATATTAATTTTGGATCTCCTGGAACTATGTGACATACTGTACAGGGATGACAGACAGAAACTCCTATGGTCTTCACTAGGATTCCTCTGTTTTCTCCCTGAATTGGGCATTCCTCTGTGTTTTCCTTTGCTCCCATTAAGGCCATAAGTTACTTATCGTGACATAACGTGGTTGTTTTGAAGTCCTTTTAGATTGCAACTTTGGTTAAGGGCTGTAAAAATAAACCAAGCTTGGCATGACTAAAATAATGGACATTGATGATGTGAGAGAAATGCCAGAAACACATTTTTATAATCTTGTTGCAGCGAATAGTGGTTCACTTTTATTTCATCAACAACTTTTGCCTAATTAATATTTAGTCACACTAGTGACAAAGCTCAAACATCAACGGCAGTTGGACTCTTAAAGACTACCTCAACAACTGTTTTGGAATTTTCATTAACTATTAATCCTTTAACATACATACATTATTAATCTGTGGGGTTGAAATGTCCAGTTTTGAGCTTTGAAATTTGGACTGATCTGAATTTACAAGCATTAATTATTAACTGTTTATTATCATCATTATGTATTATCGTGTATATTATCTCCCAGGTCTTCAAGTTAATATATGTGTCCGCAGTTTCGCTTTATAACTAAATATGTGTAAAGTTATTGATAATGTTCTGGTAACTGATAACACTGCTGAACTCAGAACATGGTAAGTAGGATACCAGTGGAACATGAACATATTAGCGTTGTCATGTACCGACCTCCCAGAACTGTATACCAAACTATTTTAAAACAATGATGTTCTTGTGAAGCTCCATTCAGAGCTTTTTTCAAGCTCATTTGGTTATGTATATTTTTGCATATGTTCATCATGTATTTCTATTTTGAATTTGAGAACTTGTTTCTCTCACTTTCTGCGCTGAAAGAAATTTAACCATTAATCGTTTAGGCTCTTTTTGTGTTTTGGAGACTGAAAGTAAGTGGCTGGGTGTTTGGACTTTTGTTGTTTTTGATTGACACACCAAAGGGTTTTTTCAGTTAAAGACTTTCTACACAGAGCAGCCAGGAGAAACCAGTTGGCACCAGTCACTGATGCTGTGGAGAAGTGGAAGCTGATTGTGACTCTCAGTGCTCGGTCTTTGGAAGGGGCTGATTTGGACCAAGTCCGAGTGTTTGAGAGGGTGGTGACACTGGCACTGATAGCAGTTAACATACTACAGAATCAGCTTAGAATAGGGGCAAGGCTGAGGTTTGAGGGTTGTGCCGGTTGGCCTCAAGAATTAAATTCCTTTATTATGATGAAGTGACGAAGGAGGAAGTAGAGAGTGAGTGGGCAGGCAACAGAGAAAAATGACCAGCAGTGTGCATGATGTCCTGCTAGGGGGGCGAGGAGAGGAAGGGGACGACCGAGACCCATCAGGATGAGTGATATTCAAGGTTATGGGCCGGGAAAGGCACTGATGGCTTTAGTGTGGTGAGTTTATTACTCGTTTACGTGTTGACCTCACGTGAACTATTAACAACCTTACCACCCCAGTGGGACACACAAACACACACTGACATGCACACACGTTGTAAGATTGATTAGCTCGTTCCTGTTGTTTTCAGCACGAGCCACTGGAAAGAGAACAAACACAAGAACACATGGCTGCAGATAAGGAAAGGATAACACAAGCTGCTATCAGTAGAATTTTTTTTTACTAAATACTATTTATTTGATTGATTTTTTTTTTGTATTCAGGTGATAACACAATCAAAAATGACGTGAGAACAGTTTAAGTTTATACACAACTGTTCTGTAGTAGGAAACTACATTAGAAAAACATTATGGCCACGACTTTTTCCACCTCATCACCCACTTAAGTCACAGCAAAAATCCTAAACCTGCTGACCCAGAATGGGCCAAATGCTGTGGAAACCTGTTTCAAGTCTTTCCAAATACCAATAATCCTTCATCATGTGTGTCTATTTTGCTGTTGGAAACGTTTCAGAGAGAGGAGGGGGGGGGAGGTAAAGACCACGTCTTACACACATGGAGAAAGTTATGCCCCTTCACACACCCTGCAGCACTATCATAAGACATGTCAGGCTGGTGTGGGAGTGTCTGTGAAAACACACATCCTGTACACTACATACCAGTCTGAGCCATGGATTCAGGTTGCCTGAGATCCCCTAATATTTATCCACACAATATACTTAGAATCAAAGATTTGCTTTTGTTGTTACAGTGAGAACACTTTAACATTTTCTTGTTTAAGGCTGGGGATAAAAAGTGGCCAGCAGCAACTAATTAATTTATATTTTGCTGAACCCGAAAGATGTTAGTCATTTTGTAATATATAAACAGATGAATGAGAACATTTTTTCTCACAGGGAAGAGTCACATTTTAAAAATTAAGAATTAATATTACTAAACCCTTACTGGTCTCATTGTTTTTTAATCTGAATAAACTTAAGCAGGTGGCAGTTGACATCATTAGTCTAAATTACAACCTTATCGTTTGGTGCATAAATAAAAAGCTTGACACTGGGATCTGTGTTCAACAAATCTCCAGTATGTTGAGCCAACATATTACACTAATGACTTCATGTGATTTCAGTGAAAAGGTTCCTTCACTCATCTGCATTTATCATTATTCTAAGGTTGGTAAAGTAACAGCTGCATACAGAGCATGCCTTGTACTGCAATAATGGAGCATGTTTTCCCTCTGCCAACTCTTGCAAAGCTTAAGCGATGTGTGTCTGCCTGTGCATGTGCACACACTTGCATGAGTACACATGTGCCTGCTTATGCCTTTCCCTGCCTGCACGTGCACGTGTGCCTTTGTTTGTGCTTGCCGGTGTGTGCTGCCATCACTCAGCCTTCAGCTGGGCAAACCTGGGCGATTGCGTCACAGTCAGAAAAGAGCAGCCCTGGCCAGTAAACTAGCCTTTAATTGCTGTGCAACTGAGAACACATTGCTGAGGAAACAAGGGCCTCATTGTGAGTGTGTGTTCGTCTCAGCACACCTCATATTTTCTGCCGACTGACTGCCGACCCCCACCAGCTCATGTGCAGCATTCACAATAAAAAGCAAAACCAGCAAATTATGTAGTGAGTGTTTGCATGCACACTCGCATGCAGACGTGATTACCATCAGCGTCTACACTTCCACGTGCTGACGTATCCCAACAACGAGTCACGCTCCTGTGTGTTACAGTATTTAAGTACCGACGATTGATGGGAAGACTTCTACTACTGGAGGACGGAATACAACATTGTGCTTTTGTGTTTCTCTCTGAAAGATGCGGATGCATGATGAGGTTGTAAAAATTGGTGACATTGAAACATGTGCATGCGTGCTTGTGTCTCACGATAGATCGTGATTGGGTGGTGGTGGTCGGGCTATGATGCAAACCAGATGTAGACTGGATGCAAACCATCGTACCCACTTGAGGGGGAATGAACCCTGTGCTTTTGTGTGTGTTGGTGCATGCAGCAATCAGCACTGACTGCAAACCCAACGTAATTTTGCATTTACCAACCCCGTTTGGCAGAGTGTGGCTTCTGGGCTGCTTGAAATGAACTCATGCTTCAGATCAATGACCCATAAATCATGTAGACTTTATTTAGCCACAGCTGTCAAAGAACTCAGTGGAACGAGTTCAATGACAAATAAAGTATAGTAGCATTTAGTAATTCTGTTTTACCTTTAAAACCTTCAGGCCTACATTTATTACAATGCCGCTGATATAGAGATGAGATTGCTGAATGTTAATACGATTTATTTTAAAGCCATTTTGTTGCAGAGGGGCACCTGATAAAAAAATATATGTAATCCTAAAAGCAGTTTTAAAAAAAAACTGACTGCTAAACCCTTAAATTCTCTGGGAAACTTCTGAACTAGGAAAATATAATCAGCCCAAGGGTCCACAGAGCTCATCTGTCAGCACTGATAGCACAGACATGAGTGTGTACAATGCTACATGTGTATAGGAGCACCAATCCAATTTCCATTCTCTACAAATTAATGTATCCTGTCTTGATTTTATTTTTGGAAAACACTGTTGGAAGAGGAAGAATAGGCTTATTCAACTCATGAAAAGCATGGCGTGAATGAACTGGGATAGATGCAAGCAAACTCATGTGGAACAGATTTATCAATATACGAACACTGAGTCTGTTTAGTGTATGTAGCTTTAATTTAGTGGCTCTTCCCAGGCCTCAGCACCCTCTTTGAAAACACGTCTGTTTTGCTGTGTGACCACTTCCCTGCTGGACATCTCCAACCACTGATGAAAATATACTGTAGAGAGCAGTAAAATTATATTCTTAAGACATGGGCTGTGCAGCGATTTATCATAAAGTTGCTTCATATTTGTACTGGAGCAGATTTCTTCTTACTTGGTGTTGGTGATCAACAAATGCACATGGGCTTGAGGTTATCAGTGGGAGCAAATGTATCACATGATACAGCTGGAGCACAATCTGCCAAACAAGAACATTAACACAAGATTGTAAGCTGCCAGTTTTTCTGAGTTATAATATTTTTTATGTAAAAACGAACTAATTCCTGCATTATCCTCTGTTAGAGTCAGGGGAACCAAACACTATCGGTAAATACTCTATACATATGGTCAGTTCAGCCCATAAGTATAAAAACAAGGAGTCATATTTCCCAAATCCTTAGCGTGAAAGTATAACGATGCATCATAAGACGTCTGTCAAACAACATCCAAAAGAAAAATGATCACGGCCAGTACAAGGGAAAGATTACGAAATATAATGGCCCAGCCTTCTGGCTCAAAGCAGCAGCTCAATTAATTTTAATTTCTTCACTATAATATGTTCTTGTATTAGAAATGGCCAATAACACACATTTAATTATCCTAGTTGTATAACAAGATGGTTTGTCTGTTTTCAAAAATACAGCGAGTCTGTCATGGCAGAACTTGAACGTCTTGTTTGCCACAGCGTCGGAAACTAAAATCAACCGTTCAAACTAGGAGCTACGCACATAAGTAGACGACAACCACCTTTCTCATCTCTCCTGGATACAGCGTATTTTGGTCGTCAGCTCACCCTGACACTGGGTTACAGCAGCAGCAGCAGTGGTCACGTCCAAGATGTTCACCCCCCGTATGCCGTTATTTGAAGACCTGGACAGACAGCAAACACTGGCACACAGCTGACACGGAGTCACAACCACACGGAGAAGAGCTTTGGGACTTGTACGAAATGCCTTTCTATTCTCATGCCTAGATTTTTATGAGTTCATATCCTCCTGATGCTATTGTGGAAAGAGAAGCTGTTTCCAGCACAGGAAAAGCCCTTTGACCCCTGTGAAAATTGTGTTTGTCCTCCCTATTTGAGTGTCTGTAATGGCTCAATGTGTTGTGTGAAAAAACACACTCCCAATTAAGAATAGTGGTTTTTCCTGCTAACTCTGGGTCTATGTCTTTAAAAAACATTTAACAGAGATAAAGTTTCAGTTTTCTTTTGAATTGAAGATACAGTGTGTCTCATATGTTCTTATGACTTTTAGTTTCATTAAAGGGAAATTGTACAGTGCCATCTCCAATCCAATACACACGTGTACTTGCCCTCAACACTGGGTCCTAACTGCCCACAGAGTGGAGACTGTGGGTCATTATCACCATCTATTGTGAACTGCTGTAGATCGAGACCTGATTTTACTACAAATGTTGCATGTTATCAAGTTGGTTTTAAGGTTGTTGGTGGAAAGTCGCTCCAGTTAGGGGTTAAAACTGCAAGTTTCTTCTTTGCAGCTAAGTTAGTAATAAATTAGGGAGCTTGTTTTTGCTCTCTGTGGTTATACATAAATTACACTTTTTGAATATTTGCTCTTTATTAGAAGCTTTATCTTTGGCACTTGTGCACATGAATGCACTTTGTGTACACATGTGCAACAACTGTTGTTGTTTTGCCTTGGGGATCGAAAAATAAATGACAGTTATTCTCATTGTCTTCATTTCTTTATGAGGACTGGGACGCTTTCCCAGGCCACTACTGTATGAAAGGATTGAGTGTTCCTCTCACTGCTGAATAGCTGATGTCACCTAACTGGAATCCATCAGTTTTCACTTTGTCTGCGTCCCTGTGTCAAAATCTAAAAAAAGGACATCCTGTAAAAATCCTAGCGACAGATAGCTAACGATTGGGATGGTTCATGGCGGGGTTACGGCAATGAAACTAATTGAGTGGTGTCCTGTTTCACTGTTTCACTGGGTTTAATAACTTTTTTCCTCATCACTGCATAACTTTGTGCAGAAACACAAGTGGGAGCTGCAGAGAAAGACTGAAATCATGCTGTATGTCACTGGGAGCAGGATACACTAAATCCTCAGTCCAAAATATATAAAGATGAGGAAATTGCACATTGGACAGTTTAATATTTCTGGCCACTGCTACTGACTATTACTATTCACTTTATTAGTCAGTGCTCAAGAGATTACAAACAATAAATAAATGAATAGCTTTCTTCTCATATTTCATTTCAATGCGTGGAATCAGTCGAAGGCAACAGACAAATATTTTATAGTTACACATAGACATACACATGACCTATAGCCACCAAAACCTGTTTAATTATTTAATTATTTATTCAAGTTAATATTTGCATTTATTGTTAATAAGTTATATACATTATGTTAATTTTTATTAACAACAATGGATAAGATGCTTTTCAATGTCAACTGAGTACAACATACAGCTAATATTTGATACTATTAAAAGACAAAAAAAATAAAAAAATTAATCCACATTAGTGTCTAGTTTTATTTACATATGTGCTGCATGGAATATTTGTTCACTTTATAAGCACATTTTGTGTGTGGTCATAAACAGAAATTTGAAGATATCTCCTGCTTTTCCTTAACATCTGGACAGTGTGCTGAGACAGACATCTGCTTAAAAATATGCCAGTCATTTCGGTGAAAAATGGTATTTCAGTGCAGTGTTGGCTGCCAGAATAGACACAAAGTTAGAATAGTTTCCTTTTCACTGTCGCTCTGTTTTTGTAAGGTGACGGTTTCTGGTAATGGGGTGGGATGAATCTCTAACAGGCTGGAAAACACTTCAGCAGATTCATACATTGAATATCTTTGAGCATTACATTTAGATGGAGGACAACTGTAATAAACTATAAAATAAAACTAAAGAAGAATCATTTTTAACAATGCTGCTTTAGGGTTTTGCTTGTCTCTCGTTCATCAGTGTCGCTTGATAGATTCAACATCTCTACAGCCCTTAGGTCCAGAATATTTGTCTAACTTAACTCTTCTTTTTCTTCCACTTATGTGACACATCTCTTTACATTCCCTGAAACTGTTTTTTTTACACTGACCTGTAAATGAAGAGTAAACTGAGTTGGGTAAATGGTGCATAGTCCACACACAGGTGAGAAGGACACTAAAAACCACCCACCCCAACAAAAAGGGCAATTCATTCCTTCTCTGGATAGAAATCAAGCATTAATATTCATTAATGTTGGTTCTACCTGACTGCTTACATATAAAAACACAAATATTATTAAACTAAGATCCTAACAGTGGTTATTTTGCCATTTTGGTCTTACCAGAATTTTCAGATAAAAAAATGTAATATTACAATACTGACAAACACTTTGTGCAGAACATCGTTTTTAAATTAACTTTACTAACCAGCTGCTGTCATCAAAAGTGGAAAAAAATGTCATCTAAACAATTTCACAGCATCGACTTTTACGTAACCAGAAATCAAGCAGTTTTCTTTACAGTTGTGTTGCCACTAACAAATACACACAATATAAAAGCTGTTATAAAAGCTTATTTCCGACCTATTCCAGACGGACAGACTTGCTTCACTTTTCTGTTTTTTTGTATCAGCCGAAACTAACCCCCAAAATGTCAGTGAGGCGCTAATGTTGCCTTATTATAAAGACTGAATTGCTCTTAATTTTCAGGCGAAACATTCAGAACGACGCGGGAGGCAATTACGCATGAATTCAAGAACGATAAAAGTGATGATGGAAGTGCAGTAAGACATAAGCAGGGGGTTGGGGGTGTGAATCACAACTGAAGCTGTGGCTGCGATTTTTAATGACTGACCGCGGTGAAGCAAGGAGGAGGTCCATTGTGTCCGGACCTGCAGCGTCTTAACCGGCTGCAGCCACAGCCCCTCACATGGCCCTGCACGCTGGGACTGCACTTTGATGTACAACTGCCCCCAGAGCAGATGGAGAAAGAAAGGGAGAGGGTAAAGAAATAAAATCGTTAAGGGATTAATGGGACAAAAATGTGGAGGTGGTTAGAGATTGGAGACAGAAAGTGGGCCGATGAGGAGAGGGCATGTGAAAGCGGAATTTCTCTTAATAACCTGATTTGAATTCTGTGTGTGATTATATTGTGTTTGTATCTGAAAGAGTAGAGGAAAACAGTGACTGTGTGGAGCAGGCAGCCTCCCCCTAGTGCAACGCTGCCAGGCTGGAGTTGGGGTGGGATATGCAAATGCAGGCTGACTGTCTGCCTGCCCCTTCAGAGGCAGGAGAGCAGCACGCTGCTTCTTACACACACACCCTCACTTGCGCAGAGTACAGAGGACTTTGAGGGCCGAGCCTCGTTCGCGGGTCTCACACGCTTGTGTATGCGTGTACATGGAACTGAAGCTTTCCTAGAGACACAGCTCACACACTCTCTTCCCTCCTTCTCTCTCGTGTCCTTCTCTCCTCTTTTCCTCTCTCCTCCTCCTCCTCCAGCGCACCTTTGTGTTGTCTCCTTGCCCCTTTTCTTCCTCCTTTTTCACGTTCCTCTTCAGCCTCACTGGTTTTCCCCCCCTGCTCTGTCCTAAGTGCTTAGACTGTGGTTAGTAAGGAGACAGGGTGAGATGCTACTGATGCTGCAGCTGTTTGGGCTCCATGTCTCCTTCAGGGCCTGCTGAAGAAGACAAGAGTGCACGTGCGCGGGGCAACTTGAACACAACACCCTGAGGATCCTACAATTGTTGCTTTTTTTGCCCTAATTTCCTCTTTAGCCAACTGCATTTTTAAGGAAAAAAGAGAAAAACAATGGGGACAAAGTTGTGTGTTTTTTTCTTGGGAGTCTTTTTATCCGTGGTGGAGAGTAAAGGAACTTTTTATGGAGGCCCGGTCAACCCATTTTATGGAAACAGGTACAACCTGTACAAGGCTGGACTCAACCCCCACCACCAACCAAACAAGCCCATGACCCGTCACAAGTAAGTGCTCTGTCCTTGACTCGTCACAGACAGTAATGCCTGTTTTATTTTTCCCTCTCATGGGATTGAATTCAAAAATCATTCCAAGCAACAAGAATGTTTGCAAGCAAGACCCACCTCATACTGTATTTCCCCTGAGAAACACATGTCACCGGCAAATATGGTTTTAGTTAGGGCATCGGCTTGGTAACAGATCCTTGAATTGACTTTCTGTTTCTCTTTTGCTCACCATCAGCCTTTTTGGATGGTTCACACCTAAAACCATCTGTGGCTGGGATAAACACGATAGAGCAACAATGACATGCCGCGTTATGAAAACAAAACCGTCATTATGGTCTTTACGGTGCAGAGAGGGGGGTGCTCACCGCTGAGTTGATGACAACAATATTGATCCCAGCAGCCGCTGTGTGTGTGTGTGTGTGTGTGTGTCCTGGCCTCAATTATAGGCAACACGTGCGCTGCAATTGGGCATCAGCTGCTAGAAGGGAGTGGTACAACTTATTTCCAATCAATACTAAAGCAGTGTCACAGGGGTCTCAACTGTGTTTACACTGAGATCCGTTTCGAAAGCTTGCGTTTCCTGTCCCGAGAAATGCAAATGACACCAGGCTGAAAGTTAACACACTCACAGAGGATTAACTTTCCTGTACCATGATATTTGAAAGTCATGAAGCTGTGAGATGAAACAGGGCCTTGTGGATATATTTTGCCTGGAATAGATGGCTCACATTTGGCCTGTGGGACTCTTTTTTTGGTTTTTCCTCCCTTTCCCCATCTCTTTTGCTTGGCTTCCCCTGAGAGCCATTATGTCTTTGGACAGCTCCCCAGCTACCTGCTGCTTTACTCAAACTGCCACAGAAGACTGTTGATCAACCAGCCCTGCTTAGTCTCCAATAAAACACCAGGGAAACGACCCTTCAGCATCCCTGCCCCTGAAACACAATGCCATCGTAACGGTTTCATCTAGGATTTTCTGCACATTTAAAGGCAACATTCATTAGCAAATACTGTGGCCTAACATTGGCTAAAGGGCCTCACCACAGAATTCTGAACTCTGAATATAATCAGGTAATTCCTGAGCATTGTCATACAACTAGAATGCAAGCGCTAAGAGCACAAAAATGCAAATATGACAGACAATCTAGAGAAGAGGCTGCAAACTGACATCAAACTCTTAGTGAATCACTATGAAACACTGAAGTTGGACTCTAAATGGCTAAAATGACAAACCTGGATTAGTAACTGAGTTGCAGTTACCAAAATTCAAAATTGAAAGTCTTACACTGCCTGTAATCGATGAAAGTAATCAACTTACTGCAACAGCTACTTGGTAACGGATTACTGCCCAACAAATTAAAACCCATAAATGAAATCTGGATCTTTCCTACTGCCTGAATATTTTCTCTATGATTTTCCCTAATCTGAAAAGTTGCTTTCCATGACTGTGACAGTAGGACAGAAGCAACTGTTGACGTCAAAGACATTTATTTATATTCAAACATGCCAAACCGTTGCCAAACACCTTTTCAGTCTGAGTCCCTGGATTAAAAGATTAGCCGCACACTGTTGTATTCAAAACCACAGTAACTGATCAGTCGTGTTCAATAATTGCTTCTTTCTGGTGGCTGGTAATATTCCCCCACACGTGTCTGTCGTTGTAACTCTAGTTTTTATACTTTAAGAGATGCTTACCCACCGTGGGCACGCTGGTCCCCCGGGACGTGTCAGTGTCAGACCACCACCACAGATATATGAGCTCAGTTGTTGTCCGTCTGACTGGTCAGTGGAAATAGAGACTTAAAAATAACACACAGGCCATGATGTTTGTATGTGTGTGTGTGTGTGTGTGTGGGCTTGCACATGTTTATGCTTATGCTGCATTTGTTCATACGCATTTTTACGAAGCAGTGTGAAGGATCACCTTTTAACAGCTTGTTAACCAGAAACCTCCTTTAAATAACTTCACTGTCACATTGACAACTGTTTTCAGTAAGATATTTAAACATTCTCAGCTGCTGGTGCACCACAGACTTTTTTATTCTTCATTTTGAATTATTATCTGTGTTTTGGCAGCAAAGCAAGTGATTAGGTTTCACAGTCATTCCTTTCACTCAGCCACTTGCTGGTATAGAAAAACACAGTCACTAACTGTGACACATTAAAGAGTTACAGCACTATGTCTGCCTCTTTTTTCTTTTTTAATGCATGGAGAATTATACAGTTTGCCATGCATCCAGTTATTTGCACAGTTTCCATTTCAAGTGTGCTGTAGTCCAATGTTTTGGCTTCTAGTTTTAAAAACAATTCAAGAAAGTTTAAGCATTTTTAATGTTCACATTGACTTTACATGTCCATCTTAAGGAGCAAGATATTGAAGAAAGTGTTGTTATTTGAAGTTGTATGACAGTTCTATATTGGAGTCACATTTAGACACATAACACAAATATGATAAACACAGTGGAACCAAAACAAACATTTAATGATCTCACAGGCATTTCTCAACATGTTGCACAACTACAGCACAACACAAAATGCACAACAACAGGTGAAACTTAATCCAAGAGCCGTATATCCATCACTGGGAAATGATTAGAATTAAATCAACTTGGATTCCCGTTGATGTCACTTCTTCACTGATCAGATAAGAAACATATCTGAGGGATTTTCAATGATGTATGGGACAGAGGTCAAAATGGGAAAGGTCACTGAGTTTGTAGAGGTCAGAGGTTACGGGCTTCTGTTGTAAGTTTGTGTTTAGAGTCCAGTGGAGGACACGGATGGAGCCAGTCTCCTGCTATGGGTCACAGAGGCTGGTCAGTAAACTCCCAAGCTACCACAACAACACACGTTTATTGAACATGCTGCTAAAATGTCTGCTATTGGTAAACAGCCAACGAAAATGTTTTTTTGTCTTTTACTATTTTAATAGGCTAATACATTATGTGGTTCAGATGTAGTTTATGCATCACACTGTCCAAATTATGACTAGCTTTGAATTGTGCAAACTTTTTCATTTTCTTAAGTTATGGAATTCTAATTTAATACATCATCTAACAGTATCATTGAGCTCAACATAATTTTGATATTTTTATGTTATTGTGACTATACACCCATCAATCGATCCATTTATCCATCTATTAACTAATGGGTACAAATAAAGAGACCTTAGACCTGTTTATCTATAACCACTTATCCTGTTCAGGATTACTGGGGGCTGGAGCCTGTCCCAGCTGTCACTGGGTGAGAGACGGGGTTCACTCTGGACAGGTCACCAGTCTTTCTCACCAGTCTTTCCACTCTCAAACCAGACACAAGCACAGGGAGAAGATTTAAACTCGGCAGAGAAAGGCCGAAGTTACCCGGAGATTCGAACTAGAGACCTTCTGCTTGAGCATCCCCAGTGTTATGTAGTGATTCATCTCAATAACGGATCAAAACATGCTGCTACTGCCTCAGTCCCAAGACATAAACAAAGTACATCTAGTAACTGCAACAAATGTGTCCAAAAACACAGAAATATTGTTTTTTAAAGACGATTTAGGAATTGTATGAGAATAAGTTATGGGTGTGGGATTATTTTGGTGAAAGTGTTTAAGCCCCTCACTGTATCCAAGAGGAAAACACATAAAACACCATAAAGCATCACTATGAAGAGTAATTTACCTTTTGAGAGCCTGTGTAGGTAACGTTCACCACTAAAGTTAGCCATAATGAATATGAGCGAACAAAAGTAAATTATAACAGTCTATACCCACATGACTTCATTGCTGTAACAAGCATTAGAGGCCAACGGCCAAAACTTAAGCACAATAAAATGCAGTGATCCACTTTTAGGCAATAATAGCCAGATCTGGTTTGGATGTAACCCTTTACATAAATGAATGATCCCTTTAGTCTGAGAGCTTGGACTATCCACATCTTTCCTCTAGCTATAATCAGTAGCCACAAGAGTAACGTCAATCAGCTCTGCGGCATGGGGCCTTCGAGACGTGCCAGTTGGCTCGAAATAGAATTCATTAAAAGCATGTATGGAAAGGGACGAGTCCTGGAGGAGAGTTGTAAGCCCACAGACACGATTGTTAAAAGTGCTATTAAAGATTTCATGGATTTCTATGCGGCCTGCTCCTGTCATAAATCTGTCAAAAGCAACAGCGTTGGCCTGGGTTCAAACGGGCAGGAACCCTGCAGGTGAGAGAGTGATTAATGGAGGATAGTGAGACCTTTAGTCAAAACAAGCGAGGCAGTGGCCAGGAAAGTCAGGGACATGATGAGACAACACAGAGAGGCTTCATGAAAAGTAGAGAGCGTGAAAATTGCAATAGAAACAGAAGGCGAGCTTCTTAGACAGTGTAAACAGAAACGACGTCAAGTTTGTACACATAAAAATGAAGGGAGCAACAAAATATTAAGAAGTGAAGTTCGGAGGCACACCAGAGGTTATAGGTGTAGCGGCAATAATATTTGACGAAAAGGCTGAGATGAGAATTCTGCTTTCCTCGGGGGAGGCTGTGAAGCGATTTAAGAACTGTAATGCTATACTGGAAATATTTATGGTGGGACCAGTCTAGGAGTCCAAAAATGTCATGCTCCAGCGATAGAAGAAGGGCAGTATTTTGCCACTAAGCTGGGGAAGTGTTTTAGGAGAAAGAGGCAAGTGAGGCAAGAAAAATACAGTACATGTGGCTTTCCTGAACAGAGGCAAAGAGTGTTTTGATTTTGAGTGAAGGGAAAGTAAGGTCAGGTAGAGGTGGGTGGTGCACAAGTCGCATTAATACACTGACGAATTTAAATCAGCACAGAGTCAGCTGAGGTTGGGTGGTTCGTGGAGGGTGGGCCAAGTGCAGTCATTATTATTTTTTAGAAGAGAATTATTAATTAACATGAAGAAATCCATCAAAAATGTGAGAATATAGAGATCAAACAGTTTAATACAATTGTAAAAAGTATGAAGAACACCAATATTGGAGCATTTTGTTTAAACAGGCAGTGATTCAAATTTGACTCACAGCTGGTATGAAGTATGAACATTTATCTGATATTCTTCAGCCTTTTACAGATGGCCAATCACATCCTGCCATCTGCTTCTGTCTGCCGCGAGGACTAATTTGAAGTTCAGTCATCTAACTTTTGATGTTGCAGGCTAAATGCAATAATTTGACATCTTTACTTAAAGAATCTTTATTTAAAAGAAAAAGCTAATATCTTCTTGGTCAATAATTTACTGTTCAGTCATCATACTTTTGATGTTGCAACCCCTTCTCACTGGCTAAATGCAATAATTTGAGGTAAATAGAGATTTTGTGAAAATACTTTCCCAGTGCTCCTCTCTCATCCTCTTTTTTCCTTTCCATATTCGTCTGAGATCAGACGAATATGGAGAGGAGGGAGAACACAGCCTACATAAAGTTCTCACCTTCCCTGCAGCAGCTGGACATGGCTGAGAAAATAACAAACACTGAAAACTGTCGGTTTTTCTCACATAGGAGCACTGACAAACGATGGCTTCATTTAATTATCATCCTGCAGAGCTGAGAGATTTTTTAAAAAGCCGTCATTGTGCATGTATAATATGGGCACACGCATGTGTCATGTGTCAGTGCCAAGTGTACAAATGACACACTATGACTGTCCCTCTAGTTGAAACTTGACATTTGTCTTATAAATTTTTTTTTTTTACACAGCAGAGGAGCTGACCTCCCATTGCCCCGACTCATACAGAAACACAGATTGATCTCATCGCTTCACTTTGATTCTCACAAAGCCAGAAAACTTTTGTCTGTAAGACACCAGGGATAAAATATCCTTCACAGGCCCAAACGACACTGACAGATCTGTGAAAACAGACAAAGATCAGACTGAAAAGAAAGAGGCAGAAATAGAGACTGTGCGCAGGAATATTTTTTCTCATGTACATCTGGATTCCTGCGCTTCAGTCATTGTGTGTGAAGTTGAAGCTCATTGGCTTCCCCCAGATGTGCACCTGATAAACAAATCAGTGACTGTAGTCATTTTTCACTCTGCCTTGCCCATAACGTGAAAGGAGTCAGACACTCACGGTCCTGTGCACGTACACACTTTTTGTCAATTGTCACAAATTCTCATATGCCTCTGGATGACATTATCATCAATTCTTCAGGAATCCCAATTGCCAACACCACATGAGCTCAATCTTGCACAAATATATTTGTGCCAAACTTCTCAGATGTTGCAAACTACATTTCAAAAAAAGGTAAATTATTGTGCCAAAGGTTCAGAGTATGATTTGACCGGCAGGTCAGAGCAGAGGGAGTGATAAGTCTTAAGCCCTCTCAGGGGCTGTAAAGAAGAGAACCTGCAGGTGGGGGTGAAAAAATGCATGAAAGCAAATTATTAACAGTATCACGACAACACATCCAGAGAGGGAAAAATGTTCCAGATAGAATGATGTACCTCCACTAGGTGTCAGATTTAGTTGTCTTCAATTCTTTTGCATATAAATCATCAGAATCATAAAAAAATATTTATTATGCTGTGCAAACATCTGTAGAGAGTAAAAATTGCCTGTGTGCCTTTAAAGTGCTTTAAGTACTTGGATTATACCACATCACTTAGCCACCACTTCCTCAACAGCTCATGACCTGGCAGCAGGTTGCCAGGCTGGTATGAAAGGATCTCTGTCATTCTGACTCCTGCCCCTTTCCTTCCTCTCGCTATTAGCATATGTCAACACAGAGAGTGCTGCTACACACACACACACACACACACACACACACACACACACACACACACGTTTGTCTTTCTGTACTTGTGAGGACGATCGTTGACATAATGCAATCCTTAGCCCCTTCCCCTAATCCTAACCATCACAGCTGAATACCTAACCCTGACCCCGACCCTAAGCAAAACCTAATTCTAACCCTGACCCTGAAACACAGTCTTGACCCTCAAAAAGCCTTTTGAAGTTGTGTGGACCAGCTAAAATGTCCTCACAACAATGGTACTGAAAGAAAATGTGTCCACGAAAAGGCTCTAAAGACATGCCCACACACACACACACACACACACACACACACAACAAATGCTGTCAGCAGTCAGCGATTTGCAGAAAGCCGCAGCAGTGCAGCCGTTTCTCACACACTCTGACAGTCTGTTAGCCCTCTGAACCTGTTAACTTGCTGTGCAGACACGTCCCTCCCCGCTCCTCCTAACACTTCTATTTGTCCTAAAACAGCTGTGGAGCAACTTTTAGTGCTGCATGTGTTGCTAAATGCTCCCCTCTGAATGCACAAAATGCTTCACGTGTGAGCCTAAAAAGTGTGGGTCATCATTTCCTGTGTTGCACAGGGGCCAGGGGAACATTTAGCAGTTGCTATAGCTGTTCTGGCAACGATGAGAAAGAAGGAGAGAGGAGGTCCAGCTCCAGCATGACACAACACCTGTTTAAAGTAGCAATAGTGTGTGTGGTTGTGTTATCGTTACCAAATGTTAATAAAGCACAAGACGAATAAAAAAAAGGTCAAAACAATTATCCCATGTCATTACTCTGTCTCTGGGTGGTTAGTGCTGCTGCCTCACAGCTAGAAATTTCCCACTTGGAAACCACCTGCCGGCTGCTGCCTCTCTGTGTGGAGTTTGCATGTTTTTGGGTTCTATCAGTCACAGCTGGAATAGGCTTTAACAACCTCACCACCCTGAACAGAATAAGCAGTTAACATAACGAATGGATGGATGATTCTGACTGTGATATCTATAAATTTGTTGTTTCTATTTCAAAGCTTAAAATGAATAGAAATTGTCTGTAACATCTACTGTCATAAACAGCAAAAACTTTAAATTAATTGTGTAGATGCCTGAGTTAGGAGGTAGATACCCCCCAAAAAAACAAATGCAACAACGCAAGGAAAATACAAATATGGAAATTAACAAAGGAAAGCATGAGTGCTATAACACAGAGGACATACTATAATAATAAAAAATGAAATATAAATACAATAATATAACAACAGACTTAACTTAGGGAAAGCTTCATATTTGCATTAAAGGAAAATTACACTCAACAGAATTGCATAATAATCTGTCCTTCAATTAGAAACTTTTGGTCATTGTACTTTTTACATTTATGCATTAGTGACATTAGTGAGCTGATGAGTGATGTGACGACACATCACTCGTGCTATTGTTACTCCACGTTTCAGCATTTATTATAATCTTTGTCACTTGACACTACATTAGCTGCAATTTATTAAAAGCTAGCACCGCTTTATTACACAGCATTGGAGTAATGCAGAGCAATGACATTGGGAGGTTATTACTGTGTGTAAATCATTGTTATCAGTGCTGTGAATCATGGAAGTTCAATGTCTCTGTGCTGTCCCCACAGGAACCACTGTGCCTACGTTGTCCAGAGGAACATCACATGCACCATGCAGGACGGAGTGGCGACCTTTGTGAAGGCCGAGTACACCACCAAGTGCATCTGGGGTCAGAAGTGTCCTGTTGTCATGTAAGCTGGGTTTTCTGCTTTTAAATGTGGAAATATAATCTTACATTCAGCAAACTGAACCTTGGAACCTTTCTGGAAATATTCACTGTGTCAATGCTGCCCTCTAGTGTTCACTGCATGCACGTCTGTTTGAAGAGGCCACTGAGGGAATAAAGTATATTTTCAATTTTTAGAGCATTAGTATTTTATTAGAATTGTCACAAAAGACCTCATTTGTTTATTCTGGTTTAAAAATGGTCATATTCTCTCACGTAGGTATGTAAAATGATAAACACAACTGTACAAAAACATAAAATAGAATGATTAATACATCATATTCACACTGTGGTCTGAAGTATTGTTTCACTTTAACCTTGGCTTTATTATTATCAGAAGTAAGTGTATACGTCTGTGTGTTTGTGTGGACATTCATGTTTTCCTCAAGCTAGTGTATGTGATTTTCTGATTCTGTGCTTTTCCAATCCCCACACAGAAAATTATGAGTTGGATTTGATTTTCTTATGGAAAAATCATGAATCATAATGTGTGTCTCTATGTTTGCATGTATGTATATGTGTGTGTGTGTGTGACAGAAAGAGAGAGAGAAAACGAAAGAGAGAGAGAAAGCGAAAGACAGAGATTGATTCATAATCAAAAGGAAATTCTTCAACAAGATAACAATGAAGTTTGGTTCTGACCGTGGTAAAATCCTGTAATGCCACATCATTTACACTACAATTTATCTTAATCTCATAATCTCCCTCTAATCCATGTTTAATCCCATAGAATAACAACCCCATCCCTGGAACTCTGCTCTATGCGTCCCCTGTCTCTGTGCTATTATTGTGCTTTCTTTTTAATCTTTATCATGTTTTCTTCAGGTACAGGACGTTCTACAAACCAAAATACAAAGTGGGTTTTAAAACAGTGACTGAGCTGGAGTGGAGATGTTGTCCTGGCTACTCAGGAGAAAACTGCTATGATGGACCCACATCGTTGCCCGATGTCATGATGCCACCTTTCAAGGGTGCTGGTTTTCCCCATCGCCCAGGGTTGAAGGGTTTCCCCCATGGCCCTAGACTCCCTGTGGACCAGAAGCCTGGTGGAGGCCAACTGGAGCCGGGCAAACCTTTCCCTGGTGTCCCTGACTACAGACCAATACCCACAGGACAACTGCCTGCTGGAAGTGGAAAACCAAACTATGGTGAGAACCAGTCAAGTTATTTATTTATAGGCACATGTGAAACAAAAGAGCTGGACCAAATTGAGGTATAAAATGAAATTAAAATGAAAAGTGACGTGAAACACACAATGTTAGGGAGACAATCCTGAGACAGTTTCCCTAACGTAGAAATCTTGAATATTTAATCTTGAAATAGTATTGAGAAGATGGCTCAACCAGGTTGAAATGATTAGGGGGGAAAAAGGTTACCAGTCTTGGTGGAGCCCCAATGTGGAGAGGCTGTTTCAAGCCTTTGGAGATATTAGAGCAAAGGCTCAGCTCCTTTCATGCTTTGGTAGACGTGGGAGAAGGCAGGAGGAACTGAGAACAGACACCAACTGATTTACTGTGAAGCCCTCGGGTTTAAACTACACTAGCACTGCTGATGTCTGTGTGCCATGTGCATCTGAACAAGCACACATTTTACCAAACCAGCACTTCTAAAAACGCTGAGAGGTGCATTATTCCTCCTTCAGTGATTCATAAAATTGTTTCTTAAACACATTCTTTTTCCTTCTTGTAAATGTAGAAAACAGATTTGGGATATCTAGCGTGACTGGTGAACGTTTGGACCGTATGGAGGAGGACTTACGGCATCTGACTCAAGGCTTAGACACTCTCAACGGAGTGGTGGCTGGCCTCGAGGAGCGACTGCGCATATCTGTCCGGGAAGACACCAACAAGATCCTGGTATCTCTGTTACCCAATCCGCCCCGAGTGCCTGACTCCACTGTGGGATTTGGGGTGATTCCAGACGGGACTCCTGATGGACTGGACGGAGAAGAAAGCTTCACTGGATTTGGAGACTTGGCAGGGAGAGTGACAGAAGTGAAAGAGGAATTGCGAGCCAAGACTCACATCATAGAGGAGATTCAGGTACTGGGCCACTCATTGTTTCACATTTGAAAAATTTAATGCAGACTGGCTTTAATTGTGGCTTTGATTGACAGGTGTCAGATAAAGCTACATATGGAGTCAGTCTGAGTGCCAGTGCTGACTCATGTTCACATCAATATTAAAACCAGTTTAACTCGGTTTAAAAGTCGTGGCTCATAGGTGTTTCCTCTACAGTAGGTCTCTTACACTCCTTCTCACCTGTGTGTGTCTTTAGGGAATGGTCCTGGGTCATGACGGCCAGCTGAAGAGGCTCTTGGAGGGGGCCCAAGGGAGGCCCATCCCTGAAACTGTCTCTGCCACTCTGGACGAGATCCTGGATGCCAAGCTGGCTAATGTGCGGGCTGAGATCCTGGATGGCTTCGAACGCCGCCTGGCTGGTCTGGAGAACCACTGTGATGAGAAGATTGGGGAGGTACAAAGGCAATGCCACCGTGAGAACATGGATGGCCAGGAGCACATGCAGCAGTCTCTGGACGGGAAAGCGACTGGGCTCAGGGAGGAGCTGGGCTCTCTGCAGGCTCAGATCCAGGGACTAACGCTGACGGAGAGCTGCTGTGGACAGGTATAACACACTGTGCATGTGATTGCAATATAACCAGCCCACAGTATATACTGCTTTGGACAGAAATGAGAATTAATGGAATAATTTGACATTTTTCCAAATGAGCTACTTTGCATACTTGCAAAGAGGAGAAGACACTTTACAATAGAGGTAATTAGCATAATATAACAAAGTATGTAGTCTTTTTTATTCTTTATGTCAAGATACGTTTACCAGTCTCCTGGTTGTGGCCTCATATTTATTCCACAAATCTAATATTGGTAATAAATGAAATGTGTATTTCCCTCTAAACTTGAATCCTAGATTTTAGTGAAATCACAATATCAATAAACCATAATCACACATGCTTAAACCTTTTTGTTACCTATGAGCTAACAAGCCACGATTATTCCAGGTTAACAGCCTGTCGCAGCGTGTGCTGCTGCTGGAGGAGTCTGTCAAAAGTCTGACAGAATCTCAGAGACAGCTTCAGACTGCCCTCGCTGAGCAGAGCTTCCATGTGGAGACACTGATCGAGACCCGCCTAGTGGACATAGAGGGTCGCCTCAATGTCACGGAGGGGGGACTTAGAGGAGTAGGAGAGCCCCCTGGGGGTCTGGATGGCTTCAAGACCACCCTGGAGGATAAGATGAAGACCCTGGAGGAGAGAGTCTTTGTGGCCGTGGAGGAGCTGAGTAATGCCACCGCCCCAGCACTTCTGGAGGGCCAAGTTGTTCCCGCACTGGAGACAGAGATTGAATCTGTGAGGAGAAGAGTGGAAGGAGACCTGGATGGCATTCAGAAGCAGTTGATAGGCCTTGAACTCCTTTGCACCTCCTCCTGCTCACCTGCTACCCCACCAGCAGGAGGCGTCAGTGCCTCTGAAGTAGAAGAGGAGTGTGAAGGGATGGAGAAGAAGATGACAGATCGCCTGGATTCTCATTCTAAGCAGCTGAACCGTATCAACACCACCTTGCAGAACCTGCTCTTTCGGATCGCACAAGAGGACGCAGAAGGTTCCGTCCAGGGAGAGATCACCCTGCTGAAGGTCAACATCAACTCTGTGAACCGTACTCTGAAAGGCTTGAAAGACTCCATCAGCTTCATCGCAGGTGAAGTGGGACATGCGAACGCCACATGGGAGCAGAGGGAGCACCAGTTAGTCAACCAGGTGCAAGGAATTACCAGACTGGTGGGTCACCAAGCCTCCCTCCTGGGGGCTGGGGAGAGGAGGTTGGCCCAGCTGAAGGGAGAGCTGGTGGCCTTGAAGAGACAGTTGGCTGGGGAGCTGCAGGGCTGCCGGAGCACGGCGACAGAAGTACAGAAGGAGGTGAAGGATGTTGACAGCAGGGTGAGCCAAGTGGAGGGGCAGTGCAGCAGCCTGGGGGAGCTGGCAGAGCAACTAGAAAGGATCAGGGCGGAGCTTGAGAGACACTCAGACTCCTACCTGGCCCAGGTGAATGGCACCTTGGCAATCCATTCGGAACAGCTAGCTGAGCTGAAAGGAGAGGTCAAAGACTGTGGGGCCAAAGAAGCAGGCAACCAAAAAGGAGACCACTAGCATCTGAGCTACAGAATAAAAAAAAATAATAATAATAATTGCGTGTGATTCTCATTAGGTTCAAGTGACTCCCTCTGCTTCTCTCCTCTCTCTCTCAAATCCCATGTGCACAGATGCGAATTAACTGAATCTGTGAAAGGCTTTTCCCATACGCTCTCCACCCTAGAGCCTCCCGATCTCCCGGGTATTTAGTGAAGTGAGGAGAGGTGGAATAGACACCTGTGGCTGCATAGATGGGAATATTGAAATTGCGTTCTATAGGGCATTTGTATTTTCTCTGATCATGCTTGTTTTACCATTTTAACTTATCGGAAGTGATTGCATTGTTATGCTATCAAACTATTTGTATTAGATAAAAAAACAACGAAACAAGGTGAATGATACGGGACTGAAATGCTGCTACGGGTCTCTGCTGACGAGCACACTCGGCATCCTCTGTGTGGACACCTGTCTTTTTAAAGAATACTGTACATCAACATGGTGCTATTTACTTTTTTTTATAAACTCATGTTTTACACATTTAAAAAAATAGCGTGTATCATTGACAGCTGTGTTTGTTTCCTCTCACATTGCTCCAAGTTGCTCCAAGTTTCATGGGGGGACAGTAACATCACACGGAAAAGTGAAGAAATTAAAACACAGGGTTGTGCCTAGAATGGTACAGTTATAGAAACAAATATGGGTATTTATATTGTGATGGTATGTACTTCAAAGATAACCTAATCTACCCAGTTTGACTAAATTTGTTTCAAAGGCAGCAGCTACACTGTGAGGTTTATATATTACGAAGTTACTATTGTCATTATACTGTATTTGAGTCCTACTTTCTAAAAGTAAGTAATTCCACTTGTTTGTTTTACTTAATGGACATTTGATCTGACTGGAATTAGCAACACAGATCCTATTTCTCCTTCATTAGCTTCTTTCCACTGGCTTCCCATGACATCTAGAATAGAATTTAAATCCTCCTCATTCAAACCGTCATATCTGAAAGGTCTCATAGTATCGTATCGTTCGGTTAGACCACTTTGGTCTCAGAATGCAGGCCTACTTGTGGTTTCAAAGTAGAATGCGAGGCAAGATCCTTTGGCAATCAAGCTCCTGTGGAACTGGCTCCCATTCCAGATCCGGGGGGCAGACACCCTCTTTACTTTTAAGCCTGGGCTTAAAGCCGTCCTCTCTGATAAAGCCTATAGTTAAAGCAGCTCAGTCAACCTGAACTAGCCCTTAGTTATGATGTTATAGGTTTGAGTGAAATTAGCTCTTCTCTCTCTTTACATATATATGTCACCACTGCATGACATTCATTTTTTGTCTCCTTTGTCCCGTAGTTGTGCTTCTCCCTCTCTGTCTCCCTCCCTCTCTCTGTCCCTGTCTTTAGGTGTCCCCAGCTTTGGAGCTGCGTGTCTTCCAGTGCACAGCTTGGTCCTACCAACCTGTCCAATGTTTAGTTGCTCTTTTCTTTTCTCTCTCCACTTTCCACTCACCCCCAACCATCCAAGGCAGATGGCCGCCCACCCTGAGCCTGGTTCTGCTGGAGGTTTCCTCTTGCTTTTCTTCTCCACTGTTGCCTGCGGCTGCTCAAGGGGCATTTGTTGGGTTTTCTCTATATGTCTTTATAGTCTTTGCTTTTTTATGTAAAGTGCCTTGAGATGACTTTGTTGTGAATTTGGCGCTACATAAATAAAGTTGAACTGAATTGAACTGAATTGATTCTCTACACCCACATGTTGAGTGCTAACAAAAAATTACTAAGAACAAAAAGGAAAAAGAAAAACAACAATCTTAATCACAGAGCTCAAACAATCTAAAACTAAAACCTAAACATTTGGTTAAAAGACGAGAAAAAAACACTAACAAACCACCCAAATTAATGAAGCTGTAAGTGGAATAATTATCCAGAAAGTACACTGGTGTTGCACTGAATGTTTGGGATCATATTTCAGCCACACTATACTTCCATCGAAACCATTTGTAATTGTGTGTTGTACCGATAGCAGTTGTAACCAAAGATTGTGTCTCCATGGTGTTAAATGCAGAAAAGAGTCACAAATGTTAGATAGTAGTGAAGATTAAAGTTTCTATATCATTGTCTGCATGACAAATAAGAAGTTGTAGTGTTAAATTATAAATAATGAACATTGAAAGTGAGACTTTAAAGTGTTGCATTACCTTTTTCCCCCTCGACATTGATGTCACAGAATAAGGACTGCAAACAGATTCTGAATTATGAGTCTGTAGTCAGATTGCAGTGTCTGCAGGTTTCACAGCATATCAGCACATAGTTTAGGACAGCAACGTCTCTCCCTGATTAACTGACTGTCAGGCTGTAATAGGGACCAGAAATGTATCATTAATATAAGCTGCACAGTATATTGGCTGCACAGTATTGCTCAGTGACTGCACAGAGTAAGCACTTTTAAAGGGTTTTCCTTTTCTTCAATTCCCCTGGCGTCACAAAATGCTACATGAAAGAAAATGTGCACATGTTGTACTTTTTAAAAGCAGATCTTACTAAATTTCTAAAACCCAATACAAGATTGTGGCCACATGAAGCAATCAGATGATAAGGCGGGTCATTAGGTGAAAAGCGTGGGGAATATTAAAGTGTTTGTAGACTCAGGGGTTAGGTTAGACTCAATGATAATGAATGAAACTGAGTGAAATGAGCTGTAAAAATGTGTTGACCTTGCAGCACTGAAGCGTTGTCAGCAAGTCTTGTGAACTGCATCAGCACATAGCTTTTAAAGACAACATTCCTCAGTTACCAGAACAGGATGAAGCATTCACAGCAGAATGAAAACCTGAGGCTAGGCATAAAAAAAAAATTGGCTGAAGAGCAGCATAGCGTGGATGGAAAGGGTCAAGGCCACAAGCAAATCAAGATGAAATAAAAAATAATAGTCAGATAATCATGAGCATGAGACAGTAGAAATAAAGTTGAAATGCTGAAAATGACATGGTGTCGAAGCTAAAAAAAAGAGCTGAGACAATGGATGAGTACGGCTGTGACAGTCAGTGCAGTAAGAAGGTGAGCTCTGCTCGCTGGAGAGGAGCATTCAAACTGATAGAGATGTGACAATGGCAGGGCAGGCACGAGAGAGAGAGAGAGAGAGAGACAGAGAGAGCACGAGAGTGTGAAGATGGATGAAAAATGTGAGACGTGCAAGCAGATGTGTTTACAGTGCTCGTCCCTCGGCTGCATCCCTTCTGTCCTGACAGCAAAGCAGGCAGGAGTCACAACACGAGCTGGAGAAAATACATGCCTGCTCGCAGTCGCGCGTACAAACCTGCAACAAATAATACTGTACAACATGGCAAACAGAAGCCGAGTCCCAGAGCTCAGCAGCAGCTGGGTGCTCTGCCGTCCCTGGGGAAGCAGCATTGCACCAAGGACTGCACTGTTGGCAACATGGAGAAGACACAGCCGAAAAGGGAGGATAATGAGAGAAAACAGAGCAGAGCAATCAAAGAGGAGGGGGAGGAGGTTGGTGTTCACTCAGGGTAACTGCTACCACCTGAGACTATGGCAAAGAGTTATGTAATTCAAGTGATGTTACAAATTCATGTGACATCCACACAGAGGCACTGTGGCTTCTCTGCTCTCGCTCTCGTTTTTGCACATGCATGAGACAACTCATACTCACGCACATCTGCACACAGCATCCTGTAAGGCAATGTTGTGCTCTATTACTCAAACATCTGACTTAACCAGATATGAGAGCACGGGCCCTTGAATGCATGATGTCAGCGCATATATCGTATAGAAGGTACATGCAAAGCTAAAAATTGTGAAAAGCTAAAGGGCACGTCTCTTTGGTTGTTTCTCTGCGTTAGGCCTGTGTTTTAAGGAGGCAGACACAAACACAGGCAGGAGCAGAAGGAGTGGCAATGAAGAGTGCCACAGTTCTGCACCACTGAAAGCCACAAATTCAGTTATCCAGCTATTTCCTGATACAGATTCCAGTTTAAGACGTTCTGCAGGGAGACGTGCAGTGAAAAAGACAAGCAGCGCACAAGAGCAGAGACGCCGTAGATGACATTAAAGCCTTTGAGTGGTACAGTACTCAAGTGGGTGTCTGTGGATGAATTAATGATAGATTATGTGCTGTCTGGTGTGTGTTGTATACACATGCCAGGCTACTCTTCAATTCTTTTAAGAGCTGCCCTCTGTGCGTGCGTGTGTGTGTGTTTGTGTAGGACAGCAAAGTGACACTGATGTTAGAACACCAAAGCCTTGTGTTTCCAAGGCTCCATTAAGATGTGGCTACTCCAGCCAGGCTCTGTGCCTCTGCCAAGCTTCTCTCTCCCACATCCGCACTGCAACTACACAGCAGGACAGAAGCAGAGGCCTTTTTAGTGAGGATAAATGACAGTGTTTTTGCACATTTACAGTTATTGCCATTTCCATTTTTTTCTTTGCGCATGCAGAATCGGTGCACTACAGTAAAAGTCCAATGTAGATATCCCATCTTTGCCACTTAACGTTTCCCTTTTCCACAAGCATAATTAAAACAACAGCTGTCACTTCTGTTAACTAGCAGAGATGTGCAGTTAATGTGCTAAATGCCAGAGGGCTGGAGCTGCTCTAATTCACTGAATCTTGAGTGACCTCTGCATCTCATTTTGTATTTTGTTTTTCTGCTTCTGTGGGTGACAGGCTGGACAGTTTCAACAAGCATTATCTTTGTCTGGCGATCCAGATCCACACATGCGCACAAGCACAAACACACACACGCACATGCACACAAACACGTACACATTTCAACCTTGCAGTCAGAGTGACAAGCCTGGAAACTGAAACTACAAAAAGAAGTTTTCTAAAATAGGCTGATCTGGACCCAAGGTGCAGCCATGTAGTCAGTCACTGTGGATCAAAAGAAGCACGGGCCTGGTATCTGAGCCAAAACACAGACAATAATCCTTTTGTGCGTGTGTGTGTGAGTGTTTGAAAAAAGATATGATGCTATCAGCATCTCTGCTCACAGTACAGAGCCCTATGTGTGCTCATGGAGAAATCCAGTCCACATTACACACAAATAATGATGGAAATATTTAAACATTCTTGTTGCATTTGTTGTACAATATGTTTTTGGCATCTCCAAATCTTACTACTGCAATCACCCCTAAAAGTCCATACAGGCTATAGAAAGCAGCTACAATGGTAGAAAACCACAATATTGTTTTCCTCTAACAGCTCATACAGTTGTTTGTGTCCAGGCTGTGCTTAAACTGTAGACTAAAATTAACTTCACAGGAAACACCCCATGTGTGTGCGCATGTGTCTACTCTAAGCAGCAGTCTAAGCATAACCACATTATTCATTCTGAGTATTTCAAACAGCACTGCGCAATATACGGAAACGCTGGGCGGAGACAGCCGTTCCAAGAAAAGCACTAAAAGTAGGATAAAACAGACACGCTTACACGAGTTACTGGATCTTTACAAGTTTAAATTTATTGGTGTACTTTGACAATAACAATGATGGTATAAAAGAAAATCTCCATCATACAAATTTCAATAATCAAAAGATAATATGCCAATACACAAACAGATCCACATAAGGCTGACATCAAGTTTTGACAAGTGACTTCAAATGGCTTCAATTCAAGGAGTATGTTTTTCCCTTACAATCAGAGAAGATAGACTTAACATTTAGCAATCTGTAACCTTTTTCTTTATTATATTTTTAGCTTTCATACAAAAAAAAAAAAAAAAAAAAAAAAAAAGGTGTAGAATTTGGAGTGGACTGTGTCGCTGGTTTGGGTGCCCGTGTTTCATTGCTTGGTAAGCATATGGTGTTTTTGGCTGAAACGTTGCTATCCTGCAGTGTATTCCGCTGACTTACACCTTACCCCAACTGCTCTCACTGCTAAAGAGACAACACAGGCAGAAACAAGAACACTCATCTTCATCCGAAGACTGATGCTTATGTCTCCCATGATATGTCTTTCCTACTGCTACAGCATGTTAAGTGCGGGGAGGCCTCTGGAAGGCAGAACACCTCTGAGATGGTGAGAGGAATCTAAAAATCAATGGGATAAGGGTATCTTTTGATAATAAAAAAGGCTGTGCTGGGAAGCTGTGATGTAAAAACCTTGATGTCACTGTGTAAGCTTCACTAGCACTTAAAATGGCACCAGATAAACCCCCGGCCACACCCCTCCAAAGCCTTGTTCTTTATGCTAGCATCTGTAGTGATTTAAGACCTTATAGAATTTCTATAACACTACACACAACAATATTTACAATGATCATTATCTTGATATGCACTTTTTAAATTTAAATAATTTTGCTTATAAAAACAAATAAAAACTCGAGTGAAAAAACACTGCAATAAATTAAGAAGCTTTAAGGCTGCCAGTTTTGTCAGATGCCCCAAAATTGGTCCCTTCATTTAAACTGGCACAGCATGGATCAGAGCAGGTGAGAATATGATACTATGGAGTCTTTAGAGCAGCAGGCTTGTTCTTGGTCAGGACTGGATCCATGTAGAGCATACATAACAGAACAAGGCGATCCAGCATGCTCTTATCACCAAACAAAGTACAACACATTTTCTTTTTTGGGATAAAAACAAGAAAATGCCGACCGACTTGACCGTTCTCAAGTCATTTAGTGAACAAAGGTGTCCAGCAGCCATTGACAGCTGTTTTGTTTGTTTTTTTTTTTTAAATATGATGGTGGCTGATGACGCTGCTTGTTCTACACTGTTCAGTTTAGAGCCTAATACTGACTCTAAGAATATCTAAGCCACCGTGAGGGCCTGGTCCCTCAAGGTCTGAATTTTCACCCGAAAACTCAAACTAAAACCATTTGGCTTTTGCTATATGTCCATCTAGCTTTTAATTTAAAGCAATGACAAGATAAAAAATAAAAAAATAAAACAATAATAATAATAATAATAATAATAATAATATTATACAGTGTATCGTGAAGCATCAAGAACTAGAAAAAAAACAAACCTGCAAGTCATTCACAACAAGTTCACCATAGATTATTTTTTAAAATCAGTGCAGGAAAACAAAATGAAAAACAAGAACTTATAGATTATAGATGGAGGAAAGGTTTAACCATTTCACTCAAACACACATGGAAAAGAAAACTTAACAAAAATGTTGCTACTGTCCAAGACTTCCACTGAATCCCTCCGAAGTGACTGGCTAGGAGGTAAACACGTGCTTCTGCCTGTGGCAATGAACCAGAAGAACGATACACACAGGTAAGCATAACCCGGCAGGATGAATTGCTTTGCAAATGTATGAATGTCAAAACATGTATCTACGCCCCTTACATGCAGATTAAAATTAAATGAAAGGGCTGCAAAAGTTTGAAGGCTGTTTTTGCCTATACTAGCATTTATGATTTCAGGATTGGTTCCAGTGAGCACGTAGAAAGAGACTCCCTCAAAAGGAGCTCTGGAAGGTCAGCACCATTGATTATCAATTAGTAGAAAGGAGGCGCTCAGTGAAAGTCAGTGACTACTAGCATTTTTTTTTTTAAGTAGGTGTCTTGCTCTTCCTGTGGTTGTCACACAAAATGGCCTCCTCCAACGTGTCTTTTCAGCAGATTAATACACACCAGGCTACGGGTCCTGTTCCATTACATCAAAACCAGCTATTCTTATAGAATTTCCGAAGAGGAACTCTGCGTCTGAGTGAAATGGAACAGCTCCCTTTTTACACAGACTTGAACTTCACAATCTCCCACAAAAACACACAACTACAAGTTTCAGTGCATCTAACACAGTCTGTCATATGTCACCTACTAAATCAACCCCAAGAAAAATAAAAATGAGACAATTACAGAAAATAATTGATATAAGGTCAAATAAATAAAATGAGGTCCAGCCTCTTCTCATTTCAGTGTGGGAACACAACAGTTTGTCAAACACCCACATTTTCCCCAAAAGATGCATCTTTCGAAATGCATACAAGGCGATTTATGTGAAATGAAGTAGCTGCATGACTAGAGGACAGACAGTGAGGAGAGAGTGTCTGTATGTTTTATTGTAAAAGGAACTACATTACAGTATTGGGATATTTTACTCAAAATCAACACTGTCAAATGCACAAATCAGTCTGTGTCAACACACAGTTAGGCTCCACGTTCTCCAACAGAATCTCCACTGAGACCAACACCCCAAAGTCTTTAGATTTATGCAAAGAAACTCCCTGTTCAAAGCCAGGACACACGCTAAGAAAGCTACACGGGTGTTTATCACTTGACATACGAGCTAAGCATTCAGATTAGCTTTTTCCTAACATTATCTAGACAAAGAAGTGTAAGTTTGAAAAAAATAAAGGCAGCCATAGATACGTTGGTGAAGAGATTCCACGGTGCCCGCAGTGAAGTCGGGCTTGGATAGCAGTATTACAAACACTAGACAATCTGAAAAATAACAAAGCAAAAGCTTCTGTAAACACCAGTGACAGTGACAGCGATCAAGTATTCTCTACCTCCAATAATCCTCTGTAAAAATGAAGGTGAGCAAACATCAGGGATGTGAGATCTAAAAATAAAATGGTAACTGCTCATCTCTCCCTGGCCTTACACACCACACACACAGTCAGGTCTAAAGCCAGTCTGTCACAGTTTCAGGGGCCAAGTACTCGGGTCACCCTGAATACCTTGCACTGACAACAGGATACATTTAGGCCATTTGCATAGCTTTCCCTCACTTATGTACACGCAGACACATGCAGGTTCTCGATAGGGCGGCATGTTTGCTTAGGCAAAGGTTTGTCGAGTGTGAAGTTTGCATACACAGTCACTCCTTCTCTCTAGTCGAATAAGGGTATGCTAGCACCCGTGCTATTGCATCTGTACAGTGAGGAAGTCAAACCGAAGTTCTGCTGTCTGGTATTACAGCTTATTGCTAACGGGACGAGCATTGCTCCCTACATACACCCACTTGCAGCCAGCCAGAACATCCAATGCAACTATGCAAACACAAACATCACAGTCTTTAAATGGTATGTTCACAGGACAAAATATAGTTGGTAGGAGATGACGAAGGTGTCTGTATCTTCTAAACTTGGGTTAAACTATTCCACGTACAGTATATATGACTAAAAACACTCACCCCGCGTATCATTTTCACTTGCTCTCTTCACTTGTAGATTTGGCATACCTTCTGCAGAACCAGCTGCAAGAGTCCACACTGTCAAAATTGTTGTGTGATGGTGTCTGTGTGTGCATGCAAATGTTTGCACAAGTTTACTGCATTTGTGAAAAAAGAAGTGCAACAGCAAAGTAAAAAATAAAATCAATCGATCAAAAGCCTCAGGGACCATGTCAGCACATGGGAGCCAAATGGTTGTGTGCGCGCTTGTGTGGCGTGTGTGCATGATGGCCTATTTTAATAAACAAGCATAATAGTGTAGGGCTGAGCTTAGTGCTGGCTGAATAAGAAAATGAATGAATGGATGCTGAAGGCCAAAATGGTGCAAAAGGCATGTGGAGACTGAGAACTAGAAAAGACTAGATAAGCCCAGATGAGAGTGATGGTCTGTGGCACAAAGAAGTGCAGCATTTATCCTTTTTTCTTTTATCATTTATCCAACATATTTAACGGAGTCTCCATTTTCTTTTTTTTTTTGCATACAACCAAAAGAAACAAAGCAAAGAATCAATCAACTTAAAAGTCCTAAGCAGTGCTGCAACAAGTGAGATATGGCTGATGTCCCAGAGGACTTTGATTCCCAGGTGGTTTGCAGTCCGGCTGTGCCTACTGTGTGTCAGTAGTCAGCTATGGGTGCAAGCTTTCTGCTCAAGCTGACTGTGATGTTGGTGTAGAGTGGCCTCCTGGACACCAGGGGGGAGTAGTTTAGGTTGTTAAGACCATCCACTTTCTGTCTCTCCTTGGAGTGGCGTAGTAGACTATACCTGCAGACAGAAACAACCAATCAATTAAAAGAAGAAAAGAGACATGTTTTCATTCCATGCAATAAGTGGTACCTAACCATTAATAAACAAAGACATAATGTGGAGGAAAACATTTCTGTTTAGACAAAAAAGATTCATGATGCATTTTTTTGGGGGTTATGATTTACCAATTTAAAAACAATTTATTTGTCCATTTTGGAGTTGGTATGTATTTGTTGAAAAAAACATGCATTTCTTAGACTGTTTTAAGTAAGTCTGAATTTAAGAAGAGAGAGCATGATTGGAATTTAGCCCTGACGCATACAGGCATGTCACATGCAAAGTCTTTAAAAGAGCTGAAGTTCTCTCAAAGTCACTGCTTTCAGCTTTTCATGTGACTGGCTCACATCACATGAGACTAAACCTCATTCCAATTATCAGCTTCTGCTTTTAACTCAATGGCGTGGTTGTGTGTCTGTGTGTGAACAAGATCTGCATGCGTGGACACTAACCTTCCAAGAAACTGGACTTCCCCACGATGGTGATGTGGAATTGACATGTAGCGTCCCAGCTCTCCATGTGGCCTACTTACTGAGTAATTGGCATACTGCACCCTGCAAACATATTTGTAGTTCATTAATCCAACAATGTACACTGACAGGCAAAGCATGCATTGCAGTGATGACCTTTTTCATTATAGGTCATAGAAAGCATTAGTGTTCACTCTAATAACCACACACTTGAATTGCACATGCTATCGACATACAAAGGATTTCACAGTAAGTGCACACATAGAGATCATAACAAAAACTTGGTGAACACTGGGAGCTCTGCATGTGTTCAGCTGCTTGTGAACTGTGTGGGTAGGAGGAACAACATTACTTTATGGCAAAGGCAAACAGTGGAAAACAAAATAATAAAAAAGGTTGCTATTTGCCTAACCTATCCCTTGAGCACACCTAATGTCAACGACACTGAGTGGCCCTGTGCAGCGGCTGTGTCAGATAGGGCAATATTTGTACGTTTGTTGGGCTAAGGAGCCAGGGAATGTGTTTTATGAATGAGTGTCATCACTGTGTGTGCACGTGCTCTCCGTACCTGTTCCAGAGGTCATCGTCCTCTCCTCCCCACCCCAAAACGCATTAGGAAATCCATTTATCTTATTAAACTGCTCGACCATCAGGCCACTGACACCGCCAAAGAACTCATTATATGGAAGCCTGTGGGTGCACATTACACATATTCATATTAAGTAAGGAATACATTTAGTGTATACGCCCATGGAGACAAAATTCAAACTCACATGTAGGAGTACTTGTCAAGCTTGACTGCAAAGTGCCGGGGCATGTTTGTGCAGCCATAGTAGTTCCTGTCATTCTCCATGAGGTGGTCCACATCATGAAAGATCAGGCAGTCCCAGTTCAGGTCCTTCATGGCCTCCTTGTAGCCCACGTTGAACAACATGGCACGGTTAAATGGCTCTGTGCCCCCCTAACCAAAAACAAATAAATGATTTTCATGTTATGACCATTTTGTTTGGTTACTATGTAATTCACTTTTGACTCACTTTTTGCAAGTGTTTGGAATCTGCCGAATTTACTGTAATATATGTGAATACATACCTGCTCTATGATATAAAAGGCAAATTGGAGTCTCTGTTTCTGCAGAACTGGCACCAGGTGTCTCAGGAGAATGGGTAAGTGTTCATGTCGGTTCCTGAACGGAACTAGGATTGCCACCTAGTGACACAAATTTTAGCAGGATACAATATACAGTATAAGTTTATTAAAATGACATGTCTTTGCAAAACAAGGGAAATGTACAGTATCTGTACAGTGTTACAGTGGGAGTTTCAATATGTAAAATGGCAAAGCGTGGGTAAAGACAGTATCAAAACCAACTAATTGCCATAGGGACTCATTACAAAGGTGTGGCTTCTCTTTTCCAAAATGAGATCTGACATGCATCAATTGTACAGTCGAAGTACAAAGGCACAACATTTTTGAAAGGTATGTAATTTTCCAAGGGCACTAGTGAGGACAGTGTTTGTTTTTATGAGCAGACAAAGAAAAATGCAAGTTGAGGAGAAGAAAAAAGGAGAAAGTTGTTTGCCAGAACATGCACAGTCCCTTTGGGAAAATGAACGAAAGGGACAGACAGACATATGGCAGGAAAGATCGCTCCGTTGCATAAAAAAGTGGTTTAAAAGGGGATCATCAGGAGGCAAGCTTCAAACTGTACAGTAAGGCACATAGAAAACTGTTTAGCTCTGCCTTTCATACAGTGTGATGCATAGACTGTACTGTCTACATTTCCTACACATGAATGTTAGAGACTTGATGAGTTCCTGATTTGCAAAGTGCAGCAAAGTAAGGGGTGCAAAAGCATCTATACGTCAAACCCTGCAAATGTGAGAACGGAAATGTCTCAGAAGTGAAGTCACTGTCTGTGCACTTTTAAGACAACTGCAGGAGTTACACAATGCTGACAATACTTTGCTGGAAAGTGCTATAAAAAGTCTCCACAACAGGACCTGTGTATTTGCGTGACAAAATGAGGGAATGGCATCATAGTTTAAGCTTCTCGTTTAGGGGAAACACCCAGTTAAAACTAATGCAGCCTAATGCAACAGTCCTGCAAAGAAATAATCTAGGTGAAAATGTTTAATTTGTTGTGTCGTGTTCTTTCAATTTTGTGATGAGTTTCCTGTTGGACTGTATTGCATTATAGAGAGACGAGCTTCTGTTAGTGATGGAAATAATGACGTGTAATACACCGACACAACGCAGTACCACAAAATGCTACATGAACCGCAGTCTCCAAAGAGAGATATTTTCACAATGACAAATCCACATTTACCTTCCACCGAGGTATACAGTCTTTGGGCTTCCAGTAGCCTCCCAGGGCTATGCTTGGCTCTTCCTCCAGCAAGGATCTTTCTACCTCCTCCAAAGATACCTCACTCATATTCACCTTCAACTTGCCCTCTGTGTGTGTATAGGGAGAGAGAAAAGCCAGACTGTGTGAGCCAAGGGAGTGAAAGAGAAAGGGAAGCATAGTCATGGGGAATAAGATGTGACAATGTTATTGATAACCAAAACAAAAAGGGAAAAAAGGACAATTCTATGTTTAAAGATCAACCAAAGGAAGCCAAGAGACATTTTCTTATCTGGTGCTTTACATATATTTTAGAATAGACAGCCAGTAAAGCATTCAAATTTAACTCTAAGTCAAAACTTTGATATTGTACTTACTCATGGAGGGCAGCCGCTCAGGGCAGACCTGTGAGGGGAGGTAGGTGAAGTCTTCGGGGAGATAAGTGGTGGGAGGCGCATCGCTCTCACTCATGTTGAAGTCATAGGAATAATCTGAATAAAGAAACAAAAGTATCAAATATTAACTTCACCATAACATTAACACCCACAGCGACATAAATTAATACAGGGTCAAACTCGTTTTACAGTAGTTCTTATTCTTTCATTTTAACCTGGAAGTGCAAATGTGGAAATCCATTATAGACAACATAGGAAGCAGAGCGCTCACCTGTGCCATTGATGCTGTAGGCCCCTCTCACCACCTGCTCTAGAACCTGTGCCCCAATGTTTTTCACGTTCTCTCTGATCTGGATCCCTCTGGCTTGGACCATGAACACATACTCATTCACTGTAGACAGAGGGAGAAAGGATGAAAATTAGTCTTTTTATTTTGTTAAATCAGTTGTATTAGGGAGGACCGGCATCTTCATTCAGTAATGAAAGTAAAATATTACTAGTCTAATAAGAGAAATGTAATGCAAACATTACTCTTAAACACACACAAAAAAATGCCTTCTCCGTATTCTCACAGCTAATTCATCACCAAAAAGGTCATTCCATTTCCATTACTCTCCCTTATTTAGAAATGATAGAGAACACCACCCATGTTACCAAACTTGCTCTCAGGTTAATGCCTGCTCTAGTGTATGAACACTATTTCACCTAAACTGGCCCAAAGCGATTATCTGCCTTGGTGACTTGCAAGGGTTTTCCCAACCACACATCAAGGGGCTTTCATTGCAAAGAAACCAAATCCTGGAATGTTAATCTACAATTATGGGGGAGGAGGGAAGAGAAAGATACAATTCAAACTTATTTCATAGGAACACGAGGAATTTGAAATGATCGGCTCATTCCTTCCATTTTTAGATATCAAATGTCATGTTTAACATTGTTATTCTGTGCCGCTATCTAAAGGCTTGATAGTGTTAGATTGTACATTTTGACGTATTCATTTGTCACAGGATGAAAGAAAAGGGCTAAAATAGGGTGCGGATGTCACACCAAGACCAGCAACACGAACCTTTAATTAAAATATAAGACCTGCCTACATTCCCACATTCTATTAGACAGTATCTTGTTACAACTGTTTAGTAAAGTTCCATGACATTTACAGCGGGGAACGTCACCAGAAAAGCTTAGTGACATGACTGTTCGCTGTAGGAGAATAAATAAAAAGGCTCAGCAAGGGTCAAGCCACAAAACAGGAGCAACTCAATGGAAAAAAGACAGGGTGGGACATGTAAGTAACCTGAAACCCTTACCTCACCTTAAACACCCACCTACCTTGCAACATGAGGTTGTGTGTGGCTGAGTACAACAAATGACTGCATGAGTCACACAAGTTTCTGATAAGCACAGGAGCGCAGGAAAACAAGACACCTTGTAGGATAATTGACTACTACTCCTGTTTCTTTCTTTGGAGCACAATTATGTCAAATAAATGCATCTCTGCCTCAGTGAATCTGTATTCAAGTGCACAATTTCTGGCCATCAGCCAATCAGCATTTTTCTTAAGGCAATCTCAACATGATCGGCACCCTTTTGCAAATGCGTTTAGATGTATGTCTGTGTTAAAGCTGGTGTGTATAATACTGCTGAGAGAGAAATCCACAGGACGTGATTTGTCATTAGTAATTGCATTACGGTTTCCATCACATTCATCTTTTTTTCCAAACTGCCTGGCTTGCAGGACTACAGACTAGTGGGTAAGTGGTAACTGAAATCAATGTTCCTATTTTACGTCTGCAGGATGCAAACGTTGCAGGGCAGCTGGGGAAAATCTGCAAAGTTTAATAATAAGAAATTTTTAGAACCGAGAGGAGATTCTGTCTGCTTCCAAGATAATACAAGCAGAAGTAGATCAACACGGACATGTGCATGCACAAGTACACACACCCACCCTTCTGAGGCACCATATGATGGAAAAATGCTAAAAGGCTCTTTGTTTTTGAACCAGGCCTGCAGCCTCCAACATACCCTGACATGATGGCATCTTGTTCTCATGCCTAGAAACATATGGATGTACATTCCATAAAATATCCATGAAACACAATGGCCATATTTTACTACGTTGAACTGCAAAGTAAAACAAACTGGAATCTCAGACTTGTTTTGTTGTAAAATATCTCGCTTTTTATAACTCTGTGAAGTTGCTGGACTTCAGGAGAAGTGCTTAAGCACAAGAAGTGCTTAAGCATTAATGAACAGGCACTGAAGTAATAATTAGCGTTTTGTAAAAAGTTACGATCTGTGACACATGCTGTTTTAGGAAATGAGAAATGAGATAACTGAAGTTGAAAGCAAAACACTGCAGAGGGCTGCAAGGCCAGGTTACTACTAGACATATAAGCGAGGGGACACAAACACCCCCCCCCACACACACACACACACACAAAATTGGTTAGGGCCATTAGATTGATACACACTATATGATACATGTGAAGAGCAGAAGGAGCCATAACCACGCCCCCATGGCAAGCGATCAAGCTGACAGGAGACCTTGAATGACCTTGTCCTCTTTAGCTCTCAGAACATGCCGTCCACATGACAAGCCCAGCCCACATCTCCCTCTCGCTTTCTTGCTCTCTGTATCTCCCCCATGTCTCCCACTTCCCACTTATCTGTCCTTTACTCTATCTTCTCTCTTCATCTCCCCTGTGCTGTTGTCTGGTTGTAATGTGGTTTGCATCACTTCCTGTCAAGTCCATTTCTTCCCATCCTTTACGGAAATAATCTGCATGATAGATTGCCGCCTTTTGGGGACAATTCCAGGCACAGCTCTGCATCATATTGTTCTGTAACGGAGGTTAATTGAAAAAGAAAATGGCAACAAATGAGAAAAAAATAAATAAATGCAGACGCAACTCACAATCTTTGCCTCTGAAAGGCAATTAGCTCTACATTGATAGCTCAGCAGTGGGAGATGATCTGTCCTGTTCTGCTGGCTCCCTGATAAGAGCTGAAAGGCAGTCCACCCCCCACCCACCCAACAGAAACGGTTTCTGCATACACACACAAAGACACTTTAAAGACTCCACTTTACCGATTCATAGCTTTAAGGGTTTAACGCTGTCATTCTCAAAAAAGGGTCATTTCTTGAGCCACTGCATATCAGTGGGACCCACAGACCCACACATGCATAAAGATACACAGGAAGTGGGGCACTATGGGCAGTTTTATATCCCTACTTATTGAATGCTGAACATGTATTATGCAAGTGTAAAGCTAAATGAATGACAATATGAGTAATCGAACACTCTAAGTAGCCCAAAGAGTGGCTCATTCCAATGTTGTTTTTAAAAGCAAACAGCCAATTACTTTATTAGCCAACTTTTACAGCCAAAAGCATTAACACAACTTTCCTGATAATTAACTACAACAGTTTAAGTGTACTGATGTTTTTAGGGTGTTTAAAGTAGACGAGAAATGGCGTTAATTTTATGACTAAATGTAGGTCGGGAAAAAAAAAAAAAATGCGGGGGCCCTTAAAACTACCGGCTCTTAGCTGGAGGGACAAGCACATTATTACCTCTTTGGACCCTTTGTAAGTGATCCAAGAAACCTCGGGGCTATTGTGGATCCATAATCAACCACAGCAGTCTCTCTATCAATTCCCAAATACACCGGGTTACAGTTGGCTTTCTCCAGCTGCGCGTTGTGCGTAACTACAGGCTGCGGACAGTAAACTGCACACAGCTGAGTGAAAGCATAAACGCAGAGATGGTTAACAAGTTAACTTAAAAAACAATTTAATTTTAAAAACAGAGTCCGCCTAAGGTCCGACAAGAATTTTAGTTTACACAAAGTGTCTCATACAAGTCGAATTAAGTCACTTTGCCTCGCGATTGTTAAAACTCTGGCTGTTGTGTTCTTTCTTTTATCTCTTAGTTACAAAGCAGCGTTTTCCGTCAGGTTACTCTTCTGCTCCATGTATATGGGAGTTTGCTGACAGACATATATAAAAAAAAAATCAGGCGGCCATGTCAGTTAGTGACCCAAATAAAGCCACATCCTGTTTGTTCATAGATATCTTAAAGCTTTTAGGGATATTTTTTCCAAACTAGTCATCGTTTCTTTTTACTGTGATTCATTTTGTTGTAAAACCTGATACTCTACCGGACATCGTAGGTTACTATGGAACACCACAGTCAGATAATGTTCCAAGTGTCATAGTGTTTGAGTAATTCAGCAGAAGTATTCACAAGTAAAGGCACTCCTTAGGGTAGTGTCTCACTAAAAGCAAAGTCTCAAGAAACAATGAGGCAGTCTACACAGTCTTACTTCATGAGTATGTTTGATATGAAAAGCAAAGTTCTGACTAAATGTACACATGTTAATAGAGTCAAGCAAAATAAATAAATTAATTAAAATTAAAAAAGAAACATAAACAAATTAGAAAATCTAGGCTGATCTAGTATTTGAGTTGCTGTTTAGATTCCATTTCCACTATTGGTTTGTGAATTATTTCTATATGCCCATAAAAGAAGAAAGAACATTAAACTAAGTTCTTAATTTATCCCATCCTGTTCTCTAGGGGTGAATGACCTCCTCCCTTATTTATTAATCTGTTCAGTCTATCTCACTTTGTCTCTTATCTCTCACTTGTTTTCCACTCCCCTTTCCCCCTTCTCTTCTTAACTCCTTCCGTCCACCTCCATTTCAGGGTTCATGGCTAACGTAAGTTATTGTGAACACAAATGTGGAATGCTTTTTCATTGGGTGCATACCTCAAGAGACAAATATTTGTGAAGGCAAACAGTTTCTGAATCATCATTTGTTGTATCCAAAAATATCCACAATGACTGGCATATTAAGTTTACCTTATAACACAATGTTGGGTAAAAATTAACTCATTTACAATCGATACAGTTTGTCTAATCTTATTTCAGGGCTAGAGAGAGAGGAGAAAATGATAAGTTAAAGATAGGAAGAAGTACATGGATTATTTGTTACTCAAATGGACAAACCCAACACTTTTTTCCACAACTCTCACAGTTTAAATTTTCTCTACTCACTATTCTTAAAGATCCAATTTGTACTCATATCAATAATATGAAGATAATGATGATGATAACAGCCTTGACAGTGCTGTTCTTGACTCCATAAGATACAAAACTAATCACTGTGATTTACATTCTACAAAGAAAGTGTCTCTTTTTCTTAAGTTGTCATCTGATACACTAACTTAGTTAACAGCAAAGTCAAAGTCGCACATACGGTGAGTGTGGGGTGTGACATGCTCGTTCATTCACCCGAAGAGAGAAAGAGAAGCAAATGAAGGCAAGGAAAGAAGGGCTGTTATAGTGGTAATGCACTGGCTGAGGGCACAGCAGACATAACAAATCACTCACAGCAAATATAAAATGTAATGTTGCTCTGCTAATGTGTTTTCTGACTGTTGGGATATGAAACACACCAACACGATCTCTAGCAGCCGCTGATGATAATGAGGACAATAATATTCAGTGCTAGTTACGGTCACATGACAGTCAATAAGTGGATCATGAGGCTTCCTGCAAACCCACAGCTGTACACTCACACACTCTCTCACACACTCACACCCACAAACTGCTAAAAAATAATTGCATGTGGGGACCTACAATAAACAGGAAAAGAATTAGGCCTGCATTAATATGAATATAATCCATATACACATGAGCAGCTCTGTGTCTTGACTGGAGAAAATGAACAGGTGGGCTGATAGAATAAAGAGAAAGAGTCAATGACAAAAAAAAAAAAAAAAAGCATTAAAGACACCACTCTCAAAGCACGTCTCTTTGACACAATGAGTATTCTTTATGTCTTGAAACAGAAATGACATCAGCACATTTTAATGTCCCGGGCATCCTGCCCACTTCCTGAGATCATCCAAGCCACCTGTACTCCCATCCTTTCTGCATACCACTTCCTGTTGAGTGCTTCACACAAAAATCTAGTTCATTTGCACATGCATACATACATACATACATACATACACATACATACACACACACACACACACAACAGAGTAAAACAACTAATATTTTTACATGTATCAACCATCTTCACGCCATACTGTCCTCACACTTTGCGCTTTCTACTTTTCATGTTTCGCCCATGTGAAGGTGTGAGATTTCAGACACTATGATGATTACATAATCTAGGGTTGCATTCTTCAAACTTTGCACTGTCAACATGTGCCTGCAGGAGTTCCAGTGACAGAAGGCTGCAGAAAAATCCTTCTCTAATAGCTCCCAGAAGAGCAAGATGATTTCACCTCAACCTCAGACTTATTTTTTGGGCGACAGCAAAGACACAAAGCACAAAGGCAAAAAGCAACAAAACAATATTAAAAAAAATGTAATTGCTGACATTTGGATTAGTACCAGTAAATGTAACTGATTAAATAGCAATATAAATGTAATTGTAATTACATGTAACCAGTTACTCTCCAACACTACTTACTACAAAGTGAGAAAACAACCAAATGTCCATACTGATGTGTAAGAAAAATATAAATATAATTTTTCTTTGTGTAGTTAAAAATATATATAATAATCAAGGATGTTGACACATGCTTATGGAATAACCACCAACATCTGTCATAGGAGCATTTAGGATTTAAATATGCAGATGCTGGATATTCTGACAAATGGCACATTTAAAAAAGACCGGGTGATATAGCAAAAAAACAAATTAAACTATTGCAGATGTCAGGTAAACCACAGGAAATACACAGGCCGTGTGGCAATAGTTGACATATTTTCCCTGTTGGACGTTAGAACCTGCAACAACAGTTGCGGTTTTGCTCTTTCAAACATATGTGAAAGAACACATTTACACTAAAATACTCACCCACATTACATTGAATCCCTTATAAGTATAAAATCTAGCCCCACTGTATAACAATAGAGCATATTTATCTGTGATTGCTATTTGCAGAATAAACAGTAATTTCCTTCCACAGGACAGCAATGCAGCAGTAAGTTTACTTATAACCATTTCCCAGCAGCATTGTACAAAATCTCAACTCTATCCATTTACCATACTCTGCTGTGGGTAGAGCAGCTTCTTTTTCAAAAGAGGAAGTGGGCACAATGACATTCTGTTTCCACATATCTTTACAGCATACCATAATCATCAAACTCAAGCACCTTCAAATGAGCTTACATCTTTCTTAACCTTTCAGCTTTAAGGCTTTTTATACAGCTCTGGTTAATCACTGACACTAATCAATACGAAAATAACACTGTTACTTAGCTGAGAACACAGCATTGTGCTTTTACACTGCCACCTGTAAAAAAACAAAAAAATTGACCTCATAATATGAATTAAGATGAAGTTAAATATCTTGGAATAATATGCACAGTTTAGTAAAAAACTATGAGAACTGAAAAATTTATTGGAGAGAGATTATCAAAAAAATAAATAAAAAATCCTAAAAGAATATCACACTTAGACATAGCATACACCAACACATGGCAGGAGGACAGCATGAGGTCTACATTGAGTTAATTTTTGCTCTTGCACTAGTCACTCTGCCCTTCCATCTGCTCTGCTGTCCCAAGTGAGTGTGTGTGTGTGTGCGCGCGCATGTATATCTGCCTGTCTGTGTGTATGTGTGACCCTCTCCTGAGTCAGTGTGTCTGCTGAGCTACTACATGGCAGAGAAACACAGGGACCAGACGCAGTGAGGCGAATTACATAAATCACACAGTGGTGCCAGGGCCCCTTGTTTTTATTCTGCTGCAAGCAAATACTGGAAAACAGATCTGAAAGAGGGAAAGTGAGAGACAGGCATATTGTGTATGTCTGTATGGGGGAGTGTGAGAGCCACTTTCTTTTTCTAGCACAGACCTACGCTCTTTCCATTGTGCTTCCTTCTGTGGTCTATGTCTGATGGTATGGAAATGAAAACGAGGGTTACTGCTCTTTTTTCATGCTGATTAACCTGCACCTAGCTTTGGTCTGAAACGACTATTTGTGCATGGATGGAATAGAGACTATAATAAAGCAATGTTCATTATAAGGAAAGTTCATTTTCATGTTTTGGCCACTTCATTCACTTTTTTTATAATCCAATACCCACTTCTCCTCAACAATAAAACACACTTTTGTAACACTTTCAACTTAAAAACTTTGAAATATAACCTTGTAAAAATAGAATTAATGGCTGGTGGCCCGACCATGTCTGATTGATGCATATTGTATCGTGGCTTTCACAGTCACAGGGGGGTAAAGCTAACTGAGGAAGAGTGAAGAGAAAAGTGGTTAACAAAAATAAGAAGTTGTGGGAAGGCAAAGTTCCTTTATTTTTCACCAAGTGTAAAAAAAATGTATCTTCAGCATTTAAATACTGCCAAGAGAGACAAAGGTACGTATAATAATTCAAGTGTTGCAGATTGTCTACCCTGATGGATGTTTCCATAATTGTGAAGGTGGGGATGCTCAACTTCCCCTCTCTCCTGCTTTACTTCCCTGTTTAAGACTTTACCTGCTAACCAAGCCCTAAACTGTTTCTCTGTTTAATCATTTGTAGATGCATAGTCTTGTTAACCCCCCAACACACACACACACACACACACACACACTTCAGACAAAATGAAGGGGCTAACAGTAACTTAGATGACTGTGACGTTAGCAGGACCCGGGCAGGTCACCAGTGATTCATTCCTGCAGTACCCCCGCTGCCGTCTGTCAGCTAATTTCCTCTTCCTCTTATATTTGGCGGCAGCCCAGGACATTTTTGTGTTACTGCAGTGGCTCGGTGTATTGTATGTGCCAGTGAAAGTATAGAGAAGATAGGTGAATACATGTTAACATACTTACAGAAGTAAGTAATAATGCTGCTACTCTTTCTCTTCCTGTCCTCTCTCTCAAACACACGCACACACAGAGTTGGATGTTACACCTGTACTGACTGCACAATTGAGCCAGAGCAGGCAGCTCGTATGCCAAGTATGTTAGGTGACTTGTTACTTGCAAAGTACTCAAGTACTTTTGAAAAGGTAAGATAAAAATACTATACTATACTATACTGTACTATACTATATTATATCACATTACATTATATTATATGTGCATGCAAAGGACCCCCCTATGACACTGTAAATGTTTTAGGATGAAGACCAGATTTGTTTCCTTAATTGCGAGAGTTATGTGATCAATTTAGGGCAACAGTAAATGAATCGAAAAATTTCAAATTTGCAATGTCAGTCCAGGTCATAACACAGATTCTACTGAAACTCACTTGAAGAAAACCTGAGGCAGATCGAAAACAATCAATTTCTCTTCCACTGTAATTTAGTCTTTGAAAATTGTTTATTGTTTCAATAACAAAGGAAAGCCCAAAACCACGTCAACAAAGGGAAGGGTTTTCCTCAGGATGATTAGGTTACATGAGTGATTAGTGCTTCAACACAAGACCTTCAGTCTGACTCTGAAAAGACTCCCAGCCCTCCATCTAAACAGGTACACCTCCACCTCCGTCACCTCTGCAGCACTCAGCTCCACCATCTGTGGTCTGTGGTCAAATATCAAGACTACAGGAGTTGAACATGGATCATCTTACAGTCAACAGTATGAGACAAGAGTACGGATGGTGACGGTATGTGTGTAAGCAGTGTATCTTCATTGCCAGCTAATATCCTGTCTTTCGACAGACTGGCCAAACACTATTCAATCACAGTTATAAGAACAGGAACTAACATCACAGAAAACAGAGGTCAAAGATCCATTACACAATATTAAAATTGTGGAAGTGGTATGTAGGGTGTAAAAATACAGCATCACACCTGTGGAGTACAGTGTCTAGAAAGTAACTTTTCAAAATGCATATAACAGAAACAAAATTCCATAGTCCTGTTTTCTATGAACACATAAAACACAAGACATTATTAATGCCTTCATTACAGTGAAGTGTGACGAGCCTTAAATAGTTAAATGTGTACAAAAATTGGGACAGGATAATAGGAAATATAAACCCAATCAAGCATTAGTAAGTATTTGCTTTAAAGAGGTAATTATTGATGCCATTGTTATTTTTTTAAATCTGCAAGTAAATATTATAATGCATAAGCAATAAAAGTAGATCATCAGACTACTACACATCAGGCAGATTTTGACTGGAACATGTGTAGTAACAGTGTAGTCAGAAGCAGAGATAATCATTTTGATGTGTTTATTTAAAGAACGGGGCAAGATTTGTTCAGAATTGTCAGTTGTGGAGAGCATGAAAGTTCTTGCACTCTTTGAAGTTATTTATACCAACTTTAATAACTTTAACTAAAAGAACTCAGTTGCAATGTACAGAGGTCTCACTCAAAGACACCATACATGGTTCTGTGCCAAGCAACTGTAGTGGCTGTGTCCTTTGGGATTTGTTGTCACCAAATCATGGAAACAGGGATGGCATGTTTCTGTGGTTGCCCTGACAATAAAAAGGAGCTAGTCCTGGCGGTGAATAAACCCTCAGAGAACCATGGCAACTGCAGGGAAAATGTCAAATGCCAGACCCTAATTGCTTAAGCCAGTGAACTTTTTTGTGATTAAACTGCTGGGCGTCTGGCTTTCTATTTTCCCCCCCATTTAATATAAACATTTTTATTTTTATTATTACTGGATCACTTATGTTCTATTTTAAAATTGCTAAAGAACAAAAGATAAATAAGGGAGCTGCATAATTTATCACTATGTAACATGCTTGTTTATTAACACTGGTATATAATGCAGCACGGCAAAAAGGTAAAATTTTACCATTGGAAATTAGCCCTAGGAGACTGGCTGGATGGAGGTAAATGGGTGGATCAGTTAAGCAGCGGAAAGCACACAGGGGTTGATACTGCATTAATCCACACATGGTATTAGCAGCAGGTCCGCCGAGCACATGTGGGCCACAAAACTGCCATAGACGCCAACCTGTACTTCCCACAGACAGATCTACACTTATATGCACCCATACAAACACACCCGCTCATCACTGCAGTGGTGTGTTGGAGTCTGGCCAATGCTGAGCATTACCACCAACAATGGCCTCAAGTTCTGACGCCTTCACAGTTGTAAGGTACACAAATTTTAAAAGACTTCAGAACTAGATGTAGTGGTTATTTAGGGTTCACATAATTTAAAAGTAATAATTAACCTAATCAACAAAAGTTTACTATGCAGTAAGTTAAACACCTTCCTCCAATAAACAGTTAATGATTTACCATTGCCCCACCCAGGGTAATATGATAGCATCTAAACAGTATTGTACACATGATAATCTAGGCCAAGGCTTGTAAAACCTTTTCATTTCTTTTTAATGCAAACCACCCAACTGCAAAGTACCAAATATAATGTCTGATATTTACAAGCTCCTTCCTCCTTCAATGTTTCTCTATCTCAATGCCAGTTTTTACCCAAATTAAGATTCAAATGTACCTGGCCCAAGGCAGCCAGTCATTGTTAAATTGGAAAGACGAGCTATGTAGGAAGTGGCTGCACAGAGGGAAATAGATGGATGGACAATCATGTGTGCACAGTCCTATACACAGCATGATGGGTGTGACCAGAGGGAATGTTTAAAAAAAAAAAAAAAAAGAACTGGCCTGGGAAACCTGCCCACTTCAAAAACACTTTGGACAAAGAGCAGCAAGCCATTAAAAAAAAAGAAGGACAAAATATACTTTTTAAACAAGCATACAACAAACTTACAAGCACATGTGACATCATAATGTCGGTGAGCCACAAACTATTGAAAGGCTGAAATAAGGCAGCACAGGTTCAAAGCTAAAAGAGGATACAGCAAAGGCAGAATACATCTATGCCTCATTTTAAAAATGATTTTTACTGATCTAAATACTGCTACATAAAAAAAAAAAAACATTCTTAATTTGAAAACAATGTCATAGCAAATAAGAGTAAGTGCAAATGCTTAATCTGGCAGTCAAAAGCCAAAGGAGTCAAAGACACTAAACATTTATGGGAATAAATTCTGTCAACAGTTTTATACTCTACACCTGTTAATTGTCTAGTCATACTTTAAAAAGTTTAGCAGCAGGGGACAGACAAAATTGCACTGGCCAGCTGAGAGTTTGTTTCTCATTAGTTATTCTGAGTAGTATAGTTGCTGACAAGGCAGACGTGCTTGAAGACATGATACCTTCAGATCTACAATTATGTCCAGGCTGTAAGCACGGGAGGTGTGTTTACATCCAGAGATACCGACTATAATTTGCATCTGAGACATGTACTTAGTGGCAGTCGACAACCTCACCATAGTTCATAGAGGAATGCACGGCAGGTACAGAGGATCAAGCACGCGTAGGTGTAAAGTGAAGGGGAGTTGCATGCATGGTTAGGTCACTTCAAAGTCTAATGTCTAATCGCTTAGCATGTGGAAAACAATGCAATTAGCAAATGGTTTGTTGTTTCTTGTTCAGACAAGGCGGCAACTCTGTTTCCTTAGCTCTCCATTGTTGTTGTTTGACTACGCGCAAGCGTCAAAAACGTCTTTTACACCCCGCTACGATCTCTAGATTCCTTGATAGCCATGTGGTTGCATTGCTTCACAGTGAAGCAATCTAAAAAAACACTGTCAACGCTGTCTAAACTGGCTGTCAGAAGGCCACATCTTGACATACTGTAACTTAAGTGCACGAGCCTTATGCTGCCCATCACGCACAAACACACACAACATTGGGTTGGGAGCATGAGCCTGATCTCTAGAGATAAAGGGTAGCACCTGGCCTCCTTGCTTTCCCCGGATGTTGAGGTGGGTGTGTGCAGAGGCGCATCTGTGCTCAAACCCATAAATAGATCCCCTGTCTTTCCAAGCTCCCGCTCCAGTGGGATCCTCTCATGTTTTAATTAAATAAACTGCTGCAATCAGACCCAGCTGTACCCTTTATCCCCAGCCTGCATCAGTCAGCATCCCCTGCCTAGGGACAACATAAAGGGTGAGGTGCCAGTGCATGGAGGAATCACAAAAACAAAAAACAAGGGAGAGACTGAGGGCGACAAGCAGGGAAAACAGTGAGAAATGGACTAAGCTGTGAATTTGGGGCATTCTGCAAGGAAGCCACCTGGGTATCTAGGAAGTCCTGCTCAGGTGTTCTGGATGGGTTCCCCAATGTGCAAACCAGCAGCAGGAAAGGAGCTCTGCTCATCTCTTTCATCCTTCCTTCTCCAGTTCCCCCTCCTCTTCCTGCCCTTTTTCCATGTTTCTATTTTTTTCTCTTTTTGCTCTGAATCATTCTGCTAATTCCCTGCAGTGTGTGATCCTTTTTACCTTCAAAATATAGATGCCATCATACAATGGTATTTAACACCTGTGTCTTGTAGTTTTATTTAACAGTTACCAAAAATCTTAATGAGATGCAGTCCTACATATAGTTCTAGGATACAGACACTATTTTGTCGTTAACTTAAACTCACACCATATGCTTGGAGAGAATATTGTCAATAAAGAAACCTAGGAAAGCTTTTTAGACACACATGCTGGGATTAATTATGAAGAACATTGCATACAATTGCATATTGGTGGTAGGTTTATAAACATTACTTTCATCAAGTAATTTTGATGAGGATGTCCCAAAATGCAGTTTGTCTGAAAAAAAATGTAGACAGTAAACTGAGTCACACTACAGAACACAGCGTTTCGTATGCGTGATGCCAGATTTTACCTACATCTCAAACTTCTTCATGTCATATTTTCTCTATTCAATAGTTCCACAATATTAAGAGCCTTAAGGAGATTGTAGCGCCACAAGATTTTACAGATGATGTATGCTGCCGGGGGTAGTTAAAGTGAATGCTAATACTGTGTAGTGGTTTAAAATGGCTTGGTTAATTGAACCCATTTGCTACTATCTGACATGCTGTGGGCTCACCAGTGCATCTCCGACCACAGGATCTGAAACCTCATATCTATGCATCAATATTACTATCAGTGAGTAAATCATATCTTGTGAACAAAATTATACTTTTCCTTTTAAGAACCATCCTCCATTGCCCTACCTGATTTCCCTGTTCAGGCCTGCTGCTAGTGCTGACCCAGGCACCCCGAGTGTAAAAGTCTTAAGTAACTGTAGCTTTTAGTGACAGCAGCAAAAGCTGCCTCCTGGTAACTATCCATAATTAATGAAGTGCTGCTGTTGGCCCTTGTTCTGTTGCTGAATTAACCCCCGGAAGCCACGTGGCCATTACAGCCCCATATAGTCAAACCCCAGAAGGATGAATACATCTAAGTGCAGCTCTACTTCAGTTACCAGACACCATCAATACTTGAGCTGGAAAAATAATGAACAAGTGAATAAAGAATTATTTTTATACCAGTTACTCAACAATTTATTTGTTTCCCATTTAGAGGAATCATTGCTCACCGTTCCTGGGACTTGCGCAGGCTATTCCTGTCAGTAATGTGTCGTCCATATAAGAATTGATTCAATTATTGATTTAGTTGTCCACAGCAGGTAAAAAGCGTGAATGGATCAATATCCATTTTGAAGAGTAAGAAGGATCAGCTTTTTTTAAATGTTTTAGAAAGGCTGCACTTGTAGGACATAAACAGTATTTCACTCATGCACTCACACCCTGTTCCAACAACTACAAAACCGTGTCTGGTTTTGCAATGATACTTTTACAATCTATATGTAAAGGTTATTAGAAAATTCACATGTTTTTGACGTCCCTCTGACAATTTCACATTAGTCAATTAGTGTATTTTGGATCACATAGGTAATACCTGTCCCCGTTAGTGGGGATTGTTCTAAAATGAATCGACAGTGCAAAAGCTCAAAATCAAAAAGCCTGCATCTTCTGGCAGCACAACAGGACAGTCAACCAATGGCACATTAAGCAGGAAACTGCAGAGAAAAGTACAGGGTGATCAACTTTTAAGCCCCCCGTGTGTTGGCTTTAATACTACCTGTCAGTATTTCAAAATCCTGCCAGTGGAATGCAATTACAGATTGTGACAGAGTTAAGGACCTAGCCCATGTTTTATCATACAGGTTAGGCATTGGGATCAGCTTTGACCATTTAGCTACAATAAAGTAACTGACATTTGGGCATCACATGGGTGATTATAACCAAAATAGCAGTCATCTATGCAGATAAAATAAGTGGACCGTGGCCTAACCTAGAAGGCCTCCAAAAGAGGATGGGCGAGATAATAAGACAGAGGTGTCCACACACACACACACACACACACACACAGAGGGAGAGAGAAGGGGTGACAATAAAAAAAAAAACACGAGAAGGGAGAGAATGATGAGGCACTTCAATGAATTAATGATAGCCGGAATTCAGGACATGCGATATTACACAACGGCATGTGACTTACAAGCAGCAAATGATGTAAGGAGTGACTTGTCTATCGGTTATCTCAGCTTGACATCACAAATAATTTAGGCCTGTGAATCCACGACTTATGATGTGACCTTTGACGGCCCAAAAAAAAAAAAAAACACTCGAAGAGACGTGTGATCTAGCTGTCGTTTGAACGCGAACAATGAGTCCGAAATCAAATATAAAACGTCACATTTTGTGAGTGGACGCAGCCTTTTGCTATTGCCATCATAATCATAGCTGTCAGGCCCACAAACAGCCACTTGATTACAGTCGCCATGATGCTCATTAGTGGCACTATCATTATTATGGCCAGGTAGATGGATATTATAGGCTTCAGTGGAGCCGAAGCCTTATAACGGATTGAGAGATCAAGCCTCAGCACAGGCGCATGGCTCCTTCCCTCGTCTACACCCCCATAACCAGGCAGAGCTGTCACACATGACCTAAGAGTCCGCACAAACATCCCAACATCCGAGGAAATAATAATCATATCTCCAAATTCATTCGACTTACCGATTCCGGGGGCGGAGTAGATGAAGTACAAAACAGAGGTGGACAGCGAAAACAGGAATATAAGCCCAAGGAATGACCTTCTTCGGAACCGCAAATGTGTCGGCATTATACAGGCAGCGCAAGCACACACAGGCACGTTTTCGGAACGTCAGCTGCAACGACGGTAACGTTAGTCTGGTTCCGATGTGTGTCCAGATGCCAGAGCCAGTGAAGTCCGACGACAGTCTGGGTGAAATGAGCCGTGGAGGGTGGTCAGTCTGCGGCAGCGGTAGCGAGGAAGCAGGCGATGAGGAAGTCCGTCTACTTCCACGGCAGGTCGAGAACAGGAAAAAAAAATGGTTCAATCAAGACATTCAAAAGCCATCCCTGAGACGACCGTTTTACTTTTACGTTCGAATATATCCGGTGTCGCAACGACTGACAATGACAGCGCGATTTAATGTGGCCTTTTAGTAAGGGACCATCACTGAGCTCACTGTGGACGTCGGCGGTGTTGCTTGGCCGCTCCTCTGCTTTGCCTGCCTACCAGCCCAATGAAATGAATGGAACTTTCCCTCTGCAAAATGAGCAATACCGACGGTGGGCGTTGACAGCACCAACAACATGGACCCCTCCACAGCAGTGAAGAATACGCCTTGCTGTAACCTAGCGACCAGTTCCTGTTTGCACACATGAAAGACTGATTTTCGTGTTTGGGATATACATGAAAGACAAATGCATTTTTGTAACTTTTTAGCAGGCGGCACACCTACAGACCGCAATAAAAAAAAATCAAAAAAATCATAAAAACAGCCATAACAATTATTTTGCGTTGGCTATCAGGACACGAAGAACTAGGACATTTGGAACCATAAGAGTTCAGGACTAGTAGAATCTATAATATTAAAAAATAATCGATAAAATAATGATGTGATTTGCATATAAATTATTCATTAAACAGATTTTATGTTAGGATTTAAACATGATTTTTTAATAAAATCAGTTGCAAGAAATGAGCAATTGTGACCACATTAACGGTTAACTAGCAAGTTAGTTAATTAAGCTCATGCATTAAGTTCGTTATTAAGTTTTTCTATAGATGATTTGTTAACTATTGTTGCTGTAGTAACCTTTTTTAAAAATTTAATTTATTTTATCACACAGTGTTATAATATAATAAAAAGTAACACAAGTCATGCTAAAAGCTAACTAGCATAAGCCACTTAGCTTGTGTATTCACATTTGTGTTTGACATTTGATTGACAATTTTGTTAAAGCTCATGGTAGAGAGGCAAGTAATACAGAAATATATCATGCCTACATATTTGTTAGACTTTTCCACAAATATTTTCATGTATTTTACTCATATGATTTCTAAAAACACGTTTCAAGGATTTGGATACATCTGATAGCACGTGGTAATAACCATAAGGTGGCAATTTGTGACGCAGCCCACAATAAAACTACAATACCCATGAAACAGTAAGCGCCGCGCTGACGCCACATTGCGATGATTCATGGGAAATTGAGGAACCAATGATTACTGTAACCATTAAAATCTTATTCTACCTACTAAAATTAAAAAATTATCTGCTATGGAAAAAAACCCACACATTTTTGAGAACTACAGTTACAGCCACACTGCGTCTTTTTGTTCCCTCGTCTTTCCTGAATGTCGTCCGTGCAACATAAAGACTACAGGACTCCGCAAACGCTGGAGCGGAAGATGTGACGTCGGCAGAAACACGGATCTGTCGACATGGAACTGGCAGGCTGCTCTTCCACCAAAACCTTGTTTTCGTGCTTGAAGTCATTAGTTTAAGAATGAGAAGCTTTAGCCGCGTAGTTTTGCCGGTGTCTCTGTTGCTCCTGTTCGTAAATCTTTGCGTATTAGAGCGAGCCGGGAGAGAAACCCCCCCTTTGGGTCTGCATGAGAGCAGAGACGAGGGAGGGGATGCAAAGAAGGATATTAATCCTGCTGAAAACCAGCAAACATTAATAAAACCCGACAGAGACGATGGACACAACGCAAAAGACCCGCAACAAGAGGGACAGTCAGTCAGGTTTGAGACAACATATTGATTTCAATAAACGTGTTTGGAGACCAGCTTTGCTAGCTAGCTAGAGCCTGATTTACAATGTCAGTAAACACACTTCCTGACGTTCACAGGTTTTCATTTTCACCTGAGTTTGAGCCCTGACTATAACACAAACCTTTATTAGAACTTAAATGGGATACCTATTTCTAAATTATTACACATGTTCATAAGTTGTCGAATGAATTCATTAAAAGGAGGCCTTTTATTTTGTTAACTTGCTATTTACATGACGCCATACTTCATGAAATATCAATTAGCATCTAACAGTATTAAACAGAGCTAATACAAATGCTGTTTGAATAACCTACATATAATGTATTGTGCTTCGGATGAACAATAGAGATCAATTTAATATGTCAATAAATAAATTAAAATGGAACATTATGATTCAGATCATAAATTGCCTCTAGTCCTTTTAAAGTATGATGATTTGTATTATTATTTAAGGTATTTCCTTCTGTTCCATGCTGTAGAAATGCATGTAATTGTACCCACCATATTTACATATGTTAATAAGTCAAATTGCTCAATTGGAGATGAATCAAAATGGCACAATGAGGACAGATTGAATTGTTTTTCATTATTCATTAACATGAATTGTTTTTAATTTTTTCCACAAACATTGTTTTTGTTTGACTGTCTCCTTGCAGCAAGTCTAATGACACAGAAAACTACAGCAATGACACCCTTCATTCTACGACAACTCCTGTCAAACCGACGACCCCAGCGCCCCCAACCCCAAAGCCAATTCTGCCTGTACAGACGGGGGTCAAGGCCCAAGAAGAAGAGCAATCCAGCGGGTTGACTATATTCTTCAGCCTTTTAGTTATTGGTTGGTGCTGTCTCTCTCCCTGCCTCTCTAATTATAAGCCTAACTTATTCTTTACTTTCTTATTTTTGTTTCAGTTGGCAACCATCAGCATAAACTCACTTGTGCACATCATTATGAAATAGGACTTTAATGTTGTATCTTTAAGACTACATACACAGCATGAAGGCTTTAATCTATAAACACCAAAACAGGTGTATGATTTGGATGGGAAATTTGTAGGATTAAGGAAGAGAGTATAAAAATTATATGATTACACATGTGTAATGTCATAAGGTGCTTTTTTCATACAGCAACAAACCTTTAATTGGCTATATAAAGGCTATATATATAATCATAGTCTTTTAATTTTTTTATTACTCCAGTTGAAAACCAGTTAAATTAATGTCTTCATCAGAATAGAAAAGTCTGGAGCAAACTGATATCTTTAGTGGATGCAAAATTGACCCTAAAATGTACATAAAAATAATGCATATTCAGCTAGTAAAAGTGTTCCCTCAGAAGTGACAAATATTGTCAAAGAGTGTTAAAAAGTTACAGCAAAATAAAAGTATTTTAGGGCAAAATTTAGCAACTAAAAATTAACTTTAATTAATTACACATTAAGGAACGTTTGTAGTAGCTAAATGTGTATTAGAATCAGAATCAGAATCAGAAATACTTTAATCCAGAGGGGAAATTGCTTAATGATTAAATATTATAAAAACATGGTTTTATTCTTTTTGCCATTTTTATGGATTATACAATTTGCTGCACTTCATTTTTACCATAGGTTTGCAGTGCTATTTACTCTATTTTTGGTTTGTCATAATTGTGCTTTTATAATAGGAGTTGTGCAGTATCATTTGACTGCCAAATACTCTGGTGGACTGTTAGAGAATATTTATTTCCTCAAATTTACTTTTAGTCTTATTTTTCTCCCTGCATTTCACCATGTTCACATGCTGTGTTGTGTTTAGGACCACATCTGTGTGTGTGTGTGTGTGTGTGTGTGTGTGTGTGTGTACAGTACACACACACACAAAGGAACAAACAAAGGTATTTGAATGCACTTGGATTTTGGAGATTGAAAAGTCAGAATTAAAGTGTGCGTTGTGAGTTCTTGCAAATCAAGTTACAGCTACATGATACTGATAAACATCTCTGTCCAGTTTACAGTACATTATGTGAAGGAAAGAAACCAGAGTAAACCTGGTAACACAAAATGATCTGGGGGCTATTTGAGGGCTGATCTGAGTTGGTATGACATGGTGTTTTGGATGGATGGATGTATTTGTCCTAAATATTCATCCAGCTCTCTCCCCATTCCTTGCAGGTATCTGCATCATATTGGTGCACCTGCTCATCAAGTTCAAGCTTCATTTTCTTCCAGAGAGTGTGGCTGTTGTGTCCCTGGGTGAGTGTGTCTTATATAACCTGCTCCCTTTCACAGGTTGAGTCTAGGGATGTAGATTGTTGCTAAATTCAAGGTCTCTCTAGGAAGATCTCCTTTTCAATGTAACTTTAAAACTGATTTGGGATGTTGTCAAGCTACTGCACTTTGGCGTTTTACTATTAACCATGAAGAATCCCTACTACCATAATTACACACATTAAGATTTTTGAATGCACATTTTACTCTTGCCTCTTTTCCTATTTGTTTCTCTCAGTCATGTTGTGTGTCATATGACAAACATACTATGTCATATAGTTTTGTTTTCTTTTGTCTTATATACACACACACACTATTAATTCTTTTTAATTAATCATTCTTTTTCCCACAAAATACAATTTTACTTGTTGTGTGAGGTTACTTAAGGTCAATTCTACTACTAAACCTGTAAATCCCTTATACATCTCTTTTTGCCTTATTCTCTGAACTCAGTTTTTGGAGAAGGGGCCTCTGCTAAAGAGAGATAACACTCTGCTTACAAATCAGAAAGACAGCTTTTCCTTCCTTGTTGCTTCCTCTCTTTGTTATCGACGCAGTGTGTTTCCTATGGACTACAACTTGCATCTGTGCATCTGCCTATTTGGATCTACTGCCTACTGGATCTCACACACACACACACACATATTCCTATTGTCTTTTCCGTCTTTTCTCCCTTTTTTTCTCTGCCCTTTACATGACTTTGTGTTTTACTCTCCTTTTTAATTAATGTTCCTCTGAGCTCTGTAGCAAGAGGACGTTCTCAAAGACAAAATCTAAGACAATAACTCTTCATGACTAATTCATCCTTGCACTATATTGGGCATTTGCCAGACATCCATTAGTTTTAACCACTGAGAAATCATGTTTCCTCAGGTTTCCCATCTGTGTTCTGGTTGTGTTGAAAGTTTGATATAAGATTGTTTTTCATGTCTCCTCACTCTTTTTAGGCATTCTAATGGGAGGTTTCATTAAGATCATTGAGTTCCAGGAACTGGCCAACTGGAAGGTATAGTGTTTTGGTTGGTTGTTCACACCCTGCTCACTTTTTTTTTCTTTTGCAAATGCTTGATGCAGTGTCAGTACAGACATATTTCAGAAATGCAGATACTGATTTACTTTATCAAATAAAAGTTAAAAAAGTAAAGGCTACTAAATGTACTTAAGTTATAGGGTGAAAAGTACATTTCCCCCAGCCATTTCTCTGAAAAACTAACTGGATCTCTTGTCAAGTTAACTACAACTGCCTCTGGCTGTAAGCTCGCATACACAGAACTCTTACACATACATATGTACACATAGCAGCAACTGTTCCTGACTAACCGCAGAGTGATGCAAAATATAAATAATTGATAATTCCCTCAAGTGCATCATAACTAAAGTAACAAAAATGTAAGGAGTACAATGTACAGATATATTTGTCAAAATGTAGGAAATACAGCAAAAAGAGTTGTCAGAAATGTAAATACTTAAGCAAATTACACAAACTTTACTTGTGTACAGCAACAAATTATTAGTGCTTAGTTAGTTCCCACCTCTGCATGTTTTCTCTGTGTAGACACCTAATATCATTCAGTGTAACCTCTTGAACATAAACCTGTTTCAAATCCACAAACTAATGATCATATTCTCATTACATTCTTGACTTTAGTTGCACTGTAGAGGTCCGGGGGAAATGTTAGCTCTAGTGAAGTCACTATTGGCGTAATAAAAACATGCCTTTCATTCTTGTTTTATGAAGTTGATCCCATTGCAAATTTCCTGGGAAGATCCACCCACACCCTTTACACCCGATGCCAACAAACATTTGCTATCCCTGTGCTGTAGTTTTTAATATCTCTTTCTGTGCCTGTCTTTTTGCTCTAGCATTCTTTTTCCGCCTGCTGATGTTGTCACCAATCTTATCTCTCTATTTCCAGTCACTTACCTATCAATGGTGACATTCACTGTTCTTAGCTAGCTTTTTCTCTGTCCCTTTTTCTTCTGCTTCCCAAAGCCTTTAATTAACATTCCTTGTTCTCTACCCGTGAGTGGAACAATGAAAGAACATGAGAGGTAGAGAGAGAGATGCCGAGTGAGGGGCAGGGAGGAATAGAGGACAGGTTGTGTCAATGTTTCTTTCATACAGGGGGTCATTGTTTTTTAGCTGGGGGCCCTTGGGCTGCACTAGTAGCCAAAGCCCCTGTAATGTGAGCCTCTAGATTTTCTCTTTTTGTGTTTAAATTACAACAATTACAAGTGGATCTGTTCAGCTTTCAAAATATAGTAAGCAGTGGCTTCGTGTTTCCTGAACACTGTACAGCTTCATAAAAAGTGTACAGTGTAGTACAATGTAGTTATACTGTCCATCAGCTTTTTTAAGGGGTTTAGAGCCCCTTTGGAATCCCAGGTTATTATACAAATATGTTATTTCTGATCCATTTGTTTTTGAGACAGCCCCTAAGAACAGGATGAGACATGTAAGCTGTTCAGTGAATACCAAAGCTAGCAAGAAAAATGAAATCCCCTGCACCAGTCTCGGAAATTCAAAATCATTTATCACAGTTATTAGAAGGTGTCTATCCTCTTGCAATCCCAGTCTTTTATTTTATTTTCACAAATTACCTTGAAGACTCGTGTCATCTCTTCCAACTCAGTGTTTCTAAAGCTGGCACACTTGGCTAATTTAGCAAGCTTCCAGGACTCCCCACACACTTAAAAATCCCTCAGGCAGCAGCATCCAGTCATCACTAGTGCCTGCTTTCTTTTTACTACTGACCTCTCTTTCTTTTTAGTCCTCGTGTATATGTGTGTTTCCTGTGTTGTTTGCAGCTTTTTCCTTTCTCTTATTTGCCCATCTCTCCCCTGTGCTCTGACACAGATTGAAGCATAGCATTGCGTTACAAAGTACCACACCAGCAGCAATTTCCCTCTTAGGCAAAAACAGAGAGAGAGCGAGAGAGTTATAGGTGAATATATATATATAATTTATTGCGTCTTCAGTGTATTTAGTATTCTCTCTGTTTAAGATTTCTTACATGTGCTCTCTTGTTCCTCGGTGGCAGCAGTTGTGTGTTTTAAGCCCCAAAGGGCAGCGCATTCCTTTAATAGATCTCTCCCACGCCATGAAGTAAGAGCGACACAAGGAGAGCAGTTTTAATTGTGGTTTCAGGGCCCTTTTTTCCATGTTTTGATGTCACTGTGTGTCAAAGCTGAGCTTTTATTGAGCCCGTACTCTTGATCGAAGGCCTCTCCATCTTTCCCGCTCATATCTTTTACGCTCTTTTAACTGTGTTTCCTTCATCTTTGGCATTCATCTTCTCTCATTTAGTTCAAGCATGGTCTCAGCACTTCCCTAGAATATGCATATCTTCTGCTTTCTGGATTTATCTTTTCATCTCCCCTTCTCTTAGAACACATATTTCTTTGCTGTCTATCAATCTCAGTGTTTCTGAATTCTCATTACCCCTCTTAAGTCTTTTCCTAATTTTTCCTAACTTTTCTTGTAGTCTTAGGACACCAGTCTAGTGGATCTTTACCTAGAATCTAGTACTTATTATAGTGTTATAGTTATTAGTTGTTCAGCAGAGCATACCAACAACAGTTTGACATTTAATGACTTGCTATTAGCTGCTATTGTTTGTTTCCCTGGCACTCCAGCACAGTCTGGTAGCATGGCCCAGACAACCCCTCACATTAAAGTGGTCAATACAAGCCTGCCTGAGGTTAAACAGAAAACATTTTTTTAGGCTGAGACAAGAGAAGTCTCGGCAGGGGAAGTTTTGGGATGAAAATAGTAAATAACTAGAGTCCATAAATACCAATGAAGTCAGACATGTTAACAGTAGCGTCCCTCTTACTGTAACAGTTGTTATTGTTGCTGGAAAATTCTTAAGTTGTATGTTTACTTTTACTTCTTAGGAGTTACAGTATGAATTTAAAGAAGAAGAAGCTATGAACACTTTGAAAAACCCCTTATAACCTTTTCAATTAAAGCAAGGAAAGTTTCACATTAACTGCAGATGGTTTTATTTAGCAAACTCAAAAGCTACATAAAAATCTATGTATAAAACACTAAATGTTTTTAAATTGCTGAAATCAATAATGAGTCAAATACAACTATTCTTGCCTAAGATTCCTATGATTCTACCCACAATCTCCTTGGTGTTTGAAGAATGAGGCTGATTCAACAATGGAAAATCAAAAATCTAAAAACTGGTTAAAGGTTTTCTGCATGCTGAAGCCTCGTGTTGTCTTCTTTGTATTAGAATGTCATTGGCAGGCCCAGAGGCAATACTACCCAGGCAGATTTTGGGATACGTGTTTGACTTTTGTTCTATTTTTCCATTTCAAATATGCACTTTCACCATGTGATCATTGTCAGTTGCCATCCAGACCCATGGTGTGATCAGCTCGTGGTGTAGCGCCAATGCGTACTGCATTTTTAACTTCTGCAACCCTAGCAACTTTATGTTTCCCCAATCATTGTTCATTCACCACAGATTTATTAATTGCAATGGTCCCTTCATTCTATATTTAGTTGTTCCCTTTTTCTTCAGCTGTCAGTCTTCACCGCCTCCTTGGTACTTCCTCATTACAGTATAACGCACGCCAGTCCATTTCAGGGCCAACACAGGGAGACATACACAGACAGACAATCATTCACACTCACAATTACAGCTATGGGCAGTTTAGAGTCACCAACTAATCTAACATGCATGTGTTTGGACTGTTGGAGGAAACTGGACAACCCTGAATAAAACCCACACAAGCCAAAGGAGAACATACACACAAAGGCTGCAGCTGGCCAGGCATGCAACCTGTACCCTTCTAGCTGTGAGTGCTAACCACTCCACCACTGTGCCGCCCAACTTTAAAAACCAGTACAATATAATAATGTTAACTTCCATAGTAACAACTGTAATAATAATTCAACAATAATCACGTATCTTCATTGAAAATTTTCCGTAATGATTTACCTTATTCGTACATTTTTCTTTTAAGCTGTGTTGCAAAATCAACCTTCATCTCCACTTAGTGTCAGATCCACAGGTCTGCTCATCTGCATCATGGTGTGATATGTGCTTTTGCATATCTTCTTTTCTAGGTGCTAGAGACACACAGCTGATGTAGTCCTTCTGATCTAAAATGGGTCTGTTGTGGTTAACCTGCTTCTTAGCTTGTCTTTTCCTCTAGGCTAGTTTTAGTTTGACACGTCTGTGTCAGGATAGTTTCTCTCAGGCATAATTCTATCATGAGGCCTATCTCAGGTTACCATGTATGTCAGTTTTTTAGCCTTTATGACTTACTTTTCTTAATTGCATATTAGTTGTAATTTCATTGTAATTGGATTATTCATAATTATTTACAAAGTCAAACATTTGCTGATTTAATCTTCCTAAATTTGTTTTGCTGCTTTTCTTCAATCAAAATTAAATATATTTACGCGCTGGACTGACAACAATCAATATGTCACCTCAGGCTCTGAGGAATTGTAGTGGGAATCGTATTAACAAAATAGTTAGTTACTTAACTAAATAAGGAACTAAAAGATAAATTCATAATGAATTTAAATCCCTTAAAAGCACCCTAAAATGAAACCTATATAGAAAAAGACTTTCCTTATTTAAATCTGTGCATATGCATGTGCATGCAAAATCACTATGTGCATGAGTGCTTCTTCTGTGTCAGGTGGTAATAGTCATTCATTCATGACCTTTCACCTGGCCCTGGAGGGTAACGTTCTGTTGAATATTAATGTCAAGAAAAAATGGTAACCTGGAAGCATTCCTTGTTAGCCTACTTCTCCCCAAATTTGAATGCATAATAAGCGGTACATGAAGAGGCATTCTCCAGCGCACTTCCTCTGTGTGCTTCCCTTTTGCCTGACCTATTCTATGGTCTGTAATGTAGAATTCTACATTTTGTGTAGACCAATTTAACTTTAAAGGCGAGGCCATCTTGACAAACAGTGTTTAATCTCATTTACCACTTTTTTGAGTCAAACCCTGTGTAATTGGTTAGAAAAAAAAATACATTATAGATTCAAAAGATTATTAAGCTAATCATTTCGTCATATTATAGATGACTTATAAGCCTCATTTATTTATTTTTTTGAACCATTAACTTAAACAATTATGCTATGCTTTCATATTTTATTTCAAATTTCAGATGGCTAAAGAAATGGCCCCAAATGAGCACACACGTTGTTTTGAAAAAAATGTGCTAATCTGGCCAGGACCTAAATTTTAGTGTTCATTTGCTTCAACGGCTTTTTCAAAAAAAATTTTACCTGGGTGTCAGAAGGCAGTGAATAAAGATAAATAAATAGATTGTGAAATGTGGAAGTTATTGTTTCCATGTCCATCTGTTTGTGGGATTTTTGCTGTTGTGAGTCCTGCTCTGCCAGCTGTCTAGACTGGACCCTATAATAGAATGAAAGATATTGTTGACTGAATGGACTACATATACCCTCTCCCATGTTTCTGACATAAACAGCTGCAGTGTCAAACATAGGCCTGAAATAAAAACATTTTATAAAACCTTTACCAGATATTAACTACTACATCAATAACATCAATTATGCACAGAATGCACAAACTCTGTTTCTGCCTGTTGTTGTTCTCTCTCTCTTTCTCTCTTTCCCCCACATATTGGCTTATAAAGGAGCACATGGTGCATCATGCACAAACACATTGGCAGCCAGAGCGTAATGCATGGGCACATGATTTCTACGCCTGATTTGGGGGGCTGGCCCATTTAGCTGGGAAGCAACAATGATTTCATTATATTGCAGCAATAATCAGAGACCTAAGGTCACTGGGAGAACTTAGTGTGTGTGCGTGTGTTTGTGAGAGAGAGAGAGAGGGAGAGCCTGACTGAGAGACAAAAAAAGTGTGGCGTTTAAAAGCATTAAGGAACATGAATATGGCTGACAGCTCCTGAGGCAGGAGTGTGTGTGCGCATGCGTGTGTTTTTAACACTCTGGAGTACACGTCCAATGTTTTTTTTCGTTACACCTTAAATATTGCCCTCCCTCATCACCCTCTTCCTTCTTTCATGGCTAAGGATTAAGTCAGGTGACTTAACACTCATTCATTAGTCAGACAAATGGTTAGGAATATGCGTTATTGCATAATAACCACAAGCACATTTTTTAGAGGTCAGTGACACTCACATCATATGCTCACATGAATCAGGGTTTGTGCTTCGATTAAGAAATCATTGGCGTTTTCAAGATGACAAGACCTGAGTGAAAGTGTAGAATGGTGTCAAAAGGTCTGACTGATTTCTGAATGTTAAGTCAACTCCCTGTTTCACAGTAGTTGGACCTGACATTTTTCCTGTACTTCTTCAGGAAACTGTTACCGCTGGCTCTAAGCCGAGGTTAAAGTCACTAGTCTGTCACCTGAGCATGGTTACTTTTGTTTTATCGAAATGTGGTTTGTCTGTAACTGTATCCTTCTCTCCAAGGAGGAGGAAATGTTCCGACCCAACATGTTCTTCCTTTTGCTGCTGCCACCCATCATCTTTGAATCTGGATACTCTTTACATAAGGTACGACAGAATGTCTAAATGAAGCAGACTTTACACAGCTTTAACTTTGAGACGCATCACAACACACAGTTCACTGTAAATAGGACAATAAAAATGAATAGGGGCCAAAGTCTGCTCAGGGGCTCAAAGTCTGCAAAGTCTGAACTCAAAGTCTGCTCTCTGTCACTTATGTTTTTCATGTTTTCACTGTATAAATAATTTTTTTGGGGGGGCGTATGAGTTCTAGCCTGTTTTCATTTATATACACTGTTTATATGTTCTATCTAAAGTTTCTAATCACTAAATGTGAGAAGGTGGCTCCCGACATTTTATTATATTTTGGGCCCAAAAACATAATTCTGAAAGGCAATATGCATGTTCTGCGCCATTGCACTGTAATCATAAATATTTTTTTCTGTACCTTTACACTGATTTTCACTTCAACTTCAGTTGTCATTATTCTACTAAGCCTGTGAATAAGCTGTGTGTCCTTATGTGCTCAGGGTAACTTCTTCCAGAACATTGGCTCCATTACCCTCTTTGCTGTGATTGGCACCGCTTTCTCTGCCTTCATAGTTGGAGGAGGCATCTACTTCCTTGGGCAGGTGAGTTTTCTAGCAGCGTCTTTCAACAGCTCTGGCATTGCCAGGGCCTGTTCAGTGGAAGAGTGCGAACTTGGTTATTTATCCTTAATTAGGGAAGGGTTCTGGTAGCCGGTTCCAAGTCAGAAAAATTCCTAGATTTCTAAAATTTGCCTTAAGGTAACATTAACTGCATCATGCATCTAAAACTTAGTCAATAAGAAGTGATAAGCATTTGATTCATATTTGGTAAAAAAATAAAATATAACCCCCATCCCAGCCTCAGGAGAGATACAGAGGCTGTTTATTCACATACAGCATTTATAAAAATATTCAACTCCCTTGAAAGTTTTTAACCTTTATTTGAATGGCTGAGAAAGAAGGCTGCTATTGAGGCAGAACGCCAAGACATCTGACTCCACTAAAGTTAGATCTTAGAATTAAATCTTCTGCAGCTTAGATGGGAGAAAGTGTCCCAGACAACAACTGCTGCCCAGGTTCTTCAGCAGTCACAGGCCAGAGAGCTTAACTGCCAATGACTTCATGTCTCCCACATGCTTCTGGAAAACTCTAACTGAGATGTGGTTTGACCTTTTTGTCATTGCCGTCATCCCAAAGACCTAGAGAGTGCAGTGCCTCGCAACTCAGCTGCAGAAGCTTGTAACTCCATAAGAGGAGTCACAGGTGTATTGGTGACCTCCCTCACAACTGCCCTTCTTGCATGGTGACTCAGTGTTTGAGGATAGTGTGATATAGGGGGATTTGTGCCATGATACTTTCATTTCATAATAATGGTGTTACAACCTGGCGTAGGGGAACCAGGACTCAACACAAGTAGAGACTCCCCTCTTCCCCGACACTGAAAACACTAGTAAGAAAGTTTTCCAAATCTCAGGACTACAAAGAGAACAGTCTTATTTGCAAGATGTTAAATCGAAGAACCCAAACATTGATGTCAGGTGGGCTAGCGGCGAGGGAGACGAAAATCTGAATTCAACTGAGATACACGGTATTTCAAACCCTGTGATGAAATGGCTGCAGCCTATCAGCTGCTAAAATTTGTATTTGAATATCGTGTATGTTTTTACTAAAGTACATTCATTGTACTCAGATGATGTCCCCTGAAACTGGCTGGCTGCACCAGTAATAGGAAAGTTAATTTAAAGAGGGTAATTATTTCTGTAGTTATTTTCAGTTTTATATTTTTTTGTTTACCATTCGACATGAAATAATCTTTCGTTGTTGTTAAAAAAAAAGACAAATGAAATTAACCATGATTTATTTATTAACAAAATAAAAAAATGCTTTAAAAAGGTCTAATGGGGCTGAATGCTAGTTGTAGGCACTGCACTGTCACAAACATTTTAAGTTTTTTATTCTTATAAAGAAATTGCCTACTTTACATGATCAAATATCCTTGGTGCCTCCTGAACATGAGCTCTATATTTTCTTTTTCTTAGGCAGATGTGATCTACAAGATGACCATGACTGACAGGTAAGTGTTAGTCTTCCACTCTGACTAGTATCAGTATGTCTCAGACAGTTTAGCTTTTTTGTGTGTGACTCCTTATTTAACTAATACTTATTATATAGAGGTATTAGTTCCTTTCTCCATTTGCCAAATGTTGGAGTTTTGTCTCTTTGCTGAACAGATGATTGTTTTTAACTCATTTAGGTATATTTTCATATCTGTAAAAGTGTCCTTGTCCACGGATAAATGGTTATTCTCGCCTTGTTCTATCTTCCTCCTTATCTCCTGCAGCTTTGCCTTTGGCTCACTAATCTCTGCTGTGGACCCTGTAGCTACCATTGCCATCTTCAATGCCCTTAATGTGGATCCAGTACTCAACATGCTCGTGTTTGGAGAAAGCATCCTTAACGATGCAGTCTCCATTGTCCTCACCAAGTAAGAGTCTGTATTTTCTGACTTACCATATTTATTTTCAAATGTGTGTAAATGTTGGTTGGATTTTTATTAAGATCTTAAAAAGTGAGAAGCCAGGACTTAAAATGTTACATATACACAAGTTATAATTGCGGTCTGAAGAATATGTCTGGCATTTGTGACTTTGAAAGATGATAATTGTTAAAAGAAGAATATCTGTGTACCTACTTCCTTCTCAAAGGTTACTTTGCACAGACATAGGGGATGGTCTATTTAGAGTATCATTCTTTCAGATGTGTTCATAAAGTATGTTATGTGGCAACAGATGGGTGGCCACACACAGACAATCCCACAAACACAATCTTGACAGACAAGTTTAACAGAAACAGACAGTTGGTTGGACTCCTTTGTTTGGACATATAACTATCTTCATAGACTAACCTCTCTCTGTGTTCGCTTTATCGCTCTCACTCAAAACAATAGATAAGATAAACACTCCTGAACACTGTCTGCTTGTTGTTGAAGTGGAACCTGTAGAACCTATGTGGTGTTAAAGGCATTGACTACACCTTTGCCTTTGACCATGTTAATAGGAAAAAACCTGATGATTAATTATTATGTCTTGTTGTCTGGCCTTTAGACAACAACCAAAATATTTTTTTAATGCAAAAATGTCTTAAGGAATAAATCAAGTGGAAGAGTTCGGTAGTTCACTACTGACAGCTTTATATGCTAATAAATCTGTCACAGATGTTCTAGAGTAAATGCTTGAGCATTATTGTGTTTATAGCTGTGGTACTAACCTCTGCTTAAAATTACAACTTATGAAGTGATAAAATGTAGATTTAACACACACGTATTTGTGTTTCTGTGTATTGCACTGTTTCATAATAAATTATTTTTACTATTACTGATAATGTTTGGTTGAAGGCTTTATATGGATATGGTTATATGGATTGTGATGGCGGAATTAAACACTGCCTGTACAATAACGCACACAAACACACTAACTTATGAGTGTGGAGAATTCAGTGGTGGGGCGCTTCTGCCCTCTAGGGTTGTCCAACGGTATAACAACACGAAGTGGAACTGTAATACTGTGGCCTTGACGTTTTCCTTTTTTTTTGTTTTTCAGCACAGCAGAGGGTTTCTTTTCCCGCTCAGACAACTCCATGGTAACAGGCTGGGAGACTTTTTTGCAAGCACTGGGTTATTTTCTTCAAATGTTTTTTGGATCTGCAGCTCTGGGAACCCTGACTGGACTCATCTCAGCTCTTGTATCCAGACCGTGCTTCATACTCCTGTATATATTTGTTCACCAGCTTTTATTTAAATTCCTTAACTGTATGAACAGTTTCTAAAACACTTTGATTTGAGGAAGACTCCCTCACTGGAGTTTGGCATGATGATCATATTTGCTTATCTACCCTATGGCCTAGCAGAAGGCATCAAACTGTCAGGTGAGTGCACACATACACAGGCTTTATACTTTTATACACGCCAAAGGCAAGCTGCACATGTCTTATGATATAGGACATTTTTTAATATAAATTTTTTTGTCTTTCTACAGGAATTATGTCAATCCTTTTTGCAGGAATTGTGATGTCGCACTACACTCATCACAACTTGTCTCCTGTCACCCAGATCCTCATGCAGCAAACACTGCGCACAGTGGCCTTTATGTGCGGTAAGTGGTTTCACTAATATTGTTCTGATCTCTTCTTTGTTGTTGTTTTTTTACATAAAATCTAACAAAATAAAATCTTTGTCTTTACAGAGACATGTGTGTTTGCCTTCCTTGGTCTGTCCATCTTCAGCTTCCCTCATAAATTTGAAATATCCTTTGTGATATGGTGCATAGTAAGTGCTCATGCAGTTAAATGTTTTTTAATGTTCATGTTAATTTAATGAAATTCCTGGTGTATTATTAGAGCTGTCATTCTCTCTGTAGGTCCTGGTCCTTCTCGGCAGAGCGGTGAACATCTTCCCTCTGTCGTTCCTATTGAACTTTTTCAGAGACCACAAAATCACACCCAAGATGATGTTTATCATGTGGTTTAGCGGTGAGCTGATTTTGTGTCCATATAAAAAAAATCAGGAAGTTATGGGAATGTTATAGATTTGTTGGCATAAGATGGCTTAATTAAAACAATATATAAACTTATGTGTGAATCTGCATGGACTAAAAACAAACACAAAGTTTCAGAATTACAGTTTAAATAGCAGTAAATCATAATAAACAGCATTTTGGTTACAATATTCTGTGTAGCTTTTACATTATCCCATTTTACTTCATCTGGTAGGATTACGAGGTGCTATTCCCTACGCTTTGAGCCTGCACCTGGGCCTGGAGCCCATTGAGAAACGGCAGCTAATCGGCACCACCACAATCATCATTGTTCTTTTCACCATCCTCCTGCTGGGTGGTGGAACAATGCCATTGATCCGTATAATGGACATTGAGGACAGCCAGTCCCGTCGTAAGAACAAGAAAGACATCAATCTCAGCAAGACGGAGAAAATGGTAATGGTCAAGTGCTTTGTTATTACACACATACACAGATTGTGAGAGTGAAAGCTGAGTGTTACACCCAGGCTGCCTGCAACTAGGTTTCTATTTTCCTTACATTTCTCATGCACTTTTTAATATTTTTCTCTCTTTGCTCTTTCTCCCTTATTGCTTGTCCTTCTGTTTATCATCTCTACTTCACCACCTTGACTGGGGTCCCATAATTTTCACTCTTACCTGCAACCACCTTCCTCTCCTCCATGTCTTTTCCCTCTGTGTCATTTGTTGGCCCGTTTCTTAATATTTATCATATTGCCTCTCTCCTCTTCTTTTATTTTCTAGGGTAATACTATTGAATCAGAGCACCTATCAGAACTGACAGAGGAGGAGTACGAGGCTCATATTTACCAGAGACAAGATCTGAAAGGCTTTATGTGGCTTGATGCTAAATACCTGAACCCCTTCTTCACTCGCAGGCTTACCCAAGAGGTAAGAAAGTGAGAGAGACAGAAACCATCTGAGCCAGAAGAGAGGCTGCATCCTTAAACATACTATTTTTTTCCCACTAACACTATTTGCTGTGTTACCTGACATTGTCGAGTTCTAATTAGTTTTTTGTTTTGTAATATGTGCATGACAGGACCTGTTACATGGCCGAATCCAAATGAAGACCCTGACCAACAAGTGGTACGAAGAAGTTCGCCAGGGACCCTCAGGCTCTGAGGACGATGAGGACGAAGCTGAACTTCTGTGAACTGAACAAACACTTTTAGTTCAAAACAAAACAATGAATGGACATTGTGTGCCCTGGGCCGGGGGAGTGTTTCTATTTCTGAAGAAAAGCGCTGCTCTCAGTGTCAGTCATGTCACTCTTTTTTTTTGTTCACCTGCCACCAAGTTGATGTGAGAAAGGCTTTCACTCAGCGCCCACTGTGGATGTTCAGCACACAGAGTCGACTGGAATGTGTCAAAATATAGTCACAGTAAAACTGGATTTGAACTTTTTAACACTGGATGAAGCAAAAAATGATTTGTCAAAAAATTACGTTTATCGATGTATGGACATTGTTATGAGCTCAAGAACGGTTATTAATACTGAAAACCTTTTCCCAGGTCTGAGGGTAAGACAGCTGGGAATGTGTGAAGGAACTTTTCTATGTAAAAGCAATACTAGTGCACCTTTTCACTTTTTCACTCTTCTGATTCGTCAAATGTTATGTGGCACTAGCTTATTCAAGTCAAGTGAGGGATACAAATATGCTGCTGGCTGTAGAGTAATATTTGTAGTAAACCACAGCTTTGTGTACCCCATTTAATTCAGGCTGGGTCACCACATTAGTATGGATTAATTATTCTTAGTTCGTTTATTTAAAAGCTTAATAGAGATTTAATAAAGATAAAAACTAGAAGGTGACACATGAGGTACCACTAAAAACTCCAGCAGCTAGGCAACAAAGAGGAGCACAGCAGAATAGAAACTACTGTGTTGAGTAAAACTAATCATTTTCAATTGATGAAACTACTAGCTAGTAGGATAATAATTATACTCCTCAACGTTACTATGGCTTTATCTTTTTATTTTTCAATCTCCTATCAATGCAATTTTTAAATAGAACTTAACATTTAATTTTCTAAATGGATTTCAAATGAAGATGCCATGGGTTCATAACTGGTCTTCTCTTCGTAAATATATTTTGCTTTTATAGCACCCATTTATACTCACGGTTTTCTTTTCAATGTGCTGTTTATCATTTAATGAAGGTGCCATTAATGAATGTCTTGAAATAAGAATAATATATATTATGTATGTATTTATCACATGTTAATGTGTTGTTTCTGGGATAGGGACTTTTATACAAGCTCCATGAGCCCTGCAGGATAATAAAAAAAAATCTGTAATAAATAAATGGAAATTCAGTACATTCTAATAAATGCATATTTGATGGGAAACGCTTCACCTCTTCACTACAGACATACAGACAGACCATTACCTTACGTCCAAGGAGAGGGAGCATTGCTCAATAATAGTGGATGACAGTCCTGTACTGTTACATACAAATACTATACATACAATAACAAGGGATGCATTGAAAGTATATTAGGGCATAAATAAGTTCCATTGCCTTTCTGCACATGCAACATTTAACACAAAAAGAAATCAAAAATTATTTTTATAGTGGACTCATGTAGCTGCTAAGTATATTTGCATTATCTTTTATTCACTGTAAATTATGTATTTAAATGAAAACTATTTATTCTTTAGAATGTTTATTGAGTATCATTTCCCTATCTAGAGTTTCTACAATAAATTCAATATTAACATTTTTCGTTCATAATTTGTATGCGTCCGTCCATCCATCCATCATGAGCTCCTTGGCCCCTTTGAAATAAAGAAGAATGTCTCATGTTTCAAATCTGAAACTATGATGTATTTACTTCATGAGGCTCAGAACTTTGACTGATGCTGATGTGGATCTGTCACAAAGATACCGTAAGTTGATGAGTGTGGATTAGTAGAGAACTACAACACATTAATAAACTTCAGCTACAAAGGGCCACTGCAGACACGTGGTGTGACAAGATGACCCACAAATTTTCGATTTAAAAAGGAAAATAAAATGTGTTTTTGTGAGGTCATGGTTTGACTTTTTGCATATCAGAATCAGAAAACTGTTTATTGCCAGGCACAGTCAGGAACACTTAACAGTACTAGGAATTTGTCTTGGTGTCAGGTGCAAACACAAAATCTACAGAAAAACGTTAAGGTGCAAAGGTGTGACCAATATAAAATATATGTACAGAACTAGTATAATACAATAAAAATAAAAATAAGAAGTGAATGTACAATGTGAGGTAGTACAACTTGGAAAGTTAAAGTCTCTGTAAGTGAATGAAATTCATCCCAATACTTAGAGAGACATTTCACTTACAACTAATGTCAAGATGAGTATATATGTACACAAAAAAATCATCCCCAAAATCAAAGAATCCTGACCATGTTATACTGCATAACATTTGGTGGCAATGTATCAAGAACTGTAGTTCAAACTAAGCAGCAGCATAACAAAGCTATACTCACTTTGAATGGCATGTTGATAAATGAACATGCTTCAACAGGTCGCCTCTCACATACCTTGTGGTTGAGTCTGCATAATCAATTGAGCATCATAATGCACAAAGCATATCCATGTCTATTATGGTGCCTTAAATGTAACAGTTTACGCAGCTCTTTTATTTGATTTGCTCTGCCTTTTAAAAATAGATTCACAGGCAAAAATTCAGAAAAATTGCACAATACAGCATTTATTTGCTCAATATGTTTCTTAACAACAGTTAAAACAGTCCTGTCTCTTTGTCTTTCACGTCCGTCACCAATTTAGCACACTCAGTATTCACATATTCAATTAAAATTTTCTTCAATTCAATTTAACTTTACTTATATAACGCCAATTTAGAACAGGGTCATCTCATGGCACTTTACATAACAAAGTCAAGACTATACAAACATTTAGGGAAAACCCAAAATACTGGAGAATGAACTAAGATATTCAAAAATATTTGCTGAATGGTGGCTGTGGTAGTGTAAGTTCGTTAACTGCACGGTTGGCAGCTCAACACTCACCTCCTCTGTCCATGTGTTGAGGGACACTGAACCCATATTTGTTCCTGGCATTTGTGTGAGTTCCTCACTTATAAGATGCTTTGAAAAATCTAATTTTTATCCCTCTTTGACAAAGACCATGACACACAGAACATTTGCAGACATTGTATTCAGGATGGGCATAGTAGTTCTGAACATCGGTGGCCAATATCTGTGGCCATGAACAACAAAGCCGAGGCAGTGGCACATAAATAAAGCGGCACAGGCAACACAGGAAACTCCTTGCGTGTAGCTTAGCACCTTTGCAGTAAATGTAACATTCATCATTACCTCAGAGACAGGGACATTGTTTCATGCTTCACATCCACAGCATAAAGGAAGAGTTGTAATTCAAATAAAGAGGCGTGTGTATTCCTGGCATTTTTCCAAACAATGCCCTGACTGAACATGTAAAATGTCATTTGACAATCATCCAGGGGGGTAAAGTAACCTTGACATTTGCTTAATCGACAAATTGCTCGTACCGAATACAATGAGTGTGTGTTAAGCTGTGCACTGCAGCAAAGCTTATTCGAGCTTCAATATGAGACGTGAGAGTACGAGAAATAAGAAAAAACACAAAGAGATTGAGAGGGAGGAAGATCTTGTGAATTAAAAATCAAGAATAAATTACAAGCATATCCACTGAGCCATCCATTCATTTTTTACATATAAATGTATATGTGCATTGAATGTTATGAATATTTATGCTTTTCCTGTTATGTTGCTTTTATTTGTCTTGTACAAACTAATGTATTGTTTTAGGTGTAATCCGTGGCCAGGAGAGCAAAATGTATTAGTTGATTAAAGGTGTGAAGTTGTGCAAATGTTGTGTTTTGAATAAAAATGTTTTTTCGTAAAAGTCAATGAGAAAATGTGATTAAATGCTGTAATTGATTTCTTACTTTCCGTGATTAAGCAGCAAAGGCTGAAGTGTCTCTGAGCTACAGTCTGAAGAACTGGGTGGGTGAACTGTTCATTTAGTGTAAAGTCAATAAACTGTTTAGTGCAAAACTACATCTAGTCAAACAGGGCAATTTTTTTTTGCACAAGACCATCCAGATGTCTATCACGCATGCCACAGAATTTCATGTGTCACAATCTAATGCCAAGGCACAAATTATGTGTGAGAGGAAAGACTCAAAGGAGGAATTGTGGCTGTCACTGCAGCCTAACAGGTTTTGTTAGAGACATGTTTAGTGCAAATGATGCCTGAAGGAAGATTGAATGCATTCATGCATATCAAACAGTATATTCAATTACCAGCAGATTGTTTATATTAAGACAGATTTGTGAGCACACAAACAATATTTATCGCAGCTTCTGTGTAGCACTTTGAAATCTTTTCCTTTGACAGTCTGTCATGCTCCTTTTCTTTTTTTAAATTTTTAACTGTTTGAGGCCGATTCCTGAAACAACAGCTCTACCACTGAAATAAAAAGGATGACTTGTAAAGAATATTCATGCTTTATAGAAGTCAGGTAACCACCAGATGATTTTTTGTTTTAAAATGAAAAAGGGAAGGACAGTGAAATGGGACGAGTTGTGGGTGGGATTGGTGTCATTTACTTGCCCTTGAACATGAACAGCCCTTCCATTCCCACCTAACAGCCTCCCATAAAGGAGCAGAGGAATCATAATCAACCATGAGCGCAGGCTAAAGTGCTCTGAGCTGTGACTTGACTTACAATGAGCTACAACTCAGGTGCACAGAAACTGAGGGTGTTACACACCATGTCCACGTCCACGATCTCTCTTTTTCTTTACTTGTGCACAGAGTGTCACGGATTAGACATATTGCATTTTCGCAGTGGGTGTAGATGGCCGCCTTCCAATGCATGTTCTGCATGGGGCGAACAGTTTGTGGATGAGAGAAATCAATTGTCGGTTGAAAACTCATGTCGCTAGCTCCACCACCTGGGCTCCCCAGGAAAGGCCCCAAGCACTAAGGACAGATGGGTGAGTACGACACTACACCAGGCAGGCATGACAGACAGAAAGACATTCACTGTATGCATGTAAACTTTTTAACAAAGACAACTTTTGTGCATATTTTACTTACTGTATGTGCTGGCCGGTAAATGAAAATTTCTTTAGTAGTAAAGCAGACAAAGGAGGAAAAAGACATAGACTGAGAAATGCTGAAGGTCCTTATTTCTAACAATGTGCACAGGATAGGATATTGATTAATCCTGTGGTGTTTGTGTGGAGAATAAAAGCTGCATCACAATCAAAACTAGCTGTTAAAGTCTGATAGATTCAAAAAACAAACATGACTATCCACAAATTAATTAAATATTTCATCCGACAGGAAGGTGGAGGCCATAAATGTTAGTAGTATGAGAGGAAAACATGGAATCACACCGCAATACATGCACTGTATTAATCAGCGTCCTTGATGAGTGGGTTCCGTTGCCTTTGCCTCCTGCAGCACCCGCCCTGTCGACGACCCTAAGCCCACCTGTGTTGTGGTGGGGTCATGTGGTTTGTGGCCTTCTGATGAGACACTGCAGAACTTTTGCGCCCCCCAGCTGTTGTACTTAGACCAACACCAGAAAATCTGTTAGTGTTGGATTTGGAAATGCAGCTTAGTGCATGACACATACAATAGCTGAATGCAGATTAATACTTAATACATCAATACTTAAATTACCGTCAAGTCTATACGTGGATTACTCCTAAAGTAGCATACACATGTATTAATTAATGAACGATACATACGTATGGTACATTCTTTTGAAATAATAATAGCTGTAATTTGATGCTTAAAGGCAGAGAATGGGTAGGTCAGATATGAATCCTGATGGTCAGAGTTGGTTTCCTCTTTCTTTTACAGCAAACCATTTCAGCCATCTTGCAATTTACACATTTTGCAATTTAGACCTGTACTTTTCCTCTTGTGACACATTAAGAAGCCAGGTTTAGTCGACATAATGTGTTGTACTACAGAGCACACGTGTGAAGTAATACATGTTGGTGGAGGGCTTTGCAGGAAATAAAGGGACTGTGAACAGTGTCTGTCTGCACGTCTGAAGGCAGAGAGACCTCCTAATGGTGTAGTACACGTCATGCACGTCTACATACTGTGGATCAAAGTCATTATCTCTTACTTAATTGTCTGTGGGGACTGAAGTAGAATCGCGAGCTTGTGTTGAGAGTCAGTGACAGTGATGCTTTGGTGCTGATATCCAATAAATCTCCTGGAAGAGTTTTGTCACCGCAGTGCATGCACGCTCTCCTCAGGACAGACTGGGGATAACCCTGCTTAGACTTGTCCTCTGGATGTCACAATACCCTGAGGGAGGAGGTGTCACAGCGGATAACAGGCAGCACAAGGACGGCTCCGCTCTCTGAATCCTCTCCGCTCTCCTTGGTTTCCCTTTCCCACCAACTTCCAAACCTCCACTGCCCCTTTAGTGCTGCCAGTACAGTCTTAGTTAATCGCCGTGAAAACGTCAACCTGCATGTCGCTCTTAGGACACAATGGACACTCCAACATCATCTATTGCCATAATCAGGTCAAAAAATATTTTTCCTAATATGTTGAAAACAATCATATGAAAACAAATGATATTCTCATAATCTTGTACTAGTTTTGTGCTAAATACAAAATGTTATACTGAAACCCAAATTAACATGATAGTAAATGTTATACCCACTAAGCATTAGGATATTAGCATTCTGACTGTCAGTCAGCCAACCATGCTGAACTCCAAATCAACTTATTTACACAGCATTCACAACAACATCATCTCAAGGCACTTTACATATCAAGTCCATATGCAGTCAAATTTAGCTTCATCCTAATGTGCAGTTTGTGCTCATATGCACTTACTGTATAACAACCAGCCATCCTACTGGACCTGGAAATTTCATGCACGGCCAATTCAAAGACTGATGATCATCATTATATGTTAGTGCTGAGGGGATTTTATCAAAACGAGCAAAGTACCGTATGTGGTAATGTCAGAGCTCATTGTGATGACATATTGCCTCCACAAAAACGTAACACTAAGCTTAACAGACAGTGAAAACAATGCACATTCAGCTAATGCCAATGTTCTTTTATCATCAAAAAAGAAAACCATAAATGGTCAAGAATATCATTTAAAAACGCACATATAACCACACAAATGCAAGACAGAACAGACACACGTAGTTGAATTCAGACTCCTTTACATTTTGTCTGAGCTGAAAAGTAAACTTACACAAAACTTTGCATAAACATACTTAAGGCATTAAAAACAATTACCGTACCGTTATTAATGTAAACAGAAATCTGATTTCTCATCTATCCTGAACTTTCTATGAAAACATGGCTCACAGATGTTGACTGTGTAGAGGGAGAAGGTGCAGCTTCCTGACTTTTGTTTTTTATTACAAACTCTCATAAGACTAATTGACCTGCCACTGCACTTTCCAGTCTTCACTTTCCTCTGGTCTCCATTATTTGACCTTACATTTACAGTACTTAAATTTAGTGGCAGGTCAACACAATGTCCATCATACTCTGTGTGTGTGTGTGTGTGTGTGTGTGTGCATGGTCCTCTGTGATTTTGTTGCAGATTTTGGATAAATGCAGTATCTTGCTGTTGGACGGGGCTGGCTTGGACAGGTGGGTCGACATGTCCTTTAGCGGTGACCTATTGCCAACAGAGATTTTGCCATCACTCACATTTTCTGCCTCCGGGATATGCTGCTATGTGGGGAGATATCTACAATATTGCCAAATATTACTTTAACTAATCTGCTTCTCATTCAGAGATAGGAAACAGATTTTAGAGTTATGAAACGTTGCAGAATGAGGAAAAGTTTGGGAAGTTTTTAGTTGTTCAACTATGTCGTAAAACTAAAGGGAACCTAAAGCAGTCACAAACATACACAAATCAATTATTCACAAACATATCACTATTAGCTGCACAGCCAGATTCATAGCCATAAGCCACAGCCAAAAGGAAGTAGTGATGAAGAAATCATACAATACTACCAAGACCCAATACGAGATTAAATGCACAAAAACGGATCCCATCAACACACTGTAGAGTATAATGCAAATAAAACACACACAGGGTAGAGAAAACATAATATATGCCACCAGCAAGACCAGCAAGAAGATGAAATGAAAGATTCAGAAGATGCACTCATCATTTGCTCTCTGAAGTCATTATGACTGCCATATGAATTAAGCAGCCATCATTAGTTTCCTCTGGTTGAGAAATGAGACCATTAGCTGCCTTATTTACTATCTGGCATATGCTTTTGTGTTTATTAACCTAATGCTGCATTTGTACAACAATAATTGGTTGTTAGAAGTTAACTGTGATCGTTAAAAAAAGTTCTTAGTTTTTTCTAATGTTCTAGACAAAATGTAATATTTTCAGCTACAAATGTTGCACAGCACAGCTTATATAATATACGATTACAGAAGAGAACTGATGATTAAACTATAGAGCGGTTGCATTGAAAATAACATACTATCACAGTTTTTTAATAATAAAACCTGAAAATCCTGAACCATAAAAAGACTGTTAAATAAATGGATTTTCTCATTGCCATTTGAAACACACCATAGTTAATATTCCAAGCCCACGTTTTCTCCTATCTCACATGAATACAAATTAGAATAAATCAAAAGCTTAAGAAATTTAATTTTAATCATACACTGAACCTATCGCACCTTGTGGGATCGGTTCATTTAATGCTAGTAAGTCAGTCATGCCTGCGTGTTCATGGACATACAGTGATGTACATCTGCATTTGCATTGGCCAAAGAGAATTTTGACTGTACATCTTTTGATTTTCAGCTGAGGATTTGAGTTTTGTGGGTATGACTGATTGCCAAACCGCCAACATGAATTTGATATTCCTGGTCATGCATGTCATCACTTGTGTGGGTAATCTCGGTAAACTGCCACCTAAAATGTCAAAAAAACAAAATTAAGAGGATTTCAGGATCCTTTCAGCTACAGCAGAACTGATTTGTAACCTAACAAAGATTGCTGAATGGTTGCTCTTCCAATTCAACCATCAAGCCTCTTTAAATCATTTTCATCTAAGTAACTGGCTTAAAATCTAGCTACATTAACACACTACTCTAATATTACAACTAAAATTTGTCTGGGAGTGAAGCAGAAAACGCAGACACCCATGCAGACTGTAAAACACAAGTACAAAAAACTGTGTCTGTAACCCTTAAGCTGTTTGACTACTGTATTTGGCACTGCAGCACCAGGACATCAGCGATCGAGGAAGTTGGAAACCTTATGCATCATATTTTGTGCAACACCTACGTCGGCTGTAGCTCAGTTGGTAGCGTAGTCGTTCACAGAGCACAAGGTCAGTGGTTCTGCTTTCTTGTCCTTGCTACACGTCGAAGCGTCCTTGGGCAAGACACTGAACCAGCACCTTGCACGGCAGCCATCGCCATCGGTGTGTGAGTGTGTCTGTGTGAATGGGTGAACGAGAAGCTACGTTTTAAAGCGCTTTGAATAAAGCGCTTTATAAACAGGCATTTACTATTTATCATTTTATCATTTTACCTTTAACTGCTTACATGTTGATTAAAGTGCCGCAATCCATGTGCAGCTCGAGTAAATTACGACGCAGCTCCAGTATTTCACATTCTTTGGGTCACTTGAATTAGCCAGAGTGGAAAAAATGAAGAGCCAAAACAAACATAACTGTATACACAACTGTATAACTGTAAACCACATTAGATGCAAACATAATTTCATGTAGCCTCCCATTGCTTATGTACACTGTGACTGTGGTATTATAGGTGCCTTTTCTCTAATGCAACCTAATTATAGACAAAGGATGAATTAAAACAAGTTTTTCTACATATTTAATTTGGCTGCATGTAAGCTGACATACACGTACAGATCACAAAGCAGACATGTTGAAATAGTCACTACTCACACACTTCGCTCTTTTCCCCTGGTATAAGTGTTTCAAGGGTGGGATGTGTAGCAGAACATATGATGAATAGGAGTAGGTAGAATATGGTGCTTTATGTTCCTTGTATACTGTATGTGGCTGTCACGATACAGAATATTCTCCAGTTTAAAAACATAGACAGTTTATATGTCGTTTATAAGTCCTTCATATGATTATTACTGTGAAACAGTTATTACTGTAGCTTCTCCCACTCTCGCAACAATCATACTGAAGATAGTAATAAATATAAGATTAGAATGAAAAGAAAGAAACAAACAAATTTTTTGTCATTGTCTGTGTGAGTGACATCCAAACATACACACTGCCCACGCAACAGATTCACTGCAACAAGTGTTTTGAAAGCTTAATACAAAAAATGTTTTCATCAACCCTGAGTCGTTTTATTTAAATAACTTATGGCTTCAGAAACAAAATTGTTCGTCTACCTTGTTCTGCACTTGAGAACAGAAAATCTCTGACCAGATGGCAGAAACTAAAGAATGTAAATTGTCATTTGAAATACTGAATTCCTTTTTCGTTGTAATTGTTTGTTGGTGCACAATGACTCTCGGTTCAGCTGTAGCTGTCCGATCGTTGTACTTGCCTCTAGCTTAGAGAATTCTTATTTTATTTTATGTTTACATTTAAAAATGAAGAAATGTAAACTTTGTTTTTCTTTTAATGCAAAAGAAATATACTCACTGCCCAATTCATTATCTGCACCTGTACAATGTAATGCATGACAAACTGTCATTAAAGGACCCACCCTATTTAGAATGAATGAGAAATTTAGATTTGTGATACTATGTAAGTAAAGGGAGACCTTTGATTCTTCCACAGGATTTGAAGTCCGCTTATTTCAATGTACTGAAGCTACAGCACTTGAATTGCTGATTATTTAGAGCGAATTCTGATGTTCCTGCAGTCAGAGCTTCTCTGTTCTTTTGAACTCAAGGCTCCAGCCACTCGAGTAAAGAACAGCTTTTTTATGAGACCAGTGCCTTTTGAATTTTGGCCCACTTCAGGAAAACCATCTGGTCCAAAATTAAATGGAACAGTATATTTCTAACAAGGGAAAATCTTCTTGTAGGACATGCTGCTGTTGCCTTAAAGTTAGGATGAAAGCAAGCAAAAAAAAAAATCTGCACATATGTTTAAATGTGAAATCTTACTGTACTCCAAAGATATACATATTCTGTCATGATGAATAAAACTCACTCTATCATAAACATTTATGAAATTAACACATAACAAATAACCTGTCATAAGAAAGTGTGCTCTGTAATTGGCAAAGTTGAATGTGATGGTTCCGTGTTAAAACCTTCACTGCGACTGATGGGGAGGCAAACAATAGGTGAAATGACTTTGCAGGTATCTGCAATCGCTAGGACTGGATGGAAGGAAAAGCTTTTCATTCACAGACTGAACACTGGTAAAGAATAACTGTAGTCATTGTGAATTAATCGTATTGTCCACAGTCACCATGAAGATATTAAAGATCAACACTAAACCTTCTCTACTCATGTTTGGTTGGTTGTGCATTGATCTCTGATTTTGTATTGTCATTTAGGCTTTTTTACATCATTACATTACAAAAATTAATACATCCAATTAAATAAAAAATATTGGCCAACTGTAGATAAAAATAAATGTAGTTATCAACAAATGATTCTTGCAGCCAGTATGAGTAAGCAGTACACAACCAGAGAGATTATAGGCGTATGTCAGGGCCTGTGACCTTTCCACTGACCTTGACACTACGAGTTTGATGAACACATTTTTCAAACCTCTCACCATGACCCTCTGTCAGCAAGCTCATCGCCATGTTGCTCAGTTCTTCGCATTTTACTTTTTTGTCAAACACAACCACACAGCTGCACTCCCAAGTGTACATCCACATCTGAAATAGCATCCAAGCAATAATGCATCAGCAAGCCCATCAGCAAGGGAAGGAGGAGGACGAGTGTGAGGAGACAGAGAAGCTAAAAATATCCTAAACTAATGGTGAAATGATACAACCTATAGTTTGGATGTTAATTATTGCCCTTTTTCTTCATTTTGATGCTCATAAATACATTGTCTTTTAAATGTGAAGTATATGAATAATATTCTTTCAGTGAAGATAAAACCTGGTTAAACGTGTTTCACTGAACACTGTTACTTATTGAAAAAATAAGTAACTTTAATCAGTCAGCAATAACTGTATAATAACCTCTGCGGTGATGGTGGTGGTGGTGTTGTCCTGGAACTGACTCTTCCATCCGGGTTTGCAAATAGCCACACAGCAGTAGCCTCTTTTATGAGGGTAGGGTATGAAATAAGGACTGATGAAGGAAGAATTTTGCTTAAGGGACTGCATGTAGAAACATGAATACATACATAATATGAGTCATTTTTATTACACCTGGGAACGTGTGTTCCGACACAATTCAATAAAGCTTTGGGTCACTCAAATGACATGTGTGTTATGAACAAGAAAGAGAAAATGTCTGCTGTGCTAAGAAGACGACGATGAAGAGTGGATCAAGGGATCCCAGTTTCTCAGCCATTGAAAAACAGAAAGGAAAGTTTAATTAGAACTTTATCTATGTGCAACTACAAACCACATTACTAAGCTGGCGGAGGTACACCAGGTCTCATCATTAGACTTAAAGCATCGAATGAGGTTCGCATAGGTTAACACCTTTTGGTCCAGTACACCGGGCACGACCCACAATTTTCATCACCGTTTTTAAATCCATCTGCACTGTTGAAGGGGCTTCCACAACTCCTCCTGTTGGTGAGAAGTTGTTTGTTCCTTCCTGAGGCAGAAGCTTTTTCCTGACTGTACTGCTTGTTTACTGCAGCCCAAGGTCGCCGTTATCACTTTGTCAGTTTGTGATCTCAATTGGTCAATTTGTTTCTGTCGGCCGAGCAGATAAGCTGCTTCTGTGGGATATTACAAATACTGACATGGAAACTGATCACCGCGAAGACTAGAGTGTGTGGCGCATGAAATGAATCAAGCCTTCATTTCGACATAATGTGAAAGGTTGCATCTTTAATTCAAACCAGAGTTTCCTCACGTCTGCTAGAATAGTTTTCTCAATACTTGTGACATGGATTCAGGTATAGACATCCTACCCGTGGAGTCACAAAAAGCCAAACAAAACAGCAAAACTGTTGTGACATTGATGTGATCGATGTTCTATCCACAGTTCAAGTCAAATATTTCGTGTCACCTATGCCTTAGTTAACCCTGTTGGAGCAGGCACCCTGATGCCAGGCTTTGATCTACATCAGGCATCTTCCAGCTGCGATCGTCTCCCACCACGAAGTAGAATGAATTTAGGACAGGGGAGGTGAAGGGGGCACATGAAATTATTGTATTTGTGATCTGTGTGGAGGACACTGCTCATCATGTCAAACTATACAACACTTTATTTGGAAACTTATAGCAGAGTGTGTAACCGCTCAACAGCAACATGAAGTTACTGATATTAAATTTTACATTGTATTACATTAGGTATAGTTTTGCATCACATTCAAACTCACACCAAACTATCTACGCACACACGGCTGAATGACCTTCAGCAGAGGTCACCTTGGGTCTCCCCATTGGGTCCTCAACGGGATTATAGTGGCAGGGGGGGAGGAGATCTATCAAATCCTCACCTCTAAATTTGTACCCTAATGGGATTTGAAAAATCTATTAAACGTTATCGAATAAACCACAATTCATAGTTCTACAGATATAGCATTTTTTTTCTTAATAAAAAACTGGTCTCTCGAGACTGATTTTCCAGTCTGGACTGTGTTTTTAAACTTTGTAAAGAAATTAAAAGGTAAAACTTCCAAGTGAGTTGATTCTTTTCTATATCCACTGTATGTCTTAACAATAAGATAGAAAAAACATATTCCTATGCACCGGCCATGTTATTATCATGTGGAGGCTGTTACGGGGATTGAAACTGACGAGAAATTGAAAACTGGGCAATGCCTGTAATTATTAGTATTTAAGTTTCATTCTGCTAACCTGCACTCTCTGTTAACTTGTCAAACAAGTGTGTAAGGCAACTAGTGTAATCCACATTCAGAATGAAAGCAAAAATAATTGACAGACACACAGTATGTACACAGACCTTTTGGTTTCAATAAATTAATGGTTTTACATGAACTTAACAAAACAGAAACACTGAGATGCTTGTGAAGAGTCAACAGCTGCTTTCCAAAAAAATTGTTAGCTTTAAAAAACATAAAATCACCTTGGTTACTCTAATTTTAACCACAAGAGACAGACCCGTGGACAGATGTATCTTTTTCCTCATTTTAAAAAGGTCATTTAGAAAAAGTAATGGGCATTTTTAATCAACCTTTTACCAAAAATGTGTTTATGTATGTGTTTCCTTTATGACTCTCATTATAGGCACTGCAACTAAATAGACCTGGAGCCATACGTGCAAACGATCCTTAAGCACAGAAAACATGCATTTGCATTTATTATACTCACAAACTGGGATGTTTAAGCACAGAAGATAAGTGCACACCTCATCCATACTGACCTACAAACAATGTGCGGCTGCTTTGTTAACATTCCCGATTCTCTTATTTCACTACATTAAGATCAAATCTGTCTTCAAAGTCTTAATTTTCAATTACAGTTTAAGTGATGAGCCTTACCTCTTCAATTGCATTTGTTGTTTTTACCTTAAGGGTTTTTAAAATTTTATTCTTAACTGTGAAGTAGCCCATTTTAAAGCCAAATGTTATTTTGACATGAGGGCTGAAAGTCAGTTAATCTTTCAGATCACTTAGTTAATGCAGAAGATGGAGACAGAAACGGGAGAGTGGTGAACTGTGGTGCTACAGCCCTGCTTAATGTGGCAGTTGTGATAAAACCTCACGGCTTTAATACAATCCCTGAATAATCTTTCCTAATCTTCATTTCGGATATCAACTGGCAACCAAATTTTGCAGATTTGACATTAATATTAACTTACTAATGACGTGTAGATATTATTAATAATACATGAAAATCTATTTTCAAGGTGTCTCCTCTTTTATGTGTAAACATTAAATTAATATCTTTTTAGTGAAAAATTGATTTAGACAATGTTGTTTCACAGTTTTGGCCTTGAGATGTTTTGTGCATAGTTGCTGCAGATGCTGCACATCTGTCTTGTTATTCGTCAGGTGTGTTTCTGTTACTGCTGTCCTGCTGATTCAGGTCATCGTCTTGGGAATCCTGCCCAAGATGGAGAAGATGGTGCAATGAAACTAATAGTAGGAACCCAAACAGCAGCATAGGCAGATAAACACATTCTCAGTATTGACAGTATAAGGGTAAGTAACAATTTATAGCAGTATGAAACTACCCCTTGAGCACCCAGTTTATTTTATGAATATACAACAGTTTTCATAAAAATAAAACTAGCTATGAAAATGTGTTCAAACAGGATTGTAAAAATGCTAATTGGCTGTTGTTTTGCGCCCGCCCCTATTTTACATCCCCTTCATTTGTAAAACCACACACACACACACACACACACACACACACACACACACACACACACACAGCTCTGTAATGAAGGAATGAATGCAATAGTAATTTGGTTTTTATTTTACAGGAGACAGCAGTAGTATTTTTCCTTTGTGTGCGGGTAATGAAGAATGATACAGAACCTTTGTTTCTGTGTTCCTGTAAATGATGCTATCAGTAGATCCTGTACCCACACCAATGTACATGTGCTGGTAGCATAAAACACTACCAAAGATAAAATGTGAAATTTTCCGTTCCCATGCGCGTCAAACTTAAACCTTTGCAGGAATCTCAGCCCCACCCTGCAGAACACACCACATTCATTTCTCCATTCATCAGCTTGGTAAAATACTACTATTTACACCAAGTCTGTGCACAGGGCTTGAGATGAAAATGTGGGAATAAACAGATGACGTTAAAAGACTCTTAAAAACATGTTGCCCATGGGAGCTACAGTGAGAGCACACTGCTTTAAAGTTCAAACTGTGGAACACAAAACCCTAAGACTGACAAAAGAGTGTGAGCCTGTGTGTGTGTGTGTGAGAGAGAGAGAAAGAGAGAGAGAGAAACGCATTGAGCAGAATACGTGTGCGTAGAAAAAGGGGATTTAAGTAGAGAGGGAGATCAGAGCAATAGAGAGGGACTCGGAGAGTGAGCGGGAGCTGCAGACTGACGGAGGGAAAAGAGGAGGAGGAGAGACCAGGAGCACGAGGCAGCAGCACTTCTGTCTCTATCTGTCACATCTTGGATCTTCCACATCTGTCAGGCTGCTGCCAGCTGCAAGTGGATGGTCTCACTCAGCGGCTGTGAGGGAGCACCTCAGGGTGCGTAGTACACACAAGTGGAAGTCCGGTTATGGTACCGTCACACATGGGAGAAGTTTTGACCAGCTTTGCACTGGACTTTACTCAGCATCATTTATCCATAGCCAACTCTGGCTGTGACTCTCACATAAAGGTAAGAAAAGCATTTTTGTTCAGTGTAAGCTGTGTGTATATGAAAAAGAGAGATTTATTTTTTTTAAGCATGCCTGATAGATTTAGAGAAACTTGCCTGTATCCACTCGTGACCTCGCCTCTATGTCCTGCCGTCTCTGTCCACAGTACTACAGCGGTAAAATACAGCTGGCCGAATCTTTAAGCTTATGGTTGAAAATATAGCAGAAATGTTTGACTTGACAAAAAGCGGTGCAAGAATGATTATGATAAAATGTTTTTGACTTATTAAGCCAAAATACATTTACAATACAATGGAATTGATCAGTAAGTCTGAATTGATTGCGATGGATGCTTTTTGTTTTCAAATTTATAAAATTCTATACAAGGTGGTAAAAGTTTATAAGAACAAACTTTTCAAATTGAGGAAACTAAATGTGGGTTTGTGCTTTGATAGTTAAAACGTGAATGACAGAACTGCAGTTATGCCAGAGGGATCCTCTTATTGAGGCATCAGACACGCAGGCACTCTGCTAATACTCGACACTCCTCCTGCAAGCCATCCAGAATGAAGGGATTTAGAAACGTCTGCTTCCAAAATTGTTGGTTTGGTTATGTTTGGATTCTGTGTTAATTAGATTGTTAACAGTAGATCATGTCAGAAAACACTAGTCAGAAAGGAAATGACAAGAAAGATGAGCTGGCAACACAGTAAAATATTAATTCTTAGATCTATAAGCAATCACTGAGTTGTTATCTCATTTTTTTGTATAAAACATGACTCAATCAGTCAAGTAGTTGATTAACAGAAAATCTCTAAGCAAAAATGCAAATTAATTGCTTTTGCTTTTCAGATGTAATGATGTTCTGCTTTCCATGTCTTAAATCATTTCATATCATGCAACACAAAGTAGAGCCTGAATGATGAGTTGTAACTTTGGGTAAAAACATCTGAACATCCATCGTCCTACTATCTGTTGTCTTGAACTACTTAGCCTGTTTCCGGGTCACAGGGTCACAGGGTCAAAGGGTCACAGGTTCTGGATCCCATCCAAGCAGGTTTGAACGGCAGGATAAATGATGGACACAGAGACACAGACACACAGACAACTATTCATAATCACATTCACACCTACAAGGAATTTAGAGTCACCAATTAACCTAACAGGCATGTGATTGGATGGGAGAACATACAGAACAAAGTCCCCACAGGCCACAGCCGGAAGGTAGATTTACCCCAGGGCAGGCAGCTGCATTAACTCCTCCTCCACCAAGTTATTTGACAAGCTGCAATTTCAAATACTTTCCAATTCCATTATTGGTGAGGGTTTCAATATCTTTTTCTCCAATTTGTGATATTTTGTTGAATAAAATTGTAATAAATAGTAATAAATAAAATTAGTTGTTGGCCTACAGTACAAGTAGATGAATCTTTCTATTCTGTTTGTTTGCATGTGAAAGAAATTATGCATTATGCATTTTCCTTAAATGTAATTTGACTTATTTGAAGGTGACACTTGGTGACTCAGTCCTATAATGTCACAGTAAAGAGGGCTGTTTCATCACGGCGGGAGGGATAGTTGTTTTTCTGTGTCGTGCAAGTCAGAGTGAAACTCTGCAAGTCTGCAAATAATCAAGTTTATGGATCAGTAATAGGAAAACGTCCAGCTATGAGTTCGTTGCTCAGTGGCTGTGTGGGTTTTTCGCTCTGTTGTGACGACATCATGCTGTTCCAGATAACACCCTGCTGCCTTTCTCTGCTCCTGGCTGAAATGCTACATGCCAGTGCATTGCAGGAACACTATTCATTTAAGCCACATATGAGGAGTGCCTGCATTCAAACGCATAAACACATACTCAAACAATGTCCCCTTATTTTTATGTTTGCACCCAGGCATGAATAGAAGTGGTCAATGAGCGTGTGTGGGAGTGCGAACAGGTCTGAGAGATGACAGAATATGTATTGATGTGAGAATAACCATGTCCTGGATAGTCGCACATTCTCATTCACAGGCTGTGAAATGCTGTTTTTTTTATTCGTCTCAACCTCTGGTGTCTCATGGTGAACATTACTGTGGGACACCTTTTGCTTTCTCTAAACCACTGCTGAGCTAAGGCGTGACACAAATTTTCTTCCCAAGGAAGAATAATAATATCCATTCACTAGACTCACCATGTGATGGTATTTTGCCCCAGTACAATTTCCAACGTTTTGTTGTAATGATATCTCCAGTATTCCTCAACAGAAAAACACAGGAGACTATTTGATAAGTTAACAATGCGACTGATTTACATGATACCCAGCATTATTAATCATTTTAACCTTGTTTCTGAGAAACAGCTGCAGAATTCACAGTAGATGACATGACTAGTATTATAATGGAAACAAATGACACTTTTTCACATTAATTAACATTCACACCTGTTTTATTATCACATTTTATTGTATCATTGTTTCATGAGCTGTGAGGGCACAACCCTGTCATCCACATGTGTGCACCGAGTAACATACAGTAGTCAAAAGTTTAAGTAGAGACTAGTGTTGTTCCAGCTTCAAGTTAGATTTTTTTTTGTATTTTGGAAGAAATTTAGCTTTGATTTTATTTTAGTCTAGAAGAGCATTCTAGTTTTTGGAATGTTTGCTTCCATTTTTCCATTCTACAAATGCTTGGCACTGTAGGCATAACAAAGAAAGTTTTATCTTGGTCCTTTCTAAGTAATCACGGCTGTAGTGGCTGTAGTGAGAGGCTGTAGTGAGAGATGTGGCAAATCCAAGTGATAGTTACATCAGGAAGAAGAATCACGAGAACTCGATTAATACCGAGGGCTGGAAGAAGAGCTAGAAAGGACATGGAAGGTGAAGGCACAATTGGTGCCTGTGGTAACAGGAAAACTGGAGGCTGTGACCCCCAAACTGGGAAAGTGTCTGTGTCAGTTAACTATTATATAACTCTCATAACCTTGAGTCAGCCTCCGTCTTTAGGCCTCAGGATACAAAAAAATCATTGCATAAGCTGGAACTTCTTTACAATGCATCTGCCTGTTTACGCTGAATCAAAAACTGCCAACAGCCACTCCAGTGTTATTCCACTGTTAACAATAGTACTACATTCTGCTATTATAACATATAATACATGTGCGTTAGAAATAGTGATCACTGCAAATTGCTTTAAGGTTTTCCCACTTTTGCACATTTAAAGCTGATGTATATCAAGTAGAACATTACCATACATTAGTATGATTACAGTTTCACTTCTCTATGAGCGGAACATATGTAATTGGAAGTTGCAGATGAAATCGGGGAGACTCTATAATGTGAATCTCAGGAGGCAGAGGTAACTGATAGTAAGACTGGGCTCAAGTCTGTTATCATACCACACATCATTTGATTGTGTCACCCCAACAATCGACCTCTGTGCAAAATCAACCGTAATAATTGTTTCACCCAGTCCGGGGCATCTTTCCTTGAGTTAAAATCATACCATAAATGTTTATATCCACCTTGGCTGTTGCAGTTTGTCACTTCCTTTAATGGTCGATTGAAGGAGGGTCAGCTACGCCCCCCAACCCAACACTGCTATTGTACTTTTTATAGAGAGCAGAAAGTCAGTTTTGATTGTGGCAGTAATCCTGTCTTAGATGGACAGTGTGAAAGGCGCTTCAGTGTTTTGGTGTGATGTTAATTTCCTGCCAGCTGATAGAGAGATCCCACTGTCAACAGCTGCGACCATAGCCATCACCAGTGTTTAGGGAAGGACATGAAAAAAACACATTTCATTAATTAAAACGTTTGCATGTTTCTCATTTGCAGCTTTAGGGTTTTAGTTTATGTGGAATTAGCCACTTATAGCATACAGTACATCCCGCTTCAGTGTTTATCTATATTTATGCATAGAAACTCGTAGCAGCCCTTTGCATTTTTATTTAATTCCCCCACATGTCAAGTGAGGATTGTGAGGAGCCATGGGTAGAGGTTTCACTGGGGACAAGGAGAACCAACTTATTCGGATTATGACAATTGTATATTAATTATATCATTGTCGGCTGCTTTGGACACAGCCTAAAGCACATAACAGGATCCTTTCTCACAATTCCTCAAGCTTGTTGAAACTGAAAATATGAGAAAATATTTTCATTGTTAGCAGATCCATGTGTTCAGATGATATCAGAATAATTAATAAATAAGCAATTACATGTTTTATTATAATAAATTTTGAATTTTATTTAGTCTCAAATTACATGGTCCTGGCTCAGTAAATAAATTTTGGGTTTGGGTAAAATAATCAAAATCTTTGTCTACTCACTGTATCTAAACAAAACCTGTACACACCTCCCTCCTCCCCATATCCACACTTTAAAACCAAATATACACTACTATTGTGGTTACAATATTAGTGTAAATATGTATTGTGGTTACATATTTAAGATGTCCAGATGACTGTACATGAAAAGGGAAAGTGAATGTTTAAACAACCCTGCAAATGCTTTATTGTGAGAGACAAAGCGACAGTTTAAAAATAGGAGCCATTCCAACAGTGAGCTCTGTCTGAGCAGTTGCTTTTTCCATGACTCTGTGGGATTGGTATATGTCTGCACTATGTACTATGTATGTGTCCTTGTAAATACAGTTATGTAATAGGCTGGTTGTGTGCAGACTGGTATAAATAATACAGTGCAGTATTCTAATTTTGGGCGACACACTGTATTTAAACTATGTATGACACAATAACGATATTGCCAAATTTAAATACTATACCGGGGGCCAAATGAGGTACTCTGAGTCTGCATGAATAACATATTTTATGATGCATTTAATATTTAATTGCAAGTGATAAAATGTGTGTGTGTGTGTGTGTATGCACGGTGACTTGATCTTGAATAGCAAAACACCCCAAACCCCTATTTTTATTTTCTGCATGAATCATGTATGAGACAGTCAATGGATTTGTTGTTCACACACATAGCCACAAAACAATCTAATAGGTTTAAGAAAAAAAAAAACACACACAGACATGCATAACAGAGTCAATTCCAGTGGCACAGTTCAACAATTAACCTAAAGGTTATGTTTATTAAATGTCTGTCTCTCTTCTTCTCTAAATACTGACCTGTTGTCTTCGCCCAGGACGTGCTATGTTAAAGCTTTACAAACTGTGACAGTATTATTATAAAACATGTCATGTACTGTATCTGTAAATGTGTTTATGTGATAATATTAAAATGTGTTTGCACCCTGCACAGATGTGACATGTCAGTCACACAAGCCCCTCTCTGTAAGCGGGATACAAATATCAAACCACATCGTCAGCAATGAGGAATTTAATTAGCACATACCACAACATAGTGGAACATAGTGAATTTGTCACCACTTGGTGCGTATGATTGCATCTACAGTCTCGTTTGCGCACTTTTTTTGAGCTTGTGAACTCGTTTTGTTATTTTATGCTTCTTGTTCTCTCCTTTTTTTGTTCTTCTTCTTTTTTTATATCAAATATTCACAACTTTCCTGTGGATCGTCTCAACAGGAAAGAAACAGCAGCAGTTTATCATGAGCAAACCAAGCGGCATAGCTCTATGTTAAATGGGAGTTATTATTCAAATCCATTTAGCGATCGTTTCACTACATATGGCTTTATCAAACTATTCAATATTGAGATATGGTGGACATGATCAAGTGATTATCCACCCTTTATTGTCTGTATCCTGTGTAGGATCACCAACATGGACAGGTCACCAGTCTATCTCAGGGCCAACAGTGAGACGGACACAGACAGACAACATAGAGTCATCAGTTAACCCGACATGTGTGTCTTTAGACTGTGGGAGAACATGCAAACTCCGCACAGGAAAGGCAGAAAAGGCCACAGAAATCCAGCAAACCCACGACAGGCAGCGGAGCAAACCTCCCCACCACAGTGCCGCCCCGCGTGATCATCAAATTACTGTTTTTCGTTCAGTAAACTAACAACCTGCTTCAGATCACGTCTGGATATTGTTACAAATAATGTGGCTTTTGTCCCCCATATCAGACTTTTTCAGTGCTTCATCCTTTTGCTCCTCTTGGGTAGTTAGTTGCACCAGTGTGAATCCAAGAAATTTACATTAGGCTTCTCAGTGTTCACATCACTTTTGCTGTTTAAGAAATTGTTTCAGCAATCCTGGTGTTTTACTCTCTACAGTATTTCTACGGCATATAGTGTAAATTCAATCAATTTGTAGTCCTAAAAAATGACATATTGGCTCTTACATTGCATATATGGCAACAAAGCTGTACATCCATTCCCTTTCATCATCCTTCATCAGCAGGACCAACTTTAATTACTTTAGGTCAAACATCATTGCAGGATAAAAAAATAGTGTAAATTCAAAATCATTTCAATACATTTTATTGCAAACTCCTGGAATTTGTACTGTGCACAACAACCCCTCCAGTCTTCTTAACTTTGAAAATAATTCTTTAAACTGAAGCTGGAAGATAATGCTAGATGTATTGACTCCTCATTTTTGACATAACTGTGTTTGTTATGAGAATCATTATCGACTCCCTGGCCTTTTCCCTCTCACGTCTTTTTGACACAGAACCTGAACTAAAGCACCTCCTCCTCCAATACTCTCAACACCTACAGTTATGCCATTATGTCAAGCCTGAGCATGACACATGCTCATCACATCAGATGAGAGAAATTGAAGAGGTGCTGTTAAAATGATGCTCAGCTCAGAGAATCAAAGTGGGGATGAGAGAAAGGGAAGATGGACGTGATGGGTGGAGGAGCAGGGGATAAGGTGTTACATGTGCGCAAAAGACTAAAAGGATGAAGTATTCTAACAGTCTGAAGGGCAAATTCAAGGGCTAAGACACAGAAGAAGCTACTGGTACCTGCAGAAGTCAAACATCATCAATCAAGTGTTTGCAGTATAGACACGTCAGTGGCATTGCAAAAGATGAATTATATTATCCAGGAAAATATAATGGTAAATTTTTTTATTTGTACTCAAAGGGCTTTAGACATTCACCCATTCATACTTCACAATCATGGGCGAGCTGTTCTGCAGCTGTCCTGCACTGAGAGGGAGCATCTAATTTACTGTTTAGTATCTTGCTCAAGGACACATGTGACAGGAGGAGCCAGGAATCAAACTCGGGATTAGTGGACAACTGCTCTACCGTGTGATCCACAGCTGCTATGAATTTCATGAGCTACTGAAAGACATACGTTTAGAGAATCACACAGAGTCATGTCATTGTCTGGCAAGAAAAAAGTAATTTTGATATGAAGTTGAATGTAATAACATGAATTTTTCACTCACTAATGTTTGCTGTGTACCAACCTGTAACAGCACAAAAGCAGGATGCAGGATGTCTGGTTAGTCCCAGGATGCAGACGATTTTAGTTACATAACATGACTGCATTAGCTACGGAATGAAAAGTAGTATTTATTAGGATGTAGCATTATTAATTTAGAGTAGGAATTTGGAATGAATGAATATGTATTAAATGGAATAATTAAGTTTCATTCTCTGAGTGAGATGGTCGGGGAGTGTTGATTGGCAATTTAGTTGGAGAAGCAATAGGAGAATTGGTTTTACTGAAATGAGAGGAGGGGAGAGACGGTTTCTGAATGAAACTAATGTGGCAAATACACTTTTAATGCCATTCTACTAATGTATATCCTATTTGTAATTAATGAAGTGGCCAAAACGTTAGAACCTTTTCTCATAATGCATGTATGTTACTATCCTACACCCGTGTCAAAACCTGAAGCCATATTTCCATGTGTGTCCTTATTATATAAGCTACTGACACTAAAACTGTGAATGTGTCTTTGTTAACCGGGCCCCACATGAAACTGAACCAAAAGGATAATGATTTTGAAGGAAAAACCTTTTGGCATGAAAAATAAACTAGTTCAAATTATGAGTGATTATTTTAATGATTTTAAATAATGAATTTTAATGATTTCATTATCATGAGCTTTTCTTGCATGCTGTAAGTCCTTGTAGAAGAACTTGTGGGCAAAGTATAAACCAATATGCATAAAAGATTATGATTATGCCACCAACTGACACATATTTTCAAGTATTGTCCTTTGGCTGAGCTCATTTAACTACATGTGAACTGTTTTTCTAGCATGGCTGCCGGTTGAGCATCACTGTCGATGCTTGACTGGGGAAACTCTCACCTGATTATTATAATCATGTAGGGAAATTATAATCTTAAATTTCTTAGAGTAATCATCAATTGACACTGGCAAGGCACTGGGCTCTGCAGGATGTAGAATTTACTATCTAGATGCATTAAGGCATGAAAAAGTGATTTAATTATTAATAAATATTGAAAGACCAAATAAAATAAATCAATAAATACATTTTTAGACTATTTAACGTAACAAAATACACTAACATTATTATCCAACACTAGCTAGCTAACACTGATATATCTTCATGTCTTTGCAGAGACTTAGATTAGAAGTTAAAATAGATTTTTGATATTAAGTATGAAGATGAAGCCAGTTAGCCAAGAATCAGTTGAATCCCTCAGTGAACTGTACTGTAGTTGTTTAAAGTTTTACTATCGGCTTTACCAGCTTCAGAATTAGTGTTTTATATGCTAAACATTTCTGTCTTTCTTAATGGAGTAAGTGAAACAATATGTTTGTTCTAGTCAGACACAATGCTCATTTATATGACAAGTGTCATTTATGATAAGTGTGATATTGCATTGCTCAGTTCAGGAGTTCACATTTAAAAGAGGAACAAAAGATTGCCTGTATGTATTGTTTTTCATTCTCTCTCAGTGATATCCCCATGCAGAGCTGAAGACCGAATGAGTTTAGAAAAATGCATTTATCTCGATCATCTGACCACATGACAAGATCCCGGGGCCTGCTGGAGGTAGCACAGATATGGCTTGTGTTCTATTCAAGAGCACTTTAGTGTGGCCTCCTTTCTGTTCCGTGTTCATCTCCTTCAAACCCCAGATGTCAAACTCTGTGACAGTTTGCATCACTGAGATAATAAATGTAAGACATTGACACCTTTCAGTGTAATATTAAGTGTTTTCATTTTTACCATGTAAATGTGATACTGACGGGACGTCTAAGTGTCTCTGCATTTATTGGCATGCTTCCCTCATTTATAAAGGTTTAATTGAATTTTACTCTGGGGAGTGTTTCCAGAGGCTGCAGCCACAATATCCTCTTTTTTTCATTATCCCCTTACAAGAAAATACAGTTAATCAAGTAATGAAGGAACTTGTCTAAATCCTTTCAAACCATAGATATTCTAGCCAAAAACAAACTCAAATGTCTAATCAGCTTTTGTTAACTAGGAAGCTGGAAACATGGCAGCAATGGCAGCCTAATAATTGTTTAACATCAGTCTGGATCACGTGCAGCAAATGATGTGACCTCTTCAAAAGAGAATCAAGTCGTGAAGTAATGATGAACAGGAAGGATTTGACTTGGTCTGTTGTGTGTGCTGGCACCAGGTGACAGACATGCACGAACACAGCCCAGAAAACCCGAGCATCACTCGTGGTTAGTATCACACCTTGAACCCTTCTGTCATTGCTGTTCTCCGCTTCTCACACTCTGTTCCACTGCTCTGAAGAAAACATCACCTGAGACTCAGTTTTCCTCTCTGCTCTGAAAGCCACTGCTTGTTTTCCTTCCACGCAACAGCTCTGTGGCAGAAATCTGAAACCCCAAATCCCCAAATGCCTACAACAAAACACGGCACCAAAGCACGGACACAAGCAGCACAAACAGACACAAAACTCGCAGATCAAGAAAAATGTTAACACTGTCAGTAGGGAGAGATCATTTCTGTATTTACTGACATTGAAAGTGATCTACTGCATCAATTTCTTGGATATTTTATCAAAAGGTGAGAGTTCAGTCACCATTTATTGACTCAATTAATACTGTAAACCCATTAAAATGTCAGAAGAATCCTGATGAAGCAACATTTGTTTGACAGATGTTGGAATATATTTATTATTACATTCTTATTGCTGGATATTGCACAGATGACACCAGTGTTGAAATGGCTTGAAACCATAATGCAGCATTTTTTAATTCCCTCGCTACTTTTCCCTCTGTTGCTTTGAGTCTTGTGCAATTCATTGTAAATTTGTAAAATTGCGGTAGTACATCTCAATTTTACTGGATTAACGTGTAAGACAACCATGAGTTCAATCAAGATGCACATATTGCAATGTATAGGACACGCTTAGAAGGGCTGAATCTGGGGGTGTGATAAAAATATCAGGGAGGCATCCTTTCACACATGTAATACACAGCAGAAGATCGCCGGAGTCAGAACCGCCCTCACCTGTGAAAATCATCTTAATTTCTCTGTGTCAGTCCTCCTGTACCAGTTATTAAACAACAGCATTTAAGTCTCCCATTTTAATTTTTTTTTTTTTTCATAGCAGCTGGTCGACTGGATCTATGGAATAGAACCATAAATAAATAAACAGAACTAGCCACACCAGCCCACATGGCCCAGAAACCGTCCTTTTGTTTTCTATGTGTTACTTCCTGCCAGCATTACCCATCAACCCACAAAGCTTTTTTTCAATATTTTCTTTATTGCATTTTATTTATAGAATCTTCAGTATATTAAAACATGCAGTATTACTGGGAGGGACAGACATTGGTTCTTTCTGGTGAAGTGTCTAAAAAATGGTAGGTGCACTCTAAGCAATATACTTTTTAAATATCTTATTGTGCTTTGCTTTCAGAAATCAGTATTTGATTGAGGGAAAACTCCCAAACACTTTTGATAAATCTCAGCTGAAAACCAGGATATTTGTGCTGGGTTCACATTTCTGTGATGAATGTCAAATAACATACTGGCCAACTGCCTTATCTTTGGTGATCATGCAGCAGGATGTGGCAGGTGCACAGCTCGTCACACACTGACCTTGAGTTGCCCCCTTTCTCAGACTTCATCAGGGTCGTCCAGATGTACTGGTGTTAAGTTCTGACCCACAAAAACCTTCTTTCTGTAGAACGGCTTGACCTCGATGGGTCAGACTGCTGAGTCACATTTTGAGGGCCTTGTTTGAGCAACTGCTGCCAACGTATTTAAAATTATGGCTTCTAATAGATGCCTGTTAAAAAGCAAATTATAAGTTTAACAAAAGTGGGAAAATTAGTAGCATATTTTGATAATTTGATATGTTCTCTAAATCACAAACTTCTCCTACCCTGAAACACAACTTGATGAATATCCCAATGTTGCATTTTTAATACTGCCTTTGCCTTCCAGTCAACAATATTTCTGGAGGTTTTTTACTTTCACGCTGGCTCAAGCGAAAGTCACCAGATTCATTTAGAAGAAGAAGAAGAAGAAGAAGAAGAAGAAGAAGAAGAAGAAGAAGAAGAAGAAGAAGAAGAAGAAGAAGAAGAAGAAGAAGAAGAAGAAGAAGAAGAAGAAGAAGAAGAAGAAGAAGAAGAAACTTTATTCATCACTTCAGTCACATATACATTTCAGTTAAAAATTTACTCCTTCATCTTCAACCCAGATTCACGCTGGCAGCACAGCAGGGGTCTTTAGAGTTTTACCACAACTTATCCAACTGTTGTTAGAGATGCAAAAGCCCTCAGGCTCTTCCAGACAGGGAAATCATTTATTTACCTAGTGCTTAAAAGCCTAAATATAATCACATCCACATTAAATTGCAGGGTGGAAATTGTGTAACAGGTTGTTTACACCTGGGACTCTTTATAGACAATACCCAGAATCTTTTCTCCAGTCATTCATAGTTCATCTTCAAGAGCACCTCAGGGTTTTCTGGATTTATTAGACATTTGACCAAGTGAGGACAAGGCCTCTATTCTGCTTCTTTAGAACGACACTGTTATTGCCGAAAGCAGAGAGTCCTTGGATAAAAAGTGAAAAGTGGAGTTTTTATTTTAATTTTTTTTTCTGTTTGCATGCACAGAAATACTGATGCATATGCATATTTTTCAGAGCATTAACATTGATTTCAAGATTTAATTAAGTCACTGATTTACTTCAGCAAACACTTTTGCTTTGCATGTCAGCAGTTAATAGGTTGTAAAAGATTGCATACAAGCTGTAAGAAACATAATCTCGGAATGAATGTAAAGTGACTAAGTGCTTGGTGGGCGTAATTAGAAAAAGAATAGCTGCAGGCAGAAGAAAATAAAGTGAATTGTTACACTGTATGCTGTGAGTTAGGCAATCAAATAAAATTATAAGTTTGGAACAAGTATTATCAGTTACTCCTCCTTCTTCACCTCGCTGTATTTGAAGTTTAAAATTTACATTTAAATCAGTCATGATTCTACAAACTGAGAGCCTTAAAGAAGAAGCAATCGGCAATATAACTAATAGAAAAAAAATATGAGCTTTAAAAAAACTAAATTAAGGTCTGGGCAGGGTAGTACAGTCTGAGTTCATCGAATATTTCTGCTTGTAAATAGCACAAATACTTTTTTAGATGTCATTTCTTTGTATTAACATGTTAATAAGTATTAACATATTCTGAAACTGATGCACGATCACCTGGTGGTTTTAACTTCAGAAGTCTCACACTGTTTTAGGGACCAACTGAGACACTTATATATACAATTTTTGTGACAGCAATGTTAAAGCTTCTTTCTTCACCAGTGTGCAGAGAGCAAATATACCAACAACACATTTTATTTGTCCCGTTGTTAATTTAAATTATAGAATATAAATTAATTAATAAATGATTATAGAATGTAAAGTAAATTCTAAACATTGATAATGCATATTCAGCTGTAGATATCTTAAGTCATTATCAGAAGTAACAAACATGGTCAATAAGTGTTTTTAAAAAGTTATAATAAAATAGTCAGTGCTAGAGTAAGTTAACTTCAGTTTTTTTTGCTAAGGACGGAACTTTGATACTAACCTAACGTGCATTAAATTTTATGTTGATGAAAAGTCTTGTTTTTATTCTTTTGGCACCCAGCTGTATTATAGCAGCATCCTCTAACTTTCTGTATAGCACATGCTGATGAGTCACATTAGTGACGAGAGATTGTTTTTATTACATAGCCGTTGTCTCAAAACTCTAAATAGAAGATGATGGATACATCAGTCAAATGCAGTGGACAGCTGGTCCGTCTCTCTGCCATACGAGGTCCTGCACCTGTCTCTTCACATGGCCCACTCTCGTCAAACTACAGAACTTGCCAAGCTAATCTTGGCCTGGCAGGCTGCAGCTTCAGTGATGTTTAGACACTATCAGTGACACCCAGTACCGAAGGTTTTTTCCCCAAAGACTTCACTCCCAGCCTTTCTCTTGTCCACTACTAAGACATGAACTGCAGACATGTCTCATGGTTATGACGTGTTTATGACAGCCATAATAGGTTCATATTAATTACACCTTCTCCCCAGAACAAAAAGGAAAGAGATTGCACATCGGCCGCTTCATACAATTAAGAAAAGAATTTAATCTTAATTCCCCAGTGAGTGTTTAATCTCTGGCTGGCTGCAGCCTTTCTGTTTGGCGTTTGCATGTTCTCCCTGTTCGTCTGTGGGTTTCCTACCACAGTCCACAGACGTGCACGTTAGATTCATTGGTGAGTCTAAATTAGTGTGAATGGTTGTCTGTCTGTCTGTGTATGTCTCACTGTGTTCACCCTGTGATAGACCTCTACAGGATGTACCCGACCTCCTGCCCAATGAGGGCAGGTATAGGCTCCAGCCCTCTGCAACCCTGAAGATAATAAGCGGTTCCAGATAACGGATGGATAGATGGATTTGGCGCTCGCACTCTGGGCAACCAAAACATCACCAGTTCTTCAAAGTACTAGTAGCTCAGTCTTTTGGCTCATTTCGTACAGGATTCCTCGTTCTTCTTCCCTGAAATATGTTCTTCATGACTTTGGTTGAACGTACTGCTGAATGAGCTATAAACCATTCACACAATTATTCACTTTAATTAGAGATCAGAGAAGAAGACACAAAAACTGAGTCTTGATTGGAAAAGAAAGCAGTTTTGTCAGTGTTTAGACATCACCTACAGAAAACTCTTGTTGATCTGTGACAGATGTATTTGTTCTTCATCTGTATTCTCTGTTTGCTCTTCTGTCAGCAGCTTTGGGGTTTTTTATTTATCACCTGATGTTGTTTGGGACCTAAGCTGCTGGTAACTGGTTAGAGGAGATGAAAATGAGACGTTTCACTTCACCTTACAGCCTGCAATTACCATACTTAACTTACCTTATTTAAATGTAAACTCAATGGGTATTTCATGTGTATAATATATGTGCCACTACCACAGCTCCCATAAACAAAGAATGGAGAGAGAGTGATGGGAGCCGGGAAGGCTGAAGCAGACACATGAGCAATGAACAGGATGATACATGGAAGGGGAGGATAATTTGTCATCCTTAAGCTCCAATCTCTTAAACACACAGGACAGAACTTGCCAGTGCTAAACGATGGAGCTCGAACCCTGGTTGCCTGCAAACTTTTCTAAGTAAACAGTCAAAAACTTTTTGTGGTTCCTGTGAGAAATGAAGTCCAAGTGGTTGTTTTGAAATGCATACATCTATGTCAGAGTGTTGGTCAAAAAGATAAATCTCCATGTTAGATATGTAAATGGATTGTGTTTGCAGCTTGCAGCAGCTCAACTTAGGTTGAACAGATGGGAGATGGATGGAATGAGTTAATAGTCATATGTGATGTAAGGGAAAAATTAATGTCAACGTTTGAGCTTTTACTGGCGTAACAGGCAGAGGGGGACATATCGCGCAAAAGATGACTGTAATTTGCATGAAATGTTTGGATTAAATAAGGAGGCCTATTTGAATAAAGGAGGAATTAAATAAGAGAAAATGGTTAGAAAGCAATGGAAAACTCAAATCGCTGCTACACTATGTGTTTTATTTTGTCGGCAATCTTATTTATCAGTCTTATAATATAAATCATAATACTGTGTTGATGCTTTTGCATCCTCAATTACTATTGTCTATTGAAGGTGTTCATTAATTGCTTTGTCATTTTCAAGGTCATCTTACATATTTTATCTGGACTGTGGTGGGATTCCACAGAAAAGTTAAATCCTTTTTTGTGTAGTAGTTTAATACAAACAAAAAAAAACATTTCCCAGATATTAGACACTATATGGAACAAAGAACATATTTAAATTGTTTTAGTGGTTCTTTGATTGCCTTTGGTGCATCTAAAGCCTCAATTGTGAGCAACCAAAGCATCAGTGTTATTTGGTGATAACTAGAGATTGTAATTGTTTCTGTAAAATTTCAGACAATATTAAAGATCCTTTCCATTTTACTTAGTATATGACACAAAATTCTCCTGCATTGCAGACCGATTTTTATGTACTCGCTCACAGAGCTAAGGTTGTATGTGTGTATGGATTACACTGTGTAAAAGCATTTTTAATTCAATTCAATTCAATTCAACTTTATTTATATAGGAATTTACAACACATCTGGGCACTTTAAAGACTATACAAACAGCATTTTTAAAGCAATCCCCAAGCCACACATAGCATGTTCAATATTGTCGGATGAAAACACATTCATAGGGCGTAAGATATGTATTCATACACAGATGCTTACTTGCTCCTCATAAAACTGTCATTTGTTTTTTCCATCTGTGTATCAATGTTAAAATTTAGCTGCATCCAGCAGAGGCATGTGACTGGTACAACCCTGCTACAAACTCGATGATGGGGAAATAAAAGAGAGAAAAGTAAAGTTTTAAGAGAAGATTAATGGAATTGGATGAATATGTACCCTTTGGACAACATGAAAATAAACCATAAAGACATGAGCCAGTAGAAGCAAAGAAAAATGATGAGGAGCATTTCCACCTTCCTTCCTATGATTTCCTTTGTTACCAAGTAGAGGAGGAAGTGACAGGAAGAGGAGAGCTGAGAAAATGGAGGAAACAAGCCATAATGGAAGCTATTTGGGGCAGTTTATTTTCCACTTCATCATCGAAAATGGACATGTTATTGATGAAGAGGACCTGTCATAAATGATGCAGACTGAGACTGAAATGTGAATCGAAGCCAATGCTGAAAATATAACTGCTGACATGAAATGACAACTTTACAAGTTAAAAAGTAGAATGAAAGGCACAGTTCCGCTTACAGTGTGTTATCATATTTGTTATAGTCACAGTTTTGACTTATTGTGTTTTACTCCACTGATGCACTGTCCAGATTAAGTGCAGGTCACCAACAATAACGAAGGTTACGCCTGCGTCTTCTACTAAGAAAGGAAAGCGATATTGAAAAAGAAGAAAGTGATTCTTTTCTGTATCAGTAATATCTATAGAAATAGAGATAATTACTCATGTCCTGTTTACACGGTTATTTGATATGACATGTTTGGAATCCATGAGTCCAGGATGCATGCGTACTTGTGCCAGGTGTAATAAAATTCCCTCCATGTATCTCTGAAATATAGAGATGCCTGAATGTGGGATGGGATGTGGTATGTGGTATTGTGATCACAAAAATGAGAAGGATGTGAGGTCGGGGTGACCTTGATCTTTGACCTTTGAATGGCAACTTATGCTCAATTTCAAGTTGTTGGTTGTCAGCATCTTACGCTGATGTTTTGATATAATACAAGAATGGAATAGATGTGAAGTGAAGTACGAAGATGTGAAGTCACTATGGCCTATTGGCTTTGACCTTTTACCAGAAAATTGCAATCAGTTCATGTTGTATAATAGTTTTTCCCCAAGAGCAGCAGAGGTGAATGTTCCAGTCCTGTGTGTATTGCCCATCTCCCCCTAATACAATATACAGCTGCTTGGCTTTATTAGAATCCAACAATCATGATTACAATAAACAATGGTTTAATGTAGTTAGAATTAACTTCACTTAAATTTAAAGTTATGGACAGTTGACAGATACAGATTGAAAAGAGTTTAAATAAAATACTTTGATACTAAAATCCATTATTTTGGCACCACGACAGAAAGAATAAAATCTACAGATACTTTCAGAATAAGAGGGAGATTGTTCCCTTTGTTTATGGCTTCAGAAAAAGAGCACAGAGCTTCTTCTAGAGTTTCTACACTCGAGGATCTGGCCATCTTTTTTAAGAAGAGTCGTACTTTCCTTTTAGTGGAGGCTGTGCAGTATTGCATAATGTCAGTATCAGCATAAAAGATTAAATTCAACATTCTATGTTTGCCTAATACATCACAGTTACGATAAGGTTCTAAAACAAATTAAACTGTATTGAAAAGGCTGTGATCCAAACTCAGACTCCAAATGTGGCTGATTTGTATAATCTAGTGTAAACTTTGAAACCATTTACATAATGTGTGATTTTGTACTTTTGATGTCTCTGGTATTAATCTACAACATACAGAATAGAAGCATTTGGAAAAGGCTGATTCACTGTGGCGACCCCTGATGGGAAAAGCCGAAAGAGAAGTAGTAGAAACAGAATAAAAGCAATGAAATACAATTTGTATATAAAACAATAATAGATTAGGATTTATTATATCTGAGTTTATTAAAATTAAATGTCCAAGGAATGTTTCACTAGCACAGCAGATCGACATTTTTCCTTTGTCTCCCGGGGGTAATCTCAATTCTGCTTTCAATCCTTAGCGTACGGCAGTTTTAGTTATGGGATTTTACACGTCCTTCACTTGTCCTTGATTATTCGATCCGATGCTCAATTTTTTTACAACTGTCTCCGACTCCCCCGACTCGACAGTTCTATCCTCTGTCTGTGTTTGTACTGTTTGTCTGTCTGTGCGTGTTTTTAACTGTGTGTCTTTGTGGGGGCGGAGTGTAAGTTCCAAACTTGATGACAATAAATTGTCGCAGATGTTTAGCCTGAATTCATCCATTCACTGACTTTATGACTTTACCCTCTGTGTATCTCACATCTTGCCCCTCTCAAAGTAATAGGGGGTGAACAAGGGTCCCTCCCTCTTAACGCGCCTCTCCTCTCTGTCTGCCTCATTTTCAGCGTCTCTCTCTTGACTTTTCCTCTCAGACAGACTGTTAACCCCATCTGACGCTGCCTAGAGGAAGGCAAACAGTGGGAATAATGTCAATGATTTCTGCTAAATTCATTGATGTTGCTGTTTTCTCAGGAATTACAGATATCTCCACCAATCAAAGTGGGAATGTCAGTGATCATTCTGGTTCTGATTACTTCCTGTTAATAACTTATTCAATTAAAATACATAATAATACAATGCAGAAGTTGAGGAACTCCAGTATAACAGCAATATATTGTACAATGATTTGCTTTTGTACCTGGTTGTGCCGCTACACTTTGACTCTACTTAGGAATTTTCACTTGTTACTACTTGTTACTCCACACAAATCCGGAAGAAACAAGGGTCAGCGTGACTTTCTGCGCTCAGTGTGTCAATCGATGAACGGTGCAGCATAAAGTCATTGTGTAGTGGCTGTGTAGTTTAGCCACCGTAACTATTTGAGGCGTGGAGGCGGAGAGCTAAGTGTCATGACGGCATATGAAACCACTGCAGCTGATGTTTGGCACCTCCACAACCCTGAATTTGAAAATGAAAAAAATTAGAGCAAGCCACTAACATTGTACATGAATACCTGTCCAAACTGCCAACACTTTATTTTACATCATGGGTAGTGAAAGCATTTTTTTTACAAGAAAGAAGAATGTGTAGACTAAAAAAAAAGGGGTGCAATATAAAGTCAATGCTACTTGTATAAAAAGTGCTCAGTTTTACTTCAGATGAAGGGCTTCATAATCCCAGTTGGTTATGTTTTAACTGAAAAAATGAACATAAAATGTGCTGGACTAAGCTCATGTTCCAAGCTCTGAACTGCAGCATCAATGAACAACAGATGTAAAAACATGATGCTTAAGTCACATGGGCTCTCAGTATGAAATAAAATCCCTATCTGTAATTATCAGTGTCTGAGAAAAGATTAAGATCTTGTTGTAAAGAAGAATTCCAGTAAAATGACGGGAATATCTGCATGTATTCCTGTAACATGTATTTAAGAACAGAATAGTTTGACACTGACGGCTGCAGCACTAAAACGTGCAGAATGTTGAATGGTTTTTGGTTCCTAAAAGCTTTAGTAAAGAGCATGATGTGAAGTTTAAATAAAAACACACAGAGCCATAACAGTTAAGTATGGATTCCCTCCAAACGAATAATTTCTCCATCATATCACATATAAATTGTAAATGGTCTGCACTTACAAAGTGCTTTTTTTCTACCTGTTTGTACTCAAAGTGCTTTACACTGCTGCTTATTTACCCATTCACACTCACAATCATACATTTATACACAGATGTGTATATAAATGTTCCTGTGTAATTATTAATTGCATTTATTATTTATTATTAAATGTCTCACTACATATAATTACACATGCATTTTTACTAACCCTGCACTTTTGCACATTTAATTTCATTAACTAGTGACTTAATGCGTTCATTTTTTTCTTGTACATACTGTACAGTTATGTCTGCACTTTTTATAATGTTGACATTTACTTCTTTATTTGTGAAACTTATCTTTGTAGTAATCTGCTGTGGCTGTGACCCCTTAAGTTCCCCTCGGGCCCTAATGCAGCGTTATTACACTCCATTCATCCTCTTCACAGTCTCCGGACCTCTGAACCTCTGTGGGATCATTCATATAGGAAAAGGGAACAAAAAGAAACAAGACCAAACACTTTCTGGGACACTTTTTATAATGTTTAGGACTGTTGGAATGTAGACTTGCATAGAAAAATATGTCCTTAAGTAACATGGAGAAAAACATAATTTCAGTTTTAAAATCCTTTTACTGTCTCAAAGTTAACTGTGACTGCACACTGTCATGCACATACCGCATGCAGAGATAGGGAAGGGTTTTGTGCTCTAACCTATGCAAGATAATATCCAAATTGAGTTTATGCTTCATGTACAGGGGCCATGTAACATTCCACACAGAATAATATTACATTAATTTACTCACCTCTGGTTCCCTTTGAAGTTAATCTCCCGAGTGTACAGTAATAGGGATTAATCCACAAGCAGCAGCACTCGCACCCCCGGTGAGTTAATGTGTCTCCTCGCTTTGTTGGCTCCTGATAATATGTCAGTAGACTGGAAGTCATTGAGTAAATACAAAGGCTATGAATACATTTTCATCTTATCTCCACCCATACATTTCTTGAAAGTATCTTGCCTTGGCTGCGAGGAATACTGTATCAGCAAAAGGTCACGTAATGAATGCAAATAACCTGCCCGGCTCCCATGTTCAGACTCATTTTAAAATTAAGAATTTGTACATAGACACAGGCTCGTCTCTTTACTGCTGTTTGATGAGACTGAGTCCAGTTTCCAAATTGTAAAAAGATATGGAGGTGGAGACTTGGTAAATGTCCTTCATGGTTTGTTAGGTCAGCATTTACAGAAAAAGGGTGAACGAGCTCTCCAAATAAAACTCCAGAGCCACACTGCAGCTCATACACTCTGATGCTGTTAATTAGAGAAGATAAATATCATGAAATTGCAGTTAACCGCATGAGGTTTTGTGAGAGGGAATTAATTTCTTTTGGCCACTTATTCCGAACAGTTTTAATGAGGCTTGTGAAGTGAAACTAGATTGTGTTTCTTATTGCAATTGGGATTTTGCTTATTGAACCAGTAGCTGTCATCTAAACAAATAATTCCTTTCGTGTGTTTGCTTTTTCTTTTTTTTTTTATTTTTCTAGATGGGAAATGCCTCCGAAACATTTCTGTTTGTGTCCAAAATTTCCAAAAGTAATGACTTCCTCGTTGGAACACTGTATACCATTTTTGGTAAGATTTCCAACAGTTAACAACGTTGAGCTGTGTGAGCGTCTGCTCAGTTCCTACAGCAGATTTACATCCTGTCACTCGGTTCCCCAGGTGTGCTGTCAGTGCTGGGGAATGGGACCCTGCTGTTTGTGGTCTACAGGAAGAAGTCCTCCCTGAAACCTGCGGAGTTCTTTGTGGTGAACCTGGCCATCAGTGACCTCAGCATGACTATAACCCTGTTCCCGCTGGCTATCCCGTCAGCCTTCGCCCACATGTGAGTGAACAGTAATTTCTCCATCACTCTTATGCGATCTTTACACATCTATTGTAGAGATGATGAATGAATGATTTGAAGGCATTTTAACAACCTTAACAGCAGCTAAATTTAAGTTGCACATATACATTTTTTTAAAGAATCATAACTTGACTTTATTTTGGTCTTTTAAGCAACATTATCTGATATCTACAATACTTCCAGCTACAATACGCACAGCCGAGCAGAGAAAATGCCTTGGCACAGTGGACAGTCACATCTTACACAGCGATGCCATTTAAACAAATGTTTTTTGTCCCAAAACCACAACTTACATCAGCTGTCAAATCTGCAAAGTACAGAATGGTTTTCTACCTCCGACACAGTTTGAGAAATAAAAGCCGGTAAACATCGAACCTTAAAACCGACAAGAAGGTATCTTTCCACCACAGCTCAGCGAGGAACCACTAAGCTCTATGAGGGAACTTTATCAAAGAGATTGTATCTCTGAATAATATGACTCTATTTACCTTTTGGGGCCTGCAGAATCTTCATGTGAGGCTCAGCTGAAAGCTGGAGCACATTGTTTGGTTGGACTGGGGTTTGTACAGTTTGTCCCTGATTTCTTTACAGCTTTTCAACAGAAAAGCATTTTCCAAAAAGTGGAAAAGTTACAGCAACTGAAACATATTCATGTTTACAACCTGGGCACAATAATATTGTCATAAGACAGACTTTAAAACTCCCATATCTTTTAGTTAAGCTTTGCAAGCAGCAGTGAGTGATTTATAGACTTTTGAACCTGGTTTTACTTCCAAGGCTTCATGCGGTAAGCCACGACTTGGAGGTTATTTTATTGAGACCATCTGCTGCCATTTTCTCAACTGCTTCCACTGTTGCAGTTAACATTCTGCAAAGATACAACTGAGAGATGATGAATGAAAAGGAACAGCAAAGGAAAAGAGTCTCTGTACCAAAGATTAAATATGACTTCTGTACTATTCATCTATGAAACAAACAGAATTTGATTTTAAGGTGTGTTAACAATGTTTTTATTATGTTTTCATATACATCATGAAACAAATGAAATCTTTGTTTAAGATATTCCATTGACAGGACTCACACATCATACTGTATTTCTAGTGTCAAAATATGATTTGATTTTACTGACATGTTGACTCTATATCATGATCTGGGGCTACTTTGCTGCCTCTGAACCAGAACCAATTTTGTGGAGGGAAAATGAATTCCCAAGTTTATCACGGAATCCTGCACAGTAATATCAGTGTGACTGTCCAAACAAAGAATCTGAGTGATGAAGCAGAAAAATTCCCCTTAAAATTGAAGTAAATCTACCATAGAATGGCTTCAGAGACAATAAATTCCAACAGAGATGCTGTGAAATGATCTCAAAGGAGCCATTCACATCAACAGTCCTAAAAATATGACTGAGCTGAAGTGGGTCTGTAAGAAAGTGTGGTCCAAAATACCACTTAAATATTGTGCAGGTCGGATTCAAAGCTGCACAAAGTTACTGCTGCCAAAGAAAGTTCAACCAGTCATTAAAACACTGTTGCACACTCTTGTTCACCATAATTTTTCATCTGTAATGGAAATTTTTAATAAACATGACTGTTTTATTAACCTAGAAATATGGTGTTTGCTGATATTTTAATTTAATGAAAATCAGATCACATTTTATGGCCACTTTTTGCAGAAAATCCGAAGTTTGCAAATAATGCTACTACATTACAAAGTATTTTGCAAATATTGACTCAGTATGTCCTGCATAATACATTTTGAAAAATCATCTTATATGTCTCGTTTCTGATTCTTGTTGGGAATATCTCTGGATTCTAAGTTTTGCACATTGATGGTATCTTTTCTGAAAATTTTACTGATTTTCTTACAATTTAATTTAAGCTAGTGGTGTTGTGTTGAGATATTAAGACCTATTAATACCTCAGTTTTTCTGAACTGTTGGCGTGTGTGTTTTTGTGCATGTGTATGGAGAAGCATAATGTCCCCATCATACACTACATCAACAGTGCAGACCAAAATTGGCATTAGAAAGGTAAATAAAATGTGATCTGTGGAACGTATTTCTGTGCGTCTCTCTCCTTCTCTGCTTGCTAAGCGTGAGCTGGTAATAACTATCGAATGCATCACTGCTCGCATTGGGGAAGGCAAGAAAATGTATTTCCCTTGTCATCAACTTGGTGTGAAATCCTTAATATGAATGTCAGTCATGCACAGGTACATATTGTCTTCTGTGTCTCTTCCTGTTCAGGTGGCTGTTTAATAAGACAGTCTGTACTGTCTACGCTTTCTGTGGCGTTTTGTTTGGTCTGTGCAGCCTGACCAACCTCATGGTGCTCTCCTGCGTCTGCTGGCTCAAGGTCTGCTGCCCAAACTATGGTAAGACAATTCTCTCTGATATTTGTATTCAGTAAAACTACAAACATCCAATAAAAAACATGCAAAGCTTTAAATTATCAATTGAATGCACTGATCATCTCTGAAGTTGTTCGACCCCATTTTGTTCAATCCCGCATTGCTGAGTTTTGTTTGTTGCCCTGAAGAAAAAAAAAGTAGCTCGTGGCTTGTTAGAACGTAAAAGGGGCCATGCTGCAGAAATGTTTGTGGCCATGTTTTAGCCCCTTTAAAACTGCAGGATATGTTAATAAGGAGATGTTTACAAGGCATTTTTAATATACTCTCTTCCTGTTTTAATTTATTCACCCACAGGGCCTTGGTTTGAAAAACTTACAAACCATCTAATTACTGCTATTGCACAATTCCCTGAACTGCATGTTTTGGCTATATCCACGCTGTCAGTGTTTACCACCGGATTTCAGTTTGTGTTTCTCATTTTACAAAGGAAGAGAGTGAACGAGCAGTGACACGATAAACAGTTCTTTGGAAAGTTTCATTAGAGCAATAAATAAATCCTGTGAGTCTGACTTTAATTGTCTCACCATGTATCTACTAATGATAAGTTGGTGTTATAAACTTTAAGATGAAAAATCAACCATTTATAAGCAGTATTCAAATGTGTTATCAGTGATTTATAACACTTTGTTATATGGATCTAAGCAAACAAAATCACATTCATAATGCTTAGTAATATTTACAATTATAGCATCTATGTAAAAAAACATGTTTACATAGTACTTACATAAGAGCATTTCTACATTAGACAAAAACATTAAAGTCTTACATCTGTCTACAACTGCACGTGTTATCACGTATTTATTAAATGTAACAGAGTGCCTAAAATTGTAACCATTGATTTCATTATGATGTTTTGACACTTTTTCTTGACAAATTTGTGAATGCCCCCCATATTTATCTTACTCCAGGGATGATGCTCCTTGCAGCAAGAAAAGATTTCCTTCACGTGTGTGGCTTAACTCAAGGTCTGCAGTACACATTCAGGTGTCAGACAATGAATTATTGCACCTTACACTGATGTCTTTTATTATAATCCAGTGGAGCTTATAGTTTTCCCATCATCGGCAGCACATGCTGTAAGGCCCTCATTTGTAATCAATCAAGATTCTCACATTAGAGTAAAATCCAGATCAGATGTTATACTTTAATTTACCCATAATTATCTACTGAATCTTTGCTGTCATATTATGAATCTGGACTTGTCTTGGTTTTCCCAGGCTGTCAAAGCCACTGCCCTGTGTCATTTCATTTTCTTTTAAAAAATAACTATAGTAACACTTGTCTGTGACTTTATATTGATATTGTATATTGATTAGGCAGGCTGAGGAGCAGGGCTCGTTCACAGACACATGCTGAGTTTCCCGCTGCCACTGTAACTGCAGTGGCCTTTACAGGTCAACGTCAATTCCTGATTCTTTCCTTTCACCTCACTTTTTATTACTGCAAACCATTCAAGCTGTGAATTACTAATGATCATAGTTTATCTTCTTGTCAGTGAAGGCAGTGAAGATTTATTTACGTGAGACTAAGCTGCTTTTTCTAACTGGCACAGATAGCTGAGTTATGTGTTCTTAGAGACACTGTTAGAATAAAACAGAGCAGTGCTGGTTCCAGACCATTTTATCAAGGTGGTCTGACTAGGCTCAGTACTGAATTTAAGCTGTGGGTTCTGTCTTATTCATTCAAATGAATAGGGCACAAACTAGTTTTTCCAAGGGACTGTTATTATCATTGAATGGAGTACACATATTTCTCTCCAGGAATTTATAGAAATTATATTTTAAAAACTTAAAAATTCTAACATTGTAGAAGTAGAAATCAGTGCAGAGCTACTGTATTGGAATGATTTAGATTGTGCAGGGGTACCTAACAAAGTGGCCCGTGAGTGTACTATAGAACATAATAATCTCAACCTCAGGACACGACACTAAGCCACCAGAGCTGTTAGACTGTGAGCCTCCAACTTCCCTCTCTGGAAGTCAAGTGACCGATTGCAAACTTATTGTCGCACATACGTCATTTATATTAATTTCTGAATATTTTTCTACCTGCTTCTGAAACTTAAGATAAGATGAAATTTAAGATGATTTTCTTAAGATGAAAAAAGATATTGTGATTTGTTGATTTTGGAACACTTCACCTGCCATGTTTGTTTACAGCAGTTTTGCTGTCCAATCACTTCACTTCACTTTTTTCAATGGTACTCCATAATTATTTTCCTCTTTGCTGATGACTGTAGGACAGAGAGAGGTCAAATATTTAAAGCAAAACCTAAACCTTGAATTAAAGATCAAAATGGAAATTTGTTTGTCATGGATCTTAACAGACCAGAGTGATTTGCTAACTCTGATCCGAATCCTAATGGCACTGGCTATTGCACCTATTGGTCATGTCATGTGACCTGAGGTCTCATCAAAATAAGCAGTAGCTGGAATACCGAATAAAATAATATATTGCTGTGCTTTGTAGAGTGCAATATTTTAACCTTGTTCAATCTATTTATCCATCTTATCCAAATATTATAGTAAAATAATGTCACCATCCTCTTTCCTCACCTTTCAGTAATCACTCCTCCAACTCTCTTTGTGCATCTTTTACGCCCTGCCACAGGTAACAAGTTCTCCTACTGGCACGCCTCCTGGTTGGTTGCTGGGATCTGGTGCTATGCAGGGGTGTTTGCTGTGGGCCCCCTGTCAGGCTGGGGGGACTACGGGGAGGAGCCTTATGGTACAGCATGCTGCATCAACTGGCACGCACCGAGCCAAAACTCGGCAGCTATGAGCTACATCATCTGCCTTTTCTTCTTTTGCTACATCACGCCCTGCACTGTCATCTTCCTGTCCTACACGTTCATCCTGCTGACTGTCCGGGGCTCCCGCCAGGCTGTGCAGCAGCATATGTCCCCACAGAACAAGATCACCAATGCACATGCACTTATCATTAAGGTAAATGCATACAGTGTGTTCACTTCTGAAATAATTTTTACTAAATCAATTTGTGTTCACACAGCATTATTTGTGTGTTTTTATGTCTGTCTTCAAGCTCTCCGTCGCAGTTTGCGTCGGTTTCCTGACAGCGTGGAGTCCATATGCTATTGTGTCCATGTGGGCAGCTTTTGGTAACCCAGCAACTGTACCACCCATGGCTTTTGCCCTGGCGGCTATCTTTGCCAAGTCCTCCACCCTTTACAACCCTATTGTTTATCTGGTCTTTAAGCCCAACTTTCGCAAGTCCCTTTGTCGGGATGTGGCCCAGTGCAGAAGGACACTCTGTGGATGTGTGTGTCAGCAGAACTCAGCACAGAAGGGAACTTGCAGGCGATCTCATCAAAGAGACGATTGCAACTCCACAAGGTTGTCCAACGGACTGCCAGAGAACCACAGGACATGCAGACACTGTCCTTGCACTGAAACAGTCATTGGTACCACAAACAATTTTACAGAGTGCAATCCCCAGCAGACTGCCACGATACTTAAAGGATCACTGCACAGTGAGGTGGTTGTCAGTCAGCTCTCTATTGAGCTGCAGAGCGACTTCCTGTAGAGAAACAAACAAACCAGACAGTGAAAGGCTGAGAACAAAAAGAGAAATAAAACTAATACAGCAACCGAGGGTTAAAGACACTAAGTGCATGTTAAGAAAAGAGTAAAATATAATTTAATACAAGAAGATCAAGTCAGAAAAGAAAAAAATGTAAAGCTCCGAAGGACTAAACTGTCTTGTGCCTCAAAAATGTGATGGTGCCACAAAAAAACGACCACAAAGGTTAAAGCCAATACAGAAGGATGAGCAAGCCAACGAGCCAACATGCAAGTGCTGATGTGCACATCAGTATTTCATCAGGTCAAATCAACAAGCTTTCAATAACTGTATGATCACTTGGACTGATCCACATCAAGCCAGAAACCTTGGAGCCAAGACAGAAGAGTGGATATTGAAACTACCTTTTATATATTTTTAATGTTTACTGTATTTGATGATCTATTTATTCTTGCATGGCCTGAATTGAAGGAGCACAGGGTTGCCATTGTTGGCTATTTGTTGTCGTTGTCTGTGTTACATGTGTAAAGAGGCGTAAGTTGTAATGTGAGTTGTAAATGTGTTGATGGTCCCTCTACAGAGGGCGTGTTTTTTTAGCTGTGACCGGACGTAGTATAAAATATTTCTCCTCTCTATACTCGATGTGGAGACCTTTATTTTCAAATTGTTCATCATACATTTGTCCCACTGCGGCAAATACTATTTCAACTGTGATGCCAGAAATAAAGTGCTTTGCTTTTCCAAATACACATAATACAAATAAACAGTAAATACACTGATAACAGAAATTATTCGATAGCAATTATAATCGGGTTTTGATCCTGTATAAGTATCTAGAAAAGCAAAGCCTTAGTTACAGGGCAGATTTCAGCCATAGTTAGAATGTTCAGAAAACTCAGAGCTGATGAGAAGATTATGAATTGTGTTCGCAATCAAATTGTTATTCTAACCTAAAACATCCCTTTAAAGTTAATTATCTCCTCTCTTCAACTTGGGACACTGCAACTTTAAAGTTTTAGTTATAATTTAGTTATTATTTTTACACAATGTGACTACTGTGATAATTACAGTAAAGTCAAACAGGGAAAATAACAAGTGTTCGGACTTTACTGAGATTTCCTAAACCGCTTAGTTGTAAAATCATGCGTGCGCCAGTAAGGATAAAAAACTGTTGCAGAGCTAAACTGTGCATGGACACACGCAATGTGCAGGTCAAAGTTGCCAGGATGTCTGTCTGTGAACTGAGATGGATGTTTAAATGAAGACAGCTGGGGAAATTAAATTCGTCTTCCTTTTTTCTTCCAAAAACGTTTGGCTACCCCGGGGTCCTTGTTAAAATCCATATGAATTCACAGTTGCATCCTTCATGCCACTATTTTTAAGCGACGTTGCTAAGCTCAGATTTCTCAGCAATTGACTTTATGCGTCTTTGGTGAAGATTAGCAAGTGAAAAAAGGAAAGCTTGAGTGGCTTGGTTATACTGTATGTGTGTCTGTTTTTAATGTGCAGAGAGGAAACCTTTGTATCAGCAGTTTCTTGCTCTGATGCACGAGTAAGAATGAAAAAAGAAATGAGCTTATTAAACACGTAGGGCATTATATAAAAACGAAGAAATTAACTTCATTTCTATGCATTAAGGAGCAATAAAGCCAGGCCACTTGCTTTTAGTGCTCCAGATGCCTCTGAAAATTAAATAAGAAATAATAAATTGCCAACATTAGAAAGACAAGGCTTTGTCTCAGCATCTGCCAAATTGTTCCTATAAAAAATGCCAAGCAAGCATATTTTAGCTTATTCGCAGTCTTTGTCCAGCAAGCAGTTTTTTACTTTTGTCATTCATAGGTCATCAAATAAACATCCCAAATTACTGCCAAATACAAAATTAGTGAGATGTGTTTGCAAAGCAGTTCTCATTTTGTCCAATGACTTTTACCATGCCATAAAATGTAATGCTCTAATCCCTGCTCTTCTCAAATTCTCGCCTGGTTTTTATATTTGCTTTTTTAACCACGAGTCACATGACCCAGTTCCCTGCTTTAGGCCTTTCACATGATACTTAGCCCCGAGATAAGAGTCTTGTTAGCTCAGGGCTTGCAGCGCCGTTAGCCTTGGGCTTAGCCACGTTCGGCCCATATTAGCTCTGCATGAGAACAAACATACTGGAATCCCCTCACTTATTGAAATGGGCCATTGCATTATGCAGAAAGCTCCAGGCAAAAATGTTGAGCACGGCTCACTTTGTGCTGTGATGCAACACACTGTCCATCTGACTGCATTCTGTAGTTTGCACAGTATGCAACACAATATACCACAGTCAGTGCACATTGATTTTATTTTCACAGCTATATGCTGTTTTCAGTGTGAATGCTCCAATATTGTTTCTATTTTTCACTCTCTGAACATTGGACATTTCCATACAGTGCTTACAACAGAATTTATTAAACACAAAATTGGGTTTGTTCTCAAATTTGTTGGCTGTACCAAGAACAGATAAAATAGTTTAGTGAATCAGGATTTGAAATGAAAGTGTGGCACATGGGTCATCTAATCAAATTAGGCACATTTTATGCCACACACAATGCAACAAAGTTGTGATGTTGAAGGGAGAATCTTTTACCTGGGGGTGGGAGTCTCATTAATTTGCTTTCAGTCCAGGGCTTCCGCACGTGTATGTGCTGTTACATAAAGCACTATATGCAAAAACAAGCAGGCTTTGTCACTGATCATTGAATGATTACTGTCACGACGCCATCTTCATTATTCTTTCACCGCAATTAACATCTATTGTCTACAAGTACATGGATATACAGGGTTGCAGCATATAATGGTTTCTTACTGTGGAACCTCCAAATCTAAAAGTGATATTTTCCATCCATCTGTACATTTTACAGCAATTTGTCTGAAAACGAAATGCATCATTGTGCAGGAGTTACTGCTGTGGTATGTCGAGAATGATGCAGGTTTCATGTTGGCTTTTTGTTTAAGGAGAAAAGGTGTTTATAAGCTGTGTGTTTAAGATCAGTGGAATGTAAGAGGAATTCTTTGTGCTCGAACCAAAGGATAAAGGTCATATTTTCATTCAAAGCCAACACTTTGTTGCGGACAGATTTTTCTACGAATATATTCAGATCTTTTTTTCTATTCTCTTGTGTTTCCCCTATGTTTAGAAGTGGTGCTGCTATATGCGATTCATATTTACGATGTACCAATACAATGGCGGATCCATGTGTTCACCCACTGGTGGAGAAATTGTTTAAAACAACCAGCTTTAAGGTTTTCATAAGTTTGACATGTCGTGTTTGCTTGTTCACATGAGATTTTAAAACCTGTAGTTCTCTAGAGACTCAGATCGTGGTTAGCAAATATCACTCCTCTCTCCTGACCTAGTATGGTGCTTAGGATCTCTCTGTCCTCATGGTCGGTCTCTCTTTAGTTTCAAATTTAAATACAAAAAAGCATTCCCTAACAAGATTAAATGTGTAACAGCTTGGAAATTCACTTACATACATCAGCATCACATTTTTACTGACTCAGTCTTTGAGGCTCACATAAACTTTTAATATATTTGGAGCAACATGAGTGAGAGAACACAATTGCACCAGTTTATTCTAAGGTTGTACATGTTGGCATCCAATATGATCAGGTTATTCATAGAAAAACTTATTGCAGTCGAGCATTGTTGGTGCAGTTAAAGTAAAGTTGGTATATTGCATGGCTGCATAGCATTTGTCTGAAATTAAACATCAGCTGTTTCTATGCCATTTCTCCAGAGTGAGTTCTCCAGTTGCACACAAACTATGTGAGATTGCTAAATATCGATGTCACTGTGAACGTGTATATGTGAAAACACAAAGAGCCGTGTGATGTTGAAGCCACTGTGGAAAGCACAAATCAGAAACACTGCATATATACAGTGAGGAACGGGGATTTCACGTAGGCTCGGCAAGTGGTTGCATGTGTGTAGATGTTCTATACGTTCAGTTGCCAAAACTAAATGTGCCCTGCAGTGTCTTGTCAGAGGGGTGATGGGTTTTATTCAATGGTTTTTCAGGTGCTGACTGGTGACTTTGAAAGCATTTTCACCTTTTTGTAATTATCAGGTTTTAGTGCAAAACAGCTTCCAGGTTTGTGGCTTCCCTCACTGCAGCTGTAAACGATGTTCCTGCAGCCCATTTATTAGCTGTGTGACAGAAGAACAGACCTCATGGCAAGATCAGTTATATACACAGTCATGTTGTAATGGTCATTAGAGTTTACCATCATTACTTAGGTGTTGCTGCATTACATAGACATTAATACTATTTTGTTATGTCATTGTATTAGCAGCTTCGATGAAGGTGACTCTTTCTACCTCCCAAATATTCATGGAATGTATATGTGGCTCTTGTGGCTGAATCTAAATGTGTGATTACAGCATTTAATGTTAGGTATTAAGTAAGAGAGGTGTTTGATGTAGTTACAGTTGCTTAGATGAGCAGTTTACTGCGACCAAGCTTGATTGCAAAGTAAATGCTTATTTGTCAGACGTGCATGGAATCGCTTCAGCTACATGCAATTATCAGTTGCCCTTCCATCAAGAAATCCTCTGTCATCGCTGCTAGAGCAAAATGCATCATAACACATTTGTTAATCATGTGAATTCTAAATCTCTTTACTTTCTGTGTCTTACCTGTCAAGATGCAAACTGCAAACGTGACAAAGACTTTGTTAATCTCAGTATTCACTGTATGGTGGTTCATAACACACTTACCGAACACATGGGGTGTGAACAAATCATGTACTCACTGCAGTCTTTATGTTGGTGCTAAAATGCTGTAAATAAAAATAAATATATCAGGAGGGTGCGTCTGAATCTTCGTATGAATCCTAATTATACCTCTGTCTTTGGAGAAGTTGTCCTCAGGAGATATGCACTGAATTGCGCTGACACATGTAAATATGAGTGCACCCCTATTCCTCCTGTTTCTAAGACACAAACGAGGCTGAATGTGTATCGTGAATGTATTGTGCATAAACGTGTGTATAATTGTATGTAGAAAAAAGTCTATATAGGTTATAAAATGTCAATGCACCTTAATTGTTAAAATGATAATTACCATTGTTATTAGTGAAGTTTCAGATGCACTGTGAATGATGTTTACATCTTTGTCTGAAAGTACTGAGGATTGTACAAAAAGAATTTCATATGTTTATCTAAGAACATATCAGATGTTCTTGGGTATAATGGAATAATAAATGCATTTAAAACTGAATTCTGTGAATGAGAGTTTTACATCTTTTATGTTTCATTAGTAGAGTTTTTTAATAAAGCTAAAATCCCAAAACACAAATTTTCCTAAGAAGCTGTACAGCAACGATGTCGTCTGTCATTAGACTCTTAGATTAGATTACAGTTCTGTAAACAACGATGTCTTCTGAGGAGATGGTCAGATGACTCAGGTGATTCCGGCAGATAGAACCTGGGAGAGGAGAGATGACACAAACACTGGCCAATCTAACCTGTGACAGTTTTGTGTGACGTTTCACACACACTCACACACTTTTGCCGTGGTGTTCCTTTTTTTTTTTTTCATTCACACATACACAAACAGTCTTGCTGGGATCTGTAAGCAGGGTGACCAGGGTGGATTTTTAGCTCTAATTGGTCACAGTGATTTCCATCTTTAAAACAAGTCTGTTGATTTTAGATACTTTTGATTTTAGATTTTAGTTTTTCCTGATGCTGATGAAAGCAAAGTCACAAATTATGCTTCACTCAGCACTGCTGCCTTTACCATCACATTTTCTTATGTAAGCATAAGTGGGATCTAGTAAAAAAAAAATGGAACTATAACATTCCCTTAACTTTTCATTATGCGGGTGGTGAATAATCTCTTATTAAACTCGAAAGTATTGGATTATTTCATAATAGGCTCTGCAGGAAATTGACCGTAAATGATGCAGCCAATGTTAATCTTAAACTTTTCCCCACTTTACTTACTGAACATACTGTATATTTAAAAGTGTGTCTGTGGATTTCTTTGAGTTTCACCTTTTCCTCCCACCTTGTCCTTGCACACCTCAACTTTTCCATTAACTCCACAGACTTACGTGTAGTCAAGAGCCGTTGTAATATATGAATTTAAAGAACCATGTTGTAATATATGCAGACACAGATGGGCATGATCTGGCTGCTTCACCATAACAAGATGTCCCCGCTAAACACCATCTGCCAAAATGTTCACACTCACCCGGTCTGTATTAGGGCGAGATAGGGAGGTACAGAGTATGTGAATGGGAGCTGTCAGCAGTTCCTGTCAGTCATCAATCACTGTGTTTGACATTTTAACGCTTAGGAGGCCATGATCACACCAGTGTGATCAGGTCACATGATTGGTTCGATAGTAAAAAATATTTAATGTGCTACGTTCAAAAGTCAAATCAAACGCTTTCAAAAACAGAGTAGACAGAGGGTTAAGTGTTACACAAGGACCCCATTAAGCAACTGTGTAGAATTTAAGTTTTTGTGAGAAAAGTATAAAAAAACAGTGCTTGTATAAAGTATTTTGGAAGTTTTCAAATTTTTTTTTTTAATCATACTCAATATAACTTTATATTTTTTTTACACTGTTCAAGAGTGAAGACAATGAGCACATGTCAAATAAAATTAAATCCTTCCATTATTAAAACTGCTTTGAATAAATTTAGCTTTGCTTTATGGTCTTTATTCATACAGCCAAACAAGCTCTTTGTCAATGGGCATTTGGTAAAATAATAAGTATGATGAATTCCGATTTTCTTGAGTGCACATTAAGTTCACATCCTTTTAAAATGTGTTCAAGTGACTATTTAAAAACATGTATTGCAACGGCACAAATTGTAATGATAAAAATTAATATGGTTTCAAAGCCGGTGCCAGTCCGTTTCTAACCTTTATAAAACAACTAATGTGTGTATTTAAATCTACATTTACTCAGACATACTAACACTTTTGCCCTTTCATGGATTATTCATGATTTTCTTGTTAAATGTCCTTTGATATGCTTTTTTTTTCTTGCTTGTTTATCGTGTTCCCTGGTTTCTCTTTTTCCTGCTCCCCTACTTCCACTTCTCATGATGGGAAGCCGGGCATTCGTTGCCTGTGGGCAGACTCGCTGAAAACAAATCTCTCATTTAGAATGAATTTCCTTGTCTTCACTTCCACAGTCTGGATGGTAAAATCAAACAAATTATGCTACACTGCTCCTATAAATGATTTCACTACACTCTCCCATACACAAATGTGACATTCATATTAATCTAATATAACCTAAGCCATACTGGTCCTATTTTTACATCATTTTCCACTGTTTTTGGACTTTCGGATTTGAAATCTCTAAACAGGTAACGTTGAATTTTCCAGTAAACTGGTAATGTTTTGGGAGTGTGTGTATGTGTGACCTGTCATTCAAAATGTACTGGGCTAAGGTGTTTTATAGATATTTTTTCTGGCAGAGACACATGAGATACAGTATGCTTTAAAGTAGAATTGTCCATTGCATGAAATTCTTCCAAACCAAACAATCATTATAATCATTATTAGTCATTAAATCTTGTGTTTATCTTTGTGAAAGCAAGATTTAATGACTAATAATGATTATTACAGGAACAGATAAACTACGATGAGCCATTCCAGTTTAATAAAAGACGACTGAAGCAAGCAGAATATTAAATATGGCCAGTAGAAATGTGAAATATGTTTAATGTGCAAAACTACAAGCATGGTTCTTTAAATTCAAGATTAGTAATTGAACCAATCTACAGCTACAGCTCAGAAAAACCCAAAGCTTGAGGCAGGAAATTAAAACTGCACCATTCAGAAGCTGGATTACTGAGAACTCATAGTCCACTGCATCAGATCTTAAAAAGAAGATCATTGCAGATTTTAGGATTGATAATTAAATATAGGCCTTTTAATGACTTTTAATCAAGTTTTAGGAGGAAGTTAACTAGAAAGTAATGTTACATGACTTAAAGAATTGTTCACTGATAAAACTAGAGAGCACAGAAAAATGTGATTTTGGCAGAAACTGAGGATCATAAAATAGGTTTCTATGTTTTCTGAGCCAATACCCTAACCACAAATGGAAAAAGGAGATGCATCAAATATTTTACGGTTTTTAGGACAAACAACATAGATGCCATTATAAACACATACATTTGCAAAGGTTCAAAAATTTGACACTGCTTTTGATGAATATAGTTTTTTGCTTTGGTGTAATTGTCAAGGTATTTTGACAGCCTATGCCTGTCTTTTGTAATTCTTTAGTACTTAAGATAAGCTATCTTCATCTGTCAAATCATTTTAGAATACTTACTATCTTTTGTTGTCATTATGTATTGATATCTTTATTTACTCTGAAAATCATGTAATTTTGCTGAGTCTGACCCCATGACCAGGACATTATGTAAGAAAAAAACTCTCCTTTCTTCTTTGCTAGTTCATTAGGTCTTTTTTTTTTTTTTTTTGCATTTGGCCCATAAAAAGACCAGCTTTGTGCACTTTTCACAATCTCTGAACAGCAACTCTGTTGCCTTTGAGGTCAGAGTAGTGCAGTGAATCACATTAGAAAGAGATGGAGTGGAATAGTAATTTTAGATCTATCAGATCTGTCTGCACAGAGCAAAAGGTTTTCTGTACCTGAGAAGAAATGTTTGGGACCGGTGTAAAGACAGTTACTTGAACTTGATTGGTTAATATTTCAAATTGTTAGTAAATAAAATTACCATATAATAGTAATAAAGTCTTTAAAGAGTGTCAGGGACACTGAAAATTGCTGCAGGAACCAGACAAAAAGTCAGTAAAGTACCACAGTTAAAGGATTCTGGGCATCATGACAACTTATGAGCCCCTGTTCAGTCCATGTTGACATATTTCAGTTTGGACCAAAATAGTGAACTGGCTGACGATTCCATTCTCATACAGCTTTTTATTACTCGCAGATCCAAAGGCAGCAAAGTTTTCTCCCTATGTTTAATCCATCCTGTGTTTACTAGCCATTACAGCCTTGAAGCCACACAGGAGGCCATGTCTTTTTTAAAGTCAGCTGCACACAAAGACTGTCAAAGAACCTGGATACAGGAGGCAGCTCTTGTTTACCTTTAGGCAGATAGAAAAGAAGTCCTGTAATAATCACTTTTTAAATTTTGCTGACCTTGTAAACCCAGCTGACAGTCCTCATGGTGGATTTAATAACACATTTAACTGGATTAAACATTAAGCTTCAGGAACTTGTCAAAATTTGTGAAGTGAGAGACCATTTATGGCAATGTTATAAATATTTTGCAGACATTAAAAGAGGTTTATGCCATATTTAACTTGGTGTCCTATGTAAATGTCAGTTAAGATTCCGATTCAGATGTCACTATACAGGAAATAAATTAAGAATAAATTAAGACATGTGTGCTCCTGACATTTCAAATGCAACATATACAGTAGCTTTCTAGAGAGTAAAATGTTGTTGGTTGCTACATCCTACATAAGTAGTACCAGTAGGCATGGATCATATGTCTGTCTTCTTCTCTCTCTCTCTTGTTCAGGAAGGTTGCTCTCTCTCAAGTCCACCAGCCATTGGGCATTGCTGTTATGTGTTGCCTCCTTCTCCCATATGTTCTTCCAGTATTCTTCTCTCCAGCCCTTATATATATATATATACCTTGGATATATATATCCTGTTTATTCTCATACATACATACATACATACATAATACAGAATGAACCTCTGAATATATGGAATGAAAGTTGAAAGTATGGAAAGAATGTCTGAATATATTTAATAAAACTAATGAAACTCTGACACATCACCAGTTTACACCAATTCAGTTACAAAACTATTCATACTGACCACATGTGTCACCTCTACAGTAGATTTTTCTCATTGTGACTATTGAATTTGTTAGTCACCTATAATAACTGATTAAAAATTGAATCCATACACGACTGTATATGAAAAACAGTCCCCTCTAAAAGTATAGGAGAGGGTATTAACCAGCAAAGAAGGTAGAAACCTCTAAATTCCAAAAGTAGTGAAAGGTGTGATTGGCGGGTGTTTTGTGATTTTAAAAAATATATATTTCTAAATGAGCACTCTTGCATTTAGCCTGTTAACACTGCATCTGTTGTTAGACATTGTACAAACATTGAACATAGCCAGTGTTGCAATTTGGAATTTCCTGAAAAAATATGTTGTTGCTTTACTGTGCAACATAGATCACCGGGTCAGCACATGAAAACAATAGAGCTCTGAAGGGAAACGGAAACAGCAGCACAAAGGATCTGCTCAACAGTCGCTTATATAACATTTTACAATACACACATCGACGTCAGGCGCCGCCATGCAGGGTGCTTATCTGACCCGCTGGAGCAACCTGGGTTTCAGTCTCTTGCAAGGAGGGACTGGGGATTGAACCTGTGCAACATAGATCAACGGTCAGCACATGAAAACAATAGAGCTCTGAAGGAAAACGGAAACAGCAGCACAAAGGATCTGCTCAACAGTCGCGACCCTGCCTTACCAACTGAGCTACAGCCAGTGTAGAAATTGGTGCTATAGCAGCAAAGGGAATTTTGAGGTGTACAGAAACGTTTCTAGGCATTTTTAAATGTGGCAGACCAGCACACAGGATGGCAGTATGGTGGTGTTACTGCAGTTTAGCTATATTGACAGAACAGCTATTCGCAATCCAGGACAGAGCCAAAGGCACATGTGTCTGCGCAGTGACATTTTCCTGAGCCCCATCCAGTTTATTTAGAGCACTTTGCATTTTCTCAGCACTATGCAAGACAGGCCTGATTCCACCTAAAACTCATCATTGTTCAGAGGTTGGGTGGGTGGCATCTTCACATCAAACTGTTTGCTGCAGAGGGTTTCTACCAGAGAGTCATTCAGGCTGCTTCATAAAACATTTGATTTCCAGCTGTTCCTCAGAGAGCCAACACAATCCCAACACAAATTGAATACTGTCTCCACTCTCCAATCCACAGTTTCTAGCCACAGAAAACAACCGGCTCAGGCTCCTCTGTGGTGTGTACTCTAGCATGAATTCCTATTCTGTCTGGGATGGAGCTGTTCACATGGTCTTGGGGACAGGTCTGTCAGTGATTCAGATCTCTATGGACTAACGGAGGAAATCCACACTTCCCCCTGGCAAATTCCTCCAGAGCAGCAGACAAAGTGTAGTCACAGCCCACAAATGCCAAATATGCAAAAGTGCATATCTGGCAGCTGTCAGTCTCATCATCCCTGAAGTGAGGCTGCAGTGATGATTTCTGCTGTGGCAGAGGGGCAGCGGCAGTGTGATCTGACCCACGAACTCCATCCCCTCTTCATCTTGGGAGGAAGGGATTTATTATCAAGCTGAGTGAGTTGCCTACCAGACATTTTTTTTCTGTGTTCACACATTCCAGTTAACCCAAGCTACAACAACGTAAAAAAAAAAAAAACGTAAAATGTTGTACTGGAGCTCTAAGGTAAATAAAAAAACAGCCCAACACAATGTTGAAATAATTACTCTGTGATAGTAATTTCAGTACACACATATTAGTTGAGGCTACAGATCCAGCTCAGCAGCTTGACAGACACACAAGAGGCTGTGGTACATTGGTGCAGACATTGTGACACGCTTGAGGAACTTTAAACACAGTTCAAACTATTCCATAAAGACCTTAAGACAATGACCTGTTCAGTCTCGGTTCTTTTGCAAAAAACAAACTTGTGTAGTATCTGAACTGGCAGCTCTGGGCTCAGTTTGTGTCAAATATGCTCCAGAAAGTGTGGACCCCGAGTTCTGGGGTTTTTAAAATCTGACACTGTCCTTCCCATTACACTAAACCCAGTGGGATCAGTTTAGAGCAGTTTCAGTGTTTTTTATATGTATTCACTGGTTTAAAAAGAGGGGAAAATATCTGTGTCCGTTTTCCTTGAATATAAGAATGCTGAGCATTAGTATTTAAAAAACATACTGACAGACCAACATTAAAAAAGTTAATGTTCCTGAATATTAACACTCCTATGATAATAATACTTGGAATAATAATAATAGGTTGTAGCCTGTGCTGTAGGTTACTGTTACTGGACAGGTCGGTTACTGACTTTTTATTCATATAAACAGGAAACACAAGTGTAAAAACGGACTTTAAGTTCAAGTAAAAACTAGGTCAGTATTCTGAATAAACAGCACCACATTGCATTTTAAAAGGCAGTGACGTGGGTTTGACAATGACATAATTTTACATGACAGAACTGAGAATAGCTTCAGGCTACAAAATAAAGGCCTGCACATGTCAGCTACAGTGAACGCTCACAGCGACGGCTGAGGATGAACTGCACCACTAGCCCAGTGCAGCTTGTGCACAAAACTGATTATTACTTACAAGCTCTCACAACATATTTAAACAATATAAAATTCACAAACAGAGTTAAGAAATAAAAAGCAGCTTTTACGTACAGTAGCATGCACATCACTGCTAAACAGCAGACTCCTGCATCGTCCTGTGTGTAGCTGTAGGTGACTCCTGTGCACCTTCATTTTCTGCGGCAACCGTGTCCGGTCAGAGTCAGGAGTTGCAGTTTAATTTAACTACAGTAACATGCAACTATTGTTTCATGTGCTTTGAGTTAATAAGGATTAATGCCGGGTGGTGATTAGTGATCACTGGTGTTTGTATACATGTACACATCAATAAACCGTATCATATTGCCTTACTTTATTTACTCAGAGTTCAGTCATGACTTTATGAGGCAGCGCTAAGGAAAAAAGATTAAGTAGCAAACCAAACCTTTAATGGGTAGATATTTCTTTTTAAAAACTATCGCTGTAAGTACATTTGTGCTACTGCTGAAAATCATCATGCAATCAGTCCATGAAATACTATGAGTTATGAGGCTACAATAATCTACACATTCATTTCTCTGTCTATATTTATCTGCCCTACAGCATCAAAAAGAGGCTCAAAAAACAACATTTTTTCATGACTTAACAGGAAAAATATGTAATAGAACAACAGGCATCCTGCCAAATTATGCTTCCATATGAAAACAAGCTGAACCAGGTCAGTGGGAACATGCTTCATTCTGTATGAATGCATCACCATACGTAATTGTTTGTGTGGATCTAGATAGCACGTGTGTGTCTGTGTGTGTGTGCATGTGTCTTTCTGTATCTTTCCTCAGACCTGCACGTTACCACACTTCTGTTTTCCGCATGTTACCGTGACGGCACCATGTGTTTCTGTTTCTCTTCTTTACTCTATATTTTATATCACAAACACCCAGAATGACTCATAACCGCTGGTTCCTAAATGACCGGCTTTCACTCACAACATTTACATGCATCCTAGAAATGAGTCGCATCCTGTTTTTGATTGTGTTTTGGGACATGACGTTTCTAGTAAATTGGACTAAATTAGCTACGTTTCCCATTTATTCGTTACATGGTTCTGTATACATTAATGGAATTTAGCCAGGACAGACAAAGACCGTGTTAACAAGGTATGTCTGCATCTACGTTTAACAAATGCTTTATTAATTTATTTTACCAGTGAATGTCTACAATGGATATCATCTGACTAACTTCAACACTGTCTATTATCTGTGTTCCTTTTAGATTGGAATCTCTTTGCTGCGTTTGCTTTGCATGTCATTTCAATTTCAAAGTGCTATTGATGCTTTCTATTATTATAAAATTTACTACTGAAGCTGCACTGATTTCACTGAATATTACTGTGTTAATTGCTGTGTCCACAAGAGTCACAGATAAGGTTGCAATAACCATAGTTATGTATTCCAAAGTATATACAGTACCTTTTTGGTGGTTGCAGGTTGGACAGTGTTGAGAGATTTTGTTTAACTCAAGTTTTCCTGCAGAGGATATTCTTTGGCATCCTCCAGTTTACAAAGTGCAGCAACTAGAGTAAAATGGCAACTAGGCAGAACTATCAGCACGCTGTGCATTATTTGTATCCAAATTCATATCCGTCATTTAATGTTCCAAAAAAAAAAAAAAACAGCTACGTAATCCAAAAGTAATCAGATTAAAGATGCCTCACTAGGGATTCAAGTTTTTGTTTACTGATAGATCCATCTTCACTCATCCCCACATTCTTCATTTATCCTCATTAGATTTAATAATTCCCCCACAAAGTTAGAAAAAGTCCTATGATGCATTTTTTCATGTTAAAAGCAGACAGACAAATATTTTTACCTCTTACTTACTTTCTTACTTCTCTAACAAAGTGCCCACCATCTGTCTGCTTTCCTGCAGTTTAAAATCATCTCATGATTATGTGATACTGAGCTGATAAGCCTTCCAGCTGTCATATGATCTACAGCTGCACCCTCACACTCTTACTGAAGTGAGTCCTTGTCCTAATCTCTCTACTCACTCAAAAACGCAGCACAGCTTATCTTCACATTTTGTTACTTTTCACTGGAAACTTTCCGTTAGTGTAATTTTAAAGGTTAATGGCCCAAACCTAAAACCAGTAAGGACTTGGGTAATTTCTTCACATATTCTGGGAGGTTTTACTGACAGCCAGCTTTCTTTTTCATAAAATGTCCTGTTCTCACTCACGCTCTTTCCACACATTCACACTTGGGAGCTGCAGTTCTGCTGACCGCTGAGCAACTCCTCTGGAGAAGTGCTGCATTAAGGGGCTTCTCAAGGGCACTTCAATGGTGGTAATGAGTGACCTTCTAGCTTGATGCCCACTTTTTTAACCCGAAGGCCATTATTGCTCAAGTTATGTCTGCCACACATTAGAGTGAAGATGACGGGTTCACGTATGTATCACGTCATATGCCTTGTATTTATGAAAGACCATATCATAAAAAAATTGTAAATGACTGATTCAATTTGGCCGCTTTAGTTTCACAGTGCTGGTGTTGTGCATGCAGGCTCACGGTCCCCTGCCATGAATTATTGGACAAAAAGTTCTCTATATTAAAGAATAAACTGGTAGCGTGTTTCTTTATAGTGACACAAACACATTTTATGATGAAATACAGTATCTGCTGTGAAAAAAAGCCCAATATTCACTCTATCTGTGTTCAGATTGAGAAAAGCCTCATGCTGCCTCCTGATCACCTGCAAACTACATTCACAGAATGAGCTCAGCACCTCATTAAACCAGATTCACGTTCAGTGTTCTTGTGCAGCATGAGCAGCAGTTACACACTGCTGCTTCCACACTGACAGCTAGTGAAGCCGCTGAGGTGAGTCTCACTAAAGCTCCATGGAGGCTCAGGTCTTCTACAACAAGCACCAATAAGCACCTCTGCTATTTACTGACAGTCACAAGTCAGACCAGCAAGTGTAAGTATTTACAGGGTTTGATCTAAATCCTGTGGGAAAGTAAGATAATCTTGACAATTGTACATTTTAATAGAATAAATCAAATTTATTCTATTTCTTTGTTGGGTACAACAGTTTGCTTACGTGTTTTCCAGAGTTAAGTCAACTGAAATTAGTTAGTGGTTGTAAACACACTACATTCTTTACATTAGACAATGGAAATGTATACAGTATACAGTAATGATGACAAGAAGCTGCAATAATAATAAAATACATATTCACTGACTGGGACATGCAGTGTTATAATGTCAGCTAAGGTTGTTAGAGTCAGACCAGAGTGTACAGTTTGTATGTGAATCAAAACCATGACAGTATGTGTAACTTATTATGTCCTTCTTACAACCTCATCTTTTTAAATAAACATTTTATAAATATGAACAGTTTTCATAAATAACCCAACACAAAATCAATATACTATTGTCTTATTTTTACCACTTTGCCCATTTGTACATGGTCTAACTTCAAATTGCTGCATACAGTACCTGAATATTCTAAGAGGTAAATTTGAAAAGGCAACAGATCAATAAAGTGCAATTGAACTCTATGTACCTGGTGCCCTGGTATGTCTCTTATCTTTTCAAAAAGCCTGGACCAGAGGAAAGGTAATTTCAAATATTCAGCGCATTTCATTTCACAAGTAGCACATTTATCTGAACTTAGCTCTTTACGTCCCGTAAAGTTGTAGTACAAAAACAACATACCTGCCAAAGTAATAAATTCTAGTGTTGATAACTACTTTAGTTGTTCAAACATTACTGGGCACTGGGCAGGTCATTGATTTACCACAGGGCTGCCACAAAGGAAACCCATTATCCCTGAGGCGTATTTCCTCCACCCTTTCTTTATTCACCCCACCACTCGCTTTCCTGCCTCAGTTTCTCTGTCACCCTCTTTCTATCTCCTCTTCGCGCTGCCTCTCCCGCTGTCAGCCCTCGTCTCACTCTCTGTCGACACAACCCACTCAGCTCTTCTGCTGATGGCTCCCTCTGATCTCCATCTACCTCCTTCGGGCATATTGCTCAAATTCTCTTTTTTGTCAAATTCATCTCATCATTCAACTCGTCATTTTATCAGAGAGTGTCTTCCACTGGCTCCTTCCCCATCAAGCAGCCTAAAAGGTTTCTCTCTGTCCTTTTTTGTATGTTTTTATCTTTTTAACTATTATATGTTTCTTATAGGATTAAAACCAATCATACATGATATGTATGCTGTATGACTTCTTCATTATTTCTGATTCATCTTTAAAAATTTATTAGTGTGTGGAAGAAACAAGATTTCTAGCACTATAAATCTCTCTTTCACCACAAGATATAAAACATATACTGTATATTCTGAGCAGACAAAAGTTTAATGATACCTTCTCTACACCTACAGATCAAACTAGCATCACCCTCTGCACCCATACTGCACATTGAACTATATTGCGTTTTCTCGTTTTTACTTTACTTGCCCTTTTATTAAAGGTTTTAATGTAGTTATAAAAAGGTTAAGTATTGTCAATAACACTGCACTCAAAGGAAAAACACTTTCACAAGGAGGAAAAAATAAAACCCTCTGAATTTAACAAATAAACACTAAAAATCACTGGAAAAGAGGATGCATCCAGAAGACAGTTGACTGTTATTTTTGTGAAAGCTTCATTTAACACCAAAAAAGCACAGCTCCTAAATTTCAGTTACTTTGCTTTGATGTGCTTGTGGTTGTTTTGTAGGTGACAATGTTTGCCCATACATGCGGTATCTTTATAAATGATTTTTGATTATTACCTCTGGCAAGACCACATTCCCAGCTTTATTTCAGTCTAACAAGTAGTGAGGTAGGCAGTTTCCTGCTGAATTATAAATTAAGCCAAACTGTCCCACGAGGATTTCTTTCTCATTATGTCAATGTTCATGGATTAGGGTGCATTTGAAAATGAGACACATTGTGAGTCTGACAGTGCATTACAGTCAGTCTGTAGCAAACAACTCATATAGAGGTAGTAGTAGCAGGAAAAAAAAGATAAAATTATTCATAGTTAAGATTTCTCAAATCAGTCAAGCTTGATGAAAGCTTTTCACACTCTTGGCATTTACCAGCTCCATGATGTAGTCACTTAGTTTTCAAAGGAGTTCCCCCCTGTCCTGAGGGCTGTATGGGTTCCCTTTCCTCTGCAGTCCAACCGATCTCAGCTGGCTTTAGGTTGGTTCATGGTGGAGGCCATGTGGTCTGTGTCATCCTCCTTCTTGGTCAAATATTCCTCACAGCCCCTGGAGGCTGGATTCCTTACAGCCCCCTTTGCAGTGAGAATCCCACGTGCTCATATCCCCAGTTCGTTACCTCTGCATCTCAAACCTTTTAGAGCCCAACATCCTAATTTCTGACTAAGTTTTTCACTGGTCTAAAGTTTCTTGGCCCAAGCCATTCCCTTCCTGTTATTAGTCTCTCCCTGTTTTGGTTATTTTCTAGCTTTTCAACCGTAAACTTTGATTGACTGTTTTCTCCAAACAGCTGATGCTGAGATCTGTATGCTACTTCTGAGGAGCACTGATGTGAGCCATAATCTGAGGTGGGCTCAAATTCCGCTTTCTGAGGCTGATAATGCCAGCAAACTTCTTATCTGCACTTCTACATGGTTATTATGCAAGTTCGTTCATAATGTTTGGTTTCAGTGGCTGCATTTGTTCTTGAAATTTTGATGGACGTCTCTTAAGGATTTTAAAAGATGTCCGCCACAGTTGTAAAACTACTATTAGAAGTTACCAAAGATGGATATTTTTGATACTGAATATCTTTTAAAACATCCTTAGATTAAACATACAGAAATATAGGCCTAAAGGTAGTTATAACACCAGACTAATTTAACTTCTATAGTTAAACTGCTGGTTTAGATGGAGTTAAACCATCAATGACTCACATTTACATAACAGAGTTTATCATTTAGTCCCAGGAGCCAAAGTCAGATAGTAGGCAGGAGGAAAATATTGACGCTGTAAGTACAGAGCAGAATGACATGTGTTGAATGACATCTGTATGAAAACTTCAGCAGCAGGACAGATGTATTGATAATGTGCCAGAGCACAGTAAGACACAATGTTGCCATAGGCAGTGATATTTAGATCAAAATAGTCATGGAAATATTGTGCTAAAGCCATATGTCACTTGACAATATGTGGCTTAAATTTTTAAAATCCAAGCTGGGAGATTTGAGCTGACGTATTATGTGTAGTGTACAATCTTGCTATGTGCTGCAGTCAGGTAAGATGGTAATTAGAATAAAAGTCATAAGCTATCACATCAGTCACACAGTTTATTTAGTTGAATGTTTTATTCACAGGATTCTGTCCTGTTGACATCCTGAGAGTTATATAACCTCTGCAACTGTATCTATCAGAAACTACTTACTACATTCACCATCAGTTGTCAGGTGTAATGATTGTCAGAGATTGACGCTTATTTTAAAGGTTGCAAAGATTAAAAAAAAAAGAAACATAAAAAAGGTAAAGGTAAGGGAAGGGCACATTTAATTGGAAATCATTAAGGACACATTAACTTCAGGCAGTGTAGCAGCGTTACACTGGGCAAAGGCCTCTAATCGCATTTGCTTGAGAGAACAACAGCTGGAATTAGAAAATGGTTGAGACATGGTTTTTGCATACAGTATATGTGTCATATGTGGGAGCTGTGTACACTCAGAGTGTCATTCTTCAAGCTCTGATATACTGTACTGTAGAGGGCTTGAGATAAAATGAGATTAAATGGGTGGCATTTAACATAATTAATTACTGAGAGTGAAATGTGGAGTGTACATTTAATGAAGGTGTGTTAATTGACTGTCGAGATAACAGAACAACTGCAGAGATACAGATCAAGCGAGGAGGTCAAGGCAAGAAGAGTGAGAAGTGTAAGTGACATATGGGGAGAGAAACCATCACAATGGTCCTCTGATATGCAATTATCTCGTAACACAAGCCTTACTCAGAGGCCTGAATCACATCACAAACACATACGACTTCTCAGCTGTGTTCTTGAGCTCTTAGATCTTTGTGAATGTGCATATGCTTGTTACAAATGCAGATTGCATGTAGGCAATTATAGGGTTTAAAAAAAGTTGACTTTCAAATTCCAGATGCATATTAAAACATTAGAGAAAATGGAAAAATGACAGTTACAAAAAGGAAAAGTACATAGAGAATACAGTCCATTTTTTTCTCCTGTGAAAATACACATACAAATTCTTTAATCATAACAGTTTAAACGTTTCTCTGACTGCTGCCGGTTTTAATTAAAGGCTGATCAGGGTGCCATCAGTTGTTATCTTCCTCTCCTGCTGTAGGCTGATGCTCTTTACTCAAGTTTGTCCAATTTTCCCCACGGCCGTTAAAGGCTGTTCGTCAGCACAGCTCTGACATGTCCCAGACAAATAGATGTTGCAGGGTACAGGGACTGGCGCTCACTCAGCATTTTTAGTCACTGCAGAGGACCCGCTGATGTCCATCTCCGCTATTCCCTTGCTATGGATAATATCAGCAACAACTCACATCATATATAACAGTTTGCTGGAGGTAGGCACTGGTCCAAAAGCAGATTCAGTATAGAAGCTTAAACTACCAATTTGCTCCAAATGCCAGTTTTCATTTGTTGAAGCACTTAGAGACAAAATAAACTTCGGTAAGCTTCTAAGCAGATGTCTAGTTCAAATTAACCAGTTGTAGTTTATGAACAACATCTGAGTTTTGTTGTCTTGGGTTAATATAAAATATAAGTTTTTATTGGTCAATAGATTCATATTAAGCAGCAATTTACATACTGTTAATCACAGTCTGAAGTGATTTTTTTTTTTGCTCCATGTTATGCCATCTATGTTTTAGATAAAGTTGTAAAGTAAACATTTTTTAACAAGACTGGAATTTTATGGAGCTTCAGTCGCACTATGTTTGGGTATTTGTCACCATCTGCTGGTCAAACATGGAAAAGATGAAGCCACCTGCAAAGTCACAAAAGCTGGTAAACTGATACTGACTTCGTAAGCTACAACCCAGCTACCTGAAAACAGCGAGAATATCAAGGCTGTAGGTTTGTGATGATTTACATACTCGATTGACTGGAATTGTACCGTTAATACTTATTATAAGCATTAGCTATTAGGGCCAGAAAAGTGAGACCCTGCAATAGTGATATCTGACAAACAACAGCACTAAACTATAGTAGTGCTGAGAAACATGCTTATTTCGTGTAGATGTCTCATCTCTCATGTTTCTAACAAATCATTTCTCTTTGTTAAACATGCAGAATTCAAGCTTTAATAACCCAAAAACTCGAGACATAAAACAGTTTCTTTTACAGAACTTTATTCTTTAAATTATTTTATAAAATCTCATTTACGTTTCAATATATATATTTTTTTCACCGATCAACAATTTTGGCTATTGTCCCTTTCCGCCCTCATGTATGCCCACATATTGATCGTAAAGTCCATTCCCCTTCACGTAGACATTGTGCAATGAACCTCAGTGCCAAGGTGGAGTGGGAGAGGGGAGGGGAGACGGTGGGTGAGGGTACATGTAGGGTTGAGGGAGGAGAGGTATGGGTTTGGGCCTTGTACAGAGCATGCCAAGTAAGGGTAAGGGAGACTGGGCATGGATGGGGGCTACCTAACTACATCACCACTGTTAATATCAGTAAGATAACCACACACGAGGTAAAGGGAATACTGACTTCCACAATGAATTGAGTGTGTCCGGTGTGCGTTAAACCAATCGTGTTCAAATGGCTCAATGTATTCCATGACACAAAATAAAAATAGCTCTTCTGTTGTTTTTTTCCAGGTAGTAATTCATACCCACTGATGAATGTAAAGTAAGCTCCACTCTAGTTCTTTGTCTATGACAAGTTAGTTTTCACCAAAAAGATTAAAACAGAGCCCACAAACTTAGCAGCAGCCCTGAAGACTGTTTAGCCCTTTGTAGTGACGAACACTAATAATTAGTCCACCGATCAAAGTTAAATTCACGCCCATGGTGGGTGGGTAGGTATCTATGTTGATGATGCTTTCTAGGCTTCTTAAAAGGCCAGCATCTACAGACACAAGGCTAAACTTTAGCAAAAACCACAGACTTATGTTACATTTACTGTACATCCAGGAAAGCCACAGGATTGATTTCTATTCCAGTAAGATATTTGCTCTTCATTTGGCAATACGATCACTCTTGCAACATGGCTCAAAACGTATGAAAGTCATCTTAGTTGCTGGTATGATTTGCAATGAACACAACTGAACAACTAAAATACATCTGTGATACATATTTAAACTATTTAGAGAAGTTCATTAGATAAAAGCCAAAGAATTGCACGCCTCCCTTAAGGTCACTCAAAATTTTTGTCAAACTCGTTTAGCTAATGTGACCCTAGAACATCTTTTAAAAAAAAAAAAAAAAAAAAAAAAAAAAAAACTTAGGCTACATCCTAATAAGTGTCATATAACATCCCCTCTTTAAGCTGTTGGACACCATGAAGACAAACTCTTCTAAAGGAAGGAATGAGCAGAAGTATCAGGTCAGATGTCTATGGAGCTTCTCAGCCATCCAGGTATGCCATTGATAGTTTTGCCATCTTGAATACGTTAAATGCCTGAAAGGCCTCTTTAAGTCTGAACGAGCTTAAGGCAAATCCATTTGCCTCTGGTAAGCAATTGGAGAACAATGACCTGGATGAGGGAGACTCTCCGAGATCATTTTTGTTTAGGCAATATCTGTAAACAAAACACAATACACCTTAGATTTGGCATCCATTAAAACAATTCTTTTTTTGGTCATTGACTTCTCTAAGTATTTTTTCAATATTGTCTATTTCTGTTAATATGCATGGTACAATATGTTGCCCGTGATGTTATTAATCCATGCTAGTGTGGATTTTTAAATTGCTCAGTGATTCCTTAGCTGTCACATGCATTTAGTTCATGTCACTTGGCAAAAACGTGTTTAACCTACAGGCTGGTTAAAAAAAAAAATAAAAAAAAAAAACATACAAATGACTATATTAAATCTTTAAATATTCTAGGATAAGATAGCTGAATGAGCTTAAGGCATTTAGAGGTTATTCTGAACAGAACTTAAAGGCCATGGTAGCCTATACATACTGTCAAAATAACGCCAACATTTTTCCTTTTTTTCCCTTAATGAAATGCGATTTAAAATTAGCCCTTAGTAGCTATCAACTGCAACCTACTGCATTAATTCTCCTCCTACATGGGGAATACAAGCCTAATCACGAAAAGAATTTATGACCCCATAGTGTGTTTACTTGTGAGGACTCTTTCAGGTATACAAATGAATTCACAGGAAACGGCAATGGTTAGCTTGAAAAAACTCTGCTAAACACATGCACCAAAACAGCCCTGAAAGAAGGGCCTCGGTGCTTTCAGGGTGGTAAATTAGGCAAAAAGCATAACACGTCATAACTATCAAATTTGTAAATTCACCACTAAACATACAAATGACTGCATAACTGAAATTACTGTGCTGTACAAGTGGCTGGATACAACAACACGAATCCCTGTAAAATATGTTGCAAAAGTTATTTTATAAATAGTTTGTCTGTGAAGCAAATTAGGTTACATGTTATAAATACTGTCAGAGAGGCACAGATTCAACTCTATAGTCACTTTTGAACCTATAGTCTTGTTTTGTTAAACTGCAATATATCATAAGCTGGTGCTTTTATTCCGTTAAATGGGCAAACAGTATTCTGCAAAGCATACACCCCTGACACAAAGGTTCAGAAATGACAATAAAAATTCATTAGCACCATTCGGACAATATCAATCAAATTCAACAATTTGTCACAAAGACAGAATTTAATGTAGTGTTGTTGTATGCATTTCTAAATTATAATTTACAGGTGTTCGTGTTTTTGTGTCCACCCCACATGTATACAGAAATTAGAACAAGCTACAAGACAGAAAACCTTATGTTGTTTCGATAAGAATTAATCTTTAATTGTTACTGTATCAGCTTTAAGAGAAGTTTTCTATTTAGACAAAAGTGTCAAATCAAACAAGAGTAATATAATAGGGCTAGTTTGAAACCACAACGTCAAACTGCATGAATATACTGAAGCCATTTGAGGTAGACAGAAGCCATGTCAGAGTGTACACCTACATACTGTCTAAAACCAATTAATAGGCGCACACACTTTCGAAGAACTGCAATGACTTGGTTTGTGGCCCAGCATGCAACTTCCTGTGACACCACCTGAGACTGACAGGCAGGGAACCACTGATCTGGTAAGGGGGCACCACAACATCATGGATGATGGAGGCTTAAGGAGTGTAATGTAAAGGAATAGGGGGAGGGGTTTCGGAACTGACACAACTCAACAGGCTATTTACCACAAAGAAGTCAACACCACAAATCTTCAATAATGTCTCAAGTCAACAGCAGCATTTAAACCTCAGTCATATAACCAGAAACAATTGAGGGTTCATTTACAAGGCATAATGTTTTAAATAGAATATATGGCATCTGACCATTGTCTCAATACATCCCTTTGAGATATCACCCACCCCACACCCACAGACATAACTTAATTAATCCCCAAAATCCCAATGCCAGACCTCATGCCCATTAACAGTCTCACACTGTTCTAGAGAATAGAGATCAAAAATATATACTATTGACTTATTGACTTCCAGTGTTTTCTCTGTTTCCCTACAATTTTTCAAGTTTAAAAAGATCTCCTTTGTTACAATGCAAGCTCAAACATCTTTTCCATACACGCAAACACACGCTCGCACACACACACACACACACATATATACTGTGTATATATATTTATATATATATATATATATATTTATATATTAGAGGAATTTTAGCTGACATGTTAGGCTAAGAATATATGTTCATTTGGACGAAATTCATTCAAGATGAGTAGGAATTAAATTCTCTTTTCTCCTGTTTCCCTTTCGAGGAGGACAAAATTTGAGGAATTTGGGAAGCGCTACAACATCACATGACTACTCAAGAGCAGGTGGCAATGCAAAAGAAAGAAGAAATAGGCCTGAACTTTTACAAGTCAGAGAGACAGGCAGATGATATGGCTCTCTGTAGCATGTGTATTTCAGGGCCTTACTGACATGACCATAAGAGAAAATGTACAAAGTTCAAGAAGGGGTCAGAGTCTGCGAAAAGACCATCTGATAAAAGGGAAGATAGTGAATAAGTTATTTAAGCAAGAACAGAGCTGAAGCAATAGTGCAAGACTACGCCATGGGTTAACGGGCTGTTCACACATATAGATTCCAAAAACTGGGCCAACAATACTTGGTGAGACCAGACTTTAAAACTAGTTGATCACCGATTATAGCTCAAATCTGGATTCCAGTGGAAACCAAAGTGCAGTACTTCACACCACTATGTAAAACCCTTTAACAAAATGATGAGTAAAGCTGCTTCCCATGTCTTTAACAAGTTAAACTTGATTTATACTCATGCATCGAATCTACATATTAGGTCTCAGGTAGGTTCTGTATAGTTGTGGAACCTACTCAAATCCCTGCACATCAGAGCCAGACTGCAACAACTGTGATTGGTACACTCCACATCATTTGGTTGAGTGATTGTATGGGCCGTCTCCTCTGGCGACTCCTGCCCTTCCTGCCTTGCAATAATGTCAGTAAAACTAACTGCTGTCCAACACCTACCGCTGCAGTCACTATTGTTTGTAGAACGCCAAAAACCACCACAGTGGCAAAGAAAACACAACACTGTAGCACGGACGGAACTGCAGTGTGACAGAGAACCAATTGCACAAGTGTAAGTGCTCACAAGGGCGTAGATGACATAGACTAGCATATCCTATGGCATAGCCTCTGCATAGAATTGATGCATCAATATAAATCAGGCTTTACAGGAACATAAAAAACAACCATGTGGAAAGAAAACTGCAGGCATTGTGTATCTGGCAGTGGTGTGAGAAAACAACTGTCCGGTCAGAGTAGTGTGTGTAAATAATGTGCTCAACACAATATACTGTCAGAACTTCAGAGTGATGAGATGACAAATACTGCCAGGTACTTTGTATCCATATGTGTGAACGCACCATAAAGGGGCGGACTCAAGCAATAAACAAATATTTTCCGCTTGCCTGATTCATCGGTACACCAGGTGAGATATGGTGCCAGATTTGAAATTGAGCTGATGGTTGGGCACAAAGCTGTGCTGGGGATTCTTTCGTGTGCAGACATCCTTTGCATACAAGCCCATGCATGAGTCACATGATACCTTAGAACAATTCACACAGGTGTGTGATGCACCTGGCTTGTTGCAAAACCCACATCGTGATCCACCCATGCTTATTCGCTCACTGCTGACTCCCTTTGGTGTTGTCAAGGCAACAGACTTGCTTGAAAACAGCTTAGTGGACGTGAGGGGTTTTTCCACCATTTGTGGGTGAGGATGGGGGTGAGAGTGTGAGTGTGTCAGTGTCAGGGGGTGCGGGTGGAGATGGGAGTGGGAGTGAGTATTAGAGTAGACTGAGAGCTTTTCCTTGACGGGGATGTATCCATCAATGGGACGTGGAGATTTGGGGTGGTAGTCTTGGAGGCCACAGCAAGGAGTGGGGTCCACATCATGACAGGCAGAACAAAGAATCATGTCACACCTCTGGCAGGAGGCCATAGTGGAGCAGCCCAGCCCACAACCCTGACATTTTACACTTCCATGAGCTTTGATCAGCCACCCATCCCTTGCATCCCGAGGCTCTCTGGATGGAGGTCGAGAGGGGGTCTGCCTTCCTCCCGTGCCAGCAACACCTCTCTCTGTGTACAAGTCAATCTCATCCAAGGAGGAGAGGTGGTAGGATGTGTAAGCATCAGCTGGAGGAGGTGACTGAATTGGGAAAAAATCTGCAACGGGGCTATAAGAAGGTGGAGCTGCCACAGAGAAGAGAGATGCTGAGGTGCTGGGCCTGAGGATCTCATCCTTCATATCCTCCTCTGCATCAACAAAAAGAGGCTCCTTCCTCAGGCTCAAGGACGCCTTCAAAACAGGCTTGCTAACTGCTGCGTGCCAATGACCAGCCCCATCTGTAACATCCACGGACTTAGATGGCCGGCTACCTCGCCTCAGGTGATGGGCATGAGGCCTCTCTATATCCAGTGGCCGCACAGTCAGCCGGGCCATATCTGCCCCAAGGCTGTCACGTCTACGGAGTGCTTCGGCACAACCAGCTGCATCATCTCTGCAACCTCTGCGGAGTTCCAGGGCCTCCAGCTCTGAGGCTGAACCTCGGGCAAGAGCCACAACCTCTCCCAGAAGACGACACTCTGCCTGAGCAAGAAAGAGTTCAAATGCTAACTGGCGGAGATGATTTACGCCTCCTGAATGCTCTTGCAAATAGAAATGTGAATCATGGTCACATGCGTAGCCAATGGTGCGCATCAGAGATCGGAGTTCAGCATCAGAAATGGCAGACTGCAGATGGTACACATATGGGCCAGTAAAGGTCTGAAAAAGAAATGGTTTAATCATCATTAGTATGTATCATTTGAAATAACTTGACAAGTTAAAATAGTATCAATGTCACACACTTTTCAGGATATGATAATATATAGTAAAATATAAGTGTGTTTCTTTAGCTAGTGTGTTTAAAGAATTTACAGATGCTTACAGTACTACTTGCATACAGATGTCTATAAATACACACAAAAAACAAATAACACATATAAACAGTACATTTCTGTGTTGAGACTACTGTTTTTGTCTGAATATAGCTTATTTTACTCTAAAAGCTGCACTAAAAACTTCTACAAATTAAATTAGCCAACTTAAATGTATAACTTATATTGCCTTGGGAAGTTACTATGTGTTCACTCTCAATTTAAAAGTGTGCCATGATGATATAGAGCAAACATAAACACGGGGAAAGTAGTAATGAAAGCTAATGACAGATTGTAACCAGCATCTTAACTAATGACTGGTTGATGTCAGCTTTAAATAGGACTAAAACTACAACCATCTATAAACTAAACTAACCTTTATACATTTGAACTCCTTCTTCCACGGGAAAAGCAAGAGGTTGGTGCAAATGGTTTCGAGGGTGTGGAAGGCTCTCTCTAGGCTCTTGAGGTTGCTCCCCCTCTGGCAGCGGAGTGAGTTCTCAACCACCTCATAGAAACGAACCATGCGGAAACGTTGTCCTGGATCTGGCTGGTAGGCTCCTAGCAAACCTGTGGCTGTGGAAAGTAGAGGCTCACTGTCCTTGTGTCTGCTCTTGCCCCCCTCTGGTGCATTTCCAGGCATCATATATTCTCCTCCCTCTTCCAGACGCCTCTCTAGTGCTGTCACATACCTCCGAAATAGGTCCTCTTTTAACTTGGCATCCATTATCAGCAGCAGACTATCAGTCAGCTGTTATATTTTTCTGAGAGAGTCTCACCCCTTTTAACATACCCTGCACCGTGATGCCACATTCAAGCACCATTTTTGGTCATCATTATTCACTGTGCACACTGGCACACACTCAACATTAATAACGTTTTGAAGAGGTGAAAAGGAATGAGACTGTGTGTCCAATCAGCAGCGCATCGTCGCAACAAGAGATGTTGTTGTCTGTTGATTTCAGTTGGCGTAGCTAGGGTGCAGCTTGTAGCGATGCATTCTTATGGGCATCTCTGGGACTGGCTCGAAGCCTGACTTGTTTCCAGACAAAAAGGCCTATGTCATGCAAGATGAGGTCGCTTCATGTTCTGTTAATGCAGGCTGGTGTCAATTCCATTCTGTGACTTCAGCAAGTGTTGAGTTCAAGGTCACTCATCATGAAGACATATTCATGATGTGAATCTCCTGAGCCATATCCAAGCTGTAATGATAAAGGAGATAATTAGAAAAGGACAAAAATCTCACTTGATGCACACAAATACAGAAATAATTTTCTGCAAAATTATTGAGTTATATTTATATGCAAAATAAAATGCACTTTTACAAGCGTCCACAAAAAGTTTAAATTCTAATGCCTTACATGGGAAGGGGGCAGAGAGATACAAGTCACTATTTGGAGTAACTGTGCCTATTTTCCCAGTAGGATAATGTTAGGATGCACATATATCGGTTGTATACGCTAGTAGGTTGCTAAGGTCGATGATTAGACGAGAAAGGACAGGGGGAATTGGTGTATTTCACTAGGATCGGGATTTAAAGTTGGCACATGTATTTTGTATTGCGCTACTGTTTGCGCCAGCGAACTGAGAGCTATCAGTACCAACCTGCATGCGTGTAAACAGTAATAGCACGTACTTAGCTTTACTTGGGTCAAACTCAGAAGGCAATTTGGGTAAAGATTAAGGCCTAAAGTTACTGCGAGGTTTAGATCATAGGGAAGAAAAGATTGAGATTCCTGTTCCCACACAAGCTGGCCGGGTATTCTAGTTCACTCACATATCAACCATAGCGACCATTCCTTTACAGGGCTAGCATGCGTTAGCTTACACTCCCAATGCCTTGCTATTGCGCATCTACTTCAACAGAAGCATTTGGCCAATGGAAATTATGAAAATAAGCGAGACCTTCTAAGAACAGCTTGTATTTTAACTCTTCACGAATCTTAAACCTGAACCAAACCGAGGCTGTCACTGGCATGGGCCCCAGTGAACGCCCATTTCAGCGCAGCTGGCTAGCTAACAATTGCTGTAGCTAGCAGTGCGGTCCATCGCTAGACACAATCTCAGACGACTTTATAGTTGGTTATCTAAACAGATAGTGTCGTTTTAAGACAACTTTTCTACAAATACGTGTAAGACTGTTTCAACTACGAAACCACACAGTTTTCTAAGTAGAAACACCACAACACGCTTATCTTACCTTTAAAAATGGCTAGCCGTTGCTAGCTACGCCTCCTCAGCTGTTGGATTTTCCCAGCATCTCAACGCGCATGCGCGAGGTTCTGACAGGTCATTAGCGTCAGGGGCCCACGTGGTTCAGAAGGAAGAGATGCAAAGCATTATACACACCCAAAATAGACATAAACATGCTAATGATTTAGTTATTATAATTCAGTATATTTTTTTTTCTAAAGGATTTGGGCCCTTTGCTATGGCAGTACAAAAATGTGGTCATGTATTTTGTATTTCCTTTAGTTTTTCTTAAAAAATGTCTTGCACTAGATTTTTTTTCACTCATGACTGTGATTGATTTCTGATAAAAATATGCTTTCACTTTGCTGTTATGGGTTATATTGTGTAGATTGATTGAGAGTTAATTTACATTGCAGTTAAATGTGTCAAAAGTCAAAGGGTCAGAATGTCCAAAGACACTGCATAAACAACAGCTTTCATATATGTCATTTTGGTTGACTTAATGTGCAAAAAAAAAAATCAGGGTAGGGCTCGTTTTACATATAATATCCCCTCCAAGGCCAGGTTATTTGAATAGCAAGGCCATTCCAATACTACAGACATCTAGGTTTAATAAAAAAAAAATTAACAGTAAAGTTCAGACGGTCCGTTCTTATTTTCATCTAGACGTATCAATTGTAGCATGAATAAAATACTAATTTTAAAATTATTATTAACAGATGAAAATATGAAATTGCAGGCCAAATGGACGAATCCTACATTTATACATTATCTCACAGTTTACATGTGTTTTTATTATTACATTTAATTTAAAAAAAAAGCAGCGCTTCTGCTGCCGGTGCGTTTGATGCACTAACTTGTTGACTCCGCCTTCGCGCTTAAAAAAAAGAGCCAAGAGCCGGTGACGTCGTACGTGAACTGCTGGACGGTTAGTAACGTGAGGGCCTGACTCAGTGAAGAAAAGAAATGGCGATGCTTGGAGGGTTTAACGCAGCACAGCTGAAGAAAAACGTCTCCGACGGAAGCAGCGACGTGTCAGAATTCGTCTGTCCAGTTTGTCTGGAAATATTCGAGAGTCCCGTAAAAACACAATGCGGACATACGTGAGTATTTGCCCTTTTTTTTGGTTAAGTCCAGGCGTTGCTCTGATACGAGGTAAAAAAAAACAATGGGGGGAACGGTTGTTTGGAAACGCGTCTCGCCGCTGGAGTGACAGCTCGTCGGACACGCGTTCGGCTGCATTTGTGTTCACTCACTAATTCAGGTTTTCCTCACTTGAATGTTTGGCAAACCAATTCCAGCTTGGTAAATCAGTTTCAGTTTTGTTTACATCAAAGAGGAGGCCTCACCTGGGACTTGTAGTTTAAATGGTTGCCACTTGAACTCCTCCAACCGCTTCTCAGGACTACAAGTCCCTGCGCCCCCTTGAGGTAGGGACTTTCCATCTCATTTACAGGAATCTACTTTAGAATTTAACAGCGACATTTCAGCAGCATCCGCTCTTCTGTCAGCCTCCTTTAGCTTGATAATATCCTGTGGAGCTACTTGTCAAAACCTTCCCCCCTCAGCTCACTAGAGTCTAATTAAAACTATGACACCTAAATAAAACCAAATCCCTGTTTTAAAAAACTTGAATGTGTTTCCTGGGGATATCAGAAATTAGCCCATGCAATTATTGCTAAAAAACATCAGTTGAGCTCTGATATTATAAGTCGTCATTGCAACATATAAACAAAGAGCACAGCTGCTATTTAATCCAGTGGTGGTAGAAATATTAACGAGCATGCACATGTATTTCACAATGCAGCAGCAGTAAAAGAGCTTGAGTCAGTAAGGTAACACTGCTTTCGGGATCTTCCTAATGGAGTACTCAAGTAGAACCCAGGATACTGTGGCACATAAACACCTACAGGTATCTGAATATTGTTTGTTGGAACAAAACATATTGGTTACTGTGATTGAAAACTGTTTCGCTCACCTTGTTCAACCTTGTTTTGTCAGGTTCTGCCAGAGTTGTCTGAAGGAGTGTTTGCGTCCACAGAAGCCTGTTTGTGCTGTTTGTCGGGCCACATTGGGTCACTGGTCTAAAGCTGTTGATCTAGAGGCCCTCATCCAGTCATCTGTGGCGGCTTGCAAGGGATGTGGAGTCCAGGTATGTTATATGACAATGGAAAAGCCAAAAGGCAACTTTTTTAAAATTTATTAAGCTGCTGTTGAATGAACAGATTACAAATTATGCAAATTTTTAGCAGGTTTTAGTCAGCAAGCTTAAAAGAAGACTTTTTCCCCCCCCCCACTAATTTAGTCTTTTGTTAAGTTGGCTATTTTCATGGATTTCTTTGTGAATTTGCAGTCATAATGTTTCTGAAGACCCCTTCATTTACTCTGCAACTACCATCATAAGTTGTGTCATCAATAAATTTATAAGCCTGTTCCCGAAGCCGCCATGCAAGCACAATACATGACATTCCCCTCTGCTGTGCTTCACAGATGTGGTCTCGGTCATGAGTAGCACATTCCACTTTTCCATAAGTTTGGTGGAGGTTAATCTTGTTCTCCAGAATATTTCTGGTTAACCTCTAAGTTTTTAACAAATTTATAGTCTTATTACTGATAAGACTATAAATTTCACTGTATAGTCACTGTATTTCTGCTTCTGAAGTCCTACTAGATTTGTGTCATCAGTGGTTGTAATACCTTTTCGCTGGTATCAACAGTTTTTAAATGGTGGATTAAAATCTTCCCAAGATATGACATATTTAAATAATGTTTTTAGCACTGTCCATTAATTTCTGTTAATGTGTTACTGGAAATCTCATTCTCTGTAAACCTAAGACATAATCTGCCTAACTGAGCTACCTGAGCAGTCTGCAGGCACATCTAGTATTTATTAGCTGTTGTTTCTCTATCAAGCTGTGCCTTCTCCTAATGATAGGTTTAAAGTAAAACCAAAAGTTAAAAAATATGCTTCAGTATTATGTTTAAAACGTCCTGTACAAACACAAATCAACATGAATTTTTACTCTCTATGATGTCCACAGCCAGGTTTAAGCATTTATTTGTTGGTGCTCTAAAGAAAAAAAATGTAATTCTGTTTTTATTTATTCATTCTTTATGCTTATTTACTTATTTAAATGATCTCAAAAGCCTGGAGTTGACAGTTGCCATCACAGTCTCTGAAGTAAATAAGAGTTAAGGGTGTATAATTCCACCTCAGTAGAAATATTGGAGCAGTACATGTAAAGTTCTGCAATGAAATTTACAATGACTGGTACAGAGTTCGATGCATAAGAGCATATTGTTAAATGAAATCAAGCTTCAGCTGCCAAATTGTACTAAGCTGGATAAGGAGCCACACCCCTCCCTCCTTTGAATAATATGCAGATTATTAGGTTTAAACATTTTCTGTATGTTATCATAAAAAAATTTAGGAAACTAGCAGCTTTATCGAAGTATCAGATCAAACTAGGTATCCGCAGATACCCAATACTGAAGGATTCTGATCCTGACCACTGTCACAACTCAATTCCTAACAGTTGTGTGGCATTGTTTAGTAATTATACTATTTTTTTTTTCTGTTTGTTGGTTTTTTCATATTTTAGGTTGGCCTTTCTCTGATGAGAAACCACACGGCTGCCTGTTCAAAATATCAGGAGTACATTGAGGAGGGAGTGAGAACCACTGCCCAGAGCCAGCCTGCCATTATCAGGTGAAACACAGAACCCTGTCACTCTGTCCTTTAATACATTACACTGTACTGTCGTTGTTATGGTTCCCCACATGTCCTGAAAGTGATTGTCATCTTGAAAAATTATTTTCACATTCTTTTTCTTGAGAGCTGGAAAAGCTGGCAGCTAAATTTAGGGCATTGGTCAAGGATAAAATATATTTAGTGCAGAGAATTTTTTTGTCAATATAAGTCATGCTTCATCTCTCTACTTAGTAATTTTTTAGTTTTATTTATAACTAAACATTAAAAGGACTGAAGACTAAATTCTGTACTTGATTCAAACTGGATTAATATACATTTGGTTAATTTTATTTTTTTAAACATCAGTATAGCCCTGTCCTTGTTTACTAAGCTCACTCCATAACTTTAGCTGCACTAGTGTCTTGCAGTATTTTTATGGAGCCTGGGTGTCAATCATTGCCTATTTACTTTATTAAAATCAATACAGTTATTAAATTACATTTGAAATGTTTCTTTTTGGACCTTCCTGCTGTATGCACTGATTATGTGCTAACTGTGCTACTGTGTACAGTATGTACTGTGTACCTTACCCATGATTTGGGCACCCTAAATCAAAAGAAAATATTGTGAAGCATTTGGCAATAAATGGTAAATGGATTTAGCTGGTTGGTACAGTTCTACATTTAAGGATGGGCTAAAAAGGTATGGTGTTATCGTCATAGTTACGTTTCACAATCCAGTCTGATGTCATCACGGAAATAATGTCCTTAAACTGGTTCTTTGAACAACAACTTTGTTTTCAATATGAACCATCTGTATGTATTTTTTTTGTTTATTATTTTTTTGGGGGGGATCTCCTAGTTTACCTACCATATTCCCCAAACGTAAAAAATTAAGTGTCAGGTCTGCTCACATGCAGTAAGTCATCAGATAATTTTAACTGATAATTGAGGTTAAACTTTATAGACCTCCAGGCTACAAGGGAGAGGGACAGTCTGACTTGTTGTCAGCATATAGTTCAATAGCGAGCATCTCTGAATGTATGTGGGGGGCATGAATGACTTTCTTATCTGTAAATGCTTTGCAATATGATGACTAAATGACTTGCACTAATGCTGAATGATGAATACAGGTTTTAGAGCAGCATATCAGTCTCTTCAGAAATTTAGAATGTTGCGATTTCAACAATTAGTTATCCAATCCCTCGTGTATACTATAAAACATCAGTCATATGCTGCCATCCAGACAATGTTTTTTCAGTGAAACCTTGTTTATTTAAGCCAATACCAAGCCACATTCTGCATGTATGAAAACAGCATGGCTCTTTAGTAAGAGATTAGGTTCCGGCTTGGAGTCCAGACCTGTCACCCAATAAAAATCTGGCAAATCTGGTTATGAAGCAAAAATATGACAAATGATGCTCTAATCTGTTGGGAAGCTGAAATCCTGTTTAAACAATTGAAAAAGTTTTGTTTTAAAAATTAAAGTAATTGATCACCTCCGTTCCAAAACAAAGCAGTGATGAAACCCTGTGGGTTGACATGCCCCTGTCATATCTGTTTTGAGATGTGTTGCTGAAATCCGAATCAAAAGGACTATATTTTACAAAAAACAACAAGAAACCCAAATCTCTGAGCTTTATTCTTGACTGCAACTTATATAGCCACTCTGTTTCCAATATATCCACATTGCAACCTGACTACTGTATATCTAAGAAATAAAGGGGAAAAACTATAAGAAAAATGCACAAATGCAGACCCGATAGCAATAGCATCATTTTGACTTTCCCACAGTTCTGTGCCAAACCGCTACACCTTCACCTGCCCATACTGCAACTACCAGAATCTTGATCAGGACGGCCTGGTTGAACACTGCACTTCCCAACACGCTAGAGATGCACGCCAAGTGGTAAGAAACCTGCATTACATTGTAATTACATTAGTGTTCTCCACACAATTTTCAGATTTAACAACAATATTTTACTATTCTGCAGGTGTGCCCCATCTGTGCCGCAATGCCTTGGGGGGACCCTAACTACAGAAGTGCAGACTTTTTTCAGCACCTGAAAATCAGACACACTTTCTCCTATGATACCTTTGTTGTAAGTAACGGCCCTAAACTAGAGCAAGGGTGGGTAACCCTTGTCCTCCAGAGCCTCTGCCCGGCTTCTTTTCCAGCTATATTTGTCCAGTCCACTGCTTCTAGATTCTGATTGACTTAACACACCTGATCCAGGTAGACGGTAGTGGATTGGGCAGAGATAGTACTAAAAGTAGTAGGGTAGTAGGGTCTCAAGGACAGGGTTTGGCCACCCTTTGTCTAGAGTTTTTCCTTTATGATATAGATCAGTTAAATTATTTAGTTTCTGTTTTTGTTGTACTCACACCCTTGTGTTTTTTTTTTTCAGGACTACTCCACAGATGAGCACACAATGATCCAGGAGGCTCTACAGCGTTCTCTTTTGGACAACTGAAGTGTATAAAGTAATTCAACTGAGGAGAAATTGATGCAGAACAACACTCCTTATCATCATTCATCTCTCATGAGGATGGTGGTACTGCATTACTGTGGGTGATCAGTTTCACTGGGAATTGATATTGTAATTATGAATATATAGGTTTATTATTCAGAAAATAAATCACACAATATGGTTAATGAACATATTGTACCGTCTGATTTAGGAGTGATGCTGTGTTTCTGGTATGATAATCTCTTATCTTCCCCTCAAATGAGTCTTTAGACTTGATAGTTTGTAGAATATCTACTAAGCTGTTTGTTAAGCTGTTTATTTATGACTTGATGTCATACAGCCAAAACGTTTCAAAGTTGTAACTTCCTTGTTGTCAATACTTGATGTTATAAGAGGGTTTGACCACTAGGTGGCTAACTATTGCCAGCACACAGCAAACTTTACTCAGTAAAGTCTCAGTCTCTCATATATATATATATATCATATATATATATATATATATAGCATCATTATATATATATATATATATATATAAATCTATATATATATATATATATATATATATATATATATATATATATATATATATAATCAAGACTGACAATGCATGATTACTCTCAAAAGGGAACTCAAAACTTTTTTCTTGTTGTTTTAGTTCTTTACTTTATTAGCATCTGTGTCTATTATGCTGTTTCTGTGTGCGTGAGAGAATGTTTGTGTTGCGTTTTTTGTTTCCACAGATCTACTTGAAAGAATTAATAACATGAGGGTCAAACAAGGCCAGAGATGGCTGTATGCTTTATTGTGATGTTTCTCCCTTATGTCGTTGTGCCTGCTAGTAGATCCTGTTCCTGACTTCCAAAACTCATAGGGCTAATACTTCATCCGTTGAACCAAAAGATGCAATTAGGAAACCATCTGTGTGTCATAACTGGTCAGCTGTGTGATTGTTTCATTTTATTTTATTTTTTCTTTGCATGTTTATAGCCATAGGAGGGCAGTAGAGTTCCACCGTTCTGACCATCGATGACAGCCGCTGGCCTACACCTGCCTCGTGGCTTTCTTGCAAGGCATAATTGACATAGATTTTATTCTGTCATTTTGTTTTATTCAATGTGTTTAGTTTTTTTTTTTTTTTTTAATATATACATTTTGCTCATATTCAGCCCACAAATGTCTTTTGTCTTTTGGAAGTTGTTGGCGATGTTATTTGTTATAGTTTTACAGAATAGCAGACTACATTTGTAGACAGTTGATGAAGTGATAACTTTTAAATGTAACAGTGTAATGTGTTTCTTTTCCCCAGTGTCTGGTTTTCATAGTTTTAATTATCACTACCAACAGTTCTGAAAAAATAAACATGCTGTAGTTATTTGTATGCTTCCAGAACTTGACAGCATGTTAAATAACAAAAAACTTCAGATTCACTTTGTTTAGTTTCTGCTGGATGTTTTCATTTCAACTTCTAAAATGTGAACTGTCTATTATTTCATAAGAGTTGTTTTCCAAACACGTGTAATTGTTGCCGATCAACCATATACAGTAGTACAAATTGTCACACATAGTTGCAGTGCATTTGTATCCTATCATTGGGTGAATAAAACTTCATACACTCAGATCAAGTAGCTCTAGAGCAGAACCTTAATGCCTTTTTCCCTAGTCTTTGGTGCCTCTTAGTCCTCGGTGTTTGTTGTTTGTTTTCTTTCCAGTAAAATGTGTAATTTTTGTATGTGTTTCTCATGTATAATGACTTTTTTCCCTCAATATATCTCACATTCTCTTTTGTCAGCCCTACTGTCAGGGGGTGCTAAATCCTGATAAATTAAAGCTCTTTAATTATTTAAACCCTGGCCCCTAAAATCAGGCAAAGTGATTTATACCTGTGTGTATGAGGCGTGTGGGGGAAGAAACAACATTCGCTGCTTTGATGGATGGCCACTGTGTGTGTGTGTGTGTGTGTGTGAGAGAGAGAGGGGAGGGGCAGTTAAAAAGAATGTGATGTGCCTGGCGCATCATTTGAAACTAGATTTCTTCAGTTGTCATAAGCAGGCAAAAAGAGAATTAAAATAAATAATTGTTGGATATATTAAATGAGGCCACCTTTCTATAAACCTTTGTCCATGTATTTGAAATCAGGGCAGTGCTCTGTCACATCAGTGATCTTGCAATGTGTTTTTGCCAGTACTTGGATTAATGCTAAATTTATGATGAAACTTGGGCCCTTCAGGTGCACTTTGTCCACAGGGAAAAGCTTCACACAAAAGCCTCTCATCTTTATTATTTCCTTTGTGTGCCTCTTGTATTTGTAATTATTGTAGCTAAATGATATTACAGTTTCTCACCTAGCTCTACAGAGAGTCTCACCCACCAAACTTCTTGATGTAGTCCCCCCTTTCTTCTTTTTATTTCCCTTCTCGATCAGGTTTTTGCTCCTGGCAGATAGAGGAGAGATGTTAGCTGTGAGAGAACTAACGAGATACTCGAGTGCTTCTGGGCAGGAAGGAAGTCGAGCCGAAAAACATGGCAGAAGTCTTTTTTTGTCTGTTTGGTGGCGGGCTAAAGAAAAAAAAAAGTGCAGGAGAGGGGGCCAAGGTGGGGAATAGGAAGAAAGAGAGGGAAAAAGGGAAGAGAAGTGAACACAATGAATAAAAATTTCATAAAGTTCAGCGTGTGGTTTCTTTGATGCAAGCAATAGATTGTGTGTGTGTGTGTGTGTGTGTGAAGTCTGCAGGCTTTATGGAGGCAGCAATTAATGCTACATGTGCCCAAAGGCAGACTGTGAGAGGTTGGGATGGTGGCTTGTTTTAGAAGTGTGTCGCATCATCTCTCTATCCTAGACACCTTATAACCAGCCTTTTGTTCCCTTTCAGTGTAATGAGATCCCCTCTTTCACTTAACTGTGATGAAGACACTAAGACTAGAAGACAGCGTCCCTCATGTTGGACGTTTATGCCTTTCTTAACTGGTGATTGATAAATGTTTGAACAGTCACAGGGTCTCATAAGCTCAGTCAATAGTTTTGTAACACTGTTAGACTTTTTAGTCCCAAGTCGAGACCTGTAGCATTAATATCTCATAACTACTGTGTGTCTATCTGCTTTATTTTTAGCAGCAGATAATTCTTTTTGTGCCAGGTTCAAAAGAGACTTCTTCCTAAGCTAAAAAGTGAACGTGTCTGTGATATTAAAAATTGTTTTGCAGCACTGTGTGGTGCATAAAGAGTGACGAGAAAGGATCTCCTCAAATGCCTGGAAAGTTCCCCTTTCTCTATCTCAATCCAGTTTTGCTGAGGCAGGTATGTGTGATGAGGAGTGGGGTGTGTGAGAAGAGCGCTGGGAGTTTGTTCACCGTAAATTTCCTCAAAGTCAGGAGAAACAGGAAGAGCGGGAATCCTGCCACCCAGGCACCGCAGCTCGGCAGGTTGGTCCTCTCAAATGTTTGAACAGAAAGTGCCAGCGGGCTTCCCCAACATCAATACTGGTTCTACACCAGCTCCTCTTCCGCTTTTAAACTCTTAACAGCCGACCCCCTACCCCAGCCAGACACACACACACTTGCTCTTAGCCTAAGAGCAAGGAGTCTTAACTTTGATTTTATAATGCCTGCAACCAAATTGGCCCTACATCAGTTTAGGTGAAACTTGCACGTCTTGAGAGTGGGTGTGTGTGCGTCTCAAACCTGACCCATGGCATCATAAAGCTAGAGGTACTCAGAACTGCAAGGATAACACCGTTTTTCTTGGCTTCTAAAGTCTCCTGTGCTCATTGTTACTATGAAGTAACTACAATATGCTGTACAGGAAGAATAATTATTTGCATTGTGTTATGTAAACTCACATAAGAGACTGAATTCGTTGTGAAGCAACTGTGTGAGTAATGATTCAATACCTGATTCAAGCTGCAAAAATGTGGAAAAACATATCGTCACATCAGTTTTAGGAGCCCCTCTAAAAGCTTGGAAAGTTCTCAAAATCCCTGTTTCTGCAGAAATATTCTCCTGGAAGTGAAAATTAATATGAAACACATTGATATAACTACCAGGAGAAATGCTAATCATTGCTTCCACATTTATTTATTTATTTGAAATCTGCACAGCCACTGTACTAATATTTGAAATTTAAGCCCTCTAAGGTGTAAACGAGGTCCCTGGTGTGTGTGTGTGTGTGTGTGTGTGTGTGTGTGTGTGTGTGCCTGCCTGTGTCACAAAGGAAAGGCAGGCCAAGTGAGGCGAATGGATCTAAATTTTTCTCCCCCCTCTGTCCCCCTGTAGACCGACCAAGATATGTGTGGAAAAGAGCGGGGCCCAAGGCTATTATTCTCCCATTAATTTTTCCATTTGAAATCAAACCTCAGTGGGTGTGCATGAGGGAATCGGAGATGGGGGAGAGGGCTAGAGATAACCTTATCAGGGTGGGGGAACAAATGTTGGTTGTAGCAACAGTGATGTCCAACAGGGGAGGCAATTTCACTTTTAAAGGAATCCTCATTATTTGTCTCCTGTCTTCCTGCTTCTTCCTGAGCCTTTCTTGTCTAGGAAGCTGTTGGGGGAGAAAACTGCCTGCTATTAAGATGCTGTTTGATTTTTTTTTATTCTTTTATTTTTGTCTCACAGCTCATTCTAAGAATGGCTGACTACAGAGAGAAAACGGGTGGAATCATAGCAAGTATCCCTGATTAGGTTTTAGAGATCTGTTTTACTTTCACACGTCTTTTTCTATTCATCATAAAAACTGAAGCGTAATAGGGAAAGAAAATGTTCAGCTATAAAAACATATATAATTTTAAGGGTTAAATCTGCCCACCTTTCCTTCCCCGACACACAGGTACATGAACACAATGGTCACCGTGCTGTACAGCCTCAGAAACACTTCATTTGTTCAAATTTATTCCCTCTTCCACTTTAAAAACTTTCCGTTCATACAAGATGTCTCACAGCTTCATCGGCACACATGCAACAAAAAAGACCTGTTGACCTTCATCTCTCCAGCCTGCCTACCCACACAAACACACACCTCCCTACCTCACGCTTCCTCTTTCAGTCTCCTTCAATACAAATCCCCGCTCTCCTCCCTGTTTTCCCTCGTCTTTCTTTAAAAAAACGCCAGTGCTTGCTAATCTGTCAGTCAGATGTTGTCCTGGTGTGGCGATGATGGGGGTCCGTGACAGTGGGCCATACACCTCCAGCAGCCTGCAGCTCGGAGCAGCTCGATGATTAACCAGGCAGGTACTGAGTCAAACTGCTGACAGCAGAAACACACTGACAGCTGATTTGGAAGACAATGGTTCTGCTCCCTCTACTTAACTTGTCAAGGCGATCAAAGCTCCTTCTCCATTAACTTCTGACGTATCTGGAAAGATGGAGGGAAACACTCATTTACTGAGTTGCACTCATAGATATTTGAACAAATGCACATAGAGACAAATACACAAATCCTTGTAAACATGTAGATATTGTTTAGTTTGCACAACAATTACAATCAAATCCATACGTCACGAGCCATAAAAACTCACACTAAAGAACGAAAACCTGGTAAATTTGTGACTAATTACAAAATGCAGCCCAAAATGTAATATTGAAATGGATTAGTAACCTGAGAAAGCATGTTCTGCTGTGATTCATGGGCTTGATGCTACATTAGAGGCCCATCAGAGCTTCTTAAATATCACTACTGTGTAGTACTGTACTGTAAGTTGTTATTGTGGTTGTGATATTACTGTGAATAGCTTATGGGAAACGATATGAGAACCTTTGGCTGTATATCCAGAAGTGAAAGCCAGACAGTTTAGTGTCAGAGCCATAACAGAGACCATTGCTTTGTTATATTTTAGTCCAACACTTCCCAATTATTAACCGCTCCTGCAGTGCACTATTCATATTTAAAGCCATGTAACTCCCTCCACTTCCTGTGCTTTGTGTCTTCTGTCTTTCCAGATGGGAATAGACGATGCAGGCAGATCTGTCAATCAAAACCTCCAGTGGCTGTCCACAGACAGTCGTCCATACAGTTCCACTGGCTCGGGTCCCTCCTCAGCTCAATGAGTAACTAACCTGCAGGTACTGAATCAAACTGCTGACAAGCACATGGAGGGGAGTGAAGGTGCGGGGAGATGGTTGTTGTGTAGGTGGATGTACTGAAAAGAAAGAGACGATATAGATGGTGATGGCATCATTTTACATCTTGGTGATGTAACCTTAAACGTTGAAAAAAAAAATCCCTTTCCTGTTTATCCAGTGTTTTATTCTTCCCCCATTTATCCCTCCCTCTAAAAGCCATCCTTCGATGGGCTGTCCCTCTCTCTCGTCTTGTCTTCTTAGACAGATGAGGGCTGTCGGTTCTGCCGTCACTGCCCAGCTAAACATTAATGACTCTCCTGCCTGACAAGTGTTGGCGGGGCAGAGGAGAGGTGAAAGGGGGACACCTCTGGACAAAACCGGGGATGAAAAGGAGAAGTGATGGCTTTATCTGCTTGACAGATTCTCTTTTGTCTCTGCAAACTTGTGTATATGTATGTGAGCCATCAGCAGATTCTTGACTCGACGTGACTGTTTTATTGCCCTGTTCTTCCTCCCATCTGAGAAGATGGTCGTCTTTGTATTCCCATTGCCCATCATCCTTCCTACTTGCATTGCTGACATTCCTGTAGATATCTGTGTGTGTGTGTGTGTTGCCTGTGCTGCTACTCAATTGTAGGTTCTGGTGTATTTCTTTCATATTCTCATGTGCAGTACCTGTAGAAAGCATCCTGGACTTTGATGTTGGCAGCAGTGACTGCGGAAATAGCAGGACGGTGGTGAGAAACAAGCAGGGAAATCCTGAAAGGAATTAAAGGCCTTTGCACGTGGAAGAGTTGGTCGTTGATGCCTGTGAACCACTATTGCTTGCTGAAACCTTTATTTCTTCCTATTATCCCTCCTATGAATGTGCCCCACTCTTTCATCCGACTGTGGTCACTTTTTCTAGTCTTTCACTGGTCTCTGTCTCACTCTCCATGTCACTCAGGCCAATGGCCCCTTTCCACCGTTCTCTTTGAATTATTAACTCCCCAGCTCAGGGGAGTGAATGGGTACTGCTGAGTAGACACAGCACAGATCCGGCTTCACATTGCCCACATTTCGGAAGCCCATCCATTTAAAGGGATTACGTTGCGGGTCCCATCAGACCCCACTCCATACACACTCATACATACTGTCAATCCGAATGCATGCATGTAAATGAACAAATCTTTCAGTTAATATGAGCAGCTGATATTTGGATAGCGATACAAACAGACAAGTGATTATATCTTCCTGCCAGCATTCCAATACCGTGGAGTTGCAGGCCTCCTGCGGTGCAACCGCCCACTCTCCTGGCTTACTTCTCCACAGGCAGCCTCTATCTTCTCCGGGTTCCCGAAGCAATGATTAACCCCAGTTCTGATCAATGCTTCTGCTGACGCTGATACATCACTGGAGCCTTGCAGCTGCCATGTAAAGGAAGCGTCAACTCTGTGCGGCTCATGATAGAGGATGCCCAGGGCCTGCGCACAGACACACACACAAGCATGCACCCCACACACACACACACACACACACACACACAGGGGTGGTAAAAACAACAAAAACACCTGACAGTGCCAGACGCAGTTTGGTTTAATCGACTTGCTTTTAAGTTTTAAACACTTTTTATTGGTACGTCTAAAAATGGGATTATATAAGTATTTATTGATAAAATGCTAAAATCATATTTTAAAATATATTTCAAATGTCGCTCAGTTGGTGTGCTGAATCTATGTTTCTGGTGACATATTGAATATTCGAGAAAAACAACAATTTTTTTGCGTGTTAGCAGTTTTTTGAATAGAGACGTAAAGAGAATGAGATAAACATAGAAACAGAAGAACAAAATGAAAGGAGGAACGAATAGAAAGATTGGCATCACTCAGTGCTTTACCTCGACAGCAGGGGGAAGCCCTGATTTCCTGAAGATGACAGGAAACACAATAGCAGAGTGTTCTGTCAGCACATCCTACTCACCGAGCCAGGTTAATGATTCTGGAGCCACAGCTGAGCTGGAGAGAGGGATGAGCAGAGGGAGGAACATGGAAGGAAAAGAGGTGGAGGGAGCTGGCATTCAACTGCACACAGGCACTCATTACAGCGGCATTAAGAGAGATGGTGTGTTTTTGTCATTTTAATTACCTTTAATCTGATCTCTTCATAGCCGGGGCCGTTCGTTAATGAGGCAGAACAAAAACTACATGTCACACATGTTTAACATGCATCCACGCTATCCGTCATACAGCTAATATGACACGGTCGCTACGTACAGTGAGAAAACCCTCCACTTCAATGAGAGTTATGAATCTCAGCACAAAATAATAAAATAATTTGTTTAGGAAGTGAAACGACCTTGTAAAATTATAAACATCCGCAAGCAAAAGACACGTTCACACAACTTACTCATGTGCAGGTGCTGGACTTTAAACTGTAATATTCACTTTATGATGGAATCTTCAAGTCTTTACGTAATTGCATATACTGTAAAAAAGTGGTTTTCAAACTGTGTTTTATACCTCTATAATTTAAAAATTCCTAAATTGGCAAAAAATGTTTTAGTTCTTGGAAGGAACTGTTGAAATTTGAAAACGACAAAATATATTTTTTTATCATTCAAACAACTAAATGCCAGGTAGAATTGCAAAAACAGCATGTCAAATGTTTATCGCCTCCTTAGTATGTTTTTGTCTGACTAAAGCTGTAACTGTCATTTTAATTTCAGACACACGGACAAAAGAAATAGGAAATTCTGAATGTATCCGGGCAGGCGGCTGTCAGAGAAGAGGTGGGCAGGGGGGACCCCCTCCCTCGATCTCACGGCCTCGGTTAAAGTTTTAACCAACTGCTGCTTAACAATATTGCTGACTGGTGTGTGGAAACAGGAGGGATCAAAGTTATCTTGTCGAGGAGAAAAGCACCTTTCACCGGGCCCATACAGCTTGTCCACTCAATCTTAGGAGCCCATTCACAGGAGCAGCACTCGAGTCCCTCCCATCCTCCCACTCCTCACCTCCCTCATTCTAAGCTCATTTTTTACTCCTCATCCTCATTGCAACACTTCCTCTTCCTACTTCTCCAAATGGATATTTTTTCACGTACATAATTTAAATAATATTTTATTTTATACCAAAAAAAGCGACTTTTTTCCCTTTTGCACTCCGTCCCCTCATCCCTTCGTGACCATCCTCCCTGTCCATCCATCTCTCCATCTGACACCTGGTGGAGTAATCACATCCACATTTGATAAGGCTGGTTAGGTGGGTCATAAAAAGTTTATGCTTGTGATGCCGGAGTCTCATTTATTATCCCTGCTAATGCAGCAGCTGGTGGAAGGAGGAGGTGGAAGCCAGAAAGAGAAGTGGAGATTGGGAGTGAGAGGCCACCACATTAAGGGATCATTACTCCTCTATAGGCTCTGTCCCTAGCTTTAGTGCGAGATAAGTCCTCTTTATGCTTTATGACGATGATGGAGCCTGTACTCTCTGTATTTAAGTGTTCCATAGCCACTAAGAGTTCAAGATGCTTACAGCACAGGAGGTAGTTACCGTTCTCTAACCACAGAACTATCGGCTTCAGCACTAATGTCTGGGTCCGTGTCCCTACATTTATCAAAAGCAAAAAGTGAAAATGTGCAGGCTTTTAACTCATGTTTAGTGCTGCAGACCAAAACCGGACTCAGAATATGAATAATTTTGGAATATTTACATTTGGCAGGTAGGTCACTAATTTTGTGACACTGTACCATTGATGTTTGCTGATCACCTGGTAACGTCACAGTAAACTGCATAATAGATAAATGTTTCTGCTCTGACATTTCTGGTTTTCAAATTATATGTAAAACATAAAATGATAACTTTACACGTGATAACTTTGTACAGGGTGTGGGTTGTACTGTTACTGTTGAAAATACATTGCAAAGTGCAAAAATAATAAGAGAAATGAATCCTACATTTAAAAATAAAAAAACAGATGTACAGTAATGTATGTAGGTCTCTGTCGTTGTTTTCCATAAAAATGTCCAAAGTGAGATATGGACCAAGGCAATGTTTCTTTTTCACCTGTCTTATCCTGAAAAAAAAAAGCTCTGAATTGTTGTTTGTGCTTCTTATGAATTGATTCTCCTAATTTGTTCCAACATTAAACGAAAGCTTCGCAAATCTATAGTTTTGTAAGAAAAAACAAAACAAAAAAAAATTGCATGATGGGGAGCATGCAGATGGGATGACGAGGGAGTATGGGCATGTATGAGCGTGTTAGTGTTGGGGGGATGGAGGCTACCCAGAGGCGTAGATAGTGATAGATTGGCCTGGGAGAACTGTGATGCAGATCCACTCATCAAGATTGATGTTCTGCCATTCTGCTTTAAGTGCAATTAAATTGGCCCCTGTGTTAAAAAGCCCAGCCGATAACGTGGCTGAGGCTGAGATTACGCTACATTTCCCTTGCGCTTTCCTCCACCTACATCCCTGCCATAGTCACTCAGTGATTTACTTTACCTTCTCGGCCTCTGTTGGACGGGAACTTTCCCGGCAACCTGACCTGTTCATCAGTCCTGATTTACTACTTTATGTACATCTCGTGTTTTTTTCCACATAGCCCGCAAAGTAGTTTTTAAATCAATGGACCCTAAAAGTTTTTAATCACTTTCTGGTTGTTGTCTTACCACAGAATTGATCACCCGTACATTAGTGCATGTTTAATGTGTAATAATGCATGGTGATTACTGAGAGGAAGGAAGTTAAATGTCTTCGTGAACAAGTCAAACATAACTCATCTCTGGCAGTGAAGCTTGCCGATTTAGTCCTAAAGCAAGACTGTGAAGTAAGAACAAGGTCACGAGGCAACACGCCACCGCTTGTTTTCACTTTTGCTGTTACTGTGCAAACAGTTCTGATCAAACTGTACGCTTCTCGAAAAATCACTCTCGCTTGTCCCGCAGAATGTATACTTATAATGTATTCATTTTTCTGCTAAATGGAAATATTTGCAATAATTCAAATTGAATGTCGATCACAGTCCAATCCATCTCTCTTGCTGTCTCCGTCTCCATTCTGCTGCAGGCCTCGCCCATCTCTGTCAGTGTCAAGTTGTTAACCCCGTGTCAACAGTGGCGCAGGGCGTATTTGGACCCAGTTGATGGATGGGTCTTGGTGGACTTGTCCCACGCAAACATATTCCCAGAGTCAGCTGAGAGAGGTGCAGCACGTGTGTGTGTCAACTCCTTCCACCCACGCTCACACATACACACATGTCCATCTGTGATCAAGTCACTGGACTCGGGCTGTATGGTGCCCCTCTCTGTCGTCCACTGACACCCGACGTCTTTGGTTTGGACCCAGATGGGCGGAGCTTTGCTAAACTTGACCCATGTCCTCTGCATCATTACGTGTCCATGTGAGGGCTTGACATCCTGTTCCCTTAACAAACCAGAGAAATTAACTTTGCCAGCTCAACCTAAGGGAAACGTGTAATAATCAAGGGGAGGACCGGCACAAATTAGCATGAATTCCTTTTGCTTGTCATCACCTAAGCAGCCTTTAATTGACATTTTGCTGCTCGTGTCAGGGAGTTTTATTGTAATAATTACCAGTGACATGTATTTCTTCAGCTTGTATCAAGCCCTGTAGATTAAAACAACAATTAATTAGCATAAATTGATATCAATGAACATAGATTAAAAACAAGGTTGATAATAAATGAGCCTGCAGTACCATACCTTCCTAATTTAAATTGTTTAGCTTGTTCTCTCTGGGCTCACTTGTGGATTTTTTCTGATGATGAAAGCCTTCTGTCAGGTCAATGTATCTTTTTCTAACAATCATAACAGAAAAAAAACAGCAGCAACGGTACAACACCCTGTGCTAGTGAACACATGGTTTGGGGCAGAGATGGCATCAGTGCATGACTGATCACTCGTCAATATCACAAGTTCATCTAGCACCATTAGTCATCTGCACTGCGTCCTGTCACTCCCCACAGCTGCTCACCACCTCTCTCCTCTGCATCTCATTTTTCTCTTTCTGCTCAACTTTCTCTGTTCTTTTTATACTCCTCACCAAACGCGCCCAGATTCTAAGGCATTCCTGTCATGGTTTATGGGTGCTTGGGATGGAAATAGGCTGAACAAAAAAGAAAAGGGGAGAGTGTTGTGGCTCTTATGTAGGCGGATGACTTTAGTTACATGCCGTGCGTTCTATTTTATTTATTTTTTTGCTTTTTTGGAGGCGATTGTCATAATGTGTTGCGTTGTTCACTCCAGCTCAGAGGGTCAGATTAACAAGGAGTCCAGGCCCCTCTTTGCAGTGGTTTCCTCACAGGGCACAATGACAGGGGCGATCCATCACTTCTGTCCCTAACAGGGTGGGGGTCAGTGGGGGTGGAGGCCATGGGGCTAAGCCTGGCTCTGGCTGGCTGATGGAAGGTTACAGAGAACAGGATGGGGCTGGTTAAACTTTAACCAGCTCTCTTCCTACACACTGAAGGCCACATTCAGCCACCATTCTCTGTTGTGGGAGATGCTGAAGTTTCGTACACCCAAGATGCATGACCCACCGCCCACTGGGACATCCTCTCGCCCACTCTTTGCTCTGAGCCCACCTGCTTCCATATGGATCAAAACAGCAAAGCACCAAACTTTGGGCTGTAGCGTGGGAAGAAAGTGACTCGGAGGTCTGTTTTCCATCTGTACGTGGCGAAAGTAGCTCTATTAACCCAGCCCTCTGCACGTGCCACGCAGCCCTCTGATGCACTAACCACGAGTTCATATTCAAAGCAGTCACACCTCTGTTTATCTGTGGTATTGTCATTTCCGGTGTTGACACCTTTTCCACAGTGGATCAATAGCAATAGGCTCCTTGTGATTGTAAAGGGGTTAGTCCTGGGGCACGCCATGGTTGTGGCAGGAAAAATGAAAGGTGGCCTTTTGATAGTCATTTAATACACAGTTGCACACTTTGATAGAATTTGGCAAAAGCTTCTCCCTGGTGAGTTAACAATGCGTACTGAAAATCATATTTCCATGGTGGCCCATTCAATCTTATCGCCTCTGTTCCAGGAAAAACTGCAGTGACAAATGGGATGTGAGTGCACTCTGGGTGGCTTTGGGTCATATCAGGTGCGGAGCAGGTTAGAGGTGTTAACCCAATGTGTTCCTGTTCACTGGTCCAATCATCTTCATTGATTGAGCCGATGATTGAGAGGGTCCTGCCGTTCTTTATGATAGTGACTGCAGGAGGTGAAGGCTGAGGTAAGGGATAAAGGAATGGAAAAGAGATAACAAATCATCAGCTGCTCCATCCTTTTTACATAATACACATGAATAGTCTGTTGATTTTTTTTTTGCTCTTCATAATTATATAAAACAAGTAGGCAAAAATAGGTTAGCCTAGTTCTAAGTGATTTATTCCATATTTGTGCATGATGGGCAATAGGAGTGGGAGTCATGTGACAAGCTGATTTAATTAGGTTTTATGAGATGACTCTGGCCTCCACACACACTTAATAATGCAGTAATTTCACCCTATTTGACACGGCATGAGTGAGGGAGTGACACTCAAAGGGGGAAGGGGACGATTTTGGAGAGTGGCTGAAGAGACATGGGAAATGGTTTGGAAAGAAAAGTAGGGCAAAAGAGAAATAAGGTGCTGCTGGGTGGCAGAGAGAAAAGGTGAGAGGTCTAAAGTGAGAAGGAGGGGAGCTGGAGAGCTGTCCATTTGTACAAACCCAGGAGTCGTCATGCGTCGAGTCGTGTTTTCTTCGCTGTAGCACTGAGGTGGTTTTGACAGCCAGGACTTTTCCTCCTTCATCCATGGCGCAAATGACATTACGGTAATTGTGTTTGTGGCATTGCCCAGGCCAGGGACTCCAGGGAAACTGGCAGGGTCACAGGGGTCAGGAGAAAGACAGAAAAAGTGGGAGTGAGACAGAGAGCAAAAGGAAGAAATTAAGACCCAGGAAAGAGACTTTCAAAATCAAAATCAACAGAAAACTTAATGTCATGACATAATAAAGATGTGGAGAACTGGTATTATTTTTATTTTTAATGGTCATAATATGGAAAAAATACGATAATACTTAACTTATCCCAAAATACACATTTGCCACAGTGCTGGCTGTAAAATGTTCGACCCCAACAAAGCTCACCTGGGTGAAGATGTGTGGGATTTCTCCCCCGAGCATACACACACATGGCTGTGTCTAATATTTGCCACGTCTAGTCTCTTAGGGCATGCTCAGACTCCTAAATATTTCAGCAGTAGAAATGAACTGCTCTCTCAGGGGGGAAATTCTGTGCCTGATTGCCCTGGCCTGGCGCTTATAACCTAGGTGGATCTGACTCCACCTGGGCTGTGCCATGGTCCCCTCCATGCAGGTCTATACATCTCCAACCCTCACTGACAAGGACCATGGGAGCAGCAGAACCAAAGCTCCTCTATAAAGCACAATTACAAGCTAAAGGCACGATTTTGTGCAGTTATATGTGTGTGATTTCACCCTTTACAGCTCAGAATCAATCTTTAATGAGCCACTGAATATTAACTGGATTTGCAGGAGCTGAGTGTCAACTCCCATGAGTGTAAGCTGGAGGCCTAAGATTTAGCAGACAGTGAAGATGAAGGAGAGAGGGGGAAGGTGGAGTGTTTTACATGGGGTTTAAATGCAAAAGTGGTTATAGTCAATTACAATTACAATCATTCACCATGGGAAGGACAACCAGGGTAATTGTCGTCTCAGGACCCCCTTGTAGCTACTACAGTAGCTGCATTACAATGGACCAAACACTAGCGCAAGAAGAATGAGGACAAACGCAGATCTTAGAGATTCTGATGAATCCAGAAAATGACAGCTGCTGATTTAAAACATCAACCACAACAGAGCCCCTTGTTTGGCTCTTCATGTAGACCACTACAAGCCTGGAGCACAGACCGGACCCTGCAGCAGGACAGCGAGGATTCCCTGGAACCCAAACCCCTGCCAGGCTATCTTTCTTTGTCACCGCGCTGCCTGCTACTGATTAATGGACGTAGTCTTGTGATCAGAAGGCTCGGACGCGGCCGAGGTCCTGATCTTTCTTCATCTGAGAGCAACAGATAGATCTAGGGGTCTGAGACAGATTAGGCCTTGATGCTGACCCCTGTGGAGGGACCTCAGGGGTGGAGGAGCAGGCCAGGGGGTCTGGGGATAATGGGACCCCTCTCACACCTTTTAAAAGAGAACATGTTTATGGCTACTTAGAGGAAATTGATTTGATTGTGCAAGAAACGCATGTGTGAACACCCCTGGCACTTTTATTGGCTATTTGTCTTTTAAGTCACAGCTGGAGAAATTTATGCCCACGATGGGGTTTCAGGAGAGTGGGTGCTTGGCTGCGTGTGTTTGTGTGTTTAAGAGAGTAAATATTAATATGTGTGCGTATACATAGGCACGTGTACATGTGTGTTGTGTGCACGAGAGCAGGTCATGATAAGCGATTCACTGAAGGTGCACTTTAACTGGGTGTCAATCATTAAGTATCAGACCTAATGACTAAAAGTGTATAATGGAAGCACTGGCGGAAATAAAACACGAAGATTTGTTGGGATACATTAATTCTCTGAATTGATGTCAACAGACAGCTACTTTCGCTGCTCGTGTTTTCCTGCTCATGCATCTGGACTCTATTAAATGACAAATGTTTCGACATGAATTTCAACTCAAACTTTAATTGGCCTGTCAAAATAAAAGAGTGTGTTTTTTTGCCTTTAAGGATTTTTACCTTTTGACTGTTTCAGGTTCACAGAGTAGAAATGTGAGAAATCTATGTTTTTGACGGACAAACACAAAAAGAAGCACAAGTCGCACACAAAGTCAGTTTGCGGCTGTTTTAGACGTTAGAGATTATATGAAAGCAGAATATGTGAAAACAGATTGTATAAATCAACATTAAATGCTAAAGTGAGGAAAATCAGTTTTTGTTGTCTCTAAGTAACTTATTTTTTTGACTAAGTGTGAACTAACCAAATTAGATTTTTTTTTATTTCAGGTGTAAGCCACTTGGTAATTTGCTCCTGCATCCAATTCATATCGAGTATCTGCCTTTACAACCACTGTAAGAACAGCCAGATCAAAAATCATGTTGGCTTTTTGTAAATGTCTCTATTCTGTCGTCACAGTGATTTTACTGTATAACCATTTTGTCACATACAGGCAGGAATTATGTTTCCATTTTAATGATTTGAAAACTGATGAAGATAATCCATTTTCTATAATGACAAAACAAAAAATTGACAAAAGAAAGGTCAATGTTTTTCTTTTTTTTTCTTTCTTCTATCGTTTATCATGTCACATCACTTCAGATTTAAATTATGGCTGCCTGTGAGGTTCCAACTACCAGTTTAGGAACTAATTTATTGTCATATTATACAATAAAGGAACTATATTCTTAATAGAACCTGTGTGTTCCATTTTGATAAGCTTGTAATTATTCAACTTTTCCTCCCACTGTAAATTAGGTTGGAAAAACATTTATTAGACCAGCAGTCATGTTTATGTGTGTGGAATAACTTCATAAAAAAGATGCAGTCCTCTGTTCCCAGAACACTTCATTCTTTCTAAAGCAATGTCACACCAAAGCTTGACGGAGGAATGAAGGCGAAGGTGAAGATCATTCTCACCACACCAGAAACATGTCTTATTCTGCTCAAAACACCCTCATTTATGCAAATTGAAGAATCTTATCGATTGGTAATTGATTTACTTTAATACATGCATTCGGGGCTGTAGTAGAAATGCACCCGCCACCTCGCTGTTCGCCTGCATCAAGACAAATCAAATTTATCTGTCCATCCTTTATCTCTGTGCTGCCATCCATCAGCGTCCACTGACAAGACCAACATGTGTGTACAAAGCCGGCTGCATGTTTCCACAAGTCCATATGTGGATTTAGTGTGTTGTGATCTGATGCACAATGGTCTGTTTCTGCATAGTGATACAGATACAGGGGCAGACATTTCAGAAATGTTAAATTGGGGAAAATGTAAATACCTTTCTGGACAATATAAACTTGATCTTAATGGGCTAATGTAAAATATTTAACTTATCTTTAATTTTTAACTCCAAATAGTAAAATTATGATAACTTAAATAATAAACTGTTGGGCATAATATTTCTATATTTTTATTACTATTTCTAACAGAAATAATTTTTTCAGCTTTAGTTTTGGTTTTGGTCAGTTCTGTGAGCTGAAAGTTCTACAGCAGGTAGTGTACCCACCACCTTGTTACTCTGCCAAGGGGTGGCACCTGGGGTGTCCAATCCGATTTTGACCTCCGACCCCAACCCTGCCTAGCAGCATGACGAAACCCAAAGACAGACGGCAACAAGTAATCACAAATAAATAACTTCAGAGCGTCACAAACAGAAAGATTATTCACTAAGCCTCTGTAGTCTAATGTCTTTCAGCAACTTTGTTATGCATCTATTTAGTTGCTGTTTATTTACACGCGGTATTGATTCTATTATCCTGCTGGTAAAAAGGGCTCATAGAAGCCTGTGTTCATCCTAATGATGGAGTGTGTATATGTGTGTGTCTGTGTGCGTCTGCACGCTGATGCTCAAATCTATTTAAACCGTAGAGTGTATGTTAATGTTTGTGTGTGTGCGAGTTATTTGGCCAACCCCACGGGGACAGCGCTTCTGCTCCTCTCTCTTAGGTAATGGAAGCAATGTGTCCATAATCCCAGTGAATGACTAATAAAAGAGAGTAGCGCCTTGGGCCTGTTCCCTCAGCAATATTATGGCTGAGTATTAAACTGAGTGCCTGTGTAATACTGTCAAGTCACTGTTTTCTTAAACGCATTCCACATGCGCTTTATTTATTTATTTTGCATATTTTTGTATTTGCAAATGAAATTAAACGCGTTTTTATGGAGGGAGATTGTTCTCATCTGTGTGAAAGTTGTTTATAAAGTCCTGGGTGCATGAATCATCATATTGCCAGCGCTGTTTGCATCAAGACACCTGAGGCGCTTGTGAACACTGTCTTAATGGAAACCAAACACTTCTTGAATAGTAATAAGCCATGACACCATAACCCACAGCCCTCCATCTGATACCCTTGTACTCTCTTTAAATGCTCTTTAATGGCCATGTTAGTGTTATACAAGACGCTCATTAGACAATTTTACTGGTTTGGCCGGTGTTGACAGCAGCGTTGATTGGCCAGGCCAGAGTTAGCGTGGTGGCTGTGGGGTCAGTGGTTGGGTGCTGTTGGTGACTAATATGGTCGTAGAGGGCCCAGTGTCCAGGAGCGGATTAGGATAGACAGCGAGCAGGTGGTCTCCCTGTGGCAACATGAGGTCATAAGGACTTGTTTTCTAACTAGTGAGATCTATGAAAATGAAGGTCAGGAAGAGCCAATCGGCGAACACTAATTAGAAGACGGCTGAGTTTTTAAAACAATCAGCCTCTGGTTTTGTATTGATTAGGTCAGTTTTGTGGGGATGATGTCACTTTGCTAGTATCTGTTATCACGACTGATATGGGTGATCAGAGAGGTACGGTGATGATGCTTTATGAACTCATAGTCCGCGCGTAAAGCAAAACTTCACTGCTTCTAAACGTCAGCCTAAGTGCTGCAGAGTGCGACTGAGCTTGTGAAAAATAAAATCTCTAAAGAGGATTGTGCAGAATCTGACAGACTATAGTCACCTCAGTTAGCATGTCTGTCAGTAGTTAGAGTTGAACGGTGGGTAATGTGGGCATCAGGTTTTTGACAAGGAAAAGAATGTATGCAATAAAGAAGACTAAAACATATCTGCTTCATCAAATTTGGTTCACTGTTTAAAAAAATGTCTGTTGTCAGAACGATATAGATGTGCAGAGTTCAACCAATGCTCGATTTTCTGGTGCAGAGACACACCAAGCCAACGTCAAAGAAAGTGCGTCACGACAAACCAACTGCAGTATCAGGTCAAATTGATTTCATCTGGGATGACAATTGGCGCTAGAACACACAACAAAATCGAGAGTCAGTGAGCATGTAATGCTGCATATTCTGCTGTTGCTCAACAGAAACAGAAAGTGTAACTGGGCCTGCATAAGTACAAACTGAATGAGCGGTGTGAGGTTACATTTTTATGTCACTATTTCTAATGGATGATATGTCTACGTTACAACATTAGATGCTGTACTGGCATTGTTAGCATTGTTGTCTCATCATAGGCACCGGTTGGTCTCACTTTCCAACTGTTGACATCTGATTCTGATTCTTATTCAACATGCCTAATTGGCCAAAGCTCATAGACAGAAGTCTGACTATTGCTGATGGCGTCGGTCACACCGCAAAGGGGCAGATGGAGGCTCCCTGACAGCTCAGAGCTGCACAATGGACAGCTTGGTTGCGTCCCAAGTAAATGCACCTTAAGTGTTTTCCTGATATGTTTGTTCACGATTGGTCATGTTTTGCTCAAGACACAAGCATGAAGCTTCAATAAAAGAAAAGTAAACAAAAAAATTCCTGTAGCTATTGTTAGATTGCAAAGCAAATCCTTTCCAGCAGAAGCTGACAAGTTGACCTGGAAGTGGATTCACCATTAAAGAATTCTTTGACAATCCCAAGTTCGTACAGGTTCAGAATATTCTGAGTGGATGCTCTCCTGTATTTCATTTCTGTGACTGATATGCAGTCTTTGATCAAAGTGAATGGAGGAAAGGAGTCCACTCATCCCTCTGTCCCCTCAATACACCGTCCCAGCTCAGCCCTGTAATTATGATTGATTCGGGTCTGGGACATATATTGCTTGGCAGGACTATTCTGACTCTACTTCATCACCAGGCATGGCTAAATTCTTTAAAAGCATTGAAGTGCCTGAATTACAACATGACATCAGACCTCTCACCTGTCTGTAGAAGGTTTTGTCTGTGTGTGTGTGCGTGTGTGTGTGTGTGTGTGGGACAGATCTTACCTCCACATATCATAACGCTGGGCTTTCTTTCCCTTTATCCCTGTCATCCGCCCCCCCCATCATCTCTGCCCCATTGATTTGCCCCATAAAAGGTGTTTAATTCAATCAAGAGGAAAGTGAGTGCCTGTTTTTCTGGGTCCCTGTCGATAGTGGTATAATCAATTAGAGTGGGCCTGCTAGACTGCATCCCACTCTCTCTCTCTCTCTCTCTCTCTCATACAGGCTTGCTTTCGAAAACTTTGTATGCCATCTATTTCTATTGTGTCCTATGAATTCCTCATTATTCTCTCACACACCGACATGTGTGGGAAAATAGGACTGGAGGTATTATAAGGACATTATTCTGTCTCCCATGTAAAGCTGGTTTAACTTATAAGATAAGATATAAGCTTTTATGCTGCGTAAAGATGTGAGTAAGGTAAGCTTCAAATAAATCATTAGTTCAAAGTTCTGAATATGTAAAAATAACTGAATTCAATAACCTTTGCAAAGCCGCCATACCGCAAAACTAATCTTCTTGGTTTGCACCATTATTACTATTAAAAGTATACGTACTACACACACATTTTTATCAGTGCGGTTTGTATGTGTGGTGTAGTTTTACTCAGGTAGCAGCCAAGCGCTCAACACACACCAGTGCACAAACACACGACACCTAACCACTAGACAATAAAGGGAATGAAGAAATAAAAGGTCAGATTCATCAAAATCATACAAGACTCTACCACCCAGTAAATTAAACAATATTTCATAATCACCCTGACAATGAGACAAGAGACAGCAATTTGGGCTGAGAGCCTCACTTCAGTGGAGAGTGTACACACACATACACACACACAGAGAGAGACACAAAATTATCAGAGCGGACATGCTCGGGAGACCCCAGACACTCCCATAGTACCTGCCCAATCAAATGTCCAACAACACACACCCATCCAGCCTTCATTTATCTTGTCTAAGAGTGTATATGTGTGTATCAAACTAATTACCACCATGAACCATCCCACACACAGACGTAACCCAGACATTGTGGCGCTGTCCAGGGACATGGGAGGTGGGTAATTAGCCTTCCATTATTACAACACACACACAGACACGCACACACACACACACACACCAGTGATTGGATGGGGCAGTAGGAGGGCAGGGAGTTTGTGTTTCAGAACTTGTTTTGTGTCTAAGGACACTGTAGGAGGTCGCAGTTAACAGTCTGTGTTTAATATTGGTTGCTATTTAATATAGCATGTGATTTGGTCATTTTTCCTCACGTTCGCTTAGCAGAACAGCTGATTCAGAGGGGGATAGCAGTACTTTATGAGACAGAGGGGATTTAGGTAAATTTTTTTAGACTTTTAACCCAATCTAAAACTGATTATTTAAAATCAGTAATGATGATGATGGTTATTCTGTTGTACTTCTTTGCTCATTTGCATAGTTCTTTGTTATCTTATTGTATAGTGTTGTTCCAGTGAACATTTACAGCTCATAGTTGTTTTTCTCATGTAACAGTGTCTTTATACCTCATTGTAGAAGAAAGACATCATCATGACCAAGATGTTGAACATTTTATGCCAAAAATCCCACTGAGGGTCAGAAATGCTTATGCCTGAAATCGGTTTTTGTATCACATTTAGAAGAAAGGTCCTAGAAAATCATCTAACTTAGTGTATCGCTGAATCAACAGTGAACACACTCAGTAATTTTTGCATGTCACGTACTCTGGATTAGTTGCAGCAATAACTGTGTCCAATTACATGGCTATTGTTCATCTGTTTGAATGGAGAGCAGATGAAGGAGGTTTTCAAGAATGACACATTTGTCATTTGTGATAAAACAGCCAACAGAAAACATAAACAAAACTTTGCTCTCCAAGAAATCGCCACTTTGCCAAAGCTAACTCCACCTTGGGGCCATGTGTAGCGTGCAAAGAAATAGTGCAGGTGGAGTGAAGATGTAAAAAATCTCATAACTCCAAGCTGGCCCAAAAAGTAAACCATCCCACTGCTGGCCCAGCTGTTGTCTGGGGGTGTGTAATTGTGTCAAAACCTTCTATTCGCCTCCAAAAGCGCCCCCCTAAAGCAGTTAGACACCTCCCCCCACATGGTCTTGGGCATCATCATTTTCCAGCAACCATCCATCTTCGGCCTGCGATTAATTCTCTTCATTTCCGAGCACAGGCCATAAATCCTGGCACACTTAATTAATTTCACGGCCAACACGGGGCTCCCGTAAAGCGGGGATTGTTCTTGCAAAAGCCCATATTAATTATGCTATTTTACAGCCATCTCATTGAAGGCTGTGTTTCATCTTTCATAATTACATTTTCAACAACAACAGGGGCAACAAAAGGAGTCTAATTATGGATTTGGCGGCACGCTCCCTTGTAATAAGTCAATGTTAGCATCAAGCCCACGGTGTGGTGTTCAGCCGTTATGACACACAGCACAGAGCAACCACACAGTCTGTGAGTCTCCACGCTTTGTTGTTTCTACCGCTCCTATAGTGTTAGCGGAGAGGACAGTCATAATGCAGAACATATTGAAAGCATTTGGTGGCCTGCTGGCATGAATTGTGTTGATGAAGTTAGGGGAGATTATTGTCACATCGAGGCTCTGACAATCATTACTCTTGTGATGGAGCTCATTGGGTTTCTGTGGTGTGGAGCTCGTCAGCTGTTCTCCTGATGTTCAGGCAGCAGTTTCTCCCTCATGTCAACATCTCAGCCCATCAAGCAACACACAAGTGTCTCTCACGTGTCCTAAATGTGCTCGTAGAGCACAGAGAAACAACATAAACCGAGCTGAAAAAGAGTGGCAGGACTGGTTGTCAAAGCCATCGGCGAGGATTTTTGTCCCTGGTCCCCGGGTCGTGCTTCCCGCTGCCACACTCTCGTACTGACGTGTGCCACAGGTCAGCAACCAGTCAGGGCGGTTGAAGAAGGCTGTGTTAACAGCCACCTACACGCTGCGCCCTGCATCCAGTGTCCACCCACACACTCCTGGAATTGAGCAGTAATAATGCACTGAAACACACTCGCTCTAGACCTGCCATAAGTATGCAGTGATGCATGGGCTGTCATGGCCGCCTGGTTGGTCGCGAAGTTTAGGCAGAAGGGCTCCGCTTCCTATGTTATGATGTCATCATGTTTTACTTTTGATCATTAAAAAACCTTGTGCTGAAACAATAACTCAGTTAATTATTTTGTCTGACAAATCCACAGTTTTCACAATTAAATATGAGAAAAAATGCACTTTACAACTTCCCAGAGAGTTCAACTCCAAGATTTGCTATCATTTATCATATCACTGTTAGATTTGTCACTTTGAAGTCTGTCAGATGCCAATGTAAAAGCATCTTTCTTGCTGTAATTAGTTCTCATGTTTAAATACATTTTTAAAGATCCTTCCTAATGTGCTTTCAGTTCACTGTGACCTTTGTGACCTTGCATTCAAAAAGTTTTTTTAAACCAATGTGAGGCTTTAGCCATTTGGCTTTGACAAATCAAAGGTATGTCTGTCGAAGTTGCAGCTAATAAACCTTGGAATACATTTTTTACAGACACTGTTGTTTAATAATTGTAAACATTTAAACTGTGAGGAAATTCATCAAAGCAGTAGTTAAAAAACTTTAAATAATTTTTTTATCATTAATTGTGCCCAGTATAATATCTAATCATAAATATTAATTTAAATTAATTTAAAATGACAGACAAGACTAATCCACTTTGGAGAATCCCAATGCTGGCCTGGTTCAGTGGAGCTGGATTTAGTGGCCTTCTCTTCTTTTAGAAAAGACAAAGGACAAATCAATGTATAAAGACCATTGGTTAGACACTGAGAACCAAACCATGTATTGTGCACATTATTAGAAGAGAGACAATAACCCTAAAAGTGAATTTGTGATAGGGACTGTGGTAATATTGGCCGCCTGGCTGACCTGAAAGTGCAGTTATGTCACCTCTGATCAGTGGTGTTACAGTCCACTGCTGGACAGTCCTTTCACTTCCTATTAGGCTCCTCACACTGAGAATGTGTGTGCAGTGGCAAGAGCCATAAGTCCTTTGACAACAACCTTGAACGTGTGTGTGTGTGTGTTCATCAAACCATCATCCTCTAAACGTGCGTGTTTGTAGGTGTGTGTGTGCTATCTCTTCGTCTTCCCTCCACTGCTTCTTTGTCAAGGCCATCGGTGATCAGTGGAGGTTAAAAGTTACAAATCACCCCCCTCCCCCCTGCTCTACCCCCCAGTGCACTTCCTCGTCCTGCTCCCCTCCCTACCTGTCCTCACGATTGCCTAGGCAAGGGCCTCTAGGGGCACGGGTCTCATTCGTATTTGGGGCCATGGCTCCTGTTGAAGGTCTGCAGGGGATCAGAGGCAGCAGAGGGCAATTACTCCTCTGCTTTAATTGGCATTATTATTTTAGCAGACTGACAAAGATGGATCACCCAGCAGGACCCTGCTACTGTTGGTAGAGGAGCAGGGGGATGGAGACGTGTGGAAAAGGAGGGGAGGGAGACGGCGTTGGTTTGGTGGGCATGATGAGAGAAAGGGTAATAGGACGGAAAAAAATGTAGGTGGAAGAGAAGAGCCCAAGATGAAGGGCAGAAGCGAGGAAATAAATCTGATACGAACATCAGCTGAACAAATAACCCCCATTATACATGAAAGGTGTGTGGAGGAATTGTGTGGGCCAGTAGCTCTCGAGGTGTGTGAGGAGGTACTAGTCTTCATAAATGTGTGTGTATGGCCAATTTTATGCATGTGTGTGTGAAGGGGGAAAGGGCAGGGGAGGGGGGAGTGTTAGTGTTAGTGTAACCCACTGTGAAGCCTGGCAAGGGCCTAACGAGCAGCGTGGCTCTGGCTCCATAACTCAGGTCCTGTAAAGCTGTCAGTGGAATTAAGAGGCACCCATTATAGGTGCCCATATGAGTTCCTCAATGCAAAATACCAGTCTTCTCCCTCGGGCCAGTAGCAGCAGATAATTTTAGCAACTTAGTGAATCATCTTCAAAGCAGGAGCTGAGCTTTTCCAGCTCTGCGGTTAAAGCCTCTACAGTAAGGACACATTCTTACAGTATGTTCTGCTCAGCAACTTTATTTGTGCTTTTGGAGCCCATGCCGGCTGTCTCCCGTTCACTTATTTCATCACACAATCCCAGATATCCCATCTCAGAATGCACCAAGATCTTCAGAATCCCCAGAGGCTGAACCAGACAACACACCACAGAAACACAGTGATGGATCGATGAAAAATTATTATGAAGCTGTCCAGCCTGAATTATTGTTCTGTCTGTTGATAATCCCTTATTTGTCTCTTCCTGGCATCCAACAAAATCTGTCAGTCTGACTAAAAACAGCGAGGGACGGTTGATGGAAGATGATGAAGTGAGTGGAAGGAGGGGGATGTGGGGCTCTCGCTTCCTGCCTCTTTTAGGGAAAAAACATACTTGAAGTGAATGCTGTACACTCTCCCTTGTTTTGTCTCCCTCTCTCCCTGATATGAAAAATGAAAACTATAAGGGAGACAATAATAAAAATAGCAGTATGAGTGGACAGGCCGGAGCAGTGCATTACTCACAGCTGCTTTGGGCTGCGTGGTAAAAATGTGCTGCTCGCTGCAAAAGCATGCATCACCGCTGGCCCAAAACAAATGGGCTGTCTCCAACGTATTTACCTCCAATTGTTCAAGCATTTGTGGAGAGAGCTACGGCCTGTCCAGACAACTCAGGTCTGTCCATCTGAGGGACATGAGAGTGGATTATTGAGAGACATGAGAGAGCGGCTGAATGCAATGGACAACAAAACACAGGAAAAGATTGGAAGGAAGGTGAAACATGAAAACAGGGAAGCACTAAATGCACATAAGTGTAAAATGTTAAGTTTAAATTGAAAACGACAGAGTTTGTCACAGTTAAACAAATGTGATTGTGTATATGTGATAAGTGATTAGTCCATTTAGGAGTTAGATGCAGAAGGCTACAGGCTTGAATCCCACCAGACCGGGTGGGGCCCCACGGAGTCACCAAGGGCCACCCTGAGAGGGCTGCGACAGGAAGTGCACCCAGTGTGAAACCTCATGCCAAATCAACGAGCAGAACACGTTCCATCATCACGACACCTGAAGGGACAAGCCGAAAGCCACTGATCTTGATTGAGTCCATTAATAGAAAACATTAATTTTCCATCCTTTTAACCTTAAAGTTTGTTATAGATTAATATTTTTGAAAAGGTAATTAGACAAAACAAAGCATTTAAAGGAACCACCGAGAACTGAGATAATACCACAGGTAGAGATGACAATAACAACCTGCAACAGAATGAGGTTGTCACAGTTGAAGCCATCCATCCAGTTTTTTGTCAAATCTAACTTGTAGAGCTTTTTAATGTAACATAAGATTTAGAATCATTGAGCAAAGATGATAAACTCTGACATTATTTTCTTTATATAATCTTTATAATAATGATTATATAAATTTTAAATAATTACATTTATTCACCTGAAAAGACTCATCCTCCTGTAAGTTGTTTGTTGTTTTACTATGTCTTACAGAGGACTATCCTCGTGATTATAGATCTATTTGCTTTGTCTCTGAAGCCACAGATGATGTTGGAGAGGGTGATGAAGGGAACAGGGAGTGTTGTGTAAAAACAGATCGGAGGAGGAGGAAGCAGTGAGGGAGCGGGATTCACATCAACTACAAATTGGAGTTTAAGAGTGTCCCTGGGAGCCTGTGACTAGAGACCTTCAATGATGGGTAATAATTTAATTTGGCTGGATGTTTGAGGCACTTATCTTTCTATTCTTGATCATTGTGGATTTAAAGTGCCGATCAGAACAATTCTACTTCCCCGTGGAGCTCGGGGCTGGGATCTGAGCTGGCTTCTCACTGCAGCTTTACAGCTCAACATCTCCCATATCCTGGTGCGATACAGCTGTGCTTAATGACAGAGCCCCACTCTTAAACGGCCCTCCTGATTAAGATGGCTCTTCACATCATCCCTGTTTATCTCCAGTGCGATCGTTAGCTGGGATGGGCCCGCTAATGATGAGTAGTTTACAATATGGCACTCTGGCATAATCGGCCTCCTGTCATCATCTTGTGACAGAGAGGGACCCGCCCAGCTCCAGCCTGTAGCTCTTTACCCACCGTCCATCTGAAAGACAGCAGATTTAGAGAGCATCACAGTGATAAACACGGAGAAGTAAACATATTTTCAGTTATGATGATCTGTCCTTAAGTACGTCAAATCTTGCCGGCTGATGAGTACATCAAATAGTCTTCTGGAGGCAATTCGGTAAAAGTGAAAAGCACATTTATTGCCTCCATCACATAACAGGGGAATTTGCTATTGAGATGTATGTAACAACTGCATTATTATTACTCCCACAACATCAATGCTGACTGCTGTAGGTTTAGTGTGTGTTTCGGTGTGTGTATGTGTGTTTGTGTGTGTGTGTGGGTGTTGGAGTGTGTGTCTTTGAAGCAAGGTAACTAATATAAAATGTGAAAAAATAAAATGAATACAGCTAAAAGGAGTAATGAAAAGGGAATTGGAGAGCAGGGAGGCACAGATGATAGAAAAACTGAGAAGTAGAAGGGGGAGAGAGAGAAAGTGAAAGCGAGCTGGTTATTTAATTTATGTGGGGAGTGGGAGAGAGTGGCAGTGATACATGGGTTTGTTAGTCAATTGATAAAGGAGAGGAAATTTCTAAAAAACATTCATCACCAAGAGATATGGCCACCATACATCACCTATTTGCAAACAACGAGCGCTAATATTTATCCCTGGTAGGAACAGAATGACCCCCCCACCACACACCACCCCACCCCACCCCAGCCCGACATACACACACACACACACACACATACTCACAAACACAGACACACACACCTCACATCTCTCCATGACCTAATTAAGCCAAGAGAATAGACCTTAATTGGAAATAGAAAACTGATATCTGAAGAAAACAACAAAATGGCATCTCCTCCTTTTATTGTAAGTGTGGTTATTCTTTTTCAAACACAAATACATATTGCCCCACATGTGAGCTTTTAGTTGTGCACCGGTTGTAGTAATGGACTGTCTGGGAGAAGAGGCCCAGATAAGGAGTGTAAAGAAAAATCTGTCGGGCCTACATGTTTAGTTCAATGTACTTGCTATAGCCTGAATGTCAGGAAAAGTAAGTGTGCGTGTGCGTGTGTGTGTGTGTGTGTGTGTCTGAATGCACATAAGCTATAAACAGTACACCCCTATGCTAAAGCACATGCACAGTTTCTCCCTGTAATGTATTAGATGTTGAATCCTTCTGATGCATTGCTGCAGGCGGAATCTTTCATCTTTCCCTTCCTGCGCATTCAGTTGACTTCGTGTGGGGAGACTTTTAAATTGTCGTGGCTGAAATTTAATTATTTAATCCCCCGTGATCGATCATTAGTTAAAATGCCCAACACACAAACCCTGCTATCCCTCTACGCACTCCAAACGACCCATTACTATAAGACACATGCAGCATCTTAAGAATTAAAAGGGGGGGGGGCTTCAATTGCCTAATAGCAGTTTCCATTTAATTCAGCAAACAAATACACAAACAAACAAATGTGTAAATAGCCATGGCTGCTGTGTGGGATGGGTGTTGGTTTACACGTGGACGTGTGTGTTAGGGTACGTTATGGGATGTATTGGGGGCGTCTTTGTTGCGACTCATAGTCCAGATGGATGACTTGTAGGGGGGAGTGTATTTATTTTGCGGCAAGGCGACATCAGGAGATTTGTTATTCCCTGGCGTTGCCGAGTTTTTCACATTGCTCCACATCCCTGGGACCATATTTCATGCCCACACCCCCAATCCCCAAACAGATTTATTTACAGGCTCTCTTCCTGTACATACACCCCCTTACACATGCATCGATACTGCCGCAGACACACATACTCATGCATATATGCTATAAACAGCAGACATGTTCAAGTACCGAGGACCCCAAACACACCTTTTCTGAAATCTAACCCACACATTTTTAATCTCTGTGATTCCAGCGAGAATATTGAACAATATTGCCATTTTACTGTTTAGGTCCACGGTCTCTTCATGATGGGGGTATAATTGCTCTCATATATTCCACAAACCAAGGGCTCCTCCTCAGCCTGGAAAAAGACAAAACAAGCAACTAAATAAGGGTGCAACTGGGTAAAATTTGCTATAAATACCAAATGATTATTATAAATGTGCCAAACAGTAAAACTGTGCTAGAAACTTCTTTTGCTAAAGTCTACATTAATAAATTCAGCTACTTCAATAGAACTTCTCCAAATGATTTACTATTTGTTCTAACTAAAGGTGAGCATGGCACTTCCCTGTACATGCCATTGATTCTCATGGGACATCTGCCTGCTATGCTTATTATTTTTAATTGAGCTTTTGAAAAGCAATCACGGTTTGTTGGCTCCTCAAGGAACTTGTCCAATATTAATGTTAGCCATGTCATGTATATCAGTGTTATGGTTAAGTAACTGCTGATAATCAACGTTAAGAGGCTTATTCTGTAAATGAGCACACACCTTTTTTTAATCCTCACCTTCAGTGTTACAGGTAGCTGGGGATACAACAGTCTTCCTAAAAAGAATGAGAGACAAGGAGGGAAGAGGGTAAGACAAAGAGAAGGAAATGAAAGATTAAGAGAAATGATGAGAGAACAGCTAAGGAAGAAGGGTGCAAACAAAGTGTATGAGGCCCAATCGAAAACCATCCCTCACTCCCCTACTCCAAGAGGAAACCCAGAGCTTCAGTCTCTTAATAAAGGGGGGTGGATGTGGTGAAATGCCAGGCACTCAGCTTAGAAATGAATAACCCAAGGATACTGTGTGTGGGTGTGGGTGTGTGTCTGTGTGTAGGAAGGAGGAGGGTGTTAGGGGTTCCTCGGCCCTGGGTCTCTCCCTATCTGTGTGAGTAATGATTCAGACTGCCAGTGTGGTGGTGTCGCCCCATCTATAACCATTTTCACACAGCCGTGGATACAGACAAACACACATTTACGCACACACACGCACACACACACAAGATTAATCAGACAGAAAACAGGGCAGGTGGACAGACACGGCAGCGGGCGGGGTTCATCTATTCCATCCTAAAACAGACATGCTGTAAACGCTCGGGGACAGTTCCAGGTGACCAGAGGCCTCAGCGACGACAAACGTTCACTACACGCACACATAGCTTGTTTCACTGCTGCACCACACACCCTCACATTTTACTATAGAAGAATATCAGTGAGATGAAATAGATCCTAAAAACAAGTTAACTATAAAATAAAGGATTTTTAAGTGACTCAAATGAGACATTTATAATGGACCTAGTGATAGCATTCTGATTTAGGGGCCGTTGAAAATGATGAACCTTCAGTGAATTATCATCTGAATCTGCAGCTGTCCTCGGTTTTACAGAGTTTTTCAGTGAGTGTCACCTCATTCCTTAGCTGTTTAATCTCATCTTTTTTGGCTATAGCAGGCAGCTGTTTCTGGAAAAATGAAAAGGTAAAAACTCTCTGCGTACTACCTGCTCAACAGACAGACACAATTAGCGACTGTCTTGTAAGAATAGAAAAATTGTTTTGCTGCTAAAGAACAGATATTTCTACGTTTGATTGAGAACCTGCAGAAACAGTTGCAGAAACCAGCTGAAACCAGAGCTATAAGTCAAGTCAATATTGGACTCAAAATTACAGTCGATTAGAGACACAACTCAACAACACAAACTAATTATATTGTTGCTCCATTAGTGCTTTGTTGTTATTAAGCAACTGTTTGCTAAAATATTTGCTGTTTCAGTTAAAAATGTGCCCACAACTTGTTTTACTGCCCCCAAGTGGCCACAAATGTCAGCTATTGCAGGTTTAAGATTCAGTAACGTCCAAAAGTCTAGAATTTTATTATGTTCACATCCTAAATGTCATCTTGTTTACAGTCTTTGAAATATATCTCAAACATTACTCACATTTCCATACAGTATACAGCACATATACCGGCCCTGAAAATGTTTCGCTTCTTTTTGTACATTATATTCCAAACTCCAGCTGATGCTAAAGTGAGGTCTGAATTACTTAAATCAGGTGGGTTTGTCTAAAGTTGCTGTCTGTCCAAAACAAACATTTCATCTTGTTTAAGTCTCCTTATCGAGATGCAGGGCAGATGAAAAAAGAGGAATTTCTATAATAAGAAGAAAGTTAACATAAAGAATAAAAACAACATGTATTTATGGAGGTCAAATGAATAAATGTGTCTGTGTGAGGCGACGTCTCTAGAAAAAAAACTTACAGCCAGTAAATAAAACTACCATTACATTAGATGATGTAAGTGAACATGAGTCCTTCATAAATAGTGCTTGTCCTGTGGCTTTGAAGTAGGTCGGGGTGTGGTCCAGTGGTCAGGGAAATGGACGGATGACCTGAACTGTGCTGAGTCATGTCCCAGGTGAGAGATAGAGCTGCCTCCACCGGGCTCCGGGACGAGCACTTAACTTGCAGTAATTACTGGAAACAACACTGAGAACATGGCAAGGTAGAAATCGTGGAAGTGGCTTGAAGACTTCGAATTACTCTTAGCCTCTTGAGGCACACTGCGGGGAAGCTGATTGTAATGTGAATTTCTTAATATCCCTTGGATTTATGAGACAGGAGGCCATCTCTCAAAAACAACAAAACAGCATAAGACACAACATATTCTGCAACAGCAGTTCATGGTCTCCGTTTAAAATGTAATAGAGGGACAACTGCGAGATAAATATGGGAACATTCATGGACGTTCGTGGTGGTTCCACACGTGTATGGATAATAATCTAACAAACTCAAGACCAAAACAATCCACACTGACTGGGTTAGCAGTAAAAAGGGAGGATGAGGAAAGTAGTAAAGCAGAATGCGAAACGCAAGAAATCAGAAGGTGGATTGAGAGTAGCTGAAGAAATAGGTTAAGGAAAAAAACAGGACAGACCGAGTGGAGAAAGAGGAAAAGAAGAAGCGAAGAGAGAGAAAGTGAGAAGGACCCTGCGAATGAGACCCAAATGGCTGCTAAAAATCATTAATCTTGTGGGGATCTGTGTCAGCGAACGGCGGCAACACAAAGAGCTCTCGGAGCAGCAAGGAGAGCAGCTCAGTGACCCGAACCCAATTGGCTGAGAAAGGCCCACCAGGCTTTAATAGACTTTTGCTGATCCGACACTTGTTTGCTGGGAGCCACAAAGAGGGGATTGCAGGGGCTGACAGGGGCCTGCAGGCCCGGGGGCTCCCCTCCTGGTCCATGATAAATGACCCAGGGTGGGCAGGTCCAGGGCCAGAGGAGAGGGGTGAGTGAGCCGAGAGGCAAGGAGGTCACTCAGCGACGATGGGTGGACAGAAGAGGAGAGAGGATGAAAAAAAGGGGAAAAAAGACGAGTGAAGAGGAGAAATGTTTGATAAAAGCAACATCTTCAGTTCCACAGTAAATGACAACAAGTTTGAAAAACAAGGGGAGAAAATTAAGAGGAGAGGAGAGGAGAGCCACCTCCAGATCCATCACGCCCCCACACTCCCACATACTCCCACAAAACTGACATGGGGTCTGCGAGCTGCTACGGGAGACCCTTTCTGGCTTTCACAAATGACGTCAAATTAAATATGACTATAAACATTTATACTTTACAACACAAACACCCTCTGATATTACACAGCCATTTGAGGCTTTAGAAAACCCTTTCTTTACTCTTAGCCTAATAACACGTTGCTGCTGTCTATACTTGACTGTAGATGACACATACTTTCCAGAATGGTTTCTGGAATTAAATTTAATAAAAGCCAGAGATATGGTCTAACGGCTCCATATGCAGAGGATTAGAGTCCATGAAGAACAAAGGAAGCTCCTCTGCACTGACATGTTAGTGTCAGACACTTTGTCATTGAGCAAAGGCAAAGAAAAGGCCAGTTATTATCTGTCAATTTTACGGATAACATGAAGTGAATATTTTTGAAGAAGCCCTTGCTACCACTGATTACAGCTGATCCCACTTCTGTAGCAGATTTAATGCATCACAAGAACATAGTTATGTGCTTGTTTCTTTAGAATTACAGTATCTAGAAAATATAGATGTATATTGTGGTCACGTCCGGAGAATATGGACTTTGATTATACTACGGCTGCACTGATATTTGGTGCTTGTGGCAGTGCACACACTCTGTGGTCACGCAGCTCCAGTTTATGATAAAACCCCATGTTACGCATCAGCCTCAGCGAGGAGCCAGCTGGAGGGAAGCCAAACTATTGTACATACCATTGCAATTTACATTAATGAAATGACCAAAGCAAAAGGCAGATTTATAGTTTTTTTCTTCTGGGATTAAGCCACTACAGTGCCAACTGACATTTATTTGTTGTTATATTTACAACATGTCAATCACAGACATCTAATCTCAGAAAAGGCCTACAATTATACCTTGGCCTCACCATCATATTTTTATGTCCTCTCACTGTCTCACTGTCATTTCAAAAAACACTAAATAACTTCGCTTCTGGAGCTGGAGCTGTCTGCGTGGGGTTAGTGCCAAAAAATAAAAAAATAAAAAAAAGACTGCACGTCACTGATGATACACATCAAACTATTAGCAATGAGTAAATGCGCCACCAGAGGCGCCCTGTCACAAGAAATAAGCCCTAATTTTCTCTGCTAAAGCAACTACCTTCACGCCGGGCAATAAGTGGGAGTGTAACAGCTGAGATAACGCTGCTGCAGAGGAACGACTGTCAAAAGCAGGTCCTGTGCATGGGCAAGATAAACCTTTGACTTTCACTGTTAAATCGATGCCTTTTTTTTTTCTTTTCATACAAATGAGAATCTGCACTTATCTCACCTCTTGTTTTCCTGAAGGGCTCCTCAGTCACTTATTCCTGATGAGGATCTTCAGGGGCTGGACTGTTTTACACAGACGACACGTCTTAATAATACATGTTTTTCACAGACATAATCGATCAGGCTGCAGTAAACAAGAGTGTCTGAGTGATGCACACGCGGCCACTGCAGGAGCAAGAAAGCTGAGATGTTAAAGACAAGCAAAGGTTTAACACGTCGACTCAGTCATAATCGTAACGCCATTATTTTTTGATAAATGAATGGAAACACCTGTTCACGCACTGTGATCCAGGGTAGGGGGAACTGATTGTACAGTTATAATGCTGAAACACAATTTAGAAAAGTTAACACACATTTTAAATAAGTTTAAATATGCTGTAATTAAACCTCTTCTCCGTTGAGTCTATTAATAAGAACAGAACAAAGTTAGATCACTGAATCTCTCTCGATGATTTATTCTCAAACTCCATAACTTCAGCTGCAACAAAACGCATTCGGCATCTTTATAGGGAAAAAAAACATGAACATTGAGATTTATTAGCTCTTAATGTGAAAAGGTTACTCGACTTGCGTTTAAAATCAGTCGTTACTGTATTTGACAGCGGCCGAGTAAAACTTTTTAGCGGTTGAAGCGCTTCTCTCGTCTCCCCTCTGCGTCAAAGCGCATGAAAGCGGCACTTCCGAAAGCCGAGTGTGTCCATCTCCATCCCTCACTGTCCCTGTCAGCGGCCTTCCAGCTCGGATTCCTCCTGTTTTGTTCTGCAGCATCCCCAGTGTTGCTCGGAGGAGCCGTTCCAGTTAATCATTACGCACGGCAAACGTCCAAAACACGACTTAATCAAACCACTTTGACTCAGACTGAGACACAGTGTCTCATTCTGGATAATATCTGTATATATATTTTTTTAAAAGTATTCCTTGTGGTCATTGTATCCTCCAAGACAGGCGAGGGTTTTTTTTGAGTTCACCCACATCTGACGGGCCTTGGCTGCGCGGCTCAGCCTTCCGGAGCGCAGGTGCACATGCATGGACGGGTCCCGGAGCAGAGTGGAAATCCGGGTTCGTGAGGGGAACCGTGTGTCCTCATGCAGACCACGGGCCTCCTGTGTGACACCGGCGGGCCTGCTGCAGGTGTGAGATGTGAGCGGCGGGAAGCTGCGCAGCCTCTGCAGCCTCCACGCGTCAACCGTTAAATGCAACATTTTAAAGGTGATTTTATTTCTGTTATTCATTCCGAAAATCCGTAGGATGGGACTCTCATTAGGGGCGAATAAGCAAGCATCAACACTTTTTTTCGCTGTCCATAAGCACATGGATCACTTAATAGATCATTAACCACCGATATGCTGCTGACATGGACGCTTTTTTACATCTCGTCTCTCCATTACAGCCCGTTATTACTGAAGGGGGAAAGCCGCCGGCCGGCCTGCCTGGATCTATTAGACGCTGGACTCGGGCTATATTAGAGAGCATTACGACCTAATGGGGCTGCCGCCGGGTCGGCCTCGATGGGGAGGAGGTTTTAGAGCAGCTCGGCTCGACTCCGCTCGGCACGACTCGCTCTGGGCATTTTGGAAGTTGGAGCTGGGAACTGAAAAGCTCATCGGGCAGGCTGAGGAAATTTTAAAACGGACGACGTTACCTGCGCGCTTTTTGACTTTGCATGAGACAGGAATTTGGCTTAAATTTGTATTTGAGTGTCTCATTAATAGGTGATGTCCGGGCGCTGTGTAAAAGAAAAAGTTAAGAGTGTGTATTCGATAAATGCTAAAAAATCACATTGAATGTATGCAGTTCAGACTGGCTTTAAAATTTATCAAAATTTGCCAATTATAACAATATATTTGTAATACATGTAAATATCATTTAATAATAAGAAGAATAATAAGAAGAGGAATATGTCATTTTCACTTAAAGAAAGATGCCCTTTTTAAAGAGATTTATTTTTTCCTAAAATGTTTCATAGCTCCTTTATGTTATCTTTGTAAATGTAAATAGAAAATATCTAGAATTATATATATGCTTCCATCGCTCCATGTTTTGTAATTTATGCTGCATTTACAGCTGTGTTCAGAAATGTGCTTAAATTGTTCAAAAAGCGTCAATAGTCTGCACTAAATTAGGACAGTAAGGCTATGGGTTATGATTTATGACGTGAGCAGGATTAAGAGTTCATTAGTTGATACATCGCTGCACAGCTCAAACTAATTAGGAATTTAGACAAACAAATAAGGCCTTCATTATCGGATCTCATCTTTGGCAGCCTCCACTTACATTCAGCCTGATCAATAGGCTCTGGTCGCGGCTGTACTCAACCGTGGATATAAGGTGGAAAGGAAATGATAATCCTAATCGATCCTTGAAATCGACTCATTTACAAGCAGTTTCCTTTTGCAGGGAAATGAGACATGTGCTCACACTCACGCACGATTAAAGCACACACACACACACACACACACAGCAGCTCCGCGGTGCACGCACACACACTCTGCGGGGTCTGATCCTGTTTTTTTGGCCAAACTAACTGTTAGTCAGACTGTTAAACGTGTGACGCTGTGCGTTTATGAGACGCAAATGACAAAGATTAATTGTTGTCGGTCATAAATGCAGGACGTGACCTTTTAAAACGAGTAGTTAACGCCGAGATAAAAAAAAAAAAAAAAAATCAAGTGCAAAATAAAAGGAAATCCATGAGAGAAGCTTCACGGCAGCTTTGTCGGTGCGTGCGTTGCCCACGCAGGGGCGGCCTTGAGCCTGTTTTCTGCCGAATCCCTGCGGTGATGCTGCCGCTCTAAAACCAACTGTCCGAGCCAAGAGGAGCCTGATGTGGGAATCTGGGAGTAATAACAGACTCTCAACGAAGTCAACTTCACTTTTACAAAAGAGAAATACACGGAGCTGAAATGATTATAACACAGGCGCACGCGAAGAGCTGTAGTGGCGCCACAGATAGAATTTTTTTTTACTAATATAATTTCAGTGCACCAAGGTCACCAAAGTACTGAGGATCACAAACATAAGTTGTAGCAATAACTATAGGTGTATGGTTTTAAGACGAGCCTCTATTGTGATTTAACATATAGTCCGAAATGTGTGTGTGTGGACGCCAAGTGTGTGTGCAGCTGCAGGAGCGGAACAACAACAGATTATCTGGCTTGTTTGTCAGGAGATTTAACTTTTAAACACTGTTCCATTTTCATAAACTGCTACAAACTATCACTGTGTGGCCCTGGCTGGACAATAACACTTTGTACTTGTGACTGATTTATCTTTCAGACATGCGTGGATTTAGAAGAGCAACAAATACCGACTGAGTCCAATCCGACAAACTGATGGAGTGTTAATGCATCGCTTAAACAGATCAGCTAATAAATCAGATAAATCAGATGTCACCAAACTCTTTGTTTCTTCTGCTATAACCACACTCCTCTTCTGGAAATGAATACGAAGTTCATGGGGAAACCGCTGTTACTCTTTTCCACTTTACAAAGGGGCGTTCAACGTTCGCTCCCATTTGTAGGTGCACTGAGGCAGTGATGTGCTTCCCAGCGAGACCACGGGGCTCAGACCGGGAGACGCGTGAGACGCCGGAGCTGCGAACGGTGTCCGTTGAAGCGAAGGCATTTCTCCGTCGCCTCCTCCACTTTCTTGCCACCTTCTGCTTTTAGGGGTGTTGGTCAGCTGACTGTCAGTGCTGGACCCTCCTCTTCTAGCTTCTCCTCCTCCTTTTCTTTCTCTCTTTTGGAGGCACAGTCCCGCTCCCATTGGAGAACTCGACGCTCCGGATCCTGCCTTTCAGCTCGACGTCACGGTGCGCTATAAGGATAAAGCGCCGGGCTCCGAGCGCAGTCTGCTGGATATCAGAGAGGGAGAGAGAGCGAGAGAGGCGAGCCTTTAAATCTCTGCGGTGCAGAGCTGGAAAAGCTGCTTCTCAGCGAAAATCAGACGCCCTATTTACCCCGCTGCTTTGCTCCTTTCATTTTCCTGGAGAAAAAAAGGGACTTACAAGCAAGAAGTTGCAACGAGGACTGGCGCCCGTCTCAGCGAACAAACGTGGTATTGCTTTTATTATTATTATTTATGTGTATTTTTTTTTTTTTTTTTTTTTTGCGATTACACTTCTACTGAAGGGACTGAGGTCTTACTTTTGCACTGAGACGCATCGCTTTCTACCTCCTGTCTGGTCTGTCTGCCAGATTATTCCAGCAGAAGTAGGCTACATGACGCAAACCGTGTGCAGGACATTAGTTTGAAAGTTTTCCTCCATTACTTTTTTCCTTTTCCCTTTTCCACCAATCACACGGTGTTTCATGCTACAGCAAGTCAGCGCACAGCGGTGGAGGAGCCAAAAGAACTATTGCATGAAACAAGAAAGGGGAGAAGAGACGCTGATTAATAAGTCAGTTTTTGCAACGCTCGCAAGCACCTTTGCATATCTGCAAAAGAGTCGCGACAGCAACATGAGTGCAGAGCTGAGTATGGGCCCGGAGCTACCCAGCAGCCCTCTGGCTCTGGAATATGTCAATGATTTTGACCTGATGAAGTTTGACGTGAAGAAGGAAGGCCTGGCCGGGCTGGAGCGCAACGGCGTGCGTCACTGTAATCGTCTCCAACCCCAGGGCTCCGTGTCCTCCACCCCCATCAGCACACCCTGCAGCTCGGTGCCCTCTTCGCCCAGCTTCAGTCCCACGGAGCAGAAAAACCACCTTGAGGAGCTGTACTGGATGCCGAACAGCGGGTACCATCAGCAGATAGACCCGCAGACGCTAAGCCTGACCCCGGAGGACGCGGTGGAGGCCCTGATTGGAGCCACGGCTCACGGACACCCTCCGCCTCCGCACGTCCAACAACAGCTGCAGCAGCAAGGCGCTTTCGAGGGCTACAGGGGCCCACATCACCACCACAGCCACCACGGCCACGGGCAGCAGCACCACCACCCGTACGCGGGGGGCATCCCGCACCACGCAGAGGAGCTGTCCGGGCACCCGAGCGGACACAACCACCCACACAGCCAGCACCACCACCACCACAGCCAGGACCCCGACAGCCCGTCCCCGGTCTCCCCAGAGTCCCACCAGCCGCTCCATCACCACCGCCACCATCATCACCACCATCCGCACGGCCACCTGAGCCAGTCAGCGGCGCACCACACCTCCGGGCTCAACGTGGAGGACCGATTCTCCGACGAGCAGCTGGTGTCCATGTCGGTGAGGGAGCTCAACAGACACCTACGGGGCTTCACCAAGGACGAAGTGATCCGCCTCAAGCAGAAGCGGAGGACCCTGAAGAACCGGGGCTACGCACAGTCCTGCCGGTTCAAGCGGGTGCAGCAGAAGCACGTGCTGGAGAACGAGAAGACGCAGCTGATGAACCAGGTGGAGCAGCTGAAGGCGGAGATCAGCCGGCTGGCGAGAGAGAGGGACGCCTACAAACTCAAGTGCGAGAAACTGACGGGGTCAGGGGCCAACAGCGGCTTCCGCGAGGCTGGCTCGACCAGTGACAACCCTTCATCACCAGAGTTTTTCATGTGAGTTGTCACACAGCAAACTTTTCCCTACCCCTCTCCTTTCTCCACGAATGACTGGCTGACGAACAGAGAATAATCCACACCTCCCATACTGTTTATGATTATAGTAATAATGGTAACAATTATATTCATATTAGAAGAATAATCCATCAAATAGTATTCTCATATATAATCATCTCTCATCCATCCTCCATCCACGTGTCAACTGAGATACAAAGAGCAACGTAGAGTGTGTGATCAGTCGCAGCATCTTTGTAGATTAGTTGCTTGTAGTGAAGAGACTTTTTTTTCTTCTTCAAAGAGGATCGGCTGATGAACTTTTTTTTTCCTACTCTCAGACTACAGCTTTTAAAGAATCTGTAAGTAGTGTGGGACAGCGTGGAGACAGTTGTCTTGTAATTTTGTTCTCCAACACGATGACTTTTGTTGTGAAACAACAAGTAGGCCTGGCCTCGCAGCCTGCAACTCACATTCGACAAGTGGGCCCGTAATCTGAGAAAAATCTCCAAAAGCAACACTCCAATTTATGCAAATTTATCTTCTGTCTACTGACCCGTCACGGGGGTGGGGTGGGGGACATTTTATGCAACATCTCATTGATTTATTGCCTGCTTGGTTATATTCGAATATATATTGAAACAAAAAAAAAATCTGCATTAAATATTAATCCTGCATGCTGGACATGTACGGTAATAATTTCTATTTTGTACTTTCATCTTCTCGTGTATATTAAGAGCATGTTGTTGATCTGCGCTTCTCCATAGTTTTTGGGGGGTTAGAGAAATGCAGCGGGGACAGAACAGCAGGACTGCCGGTGCAGTATCATATGGTGTGGGTTTCTTTGGGCTTGTAAATATTATGCAACCGCAAAACTGCACAAGACTGAGGAGGCTGGTTTAAACTTCTTTCTTTCTTCGTGTTGTGTTTTTATTTCATTTATTTTTGTGTTGTTTTGTTTTGTTTTTTTTTTTCATCGTTTGGGGGATTGATTCAGAGAGGAGTGCATTTTTTCAGTTGCATTTAAATAGAAAAAAAACGTTGTGTGTCAAGTGCACTTTTGGATAATGATTTGCAAGTTTTCATTTTGAATTTTGTACACACCTCCCTCCAGGTAGACATACTATGATACTATAGATAAGATGATGTGTGCAAAGTTTCAGAGTCATACTTGGACACAGGTTGTGTGAGGATGAGGAGACAAACATGTGGCCACGGTATCACTGGACCCAAATTGCAGTCAGTGCGCAGCAAGGCGAGGTTCTGTCAGTTTTCTACACACACTGTGGGTTCGGACTTTTTCAAATCAACGTGGCCCGTGCGTGCTCAGAAAAGTTCTGTTAACTCTTTAGAAACCACATCAAAATCAAACTAAACCTCCCGACTGGCGACCATCTGTTTGGCACATCACCCCTGGGCCTAATATTAACATTTATGGTTCAGACAATTTTTAGAAAAAGTGCACAAACTTTCCTGTAGAGTTAATACTTGGTTAACGCAAGCGTTTTAATACAAAGTTGAACTCTTAATGCTCTATGTTTTCCTGATTTTTTTTCTGCCGGTCAGTAAAAAAGGGGATTCAGGTTGTGCAAATTTTCAAAATGAAAACAATATGTATGTTATGTAATATGTTTTTGTCTGTTTTATTATTATTTGATTATTCTGGTTCTGCTGGCCAGATGCATAGTTAAAGTTTTTATTTTAATGATTTAAATTAACAAACTGTCAGATCATATCGAATAAGCATGGTGCTTGCATTTGAAACTATTATTGAAAAGTCACGCATTTAACAATCTTTGGTTTGTTACTGATTCAACTGTGTTGAAATCGAAATGAAACTGCAGCAGCGGGTTGTTGTTATGTTTTCACCAATTTCATGTACTTTGCGATGATGGGGATCAATTTTCAATCCTGTTTATATGAATAATGGTAAACACTTAAATTTGAACTGTTCCATTCAGGCTGGTTTCTGTTTTGTCTTATTTTTTGTTGTTTTTGGAAGAAATTGTTTCCTATTTTGCTTATTAAAGTCATTGAAATGGCAATAATTATCTCTCAGACCTTTTTTCTACCGCCATAGGGAAAAAAAACTCGTGAGATGGTGAGAAAAAGTGGCGGGGTGAGTCATATTAACACATATGAGCAGTCATTAATAATCCCACACACTGCACTCAGAATACACCCGCTTCGCAAAAGAAATTTTAAAAAGTTGGTTAATTGCACTCAGCTGCACAGCCAGAATCAAACGCGTTTCCCCCGCTAAAAACGGATTCTGTCCGCCCTCTAAAACCCTGTCGGTCCATTTGTCCTCACGCTCAGACTTAACAATGATACAGAGACTTTGGACCGGAGCCCGCTGGCCCACTGCGAGCAGATCAGCGGCTCTGGGCGTTTGTGTGGCGCTGCAGGGAGATTCCTCCACACGCTGCTGGCCTCTGCTGCCATGCTGACTTCTGCAGAAACCCCGCCGTCACAGGAGCGAGGTAAACGGAGATCTTTGACCTTGCAACGCACCGATGAAGAGATGAAAATCTCAGATTTGCACGGAGTGGTAAAATAAGTTTGGATTTCCGGTGGGCATGGCTTTGAATACACTTGGAGGCTCAGTCCGACTGACTGTTACACAATTTGGGTCTGAAAAAAATTGTCTTACCCTGTCGCCTAATCCACTGAGCCAGACCTCAGCTTCAAAATAATCCTCTGTGCGCGCCTGGGGGTGTGATATTTCCATGGTTAACATTTATGGAATTTATGATTGCTATGTGTCAACACGCGCACACTGGCAATATCTTACAACTCTGCAATCTTTGCTACATGCAAATGTGCGCAGAAACTATATGGATTTGCTTGACAACGAAGCGTGTATCCTTAAGTATAAAACACATTTGTGATTTCGACGCACAAAAAAAAAAAAAAAAAGCTGCATGTGCGGATAGTATGACAATAGAAGCAGAGACGTAGAAGAAGGAAAGAGTAAGTGTTGATCTGGTCCCGGTCTAGAGTTTCTGAGTTTCTGGTGTCAGAACATTATCTGCCCCGTGTCTGCACATTCTCAAGGACAAAACCGCTAGGCAGAGAATCAACCAATCAGACCCAAGGAAGGCGACTCTAGTTTACATTCTGCCTCCCTCTCTCTCTCCGGACAATCACTGCAGCCTGGGGGCATGAGTGCAGCTGGGGTGAACCAGGAGAAAAGGGGCCTATATATTTACAGTTATCATAATAACCCACGAAACAAGCACCTACGTGTCTATGGGGGATCCTTCTCACCTTGCTCTTCGAATATTTTACAAAACCTGCTGTGTGGATGAGTGAGGCCGGCACACAGAAGCTGAACATTAACTTCAGGGCTAAATAATCTATTGTGACTTTGGAACTCAAACCGCAAGCTAACACTCAGCTGGACACACAGAAATGAAAGAGGAAGTGCCTGAAAGCTATCACCGAGGTCTTCTAGAGAAATTAAACAATCATCATTTCCAAACATACATCCAGAAAAAGTTGCCAGTGACTCCTCTAAAAATCTTGTTATGGCACCATAAATCCTTATTAGCATTAAATAGAATAAAGTGAATTCTGATGCTTTTGTTAATTTATAAATTAATACACAAAAATGGATCCACTAAAGTGTATGTGAAACATTTTTCTGCTCATTCTCCAATTGTGTAAGCACTCTTTGTAAATAAGCTGCAGATTAGACGTTTTTGTGTGAAACTCCTGTTAAAAAACAGACATGTTTTCAATCTATTGGCGCCAAGTACTGTAAGTACAGTAAGTACAGTGGACAAGTGTAAAAGGAAAGTGGGGGTAAAAAAGGCAGAGGGGCAAAGCAGAGGAAAGCATCAGCATCAGCCTCAGCTCAGCGGAAGAGCCAAGGACACAGTGACCAGGCATACTGTAATGATTTTAGTCTCCAATCACACATTCACGCCCCCCCACAGAGATCCTATCTGCATTCAGGCTGCTCTGCCTCCACCTGCAGCTCCTTGTATCTGCAGCTGCGGCACTGAAAGGCCTGGGGACGGTGGCCCCAAAACTGGACTGCTTCTGTTCATCGCCTGGACCGCAATGTTTTTAAGCTTGCGTCGACAACAGCGGGCCAGAGGCTTTCAGACTCTCTCCAAACGTTAGACTCGGCCCTGCAGCAGGTATTTCAAAGCCTGTGAAACACCAGAGCTCATTTCTGTTTGCTCTATACATACAGACCTCACACGCAACTGACTCACTTGCGTCTTACATAATTTGGAAAAGCGGAGGGAGGTGATATATTGTGCAAACTCTTGTGGCGTCATGTAATGTTTAGATAAAATTTGACCCACATACACACAAGACACATGCACACACGCAAACAGTCCAGGCAACCATCACACCAGCAGCACACTGGATTTCATTGGAAGTGACTTTTGTGCTTCTCTAAATCACAATGATTTCCTGGGGAATTAACGTAAGCTTCTCCCAAGGGCCCCCCGACACACACACTCACTAGAGAGCATGAACAAGCTATTGAGAGGGCTTTTCTGTCTGTGTACGTGTCTGTGTGTGTTAGCATTTACCCACCAATACAAACACTATGAGAGGAGTGGATGAAAGAAATATGTTGCTCTGATGAGTGTTTGACTATTTGTTTTCAATTTTGCATTGTTGTTAAGAGTTGTCAGACTCGCCTTAGCGTTTAAAACATTGTCGTCTCTTTTGAAATGTTCAGTCAGTCTCATAGGTGTGTGTGTTAATGCCTGTGTGTTTCAGACTGGCTTTTCAAACCTCAGTTTCCAGCGTGCTGGACACGGTTCTACAGCAGTCGGTCTTCACCATCGTCCTCTCCTCGTGTCTCTTTCGTCTCACTCTCAGTCCTTCCCTTCATCCTCTCTCCAATCCTCAGCTGAGCTCAGCACCATCTGAAGTTTAGATTTGAGACGGCATCACTACGTTTATTGTATATACATGCAATTATCTGCAATTATGCCCCGTACACATACACACATACATACACATACAAATACAAACATAAACAGATACACAACTGTTAGACAATTACACACAATTAATTACATCACATTTTGATTTACAATATAGAAATTTAAACAAAGTTTTATATTTTTATTTAAGTAAATAAATCAAGTAAAAGTTTTTGTTTACTTCTTGTTTTGCATTTCAATGCAGAAAATATCACCTGGCATAAAATATTATTTTACACACAATAAATGCATTCACAACGCTTCACAACAAAACATTTTAAAATGACATCTTCATGTTATACGGTAACACACCAACATAAGTGATGATATCTCAAAAGGCTCAATTTCCACATGGTTGCAAACGAGAAGTACTTGCTGTTTTCCGCTGACCTCACCCACCGCAGCCTCTTTTCATGATGAATTTGTACCTTCATGGTCACGATCAGTCAATGGTCTGTATGATGGATACCTATGGCCGTGGCCGTGGTGAGTCGATGAAAGTGACCCATGTGTACATCTCTGCTTCCGGGATGTGAAACCCAATTCCAGGTGGGATTGATCCATGTCTGGCCGCTGCGGGGATAAGGCCAAAGGGAGAAGATAAGAGCAGACACCGAGCGGTCAATGATACATTTGAACCATCAACCTCTACTGCAAACAGGGTACTGTAGTGACTTTTAAAGATATAAGCACCATATTTCATCAGGACATGTGGAAGATGCTTGCTGCCATTAAACGCTGCTGACTTTCACTGAAAATTCAAATGCTATACTCAATTAAAAGCAGCAAAACTGCATCATAAGCAAACCCAATTCAAAGTCTATGTACTGAATGAAAAATGAGTCAGAGCTAAGAAAAAAACACCTTGAGTGATATTGCAGAATTATCATGCCTCAGTGTTTTAAAAGCATTTTATTGTTTATGTGTGTGAGGCAGAGATACCTTTAAGTATATTCTAGACTATTAGTAGAATTTCATAAGAATGAAATTTAGAAAGTAAAAAAATAATTTGACAGTTTACACAGTTACAATATTGGACCAATCTTTAGACAAAGATCTTTGTTTCAAGACAAAGATGTCATCTTAGTATTTGACAAATATCGATTTTATTAGTCATTGTCACTATTCTCTGACAACAAAGTGTCTGACATTTATAAACAAAATTATTCATTTAAATTGTAATGCACAGATTTAAAAACGGTTACCTTGACGTGAAAATGCCTAAGCATTCATTTCTTTACATCCAGAACACAGTAGATGTGTAACTACCTGCTCTGCTGCCTAACACGAGCACCGTCAGTGAGTTTTGTGCACGTGTGCTGTATCATCTGTATCCCCGGTACTGTGCTCTGGCCCGTTGTCGCTGTAAGATGTGAGGTAAATAATTGAATGGACCCATTAATAAATAAAGTGCAGGAGGGAGACAGAGGGAGACGGGAGGAAGAGGGGAGAAAAGGAAGAGACAGGTCACTCATCTCTACAACCACTGTGTGGGGAGGGGTGTGACTACAAACACGCTGCCACTTCGCTCTCTAAGCTCTTTCTCTCCCTAGGAGGTGTCTGGACATTATAGGCATAAGCTGTAGAGGAGCAGGATGTGGCATTTCAACACGTTTCCTTTCTGACCCACTGGGGCAAAGCTACTTCCCGTAAAACAGGTGGAGGGAGCTACCACCAGCGTCCCCTGGCCAAACCTCCCCTTGACCCAGCCAAACTATTTCCCAATAGGTGAATTCCAATCGGTAAGTGTTTATGCCCATATGTTCCTATATACCGCTGCTGGAATTTTAATAGAAAAACCTGCCAAGAGAGCTGTAAGTAGAAATGCAAATATGAAGTTGTGGTTTTGAACCACATATAACTTTAAGATGATTCATAATCACGCTATTGAAAAGCTGCAGTAGTTTTCTATAAATGTGAACCAGACTTCTGTATTTATGACTCGAGTCGCCTGCTGTTTGTAAAACAAATCAGGAGATGTGAATTTGCGACAAAAGACAGAAGAGTTTTCCACCGACAAATCACAAAATGCAGCCTTCACATTACATTACAGCTCTTACATGCCCACTAAGTATTTTTTTTCTGCCTCTACTAATTCTATACTAATGCCCAATCACGGCTTCCTGCTTTGTCTCACTCATTCAACCGTTCTCGCCTTTGCTCTCTTTCTTTCCCCTTGTTTTCTCTTTCTCAAAGCCTTCTTTTTTATTTTACAGCCTGATCTCTATTTAGATTTCCTCGTTTGGAGTTGCCACAACGCTCCCCGCTGCCAACATCTGTAAGTGGTTTGGAGTCAAGAGACACTATGGAAAAACATCAAAAAATAAAAAACAGCTCTCTATTACCAGGGTTAGATAGAACAGAGGCTGTGAAAAGGAAACAAACTCCACTAGATCCGGGGCACAAGTGTATGTTTGGCATATCCCCGATTACACGCGCAATACCTGCACACAGTGTACAGTAGCTGAGAAACGTGGGAGGGGTGTATGGAGTTCTTGGGACCCCACAGTTTGGGGGTTTACTAGGGATTGACCTCAATCACGTGTCAGGTTTTAGGCAGATTGGACTTAGGCTGCAGCACTTTTAAAGAGATTATGTTATTGTAAGAGATTAGGGGAAGTAGATACATTGAAGGGAGCTAATGAGGGGGTTCTCCCTCCCCAGCTGCCAACCTAATTCAGTGCTCACTGTCCCGTTGATAATACACACTACAATAGTATTACTGTGGCATTAGAGGCTTTACAGTGTTGTGGCAGTGAGAGCCACACTGTTGATAGTGGAGTAGAGGTTTGGATCCACCATGCCATTTTGTATGAGCATGTTGCTGCTCTTAATACACATATACAAAGGGGAGAGAGGGAGAGAAAAAAAAAAGAGTTTGTGCGTACAGTAGGGTCTCATTAGGTAATGAGGATGATTATGCTGCATTAGGTGGTGGAGAAAGAGGCAACAGCCACAGGGTGGGAGGGAAAAAAAGAACATGTGTCTGTGATTTGCGGCATAAGCACATACCATTTAATTGACACAAGATCTCTCTGTCTCCTGATTGGTGCGGAGCTGTCCTCTGCATGTCTGCTTGGCTCTGTCTGTCCTTGACTCGGAGGGCAGAGAGACAGATGTGGTGTGAAAGGGGCGGAGTAGGGGAATACAGCGAGTGTGGAAAGGTACTGGGCTGAAAGTCGACCGCTGTTAGAGGTAGAGAACGGAATATTGGACGTGTGTAGAAGTGTTTTGTAGGTCACTCTGTAGCAGCCGTGTAGAAGCAGAAGAAGATGGAAAGGTTTGTCTGAGCGTCCCAGTGACAGATTTAAGTAAGGCCGTGTGACTTGTGTGAAGGAGTCGTAGAGAAGCGACCAGAGAATTACTCAACATAGAGGAGCAGTTGGCTGGATGTGTGAAGACAGGCTTCCCTTTACATGGAGCTGCCCTTTCTAGTCCCCTTCTATAAGTAGGCAGGTATTTTTACCCAGGATAAAGTGCTGACCCAGTCTCAGGTAATTACACTCCTATTGGGCTTTGGCAGAGGCATGTCAGGGCAGTGCTGAGTGCACCTTACACCCCAGCTATGGGTAAACCACACTTATCTCACTATTTACAAGCACGTTTAGAGCCTTGCTCCACATGAAGAGAGAGGGAAGGGCATACCTTGGCAAAGCCAGAAACCCTTTCTCCTGGCAGAGGCCCACTGACGTCCCATTCCCAGTCAGCGAACACGAAAAGGACACACAAAAGCGGTGAAACTATATTCCATAGTTATGCAAAGTAGATTTAAAGTAAAGGGGAAAAAGCATAAAACATAAATACTAACTAAACCAAACTAAAGGATTCTGGCAGTGTTGTGCTTGTGTGTGGTGCATTTCCTGGCACTAATTCAATCCAATAATCCCTAAGAGGGTTAGGCATGTTCTAATCACTTCTAACATAATAATGGTGAATGATCATGAATGATGCATCTTTCTTGGAAGCACTTTTTGAAGAAAATACAGTAGCTCTATTGGCACGTGAGGATCAATTGATCAACAATGTTTTTACACAAAGTTCTGAATGACATAACAATATAATGCCACATGTTTTATGATCCTGTCTAAACATGCAGCACATCAGGGTATTTAAAGTCTGCAGCCTGGCTCAAGGCCAAAAACTTGAGGGGAACTGGGCTGAGTTCAGGCTCAGGCATTTTAAGCTCAAGCTTACTTCTAATATACAGATTACACTACTCAGCAAGCAATACTACGGCTAAATATAGGTTTTTATGGTAAAGTCACAACACTCCACTTAATACATTGTAAAGTGATAACTTTGCCGTCATCTCTCTATAACTCTCTGCTTCTCTAACACACACACACACACGCACACACACCAACAGGTTGTGACTCGCTAGCTTGCTAAGTTTGACAGACAGTTATGGAGCATATAAAAGAAATCAAAAGGCTAAGGCAGAACTTTTTTCACAGTCCTACAGCTGTCAGAGAAATCTGCACTGAGATTCCTTTTGGGCTTCGTTTTTATCATTGTCTAATTCTCACATGAAATTGATTTTTCGGTTGACTGTGATCTTCAAGTTGTTTTTTTTTTATTTCTTTTTTGCCATTGGGCCAGGCTGGGCTCTGGCAATGCCTAAGATGAACTGTTTTACTGGCTTCATACAAATGGAGGTTCAAATCACGATCACTTTGGATCTTTTTTTTTTAAACACCCATTATTTCTTTTGCAAGGGCTGGATTAAAACCAACACAATGAAAGCGCAATCCACCACCACAAAGCAAAGCAATTATATTGGTGTTTCATTTATGATAACCCAACTTGTATTTAATGCTGTTGTCAAGATGTTAGTCCTGTTTCCATACAGCCTTCTAGCAAATGCATTTAGGAAAGAGTCTCCACTGAAGTCCGTGAACACGTGTTTTCAGATATTGTGTGAGAGGAGCAGGAAATCTTTAGACCCTGTTGTCTTTACAAGAGACTTTCTCCAGTTTCTATATATTTTCTCTCCCGTTAAATGCATGTTCTATGGAAACTATGTGCTGTGTTTTGCTAGGCAAAGCAGGGGCTAAGGGAAATGGCTGTGGTCAGACCATAGTCCTTGAAAGAGAAGAGGAGAGCAAAGCAAAAAGAAGGCAGAGAGGGAGAAAAGAAAAAAAAGAAAAAGTAAAGCACTTTCTGAATATGAATCATTTGCCCAAGTACAAGCGCATGCATACACATGCACAAAGATATCCAAATGCACAAATGCTGTTCCAGCTGAGGTGCTGTGTGTAATAATACGCTGGTGGGAATGTGCCACTGCACGTTAATTCTCCCTTCACGCTTGCGTTGAGGAACACAGAGCCTCTAATTGATGCTAAACAAACTGCTGACCCAGACTCAGGATGAAGGTCTGTGACTGATGCACACACAGAAACACACACTTGTACACAAACCATAAAATATACTATATATACCCCAAATTTGCCAGGATTGAACATGCACAACTCCAGCTGAATTCAGAGACTTCCTAAACTGTCACACGCATTTTTGTGTGTTGCATAAGAGGCTTATACTGTAGGTGCAGAGCTCGAAAGTTACCCAGCACATGCACAAGAATGAGAAGGTAATCTACAATGTCCTTGGATTTTTGGAGGTACTTTTGGGAGCATGTGCAATGCATACCTGCAGTAGGAGAACCTTCTGAAGGAAAGCTCCTACTCATCCTTGTTACACACAGATGGAGGCATACAAGCACACGTGCTGGACACCAAAAGAAGCTCTAGGGAGGCACAATGATGCCTTTGTGCCACCAGATTCCCCACGTCCCCTTGCTCCAACACACACATAGATCATCTCAGTTTGGCCTGATGTATGAAGGGCAAGTACATGCATGCTGCGGCGAAAGGAAAAAAGAGGGAAAAAGACAAAGAGTATAGAGAAGTTACAACCCAAACCACTTCTTCTCTTTTCTCACGTTCCCCTTGTCTCTTGTCTTCCGTGCCTTTCCTTCCCTCTCCCTCCCTCTGTTCCCTGCCCCTTTTCTCTCGCTCTCCCCACAGAGGAATCCAGCCACTCCGTTGGGATTGAAGCTCTTTGAAGGTGATCCAGAACGATACTGCTAGCTGCTTGTGCTGCCGCTGCTCTCCTCCCTCTCCTCGCTCCCTTCAGCTTGCCTCTACCCTCCACCCTATGCTCCCACCCCTAAGTCCTCAGGGGGCCTGGATTCTGCTCAGCCGAGAGCAGCCATGCTCCAAATCCAGGCCCGGGCTTAGCACTTCTGCCGCAGGCCTCGCTGGCTGTCTCACTGCAACACAGAGAGAAGGAGAGGTGGGAGGCCTGGGATGAGAGGAATAAGAGGGGAAACAGAAGAAACAAGGGAGGTGTGTGCTCACATTTACGTTTGGCAGACATTAGCAGGACGATGCTGCAAACTCCGCCATGCAGAAATGTATTTAAATGCAGCTCCCTCTTTTTTCCTATCTTCCCTCTTCTGTTCTCTCTCTCCCCTCCGTAACTGTTTATTTTCCCTTGCATTTCACCCTTACACTCCCTCTCTTTTTCCATCCGACTTCCCCTCTCTTCCCTTCATCCCAAGGGCAAGCTCTTTACAGACTCGTCAGACTGGTTTCTTTGGCACACCACAAGCACACAAACGCGCACACAGGTGCCAACATACACTCAGATACATACCTTTTCACTTTAACAGAGGGTCTTTCACTCAGTGTCTCTGAGTCAAGCAGGAAAAGTCAGAAAATGGCAACAGGAAGAAAAATAAGAGACAGATACAGACAGGGAGAGAAGTGGAAGGATGCACATTCCTTTGGCGAGGCTCGCTTGGGAATGCGGGAGATGCGTTGCTGGCTGTTTGCTTCATTATTCCCAAGCCATAAAGGTTGGCAAGTGTGAATACTGTAGATTTTTATCAACTACAGTAATCTATGTCCAAGGCCGTGATGTGGAGTGGCTGAGCAGCTCAGCAGGTAGATGTCTACATATCAATACATACAGTATCACACATTTATACAAACGTGTACACGAGCACATTTACACAGTCAGACATAAATGTTTATTACTTTCATTTTGACCAGACAGGTTATGAACAAACCTGTGCTTCTGTTTCATTCTTCCTGACCACCAGTGACGCTGTATAAGTCCTGAATTTCCATCACACACACGTGCACCAGGTTGACTTCTCGCCTCATTGCAGTGGCTATGTCATGTTGCTTGGTCGCTGCTTGGTTGCTGTTTCTGAATTGCGGTTTTACTCCATTCAACTGTCTGTTATAAAATTTGGTTTTGTAGCTGAGTGTAATTCGTTCTGAAGTTGCTGGAACTGCAGTTTCTTACACTCAGTTGTCCTGAGATTAATTTGATTTCGTAGCAGCGTATTTTCACTCTGCAGCTACTTTGCTTGGCTTACGGCTTTACACCTGCTGGGGTTTTTCTTGTCTCGGTGGGTATTTACATCAGGTTTTAATTGTGTTATCACCATGCAAAACGGTCCAATCCCAACAATTTTACTGACCTTCTGATGATGGCAAGGAAGTTGTTCCACTGCATCCTGGCGTGATAATGATACACGTTCCCCTGCCGTTTCAGAGAGGCTTTTTGCTGACTGGGAGGCGGGAGAAACGTAGATAAGGAAAGGAATCCCCCCCTCCTATTAGCAACAGGTTTTAAGGGGTCGAGGAGAGGATCCCTCAAGGATTCTGACTCAGACAATTCCACTGCCTATTACACCGGCAATCTCACGGCTTGGTGTGAAATAGAAGTGTAACAATTCTCCAAATCAACAGTTCAAATCAGACCTCAATTTTCTGCCACAGTTTGATGTCAGTCACACTGGGCCATGGGCAGTTTCTTAGTTCGGCCTTTGAGGAACAAGCATATCAGCTTTGAGTGATTCTGTTGGGGCTCTCTCTTTCTCCCCAAATATTACAAAAATGCACAAAGATTTTTGGATATCTGAATGATCCAACCTGCTCCAACCCAGGTTTCAGGCAATAACACAGTATTTCACATGAGCCACCAAATCCACTCAGTCTCTGCATTAGACCCAGAGGCTGTATGATGGGCACTTCTTTGACTTGTCTCAGAGCAATACGTCAGTGTTGCTCTCAGAGCAATACATTTGCTGGGTATTGAAATTCTGATGGGTTACCCATCTTTTCTCCCAAAGAGACTTCCAGGGTCCCACATTAAACACCCTATTACTTTGACATCTTTTCCGTCCTAATAGCTGGATGAGCAGCTGCTTTCTGTTTCTGACCTTGTATGTCCTTTTCTGCCTCTGGGAACATATGTTGAATCTGTAGGTTGAGTTCTGAAAGTCTGATGCATTGTTGTTTGTTAAAGAAGCACCAGAAAGGTTAGAACGTGTCAAAACAGAGGCTATTCAAGAACATAGGCTGTTCATACCACATCTCAGACTCATAGTCTTAAAGTACTTTGAGGTAAAACAAAAACTAAGTGGACATGAAAAGTCACTAATAAATCCATCAAACCAAGTACAATTAAGACGAGAAACTCCGTTTAAATCCAGGAGGCACAGATATGCATTGTTTTGTTTGCTGCACATTGAATTAGTTCCAGTGGCACGGCAGAAACATTTGCTCCCTGTAAAAGCCCCCGGCCAAACTGCTGCGTTATTCACACATAGGCTCCTTTGGACTTTACCTGAGCTTAGTACTAGGGGGCATGTGGGAAAAGGTGGTTTTTGGACCATCTGACTCAGACATTTGCGTTCCTACATGCAGCTCCTCCAGGACACGTCTGAAAAGGTTCAGGGTTACAGTGCATGTCTGAAAAACCATTTAGGCACTGAAGTCCTGTGCAGTTTACACCTGTGAACTCACAGACACTTTTTTGGAGCTATTTAACGTTTCATTCAAAAAAAAAAAGCAAAACAAGACACGGATGATGTTTTTTATTATGAATCAGTGCCATCCATCAATTCAATATCTGTAATTGCATATCCTGTGTTGGGTCGCTGAGGGGCTGGAGTCTGTCCCAGCTGTGACAGTGCAGAGGCAGAGTACTCCCTGAACAGATCACTAGTCTATATCAGGGCCAACACAGACAGACATACAACCACTCACACTCACATCCATGGGCAATTTAGGGTCATCAATTAACCTAAATTTCCCAAACTAAAATTTGGAGGAAACCAGAGAAATCGCACACAAGTGAGAAGATGCAAACTCCACACAGCCGGCCAGGGGCATGAACCTGCAACCTTCTGATTTATTGCCAAAGCTACAAAAATAAAAAGTTATCCTTTACATTTAACAGCCAATCAGCAACTTTACAAACCCTTTCTTTATTTTCTGCATCCCTCAGTTATTTTCTCCTTCAACTGAAATTCTTCCAGTTCTGTTACTTTCATCTTAATCACCTTTTTCTGGCTTCTCCCTGTTCCGGCCCTTCAACGTCACCAGGGTCAGCAGTGGTGTGTATGCTGCGTGTGCCACAGTGGGACTGCTGCTGAAGGTGTGTGCCTTTGTGTGTGTGTGAGGAGCGAGCTATCTATAGCCTGTGTATCCCTGGGGATTTGAGTCTTAAACTCCATATTCATGACACATCACTGTGGGGATTAGAAGGGCATCATCAGATAGAGGGGCTTACGTCAGCGGGCACACACACACACACACACACACACCCTCAAACACAGAAAATAACTCAGACGCACACACTCAGCAGCAGTCTCACCCTGGAAAGCACAGTATATACACTTTCCAGGACGTTCTTTACTTCTTTCTGAAGGAAGTGTCTTTCTTTAATAAATGCACATTAATAAGCAAATCATAAGGAATGCTAAAGCAGAGCGGCCAGGTAGACTGCTTTGTATAATCAGCCCCTTTAGTGTAAATTTGACAAGTAATTATTTGCCTATTTGAAACTAACCAGTGTTAATCTAGCCCTGCCGATTCAAACACACTGAGTAGGACAGGAGAATGTATTTTGTTGAGTTAAGAGCAAATCAAAATGTGTGAGGTGGAGGTGGGGAGTGTGCAGGGGGTTGATTTAGGCCAAACCACGTGGAAACTGATCTGCAACAGAGATGATGGGGGAGGGAGGTGTTAGCACGGGCAGCATGGATCTGTGTTGTGATTCTTTCTTCATGGCTGCATGTGCCTCCATGTGAGTGTGCGCGTGTGTGTGTGTGTATGTGTGTGTATATGTGTGTGTGTGTATGTGCTGTTATCTCCTCTGGTCCACAGCAGCAGGAGCGTAAGAGGAGGAAGCACAGCTCTTCCTTCCTGTGCCTTTCACACTGTCACAACACACATAAGTCATAAAAGCCTGTAGCTCTGCCCAACACATATAGAAAGAGAGCAAAGGGGGTCAGAGCTTGTGAGCGCTGAACATGTGTGCGTGGTTTTCTGCTAAGAGGGACGCAGTGAGAAATTGAGGGCAAGATATGAGAAACAGCTGAGGTGAGTGAGGAGGAAAGGTGGCCTTGTGGCGGTAGAGGGTACTGGGACAGTGGATGTTCAGTAAAGGTTTGTACCCTCCACGGGGGACCTGTGGAAGGACACCTTTCTACCCTAAATTCTGCACCTGGCATTGGGCTCTGGCAGGCAGCCATTCCCCTGCTTCCCCATCTCACCCTGCACTATCCAGCCACTGCTAAACAGCACCTTAGCTTCCCTCAGTCCCCCCTCACTCTCAGCCCCAGAGTTGTGAATAGTGTCATTATTTACAGGCTGGAACACAGTGTCATGACAGGAAGGCCCACTGAAAAATCGGAATAATTAACTATTGGTATTTGTGAGCAATTTGCAATTTCTAGTGTGAAAATCCATAAAAATGTGCTTGTGCAAATTATCTTTTTATGGAAATTATTCTCAGTTTGATCCAATTACAAGCTGTTTCTCCGACTATAAGACTAACACATCATCATCAAAGAGAACTGGTGAAAGAAGAATTGCCTCAATTACCAGGTGTTAAAACTAGCTTGTATGCTGAAATATTTTGAAGCAGAGAACTATTTCATCCACATGGAGCTTATTATTATAAAGATACTGGTTACTCTTAATTCAGGGTGTCTACTGAAATTTCAGGGCAATTTATTAAATTTGTGCTCCTTATTTTTTGTATCACGTTATGGCAAAGAGTAGGCAAGGCAAAGGCAAGGCTCATTAACCAAAAATTGTAGACAAGGCTGTGTCAGGAAACTGGAGAAAACCCGCCCAAACATAGGAAGACGATTCAAACTTTTCAGATTTTTTGACAAAGCTGCAAAAATAAGAAGTGATCTTTTAAATTTAAGAGTCAATCAGCAGCTTTACAAACTCGCTCTTAATTTTCAACTGAAATTCTAAAAAAACTTTCTGTTCTAAAGTCAGCTTGTAACTTACAGACTATGTTTACATTAATTTCAGAAATGACTATTAACTAAATGACATTTCACATGCAAATTATCCTTTTTATTATGTGTGACCATACTGAATATATCAGACTTTGCATCCCCTGATCTACAGCTCATTAGCTGGCCAAAAAAAAAACAGTACATTTGCATTTATTACTATGTTTGACAATATGTAAAACTCAGAGTAGTTTAGCTTTAAAATGTATGTGATTATTTAAAAGTAATCAACCTTTTCTTTTGGTACATTCCAGGTATATTCAGACTGCACTGAAACAGTTACAACAGGTTCCAACCGCAGTCATGATGCCAAAATTACACACAATACTGTAAAAAGGTATGATTCACCACTCCAAAAAATTTAAAGTTTAAGTTTAGTTTAAAATAAGAATTTCTTTGCTTATAACGTTTTTGGTTGATAAAAATGGCTGCATGTTCTCCCCCGTGCTTGCATGGGTTTTCTATGGGTACTCCAACTTCCTCCCACAGTCCAAAGACGTGCGTGTCGGGTTAACCGGTGACTCTAAATTGGTGTGAATGTGAGTGGGAATGGTTGTCTGTCTGTGTATGTCTCTCTCTGACATGGACTGGTGTCCTTCCAAGGGTCTACCCTGCCCATTGCCTAATGGTAGCTGAGATAGGCTCCAGCCTCTCCACAAGCCCACGCAGGATAAGTGGTTACAGATAATGGATCGATAGATGGATGAAAATTACTTTTACTTGGAAAAATTATATTTTAGATAATGAATAATTGGAGATCTGAAAATCCTAAACCTGTATGATGGGAACTGCATTTGTCCATGATGTACTCCACCTGTCACCCAATGACAGCTGGGATAGGCTCCAGCATCCTGGGACCCTGACCAGGATAAGCAGTTAATATATGGAATAGATGGATGGATAGATGGATGGGTGGACTTTTCAGGAACTACTTGATCCCAAAGTCTACAATCAGACTTAAAAAGGTTAAGTGACCCACTATGGTTGTATCACTCCACTCCAATTTCTGGAGATGCACCAGGAGTGGATCTTGTGGCTGTGTAGAAACTAACGCTTTACTCCACAGAATTAATGTTTATTGGTGACAGCAGAAAAAACTTGACCGGTGGAAAGTAACGGTCAGTTCTTGCTCTCAGCTAAATGTGTTGTGCAATGCCATTTGCAAAAAAGCATCAGTTCTGATGCATTTTGACAGACTTTAGGGAGCGATGCAGAGAAATGACTTTCCACATTGACATACTGATTGATGCATCAGAAACATCCTACACAGTTAAGCAGATCTGTGAAGGAGATCAACAAGCCAAACACTAAAGAAAGGACTGAACTTTAACACCTTCATTTTAGCTGATGCCCGTCCATTAAATGTGCCAGTATTGAAATCCCTAATATAAATTAGTTGTTTTAACTTTACATACTTGTAAAATAAATTAAAATACACAATAGTAAAAAATCACTGGCCGCTTTATTAGGTACACCTATGCAATCCAATAAAGAAACTCTGGCATGGATTCTACTTTTAAAATGATATAATTTCTCAGTTTTTAAGTGTCAGAAAGGTGGTAATTCAACTCTGTGTTTATTAATGAGTAATAGTGGGTGGTGGAGTAATGCTGGAATGCTTTGTTTTAGTTAATTCATTTTAAATAGGCTGGCAAAAACATTAGAACTATCTCTTTATAGCTAAACAATTTCAACTTAAAAACTGTAAAATGATTCCTTGTAAAGTAGGATTCACTGCAGAGCCGCTGTATTGGATTACATTAAATTGTACAGGTGTACCTCAAAAAAGTGGCCAGTGGGTGTGTGTACTCATTTACCATAGAGTACTGAAGTGGGAACTGTGCCAAACCAACACTTCATTTCAATTTCAAATAGGAGGCCTGACTTTGACCTTTCAGCACAAAACTGGTTATAGACTCAATCTCAGCCTCCCTGTCTCTCCTCACCAGTTATGTTGCTTGTCCACACACACTCCTCGCCTCCATCTCACACATAATTTCAACCTGTACTTTGTTTTTCTTTCCCTTTCATTTCTGCATATGCTTACGCCTCATATTCTGATTTCCTAAGTAACTGTAAGTGACTTGGACAGCTCATCCTCGGTTACTTCCTGTGGCCTTTGAGCAGTGCTTCCTGTCACTGTGCATTCTGTGGAATGCCACCTTTTATCATTATGGGACATTGACACATCTGTTGCATAAAAACGCAAGAATTTGTCTGTACTGTTAAACTGTCATCACTGATTGTGTGAAAAAGAGAAATGCAAGTAGGAGGTAAGGTGAGAAAAGGGTGTGGGCAGAGCAATGCATATGCATCCAGTAAGGACATGTTTAACAAATATTTACATATTTTTTAAAAATTTTGGAGATTTTGTCTTTGTAAAATGATGACCAGAAATGATTCCAAAGATCACTGCGGGTATACATATAGGAAAAATGTGTTTGTTTAAGGGCGTGGCAGTGACATAACTAGTGACATAAGAGCATCTGTAGTATCAGAAATGAGATTTACAATCGTTTCTCACTCAATCATGATCCGAATATGGCAGTTACACAACACTGGTGATGGGGAGGGTTGTACTCTAAGTCACAGGAAGGCAATGTGGCGTAAAAAAAAAAAAAAGAAACTAAAACCTACATGAAAGAAAGAGAAGAGATGGAGAAAATGAGTGGGAGGAAAGTAAATGTAGAGGGGGTGCACAGCCGAGTCTTCCAAAAACCTGTCGAGGTATTTCCTTCTGCAAACACAAAATTTGTGGGGCTGTACGGCAGAGGCATGTCGACACCCCATACACATGAAACTTAACATATTACGCTAAAAATACACAGCAACGGTCAACAGTACAACTTTGATTTAGCGCATTCTTTGGCTGGGTAGGTATCCAGCCAACTCCTTTTCCTGTGCAGCAGTCTCTGCCATCCACAGCTGTACAAAAGCACACACACATACACACACCAAGTTAATGAGCCATTCAATACCCCCACAAGCTCTAGACTTTTTGAGCCTCCTCATCTGAGTCCAAGTCCCTCAGTATCTGAAGCCTTTAACACGCCCACTCCAGATACACTCGGTCATGCATAAACACATGCAAACATAATTTCATTCTTTTGGTCAACGTCTCGTCACTCCTAATTCTACCATTCATGCGCCCATATGCTCTCACACAAATATGTACACACCTACGCACACAGACACACACTATTTCCCAGTGCTCTCCTACACCAGCTGTAGTCCACCAAATGTGTTTACATATTCTGCTGAAGCAAAACGGAGAGAGAGAGAGAGAGCGAGAGCGGACTGGATGGATGGACCAAGGCTGTTTTTCTAAAGGGGCTTTCCTGTTCTCACAGGAAATGGTAGAGAAGGGGGAAACCAGGAGCAGCAAAGGCAAAAGCAAAATACACGAAACAACAAAACAAATCATATGAGAATGAGATGAAGAGAGTGAGAAGGACAAAGCAGAAATGGAAGCCACAAAATCCTCTCATCTGTCGCCTCCTTAAAACACACTCCCCGCTGTTAGTTGGATCATAGATTAGACTATTATGCAAACCTGCAGGGTGTTATAATAAGCAGTAAAGCCTTTTGCATTTGACTTTGCCACTTGTGGTTGTTGACTCAGTATAAATCTTGGTCTGCACTGAGGCCTCTTTGTGGCAAATGTCTTGACCTTCGCTTTCATTTGGGTTTTTTTGTGCACCTACACTAACTAATTACTGTGCATACACTTGGTGTCAGATCAGCAGAAGAGCTACTACCACTCCACTCTCTCTCCTCATGAAGCTTAGTTTATATTCACCAAACTCACACCACTTTTGATATGACAGCTACTGATGCGAGGTTCATGTTGGATTCATTTTGGATGGCGGTGCATCGTTTTGTAACTTGGGGAACACGGAGCTTCAGTAAAGTAGTTCTAGTCCTTCAACCTTCCTTCCACTGTCGAGCTAACAATTATTTGTACTTTCCGTTCACTGAATGCACTTTCTTTACCTTGACAGACACAAGCTGACTGTTGTAAGGTCCCTCCCCATTCCAAGACCACATGTTTCAGAACTCTTAGTTAAGTGCTATTGGAACCATTTATTTATTTATTTTTTCACTTCATGCAATTACTGACACTAGAGCAAAATTCCATAATTCCCCTTCCAGTGCATAATAGATGTCAACCACTGATACTGTGATTCTACCTTTACACCACCTTTGTGAGTGTAATATGCTTTGAATGCACTAGTGTTTCCTAACCCTCTTCTCTCCTTCTCTACCTTTCTCCCCTCCCTCCTTGTCTAGGCTGGATTATGTGCTGTGTTATCAAACAATGTTTGGACAGGAATTAAGCAAAACACTGCAAAACAATACCTATCTATAAATTAATCACTTTTATGGACCTTAAACACACCACACACAAACTGTAGTACAATAAAACCTGTAGCAATAACAATTATTGACTATTTGCTAAGTTTACTTATGGCTACGGTTAGATTTTCTGATGATTATTTTACAGGGTGGTGTACGGTTGCTCTTTCATAGCAGAGTAACTTTATTTTTACTGCAGCACAAATTGCTGAAAACGTTAATGTTGGCTGTGATTGGCTGCCACTGAGAGCACGTGGAATAGCCATGTGTGCAGCAGAACTGGGCAACAGGGGGATGGAAAATGGTGGCCTTGTCCGATGAATCAAATTTTCTTTTACACCAACAAGAAAGCTGGGCGAGTGTGCATTTTTTTACCTGGAAGTGATGTCATCAGAATGCAAAATGGAAGCCAGCTTCATGTGTTGGTGCCAGATACCAGAAGAAACCTTAACAAGTTTTGTGGAATCCATGACTTGACAGGTCAGAGCTGTTTTGGCAAAATCAAAATTGGGGTGTCACATCTAACTCCTCTAACACTTCTGAACTTGCAATTACAAGAGTGTCCTTTTATAAAAATCTATTTTATCATACTAAAGCATCCAACAATACAAATGCCCTTCATTAAAGATTGTAGTGCACAGTGACACCAATGTGAATTTATGTACAGTCGATTTGGAAAAGAATCACCTGCTTCGAAGTTTCCATCATTTGTTTTTTTTCACAAACTGGATTCATGGTCCTTTTTATTTTTATTTTTTAAAAACTGGTCTTATCAAAGTAGTCTGAAAATAAGAAATATATTTATTGCTTTATATTCATGCATTCACACACCAGTGATGGCAGCTGTCATGTCAGGCCCTCACATGACCCACGGCTAACCCCAGGGCTATTGGACATCCTCTCTACCCACTGAGCAAAAGCCTCTATTAACACTTCTGCATTCAAATGTTGTTGGATAACACATCATATGTACACGATTGTGGCAAATACACATTCGCAAGGACGTGAGAAGGAATCTTCTTCCTTTCCACCTGTTCCTTCTATCTTCTTTCCTCAGGCACTGGCTCTGGACTGCTTCACGTGTGTAGTTTTTTCCTTTGAGCTATCCACTTCTTACTGGAAGGCACTCCTCCTTTCTCCCCATTTCTATAGCCTCCTCCAATAGTTCCACATTCCTCATCTATAACTCTTCGGCAATATTTTCCTGTTTTCTCCTCCCTTTCCCCCTCCTCTGTTCTCTGTATGTATAGAGTGCAGGGTCTCTCAGCAGCTTGTTTGAGCTGTGATAGGTTTAAAGGGAGAAAGGGGGGGTAAATATTGTTACTCAGTGGAGCTGGGCACACACTGTTCTGACACTGCAGAGTGAAAAAAAAATACAATTGCACACATGCCCGGATCAGGGAAAGTAAGAGAGCGAGGTGGTGAGAGAGGGATGCGACATATAATTGTGCTCTAATGAAACATAAACAGTGCAGTCTGAGGGAGTGTGTCTGGGCAGGGCCCCCGGCTGGCCTAAAGGCTCTGCACTCCTAGGCTCTTAATTATGCCTGAGGAGGTCAGTCACGCCTCCTCTAACCTGCCACCAAATACTCTAAGTATTGTAAATATTATCTGTGTGTTTGTGCGTCTCTCTGCCACTCCGTATGTTTATGTGTGCTGCCTGCGTCAAAGCAAAATACAGAGAATGTCGACTTTGCGGGAACTGACTGCTCCAAATGTTCACCTGAGCATCTTTGTTCCCCGGTGCACCATGACAAAGCTACCAATAGATTTACACCTGTCTTTTTTACGCTTAGCCGTGGTCGCATACACCTGTCTGTTTTAAAGCCTTGTACTTTTCTTTCTCTGCAGTCTTTGAAGGAATAGAACAGCTGTCGCATACATGTGTTTCTGTGTTCACAGGAATATGTCATCAATAAAGTGACTGTCCTTTTGTTTTCTAAGCCGCTCGTGTGTGTCCTGCTCTTCTGGGGTCACAGATTGTCTAACACGACCTCAACATTTTTGAAAATATGCATGTTATGTTCGCAAACATGAATCCAGAAATGTATGTTTTAGTTTCTCCTGTAACATTGTGCTGTTTATTTGAGACTAGTGTGTGTCCATACAGAGTGCATGTGTGGGAATGTGACTTGCGGCCAAGCAAGGTTTAACTAACAGGGTATTCCCAGCCAAACAGTCTGGCCACAAAACCCAGACTAACTAACCTCAGTGTCTGGGTGGCTGGTCTGCACCTCGCCGTCAAAGTTCTAATCAGCCAGCACATTACACACTATTATGCTTAGAGCAAGGGAGGGAGCGGGTGAGAGTAAAAGCAAGGGAAGTATCGGAAAAGCAAACAAAAAAAAGAAAAGAAATACAGTGTTGTAATTGCCTCATACTTGTTAGTTTTGTTTTACTTGTCTTATTTTATTTATATGACATATAACAACAAAAACCGTGACACAGGGAAAGTAGAAAAAGGAAATAAATGAGAGCGTTGTAAAACACCTGTTTTTTGTGGCTTCACTTTCTCACACTCCTTCTCTCTCCTGTAGTTCTGCTCTTTTTCCCCCTGTGAACAGACAGGTGAGGGAGGACACAAGGACCTAGAAGCTGTGACCTTTGGCCTCGCATCTTTAACCTTTGATCAGCTGGGCTGCTCCGGGTGGTCAAGTGAGATGACCCGACCTAAACCCAAAGAGTGAACCCACGTGAGTGTCAGTTGTTATCTGACCGACAGAGTATGCAACAAGCACCAGCGTGAGCGGCTTTTCATTTTTGACTTTACTGCCTCAACTTGACTCCCCTTTTTGTACAGTGTAAAATAACTACAGTGGAGTCAAATATTGTGGTGTTAGAATAAAGTAGTCTAACATGAAAATATCTCAGTTAAATAATTTATATGCATCTACCTAAAGTAGTTGGGTTAATGTATTTAGTTACTTTCCACCACTAGGGATGGAGACGTAAACAAGCCTACACAACACACAAGCTAAAAAAGTGTGCAAAATGCCTCCTCTACATCTCTAATTGCATGTTTTCTCCCCACATACCTGTAATTACGCTCTGCCTACCACTCATCTCTCTCTCTGAGGCAACACTTGCGCTAACCATAATGAAGCCTGGCTCTAATGATTTACAACTGCTTAGCATTAACACATACAGCAACAGCTACAGACATTACCGGTGACAGTGAAATTATATCTTTATCAAGGCAATTGAAATGATATGAGATTAAGAAAAACATACAGTATATTCAGAGATGTTAGGCAACACCTTAGTCCTCCACTTAAGTGTGTACAGAGCTGAACATTTTTAAATATTGAGAGAAATCAGTTGTGTTAGGCAACAGAGTTATGCCAGCACTGGTATAATTGCAAAGCTCTTTACCTCAGACTGACAAATATGTAATGCAAAAGTGTTTGTCCTGTGATTTATTTACATTTGTCCTGAGTGACTGCATGTGCCTCCCAAGGACAGAACTTCAAGCAGAGAAACTGTGCATACGTGGACTCATTTGCATAAGTAGGCCATTGGTTCCTAATGGAGGCGTTTTGTTCAGGCGTTAACAAGGTGTCTCACTGGGGCTCTCGTTCATTCTCTCGTTCATTCGTTCCTTCCTGTCGTCCGCTGACTCTGACGTCCAGGCAATCAGCGCTGCGTTTGGGCTCTCTCTTTGTGTGATTTACGAGCTCCCAGATTCATTTAAAAGCCATTGTTCTCCTCTGACGGATACCACGGCCCCCTCCGCTTCCACACTTTCACTTGCAGACCGCACACACACACACACACACACGTTTTTACACAGCCGCCGCTTACTTTATCTCTCACTCACTCACCCACTTGCTCAATCACTCAACACATACACACATAGTGCCCATCTATCATGGAGCGATGCAGGGAGAGATTGTTATCCCGGTAACCGTATTAACCCACAGATCCCCAACAGTGGTTGATCCGGCAGTGAATTAAGACACAGGACAGAAAGGGAAAGAGCAGGGATGATGGAGAGGAAGGGGGAGAAAAATTAGGAACAGAAATAAAAAGAAAACCAATATGTGATACATTTGTTCTCATTCATATTTTTATTCATATCTGCCACATGCTGCCTCCTTCCACAAAGTGAAGGAGATGGAAAGATGGCCAAAGCCTCCCGTGCCTCCTCTCCTCTCTTGTTTTGCTGTGGAAGACTGTCTGTCAGCGAGGCTGTCTGTAAATACATCAGGACACACCTGCGCTTGATTAAGTGTGTTTAGACTGCAGATGGAAGGAGGAGGGGAGGAGGGGTGGGGGGCAATTTAGAGAGCAGAGGTTTTATGAGAGCAATCATCTCCAATAAGGCCTGCTTGGGAATCTCAAGCCCCCGCCCTGCACACACACACTGTGCCTAATGTACACCGCACACACACACACACTTACACCTTCTCCCTCTTGCATAAAGATCCTCTGCATTCATTCTGGGGTTTAATAAGAGCCAACTACATTTTAATCTCATTCCTCATAAGTGGACAACTTGTATTAATTCTTCGAGATGAGGACAAGTTGGCCTCCCACAAAGTAGGCTGTATTGAGTTACAGCCTCCGCTCTGCGTTTGTGTGGGAGATTAACTTCTCTCCCTGAGTTCATATTTTCATCTGGGCCTGAATAAGGCCAGAGGGAGGGTGTTGCAGGAAGAAAAAACAGAGAGGGGGGTGGGGGTAGGCTTGGAAAAGACATCGTGTTGTTACATCACTTAAGTCATATGAGCACAAGAGAATCCACACAAACACTAAGCAACTAAGTTACTTTATATGAGAAGTGAAAAGATGGTATCAAACGGTTACGTGGTCCAAGCACACACACCTCCATCCTCTGTGATGAAGGAGTGAAGAGATGAACAGATGGATGAGGGAAGAAAAGCGTGTCACTCCTCTCTACATATTTTACCTTTTCACTTTTCACTGGAGTGCTAACACCTACTCTGCAGTTTAGTCTGAAAGTTAAAGCTTCCCTGTGGAGTTTGAGCTCGCTAGTCCAGTGAAGCTGTTATGTCTATGAGTGAGGCCCCATTTTGGTAATCTTGTGCAACGGACACCAAGGACATGTTTGTGCATGTGACACATTTCACAGTTATTGGTGTCACAATATTCCACTGATGAGCCAGAATCTGCTGTAGGCAGTAAAAAAGAAGGGTGCACGCTGGCAAAGATCTATGTAAACAAAAGACTTTTAAAAACATGCTTTGCAAAAGTTTACCACGAAAGAGATTAACTCAACATGTGTTTAGACTATAAGAATATAAGCAGCCTCTGTAAAAATGTCTCAACTTACGCTTTGTTAGATTTGTAATATAGTGTAATTTGTTCATATTTTTAGGTAAATGTGTGTAGAAGAAATCACACGAAAACAAAATCTTGCGTCTGTCTATTGAAAACAATTGTGCAAACTTTGTTCCTTCAACTACAGTAAAGAGACTGTGCTTGACTCCTGGAGCTTTAACCGTGTGTGTCAGCTAAAGTGTGTCGGGAATACTGCCGGCAAATATCCCGTAAGCACAGGCCATAGTCACACTGGTTTCAGGGTAAGTGGGATGTTGACAGCTTTTTGGACAGCTCACGCTCTGCTCTGACAGGCCAAGAGTTATTATCCAACCTGAGACAGCCCAATGGCACTGCTCAGACCCTCGAACGTGCTTGGTTTCAAACGTGTGTGTGTGCTTGTGCAAGTGTGTGTTTGAACGCGGGCTGAAAAGGGCACAGAGTCATCCAGTAGATTTACAGTGTCAGTAAGCAGCTGCGTTTTTCAGTGTTGGCCTGAGGCTTTTCAGTGCCATCCAGCCTCTGATTATAAAGCGTGCGCTCCTCCTCTGCATTCTCTTCTTCTCATCCCCTTCTCCCTCAGACATCGGCAGAAACCAAGACTTGTCTTACCTGGGACTCGTGTGTCTGGACGAGCAATATTCGGTTCAACATACGGTTTAACAAACAAAAACTAACACTTATTTGACCCAACACACCCTCACACACATACAATATACGCTATGATTTGTTATTTGTATGTGTGGTACATTACGACTGCCAGTGACGTCCAACACCCCCTGGACGGCTGTCGGAACTCTCACTGCAGGTGTCCAAGCTTGCTTGATCTGAAAAGATTACAGGGTGAAGAGGGTCTGATAAGTACAGAGTGAGTGAGTCTAGTTATGTGTGTGTGTGTGTGTGTATGTGAGTGAGACTCACTACATTAAATGTGTGTCACATGTGTGTATTCTCTTCTGTGTCTTTGACGTTTTCATTGTTTCTGTGTGTGTGGTGGAGGGTGGGATGAATTAATGGAATATAACGACTCGTCACCTCATGCTTCCTAAACATAAACAAAAGAGACAAAAAATACCTCTCCCCATCACAATGCAGCTCCATCATGTGCATCTAAAACAAATTTTTATTAATATGCAATACATGCCACTATATAATACTGACAGAAGGTTGACATATTGGGTATTAGTGTCAATTTGTCCCTTTATACAGACTATTTGTATGTGTAGTAGGTGTAAAACCCACCTGTCCACCGGGCAGCTGTGCCGTGGTGTAACTGGGTGCTGATAGCATAAAATGTTTATTCCACTGCAGCATTCATTGAGAATCACCTACTGTAAGTGCAAACTGTGCAATATATTTGTTTATTTATGTGTATGGGAAAATTTTTATCGAATAGAAATCTTAAGCAGCTATTCCACCACTGGATGCATTATCCATAAAAACATTTTCTTAAAGACTTTATACAGCAATGTATGACATATGAAATAACGTGACATGTGAAAGGGGTCACTCACAGTGACAAATGCAGCAAACAGTTAAAAACTGGGTTTGGTCTTAGAGGTTGAAAATAAAAAGTAATTGTTTTTAATGTAAACATGTAAAGCATGTGTAAGTATATATGTATGCAGAGTGCAGTTTTACTAACAGCAGGGTGTCTCTCTGTGCTCACCCAGCTCTGGGTTCCCTTCCCCCAAGCTAATGGCTAAGTAAACAGCCCCATGTCTGCCTTACTGTGGGAACAGTCAGAGATCTGGGAGTGTGTGTGTGTGTGTGTGTGTGTGTGTGTGTGTTGCTCTGCACACCGCTGCACTTGTGCTGGTCACAGTGTCACAGCCTGCGAGCTGCATGACTCCAGTGGGCTGACAGACAGCAGTGTGACAGGGCTACAACAGTGTGGGTGCAGCTGCCCATTACGACATGCACTTAACTGACCAACTTACTCTAGCCGCTTTTTTACATTCACTGGAATCCAAACGTTCTCCTGACTTTGTCTGGAGGGGGATTATGTGAGAACGCAAATGTCTGAAAGAAATGGTTCTGACTTTCTCTTATCCCATTCAATGAATCCACTTTTTTAGATTCACGGCTTTTCGCAAGTTTTTATCGTGTTTTCCCTCCTGTGCACGCTGATCCTGCACTTGAATCACGGCAGGTTTTTACCATTAAAACGCTTCTGACTTGAACAATTTCCTGCTGTGTGAACTCTGGACAATGTCTGAAACTAATTTCACCTGACAGTGTCCGCAGTTTGTATGTGAAACAGGCTTCTGAAAATATCAGCTTTCTCGGCTACTCTGAGAACAGAGTTTACACACACTTAAGTGACCTGGCTAAATGTACAGAATGAAATCCCAGCCCATGGTCCAGGGGTGTCTCTTTAAGTGAGACATTCAGCCTTAGCTCCCTCGGCACTGGCTGTGGAGGTCCACCTCTCCCTCTGGGGGGGCAGGTTCAATGCAGAGATCAAATTTCATTGTAACATGTAGAAATATGCTCAGTGATGACAATGACAGCTTCGCCCTAGACCAGCTACAGGCAAATTATTTAACACTCTGTGAGACATAATTTTTGCTTATCAAGGGAATTCCTTTTACACCTAGCTTTCATTCATCACTTCAGGGTTATTATCATTAACTAACAATTTTGTCGTCCCTCATTTTCTGGTGCTGTTTCATTTCATTCCGTGACAGTAAACATTTTACTAACTCCTGAAGAATTCTGTCTATGTACCTGCTCCACTGTGTCTTTCACCTGTGTGTCGTTTGTGCTGAACAGGAAGTGAACAGTGATGTAACGGCAGAATCCAGTGATGTGTTACTGCAAAATAAAGTTTTCCAATCAGACGACGTCATAAGTTTGATCAAACATCAACCATACAGAGAGATACACTTTTCACGTCACCTTAATATGCTGTGAATCAGAGAGAGAGAGACAGGGACAGAGAGAGAGAAGTAGGCCATGACTCTGAATGGTGGCAGTGTCATGTCTTTGATGTCACTTTGTGTCCAGATCCCACACGCCTGACTGGACAGCTCCAAACAAACCGGCCAGAGCCCAGTTCAACACTTTCAGCACGCAAAGACAGAGAAAACCTCAGAGACACAAGCTGGTGCATTTCCCTCATCTTTTTAAACACACTGAACAAAATTCTTTTAGTAACACTGTCCTAAAAACGTGTCTCTCTACCCCTGTATCACAAGCTCAAATGTTGATTTACTTATTAAAATGTATTAATAAACTGCAACTTTCACTGGATCTTTCATACTAACATGTTCTTGCTTCAATGATAATAAATACATCAAATCTAATGTGGCACCATGTTGTGCGTTTGCCTTCCCTAAGCGTTTAGCTTGAAGCCGGTCTAAATCCACAGTGTTCCTCTTTAACACATGCACATACTGTGTATTACTTGTATATGTTGTTAAAGAGGAAAAAACAAACTGAGTGTAATTACCTCTAGAGATTTCTCGCTCAAACGTGTGCACACAAACACCTCCAGATACGCACGATGAAGGCCTCTCTGGGAATGATGTTTACAAATGTAGTTCCCAAGTGCCTGGGCATACTGGGATAATAATACGTAAACAAAAGTGTAGTCTGCAGGGATATTACACAGACATAACACACATGCAGATGCACTTTAATGCATGCATGCATGCAAGGCACAATATGCATGCGGGCCTCACACACACACACACACACACACACACACACACACACACACACACACACACACACACACATAAGGGATAGATGCATTACAGCAGAGTGCACATTTTTAGTCTCATGGGACCAAAGTTTGAGCAATTTAGCAGCATTAGGACATAAAGGAAGACAGAGAACGGGAATCAAAAGACAGACGCAAGAGACGGCAAGAACGAGAAGAAGTAAATGAATGAAGAAATAAGTCTATTCATTACTCATTTTATTTTTACCACTGCACACTCTTTAGTAATGTTATCACCAGAATGTAGGAGGGGAGGTCAGTGAGTGTTCAAGCAGGTGGGTTTTGTGTAAAGATTGCATTATGCATCATTGGAAGAAAAATTACTAAACCCACCTCTCCTCATAAGATCTTAATGTCTCAATTGAGGGGCTGCATCCGATGATTTCTATAACTCTTTGAAACCATAAGGCAGGTCATTTTAAAAGTTGGGCAGGATTCATATTTAGGATGTCAAAATAGTAATTAAATTATCTGCAATAATATGTTGAGCCATTTTTTTGTTTCATTTTAAGTCATAGCTGAAACTGCACCAACATTTATTGGTAAGTAATTCTTACTAACTAATATTTTTTATAATAATTTAAATTGATTTATCTAGAATTACATTTTAACTATGTGAGTAGTCACCAGATATCCAAAATAACATTATCAACAGAATTTACAAATTTTCACATATCTGCAGTTACAATTTTACTACTCACAATACTTAATGCAATTTCATCTTTTCAGAATTTTTTAAAAGTTAAAAAGTATATGACCGATGTCACTGGGTAGTTTGATTGGCAGAGTTCACATTTTGGATACCTATTCATTTATAATCGCTCTCAATTGTAGTACAGTTTTAAAACCTACTTTCATATTGACGTATTGTTTGATGTGAATATTTTTCGTCCATTTAATTTCCATCGAATTTTCAGTATTGTTTATCTGTGTCATTTCTAGTGTCTCTAAAGTTTTCAATCTAGTCAGACAATTCCAATAATTTCTGCTTGATTAGTACGTTTTGAAAGTTTTGTATGTGTCGTAATTTGATCGACACCTGTGCACTGTGCACAGCAGTGATTTTCAGACTCATGTCATCACTAGCATAAGTTGCATGTTGTAGCTTTAATGTGCCCTGTCTCTTTTTGTGCTGAGGCCAAGATGTATAAATGTCTACCCTGTGGTGTTCACTAAAATCACAACTAGGTGGGATGCATGTATGCAGTTCACGCATGTGCTTTTACATGGATGCCTCTGCATGTTTGTGCATGTATATAATTGACATAAGCGCACACACAGGTACACATGGGAGCAGTGTGCCGAATACATAAATGCTATTTAGGGAGAGTGCTTAGGCAGCACAGCACAGCACATTCTCTGCGTCAGTCGCCCCAGTGAAAAAAGCTTTATGAAGGGGTGTGGTACAGCAAGGTGAGGCCCAGAACAATGATTGTTTGTTTGTTGTTGCTTTATTGGCAGAGATAATTGCTCCCCCTCCTCTTAGGATGCTTCCAGATATACAAGCGAGCAGGCCAGCACACACATGTACACACTTACATACCCACAGGAATGTGTCCACGCTCCTGCAGCCATGTGAGCAGGCACACAAAGAAGCAGACACATGCGTCGCAGCTTAATAACATTTTCCATGTGCGTCTCATTTTAAAATTTGTGATTCTTACGAAAACTAATTTTTTCAAGATTTTAGACAAGCAAGAGTGATGCAGCTATCTTGATTGTTTTTTTTTTTTTGTTTTTGCCCTTGGACTGTTTTTTAGTGCTGGACTGCCACGTTAGTTGGAAAATATGAGGCCATAGGAACAACACTGCTATACTGTCTCCGATGACTAAATCAACAAAGTCGCTAAAATCTCATTCAGTCCTATAGCAGCATAAACTGTTTGCATTTAAACAAAACATTCAGAGCCTCTGCAATCAAGGAACATTTTGATTGAAGAGTCGAGCACACGTGAAGTCTCCTGTTCGCAAAACTACATCACGTCCTCAGCACACGAACGCTGACACACATACACACACACTCGGGGTGTTTCTCTGTGAGGCATAGGTAAAGACAGGCGGGCTCCAGAGCATAATTGAACATGTAGCTACACCACCACAGGGAGTTGGCAGTGCCTGGGGAGAAGACTTGGCTCCCCCAGAGAGGCCTGAAGCCTAACCAGGCCAAGTTGTGCCAGGGACTGAGACAGACACACAGCGGCCCCCTCTATTTTCAACCACCGGCCCCCTACTCTGCTATGCTACTCCTTCAAACGACACCACTCTGCTCCCCTCTTTCACATAGCTGTGTCTTCTGAAAATCCTTCAGCTTGTTGTTGTTGTCCTAGTTCTATCCCAGCATCACCTGAAAGAACGGGTCAACAGGTTGACACGAAACACATTCATAAAATTGTGTTAAGACGTGTTTTCAAAGTTCCCCCCCAAATTTCCTTTGGCCATCCGCCATGTCCCACTCAGTCAGGTGTGTATGAGTAAGTGTGAGAACCGTGTTCAGTCTTGTCCGATCAGCACTGCACCTCATTCACCGCCACAAGACAGTGGTTTCTGCTTTTAAATGATTGCAAGTTAAAAATAAAGACATATATACAAAATATTAAACTTGTATCCAACAATAAAGTTTCCACTTTTTTATGTATGTAAATGCTGTCCACTGCAAGTTTACGCATGCACACACCAGCAGCAATGTAATACATGCACACAGAAGAAAAACTGGCAGGCTCTTCCTGTTCAGCCATGGTCAGTCGAGGGGGGAAAGTAGGGTGAGTCTAATTTGGGATACAGTACCTAACCAAAACAGCAAGTCAAACAACGCTGCATGGACATCAGAACACTCAGGGATTCTAGGAATTTAAGGGCTTGAATTTTTGGGAGACAGAGACTGAATGTGTGTATGTATGTCACATATGCCACAGGTCTTACTTTGTCTGTAAGTTAGGGTATATATGTATATTTGTAAGATTTTGTTGAACCCATATGTCATTGATGTATGGTTGGAGCATGTGTTATGCCAACACCAGGCTGGTATTTATACTTCCCTTTCCGTGTACAGTACGCTCTTTCATTGGCTGTCTTTGAAGAGTCTTGCGTAAACAGGCTTCTTTGGCACAGGCTTAGCCTTGACCACACTAGAGACCGTGCATCGAAAAGGAGCGTCTACGTACATATCTGACGTTGAAGTCTGTGGGATAATCTTAGCAAACGTGTTGATGTTGATGTAAACTTTAAAAATGGAAAAATGAAAAGAACAAAGAACACATTTAAGCTGGCATCTCTTCGTTCCAGGACAGGACAGGATATGGCATGCACTCTGCTCTACTGTGCCACCTGGATACTCCCCTCACAGACAAGTTAAATCAACACCTGCCATCTAAATGTTGTCCTTCCTTGCATCTCCGCTTTCCCTCTTTGTTTTGATTGGTCTAGTATTTCTCCCTCTGTTCTGCAAGGCTGTGTAATGAGGCCCACACTGTAATTGGGCCAGTCATGTTATTTTAGGATTGGAGCGCAAAGTAATTACCCACTCTCTGCTCTACTGTACTCTCACAAAGACAGAGAGACAGACTTAGTAAGACGTATTTATTTAAAAGCGGAGAGTACAAAATACATCTTAATTCAATACTAGTGCAGAAAAAATCCTTATATTTGAGACCAAAGTTAACTCCGGCTCTCCAGCTGTGTTGCACTAAAATGGGAAGTTGCCCAGCAACTCCAACAATCTGAAGGGTTGCGAAACGCCACTCCTTGACTTCTGCATTGCCAGCATCCTGTTGATGAACTTTTCTAAAATAACGTGACTATGGTTTGGACTTAGTAAGCTTTAATAAAGAGGAGGAAAGCTGGAAACGCAACTCTTAAAACTGGTTTGATTCAGCACATCGAAAGCATTACACAGTGGAAAAGCTACTGTACATGTGTACTCACTCAAATCGTGACCGAGCAAAAAATGCAGCAGAAATGGAGTTCGTTGTGAAGGGAGGGTCAAAGAGTGTCAGTTCACAAATCATATGACAGCATCTCACAACGTCTTCTATTTTATTGGGATATATATGGAACAACTTGACCACCAAAATATAATTAGTTCATTTTTAAGTTCCAGTGAAGGCTTAAGTCAAATCTCAAAATGAACAGATTCAGCCAGAGATGTCAGCAGCCTAAAAACTCGTCTTAGACATGGATACTGAGTCAGGACCTCCTAGAGTCTGAGTGTGCGGTGTGTAAACTTGGCACTGGTGACATGGATGATAAGTGATCTTGTGAAGTAATGATTTACTGCACCAATATTTTCTGTCCCCCAGTGCTGAGAGGTGATGTCATCACATATATTGGTGCCGTAAGCACACCAACACATTAACAAGTCTTTTACGAGTAGTGATGTATGTGATGTTCTATGTGTGAATGAGTGTCAAGGAGATTAATCCTTTATCTGATAAGATTAAACCGTTTCATGTATGTAGTCACGCACAGGACTGCACACGCTCTCACACTGAAGCCTAAATACAGATTACAGTACACACACACACACACACACGTTTGTCTTTCTATGCTTGTGAGGACACTGGTTGACATAATACAGTCCCTAGCCCCTTCCCCTAACCATAACCCCCACAACTGGATCACTAACCCTAATCTACTTCTAACGCTGATCCTAAAACCCAGTCTTGAACCTCAAAAAGTTGTGTGGACCAGCTACAATGTCCTCACAATAATGGTACGGAAACAAAATTTGTCCAAAAAAGGCTATAAAGTCAGTGGTTCGATCCCCAGCCCCTCTTTGCATGTCAAAGTGTCATTGAGCAAGACACTGAATCCCAAGTTGCTCCCAGTGGGCCAGATGAGCATCCTGCATGGCAGCCATCACCATTGTGTGTGTGTATGTGTGTGTGTGTGTGTGTGTGTGTGTGTGTGTGTACCAAATTACTCTGTAAGTTGCATCTGCCAAATGAGTAAATGTTACACACACACACACACACAGAGCATTTTAAATTCATTTAGTGTACAATCTGAACCACTCAGGCCCAGAAAGGTAATAAAAAACACAATGACTGTATATAAAATTAAACTGTGGTAATTTACTCCTCTGACTCCTCTGTTTTACAAACGGTGGTATGTTTTCAATAATTTTTGGGTTTTAACTGGATGTACAACTTGGATGTAGTTCAAATCTAGCAATTACCTTTGAGTTTCAAAGACTACAACAAATAATATATTTAACGCTAATGTAAATTCCCATTTCTAATAATAATATATATTATTGTCTTGTGCTGCAGTTTTGTGATGCATTCTGTTATGAATCAAAGGAACGGTTAACCTGAAATCGCTGCGTGACACACACAAAGTTGCCATTTATCGGAACTGAAAGGAGGGAGGACCATGTCTGCTGCTTTCTTTTCTTTTCTACTGCTAACCTCTTCCTCATTCTGACCCTGACTCACTCTGAGACCGAAGGACAGTTAACAAATGTTACCACATCGAAACTCGGTGCTGGTGGCCCTCACATCACAGTTTCAGTGGAAAAATTTGCAGAAATTCACTCAGCACTTCTGTTCCAGGACAAGACAAGCAGTCACGCTGTCTGAAGGGACCAACAGAAAACTGTGCGAATGAGTGGAAATAATGACCAAGCATTAATAGTGTGATTGATGGAAAGAGGATGAAAAAAAGGGCTGGAGGAGAGGTCACTTGAGTGACTAGATTATTAATAAACAGCAGGAAGAAGATGGCTCTGTGCAATCTGGATTCACCCAGTTCTAAAAGATCTTCCAAAACAACAGTAAAATTGTGTTGCCCTTCTTTTAAGTTCACACACTTTATTTAGCTTAATTAACTTACATAACTTACTGTAAAACTCATCTGCTGCTTGTTGACATATGCAGTGTATAGCTTATGTAAATTATTACCAGAAACTTTGCTGATGCAAACATAGCGCTGTTAAAATAAACTAATGGGGACAAATGCAAATCAGCCGTTACAGAAACTCTAAAATAGCACTAACATAAAAGAAGAAATACTACATACAGACAAGACGGTTGTGTTATTCCAGCCCCTTGTGTACATGCAGCACATGTAGCACCAGAATGAAATAAACAATACAGCTAAATCATAAATCACTCTCAGCACCATGAAAGTATATGTGAATAAAAAGCACAAATGGCATCTGTAAGCCTGTTCACTAACATCTGGTGCAACTACAGTCCGGTTTTGTGTAAAAGCTGAAGATATTAAGATTTTTTTCTTCTCATAATATACTCGCACGCATTCCTATGCATATAAAGCTCCTTCCAGAAGGAAAGTGTAGATGAGGAAGGCCTGCTTTCACTTCCTTCAAATAAACAGGGTCTTTAAAATATGAGTGTGTCTGTGAATGTATGTATGCATGTGTGAGTGTGTGCATGCACAGTCTGTGATGGGTTATTAGGGTGGGGTGGGTGAATGGTGATTACTGTGGTTTTAAAAGGAATTTCTAACTGTGTCTTACTGCAAGTTTATGTGACTGTGTATACGACTTCTTGAGAGGAAGAGAGACAGATAAAAAAAACAGACGCGGGGAGAGAGAGACAGAAGGAGATGTGCCGTGATTCACGGTTCCTCCTCTTAAACCGAAGCCTTCACCACAATTGATGTTGCAAGCCTTCGTCACAGCCGTGTGAGGATGACAGAGGTTTGAAGTGGCAGCCGGCACCAGATTCAACCAGACAGACCTGGTTTCAAGCTGCGACCTCATGACAACATGCGAACGTCATGTAAAGAAAGACGAGTTGTTTTAGGGACTCCTGATCCTCTAAATGGGCAATAATGAGGGGGTCAAAATGTTTTACTAGCAGGCTCCAGGCACAAACGCCTCAGTGGCTCCACAACCTTGAGGGCCTCAGCTCAGTTACTGTCATTCAGTCAAGACCATCCCTGCTGGCTTATAAATACTTTAATTACATCAGCACGGATGATGATCTGGCCTGCTTGACCTCCCAGCTGGAAAACATAAACAGAGATGAAGTGCTCCCAAAAAAAGGACAGGTTTCCAATTATAGTTAATATTCAGAGAAAAAAAAAGTGTTTTCTTAAATCTTTGACTGGATTTCTACCACACCAATGTGCATTAATAGTACAACCAGTTCTTCACCAAACTCACTTTGCAGGAGGGGGGCCTGGTTGGCATGCAGCTGAGAATAAGTGAATATTAGTAGAAGAACAGACACAGATGAATGAAATGTAGGAGTCCAAAAGACAAGAGCAGACAGGAAGACGGACGAGAAAGAAATGATGGCTGATGAAAAGGAGAGGTGTTGTTAGGAAGAGAAATGTTCACAACTAACGTTTAGTTCTGATTTCAACCCGTCCTTTGCTGTAAATTGACAGTGCTGTTTTTCCTGTGAGCAAATAAAACAAGACTATTCAAAGAAAGGGTGAAGTGAGAGTGGAGAGCAGAGACACAGAATGGCAGAATGTGATGGAGAGGGATTGAGGGCACTTTCATGAAGGTATTCTGTAGCACTGCAGCTTTTGTGTGTGCGTGCACATTTGTATGAGCGTTTATTCGGGTACGAAAGCTCTGTCGAGTCTCGCAGTCTCCACTTTAATCCCTGAAAAAGTGAAGTGGATGTGGAGATGAGAGGATCTTTTGCAGCGTTCCCCAATGGGAACTTATAGGACTTAGTAGAAAGGATGCAGACAGGAAATGTACACAGACAGCGGGTACACAAAGTGTGTTTAGAGGAGACAAAACCCTGTGTGGCAATAACCAAGTCATGGGTCAGTGTCACAGCTAATGAGCGGTGACACAGGACGTCTGTGAGAATCTAAAAGCTTCTGACTTTCGGAAGCTTTTGCACATTAACACATCTTTAGGTCCTTTTAGAAACTAATTTCATGTTGAATTAGAGGTGCAAAGTGAATCACTCTAGTTTAGGGCATTAAAAAATACATGGTTTCTGCAGGGTTCAGTAAGTTAAAACCAAACAACAGTAAATGAATCTGCAACTTTTTGGATGATCAATTAATAAATAAAGTTTAAAAATCACAGAGGGACTATTGGTTAGACAAAAAAGCAAGCTAACGTTTTTTAACTTGGGCTCTACATAATTGTTTTGGGCATTTTATACAATTTATAGACTAATAATTACATGTGAAAACAACGGGCAGATTTATTCATAATAAAACAGAACCTTTCAATTGAAATCGTCATGGCAGGACAGTGTGTCGTGAGATCAGCATATGCCGATGGAGGCAGAGTGTGTGTGTGTATAAGCTTGGTCATTTCAACACTGGCTGCCATTTAGTAGGACAGAATTATTCGTGAGGACGTCTGTCCGGTACCAAACCATGACATCAGCCAGTTGGCAGAGGAGGTGTCGGAGCAGGTGCTATATGGGAACGAGGGAGGGATGGAGACATGCGGGGAGGGGGTGGAATTGGGGAAGGACGGGGAGAGGATGGAGGTGTGGGACAGCAGAGCTGAGGGTGGTGCAGGAGGACGGGGCAGGAGCCAAGATGAGTGTCCAAGTGAAGCTATTTATAGCTCTCCATCATGGGCCGTTCTACCGGGCCCTGATCGCCACCAGTATTATGCTTCTATTTCCCCTCTGCTCATATTCAGCTCATATCCAGGAAGAGGCAGAAACACATTTACCTCTAAATCATGTCCTACTGGTCTATTTTTGGCCTGTGACATTGGACATTTTTTACCTTTTGTGTCAAAAATATGACAAATAATGCTTTTGTCATGATGCTTTTCTTTCTTTAACGTATCACATGCTCCATAATGCATTTTACACTATTTTCTGATATCTATCGAGGAAACTTGAGGTGGAATGTAATCCGATTTTTTATGTACTGCACTTACAAATATGTCCTTTTCATGCTACTGTATACTTGTGCCTTTACCTGAAGTTAGATACTGGTATTTCATATAAAGGACAAAATAATTTCATGAAATATGACATACATACGATTTTTGACATATTGCTACTTTTAATTGTGAAGTGAGTGACTTTCTCCACCTCATCTAAAATGTGTTTTGTTATCAACTTAAGCACTACAAATAGCCAAGTGGACCAACAGTGTAGCCACAGTCATTTGACCTGTTCTTGACCTGACACGGCCCAGTTACAAGAAGTCCATTACTGTCTATTATTGCTCCGGTGGGGTTGTCAAGGGAACAGCACAAGAACCAGGTCTAGGGAGTCCAGCCATCTGGTGGACATCAGTTCTATCTAAATAAACTGTAGCTACCGTCTAGAAAAAGGTCCAAACTGAACATGTGCTTTAACACAGCAAATAAATCAAAATCTCTCCTGAAGACAAAATTCTACTAGTGCTGTATGACTGAGATAAGATGGGATGGAGGTGCATGTGGCGGGTGGGGTGAGGGGGGGGTATCTGTAGCAAGCTGGCGGTTTATGTGGATGTTGGTTTAAGACTTGGGCATTACGCTACCAGTGGCCAATGAAGCGTCGAGTAATGAGCATAAAAGCTGACTCCTAAAAGCTGCAGTCTTCAGCCCCAACTGATGCTGAATCAAGTGATGTAACAAAATCTTTTTCCGTTTCCAGGCAGCATTAAAAAATAAAAACTTATTATCCCATTTGCAATTGTATTCCCCAAGACCTGTAACAAATGTTAAAGTTCATTGTTTAACACCAAATTCTCATTTAACTGGGGATAATATTGTTCACAAATAAGTGTTAACTGTAACAAAATCCCCATAAGTCACCCAGCGGTGTCAGTGTGATACTGTTTGGAGTTGAACAGACTCATTGTAGACACATGCATCTGCAACTAAACGTTATCCAGGCTCAGTAACACGGCAGCCTGCAGCAGGATGGCATTGTGTTGAGTTGTAATGTCTCTGGGCCATGTGTTACAACATAATAGTGTCTTTGTCTTCCACTTATCTGGCTGCAGCTCAGGCTGCTGAGCAGAGTGTTTCAAAAAGCTACTGTCTAACTATCAGACCTAAGGACACAATCTATCTCTTTCTGTGTGACGGCCTATTGTCAACCACTCAGCACGGACAAAATAATCATCAGAGCTGAGACAGATAAGTAGATTCCTTACACATCCGCACAGACATCTTTATACGAAACCGGAGTTGGCAGAGACATTAGGTGCTTTTCTTCCTTTGCGTGCATTTAAACACACAATGACAATGAAACTACACTGCACACTTTTTAAAATAAACACACACATACTTGCTAATATTTTTAAATAAGCATTCACAGACCGGATGACCAGACCCTTTACTGCACATTATGAGCTCCTATTTAGGAAATGTCCTTGGCATTTTTGTTGTTTTCACGGTGAATCCCTGAGTCCACCCACACAGGCAAGCCCTGCAGAGACCTTCTGTTCCTGCATCCAGGACACACTCACACATGCACAGACACACATACAGAGTGAGAGGGACATTCTTGGAAAGAAGGAAAAGAACAACAGAATTTATATTTTTATATTTTAACAAAAACTTTTATTGTTATTGGACTTTTCTTACTCAAACAACAAGACAAGGCTGTTTTTGTCATTTTAGTGGTTGAATAAATAATGTGCCTTTGGGGAGAGGTGTGAAACCACATGGTTGCTTTGTTCAGGAAAGTGGAATACAACGCTTCTATAACATACACTGGATTTTGACATGTTCTGATTCTATATGAACCATTTGTCTAACTCTAAACTTCATCTTTCACTCAGTTGTGTACTTGATGAAACAAGGACAAAAAGAAGTTAAATTAGATTCAATAGAACATACTGACACAAGCAAAAACAGTTGGTCTGTGTGTTTTATGGAGCCAGCAGAGAGCGAGTACATATGGACGTCTAACATTATGGCACATAGCACTATAATGTGGTGTGGTAATGGCCGTGAAACCACATGTCACTGTGGATGGAAGAGACACTCCAGAACCGAGGAAACCCCCCAAAAGCCAGACCAATGCTGCAGTTTACCTTTAATTGATCTCTCTCTGTGTTTTGTTCTGTTATTTTTGTTGTTGTTGTTGTTGTTGTTTCTCATCTCTAGCTCTTATTCTTATTTCCATTTTTGTGTCTTTAGTGTCTCAGTGTTTTCTTCATATTTCCAGACTTCTCCATTATAACCCGAGTGAAACAATGTCCTGTCCAGGCTAAGACTGTGGTTATTCCATTTCATGCCAATTCTATAGCTTTAAATCATTGTTAATTTGATACTGGAAGCTGAATTTGTTCTTAGATGTTGTATTTAAATCTGCATAAAATCACTTTTGCATCAGCATAAGTTTCCTAGACAGTCCTTAAAATGTTATTTCATGGCCTCCTTCATATGTTACTTCCTTCTGTCAAGAGGCTAAAAGCACATTTCATGGACAGAACAACTAGGTGCACATTCATTCAACCTGCTGGTTTAATGTGAATGGCTTCAGACTATAAAGGCCATCAGCTCTTACAACATCCTACCCCACTCTCGGCTTCGCTCTCCCCTTTGCAGCCAGACTGATAACACATGTGTCTCACCTTTGCCATAGTTCAGTATGATACAGAATGCTTGTTACACAAGGTGAGGGTTTTTCACCTGATAACGTCAGAGTGTGCAGGCTGGCTGGGCTATCATATTTGTCTCCCGGTGCAAGCAGCCTGGCAAAGTCCAGGGAGGCTATTGACAGTGGACTTTGGAGGCTGGGGAGAGATGAAGGCATGCTCACACACACACAAAATACACACATGCAGACTCACACTTGGATTGCAGTCTTGTATTGCCTCTGGCTATTGCAGAGTGATAAAGCGATCCAGAAAAAAATCAGGAGGAAATAACCGGGATATAACATGTGTGTCTTACAGCTGCTTCTCTAATCAGACGTATGCTCGCACTACATTTAACCTGGGTCCCATGGTGCTGACATTCCTCTATTACTGTGATGGTGGATGGGTTTAATGTGCATATGTGATGTTGAAGATAAACACAAATGCAGCAGTGGTTAAATTTATTTATCCCAGAATCCCCCAAAAAAACAACAACAATTTGCCAATTAATTTTGAAATGTTATTTTGAAAATTTTATTTGAACAAGCAAACAGATTCTTTGACCCTTGAGATGAATCCAGATTTAATGTGGTAAGTGTGTGCTAAATGTTACCTTTGTAGTGCAGTGACACCATGCAGAGGGTTGAGTTAGGGTCACATAATGTAAAGTCTCAATCAGACACATAAATTATTTAAGTTAACTTAAGACATCAGGTAGAATGAGTCCATTCTTGTGGCCTGTTGTGCTCCTCTGTCTGCAACGCTCCACAAGGCTTAGCACAGCCCTTCTGGTATCGGTCGGAGATCTACATTACAGTAAACTTTAATCAAGATATATTCGAAAACCTTGAAGCAAATACGCCTGCACTGCTGTCAGTCGTGTTCGGAGGGTCTAACTTCATGAGAGACCTCTCCACAATAAGATAAACATATTTCTACAAAACGTTATACAACAAGCCGTGACATCTCTTTAACCAAGTTGTACAAGGAGGTAAAAGTGAGGGTTCTGGATTCAGCAGAGAGAGGTGTGCATTCACCTTTATGAATAAGTCACCTGAGAAATTAAAAACTGGGACACTAGGAGCTGTTAAAGCAGAATCTAAATATTCTATACATACAGTCTGTACATAACACTAATTCATTAGACAAATGTTCATTCCTTTGTTCAGACTACACAACGAGTAGTGCTTTAATGTTGGATGTTACAACAACTGTGATGCGTGTAAGAAGTAGAGGTGTCACTGTTGTCATTCAGTTTTTTCTATTACATAAAAAAATGTATTACATTTTTTAAAAAGCACAGTATATCCAAGTAAATGTAATCTTAATCTCTGCGTTGTGGATTTTTGCCAGTACACGTTCTAGGGCTGCACAATTTCTTTTTTCAGCATTTCATTGTGATGGGCGCGTGTGCAATTTCAAGAGGCCAATTTATGAAAATTATTTTGCAGACAAAAAGCATAATGTTGACCAAACGCAATAGTTTCATTGTGAGTTAACAAATGTGTGGAACTAATTTATTTCTCCCACCAAATTCACCTCAGAGGAGCAGTCACAGCGCACACCTGCTTACGTGTGGTGTGCTAAAATCAGTTGCATAAGTAGTGTTGGGCATGAACGCACCACAAAAGCGAACGCTTAAATTTTTTCAGTAAATGCTCAGTTGAAGGTTTCCATTCACATCTGAAGGAAGCGTCGTTAACAGACACAGTGAAGAGGGGCAAGTACTCCGTTCACTCTGTGCCACTACACTGTGCTCAGCCACCGGCTCTCCCTCCTCCTACTACACGAGTGAGGCTTTCAATGACCGTGCACAGCGTAGGTCATTTGTTTTTCAACTGGAAACATTTACTAACACTTAATATAGTCTCCTCAGCACCTTTCAAGATATACAGATGGAACCGATAACACTGTGACATTACAATGTAAACCTTTAAAGGAAGTCCCTTTATTGCATCCCAAACCGCCGTTACATTAAGGAGTCTAGACAAGACCTCTGGTGCCTCTGCCACTGACTCCTTCACAAGATGTGTGCTCACCTCAGTGGTCACCCCACCATACCTCAGATATCCTTTAACATGCACAAACAAAAAGTAAAAAAAAAAACACTGAGACAGAGAGACATATGCACACAGACATATGCTGCTACACAAAACTAAATACACAGATGCTCAGATACCCACATTGCTTATCTAGAGATCATGTGCAGAAAGAGAAAGATGTTATTATAGGTCCCACCCAGACATGAAGTCACTCAGCACATAAGAGGTGTCTTTAAACCTGACACACGCCAAGGCTTGTGACGTAGAACCTCTCAATTATCTAGATAGCGCTGTCCTCCGTGTATGTATATGAAAGTCTTTGTTTGGAATCGGTCCATTGGCATGTTCGTGTCAGACATCAGAGTGACCGTGGGCCTATTTGATTTGGTTTCTAGCAGTAAAAGACATATTCTCGAGAAGTAGCTACAGCGCGAGCCTCCTGATGGAGCTTGATAATTATGGGGTGTGCGTGTGTGCACGTGCATACATGTGTACGTGTGGTTTAGGGTAAAGGACGAGGGGGAAAAGGAGAAAAAAATGTTGTAATTTTTACAGTGAATTCCAGCTTGGTAACCAGAACCAGCTGGCTTTTGTCTCTTAAACGCTCTCACACAAACACACACACACACACAAAAAAAACCAAACCTTAACATAAACACTTATTTGTGAAAATATGACACTGAAATGTGAATGAAAACCTGCTTCGTTATATATGGTGACATCAGTTTTCTTTTGCTTAAATATACTATATACAAGGAATAATGATACTAAACACAGACAACTCATATTATCCGCTATTGCCCAACCATTTGCAGTAATGGTTGCTGCCTAATTATACATTCCCTTATTTGGCATCTTTGTAACTTAAAGAGTCTATTGTTTTATGGCTTGGTGGAAAAGTCCAAATTCAGGTTCTCACACACACAAATGCGCTATCCAGTTTACTTTTTTAATACAAACATTGATAAAATCATAAATATTCCTAGTAATATTTGCTCAGTGAAAAAGACGGCCAGTCACACATTTTGCTTATTGTGGGCCAGTTGTACTACTGCCTTTTGTGCATTAACTGAATCATCCTGTTCATCTACTGGGAGAACAGTTACCAGACAACACGTACACCCACTAGCAGTTATCAGTAGAATTAGATAAACCATGCAATTGGAACTCACGTGTACAGCGTAAATGGACAATAAACCGTTGGAGTATCTGTCACATTGCTTTATTAGTATTACAATACTTTTCAAAACTACAGTATGCACTTCAGCCTCCAACATGCACACAGACTGCACAGCAGTTAACATCGCTCTCTATCTGACCCCAGTTGCCCCAGGCAACTACTTGTTGTTGCAGTGTTTAAAGATGTGAAGTCTTCTACCAAGACAACTCTGGTGAAGACAGGTTAAAGTCTGCTATGCTCAGAATTGGAGACCTTAAGGCCGCGTACAAGAGAGCAAATGTAGAGGCATGTGTGAGTGTGTGGATATGATTCAACGTGCGTGCTCCTGCTTTCTGTGATTTTTGTTTTTATGTATACGTGAGTGTTTGTTTGCGTTTGCAGTGCCGCACCTCCGTGTGTGTGCATGCCCGCTTCAATCTTATATCCCCAAAGTGTATGGCCTTTAACTTTGAATGGAGACAAATGCTGTGCAGGCCCATATTGAGGCAATGAAAAGAACCATTTCTCTCTACCTACAGATCAATGGGTTCCCATTCAATTAGAAAGTCTGAAGCCATTAGCACCCGGCTAATGACTCCATTCTGGGGAGCTGGGGAGCTTTGGCCTCAGGGTAGGAGGGTAGCGGGTGGGGGAGCCAGAAAAAGCATCCAGGCTGGGTGGGGGATTTCTGAACTGCATTCATTATGACAGCATTACACATCTTTAGTGTCTTATCGGGCAAGTAGTACACTTTCCAGATAGCATATTGCAGCACAGTGTTGAATGCTTTGTCCTTCTGGCCCTGTTTTAGCAAATGCTATAGCATTGCACCTCTGATTACAGTTTGCTTTTTTATTACTTGCATTCAATTTGTTTTTTGTTGCATTTAATTATTTCTGCAGATTCTCCAAGTGTATTTCGAATGAAGTCTACTCGTTTGAGAATGATGGAAGAAGTCCTTTGGGTGAACTGAGACACCCCTGCACCCTCAGTTTACTTCTCCAGTTTTCTATACATCGTTCAAACCCTTCAATTAGTGAATTATACAGTTAAAAATCCTGATTAATAGCCCCTGTCCTGAAAATAGCAGTTGGCATAGACAAACATGCAGTAAAACAAAAAGCAGACAGCAGTAAGGAGAAAATAGGCAAGAAGCCAGGCAGACAGAAAATTTTTAGTGTGTACAAGAGGGTTTACAGGTAGGAACCATGCGGCTAAAGGCAGAGGTAGAATGCCATGGTCAGAGTCCATATCCTGTGTCTTAATAATGCGTGCTGTGGCCTCAGGGGAATGGCAGCTTTAATAGGGAGGCAGTCTGCCACTGGTAAACACATGCTGGAGCTCAGTGAAAACATTAACAGCAAGGAATTAGGTCATTTGTGATAAGAATAAGAGCAGCATCGCCTTGAATCATTTTTTGCCCTTTGTGTGCATGTATGCATTTATAAGGAAACTTCCCCTCTAACATTTGTTCAACTTGATGGTAGTTTACCTCAAAAGTGGCTTAACTCAGACAAAGTTAAATCAAACCGTCTGCCATAGGGAAACCCAAATCACTTCCGTTTCAGAAGAAGCATAATTCGATTGCAAATTGTCTGTTACATCCAATCGAGGGTGAAATAAGACAAGTTTGACTAACACTACGGCCCAAGTTACTCATGCTGCAGATTTGGACACAGTCTCTAGTGTAAAACCATCAGGGATATAATGATATTATATTTCACAGCTGCATTTGTAAGCAGAGAATGAGCCGTAACACCAGCCACATGAGGTAAGGAGTTGGCCTAGTTCAGAGGTACGCGAGGTTAAACAGAAAAGCAGGGGGTGTGTTGTTACTCCGAAAAAAACATTTGTCATGATTCTGGTCACTCTGTAGTGAAGATCAAGTGTTAAGGTAATCACTTCTCCAGATTCCGAGACTCGAATTTATTGGAAGTACATTGTTTGATAGATTGTCCATAAGTCAAGGTTGAAGAGAAGAGAGGAGAAGAGAAGAGAAGAGAAGAGAAGAGAAGAGAAGAGAAGAGAAGAGAAGAGAAGAGAAGAGAAGAGAAGAGAAGAGAAGAGAAGAGAAGAGAAGAGAAGAGAAGAGAAGAGAAGAGAAGAGAAGAGAAGAGAAGAGCAGAGAAGAGAAGACAAGAGAAGAGAAGAGAAGAGAAGAGAAGAGAAGAGAAGAGAAGAGAAGAGAAGAGAAAGCTTTCCAGTTGATTACTCAGGTCTGGCTCATCTGCTACAGTAAGAGCTGGGAAAAGTGATCAGGCTCATCCAAGCTCAACTAGCTGGGCCTGCTCTACTTTTCTCCTGGGACTGCCAATGAGTTGGTGTGGCACAGAGAGATGAGGGGAGGCGTTGTGGAGGTTCACAAGGGGCAGTGGGAGGGAGGCTAGGTGTAGAAGGTTGCAGTGGGGGACAGAGGAGGAGGGTGCACAGTTCTCTCCCTAAGAAGTGCTAACTTGGACAGTGGGAGGAATTTTCTGTGGTTTATCCAAAGAGAGCTGCTCCATCTGTATAAACTGGAGCCTGCCAAAATGTAGGCTCTCTCCATACACACACACACACACACACACACACACACACACACACACACAATAGCTGCCAGAATGTTGACTCCCTCTGTCCAAAAAGGAGCAGAGAAACTTAACTCCCTCATTACTCGCTCAGCTACAGTAGTGCTCAGATGCTTAGATAAAAAGTAGCAAGAAGCACGCACGAATACACACGTAGCAGGATGTACACACTTGCATGCGCTTGCATGCCCACGCACTCAATCCATTGAGAACGTGAGTTCCGAGACTCTCCTGGCTGCAGAGTACTTAAAAGAATTGCTTTTGCCCGTTCTGCTGAGCTGCTCTAATGACAGTGGTGTGGAGACAGAGGTTATGTAAGCAGGAGCTGCAATCACACTCCACGCCACTTAGATGTGACTCAGCTGGCCCAACGCCTGTGAGTGCGTGTGTGTGAAAAAGAAGAGACGCAGTGTGAGCAAAAGGAAAGACACTGAACACTGAGGGTGTTAGTCAAAGAGAAAAAAGTTAAGAGATATTTTTTGTTCTCATCTGTTGTTGTGTGTGCGCATGTCAAGCGATGGGGACAGAACACCTTTGCTGCGCTATTTTGATTTTTAATTTTGGCTTCCTAGTATCAGTAAGGGGACATACTGAGCTTACAAGTTCATTCATGCATTTTACCATACATTTTTGTCCAGGTGCTCAGGTTAAATGCATAGAAGTGAGTAAACTAAGTTTGTGTGTGTATCTGTGACACATAGTTGCCCCGTTGTTTCTCAGCAGGGATTGTGGCAGACGACTGACACCTTTCCACAGCATATGAGAATTGTGTGATCATCCATCTATGCTACAAGCTTAGAGTTATAACTTCACTCTGTCACTCTACAGCGCCTCCTTTTGTGCCTCACTTTGTATTACTATCACACATACACATTTTCTCTCTGTTCCTGCTGTTGTCTCTTTAAAACTTTGTTCTTCTTTTGCCAAAGGGGCAGGGTTGTCTCCATGAGTCACTGGGCTGTCCCTGGCACAGACAGACACATGCACATAAATGCACGCACAAAGACACACACACACACACACACACTCACACTCTTGAAGCTCTCCATGTTTATGAGTGGAGCTGGCCCTATGCCCAGCCTCAGGGCTGCACGGCCCCAGCACTGTATCGCTTAACCCTTGAGGAACTCATACTGTTCCAATTTAACCCCAAACAGGAGCATCAGCTCCATATGTCAAAGCTTGAGTGTTCATATCAAGGTTCTGACAGTCCATTAGCCAAAATGTCTTAAAGTAAATGCCAAACACAATAATTCTCATAAAGGACACAACTACAAAACTGTAGTTCTAGTAAGCTGTGTCTTTAACGTGCAATACAGTGGGCTGTTTAACTCTTTAGAGGCACTCCCAAGAAGCCACACTTCCACTGTTAAGTAAAACAATAAAAAATAGGCTTATCTGACAATATTTGACCACAGTCACAACTTGGTCTGACTCTTAAACAATTCATTTATTCGCGTTACCACAAAAGACGGTTCTTTCCTTAGTGTCAGAGAGGACATGATCAACTGGTTGCCCCAGAAGTTCATTAATGGTCAGAAATGCAACATTTGAAAAATGAGCTTCAGCATATTCTGCGCAGTACTGATATACTGACACTTTTTTTTTTTACTTCATAGCCCCCTCTCTTACTCACATACACCTCTCCATGCAGATCTCCTCTTTGTGAGCACACAAGACAGGAGACAGTCAATATTTGAGGAATGATGTCAGTGAATACACTAAGAGCTGATGTACAAATAGAAGAAAGCTGCCACCTGAGCATATGTACACACTGAAACACATGAGGCTGGAGAAGTAATGACCATGGAGTAGCCTGGGATATGACACAGACAGCATAGACAGATATGGGCTGTAAGGCCATTTAGAGCTGGTGTAAAGTGTGTTAAGTATGATGGGTGTGGTGACAGATGGGTTGACCTTATCAGAAGCAGTTGTGGGATCTGACTGTGAAAGACGTTGGACCTCCCCTCGTCTCTTCTCCCTTTAAGATGGATCCCGACGGTACTATAGCTGTTCCAATAACCATGTCAGCTTGGAGGCAGGGCTATTGCCCTTCCACCTTTACCAGAGGGTAACCTCTGGAGTAATCCCCGGAGGGTCCATACCAATAATAGTATATGGATATGATCCTGTGGAAGTAAGAGTCACATCATAGATAGAATTAGATGACGGTACAATGTGTGTCAGACACTGGTTGCTTATATGCAGTGTGCAGTGAACTAATATATCGAGAGAGTAGAACTAACAGGTTTCAGCTTTATAACAGTTTTAACTAAAACAGCTGCCAACACCTGAACATACACCGTGGAGTTAAAGAAACACGCTGTACACACACACACAAGAAGGCATGTGCACACAGTGAGCACTGTTGCTGAGGAGTGTTCTGTAATTCTAGTGTGTCTTAATGACTCTCCCAGGCACACTGAAGAAGACGTTAAAAACTCCGACCGTGATTTACTGTGCAGCGATGCAAGCTGGGACACGACCCAGGGATTCACATTGTGGCACACACACACACACACACAACCACACATATCTAAACGCCAAAGTAGATTCTAACAATGAAATAACTAAGATTGTGCTAAGACAAGTAGCTTAGGTTTGTAAATGAAACATGTTTTCACATAAGTCTGAATGACAAAGCTGCATTTCAACCAATTAAGTCTTCATTACCAGTCCATGCATTTGCATGTTCAGTGTAGTTTTATGGTCAACTCTACGGAAATCTATTTGATTAAATGCTATAAAATATATTTCAATTCTCTTTATACAGGCCATTGACTGGCATTACAGTCACACATCAATCATGGGCAAAGTCACTTAGCAGCTATTAAACTGTAACAATGTTTGTGTTTATATATCTCGGCCCCGACTGAAAACAAAAACATACATCCTCATTTATCCGCCACAATCTCATTACAGCCATGCAAACAAGTCATTTTTAATTCAACAATTACAGATGAGAAAAGAAAAGGAAACTTCTGCTTGATGATCTATTACAAGTTTGTATCCTGCGATGGCTGTGAAGTGCATCACCACAATGTCGCATTGGATGGTTTGTGGTCTTCCAAATGTCTTTTCATGAACTGAAAGCAAAACAAAGAGCATGAAGTCTGGCAGCTCTTTAACCACTGCAAAACAATAAGAGAATCAGTTGTGTTCCCTAGCAAAGTTTTGTATACTTCTGCTTTGCCCAGAGCCAGACACCTACCAACTTGGGTTCACTGTGAAAACTCTGGTCCTGGACATTTACAGGCCTCAACCTAAGTGGCCTGTGTTTACCTTGGATATAGTAAATGCCTATAGCGCAGACACACACGATAAACAGTGATGTAGCCTGCAATGTGAGTCGGGTAATATCACCTCTGGTCGGGTTAGGAAAAGACTGGTAGAAGACTGATGAGGTTTGTTTTGTAGAAATCCACTCCCTACTCTTGGAAACATTAGTTAAGTCATGTTCCCACAGAGTACAGCTTCATGCCCTACTTCTGTCCTCCACCAAGAATAACATGTACCTGAACAACACTGACCATTTAGACAGCTGCAGGAAGGGTAAGAAGGAGTGGAGGGGGGCCTGGGAGTGACAGCTGAGGCACAAGAAGACACAAAAAAAGGAGAGAGAAATGGACGGCTGATGGTAAAAATCAGCGCGATGAGAAAGGAAGGAAAAGACAATGAGCAGGAGGAACCCATAAAGCCATGCTGCATAAAAGAGACAGTGAGATATGCCCCTATCCTTTTAAAAGTTAGTAGAATCTCCGGAGGTTTAATTGAATTTGAAATGAGTCGGGAGGCAGAAAGTTACCAGAAGCACTGTGAGGCTTAGTGCTTGAGATGAAGAGTCGGTGAATGACAGGAGAGAAGACAGAGGAGGAGAAAACTCCATAACAGAGGAGTTCTGTGTGGGGAAAAAGATTTGGCCATGCACAGGTAAATTGATCTCATGGGAGAGCGAGTAATAGTGGAGTAAAAGCTACAAGGGAAGGTATGAATTAGAAACAGAAAACTGAACAAAGCACGACTACGAGGAGAAGGAAGTCCAGGAAGAAAGGGAAAACCCAGACCCGTAACTGCAGAGGTAGAGAAAGAGACAGAAAAGTTGGAGAGAAGTGGACATGGGCACAGCAGCATTCAGGGTGGACCTGGGCTGAGGGTTGTGAGGTGCAGGGCTCTCCAGAGCAAACAGAGTCTAACAGAGGGGCTGTTGTCTGAGACGGGGTGGGAGGGGCCGAAGAGAAGACAGCAAGACAGAGATGTGAAATGTGACAGATCTATTTTAGGATTCCAGTACAGGAGCCTGCTCTGAGCCAGGTACCAGGGTCAGGAGTCAAGGGTAGAACAGCAGACGTTAAAGCACCACCGAAGTGGATTAGTTTGATGGAATGAGCTCTTTTAATTTAATATTTTGTGCGGCGTAAGTCGCAGCTCCTGCAGTAGTAGATTGAAGCAAGGAAAAGCAGTTCTGTGATTTCCCGCAAAATTACCCCAGATGGAAAAGTTCACGATTTCTACTCCTAAAGGCGTCAAAAATCATAGATAACACAGATACATTTTCTTTGTTCTGTTCTTACGATGCAGCTTTAAACGTTTCCTGTATACTGTCCCTTAAACAGTCATTGGCCAGATTCTCACTATTTCAGTTTTCATTTGCTTTTCTACAGAAAAGCAAGGAGAACCAGTACACATCCTCTTCCTCTTTATCGTTTACTCTTGAAATGACCTAAGTGTTTGGGAAGTTAACACCAGTGTGATAAGATTTGATTTGACTGTCTCTCGTAAGTCATCAGCTGTGATGTTGTGGTTTGAAAAATGTTGCTTTCAAAGATGATTACAATTTTTAGACATCACACTTCCATTCTACTCGCTTTTCCTTGCTTTCGCTTTCTCATAGATCCTTTATTGCACCCCACCCGCACCCCATCACCACCACTTCCATTTTCTCACGTGTGTCTTTGAAACAAACCCATTCTCCAATTGTAAAGCCACCCACCGCCTGCCTCCAACTCCCCCTCAACCTGCTCTCTGGTCTGGCCCTATAAGGCACCAGGCAGAGGGGCTGATTATGCATGCAGCTGTCAGCCTTCTCAGGTGAGGCCCCCCAGGCGACAGTTCAACTGCTTCAGACTGAGGCTGTGCCACAGAGCTTGACAGTAGCACGAACAACACAGAGAAAAGAATGCTAATGGATCAAATCAGATGAGTGCTGAGATGAGAGGAGGGGGGGTGTGAAGAGGAGAAGGGGGCTGGCAGGCACTCCTGATCAGCTGTCATTCAGATGAGGCCTCGTGCGCTATAGCGTGTATTTGTTGTGCATGTTTGAGCGAGAAGCACTGGCCGCCCAAGATTACGCCCCCAGTTACTGACATGTTTTCCCTCCACATTGCCTTGAAGTTTGAAAGATGAAGGAAGGGTGTGAACAGAGGGAGGGAGACACTGGCAAAGGCAATAGATGGATGGCTGTGGGAGGCTATATGAAGTACACTGCTCCGTTCCTTTCTTCTCCCATCCAACATGCCGTTCCCAGCTTCCATCTACCCAACATAACTCCACCTCTCTCTTTGACTATCTGCCTGCCTCGAAGCCATACCTTACTGCGAAAAAGGCAACATATCAAAACTTAACGGCACTTCCCTTTCTGAATAATGCTGAGTTCAATATTATTTTGTTTTGAACTTCACTTGCGCGCTTGGTTCATCTCTCCTCCAGGGCAACCCCTTCATGAGGGGAGACGAGATGCTTGAGTGCCATCACTTACGGGCAGTCAAACAGCCTCCTGTGTGGTGGGAGTTGGTGATTGAAACATAGCGCGCCGAAGACTTCTCTTCTCCTCTTTCCCATCTCTAAATGTCTGATTCCATTCGCCTCCGTAGGACTACACACAGAACGTTAAAGCCTACATGTGCATGTGTTCGCACTATGATCGAATAATGTATTCTGACAATAGAGACAGATGGATACATGATCACCAGCTAAAGAGGATTGCTGTGACACTGAACCAGGAAGTGCTTGTCAAGTCATGTTAAAACTCTGAGCCGTGAACTCAGCGTAGACCTCTTTTAGTGGTTCCTCAATCGTCAAGCCTGATCTGAGCGCTGGAAAGGTTAAAATTACAACTGTGCAGAAAATTACCTAAAATAGCAAACTGTCATTTTCCCAAAGATCAACTTGAATGCCTACAAACATAAAAAAGTTTGACATGCTCCTGCCCTGCTGTACTGCCTCCCTCCCTTCACCCCACCCCCACCCTCACCCCATGCCTGGCAGATGGCTTTAATTAATATAGGCATGATAACGAGATTCCCTGTGATTAATATACACACCACATTGATGGATTTAAATGCAAGGGATTTCCATATAATATGATTAACAGCAGTTGAAGTGGGGACATCTGGCAGCAGATTTGAAATAAAGGAGGGCTGGAGTGATTGCGAAATAAGTGCACATTGTGGATGAGTGCATGCAGTCACAGATAGCATAAGAATGCTGGGGGCCTAATGTCACAAATCTCAATAGGAATTTGTTTTTTATCCACAGCTTGTTATTGTACAACCAGAACAATCTTTTTTCTTTTTTTTTTTTTTTTTTTTTTGCCAAAACAGATTACATATTAGGACAAACACACAATAGCCAAAGCTAAATAGCATTTCACAATGTGTGCACCTGTGTTCAAAGTACACGACTTTTGTCCCGGAATATTTATCTGCAAATGTGGCTTCATCACCAGTATCAATTTGTTTAGCAGTTGAGACACATCAGATACGGTTTTAAACATGAAGACAACAGTTCCATTTGCATAATAAATGAAAAAACAACACAAAAGTTTTTTTTTTTTTCCTCTAACTGCAAACAAATCACATACAGATAGACAAACACCTGCGGATTCTGTTTCTGTTGTCACCAGTGGAACACTTTTTCATTTGACTCTATGCTGTTGGACAATCAATATGATTTAAGGAAGTTGAGAATCTATTTTCATGGTTCCTCTTTGGAGAAAGCCATGCCTCTTCTTTTTAAATCTATGGGTAACTTTATTTTCAGATACATGCAATACTTTTTATTCCTGTACTTACTATATCAATTTATTTTTTCCTATTTTGCCTGTATGGGGACACTAAGCTGGACAAACTAAAGCCATATGGTGCACAGTGAAGTCCTCTGCTCTGACCTTCTGTCTCTTGTTTACACGAATGGCTACGTGGCTCATATTTGTATTTGTTGGCATTTGGAAGTGTATCATCACGGAGCAGACTAGCTCAAACAAACACAACCGTGCACACAACGGCTCCTCACAGGGTGAAGGGTTATCATGTCAATCTTTAACTTGTTTCAACTGTGTGGAGTGTGTCTCCACACATCAGTCACACTTCAGAGGACCTGTCCAGTCTGCAAACATACACACTAACAGAAAATAAGATGCATCCTACAGATAACCTCAACTGGACACCAATAAGAAAGCATTTAGAAAATGTCCATGCAGACAAACTGCTATAATTCAAAGCATCTAACCTGATAATGATGGTCCAACATCATTTCAGCCATGACAGATTCTTTCTACTTTCAAATGATGTTCCTGATTAAGCTCTTCTGTACAGCTGAAGTGTAAAGGGAAACCAAGATCCCTCATTCAAGACACTGTAGAACTTTTAGTTTTGATGACTTTTTGTAGTTTCTTTTCAATGAAGTTTTGCATTTTTTGTGACACTTGCCTTCAAACTGTCTCATCATTTCCTACTTTGGTTAGTGATTTCATAAATTTCCTAGAATAACCTTCAACAAAGCTTCTGGGAATGTGCCTAAACTTTGCTGCACTTCAGCTGAGGGTTTGACAGTTGTGGGTGAAGAGAGCAACAGTAATAGTCAGGCAGAAAGTTAGAATGGCTGGTGGAGAGTTGTGAAGATTATGACTAATGTAATCCTGTTGGTTGGAATGTCGTCATACTGCACCTGCAATGATCATAGGACAATTACTGAAGCGTTTTAAAACTCATTAGAGGTCGCCAACTTCATACCAGGAGTGGAAATGATGAAGCAGGAGTGAAAGCTACTGTGTGCTCAATTTCATGTCATATCTGCTTAGCATGATTAAACAGCCACTTCTATAAAATCTTAAATATTTTTAGTTAAGGTTCCCATAAGGCTACTTGTGAATAAATGAAATGATTTATATCTTGAGGGAGCTGAAGCCCTGTTTAAACTGTAATATTATCCATTTAAAATGCTCTTTGATGAACTTCAGCTCAGTAGGACAAATGCAACCATCTCTGGCAAACAAACATGGGCAAAGAACTGCAAACTTTAACTGTTCCGACACCGTGATCAACTAAAGAACAGGTGTTTCAACTCAACGTTAAATCACAACTTATCAGCATTCGTTGGTGCGTTTAGTTGCAGACAGGAACACCGCCTTGCAGTCAGTAAAAATTACAGTTGCAACGACATGACGGGTCGTCCCCCCTTCATTCCCTGCCTTGCTTTTCTCTCCCCAGTCGCTCTTTTGCAGTCACGTAGACACAGTAAAGAGAGTGAGGGAAGAGTAATTTGACAAAGAAAGGGTAGAAGTTGGCATTGAAAGAGAATCAAGGGAGCAAAAGCAAACAGAGGAAGGAAGGAAGGAGTGGGAAGGGGGCAGGGAGAAAGTGGAGGAGGGAAGTTGGCGGGGGAGGGAAAGCAGAGCACAGACAAATTCCAATGAAAACAAAGTGTCAGATGTATCATGCTTGTGCAGAATGGGGACTGTTTATAATGACCCACTTCCACTCCTTGACCACGAGTGACTGGACACAGGTTTAAGAGCCCAGTCAGGGTTCGCAGAGATCACCGAACAAAAAGACCACAGCAGAAACACAAGTTTGCAAACACAAAAATCTCACTGGCAACCAAACAGGCATATTTAAAGTCACAGTAAGAGGACTAATGCAGTGTTTCGTGTATGTCTTAGCACACACACACACATGCATTCACACACACAAGTACATCAGTGCACATCCAGGGTCATGTTAGCTGCAGCCTCTGGGACAGAAGTACAAGACAACCCTCTCTGCTTCCTGTTTTCTCTGGAAATGAAACTATGTCAAAGGCACCAGTGCTGGCACTACGAAATATTGGCAGTTACAGTCTGATCCAGAAAGCTCACACAAATCAAACTCAGTGTTCACATTTAAAGACATAACTCACACAACACATTTAAAACAGGGACAGAGCACAATGGGGGCTCTCCTAACTGCGCTCCAGCGTCCTGTATTCAACTAGTGATGTGATCACTTTAATCCATTAATTGTCTTCTTCTACTTTGTGGCTGGAATGTTCAATGGAAGCTTCCCATTAGTCCCTTTAAGCTGTAATCCAGGCAGCAGAAGGTGCGTTAAAGTGTTACTAGTTTTTGCGGGGCTGAAAACTTTTTATTTTATTTGATTAGAGATAAAGCCCCATCAAATTTCACTGCTTTCAGCCACTGATTGAATATTGGTTTCTGAGTGACGACATGATTGAGACAGAACGTGTTCAGAGGCCTGTATGTGCGTATGTTTGTGGTGGGGGAGTTGAGTCTTAAGGCTGTTGCTAACCTCTAACCCTAAAGGTGTGTGCACACATACAGACACAAAGCAGTTGGCAGTATCTCAACACTTACCTCATAACGTGACATAATTTACATGCCCTGCTCACACCGGGCAGTAGTTTTTAGAATATTTCCACCACCACATGTCACCATGTCCTCACTCTGTTTTATGCTATAGTGGTTTGTTGAGGTTTATTGTGGAGAATTAGGAATTAGGACACTGTGACAATCAGCCTTTCTCTCATTTTTCGTAAATTTCCTTCCCACAGTGGAATGGGAGAGTCAACAACTCTGCGCGTCATTTTCTGCAGCAATTAAGCAGATTGTGACTGGCTCTTAAATGGCTTAAATTTCCAACCCCCTAGTAGCTATCCCAAAATACACAAGCAAATGGAGAATGAAGCTTACATACAGAGTGGGACCAGAATTTCTGCCAGCATACACAAAACCCGCCTGTTGCTTTTTGAATGTACTGTACTTGTAGAAAGTTAAACTAAGTTATTCATGTTTCTTTAACATGTACTGTACATCACCAACTACCATTCAGTTCAACAAACCCTGTGGGGCTCACTCAGGTTTGCCCCCCAGTAGCCTTTAGCTCATTGACCCCTGCAAATACCCTGGCCCTTACAGGCATTGAGGGATTGTACAGGAGACAGGTACTGAGGGCTGAAAGAGAGAGGAGGGTCAGCAGCAATAGAGAGAAGCACTTCTTCAGGAAAAGCATTAAAGAGGCAGGTATTGATTTGGGATTTTAAATGTTTTTCACAGTGATATATCCAATTAGCCTCTGAACCCTCTATGGGTGTTGAGTGGGCTCCCTTGAGGCAGAGGAGAGGGCCACTGTAACACTCTTCCTCAGGCTCAAACAGATGATAAGAGAGAGTCCAAGCTCATAACGGCAAGCTGCTGGCTTTCAGAGGCATGTGATAGGATTAAATCTTCACAATAATAATTCATAGAAATAATAAGAAACTAAACTTTTTTTCCACGCCGATCTAGAGCAGCTTTCTTGGGTCTGTTTTTCTTATGTTCTCCTCTCGGCTGTGGGTGAAACGGTTGCTTGTTCAGGCAGCGTGGACAGCTCCTGGATATTGGCGAGCTTTAATCCTCTCTACACATCCATGTCTCTCTACTCTTCTTCCTACTCCTCCCCCTCCTCCGTTCCCTGCTCAATCGATGGTAAGTTATTTAGCAGATAAAAGAGTTGGATCAATCAAGGAGCACATATCAGAGTGCCAGCAACTTGTGTATATTATCTGGCCAGTGTGTGACAGAGGGAGTGAGGGTGTGCTTGCCTGTGCCGGTGGTCTAAGAATATGTGTCTGTATCTGGATATGTGAGAATGTCTGGTATATTTACTGTACCCTTTAAATGAGGTGTACAGATAATGTTGGAGGCGTCTCACTTGGTCATTTGCGTTCTCACATGCACCCCCTTCGAACAAAGTCAGGAGAATGTCAGGATTCCAGTGTGAAAAGGGCTCATGTCAAAACCACAGGGAAGAAGATACTGAGAGGAAAAAAAAGGAAAACTGACCTTGGCTGTTGAATGACAGTTACTTTTTTTCTTAGAGCAAGTACAGGCTACTTGCTTCTGTCTGCTGTAAATATTTAATTTGATTCCATTTGTCATTAGGCATCTGAATGGAGGGAACTGAATGCGTAAAAACGGTTCAAACCTGTGTAGGGAAACAACCTCCCACTTATAGACAGGCACAGTGCTACTAATAGCAGAAAAGGAATGTGAGAGGGGGAGAAAAAAGACAAGAGTTTGTGTTGCGAAAGTGAAGAGCACAAATGCATACTAAAGTGGGACAAAAAGATTGAACGTTCCTGAAGTGGGGAGTGAGGGACAAGATGTTAATTTGAATATTACGAAAGCGCAGAATAAAATGTTCCTTTATGCCAGAGCATAGCACTGTGGTAACTCAAAGCAAATGTAGATCTGTCAGATGAGGAGCACAGGGTGCTCTGCTGAAAACAACCACGAGAAAAAGGCTTTTTGTTTTGGTGAGTGCAAGACCAAGGCAAACAGATATAAAAATATAAATCTAACAAGCAGGTACATGTAGACCAACTCAGATCCACGTAGGACTTTATTATAGAACAGTGATTATTTATTTTGGATAGTAAGTGTAGCTTGTTTTCCAGGGCTAACAAAGCATTTATGACAAATGAGTCTTATTTAAAAGTTGCTGTGACTTCGTATGTGTGTCCTAATTGCCTAAAACAGAGCTTCCCAAAAATTAGAATATCTCAAAAACTCACACACACATACGCAACATCCAAAGAAGCACCTCCACCTCCACTTCTTTGTTTGCATGCACACAGCGCACACATGTTATTTAGCATAAAAATACAAATATACTCACACTCCTGGTACGAGTGCACACACAGTCTGAGACACATACACCACACGCACATACACACACACACTTGAAATTATGAGTGAGTCATTGCATTGCCAGCAGGGCCTGGGGAGCTGGGGATTTCCACAGAGAAAAACAGGTGACATCTGCCCGGCTCCCATACAAATCTATGGTACAGTACGACTATGTACAGCTGTTCTGTGTGCCGTAAAAACCTGTAAATATAGGACAGGTGGAATAAAGCATCTTACACTGTATAATGTGTTTGTGGAAGAGAGCGAAAATGGGGTGAAAGTAGGCAGTGGTCATAAGAATAGTCAAAGGGCACTTGCCACAAACTAAATCACCTCAGCAGCTGAGGCACACCTGTAACACAATTATACACACAAACATGATTACACACACACACACACACAGTGCCACTGTGTGTCTGGGCCTCCCCCCAAGATTAAGCCTCGTTGCTTACCCATACACAGAGTTGAGATGGCCACGCATGGCCTGTTTTCACTTCAAATAAAGTTCACAGAAACCATACACAAGTCAATAAAAAACATCCTAGCTTAGCACCAAACATCATTCCACCCTGTTCCCCCATCACTGCTTGGGTTTCAAACACAGCGCACATCCTCCCTCCTTTAGAGTGATCAAGACGGTCCTCCGGTTTTATCAGTCTCAATTTGTTGGTTCTCTAGTGAACTGGAAGCGAGACACACTAGATGCTTATCAGGCTGACTAACACCATAATTGGCCATCCTGACAAGTCCCACAGAAGACCTAGATGGGAAATCCCCCATGTAAGGCTTAGTCAGGTCTATTGGTAGGATTTCATTGTGGTGTAATGTGAAGAGTTTTTGTGTGAAAGTACTTGTACTGTGCAAAGTAATAAGGGGACGCCTGAATAGTTTTTAATTGACAATAAACTTCATACAAAACATCAAATAGAACATAGTTACTTTTTTTGCCTGGAAAATAGAACTTATTCTCTGCACATATGCCATTTTTTAAATGTACATAACAGGTATGTTTTTCCAAGCATCTTGGAGAATGTGCCACATTTATTCCTTTGGATTCAGGAAGTCTCTGTGTCTTCTGTCTCTTTGTGTAATACTAGACCAACCAACACATTCTTATCCCACAGTGTCAGGATAGGAGAACTCCAGGATAAGATTAAATTAATAGACAAGAGACAACAAATCTCAATGTTATAGACATACAAAGTGTAAATGTTGCACATGAACATCCTTACTATAATAATTATGTGCCTAATGTTGTGCAAAGATCATCATCAAAGCTTACAGCATCTCACAGTGAAGTTATCTCTGGTCTCCTGTGGGAAACCTACAAGGCATTTTTGTTTTCTACATCACTGCTTTAAGTGTCAAATATTGAAGCACCTGAACTACCAGTGTGCTTGACTGACAGCGCTGTGCATTTGTTACAAATGCAACCTATGACCTACAGGGTCAGCATGTAAAGCCATCGGACTGGACAAGCTTTTGATGCTTTGGGAATGACAATGGGCTGCACATACTGCATGACTCCTTGATCAGTTTTTTGTCAGTTCCGATGGTGGTGCAGTAGGTAGCATGGTGGTCCAACAATCCTACAGTTGGTTTGAACCCTGGCTCCTGTGGGCACATGTCAAAGTGTCCTTGGGCAAGACAGTGAACTTCCACTCCCAGTGAGCGTTGGTCAGCTGCACAGCAGCTCCCCCATCAGTGTATGATTGCGTGTGATTGTGAGTGCAAGTGGGTAAATAAGAAGCAGTGTACAGCACTCTGAGTACCGACAGGTAGAAAAGTGCAGACCATTTACCATAAGACTCTAAAACATCCAAAGCGCCAAAAAATATTTGCATAGTGCTTTACATTTGAATAAATGTTGCATTATATTTTTGTACTGGGTCATGCAGGCTCTGCAAAACTGAATGGCAAAACTTCAGTAGGATCATCATCTCAGTTATGTCTTCAAATGTGTGTCCCTGTGCTCAGTTTTTTATTCATTCTCGCACATAAAACGTGTGACATTAAATATTTTTAACATTTTCACCTCATGCTTGTACACACATTCATCCTTCTATTAGCCTGTTCGCACAAGTAATCTCATGTCCATCCACACTTCTTTTAATCCACCTGTGGGCTACCAGAGGTACAAAGACCTCGCATCGATTTGTGTGTCTGTGGTGGGCAGAGAGATGTGCAGTGTGGGAAAAGATATCGGGAAGCGTTTGACATAGGCCGATATTATTCATTCTGGACAATATCCTAAAATGGCTAATTATATGGACCAATTAGTGGGCTAATTAGACTATTATCTAGGCAACCAATCTATTGGCTCGAGAAAATCAATAAAGGAAAGAGATGGCAGCAGAGATTGGGATTTACTTTTTATTACCTCACCTGTTTGCCTACACTGCACACAAGAGAAGCGGTGCCCTTACAGTTTTACTCTGATAGTGTGAAAACTGTCAGTGTTTTTAAGAGACTACAAGAAAACTAAAACTTTTAACATTAATTTGGGACATTTTCCTTCCTAACAAGTTCCTCGTCATATTTTTTGAGATGCAGGATTGTAATTTGAGTGTTTGCTCTTGGCATAAGAGTCGTGCAGCAGGCAGTAGAGAGGTGACTGCAGATTTGTAGGGAATAGTCAGAGCTGCTGTTCCCACAGGACAGACCAAGTGAGTCAGGCCCCACTACAGATCTTATCTGTTCATCTTGTAAACACTATAGACCTTCTCTCCTTCTATTGCCCTCTTCTTTGTTTACTCTGACTCGTGCTGCCTTTCTCTACAGCAGAATCACAAAATGACTTTATCTTTGTTTAGGCTAATTTGCATGTCCACTACAATATTTGTGAGGTAAATTTTGTCATAAAGGGAAGTTTGAATAGAGATACGTGTGTGTGTGTGTAGTGCAACTACAAATCCGTAGGAGGGTGAGTGGAAAGTACGAATTAGCTTTTAGTCAGTTATGTCCCTAACACAACACAACTACCCCCCCCACATAGATCCTCTTCCATATGCACAATACTGGCATCAAGTCAAAGTGGTGCTAAATTGTATTAAAATAGTGCCGTGCTCGTCGCAAATTTACATGCGAATTAGGGAGAGTAGAAGTAATTACTCCAGGCCAGTGCCGTTAATTGAATGAGGGTGCAGCCTTTTCTCTCCTCTCTTCCTTCATTCTAGATAGATCGGCTCTGAGCTTCTCTTCAATGTCATTATGCCACTGCTTTGCCCTCTTCAAGGGCCCACATCACACACAAAGAAAACAACGTGAAGCAATGATGTGAATATAATGGCCCGTTGTACACTACGCGGGATCACCAGTGTGTATTTGTATTCCTGAGCCATATGGGAAATTAGATGAATAAAATGTATGCACATTAAGATGTAGATGGTGGGGACTGCCGTTCTTTGTGTGTCCTGTGGGAGACAAATCAGACGCGGAGTGAAAAATACAAGTAGATAGGCGGACATGACCGGAGCGTGCACAGATAGCCTGGGGCTGTGTTTGAAAGAGGCCTCGGAGAGAACACACTGCCTCAAAGGTGTGGTGGTGTGAGTCAACTGTCATACTCATACACAGCAACACTTTTCTCAATGAGGCATTTGCATGGCAAAGTGCAAGTGTCCACTGGCTGATTCCCAGGTCTGCTTAGTTCTGTAATACTTTTACTACAGAAAACGAGCAGTGCATAAACAGGTCCTCAGAATATACCTTTGTGTATGCTCGTTAAAAAACACATTAAACAGATTCAACCCCTTTTTACATCCAACAAAGAGAGGTTCCTTTTCTATCTCTCTCTGTAGGTCTGTGTGTCAGCCCTACGGTGTGAAGGGGAGAGATTTGCTGCTCTCAGGAATATCCACCTGTGGCTGTCAGCCTTATCAGATCCCAACCAGTCATGGAGAACTAAACACACTCTCCCTCTCAGCCAATCTTTCTTTCTCACACATACACACAATACACACTTTCAAAAAGGCATACACAAAAACACACACACAAGTGCTATATACACAAGATTCATATACAAACATTTTCACAAGACCTCAAAGCGCGCATGAGAGATTTACACACAACAGAGTTACACTTTGAGATTTTAGTAATCTTTTGATTTCCAAAAAATGCCTGTTTTTATCTGCCTAATGTTAAATCCACCGTAACTAACAACTTATTGTGTTCAAACGTAATCAAATGTAATTTTCATATTTTTTGTACTAATGCAGACTTGCATATTATTACAGTGCACTATGAGAAAAAATAGCATTTTATTCATTGTACACACATTATATTGATCTGCAACTCTATTGGTAGAGTAATAAATTTAACATTTTTATTTGGGTGGGAAATATTTATTAATTGCTGACACATACATCAGTTTTTCATTTTTATTTCTTAATTATGTTAATTTGACAACAATAAATAACAACAAATAACCTAGATTTAAAATTATTGCCCACAAATACTAATTTATTTTGACTTTGCAACAAATGAAGCGTAAAAGATTTCAGAGAATGGAGAATCTGATCGTGGTTTTTCATTTCAAATTATTTCACAAATTCTCCTTCAGCCACTCCCTTGTGTGCTAGTCCACGTATATCTGTGTCTGTCAAAGTGTGTGTGCCTGTTCCCTGGTGGCGATATTATGAGTGAAAATATCTTCTGATGCACAACAGCCAAAGCCAGAGGTCAAACACTTGCGTGCGTGCTTTCGTTGATTCTTAGCCTCAGGTAGTGTGTGTGTGTGTGTGTGTGTGTGTTTGTGAGAGAGAGAGACAGAGTTACTGAGAGAAAGAAAGAAATCATGCTTGTGTGTCCACATCCTAATGTGTGTGTTATTGTGTCTGTCTGTAACCGGTGCTATTGCCCCAAACAGAGCTTCAGGCCACCCTGTGTTTCCTGGCTAGAGGCACAGTCACTGTGGTTAGGGTCTTAGCAGGAGGGATCCAGAATGAAAGAACAAAAGATCTGCCTGAAGCAAAGACTGAAACATCTTCAAGAAGCTGGGGAACATCTACACTGAGGTAAATGGGGGGGTGAGACACAGAAGAGTGTTAAGGATTAAGAGACGGAAAAAAAATACTGATGAACGACAGAGGGAGCAGGTAAGGATCCACATGTGATGAACTGTGGTTGGAGCTTTCATGATTACGGCAGCCGGTTGTGAGTCACTGACATGAGTCTGAGGGATTTTTTTGGGCAAAGACTATTCCAAAACCAGAACCTCCTCTGTCCACGTCCCAATCCCTAGAAAATCCAGGTAGATGACAAACAGCTATTCTGGGGTGCATGTATATTGTGGCAGGTGATTACTATTCAAAACACGAGACGGCTGGAAGCAATTCACGATATACTAGAGGATGCTAGACCTTATTCTCTAACGCAGTAATTCTGTGTATATTTGCAGGATATTTGACCATTGGAAAAAAGTACAAACATCCTAAAACTGTGATATTTGCATGTATCATCATGCCCTTGAATGGCAAACCACAAACAAAAATATTAGTCCAGTACATAATATTTACATTCCTTATTTCCTTTTCAGGGGCATTTGAGATTGCTCTTTTGTTCATATTACATCTATCTGTTTAGAATGAAGCCAGATATTTTTCACTGAAATGTAAAAGTAAACACTGCTGTGGAAGTCCCTCCATTTCCTGCTGACTTCCTGTCATGGGGATTTATGCACACACACACACACACACACACACACACACACACACACACACTGAACAGGGAGGGGAGTGCTCTTTCTCCATTTCCCAGCAAAGCTATGCCTGTCAGCACTAGTTTTTCTACACTGACCTGTCATAACCACTACACAAACAGGTGGATCAGAGGTGAAGGGGAAGTCAAAAGAAATAAAAAGAAATATTTAACCCCAAAATGACTGCAAACGGTAAACCATAAAGCTAAGAGGACTAGTGCAATTCAAAGACACGCAGACAAATTTGCTGTTACCATTGATGCTAAACATGCTTCATTTAACCTCTCATTTCACATCTGTGCTGTCAGGCCTCAAGTGGACCACATCTTTTACTCATTAAAGAAATTCCCTACAACTATTGCCAGTTTTTATATTAATTGCAGGTCTTTGCATAATTTGTCATAGCTATTGCGCTGTATTCCATAAATCCACACTCTGAATTCATAAAACCTTTGAAAACAAAAGAGTAAATATTAGACTTAAACTAAAAGCCAAATCTAACACTCACTAATTTGTGCACCGCTGCTGTGCTGAGTGCATATTGTGACATTTCAATTCACTTTAAATGTAGTAAACATGCAGCCATTTGGACAAAAAAAATTACTTGTGATTACTGGAACTGTGTAAAAGTAGTGCTAAAAGATTTATTTTTAGGACACTTCCTCCTAAGAACCTTCTTAGAAAACCAGTTCACAGTATATTCTGCCCTTTTTCCACTTCTCTGGTATGCACATCTATTTATGCTCAGCATGCACAACTGCAAATCTATTGACCAATAATAATCATAAACAACAATATTTCTAGAAACAAAGTGAGAGTTAGATGTGTGATTGCTTTAAATTATGATTGGATCAGAGCAGATATGAAATATTCATCTGCGGTCTCCTGCAGGGACAGCATGCCGTTAAAAAGGCATTGATTTGACAAGCCAAACAAACGCTGATGAGGCCTGATAATCAATGGCGGCATTGATGACAGTGTGTGGTGGCCCTGGGCTCCGAGTGATTGGATGGGCTCACTGTGAATAATGAATGAGGAGATTCCCGATTGATCAGTGAGGTTGTCTGTCTTTCAGGAACTCAGCTGGCATTTCAATGGGGCCTCTATTGCCAGTGATAACACGGCAACAACATCATTAACACCAACCGAGCTGCAGGACTGGTCCACTTCTCCCCAACAAGATGAAGGTTTTAGAACGTGCGACTGAGTAAAGAATCTTATAAATGCTGTCAATAAATGTAGGAGACATAGGACAAACATGAGCTACAAGCAGCTCTGGTGCAACTGTGAAGTGAACTTAAGGTCCTCAGCGACTTCGTCCTTGAGTTGGACTGTTTGTCTTGTACCCAAGGGTGTACACAAGCACACAAACACCGAAACACAGGCATAAAGCTCGCCGCCTACTCCCCACACACAGGTGACAGCAGTGCTAGGGTGCACTGAGTTTTGTCATTTACGGGGGCTTCTCCACACCAGTGCTGAATGTCAACTCTCGTATTCTTTTGTACTTGGAGGAGGTGGGGGAATGATAAGGGGAACAAAAAAAAAACAATGCCACTATCTTCGTAGCATCTACTGCCACTGTGTCTGTCTCTTTACCCTCCTCTTCCTCTCTCTCTCCCTTTGTGCTCGCCCCTCCACATTCACACGCCTTCACAGAATATCACTTAGCTCTGCCCTTGAATCCTCCTCCATAAGTGCACACACTGAGGTGCACTGTGGAAAGACTTGAAGAAAGAAAACAGGTGGGATGTGGGCACACACACGACAAAGACTGACTGTAGTTTATTCTTGTCTCAAGGTAGCGACAGTGGGTTTCCTGACAGAGGTTGCATGTTTTTGCGTTACAGCTAGTAGGTCATAATCAAGATACACCCACACCTTCACACGCGACAATTTACAATACTAACGTGTCCCTTATTTGCTTTGCATAATTGTCAACTTTTCTAGTGTTCCGCCTCTCTCTGAACTCCTTTCTCTCCCAGTGTGAGTATTTACTTCAATGATTAGGATGATTATGCAAATGAAAGAATTGCACTGAACTCTCTATCCAATAAGAGACCCTTCCATGATTTTCTATCAACTAATTATCTAATTCATCTGTTCTTCGTACAACAAAAAGACAACCCACTATCTGCTATTATTTCTTTCCTCTCCCCTCCCAACCTGAATATGTCTGTACTGCCTGAATCTCTTCTCTATATCTCCCTTTCTCCAATGTTTATTTATTTTTGCTTCATTTTTTTATCACTATAATCTTCACATACCTCACCTACTCATCCTTACTCCCTCTGCCTACTCGCCTCTACAGCATTACTGCATATAAATGCAGGTAATGAAAATTATTGATCCAAAAAGAAGAAAGCAAAGAGGAGAATGACAAACTGCTCCACACTAAGCTAAAGCCATGGCATCCCAGCGTTACTGTCTGCATTCATATGATTAAAATATTCAAATGTCCAAGATAACAAGTGCTCCTACTAGATCTAAAATTGAACTGGATAAAAGGAAGCCTTCCAACTCTTAAATTCTGCAGGTAGACTCTGTCTGTCTAAAGGTTAATAAGCTCCTTTGCCACCACATCCATCTCCAAGAGTTAACATTGCTTTGGATACAGGCCAAGGTCACGTGTTTTCTATCGCAGAGAAAGACCAACTTATGCTCACTGTATGCAGGTCAGAATCAGCTGTGTCACCGTGGGAACGGTTGTGCTCACATCTGCCCAACATGTAACCTTCCTTGGCTGAGACCCTGTGGCCTCCCAGGAAGTAGTCCTGCCCCTGTACTCTTGCCAACTAAATTCTCCTTCTGTGAACCTGAGCGATATATGCTGTAAGAAAGAGAACAAGAGCAATGGAGAGTAAGAACAGCTAATACCAATGTTTGTTCCTCTCAATTACAGTTTTAAATGGAAATCAATGTAACAGAGGGAATGAGCAGAGCCCTTAACGTCGTGGTGATAATCACATTAAGACAGGGCTTAAATCAACACCAGGCCTTGGCCTCTGGAGGGGGAAGAACAACACAGAAAGAGCCAAGACTATTTAATTTTCTCTTTCTTTAGTAATCTATCCATCACTCACACACAACAGTCATCTCCAGCTCCCAAACCGCTGTCTCGTTGCCGGGATACCACCCATAAGTTTCACCATGGTAACATCTGGAATAAAGGTGGGTGGGCAGGATGCCAGGGCAGTCCTGGAGTTTCACTGTGGCCATAAAACTAACAAAAATAAATCTTTGTTCAACTGCTCTTTCCAGTACAATACCACACTACATGTAAGCATGAGCACACAGATGCACGCACACATGCACCCATGCACACACGCATACAAACACACACACACTTTTGTGCACCTCATCCAAGTTTACTGCTTCTCAGCTCTAACACAGACAGTAAGGGGCTTTTGTTGCACTTTTCTCATTGTAGAGTAAACAGAGAAGTGAACACCAGTTAAAAATATATTTTCGGAGGCAGCTGACAACTAAGTTACAACATCTATCTTTGTGTGGGCTTCGGTAAAGTGGCATTTTTGGAGGAGCGGTGAGGTTTTTCCTTCGTCTGTGCCTGGTATTTTGGTGACTCCCCGTGCACCACAGAGGAGGAGAGGTGAAGAGGTGGGAGTGTCACCGACAATCCACCGAAGCACAACAATTCGACTGTCAGTATTGCTAAAGTATGTGCCTATTTCGAACTGCAACACTCTATATCTCAAGTTCTGTCTGTCAAAGTGTATTCTACATCTTGAAATAGTACATCCTAATTCACAACAGCTTGTATGCATGAACACCTTCTCTGTCAATTAATTAACTCTGTGTAGAGCCGTCTCAAGGTGACAGGTACAGTGTGTGCTCCACGTACACTCTCTCTCTTTGAGTGATGCACATTGTCAAACCATGATTACGCATGCCAGATCCACTGATTACTTTAATTAAATCTTATGCAAGTAGCACAACTACTGTTGCAAATTCACCACACAGGCTTCTTCATTCCTGTTTGCATCAGAAATGACACTGTGACGACTTGGATCTTACAGCGTTAAAAAGGCAAGATGGATTCCTTGAAAAAAAAAATTGTGTACAGGCTAGTATCTAAAAGCAGTTGGGATGCTGATTAAATAGTGAAAAAGTGGAATTCAATCATTTGCAAATCATTTAACACCTAAATTTCTTTTAGAAGGAGGACAAAACAACATATTAAATGTTCAAAATGAGAACTTTCCAAATGGAGGAGACATTGGCAGATTTATCTTTGTATTACATTACTATTTTGTAACACCCTATAAGCGTTTAGGACCTAAAATCTATTTCCATAATGTGGCATTTTTCAGTTGATTGACTGTATCATTTTGGTATGTTAATTATAAAAATACAGTACTATGCAAATATCTTTGGCCCCATTATTTTTATAGCTTTAGCAATGCTATGATGACAAATAGCATTTATTTCAGTCTCTTTCTTAAAATACAACTAGTAAATATAGACAATATAAAATGGTAATAATAAGATTTAATAAAACATTTTTAGATTTAAAATGTTTTTCAAAGAACAAAACTGTTTCTATAGCATAAAGTGATAAGAACCAAGAAATCTGTCAAAATCTGATGAGACATTTCGCAGAGTTTCTTGATTGAGAGACCGGAAGAAGTCTAACAAGGACCTGGCTCAGCATCTGGCAACTTCATATGGATGCTAAGTTAATCCTTCCACAGTCTGAAGAAGCTTAATCAGGAATGGCCTTTGTGGAAGTATAGCAGCCAAGAAACTGCTTTTTCGGAAAATGTAACAGGGAGAAAACACCAAGATATGCAAGAGCTCACAAAGATTGGCGTAAATATCAATGGAACACAGTATCAATCAAAGTCTGACATTTTTGGGGGCCAATCGTCAACAACATTTGAGAAGAAGAGTTGGAGAGAGGTGGAAGAATGAGTGCAGCATTCGGTGAAACATGGTGGAAACTTCTTCATGGTTTGCGGCTGCATTTCTGCCAGTGATTTTTGGGATTATGTCCGAATTTATGGGATCATGGATGCTGAAAAGGACAGGCAGGTTTTAATTCATCATGTAATTCCTTTTGGAAAGCATCTGATTGGAAACACTTTTATTTTTCCGTATAAAAATGAAGTTGTTTTGCTTGCCTTGTACCTCACTTGTAAGTCACTTTGAATAAAAGCTTCTGCTAAATGACTAATTGTAAATGACTTGTAGCTGTACAAGCAGTTTTTTTCTTGTGGTTATATCTTAATAAAGAGACATAAACAAATATGCTGATTGACTGTCACTGCAACCTCGCTAAAACAGGAAAGCTAATGGTGACCTACGACTTTTGTGCAGTAATAAAAACTGGCAATATTTGTTGACTTTCGTGACCAACATGGAGACAGGATGATTAAAGATAAAAACAATATAAGAAGCCCGAAGGAATATACAGTATGTTTTTTACACACATCAGTGACATAGAAGTAACCAACAAGGCCTGAGCCACAATAGTCACCTTCAGATTCCCATTTCTACCGACTTTGGCATGCAAGCTCCCCTGCCTCCTCCCTCTGTGTCTTCCATTAATGTTGTCACAATCCAAACATTTTTGTGCCCATCCAGTGTAGTACAATGCAACACTCCGACGCTGGAAGGTAGAAACCTCACACACACAGGCACGAACGCACAAACAGGTCTTCCTTCCATGCACATCCTCTATGCTTGGAGGGTGAAGATATGCAAAGCGTCACTATCATCAAAACAAAAACTGCAGGGGAATATAGGGCAATTGAGCGAATTAAAATGCATCCCTAGAGACACGTCTTTCTTTCTCTTCTCATTGCTCTCGTCCCCTCGTTTCCCCCCAGTTCCTTCTGTAGAAGCAGGCCTCTCTTTGCAATATGAATAAAATTGTATGCATTGAACTTGGCAGATGCTGGTCCAAGTAACCATAAACTGGACAAAGTAAATATTTAGGATCTGATAAAAAATTGTTGTGAAATGTTAAGTGGTTTAGACCTACAGCTGGCACTATTTTACAATCTCATTGACCTAGACACCTAGATATCCACTAATAAATGTAAATGTAAATGTATGCAATATATTAGTGTATGTCCCAAAAATGGCACTTTTTGAATTTGGGTTTTACATTAAAAACAATACCAGGAACACTATCTGTACTTAAATTGATTATTAAACTGGACGCACAAGGTAAAGGACTTTGTGTGGCAACACAGTAATCCTGCAAGGCCAAAGGAAAGTCCCCTCAGTGGTTCACTATTTGTGTGGTTGCATTCTCACATGGTGGGCGACAGCATCCCTGAATGAGAAAGCGAAACTGACTGTGGCAGCAAAAAAAAAATAAATTCTTAAATATTAGCTCGTCAACAGTCTTCTCCTACATCTTTCTATGAGCCAGAAAACCACATAAATAGGAAGAGCTGTAGACGTACCAGGGAATGGACAGAGGATAAAAAGTGGGAGGTGAAAAGGGCCAGTAAGAGGTGTGTGTCCAGACAGACTATGGTCAATAAATCAATGAAGAGGTCAAAGAACCACGTGTTTAGAAAGTAGCTATTGAGAGGTGCTATTCATCTGATTGACTATAGATTAACACTACACTCTGTTCCCCATACCTGTAAACCAACCACAGTGTGTCCTTTACACATCTGAATCTGTGAAAAAATGCCCTAAAACACTCAACAAAGATGTATTTTACAGTAGTTGGCTGTGAATGGAAATTGGATTCACCAAGACACTTGAGTTGTTTTGAAGTAAATCGCTGCCGTAAATGTTTTTGTTTGAGATATAATAGCGTTGATTCATCTTCACGTGGGAAAAATCACAGCCAACCACCCAAATGTTCTGCTTTAATCCACGCTACTTAATCTTTGCGGAAAAGACTCCTCTTATCGTGTTTCCTGCGTGTAACTCATGTTTTTTATCTTCTCTGCTCTCTCCTTCAGACATCTGAACACACAGAAATGCACATATGAAAACGCTTACACATATACAGCATACACAAATGCACACAAAGACACACAAAGGGTGCAGAGCTTCTGCATGTAATTACCTTAGTACAACGGTGCTACAAAATGCCAGACAGTGTTTGCATCAGCGTGTATGTGTTTAGAGTTTTGTAATTAGCAGAATACATTTAAATACATTTGGCTGAAACACTCCTGGGAGAGTTCCTGTTTGCTGTGTCTGCCTCAATCTCTTGCTCCCTTTCTTCTCCCTGCTTGTATCTCACAGTGCCTGCAGTGCTCCCTTTTTCTTTTAAATTTACCAATCAAACTCTCCTTCATGCACTAGTGTTTTGTTCTCTCTTTTATGTTGTACCTCGCTAGAAACCGGCCGATCAATGAGCTTACTGACCCTGATGTATAGTTTGCATAATGGGACACGCAAGTGGCCACGTGTGGGCCTTTTCTCGTCGTACCACAAAAGATGAGTTTATCTGGAAGCATACTGTGAATTTACAGACTTCTCACAGTGCCTCAGCATCATCTGAATTTTTGTACATCTACACATTAAGTACTATTTTTTTTTTTTTTTAAGTTTCACAAACACAAATGTGTTTTCAGGTCTAAGTAGCACACTTTGCTGGACACAGAGTTGTATTCAAGATCTCCCCCGAGCCCCTCCTTGCTCATCAAACCAGTCTTAATTATTCAGCTGGCTGCCTGGTGTCTTTCATCTATCTGTTAATTGCTGCGGTCGACTTCTCACTGGGACCACTGTGGCCAATGAATGCCTCCGCTCATGCTGCATTGTACCACAGCATGATCCATGCGGAGCGTGTTTTGTGGCAGGATTGAGGCGGAGGTAATGAAAAGGTTAAATTCAAATTGGGATTAGAGTCAAATACTCGTAGTTGTATTCAGAGAAACTGATTAGCAAAACACGCTATCACATAGGACCAAGTGTTGGGGCTCTGTTTCATGATGATAGCACCAATAAAGGTGTTTTCACTTCTTTATTCTCATTCATCACTGTCACTGTCATTTTTGTACCATTTTACATCCTTAAAATATTTCTTAAAAATAAGAATTTTAGCCGGCCATTGTTTGTGATAACTGGTCAAACCATTTCAGCCATATCCTTTTAAGATGGCTCTTAAGATTATAAATAAAGGATGGCAACAAAGATTTCAGAATATAGACCCACTTAACATTTTGTTTTTAATTTAGTTTGTCCTCATTATTCTACAGTCAGTACCAATAATTACAAACTGATTTTTTTTTTTTATCTATTGTAAATTTATTACCTTCCAACATGTTAACAATCGTAAGCACACACACAAGCACTCCATGAACTGACTTCAACCCTATGGACTTAATTTTAATACAAAGAAATGATAATACATGTGTATTTGAGAAAATAACATCAGTAAGAGGCGGCCGAGCCAGTTTTTGAGATACTATGACCAAAAGACTTAAACGTTTCAAAGCCCAAAAAATATAATAAAATAATATAAAATATTAGAAGCACGGCTCATTTTACTGAAAACTGCTCCTGGATTTAAATGCTACTTTTCAAAATAAATGTGTTCTTCAGAACAAAGAACCCAGCAAACATTTGACATATCTGAATCAAAAAATCCAGAAATGAGGTGGGGGGGGGTTCAATGGGTTAACTTCAAGAGGAGAAAAACAAAGCTGGTATTGCAGTTAGCCAGACATTCAGCTCCATAATCAGTAGACAGACATACTGGCGCGCAAACACACGGTAGTGGGAGTGATGGGGTGAAAAGTGATGGATAAAGAGAGAGAAATGGTGGAAGTCTTGGCCAATAGAGCAGGAATGAATGGGATATACCTTTGGTGTAAGATACAGGGTTTGAAGACAGATATGAAATATGACTGCTGTGGAGGACTGCCTGGAAGGAAGACATGCAAGGAAGAAAACATGGATGGATGAAACTAGCACAAAGATGTGGGTAATTTGAGAAAACAAAGACATCAACAGCACTTTAGAAAAGACAGTGAATGCAAGGCAAAAACTAATGTGGAAAGTTAGCGCTCAGAAAGAGAAACATGACAAGAATCTATCATGTGCTGTCAGACAACCCTGAGACAGTGCATTCTGCGTGGACCTTTGCACACAAACACACACACACAGCCACGCAAACATACATCAGGGGGCTGGAAACAGCACATGATAAATTCTGAACAAAATACATTTTGTCCAAAAGATTTAACATCTAATTCAGGTCTGACAGCTCCCTCCATCTCAAAGTCAGACCGGTTACATTGATCTCCACACCACTCACAGACGGCCTTGGACTCCGGTAGTCTCTCTCTCTCTCACGCTCTCTCTCTCTCTCTCTCACACACACACACACACATGCAGCCTGGTTTCCATAACTTTAGGGGACATTACACTGACCTACATTAATTTCCTGGAGACTTACACTGTAATATCCAACAGCTTCTCTAACTTACATAAATGTGCTAACTTTACTCAGTTATTAATAATATGCTGTTATAAAGCAACATGTACGACTTACTGGTTAGAGGCAATGGCAGAGCAAACAAACCCATTTAATTATTGGTTCAGTGAAGCTCCAGCAATTTTAAACAATCAACAAAGTACAGTAGCAACAAATGCAGCAATACTACTACTGCAAGAGTGGGGAGCAGAAATTTACTAAAAGGCGCCTTGACTGCCGGGAAAACTAGTTGGCAAGTATCAGCGTTGTTAACAAGCCATGACTGAAAAGAATGTGAATGAAACAGAAAGCCATGTATAGCTGTTGGAAATACTGAAGTTACAGGAGTAACACTTCAATACCTGATGATTTAATGCAATTAATTTTCATGAATTTAACAAGTATATCACATTGCTGTTGCACAGTTCAGACTTTCAAACAGATATTTCACATTAGCGAAAGGGCCAACGATAAATAAGACAAAAGTTGTGTTGTGTGGAATACAGCAGACAGCACATTTAGATTGTAGTGAATGTGCTGTTTGATATATTAATTCTGAATACTCTGTATATAGTTAAGAGTATATCTGAAGTAAAATGTCGCTACTCTTTGTAAGTACACAATGCACAACTATTCTAGCTTTTCAAAGCAATCGTTTGCATGCTTTTTAAGTGAGGTTAACTAATTAAAATGTCCCATGTACCCTAACCATATCTACTAAATACCTGACTCTAACCCTTACCTAACCTTAACCTAACCCTAACATTACCCAAAGTCTAAACCAAATCATCACAGAACAATTACCTGGTAACACACACACACACACACACACACAGAAAGGTGACCACTGTATTAACCAAAGAAGTTCTAACCGTTTTAACCATAGACACAGCCAGCCACAACTTTTACTTATTTAACAAAACTATGACTGTATAAACAAAAGTATGAATACGTAGGAGGCAAACTATTTGCTATTAAACCCCAAAAGTGTTTAAGCTGCATTTCCGGTTGTCTGGTTCACACACGTCTAATGGTTCAGGGTTTGACTTTACCAAAGGCAAATGATCATTCCACTTAGAAAAGAAAAAAGGAAATATCCTCTTCAAGTTGGTGGTAGAGAAAAATTCTAACAGCTTGACCTCATTTACAGTATAGCACTAATTCAGATTAAAAAATACAGTAAGGCCAGTTACATCACTTTACATAGTACTTTATCTGTTTAACTGAGTTTTCTGATTTGTATGTAGAAATGTATTTCATGCACTCTACGGTGCATGAAATGGTGGTGAAAATGTTTCTTCTGCTTCCAGGAGTTCTAATGTCGACATTTGGAGAGATGCTACTAGTTATGAATGTAATGTGGGTGTGCATATATTGACATTATGCTTAAAGGTGTTTGCAATGTTGTTGAAACGTAAAATGAAAGACAACAGGGATAACACACAACAAATAGATATACAAGAGAATTCACACATGCAACACACACACACACACAGAATGACAGTTAAAGTAAAGCAGTTGCATGAGAAGTGTGTTTACTGTATTTGTTCAGAGTCCTTGCTGTGATAAGACAAAAACACGAACTTTGACCGCTGATTCTGATAGAGAGACTTACTGAGAGTTGCAGCAGAGAGGATAAGGGGATGCAACTGTCTCTTGGGTCCATACACACACAGAGCTGGTCATCCCTGTGCTTTTTCAAGCTAATGGATTGCAATGCCTGAGATTATAAGTTGGCTGGATGCCCCGTAGTCAGTTCGGCTTGTGCTACAGGACACTGGAGTCTCAGCTCCCTGGACTCCCAGCTCTGGGAATACAGCCTGATGCTGCAGAGGCCAGGGCAAACAGTGACGACATCAACTCACCGCTGAGTGCGAGAGAGAGATATTCACATTATCTGCTTGACTGTCTCTTTTACAGTACATCTCTTTCACGTCCTACAAACAAAACTAGACTGATGTGTAGTATACACATCAGTTTATAATATTGCTGTTCACAAAAAACATACAGGGCCAGCTGCAGCTTTCTAATGTCACTGAAACTGCTAATTGACTATGTATGATCATATTAGTGACACAACTGGTCATTTTGATATCAAAGTTAAGACCAAATACGTATTTGTTTTTGAAGTGTTGCTGGGGATTGCTACTAACTGAAGGGCTGTGCTGCCACCGTTAAAATAAAATCCTATGTTCTGGTCCACAAAACCTTGATCGCCTCACCCCCAAACATTCCTTTACTAATAAGCAAAAAGTGATTTGACTGGATCTGGGATTGAAGGTGTGTGTGTATTTGTGAAGTGCAAGAAAAAATGCTGTGTTTGTTAATTCTTGACAAACATGGCAGCAGCTGATGCTACATTCAGCTAGCGTTGGTGTTTTCTGACTATTAGGTTCTGATGCGAGTCTCATTGGATCTACAGGGACCACACCTATCTTTTTACAGCATTTGATTCATTAAGGTTTTCCATGGCTCCGTTGCAACGAAGTCCAAACAAAACTTGACCTTTGCAAGATGCGTACAATCAATCTGAGCATGTGCACGCACACATACGCAACAACACACGCTCTGCCTCAGGTCTTGGGGGACCATGTCAGAACATATTAGTGACAGCACCCCACACTCAACTCAAGCAAGGTAACATGAGCCCAATTTGTTTCCCTAATAGCTGGTATATTATTCACTCAGTCACTCATTCACACCCCCCACACACCCCCACACCCCCACACACAAACACACAGTTTATCATTATACAAGAATACCCTTGAGCAGGCCTCAAGTTCATCTACTGGGGGTGCAGAAAGAGTCTGGTTGATATTAGGAGAGAGGTCACATTGTACTGTAAACACGCTTTGTCTGCTTATTCATTTATTTACTGCGCTCTCTCATCACAACACTTGGCTTGTCAGCAATAGAAGGATGAGAGTGGGGAGGTCTAGGTGTGGGCAATGTCTCTATGAACTTCATTTGCCAAGAAAGAATATTCTGAGAGTCAATTAGCTTGTTTGAATCCCAGTTTCAGATATCTGAATATCCTGCAAAAAAATTGTTCTGTGCCCACCTATGTACAAACCCACCACAGTACATCCCTGTGTTGACTGCGGGGGCCCTGTCCTAATATCGACCTCCCGCTTTTTAATATTCATAAAGTCTATTTCAGCAGCTTTCATAGCCGTAGAGCTGTGACGCTCCCGCCCTCCACTAAATCCATTCTCATTGATCACCATTGGCTTTCCCACATGCACATCGATTCCATTCATACTCACACTCAACATTCCCTCAAAACACGCTCGCCTCACAATTCACTTACAAATGAAGTCCTTTTCCCCCTCTGGCATTTCATCAAAGAGATTATTTTTGATCTTTTTACCATTGTGCAATTACTGTTCTCGCTGAAACCAATAAAAGTTGATGTCTGTTACCAAGTCCAGACATAATATGAGATGTGTCACTCTGATATTAGTTTTACCATCAGAAGTCAAAAAAACTGTTGTTTGGGATGGTCAGGAGAAAAATCTTTAGTTTGCTTTATCATACACTTATTGCAGTTATTATTTTAGCACTTGCTAAAGCCAGACTAACATGAATTAGTTCCATTACTCCATATTCTGCATTGAGGAATTGTGCACTCAAGTGAGACAGCACTGGCGTGTGTCTACTGAGCTGTCTTCAGGCAGAAGTAAACGGATTTAAAGCAGTGCCTAAAAATGAGCTAAAGACTACAGAGAGATCAGGTCTAAGTACAGTAGCAGACAGTGGGAATACAGGGAAATGTCACTTTTTCCATTTTTTTTTTTAGACTTTCATCTCTCTGTCTCTTTAGGGAGCCTATGGCTACTCGTCTGCATGGCTAATCATACCACTGTTTTAATTATTGCTTCACAGCTGGCCCCAAGCAAAGACATACACAGTATTACATGCACACACACACAGACACACACTTCTCTTATAGATGCACACACACACACACTTACTGTGTCCTCTTTACCTGTCAACCAACCTCTGATTTACTTTGTTTGGGGGACAAAAAAATCCTTTTGCAATACACATCTATTTCTTACCTTATCTGTACAAAGCTGGATACACCTGAACCCAGCATTATGAAAACACACACATGCACTGTGGCTGCATTATTCATTCACCTAAATTGGGAACACCAGTTGTGTGCTCACACACAATAAACAGAGATGAATTCATCAGAAATCTCCCAAGTGGAGAAATATGAAATATTTAATCATTCCACAGAATAAAAATTCATAAGGAAATGTACAAAATCAATATTTTATGCTACTTACTGTACCTATTCTTTATTACAAACCTATTCAGGAACAAGCATTAAAAATTAAAGGTGGCAGAAAAGACAGGAGGGAGGAGAAACAACGGGTAGAGGGGAAGAGGGAGGAGGGTACTGCAAGGGACCTGCGAGTTCAAAAGCAATACTGTTTCATTCATGTTTAAAGGCACTTTTTTGTTACTCTAAGAGCCACTGAAGCAGTTTTGAAACAGGCAGAAATGCTTTGATAGATTGAGTGTTCTGAGCAGCCAAGGTGCTGTCAACATAAATAGCGATAAAGAAGTGGGTGGAAATGTTTTCAGTTGGAGTTTTCAAGGTTATGGCCCACGGCAATAATTTGAAGGCACCACTTGCTCTGCTGCACTTCTGGTTATGCATGGACAGTTGCATGTCTGTCCACAACATATTAATAAAAACCGTGTGTGTGTGTGTGTGTGTGTTGTTTGCAGCAGCACTGTGGGTTTTGCAGAGAGCTTTGTTCTGTACATTAGCAGGTGAAGTGCAATGTGCAGACACTCTCAGACTAATATAGGGCACTTGCTGTATATGTTATTGATAACTGATCTAGTCCGGCTTCATTTATCATCATTTATATTGGACCTCATCAGCAAAACTTTACACACATTCTCTGGCCTTTAAGCTCCCATTACTGTTTCCTACAGTCACTTCTTGCATTTAAACAATCCCTTAGGGCACTAAAATCTAAAAACAGTTGTTGAAATCTCTCACTTGCTGAATTAAATATCTTATCAGTTAAGAGTAAGGAGCAGATAATTCAAACCTCCAGAGAAAAAGAAAAGAAATCCTGGTGAGTTGCTCTTTTAAATGGTCAGCTTCATTATGGTGTTGAAACTGCTTCCTTGTTAATCTGTCCATATTCCACAGTGATAATATCCCACACATGACAAATAAGAGCAAAATGATTAACTGGTTTCATGAACTCATAATATTTTGACGCATGAAATTTACTCGTTTGTGCTTTTTTAACGTCTTGCTTTGTTAGGTTCATATTTTACTTGTTGATGCACAACATAAGTGGGAGCATGATCCACACAGCCATCAAATATACTTTAAGTACAAATGAAGCCTTAAAAGGTTGTTTCTATTTTTGGAGCCTGATTGATTCATTGGCTGTGACTAAGCGTGGTTTATGGTTTACAAATTAAGGTCCACTAACATCAGCTGGCTGGGACCTTTGTTTGCTGTTTGAATGTTGTCTCTCACCGTGATATTCAGGGGTTCATCAATGCTGAGATCATATATAAACCAAGATCAATACGGAAATCACACAGCACATTCTTATATCCTTTTGTAAACTCTGCTGAGCGCCGTGCCTTGTGGGAGATCACGTTAGAAAACCCTGTACAAACAAGTGTGCTATTGTTTTGTGGTTGCTGGGTGCCCAGTGCTGGTGTTTCTTTGTGGTACGTTTAGTGTTTTACATGAATGTTCACTGAGAGATACATGGGCAACAACAACTTCAAATACACACACACACACACACACACACACAGATAACAAAAAAACCGAGTGAGGCAGAGATGAATCCTGTCTCTCAGCAGACTCTAATGGAAGAAAGATGTTGTGCTCCACAGAGATTAACTCCAGACGGTTAACTTATAACCATGACTCTATCCAGCTCTCTGTTTCTGTGTAATCTCTCACCGAGGATAACGACCAGCCTGGATTCATGATGGATATCAATTATCTATTAATCATGGCTCCCCAGAAAGAACGAAAAAATAAGAAGAAGCAGTTTGTTGGTAATCTTCTGTTTGTGTGTATTGTTGACAAACACATTCTTCCAAAGTTGGCTTGAGGACAATCTGAGAATATAATTTGTCCCTCTCCACAACCATATACGAATTCCACACAGTCTATCAGTCCCACATGGCAAAGAAAAAAACATTCAGACTTGTGCCCCTCCTCTCGTCCCTGTGGTAGCCTCATATCTTCCTCCTCTCCACCCCTCCTTTGTCTCCCTCTCTCCCAGTGCAAGTGTAGTGCAGGGCCCAGGGCCCCTGCCTCTAATTGCTGGTGAATGGAGTGTTTTCATGGGGTGTTAGGCAGGGCCCTCCCCTGGATTAGCATGCTTACATACACATGCACACACACACACAACATGTACTCAGATACACAAATGGATTAGTGTGTTCACTCATGGGGAGAGGAGGTTGATTTGAGCAGACAGCAGAAGCCCTTTGGAGAAAGCCGGGACAAGCCTAGCGGATTTTCAAGTACACACATGTGCGTGCGCGCGCACACACACACACACACAGGAAATAAGACACATCAAAGTTGCACTCATTCATGTGAATACACACACACTCACACACACACACACACAACCTCAGCTCCCAAGTGAAGGCCTTTTGCTGCAGAAGACATATGGGGTGAATCATGTGTTAACAGGGAGTACTGATTAACACATCTGGAGGGAGCCAGTGGTGGGTGAGGGTCAAGAGAGGGGGTGTGAAATGAGAGAGGCTGATAAAATAGGAGGGTGGGTGACGGAAGGCGTAATAGTAGGCGTTCGTACTGATTCATTTAGCCTGATCAACTCTAATAAAAAAAAAAAAACCAGAAAACAACAAACTTGGACACAATAAACACACAGTGAGGAATGAGGGACTCTCCACTCATTTCCCCCAGGCCCCATCCTATGTGTCATGTCAGAGGCAGTGAGCTGTGTCACAGCACCACGCTCACCATATGCCCATCAGTCAGACTGTCTGCCCCAAAACTCAAAGCACACATCAACAAAACACTTCAAACACACATATATGTTTTTACATTTTAATGAATAAATTAGTACCGTAGTTACTTATATTTTGGTTTAAACAAAATACTGATTACTGGATACCCAGCGATGACAGGACCACCAAACTATAGAGTAAAAAACTAATGATAAAAGTCAATCAGACCAAACTGTAGTTTATTGGATCTTTATGGATCTTCTCAGGCCCTATTACACTTTAGAAAAAAGGTGCAAGACTTGCCCTTGACCTTTCTCTGTCCATGCTGTGAGGCCGACTGAGTTGAGGGTGTTGTCATCCTCGCTTGGGCTGGGTCAAACAGTTAAGTGCTGCTCCATGCTGATTGATATCTATTTTTTTTTCCATAGCCAAACTGTCCTGAAAAACGCTGGCTTTGCATTGAGAAACATCTATGAACAAGGGACCCACATGACATTTTATTGACTTTCTGTGTGACTGCAAGAGGGCAACCATCTTATATCTTTGCTGGTATCTGTATCCATCTGTGGTGTTACCATCAAAACAGCATAGCTGTGTTTAAGCCACTGTGATGCAACATAAACAGATTCATATCTGTGGTTATGGTCACTTTAGAATAGAGTCAAGCAATCACACTGGCACTAAGCCCAGCGCCCACATACAAATTTACCACTGCCAAGTTATACAAAAACACATGCAAAGTATGTTTTATAGCACCTGTTCGGGGCAATATGTTTGCATCGCTGTGGCTGCTACTGTTGCTGTTTTACACATAACTAATTAAAGTTACAGAAGGCGATGTTAGGTGAAAGGTTCGCGGAGACAGCTGTTACTGTGTGCAAAAAAACAAAACAAAATACAACAGACCATTTTTCCGTGAGAAGAAAGTCAGAGAGGTGGAGTTATGAGATATTATGTAGATTCAATAATGACTAGTGAACAACCTGTATTTGTACAAGTTTTGTATAAATATTGTATGTGTGTGCAGGCTTAGTCAGTGTTTTAGACAGGCAAACACAATCATCAGTGAACATGAGAACAAGAAAAATATTTCTAAAGACTTAATTAATTAATGTAACTGATGTGACACCACAAAATAATAATGGACCAACAATCAATGACACATTGGCCAACAGGAGAACCGCAACCGTACCCTGTGGTTAACGGCACAAATTAAGCGAGACAGTAGCTAAATCCGATGGAAAAAGAAAAAAGTACAGGCTCCACAACCGCCTTCCATGACTCCGCCCACCTGCTTAGCGCTTGAGTTCGTATCTTTTTCATCGTTAAAAACTGAGTCAGCAGCGGATTGTTGTTGCTGATATAGTTATGCATCTATCTAGCAACAGCAACTCAGCTGCAGACAGCAAAGAGGAGGAGCGGAGAATCCAGTTGGACCAGTTCAACACCAATCAAATTTCAATGCGTAAGCATTCGGCAAACGTTAACGTGAAGCTAGTCGGATTTTCTTTGACTCGATAACAACAGAACAGCTTAGTTTTCTCTGGTTGCATAAAAAATTCTATTGACAAAATTGAAGTTCTCACGAAACTCATAGATGTATTGAATAAAGGAAGACAATCGTGTAAAAATAAAATGTCAAGTAATATGTGCTACAAGTGAGCTGCGTTTAGGATGAGGTGTTTACGTTGGCAGATAGAAGGAAATCATAAGAATGCAGTCATAGTAACACACCACGTGATTGACAGTAATTAGGAGGCATTACTGTAATTGTACATTGTGGTATTTTGTAAAATATTGTAGAAAAGAAGGTGGTGAAGTGCTAATTTTTTGTACATTCAGGGACCTGTTTAACCCAGTGTAGCTGCATGAAAGTGCACTGCCTTCCCCTTTCCCACTTTCTTTTTGAGGAACTTACTTTCATATAGCGTGTGTGTCAGTGTGAAAACAACAAATACTGTACAGTACCCAAAAAGCATAATTTAGCCGTTTTCTTTATTCCTCTGGCCAACAGGAACCATAATACCAATGCAACCACAGTCTGTTCACTTTACATTTTCACCAAACCCTTAAAACTTCAAAAACCTCTGACATGAATCACTGCATTAGTTTCATTGTAGACTTGTTCTACTTTTATTTTCATAAAGATTCAGTATAGTGAATGAGTGCTATTCCTTTCCTACCATTTCGTTGTATGTGGTTTTAATCTTTGACAAATATTTGCGGGTTAATAACTACCACTTGTCTGCACACAGTACTAATTTAGAAGCAGCCATCAGTCCTCCCTCCCACTCAACCAGGCCAGTCAATACCTCTACATTATTCAAACTCCTCCCCACTTAATTAGATATTTAATTGACTACCTGTAGACAGATGAGTGACCCTGCTGCTGGCATAAATTCATGCAAATGACACTCCACATAACCTCCCTCAAGGTAGATTTAATGATACAGCCAGTGAGGACAGAGTTCAACAAGATGCTGCCAGGGTCAAGCCTAGTCACTGATCACTCATGTGTTACTAGATCACTTATATAGAAGCTGAGCGACCTACATTTATTCTAGTGTGATAGAACAATCCAGCTGTAAATGCTTCTTCCATTAAGGTGTTAACATAACAGAACTGTTTGAATTCGTTTGTGTTACATAGTCAGGTGTTTTTTTTTTTATTGATTGTTTCTTTACTGTATTAATATCAATGAGTGTAGGGCAAGTAACACAGGCAACTCTCTCTATAATTACATCAAGTCTCCAAAAGCTTTAGTTTTAAAACCTATGGTTCTATTTTTCTTCCACTTTAAAATTAATGTGTGTTATGTATGCATATTGTACAGAATAAGAGCAGTTAACGAAAAGCCACTAGTTGATTCTATGTTTCAAATGTCATGACTGGCTGTTCTTCACCCCAGGAAGAACAGGAAGCAATAAGGCGCCCGAAACCCCATCGCAGGTGCTTGGGCCCACTGTATGCTAATGGGAGGGATCGGATGCTCTTCTCACATAATGGGGTTTGACAAAGTGAAAATTAACACAACCCCACTCCTGCTGTTACTGTTAGAGGGGGTGGTTGATATGGCTTTGTCTCAGACACAAACACAGACACACACACACACACACACACACACCTTCCGACAGATACCACACCAGCCATCGTTCTCATTCTCACCCAGACATTTACGTTGTACAACCCCCCCCACTCCTCATCCCTTCCTCTCACTCCCCCTCCTCCTGCACCACTACCCCTATCTAGGTGTTTGTGTCCTCGGCATAAACATCCCTCCATCCCTCCTCCTTCGCTCTTTTCTCTTCTTCTCCAGCGACTCTGTGTGCTTCAATGGACTTTCATGACAACTCATTCCATAAGGGTCCTTTTTTCTCTCCCTCTCCCTCCCTTTCTCCTTCCCTCTCCCCAGGTGAAATATTGATGGATTTTTTATGAATAGCTATGAAAAATTCATTCAAATTCCAAAATGAAAAAGCGTAAACATTCCGCATCTGCCTATGCCTCCCGCATTCATTATCCTTCACAACATCCTCACTCACTCCCTCTCACTCTCCCTCTTTTTCCCACTCTTACCCCTCACCCCTCCTTTTCCAACACCCCTCCTCGCCCCCTGTCTACCTGAAAAAGACATGCCGCTCTGTCTCTTTTTCCACCACTTGGCCTAATTGCTTAATTTGACCTGCTCTCTCATCAATTAAAAGTCTGTCAGTGGTAGACAGATGGAGGATGGATCAGAGGGCCAGTCGATGGACAGATCAATGACAGAAGAGCTCAATAAGTAAATGGAGATGGCCAGTGATGGAAAGAGGAAATGAGGAAGGGGAAGATGTAGAAGAGGAGAACAAATTGAACAGGCTGTCATGACAAAAAGCTGTAGCACCAATGTGCCTCACTAGGATGCTCTGACTCTCTTCTCTCACTATCTTTCACAAATGCTCTGACTCTCCCTCCCCCTTTTTTTCTTTGAATCTTTTGACTCCTTCCAACAACTGCCACATATCCATCAACACTTCACCTGTATTACTGAAATACAATGTGTTAATGTAAAACTGACTCCTCATCTGCACAGCTAATGACTAAATACACGTGAGACACAAATCTCAAACAGGAATGAATCTATAGTAACTCTAAATAAGAAATAAAAGTCATATGAGTAGAGAATATACCAAGGGCAGCCTAAATGAGATGGAGGAGAATTGGGAGTGAGCTGAAACACTACGTTCTGTTTGACTTGATACACTCCTCTGTCTCTTTTTCATTGTTGTTGTCTTACCCCGCATGCAAAAATTCATGTTTATGGATTACCTATTGGAGTCATAGTAGTGACTAGTCGTAGTCGTAGACCCATTTTACACACATCACACCCTTTCATATATATATATAAAATGACTCTTGGAAGCAAACTGCAAGTCATGATGTGTAAACAAATACAACTTCACTGAAACATGGCCCCACATGAATATACAGGCATATTGGCACACAAATAACTGTACACTCGCACCACCATAATTATTTTGTTTTTTCCCCATCAACACCTTGTTTTAATTAGCTTCCTCATGAGACTGCAACTCAGACCAATTAGGGTAGATTATCAAAGGAGGTCTGGAGTAGGGTGAATGCCCACTATGACTCCTGTCCCCAGGGACAGGCTAGGATGAAAGAGACCCCAGCTCTACACGCACACACACAAACAAAATAATGCAATACCCACTGATATGAACCCATTGTGGGATTTCGCAAAATACAGTATGAACAACAATTCAACATCTATATCCAGCAAAACATGGCCAATGATTCTGTATTGATCACCTCTGTGATCCAATGAGGTCCTTCCACTCTGTCCCTCAAGGGCAACTACCATCACTCCATTGATGCAATCACTAATGGAGTCACTTCAGAACATTGAGAGAGATTACCGACACAGAATTAGGCTATAAAAACACACATTAGGTGTTTAGGATGAACACAGGAATGAAGGGAATTATATTGGCGACACCAACACCGGTGTTCTCCTTCGCTTATGACAAATCAATGAAAGCTCTTTTGGAGTTAGATGAGCTATCCTGATGTATGGTCAGAGGGTTACCTTCAAGGAAAGTGCACCTGTATAATTTCTAAGCAGTCATCATTTCTCTCTCTCACCCACTTCTTTTGTTTCTCTTCCAAAACAGGAGAGATAACTACAGCCTAAATACTGTGCTCATGTTTATCTCAACGTGATTTGTCAGTGCAATAGCGTGTGTGTGTGTGTGTGTGTGTGTGTGTGTGTTCTTCTTGCAAACTGGTCCATAAACTGATGGTAAGTTAATAGCACTCAGTGGTATTATGTGCAGCAATGATTAGATTGGCAGAGGTTGATGATACATATTGGTCTGGTCCCTGAGGGTCGGCTAGAAGAGTCATAGAGCAAAGGTCAATCACCACGGGATCAATGTCACTCAAAAAAGTTGCATTAAATTTAAAGACATGCTATACTGTATGTCAGCATGTGTATGTATACGAGCCCCCAAAAAGAGACTTATTATAACTCATCCAGGTGGCACAAAGGAAGCACAACATGCCAGGCAGTGTAAGGTGGAGGGGTGGAGAGAAGAAGCATCTAAAGGGAAAGTGACTTCCCTGGGACTTCATTAAGCTAATCTGGCCACCGATACTAACAGGGTTTAAAAGAGAAGGTGAGGAGAAAGCTCAGAAATCAGATAAACTCTTATTAGATCAGACCAAGCAATTGTCTTTCACCATTCACAACAGAATTCACACAGACACGTTCACATACACACACAAAGTGACAAAGAGACGCACAGGATGAAACTGAAACAATCACATGCACAATAAAGATGCTTGCATAGTAAACATTAAAGCTTGCATCGTCCCAACTGCTTTTCCCATTAAGGGTCGTGGGCAGGCGGCTGCAGCCAATGCCAGCTGTCATTGGGCAAGAGGCAGGGTGCACCCTGGTCAGGTCACCCTTCTTACTTGGTAATGGTCTGGAAATTTTGCAGACATTATCATGCAAGCCCCCTGGTATAAAGTTCGAAATATGTGCATAAGCCTGGATGTGGAAAGAGCACAGAGCGTGTTGACAATCCTTCTATTAGGCAACACAATCCATATTTTTTTGATGCATGGCTTCAGTGTGCTGTTAACAAAATGCTGTTTCCCACACCATACAAATTTCAATCATGCTCTGTCGGGCCTCATTGACCAATGACTGAAATCAAGCAGAGTTTCTCCTGTTGAGAATGCTTCTGACTTGTACAGTATCCCGCTCCGAGTTACATGTGTGAAATGCCAACTCAGGACAATGTCCACAGATGATTTTGTTAATTTGTGATAAAGCCTTTATTGACAAATAACAACTAACACTCACAATCACACCAACAGACAATTTAATGACAAATTTTTCGACTGTTGGAGGAAACTGGAGGGACTTGGAGGAAACGCACACAGACACAGGGCCAAGCCCGCAGGTGGATTCAATTTGGAGTTTTTCTAGATGTGAGAAGGCAGCATTAACCACTTTGTCACTGTGCTGCCCCCCAAGCACGTATTTGACAAAAATGTAAACACATTTAAATGCAAGCAATGAAATAAGAACATGGAAAGACAAACTTAACAAGGACTAATATGTAAAAGTGACAATGACAGTGACATCCCTTCAGCAAACTGAAGGCTGTAGAGTGAGTGTGCAGAGTTCATGCTGATGTTTAACTATGCTGCACTATAAAGAGCAGCGTTTGCTTTTTTTTTCTTGGTGATATACAATAAATAAGGTGATAAATAATAACATATATGAACATATGAAACACTAAGCGCAATTAACACATAATTCTTTCTATAACCTATGTTACAGAAAGACTGAACATTATCACAGTGAAGTTAGTGTTAAATGCAGTGATGTTATATGAGAATGCATGTGTTTTAGGTAGTTGTACCTGATAAACTACTGAGCATATAAAATGGCAAAGTAGCAACTGCTCAAACAACGATCGAGAGGGGGAGTGGAGAATATCCCAGCTGTCAGATGGCAAGAGGCGGGGTACATCCTGGACAGGTCACTGGTCTATCTCAGGACCAACACAGAGAACACTAAGAATTTTATTATTTAATCTCTATTTTTCTTAGCATTCATATTTCTGTTTGGCTGATGAGAGAGACCTGATTTCACACTTTCACACAGATTGACCAGGATGTATGGTTAGTTCAATCCTTTTTCCTTTTCTAGTAGTGCACAGTCTACTACAGCCCACTTTACTGTCACCACAGTAACATATGATCATAATGCTGGTAAAAGCACTGAATATGTGGATCAACTGTAACAACCCCATCACCGCAAGAAAAATAGAAAGTTGCACCATGTTCAGGAAAAGCAATCTGTGGCTATGAGAGATTCACAATGCTGTTTTAGTTAAAAGCACCTATAGGCAGACACATGAAGATGAGCAAAGACGAGCTGTGGAGTGTTGTTAGAGGACAAAGTCGTGAGAAATACAACAGTGTACTCAAAGACTACAACGACAAAGAGGAATGAGGGGGGGAGAAGAGGGTAGACAGAGAGGAGCAGAGGGTAGACGAAGAAAGGGAGGGAGCGCCACGTCTTTCTTAATCTAGTTTGTCTGTCGTAATCGTGTCAATGTCACTCTCAATCAGGCAGCCACAACTAGGGCTATACAACTTCAGTTTGATTGGCCCAAACCTTGTCTTTTAAATGACCTCTACAGGAAAGGTGTGTGTGCAGATGCAGAGACAGAAAGAGGAAAAAAGCAGGAAGAGGGGGGACGAGATGAAGGTGAGGAGAGTCTCACAGAGACAATATGAGAAAGAAGGAGAGGGGGAGCACAAATTAACTTTAAACCTGTTACTCCCCCACCTGTCTGTCAATTTCACTTTGGTCTCTTTCTTTGTTCTGATTTTTCAGTGTGACAGTATCGATTGCCCTCTCTTATTACACAAGAGGATACAGAGATGTCTGTGTGAGTGGGTGGCAGTGTAAGCTTCAGCCATTTTCCTACCTGTGAGCATTTAAAACCTTTAAGCTCATGGACACGGATGAACAGGTACATTTGTATGTATGTATGTGTATATATGCATATTTTTTTCTCTGTGTGTGTGTTTGCGAGTAAGGGAGTCTGTGTGTGTTGTTGCTTTTTTGGAATAAGTTTGCGTGTGAGTGGACATGGTTACGTACACATAAGCTGGCCACAACACTGTGGTTATATATAAACAGGGTGGATCTTGCTAAATCTGCAGGTGTCAGCAGATCCACTTCTCTAAAACTGTGTATAAGCAACCGAACATCTGTGATCACCAAAAACTCATGTCATACTAATGCTAAATATAGACTTTTCCTAATCTTAGTTAATGCTTAATTAATAGTTTTGTAACAGTTTTATTGTGATCACACATAACATTATTCTACTAATCACCACGGGGCATTTGATCATGTAGGAGATTGTTCTTTGTAATGTTCTCTGTAGCCATGATTTGAGAGATTAGTCTTCCACCACAGAATATTTACTGAGACCCACTAATACCACTGTGGCGTCAAGTTTGTTTTATTGTATTTGTCTCCATGTTTGAGCATGCAGCATTAAGCCACAGGCAAATTAGCAAGAAAATGTTTGCACACTGTTGGTATTTGCTTTTGTCTCCTCTGTGTGCACTTGAGTTGTTTTGTCCCTACAGTATTTAGAGTCCAAATGCTTCAGAACTGGTTTTGATTATGTAAATTCTATTGGACTGAAATCAGTATTTCTCATTTTTCAGTCAGCTTGGGTCCATGTCAGTGCATGGCAGTGCATTAAATTTGAAACTGTCTGATCTGTATTTGTGAAAATTAGATGGTAAGTTTATGTTTTTATTGTTTGTGGGGAAACTGAGCTATAATTTAAACTGGAGTATGAATGGAAAGTTTCGGGGCTGGTGGCTCTCTCCCCTATCATCTGTCTTGTCCTTCAAGAATCTATGAACACATGCTTCAATTTATACATTCAAAATACATCCCAGATATGGATCTTAAATTATTGGCTTGATATCCAAACCCATTCTACAATATGGGTGTGTGTGATTTGGGTTTGGTGTCTAGTGCTGGCATGAAGGCTGCAATAGCAGAATTCAGTGTTTAAACGATTTGGTGTTGCTCAAGTTGCAAAACGACTAATATCTTTTGTTATACAGTATATCTAAGTAACTGGAATAGTTTCATTCTGATCGTTTATTAAACGTGTCAAATTTAAATGACTCATACTGAATAGGTAAATTAGTCCTGGTCTGTCCGTGTTGGCTTGTGTCTTCATTTGCTTTCCCTGGTCTTTTCTATACATGCAATTTCAACACTTCCTCTAACATGTTCAAATGAAATTATTTTCTCTAAACTGGGGACAATTCTGAACACTAGCAAAGACTGTCAAAGACAAGGTAGTACAAACATGAAGAGTTTTCCTCCAGCTATCACAGATTTTTTAGTTTGGAAGTGGCACGCACCTGACGACTGAGCAAACAAAGTGCATCACACTAACAGCTGGAGATTTGGAACATAGATCCACACAGAAAATTATCATGTGTTATTGTGCCAAAACAAATGGTGGGAACTAGGAATGGTGACTTTTTAACTTAACAATTTGTGCATGAAAGAAAAAGAGATCAGCAGCAAAATCGTGGATGTAAAGGTGAGGACGCTGCACACTATAGATGCTAAAATAACTATATAAAACAAAGCTGCATTCAGGTACAGCTGTGGTTACAGCAGGTTTGCCTTAGTTGGGATGTCATCTGTCCCCATGAAATACAGATGTTGCTGATTACAAAAAACACTGTTGAAACCTGTTTTTCTGGTAAGTTTGACACAATTCAACATCAGTAACTGAACGTGTTGAAAAGGTTTAAGTTTTACAAACTAAGTGCCACTAGCTGGTGTTATGTTTTTAATTGTGGGATTCTGAAGAGAGTGATTATGGAGAGTCAAAGAGCCAAAACAATGGCTGACTAGGGTTGAACAATTCTTCATGCACGATGTTCCTATTCAGTGTAATTTTCACTTTAACCTGGGAAAGAAGGAGACTGGATAATCAAACATTTGTTAATCATTTGATTTGTGGTTGAGGAAAAGTTAACCAGCAACTTTTTTGATAACTGAATAAGAGCTTTATTTATTTTTAAGGAAATAGGCCAAGGATTTGCTGTTTCCAGATTCTTAAACGTCATAATTTGATGTTTTACTTTGCCATTTACTGATAATCTTTGGATTCTGAACTGCTCACTGAAAATGACATTTCATCATAAGTAAATTATAAGAATGTAATGGGTTACTTTCACTCAAAAAGAAGCTGCTAAGGGGTGATATGCATGTAATTATAGTGGTCTTCCAAACATTCATTGATAGGAGTGTGCCATAATTTCTTCGAGTATATGACCAAAATATTTTGTATAGTTTGCTTTAAAAATGTGTACAAATATACATTTAAAATAACATCAGTGTTTTTTCAGTAAAGTATGGTGGTGCAGTGAATGGAAAGCTCTGGATTGGCTTAAGAATAACACAAGGCTGAGAGAGCCAACAGCAGAGCAGAGCATAGTGGAAAAGAAAGATACAAGTTCAAAAGAAAGTAAGGCAAAAACTTTGTCAGGCAGGGAACCAATCTGGCGAGTAACTAACCGAGCAACTGGTCCAAGTGAACCTCCTACTGGCCCTAGGCCACTGGGCAATCCTTATTGTTCAACTCCACTACAGTGCTGTCTGTTGTGGCCTACTGCTGCATAACATATGGTCCTAGGCTTTTCATCTCTCCGGGGATGAAACGCCCACACAAACCAAACACATGCACGGACCCATTCACACACACAAACACACAAGTATCAATGCGGAGAAGGAGAGCGTACCGAGAGCAGGAAATGCAGGCAGACACACCAAAATAGCAACTAAACACTTGGCGTACACACATGCTGGTCTTCAGAAGATACATCAAGCAACAAAAAAACAAAAACAAGCCAACACCAGCGACAGGCTAGATGAATAAAACATGCTTTCAGGGCGACCCCTCTCTGGCAAGTCTCACTCATCGGAAATATTGTACACCAGGAAGTATTCCCACAAGGCACCAGCAACAGTGCTTACATGAATGATGACCGGCTCTAAAAGACTTGAGATTTGTTTCATAAGTGATGCTGTCTGGCAGAGGTGCGATTTGACTGTCTTGATAGAAAGAAGCACTGTTTTATTTTAGTCTCGTGCCGTGTATCAATCTAATGAAGTAAAAAAAAAAGGAATATTTGTTTTGTATAAATAATAATAATCCAAAACCTTAAAACAAAAGCCACACACACAGAAAAATATATATATATATATATAGAAAATACTAGATTGCAAACACACAGAGACCAATCCACACTCAATTCCACTCTGCTCTAAATCAAGGTTCAGCCAGGCTAATGCATGGATCCATACTGCTCTGAGTGAATTAACGTTAGTAATAAGATATCATGGCTCTGATTGATCCTCTATTTACATGTCCACACCATAAAATGACCCAAGCACAGCCACAGCACACCATCACTCTAATGCTGCATTGATTCCACTCTGGCCTGCTGGGAACTTATGCTACAGAAGAGGGTATATCTGAAAGTATGGGACTGCAACTACTTCAACACAACTGTAAAATAAAAGTTAGGGTTAGGATCTAACGATACAACTATGGTAGGGTGGAGTGTTAAGTTGGAAACTGAAATCAGAAGACACTGAGTCAAATGCATAGACAGGATTATTAAATTACCAATTTTTATTTAAGACCTAGGTTTTTTGATCTTCCATTATAACTTAAAAGTTTTGCATGTGTGCTATGCATTATATTTTCCAGTTTGGCTTCATGATTACACCGCTGTGCTTCTGTTGGTTTGAATAAATAGAAAAAATAATGACTGGACACCCCAGTGTCCACAAATTCCACAAATTCCAAAAGCTGGTGCTATTAAAGACTTTGTGTTGTCAAATAAAGATGAGTACTATGCACTGTAAATTAAGAAAAAAACTCCAATTGGGGTAAAGTAATATTTAATAACAAATCTGAGTAAAATGTACTCAATTTGTGCAGAAAACTTTAATTAAACAACTTTGATTGACTTTGAGGAATGTTTTGTGATGAATTTCACATTAAATGAGAATAATTTGGGGTTTTGACCACATTGGATCTTGTCTATATTAAAGAATTTACTATTTTATGTATCCCAGACACATTCAAAGCCAGGCTATGTGAGGCTGTCCTCAAAACTGCTCAGCTTCAAAAGAAAAACTTTCTGTCAGAAATGTCATGTGTCATATACCTAACCCTGAGGTGCTGAAATTAATTTCTATGAACAAGTTTAGCTACTGTGCCTGTTCTTAAAAAAAGATAAATAATATTACTGCAGGTGTAGCAGTATGCAGTAGGTGTTTGATCCCAATGCTTGGCTACGATTAGTGAATATTTACTTGGTTTTGTAGGTGTCAGTCCACAGCAGTGTATGTGCAAAAATATTACATATGTCAGGCTACCAGCTTCTGATATTGACAAATACTTGTAAAGTTTTAAGAATTGTTTTTGTGTGAGGTGACAGTATGTAGAATGTAGAATTGTTTGAAAAAACACCTACGCGTTTAGGATTAACCAGTCAGCCATGGCTGAAAGTGAAGAGCTGCTCGCTGAATGTTTAGTACACTATTCTTTGCTAATGATAATTAGCATTAGAGCTTAGCAAATCTGTGTACTTTGCCATCCCGGATGTTAGAACACAGTCAATCACCAGTGCAAACAAATAGTTTTTTTCACATTCACACTCTCTAATTTTCACCCTCATATGCAGCGAAATGTGCCCGGCTGTCATGAAGGAGAGCAACAGCAAGCTGAGGTGACAAAACAGAAGAATGTAGTAAAGAATTATCAAATACAGTTCAGGTTTATACAATACGAAGTACAAAATGCTGATTTATAAATTCTTAGTATCAATTAGGGGCATCTCAAAATATTAATGATATTACAGGTTAACAGCGACAGGTTTTACTGGCAAATGTTTGTTTCCCGATATGATCAGTGAGACAAATTACATCTTCACCTACAATAAATGATTAATTTCCTGCTACAAATATGATAGTTAACACACATTTAACTTCTTTTGAATAAAAAACAAAAATTAACAAGAAATCTAACGAGGATCTTTAGCATTATCTTTTCAAAAACGGTAAAACAGACTATCATGCTTAAATATCTAAATACATTCACTCACCTACCTTTACCTAGGTAAAGACCATGCTGTGGATCGTAAAGCCACCGTGTGGTAGGGGTGCCCTGGAGTCTAAGATGTGATTTGGATATTGATTTTGATATTTGTGCAAGATGTAATAAAAGCTATTTGACATGTGGTTTTGATAAGAATGGGGGGGGGGGGTGAAGTCAGAGTTACTTTGACTTTTTGCCACAAAATTCTAATCAGTTCATCCTGATGGTATATGAAAGGTGGTCCAATCAGGAAAACCCCCAATTCATTCCTTTAGTATCATGTTCTCCAGCATTAGACAAACATAAGGCCACTGTGATGTTGATCTTTGATCATCAAAATTTAATCAGTTCATCACTGAGTCCAAGTGGATGAGAAAGTCCCTCAAGGCATTCCGGAGAAATAATGTTTAAAATAATGTATTTACATGAGGTCACAGTGACCTTGACCTTTTCACCAACAAAATAGAAAAATTTTATTCTTTAGTGTAAAAGGATTACTGAAGAAAACTGCCTCAAGCCATTCCTGTGGCATCACATTTCCAAGAACAGGGTGCATCTAAGGTCAGTGACCTTCGACCACCAAATCTACTGAGTTCAATCTTATGTCCACATGAGTATCTGACACATTTGCTTTTACAAGAATAGAACAAACTGCTGAGAAGGTTGCAATGTCCTTTGACAACCAAAATCTAATCAGTTCATCTTTGAGGCCAACTGGGACATTTATGCCAAAGTGGAAGAAATAGCCTCAGGGCATTATAAATATAGAAGAACTGATGAACAGTTGAGCTTATATACATTTGCACATACATGTTACAGTGAAATTTGTCCTCTGCATTTAACCCATCCCACCACCAGTGCCCTGGGAGCGCTGGGTGTCTTGCTTAGGGACACACTTGGTGGGTAGATTGGGGATTTTTTTATGGGTAGGCTGGGATTTGATCCAGCTGCTCTACCCATTGAGTTACTATATCATGTTCACATGTTCACAATGCCCTAAGTCCAAATGCATGTCTGCCATATTCAAATAGATTAGTTCTAGATATTCTTGAGATTGTGCTTTCACAAGAATTGGATGAATGACAGGGAGGTTGCATCACCTTTGACCACCAAAACCTAATCAGTTCATCCTTGAGGCCAACTGGACAATTACATCAAATTGGAAGAAAATTCCTTAGGGCATTCCATTGATATCCCGTTCACAAGAATGGGATGTTCAAAGTCCCCCTTATATTTGACCCCCAAAGCCTAATCAGTTTATTTTCGAGGCAAAGTGGACATTTATGCCAGTTTTGAAAAGAAAACTCCTTTAAGGTTATTACGAGATGCTGGATTCACAAGAAAACCTGTAAACATAATGCCCCTAGCTACAGCTTATTGTTATGTGAAGGTAAAAGTATGGCTCAACACATTTTCCGGGCCAGTTAGAGATGCTCTAACCTGGTCATCTACCCATCACAATTTGGAACCTGTCAAAGTCACTCAGATCCTAGACTTGCCTATTTTTCCTGCTTTCAATGCATCAATTTAAAAAAAACTGAGTGTTCACTCAATGCCTAATATATCCCACCTCTTGACAGGTGCCATTGTAAAGAGATAATCAATGTTATTCACTTTAGCTGTCAGTGGTTTCATTATTGTGGCTGATCAGTGTATATTAAAGTACAATGAATAGCTAGACAATCAGCACTGCAGAACATTCAACCTGAAGTACACAGATGTATTAAATGTTATAGTGTGGGTTGGCTATGTCAGCTTTCAAAGCTAACAAAAAAAGAGGACAGCAGAGTGAGAACATAGTGAGTAACAACTTATGTAATATTAGCCTTTTGAAATAGATAAATTAAACACACTTGGTTCTAAATTGTGATTAATATAAATGAAAAAAATCAAACATCAGTTACATAGTAAGGCTGAGATTTAGACTAGGTAGAGATGGTTCCCAGCGTGAACACAGGCAGTGAACAAAATCTAACGCAATATTATGTCCATTAACGACTAATGACCATTCTAAACTGCCAGCATATTCCAAAAACAACAAGGAGCCAAAAAGAAAGTAAAAGAGACTGAATGACCCATTTTATTTTGTTCAAGCAGCATTGGGAGGATAGATTCACCCAATATCATCACACGCCAATCTGTCTGATGACAGAGCAGAAGTCATTGAAACCATGTGAGGTTATTTAAGGGTAGAATATTGTTCCAGGAAAGTGGGAGTCACTGTCAGAGTTTTGGTCAGAGTCTGAGAACCTGTGATTGATTTGTAAACCACCAGAGGGCTTGTCACAATCATGCTAGTCCCCACTGGACTAGGATGCTGTTAACTCCTAAATGCACATACACACACACACACACACACGCACACACACGCACACACAGCACAGTACATGAGCACTAACACAAACCAACTGACACACACATACTCAGAAAGGTCCAAACACATTCCTCCCCGTCTGAACTACATGCTGGACAATATCCCACGGTCATTAAAAACAGATTGCTTTGAAGATAGACACCACGCAAACACACATGATCTCACACACACACAAACATGTGTATACGTACCTGCTGTTTCAAGGCAAACTATTTGTTTCCACTGTATAGTCTGTCTGTCTCTTCACATGGTACACAGACTTATCAGTCAAGTCAACTCACTGCTGTATACAGGAAAAACAAACCAATTGGCAGACATGACAGACAGGCAGAGATAAAGACAGACACAAACACAGACAGACATATTCTCATGGCAGCAGACATGAGTGAGTAATACAAAATAATATCAAACAGGTGAAAAGACCGAATCACAAATGGTGGGAACAGTGCTGTATAAGCAACCGAATAGGTCGCAGTAAAGCAATAATACAAAACATACACAGATACAAATGCACAAACACAGCGGCACCGTTGGGACTGAACCAGGTGTAATCCCTCTGCCGTCTCTCTCGCTCTCTCCTTCTCCTTGTCACACGCACCTTTCTGCCTATACATGCAGACAATAGCACGCAGAACAAAAGGCACCATGTTCACATTAGAGCACCAACAGGACTATTTTTATATTTTACTGAGTCACAAAGAGTCTTCTCCCAGCAGCATGTCACTATTCTCATATCAAAGCTACGTTTATAGCAGAAAAGGCTTTGAAAGTGGGCCACGGCTCATAAAATGCCTTTATGTCCCTCGTTGGTGCACTAAAAAAAAAAAAAAAAGAAACAATGTATTTTAACTCTGCAGTTGGAGTAGTGCATATGTTACTGAGCTTATTATGTGGGTGTAGAAAGCATGTGTATCAGTGTATTTGTGTTCTATATGTCTGTGTGCTGGTGCGTGAGTGTTCAGACACATGCATCTGTGCATATGTGAGTGTGCTGGTGTAGCCCACCTCCCCCCACAGTTGTGTGTTTAGAAGTGTGTAGGTGTTGTTGATTTAATTCCCTTCACCGACATTGTTCTTTTCCGATCTTTTTTTCCGGCTGACAGAACGTGCAGCCTTAACACTCAGCTAACAACCCTGGCTTCCTGAATCGCGTGTAACCTAATCACTAACACCATCTGTTAATTATGTTAATACAAAAATGCCTTGGCTGCTATTCACGTCCATTCTCTGAATCAGTACCCCACTTCCCCACGGAGCACCCTCTCCATGCTTGCTCCTTTTTCTCTTGTCCAATCTCAGAATGCCATTTTCAATTCTTTAAAATTTCGTCTTTCTTATCCTTTCTAATTCTACTGTATCTCCTCACTTTAATCATCCCTGCTAATCCTTTACATCCTCACTTTCCTCCACCATCACTTCCCATATTCATGGCATCAGCCGTCTTTAAATTGATTCCCCTTTTTCACAAGTCGTCCAAGTACGACTTGTCAAAAATCTCAAAATCCTAATTCCTCCTCACAATCCCATCCTTTACGCCCCTCAGTCGGCTGTCCCCTGAGTAGCTGTTGAGCTGCTGTGGCTCCCAGCACTGAGTCAGAGGCTAAGCTGGCTGGAAATCCCCAGAGTGACTTTGTCTAAGGCCAACTTATTTTGGTGAGTGATATCGATCCACTCTTGTTCTTAATGGTTATTCAGTATGCTAATCTGTATTTATAAATCTAAGTTTCTATTGATCTGTAGAAGACATAATAAACTTTGTCTTGCACCCATGCACAGAATAAGCATTACTGTAATGCGGGAATAACATAGCTTAATAGTTCTAAACAGTGTTGGTCATTATATTAACACAATCGAGCAGTGGACACAGCAACGCATAATCAGAGGTATAAGCAGGCCTGATGGCATAGCGACTTTCCCCAGGGAGGCCCCTTTCAAGCCCAGGGATAAAGCGGGCAGTGTGCCCAGGAGAAGCTTTGCATACAGAGGCACAAAACACAGAGTAAACCATCTGTTTTCCTCAAGAAATAATCAGCAAAGTGGTAAAGGAAAGTTCATACCATTCCTGTGTATGACTAGGAACTAATAATTAAACTTGACAGCACAATGTGAAGTGCAGTATTTTTCATATGATGTTAACTATACCAAGACTAATAGTCTACAGCCATGTTAGCAGCAACGAGGCTGTAAGACATACAATATTCACTGTAAAGAAACCCAGTAGCAGTTGACAGGTATTTGTTTTTAATCTTCAGTAAATGCAAGGCTAGAGGGATTCATAATAAAGGGCTCCAGGAGTCTATTGTATAATGGAAGGGTTCATTGTTTTGTGAACAGAAAGAATTTTTTATCAAAGTATCCCAATTATTCTGTTGTTTGGGTAATCAATTAATCAATAAATTGTTGCAACTTTGCATATGAAACTGTTTGTCATTTCTGTACAATAAACAAAATTGGTGAATTATTTTATAGCAATGCTAAACAAAAAACAGTGAGCCGCAATGTGAAGCTGATGGGAATGTAATTGATTTAATGCAAAATTATTGGACACATTTAAAGTCAAAGTTTCACCAAAGCAAGTGAGCTTCATCCTCCAGGGACCATGAACAACTGTACGAAGGCAGACGGTAGTTGTTAAGACATTTCAGTGTGGATTGAAGCAGTGGATGTACAGACACTGGCTCTGCTAGAGCCACTTAGTGTGGCTAAAAGGCTCGATAGAAAAACATGTTATGGATTGTTGGAATTATTACTACTGTATGACTAAATACATTACCCGTAAAAAGCCCAATACTCAGAGTCAGGGGATTTCACACCACCACTTTGACCATGATAAATAACATATATCACTGGGGTCCATTCAGCCTCTCATCCCATTCCCAAATGCAGCCACACACATATACATGAAGAAAGAATGATTCCATTGCTTTCCCACACCCACACACACACATACAAGCAGCCACCCCTCGTACACACTAGGAACCACACATGCAAACACTCACCACCCCACACCCTGATGCCCTGGCCTCCCACAGCTGGTTGAGTGAGGCCACAGTTTGGGTGAAGCCCAGAGTTTCTTACACTTGGCCGTGAATGTTATTTATTCTGCGAGTGCTGCGTGGTGAGAGGTGCATGGTGGGAGGTCAGAAAAGCACTGTGGAGATCTAGAGTGCTGCCATGCAAGAATAGGGCCTATGGATATTTTATTTGTTTTATGATATGTTTACACTTCTTGACACCTGATAATTATTTATACACACGTAAAACACAAGCACACATACATTAAAAGGCACACCCACAGGTAAAACAGAAATAGTAAGGCGGGCATATAGTTATGACACACACACAAAAAATCAATTCAATAGGAGCCTGATCTCTGTGCCCCTCCCTCAGGTGAACGGTCAGAAAAGGCAGGGTTAAGGAGGGGACGATTACCAGAAGCAGCTGCCCGCCCGTAGGATGCCACAGTGCCCCTCAGGGTGTGGTGAAGGGGGTAGGATATTGGCAGAAGGGAGGCCAAGGTTGTGCCCACATGAGGAGACTCTCGAGGAGGCAGTGTCACTCTCACCACTGGGCCTCCATCTGTCTGCACGCCTTGATTCTCCTCCTTAATATTTCTTTTATTCAGGCAAACACAAGCTTTTCTTGCATACTATTATAAACGTATCCAATATATAGAGTAGGTGCTGTATTAGTATACATAAAGTTGAATCTAATAATCACATCTACTATTAAAAAGTTTCCTTCAGTAGTTGATCATTTTGTTGCACCTGCCTTATCACAAAAGTTTCTCGTTTTAACTTTGCTGTCATATGTGCAGTAACTTTGCAGTTATTGCCAAGCATTAAGTATATACTAGAAACAATATGGAATATATGGATAAGGAATCTTCTGTAAAGGGATATATGATATTTTGTGGCATATGCATTTCTGGAAACTGTAGTTACACTTGTTAGAAGTAAGCATATGTTACAGGTGGTGTGGAAACCAATAGAGAGTTGGCAGCAAAGACTGTGGAATCTACTGCCAGGGTGAGAGCATTGGTGCCAAGGTGAAACCTGAGTGGGCCATACAGCTGAGCCCTTCAGCTCAGCACACACACACACACACTCACACACACACAGTGTATGACTAAATGAGCATATGTGCACACACAGCACAGTGGAAAAACTTAGAAAATATGAATGAGAAACAAACATTGTAAGACAGCTTTTGGCACACTTAAAACAATCTGAGTCACTCACAATTACAGTGTAGCCAGAACAACAAAAACTGCACACACACTTTTTACTGTAATTCTCTATCTTTTAAGTAAAAATCAATTTATTAGGCTACACATATCCTTCACTGTGCGTTCACAGAAAGGGTTAATGTGGACCATACTTGTGTGTTTGAGTGTGTGATGTGGTTGTGAGGCAGATGTATTCTCTGGTGTGTGTGTTTGTGTGTGTGTAGGCTTATGTGCCGAATGATAAATGGCAGCCAGACATTGGGTTAAGAGGGAGTGAGGCCCAGATGGACTACTGTTTGTGCCCACGTATTTTTTTAATAATTCTACACAGTATGTCACACACACATATGCAAGCGAACACTCCAATCCTTCTTTCTCTTGCTCACCAACCAATGAGGACAACAGGAAAACACATACTATCCTGTGAAAATTAACCTCTGTTACTTACAGCTACTACTCCTATAATCTTTTGTGTGTGTTTTGGTTGTTTTGGCATTTTTCATGCACCTCTTCTTTCTCCCTTCGTTTTTATCCCATTTCCCCTCATCTGTTGTCCTGACTGAGTACCTTTTACTGGAAGGGTAATTTCCTGCTCTCTTTACCTCTTAAGACTGACTGTGGGGTGAGGTAGTGTGTGGGTGTGGGTGTGGGTGGTAGGGGGTGATGGAGTTTTTTCTTTTTTAGGGGTGAGCTCAGGGGTGTCTACTGTCTACCACATCCTCCTTCCTGATCCAGGAAAACATACGATTCCAGACTTCAGCCCCCCCAGCCCCATCCTCAGCCAGGGACTTTCCAGAACTGCCCTTCCCAGCTCAGGAGAGCACTACTCAGCCACAGCCGGGCTACTGCACCCTGTGTGGGACTCTTAGCACCATCGTGTGAAAGAGTGAGCTATGTGAAGACATGTGGCTGTGGAAAGAAAGAAATTTGGTCTCTAATCATGACTATCAAAGAACATTAAAATGAAAGCACACCTGGGGAGAATCGAAGAAGTTAATAACATGTGAGTCAAGAAGTTAATCACATGAAGCGCCACCCAGAAACAATTTAATGGATCTAAAGTATTGAGTTACTTTCTGAACTGGTTTTCTAATAAAACTCCTTCAGGGGCAGGGGTGATTCAGCACTACAGGTGTGATCGGAGATCTAAACATCTCTATATCAAACACATGGACCCTTCGTGATAAACCCCTATCATAAACAATACTGTAAAATCCAGATTGCACACCTGACCTTTTCCCAGCTTTCCCTCATTACAGATTTTCCATTCCCACAATCGAAATGCAAATCAACAAGCAGCTTATAATGCGTGAGAATTAGTATGATGAAAAGTCCAGTTATGCACAATTTCTTATGTTAAAACATATATTCTATGGCTTGGATTAATTAAACACCAAAAAAGCAACCTTTTTAAAATGTCCAACAATAACGTAAGACACAAGGTTCTGCCACCTTTCAGACTACTTACATATATAGCTTTAAGCTTTAAGGACCTGCCCTATGATATAAAGCATTACCTGATGCCAGAAACAACTACATGGGAAAGAACCTATTTCCTAAGAGGGCAGTGACTAAAATGATGTTGGCCACAATGTAAACACATGTCAGAACGATGACTGACCATTTCCCATTATAACTCTCTGTCCACTCATCCTGGTAGTGCTAATTCTTGATCTTACTACTCCCAGAAAAAAAGCAAGATTAGTTTGTCTGAATATAACACATAGAAGCCCAAACAAAACCCGCAAACCATGGGCTTCCCGCTCAGAAGCAGGTGAAGGGGTAGCTAATGTTTCCCAGACTAGAAGAGGAGGCCTGAACCTGAGGAAGATAAGGAGTCGAGCTCGGTTGCACTGTCCTGACCAAACAGAAACACGGGGAGGCTTTGTTTGGAGAAATGTACAAGAACACTCAGCCCTAAGGAGGCACTGACCCACAATTCTTATCTTGGACAGTTCACTACACTGACAAATACCTGCAACACACATACTACATACACACTCAAAGCATATTAGAACACACCAGGAACACAGAGTTATAGAAGAGAGCAATCTGACTATGACTTTGATATGATGTTTAGAATATGACACTGTACACAGTGTTAGAAGGGCCCGTGGGGAGAGGGGGTAGCCAAGTACAGACCTGTGCTGCTCGTATCATTACAGCACTTCCAGTAGTGTGTGACAGGACAGAGAGGAGGTCAGCATGATAGCAGCATCCTGGAAGAACCTCACCAAAATACCACAATGAAGGACACGCTCTGTAAACAATACGCACCCACGCTGGCATATAAGCATTCAGTGGGCTACTATGATATGATGTGCGCACACACACACTTTCTCTTAAGCACCCCCCACCCTTTCATGCTGTCTCTCTCTCTCACACACACTCACACACACAAGCCACATTATACAATTGACTATGAAAGGACATCGGGCTCATAACTCTGTTCCCCTGGGGGAGAAGACACCCAGTCACTGTCAGGCGAAAAACAAAACAAAGAGATGGAAAAATAGAGCAAAATAAAGGCAGGAGGGGAGACAGCCACTGTGTGATTAGAATAAACGGGGTAGAGATGAAGGGAAGCTGGGACAGAGGCTACTACCTCTGCTTTAATATAGCTAGGAAATCTTCCCTCTTTCTTCCATGACTGAAGGGAAGACAGGTTTGGGTGATTTTCTAATAACCAGAACCCTGAGGTTATTGTGTTGCTATGCTGTGTGTATGTGCTTATGTAGTTTGTGTGTGTCTCTGTGTGTAATCTGGACAGAGAAGTGTACAGTCTCAGGAAATGGCAAAGAGATATTGTGAAAGGAAAAAGAGCAACTGATCTGCATTGAGATGATGGAGAATGAAGATTGAGAATGGAGTTTAGAGTGGAATTTGTTCAGGCCTCTATGATGAACTATATAACACGTATTATTACAGTGCTTAGCTTAGCAGCTTTTCGTGATCTAACAAAAACAGACTTTGTGTTTTTCACATAAAATAGTACAGTTTAAAGGCTCATGTTAAAAACCTATAAGCATAAGGTATAAAAACTGTTAATAGGGAAAAAAGATAGAAGTATATGACTTCGAATCAACATGTTCATTTGTAATATGCAGCCACCAAGGCTGAAATTCTGATTCACACACAGCCACTTGCAGATACATATGTTTTAGCAAACTATATCTATTAGCCGATAAGTAAAACAAAGTGCAGTACAGAAATGCCACAGCTATGTTTGAGGTCATTTTAAACTGTGACACCACTACAGTCAACACATACCTTTATTTCAATTCTTTTTAGAATTAATTACATGGGGTTCTTAATACACACACAAATATCTATATTGGTGTCAATGCCAAAGTCTAGCAAAACAATTATTCAGATCCTGGGCCAATAAAAAGAACTGAACAACTGTTAAACATCGCATTCACATTCACATTGTACTGAATGTGTGTTTTCTGTATTATGGACATGCACCAGCAGGCAAATAAAAAGACCACAACAAAACAAGCACAGGGTCTGTGATCTCCACGAATAAAATCTAAACCCAACACACAGTGTGCAGCCATATGGTCAGATCATGAAAGTAATGAGAAACACTTCTGGAGATACCGACAGAGTAGGGGGAGAAGAAGTAATGGAGGGGGAGATGCTATGAGACATAATGGGGGAAATACAACAAATTACTAAATTTGACTGGAAACCAAAGATGTGTTCCGTTTGGGGAGAGTAAGAAAGTTACTCAGACAACAAGTGGAAACTGAGCAAATAAACTACAACCCTAGAGAGTCTCAGATTTCTCACACTTACTGCTGTGTCTCAACCCCACATGTTAAAAACATCCCCTGCATTTGTTGTCAGCCTGCCTTTAAAAAATATATTAGAATCAGGTTTGGCACGTTAGAAAACATCAGTAATGTGATGAGAAAGGTTTTAGGAAAACTGTTTTTAAAAAGTAGGGACATGTTTCTCTGGAAATGATGTTGTTAATTTTAATCAGTCGGGCTAAACCACATGTTGTGGATGAATAATCTTTCCTCTGAATCATGTTTCTGTGTTATCAGGTGCTCTCATTGTGGCTCAATCAGAACTTTAAATGCCTGATTTTCGAGCATTTTTTTAAACAAAAGGCTAAATATATGCCAAAATATAGGTAAATATAGGCCAAAAATATGATCGAGCCAGTCGCACTCACATCACACATTATGAAAGTCATGGAGAGGATGGTGCAGAATCATTTAGAACCTAAATTGAGCACCTCTGCAGACCCACTGCAGATTTCATATTGCACAAAGACTGAAGCTGTTCGTTCACCTTTCCCGTTATAGTTGAACAGAAACGTGTGCTTATGCTTTTGCCTTATACTGAATCTGTTTGCGTTATACAAAGTGGCAACTGCAACACTGGCTATTCATTTTGGGATTACTATACTGGTATCTATCTATTAGTTAAAAACAAAGTATAAATTCATCAACATATCACAGTGTTATACTCAATCTGAATTATTGCTCCTATGTGTTGGATATGGCCGGGGACTATGACATTTTTTTCTGTGGTGGATGTCTTGTCTGGACACTGAAAAATAAAGTTTGTTTATGGAAAGTGCTACAGCAGAGGGGGAATTTCATGTGGTGTAACATGTTTTTGTCCACATTCAGTGGTAAGTCAAAGACCCCCATCACGCATGCACACACACATACCCCTGCTTTTTCTATTCTTAACTGTTTCTCTCTTACACACAGTCACTATCAGCAGTGTTTATGACACTGAGAATTACAACATAACTACCACAGCTCTTACACTCATTTACTGGAATGTGGACTTGGAAAGACCCCAAAGACAGAAAAACAAACACACTGCAGCCTTCAACTGCAACTGAAGCTCCATCACTAATTTATAACAAGTTACACGCCAACAAGTTGAATAAAAACGATTTTAAAATAACAGCAATGTCTGTTTTACACAGTGCAAGTGAAATCAAGATGTTGCTGGCAAAGGCAAGGCTACTGCTCGGTGAAACAGATGTGATGGCTTCAGCCATGGTCACATGGAACCGCTTCCCAGCATGTCACGAAGTGGGAACGCAGACTCAGCTGGACGCTGCAGCACCTACCTGTTGACTCACGCTGATGACATCATTGTGACTATTCTGGTCACATTAAACCAAAGAGAGTGAGAAAGAAAAGAGAAGCAGAGAGCAAAGTGAGAGGGACAGAAGAGGAGAAAAATGTGGGCTGCGGCACCGGGGGGATCAGATGACCATTAGATCACAGGCTGCAGGTCCACCAGGACAAGGAGGACAGCTGGGTCAGCAGATCGCACACCTGCATGAGTGAGACCTAGAGCTGAGTAGGACTGATGACTCCATCACCGTGCCTAGGAATTCATGTGACTGCCATGGAGAAGTGTGTTCATTTAGGTGTGTGAGCAACATCAAAGCAAGAGAAACATGGAAAGAAAGATGAGAGAAGACTAATGCTGAGTGTGTTAGTCTGTGGTGTGTACTGTGTAGCCTTGTACACACACGGAGCCTGAATGAGTGTGCATCTGTGTATGAGTAAGAGCATACAGTACATTATGTAGCCGAGACAGAAGAGGCTGTGCATGTGTGTGCTTTGTGAACATTATAACCAGAACTAAGTGGTGCTGAGTCATTCATATCTGTTCATTTCCTCAGCAAGGCCTGTGAACACCACTGATGTGGTCACACAACAGGCTGGTACAGAGCAAACCAAGCCCAACCATACCAGACCAGGCCAGACCAGGAAAAACAACACAGCTCGTCAGCTGCCACCCGCCAACTCAGACCGCTATGTAAGAGTCTGTCAGTTCAATCAAAGCTTCCACTTAGGGGAAGACACTGCCCTTCCAGGCAGAGCAGAAGCCCGGTCCAAGAAGCAGCTTTCTGCACCTGGATCAAGACAGTGGGGTTAAGAGGAATGTATGCTTACTCTTTGGATGGAACAAGCCGACAGTGAGTTCACAGACTGACTGAACTAAATCTACACACTACCTCATGTCATATCAACTTATGTGTTTCAGATTTGACTCTGTGCAACAATAGATGAGTCTAAGCCTGACTTTGTAAACACACCATGAGTAAAAGCTGAGTGGTCTCAGTAGTTGACATGACTATTCCCAGTGAATCATCTGCTACTACTACATCCTTTTATTAAATTTTGCATCCTGGCAATCCAAATGTATTTTGAGATGTGTTGCGAAATTAGGACTCAGGAGCGAAGCTTTATATGGTTCTAATTTAGGCCAGATGAGTTTAACCCTGTTGGTTTCTTTAAACTATGCCCACATAACTCATCTTGTCCAAATATTAGCCCACACTTTGCACACAGATGCCATCTCAAACATGCACACATAATCTAAAGGATTATCTGCTTAATCCAATGCACTATCCACTGTTTACATTTGTGGTGTTTTTAAACCGGCGCTTGGAATCAGCTGTTTGTGTAGCTCACTCGTATATGAGCATATCGTACTCCACACCTCAAGTGTCTGGAGACAGCTGCAGCTTCTTTGGACTTGGCATAATATTGCCCATTGTCAAAAAATCTAACCCAACATTAAATTTACTCCTCCACATGCCAGTTTGCCCCCGGCAACCTCAGGAACACCACAGCAACCAAGCAAAACAGAGAACAAAGTTATGAACAAAACTGAGCACAAGTTTTTGTTCTCTCAGTTTTGTTGTCTGCAGGATTTTACAGGAATTTAAATATAAAATGTAACAAAGATGGTGGAGATGGTGTATCTACTTTGACAAACACACTTCAGAACTACTATTATTATACAAAATACTTAATGTTTTTATACAGTGACATCAGCACCATTGTGTAGTTGACCTCATACCTTAACTTGAAGCACTGATTTTAGTCAACACTAAGAAGCAACGAAAAGGAGGCAACCTTACAGCACATCCACTTGGAGACTGTCAGCGTGTCTAAAGTCAAACCAGATCACTTCAGCTAGTAAAACTTAACTCATCTATGAAATACAGAAAATACATTTCGACTTGCTCCACAAATGTGAGGATTTGCTGCTTTTTCTGTTATGGAAAAATAAACCATTGTCCTATGACATTGGTATGAATAATCAAGGCAAGGTGATGCAATGAGAGAAAAAGACAGGAAAATTGTCTAAATGAGGTGTTTTCCTATAGCATAACTGCTTTCATTAAACCTTTTTACATTTTTGGTGTTTTTAAGCTGGTGTGTCTTTGTCCATGTTTTCCTCCAGTGCAACCTGTCACAGGCTCTGTCTTTACCCGTCCCCTTGTTCATGGTTAGGGTGCAAATCCCTGGATAACTCATCCCTGTTGTCCCACCCTTCTTCCCGTATCTTCCTCCCCCTTCTGCCTCCAACTCTCTCTAATTGCTTCTTTTACCCTCTAGCTTGCCCCAGTCCCACAGAACACTGGATACAGCAGCTCTTTGTAGACTGCTGGGAATCCATGCGGACAGGAAAGAAGGCGCGTAGCATATCTGCCAAGGGTCCCCAATGCATTAAGGCCAGTGTGCCACAGTTCCTGGATGACAGAAGTTCCCTGGGACTTGAGACACTTCCGGGTGAATAGATAAATTCTTAAGTAACTCTGAGGCTAAGCAGAGCAATTTTTGTTACCACAGATTTGTATTGTGATTGGTCTTTTACATCGTAGTAAAATTCACACTTAAGGGGTCAAGTAATACCTTTCGAATTTTACACAACCTGTCAAAAGTTACAATGGCAGCATTTTGCTGTATTGCCATTTTGTTTAAAAAGCAGAAACCCATAATGGGGGATCATTGTTGACATTGCAGTAGAGAAATTAAACTGCCTAGACATCACGTTAAATGTTATGCTTCTACTACTGGGATGCTGGCGGCTGTCATTCTGCAAGTTCTATCTGATTTAGTAAACAAGCAAAGTCATCATTATGAAGGGTCAACTTAATGGCAAAATACTGGAATATCTGTCTAAAAAGACCAATTATCAGAAAAAACTAAGTTAGACGTAGACACCAGGTGGAAAGTGAAGGAATGCTTTCTATGTTTGTGGGACCAAATTTATTTTTCTGGCACATGCAGTCAGTGCACTATGAATGGAGACAATAGTTGTTGTATGCACACAGTTGTCTGTACAGAGTCTGTCCAGCTCCTGATGAACTTGGCAGATAATGACATTTACTTCATGGATAGAGACACAGGGATGCAGAAAGTAAGATTGGGCCTTGTAGGTTGTCAGACATGTAGAGAACAGCCAACTGCCAGTGCATGTATCACCTAAAGGTTTAGATATATTTGCTTTTCACTAATTCATGTGCATAGATAACAGAAGTGTTGTCTGCGTTATTGTTCACACACTCCCTTTTGTATGAAGGTTTTAAAGGTCAGCCACAAGGGAGACGTCTTAATCATCCCTGACTGATTATGACATTCCTTCGTCATGAACTTTTACTTTTCCACAACATACAAAAGAAGTCAACACTAAAAGAGGTTCACGGTAATACCATAGCAGAAAAGCAGCAACAAGAACATAAATTCATTTGTCTACATGTGTACATGTTGAGGTCTTCCAGGGCAAGACACTGAACCCCCAGGTTGATCCAAGTGTCTGATTGTTGTTTTGGATTAAAGCGTCTGTTTTGTGACTAATTCCATTTCTAAATTTCATGTAGATGCAGATGGTTTTGGACATGCTCAATAAGTTTTTTTCCCAAAAAACTTTCCATAATTTTTTTTGTGATATAAATCTGCAGCCCAGATCATCTGATACTGCCCCCAGCGATACGTAACAGAGCGCCATTTTGTGTAGATATACACATAGTTCAAAAGCTAGTATTTCGGCATCCTAAAAATCTAATTCTGCAGAAAACACAACAACATACATACTGACTGTGGATAAAGATTAGTTACATAAAGTCTAAGGCCGTTCGTGGTGAGAAAGAGTGAGAGAGACATACTCAGAGAATTGGCATTGTTGTCCTTTGCTGTTATGAGACACGGAGAACACGGGGTTGAGCATGAATTCACATATGTTAATATTATTGTTATTGTTTTACTTTGGTGCACATCTGGATATCTCCCAGAAAACACTAAAATATGATAACAAAGTGCACGTGGTGCAGACGACTGTACGCGTGAAAGATAATGTAAGTGTCATGGCTGCATATTCACATGTGTCTAGCTGTCCATTGATGTATATAGGGGAATTTATCAGCGTGCCTGCATGTGTGTGTGTGAGTGAGCAAATGAGTCAGAGAGAGAGAGAGACAGATAGAAAGGGAGAGGAGAGACAGAACACCACGCTGTGATCCTTTAATAAGTGCACTCAGTGTATGATACAAATTCCTACAAGGTGGAGATAAATACACAACCGTCCCCCAGCTCCCCTCCACATTCCTCCTCCTTTCTTTCTCTTGTCCTCCTACACATCCTGGTCCTTTCATGTGCAAAGCAGATGGAGTCAATTGACATGCTAATGAGACAAGGGCTGCTTCACAGCAGTCCTGAAGCCACATCACCACACACACACACACACACACACACACATATATGTGTATATTCAGTGGATTCAAATTCAGCATGCACATTTGAGCAGGTCTCACACTGAACCAACCATCCACTTAACCACACACAAACAACAATACATATTTGCCATTTAATTTAAACTGTAAATTACGTTTTTATTGATGGACTAGAAAACATAAAGAAATTGTATATATTGAAGTCCACATAGCTTTAATTTTTGAACGCCAGGAATATCCACTTTAATAAGTGCAATCCACTTATCCACTTTAATAAAGACAAGAAATAATCTTACATATTAATATGTGTCAATCCAAGCTGAAAAATGTGTTGTTGGTCAAAGTTTGTCTTGTAGAAACATGCAATTATACACACATCTGAACTGTTGAGAAGGCAATATGTTCATTCAGAAAACTTTAGGGGATTCACTTTTTTTAATCTTAATAGAATTCACAATGTTCATGGTGAGGATTACACGGGGTGAATCACTTAAAAACTGTTAAATAACATCAATGGAACGTGTAATACTGGACTGTTCAAGTTTTAACAAGACGAATCTGGCAAATGAGTGTAATCTGTGTTTTTTCATTTACAAGGTCATCTAGGATAAGGCAGAGTTTGGTTTTGGTTCACTTTGTAAATATTCAGGTCTATATTTCCACGTGAAATCAACTCTATCATCAATGACTAGTTTTTGAGTTGCAGCTAGACTTATTATTATTATCTTTTGCCTTCTAACTTATCTCAATGTTCTTTCGTGAATTTTCATGAAGATTTCTAATACCTGCAACATTTCTGAAGGTCACTATCATGTTTTTCTATGTGCATAGTTGGGGAGGTTAGTAGTGTTCACTCACAGTGAGATGATCTCCTGTTCAAATCTACCTGCTGGCTATGGGCCTTTCTTTGTGGTGTTTGCATGTTCCTTGTTCTGTTCTGTTCTATTCTTTCCACAGTCCAAATGTAACTGGTAACTATCAATAAATTCTATCTATCAGTGCATTTACATGGTCTTAAGTAAGCAGGTTACAGTCGATTCCTCTGAAAAGACAATTTCCCCCAGAGAATACAGATTTATTTGGCATGTATACACGTAACCAGGTTTCTAATGCACTTCTCCACAAGCGCATGTGAGAACAAAGGGTTACAGAAGAGAACAAGCAGCTGAGTGAAATACTGAATGAGAGAGAGTTCATTAAAGTAGTGATGCGGCCTTTGTTTTTTTTTTTTAATAAAGTTCGTCTAAAGTGTGGCAGAAAATTTAACTACCACAAATACTTTGTAGAAGTCAAAATATGTCACTTTACCCCAATGATTTTTTTTCGAACTGTTTGCACTGTGGATCAGCTGTGGATCCCTATACCCCACCTCCCCCCGTGCTGTCACTCTGCAGAAGCAACAACACAGCGCAAAAGAAAGAAAGAAAATTCAGGAAGCAGCATTTTCTGTCATTATACAGTTCAAATCTGTGAGCCAGGCTTCAAAAATAAGTCAGATGTTGAGAAGAAATTAGATTACTTCACTGCTGCATGTATACAAAGATTTCTAGTAACAAGGTTACTTAGGTGCATGTAAACGCTGTTCCCTGATTACCGAGAAAGGTGATTTCTCTGAGTAACCTGGTTACTTAAGTGCATGTAAAGGCAGTCTATGTGCGGCCCTGTGATAGACTGTTGCCCGGTAGGGGTTTAGCAGCTGACATCTGGGATAGGGTCTTCGACCCCTAACACATTAAGCAATTAGGATAATGAATGGATGGATGTGTGGAACCTGTGTGAACATACAGTATACTTTACTTAGTGTGTATTTATTCATAGGAAAATGCCAAATTGACACAGATCTGTGAAATAAGGTAAACAATAGCCAACCAGCAGCATATTGTAGTTGTGTTTTACTGGTTAGAAAAGGGAGATTGTGACTTTGAAGGATGCTTTTATAAACCCCCACATTAGGCCTGGTTATCCTAAAAACCTACAGGTTGATTTATGGATTTAGGGGCATAAAAGACAGCAAATGTCGAAAGGAGATGCTACACATGATTACTGAATTGATCGGGGCAGCAGGAAATAGTAGACCAATGGCAGTTGCTTCAATTCAAGTTGCTGAGACCTGTAGCTCAATTTCTGGCGATGTCAACAAAAGGCTATGGACGTAGTGGTCTGCAAGAAGGCGGCAGCTGTGCAGTACCTGCTCAAATCCTGTCCTACGGTGTAGATTTGACAAACAAGTATGAATAAGGCTTAAGGTCACCCTATAGAAGAAGTTCAATTATTTTGGGGCTTTGTTATTAAGATGCAAGTATGTGTATTTAATACTCTGTTGACAGTATTTTATGACTGTGGCTCTATGTACAGTGTGTGTCCTTCGCCATCTTTTCTCATTCAAGTGTACCTCTTGCTGTTTCCAAGCACCACTCTTGAAAGCCTGGGTCGTTGATGGGTGAGTTCACTGAGCAGCATTTGAGGCCAGATTAACAGGTGACATTTACGAGTGTGTAAGCATGTGTGTGAGACTGGCAGGGCCTGGGCATGAGTGATTTAGGACTCCCTATCAGCAGACAGGAGTCAAATACTCCCACTACTCCCCACCCTAAAGGGCAGGCTTTATAGCCAGATTCTGATATATGCCTCAGCACACAGCAACTTTTATTTAGGAGCCCCCTGTTGAACCCCCCATCTCCTCCAGCTCATTATTTATGAACGTATTAAAAGACTGGGTTGGTGTTATTCACTGGTTAGTTACATTTTATTGGAAATGTAATGAAATAACTAAATTTGACCTGTTTTCACATTTCTCTTATTTTGTAGCCTCTTTTCCAAGCTCTGTCGCTCTATTTCTGCTTTCAACTCTAACTGATTTTAAAATGTGATTAGATGCTAAGTAAGTATGGATCCTCCTTTAATTGTGTTCTTGGTATGTCTGTATTTTGTTTGTCTTGTCATTTAAGTGTTTCTGAAAGACACGTGGGCATGGAAAGAAAACAGCATTGTTATAGTGCTGAAAATTATTTTAGAATTCTGTTAACTTGTTATTCAATGATGCAATGATGATCTGTAGAACTTTCTGGAACAAAAGATCATTATCATTTCATGATCAATGTTCTGTTCACTTACTAATCAATTTATGAACAAGTCATTTTACCTGTAATGGTTTATCAGGTTTTACTGGGATTCCATTTTACTGATTGGAGTAGATCATGTTAGATGCTTGACAGAATTGTGCCAAAATTGTGCCGGTGAAATCTGTGCTAAACGTAACTCCTTGTTTTAGATTTTGCCTCATGTGATATACGAGAGAAGCACATTTCACTGTACTGAAAATCAGATTATGTTGTGCATAATACTAAAGGGAGTGCAGTTTTTAATTTGAAAAAAAGGATCTAATTATTATGTAACATACCTACTGATAAATCAACAATATCAAATATGTGCACATGATAGACAGTCATCTGAGGGTCACACTCGTCCCATCCTCTGACCCTGTAGAATGCGCAGGGTCTTTAACACTCCTCCTGGCCCACACATTTCACACATGGCCAGGACGGGGCCTTAGCTGTTGAAATGCTGTTTAATTTAAAGGCCTTAGAAGCTTCCAAGGCAGCACCCAGGGCTGTGGTCGGGTTTGTTGCAATTTCCTTTTGTCATATTCTAGCTTCTACTTCTTTTTCTCCAGCTCATAGCAATAGTAGTTGCCATCATCATATCACCACCATCACACCTGTTTCCAATTTCATACACTCATAGAGCTCTCTTTGAACTAGTTTATTACGTACACTTTCCTTGTTGAGTCAAAAAAGATCATAGTTTAACTTAAACTGAATGAGTCATAGCTTGGGTCAGTCACTAGTGCTCTAAGGGGTGTGTGTTTGTGTGTGTGTATGTGTGTGTGTGTGAGAGAAAGGGAGAGAGAATACAGTCAAGCGTAGGTGGAGAGCAGAAGGGTGTTAATTTATGACTAACACTTAGACACAGAATCAATTGCCAGTAAATGTCCAGTGCCTCAGACTGGGGAAAACTTTGAAATAGGGGATGCTTTAGACATAAACATCTTAGGGATACTCTGGATGTCCCCATGCTCTGATATCATGGACCATGCATTTTTAATTTTCACTATATTATTGTGTCTACTTCAGTGACTCAAAATCATTGGGAACATGGGTTGGAAAACGGGTTGTCCAAATTCATTGTAAATTAATCTACACTCAGTGTCCTATAATGACAAAATTAAAACTTTAATAATCTCTGAAATTGTATTCCTAATACAAAACTTTGGCAACTTTTTTGGGTATATTGACACAACCTTTGCCCACCTGAACTGGGGGAGCTACTGTCTTACTTGCTTCTTTGCAAATCCCCTCAAGGCCCTGCTGCTGAAACCCCCCCCCCACACACACACACATGATGCTCCCACCATGCTTCACTGTGGGGGTGATATGGGCAGGTGATAAGCATTGCCTGGTTTCCACCAGACATAACATTTAGAATTGAGGAAAAAAGTTAAATTTTGATTTCATTAGACTAGAGAATCTTCCTTACAGTCTTCAGGTGCTTCCTTGTAAAGTCCAAATAGGTTTTCATGTGTTTAGACTGAGGGTAGGCTTCCGTCTAGCCACTCTGCCATAAAGCCCAGATCGCTGGAGGGCTGCAGTGTTGGTTGTCCTTTTGGGTCCCATCGCCACACAGGATCTCTGGAGCTCAGTCAGAGTGACCAGCAGGTAATTGGTTGTCTTTTAATAAGGTCTCCCTCAGTTTGCTCAGTTTGCCCAGGTATCTCACTATTGAAAGAGTCCTGGTTTTAGCAGACAGTTTTTTGTAGCCTTCCCTAGATCCGTGCCTTGAAATAATCCTGTCTCTGAGCTCTGTAGGCAGTTCCTTTGACCTCAGTGCTGTACCAGAGTACATTGTCAGCTGTGAGGCCCCGTAAATTTAAATAACCACAGTTGGACTTCAATCAAGGTGTAGACACATCTCAGCAATGATCAAGAGAAATGGGAGGCACCTAAATTTTAAGTGTTTTTGCAAAGGGCCTAAATACTAAGGCCAATTGATATTTCAGGTTTTTTTCTTACAGACATTTCTAGAAGCAGTATGTAGCGATAGCAATTGAAAGTTAATGGGAATATGCTTGTTGCACTAACCTCCAAAAGGTGGAGATTTTATGGTTACTGAGTTTGAAGTAATAACTGTTGGGAAAAAGGTATTAGTCAATTTGGAATTTTCCCCTAACTGTTTCTGTAATTTCAAACATTTGCTTTTTGCGTACAAGTGATTTAAAATATAACAAATTGCTGAATCTTATCTGTAGTAGACAAACACAGCTGATTGGTCCTCAACCCAGCGGCCCTAATTTGTAAAAGCACTGCGGGATTTAGTTACCTCAAGCTAAGTTTCAATGCAGTGTTCACTTTACTTTCTACCACCTGTAGGATTAGTCCGTGGAAAAAGCTGTGATATACTGGATAACATAATGAGATGGTTGACTCTTGCCATTGTGATCTGACGGCTCAGCAGCTTGTTAGAGGACTTGAAGAATTTCATGGGACAATAAAGAGCTGTTGGCAAGCATGGTGTTTCCTCTTGTACTTGTGCTCTGTTGAACGGCTAAACCAAGCATATATACTACAGTACAGTATATCACAGCGTGGCAGTTATAGTGCCTGCTGCACACATAGAAAGAGACATATCTGTGCAGTACTTGCATTAACTTGCACTACTTACAGTGGAGGAACTGATCTCAATACCTGTTAACATAGTGGATTTGTTGTTTTTTTAACACACTTCACCTTTTAAGTGGAATATTATTTAAACTTTTGGAATAACAATGTTTCTCTCTTCCCAGACCACTGTGGCACTTCTCTTTTGTCAGTAGAATTTCCCTGAGCTGAAAAGGCTTAACATTTTCCTGGGAAAGTCTCTTTCCTTTCTCCCCTGGGCACTGTGAGAACCCAGGGCACTTCCAAACCATACAAACTGGAGATTGTGAGTATATGCAAGTGCGACTATGTGTGTGTGTTTATATGCCTCTCAGAGGGGTGGAGGTCTGTGTTTTGACAGTATCAGGTGTACAGTCTTTTATCTCCCCTCTTTTTCGGCTGTCTCCTCAAGTCACGCGTTGCTCATATGGAAACGGAGCAGTGAGACAAAAGGGGGAAAACGACTTCTGAATAAGAAAGTAAAACCTGTCTGTTTCCAAAGCTCAAGGACCCTGCCCTTAACATAAATAATCTCGCTCAGGTATCTCTGTCTCATATCTGACTAATGCACACTTTTGTAAACAATCACATGGTGAGCCTTGATAGCCACAGGAAACTGCAAGCACTAGGCAAAAGGAGCAAGAAAGATTGAGAAAATGTGTCTGAGTAAAAAAAAAAGTGGGACAACAGAGACTGCTCTGAACAGGGTTTTTGTTGTATGTTATGTGGGTGTGACGATGGGGGATTGAAAACATCGAGCAGCCAGCCGTGCCCTCCAGGCCACCTCTGACCTGGGCCCTTTTGGGGTCAGGAGTCTTACTAGATACTTAAACCTTTTTGCAGGGTTTTGACCTGTCCTTCCCTCCTGACTGGTCGTTCCCCAGCCTCATCCTCCCCAAGCCGCTATGCAGCCCACCAATAATCCTCGGCCAATCAATAGTAACTGTTCTCTCGATAATTCATAACATTAACATACACTCAATGGCCCAGCGGATGGATTGGGAAGACATAGGAGGGCCATCATTCTAGTATCGATCCCCCTTAGAGGGACTCGATAGCCGGGGAGGTGATGGAGTTATAGCCTCCTGCCTCCTGGAGGTAGAGCCAGGGCAGAGCCAAAGTCTCAAATAGAAACACACACACAAACACACACACACCCACACAGCTTTCCTCACATTGTCACAGACATATGGACAGATACTCACACAAGCTTCAGTATGTAAAACAGCAAATGAAGAAAAGCATAAAAGCATCTGCTGAATGACCAAATATGTGTGTGTGTCCTTTCAGTATGCTGTGCTCTGGAGTGTCACTACAAAAGATGAGAAGAAACCCTTTTAATTACCCCCCAAAGCAGGGACCTGCTTTTCTATCACCACTAACTGTCTGCTATCACATTTATCGGACTCGCTGCTTCCCTGTCTCCTCCTCGTGCCATATTTTTTTCCTGCATTCCCTCTACTCCTCTCTGCTGCTCCATGGGGCCCTCTGTCCCTTTAGATTTGTTAACTATGAACTTCTCCTTTTATTTCATGTCCCCATTGTTCTGTACCTTGCCAGCTTCATACCCTGTGTCTGTTTTTACATGTCCTCCTCCAGCAAATCTTCTAATCAAAGATGTCTCAAAGTAATCCAAAGTCAGTGATCTTTTTGGAACATGCTAATGACTAAAACTGATTGATCTTTCCCTATGCCAGTATACTTGGACTGTGAAATGGAATGTAGTCTCTGTATATAAATAGTATAGTGATACACTTTCACACAACAAACCCAAATTTGAACATTTGTGTTTTACCCACAATTTGTTAGGGCATGTGTATTGTAAACATTTATAAATCTTTACTTTATCTCTTATGTTTTTTCTCAAGTTATTTTATTATAATTTTTGCTCCCTAGCAGCAGAGTATTTGTTGAATCAATCTACAGCTCCTGCCGACCACCAATTTACCTGAATGTTCATCGGTTTTAGAAAACTGTCTAGCCTGAGTGTAGATACACAAGAACTGTGTCAGCTCTAGCTTTGCCTCATTTAAGTCCACAATCCTCCCTCTGTCGCTGAGTGTTTGACCCAATGTGGCTGTGCCAGCTCTTTCATTCCCGTTAGACATATACAGTTGTACAGCCAGCAGACTTGCCACTCTCCTCTCCTCTATTCCGTTTTCCCTTGCGGGACATAAAGCACCCTTCACCCATTTCCTCCAGCTTCTCATCCTCACTCCCACGTCTCTCCCAAAGCCCCACAAGGGCCCTACACACTGCAACCTGAAATATAGACTTGCGTAATGGCCCACTAAATTAACTCCTTGTAACCGTGGTTTAGGAATGGCTGTAATTAGCATATAATAGGTGTTGGAGAGGAGGTAAAAGGGCCAGGCCTGCCCTGGGGGCCCCGAGGCTGGTGCTGCAATCCTCTCTAGTCTTCATTTCTAATAGCACCGCAAAGTTCAGCCTTATAAACATGTCAGTGAGACGCGTGATTAAACGGCACAGTCATTAGATAATGGATCATGTACCTGTGGGCTGCCTATCACTCCCCTGTCAGGCCAGATCAGCGCTAACTTGGCTTATTCACACAGGCACACACACACAAAGCTCACTGTAGCTTTTCTTATCTGTCTACCTCCCCACAAAAAAATCACATGCAGAAACGACTAATTAAGAGTGAGAAGAGAGAGAGAGAGAGAGAAAGGGAGAACAACCCCAGTGCAGAACAGCACCCTGACTGATGCAGTTCCAATAATTGCAAGGCCCTGCTTTCTCATCCAAGTGCCTTTTACTTATTTAAACTGTTTGCTTTAAGCGCCACTGAAGCCAATTAGGGAAGACATAATTCAATCAGGCAGGGAATGAAGGGAGAAAGTGGGCTGGGGGAAGGAGGAAGTGAGTAGAAAGAAGAAGGGTCGACACTGCTTTTCAGCAGGCCCTTCATCATGTTGCTGCCTCGTGTTCTTTCTTGCTCTTTGACTCAGGTGACCAGATTTCCCAAAGCTTACACACCTTGACTCTGATCATTTAGTACTGGCAGCCATGCATCTTATTTATCAAACAAATGTACGAGGCTAAAATTCAGTTTGGTTGACATTTGGCCTGGATTCTAGTGTCAGCAGTGAGGTCTGCCTCTCTATTTTATGCTTATGTCCAAGAGGCATAACTGGAAAAAGTGCAGGATAGATCATGACTTTGACTGCACTATCTGTGAAATGTACTGAGACTAATGTAAATTCTGTTAATATTAACCTTAGTTGATCTTGATCAAGTATTTTAGCCAGTTATGGTTTGTTTTGGTATAAACAACACAGGTGTATTGGAAAATTTTGTTCTACGGTCAACTACATGGCAGTAGACTAAGAAAGAAGGTGCCCTAAATGTATTAATTCTAAATATTGAACATAATTGAATGACTAAAAATTTATTTTTGGCATGATGTTTTTATGTGAAATGGAAATCTCACTGTAGCCTAGTTATGTTTCTGATAAAATATTAACTACTAAATTAACCTCAGTTTCTACTACTTTTCCAGAAAAACACAAAATCTTTAAAAACTGCATTTAAAATAATGGTATTGCTCATGATAACAAGCCATCACTTATCCATACATAAGTGCACACGCCAACCCACACAAGCTTTTATACTAATAAAGTGGGTCTCTGTTACAGCTAAGGACAGGGATTGAGAATCACTTCTTGTTATGAATTTGTTTAAAATTGTCTAATCAGAATGAAATCTTTGTTGACACAGCTGGAATCTGTGTCATGGCTGATAGGCTCAGAGATTCAGAAGTAACAAAAGAGTTGCACTGATGCCAACTTTTTTTCCCACAGAGAAAACTGATCAGCCATCAATAAGGGAAATGATAAAAAAATTACCAATAAGCCTAATCAACAAAGCCATTGGCATGAATACAGTTTTAGTAAATCCCATCTGTAGTTACAGCCAAAAACATATTATTTAACACTATTTAAATAGTTTTATTAAGGACGCAGAGAAGGAAACAGTTGCAAATAAAATATGTATAACACACTGTATATGTATAACACACTATTTGGAAACTACTGGCCACGATGAAGAACTCAAGATATTGGTGGGACAGACAGAGAGAGTGTCCAATTTTTCTATCACACACTTCTTCATCTATGTGTTTCAGACATTCATCCATTCTTTGGCGTCTTTCAGATTAATACGTGCTGAAGCAGGTGGAGCAACTTGGGCTGAGACAGACCTTCACTCATTCTAACAGCAGTTTAATAAATGTGATTGCAAATGGAACTTGTCACTTGCACTGGGGAGAGCTGGCCAGTCAATACCTCAGCTGGCAGGTGCCTGGGGTCACATATAAGTCAGCAAGTGATGGATATGTATCCAATAATTGATGTAGGGCAGCAGTTATTGTCAGTTTGGCTCCTGCCTCTATTGCTTATTAAAAGCTGTTGGCTTTAAGTACCAGCCAGCCAATTACTGAGGAAAGTGAGGTGACTGTTTAGAGGCCTAGAGCCTTGGGCTCTCTGTACAGAAAAAAATGAACTGCTCTATTGTTTCAGTGGACACGTTTCTTTACATGTGTATGTGTGTGGGCATGCTTGTGTGTTTCTCATCTGAGATCCTCAGCGTTTATTTGTTTAGTGAACTTCCTCTATTTTTTTGCCAGGCTCTGTTGCATTGTTCTACATCAGCACACATCAATCTGATGTGTGAACTCTACCTCTCATCAGGTCAAGACAGAACCAATATCCCTCTCTATTGTTGATGTTGACCTTGCAGGTTATGTCAGACCCTGAAAAAAGTAAAATGTAGCAAACAGCCCTTCTCCACATTGACCCGCTGACCTTCCCTTGCACTGTTTAGTTATTAATGAACTGACAAGTCTCACTACTTCCTCTGTCTTAGTTCAAGGTTAACTCATCTGGAGATTAACTTATGTGTGCAGCTGTCCAGATCTCAAAGCAGAGCGGGAGTCTCCACATTTGGACACTGAAAGGTCACCCTGTGAGCCCTGTGTGGGTGACAGCGTGACACCCTGGGCAAAGGAGCACAGGCAAAGGAGCACTGACTATAGCAGCACCAGTGCCACGGCAGGCAGCTTACCACCGCAGCATATCTCCCTAACACAATCTTCCCATTGAATGCTCAGCAGAGAGAAAGTAGAATGAGCCATAATAATGCTCATCGCCGGAGGCCGTAACCCTAAGACTGTGGGGAGAGAGGGAGGGGAAACTTTGGGTGTGACCATGGCGTGTAGTAATTGTAAAACTCAGAAAGAGCTGCTGAAGCAGAATTCTGACATGTAGCACTGCTTTTCAGTTCTGATCAAAGGGTCCACCAGAGCAGCGGCTGATAACCCAATCAATTCACTCCTTTTGTTTTTCGCTGAATGATGCACGTTTAGCGGTAACCTCCAGGCAAAAAATAAAGGAAAGAAAAGTAGTTGGTGGGGGTATGAAAGGGGAAGACAAGAAGAGACTGAGGTAAGAGGAAGAGGACGTAAAAGCTGCATTTAAATTCCAGAAAAGTAAAAAAAAGAAAAGGGAAAAAATTAAATAAATTTAGCAGGTTGTTGGTGAGTTTGATAGATCTATAGAAATGTATTAAGAGGAGCTGCAGGGGATGTGACGCACATAGGAGTCGATTAGAATATGAAATGTTTTAGCAAAAGATGGAGTAAAATGGCAAGGAGATGGAGGAGAGATTAAAAGATTACCTGTCTGATGCTCTCATCCTTCAGGAGCCAAATGACTGTGTGGCAGACTGAGAATCCCCTGCCGACAGGAGTCAATTAGTAAGGACCATGAGGAGGACGGCCGTATGTGTTTTTGTAGATGATAAAGTTTAAAAAGATCCCAATAAGAGATACGCATAATTCTGGAAAGGTAGCTGGTAATAAAAAATAATAATAAATAAAGTGAGGGAAGCTATGTGTTTTATTTGCTTCTTGGACAAAATCATGCAATATGTAGCATTTCTGCAAAATTAGACCTCAATTAGTTTATCCAGAAACAGGAGAAAAAGGACACAATATAAAGGAGCATGAGATGAAACAACTGAGACGTGACACAAGGCAGTAGTGCATCATTATTGTCACTAGATCAGTTTGGAAGCTCTTGGAAAGCCATTCATGGTGCAATCTGTGTTTGAATTGCACAATGTGTTTATAAATTATTCAGCAGGGCAATAAATAAAATAATATTGTCTGGCAGCTAGCACATTTGGGGAGTTGGCAATTGAACAAGCTTTGGTTGAAAAAATAGCTTAAACTGATGTGGAGGATTTTTGTAACACAACAATTGGCACCTTTATGTTATTGAGACATGTCAATCATTTTATCAAGCCACACCTGTCTTTGTTGACAATAAAAGGCTGTCAATTCAAAACAGAACAAATGGAATAAATGCATTCACATTTTCATATTCACAAGTTTATATTTTTGTGCTTCAAAGTTTGTTCCAGTAGTTTATATTTTACAGTTTGTAGTGGCGCATTCAAATAAACGTATCGCACTCACACAAGGTGAAATGGGCATACGGTCACAGCCTCTTTGTTTAATTTGACCAACATCTCAGGGAATGAACGTAGGAACAAGAATCAGGGGGGAACTGTGCGTACACTCATTCCTTTATGCTGAAGAACGTGTATTCTGAGTATTCCAGCACCTTCCTGCGTGGTGCTGGCCCACCCTGACGGATGGGGATTAAAAGACGCTAATGTGCACGAGGGGGCCACTGACCTTCCACAGAGATTGACTCTACACCAATGGAAATAGAAGTCAGTAAATCAGCAGACTGCTGGGGAACTCATCCTAACGCATCACTCCCTCTGACACTGTCAGCTAAGACAGGGGCACATTAATCACAAACACAGACCCCAACACTGTGCTGTATGTACAATGGTGCACAATCCATTTATCCACTTAGCACAGAGTCACATAAACAGAGCATATACAAAAATGATGATGCCCAAAAGAAACATCTTCTAATCAATGCTTCATTAAAATAGGACTACATTATTAATGTGTTTTAGGTATGAAGACTACCTAACTGTCAGTGCACTAACTTCATGTGCATTCAGGGATTTAAATTTAAATGTCTTGCTAATGGTCTGTTATCTTTGCAAACAGAGGACTGCAATCTGTCAGTTTCTGCTTTTTGGTTTTTATCTGTGTGCAGAGACAAGTCTTTTGTTTGTAGTCTCTGGCAGCCAGACTCGGTTAGGGAAGAAGAACATCTGTGATAAATTTCACATTGTACCAAATGAGCTCTGGCACAGCAGAGGGCCCATGACAAACTTCCTGCATGTGCTAATATAAGGATGGATTTGGAGCCAGTCAATCGCAAGCTGGCACACACGCATTTTAGATATCTAAACACGCATGCGTGAATGCACATACTTTAACACCCGAGTGTATGCACTTATTATTAACTTTGGAGCTGTAATAGTTGTAGGTATGTATGGGAATGTGCAGCGGCATGTCGGGATTGAAAAACATCCCTGGACTTACAGCTGCAGAGAAAGGTGAACAGATACACCTAATCGTACATATTGAGTCAGCTGAAACTACGTTTAAGTGTTTAAGTGTACAAAACTCTTTATTTAAAACACTTGCATAAAAATATTATATATGATGAGGCAATGCAGGAGGAGCAATAGCTGCTTTTATATATCAGTATTCTCTGCAATCCTGTGTGGATGTAGTGATAAGGGATATATTATTTTACACATCAAATTGACACATAACTGGAAACTAATTAAATTTTTACTCATCATCAGCAGCCCTACTACACTACACTACCTATCATATTTTTTGGTTCATGAATTCATATAGAAACAAACAAAATACTGTAACAAATAGTTGAGGCTGCACCACCTGTGAAGCAATGTCTCCCGACTATGAAATTACGAGAAGGACAACAATGCCAACTACAGTAGGAAGTTCATTTGGCATGAATAAAGCTCGAACTGATTTTGATGTTTTACGTACGTACTGCCAGAGCCACTTGCCTGGTACTTTTACCAGGAATTGCCTGAGCTTCAACAAACAGCTCAGTTAACCTGTTGCATGCGGTGGCTTCCGGTGTTTTCTAGGATTACTGAGGATGAATCTACAGTCTATCCGTTTTATGTAAGGGAGAATTTAGACTGAGGGACAATGGTCCTGTGAGTATGTCTGAAAGAAATAAAAGACAAACACAGATAAATCAAGCTTATTTAAGTCTAAAGACAAACAATGGACATAAAAGCATCTTTTCAATAAAATTCGCAAACCTAATTATCTACAGAAAAAGTAAAGTATATTCAGGCAGTGTATTGGTCTCCATGCAGAGGTAGGATTATCAGCAGTGGAGTAGTTTCACGGTTGTAGTTGACAGAACTCATACAGTCTTATTGACCAGTAAAGGGCCCCACAGAGGCTGGAGTCCCTTTATGGACTGACCCTCAACATTTCACTATATACAGGCCATAGGCTACTGAGGGCCAGGGGGGTATTAAACCTTCCCACAGGTCATGGCCCTGACCCCCTACAACCTGCCAAAGCCCACTCTTAAGCCCAAGTGTAGCCCACTCTACTCAATACCTTTTTAATTGCATTGGGATGGTTTGCAACATATCGATTAATACGTGTATTTATGTCATCCCAGGCCCAGAGGCTACATTGTATTTCTGTGTGGCATATTCATTTATTTACCCATCTGTCCCGCCCCTCATGCATCATCTATATATCTATCCATCTCTCCTCCGAGAGCACTTCAATTCAAGGGCTCCCATAATTACTGCGGCCCTATAATTGAGTGCTTTGATTTAGGATTTTTCTGTTCCCTCTCCCCTGCCACTGCCATCACTCGCTCCACGCCTCTCCCAATGAAAGACAGAGGGATGAGATATGGAAATAGAAAACTGGGAGATGGAGAGTAGAAGATACCCCCCACACCCTTACACATACAGACACACACTCACTCACTCTCTCTCTTATCAGAATCTACTGTTTCTGTCATCCATGAGGGGAGGGGTACGTTGATAATTACTGAGGGAGATTCATGCAAATCGATGCCAAATTAAAGCATTATAAAGGCTTTTATCAGCTTTTCTTTTCCAAATTGAAGACGATAAAAACCCATTTGAGAGGCAGGAGAAATGGCCCTGGTCCCTTCATATAAAAAAAGAGAGAATTGTAATTATGTTAACACCGATACAATCCCAAACCCCTTTTCTTAACTCACTTACTCATTCATAATTAATTAATTTCTCACAAAACTGGGCAGAAAGAACAATGGCGTCTAGCGTCTCTTCTCCTTTCCCCTGTCTCCATTTTCAAGAGAATAAGAGGTACTGCAGAAGATATTGTTGAGTATTGTGACAGAGGGCTAATTTCCATACCAAGCCTTACACTTGAATTCTCTGTTTCCTTAGCTTAGCTCTGTCTGCCTCAGGGCAGCAATAAAATCGCTCTGTTTTAGAAACAAAGGTGGGTGGACAAGGACAGGGTAGCACATCTGGAGCTGTGCGAGGCCTACACAGACAAAGAAAAAGGGGGGAGAGGGAGATGGTGAGAAGTACAGACACTCAAAATGAGAAAAAAATGCCTCTGATTGTGATTATTTTCTTACACCAATACAACAGATTTAAGAAGAGTTATTTTTCTATTTGCACAGTCAACAGACATTAACTCAGGGTCCATTACAGGGTCCTTTAAAACTTGGAGTTCCCTGTATGGACGTCATGGCCAGTCCTTCCGTAATAGTACTAGAGTTCAAGGCTGTGAATTTAAGGAGAAACAACTCATTTGAGTCAGAGATAACAGATAAGGGCTCATTCTCTGAGAGAATGACTGTCTGACAAACAGTTAGCTACTGTCTCACCTGATCTATTAGACATTCAACATTTCAGCTACACCACGAGCAAAACCAATGCACAGCTTCTTGTTACCTCCACAACCTAAATGCTGTGATGCGACAGACCAAACACACACACACACACACACACACATACCCATGCACAATTTCAGGCTTTGACTAAGCCTTTGCTGTCTGCAGTTTTAGTGGTTTATGACCTTATTTGGCCTGTGCTTAGAGGGGGTCAACAGTGCCAGCCAGAAGTCACTACACTGCTAATCCAGGCTAATGTGCTGTTGACAACAGCCCAATTACACAGGACTCCTGCAGAGGAGAGGGGAGAGGAAGGAGAGAGGGTAAGGACGGAGGTTTGGAAAAAAGAGGAGTCAGGAGAAGAGGCACTGAGAAGAAAAAATAGCACAATGGCATGAACACATGTTAGAAAAGGGCAGAAAAAATAAATGGGGAAAACATTTAAGGGAGAGGTACAGACATATGTGTATGTATGTTTGTGGACGTGTAGTTTAGTGGTGAGGCATAGCGCTGTGCAAACACAAGCCTGCTGGCAGAGAGACAGAGGGAGACTTGGTGAGGCAGTGTGGAGCTGCAGGGAGGCTCATTAGACCCAGCAGGAGTCTCACTCTGCCTCATCACTTCTGGCTGTACTGGGAACAACCACTGCTTACTACTGTGTACACACACACACAACCCAGATAATGGAAGCACGAGGATGACCATCGCACAGCTGAGAAGCAGTAATCACAATTATAACTTATAAAATAAATGTGACGGAACTCATGTTTGTGGAAATATAATGAGTTACAGATAGACAGTAAATAAATTGAAAAAAAGTCTGTGAATATGCAGTGGAGTGAAAAAAATGCAGATTCTTCCGTGGGGGCAGGACAGAGTCCCTGTGGGTTGAAATACACTTATTTACTTACTCTCAACAAAAAAGCAAGATAGATAGATACCTTTCACATGCAGAAACTTTAAATATTTTAGCTTGGCTACAAATGAACAACAAGTTGCAATACCTACAATGTGTTATAATTTTTGGGGACATATTTGTTTACAACAGCAGAGAGATGTCGGGAAAATGAAGAAGACAGACTATTACAGATTCACAGTTTAATCTGAAAGACAGTTTTTTTTTAAGTGACTTTTTGAAAACTTGACAAAAAGCCTTAGACTAGTGTTTGTCCATCCAGCACCAGCACTTCAGAGGAGAGTCTGTATTACAGCACAGTGAAGCTGTTCTGGCATTTTTGACAGGTACCATAACAGTTTGGGGAGTCAGGACTGATCCTTTTTTAAGCTGCCTTGAGAGGTAAAGTCACCCCATATCTAAAATGAGGTGATTTACTCATCAAACATAAAGCAATGATGAAGGAAAAGCAACAGGGAGACTTGCAAAGGACCGATGCAACATGTCAGTGGCCGGAAGAGCCTTAGCAGGTGGTCATATTTCGGCTTTAGGTGATACTGTACATAACTTGACCTCAGTCTTACTCCAACCCCAATGTTATCAAGTATCAATCTAACCTCCTCCCGACATGCTCACTGTAGCAGTGCTTGACTACAGCTTGTCATCACATTCCTGTCCCGCAATGGTCATGTTAAACTAGACGCACAATAACTATGGCTTTAAATCTGGTCAAAAATGCATGAAACTCATAAAGGCACATCACGGGTTATCTGACATTTTTTTTGAAAGCAACGTATGTCCGACTTGCATGGGATACGTACTGTTGGATGTGAGGTTGCTAATACCAGGGTACCAGTATCTGTGTCAAACGAACACTCGAACACGAACGTCGAGCTCCTTTAGGAAAGCATTTCTAACCATTTCAAGACAAAGCTCTCCTTAAAAAGGGCCAGATCCATAACTATACAGAGAGAAACTCACACACTGAAGCTCAGTTCAGACATGAACTCTAGGGAATGTCATAAAGATGAGGTCCAGACATTGTCTAGAGTTTCCCTTTCAGACATGCAGCCAACATGTAGAGAATGCCCGGGCGAGATGCGTTCTCACTTGTAAAGAAATACTCAAGAAAGGGGTGATGTTTGGGCACTTCGAGCAGGGGGTGGGACATGTCGCATAAAAAAGCGGCTGAAGTGACACTGTTTTCCTTGGCCATAAAGGACGACCTTACCAATTAACTAAATATAAATTTACATCTAAATACACCGACTATCATTATGAAATGTAATTCCACGTATCCACAGTATAAGTATGAGTTCTTCACCTTTGGGGGTTTGTATTTGCCCGGTCGCAGGACACTGGCATCATCAACACGCCCACTCACTCATGATAAATCCTCAGGAGTGTCACACATGAGCTCGGTTGGAGATAATCCAGACTTTGCACTAGGGAGCTGGCTGGAGGAGATCCAGCTAATGTCAGGGCCAAAACACTTGGGAATTTGCGTTAACACATACACTCCCTTCAGATAAAGTCTAGATTATTTCCAGTGCATTTCTGAAAGGGGCTTATGAGTATAATGAATGTCAAAGGTGAGTATGAGGATGATGGGACTGTGTTGGAGGGAGGCCTGCAGATGAAGTTGGTATTCCTGGTTCCTGGAGGTGGTGCAATCAGGGTTATAACAATTATTACCAATCTGGCAGGTCCAGCAGATAGGCAGGTCGGGCAAACAAAAACGTCGGATTAATAGGCAGATTAGAAAAAAAGGCAGTTCTATCTGAAAATCACACTGGCTGGCTATGACATGAGAGAACAATGTGGCAAGGTACTGTGGAGGGAGCTGTGGTTATATAGACAGCAGAACAGGTGTGAAGAATTAAAATTGTACTAAATGGAGAAAACTGAGAAATCTACCGGTAAGTAGAAAAAGAAGTGGTAAGTACCAAAGAGTGAGCGGAGATCAGAGAGATGATGCCAATAAAGTCAGATGGAAACCATGGTTTTAAAAAAGGGCTTTACGGCTGAAAATATATGATAGTTTTATTCTATTTCTGCTCAGGCAATTAACTATTTGTGTAATGTTGTGGTGCAGACGGATACACATATGGATATACTTAGGATACTAACTGAGCAATCTGAAACTTTACAAAACACCCCACAGAAATGAACATTTTACTAACAACAGGCTGGGCATGAAAATTCATTCAAATGAAAGATAGTGACCAATAGCCCAGGTAATACCTGAACGCATTTTAACAAACACACAAATGACTGTGTGCACGCAGATACACACAACGTCAAAACGAGACTCATCAACCCACCAACAACAATTCTATACAGGGCCACAAATCCAGGAACATAAATCAGGTCTGGCAAGGAAATGAGGCTTGAGGAAATGGAGAGAATGAAAGACTGGGGAGAGAAAAAAGGTAAAGAGGGAAGGACAACTTAAAAAAGACACAGTGGAAGAAAACTGGGAAAAAAGACAGGTAGGTAACAGAAAGGAAGTAGGCTAAGCAGGAGGAAGGAAAGCAAGGTGAAAGGATGGAGTGGTTAAAGTGAGGTAAGGGCAAGGAGGAGCAAGTGAGCATCTGAGAGAGAAAGAATTAAATAAAAATGCAATAAAGCAGTCTGTGTGAAATCAATCTGCTTAGAGTTTTGTTTAATAAAAATTCATGAAGGTCTGGTGGCCGAGAGCTCATGAGAAATATTGGTGGCAATGTGGGGGATGCCAGACTTTGGGGGATAGAGAAGGGGGGGGATTGTTCATGTCTTTGTTGATTTCGTGTCCATGCACGTGTGTGTGTGTGTGTGTTTGTTTATGGCTGTTTATCTGTGTTTGTTTTGACATCAGTGTGAGTTACAGGGCAGCAGTGAGTCTGTGTGAGAGGGGACAAAGACGAAAGGGATTGAAGGTCTTCATAATAACAGCTTTCCTACAGAGGACAGAAGAAAAAGAACTGGGCTGTAAGTCATAGAGTCTGCGTGTGTGTGTCTGTGTGTGCGTGTGCGTGGTGGGGTGAACATCTTCGTCTCTGTCGCTCTTGCTCTCCCTCTTCACTTTCTCGTCAAGGCCTCAGAGTGTGAGGTACGGCAGGGTTATACCAACATGATATAAATCTCTGTCTTGCATTGCAGACAAGCACAGGTTGATCGGTAGTTTATGTGCTGTCCTGGATGTTGACCCGGATGTTTATATGATGCCACCATACACATGGTCAGTGTCCATCTACTGGCCAGACACAATCTGTTGTCCAAATTGTAATTTGCTGTTATCACAAAATTTCCATGTGTGGAATAAACTCACTTTTCAACCCACTTCATATCTTTCATAGTTTCATACCTGTTATTTCACATCAAAAATAAGTCATAACTTCTTTCAAAGTGAAAATGTTGAAATATAATGTGAATCCTACAATGAATACACCAATGTTTATAGACTTTTCTGGGGCTTAGTCAATTGATCAGATTATAAAGTAGGGCTGCATACTATTGGAAAAAAACATTTTTGCTGCAATTTAGTATATATTGCAATATGAATCAATAAGAATAAAGGAATAACATCAGGCAGCTGGTTAGAGTACAATGATGCACATTGAACACACAAACTGTTTGCAGCTCACTCTCACACAAAGTAATACAAAGTAATAAAGTAATACAAAGATATTCTCTGCTAACAAGAGTAACTTACTCCAAAATGTTATTTAGTGATGTTTTCTCCAACTTGTTGATGAGTCTGGGTCACAGAATGCATTGACAACACCTCTCCACATTTTTGGAGCTTATTTCTTCTAAAAATATTTAAAGTCTCAAAATACTTTATACCCAGGACACTGTCACAGTTTTAAGAATAAAATACACGGTATCTCAATAACCAATACCTTCACATGTTTTAGCCGCGTTATGATTGCACCTTTCAGCAGGTATCCCTGACGCTGAAGCTGTGTTTGACCTGTGTGTGCAGTCCTGGCTCTACTAACCTGTGCTCACTGCTCTGCTCTGTTTTTTCACTCTCCACTCTTCAAACTGGTCATGGCCACCCATGCTGAACCTGGTTCTGTCATGACTTAAAGTCACTTAAGACGATTTGATTCAGTATTGAATTACGATACAGTGGATATTAAAAATGTACTGTATAATAACTTTTGATATTTTTTTTTGTTTTGCACAGAAATCATCAGTAAATGCAGCATAAAATAACCTTATTGCACAACAAAATGTGCCAAAGGTCATGGAGGAAGAATACTTCTGCAAATTACTATAGACAGGATCCAGCTGCAGGGGAAGCTCTTGATGACCCCATCCTCTAAAGGTCTTTGACAACGAAATAAACACGCTCACTCACATACAGGATCCATGCAGAATTTCGTCATACCTTCATTTTCCAACTGCCACTACAGGCTCAGTACACAACTACTGACTTTTATTGTTCCAGAACTTTAAGATGAGATGCTTCGAGTAAAAATGCTCTACAGTTAAATGTAATGCAACACATTCTGCACGACTTCCAGGACTGTTTACCAGAAGAGACTGATACAGGCTGTCAGGCAGCTCTGAAGGTCAGATAGCAGTGGTCAGAGGTCAGGACACAGTAGTGATTTAGTATTTACAGGCATGAGATGTAAGGGTCAGGGCCAAGACAATTTAGATAAGAATTCTTTATCCGTGTCCCCTTCCTTCCTTTCTTTCCTTCTCTTCTTTTCTCTTCAAGCACTGAAGGTAAAGCCAAAGGTTAGACAGTAAAAGCCACTTTATGAACTTCCTGTTCTGAAGGTCTGTTTTTGAGACATGTATGGGAACAACTTTGAATTTAACTTACACTAGTTTTATTTTTGTTTATAAGTAAAATCCAAAATCCCATTAGAGTTTACATTCTAAATAGCACGGTCTGTTCTCTCCAGATGCAGAAGTAGCTCGTCCTCATCAAGGCCAGGATGTGCTGTTGACACTTTAAAACTGCACCATGAGTCAGTGAAGACTCATGGTGCAGTGAAACGTGATGCATATCAGATACTTGAGCCAGTATCTAACTGCCTTCAAAAAGAAAGCAAAAGCTTTGTAGCGAATAATAAAATTTAAGCTAAAACTCACACCCATGATCTCTGACAAAAGCTCAAGGTCAAACTAAGAGCTGACAGCTGAGATCTCAATTCTGGAAACAACACCAGAGCTCTAGGAAACTTTATCTCTACTCTCTACTTTGAGTTCAAATGCAGGAAGACATGTATTACAAAACAACTGTCACTTCTGGGGAATATTCACAAATACTGGAATTAAACCAAATACCAGATGATACTTTCTTAGACTTTGGCAATTGTTGAAAAAAGGAAAAAACTAAATTAAAATTTATTGCACAACTCAGGACTTGATCCAAGGTTGAAATACCATGTAATTATTTTCCACTGTGCTATTTCAGTGTGAAACTACTGCCAGTCTCTGTTTTCACTCATCCATTTACACAAGGTGGAAAATCCTTTTTTTCTTGTATTTTTTGGTGCAGAGCCCTTATTTTGCATCTGAAGACATTTGAGTGGAGGCTACAACAAATCTAATGGCAACACACTGTTCGCATGTACATATAAATGTTTATAGAGGACACGTGCCAGCGTTGTGTGTCCACAGTACACACACCCTTTTGGAAGCTTTATTAGCTTAGATGCTCCTCTTCCTCCTCTCCCTTTATACTCCTCACATCCCAAGAAAGTCTCCCATGTAACTCTGTCCTGTCTCTCATTACCACCCGGCCCGCTCCTGTACCCTGCATTCACAGTCCTTCCTTCCTGTCCCATTGTCAGAGAAATCTGGGGGAATCCCTGCACTCAGATATAGAGCCCTCAGAATCCCCGTGATCTCTGATGTCCTCAACCCTCTTCACCCTGTGCAATATTCCTGCAACTAAAGATCTTGCAGGTGAAGGACAGGATGTACTTTCCTGCCCCTGTCAAACTAATTTCAGTTGTGCATGCTCCACACATACACACACACACACACACACACACACAAACACACATGTTTGTACCTCTATCCTTGTGAGGACACTTATTGACGTAATTCCTAGTCCCTAACCCTAACCATCACAACTGAATACCTACCCTAACACGAACCAAATCCTCATACTAACTTTGACCTTAAAGCCTAGTCATAACCTTCAAAAATCCCTTTAAAGTTGTTTAAAGTTGTGAGGACCTGCCAAAATTTCCTCACTTCCCTAAAATGTCCTCACACTGTTGGTAAAAAACAAAATCTGGTCCTGACTAAGTAGACCAGAGAAAAAACAAGACATAAATAAGATAACAGAAAAGGTGAAGGTAAACACAAAACATAAAAAAAACTTTTTACACTTCAAGGGAGACTCCTTATAAAGACAACAGCTTAAAAAGAGCGGCACAGAGAGAGGAAATGTACTAGGTTTAATAGATGTAGAGAAAGAAACGCAAATGTAGAGAACAGACAAAAGCTAATCAAGGCAGGTGGATGGTCCTTGACAGCTGTAATGAATAACACTCAATAGTATTAATTGGTACAAATGCTGTTCATTTAGCAAAAGCCCTAACAGGGCTACATGAGAATGAAGCTGAACATCACAGTCGCGTTTAACTTAAAACGTTGCTGCACTCGACTCCGTCTTTGCACTGAGAGCCTCATTTTCTCCTTTCTCTCTGCAGACAGCATACCTGTCAATGTGTAGTGTCTTCATCCCTTCCTCCTGTTTCACCTCCAAACAACCTAAAGCTCTCACTTTCCCTGTCATTAACCAACTCACTGTCCCATCTCCATCTCAATTTCTCTGTGTCCACCAGCTGTTCGGGACAGTGTGTAGGCCATTTGTAGCAATGTAATAATAGCAGGAGGGTAATTGTCTCAGATTGTAATGTGGGGTGGTTTAACATCGAACAGGACGGCTCAGCTTTCCCTGCTGCTTCCTCACTCCACCCAAGACAGCAATCTAGGTATGCATATTTTCACTGATGTATTCTAGTAAAGTAAAATGGAGAAAAGAAAGTACTACCGTATTTTCCGGACCATAAGCCGCTACTTTTTTCCGACGTTTTGAACCATGCGGCTTTTACAGAAATGCGGCTTTTCTATGAATTTTTCTGCAGCCCTCAGATGGGCGCTGTAGATGGAAGTCAGTGCAAACAAAAAAGCGCCAGTTTTTATTCTTAGCGCATGCAACCCAAGACGCACAACAGCAAAATACGGTAATATTTTTACACCCTCACCCCCTCAGAATGGAAAACACGGCTTTTAATTTGAAGCCATCGATCTGGCTATCCGTCTGACAGTGGTTTCAATGCTCAGGAGGAAGATGAATAGCGATTTGTGGTTTCAGTGCACGGGAGAATTTAACATGGTACAAAATCTTTTGTTGAGCGCAGCAACAGGCTATGGAACAAGCTTTATTTATAACAAGCGTTTTTGTCGGCTCTGTACATTCGACATGTGTTATACCAGCCACACATACACGTAAACACCACTCTTTACCGTAATGCAGGTAAAACAGCACAGAACATCCTCATGTCTACTGTGAACAATGAGTAGGAGCGCATACAACAGATATTATTTCTCAGCCTGGATATTGGCGGCTTATAGTCCGATGCGGTTTATATGTGACAAAATATATATTTCTTTTAAATTTTAGCGGGTGCGGCCTAAATTTAGGTGCGCTCTATAGTCCAGAATTTACGGTAATTGGTTCAAGTATGTGTCATCAAGATAATTTTTATATCTTTTTAGACACTCTCCTTTCCACACAGTTTTGCCTCAAACTTATTTTGGCATGACCAACCTTAAGAGCATAAGGAGAAGGAAAGAGACCCCCTCCTTCCACCTGGGCAATTAAACTGGGAGCCAATTAAAATGAGTGTAATAGTCCCTGCCGGGTGAGTTGTTAAACAAGATGGGGGTTATTGTCCTTGGAGGAAATGGCCCAGAACTCAAGACATCTTTGCTCCTCTGTTTGGTACACCTGCCCCTCCTGCTCTGTGCTGCTCTCGTCTAAACTTTCCTGTTCCACAAACACTGGAATATATAAAGCCACATATTCCTGAAATATCTTTAAGATTTTGTGAACCTACTACGGAGATACAGAAAGAGAAACTAGTAAAAGCTGCTATTTTTAAAATAAAATGAAACCATAAGAAAGTAAGAATGACTTAATGTGTCTAGGCGGTAACAGTGTCAGTTTCCAGGACACATTCTGCCATGGGTGAGTCTACATAGATTACAGGAAGGCCCATCCCCAGCTTCCTTTGCTGCGCAGTTCCAGTGTTCCCACCAGCTTCTACTTATTGACCTTAATGTATGCAGGAACTGTGGCAATCACATCTGCACCATAAGACCTGGTTTACTGTAGAGGTACAATGATGATAGACAATTAAAAAAAGGGGGACATAAGAATAATGAGCAAAGGAAAACAACAAACAATTTACCATATATAGCCATTATGTTATGGCTGTTTTGCAACAAACAAGGCACCATTGTAGCAGATGATTTTTTTTCTCTAGCTAGGTGTGACACATGTGAGCATGTGTGAATGCATCACTCCCATGTTCTAATGTCTCAATCTCAGGAGATTAAGGGCCTAATCAAGCCAACGTCTGCTCTAATGGGGGGAAATTGAAAGATAGATATGGTACTTTACACAGCTGATTAACCAGCAGACTGCGTGTGTGTGTGTGTGGTGTAAGACTGTCAGAATCTTTCACTACTCATTACAAGTTCATTACACTAACAATGTTTGTAATTTTGTCGTGCAAACTACAAAGTAATAACTAAACACTTTGTTTGTGCACATGAAAACACAGATTTACACATGTTATTGTGTTAAATGCCAAATTCATATGAAGACTCTCACATTACTGTTTGTAATAATGTAGAAACCAACAGCACAATTACATAGAGTACAACCAAGGAGGACTTAAGTTTGTTTTTTAACTTCTGAGTAACCCACCAGTACATATCTTGATCACAAAGATAAAGCAAATAAAAATATCTATAGCAGAAACCTTTGTTAAAACAATAACATTTATTTCCAAAAAGCTCAAAAGGGCATTATGACTCAGGCATCATTTAAAAAATGTCCAGACAGTTTCTGAATTTCAGAATGGAAAGGAAAAAACACACTAATCCCAAATCTTGCCTGGAGCAATTGTTGGGTTTTTTACAAACTTGGCAGACACTGACTGCGTTTACTTGCACTTAAGTGACCGGGGTACGCAGAGAAACCCGCTTTACCGTTTATATAACGGTTAAGAAAGTCTTCTGAGAAAGTTCACTGCAACCTGATTAATTACAAGTCCATGTAAACACACTCAGTATCACTGTTCCAAAGCGTTTTTAAGCCCAGTTAGCCATTTAATAACCTTCACGTTGTAAACAATCTGACCGAAGGGCCCTCCGGAAATATCTGAGTTATGCAGTGAATGTTTGATTGATGGGAATGGGCTCCAAAATTGTATCTTGCCTGAGCGATAACTGCTGTGTCAATAACAAGTGTTTGATAGATTGCTAATAAGTGCTACTGAGCCTGTAACAAGTGAGCAGTGGCTGTGCGTCTCCACAGGGACCTGTCAACCCATCAGCCTTATCAGCTGGGTGAGAGGTCTGCATGGCATCGCTGAATATCTCTTCACCTCCCGCGCAAACACCATAGTGCACAACGAATCTCTTCCCCAGAGGAAGGCGGAGGGGCTGCAGAGGGAGCTGCACACTTTATGAGGCAAAAGAAAGAAACATATGGAAAGAGGACAGGCGAGGAAAGTGTGTATGTGCATGTCTGTGAGGGTGGGAGTGTGGAAGGGCGAGTATGAAACCAGCAGAATGTGCATATAGGTGCGAGAGGGTGCAAAAATGAAGTGTTTTGTGTCAATAGTCACTGAAAATGTGGCAAACCAAGCAGGATAGCAAGAGTACATGTGAGAGAAAGGAAAGGCAGTGTGTGTGTGTGTGTGTGTGTGTGTGTGATTATGTTTGCATCTATGTGACTGTGTGGAGGAGACACACGGAGCAGTGGCCTATGCAGTGTGGTGGAACTTCTCTCATCTCAGCGCATTTGGTTTGCTCCCATTCTTCATTAACTCCATTAACAGATGAGCCGCGGCGATTAGCGAAGCTTCCCGCTGATTCAGCTCTCACACGCCCACCCTCCACCCCCTCTCCCTCTTCCCTCTATCCCTCTGTCGCTACCTCATTCCAACACTCCTCCTCCTCCTGCTCACGTCTGGGGGGCTATAAGACCGTTCAGCCCAAAGTCACAAGGAGAAATGGTAAGGAATATACATACACAGGCACACATGAAGAAAATTTCATGCAAAGATAATTGACTCGTTCTAGGATTTTAATAATAAGACTTTTCATAGTTTCCCACCTAAGTTAAACACCCGGTTCTACGCAGAGGGCCATAAAGCCAGTCTATCCCTCCCTGCAGTGCCTCTTTATTCAGCTAACAATTTTTACTGCTCTGTGCCATCTTAAAGCCCTCTGCTCCTCCAGCAGGCGATGCCAAGGGGGCATTCTGCCTGCCATACACTGTGCCATTAGCCACGGCTGGCTCTTTAGCCAAGAAGAAAAGGGAAAACAGGCACTGATTGCCAAACGGTACTTTAGAAAAGGGAGAGGGGATAGCAGAAATAAACAGAGGGGAAGAGAGAGACGAGGAGATTTTCCTTTTATTCCCTAGCATCTGTTCTATAATAGCCCCAATTAACAGATTAATTGGACTCACATTCCTCTGTTATCCCTCCTCCCCGCGTTCTTTCCACCCTTGTTGTAGTGATACTGACAAGGAACTAAAAAAGTACGGTGTATCATGTTGCCATTGATTGACTTTTTTGGGATCCTCTAAACAGCTGGCGTGTGCCCAGACCTGCAGATGTGTCACAGCAGTGATGGCAAATCTCTGACTGATAAATGCTTTGGTCCACCTGAGACTCACAGTAGGCTGGGACCTCAGTTTCCACTTTTGATCAGTAATAAAATTGTACAACAAAAAAGCTGTCAAAAATCCCTCCTCCATCTGAGATCTGAGAAGTCATCCCAACGGTTTTTGTGCTTTGAAAACAACAACAACCACACCAACAAAAAGACTTTGTAATGCATAAACATGGGTTTCTTAAGGGGCTAGGTGGATGCTTCCTGGATGGATCAGGACACACACGGTTACACACACCGCAGTCTTTTTTTCTCTCCAACTTCACATGTAGCGTTCTGTTTTTGAATCATGAAACTAATGACCTACCAGTTGACTGACGTGAGGCTGTTAAGCTGTGCACATGGTGAGAGTCTGTGGATGTGTGTGTGCAAATGTTCATTTACATACAGTGCAGTACGCCTTTGGTTGTGTCTGCGTGTGTGTGTGTACAGTGTAGATTTGTGTTAACGAGAGCCTGTGCTCCATGAATTGTGTTGGCCTGAGGATCCCAGGGTAGAGCTCTTTTTGCCCTTTCTGACACATGCCACTTGCTATAAATTATTGACACTCGCCTCCTATCTTCTCATTTACCTCTTATCTCTCTTTCTGTGCCCTCTGCACTCAATCCCTGCACCACCCCAACACAGAAACACTTAAAAGGGAAATCAGCCGATGTTTCTTTCCACAGAGCCACGTGTGAGGGAGGAAAATAAGATGTAGGTGGCCTGCTGATTGAAGCCTTACACACAGCTTCTGTCTCGTTAATCTGCGCGCACGTCACTACGCTGACTCGAACACCTAACACAGAAAGCTCATAACATTAAGACTCCCGGCAAATTAATTTTACCTCTCTTCAAACCTTCGTCTTCATGAAGCTCCCCTGTTACAGTCCCTCTCACCATCACTCTTTGCGTCGAAGACGAGAGGAGCCGTGCCATCTGGCTGCATGTCAAAATAATATCATTTAATTTGTTACATGATTAAATGGCTTCTTTTCACTGGGAAGCTCTGACTCCTACAGCATATTTCCAGGCTCTGTGTATCATCTCTCAGTTTAACTGTCTCTCTCCTTGTGTTTTCCACACTACAGTACGAGTATTCTTTGTCCTGCTTACACGACAAAGTGATTGCTCTTTGTCTCCCTCTTCTTTGTCTTGTCTCAGGCCATTTTCAGATATCGGCAGTCTAACCATCTCCTTTCACACAAGCGCACATTATTAGGTTCCTAAATGCAACAAAAGCTCCATACAATAGAGAGGAGAGATGCATTGGACAGTATAAGAAAATGGAGCAGGCTTCCTTTCTTCCAGTGACTTTTGCCTGTCTCCTACATGAATAAGAGGCATGGCTAAACGTGCTGCATAATTTGTACTTTTAATGGCAGAGCCTTCCATTCCTGTGACATGACTTAATCAATAACCAGGCCTGTCGCAGTCCCAGCCTAGACTCGGCTGGCGTTTTATTAATTTTGAACAGGCACACTAACTAGGCGTCTGCTAGCGAGAGGCATTTCACACAGGATAATAGGCACCCTGGATTGATAGGTTCATTCCATGTACGCTCCAACCCTCATCCCTCTCTTTTTCCCCTCTATCTCTCGAGCCCCTTTATCTCTCCCTCCATCTCCCCTTTCTTTCCCTCTTTCTGTCAAAGAGTGATTTAGGGAGGACTTTGAGACGTCTGCATGTGCGTCAGCTGAGGGAGGAGGGTGAGATGGATAAATAAGAAGGAAAGAAGGAATAAATAAATAGACAGAAAGAAAGAGCGAGATCCAGATTGTGACAGAGAGTCCTTGTCTACAGCACAGAGAGCTGTGACCTACGAGAATCCACAATATCACTACATCTGTCTCTTAGGTGGACCAGAAGAACGTGTACACCATACCTAAAGGGTCAAGCCTTTGCTCCTTCAATCCATTTCAAATCATATTTAAGAAGATGAAAAAGACAATATAAAATGCACTGCACACAATTAGAAAACACACGCACACAAAGTTAAAAAAATTTAAATATGCAGAGAAAATACATGAGGCAGACACACCAATCTGCCACCATTTGAGACAGATCAGTTCAACAATGTGCACTCCCATGATGACACCACTTGAAATGAGCAAAGCACAAACAGAAGGTCAAAAGTGTAATTACAGGCAACTCAAAACACCAGGAAACTTTGCAATACCAGACAAAAGATGCTATGAGTAGACATGCAAGAGCTAACACTAAACGGGTCCCCACTCTTGAGTCTTGCTGTTCTTTAGAATTTCTTCATGTGATGACAACTTGTTTTGCTGATAATGTTACCTAATTTTATTACTGCTACCCAGTATTGAACAAGCCACGGTGCATTTGAAGACTGGACAGTTTCTTTCACTTTTGTGTGCCGGTTTGTTTGTACCATGAGGGATTTTTCAATAAACCCAAATGCACTTTATTATTCATCTTAAAGCTTAGCAACATATTGTTTGAACAATTCCAGAAAACAACTTCTGGACAAGATTATATGGTGAAATCGTTGACAAACAGCTGCTTATATATACAACCAGCAGATACAGAGCAACGCTATTATTCACTTGGAGTCACTCAGGGAATTTAGGTACAACATTTAGTCTTATCTCAAATTTTAGCATCTGCTACTCCTTAAGGGAAATATCTATCTTTAAATACTTTAAATAACATATTTATAATCATCTAGATAAAAGCTTGTTTGAACAATAAAGCAGAGCCAGTGGCATCCTAGTCATCAAAAGCTGCTCTTTAAAATCACGCGGGGAAACTAATCTTTGAAATCGGCAAACACATGTTTGACAGATAACTCCATCCCAGTTTCTTGCTCTCAGTGCATTACTCTTATCTCTTCATGTGGCCTTGAAGACCATCACATACACAGAATGTCTCTACTGTGTTGTTGACACAGTCTTTATCTTTAACCAAGTGCAGCGCGGGACTGCTCATGATGAGGGTGGAAAGTTCCAGCATCATCATGTTTAGCCAGTTTGGATCACCTTTCATTGTGTATTAGTGATTGGAGGACTAAAAGCAGAGGACTAAGCATTTAGCCCCTGACACGGGCAGGCCTGTGACTCATCTTGTTGATAGGCCCAGGGACAGAGGGAAAGACAGATGGATGGAAAATAGGCAGGGGGAGGGGGTTGCGATAGATAGTGTAGGTTTTGGTGGGAGGGAGGAAGAGAAAACAAGGATCATGTGTTTACCAGAGAGCCAAGAGAAAGAAGGAATGCATCTCTAGAGATGAGTCAATATTGTTGACAGCCTCCTCTTTCTCCTCTTTCAGTCACGACTAAACACCAGACAATGAACATTTATCATAGCGGCACTACACAATAATCGCACATTATCGTAACAGTCAATAAATAGACACAGTAAACTCTCTCTTTCCTTGGCACACATATTTTTCGAGAAAACCTTCTGAGGGTTTTGCCATGGCACAGGTTGATCTCTGCTGCTTTTTTTTTGTTTGGTTAGTTATCTGGGAAAAAGTTCCACAAATTGTGCCATTACAAAGCTGCATTAGTTCACTGTCCAAGAATTCCTGTCATTTCTCTGCCCATATGAGATGTTCGTGACCTTTGTGGTCTGGTATGTACCGCACAAACACCCACAAACTTGCCAGCATGTACAACTCTCATACATAAAGGCCATGGCTCTGGTTGTTCTGTGCTAGCATGAGTCACATTCTGCTTGTTCTTGAGTCTGTATCCTTGGTGGAATAAGATGCCCTCGGCCTGACCACTCTAATTACGCCACTTATAATTGGGACAAAGTCAAGGTTTGTGTTGCTCAAACAGTACGATCCCTTCTCGTAGATACTTGAGGTTTGTGCTTTTTTCTTCCACTGACACAGATAAAAATACTTATTACACGAATTGCAAACATCACCTCAAGGAATATTTTGCCATGCAGAAAACTTTTTACAGGTTGTTGATATGCTCATTAAAATGAAGGAGAGTGGAATTTCTTTCGTGGTGCTCAAAGCATTAAATAATCTTGACGGAAACATCTCTCTGTCCACTTCCAGCTGTCCCAGCTTTTTAGGAAAACACACAAAACACCTGGTCAATACTGTTGAGTGGGACATTTCCTTTTGTAGCGACTAGCTCCAATCAAAAGTTTTTCATTAGATCCAAAATGCTTTAACCAGACTTTTCCATTTTGTTGCGTACTGAAGTAAATGCTTAACTTTTCTCCCGTCAGTACTGATATAAATGAATTCTCCTGCATCTCATAGCTGTCCCAAGACCTCATGTCTCTATCTAAGCCTCAACTGGCCTTTGCTCAAAAATTACACCCATCATATTCACACTATTCCTTTCCCTACTGGTCAAATCTTTTGATCTGTCCCTAACCAACTCTTTTACTCCCTATCTCCTTCTCTTCCACCATCAATATTTCATAAACGTGCAGTGACAAATTTATTTGAATGAGGTCTCCAGCATGGACGTAGAGATGGATGGGCCGATCGGGGTGGTGGCGGGCTGGTGAGAAGCATGGTAGAAAGCAGCTTTACCGCATACATTAGTCACACGCTTGCAGGCTGCCGGTGGAAAAGTGGGGGCCTGGGAGAGATAGTGTATGGCAGTCTAGAGAAAGGAGGGGGAGGCATTGTGTGTGAACTGTATGCATGTCTATCAGAATGTGTTAGTGAGACAGAGAGAGAGACAAAGAGAGGAGGGGGCTACTCAGAGGATTGAAGGAGTAAATTTATCATAGTTATGGCTTTCTCAGGCATAAATATTCCTGTGGTCTGTTGACAGCTAGTAGTATCTGCATGCCACCGTCCCTCAACCCCCACCACCCCGTGTGATTGACGGCACTGGGCTTCAGCCTAACAACCTGGTTACAAGCTTCAGCACTGGACACACAAATGCACACACATGAAAACCAACGCACCAGGCCTGAGATCTCTACCTGCTCCCAATATTCTGTGATCAGATCTTTTGTGCTCATCATTCTGGCTCCTTCTGGCCGCCTCTGTGTGGAGCACACAGTTTGCCACGGTTAAACTTGTATATATCCTCTGACTCACTTTACCTGGATGGTAAAGAAAAACATGCTATAAATACTTGCAAAATAGTCATGATGAACATTGATGAACATTATGTTCAACGACATCTGTGCATTTATTAGTTGTTTGATAGTTAATGCCTCAGGGATGACCTTGCATAAGATATAACACACAAGTAATTTTTGTTCAGTTTTAGTTTGTTTGTTTTTTTATTTACAGAACATTAATGAAAGCTCAGTTTCAGGGCAATGTGTAACATTGTTTTAGCCACAAAGCAAAAATCTTTGGTGAATCTGATGATGGATCTTACATATATAATAAAATATTTGAATAGTATTGATATTAATGAAAGTTTAAGAGATGAAAAAAGTCACTTCTAAAATAGGACACACTCTGCTTGAGAGACTCGTCACTGGCTGTCATCAAGTTACTCATGAAATTAACATCAATTAGCAGAAGCAGATACGCCACTTAACCAGTGACAACGACCATCAGCACCAGCAAAAATGAGAAACTGCAAGCTGAATGTTTTTACACTGCCAAAGGAAAAGGAGAGATTACAGCTTTGTTCCCATCAGAGATGCACAAATCTTTACTTTGGCAACCTGGATGTTGTGTAGTGTGCCTGTTTTTGAACTTCACACACATTTTCACCTCCACTTGAAAGCATAATGCTCATACCGTAGGGTATCAAAAGGAGAGCAGCTCCTCATAACACCAGACTGTACAGTAAGCACAGAAGATAATTTTCCAATGTATTTATTTTATTTTTGTTTTTAATTTTTAAGCAAAATATAATTATGTCTAGATCAGCACAGAGACCGATTCTCAGCATCAACTGGGTATATTTTCAGGTCAGCATTTTAGGAAATACATTAAACCTCCACAACACACGGCAAAAAAATTCCTGATAAAAGCAAGTCGTTTAAGCAATTGGCATTATGCACTGGAGTTCCACATTTCTCCCCTCATGAATTTATTCTGGCCTTTCTGGATTGTATATATCTAGGAACCAGAAGCAACAAGTCTTCACAGCACCCAGCCCAGTTGAAGTCAGGCCGGATTCAGACTAAACATCCATTAAGGTAGTGACTGATACTTACTGAGAATGATATGATGGAGAGAAACACCTGGCTAAAGTCAGAATGGATGGGGTCTAAACTGGATAAGAAACATGTAGCCAAGACAGTGGTGGGACAGTTCATTCAGTTATTATAATAATTATCCTGACTGCTGGGAGAAGAGAGAGGAAACTGATTACCCAAAGAGAAAGGGAGAGCGATTACCTGCCTGTGAGTAGACTGTCATTAACCTCACTTTCCCTCCCTCACACACTCTCTATCTTGTGCCGTCTCTCTTGTCCAGTGGAGGGCCAATCTATATCCCACTGTTCCCCTTGTCTGTTCTGCACACACTAATAGAAGGCAATCTGAACATGTTTCTAACAGACTCTTATCTCACTGCTCCCTGATCCTGAGCATTTACCCACACCAGAACACCTGTATACACACACAGACACACACACAGATAAACAAAGGTGCAATAAATTTCTTACTGAAAATTCAAAACAAATTGCAATAGAAGACATAGGAAAAAACATATTTTAAAGCTTTACACTGTTGTTAAAAATGGCACCTGTAAAGCTACATCCACCTAATCAACATTCCCAATATTCAGCTCAAGACCTGCATGTTATGAAGTTATATCAGTTTACAATATTTAATATAAACACCCATGTCTAGCATCCTATAAGGGTTAGTTAATACATAATGGCATAATATAGGTGTGGCATAATTACTTAGAGGGTACTATAATTGACATTTTAGATTAATGACTGATGGCTTGACAGAGCTGAAGGATAAGAAAACTGCTTAACATGTACAATGCCAGGATTTAGAGTCAGGTGAACTATGGGAAAGAGTGACTCACGCAATGTCCCACACAGTTCCCTGAACCTAACATTTCTAGAAGAATGCAAACCAATTGGTCAAACAAAACCTAGCATTCATGCAACCTGATATCTATAAACATACTCATTATGTGGCACACATACCCACAAACATAACCTTTTCTTCCAGCATCAAAGTATGAAGTGTTTCACGAATAAATACATAAAGGAAAATGCCTTGATTAGACATTACAGTAAATTACTGGTGAGTGACTCCCCTTGAACAAGATGACATCAATTCTAATTTTCCCTTAACTATTAAAGCCATTGCAGGGTTTTGATAAAAACAATATGAAGTTAAAAACAGATGTTTAACTATTTACTGTTAATACAAGGAATAATTTTTAACATTCATTTTATAGACAAAACCCCAAAACCACATGTCAGACAGTCAAAAGCTTCAGAAACCCCCACTCCTAAACGTTTCCAGTGTCAAAATGTGGACGGTCTGAGCATTTCTGTAACTTTCCTAAACCAAATCCTCTTCAAGAGAGGAAATTCTGAACTATCAACACTTTAGATTTCCCACAATGTCAGAAAACAGCTCCTACAAAACAATTTTGATTGAGCACAGTCCAACACGTGAACACTAAAATTAACTTTAAAAAAGAAATAATACATATAATAAATAAATAAATAAATATCTAAAATAACACCCTGCATTAATCATTATGCTCTGTCTTCTTATAAACACGCTACTGAAAACCACAAAAAAATAGTCAATTAGTTTATTGAAAAATCTAATTTTAGCTATTTATAAGTGGAAACAACACATGAAAAAAAGCAGAACTCCTATGGAACAACTAAAAGCAGTCAAGTATCTCAACAAGTAAGAGTGTAAACTTTTTTCCTAACAGTTATTTAATCGTAGTAATTTTGGTTCCAGCATGTATTGTTTACTGGGTAAACTTCCTGCGTTTAAGGCAGTGAAAGGAAGCACAGACATGATGCAATGATCACTGTGGTTCCCCAGCAATTACCTATTTCAATAAATCACTCAACTCTTAAATATGCTGTGTAGTAGAGGAAAGAGTGAAATGCAATGAAAGAAAAAGAACAGTAAGACAGGGACAAAGGAGCAGGGAGCCTGTGTGCCTTGGTGTAATTAGAGCACAGGAAAACAACCACTGTGCTGGGAAATTAACTAAACACACACACACACAATATACACACAGTAGCTGGACCGCTGAGGATAGGCCGCCCTCTACTGACAGACCTGAAAAGGTCAGCAGCATGTCTGCCCAACCAATTCTTTCTTATCCCCCACCCCCAAAACACATTATAGGGCTTATCTCAAAAAAAGATCTTTGTCTTTTAAATAACTTCTCTAAATGCAGCCATAGTGAAAAAAAAAACATTTTTAAAGACTTGTGCATTTCCATGCTCTAGACAACGGAATAATGGAAATAGTTTTGCCCAAAATGAATCTTTAGAAGTAAGTGAATTCTAACTTCTAGTAAGTTTTAGTGAGGTTGCTTACTTTTACTTTTAGGTTGGTATAAACTGAATACAAACCTATATTGTCAGACCAATAGTATCAGATATATGGCTATGTGTTATCATTACCTGTTATTAAGTTCCTGTTTACCCTGCACAGACTGGCTCTGTCTCGTATTTTTTATATCAAATACCCTCAATGCAGGACACAACAGTGACGGCCAACTGGCACCGACTGCTAACTCTTAACTGACACTGTGGCAAAGAGGATGGATGGATGGATGTTCTCTTCCTGTACATATTGCTGTATCCCTTCACACCTCTGTTTGTGTTGATGAGGCAATGGTGGGACGGTCTGTGTGCCAGAAACTGCAGGGAGCATTGGCTGAGCTTTGTGGTGGGGGAAAGGGTTGCTCTAAGGTGGGGTGGGGACTGAGAGAAAAAAGTGTGTTCAGAGAGACGGAGGAAATGATGCGTGGGTGAAAAACAGACAGACATATCATAAGCTATTCATGACACACAGGCCCTCACCGTTAAGACATATGTATGTGTAAAAACACTTTTAGCTGCATTTTTTTTTATGTTGTTTGTTTTGTTTACACTTCCTGCCCTATTGAGGATAGTGTCATCACTGGTAAATGCACAGATTCAATACCAGGGCCCTGGTGAGTATGTGTGTTAGTGTGTTTGCGCAGGCGTGCATGTGTCATGTTTAAGCGTGTTTGCGTGTGCACATCTATATGAGGCGTCATCGCGGGTTCTCTGCTCGTCTGAGAAAAATCACACTTCGTGCTCGCTTCCAACCCCCTGCCAGGGACAAGACCCGCTGACAGCACCGCATTGTTATTTCTTCATGTTTGTCAAATGTGGCGTCTCGATGCACATCCACACATACACACAGATGTTGTCAGCAGTTCCCATCTTTTCAGACACCTCTCACTCCCAAGTGAGACAGAGTTTGTCAACTCGTTGCAGACCCCCCTGGAATCTACACACTCTGTTTCACAGTCCCATCTCAAAACCATCGACTTTACTTCCAATTAATTTCTTAAAAACGACTCTTCACTCTGGTAAACTTTTCTTGTTTCAACGATGGCAAAATCTCAACAACCTTAGAGAAAGGAGTGTTTGGGATCATCACATGAGCTCTATAAGCATAAAAGCTTTTTGGGCGCACACTTCAAGAGAAATCCACATATACACACACACAGGATGGAGGTGTAACGTCAGTCCACCTGCGCTCAGACAGGCTACCTCCTGTTCTTCCTGCCTGCAGCAGGCTGGCCCACCACTTGTGTCTCTGTCTGCAAGCAGCCCCCTTTTCCAGCTCAGCAGCTGAGAAAGTGCCAATCCCACAGTTTAAAGGCCCCACTGGCCCTGCCAGCATGATAGATAGTTTAGAAATGAGGACACGTGTTTAAAAGAGAGCTGAGGTGAGGGGAAAGGAAGGGAGGGAGAGGGAAAAAAGGCATGCAGCAGCAGCTGTCAGACAACACAGAACCTAAGCTTCCATGACCAGAATAAAAAGAGAGGGACTTCTAAGAGGTGAGGCCTAAGCTGACAGGTACAAAGAAGAAGAGGACTTAAATGATGTGAAGATTAAGACATGCAAATACAAACTCCGAAGCAGATCAAGCAGTTAAATCACAGAGGGTACGTGCAACTCAATTCTTCCCATATATTCACATGCACACAGCAGCCTAATTGCTGCAATATAAAAGGATGAAGGCAGCTTCATAAAATTTGTTTGATGAAATGAATGCATGACCGATGACATTAACCAGTGTGTAATAGCATGGATAAATGTGGATTACGGTAAAATTTTTTCTCCCCCACCGCTTAAACATCCATTGCATCAATTTGACATCACCGTCTTTGTCTTACACAGAAATAAAACACTGTAGTTAAAAACACACAAAAACATGCAATTTACCTTAACATTAATATCTATTTTCGCATATAGGTCTTTACATAACATTTATAATAATCATATTACCACCCTAATGTGGTTAGTATTCAGTTTTACAGTGTACAATGTATCAATGGCATAATGAACTAGATGTGTTAATGCCATATTCACAGAATGTAGATATTATCAGTCTTTTTGAGATGTCACATTTCACTGTCAAGCTGACTCTTAATGTTCACACCTCTGACACCTTCAACCCCTGCTAGCTATTCACACTGACTGACACATTCAACAGGTGGGACTGCACTCCAACATATCACATGGTACATGTACATTAGCTTTCAGCCTTTCAAAAAGGCCTTCTTTCTTCACCCGGTCTGTCTGTACAGCCTCTCTTTTATCCACTATATGTTACATCTTCTTGGTGTGTAGGGTAAATGTAGTCAAATGGGCTGTAATAAATAAATAATACAGAGAGTTAGGCTCCATTTGCAGATATGTATCTGCTACCGTCATCCCCATTGCTCTCACAAAGGCCCTGCCTAACACCTACTAAATGTATCTTAAGAACACCTTCATTCATCATCGCTGTCTTGCTCATGCATCAGTGCCTGTGTGTGTGTGTGTGTGTGTTGCCCCAAGAGGCCTACTGTCGGTTCTGAAAGGAGATGATGTAGGAAGATTAATATTGGTGTGACAGGAGAACCATGCCAGGGAGAAGGTCACTCATTACCCATCTGACCAGTCATCTCCAACCATAAGACAAGAGAAAACACACACAGAATGCAGCGGAAATAAGAAACTTTTGTAAACTCTTCTCCCTCGTAAGTCAGAGTTTTGTCTTTCTGCTTTTGTTTCCTCTTTTTCCTTTGTCCGCCATACCTGTTGAAATGTATCATTTTAGTCTTGTTAAGGTTATGGTGAAAATGCCTGGTATATAAAATGAATAGACTGTCTGCTTTATGCTCAGACTGTAGAGGATGTATGGACAGAGAGGAGATAGTATGTGGTGGAGACACAGAGGTCAAACACTGCAATTACTGCCCAATTGATTTCCACTGGTGTGACAGAGAGAATAAGTGTTACTCCATCAATGTTCACTAAACGTTGAAAGGAATCCTCTTTTGAGAATTTAGGGGAGAGAAAGAGAAAATCCTTCAATTTGCTTCATTAGTCATTCATTATTTAATATATTCAATTAATTTCAAATATTTATTTAATAAAGCTGTTGGTGATCTGTCACAGCATCACCTTTTTTCTTCTAACCATATTTGGAATCATCGCTCACTTCAGCTGGGCATTTCTTCAGCCTAAAATCACTGCAAAAAATTATATCCCAACATATCATTTAATGTCATTTACAATTTTTTTTTTTTTTGAGAAAATTTTATTTGTAGCCAGAGTATTTTTGCTTTTTAGTTTTTGGGTAAATCTTTGCAAATACCTTGAAGACAGAATAAAGCTGATTGCTGAACTAGTATGAAAATTGCGCTTGATTCTAGAAAGTGCATTTTTTTGGGAAATGGGGAAATTGTCTCACTCCATTGACAATGCGAAAATGTATGTCCACAGCATAAAGAAATTACACAGTAAGAAAAGTTTTTGTAGCAAAGGGAAAAAGAAATACCTACATGAAAGAGGGGAGGGATCAAGGGTGCTATCAAGCCAGCCCTGCGCCAATTGAGGTAATCAGGCGAGTGATTATCAAGACGTTCCACATACACCAACTTGGCCAAGTGTCTACATTTACAAAGAAAAACTGAATAAATATACCCGCCACACCTCTCTTCATGGCTGCTGCAGTCTCGTATATTCTCTCTCCTCTTCTCCCCTCACATCATGTTCACATATTGTTCCCCCCGTCTCCCTGTCTCTCTGCTGTCGCCCCCCTCATGTCTCCTTTCTTAAGGGCCAGACTGTGGTCTGCAGATAGAATCAGTGGAAAACTGTTTGGAAACCCAAACCTCAGTGAAATTATTTGATTACAACCTCCCATTACTTGCTGGTTTGGAAGCATTAGAAGCTTGCTAAGAAGTAATGATTTCCATTTTGTGTTGCAGTTGTAATACAATATATGCCGCGGTTTCAAGGAGAGCGTGTAACAGTTGCTTGATTTTTCGGGTGTTTGGACATTTTTAAACTGACATTATCTGCATGGAAATACAGATAGAATGGAATGGATAAAGGAAAAAAAGAGCTGAGGAAATGTTAAACAAAAATGGAAAACTAGTGTAATTATTTACCAAATTGCCTAAATTGTCTCCCTCACTAAACCAAGCTTTATTTTCATAGTACGAGGAAAGTATGAGTTAGTCTGCAGTACTCGACTAATTAGTCAAAAGTCACAGAAAAATGACCCCGCAGAACAACAACATAGAGATGAGAACTAATTAAGGCTACCTTGTCTCTCACCAGCAATTAAAAAACAACAAAGCTCGGCATATTTTCATCCCAAATCTCTCAGTCTCTTTGTCTTTCCCACTCAAACTATCTTGGCCTAATTTATCCTCTCCAGAAAAAGGTGTTCCATCATTTTTACGTCATTAAAGGTTATGAAAATCACAAAGCCATGACAGAGGAGTCTCGGATGTGAGTGACTCGTATAAAGGACTATACGTATAAAAAGACTTTGAGAAGAGGAAGAGAGGTTAAAGGAGGAGAGGATGAGGAAAGTTTGATGACGTAGTTCATCTAGCAGCGAGGAGAGGGGGAGCGGGCGGTACTCACAGGAGGTTGTGTTTGTTCATGTTCATATACAGTAGCATTTGTGTGTGGAAATAAACACACTCGTTTATGGGTGCGTATGTATATTCGTGCATGCACGTGTGCGTATGAGAGTGTGTTTGCGCTGTTTGGCAGGTAGAAGGCTGTGAGTGCAGCCTGTCACAGCCCAGCCCTGATTACTCTGCACCATTCATCAAAGTGTCACCTCCCTGACAGCCGCTAATAAATATACTGCCACAGACCCCCACTCGCACCTGGCAGCACACCACATTTACACACACATGCACACACACACCATACCCACCTCACCCCATATACGCACATACACAACCACCCCCAGCACCCCATTGCAGCACCAAACACAGCTCAAACAGCAACACATCCTCGAGCTCATTTGCTAATTGCTGCATTTCCCATCAATTCTGTTTCTGTCTTGTTCAATGTCAACAGGAGCATGAGGATTTAAATAAATTAGTGAATCATATAAATAACAAATGGAGAAACATTGTTTTCTCTGTGTAAGTGCCCCGCGCTTTTTATTGTCGTAATACGGTCAGATGTATCATCCCTGTTTTCAATTGCAAACACAATTGTGAATACAAGAAAATAGAAAACCAAAAGAAAACTCTTTTTTTCTTTGTAGATGGACGGCTAATGCAACGTTCTACTTCTTTCTTGAAAATTTGTCAACACTTTGAGTCACATATTCCAAAATACTATGTTGTTTCAGCGTCTACATATCTTACTTCTAGCCAGCTGAGTTACTGCAGTGCAAACATCTAAATCTATTTTACAGCGTATGGTAATACAATGTTTCAAGAGGCCGCAATAAAAGCAAAGACAGTTACCTCAAAAATGTGCATTTGCATGTAATTGCTGGTTTGCTTTCCCTTATTTTACTTCATTTGTAGTCAGAGTGGAATACACACCCATGTGGTCGTCTTTCCTCTGTTTGTCTATGATTAAGCAGTATGTGACTGCTGTAATGATTTGCTTATTGTAAGAGCAGCCTCCCGTCTCCGAATCTTGTCTCTCGCTCGGCAGATGCTCCCCGGCTCCCCCTGTTGGGAGACAGATGAAGCGTGTGACTCAATAAGGCCGTGTGTGTGTGTTACAAAATGCTTGGGACTATGGTGCACTGATGGCGGAAGCATGGATATAGCCATATATTCCGCTGGAAGGTGTCCTTGCCAAGCTGTGTGTGTTTGTGGGCAAGAGAGGGAAAGTGTGTGAGTGTGCATGTGTGTGTGTGTGTGTGTGTGTGGACACAAGGCTGTGGACATGCTGCGCTGGCAGATGGCATTACTGCATTGCCGGGCCACCCTGGCTAACAGGGGGAGGACAGGGAGAAGGTGGAAAAGGAGGAGGAGATGGGATGGGAGTAAACGGGGAAGATGGGTGGGGAAAGTTGTAAAAATGAAAATCATGAAGGCAGTGCATGAGGAAAGTGTTGAACAAGTGAGTTATTACAAGAAAGATAGGGTTGATCAGATGATGAATGAATGTATGAGGAAGATGAGTTGAGGACTAGAGGACAGGAAGAGAGCAGCTCTGCCAAGCCAACAATCATTGTCCAACTCATTCTCACACATTTTACCATATAAAAATAAAACTTTTATAAATACTATTCTCACAGTGTTCTGGTGCTATAATTTTGCCCCTCCAAGCGTGAATCTGTGGTGGTCAGTTGCCAGCTGCGCTCCAGTTTGTGCTGTGTGCACATATGCTTGTGTGTGTTGGCGTGCGCTGCGTGCCTGCTGGGCAACTGGGCTGGGCCAGGTGTGGAGTGGGAGGCAGTGGGAAGATTGGGAACAGTGGGCCTGTTAATTAGAGAGGGGTGATTAATGGGACAGCAGAGAAGACGCACTGTCTTAGGGAGCAGCGATAAAGGAAGGAAGGATGAGTTGAAAGGAGAAGGAAGGTGGGAGATAAGAGGGAGACGGTAAACTGTTTGGGAACAGGGGAAATAAGTGGTCATCTAGAAATCCTGAACATTAAAAAAAGTTTTTAAAAAAGCCAGTTTCTTCAATTGGTACACCAAATTCATTATTAATACTGTCTAGCATTTCAAATATTACAGCGGCTTATTTCACTGATGCCCATGTATGAGTGTTTCCGGTCGGTCTTTGGTGATTTCTGCCTTAGGATCCTGTGCGTTATTGAGATGTGGCGTTGTGACACACACTCCTCAGGGGATGTGGCGTGTAAACACCAATCATTTGGCAGATGCACTGTGAGCAAATTGGCAGTGTATTCCCCGCGGCCAAGCCACACACCATTATCAGGATTGAGACTAATCGTGTGCCGTCTCCCATATGAGGAGCAATTAATTCACACCGAATCAAACTGCAAGAGAACAGAGTAAGGAGCGAGAAAAAGTAGAGGCGATCACACGACGGAGAAGGACAGAATGAAGGGTTTGTGTGTAGAGATAAGCTTAAGTAAAGGAAAAAACAGCGTGTGTACAATTTGATATATTTGGAGTGGGATCTAAAAAATAGATGCTCCTCTTAGTTTTGCTTTTAGAGTCACTAGGAATTCCATCTTGTACTTAACTAGGCTAAAGTTTCTGTAAAAGCTCACAGACAAGAGAATAAATGATAAGTCGGGAAGGCAGGAGAAAAAAGCAGGAGGAAAACTGACCTGAGAGGGCATCCTGTGAAGCGGCCGAACATTTATAAATGTATTTCCACAAAGATTTGACAGAGTGATAGTTTTATCTGTATTTCTCAAAAGTTGACACTTTCAAGCAGTCATTAATGTGAGGTTTCCCTATTCTCACCTCAATCCAGTCTTAAGGCATTGTAGTAGAGAGTCTGCTCAACCAGACGCCGAGCCATTATTTCCTGTCTGATTGCTCTGCAGCCAGTGCGATTAAGGAAGAAGACTAAAAGGTAATTTTTCACTATGATGGACAGAAGCAGAGTGAAAAGTAGAGCTAGTCTCAGTTTAATCTTCTGCAGATGGAGGGAGTAAGGGAGGGACAGCAGGGAGAGAGGGGATGCCATCGTTTCCAAGGATACAGTACCTAAATTAATCATCCGGCCTTGTGGCCTTTTGGATAAGATAAGTAGCATTATAATAAGGAGGGCCATATAAAAGACCAGACAAGCGACAAGCCAATGGAGGCCATTCAAACACACTCACTCACTCTCTCTTACGAACATTTACTGTAAAGAGTACATTGTATTAAGACATTTAACCTTTTTTATTATTCCAGAGAGCCAATTTTTCCCATTGCCCGAGCAGTTTGTCTGTGTGCAAAGACCGAAGGGACAAATGAAAAACGAGACGGACACAGTAGAAGAATTACAGGCAGACTACAACAAAGGGAGACTTCTTGGTGTCAAACAGACAGGGAAGAGGCAGAAAAAAAGAGATGTTTTGAAAGCTCTTGTAATTCTTCACTTTGTCACAGGAAAGCCAGGTTGTGTACGTAATTCTAAGTGGTAATCACAACTTCACAGAGGAGGTGTAGAGGGAGATAAAGTAACACTTCACACTGCTCAAGAACAGTGTGTTTGTCAACTTTGTGGAAGATCTATTTCAGATACCATAAACTGCCAGAGAGGATATGCTTCGAGAAAAAGACAATGAGCAACTATAGTTGTAAAAAAAAATAAAAATAAATAAATAACAAAAATAAAAAAATTAAAGTGCTGCCAATATACAGGCAGTTATTTACACTGTGTGCCGTTCACAGACAAATCGCTTTTGCAATGTGTAAAACTATTTAAGCACATGCAGTACATCGGGGGTTGCTGCAACTATCAATGCTTGATATTTTCTTGAATATCATTTTGTCTATTAAATGCTACATACTATATATTACTATATACTGTATTGCTAAATATATTTGCAACGATACAAAAGCAAGGCTGAAAAATCTTACGTTTGACGTGGTATGGCCAGAGAATTTTTTGCAATTGTATTTCATTTCTGTTAATAATTTAGCACCATGATCAATGTTTTGCATGTAATGTTCAATTACTTATTACTGGCTTAAAATTAATAACTTCACATTTGAATAAGTTTGATTAAGATGGATTTGTATTTGATTGCAATCTTTTACATCACTATGGGTTCTGCTCAGCACCATTATTACTAAAGATGCTCGGAATCAACTCTTTTCTTTTTATATTAGTGTCTTTCATACCAACACCTTTCCTCTCAGTGCTGTCCTGGCAACTTCGCTGGAGAAAGAGGTTTATCAGCTTGTTATGTCAATCTTGCTACCCCCTGCTTTGAAGTTTTTAGCCTGTGTGTGTGTTTGTTTGAGCACTTATCAGCATGCTCTTGAATAGAGTGTGTCGGCTCTCCCACAGCCCCAGTTTTGCCTCTATTGAGTGATTGTGTGTGTGTTTCCTGCAGAGCAAACATGTTAGTTCGTCTGTTCTCACAGTGGGCAAACAGTGAAGGGGGCTCATGAGCGGCGTTAATGGGCAAAAGGAAAAGCGGGGTAAAGGGTAGATCGCAGAGGCAGCACAGGAGGTGAGAGAAAAAAAATGGGGGTTAGACCTTATTGGGGAGCAAGACTTGCAACGTTCCAGTACAACGCAGGTGGATGCTGATGCTTATGTGTGTAATATACAAGCAGAGATGAGTTTACATCTGTGTGTGTGTGTGTGTGTGTAAGGGCCACAAGGTAACCTCAGAGAAATTCCACTAATTGCAACCACTGGGTTTTACCTGAGGGTCTTCTCTGGTTAATATCATTAGCTAATCTGCTGTGTGTTGTCCCCCTTGCCCTCTCCATCACAACACCCCACTCTAGTAGCAACACCTACGGTATCCACCCCAACCCATCCCTCCCAAAAACCCCCCACTTACACCCCATACCTGCTTCCCAGAGCCCAATGCAGACTGCTGAGTCCAGGCTTGTGCCGCTGAAAGGGCCTTGCATCTGGGCTCCACTGACAAAGAAGATTAATACCTCAACCACACACACAAGCACACACACACACACACACACACACCTTGAACCTCAGTCAGAAGTAAAAACAGAGAGAACTGGTGCATCGTACTCTCCCACCACCCATATTCACTCCTTCGTCTTGCTTCCGTTTCTCCAGGCTGTGGACCACTCCAAGTCTACATCCCATTTCCCCTCCTCGTTCCCCTAACCCCCCCGTCCACCCACCCACCACCACCACCACCACCCACTTTAAATAGAATCTCCAGGCCACAGAAAAACAACTTTCTGCTGATGCAACTACTCCTTCATCCTTCCCATCTCTCCCCTCTTTCTCCCACTCCCATCACACACCTATGGTTTTGGAGAGCTCGGCTGAATATGAACCCTGAGCTCTAATGCTGACATTATGTTTGAGCAGGCCGCAGCATGGTCCTGATGCCCCCTGTGGCATAAAGTCCACAAGGCAAATATGTTCCAGCACCCAGACTGCCCACGAGTTCAAAGTAATAATATATATCAATAATGAACAGCATGGCATGAAAAATAGCAAAAATACATATATTTATCTAAAGAAACAGAAATCCTACTTGGTTTTTCACATATTTAACATAAAATTGCCCAGTATAAACAACACCCACGTACAGCATCATTTTCAGGGCACTGTAAATGTGAAAATGCTAACACTCTAGCACCTAAAAACCCTACTGAGAATGACTAACGGGCAAAGGGGAAGCTTGGGTGAAGAAAATACTAGGTTTCTTTTTAGATGTGAATTATTTCTATATTTCTATACGTCATCGCTGTTTGTTCATTTTGGAAACTCCCCAGAATTTCCCTGAGGGAAGCCAAATGTGTGGTTTAGCCCACAACATCGACAGTATCAAAGGGGTTGGAGGTGTTACGCTGGCCTGCATGACTCAAGTGCCACACCTGTCACTGGAGGCCAAGAATGTTCGTGTGCTTAAGCATGAATTTGAGCTGGACAAAAATGGACGTAACTGAATGAAAAGGAGGGGGGGGAAATAACACGAAGAAATAACACAAAAAAATAAAGAGAGAGAGGAAAATGAATGGGAAAACGATTGACCAGAATCAGATAAAAGAGTGATCACTTACGCAGGGACGACTGGCACATCTCTGTACGCTTTCCCATCTCTACACAGTGGCTGCTCATCAAAAAACAGAAAACGACAGCAACAGAGAGACTGAAACAGGAAGATCATTCAGCAGACATCTGTGCAGAAACAAAAAACGGTCAGGAAAGGAGGCAAAGGAAGAAGGTGATGAAGCTGCTGTCCTTCTGAAGCTGCAAATGCTGATCCCCATGGTACATCTTAAACAGAGGGTGGTGAATACAGGTGAGTGACATTTAACTACATTACCCAGAACAACCAGCAGACAAAGAGAAATTGAAATAAAAAAAAAAACTCAAAAAGCCTGGCCTTCATGAAAACAATTCAGTTAAAGTATTGAAGAAAAAGAGGGGGAGAGATGCTGCAGAGTAGCACTGCTTGTAATGTACTTGCTTTTTTGTACCAGCAGAAGGAAATGCTTAATATACACTGTAATACAGAACCAAAACCCAGATGTTGTTCTGCCATCATCCCCAAAAACATTTTTTAAATATGTTCTGAGTGAAAAATCTCACAAGCAAAATATATGCGATCTCATATCTTTGTCTTCGTGGGAAAAGTGATATATTCATTGAATGACAAAGTGAGAGATGAATAATTATTCATCAGCTATTAACCTAATGTTGTCAAATTTATTAATGAATTTTTTTTAATCTGTTGTATCATTTTTAAATTGTACATTTTATGTATATCAGGTTCATTCACATATGGCTCATGTAACAGAGAGTTTACATCGACAGAGCAACAAAGCTGGTTTCACTCATTTGATAACATATTTCATAGCTTTCATGAAAATATATCAAAGTGTCTTTGAGATTGTGGGGTGCGAGAAAATATAGGTAATATTATTTAAACAAAAATAATAAAGTTCTTTTACCATGTAATTTTACCAGGAGCCTTATTTCAATATCAGAATATAAAAGAGAACATTTGTGAGCATTATAAAAATGAATAACTACAGTGGGGAAGTGTCATGATCAAACTTGTAATGTTGTTTGGGGTATATTGTAGGTGTATTCTTCCACTGTCTCTGCCGTATCGGGCCGGTATTCCATGTCCTTATAAATAATTCATTTTTTAATCTGATTTCCCAGAGCGATTCTCAGTGTGTTACTCACATATTCAATAACGGTGTGCTGTGAATAATCTGTGTGTTTCCGTGATTTCCCCCCATGTTCGGAGAGGAGATTGAAGCGTGAGGGGGGAAGAGGGGGGGTCTGTTGGAAGCTGAAAGTGACTGTTGAGGAGGAGAGGAGAGGGTCAGGTCCATCATTAGTCAACATCCGTACGGGTTGACAATGAGCAGATGGATGCATTTCTACTATACATCCTTGTTTAGGACTACTTGTCTGTTTCATCTGGAGCTTGAACGTCAGCACCACCTCTTACACTGTTCTCTCACAGACACACATCAGGAAAGCTGGGAATTACTTCTTCAATGAATAAAAAATGTAGAGAATGGGAGGTAGGAAATTATTATGCGTAAGGGAAAATACAGAGTGTTAAATAATTGCACTGTACAATAATGTAAAGGTCTTACTGTACATGGCAATTTTTTCATTTTATCTAACTTGCTCTTTTAAAAAAAAAGAACTAAATATAAATCAAACATAAAACATATTACAAATTTCTGGCTCTTGAATTGTTTCCAATGTTTCCAAAATGTGGACAACAACAATTCATTTATAGCGGGCTTAATTTATGGACGATTTTGACTTTACTTATTCCGTAGCCAAAAAAAGGCTCAACTTCATGTGGAATTTTTTTTGAAGCGCCACAAACTGGTGAGTGTGACACAAATATTCTGAGTAGTGGGAGGTGAAACTGCTTCCCCATACCATGCCACTTTCCTTTCTCCCATAGCGCTCTGGGCACCATTTCTTCCAGCCACACTGTCTGGCCACAAACACACAAACATGCATCTGCAGTTCGTCAAGATCTCACAACACAGCAGATGCTGATTTTAATATGTTGCCATTTTGAAGGCCTTTTTTAAAAAAATATGCATCTGATTTATAATGATCCTAATATTATGTTTTTCAGCCAGTCCCACAACAACAGAGCTGGAGGTCACTGAAAGGGTTTCTACATTGTCAACATAAATAAAAGAGAATGCACAATGCACCACAACAGACAAACATGCACACGAACTTCCACATGAATTTTGTGCTGCTATAAGGACAGCTAAATCACAGAGCATTACTGCTAAAGGCTGCATGATTGATTGACTGTCTGTAACCTAATCTTAGTAATGAAACCACCAAAGCCAACACAAGAGTTAATAGGTCTGGAACCAGCATTTTGTTTTGTTTTTTTTATAAAAACACATGGCTTTTTTTGTGTAGAAACTGACAAGAAGAATCTAAAACCTGCAGAATTATTTTGTTTAACAGTGCATGCAATTGACGAAAAGAAATCAGAAAATGAAAGTGCATCGATCAAGACAGCATTAGTAAATCTTGCTCATTCTGAGTGTATCTCAACATGACTAAAGTTATATCTCTCAAACTTCCAATTAGTGTGTTCATTTATGTCAAGTCAGCAAGTTTCTTCACTTCAATGTCATTAAGTAACTGAACATGAAGTGACTGACCCAACTCCTGAAAAACCCTCATCTATTAACTCTATTATCATGCAATACTTTGTAACTAAGAAACTTAACCTCTGACCATTCTGTGACAAAAACAGAGACACAGAGTTAATGATAAAGAAGTCTTGGGGCAGGATGTGGTGTGACTTTAAATGCAGTAAAGCAAGACTGACTCTTGGCTTCAAATTGGTTTGCTGTCTGGACAGCAAGTACAGAAGATGCATATGTTTATGTCTGCATGATCACAAACAAACGCGCGTACACACACACACACACTCACACACACACACAAACCTAGACCTGTGAGGAGTATGAAACCTCAACAGTTGGCTGGACAACCTTTGAGCACCCCCTAGTGGTTTTGTCGATAATCCACATGACTACAACGGCAAAATAATCTCTCTCCCTCACACACACACACACACACACACACACACACACTGATTGGGGGTTAAACTGCAGAAACATAAGAAAATTTTTATTCATTAATGCAATGAACATCACTGTGTTTCATCCATAAAAGCACAGGGGAATTATAACAACAAACAAACAGGTTTTAAATACTGTATACTTCAAGAAATATTCCTGATTTCATGCAACTCTAAATGGAACGGTTCACAATTTCTTTAGTCTAATCCTAAGAGATCAGAGTTGGATGACTACTACTAATTTATTTTTTACTTTTCTATGAAAAAGTACATTACAGAACCCCAGACGAAGGCTGACCTGAGGTCCTTTTCTACGGCTAGCAGGCAAAGATCCCAGGTAAGTTTTGGATGGGTAAGTGTATTTCAAGGCCTTGCACAACGTCCAAAGCAAACCCTTGGCTAAAGCCTAATATGTGCTTCAATCCAGGCTCACATAAATGTTTGTGATTAAAAAGGGAGATATGAGAGCCAAGGCATTTCTGCAATCTTGCACATCCTAATTTGGTACTGGGGGAGTTAACACACCTGCCAGCTTACTGCTGACGAAGATGATTTCTCAACTGTTGTTGTTTGTGCCGTCATTTTAAAGCGAGGCGAAGACAGTGAAAGAAGTCCAGGCTGGGCAAGACAGAGCAAACATACGAGCATGTACATAAGTATACACACATGCACACACACACACACAGTCACACAGATCCCTAGCTGCTGCCAATAACAGGCAATCCTAAGATGTGAAAATGTTGACTGCTTGATGATTGATGGTAGTTATTTATGGCTTTCTAACCCTCCTTTTTTTTCCCTCCACTTCCCCCTTTTCCTCCTCTTTTTCATCGTCCCCCTTCTCTTAGTGCTGTTGCACCCCTTCTTCCCGCTCCAAGACAATATGAACATGATTAATAATGTGTAATGTTGTGTAAGCGGCCTCCTGTCCATCATTCCTGCCTTGTCTGCCTGTCTTCAAAACCTAAACCCGCTGGACATTTATGTGAACTCACTGAATTTCAGGTAAAACATCAAACAGGATGAAAAATATATCAGGTTATATATACATATATACTGCATTTTAATATTGCAAACTCTGACAACAAAATATGTACATTTTACAAATTAATACCATATCTCTGACCACAGTATTATAAACTAAACTAAAATAACATGAAATGTGTGTAACAGAGCTCAAAAAACATTTTAGTTTAGGCACAATATAAATTTTGACAGTTTCTGTGAGGAAATACTTGCTTTTTTTTATTATGTACAACTATATTTAGATGTTGGTATGGGGATAGACATATAAATAAACATGTGAATACGGAGACAAATGAATAAGTGGCAGTGTAGCTCTGGGTGTCTGCTATTACTGCCACACTGCCAGCTCCCCATCCATCACTTGCTAACACCATGTGTCTAAGTATGTGTGTGTGAGCGCGCATGTGTGTGTGTGTGTGTCTGAAGAAGGAAGAGGAGGGGGATAAGGAGAGAGGAAGAAGAAAGGACATCGGAGGCCACAGTGCAAGTTGCTCATCCATCATTCTGTAAGACCAAACTTCATAAGCAAAGGAGAGGAAGAGGGAAAGGCAGCAGAGATGTTTTCTCAGAATGACTCGTTGCTTCCTTCCCTGTTTCCTCAAGTAATCAATGAAGCAAAATTGTCCCTGCATTGTTTATAGAGCACAAATAAGAATACCTCTGTTTCTCTGACTTTCCCTTATTGGCCGACAATCACCCACTTTTCTGCTCGATGCTCTATTCTTCTTTTGGCGGGTCTACAAACAGACGGGGGAGGGACAGAGAGAGCAAGAGGGACAGAGGGAAGGAGGGGGAGACAAGACAGGACAGGGCCTTTAGTCTAGAGATCATTACCTTTACATTATTAATGTATAGCCAAACCACAAAGGACATTCACAGACAATGAGGAAGCGAGTGACTGCTTCTCTATTCTCTACAGTAAAACGTAGGGAGAAGGCAGATTTCTGAATTACACTTCAGGTATGTGGCCTGCACCTTATCTGACCACTGCTGAACAGGACATTTAATTAAAAGACTTTAATTGAAGATTTATGATAATATCTGCATATTAATATTATTAAGCTGGGTGTGTCAACTGTATTTTGGATCAAATTGTTGGAAAAACTACTAGGTCCCAAAAATGGAAAATGAATGCTCACAACACTCTTACAGTCAGAAAGCTGAGTTTGATCATCATTTTGGCTCTTGTTTTTGTGATTTTGTTTAGAAAATGATTACCATTTATGTTTGGCTTCTTTAATAAATATTTTTTTCATTTGTATAAGAAGATCATTGAGAAAAGTTAGTTTCAATACTAAACTGAAATGAAATTGTGTAAAAAATAGTAAAGAAATTATCAAGGTGGTTATTAAGTTAATTTATTAAAAGCAAAACAAGGTTTAATTTGTGTGGAAAAACGTGCCTCGGTGTAGGTATGAAGCAGGTTTGGCAGACACTGGTGAAGCTGAGAGCAGAATTAAAGAGTGTGCTCTGTGTTTCATTAAATGCTCAATATATCTTGTGTTTTCTGGATCATTTAAGCCCCATTACAGAACAGTGGCACTGCTTTAATTTCTAAAGTGCCTTTCAAAAGGCATCACCTCAGGCACTTGTTTCTGCTCTCTCACACGTATGCATACACATACATTTGCTTGTGCACATACAGTTGTATACACACACATGCAAGCAGACATATGTTTAAACATGCAAGAAATGTGAGTGGCCAGACACCTGCACTTATTCTCACACATCTAAAAAAACAGTAAAGTAAAACCAACACTTTGTCTCCATCACCTTTCTGTATTTTTATGCATATTTAAGCTTTATTTTTTCTTTTCTACACTGTGTCTACTTGTGTCCCTCTGGGTGTCTTTCTGCGTATCAGCAGCCACAGTCTTGGCTGTTAGACCCATGTGACTTGCCAGCTTGGCCGGAGGATGAACCCAAGGACTAACTTCAGCCAAGGTCAGTTTGTGCGCGCGCATGTACACAGGGATGCATTAGTCCATTTATTTCAAAGGGTTCATGCTTAAGAATTCTGGATGAAAAAATCTTCCTGTGCATTTTCAAATTCAACTATAAGTGCTTGCATGCAAAGGTATGTGAGAAGTGTGTGCTGAGCCAGCTGCAGATTGAAGGGAGGTGGCGGTAAGGGGAGTGTTGTTCAGAGCAATTGATACATTGCAAATAGCGTGGGCTTCCTGTCCGGGTTTTGTGGCTAAGGTGCTAAACGTTTCAGGAAACTAGATATACTTGCTCATTCTCTAAAGAGATAGGGGGACAGGGTGGGGGAAACACAAGCGGTAGGAGTAATAGGAAGTAGGAGAAAGGAAGGGAGTCTGCATTATGTTTTCATCACTCCAACTTTGTTCTTTTACTGCAACACCCCTTCACTTCCTTTTAATCTGTGATTATTCAAAGTGTTGGCACTCCAGCAGCAGTGACGGCACTGTGAAATCAAAGAAGGGTTCATTTCTCGGATGGCCTTGTCATTGTTCTCTTACTCCCCTCTAATGAGATGGAATGTGGCTAAATTAGCAGCTGAGAGGCAAAGCGTCATTTACAAGACTATCAAATGATCCTTCACAAAACACACTCAATATGCATTAGATGTTGGCTTTGTGAATATAGGATGGCCTCTTTATGCACTCAAATGGGGAGGGGGGAGTGTTTGGATGTTGCACGATCGTGAAAAATGCCAAACTGAAATCATCCATCACAGTGCAATAGAAAGGCCTGCAGCGCTCTGAGTGGGTGAGAGGAGTGTGATGTTTGTATTGGCCCACTGGGTTTCTCTCTGTGAAGGAGGGAATGTGTAAATGAACGTGTAAATGTTAAAAAATGTTCTTTTTATTAGAAGAATTGCATCATTAAATCACATTATAAAAACAAAAAATGCACCATTAATTTCCTTCCCAAACAGCCCTAAGTACATGTCTCTCTGTCCCTGTGCCCATCTCTGTGTACCCCCATGGGGCGGCAATTCCAGGGCTATTTCATTCCATTATACAGATCAATCAGATCTATGATCACATGTTTGAGACTCGAGTCAGAAGAATACAAAACAACTTACTAATTGTGTGTACAGTGGTTTATCTACCTACTAGCTAAATAGAGGTCCAAGCAAACATCTAGCTTCTTCTTTCCGCTTTTTGCCATTCCTCCCTCAGTACATAAAAGGTAACATAAATAATAGATGAGGGAGGTGATGAGATCAATCAGAGCCTATCAGTCTAGAAGACAGGTGTGGACAGAATAGGGCGAAGATCTGCAATAGCCTAGAACAGCAGACCTGCTGCCAGAGATAGTAGAGATAGGTGCTGCTCTATAGACCACAGACAGCTCGACTCTGCTACCGTGCAACGATACGAAGAACGGAGAAGAGCCATATCCACACCCATCCCTCCATGCACTGACCCCCCAGACCTCTGCATCAAACTTTCTCACTGCTGTGACAATGCCACTGCTGCATGACGAATGGAAACAAAAGGTTCGCAATTCATCACTGTAAAAGTTGGGACTAATTATGCAACGTGAAAATTATGACTTTGTTGTTTTGTTTGCCCTCTAAGAGACTGCAATGCTGAGGATGGAGGTGTAGACCAGAAAAAAATAGCCCTGTAACTTCCCTGTAAGGGGGCACATGAAGGCACAGAAACACACACACATCTTGTGTCCCCGCCGCCTATCCCCTGCCTCTGCTTGCACGCCTGATTAATCCGGTGCAGAGTGGGAAGATTTTGACCCTAAACAGAAAAGTCCTGTTGAGGCTGCGAGAGGCACTGATTTATTTAGGTACCACCCCATTCACATTAATTATCCCTGCGCAGGTGCAGGCCCAAATTCCTCTTCCCCCAGCTGTAGCCCTGTGCTGCAATACACTCACATACATAGGCAAATAAATAAATAAAGCAAGCACATGCAGTCTGCCCCCACTGCCTCACCAGGCTGTACTTACAGTGTCTGGGTGGCAAAGAGAACACTGGCCGTCACAGCAGTGAAGGATTGCGCTCCCAGATTTAGCCCAAACACAGAAAACAAACCAACAAGCAAACACACGTGCTACAATGCAGAGTTTGTCCTGAAACATCCTCTCGTGCAACAAAGGTTTTCTTCAGTCCTTCTCGCAAGGAGTGTGAACTACATTCCTCTGAGATCGATCGTTAAGTCACGTCATTGTAATGAAGCAGACTGTATGGTAGTTTACTATGAAAGTCCCTCAGTAAAATTATGCTAGAGTTAAGCAGAGGTACTTGGTGCCTCTTCATAAAAAGTGATCTTCCATCTTCTACTTCGGTGTTTCATTCCTTATTGTCCCCAGGTGACACAACATTGGAGTTACTCATATGTCTGCATCTCTACGCGTGTGTGGTACAAGCAGTAGCACCACAACTGCGCTTCCCCTAGTAGAGCGATTGGTGTGTGATGCGTCACAGAGCTCCACTCATTATGGCCTACATTAGCACCCTACCTCGCCCTGATTAGTCTCCCGCTGAGCTGAAATCCACAGTGCAAGTGTACTTTTGTACATGTCTGTGTGTGTGAGGCAGAGAGGGTGAGAACAAGAGGTGGCGAAAAACCCAGAGAGAGAGGCCTTTCTGCTCTAGGATGAACACTGTCTCTTCATCCCAGTGACAGCTTCCTCATTTCTCTTATACAAATGGCTGCCAGTGCTGGTCGGCATGCATCAGGAGCTTGGGAGTGGGCCCCATCACTGTTCCACTGTCGCTCTCATTTATTACCCAGTTTGTTTGCACTCTTATCCACGGCCTTGCCCTGCCAGCCCATCCATCAAACACGAAGACACACTCCGGCTCACATTTACACACACACAGATATCTGCCCGCTGACTGTCACCACCTTGCTGCCCTGGACATTAAGACAGACACACACACAGCTTCACGTTTACACTAGTCCTGACTCACTTATCTTTAGCCCTTTGTATGCTGCCCTAACATCACACAATTACTTTTGTACTTTAAATACTGCATTGTCCCACGATTTTTTTTCCTGTCGCATAACTCAGTCATTGACTGCGTTTATATGCACTTGAGTAACTGGGGTACTTGGAGAAATCCGTTTTCTCTGGTAATGATGGAACAGAGTTAACCCGGTTGCTAGAAATCTGCATATACATACAGTAGAGTTTAGAGAGCCTGGTTTCGCCTCCCCCTTTAACTCATTTTGGAAGCCTGGCTTGCAGTTTTATAACAGCTTTAAGGCCTTTCTGAGTTTACTTTTGTGTGTGTATGTGTAAGTGTGTGTTGTGTCATAGGGGAGCAACAGAGCAGGGAGGAGAAAGGAAATAGCGGGGAGACACATTCAAGCTGATACATGCACAACAGGAACTGTCTGAATTTTAAAAATCTGAGGGTAAAGTGACTTATTTAAACTTCTACAATGCACTTTGTGTTGAATGTTCTGACACACTTTATGCACTTTGTTTTAACAATCAGTGCACTGTTTATGATCTCTCTTTTTATGCATTCTGTCACTCAGCAGCCTGTTGGTGTCTACAGTTTTTTGTTACATCCATACACAGTTGGAGAAAGTGGATTAGAAACCTGGTTATGCACAGCAGGGAAATGGGCATCCTCTGACAGAAATCTACCTGGGAAAACCTGGTTTCCCTAATCCCATAACCGTAATTTTAAAAAAGAACTTTCTCTATTACGTGACACCAGACTGTCACCTGGTTACTTAAATTCATTTAAATGCACTCACTGTCATCTGATCTTTTTCTTGTCACACCACCACATGATTGGTGCAGTTTTTTCCTCTATTTCTTCTTATAGTCTTGTTTTCTTTCCTCAGACACTTTTCCTCTGTAACAAAATCCCCAAGGCAACAAGGGTGAAAGTGTGATGCAGTAAAAAAGCAGGATCAACATGGTTGTACCTTAAACCAGGTATTGGTGAGATGCATCAGCCATAGCTTGTTGGCTGAGACTTAATTGCTATAAACATGCTGAAACTAAAGCTGACTGTATTCAGCCTAACTTGCCACTTATCTTAAACCTAAAAGTTCTTCTAAATTCTCAGCAGCACTTCCTCCCCCATCCATTCACAGCGTTTTTCCACCTATGGTACCTTTTCAACTCGACTCTTGTCCAGTAGTGCACAGTCCCTTGAACCTCTGTCCAAAATGTGGCATTGATTCAACTGTCAAAATTTTGGAAGCATTAGAGCACGATTTTTCATTTCACCATCGTCTCTGCAGCAAGCACATGGCATGTGTCAAGTCAGGCAAATGAACTGCTATAAATCAAGCTGCAATTTATACAAAAGACAAACTTACAGGGTTTTATTTTTCTATTAGTAATTTAAAAGTCAAGGCAACCACCGCCCTTGTGTGTGTGTGTGTGTGTGTACCAAATTACTCTATAAGTCGCTTTGGATAAAAGCATCTTCCAAATGACTAAATGTAGATGTTTCCTGAAGTAGATACAAAGGTCCCGAATTCTCCACCTGCTGTTCCTAATTTAGCTAGCATTAGCATACTTTCTCCTGGTGAAGCAACGACTGCTGTCATGAAGCTGAGAATGAGCTCAGGACAGATATGTTGTAAGCAGTTTGTTGTGAGGCCTTATATTGGTGTTTTTCTATTCATATATATTGGAAATGTGTATCCATACTGCCTGTTTCAGTGCTGCTTGATGAGCTATCTGATTTTCAGAACAAAGGCATTTTATGAGGTCAAAGAAACTGCCTGCAGAGCTCAGAGTCAGGATTATTGCAAGGCACAGTACAAACATTTCTGATGCACTGCAGGGAAGAAGTTTAGCAAAACCAGGACTTTTCCAAGAGATGATTACCAACCTGAGCAATCAGAGGAGAAAGACCTTAGTAAGGAAGTCACTGACTGAGCTCCAGAGATCCTGTGTGGAGATCGGACAAAATTCCAGAAGGACAACCATCACTGCACCCCTGACATCTGGGCTTTATGGCAGAGTGGCTAGTTGGAAGCCTCTCTTCTGCTCAAAACACATGAAAGCTCAGCTTGAGTTTGATTTCCTAATGAAGCCAAGATTGAGCTGTATAGCCTCAATTCTAACCAATATGTCCGGAGGAGACCAGGCAATACTCAGCACCTGCCTAATGCCACGGTGGTGGCAGCTTCATGTGGGGGTGTTTTTCAGCAGCAGGGAATGGGAGACTGGTCAGGTTTGAGAAGTACAGAGATATCCTCAATGAAAACTTGTTCCACAGAACTTAGAACCTCAGACTAGGTCGAAGGTTCCAAAACAACCCCAGAATGGCTTAGGGAGAACAACCATAGCCCTGACCTAAACAATCTTGAACATCTTTGGAAAGACCCATGATCCCCATCCAGTCTGACTGAGCTTGAGAGGATTGGCAAATAAGAAACGCAGAAAATGTAGGTGTGCAAAGCTTGTCGGGTCATACCCAAAAAGACCCAAGGCTGTAATTGCAACCAAAGGTGCTTTAACAATATATTGAGCAAAATTCCTCATTTACATGTGATATTTCAGTGTTTTATTTTTAAATAACTTTACAGATATTTCTAAATTCTATTTTCCCTTGTCATTATGGGGTACTGAGTGTTGATATTTAAGAAAAAAAGAATTTAAACAGCTGTAGTATCGTTCTTTACACAGAACACATTTAGGGGGATGCCCTATTCATTAATATCAGCCAATATAAGATTCATAAATCAATACACAAATGCCTGACCAGAGCCCATCCTATGGGGTCTGTGAACACACCGGTATAATACAGAGGAAAATGAAACTGTTTGTAGCCAGCAAATTAAAAAATAATAAAAAACACCTTCAATTTGAATTAATATAACTAGCAAAGGTGCAGACCTGGTTCCACCCTGCTGGAACGTTCACAAGGTTTTGAAGGAAACCCTGTGTTTGCATGTGATGTATGTTGTGTCTTTGAAGTGTCTCAATTTTACATCTAACACAAACATTTTGAAATGACAAACAATACAATTATTGCCGTGCAGATACGCAGAGAATATCCAACACATAAATGAGGGTCGAGCTACAATACTTTTAACAGTTCAATGTGTTCAACATGCACCTGTTCAAATAATCTATTGTATCAGATGTACTAAGCTGCCTAGGACCAGCACAGCATCAATTTTTTACGTTGTTTCAAGGTCACATCACTGAACAAAACCCATCACCTTCCTGTAAAATGTTACTTTGCTATATTTTTCAATTGCAGGGAAGGACGGAGTGGAAAAAAAATCAATACAGTCAATTATGTTTACTGGAGGATCACTTTAGTTGGCACATCAAGTTGGAAATAATGGATAAAATGAATCTAAATACGTTGCATATTTGCAAAAAAATTAAGAATACAACAGTGAAATGTCATCCATTAAGAAAATATTCTTTTAAAATACACATTTAGAAACAAAATAATCACCACAATTATGCAATATATTATTCTACAGACACTCAAACAAACCACTGTTTGCCCACACGTACAGGCTCACACAAAGCATGTTTGGGGGCCAGCTGCCAGCAAATGAAGAATCTTCCTCCCAATTCACTTGTTATTGTGCTGTCTGTGTGACAAGTATACCTATACAGTGAGTATTTATTTCCGGAATGTTTTGTTCCGTTTTGCAGCGATGATGTATGTTTCTTTTATAAATCCATCGCTAGGCCTTTTAAACCATAAACAATATTTCTCCAGCCTAGATTCCTTGTGCAGCAGTCTTGGGGAACCTTGAGATTTCCAGACTCTGATTTAATGGCTCGTAATTCTTGAAAGGCAATCCTTCTTCACCCTCTGATGCTCAGATGCGCCATCCTTCCGGCAGCCCACGGCTCTCGACCTCAGCTCCCCTCTGGATCCCCAGGCCAGTCCAAACGCATGTTAAAACTACTCAGCTGTAAACAACGTCATTCCCCTACCGTCACTGGATTATCTGATATGGGATGACAGGGCAGGGCTGCCTGTTTAGGTTTACGTGCTGTATGTGTGAGTAGTGCTACTAAGACCCAAGTTTGCTCTTACATCTGTTAAAGGATCATTGCCAACATGAAAATGCTTTTTGGAACAACATGTATATGTTGTTCTAAATATGTCTTTTATTCTTTTCTGTTTGTAATACTGTCGAAAAAAAAATGAAATCATACCCTTTTAACTAACAATACTCAGAAAGCTGAATTTATATTCACTCAAACTAAGTAGCCCATCAAAATTACCTACCTTTTCCATTCTCTATCTGCTTCACATGCCTTATCCAATCTTGACTATGCTATACTTGTTTGTTTCTCTATCTTTTATGATTCTTTTAAATTTAATAAGTGAGTCACAGAGCTTCAAGCCATCACTATCACCATCACTAAATTGTTAGTTATGGAGCTAACATTCTTTAAAAGCTTGCATGTCTCAAAAGTTGGTTTACATACCAGTCTCAATAAATAGACTGATGAATGAAATTCCCTTTTTTTCATTGAGGATTGTCACACACTGAGTTTTAGGGACTGCTACATGCTGAATCTACTGCTGCCCTGTAAATGAGCCATTTAATGTGGGCCATATGTGTTTTTACTAAATCCTTGACCTACACTTGGAAGAGAGGAGTAGACAGATTATAGGAACTCTCATCTTGATAAAGCTATCAGAGCCTGTTGCAGAGCAAACAGGTGTCTAAGCAGACCATGTGTCACCAAAACTGTTCCAGTGGTTCGACTCCCAATCTCTCCTGGCTACAAGGCGAGGAAAGACACTGAACTCCAAGTTGCTCCCAGGGGGACAGGTGAGTTAGTCTCTGTGTGTGTGTGTGTGTGTGTGTGTGTGTGTGTATGTGTGTGTGAATGAGAAGCAACATTGTAAAGCGCTTTTATTCAAAATCAGACTATTTACCATTTACCAACTCACAAAAATCTGTGACTGTAAGAATATACTGAATGTTGCAAATGCTAGTGTTTTAGTGAAACACTGAGTAATGCAGACTCATGGGCATTTTTAGTATTTAAATTTTTTTTCAGTGCAAACAATCAATCCAAGGTCCAATGGTGACAGAGTCTAATGAACTAAACTTTAACTTAACTGCTTTTCTACCAGAAAAGCAGTTATGTTAAAGTGTGGTGGCACACAGAAGAGGTTAAACTTCTTTTAAAAATGGTCAATAAGATGTACCCCAGCAAGTCAACTAAGTACAAGGGAGAAACAACAGCAAGTTAAAAAAGCAATCATTAGGCTGGTATCGCTAATTGTGTTCCATCCTCTCCTCATGTATAATCCCTAGTTCCTCGCTTTGCCTTCATTAACAATGAATGAATTAATTAGAAGCCTTCATAGGATTTCTGCACAGTGAACCCAAGAGATAAAACACATCTTATTCCTCAGACCTGTTCCTTTCTTCAACCCCCCCACTCCAAACACACACACACTGTCTCCTCCTACTCTTAATTGTATTGTTTGCTTGTTGTGTCGATAGCAGGATTAATTTCACTATAGATCAGGATTATTGACCTTCTCGTCAATGTTATTTCATTTCTGTAAGGTGCTAATTATAGGGAACAGGGGAAAGCAAATTGCGTTGTAACTTGCCTCACTTGCTTTCCAATAAAACAGAAAGAAAACAACATTAATTCCCTTTTAGCTGCCCTCCCCGTTAAGGTAAATTCAAACACTATCTCTCTGTCCATCTTTGACATCTAGGAGGATTGCCAACTGCTAAACTTGATTGTTGGACATTATATTTAAAACACTTGACTAATCTGACCCTCCACCAAATGCAATTCCTGTCACACTCACTGCTCTTTTTTTGTTGCTCTCTCCTTATTTAAAAGAGGGGGAGGGCACAGTTCATAAACAATTAACTGGCTGGATAAGTGATACACTCAAGCTTAAGCAGACCTGAAAAACATTGTGTTATAAATTCTGATAATTGAGTGGAAGGAGATGAGAATGAGGCGGAGTAGACAACATGTTAAAGCAGTTGCTGTAACATTACGTGGTTGGCACTTTTGCAACGTTTTCCTATAAAAGGTAAGAAGGAGGACGCTTTAGGAAGGGGATAGATGTAGGCAAATGCATGCAAGTCTTTGAATATACAGCCAACAAAATAAAAAAGCCTTACAAGCAGTCATTTGCGGCCACGGTATGAGTGCATCCCCTTCCGAAGGTCTACATGAGTACAGTGAGACCTAAGACCCTCTGATCAACCCTTCTCTCCTCATCTTCACCCCTCCCTTCTCCCACAGTCCTCTAATGAACTGAAAGGTCAGAGCACTAATAAAACTATTAGCAGAAATGAATCTCTCAGATGTGTTAATGCACTTTTAATTCCTGTTAGCAAATTTCATCCCCCAGCAGTTTGCTGCACGCTAATGAGAAATAAAACGCCCCGCTCTAGGGAAGGGGGATGGGGGAACGGGTCGATGCTCTGGCTACTCCACAGCAGACTCTACACACACGCACGCACACACACACACGCACACACACACTGAAGTCATATACACTAACATTGCGTCTTACACACACCCTGGATGTGCTGGATGTTATTCACGGACTGAGGCCTGTTTTCAGCCCTGTGATTCTGCAGGGTTAATTAAAGAGCACATCTCCATCTGTTCTCATTCAGTCTGAGCTCTGTCTCCCTCCATCAAGCACACAAGACACACGCGCACACACGCTCACAACCTTACTTACTCTGCCTCCTCTGATGCTCTTTGTCATCCATACAGGGAAAAAAAAAAACTTCTCAGTACAATGTTTACAGGGACACAGGCTCAGAGTTAAAGCTTGTCTCATGACCTGACTAATGAGGTACAGACGGGGCATGACCCTGATGTGTAGAAGCCACCAAAGAATATCAATCCTTTGAAAAGAAGACATGCACTGTGCAAATGTCCCCGCAACCAGCAAGCCATGTAAACCTATGTTACCCTTTAGAAGAAGTGTTCAAATAGTATTCTGGGCGAAACGTACAAGGTGCACTTGCCAGTGTATTTTCCAGCTGCTTAGTTCATTTATAAATTACTACTATGTTATTTATAAAGCAGATAAGAATACCAACATAACACAGCGTCTGACAAAAACTGGCTGGATGGTTAACTAAAAGGACAACTTAATGGTCACCGGTTTAAACTTTACTTTCCATTAACAAGAATTTCAACAAGTATTTCATGTCAATGTTTTTAAAGGCATGGAGTAGACCAACCACAGCTGCTCACGTTCTTTCTGTGTGAATCAGCATGTATGTGATGCAAACTTTTCCTTCAGAAATAAAAACAGTGCAAAGAAGTGCAAAAATAAAAGCCTGATAATCACTTGGATTTCAAGTTTACAATTGTTTACTTACATAAATTATATTCAGTTTTTGGTCTTGTACTACAGTTGAATTATCTAAAACATCCACTTTTATATCTTGATTTATAGAGGATGAACTGAAAAAAAGAGAAAGCACAAGAAAAGGAAGACCAGAAGGGGTTGGGCAGAGACATTCTATTACCAAACTAAGCCTTTTAATCAATAAAGAGATAAAAGATATTTTAATCAAAGACATATTTCCTTGTTTGTCTAATGCTTCTGCCTCCACCGTGCACATAATCTTTAAATGCTGAAAAGGATGCATAATGCTCTCCCAGAGAGCCACTCATCCATATAAACACAAAACAGGAGCAGTCAGCAGAAACACACACCAGCCCAGCCCAGTGCACAGACACTCCATAGACGCCAAATTACATTAGGATGGGCATATTAAGGGGAAATTGCATCCTGTAAACTAGAATATTATTTCTGCACACACACGCACACCATTCTCCATCATATTCCTTAGCCCTACGCTCACTATTCAGTAATAGATCCATACAGTACAACAATTGTTTTGTGCATGCGCATGAACACACACACAAAAACCATAAACACAAAGCATGTGCTATTAGTGTGTGGGCTGCTTGTCGGACATGCAGGCATCCGCTAGCCGCGGCTAAAGCGTTCAAATGAGATTAGAGGGGTAACCGGATCTGTTCCAGTTCCACTGAACTGAACTCACACCGGACTAAGAAGTCCAGAGGTGGTGAGCAGACTGGATCAGGTTCCAGGAGCTAATGGGTCAAATACTAGCTGACACTTAATTGAGTGATAAAGTGTGCACATTTAGGTGTGTGGGGGACTGACTCAGTATGTGTCTGTTTTTGTGTATATCTAATTCCTTACTGTATATGAACTTTTATGTTGCAAACAACTTTGTGTGTGTGTGTGTGTGTGTGTGTGTGCGTGCGTGCGAGCACGTAGTCAAGACCAGTACACTACTTACAGTGCACCAGAGTTTGCACATGTCTACACCAGGGAGCAAACAGCACCTCCAGTAATAGTGATTCATGCTTTTCGTCAAACCCCCTGACAGGATGTGTTCGATCCCCTGCTCAGTGCACTGTAGCAGCAAGGCAGGTGCAGGACCACAAACATCATCATAACTGCTGAGAGAGTGCAGGGCTTCTGACATATTGATCGGCCCTCAGTTGGGAGATTTGATAGATTGACCTTGGGCTCTTGACTTTAAACAGTAAATGGTGGAAGACAAGTCGGGCAATTGGTGAAATGGTAAAAAGAGTTACCAATCACTAAAATGGAATTACAGGAATCTGTTGTTAAGGTTTCCATTACTTTTACAATTTATTCAATTCTAACACTCAACTATGTTAAGGTTGAATTAACAAAATAAATTTTCACATTGACAATTTTTAAACAACTGTAAATTAATGTGTTTAAATGTTTTATTATACTATGATTCTTGACAAAAAAAATTCTACTAAATACATTTTTTTCAGCACACTTATGTATAACATTGTCACCTTATACAAAAAGTCTAATCCTCCATCAACCGCAATCATACATCTTCACCAGAATAAAATCACCTGGATGTAGAATTATCTAAAAGACAAGATACAATATTCATGATGGTTTTTCTCTTACTCTATACCCCCACACCAACAGTCCTCAGCAACTCAAACCATCAAACTATGCCTCCTGTGGGCCCTGTGGGGCTCAGGGGCCAGGAAAGACCAGAGAGGGTACGAGCTTACACTAACGACGGAGGAAACAGTGTCCAGTCGGCTGGAGCCTGAGATGGAGCAGAAGACCCTGCACCATTGTTCTGCCAACACACTGACAGCTGGTGATTTAGGACCGGGGCTGCTTGGGAGCGTTAGGGGAGGGACAGGAGCAAGGGAGGTCAGAGAGAGGCTCCACAGGCACCCTTCAACAATCCTACCCGAATCCCTCCATCCATGAGATGGCAGAATGAATCATGGCTGACCCAGCACAAGGCCTGGGCCTGGCCTCTCTCCACCACCCCCTACTCCTATTCATCGACCCACACCTCTCCCTGGACAAACATGACAAATCTGGTGTTTATTTACTTAAAAAGATCTGGAGAAAGAGCAAAGGGGGGCAGATAAAAAACTGTGTAAAATCAATACAGAGTTAGTAGTTCCTGCCCCACTGCTGCTCTTTCCTGTCTGTGCAGGAGAAGAAACCTAAGCTTGCATCTAATAAGAACCCCAGGTGGAAAATGGATGCAGGTGGCTTCAGCAAGCTGCACATAACTGTAGTAGAAATAAAAGGTGAGCCAAAAAAGGGAAGCCGGTAGAAAATGCACATAAAATGTGCTTTTCTCCGTCGCCAATCATTAGCTAATAGGTCTTCAGCAGCACTATTTAATTTCATTGATCATCCATAATCACTAACATCTGTGAATGAGCAACACCTGGTGAACATTGAATGGTAACATTACAAAGACACAATAGGCACAACAGTAAGTCATAGGTGATGTATTTGCACAGCCAAAACATGTGGGATAAAACTGGTCTACAAGTTAGAGTCCAGACAGCAGAGTACTGAATCTACACAGCCTCTGGTCCTGCCATATGACAGGGAGAAACAGATAAGGCTGGCTCTCAGGGGCGAGGGAGGGTGGCCATCAAGCCAAACCCTAAAAAGAAATAGCAGCAGCAAGCTGTCAAGGTTTCTGTCATATCCTACATCACGTCAGCCGCCCATTCCATCCCATCGCTGGCAAACTGTGCATGCTGCTGTGGCCAAGGATGAAAGTGCTGGAAAATGGGAGTCATTGTAAACCATTTTCTGCCCTGGGGCCCCCACCGCCACTGCCACTACCACCACCCCTCTTCTTCCCGACTCCTCCTGAAGACAAATGGGTCCTGGGCAATGACAGAGTGCCTGGTCCACAAATCACCAGCGGCCGGCCTGCTCGTCCACTGCTTCCTCCTCCTCCACTGCCCCCCGTGCATCCAACTTCGCTCCTCCCAGTACCCGGCCCTACATTAGTCATGTGCATGCGGGCAGCAGCCAGCAGCCGTAATTAGACAAGGATAAATCGCCAGCCATGAACACGGACAAGTCAGGCCACTATATAAGGCACTGTTACCATACCGACTAGTGGGCAGCAAGTAGGGCCAAGGAGAGGACTGAGGTGTGAGGGAAACAGAGAGGGGTCAGTACAGGTCAGTACACCCTGCAATCGTCTTTGCCTCATTCATTATCCTACAGGCCCGTGACTATAAGCCACCTCTCATCCATAAACCCAGAAACGAAACCCCTATCCCAACCTTACCATACCTCTCAAACCCTATTCCCAATTGGAACCTGGTTATATTCACATCCACATTTGTCTTACCTATTCTTCTTTTTCACAATATGGTTTGTAAGAAGTGAAACACACTTTGATAAACTTCAGCAATACTTTATACTGTAGCAAAGTTTGAAAATCAATCATTACCACATATTAATTTCATGAATATTAAACATGTTTTGCTCACTTTTTTTAAGGTGCTGAAATGTTTTAATTCAGTATAGCAGGGTTTTCTATACAGAATCTAAACACAGCCATTCATCTTTCAAGATAAGGGCGAGACACAGAAACCTCATACAACTCTACATCACATTCCTGCCAGTGTAAAACAACTACGTCACTTGTTTTTGTGGTGGTCAAACCAACTCTGAATAAATAAATTAAGTAAGTAAAGCAAATCTGGACCAATAAAGAGCAATAAAGAGGTTTCAGGGTACATTAGGTGTAACATTAGAATGATCAAATTAGCAAAAATGAGAACACGTCGAATCAGATTACACACGAACGAAGAAACCGGCAGTCAACAAAATATAAATTACAGCCATATGAGAGTAGAGCCGACTGAATCCACAGAGGAGTATCAGTAACAATTGCTTTGGCCAGGTCAGAGCTGAAACACACTTGCTCGGTAGAAGGAGGTTGATGAGAAACTGACCACGACACACACACACACACACACACACACACACACACACACACACAGCATGCTCCACCAGAGCAAACCTTATTGATCTGCCTCCTAATTTCCTAATTAGTTTTTATTGGATTTCATAATCGTCATCAGGACACATCAAAAGAAACTCAAAACCCCAGCAAGATTTTCTGCCCTCCTCAACATAATTTTTTTAAACTGTGAAAATGAAGCCATGTATTCAATTCCAAGTCCCCAGCTGTGAGCGCGACCCTGTTTTATTCCCCCCAAACTTCCCCACCAGAACTCCTTGGACAGCAAACACTGCACAAATACACTATTCCTCCCATGTGCAGTAACTGATGTTTAGCATTGCACATTTTCTGCATGATCTGCTGCTATTTGTCACACTTCTGCTCTCTGTTCAGTCCCCTCACACTTGTAGCACTTGTTAAACATACAGTACTGCAGTACGAGGCGCGGAAAAATGTGGACATAAGAAAATACACCGTCTCTTACTGATACTGATTCTGGTGACTGGGTGTTTAGTTTTTCCTCTTTCTTCTAGTAAGCTCTGCCCCTTTTAATCCCCTGTTCCAGAAAGACAATACAGATTTTTTTCATTACGTCTTCTGCTGTTTAGTGACACAGCCACTGAACCGCACTAGTCAGTTACTGTTTTGGAGTAACACAAGAAACTTTCTTCCAAATTGTCTGATTAGTGGAGCAGTTCACACTTTAAAACGCAAAAAGTGTCTGGCGGTGACAGAAACTTTCCAAGAGCTACAGCAGGTGGCTAGTGAAACATTCAAATACTTTACAGTGTTATGCATGTGAGGTTGTAAAACATACTTACAGCAGAATGCAGATACACTCTAGAGGGGGCTCTAAGACAAAGAACACCCCTTGTCTTCATTTACACTTGGGAACAGTCAGACTGTTGACATCTGTTTATGAAGGTCTAAATGCATGCAAAAAAAACTTTATAAAACATTTTACTGCAATGAGTGCCTCCTTGGATCACAGGCCTCAAGTTCCTCCTCTGACCATCTGGTGTGCAATAAAAGAAGAACGAACATGAGAGGAACTGAGAAAGAGTTAGAAAACTGTGGTCTGTATAGAAAAATCCTATCTATTTACACCACTGTTTCAATGCTAAACAGAAAGGAGGAACTGGAATAATACTAAAGCCCTCCTTCTGTAAGCCTCTCCACTCTCATTAAATGCCTCCTACCAGATGTTAAATAGCCACAAGAACTGATTTCCCAGTTTTTTCCCTCTATGTTATGGCCCATTTTGAGACAAAATCACCACCAACAAAACCAACACAGCATCCTTTGGATGGCGCAGATCAAGATAATAGTGGGAGGAAAAGTGAGAGATGTCACAGAATTCTCAATGTTATTGGAAGCAGAGCATGTGTAACAGACAAAAATTTCACTCACAAATTTGAATATGTTTTTCTAACACTTGTTTTAATATAGATTGTTTCTTATATAGTTGTAAATGAAACATAAAAATTCTGAAATACTTCACTGAGCATATGAATTCATGGAAATCGTTCTCACATGGAAACAGTGAAACATAGTGGACAAAGTCTGTGTTTTAACTGCTCATTCTCAGCAACAGCAACGACTAGGTAATAGTCTGAAAATGAGAACCTAAAGAATACAGTTCAACATAAGCATCCGTCCAAAAGAAGGGCTAAATGTGAAACCACACATTTCTACAGTTCTTCTCTCCTTCCCTCCAGTTCTCTCATCCAAATCTCAAATCTCCAAAGACTTTGTCTTTCCTTATAGAACAGCTACGTCCAGACTGAAGGTCCTCTCAGTGACCCTACCAATTTCACGACACCAACCTTTGCTCACACTAAGGTGTGTAATGGGGGCACAGGGCAGCAGAACAAGCTTAAATTCCAGTGAAGATGTTTTTGGCCTTGATCACCGTGCCCATCGATCCCTGGCTGATTCCCACTCAGATACGTCTTATTTTATTAGTGGCTTCGGCCTTCCCGCGCCCCATTCCGCTGTGATCAATACCGGCATGGGGATAGCCCATATTTTTCTCACTTTTAGTGCCTTAACGCTGTTTAACCGTGTCACCTGATAAACGACAGGCCCTCCCCAAACACTGATTTCCTATTGATTTCTCCCTCATTCAGCCATCCCTCCCTTCGTCACTCTCCTATTGTTTTTATCTCCAGTTATCTCCCCTTTTTCTTCCTTCACCCCTTCCCCCACTTAAAGTAGTATAGGACGGACCTGACAGCCACTTCCAAACCACAGCAGCAGCGTTAAGTGCCAGCATATGATCACGCTAAAAAAGACAAGGATAAACTTTTTTTTTAAAACTTTATTCAGAAAGGACCAGTTCCCCATATTACCAATATAATGTAAGTTATGTTTTAATATATAAGGGCTTTTCACTGAAATGTAGGTTTGTGCTTCTCATTTCATATTATTACCCACCAAATGGACCACACACAAACATTGGAGGAGACCTATCTGTGTGCATGCAAGCATCAACGGAGCCGGGTGCAGTGAGCACCATGCAACAGATGCTATGACAACCTGGAGCGAGACAGCTCCATCCATCACCTGCTGAAGTCCTGATGATCGTAGCAGGGTTTGGACTACAGAGGAGGATGCACTCTGAGTTCCAGCAGGGCAACACACAATCCACTTAAACAGGTTTCTATTGGGCTTTAACTGTGTAAACATATTTTCTATGTTTACAGTACATGGGAAAACTGATGTGGCTATAGAGGAACAGCAGTAATGAAAAAAATGAGATTATGACTAAAACAACACAAAGGTAACATGTTGTGGACATTAAAAAGCTACTTCTGAATATAGTAGATATATTTTAAAAAGGCTTGGCCATGCACTGGCTATACAACTTCTCTCTCTCTTTCTTGTTTCTTTCTCAGACTTTATAGTATTTATGCAAAATTAAACCTGCTCTTAATTCTGCATAGTCTGGTTCAACCACTCAGTCACTATTTATTTATCTCTTATCTAAAACACTTCTGTAAATCCAGTCTATTATATTGATGCTGACTGCCATTAATGACATTAAATATGGTCCTTAATCACCAGATACTAAAAATATGTCTCGTGGGTACTTCCAAGTCATTTTTTAATTCACAGGAACACAATTATCCATTGAAACTCCTGTGTTTACATGAAGGTTATGTCCTGTAGAAACTAAGCAAGAGCAATTCTGTGTATTTTAGCACTCAAAGTTTACCCATCACTTCCTACATTGCTCAACATTATGAACTGCTATAAAATGGATGAAAATTAATTTTCAATAACAAATACTCAAATTTTAGAAGTAGGTGTAATTTCAACATGTGCAAGAGGGCTGAATGAGTAAGCTGACACCATGAGCACCTGTTAAGAAATCTGCTAACGTGATCTGGCATCTTTTATTAGGTCTCTCCCCCTTTAACAATGGGTTAAGTGATAAATTGACATTTACAGCATGGCCTGCCAAGTAACACTGGGTACAGAGCACAGCGAGAAACTGACCATGAAGTAATAACGAGCGAGTGGGCAACCGCAGAGATTTTCTATTAACACAAGGGTAGAGAAGTTAAAGAGGTTGTGGGCTATGAGACAACTGGTTTCTTGAACAAAATTGCCCCGGTTTAACAGCCACCCCCCTGAAGTAACCCCTCTGCAAAGTTATCAGACTGCAGCCATAGAGGAGCTTGAGCACCAGCTAGTGGCAGTGCTGTTTCACTACCAAGACACCCGACACCAAACACATTAATCATGACCAGGGGAGTGTAAAATTCAATCGGCTCCTTCCATCCATTTCATGTGAAGCAGACTGAAGGCCGGCCTTGTAGTGCCTGAAAAAGGAAGGATGAGAAAAGGGGGGAAAAAGAAAGAGGAGCTCCCTACACTTCATCAGAACCCCTACTTCATAACAAATGGAGTGTCTCTCTGGCAGAGGAGTGCCATCAGAAACAAGCGTTCTCTCTATCCATTTAATTCCGGCAGTGGAGGAAGGGTCAGGGAGGGAGCAGCGGGTGCGTGTTCTGCTCTCCGCTCGCCGCTTCCCCAGTCACACAATAAACTACCTTTTAGGAATTGTTTCTCAATAAGAAATGATCAGTCCATTTATCTGCACCAGGCGGGCCTGTCTCCTCACCCAGACCTCCAATATTTTTCGTTTGACCTGATCAGGGCTATAAACTAGATCGAGACACTTTCAATTTGTCACCCAAGGAGGCCTCAGAGAGTCCCATGCTACTGATTGCATCCTCCCCACCAAATGTAAAAATTCCTCCCATGGTTGAAATCTCTTGGATTTTTTTAATGCATAGAGCTACATGGAAATACGGCGTGCTGTTCAAGTTTTAAAAATATTCTGCAAGATGATCATGCAACATGTTCAGAATACAACACGTTATTTTCTGTTAATGAATGCAGACAGAAAAAATAAATTTTTTGAACAATACGTTATTATTCCTGATTGACCAAGCACTTATTACTGGTTGTTCACTGAGGGGGGAAATATTAACCACACTGTTTTCTTTCAAAACATGTACAAACTTTGAACGGGGGTAATTATAATTCACACATGACTTGCTTTCCCATCAAACCACTTAAAAAGAGTTAAACATTCTTTGAATTAGACGGAACATGTCAATGATTTTTGACAAAGATGAAGCATGGTGAGGAACACTCGACCACACGCACACAACCTGTTCAAACTGCTGCCTCATCCAAGTCACATGCACACAATAAATCCTTAATAGCTTGGGCTGTCACCTTGCATGTACGCTGTTACACAACACTAATGGGCAACTAAGTGGAACTGAAAAACACATGTAGAAATCTAGCCTTTATACTCTTACTTGTGTGCTCCTTAAGCAGAGTAAAGTCTCATTCCACTGAAATGACACCTGAGAGAAATGCACCACAGCTTCATCTGCAGGACCTGCAGGATCCCTAAAATACAGGATATCCAGTACAAGGGTGTGTAAGACATAAAACATTACCGCCTTGTGAAATAATTTATTAAAAAACTATGTTTTAATTTATTGGCATCTGATAAGAAACTGTCATACAACTGCACCCATATTATGCTGCCACATTTTTCTTTTAGTTTTCTTAGCTCTGTGTTGCACAGGCAAGTACCAGTACTTACAAAATGGACAAAGAATGGGGCTCATCAAAAAAAAGATTTTGTTGTTGCTAGGCTGTTAACAGTCATTCTAAGATGCGCTTTTTTTAAACAAAACTTTTCTAACTGAAAAAGGTGGGAGGTTCACAGGATCTGTTCGGGGAGCGTGATATTTAGGGATGAATTGGCCTTTTTTGTCTTGTGTCTTGATTGATCTAATTATTGCATAATTACTACTTCTAATTCATTAGTAGGACCTAATAACCTAATGTAAGGGTGGGCAATATAGACTATGTTGTGATATATTACAATATCTTAAAAATAAAAATACAATTCACATAACACAATATCTCTTTAGCTACAAGTTGTATCACAATACAGTTTTTGGAGCCAGGGAAGCCCAATCAGTGATTAAAAACAATAAGCCTAGACAACATCACAATCTAAACTAAATTAGCCAGCTTATTAGGCTGAAAACAAAATACTACATAAATAGTTCAAGCTGGACCAAAGATTACATACCAATCCAAACTCACTTCATGTCACAGAGGCACCAACATTTACTGCAAAAATGAGTTATTCTTGTCCTGCAGCACTGTGGCTGCCTTGCCTCTCCCTGCAAAACTGTGTATCTACATTTTACAGACAACACAGAGGCAGAAAATCTGTCCTAGTCACAATGTATGTATTTGATCTTAAGAAACTAATTACAGAATACACAATAATAAGAATTGCTCCTTTGCATTTGTTTTGCCATTTTCCAGTGTTTTGAAGTACATCCTTTTGCCACACATCTCTCCTTTTTCTTAAATGTTCTACCCATCACTGTAGTATCAGCATAGCTTCACTTTAGGCTAAGTTCATGTTCAATATTTAGGGTACGGAAGGCAAAAGCCATACCATTAACATCAAAGAGAGCAAATGCACTAAGTTGGGAGATGAATGCTACACATACATATAACGACTCACCACATCTCGTCGTTGCTGGTGTTGAGGTGAGAGTGAAGACCTCCATCTCGACTGGACACTTTCAGACAACATTCCAAACTCAACTTTTCTTCATTATTTATGTGTCATCAACCTGTGAATTTCAGGATATTTTAATTGATATTTGCTTTGGTCAAATTGGATTGCTATAGTTTGCTATAGTTCTATTATATAAATTCTAGGCCCTTCTTAAGACAATTCGTATGACACGTGACACATGTAAAAGCTGAAAAATCTGGTAAACACTTTCAAAAGGTTAAAAAGCTAATATCACGTATACAATAGAAGTGTGTCACCAGTAGATTTTTACACTTTACTGGTGTAAAAATCCCTTTGCCTAATCAAATCTGATATATACAGACAATGTCCTGTAACTGACAGAAAGTGGACCACCATTGTTTTTGGTCCATGTTAAACCTGTTATGGACAAAACATAATCAAGATGGAAGTGAATTTTCCACTGACCTTTCACTTATTGGGCACATTAAGTCAATCAGTAAGTGGGGAAAATTTAAGTTTTGTTCCATTTATGTCAGAGCATTCTTTCTGGTTTTATATACATGGCATGTTAATTTTCCATTACAAAGTGCTACACCAACAATTTTACTTTTAGGATCATGTTATTACCTCCTGAATGAAATGCAATTTCTTCTTCTGAAAAAATGACATTACTTTAAATTATTCTTTCTTAATGATACATCTAATAATTATTTATAAACAATGGAGCCTGGATATCTATACGTCCTGTGAAGTTTTAGCTAAAAATAAAAGAGCAGCAATAGTGTTTGCTACAGGTGATGGTGACTGAAATATTCCTGCAGTACAACAAACTTTTACTTTACACATGAATTATATCTTCCAGCACAGTCTGTGGAAGGAAAGTATAAATACTAAGTATTTCAAGGAAATCCAAAAGTTTTTAAGGTTTTTTTGGTATACTTGTGTACATGCACGTACAAAAAAAACATCACAACTTAATGACTTCATGCTAAGGTTACATCTAAGATTGCATACTGCTAGGACTTTAGCTAGCCAGGTAGCACATTAAGGTCCGTATTGAGAGGTTTGTTAAATCGTTTTTAAAGAATACCTACCTTACATAACATTATCGTGTGGGTTTTCACGTGGAAACACGCATTTTAGGGTTTCAGCAACTATAAAACTCGCTCACAAACATCCAGGTGAACCGAACACCTGAATAATGACTTTCTTCCTCCCGTCTTCTTCTGGTTTACCTGAAGAATTTCGTCCTGACGTACGTTACGTAATTAAAATTGGCGCGTTTTTCTTCTTCTTTGGTGCCCGCCTAGCAAAACGTTCTCTTCTTGTCATGTGGTATTTTGATTTAACATACAATATATGCAACATGTACAAATTATACAGAAATAAGTTTTGTCCCATTAGAAAGGTCATTTGACATTGCTTTTAATAACAAAAAAGCAGTACCTACACCAGGTTGGTTACTAATGCTATAATGTGCTGCAGATTCCCCAACAAATTAATTAGATAATTCTAAAGCAGTTTTTCACAAGAGCAGCTGGGGGTTTGGGGGAAACCAGGACAGGAACCACTAATCTAGAGTGATTCACTTGTTTTTTTTGTGTTTATGTTTTAATATTTTTCATTTTGCACTTCTAGAGCACACAGGACAATAAAATAAAGAAATTATATCAGTCTTGCACTTGAAATAAGAACTTTATATACTATTCATTCTACATATTAAGGGGTTACTGGTGCAGATCATAATGTATTTCTAACTGGGTTGTCTCCTACATCAGTTTTTTTAATGAGAACAATCATTTTAAAAGTTACACACATCACAGTGGGAAACCCAAATACCTTCACACAAGTAATTCCTTCGCACATACTGAGGTTTTTTTGGAATCAGTCTAGACCTTGCGTGTGGAACAACAGTGACACCACCTGGCAAAATTACATAACTGTAACTCTGGATAAATCAAAAGGCATCACTAAATTCATGACAGTAAGGCTTTATTTGAGGACGTGAGGATAAAATGACAGGTGACAGGTTTTATCTAAGATGTGAGCAACTGCAAAGGTCTATAGAGTACTGGTTAGGCTGCATATATACTCACTGCCAGCACAAATGAATGTTCACGTTTTCATTTATAGTAAGTCTACGAGGTGATAAGTGTATTGGTGTACATCAGGGTACCATTTAACATGCAAAGGGACTTTTGGTACAGTTTAACCATCTAATTTGAGTTGGATTACTTATCTACTGTATGACGTGTTGTTCTGCGATTTGGTTAATTTTACTTAGTCTACAGTGTTCAGGTTCTATGAAAAACCATGCAGGCACAATTATACAGTTTGGTTTGATTTGGAAGTATCTCCCAGTAAAGTAAAATTACCAACCTCTAATATGCTACTTCTTAAAGCTTTCGGGGACCAAACAACTAAAAAAAAAAAAAAAAACAAAAAAACGGAAGTGTAGTTTATGTGTAAAGCTAATCACAAAGACTGTGATCCCTTTTACTTAACACCTGGTAATGTTAATGGCAACAAGAGAAAAAAAGAATAAATTGGCCTTGCTCATAGCAGAGACAAACCTTAGGAAATGCAATTATGATGACTAGAGAGGTCTTAAATCGAATAAATGCTACTGTTTTTTTGAGGCTTTAGATGCATGTCTGAATGCACTTTATATCACTACGAGAACAAATGGCACTTAATTTCTAGTTTTGATTTCACAGCCTTTCATTTACAATCCTTGGGTGTATTTGCACATTCCAACCCTCTGTACATGAAATGTGAACTAGGCTGATAAAGCAAACTGGCACAGAGTGGTGACAAGGCCACTATTTTTGAGCTGGACTGCAGTTAAATGACAAGACAGGCAAAAAAAAAAAAACCAAGGATTCAAAGGTAAAAACAGTCCTTTCACAGTATCATTATTGAATGTCACATCGGGAGTTGATTGACAAATTATAAATCTATCTATCTGCAGAAAATTCAAAAAAATTAATACCTCTACATTTTGTATAAAGGTAGAGAAAATTGGAGATAACGAGAACCAGTTAAAAACATAAAGGCACCCAGACTGCAGAGGGAACAAATTAACCAAAGAAACTACCGTCTACAATAAGTCTCTCAAAGGGAAACATCCTCACATTCAATGTCCTCTGTTATTTATCAGGCATCAGGAAAAAATACCTAAATCATAAATGTAGTAAAGCCTTGAACCAGGTATGGACAGGCCTGTGCCACAGGAGCTGCTCCGCAAACCTGAGCCAGTTTGGCAATGTACAACTATGAATGAACTACATGACCATGCTTGAATGGACAAACATCAGGCACACCGTGAGCTCATCTCATATTCATTTACACTTACAGATCAAATATAAATCACATTGCTGCTAAAAACCAAGACAAATGCTTTCAACTAAAGCAAGATAGCAAGTATCAACATTAACCACAAAATATTTCCACTTAATCCCATTCCAGCATGGCCACACAGTGTGGACGGGTTGTGCAGTTAGATGTGGACAATAAATATATATTAACATCATTATATACAATGTAATGGAGAGGGGCACAGTGGAAATTAGAGAGTTTCTCCATTTTGTCTTATTATGTTGAATGTGTGGCATGACTTAGAGGACCCTGGATCTCTTGCTGGCCAGTGAACCATGCTGAAAGTAAGGGGCAGAAAAAAAAGGCACTGTTAACAGACTATAACAGCAACAAAACAAAAATTATTTCACATAGCTTTGGATACCGTGAACCAAACTTTTCATGACATTCACAGAAGTTAAAACCACATATTAGCACCTGAAGGTTGAGGTTACTTTCGTAGCTCACCTTAGCCTGCTTGTAAAAGTGAGGGGCCAACTCAACCAACCAGGATGACTCCACAGCAGTTACATCACGCATGTAGTATTTTGACGTCTGCACCACTTCATTGAAGACAACCCTGAAGATGAGATAGTGTCAGAGTCTTTAGACAGAAAACCCCAAGTCTACACATCATACATACACAACATTAAATGAACTACACAACAGTGTAGCTGCGTAATGTGTAAGAAGTAAGTACTGACCATTTTGGAGGTTTTTCTCCAAAGAGCACAGAGTTAGGGTGGATGTAAAGCTCGCGGTCGTCTCGTAAAGTCCTAGCAGAGCAAAAGCCAGAGAAAATGAAGTGACTTAAAAGCGCCCTAAATCAGGAATGATCCCTTCACTGTCAAACATCTAAATGAATTGCTAAGAGCTCTCTCACCGGTAAGAACCAGAATGGTGAATGCGGGCTGCATTTGCAAAAAACCCAGCCACTATACACTTCAAGATGACATCAGGATCGCCTGTGCAAAAAGAAAATGTTTGTAAGATTAAGAACAAACAGATGGAAACAAGAGTGGTCACCGGCTACTTTCCAGTTAGAAGGTGTCAATCAAACCAATACGTAACACAAAATCAACACACACACCTTCGCTGGATGTCCGTGGAACCTTAAACTTGTTCATAAGACGCCGGAGCTGCTCTCGTACAGTCACAGCCCGCAACAGACCTTTGTAATTTAGAAAATGTTCCTGGCACCACTGGGAGCTCTTCTGATGCTGCAGGAAGCAAAGGAAAAAGTTGTGTAGAGTTGACTTCATCTATGACTTTTGGCAAGTTTACCACAGCCCCGAGTGTTTACTGCCACTGACTGGGCTATATGCATATGCAGTCAACACACACTATACCTTAATGAATGCCTCATACACATTCAGCATCGTGAGATGGTCTCCCTCAGCAACTGCAAATTTCCTGTGCTCTCGGGCCTGCAGGGTGAGATAGCAAAAATGGGATAATTGTTATGCTGACAGAGCATTTCTGCCAAATATACAACTTGCTTCTTTGGAAAGCCTGTTTTTCACTTACAGCAGCTTTCTTCTGATTGGGTAGCACAAGAAATATATTCTGAATCTGCATCATTGCTGCTATGGTAACAATCTCTTTGGAACAGCCAAAGTTTCCTGACTCTAGGAGCATCTTCGCAAACATCGGGCTCAAAGGAAACTCTGCCATCCGCACACCCATGGGATCAGTCAAACGACCATAATGGTCTAGGCCTGCCAAAACACACATAAATTGTTAAAATCTGGCATGTTTTGCAAGGACACCTTCACATACAGATGCATGCTAAAACACAATTTCAGTCACTTGGTGTGGCAGTTGAAGGACAGAGTGACCGTTCACATTGCTCCTCTGCTTAAAACTTTGTTTCTTACCTCCCAGAGCATATAGCAGTTCCAGAGCCTGAACCATGGTCTGAGCTGGAGGAGGCTGTGAAGTTATAACAGATTTAAAAGCCTGTTAATTCCAACAATCCAATATTTGTTCTAAGAGACAGAATGAAGCAAGAATCTTACGTGTGTTGTCATTACATCTTTAAATGCACAGAAAAAGAGCGCATTAATTTTATGGTTCCTATGCATTTTTCGCCAAAAGCCAGGGGCATTCTCACTAATTAAAATGTAAAGTACAATTCCTTTCACAGTGGGTGAACACATCACAGCCACCCTGTGGATGCAAAGTGAGCTACTCACAGAAAGGAAGCTGAATCGCAGCACGTTGTCAATGCCTAATGCTTTGAGCTGCAGGATGACAGGGGCCAAATTTGTGCGCTGCATCTCTGGCACAGTAGAGGCAGGTAGTTTCTCAAAGTCCTCCTCTAATGAAAGAAGTAGAGGCAATGAGAAACACAGGGAGGAAAAAACAAAGAGCAACAGAATAAAAAGGCAGTAGAAGGTGAAGGGTAAGAGATTATAACAGTTTGGCAAAGATTTTAACACAACATTTTTCCTAATAATATTTAAGCAGTTCCTACACCAGTCTGCACGAATTATTATTCTCCCGCAAAATCACACATACCTGTGTACAGTCTAAAGCATTTGCCAGGTCGGTTTCGACCAGCTCTCCCAGCCCTTTGACTAGCTGAAGCCTTGGAGATGGGTGTGACCACCAGCGATTCAATGGCAGTGCGAGGATTATAGGCTCGCAGCTTCACAAATGCACAGTCAATGACAAACACAATTCCATTTATAGTGATGGAGGTCTCAGCTATGTTAGTGGCCACCACAACCTGGAAGAAACACCAGATAGGAATATGACTATTTTTGTAAAGAACACAGTTTTAATGCTTATTGTTTCCTCAAAACCATATGCACAGTTTTCATCCTGACACATTATATAGTATTAGCATGGTCTTTTTCATGTTAATGCATGCTCACTGTTGTATTTTTCTTTACTGCAAAAGTAATGTTCTAACTTTCCTGAGTTTATCACCATGTGGTATTTAACATCAGTAGAAGCCTTGATAAAAGTCATGGGACTAATCTGCATCACTGCAGGTAACATAATTTAAATTATACATTACAAAACACCTATAGATACAGATACAAATGGTTATGTTTTGGACTGCACAATGTAAACAAAGTCGTCATCTCTACAAATGCACCAAAAAACGGCGCAGCATTTACCTTGCGAACAGAGGAGGGCGCTCTCTCGAAGACCTTCATTTGCTCAGCGTACGGTAGACCAGAGTACATGGGCAGGATCCGCAGGTGTTTCTTCATGCCATATCGTGACAGAGACCTGGCCTGGTCCTGCAAGAAGGACACTACCTTCTCCACTTCTTCCTAAAGGCGCAAATGGAGACAAAAAATAAAGGCTCAACACAAAACAAAATACATTGGAAGTGGTTGTTTACAGGTTTTACCTTGCTGCCAATGGACTAAGACATTAAAGAATATCAGTAAGAATTGGATCTCTAACCTGTCCAGTGAGAAAAGCCAGGACATCTCCATCGTCCTCTGTCTCGTGGATCTTCAGGACTGTCTCCACTGTTGCCTTTACATAGTCTGGAACAGGACTGAGAACAGACAAATAACACTTAAAAACAAAACCAAAAAATGACAAACCATGTCTTCAGAAGGGACTGTGTGTGTTCTTACCTGACAGTGTAGAAGACGTCCACGGGAAAGGTGCGTCCCTCCACTGTCAGAATACCACATGTGTCCTTCGTAGGATCTCCAGACTCATTAAGATTGAAGAAGTCATGGAATTTCTACAAATTAAAGTGGATTTACATTAAAAAAGTAAAATGAAATGCCTTTAACTTAACAACTGACATTTTTAAATGTTTTAAAGCAGCAAGGCATTGACCTCAGTCTGACATTACTACTGCAGTACAAAGAATAATTTGTACGTGGAGATTAAAAAAATCTTTTTAAACCAAAGGAACAGCAGATGTCCGATATGGCATTTCAGCTGACTTGTTCGATGCTCAGCACAGCCAGGACCTGATTGCGTCTTTCGTCAGTGTGTGGCAGTTGTCAGTACAAAGTGACGATCTGACCTCACATCAACTTTCCCAGTGTGTGTCTTTGTTTCTCACTAATCAGACATTATCTGCTCATCTTGATGATTCAGTCACCTTGGCATCCAGAGTGGCAGAGGCTACAACCACCCTCAGGTCTCGACGCTTTTTTTGAATCTATTGAAACGTGACAGTGGCAAAAATAGAAAAAAAAAGTATGTATTATTTTAACGAAGGCATTGAATTTAAACGAAACAAGGTTAAAGTAAAAATTTGAGGTGAAGACAATTCACAGAAAAAAGTAAATAGAATTACCTTCTTTAGTAGACCAATGGCAATGTCTGTATACAGGGTTCTTTCATGGGCTTCATCTAGCATCAACACACTGAGGATGACAGAACAAAAAAATATGGTATAATTGCAACTAGCTGTCACATTTCTGGGTTCTGATGGCTGTGTCCTATGCATCATGTTCCCTTATAAGTCAAACTATCTGGCCTCATCACAGTTGTGTACCTGTATTTTTTCAAAAGAGGATCAGCCATCATCTCCCGCACCAGCATACCATCTGTAAGGAACTGACGGACACGGTGAGAGTTAACAACTGAAAGGGACCAAACAAAGGAAAGATTAAACTCATCAGGTGGCGATTATTTACCTTGATTCTTGTGGCATGGGGATCAGAGCAGTCATCGAATCGGATAGTGTAGCCCACCTCATGTCCCAGTAGGGCCCCTCGCTCCTCTGCAACACGATTAGCTACCTATCAGCAGGAAAGAGGAACAAAACACTGCATGTGTGCTTCGTTGCAAACAGAATTTCTTGTCGTGAAATGACATTGGACAACTCGGACAGAGTTGAATTAGCAATAGGACATCAGTAGGGCTCTTACAGAGATAGCGGCCACACGTCTAGGCTGTGTCACTCCAATCACCTTGCCCTCGGCTGCCCAGCCAGCCTCCAGCAGGTACTGGGAAAAGAATCAAAGTTTATAAAAACATTCCAAAGTGCATAAGATGAGAGACATAAATGTTGCGGAACAGGAGGCAATGCATAAATTACACACTAGCTGATCTGGACTAAACCCTGCCAAAAGAAACTGAAGCTACTAAGATTAGACAAGGTCATGCAAAACCACTTGGGTCTCAGTTGGGCCTTTGGAAATTTGAGTATTTGCCCTTTTCAAATTATACACAACAATCCTACACCCCCAGTTCTCCAGTGTGGGACCAAAACGTTGCATGGACTGAATTCCACTAACTTGAGGTATCTGTGTTGTCTTTCCACATCCTGTCTCACCCACTATGATGACGGTCTGAAAGCTCTCCACCAAGTACAATATGTTGTTTCTGTGCTGCAGAGGAGACAGTGAGACAGAGCTTAGAAACCATTGAAACACAGAGAGACAGAGACACACTGGACAACATTCAACGCACTCATCACTTGGACAAGCGCTTATGGTCCCAGATCAAATCTGTTTGCAGGTGTAAGATGTAAAACCTTGAAAACGGGGAGCTTCTGTCGTTGTTTTTCTATGGAGAGGGCGGTGTGCGGGTTGAAGATGATGGGGGAGCCGGTGGTCTCTGTGTTGAGCTCCCGCTCCTCTGAGATCCCCGGAGCCTCAGACCCTGGAGCAGAGCAGACGGTCAAGGTGGAGGGGAGAGCTTTTATTTACGGCTGGGCTTTATTCACGGTCTGCGTGCAGCGCCGTGGCATGAAATCAAACACCGACAACCGACGGGAGCCGCTCACTAGTGTGGTGTCGCACTTTGAGCCTCGTTCCGTTTCGTTTGAGCAGCTTTTACTTTGATTCCGCAGGGCTCACGCTGTCTGCGAGAATCACAGTCCGACCGACACTGAGCGACTCACGGTACCGGACGTAGTTTAACAAACACAGAGACGGGGGGGAAACCCACCAAATGCCCAGCGAATCGTTTTTCTGCACTTACCCGGCTTCCAAAATTTCATCGTGGAGAGGGGAGCCGCCATCTTGGCTACTACGTCACATTTTTTTTATCTGTCGATGACGTCACGCGCCCTGTCTCTGTTTTCTACAGTGGTTTTATGAATGATGTCAGTGACTCGTTGGTTTCTTCTTCACCAGGTGGCTTAAAAACAGATGTTATTAAATTAATATTTATATAAAAACTACAACAAGTAGGACATAGTAGTACGTAGTAATAAATTAAAGGCTGAATTACATAAAGTTTCAAGGCCGCTATTGACTCAGAAACTCAAATGATAGGTTTTTAACTAGTATCTCATAACCAGTGGTGAAAAGTACATTTACAGGTTCTCAGATCCTCCGGAAATGGTGTTTTAATTGTTGTAAAGTCCAGAATGAAAATTTAATTTTATGCTCCAAGCTTTTAGAACAATTTGCCTGAAGATCTGAATCACAGTGTGTAAGTTTTTAAATGCGAAATTAAAACCTCCCCTAAATCTGTTTAGCTTTTGATTGGAAGATTTTACAGATATTTACTAATCAGTTTATTTAATTGTGTTAAATGTTTCACTGTTACCTTTTTTATCATCCGTTATCTATTTTACATTTACTCTTAATTTTTATTTGACTTTTACATTAGCTTATTTTTAATGCTTCTTTGGTGCATTAGTCTAAAATCGTTTTAAAATGTGTTTTTACATTTTTGATGTTCGACAAAGATGAGAATGATTGACTGACTAGTTAAATAACATTAGGTTAAATTCTACATGTTCTTTTCACCTCATTGTCAACAAATACCGCAAAATGACAAAAATCACTATACTAATCCCACCAACAAGCAGTTTGGGGAATGTTGAAAACTGCAATCAATGCTCACCACACTTTTCTCACTGAAAAAGTAGTGAAAATACTACTTACACAGAAACAAAAGCAATCCTTTACTTTAGACTGGTTTGCTTTAGTTACTCAGGTGTCACTTAAAAAAAAGATTCCTATGTTGGATATATTTGCTACACATTATATTAGAACAACCTTTAAATCACCGTGAGAGAATTTCTCACTATTTAGTTGAGGTGATATCCTATGCTCCCCCTCAATCATATCCTGGATCTGCCTGTCAAATTAACACAAACATTAGTTTGATATCTACCCTTCATTAAACTCCCAGTAAGACAGCAAACATGTCATGACTCAAAAGTGGAAATTCTAAATCTCAGCAACATCATACAACCCCAAACAATTGTAGTCAATTCCTTATAAAACTATCTACGACTTAATTTCTTTTACATTTAAAAACAAAATTAAAACAGATGTAATTTCTTTAAAAATGGAGGCCAAATGAAGCCCATGTTTAATGATTCCGAAAAGATTTGATCAGAAAATACAATCCTTTCAAACACCAGCATATCTAATATAACAGTGTCATTACAATAACATTGCAAGAACCGATTTTAAAGGTTTTTCACTATAAAATACTGAGAAATGTTACATCAAATGAGATATAACAGTACAAATAAATCTGTGTATGTAATACAATGTGGATTTGAGAAGAGACATCGTACAGAATTCACAGACAATTTTAAATTAATTTCAAAACAAGTAAGACTTTAACATGGAAGCTACATGTGAGAAATGAAATAAACTTAAATTATTTCTAGCCTTCTAACACCATTAATAAATGACCTCTAAATATATGAAATCACAAGTCACGGCAGAGCAAAGACCAGGTTTTAGCTTTTATCTGTGAACATTTGCATTTGAACACAACATGCATGCTTCCCTCATTTTTGCTATGAAAATGTATTAGAATAGACATAACTTAGATGGTTAATAGCACTTAGATACTACTGACAGTCTTGGCATTCAGAGATACTGACTGATAAAGTCCTGCAACCAGTATGTGCTCAGATGTTAGTGTAAATTAGTTGAAACCGAATTTTAGCAGCGTGGAAAGTCCCACACTCACAAAATGCAGCCTTAACAATAACCTGTAATGTACGCTTGTCAATCATGACTTTCATATGATCATTTTGTCAGATGTCGATTTCTTTCTCAAGATAAATGGAAGAAAAACACAAACATGTAGTTTTGGAGTGAAATGTCAGAGATTTAACAGTAAAGCCACAGAATTAATCCCTGACCGGAAACTTGGCTTTTTGTTGTGCTAATTATGAGACTTCATTTTTATTGCCACATTCTTATATTTTGAGTGACCAGCTTGTGAGCAGTAAACTGGTATGAAACACACAGGTTATTATTGTTCATGTTATTGTTCATGCTTAACAGATGAAAGACCATATAGTAAGTCGAACAAGAGAATGCATCCTTTAACTGTACTACATGGAAACTGTTCCAACACAAACTGAAACATAACTTATCTCAGTGGAACTATCCGCATTCTGCAGTTGTGTGTGTTTTTAGCAAACACAATGAGTATGAAGTGAGGAAGGAAATATGCTGAGTATAAAGGAGAGTGCATTAAAATGGAACCCTCAAATTAGAGATTTAAATTATGTGAACATGTTCATCATGGTGGTCTTGCAGTATCTTCTCATTTGAACTGATTCCCAAGATGCACTGCACATCAAAAAGTCATACTGTATGTGAGAGCATTCACCTGCCCTCAAGCCATGGAGGTTTTGTGTCTTGAGAATTTGCTTCGACAGAAATGTTCATATTTAGTGTCTTATAGATTCCTCTCAGTCAAAATGTAGAGCTGTGTAAAAGATTATCCACACAACCTGGTAAAGACACGAAAATGAAAGTTTAGATATTATCCATTCACATGCTTCACAAACAAAACTATATCATTTGAGATGTTATGAAAAGACAGGGGGGAAAAAAACATTAAAAAGCATCATTAATTCACTGACCATGGACTAATGTGGCTGAATATAATTTCCTGATTAGCCCCAGAAATACTTAATGTGTTATAGATTATACACTACAACCATTTCTTAAAATAAAACTACATGGACATATTACATGAATTTAGACAACTATAGTATCAGGCTGCAACTTAATAAAAGGGTGTCTGAAAACTTTCTGAATGTATTGTCCTGGTACTGTTATACTTGTGTGCCTTGTGCCAAAACAAATGTGTCAGCAACCAAAGTTTTAAACATGCAACAAATTGTGCTGAAAAGAACAAAAACGAAAAAGAAAGATACAAACATATTACAGATTTGGGGAGAGATCCTGGGGCACATTCAACACAGACATTAGATTCTATAGAGGTAAAATAACTTTGTAAAACAAAGCAAACATCTGTCCTGTTACTGTACATTTCCCTCTGCTGTTGATGCTAGTCACAAATATTAAATGTGTTTAAAATAAATAGAGACTTGTGAGAATGATTTTTAGTAATGGGATCTAAAGCCTTTAGCATGGCAGAGGTTAAATTAGCTCTACACTAAAAGCATTTTTCCACATCCGCAGTAAGGCAGAGGTTAACATGGTATAGGGTGTGAAATTAAAGAGGTCAAGAACCACATTAAAATCAGAAAATGAGGTAAATTGAATGTATAAAATGTCAAAAGGGACTAATCTGTAATTTATTGCAGATAGTCTTTTCCACTGCACACTTACAGTCCACAGTCCACATGGAGAGAAACTGAAATCAGAACCTGTATTCACTATTAGTCTAACAAATGTACCTCATGTTTCAAAAATATAACAAATATGCTAAATATGTACCGACACATAAGAGCCTTACATATGGATATAGAGAAACAGCGGTAATACAAATGTGCCATACTTCCAACCTTTTTCTAATGATCGTTTTACTAAATTCAGCATAATATATAATAAATAGCATCCCCACCAGAAACAGAGCAAAAGATGTCATGAATCCTTCTTTGGTTAGTTCCCATGTGCCACCATATTCTTCTTCATCAATCTGCTGAAAGCTGCTGAAGTACACATAAAGTACGCCAGCATTGATGATGCAGAATCTAACAGAGCAAAGACATGAAGAGGTTAGATGGTCAGCGTTTTCTTTAGGACAATAAGATAAAGCGCAACGAAAGAAATGTGAGGTTGAGACATGCTGTGCAGAATACTTACATGGCTATTCCCAGAAATCCCTTCAACGGAGCTACACCCCAGATAACGCCAAGGATTACTGCTATAATTTGTCGGAGCCAGTAAATTACATCTAAAAACTCATCCTGTAATAAAATAAAACAAAAACTTGAGTCCAAAACACAACATCCTGCTTGTTTTATGCATTTTACTGTAATTCACTCAAGTTCACATTTTTAGTAATGTTTTTTAATGTAAGATTATTTTGGGCATTTGTGAGATAAAAATAACCTCTAGCAATAATGCAGTTACTCAGGACTAGTCTGCCTCTAGTTCCTCAACCAGTTAAAAACAGATAAAGTCTGCAGTCCTTACAAAGTGTCTACAGTAAAATTTGAAGTATGCGTTAGACTGAGGATTGATTTAGGTTAACCTAGATTATCAGTGGTTAGATTGTGGTTATGTGCAGGTTATGGTAAGTAAAACACAAACTGATGACAAAACAACAATATAGGGATGTGTATAAAGTATACATTATATCATATATATATAACAATAAGCAGAAAGTCATGTTAAGAAGAATTTTAGCCGACTGTGAGGTTATGAAAGTACTGAGGTAGTCACGGCCTTAGAATAACGTTGAATTAACTTACTAAAAGCAAAAGCAACATGAAGGAAGATCATGGGGACTTTAGAATGACAGTGAATTTACTGATGCCCTTAATAATGTGAGCATCAAGTAATAAACACCAAAATGTATAAATGTCGTCGACCCAGGATAATTAAGTTAGCCGTGGTGTCCCGTCTGGTGTGTCAGCTAACTCAGCCAAACCCCATTAATCCTTAGCATGAACAATTAGCACAGCCATCTTCATTAACACCCTTGCACAAGCTTAGGTGCATTATGAACACTCCGGAAGCTAGAGAAAGAACAGCTGACTGACCTTCTCTTCCCAAACCGCGTTACTATTGAAGGCTTTGCTCCATGTGGACTGCTTTACACCCCCATTCAGCAGATGACTTTCCTCTTTCCGTTTCAAACTGCTCGTCATTCTTTGCGCTTTCCTTCGGCTGCACACGTCGAAAAGTTAGTGTCTGTGTCTGACGACTCCTCAAGACAGATTTGAGTCTCTAGTGCAGACTAGGGGACGAAGACACGGTGAGATATTCGAAGGTTTTAGAAGAATGCAGGCTCCGCTGATCTGACAGATCTCGGACGCTAAGCGAAAAAGGAACACGGAGCATGCGCAGTACCGTTTGACCCCAGTCACCAACAGCCAATAAAAAAGTGCGACGTTTCTGCGCCGCTATTGCCGGAAATCATGAAACCCACAGCGCCCCCGAGCGGTGGAGTCCTGCCAAAGCTTCCAGCTCCAATAAAGAACAGTTTGCTCCACGTTAACCACCGAGGGAACCAGTGTAAAACTGAGCTGGTGGGCCCTTATTAATTCTCACAGGTTATGTCAGTTTCATTATTTGACGAGGAACCAGACACAAAACATCACTCTACACCTGAAATGATTAGTTGAATAACTTGGAAAAACAGATGTCAACAATGACAACTGATTATTGGGGTCTTTTGTCCCTCTGGTGCTCAAATATGAATATTTGCTGGTTTCCAAGTTTTATTTGATGGTAAACACCACACGTAGAAAGGTGGAAACTATTGGTCTGTAAAAAAGAGAAAAAGGTTTTTCTACACTGTAAATACCAAGCAATCTATCATTTATCAATGAATATTTTTAATATCAATAACAAAATTGTTAGTTGCAATCTTCCAATACATCTATGGAGGATTAATATTCAAATGATTTTCTCTGTGTTCACTTAAATTAATTTAATAAACAGAACTGTACAACATATATTGTTAAAACAATACATATTAAATTAATGGGGTTAAATGTAATGGTATTGCCAGAAAACAAGGAATAAGGACATTTAATCCTTAATTTATAGTTAATTATCTACAAAGAATGTGCAAAAAATTAACAATTTTAAAGTACCTAGAACCAATTGATATGGGGTAAAGGTCGGGACATTTGGGGCTCCTGGGGAGTTTCCCACTTTTCCTGATTGGTAACCCACTTTTTAATATTGTCAAGGCAAGTTGTATAAGGTTTATTACACTGTATTACAATTCACAGTCTAAGTGACCACAAATGATTTTAACATTACAGAAGATATGCTGAATAGTCAGAAAAACACCTGCAATTAGTCAATCTTTAAAATCAACAAAAGTCAGTTAGCATTAGTTTAGTTTAGGGTTGCTGGGGCTGGAGCCATGCATACATGCCCTGACATATTTTGCTGTTCCCATTGCCAGTTTTTGCTCCAAGAATGTTTCCACCTGATTAACTTGGTTATACTGTAAACTATAATGCATATAAAACTCCTATCATTGACACTGTTATAAATGTTTTAATATGTCAGTGCAAATTGTGCTTTTTCAAGCATTTTATTATGCCCTAAAACCTGGTGCGTGCGTTTTGTGACAGTGATTGTTTGGTGAAAGTGTCAAGAAAGCAACAATCTGAGACTCAGGACATTTGTAAGGTGATGAAAGCAACATAAATCTGCAGATAAAATTTACTACTGAAATATTTGCCGCTGTCAGGTATTTAAATTACAAACTGACTCAAGAAGTCACAGGCAAAAAGGTTGGAAATCAGTGTTTTAGAGGCAGGCTATGACATAATTCAAAGATTTTGTATATTGCTATTTGAAGTTTTCCTTGAATAGTAACATTTACTACAATCATGTTTATCAGAGAGTTTTATTTAACTAATGACTAAACAGGTCAAGTTACATTATTTAATCAGTTTTTAAGAATAATTCTAATTATCAACACATTTTCTTCTGAACAGAAATCTTTGGGTCATTCTACCCGCTGTCCAGCAGAGGGCGTCAGTTATGATAATTAGTTTTACTTAGTTCCTGCAGCTTTATCCTCTCATGACTAACGCAGTGACATGAGGTAACCACAACTAAGTGCATTACTTCACTGTTCACGGAGTGATTGCTTGGCCTTTTTAATCAAACGTTCCCTACATTGCCCCAGTCCTAAAACTAATTGGACAAGGCAGCAACACGTTACATAACATTGCATGTAAAATAAAAATAGAATAAAGGTGTGAAATGAAAATTCAAATTAATTATCTTAAAATATGAATAGTAAGACCATAAATCATAACCAATAGACGTTTTGAACTTTAAGACATTAGTATCTGTATTAATCTTAACATAATGTGTGGTCTCATTTGCTATGGAATCCCTGTCTTTAAGTTTTTTTTATATATTTGGCACCGTAACTGTATGTTAGTTTGTCCTTTACGTCTTAAAAATGTCCCACTGAGCAAGAAATAGTTTGTTGAAACGGGGGATGTGTTAACTTAATCCAGGGTATAAATTATCCTAACTATGCAGGAATAATAAACATAATCTGTTGTATATGATGATGATGTTTGCAATGCTCAGTTGCATGTTTACAGTTATTCTGATGCAAGCAGTATATTAAAAGTATGATCTGATATAAATAAGGGGAAGTATACACATGCTGATGTGACTGAGTAGCACATCGAGCATCTTAGTTGAATAACCTGTTGAATCACATTGCACTGTTTTGAATGGTGTTTGCCTAATAAACTGGCAGCAGTGTTTACTATAAGATAATAATATAGCAGTAAGTATATTCTCTACTATCTATGCCTGTATTGTACATGTATATGTATATATCAAAATGGATATGATATTGTAAGGAACACATTCTGGACCTTTCACAGTAATCACACAAACGAAATTACTGTGCACTGATTCCGTTTTCTTTTGCCTTTCGAACTCCTTTCTATGTGCTTTTGCCCTGATGTCTGCGGGGACTGTCAGTGTTTGTAACCTTGTTGATTCAGTGTCAGCGGTTTCCACACCTTTATTATTTTAGTTTATACGGCCATATCTGTTTCATCGCATTACCACATAGCTGACAAACAGAAAACATGGGCAATATTCCACTGTCAGTTCAGGTAAATGTATGTGCAACATATGATGAAGATGACATCTATAAGTAACCTGTAAAAACAGGTAGGTTGATTTGACATATGAAAATAAGTTAAACCTTTTAAACTTAACTTTAACTTATCTGTAAATAGCTGTAGATTTCTGTTGTATGTACTACTGTAAAACTGCTTTAAACCAATAAGAAGATGGCAAGAGATTTGAATTTTGTCCTGTCTATAATGCCTATAGTCTTTCTTGCAGCGTTGTGTTGTTGGGTGAGTGAGCAGCAGCTGGATAATGAGGCCATGAGTGTGTGACGGTGACCACGTGACGAGTCGTACATTCGTTGGCTTATTGTTTTGGTTTGGAGGCTTTTCCTCCGGCGGCGCAGCGGGTTCGTGTGAATGCAGCATGACATTTAAAGTCCACTATCTCTTTAAGAGAAGTCACCTGGGAGGGGGACAGGTGTGAGCTGCCGTATTAGCGCGTTACAGCGGGTCCGCGGACGGTTTCGCCCGTTCGCAGGACCTGAGCACGGAGCCTCGGCCATGCCGGGTCACAGTCCGGGATCGGATGTGTGACTTCTCCTCCGCTCTGTGCGCGCCGGAGCCCGAGCTCTCACGCCAACTCCACCGTCAGTGACGTCTGCGTCACGTGTCCGTCTCTTCCCTCGGTACGTCCGTCGTATTTTTCCTCCCCTCCGCCGCCTGCTTTAACACACTCGAAATAAACAAGCGCAAAAAACGGGGGCCGCTGTCGGGACCGGGTCCGGCTCCAGTGTCACGTTTATCAGCCGCCGATGGACAGAGGGGGCTTCCACCTCTAAGTTACCATCAGTGGAGCCCCGACCTCCCGTCGGTGTCTGGCTCAACTGAGCCCATCATTGTAAACTTTTGGGATCCTGCTCTGCGTCCGCGGAGCCCCGACGAACCGAGGTGAGTGCGGGGTCCGATCTAAAACCACCTTTTCCAAACTTGCGGGCGGCTATTGTGGAGCTCTTACCTTTGCGGGCTGCGCTTTGGCTCAGCAGTGCTGGCCAGCTGCATGTCGCCTGCTTAAAATGGCGACAGCCAACGGGGGGGAGAGAGAGTAGTTCGGGGCTGGGGGGCTTGACGGTTCCTCCACTCTGAATTGGTTCAAATGTTTCCAACATATAATCTAGACAAGCCCATTAAGTTGGGGCTCACTCCGCCTAACTTGAGCGGAAGACGAACACGCATCGTTTTCGGAAACGTTTGACGCCGCTGCGCTTCGGGGACTGACGTTCCCGTCCAGCCGCGTTGGGTTCGTGCACTTTCACTAAACATCGCTCTTCGCTCGCAGTTCTAGTAGCGTCGCTTTCGTGCCACTGGCTGTGAGACATTGACGATTATTTCAAAGTGTAATGTTTTCATGTGCTGAGCAGCCGGCAGAAGTTCCCCATTCTCCAGCCGGAGCTATGAATGAAGAAGTTAGAAATGCCTTCGATCTCTTTAAGACGAATATTGTTGGTGATCGTTGCATTACCAACATTTTATTGCCAATTCGATACTATTGATAATCAATGAGTTTAGTTTAGTGTTTTTGTCAGGAGCTGTAAAAATGAAGGCTGGAAATACAGTCGCCAGAAATTGTAATGACAGCGTTTCTAATGTTTTGGTTTCCTGTATAAACGGGTAATACATTGTGATCTAAAATTAACCAAAGTCACAAATATTAATAAAGACAATATCTCTTAGTGGTGAAATAGAAACAGTAATGATCATTCAGGTCCATCTTGAACATAGCCAATAGGTGATGGTGGATAGAATAATAGCAACACCAGGCTTCTGATGCCACTAAACATCAACTGGAGTCAGTTGTGAGCAAACCTGGAGTTGAATCAATGAACTGAGAATGGAGGTGTGGTTTAAAACTACCTCGACTTTTACATCCACTCAAACAGAGTCAGTGTGCTATTCACAAACAGCATCCGATGATGTGAGCCATGTGTCACAAAAAACTGACCTCAGAAGACGTGTGATCTGGAGCTGCTGATTTACATCTCAATGGAAAGGGTTACAAACTAATCGGAAAGACTTTGGGTTTTTATTAGTCCAGAGTTATTGACTATAAACAGAGATGATTTGGTGACTGTGACTGCTCTCTTCAGAAATGGGTGCCCAGCCAAGATAACTCCTAAGGCAGAATGCAGCATGCTTTAGTGAGGCACAAAAAAAAGATGTAGAGTAAGATTTGAAGGATTGTCAGCCAGCTATATTCAAATTATTAAACAGGAACAGTATCTATGGCAGGACAACATGGAAGGAGCCACTGACCTCAAAAAAATAAATAAATAGCAGAACATCTAAAGTTTGCCAAGGACCAGAGTGAAGCTCTACAACAATCCTGGAAATAATGTCGTGTAGACAGATGAAACGAAGGTAAATGGTTTTTGAAGAACTCAGAGCACTAAATATGCTGTGAAAAGAGAACTAAATACCACCACGAAAATATCACCCTGCTGAGAGTCTCATAATTTTGGGCTACTTTGCTGGACCACTTGTCATTAAGGATGGGAAAATGAATCCTGTCTCCTTCAGGATAAGGTCAGAAGGCCGTCTGCAGCCGAATCTCAGAAGACACTGTATGATGCAGCAGGACGATGACATTAACGACAGCCCTCGAGACTTATTCACACCAGAATATGGCTCTATGGAAAAAGGCTCCATGATTCCTCCTGAATACTGTACAGGTCTAATTTACACCTACAGGATCCTATTTAATGACCAATTTAAGCAGAAAACTAGAATTTTTTTCAAGCAGGGTCATTGCTCTTCCTTGGGACTGTAAACATGGTTTATTTTCTGTTGCTCAGAAGTGTGTAATATGAGTTTACACACTGTTGGTTTGGTTATTTGTCATGTTAGTGTTGTTATGAGTCTGTGTGTGTGGGGCTCTAGAGATTAGAGCAAAGCTCTTCCAGACAGCTAATTTGCGTCTGATGTCCACGTGAGTCCCAAGCATAGACGTGCACCTTAATCCAGCTACTTGTTTAACACAGAAGGTGCACTGTTTACATTAATGTTAAATATTATTGGTGATCAATGGTGGAATAGCAATACGCACAATAGTTATGCAAAGTTTGCGTGAAGGTCTATATGAGGAAGTGTACATTTTTGTTGTTGTTCCTCATCTTGCTATATGTTACTGTGGTATTTAGTTAGTTTCACAGCTGGCACACACGGAGTTACTTTGTATGAAAGGAATAATATTTGACTTATTAAAATTATATTTTGGGCTTGCACTTTTGCTCATTTCACATCTTGTTGTGCTTGCTACTTTTCTTTTCAAGTATCTAGCTGCTGTACTCAAATTCAGGGATTCTTTGTGTGTGAGTCCTTCAGTAGAGTCTTAATAAACTCCGTGACTTTCCTCTCCTCTCTCTGTCAACACATGTAATGACAATTTACTTGCAGATCGTTTCGAAGTATGACCACAAAGGAGAAAAAAAAACTGCTTCTACCGAGGAGCCTTTTCAGTCTTGGGGCGATCAGCGTTATTCACTCACACGTCCAGAGTGAGCAGGTTTGGGTCAGCAGCAGTAGCGGCCTCTTCCTCTGCTTGGCTGGTTAACAGCTTGTGATGTCAGCCATTTTAGGTTGGACAGCACTGAGCATGGTGCTCCGCCATTTTTCTTTCCCTCCCCTCTCAGCAACCCAGTTTTAACGCATGCACTGGCAGTGGCCACAGCAATGCAGCCGGTTACAGCCCACGCAGCCATCCTTTCCCTGACCTGAGAGCAGCCCAAATGGGACTCAGGAGCAGATGGAGTGTCATTGAGGTTTTCTTAATGTTGCCAGTAATGTACAAAGAATTAAAACAAGCAATGTAAAGATATTCAAAAACACAAAACATATAAGCATTGACGGTGGGGAGCCGTGGTTGTCAGCAAAGGTCTAAGCAAATGAAAACCTAGAGGCTGATTGACAGGAGTAGGATAGCTGGAGCCACGTCTGTTTTAGGTGGGAGTAAATTAGGTAAATGGCGAGGTGTTGGTGTTTTGGGACAGAAGAAAACGTGGCGAACCCTGTGGTGTTTGGTACAATGGTCAAAACATTCCCAGAGTTGATGTTTTGGAACAGACTCGTAGATGACGAAGGGTTTGTCTTCTGTTGCAGACCTGATAATTAGCTTGAATACTCTGAGGGACACTGATGCTTCTTCAGTCTTTTTTGTATCCATGTCTGCATTTCTTTCAATGAATACAGGAGCCCTGAACACTTCAGGCTGCTGCAGGCCAAGCACAAGAGCCCCAGAAAGCAGGGAGCAGTGGCTAATGCAGATGACCGGACAGGCGCTGCGTTAACAGGAAGAATCAATAGCGTGCTTTGGCGACGATGACCACACCTAGCTGGGAGACATCAACACCGCGTGAGGAAGGCACTGAAATAGGAGCAGGGCAGGGACTCTCCAAATACCACTCACAGGGGTGTGTGGAACAAACAAGGCCCACCAGAGTCAGGGACACGATGGCATAGGAGGCGCGTGTGCGTAGGTCTGAACAGCCATATGTGTGTGTGTTTACCCACATGCATGTACTTGAGAAATGAGCTAGTGAGCAAAAGAGGAGGGGGGGTAGGAGGTGGTTGCCATGGGGACAGTAACACACCAGTGGCGCTGGCGACCTGTCTCCCTGGGCCAAACTTGCTCAGAGAGGGAGGAGTAGAAGGAACGGTGGGAAGAAGGGAGAGGAGCCGAGGGTGAAGAGACGTTTAGAGGAGGGAGGAGGAGTGAGGGTGAAGAGACGGGAAGAGTGAGGAAAAACGAAGAGTGAGGAAGCAAGGAATGAGCTGCCTGTGTGTATTTTTTGCCCTGGTAAAGAGAACCATTGTTAGACACACAGATTGCAGCGATTCACATGTATTCACCGGTTAGGTGATGAGTAGTTTAGTTAGCATGCAGCTCCTTTGTGCAGCCTAGTTGTAGGATTTCTGGCGTGCGTGAGAGCTATTATTGGCCTGTACTTAGAGAATATAGCCCAGGCCTAGACAAGAGTCAGGCCAGGGGATGAAAGGAGGTCATGCTGGGCTGAGCCACTAATGAGGGGTAGATAATATAGGTTATGAACCAGTAGGACAAAACTATTGTCTTTTTGTGTCACTGGGAGATTTGACTCTAACACAGGCAAAATGGCAGCCTTACTACCTCAGTAAACAAGCCTCACACACAGGCATGCAGGCAGCCTCCCCCGCACGCCACATACACACACAAATGCAAGCACACATGCGCCCCCGCCCACCCCACCCCACCTCCCTTCTCTCTCAATCTCACAGGAAACCCACACATGCAAATGCTGACACATATAACAGACACAAAGCGATTACCACCACGGGGTCCGTCAACCTATATGCAAAATTCAAATTGAAGCTCTTGGCCGATGCACTCATACAAGTGAGTCAACAGAAGTCATCTGATTTAGGCATTGCTGAGACATGAGTTGCCCATTTCAACTCGCCCGATAATAGCTGTGTTTGCATTGCACATTGTTTTGGCCCTCACCTGTTTGAGGCCTGTGGGACTCTGTTGGTTCCTATTCTTACTGAGGTAGAAGTTCTTTCTGCAGACACATTCACACAGTTGGGCTTTGTGGGCGTCACACCTGTGACGAATGCGTTTATTTTATATGTTATGACACCTTATGTATTTACAAGTAGGTTTAATTGGAGTAGTTATTTTGCATAAGCGGCCGAAATAGTGTGAGTATGCGCATTCAGACAGTGACGCTGAACTCCAGGTTATGTCCACTGGCTGAAGAGCTTGGGTTGGAACATTCCAGTCTTTGCAGTGCAGCAGGGAGAGAGAGAGGAGGGAAGGACTGTGTGATTGTAGTTTTGAAGCAAGAAGGGGGCGTTGAAGAGCGGGGGTTGGCAGAGTAGGGCGGGATGGTGTTGGCTGGTTACAGGGGGGTATTAGGGAGGAAAAATTCCTTACTGAAACACCTTAGTGCTTCCTCCACAACACTTAACACCCCTCCTCACCCTAGACCAGCTGCCCATCCCCCACAACCTCTCTCGTCCGCTCTCCCTCTCCTCTCGCTTGCCCACACACACCCAACGGAGCCACGTGATGGATGGCTGAGACTGCCCACCCCATAAGCTTTTGTGTTGGTCATGTGACCAGCCTTCCTTGGCAGAGAGGTGCCCCCTGATGCAGAACTGAATGGCAGGGGAGTAGGAGGGGTGCAAAACAGCCCAAGCCAAGGGCAGTTACTCTCTCTGGGGGGTGCAGGGGGAACAAGGGGCATCACGTTCCCTCCACAGTAGCAAACTTTATTTGCCTGTTAACCCTTTACACTCCGATCCAAAGAAATCACTATTGAACAACAGTAAAATATGCCCATTTGGAGTCCCATTATATTTTAATCTCAGCCTTAATAAAGTGTTTTATCATGGCAAAATGTTTGCTTCAGAAATGCTCAGAATTTAGTACATTTACTGAATATGGCGCTACTTTTGGCGACTGTTGTGACTCAAAGTGAAATTCAATTGCTTGTGTGTGTGTGTGTGTGTGTGAAAGGGCATGTGTCACATCCCAGTCCTGTAAGGGTTAACTGGGTTATGAGCTAATGTACCATGACCTTTCTGTGGTAAAGCCAGCCGCGGGGGGGGTATAAGAGAAATTCAGCGATTACATTTGAACAAGTTATATTTTATTGGATAAGAACATATTTATTGTGTGATGACAGTGACATGGAGTATTGCGCTCTCCTGAGAAAGATGGCAGTAATGCCATCTTTGGCAGGAGTGTGCATAAAGGGTTGTGCTCAATCTGAAACTATTCTGATATTTGCATGGAACGTCTCCCTTTGCTCATGCAAAAGGCAGTTTTAGATTTGGGCTGTCTACCACAAAAGCTGTATATCATTGTCTTTGCATTGGGAGTGGCTGGACTTTTGAGAGGTTTTTAGGGTTTTCCTGTTGAACTTCTGTGAGCTGTTGAACTTTTGCTGCTCCGTGCATGAGGTGTCATGTCAGTGCACAGTGACTGAAAGAGCAATTGCCCTAGAGCTGTCCTCCAATACTGCATCACTACCTTTCTGTCAGAGGGAGCAGAAAAGGGAGGGATTAGAAAACCGCCCCACAGGAAGCTTCGCCATTTTGTATGGAGACGAGGAATTTAAAGGTGAACTTAAAAATTCAAGATTCATTTTCTCATGCAGCTTGGCGTGTTTACCTCTGTACCGTCTGAACGGTTGTTGGGTGAGAGCACTCACCGAAGAACATCTGTTGAATCACCCACTTACACAATTGTCAGATAGACCTATCTTAAGCAACACATTCACAAGTGAGTATTTCTGTGACAGTCTTTGTGAAGGTGTTTAGTGAAGCTACAGAAGCTCTGGATTAAAAAAAAATACAGAATGTGCTCTCTCTGTGGGGGTGTGTCTGAACGAGGGGAAGTGAGACAGAGTTGTGTGGGGGAGGGGAAAGAAGGGGGTAGGACAGGAGCTCTCCCAAAAAGCCTTCAGTGAAGAAGCAGACTGAGCTTGTTTGAATGCCCTTAAGCCAGCCTTAGGTTTCATTGGTCTGGGGAGTTCAGGGACTTGATTGTATTTTTAAAAAGGACCTTACAGGCCTCAGTTAGGCTTTTTGCAGGGCCTTGTTGTCACCTGTGTGTTTTTTTTATTATTTTTATTTTATTTATTTAAATACCTGGAAACATCCAGCTGTGTGCAAGTTTTATCCAGCTGAAAGGATAATGGCTTGTCCTGTCTATCGTAAGATCTCTTATCTTATTTTTTTGTCTGTTTTTCTCCTGTACTTTTCCTTCTTTGTACTTGAACTTCAACATTTATGCTACTAAGAAAACATCTCAGGGCCATTTTATCGTACGATTCACTGCTTGGGCTAACACATGTTTTCATCTCTGATTTCCAGGTTTTTCTTCAATATTGCAGTGACAACCGCAAGAGGACCTATGGACAAGTCCTGCCATCCTCCTTTCATAATGCCTGGTCTATAGTCAACTGGAAGCAACTTAAATTGTCTTTCATACCCTACTCACAGTTATTTGACCAGCCCTCCCCACCCTGTGGTCAAGCCATGGCCAGCAAAAGGAAGTCCACTACTCCTTGCATGATACCTAGCAAGATAATACCTCCTTCAGAGGAGGTTGAACGGGACTCTTCTGTCCTTCATCAGTCCAGGATTTCTGATGGTGGCAGACATGGCCCCTTAGACCCAGGAGAGTCTTCCAAACCAGACACAGGGGATGCTATCAAAGATGGTGGCACATACACCTGTAAGCCTTGTAACTTTGAAACCCATGACCTTAACTTGTTCTTGGATCATGTGTACACCGGGCACCCAGACTTTCGCGCAGACCCCAGCTTTTTTTGTGTGAACTGTGGGGTGTCCGCACCTAAGTTTGAGGGGCTGGCCCTGCACAATGCCAGGATTCACCCCAGCACGTTGAACACCACTTTGCAGCTGAGGAAGAGGGACAAGAGGGTTGTGGTGGAGCAGAATCTGATGACTGGGACAGAGACATGGAAGGATAGTGAAATTTCCATCACCAAAACCCCAATTATGAGGATGCTGAAGGGCAAAACAGAGCCTAAGCGGATAGTTGTGTCTCACCCAGTCTCTGACGAGCCTCACTTGGACTCTCAGTCCATGTCTGCCTCAAGAGAGACGGAGAGAAAAGAGACTGCTGCAGTGACGGTCACCCATGTTCCCACAATAGTCCACAATGGAGCCAACAAGGTCACATTGCCTTCAGCCATCCAGATAGTCAATGGCTCTGGAGCATTACCGATGCTCAAGACCCCCATCACACAGGTAACTGCTTCTTAGTTTGGCTGTTTTGGAAAAGGTTTGTTTTGATTGAAAATCAGAGCAATTAATACAAATGTGTTTATATCTGTTTTCTTACAGGTGGTGTCAGTGGTTCAGAACAGAAGCCTTAATCACTCTGCACCGATCACAGCCTCCTCAAATGTTTCTTCCCCTTCTTCAATTTCCTCCTCTAAAAATCTCCCAAAGGTAATTGTTTTTATTTTTTTGTCCCAGTATTATGATGTTAACTGAATATAAGTTAACCGAGTATACTGAAATATTACTAATCTCCTGCTCTCATTTGCACATTTGTGCTCCTAGGTGATGATTCCTTTGAGCAGCATTCCTACATATAGTGCCTCCATGGACTCCTCTTCCTTTTTAAAGACCTCCTTCAGTAAGTTTCCATACCCCACAAAAGCTGAGCTTTGCTACCTGACTGTGGTCACCAAGTTCCCAGAAGAGCAGATCAAGATATGGTTCACAGCTCAGAGACTTAAGCAAGGCATCAGCTGGTCTCCTGAGGAGATCGAAGAGGCCAGGAGGAAAATGTTCAACACTATAATCCAGACCACACCCTCAAGTTCGCAGAACCAGGCCCAGACTAACCAGAGCCCAGCCCAACACACTATCACAGTCCTGCCTGCGTCACTGGGGGCCGCAGGGATCCCTCATATCCTGCAGGGATCTCTTGTCAGCCAGGGAGGGGTAATTGTCACACAACCTGTAATGACCAATGGTATCCAGGTTAGCAGTGCCCCTGTGGCCCTGGCTGTCACACCTAAACCCCAAGCAGAAGCCCGTCCAATGATGCAGGCACGGCCTGCTGCAGCCCTGGTGGCAGACAAAGGTGTCAGCATGGTGGTAGGGACAGTCGGCAGCAGCAGTACAGGGAGCAACGTCATTAGCAGCAGCGGTAGTAGGAGTGGGGGTGGAGCCACCGGCCACATTATTAGTAGCACTCAGGCTAGTGTCATCAACCTTAGTATTGGAGGCAGTAATTATAGTAATGGTAAGGTGAGCGGTGTCAATGGTAAACACAGCAGTACTAATGGAGACTGCAGTGACAAAAGCAATAGTAATGCTTCCAGCCTTGGAAATGTTAAGACCGATATCAGCAAAGCCAGCAATGGGCAGAATGACAACAGAGTAACTACCGATAGTAAAAACACCTTAGACATCAAACTCATTAGCATTAACAGCAAAGTGGGCAGCGATGGGCAGAAGAGCAAAGATATTAATCTTACCAGCAACAAAAGTATCGCAACCAGCACAAGCACAGATGACGTCGACCTCTCCGCCGATGACTCTCCAGGTATCAAATTGGAGGAGGCATCTTCCCCTGCCTCCAAATCTTCTTCCCCCTCTCCTGCAGCTCCTCCAAGCAACATATCTGGCACCAGGACACCTGTTAATGCATTTCTTGATCCTAGCTTTTACAAGGGCAAGAAGTCTCAGGAGCAGCTCAGTGCTCTGAAGGACAGTTTTCAGGTCAGCCAGTTTCCCGACCAGGAGGAGGTTGACCGCCTCATTTCTCTGACCGGGCTCACAGTACGAGAAGTCCGCAAGTGGTTCAGTGACCGGCGCTACCACTTTCGCAACCTCAAAGGTACACGGACCAGCACTGGTGCACAAAAATCTGTCACAGCAGCTGGAACGGGCGGCAGTTCAAATACACCAGTGAGTGGCTCCAGCAGCACTGCTGACCCTGTCGACCTGTCAGAAAGTGGCAGCAACTCTGGTGTAAAACCTACCCAGCACAGCTCTGCACCCCTGAGTCCAACTGCAACACAGACCCCCACCTCACCAGTCACACCTTCCCGCAGACTTCCCAGACCACCTTCACCGGATTTCACAGCTATCCGCTACAAGGAGAGAGAACCCCACCAGGTGAGCGTCTGCCCCTGGTGTATAATACACCCTGAGCTTAATATTGAGTTTTCTTATTAGACAAAAATGTTTTGGCAATAAATAAAACAGTGTCATTCTTGATCAGCTGTTATACCTAAAGCCTTTTGAAACATGGTCTGAAAGGCTTGAAAGTTGTGGGAAACCTCTGTAACAACTTCATAGAAACCCGGGTGACCAGGGCATCTGACATGTCTTGAAAAAGCAAATCATGTAATTAGTTCCACTCCACTCATGCCCCTGTCCAATTTTGTATTATGTTTAGGTAAAGGCACTAGAGGCCAGCTTTGCCCATGACTCTGACCCATCAGAAGAAGAAGTGGACAAACTCCGGACAGAGACCAAGATGACCAGGAGGGAGATCCATGGTTGGTTTGGCGAGAGGAGGAAGAGAGTGGCAGCTGAGAAAAAGAAGGAGGAGGCAGAGCGAGCAATGAGAGAAGAAGAGGAAGAGATGGAGGTTGAAGGGGAGGAGCGGCAGAGAGAAGAGAGTTCCGGAGAACCGAAAGTGAACCCGATTAAAATAAACCTGAAGATGCTGAAGGTGACAGAGGCCAATGGCAAAGCGGAAGGTGAAGAGTCGGGTAGCCCCAGTTTACAGCCTCAGGCCAGCTGCACACCTGCATCCTCCCCAGTACCCACTCCACCCTGCACCTCAAAACCATCCCAAACCTCCACCCCAACACCCAAATCATCCCACTCTCCAAAACCCACAGCCATTCGAGGTAAAAAGACACCAGAACAGCTTCACCTGCTCAAACAAGTCTATGCCCGGACCCAGTGGCCCAGCGCTGCGCAGTACGATGAACTCATCTCAGCCACTGGACTCCCCAGACCTGAAGTGGTGCGCTGGTTTGGGGACAGCCGTTATGTGCAGAAGAATGGCCAACTGAAGTGGCTGGAGGCGTATCAGAGCATGGCTCTGGAAGAGGACCTGCAGAAGGGAAACACTCAGATCCTCCAGGACCACCTCGATGTCCACGGCAGGCTAGAGGACTCACAGGTATCAACAGCAGCAAGTAGAGTTAACAGTTTGGTTTAAGCACGGAAACCTTAGAGGCAACCGTTTAATCTGTTCTGATATGATTCAGCTTATGTTGAGCCATTTTTTGCTCTTCACGATATGTGTAGGAGATGTGGTCATTCATCTTTTGACACAGAACCGAACTTTAACATTTGGGACATGCGCACTCTTAACAGCTTCCAAACTACTTAGGATGTTTTTATGTTGTTTGAAAGTACATATGTTGGTCGCTCACGTGCAGATGGAGGTAGCCACAGAAGTTATACAACCACAAAACTTTGCTTTATTTATTATTATTAATTACATGTAGTTCTGAAGATGGAGCAGCAGCATGCTCCATAATTAATTTCAGTATTTTATATAATTGAAATTGATTAATATTTTTGTTGTTTTTTTGAATGCACCAAATAATTTATCTCCAATAATTTCTTGAAACTACACAATTTTTAAGTAGTTTAAAAGGAAAGGTAAGGTAATTAGCAGTTTGGGAACCTTGAAAGTTGCTTTGATTCAGTTTCCTCAGGACTTAGAGTTCCATAAATATTCTTGATTGCAAATGTTATGGTTCATTTTGATTAAAAAAACAACAACTCTTTTTGCTATTTAGTACTGCCAGTCTTATCTTCATCTTGGGCCGTGTGTGCAAAAAATGGTTTGTCTTCATTTTTTTGTCATTATGTTAATAATGGTGCCTCACACTTGCCTCACACAATCAGACAGTTTAGCAAGCTATGAAAATGTTAATTCCATTTATTTATTTATTTATTTAATAACTAAGTCAGATGATGGTCCAGGACATAGCAAAAAAGTGTTTATCACTTTTACTATTGAAAATTGACATTGTCTATTCCTTTAAGTGACTACATTTAGGCTCTGATTATTAAAATGAGCACTTGAATCCAAAATCCATTCAAATTTGTGATTAAAATAGAATGGTTCCATGATATCTGAAATAATACAGAATATTCTTCTTTTCTTCATTCTGATTATTCTCAGTTACAGGAGCTGGTACAGGCCAGTGGTTTAACAGCGGACTTGGTGCAACATTGGTTCTCCAGTAAGGCGTCATTGCCCCGGACAGAACAAACTGTTGCTGCTCGTGGGGCAGGACCGAGGCCTGTTGCACCATCCGTGGCAGCTGAGCCACGAACAACGGGACCTTCCCTGCTGGAGCCACAGCCGGGAGGAGGAATGGAGGTTAAAATGGAGCAGTCGGTGTGTGGTGACCTAACGGAAGCAGAGGAAGTCAAAACTGGCAAGACTGTGAATCCTACTGAAGGTAGTTTGCATGTCTAGTCCTCAGTGTAATACAAAAAATCAGAGGGTCATTACACATTCTGACCCAACTAGGGCTGAAAAATGTTATTTTCATAATGATTTTACCTGAAGCTATGTAAACTGAGAAATTGTGAAATCCATGTTTTCACAGACACGTAAGATAAAGTCTCCAGTATTGTTTTGTCTCAACAGTCAGGAACAACAGAGAACTAAATTGTGAATAGGGATGAATCATAACATGTCACAACATGCTTCATTACTCATAATTATGATCATTGTCTGTGTGTTCCACTTATACTGTCTTTCATCTGAGACGTGAATTTGTTGTTTATGACAAGTACATTGTTTCTAATTATAAATTTATACATCTTTTCTAGAGTGTGATGTCAGAATAATGGATTTAATAAATACATTTTCGTAATTACGACAGGAACTGACTGAAGAGGCTTTCGGTCTCAGGATGGAGTCAACGATACAGGTGGTCTTTGGGTTGGGATTGTTGAGTAAGATGGCAGATGTGGTTGTAACAGGATCACTGGATGGAAATGGACCTTGAAACATCCCCACCCATCCCTCTCTTTTTCTTACTCACACCCCAGAGGTATGTATGGCCTCCCGCCACTACAGGAGATGGACGGAGCCACTAAACCACGCCCCCACACCTCCACTCCCAGTTCCAATCCATTCCACCCACTCACTCCTCCTCCTGTTTAGCCAACCTGCCAATACACACATACACCCGGAAATCCTCGCCGATATCCTTCCATTCACAATTTTCCCATCAGAACTACGTTCCTGACTTGTAGAAGTTTGTTCTGGCTAAATGCTTGGATTGGGGAGAGGAGGACTGATAAGAACAAAGGGAGAAGGGGGGAAAACGGGTGAAGCGTGGTCGGGATTGACACCTCAGCAGATGTTGGTCAGTGTGGGAGTTTAGTTTGGACAGTTATTGACCAAGTCAACCATCAGAGGATGATCCACGGAGCGTTAAAAGACTGTCCATAGATTGTTCAAGGGTACGAGAAACTGCACAGCTCTTTACTACAGGGTGCTTGCCCAGGCCTTAAAGTGTGTCAGATGAACTTTCTTTTTCCATTGTGTCATTTTCATGCAAATTTGTCTTGCACTCACAGTTGTGCTTACAGCTCTCTTTGAACGTGCCAGCCAGGCTGCTAAAACACAGCACTGACGTTTATGTCTCGATTATTTCTGGACATTTTTTCGTTCTAACTTTTCATTTTCATCTGTACAAAACCTTTGGGTATATGTGGGACATTCAATTGTTCAGTTTGAAAAATGTCTGAATTACGTCACCCAAAGAAGGCAAGCACCCTGTTGTTCAAAAAAAAAAAAAGCGACACTTTCACTATATGGAATCTGGTTTGTGTTGTAGCATCAAGTGCTTCTTTACGTCATCGACGTGTACGTACATTTGTTTTTATGGAACTTTCTTAGGACATACATTTGACTGTAAAAGAACTGTGAACCTTTACCAGAGTTCCATACTTAGGCTTGATGTATAATTTTTACAGATTGTATTTGCAGAATAAAAAAGAATGTAATTAATTTTTGACTGTGTCACAGACAATCATTTTCATAGAGAACTACACAAATAGAGAAAAGTCAGTTTAAAGGACTTGTCTTATTAGATCAATAACTCACGGATGGACAGATGAAGCATGCTGTTGTTCAAAAAAGGTGGGACTGATGAAATGTTTGCTACCCTTGCAAAAAACAAATATAAAGCCACAATATTTTGACATCATTTGTAATTAACAAATTAAAAATTAGTTTGATTTTAAAAACAAATGAAAGTAGTCCAGACAGATTTATTAGAAAATATAATTACACTGCAGCAATATTTCACACCGTTTACTGTAATTAGACTTACACTTACATATGTTTAAATTAAAGAAAAGTCAGATTATTTTAGCCTTTTATTGTATGTAATATAATAATTAAATTATTTTCACTCAACTCAATAGATTAAAAAAAATTAATTGATACATAGAATACTTGTTTGACTGATTATGCAAAAACAACCCAACAAATCATTGTAGCACTGCAACAGTGTAGTCAGCATGTCGTGGCTCTGCTGTTAAAACAGTAACAGTGCAGTTCTCTCCCCAAAGTACAATATCGAAGCTGTACTCCAAGTCGTAGCTTGTATGAAAGTTAATGATACCAGCTAACTATTGCTGCATGTAACAACTGTATTTACACCTCTCATCTACATTAGTACATAAACACAAAAAGAAAAGAAGCATAATATAAAGTAGTAAGTATTTTATTGACTTTTCAGGCTTGAATATTTTTCATATGAAAGGCAAAATTAAAATGGATACTTTTCCTCTCCATAGTTTAGGCACATTACAGAAAGGCCGTTTTAAATGAGACGTTCAGTAACAAAACAGAAGAGTTGGGGGGGAGCAAAGACATACGGGATACACCCACACAAGTGTCCAACCTCTTAACAGTAGGTTTGCCATCATTCCAGGTGCAACAAACCAAGGAGGGCAAGGATCACGTCTCTTAAAAATGGTCTTATATGCTCACGTGGTGCAGAGAGGTCTGTCTAGTCAAAATAAAGGACAGCACCTGCGTCGGTGTACCATGGCTGTACAGATGCTCTACGCCCAGCAGAGAAGATGAATGAGGGGGCTTTATTGTCATGTGTACACAGATGGAGGCACCTAGACATTAGCAGACATGTCAGCAAATAGAAATGCAGCATTGGAGGGATAGCTCTCCACAAAGACCATTCGTTGACCGCTGGAGGGAAAATAAACTACATGGAGGAGCTCTGGAATTAATAATGGGGTGCCAACACACACACACACACACACAAACACACAAAATCAGTTTTACAGTGAGACCTAAGTATTCACTCCTGTCCCTGCTTTTACCGTAAATTATACCATATGGCTTAGGTGTCTCAGTGGTCAAGCACTGAGGGAGAATACTGAGTTAGCATCATATTATCATCACATACAAGCAGAGAAAACACTGCTTGATACGAACCTGGAAAAATATCACCACCAGTTATATTCAAGCACAGTCTGGGCTCACTAAAGGCTCAGACCTCTATCCACAGGCCCCTTTGTCATCCATCGGCCTCAGAAACAAAGCTGTACTTCAGGCACAGCCTGCTCTCACACCAAACACAGGAAATGAAAACTCCCTGCACATTTAGGGGTATGAACAGTTACTTCCATGAAATCCTGATTGCCAAGATAGACAAATACTTGAGTGAATAAAAATCGTGATTTAAAGTTAGTAATGATGACTTGTAAAGTCTAGCATTTAACATTCACCATGTGCTGCTGGACAATCGTTAACAGTCCATTTCTGCAAATTTCATAAAACTTCATGGGCACTGGAGATTCAACTGTTTTTTCATAGTAGTGTAACTTAAAATCCTCGGGTTTCTGGAAAGCAGCTGAGCACTGTGGCACTCAACACAACATCACAGCCGCAGAAACACCAAGGTCCCTTATTTGTGTTTCAGCATAAAAAGAATATGTCATGATTCTTTGTGCCTTTCAGTGGCCATCTCACTTGTCGGGCAACAATACTGTCCCCCCCGGTTTTGTACATACATCAACAAATTAAGTCTAAAATGAAGTAAAACCTATTTTAAAGACATTTATCGGGACTAAACCATACTCAACTAAATTACTGAATTAAAAGACTGATATATCCACTGGAGTCACAGCTCTGCACCAGTTACAGTAGTAGCTATTGTGAACAAATTGAGACATAATAAAGGGGCCATTATTTCAATAAATATATTCACATTTCCAAAACATTGCCTTATAAAAACCTGGGAACATAGGGCTGCACAGTTTACAATCTCCAGCTCAAATTTCCACAATTCAATGTATTAATACAGACCAATTTGAAATATTTGCAATGTTGAATGGCAATGTGAATATGTATATTTGTTCCTCAAACCACTTTGCATCATACGGCAGAGTTTAACAGTATGTAACCTTGTAGCCCTATGAATGATTCGATTGACAAGACGACTGTTCTGCCATTAAACACGGGCAGAGGACACAAGAGAAAACTGAAATGAAAGTCAAATGAAAGTTTTGAACATGGTTCTCTCTCACACTCACAGTACAAACCTGTTTGAATCAACATAGTTCTGCTATAATCAGACTCAGTGAAGCAGACAGATGTTGACAGATGTGTTAGACTGTAGAGGAAAATGGAATGATGTGCAGTTTTCTTGGAATGTAAGTCAGAATGTAAGTTAGCCTTTTCTCCCAAAGTTTCTGACATAAACAGTATGACTTCTTCCTGGTGCCTTCAAAAACAAACACAGAAAAAAAAAAAAAAAAAGAAAAAGACATATCCCTCCTGGATTAGGGTGTTAGACTGAAGGCGCATCATTTCCTCCAAAAAGCAGAGAATAGACAGTCATTAAAAATAGCAGTAGAGAGCCCTCGTGTTTTACACATATACAATAAAAAATGAAAAGTCACATTATGAATGTTTGAAGGTTTAAATAATTATAATCATTAAAAACATGGAGAGGAGCTCTTTGAGAGCAGGTCAGCTGCTGCTGTTTTCTCACCAACAGCACAGCAGGAATAAATATATATATTCATATATGCCAAACAGAGAGGAGCAAGGAAACTTAACCAGGAAACAGTTTCAAACTGATACCTTTCAGAGCTATCTTTCCCTCCTCTAAGCAGCTGTTGTGCACACCTAAAACACGAGAATGTGACCCGCCCTGCAAAGACCAGTCCAGAGCTGGAACTTTTTCAGCCATGTGTTTGTTCTCAACTGAATGTCCGTTTCTTCTTCCTGTCCACGGTGGTCAGCTTCCTGTTGCCCCCACATACATCCCAGTCCTTCCTTCAGGTCAGGCGAGTGGTGGGCGGCACAGAGAGGAGAAAGAGGGAGGCGGGTAGTAGTTGAAGAATGGAGGGAGGGAAAGCTGCCTGAAATGTAGGCCAAAGCGGTGGTGGGCGTTTCCATGGAAACAGTGTTCACAGCAGTTTGTGACATCATCAGTACAGGGAGAGGCGACGGGGTGAGGAGGGGCTCAGGGGGTGCAACAGAAATGCATCCTGATTGGCTTGTACTTAGACACGGTTCTCTCCACCCACACGGGTCCTCCGCAAGATCCTGAGGTGAAGACAAAGACAGGAGGAGGTCTGGAACCTTCTACAGCTTAAAAACTCACTGCGCAGGCCCAAAAAAACACCTCGAGAACAACAAAATGCAAACACTTACCTTCTGCTCTGTGCGTCCATGTGGTCCAACAATGGCTCCTGGGCCACCCTGAAGTCATCGACAGGGGACTGGTAGCGAGACTCAAAGGAGCCTTCTCTTCCCCTATAGGCCATGGCCTGGGCAGGTGATTGAGGCAGAGAAGATATGGAGGAGGAAGCTGAGGACATCAAGCTCAAATCCCCTAAACGTTCCCGCCCTGTTTGCACAGAAGCTGACACTGACGTGGCCCCACCAGCAGGGAATGGGCTCAGAACCTCTCCATTTTCATCCTGACAGGAGAGGCACAGTGATGATTAAGGCACCAAAAAAAATCAACTCCAGGCATTTTTAGCATTCATAGTTTTAAAGTTGATTCTACTGTCATTATGATTTCCTATAGAAGCATAAAAAGAATAGTTTTCCATTTTGGGAAATATTCACTTGCATGCCAGGAGTTGGATGAAAGTGAAATTTCATTTATCCATACAGATTTCTGCTTGCTCTTAGTTGGACAAATGGCCCATGTCCACAATGCAAGTATGCATATGACGAAAAGAACATGAGGCATTTTTTAAAGATTTTAGACTATTTAAAAAAATTTTAGATGTTTTTTTTAATAATTTTTTTAAAAAACAACAGAGGTCAAAAGGCATAGACAAACATGCTAATCCATGTTGCAGATTGGCAGATGTCAACAGCGAGTGGAGAAGATACATTGTTGTTCTTCGTATCGCTATAGGCATTGTTAAAAATATGACTAATTTTGAAAATGTGCAAAGCTATGCTTTAATGAGAACATTGTTGTTGAAATAAACAGTCCATATATTGGCAGTGTCTGCGCCTGGTGCATGCACTGAGAGTACTCTCACATTACATGGAAAAAACCTTTTTGGTTAGACTTACACACAATGTGGAGAAAATTTGCATAAAAGTACGAAATAGTTCTTAGACAGAATTTTAGAGAAAAAAAGTATTTGTTAATAATGAAGGCAACACAGACCAGTTTAAGGAAAGGCCGAAAGAACAGTTCCTCACCCTGCCACTGATGATATCCATATGAATTAAAAGAGAAGTCAACTCCAGATCCTCATTGTAGCTGTTCTTTAGCGGCACTGACCGGTAGCCTGGTAAATCCAAAGAGACAAAGACAAAAGACATTTATCACAGCACGGAGAAGCAACACAGGCTCAGGTCATTACAGAGAGTGAGTCTTTCTTGTGTGTACCTGTCTTTAGGCCATGAATGGGGAATGTGGCCTGCGCCAGGAAATTTTGGTCATTGAACATGTCAATCTCATACACCACAAAGCGCAGAAAGGCAAAAGCAGAGTTGCTCACTGTGAACGGGAATGGTTTTCTGGGCCACGTGGGGTTCAGACCATTATCAGCTGCAGAGACATTTTTTTACAAGTTAGAAATGGGAAATGTACAACATGAAGCCACCGCTGCTGTTAGCACAACAGGGAGTAATTATTACAGTCGAAGAGCAGATTTAAACAGTGCCGCTTCTTTGATTAAAGCACACTGTATGAACTATGTTCGGAATATGCAATATTTTCCATCTTTATTCCCACATATTGTTGTTTGCACAACTTCCTGTTTTTATAGGACAAGGCAGGAAATTACTCAAGAGTAACTGCCCATTTCTTCAGTTCTGATAGAGAACTGCTTTAGTGGAACCCATGGTTAAAATTAGAGGAGCGCTCACCTTCGGAGTCTGTTTTTAGCTTGGCATTGTCATACTCAGCCCCACACACCTCGATTTCTATCACAGGAGAAACTATGCCACGTCCATGCTTGGGCAGGTGTCGTGCACCAAGGACCTTCACAAGAGAAAAAGAGGAAACAAGTTCATGGCTCAATGTTCTCAATTCACTTGTTTATCTTTAGAACACTGTACAAAGGTCTCTACTAGGATGTGGACTTGGAGAATGACATCTGTACAGTTTTTTCAAAATGAATACTCATTTAATAACGTTTGTTTCACGTGTATTTCGTGTTATGACTTCAAGAAGAAGCACAGATTTTATTGCAAATAGCCTTGATGAGTTTTGTAACACAGGTACTGCTGCAGTTCCAGCTGCTGACCTGTTGATTAACTACAGCATCTCTTTACCACAGTATGTTTGCATCAAACCTCTCACTCGGCTCCTCTTTGAGCTGGATGGAGAGGTAGGCCTCACATTTGGAGAACTAATGCAGAAATGTACTGGTTGTGCAAACACGTTCACTCTACTGTACCTCTATCTCTAGAGTGACTTGTTCAACACCTCGTAGTGTATTTTTTTCAAATGGATCAAAGCTGTCGTCCCTCATGATGGGCGGCTGAAGAACGTAGCCACTTCTTCCATTCAGCATGAACAGGGCCTGGTTCATCTGCATGGGCTTGTCTACATGTGTGACAAAGATGAGGAAGGTTTTATAAAAATGTGGCTAGTGGGCATATGAAAGCATTTATCCACACTGATAATCTTTTCGGACAAGAACGTGGATACCTGCTGTCTGGAAGTTAAGCGCTACCAGCTGGGACCCACAGAGCCACATGGGCAGTGGGTCATAGTTAGAGGAGTCTAGTCTCTGGCCTCTCGGGTAGATCCTGGACAGCTGTAGACGATTGTACTGCAGGAACTTCTTTCCCTTGATCTTGTTGACGTATTTCTCCGCCTTAGTCTCAGGGAAGGAGGACATGTCCCTGAAACAGGCTCGCTCTGTACCAATCTCTACAGGAGGCAAAGAGAGAAGACACAGGTGATCTACAGTATGTGTATTGGTATTGGACATACGACTATTGTAATCTGTTGCAGATATGAAATCTGTCACAATTCTGCTCCAGTGTGTGTTTTATTTGTATCTTTGCAGTTTCGTGAGTGTTTGCAAGTCTTACTTTCTTCATCAAATGGCACAGGCCTACAGTAGATGACCAGCTCGGATAGTTCCAGTGCAATCTTCTTTCTTCTCTCCATTATCTTCCCCTCTTCCAGCTAAATGAAGAAAAACTTACTGCAGATACAGCTGCACTGACAACATGCGTCACTTCTCATTTGCGTAGCAAGAGAACTACTCTTCCCTCATCCACCTCTGCTCACTTGGTTGAATAAAACAAAACAGCTTCCATGTGTGAATGTGCAGAGTGTCATTAATCATAAACATCCCACCGCTCAATCAGTTCTTCCTAAATGCAAGTTATGGCTATTGCAAACTACATTTATGACTTTCATCCACAATGTGGCTTGAGCATCATACAAGTCTTTGCCTACATTTCCTGTCAGCTATGAAAGAATTACCTTGGCTTCTGAAGTCATGGTGACCTCTCGGATCTTGCTGACCCATTCCTTGAGTTCTTCTAGGCTGCTGGCAGAAATGTCGAGGACTGGGCCTGCCCGCATAGAGGTAGTTGGTACCAAGGAGAAGACATGGGATCTGCTCCCCTTCCCTTCTGGACGCACGACTGAAGAGAAGACAAAGATAAGGGGTTTAAAATTGAACGTATTTAAATGATTGGTTAGAAATAACTCATTACTTGTATTAACAAATAATCCATCAATCTTTTGGACTGTTCAATGTCAGAATAAGATAAAAATGCCCATAGCAGATTTACTGCCATGCAGGTGTGAAACGTATAGTAAATTCTCACATTTAAAAAAAAAAAAACACTGTCAAATCAAATTTTTCAAGCAAAAAATGTCAAACTTTTTAAAACACCTGAATGACTGCATTGACTCTGAGAAGCTTAGTACAGTTGCTCAACAGGTGTGATTGTGACTATGACCACGTTAAGGATGCCTTTGAGCAACCTCTAGATGGAGCCAAAGAACCATCTAAGGCACAAAAAGGCTCAGGTACCAACATTGTTCAGAGGGCAGGAACTGCATGGCAGCATGTGCCAACTCTAAAGGGTGTGTATTGACTGGACTTTAGGATATCAATAAAATAGCAAATACACAGCTATTACAAAACTTTGAGTAATAATAAAACCAAATAGTGAAGAATAAATAATAGAGAGGCTGAAACTGATAACATCCACAAAACAAGGTTTCCCTGCGGCAAGATGAGTGCTTGCTCTGCAGCACAGAGTCAAACAGGAAGTCGAGGGGCCACTCACCAATCTGACAGGAAGAAACGTCCACACTTCCTCTAAGCAGATCTCCCAGGGGGCTGTTTTCTGTCATCTCCTGCTTGGCAGGAAAGAAAAAGAAAGATTAGGAAAGAAGTCATCTTTGAAGTTATAATTCTCATTACATATGCGTCTTTGTGACAGTGGATAACTTAGGCCCATCCTCCCTGCAAAGGAGGCAAGTGCTCTCATTTCACACTAAATGTACGAAAGTGCAGTGGTAGCCAGTTTTTGGCTTAGATCAACACCGTTCTGTCAGGCTCCGCTGCTGATGGACTGATCTCCTCCACGTAGTTGGCAGGAAACCACAGCTGCTTCTTCCCTCCACAGTCACCTTTCCACCTGGAAGACACAGAGCTGTTATTAGGAGTCCTGAGCAAAGGGGGGATGTGGACTTGTAAAAATTGCTGTGATTAAATTGACCCCAACATTGAAATTATTAAAAAAAATACAAAAACCATTAAACATCACTTTAACAATTTCATGGGTTCATGAATGTATTATTCATCTTTATAACATTCTTTGATTCTGTTTGTTGACGATAATGACCAACGTAGACAGATAATTAACAACTACTTCCTGAATGGTTGTTATGCTCGTCACTTACCATCCTCCTTCCTGTTTGTCAACATTAGAGATTATGGCATTCTTTGTGAAGGAGAGCTCGTCGTCTCTCTGGGCTTTATACTCATACATGGCTTTCACAGTGCACTGCAAAGGGCAAAGCAGAATTGTTCGTGACACACCTCTCAACACTATGCACAGATGCTAAAGGTGGAATTTGATTATACATGAGCCTGTGGAAACTCACCTTTAAAGTGGGCATTTGGTTTGCCTCCACATAAAAGCCTGGATTCCTACCCTCATAAAGTGACCCATAGTCTGGCTCCTATTGGACAATAGACAGTGTGTTAAAATGCCTTTTTGTGGAAAGGGTAGGATTCATAATTTCCACCAAATGTGATTTTGTAGTTTGGTACTCACAGCAGTGCCTATCTTCTCCAGTGTGTCCTCATTGATGGGATAACGCAGCTTCATTTTGCGATAAAGGGGATGCTTCTCATAGTAGCTGATGAGATCTACTAAACTGTCAAACTCAGAGGTACCCAGCACCACAGTTTGACCCTCTTGCTGCACCCGACAGTGCTTTATTTTACCCTCAGCCCTGTGATGACACCAAAGATTCAATATCAATTGCCATGAAGTTATTTGATACTGCTAAGAAATACAACTGATAAATGTAGACCCTTGGAAGTGGAAGTTGGAAATAAATCACTTAGAATATGCTTACCTGAAGGAAATGGCAAAAGAGTTGGGTTCTGCTCTCTTCCTTACTAGGAAAGCCCCATCACGAGGTACCCTCATCAGCATGTTCTCAGCATGACTCCTGGAGAGGTTTGCATGGTACCACCTGGGGCAAACAACCAAACACTGACATCAGGAGGGGTTGCAGACACTGTTACTCCAGTAGCATGTCTTTGTTCTTTGTAGTTGAAGGCACCAGCAACTAGTCTACACTTTCAAGGATGAAAAGCAATAATCCCATCCCAGTTTTTGGATGGGATGAGCACATCCTCTGTGTATATGCAGTTTAACACTCACTCTTTGCTTTCGTGGGCATTGGTCTGAGGCACTGGTTCAGTTAGCTTCATCTCAAACTCATTGCAGCGCAGCGCCACCTGCTGGTAATGGGTGATTAGGGCAAACAGTGTGTCAAACACCAGGTTGTCCGTCAGGTAGAACTTGGGGCTCCCTGCTTCCTGACGAGAGTGGATACGACAATGCTGCACCCGGCCAGAACGCCTGATACAGTGATGTTTGAGGAGAAACAAAGAAAGAAAACACCTTAAAATTTACACAGTCAATCTTTCAGTTTTAGTTTTACCATCTTCAAAAGGAGCCATAAGTTACAAGTAAACAACAATTAATACAATCTAGGTGTGCTGATCAAGCAGGTTCATTGGGCCAATGGTGATGCAGTTACAAGTACTGCATTTACACATTGCAAGAATTAAACTCAACAGTCACAGACAATGCTCAAAACACCATTAAACAGCCTTTGGTCTGTCACCCATGCCTGGCCCGGAAGATGGTTTCAAAGTAAGGCTGGAAAATTACATATAGTCTTGCCCTATTTATAGCACATTACTTCCAAAGAAATGCTGACACTGTGTAAAGTGTGTAATAATGATGAATAAAAAAATAATGTTCACCAGAAAGACAATGTGTAGTCTCCCACAAAGGTTTCACTCTCTCTAACCAGGAAGGAGCCATCAGGAGCTCCGGTCTCTAGGCAATACTCGGACAGGAGCCTCTCAGCAATCTGCCGTCCATCTCGTCCTGCACCCAGTTTTCCATGAAACCATTTCTCTGTCACATGCTGGTCCATACCATTGGACACCTGAGGGATTAGAAAAGAAAGACAGATGCTTTTTAACTCATTGAACATAATTGTCTCATCATATGCACAAATAACTCTTAAAAGGCATTATAAAAATACTGTATTGTTTATTTTGTTTATTAATGTTATATAATGTTATAAAATGCAATTTTCAGTGCTACACTGATGTTGTTACAATTTATGTTAAATGAAACTAAGGACTACTAATACTAGTCTGTATGTTAAGAAACCATGAATCAGGCCTACTGACCTCTCTATGCTCCTCCTCATCATCATTACCCTGATTACTGGAGGTCTCTTCAGAATAGTAGATCTTACTGCTGGTTAGGACAAAGAAATGAGGGTACCACTCCTGAAAGATGAGAAAAAGGATGACAGGGAGAAAGACGGTTAAATCAGGACTGAATTACATTACATATTTAGAGGATCCATTTGCTGACTAAAAATGTTGCCAAATTAACCACAAAAAGCATCTTGTTAACAGGAACTCAGCAGACTAAAAATAACAAGATGTCATGAAATGTTAACCAGAAAAAGACTAGTGAGTCACAAGATCTTGATAAAGCTAAGACTTGCCTTGGAAATTACTTCCCAGAAATTGAAAATAAAGCTTACCATCTGACACTATTCAGAATCCACTGAACAAAGTGAACATGCTTACATGGTTAATGGGGTCTTCCAAGTACAGGATGCCATTTTTGATAGAGTTGCTGATATCATTCTCTGAGTAGGGAGTGGAGGTAGACACTTCTTCATAGGCACTCCCTTCGGCAAGCTTCTTATGCTGCAGATGAAGCAGGAGGAGAAATGCGGACATACAATACTTACACCCCAGAACACTGTATACAAACGATTATTTCATTATTTTTCTGGCACGAACAATTGACCCTAAAAAATGTTTAAATGATTTTTCATGATTCCAAACCTTGATGAGGATCTTCTTCTTGAGCTGGTTAGGTGAGGGTAGGCCATCTGCTGCAATATCCACTGCCTTGGTCAGCAGCATATCTCCAAATACTTTCTTAAAGTGAGTAGCCATATTCCTTTGCTGTACAATACTACAGTGATCCTCAATGGACAGGATAATAGGATATCTGGAGAAAGGACCGCAGAAAACAGATTCTTTATCTTAGGTATGATCTTTTTTCTTAGCACTACAGTGATGTCACTGCATTCTGTCTACATTTTCTGTTTGCTATTTGTGTGTGAGTGTGCCGTCTCTTTCTTTGTCATCTCTTATCCTTTTGTAATCTCTTCGCTGCCGACAACTGTAAAAAAAACCGTTGTGGTGCCGTGCACTCATGTAGACTCACTCTGATGTAACAAAGGCATGCTCTTTGATGGTCGTCAGGACATCACAAAACTTGATTTTTGTTGTGAGGGTGTGTCCGTGATAAATGACTGGCATTCCATCTGGACCATCCCAGCAGTCCACTAAAAATAAACACACGCACAGACAGTTATTTTATCAACAATACTGCATGAAAAAAGTAGGTAAACAGGAATCTGTGTGTGCAGCAGGGCTTCCAGCAAAGTGACAATTTAACTGACAAAAAAGTTGTCTTATTCACAGAAACCTGCCTGGCAACATACAATGCTGTTATGTAGTGTGTGTGTGTGTGTTTGTTTGTCTGTGGTGTAAGGGTGTGACTAGTGCAAAAACACAAGTGGAACTGTACAGGGTAAGAAGTAGGTCATCATCTCACTTACACAGATCAGCCATAACATCTTGACCATTGACAGGTAAATAAAATGAATTATCCCATTTCACTAGCACCTGGAAGGGGGTGGGATGTGCAGTGGCAAAAAAAAAAAAGAATGGCACTGTGTGCAATTTCCTGGTTTTCTGCATAAATTGGTCGTGAAATTTTGCATAAGTTGGTCATGAAATTTAATCTCATCTTCACCAAAGTCGCAATTATCAAAAAAAACACAAAATTTCTAAAGCTGAGGACAGACAAAGTCATGATCTTTTATGAACTTATTGAACACACCCATTAAAACATACAAAGTGATGGAAAAGTAATGGCAATATTGTTTTAATGACTGATAGAAGTGCTTCCTATCGGTGTGGAATTAATGGTCATTCTGTGGCAGATGTATTCTGATGTTTAGCGTAATCATCCTGCTGTACTACACAGCTTCTTCTAAGCTCCCGCTTACAGACACATATGCTAACCTGACATTAACCTGTAGGATAACTTGACAAACGTTGGTATTCATTTTCACCTCCACAATAGCAAGCGGTTGAGGTCCAGAGGGACAAAGAAGGCCTGAACTCTGATGCTCTCTAAACTATAGTTCACTTTTGGGATGAGGTTTTCTTGATTGTATACAGTTATCTTTTATGCAATAGAATGGATGTGTTCAGATGACTGGGTCAGAGAAACTTCAAAACTGAAGTGATCACGACCTACCAAAATTTGTTCATGGAAAGAAAACGAAAGAATCAGAGACAGGGACAAGGATCATAGATGAAGATGGGGAGCAAAGGCTGGCTAATGTAGTCCTATCTAGCAGAGGAGCCAATGCAGCTCAAATTGCTGAAAATGAAAAAAAGGGAATTATGGGTAACTGTAGGTCACAGAGACCCCGACCCCAAACTCGCCCCTTCTTTGGGGTGGTCTTATAGTTTCCTTCAAGTTGGGTTCCTCTACCAGAGTTCTGGGAGCTTGAGGGTTCTGCACAGTATCTCATTCTGTTCCTAGCACTGCACTTTTGTGGACAGAGGCCTCACATGTTGTTCCTGGAATCTGCTGGAGCTGTAGTTTCACAATTTACCATTTGGTCTTTGAAATGACCCCTCCTGTTGTCTTTCAAAATATTCATAGGTTTATTTATTAACAACAAAGGAGAGGACAGTATACTTCTCTATGTCTATCAATTACTTCATATTTTTATCTGAGCAATGACTGCAGACAACAAGCAAACTCCAGAGGCTTCACATACTTTCTCTTGTTATTGTAACTTTGTGCTCTCTAGTTCTGTGAAATTTAGTGACCACACCTCAGCAGAGCATCCTGACAAAAACTATTTTTGCAGGAGTTTGAAAAAGGTCATTTTTTATCATTAAAAGTCGTGTTTAGCTTAAAAGACACAAAGTGTGGTGGAATGTAATACATGAATTAAATTTCTGGTTCTAAGTGGTTATTTCAATTATAGAAAATTAAGGTTTGTTAAACATGATACTGCCCTCTTATGGACAAGTGCATCTGCCATGTGAGTATAAAAGAAATGTGGAAACCTATAAGGTAGCCCTGAGTTGACTTTTACAGTTATCACCGGAGACGTGTAAATCGTCCTTAAAAAGCATCTGCTGCTGACATCTTAGTGTCAGATACCAGAGAAAAGCATCAGAGGTCTTGTGGGTCCATCAGCTGATAGGTTGGAGGTGGGTGGTCATTGTTATGGCTGATTGGTGTAATTATGAGGTCGAAAATCAAGTGGTGGTGATCTACTGTATGTGGGTATAGCTGTAGTGTGTGTACTTGTTTGTGTGTTTACGCACATTCAATACAGCGGCAGCCCATCCTCAAACAGCGGGCGTATGCCTCGAGGGAAGACTCGCTTGAAAACTGGTCTCCTGTCAGGTAGCTATAAATAAACATATAGTCAAAGAGTGCTCACACCAAAATACAGACATCTAACCAGTCTTTCAAAGGGACTCTGTAAATAGGGACTGCACCACAAACTTACACACTTCCTCTTCTGGTCTCATAAACATGCTAATATCTTAATTTAGAAAGGGCTCCTTCTCTTATGTTGATTGATTAATCATTTGGTGAATTCAAACATGAAGTTTTCATTCCACTGCTCCAACAAGTATTGTTTCACATCTAGCACATAAGGTTGTCATTTAAACTGCCTTTCACCCACTTTTCAATGAAAACAGAACAAAAAAAAAGTAAACTTATCTGATTCAGTTTAAATGCCCTCTTTAGTTATAGCTTTTAACTAAATATGCCAGATATTAGTATTCCCATGGTCCAATTACAACTGGTTAAACTACACGTGTGCATCAATCCCCTACATTCTGCCCCCCTTACGTGTTGTGTGAAGAAGAGATCCAGTAGTGGGACAGGGGGTTATTCATATTGTCAGGACAGACTTGGTCCAGCGAGGAATCCCAGATGGTGTTCTCTTTGGAGAACAAGTATGTCAGGAACTACACAGGAAAGATGAGAGCAAGAAATCTGAATTGTGTCAACTTCTCCAAACTCTTGGGCACTTAAATGCTTTGTGAAGATTGCAAGTAACTAGGGCTTTGCACAATTCTTTAGGACAACAAAGGGTTCAACTTTCACACTAGGAGTGAATACTTCAGAATTCACTATGAATTTGCCCCACAACACTTTGCATATATATATCCTCCTCGACTCTTAGTATTACACATGCATGTGCTAAAACTGTAAACATTTATACGTGCTTCAAAACCATGGATCATGTGAAGGGAAATCTAAAAAGGGTTTAGTTCTATCCATCTGCCTTGTTTATCATTTCAATTTTTTGTGTGATACAAGTAGTTTTCAAAAACAGACAACCTATAATAGGTATTAGAAGTCTCAGCTGAGAACTTAAATTGGATTTAATGTTAGCAATGTTTTTTAAAAGTAGAAGTTAGAGTGCATATAAACTAGTCAAGCACGAAACTGTACTCAAATTCTGTATACAGTAAATTATGTTTACATTGTTAGGAATAATGTTGGAAAAATGTTTAATTCAAATGCATCTCCACCATAGCGCCCTCTTCCTCACAACATGTCACGCTAATGGTGAGCACTTTAGCTAAGTTACATTAGCAATTATTGCATTTCAGAAGGAGGCAATCTAGGAAGCCAGATTTTATCTGGATTTGGTTTGCGCCTAAACGGTGGTAGGACCAATTGTCGTCCTATCTGTACACAAAAAGACAGAATCACCAGCACTGCCCACTTTCTTTGACAGATCTCACAGAGAAGCTCAACAATAGTAAAATCTTTTTATAACATTTTTTCTTCTTGATCAAGGCACACAAAGTTTCTTTTTTAATGTTGGGCCCATTTGACACTCCAACTCATACAACTTCCTCTTTTCTTTAGTCAATCATAGATTTATGGTGACCACAAAAAGCATCCTTTTTGCAGAACTGTCAGTCAGTGCAACACTCAATAACCTTTTCTGTGTGTGGGAAGATGTGCTTTTGGCCAAAATCATGGCCATCCATGTCAATCTGTGTGCAACTCCCACCCACATCTGTGACACAGGGGGCTTCAGAAAACATAACTTGCAAAAACAAGTTTAAATGTTTCCATTAGTAAATTAAGACTCAGAAGCAGTGAGAAAACAATAGAGAGTAAGGGTTTAAAAAAAAAAAAAAAAAAAGTGTGACAGGCGGTAAGAGTCTGCTTACCTCATCTTGATGGAAATAAGGCTGCTCCACTTCTCTTAGGGGGTCTTTTAGGTAGCTGAACATAAACTCCTGAACCTTGTTGTTATCTGTAGCCCACATTTCCTGGATTCACATGCAGATACATATGAACTGGAGCATGTAAAAGAAACAAATTTGCAATAAATTAGATGTTCAACAGCTTGAGAAATTACCTTCTGAGACTCGAGGAGGAAGCTCTTGAAGTCCTCTAGGGAGAGCCTCTGTTCTGGTCTGTCAATGAACCTAGCAGAAAAAGTAACAGCTCACTTTAATAAAAACAAATTTATGACAATGCAGAAAGATTCACTGTGCATGCATGCATTCAGTTAATACCTACCTTTGTAGAAATGGGATCTCCATCTGAAAGATAAGCAAAAAAAGATTTTTGTTAATTACAGTACTGGGCTTTTATTGTGCATTGTAATAGTCATGTAGCTCAACAAAGGCGTGCTGTAGGGGGAGGGTTCATTACTGGGAACACTGAGGTCATCCACCTGATCTGACCCCAGCCTGCCTGCCTCCTCTTCTGTATGCGTGTGTTTGGCCTAAAAGCCTCCACCAGAGGGGTTTGGTGGGTTTTTAACTGGCCCATATTGATTCAACAGCCATTTGAGAACAGACAGATGGGGTGCTTGGCAGGACAGCAGATTGGGTGATGGGGGATAAAAGTGCTAGGACAGGACTGGCTGTGGAAACATAAAATGATCGCACTTACATTTTTCTGAGCATCAAACATGAGGCTGCGATAGAGCTGGGCAAACTGGCTGAAGGGCACGTCTCCGTTCCTCAGCTCTGAATCCTACAAAACAGAGAGGAAAAAGACAAGGAGAGAAAAATGTCAGCCAATATAAATTTCAAGTCTTTTATAACATCATGTTGTGAAAAAAGTGGGCTGGGAGATGGAGTGGAAAAGGGGGGGGTGGTCCTGTGACAAGTGGAAGGAGGTTACCGGAAGTTTCTCTCGGAGGAACTTCATGTTGGGCACTCTGTAGTTGACCTGACTCAGCATGCTCTTTAGATCCTTACAGGATATCCTAAACACATACACAGGTTTGTTGAAAAATCAAACAAAAACATTAATACGCACGTACAGTTAACAAAAAAGGCTTTGTGTTTAATTTTTTAATTTATACAGGATTACATGCCTTTTAGGCTTTGCAGTCTTTTTTGGCTTCAGTTTTACTACACAGCCTGGAATTTTGGCTACATAAGACAATGCCCTAATAGTAACAAACATCTCTGTATGTCTCCTCTTCATCCTTCATCCTCTGCAGTCTGTTTCCTGCTGCAGGAAGAGGTGCTGGTGTGTGGCTGAGAGGTTGGTTCCTTAACTAGACCTCAGCACAGCTTTCTCAGACACCTACTAACCTAATGTCAAACAGCAGTACATTTTAGAGCCGAAAAAGGCCTCACAACTGCTGCACCAAACACCTGAGATATATCCAATTTGCCTGGAAGCGTGATCTGACAGACTTGGCAGTTTACATCTTTAATTTGAGATAACTTACCTGTCTTCTCTGTTACGATCAACAGCATAGAACTGCTTACGTAACCACCTAAACAAAAAATTTTACAAATTTAGTGCTTTAAAAAAAAAAAAAAAAAACAAGTCAAAAACATTAAATGCTGGTAATAGTGACGTCTGTTCACACAAACTTTAAATAACTTAAAATTTTAGATGATGGATGTATTTATATATGTGCAGTTTACCTCTCTATCTGCAGTGGTGTTGGTGACTTCAATGTGTCAACCACAAGCGAATTTAATCCCTTCACCCACATGGTCATCTCTTCATCAGAAGTGGCTGTGGAAGAGGCAAGATTTTAAAATATTATTAAGGATTTTTAATTGTACATAGTTGCTTTCATACTTAAATGTAAGCTATATTTACTCAACTAACTAATAAGAGGTTTATAGTTCATGTCCTTATAATGTAAAATGCTAACACTCTGGTTGTATTTCAGAAATAACCATGTCTGTTCGTACCTGCCAGACTCAGCGATTTAAGACGAAACTCTGTGCCATACAGGATGACAAAGCAATGAGCCTGGTCCAGTCTTCCTGCCGAGTCCTCCACATAACGCTCAAAGTCTCGAGACTTTTGTCCAGGCCGGATCTCCTTGATTTCTCGAATATCAACTGGAGACAGACACACATATGACAGTTAGCTAAAAAGACAGCTCCCATACTCTTACACATATAGAAAGCTATGTGTAAAGTAATATCTATGCAGATTTCCCAATACCAGTATTAGGCAACGGGCCCAAAACTGCCTTTGGATACTTTGTGTACTTGTACGCATACTTTCACTTATCAGATACTGTGCCCAATACCATGTCAGCCTCTGCAGGTGGGTGGAGGTGGCAAAATGCCTGTGGTTTAAAGCCATTTTAAATTAACTTAGGATGACAAAAGAAAAGTGGAAGGCAAGCTCTGCTATGCTTAAGTCTTATTAAATAATTACTAAGAGTCTTGTTTCTCCTGTGACTGACATCAGTAAAAACAAGGGTTATAGTAACTAGAGTTTTCTTTATTTTCTAAAAGGTATTTTCCCCTCATATTCTTTTATAGACTCCACAGTCCATATTGTCTACACTTCTCCATCTGGGATCTAACCCTATACCTGCTCTTAATTTTTTTCCTTTTTAGTGAAAGTTTTGTTTTGGCAGAAGAACACGTGAGAATTTCCATTGTCGGGAGATCAGCTTAACTGCTAGAATTGATGAAGTGAACTCATTCTAGAAGTGAAAAGTAGTACTTGTAACGATACTCAGAATCAAGGCATACAAAAATGTAAGCACTTCTGCTCAAGCTGGTAAAAAGTTGTATCTGAACATTTCTAAATATGGACAAAATCTATATCATAATATCATGGACACTTTCTGATGCAACTACATGAGTACTGTAATCCTATTCCATACAGTTACATCTAGACGGTTAACATAAAACCTATTTTTCAATAATTTGTTTTGATAATGATGGTGGTCATATCATCTTAAAACTACCCAACATCTAGAAATAATGATGCCAACTTTGCTTTATGTCCTCATATAATTTAAATAACTAAAACAAGCATATTACAAAGACCACTATTTCAAGCTGAGTGTTTCAAGCCCCCACCACATTAAGCAAGCAAACTGAAGCCACAACTAAAACCTCATATAGACAGTCACTAGAAAGATGTTTTAGATACGAAAAGATGATGTAGGTAGAAATCCCAAAATAACCTTTGTTGCCTTGTAACCACTTATGAGGGGACCTACTGACATATTGTACTTGGGCAAGTGTGTGGCAATTGGCATTAATGCTTTTAATCACTTACAAAGTGGATAAGAAAAGAAGATAAAGACAGACATGCAACTTAAAGATCCAACAATTGGAAGCAGACAGGAACTTTGAGAGTGTGGGCTGATAGTTTGCTGCGAGTGCTACATTACATTAGAAGCAATTAAAGAGCAACAGCAGAGACTCTCCTGCTGTCTTACACACACACACACACACACCTTTTAGCTCCTGTTCCTCTTCCTGCCCCCGAACCACACATCCTGTACTTTTGTCGCCTACACACCACATCTGTGCTTGTGTATAGGTGAGCATGTGCATGTTCTTTTCTTGGCCTTAAAAAAACTGTGTCTTCTCACGCAGAATTTTACGAAGTTGAGGCCTCTAATCATACATCATCTCTTAGTTTACTTATACAAAGCAGCAGACTTCCGTTGACAGCAAGCTGGTGTGACTGGCCGATATGTTAACACGTTTCATCATTTCAGTCAAAATATTTGGAGCATTCCTCAGACAGATGCAGGAAATAAAAAGATAGCCAGAGGTGTGACCTTACCAAAGGAGATGAGAGAAGGTATCCGGCTACAAAACTCCCACACTTCCTCCAGAGCTCTCTCCTGCTGTCCCCAAAACATGTACAACTACTCAAAAACCAACCATATCGAAATTGCCAACATCGCCAGCAGTAATATACAAGTTTCAGAACCAACAATGATTGTTTTTGATGCTGCATTTTGCGTGCACTAATTCTACAAAAGTTACATTCTGTTTCCACACCAACAGCCATAAGCATTTACCAATATTCTATATTCGAGTGCTTAAAAGTTGGTCAGTTTATCATTAACTTGCCTTCAGGCACTAATAAATTATACTTTACTTATGCTTTCACCTTCTGAAGCAGGCATGACCAGCAGATTATTCCATATTGCAGAAGGTTAGCTGTGTCCCTAATTACTTCAAAAAATGCACAGGTATATTTACTGTTGGACATGGTGAACACAAAGTAAATAAAAAGCTATACTTTATATTTTTAACACAGTCAGTAGCAGTATAAATGGTTATTTAGTGTTTTCAAAAAACCTGACCTAATGTTCAGCCCACAGTTAGATGGTGTTTCAATATGTACTTCATTGTCAGCTGATCGTATCAGATCCTTTGACATCATGTCGGACAAAATTAAGCAGAGGACTTTCCCCATGACAAATAACAGTCATGCTGCTGTTATTTGGATTGTGGATTGTGTTCCTCTTTCCAATACAACAAAAATGGAGCGAGTCAACTGTCAAGGTGTGCTTGTTTTCCAATGACAAGTTACAATGTACTGGAGAATTCTGAATTATATGTTGTCAAATATAAACACACACAAAAACCACACAAATAATCTAAAAGCAGATGCTGATTATAAAACCAGTTGTTGCCTGTGGGTTAATTTCTAATTAATTAGCAAATTTTCATGAAGGAAGTGGGGAGACAAAAGAAATGTTGTACTAGATAAAAATAACATCAGATGCCTGAGGTAAGTAAGCATGTGCATGTCTTTTGCAGAAGAGGCAAAATCTGTTATGATTTGCAGAAAGCTGGTCAAATCATGACAGGTTTAAAAGACGTGCAGGTAATCATAGTACATCTAGATTACCGAAAAACAAATAAAAACTAGAGTATTGTTTCGCTATCTATCAAAAGGAAAATGCGGGTTGCAATGACATATTTCTTGAAATATAATCTAAACCTACATAAATATGGATGAACCCAAATAATTTTGATAAACGAAAACATTTAAGTGCTTCAGCTGTAGTTCAATAAATAACTATAAAGCCACAAGTCTACAAAACAAGTGAATTAGAATACTTAATAAATGTCCATTGTCGTACAGCAACATTAACAGATGCATTCTGAAGTAGCTGTAACACGTCATGTATTTATGCAGTGCAAAAATCGGGTATCTTGTCTGTCAATGTTTGTTTGGTGCTGAATGTCACATTTAAACTAACTGGTTCAGTTAGTCCTGCAGGGAAGACTCAGTGTGAGGGAATCAGACAGCTAAAGCGGCTTGTAAATGTTCCGGTTTACTGGTCCATCACAGAAGCCTGTCAGACACATCAACTTACATTTTTGATGTTCCATCTTGTATTTCTGCAGTGTTTTATGCTGTGTTACATGTTCTATTGCTCAGGGGATTTTGCTAAAAGGTTTTAGGTTGTTGGTATTTACTGTTTTTTTGTAAAACTGTACAACAGATACTAAACCATAAATCAAAAGGGTGAAATGTTGAGTTTTTGTTTAGAGTAGTGTTGATTAAACGGTATGATCACTTTGGAGGATTTAGTTTTTAGTCCTGTTAAGTTAAAATGCGAATTATTCATGACTGCTTTCCTGCTTTATTTTCTAAAATAAAGATAACTTCTAACTACAATAACATTATGTTGAAATTTTAATTAATAAAAAAAAAAACAAGAAAACAAACAAAAAAATGCCTCCGTGCATTACATTACACTGAAGTAAAACGGTGGTGAATGCCAATCTTACCATAAAGCAGTCCTGCTCACTGATTAGCAACAATTCCAACAGTAGTATGATGTATCGAGAAATAATAAAAATGGAGAGCTCACTCAGTGTACACAGAATACAACAATCTTTACTAGTCTCATTTCCATTACCTCACAGCACATGCTTTCATATTTAATGCTAATCACAGCAATTAGCTCCAACAGTATTAAAATGAAATCTGCAAACTAACGCTACCTACTACAAATGCCTCTTGTCAAAACATCTAGTGATTGTAAAATACATATGGAAACTCATTCATAATAAATCTAGAATTTGCATTTACACTATGTTCAAGCTCCGTCTTTACCTCACCTCAGCATCCAAGTCGCTCTCTCAGGACAAGCAAAACAACAAGTCACGTTCAAACATGATTCCAATATACATTTATGCTCCTTTGTTGTCAGTATCACACTCTGAAAGCATATGTTCTGAAGATGACTTGTATATTAACTGATTTATGTGATATTTCTTAGCCATCTTTAGTCAAAAACAAACTATAGAGTTATGTACAGTGAAAAGTACAGGGTGGTCAAAGGTTTATTGTAACTCTATAGGTCAGGTATTTAAGCCTTCACTTTCATGACATGCCAACAGAGTTGCTCCCAATAAGAGCCACATCCTGCTCCATCATACATAGATCTAGATCTTACTGCATCAAACTATAACTATAATATAGTTTGTATAACTATATACAATACAACTATATATAGTTGTATTGTATATAGTTATACGCTAAATATTTGCTGCCGCTGATTTCATGTGCGTACAAATGAGCATCAGTCTAGACATAGAGTGATAAAACTAAAGAAGAGAACAGAAGAGAAAATATCCAAATTATACTTTGAACAATGAGCAAATACGCACACTTCTCAGGGTTTTAAAATAAGCAACAAGTGCTGTGTTCAAAATTATTGGACATCATTTTCTCCCATCCATTAATAAGGTGCCACTACATCGGGGCAAATTGTTCGCAAACGATCATATACTTCCAGTAAAAAAAAGCCTCATATTCTATTTCTGTACATTAATGAGCCTCTTAGGCTAAATTCACATCTTCAGAGGTATCAAATGGCAGCTATGAGCTCATGCGTGTATGAAACCATCACAGAGAAAATGATACGGTTGCATTAAAAAAAAAAAACACACACACAAGCCTTCACTCTTTTTGTGCGTGTATGCGTGCTGTTTTTGCAGCATCCGGAGCAGAGTGCAGCTGTGCACAAGACATCCTGCTATCTGAGAGACAGAGTACTTAACGACTCATTGAAGCCCTGCATGTCCTCAGCCAGACACGCTGGTCTGTTGAAGATTAACCTGAATGCCAGCCTCCCGGCAAATTACACCCAATGCTATGAATGCACCCAAAGATTTCCAGGAAGCATTCTTCTGAAAATGTGAATTTTCTGTTTCTGCTTGTTCCCTTAAAAATCAACACGTGCTTTTTGACAAGTACGTCTATTCTAATGCTGAAAGCTTAACCAATTATTTGGCTTTACGCCTTAGGTGTTAGGTAAAGCGAGAGAGAAATCTGTGGGTTTCTAAAATGTAGAACCATTTCTTGATTCAAATTTTTCTTTTGTATAAATACCTTCTGAAAACAGCAGCAGCCCCTTTAAATACTGTGACATAAGCATGATTAATGCATTTAGTCAATACTAAAGGTTCCTGTGTACTGGATTATACAGAAACCTACATCTTACATTTTGAGGGATCTCAACTATTTGGGAATTGATATCTTTAACCCTGACTAACATCTCTCAGGAACTGTTCACATTATAGCTCACCGAGTCCTTAATTTGCTATTCAAGTGCATCAAAACACTCTGTAGTTGTCATATTGCAGAAAGTATGTAAACCAACCAGTTTGGCTGGCATGAATACTGTAATTTACAAGCAGTCCTCAGATGCATAGCTGTTTTTGTGCTAATGTTTGTGTCAACAGGATACTCACTCTCTCCCTCTATTTTATCCGTGCCCCGGGTCCAGATAATTGTCCTGGTCTCAAGCTTGACTTGAAATGTCCTCCTCTCGGGCCGTTGGGACTTTTTAGAATAAAACAGTGTCAGAACTGTCCCCAGCTCCAGGTCTCTGTACAGGTTGTTCATCTCTGTATCATTGTCCATCCACGGAACGGGTCCATTGGAAAAGAAGCCCGGGGTCCCTGCCATGTTCACTTCCTCTGTTTGTTATCAGTTTCCTCTCAGAACAATCTGCTCAGTCCAGGGCTAGTCAGGGATACCTACAGCAGTGAAGAGGGGAGGGAAACCAATGAAAAAACATTCCCAAATGACTTCTACTGTGTTGGTGCTGTACACGTTCAAGTAAAGAGATGATGCCATCAGGATTGAGGAGTCTTTTAGTGTTTTATACAACACCAGAAGCTTTACCATGCATGTGAACATGCTTATTCCTCAGCACTATTGTTTTGAGCTATGCACGAGAGGTAAATGGAATTTCCAGCATCCTAAACGATGACGTCCACATGTGTTTAGTACAAATACTTTAAAGGCCTTGACTATTGTTTAAAGGTTTCAATAGTAGTTATAAAACTACATTTACCCAATATTGGTTATTAGAGCACAGACTATGACAAAAACAAAAATGAAAGTGCACAACGAATCCTGTTATAATAAATAACAACGCCACGAACAATACTCTTAGCAATTATGTAACACATATATCAAAACATGAAAATTCGAATGCCTTAAAGTTGTGAATAGAATATTATGTTTTAGACAAATGTGAACTGATTTGAAATTGTAGAGAATATATTACAAAAAAAGTATTTGCATTGTAAGAGATTCTATTCTATTTATATTGTATCAATTTTTTAAGACCACACTAAATACTGTATTTTTTATTTAAGATCATATATATATATATATATATATATATATGATATAAGAAGTCAGTCATTTTCTTCAGGGGTATGTTTTTTCTGTGTTGAGTACCACAGTTGAGTCCTTAAAGCAGCAGTTATGAGATTTATGGTTAACTGTGATAATAGATAAAAGAATGACAGTGTAAATAAATGACAGCTGCAAAGAAACAGCGCGTTGATTAGCGTAATCACACAGGAGAACTTTCTCCACAGCCTCATCCAACCTTTGGTCCAGCAGCGGAGAGGTTTAACGTGATTCACGCTGCTTTGTGGAGCGACCTGTAGGCCTGGAACCTGCCGAGAGAAAACCAAGTTTCCCTCTCACACCGAAACCCCACAACATCGGGAACACAACTGGAAGCAAATGGCAGCAGATGTGTTCCGAGATAACCGAGACGTCTGGCTAATCTCCCAGCGTGGAAACGGGGCCGGTGTGCGCTAGTATTTGCCTGGGCCAAAAAAACAGGCGTCGTGGCCGGTTTGGAACTCTGAAAACAAGCCCCGGTGGCGCTAGCTGTCGTGCCCTGTCTCGGCTCTCGGTCTTTCTTCGCCGTGTGGACAGACATCCATTGGAAAACGACACGTCGCAGGAGCCGCCGCGCTGTACTCACCGCTGCAATCACGGCCCCGCCGCACATCTCCGACGGCCGGGGCTGCTCCTCTCGCGCTCCCTTCGACTTTCGCCTTTTGCGCTTTTCCCACAACACCCCGCTTTACCGCAGTTAAATCGCCGGCGGGCCCGGGAACGGCGCTGCACTCCGGACGACAACAATCCCAGTTTTCTCCTTTGCCCTCCGCCCGTCCACAGACAGCAGGCAGACAGCGAGAGCCGCGGTGAGACGACGCAAGTTTAGTCTGTGCTCCGCTCCGGTCCGCGCAGGCCCTTCCCCCCGCCCCCCTCCACACACAAGCCCACCACCAGCTGCGTCAAACGTCGGCGTCAGAACCGGGAGTTCCGCTGCGGGATTTCACAATAAAAGCCAGGCAGAGGGCTGAGGAAAGGCCCGACACCGCTAACACCTGCCGGATAGATAAAGTAGTAAACAGCTGATCCAGGTGATCAGCGGTGGGAAAGACATGTACAGATCTCAGCTGACCCTGTTATTTCTCTTTTACACAAATAAAGTTAGAATGTGAGAGATGATTTGTCATCATAGCCCATTTCTCTTATTCAGATGCCCTTTTATGGTATTTATGAACTAAGGCACAGCCACAAATACAGTCCTGAAACTTATATCACAGCAGCATCTCTGTGTGGATTGTGATATAATGACAAAAATAATGAATCCACCATTTTCATTGCATCCATGCCTATTTTTGTTGCCATCTCTGAAGCTTTGCAAGTTGCTTTTAGTGAGCTACAACCGCTACACTTATCTCTGAATTTCTCCTATCTGAAGTAATGCAACGTGCACTTCACTTGTGTTACGTTCTGACGTCCCTCACGCACTAAACTGAATTCTGAGAATGAAGTAGTTGAAAACTTGATGCATTTATTTTGGAGACAATTAGCCTGCTTCCTTTCAAACTGCGTGTCTCACGTGTGCTTAACGCAGCTCGTCTCTCCATTAGTGCGCACACACTGCCTCTAGTGTGCCTCATCATTAGCTGTCTCATCAATAACCTTTATCACAGTTCATCAACTAACAAGACTTTGTTTATACTTTGTATTGTTGTATAACAATATAACACTTTTGTTTTTGAGACACATGGGGAATGATTTGATAATCCATGACTTGATTACCTGCTGCTGATTATCTATGATAGGAGTTTTTCTCTAAACTCTGGGAAATAACTGCTGCCTTATTCTTTAGTAAAAAACATAAGGACAGAAAGGCTAAAGCTGATGTTTTATTCTGAAAACTACAAAGCTAAAAACAATAAGCATTCAACCAACAAGGAGCAAATATCAAGAACTATTATTGACAGAAGTAAGAATTTCCATTCACATTTGGGAAATAAATAGGGGAGGACAATTTCTGCATAATCACGGCAATACAAAAAAACAGCACACTACAATGAAAGACTTCTTTGAGTTCCTTTTTTTCATGTTTTGTGGCAAAATGAAACCCTCCCAGAAACCATATCTTTTAGAAAGAACAATCTCTTTTAGCTTGTGACACACAAAACATTATGCTGTACTTCAGCTGGTTCAAGTAACCTAGAGGAATGTTATGTGTTGTGCATTATAAAACTGCAGAAACAGACACACAAGTTGCATATGAGCAATGAATAGCTTTTTGTTGACAATGCATAAAGCACACCATTTAAAAAACACTGAATCATAGTCACTGAAAACGAAAAAAATATGTACATCCCTGAAATAAACAAAATCAAACTAAGTGGCAAAAGATGACATTCTGTGTGCTAATAATCATGTAAGCATAATGCTAGGACTTCTATTCTTCACACTGTCATCAGTCGATAAGGCTTATTTTATTGTACCAGTCTTTCACACTAAAAGTGAACTTCTTCATATTATTCTCTCATCATGTTTCTCACAGTCTCCTATAGAAACATTTATTAATTCATTATTATATGAGAATATAGCATTTCTCAATAAATCTGATGGCTTCAAAATGTCAGTAAAGTCATATCTGACAAAAGGTAATACTAATGTGTTCATGTATGTTTAATCATGGGCAGATAACTGCAGCTACATACACACTACTGCTCATTTTTAAAGAGCTGCCATTTGGTAGCTTGGTCAAATGATTGAGGAGTTATTTTTCTATATTCACAACCAGTTCCTATTTACATCACATTTATGAACCTGTAGTGACAGCTCCAACAAAGTCTTACCCTCCTTCTTCACAGCTCTAGACTAACCACACAGTGGAATCACTCAACTACAAATCATCTTTACTAGAAACATTAAGTGTATCTAAAACTCATAGTCCTTTTCAGCCATGTCAATTGCCCAGGCAAACTTCTCTCTCTGGGTTTTGTTGTAGATCTTCTCAATGGGAACACCCCATTTCTTGCACCTGAACAGGAGGAAAGATTACGCAGGTAAGTGCTGTGATTTCTCTGACACGCTGAATGCATCCACTGCTCATTTCATGAAGGAAACTAGACAGTGGGTCAGATGTCAACTGAATTTTTTATTCTTTGCAGCTTATGTGCTTTACAATAAATGTTATGATTTTATTAATGACCCCGGTTTGTTTAGTGTTCTGCTTAGTCAATTATTATTATATTAGCACAATATATTGTTTACTACAATCTACACAGTCCATATGAGCGGTGTACTGAAATTATGGTAATGATTACACTTTAAGTGACTCATATGATATGATCCTGGCACAGATCCTGCTCACTACAGACATTTTGTTAGAGCTGTAAAATCAAAGATAATTATCAATGGCTCTGTTCTATTCAGCAATGACAGAACGCAAAGGTGCATAAAACAATCTGAAACTAGCTCACCTATATATAATGCAACCATCATAGATATTACTGCTACTTTTGTACTGTAATATGAAGAAGGTCTATTATGCAACTGTCATGGTACTAGATAGTCCTCCATGATGTTATCAGTAACCCTTCTGGTTTTTATTCTTTGACAATTTAAGATGTTTAAAGTGATAAAGGACTGCATCGAGCTTGGCTCAGTTCTTTTAAGCTATATTGAAACTTTTGTCAGGCTTGGTTAAGATGCCTTTGCCTTTAAATGTTCTTCATTCTTGTGTCTTCTCTGATTTACATAAAATTTCATAGAGTTTAAACAAAGAAAAGTATTTAAAACCAAGGACTCGCTTGAATCCTGTTTGATACATTTTGAAATTTTGGATGAAACATATATCATTGTACTTGTACTAATGATAGCTAACCACCTCATCTCATGCTCTTGTAAAAACATAAAAAATATGTTTACAGTAACTCTCCAAGTACTTCACTGTAATGATGCTCTGTGACACAAACTTATGTAGCTCACAGTGACCTAAACAGATGATTTAACTTGCCTTAATTCATGTAAACGTTGTAGCTGTTAGTAAGATAAATGGTCTGCATGTATAGCACTTTTATCCAAAGTTCTTTACAATGTTCCTTTTTATTCACTTCACCCATTTACACACACACACACACACACACACATATAATGGCAGCTGCCATGCAAGAGGCTCTCCTGACCTAGGTGCAACTTGGGTAACAACTTGGGGCTCAGTGCCTTGCCCGAGGACACTTCGACACACGCACAGGAGAAACCAGGACTAGAACCACTGTGCTCCCTGGTAAAGTGCCTTATCAACTGACCTACCAACCAAGTACTAACACAATGAGACTTTAAAACAGTCCAATGAATTGCTCCATCAAGGAATGTCTTTATTGTCTGCAAATCTCTCTACTATTGTCTATGTGACAAAATAATGTGCCTTAATTTGATTTGACTTTTTTTTAAATCTCAGTTACTAATACAACTACATACATACAGATTCAATTAAAATGTTGAACACCACCCTAGAAGTAGAGACCCCATTTCTCATGCCTTACAACCTGGCACAACACAGAGCATTCTTGTATCCATTGTTACAGGAGGAGGTTCTCCATAAATAGCTGTGGGGCATGGGTTGGGTAGGGTGGACCACTGTTCCCCATTTCTGTGGCCTGGCCTTCCATTGAGGGACAGACAGCTCCTCATTGACTTCCCACATGGAGGAAGGAGTACTGTTTGGGGACGCTCCCTGGCTTTGAGAAACAAAACCCATTGTTCCTTGTCCTCACATGCTTTTCTTCCTCTTATTTTCCTTATGCAGCCGTTAACTTTTTTGCCTGTGCTGCTCCTTTTCCTACAATGCAAGAGCATTTCCTGTCTTTCTGTCACCAAGGTAGATATAGACTCTGGATACACCCAGTCACCCAGAGAAAGCTGGCCAATTAAACAGTAGGTGGTTCACCCATTCCATGTTTTTGGCTTTACTCTAATAATACCTGTAATCAAATAATGGTTAGTAGTCAAAAAGCTGATATAAACAATATGTTCTGTGTCAGAAAAATACCATGCAACAGAGATGCGTGGATCCAGGTAGTTGAGCTTGGAGGTGCCAAGTGCAATCTGCTTGTTCTCCTCTCTGTCTGTGGCCTGCATCTGAAGTTTCATAAGATGCTCTTCTATCCTTTGGACTGCTTTACGTTTCACCTCAACAGCTCTGAGTGAGACACGAAGACAGACAGAGTGAGGATTGAAAAAAAAATAGAAATGCATAGAGGAAAGAAGAGATGTGAAGAAAAAGAGAGACAGAGTAAAAGGACAGAGTAAAAACGAGAAAGAAAATTATGCAGATGGTCTTTTAAAATATCTGGAAGCTGGTCTTTAGGAGTTTGTACAAATAGTACACCCTGAAATTTAAATGATGTATAAAACTCAAGCTGCACTTGGACATGCTTACTTTTTACTCTTTTCATCATGTGAAGCTTTGTGATCAGCCTTGGCAGCCTTCAGCTGCTTCCTAGCTGCAGACAGCTGATTCTGCTTCTCATCAATCTGCAATCACAACAAAAACGAGTGACGCAACTTTCATCAGATAAGAAATACAGCTTTATTATCTTTAAAAATCTGATTTTTTTCTAAAAAAGAACTAAATAGACACCCACACATCTCCGCTTGTGAGGGAACAATAAAACGTAAGAAAGGTGCAACACAGGTGTTCACCTTGGTCTGAAGGTTTTGCATGGACTTCTCAAATGTTTTTGGTGGAGCTCTCTGGTGGTTACAGAGGATAGCCACTGCTCGGTTGGCTCGATTGTATGACAAGATCTTAGCTGGGATGCTGTCATCAGCTGGTGATCCAACAAAACACAAGAAGGTAAAGAGGAGTTTAAAATTTGAAATGTGAAATGACAAACCAAAATATAGCAGTGCTTATGTATTTTTGTCATATGCAATAAACTACAGGTACAGTACATTTATTGCTGAGCCATTTATTGCACTGTAATCTGTTTTAAATGTAGTTACTGCAAAACTGTGTAATATCAAGGTATTACTACATGTATCTAGATTTAGAAACATCGTTTTTTGTTCAAATAAGCTGCAGTAAGACTGACTGAAGCTGTGAAACTCACGGCAGGAAAGTTCTTTGAGCTGCTGTTGCAAGGTGATGGAGGCATTGTAGGTACGAAAAACCTTGGCTGTCAATCCATCCATCAGCTCCTGTAAGTGCTTATTGAGAATACAGGTCTGCAGGAGTCACAGAAAAAGGCAATGAAAGACATAGTTGTGGAAGGTAAAGCAACGCAAAGTATTCCCATCAGACAAACTGATGTGTGTTTATCTTACATTTAATCTGTCAAAGAGGTCGTCTTCAGGCTGCTTGTTCTCCAGAAACAATTGAAGATTTTTAAAAACCTGTTGTAAAATCCACAAAGCTTTATTTAGCAGACAGTGACATTTTATGCTTCAGAATACAGTGACTTTGTTTTTGTACTATTATGTATTTTCCAGTTGGGGGTGCTATATTATTTCTGTTCATGGTGACAAGAGCAGGTGGTTTCTGTTAGTGGTTGGACTGATCAACTTAAAAATATCACCACTATCACTGCAGCATTATACCAAAGTAGATGGGCATATAACAACCCTTAGTCATCTTTTTCTTGCATTTGCTTTTACGTGTCTATTATTACCAGTGTCTATTATTACCAGTAAATTCACATTTGTTATTCACACTCAAAAAAAACCCCAAAAATGAAAGCACAGTTAATATATCTGTCACAAGTCTTCTGTCTTCCATTAATTTAACTGTCTTTAATTCTTCTCTTCGCTTTCTTACCCTTTTTTCCACGGGGATCTTGTTGTAATAGCGGATAGAGTCTTTTCCCAAGAAGTCAAACTCCACCACGTACTCTTGATCGTCCATCTTTGGGTGAAGATTGACATGCTCCACACGCAGCGAACAGCAACCCACTGTGTCCGCTGTCTCACCTTCCTCCTTTTCGTTACCTGCCCTCAGTGCCAGCTTCATTGGAGACACCATGCATCATGATCACAGTGAAGACTAAGGAGTGAAACATCTTGGCTTACATGTACCAGTGGCATGAACTGAACCTGTATCATTTACTTAAGTAATCAAAGGTGGCCAAAAAAAAAAAAAAAAAAAAAAAAAAAAAAAAAATTGTACTTCACTATAACTTACTCTGATGGTAGAATTGAATTTCCATCCACTGTGTTTTCAGATGCATCGCTAGTTAAAAGTTTGGTGGTTGTAATTAATTATTCCCACTTGTTTTGTATTTTATCGCTTCAATTTACTGTATTTCTCACCTTGTCTATGAAATACAATGCGACAGCTCTCTGCCTGATCCTCATCTCTTTTGACTTCCAGTCTTCTCTATACTGCGCTCGGATGCGGTCCACACACTTCTTTAACCTTCGGGCAGTCTCATATTTTTGCCAGTCTTTTTCCCCCTGCACAAACATACACAGACAGCAGTATTCTTTTATTTAGGGGAAACTGGTTAAATATGTAACCCTACATTTGGGTTGGTACTGAGGCTGGAAACTCAGCCTTGAGGCCGCTGGTACCTTTATCCTGGAGCTAGGATTCAACATGATGTACTTGATGGAGCCCTGAATGTTCTCTGTCCAAGATGCCAGCCAGGTCACCTTGTTATCATGGCGAACTTCCTTCCATTTTGTCCCTGGGGGGGGTTTAGGTTGCTTGGAGTCTCTGCAGAAAAAAAGGCAGATTAAAACATGTGACAGCCCTTCCCCTGTGTATATTAGCATTTCGACGAGTGCTGTGCTGTCTTACCCCACCTAGGCTGTTTTTAACATGTGTATTGACAGATGAGTAATAAATCTACAGTAAAAAATGAAGTTGAATTTCTACCTTAAGGGAACAGTTCAAGATTTAACTTGTAAACACAAGAGCTATGAGACAAATATGAAACAACAGAGAACAGATATGTGCTTGTAAATCAAACCCCATCTTGATTAGTAACGTGTGCCACGATATGTCCCCCCGGGTCAGATACTCACATAGTGTATTCTTACAGAAGGGCAACCTTAGATGAAGTGTCAGCACGTGTTCAAAGATGCATTAATGGTACATTAACTCTACTGTGCATTCCACAAGCAGCACATGTAATGCAAATTCCCATCAACTTATTCACACCCACTGCCCCATGAGGCATGGAAAAACACACATCAGAAGAAAAAAATCCCACTGTCTATAAAGAAAATCCAGCAGTCACAACATAGCAGCTATTAATAGACTTGTACTTATTATGAGAGCCCACTTAATAGTTCTCATTTTCATGTGAATACATGTTTACATCTAAAATACCTGAGCTAGCTGCTGTGCAGTAAAGAAGTGGCAGAGAAGATCAGACAGTGGTTTGATTAATCTCGTTGTAGACTGAACATTAACAACACAAAATAATCTTTCTTTTTGAAAGTCAGCAAACAGCCCCCTGGCTTTGATCCACGTCTGAACTTTAGAAAACATTTTTTTACATCGTCAAAACCTGTACCTGTTTTACTATGAATGCAGCTATGATATTTATACATGCTATGTTCCGTTTCCTGCCTTACTGTATTACATGTTGGCATTAAAGCTTTAGAGACTTTGAAGAAATAAAAAACTCTTTGTACAAAACTAGTACACTGGAGAAACATCATCTTCTCAGCTTGACGAGTTTAGATTATATTTTGATTTGTTTTGTGTGTATAACATTTTAAATGGCTTGGCTCCACCCCGTTAAGTGAATATATTTGTAACGTGTAAATTTGGATTTAAGAACTCAATGATCTTTGAGAGTATCTTGAAGAAAAGACTGTCTTTGTGTCTTTATCATGTTATGAGTCTTGTTTTTGTTTTATTGTTCTATTGTCGATTATGATATTTGATATGGCCTGCCAGTGGGACTGCAGATGAAAATTAGCTTTAATTTAACCGAAATACATTTTTCCCCTATCCACACAAAAATAAAATAGAGATAGGAAGTCCATGGCAGTGAAGTAGGTGATTACATTACGCACTTGCTACAGTTAATAATGACGTCTTCAGGTCTGATGCGGCGTTTCAGCATGCCCATCTTTGGATGGTCGCCTCGTCCCCGGAACAGGCCCGGTGGCTCAGTGCGGAAGTTTCCAATTCTTTCCTTGTGGTTGTCCATTATGCAAAAACCATACTCCTGGAGGAGTCTCTCATTTTCCTCTTTGATTTTCTAAAAAGTTTGAAAAATGGGAGAATACATTGACATGTACCACATGATTTTTAGGGTTGAGAAATGAATACAGCCGTACCTGTTTCTCCTCTTTAGACATTTGCTTCCTAGCTTCTGATTGGGCCTTGAAGTAGTCATTCATCTCGCTAAAGTCACACTTGTTTAGGTCAGTGATCTTTGATTTCTCCTCTGATGTCATTTCCTAAAATAAACAAAAACAAATAAGCATCATGTCCTATTTAAATACTTGAACTTCTAAAATCGTATGGCCAAGCTGAGACAATTCAATATGTTTTATCTCCTTACCTTCCTCCAGTCTTTAAAGAAGTTCTTCCTGAAGATGTCCTTAGTAGTGTACTCGTGATCCAACATCTTGGCAAAAAAAGTGGCTACCTCTTCAGCAGGAGCACTAAGTTTCATAGGCTTGCCTAAAAATACAGAAAAAAACAATTATAGGTTTATTCAAAAATGATTATTAGCGGCCAGGTTATTTGTTACTCACCATCATAGTAAAATTTGACTTTGTCAGGCAAGGGTTCATATGGAGGTGCAAATACCGGACCCTTGTGTTCGAGAAAGCGCCATTTGGAGCCATCAGTATATCGTTCTTCCTCCCACCTAATTACCATAAAAAACAAGACTCAACCCATATGTTAGAAGTTCATATGAGCTAACTGTTGGTGGTGTGTAACTACTTCTTTACTAAGTTAACTTACCATTTCCATTTCTCCTCTTCTTCTTTTTTGCTTTTCTTTCCCTCTGTTGCCTTTTTATATTTTGTTTTAATTTTAGGCTTGATGTCCTAAAACAAGTTAATACAGCATAATAAAAATAAAGAGCAGATATCCCCAGAATAAAAGATATAAAAATGCATCACTGCAAAAAAATTACCTCATCCACCTCATCTTCTTCATACTCATGTTTCCGCTTCTGGGCCTTTTTGTCATGTTCTGCTTTGACTTTTTTGGGCTTGTATTCACATCTGTAAACAAATATTGATACATTTACTGAATCTTAGATTAAAAAATAAATTAGAAATTAGACAACCAAACCTTAAATGTAACAACATTTCAATAATACCCACTCTTTATCGTCATACTCTCGTTTTGAGTTCTTGTTGTGTTGGGGAGAAGGATAAAAGCCGTTGTCTTCTTCAGGCTCACTCTTAATGCCAGCAGGACTTGTGTCTCTAAATCACACATTGAAAAGGATATTCCATAAATCATAACCAATCACTAACTAGTACTGCTGTATTACAGTTGGTAGCAAAGGTTTGCAATCCTTTATTTTGAAATGGTAAAAACATCAAAACAAATAATTATTTTTATCAATAAAATATTATCCCCAGTTTGCTTTGGCCTTTCTGTGTGGAGTCTGCATGTTCTCTGCGTGCTTGCATGGGTTTCCGCTGGCTACTCCGGTTTCCTCCCACAGTCCAAAGATATGCCTGTTAGGTTAATTGGTGAATCCAAATTGCTCTTAGGTGTGAATGGTTGTCTGTCTGTATATAGCCCCTTTCAGACATGCACTAGAATTCAGACATAATCCAGACTTTACATGGAGGGGTTGTATGTGTGAAGTCTGCTGGCCCTGACAATATCTGGATTTCACCCAGCTAGCTCCCTAGTGCAAAGTCCGAATTACCTCCAGCTGAGCTCATGTTTGAATAGAGGAAGTAATACTCACTAAAACTCAGTAAGTGGGCGTGTTGATGACGTCCTTTTCTCACAACTGCCACAAAATCGAGCAAATACAAACACCCAATGGTGAAGAACTCGTACTAATGCGGATACATCTGAATACATCTACTACTGATATCGGCGCAACAACAGCCAGCATGTTTGGACCTGATCATTCTGACATTCTCTAGTCATTCTCATGTATGAAATGGTCTTAAGTCCCTGTGTTGTCCCTGACATAGGCTGGAGACCTGTCCAAGGTAGACCCTTACTCTTGACCTATGACAGCTGGGATAGGCTGCATCCCGCCCGCAACCCTACACAGGATCAGCAGTTACAGATAGTGGATGGATGGATGAATATGCATTGTGATTATATAAAGTTTAGTGTTATGTCTAAATACCTTTAAACTGACATGTAGTGGATTACAGTGCAAAAGTTTGCATCCCCATTAATAGATTAATTAAAAGTTGACTTTTAATCTATTAAAAGTAAATTTAATTTAATTTCTTATGAACAAACATTTGTACTAGCTGAATAGACATTATTATATACAAATATTAAATACAAATATTATGTTGATGAAAAAATATTTTTTGTTTTTTTTTCCTTTTGCTATTTTCAAATATGGTGTTGCAAACTTTTGCACACAACTGTTAATTTTTGACATATTCTATACAAAATGACTCCTTTATAAGTCCTTAAATTTCACATAACATACACCAAAGTGGTGCTATTTACCTCACATAGCCATTTTCTTTTTCCTTTTTAGGCCTGTCATGTGTTGATTTAATCTGAGAAAAATCAAACAATTGATTATTAATAAAATTATATTGTGATTATGAAAAAGCAAAGGTTTCATAATAATTTCACAAAATTATTATTCTATCATGAAAACAAACAAATATCTCCACTAAAGTCCTTTCTAGCCTTTCATAAAAGGCACAGTTAATACAAATAAACAAACCTTCTCTTCTTTCCTCTTCTCCTTGTCCTTATCTTTCTCTTTATGTTTTTCCCTGTGTTTGTCTGAACCGCTGTTGATGTACTTCAGCTTCTCTTTGTCTTTGTGTTTCTTGTCAGAGTACTCCTTATGCTCACTGGAACACAAATAAGCCACAGAGATCAGAGATGGTCCAGATTCATATGCTGCCAAGCAAGCACCAGCCAAAGCAATGTAAATGTGACCGTTTTTTAACAAAGTAGTAGGCAGCTTCCAATAAGCCAAACTCATACATCTGGTGAGTTAATGCAGCCTGCAGGTATTTCAACCAAACAGAAAGAAAATGTTCTACACTGGTTCAAATTAAAGCAATTCTAGCATAAACATACTGGTGTGGAGGGCTGACAAAATCAGCACTGGTCAGTTTATGCAAAATAATCAAAAAGTATTTAATCAAGACGTTGAGAGGAAGATACAGAAATGCTACCTGTTGCTGTGCTTGAATTTCTCTCGCTCCTTGTCTTTCTTGTGATCTCTATGTCTGTGTTCCTTGTCTTTGTGCTTGTCTTTATGTTTGTGAATGTCTGTATATAGAAGAAAAAACAACTTGTTTAGAAGCCAAAAAAAATCTGAAGAAAAAAATTCCCACAATATATCCAAATATATATCAATCCATCTTTTATTTCTAGCTGCCTGCATGTCTTGATGCCCCTTGTGTCTATCTGTAGTAGGAAGAGCATCAGCACAAGCTGACTGAATGTTAACCACTCTTTATATTTCTTCTATATTCCTTGGTACTGTTGAAAGTCACACTTCAGTGAGCCATCAGAATCCGATGTCACACCACACACACTGGCTGTAGCTGACCTTATGGACTGATTGTGTGACACTGAGCACAGGTACTATATGTAAGTGCTTAACCAACACAGGAGTGACAATCACAGTCATAGTTTCCCTTTGTGGTTTCTGTGTCCTTTTTGGTTGTTCTATGTCTCATTGTAGAGGTTTGCCTCTATTTACAGTAGCCTAGCATTTCTTTAGTAAAGCATATTGATCTATTTAAAAAGAAAAGAGAAGCTATGCTATAATGTAAAATACTATGCATTCACTATAAAAGATATTGAAAACAAAATCAAACAATATGTCTAAAAATACTGGGATGCAGGTAATACTATTTTAAAGTAGTCCTTGGTTGTTGCCCTGATTTATTACTAAGCTATTCAGTGTGCTGTGCAGTTATAACAAAAAATAGCACATTTTGGTCTATATGCATGTTGTGGGCATTCAGTTTGCCCCAGGGCCTGTGTCCAGTAGGCCTGAATAACACACTAGCTTAGTGAAATTTCCTTTATCATCATTTAGTGCACACCCATATGGTGATGCTGGACATGCTGTATCTTTCATTAAAAAAAAAAAAAAAGTTTCAACTGAAACCTTGTCATACTTTAAATATATTTGTAACATGCCGTCTGGATACTTTGCAATATATCTCATATATCATATTTAACAAAACATATTTCTTCTGCAATCTGGGCTAAAACTTATATATAAATACATTATAATTGTTCTCATATTCCTGGACTTAAACAATAAGGCTATAAGTATGATTTTACATGGGTCTACTGAGATAGAGCTGGCTGGGCTTGATCATCACCTCATGGCGTCCTGTTGTCATGGCAGTTAAATAAGTATTTTTTGCTATTTTAGTTATAAACCAAATCATGTCCCACAGTCTGCTTTTCTTTCCACCAAATGTTTCAGCAAATTAAGCCTTTAAAAAAGTGTTCTCAACTTTGCAAACGATTTGATACTTTTGATAATCATGTGTGGCGCCTATAATATGTGCAAAAATTACTGTTTAAGGTGGAATGCATTTTGACACTGCAGTGCAACTTTCTTCTCTGTGACTTAAAGTTTGAAACTCCTGTGTGAGGATTCCCTGGTGGCAGTGCAGATAAATGCCTCTTGCTCAGAGATGGAGGCAGAGTACAGCTGGTGGCAAGACAGGGGCAGGTAGAGGCGATAAGCTCCCAGGTCTTGCCTCCATATCACGGCAGACGGTTGGCTCACTGCTCGGCGCCCTGGCTGCTACATGCAGAAAAAGAAAATGGCGCAGAGACTAAGTCCTCAGCCCCAATCCTGCCACTTTCGGCTACAAAATTCGGTGTAATTGCACCTCTATATAATTCAACTGAAGCATGCAAAATAAACACGATGCCCGGCCCTTCCGGAATACCCCAATGGATTAAACAACCGAGGGTCGCAAGTGTAAATTTGAGACCCTCTTTTTGAACAATAGCCGGAAGAGAGTGGAGGAGAAGGGACTTAGTCTCTGGGACGCCATTTCTGTCCTTTAAAAACTAACAGTAGACAGATCACGAATCTAACTGGAAATCAGAGTCAGTATGAATAGAAATCATCACCAGAAGACCTACCGCTTCCTTTAGATCCAGAATTGACCTGAGAATTGTAAAAAAGATGTTTTTAATATTTCAATTTTGAAAACGCCGGTAGCTCGGTTATTCAAGTTTCAATTGGCACACAAACGCAGCCTAGAAATATATTTATTTTGCTCCAATTTAATGCAAGAACTCCACATCATTTTTAAGTTTTCACTGAAATCACTGCGTAACTTCTAAGGTAAGCTATCGTTAAGCTAACGTTTCTTAGCTCCTTGCAATTATTTCATAACATGACGAGAAATAACAGTTGCTTGCAAATTATGACAGTTATTGTCAAGGAATTCATACAAACTGGCCAAAAAAAACCAAACAAACAAACACAGATTATTGCCCCAGATGTACCTGCGTATCTCCATGTCCATGATCTCCGCTCATGGTCAAGGTGTTTGTGTTTGTAAAGCAGGTGAAGTTCTCACAGCAGACAGCTGTTGAGGATGCGAAAGCTCGGGGAAAGCTCGCTGACAGACGGGAATGGAGTCCCAGCGTCGACTCACTGCGCATGCTCACATTCTAGTCGTGCACGCTCCTCACCCCGAACCACTATCAACATGCCCAGACAGCCTGGACACTCCATCCTTAAATGACATTTGCAGAGAAAACACCATACTACTAAACATATCTCTGCAGGGACGGAGCACAAAAATCTGCATACACAAATTTGTGCTGTTAGTTATTAGTGGTAGTTACTAAAGTAGTAATTATAGAGAGATAAAATCCTGACTGCCTTTGCTCTAAATAAAAATCAAAGGGCGTCAGAATGTACTGGTACTTACTGAGGAAAAAGTAAGTTAATCAAAGCATGTTTCATTTAATTGTTTCCGCTGCTACTGAGAAGTTACTACTTTACCTTAGTAACAAGTGTATAGCACTGCCATGTCTCATATCCTCAGTCAGATAATTTAGGAATTTGCAGTCTGTGTCTATAAAACAATAGGTGCTGCTAATTTATGTTCCTTCATCCGCCTGTTTTTCAAAGCAACTCCCCTTCCCTTCAGTTTCCCTCCAATTATTATTTCTGTAAATTATCCCCCCTCCACGGTAGGCCTTCATTTCTGATCCAGGCATCATGAGTCGTCGAGTGCTTCAATGTCTCTTCACGTAACCATTTACCATCACACTTGATATTGATCAGAAATTCAGGTTTAATGCAGAGCTGACTTTAAACCCAATGAACAAATTCCAGCACCTAAATACAATACAAAGTTTCACAGAACAAAAGCAGTAGAAAATTTTATTCAATTTTACAACATAATTATACTATCGTGACAAGCTTCATTATCAGTCTTCACATGATTAGTCCGGCATTAATAAAAAAAAAGCACATTCACACAAACACACACTGTAAGCACACATTCTAACTACAATCTCACATAATAGCATCGACAAAACAAAAGCATATATTTATTTTTTAAAAACAATCTGTACATGGTTTTCTCCTGCAATGAAAATTCATAATCCAGACCAGAGAAACCAATATCAACCGATTCACAGCAGAATAAAAATAATATACAGTACAGTTATCAGAATGCCACAACTACAGCTGTGCCTATTTAGACTTCCTTCGTTTAGCCTGGGTAGGGCTTGCTCCAGTTTCTGTTGAGGATATACAAGTGTATCAAAGTATGGTAGTATGTGTTATAACTTTAGTGTTGTGCTATTGTGTCTTTTAAAGTTGCTTGTGTTTTTACCTTTAACAGCAGCAGTGGTTCCAGGCCTGGCTGATCTCTTCCGAATGCCACTATCTGCTACTGGTTCCTCGTCCACCTCCTTCTCTGCCCGGGAGCTTCGTCTGCTCGGTCCTTTGGGTTTCTCCACAGAGGCTCTACGAGAACCAAAAAGGAAAAAAAGAAAGAAAAAAACGGAGAAGAAAACGAAAACAAAAACATCAGTAATTATGTAAAGGTGTAAGTTAACTCTGCTCTACTCAGAGAAAGATAATACCACTCGGGACTGCTGTTTTTCCTCGTCTACCACAGATATTGTGCATCTTCATCCCAACAGCATCCACTACGTCGACATGATCACTGCTTGTGTCTTTGCAGCGCAAACATGTTAAAATACATACCTTGGGACTAAGTTGATGGGCGTCTTTCTTTTCTTTGCCCATCTGTGATAGAAGTGGAAAAACAGCGGTAAACTATAAACTGCTGAACAAAAATTAATTCACTTCCCCACCATATTATGACATCCCTATAGGAAAAGAGATATCACCATAAAGATCAGTGGAGTAGTAAAATTTGGTTTATAATAGGCAGTTTTTGGGTTTAATCATCGGGGGTAAATTAATATATTCATATTGTTGCATGCTAATCATACATACCGTGTGCTGAGGCAACGTGGCTCATTGTTTTCACCATGTAGCCCTTGGCCAACCAACTGAACTCCCTGAGTTTCAGTAGAGTTAGAAATGTCTAAGCATTTCTCCTTCAAGTGCACAGGTGTAAGACTAGGCCAACTTCTCACAGATCAATAGTAAGCGACACCTTATTAAACCCCCCCAACAACTTTGAAAGCATTATACACCTAATTAAGACACAGTGTTTAAAAGAATACAAATTCTATAATCTAGAATCTTACCCTTGCTCAGAACCTGTTGAGACGTCTTCACCTAAACAGGACAAAACAATTATTATTTCTATGCAATGTGTATATATATGGAAAGATTTTTAACAACTTCTCAAACAAGTATGATCACAATTACCCATCTTCTCACTGGACACAGGTTCCTGCAACTGCTGGATGTCTTGTTGAATAGGGGCTAGGAAAAAGAGAAAAAATTGTTCAACTTATCCATCTTAATGTCGAAAAGTAATTATTACACAAGGATATGTCTCAACGCGGATTTCTCAACTAAAAACACAAAAACCTACCACTAACTCCACGATCTACAGATGGTTTTTCATATATCAAGTACACCAAATAGCCATAACGCTAACACTGGTTGTCTTAATAACGTCACAAAGGACAAGATACACAACCCCATATACAGCAAAATGTGGCACAGTGTTTGTAGAGGTACAAAAATGTAATATACTAATAAAAGGCTTAAAAAAAAACAAAAAACTCCCCTGCCATTTTTTATCTTTTACTTAAGTAAAAGTACTAAGGATATTAAAGAACAAAGTAAAAGTACTACATTATATAAAACGAAAATTCTCATGTCTCATCTTTGATCATTCAAAAACAACATCAGGTTGAAAGTTCTCGAAATCACTTCAGTGGCTGCAAGTTAGAACTGGTGGTAGGTATTGGGAGACTATTTTTGAGTTTAGTTTCTGATTCATTTAAAGTGGTAAAATCAGGGACTGAACCTGACACATCTGTACTCTGGAAATTACTGTGTAGTGACCGGTCTGTATCCAAAGCAGACAGGACTGTCCTTTCCCATTACATTCCTAACATTATTACTGTATGGATCTTCCCTATCTGGCACTTGTGTCCCTTAAACCTTATTTCTTATGGCAGTTTGCTTTTCATGTCTTCTACAAGACTATCAGATTATTGGCTTGAGTTTTAACTTACTTGTAAGGCACTTAGAAGAAAAGCTTCTGCAAAACGACTAAATGCAATTATAAACGTGTTTACCTTCAGCGGTCAGAGTTGTTTCAGCAGGTTTTACAGCTGGCAGCATGGCAGGTTCCATAACGGGGGGATCAGACTGAGCTGGTGGAACTCCACTGAGGTTAACTTCTGGAGAGGAGGTGGTAGAGGGAACCTTCTGAACAGATCCAGGTGCAGCAACAATTGGAACAATGGACGGTACAGGACTTTGTACAGGAGCAACCGTAGAAAGCGTGGTAGCAGAAGATATAGTAGTGGTTGTACCAACCATAGTTACAAAAGGAGCTTGAGAAGATACAGCCTGGGTTGGGTTAGACACTGAAGCTGGTGCAGGAACGGGAGCCTGAGCAACAGTCTGAGTAGGTATAGTAACTTGTCCAGGAACTGGGATTGGGGAGGAGACAGCAGGTGGAGTAAGGTTGTTTGGAGCAGCAGCAGTAGTACGGGGAACTTGTGCTTCAGTCTGAATGGCAGGACTAGCAGGAGGATGAAAAACCTGTGATGACACAGTGACAGTTGGCACCTGTGCGTGCCTTTCCATAGAACTCTGTTGGGTTTCAGCATTACCAGCTGCAGCAGCTTGCACAGGTTTACTTTTCACCTGTGCGGTAAGAGATGGAGATATAGGACTTCTTCGAATGGCGTTCACAACCCCAGGGCTAGAGCAGGGAGGAGGAGAAGCCAGGGGTAGCTGAAAGGGAGATGGTGCTGAAGGACTTGGATGGGGAGATGGATGTTGGACTGGGGGACTAGTTTTCTGAGCAGAAGCTGCCTCCCCTAGATTTTCTGCTTTGAAAGCTGCTGTATTAACTTGCTGCGGAGTTGGGAGGGTACCAACCGGGACTGATGGAGACACCGTGGTGGCAATCTGAACCTGTCCAACAGTACTCCTGGCAGCCTGGGTGCTGGTCATGTTAAGCCCTGAGGGCTGGGTGGAGCCCACAGTGGGAGAAAGTTGGATGTTTGTTGTGGACACTTGAATAGGCCCCACCATAGTCACTGGCTGTGATACCACTGTGGTGTTGGGAGCTGGAGAGGGTCCTGGGACCTGAAAAAATACAGGGGTGGTTGCAATAAACTGAGCAGCTCGGGATACAGGTGTCTGCTGACGGATGTCCTGAGGCCTAATGCTCTTACTGGGGACAGCCACCATGGTAGAGACCATAGATGTGGGTACCTGGGAAGTGGGTGGAGGAGTAATTGTGTTAGAGGTGACAAACACAGTTATCTGGCTGGGGGAAATCGTGCTAGAGGCGGCAGGGATTTGAATGACTGAGTGAACAGTTTTAGGACTAGGGCTTGGTTTTAGAGGCAAACTGGCTGAGTTTAAAATAGAGCTCGAGTTAGAACTGGTGCTAACAGGTAAGGCAGTACTAGTCTGACCAGTAGTGATTTGATTGGGGCTTGCATTTGGGGTGATATTAGCGTTAGTACTGAGAGAGCTGCAAGGAATGGCTGTTAGGTTTAAATTTGGACTGGCATTGGTACTAAGACTAGAGCTTGTGTTTTGATTAAGTCCATGGTTAGTATTGGGGTTCACATTATTGCTAGTGTGTGAGGTGGGAACTGAAGTAGGCTGCAAGTTAGAACTGGTGGTAGATATTGGGACACTAGGTTTGGATTTGGTTTCTGATTCATTTAAAGTGGTAACAGCAGGGACAGAAGCTGACACTTCTGTACTCTGGGAATTACTGTGGGGTGGCCGGTCTGTATCCAAAGCAGACTTAGGACTGTCCCTTCCCATTACATCCCTAACATTATTACTCTGTATGGGCCGAATAGGTACATTAGTGACACCTGTGTTATCCAGTAATTGGTTGAGTGATGTGGGAGCTGCCCTGAGAGCAGGTGAGACCTCAGAGTCCTGAATGGGAGCTGCTTGTGTTGGCTGCCTATCTAATGTATCACCCTGTGGTTCCAAGTCAGGTTTAGCCTGCTGAGGCATTGAGAAGCGAGGACCTGCCATTCTGGGGCCTGATAACTCCCTCAAGGGCTGTAGCTGGGGTTGAGGCTGAGCCATTGGTCGGTGCTCTGCTGTCATCACTCCCTGGCTTTCTCTGATACCTTCTGCATGGCTACCCTGATTCCCTTGGAAAGTGCTCTGAGTCTGTTGTGCCTCAATGCTCCCACTTACTTGTGAAGGCATAGATACTGGACTTGGGGGTACTGAAGTGGGACCTAGCATCATAGTTTGCCCTTGAGAGTTCACAGACTGCTGCTGGTGGGGAGGACAGGTAGCCATTTTTGTTCCCTTTTGTCTTCCTGGACTTGGGGTAGCTGACTTGCGGCTAGAGGCAGGACTTGACCTCCGACTATTGCTAGGACTTGCTCTCTTACCTTGCCCTCCCGGCTGCTTGTCTTGTTTTGTACCTGCACTTCCTGCTCCACTGCCAGCAGACAAAGGCTGCTGACTGCTGTTAGTGTTATTTCCACCTGCACTAGCATTGTTGTTGTTGCCTGTTAAAGTTAAGCCAGGAGGGGCCTGTCCAATGGCTTTGAGGGTCGTTGGGTTAAGACCTTGCTGGTCAAAGCCCCTGTTTAGGTTAGGCTGCCTAGGAGGCAGAGGAATATTGATTTTGGGAGGAAACAGCCCTGCAATAGAGGCATTCAGCCTCTCAGGTGAAAGATTGATTTCTGAAGGCTCAGTACTGGGTGGACGATTAGTAGGAGTAAGAGGATGGTGGTACGGCCTGGGGCTGGCTCGGTTGGGAGTTTTGGGCCGGGAGCTCTGTGAGTTTGTGGGAACATTGGGGAAATGAAGGCCAGGCATGGGGCCTCCTTGCTGAGGTTGTGCAGGTAACTGTTGCTGGGGACTGGCTCCTGTGTGCTGGGGCATTGGTGATGGACCAGGGCCTTGCTTCATAACATGAGTGTTGGAGCCCTGATTTGCCATCATCTGTTGGGTCCCATTTCCAGGTTGCACCCCCATTTCTGGGCAAACAGGCCTTTCTTGCTTGGGGTGGGCCCCTGCAGAAGCCTCTTCAGATCCAGTGGCTTGGGGACCCTGACCCACATCAGGATGGGACATTCTTCGTGCAGTGCCTGCAAGCTAAAATGTGCAGGAACAAGTAAAATTCAGATCATTATATGTAAGTGTAAATTGCATGTTTAGATATGCTGCAGCCAGTGACACTTACCTGTGGGTTTACCATCACCGGCATGCCTCTAGTTTTGTCGGGTGATGGGGTTACCCCTCCATGCCCTTGAAGGTTGATCATTACAGGCATGTTGCCTTGCTGAGAAACAGGAAGCCTCTGCCCCTCAGATGGATTGCCTATACCTCGAGGAGGAAGTTGCCCACCCGGTGGAATGGACATACGATTTTTCACCTGTTCTTGCTGCATTTTCATCATCATCATCATCTGCTGCTGTTGTTAAAAATGCAAAGAAAATAGGCAGTGTTGATACCAAACACTTTTATTACTATACTAATGTTACTAATAATAATATTAAAGTTGCATAATAACATTACCTGCTGTTGCATGTGTGGTGGTTGAGTTGGTTGCTGTTGTTGCTGCAGCTCATGAGGATGCATGTGGGGCTGGCCTTGACCTGAAGTCTGTGGCCCTGTCATGCCCTGCTGTCCTTGAGCACTTTGGAGACCCTGCATCTGCAGCATCTGCTGCTGCTGCATCTGTTGTTGTTGTTGTAATTGTTGCTGTTGTTGCTGCATTTGCTGTTGCTGCATTTGTTGTTGCACTTGTTGTTGCTGCGCCTGCTGCATTTGCTGTTGCTGTATTTGTTGTTGTTGAATGTGCTGCATTTGTTGTTGCTGTTGCTGCTGCTGCTGTTGTTGTTGTTGTTGTTGTTGCTGCTGCTGCTGCTGCTGCTGCTGTTGTTGTTGGTGTTGCTGTTGTTGTTGTTGTTGTTGTTGTTGTTGTTGTTGCTGCTGCTGCTGCTGCTGCTGCATAAAGTGCATGGATACCTGCTGCAACACTCTCTGGTCTCCAGGTTGAGCAGAAAAGCCTAAGTAAAAAATTTGTATGATTTGTATGGTACAAATGCACATATAAGCACAAAAGAGACAAGACCAGAAAGTTGCAAACACTTAAGAATCAGCAGCTTAGAATATATATATATATATATATATTTTTATTTTTTTTTTAAACTGTGTAATTTACCCGAAGGCCTGTTGGCAAAATCAGGGAGTTTAGGACCTGTGTTGTCTAACCCCAAACTTTGTTCACCACCCAGATTGGGTAGTTCAGATTCCTCCATGCCAGCTGCATCAAGACCACTAAGTAAATACAAACAGATAAAGTTGAATCAAATAAATAATGCAAAAATGGTAAGATCGTCCATCACAAAAACAAAAGAGAAAAACCCACCCAAATAATATAAACAGCTTATTACCTTAGACCTTCTACTTGTTGTTGGCCCTCTCCTTCTTTGGCCTTCTTCTTTCGCACTGGTTTCTTCTTTTTTGGTTTGGCCTGATTCCCCCCACCTGCTCCTTGTTTTCCTCCTGGCCCAATTTGACTAGCTGAGATATCGCTCTGCAGCAGGTTGACCAGTAGTGGGCTAGTCAGTGTGACATCCTTATTGACAGAATAGCCACCTGCCTGTCCACAAGGTCCTCCCACAGGCATCTGACCTGGGTACTGTGGGTTAAAGTTCATGCCATGTCCTGCAAAGTGCCCATTTCCCATCTGCATATGCTGAGGCCCCCCTATCATGCCTTGCTGCTGCTGTGCCGGCATATCAGGGACCATCTGTTGAACCGCTAAGTCCCCTGTCCCACTGTTGGGATCAAGAGCATGTGGATGTTGTTGAGCTGCTTGTTGTTGCAACATGACCTGTTGGTGCTGTTTCTGCTGCTGTAACTGCTGCTGTTGCAACTGTTGTTGGATAAGATTGTGACTCGCTGAAATCCTCATTTGTTGCCCATGGATACTCATAGCTTGGTTAGGATTACCAGCAATAGGCACCTGCTGGGGTTGTTGCTGGTTCATCTGTTGGGGTTGTTGCTGTTGTTGCTGCAGTTGTTGCAATTGCTGTTGTTGTTGCTGTTGTAACTGTTGTTGTTGGAGCTGTGCCATTTGTTGCTGTTGTTGTGGGGTCATTTGCTGTGGACCAACCTGACCTTGGAACTGTGTCATGTTACTTGGGATGTTTGGAGAAGGGCCACGCATCACCTGGTTAGAAATGATCCCAGCTGGAATCTTCCCTACAAATGCCTGCTTGTTGCCTTGCATCTGGTTGGCAACCATTTGTTCCATCATTGGGTTTTGTTGCTGTTGTTGCTGTAGAAGCATGGCCTGGTGCCCTTGGCCACCAACCATCTGACCCGGCCCATGCATCACCCCCTGGCCTTGCAGAGGCATCACCTGCTTGGGTGGGGTCATCCCTCCTCTCTGCCCTTGACTAAGGGGCCTGGAGAGGACAGTTTGACCTCCACCCTGGCCTTGAACCATCTGGCTGGGGGAAGAGGACACGGGCTGGGCCTGATGCTGGAGGCCCATCATCTGGGTCTGGAGGCCAGGCTGTTGCTGGCCCATACTAGGCCCAGCAGTTGTACCAGGGGGGGGACCTGCCATGCTACTTTGTACACCCATAACACTGGATTGGGCATGTGGTGGAACCTGCATTGAGTTTGGTGTTGAGGCTGATGGCTGAGCTCCTGATGTAAAATGAAAAGGGGAAAAATGTAAATTACTTAAATGGACCTCACAACTGGAAATAAGCCAATATGACTTCTGCTAACTCCGTTAAGCCATGGCATGTCAAATGAGATTGTGGACACATCAAAGCAGTTAACCAAGTCTTACTATAGACAATCAACAGACTGCACAGCTGGTACTTATTGAGTAGTTTTTAAATACTATGGCCTCTATTTTTAACTACCGTATTTTCCGGACTATAAGCCGCTACTTTTTTCCGACGTTTTGAACCATGCGGCTTTTACAGAGATGCGGCTTTTCTATGAATTTTTCTGCAGCCCTCAGATGGGCGCTGTAGATGGAAGTCAGTGCAAACAAAAAAGCGCCAGTTTTTATTCTTAGCGCATGCAACCCAAGACACACAACAGCAAACATCAGCACTTTTACTGCCGTGTTACAGGCACCATTCAGGTTCAGGTATATGAATAAACACTTATGGTACAAAATCTTTCTATGTGAATATCTTATTTCTCAGCCTGGATATTGGCGGCTTATAGTCCGATGCGGTTTATATGTGACAAAATATATATTTCTTTTAAATTTTAGCGGGTGCGGCTTAAATTTAGGTGCGCTCTATAGTCCAGAATTTACGGTAAGCGGCTAATGATAATGTTGCTTACTTTCTCAGAAGAAACAAGAAAATATCTTGTTAGAACCAATTCTTTCTCGAACGCTAAGATGTAACGACAATCATGATGTATTTGTGTTCTAAATCTTACATGGATAGTGTTCAACTCTGACTAAGCCATTAACATCTGTGACAAAACCATAAGCTAATTAACAGGTTGACCTTCTACATGAAGACAAAATAATGTGAAGACTGCAGTTATCACTATAAAGCATTCTTGTCTCAAGACATCTGAATCTTCCTGTATCCTAAATCTGAATGGTCGACTAAAGGAATTATTGTTATTTATTATTTCAAATGGTGAGATTTTTGTCATTTCTGACCATCTATGCTGGTAACTTGGCTGGGCAATTTTAGGCAATTTGTGTTTCAACTACAAAAATCTCCTTATTCTAGAACTATCAGTTCTTTTCTAATTGAGCTGTTCAAGTCATCTAGTAAAAATACTTGTATTTTTTATTATATATTATTATATTTTATATTTTATTTTATTCATTTAACAATATATGTAACAGAAACAACAACATGTAAGTTTTTTCAATAATGTGCAACCCTAAACCATGTGAGTGTCATTTGTTGCTCCAGAAAAAGAAAGTAGGTAGCTATGTTAGCTAAAATTATGGTGTGGGGAGCATTCAGGTCTACCCACATCCCCTCTTAGTGTAGTTGTGTCCATTGTACTACGCACGTAACAAAGTAATTGTGTGTTTTATGGCAAAGCGTATAACATACTGGACAATGCAAGCTTCCATGTCATTAACAATTAACAAACATATATTTGTAAATGATGTACTTGTCACACACCACACTCATTATATTTGTATTACTGCAATAGCTAAGACAACATTCTTCCATATTTGTTAATATTTAGTCAAAGTGCATATCGTACAGACATGCAACATCCTTTTGAAATATTGATTTTAATACAGAAAATAACCCATTCGTGGCCTTTTAGGGCTGTCACACACCAAGCTGACAGCTGGTCATCTGCCAATGTGGGCCCGTTGGCAAGTGTCTGTCTGCCTAGTTTTTGCGGCGTGCCCCACGCCGCCTGAAGTGGTGGGACCTCCGTCTGAGGCTTTTCAGCCAATTAAGCCATGCTGAACCAGAGTGGTTACTGTTCGGCTTGGCAAATCAGTGGATAAGAAGACACTACATTATTAACAACGCCAGTACAATTTAAAACTCACTATCAGGCATATCCTCAATTAGAAGTAGTTACAAAGCTTCTGTGAACAAGACAAGCAAATACTGCTTATTTTACAGTTTATATGTACACAGTCCCAGGTCTTCCACTTTTCCTCTCATGTGCATGCTACATGCTCATCAGCTGTCGTCTTTAAGTATGTTCAAGTGCAACTTGTCTGCAGTCAAAAAGGCAAAAGGAGACGTGAGCTGACCTAAAAGTCACGTCTATGTCACTTCTGGTTCTTTGACATTCCCTTAGTTTGTCATGGCCCTTACTCACAACACCATCTAAGTTAACACAACCTTATTAAAACTTGTGTGGTTTCTCTTAAGTCATACTACTACAGATCCATACCACTGGCCTTTTGTTAAAATTTTACCTGTGTGAGTCATTGCTTGGTTGCCCTGCAGCTGCTGAGTGGCTCCTCCACTAGGTGTTCCTGGAGTGCTTGCATTTACCTGACCTTGGACAAAGTTTGAGGCTGCAAACCCTACGGTTCGCTTTACCATGCCTGTAAGCAGTATTCATATTTAATGTAACATTTGCCCAGTATAATCCAGTATATCCACATTGTTAATGTATATTTCTATAAAACAATAAGTTGCCAACAGTAGCTTACCTGGGTGACCTTGGACCCCAGGCTGTCCATGCTGGGGAATTCCAATGAATCCTTGTTGCATATTACCCTGTTGGTTGAGGGCTGCTCTTCCTGGTGAACCAACACCTTGTGGAAATCCCTGTGGAGTTGTAGGTCTCTGAACCATCATGGGAGGAGTCCCTGGTGAACCCTGTTGAAAAGGAGATGAGGAGGAACCAGGAGATTTGGCACTCAAGGTGCCCTGTGGTCCAGATGTTTGTGGATGGGGTGGAGGGGGTCTAGGAGTTCCTGGAACACCACCAAGGACAGCCTGTGGACCTTTAGGTTGGGGGGCAGCAAACTGACCCATTGCTGTCTGCTGTTGTTGTTGCTGCTGCTGCGGCTGTTGCAACTGTCCCTGTCCCATGGCACTGAATACTTGCCCTGCCTGCTGACTGCCAAATGGGTAAGGGGGTGGAGGGTGGCTGGGGGTCTGAACTGTAGCAAGGGAGGGTTGGCGCGGAACCATTTGGGCTTGTGGAAGGGGCTTTCTCCAGGGAGGGCCTACGTGAGATCCTTGTGGCTGAAGGACCCCAGGGGGCATCTGGTTCCATCCAGGACGTACAGCCATCTGGCCTGATGGGTTAAATGGAGGTCTAGTTCCAAGCTGTGAGAGCTGAGCTTGTTGCTGGGCCTGTTGCTGTTGGTGATGCTGTTGGTGAAGCTGCTGCATTGCAGCAGGGTTAAGCTGTCTACCAGTTTGCAGAGCCTGCATGTGATGGGCAGCCTGAGGAGGCATGGACACTGATCCATGTGGACCAGCTTGTTGGTGCTGAAGTGGCTGTTGCTGCTGAACTGGCATGCCTGGCATCATCTGTTCCATCACATCTATAACAGAGGCAGATACAGCTGTTCCATTGCTGTCCAAACTTATTAAAAATTGCATCATGTATCATTTGTCATACAAGAAAATTACCTGTCTGTAAAGGTGGCCTTGGAGCACAAGGATGCATCTGTCCACTGCTGCCTGGCACCAAAGCCTGACCTGTCATCCCAGGTCCAGGTGGTACCATGGCTGGATTAGCCATCCTTACGGCTCCTTACATGAATGTTAAACATTGACTCATTAAGTGTAAATAAGCAAATAGGTTAACATTTAACAAACGGCTAAAGACATGGTATGAATAGTAATAAAGAGAAACATAAAGCAAACTTTAGTTATTTATTGTACATCTTTATAAATTCATATGTCTGTTAAGTAAAAAAAGAAAAAGAAGAAGAAGAAGAAGAAGAAGTATAATCAGTAAATGAATACCTGGACCAGGCTGACCTGGAAAGCTAACATCCATTCTCATCTGGCCAGGTGCTCCAATTGGTCCATTCACTCTGACTTCTTGTCCTCTGTTTGGTCCCACAGCCACATTGATGGCCCCTTCCCCTGAACATTAAGAAAAGGGATATCAACATTTACTATAGAAGGTGCCCTTTGCAATGTAACACAATTTGTATTTCTTGCATGCTGACTGAATTAAAAAGGCACTTTCACCTTCAATCTGCACAGAGAGAATCCCTAGGTCTCTCAGTTGCTGCTGGTTGTTCTGGGCTAGCACTCTGAGTCGCTCAGCAGCATCCCTAGGAATGTTGAAGGTAACTCGTACACTGTTCCATGGTTCCACATGCTGAGGCTGTAGCCTCTCAAAGCCTAAAATAGAAACAAGGAATTGAAGTAACAAAAGATGTTGACTTCTTGTGTTTAAAAAAACTATACACATCCAAGTAGACTTTTTTTTAAGAAAGTATCAAAGTTTCTGTACCTCATATGTTGACAATGATTAGTGTCATTTATAAAGCACAAAATCCATTTACGTATTAGATTCAATTCAACAATTCGTACTGTAAAAAAAAAGATCTAACTAACCCATGTCAAGCATGTTATGTATGCCACTGAGGACAGTGTTGAGTTTTCGTGCAAAATCCTCATCCTCCATATTTCCTTGAAATGCAACAAAAACTGTAAAATCCTGTCCCTCCACACGGTTTTCTTCCATCTCATAATGCGTGTTGACATTTTCCACTTCTGTTACTGTGCTTTCATGGCAACTTTCCGCATCGTCTCCTGCATCATCCCCAACACCAGAGTCCCGGTCGGAGTCATGATCAGCTTCCAGATGCTCTGTCTTGTGGGACAGCTCAGGTGGAGTGCGCCGATTGGCCATTCTCCCGTCTTATTAGGAGTGGCGTTTGAATCGTTTTATGCTTAAATTCAAAAGAGAGACAAATCATGTAAATCACAACTTCACCCCAGATAAAGTGATTAACGTTAAAAAGTATTTGTTTAGAAAAAACAGCACATTTAAAGTGTTTATACAGAGCTAACAACGAGTTCTCCGTAATGCGTTGTTGTTTTCATGCTACAGATTACATAGAGTCAAACAAAAAATGTGGCTTTTTGTGAATCAACCGTTAACGTCATATGAATAAAACTAACATTGCAACTTACACCTGTAAGTGACATCATCATCATCATCAACACCGGTGAAGCCTGACATATCATAACAGCTACTCTATGATATGTTGCGGTATCTTCACTGTTGTGTGATTGGGTAAGTGTGTAAATACACTGTCATTAACAGCTTGGTCAAAGTTAACATGATCGGCCCATCAGCAGCACGGGCCTTGAGCTAACGTAACCACAAGCGAGCCAAGTCGAGAGAATGAACACTACTATCCATCTTCCCGCGTCATCGTGCATTTTCTCATTCTTATTATCATCAAATAAAACTCAGATTAATAAGGTTTAAACCACACTCGACACACGCGATACGTAACTGATGCAGAAAACGGCTGTTTTTATTAGTTTCACGGAGGATCCAGCTAGCAAACGCTGGCTAACTGCATTAGCTGGGTAGGTGGCGTTACTGCAGGTAATGTTGGAGTTAATTTATCACGAATGCATTGAAATACAGCGTATTTGCCTCCCCAGTCGCGGTCATTAACTTATAATACACAGTCAACTAGAAATTAAGCATGAGGAAATCAAAAGCCTTACCACATATATTCATCTGAAAATAAGTTCAAGCCCTCGACATCTGCTAGCCAGCTTAGCTAACAAAACATGAAACGATGGGAAATCACGATCAAATGGGCTACTTCCGGTAGCGCTTGTAAAAATAAAACCAGCAGCTTTTATTTTTTACTCCAAGGATACAGCAGCGAGGTCCTTGGGCGTAAATACTGAGGAATATAATAATAAAGTACTTTAACATAAATCCAATTACGTTTTCTCCAAAGCGTATGTGTTTCAGCTCAAAACTTTTGAATCTTATTTTTTGTGGTCCTTTGAACCATGGGCAAACTTTGCCTAATTTTAACACATGCTGTTGAATGAATTATGACTTGCATGTGCATTTATCAGATATTTGAGTTTATTTGTAAAATAAACAGTAAATAGTCTGTGTGCAACTTGTGAAATAGTTCTTTATTTCAAATGTCTTGTAATAAAAAATCCTTATTCTAATATCTGCACAGTGACATTATTTCAAAATAGATCACAGATCAGGAGAAAAAGATCTAAACACTCCTTAGTGTTAAGAATGTGTGCAAATGTTTTATTTTGGTGGGTTTGGACGGTGGTGGCGACCCCTGATGGGAAGAGCCAAAAGATTAGTAGTAGGTAGAAATGCACATGGGGTCAAATATCAGGTGTTGTGCAAACATGTGCCTAAAGGCGTGGCACTGTACAGTACAAGAAACAAGAATCAACAGTCATATTGCACTATTACCCAACAATATAGACAATAAGTTTAAGGACATTTTGCATTAGTCAGCGTGGGCCATTCTGGACGTAAATCAAATGATTTTAAGAAAGCAAGAAAGCAGTGCTTTACATATGTTGTTGTTACTTACTTCATACATACTGCCCAAACAATTACATACACAAAAGCATAGCAGTCTTTCCTAAAATTGTTGATTGAATGTGCATTGCATTACAACAGCAGTAATAAAGTATATAGCCCATCAAATGTTAATGTTAAAAACAACAGATCCATGTCTAACGAATCAAATTTTTCAAATTCTGAAAGTAAGTATTCCTACATTTAAAAAGATTAAGCCAATATATTTAAATGAGAAAAAGAATCATGCAAAAACTCAGGTATTCTAAAATATACTTCAACAAATCTCTTCTCTATTCTTTATATTTAACGCATAATAACTGAAGCAAATAAATGAGGTGTGAAAACTTTACTACAGTTCTGAATGACGGGTTATTCTTAACATGATCCCAGTGAGCCACTGATAGCTTGTAACAGTAAAGTCCCCAGCAGTTGTACCAAATGACTAAACACAACTACACACCACAGAAAGAAATGGTCTAGTCTTAGGTGAGAGGTTCAAAATTATCGTCACTATTTCACATGTTCTTATGTGTCATTTGGAATAATGCTGAAATGCAGTTAAATAATTAAAAATCAAAAAGAAAAAAGTAGGAGCAGGCAGATATTCATGCTTGTGTTGTAAATAGTGATTTCATTACCTCCTTTGTTTCTAACCAATTTTAGAGACATTTGATTGTAGTTCATTTATCTTAGATTTCCTGAACATAAATTCAAAGCGCAGCACTCTCCAGGTCAAAAACCAGCTGCTGCTCTTTTTTCAAAAATGGGATCAAACATGTTACATTTACCATTTTATTTGTCTCACATCCACTAAGTAAATTCACTTTAAACCTCATACATTCATTGTTTTCGTGTGTGATAAATTACAATATAACTTATATTAACTTATGAACAGGCCCCACATCACACACATATTTTCTGCATTATCTACACTGGGACGGAACATTACTTGAGGCTGTGAGGCATATCACTAACATTGGCATGTAAAATAGTGCTCGTTTGTAGTTTTGTGTCAGCATAAACTCTTTTGGGAAATCATACCAGAGAAAGCTGCACATCTGTTTGTTGGCCGGCATTCATGTCAACAGTACTATTGTGTTAATTTCGATTGTACCAGCTGATCACAGCCTGCTTACTCCCTCGTCCACCATCATATGATACCCTTTGATAAGTGTGAGAGTCGGGGTGAGGGCACTATGGCATATTGGACATAGTGAGGGCAGAGGCATCAGCACTACGGGGGTCGTTCACCCCAATGATGAGGTCATTGGTTCTACGAGTGCCCTCTACAAATGAGAGAACATCTATTCTCTCAACTTTGTCACCTTTGGCCTGCAGCAGCTTAATTTCTTCATGTAAAAACTCCGCTGTACAAGAGGAAAAGAAAGGGATATTTAGATTTCAGCCACATCCAAAGGTTCATATCCAGGAACAACTTGATAATTGCTCTGTACTAGATCAGCTGGGTAACATATCAGCAAAGCATATAATTTTACATTCCTCATTCCAGCAAAAAACAAAGAAGTCGTTACATTTTCTAGGCTATTTGATTATTCATTATTCATGTAGGATAGGAAAAAAAACATACTGCATGTTAATAGTAAGAAATTGCAATCTACCCACAGTTTCTGAATTATATTATGTTAGGATTAAATTAAACTACAGCTAATAAAAGATAAAAACTTACAGTCCACTAGGAGGGTGTTGGACTGCAGATCTGGGTGGAGTCTCCCATAAGCTACACTGTCACTCATGTTTTTACGTAAAGACAGAACATTCATCAGCACCTGCAAAGGATCAGAACACATTATAACATATTTATAATAACACAAAATACATTTGCATTTGGTCAATTGCCAGACATGACAGCCTTACCTCCAGTTTTTGAATACTGGAGGTAAGGCTGCTGAGCTAAAGAGTTTTACATGGGATAGTTTATGGTATTGGGACTACCAGATGCAGTTTCCACGCAGGAGGGTTTGGAGACCTGGATGAGGGAGTTCAAGTAGGTAGATGCTGTTGATTTGACCACACTGTGGGGTATAAGTCAGAGCTGTGAACCCAATGCGGACAACTACAGAAGGCTAGTGCAGAGATCTAAAAAGTAGAGTGACTTGTTTACTTTTTGGCTGATTAAAAATTAGATGTGCTTCTGTAATCTGGACCATCTGTTAGGGTTTGATTGTGAATGCTGGAAGCCTTGTCAACAGGGCATTGCATGATATGACCAGCGCCTGCACAAGTGGTTAAGTTGTATATTAAAAAAGTAGGATCTGATCTTAGATTCCTGTGGTCAGTAAAACTCAGTTGGTCATCAGTGATGACCCCCAGACTTCTGGCAGACTTAGTGGCGACGATCACTGCTGACCCTATGTGGATGCTGATGTTGTTTTCTATTAAAGGTCTGCCTGAGAAGACTCTATTTGGAGAGGCTGAGTTGAAGATTTTGCTCTCTCCTCAAAGCATAGATGTCAGAGAGACGGGCAGATAAGAGGTCATCCATTGGAAAGGACAGGAAGAGCTGTGTGTCGACAGCATAGCAATGATAGGAAAAAGCATGTGGGTGGATGATATTGCCCAACGATGTAGTACAGACAGATAAGGACCAATAACTAAACCCCGCAGAACACTAGTGGAGAGGCTATGTAAATTAGAAATGTGCCTCTGCCAAGATACCCTGAAGGTTTCTCCAGTTAAGTAAGACCTCAGAGAAGAGTCTGTCGAGAGTAGACTTGAGGTGGGGAAATGTAATTTTGAGCTTGCCAAAATGAAGCGGGGGATGTGCATGTTGTGAGGGTAAAGGTGGTAGAATGGTTAGAGAGGTGGAGGGTGGACCAACTAACATCCATGAGATATTTAATTACACCAAACAATGGGACAAAAGAAAATGCATTTTAAAAAAAACATTAAGAAAAGCATTTCCAAAATCTAATTGAACAATTAGTGTATGAATGAATATAATTCTTCCAGTATATAAATAACCTGTGTAATGCCGCTGAGAGCCTTATCACCGTTAGATGATCCAACAGCCACATATGTGCCACATAGCCCCACAGCAGGCCTCACTGCAGTGGGCATCAGGAAGGACATGGGCCTCTTCCCAGGCTGGAGGCTGTTGTGCTAGTGCAAACAGGACCAAAAAAAAAAAACATAAGGACTAAGAAATGCTTTAACAAATGTTTCAAATTAATGAATAAAACATTTATTATAAAAAGCCACATTTACTGGGTTAGGCGAATAGCTTTGTGTTTTATTAGGCCAGGAGAAGTCCAGGATCTGGCTATTCAAAAGGATTCCGGAGGGAGTCACTATTCCACTGCCAAATGGTTTGTTTAGGGAGCTAAAATAGTCAAAAAACATACAGATGGTCTTAGATTTTGTTTTTCAGCAATATCAATTCACACTTAGCCACCACCAGCATATGCACAAAAAGACAAGGTCCGCCCACTTAAACCAAGACGTACCTTACGACTGACACTATGAGGTCATCGGGGCCCATGACCATGACCTGGGCAGCTGCTCCACCCTCCTCCAAGGTAAATGATTTAGTGTAATGACTGACAGGGAATGCCTGAGAGTTGTTGATCATCTGGCGGAACTGTGAAGCCTGTGATTTACTAGGAGATGAGTAAAATGAAAGGCAGGGTTTGATCAAAATGTTAAGTAGAACGACTATTTACTTTACGTCAGTCAATTCAATATTAATCTGTTTATTTCAATAGCCCACATAAAAAACAATAGTTGTTACTAAATTACTTTACATAAAAATGGAATGTTAAATTATACAACTGATTGTAATAAAATAAACAGATTTAAAAATAAGATGACATAAAACTACTCATAAAAGCTTTGAATATCTGATGGAAAAAGACAGAATGATCTTTACCTCTCCATCTTGCCAACAATATCTGGAACAGAAGTGTCATAGAATGGATCTCCCAGTGAGCTAGCCAGGGCCAACGCTATCTTTACAGACTGGAGGAATAATATAAAACTAACATCAATATCACATGGATCAGAATGCTTAGGACAACTTTGATGTTGTATAGTGGTGCAGCAGCTGGTATATTACCTCTGCAATCCAGTGGTAGGTGCTGCTTTGGGGAACCTGGTTGGTAATGTTGTAACCTTCCAGGATGTTAAGAGCTGTGATCAGGCCAACACCTGCATGTGGGGCTGGGGAAGACATCACATGATGTCCTGCAGAGACACCAAAAGTCATACCATAGCAAATGTTAATGTTTCTCTTACTGATATGGATTCATTTCAAAACAAAATGCAATGTTTCTGCATCTTATTTATATTTTATATTCCATGGCAGAGTTTCAAGTTGCATTTGTGGATGTAGCAGTAAACCATATTTATTACCGATGGCTATGAAGGTGTTACTGAGCCCATGACTTTCCACTATAGAATTGTATCTGTTTTTATTGTAGTGCCGCTGAGGGCTTGAAGATTAGTGCAATTCAATTTGGCTTTGGTAAAATTATGCAACACTTTTTTTCACTGGGATGCTCTTTTGATTCCCATTCATAATACTGACCTGTTGCTAAGTAACATCATGACTTGTTTCACTTTGTTTTTTTTTGTCCCTGTCAAAACTTTTTTGAAATGTTTTCCTCACTTCAAAAAGTTTATATAGGCATATAATTAACACACGAGCAGAGAAAATATAATATAATATGAATATACCTCACAAAGAGTATAGCTAACAATAAGTTTGAACTAGATCAAGTACTAGTATTCAAAACCAGTGTTTGGTAAACCAAAATAAGTTCACAACATTAAAACGCAATTACAAAACAAATTACAAAATCTATAAAAGTACTAAAATATATGTAATATATAGCAGCACATGGAACAATGTGTGCTGTGTCCAGGATATTTGCAAAGGGTCAACAACAGCCCATATGCATAGAAACAAAGTACTTAAGTGCATAAGTAAACATACTGTATGCAGACACACCTCGTTTTATTAATGGAAATGAGTCTCACATTAATAACTAACGTATATATTTACAGAAAGACTAGAATAAATTATTTAGCTTGTCGTATGCTAATGTATGGGTTCTTCAACTAACATATCTGATATAAATGAAGCTGAAAAAGTATTTACCCTGATAAATGGCCTCTGCCGGCTTCTGTAACGCTACACTGTAGTTTCCAAAGTCATCCTCTGTGAGCACTCCACCTCTTGCTTGCACCTATTGAAGTGAAGCAAGTGAAAAGTTCAGTGAGTTTAGATATAAATTGAAAAATTATCCTGCACATTTTTATCAGTAACAGGGCAGTTGTACCACTTTACCTAAAAATTCAAATTGATTGGATGGGATTTCTGTGTTTGTGTTATTATACTGTGTTAAGAGAGTTAGTAGATGCTCTTTTAGGTGTGAATGACTTGTAATAGTTCAATTAAAATAGACATAAAATAACTATTAACTGACTGTTTTGATACAAATATTTAGATATGTCTTAAAAACACAGTGTTCAACCACCTAAAAACTATAAAAACCCATTTCCAAATAATATAGTTTAATTGAATTCAATTCTTATTTTTTGAATTTATTATTTGTAACTAATACATCTTTTAATCATTAATTTGAGACATACAATTAGTAACTGTTACGGGTAATTACCTGAAATTATTATTTTTCACAGGACAATACTGAATTATTACCTCGCACCAGACAAAGGTGAAGTGAATGTACGGCAAAAAATTAGTGTTTGTGGGGTAAAAGTAACTCCCTGTGGAGACTAAGAAGAATTTAAAATCATTTATATAAACATAGCTAGAGAAGAGTTAAAAGTTGTTTCTTACTACAGACACCATCTCCTGTGTCAGGTTTCCTCTATAGAACTCTTCTGTTCCCTGAACTGCAACATTATCCAATATAGAGGCCAAATCCAGACGTCTCATAAATGTTCCATAGAGGGGAGCCTGACCGTTGGGGAGGAACAAGTTTTGAAATGCATCTGACATGTTTTGGTTCTTTATTTCAGCCAGCGCTTCAGCTGCAGAGAGACATAAAAGGAGGTTGTCTTTAAATAACGTACCTTATTGTTGTTCAAGCACTGTGACAGAGAGATAAAGTTGGTGTTTTCATCAACATATGCAGCACCATTAACAGCAGTGGTTTCACCCACTGATTGATACTACATTACACTATACTTACCCAAATTATGGGTAACATTAAATCCATTTCTGCCCACATCTGCTGCCATAGTAACAACATCTTTCCACAGCATCCTAAGGAAATTAAAGACCGCGTAAGTCTGGCTGGGTTTAAGAAAGGTTAAAATTCTAGCATACACTCTACATTCTCCATTTTACAATGGGATTACTGAGAGATTTTTCTAAATTGATAATCTGAACAGCCCCAGGATAATATTTTACCTCCATGGATCCAGTAAGTTTGTTAGTCCTATAACAGCATCCATGTTAGTAGCTTGAGCATCAGGCCCATGGTAATTACACATCATTAGACTAATTATAGCCCAAGAATGTGTCTAAAAAGCTGTGACTTTTCTTTTAAAACAGCTGGTGATACAAGTACTATCAGATTTCACTCTTTTTACAAACAGGCTTTTACATAAAGTAAATAAATATTTGTCTTTGCTGTTCTTGTCTTAAAAACAACAGAAAAATTAACTAAAATAACATGCTATTTTTATTTGCTAACAAGAACAAGCTCTGCATGTGCAGCATGATATACATTTTTACTAATAATAGCTACTGTACCTGCCATAAAGCTGGTGTGCCTGATGCATCCCACTCAGCATGCCTGGTACTCCCACCAGCAGGCCAGGCTGAAATGCAACATACGTTTGTTGTATTTATGTAAGTCTCTTACAAATTGGCAGCAATGACACTCTGCTCTCTCTTGGTAAATGGTAATAGATTTAAGAAACAGTACTGCAGAAAAATGTCTTACATTAAGATCAAGGTTTCTCTGCATCATGTCTTCATGGATGGCAGATGGTGCTGTCTCTCTGAAGTCAATGACCCTTGTCTCATTCTTACGGATGTCATGGACCAACATAACTCCACCACTGTATAAAACAACATTAACAGAACATTTACTTGGCTTATTATTTGTATCCAAGTCTAAGAGCTTCAGTGGTAGTCATGTTTTCTATAACTCACCCTCCTATACCAGAGGTGTGAGGGTGGACAATTCCCAAACAGAGAGCCGCAGTGATGGCAGCATCAACACTGGAGCCCTGCTTCCTCAAAACATTTAAGCCAAGAGACGTACACTGAGCCGCATCTGTCACCACTGCACCCTGGTTAAAGACCTTATAATAACAATAACAAGAGAGAGACTGATGATAGGCCCCTAAAGTGACACAGGCTTGTGTGGGATGGAGCACAAGTAACCATCCATAAGCAGATCATCATTTTTAAAAAAGAAACATTATTGCTACACGTTTACAAAAGTAAATTGGCCGGTAACAAACAGAAACGCTACCTGTGGGTCTCCAAAGTAGATCTGCATGATGAGAGCTACAGTCACTCCTGTCGCAAAGGTCAGACAAGCTGTGATGATGACAGTCAGCCCATCTCGCTGACAGGCACAGTCCTCTTTAAAGGGGTCTCTGGTGGTCTCACGCAGGGACACAGCATCATGGCTGGCCAGGTCTGAGGCCGAAGAGGGGAGACGCTGAAGGCGAGCTGACTTCAAAAACAGATCTGGGTCTGACAAATGCATTGCAAAGAAAGGCTTAGACTAAACAGGCAATGAGCCAAATATCTACGATTTCTGAATTCTTTAATATGATTAGCTTCCTCGCACCAAAATGCATTTTGAAAATTTAGATCGCTCCATCCCTCAAGAGGTCTTGTTTTTGCATTAATCCAGTCCACAAAGAGCTGAAACAATTACTCAATCAACACATAATCTCACAGGCGATCGTTTTATTCTGGTTACACATACTGACCCGTATCTTGCTCACTTAGGACATTGTCATCTTCTTTGCGAGACTTTAGGGTGTTCTCCCCAGACATCGCATCATCCTCTGGCAGCCTGGGAAAGCTGGTGATGCTCATGTAGTCCACCGGAGAGTAGGCGCTCCCCAAGGTTGTCTCTGGATTTGCATCTTTATCTGCCACAGATCCACTCGAGTACCCGGCCACGATTTCAGGAGCAGGACTGTGCATGACTATTCCTTATCGTGCAGTCACACAGTCACGCTCTTCTTTATTCTTAGGGGTGTGATGGAGTTAAGGCAGTATTTCCATATTGCCGGTGACATCAATTTCTTGTCTGGGATGATAGACTGTCGATGTAGACTTCCTGATGTAAAAAAAAGCAAATCTTCATGAAACACAAGTGCTACTAAAGTCGTGGAGATGAGGCCTTAATTTCCTGCTGTTGATTTTAGCACCTTTAGAATCACTGCAGGTCCTCGTACAGAGAGGAATCCAGCTCCAACACCCTGTGGCTGCGATGAAGGTGAACAGTTCCAAGTCGTGCGGGCCGCCACCTGCAGAGGATGACAGACCTCGCATGTTAACTAGGCGGGGACACGGTGTTTCCTCTAAGGAGCCTTTCTTCCTTTCCTCTGCGGTTTCATCCTTCCCTGTTTAACCTGCGTGGCCACCGGCGATCGTAAAACTGGCCGCATGCAAATATCACATAACACTGGTTTTAATAGCTCTGCTGTCCCCCCCGCCCCCCCCGGACCGGGACACTGCACAACGGCAGGACGCGATACGTTCTATCAAAAACAGGACATATATTCATTTCAGTAACAACCGTGTTATTGACACACAGTTACTGTCCCACACACGACAGGCCGGCTCACCGTGTCTTACCGTCCTCGCAGAGACGCACATGAGCTCAGACGACGATCCTCCCGTCGTCCGTCCGTCCGTCCGTCCGTCCCCGTGATGTTCGGGCAGCAGCAGCAGGTGAAATGCGCCGAGCTGCCGTCACCAACGCCGCGCAGGGAAGTCGGCTTCGCATTCACGGCTCGGCACAACCGGTAGTTCCTGTCTGGGAAAATGCAAGCGGTATTTTTTTTTACAGTATGGACAAGCACGCCTTCTACAGCAATCTACATGCCAATGGGCATTCCCTACAGATAATAGATATATATATATATTAATAAGCACACATCCTCAAGGCCTCTTATATGGCCTGTTGACGTAACGGCGCCATACGTACGTACCGATGTCAGACGTACTTTGCGGTGGCTGCTCGGGGCCTTAAAGATCCAGTAAATCTCATCCCCGCAGCTCGTCACCAAATCAAAGTCGCAGCCATCTCCCGTCCTCCCAGGATGTCAGTGGACGAATGGAGGACTGCTCTGGCAGGCAGGCCCTCCAACAATGGATTTTATTAAACTAGTAAACTGGATAAACAGGTTATAGCCGATCTACCAGCTGAAATTACAGGCTTGTGTCCCTCCCTTAAACATATTTGTTGGCTGTTGATCCCCATAGCGCAATAGGGCAAAGTTATTATATCCTCAGTTACAGTGTTTCCTAATAGCTCAAGGGAACGCCTCTGCGAGTCTCCAAGCTTCACATGCATTCGTTCAAATATTTCATCCATAATTGAAATACCTCAACCAAGAAGCTTAGCTCCTGTTTCAAAAGGAAACCTATGAACAAGTCATCCCAGTCTAAATGAAATTCTGAAAACGTTTAAATGTTTTGTCAAAGACAGTGGAGCATTTGCAGGGTACGTCGAAGTGGGCTAAGGTGGGACCTTGAATAAAATGTATATTATGATAATCCGTTTGTTCACTATAACAAATGTCAAATATGCAATCAAGAGAATGTATTTTACTGATGGTTTTTTCTTTCTTTTTGTGCTAAACGTCTTTCAGCAAGCAGGAGCCTACTGTACCATCTTCTGACTCTAGCAGGGTTTATCATTATCCTCAAACTCAAAAAGTACCAGCTTTATCAATGTATTTTTTCTGTGATAAAAAATCTTGCTTAAGGTTGTAGGTTTGATACAAATATAATAAATCTATAACATTTACATTTAATGTGTGGTCATAGTGATTTTTGTCTTCAGAGGTCAAAGCTTTAGACAAATTTAACAAACTAGTTGTTTGTTTTTTGGTCTCTAGGCATTTTGCTGGCTCTGCCTAGACGGTAATTCATCACCTTCAGAAGCTCTTTTCTTGCTTGTCCACGTCACACTTAAATGGCCTAAGATCACAACAGTCTCAGTTTACAGTGAACAGGTGAGACAAAGACAACATGCGTCTATTTTGTGCAGGTTAGCACGCCACCCATATGCAGTTCACAGTCATTTACCACACCCATTATTCACCTCTTCATGTCTTTGCAAACCGTAAACGTTTGACTACATTCACCAAGTTGTCTGCATGGTTCACAGTGGTGATAAAGTCACACAAAGGACACTTGTTCTTTACTTGTGTTTCTATTTTATGCTTTGATTGAACATGGAAATGTTTTGACTTTTTATGACATTGAAGGTGTAACCAAACCTGTGACTTTAGTTGATTTTGTCCCAAAAATGTTCATATGCAACACCCACATACACGTGCGCACACACACACACACCATATAAATAGCAATATTCTACAATGCTTAGACAAAACAGGGTGTAGGTAGAAGTTACATTGGATTTTACGTACCCTTCTAACAGTAGAATTAATTAGCCCACCAAACTAACCGAATGTCTCCATTTTCTCTCTGTTTGACATCCCACCGATTAGTCTTCTATGATTCTTTTAACAAGTGAGTCACACAACTTGAAGTCATCACTGAGCTTATTCCACAAATTAACTCTGATAACTAAAATCTACTTACTTTTTTTAAACATACACTCCTCAAATATCGTATTTGTTATCTCTCATTGTGAACAGTTTTTGCATGTCTTCTGATAATCAGCTGTTAACTGTAATTTTACTAAATGCTAAACATTTAGAGCCATTAACTCACCCAAAAATTTGCATTCCCTTCAGCTTTCCCACATCAAAATAATGACACAAGATTCAGGTTTTTACCTGAGTATTTATTGTTGCTGTTGTTTTTTTTGATGGGTACCTGTGTTTTTTGAATGGATACTGGAAAACCCATCCATTAACTTTTGCATAGGTCTTGCCTGTAAGTGAACAACTGTCCACTGTGGGGTTGGAAAAATTGGTAAATCACAAAAACCATGCAGAAATAATGAAAGGCACAATCACCATAAATATCAGATACACCATGTTTTATAAGTCTAAATATTTTGTTGTTTCTGGGGGAGGGGTGCACTAATAGAGATGTAAAACCTCAAGTGTTTTTAAGCTGCCGTAATTTCAGGGCACAACATAAACCACATGAATCTCCCCAGACATTCACTGCCTTTCATTTAAAACATCTTATTTGTGAGCAACTGTTCTAATAACTATATGGGAAAATACAAGCATATTCTAGTTCATTTTTATGATACATTTAATTTATTTTCTGTATATAAACTATTTCTCTCCTGCCTCATTGGTTCCCTGTCCACTTCCTTCATGTCACATAGGGTCTATACATTGGTAGACCACTCCCTCACCCCCATACATGATGACTTACACTTTTAAATAACAATTTCCAATAATCTCACACACAACTGAAAACATTTTTGCATGACACTGGTGAGAAAAACAACGAAATAATAAGCTGAGGATAACAGATCATGTTTTTAGCAACACGTTTCTGTGGTGATCGACGATACATTTTCTATGCACACCATTATCTGTGATCATTCTGTTTAAACAAAGACAAATGAAAATCAACCTCTGAGGCATAATCAGGAAAGTATACCCTTAGTTTTGAGGAAGCCTAAATATCACCACCACTTCAGATATAGCTCCTACACTGCTCAGGGGAATCAAGGGGAAACATGATAGCAATCTTTAAAACAAAAACATAAATTAACATATTATGAATAGTCTGAGTGATATATGGGTAGGAAAGATAAGTTGGCAGACATGACAAAATTCTGGTATGTGATTCCAGGGAAAATAACTGATCATAAAAGACCAAAATGAGACATTTCCATTTCCCAATCCATCTCACCAGCATCCATCCAGACAGTGTTGTGTTAAGTGGACCCTCTGGAGGGCAGTGTTTGCCTATGGCACATCAACTCCAGTCTAGCACAGTAACGTCAGACTGGAGTTGGGGCAAAGACACCACTCTTGGCCACTCAGATGCCATATTGGGCATGAACACAGTGAGGCAGAGAGGACTCTCATCATCAGTCCCACTGGACGCAACATTGTGGACTCAAGAGAGGCTGTGACATCTAACAAAGCATCATAAATTGTTTTGTAATATTTACAAGAGAAATAAACGGCCATTAGGCGTGATTTTTTTTTAGAGTTTCTACAATTTACCTTGACAGTACACCTTCTCACGCACAGTTTGAATCGAAACAAAATGAAAGGAAACAAATCACAAAAGAAAAACAAAAAAAAAAAGCACACTGCACACTGCTAAAACTGACTCACAAAATGTATGACAGTGCAAACTTACATCCATGTCTGAAATAATTTACAAACATTAGTATACATTTCAGCACCATTCTTTTTTTTTTACTATTGTTGTTGAATACATATCAGTAAGCTAGATCTTTAAGTGAACATGGTTGAGATAATGAGAGGGATTCTGGAAAATAATTAAATGAGTAAATGTTAAAAAGAAATGGTTTGCAAAGCCGTATTATTTTAATAAAATAATAATATTATGTTTTTACTACCCACCCTTTTCCTACTAATATTTCCCTCCTGGGAAGCCAGTAATGTTTTAAATGAATGAATTTTTTTTTGTTTTTGGTGTTCATATGAATGACATATCATCACAGCACACACCATGGATGAACACGGCTGATATGTGCTGGGCGCACTGCTTAAGTTTACAGACCACGCATTTACTTATGATAATGCTGTATTTTATATGAAGAGAGGAAATATTTGGTGGCTGTAGAAGCCGATTATGTACTTTTGCTTTGTCTGACAGGAACAGGCTTTTTGATTAGTCGAACCAAACTTGAGACTGTAAAACGTTACTGTGTATGAGAACAAAACGAGCAGAAAACAATGAAACAAAACAAAATAAAGAGTTCCCATTAATACCGCTTTTCACTTACTTTAACCTGCCGTACCCTGTAACCCAAAGGCAAGCCCTTCACATATTTAATCCTCCTCAGTCCATTACACTTATTTTGTCTTCACAGAAAGAAGCTAGTGTTGATTGTCCAGAAAACCCAGTTTGGACATGGCAAATAAGAGCCATTTCCTAGACACTCTGCCATAAAGTTCAATGCCGAATTTAGAAAACTTGCTGGCGGGCTGCTCATAGGTTACATAACACTTCCCTATAACTATTTCACACCAACCACAATCAATTTAACACTGTGCAGTTCTAATTCATCTTGTCCTTTGTTTTACTCTTTACTCTGTTTTGCTCGTACTCTGACCATCTTCTACTTGCTCTAAACCATCATAAAGTGAGAAGTGAGAAATATCATAAAGCGTAGTTCCAATGGTTGCCCCACATTTACTTGTATTTGTCCTTTACTCCGCATGTTGGCAAACCAAAGTAGAAAAGAATAAACGCCTAGTGATTTTCTGTCACTCTCACCACCCACGGTATATCTTTCCATTGTTTCTGAACAAAAAATAAGCTGTACTTTGGTAGAATCCCGTTTAATGTAAAGCACTGAAGACATGATCAGTAGTTTTTGCTGTAAACATTCCAAAGGCATAACATGTCTTTCTCTGCCTTCCATTAATTCTACTAGAAGACCCTGTTCCTTCAGTCAAAGTAACATACACATGGTATTTTTTTAATTTACCAATTAATTGGGGGATTTTAGGGTTGATTAAAACTGTCTCTTCCTTGAGGAGGAGTGAAAGCAAGAATAATATAAGATAGGGAAGACAATTAATAAAGCATGTTTTTGTTTTTTTATACATTATCGTCACTATAACCTGTGTAAATATCATAAAGATTTTTCAAGTTGGTTTGATACTGCAGGTGACTGTAAATGTAATAAAGGTCTACACAGATTCACTCAGAGGGCTTGTTTCATAATGGGTGGGAACAAACTTACTACATTGAGACACATTTTGTGTCGAAACCAAAAAAAGCTACTGGTATCTGACATTACTATGATATAATGTGCAGAGATTCAAGCACACATGTCGTGAGTGAATGTATTTAATATTGTGTGTCTATGTGTTTCTAATGCCCTCAGAGTAAACATTGCCCCCTGGTCGCTGGGAGTTTAATGGCAGAAGTTACGCTTGCTGGGCTGGTGAAGGAAGGTGTTTCTGGCATGAGCTGCATGGCGAGGGACCTGCTCCCTGGTGCGATTTTGGCGTTGGATTCGGTTGCGTCCCAGATGGCGCCTCTCAATGCGGGCTTTGCTACGCTGGACTCTGGCCACTTGGGTGACCTTGGCCAGAGCGCCAGCCTGGGCAGCTGCTCCACGTGTCACCCTGGTGGGCATAGGGCTATGGGTTATGGGGGCCGCAGCTGGTTCCACCACTCTGCGGTAAGCAATAGAAGACAAAGGTGTGTGATTGCTGTGACAGTTGTGCCGTGGCCGAAACGTGAAGCGTGGCTACTGCAAAGAGTGTTTTTTCTCACCTCATGCTGCCTGCCAGGCTGACCATACTTTCTTCTCCCACCACAGACAGGTTAGTGTTGGAGACCATGGACAAGTTGCTGGGCAAAACGTAGACAGACATGCTCGGGTGCTCGATGAGCAGGTCTTCCATTGGGCTGGCCTCTGCTGTGGCTCCCTCTGCAGTGAAACAGGGGGGAGGGGTGACAAACCAGCTCTCATCCATGCAGCCTCTCTCTGAGCCTGCCCTACTGCTACCCCCACTGCCCCCACACTCACTCCCAGAGCCTGGGGATATTGACGGGGTGGAGGAGGGTGTGGACAGTCTGGCCCGTCTTGGGAGGGTCACAGGTGTAATGGCGCCCAAATCTGATGGGCTAGCACTGGGACAAGCTAGGGGGTCTGATGATGCTACTGCACCTTGTGCCCGACCTTTATGTGTTCTACGACGCTTATGAGGCAGGTGGAGGGTGAGGGTCGGGCATTCAGTCCTTGAATGTGAGTTTTGATGACTACTGTCTGGGAATGATTGTGCAGCCATGGCTCCCGTCTCATCCTCCACCTGCATCATGCACTCAGAGTCTTCTGAGCACATGGCAGTGATGAGAACAGGTATGGGACAGCAAGTAAAGACAGATGTTTAAGGTGGAAGGAGATGCATACGTGGTAGATTTTCAAAAGTCATGCAGATTGAAAGGGGTATTTAAAGGGATCACATACGCACGCGCACACATACCAGTGTGGGAAATGTAAGGGTGTTTTAAAAAATTGGAGGAGGGGAAAAAGGGGGGTAAGGAGACACAAAACATAAAAGAGTCACATCATTAGTTGTGTTGACCCTCTAAGGCTATGATTATGTCAGTGACATAATGTTTGTCTCTTTGCTGAGTTATGGTACTTGTGGAGTTTGATTGGCTTTCATATTTAATAATTGCCTTTGTCATGATTACGATCATAAACAAAGAGGAGGGAGATGTATGTTCACAGAGAACCATGTGTTTCCATCTTCAGACAGACAACACCTCTGGTATGGCAGCTGTATGGCTAAGCACCAGTGTAAATGCATCACGCTTCAACTGATTCTTCACCCCCACCCAATCATCCCCCAAATTACTTTCACACTTTAAATGTTAGTCATGCATTATTGGGGAGCAATAAAGTACAGCGTCATGTCTCAGCTAACTAAATCTGGGAACATAAAACACAATTTGAACAGTTTCCAGGACAGGGCGGGCCTAAATTCCCACACAAGCCCTTTCAGTCCAACCGGCACTCACCGGGAAGGTTGACGAGCATCCATCCCTCCTCATCGGCCTCTGTCACACAGGGGTTGGGTCCCTTCAGCTCCGCTTCCACCTCTTCTACCTCCCCAAACAACAGGTTGCTCAGACGCTGAAACATGACTGCTTGTGATGTCAAGTGTTGATGAATTTGATGCTTTTTGTTGTCCACAAAGAAGAAGTTGTAGCTGCCTTTTGAAATTGTGTTTATGTATCACATATACAATTGTTTATCTGATTTTCTTAGTTGTTTTGTTTGAACTTGAAGCCCTTGCTGGATTTCAGTTTTGACAAACGGGAGTGGACAGGCTTCAGTAGTGCAAATGTAAGGTGTTGCTTGGTTTGGAGCAAAGGCCTGGAAAGAAGGAGAAAGGGAAGAGGGTGGTTAGTGGTAATAAGGTAATTTGCTTCACTCTCAACATGTTAAAAAACATCTAAAAAAGAATTACTATTAGTTACTTAGTCAGAGGACAATAAATAGGAACGGTGACTGAGAAATGTGTGTGGTAGGAACTTTCTCAGAGATATTTCAGGAAACATTACAACAAGAACTGTTTTTTGGACCAAAAAACCTCAAAAAGCATGTGACGTGTTATAATGACAGGTTGACACAAAGGATGTGTCAATTTGAACAGAAGTTGTTTATTTTTAACTCAGTTCCCACACTGACATTGCTGGATAGTTTGCATATTAGATAACTTGGCTAGATTTTTAATGTCAGATTGGACAAAGCATTTTTAATACTGCTGCTATTAACACTATGTAGATACAGATTCTGGTTTTGTTCCCAATAAACAGCATGAGGTGACCTACTGTGAGGGCAGAAATATTAATCATAACAAGTTTAAGTCTAGATAATGATGCATCTCTGAGTTTATTCAACGTAGGTTGAAAGGGTCAAACCATCCCTGGCATCATGTGACGTAAACAGTGAAACACATTGGCAACGGAACACTGACAGAGAATGTGCTGTGCTTCACTCCCCTCCCCCTTGACGTAAAGATAAGCAATCGGCACCGTCTCAGAGCAGACAGACAAGCCAGGGAAGAGGAGGAAGAGGAGGTGGAAGAGGAGACATGAAAAGTGTCAGACTCATAAAGTCAGAGTGAGTGTGAACAGTTTAGAAATGCACACAAAGGCAAACATTAGGACAGACGGTACTGAGACACAAGACAAGTGGCTGACCTAAATGTGAAGATGATGATGTAATGTTAAACAGATTTCTTAACAGCAATGGCTTACAAGACAAAGGCCCTTACATGTTCAAAGGATGAGTTGTATTTACTTTAACTGTGTGAATGCAGACGTTGGAATGACTGAAGGAATCAAGAGTGCAAGCCTCTCATAACACTGTCTGCTATGTTATCAAATTTGTCTCTCGCTATATTTTTATTTTATACATTTTAGACTTCATTCAAGTTCTCAGTTATATTTTAGTCCAAAATGTGTTTAACAAAAAAATGAAAAGCTCCAGAAACGCTCATAAAAATCTAACAGCGGCTACTGACATTGAACTGTTTGATTTAACAAGCAGATTAAAACAATGACTGAGGTGAAAAATAAAAGGAGGTAGTTCATAATGAATGAGCGTAGACCACAGGGTTAAGCACAGAGGGAGACATGCATGGACGCTTGTTGGGAAGCTGACACTTTCTGTCCTTATTTGGAGAATTATCAATGGTGACCAAGGAACATAAGAGATAATCTAATTGCAAGCATAAGATACTTTCTCCTGGGAGATTCTCAGTCAGTTTAAAAGTACATTTAAATAGTCACAGTGATTAAAATCTTTGCAAAGTACATGTATGTATGGGTGTATGTGTGAAATGACAACAGAATATGAAAATAGAGACAACAGAAACACATTTGCCAAAATAATTACTACGAGCCTATTATGTAGCAGGCTCTCAGCTGTAAATTATAATACTCTGGGTCATATGAGCTGTAGAGCCAGGCTTACTCATGTTCGATGGTCCAACAATTATCCATCTCAACAGTCTTTGTATTATACCACTGAAGATTTATTGAATTCTAAGGTCCACAATTGAGCTGATGACAAGCCAATTCCACAGGATATGTTGAGATTATAACCAAAAAAACAAACAAACAAACAAAGAAAAAAAAAACGCAATACAAAAAGTTGTTTCCTTGACAACTGGCTAGGCAAACTTAAAAGGCAATTATGTGATGTCATTGATACGCTTATACATGCACTTCTTAATTTGCCTCACCTTCCTTCACATTGTGAGTGTAGGAAAAACAAAAGTAGAACAAAAACAGTCAGTTTGTGACTCACAAGGTAATAAAGGGCTATCTGACTGAGTAAATATAGCTCCAGTGATGGTGCATAAATAACAACCACTCACACTGCCCATGTCCTAGAGGTGGAAATTCCTGAAAACAGTAAATGACATATGTTGTGCAGAATCATTGTCTATGACTATCACCTATATGACTAACAGACAAACTGTATTTTGTATATGGAACTATCTTGTGCATATTTATCAAATTCTAATGATGAATTTGACAAAAAAGATTAGTTTTATAGTTTTAGGAGTATAGCCTACTAACCTATACTGCTGTCAAATCAGTGTGTCAGCCCTATGATGGATTGGCAACATGTCCAGGGTGTACCCCCCCTTTGGCTCTTGCACCCTCCTGACCATTAAGAGGACAAGAGGTAGCCTATTGGTGACAGATAGATTGACAGATGGATAGATAGTTGGATGGATAAATAAGTTGATTTTAAAAGATGCATTTGGACTGCACCGAGGCAGGAAATGTATTTCCTCGTGGTTTTTATGGCGGAATAGAGCAGGCCTTATTTGGGCTTTTATTCAAATATCACACACTGAGGATCTTTATGTTGTCCCTGGTCTCTTTAAAAGAGAGGAAGGGCGGAGCGGGATGGGAGGGGCCTCGCAGAATGAAAACAAGACGCCTGTGACGTCACTGACAGAGAAACTGGTCTATTTGGTGATCTGGGAAAAAAACCGTGTGAGAAAGAAAAAAATATATAACATAGCAATCTATAAGCGATCTATTGATTATATTGTCGTATGTACATTTTGTAAAACTATTCTGAAATCAACCGATGTGTGAGGGGCGACTGTTGTCGACGGTTATCGTCCGGAGACGAAACCTATTGACATTAGGAAAAAAATATCCTGCTTACAGGAAAACTGTTTACATGGCAAAGACATAAATAAACCCCAGATTCATAAATCACAATAAAACATCGAGCGCAGATCGTCGGCACCTGACAACGGACAAGGCTTTCTGTGCGGGGTATCCAGGTTAAACATGAATTATCCGTGTAGGCTAAGCTGCACAGCTGAAGGGTCAAAGCAATGACAGCTGTGGCTCAGCGACGCTGCACGGACGTACACAGTCCAGGCCGGTGGCAATGAAAGGCAAATAATCACCAAATAAAACCAGGGACTGTGCGTGATCGAACCCGTACACAAGACCGCCTCCCTGGAAAAAAACATCAACATCCTGAATCGACTAGACTCCACATCAGCATTTGGTGCAATTTGCAAAACAACCGCTGCCGGTGTCCTGTCGGGTGCAGGCTGGTGTCATTTTTGGTAATAAAGGACAACGAATCCAAATTGATGTCAGTGTTTGGTTCGGGCCGCTGTAGCACTGCTTTCAGACCTATTCGTGTCCTAATGATGGGCCTAGGTCATTACCTATTGTAACGAACAGCAGCCCAGTATAGCCTGTGATATGAGCCAGTGACAGCTTGATAACGTAATTCCCCAACTGTACATATTTCATAAGCCAGATATTTTCTGTATATAAGCACAGGAGGAATGCAGCAGCAAGAATGTAGTTTGACACACTGTTTGACACAAAGACACCAAATGTTCGATCGAAAGAAGAAGAAGAACTGCTTACCTGCCTTTGCAGTGAAATATTCAAGTTGTAAACGAGATCTCACACACAGTAGAAACGACAACAATTTTTAAAGCATAGCTTTAGATAGCCTTTAAGTGAGGTAGTCAAAGCACCATTATACAAAAATAAAAGGCTTTCTTCTTAGAAGAAGGGCTTCGTGTAAAATGTTACACTGATGTTTTCAGATCATAACATCTGCAGCTTTCTTCTCCGCTCCTCTATTATTTTTTTCTTGCAGATTTTGCTTCTGTTTATTGCTGCCTCCAGCTGATCCTCGGATCAGAATGTAGAACGTACAAAACAGCTGATCGTGAGATCACAATACACTCGGGCACGCCCTTCGCCCCGCCCACATCAACCAACCATCCAATCATATTTTTACACAGGCACAAGCCGGGCCTCTTGGTAACAGGGGGAGGGGCTGGTCGAGGGGAGCTGTCAACCTGCAGCCAGATGGAAAGAGTGACATAACTCGGAGACTGATCGGGGATCAGCGTTTACTTTCACCTTTGCTGCTGTTTTACTTCGGGCTGGGGGATGGTAAATTGATCCAGAATCTGTGCTCACAGAGTTCCTAATAAAAGCCTTCTAGAGCCCGGAAAGATGAAGATCTGTTGACAGAAAAGTAAAAATGTCACGTTGGTGCTTATCAAATGAAATCAGGAATAAGAGCAGAGAGCTGAAGGCGTTGCCACTAACCTGTTATATCACCACCTGCAGAGACTTTGCTTCCCTGACAGTGCACCTTTAAGTTTATTACTCTGTGCCTTTTAGTTTTTGTTAAACTGGATTTTCCTTTAAGCTTTATATTTATTTATGTTTTGTTATTATTTATGGACCAGCATGAAAGAGGTGGGGTAATCTAATTTCCTTTAATGACAGGGTTATGAAACTGGTTAGCCCTTCAAACCAAAGCTGATGGCAACCATGAGTATTTAAATGATTACGTACACAAACCACATTCTCCTCGCTTTTCCAGGGAAATGAGGGAAATCCTTTACATTTTTCTTGCAAATTGATCCCTTACCTTCCTCCTAACTCCCATCTTTTGACCAAGAACTTCCACATGCCACTCAACATTTTTCAGCCAATCAGTTGTGCTTTCCCTGAATGCACCATTTAACTATCCAATGAGCTTTTTAGAAGGTTTCAAAACCCCTGGTGGTCACTTTTACACTGCAGTCTGTGGCCCAATGCTTTAAGAGTAGCCACTGTCCTTTCTTTTTGCAGATTGTGTTAAGTGGTGATGACATACATGTTTCTGTCTGTGTGTGTTTTGTTTTAAATTAATCTATATAACACCTGATGTGGGCATGTTTAAGTGTACAAAGCTTGTATATAAGTGCATGCTTGCAGGGCATACTGTAGAAGTGGCCATGACACCTGATTTTTAAAATCTAAAAATTTGAAATGTACTTTGCTACTCATGCAAAGAGATGATAATGCATCTCCTGGACAACCTCTGTCAAAGGACTTTTCATATTTTACAAATGCTGTACAATGCTGTGTATATTTTCATACAGAAAAAAAGTTTATTGGATCCCTACAGTTTAAGAAATAGTTGAAGATATAATGTAGATAATATAGTGTATAGTAAATAAAGTCTAATTTACACTAAGTGGAAACTTTATGTCATGTTATGGTTTAGGAAACATGCTAAATGTGTGTGAGTATTTTGGCCAAGATGTGTGAGTAGATGCTTGAGTTGTAACACTGTAATAAATGAACCACATCTAAAACTGGTTTATATCCACATGGCTGGGTCTCACACAGATTTCTTAGTAAAGTATTTTTTTCTGTCAGACCTTGTCACATCAATATGTCAGTGAGGGATAAATGCAAGAATCCAGCAGAGTATGAGCTTCCTCAAGGCAGGATGATAAGGTTTCGACCTATACGGTTACCAGGTGCTAGGCAACTCATGGAGACACACGCGCTCACACAAGCACACGCATTCACACACATTCACCCTGCGGTGATGATGACATCCAAACCCCAGTAATACGATGAACACCAACATTTAGCAAGAACAGTTTGTGCAACTGTGCTCGTGCTGATGTTTGTGCTCTCAAACTCGGGAAGAAGTCAAAGGCTTGTCAGAGCTTGTTACGCCTTTTTTCTTGTGGCCTACGTTACCTTGTCAGTAACTATGGTAATCATACACAGTAACAACAACCAACATCTACGTTGTAATTATCTTTAGATGTCATCACAACCACCTTATATACACTTATATAAGGAATATACAAAAGAGAAGCAGTTGTTGTTCTACATTGTCTTCTTTTGTTGTTTGTTTGGTTCTGTTCTTTTTCTCTTGATCCACACCAAAGATTTCACTGAAGTGGCCCAGCTTCACAGGATTCCCACAGTGTTTCAAGCTGGTTAAAGAAATAGGTGAAAGGTCACACTGGATTGTTCCCTCCCTCCTCTGCAAGTGTTCAGGTTCATTAGTGTAACATGCAGCTCTTGTATACAGAATTCCTCCGATTGGCCCTTTAGACATAGCATGTGCATTAATGCAGAGGGCTTCCAACCAATCAGACTTCGCAATGCAAACACACTTTGTTTGCAGTGAAAGACTGAGGTCTGGCAATGGACAGACTGACTCAGAGATCCGCCTTGCTGTTTTGACCCTTGAATCAGACAGTAGTATGGCTTGTTTGTGGGAACTCATTCCTTCCCTGAGTTTGGCCAAAACAGATCCTGATGGGACAACATGTGTGTAGGAGACAGTACTGAAAATCAGTGTTCACTGGATCATCCTCTGTAGTATGTGTAAACATTCTGCGGACATTTTTGTTTTTGTTGTCCGGAATAGACACTGAAAACATAGCGATAAAATAATAAATGTAGGCCCACTTATTTCCCTTCTTTGGGCTTCGTTTAATGTCAGAGAAAAGAATTTAGTTGTTGAAATATAACAAAAGAAATGCAGCAAGGTACATTAGTTACCTTGTTACATTAGTTAGTTATAGAATATTTAAAACTGTCTTAAATCATACATTTTTAGATGATTTTCTTTTGAACTCAGTGACCACCTTGTCATGTGGTTTCACATATTTTTGGTGCCTCTCTCTCCTCTCTCAGGCTTTTCTGCCCCTACAGAGTTTGCTGCTGGCAGATGATAAGACAGCAGCCGCAGACGATAGTAGGTCAGACCTGCTCTCTGTGTTACCACAGCCGTACAGTGGAAGCCGCAGTGTATATGACCTGCATGTGACGTGTTCGGGCTGGCCAGGTTTCAGATGTGTATACGTTACAAGCACTAGGCTGACTATTTAAAGACGTGTTTGATCATTTTCAAACACACTTTATGCTTTTTTGCAGAGAGTTAGATGAGAAGGTTGATAGTACTCTGGAATCTGTTCATTTGCTAATAGGCCACCTGGATACAGTTAAAAAATTGTGTTGTTTCTTACCTTTGAATTTAACTATAACTATATATATGTATGAACCTCACAAATTTGAAAATCTTAGAAAGCACAGAACTAAAATAGATAAATATTTCTTTTTTACTTTCTATCAGTATCTAGCCTGAACATATGTCCTGTACACATGCTCAGAAGCATGAAAATTGCCCATTATGTCTTTTTGATGTGGAGGGAGGTAATTGCAGAAATTAGTGTTTGTCACACAGACACACAACCACATACACAACATGGATTTCAGAGCTTGTCTCCCCAGTCCCAGTCTCGTGGTAAACCAAGAAAACAACTTATTAGGGTGTTCTGGTTTTAGAGTTTTTACAACAAGAGACGTCTTACACTGAATCCCAGTAGTGATGTAAAAAAATATGAAAACAACTGCTAATTTGAGACATGCCAGTTAGAAACATACTTGTTGAAAATTATTTTTGCCTGTACTATTTTTATTAGGTACTTGTCCACTGTAACCTCTGGATGTCAGTGGCCTTAGATAAAGATTTTCTGTCTGTGTCTCATGTTGCAGCCTGCCTGTACATGCTGCACTCTTCAGTCCTTAGATAACTATCCTCCTAACACACAGCTGACTTGCCTGCTATTCCTTACTCAGCACAGACATAACATTGTGGCTTGCTGTCCCCGATCCAAATTCACACAGCTGATTTTAATCCCTGTATCCCTGCCTCCTCATTGGATAGCCCTCTGCAGGCTTCTGCATTTACAGTGTTTCTTAACGGAAATGGAAATTTTGACTACATATTCATCCACCTCTCACCTGATATTCAGTCTGGGACTACAATCATCTGCAATATCCATCCGGTGCCTACTTCTACCACCAAGCAGAATAATGGCATCAAACTTCCTGATGACATTTGGTTTTACAGTGTACAATTATATTCTTTCCACCTACACACAGAAAAAAAAGCCACTGGATATGAGAATGGAGAATATGGTAGTAGGAAATCGGTGTGGGTGGAAGCAAATTGTTGTCTGATGACACTGTCCCACACAGTTCATTGTCTCTCATTGCTACTCTCTCATTCAGCAATGACATCTGTGAACCGGGTGTCCAAGAAACTGCAGATGTGGCACTTTGTCTTATTGGCTTTATGTGGGTGCACACCATTTTCCAAAAAATGCCCCATGCATGGTAATGGGGCCACCTCAATGCATGGCACATCCACTGTAACTTTATCCATAATCCATACATGTACTATATTTACAAAGCAGTAACACGGGCAAAAACTGAAGGGGTGTCAAAAGTTTCTAAAGCAAATGTATCTAAGCATGTGACACTGTGGAAATGTGTCTCTCACATGTTGTCTCTTCTTTGTTTCCTTCCTTCTCCCTTCATTAGCCTAGCTGTCAAGCGTGCAACCCGCAGGACTGTCCCTACAAGGCTAAAGCAAACAGGGCCTGGAAGTGGTGTCCTTGGCAGGGTGTGCTGATAAACACAGCTTGGGTGAGGACAGGCTGTGCTCTCCAGAGGGGGACGACAGCCCCCCATTCACGCTCCCCTGGAGGATATTATGAAACTTTTAAATTCCCCAGAGGATTAAGGAGTGATGAGAAAGCCCTACATCTCAGATCCTTAACTATGTCACAGACGGCACACAGAAGACTCTGTCTTTGGGATTCTCTTCATCCCCACCATCACTTTGTTATTTCCTTAAAGATGGCGTGGGAAGAAGAGAAGCCCACATTGTTCAGATGTGAAAAATCAAAACACGACCTGCTGGCTAAAAATAGGACAGAGCAAGGATTGAATGTAAGAAAGCTCGGCCGCACATGCAGCCGTTTCTGTTCCATTCATCCCTCCTGACGTCAACAAGGCTCCGCTGTTTGCAAACCAGCGCCACAAACACACCGCGGTGTCCTGACGGGCTCAAAACTGTCTCCGGCCTATTTAAGTCTCCATCCACGGAGAGGCCCGAAGGGTTCAGAGGTGAACGCTGTGGGCTGAAATTACATAAGCTGCCCTCACTAAAACACCTAAAAATATCTTATCTTCTTTGAACCGCACGCAGATGTCATACAGACACCGTCATATAGACATAACGCGACGAGTTTTTCACAAGGGGATGTAGCTCAGTGGTAGAGCGCATGCTTTGCATGTATGAGGCCCCGGGTTCAATCCCCGGCATCTCCACTTGTTTTGCTCTCCATTTTATTGGGTGATATAGGTTTCTCGGCGGAGAGACCTCTAACCTGTTTCCACTTTTATTGAAAATTGACTAAGAAATCCAACGCCGGGGGTTCTTTTTCTCGACTGTATACAGCTACACATCCTTTCAGTTTCACTTTAGAGCAGAAATGTTTAGGCAAAACAATCTGAGGTAGCTTGACATTTAGCAGACACGAGTTTCAGAGTAATTTAGTACACACACACACACACACTCCATGGGTTCCATGCAGGGTGCTCTACTAGGCGTTCGGTGTCTTGCCCAAGGACACTGGGATCGAATCTCTTACCACCTGAGCCACAGCTTACAACTTAAACTAGCAGCAGTGATTCTCAGATTCTTAGAGATTGTTGAAATTTTTGCAGCTATGCAAACATTTGGATTTCTTACGATACAAAATTCTCTAGATCCACAATTAGGTTCAAATCCGGACTTTTGAGACTCCCTTTAGCTCATATCTTGTTCATACATTTGTTTTTTGTTTGTTTTTGTTTTGAAGGAGTGAATTAAAAAATAAATAATTTTATTAAGTATATGTAATATAAAGCATTAAATAGTTTTTGAAAGCTCCAGAGAAGATCACTGTAAAACAACAACAAAAAAATGCTGACATCAATGTCTGATAACATGTAACATAGTTTCAGAATCATTACAGATCTAATTGAAACACGTTACCATTAACATAAAAATGACACTGAAGAGGAACCTGAAACTAAAATTAATAAGCTACTACACTTTCCCTTTTTCACTTTCCCTTACTCAGTATTACTTCTCAACAAGAGACATGCAAAATGTATTTCTAAACAACAGGAATAATTTACACATTCAATTTAGTATTTCCGTTTATTTGTGATGTTTGTTTATCTTCTGCCCCTCACTGACATCATTCCTCATTATTTACAGTGTTTATTGCTCAAGCATCAAATGCTTCAGAAGTATTCCCAACCCTTGTAAATATTGACAATAATAGTGCTTACATTGTAGACCAATAGGTACATGTTTTTAAAATATTAGTTTTAGATTTTGTAAACTAGGCCTTTATTTTCGGTTTCTCTGGGTGAATGTGTTTAAACACTCACAGGAATGCTTAGGGCAATCCTTCTAGAATCAGGTTAGATGGGATATTATAAAGAGAACAAAAACAAGGCTGACACTGATTAATGTCATCTGCTTTTAGACAGTCAGTCAAGGCCATTTATCCAACAGGACAAATTATCTGCCAAAGAAACAGGACCACTCTGAGGGCCAAACTCTCACATGAAGTATTCAGGGGCCTGTGGCTTCTTAACCCACATATTACATGTCAGAAAACCAGCTTTGCATAAATATCCATTCCTGAGGTGTCAAAGTGAACGCGGAGAATGAGAAGGAGCTTCACTCTTGTCTGATGGTCTAAAATCCCACTGTACTACTACCACATTAGAGCATGTGAGTTCAAAGATTGTGAAAAACATTTCCCAGTTATCCAATTTAGTAACATAAATAATCCACATTCAGTGATGAAGATGGTTGGCCAGATGGGGTGAAGAAGAAATCATATTTAAACAAAACCAAATTCAGGCCTGCACTGACTCAAACAGAGGCAGACAGAACTGCAAAGTCCAAAAATTTGTGGCTGCTACTTAGAGCTAAAGTTTGTGTCCAGCCCTATTAATTCATCTGTGTGTGTTTGTGTGTGTGTGTGTGTGTGTGTGTGTGTGTGTTTGTGTACCTCCCTGTGTAGTGACGCCAGGATGACACATTTGATTCATTATTGGTGTTTGACCGCCCCCTGTGGCCCACCGGAAAACTGTCCTTCAGAGGAACAGTTCACCACGTGATCAGCGGGTGGCGCTGCTTCATAATTTCTCTCTGCTTGACCCAAAGTGTTTAATGAAGTCAAATAATATCGTACTTTGCAGGTAATATAAGAAACCATTAATGCATCCACAATTACTCAAGATCAGCAGTGATTGTTTTAAATATTATTTGCCCTTTCCCTACAATGGCTTTTGTTTTTCTTTATGGACAATTCATTACTGTTTCCTTTATGATCTTAATAATATGTTAATGTGAAAACGACTGGCTATTCAACATAACACATGCACAAAGCAATTGAAAATACACATAAATGTCAGACACTTTAACATGTAAACTCAAGCTACCAACAAGTTCTATAATTACATATATGAATTTGTAAGAGTGTGATGTTTATTGGCTCAAAAATGAGTAAACAACTGACTTTTAATGGTGCCATATATTACATCAAAGACTGCCTGTGATTGGACAGAGGTGTCTGTCTGCTGTCCAGATAAGGTTTGAGCAGAGACACACATCTGGTCAAATTCCATTTCTTTTAACATATGTAAAAGATTTTGTGCATCACTTCACTGAGGGCAGAAGCTAAGAAATACATAAAGCACTTTATAATGGATTCATATAACAAAAACACCCTGCATGCCAATTTGTGATACTGTGATACTCTGGCCAAACATCAGCTTTCCTTGTTTAAGAATGGAGAATGTTTCCACCAGTCAGACAAATTGAAGTGCTGGCTCCTCTGTGACTCTGTCAAATGTTTGCTCAGGCCGTCATGCAACAGTATATCTCTGACCAAATATACACATGGCTTTGTAATTATGTGTTGATGATAGAAAAAGCACAGGCTCATTTCATCTGGGCCGTTCCTTTTTGTTACTCTGTCTGAATAATGTGCATATACTGCCCTGATTTATGATGTAAAGATTAAATCATACTGACTGAGCTGCACTTTGGGAACACATGATTAAACTTGTTCAGACTTCTGTTAGCTGGCTCATGTTTTTTATAAATATTATTAAGACATATGTCACTAATTGAGAATTACACTGAGAACTCACATTTACATTATATTATTTTATCCAAAGAGACAGAGCACAAGCACAAAAGCTAAGTTGGGCACTCATGAATATTTTGCATCGGGAGAGATGGATTGTTGACCTGGGGAAGGGTTCTCACTTCTACATTCATGTAAGCATTAACATCAACATTGCATTCTCATCTTAGTCTAACCATAAATGCATTTTTAACCCTTTTTTTGGTCTGCAATTAACAATAAAAATATTTTGTTGTTATTAATATTAGTGATTGAATTACTTCATCCAGTGGTCTGAATATTTTATTGTACCATATTAAATCAGCTGTTGGTGATGCAGTGAGCAGGGACAACATACCGTGTGTGTTTGTGTCTAATGCAGTCACTCAGACAGAGAGCATGTATGGACAACAGAGTACATGTGTGGGAGTGTGGTTCATACTCGGCATTCCTCTGAGGTAATCTTATCTTACTCCTGCTGGGTTTGTGGACCTCTGAACTGCAGGGCAACATTCAACACACACACACACACACACACACACACACACACACACACACACACACACACACACACACACCAGTCTACATGTATAAACAAACAAGCATGCACTAATGAAGTAGTATGATGTAATTCATGCATGTTAGAAATAGTCTGGCAAGTTATCATCTGAGGGGTGAGTTGATAGTAAAATCACATGTCATGACACAGTTAACACATCCAGCTGGACAATCTATACCTTGATTAATGTGCCACTGAGTCTACAAACATGCTTAAGATACTTTGGTTGAAGATATCACAGAGCATTACAGCCTTGATGAAGGCCACCAATTCCATTCATGACTTTTCTTTCAGATTTAAAAGGAGCCACCTTGGAAGATCCTGGTTCATCACTTACAAAGGAAATTGACTGAACTTGATTAAAGAGTGTCGTTCTTCAGTAGCCGGCCAGGAGCCGGTCTGAAAAAGACAACCCGCATAAACATCAGATGTAAATGTGGCCGTCACCTGTTGTCTGAGCGCAGTGAATGGGAACAATACTCCTGATTGTCGGAGGGTCGTCAGCAGTTTTAAAATGTAAAGCGTGGCTTTAAGCTGCACTTGCAGTGTGGTTGCCACTAAATTTAAACCATTTGTACATAAAGATGATAGAGAGCTGGCATCTGATAAAATGCATGAAAGGACAGTAGTCTACAATAGGACTGCCAATTCTCAGTGCACAAATTATATACATATAGTCATGCAATGAAATGTAAATTTAAACCACAAAGAGTAAAGCTTATCAAACGTTTGATTGGTTATGGCTAATTCCATTGACACTGATTGTTCAGCAGACAGAGCTCACTGTGTTTCTTCAGATTTTGATGATTTCTTCCTCCAGCAATCATAGGGATAGAGAATTTAAAATTTGTTTTCATAGAATAATTTGGCTGATTCAACAAAGATTAGATGAATTTCAATTTAAACTAATAAGGAAAAATAATTAAATCTGCACTTTTCAATTTCCAAATAATTATAATATATTTTTACAATATTTTATACTTTATACTCCATATATATAAATATATATTGTATAATTTTAAGTTTTATTTTTTAAGTGTTTGACTTATTTGCTACTATCTGTTTTAGTTTCTGACATATAACCTAAAAGGTTATATGTCAGAAACAGCTTTAGTTTCTGACATATAACCTAAAAGGTAAGTAAATTATTCCAGTAAATTACTACTTTAATATCCATAGTTCAGGGTTGTAGAAGAGTTATCTACTTGTCCATCTTTGTGTTGTAATTTGCAAAATAAGCACAAAAAACAAACAACATTAATGTAAAAGAACTGTTTGCCTTGCCTGACTTCCACCTGCTTGTAATATATTTTTCTAACTCTGGTGATAAGACCTAATTAAGATTTGTCTTCCACATCATTTTGAGTGAGAAGAGGCGTAAGCACACAGTGCTGAGTCTTTGTGGGATCCCCGGCCTCTCCAAGCCTGAGGCTGAACAGGAGAGAACAAAATGTGTCATGTCTTCAGGTCCCCTGTGAACAGGGGGGACAGTTTGTCCAGTCAGCCCCTCAGACAAACTGCTCTCCTCACACAGCCAAACTGTTTCATCAGCTGTTTGCTCTTACATCCTCCTACACTTGTGTGTCATGTCAGGTGGATGTTCACTTTGGCATTATTTCTTTTCATGAGAAAAAGAAATGCACAAAAAAAAATCAGCTCCTACACACCCTTTGTGTAACTCGTTCTCCACGACACCTTCCCGTGTGTTTTTACTATGTGCCTTTTGTTTTTACTGCTGTCCTGCCCTTGTGACCCCCCCAGTCTACGTGGCATCGGTGTCAACAAGTGCTAACAACATGTGAACTTTTGGGCATGCCGAGACAATGGCGCCTTGAGGACAGGTTTATGTGGCTCATCACCCACCGCCACAGATCAGGGGCTGTTGACTTGCTTTGCATCTCTAAACACGACACAGAGGACAGTCACATTCCTCTGTGATGGCCGGCACCTGATCGTCCGGCTCAGGAGGTGTGACTGCACTTGTTCACACATATAGAACTTTTGTTTCGTTTATAGCACCTAATCACATTTACAACAATATGCATCAAATTATTCAATGATGATTTTCTGTTTGTTGTTCTGATTTCTCATTATTTTGTTGTCGATATTTGTACATTTCCTCATCCTCTTTGGAAACCACCGTTAAAACAAAGGGATATAACATGTGGGAAGCGGATTTCCTCTTGCAGCATTTTATCAGCTCTTCGTGGCGTTACATGCCACCTGAAGGCCCCGGACGTTCAGCAGGACCCTGCCCGGCTTCACATGTGAGCTGGATCCTTTGGCTGTGAGCGAGTCTGGAACATTATCTCCTGGATCTCCCGCAGGGACACAAGGCGAGACGCGGTCAAGATGGACTGGCTGTTTTGTACCGAGGGGAGCTCAGAGAACTCAAGTGTCTCCCATTCACCGGCGGTGCGTAAAAGCCACAGAAAAAGAGCAGATGCCTCATAAAATGTCACGTTTTTTTTCATGGTGAAATGCTCTAAACTGCACAATCAGTGGGACAATTCGACTAAAGCAAAATCTGTTCAAAGTTCTTTAAAATGATCAGATGTCAAATTGAATCAGTGTCACCAATCATACCTCAGACTTTTACACTCTTTGATGGTGATGAAAACGCTGGTTTTTCACACAAACATATTATTTGACTCTCCTACTTTTCCCACTGTGTGAGCCGACAGAGGACGCTCGAGCTCAGTTTGTCATCCCCATCTCTCCTTCTTAATAATCTGCATTTATTGCTCTGATTCATTTTACAATGAAAACTCTGCGTGTGCGCATTTTACACGTTTCAGTTGCTCCCGTGCGAGGGCGCATTTATCTCCTGACTTTTAATGACAATGAAAGTCTGTCTGTCTGTCTGTGGCTGAAGAGCGACCCGTTAGAGCCTGGAACGTCCATCAGGTTTGCGCGCTCCAGCTGGCTTTTGGCGCAGTGGGCACCTGTGGTGAATGGGGCTGGCGCGCGGGGGTGTGTCTTTGGGCGGAGATCTGCCCACCCACCCACTGCCGTTTCCCTCTGCTTACTATATGAGGAGGCAACTTCTTCAGCTAGACACATTCAGTCTTAGCAGTGAAAAAGTCCTGCAGGTCTGCTGAAGCCTTTCTCTCTCCGTCCGACTGGGATTTGCAGCTGTCCACAGAAGCGGACCTCGCACCTGAGCGCACTACACCGCGGGAATATAATTGCTCGGAAAAAAAGCAGACTTCAACATGCCTCGCTCATTCCTTGTGAAGAAATATTTTTCCAACAAGAAGCCATACTACAGGGACAGTCAGCTGGAGAGTCAAACAGGTAAGAACCTACTCACTGATTCACTGTGATGCATGTGGGATGTAAATGAATTTGACACCTGCATGAAATCACACAGCTTGATCAGACCTCAAATGTAGCTTCCTGGGTGCAAAACCTAGTGAAAAGTGTTTCTTGTCAACTGGAAAATCTGTTAATGAAAGCTAAATGTTGCTGAGGTCAATACTGTAACAAGACTCCCAAGAATGAAAACCAGTTTAGTGCTTCATTAGTTCCTCCATCCATTTCAGTGAAAACCTGACTTTTTTTTTCTTGTCCGTGTCATCAGCTTTTGTCCCAGAGAGCTTTCCAGGGGCCGAACTTCCAACACAGAACAACAGCTCTGCCCTGACCTGCTATCCCCCCAACACACTATGTGGCCCCATGGACACCCTATCTGCTCCTCTGTCCCCACTGACCCCAGTGTCTCTGCCGCCTTCTCTCCTGGGTCCCTTGGATCTCAGCAGTTCTCCCTCCAACAGCAGTGGTGAGGAAGAGGATGATGGAGGACGTACATCAGATCCCCAAGTCCGGATGTCATCCAGCATGTCTACCACTGTCTGCACTGCAGTAAGAGCTACAACAGCGTCTCTGCGTTGTCCCACCACCAGATCTCCCACGGTGCTCCCTCGCAACAGAACGTCTCCTCTGCCAACGGAGGCGTCTGCACGCCCAGCCTTCCACTGCAAACACTGCCCCAAGGAATACACCAGCCTGGGAGCTCTGAAAATGCACATTCGCTCGCACACTCTGCCGTGCGTCTGTCCCACCTGTGGCAAGGCCTTCTCCAGACCGTGGCTCCTCAGAGGACACATTCGCACACACACGGGTATGTTTTTAAAGCCACATTTACTTTTGTTATGTGGGAGTATTGATTTCCAAACTCTGCTAGCTAACAAATAACAGTAACAATAAGTAACAGCCAGTTGCACCTTGTGCTCATTGATATTCAATGATGTCCCCTGACGTGTGAGCAAATGTTATTGCTCAGCATGGCCCAATCTAATCTCAGGCTCACTATAGTTCTGCATGACAAAGGCAATCTGCATTAAGTATGTTAGGATAGTGTTCCTGCTCCTTTGTCACTTATCTGCAGATCACTGAAAAAACAATGAACAGAGGACAAACCTTTTGGCCTGTTAATGAACTATTGTCCTGAAACTAACTGTGCTTTCTTCTACCCAGGTGAGCGACCCTTTGCGTGTCAACACTGTAACCGGGCCTTCGCTGATCGCTCCAACCTGCGCGCCCACCTGCAGACCCACTCTGAAGTGAAGAAGTACCAGTGTGGCTCCTGCTCGCGGACCTTCAGCCGCATGTCCCTGCTGCACAAACACAACGCCTCTGGATGCTGCCCTGCCTCATAGACTCTTAGACATTCCTTGGATTGCTCTCACGAGCCAGTCGAAGCTGTTTGCTGGTTCCCCCTTGAGTAGAGCTGATGCTCATTTGGGAAAGGACTTATTGATTGTTACAAGCTTAATGTACCTTTTATGAGACTGCAGCTTTTATACCATGACTTATTAAGTGCCTTAATTTCAGGACTCTCTTTTTCACAATTTTTTATTGTCGCATCAGTATCTGCAGCACATTTTTGCTGTCTCCCGTCAACCATGTGTTTATGTGTTTGTGATTTGATGGAAGCTGGACATGCAGTTAATTCCCTGGCAACTCCATTGGTGCCGGCCGGTCCGGGACTCTGGCCATGTTGCAGCTGTTTGGGTGTGTTTGTGTGAATGTGCGCGGGGATGTCATTCCTCACCATACCATCCATACATACTGTTTGTGTGTGTGTGTTGAGACAGCTGTCTGTGTATGGTGCATTGTGGAAGCAGAGTGGTGAGAGACGCATTAGCTGTGACCTCGGCGACAGGTGACTCCCCGCCCCCCCACTGCTCCTGCTCATTCCACAAACACTTTCCACATACACTCATAGTGTGTGCCATTGGACATGAAAGGACCACTTAAGCTTGACCAAACACAACAACTTGCCTTAACTAATATTATCAAATTACAGTCTAAATGACATATTTAGACATGTATTGAGGAGATTATTATTTTCATGAACTTGTTCAAATGAGAATTCTGTGCCATTTTAAGGTTGTGCATTTCTTGCTATGTGTAAATAAAAGCTTTGTTTTTTTTGATAAGAACTGCTTTGGACCTACTTATTATATGGCCTTATATTTATTATTTCAACAGGCATTGTATTAACTCACAACTCTAAATGAGTTCATCAGGACAGACATGACAGTTTCTGAATGGGAAGACAGAGATGTGTGACTGTGGGTTAGGAAGAGCTGGGACAGGTTTGTGCGATGTTGAGTGATGAGGGGAACACCTGCACACACCTGCCAGCTTGTCAGCACACACATATAAAAGCGCACACAGATTATGCCATAGAGGCAAGGGGGGGTTGCACCATGGGTGCAGGTGGGATGAAGAGAGGTAGGCAAAGATTATTTATTAATTAAGTATAGAGGAGGATGCTGAGCAAGAGTTATTTCCCCCTTAAAAACCACAGCCAGCAAGTTCTGGTGAAGAAAGTCAGTGTGAAATTAGCTGAGTGTGGGAATCCCACTGACCCACTTCCTGCAGTTAAAGTGACCACAGATGGGAGCAGAAAACTTTAGGCTCAAAACCAACAATATACCCCTGAGAGTTGGGCTCAGGGCTGTGCCGACAGGACCTCAGGACTGACACAGATCCACTCAGTCTGTGCAGCCATCTGCTCCGTAATGGTTAAACTCCGATTACCTTGTAGGGACGTTTGGAGGAAGTCTGCTTAGGAGCCCAGCTGAGGGTGAACATCTAGATTGCACATATGGCAGCAACGTGTCTACAATTCCCATTGCCCTCTTGACCCGCACACACTGACGCCAACATGTCTTAGTGAGGTAACTACACATTTCCTCCAATAGCTCCCAGTGCTGAGAGGGGGATGCGTGTGTGTGTGTGTGAGAGAGAGAGAGAGAGAGAGAGAGAGAGAGAGAGCGTAAGGAGGCTTTCGAAAAACTTGGGATCAGATTGCATGACTTAGCTTGCTCAATGTAAACAGCACCCAAAAGGCTAGACACGTGCACACACACACCCTCAAGAACACACACCTAGTGGATATTAATCTTTACTTTGATCAGTGGGGATTTCTCATTTGTCTGCCTGAACTTCTCTGGGCTGTTGGAAGCAAGAGGTGAGAATCATGTAGCTGCTGCACACCTACGCAGGCAGTGAGTCAGAAAGGCAGATCATCAGGCCAAAGGGGATTTAACTCTGCTTCAACTGCAGACAACCTCCCATTTTGTGGGCACAGAGAAGGGCCAGCAACGTTGGATGAGTTAAAAGATGGAGAAGACATCAAACATGTCTCTAGAGGTGTTTGATATTTAACCTTTGCCTTCACAAACTTACACAAAAACATGCCACCAAACATGCTGCCATTCCTGATGAGCTTTATCCATTTGAAATTTAACTCTGACATCTGGCCAGGGGGACATTTTTCTGGTTTGCAGTGTGTAGGAGGCAGTGTATTACTCTGTAGCTTTGAGGCAGTGAGATCACTGGACCTGTCACTTCTCTTTTTCAGTGTGTGTTGGCGTTTGTGTGTGTGTGTAACATCATATTGGCTTCCTCACAGTGTCACACATGCAGACCCTAACTTATGTGACATTCCTGAGCCATTAGTGAGACACACACATAACCCCCTCACCTAATAGAAAAGGAGAGAGGAGGCTGCTCGGTCTCGCGTCCTCACAGTTTGCTGTTTTCCTATAACAGGGAATAAAGTCCTCACCAAGACATTTTAATATCTCACATTTGTTAGTCCCGCAGAGAGCATGTCTGAGTAATGTTCCCTTGTTCTGATGAATGAAAATAATTTAAAAGAATTCAAATTAAATCTTTGACTCTGACCCCAAGTCTTACGTCACGAACAGTGAATACAACTTTGGTTTCGTGTACACAAAAGCTGATGTTTGACACTTTGCAGCCGGATGAGTTTTATTTTGTTACAGAGTTAGAGTGCCGTCATCTTGGAAACAGAAAATATGTGCCTTTCTCTAAACTATCATCCTGTGCTGTGTCATAAGTGGAGCTCTGCATGTGTGTAACAGAGCAGATTACAGGGCTGGATGAACTCCACTTTCTTGGTTTGAAAAATGGAAAGCAGCTCTGTATGCCAACATTAAAAGAAATCTTCTCCATAACATTTTGAAAGCTAAAGTTGCATTTTTCTCCTTCTACTCCCCTACTGTTGTGTGTATGTGCTTGTGGTAATGTTTGGGACGCAGGAAGTGGCCTGTCAGTCTTGTGTAAACGTAGCCCCTCTAAAAAGTGCTGATATAAAGCATCTGGGTGCGGCTACAGCTGTTTGTCCATACACAGATACACGAGTGTGTTTGTGGGTCTTTGTGCAGAGCGGGTTTCTCTCCATATTTAAGGAGAGCCAGCATACAGTCCATTGCTGAAATCAGAACTGACAGAGGTTGCAGAGCTGAATCACTGGGGAATCAGATTCCAGCCAAGAGGGTTAAGTCACTGGGTTAAAGTTTCAAACCTTCTTACAAGCTTCAGTGCTGTTACACAATGTCACTGACTGAAGAGTCACTCCTGTGTTGGCGGTTGCTGCTCAGCTTTCTTGTTCGCCATTGTCCCACAAAAGACATTAAAATGGTCTTGTCATTTTAATTTACACAGGCTTACTAACATTCCTCCACCCTGTCAGTGATGAAGAAGGATTGAAGGATCGGATTGTGGGTGTCTGGCAAGAATGAGTGTTTCAGATTGTGGGCTGTTTATCAAATCAGCAGGGAGCAGAATTTGCTGAGGAATGCCACATGCTGCAGTGTAGATTGATCAATTACATGTGCTGCGAGTGCAGACAGATACTCTCACTGTAAATACTTTTCTAGTCTTTGGTACAGTCCTGACATCAAAACGCATGAAACTGTATGACACATGCATAATAAAAGCTCTGATCTCTGGGCAAATAAACATATTTTTTTCCAAGGACAGGATGTGGCCTCTAGGAGGGGGTACACGCCATTTCCTGCCCACCTCCACACTCCTGCTGTCCCCTTCAGTGGTGTGTGTGTGCTTCCGTCTAAACACAGACCCTCACTGTCCTACGAGGTCAAAGGGTAGAGGATGAGCCATAAAGGGACAGGCTGGTACACAGATGAGATAATTCCAACCTTGTGCAGTCCAGATATGTGTACATGCATTTTTCCAGTTGAGTTACTGCAGAGGTCTAGTCAATAAGGTAATTGAAAACATGAGCAACATGGACCCCATCTTTAGTTAGAACTGATATAAATAGGTGATTTTTCTTTCAAAATACAAAAACAAAATTTCCAATATTTTTAATTAGCAGGAGATTAAAGAAGAATATTGAATACATTTTATAAACATTTGTTTATATTGAGAATTCTTCATCATTAGTAAAGTGCCAGACTTGAAAATAAAAAGTAGGAAAATACAATAATCGATTACTGTGCTTAAGTTGCTGCTCATAAAGACTTCAAAGTATCTGTAAATACTTTACTTATCCAAGGCTTACAGATGTAGTGACCTCAGGGTTAAATATCACACATGTCTGGTGTGGCCTGACTGTGGCTTCTGCCATCTGGTACAATTAACTTTGTTTTATTAATGTTATGTAATGCAAATGAAAAGGGAGACGGTATTGTGGACTGGTGATACACCAGGGGAGATGGTTTACACATGCTCCAAGAACTTCACCCATATTTTAACACATTGACATATCAAGTTGGCTGATCATTTTCTATGTTGCTTTAAATGTGACAGGCTAAAACTATCCTATGAAAAATAGAATCAGCCACCATATTACTTTCCATCATTACTCAAAACCATAGGTTCTGATGGAGTATAGGCAAAGTTGAAATATCTTTTATTTAAAGCCGTTCTACTTTCCGGAGCGCTTGTTCCAGTGGCATGACCTCAGTCTTGCTACGCCCACACTTATTGCACAAAGTGAAGTGACTGTGGTTGCATCAGTGGTAATGTGACCATGGCTTAGCACACTTCATTTCACTGATTTCCACACCTTCACCCAGAGAGGGGAGACATATCAGAGGAGTACAGGAGTTGGCTGGGGGGAAATTCCTTTGGGACATTGCTTTTTGGTAAGAAATCACAAAATCTGGGGTATCCCACACAGTCAGACATGGTAATTCTATATCTAAAATTGTGAACCAACCAGGCTTAAATATGGTGCAGGAATAGGCGTGTCTTGGCCCAATGTGCACAAACCACACTCAAAGTGAGCTAGGCAGAGGCCAGCAAGTCGTGGCATGAGAGAATAAGTGAGTAGTACTAAGACAGAGTAGGGTGTCTGGTGCAGGGGGAATGTTGCAAAGAAAGCAGGTGTCAGAATAGATGTGAAAGAATGAGTGACACGGTGAATTATAATAACAAGACGAGAGAGGGTATCAAAATAGGAAGACTGCTGTTTTGCTTGGACATTTGGATTAGTCTGTGTTACACTTGGCAGCTGAGAGCATAAAATTGCCTGTGCTGACTGTATTTTTCCTTTTTTTTTACCCTCTCATCTTTCTCACCTCATGTTGTGTCATTCTTTCTCCCCCTCTCCCCCTGTTATTTACCACAGGTACTCAGGTATTTGCCCCTGAGGTGCTGCTGGTGGTGCTGAGAGGTGCAAGGTGCACTTTTGTCTTCCTGTCAGGGCCTGCGTGGGCCCAGGGGGGCGCCAGACGAAGGACCGGGACACTTCCATTGTACGGATGCATTCCAGCCAATAAAGGATATGGTAAGGACTGAGGGAGGAGTGTTGGGTAGGGGGGGCCAAGACGGGTGGAGAACAGGCTTTGAGTTGGGGAATTAGATTCTGTGTGTGGTGTAACTGCAGTAAGCACAGATTGCCTCCCCTCTCTTCCACCTACTCCCGCCTTGTCCCGTCCTGTCCTGTCCCTTGAGGAGCCACAGGGCAAGCAAATGCACCTGCCTGAAATCCACACCTCAGGGCCAGACGCTTATCTCCCCCATCTCCAAGGTTTTACAGAAACACTGCATGTGCCACACAAGCTGGTGTCCGCTTACATGCTTTTAAAAGGGGCGCAGAACGGCACATCTTATTTTTTAGTACATACTGGAGATGAGATTTCTGAATAATTCAGGCTGAATTTATGTATAAGATTGAAAATCTGAGTGGGACAGTGAATTTACCTTTATGAAACAGACAATCTTGAAAAATTCATGATGTGGCCACTGTTACAGAGAGGAGAAAGCTGCTGTCCCCAAATCATTTCTCCACCTTCAGTAAAATTCCCCACTCCACCTTCCAGTGTGTGTTCAGCTCAGTTACAAACATGTGATCTTTGATGTGGTCGGTATCGTGCTTTACCAAGTGATTCTGACAGACCACAACTTAAAACCTAATGCAGCTCCATGAACAGCGAGCCTGGAAGACCCAGTGATGCTGTTTCTTTTGGAATCAGTATTTCTAATTGACTTGCTGTTTTTCGACAGAACAATAAGCCACATGATCCACAGAGAGCGTTGGAGGACATGTTAACCACAGTGCATAAATAATTACATTGACAGACACTTTCTATGTGCTGCCCCTTTTTTTTCTGCCGCATAAACTTTTTCATGGTAGCCAAATCTCCATGTCTGCTGCTCAATTCATGTGTCACCTCACCTCTCACATAATGATAACTTCACTTTGTTGGAAAGCTGAGCGTGCCATGTTTTCTTTGGCAAAACAGGAATTTGTTCTGGTTTGCACGGTGAGCAGATTCAGCAGATTCATTTTGCATGAGAGGATCGTTGGTCTAATGTTGCATATCAAAGCACATGGTCAGACTGATGTGATGCTAGTGTGTGTGTGTAATTAGACCCTCTTGTGCAAGTAGGGACAGGTGTGTACCCACCTGACCACACCCCCAGGACACGCGGCACCTCCTGTCTCCAACACCTGTTCCCTTCATTTGTACGAGGACCTGAATACCCCTCCTTTCTCTCCTTCCATCTCTCTGTTGCACACACAGACACACACACACACACACACACACACACACACACACACACACACACACACACACACACACACACACATATGCACACAGACTGGTCAAGGTTTTCTGGGAGGAAGGCAGGTTGCTGGGTTGTGTCAGAGTAAGAGGGATCAGATCAACCAGGTCTTGTGGCCAGTTTGTCTTTGGTATCCACACAGCTGTCTCTCTGAAACTAGAACTCCTTCGACAAACTCCCTGTCTGTCCTGCAACGTGGCGTCATCTCTGTCCACATGGTGACATCGCTGCAAGCTGCTTCAGACCATTACATCCCTTATGGAAACAGATGGGAAAGTATCAAAACACACCTTCTCTCAGTCTCCAACAATAAGAAAAGTTTTATTTTTATGTTGAGGACTTTATTCACATTACACCGCTGTAGTGCATTAGGGCAAGCAACAAAAATGTTCTGTGAAAAATATGAAGATTGAAACAACAGAATGGTCTGCTGAAGTTTAGGAAATGTTTCGATTAAAAATAAGGTGATTTAGATCACAGCATAAATTGGAAACTACCTGTCATTCCAAAATGTTTGTCCCCCTTCATTTACATTCAAATCTGGAAGGATAGTAAAAAAAGCAGGGGGGATTCCTATGTTTATTATGTGACAATAACACACCATATCTATGTAATTTACATTTACTTATGATAAATGATGGTTTGTGCTTGATGTGTGATCCCTGTTAGTTTTGTTTTCAGGCTCATTCTTATCAACAAGCACCAAGTTGGAAATATTGAAACTTTCATAAAACTCCCGATCATAATAAAAACATCCTGTTATGAGACACTGTTCTGCAAGCTGTAACCATGTTTGGTTCAAATGTCGCAATGATAGAACGTGATCAATTTGTTGTGTTAGTATCACAGGTTACACATGAGCCTCTGTAAACCCTGTAGCACACATTACTGCAGTTTTTAAATAAAAATCAATAACACACCTAACCTAAGGTTAATTTGCAAATAAACAGGATAAAATCGTGAAATTGTGAATTGTTTACAACATACGTGATTCTATGAGGGACTGTGCCTGTCGTACCGATGTCTCGACTTCCTCACATCTCACATTCAGTTAGTTAATACTGTCTTATCATAAGAGCAGGATGATAGTCATACCCATGAAACAGAACCCAGCATAAAAAGAAAATAGTTTTTTTTTTTAGCTATTTGTGTGTGTCAAGGAGTGTGTCGAAAGAGAGAGAGAGTGAGAGAGAGAGGAAAGGAGGGAGAAAGAGAGGTCAAAGCAGCCTGAAGGCCATTGTAAATTCCTCGCTGGCTCAACCAAAGACATTCTTCACTGCTGTTTTTCTTTCTAATCTCTATGCTCAGATTACCAGCAAGAGGGCCTGGCCAGATGAGGGGAGAACAGGATGGTGTGCGCACACACACACACACACACACACACACACACACTCACATGCACCAGGTCTACGGTCATGCACTGTACAGTGAAAACACACACAGTGCATTATGCTGTCACTGCATTGTAAAGCACGTAATTGAAACATACCAGCTCCACCTGGTAAGACTGTGTCTATGATGCTGAATCTGGCGTTATTCAAATGAAATGAAAACACAGCAGCACACTGAAATCATTACCCGACAGCTTGTTTTTTGAAGCCCAAAGAAAACAACCCCCCATGAAGCATAAGGACTACTGAGACGATTCTCACATGACAGTCACCCAAACACACACTCAAAACACAACACAGTATTTGTGAGTGGAATCTTCATATAAAGTCTTTCCAGATGTGTCCACATCACACTCATTTTAATGAGATGATCACAGTCCGAATCAGTAACATAAAATGCCTGATACAGTCAAGTCTCTTGCAAAACGTGATCATCCACCAGCAGACTTAAGGTGAATTTCATCCCAAAATATTTTAGATTGCGACACAACAGACATTTTATTAATTTATGCAAGGTTTAAACAACTTTGATAAACACCAAAAAGTATAAAAATAAACAATTTAACGTATGTATAATTTAACGTTAAAGTATAACAATTTAACAGCCACTGCAAAACTGGAAATAAAACATAAATGAAAATCTGGTCTAATTAATTTAATACAAACTCAAGATACATATTGTCTTATTACTCTATTAGATTAAGATATAAGGAAAAAACTGATTTTAAGTAAAAAGGGTAAGGAGAAGATGGTACACTGCAGACACAGAAAGTGTAATAAAATCTCTGAAAAGATAAGCCTTTGATTGAAAAAAATATTTAGGTGGAACAATTGTATAAAATGTTAAATTAAATTATGATCTTACAGCTACATTCTGTACAATATATGAGAGCTGATCGAACACTATTTACTTGTGATTATTTTACACTTCAGTATTTCAATTTCAAAGCCTTTCGCTTTTCTGAAAACTTGGTTATGTTAGTGCTGCCACAGCCTAAACAAACAGATACTGTACTGTATGTCATGGCTGTTTCACGAGTGGTGGTGAAGGAAAACGCTACAGAAACAACGTTTGTCCGAAACTGTGTCTGTGTCATTTCAACACAACTCTGATGGGAAAATTAGGAATTAAAGTCAAATAATAGGTGGCTGTAAAGCAACTGCACTGATTTACAACAAACAATTTCAATGCAAGTGGTGGATAAGCTGTTCACTGGGAAAACGTAATTGCTTTACACTTAACCTGTGTCTTCGAGATGTGGGGAAAAGTGTATAATTAACTTTGTCCAAGTGCGTTTAATTTTTACATTCCAACTGACAACAAGTCTACAGCTGCAATTTCTTTTGAGCTAATAAGGGAACATGTGTCTCAGATAATCCAATAGGATTTTAAATTGTTTATTTTGCTTAGGAGTAGGTGAATGCACACACACACACACACACACACACACACACACACACACACAGATCCTAAACAGCTGGGTAAATCTTGATCCCCATCATGATGACAGCAGATAGGGAGCCCAGTAAGGTGCTCCACCAGGGGGCAGAGACCCCCTGCCGACCGTCACTCAGACCTAAATCAAATCACTGTTCTCCTCTAGTGCCACTTTCTACTGCGGTAAAAAAAAACCCAGATCATTCCCTGTGAGCAGATGGCAGCTGTAATGTAACAGGTTGTATCTCACTTTGATTTACTTATCTGTAACCTTTTTTCTACATAGAAGTAATTACGGGCTTTGCCATTTGGATTAACATGTCTTTCTGTCCCTTCCCCCTTTTTGACCTAACCTGCAAAAACATGTGACTAATCAGCCCAGATGTAACACCTTATGCTGAAAGCAGGAGCTGACTGGGGGAGGGCACAGCAGAGAAAACATACTAGCTAAGTAATTAGCCAAACCTCACCTCAGACCCCCACCATTCTGGCATCATTTAGGCCTGACTGGCTGACACAGCATGAGACCTCATACTTGAACAGGTGTGGCGAGAAGAAAGAGGGAAAGGGAATGAACGATGAAATGAAAGGGGGAAAAGGAGCGTGAGCACCTGTTTTCGACTTCCATGCCTTCGTTTTGCGGGCCTGGGCTTGTAATGCCCCACCCCAAACAATGCACTCAGTCCGATTACCTGCTCAGTTATGTCCTAGTAGTGCTGGGGTCGGTTATCAGAGGTTAGAGAAATGTTTAGGAAAAAAAGGACTAGTAGCTACGGTCACTGATTGCTGATCTAATATAGTAAAATCAGGTGTTAGTCTACACAGGTTTTAAATTTGCTTCATGCAAACGCACGCATCAAGTTTGTGTGTCGATAGAGCTGCAGTTATTGTATCTTCAGTCACTGTAGCAGGATCAAGCAACTAAAAAGAGAGGCTGTAACAACTGAAAGAGGACAGATCTTTATTGTGGCTGCAGGTGCATTGAAAAATATATTTCTGTTCCCCAATCATGTACTGAACAGCAAAGTTAGTGGGTTTTCATAAAATAATATAATAGTATATATAGTTTTTAATAATATTGCTATGCATCGAAAAATAAATATTTTAAAAGTGATAAAACATTCTAAAACAAACAAACAAAAGGAATCAAGAAGTTTCCAGAAAAATTCACCGTGTTTGCTTCTCAAATTAATTTCACAAAATTAAAACAGATGAGCTAGTCACACACTTTTGTCCCAAATGTTAAGACAAAAAAAGCAAAACACATTTTGAATAGTTCCATGATGAGGTTTAGAGACTAGCAAACAGTGCTTCACTAAATCAGATGTCACAATTCAAACCAAATCAGTGTTTGTGAAATCTAAGTAGAAATCATTTTCTGTTAATGTTTTATTATTTTGTTGATTTACTGTAGAGAATTAGATAAAGCCACCATGAAGAACAGGTGCTGCAGTTGTTTTAACATTTTTCTGCTCACAGCCTGGTCATCTGATCTGATCATCAGGATCCCTGACAGACACACACACACACACACACAATAACAGCATGCCGACGGAGTGCACTGAGGCTCATTAACCTCTTTGTAGGAGGTGGAGGGATCAGGGGCATCAAAGTGGCAGGATCACTGCAGACTCACCCAGCAATCCTTCCATGGGGGTCTGGAGCCGTGGTGTCTCACCCCCTAATGAGAGGCCATGACATGCACACATCCACACATGGTTTGACCTCTCAGGACCAGCTGGAAAAGAGAGTCTGACATGCCTGCCCCTAGCCCACCACTTGCCTCCTCCATTCCTCTCCCAAACTCCACACATTCCAGCTTGCACACACCACTCGCATGTTTATGTCTCACCTCCGGAGCTCACCTTAATCCAGAGGTGCAACCAGAGGGAAGGAGCAAAAGAGGGGGCTGTCCTGAAATTTGTCACAACAAATGTTACACATATGCATATTTTTACAGGGGAATCAGAAAACTGTTTCTGAGTAAATAATGCTTATTTATGAGGTATCATTAAAGATGTCGATTAGCACAAGTGATGTAAGTGGCAAACACACTCATGGGCATGTTGGAGTGTGGAGAGGTGTGAGTTGGGGGAGAGAGAAAGGAAAAAGAGGGCAGGGAGGGTGGGCTTTCTGCCAGGGAAGGCAAGTGCAGCAGCAGCAGTGGGGTGAAGGAGGGGTGACGGGTCGAGGGAAGAGGCACCTTGCAACAGCTGGTCTCAATTATCCATGGAGGGACTGCGGAGTGTACAGGAGCATGAGTGTGTGTGTGTGTGTTGAGGTTGAGGTTGAGGAATGGCAGGGGGAGGGCTGAGACCACTGGCGCCAGGAGGGGAGCAACAGGTCAGGGAGGATGAAGATTATAAAAATACTAGCAGGCAGTTGGCCTTGGTCCTGCACAGTGTGAGGGGTGGATATTTCTTCCCTGTCACAGGATGGGGAAGAGTGTGTATGTGTACCCACAGTGCGTCAGGGTGGTGCATTTCTGCACACATCCTGTCAGGTGACCTTCTGTGTTGAAGAGAACGTGCTCATCCCATCCTTTCAACCAATCAAGGTGTTGTTTAAAAATTTAGTGGCTGATTTTAAAGAATTTCAGCCTAAATTTAAAATGTGCCTGAATGGCTGTTAACAAGAAGCTGTATTTTTAAAGAATATTTAGTGATTATAGGTTAAAGGTTGCATTGATTGAGTCCAAATGTCTTTATTTAAAGAGTATATATATAAGTATATATACTGAGACAAAATTGTAGGAACACAGTGCATCATAAAAATATCAATTATCATTAAAGGGTTTCTTGGGCTCTTTGGTAGCCTGGGTAAAAAAATGGGTCATGACGCCCTCTAGTGTAAAATAAGTTTCCTTACTACTACTACTCTTTCGGCTTTTCCCATCAGGGGTCGCCACAGCGAATCATCCTTTTCCATTTCACTCTGTCCTGGGCATCTTTCTCTCTGACACCAGCTAACCTCATGTCCTCTGTTAGAACGTCCATATATCTCCTCCTTGGTCGTCCTCTCCTTATATATTATAATTTTAATTTTCTAAATGAGTAGTCACCTGCACTGACCCCCTCTAAACCTTCTCCTTCAGTTTCCATTGTTAAATCATTCGTAATTACTATGGAATTTACACTTTTGAAGGTAACAAAAGACATTTACTTAGGTAAACTTAGTTGAATGTAGTCATGTTACTTTAATTTTTAACCTCACTATTTTTAAAAATTACTAATTTAGTACACTATATCTATCAGTTAATAGATAGAAATATTATTTGATACTTGCTAGAAATTGGACCAATGACAGTTACTTATGATCAAATGCAGGAAATAATATTAGTTTAAGGCCTAAATAACCATGTAACAGGCATAAAAGCCTATACGGGGTTGTATGGGGTATTTTCTGGACAATTATTAGGTTTTCCTAGTTTTTTATATATAAATGTATTTATCAATTTATCTGTAAAGATAAACCGATTTAAGATATCATAATAATCAAATCAATGTTGCAGAAATGACACATCACAAGTGAAAAAAATGACAGTGGAACCTGCACAGGGGCATTTCCAAGAAATGAAGATGGTTGAAAGAAAACGGCGCCCTGTTATTGGGTAACTTCGGACAGAAGAACCGACACTTCCGCCCTCATCAGCGCTACAATTGTAGCGCGTGTATTATCACTGTTACGGTAAACTATTAGTTGAAGGTGTTAAAATAAATGAAGCTTCTGTGCAAATTCATAGACACGTTAGGCTTGTTTTATAGCAAAACTACACGAGCTTTCGTGAAATTTTCTGCTGTGATAACGTGCCACGTAAAGACAACACTGAAGCAGTTTAAGTTAATACGGTGACGCCGGGTGTCGCCGATACATTTTACCGTAAACATTAGAATACGTGGACACTCAGTAACCGAAAGAAACGCGAGTGCTGAGGTGCAGTGAACAGCGTCTACGATGTGAGATCGATAATCTGTGAGGCAGCAGGAGTGGAAATGAAGTGAGTGACTGAGGGGAGCGTCGTCCATGGATGAGAAGGACTCAACCGGCGGCAGGTACGGAAATGGGCGGCTGAAGGCAGCGCAGGCCCTGCTGTGTGGGCTGCGGGCTGCCATTAAATTTCACTGACAACTCAAATCCAGACAAAAACAGAAAGTAAACAGAATGTCAATTATTGCATGTTATAACTGAACAGTAATTCAGACTTACACCTTGCAATCAGGCGTGATAGTTGCCGTTATGACCCTCCAATCACAAAGCAAATGTAGACAGCAAGGAAGTCGTGATTTGTATTGAAACTTCTCACTAAGAGACACATTTACTTTATTGTGGGATTTATGTTTTTACTGTCATTTCCCTGTTTAGCTCTAACATGAGCATCCGTGGGAAGGGAAAGGAGGGCAGAGCTGGGTCATCAGTGTCCTGCGTGTCTCTGAAGAGTGACCAGTCCAAAAGAGATCCTCTTGCCTTCAGAGAGGACCCTGAAGTACCTAACTTAAAGTAAAAGCTCCCTTTATTATCATAGACTTATGGATGTAATCAAGTGACTGGTTGTGTAAGTGGGGGTCAAGTGCCTGTAGCCTTTTGTTACACCCCTGTGCAGTTGGAAAAGCTGATTAGAAACCTGATTGCTTATCAGACCATGTATATGGTCTCAATTATCCATGGAATAATTTATTTATTTATATGAATAAAGGGAGAAAATGAGAAACCTCTCTATTCATGCAATAATTTACCAGTGTATTTTAGCCAAAATCATGACAGCAGTAGTGTCTGTATTAATTTTCCCGTTCACTGAGACAAAATTAAGGATAATGAATGCACTCCATAAGGTAAAATACAGTATAGATCCAGAGTAGCACTCAGGTCAACTTTCTGAACCTTCTACAAGCATAATTTCTGTGTAATGTACAAGATACTGCTTAAATATTATCAGTGTATCTTATTTTCAGACAGAAATTCCTGTGATCATGTGATACTATGTGAAGTAGGTGGTAGTAGTAAAATCCACTGAGGGTATACTCAGTGTAAGGTAAGGTAAATCTTTATTGATCCCACATCTGAGAAATTTATTTGTTACACAGCTCACAGGTATACAAGGCAATAAAAGCAATGAAAACAACAGTAGTGGCACATTAATGTAATGTGCAATACAATGTGCAAAAATTTAAATAAAATTAAAATAAGTTTACAAATGTACAGTGTGTAAAAAAAGAACTACAGAATATATACAATATTAGTTCCAGTAGGTTAGACTGTGGAGTTTTAGAGTCTAACAGCGGTGGGAATGAAAGACCTGCGGTAAATCTCTGTTTACTCTGAGGGTGGATCAGTCGGCCACTGAAGGAGCTGCACAGAGCCTCCACTGTCCTGGTGCAGCGGGTGAGAGGTGTTGTCCATGATGGATGTCAGCTTGCCCACATCCTCCTCCACAGAGTCCAGTGGGCAGCCCAGGACAGAGCTGGCTCTCCTGACCAGCTTGTTCAGTCTTTTCCTGTCTCGGTCGGTGCTGCCTGAATGCCAGCACACCACAGCATAGTGCAGAGTTGAGGCCACCACAGCGTCATAGAATGTCCTTAACATGGGACTGCACCTCCTCAGTCTCCCCAGAAGATTGAGGCGACTTTGACCCTTCTTGTACAAGGCATCAGTGTTGTCAGTCCAGTCCAGTCCAGTCTATAGTCGAGGTGAACACCCAGGTACTTAAAGCTATCCACCCTCTCAATGTTCGAGGCCTGCATGTTTATCGGTTTGAACGGTAGTTTCTTTCTCCGGAAGTCACTCACCATCTCCTTCGTCTTACTAGTGTTTAAGCACAGGTGGTTGCTTTCACACCAGCCCACAAAGTCCACGATGACTGATCTGTACGGGGGCTCCTCAGGGAACGGTGCTCTCACCGTTCCCTGAGGAGCCTGTCCATGGTCTTCATCGGGTGTGAAGTCAAGGCTACAGGTCTGTAGTGGTTTGGCTCCTTTGTGTGAGTTACAAAGTAGTTTGGAAGTGCAACCACACAAAAAATCTTGCAAAAAACAGGCACCCTCTCCAGAATTAGCTTCAGGTTGAAGATGTAAGTGACCACCTCACACAGCGGGTCAGCACAGCTCTTCAGCAGTCTGGTGCTGATCTCATCTGGTCCTGCAGCCTTCCTGACCTTCAGGTTTCTCAGCTCTCCCCTCAATTGGCCTGTAGTTCTACTTCTTTATGACCCAGTTAGTCAGTCAGTTTTATCAGTGACTAGTAAAATTATACTTTATTTATCCATGATCGATGATATGGCGAAGTGTGATAAAAGTGAAGTGTTTTTACATGGACAACACACTGTAGCACAATAATAATAATAAAATATTCTCACCTTCACAGACGGAGGAAACGGTCCAGAGTTTTTATCCAGGAACAACTGCCCAGCTGTAAATCCACTGAATCATGCCAGGAACCGTGTAAATCAGTGGGATATTTCTCAGTCAATAACTTTGTTAAAAGATCTCAACAAGTTCAGAACTGCAGACTTCCAGTCAAATCTGCATGGAACAATGTAAGTATTTACTTTCTATCTCTAAGACAGGACATTTTGTGCTGCTGCTTTCTGTATACCATGAGCGTTTGGTTCTGGGCATTGGCTTCTATGTTCACTGCTGATGGGAACACCAAAATAAATAAGAAATTAAACCTATTATTATTTCTGGATAATTTTTTCTGTTCTGTCGTTTTGTCATCATTATTCTGGAGAATCTTTGTGTGTGTGTGTGTTGTGTTATGTGTGTGACAGCCAGTTGTGCCTATTTGCATGTTAAGCCTTAGGAACACTTGTAGAAAGCATTCTTGATTCACAGCCTTTGAGCTGTTAAACTATAATGAAGGACAAGAAGTTAAATTTTTTGTTGTTGCTTTTTTGCTTATGTTTCAGTGACTGACAGTCCACAGATGATTTTTGATGATCATAAGGCAAGTCTTAGAAGGAGATGTGAATTTGCAAAGAAGGAACTGCTGAAGCAGCAACTCACACACAACTGAAGAGGATCTACACTGAGCTTTACATCACTGAAGGACAGGGCGAAGGAGTTAATATCCAACATGAAGTGTGGCAGTTGGAGACAATGTCCAAAATGGAGACCTTTTATGACACTCCAATCAAATGCCATGACATCTTTAAAGTCTTTCCGGGTCGAAAAGATCCATCAGACTAGTTCTGACGAGTGGCATTGCTGGCATTGGAAAAACATTCTCAGTGCAGAAGTTTGCTCTGGACTGGGCAGAGGGCTTGGAAAATCAAGATGTCAGCCTTGTGGTTCTGCTTTCATTTCGGGAGCTGAACTTGATTAAAGGGCAGCAGTACAGCCTGCTCAGGCTGCTTCATGATTTTGATCAAACGCTGAACATACTTACAGCCGAGATGCTTGCTTGCTGTAAAGTTTTATTAATCTTTGATGGACTGGATGAAAGCAGACTTTTGCTGGATTTTCAGAACAATGAGGTTGTGTCCGATGTCACTCAGACATCATCTATCAACATGCTGCTGATAAACCTCATCAAGGGGAATCTGCTTCCATCAGCTCTCCTCTGGATTACATCCAGACCTGCAGCAGCCAATCAGATCCCTTCAATTTATGTTGACAGAGTAACAGAGGTACGAGGATTTACTGACACTCAGAAAGAGGTGTACTTCAGCAGGAGATTCAGTGAGGAGTCTATGTCTAGCAAAATCGTGTCAACACATCAAGGCCTCCAGGAGCCTCTACATCATGTGCCACATTCCAGTTTTTTGTTGGATCACTGCTACAGTTTTGGAGCATATGTTTACTGCAGACCAAAAAGAGCTTCCCAGGACTCTAACGGAGATGTACTCACACTTTCTCATGGTTCAGACCAAAAGAAAGGCAAATAAATATAACAAAAGACATGACATCATCAAACAGGAGACGACACAGACTGACAGGGAAGTCCTTCTAAAGTTGGGGAGACTTGCCTTTGAGCATCTCGAAAAAGGGAACATCATGTTCTACCAAGAAGACTTGGAGCGATGCGGTCTTGATGTCAGAGAGGCCTTAGTTTTCTCAGGATTGTGCACAGAGATCTTCAAAAGAGAGCGCGTACTCTTTCAGAAAACAATTTACTGCTTTGTACATTTAAGTATTCAGGAGTTTCTCGCTGCTGTTTACATGGTCCACTGTTACATGAACAAGAATGTAGATGTGCTGGAGTTTTCTTAGGAGAAGAGTGGAAAACAAACAGCAGTGACCCAGGTCTGGATAACATGCTTAGTAGAGTTGTAGAAAAGTCTCTAAACAGTAGAAATGGCCATCTGGATCTTTTTGTTCGCTTCCTTCATGGTCTGTTATTGGAGTCCAACCATTGTCTCCTGGGGTCTGCTGGGCTGGACAGCTAGCAGTCAAGAAAGCATCCAGAATGCAATAAACAACCTTAAGAAGATGGATGCGTATGATATCTCGCCTGACAGAAGCATCAATGTCTTCCACTGTTTGATAGAGATGAATGACCACTCAGTGCATCAGGAGATCCAAGAATATCTGCAGTCAGAGAGCAGGTCGAAGGCAAAACTCACTAAGACCCACTGCTCAGCCCTTGCCTACATGCTGCAGATGTCTGAAGAGGTTCTAGATGTTTGGACCTGAAAAAGTACAACGCATCAGGCGATGGAAGACGGAGACTGCTCCCAGCTGTGAGAAACTGTAGAAATGCTCGGTTAGTCTAAAGTCAACCTTGACAATGTGAAGCTACTGGTAATGACACATTAGCTCACCTGTGCTTTGAAATGATGTCTTAGTTGTACTTCTACACTAGTATAGCTGTTTCATGGTATGCAAACAATATGAGTGTTCATTCAACTCCAACAGCTAAAATACCAGCTGTACTTCAGCTGTATGCAGGCCGACAGAAAGTGTGTCTGTGTATTTGTGATTAAAGCAGCCTCTGAATGACTTGAAACTTACCCAAAACTAATTATTACTTTGAGATAAAAGAAAATTGCAAAGAGAAAGTGTCACCTATGTACTTTTATGAGGCTAAATCGATTCAAACTTGAATTGAAATAATTATTAATATAGTTAATGTCTGTGCAGCATTGGTGATCACTGACTTTATTGCATATGTATTTACAGATTGTCCTGCTGTGGGCTCTCTGAGTTCCATTGTGAAGTTCTGTCCTCAGCTCTGATGTCCAACCCGTCTCATCTGAAAGAGCTGGATTTAAGTGAAAATGACTATGTGCAAGATTCAGGAGTGAAGCTACTGTGTGTTGGACTGGAAAGTCCAAACTGCAGATTGGAGATTCTGAGGTAAGACAATTCTTAGGCAGCTGGCTATTCTTCCATTTTTTTCTTGTTTTCTGTCATGCATGTTTAAAATGTCTAACACTTCTCCAGAAACACAATTCCTCAGAGTTAGTGTTGTTTCTGGTATTGTCCTCATAGGGCCCTTAATCCAAAGCCTTAAAGATATTTTTAACATTAAAATGCAACTTTTAAATGTTTCTATTGAAAATATGCCATGTCTTTCCACTTACTCATATAGAATGCCTTATGTATATGGTTGTCCAATCACACAGTAGCAATGCCACATTGCTATTTAGAGCATAAAATTCTAAGCTGCAGATTTAGACCTGAAGCGAGGGATGTGTTTTTGGCTTTTCATTTTATTATGTTCTTCAGATTGAAGAACTGCAGTTTGTCAGAAAGTTGTTGTGATTCTCTGGCATCTGCTCTGAAGTCCCCTCCTCCCATCTGAGAGAGCTGGACCTAAGCAACAACTATCTGAAGGATTCAGGAGTGAAGCTACTGTGTGCAGGGCTGGGGAGTCCACACTGTAGACTGGAAACGCTGAGGTAAGACAGCACAACACTCTGCAGAGTCAAATTTTACTGAATACTGTGGTGGATGTCGTTCTCTAAAATGCTCCTCTTCTTCCTTATGTGCATTTTTAGAAAGAAACACTCAAGTAGCACCAGTTTAATGTGATTCCATAGCTTGAAGTGGAATGTCTAAATATTTTGCCCTCAATAGCTTTAATCTCTTTACTTTATGCAGATTAAGTTGCTGCAGGCTATTAGAGAGCTGCTGTGCACACGTGGCCTCATCGATTAAGTCCAACCCGTCCCATATGAGGGAGCTAGACCTGAGTCAAAACAAAATTAAGGATTTGGGAGTAAATGCACTGTCTGCTGCCCTGCACATTCCTCAATGTAGTCTGCAGATTCTAAGGTGAGTGTACTGTAGATCATGTATATTTATGGAAGACATATTTGTAAAGTCATAAATACTTACCATATCACATTAATATTGTGAGTTTGTTTTCCAAGATTACAACAAAGATACCATGTTCTTCAACTGGGCCAGTGCATCACTTATGCTGTTGTTGTTCATACTTTCAAATTTAAAATAATTCTACGATTACAGACTGGATAGATGTGGCTTGACAGAGCACTGCTGTACATCTCTGGCCTCAGTTCTCAAGTCTGAGTGCCCAAACTTGAGAGAGTTGGAACTGAGTAATAACGACCTGCAGGATTTAGGAGTGAAGCTGCTGTGTGAAGGACTGAAGAGTCCACATTGTAGGCTGGAAGCTCTGAGGTCAGCCATTATAAAAAATACTATATGTAATAAAATTACAGTGACAATGAAGATAACATCAGTATAATGATAATACTGTGATCTATGTTGACTAATATAAAAAATATATCTGGTTAATCTTATTAACAAATCTTATAATGTCAAACCGCAGAATAACATAGAATAAACATTTGATAAAGAATTTGGAAAATCTCAACCATTAATGCAGTAATGCTTTAGAAGTTTCTGCATTTTTTCAAATGTGATCTGACTTTCACTCAAGTCTTACACCTAGATAAATGCTACCCAATCAAACAGACCAAAATACATTTAATCATTTGTGTTTTGATTACTTTCTGATATTTTAGTGTGACTCTATAGCCATTAACCTAAATTCTGTAAATTATTTTTAAAGCACTGGGTGTTGGTGGTGGTGTGGCTGGTGTTAACAGCAGCATTAAAACTCAGTGATAAATCCTAACCACTGCCAAACCTGTTTCTTCTCTTTAGATTAAGGGCCTGTTGGTCGTCAGAGAGTTGCTGTGGTTCACTGGCTTCTGCTTTAATGTCCAATCCATCCAGTTTGAGAGAGCTTGACCTAAGTGAAAATGATCTACAAGATTCGGGAGTGAAATTGTTGTCTGCTGGATTGGAGAGTCCACAATGTAAACTAGACACTCTGAGGTAAGTAGCCTCTTTTTCCTCTGACTCTAATGAGCTGCTGTGTTGAAGAAATATCTCTGGCATCACTGTTCCATGAATGTATTTACTAATTCGGTTAAATTAATACCAAACAGCCTGCTTCAGAGGTAGTTATGAATATCTGATAATAAAACAAAAATACTTTTGTAAAAAAAAAAAAACACAACCAACAATGCTTCACTGACAACAGTCATGCCAAATGGAAAACCAAAATAATTCTCTATCTCTGCAGGTTGATGCGCTGTCAGGTCACAGGTGAAGGATGTGCTTTTCTGGCATCAGCTCTGAAGTTAAACCCATCTTACCTGAGAGAGCTGGACCTGAGTAACAACAATCTGCAGGAATCAGGAATAAAGCTGCTCTCTGATGTTCTGGAGGGTTCCCACTGTAGACTGGTGACTCTCAGGTCAGTAGCAATGAGTCTGTACTAGTTTGTAGTATTTCCAAGACACTGTTAATATTAAACACAATTACCTGCATGTCCTTTTTAAATGTTACACTTATTACATGGCTGCTGTTTTGATTGAGCATCTGATAAATAAATGATTTTGGAAAACCACTTAATCAGACCAGAAGTTTACGATGTTTGATGTATCTGTAGATGACTAATGTTCATCCCAACACAATGGAAGAAATGGAGAAAAGCTGGAGTTCATCCATCAGGCCCATCACCGGCAGCCACAATCACTACATCACTGCAATGCCACAGCTGTCGCCTAAGTACACTTATGTAGGAAACACACCAGAAGATTGATAACGCAAAATCAAATAGACATGAAATGTAGTGATGCAAGCAACAGAGAGCTTTTGGCAGTTACACTTGATGCCATTAGGTTTTGTGCAATATGGAAATAGGAGGTGGGGTAGGATCATCTGCCATCTAGATGCTGGCTGTGTCTATAATAACACATTTATTCTTCCAGAGGTGTATGATTATTAAAATGTGTTTCATGGATGCAAGTTATTTAAATGGCATTGTTTGAGAAACATGCAGCATATTTAAGTCATCAGATACAAATAGAAAAAGCATTTCCTAAAAGTAAATGCACTGTGAATGCTTCAGAGCTGAAAGACTTTCCTAGCAAAAAAAAAAATCAGTTTTTGCTGAATAGCTGAAGCTTATTAAAATGCAAAACAGCTGAAATTTGTAAAAAAGTGGGAAATGAACTGAAGTGAAGCTGAAAGTTTAATAAAAAAATGTGACTAGGTATAACATAGTGCTAGTACTTTCAAGATCCTGGAAATTGTAGAAATGCAATAGCTGAGTGCAACAGACACCTAAGCAATAGTAGAACTTATGAGCTATTACGACTTTCAAAATTTCACGTTGAAGGTTAAATCTCAGAATGTAAAATAATGCAGCACCATTTATGTCTCAATGCGGCCAAATTTAAAGAGAAATCTGAAGCATTCACAGTAAATAAGCAAAGCCCTTGGTTGTGCCTTACCCACTGTATATGTACCTGCATGCTGATGTATCTTTTTTTAAATTGTATTTGTATTATTTGTAAGATTAAGAAGACGTTTAAATAAGGTTTCTGCAGGTTTCCACAAGTCAAATTTTGGACTTAAAGCTTTTTTGACCCCTTTCAGTGCAATTTAAAATCAAATTTATAGCATTGCAGTAAAAATTAAAAGGCATGTGACAAAAACAATTTTCATGATAAATATGAATCAATTCACGAGTACTTTTATTTATCCTAGAAGACCACAGCATCTCACAGTGCTGTTTATCTATTTAGTTCACTTCAGCTATTATTTAGACGAAGTTAAAGAAATAACCACTCACAGAAGACATGTTACTTTTATCACACAAGCCACAATAACAAAAACTAAACCTATGCAGCTTTTCAGAAGAGTTTTGAGTGGCAAACTAATTAGTGTTCCACCTGCAGCTTCAATCAGGACATAATTGCAACAAATATTAATATGAGACTGAAGTAAACTATTTTTTTAACAAGTGTGGGCAATGGTGTGTAATAGATGTTAAATTTTGTATGACCTGAGCCATATAATGGTGATAAATTAGTATGAACACGGGCAATAATTACTGTAAGCAAACCCATATTTCTATAGGTATGAGACTATTATTTTAAGAAAGACCTTGAAATTTCTGAGCGTTACCCCTTTGGATAGTTTTTACTGTTCTATAATCCACTTTACTTGACACACACACGAAAAAAATCACTTGTTTCCTGGCTTTTTATCCCCCAGAAAAGTCAATTTCTTCAAATTATAATCCAAGATATCCATAGAAGTGGGGAAAAAAAATAAAATTATAAATCTGGTTGTGAGAACACAACAATGCTGTTAAGAGACTTTAAACATCCCACACAGGCAAATATGATGATCATTTGTTTGTCTAAGATGAATGTATGATGCCACCTAGGGTTCAACAAGGTTACTTACATGAAGACAACGGAGACAAAGAGTTCGATTTTCAAACTTTATAACCCCTTTCACGAGGATTAATGTTGACTGGACCAAACCCTTTGGCAGGTTTTTTTTTTTTTTTACACATCAACCAAATCAAAATGCTATGAGGTGAGTTTGATGAGAATGCATCCCATTTTGGTAAACATTCAATGGTGAAGACAGCAATGGGCAAGGAGTTGCACTAATTATTGTAGTACATGTATTATTATAATAAATAAAATTACTACAAAATAGGCTCAACTAACATCTCTGGAAAATAAATACAATTAAAAAAAGGTCAAATCAAACAACCAAATGTATCTTCAAATTAACAGAGGCTTAATTTAAATGAACCTAGGACTCATGACTAAATACTTGATATACTCCTTTGACATCATGACAGTAATTTTACACAAGACTAAACTTATCTCAAAAGGTGACAAAACACACTTCCCTGAAACAGTTTGTACAGAGTAACACGAGGAGGACATGATAGTCTGTTGTTTGGTACACAGTATAAAATAAAATGTCTTAAAAATCTGATGTGTGCAGCTCTAACTTATGAAATTTGACATTAAAATGATCAAACTAAAAGCTATGTGTAATACAGAATAAAGCTCAGTTTTTGTAAAACCCCGAGTAAGCCCTGAATTTGTAAATGTAACCTCTATTTCAAAACTTTACATACAATCTCTTTTTAGTGTAAAAACCTGTCGATTTGCTGTGCTCATCAACACTCAGAAAAATATATACTTTCCCTCAGTACCATCTACCAAATATGTAAGGCCAGGTGGGCTCTTCCTCTTACTTAAAAAGCTGAGTTTTAGCCTTTTGTCCATTTAAAGCTAAATTGTTTCCTCCTCTGTCTTCACCTTCGTGGTTTGACCAGCTGGATTTCAGAGGGGTCAGTTCAGGTGCTATTATGTCTCCATCCTGTATGAATGAAAACACAAAACCGTGATGTTAGCAGGACAAGTAGTGAGTGTACACGACATCATTACTGACGCCCTGCAGAACAATGCAGCAACTCTTATGCTAAACTCAGCAAATGATCCTGGAGGGATCCATCTTCCACCTTCCTTCCTGCAGCTAAAAGGTTTCTGTGGGTCGTATCCAGTTAAGCAACATGCAGGTAAGTTGCCTGGTGACAGTAAACACTCAGTATCTGTGTATGTCTCTGTGTCAGGCCTGAGATTGCCTGGTGACCTGTCTAGGTCATAACCCAAAGGGATTTTGCTGTGCCACTTCCATCAACTCATACAGCTTTGTTAAGAGCTTTTTGGATATCAGGCGTCATTTGGTATAAATGCAAACTTGCAGGGATAAACATGTTTGCGTCTTTCCTCTTCTCTAATCTGAGGAGCAACAATCATGAAAACAATGGTACCATTTTAGTCCCTACTGACTCTCATTTTGAGAGGAAGCAAGTATCTAGCTCACTACACACAGTATAACTATTTTCACTGTACAATACAAGTATTATAGTGGAGTGGTTTGCACTCCAGATGAAATGCATCAATGCAGCCTTTCTGTATGGCGTGTACATGTTCTTCCACTGCTTGCGTTGGTTTTCTCCCACACTCCAAAGACATGCATGTTAAATTTCTCTTAGGTGTCTGTTCATGTTTGTCTCCTTTGTCTCTGGTAAGCCCTGAGATACACTTGGAACCTGTCCAGGGTGAACACCACCCCAGCCCTCTGCAACCATGAACAGGGTTAGCAGTTCCAGATGAAGGATGGATGAATTATGAGTTGTACCTGAGGCTTTGAAAAGTTCATGTCCATGCACCACTGGACAAAGTACTTCTTGGCGGCCTCCAGACTTTCGTCTGTCTTCTTGTAGTAGACTCTGATCAGCTGTTCGGCAAATTGCTCTGGGAGAAATTTTGACACCTGACAGGAGTGACAGTAGCACAGAGTTTACTTTGAGCTATAAATATTGGACAAGACAGTGACAAAGAGATTCAGTGCGTTCAAAGGAACACGAGATGCATTCTGAACATCCATTAGAATGTGTAGGTCGCTCATATAAATAAAGATTAAGGTTTGCCTCAGCTCTGACCTGGTTCTTGCGTATTTGGATGACTTTAGTTAGGTCATTCTTGCAATAGAATCGCACATTGTTGATGGGGTTCTTTTCCTTCATTCCATAGTCCAAATCAATGACCTAAAAGACAGGGGGGCAATGTTTAGATTTACAAGTGCACTGGTCTCAACACAAGTCATTAGCCTACTTTTTTTACATTAAAAACTCACAGTAACTACAAAGTCCTCTGGCTGCAGCTCGACGTCATGGCCACCACTCTGAGGGAATGATCGAGACAACTTTTCTTCCCAGCTTTTAGTCATCTCCTAGAGAAAAGAGTTTTTAGCAGTGACATAAGAGATTGAACCTTGGATTCTTAATTACAGTGATGTCATATATTCATATAGCGAAATCTCATTCTGATCTTGTTACTTGATTTATTTTTTCCACAAAATACAACGAATATGTCCAGTTAATTTTATTAGAAAGTTTATCAAAACACATTTCTCAAAGTTGATTAAACAAAACCTAATTGTTAACAAAGATAGTTACTGATTTATGATAAAAAAAAAAGCAAAAACGTGAGTATATGGTGCTCGTCAGCTGTGACTACGATGTAGTATTGTATTAAGAGTATTTGTGCATTACAATACAGACATAAAAAAAGAAAAAACAAATAACACACACCTGAGTAACTTTCATTGGTTTCTCTGCCTGAGTTTGACCCAGACACTTGTAGAGGCGTCGACAGATGACGTTTTTCAGAATCTGCCTTGGTTCAGCCAGCTCCTGAGAGGAGGAGTTAAGTATTTGCTCAAACACATGATCTGCAAGATAAACAGGATGAGGTTAGGTAAAGGAAACCAAGTGCGAAGTCTCTCTCTCTACATATTTACACAGGAAGCATTAATTACAGTCAATTATATATTTTATACAGATAGATTTTACAAAAGATGGAGTTTTTAAATATCTCATACATACAGATGTTTTCATTTGAAAATGCATATTTTGATAAAATCAGGACCATCTCTTGATACCAGCTGCCAGCTGGCAAGGACCAGCCACAGCTGGGAACAAGTAACCACAGCAAACAGGGAGAGAAGGAGAATAATCGATATGAGATGACTGTGCTATTTTGAACTGTCCACCATGTTTCTAAAGATGGCCCAGAAATGCTTAGTGTATCCTGCCCAATCATACCAGTGTCTTAATATAGCTCAAATATTTGCCAACAGCACACACAAACACACACACATCTACAGACCTGTCAGCTTGGTGTAGGCCTTCATGTCATCTATGGCTGTGGAGAGAGTGAACATTTTCCCTTGCGAGCCTTCAATCTGGATGTATGGATCTGCTTTTAAGAAGGCCTCTGTAATCCTGGATAATCATACCCAACACATTATCAATCTTTGAAGCATTTTGCTACATACTGTGCAAGAGAATGACAGCGACCAGCTACTTACATAGTCTCAATGATGTTGCCCACTTTGTGCTGGTAGGCTCTTCTGTGGAGACAGTTCCTTGTGTGGAACATGTCATACAGGTTTCCCACTTCCTGTTAAAGAATTGTCAACATTTCAGTCTAGTCAAAACTCACTTGGTAGCTGCTTTGCATAAAAGCGCCTGCCAAATGACTAACTGTAAATGTAGTTAGACTTCTGTTTAAACAGCGAGTGAAAGCTGATCAAAGAACAGATGTAAAAAAAGTCTGCACCTTGTCTCTAGTGCAGATGTTCTTCTGCCCGTCCACATCAAACACCCTGGCAAACTTCATGTAGCGGCGATAGTCAAAGTTGTTCTGGATGCCCAGGTGGCAGCAGTCCCTGAGGAAACACAGTGAAGAAAATGTAAAGTTAATCATTTCAATTTTATAAGTTTTTCTTAATGGACCTAACAAGTAACAAGGTCCCACCTGGCAAAGTAGTCCCATTTGTCCACATCAATCCCATTCCTTTTGTTTGCCACAATTTCATAGAGGAAGGACTTGTCTTCTGGTCGACCTTTATATGGCCACTGTGGAGTTGACCGAAAATAACAACATCATAAGTATGTTCAAGTGTACAAGGGATTTGAGTCTAGTTTCCAGTGGCTCTCAATGTTTCATAGGGTCTGAACAATTACAGAAGATACACAAAGAACAACAGCTAAAACAAGAAGAATGACCCCAAACATAAATATGCATAAACTGATGATCTGCTGGTGTTTGACAATTTAATTTCTGCTTCAGAACATAAGCCAACTACCTCTTTTTTGGCTCACTTTCTTCTCTCTACTGTCACACACTTGCTCATTGAGTAGCTTGCTAAAAAAATTACCTATCAGCTATTATCTACTCCAACTTGCTTGTGTTGTAACTGGTTGTACAACAAAAAGTTCAACCTTTGCACCAACATTGATGCTGTAGCTTTCTTGTTTCTGTCAGTGAAGCTGCAGACGAGTTGAAGCAGCACACATAGCAATAGTCAGCCCTGCAAAGCCACCAACTAAAGTTCCTGAGCTTCTGGAAAGAGCTACCTCCTCATACAGGAGCTAAAACATAGTGCCTGGATGTTCTTGTTCCTGCAGTAGTAACACTCCAGATGTTGGCAGAACAGACACGTACCTTCTTGCCTTGACCTGCCTGTGTCTCCAGTGGTCCGGCAATCTGCTCCTTGATAAAGTCCAGGTCCTCTGGCAGCATCAGGCCGTGCTGCTTCATCACTGGCTTCAGATCATTGTCATTAACCAGGTGGTCAAACATGACTACTGACGCTTTCTCATGCTGCAACATACACCACCTCATGTCATTAATTTGGAAATGTGGACAGTCTAAATGTGTAACTGAAAGCACAGTGACTCATCACTCAAACAGAAAGTGTTTATCTCAGCTGAAGCATTACAGGATACCAATGTGAATGGTTGCCTTATCGTTCATGTTTGCGACACGGCAGGCCTGTGGCCATAGCTTACGTAGTGACCATGTGGTCAGTAGCTGTTATCAGTGAAGCTTATCACTCTACACACTGCTATCAGAGCCCTCAGCTGGTATGTTCCTGTCATTAGCAGACTTAGTTTATTGAGAGTACATCCAATAAAAAGCCTGTTTATCGTTGTGACATCATGCCATTTGGTGCCACAGAAAAGAAAAGACATTTCTTACTGCAAAGTCCTTAAACAATTAAAAGAAAGTGAAAGGAGGGACAACTGTGTCCTTATGGTGAGAGATCTTGGTATTTTAACAACTACACCACCAGCTGTTTTAGAGTTCACCAAATGTGACGATGACAGTATCTGTGTGCATCAAACTCACAGGTTACTTTGGTGCAATGAAAATATTTAGGTAACAGAAATCATGCTGTGTAGTAAACACTGGCAGTCAAGCTTCAACATTCTCTGCAGAGAGCTCAAGGTTTTTCCAGTGCTTTTTCAAAAATAGCTGTGCCAAACAGCAGTCTGTTTTTCCAGACATCATTTTGGAAACATCTGACCGACACAAAAAACAATTGGTGTTTTTTTTTATTTCCTTGTTCTTAAACTAAAAACAATGGAATAGGGAAGTTCTTTTTTTTATTAAATAAATAACTTCTAGAGCTGAGGTCAGCCATTCGCAGTTGGTCTTTGCACAAATGCAACTTTTCTGTTATGCACTCAGGGGTTAGTTTGTTGTAACTTTAGTTTAGTGTTGGTTTAGTTTCCTGCAGAGTCATCAAGGGCTTAAACCTCAACAAACAGAACAAAAACCCAGATTTTGTTAGTCACTGAAAATTAATTGACAAGAGGAGACTTGTTTTTAATATTGTTTGAGTAGTGGGCGTATGTTTGCATGATTCAGAGGAAATAAATGCCATTATGTGGACAAATGCTCACTGGTGCACAAACAAGCTCTCATGATGCAGTAGTAAGTTTCCTACCTTCCAGGAAATATCCGGACGAGCTTTGGGGATGAACATTGAATCAAACATATGGGAAAATGGGCCGTGTCCTGGAAAAAGGAGAAATATTAGAATGTTAAAGATCATTTCACTTCCACTCGCTCTCATGTCTGCACCAATTAAAGAAGTGAAGACCTGAGTACTCACCTAGGTCGTGGCAGAGCCCGGCGATTTGCACGCACAGGATGTCTCTGTGAGAGATGAGGAGTTCTGGCTGCCTCTTATTCAGAGCTTGTACAAGTCGTCCTGCCAAGTGACCCACGCTGTGCCCACACACAATGAGGGGTCATTATGAATTTTAAAAAATATTATTTCCTCCTTTCTGTACATGTTCCCCCCTTTAGTGTCTGGACTCTACTGGATTTTACTCCTAATGTGTATTTAACAGTGAAGCAATAATGATCCAATTATTACACACTGCATTTATAAGGACGTACCCGATGGAGTGCTCAAAGCGATTGTGAGAGGCTCCAGGGAAAACAAAGTAGGCCCCTCCTAGCTGCTTGATGTTTCGCAGTCTCTGGAACTGAGGTGTGTCAATGATTTTGATGAGAAGTGGGTGCAGCTCTATGTGCCCGTGGATCGGATCATTGAACACCTAGAAGCAGGCAAAACAAAAAAATGATTCCAGTGTCCCTCAGTGGCTTGAGGCTTGGCTTGAGGCTGAGGCTTGGCTCCCCTTGACTTTTAGCTCAGTAGTGTTGCAAGGTACGTGATCATAAATGCGGAAATCAATTACAGAACAACAAGGGAACCAGTGAAACAACATCAAACGCTCATCATTTGAGTTAGAAGGCAGCAGAGTCCTAAACGCTTTGTAGCTTGTTTAAGAACGAATAATGGTAACACTCAAGTAAAGCTTCCACCTGATGAAAAACAGAGAACTGGGGCGAAAAAAAGGAACAATTGTGGTGTTTTTACACATCACAAGTTTATCCTACAAACTTCTCTTCCTTGTTCTGTTTTTGTGTTTCTTATCTACGCAGCCTTGAAAGTCTAGCACTGTTCTGGAGTTGTTACCTTGCTTGGCTGTGCTTCTATCTGCCACAGCTTCCTGAGGGTTATTAGGATCTGCAGACGGTCACCAAGGCACCTAGACAGAACAAAGTAGGAAAATGGAGAATGGATGTTGTGAAAGAGATGAAGATGCAGAAGTGATGAGTGAAAGATCAAAGTGAACCAGTTCAGGGTCTTGTGGTCTTGAACCTACTACTATTGCTGGTGTTACTGGTTCAGGTCAAACTGACCGTGTTCACATGTGGTCCCACCCACAAAATGGCTGATTAACCTCCCAGGCAACTCAGACAGACCATTCACATCTATTATAAACACTAAAAACCTAGATAATTATCATTTCTATTAGATGTTATCATCTAGATTTTTAAAATTATGTAGCCTAGTGATCTGCCTATCTATTATAATACACAGATTTGACCAACGAGGCTGAGGACATTTGAGAAATGTCACAACTCGGTTTAACATGAGGAAGAACTTACTCTATGCCCATCTTCTCCAGCTCAGCATGACCCAGATAGCCCAGCCCGACGCCGGAGATTCTTTGACCTCAAAAACACAGCAAACATAAATTTATATTAATGCACAAATATTTTTGCTTTTAGATCAAAATCGATTAGATACAAATTGTTTATTTACGGAAATGTCAAACCACAAAACCAACCTCTAAATGCATCTTCCCATTGTCCGAGACCTTCTCTTCGCAGGTACAGACACGTTTCCTCCACTCCCCATCGCGTGTAGTCCGAGTCCGGCACCGGGACCGGGACCGGGACCATTGACACCCTCTTCTCCGGCGTTTTGAAGCTGTCACTTCGACCCGCAACCGCCGCCAGCGGACGCTTCCGATTGTCCATGGTGATTTTACAAGCAGACGATAACTGGAGTTGGTCCGAAGAAAAGAGGGCTGCAAAATTACCGGCAACAGCGTTTCCCCGCCACGACTCCCACAGCTGATCGTATTTCTGCACAGAAGACAGAGAGTCGGAGAAAACACCCGGGTTTTGTTTCTGCACCGGGAGAGTCAATGTCAACCGAAACCCGCACTGCTTCCGCTCACTGATTTCAAAATAAAGGTCTGATGAAACTTTATCCGATACTTTGCTGCTCGCTGAAAACTACTTTACTACCACCACACACACACACACACACACACAGTCAAATCACTCGAGGCCACCTGATACGCCTCGATAATATAGCTTGAATCTGTTGGAATATGTGGATTATTCAAACTGAAAATGCGGACACTACAGAATGCATGGTTTTATGCCTAAATGATCATCAACTGTACAAAAATGCCAGACGAGGGCACAAGGGTTAAGTAAATAACCAGTGTTAAGATATTTATTTCCATTTTGCTATTTTATTCTTATGTAGCAAAGCATTAAATATACTTTATACCCGTTTTTTTTTTTACCTTACTATTGCACTAACTGATTCGGTGACTTTACGTAAAACCTTTTCCGGTGTCAGACTTGATATCGTAGGTAACTTGACAGAGACTTTATTTGACATGCGGAGGGTGGAGCAAAATAAAAGCCAAACAAGCCGGACTGGTGACACCCTGCCCCGGACTATGTTCAGGCACGGCCGTGTGGACCAGGCGGTGGCGGACCCTCCGTGCATTGTTATCCGGCTCTGGACGCGACTCCAGAACATTTCACTCAGGCACCGGCTTGCCGCTCTCCGCAGCGTGACGTGGGGAGTGACGTAAGACGCACGTCGGCTTCCCTTCGAAACTGTGATTCGCGTTTGTGAGATTTAAACTTGTAGAAGTTGATTCACGCACAAGCCGTTTGCTGTGCGTCGCAGCAACGGGCTCAGTTTTCTACAGCAGCATGTGGAGGGAAACTGTGAGACCCGCCGCGGATTGAACAGGGTCACCGGTAAAACCGATCCCTGCCGTAGTGGCCTGAGCAGCCCGAGCAGAGACGTCTGATTGTACCTGCACAATGAGGCACAACTAGCACATTATGACAAGTAACAAATCCATTGTACAACCTCAATTCAAACGACAAGAGGATGTGTGAAACCGAATTAAAACAGAAAACAATGATTCGCAAATCATGTTGAAAGAGACATTTTAAAATTTAATGGAAAATATTGGCTCATTTTGAATTTGATGGCAGCAACACATCTCAGAATAGTTGGAAGAGGGGCAACAAAAAGCTGGAGAAGTAATTACTACTAAACAAATGGAGGGTTTGACAGATGATTAGGTTAATTGGCAACAGGTCAGTAACTTTAAAAGAGCATTTCAGAGAGGTGGAGCATCTCGAATGTTAAGATGGGCAGAAGTTCTGCAACAGACTGCATCTAAAAATTGTGGAACAATTTCAGAAAAACGTTTCTCAAAGTAAAATTATGATGAACTTGGAGTATCCCACTGTCCACAGTATATAATATCATACAAAGGTTCAGAGAATCAGGAGGAATCTCTGTGCAAAGCTGAAGGTCTAAATTGGATGCGTGTGATCTTCGGGCCCTCAGGCAGCACTGCATTAAAAAAGGCACGATTCTCTACGGAACATCACTGCATGGACTGTGTTTTCTGAGCCGAAGATAATTTAAAACTGTCTGAGGCAAAATTGAAACCTGTTCCGTGGTCAGATGAATCAAAATTTTAAATTGTTTTTTGAAACCAGGAGAGAGACCATCCAGCTTCTTATTAGTAAACAGTTCAAAAGCCTGTATCTCTGATGGTATGGGGCTGCATTAGTGGAAAGGCGCCATCAATGCTGAAAAGAACATGGAGGTTTTAGAGCAACATCTACTCCCTTTCAGACAATGTCTCTTTCAGGGAAGGCCTGAGAGCAAAACAATCTGAACCACATACTGCATCCATCACAGCAGGCTGTGTTGGCTTTGCAGGAGAAGAGTCCGGGTGCTGAACTGGCCTTTCTGCAGTCCGTACCTTTCACCAACAGAAAACATTTGGTGCATCATAAACTGAAAAATCCGGAAACAAAGGCCCGGACTGTTGAGCAGCTAGAATGTTGCATCAGACAAGAATGGGAGAACATTCTAAACTCCAGCAACTGGTCTCCACACTTCCCAGACATTTATAGACAGTTGTTAAAGGAAGAGGGGATGCTACACAATGGTAAACACCACCCTATTCAAACTTTTTTGATATGTGTCACTGCCATCAAATTCTAAAATATGGTTTGATGAGATTTGCAAATCATTGCATTCTATTTGTATGTATGTTTCACACATCCTCTCAACTTTTTTGGAATTGGGGTTGTAGATATCTGAAATGCTTCACAGACTTTTACCTACTAAGAATTCTATCCTAGATTGTGGATATCTTAAATGATGTGGATAACTGGAATTGAAAGCCCATTACACATGATTATCAAAAATTTACGTGGATATCAGAAATAACAATTGTGAATATTAAAAAATGTTGTCTTTGATTCACAATTGAATTACAGATATGTGGAACATATACCCAGTCTTGCCATTAAACGTCAGTTTTAGTTTTTAAAATTAAAGTTGTAGATTACTTGAAATTTCTATTTGACAATGTCGTAGATATCTTTAATAATCTGACTATAGGAATACACATTGTCTAGGAGAATTGATCTTATCAAAAATGAAATTACAGACTCTCTTTAAAACTTAAAGTTAGTTATAGTCATGCTGATATAGGCTTTGACTGCTGGGGGACTCTGCACTGAGCCACTTTCCTCTCAGCCCACATTTAAATGTCACCACTCTCTGACATTAACTCTGTCTTCTTTCTCCTGTAGTTGTCCCCTTAAGGCCTATAACATACCACATACTTTATTTCCACATCTGGCCAAACTAAGTAACCTTGGGCTCTGTGGATAAAGGACACATGGAAATAAATAGGCCAGTTCGACAAACAATGGCTCTGGAATACTTTCCAAATACAATTTCACTTTCACCCCCAAATTTTGTACTTTATCTTTGCTGGACTGTGGCCAAATAACCAACAGAGGGTACACAACTCTGTTTTCCTAATTAAAACGCTGGGACTGAGCCATTTATTTCAACTGAAAAAATGGCACAATCAGTACTAGTGAAGAAGGTAAGTAGCTAATTTGATGGAATTTTGTTTGCATAAATAAATGTTTGGTGAAGATGCAGAGCTGAAATATAACATTTTGTCTGTGGGTCTAAAATTAATTTCAGCTTCTTCTCTGTGTTTTTAGTTGTGTTGATCATATGAATTAAAAGGTAAGGGAGTTTAGTTTCATATAGGAGATCACTTCAAGTTTTGAAATTTGGAATGAATATGTCCCTTGTTGTTTTTGCTTTAATGCCTCAGCCTTAGCTAATACAGCTGCCCTTTTTTTTAGTTCAGCTTTAAGGTGTACAGCTGAAGATGCTACAGAATGATCAGACCACGTGGATCTTCTGGAGGAGACCACAGACACACTGTCTTCAGGACTTACATCCTCACTTGCTTTGTTTATTCCTCTATGCACTGACGTGAGCAACATTGTCACAAAATGTTCTAAATGAAGTTGCCCTTGGCTCAAACCAGCATTGCTGATCACTATTTATTTCCTCTTCTAATTTATGCTTGTGGAGTAATTCTTCAACTGAAAAATTTATATCTCAAAAATCACCTGACAGTTGGTTGTACTCTGTGATGAATTTGGTTTCCACCACCTCCACACAGCAATCATCGTCCTTTATCATGTCCTTTTTCTCTGTCCTACTTTGGGATTTCATGTATTTATCTGTCTTAGCAAAGCATTCTTGATGGCTTGTCTAGTTGGCTTTGCCTGACATTATAGCTGAACAAATTCCTTTTCCATGATTCACTTTCAACTTGTTAACTTACCCAGTTAGCTTTTCTGACAGAATATTCAATGTTATATATAGTTTTAACATAACATTGTTTAAAACGGTTAAGTCCAGTTTCCTTTCTTGTATTCACAACTCAGGAAGTGTAAATCCACTTACTTTAGGAAGAGCCTTTCTCCTCGTTCCACCGACTGTTAATTCACGTGTTTAATCCATGTAGAGATAGTTTCTTGCTAAATCTAGAGGCAGGCTTCCTTGTGTCCAGTGGTCCAACAATTATTCATTTCAGAGGAATTTGTGAATAAATTTTAATTTCCACAACTAATCTGATGACAAATTCCCCAGAATGCGTCGATATGATAACCAATAGTTACACAGAACATGATAAGAAACCATGTATCTCCACAGCCACACATTGGCTTTCCCTTACTACCTTGTTGCAATAAAAACAGTCGTTTCCTTGACAACTGGTTCTGCAAACTTCAAAGGCAACTAGAATACTGCATTCCCTGAAGAATGCGTGGGATTGCTGAAAGCTACCTGCTGCAAACAGCTGCTACAGCGTTTGCAGCCTTTGCTGGAGTGAAGTTGAAAGTTCTCAAGACTTTTCAGCTATAAGATTTAAACATTTAATAATTATTAATTAAAACCACTGCAAAAACACATTTCATTTCAGTAATGTTTTCCATCTCTATAGTTTTACAACCCTCAAAACTGAGTAAGCATCAAAGACTCCCATAGACCTCCATTCAGAATATAAAATTAATACAATTATTTTGCATTAGCTATCATCAGCGCACAAAGTAATAGGGGCCATTTCCAAACGTATTTTAACAACATAAAACGATTCCAACTCTATGTGATTCCACTTACTGAGATCATGTGTCAGAAAGATGATGTATTTGCTGTGATGTTGAACAGGATACGTGGGAAAGTAAAATCAGAAGAATTGTCTGAAGCAGATGATAGAGTATTGCTGTCACAGACTATTACTGAACCTTTTGCTTGTGCCTATGATGTATATATAATGATGCCCATCTTTGGAACTAACAATCAAGTAGATGATCACATCTTCAAAATACTAGCTGAACTTCATTTTGACGTCGCAAAAATTTATGCTGATGATTATAAAAAAGGCCCACGAACTGGACGAATGGCAAGACAAGCTAAACCCTTCCAAGGAGCTAAAAATGATTTGAAGTTTCAGAAGGTGCAAGTGTTATGGTCACCAGAAATCTGTTTCACAAGGACTGTTAAATGGCTCATTTGGCAAACGTTTCAAAATTGTCATCTCTGGGGAAAATTATTCTGTACATATGGCTATGTTAGGACTCGAGATGGTGATAAAAACGCTGGAAGGAACGATCTATTGCATTGTTATTGTTGCTTCCCAAGAAAATGTTGGCAATGATGAATTTTTCATCCAGCAAATCTTGGTTCAAATTCTCAGATAAAACTAAATTTGATCAGCTGAAACCTGTTTTATTTAAGTTGCTGAAAGATCTAATTATTGAATATTCTGTCTAGATTTGTAAATGTAATTAAAGAATAAAGTTTTTGACAACTCTTAGCTTGGCTCTCAGACAGAAATTTCAATAAGGCAAAAACAGTAATTAAATTCATATTTCTGTTTCAACAATTCTTTTTTTGAATTCAACTTTATTTATATTGCACCAATTTACAACAAAGTCATCTCAAGGCTCTTTACATAACAAAGTCAATACTATACAGACATTTAAGAAAACCCAACAAACCCCCTTAAGCAGCTATAGGCAACAGTGAAGAAGAAAAACTCCCTTTAACGGAAGAAACCTCCAGCAGAGCCATGCTCAGGGTGGGCGGACATCTGCCTTGACCGGTTGGGCTGAGTGGAAAACATTGGGCAATTTGGTAGGACCTGCGCACTGGAAGACACACAGCTCCAAAGCTGGGGACTCCTGAAGACAGGGACAGAGAGAGGAAGACAGAGAGGGAGAAGCACAACTATGGGAGAAAGAAGACATAGAGAGTTAATGTCAGACAGTGGTGATATATAGATATGGGCTGAGAGGAGGAAAGTGGATCAGTGCATTGAGTCCCCAGCAGTTCAAGGTCTGGGTGTATTTGAGAGGACCCAAAAAGGTAACAGGACGAGAGGGAGTGAACTTTATTTAAAACCAAAAGGGAAAGAGAGAACACAATCTGTACACTTAACTAAATTAAAGAAGAACCCGAGAGAGAAGGGGGAAACGGGGCAGACCGAAATGGCAAGAGGACACAAACTGAACAGAGCACACAGGGAAGCCAAATAAACACACAAAGACCAAACCTCAGACCATGGGGAAAAAGGGCAAAGAGTCCAAATAAGCTTGAGTATGTAATGTGAACAGCAGAGATCCAGTAATACAGAGCAGCAAGTTTCCATAGGGAGTAATGACAAGAATCTGGTCCAATCTGAGGTGAAGGGCAGGTATAAATAGGCTGGGGAAACAGGTGAAAACAATTAAAGCCAGTGATTGGTGAAATTGGTAAAGTTAACTATGGAATGAAAACAGAACGTGATGAAAAAGACAATGAAATAAAAGTCCAGAAGAGGAAGTGGAAGTGAGGGACTGAATCACGACAATAGCAGCATGACTATAACTAACTATAGGCTTTATCAAAGAGGAAAGTTTTGAGCCTAAAGGTAAAGAGGGTGTCTGCTTCCTGAATCTGGACTGGGAGCTGGTTCCACGGGAGAGGAGCTTGATAGCTAAAGGCTCTGCCTCCCATTCTACTTCTACTGGAAATTCTGGGAACCACAAGTAGGCCTGCATTCTGAGACCGAAGTGGTCTATTAGGATGATATGGGTCTAGGAGATCTTTTAGGTAGGAGCTCGACCATTTAGAGTTTTATAGGTAAGAAGAAGGGTTTTAAATTCTATTCTACATTTAACGGGAAGCCAAAGGAGAGAAGCTAGAGAAGGCAAAATATAATCTCTCTTACAAATACCAGTTAGTAATGTTGCTGCAGCATTTTGGATCAATTGAAGGTTTTTAGAGAGTTACTGGGGCAGCCTGAAAGTAGAGAATTAAAGTAGTCCAATCTAGAAGTAACAAATGCATGAACCAGTTTTTCAGCATCGCTTTGAGACAGGATGCTCCTAATTTTTGCAATGTTCTATAGTTGGAAGGCTGTTCTAGAGATTAGTTCAGATATGTGAAGTAAATGACAAATCCTGGTCAAAAATTACTCAGAGATTCCATGCAGTAGTACTGGGGGCCAGAGTTATGTCATCTAATGTAACATTATGGTTGGGCAATATATTTATGTGATTTTTAGGCCAAAACACAATAAATTCCATTTTATCTGAGTTTAGAAGAAGGAAATTATAGGACATCCAGATCTTTATGTCTTTTAGATATGCTTGTAGTTTAATTAATTTGTTTCATCTGGTTTTCATCAATTGAAATTTGCCTAGAGGAGACATATATAGAGTAAAAAGTATTGGTCCTAACACAGAGCCTTGTGGAACTCCATAACTAACTGTTGTGTGCATGGAAGACTCATCATTACCATGAGCAAATTCGAAGCTGTCTGATAGATATGATTTAAACATAGTGCAGTTCCTTTAATCCCAGTTTCCTGTGCTATTCTCTGTAATCAAATGTTGTGATCAATGGTGTCAAATGCAGCAAGATCTAACAGAACTAATATATACTAGTACACTAGTAACATGAAGCTCGTTTGATTTTCTTCCATACAAATGTTAACAATAATAATAATAAATGTGACCTAATTCTGATTAAAAAATGATTTTTTGATGACTTAAGCATTGTTGAATTATACTGTTTAGCAAATAATGTTATAAGTGAGGTTCCTTTTGTCCTGTTTTAGGTTTTCACTGCCCTTTAATTGTATATTGGCATTGATCTTTCTGTTTGTGTGTCCCTGCAGTATTCCTCCCTTCCTCTGCTGGTTACCAGTGCACTCTTTCATCACCATCATCATCCCTGCATGTTTTTATTTATGGCCTTGTGATTAGTTTTGGGGATGTTAGTGTGCCTGTGTTCGTTCTGGTGCATCTCCCTGATCTTGTGAGGCCTTTCCCAATCTCCAGCTCTTAATACTGTATGTGAGTCTTGATAGTTTTGGTAGTTCAGGTTTTTGTTATAGCCTAAGTCTCTCTGTCTTTGAGTTGATATTTTTATGTGAGTTAATATTGTTATACCTTTTGAGAGTTTTGTTGAAGCCCAGATTTCTGTACTGAGTTTTATAGTTTCAGTAGTTCAGGACTTTGTTATAATCCAAGTCTCTGCCTTTGAGTTAATATTGTTATATCCTGAAGTGTCTGTGCTGAGTATTATAGTATCAGTAGTTCATGTGTTGATAAATCTTTTGTACTCTTGGGTCCTCTAGTTACAGTATCTAGTTACGGTAGCCATTAAAAATAAAGCATTCCAGAATGAAATGCTTCAATTGAATTATCATAGCTACTGTGTTTTGTAATGTTGTGACTAAATTAATTTACGGTTGCTCATGAAATCCTCATACAAATAACATGACATTGAGACACTATAAGATTTATTTCAAATAGATCATGTATAATCATCAAATCCTCTAAATAGATACATAAACTAAAGTTGCCATTTATTTCAAATAGATCATGTATAATCATCAAATCCTCTAAATAGATACATAAACTAAAGCTGCCATTCTCAAAAACAATACATAAGAGTTTAAATATATTATGAATTTTCACACAAAAGGAAAAAATCAATGACATACAAATCTTTGTCTAAATCCTATTTGTATAAATGATTACTTCAAAGAAAGCAACAAGTCAGTTGAGCTATATTATGAGTGTAGTAAAACAATTTTTATATGTAATCATAACAGTCATAAACATTCGTTTTTCATATTGTTTTAATTTCAAAATGTATAAAAAAACTTAGCAATTAAAATATTGAGCAGGGACTAAGTATCAATAAATGGTAAGGAGAATAAGGAAAGGTACCATAAAATAGCCAAGTTGAAACAATGACACCAAAAACACACTCCTAAATAAACCTAAATTAAATTAAATTTTAAGTTTTTAACATTTTTCATTGTTTAATAGAAATGAAATCCATAATCTAAACTTATCTTACTGTTAAGAGATGTGGTGGAAGCCTCCTGTAAGACAGACTCAGTGAAGAGAACTGCAGAAAATGTGAGGCTCATGCAATTCACCATTGAAAGAACAATTTTTGCTTGATAAATACGTTTTTCAACTTTCTTATTTAGTGTACTTTCCTAACCTGTGCAGAGTATGTTGGAGTGTAATGAGCAAAATAAAAGTATTTCATACATGCGGAGAGCAGGACAATGTTGCACATTGTAACTTTTCAATGTTTACTATAATAAAACATAATTTGACAGAAAAATACTAAACTATAAATTAAAAAGTTAACTTTAAAATCAATGAACACACTTGCCACAATCCGAAGGAACACAAGTTTACAACTCTCTATATATTTTTAAGGCTCAATAAATCCAAAGATAAATGCATAGATACGCCAGATGGCTGAGTAAAGCAACGCCCTGACACCTGATTCATTGTTGAAAATGCAATTTTAGAAACAATAGTGTTTAGTTTGGTTTAAAATGTGACACAAACAACTGCATTATTTCTTTTTAGAGAAGTGAAGGTATATAGCAGCCTTCGTGTCACTTTTTGTGTTCAATAACATATTCACGTTGAAGACATTTCCAACAGTCTAACAATTATAATTTAAACCATCTCCATGAACCAATCTACAGAATTCTCTCTTTGTTTTCGAGCTTCTCAATCTTTAACATCATCATATTAATTGTTTTGGTTATTTTCTCCACAAATGACCTCAGCTGTTAATGCATCTTTAACCTGGAATAAATAAAAACATCACACATAAGCCCATTACTTTTTACATAATAGTGTAGCACTGGAGCTAATCGAAGAATTCATTGATCACTGATGGGAGTATTTCTTAATTTTGAACGTTTGTGTTTCTTTTGTTTGCGGAGAAAGAAACAAATTTAAAAAACAGTTGTATGTATCCCATTTTGGGTTATCAGAAGTTATTATGAGTATTTTTCCCTGATTCTTACGTATATAGAATATAACTATTAGCTTAATCTATAATTAATTATACTTATACCTAATCTACATTTGCTACATGCTCTGAGCCATATCCAGGATCAACCAGATCCCAGGGCTCAGACCACATACAGCATATACAAATGTTGTTTCCTTGTTCATGATCCACACGCTTGTTACATAATAAGATGTTAAAAGTGTTACCTGAGGCAATCAGTGCTTGATCTCTTTGCACCATTCATCAAAATGCTTCTTGGCAGCCTCCAGTCTTACTTTATTAGTTTTGTCAGTCTTTTTCCAGTAAACCCGGATAAACTTCTCAGAAAATTGTTTTGGGAGAAGCTTGGACACCTGAAGGAGGACAGAGGTATAATTTTGAGAAAAATTATGTAACTGAGGCTATTTTACCAAGTAAATACAAAGAACACAAAGCTCAAGCAAAAGAAAATTAAGAAACGTTTGCTGTTTTCCTCGGTTCTGACCTTGTGTCGTGGGATCTTGAACGCCACATTGGGGGAATTCTTGCTGTAGAAATATGTATTATCAATAGGGTCTACATCTTTCATTCCATAGTCCCTAGAAACAGTCTAAAAGACAATAAAGAGAGAGAGAAGCCAGTGTTTAATTATACAATATCTTACAAATGAAATGAGAATAAACAGAAAGTAATTAACTAGACTCACCACAACTTCAAAATATTCTTGCATCTGCAGGTTAAGCAGAGCTTCACTCTGGGCTTGAGACAATTCCTGTTTCAAACTGTCAATCTTATCCTGAGAGGGAGTTCGTGGAAGACACATTTTTTCATTATGGCAACACACACTAAACTCAGCATTTTAAGACAATAAGGGAAAGTAATTAACTAGACTCACCATGAATTTAAAACATTCTTGCATCTGCAGGTGAAGTAGAGCTTTACTCTGGGTTTGAGACAATCTCTGTTTCAAAGTGTTCATCTTCTCCTGAGAAGGAGTTAGTGGAAGACACATTTTATCAATTTTGGGAACACACACTAAACTCAGCATTTTAAGACAAATTGGGAAAGTAATTAACTAGACTCACCGTGACTTTAGAAAAATCTTGGATCTGCTGGTTAAGCAGATCTTCACTGTTGCTGAGGACTTCAGCCAGTTGCTGTTTGAAATTGTCCATCACCTCCTGCAAGGGTGAGTGAGACAAATACATAATTTATTCCATCATGCAACACACCGTTTCTGTCACCCCCATTTTCCAAAGCAAATTAAAATGAAAAGAACTCAAGATTTTAAGAAAACTAGGGAAAGCAATTAACTGGACTTACCACCATTTTGCAATCTGGGATCTGCTGGTCAGCAGAGTTATTCCAAAACTTTCTTGTGAATGTACACATCTTAAAATACTAACTTGGTATGTCTGTGTGTGTGTGTGTGTGTGTGTGTGTGTGTGAGGGGGTTAGGGAAACTAATCACCTAGGCTCACCTTGAGTTCAGGTCTTTTTTGGATCTCCTTGTCCCCCAACTGAGGGATGTCTTGAGCCAGTTTCTTTTTTAAACTGTCAATCATCTTCTGAGAAAAGGAGTGAACCGAAGACGTATAATTTACTCCATTGTGGCAACACAGTAAAAGTACATGTTCTCATCCAAAGCTCATTCTGAGCTATTTCAATATTTGTTGTTATTGGGCATATCTTTAAACACAAGCTTGATGTTGTAGTGTGTGGGAGGAAAATTGGTTTGTCCTCCCATATTTGTCCATTGTCTTCATTTTGAATGTCTGGTATTTATCATTCTGCATTTAATCAGATTTTGATAAATATCAAAGGAATCATAAAATTAATCCAACATCAAGTGTAAGAGATGTTGTTGTTTTGTATTCGAAATTCAGGCACAATAAAAGCAAAGTAAAATAATACAGGCATATGTACACAATTTTTGTATGAAACCAAAAGGAAACATAACATCCAGATTTGTTAAGACATAATCAATTAAAATATGATTAGACTATACTGTATGTGTCAAGCAGATGTATACTGCAGTTACAGCCACACAAAGACAACAGCACGCACCTCTGTGGGGTTGTCAACCTCAATTTCCCCCACAAATTCATAGAGATCTCGAGAAATGATCCTCTTTAGAATCTCCTTGGCTGGATCCAGTTTGGGAGATTGAGAGAACAGTATAAGTTCAAACACATGATCTGTAACCAAAAGAGAAACAGCTTTTGTTATATTGATTTGTTCTTTGACAGGTAACTTAATTACAAAAATGGCTTGATTTAGCAGTTAGCTTTTTTAGTCAGCCATTTGGAACTTCTCATCTGTGACATATTGTTATAAGGGTTTTCTCCAATTATATATAGTATATTATTAGGGCTTACTAAGGATATGTGAATCAGAAACACTAAGGCTATAACCCATAATTCAACACATGCTGTAGAAAATAATCCATACTTTTTAAAAATCAGTCAAAATCATTATCCCAGATAGTGTTTAGTTTGCTTAACAGATTGCCCCATTCCCCTTGTAAAAGCTTTTTAAAATATCATGTTAAAGGTTAAAACGTGCCATTGGAAACTCCAAACGTGGAGTTTAACTTTTTTCCTTATAGTATAACAGACCTGTCAGCTGGGTGAAGGCCTCCATGTCATCAATGGCTTCGGAGAGAGAGAGCTTCCTCCCCCCTGAGCCTTCAAACTCCATGGCATCTTTTGCTTTGAGGAAAGCATCATTGATCCTGCATAAAAGGACAAACTCATCACTTTCGATACTATGGAAGAGAATAAATAATGAACGAAAGGAAGTGAGCTGCATCAGAAAGACGTTTAAGCTTAAAATAGAGTACCAACATATAGTGGAGAGGGTAGGTACTCACATTATCTCCACATTCTGTTTCACTTGGTGCTGGCAGGCTCTTCTGTGGAGACACATTCTTGTGTAGAACATGTCATATAAGTTGTGCACCTCCTTGTGAGAACAATGCCTATGAGTTAGTCACAGAAAATCTAAAACATAATTGGTTTAAAAAAGGCAGACGTAACATTTTTAGCACCTTTTCTCTAGAGCAGATGTGCTTCCGCTCATTAACCTCAGACACCCTGGCAAACATAAGAAAGCGGCGGTGGTCAAAGTTGCTCTGGATGCCCAGATAGTGGCAGTCCCTGAAAAGACAAGGAAAATGAGAAAGGCTGGATTATACTAAAAAACTCAAAGAGCTTTGGAGAACAAAAGTATTATAAAAATGATAAAGAGAATGCTGGAATTGTTCAGGGGAAATTACACATAGTATTTTATTGAGGGTCATTGTGCAGTAACAATCCACACCTGGCAAAGTAGTCAAACTTGTCCACATCAATGCCGTTTGTTTTATTTGATACAATTTCATAGAGGAAGGACTTGTCCTCTGTTCTACCTTTAAATGGCCACTGTTAGGAGGACAAGCACAACTGTGTGACATTAGACATAATGCACCAATGACTGATATCACACATTTAACACAGACAGGACTGACCGGTTTATCGTTCACTGAAGCTTTCGGGTAAATCATCTCCTTAATGAAGTCAAGGTCTTTTAACAGGTCCAGCTCATGCGTCTCCATCTCAGACTCCAGGTCATTGCATTTGATCAGGTGTTCAAACATGCGAATAGAGACATTCTCATGCTGCAAGATAAACAGAACCAAGCAAAGAAACAATTTCAGAAACAATTGTCAGAGTGACTTATAATTCCTTTGTATTAGACATGTCACGTTAGAATTAATCTAATAGCAAAATATTATAAATCTGTATTTTGAACAATATGCTCAAAATAATATTTTGTTCAAATTACTTAGCATGTCCAAATTAGATTTTTGGATCATCTGCCAATAAAACATTTTCTGCCCCTTCAACACAAAGCTACAAGTGATTTTGACATTTTTGGTCTATTCTCATCATAGATAGTTTTTAAAATGAAAATGAAATTCTGTAAGATAGAATTACAGTGCTTTGGTACAGCAGCATAACAAAAGTGCTTTGCGTGTTGTTTTATAATTATAACATATTACTATTACTATTCTTAGTGTAATTGACCTTTTACTCGAGTCATTACATAGCAACAATCAGAATAAAACATTCTGCTAAAAAAAGCAGAATCCAAAAAATGTTGCTTTTGTAGCATATATTCATGTTTGGTGCAAAGACAGAGAAATTTAAAAAAAAGATGTGTTCAAGCGATTAGGCAAGCCAGACCACAAAGTTTTAAGGTGCAAAGAAGTAGCATGTACATTTGTAGTCAGCTTTTCAGTCTAGATCATTATATTAATGCAGGCAGCACTCGGCTCACAAAAGGACTCGTTCCAAGTCGAAATGGGAGAAAGTCTATGAAAGGGAAAGTAAACATTTAGCTGCGGCGGAAAAGGTCTCCTCTTTGTCTGATGTAATTGTGGAAGCGGCCACTGATGCATCTCAACTGGACCACGAATTGTTTCCCACCCACCGTAGGCAAGAAAGATTTACAAAAACGATGTATAACGTTAGCTGTGAGGTAAATGGCTGTTATGGTGGGAGCTAACAACGTAGCCTGCAGGTTCAAGCTAGTAATGGAAACTTCACAAACTATTGATCATAACAGTAATTACATTTTCATGTGTAATGTACCAAATAAATTAATGTCAAACATCTTTGTCTGAGATACAATCTGTGTACAGGAGAAATATAAGCGATAAAAGTGGTGGTAGTCTTTACACTGAGTCATTAAATTGGACATATTTTTTTAATCAAGCATGTCATATGAAAATACTCTGACATGTTGAAATACAGCAATCTGTAAACTTATGTTTATGCTCATAAGTATACAAATATAGTAAATTTATTCGTTGACAGAGAAGTTGAAAAAAGTGCTGCAATTCATTGTTAGTGTCTCTGCACTGCACAATGTAAAGCAGAAGTAGGGTTACCCATTCACTAAGTACTTCCAGTTTTTTAATAAAAGGTCTATTGTATTTTTTGGTTTTATAAGATACTTTTCATTTAATAAGAAAATACTTTTCGCATTATCACAATTGTTAACAAACTGGGGCAACCTAACTTCAACATCCGCTTCCACACACACACACACATACACACACACACACAAACACTTTCACTGTCCTATTAGTGCTTATTTTTGTACTTTGTCACAATGTCAAACTTCACAGATCACAGGAAAAGTGACATATTGTTTCGTACCTTCTCTTTTATTTTTGGTCGTGCTTCTGGCATGAACATTCCATCAAATAGATGGGAGAAAGGCCCATGTCCTAGATATAATGAAATATGTTTTATTCGTAACACTAAAAAATTAAGTTTCTCTTGACACACCATGAGTTTTCTACTTTACTATTCAAAATACGATATGCAAATATTATAGATGAAAGGTCTCCCAGTAGCTCAAAGGGTGTGTTGTGCATACTCCCTGTGAGGTTTTATTGCATAATATATTCAGCCTAATTTATTATTGTGTGAAATTTATAGATCTTCACCAGTTTCTATTTGAGAATATGTGAATATTTTTTTAAACATTTTTAATCTGCTAGATGTAATAGTGGACAGGTATATGACACTCACCCAAGTCATGGCAGAGACCTGCAATCTGCACGCAAAGGATGTCTGCGTCGGTGATATTGAGATTACCCTGCCTTGTTTTCAGAGCTTGTGCAAGCTCTCCTGCTAAGTGCGCCACCCTGTTGCAGAACATGCAGTACAGCACACATTTTCATCAACCCACAATGCCAAAAACATAAACTGCTTTATTACCTAGGCTTTTGTATGCTATGGTTGTTTTGGTATCATTGTTTTAGTAAGGGGTCAAATCAAACTGACCACCTAAAAGTGTGTCTGTGTCTATCTAAGTACATGCAAATGTACCCGATGGAGTGCTCAAAGCGACTGTGGGAGGCTCCAGGAAAGACAAAGTAGGTCCCTCCCAGCTGCTTGATGGATCGTAATCTCTGGAATTGAGGTGTGTCAATAATTCTGACAAGAAGTGGGTGCAACTCTATGTGTCCATGGACCGGATCATTAAACACCTAGAAGCAGACAGATCAAAAAACATAATTTCAGTGTCTCTCAGTCCTGATGTAAAAATCCAAGTTATCCAAGTTTCTCAGCAGTGTTCCATACAGAGTCACCAGGTGAGGGTTTCTTTTTTGTTCTATTCCAAGTTAATAAGTAACTTTGTTTTTGTTCTATAACAAGCATGTAGGTGACTCATATTTAGGAGTTTGCCCAATAGAACTAGACTAGACTTGTACATCCATGTTATGAACATTAAATTCAGTGCAAGTTAAAATGCCTTGTATTCTTAGCGTATTACTTGTAATTTTGTAAAAAAAAAAATTTTACACAAGCATTTTTGTACCCTAACTTGAGTAATAAATAGAAAGTGGGATTTCTTCATGTTGTGGAGTATTTTCTAGGTAAATACTTTAGCATGTGTTTGCCTACATCTAGCAGCTCTGGTGTGATGTATAGTTAGACAGGTTGTATGTTACCTTCCCGATCTTCTTGTCTGAATCCATTTCCATTGGGTCTGTCATCTCTGGTGTTTAAGAGCTGTCCGAGATGATATTTGCCAATAACAGATGTCTTCAATGTTGACCAAAAAAAATAAATTGCTGTTTGTTAATAATAATAAACACGATAATAATAGCTGTTGTCACAGAATTATATTGTGTTATTTACCACAGCTAAATTGAGCAGACCTTCACAAAAGACACTGGGGCTTAAACTGTACCCTGCCTTTTATTGTCTTGACCACACCCATCATTTTGGCCACTGCCCTACATTATCTGCATCTTTTTTATTGACTAAAGAAAAACTTTTATTATAAAATCTTTACAAACACAACTGCAAGCATTTCCAATTTTCAAAGACAAATCCACAAACATACAATCTACAAAAAAAACAGTACAATATTTGTCACAGCTTTTCATCAACTCAGCCAGGATGCAGAAGTTAATTCAGTCTTAGGGATAGCTTATAATTCCTTTGTATGAGACATGTGAAGTTAGAATTAATTAAAAAAAAAATCAATGTGTATTGTGAACAATATGCTCAAAATAATATTTTGTTCAAATTACTTAGCATGTCCAAATTTGATTTTTTTATCATATGCCAATAAAACTGTTGTTGCCCCTTCAACAAAAAGCTACAGTGTAATAGTTGAGTTTAATAGACCTTGTACAAAACAGTGATAACTTTCTTGTGTTTGTTCCTGCTTTGTTTTTTTCTAGGAAGCAGTGTCTTCTATTAGCTATCTTATTAGAGATAGCCAGCTTTATTTTTAAGCACAGGCCAAACAGGTAACAACAGCACAGGCCGGTCACCGTGATGGTAACTCCCACACACAACACTTTCCCTTACGGTGCAAACCAACACCTCCACACAAACCGCACATAAACCACAACCAATAACCCCACATGACCAAACACATTCCCCCGCATCATTAACACAACTACACTAAGACAGTGTAAAACACCCTAAAACACAACAACTATTTACATTATATTACAGTTCTTAGCAGCCCAGCCTGTGGCCCACCGGCCAGGCCGCTACAGTATTTACAACATTAGTGGCATCATCTAAGACATCAGACAGGTGCCTTCTAAGCCTGCGCAAGTAATGCTTGTTTTTTAGGCTGTTAGAAACAAACTGGAGCAGCAGGTTATGGAATTGGCATGAACATTCCATTAAATAGACAGGAGAAAGGCCCATGTCCAAGATATAGAGAAAAATGTTTCATTTGCAACATTAAAAAATCCAGATCGCTCCAAATTTAGTCCGTTCTCGACCAAATTCAACAGATGTGACATGACACGTTTCGCTTGCCACAACCTAGATTTTCTACTTTACTCCCAGTAGCTCAAAGGGTGTGTTGTCCATCCTTCCTGTGAGGTTTTATTGCAATATATATTCAGCCTAAATCTTATTATCATGTGAGCATATGATATTTATAGATCCTCACCAGCTTCTTTGTGTGCTTGGTTGGAATTTGGTTATTATATTAAGCTGATTTAAGTACATGCAAATATACCCGATTGAGTGATCAAAGCGTCTGGGCGGGCTCCAGGAAAGACAAAGTAGGCCCCTCCCAGCTGCTTGATGGATCATAATCTGTGGAACTGATGTGTATCAGTTATTTTGATGAGAATTGTGTGCATTGGTATGTGCCTGTGGACTGGATTATTAAACACCTAGAAGCAGACAGAACAAAAAATTATCCACACGCTTGTTACATAACTCAAGTGTCTTTCAGTTCTGACATAAAAACCTTAGTTATCCAAAGTCTTCAGCTTTGTCTTTTTAAAGGCCCGAGTATGGATAACTAAATAAAGGCTTGTATAGAATTGTAACTCAGTAATGTAAAATCATATATTACTAGAAGTCTAGCAGTGGAATTAGTGCAAAATGAGTAGTTGGTATGAGAGAAGGGGATGCATAGGATAGGGTTAGATGGAGGAAGATGATTTGCTGTGGCATACCCTGGCCTATAAGGTAGCCGTAATCAAACCTCTACTTAAAAAACCTTGTCTGGCTCCAGGTGTCAGCCAATTACAGACCAATTTCCAATCTCCCCTTTATTTCTAAAATAATTGAAAAAGTAGTTGCAAAGCAAGAATTTCAGTCAGGATTTAGAGTTCATCATAGCACAGAAACTGCACTGATTAAAGTCACCAACGATCTTCTTCTGGCTTCAGATAACGGACTTGTCTCTATACTAGTTCTGCTAGATCTTAGTGCTGCATTTGACACTATTGATCACAAAATATTATTAGAGAGACTAGAACATGTAATTGGGATTAAAGGAGCTGCACTAAATTGGTTTAAATCTTATCTGTGAGATAGATTCCAATTTGTTCATGTTAATGATGAATCTTCAACAACCACTCCTAGTACAATATCATCCTACTAGACCACTTCGGTCTCAGAATGCAGGCCTACTTGTGGTTCCCAGAATTTCCAAATGTAGAATAGAAGGCAGAGCCTTTAGCTATCAAGCTCTCCTCCCATGGAACCAGCTCCCAGTCCAGATTCGGGAAGCAGACACCCTCTCTATTTTTAAGGCTAGGCTCAAAACCTTCCTTTTTGATAAAGCTTATAGTTGGTTATAGTCATGCTGCTATAGGCTTAGACTGCTGGGGGACTCTGCACTGAGCCCCTTTCCTCTTCTCTTCATTCTCTCCTCTCACCCCACAGCTAAAATTTCACCACTGTATGACATTAACTCTGTATCTTCTTTGTCCCCTAGTCGTCTTCCTCCCTCTCTGTCTTCCTCTCTCTGTCCCTGTCCTCAGGTGTCCCCAGCTTTGGAGCTGTGTGTCTTCCAGTGTGCAGCTACCGGTCCTACCAACCTGCCTAATGTTTTGTTGTTGCTTTTGTTGCTCTGTTCTTTTCTCTCCACTTTCCACTCAGCCCAACCGGTCAAGGCAGATGGCCGTCCACCCTGAGCCTGGTTCTGCTGGAGGTTTCTTCCGTTAACGGGTGTTTTTCATCTCCACTGTTGCATACGGCTTGCTCAAGGGGGATTTGTTGGGTTTTCTCTAAATATTTGTATAGTCTTGACTTTATTATGTAAAGTGCCTTGAGATGACCTTGTTGTAAATTGGCACTATATAAATAAAGTTGAATTGAATGTATCATGAAAATCGGTATTTCAGGATGCTGGCAGATTCTTGGTTTTAGGGGTTTCTATAAATTTAAATGCAAAGCAGCTGCTGCCCCCATGCACCTTTTTTAAGGGTCTTTGCAACAGGTACCTAGACCGGCATTCATGTCGTTTCTATGGGTTCAAGGAAGTCTTAAACATAAACACAGGATCAGCATCAATATAACATGTATAATTGTGTTCATCGTTAATCTATAGATGTAGCTAATATTTAATTATGTATTTAGCGCTAAAACTGCTTCAACACGAGGCAGCATTGGCACCTGCAGAACATTTAGAAATCTTTAAATATACATTGGGTTGGGATGTCGAATCCCATCCCAATGGGATGGCCCCACGTGGGGGGGCGGCAGGAGTTCAATTCAACTTTTTTTATATAGCGCAAAATTGCAACAAAGTCATCTCAAGGCACTTTACATAATAAGGTCAAGCCTATAGAGATATTTAGAGAAATTTAGAGAAACCCAACATTTTAACAACGTTTACAAGAGAAGGCACTGTAACTGAAATTGGTTTTTAAGTTGTCACGACGTTTATGGATCACTGTGTACTAAAGCATAATGAGAAGCAAAATTTGTAGTTTATTTTGGACACAGAAAGCCAAATCCTTAACAAGTCATTGTGCTGTCTTTGTTTAGTAATTATTACTGCAATACCTGCTGAACTAAATACCTGGGTGCACAGTGTATCACAAAACTATGGAAGTATACAGTACAAGGGACAATATTAAAATGGTCACTGCAAGACTTTTCCCACCTATTTCTCCTGAAATTATAAATTACCCTGACAATTGCACATACTGCAAATAAAAATTATGCATTTTTCTCTTATTAGACCAATTATTTTGATAAGTACCTGTCTCCATAGGAACTGGCATTGAGTACAAGTTAAATATTTAATCTTAAGTCGTTGCTATTGGCTCAATAATATAATGAACTTTAGTTGTAATGGTGTCATGTTGCGCTACAAAAGCTGGCATCACTGGTTGGTGGCATGGAGTCTGTTAACATGGACTCATGAGAAACTGTTACATTTGGGGAAATAAAATAATCAGAGTGGTTACACTTGTAAAATTCTTTATAAATATTTTATAAGCAAAATCAATAGCTGCTTAAATTTTATATTCACCCTTCCATCATCATCAAAACCATAAAAAAACCAAAGCCAAACTTTTAACTTTTTCTTTTACATGTGCAAAGTTATGTACATTAAATGCCATTTGGTGTGTTTGACACAGTTGAGACTTATTGTTTAGTATGAATTTTTATACAAATATTTTTATGATTGTAAAAAAATATGTTTCATAATAAAAATTAATAAAAAACACTTTTGCAAATTTTAATCACCTGGCCATTTCCTGCTGAACTCTGGCTTGTGATGGTGTGTGCTGTTGGTGTTGCGCCCCCTCTGGCTGTGGTGCTTGCTTTTCAATAGCTACTTGTAGCTGGTTGTTCAGCAAAGACATAAGATTTCTGGCTGCCTCTTGGATGGAATTTCTCAGTAGGTGTATAAACTTTGCCTATTATTTTTTTTTATACCACATTTATTAAACTTACACATGGATGAAGAAGAAGTCCACCCCTTACACAGAGGCATTACTATATCAAGCTGTAGCAAAATGAGCTGAGTCTACTATATCATACCATTGTAGTAAAAACTGTAAATTGTGTCCTGGTTCGTTCTGGCATGGCTCCCTGATCTTGTTCAGCCTTTCCCGATCTCCAGCCCTTAATACAGGTCATGAGTCTGTAGATAGTTTTGGTAGTTCAGGTTTTTGTTTTAGCCCAAGTGTCTCTGCCTTTGAGTTTATGCTGGTTTGTGAGTTAACATTGTTATAGCTTTTGAGAGGGTTTTGTTAGAGCACAGATCTGTGTGCAGAGCACAGATCTGTGTGCTAAGCACCATAGGATCTGTAGTTCGTGTGATAATTTATAACTGTATTTCCTGTGCAAATAAACCTGTTGCACTCTCTGCATGTCTCAGCTTTGGCTTTTGGGTCCAGTAGTGACAGTTTCTTTGGTTACAGTATCTAGTTATGGTAACCATTACAGTTAGTGCTGCCCTTATACGCGATTGGTGGAACCGGTGTGTTAGCAGATTCAGCAACGTGAGCTAATGAGGTGAACTGGCACCCACTTATTCCGGGTGGGGAATGGCGCCTGTGGACTTAAGCTAGGTAAACATCAAAGAGTTATCACATCCACCGCCAACAAAGTATGATAAAATAAAGCAACAGCATAAATGATGGCTCACTTTAAACAGGAATTAAATGAAAATTGTTGTGGCAAAAGTCTTGAGTGCAAGTTAAGAGACAGGAGGCAGCTCTCAAATGATCATTAAGCAATTTAATGACAAATAAACAAAAGGTAAAATAAGCAAAAAGGTAGAGGAACAAGGCAAAAAGCAGTTCCACCCAAGTGGTTCAGTCTGTGGTCTGACAGATTCTGTCAGGCTTGTGTGTGCTTTTAACTGCTCAACAATGCAGATCGTACATACAGATGAATCAGGAGTCCTAATTAGCAAGTCTCTGTTACTGTCTCTTCCGTGCTGGGACAGTTACCTGGGGGAAAAGCTCGGCTTACACAAAGTGTAGACAGAAGGTCTTCTGAAGGTGTCAACAAGTATTCAAAGGAAAAATAAATGAAAAGGTTTCTCACAAATGAGGCTTCTGGGATTTCACATACTTGCAAGTTCCTGTGGGCTTCCTACTGAGTAGCCATGCTAATCATGTCAGTGGGAAACATGGATGAGGTCATGGTGCTGACCCGGCTGCAGCGGGAATACAAGGAGTGTAGCCTCATGTGTTTTACAGACACATGGCTGAGTGACATGACACCGGAGTCTGTGGTCGCCCTGGCTGGATTTAAACTGGTGTGGGCAGACAGGGGACTGAAAGAGAGTGGTAAGAGAAAAGGCGGAGGACTGGCGAGAGATGGTGCAAGCCGACCCATGTGTCACGGTCTCGGTGTTGATCTGCGTTGCCCTGGTTACGGTCCGCTGTCTCTCTCCACCTTGCTCTCCTCCCCTCTCATTAGTTTGATACGTTTCACCTGTGTCTCCTGTACTTAAGCCCTGCACATTTCCCCAGTGCCAGATTATCATTCATGTTTTGCCTCCATGTCATGTCAAACTTCAAGTTTTTCGCCTTTGCCAGAGTCACTTCTCCGTGTCAGTTTTGTTGGACTTTTTCCCGTTGAATCTTGTGCTTCCCTCCTGCCAAGACGTTTTAAGAACTCATACGTAAATTTGCTTTGTTACTTTGTTTCAGTCAGAGCTCTAGAGTTGTATGTTTTGTTGTTACTTTCCCATTGAGCCTATTTTCCGTTGTTACTTTGTGCCTGTTTTTCCCCCTGACATTGTCGGCCTTATTACTTCCCGAGGGAGTTTTCACATGCTGTTTTTAACGTGCATGTCCCTCCCTCGGCTGCCGCAGCTTGTGAGCTGCTGCAAGGTGCAGTAACTTGTCTGCAGATGCGACACCCGCAGGCTCATCAGCGGGAACTTTAATCAACCCTCACTCTCTTCCACTCTCCTGACATTCACCCTGTACGCAAAGCGCCATACCAGGGACTACAACATGCTGGACTTACTGTATGCAAATGTAAAGGATGCACACACCTCTAACCCCCTCCCCCCACTTGGCGGCTCTGATCACAATCTTGTATACCTGTTCCCTGAATACACACCCAGGGTGAGAAGACCTGCACAGAAGACTGAAACTGTGGACTGATGAGGCCAGTGAGAGACAGCCTGACTCACTGCATCACACACACATCAACTTCTGTGTTGAGAAACAGCAAGCCCTAGGTGACCCCTCAATTTAAAGCCCTACTAATTAAAAAGAGGAGGGTTCTTATTTCAGGGGACATAGAGGAGAAGAAAAGGGTTCAGTGAGAAGTCAAGTATAAGATCAGACAGGCCAAGGACAGATACAAGAAGAAGCTGGAGAATAACAACGCACAAGATGTGTTGAGGGGCCTGAAGACCATCTCAGACCACAGGCAGGGGCCAGTCAGTGGGTCAGCAGATGAAGATCGGGTCTGGGCCAAGCTTTTTTTTCAACAGATTTGACTCCAGCCCCACTCCCTTAGCAAGCCCCTTACCCCCCTCCTCACACCTCTACAGCTTTGTATTGTGAACACCTTGAATATTATTTTGAGCAAATTACTTAGCATGTCCAAATTTGATTTTTGGATCATATGCGAAAGAAACAGTTGTTGCCCCTTCAACAAAAAGCTACAATAAGTTTTGATATTTTTGGTCTATTGTGAGAACATTCGTGTCTCAAAGGACGCCAGGAAAGCAGCTCTTTGTCAGGCTAAACAGACAACAACACACGTTGGTCACCGTGATGGTAAAGTGTGTGTCTTCCAGTGCACAGCTAGTGGTCCTACCGACATGCCCAATGTTTTGCTGTTGCCTTTTTCATTTTTTTTGTTCTTGTGTGGTCCCACAAACTTTCCCTCACGGTGCCAACTAACACTTACACGCAACCCGCACATAAAACACGACCCATAACCCCACATGACCAAACACATTCCGTGCACGCAATCATTAACACAACTACACTAAAACAGTGTAAAACACAGCAACTACTTACATTACATTACAGTTCTTAGCAGCCCAGCCTGTGGCCCACCGGCCAGGCCGCTACAGTATTTACAACATTGATGACATCATCTAAGCTTACGGTGTAGATGAGTGGAGGAGGCAATCTCGGGAAGGGGAAGGATCGGCCAGGAGCAGGTGAGGTTGTCGACAGGGAGGACGCAGGAGAAAAAGTAACAAATAGTACAAAGTAACAAATTAGGAAACAAAAGTATCAACAAAAAGCGGCTAGCCGAAAAAAAGACAAGCGGAGAAACCTTCGTGTTGCAGGCGAGGAAAAAACAATAACCCGAGGGAAAAAGACAAAATCTGCCGGGTATACAAAATCTTCAAAAATAGAAACCCGGGACCCAAAACTCAAAAGTCCAAAAAAAATACAAGAATCTTCTTACTCAAAAAACACAAGGCGACAAGAGAATCAGGCAACAGAGAAACTTACCACAAGAGCGTGTTTCGAAGAATGAATGAAGTTGATCTGGCGACGAGAAACAGGTGAGAGGGGTTTAAGACAGGGAGACAACAGGTGACCAGTGTTAGGTGGATTAGGAGCAACGGGGAGAAGCAGGGTGAGACAGAAAATGCGGAGAAACATAAACTAAGGTAACCAGGGCAACAGTGACCGGAGTGAGCATATGAGATTTATAGATCCTCACCAGTTTCTTTGTGTGCTTGCATGGAATTTGGTTATTATATTAAGGTGATCTAAGTACATGCAAATATACCCGATGGAGTGATCAAACCAACTGTGGGAGGCTCCAGGAAAGACAAAGTAGGCCCCTCCCAGCTGCTTGATGGATCATAATCTGTGGAATTGAGGTGTATCAGTTATTTTGATGAGAATTGTGTGCAGTGGTATGTGCCTTTGGACTGGATTATTAAACACCTAGAAGCAGACAGAACAAAAAAACATAATTCAAGTGTCTTTGAGTTCTGACGTAAAACCGTAGTTATCCAAAGTCTTCAGCATTGTTTTTTTAAAGGCCCGAGTATGGATAACTAAATAAAGGCTTGTATAGAATTGTAACTCAGTAATGTAGAGAGGAGCATGGCCATACAGATGGTAATTAATTATAGAGCAAAACCTTGTAGTTCATTTAACAAAGACACACAATCCCAGTCCAATTATAGAAGTCTAGCAGTGGAATTAGTGCAAAATGAGAAGTTGGTATGAGAGAAGGGGATGCATAGGATAGGGTTAGATGGAGGAAGATGATTTGCTGTGGCATACCCTGGCCTATAAGGTAGCCGTAATCAAACCTCTACTTAAAAAACCTTGTCTGGCTCCAGGTGTCAGCCAATTACAGACCAATTTCCAATCTCCCCTATATTTCTAAACTACTTGAAAAAGTAGTTGCAAAGCAATTATGTGACCACCTGCGCAGAAACGACTTGTTTTTCAATCAGGATTTAGAGTTAATCATAGCACAGAAACCGCACTGATTAATGTCACCAACAATCTTCTTCTGGCTTCAGATAATGGACTTGTCTCTATACTAGTTCTGCTAAATCTTAGTGCTGCATTTCACACTATTGACCACAAAATATTATTACAGAGACTAGAACATGTAATTGGGATTGAATTGGTTTAAATCTTATCTATCAGATAGATTCCAATTTGTTCATGTTAATGATGACTCTTCCACATACACAAAAGTGTACTTACCTAAATAAATTAAATTCAATTTACTAAAATTTACAGAAAATTGTTGATCCAGCTGCAAATAACAACCCCTTATCTTTGTACAATGTACATCATGGACTTTTTAACAATAATATGTTTAACATGTCTAACAAAGAAACAAAACAGTACTTTAATATATTACCTTATCTGTTTAGAGGTAACCGTAAAAGTAAATGAAAAATAAATAAAAGAATCGACTTATAACAGACAAAAAGAAACTAAAATTTCATGCCAACCTATTCTGCCACATATGAGAGGAGAACAGTCTGTCCGTAACAAATTTCTTTCAATACAAATATCTCACAGAATAGTTGATAATAGACAAATTGGTAAAGTAGAGCAACAGTGACCCATGCCATGTTTGATGGAAACCAGTAGTGGATTGGCAGTGACTCAGGACATATTTAGTAATGCTTAAGTATCATATTTCAAATGGAAAGCAGATAATTTGGAGATTCGGCCATCCCTAAACAGTAACCAGTGATAAACCTGTAGCCTGACACACACTTCCAAGAAAATGTAAGTACACATCGTGGCTCTTAGGGTTGTGGTCAAATGTCGCCTTTAATTCGCACCCAGTTTGGTGTACCTAATAAAATGCCAACTAGTGTTGCACTATTGTGCTAACTACATCAAGTGGTCACAAGATGACACTGTCGCTCAATTCTTTATAGACTGCATCACAGTAGTGATCCAGCATCTTTAAAAGCCCAACTTTAAGTAATATATACGTAATAAATTGCAGGCTTTCATGCCTTTCATGCCTTTGAGTGATGTTTTCGATGTAATGTTTATCAGTGTATTTGTTCAAATTAGGATGTAATATGATTCAAGGTTTGTTTTGTGGGATATTAGCCTGTTCCTGTCAACATGCAGAGTCACAGTTGTTCTCCATGGTTTTAAAGTCATATATAAAGATATGTGAATATGTGAGGAGTTGGCAGCTGTTTATCTGACTGAGCTGAGCTGTTTTAACAGAGTCATCAAGAGGCTGTGACATTAATTTGGAACAAGGGCTGTTGATTTCTGAGTTATATTAACCAGTATATTTTAGACCTGCTAAACTATTTAAATACAGTAGTTCTGTTGAGCACAAAATGATGGAGACTTGCCACTGTGAAAGAAGCCAATTTACACAATCTCTGTGTTGTAGATTTTATAAAAAAGGATTTGGATTTAACAATTTCTTCCAACTCTTTGGCCTGCATTCTCTAAAAAGAAAAAAAAGCCAAGGATACATTTCCACATCATGTGTGGTATAAAGAATTGTTTCATGGTAATGCCACTGTTCAATATTTGCTTGAGCCCCAGTAAGCAGCCTGCAGTAAGCAGCAAGGTCTGGCTGCTTTTGTTCTCTATACTTTTATCCACACGTGAGGGAAATGAAAGAAAAGCCTCTTCCCATAGACGACTTAGCTGTAAACCCCTTCCTCTCAGTTTGCATTAGTAGTTTTTGCAGATATTTAGAATACTTCAACATCTTTACAGACCATGGCCTCTCAGGTCATGCTGCTTAGAGAAATGGTTAGTGTGATTGACAGGAGGCCCACACTCAAGTGAAACACTTTAAGCTGTTGTTACCCCCTAATTACCCTCTTCTGACTATTAAGGCCGAGTTTTAGCTTATTTTCTTTAGCTCCTCAGTGTAAGAAGCCATCATTCAGCTTTCTGACCAGACAGACCATTTAACATCTTAACAATATGTCAGGGATTTTGTGTTTAGACCAACTGATCCCATATCACTGAACATGTCTGGAACAGAGACCAAGAGTTTGGTAACAGTCACACAGCTGTATTTCAAGCCAGTAACACAGATCAGTCTCTCTGTGACTGACAGGCAATAAGTGTTTTGAAATCACACCTCTGCTATGGACCATATTCATGTCTGTTCATATTAACAGAGCTCTTTTCTGCCCTCAATTAACCGTAAACATTAAAGTCACTAGACTATGACATTAGACTTCCCCACCTGTTGATCTTTGCTTTGTTACGCTGCAGTACTATGAGACCTCGTAGCCTATGTCCAGAATGGCTGATTATCAGGAAACAAGGACCATAAACCTTTAGGAATATTGAATAACCCCTGAAAAGATTTCATGAGCCAGTCGGTTTGTTAAAAACACTCATTAGATTGAGGGACTTTTCAGAGTAGGACAATACCTAAACATGGAGAAATATGTTATGCTTTTACCTGATAGATGGGCGCTCCGAACTAGACAGAGGAAAAGTTGGCATCACAGCAGAGGGTCCACTGCTTACGTTTTTCCACTGTGTGTGTAGTATAGTAAAATGTACATAAAGTGAAATGTGTTTAATCAATGATTTGACCTAGGCATTGACCTCCTCTGCTAAGTGTTTTCTTTACTCAAAGGCATTTTGTTGAAGTACATGAACCCTAATTAAATCAGGTAAATAGAGCTGTGGGTTTATGGAGACAACTTAATTGAAGAATACATTTTTTTGCTCTTAGGCATTATTGCTTTATCTATGTTGTGTCATCAAGACCTTAATGTTTCAATAGAGAAAATATTTGGAGTAAAAGTAGTAAGAGAAAATTGGTCTTTAAAATGTTATTTTTTTCACAATCTGCTTCATAATATTCATAAAAACAGCGTTTTTATAAGTATAAATTCTATAATTTATTTTCTCAAAAAAGTGTGAAATGCTTAAACAAAATTAACACAATTGTTTTATTCACAGTATGAAAATTAGTGATTAAATTTAACGTAAATCTACTGCATTCATCACCTGTTTGAATGTCCAAAGCAGCGTTGGTGTTATCACCTGTAAAAAAAGCAATGTGATCCATCTGCTGTTCACAATGTCATTTGGTGCAAAGGAGCAAACTGTGCACAGTACAATACTGTGTGGTACAAATATAATCAACACTGTGATAAAACAGGCAATACCTTACCTAAACCCTCCTAACAAACATTTACAGAAATGTATTCAAACATTTAATACTTGGTTTTGTACAGACAAAAATGTAGTTGTACACGGCAATATAAGTAAATATTGCATTTCTTCTGGGCACCCATCAACATACTGACTGGAGACTGATTAAATATGAGAAGTTGCAATTTTTGTCAAATGCTTTACACTTATAAACATTTAAATCCATCTTAACTGCATACAATGTTTCTTTAGTGCTTTAGAAAGGTAAATATGATAAAGTGTATCCATGAAGTGCCACAGCAGTTTAGCAAAATTTGTTATCACAATGGAGCTGTTTATGTATGTGCCGTGTCAGTCTATTGCTAGTACTGACACAATAATTCACGTGTTGTTACACTATTAAAAACCTGTAGTGCTAACATCAGATTACAGCAGCCAACTTGCATCATCCATCGTCATCTGAACAAACACTTAATGTTAATGCAATAAAAGAGCAAATGGTGTCTTGTTACGTTGTAATATCTTACACTCAGACTACATTTACACTTTAATTTAGCGTGCAGTTCAGACACATACTGTATGCCAAGTATGGTGCTTTATATTGATGGTACAATGCTCAGTCCACGTACTTGAGAAGCAAAATGTTTTCAAGATAGCAGGCAGTGAAAGGTGAACTGTAGTACTAGTGTTACATCCAATTTATAACCACAGTCATTTCTCCATCATTCCGTATGCTTATGTCACCACTGTCTTCTGTACTTCTCTGTCTTCATCAACCATGTCAGCATGAGCTCTCGGCAGCTCTAGGTCCTCCCCAGAGCTGCATCCGCTGTGCTGTCTCCCTTGTGAGAATATCCTGCGACGTGACTGGGCGCTGAGATCCAGCAGGTCGAAAGAATCAGAGGAGAAGAGGCTGTCCTCACTCACCACACTGGACGGGCGGCTGCGGCGGCCTTCTGCACCCCCTGAGGGCTGTAGGAGCTGCCGCAGACCCTCAGGGATTATCGAGGGGGATGACGAGGATGGTGAGTTGTGGTCATCAGGAAGATCCAAGCTTCGAGAAAACTTGCCATTACGCTTTAGAATACCCTTCCTTCTTCTTACCGCCTCTGTGCGCATTATGGGACTATCTTCTGCTGCTGGGGGACAACTGCGGGGTTTGTGTGAGTGCAAATCACCTGCATCAGTCTCTTTAATCCCAGAGCCTCTTCTTTCTATGGATGAGCTATAACCCGACTCCCCTTCGTACAAGTTCTTTAGTATCCCCTTCTTGGGCATTTTGGACGAGGGCTGACTGAACATGGATGGAGGTGGCAGACTTGTGGACAAGACATCGGTGCACGTGTGAGCCTGTGTATGTGTTCGATAAGACTGCAGAGCAGTGTTACATGATTGGGATGAAGAGTTTTCTTTAGGAGGACTGTGGAAGACTGAGTCAAAACTCGTTTGGGGTTTTAGAATACCTTTGGGCTTCTTTCTTTCAGTAATGGAAGTGGAAGACGTTGCGGCAGAGGAGGCACCACCACAAGCTCCCACTGCAGTCTGGGGAATTGCATTCTCCTTGCGTGACTTCCTGAGGCTTGACATTCCGCCATGAAACCCTCCCCCTCCTTGATCACTCTTCAGAGGCACGCTGAAGTAAAAGGGGTGGGGAGAGGGCTGAGGTGGACAGGAGGAGTCTGAGGATAGGTAACCTGGGTCGACCTGATTCTGCCAGTCGATGTAGCGAGCCAGCAAGGGGGAGGGGCACTCCTGGTTTGAAGGGCAGTCACACACACTCTCTTCATAACCCCAGTTCACCCACCAGTGGTTGGCCACGTCCTCTATTGTAGCTCTCTCGTCCACACGCACCGTCAGTAGCCAATCGATAAGAGCGCTGGCGTCTGGAGGGAAAAGGTGTCAGAAGTTATTTATAGCAGCCAAACTGGCACAATGTATGTAGCAGGACACAAGTAAACACAATACACAAATTACAGTACACACGCATGTTGATAGAGGCGGAGTCATTTGGTCTACCTGAGCGGGGGCTGGGTCTGCAGTAGTGACCTTGGCTGATCTGCTCAGTGAGCGTGGTGTGACTGGCCCCATCAAATGGCATGCTGCTGTACACCAGAGCATAGAGCAACACCCCCAGGGCCCAGCAGTCGACCTAGCACACAAAAACACAGATAATGAGGGACATGCCAGTCACATGACCTGTTAGTCTCTGATGCTTTTTATGCAGTGGGAGATGATTTACTATGACTTTTAACAGATATTGAACTGAGTTTAGCATTAATCTCCTGTAACAATGTCTAAGTCACAATACCAGTTTAAAAAACGGGCAACAATATGCTTAAAAAACCAAAAACTGATGTGGTAGCAGTAATACATAATCTCAGTTCACCAATAACAGCGGATTTTTAACAAACACTGTGTGAAAATTATTAAATACTAACTACAAAGTCTGACACATCTTCAGATCTGTAATGGTTGTTTTTAAAGCCAGCGTGCTGACCCACCCCTGGGCCCTGGTAGGGCAGTCCTTTTACTATCTCTGGGGCAGCATAGAGTGGACTTCCACAGTAGGTCCGTAGCAGAGTTCCTCTCTGGAAATGATTGGAAAGGCCAAAATCGGCGAGCTGCAGAGGGAGAGAAAGAAAGAACAGGAAGTAAGACGTTCATTAGGACATTCTGATTATACCATCTGAATCCTTGCTGCCAGTAAACTGCTTCTTCTAGACTAACAAAACAAATTGTCATTGCAATCAATCTAATACAAAATGCATGAGTTAAACATGTTTCTGCATGTTTATGTACTTGTCAAATGAACAAAAAGGGTTTATGTGACAGAAAATTCCCCAAAACACACATAGAAAAACTGTCAGCTGTCACAGTCCAGGTTTCTGTCTTATTTTTATCATGTGCAATTCAAAACAACATTAAAGACTTTATGAGATGAGTTTGCTCATTCACTTCAACACTCACAATCATCCTCACGCAATCCAGATTCCTTTTCACTGAGTATGCAAAGCAAACCTTTAGTCATGTGGCAAAAACACACTAACTCCAAGCAATTCTTTGAAAGGAGCCAAAAATAGGTACACTGAGCCTTTGCCAAAGTAAGTGTGAGTGAGGAAAGACGGGAGGGCCAAAAACATCAGGCTGCTCACACTCATGCACTGGAACAATCACTCACTCGTGGCTGTGAGAGCCATAACCAGACATACCAAGGCTCCTCTCTATCTGAAGAGATTATTGACGCGCGCAATGACTCGCTATCAGCCCCTCTGGTGTTAAAAATACTCAACATGACAGCTTTATTTCCGTGGAACAGAGCTACACTACAGGACAACAGAGACGTCACACATGGATGATGACAGTGTGTACAGAAAGCAGCTCACAGTTGGTGATGCACAGTTTATTGTACCTTCAGTGTTAATAAAAAAATTAACAAATGATCAAGTGAGTTGTGCTGTTTATTCAGCTTCACGTGCTACTCTGGTTTTGTATGTGTGTTTCCCGCAGCATAAATGGCCTTTTTCCCCCAGGGATACATCTGTGTGAAGTTTCTGAATTCATTCTTCAGTGCTGAATGTTTGTATCAGACACACTCTTTCTTTAAAAGTCACAAACTTTACACATGTCAGGAAATTGCATGGATTCACTTCATGTGAGCAGTTAGTGCCTCTGTATGTGAAAAATTTGCTGACATCTTGTAGGGACACAAATGTCTTGCTTCCTATTAAGGTTTTTTGTGATATTGTGAACGGGAAAAAACATATTTTTGCCTAAGCAAGGCTCAATTCATATTCGTATTTAGCTCAATGTAAAAAACTCCCCTGTTGTGGAGTGTATGTGTATAATGTATAATTCGGGCAAATCTTTACCAGGGATTTGCTGATGTGCTGACAGATTATGGACTTCTGCTGAGTTCTGCGCTTATGGAAATTATGCTTTAAATTATAACTCTGTCTTTTCTCAGCACATGGGCTATGAAATGTCTCTTTTTGTAAGGTATTAAAAAGTGAAGTGACTGTGTCTACTAATGGTGACACTAAATGCTTCTGAAATGAAAAAGCCAAACCAGCATAGGACAATTTATTGTTTATGTATTGCTGTTGAGAGTCCTACACACAGTGTTTTTGTTTGACAGTCAAACAGATCAGACTCATACTGAAAGCTTCTGATTGGCGCGATTGCCACTGAATTCCCTGCATTCCCCTTTAGCTGTGCACAGCTCTCATATAAGTAGAGGGATATCCAAATAAGGCAAAAAATGACCCCTGGGTACTTTTATTAGGCCTGGCACTAAATTTGCACTGGTTGAGTGTGCAGAGTTCATGAACACTTTAAAAAATCACTGTGGGCAGAAAGTGTTCCAGTGTAAATTCTAAACATGCAATTTGTTAGCATTTTTGTTTAGGGCTGGCGAATCCAATACCAGCTGCACTACGTGTCGTGTTGGATGCTAAATACAGCAGCAGCGCAGAAAGATTTCCTCCTGAAATGTGTCAGCCAGTGCGTTCTAGGGATGTATGCCTTTTATGTTCAAAAACAAAAGTGCAATCAAGGGTCTGGATGATGCATTATAATAACACCTGATATGTTTAAAGTCGTGCCAACAATTACTTTGCCAGATGAAGTCCCTATTTTTATACACTGCTTATATTTTCCAAAGCATGCAGAATCACGTCTCTTTGGAAAAGTCACTAAAGACCCTGTTTGTGTGTGTTTTTTCAATCTTACCTTAACATTCAAATCTTGATCCAAAAGAATATTCTCCAGTTTGAGGTCTCGATGCACAACACCATTCTGCAAGAGAGCAGAGACACACGTGAGGTCCTACACAGGTGCTTTTTCTCAGCATGCAAACATAAGACTTAAGGGTCTCGAGTGTACAATACAAACCTAACCTGTGCTGTGTGGGGAATTTGTCTTTCATTTGTACTTTAAAAACCATTAACTTGAAATTCTGTTGAAGGGTCATGTGTGCAACAAAGTGGACAGCCTTGAGAAAAGCTGCTAAATTGTTAGCAGGCATTATGAAGTGCTGGTTTAGGTTATTTCCTCTGATGTGATGCAATTTGGTCTTCTGAGAGTAATAAGCACCTTGAAGCCAATGATTGTCAACAGCTGTCAAGGGCTAGAGATTATATTCAGTTAGAAAGTATTGTAAACAAAGTGTCATAGAGTGCCTCAGGCAACTAAAAATGTTTTCCCAATTTCATTCATCCCTAAGGCCATTAATGGTGTTAACACTTCAAGTGTTTTTCAATTTTGTACATATGTGATCTAACTGTATTGTCGGCACTGTGTGAGCACGAGACAAATTTACAACAGTGTGGACAATCATGAATTATTCTATTCTATTCTATTCACTGATAGGATGTACACAGTGAATCGCTTTAAGAAACAATCCCACCACAGAAAATGTGGCCACCCGGGAAGCCACGTGACTCAGAGAAACTTTAAACACTGCTGACAAGCTTGACTAGCTTTCTTACTTTAAGTACATCCTCTTCAGAGCACTTGAGCGTGGAGGCAATGACCCATGAACCTAGATAAAGTTTTGTGCACAGTACATATAGAATCTATATTTGTGTATGCGTGTGTGTTTACTATATGTATGTGCAGGTAAGGCAGATATGAAGAGCAGGCTGTGCGGTGGACCAGATTTTATTCGTGCTATTTTTAAATGGCTGTGAACTGAGGTAAGAAGCAGCCAATCACATCTTTTGGCGAATTATTTTCATTCTTCTCTTGAAGCCTGAAGGACCTCTTCGTGTGCCCTGCATTCCTCAGAGGCACATTCAATAATTCATTCATGCTGGAACATTCACGTCTATTTTGAGACAACGTTTGAGGGCACGAGTAGAACAAAATCCACCTCCCTGGTTATTACGAAGCTGACTATTACGAAAAAAAAAATGCCTCAGCTGACTGTATGGCACAGATCACAACTTCTACTGAAATGCACTTGTGTATTACAGTTGGAAATATCCCACCATGGGACCAATAAAGGTTTATCTTATCTTATCTTATTAATAGAGTTGATGTATTTTCTGGGTAATTCCTGTTTCCTGGCACAGTTTATGATTTTTCGTAAAATTGCAATAAAAACAAGAAACAATGAAGAACATTGGCCAGAGCTTACAGTAATGCTGTGGGACAAAGGAAGCCCAGTTAAGCATGTTTGTTAAATGTGTCAGTGTGTGACTACAAAAAAAATTAAGGTTTAATGCGCTCTTAACCTAGAGAGATCTGAAAACTCAAGTCAAGTTTTTCTGCAGAATTAGGATTAGGATTTAGTGGATTTAGCAGTTCTGTATTTACTTGCGCACAGTTGATTACAGCAGGATGCAATTTAGCATGTGCCTATAGTCTGTGTGTGGTTCTCCAATTTATACTGAATTGGAGCTGTCTGTATTATTATTAATATATACTGTGTGTGAATGTGTGTGTAAACCTTATGGCAGTAGTGAACAGCAGATGCGATCTGTCTGAAGATGCCTCTGGCTTCTGTCTCTGGCAGTCTTCTCCTTTCCTGGATGTAATCGTATAGCTCTCCTCTGCTGGCGTACTCCATCACAATCACAATCTTATCCCGGCTCTCAAACACTGTGCAGGACACAGGGCACATTTACAGTACAGCGGAATGCAAATGTGTTTATGGTATTTAAAGGCTGCAAGTTTGACATTTAAGTGAAACCAGCGTTGTGTTCATACTGATAGACTAGTGAGGTGAGAATCTTGAGTCTTATGGAATATGATTTCAGTGCCCCTTTAGGTTGGGTTTGTGTGTGTTTGCAGTCTTACCCTCGTAGAAGCGTATGATGTTGGTGTGCCTGAGTGAGGAGGTGATCTCAATCTCTCTCTGGATGTGAATTCTGTCCAGGTCGTCAGTGATGCTTTCCTTGCGGATTGACTTGATCGCCACCTGATAAAAAAGAGATGGGGAACTGTTGAGTCTATTAAAGTGTATGAAACTAAGGGCTCACACATGCTTTGATTGCTCTAGAGATCTAGAGTGTGTGTTTAGTGTTAACGGATAAAAAAAGAGAAGTTCAACAAAACTGCTCCTTCTAGAGAGCTCATCTTCCAATGCAAGAGAAAATAGCACAAGGTCGTCCAGGGATATTTGTTGCCAGGGCAACACTTGTTGTTGTTCTTGTCTGTTTTCACAAAAGATCTGGTGCCAGCAAACACAGATTCCTCTATAATTAATTAATCTGCAAACCCACCAGATAACTAACTGTCCCCTCAACAGCCTCCAAGTGTGAGTAAACACAAATAAAAGCACAGCTAACTTGCACAGACATGGAGGAAAACAAAGACCTATAAGCATATTGTTGACATACTTTTACATGTATAGACAAATAAAATCTTCCAGTATTAAAGGTAATTATGTGGGTTTGTACATAGGATGGAGCAGGCCCTCTATGATCCCAGCTTGTTCAGAGGCAGAAGGTTGACAGCTGGGCTGTTCACACTCCTTCCTTAATCCCAGGCAATTACTGTACCCTGATGTAACCCCCAACCACCAAACACACACCAAAACAAACCCAAACCTGAGTCCCAAACACTTTTCAAAGAGAGTAAAATGGCACTAAAATAACTAGACAGAGGCAGGCAAATAAACGGACCACTGACAAATACTATACTTGTAATCAAGGTCAACTAAAGAGTGAGAGATGTTTAATAATGACTTGTTGAGACTAAAGGACAATGTTTAGAGATTAATATCCTAACATAGATGAGGTTATACCACTGTCAACCCCTACAATGTCCCTATGGGCAAGCAGGCCTGCCCTGAAGGTCATAGCTCCCACATTCTCAGCTGCTGGAAAAAAACCGCTACAAGGCATTGGAAGACACAATTCACACGCTCTATCAACCACAAATCTTATGCAACACAACACAAACACACTCCAGGGAACTCCTGGGACGGACATGACCTTCTACAACTGATGTGGTGCTCAAAGTGAAAGTGAACTTTTTTGCATCTTTTCCATAATCAATTGGCCGTGGCATAGTGTATGAAGACATCTGGAAGATGATTCAGATTGACATGGCATCCAGGCCAGATCTAGTTGGTGCTGGATCACAAACTAGGCCAGATACATTCAGTGGTTGTCTGGTGAGTGATGCATGATGGAACTCGGTGCACTACTGATGACTAAAGACTTTGCTGAAATAACTGCTGGTAATGGGAGATTATGTAGAAGATGATATGAAATAAAAAAAACAGGGAAGGGAAAGATTTTGTTGACAGTAAAACTGTCACTCTGAGACTGTCTCAACTTATTCCATCAGACTGGGCATTAAAACCTGATCAGCAGAGGACAGAGAAGACAGACACACACTGGTCACTGTTCAACCTTCAGAGCACTAAGATCATTTTTAAAGTGGAACGTGTTGGGAAGAAGTTTGTAGGAAACATGTAGGAAACATAACGAGTCACTTGTATGATGTAACCAGATATTCCTTTACATCATATGTGCGGAAGAACATAGTGTACAAGTTCTAATCATACAGCCGGTGAAGATGTACCCAGTGATACATGATGTTTTACACGGCTTTATCATAATAAGACTTCATGTACACACAAAGTGGAACAGCTTCAGTACTTTTCTTTCCTCCATTTCTCCTTCATGTGCGTCTCCTTCAGGTCCTGATGGGGTTTGGACCGGGCCACTCACTGAATTCCTGTTTTATTATTGTCACAGACAAACACATCCCACAAAGCCTGAGCATCACTAAAGACCCTTTCTGCAGCTGCAAGACTTAACAGCAGGATTACACTGGCTCTGTGCCAAATGGGCCTGACCTCACCATGCGGCTACACATACAATGTGCACTAAGCCGTTCTTTTCCACAACCAGGAACTTGAGCTGTGCCATGTAATGATGCATAAAGACAAGTATAGCAGCTATAAAAGAATTTGATTCAATATAATTTGGAGAGCTGTAGGATTAATTCATTTTATCCCCATGTTTGTGGGGACCTAAGAGACTTGCCCAAAGATGGACACCAGTGAATGCATGGGCTCAAAAACAACAGAACCTCTGACAGCATCTGAGTAATTTTTGATGCTAGATTCCAGAAGAATGATCATTCTTTGTGGACTGTGCACCATTAACATTTAAATGAGTGAATGACCTTTTTTTTAATACAGTGCTCATAAAATAGAGCTTAGAGTTGTTAGTAGGCAGAATTTATTACCAGAGCCAGGCTACTTCCTTGTGTCTATTAACTTTATGCTAAGCTACTCGACGGATATGACAACAGTATCAGCCTTTATATTAAATTCTTGGCAAGAAGTGAATTTTCTGGTTGACACGTTTAATAAATGAAGACATATGACTAATTAACAGGTGGACTTTTTATTCATTCAGAATAAAGCATTGTGGATTTAAAGATCCACACAGTGTATATGATGAAATCATGTGGCTGATGTAGCTTTTTTCCTATGTTTAAAGAGGATCCAGGCTCCCAGGTTTCTTAAATGTAACCCAGCACACCCACCATCTGCTCATCATCTTTTCCTTCCTTTTCATCCTGTACGTTAGTCACACAACATTCACCTTCACCGTCACTTCACTGAGATAATCCCAAGGCATCTCTCCTTTGCTTCCTCCTTTTAATTGAAAACAGTCTCCCACTCACCCTTCTTCTCACACTCTGACTACAGCCCTCTGGACTTGTTTCCAAAAATAATGTCCGTTTTGTTTCAAAGAATCTCTGGTATGTGCTGGCTACTGGTTTAAGGAATTCAGCATTTTCCCCTTGTCCTACAAAACCCACTTACCCTGCACACACACACACAGACACACACAACGTGCCTAATTGTCTCGGCTCCCTCCCTCTGTATATTCATCTTACCTTCTCCTACCTTTCTTCAGACTTTTGTTCCCTCTTCCTTCCTTTTGTTATTCAGAGACAGAATGAATGCAGCCACAGGAATTGTGCCAGTCTCACGTCTATAGCCTGATTGCAAAACAGATTATGCATCTTAATGTGTGTTTGTTTACAAAAAAAAAAAAAAAAAAAAACAGAAGGGGAATTTGAAGCTGATGCTTCTGATGGGTTCTGTCTGTGTGTGCTCAGATTACACCAAAGTGGAGGATTAAATAAAGCCTGACTGCAGACATAAACCCATAATTATTCAAACAGAATGCGAAGAACAAAACACCACATTCTGTTTTTAATCTGGACATTCAGGATGCAAATAGCAACATTGCATTTTGTCGTTTCCTTTTTCACATATGAGTGTGTGTGTGTGTGTGTGTGTTTCCTGGAGTCTTGGTGGAGGGGGGTCAGATTCCTAGTGAGGAGACCTATTGTAGTATATGTATCCTCTTGTTCAAGTGCTGAGTGAGTCAGACCAAAGGCATCTCAGCCTGGCAGCACAGGAAATAAGAACTGGGTTCAGCATCAACTCATGAGCTCACCCACAAACACACACACACACACACATGCCACCCAGGAGCCTAACTCAGCCTCCAAAATCAATAGACTGCTGAGCACAAAAGAAACCAAAGCTTATGTAGGCTACATTTCCACATCCCTAGCACTTTTCTTCATTTGCTCCTGCATGATAAACTGTTAAACAGGATCCATGCGGCACATCTGTGGCTGATGCTGTTTATCTTTTTCCAACATTTATCCAGACGCAACTCACCGTCTTCAGGGTCGCCCTCTCCACGGCCTTCTTCACTTTGCCGTAGGTCCCTCTTCCCAGAGTCTCCATCACCTCGTAGCGATGTTTCAAGTTGTGCTTGTGTTGGTGCTTCTTCACCTCCATCGGCGCCTCCGCGGACGTGCCCCGCTGCTCGGCGCCGCTGGACGCCGCGTCCTGCAGACAGCCGGGCTCCGAGCGGTCGCTGCTCTTCATTGCGCCTGTGCTCTGCGCCTCGCGTCTGCCCATCCTCACTGCGCACTGTGCGCACCTGTCAGGAGCAGCCTGCGCTGGGACTCGAACCCCGAACTACGGTCCAGTCTGAGGCAGGCCAGCGGACGCGCTTGTCGGTGGTCAAGAAGTTGCCCATATACATACAATCAAAGCCTCCAACTGATCCAATGGCTTAAAAATGAGTTGGAAAAGCCATCGGATCCCTGCAAGTAGCAGCCGTGTTCTCCGCTCCGTTTCCTAAAAATCACAGCAACAGGAGCGACGCGGACCACATGGTGCGCAGCGATGGGTGGAGCGTCCTCCTCCCAACGCCAGCTGTGAGCAGCATCCCCGCTGTTCTCTGTTTGTGATCATCCTGGGTTTTCCGACGGGTCTTACTTCACCGGATCAACAGCTGGAGCGCGGGTACCGAGGCACGACACGCACCCTGAATCAGGCGCTTCAGTCAGGCGTGAGAGGGGAAACATGCACCGTGGAAAAGAATATGGGAGGAAGGAAGGAGACTTTGAAGATGAAGAGAAGGGAAACTGCAGGATTTATTTAGTTTGTCCCCCCCAAAAAAATTTGCAAATGATTCACAGTCACGTTTTTCACCCGTGGAAGTGCCACGTGTCTCTGCTTGGAAACATTCTATACCAAACCGAATCTCAGTCTTACAACATTAATATACAATACCACAATACTTTGACGGTAATCATGATACTTTATGTCAATTTAATATAAAAATTCCTTATTAAATCTTGGATTGTATGGTGTTTTCTTATTGTTTGTTTTGTAACAGCAGACATGTGGGTTAGTTTGTTTCAATAATGATTCAGTCCGGCTGCAAAATATATAGTCATATATAGTTAACAGGTTAATGACCAAGATCCCGGACAAGCTTCCATCAGTGGACAAATCGAGGTAATTTCCAGTTTTCACATTTAATCCAACTAGGTATTACTTATCTGTAAAGCATTAACACAAACCAGGATCCACCAATTTCAACATAAAGTAGCACTGTAAATACAAAACTCAATACATATATATATATATATGTATATATATATATATAAATGATCATTTGTTTAGAATTCAAAGAATCTGCTTCCCATTCTTTTTTTTTTTTTATTTATTTGAATAGTTGCATGTTCTGACACTAACCAAGAGATTATTACAAAATAATAAACAGTCCTTTTTGCAGACATGTTGCATTTAAGTTTAAAAGAGTTGAGTCTTATTGTTGAACTATAGGCCGACTTCATTTGTTTATTTAAGCAACAGCAACCAACCCGATCTCACACACATCAACCTTTACACTGACACATGTGAAATGCAGGAGTTAGCCAGGTTTGGAAAAAGCTGCGTGAGGTTTAGGGAGCACAAGCTCAATTCCCACACATCCCGTCCCCTTGCATTGTTTTTCCGAGTCAGGAGGAGAGGAATTAGGGTGCGAAGAGGTCTCGAGGATTGAGGTTAGCCACCAGACAGACGTCATAGCTGTCGTGCATTGCTGCTCGCCTTTCCACCACTGTCCAAACATTGTCTGCAGGGTCCAATTCCAGAATCTCCTTAGTGATGATCTCATGACGGCCTGCAGTCATGAGAGAAACTATGTGGCCAAAATGTAATTTCCAGACATATTGCCTCATCAGTTTGCTGACATTCCCTGACTCTGATGCAGACTCAAAATGTCCCTTGTGTTTTGCAACAGGACCTATTTCAGCCACTGAAATTTCATAATAAGACAACACAACCACAAACAATGAAGCTACTAAATAATATATCTCTCTATATAGTCTTGATACATTTGAGTCATTTTGTAAATGTCTAAAATCTCCTCTTTATTCATAAAATATCATTTATGGGCCTTCAATACTGACCAGCCCCCTTGTAGTATCCACAGAGATAGAGCTTTCCTCCCACTGCTCCTACGTTGGAGGTGTTGGTTCGGAGGGAGAGTAGGGACATGGGCAGTGTGGCTCCCATTCTCCAGGTATCTGTATCTGGGTTATAGATCTCCACAGAGCTCAGACAGCGACGTAACTGTCCACGATCCTCTCCATCACATCCTATACCACCTGCAGAACACACATACATTATCTTGTTGGTATGTTGGTATGTCCCTCATACAAAATAGTAAGAGTAGTAGTTGTCCATTTAGTAGTCTGACCTAAAATGTAGATTTCTCCATTGAGAACAGCTGTGCCACAGTGGTACCTGGAGTATTTCATCCTGGCACATTCTTTCCATCTGTCTCTGCCAGGGTCAAACTGAAACACACGGTTGCTGAGCTTGTCAGGCTCGTCATCTGGCTGGTCCTGGGACAGGAGAAGAGAGAGTTAGACATGAGGACGAAGCTTAGGCATGAATCTGTCACCCAATCGCAAAAGTGTTTCAAAGCCACTGTGCATAGGACGTAATCATAAAAATGATCCTACTGGCCTTTTTCTGAAGATAAATAAGATGCTGTAAATTTTCAGCTTACTTGTCCCGGTGTCCCAGGATCTGAATTGGATTACACTGATGCAGCTTATTTTAAAAATTTGATGTTGAACCACTTGAGGGTCCCAAAGTGTGGACTTCTTAGTGTCACTATGACTTAGCTAGTATTTCTCTTTTGCACTGTAGTTTTTGACTAAATACATAATAATAATAATAATTTATTGGTAATATTACCTGTGTTTAACTGGAAGATGAGTCATGTCAACTGGACTTTCTCAGCCTCCAAATAACTAAACATGGATGAATGAGAAGCTTTGGGTAATTTTTTTATTTGTTTTGGTTATTTTTTGTCTGGTTTTAGTTATTTTCTTTTGTTTCTGTTAACCTCTGAACACACCTTGTTCATTAATTTCTGTCATTTCTTAGAAAAATTCATTTTGCATCTCTTTTTGATCATTTGTGTCTTTTTAATTAATATTTTCTGAGCTCCACCCACTTTAAACAAGTTATCAAAGCAAGACGTACACATTTTCCAGCTTGTGTGTTCATGTAGGACCACTGTAGCTTATCCTAAGAGGGTCTTAACAAAATAGATTTTTTGATTTGTCTGTGAGGAGGATCTGTTTGTCCGGCCTACCTACATTTACATTTACATTTACATTTAGGCATTTAGCAGACGCTTTTATCCAAAGCGACTTACAAGTGAGGAACAAACAAGCAATAAAATCTAAGTTTAGGAGAAAAACATCAAAGTAAAGATAAATAAAATAAGCACAGTTTATTGGACAATTATTATTCACCTCAGAACTATCCAAGCCTGTGTACCTGTGTCGTCCAGCCGCCCAGCACATAGAGATGCTCCTTCAGGCTCACAGCGCAGTGGCAGGCTAAAGGCAGTGGCAGTGGGGCAAAGCTGAGCCAGCTGCCTCCTCTCTTCAATGACCATCTCTCCACACTGTCTGTGACGATGTAGTGATTACGAACTTTCATCTGACCACCTGTCAAATAGAGGGCATCGCCTACCAGCCCTAAAGCATACATGTCCCTGTATGCTGCAGAGCACAACCCCACCCAGCTGTTCTCCTCTGAGTTATCATACCTAGGAAATAAAGAGGTAGAACAAGGTTCAATGTGCATTGACATTTAAAAAATCTGTTTTGTAATATATAATGAAAACCCTCACCTGTAAATACTCAGTCTCTTCATCCCGTGTCTGTCTTCTGCCTCTATGGCCACCACTATGTTGTTATCTCGTGTCACTGCTCCAGCTGTGATCTGTCCCATACCTCCACAGCCCCTCAGTGGTGAGGGGATGTAATAAGTCTTTCTACCATGGGGAGCAAAGCAAAAACTGAGGTCAGCAAGTCCTCCACGGCGGGAAGGGACCCCCTCTTTATTCACCCCACCTAAACAGAGCAGCAGGTCAGTGGTCTCCATGCCATAGCGAAGAGGTGGGCGAGGCGGAGCTGATGTTTCACAGAGACCTGACGTCTGCAGAGCAGCATCAATCATCCCAAAGCACTCAGCGTCCCGCAGCAATACCTGGAAGATTAATTTACAGGCATGATTAAAGGGCTGTGCATTTACATTAATTTCGCTGCCTTTTCCCTCCCACTCATTCTCACTGGGTTCCTCCTCCTGGCTTTACGAAGGAATCCAGGGTCAACAAGCTCCAGTCGGACACGTCTGAGTAATTCCGCAGCCTGGGCTTCACTTTGCGAGTCCCCTCTTCTCCTCTCCACCCAACGCAGCACCAACTCCAGTACAACTTCCTCCTGTGATATGTTGAGATCATCTGAACGCAGCAGATCCCCAAGACTTTGGGCATCTAGTTCCAGCACTTCTTCTTCTTCACAAACCTTGAGAATGCATTACAAAAACAGTGTAATGCCTGAAATAATAAAAATATTATATAGAGGATGGCAGCCAAGAGAACTGAAATAAAGATCTATACCAGATATCATTACTGCAATTCTCTTGGCATCTCAACAGTTGTTCCTTGTTCCTGGCTGTAACAAAACCAAAGCTAAGGAGTTCTGCCACCTAGTGGCAACAGGTTGGGAAAGGTACTAATAGAATGGGGTGAGGCTGGAATTGTGGAGCTTAACTGAGACAAAAATTATCATCTGACAGTTTATCTTTACTGAGCCCTTATACTGAGCTGGTTCTCAAAGGACAATATAGATGCATTACAAGCATTTCATTTTATAAAATATATTCAGGAATTAACAATGTTTGGCGAGATAGAATGCCTTGGAGTCTGGAACAATTGTTTTAGCTATTCTACCATGCTACCATGGTGCATATCTCTGAAAATCTTTTTTTTAGATACATTCCACCAAACTTTATTGTAAACCCTGCCCTTACCATATTGTGCTCAAACCCAGAAGTCAGGAATAATGCTTAAGGGTAATTGGAATATGGGCAGGAGTTGCTTCTTAAGTTTTTTTTCCATTACCAACTTGCTGTTTACACTGTGTCCAGTACATGTGTAGCCTAATACACTGTCAAAACTTTCTCAACTAAAATTAATCGTCTCAAAGCACAGAATAACAACTAAAAACGTAGGAGCATAATGAATTTAATACACCATACAAAATATACATGTTGAAGTGTCCTTGAGCAAGACACTGAACCCCCAGTTGCTCCCAGTGGTGATGAGCACCCTGCGTGGCAGCCATCACCACTGTGTATGTATGTACCAAATTACTCTGTAAGTCGCTTTGGATAAAAGCATCTGCTAGATGACGAAATGTAAATGTAAATATACAGTAACTTATACAAACTTATTACTTAGCATAATAGGGTGCCAATAACAAAATAAACAACATATCAAATACAAATATATCTGTCTCTTACAGCTGTAATGGAAAGAATACAACACTATTTCACCTGTGCAAAGTGCTGACAAAGATATCTTAAGGCACAGTCAGCCAGACCAGTAGCCCCCAGGTCTCTGGCCCAGTGGTAGAGGCCGACGCAGTTGGAGGGGTCCATACGGGCCTCCATGTGGCTTTGACACAGCCTGAAACAGTAACAACAATATTTTAATGGGAAAACACACACTTTTGCTCTTATATGCCCTAAACACACGTATTATTATTTAACTTCAACGTGACAGGAAAAAGCAGGATAACGGGTAGTTAACCCAAATGTGCTAACTTAGTCTAAAAATTAATTATGCAGTGTCCTGTTAATGCTCGTTTATTGAAATAATGATCAGCATCCTCACCTGAAGGCTCCATCTACATGGAGCAGAAAGGCAGCAGCAGCAACTCCCTGGATATTGTCGTTGGATAGTGGGAGCTCAGCTCGGTACATGTAATTCAACAGCAGCTCAAGGCTATGAGCAGGAGTGTCTCTCAGAGGTATCTCCCCTTCCCGGGTCTCCTTCAGCCCACATGTAAACATGGCCTGGATACAGTAATCCACCATGAAACCATTTCACTTTCATTGGAACATCCACAGATTGACATTTGCAGCTCTGCATTTTGAATTTTCCTATGATAGGTCAGTAAAGCATCTGCAATTTACCTGGAAGTAAGGACTGAATGCAGACAACACAACCTTGTGGCAAGGAAAGGCAATGCCGTCTGCCAGCAGCACCACATCAGTGAGCTCCTCAGAGTTTCTCATCTTCTCCAGCCGCCTGAGCAGAAGTGAGGCGTGTTCTGCCTGAGCAGAGTCCAGCTCTTCAGCATCCATCAGCTCTTCCTGTGGATCTTTGCACCGCAGACTTGCAGAGCAGTGCTTTCTGATGTAAACAGGGAGATATTCAGATATTCATCCAAATTACAATTATACCCAAAACAGTGATAATGGATTATTTAATGTGGGAGCTATTAAATCAGTTTTTTTTGGTACTGGAACTTGCTCTATATGAATGTTAATCACATTTTATGACTAACTGCATATGTTGAGGTGAACCAAGCAAACTGGCACTGAAGTGCACACTGCAGATATGAGTTTGCAGAGGAGAAAGATTTTAAAACTTTCAGCTTTGTGTTTTGTACAAAAGGGTCCAGACAAGAAAGTTTGTGTTATTTCTTGGTTATAACATATAAAATACCAAACCAAATGAGGTTTTTATTAGGACAAAGAGCTCAGGGAACTCCTCAAACGGAACATTGAGCAGCTAAGAGACGTTGTTAACTGTTGGCAAGCTGTGCTGTTTGCAGAGGCCTTGACTGCAGCGTCTCAGACTTTTCCCATCCCGAACATCGGACCTGGCACCTCGCACACGTCAGCAGATGAGACACACATGCACAAGCCACGTCAGATCCACGCAGCCACGCACAGTCTGGGCAGCAACACGTCGACAAAACTTCACCTGAACCGACGGACGTAACGGAGTCAACGGCGGCCTGCAACTGAGGGGAACACGGACTCTCCCTATCGCTGCCCCGTTACGGGGGAGGACTGCACGAACCTGGATTTACAGTTGTCATTTCTTTACATGTTAGCTAAACGTTTTCAGATTATTAGCATGAAGTTTCAGAAATACTACTGGCTAAATATAGTGTTTTATTTTTTCTTCATTGTGCCTATAATAATATCAGAGGTTTATGAGCCCTCCCCCTTCTAATAGGTGCTAATGGTTTAGCCCAACCCTGCAGCCTGATGGACTGAAGCAGCTTCTGACTGCATCATGTTGGCTGCAAATGCTTTATTCTTTCTCCATGATATGGATTTAAAGGATTTAAAAACATACCTGAAGATAACACAATGTCATAATGAGAGCTTTTAATTTTTAGAGTTTAGTATTTGTAACAAGGCAAACCTGTTAGTTATCTCACTGATAAATACATTATAGGCTGAAATCAGAACTCACTCACTAAGTGTTACTCTGTCATTTCATATATTATGTTGTACTTTACTAGACAAAGAAAATCATCAATTGAACACTTTTCCTATTATGGAGTTTTCCTTCAGATATTATTAATGTTATTGTGCAACATCTATCTTGAAAGAATTATGTTCTTCTTGTTGTTCAATCTTAATTGTCTTTATTATGGAATATCATAGTATACGATCTATTTGAATTGTTTAGAGGGGTCTTTCTGCAGTTGTTGGCAAAATACTAATTAAGATAAAAAAGAAATAAGAACAAATAAGAAGAGTTTGTGTAAAACAGTGCAGAATAGTGTCACAGCAGTGACAGTACACTAAGAAAAGATACTGAAATATGCAGAAATTTTAGACTCAGGATAAGGCTGATGATTTTGATCAACAAATCAACAAAAGACTAAAAACAACAGTAAATATTTGATTTAGCTTACTTTATCTTTACCATGCAATTCTAAATTTTTCATCAGTAAACAACACAGCTGCATCCTGTCACATGTTTCTTTATTATGAAAAATATGGGCACAGTGGTTCATCTATAAACAGCTGCAAAGACTAATAAAAGCCATCACTTTCACAGGCTTAGTTCCAGAAAGCTAAAGGTCAGTGCACATGTGTGGGAAGACAGTTGTTTACATCACTTTGTCAGTTTGTTGTGCCATTTATTAAAACCTCCTAGGTTTGGATTAAGCTCCTTGAGAATAGAACTGTCTCTTACTAAGTGTTCAAAAAGTATGAATAGATGCCTGATTTACAAGAAGAAATTGCTGGATGTAACCGATTTAAACTGTATTAAAAAAATCAAACACAGATGTGTTAAGAGGGAGACACTGGAACAGCCAGTGGTAAAGTAACTGAGTTATATTTAGTGTATTTAGTGGGTTTCCTTCAGGTATTCCAGTTTCCTCCCACAGTCCTGGGTGACTCGAAATTGCCTGTAGATATAAATAGTCTGTCTGTATTTGTCGCTCTGTGTTGGCCCTGAGATGGACTGACGACCTGTCCAGGGTGGATCCCACCTCTCGCCCTATGACAGCTGGGATAGACTCCAGTAATTATTTACAGTATTTCTCACAGATGTGTATTGACTCTGAGTCACAAAGGTTACTCTCCAGTGACTGTAAAGGTCATTACTGTCATCAGTCTGTGGAACTGTTTGGAAATAAAAACCTGTTCCCATATTTATTGTGATGAAGAAACATGGCGCCCAGTGCTTTAACTTTTGATGATCGTCTGACCTTTGATAATATTTATTTCACTCCTACAGTGAATGAATATAAATAGTTAATAACCAAAACATGCTCCAAATCTGATTATATGTAAATGTGGATGGTAAAGATTTCCAGTGAACATTCAAGCAAAAAATAAAGAAAAGGTCTGGGGGAAGCAATTACTGTAGAACAGCAAACAGTAAAAGTTCTTGTAAACGTAACTTGGTCTAAAAAATTTATAGTTAAAGATAAACTATGATATAAATGATAATATATTCAAGAACATTAACAAATACCACTTTAAAATGTTTGTTTCTAATAAACATTTGGAAACATTTGAATGTTTCATGAGAATGTGTTTTTGTCTCTCGAAATCTCTGATCTTGTTCTGATTTTCTTCTAGTATGAGCATAATTTACACATGCCCATAACCATAGCCAGTATAAGGAAGCTGATCTTCATTACTACTTTGCATAACTAATGAAACAAAATTTGTATATATATGAGATTCACTTTAAATATAATAAATAACTGCACAAAAACTGCCTAATTGCAATGTGTTGATTATAGCTTGTAGTTGTATGTGTCTGTGTATGTGTTAAAATTTCTCAGGTGAAAGTAATGAAGGCTCTTCCTGTGGAAGAAACTAATTAGGTTGGAAAGACCAACAGAGAAAATTCCATCAAAACTTCAGATTAAGTGCTACTGCATTTTTGCATTTTTGCACCTTTTTGCAGTGCCTTTATTAATGCTGCGTCTGTGTTGTCGAATTGGTGAAGTTGTTTTTGTAAATGCACTTGTGCTTTCTCTGTTTCCATGTGTTTTCTGAAACTGCAGATCTTTGAGCTCTCAGGCCCACCGTAATATGTCCAGCGAGCAGCCATTTAACAGCCTGGGCTAATGTGACCTAAAGTTCATCAAAAATTTTAAAATTAAAATAGGAATAAATATTATTAATTGTTTTTAATTATCATGCTTAAGTACAGAATGATACAATTAAATGTTTAATAGTTTGTAAAAGGCAGGACTGTTGGAACAATTTGTAACTTGATGTGTAAGATTTACAACATTTAAAGTATTTTTAGTAGTGTTATTCAAACCTTACTGTATGTTGGAGTTTTTATAAAAAATACAAAGCTATTTAGGCTAGTCTGCACTGCCACAAAACAGCATGAAACTGGATAAAGGCAAAGGCATAAGAAAAAAATGAATGAACACATTTGTACATTGTACATTCAGCTGTGCTGTTTTTAGAAAATCTTCTAAATAAATTAAAATGATAAAATAATACAAAACACCACTTGCTTTTCAAGTTCACTAGATGTCCAATACTATTACTTTTATATTTTTTCACTTGTGAGGTTTAAAATGTCAGAAACTGGGATGCATTACAAAAAGTAGTGATTTCCGGTCACAAGTGTCCCTGAGCAAGGCACTGAACCCCCACCATCAGTGCATGAATTTGTGATTGCAAACGGTTAAATAAGAAGCAGTGTAAAGTGCTTTGAGTTCCTGCAGGTAGAAAAGCGATATATATGTGCATTTACAATTTTTTGTTTTGGTTTACATTGGTGAAACGCAAAAACATACAGTGTGTATGTTAGTCTGCTTAAAGTGCAGAAACAAACACACCGTTGACAAGTTACTGTGCTTTATTCTGCCGTGGACATTACTGCACCAAAACGTAGGCAATTTAACAATGACTGTACATTATGCTGTAGCAACACCAAACAATATGTGACACATGGTGTGTTTGTGTTTTTAAGCAGCATAAAACGTGACATGTTTTAGTTTTTTCCAGTACAAACTCCAGTAACATTATTATGGTGTGTCTGTGTTTTCCTGTAATTTAAAGAGCAGTAAATGTAATTCATCATGCCCTGCTGCTCTAGGCAGGTCATCCATCGCTCACAGGGCTGACAGAGGTAGACGACCAATTTCACACACTCACTTAATCTAACAGGATTTCTTTCATGCAACATGTAAGGAAGAACCCCTGCTGTCTGGCCAAGATTTGAACTGTGGACCTATAGATGTGAAGCATGAGTAAAATAGCTAAAAAACTGTGTTTAAATTTCTTCTCAAATTTTCTTTAAGGATTAGACTTTCAACATTCTTCAGCTTCATTGGAAAAATCCAATGAAAATACTAAAATAAAAATTTATGGTCTGTAATGTATTATGTATTACTTTATTTCATAAGGCTTGATTGTTGTTCAGAAAAACGAATTAAACAAACCATACAGTTGTGCTGGATGATATTTTGTCATTATAAAAAAATAAGGGGATAATATGTGAAGCTTAGAAATACCTACAAGGACTAATAACAGCGATCAATGTTTCTGGAGAGCAGTTCGTGTAAAGCAGAGGTCAGAACACGTGTGGGAAACAAGTTGTGTTTACAAAAGCTCTTTTTAGAGTGGACAATGCTCATGCTAATACTATAGAAATTTAAAAGTAAAAAGCCAATTGTTTACAATACAAACGGTGTTCCCACATGTGTGCAGTGACCTCTGTCTTTTAGGATTTGCTTTTCAAAGAATGTAAAGAACCACCATCATAGTTCTGTGGAATTACTTCTAAATAAAAAACTCTTCCCATATTTATTGTAATTAAGAACCATGTAACACAAAAATAGTGAGGTGAATAAGTTTATCTTCCAAGGTTTTTGTTTAATGTTTTTTTAACCATCTCCAGTCAGATTTCCGGTGATGGAACTTCATTATACACTTTATTTGTAAATTGAAAAGGTGAATAATTAAATTATTGCAAAGAACAAAGAAAACATATGGCCATGTAGATCTTTGTACATAAGGATATCTATTTTGGCAAACAATGTTAGTCTTTAAAGATTGTAATAATGTATTACCTGCTTTTCATCAATAGAACAAACATCTCACACTGAACTATCTTGTGCTTTAGTTACTTTATTGGTTTATTTGTCATATGCAGGTTAACACTCAGACAACAGTTGAATGAAATGCTATAAATAAATATGTAGTACCCATGACAAAATTTCAGAGGAACATTTTTAGTTTAAAACTTTTTCAATTGTCCTACCTCAGCATTGCCCCTGTGGATGGGGGTGTCTCTGTTTTCCATGTGGTCTCCTAAGGTCCATTATCAACTCCTTAGTTTTTCTGATGTTAAGAGAGAGGTTATTGTCCTGACACCAGCTGGCCAGTGTTTTCACCTCATCCCTCTATGGGGACTCTCACAGTTATCTTGTCTCGAAGGAGTGTGAGCTGTGCCTGGTGTAACAGTCATGGGTGAACGAAGAGTAAAGCAGGGGGCTCAGGACACAGCCCTGCAGTGTGCCAGTGTCAAAGATCAATCTGGAAGAAATGTTGTTGATGATTTTCAAACCTGTGGCCTGGTGGTCAAGAAGTCAAATAACGAGCAGAAGATGGAATTCTTCAGTCCATATTGATGAACCTGAAGATAATAAGACTACTGTATGCATGTAATCATGAAGACCATTCTCATGTATATTTTTCCCTTGTCCATGTGGTTGAGAAAATGTATGTACTGCTAGAGCAAAGACCATAGCCCTGTTTGTTCTTTGGGCAAATTGTCAGGGTTCCAAGGTATCAGGGAAGGAGGCGCAGGTTTGGGTTTGACTGTGCGCTTATTTTACTTTCTGACTGATGTAAGTGCAACAGGGCAAAAGTCCTTAAGGCAGAAGACTGCTGATGTCTTTGTGGCTGGAACAATGATGGGGGCTTGAAAGATGGCAGGGACCATGGATCAGCTCAGAGGAAAGTTGAAGATGTGATGGTTCAGGGCCCAGCTTGGGATACCATCAAGTCTGGGGGCTGTATGTGGGTTTCTGTCTTGATGGTTTGTCTCACTACAGCCATGTCTAAGGTAAGTATGGGGTCTTCTTTTTCCACAAGAAGACTGATGACAGTGTTATCTGCTTCAAGACAAGTGTAGTAGGTGTTGGGCTCGTTGGAAAACGCTGCAGTGGACGGAAGCTGAGCTCAGTGAATCAAAGGTGAACAGCTCATTGTAGCTGCCTGATTTTATATATTACACATGTATTGTTCTTTATTTAACTCCATATTACAATTATCACCTTTGTGACAACTTAAAATCTGAAAAGTAAACCTTGTAAAAGTAGAAATAATGGCAGAGCTGTTCTGTTGGATTGTATTAGACTGTACAGGTGTAGCTCTGAGGCAACAAAAACATACCTAATTGCCTGCACTGATTACACTGGAGACAGATGAGTTTGGAGTGTTTTAGCTTTAGTTTTCACCCTTATACATTTAAATCCATTCACCCACACAATAACAAACGCAACATTAGGTGTATGTATGCAGAACAGAAACATGTGGGTCAGTGGTTGTTCAGATAGGAACAGTCACTCCCACTGATCAAAAAACAGCTAAAGCACCAATTTCTGCCCAGAGGTATAAAGCACTGAGGATGCTTTACTCCCACTGCAGTGTTTTACTGTGACACCTGTAACTGTCCTTTCCCAGCGGCCAATAGGCAAAGAGATACAAGCTTCACAGAGATCTGCTGAATTTTCGGTCCAGACATGGACATGAATAAAAGGGAATATGTTGTGCAGAGAGAGATTCTGGATGATGTCCGTCTGGATGAAGTGGCACAAAAAGGGACATGGACCACTAAACCAACCGTTGTAGAACGAGTTAAAGAGTCCTTCAGGTAACAGGAGAGATCAGACGATGCAGTGTAATAAAAACTGAAATACACAATGACACAAACTGTCAAAATGGCACATTTGTGTTTGACTCTGAATGTATTTCTGCGTGTTCTGAGCGTAAGTGTACATGTCTCTGTGTCTAGCTTTACTGGTACTTTAATAGATTCAGGCTGTTTAAACAGACTTGTGATGTTTATGCATTTAGATGGAAAGTTCTTTAAAAATCTGCACGTCGTTACAGCTGTTTTAAAAGCTGAGCAATTATGCCATCTGAATTCACTGTTTAATTAAACAGTATTCACAATAACCTGTTACACGTCACCAACTAACTAATCACGATAAAACAGGACACAATTTAAAACTAAGGATTAGAGGTTATATTCAAAGTTTATACTACTGAGCAGAGGATGAAAATGTTTTTTTAATATTGCTTTACAAAGGTATTGTTTTTACTGAATTAACTATTCCACTGTATCTGTCATGGGCACCACGTGGTGGAGTGGTTAGTGCTGCCACCTCACAGCTTTAAGGTTTCCAGTTCAAGTCCAAAACCTCAAATGATTGTGGCTCGAGTGTGGATTTGGGGGTGGTTTTTCACAAAGTAAGCTGATTAAAATTAGCACATTTTAAGTCTCTCTTTTATTTTATTTTATTTTATTTTTTACCACAAAATAACACAAAATTTAAGATTCTGTTATAAGTAATTAAGTATTAATTGTGTTTTTCCACAGAGGGGTATAGTTTTTTAGTTAAAAACATTTGGACATGTTTTTACCATCCTAGCTGAAATGTTTCTCAGTGTATTATGTGCACTAGGTTTCAGGTTTCTGCCGGATTGTTGTTAAAAAATTGTATTGTTGTTCTTTAACAAAAATTTGTGAGTAGAGGGGTGACATTTCATTTCTGATCTGCTGCAGATGTTCAGTGTCCAAGCTGAAGCTCCTACTGTTTTCATTCGTGCCTGTTCTGGAATGGCTGCCTCAGTACCCCTTCAAAGAATACATCCTGGGTGATGTGACCTCCGGTATCAGTATGGGGGTCCTGCACCTGCCAATGGGTCTGTATACTCCTTGCAGTATTCGCAAACTTGTCAATTTAAAGGTGTTTCTTGTTTGGTGTTGAAGTCAATACCATAGCTGCATATTTAATATGCAGACCTAAATGTGGTATCTGGATGTTTCTTAATTTTTTTCTAGGCTTGGCATATGCTCCTCTGGCTGGCCTACGCCCTGTGTATGGTCTGTACACAGCCTTCTACCCGGTGCTACTCTACGTTATCTTTGGCACTTGCAAACACCTCTCCGTAGGTATGAACATCCATATAGGAGGCTGTAATTAAAAGGAAACAAGGGAAAAATTGACAGTAATGTGAATAAATACTCCAGTCTGCATTTATGAATATGTGTGTTCACATGTTCGTGTTTTCTACCTCCAGGCACGTTTGCTGTGACCAGCGTGATGGTTGGAGAAGTAGTACAAGTTATGGCACCAGACAGCAATTTCCTAGTAAATGGAACTAATGGGACAACTGTAAACACGGATGCAAGGGACTTACAGAGAGTAGAAATAGCAATGGCCTTAACAATCATTATGGGAATCTACCAGGTTTGTCGCTGCATTTCACTTCGGAACAAATGGAACATTTTGAAAACTACTTTAAGTCATATTCAATGTTTGCTCTTTTCTCCTTTATCCCAAGATCCTGTTGGGTTTGTTTAAGTTAGGTTTCATGGTGAACTATCTGTCTGAGCCGATGATTCGTGGCTACACAACAGCATCAGCTGTTCTAGTTGTCATCTCCCAGCTAAAGTCTCTTTTTGGAGTCTCACCGGCCCTGTACAGTGGGATTCTCTCACCTGTTCGTGTGAGTATTTCAGGCATCACACAATTTACATACGGACACAGGCAAAGACTAATTGACAGACTTATAGTAGAAGGGCAAACTTATAGAACACAGTAATTCTGCAGTGAGCACAAGTTTGATGAACCTCACAGTGTAAATTTTGTGACAGGGTTGCTTATTCAACCTGATGTCTCTTTTCTGGAAAACTATTAAGCATTTTTTAGCTTAGCAGTTTTATGATATTTAAGCTTAAGTTTTTCATTGTGAGAAGTACTACTTGCTGAGAGATAGATTAGATCAGTCAATCATCCTGTTCATCATGAGGCTTACAGCAAGTAGCTGGTTATCTTAGCTTAGCACAGAGACTACAAATGGGGTAAAGCTTGCCCAGCTCTGTCTGTAGGTAACAATTAATTGTGAGCGCACCACAGATGTTGACTAACGGACATATATATGTCATGTATGTAATGCATAGAGAGATGCAGAGGAGGTCAGCTAAACCAATCATCAAGTATTGGGGTCTTGGGGTCCAACATATTTAGAAAGCCACGCAACATTCTGCATCCAACTTTGTTAAAACGTAAAAATCCTTAACCACCAAGAAGAAGAATCTCAAATGGTGCCTAAGTCAGAGCCAGAAACCTGCTAAATTGGCCTCAGGGCATATATGCAACACAGAAAGATCCACTTCAATGACATTTGGTGGATGTAGGTAGATTTTCTGTGCATGTGGATGGATTTCTTAGCCTACAGAAGGTTTTCCCCAATCTTACACTACAACAAATTCAGGTATTTTTTGTTTTTTCCATCATATCTACAATAACATGATTCATTTGTTCTTTCACAGACCTTTATAAATATTTGCCAACTGCTGCCCAAGACTAGGCCAGTGGAGGTGATCGTCGCTGTCGTGGCATTTGCTGTTCTCATTCCGGTCAAAGAAGTGAATAGTTATTTCAGAAACAAGTTGCCTGTGCCCATCCCTATAGAACTCATAGTTGTGAGTGCCCTTTTTGATATTTCCACTTTTCTTTTTTATTGATTCGTCCAGCAGGGGGCATGTTGACCACAGTAATCAGTCCATCAGCACATTTTCGGTAACCACTTCTCCTATGTGGGATGCAGGAGTCATTGGGCAAGAGGCAGGGTGCACCCTGGACAGGTTGCCAGTTTACCTCAGGGCTACAAAGAGAGGGCTGTGAAGAGAGTCACATTCACACTTACAGACAAATTTTAGAGTCATTAATTAATCAGTGTTTTTGCACTGTGGGAGACAATGGCCAGCTGTGGGGCGGCAGTGCAAACCACTCGAAGGTCTGCTGACCTTAGCTTAGCTTTCTGATTTACTTATTTAAAAAACTCACAAGACCTCAAATAGGTCACAAGACCTCAGACTCGTTTTCCTTTTTATCTTATTTTCTTGAGTATTGGGAATCTATATTTGTATGATTTTATTTCCATAAGGGCACTAAGTGATGGGGGTAGGGGGTGTGACTCTACAAGTAAGATATAAAAATTTAATTTAATAACACGAGAAATAAGACAATTTGGTCTTATGTCCTAAATGATTCAACCTTCCTGGACAACTGGTTGATTTACCACACATATTGTTTTATCATTCTTTTTTCTTCAACAGGTCATATTTGGAACAATCATTGTTCACTACGGTGGACTTATAAGTAAATTTGGTGTAAGTGTGGTTGGAGTGATTCCAACTGGGTAAGTTCATAAGTTGTGTGTTACTATATAAACAAAATTTGATTTCATTTCATTCTGCTCGACTTTGTTTCAAATAAATAATAAATAAATTAAAATATGAACATCAATATCTTCATAAATCTTAAATAAATATTAAAACCTATAATGTTTGTATTAAAACCTATAATGAACAATTTATCTTTTGCTCCCCCTCCAGGTTTCAGGCCCCTTATGCACCAAATTCTAATTTGTATGGACAGCTGGCAGGTAGTGCTATTGCAATTGCTATAGTGAGTTATATCCTCAACATTTCCCTGGGGAAAACATTTTCTCGAAAACACGGATACAAGGTGGATAGCAACCAGGTGAGGTGTGGACATATGCCTGTAAATGCTTTCACTGGGATATATTCTGTTCATATTTGTCTTTGAAGCTCGGTCTGTATGTGTATGTCTGTATGAAGACCTAAATATATATTTATTATGAGGCACATCGTTTTAACAGGGACAAATCTTGTGCTCACCACACAGCATGATGGTGTGTTGCATGGTCATAGAAACAGTGTACAATACAGACTCCAAACATAAGTAGAATAATTGTCATACAATCAGTATGATAATGTTGTTTCTTTAAACTGCGAAGGTGACTCGCTTTTTGCTGTTTCTTTGTTTAGGAGCTGCTTGCAGTTGGTATTGGGAACGTATTTGGAGGCTTTTTCCAGTGTTACGCTGTAACTGCCTCCTTGTCTCGTAGTCTTGTGCAGGAGTCCACAGGGGGCAACACACAAGTACGCACATAGAGATTGCACACTAACGGCAAAGATGCCTTCGATTACATATAATTCTTATGATAAATTTGAGACTGTTTATTTCTAAGCAAATGCATGTGTTTGTTTTATCAGGTTGTTGGAATTATTTCATCTATCATTATGCTGATTGCAATTTTAAAAGTAGGTTCTCTCTTTCAAGACCTCCCTAAGGTAACAATCAATTTTTTTCTGACGATTATTATTTATACTGTCATCCAATAAGACTGTGGGCCTAACATGGATATATGTCTTTGTGTTTTCCCAGGCTGCCTTAGCTGCAATCGTTCTTGTGAACTTGAAAGGAATGTTTATGCAGTTGGTTGACATTCCTTTTCTGTGGAGAACCAACAAGGTTGATTTGGTGAGGCAAAAATTCTTTATTAGTCATTCAGTTTTTGTGAAATCATTAATCATTTAGTATCACTGTTAGTGACTGACTGTCAGTGGTTTTACTGCCCTCTAGATGGTGTGGATGGTCACATTCATAGGTGCCATCGTGCTTAATCTGGATGTGGGTCTGGCTCTTGCTGTTGGCTTTGCCATACTTACTGTCATCTTCAGAACACAACTGTAACTACACGCCACTAATTATTGATATAATGCAAATATATTTAGACATTCTCATGAAATTTTCACACAGTTGTAAAGTGGTTCTTGTTGTATGTAATGTATAATTTTATCATTTTTATACCTTTCAGACCGCACTACTCTCTTTTGGGCCTTGTGCCAGGCACCGACTTGTATCTGGACACAGAGACCTACAAGGAGGTGAGAATATTTCAATAAAACCCGCTGCAGTAATATAGAGAATTGATCCATTGCACTTTGGGTTTAGTCATTCTATTGCAACACCATTGTTGTCTGTCTCAGTGTTAAAATCCAATAGTTATTATACTCTCATAATAATACACTATGAAAGTAAACATGCCAAACAAACATTGCTGGGTTAGCATTGAGCATGTGTGTATGTTAGACTGCTGGCATTGGCAAGCTCCCCTGGTGACAGGTTAACTTTCATAAATCAAGTTTTAGCCAAACTGTACGGTGGATCGAGCAGACAAGTGCATATGAGTTTCTGAACTCTTCTCCTTCATGTGTCCCTGCAGGCTAAAGAGATTCCTGGAATCAAGATCTTCCGCTCATCCACAACTGTCTATTATACAAATGCTGAGATGTACTTGGATGCCCTGCAAGAGAAGGTGTTGTATTTGTGTGCAGTCCTGATTACATTGCCTTAATCCCTGTCCTCCATGTCCAGAACTGTCCTGCTTTCGTTATCTCCCTTACTCATGTCACCTCGTCCTCTCTCTCCTATTGTGTTATTCTGCATTTATTACAGAGTGGAATTGACATCAGGACACTGCTGTCAGCAAAGAGAAAACGAGAAGCAGATCTGAAGCGTCAACAAGAGAATGAGAAAAAGAAAGCCAAAAGGAGGCAAAGAAACAAGTAAATGTTAAATGACTCATTTACAGATAACGCAAAACCAGTCAGTCGTAACGGAAGTAGTAACTCGGTGCTAATACTTATTATGACTGTTTTAACTTATTTTCAGAAGAAGTTGGGTGGACATCTTCCCAGTGGGCCATTCTCTCTAAAGGAGACCAACGATGAGTATTATGAAAGACTCAGGAGACAGAGTCAAGGAACTATTTCACAGATTTCCCTGACAGAGACCTCTCCCCACAACAATGGTAAAGGTCAAGTGAACTGGGCTTACCAACATGACCCAAACATCTTCGACTCAGTTCCAGACCCGATTCACCAAGACTCTGATAGCATCAGACAGGTATCGCCCATGGAAGACGGCAAAGGAGGGACACACAGCATCATCCTGGATGTTTCAACACTCAGCTTTGTGGACACGGTCACGCTGAGTACCTTCAAAAATGTACGAGTGAATTTTAATACAATGATCTGACATTTTTTTACTAAAGAAAATGGAAACAAAATGTGATCTGTCTTTATCTTACAGATCTTCTCTGAATTTGGGCAAGTGGATTTCGATGTCTATTTAGCAGGTTGCCAAGGTGAGTTGGACACCAAAAAAACAAAGCGTCCATCTTAAAGGCAGACTGAAGGCACTGATGTTGTAGATTACAAATAACTTGATGTCTGAGACTCAGTGGCATCAGTGAGTTGGGATTAGTGTGACTGAGTGTTCCCTTTCTGATATGTCAGTTAAAAATTAATATTCAATTCTACTATCCTAAATTGCTTTTCTTCGTTTTTATTCTAGCCTGTGTTGTGAAGCAGCTGGAAACTGCAGGCTTCTTCTCAGAAGCTATTCCAAAAACCAAGGTGTTTGTCACAGTTCATGATGCAGTGATTTTTATTCTCAAGAAAAGGAGCCAGACAGACCTCATACTTGTGAGTTCATTACTATGAATATTCATTAAACTCCTAAGATCACTTGTCTTTATCACTTGTTATTTCTTTATAGACTCAGTCAAAACATTTTTTTTTTCTTAGGATACTTCTGGCAACACTAAGATGTAACAGGCAGAGTCCGACTGTTCCAACTCTTACTGTCTTCCCCCTGCACACCTCCCCCTGAAGGCTGTGTGGCTTCAGCCCCCACCCTACCACCACCATTCTTCATATTTTAATCAAAAGACAAGGGAAGACAACCACAAATAATCTGTGATTCTCAAATGATTGGTAATTGCTTATGTAAACAATTTGAGGGTTAAGAGACACTTATTTTCCTCGAATACTTCTTTTTCACACTTCTAGTTTTGCAGCTGTAAAGAAATGTGATATATTTAATGTGATTTATCCAGAATAATTTCTGGACATATCTCCAGGATATTTTATGAATAATCAACAACATGTTTAAAACGTAATTAAACAAACTTTGTTTATTTATCTGTTTTTGCAGTCCTGGCCTCTTCCCTCAATGACCAATTCACCTCCTGCCCTTTGTACATTGTCTATTGTTTCTCTACGTTTTTAAAGATGAAAACACAGATTATCATACCCTCATCCCCTAAGCAGAATGAATGCTCACTGCTACCATTAAAGTCTTATGTCTACAATCTCTAGTTACATACATAAATATTTATATTTGAGTACAACCTATGTGGAAATTTTAAACCATCTTACTACATCTGCAAATGTAAAGCAACCAAATGCAATATATCTGCCTTGAATTCTACAAGGTTATACATTCTCAGTTTTAAACTGTCAGGATGGAATTACTATAAGAACCACTTGTGCCTCCACCTTCCAGATACTTTGCTAATCTTTTTTTCGGCCCTCAGTGTTTCTTCAGTTTTCCATGTTTTTTCATCCTGAACTTCCTATCACTTGGGATTGCATCAGTTTGACCTTCTTATGTTTGTTCTACTGTCTGGTTAATTACCCATTACCAATTTTTCAGTCTGTATCTGGAAGCCCCACAGCATATTAATTTGGTCATTCTCAACCACCTTTAGAAGTGTATCCCTTTCAGTGTCAATCCACGCCAAGCTGCAGGTCCACATAAGATCCCTGGACAAGTCTTAAAGGATGGTGCAAAGCAACTAATGGGTGTTAACTCAGGCAGGTGGTTGTGCCCACATGTCTCGAAAGCGCCACCATTATTCCAGTCTTGAAGAAGTCAATCTCATCCAGAGATCTTATATGGGCCTGCTGCTTTGCATAGATTGACACTGGCTAAAGCATTTCTGACTTCAGTTGTTGACAGCTGGAGTACCAGGTCACTGGGTAATTGTGGGAGCATCTTTGGATGGGAGGTGTTGTTGTCCTAATTAAGTTCAATTAGTTCAGTTCCTCTAGTAGAGAGGGATTGGTTTGGTATATTGGTTATATGCTATATGAGTTTTGGGTTCCCAGCAGGGAACAAACTTCCCTGGTTAGCCATGGTTTGTGGTTGGTCCACCTCTTGAGGGATTTGACCCCTGTTACATCATCTATACATTTATTATTCTAGTCAATGACGAACACTGTGTATTCCTGGTGGTCAGTGACATTGTCTCTATAAAAATGTCCTACTGAGTAGTCTCAAAGCAGATTTGCAAAGCTGAACTTGCTTCTTGAGGCCATATTCTCACTTCTCTGACCTCGGTCTTGCCCTGTTTTACTTTTGGTTTATCAGCTGGGGTGAGCTAACAGCTACGTGGTAATGGTGGCAGCTCTGTAAGATACCTTAGTGTTAGTATAAACTAGGTGTAATTTATTGTCTCCTCTAGTTGCATAGTCCAAATATTGCTAGAATTAGCGCAGAAAAGATTTTAGTCTTGCCTGTTTGATTTCGCCAGCTGTTATGAGGAAGGTGTCAGGATATCCTTCTGCTGCTAACTGATGTTGTTGCCATGGCCTCCCTCACGTTAGCGCTTGGTGGTACACAGACAGCCAATAACCCAGCAACGGGTTTTGTCTGGGCTACTTGTAGCAGTCCAAGCTTGCCCAGCAAACTCTACAGATGTTCATAGTCACCAGAAACGTTGTCACAAATTTCCATAAGAGACTGACGCTCACTTCTCATTCACACAGTCGACATTTGTGCCACTCCTATACACAATATACGCACTTGATAGTGATTTGTGCTATTGACTTGAAGTTGGCCTCTAGTCTTGTTTTCTATAGCCCCATTGAGTTCTGGATGAAGGTTCTTAGAGTCCTGTTGACGTTGGGTCCTCTTGTAATCAATCCAGGCAGTGCACAAATTGGTACGTCTGGCTGGCAGTCTTGATTGAGAGCTTTATCTACTAGCAACTAGCGCTATGTCTCTCTAGTGTTGCTACCAATTCCTGTCTTGGCCCTGTTCTTATATTGAGCTCTCTGCCACGATGATGCTTTAGAGGAGCTTCCATGTTTTCCAGAGGCAGCTTATTGTGTGGAAGTTGCTTGGAACTGCTTCCTGTTTTGATTGCTTTAGGATCAGTACTAGTCTTCTGTTAACCTTTCAGGGTGGTTCCCATACCTCAGTAGCTGATTCAACCATGGAGTGAAGTGAAGCTTCTTTAACCGGACGTTGTGGATCATGTCAAACCCTGGTGCTGTGCAGCCCTTCATACTTTGGAGTCTGCACTTGTGATGGTCGTTAGATCTTCTTCACGAAAGTTGCTGTGGTCCTCTCTCAAGTCCAATAGCATTGCCTAGCATCCACTAGGCATTGTTATGTGATGTGTCCTTCTCACTCATGCTAATGAGTTATGATAAGCCTCCAGCCTTGGTGGGTTGGCTATCTTACTCTTACCCTGCCACTGAGAGTACCCTCTGCGATGATGTAATAACTTCAGACACCTGCCAAACACCTGCCAAACAAAAAGCTGGACTTCTTTGGTGGACTGGTCCACCTGAAAATCCTGAATGTCACAGCACCACAAAACACAAACCAATTAGACAGTCTCAGCACAAACTGAACCACAGGGGATACGTGGCCACACCTTGTACACGTTTGGAACTGAAACACTCCAGCGTTGTTGGAAAAAGTACATTTATTCTCATCTAGTGCTGACAAAGTTGTGGTGACTTTAATCTATGAGGCCAGCACACACCCTTAACAACTGGGCATGCAACATTCATCAAATAATGAATAAAATGGATTCAGTCCTGACCACTGGTCGGACCTAGTCAGTGCCAGTTCGGGCTAGTCGGCACTGACAGTCAGCACTGACAATCGGCAAGTGTGTGTTGTCTAAGGATTCCAATTTTTAATCTTTAGCCCCAGTCTCTGCCAGTCCTTCATACTAGGATTAGTAGGTTTAATATTGATGGCCTGCATCAGCAACCGATGACGTCACACCTGAGGCCGACCTAAAGTAACTCAGTTATTTAAAAAGAATGGCAAGTAACTTTCAAAGACTGGCAAGCAGTTATAAATGCTATTCCCAGTTGAATATAGTAAATGTCAAATACTCCCAAAAAATGGAATTCGCATTCTCTATTTATGACATGGAAAATGTACCAATAAACACATAAGAAAATATTTGTATAGTAAAATGAAGATTTCTCCTTGTGGAAGATAAATATTCACTAGGAAAAAAGCTGCCTTCTAGCTCATAAATATAAGATAAGATAAGCTAAAACTTTATTCGTCCCACAGTGAAATTTCCATGTTAAAGCAGCACAGAATGTGCATTGTTTTGTATAAAAGAATACCAAAATACAGTATATAGAATCTAAAATGAAAAAAATAAAAACAAGAATAAAAATATCCCACATATGTACACAATCATACAAGCAAATGTACCATGGGTCAGTTGTTATGCAAGGTATAAAAAAAAACTGTTTTAAAGTAACTAATAGTGATAATGGTTCACTGGGAGCAGCTTTGATTGTAAAGTCTGAAGGCAACAGGGTGATTTTACATTAATAAGTACACTTTAAAGTAGACTATATAGCCTACTGATTCTCATTTATCAAGATTTGTAAATATAGACACAACCTATAAATTTGGTAAAAATTAAGAAAATAAACACCTCTTTCTGATTGCTCTCATACCTAATCATTCTGGAGGAAAATGAAACTTCACTATTATAATCACAAAAATAAATTGGAAATTAAAGACATTATCTTATATTGCAAGAGTGGTAGTAGTAGTAGTAGTAGTAGATCTTATATTACAAGAGTGGTATTTATAAATTACAACAAGTGGTTAACTTATTTATCCTGAATATAAATCCACCAGCTCCAAGTTCTCCAAAGCCCTACTTCCTTCCAACCATTATATTATTAGGATGGATCACTATATTAAATCTGTTAAACTGTTGCAAAACGAAAAACTATTCACTTATTTGAATAAATATTTAACAAAATGTAAACTTATTTTAATTTTGTATATATTTAATTTATAGACTTTTGTCCGTTATGTATATTTTATCTTTTAAGTATTTAGGTATATTACTTTAACACTGGTGTCAGCCAAACTATAAATTATTTTTCTATACTGAAATATGATTTATCTTTAACAAAGTATGTAACTAAGTTATTTCGAACATCGACATTTTTGTCACATTATTAATAAAGATTAAAAGCTGTACCTGAACGTAGCGTTGTTTCTAACGAGTTAATTTACCTTCATTTCCCTCCGTCGGCTTTACGGTCTGCGCCTCTCTCGCCTTTACATCCGTGATGCTTCTGCTGTTCCCAGTTCCCAGTCGCCACCGTGTTTGTTTTGGCCCGTGGTGTCGTTCGCGGACGGTCCACCTGTTAGTCCGGCTCTTTGAAGAACGACTGCAGCCACTTCCTGCCCGCGAGCCTCTTTTCTTGTTTTATTGTTTCTGGGCTTTTTTTCTGTTGAAGCCGCGTGATTGGTCAACTTGATGGTGTATGTGTGTATGTGTGTGTGTGTGTGTGTGTGTGCGTGTGCGTGTGTGTGTGTGTCCGCACTGAGGATGAGGGGGACGGGCGGGGTTAGAGACACAGCACACAGTGAGACGGAGAGACAGGAGATAGACAGATGGATAGAGAGAGACATACAGAGAGACAGAGACAGAGAGAGAGAGAGATAGACAGATGGAGAGAGACAGACAGAGAGAGCAGGCGATACAGGGACAAGACGGTGGAAAGGTGAGAAAAAAGAGACGGAGGAAACGCAGTAAAATGTCTGTTCATTTGAAAGTGAAAGTTCCAGTGCAACTGTAAGTTGACTCTATCTAAATTAAAAAGGTTTGATATAATCCCCAGCAGCAGGCAGGAAGATTCTGCCAGCTAAGTGGCTAATTTGCAGATTTGCAGATCCTTCATCCAGCACCAAGCAAACTGCCTGTAGCCATCTAGAGGTTTAGAACACTTGACAGTGAAAGTTACTTACTTAGGTAAAGTTAGAGACTGAAGGTTTCCTCTTTCCTCTGCAGATCTCAAACAGATAAAGTTGCTAGCAACAATAATCAGTGGACACGCTTCAAATATATCTAGCTTACATCTTAATCTTTAGTATCATTGAGTATCTGTTACAGAAATCTGTTCTCAAACTTTTTTCTAGATCTTACCACACCTCCTTTCCCTGGATTTTCCATAAACTAAATATCACACAAACAAAACTAAACAACAATATTTCTCTATTTTACCATTCTAGTTTTAAACATAATACTGCTTTTTAACATTTTTGTGTGTCTGTTTTTCTGTTCTGGTTTCAAAACAGAAAAAAACACAACAAACACTTACTTTAGTTTACATTGTCACAATACAAACCATACATCTAAATGTTCAGTGATGTAAACAACAAACACTGACTCTAACATTATATATATTCATCATCTATCTCACTTATCCTGTCGCAGGGGAACTACAGCCTTTCCCAGCCTCTCTTTTGGTAAATGGCTGGTCACCCATCTATCAGAGGGCTGACAGAGGGAGAAAAGCATTTCCATGTACACTCTATGGGCAACTTATAGTTATCAAATAATCAAACTGTACTTCTTTAATTAACTCCACACAGAAATATCCCAGCTGTCCAGCCAAGAGTTAAACTGTGGACCCTGTAGGTGTTAAGCCAGGCTTTGCAATTCTCTAATATGCTCAGATTTTCTTTAGGGATAAGGCTGTGAATAATATATTGCTAAAAATCTAATAAAAATGCTAATACAAAAATAATGTTCTAATAAATAATGTATTCCCCTGTCTGATGTTGGTAAAAAAAAAAAAAATTAAACAAACCCTTAAGCTGTGCTTGATAATATTTCTCCATTATGAAAAATACTTTTAGTGTATCTTGGAAATACCTACAAAGTCTAATAACAGCAATTATTGTCACAGTTTCTGGGAAGTAGTTTGTGTAAAGCAGAGGTGCACATATGTGGGAAACCAGTTGTGTTTACAAAAGCTTTTTTTAGAGAGGACATTGCTGATGCTTTTATTGTACAAACTGAAAACATAAAGAAGCGATTGTTTACAACACGTGTGCAGTGGACTCTGTCTTTCAGGAATTTTGAAGAACATCACAAACATAACTCTAAGGAAATGTTTCTAAATAAAAACTTCCCATATTTATTGTAATTGAGAACCATGACACACAAAAATAGTCAGGGGGAGAAGTTTACCAATTTGTTTCAAGCTCTCTGCTTAATGTTTTTTGTTCACATTTTTAAGAAGTCTTTAATTTTTTCAGCTCCATTTCAGAGAGAACAACATTCTGTTTAGCAGTACAGGTATAGATTAAACATTGTTTAAGGAAAACTTTTTTTTTAATTTTCCATTTTAGTTTTAATTTACACTGAAAATAACAAGTCACTCTTAACTATAGTGGAACAGACAAATATAAACTCATATTATTGATTCACTGGACTCTCCACTCTCACTCTCTCTCCACTTTCCACTCAGCCCAACTGGTCAAGGCAGATGTCCGCAAACCCTGAGCCTGGTTCTGCTGGAGGTTTCTTCTGTTAAAGGGAGTTTTTCCTCTCCACTGTTGCCTATGGCTTGCTCAAGGGGGATCTGTTGGGTTTTCTCTAAATGTTTGAATAGTCTTGACTTTATTATGTAAAGTGCCCTGAGATGACCTTGTTGTAAATTGGCGCTTTATAAATAAAGTTGAATTGAATTGGACATGAACTTATTCTAAAATATTGTACCAACTGAGAGGGACAAGCATAATCGATAGACCTTTTTCACAAAACCCAGAAGTAGTTGGCAGATGGTTGACCCTGTTTCTGCTCAGCGCTGTACAACACAGTGACACGGTAACAACGGATTTCAGGACTGTTTTCAGCTTCTCTGATGATGACAAATTTTCTGAATTCTGGTTTATTGTTGTGCAATAAACCAGAAGATGTGCAATACTCACCTGTTAGCCACCTGTTACCCACATTTCCCACTGTTAATATGTACATAGAGATTCTTTATCCTCAAATTTTAAATGCATTTTTTTTGCACAGTTAATAATGCTGTTTTGTTTTTATCAGGTTTAAAAATTAAAGTTTACATTGTTCTGTGCAGATTATTTGTTCTTTGTCTATGGCTGCTGAAACACAAGAATTTCCCCACTGTGGGATCAATAAAGTCTTATCTTATCTTATCTTATAGTTAGAAAAGATAAACATTCATAAAGCAGGACATTTAGCCAGGCTGCTGCATCTTTCTTATCTGCAGTTCTGTTGAACTGCATCAGTGGCAGCTTCCACATTTACACCGGACAAAGAGACGAAGAGGAGAGTAAATATGCAAGTGAACGTTTGGCTGTGAATGAAATGGTCTTCCCCTTGGGTAAGAAAGATTAACAGAAATGATGTAAAACGTGAGCTGTAATTTAATAAAAATGGCTGTTATGGCGGAATTTCATTTTCAGTCTGTTTTGTTGGCTCTAATGTAAAGCTAACACATTTAGCCTGCATGTTTAAGCTAGCAAGGCTTCACATACAAGCTTCACATTAAACTTTTGCTCATAACAGTAATTATGTGTTTATATGTAAGGTAGCACATGACCCAATTTTTAACTTTTCTTTAATTATAAAGAAAGTTGAATTGAATAGCTAGTGCGGTTTCCTTATTTGCTCTGGAAATTCCAAACAGATAGACTTGTTAGCACCAATAATCAGTGGATAAGCTTTAAATACAGTATATCTAGCCTACGTCTAATAAAGTTAAACTTTAGTATCACTGAGTATCTGTTACAGCACCAACATCGGTTTCCAACAAAAACTTTTTTTCAGATCTTCCCACTTACAAGGTACTTTATTGTGAAAGTGCTGCTGGCCTTACATGGACCACACCTCATCCTTCCCCCATCATTCCCTGGATTTTCCCTGAACTATATGTCGCTCAAACAAAACTAAACAAAAACTACGTAAAGCTGTTTTCTCATTTAGGTTTTAAACAGAATACTGCCGTTTAACATTTTTTGGTCTGTTTTTCTGTGCTGGTTTTAGAACAGAAAAAACACAATGCAAGACTTTAGTTTGCATTGTCGAAACACAAAGCACACAGTTGACATACTCTTACCATACAAAGCACAGGACAGTCACTGTGCCGCAAACTCCAGAAACACAAAAAGGAAAAGGAACATACAACTACATTTGATAACAAGGAGCATTTCTCGATACAAAGCTCACCATGTACGCACTTCTGAACTCACAGTACAGAGGATCACATTTAAACACAACTGTACAGTAAGTGATGTACAAATATTCTCAATATTCTCTCAGGTTCTTTATGGATGTTGTATAGTCACAAGATAGATAGGAAACACACTTTCAAAATAAAGGTCTTTTTTCTACAATTTTCAGGATCTTGGAGCTATTTTAACTCGGGTGAGGCAAGTCATTTAAGCTTTAATTTAGCTTATTTTAACTTTTTACAATCTTCGGTTTTTTTGTTTAGCTATTATTCAGCAGGTAAGCTTGGATTCAGCTTATTTTTTCCTTTTTTTATTTTTTTTACAAATTTTAGCTTTTCTACTGTTTAATACATTTCAACTATTTCAGCAAAAACAATTGAGCTTTTTTGAGCATTGCTTGGAAAAAGCCTTTCAGCTATGAAGTATGCACAATGTATTTTCTAGGAATGTTTTTTTATTGATAAGACTGTGAACAGTCTATTGCTGACAAATCGAACTAAAAAACTAAAATAAAAATAATGTTCTATGATATAACGTATTACCCTGTTTCACAAAGCCGAAATTGTTGTTTAAAAATAAATTAAACAAATCCTACAGCTGTGCTTGATGATATTTCTTCATTATGAAAAATATTAGCACATTTGGTGTATCTTAGAAATAACTACCAAGTTTAATAACAGCAATTACTGTCATGGTTTCTGGGAAGCAGTTCGTGTAAAGCAGACGTCTGCACACATGTAGGAACCAGTCGTGTTTACAAAGGCTTTTTTTAGAGAGGACATTGCTGATGCTTTTATTGTACAAACTGAAAACTCAAAGAAGCGATTGTTTACAACACGTGTGCAGTGGCCTCTGTCTTTCAGGAATTCTGCTGAACATCAAAAACATATCGCAAGGAAACGTTTCTAAATAAAAAACTCTTCCCATATTTATTGTAATTAAGTACCATGACACACAGAAATAGTGAGTTTACCAATTTGTTTCAAGCTTTCTGTTTGAAGTTTCTTTTTTATCGTCTCAACTCAGGTATCTGTAAATTGAACTCATTACATTATTTCACTATAATTCCATATTTCAATATATACTGTTATTGCATCTTGACCTACTGCTGCACTTTCTTCTCATTTGCCAGTCTAACTATGGTTGTTTTCTTGGCAGCTCTGCCCATGAGCCCTCTCTGATCTGGGTCTTCTCCTTTTGTTTTATTCAACAATGCAGTAAGGCCTCTGTTTTTCAAGGTGGGCGCTTGTAAGTACTTTTCTGTTCTTGCAGATGTCCACATTGGCCTTCCCCTGTGTCATCCGTCCTGATTGGATCCAGTTGCAGCATGTCTCCTAAGACTACAGTGTGCACCTTTCTAACAAAATCATTTTCTAACACAGATATAGATTAAATGGTTTCTAAGGAAAGCTGTTTTTATTATACCATTTCTAGTTCTAATTTACACTGACAATGACAGGTCACTCTAACTATAGAGGAGGATATATTACCATCTGTGCAAATATATATATTACCACTTCAGTGCAAAGCCTCATGAATACAAAAATAATCCTCACTGAGGCAAGAACTCTACAAATCTGACTGCCCAGGATTGATTGCAGACAGATGTGTTTGGATGTGTTTTACCCCTAGTTTCTAACCACTATAGACTAAAATGCACACAGCAACACATAAACACGCAACCAAGTGTGTGTATACAGAACATACACATGTGGGTTGGTGGATGCTCAAAGTAGAGAAAGGAATAGTCACGCCCACAATCCAAGAACAGGTAAAGCACCAAATACTGCAAGTATAAAACACAGAGGAGGCAACACACCCACTGCAGTGTTTTACTGTTACACCTGTAGCTTTTCTTTTTCAACGGCCAATAGCCAAAGAGATATAAGCTTCACAGAGATCTGCTGATTTTTCTGTCCAGACATGGACATGAATAAAAGGGAATATGTTGTGCAGAGAGAGATTCTGGATGATGTCCGTCTGGATGAAGTGGCAAAAAAGGGACATGGGTCATAAAACCAACCGTTGTAGAACAGGTGAAAGACTACTTCAGGTAAAAGGAGAGAAGAACTGTCAGAAATTAACCATTTGTATTTGGATGTTAATATATATCTGTGTGTTTGCTGTCAGAAGTAAAAAAATGATTAAATGAGGGTGAGTTCTTACAGTTGTAAAGTTTTATTTTGCTTTCACAACAAATAGTAACGTAAAGATTTTTCAAAACATTTTGCCTAGAATAATGATTTGATTGTGTTTTTTCACAGTGCAGCTAAGGTACCTTGTTAAAAATGAAATATCAAATATTTTTAATTTCACAAGTTTAACAGTTTTAACTAAATAATACTTTATTACCATCATCACTGAATTTTGCATTTTTAGTTTACTATGTGCAGTAGGTTCCAGGTTTCTACATGAGTATTACTACTGTTAAGTTGGTATAGAATCATCGTTTGGTGCATGTCTCGAAACTTAAGAGTAATATGACTTTTTGTTTGTACTCAAAGTAATAAAAATTTCCAAAACCTTTACATTTGACATACAATATTATACAATACAATAATATACAGTTAAACATCTTGAATGCAAAAGCGTGGACCTCAAGAGATTTTAGTATTATATAACTGAATGTTTTTTTTTCTTGCAGATGTTCAGTGTCCAGGCTGAAGCTCATACTGTTGTCATTCTTGCCTGTTCTGGAATGGCTCCCGTACTACCCCTTCAAAGAATACATCCTGGGTGACTTGATCTCTGGTGTCAGCATAGCTGTCCTGCATCTGCCAATGGGTGTGTATACACTTTACAGTATTCATAAACTTTTCACTTTGAAATTTAAGTTTATTATTTTGGCAAAAACAGTTTTTATATGCTTCCAGTCTGTATGTCAGTCTAACAAGCTGTATTGTTATATTTAATATACTGATGTAAAAGTGGTATCTGTTCTCTTATCTCATTTTTGACAAGCAAAAACCACCATTGTCCAAACCTGAAATAAATCCATAAAAACATTACACAAGCAAAATAAATTTTACCTATGGCTGCATTTGTTCTGGTTTAGTGATGGATGTTTTTTTCTTAATTTTTTTCTAGGTTTGGCATATGCTCCTCTGGCTGGCCTACGCCCTGTGTATGGTCTGTACACATCCTTCTACCCGGTGCTACTCTATGTTATCTTTGGCACTTGTAAACACCTCTCCGTAGGTATGAACATCCATATAGGAGGCTGTAATTAAAAATGAAACAAAGGGAAATGTGGCATTAATGTGAATAAATGAATCCTTGCTCAGGTCTGCATGTATGAATATGTGTGTTCACATGCTCGTGTTTTCTACCTCCAGGCACGTTTGCTGTGACCAGCGTGATGGTTGGGAAGTAGTACAAGTTATGGCACCGGACAGCAATTTCCTAGTAAATGGAACTAATGGGACAACTGTAAACATTGAGGCAAGGGACTTACAGAGAATAGACATAGCAATGGCCTTAACAATCATTATGGGAATTTACCAGGTTTGTTTCTGCATTTCACTTCTGAACAAATGGAACATTTGAAAACTATTTAAAGTCATATTCACTGTTTTCTCTTTTCAATCCTAAGATCCTGTTGGGTATGTTTAAGTTTGGTTTCATGGTGAACTATCTGTCTGAGCCGATGATTCGTGGCTACACAACAGCATCAGCCGTTCTAGTTTGCATCTCCCAGCTAAAGTCTATTTTTGGAGTTTCACCGGCCCTGTACAGTGGGATTCTCTCACCTGTTCGTGTGAGTATTTAAGGCATCACACAATTTACATACGGATACAGGAAAAAACAAATTGATAGACTTACAAAAGTTAGGTAAAACTGCTAAAACTGCAGTTACTTGTTTGCTTACTGTGCGTTTTAAGTCCCTGCACCTCTGTGTGTCTTTTTAGTAATTAGAGCTAATGACACCCAAATGCTGTGTAATATAAATGATTAAGCTGGGCTTGAGGGCATAACTCTTCCCACACATTACCCTACTATAATGAATAAGGTAATGAATACATTACATCTTTGAAACTGGATAAGTTAGTACTTATGAACTACCTACTGATTTAAATATCCCCAAATCTGTTTTTCAGAGTATCATGATTTTCTACTTGTCTGTATAGTCCTTGATTTATTCCCAAACCAGCCTGTGTTTGATAATTTATTAATTGTGAGAAAATAGAGTTTTATTTGTTACGTCTTCCTCTGGTGAGTGTGGGCTCTTGGCTGACATCCCCTCCTTTGCTCTTCATAAAATCCTCTATTGCCTTTATTGGTTTTTACTCATTCACACACTGAAGTCAGTAGTCTTTTGTGTTCTACATGATATATGTGTTAACATGATTTCAACCTCCACGTCTTTCCTTCACAGACCTTCATTAATGTTTGCCAACTGCTGCCCAAGACTAGGCCCGTGGAGGTGATCATCACTGCATTGTCGCTTCTTGTTCTCATGCCGGTCAAAGAAATGAATGCTTACTTCAAAAACAAGCTGACTGTGCCCATCCCTATAGAACTTGTAGTTGTAAGTTCCCTTTTTGATGTTTCTACTCTTTGTTTTTTATCTATTAGTCAGTTTGTATGCTGACCTTACTTTACCTTTCTGACTGACTGTTTTAAAAAATTACAAGGCCTAAGACATCGGGACAGAATCTGTCATTTAGCACATCTTGACTGGTTGGCTAAAATTAACTCAAGGAGGCCCAACTTGGCCAAAATGACATACTTTGTCTAAACAAAGTAACACAAATTATTTTCTTGTTAGTAAAACTTTTAAACAGTTGGTTTATTTATTTACTTATTGTATCATTTGAAATGCACACTTTTATGCCATACAATTCACTGACTAGACAAAAGAGGGAGCAACAGTGGGTATATACATGTATTATTACTGAATTGACGTGTTACTGGGCAAGTGGTTGATTTACCAGTCTTTTCCATTTCTTTAACCAGGTCATAATTGGAACAATAATTACTCACTTCAGTGGAATAATGACTAAATATGGTGTGAGTGTGGTTGGAGTGATTCCCAGTGGGTAAGTTTATTTTTCATCTCTCTGTGTGATTGCTTTTAGTTCCAAAAAGTTGGTGTCTCTAAACTGTTACAATATTTGTGTTTTCCAGCTGCCGCATGTGTGAAATGTATAAAATACATTTCTTCAAAAATATAATATAGACTGTAGCCTGTGAGTTCCGAACCACAAGCCATCCAAATGTTACACGTGTTTCCAAAGTCCACTGAAGCAAATTTGAAAATTTGGGTTATACTAAAATTATATTTGATTTAATTTGAAGCTGTGGGACTTATCTCACATTAAACCATTTACTCAGTTTGTGTTAATGTCAAGAGCTTTACCAACTTTAGATTTTAATTGTGTACTAGTTTAATACCATGAACAACATGTAGAACGTCCTGTATCTGTGCCTGAACTGTTTATGTTTTCTTCCCCCTCCAGGTTTCAGGCCCCTTATGCACCAAATTCTAATTTGTATGGACAGGTGGCAGGTAGTGCTATTGCTATTGCAATAGTGAGTTATACCATCAATATTTCCCTGGGCAAAACATTTTCTCGAAAATATGGCTACAAGGTGGATAACAACCAGGTGAGGTGTGAACACACACAGTGATACAAATATTGTGAATTGCTGCAAACAGAGAAAAGTTAAACTTTGGCCTAACATTGGATTATTACTGTTAACAGAGTCATAAATAACTTCAGAAATCTATATTCTTTACATGTTTGTCTTTAAAGCACTGTTTATTAAAAATAAATTAAATGTGTTATTTATTTATTGTTAAGACTTTTGAAGATTTCTGAATTAACCCCTATTAAAGACAGAAATTTACTTCTTAAGAAATTTATTGAACATCAATTTAAGTCAATAATTGGATATGGTGGCACAGCGCTCAGTGTGGCATGGTCATAGTTTTAGTAAACTGTCTTTTCTGTTTTGTTTTTTATTTTCAGGAGCTGCTTGCGATTGGCATTGGTAACGTATTTGGAGGCTTTTTCCAGTGTTACGCTGTAACTGCTGCCCTGTCTCGCAGCCTTGTCCAGGAAACCACAGGGGGCAAGACACAAGTAAACAAACACAAATACATTTTGCACAAACATCAAAGATACCTCTGATTAAATCTAATTCTTATAATAAACTTCAGACAGACTTTTATTTTACAACAAATACATGTGTTTGTTTTATCAGGTTGCTGGAATTATTTCATCTATCCTTATGCTGATTGCGATTTTGAAAATAGGTTCTCTCTTTCAAAACCTCCCTAAGGTTCGTCTCTTTTTTCTGACGATTATTATTTATACTGTTATCCAATAAGACTTTGGGTCTAACATGGATATATGTCTGTGTGTTTCCCCAGGCTGTCTTAGCTGCAGTTGTTCTTGTGAACTTGAAAGGAATGTTTGTGCAGTTGGTTGACATTCCTTTTCTGTGGAGAACCAACAAGGTTGATTTGGTGAGGCAAAAATTCTTTATTAGTCATTCTGCTCAGTGAAATCATTTCATGTCACTGTTAGTGACTGACTGTCAGTGGTTTTACTGCCCTCTAGATGGTGTGGATGGTCACATTCATAGGTGCCATCGTGCTTAACCTGGATGTGGGTCTGGCTCTTGCTGTTGGCTTTGCCATACTTACTGTCATCTTCAGAACACAACTGTAACTACACGCCACTAATTATTGATATAATGCAAATATATTTAGAGATTCTCATGAGATTTTCACACAGTTGTAAGGTTGTTCTTGTTGTATGTAATGTATAATTTTATCATTTTTATACCTTTCAGACCGCACTACTCTCTTTTGGGCCTTGTGCCAGGCACCGACTTGTATCTGGACACAGAGACCTACAAGGAGGTGAGAATATTTCAATAAAACCAGCTGCAGTAATATAGAGAATTGATCCATTGCACTTTGGGTTTTGACTTAAGTGATTCTATAGCAACACCATTCCTGTCTGTCCCATTACTTATCACCTATAGTTATAATTCTTTCAAACTAAGATAGTGACCATGGCCAACAATTACAAACTATACCCAGAGGAGGGAGACAAACAAGAAGTCCATAGTGAGTTTCTGAACTCTTCTCCTTCATGTGTCCCTGCAGGCTAAGGAGATTCCTGGAATCAAGATCTTCCGCTCATCCACAACTGTCTATTATACAAATGCTGAGAAGTACTTGGATGCCCTGCAAGAGAAGGTGTTGTATTTGTGTGCAGGCCTGATTACATTGTCTTAATCCCTGTCCTCCATGTCCAGAACTGTCCTGCTTTCGCTATCTCCCTTACTCATGTCACTTTGTCTTCTCCCTGCTATTGTGATATTCTCCATTTTGTACAGAGTGGAATTGACATCAGGACACTGCTGTCAGCAAAGAGAAAACAAGAAGCAGATCTGAAGCGTCAACAAGACAAAGAGAAAAAGAAAGCCGAAAAGGAGGCAAAGAAACAAGTACTGTATCTTAAATGACTCATTTACAGATAACAGTAATGAATTTGAAGTAGTAACTCAGTGCTAATACTAATCATGACTGTTTTAACTTATTTTCAGAAGAAACTGGGTGGACATCTTCCCAGTGGCCCATTCTCTCTAAAGGAGACCAACGATGAGTATTATGAAAGACTGAGGAGAGAGAGTCAAGGAACTATTTCACAGATTTCCTTGACAGACACCTCTCCCCACAACAATGGTAAAGGTCAAGTGAACTGGGCTTACCAACATGACCCAAACATCTTCGACTCAGTTCCAGACAAGGTTCACCAAGACTCTGATAGCATCACACAGGTATCGCCCATGGAAGACGGCAAAGGAGGAACACACAGCATCATCCTGGATGTTTCAACACTCAGCTTTGTGGACACGGTCACGCTGAGTACCTTCAAAAATGTATGAGTCAATTTAAATATAATGATCTAACATTTTTTAACTAGACATAAGTGACCACAAAGATTATGTATGTTGATCTACACATTTTTTCACTAAAGAAAATGGAAACAAAATGTGATCTGTCTTTGTCTTACAGATCTTCTCTGAATTTGGGCAAGTGGATTTTGATGTCTATTTAGCAGGTTGCCAAGGTGAGTGGGACACCAAAGAAACAAAGACACTGATGGAGGCACTGATGTTGTAGATTACAAATGACTTGATGTCTGAGACTCAGTGGCATCACATTGTTCCCTTTCTGATACGTCAATTAAAGATTAATATTTATTTCTACTATCCTAAATTTCTTTCCTTCATTTTTTTTCTAGCCTGTGTTGTGAAGCAGCTGGAAACTGCAGGCTTTTTCTCAGAAGCTATTCCAAAAACCAAGGTGTTTGTCACAGTTCATGATGCAGTGATTTTTATTCTCAAGAAACGGAGCCAGACAGACCTCATACTTGTGAGTTCATTACTATGAATATTCATTAAACTCCTAAGATCACTTATCTTTGTCACTTGTTATTTCTGTATAGACTCAGTCCAAAAATTTTTTTCTTAGGATACTTCTGGCAACACTAAGATGTAACAGGCAGAGTCCGACTGTTCCAACTCTTCCTGTCCTCCCCCTGCTCACCGCTAAGGCTATGTGGCTTCAGTCCCCCACCCTACCACCATCATTCTACATATTTAAACAAATTACATTTCTAATCAAAACACAAGGACTGACAACCACAAATAATCTGGGATTCTTAAATGATTGGTAATTGCTTATGTAAACAATTTCAGGCCTAAGCAACACTTATCTTCATAGAGTACTTCTTTTTCACACTTATAGTTTTTCAGCTGTATAAAAATGTAATATATTTAATGTGATTTACCCAGAATAATTTCTGTACATATCTCCGGGATATTTTATGAATAAAGAAAGAAAATAAAAATTGATCAAACAAACATACTTGTGTCGTTATCTGTTCTTTGCTGTCCTTGCCTTTTCCCCCAATGAAAATTCACCTCCTGTTTATTGCACTGTCCAATGTGTCTGTACGTCTCTAAGGATGCAAATACAGATTATCATCCTCTCCTTATATTAACACTGATTCACAGACCCTGTAGTATAATGGAAAGTACTTCTCTGTAGTACACAACACAAATTATATGTGTTGTGTACTACAGTACACAACACATATGTGTTATAATGTATTGCTCTTCTTTTTTATCTTTTCACAAATCTAAGTTAATTTTTAAGTGAACATGGTTGACAAAAACAATAACAAAAAGCAAAGGAATAGTTTGGCCAGTCTTACGCATCATCACCATAAACTGCATTTAAATTGCTGGAAACTTCCGATGACAAGGAACTGAGGCAGCCAGTGTATTTGTTTCAAATCAGAGAAAATAAAACTGTTGCACTGACACTCAAAACGTGAGATGTTTTCATTATATTTAACGCAAGAACTTGAAAAAGTAAGTTTTTTTTTTCAAAATAGGAAATCATTAAAAAAATCAGGCCAACAAGCAGAATCAATGTCACTGCTATATGACAACCAGTCATTAGTTACGTTTAAGTTAAGACACCACTGCCATTGCACAAACGTCTTTTTACAGACACATAGAAATATACTGATACAAAGACACACTTATTCGTATATGGTAAATAAGGTACTTCTTGTTCGAGTAAAACCTTATTATTTCAATCCTCCAATTCAACACTCACTGGCCACTTTATTGGGTACTTTTTACATTTGATCTCTAATGCAATCAAATGCATTAGATCTGCCTTGAACTGTACTCTTACGAGGCTGTAATTTTTTAAAAGTTTTAAACTGTGAGAAAGAAATTGTTTTACAATTTTCTAAAAAGACCACTTATGGCTTTCCCAGATCTTTTGTAAATCTTATTTCAGCACTCGGTATTTGTCAAGCTTCCCACGTTTCTTGTACCTGATGTTCCTGTCACCTGGCATCGCCTCGCTGTGGCCTCCTTCTTCTGTTTGTCCTCCACAGGGTTCATACGGGCTCTTGAAAATCTTGAAAATGTTTGAAGTTTAATGTTTTGTATTTAAGGTCTGAAATGTGCTTAAATTTGGTAATAAAGTGCTTTAAAATGCTTGAAAGAGTAACAGTATATCTTTGACAATAAATAGCAGTGTGACTGAGTAGATAGTCCACTGTTAGTTAGGTGGATAGCAGAGAATTAAACTAGTCTAAAAGTAAAACGGCTACACGTGATTGGTCAGTCTGTTTTCACGTGTGACCCTGACACGCCCCCACGAAACATAACTGCACACAAACATGCCAAATTCACGCACAGCTTTCTGTAGAAAACAAATACGGCTTTCAACCACAGGAGGCTGTGAGCTTTCACGTCACATGAAAGGTGCGTTAGCATTAGATCAACACAGCGGTGATCAAAGAGTTTGTTGGGATCCTAGGGAAAAAAGGATATTTTAAATTCATAATTTTCAATATCAAACATTTTCAGTTTCATAACTTACCATTGATAGCTTGACAGTTAGCTTAGTCAGACACAGCTTGTTTACTACATAAAAAGTATTGTCCAAGTTAGCTGATTACTGGCAGCCTGCTAGCTAAGCTAACAAGTTGACATCTGGTGACTCCAGCTAAGCTGGACACATTAGCTTGCTATGCTAACTTATTTAGCCAAGTTAAATCACGTTAAAAGTATAAGTTAAACAAAAGCAACAATGTGATACCAGAGGTAGTTCTGGTATTCAGCTAAACTAGCAGTATTAAGCTGACAATATTTATTATTATATTTAATCGTTGGCATCTGTTCCACTTAGCACTTCTTTGCCTTTTTTCTCTTCTTCTTCTTCTTCATCAGCTTCTGTTGTTACACCTGTTTTTCCACACTGAATGACTTGGGCCCTTCTTAGGGGGGTCTGCGAGTCCTGAGTCGTCTGAACTGACCAAGGCTATAGCAAAATGAGAAAAAAAAGATTTCACATGGTTGGCAGTCGCCTTTTTTTCATGTTTTAATTTGTTTTCTCGTTCATTTTAAACAGCATGGCCAAAACATTAGAACCATGTGTCATGGAACAAATATACTGACAACTACTGGTCCCAGACACCTCGAGTGTAGTCAGTAAAGAAGCGTGCATCCAGGATGTCTTTTAAGGGTTTTATTATCTTGCAAGAGAGAAGTTCACAGACAGAGTTTTGTGCTCTGTCTTGTGCCGTTCTAAAAAACTGATACATCACACAAATACTTTATACCCCTCTGCTGCTGGGCAGAACATTCCCACCATCAGGCTCCCAACACTCCTACATGTCTCCAGGTGGCTACAGTTTACTGAAGATAGCAGACAACCTTGGAACGGTTACACAGAAAAACTTCCCGAGATGAAAACATGCTCATGAAACAATGGATGCTATTTTTCAACATTCTTCATAAGAACACTTAATATCATTTGACCTTACAGCTAAGCAAAACATAGTTTATTAAAATTTAATCACTTTTGGATTTTTCCATCACAATTTCCTCCTTTTGATTACATTTAAATCACAAGACATACAACTGTGGTCATCAAATGTATAAACTTACAGAGACTTAATATGCATCGTCATAATGTTGTATTAGAAATTTAGGCATCGCTTTTTTTGCGTGACATAAATATCACTGAGTTATGGAGCTAAGCATAGATTAAGCTATAGCTTAAATATTAAAATCACACCTACACATAGGTATCTTTATCACTAGACTCTGTGTAGAGATCATCATCAGCATGTAAAAGATTTTTTTGTGCCTTTCTCATCCATGAGTGTCATCTGATGAGTCAGAGCATTCTCTGCTGTTCGCATAGTTAGACCTCTTACACATGGAATAAGACAACATCCATAAAATGCTAAAACTGTAAGCACAACAAGTGTAGAAGTAGGTGATTTTTTTCATCACACCATGTCTTAATACAGTATAACGCACACCAGTACGGCTCCACCACCAGCTATCACCTCAATAATAAACTTATTGTAGAATTATCAGCTTTATGACATTTTCAACAAAAAATATGTTTTTTGCTTGAACTCTTGTTCCAGTAGCCCACTCCTCAACATATTCCCTTTGGCTCCTCCACATTTGAAACTCTCATTAGTTATGAGGTTAGCGGGCAGCATTAGGGGCTTTGCCTAAGGATGTCGGTGATACCGTGATCAGGACTGTAACTCCTGCTGACCTCCCTTAACAAAGTCTGTGGTGTCACATATGTTGTGGGACAATGTGATGTGTGTGTGTGTGTGTGTTTGTGTGTGTGTGTGTGTGTACCTTTGCAAAAAAAGGCAATGCCACTGTGTGATTTTCTGTGCAGATTTGTCTGGAAATGTGATCTGATATAAACAAAAGTAACAAATCTAAAACAAAAACAATATTTCTATGATGATAGAGCAGATATAGTCAAAATCTAACCTCAACTATTAAACATACACTGGAGTCAGGTAATCAATGTAGAGCTGCTTTGACTTATAAAAATGCTGTGTGCAATGTACAAGCAGCATAAGCTGATTTTTTGTCATTTCATGCAGTAAAACAGAAGGACATAACTAACTTCAATAGTGCACTGTACTTCAATAGTGCACTGGTTTCTAATACAATGTAAATCTAATTGTTTTTAAGTACATAATTTAATAAACATTTTTATCAATTTTACTAGGGGAAATTAAACAAAGTACATATACATATGTACAAACTCTGTATATTTATATACAGACAAACAGAGTATCAAAAAGAAGTTACCGTAAAATTAAAAAAATGGTTTTCAGGCAGTGACCATGCATCTGCAGCTAGAAAGAGCCTGCAGCAAAATAAATACTTATTCAACTCTGCAGAAAACTGTCAACTTGTCAGTAACCTAAAAGTGTTTTACTGTGGGGTTGACCAGCCTCTCATCATCAGTAAAAAATACAGTAATTAAAACAAAAACTACCAAGAACAACATGTTAAATGTAAAACATTAATTATATCACATGGATGCAAAGAACCTATGGTCCAGTGTGTGTCCTGCCAAGTAAGACTCATTGATCTGCTCTGTGGAGGAGGCAAAACCTGTGAAAACAGTGAACAAACACAATTTCTGTATCAGCAGGAGCACGACTTTCTTCGCAGTGGTCTGCATTTGTTTGTTCTTCTTATGCTTACTTGTTTCAAGCTTGTATCATTTGTATATGCCCATAGCACACAATGTTCTAAGAAGCTAAAACCATTATTTAAACCCTATTTAACATTACACATATTAATATGAACAATTTTGTAAACAGACTTGGAGGAAAAATTAATTTCAGATGATAAAACCTTAACAAAGATCTGATTTCCTTTGAATGAGGATACAAACAGACAAATTGAGATAAGATCTGAGTGAAAACATGATTACTTTATTGTCCTGAATGATGAAAGGTTGGCAGCTATAAAGATAAGCTATTTGAGCATTTCCTGGGGCATGCATATGGACCTAATAATAAACTGTTTTCCACTCAGAGATACTATTGAAGAATAAAAACAACACAACTGCTTTTCATCATTAGCATAATAATTACCTCCAAGTTTTTGCATTTACATATTTGCAGTGTTTGAGTGTGTGTCTCTCTGTCAGGTTTTACAAGTTCTTACAGTTTAAAATGTTTACCAAAGTTCAGGTTTCCAACTATAGTTTTCAAAAAGTGATTCGCTATAGGCCAACAGGCATACACACACTCATTAACACACATTACCCAAGGTGTGTGTATGCAGAACAGACACATGTGGGTTACTGGTTGTTTGAAGTGCAAGAAAGGAAAAGTCACACCCACAGTCCGAAATCAGCTAAAGCACCAAATACTGTTCAAAGGTTGAAAACACTGAGGAGGCTTCACTCCCAAAGTGTTTGGGGTTTATTGTAACGTCTGTCTTTTTTTCAACTAAGACAACGGTTATGCAGAGAAGAACAGCTTAAAGGGACACGAGCTCAGCTGAATTTTCCAGCCAGACATGGATAAGAGGGACTATTTTGTGCAGAGAGGAGATTCTGGATGAGGCACGTCTGGATGAAGTGGCACAAAGAAGGACAACGATCCCTAAAGCAACCACTTGTGAACGAGTGAAAGAGTCTTTCAGGTAAAGGAGACTTAAGGATGATGAAAGCTGACATACGCAATGACAAAAATTAACAGAAATTAGACATTTGGGGTTGGATGTGGATGCATTTCTGTGCACTTCTAATAGTGTCTGTTCATGTGCCTCTGTCTGCTGATACAAGTGATTCATGAATGAGCAAATGAGACAGTGAGGAATGAGGGTAGATTTGTATTAATTAGACATGTAAACTCTTCAAGTACTTTTGTCACAGCAGGGTAAAAATATGCATGTTTGTTTCCTTGTGATAAAAACAAAGACACTTGTGAACTTTAACATCTGCTATAATTTTTATCAGCTGGACCTGTGACAATAACGACACACTGGAGAACAAAGTTTTTTCCCAGAAGAAACACAGAAAAGTGTTAGTGATACCAGACTTATTAATACATTAACTAATCATAATAATGCAGGGTCTATTTAAAATATCATATATATTTATTTCAATGAATGCTGTGAAGTGGTTCTAATATTTGAGTACTTCAGCTGAAGGTGAGAAAACGTTGCTCCTGATGTAACAAGTTGCTAAATCTGGGCTTAAAAATAGTAATGTGTATGTTTTACCGCCACAACTCCAGCTGTTACAAACTACCGCAGATGTTTAATATTCTTAAGTCTCATTTAGTTTTTATCACAAATAATCAAAAGCTGCTAAGAAACACGGTGTGTGTTTTGGATAAGTTTAGTTAGATCTTTTGTCACTGTGCAACTATTGTCAATTTTAAAATATGACACTGTTAGATAAAGGATTTCAGGGTTCACTGTTGAACAAAAGTGAGTAGATTTGCTTCTTTAATGAAAAGTGTAAGTCAGTGAAGACACACCGTCTTTAGTTCAACACCAAGCAATTAAATTGAATGTTAAAGTCTGTGCTTCCATTATTTCAGTGTCACAAAGATATAAGCGGTATGAATGGTTTTTTTTTTTTGTTGGGGACGTCTGCTGCAGGTGTTCAGTGTTTAAGCTGAAGCTCATACTGCTGAGGTGGGTGCCTGTTGTGGACTGGTTGCCTCACTACCCCATCAAAGAAAATATCTTGGGGGATGTCATCTCTGGCTGCAGTGTGGCTGTCATGCATCTGCCACAAGGTTTGTTTGTGTGAATGTGCACCAACTTTTTAAACCTCCAAAATTCCTAATGTCTTAACCTTGCCTATTCTGGATTAGAGACGGACTTCCTCTGAATCTTTTTCTAGGCATGGCGTATGCTACTCTGGCTGGCTTACGTCCGGTCTTTGGTCTATACTCATCTTTCTACCCGGCGTTGATCTACTTCTTCTTTGGCACTTCCAGGCACATCTCCATAGGTGAGCGAGGAGATGAGCGTTTGGGATTTAACAGGGATTAAAAACTATGATGAAAGTGACAGTGACATGAATAAACCTGCATATATCCAGGTACATTTGCTGTGGTCAGCATCATGGTTGGGAGTGTGGTGGAGAGGCTGGCACCAGACAGCAACATTACAGTAAATGGGACTAATGGGACTGACGTGAACCCTGATGCGCTTGATGCCTACAGAGTACAAATAGCAAGCTCCTTTGCAGTCTTAACAGGAATCTTTCAGGTCTGTGTTTCTGTTTTAGTCAATCAAATAAAAATAAAAAAATTCTGACTTTATCAATGTACTTTGGTTCAACACGTTTCTCTCTTTTCCTTCCCAAGTTCCTGTTGGGTGTGGTGAGGTTTGGTGTCATGGTGACCTACTTGTCTGAGCCTCTGATTCGTGCTTACACCACAGGATCAGCATTTCTAGTATGTGCCTCCCAGCTAAAGTACGTTTTTGGAGTTGAACCATCTCGATTCAGTGGTCCTCTCTCTGTCGTATATGTGAGTATATCCTACATTACATAATTTACATACTGCAGATTACAGCAGCTGGGCAGACTTACAGAATGCTTCACAGTAACTCTCTTTCAAGGCCACATCTGTAACCAGGTCTCCCAGCACATGCATTCATTCAGTGAGTCAGTATCTAAAATCTATACATGGCCTGTTGCACCTTTGCTTTGAGTTGACTGTAGCCCTACAAATGAACTGCACTTAGCAGAGACGCATTATTTTTGACATGTGGGATTATACAAGCCACGATGGGATGCGTATCAAAATATCATTGCTTGTTAAACAGACTTAGTGTGAAAATATTCTGAGAAACATATTCTGGTTGGCCTTGGCCTAAAAGTGTTATGAATCTAATTTGTGTCCATCTGTTAAAAATGATTCTACAGCAAACAGCTTGTTTTCTTAGTTTGTTTCTTAGAAAACAGACTGGAATCAGGGGGAAACAGTTTAGGGTTAGGATTAGGGTTTAAACACACCTCTGTTGCTCTCAGATGTTCAGCTGTATGTTGTTTACTTAGGTTTAACAGCCCAACACACCAACATTTGTGCAGTTTGCTTTGGTTGATGTTACATGGGGAGATTTGTTTTGCACCAAAATCTATGAAAAAACAGGTAGAACAGACTGTACCTGACAGGGTGGTGCAGATTTTAGTCAAGAGGTGCATTTACACCAACACGGTGGCAAGAAGAGGTCAGAGTTACCTGAGTACAGCAGGGCTTTTATGTCAAGTTATGTTTGTTTGCTCATTCCGTCTTTAAACTAATTGACATTCCACATTGTTACAATAAGTTTCATTATTTTGGCTTTTGGGCAGACTGCCCAACACACACAGATAACGGTGTAAGGCACAAGTTTGGCGATTTTGAGCAATGATATGCGGACATGTGAACAGGAACAACCATGTGAAAAGATGAAAACATTGCTTTAAGATACAGTCAGCATTTTAAAATGCTTTTTCAACGTAACACAAAGAAGCCAACAAAGCTGAAGCTGAGGATGAAAAATTGATACGACCAACTCTGTATAATCAAGTAATGTGATAAACATAATATTCAATGATTGTCTAAGGCAAACACTTTACCAGACATAGCCGAAACAGCCTCTGCAAGTTATATCAGTGAGTTGAATCAAGAGACATGAAAGAACCAAAGAACATTATGACTCAATTCTGTATGGGATGATTGTGTGAGGTGTGTCCAATTTTGTCCATTACTTCTGCATTATAAAACCCGTAACCTCCATTTTGTTTCCATTCTACATGACATGTGCATTAAGTTGAATTTCCCGCTTTCTCCGTTTGTTCCTGTCGTCTGTCCTCACAGACTTTGGTGGATGTTTGCCGACTGCTGCCTGAGACCAGACCAGCAGAGGTTGTAGTCAGCGTGGTGGCTCTCACTGTCCTCATTGTCTTCAAAGAAATTAATGCCCACTACAGAGAGAAGCTGCCTCTGCCCATCCCCGTAGAACTCATACTTGTGAGTCATTTCTTTTTCTCTCAGACAGCTGGTTTGTTCATTTACTGGTCCACCAGGGGGCAGCTTCACCACTGTCATCCGGCTGCACAGCTGGGCCTGCTTGAAAAGAAGAGGGTGTTGTGCGTGTGTGTTCAGGGTAATAATTTATCCCACATACTAAATTAATTCTTTTTCGTTTGCTTGCTTTTGTCACCAGATTATAGTAGCAACAATCGTCTCCCACTTTGGCAGCCTTAAAAGTAAATACGCCATTGATGTGGTTGGAGAGATTCCCAGTGGGTACGTTTCTATCTGTGTGTATGTGTGTGTGTGTTCCTTGAAATGCTGTTGTGGTGGAATCTGAAGGAACCTGAACCGTTCATCTTCTCTCCTGCTCCAGGCTCAGGGCCCCTTTTGCTCCAGATGTCACTTTGTTCACACAGATGGTAGGTGATGCTTTCGCTGTGGCTGTAGTGAGCTACACCATCAGCATCTCCCTGGCCAAAACATTTGCCCTCAAACATGGCTACAAGGTGGATAGTAACCAGGTGAGATATAGACACACACACTCAGACATAGCTGTGGACTGTGAACTGACTCATTTCCAACACAGAGTCGACTTTGACCTAATATCTCTGATCGCTCACTCACAGTTGGTCACGAGGTTGGATTAAGCCACTGCCCAAACAAGAACCATGATTAACCGTAAACCTGCAGTGTGTATGTACAGTGTATAACTGTTTCTGACACATGGATTGGATTTTTAAACCTTATTAAATTTTAGTAAAATTGTCTGAAATATTATCTGAAAATAGTGCTGTGCATTTACCGAAATACTATAGTTACCTGCAGATTTGAGGTATTTGTACTTTACTTGCTTCATTTTTTATTAGTTTATACTTTTTTTATACTGTGCTAGTGCAGCACAGTGCCCTGCTGAGTCACAGCTAGAAAGTTCCTGGTTTGAATCCGATAGCTGGAGTCTCTCTGTGAGACGTTTGCATGTTCTCCTGGTGCTTGTTTGACTTTCCTCTGGGTTCTCTGGTTTCCTCCCACAGTCCAGGGAAATGCAAGTTTGGTTAATTGCTGACTCTAAATTGCCTGTAGGTGTGACTGTGGCTGTGAGTGGGTGTCAGTCTGTGTATGTCTCGCTGTATTGGCCCTGAGATAGACTGGCAACCTGTCTTGGGTTTACATGGCCTCTCGCCCAGTGACAGCTGAGATAAGCTCCAGCCCCTCAGCAACCCTGAACACGCAGTTACAGATAAAGGATGGATTGATAGTTTATACTTCTACTTAAAGGTCGGAGGAAAATAATTACAAAAATGTATTTTTCTTATTGGCTTAAGTTTCAAATTAGATTTTTTTGCAAACAAAACATGAAAATCAAGTACAAATTAATTTGTTATATGTCAAACTATGACTACCACTACTGTATAGTCAAGCAGTATTGAATTAATTAAGTTGATAAAATCCAATGAATCAAAAGTTTTTTTTCTTTATAGTCCCCATTTGCCATTTCGAGTCGGCCATGCAGACACACAAGAGTAGATTTAATACCGTATATACTTTTATCTGTAGCACACAGGCTTATTCAACAATTCACGTGTGTGGAGCACGTGTCTGGGATTATTCTGCTCTGGAGAGAGATGAGCACAGAACACACACAAACTCTAAGTGCTGTTAAATCATAAATACCCAACAAGCTTTATGTAATTTCTTGGCACAGAATTCAATGTGGCAGTGATAGGTTGGCATGGGCATACACTTAATAACCAATACACCACAACATCCAAACATATGCTCTGATAATAATAGCACCAAATGTCACCATTATTATCAAAGACAATCTGATTGTTGGTCTATAAGTTTTTGTTTTAAACTGAGATGAGCCTCGTCTTGCTGTATCTGTTCTTCCAGGAGCTGGTTGCGCTCGGCCTTAGTAACACGTTTGGAGGTTTTTTTCAGTGTTACTCTGTAACTGCCTCCCTGTCTCGCACCCTTGTCCAGGAAACCACAGGGGGCAAGACACAAGTAAACAAACACACAGACATACATGTATTATATAAAGACATTTAAATGACAAATAATCCTTCTATTTCACTTAGAACTGTTTTTACACTGTGCATGTTGTTGTTGGTTGTCAGGTTGCTGGAGTTTTTTCATCCATCATTTTGCTGATCGTGATTTTGAAAATAGGTTCTCTCTTTGAAGACCTCCCAAAGGTAAGACTCTCTTTCTTGCAGCATATTTCTCTGATGATCATTATTTCTCCTGGCAGACAACTTAATGAGCAATAATACTGTGGTATAAGTACGTTTGTGTGTCTTTTCTCAGGCTATCTTAGCTGCAATAGTGATTGTGAACTTAAAAGGAATGTTTCTGCAGTTGGCTGACATTCCTGTTCTGTGGAGGACCAACAAGGTTGATCTTGTGCGTTGATATTTTTAGTCTTTCTGCTTAGTGACACGCTGGCTGAACCTTACATCTCCCCACTGACGGACTTTTCACTGTCTTCCAGCTGGTGTGGCTGGTAACATTCATATGTACCATCCTGCTCAACCTGGATGTGGGTCTGGCTGCTGCTGCGGGCTTTGCCATACTTACTGTCATTGTCAGAACACAACTGTAACTATACATAATTATGAGCATATGCAAACAGAGATTTTGACAAGACTTTTACAGAGCTGGCTGTTCTATGTTATTTTAATACCTTTCAGACCGCACTACTCTCTCTTGGGACGTGTGCCAGACACTGACTTGTATCTGGACATAGAGATCTACCAGGAGGTGAGAATCTTTGCAGCAACAAACTAATATTGCTCAGTACAATAGTTATTCACATGCAAATGGAACGTGAAATGAAATTCTCTGCATTACAATTCACCCAGTATTTGGCCCTAATGGCACCAACAATGTATTAGGGTTAAATTTGGGGTCCACTGGGTCACTGGGTTCAAAAGATTTACCCATGGGACTGTTTTAGGTAAAGTAACCCATCTTTGTGTAGATGCTATATTGATCGTATCAAAATTTAACCCAGGAATTTACAGCTAGTTGTTCAGAAAACAATATCCTTAAAACCTTGGACTATGAAATTTAAAATATAATGCCCTAACATTTGTCCTAATCCTACCATGAGTTTGACACTGATGATGTAAGTGAAACATCAGTACTGTTGTCCAACTACCACTACTATTTATCATAAAAACAAAGACAGACGACTCAAACTGGGTTCTAATAACTTTGTCTCACACTATTCTTATCTTTTATTTAAGTTTTATTGCCCACGAGGAGCAAAATAATAGAGGACACTTATTTACTTTTCACAGCAAATAAGCCAAAGAGGTGCCAGTATATAAATGAGACAAGTGAGGTTACAGGTAAACAGGAAGTGTGGAGGTGTGTAGCGAGTTATAAGTAGGTTATGTTCTGAAATGACAGCAGAGAGGGGGTGGAGGAAATTACCCAAAATCACCCAGTCATCTAGGTCTGGTGCTTGTGTCTGCATGATGTGGGAAAGACGTTGGCATCAGCTGAATGACGAATGTGAGACAGTGGGAGAAATCTGAAAAAAACAAAACACAAAAGCAAAAAAAACCACAAATACATTAAACACAATGGTGAGTATGTTTTTATCCTTAAATGTGGATGAACTAAACCCTTTAGAGGAATCAGATCAACTTTCATATAGTACATCAAGTGTTGGCAGAGCTGCATGTAGGCAAACTATACCTGGGGGATTTACACCGAGCAAACAAGAGCATGTGAGTTTCTGAACTCGTCTCCTTGATAATGTTTCCCTGCAGGCTAAAGAGATTCCTGGAATTAAAATCTTCCGTTCATCAACAACGATCTACTACACAAATGCTGAGATGTACTTGGAAGCCCTGCAAGAGAAGGTGTGTATTTACTGTATATAGGCGAGTATTTATATGCAGGCTTGCATTTGATAGGAGGAAGTAGTCCCTACCTGGCATGTCCAGCAGCCACAAATTCTTTCATCTTCCTCACTCAACGCAAGTTGTCGTCTCTCTCTATATAATGTGTATTTTCTACAGAGTGGAATTGACATCAGGAAGCTGCTGACGGCAAAAAGGAAACAAGAAACAGAGCTGAAGCGTATACAAAAGAAAGAGAGACAGAAAGCAAAAGAGGAGTCAAAGAAACTAGTACTGTATCCTACATGGCACCTGAAACCAGCCAGTTATACATTTTTGAGCAATATTACTGACAATATTTGTTATCGCTTTTTTAAAGTACCGGCAGAACCAAGTGGTTGGTTGCTACACACTAAAAGACGAAGGAAGGAATGTTTCAGAGTTTAACCAGAACTCTGAGAACCGCCTTGGTATAGGCCAAGTAAACTGGTCTTACCAACATGATGACAGCATCCACCAGGTATCGCCCCCAGTTGACGAGGAAAACGGAGGGACGCACAGCATCGTCTTGGACATTTCAACAGTCAGCTTCGTGGACACAGTCTCTGTGAAAACCTTAAAAAATGTATGTGTGTGAACATAATGATCTGACATTGTGTTAAGTGTCCATATGTGTCCAGGCAATAACACACACCCACATTCTGTCTTTTTCTCACAGATTTTCACCGAATTTGGAGAGGTTGGTTTGGACATCTATTTAGCTGGCTGCCAAGGTGAGTGAGACACGAGACAAAACAGAGGCAAAGTTAAGATTAGTTTAGATTATAAATGTCAAGGTCTCAGACTCAGTGGAGCCACATTGTTCTCTGTCTGACATGTCAGCGAAACATAAATATTTTTAATCATAAAATGCTTTCCATCTCATGATGCCTCTTTTGAAATGCGTGTTCTTGTGTGTGTCAAATATTAGTCTGTGTTGTGAAGCAGCTGGAAAGTGCAGGCTTCTTCTCAGGGTCCATCACGAAGAACAGGCTGTTTGTCACAATTCATGACGCAGTGCTTTATATTCTCCAGAAACGCAGACAGACAGTGAGTCCATTGCTTTGAATATTCTTTAAACTTCACTCTTGCACATGGTCCGAAACTGACTTGTGTTTCCTCTTCAGGATGTTTCCACCACAACCGAGATGTGACCAGCAGGGGTCAGACTGTTCCAGCTCTGTCCTCATCCTGCTCCTCCTCTTGGCTGCTGGTTGTTCCATTGCTCACCACTGGTCGTCCACCACCTTGACATGGCGGCTGGTTGCCACGGAAATACAGGGAACCGTTGCTGTGGCAACAGGCTTTTTATGATATCGCCTAATGAGATAGCCAGCAATACGTCACTGCAGCTCTGTGGCTCTGTAGTGTGTGAGACAGACAGACAGACAGACAGACAGAGAAGGGGCGGGGGTTGAGTGGGAGAATATAACATGGGACTAATAGGCGTCTGTATTTATAGCTTCTGTGAGAGATTTGAGGCGGTTAAAGGTTGACTGTATATGCAAGAGTGGTGATGATGAAGAAAGGTTATCATCTGATTTCTTGATTTAGTGCATTGGGTTTCCTGTTCTTTCGGGAAGGAAGATCAAATGTCTTCCACAGCCAATCAATAAAATGTAAATATTTGTCATTCACATGACAGAACACGTTCCTCTAAGTGATGCTCCTAATCTTTGCGTTACCATCTATTTTCTCCTCGCAAGAGTGAGTCGATTTGCAGATATGGTGTAATAGGTGTTACATTTGATAAGAGCAGCAGCTTTTAAACACAGCGTGGGTGTATTTATAGTCAGTCTTAACACATCTGATTTCTCTGACATCTTGAGCTCCTTTTTTTGGGATCCCGTCTCATTCTATGATCTGCTATTGTATCTATAACCATCAAAAGCTGAGCACTACATTATAATTTGTATATGCAGTATAAGCTATGCTTCACAAGTGTGGAAGTTTTTAAAAGTAACATTGTAGGTTTGATATCCATAAGAAATTAAAAATGAGATTCCCTAATATGACACATAGGGCGACCAACACACATAAAAACTTTGCCTACCAGCAGAAAACGCTGCATATGATGAATCATCTAACCACTCCCATGTGAACAATATCAGGTGCTAAATACTTGCTGCTGTTCACCGCTATGTTCACATGTGGATTACACTTCTAGTCTGACAGCAGTTTGAACTGTTAAATATTTGACCTAATACTTAACTATTCTTTTTATATTTATAAGGGTGCAACATATTTAATGTGACCGAACAAGAATGCTTTCTGTACAAATTTCTAGAATGTTTTATGAAGAAAATATTATTGAGACCGAAGGAGAGAAATAAGAGCCATGAAACACAGTGTATCCATCTTTATCTGGTCATTTATTGCTTCTTTCTTGCCATGATGTCTATCCTCTTCCCCCTCCCCACAACTCCATCTCCTGCTCTTTGCACAGTCTAAAGTTTCTGTCCTTATGCTGGAAATACTGATCATTCCGTCCAAATAGTGTTAACACTTATTCACAGACCCTACAATACAATGGATACTTAAGTTAGTTCACAACACACAGTTGGAAGTGGTGATGCATTGTATCTTTTTGATTATATTTTTACAAATGGAAGTAATTTTTTTACAGTTATTTAAGAGAATACAGTTGGCAGGAAACAATAGCCAGAGGCAATGTTACATGTAATATAAATCACTGCCATGGTCCAACACATACTCCTTCTTTCAGACACACACACACACCAGCACACATGTACAGACACACTGAGAAACGTACAAACGGCCATACATTCATCCCCCAAAACATGAGACCATGGCGTATCAGCAGCAGATATGGGGTCTTTAAAAGTTTCTGTAAGTTTGTGTTCAGTCAGAACGTAATGGCATGACACGCTGAGATGGATGAGGTTGTCGATACCCTGACAGGGAAGCGAGGGAAAGAAAAGATACTGCAACTACACTGGACACATCACACTCACAGAACGAGACGGAACAGGACAGCACAAAGGCAGGGAGCAGAAAGAAAGGGGAGAGTCAGCGAGGTAGAGTAAGAAAGCAGAGCAGAGGGAAGCCTGTGATGACTGTATGCATGTGGATGTATTTCAGTTCTCCCATCTAATCTTTGGTCCATTTGTCCAGGACTTTTCCACAGTTTTGAAACTGTGGGTAATTCTAACTAATCTGCACCAGACCACTGTGCTGTGCATGTGTCCGCTATAATTGTGTGTGTTTGTGTATTAATGTACTGATGTTTGGGGTGACCTAGCTCTGTGTTCTGTTAGGGATATCTCATCAGATCACACTTTCAAACAAAAGCGTACTCTTTGTTCCTGCAGGGGGCAGCAGTTTGGCCTCGCTCTCTGGGGCCAGGTATTCCAAGTGATGTCTGCCCCAAACTGGGGTGGTCAGGTGCTGCCACCGCTACACAGAAAAAAGACAAAAACATAAAGAGCTGGCTATTTGACAGATGCTGTGAAATTGGAGAAAAATCTGACAAGCAACTAACATACAATACGGGGAGGGCAGTATCCAAGGAGATACCTTCCTGTTGATTCATTGACAGTTACTAACAGAAACAGGAAGAATGAGTATGAACTTGCACATATGCACTCAGGCATACTGACCTCCCGCAAAGATCCTTTGCAACGCAGCAGTTTGTAGAGAACAGTTAGAGGGATACAGAGCATGGAGGACAAAGCCAATGCCCAGCCGAGTGCTTCACCCCATAAAGGGTATGTGTAGACTGTGTTGTAGGTAAGGGGCTTGTAGTTCACCACGTGGAACACAAATACTCCCTGCACACACAAAAAAATGTTAGCTTCATGCAAATGGTAGGTGAACCTTAAACTCAGAAACACAAACAAGAACACTAACCGCACAGACTAAAGGAGTGATGTAGGACCAGCACCACTTCATATACGGTAGAGGCTGATAGCCGATCATACGAGCCACGTCGTCCATGAAACGGTCTGCACCTACAGGCATGAAATGAAGCGGCTGTCACAATGTATTTAATTTGTGTTTTTAAAATACAATCAAACTATTCAGGAACTCTGTCTTTCACCTATTGTTTGACTCAAACCCTATTATTGATTGATGCGGGCAACCTATTTTAACAAGGTCCCACCCATCTAAGAACTGAGTGTAAAGACCAACACAAAGCAATATTAGACCAGGGAGTGCTGGGCAGAGCACACTGATTCTTATTCTCAAGCTAGCACTTGCTTAAGTTTCATACCTTTGTTATGTATATTAGAGAAGGGGTACAAGAGACTTCTATGTGGCATGATTCAAGTGATATAGATTCAGAGAGACATCCACTAACCACAACCTACTGGTGACTAGTTGGATGGTGTTTGATATCATTAGACAGTTTGTCCTGATCTAAAAGAAGATTAATCATTAGGTTGTAAATGAGGCTATAATCCCAAGTGTGCTGTATCTCTCACAAATCAAGCACTAACACCATCTGGCCCAGCTGCTTTTTCAGGTGTGTTTTATAATTGTGCAGTGCTGTCTCACCATAGACCCAGGCTATCACCGCACACTCCCAGAAGGCTTGCCACAGCAGAGTGATGCCACTGGCAGAATAGTAGTCAAACAGCTGGAAGACGTACATCCCTCCCTGAAAGAAACAGAGAGTGCAATAAGCAAGACCGTCCTTTTGAGACTTCATGTGTGACCCGTTTCCAGCCTTGTCTCTTGTTTAGTCTTTTGTCTCAGTCTGGTCCTGGCAAGGGTATCCTGGCCTCAATTAAACTTTAAATACACAATCCATGTATTTCAATGAGCTTTTGAGGGATGCTAGCAGTAAGAGACTCTGGCATTTCATAGTTTCTCAATGACACTGGTTTTGGGCTAGACACTTATGATGTATTCAGCCACATAATTCCAAAGGATGCAACCAAAATAGGTCTAAAATTCTGAGAAGTTCTCACTGTACCTCTGTCACCATTGACATGTCGATGAGGAAGCAAATGAAACAGCAGATGGCTGCTACCACCTCTCGCCGCAGGGAGCTCAGGACAGATTTAGGGGGTAGCATGTCCATGATTCCTGTTATCAAACCCTCTACCCCTACAAACTAAAAAAAGAGGGAAGAGACAGCAGAAAAAAAAAGTTCAAAAGTGCACAACACAAAGGGAGGTGTTACTTTGAAACATGATTCCGAGCCCGAGGACAAGCATGGACATTGTTCATACTGTAGATGTGTCCACTGTAATATGCAAAAATACTATACTTGGAATTACCATTAATTTGTTCACAGTGTCATCGAACAGTGTTGGATACATAAAAAGTTTGGGTTTTGTTTTACATCATGGTGGGCTGCTGGCTCAGGCACACCGCTACTTCAAAATATATCTAAAATTCACACTGCAGATTTACCTCAATGTGTAATTAAGGTTTTGCAGTTGCAGCATGTCAGCTCAACTCCCCTCGTAAGTATCCCAGCTAATGAATGTTTACATGTAGCTTTCCAAAAACATATTTGAAGCTCCTGAATGGGTGGAGAAGATAACAACTGTGGAGCCATTTTTACTGGATATGGCAGCATATGCATGGGAAATGTGGCTATTGGAAATGTGGCTTTCTCCATTTCCTCTCTTTTCCGTCTTCTCAGAGAAGACGGAGAAAAAAGGAAATGGAGAGAATGAGAAGTAAGAGTAAATGAATGGATGGGAGAGTAGACAGACACTCTCTGTGTGAATCAGACAGAAGCTCATTGAGAAATCCCTGGGCTGTAAAACAATGGATGTAGACTCTGGCTCAGACACACAACAAACAGGCTGCTAAGAAATGCAATGCTAAAACTGGACATGATATGGTCTAGACTGTGTGAGAGGACGTGAACGTGAGAGAAAGGAAGAAATGTACATTTATTGCTGTGCTTCTCTCCATTAAGTGAGCAAGTGCTACACAATCAAAAAAAGATTGTTCTCTAATGCTTATAAACTGGATTTTAAGAAACAAAACCACATGTGTTTTTCAGTATTACCTGGCTGTCCAGGCCCAGTATGAGCAACATAAAGAAGAAAAGGGCTGCCCAGAGTGGTGCCACAGGCATCAGAGTCACAGCTTTGGGGTAAGCTATAAAGGCCAGGCCTGGACCTGCAAAAGAGACAGAGTCAGAGGAATGAAATGTCAACACTCAGCTAAAGCTCGGTTTTAGGAGGCCAAACTGAGAGAAAGCTTTATCCTTACCACTCTCCGCTACCTTACTGATGTCCACACCTTGCTCTGCAGCCATGAAGCCCAGCACAGAGAACACCACAAAGCCTGCAAAGAAACTGGTTCCACTATTGATCAGGGCCAGGAGGAATGCATCCCTACAGAAAAGCACATAGGGAAAGAAGGAAAGAGAAGGGGGGAGCCGAAAAAAGAAATATTGTAAGAAAATGGCATATTGCAACATGCTGTGACTTGATGTTCATGTACTGTAAGATGCTCTAGACAAACACAGCAACAGAAGACACAGGGCAGATGCTAAGTACAGGATCAATAGCAATTTCTCTGAAAGCAGCAGTTGTCTTTGTTGTTGGCAGGTACAGACTGGAGAGCAATAAGCCAATGGGAAGTCTGTTTCAAGGTCTGAGAGCGAAGGGAAAATCCCTACTGACAAATGAATACACACACACCCATGGGTGACAAAATTAAAACCGCCAGGTGGATTTGACCAGGTGAATGTTCATCATTGCACAGTACAAACATGTCTAAAAAAAGTATATTTAAGATCTATAAATTTAAATTAAGTATGAACCTTCTGTGTATCCTGATACTCCAAAAATCTACCAGCCAAGAATTTGATATGAAGAATATATAAACTTGCCACATGATGGTTATTGTAATGCTGCTACAAACTAGTATTACAGTATAGCTGCACATGAGGATCATTATATACCAGCAAACAAACATGTTAGATAAAGGCAATTTTCTGACACTTACATCAACATTAGTGGGCCCTGTTATGGGTCAGCGTTTACTAGTGACTAAAATCTTGCTAGCATTAATAGTAATAAGCAATATTAGTATGTTAATATCCCTTGGATATTGTCATTTTCATGTGAACCCTACTAACACAGACAAATCTAAGGCACAGTGTCTGTTTCATCAAGATACTGTATTTAACTTTAAACCAAAATCTTGGGTTAAGGTTAAACAACTAGACACTGTGACTGTGACTGGCACTGTGATTCCTGAAGCTAGATACTAGCAAGTGTAAATGACCGAAAAGTCATTTACAGTTTTTTTATGCACATCCCTAGTACACTGTGCATGGGTGTGATAAACAGAGCTAAGCTATAATACCTCAAAATCTGGACTAATTTTTCAAATTCCAATTAAGGTCAAGGCAGGGACAATATCAAGACAGAGGGAAACTCATGAGGCGCCTCCTATTAGCAGTATTCAAAATATGCAGACAGTTGTGATAAGATTTTAAAAAATGAGAAGGTCTTATTATGTTTACATATCTATGACTGTTTAGGGTAAACACATGTAAGCTCATCAACCACCCTACAAAAACCAAATAATGAGGCCATCTGTTGCTAAAAACAGATATTATAACTAAGCTCTTTATGCCATTCTTCACTAATGGCCTGCTCCATGCTTCTGTAAGCTCTTTGTAACAGAGTAAAATAGAGCTTGTAGGGCTGGAGGGCACTGTTATGATTCGTCCTGGCAACCTATTTGCTTCTATTTTGATCATGGAGAGAGATACATTTGAAATGTGAGTAGTGTGCTAGAAGTCTTTGGCCCTTGGATCATAATTCCCATTCAGTGTATGCAACCAGCTGAATGCTTTATCCAGCAGGAAGAGAACAGCACACACCTTTGACACTACATTCACACAATATACTTAAGAGTGTGTATTTTTTAGGAGAAAAGAAATTGGTCTTTTGGTATGTCTTGTGATTGTTAATAAGTGACAATGTCACTGAGGTCACTGTCTTTTTGTCAATTATTTGTGTGTAGAAAAAGTCTTAATTCTAGTGGCAATATTATTTTAGCTGGTAAAGTATGTTTGATAGAACTCAAGTTTACATGCACCAGAGTCTGGAGTTGGTGTTTGTGTGGATGTTGGCCTCTTTCCACTGATAGTGGTGCTGGACTTTATGTTGTGTGTTTACTTACTGGTAACAGTTGTTATGGAAGCGGTTGTAACTGCCGAGCGCAGTCAGGGCACCTAATCCAATGGCATAGGAGAAGAAAATCTGTGTTCCGGCATCAATCCACACCTATTACAAACAGAAATGTCTGAAAAGGGCTGTGCGATATTATATTGTATGATGACAAAAAAAGATGCTCTTGATCTGTTATATTGTGTCACATATCCCACCATTTTTGGCAGAATGAGGCAGTTATTTTCAACACTGTGCACATGGAGCAGTGTAGCAATACACACACAAAAGTAAGTGAAGCTTACAAACAACACAGTAATGTGGAACAGGACTGTGCATGTACCAAACAGTATTTAGGCGATGCCATAGGTTTAGTAGTTTGTTATTGATGTGCAATATTTGCAAAGATGCACAATCGTTAATTGTACTTGTGATGAGCAAGTGAAGCGGTAGTAGAAACGTCCATTTTAATATGAAAATAGTGGTGCAGATGTTATCAAAACGTAGCACAAACTTTTAATAGCTTTACTTGGTTGCAGCACAGCTACAGCTGCTGAAAGGCTATTAGGAGCTACTGGCAACTTTAAGGTGGGTGAGGTTCTTATGTGCTACTTAATTGAAGTAATGTTTTGTTTAAATCACCTTACCTTAGATTTTATTACAACTTTAACTATTACAAATGTTGTTATTGCTTCTATTTCACAATATACCCTTAGTTCTTCAAGTGCCTCCATAAATGTAAATGAGTTTCAACTGGATTATGCAAATCTTTCTCCTAACTTGGAGAAAAAAAGTGTCAAAGCCTGGAGCCTCTTTGCTGCACCACACCTGTGCTAACATCAAACCAACGCCACTCTAGTACCAACCAACAAGCAAAAAATCATTACATGCAGTGTCAAACATATGGGTCATAATCTTTGGACGATGTAAAAAGTATGCTGTACACGTTGTGACAAGTTCAATTAAATATTTGTGCAAATGTTTTTAGTAAGTAGTAAGAAGTATATGACTGAAATACTAATAAAGTAAATCAAGCCTCCGCAAGTGGGTTATTTGACTGAATTTACAAACAATAATCTGAGGCCTCTCTTTGTGCTGATCACACTACAGTGATGCTTTCTAAATGCAAAACACAATTATCACAGTTAAGTTCACCTGCTATAACAACAGCAGTAACATCCAATTTCCTGGAGAGCTCATATAATTAAACTATGAAAATGTGCGATACTTATGGCAGATTTGGAATGTCTGTACAAATGCAGTTAATTAAAAACTGCTAGACAAACTGCAGGCCTATGCAAACATTATACCTGTGCTTCTCCAAGTTTGGACCAGTCTGGTTTCAAGTAGTAAACAATCCCATCTATAGCTCCAGGCAGAGTGACACCATGGGCCAGAAGAACGACCAGAACCACGTAAGGGAACAGAGCTGTGAAGTACACAACCTTCAAAAAGATGGAGAGAGTGAGCACTGAAGGACACTGCTATATACAACATTTATATATATAAAACATGAAGGTGGATATGTGATGAAACTTCCAGCCTATTGGAACAGCTTTGTGTTTATCAACAATGTCCCATCAGCTTTGGTGAAATGCTTCAATGCAACTGCACCTCAGCATGTTTTTATCACTTTAATTAAGCAATTAGCTGCTTTGCAAATACTCAAGTCTTAAGTAGAAGCCCATTAAGTTCTTCCTGTATGTTACTGTGAAGAAAAGGTAGCCTGTCAATGGAAAGCCAGACAAATTGTAAAGCTCCTGCAATATCAAGGGTTTCTGGCAGAAGGTCATTTCTGTCAAGTAATAGTAAGAGCTGCCACTTGCTACGTGGTAAAAGCATCAAGCTAAAGCATTATGGTAAGAACTAAGTAGTGAGCAAAGCCCATATCTAGGTCAAACATGGTAAGAAAATCTCCTTTCCAGCTCTCAAACATCTACATGGTGGAAAGTTACTAATCGGCTTACAGCTGGCTGGCTCCTTCATTATTTTTCCTGCACTCTGTGAGCTTTTGCTACTCTGGAGACAAAAGTATGCAAACACACACATCTCCATACACTACAAAAAAAAAAGGCTTCACTTATTATTCCAATGTTGTTGAGCACACATTTAACAGAATAAGGAGTGGACACATTTTTATCCCACTAAAATAAAAGTGAATCCAAACAGTCTGTAAGTAGTCTATAATATCGTGGCAAGTGGAAAATTATAGCTGGAATTATTAGCTTGGCTACACATTTGCATAAATATGTGTGAGAAGACAGGAAAAAAGAGATAAACAAAATAGCAGACTGATCCTCTCACTGTAGCAAAGCTGATTTGGGGTCAAGGGGCAAAATACTGCAACTATTTATTTCTTTTTCATGAAGCAATGCCAATAATCCCTGAAGGGAGAGGAATCCTTTTATGTGTAAACTACATAAATAATATAAATATTTCTGAACTCACTAGCCCCCAACTAGTGACATGTTACATTGAGTATCATGAATTCTACAGAAAATACATTACCTTGCCAGTAGATTTAACTCCTTTCCACATGCAGAAGTAAACAATGATCCAGGTGGCCATGAGACACAGCACCATCTCATAGCTTATGTCACCAGGCTCGTGTAGTCCACCTGACAGACGGAGCACTTTACGCCTAGGAGGAAGAGACATGCCCATTACAAAAGAGTAAAGTTGACAAAAGGCATATTTGAAGACAAAGTGAATAAGTAAATAAATAAACCAATTAATATAGTTTAAAAGTTCATCTATAAAATAAAATCTAACAGTACTAGTTTATGACAATCTTTATGGATTTAAGTTTTAAAAGTAAAATTTGGTGTTTAATCATGATGTATAACTTGTGTGTAAATGATGGTTACATACTCCCAGAACTCAATGACTGGGGAGCGCATCCCCTCAGCTTCTATGCAGCTGCCATTGAGAAGGAGCTGGGCTGAGGACAGGTTCAACGGGGACGGAGTGGAGAGAAGGTTAGAGGGGGTGGCACCAGATGGTGGCAGAGCCAACTGGGCTGCACTGCGGTTGTGGCAAGTGCGGCGAAAGTCCTGTGTGCAGTTTGGGGTGTTCCAGGGATGTCCGCAGGTAGCCCAAGGCAGCTGGTTGGTGAAGGAGTGGAAGAGAAAATAGAGGCCCCACACCAAAATCATGATGTAATAGGTGTTACAGAAGAACACTATTACCATTGAAGCAAAGCCAAGGCCTGTCACAGAGGAAGAGAATCAAGCAGAAGAAGTGTGTAGGGATGTGCTTTGCAAATCAGAAGTGATGCATAGCATTAGAATACCTTTATCAGCTTAATATAATTGTGTTTTTGTGTACACTAACACAAAGACAAATATACCTTTGAATAGGGGTGCGATGTTCCAGGCAGAGACCCCTCCCTGCTTCATGAATTGTCCCAGCGCAATCTCGAGGAAGAAGACTGGGATTCCCCCGATGAACACAAACAGTAAATAGGGAATCAAGAAAACCCCTGCAACACACAACAAACATCTTCATTACATGGCCTCCTGAACCGTTTATGTGAACAACAGGTAGAAACACATTACAGTTCACTGGACTGCCTCATTCCTGGAAAATACATACGACTGCACAAGGATTTAGGTTAATTCAAAAAACATTATCTTTGTTCCAAGTGCGAGTGATTTATGTTCCCTTTAATAGCATAACAATGATAATATTGGCACCAAATCAATGCCTTCTTTGTCATCAGACTTAGTCACATTCTGGCATTTTATACCTCAAACAGTGTTGTTTTTGGAATATTAAATTTACAGCATAGGGAAAAGTTTACCTCTGAGTTTTTCTCGTGATTACATGGAGAGACAATCAAATAAACCTTGACCTCCATAACAGCTCATTGTAAAATCATTTCAGTTCGAATTGCAATCATAAATGTGAATACATTACATTTTCTTTTTGGTGATTGTTGTATGATTCAAATTTAGATTTATGCACTGACTATATAAGACTTTGGAAATTAAGAAAGGAATAAAAAAGGAAAGGGGGATAAACAGCAGGTTTGCAGATTTAAAGAGAGAATTGTCATGATAATCCCAGTAACAATCATCATCAGCTACTACAAGTTCCAAGATAATTATTTCATTAACATTGTAATAGGTGGGTCATGTTAAAATTGAGGGTGTTGAGTTTTGTGTTGCTAAATTATAAGAACCAGGCTCATTCATACACATATGTCATGTTCTTGGCAGACAAGTTATAGTAGCATCACATCAACAGCAGCTAAACTGAGCTAAAAGGTCATGTTTAAAGTATTTAAGGACGCAAACTGCACAAACAACGGCGCTTCTTTACTAATCGTGCACTTGACACAACAAGAAACAGTCGAGAGGTGGATGACGCACTAAAAGGCAAAAGACTGAGGAGGACAGACAAGGTCACAGATAAGAGATGCATTGAAAGTGTATGTGGGAGACAACTGCAATGTCTCTCATTCCACAAGTATTTGGACATTTTTTGGCAAGTATTGCATTTAGATTTGCATGCTATGTGGTGAGGAGGCAGACAAAAGACTCAAATGGAGACTCCATCGGGATTTATTAAACCTGACAGAGAGAGCTGATGGTTGGCTCAGGGCAACTGGTTTGTTGTGTTTTCTATAAATAATCTCCTTTGGATTGTTATGTTGTAGCAGAAATTTACTCTGATCAGGAATACACAGTAAATGATCTTACAATGATCTGGTTTGAATAAAAATAAAAATATAACTGGCTGATGCCACCACAGTGCACAGATGGGAGCGAGTCACATGACCATCTGTGACGCAGAGCAGAGAGAGGCTGAGAAGAAAGGAGGGAAAGATGGATAGATCACAGGAGAGGGAGGCAAAAAACTGGGACAACACTGTAGTACACGAGGTTCAATAAATAGAAAAATGACACTTCAAGGCACTGACGTGGCTGTCTGTGCAAAAGTGTTACTGATTGACATTTTGCGCCTCGTTCACTCCATCATTCTTTATGTCAGTCTCTGAGAGCAGAGGGCTGTAGCCTTATAAGGAAACATTCGTGAGCGTGAGTCTAAGAGAGAGAAAGGGGTGGGAGAGCAAGAGAGACATGGAAACGGGGAGAGAGAAAGAGAGAGAGATGCAATGGAAGGCGTGAATGGAAAGACTGGAGAAAATGCTTGCACTTGCATACCCCAACTTATTGATCAAATCATCTAGGAATTGCATCCTTAGTACTGGCTTAAGTAAAACCTGTCTAATCATAACCGGACCAGGCACATCAGTCTGTGCAGCTGAGCTACAAATAAATAAATAAATGAGATTTGCAGAGAGGTAATTCCAAGTATTTTCTCTATATTCATGTATTACTGCCTCCATAGAAGTGTATCCTTGAGTGAGAAGACCTAAATACGAGTCCTGACCCGTATTTAATGCAGTTAAAATTACAAGGTGTACCCTGGGCTAGTCAAGGACATAAAATGATGTTCTCTAGCTATATAACTGTGCTGACACTGAAAGGACAAAAAGGATGGGCATGGTTGTAGGAGTTATTGTGGGGCATATCCATATGCCTCCTTATCAGTGGTAAAGTAGAAGAGTGCACCTTTTGTGCAGCATTAGCGCTGGGCAGTTGCACAGGGGGCGGACTGTGTGAGGCAGGCCATTGTTACATGACACCAGAAGGTAGGTATAAGAGCCATGGGTCACAAGACACATGAGGGGGAGAGGGAGGGCCGCACAAAGAAGCACACACAATTGCACATTCAGTATCATTTCATCTGAGCACCTCATAAAAAACAAATAAGTGGGCAGGGCAGAGATAAGAGAAGTCAAGGCCAAGGCAGCAGTTATTGCAGGTTACCCTCGGACAAGATGGCACAGATGAAAAAGGAGTGGATAGAGGGAGAGGCATACAACAATCAAATATACTAATGTCCCTGAGAGAGCAGTGGAAACACTGGAGCACAAGCCAAGCTTTATTTGTGAAACCCATGTGGTTTCACAAATAAAACAAAAGTGAAACCACATGGGCGGGCACAGCTTTTTAGCTACGTGCTCATAGCCACGCAGGCCTATTTCATCTATTATCTCTTGTTACACTGCCTTTTACTGTTCATACAAGGAGTTTCTGAAAGGATCGAAGCACTTTCCAGTTGACACATTCAATTCTGTGAACATTTCTTGACCGTAGAGTTTGCTAGATGCAAATTTTTTTGAACAAATACTTTTATAACACTATTTTCCAGACCCTTACATTTTAATCTTTGTTCACACTGCACACCATGACTGCATTCCCTATTTAAGTAAATCATTAAGACTCCAGATGACACCAACATCACCCTGGACTTCAATCGATATATCAGACTTCCTGATGCTCACCTCCTCCATTCTTGTAGCAGAGATAAGGAAACCGCCACACGTTGCCTAGGCCAACTGCAAAACCCACGCAGGACATTATAAAATCCATCTGTCGGGTCCAGGTTTCTCTCTCCACCATTGGTACTGCTACTGCCCCATGTCCAGTCCTGGCTGCATCCCCATCCGGGGTCTGAGGCGGGCCAGCTCCTCCACCCTCATCACATCCAGGGCCCACTCTGGGGACAGGTACCAGGGGGCGAGCGGACCCACCACCCTCCTCCTCTGACATGGCCCCTGCTTCCAGCTGGGGGAGACTGGTTTCACCTGGTCGACCATGTACAAAGATGACATGAGAAAGAGGAAGGAGACAAAAGGGAGGTTGAAGGGAAACACATAAGAGCAGGAATCAGTATGCCTGAGTAGCTCTAATGAATTCTCTACATTTTTATCACAGAGGACAACATCACTCATATCTGAAATATTAACAACCTCATGTGTATGCACTAAAGACAGATGGACCTGTGTCTTGGCCAAGGCTGCAACTGAATGGAAGCAGGAGGCTGCATGTTTGCACTTCACGGAAAAACAATATTAGTACAACCTCAACATAATTACAAAGCTCTACTGGGATGTAACAAAGCCAAAACACATCTCATAATATACACAATGGACTCAGTTAGAATCTGGGCTAAATTTGTGATGCAGCTGCAGCGTCATGACTAAACCATCCCCCGATGTTCATTTTCATTGTATGCCTCACAGACAGAATGATCAGTGTTCTGCTGCACAACACGGCAGAGAGTTATGGCTCAGGCTTCTATGTCATCTAATACTGCTTTTATTTTCTCTGTTTCACATATACAACGTTAAACAAATGCATAGAGACGCTCAATTAGTCCCACTCAAAGATATCAATGTCAGTTGCTCTGTGCTGATGTGCACCAAGGCAGCTGAATCCAGATCAGAGGAGTGTGAGGGGGTGTGTGGGCAGGGGAGGGGAAAAGCCATCTACATGCAAGGAGCAACTTAGTGAGAGGATATCTGAGGTTTAAGGTTATTTGTGTGTGAATAATGACCTCACATTGTAGGTGGTCGTCAAAATAAATCACTCCTAGGTATAAACCATTTACAATATATTTGCCAAATGGGATGTATGTTAATAATACAAGCCTCATAACTTACAAACTCCTTTGGAAACCTCTACTACACACAAATCCCCTTAATCTATTAGCAGAATAGGTCTTACCAAGATAATTTGTGGTGCTGTGATGATGTTGGTGTATAAATTGACAATGATTTGTTTGGGGAACAAGTCTCTATTCTGTATTTAGCCCCAGTTCACCTGCCATCTGTTCATCACCATATTTAGTTTCCTCCTGCATGCAGTTCTGCCTCTACATTGACATATCCTATAGCTGTGGACGAACACTAGCTAACAGCTAACTGGCTCTTAGTTATTATAAAACAATGTCAAATGAGTGAATGAGAGAGAATGAGAGCTGCTTTAATACATCAGGAACTAGTTGTCTTTAAGCTTAAATCACCAGTAAATAGCGAATAATAAATCCTTATGGAACAGAGGAGGTCAGTCATCATACTCACCTTGGCTGTTCTCTTCCAATTCCGGAGACATTTTGTTGGGTAAAAAAATTAAGAGTAATTTTTAAAAATGCTAGCTGGTTGATTTAAGCTAGCCAGGGGCTGTTCAAGTTTTATAATTGTGCCTGGCTAACGAGGCTCAGACAGGCAGACACAGAGCTGGAACCCCAATCAAAGGCTTGTCGGTGCTCCGGTTCTTTTTCTTGCTTTGATATTTAGCCTTTCCTGGAATTGAAAAATATGCAGTTTTTATGATGATCACACCTGGGAAGCCCTCGGCTCTGCCAAGAGATGGATATATATGTTTTTTTGTTGTTTTTTTTACAAAGCACCGCGCGGTCAGTTCAGCGTTGACAGAAGAGATTCAAAAGCAGTCGACGAAGCACTTGAAGGTAAGCCTGAAGAATCTCATGGATAACAGCTAAACGAAAATGATCGTGCGCCTTACGGTGGAGATCTCTTTGTTCAAAAAGCCCAGTCAGAAACCCATGAACCTGTAGGTGACGCCGCGGTTAGACAGGCGAAGACTGCGCTCGGCTCCACGGTCCGTTAGCTGTGACGGAGCCTCCCCCGCCTCCTTCCGCTGCCGGCGACGCGATTGGCTGGAAGCTGCTCAGTGCGGCGCGCACAGCATCAGCAGCCGCGCAGTCACAAGGACGGCGGCGTCCCACCTCCGGCGTCCTTGACCTGGGATCACACCAGCGACTCCAGCTGCACTGTTGGGCCCTTTGATCCCCGCTATATGGTCGACTTCTCCGTTTCCCCAGGCACCAAGAAACCGAGTGGCAGGCAGGTGGAATGAGTCACTTGATCAATAGGTTCAGAGGCTGTAAAATTGTTGGCAAATTGAAAAACAAAAACTGTAGTTAAGTCGTTTTATAAGCCAAAAATTTCAATGCTAATATCTTCCGATAATTGAACATATTTCCATCTATTTTTTTGTTGCTGTAATGTTCTTTGCTGATGTCACAAAGCATTAAGATATGGGACTTGGGCCCCAGGGAACAATAATGGACCTGTTTCCATTACCTGGCGTTTTACTGACTACAGTCGCTTATTAAAGAAAAAAAAAACAATATTTCACAAGAATATCTGTGTGTCAGTAACTTGACAGAAATAACACAAAAAATCAATCACGAAATCAATTCTGATCTAAATCTGAGACATAATCTTTCCATAAGCCAAAGCTGGAGCTGCTGCTGCTAAAGCTTCTATTCAAATTTCTAACAAAGCTGAGGGTAGCAGTGTTGCCAAATCCATAGTAACGAAAGTACTTAAAAGCCGCTAGAAGTTGCTAAGTGACGTCATCGAGTAATTTGCATAGATTGTCATGTGCGCGCAGGAGAGATTAATAAAGTTGTGGGACAGACAAAAAGTGAGAAAAATCGCCCTAATTATGTTTAGAACTACAGATGTCCCGATTCCAACCCTGCGCATTTATCCAGCCAAAGTGATCCAGAAGAGACACTGCGGCGGAGTTTTTGTGCGTGTGCGGTGATTGACTTCGGACACGGAAGTGTTCACATTTCGATCGGGATCAGCCGGCAGCGGAGGGGTGAACGTCTCCTGCTCCGACTGCAGCTGGGGGCGCTGCTGTGCGAGGACCGGGTCCATCCGGGAGGGGCCCGAGTCTGAGGCTGGTCACTGATCATTGTTTTAAACAAAAGAGTCGTTAGATGGACAAAAAAAGTCTCTACGTTTTTCAAATGATGTAGATCCAACCTGAGCTGGTCTGCTTCCCCCTTTGGCTGTTTAGTAAATCAGCATTTGTTCAGCATGTGTCGAGACTGTGACAAAACAATTTAATTTCCACATAACTATAGATCTTACTTTACTTATGAGCCCTCCCTTCTAGATTTGCTTAAATTGCTTTATTTACTAGTTACTTTAAAATATATTTTTTTACACCATCAGCTTCTACAATGTGGTAGCATTTAAAATATTTAAAATAAGCTACACCTGGAACAGATGTAACATTAACATACTGCTTGCTGTTAATATTATTTTATTTATATAAAGGATCTGAATACTTTTACAATTTCAGAGTCAACTCATGGTTAAAAGCTCTTAGATGTTGGGCGACATCCAGTGGACAGTCCCTATAATCAACAGATTTGAATAAATGATCACACACGTGACACAACGAATAAAACATTGCTTTATATACTGTATTTTATAACATAAAACCAAAAAGTGACAAATTCAGTGCAACAACAAGCTGTTATAAATATGCAATATTCATTTAACATAAATCACCATTTGGTGGTAATACAAACACTCAAATAAATACTCTCAGACAATTCAATGTTCTTCACTTTGAAGATAAATATACAATTTGAAATATCATTGATCTAAATTTTAATAACAACTAAAGGACAGGCCTCTCACAACCAGTGTGCCAAGCAGTCATAGTATCCAGTCTAGAACAGTCCTGCATTTACAGTAGGTATTGGAAACTCATTAAATAACACATGATGAAAAAAGATTCATTAACTCTAAAAACGAAACTCAAAATCGGAACCGACGTAAAGGACATCACAAATGTTTCCTTCAGCAAAACATTGACAGATAAACATTATGATATGGACCGAAGGAAAAGGCTTTCATATAACTACATTCACCTGTAACAGGAGCAGCTGTCTGGTAAACCTAATTGGAAGGCAGGCAAGAGGACTTATTTCACACGACATCTGTTGTTGTAATTAAATTATATTTCCCTTAAGGTAAGTTTTAACAAAGAATGGCATTCTTTGAATTTTTGTACTGTATTGTTTTATAAATCAGTTGTGAAGAAACACAGTCATCTGCTCACCATATTTTTGGGGCATTTTTCATTAAAGTCATAGCCCTTCATATGTTAGGCCTGACTTGTTTTAACTACTTTGCATCAGAGACCGACGTAGTTTAAAAAAATGACATTGTTTTGTCATTAAAAACAGCTGGCTATAGATCCTGGTGGAGTTCACTGTGCGAAAGGGGTTGGTCATGCTCCATGCCCGACCTGGATTGATGCCTCTGAGCAACTAGTCTCTGGTAGCGAGCCTGAATCTGATGATCTGGGTCCACATTTACCCAGCTGTTGGCCACCCACTTCACCCCACGCCTGACGGGGCAGTCGCCGTGCAGGGAATATTCATCTAGCTCACCCATCCACCCTACAAAATGGCAGGGGAGATGAACAAGAGGAACAATTTCAAATCTATATCAACAAGCAAGCTACAATAAACTTCCACATTTCCACATTCTTAGTGAGAAATCAGCACTGTTGTGCTGATCATATAGTTTTAACATCACCCCACAATTTTATTTTCTGTGTTGTATTTCGATGGTTTATTGGGTCCTTCAGCAAGCTAGATTTTAAAATGAGTTATCTGTGTTTACAGGTGTTCAAAGCGCTCCGCCTCTCAAAATAACATTAATCATTTCAGATGAATAAGGCATGTAGAGAGAAATCAAAAGGGACAGAAGAAATTGATTGAAAAGGAGGAGGAAAAAAGCAAAAACCCTTCTGAAACAAACTCTCTGTTTCATTAAGCAATTTCTATACTATAATTGTATATTTATCGTGGGTAAAACACTTTGTAATCAAACTTGAGACCAGAAGTTGTTTACAGATATAAGATCCAGTACAAAGTGACAATGCATAGAGTAGTTGGGGTTTAAAAAGGTACACAAGCATGCTTGATTCTGCCTGGATTCAGCTGTAGAGGCCAGTGATACTTGGCTAAATGTCCATTTCTTTCTACAATATACTGGACCAGAGTTAACAAACTACAGTGCTCACTTATTATACAGTATGAGTACAAATCGTCTAGCTAAAGCCTTTTCTTCTTACCTCTACCATCAGAAAGATGGTTGTACCAGAGGAGAGCGGTCCCCGCAGTAGGTTTTATTCTCAGGTTCCCCCTGCCACATGTCTCCTGGGTGTCTGTCAAATCAACACCATCCTGGACCAGTGCCTGCGAGACAGAAACTGTAAACAGCTCGTGTCTAATCGTTTGTTTTGGCACACTCTGTTTATTTGGGTGTCTTATTCTTTTCACGTGTCAGCACCATCTGAATCTTATCACCAATAGTCAAGTCATGTACAGTTGTCATATTACACATTGATAAAAAGAAAAAAGTGTTGCTTGTTTATAACTGTGGGTTGTGAAAGCGCATTCACCTGCTCTTCATAAGTACGATTGTCAGCCACAGGAAAAGTGGTCTCACCCGCTTCTTCCACAGAGCTGAGGTAGAATAAAACTGTAACATATCTGGAATAAAAGGAGAAAGGTAATGACAAACATAAGTACATTGAAAGTTAAAAAAAACAGCATTATACTGTTGGGATGTAACTTGAATGTGATGTGTAGCCAGGGTTGTAAAATGAAAATCTAAGTTGGAGATAATTCTCTAACTCTATGAAATGAAATTATATAACCATTATGCTACCAATATTGAGGAAAACGCAACATAAATATTGGCTATATTTCATACACACCTGCAAGACACCTCTGTGAGAGCAGATGTGTTTCCTGCCAGTTGTGTGTGTGTGCAGGTAGTCTCTGAATAAGCAGGGCTGCTGTCATGGTGGGCATTACTGAAGTCTCCCTGCTCATAGCGAATCACCTGCAGGGGCTCGCTCAACTCAACCAATGCAGAGGGAAGACGTGTCAGACTTATTACTCTGAGTAAAAGAGAAAATAGAAGTATAATATCATTATTATGGATGTGTGGACTACTGTTGCAAGAGCATCACATATGTGTGTATAAATGCAGTAATTACCGGTTCCTGAGTGTGTGCAACACATGGTGGGATCCCAGGCCTTGGTAAAGCCACGTATGTTTATTTCTCTGTTTAAACTTATTTCGGAGCTTCCCACTTCGCTGCCTTCCTGGGCCTTGTGACACATCATAAACTTGCCTGAAGTCCTCCAATGTAAGCATTTCTGTTAGACACACACACATCCTCTTTTACTGTGCCATTTCTTACTTCATATAGCTATGACAGAAAAATAAAGCTACATTACAACCTTATGGAATCAATTAACAAAAATGAAAATAAAACGTGGCTAGAGATGTGCATGGAGCAGTATGAAATTATTTACTAACACAATTTGGGTTCAACTGAATTAAATCTTGAATTCTTGGACCATGTAGAGAAAAGTAGGCTATGACGGCTCTATTCTCTCTTTTTTCCTATTCTCTCCCCTGCCCAACTGTATGCCGTTATTCTGAGCTAAATGAATGTCTGGCCTCCATCACTTCCCCTGGGAGACCCTGCCCCAGCCTCAACAATAACTCCAGGGTGCCAGAGATGAGGTGGCCAGAGAGGGGGTGGTTTAACGAAACAAGTAGGGGGTTACAGGGGATCTGGAAAATCAAGAAAATGGGGTTAGAGAATAATCAGCTTTTAATTAGATGGGATGAGGTACATCCGGACTGGGATGTGTACAGTGCTTGGCACAATGGTATCAGGTCAAAACAATGTCACTGCTCACACACAGCACTCGCACGCAATCACAGTCACTCATCAGCCACTTATTCAATTTTTCTTTTCTTGATGTTATGGACATTTCTACAGTAGTCAATCAGGTTTTACAAAATGTCTTTTAAATTGAGAACGATACTTTGAGAGAATGTAATATAATTCTCTCAATTTAATAAACTATTCTGTCTCAAGTCGCAGTCATTTTCGAAAAGTCTCTCACTAATTATTGCAATCTGGTACTTTATGTCCCCACACTGAAGTTACCTAAGGTTTTTTTTTTCTAAATTGAATCAGTGAGGAGGAGTAGCATAAAATTTACTGATGCAAACAAACCAAAAGAAGGACAAACCTTTTGGGCGGGCTTCCAGACTTGTGAGTATCTGCCGTAAATTGTTCGGGCTCAACCATGTTCCATCTTGTGAACGTGAGTGACTCACAATCTGGAGGAGAAACCAGAATGTTTTAAATCAACAACACAACCTCAAAGTTAATTTAATTTCGCACTACTTGAAAAGATTTGTTTTTTTATAAAAATCTATTTTATTCCTATAGCTGTAGCATAAGTATACAGTGTTCTTCTTATCACCTCATGCTTCTGCAGCAACCCGTCTTGGTTTAGGTCCAACAAACTGAAAACCTCCTCTGTGCTGAGAGAAAGTAGTGGCTGGTTTGACTCCTCTTGTCCTTGGCTGAGTGCTGGTGTCTGGCTCTCCATCAGACCCTTGAGCTGAGCCAGCTGCACAACCACACGGCACTCCTCCTCTGACAGAAAGCCAGGAATCTCTGACATGGAAATAGAAAAAGACTACAATGACTGTGTCCTAACAATAAATTGACCTCCCAAAGATCCAAATTTGAAAAAATAACCCTTTTAATTAATATAACCCACCAAGTCATCTAATGCGCAAATATATGTGTTGTATTACAAATCAACTGTTGAAAATCTACACAGCCCATATCTTCTTCAAGGGACAAGAGAAAAAACTTTTTTTTTGTCAACAAAATCTCAAATTACCTGCCACTCTACTTTGGTTTGCCAAATGCACAATTATAGAAATGAAAGACTGACATTTATATAACATGCAGAAAGACAGTACTGACATAGGGATTGAGTTCAAATAACATAGATATAAAATCTATCAATCTAAGAAATTGGCTTGGTGATTAGGTGACGCTTATTAAGAAGCATGTAAAAAGGTGGCTGAGATTCTAGTTTCATTCACAGATAAACCGTTATGCATAAAAACACATGTCACACATGAAGATTACATTTGACAGTTAGGCAACAGTAACAATACAACACAATACGCCATTAACAAGTTACTGAAGTCTGTACCATCATATAACCTTATTACAGCTTTTAAATCTCTTTATTTAAACCACACAGAGACACTCAAGCACATTTGAAAACCTGGGAGAGGGAGTGAATGATTGACCTTTAAGTGGATTAGAAGATTTCTGTTAACAGTGGTGCCTTGATCTGTCAGACTACTAAATGGATTACCTAACAAAACATTTCAGAGTAAAGGCACAATTGCTATAACGGTAATATGATTAGCATGTTTATTCCCTAAATGGTGAGAAATACTTTGGTAAATAGCTTGGTGCTAGTTACCAACACTTCTCTTTTTTGCATGCTTAGTCTTTCCCTTTGGCAAATTCAAGTGCAGACTTCTGTGACTCATCAACTGCTGATATCAATTACTGCAAAGTGGTAACAGGAGAAGATAACCAGAACTAGAAATAGAATTTTCAAATAGAAAATGCACAGTGAAGTTTCCAAGCAATGCTGAAAAAAGCTGACCTAGCTGAAATAGCTGAAACTTAATACAAAACAGTAAAAAGCTGACATTTCTAAAAAAAAGTGTGAAACAAACTAAATTAAAGCTGAATTAAATAAATTTTGGTTTTGCTGAAATGGCTGAAACTTTTGCTTTTGCTAAAAACTGAATTGAAGCTTTATTATATATTATACAATGTTAAAGCTGAAATCTCTGTAGGCATGGATTATTCATCATCATTCAGATCAGTCCGGTATTCTTCTATCTGTCTTAAGCTATTTTGATCTTGTGCTTGATACAGTGACTGTTTCCATAGAGATGAAAGAGGAAGCATATGTGATGTGTTTACGTACAGACACATTGTAGAAAAGACTCAAAACTTTGCCTCAAAAACTGTGCAATACATATAAAAACTACAAGTCATTTCAAAAAAATTTCTTCACCATGAGCAGTACAAAGCTTTAACAAACACGCTGATATACTATATGCAAAGAAATTACAAAAAAAGTCCAACAGCCAACAGCCTTCATCTGGATCTGAAACTCTCTCTCATTATGGTTTTTAATTGGGGAGTTGGGTGGCACTGTCTGTGCTTTTAGCCAAATCCTTTAAAAACCGGAAGTCTCCTCAAAATGGGAAGCAAATCTTCTGAAAGCTGACAACTCTACACTGTCATAATGTGTAATTTGTCTGTGAAAAATGAAAACCGAGAGAAGAGAAAAACCAGCATTCACAGCAGATGAACGCTGAAGTGTTCACAGTAGATTAAATGTACACACTTACACCTACTGTTTCGTAGACCGGGTTGTTTCATCCTATTTGCTCATGTAAATCTGAGATCTGTGCCTGTACCATTTCCAGGCTCATATGTTCTCTAGAAAATGAGTTACACCATCAAAGTCATATTTATGTCACTGACCCTGATAAGACTTTAGGAGTAAAGGCAAACTGCTTAATGGTTGTTCTTTTCCAGAAATACGTCGAGGAATTCATCCATGTCTGTCAGTTATTTCCCCTCTTAATCAACAGGTTCCGGCAGGTTGGGCGTCTGTACAGTGGAGGCCTTGTTTGTTATCCATGTATTTTGCACTGTACCCACTTGGTTAATCCCTATTGTCCAGTCAAGCCTCATTAATTTGGATAACGCATACTAAAACTCTCACTCCCCCCTCCTCCTCCCCCCCACCACCACTGTTTCTCTTTCTTCCCCCGGAAAGGAAGTGACCTGCTTCTGTGAACAGGAATCAGGCCAGGGCTACACAGCAGGACAACACCAATTTTTTTTTGCATGCTAAGCACCTGCTCACACATATAGGCACAAGCAGAACACACCAGTGTTGTAAATAATTATTTTTAGATTTTTATAATCTGTAATTGGTTTTCTCAATTTATTAGCAACCTGCTGGTCCAAAGTAGTTCTCATCATGTTTTGTCAAATGTTGTTTTGTCCAACATTCAAAAACACAAACCTTTTAAGATCTTTGTAATGCTGGACGATGAGAAACTCCCACGCTAGAAAAACTGCAATTGTAAAAAGGGCATTTTTCCTCTAAATGTCTAAAACGCTAATTAATTACTGATAACTGACTTTGTGGCAGTCAACTCATCATTACATAAGTGATGAACCCAAGTGTTATTTTTCCCATTAATTTCAGACAGCATAGCATATGGGTTGAAAGGTAATGCGGGATGAACAGAATGAAGGAGCTACATGAGCACCAGTGTCTTGTGTCAAGGTCTAGGGATCCCAATGGCAGAAATCCAAAAGTACCAAAATGCCAAATTATCCACCTTTGAAAATCTTGGGCTCTGTCTAACACAGTTAAATCTGCTCATAAATGCAAAGAGGACCACCCCTTCTCCCTGCTGTTCTCTACACCTCCCCTTACCCCTTCCTATGCAAATTTCATCATCACCCACAATAAATAAACCTATTCTGCCATGCTCTCCTGCACAGGGGTTGTCTTTCATTTGAGACACACTTCAGGATTTCCTCTTATTTTCCACTTCCGTCCCATGATGACTGCAGTCTTATTTCCTCATTTCAGCTCCAGAAAATCCTCACATCCAGCCATCATGCTAGTTCTCCTTTTGTTTGCTAGCCTAAACAGCACATTAGTACTTGCTCCTGGTGCTAGCAGAAAAAGGCCAGTGCTGGAGGGAAATGCAAGAGCTGAAGGCAGGGTTAGATCTGGAGGCAAGGATAAGGGTGAGGACAGGGGATCTATTGAGCACAACTTTGAAGCTGGATTCGGACCAGAAGCTGCACAGGAGATGATGTTGAGTTGTGGGAGGACACTGATGCTACTACTGGCTTCAGGTCCATTACATTTCTAGGAGAAGGTGGACTGTGGGAGCCCCGTAGTTCCTCTCGCTGTGTCCCCATCCCATCCAGCATGGCCTTGTGCCAAAACATTGGCTATGACACCATGAGGTTGCCGAACCTGCTGGGCCATGAGTCTCCAGCTGAGGCTGTGCAACAGAGTGCCAGCTGGTTGCCTCTACTTGCTAGAGAGTGTCACCCTGATGCCCGCATCTTTCTCTGTTCTCTCTTTGCACCCATTTGCCTTGACAGGTAAGTTAACATTTGTATTAACCAGACAAATGAGTTACAATTTGAACACCAACATTAATAATAGGAAAATATTTTGTAGGTTACTTTAAAGACAAATGTTATACTTGAGCAGGGTAACAAGGTTCAGCTTCCCGCTTAAACCCCTGCAAACAATAGTGCTAGTCTCTGAAGAAAGAACCTGGATTCAGACAGAAACTAAGGCATCAAAACTCGGGCACACTGGCGAGAAAAAACAAGCAACCAAATGTTAACTAATTGAGTTCCCTACCACAACACTATAGATTTTTTAGATCTTTTTATCTATTCAGTGCTGCCTATCTTCCCTCTCTGTCCCTTCTTTATCAGGTTTATATCACCCTGCAGGAGTTTGTGTGAATCTGTACAGGACAGCTGTGCTCCAATCATGAGTTGCTATGGCTACCCCTGGCCAGAAATTCTACACTGTGATCAATATCCTGCAGACCATCTCATGTGTATCTCCTCCATCAACAAAACCACTGTCCGCAAGGGAGTGCGTCGAGGTAAGACACTGACAACAGAGACACATACACTTAACTTGGGTTAATTTGACAAATTATTTAATTATTGGTTTGATGATTTCAGTGCCTCAGGCGAGCTGTAGGGATTGTGAACTAGAAGAGGCCTCATCTTTAAAAGACACACTAGAGTTATTCTGCAGGAGTGATTTTGGTGGGTGTCAATATTAACTGTTTTCTTGTTTCTTGTCCCATTCTTGATTGTATCCTTCACGGGCTCTTAATTAATTCTGTACTAATTAATAGACAAGATACTGCTCTATAAACAGTTTTTGTCATCACTGCTTTTTGTTTCTCTTCTTTCTCCCCAGTCGTGAAACTGCGCTTAACACAGCTCAAGTATAGTCCATTAAGTTTATCTCAGTTCTCACTGGCAGCTAAACTGAATGTTCTGAAGCATGGATCACTTTTGGGTGGGCAGATTCGCTCCCGGATCGAGTTGTGGCTGGAAAGGGATGCCACATGTGTAAAGAACATAACACGGCACCACCCACGAGGCGGCACCTTCTTAGTGACAGGCATGGTGCAGGGGGAGCACCTGGTCGTCAACAGGGCTTTTGTCTGGCAAAAACGAGACAAGAACCTGATAGCAGCAGCACGGAAATGGAAACACCACAGATGCAGGAGTTAGGATTATGTGTTCTGTCATAAAATTCAAACTAACTTAATGAATAAAACAAGCACCAATCAACTATAGCTGAAGGAAACTTAAAATACGGATAGAATGTAGACCTAGGACTGTAAATAATAGTTGAACTAGCATTTTCAAACCTGTCCAAACTTTAGTGGTTGTTAAAGTGATAATATAAATGATTTTCACAAAGAAACTGTCTCTCAGGCAAACAGTATAAAAGATATACAGATTTTGATAAAATGTAATATTTTAAGTAATTATTGCTTGCATTTGAGAACAATTAAATTTTGTGCCTACATACAAGTGACATCACAATTATTTATGCATTGCAGATCATACCCAAAGACTGTGCATCGTACATACCAAACATTAGAGGCTTCAGACTTAGTGTCTTCATCTCATGTGTTCTTTCAGGAACGAGTGACACCTGCTGAACATATCCCACCTGCAGAAGTGCAAGACACATTATAAAACTGCTACTGAGTCTTCACATAGGATTAATGAACAAAGGTACACAACTTTGTGTAATAAGTTGATTAATTTAAATGGCTTTAGGTTGGACTGGTGTAATTGAAGTAAACTTTAACAATACTGACATCTGGAAAGAAAGTCAACTAGCGCTAATTGGGATAACCGTGATCTGGGTGAGTGGGAATCACATGTTTACTTGGATGCACTGTGGGTTTATTTCCATGAATGGATTAAATCGCATATTTCATCGTGGGGAAACCTGCTCGTTTTTCTCACCCGTATCCCCTCCAGACGATGGAGACTGAAACTTTCACTGTAATCCTCCACATGTAGCTCTCTTGAAGTCGGGGCAGGATGAGGCAAAGGGCTTTCACTGTCGCCGGCTGGTTGTGGGGAGGCCGCTTCTCTCTTCACAAGATCCCCGGGTCCGTTGTTGTAGTGCACGTAAAGCAGCAGGGCGATAACATTCAGGATATACACATGGAAGAAGACCATAACCACAACGAAATAAGCCCGAGAGCACACATTGCTCCTCTGTATGTGCAGCCGAGTGGAGCGAAATGGGGCGATGTAGGGCGATGATGGTTTGTCTTCGCCACTGGATTCTTCCTGCTTCATGAAATGTTCCTGTATTTCCTCCATTTTACGCGACAAACGCCTGGAAATCAGCCGCAGCGGGATCCGTTGGATTTACTGGGCAGCGTTACTGCCAGCGCTTATCGCCCGATAACGTTAGCCAGCCGAGCTGTCGTTAGCCAAAACGCAAATTCCACTTCGAACCTCAAGACAATTTCGTTAAAATTTGACGCTGTCGTCTGCTGCTTTCGTCCAGAGAAACAGGACAGTCGAAGCAATAAACGCAGGTGTGCCGAGCTCGGTTTTCTTCGGCAAATAAATGTGTCATCATTAAATACAGTCGCTTAATTCCGCGCTAGCAAACGGGGACACCGGCTAGTGCGCTGCCCCTGACAACCTAACAACACGGCGGCGGACAAGCAAACGACGCCGGAGCATCCGCAGTTTCCAGGCCAGACGCTGGAGCGGTAGCGACCACTAACGGTCAGGGACAAAGACGGCGGCTCCCTGCGCCACTGCCTGACTTTATGTCCTCCATAGCACAGGTGAAAATAACGCTTCATTTATTACGTAAGTAAAAGAATGACTTCGGTATGATACAAATAAAAAAAAAAAAACACATTCTGCTTCAACATTAACATTAGCTAAATCGTGTACACCAGGGTCTCAAACTCAATTTACTTGAAGAGTGACTGGGCCGCATCAGGTTTCCACAAGAAAAACTTTTAAATAATTTTAATCTTCTCAAATGTCTTTATTTTTTATTTTTAACACAAAATAATATGAAAAATAAATAAACAAATTAAATAAAAAAGAAAAATAAGAAAATCAATCAATCATTCAGTAATAAGCTAAAATAATAATAATTTTTAATAATAACAAATGTCTGTATTAACAGTTCTTTAGCTTTCTTTAAGCTGTCGCGTTGATTTCAATCAAGTGTTTACACCACAAAGAACGTCATTTTTCAATATACTCATTTCCGCAATACGTCATTTCCGTTCCGTGCCGTTCATCAAAACTCGCGGGCCGCATGATTTTTACTTTTCACTAATACGAACATCGATCGAGATGGAGGCATTATACTGTATTAAAGGGCGACTTCACCGATTTTCAATTTTATTGTCTGTAGCTTTAGTTTAGGGTGTAAATGTCCATTTATGCTGTTAAACTTCCTTCTCTGCTTCTAGATGAATATCTCCTTCAGATGACATCATCTGAACTCCTAATGATGGACAAACTCCTCCAGGTGATGTCATCTGGAGGAGCTGTGGAGAAGCAGGTTGACCATGATTATAAATATTTTCAAATTTTATATTATAGCATATTATAGTATAGTGTAACATGCACAACATTTAAAATAAAATAAAGATTTTGTATAGATTGTGTATAACAATAAAACTCACCATGTGATATTTTTGTATAACTGTGTAAAGTACTTCAAGTTTTTAAATTCCTCTTGTGAACATTTTTTAAGAGACCTTTATGGCATTTGCATATGCTGCAACACACTCATCCATGGAACCTTCTTCACAATGTCTAAACAAAATCAAGCATATTAAATCCACAACATACAAAGATGCACAATTCATGACGTTGCATTTTTCTACAGGTTTCTCCTCCTTCTAGTTAGTATTTACTGGGACTAGTTGAAACTGCCCCTGCAGGATTTGCTCCCATGAATGAATTTGGCTTGTGAATGAAGGGATGCTGCTGTTGATTCAATGAACCACAGGGTGGCAGAAGGACATCTGCTTTTCAGCAGTGTTTGCTGTGTCATTCGTGATTTTCAGGGGTTCGCCTGCATCCCCTGAAAAAAGTAGGAACTCAGTTTTATAATAAATTTGGTTTGATTTATAATTAAAGTTTGGATGCGAAATATTTGTCAACAGGTCAATATAATAACCGTCTAGGTATAGTTGTTTTATATTAAAAGGAAGAATGCGTTTTTTAGTGCACATATGTGTGTGGTTGAGCACTGTAATTAAATATAATACTAATAATACAATAATCATTCTGATGTTGTATGGATTGAGTATGAGCACTTTGGGGAAATTTCTTCCGAAACAAATGTCCATTAGTTGAGATATTTTCTTTCCTGATCACACCATTGCCTGTAAGTAGTGGCGGGTTGTTGAATTTCTATAATTTAGTAGATGCGGTCATTTTCTCTAAGGTGCGTATTTAGTTGGGAATGACACGTTCGTGACGACGATTAATTTCCCTTGTATCTTTTCCCTCTAAATGAATCTGTCTGACCGCCTTTTCACATACGGATAGAGGGTTCGAGGTGGGGGCGGAGGTTAGAGAGCCTGATACAATCGCTCTCTCTCTGTTTCTCACACACAGAAACACACACACACACACAAACACAAACACACACCCCTTGCGGTGTTTTCCGGGATCACGCCACTGCTTCCACTTGGGATCCACACAGCAGCAGCGATATGGCTGATCATCACCGGACGGGACGGTGCTGTTAAGCGAAAGTAAAGAGAAATCATGCGTTTTTACAGGTCAGCAGCGAGACGCCGGGACACTGCGACACGGCCTGAATTAGAATAATCGGACGGGGGAAAGACACACGCGTGTGTTTTAAAGCAAAGTAGTTCGAGGAACTTGTCGCAGTGGATTCGTCCCAGCGTGCTGCCTTGGATTACCACACACAAGTGGAACAATAGTCTCCTGCAGCAGAGACACGAGCAGGTCAGTAGCGGCGGTATTCTGTTTGTTTATGTTCAGTCTGTCCACGTTTTTATCCCATTATGAATATGTTGGGACAGCAGGCAGCTTCTGTCATCGCCGATCATCTGACATTGCAGGTGGAGTGATTTTTTTTTTATTTTTTGCCGTCCCGTTACCGCTAACGTTGGCGCTGTATAAGTACGCGTTTACGTTCGGAACTAGTGCGGATACTCTTCACGTATCGCTCTAGAAATCTCAATCTCAGTAAGAGATACCTCGGTAGATAAATGGATCACAAGAAATAAGGACACATAAGACCAACCAAATTAACTTCCCCGAGTGAAATGTTGGAGCTCTTAAAACAGTTCGCGTGTCCCGACCTATGTCAATACAGATGTAGAACGTCCATTGATCCCAGAGAGTTTCTGAGCTGACCGGCCTGCTGTGGAACTTTTTCTTTGCCCCGCCTGAATCGCCCCCTCCCGGATACTTACGACAGGAAAACACGGGGAGATAGGAACTGACCGAAAAGGCAAAAGGCCTGAAAGGTAGAGGAATCTCTGCCAGTCAGGCCCGACGTGACGTGCCGCGTGTTTTGGGTTGGTCCCGTGTCATCGCACGGTTCGTCCAGCCTGCGCTCGGGTCCAGTTACGGAGGTTTTGTCAGGACCTTTGCTCATCCGCAGTGGTGACAGTCCAGTCCTGCAGTCCTGCAGTGTTGTCGATATCCTCGTGGATGTTCGCCGATGTCAAGCACACACACACACACACACACACACACAAGAATGGTTTAGGATAGTGAAATCACGTCTCAGTTCATTAATTAGTAGCTATAATGTCATTGACAGTTAAACAGTTTTCCCATATCATAACCATCTTTCAGTGCCTTTGCCTTTATGAAGCACCTAGTTTGAATAGTCTAAATAATAATCCCAGACCGATAAGATTACCGTGATTGGTGTTTACTGTTGAGGGCATAACTCCCTTTTGAAAACAGTGATATGTACTTTCTTCACATTTGCAGCCTGTTTCTATGTGATTTTCATCTTTCTTATTTGCCTGGGGTTTTATATTTACAGGGCCACATTCTGGTACAGAGTACTGTCCTGAAACTAGTCTCTGTGTAGTTACACGTATGATGCACCTACCCGGGGTCTATTTTCTGAGTTTTCTTTCTATTTTGAATCAAGAAAGGGCCTCCCTAAGCTCAGAATGCCTTAGCCGTAATGATAATGATAATGCATTTTGACACTAAATAATGGAAGTTCTTTATCATCATTCATTCACTAGTATTGTGCACCAAATGCATTGGGAATGTATCATCACATTGTGTTGTTATACAGAACCTGACTCCTCAAATTCATTTTTAAAACAAATTGCACCTGTATACACACAGTATATTTGGGTGAAATTTTTTAGATTTTTCATTTATGTGGTTGGAAAACATCCCCAAAGTTATTGAGGCAGGTAGTCTATTCTCCTTCTCCACTTGAGACTGAAAATGGCATTTCATATTTTGAATCAGTTTTATTTGCAATGTAGGTTTTTCTGATTATTTATCAATCACTTATCTTTCAGTATATTTTTTCTCCTCATTAAATTTTACATTTAGGTTTAGGCTTCATTTACCTTGCATATGAACTGCTGAGAAGGAGCAACTGATAAGAGAATGGACTTTTTTGGTTATCTGTAGGTTTATGTGCGTGTTTGTGGGGATGTGTGAAAGATTCTGTAGTTGGGCAGATTTGTGTATTACTCATGCATCCTCAGGCCGCTGTGCCAAGCAGTGTGCAGAGTAACTCTGAGTGCCCATTCGACTCTGCCACACTGTATGTGTGTGCATGCATGCATATGATTAATGTGCCACTGAATCGCAGAAGATTGCTTGTTTGTTTTTGATGAAAATTAGGTACTGGAAGTACAGTATCTGGCTGAAACATAATAAAATGTTTGTCACATAGCCTGTCAAAATCTTCCCTTCTCTCGTGATGACTAAGTTTTCTGTGCCTATGGTTTGTACAGGAGTGTGTCAAATATGCAATTAGCTGGTGGACTGTTGTGTATGGTATGTGGATACTGCAGACTCAGGTCCTCAGGTCCATTCATTCTTTTGGCTTCCAAAGAGGAATAATTGGAAGAGGAATCCCAGAGCCAACCTGGCAGGGATCACATGCTGCAGTGTTGTGTGGCCTCCAAAACACTGGAGGGCTAGAGGTTTTTATAACTGATATGAGCCTGTGTGTAAATAAAGAGCAGTGTAGACAGGGAAGAGAGATGGAAATTTAGAATTTTCCGTTTTTTGGCTCTGTCTCCTTACTTCTTTTTATTTCACAGACTGAAATTGCAGTTCCAGCCTGGGCCTGTAACCTAGCAACCTAAATGGCGTGTCTTGAATAAATCAGACTGCAGACTGTGTTCTTCTTCTGTCTTCTTTAGGAGTGTGGCAGTTCACCTAACCTTGATGCAACCACACATCCATGCAACCACCAAAACAAGTGGAAACATGCTGACAGGCTGTAAACGGACACTCAACTTGGTGCTTTGGCCTTAGTTTTTTCTTTACTTTATCATTTACCCTATTAACCTTTGGTCTATTGTGTTTGTTTTATTGCACAGCCCATATTACTGCCTGTGAATTCAACAGTGCACTGTATTACATTCAAACAGAAAATACACCTTAAAGTGTCTGAAGGGTGTCCCAGAGTTATGTATCTGAGTTGTTTGTGGTTTTATGGATGTCTGGTGAGTGTGGCCTACACATGCTGCCGCCTGGAGCCACATGTCTCGTCCCACTCACTGATGTGCCTCTATGAATCTCTTCACACTGTTACGTCCATCTGCACTGGACCTGACTCAACATCTAACGGACATTCATAACATTTTATTTTCTTGGAACCTTCTAATAACACTGATAAATCAGAAATGTCTTACATTACACTTAAGTCCAAATTCAAATTAATTTAGTTTATTGCATGACAACCGGTACTGAAAGTAATTAGAAACCTTTAATGGAGTTGACACTTGTGTTTGTGCATCAATAAATACATTAAGAGATAAATCAAAATATATAATAAATTGCACAGTAATCCTTAACTTGGCTGGAAAACCTGGCATTTCATAACACATTTAAAAATAGATGGTAAAGGATTATAAGTGGTGCATTATTGTTTGTTATTACTTTTATTTATTTTCTATACATTTTGGGTTTGTTTGGTATGGTTGATTAGAAGACAAACTAAAGGTCCTATCAGAGAATAGATAAAAAAAGAAAATCTTAGCTGTTTAAATAATGTACAGTACAGTGATTTTTAAAATTGTTTCCCTCTATGAGCTAATTTCCACAACTACTCTTCAGGCTAATTCAACAGAGATAGAAGGTCTGTAAAAATAGTCATTATTAGATTTCTGTATGTGTCTACATGCATGGGTGGATGCTTATGTATGCGTTTATTTGGGTAATAAGTAGTTTATTATATTACAGACTTTTTGCACATAATGTAAGCCATATCTTACTGAATATTTGGGGGTTGTGGCTGCAGCATTGCATGAGGACAACAAAATCTTCTTGTCCACGCAGGTTTCTTCTCTAGCCAACTCTGGGAAAACATGCAAATGAGGGGGGAGGGAGAGTCATGCCAAACTGATAATCCGTGGGTGACGAATGATATTTAAATGAATGTGGGATGCTGTCCTTTCTCTCTGTTTGTCCTTTCTTTAACTTTTTTTTTATTGATCTACAGAGAAATGCCTCCAGCTAAAGTGCAAGCTGGATCCAGCTGAGCTCATGTAAATTGGCAGAGGCAACATTGTTAGCAGTGGATACTCATCTAAGCGCATCTTTTACCGAAATAAAGCCAGTCGTCCTGAGTGAGGATCCCTGGGTTTGAATTCCCTCAGAGCACTGGCTGTCTCTAATAGGCCTGAAAGGTTGGGAGCCTGAAAGGATGAATGGCTTTTGTTGAAGCCTGCAAGGGTAGACACAAAGAGAAAGGCAGTGTGTGCCATGTATCTTTATGTGTGTGTGCGCACGCATACTTGTGCATGTCAGCTCCCAAGTCCTTATGGGTTAGATAGAAGAAGGAAGAGGAAGGGAGTCAGAAATACTCTGCCATAGCTGCCTCTACCTCCAGGCCAGCGTAGAGGAACAATGTGCATAAAGTGACTTCAACACACACCAGTACTCTTATGCAAGCACACATATACTGTACCTACCTATGTCATCCAGATTTTAAGTGTCTAGCGAGGGAAACAATATATAATTTTGAAATCCCACTTATGTTACGAGATATACACACACAAACACACATACAGGGAGGTCACAAATGAATATGAAGAGCACCTTGTTCTTCTTCTACCATTTGCTTGAAGGATGGAATGCTTCTGTGGACTGTAGGAACATATAATACTATACAGGAGAGCTTGCTTAGGGTGGGAGAGTGGAGCATCAGCTATTCTGTAGATGGTGTTAATATAGCCAACAAATATTTTCCCTGCCAGCTTTGCATTGAAGAACTCTAGGCTTATGCTGTAGTTTATGTACTTCAGCTTCATTATGGCTGATTGATGGAACAGCCAGTGAAAAGTGTGTCAATCACATCTAATCTGAGAAAGCCTTCCTTGTCTCAAATCTCTGGGGAATTTACATGTTTTTTTCCGTACATGTTTTGTTTGTTGCTGTCTTTCTTTTACTTTCCCTGTGCATCCCGGTCTGTCTCTTTCTCTCATTATGTGTCTCTTATTGTGCAATGTTTGCACTTGCTATACATAACAATGAGACCACATGCTGTGCGAGCAACTCAGTCATTGGGAGCCCAAAGAATTGAGAAAAATGTGCACAGGCTGCACTGCAGTAATTTCACTGCACAATGAAGATTACCAGGGCAGTGTGGTTATAAAGAAAACAATGTCCCTAAATTTGATGATGGGGATGCAGGTGCAGCTACTGTTCAAATGGTGATGTTGGTGTTTCTGTCCCCTAGGCCTGTGGGCCCTGGTGGTGTGGTTGAGAAGATGGACAGGATGAAGATAATCAAGCGGAGGCTGTCCATGTCTCTACGTAGCGCTCGGCCCGTTGACGATTCCCTGTCCGAGTTGGCAGAACAGATGGCCTTGGATGAGCCATCCGCGGCCAGAGACAATGGTAAGATATGAATGGTTGCATTCGCTCTCAAAGGTACGTATAACCACGGCAGCAGATAATGTCACAGAAGCATACAGTAGGTGAGATGGGACAGATTTCAGCCCCAGCTCAAACATAAACCTAAAATAATCCTTTATGTCAATAACATGTGTGCATTATATTTATACATTTAAATAAATGTTCTGATAGATTTAAAAAAGGGAGCAAGGCAGAATGTGCTATGTTCTTATGATGAAGAGTAATTGTGTCACCTCTATCACCTTCTAAAGAAACACGGGGTTTAGTTTAACCCCAGCATCTGTTATGGCTAGTGTCTTACCACACAGGAGCGAGGAAAACATGGCATTACAAAGAAGTTTGTCATATGCTTCAGTGGTTCAAGACCTTAAGATTTCATTTAGAGCTTGTGCAGCACACGAGGAAGAGTTTAACCAATGTAGTAGTTAGAAAATGAAGTTGTATGTGTAAAGTGTCAAAACAGGTCATAACTGATGTACTGAATGCATAAAAGTTATGCATAAGTGTAGCAGGAGATATTTTTTTACTACATTCACTCTTTATATTTTCTATCTATAACTGACTTCTTTCTGAAATAATGTATTTGCTTATCTATGTATCTCATAAATAGTATTTTCCTTTTTTCTAATATTTGCTAGGATAACCTAATCTGAAGAATGCAAACTGATTCACAATAAAGAACCGACACACATAAACACTAAATTTTCTATGAGCATATCAGCACACTAGAGCCATCTTAACTTTCATTACCTCATCATCACTGTTCACTTTAGTTTCCTTCCTAAAAGAAACTAGACTTGAAAGAGCAATACATTGGAATTATATGTAGACTTATAAACCTTTGCTGGTAATTCAGACACATTATTGCTTTTTTGTTTTCACACGCTCAAAACATGAATGTGTTCACTTTAAGAGAAAAGTGCCAGAGCAGTCTCATTCCCAGAAACTATGGGTGCCATCTGGTGGGCATAGTCCATGTCCACATGTCTCACTTTTGAAAAAGTCTGGGACTACACCTGTCAAGAACATGGTGTTAGTTTAATTAGCCTTTCTGTTTGCATCTCTATCTTGCTGTCAGACAGATACCTGGTCAGAACATGGTGTGATGGCGATTACCTGTCTGTCAGCACAGAAATTGAGAAACAAGAAAAGTCTTAGTGTTCAAATATTGCTGTGCTGTGTTATAGGCTAGAGGTGTTGACTCCTTTACAGTTTGTATACAAGGAGCGATAGTGCTTATTCATTACATTTGTTATTCCAGCTCCCAGATACATACACACTCCTTTCTATTATATTGTAATTGCATGTCAACTGACAAAGCTTTGTTGGTACCAACCACAAATATTTTCACTCCAAGAGGAAAGTGCCGAAGCAATCTCATTCTCAGAAACTATGGATGCCATCTGGTTCGCATCGTCTAGGTCCAAAGTTCTCAGTGTAAAAAAAAAAAACAGTGATGCCAATTACCTGTGTTTCAGCACATTGAGAAATTGAGAAATTGAGAAAACAAGAAAAGTCTCAGTGTTCAAAAATAGCTCTGCTGCGTTACAGGCTAGAGATTTTGGCTGCTTTACAGTTTGGATACAAGGAGTGATAGTGTTTGTTCGTTATGGTTATTCCAGCTCCCAGGCTACAGAATTCATACTTCTACATGATTAATTTCACACCCTCCTTTCTATTATTTTTATATTCCTACGTTTTGCCTTTCATAGCTTGAGCTATGTGAATACATTTTTAGAGTGTAAGCAGCAAGGAAAAGAGTGGGATGGAGGAAGTGATGTAAAGGATGAGAAGAGCGACATTAAACTTTAACCACAGCTTGTCCATCTTGTACTGTATGTACCACCTTCTCCTGCCTCCTCCTTGTGCTCTATCACACTCTCATTCCCTGCATCTTTAAATATCTTAGTCAGACTGTGCAAAAGAGCGGTAATACCATTCCCAACATTTTTCAAAGTGCTAATTAGAAGAAATGTCAATGCTGGTGCTGATAATATCTGTTGTTCCACTTTTTTCTCGGAGGAGAATATACCTGCGTTATTGTGAGGCTGGGACTAGAGTGAAGTCATGAGGATTTCAGTCAAACAATAAAACAAATCACAGAGGAATTTGCAGTAAAATGTAGAGGAACTGGAATTATTTAAAAGACAGGATTTGTGATGGTGGCTACTACTAACAATCAGCTTAAAGACACATTAATACTTATGGACGAGAATGAAAGAAAGTGATCGATGCGGACAGTGTTTTGCACATTGTAGCATATAAGGTCAAGGTGTCTGGCTTTGAAAAGCCATTTTTATGTGTACACTCTTACATTTGACCCCCAGACTTTAATTAGTATCTGTTTTACTCCCCATTACGTATTTGGTTACTCCCTCTGTGACCTGTTTCCTACAGTCTGTCTGCTAGTTGTTTGTGTGTCTTTTTTGCTCTCTCTTCTTTAACATCAGTCTTTATCAGTCTATGACTCCACATATTTGTCACTGCGTTTGCCTTATGTCTTTACCATGGCTATTTATATTGCTGTGGGCCACAGCTGTTCACTGTTCTTACATAGGTGCATCTGTATGTATAGCTGTATGTATGTAGTGGCTCCATCCCCAGCATCTCCCTGCTACATGTCGAAGTGTCCTTGGGCAAGACACTGAACCCCTAGTTGCTCCCAGCAGGTCAGGTGAGAACCCTGCATGGCAGCCATCAGTGTGTGCCCATGTGAGAATGGGTGAATGAGAAGCTACGTTGTAAAGTGCCATATAAGCAGGCATTTACCATTTATTTTCACTACTATATATTATACTGTAAAGACATATTCTACTATCTTTCTGTGTCTGGTCTCTGTGTGACCTTGTGTTGTCTCTTTTCTGATCTTTCTTCCATTTCATCCAACTCCTGCAATGTGCATATTGTGATTTTCCTGCTTTCGTACCCATCCATCCACTATTCTTCAACTTTTCGTGTCCCTCTTTCCCTTTACCACAACTTGTTTTTTCCTGTGTTGACACTTTGCTCTCTTGCATCCCATTTTGTGTCAACCGTTTTGTGTTCTCTTCTTATTCTTGCCTTCTATGCACTTCGTTCTCCCTTCATTTTCTCTCTTTTCCTGGCTGTCCATTTGCATTATATATCTCAGAGCCCACCATGGTGTGCACCATGCACCCCCCGCATCCCATAGTGCTCCCTCCTTCCTGCGTCAATATGCTGGTCATCTGGGCCGCACCGCACTACGCAGAGAACCAGGTGGGGGGCTGGAAAGAGACAGAGCCTACCTGAGCCTGCACAGGACTGGATCTCTGGGTACACTCACACACACACATACACACACACAGTCATACATTTCCAAAGTGGTGAGGCATAATGTTTTCTATCATATCTGCATATCCTAACCTAAACCCTTTCAAGAAAATGCCTAACCCTTAAGCTGACCTAGGTTATCAAACCTAATTTTAATGTTAAATTCAAACAGCCTTACCTTAATACTTAACCCATTTTTTAAACTGAGAAACATATATATTATAAAAATAAAGTACTGAAATAAAGCTTTGTAGCTTGTAAGTATCTATAATAAAACACTGATATGAGTAAGTCTATGAATATTTTTACTTGATAATTTAAGTGAAATGTGATACTCATACATCTCTATTTAAATTTGAATACAGTACTTTTACAACTTCGGAGACTTCACCTTGAGCCATAGCTACTTTTAGGGAAAACATCTGTGTATTTCCTCTATTTCTCAAGCAAACACACTTCCTCACGTTACTTACATTTCTCACCACTGTTTCCTGTTTGGTCATTAGCTGAGAAAACTCTTTTGTATTTCTTATTTCTATAAGACCAAGCGTGAACAGTACTGCCACCTCTGGGTGGAAATCTCTCAAATTGAACTTGAGATTTAATGTATAGTACATGTCAATTTTTCATTCCCATAAGCAGAGTAAGTGAATATTGTGGGTGTTTATTGTGCGTTCATGCCTATAAGAGGGTTTTCAATTAGTGTAAAACTGTATTCACTGAGAAAAGCTGGCTATCATCATATTTACTATGAGTATGGAAGGCTAAATCTCTAATGACCTTAATCCAGTACACACACACACGCACGCACGCACACACACATGCATGCACATACTGTATTGACAGTCCCTTTTTCCTTCTGTCTGTCTGCATTATGTAATGGAATGGTGTGTTGTTCATGGCTGTATGGATACCAGTAATCTCATTTCCCACTGTGGCAGAAAAGCTTATATCAGGAGCAGTGTGATGGAGTGAAGATGGGGAAAAAAAGACAAAGAACCAAAGTTGGAGATGGGTCTAGAATGAAATGAAGCTTGGAAAACAGTGATTTAGGGGTTCACTGAGATGCAGGGTGGATAGAATGAACAGACTAGTCGGGGAGTGTTCGACAATGGCTCCCTTTACCTTCCTGTTACCTTTGCTGTGTATTCTCAAAATCTTTAGCCAAGTGAACTGCCAGCAGACCACAATCAGACTCCTTGCATTCGCTGGCAGTTGTAATACAACTAGTGTTGTATTAGTTGTATACACACCATCATGTAAAATGGATGATAAGAGTGAAAAAATAAAACTTAAATGTAGTGACATAAAGATGGACTAAATACTTCTTACCTAAGCAGTGTTTCCCACACGGATATATTTGTAGGCTACAAATAGTAGGCTATATTTGGCCACCTATGTTTTTAATCTGAGAACACCGGCCTCTGTGATCAATTAGGACTATTTCCTCTCACTCTGCTTTGCTTGTTTGCTCCTTAAAATGTCAAACAGCAGCTTAGAGCAGCTGTTGGTGACATTGCTACCATGATTTAAACTGATTAGAGGACAAATGAAGTGTGCTGTTGGTGTGTTTGCTCCCCGGCTCTGCAGCTTGTTGAAGAAACAGGCTTTAATTGCTCTGACCGTCAAAGATTGTCTATACCATAAGAGGTAACACTCTGTTACACCCCTAAACTATGAGTTTGGACTGACTATCCCTCTTGTCTTAAAAACATTTTAAAATCGAGTGAGACCCCTTCTCTAGTAAAACCAGCAGTTTTAGCATCTCTCAGTTTAGCTCAGCAAAAAGTGTTCCGCACATAGATTTGGCATGAGTTTTTATGCTGGATGCCCTTCCTGCTGCAACCTTTGCATTTTATCCGGGTTCCAAGATCGCCACCAAGTTGGTGGCAGGGTGGGGACTGAGTCTCTGAGTCAGCCTCTGAGTTTAAATGTTCATATCAATACATCAATCAATAAATCAAATTTTAATTTCAATCATGACCCTAGGTAGAGTATTTGAAGCAAATAGCTGTTGGACAACAGTCATAAGGCTGTTAATTTGCCAATACAACCAGATACCACAGAATTAAAAATTAATCTGCTTCTACTATATACAGGCCTACAATACAGCAATTTCTTTGTACCATTTACATTTTGTAAAAATACATTTTCTTACCATTACCAACACAATACACGTTTGAAACTTAACTTTAACAACTTAAACCAATAACAAAAAATTTAAAGTAAAGAATACTCAGACACAATCACAAAATTTTTGGCATTTTTGGTACCTGTCTAATGACTAAATGTAAATATATTTGGATCATATAAACCAGACATCTTCTCATTGAGCTTAACACAGTTTTCTAATTTTAACAGAGAAATACCAGTAATATGTTGAAAGATGTGAATGTACCAGGCCTAAGCCCACAGACTGTTTTTCTGGCAGTGTGAATTAAATCTGTGAAATCCTTACTTTCCGAGAGCCCACAAAAGCCCTAAAAAGGACATAGTTTAACTGAGGAGCTAGATGTGGTTCTGTTCTTTAAGTCTTGATAAGGTGTAGTTTTAACAACAGGAGGTACATTGTGTTTAGAGTGTGCATGTGTTTCCCACTGGTTGGTCTCGCTGACTCACTGCGTGCCACTCAGTAGTCAGAGCACGTCGTACCCTTTAATAGAGCAACATGATGATGCAATCTCTTTTTCCTGCTACACTAAAGCGATTAGCTGGCCTTTCTCTCTTTCTCTTTCTTCTTTCTCTCTTTTTTTAATGTGCCTCATCCATCCTTAGGACTACGTGCACTTTTAAATACGCTTTTGTAAGAGTGCTTGACAGGAGGGTTATGTGCCTATATTACAGGTGTTTGGGTCGTAGCAAATGGCTGAGAGCTTTTACAGGTTTGTGATTCAGCTGTTGGTGGCGGGGCCAACACCCACTCCCACCACACACTGTACTTACAGTCAGGAAAGATGAGCACTGCACTTTTCCTTTTAGCTTATCACCACTACCTCATCACTCTCCCTGTGAAGATCTGTAGCTACGCACTTGAGGATTAGTCAGTCCTCCTGTCTGTTTTATTGAGAAAAAGCCTACTCTACTTAAAACCTTTCCACACGCTGCTATTTTTGAGACTTTAACCAATTTCTCCTCTTGTTCTTCTTTCCAATCTGTCTTTTTCTCTCTTCACACATTAAAACACTATATTTAACCTCGAGATAGAACCAGGCAAGAATAAAAGATGGAAAAGCTTTTTAGACCATCCTTATCTCTCCCTGTGCATTGTACACCATGAGAGACGTCGTCTGTGCCAAAGATTTAATGTAATACATTAACACTGCATTAAACGCTGTAGCCATCTCCCTCACTTTCTATACTCTTGACGATTCATTTTCTCATACCAGTCGTCTTCTTTCATTCCCAAATTGGATTTAATGAGAACAATGAAGCAGACCCCTTTAATGTAGTAAGCTTTTATGTATGTTCACTAGCTTATGCTTGAGGCCGAAGGAATATGTTACTAAAGAAAGCTACAGTATATAGGACTGAGAGGAGGGGCCAAGACATTAGGGACCAGCACATACAGAGCTGTTAGCTTCCAGTAGGCGCTCTGGTCCCAGTAATTGAATAAGATTCCGTAGATGCAGATAAAAGGTTTAGAGGTAATTACTGCAGTCTACATTCTCCCTCCCTCCAGCCTCATGAGCACATCTCTCTATGTGTTTCCATTCCTCAGGGATGTTATATGTACTTTGATCTTTATTGTCTCACAAGACTAGAGGCAGATAATGGTATTAATGGTAAAACTGTATGAAAACTGTATATTATATTAGGTATTTCAAATGTAGCCTAGCCAATTTGGAAAGAAATATGTTAAAAACAAACTGTCAAGAAAAAGTGACAGTTAATGAAAAACTGACAAGAGTGAAAAGCTGTGTGAAGGTAGCTGCAGAGAGAAAATCTTTGATGTATATAGTTTCACTTGTGAATATAAAGAGAGAGGGCAACAGGAAGACAGTGATGGGAGGAGGGTAGAGAGGCATGCGTTTGTCCTTGACGTTTCAAACAGCCAGAAGCTCAAGTATATAGCACTCTACATCAATATATGTCCATCAGTGCACCGTAAATGGCCACTACCCCTTACGAAATGAAAGTATAGAGGAAGACTCACAGAAAACACAAGCAATTAAACACTCTTTTTAGTCCTCGCAAATATTTGTTGTAGGATACTTTACAAACCCAGCTGGATTAAAATACTTTCAGGATGTGTTAAGTATACAGTATGCCATTTATTTCATATTATTTGTTTAAGTCCATTAAGCCATTACGATTCGGTTTCTGCTAAGACTGGCTGTGTGTTTGTGTAAGCAGTCTTATAATTGCTGTAAGTGCATCATTATTGACATGTAGGGTGTGTGAGCCTCTGCATATGTGTTTTATTAGTTACAAGGCAACGTGTTTATTGACATGAAGGGAAAGGTGAGGTTTTATCTCACAGTAGTCAACACATTTAAATTATTTTTAAAGTGTTAATCCTCAAGAATGTTGTGTGTAAATTGGCATTTGATATTTTATCTTGCTGACATTTTTTGAGGTTCACTCAAAAACTTCACTCATGGTCTTTTAGCATGTTTTTTATGTGTGTGCTTCAGTAAACATAAAGTAGAGAGTGGTATAAAATTGTGAGTGTGGAAGAGAGTTGCAAACATCAAACACACACTTTGAATGCTAATAGATTTCTAAAAAATGTAGCAGAGCTTTATTGTCTTCTGTCATCCTTGCAAAAATATACTCCCAACAGAAATCCCTTATGAAATGTGTCCTTGGATATCCCTAAAAATAGATATCTCTAGTAGTAGAATAAGTTTACAGGTTATTAATTTAAGTGAACTTAAAAATATCATGTTATTACATTCTAAATTCAATTTTTTTGGAATTACAATTATGCTAAGTGTTACAGACAAAAATGACTTAGTCTGTCAAGAGAAAATGACATTATGCAGAAGGACCCAAATACTTATATTATTATTGAACCCTAAATTTTGAGCAATCACCAAGTAGACTAGAAGCCATAACTAGTTTACCGCAGCACTGTATGTCTTGAATATACACTGCACAATGATAGTGGTTATAAACTGTACATTACTGCAAATCACGGTAAAATAGGTTTAAAAAGCTAACCAGACCATTTATTTCTACACTGTCAACATTCTTAAATTTGCTAGTAGAGAAGTTCAAGTACTTCCAAGCTCTACTTCAATGCTTTATTTGGGTCAATGTCCCTAGCCTACTTTGCACCAGAGATTATTATGCATTAGAAAGCGGAAAACCTTCAGTAGCAATTATAGCTACAATTGTAAACATTTAAACAGCAAAGTCAACACAGAATACTTGCTTATTAATTTGAATGATTCCCTGGTGTTATAAAATTAATGTCAAAGAACCTGGTCATAGTAAAATCTTTATGCATGGAGCTGCAGTGTGCAAAAATAAGCGCTTGTTGCTTCCAGTAGTCCCCTCTGCAGTTAATACTGTGATAAAAATATATTTTCATAGGTAAAAAAACTTATTTACATTAACCCTTCAAAATCGTGCTAATTTGTTGCTTTTTTGTAATTTGTGTAAGAAATAAAACAAGCCTTGTGCATATGCTGTATGTGCTGCAGGTATGAGAAACAGAGACATACTGTTACTGTTTGTGCATTGACACGAGGGAGAGTGGGTGTTTATGTGTGCAATGGAGTGCCAGTACTTTAGGTCTGTGGGAAGAAAGGAGAGAGAGGGATAAGCGTGGACAGAATGTATGAGAGGACGTAGATGGGAGCTAGGATACCAGAGGCATCACTCTAAAGCTGCAGACTTTCACTTTCTGTGCTAAGGATGTAATAAGGATGAGGAGGCAGAGGAGGGAAGAAGCATAGGTGAGAAAAGGTGAAATGGATGAAGCAGTATGGACAAAATGCAGAGACTGATCAGGCAGAAAAGGTTATCATCATCTCCTAAACAAAAAGAGAGAAATGATGTACTGTATTTTCAACGACATTTCTGGATCCAGACAGAGATAGGAAAAGTGAGGGAGGGAGGGAGAAAGAGAGAGAGTGGTATCACATGAGAGGGAGGAGAGTAATAGCAAGGTGAGGGGAGGGAGCAGGAGCACTAACAACATTAAAAGCACTGATAGGAGCGCCAGAGACGAGGAGGGACCAATCGAGGCAAGGGAGTGGAGAGAGGGAGAGCAGCACAACATCCTGAATAGAGTGCTGAATAACAGTGGAAGAACAGGGAGGACAAAGGGAGGAGATCTGACAGAGAAGGGGAAAAACGACAGGATATCAGCTGAAAATGTGGGGAAGAGCATGAAAGGAGAAGCTGGAAGTCAAAGAGGTCAGATAGAATGCAAGACAGATGAAAGTGTTTTTCTCTCTGAAAGGAGCTGCACCTTTGGGTCTGGTTTTGTGCGTGTGGGCTCTTCAACGTAAATTATATAGCTGGAGATGGAACACCTGTTATTTTGAATGATGGGGTGTAACAGATTTTAGCTTGTGTGAACCATCTCTGCAGCATTTTGACTACCTGCACAGTGTTTGACCTTCCTTAGTCAGCAAGCAGCGTGTGACTGCAGCGAGAAAAAGAGCGAGGAAGAGAAGGAAGGAGAGGTGGAGAGAGGGAGTGTCTTTGGTGAAACACAGAGAAGTGGAGTATCTGCCAAGGGAGTTGTTGCATTGTGATTAGTGTGCCTGTGCAATCTGCCTCGTCTTCCCAAAATAAGACCTGTTCTCTGTTTCACTGGGCTCTCCTGGGCGTTCAAAGGCAGCCTGATAATTACATTTGAATCCCACCCAGACTAGTTGGCTGGAGAACGGACTAAACTGAAGTGGTCTTGCCACCTTTAAAAGCCATGGATAATTTTTCATCTCTTTTTAAAATTCATTTTTGAAATATTTGAACAAACTTTTAACTGAATGTCTGAATCCTCTGGAATGACGGAAACCTCAGACAACACCCAAGGGTGCTCTGCTCATGCTCCCAGAGTGGGAGACTCAAGGATGGGGGAGGCTAGAATGGGAGAGGGGATGAGAATGGGGGAGAGAGACACCCCGCTGAGGCTGTCACCTTTCCGTATGCTTCGAGTGCTGGACTCTTGTCGTCCTCCCGGAAACCGCATTGGTGAGTCTCATCAGCAATCAATATATGAGTTTATTAGATAGATTATACTTTAATTAGTGAAGATGGTGTAACGAATGTACAATACTTGTATTATATACTTTATATATGCAGATTACTTTAAGGGGCTTTGGAATTAAGATCAAACACATGTCCTGAGGTTTTATTAGGTACAAAGCCTAAAATTTATGCTAAGTAGCTTTCTTTTGGAATCTGCTTATCCTACAACTTTAGAAATCTTAAACGTATTTATTATTTTTTAAGTGTTTGAAGATTAGAGATGCAGTGCATTGGCCCAAGGCAGTGTGCGGGGGTATCTTTAGGGATCCCATGAATTGCTTTGAGAAGTGAAGAGTCCTTCAGGTTCTTCTTTTGAATTTTTTATTCAGTTGCTTGTCAGCACAATAACTGCAGTTTCTCCTTTCCTCTTGCTCATACCAAATTTAGAGAGTATAGTGGCCTTTGCATGAGAACAGTTTGAGAATTCCTGGCCCAAGAGCAAAAAGATAAGGCAAAATGAATTTGGTATAGGGCCTTGTAATAATAGTAGATAATGCATTAGATGTGGACAGTGAGTAGTAATTTTGCCAGTGTATCCTCAAGCAAGGTACTGAACTTGATGTTTGACCTACCTGACTGAGGTTTTATGACAAAATAGAACTTCCTTTACGGTTTGAATAGCTCTTGAAGTAAAATTTACTTCCTTTTCAATAATTGTCTAAGGCACTGCCACAATTTCGCAGTGATGGACTTCCAGCATACAGTACATGCAAAGTAGGATGAGGTAAGGAGAGTCCTAAAAGTGCCCTCATTCACTTACTGTTACAGATGTGATAGCAGCGAGTCAGCAAGTCTAACTAGGCCAGCCAGGCTCCACACAGGGAAACAATGTCCGCTCATAACATTTACTGTCTGCTCTCAGTCTGCTATGGAACTAGAGCAGAAAAAAGCTGCAGGAAACCGGAAAACTATGTCCTGTCCTGTAGCAAGTGTGTGTGAATGGAATGGAGAAGTTCTGTCCTGTTTATATACATACTGTATGTTCTAGCCTTGTCATATTGTACTCAAAAACGATGGGGCCCTGCATTGCTTGATTGTCTACACTAACAGAGAAGAGCACAATCTCTTAGAAATGAGGAAGACCAGTGACATCGTAGTAATAGTGGATACTCACTTGTCAGTAACGACGTAAGTGTGTCTGTCTGTATGTAGATATCCTGCATCAATTTCGGCTCACTCTGGTGTCGGTTTCCTTGCGTTTAGTGTTTCACCATCAGGGTTGTGAGAGTTGACTTCTGATGCACCTACAGACTGCTTAGTTTTCCTCTAAACTAAACTAAACTAAACTCTAAACTCCCCAAACTATTTGGTATTTGTACTCACAGTTTCTTCAGTTTAGCTTTGGGGCCACATGCAGTTCTTCAGACTTTAAAGATTTAAATGCCTACATTGAGATTTAAATGCCTACATTGCATTTGGTGGGACAGTGATTACATATAGGCTGACATACTGTACATTTGTGACTTCTTTTCAGGTCAGCGCATTAAATGAGTTTTTAGAAGAAATGCTTATGTCCTTTGACCTATGATCTTGAGTCATCATTAGGTGGGATTGGCTTTGCAGATCACAGACAGGTCACTCTACAGAGGACAAACTGTGCACTCTAGTAAACTTGCTTATGTAAGATAAACATACATATACACAGGTTATCTTTTTGCTGTACATGACTTGAGAGCTATCGGGCTTAATAAACAGAGAGACCCTTCCCCCACAACTACAGAGTCACACAGAATCTCTCACAGAAGAAGGCAGTCCTGTCCACAGCACAGTGACTCATTAATCAGTTGGATTCTAAAAGGGGTTGGATGTATGGAGGGTGGCAAATAGAGACAAGACATCTTCCACTGCATGCAGGGTAATATCGATCTCTGACCTCCTCATCTTACCAGTGGGATTTTTAAAATGCTCAGTTAGCCCCCCTGGTTCGTTGACAGTACAATCCAACATCAGTGGACTTAGGTCCTACTATCACTGTCACAGAGGGGCCAGTGAAACCTAATAAAAAAATGGAAAGGTTATGTTCTCTAATGAGCACAATTTGAAGGAGGGCTACTTCCAATAAAATAACCAAACTCAGTCTAAAAGACCCTAGTTAAACATAATTATAGAATACATTTTAAAGATCACGCAATAAATATCATCACAGTTGAGGATAGTAAAAGTCTGTCTGTATCTGCCTGTGTTTTGTAGGTATTGTCCATGAAAATGTGAAAATGGGTTCAGATGGGGAGAGTGACCAAGCATCTGGGACATCTTCTGATGAGGTACAAAGTCCGGTCAGGGTCCGTATGAGGAACAATCACCATCGGCGCATCTCTAATGAGGTAAGGAAACCCAGGTCACACCTGCTGCTACTACTACACACACACACTCTATACTCGTGAGGACATTCATTGACATAATGTAATCTCAAGCCCCTTCCCCTAACCCTGACCATCACAACTGAATGCCTAAACCTAACCAAAACCTAATTCTGACCCTAAAACCCAGTCTTGACTGTCAAAAAGTTTTTTAAAGTTGTGAGGACTGTCCAAAATTATGATAATTGGGTGTCTTTTATCTGGTTTCATCTCAGTTCGGATAAGACTTGTGAAAATTGTGATTAAAAGTTGTCATATTTTATGTCCTTTATGCAAATTCCACTGTATACCTGGTTTAACACCAGACATACTGCAATCATACATCTAACCATAGGAAACAGTATTAGCCTCAAAAATCTACTTTTGTGTTAAGGGATTGTATTTGCCCAGTGTCACAGTGTCAGTGAATAGAAGTAATACATATTCAGAGCAGGTGGCAGGCATGATAAAGTAGACAACAACTCAGGTAAGTGACTGTTTTGAGTGTGCAGCAGGTAAGTGATGGTAAGTAACATGCGGTTTTGTGGGTTAACAGGTAAATACTACTAATATCTTCACAGGTAGCTGAGTAAAGTTCAGGCAAATAGCAGCACACCAGGTAAGATAACATATTATACATGTTCAAAGTTCACATCAGTATCAACTGAAGAAAGAAAACTGGCAGGGCAGAAATAACAAGGTAATTCATGGAGCAGGTTAAAATTCAGCAATTAAGCAAGCAAAGAGTACCAAATGGTCCCAAGTCTATTACTCAAATTTCCAAGAATGGATGGCAGGAAAGCGTTTTGTTACTTAACGTGATCCTTGGTTTTTTGATAACAGAGTAAGGTGTTTCAGTATGAGATTCGCTCTGACCTGACCATCTAAAGAAGCTCCAGTGACACCATGTCTGTCAGACAGGTCGAGCTGTGCTTCGGGCTCCACCCTCTTCTTATTATCATGGCCGACCGCCCCTCCTAAATCATTCTAGGCAGATTTCTTTATGTGCCTATGCAAGGAGGGAAACATTGGTGAAAAACCTCACTCTATTATTAAGAATCAGGGATTACGTTAAGTAACCCAAAGTTTTTTTTTTTTTACATTCACTCAGTGATTCACTATGGGAGATATAGCCCACTCCTATATTGCATAAGATCTCCCGAACCGTGCATGCATTTGTGGTCTGGAGACAAACCTTAAGCTAATAGCAGTGCCGTTTTAAATGAGAGAAATTTTAAACCCAAACTATCAATGGGCTCATAAGGATGGTGAGAGAGAGCATCCAAAACAACCGTCAGGTCCCACAGTGGCCTGCTGGTTTGTCATCAAAACCCACATGACAAGCTAAGATTTCTGCCAAACAGATTAGCAAAGACTTGCCCTTCTCAAACAGCTCCTGAAGGAAGCACAGCACATTGACCACTGAACAATCAAAAGAAGTGTTCCTGGCATCACACTACTCGTTAAAAACTTTCCTTTCGCCACCGTAAAGGGGCGAGTGGAGGCAGCTCTGGCATTTTCAGTGGTGTCAGTAACACCAGGAGGCAGGCCCGCTGCATTCAGGTTTCACCTTTTGCATGCCAGGCCCAGAGAGCAGTTTGGTCTGGGTGAGGATTTCCTCCCCGAGCCAGGGACAGGGGGTCCCTCCATACCAGAAGGGGCCACAGTTCGTCTGCTAGTAGCAGAATTATCCCTGCTGTTCAGTGCTTGAACGGCCAATAAGGAGCTTTTAAAATTAGTGACAGGCCTTGTTCCCTCACTCCGGCTAGTGTCGGGAGAATCAAGCTGACAGGTGGGAAAGCATACAGCAGGACCTTTGGGCATGGGAATGCCAGAGCATCCATCCCCAGTCGGGTGAACAGAAGAGCTACCTTTCTTTGGAACGAGGAAGTACCGGGACTAAAAACCCTGATGAGCCTGGTCGTTTGGAACAATTGGGATCGTCCGTTTGTTTAATGGGGATGTGATTTTACCTTTTATGACTTGGGACCCCACTTGTCACTGAAACCAGTTGAATTTGGGTGGTTTCACAGCGAATCTGTACCCTTGAGAGATTGTGGACTGCGCAGAAAGAGGGGCCATAGTTGCACCTGGTTAGCCTCGATTGCAGGGCAGAGAAAGTGGAGTCATCCATATCAAGGAGATCAGAGCTGGCATCGTCCTCTGCGTCCTCAACACACCCAGATCGCCCGCTTCTTGTTCTGCAAACTTGTCAAACAGCGGGAGCATGATCGGGGACTCCATCCATCCATCATATCCGCCCAGCTTGTCTTAGTTTGCGGAAGATGAATGTGGCCGTAGGGGTGGCAGAGGACAGGCATGGGTCCTGGTTATTAGCCATCACTACTCTCAACCTTCGTTCTATAAATTTTTCTGGCATCGGCGCACAGTGCGGGCACACCTGCAGGTCTGCCAGTGAGGCCTGAGCATGTTTAGCGCCCATGCCAAAAGCTTACAGTAATGCTAAAGGAATAATTGGCCTAAAGCTAATGTTAAGAATAGTTTACTCCGGTCAGTTCATGAAACTCTTCTTTTAAGCTTTAAAAAAACAGAGAGTTTAGATTGGTTGAATTTCCATTAGAATTAATGCTACAGAATATGCATACTAATGTATGTAAAGGAAAATTCTTAAACCAACCCAGAGCGTTAATTCTGTCCAGTACGTCACTTTATGCAATGTTAACATTGTCAGCTAATGCTAAATCCAGTTCATAATTACACTAACAATAAGCTTTTACAACACGTTAGCCTCTTAGGTGAAGAGATGGCAAGTTAGCTACACTTTAGGCTATTGCAATTTGTTGGTTCGGGAGCAGCTCGCCTTGACGCAGACACTGTTCCCTGACAAAAGTGTAACCCTAAGTTCCTCTTGCAAAGGACTTACCCAGCATACCCAGGCTAAAGCCGGATGAACTGCGTTCGGCGACCCAGAACAGTTCAGCTGCCTGGAACATGCCGAGGGAGCTTACAATAGCGCACGGGAAGAAAGCGAGAATGAGTTGGTAGGGGCAGTTGGCCGTGATAATAAGAGGAGGATGGAGCCCGAAGCGCAGCTTGACCTGACACATTTGGTTTCATTAGGGCTTCCGTAGATGGTCACGCCAAGGTGAATCCCATAGTGAAACACAGGGCAAATGTTAGAAAAAGAACAGGGCACCTATAAAAAGATGAAACAACACTAGTGTAAAAAGGTAACTTACAAAATAAAAACATAAAAAAATAAATAGCATGATGTTCTACAACAATATAGCAAACAATGAGTATGGCTGGCTGCTGTTTAGGGTGAAACCGGATTATCTGATTGCAAGGGTTGAGTTGCAGGTCAGTGAATGAGATGGGGTGGGCTAGTTGATAGTGGTGGTGGGGGGGCATATAAGAATGAACTGGGAGTATGTGGGTGAGGCTTGGGAACACGAAACTACAGATAAATTTGGCTTGGCAGTGGACAAATACAAGCAAAAACAGAGAGCATAACTGCGATAATTAGGGTATAATGATTCAGTAGAGATCAAAAACAGTGAATACATTATAGAATTCGTGGGGGGACTGTAGCATTGCATTAGTGTACAATTCTGAATTTATGTTTGTGTGGACATGTGCTTTACCTGGCCGTGGATATCCTGGATTTACCTGATTTGCATGTGGTGCTGTTTTGCAATATCCCTGAGTATGCGGTCATGTCTCAGTCAGACTGTGCGTGCATGTGTATGAGTGTGTCTGAAGGAGTTGGAAGAGTGATGAGCGCAGCAGTATTACGGGAAGTGCCTCTGGACACACAGGCTGCTGCCACTGCCTGAACAGTGGAAGGGACTAATTTAGAACATGTTTACCACAGGAGGGGAGATGGGGGTTGAAGAGAAGAAAATGCTCAAGTGAGAGAGTTATTATAGAAGGGGACATAATTATTGGTATGACAATGATGAGGAAGAAACACAGGAACAGAGCTCAGGAGAAAAGAGAAAGGAGGAAAAAATGACGGTGGAGTAAACAAATAAACAATGTTTCCTCTCATCCATTTTCCTCTGCTCATCCCTTCCCCCATCTGCCTTTCTCCCCTCAGGAATCTGTCCATTCCTCTCTTCTCTACTCTCCCCCTCCTCTTCATTTTTTTCCCTCCTCCTCTAAGCATGTGGATGGCACTCTACCACAGTCCCAGTCTCTCTCTCTCGCGCCCTCTCTTTCTCTCTGTCAGTTTGTGTGCAGTCATGTGGCAGGTCAGAGGCATGCATCGGTGAAAGCAAGTGTATGTGAGTGTATAGAAAGACACATTTAAGGAGGACAATGAGGGAGCTACTAGAGCTGTTCTGCATTGTGAGTATGGGGGCGTGTGTGTGGGTTGTATGTAGGTATTTATTTAGTCTTTACCTCAGAATAACAGGGCATGAATGTCAGTGTTTTTGTGAACTGGAGTCCATTGTTGCCCTTTGAAAAGAAGCATTGAGAAAAATCAGCTCTTTTAGTCCTGAAAAGTCACTACCCTTATTGACTGCATGATGTGTGGAATAGATATTATTTATGTGTTAGCAAAATGCAGCTTTAGTGTGTTGTTCTTTCTTGTGTATTTTTATTTTACTCTTATGTGCTCATGCATTGTGCAGATTGTTTCCTGATGCTTTCAGTTCGTATAGTTGTAGTTTTTTTGTCATGTGCTTAAGGTGATTACTTAAAACTGCATGTTATTATGTTAACCACTGACCTTAGATAAAACGATTACAGGTGTAAAATCCTTCTGCCTTTCATTTTCAAGCAGGCACATATTACTTTCCACTAATGTTCACATGTAAACTCACATATCATTTTGCACACTCACATTGAGGACACATTGAGGGCTGTTGGGACTGAGCAAACCAGCGCTGCCATGGAAACGTGCAAAATGTGTGACTGACACCTTGCCTTGAACATATCCTACAAGGACAGCATATAGAAGCAATGCATTGTAGGAAGAGTACTGTGTCAAAATTCAATTCTAAGGAACTAGAAGTAAAAGTTATTGTAATGTATTGCCTCACGTATAAGATTATGCTAAATTCTCAAAATTTGGCATAATTGGGGTCATCATAAACAAAGACCCACCTTCTTCTGATGACAATTTGTTCTCTGATTAAAATCTACTTCATCAGTATGCACATTCAACTATGAAAAGCAAAAGTGCAGAAGATAAAAATATCAGGCATTTTAACAATAAAATGATGTTCTAAGCAAAGAAATATGTCTGAACCATTATCAGCAAGCCTTTCTTTAATAATTCCCCACATGTTTATGTATACTGAAGACAATCTTTCCTGGTCTGACCCAGGCATTGGGTACATCATATAACTAATTATAACTTGTGTGAAGAAAGCAAATATGTTAGTCATGTAACATTAGCTAATACAAGACGTACAGTACAGAAATACTTTTACAAAGTCACTGCAATGTGTCTCAATAATGTTGTTTAAGGATGAACAAAACAGAACATGTTCATCAAAAATAATGTTTTTATGGATAATCCAACAATTTGAAGTTGCAGTTTTTTTAATGAAACTTACGTTGAGGCTAAAGGACTAACTGGCCAAAGCTCCGGTCAGCTCCTGACAGTCTTCTTTTAAGCTTTAAATAAAAACAGTGGCTTTATATTAGTTGACTTTGCATACTAAGGAAGATTCTTAAACTCACCTAACACCGTTAATTCTGTCCAGTTGTGTCTTCTACTTCTGCAACGTTACCTTTGTCAGCTAATGCTAAATCCAGATGATGTTCACCAACTATCACAATGAATTCTAAAGTTTTTTTAGCACAAAGAATGAATCTCACACTCAAGCAATTATTTTTAATCTTCATTGCCTGATGTAAATATACTATTCCTCATATCTAAACAGAATAAGTACAATTTGATTGTCAGTAAACATGCCCCCCCCCCCGTACAGAGAGACAGAGAAACTCAGATGGTGAGTCTCAGAATTACAATGTTATTTCCTGAGTGTTTCACAGCAGTTATGTTATAAAGTATAAATAGACAGAGTCACACCTCTGGAGCTGAAGCGCACACATTCTGCCTTGATATGTGTGTGTCAGACAAAAGCCTGTTTGAGAACTCATAACAGTGTTAGGCGAATTCAGACGCAAACATTATCCGGAGTGGCCTTTCAGACATGCACCTCACAGCGGGAGATCACTTGCGTGAGAAGCTTGCTAAGGTGTGAAAATCCACTCGATTTCCGTGCGTGATCTGCATTAGAACGCTCGAAGGATATGATCCGCATAATGTCGGCAGCGTTTTACTTGGACATTTTTGTTCACACATAACCCCCATACTCAGTGGTGATCCTAGAGTCTATTGGGGCCCTATACATCACAATACCCCTATGCTTAAGATATGGAAATCCAATAAAATACACACCACACTGCACATAGTAATACACCATACTGATTTATAGTACACTTGTCCAAATTTGTTTTTATAACTTAGCTTGACAGTTACCTTTAGTTGGACAAAACTATTGTCTGAGTTGGCTGATTATTAGCAGCCTGCTAGCTAAGCTAATAAAATGAGTTCTGGTGAAGCTAACACTATTAATATTATAATCATTCACTATCTCCCAGAAGTATAAGTCCTCTTCATTTTCATCAGCGGGTTTTCATTGTTGCATTAGACCTGTTTGTTTACACTGAATCATGTGCTGCTGGCATCAGAGTCAGAGTTCTGTTAAGGATGTCTGCGACTCTGACTGCTGGTGTCGCTGCAAACTTTGAACACAAGCAGTGCTGTACAGTTTAACTTTTGTCAGCCCTCGGGGGTCTCTACTGTCCTGGGGCCTCAAGCAGTTACCTGCCCTGCCTGCTGACACACTTCGCCTCTGCACCCACTCCAAAAAAAATTGGGACTAATGTCAGAATTCCAATGCATTTATGAAAGGGGCTAAAGCGAGAACGATCATAAGAAATACACTTCCATCTGGTATATGCAGTATAATAAATTTCACTACCCCCTACTCTGTATCTTGTTAACAGGTACCTAGTGCAGTAAAGTGACACCAGACAGTGTAAGATGCAGGCTGTTGCCATTCAAAGCAATCTGTTCCTGTAAGTAGGCAGTTTTTTAGAAAGCCATTATGTAATTCACTTTAGAAAATAAAGTCAAGACTATACAGATGTGTAGGGAACCCCCCCCCCCGAGTAAGCCCCAGAGAGGAAAAACCTTTACTGGAAGACACCTACAGCAGAATTAGGATTAGGGTGGACACCCATCTACTTTGACTGATTCAGGTGAGTGGGAAGTGGAGAAAGAAATAAAAAAACACAAAGCAGGGTCAGTAATTGCATACTGGAAACCCACAGCCCCTTAGCCAGAGATGCCTTTTTCTCTCTGCCTCTCTGTTCACAGAGAGAAGCACAACAATGGGAGAAAGAAGACACAAAGTTAATGTCATGTATTAGTGACATTTCAGCCCCTTTCAGACATGCACTGGAGTCCAGATATAATCAGCACTTTATCCGGAGGGGATATATGTGTAAACGCAAATGCCCAAGTGTTTTGGCCCTGAAATTAGTTGGGTCCTCCCCAGCCAGCTCCCTAGTGCAAAGTCCAGATTATCTCCAACCGAGCTCATGTGTGACACTCCGGAGGATTCACCATGAGTGAGTGGGCGTGTTGATGATGCCAATGTCCTGCGACCGGGCAAATTCAAACCCCCAAAGGTGAAGAACTTATACTGTGGATACGTGGAATTACATTTCATATTGATAGTCAGTTATTTAGATTTAAATTTAGATCTAGAAAATTGGTAATGTTGTCCTTTATCTCCATGATTGAAGTGTCCAAACATCACCCCCTTGATTGAGTATTTCAGTATTTCTTCACAAGTGAGAACGCATCTCACCCGGACCATCTCTCGATGTTGGCTGCATGTCATAAAGAAAAACTCTAGACAATGTCTGCACCTCATCCTCGTGACATTCGCCAGAGTTCATGTCTGCAACAGGCTAAAGGGAAAGAAGGTTTAAGGACCTCTGTCTTAAAAGCAGTCTATAGCAGCATAAGTAACTAACTGGAGCCTGTTCAAAGTCAAACTGTAAGCTTTGTCATAAAGGAAGGTTTTAAGTCTAGTCTTAAAAGTATAGAAGCTTCCTGAATCTAAAGTGGAAGGTGGTTGGGGCGACTACTTTATTGTGTGTATCACTGATGACTAACAGCACAAGTCAAAACAGCAATTTGCAAAAAGGTAGCTTTTCTTTGATTTCATGCTGATAGGAAGGGAGATGACTGTCGTAAAAGAGATAAAAGTTTGATTTTTAAGACTGAAATTATTGACAGTGTTACTTACAAATCAGTCACATCTTCCCCTTTAATAAAAAACATAAAATATCAGTGACAGTACACAAGACATGCTGTATGTGGGATTCATATTTCACTAAACGTTTTACTCTTGTCTTTCCCTCTTCCTCTCTGTTTCAGGACATAAACAAACGCTTGTCTCTCCCAGCTGATATCAGGCTACCGGAGGGCTACTTGGAGAAGTTTGCCATGAACAGCCCACCCTTTGACAAACCCATGAGTCGCAGGCTACGGCGTGCTTCGTTGGTCAGTACTAAGTGTAAATATGTGTATAATTCCATCTTTGTATATGGGTATAAAACTTTGCTCGTTTAGCATCTGCAAGCGTGTACTTGTGAGTACAGCTGGACATGTGCTGCTCTTCTGAAGTTTTTCAGCCTTTGTTCCCTACTAAATTGTTGACTCAGTCCATTATATTTCCTGACACACATACACACTGCAAACAGGCCAACATAGATGTTTTAAATACACATGGGGTTATGTTATAGAGGTTTCATGTATACAGGCAAGAGAAAGGGTGGATGAGAAAAGAGAGGTTTGCTGCTGAATGGATATGGAGGGCTGTGATGGGTGTAAATAGCGAGATATTCATTAATATGCAGCACCTCCCTTGATACCCCTGCTCCTTTTTAGTTAATTTAGAATTTGTTTTAATATTGGGCACACTAATCCGAACTGCTCGTTTGTTGTTGCCAACATTTTTATATTTTGAAGTTTACCTTAATGACTGCGTTCACCACTCTCTTTCATGTGTTCATTCTTTCTGCTTCACATTGTTGTCTTTTTTTACTCTTAATTCGTAAGCTTTATTTATATATTTCACATTAAACACAAATACTAACAGCCTGTATATCTATGGGGAAAACATTAAGAGTTTGCCTTCCATTAGCCATATTTTCTGTTATTGAACAAGGCCACAGCCTCCAGCTCTCTGCTTGAAACGATTTAATGACGCAGCTTTTCTGCAGGAGTCTTACAGAGATGAAAGGAATTAGTCTTTGAAGACAAGTTTGCAGAAAAGAAGAGAGGTTTATGTTAGATCATGGGAGATATTTGTGTCTTTTCAGTGTAACGACTGTCAGACATTTTCCGACTTGCAGCGGTCTGTCAGTGTGTGTGGCTGTGTATCTTTAGGGTTAGTGTATGTACGTGATGTAATGGATCAATCAATAATTTAGCAGCAGTGTCAGACTCATCTGCTGCAACTTCCTTCCTGACTAGGATTACACACCGGGACTCCTTGAATTTAACTAAAGAGCAAAAAAGAGAGAAATGCACACAAGGATGACAAGAAATTATCAAAATAAACAAATGATAGAATATCGTGATTTAAAAAATGACATTGGAAACAAAGACAAACATAGTGTGAAAAAGAGCTGCCCAGATGAAACTTAAAAGCTGTTTGTACAGGACTTCATAGTATATAAAAAGGCTTCAGCACAGCAAAATTTTTTTTTATTAGAGAAGCCAAAATGTTTTACTTAATTTAGGACAGTGCATCCAAGCAGAACTATTGGACCATGCACTACACTGCAGACTTGGCATTAGTGTGGGACTTAATATTAATTTCTCAAAGATTATGGAACAACATCAATCATTGATCAAAACACAGAGCATGTTAAAACAGTTTGTGCAGCGTGACTTCATACCAACGTCCCCCCAAATGTGAATTTTACAGTGTATATATATCCCTTTGCCACAAAAGAATAAGTATGCTTCCTCAGTCACACTTTAATGTGGTGAAAGTAAACTTAAATATGACACAATTGGCACAATGGTTTAATGACTGTTTGGCTCTCAACATGCCTGTTCTTTGTTAGTGTTACATTTAACATGCGTCAGGTGTCTCATAGCAGATGCTCACATTTGAAACCATGTATTTTGATCACTTCCAGTGTAATGTAAGTGAAGTTGGTTGGTATCAGCTTCTGTCGTGGCAGTTGCTCATTGATAATGAATTATTCATAGCAGTCCAATGAGATTCAGTGTTCCATGGAGCTGAAGAAAGACATGTCATTTTATCACAAACCACAACACTCAAATTGTTATGCAATACTCACTATTTTCTGATCCATTTAACACCACAGTGACATAGTATTAAACTGAATGTACAGATTGTGTGCTCTCTCCACTTGGTTTTATTCTGTTCCTGGTAGAGCATAATAAAAATAGTTATGCTATTGTTTAATTATTTAAATAAACAAAAAATAATATCTAAACACAGCCTCACTTCTACAGTTCCTATTGAAGGCGATAAATGAAAAAAAAAAGACTAGATGTTTATTGGTCGATTAATTGAAGCCCTGAGTACTTGCTGCGGTCTGGTAATGACAGGGCTCTTCTTTTCTCCCACCTCCCATTGGTTGGTAACTCTTTTCTTAGCAAAAAGCCTGTCATTTTCTCAATTTTTCTAAACAAACCTCTCACATCCCTTTTTTCAAGCAGACTCATGGAGAAACCCTATTTAAATATGAAATGTGGTCAAGGTAATGGACTTTTTCAATATACATTCGATCCGAGCTGCAGATATCTCTCTTCTCACATTTCGTAGTTTTGCTGTCAGGCCAATCTCTCTGAATGCCGTCTCAGTTCCTGTACAAGGCTGAAACAGAACACATGTTTTGTTTGGTTTTATGTTGCTTTAATTTTGTCATTAAAACTTGGGTTGACCTAGTTCTGCTGAGTAAGCTCAGTGGAGCGTTGAGAATGAAATGAACCCACTGCCACTGGAAGCTTATGTAGGCGCACACAGAGACACACACAGAAGAAAAGCGTTGCATGGTACACGGAGAGAGTGCAGTTACTCCCTGCAAGCAAAGAAGATCTGGGAATTTCCTTTTTCAAGAGACACTTCCAAAAGTGGAAAGGGTACAGATTTATTTACTGGAGTTCAGTTTCTGTGTATGGATGCACACACACGTATGCGCATGTTTTACTCATGAGACTGACTCCCCTGCCAAAAGAGCAGCACAGCTCAGCAACAGCTCCTGACAGCCCCTGTCACAAATACAGATACAGGAGTTGTGTGTGTGTCTGTGTGTGTGTGTGTGTGTTCATGCGTGCGTGCGTTTATATATGAACATAAGCATTCTCTCTTCACAAATATTTCCTTGTCTTCAAACATCACACAGTCATCCTCTCACACATGCTATTCTGTACAGGCATACCCTTATATATATACCTTAGTTTTATAAATGTGATGTCTTTTTATCATAATTGTTTTAGGCATTCTAAATTGCCAGCTACAAACCCACACATTAATTATAATGGAAAATTATGCTTTTAAATTAATTATGCAAATGAATGTTACTGTGCCTAACACTTTCTAAGTGTGTTGTCTCCTGTTGCCTTTAAAGAGATCACATGCTTCATCAGCTAACTTGGTCACTGGAGACCCTTCCCCCCTCATACACACACATAAACGAGCATAGCCTAGCACTTGCCTGGCATTCACATCAGCATCATGATAAAACAAGCCAGCACATAATTGAGAAAGATAGGTAGGCCCAGAGAAACAAACACAGACAAAATATGGCTGAAATCACAGACAAATAAGTGAGGAAAGCTGACAGGAAGTGGCATAAACACTGGCAAGCCCGTTGATATCACAGCTTGCCATAGCTACGTGCATCTATAATTCATGGCCTGGAAACCCAGGAGCCACATTCATTATGCAGCTTTATTAACTGAATTCAGGATTAATTCTGAATTCAACATGCACACACAGTAACGTATGCCTACTGGATATAAATAGAAATAACTAATAAATAAATATGCCCATGAAGTTGTCTGGATTGGAAAAGCTCATGCTGTGTGGCTTGGTGGCTCAATGGGTAGAACATCAGGCTGGGATGATGAAGTCTCTAGATTCCGATCCCAGCCCATGGACCAAGACACTCAGTGCTACCTCCCCACTGCCTGTGATCAAATTTCATTGTATGCCTTTCTTGTGTATGTACTCAATGACAACACTAAATCCTCTATTATAATCCATCCTCGGTTTATACTGTCATACTCTTTGTTTCTCTGACTTCCTATAACCAAAAATATACATCCAACTGACATGATGTCACTTCATAGCATTAAAGAAACACAGGGATGAGTCTCTTTTTACCCAACAAATATCTGTCCTACTCACAGTGACACGTGTGCATGTGTTTATGTTAATTCAATTCAATTCAAAGTGGAGAGGAAAAACTTTTAACGGAAGAAACCTCCAGCAGAACCTGTCTCAGGTTGGGCGGCCATCTGCCTTGACCGGTTGGGGTGAGCGGAAAGTGGAGAGAGAAAAAACAACAAAGCAACAGCAAAACATGGGCGGGTTGGTAGAGAGGGAGACGGAGAGGGAGAAGCATATATAATGCAGTATACAGTATGTAGGGTAGAATAACTTAGACAAGGATCAAATTTAAGATAAAATATCGTGGACACACACAGAAGGATGGGGCAGAGCATTGGCCTGGCCAGTCGGGTTCATATGCAAAAATGCAAATGTGTACATGCTTAGTGATAGTGCTCATTTAAAACACTCATAACTTCCCTAACTGGTTTCTTTCTTTTTTCTTCTAGTCTGAAATTGGCTTTGGGAAACTTGAGACCTACATCAAACTGGACAAACTAGGGGAGGTGAGATCAGTGAAGAAAAGAGGTTAATGAGACGCTAAGTACATGCTAAATCAATATACAGTTTGCTTTAATTCACAGATGCTTGCACATGTCTTCTATATATCGGCAGGGAACCTATGCTACAGTGTTTAAGGGGCGAAGTAAGCTAACAGACAACTTAGTAGCTCTGAAGGAAATACGGCTGGAGCACGAGGAGGGCGCACCCTGCACAGCTATCCGAGAAGGTACGAGGCTGTTAACAAATTCACATCACGTGCTTTGAAAGTAAACAACTCACACCCCGGCAAAGAAACGCTTTGCCAAGATGCTTTTTGGGTTTTCTGTTGGGACGTACAGTCACTGTCAAACAGTAGTACCTGCTTCTTCATGATGTGTTTTGTTGTCAACATTTGACTGATAGTGCCTGATGTTTTGTCTTCTTCTAGTGTCTCTTCTGAAAGACTTGAAGCACGCCAATATTGTCACTCTTCATGACATAATACACACTGACAAGTGCCTGACACTCGTGTTTGAGTACCTGGTAAGTGTCTGTATTATACATTATTCTACACTGTAGAATATTATGTTGAATATCATACTAATGTACTTACGCCTTTGTTCTTTCCTTATTTTTCTTTCTTCCTGCTTTTCCTTCTTTCTTTCTTTCTGTAGGAAAAAGACCTGAAGCAATATATGGATGACTGTGGAAGCATTATGAGTGTTCACAATGTCAAGGTATTTCCAAGAAATACTGTACTGTATTTATGACCAATAATTACATATTGTTGTTTACCGTAATTTTCAACAGACAGCATGGCTTCTTGGTCTGACAATGTATTTTTCTTTTGCTTACTGTCTTGTAACAATACCAGAAAACTTTTGCTATACCTGAAAATAACTTCTGTGTTAACTTAATGTTAAGTATGTAACAATAAGTCATTTAAATTTTGTCTCCTCTCCAGATCTTTCTATTCCAGCTGCTGCGAGGTCTAGCTTACTGCCATAGAAGGAAGGTCCTCCACAGAGACCTTAAACCTCAGAACCTGCTTATCAATGAAAAAGGAGAGCTCAAACTGGCAGACTTTGGTACAGCAGCATTTTAGTCTTAATCTGTCTGTGTCCGTTTGACTTGTTATATGCTGAGGAGTCACAGAACAATTCAAAAGAGTCTGACATGGACAGTTTGGACATCTGCTTGATTTTTCTTCAGTAACAACTATAGTTTTCAAAGCAAAAATTTAAAAGTGCTTAAAACAAGACTAGAAATGAACATAAAAGCCTTTCTAGTGACCCCTGGTGGCTGTACACGTCCTGAGCCTTAACCAGGCTAGTAACTAATCGCCCAACACTACCCTCCTTAGGTAAAACTGAAGCATGACAGTCAATTATACATTTTCTAGTTTCTAGTTAGTGTTGCCCAGCTTTGCAAATCACAAGTTTATTCTAAGATATATGTGTCAAATTGAAACAGGAATCTGAAGTAAGAATTAATGCGAATTCCCATTTTTTAAAATAATTTACACACTTCCTTAGTCCTTAGTGTGCAAAGTTTCCACCTAATATCATGAGTTCTGATAGAACACTGCCTTGTTTTATGCATGTAGTGCTCTGCATTTACATAAGCTGCGAAAACAGCATTTGCATAACTTTATGTGTTTTTCAGGTCTGGCACGAGCCAAGTCTGTCCCTACAAAGACCTACTCAAACGAAGTTGTGACATTATGGTACCGACCACCAGATGTGCTTCTAGGCTCCACTGAGTACTCTACACCCATTGACATGTGGTGAGCAGATTCACAGAAATGATACTCTTTCAGAGGAAACCACTCATGTTTATCCATCTCTTTCATTATTTCCCTTTCTTAACATTTTACATTTGGGCATGCTACTGAGACTTATAACTTAATTTATTCTTACATTCAATTATATCTCAGATGTTGTTCCTGGGATCTGCTGGATATATATATATTGTGCCTTTTTTTCTATCTCCTCTTTCAGCCCTTGGTATTTCAAGTTTCTATGTTACTATCATTGCTACATCTATCACTACAGCCTTGTTCTCCTGTTTGTCCACAACTACTATGTCCGGTTGGTTGGCCATTACCAGTTTGTCAGTCTGTATCTGGAAGTCCCACAGGATCTTAGCTCTGTCATTCTCAACCACCTTTGGAGGTGTGTCCCATCGTGACTTCGGGACTTCCAGTCCGTGCACTCACACAGATGTTCCTGTGTACTATGCCAGCCACTTGGTTATGGCTTCCATGTATGCCCTGCCTGCTAGCATCTTGCACCCCGCTGTTATGTGCTGGATTGTCTCAGGGCATTTTTGCACAGCCTGCACCTGGGGTCTTGCCTGGTATGGTAGATCCCAGCCTCTAAACTCAGAGCCTGCTCCTGTGCTGGATTAGTTATGTCTTTCAGTCCAGCTTTGTCCAGCCACTGGTAGGATTTTTCAATGTCATACATTTTGTCTTCCATGATGGATTTTCATATATATATACACATTTTTGTACACTAATTAGTGTATTATCTTATGATAGAAACTATGGGATAATTATTAAAGTGTTATCTGTTGAACTCAGTACAACATATAAATGTATAGTGCAATTTTTGTTCATATGACAAAATAATTTTCAATTATGGGATGACAAACCTGCAAAAACACCATGTCACAAGTAACAACCTGTTTAGGTGTTATTGTATATTATATGTAGCAGCAATTTGTGTTAAAACACAGTTTCTGGCTCTTTGTCCAGGGGTGTGGGCTGTATATTTTATGAAATGATCACAGGCAGACCTCTCTTCCCTGGATCGACTGTGGAGGACGAGCTTCACCTCATTTTCCGCATCCTTGGTGAGATGACACCTGTAGAATGAAATGAGCATGTGCATGATTAAACCTGTGATTTTGTGTGTGTGTGAGTTTGTGTTTTCTGTGCTCGAGTTAACTGACCTTCCTCTTCAACAGGTACTCCAACAGAAGAGACCTGGCCTGGCATCACCACGAGTGAAGAGTTTAAGACATACAACTTCCCCCAGTACCAAGCAGAGCCCCTCGTCAACCATGCACCCAGGTGTGAATATTTGGGTATTTATTATGTAAACACAGCCATGAGAGTGTGTGTGTGTGTTTGTGTGTGTGTGTGGATTGAATGTAAGTTGCTAGACAAAATATAATAGGATACAGGATTGATTTTCAGCTGGAACTCTAGTAATATCCACCTATACTGCTCTCTACAGCTTATGTCAGCATTTGACTCCACTTAAATTCTTTCTCTCACTTTCCCTTTTGTTTTCTGACACACAGGATAGACAGTGATGGCCATGATTTGCTCTCAATGCTTCTACAGGTAAATAAAATGCATGTGTACAAAAAATAAGTAGAGATATGCAGTCTATCCCTGTACCACAGGATGAAAAGCTAACAAGCTACATACCCCTCATTGTCACTGTATGCTTCTAGTTTGAGGCCAAGAAGCGTGTTTCAGCTGAGGAAGCTCTCAGACACTCGTATTTTAGAAGTCTTGGGGAGCAGGTTCAAACACTGGCCGACAGTGAGTACATCATTTCTTGTTGGACATACACGCTTCATACACAAACATGCTATGACTTACTAGCCCTCTGTTGCTTTCAGCTGCATCCATCTTCTCTGTAAAAGACATTCAACTCCAGAAAGATCCAGGAAAGAGATCCTCAGCTTACCCAGAGTCAAGTAAGTCTTCCAAGGTAGAAAAATAGAGGGGAGAAAACAGGAAATCCTCATTGGGAATATAATAGAGAATAGGTCTTGCTCCCTGTCATCTCTTTTTTTCTCTGTCTAGGTCTTTACTTGTTGTCATTTCTCATCCCACTGTGTGGTCATACATGTCCCACACAGTGTTCATGTTTTCACCATATACTAATCCCCAACTTAGTATACGTACTGTAAAGCTTAACAGTCACTTTAATGGATGTATTTAACGTGTATATTAAATAGAACATACAGTAGGAAATATTTCTGTAGGCCATTTCTCACTGTTATTCTATTTATGTCCAAATATTGTTGAATGTCTATATAAGTTACCACTGTTCATTTTGAAGGGGAACATAAAATGCTATTTTTAGCCATGCTATTGTGTAGCTCTAGGTTTGGCAATGTTGGCCACTCAAAAATCTCAAACTGCCAACAAAACTTGCAGAGTTATTATTGCAATTATTAGACCATTTTAGCCTGTGGCCTTTGCCGGGTCTATTAGAAGAATTTATTATAATAAATAAAATGAGAGTGTGAATATATGTCTCTCTGAAATAGACTGGCAGTCTGTCCAGGGTGTACCCTGCCTCTCACTCAATGACAGCTAGAATAGGCTATAAGATGAATGGAAGAATGACAAAGATTACTATGTCTGATAAACGTTGAGCAACACAAAATCAAACCACAAGACACACATCAGCCAATAAATCTTTAAAAATCAATAACAATTTCTGGATCCTATAATTAAAATATAGCTATATAAAATAATTATTTAATTATAAAATCTCCATTCATGCCCCCAGGAAATTAACTTTTTAAATAAAAAAATTAAAAGCATGCGTCATCTTTTTCCTAAAAAATAAAATTTTTACTTGCCTGTTGAAGTTGGATTTAAACCATTACTTATACAAAACCTCCATAGGAACACAAATATATCCCTCCTTTCCCTTTAATACGGACAATCAACATTATTTGGACATGACCCAAGATCGCAAAGCTTTTCAAATGTCAACATTCCTTTAAGTTCTATTGGATAAAGAAATGCATTCTGGGATTACAGTGTAATGATTTATACTGCATAGAAAGTTTAAACTTAACAAAGGTGTTAACTTACTTGTACGACATGAGGTTATAGGACAATAGGCTTTAAAATATACATTAATACGTTTAACTGTGGCCAAAGAATAGTTGAGGAGTTTTATCTTTGAGCAAAGAGTTTAACAAACGTTAAACAAAACCGTAAAATTGTTTTTAGTAGTTTTGAACTTTGACCCCCTATTCATTAAATGTGCATTTCTGATATCTGTCGTAGTCTGTGTTTTTCTTTCTTTCTGCTTCTGCTACCTCTCTGTCATGTTCTTAAACTCTCTTTGTTGATACTCATACTCTCTTGTTTTCACAATGTTCATGTTTTCCTTAATCCTTTCTATCTCCCTTATGTGCCCTCCTCCACCTCCTCCATAACACCTTGATATTTCCAACCTCCTCTCCTCCCCTTTAATCTTAAAAAGCGATGGCCCATAAGCTAGGGTCTGCACCCTCGCAGTACTTCCAGAGAGAACCAGCCAATCCCAGGGCTCAGAGTCACAATCTCTCCTCCACTTCTACTGGCTGAGTTGCCCCTGCCGTTCTGGTAAATACGGTCTCTTTCATTCTGTCTGTCTTCTGTTAAGCCATCCCTCTCCTTTTTTTCTGTTTGGCTATTACCTGACCACTGCTCTACTGTCTGCCTGCAGTTGATCTTCGTTGCACTCCCACTTTGCTGAACTGGAATACTTGCATTTCCCTAAACCTGGACGTGTTTTTTTACACGTTTATATCTCATGTCTTTTGATCCTTCCTATTGTTGTCTATATTTTTTGTCCGTATTTCTTTGTAATTCTGATCCCTCTCCTCATTCCTGTCTGCCCTCCCTGACTTTTAAAGCCCTGCACCAACAAGCACAATCTCAGCTTTCACTTAGCTGATACTCTTTTTCTGAAAGTGAGACACTCTCAGCGTTTATATCTGAGTTAAAAGGGGCAAGCTTATATACATAATGTATATACAAAACTGAGATTTTTCATTTAAATCTCCTCATTTGCAGTCCTTTTTAGGTTTCTGCAGCGAGAGATGTAGCCTGTATGTTACATTTGTAAGTGAGGATGTGGTGAAGTGTGTTTGGTTTTGCCTTGTAAGCATGAACACGTGTTTTTGTTTTACTGCGTGTTACAGTTGTTGGTAATAGTGATTTAGCTTAATCAATGTGAGAATACACATGCAATATTACAGGTTCTAGAACTATATAATCCTATAGTTTTTTATATCAGTAATAGTATGGCACTGTATGTTCCAGATATCGGTTCAAGCGTTTTTGTGTACATTAGGTCTTGGGCTTATGGTTGGTTATTTGCCCCATCAATTTGGGAACACAGAGCTTTGATTTTAAAATGACTGAGGTAATAAAATTGATGTTGTGATATGTATTTATTTATAAGTGATAATTTCTGGGTCCTTTGTTCAGCTGGCTAACAGTAAACAGGAGTAGAGACAAATGGAAATGACGAGTAAAAGAGGAATGTGTAACATGCAACATAGATGCTCAACAGAATCATAAAATATTAAACTCCAAACCCTCCAGGCCCCCCCTCATCGTTGGAATTGGTCTCATGTTTAACATGTTGTATTTTCTGCTAAATTTCATAATTGGCCTGCAAAATAGACAACAAATTTAAATTTTGTTATTATGGGAAGCAATCTTTCTGCAGTTTTACAGGCTCACAACTGCAGAGCACTGAAGTGAAGTCATGTTTCTGCATGCACAAGAAGGATCCATTCAAAAGTGTTGTTTTGATTTTGCTTATGGCTGTAAAAACAAAGCTTATGTTGGACCTAACTAATATTTTTCAATCAGAAGCAAATTAATTTATAACCTTTTGATAAATCAAAACGTTTTATGTTACCTTTTTGAAATGTAAATATCAGTTTAGGTAATTGTATAGTTATTATTTTGACATTTTAATTGTTGATCAGACAAAACAAGACATTTCATTACTTTACTGTGAGCTCAGGAAAACACAGTTTCTTTCTGTTTGCTAAATAATTGAGCATAAAGTTTGTTGAATAATCAATCAATAATGAAAAAAATGTTTGCAGCTTTGTGCGAGTTCAGTGCTTTTGGCCTTAATGATGTTTCTTTTGCATTTCTGGCATGGAGTGATATTTGCAGCTTTGCTGTGTTGTATGTTTATTTTATCCAAGTCAAACACAGAACTCTTTTATTTACAACTGCCTCTTTTTCCTCTTTCCTTCTATCTGTGTCTCTCTGTGTATCTCTCAGCCCAGGGGAAGAGCAGGAGGCAGAGTGTGTTGTTTTAGTGCTGGCAGGGCAGCTGAGGTGAGGAGGACAGTGGCACACAGAGCTGTCTTGTCAGACATACACTCACTGACCCTGCCACATACACACTGAAGGATCGACACACACCCTGCTGGATAACGCACACACACTGAAGAAGAAAACACAAACAGCAAAATTATAAGGCAAAACCTTAAAGAACTAAGGAGATTTCATACTTGACTAAAAATATAACAAATAATTTTAACCCCAAAGACAGAAAAATAAAAAATCAGAACAGAAGTGCGTGATGCTGGAAGAAAAGTGGGAGAACACGTTCTCCTTGCTGCTATGACCACTGCTGTCCAGAAGAGGGCAGAATTTTGGAAGCGGACTGACTGTTTTTGAACAGAACCTGCTCAGAGGGAGAAGGAGTGAAAATGGACATAATTCAGAAACAAAGAAACAAAAACGAACCCAGTGAGTCTGTCACATGCTTTTATTCTTTTATTTCAGACTGCTGCTGTACATAAACAGACTCATCTGTAGAATTCTCCTTTTTCATAACACACCTAACGGCCTGAATCCAAACTCTGAATACTGCACCTCAAACCTAGACCCTTGCCTAACCTTTTGACCCTTTATTCATGATCTTCGAACACAAAACAAACCATCTGTCTTTCTCTCATTCTTTATCAAATACACACATACACAGTAAACACATACAAACTTGAAAATTCATTTGAAAATTAAGAGTGTGTAGATTATCTATGTTTACAGAGTTAAACTTTAGCACCTTATTGTCCAGTAGAGGTCAGGGTGGCTGTCATTACCTCATCAGTCACTCAGTCAGAGTAGGATGTAAAGTACACACTAGATATTAGAGTGAAGAAGAATCCAAGTCATAAACCAAAAAAAACCTTTTCAATTACCGTGGAAAAAAATGATGACAGATGTTTTGGAGACCACTTTATGACAATAAAAACACTTACTCACTGCGACTCATAAACTCTGTAAAGAAAACTACACTGCAGATACACTGCTCGTGATTCGGTACACAAGAAGGTAATCTTTGGATAGAGAGGTAAAGGAAGTGTACAGATCCTCACCTGCTTACTCTTAGACACCCCCTCTCTCTTTTGCCTTGACTCAAAAGTTTGTCTTGATTTGTTGTGTGATGTACAGGTGTTCGTGTTAATTTCTTTCTCTTTGCACCTAATTTTACCTCTTTGGATTATGAGTAGATGACCAATCAACAACCCCACCTTCTCCTGCCCAACTCCGCGTGCGTTTATTTTTAGTCCTTTTAATTTGTATATATGCTCCTTCGTTTTACTTGTCAGAGGCAATGATAATTCCAGGATGCTGTTCTCAGTCTTTTACTGTGTTCCCACCAGAACAGATGGCGACTGGCTGGGGACGTGTTGCACATTCCTTGAGCTCAGGACTTATTGCTAGCGTTGTATAATGGATGCTGTAAGATACAGCTGCTTGTGTATGTCTCCCCAGGTAGAGCAAGTATGCTGAACATGGCCTAAAACCTTTGAAAGCTGTTTCAAACTTTATGTGAAGGAGAAGAAGAATTTCTCTGCGTTAACTTGTCTGTTGTCAACTTGCTTGTCTTGGTTTGACAATAGTTGCTCAAAGACTACCTTACCCATGTCTTGTCATCTCTTCAAATATGCTTGTGTTTTAAATGCTCAGATGTGAAATAGCTGCTGTTGGAAAAGGTTATACCTCCAGTAGGTTTAAATCTAGCATGAGACGTGACCTAACTATGTTTTCACACCAAACACCACTTACAGTACTTAACGACTCCAGATGAGTCTAAAGACTGAACCTTAATAAGACGAAGACAATGACAACTTTCAGACACACTGTTGTTTCATGCTGTTGTTGTTATAGGCTGCCAGAAAGAACAGGACCAAAGTCAATCCTCCAAGCACCAGGTGTTCAAGCACACAACTGTTTCACACATCGATCAGTTGACATGTACTGTAGGTATGCGATGGCCTCTGAGTGTAGATTGGACTTTCCTGTTCCTCAGGCACTGACCTCAGGTCACTTCAGCAGCTTCTTTCGCACGGTGGATTCAAAAAGGTTGAAATAATCTGATGTCTGTGCCTGTCAGAAGGACTACTTATTTACCCAGAGTGTGACAGTATGTAGCATGTACATAGATGATCCTCACTCTGTATATACTAAAGTGTACAGGTTTGATACAGCTATTCACATTCTGGCTTTTTTCTTTTGGCTTTTCTTTAATGAAAGTCATAGCAATATTTCTGTAATTAATAAAAGCCAAGGTAATAGGAAGAGTATCCATTGTGTTTATTTAGAGAGAGGGAATGACTGTGAATGATCAAACTGTGAGACTTGACTAAAATGATGGCAGTTCTTTTATTTTTTTCTTGTTTGTTTGTTTGCATCCAGAAGGCTGGAGTGTAATATCATCTTGCAGAAAAGTAAAACAGATAATTTTTTTTTTATCAATGAAAGCCATAAAGGTAATTTAAAAGCAGGTCTGAGTGTGTGTGTGTGAGGGGTGTGAACCATATTGAGCACAGACCTTAAGTTGCAAAGGGGATATGTACACCTAATAAAAGTCTAAAATCCAGAAGTAAGTCTTGTCATAAATCCTTTGAATCTACACAATGTACAGTAAGTGTCTTCATCTATAACATACAGTCTAGCATTAATCAAACTCTACGCACCTGATCCAGCCACTGACCAGAAAGTTCCAGGAAAGGGAAACATTTTTAAAGCCAACAGAAACAGAATAGCATGTCCATGCTTAGCACAACGTTTTGCAAATCATGACTTAAGGTAGTTTACCATTTTAATCTATCATTTAATTTTTGAATTTGAACGGCTCCAAAGTAAAAACAACACACAATGAACAATATGACTGTGAATGACTTAAAAAGGGTGTGTTATGTGTATTACGTCAACATGAAAATACACACAACATTGAACAAAACGGCAGATGTGCTTTCCTTATATTTTCTTCTTTTTGTGCATAGTTGCTTAAATTTTTTTCCTTGGTAGACCAGTGTATGGGAGGCCGGGGTCAGATGATCTGGTGCTATCGCAGGAGTATAATCACAAGCTTTTCATATTTGATTATTTTCAAGATTCTTCAGGAGACACTTTTTGAGTTTTGCTGAAAGAAGCAACACAGGTCTCACCCTCTGATATTTGTGGGTCCGAGTGCCATGGGTTCCATCCACACAGGACAGTGGGAACAGCATATTCTCGAAACTGGAAGTGTACACATACAACACACATGGGAACAAACAATCAGTTTGATCATATTTGCCTGATTTTCTTTTATTTCTCGTAATGTCCTTGATGGAGAGAATACACATAAATGTACACGATAAAGATTACCTGTTTGTTCATGAAAACATATATAAGAGGGTTGTAGACAGTGCTGCTTTTAGCCAAGTAGACAGGTAAGGTGGCAATGACGGGGTCTATATATAGCGTGGAGTCCATAATGACAGCAAGGGCCATGGAAGCGTATGGCAACCATGTGACCAGGAACGCCAACACCATCACCACTACCATGCGTGCCACCTGCACCTCCACACGGTTTGTGCTACCAGTCTCACACACCTGCAGCCTGGTCACCTGGGACACCAAAATAAAAGCAAACATTTTTTATGACATCAGTGAAGTCAACAACAAATATATGTCCAATCTGTCTAGTCCTGACCTGATGGAGGGTCCACAGGAGTCGTGAATAGGACGCCATGATGATGGAGAAGGGCACAGCAAAGCAAAGCAAAAAGTAGACGACAACATAGGACATGTTTCCAACCTCTCGGCTGTACCAGTTGGGAGCGCAGGAAACGCGGACACCCTCCAGCTCGTAACTTCCCCAACCCAGCAGAGGTGGAGTGTTCCACATAAACGACCACAGCCAGGATAGTGCCACTCCAGCAACTGCATGTCTGTGGAGAACAGAGGTGGTATGTCACATGAAATAGGGAAACAATCGTTTAGTTTGTGTGATGCTGCTGAATGAAAATAATTCTTACCTGGTTGTGAACAGGACAGCGCCCATGGGGGAGCAAACCACCACGCAGCGTTCAACAGAAATGATTCCTATTGTACACAGACTTGCTATACCTGGCAGAAAAGAAGGGAGACGTCTTCTCATTTAAGTACACAACTACGATTGTAGGTATTTTCAATTGATGCTTCGTATACTTTTTCAGAAAGAAATATAAATTTTGATTCTTTTCTCTGATAGCTATAGTTTATTGTCAGATTTCAGATTAACATATTACAATAAACAAGCCTAATGAGATGCAATTCATTGTTTAACTTTCTTCTTGAAAAAAACTTTCCTGATTCCCCCTAAACAGTTTACTTCTGAATGTTAGATCGGCCGTGAACCTGGGTTTTAGATCACTGCTTTAGACAGTTTTTCTTCAACTTTTATTACACAGTGGAGTCTGATACTTTGCTTTTAATGATGATTTTATATCATCTGTCTTATTTAGCTGTTTTATTTGTTCCAATAATCCTACTTTACAAGTTTATTTATATAAACATAATTCTTAATTTGTGTATGTAAAGTGCTTTGTTCAACAGAATATAGTTTTTTAAATACATCTGACCACCTAACGTGAGAACAAAAAAGTTTTATTGATGCTGGTACTTTAAAAGTATATTGGTACTTTTTATTATAATTGTACTTAGGATCTTGATTACAGTATTTTACTTTAATAGAGTGTTTGTTCATTAATGTACAAGCTAAAAATAATAATGACATCATATTCAAACTCCTCTTTTGGACCAAACAAACTTACCAAAAAAAGCTACAGCAAAGGCCTCTAAGACACAGCCAACACGTCCCAGGCTGAAGTATCCCATGGCGCTGGTTACAGTGGTGGGCACCCCTCCGAACACAGCACAGCCCAGGTCACATATGGCCAGGTTAACCAGGGCGTAGTTGAGGGGCTGCCTCAGCTGTCTGTGTCTCACCGTCACCACAATCACCAGCACGTTGAGGATGATGCCCACCACAGAAAAAACACCCATGATCACTGCCAGAACTGTGTAGCCAGTTGAAGAGAGGAGCTCTGCACTGACTGAGTGTTTTGGTGAAGAGGAGTTTAAAATGATGGCGTCCTTCTCCATTTTGCGCAGTGAAGTTCAAGCGAGGAACAGATTGCAGTATGGAAAAGTAGGTAAGGTTGCTGGTATCTTTAAAAGGCTTTGTGATATGAAAATGTGTCAGTGATCCATGTATAGTTTAAAACAAATCCAACGTACGTCCGAAATATCAGTGTCAGAACAAGAGCTTCAAAATAATAACAATAATAATAATAATAAATAAAACAGAACAAAATCTGAATAAGCAGTTTACTAAAGAAACAAGTTTGCGAATGCAATAATATCAACAGCTCTACATATAGTGCATGTTTGCTGCTCTGCTGCAGCTCACAAGAGGAGGTGGAGATAGGATGTTCATCATAAGCCCATTAAGTGGAAAGAGGTTATAGATCATGACATTTCATTCATGTATGCCAAATCCCAAGATCCGGATTGTGAAGGCAATAATTCTGTGTAATAGCCTGTAAGACTGCACTTTCAGTGATTGCTGGTTTTACAGTTGCCCCTCACTAATGCTGCTGGGATTTAGCAACACACTATGGGGTCTGGGATCATATTTAAACACACGTCTGCTGGATACAGGCACTGTAGCTGATACAGGTATCATATTAAAAAACTGCAGTTTTTTAATATGATACCTTTTGTTGCATATGCATGAACAGCTTGATCAGCCTCTACTTTTGTAATACATTACAGAGTAATGGGCAGTACATGTTTTGATCTCTGTCAGTATCTATGAACTTTTTTATGACTTTTTAAATAGGTCAGACATGAAGATCAGTCACAGTGTCTCTAATCTACTGTACCTGCATAATATCAGAGGAAACCTCATTCATAAAGATGGAATGTACCTTCATAATTTTCTTTTTATCCTCCTGTATGTACCGTGACACATTCATACATTCATTTTGCTACAAGAGGCTCATTCCAATAATTTTTTCTCTCAGACAGATGTCAATGCCACAGACCTAGATTTTTTACTTGTGTGATGGTGATTGCAAATCCTCACAGAAAACACAAAATGATCACGAGGATTCAGAAATGACAAGGACACCAGCTAATTAAACCAACCTAAAGAAATATAAAATGACCGAGCAAACAAGCACCAACACACTTTCAAGCTGCTCTCTCGGGCGCTGTCCACTTCCTTTCTTATTATGTTCTCATCATCTTCTTTGATTCAAGCAAAGAAAGAATCGTTCAGTCTTTCTAATAACTCACACTGATTATTTCCCCTCCGGGTCACCAGGGGGCGCTGACCACACAGGCCGCAGCTCCGAGGCGCCTTTAACGGACTGAGCTTCGTCGGCGGAGTCACACACAGTCAACATGGCTGCCACCGTGCGGAGAGCAGCCCACGACATCGGCGGCAGGAAGCGGACTGACGACGTGCTGCTGTCCGAGGGGATCGACTTCGGCTCCCTGCTGCTGTCTCAGGCCGTGCTGGACGGGCTGTCTGCCGCCGGCTTCCAGAAGCCTTCCCCGATCCAGCTCAAAGCCATCCCGCTGGGCCGCTGCGGGCTCGGTACGTGTGTGTGGTGTGTGTGTGTGTGTGTGTGTGTGTGTGTGTGTGTGTGTGTGTGTGTGTGTGTGTGTGTGTGTGTGTGTGTGTGTGTGTGTTTGTGTGTTTGTTTGTGTGTGTGTGTGTGTGAGTGAGTGAGTGAGTGAGTGAGTGAGTGTGTGTGAAAGAGAGTGTGTGTGAAAGAGAGAGAGAGAGTGTGTGTGTGTGTGTGTGTGTGTGTGTGTGTGTGTGTGTGTGTGAGAGAGCAGCTGAACATGTACATGCTGCAGCCACAGTCTTTACTACAAACAGAAACTTAAGGTTACGTCCATTAGCAACTTAGTAATAAACTCATGACATCTGCTCTCGCATAACACACATTAGTTTTCCAGACAAACTCAGGGACAAGTGGAAAATGTTTTTATGCACATTCTGTGTTGATGAGCATTGTAAAGTAATCAATGCCACAAAGTCAGAGTTGACAAACACCTTCACTTATTTGTAACTTGATTCTTTTGGATCCAGTTCGGGTAGGAATTGTAAATGAATCCCATTAAACCTCCCACTGACTTTAAAAACTACTTCTAGCAGAAAAATGAGATCAGATGACATCACTTGGAGGAAATTTGAGTTCTCATCATGTCATTTTGTTGCTCACACTATGGAGTTTGTAATCATGGTCAGTCTACTTTTCCAGAGCTCCTCCAAATGACATCATCTGAACTCAATAATGAAAACTCTGAGTGATGTCATCTGGAGGAGTCTCTAGCCATAAGCCGAGAAATATTTTAATATAGGGAAGTCAGAAGGGACAGTTACATTCTAAACTAAAGCCATAGAAAGAAAGTTGAAAATTATAAGTTATGAGGCATTGTTTCATGCTATACTCTTCAAATGTTATAAGTCAAATGTTCCACCTGTTTCCTAAACACATACACCATATGTCTCAAAATTGACCATTTTGTACAAAAACATGATTGTAGGCAGAGATTTTTTTATTTTTTTGAGAAAACAATCTGCAGTGTAGCTGACAACAGTCATTAGTTGGTGCCACAGTTTAGTGCTGTGGGACAGTCAAACATCCAGTCCTTGAATAGATGATGTACACTATGAATCAGTTTTCTCCTCCGTGAACATTTTCTAAAAATCTTCAGCAGTTTCTCTTAATGAACAAAATGGGTTATATTGTGATGCTGAGTAGATAGTTGTGTTTAGTTTAAGTAAAGATTAATGACTTGAATTTTATTGTGATGATAACTGGTATTAAATCATATGAAAAAGCATTATTCTTATATTAAATTTGTGTATTTTTTCTTTTCCTGTGGCTCTGTTCTAGAAGCAACTTTTTCCTATTATTGGGCTTGAATACTGGCACTTTGTGTGTTAATATGTGTGTTAGTTTGCATACAGTCTGCTCTGACATTTAGCATGAGGAGGCTTGGATTTAAATTGCTAACCAGTCTAGTTTTGCCCTCTCAGATTTTCACATTGCGTAAGCTAAACTGACTTATGTTAAGCGAAATATCAGTCAGTTTTGTCAGTTTTTTGTCTCTAAACGTTTTATTTTTTTCAACGTTTTTGTGAGTCTGGTGACATTAGAAATTATTGTAGAGATATTTGTAATAATCTGGATGAACAGCCAACATGGTGTTTATGCAGTGATCTGGAGCCCTGAATTGAGTTTAGAAAGTAAAATTCTAAAGGTTTACAGCTACATCTTAGAATTGTTTCTTTTTTATCTTGTCACGTTCCACTTTAACAGTAATATTTTTATGTATTTACCATTACATGTTTGATTGTTTAATAGCCACTTTTGCCAGTTGTAGGGCTTCAGAGAGTACAGTGATCGCTAAAATGACCACCATCATTGTCTTTAATGCCATAACAATTTCTTCCCATGTTTCTAAATAATTATTCAAAAATTAAAATATTTCTTTGCACTTCAATATTCAATTTACCAAAACACTGACATATTTCCACATAGAAAATCACAGAAATTCCTCTCGCAGGTTTCCTGCATTGTGCAGAAACCCTCACCTGCAGCTGTGATGCTGAGAGCAATTATTCATAATGTACTTGAAGGAAACACAAGTGATCAGAAATTCAAACTGTCGATATGAGGAACTTTATTTTATGCAGCTGATTAGGTACATAAACATGAACCATCAATATTGCCTCCAATCAATTTTAATTAGCTGCAGTGGCAAGATTGTGATTAATAAGAGTAATAGTTGAGCCCCCACTGTCCATCTGCTGTTTCAGATTTGATTGTGCAGGCCAAGTCTGGCACGGGAAAGACCTGCGTGTTCTGCACCATTGCCCTGGATTCTCTGGTCCTAGAGAATCCCGCACTCAAGTGAGTGTATTTCCTCAAATATTGTCATTAGAAATAGTTTTAATCGTTGTGGTTATTTCTTGTTGTTGTACTGAAATTATTAAGCATTAGAGATTTTCATATTAATTTAAAAAATGGCAGAGGGGAAAACAACTTTTAATTTTAAGTTTATTACTTTAAAAACCACATTTTACTAACAACAGCTGTTCATAAGTAGTAATCTCATTGGTTTGGGGTCTTTATTCTAATGAGTTTAAGCCGCTTGCTGTCAAAAGTATAAATGAAAAAGGACACTTACTAATGGGGATTAATTTCTTGTTGATGAACAGGCTGTAATCTTATTAGCTATTTAGTGATTGGACAATTCCTGACGTCTGTCTGTCCTTAATCTGCTACTAATCAATGTAAGTGGTTATTGACATCTAACTCTCTAAAAAATAACGCTTATTTTAAAAATCACCTTTCAGGTTCTTGTCCTGGCTCCGACGCGTGAGATAGCAGTACAGATTCATTCCGTAGCGATGGCCATAGGTTGTGCCATGGAGGGCCTGGAGTGCCATGTTTTTATCGGGGGCAGGCCTGTGAGCCAAGACAAGCTTCATCTGAAGAAGTGCCACATAGCTGTGGGCTCACCTGGTAAGAGCCCAGTGGAGAATGAATACAAGTTAATAACCTGTTTATGCTGTTCTTATTGTTTTAGAACTGGGTAATTTATGTCCACAGGTCGTATCAAGCAGCTCATTGAGCTGGGCATGTTGTCTACCGCCAGCATCAGACTGTTTGTTTTGGATGAGGCAGACAAGCTGCTGGAGGAAGGCAGCTTCCAGGAGCAGATCAAGTAAAACAAATATAACATTTTTAAACATAATGTTTACTAGTGAATTGCATGATGTGACACCAGGCCTTCTGTAGAGAATCGGCGTAAATGAAATGATGCAGGGGCATTGACAATTGCACACATGCTGACGCTCTTTGCATCTTCTTTGCTTGTCGTTCTTCAGCTGGATCTTCTCCTCTTTGCCTGTAAACAAACAGATGCTTGCGCTCTCTGCCACTTACCCAGAATCCCTTGCTCAGTTCCTGACATGCTACATGAGAGAGCCCACCTTTGTCAGACTCAATCCCAGTGACATGGGCCTTAAAGGTAAGACCGCGTCAGTATTTATGGGGGACTGGCTCATCCCCTGTCACACTTTAATATCCTCTCATGTATGTTGTCATTTGATCCCCTTTTTTAGGTCTCAAACAGTATTACAAGTTGGTGCAGTCCCATCCCTTACCTCATAAGATTTTCGAAGAGAAGGTGCAGCACTTGCTGGAGCTGTTCAGTAAGATCCCATTCAATCAGGCCCTAGTGTTCTCCAACTTACACACAAGGTATCACAGTACTTTATTACAATGTGTCCTGTTTATAGTTACTATTGATTATGTATATGGAAAGTGATACTGCATCTCAGTGAAACTGTTGCTAATGTGACACTGGGTGATGCTCCCACAGGGCTCAGCACCTGGCAGACATCCTGTCCTCCAAAGGCTTACCTGCTGTTTGTATATCAGGTGAGATGGGGTTTGGATAGTTGTGGCCACTGTAGTTTTGAACTGAAAATAAACAGATTTGGATATTGGTATATTTAAAAAATGGTCATTGGCATTTGACCCTTGACTGTTGTCTTAATTATGCAGTGTCAGCTATTTTTATAAGCTTTTATCATTATTCTGTTAAAATAGAAAATATATTCCATTGAAGATTAACTAGTTTCAAATAACCTTGGCATTTCATGATCCCAGTAAATTAGAGCTGTAATTATTAAGTTGCCAATTAACCTGAAAATTATTTCTATAGTAAAAACTAAAGAAATCCATTAAAAAAAGATAGAATTGCCCATCAGCCCAGGCTATTTGTTTATGTTTTCTAACCAAATCCTAAAAAATGAAAGAAGGTACCTAGAGAAGGTTATAGTTGATATCTTATGTTTCTGGTTATCAACCAATGGCACAATTGTTTCGAGTTAGTTTTTTCTTTTGAGAATTAGAGAACAACCAACGAGAGATTTTGTTTTCGGTTAATGTGACTGTGTGTGATGACCTGTACAGGTGGTCTGAGCCAGGACCAGAGACTGGAGGCCATGTCAAAACTGAAGCAGTACCAGTGCAGGGTGCTCATCTCCACTGACCTGGTGAGACGCACACATCTTTTATGGCGCTGCTGTCCATATGTCCCCCATTATGAGCGTTCCTGCCTCTCCCTTTCACTAAATGTTTTATTAAAATTTTATGGTCAGCTTGTGTTCTTTCATGTTTGGTTCTCCTCTGCTCTTTCTTCTACACCAGACTTCAAGAGGTATAGATGCAGAGAAAGTCAACTTGGTGATAAACCTGGATGTGCCACAGGATTGGGAAACTTACATGCACCGAATTGGACGGGCTGGCCGCTTCGGTTAGTCTCAGTACTGATTGGTTATAGCAAGGTTGTTAGATGTTGAGAATTTTCACTTGCCACATGACCTGCTCTGGCAGCTCATCCCCTCTACCAATAGTTTGTAGACCTGGGCAGTGTCAGCAACCACATGACCTGCTCTGGCAGAAAGACTTGTTTTGTTCTCACAAGCCTTACATTTTTTTCATAGGTACACAGGGGCTTGCTGTGACCTACTGTTGCCATGGTGAAGAGGAGAACAAGATGATGGCCATTGCTCAGAAGTGTGGCCTGAGCTTGAACCCATTGCCATGTAAGTCCATGTCTGTGAGGAGTTTTACATGCTTTGTGTCTTAACTTTTCCTTCATTGAAGAATGTGTTTAAGGTCCAACGGTGTTTCTGTCCTCTTAGCCATCATAGAGCCAGACATGATGGATGAGCCATGTGACTGGGATGTGTGCACTGAAGCTTCCACTCCAGGCCCTTTATCCCAGGTCAATCTCCAGAAGAGAAAAGAAGAGACATGTAAAGACGGATGTCCCTGTGTCCTCTTCTATCTGTGAACAAGCTTTAGAGCAAAGTCATGTAAAAAAGCAGGAGAAGACTCATCCAGCACCTAGGCAAAGAGGGCACGATGAAGGGAATACTAAAAAAGTATCCTCCACGAAGGATGCTCTCTCCCGAAGTCCAGCTCAGGCTGAACCAACTCGAAAAGAGCTGCAAGACGCTTTGCCAAAGATCCCTCCACTCAGCTCCTTCAAGAGTCGCAGGTCAAGGTTTATAACTTTCGAAGAAGCAGAACAGGACTTTCAGAGCTTCATTACCACAGGGTTGGGGAGATCAGTGGAGGTCATTAGACAGTTCAGAGGTCGAGATGACAACGACCCCAGTGATCAGAATGGTCATACAGAGTCAGTCACGCTTGATGACGATGGCGCTCAAAGTTTTACACAAAATGGACAACGCAGCAAATGTGTTATTTCACATCCAAGACTAAGTTCCCTTTCTTCAAGCTCCCGATCAGACACAGAGGAGAGCCGGCGGGATGATGAGACCGCAGGAAGTTCAACTGAATGTAGAGCAAGAACTGAGATGAAAGCTAGACATACACCCAGTCTGCCTAAACCACAGGCAAGTCCCACTACATCTAAAGGTTTTACTTCCTCTGCAGCAAAAAAAGAACAAACACCCTGTAGTTCAAATGGGAGAACATCGTCTCAACCTGAGAACTCTGAATCTGCACCAAACATCAGATTGAGCTTGGAAACCAGTCAGGCAGCTCCAGCACAGACTAGAAGAAATGATTCAAAGAAGCTGAAAGAGTTTCCAGAAAAGATGATGACAGAGCGAAACAGGGGCAGGCATAAAAAAGAACAAAATGAGGAAGAGATGGAACAAGAAGAAGAAGAAGAGGAGGAGGAGGAGTGGACTGCTGAAACTTACTGGAAAGCCTGTTACAGAGCCTGGAATAATTACTACGCCTCCATGTCTCCTTTTCAAGAGGAAGGTTACCAAAGATACTACAGCGTAGCTCACAACTGGTTGGCAGCTTATCGCATGAACGCCGTCTACATGGAGGAACTGATGAAATATTGACTCACTTCTCTGTAATGAGATAATGTGTGACAAAGCCACAGTGTAATGTCTCAATGACTCTTCCAAAAAAAAAAAATACTGCAGGACTTGAGTACAAACTTTGCACTAATTCACTAAACTACTGCACAAAAAAAAACTTTAATTTAAACAATATGTTCACCGTATGTCACAATTACTTTGTAATAAATGTCCAGTATTGAGGATGTATTTCAAAGCCTTTCGATTCATCCATTATCTGTATCTGCTTATCCTGTTAGTGTCATTGGGGCTGGAGCCTATCCCAGCTGTCAAAGGGCGAGAAGCTGGGTCACAAGTCTTCACAGAGAGACATACACAGACAACCATTCACACTCACAATGACACCTACAGGCGATTTAGAATCACCGGAGAAGCTAACGCGAATGTCTTTGAACTGTGGGAGGAAACACACGCAAGCATGAACGACCATGCAAACTTCACAAAGTAAGCCCTTAGTCGGCCGGGGACGCGGACCCACAACCTTCTAGCTGAGAGGCACAATTCACTAGCCACTGCTTTAAATAGAGGTTATTAGGACAAGGTGAAGATAAAGAATGTAATCACTTCAGCCAGACACAGCAAGGTCAGACTGCTGATTACAGTCTCATCAACCTCTACCTACCATTTAACCAATCAGGCAAAATGCAAACACCCTTCAATAATTACATTTAAACCACGGTTCCCCTATCAAATTTTATCAGCTATTGCATTTATGCTATTTTATATTCGATCTGAGCTGCAGCAGGTTTATTACTGTAAGATACAACAGAGTATTCATGAAAGGAAGCACAATACACAGGTGAACTTAAATGTACTCTGGAATGAACAAACTGCACGCTATCCTTTACAACAGTCTCAACATTAGTCTCAGATTTATTTAGTAAGATGTGCTTCTGTTTTGTTTTAGAGCCAAGAACCTGCAGATAAAAATGTGCTGCTGATCAGCATGGCTGGCAACGACTTCCTGATGTGTATGCACAATCTAAGTTTTATGTTTCCCACCGTTACTGGCAGAGCGGGATGCGTTCAAGTTCTGGCCTCTGTGCGGACTGTGGGTGCGCACACACACACACAGACACACACACACACAAACCACCAGCTTGCGTTTGCACACTCGGTAATTTAGAGGTGAGTGAAGAAGAGAACCGCGAGAGTCGTTTGTGGCAGAGATGTTTATCAGGCGTTTCACAGCCGGGACACAAGACAAGGTCATAAATAATATCCAACACCTGACAAGATACACAGCAGTACTCTCAACAACAACAGGTGGCATAGGAGGGCAAAGCAAAGAGTGAGAGGAAAAGTGACTGAGCCCAGAAAATAGACAGTCAAAGAAGAAATTACATAACAGAGAGAAAGAGAGACACATCACAGACCTCTGTTTTAGTTTGTAAATAAAAATGCAATCCTTTTGACACTTTGAGCAGAAATATACTTACATAATAATTCAAACAGTGTCAGCGTGAAAGTGCATCTGACACAAAACAACCTATCTTAAACAGGGAAGCAAAGAAATTAGTCACATTAATTCACTGTCCTAGCAACAAAAAGTACAGGGAACCTCACTTCTGCTGTTACCTGTATGTCATATCGTTGTTGTTGTTTTCCAGAGATTCTAAATGTATTTGATGCTGTGAATATGACGAAAATGTCTTTTTCACTAAACCCACTTTTCAAATGACACCGAGAAAATCTCTGCCGTTCTGCGCTTGTCGACTTTGTTTTTTTTTTTTTTACTCCAGGTAATTTGCGCACACTTTGACTTAACACTAATAATATTGCTTCTAGGCAGCTGTTGTCACTGTGTACAGGACTAAGATACCAGCAGTAGTACTACATCACTACTAAGAATAAAACACCCTGTTCCAGCTGTAGAATATTTTTGGTTTTCTTTGGGTTGCACTAACCTTGAAATCAGAGAGAACTAAAGCACAACAGAGGAGACTAAGGGACCTTGGGGTCTTGTGGGGTGATATGGTACAAAAATGCTATATATGTCCACCCAAATGGGCTGATATGATGATATGTGTTAATTGTAAGTCTTAGTATAAATGCATGTGAAAAAGCTTTCAGTGTGTCCATCTTAAGGTAATTAAATACTTTTTTTTAAATACCATGATACATTTTGCTGCTAGTTCAGTCATTTAAAATACAATCTACTTTTACAGGAAAAACATCAGCTACATATGGGCAGATATAACATTAGACCAATTCCAGTATTGCTTCAGAAATATGCTCTTGGCTGATATGGAGAGTATGTTGATACATGGGTTCATCTCTAGCCTTGTGTGTGTGCTCTTGATCCACAACGTTTTTCATCTACGTGTATAAGAAGTGGCTACTCTTGTCTCCTCCACCTAAAGACCGACCTAACTACCTTTGGAGCTATTGGAATCAGAATGACATTCAAGATGAAAAAGGCCAACAGAGAGGCATCAGCTAAAAGGTCGCCATCCATAGTTACAAAGGTCAACTTTGATGGGATTTGATGATAAGTAATACTGAAGTTATGCCGTGGGTCAGTGAGTTGAGAGAACAGACAGAATTGCACATGTTTTTGGTGACAGATCTGTGGAGGGCAGATCCAGAGTCCTCTGCGGTCCCCGTTACAACAGACGTCCCTGTTTTAAGTTCTCCAGGAGATAAATAAAATCCTTTGAAACACCAATGAGGACAAAAAGTACAAACACCAAGTTTTCCTAATCACATAAAGTACACATACTCAACAACTTTGAAAAATGCCCGCTGAGTTGGGGAAGAAAAAACGTCGACAGCTATAAAGACTACTGAAAGCATACTGTTGTTCACACAGGAGGTAGGGAAACAACAGGACAACAACGAGAGAGAGAGAGAGAGAGAGAGAGAGAGAACAAGAGGACAGCTTCACTGGTTCTGCCAAACGATGGTCAAATATTACAAAATATTCTATTAACAATATTCACAAAGAACTTGGGCTCAGGACAGACTTCTGTCTGAAATTCTCAGCAAATGCCTTGTGCTTTTACTTGTGGTGGTTTGAATTGAAAATATACTCTCTTTTTTTTTTTTTGGTTTGTGTTAGAGATTTAGTTATCAGAGGTCTGTCAAACTGTAGAGTCAAACAAGGAACGTAACTTTGGGGGACGGGGGATTCAGAAAACTATAAAAACAAATCTCTTTTTATTCAAGCAAAACAGGCACATTATGTGTGAAAGGCTTACAGCTGAGAACTTTCAGATAGAAATATGTGCAAGGAACCCATCAGAGTGGCAGCTAGTCAAATATACCATATACTGAGCCAAAGAGACTTTCAGAAGAATCAAACACAAGTTTTCAATCAACTGAGACAAACAACACACACACACACTCTCACAGGCACGTACCTCCTATCCAAAATGTCACAAGTCCTCTATCTAGCAAAAAGTCACATACAGTCACTCACAAATATGAAACTTATATTTCAGGTTTTAAAGAATTTTCACTCAAGTGGAATAATATCAGACCTGAAAAGGAATGGTGTCATATTTATCACTCAAATGGTAGGTGGACCAAAATGACACAAAGCAAAAGTGCAGGGTTAAATTAGTGGCAAAAGAAAAGTTTTGATTATGTCTTGGTCTTTTTCATTCCCTTTGAATCTGCTCACTTTCCCCTTAAACCTCCAACTAAAAATATCTTAAGAGTCAAACTGAAGTGAAAATAGTGAACGAGGTGGACAGCGACGCATGACTTACTCTGGGATCTCATCTCTGACACGCAGGCACACTGTCACTCAACTTTTCATGTAAAATGACTCCCTAATCGTATTCCCCGCTCTGTCATCCGCACACACTCACATGCCCACCCACCAACATGAGTAACGTGTATGTAAAAGCAATCCTCCGTCTGTACAGGGAGCCCATGTCATCACAGTACATGACCAGCAGAGGGCAGGCTCCACCACAGCCAGACTTGGACTCTGAACGCTTCCTTCGCCATCATCACCAGTCCTCTGTCCCCCCGTCTGTCTCCATAAGTCTTTATATGTCTTTCTGTGTGACATGCCTGCACTCTCAGTCTTCACAGTGCGGACACCTTCACAATGTTCTGGTGGGCGGGGCCTGCGGGCAGATGAGCATCGCCCTCAGGAGTTGTCACCGGTGGTGTGGGAATGCTGATGATAGCTGTGGTGATCTGGCTGCTCTGGCAGTTCAAGGGTGCTGGGTCGTCTACGCGCATGTTCAGACTGGAGCGGCTGTGATGAAGGACGGAAGAAAAGAAGGCATTAGGACAGATGTACAGGATCTGAATATTGCATTAGAAGTTAGTAGAGGTTGGGGATAATGTTCCAGACCAGTCCTGGTTGAGATAAAGTGAATGAGAAAACTTCTTCTTAGGTGCCTTTAACCAACGGATATAATCCCGTGCTTTGCTTTCACAAGGAACAAACCGCAGAAAATCCTGTTTGACCTATACAAAAATCCTTGTACATCTGGAAGCTCCATTAAAATGTATTTTCAACCCTGTGTATGAATAATTGTATTTTAGACGTGTTAAACCCACTGTTGCATCAGCTCCTTATCTGAAAGGTTTGTCTTGTTTTCACTGAGTATGAGTCTCAGTAAAAAAATGAGACAAAAGCTAAGCTGTTTGACTAGTGTTCATATTTCAGCACTGTAAAGAAAAGCCACCGGGATCACGGTCATGCCAGTGCGAACAAAGTGAACATTACCATTCTCACTTAATGACTCCGTATAATGTTAATGGGATGCTTGCAGTGCCAAACCCCATCTCCACAGCTCTACGGAGCTTTCAGCTCCCAAAAATGGATTTCAGCCTTTCCTAGCAAACTAAAGAGCAACAAAGTAAACAGTGACTGGTGAAAAAATTGGAGTCTGCCTCCAACTAAATGTTTCCCTCAGGAGTTTGTGGACCAAGCCAAAAGTAAAGGATGCATAAATATTCAACATACAATTGTCATTTGGCTAGAAATCAACTCCAATGGGATCTGCATGTTGCTCTGTGTCCTGGATGTGGAAAATGGGCTGTTGTTTACAATTATATATTACATTTATATTACAATAAACAACATCTGACCTATGACAAATTCTAAATAAATGTAAATTAAAAATTACTCCTCTTCTCCGATTCCCAGATGATTAAAATTTGAGAGCTAGATTGTTTTAGTTAATGTTGTGGGGACAGGAAATGAGTTGTCATTAGTTACATATGGCTAATTGAGTTAATTTCAGCCACTGGTACTGTTGTTGCACTACAGTTCAGAATTGTGCGAGGCTGGAGAGAAATTAGATTTTCAGTGGCATGACTGACAACCATGTTTACTTCACTGCTTTTGGAATACAAATTCCACTAAGCAAATTTGTTACAAAACACACCATCTATGATTCGTCAAATATAACAATGATTCTACAATACAGACAAATTGGTTATTGTAATACGGAGCACACTAGGGAAGTTAACATCAATTAACTTAACAAGGGCAAATCCAAATGATCCAAACTCATAACACTTTTATTATATACAGCAGCGTGAGAATAACTAAGGCTGTATTTGAATTACAGAAACAGCACATAATCTGAATCGTGATTGTACCTGGTGCTGAGTGGCTGGATGTGGATGGTGCTGAGCTCCTGCAGGCCTTGTTGGTGTGTATGCGTGTGTGTCAAAGGCTGTATATGTGTTGGGGCACTGGCATTCGGTAAAGGGGTGTGGTGCTTCTTGCTCCGGCGGGTGCAGCACGTGCCCGTCACGCCATCCTGGCTGGAGAGGGAGGGGCTTCGAGACGGGTAATTCTGCAGCCCCGCCTCCAGGTAGCTCTGTTGGTAATACTGCTCATCCACAAACTCATGGTTCTGCAAACAAAAAGGACAAGCAAATGGAAGCAGGCAGAGAGAGAGAGAAAGATAAAAAAAGATGTGACATTTACTAGATTTATATTTATGACTATGTACTGTATAGTTCTTGATATAGGCATTTTGTGATTCACAGCCTGGATCAATAACTCCTCTGTGATGCTATTTGTGTCCTGAGTGTGTGTGTGTGTGTCTGTGCAATTCTCCATACTTTCAATTCCTTCCAGCGACTGTAGAGAATGGGAAGTTGATTATATGGTGTTAATTGCCAAGGGACAAGGGAGCCTCTTCATCTTATTCATCTCCATCAAATATGAACAATCTTTCAGCCAAACAAAAGATATGCAGGTAACTGATTTTAGATACTTATGCAGGCCCAGGTAAACACACTGCACACCTCACAAGATGGCACCCTCAACAGTTATCACAGCGTGACATAACTTCACATGCTGTATTACTAATGTTTTTATAAGAATGAATGACTCGTCTGTGTGAAAGGGGGCAGTTGTGATGATGAAGCCAACTGTTCAGTTCCCATATGCTCTATTTCATTTGTTATATTTTTTGGGTTTTAGATCATTTTCACTATTTCCACCTGCACTGTGCAGCACAAAGGACCCTGTAGTTTACCTGCGCAGCTGCAAAGTGCAACATTAGAGACTTGATGCTGAATGTAGTGAAGCATTTTACAGCTAAACAGTCACATATTTCCTTTAGGAGTTGGTAAAGAGAAAAAACTAAAATAATGTTGCTCCTCCACAACAAGGCTGGACTGGGAATGGACAATTTCATTTCTAATATTTACTGATGTTCTTAGTTTTTAAATATAAGTCTTTTTTATAAGGGATTTCCCTTCGGGGATGTATAAAGTTCTATCTCTCTATCTATCAAATCTAGTGGCTGTACAAAGCCGTATAACCCTGGTGTTGATATGTCTGTGTTGTGTTTAGGGCAAATTTCTGTTCAAAGATATGTCAATATTGCAGGTATAATTAGTTATAGTTATAGTTGCCTTTATATGGTAAATTTTTGCAAACATGCTCTGCAAACAAAGAGATTGTGGGTATGTGTGTGCACTATAGCACCTCAGATTTTTTTATTTGCTATCCTCTGAATAATGCAATGCTGAAACCTACATATCGGCAGACGAGTGAACATAAAGGAATCGTCAGTGTACAGGTCATCACGCTATAGTGGGCTCCACTCATCCATGCGCTCACAAATACTGTACACACATTGTGTCTGACTGTCAGATACTATCCCCTAATGAGCGAGTGATGAAAGGAATGTATGGATGATTGCACATTTTGGGTTTTTACACTAAAATATAATTAAAAATATCCACAAATGTATGTGATCCTGAAAAAATATGTGAACTGCTTTTTTATTTTTATTTTATATAGTTAAAAGGCTGAATGTGTGTGTGTGTGTGAGAGAGAGAGCGAGAGAGAGAGAGAGAGAGGGAGAGAGAGAGCACTCACTGTGGTTTTCTCCAGACAGTGCAGCAGGTGGTGGTGCTGGCTCTCCAACAGAGAAGTGGACTTACTTAACCGCTGCTCATCCTCATTGGAACTCTATAACACACACACACACACACACACACAGAAAAAAGGTAGTACCCTACACAAATATTTTTTTTTAAGGAATACACTAATCAGATGTTGGAGATGTGCGGCCGGCTGCTGCTTCAGTACCTGATCTGAAAAGTTCATCTTGTACGGAAGTTGCTTCAGTTGGAAAAGGAGACAAAAGGAGAACAGACAGGTAGAGTTTTACTTTAGTTCAGCGCTGAGAACAGCCGTCAGGGCCACAGTCATGCCAGTTGCACAATTGCAACATTAGCGTTTTGACCCAGTCTGTTAACATCGGTGAGGCGAGTGCATTGATCTGTGCCAGAAGGAACGTTTCAGCACAACTTACCGCTAATGGAGACACACTATATTCAACTCATAGAAAAATTCCCATTGTGACATTTTGCCGCCCATCTCTGTTATTTCTATGCTGGCTACAGGCAACTTGTTAATTACTTGTTTTTCATATTCCTTTTTTTTTACACTCGTGGCCTTTTTACTTGTTTATTTGTGTGTTCATCTGTGTATGACCAACCATGTGCCAGTTCTAGTTCTGTGGAGAAACGTATTTCTGACAGTGGTGAGGTGGGTCAGAGAAGAATAAGTGAAACCAGCAGAAAATAACAGAAATGTGCAACTGTTAATACTCAGTAGTTAATTAGTTTTTATTTTCCATGTGCTTTTACAGTTTTATTACTTTAATAAATAACTTTAGTATCAGGTTCTAAGAATTTAAGAAAAGGTTTATTGACTGAGATAATTCTATATTTATATATAAGATATTTGTAATATAAGGTTGTTGGCATTCAGTTTGTTTCTGTACATGCTGTTGCTGAGGGGTTTCAGAAGTAAATACCCGACAACACAAATCCTCTCCATTATTATTGTTATTAGTTCTCATAATAGCCTAATAGTAGCTTGAGCCATGGAAGATGGTCTGTTCTGTATATTGTCGAAGGTTTATTGTTCTTGTCAGAAGTACAGAAGTGTTTTATATATACTGTACGTGCAGACTTTCAGTGGGTTGCATCAGTGTTTCCCAGCTGAATTTGTAGTGGAGATGTTTGTGAAAAAACCAAAGCCTAAAAACACTGCCCTGATCCTGCATGCTCCACAGCACCGCCAAAAGGCAACTGAAACGCCATGTTTGGAGGATCTGTAGTACACGTTTTCTGTGCGTTACTCTAAGCGGGTGGCTCTTGCTGCAAGCAGAAACTTCTTTGCTGAGAGGGTATTTTCCTGTGCTGATGACTCGACCGCTCACCTGTGTTCATAGTGCTTATCTTTACCTAACGCAGCAGTAAAACACAGGTGTTTACGCAGAATTATTTCGGTCTTTCTCTTACACGCAACTGCGTGATGGTATCAGCAGTGTGTTTGGAGGCGGCAATGGCTCACCGCCCGCGTGCTGACCATACTGTGGAGAGTGGAAACACACTATGTCACACTGCATGGTGTTGTACATGTTGTTAATAAAGAGTTGCCTCTCACTTATTCTTAAGGTTGACAACATTAGCATATAATTGTACTAGCACATATATTCATATACTGCATGAGCTTATGAACGACTAACTGATCACTCTGCATATTGCTGTAATAGCACAACACTGGAAGAAACTCTTTTTGTGTCTTTAATGCCAGATGGTTGTAATATTGATTTAGAACAATGGTTGCTACACATGCTGCTCCAAAATTGAATAAAGTTCCCTAATTCAAACATTATTTCATTTAAAAGTAACAATTCGTATAGTATATACTGTATTTATATAAATACCACAAAAAGCCAAAGGAAGTGTCTTGTCTTTATGTTGTTTGCAAACTTTGATACCTCCTGGAAAATATGCACATCAACAAGCGTCAAGGCAGCATTTCTGTGCAGGCGAGCTTACCCATCGACCAAGATCCATACTGGCCTGTATATATAAAACAACATTACAGTCCTTGCAGTATACCTTTCTTGAGGCACCATCCATATGAATTTAATGCATTATCCTGCCACAGTCTGGGAATCAGCATTGGTGTCATTTTGATCCTGTCCTCCGAATTTGAAGAGAGAGGGAGAGCAACAAATACATATAGAGAGGGAGATGGGCAGGGAGGGGGGAGCACTTGTTTTTGCTTTTGCGCTGTGTCAGCCTCGGGCCACTATAGAGCTTGTGAACTGCAACATTTTGGCAAAGCACAGAACATCCTTGAGTTGTGTTTACATTTCCTGCTGCATCGCCTGAAGCCTGTTCCTCAGCTGGGCAGCTGGGCTCAGGGATGCTGACATTAGAAGTGGCGCTTATCGAATGAGATCACAGTTAGCTGCGTAGATGGGATGCTGGGTGCATTCTAGGAACGACAATTAGAGAAATCACAAGCAAAGCCTGCACCCAGTGACTTAATTATTGCCTGATCTAAAACTCTCGGAACGATTTTTCCAAGCAGATAAAGAGGTCAGGCTTTCTTTGTTATGATCTCGAGTAAAACCATGACCAGACCTCAGTGAAGCAAACCTGCTTCACTGGGTTGTTCAGAGGCTTTTCTCACCGTGAGCTCGAGAGCTTCGTTGAACAGGCCGTTGCGCTTGCTGTGGAGGAAGGCACTGGAGCTTCCAGTCTTGGATATTCGTATCCTGGCCAAGCGGGCTTTCTGTCAAGAGCAAGAGACCAGAGAAGGCACCTGTTAGTCAGTGTTTGCACAACATCCCATTATTGGGTGTCATCCCATTGATATGAGCTAGCGAACATTCACATGCTTCATATTGTAGCTGTGATCACACAGATGAATCAGTCATGTACCACTAAAGCATTCACTCTAATCTCCTGTGATAAATTCCCTCTGATCTCCTGTGCATGATTTATGGGAACTACATGATAAAACATTCCTTGCTTTGAAAATCAGTTGCAGCAGCAGCTAGAAGTGGTGCAGGTAAATCCTGTAAGAATTAAGCAGCAAAGTGTCATTTCGTATTTAACACGCTGAATTCCGTTTCTTTGTGCTGCAGTGTTCGCTGTTTGGTTTATTAAACTAAATCAAAGACGTGTCCAGGCCATGATGCTTTACAACTTTACCCGCAAGCCACTATGTTAATGTCGACTTAAATTCATCTTTAGTCATAAAGCCCGTACAGCATGATCAGTGTGGAGTCAGCAACAGAGATGACGATCAAGAGGATAAAGACTCAGTGGAGGAGCAGATACACTGTCCTTGAAGTGAATTCTTCTGTAGACACAGTACAAGGATTATGCTCTAACATCTTAGTTTTTGCTCCACCCAAGGCAAGACCGCGCGTGAAATTATGTCTGAGTGTGCGTTGGCCTGTGTGAAAGTGTGGATCTCTATAAATCTCCAGGTTACAATAACTGCTTTTACAGGCTTGTGTAATCTGAGTCACTCACTTATCAAAGGCCCGCCATTTTCCCATCAAAGTCAAGAGTTGGGTGTCAGGCTTGGTGCAGCTACAAAGTGTATGTGTGTGTGTGTGTTTCTGTTGCTTTGCCGTCTGCTTTTTACAATGCAATGACAGATTCATTGAAGATGAATCGCTAGATGGACAATGTGAGCTGTGTAAGTGATGAGCAGGCAGTAGTAGGGAGGCCGAGCACCACTGGGAGGCTAATTGAGTGTGTCCATGTGTGTTTGCATATCTCTATATGTCGTTTTGCATGCATAACTCATCTTCACAGCTAGATTTGCATAAGCATACACATATAAGTCATATATATACTCCCAGCAGAAATACATGCCCAGTAGGAGCATGGTAATGTATGGTAATTCAAGCTCATTCCCTCACTTGAGTTACACTTAATAAAACAGTAATGTTTGTTGACCTGCAGGTAGCTCATGCTGTGATTTAGTAATTTAAAGAGAGGCAGGGGAGCGACACAGGGCTGCATGTGAGCCCACACATGCACAGCAGTCAGTCGACTTTCTAACGTAGCAGCTATAACACTGCTAACTTTAAATAATTTACATTCGCTAAACTTTTTTGTCTTTCCCACCGTCCCTCCTGCTGTCTTTGACAAGTTTCCGCCACGCTGGTGTTCATTTGTGCTGGCACAGCGTTCCCACAAGCCACTGGGCTAACCCTTCCTTGTGTTTTGGCTTTGTGCTCAGCCAATGAGACTCTCAGGGGTCACCATACACACATTAGCCTGGGACTGAAACGATGGTTGCCAGGCAGCGCAGAGGTAATGGAGGGGACGTTAAGAGCATGTCCCGCTAGATTAAATCTACTGCTGCAGTCCTCTGATAGATTCCTGGGACCCTTGGGACCTGGGTGCCTGTGTCTAAGGCCCATGTGTTCTTTCAGGCAGAGACACATCATGGCAGATTGAGTCTGAACTGCAGCTGAACCATTATTGAGAGCACACTGATTATAAGGAAGCCACGGACACAGGACTGTCATTAACACCTACACAGAGGAACCAAAAGGTGCATTTCCTGCATATTTCTCCATGTACAGTCTACTCCGTTTTTCAGGAACAGTCAGGGTTAAAGGGCCAGTTGAGCTGCATTTTTACACGCCTACTCAGATTTTTACCCTGCCGGTCCGGGGATTGAACTGCCAACCTTCTGGCCGCTAGGATGCTTCCCTAAGTTGATCTCTCTCGAGCTGGATCCTGAAGGACCTCGGCTCTGCTTGTTTTTCCAACTACCCACTGCTGATTAGTTGCACCAGGTGTTTTCAGTCATTCAGACGCTGGAAGATACCATCTCAGACGAAGGTGGAGTGAGGGAAAACAAAGGGAAGTGGTACAACACACATGATCCATGTGATAAGCAGCGGGGAGTGCAGGCTTAGCTGCAACTGAAGCAGAGCAGGCGTCCTTGAGGAGCAGGATTGAAAAACTACTGGGTTCAGGTCACCACTGCCCCCGTGCTCGGACACGCTCGCTGGCTTGTTGTTTTCAGTGTGTGGTGTTTTTTTTTTTTTGCTGCACATTAGGCTGCATTTGTCAATGCAGCTGCCCGACCACACGCTTTACACATGTACTGCCTAAGTTTTCCATCTAGTTATACTGTACATAAAAAACTGCAGTATTCAGACAATTTAATGCAAGGACTGTGGGTGCAAAAGTTATACAAAGACGTTTAAACTATGAAATTCTCACTAACACAGAACATGTGGTTTACAGAGCAGATTTGTATGCAGCAGCAGACAAAAAAACAATTTAGTTTCACCGTGACTTTAAATTAAACAACTTGGAAAAATCTGAATTAGCGTAACAACTTCCAACCAGCCATCAGACTAGTGATGCTCAATATCACTGCCTGAAAAAGTCCAGATGTTTTCACACACCCAAGGGCCAATAAACTGATCCAAACACATTTTTTCCTCTTTGTTTCGCTTCTCACTGCCATGAAGCCACAATTTAGGATCAATCACACTTTAAAGATTATAGCTATAGGATGCAAGCCAGCACAAATGCTTCATTTTACACTATTTGCTGCCAGCTAAGGGATCTAAACTGGCATATCTTCAAATGATTAAAAAATGCTACATATCCACTCAGCTCCCATGCCATACTCCGCTGAGCATTGCCAGGAAGTTTTGTTAGAAGTTCATATTTTAGTTAAAAGTTTAAAAATTCATGGCACCTTGCAAGTTACAGCTTTGCTAAACTGCCTATATAGGATTTGGCTGAGTAAAAAGTGGAGCACTCAAGTTATGAGACCAGATTAGGTTTTGCCTCAGGCCTGCCTCTGAACCAAACAAGTGAAGGACGAGACCATCTGATGAGGAAACACACCACCATGCACACGTGCAGACACACAAATACACACGGATCTCATTTTGTTTTGCAGCTGCCTGCCACTCATCCTAAAACCCGCTTTTATACATGCTGACATTTCTGCCACAAGGAAATAAGTCAGTTACATCCTCCGAGGTATGTTTCTTTATGATAAAACACACAGGAGGAGAGCCGGCTAGAAAAGAGAGCAAAAGGGGAGGAGGCAAAGTTGGGGAAAATTGACTTTTAGGAAATCCAGTTGGGAGCTGGTGAAATCAAGAATCGATTGGGAGGAAATCAAGTCCTCCGACACCTCTGGCGCACAGACATCGGCCTCTGTGGCAAAGACAGCTTAACATCGGACTAACACCACTCAGAGACAAAATACGTCTGCTAAGCCTGGATTACCTCCTCTATATAGTGAAAGATACAGCTCTGCTCGGAAACAGTGTTTAGGATGTTGCGTTTATACATAATTTATAGCAGCAGTCACGACTGCCCTCAGTGAAGTCCCCTGTTAACATCTCGCCATCTCTTTCTTTTCTTGCAACATGCAGGTGACTTTATTGATTGTCTCGAAGGGCAAAGCACTCTCAGCCGAAGTCGTCTCCACCTTTTGACTTCAACCTTCTGAGCGAGGACTGAAAACAATCATGAGATGATTTAGAGCAAGTGGTGGCAGAATGGAGGGAGGGAAGGACAGATAAGGACTGGGTTTTGTTTGGTTTCTGCCATGTCAGCCCTGAGCCGATGTAATGCTCGTGAACGGTGACAGTAATCTAACTATTTAGTACGTGTGAGGACTACAACTGGTTCAGAGAAAGTGAAGAAACATCTTATTAAATATGTAAACTTTATTTTTCACACAGTCATGGCCAAAAATACCAGCACCTTTGCAGTTGTATCAGAAAGTACAACCCTTCTCTCAGAAAATTGTTCCATTTGCAAATGTTTTGGTGCTCATTTTTTTTTTGTTTTTGTTTGCATTGGAACAAAACACAAAAAAAACGAAAAGTCAAACCCCAAAAATGCACTGACAAAATTATTGGCATTCTTAATTTATTATTTGGTAAACGTAACTGAAATCAATGGCTTCCTGTAACTATGAAAGAGTTTCTCACACCTCTCTACTGGAATTTTGGACCACTCTACTTTTGCAAACTGCTCCAGGTCATTATGATTTGAAGGATGCCTTCTCCCAACTGCGGTTCAGTGATCTCTCCACAGGTTTTCTATTGGATTCAGATCTGGACTCATTGCTGGTCATTTCAGAACTCTCCAGTGTTTTGTTTGTAACCATTTCTGAATGCTTTTTGAGGTGAGTTTCGGGTCATTTTCTGCTGGAAGTCCCGTGACCTTGGGTGGAGTCGCTGCTTTCTGACGCTGGCCACTATTTTTGGGCCCCAAAATTCTTTGGTAATCATCAGAAATTCACATAGTCAAGGCATCCAACACCAGAAGCAGCAAAGCAACAGCAAAACATCTGAACCTCCTCCATGTTTGACTGTAGGGACTGTGTTCTTTTCTTTGAAGGCCTCGTTTCTTTTTCTGTGAGCAACACGTACAGCAGGAGAAAAAGGAAACTTCCATCATTTATCCTGCTCAGGGTCAAGGGGTCTAGAGCCTACAGAGCTGTCACTGGACTGAAGGTGGGGTACACTACACAGATCCATAATTAAGTCAAGGATATAAGGTAACCGTGTCCATTTTTGGTGTGCTGATTCGAAACATAAGCAGGACTGTTGTGAACATTTTGTGTGGGTCTTGCAACATTTAAATGATTTGATTTGATTTTTTCTTTATTTCATTTTTATTGTCATTGCACACGAGAAACAATAAAATGAATCAAACTTCAGCTTTAAATAGAATCAGAGGCTCAAAGTATCACGAGAGAGTTTAAAGATTTCTCAAAAAGGGCTCCCATGAAAACCTCGCATTATGCACAAGTCCAGGTTTAAGGATATCTATTACTCATAGAGCCAGGGTAATGCTTTTAGAAATGAGCTTATTTTAATTTCTGCCCTCTAATCTTATTAATCTTTCTGTATTACTTGCCCTTTGTGATTCTCCATCTAAATCAAACACTGTTTTCGGGTGTACCAGAATACACTAATAGAACATATTCATCTGGGTCTCAGCTGTGTCTACCTTCAGGACACACAGCAACTATTGGCATCTCTGTGTATCTTTCCTTTGTGCACTGAGATCGGTCAGGGGCTGCTTTTCCACCACCACCCAGATAGATGGCTAACTTTAATGCGAACCCAGAAAAGCTAACAATAAGAATGAAGATTGATGTGGTTGAGGAGGAGGGAAGGGAGGAGTGTTGGCATGTAAGGAAAGAAAAAATCTGAAAGATAACTGGAAAAAGCTGAGACAAGGCAATGACTAGATCCTATTTTACTCTGAATTAAACATAGTCTTATTATTAGAAATGATCTGAGGAAGAACGGACTTGAAATATGTTCACATGAAGGTAATAAACGCTGAGTAAATGACATTTTGCTATGGTAAATGACCAGTGGAACTAGCTAAATGGTTGGCTTAATGTCTGCAAAGGTCATGTGCCATTAAGGTTATGGAGCATTAAAGAACACTGCATGTTATGTAGAGGGTAGTAATCGAGCTTTGAGAATATGGCACGACTGAGTCATTCATGGCTCGAGTGCGGCATTAAAGATCAGAGTGCATTAAAGAGTGGACCATACCATGATTACAGCTCTATCATACACCCTGAGGTTACCATCTTTATAGAATAAAGGAGTGCAGTCAAAGAACATTAAATTAATGTGATGTAATGTGCACTGAGCTGAACGCATCGGCAGCAGTTGTTACAAAGTGCAGTAAAATCCATTTTCAGATGTTACAAATTATTAAACCAGACTAAGTGCCAGCAATCGCTGTAAGGCACAGCAGAGCTTTGAGCTAAAGAATGCCAACAGGTTCACGGTGACGACGCAGGTAACGCTGATCGCGTTTAACGCACATTAAAACTTGCTAAATGCACAGCTCTGCCAAGGCCGATGGGAGTGTCATCAGTTCTGCAGGTATCTGGTCATGAATCAAAGCACTTGACAAGTTAAAATGTTTTGCAATTCATTATTCAAGGATGTTGAATGTCTTTAGCAAAGCCCAGGGCAATCCATACAACATTCGACAACCGACTTACAGTACAGACACACACAATAACAAAAGAAGACAAAGAAAAGCCTGCTTTAGTTAACAAGCAGCTGCGATGTGAAATCTAATACTTTCCGCTGCCTCTACCTGCATGTTTTAGACACAAAAGCTTAAATGCTAAGCAACACTTAATCCTGTGGGCTAATTAAAGACAGAGATGGTACCCAGACCGCTTCTCCTAAATTCTCTAAAATATCACATTTGCAAACCCATCATCATCCTTGGCACTTAGACCCTGATTTGCTGTACTAATAAATCTCCTTCAACGATCACGGCATCCAGGTGGAATATTATTATGAATCCAATGATAAGACATCTGAGTCATGCTGTTATGAAATAGAGAAAAGCTATTCGCTGGATGTATGGGTGCTTGAGCAAATCGCTGACTTCACTACAGGCAAGACAGGAAGGTAATTCAAGCGCCTGAGGGAGTCATTGTGTTGTGGTTAATGACGACAGCCCCGTCATGCTACACTGGTCAGTTGGTGGGAACTTCTAGAGCTTTGGGTGTCTGGTACTGAGCCGTGTTTGGGACAATGCACCACACAGTGATCCAGTGGAGAACACACAGGTAGGAGACACGGGCAAAGGTCAGGACTAAAGAGACATGAATAATGGTGGACACACACATGGATTCAGGCACTAAAACAGATTCACATACTGTACATTCACAATCAGACAGACAGACAGACACACACCTTCCAGCCAGCCAGCACCTCATTGAGGTGATTGCTATTTCTGGAAAGAACACAGCATTAGGACACACATCGCCTCCGGCTCTGCCCCCTTTCTACACTCCCCCTGCCTCCCCAGCTCCCTTTTTCCTCTGGCCTTTCTTGAACAATTCCTCTCCTCTACTTTCTGTGTCAACACATCATTTCCAACCTGTTTTCGATCTAGATATTTTCCAAACCTCTTTCAGTATCCTCTGTGACTTCTTCCCCTCCCTGAACACTTGGCTGTATTACAACTGAGCCTTACTTGACAGACAAGGTTATGGTTAGTTAAAACCGGGCAGCAGTCAGGTCACGGTCGTACTGGAGGACTTTAAACATATTTAACCCACAACCAGAGAGTGTGTGCCGAGATGGATGGCAGTAATCACAGGGAGGATGAGAAAGAGGAGGGGGGAAGAAAATGGATAGAGGCAGAGAAGCAGAGATGAGGGGACGGGGCAGGAAAGAAGAAAAGGAATGACAGAACGCCGTGCTCCGAAAGGTGTGGACGCGAGTGATGAGAGAGAGGAACGGACTATGAAAATATGTGTCAGTGTGTGCAGGAGTGCAAGATCCAAACAAACACCATGTCAAGAAACAAAGCTCTCAGGCCTGCCCTCAAACCATTACCAGGCCAGACTTTTATGTGGACCAGCCAGCCGGTTTGGATCGTAGACACACTAAAATGCGATTCTTTAAAGGTGGGAAGGCTTCCAAAGATAGATATGATCTTGAAAACTTCCCACAGCTTAAACACGAGTTTATATTATCTATTTGTGAATTTGTGCTTGTGGGGGTTTTTATTGCAGTCCTCACTGAGATAAAATCTCCTCACAAAGATGGACCAACAAAGAAAATCACGCAAACGCAGGAAATTGCTGATATTTACTTCTTGAACAGGTTGTTTATTTTACAGTGCAGGCTTGAGTTTCTGAATAGAGTTGGAAATATAATAATATTTAGTTTGTGTAGTTAAAGAAGAAGCTGTAGAAAACAAGCTTAGTTCAGCTCATGTGGTGTGAATGGGATCAAGAAGGAGTTCAATATTGTAGCTTTAAAGGCCCTGAAAACTTGTTTGGAAAATCTTTCTCCATTTCATTAAATATTTATGTCTAACTCAAAAATGCAGCTCGTCCGTTTCTTTGGTAAGCAAATCATTACATGGCTGTCCTGATGGTTTAAAGAGCTAAAAGTCCTGCTGGCAGACAACAGCCTACCTGAGGTTTTTATTAATACTTGGCAACCTAAAAGTTAATATCATGGGCTTGTAAGTAGTCTGTGACATATTAGTTAATGATTTATTAGCTATTAACAAAGCCACTTTAATAAGAAATTACAAACCCTTTGTAAAGCATTTTTGATTACCAAAACAGGAGAATGATCTGATATTTTATATAGTGCTTCATTTTCTTTGTTTAGAGTGCAAGCAGCAATTGTATATGACTAAAAGTATTATGACAAATTAATTAGGCATCAATGCCTAAAAAGTTTAATAGTGAATTTTCATGCATTGTGAGGGAGCTGCGTCTCACACTGCGTCTTCACAGCATGTGGAGCCCAGAGTCTTTGTTTACAAAGCAGAGCACAGGCAGAATTATGGAGGAGTCTACAGGAAGACGCTGGGTAAGAGAAAACTACTACTGGCAAGAGTTACCAATCTGCTGTTTATCAGGTTGAAAATGAAAATGTGGTAAAAACATATAAAAAACAAATCAGTGTAAAAACAAACTGTTCTAATTTGATGTATTTCTGTTTTCTGCTGAAATACTTGGGCTTGGAGGCTTTATGTGTTTGTTGAATAAAAAAATACATTTGGATTGTTTAAAAACATCATATTGGGTTGCGAATATGCCATGTAGTGTGTCAAATTTATGTAACGTGACACGTGAGCCGACGTGAGCAGTATTTTAAATTAGTTGTGTGACATAAGCGTGACTCAAACCCGACACAAACATAGCTCACTGGACATGGTTCTGGCTCTGGGAAAAACAGAACCACTAATGCACTGCAAACACAAAACATGGGAGAAGGACAAGGTTAAATATGCTGAAGTCAAAGTCTACACATATCACATTATGTAAGTTTTAAGTAAGACCTGAACCCTGCAGAGTCCTCTCGTCCAGAGAGGCATGATCGTAGTCCTCTCTGAGCTGGAGGTCGGGAGGTCCAACCCTCTGAAGCCCAGTTGAAGGGAAATAAAACTGTGTTCACCTGTACCTTCTGCGCCCGCCGCTTGTCTGCTCTCTGGTTCTGGTGATAGATGCGGCTAAAGTTGGACACGATGACAGGAACAGGCAGGGCAATTACCAGCACCCCACTCAGAGAGCAGATTGAACCAAAGATCTTCCCTGCAATCGTCTTAGGAACCATGTCTCCGTACCTGCGAGAGGTGACAGGGAGAGAAAGAGAGAATAAATTTAGCGAAACGTGAATTTAATAAAAATCTGCCCGTGGTACTGTAGCTCACCCTTTGTGCACAGCTGACTGGAGGTCTTGCACGTCACACATAAAAAAAAGAGACATGTAAAATACAGCTTTAAGCAGTTCCACTTGCTGCTCATTTATTTATCATAAGCCTGTCATCTTTCTTTTAAGGCTTCTGCTGCCGCACATGTACTTCGCTGCGAGAGTAAAGCTTGACCCGTGGACTCCTACCAAACCTCCTCTGTCACAGAATGGTGCAGTCAAGTCCACGGTCTCGTTCTCTGAGAGCTGATACTATTAACCTTTTAGAGAGAAGAAAGAGGAGGACACACTGGATGCCAGGGACATTTCCCAAAAGTCATTTAGCACAATTCAATCTGAAATATTTGCAAGTCAAAAGCAATCTCTTCTTGAGTTCAGAGAGAGACAACACTATTACAGTAACTGTAATAAATTCCCTTTTTTCACAAGAATGAAGGCCTGGAAATCAACGAAGGAAGACAGAGAAGAAGAGATTCAAATGTTACACAGGCACAACCTATCCAGTATAGGTTTCAACCAATATTTCGAATGGTCTACATTTTGCCCTATATTCTAATTTTCATTTCCTGTTTGGACTCTTATTTTGCTCTACTTGCAGGGTCTTCCACCCTTTAGTTAATTGACTTCACCTTGTTTATTCCCTTTGAGTTATATTACCCAGTTAGATTCTCGTTTTCCCAGAGTCCTGATTTATGTTAGGTTTCCCTAACCTTGACACATTTCTTTTCCAAGAATAAAAAGAGCAAGAAATTTGCTCTTGTTTTCAAGCTAAATAGAAGTTCTACTAAATCTTTTAAAATTATTAAAAACAAAGTCAGATGATCAATAAACTGGAAGAAATCGGCATCAAGCATCCAGCAGGTTATTCCTATGTGTATGTGAAGGCTGATAGTAGAACTATCTTTAAATTACATTAATTAAGCTGCAAACAATTGGTTTATTCATCAAATCCATTTTGTTCATTTTTGTTGTTTTCATATTAGCCAACCCTGGTTCAGCTTTACGTCTCTACCATACAAGTTAAACAACATAATGCTATCTCAAACTGCACTGTTTCCAAGCACATTTGCCTGCTGATTTGTGCATATTGCAGGTTCTTTTGTGTAAACAGAGAAATGAGATAATCATTAATGGACACACTCATCAGTGAACACGCCTGCTGCATGCTCTGTTGGCACCGAGGCGCTGAAAGAAAATTTGCAGCAGAAGCAAAGCCAGAAAGACAGCAACAAAATGATGCAAGGGATCTGTCTCTTCTCCGTCTCGTCACACTCGCCCCTGTAGAAAGAAATATGATGTGCCAGAAACAGTAAACACTGAGAAACGCGTGTGTCAGTGAGCTGTGGTGTGAATGAACCATTGATAGGTGCAATTACAGAAAGGTCAGTCCACCCTCATGCACACTAAAGGTTTCACGCACACCTTTGAAGAAAACAGATGTTTAAATACATTTTTTTCCTCATACGTTTACTGTACATGAACAGTACAGGACAGACCTGATGTCAGTAAAAATACGCAAAAATATGACTGATTTACACAAACAGTGACTCTCATACACTCATGACAGGGTCCACATATCCCACAGGTTTCACAGGATCCTAATAAAATGTTGGATAAAAGGTTTGCAAGTACTTAGTCATTAGTGGTTAAAAGGAACTTCCCCACACATACTTTACATACGGAAACATGTTGCTCAATAATACTCATCAAATTCATTCACTTTGACAGATCACACTGAATAGCACCGGTTACTATTTGAGGACTTGGCAAACAATACCCCAGAGGCTCTCCATAAATGAACAATAATCAGCTTAAGAAGTTGTGCTCGTGATCGTCGTTTTATAATCTAATGAAGGACTTCTGTCACACTCTGCTGGAGATAGTTAAACTGCACAATAGTAACACACAGACACACACGAATCCCAGACACAACAAAAACCCATTCGGCTCATTTAGGAAAAGGAGATATAAACCACAGACAAATCCTCATACTCATTAGTCACAGATTCAGCAAAGCCACGCTCCGTGTGAAGCCACTGAGGTGGAGCGAGTTTTTGCAATAACAAAGCAAAGCGCTGCCCACACACAGTGAACCACTGGTCGAAGCCATAACTGAGAGTATACTTACAGAGAACATTCATTGTCCCTTCCGAGAACTTTAATGGCCTTTTTACCCAAATTAGGCAATAACAATCCCATCAGTGGTACAAAGGCCCTATCACTACAAAACATTTGCTCTCCTCCCCTCTTCAGAAGATGTTTCCATTAGGAGGAGTGAAAAGCTAATCATATTCATCTGCAAGCTTTCTTTAATGTGATCCTATCAGATTGCCTGATAGAGGCCCTTCTCTACTAATACTACAGTCAATTTGCCGCTCCCATTTAGTTCAGCTGGTCTGTCTTTGATACCATCTCTGAGCCATTATACGAACCACAGAGATAAAGCTGGGCTTGCACACATTAAAGAAGGAGAAAGCTTTAATAAATGGCGTGAGGGTGTGTGCGCGCGTGTGCGTGCGTGTGATAAACGATGTTAGATGTAATTTCTCTCCTTCCTGTCTGAATGAATGCTGGGGCTGTTTCTGACTCTGCAAGGCGTCACTGAAGGTGGGGAACAGGATGGAGATGGAGGTAAATGTCTCAGAAAGGAAGAAGATGAATAAACATTGACAAGAAGTATATAGGAGGGAGAGATATTTTCTCACTGCCACAGAGTTTGCCTCCCATTTCAATAAATACAGGATGACTGCGCAGATGTCTCGAGCATGCACACACAAACACACCAACATCCAGGTCGGGTGTGCAGGTCGGTCCTCGGTCAGGGTTGTCATATCCCATCATGGGCTGGGTCACTGCAGGTTTTATTAATAAAAGTCTGGGAAGGATAGATCGGAGGTTATTGAGCAGGACTGAGTGCTCCTGTGAAGGTATGTGTGATGGATGGGCTTATCAGAGATGGTCTGTCAGCCCACACACCCATTCATGATGATGGCAGGTCAAGTCAGGCCACGAGAACACAGCTCACCTGCCTAAATACATGCTGATAGGCCCAGCCAGGATACAGTACTATAAAACAAAACCTATGAAACTGTTTATACAAATGATATACATGCGTGCTTTGTAAGACGTTTAATACTCTTTTTATTTTATTGGTATACAAAACCCCATCTGCACAATAAGCTTCAGATTAAGTGACATCTTTTAAGCCATAAAATAAATATTTATTGTTGGAATTTGTTTTCACTTTGTGGATCATAAACCACTTCTGTTTATGTCCAGGCAGACCATAACGTGTATTGATATGTTTAAGGAAGGAAGCCTCCGTTCAAAAGGAGGGAGGGAGAAAAAGAAAGAAGGAGCAGATAAAGAGCTAGTTGAGGGTTGTGTTTCTATTTACAGACCAAATCCCATGTGATTCCTGTGCAATTTTCATCTGTTCCCTTCAGGTACAGCCTAAGTGATTCTGTTTGGACCAAAATCCCTTGCAGCAGACTGACCCCCCTGGAGGCCTGAAATCACGTATTGGAGGAGACAGGATTGTGTGTCTGCATTTACTGTGCGTGTGGTTTTTGTTTGTTCCAGTGTGTGTGTAATTATGCAGGGTCTTCACACATTTACAGCGAGGTATGAGACAGATGAATTAAAGGAATGAACATGTTGACCAATAAAGCCTTAGGAGTTATTCCCTTAAAGAATATAAAACATACATAAACAATTTTATGTCAAGCAATAAGCAAAGACTATCTGGTCATACATGTATTTGCATTAAAAAGCAGAGGCCCTGTAGAATGGTGAAGCTAATTTAGATTAGTAGATTTTTAACTATTAGTAAAATGCATATTTTAAGATTAATGCCTAATAATGAGAAAATGTAAAATTGGCATAACACTTGCAGCAAGAAAGTTTACACGGCACAAAACACTGGTAGCAAATTACATGCATTGACACATCCACAGCCATTGTTTTGTTGAATCACTAACCTTGATAAATCGCTGCTAAGCCATAGCTGCCCTGTATCATGGCGCTAATGTGCATAAACGCTCCAGAAAAGCAAATATTTCTTCACATTAGCTCTGGAGATCAGCATGTCCAGCACATGTTTGGCCGTGAAATGATGCTACGTGACAGCATGTGCCAATATTTGTTGTACTGAAGAATCTGTTCCACGCACTCAGCAGCTAACTGTTTTTTTACTGGCACGTTTAATTTGTTTCTCTCATTAGACACACAAATATGTTGGGCCCAACAATCACAATAAATTAAGATTGGACTAAAAATCTCACAAGTTTAAAAAACAGAAAAGAAAAAAACACTTTTTTATATTAAGGAAACATTTGTTCATTTACAACCATTATGAAGAAAAAATACAGTAATTTTGCTTTGCTTTTAATTCTGAAGGAGAGTCTCCACCATTGTCTTCAGGTTACGACAGATTCACTGAGAAAATTTGGATATTTCAGCACCATGGAGAGTTACTACAGCGTTTGTCTATATCTCCTGCTCACACACACTCTTCACACTGTTCAACAACATTTATTTGTACCAAACTCTATAGATCCATGAAGATTCTGGTGCGTATATGCTTTGTCAACAAAGTATCTTGCCAAGGTCGCCACTTGTCATATGGTATATAGTCCATATTTAAAGCCTTAAATGCACACAAGATGGAAGTACTTTTGCCAAAAATCGGCAATTTACTGTGCATCACATTAACTACTGAAACTTGTAAATTTTCAGTTAAAACCACTTGGATTCTTTCACATGCTGTGTCCATTTGTTCAATAACGTCACAGTATGATCATATTTTTATGTCTTGTAACATCTCCAAAAGTTGATAACTGAAAATTTTTATTCCACCGGCAAATGCTAAGAAGTTTTGGATTAAGTTACAATACATTTAACTTTGTTGTCATTGCCAGTGAAATGTAGGAGGCTCTAACCAGAGGTAAAAAAAAAAATGACTTGGAGCAGTTCAACACAATGGAGATGCAGTTGGTGATGATGCTAAAAGTCTATTGGCGTCCTGTCACATATTTCATGCAATAGACTAAAAGGACTAGGACTAAGGTCATAATTCAGTGCTAATCTCAATGTCATTAAATTGTTTAAGAATTTTAGAAAAAAAACAAATTATTAGCCTGTTCATGAATTCATATTCACAGCTGAGGTCAACTATAAAAACACATGAGTTATAACAGTGGCCATAAATGATTATGCTTCATAAAAATATCTATAAGTGTGGATGGAGCTCCATTTTTATTGGGAAACCCGTCAAAGGCCAATGAAGCTTAGCTCTTTAGGGTTCAGTATAGTGAAAGATTGTCTCTCCGAGCCTCTAAACCTCAACCATTCATCCATCTGTGCTCTCATGTGACATTTCATGGCCATTCACTGAGATGGAAGCAGCTCTGATGATACAAGGCTCTTCAGGGAAGAAGCAACCATCCATAATCAACCCCACAAATGTCACTTCAGGAAAGCAAGGAATGAGTATGGTGAGGAACAACAGGTAGGGAGAAAGATTGGTAGATAGAGAAGAAGAAGTAAAAGAAAATGATAAGAGCTTGACAGAAAATGATTTGAGATAGTGTCAAAGCTAATATGCAAATGGTTGGATATGTTTGCTTAAATATAACTGAAAAAATGTAATATGGAATATGTCAGATACTGTGCAGCTATAACAACCTCTGCTTTCCTGTAGGACAGCTCAACTATCTAATAATATCTCTGATATGTGGGGCTCATCTAAGACTTAACTCAGGAAATTGATTGCTTAACAACTGTGCTTATTGAAAAAGTGAAGAATGCATTAGATGGTCCTCGGTAGAAAAGCAAACACTCACAGAAAAATGGGCTGAGCTGAGTTATATTCCAAGATAATTACTGTGTTATGAACCGTTTGTACTTAGTGTTATGTTAAGTGTTCAGCTCCTAAACTGCATCTATACACTACAAATCTGAGTGATGCTTGATACACTGTCAGATTTTAAAATGGAAACAAACTAATTATGAATTAATGAAGGGGAGGAGGAGTTAAAAGAGGGAGAAACACAAATTTGCAACATAAACATGGAGTGTATTTGCTCAGAGCTGTACTCAATTGCAAAACTGAGTTTCAATTGCAAAAAATTACAAAACAATCATTTCCAAACAGAGCTAATCCAGTGATCGAGTGAAAATGTCTTTTTTCTTATACATCACACAAAAAATGTACCATTGTCAGTTTTTTCAAATACGTTGCAGCCCTATTTACTAATAATCAATGCATCAGATTTTACAATCATGGGAACAATATTAGCCAATATTATTATGTTCCAAACAAAATGCCATCCCTATGGGAGCTGTGAGTAAGTTCCAGGGATCTTTGATGCAAACAGAACTATGTGGTACCAAATTAAAAATGACAGAACAAAACACACTGCTTTGCACGAATCAGACAACCCTTTTAGATGTCAAGGTTGTTGAAATACAAACTAAATAAAAATTGACGTGTTATTTTTCTCCGCGTGAATAACTGCTCTCTGAATGGCACTGACCTTGTTCTCTCCATGACAGAGGCATGGCTATTGTGAAAGGTGGGAACATTTTCACAAGATGAAATATAAAACTTTTATTTATAATAATGAAAAAAAAAAATGTTCTTCTCAGCTTTCTCCGTTGTTAATCTTATAGCTCCGGCAACATTGGTACTGCCATTCATATCTTTGTAAAGATTCCATTAACTATCACATCCAAACCTTATCTACAGAAGGAAATGGCCAGAGTAGCCTATTGTGTTCAATGTACTGGTGGCTCATCAGGGCCTGAGAGACATTGTAAAGCTGAAATGAACCATTGTAATGCTGCAATATGAAGGACTTACTGCTCAGTACTCCTGCATTTACCGTGGCATCATTCCAGCCGTAATTCCAATAGCCCATATATGGCTTTATAGTGAACGCCTTGCTGTTACAATATCTACATTATTATTTATGCACTAGATAAAACTTTAGGGTAATCGGAGGAAAGTGGTTTTGATCTTATGTATTCTGGGAATGTTTGCTGCTGCTTCTTACCTTTATGAGAAGTGCAACACTAACCGTGTTTTGGTGGTAATACAATCTGCAGCAAACTGCCACTACCTGCTTAATTAGCTGGAGCACGTCTGAATAATTCATGAACAATCTCTTCAGCTACATGCTACAATTGTAACTGCTCGTCCACAACTGCGAGAGTGTGGCAAAAAAACGTCTCCTTCGCCTTCCGCACCGCACTGTGAGGCAGCCATATAGGTGATTTCCTCATTTACATTTATCAAGTGATGAGAAGGGAACTGGAGAAAGAAACACACAGATAAGTTGATAAAGTGAAGGGCATTACTCTCACACTGCACTGCACACAGAGGAAAGGTCATTATCATCACTCACAACCAATCTTACAGTGAATCATACAGAAGGATGGCCACCATTGCTCTTTATCACACTTCCAGTTTGCTACATTATGACTTGGAATGGATTAACTTTTACACTTTGTAGAGTTATATGAGCCTCATATGAGCCATGATCTTTCACAGCGTTATAGTTTACATATATATGTGTGTGTGTGTATTACTAGTGCATTTTTAAATATGCACAATGAAACATTTATAGCTAGATATACGTATACTTATTATAAAGTTATTGTAAGTGCAATAACTTAGAGGAACACTATGGAGAATTTACCTGCTAGAATATTGTCCCAAGGAGTTGGAGGAAATTATTGCACTTAATCCTTCAGGTAAACAGAAAAAACTATTCAATGTTGCTCTGTAAATGCTTATGTTTAAATAAACAACTGTTTGCTGACAACTTAGAGTTGAAAAATAAGTCAGTCTTGTATTTACATGTTGTTTCTGCTGTGCTGCGATAAAGGGTTAAAGTTTACGATAACTATATTTTGTTATCTGGAGTTATCAAGAAACTGGTGCTTGGCACTCGCTCAAACCACTAGAGCTCCATTTATGCATTACTTTATTCCTCAAATTTATCTTTTCATGGTCCACAAAGTAATAACAGTTGCAAACCCAATTCCAAGCTTTTTAATATCTCTTAAAAAACAAATTGTGATGTTACAGAGGGTGTTTTGCAGAAGAGTCCTATTAAGCAGCGTGAGTATTCTTACTTGCTAGGATGTTGGTGAATAAGAGTCAAGGAGCCTGTTACGCTCTTTGCTCATCTGTGTGCGAGTGTGGCTGTGCATGCATATGTGGCTGTCTTTATAATTAGCGATTACAGGACTGCGATCAACAGAACGCTTCAGTGAATCCACTTCCAAGAGTAACCAGGAAGTCCAAACACAATTACCACAAGAGAAGGAGAATAACACAATTTAAATATGAATTACATCTGCGATAAGAGAGTCCCCAAAGCTTGTACCACAGCCTGCTCGCATGCTGCCTAGTTTATAGAGCACAGCAAAACTAAACATGTGCATCTGTTAGTGAGCACACACTGTGTGCATAAGGTACATTTGAATGCGTGTAGGAGTGATTATGTTCAAACTACTGATAATGAGTCCTGAAATACTTTCAAGCTTCCAAGCAAACTAATGGCATTCCTATCAGCCTCAGCTGTACTTAATATCAGACGTGAACATGCTAAGATGGTTGTGTACTTCTCACTATTTATTGCAGGTCTCCGAATCTTATTTCAGTAGTTTAGATCTTTTTTCTTAAATCCATTTATTAAACAATTTAATTAGTAGTCTCTCATTTCACCAACTCTTCAAGCTGTAAAAACAAAACTAAAAAAAAAACTAACAAAAAAACACTTTCAGCTCATATTCTCTGTATTGTGTGTGTGTGCTTGTAATTGCTACCTAGTTAGGGCCAAGAAGAAATTAGGAAGCTTTTGTCACACTGAGGACATTTTGCTGGTCATAACAATGACTGTTTGAGGATTAAGATTTTTAAGACTTAAGGTTTTAGGGTTAGAATTAGGTTTAAGTTAGGATTAGGGAGAATGTATTACGTCAATTAAAGTCTTACAAAAAACTGAAATTAAAGCCTGTGTGTGTGTGTATGCTGCAATGCCAAGACTAAAATTGTGAAACTGTATTAAAACTCTTATTGTGAATTGGACTGTGAAATGATTTTAGTCTTAATAGGTTCCAAATGTAAATGATTCCAGTCTGACAAAGTATGCCTAGCTTCTTCAATTTCTATTCTCCGTTCTATTTTACACAGCTAGCTCAGTGATAGCTGTGGTGGTTTATCAATATTGATATGTAATGAAAAAATGGAAAAGTGAAAAAAGGCCACGTGGCTAAAACTGAATACACTAGCATTGCAAGTGTTATAACGCAATATGTGGCCTGTTTGGTCTGAGTGTAATCATATGTGATTTTTGGTATTTTTTTATGTGTGTGTCTTATATATGCTCTCCCTCTGCTTGACTGCTGCTGAAACTGATGTTCAGAGATGAAAGGAAGTGAGATCAGAGCCCAAGAGTTCAAGGGTCATCTTGAAGCCTTCACTCAGCAGCGAGGCCATAATCATGACAGCAAGGTGACAGCGTGGCTTGTCCCAGTGCAGATTTCACACAGGGCTCAGAAAGAAGAAGGAACAGATAAAGGAGACAAAGGAAACACATTAAAGGAAAGGGAAGGGAGGGGAATGCAAATGTGGAAAAAGAGACTAGTGAGGAGGAACTGAAAGGGAGGGGGCAGTCTTGTGGGATTCAAGGGTGACCTCGACAGAGACAGGCACCAAATGAGACAGAGAGAGGAGAAATAAATTGATAGAAAAAGTGAGAGAGAATAGTAAAGCACATTCCAGGATGTCAGCTCTACTCTGCCTCCCATTCAGGTCACAGTGATTGCATTTGTTTAACTTGGCCAGACCATTTCCTCCTGTCAAAGAATAGGGGCATGTGCGTTTCTCTCATTTAGCTTGTGTGCTTGTGAATGCAGTGTGTGTTTTTTATGCACGTGTTTGTTTGAGTGTGTGTGTGTGTGTGTGTGTGTGTGTGTGTGTGTGTGTGCACGTAGGCCTCCACATGTGGAACAGTCACGTCGTGTTTCTACTTTGTGTTTCTTTTACCGCACGTAGCTGTAATACAATTATATAAAACTCAATGGTGACAATTAGTTTTCTACAGATTTTACTTCCTTCTGTGGTTCAGCGCTCCTCTGCCAAGCAACTGCCAGGTTTTCGCAGCCTAGTTCAGTCAGTGTGTCAATACGTAGCCAAATGTGCCAACAAACTCAATCTAAAAAACCCTCTCAGAGGCCCTGGTGGCGCAGCAGGTCTAGAATGATTAACTTGACTAAAGTACAGTATTGAACTTTTCCCAAAAGGAGGAGGAAATTAATTAAGCTCTGATCCTCTGTTCATGCCTGCCCTCCCATGTGACTCCAGGTGAAGCCGTTTTCCATGTTACACATCCTGCAGCTTACAGTCGACTGATTAAATCGATTAAAACAACATCCACAAACATTAACGCATTCTACTGTTAGTAAAGCCCGCACAGAAGAACCTCTCTGCGCCTGCCTCCTTTCTTCTCCATTGTCTCAGGTGAGGTGTCCCCCCCCCTCCACCTCCCTTATCCCCCGCCTCGGAAAATAAATCCTCAATTCTTTCTCACCCATCCTCCATTCCAGCAGCACAGCTGACTCTCATCCTCGGCTCTTCCATGTTGCCCGTTGTCATGGGGACCTAGGGAGTGCTGTGCCGCTGAGCAGCATACAGAGTGCTGTGTCACTGTGGTTAAAAGGGTTACATTAACATCAGCGGCAGGTTACATTAGAGCGAGACTACATTGCCCATTAGTGACAGAAAAACACATTTGTGGTAACAGGGCCAGTACGGTTAGCATTTAGCGCTAATCTAACTTATCCGGGGTGAACACTCAGCCCATCTGGTTTAAGTGTAATTCATACTCCACTACTACTGCTGCTGCTGGATACCACTATTTAGGAGTCACAGTTTCATAGGCACTTACTTGTGATACTCCGCTTCAAAATGTAGTCAAATATATTTCACTTCACACGACGGAGGAATACCCAGCCAGGGTCAACCCCACTCCATCCCTGAAAGTGAATTCAAGGGAGGGAAAGGACGTGATACACACAATTTGCTGCTCACCTCTCCTTGAATCAAAGATGTCTGTCAGAATGTTTGTGTATGGCCAAGAATATTGGCTTGCCACAGGCGAAGCTTATCACACACTGTTTTACTTTGTCTGACTTACTGACTGTGAACACGGCCAACATGGCTCCTCTCATCAGTGTCCGGCACAATGGCAGCATCGACTGTACTGATCTATGACCAAGTCTGACGGAGAGGCAGTCAATGCAGCTAACTAGAGCTGGCCGGTGCCTGTAAATTCGCTTTGAACTGGTCAATATGCCTTCTGATGTGAGATGTCGAGAAAATAACACGTCATCTCAAGTTGATGAGTCTATCAATGAAAAGTTACCAGGGTAAAAGTGAAACTAGAGAATCTTGGCTTAGATGGGCAGCACATAAGATGCTGTCACACACATTAAATGCATGAAATTAAAGCAGCGTATAAGCAGCAATATTCAACCAAACCAACCATGGCAGTAGTTAACAGCAACAGTCTGTCTGTCAGCACGGATCAGTGTTTGTGGATGAAGGTAGCTCTCTGGATGTGTGTGTTAATGGAGAAAACTAGGCTGCAGGAGAAACTAGGGCATCTCTAAGACTCAGGAGAGGTGTCTCCAGCCCAGCCTGCTGTCCTAATTCACTGCCTGGCGAGACTGGCATGTGTGTCTGGTGCATGTGTGTGTGTGTGTGTGATTCAACAGAGGGAGCACCCTGGGCAGTCAGGGGGAAGCTTCAGGCGCAGGAGGAAAATATATAACAGGTGAGTTCCAGACAGGGTACCTGTGGGAGGGAGGAGGCCCAGTGACAGGCCTCTTTACTAGGGTGGAGTGGATGTGCAGAGGCCCCCAGAGCATAGACCAAATGTCAGACAGTCTGTGCACACATACTAGAAAACGGCTCTGAGTTTTATTGGAATTTGTCACCTGTGTGTGTGTTCATTTGCCAGTATGTGTGTACGCTCCAACTGGGCAGATGACTCATAACAGCAAAGACAGCCGAATGAGGCAGCACAGACAGGTGGGGGACGTGTGCATGTAGGTGTTTTTGTTTGGCTGTGTGGGCGCAAGAAATAAGCTCTCGAGTGTCACTGTAAATATATACTGTACAGTTTCACGAGTCTACACTATACAGCACAGAAAATGCTGTGCTCCCACACCCACACCGCACAGAAACACACCCACCTGTACACACACATGCACCCACACTCACTGTTTACTGTACTATGACAGACATTATTTATCTATGAGTCTTCGCTCTTCGCTCCTCTGGAGCTTTCCAGCACATCACTAATTCATCTTTTGCATTTTTCCCTACTAAATAAGGACAGCCTTTGAACTGACACCATTCCCCTTTAGTTGTAGGCCAAGTTACATCTCAGCTCCCTGTCTAGGTCTATATCCAGGTAGGGTACATCCTCTCACTGCGACTCTACCCTGGCCCTCACTGATCAGAACAGACATGCAGGTTAGGGTGTCAGTTGCACACGACCATTTGATCTTTGACCATAACTTGTCTCCGAGCGCTGTCATTGGCATCACAAAGTCAGATAGATGTGGGTTAGGTTAAAATGGGTGAATTAGCTTGTCATGTATCCTGACAAGGAACAAGGACTGTGTTTGTGTCCAGGGCTTGACTTTAAGATCCACCAAATGTGCAGGGATTTCAGCAGTGGCAAGTAACACCGTCACGCCCAAGAAAGCATAAAAAGAACAAGCAAACTCTGCATCCACACAGAAGGCCAGTAGATCCATGCCCCGGAACCTTCTAAAAATGTCTTTACCTTAACTGGTGGTGGTAGTCTCTTTAAAGTTTGGGTTTTCCTCTTACCATAATCTTTTAGTATCACAAAAATGTGGCTAGTAAAAATGCTAAGTGGCTCATAACATTGGAACAGTAGTTGCCACAGTGGGTGGTGAGCAAAAAAAAATTAAACCCTGGATAAGTTACAACAACTGGAGACGTAACTAAAGCAAAGTGAGAACTGAAACACCCTCTAAATATAAATACTTTGGATTCAGTGATCTGTTATTGTGTAAAAAACAATAAAGCTTATAGAACTGATGATCTACTGTCTGTCACAACCGTCACATGAGGTTTTCTGATTTAGTGCGACGCAGAGAGGGTGTTTGAACTGACCTATGCTTACATTGCATGTATTGATTCTGTCTGATTGTGTCTTTTTTGATCTTGGAAGGAGAGAGAGAAAGAGCAGTGGGTGGAAGGAAGTACAGAAAAGAGGTCAAGCTACATGGAGGCACTATTATTATATTAATTTCAGAGAGGTCAGTTTCCCCTCAAGGTCAGACTTATAAATAACCTTCAAAGGAGCGAAGAGTGAGTGTGGAGGACAGCAAAGGAAAAGGCAACACATTGCACATAAAGCATGGCCCAACATAAACATGACATCCTGTTAATGTGTAATATAAACCAATTAGTAACCACGGTGATGAATGAAGGAGAGAGGAAACACGCTGTCTTTACATAAATAAGGTTCAGTCGCATTTGACCTACTCGCACATTATGTAAATGTGACAGAGGTGTGGATGATTGTCATACGAGCAATCATATACACATAAAACACATTGGCTGATTCAAAGCATATGTGTTGTAATAGGATGAGCTGAGGAGGATACACAGGGGAATGCAAACATCAGAAATCATTCCCATCACACATCGATGCTAATGCCGCTGATACTAATCCATCCGACAGCCGTCTCTAATGGCGCCGTTAATCAGTGTATCAGGTTGTTTCCCCACACGTGCACACATGTTCAAAACCAGCAGCAGCATCATCTTTGATTAGATTTCTCCTCCGTTTGAGTAATTTCTCTTTAAACTTCTGTAATGTAGCTACAGAAAAACAATGTCTTCTTGTTTCACTAGATTCACTAGATCCAAAACATTTCTTACAGTATCTAATCTACAGCCCAAAAAGGTGTCACATCAGAAAATGTAAAAATGTCCATTACTTTTTATGTAAGGTATTTAGTTAAGTGGTAATGCTGAATATTGACTGGAGTCAGACTAAAAAAAGATGTCTATCAGATTTTCATTTTTTTTTTTCACAAACCACAGACATGGAGGGATGAAACAGCTCTCACAGCTCCCAGTAAATTCAATAGAGGAACATTTCAATCCAACAGAAATCTTTGTCAAGCAACTGAGCATCACAAAGCTGAATAGGAGATATAAAGAAACACATTCATCACTCAGGTAGTTGTGATCTGCATGACTGAAAGTCAATTTATATTGGCTAGATAACTTTGAATCTCCCATATTAGGACAAATCATGCTTCTGTGGGGAGGGCAAAATAGAGAAAAAACTACACAGAAACAATCATACCTTAATATTATACAGTGCTTAAAAAATATTTGGATCTACCACATTCAGTCCTTCATAATTTCTGAGATAACCACAGTTTATTTGTTCATTATTTTACTCTCTTTGCATATAAATAAAAACAAACAAGCAAAAAACATTGCATTGTATTTGACTTCCTAATGTCTACATATAATTTTCACATATTTCAAAAAATAAGCAGCTGAGGCACAGATAAAGGTTGTCAGTTTGTTCCTAGGCTCCTTCTGTCTACATGCTGAAGTGTCCTTGGACAGGCAATTCAAAGTTCCTCCGCTGTTAAGAAAATGGAGTACATCTTTTATTTTTTTTAATCACCTGTAATTATTTGCTTTATCTTTGTATTTCAAAATGTAATCCCACAGAAGCCACGCTTCCTAAGGAAGACCTCCCACTTGTTTCCTTTTTTTGTCCAGGTCTAGGACTAATATCTCTAAAATGATCTTTGCTATAGCTTCTTATTTAAAAGAACGTTTTAGAAGTAAACATTCAGAATTATGATCTAATTATTTTTAACCTAAGAGCATCCGTCAACATATCATACACTTCAACGTTGTCTAGGCTAACCCGACTCACCTATGTACACACATATCTTAATCACATTGTTTACTAGCAGTTTTATCTGTAAGGTTTTAATTCATCAGACACAACATGGAGCTGTGTTGCTACCAACTGCGCCACAGTCGCCCCATAACATTAAACTCTTTACGTTATGGAGGACTGGTGTAAAAGAAGAGAAGATCCGCCATAAATGTTGGGCAAGAGAATGTTAATGCATGTCTGAAAAATGCTAATGCAGAATGTTTGTACGTTTATTGTGAAACAGACAAAAAGAGGTTATCTCCACAGTGGGCTTCAGGAGATGACTTATTTAGTCTCTTGCTCTTATGATCGCCTCTTAACTGGCTCTATGTCCACTTAAAGGGATTGCATTAACCTCTGCTGCTCTCTGTGGGCAGATGAGCGGCTCTCTCACCCTCCCTTTAAGACCTGCTCTGTAATAAACTCTTCCTTCTTTGGCTGGGATCCCTGTCTGGCTCTTGTCCAGAGAAGCACACACACACAAATATGCATACTTAGAAAGCCAGACCCAATCCAGCGTGTTTTCGTGGAGTGTATCACTCAATAGGATCTGACAGCTCTCTGTGGCCATGTTACAGTTTATGTTTTTTATTCCAATTTGCCATCTATCTTTTCTTATATGCAAAGAAGAGTAAGAAGCTTATAAGTCACAGAAAGACTGCACATGCTTGCGTCACCTATGGTAAGTAATATGAAAGAACAAAAGCCTCATACCACCAGTGCACATCCAGATGTGGACTGACATACATACCCAATGCAAGAGTTCTGCAGGCAAAACAGCAGAGACATGTGCACACGTAGCGTGCCTCTTTTCATTTCCTCATTCATGTCTCACTTGTATTCTCTCAGCCTAGCCCAAATCCTCCCAGACGAACATACATCTATCCCACCTGTATCTGAAGCGTGTCCACATTGCCTGACAGCCGGTGTGCCTGGTTCTTTCTACCGCTCACTCTGCCCTGCTCTCTGCCCTCTCCAGCTGGCTGTTCTAGTCTTCGGCTCCCCTCACCCAAGCAGCTGGTGTGCCAACCAAACTTTGCCCTCTCCCCAGCCCAGAATAAACACATTGATTTCCTCTGAAGCTGGTGTTCATTTCCTTTCTTTATTCTCCATCTCCATCCAGAGAAATGTGCTCTCTCCATCGAAAGGTTGTTTTATTCCAGCAAGGTGGGATGTAGTTAATGTCTGCATGTGGGCAAAATATGCAAATATATGTGATCCAAAAGAAGCATCTACTTGTAAATCAGCCTCACTAAAAACAACACTTTGTCTGCGACTATCAATACAGCCAAGACATCATACGTTTTTCTAATATCCACTTCGGCACCTCCCTCTCAGACTTGGAAAGGGTCAGCCTCCTGCACAAATTAAACCCTCATCAACACTAATGTAGAGAGCAGAGAGGGAAAACAAGCAAGTTATTTTTAGTGCAGTTAATGGTTGCAGCAGGTCTGGTCTCTCTGTGTAAGCACATACACGCAGTGGCAGAGAAAGATGCACAAATTAAAAGATCCACACTCTTGAGAGTGTGTGCATATGGCAGAGGCACACACTTGTTACTAATATATACATATCTGCAGATTCACCGACACACACACACACACACACACACACACACAAAGACACAGTACACTTAGACTGTCACGGCCTGACATTCCTTCCACTGAGCTGTGTATGTTGAGGCCAATCGCTCTGTCAAAACATTTCAATGCTACTGAGGAAGGAACACACACACACACACACACACACACACACACACACACAATAAAATACACTTCCAACCACATACGAAAGCTCGGATACACATCATAGCTGTCTGCTTCTGAAAGCATGTCTGCATGAGGACAAAAAACTGTAAGAGGGTGAACAACACACTAAATGTGCTGCTGCTGTGCATTTGCGTCTGCGTGTCGGGAGAACAGAGAGCGGTGGGGAAGTGTGGAGTTGCTGCATATAAACCGTTCAGTGTTTGCCTGGGAGCCACTGCTAAAGGCCGTGTGAACCTTATAAGAGAAGTTCTAAAGAGGTTTTGAGCTAACCTAAGGCGACCCAGATCAAATAAATTATTTCGCACTTTCCACTTACCCAATGTTCTGCTAACTAATTGGTGTCAACATTAAGCACAATATTCATTTAAAATCTGGTTTTAGAACACTCTCCTGAGCAAGCAAAATGGCTTAGGACAGAGACAAAGCAGTCCCTTCATGTAAACAGCTGGTATCTCTACTGATAAACTCTCTCTTGTTTATGCCTTATATTAAGATAAAAATATTACTGTTACTGGCTCCATGAGGAAATCTGTCAAATACTGGGAAAAGCTGTTTCAGCCTAAATCTCCACTGTTTGTCCTCTGCGCATTGCAAGCTATTAATATAATCACTAACTTGAAAACAACCAACTAACAGGGTTATGGAAAAAGTAAAGATGGACATTCTCTTCGGTAAACATTTAGAGTTGAGCTGCTGAAAGCTTTTCCATTTCAGAGTCTGCAAAACAGCAGGAGGAGAGCAGCGAGGGTGTGTACCTGTGAATCACAATTACACCGTTTCCCTATTAGCTTGTCTTATAATTTGATGTGATCAAAGCAGAAAGCTTACGGCTTCTTCAGTTTGTATGTGTTTAGTGTTGTTCAGACTTTTTGTGCGTGTGTATTTGCTATATACACAACTAGAGCATGTGCAAACACACCATCAGTCTGTAAGCCTGAACCACAGAAACACCATTTAACTCAATACCCAAACTAGGTTAGCCTCTTTGCTTCGTGACTGGAGGCTGATCTGGAAGCGTCGCCGTAGACTTGTAGACACAATCCCCCTCTCTACATCCCCTCGGCCTGTGGTAAAAATGACAGGACTGGTATTCACCACGTCAAGTTGGTTTTCAGACTAATGGCAAAACATGGCCCAAAAAGACCACAGGCTCACAGCAGAGATGGTCAAAATCATGTCAAATCTGCACTGACCTTTACAAGAGCCAAATTAGATGTTATACTCCATTCTATGCAAAACATTAACCTTAGCCAAAACATGGCAGCTACAACGCCTCCGCTGTCATTTAGCCCCACCGCTTGTGACCTACATGACAGTGATTCATCCGAAAGGCAAATTCCATGTACATACAAACAAAATCTGCCAAAAAGGTGCAAGGACACACATAGACACACAAACACATCAGCGAGGGCTGCAGTGGGCTAACCACAGGCTGCCTGTGTGGACGACGGTCCATTGTTTAGTTCCACGCCATTACATTCACAATAACCCAGAGCCCCTTAAGTCCCTCACAGCCAAAAGCTGTGTTCCATTACACAAGATTCAAGTGCTGTTCCAAAACACCCATAATTGGCTGAAATGTAATCAACTTACTCAGACCACTGAAGTTTGGTTTAAATTAACCTCTATATCAACAAGTGGTGCAAACGTGAACTAGCTCAGACTCACCACCATCCAGAGCTGTGTGTACCTGGAGCCTCGGGACAGCTGCGGAGACACCTCGGAAAGGGGAAAAGGAGGGCAAACGTCTAAAAGGGGATGGCATTAGTGAGGCATACCAGACCTTTCTGTCATCTCCTCTTACTGCCAGAGAAGGGACCTTGGACTTTCACGCTCTGACAAACACAATTAATTGGGGCAAAATGTGGTGCCCTTGGGGCTCCAATGACTCCTGGCTTATTTAATCTGTTCTGCCTTCAACCTGTATCCCACTCTAGTGTGGCTTTAGGCGATGACTGGCTTGGGGCTATGGGGTCTATACCTTCCTCAGCAGAGCTTTTTGGAGGTTGAGCAGACACATAAAATAGGCAATTATTTTTTTACTCCCACAAGGCTTATTAAGAAAGCAGATTTATTTCTGTTTCTGTGTAGAAATGAAATGGAACAAAGATGATTTGAGCATGTGGAAGTAAGAGAGATTTGATAGTGAAAAAGCAATTTAGGCCAGAAGTCTGCAGGTGCAATATCCTCAAACAATAATTCCCCGTGATGCTGTAATGAAGACAAAAGGGAGCTGCAGTGGAAGGTGCAAGGAGGACAAAGAGCGCTAAACAAATAAAAGTAATCTATAATATGCAAAGAAAAATGGCAAAACAAAGTCACATAACAAGACTGACTGTAAGCAAGAGTGAAAAAACATAACGCAGCAAGAAAGTGAGCAGTTGCACAGTCAGAAGGTAGTAGAGCTGGGGAGCTAAATTCAGCATGCAGAGCGAGCTCCACCGAGCCAGAGAGTGAGTGTTTAAACAAGTGTTGTGACTCCTACACGGCCTACGCTGCACATCGAACCGCATCAGTATACCATGGAACAGGTCTAGCGGGTCATCAGCAGTAAGAATAGCCTTGTAAGGCTTTGCTGAATGTCGGCCTGGTGCTTGGACTCCAAAGCAGCGAGCGCTGCCTGGCTGCAGTGCAACAGTGTGGCTCTTCATGTGAAGCTCAAGGGGGCTATGGGAGCTGTGTGTAGGGTGTGTGTAGGCTTGTGACAGAGAGAACGCAAACAGACAAAGCAGGAAATTAAGGTGGAGGAAACATGATAACATCAAAAGAAAGAGATACAGGGGAGCTCAACTGCAGCAGGAAAATGAAAACATACGGAACAATGAATGCACAGTTTAATCATGATAGCATTGGTCCCTCTTTTATGAAAAATACTGCCACATAAGAAACATCTTTACAACTACTCTGTCGTTTCAGTTTGGTGGCATTTGAGAAAGGGAATAAAGCATCACATTTTGCTCAGACGAGTAGAAACTCTATGGGCAAAAAACATTCAAATAATAAGCAATATAGTGAATACAAACTATACAATATGTGGTTAATATTTCTCTGCCAGCACCTGGGATTATCTCATTTGACTCATTATTTTCACATACAATCAAAATACAAGCCTAGCAAACAAATTCTTGTCAGATTTACTACTTATGTAATAGCAAATATTCACACAGCTGTTTGTCAGACATGTTCATAGTTGTATTTGTTGTCAATTAAAAATGCAATATGGGTAATTACTTTTATCTGACGTTAGTAATTCCAGATGCGTCCAACTATTTTGGCAGTTTTGTATGATAACTTCGTCCTAGTTCACCTAACACCCGATTTCTGGTGGATTTTCTCCATGTGCCGTCCCACTGCATCTGTCAAGATGCACCTGCCTTGGCTTAAACATTTACAGCACATTTTGTCGCACCTGAAGTGCCACAGAAAAGATGAAACACAGTGAATAATTCATCCAGGTTTTTCTTCCCCTCTGGTTAGAGAGTGATTCAGCTCGACATCATGGCCCGAAGCCCTCTCCTCTCTCTGTTGTTATAGTGCAAGTTTAATGTCTTGCCTCACAGCTGTTATGGAAGAACAAGGATCAAACATGAAATGCACATAATGAAACACACAGTTTGCATAGAGGCATGACTGTCTACACATTGTAGTATGTAGATATACAAAAAAAAAAACATACTGAGAGAAGGGAGAACTACGTGGGAGAAAAAGGCAAAATCTAAAAGGGCATGACATAAATTAAAAACCCACGGGGAAAGAAAAAAGCATTGTTCTACATTTTTTAAGGCAAAAGTAGCAGGGAGCTGAGATTCATTTCATTCCTATGAGAACACAGGCTGAGGATTGTGGCTTAGAGTCAAAGGGCAGAGGTCTGGTGCTGAATTCAGATTCTAAAGGCGAAAGGCTCACAAAGCCTCTCATTTCTGTGGCCTCCACTTTACCCTTTACCTATGACCTTTACTGTCTTATCCTTCATGCCCAAACACACGAAGAATCACCCCCCCTCCAAAATAAAAAAAGCTTTCTGAAGTTTAATCTCTGCTGGCAGATGGCTGTGTTTGACTATTTGAAAATGTAAGTGCTTAAGTGTGTATGAATCATTTTCAGACCAGCTCAGCAATCTAGAAAAGCTCTGCCAGCTGTACATGTTTACATCATGTTTGAAAAGGACCCAGGGCAACTTCTCTGTAAAAGACCAGCTACATTCTCAGTAACTCTTTCGCTCCATAACGGGCAGCAGTAACAACAGTCATGCTCAAAATGACCCTAAATATGACGTAGCAGGTCAAACAAACACGGGACCAACTGAAATCAGCAGATGTGAGACAACTGCAAGTGTCAGGAGCTGAAATCCTTCAATTAAACTGGCTGGACACTGGTCTGATGACACAATTAGAGCACGCTGAGCCAACAATGTGATAACAACAATCAGCTTAGCGGCTGTTGCAGTAAACAGTCTCCTGCGTAAATAGATCATAAATAAATCTCTGGTGATGCCTGCTATTGTGTACCAGATGCACAATACAAAATGACCAGCTCTATCTGGAATCAGCCCAATCATGTTTGAGCAGCCAAGATGGAATTTTTCTATAACAAAGACATACAGTACTACACATTTGACTAATCATTCAAAGGGTGTTACAATACAATGTGTGACAGATGAAGCCAGTTGTGTTACAGATTCCGAGTCTTCAAAGAACAACAGGGAGAAAAAGCCAGCGCAGACAGAGTGCCCTGAGAAATCAAGGGAAGGCTCTGGGGCCCTGCAGGGGGTGAGATAACGGGGGACTTCAGGGATTCTACCTGCGGGGGCCTTCTATTGAGGTAGGAATGGCAGTACTGAAACCCCCACGGGGACGGCTCAGCTCCCTGAAGGTCTTATGCTTGGAACTACATAGTTTCAGTCCTGCTTGTGGCCATTTCCTCACTAACACACACAAACACGTGCACATACCTGAACAGTTGCTGCACTTCCTGCATCACATGTCCCCAAGACACATTATAAATGAGACACCTGCGACATATGGCAAGATCCAAATCTCCAACTCTCACCTCCTTAATATATATTACTACATATTAAACAAATGTGTTACTTCATATCAACTGCCACAACCCAGCTTCCACACAGGACCCTTTATTTCACAGAGCAAAGTCATGCTTATATTCATGCACTGGAACGCAATGAGCCCTGACTGAAAGCCACTGGATGCTATTCGTGTCCTATTATGTAGGAACAAAGACAATTTCTGCCCCTCTCACTTCTCTTTCTTTCTCTCATGCTCGTCCCCTCTTTTTCTTTCCTTATTTAGTACACCTGTAATCATGTATTCCTTTTTAACTCGCCTTCCCTGTGAACGCCCTGGTGCTGGTGATTCATAGCTTTTCACCTCGCTCATCCCACAGCTTTTCTGCAAACGTACAGGGAGGGTTAAAAAAAAATGTAAAGCTCAGAAAATCTTACCTTGTCGCTTCTCTGAGACTTTCTCTGACCTTAGTAACATTCTCATTAGAGAGGGTAAAAAGGAGAGATTATTCAGGTACACTGCAAGGTCAACCGTGCTGTCTGTATTACAAATTAGACGGCACTGCGCTGACGCCAACATGAAAACACAGATGCATGGCAGCATGCTGAACACACTCCGTAACACAAACAGACGCAGGGAAAAGGCCATAACGCAGCCTTGGAGACGCGGGAGAGATATGCAAACACACTGACCTCTTTTCAAGCCAGTGGAGTTGCACTTCTGCGCTTTGAGCTATTTTTAGCCTCTCTGTCCTCAGACAGTTAACCCACAATGCATCTTACATCTAACAAAGCGTATGTCCCCGGTGGGACGTCTTCAGTGTGGGAGTCATCTCAGGCTACACACACAGTCATGTGTAAGTACACACTGCTTTTACATTGCACAAAAATGAGTGCGTCAGTACAAATGCTACAACCACACAGTGAAATTTTAGGATGTTGCCGTCGTCAAACTGTAACATAGAGAGTTAAAGATGCTTTACTGTATCACTCAGAAATTGGACAGTTTGCACATTTGTATAATACTTCCCAAAAAATGTGAAGGAAACTGAAGAGATTACTTTTATGAAAAACCTATTATAGACCATAAGTCAGCAATCACTGATTGCACTCTCCTATCGACCAGGTCTGTCCTTAACCTGACATTCTCCTGTTGAAAGCCTTTGTTTTACAACAGAGACTGTATTTTTTAAGAGAGGCTGGACTCTAAAACACACCAAAGATACTGATGTTGATGGGGCTCAACACTTTTTCATACACAAAATTGTTGAAATTGAAATAGACATAAATTGTTGCTACTAAGTTGAAAGAGCATTGTCTATAAGATTTATGCACATCATCAGAGTTCCCTAAATTCTAATCCAGTGTCTTAGCATGAATTAAAAAAAAAAACACTCACAGACTCTTTACATTTACATTTAGTCATTTGGCAGATGCTTTAATCCGAAGCGACTTACAAGTGAGGAACAAGGCAAGCAAAAAAAGTCAAGGAGAAAAACATCAAAGCAAAGTGCTATCTGTTGCCGTTTCATGAGATCTAAGTACAAGAAAGCGCAGTTTTTTAGTTTTTTTATTTTTAAGTACAAAGGAAGATGCGGAAGAGTTCTGTTTTCAGAAGCTTTTAAATATTAGAAATGAGGTTGCTGAGCGTGCAGAGTTTGGCAGCTCACCATCGAGGGATCACTCAGCTGAAGAGTTTTCCTTGGTGTCTTCTGTGTGGCACTGGGACCACCAGATGTCGTTTGCTGGCAGAGCGCAGCGGGATCGTAGACCTGAATGATTGAGTTGAGGTAAGCCGGAGCTGTAGAGTTTACCACCCTGTATACAAGATACAGAGCTTTGAACTTAATCCTCCCAGCCACAGGAAGCCAGTGCAGAGATCTGAAGAGTGGTGTAACATGAGTCCTTTTTGGCTGATTAAAAATGAGGTGTGCTGCCACATTTTGGATCATCTGCAGGGGTGTGAACATGCACGCCGGTAACCCCATCAACAGTGCATTGCAGTAATCGAGACAAGATATGACCAACGCCTGCACAATGAGTTGGCTTGCGTATTCCCAGAGGTAGGGTCTGATCTTTCTGATCTTGTAGAGGGCAAATCTACATGACCTAGAGACTGAGGCGATGTGTTCCGTAAAGCTCAGTTGGTCATCAATGATGACTCCCGGATTTCTGGCTGACTTAGCAGGGATAATCACTGCAGATCCTATGTTGATGCTGATGTTGTGTTGTGGTCGAAGGTCTGGCTGGGAAGCGTAGAACTTCAGTCTTGGAGAGGTTAAGCTGAAGACGTCTTTCTTTTATCCAAGCACAGATGTCAGAGAGACAGACGGAGATGCGTGAGGAGACAGTAGCATCATTTGGTGGAAAGGACAGGAAGAATTGTGTGTCATCCACATAGCAGTGATAGGACAAGCTATGTGAATGGATGATAGAGCCCAGGAAAGATGGAAAAGATGGAAAAAAGAAGAGGACAAAGGACTGAGCCCTGCGGTACACCGGTTGAGAGGTTATGAGAGTTAGAATCATGGCCCTGCAGGATACCTCATAGGTTCATCCTGACAGTTAAGATCACGCCAGGCTAAAGAACAGCTTTCTGCTTTCTATGGTGTTGCTGAGCTTGTTTTGGTAGTATTCAGTCTTTGCTATAGTGACACTGTGAGAGAAGGATGCCAACAAATCCTGATAATCAGCAAGACCAGATAAAGTCTTGGAATTGCGCCACTTCCTCTCAGCACTCCTGAGCATGATGCATTGCTCAAGGATCTGTTCGGTGAGCCACAGGTTAGAAGCTAAAGGCTGAGCAGGTCTAGAAGAAATTGGCCAGAGACTGTCCGGACAGAATGAACGCATACTGCAGAGGCTATCCGTGGCTGCATCTGTCTCGAGAGTGGAGGTATCCTGCGGCGAGGGCAGAGTTGCAGAAACCAGTGAAGGGAACCACTCTGGATTGAGAGGTCTGACGTTGCAGCAGAATGTTACCAGTGCAGCAGGAGAATGTGATGGTCTAGAGATGAAGACTGTGAGCTGAATGAAGAAGTGATCCAATAAATGCAGAGGAGCGACCGAGATGTTGTCCGCAGTGCAGTTCCAGGCGAGAACGAGGTCCGAGTTGTTGATAGCCTTATGGGTCGGAGTGGTGGAGGCCAGTCTCAGGTCAAACATGTTCAGAAAGCATGAAATTTGTCCAGGTGGCTGTTGATGAGAGGAGTGCTATCTTTAGGAAACTGGGACAGCAGCATATATAAAGCTCATCGCAGAAGTTCCCCAGCTGGCCCAGTGGTCAGTAGATCACAATGATGTGGGCTGTAACTGGTCCCGTAATCCTAGTGGCATGATATTCCAACGATGACAGATTGTTGAGGGGTAGAAAACTTCCAGGTGTCGGCAACTGGAAGTCCAGTCCCAACCCGTGGCCATGTTCTGCGGTGTGATCCAGGTCTTTGTAAGTGCAAGCAGCTGAACAGCTGACTGGGTAGCAAAACCAGTAACAAAATCAGCTTTGTTCACAGCAGACTGGCAGTTCCACAGGGCAGTGGACATAAACATTTTATAGTTTATGTTGAGCATAAACTATGATATAGTGCATTCTGACAATACATTAACATTACAATAACACTCATATTTAATGATATTCATTAATAAACATCCTCAAAAGTCTTTCATATAATGCCAACCAATGTACTTTGGCAAACTGTTGTAATATGCTAATACAGTGTATGAACTGTGCAGAATTGGAGATGTGCCAAGCTGTTTGTTATGTGCCTTAGTTGCAGGCTTTAAGTTAGAGCCTCTTCTGCTGTCAAATATGTGTTAAATAATGCATTCATTTCTCCTCGCGAGACTGGAACAACTCTGCCTTTATCCTCCACTCATCCTGCCCAGTGAGGGGCAAGAGCCTGGGGCCACACACATCGCTCTCTGCCTCTTGTCCCACATCGCTGCCCAGTACGTTTCTCTGACCCACCGTCAGTCCTCTTCGCTCTTCTTGCACTTTTCTTTATGTTTTCAAATTGAACCAAGAGGATAGCAGAGGGCATTCAGACTGCATTGACGAGATAGTAGATGGCAGTCCTGCCCGGCCGTGATTTGTGTGAGAGGTGTAGGGATATGTGCATCCATATATCAGTCTGCAGTTTAAATGTATTTGGACCATTATTGAAGTTATGATGACAACAAAATAAAAGTCTGGGAATAATCAGTTATTACAGTTCATGCTGACAGGGACATGGAGGCCTTTACCACAACACAAGGAAGTCCATCTAATAGTTTTTACCTAAAACCACAAATGCGGAGCTGCTGGCAGCAGGGTATGACTGAAGTCACTACAATTCAATCTCTAAAAACCATGAATCCTTTTAAAACATTTTATCAAATCGCTGTGAAGCTCCGGTCGTGACCAAAGTAGCGATGAGACCAACAAGACACTGTCACCCACACCCACAATGGAGTGAGTAAAAACACTTACATTGCTGGCATGTAATTGTTTCGCTTGACTGACACTAAGTGAATAATGTAATCCTGTCCTGGCTGACATAAACACCAAAAATATGAAAACAAATAATTAACAAAGGACTGAATAAACAACAAACTACGTGTATGACATAATCGGTTCAAGTTGTCATATCATGTAATCATTTCTTCTAAGAAGCAACTCACTGTCTGTGAGCTACAGTAAAGCAACTAGGACTAACATACAGCAAAGACATTCTTGGACAATTAGCTTAAAATCAAGAACGACCAGTATTGTTCATAAAAGACCATAACTATTATCTGTTAATTACCAAATAATCTCCAAACCTTCATTGCTCATTAAATGCTGTCTTAGGGTTAATAGTATTTAGGCAATTGAAGCCTCAGGATTTGAGACTATAGGCTTTATCTGTTCAAAATGTTAAAGAGCATTGTGAAAAGACTATAAATGCTGTTATAACGGAATTTATTATCACGATCAATGCTATAAAAGAGGCGTAGAGGGAAAAAAATCTGCCCTTGTATTATGCTGTGAATAGTGCAGTCATTAGGTATGCCACAGAGGAGTATGGAAATGCACACATGCATGCAGACACACACACACACACACACACACACACACACACACACACACACACACACACACAATATTCCTTTCCGAACCCAATTAGGCTCTGTATGTCTGTTTGATCCATGGCACTGCATAAATGCAAAACTAACACAAACAAAAGCTCTCCTCTGGAGATTACATAACCCAGTATAATGTGAAAACCTCTCTCTACTCTCTCTCTCTCTTCTCTCACTGCAATTTTTCGCTTTCTCGTGCTTATCCACTCATTCGATGCTCATTCTCTGCTATCATCCAAGGCCAATGCCAGGTAGAGGCGTGATTTTTTTTTCCTTTCATTTTAAAGCAACACGGAAGCAGATGATTGGACAGACTGAGAGAGAAGAAAAAAAATCACAATTTAAATCATAGAGACCATGCAATGAAACCGGTGTGAAAGCTAGAAACAAACCCACACACTTCCAAGGCAACAATTTTTTAAACTACCAATGCCAAAATTAATTTCCCTGAGGTCATTATAAATGAAATGCAGTTCAATACATCAATATAGTGTTGAGCCAGGAAAATACCTGTGGTAGTGGTAAGGCAGAAAACAGCAAGAATAGAGAAGGTGAATTGTACAGTACAACATTCGTAGATGATTCTACAGCACAGAGGTTTAATTTATGCCCATCCATAATGCAATCTCCCAATATATTATCACTCTTCCCTGAGAATGAAGAGCACATTACACAATTGTAATACACAATATGTGAGTGAGTGAGTGAAATTCTGTGTATGTGTCTAAAGATAAGTCCTCGTAAAGACACCTTTTCTCTGGTACCTGGGAGCAGCTGAGGATGGAAGGCCGGTGCCTGGGGCAGATGGCAACACTCCATATATTTCCTGCAACCCCATACAATCTCAACCACTGGCAACAATACCTTTTTAATTTACCACCTAAATAACATTGTTGTGTTGTCCACCATGACTTAAAGGCTATCCTGCAGTACAGGGATAGTCGAGGAAAGTTCAACTTTATGCATACGCACTGTGACTTGGAGCAACAATTGCATGGTTTTGAATCCCTTAGGAAACAGGAGCTATGCTATTTTCTAATCTACTACCTAAGCTAAAGCACAGTACTTCAAACAAGCACATTGCTACACTTAATGGCATCCCAGTGCTCTATAATAGAAGTTAAATGAGTTATTAGTAGTTGAGTAAGAAAATCAATACATGGAAATGTGTTGCTCAGGAAATGCACTGCTTCATCGTGGCAAGAGGGGAAAATAACTGCACCACTGGTTATTACACACAACACACCCTGATCCAAATGTCTAAATTGTTCTGCACCTAAACATTTACTGACTGACACTGCAAAAAAGTTTCCGTACCACACTGAACTCATACAATTCTTTATGCTTTGACAGATAAAGCAGCTGTAGAGCAACATCAAGAAGATGTAACTGTCATTAAAGTGTCATAAAAGCTGTTGTACTGTATTCAAAGCTTAGTAGATATTATTATTGTCACACGCAAGTCTCCTCTGGCGACTTTTCCCCTTCTAAAAACTACGAGTGCTGTTGAATTTCCATGAATCTCATTGTCTTTATCATGACACATTGATGCTCATTCTCTGTGGCTCAATTTGTCCCTCTGTGGAGGCTCCTCTCCCATATCCCCGCAACCTTTCTCCTTGCAAATATGTCAGTTTATGAATCCTAAGTACTCAGAGGCACTATATCAGTCTTCAGCTTTCTATCGTTTGCCCTCTGTGGACTCACACAAAAGCCAGTCATAAGGTGTTGATTGTCAACATCATAAAAACAAAGTAATCTCCCCACCATAGGTGAACTGAAAGGCCAATAAATACTGTGGTGACTTCAGAGTTTCCAGTAATAGTTCTGGACTTTGTGCTGAGAGTAAAATAATGGAGGCAAAGAAAGCAAGTTAACAGTAAAGAAGAACATTGGCCTACAGTGATGTAATGTTAAAATCCATTACAGTGTTCACCCATCGATATTATGTTAGTCAGTCTGCAGTGGGGAGTGACAGGGTAAAAGGTCACCATGTCCCAACATATATAATCATTATCCCACATTTCAGTAGAAGACCCTTTAGGATTAGTTGTGAAAATGTTGGACCCAAGTTAAAAAGTAATCTGTGTCCACCTTCTCTCTTCCATCACATATATTTCCTCACTTCTCCCCCGTCCCCTTCAAAAAAGCCACATTTGGCACAGCCTGACACAGTGTGGCATTGCCAAACTGTGGCCATTAATGTAGCAGCCCTGCTCTGCCAACTGATGCCTAATACCTGCTAGTGGGTGTGAAAGCATCCACACCCGTTTATAATTAGTGATTTACCAGTTCTTTGATCGACTCTGACTCTGAATATGAAACAGCCTTTAGGCATAGCTACTGTCAACACCCAGAATTGGGCCTTAGACGGCCATGCTGACGTGTGCGATGTTATGACGCTGAAACACATTTCTCTATGAGTCAGTTTGACACTGGCTGGGCTACAGTAATAAGGCCTGTGTAAGATGAGAAGCTGTTTTTGGACAGAAAGCAGGTTGTGGAAAGCATTAATAGCCTCCCTTATATAAATACAAAGAAAAGTGATAATAAAAATGGAGTCTGGCTATTTCCTGCCTTCACTTGGATGTTATTTGGAAGGCATAGAGTGCTGCTCCCCCTGGATCGGACTAATTGCAGTATTTGTCACAAGTTCCATTAAAGAACATTTCATTTCAACACACATTATTGTAATGTGCTAGAAATGCTCAAAGAAACCATGAGTGGAAAGCTACTCCATGGATTTTATTGCAAACAAGGCTACTGAGCTGCCTGGAGATGAGAAGACAATGGGAACACGAGTGTCTGATTTACAATTCCCTCGTCTAATGTGCCAGTCTAAATGCAACATGGTTTTAATTAGTCTGAAGGGGGCACAGTCTCACACGCTGGACACAGGAGTCAGATAAGCTCACATACGGAAGCTGAGGTTAACCACCTGCCTCATCAAAGCATACACGCTTACTCATACATATGCTGATAAATACAACCATCTGCACGCACCTATGTAGACAACTTGCCTTTAATAATTAGGAGGTTTCCAGTCCTATTATCAGCTTCTCCTGTCCAACCATACATGTCTGTCTCTATGTGCATTCAGTGGCAGGTCACTGAACTCACTGGTGGCTGTGATATGTTGGATAAATGGGGGTGGAGTATGATGAGGGAAAACGAACGGGTCCAGCCAACTCACGTGGGGGACACAACAAGAGCGACCAACAATACGTAGCTCTCCTGATAAATGTCTCCTGTCAATGTTTAGATTCTTCTTACAAACCAAGCTAAATGGCCACAGTTCCACCAGACCTGACTTGTTTTGTTCTCCCTTCTGCTCAGCTCCATGCTCTACCAGTAGCATTTCAGACATTGAACAACATGTTCTGGACTTTTCCTATTTTTCCTTATTTCTTCAGAGCGCTTCCAATGGATGACTGGGAAATGTAGTTTGTTTGTTGGCTGTTTTTATTGTGTTTATTGTTATTTTCCTTATTGTGCTGTAACCTTTGGACAAAATCTACAGTTATGAATGACAGGTTCGTGGCTGTGTTTTAGCTGTTAAAAAATAATGACTTCATTCTGGTAATTTTACTTTACAGCATGTGTTAGCAAAAGAAAGGCTACAAGGGTAAAAGAAAGAAATCACTCTTTCGGTGAATTAAACATGAAATATAGACTAGACACGGATCTTCGGAGAAGCCAATCTGAGAGATGCTTGTGAGAGAGGGAGGTTTCTGAAACGTGCCATGGAACACCTGGTAGAATTTACAAGCAATGACCGGAGTGGTGACAATCAGCTCTAGAGACCACGATGGAGCCAGAATCCAATGCAGCCACTCTCAGTAGAATTTTGCTGCTGGGCTACATATTCACACTGTTGCACAGCCTATTCTGGTGTAGAACCTGCACATTTTACAAATTGCAGTCTTATGCATAAATTTATTGTGCAGGCACACATTTTATTTTACACAAATGTGTCCAAAAACAGAGTTAGTACAAATTAAGACCAAACTGTTCCAACTATGTTCCCCTGTCTTGTTAGTCAAATTATATTGGAACTGCGGGCAGCTGAAGTCAAGAAAGCAAAGCATGGATTTAAACTACTGTAGTCACTTTTAAGTTAATGAGGGGATGTCTATATTTAGGATTCTGATCTTTAAATGCTTGGCGGTTCTAAACACAGGTCCAGTATTGAGAGCTTGTGGCAAAACACACACGTCACTATGGAAAAAAACTCCATGGGAAACATGCATTTTTTTGTTGTGATTGTTATTGTGGTGGACCGAGGTCGGGATGGCAATCGGAGCTGCCTGCAGCTTTGCAAACTCACGTACTTAGTGATCTAACACCTGTTGACAATGGCCAGCATATACATTTTTAATGCAGATTTTATGCAGGCTCGGCATAACATTGGCATCTGGATGCATTTAAGAGAATGACAATAAGGACAGCTCATTCAGGAGGAAAATGAGCTACACTGAAGGCTGATGATAAGGCCAGTGCACCCTTTAACCCACCGATTTCACAACTACACGGACCTGACATGTCTTTCGATTCCTTTCCGAATAACACTGGCTCCTTCTAAAGTGGTTTCATTTATTCTGTCCAAGGCAGAACTGCTTCTTTCACAATTTAAGTTTTGTCATTTGAAATAAAAATCAATATTGTGTAAAAATACAATGAACCAATTCACATGTGTATACTCACAATATTAAACTATATTGTTTATCTTCACAATGCAGTACTGTAACTCAAGTACTACTTTGTAAATGATCTGTACACTTTGATCAGTGCTGAGAAACATTTTCGATTCCCTTGATTCTGTTTTAGGCAGCTTGGTCTTGAGAAACAGAGACAAGTTTCCAGTCCTGTATAAACCCCTGTCTTCAGTGGAAGCTGTAATGTAATGAATGCATAATTAGGTGCTGATGCATAATCAGGGCCAAGCGTCTCTGTGTGAGTATACTGTGTCGGATAGAGAGGGTAGAGTATCACCAGAGAAGCAAGCATGGAGCTGCAAATACACAGCAATGACACCCTCAGATGCTACATCTGGAGTCTCCATGGTAACCGTTTCCCAAGAGTAAGCCAGCTGACAATCATAGCTTGTTAAAGTAATACATGTATGTGAGTGTGGGTTCATGTGTGTGTTCCTGTCACTGCACTGATGGGACAAGTCACAGTTTAAACTCAACAGATTAAGCATGTCAGTGTTTATCTTAAGACTCTTATAAAAGACAGTGAGGGATCACAATCAGGCTGGATTTATTGGATTTTCACACTAATGACTGGTCTGAGAAGGGGGTGGGGTTAAGAGAGGGAGAATTAGAGGGCGAAAGAGAGCCAGCAGGAGAGAGACACAGCGTATAGTTTAATTAGGGGCTATAAATAACCTGGGGCCTGACATTTGAACACGGAGACCTACTGAATGTCTCTCTGTGTTTTCTGCTAGATATCCCTGATGTTTGAACACATGCCACCATATTATGAGCTCTCCTCCCTCTCTTCCTCCTGTTCGCTCTTGTCTCCTCATTGAGTCTCTTGGTCTCTCCCACTTGTCAGTTCTCCCGTCGCTTTCCCACACAGGCAGACCCACATATGCACACACTCGTCACTCATGTCTCCATATAATCCCGCTATATATGTACCAGGAGAGGGAGTGAAAGTGACATATCAAAAACAGGTTTTTCGTTTGCTGTCAGGAGAAGGAATGAGCACACAGACAGACTTGGCACCCAGTATGATGTCAATACAGAGCCACTTATAGCTCACTCTGACACCCAGTACCAATCTCCAGCGCTGGAAAACATATCTGTCACTTTCTGTTGACACAGGAACACAAACTCTGCAAGAGATTTGGTGACAGGTCTATTACATACTGTATCTGTGCAGCCTTTCGGGTCAATGAGAGCGAAACAGAAACATCTTCTTCTCTCATTCAGTTAGAGTTACTCCTAGATAGCATTTGCTCATTGTATTTATATAATTTTGTCTGTCCTCATGTCCCCTTAAAAGCTTTCGTCTATCTCTAGGAAAGTTGCTATGGGAACTCTTCGTGCTGCAGCATGAGGGATGGGCAAGAGATCAGAGTTGTGAAGAGCTGTGAAACAACACTATATGGATGACTAGGAGGTAGCTGTAAAGAAGGGGAAGCAAAAAAAGGGTGCAATAAGTCTTCTGTATCTTAGTCAAAAACACAGACGGAGAACAAGAAGCAGAGGTGTGAACCGAACAGACAGGAGAATACTGCTCAAGTGAAGGAAGACACACTGAGGCTGTTCATCTCTGTCTCAGGAGAGTCTACCTGATTTGCCGGCAATAAGACCAGTCATTACTCACTAAAGCCCAGTGGCCGGTCCCTCCATCGCTTCTCGTACCATCCATCTCGTGCTGTTCCCTTGTTTGTGTGCAGAGGGGAGAGAGTGAAGCCAGGCCCAGACATGTATGGACAGATAGGCAGAGTAAAGGGCAGCTGTTCAATAGAAGCAGAGCAGCAGTGGAACTCAGTGGAGGGGGGAAAGGAAGCAAGGTCTTCAAAACTAAAGTAGCTCTTTGTGAAGCTATGAATGCTATTAGTTTAAATTGTTTTCACATAATTTTATTAGCTGAAACACACAGTATTTTTCACCAAGACAAAAAAAAAACAAGCAATTATTACAGCAGCTCTCGAAATGAATGAGGGACAACCTGCCTCAAACCTTTGGCCAGTTCGCCTCAGACCTCGGTTCTCTCTGCCTGGATTGCTTGTTACAGCTGGAGATTGTGCGCTTTTGTTGCATGCTGAAAAATGTTTGTGTGTCTTTATATAAAACCAGCTTGTGGGTGCATGGCTGTTTGCTTGTCAAAAACCTTTTTCCCCTCATACATTAGGCAGTAAATAAGGCTTTAGTCCGCCAATATGGTGCAGTCGATAAGCACAAAGGCCAATAATCCACACAAATATTAGCCCAGGTTTCAGAAATGACTCGCCTGAATGAGAGAATCCGTGTGTGTTGGCAGTTGTGCCCGCTTGATTGCTTACACACTTATTGGATCATTTGGAAAACAAGATTTGTAATCAAAATGGACAAACAAAAAAAAAAAAAGATTTACTTAGTCGCTGGCAAATTTTTAAGTTCTGTGCAAATACACAGTTAAGAAGACTGAACAAACTGTGGTGTGCCTCACATGTACTGCTGTGTAATATTTTGACACCAGCTATGACTATTTGTATTAAATGGAGCGGCACAAAATGAGCATGTGGGTATATGTTATTGTGCTGTTGTGTATGCATTCATATCTGATTTACTGTGCGTACGCATTGTCTATTTTGTTCTATGATTCCCCATTGCTGTTTTGTCCTAACGTTGACATGTCTGATAACTCAACCTCAGCATAAACCATCACTACAACTGCATTGCTCACAACACATTATAACAGGACATTGCTTCATGTACTTTGCGCTTTAGTCTCAGTTTGCACACCGAGAAAAGTAAAAAAGTAAATGGGCAAAACGCGTGTTTACACTTCATGACCTTCTACACTTGGAGCTAAATGGAAGAATGATCATTCACGTGTAACTTCAACCTTTGATTGATATTTGCACTCATTATTCCTTTGTGGTGCTGATGTGAGGGAATGTGGGGCCTTTGTGGGCGCCAGCCTTTTTGAATAACATCTTAAGAGGAGATCTTTCCCACCTTGTGGTTTGGACAATTCAATCCAACTGATTTCATTATAGATTCCCTGGAGGAAATCAATACTTTACCAAGATGGCGATCAATACGTTACTAATGGATAAAGAGCAGAAAGCCTCCATGGAAACATGTTTTGTCCTTGCTTATTCCTTGTAATCTCTGTTTACTAACCTAGCAGCCAACACAGCCACTTATTTCACAGGCAAGGCAGGTGGACATGATTTCAACAAATAAAACAACTTTAAATCCATCCTGCTTCAAAGTATGCCTCAGAAAATGAATATTGAGCTGCAACAGTATTTGAACAGACCCCAACAGTGTTGTTGAAGAAACTGCAGGTGGACAAGACACTACGGTGCATATTTACTTTGGTCATTTGTGCAGTATTGCTCCACATTAAACAGAACACTGAAATGAAAACAGATAGCACTATAGAAAAACAAATCAATCATTCCGTGCTGATATTTAAGACGCTACCGTAAATGTGTTGATACAGTAAATGTGACTTCTCTAAAATATTCAGTCAGCCAGCCAAACATGCCCAGATTTTCTTTGCTCCATCTGTCTCTCCCTCTGTATCTCTCACCACATAAACCCATCACATCAACAGAGGCAGAGCATAATAATGCAAGCCCTTCTCTCTGAAAAGCCATGCCAAGTCACAGCATGCAGAGCTCATCTGTGGCCTCCAGGTAGCTACTGTGATACTGTATTAGCCAGGCCAGATCACTCCCTGTGCCTAATAATGTAGGCACTCAGGAAGACGGAACTCCAAAGTAAGTCAGTGGAGCATGCAAGACACACACACACACACAGACACACACATTTGTCTTTCTATACTTGTGAGGACACTTATTGACATAATACAATCCCTAGCCCCTTACCCTAACCATAACCATCACAACTGAATACCTAACCCTAACCCTAACCATAACCTAATTCTAACCCGGACCCTAAAACACAGTCTTGACCCTCAAAAAGCCTTTTGAAGTTGCGTGGACCAGCTAACATGTCCTCACAACAATGGTACTGAAACAAAATGTGTCCACAGAGGGCTATAAAGGCAAAGACACAAACACACACATGATTGTTACTTGGCGATAGTAACATCTTTGGGCTCAGAGACTTTATGGGTCGGAGTGGACAGGGTAAAAAGCTGTAAGGGAGAACATTGCTACTTGTTACACACTCCAACACACACATACACGAACACACACACACACACACAGCCAAAATGCATCCTAGGATTTTGAAACGATGTTCTGGTATGATATGCTCCCTCCTGGGCTACGGTGCCTCGAAATCTCCATCAGCTCTTTGAAACATTAATGCACTCATATCCTGAAGCATAATGTCATAGACATTAGAACTCAGGTTGAATGCCGTGCACTCGTTCGGCGCTGCTACTGCTGCAGAAATGAGCCATTTAAACTAATGATTTGTTTCTATATAGAGCTGTTCTAAGAGCTGTTATTGATCTGTCTGTCTACGACCACAGGAGATTGAACATGAGTCTGTGTATCTGCCTTAATGTACGAATGCACACAACACAAGTGTCACTGTGCCTGCCTGCGTGCACAATAAACGTGGTAAAAAGCAACTCACTGACAAAATGCATTTTGAGGACATTTGTGCACATTTAAGCCCCAAATCCTCTTTGACCAGAAATCCTCAAAAGGAAAAGGCACAAGGGCAAAAGGCAAAAAGGCAACAATCCGAGTTGGATTTACTAATACTTTAAACATGTTTTTTGGACAATGAAGTTCACTTACTCTTAATTTCATAGATGAAGGCCTCAGCCATAAGCTTTTCTGCTCCAACTGGCCTTAAAATGGAACAGAAACCTCTGGTAGTCCTCAGAAAGACAAACTCTTATGTAACTTCTGCATAGGTGTGTGTTCAAGTGAACAATTGTGTGTATTAGTTGATCTAAGTGCGTCAGCATGTTGTGGCCGTCCCTCGTGGTCTCAGCTGCCTGTTTATAATTAGTGTGCATGCAAAAAGTGCAGGAACACAGAGGCCTATGTGACAGTGCTTCCACAGAGGACCCCCAGAACAAAACACAAACAATCACACACTCTCGCACACTCCATGGCGAATGTATGCCAATGAAACACACATATAGACACGGGAGTCTCTCGGGATGCGTTAGACAGCCGCTTGATGCGGGTAAAGATTTGGACGAAGCGGACAAAATTTAGCACACTCCAGAGAGAGATAATGAGGGTACTCAGCAGTAGCTGAATATGTCAAACCTTAGTCAGACAAATGGTCATGTACATTATAGCTTTCCTTATCAGACAACAGGAACCATTTATTCCAGATGTGTTACTGCCTTACAGGCTCGTGATAAAGCCCTGTTTCCTTTTGTGACAGAAAGACTGATGTGGCAGCTGGAGGGCTGCCTGCATACTGCCTGCTGTATCACTGTTGAGTACCATAGATTACCGAGGTATTTTGCAGCGTTTGGCCCTTCTGTCAATTGAACATACCATTGTTGTAACTGTCATCTCCCTGGAAATTGAGGTGAGGGTTCATTGCTTCCTCCTTACCCATCACAGAAAGCAGCATCACTGGGCCACAGCCCTGACAATAGTCATCATCGTCAACACCCAGTGGTCGGGTTAATGCAGGTTAAATCATCACCAGCACACAGAGAGAAGCTGGACTAATCACTCAGTTGATGTGATTCCCTGTGCTCTTAGAAATGAGTGGAGGTCAAGTTGCAGCTGGTTGGTCCAGTCTCTCAGTAAACCGAGCGTGTGCATGTAATAGCTGGCAGCTTGATGGGACACAAGCTCACCGAAAATCTATTCACTTTATATTACCAAACACAGGAAGGGAGAAATACAATATTATGGTAATAAATTGCTTTCTCTGTTAAATATCTCACTCAAGCGAGGAGCAGTGGAGCATGGACAGGACACAGTGCTGGCTGACCTACATACAGTATGCGCAGCATTCTACGTACAATAAGAGTGCTACTTTTATGTGGGCTTATTGAATGAATACGTGGAAGTAATCTTGCACATGCACAACCATTAAATGGCCAAAAAGGTCACATGTCACACCACTGACATTTAGGTCAAATATCATTTTCATCAGACATTAATCGGCAGTTTTTGCACACCCTTATGTGTTTTGATCTATCAGCACTAAAACACAGAAAAAAACAGGGTGATGTAACAGATCTTAGTCACCGCTCTTTATTTTTTGTTGCTCAGCATATTCAAGTTAATCAACTAAGCAGCTCTAGTGAAAGTGCAAGAACAGAGGTAATAGGCACGCAACTGGATGAGTTACATACCCAGTCTGTGATTGAAAGCAAACTCCTTTTTTGACCAAGAATCAGTAACATGTCAATAATGGCCAGATTTATGAAAATAATACTCATGTATTAGAAAACATGAATTATCTTTAACACAGAGATACAGACAGATACATGCAGAAATGTGTTACTATAACATCACAAAGTTCTACACTGAAGTCTCATGCTAATGAATCCCACTGAAACCCCAGAACTTGTAGTTAAGCCTCATTGCCTCACACTGACATTGTTGTGAGTGCTGAAGGGCTCCCTTGCGTCTTTCCTCCCCTTCCTGTTCCTCCCTTTCTTTCCCTCCCTCTCCTCGCTTCATTCTGTCCATCTCCAGCTCTCTGAGTTATTGTCTGCTCAGACAAGGAGCCATGCTGCATCATTAACTGCCTCTCACAGTACAGTGTACACTTCAGATGCAGAGAACAAGGCTTTTATGTGCCCTGATGTCTGATGGACGGTCTAATTCTCTATTAATGGAGGCCATGCTGCCTCATTGCTCATTAAAAATGAATGGAGACAAGCTTCTGTGCTGATAATTAAACACACACACACACACACCTGGGTACAGCCGACCCTTCGTAAGTCTGACAACAGTGGGCACTTCCGGGGACACATACAGTGAGTTTCAGACAGAGAGGAGCAGACACACAGAATAATAAGAAGTCACCAGCATACAGTAGCAGTACAGGAAATATTTATATGAATATAGAAAAAGGTTGGGCCTCCTGGAGTGACAGTCAGTGGGATTTGTCTCAGGCCAATTTATTAAACATAATGGACAGATTCAGCGTAAGGCAATCAAATCAGCAAGGTTTGCTTCATAAAAGTAAGTACAGGGCTTCACCAGTACAAAGCAGGATTCTCACCTGATAGAAAGTAGCTGTTTCTCCACATGGCAGAGGAGGAGAAATGCTAATAATGTTACAAGACATTGTAACAAGATTTGTTCCAGGTATGTCAAGTGGGACGTCGGTATTCAATATTTACAATGGTAAAAGGAAACTAACAGGAGTGCACACAGCAACAGCATAGGGAAGGAGGAGAAATTATGAATATGGAGTGAATGCATTGAAGAGAGTGGAGGTTAATGACAGCTGTCTTGGCTTCCATAAAATCACTGTATGGGGATGCTGCCATTATGCTAAAGCAGGCAGGTAATTATTTAAAATGCCTAATTAATTCTAATGAACAAGAGATGCTGATGAGCAAGATGGAAAATGACACGATGACAGTCAGAGAGGAAGTGACAGTGAGATTAGGGGTGAGGGAGAAAAGTGCGGTGATCACTGAGTCGGGCCTGGCCAGCGTACAGAACGTAGTAGCAAGCATTCAGCCGTGCAAATGTGACTGTTTGTTCAATTACAGCTAATTTGTGTTTACACAAGACAGCGGAAAGGAACCTAAACGGGGCCAAACAGCCTTGAGGGCCAAAGCTATTAAGCAAAGCAGCGTTTTCTATTGATTGACTGGAATATTAAAAATGCAGCTGCCATAGAGACCTCCTATTTAACTATGCTCACATTAGAGGCAGGGACACAGTGATAAATTGCCTTGGGATGACGAGAGATGCCTGTTCCTGATTCTCTGAGCGCTCTCCCCACATGACACACTTCCACCCAAGCAGGACTGTTCCCTGGCTAGAAGTGCTGAGCTGTGACTTCTGCTGAATCACAATTAAACAGGCAATCTGCTCAGAGCTCGTACATAAATCAGCTCAACAAAAACACTTCAACCGACTCACATTCACGCACCCTCACCAAGAGTAATTTGTCATTGTCTGTACATTGGCAATAAACAATATTGAGGCTTTTTTATTTACAATTACAATTTTGTTATTTGACCTGTGGGTTACTGTAATGAGCAAATAGAAACAAACAAAGTGCAAAACTTAGTTTAGCAAGTTTTCCGAAGCAGACATTAGACTAACTTTAATTGTGGGTGATACGAATGGTTCAATAACCCTATAAACGAGCGGTACAAAAGGAGAAAGGTCGGAGCTACAAAGACACAGGCAGTGGGAAAACTTCAAACTGCATGTTTCAACAGAAAGTGTTTTGGCTGAAATATAACTTTTTCTCAGCAACCACCATCACAGTGTTTTCTGAGTTTTCACGATGCATAAATGATGCTGACGGAGGAGAAAAGCAAACAAGTTAATGGCAACGCAAAAAAGAAATAACACACATGCACATCTCAGATATTAAAATGGTGTTTTCAGTCGTGAAAACAAAAATCGAGCATTTTAAAGACTGTCATTTAGTCTGTGAGATTCAAACCCCTTTTTTTCTGCCATTATTACACATTTTAGTTTTTTATAATTATGATAATAATTATCTGATTAATCCTTTACAAGTGAAGACTGTAGCTGAGGTACGCTGAGTTTCAACACAAGCAAAAGCTACTGTACAAGCACAACTCTCCTAAACCGTTAATCCTTTGTGCCTTATGTGTCTTATCTGAGTACTTACTGTTACTGTAAGTGACTCGCTATCACCGAAGCCCCGGGCGAAAAGGAGCTTCCTTCTAAACCTGTAGAGAACAGCGTCTAGTAAAAAATACCTTTCATTTCCAGGAGTCCCACTTAACTGGATCCTTCCACTAATGTCTGTTCCATTTAGATTTACATTCACAAGATAATTAAACATTACAATAGTGTATGTCTGAGTTACCATTATGGTGAAAGGTACAGGAGTGCTGTTGCTGATCCTTTATACGCTCTAGAACAGCTCGGTTAAACAAATGCCAGTCATACCAATCTTCAATTTGATGCCTCATGGGACAATTAGACTAGCTGCCTTATAATAATTATAATGTAATTTGTTTTTAGTGTTTGACAGCTGCCACAGATACAAAACAAATATCGAAACAACACATAAAACTAATCACTAAAAGTTAAGAAAACAGTAAAAAGACAGATTAGACATCAGCAAAGCATGAGTGCAGAAAAACCTTTGAATGTTTCTTTGAATTTTATAATGCACAAATGATGCTGATTTAAGAAAAAATAAAACAAATATAAATGTCAAAGCCGAAAAGAAAGAAAGTTATTTTAGGATATGAATCCAGTGTTTTCAGTTGATGAAAAACATAAATTTAAAAAATGCATTATCTACCTCTAATTCAACAAAACACTGAGTTATGAAAATAGCAATTCAGCCAACATCATCTTATCTGCACTTCACATGCTACTATTTCCATTCTGTCTTTGAAGAACAGTAATGACTTCTCACTACAGGTCTGAAACACTTCGTGAACAACATAATGAAAGAAGGGATGAGACAAAATGACCCACTACAAATTGCAGCATAGTGCAAAAGAAGACACCCTGTTTCATATGAAAGTATTCTCTTCAAAAATGACCATTGATATATCTCTTTTCATTCTGCCACTGTTGGCAGTGTGAGACTGGACACGCACAGCCGCCGAAATGAGTTTAATGTTCATTCATTTTCCTCACTTCAACAAAACATCTCCAACTGTTTAAACACAAAGCAGGAGGCAGAGGACATTAAATCAGTGAAAGAGCACACGAATGCACGGACACACACACACACAGCCCTGAATACCAAGTGGACAAATGAAAAAGATAAAAATCCCAAATGTGTCAAAAACTATCTCTGCAAGCCCTCTGGCTGCAGGGTTAATTTGTCAGGCTTATGTGTGTGGGTGTATATGAGTATATGTGCGTGTGTGCAAGGAAAAGCAAGTGAGAGAGATGGCCCGGTCCAGCTCTGCTCAGTTGCTACTCACAACCACAGGCGATGGATTCTGGATAATTTGTCATATTCATTATTCCACAGGCCATGAATACCAAAAGAAAGAGAAGAGAAAAAGAAAGATGCATACGGCCAGCCAGCCACCACAAGCCCTATTTACCCGATCACACAATCTGTTAGCGCTGACAGATTACCCCACATCACTGGGCCCAACATTAGTCTTTGATAGCGTGCGCTTCACACTGCTTCCCTCTCCCTCTGTCTTTTATGGCTCCCCGGGAATCCAAAAAGTTTCGTACAGTATTTCCATCAGCCAAAGCTCTGGAGGATTTAACATCAGGTTTGACAGGAAACATAAGTAAACAGTTATTGAAGATAAAAAGAGGCTTTGTGAAGCGCTGTGGAACAAAGGAAAAGGTCTCAACTTCCTCAACCTTTCTATCTTTGCTTTAGGGTGTAAATAAGTAAACAGTAAACAACAGGGATCTGAAGTGATGTCAGCACAACACATGTACTCAGCCGCTCTAAATAAAGGGAAATATGGTGAGGAAGCATCACCCTGGGCGCAGAGTTATAAACATCACTGTGTCAAAGCTGTTTTTATCATTTTTTGATATCCACATGCATTCCTACATACAGAGGGACACTGCACACACACACACACACACACACACTCTACTACAACACTGGGGCCACGACGTCCTAGCAAATGTGCAGCCAAATGATGTGACACCACAGAGTGCCGTCATGCCGAAACCTTGTTCTTTTTCGCTTTTATTTTCCATTACTCCCGTCCAGCCTCCTCCCCTTTTTCTTCACCTCGCAGTTTCCCTCCCTCCCCCTCATCCTTCCAACCCTGTTGCACCTTCCAACCTGAGAGACAGACACCTCCATCTTGGTCATTATGGGTCTTGGCGTGAGACTAGCCGCTCCTGTTTTGCTCTGACTCCCCCCTGGAGCGATCCAATCCTTCCCTCTCCTGAACCCCACCGCTGAAAGTCAGTGCTTCTGGCCTCCTAGAATATCAGGTCTGCTGTCCATCTGTCATGGCAGCGCTTGCCAGAAGCACACAAATGGAGCACAGAGCTATGACGATTCAAATGATCATTGAACCTCCTGCGTAAATATGAGTCGGGTACATCAACAAGTTTACTCCTAGTGAGAGTTTGCTCTACATTAAAGTCTGTGAGATATTTAGAGATTAAAAATAACCTGGCGTATGTATATTTGGATGAGTTTCTAAAATGATTCAAAGTGTTAAACCCCTCCACACTGTAACCGTTCCAAAGAAAGTCTAAATTAAATTCAACAAATTGGGACTAAAAGAGGAAAGATTTTTCTTCACCTACATTTGGATTTTGGGGCATAAAAATATCGGGATAAACGTGTGTTTCTCCCGTAGATTTGCAGGTATTTGTGGGGTGTTGCGCTCTGCCAGGAGGCCCATTGTGAGCGTCGTTCGGCCTAAGATCAACCAGCCTGGGACACCTCCTCACCAGCTTCCACTGGCAACAAGATGGAAGGCTGGAACAAAAATTCATCCATCTACATCACTCATTCCTTTCAACCTTAGTGCTCATACGTCTCTCCCACATCAACCGCCTTTGTATCACTTCGGCACTTCATTTCACTAGTGTATAGCCTCGTGAGTTTATCATATCCGTCTAATGTCATGACCGTGAAACACACAAATACAAATGCAGAGAAAAATAAAACTCAATCCTGTAATGCTTCCCTGGAAAAAAGCTCGAACACGTGGCAGCCTTCATATAAGCTGAGGTAGTCATATGGTAGTGGTGCCTTAAAGAAACAAGTTTAGATAATGTCCAGGGACCTGTTGATAGCACACAAATCTTGTCATTAATGATTCACAATGTGGCTGATTGGCTGGAGGTTTCTGGCAGATAAATGAGTCTATTTTCTAGTTGCTCCAAGGTTAGCAAGACCTCAGCAAGTGTGCTCCTGGGGATAACGGGGTTCTATCATTACAGGCTGCAGCTGCTCCAACCTGAGGCGGCCCGTTTATCCATACCAACACAAGAAGGCACGGCTTCAAGCTTCTTTGTTTTTTTGTTCTCTTTAGCATAATAACTGAGTCTGGACATGTTCCTGTTCTGCCAGTGTCACCTACACATTCACTTTAACTTTTCTTTATCGAATCCATTGAACCTACACTTTAAATTGATGCTGACATTATAACATAAGTTTATTTCATTTAAGACCAATGCTGAGTCATAAGTCTTTAGTTCAGGTACAGAAAAAAATTATACACAACTTCTTATTCTTACACTTGGAATTTTAACTGACAAAAGCGAAAATATTAATGCTAATAATAGGTGTTACTTTTGAACAGAGCCAACTAAGGTGAGCTAAGAAAACTATTTCTTTTTTAATGAAATGCAGAACTCCATCCTTGCTCTCCACCTTGCTCTGCCTTAGCAGCTCATAGCAAATGTACAATACCTTTGAATATGTATTTTTTATTATAATAAGCAAACCTAGGAGAATAAATGGGGTAACAAAATATAGAATAAGACCAATATCCACAGTGGTAGTATTTTGTAGTTAAGAGGTACTTAAATATTACATAATATATACACTTCTGTATAACATTGCCTACTGTATGAAACACACAGTTTTAATAAACTGTGTGTTTCATACAGTAGGCTTAGACTACTAAAGTTCGGTTGATTGAAATTAGTTTTTTGTGTTTTGAGGCAATAAAAAAATGGTCACTTTGGTCAGGCCTCCTCCCCCCTTCTTACCTGTAGCTATTAGGTAACCTTAAATATGTATCCAGAGTTACTGTGGTTGACAGTTGTTACTAATAAGTGCACAGTAATTTTGTCGTACTTACCCTGTAAGTCGCAGGCTGTAATCTAAAGTGTTACCAGACAAGCTCCACTCAAAAAACTTTTGGAAACTAACGTGTCTTTACTGCTGCCAGAGCTGCTGGGTGAGTCTCAGTTACACAAGCCTCAGCTGCATCTTTGACTTTTTGGAGCATATTTCTATTGAGAAAAGGTGCAGAATATAATTTTATTCTAAGTAATAATGAGGAGACAAATAATCAGTCTTTTTTAAATTTTAAATACTAAAAATTAAAACTCATCTTCCATTTTACTAATGTTTAAGCAAGCTACAAAGAGTTTGTATAATCTCACTCTTGAATTCTGAGCTGTGCTGCACTGACCACCAACATACTGTAGACATTATATAGCCACAGTAAACCACACAGCATTTAATTAACCCATTTTTCCTTCCATTGCCTGCTGTATCCACAATCCGGGCTTCTATCTTCACACATCCATCTTCATCTCTTCTGGGAAATCATAGGTGATCCCTTACTTCATCACACCCACATACCTTTAACTCCCCTTTCCTGTTTGTCAATTTCTCTTATCCTTCTGAGGCAGACTGCAGACTTCACGATCAAACTGTTATTCATCAACATGTGTGTCTTTACTCAGTCCCACCCACAGTATCGTCAACCCATTTTTATCCCCATATCTGATTTTTTTTTTCTCAGCTTCACTGTTTATTGTTTTTGCATTTGTTTGTTCTTCTCCTTTTCCGTTCGCTTAGTGCGTTTGAGTTCCCTCCCTCTTTCAAGGCAGCAGTGGATCAAAGTCATGAATATGGTGGGTTAGCCACAGGCATGTATGCTGACAGCTTATACTCTCCTCCTACCGCCCCCTGTTAACACATACACACAAACACCTACAACTTCCCACTCAGAGTCTGACTAAGACTCATGCCCACATGTACACACCAGCCACACAAACATTAGTGCACACACAGTCAGCTATTGTGGATATAGAGCCCATTTCCGCTACATAGGCTAATTCCCGACTCAGATCAGATGTCTGGTGTTCGATGATGTGGGAGGGAAAAAAAGCTCCAATGTCAGAGTGTGGTAATTCTATTTCCTTTACGCTCCATATCTGTGCCCCCAGCAGGGTAGAACACCATGGGGAAGCGATGAATAAAGGGATGTGGAAGTAGTCATTACAAGTGGCAGCTACATACTAATATCAAAAAATCGTTTTAGTGTGGGCCAACATAAAGATTGTGACGCATGTGCAGCGATTTAAAAAAGTGCAGAGAAACTCAATCTCTCGCAGCGTTTCGTATTCTTATATATAATATATATATAGGCTGGTAAAGAACCTGCTAATAGTTTATGTTTGTTCAGTCTCTCCAATCTCATGCGTGGAGGTTTGTAAGTCCTCCAGAGGAGTCCTAGGTGTCTTAGTGGCCTCGCTCATAAATTCCATTTCTGTACAGTCACTCGCTTTTTGAGGACTGGCAGACAGATTCACACATGTGCCATATCCATTCCAAGTCTTAAGGACTTTTAACTGTGGTTCAAGGGATATTTAGAGACTTGGAAGTGTTCTTGTATTCTTGACATATGCATTAGAAAATGTGTGAATTACAGATTCATCAGTAATTGGACCAGATACACGTGTATTTATTAATTTGTTATCTGCATTATCTCTATGACTAGCTGCACAAATGATGAAAAGTTTCAATTAATTTAGATTATGAAATATTTTTTTATACAGGTGTATGATCTGTAGAGTAATCGTCTGTAACAGTAATCACCTCTTCCAAACTCTTTACCAAAGTGTGACAGGTTGTGCTGTGTATGCCTAAATGCACAATCCATCTGGTTACTTCCTTTGTGAACGTGCCTTGGCACATTTGGTTGTCACTCAAATGAAAGCACAGATGCACCTCATATCAACAGAAAGGATTTTGCCTGGCTTAATTAACCAGTTGTAAGCATAAACTGTGATAGCTAGGAAGGGGAAGCAAATTAAAACCAGCATTCCATTTCATGAATTCTTCCTTACGGTCTCCAACCTTTTTTTGCGCCACAGACAGGTTTAATGTCAGACAGTATTTTCATGGACCGCCTTTGTGGTGTGGCAGATAAATACAACAAAATAAAATGATATGACCGGCATAAAAACTAAATATATTAATAAACATGAATCCACTGTGTAGGCAACTTTATTAGCAGCGTCCTTGTAAAATCGCGCTTGGCAATCTAGGGATCAGAGGCTGACAAAAGGTAACACGTGACCGAGGCAAGCGTCTTGACATGCGGCAAGAGTGAGTCATAGACAGATGTAACGGAGAGAATGCGGTCGTTTAATAAATAAAATATTGTCCGGAATTTAGATAACAAATAAAACAGAAATAATGTAAGTTATGTATTCTTTCTGTGTGACCCGGAGTCCGCTGCCCGGGGGTTGGGGACGCCTGCATTAAATGCCTTAAACAAATAAGCAGCAGAAGCTTCAATCTTGAACTCTAAACAAACAGGGCTGAGTTATTTCTCCAACAGCAGCCATCATGTCTATAGCTCATCCCTTATAGAACTGAACAGGAGGTGAAATCTGCTGTAAACACACCCTCTGTGTTCGGGATAGGCTATGTGGGTTGTGTCTGATGAATGTAGATGCAGTACATGCTAGTCTGAATTTGCTCAAACTTGACTTTTAGGAAAAGAGACATCCCTCTCTCTAGAGGCCATAACCGGTATGTTTGGGAAAAACCACAAGCAGTGATAAAAGTGTTGAAAACAACAGAAAAAGGAGTGAACATGAGTAATGAACTGAGATGTCAGAAATGAAATGAAATGATACAGGCTGACGAACTGTGTGTGTGTCAGACTGCTTGTCTATATGTCCATCTTATGGTCCCAGAGGGGTGAACTGCTGTCAGTGCTGCTGTTCAGACAGCCGGCACCTCGGGGCTCAGCCAGACCCATCTTATTCACATGAACTCATCTCAAGGAGAAAATAAATGACGCAGCTTGAAAAGGGGTAGAAAAAAAAATTGAGGGTGAATATTAGACGGAGAGAGACGGAAGTCACACACAAGGTGAAAACATTTAGGTAAAAAGGAATTAGGTTAGGTCAAGAATTCGAACCCGGTCAGCAGGAGACAAAAGATTTTAATGGAAATAATACAAATGACACGTCTGAGTTACTCAATCAGCACAATATGAATATCCCACTCAGTGTGATCTTCACATAATCTAATCTCTCCAAAGATACTGCAGCATGTGTTTCCAACCCTCTCTGACTCTTTTTACATAATCAGGGCTACTTGAACTAGCATCTCTTTCTGCGCCTCCTCACTTACACAACGCTCCCACCTACGACACTCAGCATCTTTTATGTCCAAGAATCATGAATCTCAGAGAGGGGATATATATATAGAGAGAGAGCTATAATACTCTATAATAATATTCTCATATATACATGTTTACTGTGTGCTAGTTACGAGTAATAAGTGACAACACAGCTTGAGAATGAAAAGCACAACACAGTTTATTAAACCACAACATTGCACGTGAATGTCTATTTTAATGTACGGGCATAGGAACATATATTGAACCCGTAAAATATGACAGGCCTAAAGAGATATCAAATTCGTAACGGTCTCTCAAATCCATCACTGCTACTTTCTAGCATATCTTCACCATCCCACTGCCTTCTCTCTTTTCATCTCACTTATTGTGTCTTTTTAACACTGACGACAACCCTGATACCAAAAATAGCTCTTCCCAGCTCCCACTCGATTCATCAGGACAACGGCTCAGACGAGAGGGTGAAGAAGGTGAAAGTCAGTCCTTCTCAATCTGGAAGACTCTTTCAGCAGGTTGCCGGCAGCCATTCCTCAGCCCGTGTTGCCCCCCCCCAAATGACTGTGCCTTGATGGACCTGAACCAATCAAAGCACTGTCAGGCAGACAGTCCAGTTATATGACCTTTTCGTACATGTTACACAGCTGTGTCCACTCATCATTTTCCACCTGCTTCTCTTACACCCCCTTCCTGTCCAAGAGGCCTTTGACCCCCATTACATTTTCGGTAAATAACAGCATCCTTGTGAAAAGACGAGTGATGGCAGAGTGGGGAAGTGGGGCGAGAGAAGCAAAAGTGTGAAAAAGGAGACGAGTGATAAGTTAACAGAGCCAGTCTTAATGGACTCTGTAACCAGACTGAATGAACCAGCAGAGAGGTGGATTTAACAGAGGAGATTAGTCCAGGACACGTTTAAAACGAAAAGAGAAGCAGAGGAAGAGGCAGCAGTGCATTGCTGCATGCTCTACAAAGCAAATCGTGTGGCTGCGGCAGTGTCGTGGCAGCATTAGGTGGGTGTAGTTTGAGAGCATCTCTATTTAGCCACCTACAGCTGCTATTAAATCGCCACCCCTGACCTGGGAATCTACACTCTTACTGTGAATAATATGCCATGATTACTCTAAGTTATAGTAAATTATTGTTTTCTGACTTATAGATGCTTTTCTAACCATTAAGGCACAAGGTAATTGCTTCGCGCAGCAGTAAACTGCTGGGATCAGTGTGACTTTAAGTTACCATATCCGCTGGAAAATTAGTAAATATTATTAGTAATCAGTCTTTGGTTCCACGTTGTGAAGTGGATGCTCACACTGAGCAACTCAGCTTTGGCACATTATCCCTGTCTGCCTCAATATCGCTGGTGTGAAATTAATTACTCCTGCCGCGAGAGTTGGGTGACGAAGTGAAATGATAAAGGGGCTGATTTTAATGGCACCAGGCACCACACATGCACATTCAACATTACACACATATTAAACAAATGAACATTTGGATTATATTTTATGAGAAGTAAAATGGAAAGGACTGGTTCACTAAATGTTATCAGTTTGATTATACTCCTCTTGAATAGGCCGTATTAAAGCTGAATATTTTCCTTTTTTCTAATGCTTTAATAGATTAATCACTACAGTACAAAAACTAAACAAGACCATCAGGGGCGATAGATCACTGTGTCAGTAACGTGGATATGAACTCGTTGATATGTGAAACACGTTGAAACGTTGTACATTTTTTCTCTTAATATTCCTTTTAAAGGTAGCTTCCAAATTGATGTCTATTCATGTTATATCGAGAAGACAGTCAAAATGTCGAGAACAATGTTAATATATTATTTTGAGAATGAAGTTGAAATGTCAAGCAAATAGATGAAATATCTCTCGAAATGTTGAGAATATTGTTGAAATACATTTTTGAGAATAAGGTACTGCGGTTTCCTCCCACAGTCCAAAGACATGCATGTTAAATTACTTTAAATTGCCCCTGGGTGTGAATTATTATTGTGTGTCTGTGGCCCAGAGATAGTGAAGTGTCCAGGCTAAGCCCTTCCTCCTGCCCTATGACAGCTGGCAGAGGCTCCAGCTGCTCTGTGACCCTACATAGGATAAGTAGTTACAGATAATGGATGGGTGTTAAGAAAAAAGGTTAAACTATCAAGATTAATAATGATGGTTAATCACAACATGTCTCATTATATTTACATGGTACCACACGGAGGAAGCTCTGGTAATCCATCCCCTCTATTAGAGGGAGAACGCCAATCTGATCTGCCTGTGTGGTTACTGTGGAGCGGATGTCTGACATTGCTTGTACCTTTTTAAAGATGTGGGGTCGATTGGAACCCGCGATGCATGAATCCTGTGGCGTTGCCTTCATGTGTAACCATTACATTTGTCCATGGCAGCTGTTCACTTTACATGCATGTGGTCAGTTTCTTCAAAGTCCTAAAATGTACAACTTAGTAGTTCATGGGTGCACATTACTTTTTTGTTATTGCTGCACATAACATTATTCTTGATAATGTTGACAAAGTTTTGCAGATATGGTCCTGGTATAGGAACCAGCATATACTTTAATGAATGTATTTTAAATCACATTGTGTCTTAAATTCATGTAGACAGAAAAAAAATATATAAATCTTGAAAAAGATTCATTTTCTGGCTATATCATCAGCTCTAGTTGAAACTGACAAAAGCAATTGGCAGCAACAATTGCCTGTTCCCTATTTAATAGAACAAACATGATGCTTATTTTAAATAACACTAAATAAAAATGGCATTGACAAATAACAAATACTCAGACCCTTAATATTTCACAGCATATGCTCAAGTATTTTTGCAGCTTATTTAGTCTTGTACACTTCTCATGTACAAGACTAAATAGTTTGACCCACACTTGGATAAACTGCTGTAGTTTTCTAAGGATTTATAGTTTCTTTGTCCCAGCTGTGGGCTTAAGCTATTTCAATAAATCTTCAGTAGGATCATTATCCCATTAGTAGACACATACGTGGCAGACATGATAGAGCTCTGTGACACTCGGCCACATGTTACATTCCAGAATTCCTTGATAATCCTCGGATTTTAACGTGTCCTGTACTGATTTACGGCCCCTGGTTCCAGGCACCACCATGCAAACCCATGGCATCTTCCTCTTTGCTTTCTTTTTTATTTCCTTTTGTGATAATGTACCTGTTGCAACTTATTTTCTTTTTTTCTGCCATTTAAACATTGCTTCTCTTCAATCTGGTCTCCAATCTCCTCTTGTGCTTACCCCCAGGGAGGTTAGCTGCAGTCCTGTGGACCTTCAGTTTCTCAATTATATTAGCGACTACGGTCACAAGGACATCAAGATGCTTAAACGTGGCCTTGTAGCCTTTACTCTGACATGGTAGGTAATTATTTTCTTCCTTACTGTATCTCCTTAGACGACTTGTTTTCGCTTTCTTGTCCATAGCCACTGTAATCTGTGAAGATTAAAGATAGTAATAAAGCTAACTGAAGTTGACAAAAATCTGCTTGAAATATCAATTTAATACTTACACACTTACTACTTGTAAGGGTTGAATAATGATTTATCCAGTGGTAAACCAAAGGCATACAGGTACTGTATGCACGACATAGAATTTTTTAAATCCAAACCTTTTAACGAAGAACAAAGCATGATTTCAATAATGTATGTGGGTACACGCTCTTTTTAGCCTGTCTAAATATACTCATAGTCTAAGTGTATGTGTGTGTGCACATTATTGTGCTCAATTGCCTCCCTACTTTCACCAACAGTACGCTCGCCATGTCTCTCCCTGGGCTCTGTGCTGATGAATAATAGTAGATGGTGGCAGTACAGTATGACTCACAGACAAAGCAATGATAGATAATGTTTCATGCTGCCATTCATTCTTTATCTGAGTGTTGGAGGTATCTCCAAACCAGTCTGATGCTTTCAGCAACAATGGCACTCAAAGTCACGTCCTGTGCATCATTCTCAGCCATATATCTTTGCCTACTATGTAATTTTATGTAATCTTGTGGTAACGGTCACATATCTGACCCGGTGCTGTCGAGGGCCTCACTTTGCCACAGAGTCTCACCAACGTTCTCCCGTGGCTGCTGTTATAACTATGTTACATATAGTATCATAGCACGTTCTTCCTCATACAAATAAAATGATAACTGCACTAAATTCAATACACGCAGGGTTTTAAACTACAGCTTTACTTAGTCTGGCGTGACCAGTTGCTCGTGGTGGCTAATGTTAGCAAATTTTAGATAGTGTAAGTCCCATTACTGAGCCAGTTTGCTGACTTAATGACTTCACTCTAGTTGTGCTTTTGTTATGCTACATTTGAGAATTCACCATTACAGTGTCATTATAACTCGGGGCTGCAGGGGCTGATGTTCAGCAAAAGGTTTGTGGCATAAATATTTTTTTCAGTGTGTGCATTTACTAAATGGCCATGCGCTAAAAAATAAGGTGCACCACCACAATTCTATATATGCAGAGAAAACTGAAGAGAGACTATTGATTTTGTGGAAAAGAGGAGGCTGATAACGAATGTGTGAATTTGTCATCTGGGGAGAGCCTCGGAGGGAAATGGCCAGTGCAATCATCAGCAGTGAGGAGTCTGTGGGGAGGCATTTGCACACATAAACACACATACACTTCTTTATAAAGACACAGTGAAGAGGGGCACAATACAAAGATACGAAGAAACAAAACAGGAAGCTCAGAACTAATGGACCAAAGCGTCAACATCCAATTTGTTTCACAGAAACACCAAACCAAACCTCAACCAAAAGAAACAAATACACCTTGCGAAAGCCAAGAGATACTTAGGGTAACAGCTTGTTCCTGTCTATGTTTCACGAAGGCACTATCATATATGGGCCCATGTGGATGACAATCAGATCATGACAAGCAGTCGCAACAGGTGTGAGATGTAGACAAGGGTCACACAAAAGGAGACAATGCGTTTTAACCAATTGCACTGTGCAGATTGAAGAATAGTTTGACTTCTCTTTGCTTTTGGAGAGAAATGAGAGGGAGGAATGAAAAGACAGAAACACACTCTTGCAACACTGTCTTAGCAGGTCACCTCAGTAATTAAACACATACAGCAGTAGTTACAACAGAGAGAAAGTGAGATTCAGAAAGGAGAGGTAAGACATGGCCTTGGTGATAATGAAACAGGTGGAAGGACATTTTGGAGCAAATTTGGGAATAAGATAGGCCGAAAATGTAGGACAGGGATCTTAAGACTCTACCATGGATCCTCTAAGGTGAGCATCGCTGCGTCTGCCGCTCTGAACGTGTGTACATGTGTTATAATTATGTACTCAACCCGTAATTCTCATTTACAGCCTAGGGTTACCACGGAAACGCAAACAGCCGAGCAGCAGATGACATATTTAAAAAGATGACACACAGTCATGCACGCACACACACACAGAAACACCCAAAGAAAAATAAAAACTATTACACCTTATGTTTCGTGTGTGACCTGCCTATTAGAATATAGACAAAGTGGATATTCTGCGTGGCAGCGTGAGAGTTGTGCTGTATGAATGTGAAGGGGGTGGGAAGGAGGCAGAATGAGAGGGATGTGTTGAGAAAGGGGAGATAACAGAAGGGAGGGGCTGATGATGGGAGTGTGGATGGTTTCTATTTTTAGCCTGCATGTGTGATATATGCCAATAGGTGTTCAAACCACAGAGTAGGAAAGGCTTTGGCAGGTTATAATAAATGGTTATTCTCTGCATCGCCACATTTGAAAGTCGAAAACAAAACACTAACTTTGTCTGGTGTCACTGCAGATAAAACCACCATAACTAACATAATTACAGTTTATTCCTTTAGATGAGTGACTGAAGTGACTGTTCCTCCCCCTGTGAGGAGGCAAAGGTGCAGATAGCTGCCACAAAACCAAGTAAATTGAATGTGCTCAAATTAAATTGAGTGCACTATGAAAGCAGAAGGAAAAAAAATCATATCATGATGAAATCAAATCAGGATTATATCTATAAAGCTATTCAATCACTCGTTAATCCCCAAATGATTGGGCTGTGCAAAAAAAAGACAAAGCTGCACACACATTCACGCAGATGGATTAAGTGACATCAATCAATAAATCCTGATCATGGAGCAATATCAAAACATCCCAACAGTAACAGATCCAGACTATTTCTCAAACACCATGCTAAACACAATAAATCGGCCCAGAGGAAGGACACTATTATGAGTGATGGCACAGAGAAAGGCACATCTACTGTGGCAAAATTACCACACAATTTTAAATGGCGCTTTCTGTTCGGCAATACATCTTTGCTTATAATGCTGCAGTGCAGGGGCCACAGTCAGTTATTGGATTATATGGCTATCACATCAATCACCTCATGCTGTGACTGGTCCCCACTTACTAAAGCATTTATCTGATCATCCTCTCATAAATGGCCTGATGAATTGCACCGTCCTCTGACTTTGGTCCAATCATAATTTCATCTGTCTCCAATGGAGACTGTTTCTTGTCCCTTTCCGTCTCTATCTCTCTAAATCACTCTCGGGAGGGGGCCATGCACAAACAGCAAAACTTAGCTTGACTAGCAGAGACACAATTATTCAGACAAAATTATCAGTGTGCATTGTAGCCAATGTATGACTGAAATTATATTATTCAAAGCAGCAACATAAAAGAAAAAGTCCACAGCCCCATGAGTTTGTCTGTGAGGCTGTTCTTAGACATAAATGTGCTCTGAGCTACTATATCATCACATATAATAATGTTCATTTTCCCACCGCTAACATGCTCATGTTTATCTGTAATAATGTTTATCATGTAAACCTCTAGAAATCATGTGCATATCACCAATTATTTAAGCACCCTAGGGTCTAGTTGGGATCAGAGTAAGTTACAGATTTCTAATGCAATCACTGCAGTCTGGTTTTGTTCATTTATTTAGTCTCCACACCAGTGGGGGGAGGGGGGGGGCACACAAAGAAGGAAACTAAATGTAGCAGTAACCAAATCTTAGAGGACAACAACAAGCTTAGGATTTACAAGCTGATTATACCAGCTGGTTATAAATAAAAGGTGCATGGAAACAAATGCAATAAAATTGAAAGTAGTATATTTTTTTTAACACAAACAATGATCTTTTAGGAAAAACACAGTGTGGACACTGTGAAATGCGATTGCAAATTTTTCCGATTTCACATTAAATCTGCTACTCTCACTATATGTTCAATATAGTGAGAGTAGCACTATTCAATACAGCACTATTCAATACAGTATATTACACGCATACTGTATGTGAACATCCACATACCGTACACACAAGCGCAGGTGCACACATGCGAACATGTAGACCCAGTATACATATTTGGAACAGCAAAGCCCACAATGGAAGCCATCTGTGAATTTCTAAAAGCATTTGGCCAGGTTCTTGGTATCAGTCTGCTGGTGCATGGGGTCTGGCCCAAATCAGATGCTTTTTTCCCAGCATGCCTTCTGTATAGAACACACATCAATGACCTCACGGCTGGAGACTGGAGCGCAGGTCAGTCAGTCACGACTGCGGGCTCCTCTACAGGGAAGGGAAAATGACACCACAGACACAGACACAAATACAAAGTACACAGACAACCACTTTTCTATCACTGCTCTGTCTTCTGTAAAAAAACTTTAGTTTGCTCCCTGGCCATCTTTCTTGTCTGTTTTAGTGTCTAGTTTTTCTCTTTGATGTCCAATACATTGCACTCTTCAACCTCATCTAGCAAACTTTTTCCCTGCCCAACACTCCCTTCTTCACTTCAGCGTTCTCGCTGCATCCCCTCTGTTTCTGTCTTAGTGATACCACAGGGAAGTGTGGTCAAACTCACTGATGATTAACAGCAAGAACTGAAGAAAAAACAAAGACATTTGATATTAACAAGTCTTCAAGAAAGATGTGAGCTCTACTCCAGCTCTGTGAAACTGCTGTGGGGAAGAAACAGGAAACAAAGAAGTGAAAGTTGAAATGTGAGATTCACAGTCCAACCTATGCTAATTATAGCAGCTCAGGCCTCATCTGCATTTGTTTAAAAGTCACAGCTCCCCTACGGTACAGCTCAAGCACAAGCAACACAGAAGCGTTGTCTCCATGCTTTTGGAGCTGTGTGATGTGTTTTGGCAGCCTCTGCCTCTAAATTTTCCTCCCTCTTGACAATTTTGTTTCTAGCTCATACATACATGCATGTGCAAGTAAATAGATGCAGAAGGGACAGGGGAGTGTCTGGTCACGGTGTGCCTGGCCAAGGGAACTATTGGAAAGCTGTTGCTCCACTTACAGCCACCTGCTGCAAGCCTGGTCCACCTGGCCTGGGGACATTCATTATGGTCCAAAGCACTTGACCACGACATCCATCACTGCAGCCTGATCTATATCCACCCATTAGACTCCCGCTATCATCACGATCCAACACTGATTAGGCACGTTGGTAATGTGAGTGGATTGGAACCTGGACTGCATAGATAAATCCCCCAGGATGACACTGGTGTTTTAGTCATTTAGGCGAGTCACTCAGAATGCAGTACTGGGTACAGGCTGTGCTGTGTAATCTGTAAATAAGGAATAGTGAAATATCTTTATGAAGCTTTTGAAGTTTGCAGTGAAAGATCTTTATATATAGATATGTATCTCATGTATGCGAAAAAGGTTTTGAAGCAAAGAAAGATATTGGGCGGACACACAAATAAGGTACTGTGCAGAATTACTTTGTGCTTGTTGTCATATTTCCAATGTTATTATTCACAGACTAATGTTGTTAGTGTTATTATGTTGCCAATTAACAATATTACGAGATTTCATTATGGTGTGCCTTGGAGAAAAACTAGAGAACCAATTCAGACATATTAAGACAAAGGATACACTAGGAGAAATTTTATACCGGCACGTTTATAAGATGGCATATATAACAGTCAAAATCTGAAGGAAGTGTTAACTTCTGCACTATATAAAAGAACATGTCTCATTTCCACTTTCTCAAGGACCTGTACAGTATAATAACTTATCTATAAAACTTATCTATATATTTCAATATAAAATAACTGTTCACTAGCAGCAGTATTAGTAGTCTAATTGTTTTCATTGGTCAGGTGATGGTAGCAGTCAAGCCATTCTCTCTCTCTCTCTTTTTTTTTGTGCAGTACAGCAGTGAGTAACTAAATGAAGTTACATCTGTCTTGCTGGGACCTAGGAAATTAAATGTCTGCTTGTAACAAACTACCATTAAATCTGATGGAAGTAAAGTTACTAGACATCAGATATTGCCTTCCCCTGCTGTGAATTACCTGCAGAGTCCTTTAAGAATGACACATTTAATTGACATTCAACCGGAGAAGCAAAGGAAAAAAAATTCTATATTAACTTTATTGAAGTACAAGCTTCCCTTAGTGTTTTTTCACTTCTTACCGAGAATACTCTCTGAAATGTGACAACCCTCTGTGAAATGGGATTAAGTTGCGCACCAGTTGTTCCCATGTACGCATTTGTCTTTTTGTGTTTCAAAGAAGCTTTATCCATATGCTTCATCCCTCTCCTCCCTCCACCCCTGCTTTTGTACTGTTAATAATGAACAGCAGATCATTTTCTCTTTCACCTCACAAACATGCTGGGAAGATGAGATTCCCCTGCTGTGTGTCTACACATGCCCAAGGTTATTGAGCACTGAACACAAACTCTGAAAAATTAATTGTAATATAGCTGGGTTTGAGTGGATGTTGTGCCTGTGCACTGCGGCAATGCAAGTTCAAAGTGTGTGTGTGTGTGTGTGTGTGTGTGAAGAAGAGGAGAAAGAGTGTACGCAGACTTCTCATGGACTGTAGGGCAACGCATTGCACAAGCTGGTAGGAATTTTTCCACTTCTAAACATAATGAAGTAAAAAATAATGTTTCCACAACATCAACTTTACATTGTAGGCGGAGGGAGAAGAGAAACAAAAGGCAAAGCGGAGGAGATGGGGTGAGAACGAGAGTTGATATGCAATCTGTTACAAAGAGAAACACAGAAAGGAAAGCGATAACAGAACTAACCGATTAAGACTGGAGATTCCATCTAAGATTACATATGCAATTGTTTTGTGTGTCGCTGCAAAATTACATTTCTTGCCATTTATCTTTACAAATGACATCTAAACAGAAGTGATTTATGATACAAAATTAACAACTGTGGTTGTTACACTCTAGGATAAGAAAGAAGACTAAATTAGATTTTTGGTCTCAAAATAAGGACTTTCGGAGTGTAGATTCTCAATTAAGCATCAGTTGATTTATCTGATGCTATAACTCCATAAGCATAGCCTGTAAATACAAATTACTTTTGAGCTCCTTACACTCACTTCCAGCCCCAGGTACATATACTGGCATCCCTTTCTCAGGATAGTCCTCCCCCACATCTGGACAGTGAGGTTATGTACTAAAATGGTTCCTTTGTGGTGCATATGGCAAGATCTGTTACCCTCGTTACACTGATAGCTTTGATGATTCCTTCATAAGAGCTTCTAAATCTGTTCTGCATATCAGCTGAAAACTGAATGAACCCATAAGCTCTCTGTTTTGAGTAGGTCATTGATGTGGTGTTAATTCAATGCTAATAAGATTAAAACATAATGCAGACTGTCTCCTGTGAAATGAGGTTGGTGAAAATCCTTTGAGGAGACTTCTTATTCAGCGGCATTGGACCATGGCCTCACTCCTTACAGAGCAAAGAGGTAGAAGATGGCTTACTCACAAGAGGGGTTTGAAATTGAATTAAAATTGCCACCAGTCAACCTTTGAAGGAAAAAAGGCTTACTCAAATCTATTAATGGTGTTAGTCCATGACTTGACTTTTATGCTCTTCCTAGTGCTTGGCGCTGTCAGATGGCACATGGCAGGAATAATCCCTCAGCATGGGTAATCCCCAAGAGACATCTGGATAAAAAAAACTTGATTCCTGGTTTTGTGAAGGTCATGTCCTAAGACCATGTACTGACACTAGAATGAAATGACTGAAATAGTATAATAATACTATGATATCAGTATCATCGCGATATCATGAATGTATTTATTTTAAAAAAATAAATACTGCAAATTAAGTGTGATAAAAAATCCAGGATGATCTTCCTCAGTGAAGCCTGTCAAAGTGGAGAGGAAAGTGACAACCTACACAGACACACAAACATACACACACTGACACAGACATACAAAATGCTAAAGCAGAGGGAACAGTTCCAGAGACAAGCATTAATCCCCACAGATTTAGTGAAGCAGAACAATTGCTTTGTCACCCTGGATAATCAGCATAGAACACAGTTTATGAATTACAGTACACTCATACAAATACAAAGACGGAGAGAGAGCGAGAGAGAGATAGTGAGAAAGAGAGAGAGAGCGGGTGGTGTTTGTGTGCCTGTGACATTGCATGTGTGCCAGCACTAAACAGAGAGTAGAAAAAATATAGAACAATGACGTCTACCTGTTCAAAAGCTGTGGCTGCGAATCTGGGAAGATTAATCAGAGTCATGCAGACAACAGTTATCACTTTCTCTACAGGGAAATGAGAGGCGATTTATTTCTATATCTTGGCCTACATATATGGAGAAGACGCATTCACTTCAGCCCCCCATTATCCATTCAGTAATGAGCATGTCTGCTCAGTGGACACAATACTGTCTAATCCATAACTGTTTACATTCTGTTGTTTGCTCACAGACTACAAAATTTAGGGTGGCTCCAATAAATCAACCACAACAAAACACTACTAAGTGATGCCATAATCATATTTTTAAATCAGCCTTTATTTAGACAATATAGTAAAATCAAACCAAAAATGAGCCCTAAAGTACATGTACTTTAGGGCTCATTATTTTCAGGTTAACTAAATATTGTTATTTGCTGTTTAGCCTAAAACACTATTATTTTTTATTTTTTTATGTTATTTTTGCAAGTTTTTTTTCATAAATCAGTGTTAGTTTCAATATAAAAAAGACTGTATGGACCATATGGAAGAAGGCTTCATCTTCTTCACCACAAATTTCATAGCAATCCATCTCAATCCAAGAGTTTGGAAGAACTGCCCAACAGACAGTACTATCAGAAGTTATGTTGCTAATATGGCTGCAAATGTGTGCTTTAATATGAATAAGTCCATCCCCTGCGCTTAAAAACCCCACGTCTAAATGTTGCAGGAATTTGGTCTAAATTTTTGGAGGTTCGATGTAACGATGAGTCTTTGGATCCACTCCTCAATGAGCAGCACCCATCAACCGTCCAGGATGCTACTAAATACCCTGGAAACTGATAATCACTAACTAATTTTCAGGCCCCTCACCGAGAGCTTGCTGGTAATTGAATTGGAGGAGTGGGCACAAGTGTAGTGGGGCTTGGAAGGGAGATAGCTGAGGCAATCAGCTGTGACAGACAGTGAAAGAGAGACGGGGAGGGAGGGATGAAAGGGGGGAGAGAGAGAGTTTTCTAAAAGGAAATGTTCGCACGTCTGACGTAGTGTTTTTGCTTCAACACCTTGAGCATCGCTCCAATCACTTAGCCCAGTTAGTTGAGATGAAGTTAGCCAGGACGCAGTGTCCTATGACAGGAGCACTTGCATGCATGGCACGTCAGTGATGAAAAAGGGTGTGGCAAAACAAAGCACACACTCAAAAAAGTGCACTAAAAGACCCTGTCAATTACCCTTCACAGTCACTTTGGCCACAGCAAACACCACTGTTAGATGACAGGCGGCCAGGTAAATGCATGTTACAAAAGCTTGAAAGGATTGCTCAATATCTCTTTTCAAAATAATGGGCAACCATCCAGATCTCTGCATGAGAAAAGGGTAAAAAACATCCCAACAACAAAACAGGGGAGTAGGCGTGAGCAACTAGTAGAAGTGAAAAGAGTAATTTCAGTGGCAGGTTTTGGACGGCGGACTGGTGTGCAGTATTGACTTGTGTGACCTCAAACATAAAAACACAAGCAGCAGGTACCAACTCTACTAGCTCGTGCTTTCATATGTTAATCTGGTCAAACGGATTCCTCATATAGAGGTTATTCAAAACAAGGTTATTCATTTGGAGCAATTTTCAACTGCTGGAACTTGTTTGTAAGCCACCTACACTATTTCTCTAATTCGTTATTCTCCAGGATTCAAGAAAGGAGAAGAAATTAGTACGTTTTCTCGTAGTTAGCAAACCAAAATTTACTGAGGTGAGATAAAATTAGTGGTGTACTGGCATAAACAAAGCACAATAGTAAATTACTGAATGGAAAGAAGAATGAAACGGACAATGTGCGTTTATATTTTATAACCTCATCTGCTAAACGCTCCTCTAGTTGCAGTGTCACCCTTTCCATTTCTTCCCCATTTTCACTGTTTTCTTCTCCTTCTCTTCTCCTTTCTCTTCCATCCCGCCTCCCAACGTCAATCCCAATCGGCTTGTTTGACTCCGTATTGTTGAGATTTAGAAACTGTGGGAGGAATTCTGGGTCTATGCAGAGATGGCAGCATTGGCAAAACGCTGTCGCAAAGGTAAGAGAGCATAGTCCCTAAAACCGACAATAAAAACATTTTAGTCTACATCTATTAAATAATTGTATAGAGAAAAGAATGACATGTAAACATTAGGATGAAAAGTCAGCAAGCACATGGAACATGACGTTGACCATGATTTTCAAAGATATCAGAGAATAACAGAGAGGAGTTGAGGCTACAGGATACAGAGGGGAGACTGCAAAAGAATGGAGGAGGTTCTAGAAAAAAGCAAAAGCTACAAGAGCAACTCCAGTAGAAACTAACAGATCAGGAGGCCACTCAAGGAGAGAGAATGTGAGGATTTACAGGGTACCAGAAGGGACTGAAGGGGGATACACATCAGTGATCCCTTTAGTGGAGATGATGCCCAGAGAAATCCTCAACATCTCCAGAGAAAAAGATCTGCAGATAGAGAAGTTACATCACACATCTCAAGTAGCTCAGCCTCATTTCTCAGCTACACAAAGAATTAAGAAGTGCTTAAACTGGCTTGGCAAAGGAAAGACTGGCCAAGACCGGGAGTCTTGAAGGAAAACAATGTTATATTCCAGATGTTCTATCCAGTCTGACTGCAAGTCACAAGAAGCTACACAAGGGTGGAAGAAGCAACCTCATCCCTGGGGGAACAGGGTTTACCTGTAAAAGTCACATCACAACCACAGTTGCTACTGGACTGCATTCCGCGAGCCTCATGGCCTCTTGTTGTGGCTTCTGCAGCCATCTGCACTTCACAGGAATTCTTATGAGATAGTGGACGAAGATAAAACCCTTATGACTTTGGTGACTTTTAATTTAGTGCCATCATTAGGCCAAAATTTCCATTGTCATATACTTTGGTTAATGAACAAATATGACATTCCCATCAATCTCAGGTGTAATAACGAAGAAAGAAAATGTCAAGTCAAAGCCCTGTCATTTTTACTTTGCTACTTACAAGAAACATAAAGCCGTGGCCAGTTCCCTGTAGATGCGGATGCCAAGTAAGATAACTCCATAAACATATTGCAGAATATCAATGAAAAAAGAAAAGCCTAGAATAACAACAAAAAACTTGGGTCTGCTGTATATGAATCATATTCCATGTTTGAATGAATGCACATAGGAGACTGAAGTCCCCCCACCCAAAGAGAAAGAAAAAATGATGAAGGATGACTAATCTGGGAAAAATATGCAGCACTATGTATGGTGTAAAAAGGGCACTGCATACCAAGGACGTGAGGACATGAACAGGGGAGTAAAGAAGAGGGACAATGGTGATTTGGGGCTGTTTTGCTGCCTCTGGACCCGGAATGCTCACCGAAATCAAAGGGATATTGAATTCCCGAGTTTATAATGGTATCTTACAGGATAATGTCACAGTCGCTGCCCACCAGCTGAAGCTCAGCAGGAGTCTGGTGATGCAGCAGGACAATGACCCTAAACATCAAAGAAAAACTACTACACAGCAGCAGGTTTACTTTGATGTTTAGGGTTTTAAATCTGCCTTCTGGAATGGCCCAGACCTTAAACGAAAAGAGATGCTGTGGAACAGCCTCAAGAGAGCCAATCTCACCAGAGGAATGATCCAAAAAGTGTGCAGCTGGTACACTGCAAGTTTACACATCCTTACTGTGTACAAGTTCAAAGTATAGAACAATAGTTAAATAAAGTTATTTGGTTCAGGGAGTGGATGCAGATGAATTGTGTCATCTTGAAATTTGACTGTATTTAAACTCTTTTTGTCAATGCAAACAGCTGACATACTTGTTGTTGTCATGCCAAATGAGCTCGATCTCTAGAGTAGATACAGGAAAACAACTGTCATACATGTTGTTTAGCCATTAAAAGCTGTGCTCTCAGTTATTTACTGAGATGCAGGTGCTACATTTACCTTCACTAGTCCTGTATGAGCAGAAATATCAACATTTTGTGAATTCTGTGTAGCCAGAAACTACAGGCCTGGAAAATTACTTCAGTGATTTTTCTGCTTTTATAATAACCTCAATACACTCACAATTCAGCAGCCACCGATGTAAAACTAAATAAATCATAATTATTCTAGCAAGATACACTGAGATAGAGAAGAGAACATACTAAATATATGCCTTCAGAGTGGGACACAAACACATCGTAAACATTACTCCACAGTAGGCGTGCGCACAAACATGAGTACACACTCCCTGAGGATACACATCGGTTCAGAAGCAAACAAGAAATAGAAAGTACAGAAGGTTAGATGTTGTGAATGAGGGAGAAGTCAAAGAGAAAAGCAAGGAGAAGCCCTGTGAGCCTGCAATGATCAGTGGAGCCTACCAGAAAACAGGAACAGTGCTGAAGCTATTCTTGCATCCATTCTTCTAGTGGAGAAAAAACATCTTACTGTAGCTCTACTTTATCAGACTTGCTTCAAAACACATTAGGTATAAGTCTGAGCTGTGTTTTAAGCCTAATGTTTATTATAGGAGTTATATTATAAACTTTAACACTTGAATATTTCTTAATCTAAACCATTCCATTGTAGCTCTTGCTGTATTGTAAAGTATTTATTGTAATATTGAGATATATGAAACCTTTTTTTCCACTTCTTTTAGTCTGTTACATTTAAAGCTGTGAGATTTTTTTTTCTTTTTTCCTAAGTTACTGTCTTATTGTTTTTATTACTGGGTTTTTGCTTAAAAATAAACACATTCTTTTTTATTATTATCCATAATACAGTTATTTTACTTTCTTAGTAATCATAATCATATTTCAAATCACTAGCATTCATCTCAAAGTGGGGCTAAAGCAGAGAGGAACTAGAGGAAGTCATTTGTACTATTAAATAAAGTCTTGTGTAAATACTGGCCTATTAGTGATCCTGTCAACAGGAGACAATAAATGTCTTCAGGAAATTTCACTAGACGGTCAAGATGTCAGTATACAGCAAAAACCAGACAGAGTGACTGATCTTGCCAGCCCCAGAGACACACACACACAGACGGGTGAAAATAGACTGGCATTTCTACTTGTGACCTTTTTTGTGCTGCTTTTTCCTTAGCATCAGTGAAAACGACTCAGGGGTTGGGGATTGGGTAAGAGGCAGTAGGAAAAGAGAACATTGTCTCTCTAGGCCTCTATACTGTGAAAGGCAGACAGCAGGAAAGCTACCGCTCGGAGCTAAAAGTTGAGTTGCATTTTTACTAATAAATGCTGTTGTGCATCTCTGTGTACACCTCTATTTTAATAAATTATGTCAATGTCAGTGAGTTCAGCATTTTGGTGACTGTAGATACTGCAATACAAGACTTTTAATGCACTCCTGTTGGTTTTAGTCTACAATCAGCAACAATGGGCCTCATTCAATAACCGCTGTTAGTTACAGTTTTCATCTTAAAACCCGCTTAGGCAGAATTTATGAACATTTGACATTTACCACTGTTTTTTAATTTGGGATATGCTTTTACGTAAGATCAGAAACTACACAGTAAAAAAAACAAAAACACACATTTGCTCTATTAGTTTTCTCAGTTCAGTTCTATATTATTACATGAGTGATATTATTGCAAATAAGCAGAATGTTAAGTGCTTTTATTACACATTTCGTACACGTTGGACAGATAGAAATGCTATAGAGCCAGTAATTCACATCCCAAAGCACTGACAAAAGAAACGGTTGAAACAGACTGGGAACAACGTGACATTGGACAAATTACCTCTTTAAGTGCTCTCAGGAGTCATAGTTTAGGGCTGTGACATCACATCTATGGGCAATACTTTAACCATACTCTCATCATACTTAGTACTAATTAGTGGATAATTATTTTTACAAGCTGTTGCTTCCAAAATAAATGTTCTAAATATCAGAGCTTAGTGAAACAGATGTAAAATAGGGTGAAAACACAAGCATATTTTAAAGAAACACATGCAAATACTGTATGGCCCCACACACATTCATCTATGTGCATGAGAAAACACAAGAGCATACGACTCCTGCACCACAGCTGAAAACAGTGGCCGTCTGAGAGATAGAGGGCAGTGGATTGATCTTGAAGGAGCAGTGATCAAAAGAAGCTGGTCTTTAACAAGGATGTTAATCACGCTAAGGTACGGCAATGCTAATGACTGCGACACATTCCAGCTCTCATCAATACTTTACCGCTTGGTAAACAAGTTTGCATGGATGGCGAGATGCAAGGATGATAGCTGACATATTTGCGTTTATGGTCTTTTGAAGTAAAAAAAAACAACAATCCATTATCCATACCACTAATCCTGTTAAAGGACTCAGGAGGGCTGGGGCTGATCCCAGTCGACACTGGGTGAGAGACAGGGTAGACCCTGGACAGGGCTGTACTCAGACCTGACATACACACAAAACTCTTCACACTCACATTCACACCTACAGGCAGTTTAGAGTCACCTGTTACCCTAATTGGATTTTATTTGGTCCGTGTGAGGAAACCGCAGCAACCAGACGAAACCCACAAACATTCAAACTCCACACAGAAAAACCACAGCCAGTCATACAGTTCAAACCATTCTAGTTGTGAAGCTAAACAGTCATTACTTTGCCCAAGTCTTAAACACGGAGTGGTAATAATGTTCTGAAGAAGACTAGCACCATGCATTAGACTTTATTCACAGGCAGGAAAGACAAGATTTAGGCCCTTGCACTTTACACAATGTATCTTAACACTGTCACATAATAAAAAAGTTGAGAAGTTTAATTTCTACACCTATTCATAAGATGTTGAGTTGAGACCTAAAAATGAACAAGATCGTCACGGTGCTTAGTACAACACAGATCAAAACAATTTGGTTACTCAGCTTTTTCTTTAAAAGCTGCTAAACCATGGAATATGTTAGCAAGTAACATCAGACAAAGCTTCACCTTGGAATTTTGTTTATTTAAATATTCACTTTCAAATTGAACAGATGGCACATCGTTTCAGGTAATTAATGTAGCACTAATATTTCAAACTGAAATCACATTTTTTTCTGCGAACAACTACCGTATTTTCCGGACCATAAGCCGCTACTTTTTTCCGACGTTTTGAACCATGCGGCTTTTACAGAGATGCGGCTTTTCTATGAATTTTTCTGCAGCCCTCAGATGGGCGCTGTAGATGGAAGTCAGTGCAAACAAAAAAGCGCCAGTTTTTATTCTTAGCGCATGCAACCTAAGACGCACAACAGCAAAATACGAATATTTTTTTACACCCTCACCCCCTCATAATGGAAAACACGCGAAGAAATTCCTATGATGCAGCTTTTAATTTGAAGCCATCGATCTGGCTATCCGTGAAGGAAATCGAGTGTGACAGTGGTTTCAATGCTCAGGAGGAAGATGAATAGCGATTTGTGGTTTCAGTGCACGGGAGAATGAAGCGACTTTAATAGTTGCGCAGTTGCGCGTGTATGAATAAAGACTTATGGTACAAAATCTTTTGTTGAGCGCAGTAACTCCTGCGTAATTATGAAGAATAAGAGACGTCTTCTCCTTTGGCTATGGAACAAGCCGTTTATTTATAACCAGGACGTTTCTGTCGGCTCTGTACATTCGACATGTGTTATACCAGCCACACATACACGTAAACGCACTCTTTACCGTAATACCGGTAAAACAGCGCACAGAACATCCTCATGCCTACTGTGAACAATGAGTAGGAGCGCATACAACAGATATTATTTCTCAGCCTGGATGGATATTGGCGGCTTATAGTCCGATGCGGTTTATATGTGACAAAATATATATTTCTTTTAAATTTTAGCGGGTGCGGCCTAAATTTAGGTGCGCTCTATAGTCCAGAATTTACGGTAATTGTATATCTATGTTTTTTCATCCATCCATTATCTCTACCGGCTTATCCTGATTAGGGTGTTGGGAGGGAGGGGGGTGGGCTCTAGAGCCTACTCCAGCTTGCTTAGGGCGGAAGGCAGGGTGGACCCTGGAAAGGTCTCTAGTCACAGCTGACACAGACACAGGTCCGACAGAGAGAGACACACACAGACAGCCAGGCATTCACACTCACATTCACACCTATGGATAATTTAGAACCATCAATTAAGACTAGCAAACTCCACATAGAAATGCCATGGTTGGCCAGAGACGCAAACACTTTTTTTTTTAGTCTGAGTCTGTAGTTTCATTATAAAATGATTAAAAATTCAATGAGGTTATGTATAATTGTGTGTATAAAAGTGTGACTGTATTTCTTCTTGTGAAGTTTGGCTTTCTCATGCTCATGCTTTCACAGGGACTACAGATGAATTGTACCTTTGTAGTTAATTCTGGGGTTGGTCTATGACTGTCTATTGTCCTTGACAAATAAAAACTACTAAATAAAAGGAATAAATAAATGTCAAATAAATGAAAATTATTTTATGACTACTACAAAACAGTATCACCTATCGCCTTTTTAGAAAACAACAAGCTTTAAAAGGACGACAACACTACTATATCAATATTACTGGGTACAGTGATGATATTCCATGATAATACAACCAATGACATTTAAACAAACGTATATTTTTTCGCAGCACATAAATAAATAAATTAATTAAGAGCAAACTTTTAGAAAACACATTCATACTTTAGTTCGATAGTTTCACTAGTGGTGTGAGCTCTCCGTGGCACCAATTACCTATATTTGTGCACAATTTGGAGATTGCAGCCTAAATGCCGTCTGAACTGTTTAATAGCAGCTAAAATAACTTTGATTCCTCCATCGGTAAGCACGAACCCTTTAAACTGCTCCTCCGCCAGCTGCATACAACAGGCCAGTGCTGATAGGCAGCATCTCTACAGCACTGTGATAATCTTTCTAGCAAACTGAAGAAAGAGGTGTTCGGGGTATGCTCCAGAGATTCAAATCACCAGTGGGAACCTGTATGGCAGACTTTCAATGTCCTTCATTATGAGATAAAATTCTACTTGAAATTCTATTTAAGAAGTGAATATTCATAGTTAAGTTAAAAAAAAAAAAAAAAAAAAACAATTTATTCCTCTTAGTTAGATAAAGCTTGGACATTTATCTTCATGCAGGAAATGAGTTTCTCAAGTGGTTCAGTCGGTAAAAATGTTTGATAAGATATAGGTAGAGGAGTATCTCACGTCTAAGCAGCTGAATTAGCATTTTAATGAGCATTTAGTCACTACTGAGAAACTGTTGTCATCCCAAACATGACACACTTGACTGAGTGTTGCTCACAATTAAAGGCAAAATATCTAATATGCAGGGAACATTTTTTTTCTTTCCAAAAAGGTTAGTGTCTTGATATGATAACACTTTGAATCTGATCCAACTGAAATGTAGTGCAAAACATTCTGATATAAAACATCATAGCACGGAGCTAAATGTAAATTCTCTAAACAGATCATGATGAATAAACCAGAAAAGATGGAATCTTCTTCTTAAACATTATTAAAAACTTTACTGCAGCACTGGGATCACATTAGTGCACTTAACTGATTTAAGCTTGAGTCTTTTCCCAATGCAAAAACAAAAAAATGTGTAAACTGCATGAAGTCTAGATGGAGCAGTTATGAAACGCTATGGTCTAACAGTTGGTGTTCTGTGGACACTTTGTCAGCCTTTTTCCTCAGCCAAACGAGAGTTAACAATACAGGTTCAACCATGACAAATGCTCAGTTATTATCATTCAAAGGTCAAAATCAATTTGTTTAACAACCCAGGGAACAAAATCCCTCACAGGTCCTATTGCCTAAATGTCTCTGATTTAGCTAAAGCCTCGGCACTCTATGTCTGCCTGCCTCCCTGTCCCTCATTTGCAGGATTTGAGCTAAGCTTTTTAGCCCTGCTAGAGAGTGAGTGCAGTGCTCCAAGGATGGCACTGGTGTTTGGTGGCTTAAACCTTTTTTTGTCTGGCCAGTCATAGGGAGCAGCACTGCTCTGAGGTCTGCTTCTGAGCATTGTAGACTCTTGTCTTGTTTGCAATAATCCCAGTTAAAACCAACATATCTTTTGTCATGTAATTTTGTGGAAACAGTTTTTGAAATAACTAAAAAGTCAGATGTTTTCCCTCACACTTCCCTCAGCCCAGCTCGGACTTCCCCTTCTCCTCTGACATATTATTATCATTAAACGACAGAAGAAAAGAGTTGCACTACAAAAACCTATTCACCTGATATTTCATTGCCCACTGATTAAGGGGGATTTGAATTCTGCTGGAGAGCGGATTATCACCAAACTGCCAAAAAAAAGGCAAGATGATAAGGCAAAGATAGGATACTAATAACTACATCTATGCATGTAAAAACACAGCTTCGCATGCCAAAACCTGCATAAAAATAAATAAAGAAAACAGTATTTCTCGGAGTGCAACAAAAACACCACTGCCAACCTCAGAAGGTAACAAGGATTTAAACATGAGGGTGCAGATGATATAAGTATCTCTGCATGTAGAACAAAGTGGAACATACTCTCAACAGCACAAAACTAAGCCAGCAGGCCCCTTGACACGAAGAGTAAAAGTCAAGAAAAACTATACATACAAGAAAAGTCAGGAGACTCTTTACAGAATCTCAGTAACGGTTTGGGCAGCAGAATTTAAGTGCTAAACCTTAAAAATATGTTTAAATATCTACAAACATGCATACACCTTCAAGGTGTTTATAGTTGGTGAGTGTGTGTGCATGATTGTGAGTGTTTATGACAAACTGAGAGCAGAGACCAGAAGATTAGTCAGCAGATGCAGTGGGCCACATCATTAGTCACTCTGACACCCACTTCTGTCCCTAGATTTACTGATGAGGCCAAGTTCAACAACTACCCCCCTCTTTTTTTCTCTCTCTCTGTCACACACACACACACCTCTTCTACAATCCTACTGTAAATGGATCGCAGGTTTTGTTTAGTGTCTTGAGTCTCACTTCAGTATGAAGAGATGGTACTGTGTGAGAGTATGAGCAGGCAACACAGAGAGCAACACAAGCTGCTGCGTGCTCACAGACTGAGCAGACAGCAGAGCAGAGAATGCCATACTGTTTTCCACAATATTCATCTGTCCACAGACCAAAAAATTGATCCAGAATCAGACGTCTACTAAACACCCGATCTTCTGGGCAGGTTGCGAATGGCAGGACATGATGACAGGGTGCCAAGTGTGTCACAGCAATGAGCTCACAGCCATTTATGGCCTCCATGAGTCTGACATTTAGCAGGATGCTGCAATTTGTCAGCCTCTCAGTCTGAGTCAGAGATCCACAACGGGGGACGCTCATAAAACACATTACCATTAGGTCTAATAGTGCCACATAAGAGAACTCAGTGCTTGTGTGTGTGTGTGTGTGTGTGTGTTTGTGTATATACAGTGTAAAATTAATGATGTACGTGTGGTTCCCCTCAGTACAATAAAATGACTGATTGGGCTCTTGTCATCACATGACATAATACTGAGAAAAAGCAGATAGGGAGACAATAAATGAATAAATCAAAATACATTGAAAGCTTATCTCATAAAACGCAATCAAATGACGCCATTGCATCACTTTGAAACAATAACAGCAGCCCTGGGATGCAGGTTAATTAGGCATTCAGTGAATAATGAAAATGTGTATTCCTTTTTAAATTGTGTAATAATAACATTAATTATCTCTGCCAAACAAATGCAAGCTCTCACTTCCTAAAATGGAGAGCATGTTGATATTCTGCATCAGAGCCTTTGTACCAAGAGCCGCTTCATTTTCAAGGCTAGCAACTAGTGTAACTCATAAAAAATGAGTGAAGGAGGAGGGGAGGGGGGCTCTCAAACTGCAAAGTCAGTGTTGCAGTCCTGTAATTTCTCCGTTTCCAATACTGTGTTTTACTAAAATGCTGTCAACGTTCCCCTTTTCTCTACTTCTACAATCCACTGTGCCTCTGTCTCTTTGTCCCTCTTATCAGTGATATATAAAGGGCAGGCAATGGCACAGCCATTACTGAGAGAGAACATCTTGATGGCTGCTCTTCTCCCGAAAGAAAACCATCAGTTGTGAATCACAGTGGACACAGTCTACTGAGAACTGACAGTTGATGTCTCAGCATTATGTGTAAAGTTGACAAAGAAAGGGAAGCACTGACTTCTGCCGCTCTTCCAAGTCAAATCATATATTTACTCACACATAACAGACCCAGCTACAAACACACATGTACACACTCACAAACATGCACTTGCACACACAGAGAACTTGCGACCGCATAAATGAGGTGTCCGCTCTGCTCTTACCCAAGCGTTGTCATAGTAACGATGGTGTACCAGAAGGAGGCTGGGATGCTGGTGAATTTGCTGGAGCTTGAACCCTTCTCGGCGTAGAACATGACGGTGGCAAAGATAATTATGGCCATAGTGAGGGAGAAGAGCAGGAAGCCTAGCTCAGAGGCACAGCTCTTCAGGGTGTAGCCCAGGATGCGCAGGCCCTGCGAGTGACGGGAGAACTTAAAGATACGGAACACGCGGAAAACACGGAGTGTCACAAAAGCGCCACTCACGTCCTCATTGTCAGTCATCACCAGGCCTATGTAGTAGGGTAAAATGGCCACTACGTCAATGATGCTCATGACAGACCTCATAAAGCGGTACCGGCTGGGTGCAGCAAACAAACGCATCAGGTACTCCACGGTGAAGATCATGACGCAGGCCGTGTCCATGCAGAAAAAGGCCACTGTGTAGCGCTCGCCACACGGCACTTCCTTCTGGTTGGGCACCGAGCCGCAGGGCACTGTCTCCACCACATTGGTGATGACGGAGACCGCAATGAAGAAGCCAGTAACGTAGTAGAAGACAAGGGCCATGGTGGAAGTGTGGGGATTCTCGAAAGCCCGCCACATGGTCTCCCTGAAGGTCATGTTGGGCAGCTTAGCATCCTTGTTGTCCTCCTGGTCGTCCATAAGACGCTCTGCATTCTCCCTCTTCCTGTCCTTGTACTCTTCATAACAGCAGTCACCGATGATCTCGGGGACGATGCCAAAGAAAGCCAGCTCCTCATCATAGGAAGAGATGCACTCGTAGCGTGGGTAGTGGAGCTTGCCTGTGCGGTAGAAGTTGAGGACGCTACGGAACACATCGGGGTCCCTGTCAAAGAAGTACTCTTTGGTTTCCTCGTTGTAGAAGAACTCCTTCTCCGAACTGCCCAGCAGAGTGTCTGGATAGCGGTCCAGTGTGTTCCTCCATGTCTGGAAGCGCCGTCCACTGACATTGAGAACGATCAGCTCATCCTGCTGCTTGTTCTTCTCAGTGGGGGCCACTGGCATGGGCAAATTGGCCACAGGCATCCAGCCGATCGCTGCTGCCCGGGCAAAGGGAAGCCACGCCGCTACTCCCGCCGCCATGCTGTGTCCGGCTTGGGGCGTAGGGGAGAACAAGTCCAGCACCTTCACAACCAGCTTGACTTCAGCTTATTCACCATCTGAAGGGAAGAGACGGAGGGAGATTGTAAGGATGGGAAGGACAGGAGTGCTATGCTGATCAAGGGGGAAGAGAGCGAAAGCAATCAAAAGAAAGTTTGAGGCAATATGAAATCGAAAAAAAAAAAAGTGATCCAGCAAGGAAAGGTAAGAACTACAACAATGAAGGCGAAAGCGACACAGCTCACACTCTCACAAGGAAGCTGAGACAGCAAAAAAGTATCTTTAATGGAAATGAAGTTTAAGATCACACTTTGCAGCGCACAATGTAACAGATATTTTTACTTGATATATTGAGCTTTAATGTGATTACAGGAACCTACTGCATTTTCCAATAAGCTTCATCTTCCCTATAATTACTGTGTTTCTCTGCTCCCCGCTATTAAGTTACAGTTAAGCCTTTTCGGAACCACAGTTCACTGCGTCTTACAGGAGGAAAACGAAGCAGCCGCATTACAAGAACATCACACAGGAACACCCCAAACCTGTTGAGTTTCAGCTAGAAAACTGCAGGTGCAAGGCTGTTTTACTCAGGATTAATAAACTTATGGTTAATGATAATGATTATTCATGACTGAGTTTGACCCGACTGAGAACTGGTTACAAACCGTCAACAGGAAACAGGCAGCAGACAAACAATTAGCCGAACAGGTTGAGGACAGACAAATAGTTAGTGACAGCAGCTCCATCGGCTCTTTCGTCGTAAAACTCACCGATTTAAAATCCTCCATCCAAAAAAGGAGGGAAAAAAAAAACAAAGATCTTCTTCCGGAACAGTTAAGTTACAAGTGGCAGGTTGGATTATTTCTAAAAGCGTGTCTGAAAATTAAACAAAATAGCAAGAAAGTTATTTAGCGAGGTGGAAAAATTCAGACTAGACAAACGCCGCTGCTTTGGCGAAAGCGCGAAAGTGCCGACGACGGACGTAGCACTCCCGTGTGCGTCCACTTTCCATTCTGCGTGTGGGAAAGAGTGAGAAGTGTCCGCCGCCGAAGACCGTTCACGGCGGCTGTTCGGGATGAGTGGTGGAGGACACGAGCTTCGGAGGAGGAGGAGGAGGAGGAGGAGGAGGTGGAGGAGGAGCAGCGCTCTCTCTCTCTCCCCGTCTCTGTCTCTGTCTCTCTGCCTCCCTCTGCGCAGGGCGGGTTGTGCGTTCTGCATTTACATCAAGCCTCGATCAGGACTCGAAAGGATGCGCAGAAACTGGGTTAGTGGCAGATTTCTTTTTTTTAAAACACACACACACACACACACACACACATATTAAAATTCATTGGCTCTCCTCTCCATCAGGGAAACACAACTAATCTACACAATCATTCACACAGTGTACACAGCTCTGTTCCTCTCTGCATTCAAGCAACTGCTGCTGGATGAATTATCCACAGGAAACATCCCGGGGGGCGGATGTTAATTACACCTGCAATGACAGGTTTTCTGTCCACTTGGGAGCAGCAGAAACAAGTTATGGGCACATTATATCATTCACTTTCCGGCCGCCAGGTGACCAGTATCACTCTCTTTCAGCTCAGTTTTTTCTCTCAAGGGACGTTTGGGGCTCTGCCTGTAAAATGGTTTTCATCAGCCATTGTAACAAGAACTGGGTTTCTAGAGCTATTTCCTTGTAAACATATACCTGCTGCAGTAGAAATGATGGGAGAGGAAAGCAAAACAGTTGTGGGCAAGGCAACTACACAAAAAGTGCAAAACTAATGCGCATAAATCAATTTTTAACTAAAAGAAACACGATCTGAAAAGACTCGAGAAGAATAACTGTAGATCTGATTCAGACTGCAGTGACCCTAAACAGATCCCAGTAGAAAGGAAACACTGGCATTAATTAACCAGCAGCTACCGTTAAAAAGAAAGGCATTTAATTTTGTGGTTCTTAAAAAGTAAAAAATACTGTAAAGCCATAGAGAGTAATTTAAAAAATTGTAATTTGTTATTAAGTTGCATAGACAAAAATAAATAATTTAAAGTTTAATTTTCACAACCTGTTTCTGCAATAAAACTTTCTGTGGCCAATTTGGAGAGTGCAGATCTACATTTTCAATCCACCATATGGATCCATAAGCAAATTTCTATATATGACTATTTAATAGCATAAAACCTCTGCATAGGCTATTGATTTTGAATAATAATTCGTCACAATATCAACACAGAGTGAAACATTCAGAGCCACACAGGTTATTGATATTTGTGACACATGGACCTGTAACCTACAGGCTGGGTCCAAAGTCGGGTCTAGGTTCCCCAAAGTCAGGCTGACCCATGAAAAACTGAACTAATGTCATCTGGACGCCAGAGACATACAGTAAAATATTACTTTTTTTTACAGAAATATTTTATAGTTTAAAGCAAACATATCAAAGGAGGCCATGAGCACCAGCAAAACTGACAATATTTACTGAACGAGGCAGAAAGCTGCAATAAAAATATCAAATTATATTTTGTTGTACTGTATGTCTTCAGCCAGCAGAGCCTTACCGTATATCATGTTCCCTAAAAAAAATTCTGTTTGCATTCTTTTCTGGGGCCCCGTGTGTCTACAGAGTCTGGTCATCATCTGTACATGTAAGTTTACTCATGAAAGCAAAAGGGTTCCAGTGGAAAATCTCTCTGCACACTGTCTGCACTGAAAAAGGAACGGTGCAGCATGTACAGTAAGTAAATGATAGCATAGAGGCTTACGCAACTAATACTGAAAAGTTACTGTATGCAATTGCTATTGGCAGATGGTATGGACTGTTAGTTATTATTATTCTGATGATATACAGGAGTCAATCCTGTGGGTATTTTTCAGCGCTTTACTGACACATGTCAATCAAGGCCTGCCATCGATGCTAAATGGAAGGTGAAAAACTTGTGCAAGTGCACGGTGATTTATATTCAGACTAAGACAGTGTCCCCACATTATTCAATACTTTGCAAACCAATATGCAGCCCTAATTGAGTCAACTGGGATTCTATTCCTCTGATACGAATAGTCCAGTGGAATATCAATCAGTTTGTGCACAAGCTGCAACTCATACAGTTTGGCTATGAACATATGAAATATTAATAGTTCTGTGTACAAAATGACCCTCACCACCACCAAAGTCAGCCGGTGAGGTTTGTCTCGTTTTTAAAAATGTTAGTAGCTATTGATTATCGATTGATCATTTTAACACACCAAACACACATTTAAAGCATTGTGTCTGTGTGGCTATCCTTAAATGCATCTTTTATTGACTCAATTTTGACCAAAACCAGCATCTCCCAAAAAAAGGAATGAACAAAAATGTCCTCATTCCTCAATCTGTATTAGCTGTCACAAGAATAGAAGTTCAGGAAAACACACACATATACATACAAACACTCACACAAAAGACAGGTTGAACACATAAACTCAAATATAGACAACGCGGAGAGTCTGGCCTTTTCAACCGATGAGTCTGTGAGCGATTCCAGTAATTCAAATGTCACTGAATAACAAGGTGGTTGAATTTCATGGTCAACTGCCCTCTGTAATTATCCGAAGACACAACACTGACATTAAAATGTGAAACCCTTTCTGCTCCGCTGTGCCTCATGAATTGAAGTAGCTATGTTTCTCTGACAAAATTGTAATAATATGTTTTTAAATATGTTTATATATAATATATTCAATGCACGTCTGCATTGCTAAAACAGCTAAAAACAGCCTGCTTAACTTCCATTGTAAGTTCTTACTTAGGAAAAATGGACGAACTTTTGGAGCTTTTGTAGCATATCTAAATGTTCGTGTCAGGTAAAGAAACACTTTCACGTCCTTTCACCCGTTTCCAAAGGATCCAAACCTTTAGCCAAACATTTAGCTGCAGAGGAAATGGTCTCCTCTTCGTTATGGCAGAATTTAATTTTCATGTCTGTTTGTTGGCTCCAATGTAATGCTAACACAATCAGCCTGTAGGTTTAATCTAGCAAGCTTCACATACTTTATGCTCATAAAAGTAATGCGTTTTGATGTGTAAGGTAGCACATGACACAGTGTTAAACATCCTTGCGTAGGATGCGATCTGTGCACAGAAGAGAGACAGAGAGATACGCGATTAAAGTGGTTGAAATCCATACACGGAGTCATTAAATTGGCCGTAATTACGTTTATCAAGCATGTCACATGAAAATATTCAAACATGCTGTTAAAATACAGCAACCTGGCTGAATGTCCTGCTTTATGAACATTTATCTTGGTAACTACAAAATGATGGTCATTTTATTCATCATCAGAAAAGTTGCGGTGTCACTATGTTCTACATTAAGCAGAAACAGGGTTATGCGTTTGCTTCCGTTTCTTGTCTAAAGGTGTATTGTTTGTGTTTTATCAGTTTAGAAATGCTGTGTCTGTGGTATTTGTGACTTTGGTGAAGATCAGCTCACATTTCTTGACTGTGCAGAAAACCATGAAATTGGAAACATTGCCACTACTTTTTGTTATTACTGTGTTTACATTATTAATTTTCCCTCTTTTGCTTCTATCGAGCAGTTTAACCTCCTCTATCAAAGCTGTCACTTAACAGTCACTGGTGGCCCCTAAAGAGAAAACAGCTCTGATGTCAGGAGCCAGTTTTCTGACAGAAATGCTGAGGTAAAGGTGATAGTTAATTCCCCTCTGCCATCGCTCCTGCAGCTCTCACATAATACCTCTGCTGACTACTGCCTGCTGACGACCAGTGTCAGTACGTACATGTGCACTGACAATGAATAAAATAAATACAACGGCTTATTCGAATGCACAGTCCATATTTTCCTAGTTTGCACTTTCTTCGCATGAGTAAAGTCAGAGGCTTTTGTTTTGACATTCCCCTCATTGTGCATTTGTTTGTTTTCTTGCTTCCTGAATTTCAATTATTCATAAATTCCCCACAATGTGTCTTCTCTGTTTGTCTAATCCCCATTAGGTATCTGAAATGTTCCTTAGGGGATTTAGTTGTAAAGTTTATCCTTGGTGTGCCGAACATTGACTTGGCAGCCCCTCTGTCTACCGCTCAGGGAGGTAGTCAGTGTCACTGTGGGTGTGGGGGGCGAGAGACATGTGCTCTTGGCCCCTTTCCAGTGCACAAAGGGACTTAGACAGCAGATCCTGCACCCATTCCAACCCTATAAAATGTCATGCTTTGTCTGATGCCCAAAACTGAGTTGGCTCTCACCATGGCACAAGCAGAGCAGTGTTGCCAAAGGGTGGCTTTGACTCAGCTGGTAAAGCAGTCATCTATGAACCCTAGGGTTGGTGGTTTAAGTCCTGGTTTCTCCTGGCCACATGTCGAGGTGTCCTTGGATAAGACTCCAAAACCCCAGTAATAGTGCCATAGTGTGTCACTGTCTAAAACAATTTCCCCGTGGGGATCAATGAAGTGTCAATTATTATTATTATTATTATTACTCTAGTGGGCTGAAAAGCTGACACTGGATTTACAGCGAGCAGACAGGTATGCTGGGAAAAAAGCCCCGAAACTCACCTCTGACTTTCTACTCCCCAATTTTCTCTTTCATCACTCTGCTCCTTGGGGCAGAGCAATCAGAGGTGTAAAGAGGTCATTGATATTCTAGTCATATATCGACTCTCGCAGAAAATCTAGCACCAACACTCAGCCAACCTCCCTGGTAACACATGCTGTCCATATACAGCGCCATGTTGTAATATTTCCGTGGAATGAAGTAGTCTGTATTATTTTATCACAGACAGCTGTATATTCAAAAATAATTTATCTCCCAGAGACCATGTGAATTATGAGTAGTAAAAATAAATGTTTATACATGAACTAGTTACAGCACCTTAGATTGCAATGTACAGTGATTGTAGAAGCAGGCATTTTTGTCTTTAGTTGTGCTTTAAACCTACTTTTGTCGGTTATGTTGATAAGATAAGGAGAACGCCACTCATTAAAAACCAGACAGTTTAATAACCAGCAAAAACAAAAATCAGTGTATTTCCTATGCCAGTATAATAATAAAAGTGTGATCTATTGTTGATAAAGAAAGTAAAATGCCCCCTTCATATTTCCAAATCTGCCAGTGCTCCATAAGAGTAGAATTAATAGGAAAAAAGGACTTTGTTTTAAAAACGTTCAGATTGGATATTAAGACATCTTTGTGTTGAAGTAGTGCTCGTGGAGCATTACTGCCTTGTCTGCTTTGGCTCTGCATGTCCTCCGAAAGAAAAGCAGGATACGTGTTCATCTATCTGTCATTTGTTTAATCACTTATGCAGGTCAGGGCTACAGTGGCATTAGGCCAAAGAGGCCAGCTAAGATTTCCATTCCACAGAAACCTCATCGAGTTCCTGCAGCTGTGTCCTGGAGATCTAGTCCGTCAGTATGCTTTGAATCTTAATGGGGGGGTCTCTTCTCACCTAGTTCTGATTGATAGATGGTGAAGGGGACGACAATGGGGTCTTTGACCTGATATGAGAACCATGTCAAGAACTTTGATTCAACTTTTACAAAACAATCTTTCTACCTCACTGGAGCTTGTGCACATGATAATTGAAATAAATCAAGAAATATTTCATCAATTCTCTTATCCGTGTTATTCCTACAGCAGTATATACAGCTTTTGTAAAAGAAATGTCTCAAAAGAAAGACACGGCATTCCAACTTATCTGGACATAATTCTGATGATAAAATTTATAAAATCTGATCAAATCTATTAATAAAATGATAAACATCACATGGAAAACCTAATCAGATCCACCAATAAACTATAAAGTTGTTCACAAAGTGAAGCGTAAGACCTTTGGTTCAGTAACTGGTTGGATTCTAAGTAGTGGTATAATGGCACCACATTAATACATAATAAATGAGTCCAGAAAACCATGTGCGATGAAAATGCAAATAGTAGTGTTATGACATTAACACACATTTCACAATGAATTCAGAACTTTTTTGCACTAAAATTTCAATTTACTTCACCTTCTGACAGTGGATTTAATATAAGACTGTGTCTCCCAGCTGTCCTCATGGGACCAAGTAGCAATTTACCTGTCATATTCCTACCATCACATTTACATTGAACAGACACATTTTTCCCTTAATCACTCACAGTCAGAGTGGAACACAAAGCCAAAGGGACACACACACACACGCGCGCACACACACATTGTAACCTTTTCAGAGTAACACACATCCATACAACAGCATACTTTACTTTACAAGGCCAGGAATGAAAAACTGTGATGGTGAAAGTGATGTTTTTTCTAGCTTCGAGCTAAACATCTTTCACAGATCATTCATACAATTGCTTTGATGGGATCGATATGGCCGAGGCTGTATAAAAATTCCACTTCATGTAGTGCTTGGCAGGCTCAGACTTTGGCTTCTGTGTGTTTACTATGTCTAAGCAAATAGACAGCTGTGCAGCTCCAGGAATGGCAACACGAGTTTCGCACTTAGGACTCGCACTTAAGACCCAGACTTTGCTGCCCGGGGTTTCACTTTAGTGCGAGACATTGTGCACTTTAATGATAATCGTTACAAAACCTGGTGTATGCATTGCATTTTGACTGACCATGTAATAAACCATGCGACTAAATAGTTCAGTCTACTTAATATACTAAATTAAGTGTTAAGAGTGAATTTTGTTTCACAAGTTCAGTTAACTTAAGTGAACTCACATTGAACTAACTATTAAACCTAAGTTCAGTTGAAATGTGTTTTCAAGGCAGCAGTTAAACTTTTATTTCCAAGTTGAACAAACATAAAATGATTTACAGTGTAACACTGGGAACAAAGCTCCAAATAACTCTCAGCAAGAGTTCGCCAGAAGGCATGTGGGAGACTCTGAACTCAACTGAAGATGCTATGACTGGTGAAGATCCCAGGCAACTTTTTTACATGCACAGTGTGACCCATTTCAACCACAAAAGCTTGCCCAGAGGAGCTGTCCTGGTGGCCTCTCTTGCTAGGCTTATTCTCACAAGGTCACACAAGGTTTTTTAAGTTTGCTTAAAGTTTAATTAAGTTAGATTACTTGCAGATATCTAGAGATTCAGTGTTATGAAATTTGAAGGTGAAAACAAGAGGGGGTGTGAAGGGGGTGGAGGTTTTTTATAAGCACCAGATATCCTGGTTTGATCCCTCTGCAATAAATTAGAACATGGAGTAAGTTATCAGTAAAGTTTTAAAGTAGTCATGGGATAATGAATGACACCAAAATCTCCAACTCAAACAAACATATACACAATGATTTATCTTGCCAGACAAAACATCTAGCGGGTTAAAGGTGGACAGAGCATTATGCATCTCCACTCCACCTCCTCTCCCAGCCTGTGACTCATCTGCAATTCTTCAGAGTGAGATTAACACAGCACTCGATTCTCATTCCAGTGGCTCCTGTGCACCCAATTACCCAACATATGCAATCAAACATAGTCAATATCAAGGATCACATAAATCGCTTTGCAGATGTTTGGTTGGGGAAATCATTCATGCAGAGAACAAAAAACAGGATAGAGCCCCGTGATTCTGTCTTTGACAGTTTTCTCAGTCCAGATAGTCATTAAGCCTTATGCAACACAAAAATCTCGCTGTTATGCAGAATTAAACCAATATCCTTCTAAGGGTTCTTTTCTTCTTTTTTACTTCTATGAGGAGTTGGGAATCTTCTTGGATGATTACTAAAGTACCTGAATCTCAACTGCATCCTAATGGCGATGATGAGAAGTAATCATTGAAGGTTAATAAGAGTGCACAGCACTAATCAGGGCAAGACTGTCTGGTAGAGCAATTGCTGCCTCCTGGCCTTTTAAGTCATCAAGGAAAGGGGTATGCAACTCAAATCCCACAGGCAAAACGCAAAACAAAATAGCATATAGAAGAATTCTGGTAATTTAAATAGTTCATTTGAAGGTAATCCTGAGATTTAATTCCATTTGATTTTAATTATCTAAACTTTATATTTTATATCCTTTACATCTAAAGGTCTCATTTTCCTTGTCTTCTGTGAGTGAAAGAAGTAGTGCTTCTGTTACAGCCTCTTTCACATGTGTGTGCAAGAACACATCAAATGGACAACTGAGACAAAGATAGAAACAGCCATGTTACAATAACACATAGGAAGAAAAAGAGGACTCCGGTGTGAAATAGCCTTCTACTGCTCAGGTTGTAGTCACTCACTGAGTTTGGCAACGTGAAGAGTGACTGACAAGATCAAATGTTACTCAGGGAGAGCTGGCTTTCTCTTTGTGGCAGAGTAGAGATACTGATGACTGTTAAGCACAACAACAGAGCGAGTAATGGTCTCGGGGTGATGGTGAAAGGCTTTGTGCTGAACACACCGTCACTTTAAGGTGACGAGATGAGGAAGAAGCCAGTGTGTCTGCACTAACAATGGCAACACTAGCCTAAAAGAGAAGCAGGCATCTCTATTTTAATCCAGGAGCGTGAATGCATGAAATGGGCATGAATTAACTTTACGTTTTCTTGCGTATGTATGTTAGGTCAAACACATGAGACAGCTTTTCACACTCTTTTTAACACATTTCTCAGGTGATTTATGAAACGTGCTAAAAAAAAAGATATATGCTATAAAGTGGAAATTCATTAATTATCATTATTTATTTTGTGCAGTCAAATATCCTCCATCTCCGCGAATATACTTTGCTCATTATTTCCTAAGTACACTGTTGCATAGATGGTAGAACATAACATTGTCATGATCTATGGACTAATGACTAAATGGCCGTCAATACAAGGGATCCAAGAGAGAATGCTGGCCAGGGGAAATGATTCTATTTTAGTAAAAGCATTCAGAGTAATTTTACACTTTAATGGGGAGGGCAATGTCAATGTCATCATCCATCAATCAAATTCCAATGTGCCCTCTAACTGTACTTTACTGTTGTCTTGACATTTTCCTGGCAAACTGAAAGCCTTGCTCAGGCACTATAAGCAGACAGACAGACAGACAGATGTGATGTGACCCATTTTTCCATATCCATCTATGGTCATGTGTGACATATGTCCTGTATGCTGATTGGCTGAGGGGCATCGCTGTGTGTCCATGTCTTTGTGGTTCAGTGGGGGCCAAAGCCAACTCTGGACCGCTCTGTGAGAACAAAATATTCTGCTCCTCCATTTGCAGCATCACTAACAACGGCCACAAAAGTTTATATGTTATATGCATAACAGCAACTTTGGCAATCAAAAAAATACACCTATGGGGTAAATTAAGCTTAACTCACCTTTCAAAATTGTACACTACAGGCACTTGAAGCATGACTGACACTAAACTCAGTGTTCATATGTGTTTTTTGTTTGGCCCAAATTTTGCCGCCCTTGCGAAAGTGCCTCTCTAGGCAATTGCCTAATTCACATAAATGGATGCGCCGAGACTGGAGGGGACCGGTTCTATTTGCAGCACCACTTTGCAGGAGTGGTACTTAGGTTGAAGCCTGAGGGATACTGGCTTATATTTAATGTGGTCTGGATGTAGCGATATGGAAAAGCAAAGGAAGTTCTGATTGCTCCACTTATGGAAAGTTGTGGTGACCTCACAAACGGCAATAATAAAGTATTTAAACCCATCGACCCGAGACTGTAATTAATCAGAGGTTGGGACCTTTGTTGAAGGACGTGAGGGATATAGCAAGAGGGCAAGTTACCATCTCTTCTAAATTAGCTGCACAAATCTGTTATTCGGGAGAACTGTTTGTGAATGTGGCGTTCAAGTTGATAGGAACTTCTCACCAATTTATCAGAACCATCTGGTTCAGTATCACATTGATGCTGCATTACTTAACTTATCATGTACTGCTCCTTCTCTAAGTAACTTTTACATACACACTTAAGCATTTCCTGCCATCCGCACAGCATATCCCAAAGGTTCAGATCTGTGCATGGAGTGCATCCTAATCCTCTTATCCTAGGGCAAATATACTTTATCACATCTGTGCATGTTAGCAGTTGAGCAGGTTGTGTCAAACTTTGCCGACAGGAGCGTTGGGGATTTGGAGAGGTCTAATTAGGAGAACAGAGAAAACTACCCCCAGCCCATCCACTGCATGCCCTCGGTCCTCCTGCTCTCATCTGGCTCATTTTCATTATCGGCAATAAAGTGGTGCTGTGTGAACTGAATATCAATCTTGCTATAGATAATTACCAAAAAAACATGCAAAGCAGTTGCAAAGGGTAGATAGAAATCAAGCTGCGTTATGTCAAAATCAGTTTCAGCGACAAGGAGAATAAACTTGATTATAATGGCATTGTTCAGTAATTAAGAAGTTAAACTAAAATTTGAAATTGATAATTCAAAGATAACTTCTCTGTACTTACACTGAAACCACTTTAGTATAGGGACTGTTTTTGGAGGCATATGGACAGCGGGAGCTATTATAGCATCCCATAAATCTTTGAACATAAATTGCTATTTGAGTATTGTTTTGGGAAACAGATGTGAGCCTGTCCTTACAGGTTGTCTTTTGTCCTTCTTGTCTTTTCCTCAACCTCCTTCCTATCCACTGATAGCAGAGCATCATTACCTGTTGCCCCCGATGGTAATCGTTACCATCATTGCTGTTATCTGCAGCCTCTTTTCGACATTTCACTCCTCCTCCAATTTTGAGTAGTGACTTCTTTTTTGTCTTCAATTGCACCAACAAAAAGCCTTTTTCACTGTCTAACAATGAAGTAAACCACATCTGAAGAGAAGAGAAAGTGCAGTTCACTTTTCTTTCAGTTAGGTCTTGAGTTAACAATAAATTACAGATGCTGATTCTTTTGGATTTTGCCCCACTGACCCACGCAGACAATATTTCTATCACTCTATCATTTCTGTTCATATTTGCTAGTTAATGAGTGTTTTTATTATTTATAAGTATGTAAAGCAATTAGCTACCACCTTATGAAAGATTCAGCTAATTTGTTAATTTTGACTGACAGGCAGCTACAGCTAATGTCTGTTCTATAACTCATTGTTTCCATTTCATTTATCAAGTTTTATTAAATGATAGAGGATGGGTCTATATTTTGTAGAGTTTCATCCTTTGCAGCAAAAATAAAGAAAATGGCCAGAAAGCCAACGAGTGAATCCGAATTTTAAAAGTCCTTATGTTTCCATTAGTGGTGCTGTCCACCCAGTGGCCCCCTTATAACTTGGTAATGGAATGTCCCAAGGTGGAGGGACCTGGACTGTATTCGAGGCGGATGAATCCATTTATAATGACATGTAATCTCATTTACTCTGTGGCATATGGTTTGGTTTGCTGGGCTGTCATTGCATTCTTGCTGAAAATGCACTTCTTGTCCAAAACCTGAAAAGACAGAGGAGCATAGTGCATTCGAGAGGCTCTTCTGAAGCCTTATTACCATAAATCACACAGGCATCAAAAAAGATTTCACATTGCTACTGAGCATACTTGTATTTCTGATGTTTGCTGATTCAGTGTTTCGCCACATTAGTTGTGTGATGGAGGGATACAAGAGGTATTGCTGCCAAATAACCCCCCCGAAATTTGTTCTATTTTTAAATCCAGCAAATAGCCTTCATACCTCATAAAGAACACACAAGTCTGGATCAAGTATATCAATACAATTTGAAGCATAGAGAGACATGTAAATATGATGACATTATTTTGGACTGCTGCATCTCACTCTCTACAGCCTCTACAACAGAGCATCACTGTCACAACACTCCAGAATCAAAATTACAAACTACAATCTTGCTTGAATTACTCTTTTGATTCTTCTCCGCAGTTAAAAACAACCACATTTGACAACGTGCTTCTTTTGTTATTTTTCCTTCACAAGTCAAATAGGAGCATTGATTGTTTGAGGCTGTTGACGATGAAGGCAATTGTGTGAATGGTGCTACATGCATCGGACGCCAGAAGAAGATGCCTTCTCTGCAGCAGGCCAAGCAGTGCCTAATGAGATGGTGTGATATGGAGTTATTGATCACCTCTGTCAGACCAAGGCTGGAATTCACAAGGGCTTATCCTCCATTCATTATGTCACTGATTAAGATGTGTCAGCCAGCCTTAGATCTTTAGCACATGGATGGAAACTGATGATGGTAATGGCAGGCAATCTGAAAGGTGATACGCCTCTGTCTCTTTAAATTAAGACGTTCGGGAAAAAAAGGCTCCGAATCCATGAGACAGACAGTGATCTATTTGTGGTATATGTATTTTCAGAACCAAAACAGGCTACTGACCATGAAACAGCTGTGTCTTGACCTGCTAGGGACATTTGTGTCTGTGGCTGTTGGTGTGTGTACAAATTTGTAAGTGTGCATGTCTGCTTTTGCCAGTGTATTTTTCTTTGCATGTGTCTGCATGTATTATCACCCGTCACACGGTAATTACAAAATGCACCTGCTCCACTTTTCTATCAGGGAAAGAAACATTGCCACCAAGACTCTCTCCTTCTGTTATAGACGCATTTAATGTGGTTCTTAAAGCTGTTTGCTCGTCTGAGTTTTTACGTACTCCTGACTACAGCAAAAAGATGATCAAAGTCAGCAAGGAGAGTGTGATTAGCATCTCGGTCCAAGTGATTAGAACATTCCATGTTGATTAATAATCAGCTGATTTGTCTTATACCGCACAGCAGACACACTCCTCCTCTGCTACATCAAAGGCAAAGTATTTCTGAACAATGCCTCGGTGTTCTTTTACAGTATCATATGCGCACACACATACACACATAAAGCCGTGGATCCCTTTGAAGTGAGGGGAAATGTTCAAACTGAATGTATTCCACTGAAGTATGAACACCTGCACAAACATCTCCGCTGTTGTATAATGCAACCACCTCTAGCATGCCACCATGCTTGTCTTTTTAGCCTCCTGTATATAGGCCTGGTTGCACAGCTGTACATACTGTAATTTACATATCATTTTCCTTCGTTTTCATTTTCTGCATCTTTGCTGCTGGCACTGGACTAATCCTGTAGGTATACACAGAAACCCACAGAGACCCTGTCACAAAGCAGCAGGAACAATCTGCCTGGAAAGCCCTGCATTCTGGGACACTCATCGAAATTACGCTTGGAGAATAGGGGAATTAATTAGGCTCTACAACAGCATATATATGTTCTGAATTCCCATTTCACTGCAAATCGATAACGGGCGTCTCAGAAAGCACTGATTTCAATGTGCTGATTTAGTTTAGCTATGTGTGTCAAAACAGAGGGGCAACAGAAAGAAAGACAGAAAGACATGCACAGAGACTGAGATGTTCCAGCTGAACGCTGGCTGACCAAGCATGTTAGTCCACAGCTGGTGACAGCTGCTGACAGCTTGCTATTCCATTACAAATAAACCCATCAATTAACTACAGACGAACAGACTAAGAAGAATATTAGGAGAGTTTTGTTTCAAATGGAGTCACAGATATTTTGTTGCGGGAGGTAACGTCTCAAAGGCATTAAAACCTCTTTTCTCAATCAAATACTTCTTACTATGAGCTCTTTTACTACACAAACATTTTATTTTTGAATGTGAACAGTATAATTTGTTTATATTAGTATTACCTTGTCCATTTTTTCCTAGTTTAGTTGGAAATAAGCCAGTGTATCATATCTGTCAGTGTGATGTGCATGGTAGGCTTGTGTGTTTGTTTTACAAAGCCACTGTCAAATCTGAGCCACACAGTCCTGATAAAGCAAATTAGCAAACAGTGTTAAACTCACCCACCTTGGGGTGGGTTTTTTCTCATTGTTGTGCATAAAACTGTCTATGAAACAAACAGTTTAGAGTAACACTCCAGATTGAAAAACAGGTTTTTTGTGGCTTTAATACAAAACAACATCCTCTTGGGAGATGGGAGCATGTCTATATTCAGTTGCATTTAAAGATTTTTGTTGAGGCCAGATGTGGTAAAACTAATATTTCACAAGAAAAAAACCCACAGATCCGGCAGATTGTTGTTCTCTTATTTTCTACCCAGTTAATCGTGTTGGATTTCCTGTATCACACAGCCCCTTCTTCTTCCTGCCACAACAACACACTGTACTGTGTGATGCTTTGATGTGTTGTCTGCCCACACAGGTCATTTGTTCCTACCCTCTCATTGTTTGATGAGAGACCGCCACCAGGTAGGGAGGCAGGCATCTGTTGAAATTGCACACCTTTTAGTGTCACAAATCATAATGCTGGATACCGTCGCTCACAAAGTGGTGGGCAGTTTCACACTCTTTCCTTTAGCTCCTAACATTTAAAAAAACAAGCACAAATTGTGCAAAAGGGTGGTTTGGTTAAGGTTAGGTCCAAAAACATGAGAGGTAGTTAGGGTTCAGGTTTGGCACAGAATTAAGATGCAAAAGTTAGTCAAATGTCGAATGTGCCTTACGAATCAGTACGTCAGGTGTCGCTGGACATCTGACACGACTATGGTAATCAACTAATCATCCCTTCTCTTGTGTGAAAGCCCTGTGTCTCTGACCCATCCCACACCCCAACCTGCCACTACTAATTAGACGTCACTAAGTATTAATACATGTCAAACACGGTACAAACAACCTTCCTTGTCATGTGTACTAAAATTTGTTTATTGCAGAATTTCTGTCTCATCAGTTAATACATGTGAGCTGTCTGCTTTTTCTGGAAAGACTTCTAACACGGACCTGTTTCTAAACTGGTGTGACTACTTATTTATTCCATTCTTGCAATCAGTTATGGTAGGACACATGCAAATTAGAGCTAAACACATCATCATAGAGAAAAGGTGCGGCCGCGTCACTGTGTCTGTCTTGTTTGTGGATAACAGTGACGATTTACAAAGATTCCTCCTCCCTGTTGTCACGCTCTCCACCAAGTATGATCCTCCTTCACCTTTCACCCGATTCCTCTCTTGCTGTCATTTGCCCCCTGCTTTATTCCTCATCTTATGATCCTTTCCTCAATATGTTTTTTTTAATCCCTTTGCAGCTTTTCATTTGTGATTCCCTTTCAGCCTTCTGTCTTGTCCTTGATTTTTAAAATCCTTTACACCATTATGCTCTCTCAGCTTATCTGCTTCCCAAACCAGTCACTCTTCCTCCAGTTCTGCCTTCATCTGTCACCCTCCCTCTCTTGCATTGTTTCACCTTCCCTTTTCTCTCGTCTCTTTGCCATCATTCACCTTAAGCTACAGTTAATGATGAATGAGATGAACCTCCCTTGGGCTCAGACCCGAATAGCTCTGTGGGATAGTGTTCTGCTACCCACTGGCTGTTCAGGCCTAATACCTTATTCATGGGCTGCATCAACACTAGTCCTAACAGTCGTCTGCGACAGTACAGACCAATTCCTCTCATGACACCAAGTTATCCAAGTTATCACCTTCATTTTTCAGCTGCTGCAATTTCTCCTCAATTTCTTCTTTGTTCTCAAAGCAGCTTATGGCATTTCTCCTTCCTTCACCACATGATCTTACTCAACCACTGAGCTGTTTCTGCTGAATTTATCCCCATATTTTCCCATCACAAGCCTATTTTAAGAAGGTGACACATTCCCTACTAACTTCAGCATGGGCTGTTGTTCTGAATGCAATTCCTACTGAATGTCGGATCTGTTGCTGAGCAATAGCTCCAGAAATATTAGCATTCCTACGAACTCTGCATTCCTGTATACAGAGGCTGAACCAAATTAAGTTCCTGTTCAGATGCAGAAGTCCAGTATTATTCACATTTATTCAAAGACTCTTTTGCATTTTTTACATTTCAATGTATTTTCTTCCTCATTCAAGGTTTTTTTTGGGAGTGTGAGGCCATTTTGACTGCAGTTTATTTCATCTTTGTGTGCATTTGAAAGAGCTTTATGGATATGGATATTCTGACTACTCATGTAGTATCCACCTTCCCTCCCTGCACCATTCCCAGGAAAATTACATGACAATCACAGAGCAATCACATCCACCAGCTTTTTCAGTGCAGGCGCACAAGGTAATCCAAGCAGAGTATGTGTGAGTGTCAGTAGTTCAACCTGAAATACGATTATTCACTGGAAATCCTGCAAGTGGCTGCTATCAGGGACACACTGCCCTCTTTTTAGCAAGCGAGCCAACAAGTGTAATCTGCAGCATGAAAACGAGACACAGTGAATGTTTGAGACAGGACAGAAGGAGCTTTCACAAGGCCGTGTTCCTACAGTTTTCCTGGTTATGCCTCAGTGTCTGTCTTTGCACTCCCTGGCTCATAATTAATGCAACTTGTCTATGTTGAGCTTAATGTAATTGCATGTGGGTCAGATCCCAAGCCATTGCAGTGTGAAACAGTGGAATGCTAAACCTAGTTACTAAATACTAGTGAATGCTCATCCATAAAACACATAAATAAGTGAACATTCATGTGGCCTTATAAAGACATGATAAATGTGTCTTGATGGATTCCGCAGAAGGAGAAACAGAAAGAGGAAAAGCAGTGGGAGGTTGCTGCTTTGCTCCCTTCAAAGCCTTCAGCCACACTGATCACTTCGTTCTCATTTCTCACATGAATAATGAGCATTAGTCGTGGTTCATGGACAAAGAGGCTGAATGCTTTGGAATAGCGGAGACTTGTGAATGTCATCAAAGTGTTGAGCAAGGACTCTTGAGAAACCTTTTGAATAGCATTATAACTCTAAATCATAGTGAATGTGCTTAGTAACATTTATTAATATCATAATCAGCTGTAGCACTGTCAGTGTCATTATGAATGTGTTTTTACAGAGCAACAATTACAAATCATAACTGATCAAACTAATATAGAAAAGAACTGTATTTACTAAAATATATAGAACATAGATGAAAATACTATTAACAGATACCCATGAAAAATGGACAAGCATGCAGACATATAGGTCAATAACAAAAATATTTTATGTTCAGTGTTTGAAAAGCTCACACAGACACACAAGACTGTTTCATTTCATGGAGCTGAATGAAGTAAATGTATTTCTAGCATTGTAGTATAAATGCATTGGGTCCAATTACTGGTGAATCAGTATCCTGGCAAAAATCAAAACCAAGAAAACAAAAGAACACTTCAATCAAGTCTGCAAAAAGATTACAGGAAAGCACTAGTCGGGAGATGGGTACAAGAACATTTCCAAGTCACTGAGTATCTCTTTGAGTGTAGTGAAATCCACGGAAGCCATGGACCATGCAACAAGGAGAATAGTGAGGGGGACAACAAGACACCTATGACTCCTCTGAAGTTACAAGCTTCAGCAGCTGAGATGGAAAATACAAAAACTGTTGCCTGATTCCTCATATTAAATCTTCACTTGTGGCACTCTCTGAAGTTTAATCTGATGGCTTTTTGGCCATCAGATTAGACGCTGTGACTTCTAAAAACCAATTGGCTGCACCAGTGATGATCTAAAAAGGGTGAATACCTAAACTTTGTAATAACTTTTTTAAATTCAGTTTATTAGTTTAAATTAATTTCACTTGCCTTGTCGAGGTTTGTTTTCCCTTTTCCATGAAATGGTCTGTATTTTTTGAAGTTTGGATAAAAAAATCAAATTAAATTGACCCTGATTCAATGTTGTGATAAAGCTTAACGTACAATCTTCCTAAGGTTGGTGAATACATTTTGGTGGCACCTCTATTGTGAGGCACACAAACAACGTTTCCTCACTTTGAGTTTAACAGATTCATCCAGCCAGTATTTTGCTCTCGCCACCCAGACAGTTTGACACCTACTGTATCAATGAGGTTATGCATTTCATAAGTATTGAATTGGCTGAATTGACTCAATAACTTACGAAAGCTCATAGGCTTTTTTTATTCTACAGGTCTACATTATACAGTATTTCAAACTTTAAAAAAATCTCTTTTGCATTGTCTATCCACGCCAGGCACTGGCTGTATCATTTATTTAGGGATGCATATTTAAGACAGAATATATAAGTAATGTATGACTTTCATTGTAAAGAATCACAGTGCAGCTTAGTTTCTCTCACACAGAACTAAGGGCTGCTGTGTTTCTTCTTCCAGGCAGGCAGATCAAGTGCTGGATGTCTGTCCCTCTGAACCAGCCAGTAAAACGTTTCCCTCTCAACAATATTTACATCTTATGACACATAGCTACACCCACATTTACTGCTTGCTTGACCCGTGCATCATTCCTGTATGTTTTATTCATTTCTGCTGTCACATGAATGTTTTATCAAGGCATCTGGCTTTTTCTTAAACACTTTTCACTGATCTTTCAACGTATATATACAAGGATGAGTGTTGATATCAAGCTGTTTCAGTGGGTGTGTTCTTAGATTAACAGCTCATTGCCTTTAAGTATCAAATTAATTGCAGAATCATTGTGTTTATTCCCCTGGGGGAGAAGAGATTTAATTAGATATTTAGTCTAAATGGCTAACTAATATGAAATATTCATGACTTTACATACAAATTCTTATGGTGTCCCTTGGCGATGTTCTGTTTCATATCATGCAAACTTTTATTGATTAAGGAAATTTCACACACTCGCATTTGCCTGTTCAGAGACATATAAGGTTTAAGCCCTATTCTGAAAACAACATCTGAAAGATCTTCACATGTTAAAATCCTGTAAATTTGGAGGTTACATGATTTTAACAGGATTTTGGGAATCGTGCTTATTTGGCTGTTTGCAGCTGAACCAAAACACTGATGATCAATCTTGATGCCACTTGATTAATCTTGGTGACCAGCTGACACATATAAATGTAATTCTAAAGTACTTTACATTATAACTCAAGTTGAAGAGAAGTTGGATCCATGAATTCCTGCCTACGTAAAATCTGAGTAACCAACGGAATACTTTATTAGATCTACGCTTTCCGCCCCTGGTGCTTCCCAGTAAATCTTATAATGTGATATTCATGAAATCCTCACACTGTGTGCTTTACAGGAAACAGACAGCGTCTTGACTGTGCAAAGCAGAGAGCAGAAGCACTGCAGTGGATTTATACTGCAGCAGCATTAATGGTAGGGAATGCTCTGCTCTGTCCCATCCTCGCTCTCAAGGTGAAAGTCGTGTTTTTTCCAACTGACTGGGCCTGTTTCCTAAAGGCTTGTGTCCATTTCACCAGCCTATAGACTTAAGTGTTTGCCCACAGAGCGATTGTGTTCATCCCCTTTAGACTTCAACATTATTATGGTTTTATACTGAGGAGGATTGCACCCAGCCCCCCTGGGTTTTTTGGAGACTCAGCTCACTGTGGTGAGACTTTATACTATTTGCCCTCCTGAGACAGCAGCACTTTCCTGGGCTGGCCAAGAGCCCTCACCTGGCAGCGCCCTGGTCAAAAATTAAACTGTAATAAAGTTTTCTCTGAAGGTCCAAAGGGGCAAAAACTAATCACAGTCCAGGGATGACAGAGAAAATCATTTACTCTCCAAGACATCACAATTTGATGCTTTATTATCGGAGATTAAAAAAAAAACTGCAGCAAGTATATAGAATGTAATGTAATGGAAGGGATTTAGAAAAGATTAAGGTCTTAAAACTTCAATGTTTCCCAGAAGTGTGTCCATTCAGATTATGTCAATGGTGTTTTAAGGATTAATAGTAAGAGGACAGTAGGTTTAGATGTGAGAATTTAAGTATACATGTGTTAATTTCCTTGCAGGGTTTAGATGTCTGGTTTAACCAATGTCGTCATTTCCCAGTTTCCCAGCTTAATTTTCTGCAGATTATTCATTCACAAGGCGTGCTTCATGTGTTCATCATTGCCAAGGAGAACTGTGTGGTAAAGTGTTTGGCCTGTGGAGTTAAATAAGGACATGAGAATGAGAGAAGGAATCTCAGGAGAGGCAAGAGGAAGCATACAAATACACACATTTGACAGAAGAATGACATTTTCTAACAGCAACTGACAACCTAAAAATGAAGATATGTCTTTTTTTTCTAGAAAAAAAATCAATATAAAACAAAAACATTCATGCAAAAAATCAGATAAATATCAGCAACACCAAATACGTTTATGTTGAGCCTAGACAATAGACTGGTAGCTGGTGTGGTGCTCCTTTTTATGGGATTTTGTCACTATATATACAGCATATCTCCTGCTGGGAAAGGGCTTCGCCACAAGTAAAAGGCATAAAACAAGATACCTGCTGCATTAAATGATGCTTTAAGTTTTCTTGGGACAACAGTTTCAGTTTACTGTGCAGTAATGTATGGTAACATACATGTTTTCAGTCTCATGGCAAGTTAAATATTATTATTGTAATCTGATACTAGGGAGATGGTACAGGTGTTAAATAAATATTACACTCTGGTTTAGGGCAATTAACAGCATGTTGAACTGTATAAATTCTTGAGGTGATAGTTACAGGGCCATTATGGAAAGTGCAGTGTCTTCCTCTTTGGCTTAAACAATATTACCAGGCCTATTTAACTAAACATCCCAAGCCATCAGTCCATCTACCAAAATCCACACACATTTGCCAAAATGATAAACGCTATTCACTTGTTTTCACACAAGATTCAGAATTGTTGACATTTTTATGAAAAACTGCACACTCCATTAATTTATCACTGGCTGCACCATGTGCTCATTCAGACAGCACTGGCATTAATTATTATCAACTCAAGTCATTACTACTGGAACAAATAATCACACATTCTTTAGGCAAAAGCTCTACAGTAACAATCAATCACAAAATCAGAACCTTAGAATAGATACAGTAGATTAGGACACTTGTTTCTAAACTATAGATTCACAGAAACACGACAACGGAGGAAGACAAATATTTTCTGCTGAAATTTTGAAACTTTAGTTGACCATGTCCTTTTCCATGAGATGACAATGGAGGACGCTGGGGAAAGACTGCAGCCTGATGTGAGTCGTTTTACAGTAGCCGCTATGATCCAGACCTTCAGAGTGGAAAACAGGCTGATCTGGGAACTGTTGGAACACAGACATGTAATGCAGCTGTTGCCCCGTTGTCATGTATGTACATATCACATACAGTTACAGTAATTTGATGTGACTGTATGCTACTATTTTGTAAAACTGATCATGTTGTAATTTTATCATTACTTCTGTTTTTGCAAAACTGAGAAAATACCACCTGATGGAGATAGAAGACAGCTTTTTTCAGAAGACCAGGAGATCGAAAACTTCAATGTGGTCAGAGCCAAAAATACCATCCACCAAAGAGAGATACAAAGAGGAATAGAGTCATTGAGGGTCAGAGAATAATACAAGGCACAGTCAGCATCTCAACAATTGACCACTTTCTTCACTGGAACAGGCTGATGGTGAAACTGGCCTGCAGTATTGTGTCCTTTTGAGTGGAACTTCGATTGAAAAAAGTAGCACTCGGAACAGGTGCAAGTATCTTTATTTATACGCTAAATATTTGAACACAGTTGTATGTGTATACGCAGTCAGTACTGCAGTACAGATTATATAATGGAATATTTCTGTGTACCAAACTTTAAAATTGAATCATCTTTGCGGATGAAGCAGGATTTATTTCAGCAAAAGGACAAAAAAAGGGCAGAATTGGACCAATGTGAATGTCCCTGGCCAGTGAGGAGGAAATGTGAGCATGTGTGCCACCATCAGTCACCGGGGAAATCACAACTGCTATACCACCCGTAGTCCACACAACACCAAGCTTCAGCTGGCTTTCCTTGACGGTCTGCAGGATCGTATGTACCGACTAGACCGAACAGAGCCAGTACAACCAGAGCTGTGCTGTCATTTTGGACAATGTCAGTTTCCACTGTGCTGCTCTAATGTGTAACTGGCTCATGAACAACCCAAGATCTTTCTACATGCATATTCCTCCTTCCTAAACCCCATAGAGGAATTATTTTTCGTATGGTGTTGGAAGGTCTATGACAGAGAACCCTGCATGCGTTCTAAACCCCTCCAGGCTATGAAGGAGGCTTCTTTAGACTTTATGGTTGAAACTTGCCAGGACTGGATTTTTCTCCTGTTTCCTAACTAGGGCTAAAATTGCTCGAGATGTTATTGAGTTTCTCTTGCCAGGCAAAGAACAAAGTAGAATAAATGTATTTACTTTTTCATTTTTATATGTATTGGTTTATACTAGTAACTACATTATACATAACTTGCAAACTTTTACAGCAGATTTACTTTTTTACTGAATTTCTGTTCAATTTACTACATTGCATTAGAGTAATAAAATCTTTAAAATGTGCACCTCTTGTGTGTTTTATATTGTGCTGATGTATTGTTAAAATCTGTGTATGTCTGCAGTTAAATGTTTTAAAATGAATTTAGAGTTTAGCATTTTATGTACATTAGCATTGTATTAATAGGCCACATCTTTGCCAAAATTCAGGAAAATATCTTTGAAGGTAATGTACAGGTTCTGAAGTGTGAGGATACTCACAGACATAATAAATTACCCTCACTCTAACAATAGCCTGAACTAAGTATCTACCCCAAACCCTCGCCATACACTAAACATAATTCTTGCAATAACTCCAAAACCAAGAATTAACCCTCAACCAGTCCTGTGAAATGGTGAGGCTCAGCCAAAATGTCCTCATGTCAGAGTGTAGAAATGTCCTCACAACAACGGTTTCAAACAGAAACTTTACAGGCACATTCACGCCTGCCCTTTTGTAATGCAGCGCAGCGCTCCAGGTCCTGGAAAGCATTGTGCTCTTGCATCACACTGTACAGAGCCACAGTCCTCTACCCTGGTGCCATTCGACGCGGTGAAAGTCTCAGGAGGCAGAGAAAAATAAAAAAACAACAAACATGCAACACATCCTGGCACAGAGAAACGGATCTGGAGCATGAATTTGTACCGATGCCACTAAACATTAAAGACCTACAGAACAATATGTTAAGTGAAAATGCTCAAACATACACCCTAAAGCCAAATTATTTCCCTTTTTTATAACCAAATTATTATAACTCAGCCAAAACTTTTTTGACAACAATTTTAAAACTTTATCTGTTAGGGGCAGTAATTCAGGAAATACCCTACAAGTTATTTCTGAAGGTTGAGAGAAACGGGCAAGAGTCTGTGGTCATTTCAGTTGGAGGACATGTGGATCAGATTAGATATTCTGAAAGCTTTTCAGGCACTTGTTTGTTTTAATAAATCACAACATAAATATGTAGATGATCACAATTATGTCGTGTAATTATACATTGAAGCAGTTGCTAATGCTCTTTGCACATAATCATTTGATAATCTGCAGAAAATTACAGCATAACGCTCAAATGTCAACTTCAATCAGTTTCATACCAAGAGCAATAAACAAACTTCATAACGGGCCTACGCATACTGTACATGACACAACAACAGTAAAACAATGCAGCTTTGTGAAATATAAATTAACCGCAGCCACTGGAATCATTCGTTTGAGTTAATTAAACTTGATTCCCCTTGGTATTCTTGTTAAAACTAATTACGTAAATGTGGTGGTAACTGACATTTTCAAAGTCTGTCAAGAGATTCGGTAAGATGACGTGGCAATTAGAGTGACAAGTTCATCTCTGCTTCAAGCCTGACCAGAGCTTTAATAGTAAAATGTTGTCTGCCCACTAACTAGCTGCCTGCCTCATGTTTCTCCGGCTCCACTTTTTTTCCCGTTGCTGTAAAGTGATGTGACCCTGTACTGTCTGCGAACACATTACTTTTTTAACAATTGAGAATTATGTTACCAGTTGTAGGGTGATGAAGCCAATTATGTACAAATTAGACGCCAACTTACAGAGGCACTGTCGAGTTCAAAAGAAGATTTTAGTTATTTATACTCGCACACTTCATTATCAACTGGGAAAATACTATATTTTTTAGATACAATATTCTGTCAAAGAACTGTACTGAATGTACTTTCCTTTAAGCTGCATCTACAGGAATTGGTAAAAATGTTCGAGTTAATGTATATCTATAGCAAGAGGGATGTAAGGCTGATGGAAAAAAAGAAAATCAAAGAACAGCTTTATACCCTGTGGAGATAATTTAGTAAAATGGTTGATCAAAGTTGGAGTGGTGGAGTGGTTAGCCCTATTGCCTCACAGCTAGTTGGTCTGTGGTTCGAGTTCACCTTTCTGTGTGGAGCTGTGTGGTTTTCATCCCGGGTTTGGTTAATTGGGGAACCTTGATTTTCTGTAAGTGTGAGCGTCGGTGGTTGTTTGTCTGTGTAAACCTCTCTGTGTTGGGTCTGGATAGAGATGTGACCCATCCCGAGTGTGTCCACTGAGGATAGACCCTTCACAGGATATGTGGTTATAGACAGATTAGTGGATGGGTTTCCTAAAGTGTTTTGCATGTTTTTGTGGATCTTTTGATTCATTTGAGTTGAAACTTATATTTAAAAAATCATTGGAGCCTCTTTGTTCACACAAAGGACAAGAAACATTATCAAAACTCTGAAAATCCAATGATACCTTTTTTTAATCTGGATGAGCCAACCTAATGAAAGAACGAACTGCATGAGTATAAATGTGACTAAAATATTTAGAGGACGTAGGTAAAATGATCATTTTGATTAAAATAATCCTACCCAGTAAGCAGAGAACTAAAATTATTTAGGCTCTTTTTTGCTCTTGGTCACATTAAATGTGTGACCTGTGAAAAAACAATTTCACTTATCCTGAGGTAAGTTTTTTAATCTGCTATGTAGGACCTTAACTAAACTCAACTTAAAAATTTAAGGAGTTTTATAATGGGTCAGTTATTAGGAAAAGTCTAATCCTCTTATGTGGGGCAATTACAGCCAATATTTCACTTCCAGCGAGCTGCAGGATTATTTGAAGTGAAGCAGATGAATCAAAGCAAGTTCTAGTTGTTTACTCAGTTGACCAAGCTACTTGTTCTCTAAATATATTCCCTTCCCTGCCCTGAATTTCTGCACACTTCAGACTTATAATAACATTCTAGAATAATCAGGTTAGGATTCAAAATGGAAATTGGACATTAACTCACATCTTAAAGAGGTTCATGTTGAAACTCTTGTTCTATGATCAGAATGTCACCCTCTGTATACACATCTTCACATCTATACACTATATGCTGTATATATCTTGGCAGAAGAGACACCTACAATACTTCCTAACATTAACACACAGTTTATGATTTGCAAAGCTGACAGTGAGTCACTCAGCCTTCCCTTTAAGCCAAAACAACTGTGAGTAATCACATATTGTACATGTCATCACCATATTGGAACTATTGTCATAACCTTTAAGAGCAGCAATGCAATAATTTTTCAATTCACTTTCCAATTCACAACAAAGTCATCTCAAGGCACTTTACATAATAACAGCTTCAAAGACTCGGGAAACACGTGTGGCCGGAGAAGCCAGGGATCAAACCAACAACTGTGTTCTACTATGAAATACATTTTATATATAATGGACTGTCAGTGTTTGCTGTATAATTTATGTTTTTCCCTTCCTTACAGAAAATTATTGGTACTTAAAGATCCACTATTGGTAGTAATGTAGAAATCAAATGTCAATGACTATATATTACATTAAATATGAAGGTACGTGACAAACTTTTTTTATGAGTTCTTATGACGATGTGTTATTTTCCTTTACAAAAGTGATTCAGCTCATGTAAGCCAATGTTGATACACACTTCCTCTTTGAGCACCTATCAACAATTATAGCATACTTAAGCTCAAATCAATAGTTCACTATGAAAGCACTGTGATTACAAGAGATCAACCATTTTACCAGACACACATAAAACACTCATTTTCAAAAACCACTTACTGAAATTGGCTGAGAAATGCTTATGTTATGTTATGCTTTTTTACTAGAAAAACTGCAGCTACCCTGCTGCCTCATACTGCCTGTGTTTACAGGCAAATCCATGATGGAGTATCGCAGCAATGGGCCAAAATGGCCCAGCGCTGGCCCCTAATTGGCAGAGGACCGATGACATCTTTGTCTCTTTGTACCTGCTTGACTTGACACGGAGTGCTGATGGGAACACACCTGTGATTCCACTTGGTTGCCAAAATCACCATTTTATAGCAAAAAAACCTAAGTCCAAACGTGCCCTAGATGCCAACATCAGCGTGCTCCAAGCCTCCGTGTGGTGTTGAAAGCCTGGCTAACGACATTTTTTAAGATGGCCCATCCCACACACGAGAAAAGCAATTCTGTAGCTGGTTGTCACTGGAAGACACTGATTGCTATTCCGCCCCATATTAGAACTGCATAGGCTCATCCAAAGTAGCCGAGACAAATTACAGTTTGGAGCCATATGCAAAAAAGTTTGTTACTGTTGTCTCCTTGAGGCCTGTTTAGTCAGCTGTGTGTTGCTGCAGACAATCGTATGCAGATTGTGCCTCCCTTTAATCAACTATATGCTGAGAATCACAAACAAGAATCAAGGAACAACAGTCAGCTCCACATGACTTTGCCAGGGATGATAATACCCGATTCACTTTGAAGAGCAGGTATCTTATACTTCAGAAAAGCCTCCTGATGTAGTCTGTGTGTGCTCAATATGATTCCTCAGGCCGGAGGATGCTGGAAGCCTGATGTGTGGATGTGTTGGGGGTCCAGATTAGCCAATACAGCTTTGATTGAGGTCTCTTATGAATCATGCGTTAGGGATGCATCTCTTCAGAGCATCTCAAACATTCAAATAAAGAGCTTTTTGGAACATAAGTATTTCAATTTAAGTTCAACAATATAGCTGTAGTACAGGACTTATTGCATAATTCATGTGAAGCACAAGCTAAATCTTTCAATCTTTCATTGTGGCCACTGGGGCGAATGTTGAGTGAGAATTTGATCCCCTCAGACACTAGTTTTCACATTTTTCTCTTTGATGTAAACAAGTGCGAGGCAGAAGGGGATGCTGACCAAAGACCTTCTGTTCCACAGCCAGACCACTGATGCCATCTGGGTGTAATTCTGCAGCACACTAAGGAGCACTCATTCTCTTTCTGGTGCACGAGGACCATTTGGTGGACAAAACACAGGTTTTCCATTACATTCAGTCCGAGCTGGTGTCGCCTGCGAAGGAATATTAGGAAAGTGGGAGTCCTATCTGTCACAATACAGCCTGCCTCTGGTCCTACAATTCTCTGCTGGCCCAATACTGTCATGAGGGAAGAATTGACCCAGAAAGAATGGTTGTGAGGAAAGAGGTTTGAGACAGGTAAAATGGCATGGAGAAGATTGCCTATGATTTCTTTTCTTTCAAGAAACATGGGAAAGGGGTCGAACAACAACATAAAAGTTTCACTAGGTTGAAGCTCAGTCTCGACCTGATGGCTCACTATGTTAAACCTGGGCGTTTTGGTTGACTGACATAATTTTCCATCTCCAAAATCGAATTTGCTGTATACCTTTGAACAATAAACTTAGGTATGACATGAACTTTAAGTCGCTTTACGTTTAAGAAATAGGCTTTTACATCTAGTATTTGTGATCTTATGATAAGGTAACAGCTCACTGTTGCTGTGTCTATTTGAAAAGAGAAACTAAAAAGAGTAAGTTTATCCTAACATGATTTTTATCATAAATGGTTATTACATGTATCACTTCAACAAAATAAACCATGTCCAGCTGTCTTCCAAAACTTAACACACCCCTGTTACTAATGTGTAATTATGGTAATATGTTAAATTCAAAAGTGTATCATGGACTGTAATATTTTTTTTCCAACTCTGTATGTACATATTCCAAAACAGCAGGACAAAACTATAGATAGTATGTCCCTGGTAGAGATGTTTATGTAACCACACCTGCCTACTCACAGCCTCTGTAGGTCCCTACTTCAACACGTACTCTGCTCTTCAGGAGCAGCATAACAACGCACATGATTCAGTGAGGCATAAAGTGAAGCTATGGCAGTGATGTGTTCCCACATGGTGAGCTACAACTGCACACCGCGCTTTGCTCACTCAGGCCCTGAGTGTTAGGTCAGAAATAATGTAGAGAAACATGTGAACTCTAATGAATACAAGAACCACTGAGAGCTCTCCACACAGCCAGACTCACGCTGGTTGTATCAGGGCTTTCCTGCACACACACACACACACACACACTGTGTGTGAGAGTGTGTGTTTTTGCTCAAGTGCGTGTGGGTGCACTTGTGTATGTTCATCTCGTAGGTGGTGTCATGCTGCAGGGGTTAAGCGGCAGTCATTCATTTGGGTTCAAAAGGCCAGAACACTCACACAACTGAAGATGTGGAACTTTTCATCCTATTGGTAAAATGTGTTTACATGGTTCAGGTGACCTTTTGCATACGGCAGATTAATCAAGCTTCTGCTGGTGCAATAAATGTCTTTGATGGACGCTAACAGATGGAGCAGATACAGCAGATGCTTACAGTATTTGTTTTGTGCTGGATACAATGATCAATTTTCCATACAAGTCCACTTGACTAATTCATTTGGAGACTCTGGGACAATAGGGAAGAGGATGATAAACAGTGGTACCGAAAAGTGCAATAATCAATTAGTTAGTTTGTTTCCGGTTCCCTTGTCATGAAGTCCTTTGATTTTTAAATGGGTAAATTCCTGAAATAAGGTTTGTGGTTAACGCAAGGTAAATAAATGTTAAAATGTTATTCTACAGCATAAATGTCATTAATAAGCAAGTTTTCAGGGCTGTAGCTAACAAATAACAGAGGTTGTCTCTTATTTTTAACAAAGTACAAAGACTTTTGTCAAGGGAACCAGGGGGTGCTAAATTCCATCTTTATCTCCAAAAACCCGGCATCTCTTTTGGACTTTATGACCATTTATGCAGCTTTTTCAGATCTTTCACACCCAGTCCATAAAAGTTAAGACCTGATCACACAAGTCTTAAGTGAGAATCATTTACTGTTTATCTCACACAAACTTTGTGTGAAAATGATCATCAACATCAACAATGTGTGTATGTACAACATTTCCTTCATTTTACCACTTCCTCCATGCCCCTCTGCTTCACCCTTTTACTTTTCTCCTCACTCCACTCTAGCAAAATAAATCAGAATAGAGAGAGACACCTACTGACCTCAAATAACTTATGAGATTTTACAGAAATTGATCTAGATCTGTTTACATTGGTTTGACTTTGAATAAGAGAGGGAGATGGTTCCATCACACTTTTCATGTCAGGACTGCGAGCCCCTGTCACAGTAGACACAGGACTCTATTACCCTTGTCACAACACAACTGATTATCATTAAAACATAACTGATTGCATTTATATATGGGATGTGGAGCATAATTATATATCAGAACTAGACATGTTTTTTAACCTGCTTGGTCTTTCTCCACAGAATTGATAATTAGACTTCTCTTTTATGTTGTTCGCTCTTTCTCATTAAGAACGTGACAAGGGAAACAGCAGGGTAAAGATTACACATAATGCATGCAAATGGAAGCCCATTTATCATAATGGATTCACAAGATAATCTGTGTGTGTGTGTGTGTGTGCGTGTGTTTGTGCATTTTTTAAATGGACCCCACAATCAGAGATGAAGACAAGCTGAATCATAAAAACGTACTCATGTTAACTATATAACCATATCCACCAACTCTGTGTCCTGTCACTAAGGGAAAAGCATAAAACCATAATGAATAAATGCACAAAAAAAAAGACAAATCATTAAACAATAGGTAGGTACCTCTCTAGGCAACCACCAAAATCCAAAACAAACTTTTTTGCTTTTTCTGTAACAAATATGGATATTCATCAGTTGCACTGTGACACTTTGACTGTGTTGCAATCTACAATAAAAAAAGGCTTATAATCAAAACAGTAGCTAGTGGAGGGTAGATAAGGCAATGCAACACCGATAAGGTGAGCAAACTTAATCAGAGTGAGCTGAACTGCAGCCCTGCATTTAAACTCAATGAATACTTGTAAAATAATCTCAGTTCTTTGACTCATAAAACTCGCTGTTTTTTTATTACACATTTTTGTGTTATATTTTCAAGGAAAGCAAAACTGCTTAGTCTGTTCACAACTTTGACAAAACCTATTAGATAGTCAGAAATTTTGATGCGGGCGATCCTCTGACTTTCCATAATCCTCATTACCAAGTCAAACTGAATTTATCCACTATCGTGGTTTTAAGACCAGTTACCAAACATGTTATGAACATTACAATAAAAGTGAGTGTGGGAATTCATATACTTAGGTAGAATCCTTTGAAAATCACCTGTTTTTGTTACTGGTGTACTGTATGACCATTGCATTATAAATGATGAACGCAGGCTAATGGACCACACAGTTTAAGTGGCAGAAAGACATCTGCAACAAATCCTCATTCCCATCTTACTGAGTTATAACTCTGCTCCCAGCAACTCTCTTAACAGTCCTTGCAACACTGTCTATTCTTCTCCATATGCTTCGACAGCCTTTTAAACACACACACACACACACACACCACACACACTCTGACAAGCGATGCAGCCTAAACCTGTTTTGCATGAAGTGTATGTGCTCAGGTCAACGATATTTTGTTATCACCCATTTTTTATCCAAGCTATTTCCGGACACCGTCACTCAAGAGAATACACTGATTAGTTTTCACCTTCAAAAACCAATCAAATTCAATCTGCTAAATTATTAAAAACACTGGCCCAAGTGAACTCACTTTGCAGAGTGTGATTTACTCCGTAAACATGTGCTATTGTCATCACTGCCTTTGCTGTCACCGTAATTCTCATCATCATTATCACCGCTCCATGATTCATTACGTCATTATCTATCCACTATCCGTACTGTACTGTGAGTGTGCAATTGTGTGCCCGGGTCCTCTGATTGAGATTTATTACCAGGGAAGCAGTGATTCTAATCCATTACACAGGGATCAGCCACAGATATGTTACCCCACCCATCCACACATGCACCATGTAAATGAATGGACTCACTCCCAGCTGTTCATGTGCCTTGTGTCATTTAGCAGGCAGAAAAACAGATGGTGGCTTTCTGGAACATATTATTTTTATTGTGTACTGTTACAATAGAATTAAAGGATCATATTTGTACTGTACCTCTAAGAGTGTTACATGTCCCGTAAAATTCACTGTCAGCAAATATACTGTCTGGAAGTTGAAAGCAGGTTCGATTTCTGGGCAATTACTACTTTTGCACAGAAGCATAACTGCTTCAACTAAAATGACGAGTAAAGCTATGCAACAGTGTCGCAAATGAGTGCAAGGCCATTGACTAAATCCATAATCCCATTAAACAGTGTGTAGCCTGGATGAGTACTGCAATTATCATGTATAGTGCCAGATGGCGTTGTCCTTTTCGGGTAACCTTGTGACAGCAAAGGCTTTTGGGGAACATGTGAGAGCTGCAAAATTGGTCGATATGTTGTTTAACAGAGCTGTGAAGCATGGATTTTCAGCTGTCATATGTGACTGTAGGACAAAAACATCAAGTGATAAAGAATTACAAGTGACGGAAACAGACTTATTGTTGGATGTTTACAAAAATATGGAGAAATCTGAGATAAGTTTTAAACAGGTCTGTTCCTGGACGGATGCACAAATCAAACAGCATTTAATTGCATTTTCTTAATAACTGCAACATTTTGTACAAACCCTGTGAATGTAAGATACTTACAGTGTGTGGACTCTTTTAATTTTGTGCACTTTTTTGCATTTTTTTAGCAGGAGATATTTTGCATTTTTCACAGTCCATTAGTGTTGCTCCCTTGCATTGGAATTTTGGACTGCTTTGTATTCATCATTTCTGCACTTTCATGTTTTTGAACTAGGTGTACTTCTGAGTTAGGTTTTTATGCATTTTAAATTAAAGCTGTGTACTGGATGGAATACAATACATATCATGATATAGATTTTATACTTTGTAAGTATGTTGCAGTGCTGGAAGTAGTTCAAAGCCACGAATTACAAAGATTTTCATACCTAATTTTAGGAGTATAAAAACACACTATATATACCTAAAAATGAGTTTAAAAAAATTTCAGCAATTAATCTTTGCATGTAAAATGTTAAACAAAATGATACACTGAAGCAATACAGTATCAAAATATCATTTTGCAGTACTCAGTTGTCACATTTTTTCACAAGTCTGGAATTTTATACTCAGTGGAACAACAGCTGGACGGAATACAGTGAAGAGCAATGGTGATACACTATATTGGTCTGTCACTCTGCACGGAGGGGAGGGTCCTTGGGATTTTGTTGTTTTATAATTTGCATTTATTTGTTTCTACAGAACCACATTTTTCGTTCAGTAAATATAAAGGCGTTGCTGTGTCCTGTGCTGGTTCATTTCACCAGGCTCCAAACGAATCATAGGCAAATAAAGAAGCTTCATGTCCACAGATGTAGACATCTCTCTTTCCTCTGAATCCATATCAATTTTAGCAGTGCCTTATTACAATAAAAGAATAATGGTTCTGGAGTAGGCATGTTCATCATTAAACAATAAACATTGAAGCGAAGTAGGTTTCATTGTCCAATAATGGCTATACAAGTACAAGTAAGTATTCCTTTTGTCAATGAACAGATAAGTGTTCATATTTACCCTCATTAAGGTTTTACACCGGAATACATTTTGGAATTGCCTCATTACTGAGATCCATTGTCTGTAAGCAAATAGATTTTCTGTATGAATAATTTTATCTAACTCATCTGCATGCGCAAAATCTTTAATTACACATTTATACACGCTAGCTAGTATGTTGTGAATTACATTTTTAAAGCATTGCCACTAAAAGGATGAGGCAGTTGGACTCAATACTTCTTTTTTTACACTTCTTATTTCCAGGGATGGCTTTTTTGATGTGATGCAGTCTGATCACTGCTGTCAATTCCCATGTGCAATGCTTTGAGCAACTCAGTGCTGAGTGTGGGTCCCGAGGGGTAATGGAGCAGCTGGAAATGCACAGCCTGCTGGGCCCGTCTGCTTTAAGGTACAAACTCCAGTGGAACCGTTTGAACTGCTCCCCAAAGCCATGGTTAGCTGTCACTGCTGAATGTGGAACTGAGAGTCACAAGCGTGACTAGGTGGGTTTCCTTGCAGCTCATGCCCACCTTCAGCAGCTCAGCTACCATAAAGTGGCGAATTATAGGCCAGTAACTCTATTGGAGGAGCAAAACTGTAGGATTCTTACGTCTTTAGTAATGATTGTGCTTGTGTGTTTTTTTTACAGTATCTTGCATATATAGCAGGATTTATAGTCCATAGTTCATATGGCAGCACAGTCACCAATCAGATAACATTTGTTATTTTCACAAAAAAAGCAACCAAAATGCAGTTATGTCCACTCGTAGGTTTTAACTGATCAGGAATTAGTTTAAGTTTCATATGAAAAAGAAGCAACTGCACTTTTGTTCATAACTCTAGTGATTATAGCTGTAAAATACAGTTTGCTGATTTAGGCCGGATTAATGGTAAGGGCCTCGGTGTAATTGCTGTGTTTAGATCTATGCAAATGAACCTGCACCCAGCAGGAAGAAGCACAGTTTGATTCATCCTGACTAAACTTGGTGGGTTTGAAAACCCTCTCGGAGGACTGATTATGTACTATCGCTCCGTACCTAGGTGCAGCCACTGGGGCCTAATTAGCCCCACCCTCCAAACAGCCGGACCACTGCTGTCAACACTACCAAGCAGCAGCAGACAGCAGGGGTCATCACAAGAAAGTGGTGCAGACCATTTCACCAAGAAAAGTCCACTTAGAACTATAGAACAACTATTGTCAGGCTTTTCGCCACTGACAGTTTTAAGTATTATAGTAAGAAATTTACAGGATGACAGCCGCTGACGGCAGCCTCCGTGTTTTGGTGTGTCTGGTTCGCCGCAGCCACGGTCACGGACAAGGCCAAGCTGCAGCACGTCATCCGCCCTGCTGAGAAGGTAATCGGATGCAACCTCCCTTCTCTTCAGGAGCTGTACGTCTCTAGGACCCGGAGACGAGCAGCCAGGATTGCAGCAGACCCCTCTCATCCCGGACATAAACTCTTTCAGCCCCTCCCCTCTGGCAGGAGGCTCCGGTCCATTAAGACCAGGACCTCACGCCACAAGAACAGTTTCCTCCCCACTGCAGTCAGACTGCTGAACAGTGGCCAAATCCCCCCAGATAACCCCTAACAAACAGACAGTCACTTTAACTTTCCAAGTTGTACTACCTCACACTGTACACTAACTTATCTAATTTTTATTATTATTGTATTTTATTATTTCTGTACATATTTCACGTTGTGTCACACCTTTGCACCTTAACTTTTTTCTGTAGATTTTGTGTTTGGAGCTGACACCAAGACAAATTCCCTGTACTGTTAAGTGTTCTTAACTGTGCCTGGCAATAAAACGGTTTTCTGATTCTGATTCTGAAGTCGATAATAAATGGCGACAACCTGTGCAGTGTATTTGTGTGTGCCTGTCACAGTCTAAACCTGTACACTTTCAGTATTGGATTTGCTCGCCACAGCTCGGTATTTTTCCAATACGGTTTACACCTGTGCTGTCTCACGGTGTTTAAACACTCAACACTGCAAGACTGAGAGTGTGCAATGCATTAGTTATGCCTGTGAACCTGAGTGCTAAGTACTGACAAGCATAACACGAGGTTAGTTCCCTTTCCACTATTAATGGATGAGGGAAGCATTGACTTATTTGTATGCATGATGGCATGTAATCAGATCGGAGCGTGGCAAGTTGTCAATGAGATCTTATTGCAGCGGGTCAGTGGAGCCACTGGGATTACATGCCAAGGACGACAGAGACACAAACAAATATCATACCTGTTACACACAGGAAGAGTAAATGTGGAGCCCACCAGTCTCTTTTTGAGAACTTAAGTTATTTACGAGTGAACAATTGCAAAATAAATGAGAGGCAACACAACTTATGTTTTTAAAGCGATAACATTTAGTCTAAAGTTAACTTGAAAGATCAGATGCCTCACAGAGTATTTATCAGTCCCACCAGGAGTTTGGAGATTTGATTGTGACAGGTGCAGCCTTAAACGTCTGATCTCAAAAAACATTTTTATCGTATTCTAAATTGCGAAGGTCATGCAAAATTCAGAGTATATGGATTATGTTAATCGTGGCAAAGAACGTACCTTAATTAAAATAAAGTAAAGTGACGTTAGTGTTGTCGCTTATGTGGTGTATATCTGTTATTGATGTGAGGATATATGAGAGTGTAAGCATGGGTTTATCTGTATATCCATTATCAAAAATGATACTGTAAATATGGAAGAATCCTTTCCCCTTCATTATGATTGACAGCATGGCTTCGTATTTCAGTTATTTAATTCACCACAGTCATTGTTTAAACAGCGTTGGTAATCCTTCATTTATCACTATCGTGGCAAAGATATGTGGGAGCAATATGTCACAGGTATTACTAGGACCAAATGTGCAGTTTACATTTTGCATTCCATTCTGTAGTGAGATTAAGTCACAGAACTAATGTTTCCCCCTTCATCTATCATCTTTTACTTTAATAATTTAGTATGGTCAAATTAGAATGCATGTATCGACCATGAATTAAACATGAGCAGTAATTTGAGCAGGAAATGGAACCTGATTTGCCAAGGTATGTAGTGACATCTAAATGTACGGCTAAATGACTCACCAAAGCAGATTTGAGAAATAGCTGTAAAAACACATGAAATATGCATGGTAGAAAGGATATTATTAGATCACAGATGTTCTATTCAGTCTACACAAAGGTAACCCACAGTAACCACCAGAGAACCAGCACTCACACCAAGCTTGCTCAGTCAGTGTTAGTTAGAGAACTGCCAGAGGAGAAACTGCAGAAATGTGAACACTGATGGGAGGCGAAGGAGTGTTGCTAAAAATTATTTATGGTTCTTTCAACTTGTATGTTTGATCCAATAATGCCCTGACATATTTATTCACTTATAAATTCTGTTTTTTGGGAGGCAAGAGCAAATTTTGAAAGTTAATCTGCAGTAGCCTTTCGGTAGAGATGAGAGAGCTGCATTAAACTGCAATGCCAAAGGTTTTATCGCAGCAGGGAAGCTCCCCCCGCCCCTGTTTTTTGAACTTTTATGCTAATTGTAAGCGCTGGACCAAAATTACATGAAGCAGGCAGTTTCATCCATGAATATCACGCAGCCTTCCTGACAATCTCTTTCATATCTGAACACTTTTTCACTTCCTTTATTCTCTCCTAAGACTAGCCCAAGCCCCAGCATTAACCAAAAACCAAAAACAGTATTTTCCATCTATTTAAAAGATCACCTGCAAAAACTTCTTGATGCATCCAAATGTCCCAATTTTTAGGTAGGTCAACATCTATTCTTACACAATACAATCTTTTCTAAGGATCTAAAACACCAAGACAACATAATTGAAGTAGCGGCTACAAAGACTTCGACAAACTGGTACGTTGGCTGATATCAGGGTCATATGGGCCGACAGGTGGCGCTAAAACACACACCGAAAAGACAAATGCCGAAAAACATGTAGCCAGAGTGAGCAGGTTTTATCTCAGCAAGTGAATACAACAGAATTATTTCAGATTTAGAATAGTTTGTATGTCCTTCATAAATAGCAGGACATAAAACACACAAATTTATCCTTGAATTTCACTACCTGGGATTTCTGCGTGTGCCTCATGCATTACACATTAAAAGCTTAAAATGCTGCGGCCAACACTAAATGCACACACTCCCTCTGAAAACACACACACTAGCAGAAGCTGTAAATCACCACCAACACAATGTAGAACATCAGGCCAGATGTGGCAAAACAATAGTCTCTTCCATCCATTATGTGTAACAGCTTATCCTTTTCAGGGTCGCTGCGGGCTGGAGCCCATCCCAGGTGTCAGTGGGTGAGAGGCGGGGTACACCACGGACACATCGCCAGTCTCTGTCAATCCCAGGGCCACCAAACTGAGACATGGGCAGACAGACGCCCATCCATGCTCACATTCACACCTTTGGGCAATTTCAAATAACCAATCAACCTCATGTACAGTACATGTCTTTGGACTGTGTAAGGAAACCAGAGTTACCTGGAAGAAACCCACACAAGCACAAGGCAACTCCACACAGACTCACAGAGATTCGAACTGCTGCTGTGAGGCAGCAGCACTATCCACTCCACCACCGGGTGGGTGGTGGAGTTAGGTCAAGGGTGAACTCACATGCAGTAGCTGTTACTAAGTCAGAGACAAAAAAAAACTCTGACTTTTCCCAACTGTATCTGCTGCAGAGGTGATTGGTTGTGAAAAGTGAGTTACATCATCTGCTTTTTCTACAAGTCTATTTTATGCATTTAATGTGTCGTCTATGTACTAAGACAACAAATCAGAATAGTGTATTCTAAACGTTCTCTCTTAAGATAATGTACTGTACACTGCAAGTAGGCTGACGGTAATCATTATTCATTGATCATGTTATTTGATCTTCTCTCCAGATCAAATAACAGGATCGGTGATATAAGTAAAAAGCCACAAGTAGGAGACTGGAGAAGACACCTAAGGACAATGTCGGACTTTACTGTAAAAACGATTTCTGACACCCATCAATGGCTTTTTGTAAACACAACTGTAACCTGCCCATTGTATTTTTTAACACTACAAAGGATTTGTTTTAATCTTTTACGAAATCACAACATTTACCTAATCATAACAAAGTTCTTTCTGTGCCTAAACCTAACCAACAATAACCACAAATACGCATTTATTATTGCCTTTTATTTTCACAGAAATGTGGCAAAAATGATGTAGTTACTTCAGTGACGTAGGAGCATCAACAAAAAAACACACTGAATTGTTATTCTGGAGAGCCACAAGAAAAAATGTTTTTTGTCATTAAATTTGCAGGAAAAAAGGGAGAGCAGTGATAAACTGTGCCACAATAAAAGGGAAACTGCATATAGTGTAGGGTGCAGTGAGAACCGGATGGTATGTCAGAGCAGCAGCAGACTTGAGCTGACTGCTAATAGCTCACAGGCTTCACTTCCTTTATTGGATTATCTGCCAGAACTGACTTTCAGACTTCATTCTATGTAGACAGTGCTCATTATAGACTTTGAAAACTCAATGTCCAGTGATGGAATATATTTTTACCTAAGTGGGGGGTTGAGTGTGAGGCTAATGCAATAAGTTCTAATTATCAGATTTAGTCAAACTGCAAAGGTTTGATTAAATATAATAGTGGCAAAATAATAAGTAAAGTAAAAGTGATACAGTGACATTGCACAAATTTTACAGGTGTCATTTTTTCATTACTTGACCTGCTAAGAAGTAAAAATTAGGATATTGTGGATAGGAGCTAGCATTTCTGCAGTTTGGATGAAATATCTGTAGCTTAAAGCCTTATGTCTCCGGCAGCCATGACAAATGAATAACTCTAATCATATGTCTCCCAACTCTAAGACTCATGAATCATTCCGCATGAACAGATTAATAGCTCATAAATCTTATGAGGAACATTATATCTCTGCAATTAGAGCAGTTGAGCTGCAGCACAAGCCTCATGGTATATTCAAAATGTTTGGTGAATATTAAAGTGAAAAGACCAGTTGGGAATACAGGTCTGGGTGCAGAGAGGAACTGTCTCTCACTGCAGAAATACATCGTGATAGTCAAGAGGGGCTCCGGTAATGACAGAGAAAATACCAGAGGGAAAAAATTACAGCACTTGATGTGAATGATGCTGCAGCTCTGCCACAGTTTTAAAAATGTTGAGAATCTCCATTATTTCATTTATAGATAATGGCTGGCTGCTTAAGCGCGTGGTCATCACACCCTATTCTTCCTGCAGAATGCAGCTTTACAGAGGCTCCATCTGACACTGGCTGAATGACAAGGATGGATGAAAAAGCTCCTGGGGCCCCTTGGGCATCTTGACTGAGTTAGTAATACATTAAATAACACAGTTAGTGTACTTACAAAGAAACACGCAGATTGAGTATTCAACTCTTCCTGACTATTCAACGTTTCAAGCATTCCTGATTACTGCAGCATGCGCTCTCAGTGATAGAGCTGCAGATATTCCTTGGGGTCTTGGAGGGAAGTGGTATATTCAGCAGCATGTAATTATAAGTTGACAATCTAACAATTTGCAAGCGCTTGTGTCCGAAGCCTGAACCATAGACAACCCAGTCCTATGTAATAATCATACTGGAGTATTTCAGGCCCTTCGTCCCACCACATTAATTCCTTTGCTGAACCAATTCAGTCTGTTTGACTGTGTTAACTTAACCACTCTGAGCTCTTGTCTTGTCAACAACTAGGTCCATTCAAAGAAAAACTGTCACCCCCTCATTCTGCTTCACTGGTGGCCTTTATAAGTTTCCTAAATGTTCTGTTTGCTTTGGCTGATTATATAACATGATGATCACAGTAAGGGTACAGTGAATGTATGCAAGAATCAGGAAGCAGCTGCCAAGGGCTCGAAAGTGACAGATGTACTGTAGAAAAAAACGACAGTACTGACTTTATCAGTTACAGATTTTACTTCAAGAACTTATTTGCAGTTTCAGGCTTTGTCAAACAGCAAAAAATGTTGTAAGTAACAGTGTAAGTGTTGTAAAAGTGAAAAGATTTTTGCCTTGACTAACCAGATTTGTCCGCACTCCATAAAAATTCAATCTCCTCCATAGTACGGCAAACTTTCCACACCTGCCTAATCTTTAAAAACCCATTAATCATCTGTACGGGTCAAGTTTTCAATTAGCTACATTATGTTCACACTCCTCTACATAAAACAGGGAAGATGCACCTGCCTCAAACCAGCTCCACCTGGCTAATTGTCAGACCATAAAAATAAGAACATGAAAATACTTGGTAAGCAATTATCATGGTTGGATAACTAGTCTTACCAGCACGTTTGTCATGCTTTTAATCCAGCCCCTGTTTTTCTTTCCTGTCCCAGACATTAAGCTTTTAAACTTTCCATCATTCTTTTCCATCACGCGCTGGAGCGCTGACTCTAGAGACCGGCCACAGCGTAGCCACATTAGCCACAGGAAACGGTGCTCATGTCCACTCTAGACCACTTCCTGGCAGCATTACACAACGTCCCTGACATGTATTCGTCTACACTTGTTCTTCGGTTTTAAGCATTTATTTTCTGGGAATCAGTGCTCGACTTTTACCCCTTGGTTTTCAGCAGTGGCAGCTAAAACAACCACTAACACTAACCACTTGCAAAAAAAAATAATTAAATAAGGAAATGTTAATAATAAATCTACAATTTATCTTCTCTTTATGTTGGGTTTGCCCTCATTTTTGTATGTGTAGAGATGGAAGGTGAAATGAAGTGCCTCCCCGCTCCCTCATGCTCATGCAGCTTTATATGTTCTAGTCTGAATGCAAAATAAATGAATTTCACATGTGTATTTGTGTAACACAGAATAAAATGGTAAATTTGCTTCTGTGAAAACTGCAAGTATTTGCGGCCACATAATGAAGCTGCATTGTGTTTTGCAGCACAGTGGTTAGTGCAGGGTCATACTACAGAGTTCCTGTGAATAGCGAACACATTATCTTCGATTTCCATGCATTACCACCCACCACAAAGCCTCGCAGTTAAAAATGTGTCCTAGATGGTACAAGATGTAGATACTCCAACACTTGAGACCACAAATATAGTAAAAGATTGGCTTTGCTCAGCATCTTTTTTTGTGCTGTTTCAAAGCATTTGAGGACACATAAATGCATTTTTTTCACACCTGACAGAGATACCTGTATATTCTCTATATTCATAACCCACTTTGCCTCTTTTAACAACTTGACTGTCAGGTGCGAGGAGCCGGGCTGTAAAACAAAGCCCTCACTGGCCCTTAAGGTCCTTGCCATGCCCATGAATACTAACAGGATTTTGGAATATTTCCTAGAATTCAGAACAAAACATACAAGAGCGCTAAGACGGATATGAATCTACCCCCTGGCTTCACCCCACAGGAGCCGAGACCAGTTCTTATATTATTATTTTTTTTACAGCCATACAAAGTCTCCTAATGAAATCTATTCATTAGGGCATAAACAATGGACAGTCTGGATGCCCATCAGTCTCCAAGGACTGATTTAGAGCAAATCATGATTGACATCACATTAACCGCAGATATAAACTTCTAAATATGTTACTGTTTTTGTAATTGAATAAATGTGCCTGTAAAATATTATCAACAAACTGTCAGTGGCCGTCTTCTTTGGGCCATTGCTACTATATTTGTTTCACTTTATACAAAAATATACTCATGTAATATTTGTGCATGTGTGTATCTCTTGACTTCCCTCAAAGTTAAAGATTCAGTCTTCCTATAAGTTAGAGGAGCAATAATTGCCTTATTATTTTATCTCAGAATTTGCATATTTTTTATGTAAACCGAAATAAAAGTCACACTTTCAAAAGGCCAAGACTGGCAGCTCTCATTAATTTCTTGGGCGGCACATGTGGATAGATACTGGATTCAGAATTGTTGTCATGGTGAATGGAAACCTTGTTTTTTCTCACTCCAGAGTGATAATCAGTGTTACATCATAAAACTTTGTGTTGTTTGCATTTGTGTGTACATGTGTGATTTTGCCTCCATTGACAAACCACATTTCACTGTCAGTATTGACTTTTGCTGCTTTGAGGGACTGATGTGGTTTATCATGAGTTTAATAACATAATAACACATTTTACCTCAAAGACCAACTAAATGTACAAGACTGATATCGTACAACTAAATGTACACTATTATTACTGTACTAACATAAATGTGCAGAGAGAGACATTCAATTCTCTCTCGGCATGTGCGTTAAAATCAATTTTGAATATGACACTGCAACTAAAAAGTGCAGTACAGGCACATATGCTTGAGGGTCATTCACATGACAGCCAATACTCATGACACACGACAGTATAGATCAGCAGGCTGCGGAAATGTGTTCAGACACAGAAAGGCCAAACCAATATTTGAAAGAAGAGCTCGGGTTCGGAGGCAAAACTAGTTTCAAAAGTAGTTTCCTGCATGTGTCACTGGTTGACTTTTAAAATGAATAATGTGTGCTGAAGCCCATGTGTCTGTATATGAAAACGTTTGAAACTTTATAAAACATGGTTCCCAAAGCAGACTGTAAAGTGAAGAAAGCCTCATTTAAAATTAATGAAAGAGAGGAAAATGGTCTTGGTCACTAAAAGCAAATGACAGTCCTTAGGTTGATTTACAGCTTGAGAGGCGTGGTACAGAACAACAGTTTTTCATCAAGCTTCTAGCTCCCAGCTACTACTGTATATTAGAGCCCAAGTCAAGCAGCAAAGTAGTTAGCAAGCTTTATCAAATATTAAAGTACGTCAGGTCTAATTTTCCAATGTCACTGTTTCAGAAATGCAGCCATGACGACAATACACACTGAGGTGATAAAACTGGAGCAGGCTGCAGGCTAATATGATTTACAGGTACAGGTACAGTCCGGTAAAGTTAGATAGAATTAACAAAGGATGCGGTCACCACATACATGTACATGAACACACATTTGTAGACCAATGCGTGCGTGTGTGTGTGTGTGTGTGTGTGTGTGTGTGTGTGCACTCATGTGTCTGTCATGCATGTATATAGATGTGCCATATAAGACCGTGGCTGACAGCTCTCAGTGACGACCAAACTGTGGAATGGCATGATGAGACATGGATTATGGACTGAAATAACAAATATCTCTCTGAGGGTCTAAATGATAGAGGGTGGGATGGATTGTAGACCTGAAGGAAGGTGTTCAGGTTGAATTTACCACTCTGCAGCTGTGTTAAAGATCTGAATCCGATGCAGACAATTACCAGAAGCCAGTGCAGACATATTAACAGTGGTTTGGCATGGGAGTGGAAAGTTTTACACTGGCCAGGTCAGTCCAGAGACCTTAAATCCATGCATTTCTTCTGCTGATAAGGAGGATAAAGGAAGAACAGCCCAAAGCAAGTAAATGCCCAGAGAGCCAAATCAAAAGAAGCGTGCAGAGTAGGATCCATCTGCAGGACGGCTGGGACTGAAGAATGACCAATTCAAAAGCAGGATAGGCTGAAATCAGGGAGGTTGTTCTAAAATAGAAAATCAAATACATTAAACATTATTTCACGTGTTACATAAAATTTATTGATCAAAAATATAAAAAATAAATTAATAAATAAGTCAGCATCATATCACCCAATGTCAATAAGCCAGTTTGTGCCACATTTTCACGTTCATATTACCATGTTGCCTTTAACCCTATTGCTATGTGGGAGGGAGGACAAGGGGAAGAGGGACAGTGTTGGGATTGGGCCTTAGTGCACAGGTTCAGAAAAAGTAAAAATAGATGCCCTTGGCACATGTCCTTGTTTAGTGAGAGACGGCTGCTGCCACAGAGAGATGAGATAGGTGGCGAAGAAATAGCAAGGTACGTCTCCCACGTCTATGACACACATTACATCCTCTTTGTCAGGTGATTTGCTGCAGCACCTTGCTTGCACGTGTCTAAGCCCCTGTAGTATGATATGAGGATGGTATCAACGGTGCTGGAACCAAGAGCAAAAAAAAAAAAACTAAACAAAACAAAACATCTTTGGCACTGTAACATATTTCATGTCTGATTTATAATTGTTATTATAACTCACTCAGCGTGACGACTTTGCATAAAAATCCACGACTAAAACTGTTTCTTTAATTGCCACTCTATTATTTCTTAGTACATGCATGCAATTAGTTTGGTTAGTTCTGGACTGGAGTGACACCATTTAGTCATGCAGTGATCTGTGGAAAACTGTGTACAGTGACTGCATTTCTTTTTTTTAGTATTTGCAAGCAGTCTTGATCATAACAATGTCCTTTTGCACTTGACATGGTCTCTCACGCATCTATATGCAGTGACAGTACATTTGTACCTCGCTGGTTCCACTGCTGTGTTGAATGAGCACACTAATTACCGAGCTGTGCCCAGAGCCGTCATAATGCCACACTGCACCTCCCATATGACTAAGCAAGGCTGAAATAATGACTGTACAGTAGTGTCTGCCTCGGGAGGAGCACAGATACATCCAGCGACGTGGAAAAAATGTCCTGAACAGGTATAATATGTACTTGGTACAACTCATCAGAAACGATATTTGTCCCCAAAGGCTGAACTCATGTGCAACACAACGGAGGTGCAATTGTTCGTCTTTTACTGTCTTTTACCATAAGTCTTAATACTGTGGGTTAAAGCGGGGCTGAAAGGCACAGTGGCTGGATTCATGCAGTTATTACTTCTGTGGTGACTCATGGTTGTATCACTTCAGTCCTATTGCAAACACCCTCAAAGCTTCCGTTATACCATATTGTGTTTCCTATGAAAGCTAAATCTAGCTAAAAGGCAATTATAGCCACAAATTGCTGCCATCTGGACTGATCAGTTTTCTAATACTGTTTTGACTGGGCCCTTCACTATCAGAAATTCCTATTGCTCATTATAACAAGTGAGTTTGTTTCCCATCGTCCCAACCTCTGCCGCTCCACTTATCAACAAGACCAGAAGAGTGAATGTCCTGTATCCATCAGCCCTGAGATCCAGCTCCTCAGCAGAGAAATCGCCTCTCGTCTGTTCTAGCATTTATCATTTATTGATGACGGTTAATGTTCCTGGCACCACTGAACAGAGCAACTCAGACACTGTGGATATTAAATCACTTTATCACCCTGAATGAAGGCTGCAGTTTTCCCATCATCGCGTGTCACGTGACTCTTTACTTTCTGACGCATTTCATTGCCATTTATAAAGTGAGTTTGTCTTGTCTTGTCTTTATTGCCATTTCTGAAAATGACAGTTGCTCTATAATTGGACCTGAAGCTCTTTTTGTGGCGCATGGCACATGAGGTAGAGCTGTACATCTGCTGTATGAGGATGAGGAGGATATTAAATATGTTGTTTCCTCTTTACAGGCAGATGGGAAGTGCTCATTGAACTTGCCCTTTCTGTAATTATTATGAGAGTAAGTGGGTTGAAAATAAATAGCATCACCTGGGTGGTTTGAAGCTCAGCTGTTCATCTTTGTACACCACAGGTTTAAGCATATTTTAGATCAGAAACGCATTACTAATGCAGACTTTATTTCTCAAACTAACTTTCATTTTTGATAAAAACACCTGTCAGAGAACTGTCAGAGTCATGGCTGTCTGTTCTCTCTGTGCCCCTCACACATTGGCATCGTATATAGCTGTTCATATTATCTGTATCACAAACCACTATTAATGATGCACTTTACACAAAACAAAGTTGTTCTTAATAACTTAACAGAACTTAATAAATCACTTCTTCCCATGCTAAGACAAAACAATAATAGACACACCTTAAATAGATTCAGGAGCAGGTCAGGTGCAGCATGCTCTTAAAACCACATATACACCTTGAAAAGATGACTGACACTTGATTTTAAGTACGTGACTGCTTTGTCAAACTTTTATGCTGCAGTTGTCAATTGGTTCGTGGAGGTAGCTGTTGTCAGCATAATGGTGAAAAGGTAAAGATGGAGAGAAAGCCTGGACCTACTATGAAACCTTGTTGGACCACACATTAAAGCTCTGCTGTCAACTGAGATAATTACAGATCTAATGAATAAATATGAAGAGACTCACTATAAGAGAAATCTGTCTCGAAGCTCTGTGTGGGAGACGTTAGGCAGCACAGCTGTCAATCAACTACAAGAGCCCCAGGCATGTAATTGGTATATGGGTGAAGAGTCAAGTTTGACGACGATGAAAGTGTTTTAAAAAGCTACATTATAAAGTAAAACGTCCATGGTAAAAAAAAAAAAAACTGAGCTAAATTATAAACAAAGTTGAATAAAATGCTTTAGTCAGATAAAATGAGCTCACAAAAAAGATACTTCAGTTATCTAAAAACTTATTGGCTAATTTTAAGTTCCATTTTTCTGTTCGTCTCGTGGGTTGATGATTTCTTTCAGCTGTCCACTCTGCATGAGAGCGTTTCCTAAACAGAATCTTTATAATTACTGTAAGTGAAACAGCAGCAGTTCTGCTGTAAAATGACTTACAGACACTTGCTGGCTAATTGCTGTCTGCAAAGTGCTGTAATTCTGACAACAATTTTCCAACAGTGCAGTCATCCCAGCATAGAGTCACACACACAGTTCTTACAGTGGATCGGTGCTTTTACATCTATTTACATCTGTCTGGCTTTTTTGTTGTTGTTTGTTTGTTTTTAATTTCAAACGTATTTAATTTTCACCTGGCGAATTCAGAAAAAGGAAAAAATTTCAATACATCTTTCTGAATTGTAGTAAGTAAAGGTGAAGGTAACATCCAATGACAGTTACCTCAGCACTGTACATTATACTGAGAAGTGACTTTTAGACATGAATTATGTATAAAATATTACAAGCTACGCTAAGTTTAATTGCTGGTCCATGTTCACATGTCATTTACATTGTGGAGACAGTTGGTTAAAAAAACTATTAATACATATTTAGTCATTTTTGCTTTTTGATAAATAAACAGTTTTAAAATGTAAAGCAAAAACACTGTTTACCGAAATATGTTCTGTTTTTCTTACAATGCAACTTTAACATCAGATTTTCTTGACTTATTATGAGTGTTACAAATTACACCGTACAAGACCTACAGGACCAAGGTTTTTTATTTCTGAGTAATATTTAATGCACATTGAGCTATAGTTTAAATGTACCTCTATCAGAAATCAAGGTTAAATAAATTCATCAAGGGGAATGCAAACCAATCCGCTGATGTAAATTACTTTATTTAACTAGAACTTTTTTATACAATTCTTGACCATATTTGTTATTTGTGTTGAATGTGCATCATTGAAATTTTAGGTTTAGGGTTACGTTTGCATCCACTTACAAGCCATTTTAGTTGAAGGGGATGCAAACTTTCACACTCAAATGTAAAGAACAGGAAACAGACTAGTGTGTACTCTACTAGAAAAGGTTCAAACAGAGACACTAATGATAAACTGATTTGTGATTCTTTGTTTTTCAGCAGCTCAACTCTGAAATCATTTTCTCGCATAAATATTCCCGTCTAATTTTCCGAGGATTTTATGTGTTCAAAAAGCTGAAAGGGCATGTTGGCGGTCCTCCAAAAACTGCATGCAAATAGGGTGATTTGAATATTAACTATCCTGCCCAGAAAAGTGTATCCTTGGCCCGTAGCTGGAAGCGCAATAAAAGCAAGATAAGCCCAGCAACTGAGCTGGGAAGATGACAAAAAAACCAAAGGGAAGTTCAGATACTGGCGCAATCTGATACAAACGTAATAAGGAATCAGTTAATCTACACCAAATATCAGCTTTGTTTATCTCAGCCATCTATGGATCTATACAATAACTTTAATAGCCTGATGTTGGTATTCGTGAGGGGAGCAGAACGGCTGCCAATCAGCTTCATGTGCAGCACATCACTTCATCCCATCAGTTCACAGACAATTTCTAAGACACTCCATCCAGAACGGGAAAAATATTGCAAAAGATAAATGTGTTGGCCTCACTGTAAGATCAAATAGGAAAACAATCTTGTCATGGTATTAAAGTAGCACCAGCATGAAATTTAATCCCATCTATGGGAGAATGTGCACGAGTGAGTGAGTAATTTAATGAGCTTAGTTTTTTGCCTGCATTTGGAGAGAAAGGATCTTCTTAACAATTCTGAGAACCACTCTGAATGATGAATATGTTTAAACTTATAACATTTATTTTAAAGCTATTGCAATAAGCAGGAAACTTGTTTTTAATATGCACCGTGATCAGTTGTAAATTGTGGCAAACAGCACCTTTGAATCACACGCGGGCTAATTTAAGGAGCAAACGCAAGATTCCGAAGCACCTGAAGCAGACGTCACTATTGTGCATTAAACTAAATAGACTTAAGACCAGGATATTATTTTTAACAATTATGCAGAAAGAAGTCAAAAATGCAGCAATACAGTGTGTCAGTGACTCTATATTTCGACAGTATTTTACATGATATACAGTCTTTTGTAGTGCTGGGACTTTAATAATTACATACTGAACAAAGTGCGATGGAGTTTTGATGGTTCTTTTGGTTTATTTGAGTAGGTTTTGCAGGGTACTCCACAATATCTTCGCAGATCTCTGTCAGAAAAATGTGAAAAATGTTTGATATTGCAAATGTTTGTCAGCTTTCTTCACTCTGCTCCTGGAATAAAGGGCACACATTTATATAGTGGCCACAGTGTATTGTAGTGCAGAAAACTTGCACGGAAAATGTCTTTTGAAAAATAATTTCAGGAAGGTAATGCCTTCACCTCCCCTTGACTGTTGGGGCCCAAAAGTGATTTCACAAGCAGTGCTATGCACATAACATCCAGCCTGATTCCTGATCGAGGCCAAGCTGCTGAAAGCAACTGAGAAGGATGATCCCAAATGCAACCCTTTGGCACAAAGTCACAATTAGACAAAAAAGATAAAAAAAACAGGCTGGCATTAGTGTCTGGATTGAATACCACTGCTGTCCTCCAGGTTGTTCGGAAATACTGGCGAATGGGTCCGAGCTTGTGGTGTTTACCTGGGCATAGGGTTACACATAATCGAGTCTTTGAGAGCAAGGCAGAGGCTGAATAGGGGATCCGGGATATCTTTGGCTCTCTCTTCAAGGCTATTGTGTCTGCGTCAGTGAGGTGAATGCATGGAGATACGGAAAGGTATGGAAACATCTGAGACATTATCTCTGAATGACAGCTGATACCATCCGGGCAGAGACCGAGACATTAAATACTGACAAGGTTTTTGTGTAAGTGCTGATGGAGTAATACGTGTGTGTGCGTGTGTGTCCGCTGAGGTTTTGTTTTCTCTTTTATTGAGTTCTGAATGTGTCTCTGTGTAATGGCTGCGCTTTTGTAAGTTGCGTGCGTGTCTGTGAATGCAAGCCGGTGTGATGACGCCAGACCCAAAGCTATCTGTCTCTTCCATTCCTTGGCAGGGTTTGGTGAGCTGTTGAATATTTCAACAGTGCTGATGGTGCTGGGTTCTCCTGGGCAAGTGTGGTTTTGGTTCTCACCTCAGGTAGCCTAAGGTTGCGTGCAAAATGAAAAACCTACGTGCAATCAATATTTCAAATAAGGCTGAATGTGTCAATAAGGTCTCTAAAGAGTGTCAGAGGTAAGAGAGCTGAAGTTGTAGACAGACAGCAAAAACGGCCAGGTAATACAGTTGACCCAGACGTGAGCATCCGAAAGTAATAATGATGTGCTCAAATCTGCACTTACATATCCTTGGGACAAACACGAACACACATGCTAATATGCAAACACAGATAGAGAAGAGCGATGAGTGTGAACAGATGCTGCCCTCTTAAATGATCACCTCTCTAGTCAAAAGTTTTAGTCCATGTACGAATAAATGAGCCTGGAGGTTCACAGTTACACGCTAAGGCACAAAAATACAAAATGATAGAGAGACTTGTTTTTGTTCGACAGATATGTCTGAGAATAAGTAAGCAAAGGAAGCTCCATATAAAGATTACCATGACTTCAGAGGAGCAATTTCACACAGAAAATGAGCTGTGGAGGTATGGGTGCTAAAAGTTGATGAAGATAGATGGTCGTCTCTGGAAAGAGCTTTGTGTGATGTTCCTTTCCAAACACAACCTGTGCCGTGTAGTATCTCATCTACAGCTCTGTCCTGGAGTGTGATAATTACACTGTGTCATGCCCTGGGTTAGTGTTATTAAAGAAGCGCCGGAGACCGATATAACTTCCTTTATTTTTAGACTTCGGGTTGCCCTTTTGTCTTAATGCTCACTGCTCAGGGGATGATGGTCAGGATCGGCAGCTGCTAGCTAGGGGAAAATATTTAGGACACAAAAAGAAAGAGCAGGAGAGGAAGACTGTTTTAAGTTTCTTGAACAGAAATTCCCACCAGGGTTGTATTATTTTACGGGGATTTGACAGAAATATGACGTTGGCTGTGCTGTATTTTTATGCAGTGTAACAAACTGAGAGCAAATCACAGAGGGCTTTGACAGCCACTCAAGGATTTCCTATGAAACATGGCTTTTGTGTGAGGATGTGTGCTCAAAAACCGATCTTCATACACAATGAAATAACCCAACATTTCTTGAAACATCTTAATTTATCATCATGTACCATCTATTGTAATTCTTAGATGCTGCAGGCCATAAGATGTCAGAAGAATATTCATGATGTTTGTGGACATGAGGCGTTGTTCCGCTGACAGCCTCGAAATATTGGTCCATCAAAGCTCCCCTCTGTAGGCTGTAATGACAGACCAGGATAGGATTCATAAATCAGATGCCAGTAGGGAGGCGACTGACACTTATATATTCAGGATCATTGAAAACACGTTTTCATGCACACAAGTTGTGTTGTGCCTTCAAGGTCATGGCCATAATGAATCATGTTAACATAAAGCTTTGGTTGAGTGGAACTGAAGTGTCCCACACCCCCAGGGATTAAAGGGAAGGTTGACTACATAGTCTTGTAAAGACCACTTTATCACGACTCTAGCTCTACTAAAGTAATTGATTTATAAGATGAAAAAATACAATTCATTGTTTTACTACAGGAGAACATAGACAGATTTTTTTTTTTTTTATTAGATCAGAAAGTAAATCTTTGCAGTTTACTGGTTGGCTTCATTTTCAATTGTTGCATTGTTTGAACTTTATTAACAAGCAGAAAAGACACAAAACAGAAATCACTGTGATGCTGAAGAATAAAACACTACACAAAAGTCTAGGAATCCAGAACAACACAAAGACTAGACTAAAAAAGACAAAAATAACCAAGGAATAAACAGGGCTGAGCTGTCCACAGAACGAGCAGTATGGGAAAATAGACATAAACCCAAATGGAAGGTTAAACCGTAGATAAGATAAGATAAATAATATGTGAACACCACGCAGACCAGAGAAACTACAGGACCACAGTATTCACACAACTGAAGAATCAGGAAGTCTAACATAAGCCCACACTAGGGGAAAATTAAGAACCTAAATACAGTAATGATTGCAGTGATATTACAGAATCGAATAAACAGGGTGAGACTAAATAAAGACCAAATATTATGTAACTAATATAACTAAAGACATGAGAAACAGAGAAAAGCCAGGAGATGGGATAAACTTAAATCAAAATGTAGATGAACCCAAAGGGGCTAAGAACAGAATAGTAGGCGGATTTAATGGATGCACACTGAAATGACTAAGGAACTGAATGAGAGAAAGCCGGATCAAACCACAGACCACAGGGGAATGACCAACAGAGTCCAAACAAATTCAATAAAGGCCAGAGTTCCAATAACAAGGGACACGTGGTGCATCCAGGAATTCAGCAAGAATCAGGGAATGAGTGAAAGGAGAGAGTCCAAACATGCTGGGAAACAGGTGAAAAAAATAGGGGCTGATGAGGAAAAGTAAAGCTGGGACAATGAACCAGGAACAGGAAGTGGGCAACAAAGGTCAATAGAATAAAAGTCCAGAGGAAGTAGAGATGAAGGGCTGAAACAGGACAAAAACAAAACAGCTCCAAGATATTTAAGATTGAACTAAACACAACTTTGCTTCCAACCTTCATCTGAATCCACTGTGCACAAATAAGTGTACCGTATTTTGACATTTGCAGCCCAATATTCTATTTAAATCATCTGCTAAAAGATAAAGTCGAATTGTGTTGCCTTTGGACAAAAGCAATTTAATTCCTCGAGCCTGGGTGAAACGATTTTTAACTCACAGGGTGGTGAAAACATCCCGTGTGTGCTCCAAACAAACACTGGGGCCATAACCTGAATCACACTGTTCATCCACAGCAGTGAATGATGTTGGTGACCAAGTTTCAGACTGGAACAGGAAAAAAAAAAAAGAAAAAGGCCAAACCCTCACAGATTGGCCCTGGTTTCACTCACAAATGATTGATTGCCAAGTAAACAACATTACCATTTTAAGTCTTCCCTCAGGGTTGTTCACCACCAATTCCTGACTAAATGACTAATTGACTAAGCTGTCATACCAATTAAAATTCCTTGTTTCCATTAAGATCACAGATGAGTTTTTACAAGATTGTATTTAGGGCAACTGGCTTTGGTGGACATCTGTTGCACTGTGGCCTGTGGACACAGTGCTATATAAAGTCAAGTTTTATTTATATATTCTTATCTTGCCTTACCTTAATGGAAACATACAAGAATGATCCAAGATGAAATTGAGAAGCTTCACTCGTGCCATCAAACAGACCACGTAATCTCCTGTCTGCCCAGACCTGGAAAAAGGATGGATTACACACACCTGAGACAAAATCAAGCACACTATTAGCAGATGTGGAGAAAGGAACACGCACACACACAAACAGGAGTTACAGTGCCACAAAGCATAATTCTCACAGAGGATCATGATAAAAGGAAAAGCAAAAGAGAAGGGCTATAAAAACATTTTTAGTATAAACCTGAGGCATGGGATAATTTTACTTTATCCTTATTCTTGTGTTCAGGGAGCCGAGAGGTGCAACTGGAGGAGGATGTTACTGGATGGCCCAAAACTCAGAACCCAAACCACCCCTGTAATTTTTGTGGGTGGAGTCTAGAAAACTTAATATAATTTCTTCAGAATATGAACAAATAATTAGCTGGATTAATGAATTAACTAGTTTTGTTATTATTTGTAATATTCAGCTCCCCTTAGCACATTCATGGTACAGGTTTAACGGATTTGTTGAGGCTCATGCTGACCCTGTGGCAGAAAAATGATAACTGGTAAAGACCTTAAGTAGCCAAAACATAAGTCACGAAATAAAAGTTAAGGTTCAAAAAAATACTTTGGATTTAAAGGCTCTTTTCCAGAGGGAGGGTAAAAACGCCCTACAGCCAGCTGACTTATTTTTAACTGTGGGGACAGACAAGAGCTCTTTTCCTGAAAGCGCAGGCTGAAGGTAAGGATTCAATGAGGTCAAACACGAGGGGCTGTGCCTACTTAAGAATTTGTACATCATTAGAAGCACCTTAAAGTCTAGTTGATATGCCTAAGGATCTTTTGACTGGCAGGTTTTATTACAGACATCTGCTGGGCTTGAAAACAAAATGTTACCACCAATAAATACAGTGAAGTGCCAGTGACATGAAGTTGTGATTTGCTGTCTCTGATCCTACAATGTGTAGAATGGTTTTAGCTATGTTTTGTAAAAGAAAACAAATGCAAATGTATTTAATGTGCTAAACAAAAGAAAAGATCCAATTTAACACCAACACTCTGTCTGCATGAAGTGTAGAATGGGCAGCAAGCAGCAGCTTCAGAGCTTCACGTGTGTCTGCATCTTTGTGCGTGACTGATAGGACTCCAGCTGAATTGTACCTGAACGCTCATGAACAACCACCAGCCGAGCTGGAAGCTGTTAGTAGCAACAGGCTACCTCCTATAAAACTATCCATCCATCCTGTTCACGGTCGCAGAGGGCTGGAGCCTATCCCAGCTGTCACCAGGCGAGAGGCGGGGAACATCCTGGACACATTACCAGGCTTTTTCAGGGCCAACACAGAGAAAGAGACGTACACAGACAGACAACCATTCACACTCACACATATGTAGAGCCACCGGTTAATCTAACACGTATGGTTTGGGGCTGTGGGGGGTGGAAACCTGAGTACCCGGAAGAAAAGTCACATCCGGCCAATGAATTCAAACCAGGGAGTGTTAGCCACTCCCCCACCGTGCTGCCCCCTTTAAAACTATTATGAAATAACGAATTGACAAATCCCAGCGTGTGACATGGCAAGCACATGCAGCACACATCATACATATTCACGTGACATTAGGAAACATTATGCTAATGCAACAACACACGAAATGAGAGAAAAAGCATCTCTGTATCTGAATCCGTAGCACAAGTCAGAAATTAGGTTATGCTGTGCAGAGGCAAGTAACATCTCTCTTCTGGCTTTAAATCACAGTGTCACCCTCCCACATAAAAAGAGATGCATAAGATATTAATGCGTACCAGTAACCTAGATTTAAATGTTTTATTTGGCCGCTTGTCTTCTGTTGCTGAACAGGGCCCACGGAGGCTCAGTGAGACCTCTTCTGACTGCTTTGATGTCAGACAGGACTGGGTGTGCGTGCATGCATATGTTTTTGTAAATAGAAATGACTGAGCATATCTTTATTTCTAAGTGCCCTGTAATGACGCCAGCCATAAAAAATATTTCTGGGGCGACGCTCATAATGCATCAAACTAGGGCAGCCTGGCAGTGCCCTCCTTGTAAAATGTGTGTGTCTAGATGTACTTGATCACACGGGTACTAACCAAAACAGAGCCAGTCTACACCGCAGCTCCACAGTGTATTGCATTACAAGAAAACTGATCCCGGTAAAGGTCAAAATCAGTGCAACAAAAGGGATAGCTTTTGGTTACAGGATGACCAGCCAGAAGCTTACAAGACTTCCCTGGCACCGGTGTCATCCTGTCTACCAGAAAAGGTCGTAGGAGAGCAGATGATCAAGTGTGGAACTGGTGCTCTCATTTAAGTAAAAATCTTGTGTAACCACTGTGCGTTAAACATTGCACAGACTAAGTTTCAGAGTGGAATAAATAAGGGAAGGGAGGGAAAGAGGGTTAATGAGAGAAAACTTTATTCTGAACAGTACAGAGTTTTAAGTCTCTTAATCCTTTCTGGGCCTGTCTTGTGTGATGTCTCATTCACTGGCTGCTTCAGCAGCATCGCAGCATAATGTAGTACAGCAAAGAGCAAGCCTGAGACTGGGCTGGAGTCTAATAAATCAGACAGGAACAGAGGAATGTACAGCACTATAATACCAGTTTGTGATTATTGAAAGCAGAACACAGCTGTCCATGATCAGCAAGTAATCACAGTGGCTTATTTCTTCACAGTTCATGTGTGCAACGCTCAAAGGAGAAGAAGAAAACATTTTTAGACGCTGGCTTCGTTGTAAAGTTGACTGAGCACACATAAAGTTTGTAAAGAAGTCTGGAAATTTGTGTGACATAAAAATTAAACAATTAATGTGCATAGCATATGAAAAGAAATGATGCAGCCAAGCAAAGGATACAAACAATCACTGACAGTGTCATTGTATATGAATCAACAGGTTATAGTGAATATCCTACACACCACCTCTGCTGAGTTAAAGGCCAACGTTCCTTAATTAACTGTGTAAATGTACATTCTGCTTCTAGATGAAAAACTCCATGTGACATCACCTGGAGGCGTCTGAACATTAAAAGATCAGATGATGTCATGGGAGCTTTGGAAAAGCAGGTTGACCCCTAAACCCCTAACCACTACAAACATCAAAGTAAATGCAACAAGGAATCATTATCTAAACTGAAGGTGATGTCATCGGGATGCATTTTTTGCTAAAAGTGGAGAAATATTTGAATGTAAGGAAGTCAGAGAGAACATTAATTGCATTAATTTATATGTACCGTTCAATCGAGAATCAAAAGAAGCAAGTTCAATATCAGAGAAGAATCCACAGCAGATCCATGGTTTCTGCTACTGCTTAAAGACCACACGATCAGGTGCTAATGATGCCATCTACACCGAAAAGTTCCAAGCGGATAATAAAAGTGGTAAAGGAGTGCCAGATGCATAAAGTGTTTGCAGAAGCTACTAAAAAGTTTAATAGTACTTTAGTCACAAGTGTATATTACACTGGAAGATACAGTCATAATTCATCCAGAGGAACCTGTCATCAACAAACTAGCTTGCTCCAATTTTAATCTTTCTGTGAACTTCAGACTAAAGAAGGGAAATGAATAACCAGGAAAACAGGCATTAGGGCAGCAGACACCTTGATCGTTTTCACACACACTCCTGCATCAAAAGTTCCTGCTCTTTTGGTTGTGATGACCCAGTCTTGGCAGGCCTCTCTGCCCGAGTTTGCTGGGTGAAGTTAAACCTATATTAGTCTGTTGCTCCCCGTCGTATTTTATGTCACTGACTGCATATTATTGTTTTTTTAAAACACTAAATTCAGTTTGAAATATTTTGAACAACGAAAATCTGTAACGAGACTATTTTGCATCTGGTTGTGCACATTTTCATGATTGAACATAGACCATTTAAATGATACTTTTCTCTGTAGTACATTGTACGATGACGATACTCGTTTCCCAGCAGGTTGTCATTACAAAGGTCACAGAGACTCTGTGTTTGAGCCCGTTTGTATGTTGCATTTGCAAAATCCCTGTTCAAAATGAATGCATCTCAGACAATTTTGTAATGTTGTGTTAACCATATCTAAGGCAGATCATAGTCTTCTAATAATTACTATACCTATTCCTATTAATTTTATGTCTAATTCTTTCAACATGTTCATATTTTCAAACCCCCCGTACCTCAAATAGTGTCACTAACCTGTCAAAAAGATTAAACCTAATGACTACAGGCAATTCAAATTCCTATATGCACTATTAAGAGTACAAGCTTTTCTCTGATCCCTTGCATCAGGAAGTGGAGTAAAGTTTTTGAGTATGGCTTTGAAAAATCAATGACAATTAATTTTGGCACTTAAGTGATGAGCTAGGCTGCAGGAAGTGTCTGCCATTAACACTAAAAGACTGTCTGTGCTGACGTTCACTGTGCTGCTGTTCATTTCTGTGTATGTGGGAAAAAAAACTATAGTCCTGTGTCAAAATGATCTATTAAGTATTTACAAGGGGTATTTTTGTTTAGTTTTTGTTTAGTATAGCTGCTCAGTTTTCGTTATGAACTGCAGGAAATATTCATATGCACATGTTTTAATGTCTGTCACAAAAACTGACAGTAATTTTTGTTTAGTTTATGATTTTTGTTGCTACCAGCCTCTTGCTTATGTTGTATTTATACCAGCCTGCAAAGCCTCAGCCCTCACACACATCCTCGGCCCTTCCCTCCTGCTTCAGTCTCTCCAGCAGCACTGCTGCAGTCAGTTACCTAATTACTCAGTCCTCCCTCCCACGCACACAAACACACACAGACAAACAGCATAAACAGAAAAAAGTCAGAAGGCAGCGTTTTCTGTTACTGTGCGGTCAAGATCTGTGAGACACGCTTCAGAAACAACCCTGAAGTGGAAGAGGAATCAGGCTCCTCTGCTGCTGCTGCATGTAAACGCAGGTTTCCAACAACTTCATTCATTGCAATCACACTTTTAGTTTAAAGCCAATTTGCCACATTTTCTAAATCTACTTTTTGAACTTGTTAACTGTTGCTTTTTGACGACTTTGTTCAACCGGATTTGAACATCCTTTCTTTGTCCCTGCATGCCCTGTTTGTTCTGGATTCCCTCAGCCTGCTTTTAATCCCTGAATGGTTTCTGGTGTTGCTTATTGTTCAGTCCTGCCTGGCATTAGCCATTGTGACTGTTCAAGTTTGCTGTTTTTTTTTTCTTTTTATTAAAACCACTAAAACACTACATCCATCTGCCTGCCTGTGTATGTCTGCATTTTTATTTTACCCTGCTGTCTCAGCTGTTGTGTTAATTGCCAGCCAAAAATAATAGGATAATTACTACTATAAAATGTTAAAACAGTGTGTCTTTGTCAGCTTTATGTAGCCAGTAGTTTCATTTGCTGGGGGGAAACAGTGATACATATGGTTTCATTGTGCCCAAATCTGTTCCCCCTTCAGAAAGCTTCCCTCTTGTGAATAGATTTCCTGTAGCATGCTCTCTGCATTTGCCTGCATTTACATGGGTAGAATTACACCCAAACATCCCCGTACCAAAGGCACAAGTGAACCAGTGAATGGAGGGTGAGGTAACAAGGGGGAGAGACAAGGCAGAAGAAGCTGAATATGAAAATCAAGTGTGACAACCCAGTGTAGCCTGCATGCCAACACCTGCTGATGCAGCAGACACTATCTGTGATGTATAAATGCTGTGTTTCGAGCTGTATTAGCATCTTGCACCGACCGGCCAACAGTTGGTTTGTCTTTTAGAATGCCAGCTTACTGTGTTTACTGCCACTGGAGTTTAGATTTTAAATCATTTTTTTTAGCACACTGAAAGTAAACCGTCTGTATGACATGTAGAAAACTTGCCGACATGTTAATCTCCTTTATTATTTTGCTCTGCGATACTTCTTGATTTCCTCCTTAAGTTAATTGACCTGTTTGTCCTTGGTCCTTGTACGTGTACTGCCTCCCTCTTTTCTTCCTCTTCTCCTTTCCTCCCACTCCCCCTTCATCGTTGATGCTCTTCAGGGATTTGCATCTCCTTTTGTATTTCCTGTCTTGTTCTCCACCCTGAAGTACCCACATGTTGGTCACTTATGAGCTAACTCCTCCATCACTGCCTGCAGTGTTGACCCAGCATGAATGTAAGACACATCCCCTAATACCTACATGCAAAAACAAATTTTCTTGACAAGTAAAAACATTTCTGAAAAATAATAAATATAAACCTCAAAAGCATTTCAAATTGTTACATCATAGTACTGAAAAGCCCTTTTTACAGAGAGAGCCTGCAGAGCTTTTCATGTTTGAAAGAGCAACAGTAAAACAGAGCACAGCCGGAGTCCTGACAAGTGTTAACGTCCAGAAGTCTACAGCTCCACTGCAGAGGATTCTGCCAGTTTCTGCGAGTCCACTGGTTTAGGCTAATTTCACAGTAACTGATGACTAATATCTTTGATGTCACACATGACAAACAGCGAACTGGATTTATATGCAACGGTTAAATTGTTTTTATTTGTATTTTCTTTTATAGGTTTTTTTTTTTTTGCTACTTGTGTTATCATAGCCATGTGAGTCAAGACACATAATTACATACATTTTTATTTAGTTATTTGCAAGTGTTGCAAATTTTTATTACGTCAGAAGATTAACACTAAAGCTAAATTTAAATTTGATGACAAATGTTGGCCATTACACAACTGACTAGACTTCAAGAATTTAAAAGCTCCATATTTGTGAAAATTAAATCTGATTTGTTGGCTGTTGAAATCTGGGTCATCAGAATAAACTTTACTCACCTGGTCTCAGTAGCTCTAACAGTCAGCAACTCTCACTCCCTTCCTTGGCATCTGTCATTTCTGAGTTTTCATTTTTTTTACATTTGTTCACATTTACATTTTTTCCAGACAACATTTCCACAGTAATGGATCACAAACACCACAAACGCTTTAAGAAGCTGCCAGAAGTATGATGGATATCTTTCTGCAATGCACAAAAATGTTAACATTCTCTCACTGTTTGAATGCATTTTCTGAGCATCCTACTCAAGAGTTAAAGTGAGAGCATTAAGACTTTTGACCTTGGATACTTTGAAAAACTTTTTCCTCATGACAGTGATTAGTTTCAGGTAAAAATACCTGCTAACAGAGGCAATTAAGATGTAGGATAACTGCACAAAGCATTAAAAGATAGGTACAACCCGGAGAGCCAACAGGCTGCAGCTTTTAATGATGGCGAGACAAAATCTAAAGATGTGAATGCTGCTATTGTAAAATCAACACAATAGATTGCTTTACGAACAACAGATATTAATCATTGTCAAGCACAATAAAAACATGTTGACCTACTGTTTCTGGTACATTATCCAATAGGCCATGTTTGCCAGAGTCATTTGATTTCCTTTGTCAAAAGAATTGAGGTTAATGATACACTGCCTTCTTTACTCAGCTGCAAGCTTTAGATCAAAGCTGCGCCTCCAGTTAATTCTGCTGCATTCTTACACGCTGACATGTCGGCGCCAGCCTTTGAGCGATGCCCTGTAATGCCAGTATACAGCCATTGAGCTCCGTTTTGTAGCGTGTGTGCATGCATACATGCATCTAACCTTTTTCTGTGCATGTGTGTCTGGCTAGATTAAGAGGAGGAAGATAATTAAATATGATATAAAGGGCACAAGAAGAGCTGCATTCCAAAATGAGAAAGCCACAGTTTGAAAAATGTGACACCCTGTCTGACACAATGATTGCTGGCATGAAAGTAAAACTCATTACAGAATATTAATGAAGATATTAGCCATCAAAATAGGATCATTTCTGATGAGGCCATCAATCATCTGCATTCTTTAAATACTTGAATAATACATTTCAGGTAACAATCTAAAAGGATATGCAGTTGTGGATATGTTTATAATTCAGGTTGTTCCATGATGAAGTAGAGCTATGATCAATAGTCTGGTGAAAGGATACGAAAGTCAGATTAAATACAGGTTGATGTGGATTCAATTTGAAGTTATGGATATCATTATATTGAAGAAGACTAGTGATGGCATTACTCAAGCCAAACACAAGATCATCCAGGGCAAAACCCAAACTACACCTCATTCTTAGATTAGAAGAATATATACACTCATTTTCAACCGGTTTAACTTTAGTCAATTGACACATGTCGGGGGAAAGATGTGTCACATCATATTCTAATTCAACAAACCTACTTCATTTTTCTCTGACACTTGACTTCAAGGCCAAGTGGGATCATTCGATAGCTGGTGCCCTAGTTCATTTGTCTGTAGATAATAGGGCAGAATGTGGGTGAGTGTGTGTGTTTGTGTGTGATGTTATATACCACATTTGTTATTTTTCAGGGTTTGTTTTCATTTGCAAAAAAATTCTCAAAAACGTACATTTAACATTTAAATGTTTTACTATAATAAACATTACCATAAACATGAAATGTTGCATCACCTTTTTGCCTGCATAAGATGACTCGAGTAACAGTCGTTTAGTTGAAAAGCAGGTGTTCTTATTGTGTGTGTAATAGAAACAGGTGTTCAGTGGTTACAGCGCATTTTGTCGCAGTGGATTTTGTTTTAACGATGAGGATGCAAAAGAAAGTGTAGGGCAACTTTTTCAGGGCAGACAAAATTCTGATTACCATCCCTTAGCTTGAGTAGCAATCTCATAGACACTCTCTTCTTCACAAAGAATGGATTTGTAAACCATACAGTTATGAATAGGAAAAAAACAAATCACATTACCGTCACTGAGGGATAGTAAGATGTATTGTCATCATAGGATTGCATTGAGAAACAACAGCTTTGACAACAACAGCCCATTCAGGAACCATTGTGGTTATACTGACACAGGTTGTTAGCTATGTATTCCCTTTTCTCGTGGGTTAGGTGATTTTTGCTGAAATTATGAATAATGACAGATTGGCTGTCGTTGATGCGACATTTAGCCAGTTACATTTTCACGAACAATTATTAAAGTAACATTTCTATACCTACAGGATTTCTAGGATTCGATTTGAAGGGTCAATGAGACTTTGAATGCACAGTATGCACAAAGATTTACCGCAGCCGTCCAGTGGTTGTGGACCAGCCGACCGACTCACACCACAGTAATTTGGCAAAAGTAGCATGTAGTATTAAAATCAGCTCTTTGTCTCTTAAGTTTTGCCACTGTGCTCCAGTGTGTTGCCTCAGGGTGAAGAAAACGTTTAAGAGACTTGCACTGGGCCCCTAAATGCACCACTGTGTTATGATGCAACAAAAGACAAAACCTCCAAAATCCTCATTGTGTGTGTCAGCCACCAGGCTGGAAACAGGCTATTTCACAGGGGATGAGAGGCTAATATCTCTGTGATTATTATCCTTGGGCACGGCATCACACTTATACAACACTTATGTACGGGTCTCACGTATTGTCGTAAGTGTATGTGCAGCAAGATCAGTGTTTCTGGTAAATAAAATGAAGCCATTTACTCTCTTGTTTACAATTGTCCTTTTGATTATGCAATTTTTATTTTCCCTTTAAATTGAAATTTTAAAACAGACCCTTAGAAATCTTATTCCTTCCTTCTTTCCTTTTCTTCTATTTCATCTATTAGGTGCATGAAAAACAACAATGATGAAAACTGGCATCCAAATCTTTACAAGCAGCAAAACCTGCGTTTAACCACTTCCAGGTTAACAGGTGGCATCCAGGTGGTGTCTGCTGGCCTCGTGTGTTAGCAGCACTCAGTCCATTTGAAGGTCGAACCAGCAGCATGTGTCTTAAAAGTTTCACTGTGAAGAGCCGCTGGAAACATTCATGCACATTCATGCACCATCGAGCTAATGGTGAGACGTTTCCTCGATGCTTCTCTCTGTTGGAGTAATGGTGTCAGTCTCAAGCAGCGTTAGATATCAGCGTATATATGAAATTTAATACGGGATAAAAGGGGAATAAGATGATTTGTCCTGCCAGTTTGCTAATGGTACATTAGTAAATAATGCAGTTTAAAACATGTTTTTACATTTTGTGGCAGTGTTCGACACGGCACAGCTTCAGGACCTGTGCTTTGGCTTGGACTGTAGATTTTCTCCTTTATAAACACAAAGTCAGTTTTGCTGCTACAAGGAGAAAATCAACTGGCTTAAAATGTCACATCTCAGACAGCCTGATCAATATTTCTAAACAGACAAATCTCTTCTGTAACAAGTATCCACGTTCTAATCTTAGCGTCCAGGGCTGTCTGTCTCGTCAATGTAACAACTCATACAAATAAATAGTTTGACGTTTTGCCTTTGGAAGCAACACTTATTTCAACATGTGTGCACACTTATGAACACAAAAATGCAGCAGATACACAAAAATGTGACACACTCGGCTCCAAATGCATGCTCATTTGTATGCGGTACAGTCCATCTCCGCTTAAGAAATCGGTTGGTAATTGATGACGTTATCAGTTCTGCAGCAGATGATGACGAACGCCATTACTAAAGGCACTCATTCAGTTGGAACATGGCAAGTCAGTTATTATTCTCTTGTCTGTTTGGAGGCACAAGTTATTTTCTGTCAGAGACACCATGTCCTAACAGATCTTGAAGGAAAACAGCTATTAGGAGCTCAACATGCAGTCCAAGGCTTTCACATCCACCCAATTTTCCCTGAAAAGCAACTGCAAATACCCAGATTATTCAAAGCAGTGAGAGATTTTTTTAGCTTTTGAAGACACCCCAGCCTCAATCAGCCCCCAACTTCCCCTAAAGCACAATCGATGCTTACCAACAAGGTTGCCTAGCACCAGTTGCTTAGTAACCACCAGCCCATTGCTTTCTACTACAGAACGTCTCACTAATTCTATGTCAGAGCTAAATTTAGAAACGCTTTTGATTTATCCCCCTCACTGGATTGACAGAAGTTGGCTGCACAGGAGTCTTTTTCAAATGGCAGCAGGTTTGATTTTCACCCTCAGCGCTGTCTATCTTGTGTGAAATCAGACGCTGCCAGCTATTATAAACAGGTACAATCTCATTAAATCACTGCCAAGATACAGAAACGATTAATTCTTGTCATTTGTAGGGCAGTGCTACTGAATATAAACAATCAGCTGATTGACAGTTTAAAAATTAGGTGCTATTTTATGTAAGATTATTGAGAATTACAACTACATATCATTTATAGTTTACTGTAAACACAACATCCACTCGATTAAGTGAAGGTGATCAAAGCGCATTATAAGCCTGAGCCTCATTATGTGGTGCTGTCAAGTTTTCCTGGTAAGCTACTTATTCTGGCTTTTTATACAGAATTATTTGTTGTTTAATGTTGTTTAAAAGAGTCTGTGTCAGATTGACACAGATTGACACAAAGTGGCACTCCTCCAACATTTCTAACGCACATTCCCATCTTCCAAATCACTCCGCTCTAAACCAGCTATTCACCGATTGTCTTGCCAGGCCTTTGCCAAAACAGTAGACTGACAAGTTAGAGCTTCTGACACATCCCATCTACTCCTCCAAATTTAGAGAAAGTAAAGACTGCGGCAGATAGTGATGTAGAGAAACAAAGGGGGACGACAAAGAATGAAGCGACAGATGAAACGGAGCAGAACTGAAAATATGGAAGCCGGGGCTCATCACTGCATTCGCCAGTGTTAATGAACTTGGATTGAAAGCGAATGCTTTATATGTCTATTTGCATAAATTGTGTCGCAGTTTCTGAGTGTGTTGTCACACCTTGTCTTAGTGCTTTCATCTTCTGTGGATATCCATCAGTGTATTAATGATTTAAATGGATGGGAAGCAGGGTCAGAGACCTGCACTGCAACACACAGAAATCACTAACTGACAAAACACACATATCTTTGGACTTTTGGAAACCAAATTACCCAGAGGAAACCCACGTAAACAAGGAAAGAACATGCAAACTCCACACAGAAAAGCCACAGGTGGCAGGTAGATTTGAACCGGAGACCTTCTAGCTTTGAGGTGGCAGCACTAACCACTTCAACACTGTGCTGCCTGTTGAATGACTATGCAGGCAGTAGAATCCAATACAACTTTCTTCATCCCACTCAGGAAAAACTAACAATAGCCAATAACAAAAGAAACAATCAGTGTGATCAATCTAGTGCTTTACAGTATGTAAACACGTTGCATCAGAAAAACCAAATACCAATTGGTTCTGGTTCTGTAATTTATCTTCACATCCTACAAGGAGTTTAAAATATTATGTGATTTCCATACATTCAGATCCTTTTGATCCACATCTACATTGTGACCTTTGGACAACACTTGGTAAAGACACGTGCAGCATCTATAACTACAGACGTAATTTGTGCTTGTCCTCCACTTCTAGGTCCATTTAATTAGGTATTACCAGTTTGTCAGTTTATATCTGTATGTCCGACAGGATCTTAACTTGGCCTTTGGAAGTGTGTCCCACTTGACTTTGGGACTTCTAGATTGGTTATAGTGTTCCATGTTCGCACTACCTGGTACATCTCCCCTTTTGTCCAGCTTATTATGTCTGAGGGGTACTTGATGTTAGAAGCCTGAACCCTGTTCTTCCAATTCAGGCAACTTCTCCGGATTGTCCGTGCTTTCTAGGATACTTGGCAGTTGCTGGTTTCCTTGTGGCCTCTTCATATCTCCCATTTTCCTGCAGAATCCCAAGGTACTTGTAGCTCTCCTCAACACCTGTTATGTTGCATTTTGGATGTACAATCCCTCAGTTCTGACTACCTTCCCTCTCCTGTTACTATCTAACCACATTTGATGTTCACTACATGATTAAGGTTGCTGTGGTTCACTCTCAGGTCCACTGGATACGGTACATGACTTGAGCTTGAAGGAAACAACTGCTGTGATTTTCTTAAGACAAGCAGAAGGTTATGGAAACATGTTGTATTAATAAGGACAGATCATCAGGATCTCAATCTGGACTGCGTGATTGTGCTGCAGCTACTGTTTCTGTCTGTCTGTGCATTACAGTGACATTTCACCTTTCTTTGCGAAGAAAAAAGAATGGACAACACGTGCCACGTTCTCATTAGATAGATAAGGCACAGTGTTTGGTTTGCTGACAAAGAAGGTGACTGGCTTGGTAATCTCATGATGTGATGTCATTAAAAACAACCCTAAAACATGTCTTAGCGGAAAATAAATACTTTTCAAAGCTGACTTTGAGTCATAGGTGGTTATGTCTCCTTTTTTCCCATTTTCTCTTTCACTTCTTCAACAGATGTTCAGTACAGGCATAAAAGAGTATTAAACAGCGAACAGTCAAAACTCTGAATCATTGAATCAGTAGCTGTGGAGCCTCCCTCCCCCATGAATAACAGCACAGTTATTAGTTCATATTCATCTTTTACAATTTTTGTGTTAGCTTGTTAAACTTTGCTAATTTTACACTTTTGCAGGTACAAATAACAAATCAGGCAGTAAAGGCGGCACTCAGAGCTGAAAATGTCAAATTTGCGGCATCACTGGAGAAATAGCCTGGAGATTACCATAATCCAATTGTTTCTATATCTTGGTATTTTATTCTGGACAAAATTGGTGGACAGGTCAAAAATGGCATAGCATCACACAGCTATGATGACCTTAAAAGTGTCTGTGTAGTAGTGAGTTTAGAAAAACAGAGTATACCAGAAAAAAAATTATAATTTTAAGAACATGAACAATTATTCAGTCTCCTGGCTTCATACACAATAAATAAAACTACATAGCGACACAGATTTTTAACTGAACAAATATAACTATGTTAATCAACAGCCTGCTACATTTTTTTACTTCTCTTTTCTTCAACCTGTCTACACAACAATCCTTGACGGACAGAGAGGACAGGAACAGAAGGACACAGATACGTCAGACGGTCTCTGTGTTGTCCATCAGCGAGCTCATGGCATGACAAGTCCACTCTGTGTGTTGTCGTGGCACCAGCCCTCCTGCTGTCAGCGTGCACACACCACAGTGCTTTGACACACACTGCGACATGGCAGAATGACTGTGGCGTATGAAGGAAACATTTCTCTGCTGAAGACAGATTTAAGGGAATGAGCCAACACACTGTACTCTATTACATGACTGCTAAAGGTGGCTTGTTTTTTGGGGGCTAATGTCAATCAGTCATCACAGAGCATTCATAATTGGAAAAGCAAATGTGTAATAAATAGCAATAATGACTGCATTGCATTCACGGGAGCCATTTCCAGAGACATTACTGGGCTTGCTGGCTCTCTGAAAGTACTTACCGAGACACTTTAAAGGAGAGCCTTTGCTAACTGTTATTAACTATACTTCCAGACTGTAACAAAACCGAATGTCAGTGAAATTGTCTATGGGATGTGACATGCCAGCACTGGGCCATCAGTGAAAGTCAGCGTCGAGAAGGGGGAAAAGTGCACCGACTGTACAGTTCACTGTGTGAGGATGCAGATATTCAGGGACTTGAAAACATTTAGATGAAAAATAATTAAATTCGATTTTAACTGAAATAAACTAAATTGACTGAAATCTGCTGAATTGACAAATTAAATCAGATTAACTAACCAAAAAATAATCAAACGTCCTCAATGTATTGAGTGCTGACTCAATGCAAAATGAAACCTTTAAAAATGAGATTTTATCTGCTGTTATTTTCCTGCTCTGCTCTTTTTCGCTGTTTCCATAAGGAGACCTTGAGAGGGCCAGTATGTCTGGTGTTAACACAGATCAGTGCAGATGTCTGCACGTGGTTGATTGCTTTTCTTTAAATCAGTCTAAATTACTTTCCCTCCTCTATCCTCCTGTGATTTCCCATGAGTTCTATCTTTGCCTTTAAGGTGGTTGTTTGCTGCCTTTGCTCATACATGTGTTCCTTGCACTTTGGGGCTGTTCCCCACAAACCTGCTGAAGAAGCTGCCTAGGGATCTATGAAAACACTAAGCCACATAACTGCTGTTCCAGTTGTTTCATGAAAGCAGTGAAGAAAATAGGAATTAGTCAGTCAGTTGCCTCTACTATGGTCTCGACAATGCTAATATTTAGTTAGGTAACTCTATGTGCATTTGACCTGCTTTGTGTATCTGATTTCTCTACAGGTCTGCCAGTTAGCAAACATAGGGGTCACCAGTGAATGAAAAGCTACATTGTAAAGCGCTTTGGATGAAAGCGATATATAAGAAGGCATTTTCAATTTACCAAATGAAATAATGAAATTATTAAGAGTTAAAACAAGTTATTACCCTGACATTGTTGCAGAGGTCTTTTAGTATAAGACTAGACCCACTATAGAAAACCAGGATGTCTAAACTTTTATAACAGCTAATTTTTACATGAAAATGATTTTTAAATATGGGAGTGAGAAGGGCTTATTCATTAAATGTAATAATTTATGTATTTAAATATGAGAAATTCAGAAAATGCCTGTTTTTATATGTAAATGTCTTTAGGTCTTGAAAATTTTTTACTTACTCTACCTTTTTAAACACATCTTGGTCAGCTCTTTATGCTTGATTTTAAATAAACATCTAGTCAAAAATCTAAAACAATGTAAAAGAATTGTGAAATTTATCCTAAGCTGATCAATATCACCCAATGCACGCAGGAACATACTTTTTTGAAAAATGTCTCCATGATGGGCTCAGACAGATTTGTATTTATTATCATCTAAAATCCCTCGAAGCACAAACTTAGTTCCATATATCATTTAACATGATTTACAACTTCACCTGTAGGCCATGCATCATTTAGAAGTTGCAGGTCTGGAGTTATAGACGATGTCACGTCTGTGGGAGCATCCATTTGGCTGCCGCGCAGCCAAAGCCTTGTGATGGGGGAGGGAAAAGAGCTGGGAGGTGGGAAAGGTCTCAGTGGTGGAGCAGCGGGTTGAGAGCACCTTACAAAGGCGCAGCTCTCCCCACGACACTTTATAGTATGACCTGTGATCACAGCTTGACTGTGTCTTTTGTGCTGTACATTTTCAAGCACCAGCTAAAAGCTTTTCCAGGCTCCTTTGAGGAAATAGATTTGGTCATGAAGAGATGAGAGTGACACAGAATAACAATCTATACTCTCGGATCTACAGGCTCTCCCACTTTTTCTCTCCCATAGTCTCTCATGCTGTTAAAAATAGTGCGAAAAACATCTCTGGGCAGCAGATTAAGGTTTTTTTCTACCCTTTAATTACCACCTATTTCATCTAAAAAAAATCTGCCAAAATTTTGTCTCCTCCTCTTGCATTGTTTTATTCCATGTTTCCCCTCATCTGAAAAATGTCTTGTTCAGCTTTGTCTTTTGTGAAGATTTGCAGTAAACAAAATGGGCTTGTCTTTTCCTTTTTTCATACAGTTTTAAACTCACAGACATGGTCATGTCATGAGTCCCACATGTGCAAAGCTTACCCATGAAGTGGGAGTGCAAATCAAGGTTATTAGAATGTTAATGCAATAATATGGCTCTTGTCTTTTGTTCCATCTTGTTCATTCCGGTCACGGAAGAACACACTCTGCTGGGATGCAGGGACTGATGCCTATTAGTGAAGGCCACTTTAATCCATTGATCTTTTTGATTGACAACCAAACTAGATCAGATCGGAAGCCTGCTTAATCTCAACAACACTGTATGTTGAACTTAATCTCAGCAACACCTCCAGTGGAGCCAATGAAGTCAAAAGTGTTGAAATATCTTGTGTGATTTATCTACGGGATGTGTGTCTGTTTCTGTTTTGTGTGTTTGTATGAGTAATAGAGAGATTTGCTAAGCAGGAGGCATAGTAATTAGTAATCATCTCACCGTATGTTACATGCAGGCCTGTGTGTGCCTGCAGTGACAGCTTTAGAGTGATGCAATAGAAAAGAGCAGAGGGAAACAGTCAAAGAATGCAGCTGGACTACATGAATAGCTGCTGTGGAAACACATTTTCTTGAATAGACACATTTAAAAACACTCCAGCTTAAGTAAAAGATACAAAATAATAAATAAAGATAATTTTCATCTTCAGATGGGTCTTAGTCACACACCAAAAATAATGTGTTTTTTTATCTGTAGCCAAAACCTCATGAGTCTATTCCTCCCTGTAATAAAATGTATTTTGTTCATACCAAATAGATGTTTCTATCTTTGTTGTTGTACGTTGTGATAAATGACAAGTCAAAAGGTGGCCAACATCATAAAGAATAAACTTCCAGCGAAAATTTATATCATGCCGAGTTTAAAAGGACTTTGGCAAAATAGCAACAATGAGTTATGGACAGAGAAACAAACTACAACACCTGCGCTGACAGATTTTGCCAATCCAACACTCAACCACTTGGGAGGCAAAATATATGCAACACAAGACAGTAAATGCACCACAGTCTTTCTAGAAATGACAGTATAAAAAAAAAAAACAGCAGACCCACTGATTTGCTGTCAAAATGAAAGACACAGAAAGTTGCAAATGTCAGTATGAGACACGCAGGCAGAGACTTATTTCTAACCAAAATCATCACTTTTTTCTTCTGATAACAGCTGACAGAAAAATGTGACAGCTCTATTAGAAAGTCTTTCCAAAATCCTAAAGTTATTTCAAGTTTTCTCTACCAAAGTGCAGCAGTTAATACTGAGTCAACTGCTTTTAATATATACAGTCAGCAGACACTTCAAATGTCAGTAAGCGTTGTTACAAGTGGGACTGTGTTAGACTTGCATTTCATTATGATTCAGCCATATTAAAACATATGAAGATGAGAGTAAAGGATATGAATGCAATGTCTATAGGGATACTTAAAATGAAATGTATTTTACATGTGAAATAAATGCAATTAAGTAAATATACCTCTTACTGAGCGTGCTTGAGCTAATATTTAGATTTAAAAGCAAATACAAAATCTGGACGAATGAATTGTAATTACAGTAAATAATATGACGAATGAGAGCTGAGTAGCGTGGTAGGTTAGCTGCTTTTAAGAGCTGGATGACAACAGCCATTCCAAATGTTAGTGCCCCAGTAAATATCTGGTATCACTTGTTATCACTCCAATAATTAGGCTTCAGCTGAGCAAATTGGGCATATCTGTATTTTATTGATACAGGTTATAATTAGGGAGCCTCTGTTGGCTGTACAGTGAGGGGAGCAACAGTTGCCATTGCAGTGTTCAGATCATGGATGTACAAAGAGAGCTGAACATGGCACCTCCACTTAACCTTGCTGCCAGTTTTCCTGGTGGAAATTTATAATTATTGCAATGAGAAATTTCTGTGCAGCCCAAAAAGCATTTTCGCCATTGCACTGATCACAATAATGAAAGTGAGATCTGTAAAACCTTGGCAGGACAACCTCACACAAGGCTAGCTGCTCCTCCTGATTAGGATTTCTAATCATCACTGTTGTATTTATTTAACATGAGACTACAATGCGTTTTATTTTATCAACATTATCTGGCAGGGTCAGTAAAAAAAATTATAATGTGCAGTGCACGTCATATTAGCAAGTACAGAGGCTAGAAAACTTTTCTGGCTCGTGCTGGTGGAGTAGGTCCCTGTTATAATATAAAAAAATTATATAAAACAGTCAAAAGATCAGAGGGTGATGTTAATCAAAACCTCTCTGGTAGATGGGATTTACACTGGGTTGTCAGAATAGATTGTTTACTAATCTGCCAGGCGCATGGTTCTAGGATTTTGTCAGCCATACAGTGTGGGAAACATTTACAAAAGAACCACTTCATCAAAGACCAAAAAAAAAAAAAACATACAAGCAATATTTTTACCCTGGCAGAGTAGCGCTGGGATTGTGATTTCTTCCTTCCCTGATGTCAACATAACACACACATACAGAACAACGTGTAGATAGCTGCCTACATCCTTTAATACACCATCCAGTCAGAGTATGTCACAGTTATATCAAAGTGCAAATAAACACTATGAAACTGAATCTAAGATGTCTGCTGCTGCTGTAAGCATTAATTATTGTATTTATGCATGCATTCTTGCATTCTCTTACACCAGTGTAGTGTCTGTCAGCAAAGTCAGCAAAATTGCCTTATATATGATACATAGACATAAATCTGGAATTGTCACATTGTGTGAAGCAGTAGGGACCATTCACAAAGGAATATGAAAGCACAGCACACACACACAAACGAGTCTCGACAAACATTCAGACATGGTGATTATCTCCCCAAACAGACAATAAAAAGCAGCACAGGGTGAAACACACCGACGTGTGAAACACTGGCCCAGTATTATCTAGCATCAGAACTGGACATAATGCAGTTTGGTTGTATTGTCTGTACATTTTAACTATCAGATTGTGGATCTGCAGTTAAAATACATCCCTTTTAGCCTTAGGTACCACCTCTACAAAAAGCAAAGAGTGTTATCCACCTGTTCAAGAGTCAGCTTCAAACACAAATGTGAAAAGGCGGTCATTTTTTTTTAAAGCTGGTCAATTAATAAAAAGGTTTTATCTTAACCAATGAAAAACAGGTGTAAACAACACTTGGAAAAAGCAGTGTATAAAGACACAATGTAAAGTGGAAGAAAATATGTTAAAATCATCTGTGTATCTGTCACGGCCTTCAGGACAATAAAGCTTCTCAGTTTCTTGAGGTCTGCACCAGATGTTTCTCCAGAATTTTCCTAGATTTTACCAATATTCCCGGGGTTTGGTCGGAAGCCTCCCTGATGCTGCCACTGCTCGTGCTCCACAGTGGGGATGAGGTGTGTTTGTGATGATGTGCGGTCTGGTGACTGAAAGATTTTGGCCTCACTGGACCACTGGACCTTCTTGCAGCTAATTTCAGAATCTCTCGCTCCAGCTGAGATTTAATCAGAACCTTTGTAAAGCTTTAGTAAATCTCTGGCAGGACTTGCCATACGCACAGTCTCTTCCACCTCAACTGATGGACCTTGTAACTTCGTATATTCATAAGTGTCTCTGTGGCCTCCCTTACAGACCTCCTTCTGGCAAGGTCACTCACTTTTTGTGTGTGACCTGCTCTGTGGCGATTTTTGAAAATGCTCATGTGTGGTGCTGTCTTTTCATGTCCATTTCTTAATGATCCATTTAACAACCAATGTGTCATAAACAATAAAATAAAAAAAAAATACTGGGCTCAAAATGGGGATCTATTGTTAGACCTGAAAAAAGCCTGATCTGTATCCCTTGACTTTATAGGAAAAGTGAAACTGAGTGTCCCGAAATGTTGATAATACCACGGTGCAACAGGAACAGTGATCATGTTGCTTAGAAAACTGTACTCCGTCATAACCATGATACAGTGTTGTAACCCAGTGAGGACATAACAAGTGAAATGATAAATATCCAAGTTGTAACAAATGCTTCAAACCACCGCTGTTGGACTCCTCTCAGGCACTGACAGAGATAATTGACTTTAACATCAGAAGCTTGTGAGGTAAGTCTGGTTGGGTCAGACCCTCCCTAATCTGCTGTGTTTGCGGCTCTCTGGGTAAAGAATAGAAAGGCAAGAATTACAAGATTTTCCATCTGTAAATCTATATTGGCTTTGCACAAACGACAGAGCCCAAATCCAAGTAATGCGCGTTATAGGAGCTTTCTGTTCCCTCCTTTTGGGATTAGAGAGTTTACCTCTGAGGGCACAGTAAGATGAGTGTGAGACAGAGACACATGTAGGCACACAGACAGAGTTTTGTCCCTGTATATAATGGAAACATGGCACGCGTACATGCACGTCTTTTTTTTTTTATATTTGATGTCAATTTATGTAAATCCCAAAACTAGGATCAATGTCAATACGGCTGACATAGTTGGGAGCTTGATAACAGCTGTGTCATCCTATATATCTCATTCAGCACCAAGCTCACTCATGCACCAGCTGCAGGGGAGATATAGAAGCCGGAGGAGATGGAGGGGAGAGACAGACAGATAAATAGATGCTGTCTTTTGAGGGATTCAATAGTGCTGTTAATGAGGAGGAGGGTGGATGGAGGTGTGGTCAGACGCTGGTGAAGGCTGTCTGCTGAGACAAGCCAGTCACACCATTGACATCTTTCTGATTATTTGTAACTACACTGCAGATATCACTGAAATCAAAGTGTCACCTTAATTATGCTGGGTCCACAAAGAAGGATGAGAGGTCTATAATTAAAACAAAATGTACAATTATCTCCCGTGCTCCTGACCCTTCGTTTGAGGCAAGGCTGTGTGATAAACTAGCTTTTAATTTAGATTAAGTCAGTTTGCTTTTCATTAATAAGCATTCACTGTGTATAAAATATTAAACTAAATAGAAGAGGATAAAATAAAAACCAAAGATAAATACAAAACAGAGAAACTATGCGTCTAAACTACAAACGCAAACCACAGTTGTAACAGATCTCACCAAGCAGTTTGTACAGAGAACAAAGACCAGAGTAACGAAAAACATCCTGGCAGATCAGAGTTTTTCCCCCTGAAGGGTTAGAAATCCACGACCTCATGACCTGAAAGGTCTAATTAAATTGCATCAGTGAGCAATTCATAAATGTACTGGGGAGCCAAACACTTTGGACCTTAATATGCTTGTATGAGCAAATAATAGCTTTCTTTGTGTTTGTTCTGCTTTTGTATTTTCCTGCAGTCATGTTGTGTCTTATTAAGTTAGATAAAGAAATAGCTTATACATGTACATCACTAATGACATCATCTAAGGCATCGGAGCGGCATCTTCTAAGCTTGCATGAGTAATTTTCAAGAAAACCAATGTTTGTATTTCTTTTTGGCTTTTGGCAGAAACAGGCGGGAGCAGCAAGTTACTGTATTAGACCAGTGTTTAGCTGTGGAGGTGCACAGTTTTCTTATCGTGCTCGGTGGAGTTTAGGTATTATATCAACGTGGTCTGTAGAACTAGTGTCATCTGCTGTACTGTGGAACACAGAAGTTCAATAAATCTCCAACGTTTTTTATGATATATCAATCTCTGAAGCGGATAATTTTTGGACCATCGGTTACACACGTAAGGCTGCCCCTACATTAGCAAGAAAACCTTTCTTTAAACGGACGAAACACTTGGATTAATGAGACCATGAAAGGGGAAAAGGATGCAGCTATGGTGGAAAAACGTCAGGCAAAGCCAACTCAGCAGGCCATGGAGAATAATTTGCAACGGCTGTTTAGTTTAAGAAAGGCCAAGTTAGGCCAGCTGATGGAGACAAGGAACAAGATACTTCATTTAATGGATGATGATTGCTGCGGGGAGGTGGTGGAAGCCAAAATGATGCGTTCCACCAACTGTTTGGTGTGTTTTGTGATATAAATCTCTCAGTGAACAGATATGCTGGTTTGAGCCAAGAGCAAATTCATTGAGAAGATTTTGTGACAATGTTGCTTGTTGGATAAAGGGGGCACATCAGCGCACAGAGGGAGCAATAAATCCATAAGACAGTGTGTCTGAGGCATCCTCTAGGAGATTCAGGGAATCCAAATCTAGTTCTGAGCACTCTGTAGTATCTTCATAAGTATGGCTTAGGGCAGAACTAAAAAGGGCTGCTTTGTTAGCTGAGGCATTAAGGCAAAATCACACTCTGCCCGAACGTAGGCTTAAGGAACAAGACCTGAAGCTCAAGGCAGAACAAGAACTTAGGCTTAAGGAACAAGAGCTGAAACTCAAGGCAGAACAAGAACTTAGGCTTAAGGAACAAGAGCTGAAGCTTAAGGAACGAAGGGAGGAGCTTGAAACCAGATTTAGAGGAGAGAAAGAGCAAGTGGAGGTCAATGAGGTTCTGGTCGCTAGTACCACTCAGATTGCACAGAAAATGAGGGCCCCGTGCCTTCAAAGGGCTCATGGACCAATAAGAGCATGCTCCAACCAAAGCAGACACAGATTGGGTATACAAGAACCGAGCAATCTGTTGCTGCTGTTCCCGGTGTTGCTGGGTGGAGCAGAGGGACGAGCAATGACACTGAAACATTGAGGCATTTCTGTGCGGAGTCCAGGGAGTATGAACGTGATGGCTCACTGCTCAGAACCTCAAGAGAGATACTCAGAACCAGAAGCAGTGGAGTGCTTGTATGTAGAGTCCAGGGAGTATGCATGGGATGGAGCACACTAACCACAACCACTGAGCCAAAGGTACTTTGTTCCCAAGCAGGGAGGCTTTATTGCTGAGTCTAGTGGGAATGTACAGGCTGGAGCGCACCACCCTGATCCCACAGTATATGAATGTTCAGCATTGGGTGCCACAGTGCCAGAATGACATCTCTGAAACCACGATTAAACCACAAAGCTCGTGTACTCTACCCTCTCAAAGTATTTTAAATTTTGGGGGGATCCTTTAGAATATACACCCTTCATAAAAGCCTTTGAACATAATGTTGAGAGTAGGACAAAAATTGATGGTGCTCAGATCTATTTTCTGGAACAAAATGCAAGAGGAAAACCTAGAGATGGTACAAAGTTGTCTTCTCATGGAATCGAACCAGGGATATAAAAGTGTCAGGGATCTTTTAAAAGAGCATTTTGGCAATGAGTATAGGATCTCTGTAGCCTACATGGACAAGGTCTTACTCTGACGTTGGCCAACAATTGGGGCTGAAGACAGTGAAGCTCTCAACTCATTTGCCCTTTCCCTAACTAGTTGTGGAATTGCGATGCCGGAGTTAGCATATCTGGCAGATTTAGATACTGTACCCAACATTCGAGCAATTGTTTTCAATCTTCCATTCAAGCTGGGAGAAAAGTGGAGAAGTGTGGCCCGAGATGAGGAGCAGACGCAAGGCTGCATTGAATAACTTGCTGGCATTTGTTAAGGCAATGGTGAAGGAGGCGTTGCATCTTTTGTTCAGGGACCTATGGGATAAACCCCAAAGGGCACGTAAAGTCTCTTAAAGGTATTAAGTCAGGAAGGGAAGGTGGTTGTAAAAAGAGTTTCACCACCAAAATAACACCAGTGAATGTTCAAAAGGTCATGACTTCAAAGCCAAGTTCTATCAAGAAAGACCCACCAAGAACATCAAACCCTTGTATGAGTCTTGTCTTTTTTGTCATGATGAGAAACTTTTAAGGACTATACAAAACTCCTCAATTCACCCCACAAAGATAAGTTCAACTAAGCTGTCAGTTTGTTCAAAAACACACCCACAGTGGTGCATATAAAACACTAAGGGTGGTTAGACAAGAAGGGCAGAACAGAACGCTTCCAGCAGTTTTGTCAGTGCCCAGTAGTAATTAACATTTGGATACCTACATTTGAACCTGCGTGGGAAGAAAGTAAAGCCTTCTCCGTACAACTCTTAGGGACAGTAAGGTCACTAGAAATGTGTTAGTTAGAAGTGAGTCATGGAAAGGTTTGGTACATGCCCCATCACGGAGTGTACCACCCCAAGAAGCACAAACTTCCTGTGGGATTTGAATGGGGCATCATATCAAGGCACATGATTAAATAAACAAGGCCCAAACCTTAACCAATGCCATAATAGGTGTTCTGACTAAGTCACTACGATGACCCTACTAAGGTACACAAGCTCAATCCAGAGCTTCAAGACCGAGTCTCTCGTGTAGGTGGTATGCTCAGCCGAGCTGCCATGACAGAGGAATTTAAACTACCTACTTTTGTGACTAAGAATTGACTGTCACAGTCCTGGTCCGCCAGGTTTATATCAAGACAAAGACTAATGTGATTGATAGACCTGTAACCAAGGTCTGTCTTCTTCAGGAATCAGAATGAGACAATGGTAAAGACTACTCCTATGGTGTGTCAAGCACTAGAGACCTTTGATGCCGAAGAAAGAAGAAAGAGGATAGGCCTTTGACCAGAGTCTGTCTTCTTCGGGAATCAGAGTGTGGCAGTGGTAAAGACCTCCTATGGTTCACCTGCGGTGTATCAAGTACTAAAGACCTCTGAGGCAGAAGAAAGGAGGAGGAAAGAAATTTGAAAATTATTAGGCCTTTGATGTGCATTGTTAGTCTCTTAAAACTGATTCTAACATTCTAACTAATTTTCATCCTTAGACCTCAGATATTTTACTGTTCCTTTTTTGACACTTGCTGTTTTAATGTTCATTATTAGAGTCTTAAAAACTGACTTTAATGTTCTAACGTTCATTGTTAACTCCTAAAACTGATTCTAATGTTCTGATGTTCACTATTATTTAGTAATTGTTTCCAATATTAACTCAGTCACAAATATTATGTACGAGACAATGATAGCTTTCACAGTGTTTGTTCTGCTTTTGTATTTTCCTGCAGTTATACTGTGTCTTAACTAATATGTGTACATCAATAATGACATTATCTAAGGCATCAGAGAGGTGTCTTCCAGGCTTGCATAAGTAATTGTCAAGGAAACCGTTGTTTTTATTGCACTTTAGCTGTTAGAAACAGACTGGAACAGCAAGTCATTGCACTGAAGTGGATAATATTTGGACCATCAGACATAAGGCGTAAGGCTGCCTCCACACTGCGGGTAGTAGAATTTTACAGGTGAGGCTGTGTTGATCTCAAAACTGGTGAGGTGATAGTGGTAAGGGAGCAATAAGTTCTTTGTGTTTATGAGTAAGGATTGTTGCATTTTGATTGAGTTGGACTATTGTTTTTCAGCAAAGAGATTGTTACAGTAGCCTAAGTTGTACTGATGGTCAGTTTCTTGTTTTTTCCAAGTGAAAAAGTTGCTCTACTTTTGTTGCTTAAAAAACGAGTCAGGTTGTACGTTTTTAATTTGTCAACAAATCCCATAAAAAAACAAAATCAGCTATTTTAAGAATTCCACTAAAATGTCTTGTCTTCAAAGTCCCAACCAATCTTTACCTTCTGTGCCATAGACAGCACTTGTCACCCAAAACCTATTAAAATTATGTCCTATTTTTATGACATATTTCTTCTTCATAAAAACGATGCCAGCAGCACCCTTTAAAAATACCTCAGAATATGGTCACATGAGCTGACATTTCAAAATATCTCGTGCAAGGCAAAAATTTAGCCAAGCTTAAAGTAAGCAGAAAAAAATGAAAATAGTCTGTGCATCGCCAGCATTAAAGCAGCACTAATTTACTAACTTTCTTTTGAAAAAATAAATAGGACATTCTTTTTATTGCAAAGCACATTTTTGTACTTTTGGACATTGGTCTGTGCGTGTTTTAAGAGTAGCTATGTGTGTGTGTGCGTGCATGTGTGTACTTAATCTCTAATCTCTGGTCTACTGGAGAACAGGGTCACTTGTCAGTTGAACAGCAGTGACACCTCATGAACCCAGGCCCATGTCCAGCAAAACCTCTAAACCCTTCAAAACAATCCAGAGATGGATTGAGTGATTACAAAGTCTCATCTCCAAGCAGCTTTCACACATTCCAAAATATCCTCAGTATTAGAGAGCAATCAGCAAGTATAATCTGAAAAAGCCCTCAATATGGACAGCTGCAACGCCAGCCAAAATGCATATGTTGTCTTTGCTTATCAGAGTCCAAAACATACATTTGGTCTATTTTAGGCCAAATAAGCAAAGTTGATTCATGTGATGGTTCTTATTTCCTCATTTAGAACTGTTTGTCTCAGCCTGTGGGCTCATAAAATAATTCTGCAGAATCCCAATGTGATGAAAAGAATAACAAAGCAGGAATAACTATTCTGCTACAGGAAATGGTATCTCTCTTTTTTGGTTACGTATAGACAAGACTAACTGACGAACAGTGTCACAACCTGTAGACAAGCAGTTAGGCACTGCATGAGTTTAGAGGGACACAAGGTTGAGGGCTGCAGTTTTAGAGCCAAAATGTCAGCTTTCGTAACACTACAAGCTGGGTTAAGTAGGTACAAAAATTGCACGTATGTGCACTGGTTCCAATTCCATCTATTGCTTTTAAAGTTAGTCTCCTTTATTGTCAAAGTATCCATGTCATTAGTTACTAACAATATTAGTTTAATATTAACTATTAAGGTAAAATTGTTGTTCTTTCAACAGTACATCCGTGGAATTATGATTGACTACATATAAAAACAGCAGTCAGACAATGACCAAAGATTTCTTTCCCCAGGCTCTTTTAAACACCAACTTGGCACTGCATGCAGCTGTAGATTTTACAATCACAAGTATCTGGCTCTGCACCTCTTAGAAATCCTCTGGAAAGGCAACCAAGTGGATTTAGTGGATTCAGCAATTTAGCACACGCCACTGATGGCAGTGATGGAGTCTTCACAGCCTTGCTCTTTACAGAGGAGATCTATGAAGGTTTCACTGCCCTCCCTGCTCACTCTGCACTTTCCTCCAGTGTATATTGTAATGAACTATCAAGCACTGTAGCCTGAACACCCACAAAAGTCTGGACCAGGCTGCTCCTAGAGTGTCACTGGAGGAGGATTCTGTTTCATGTAGTTTACCAGTGTGTGTAATCAAGTACTGCTGTGAGAGAGGAGCGACAGGCAATTTAAGAATGATTAAAAGCCACTAAATCACCCTGTCACTGTACTGTTAGAGTGTGTATACGTGTGCTGTAAATCTGTCTGTGCTTGCTTGTTTCTTGGTACACTTTTTCCCAGCAAGTTGCCTTTCATCACAGTAGCTCGCCTGGACGAGCCGTCATAACTCACTGAAAGTAGCCGCCTGACGGAGGACATGATTTCCTGTCTAAACTAATGGGATAGATTGGACGGCAGAATTGGCATCAAACAAATAAACATTACACGCTCAAAAGCTAATATCGCTGTGTCTGTCATGTTTGCATGGAGATTTTCATTTTTCATCATTCTCACTCTTACTTCTGTTTCCCAAACCCTCCAGGAGAGAAAAAAAAAAACTGCTTTTCAGAAATTTGTCAGACAAATGTGAAATATAAAGACAGGAGGTCAAAACTTTGTGCTGTGCTGTCACTGATGCAGATATGTGACTTTGCAGTCACTGTGTTGTGTCCCTCAGTTGGGACACAGTCTCCCTGGGGTTGGGGTCCCTGTACCTGCTTCTGCTGCACAAAGACATACTGCACCAGGAGCTTAACTGGAGTCCCCCCACATTCACATTCACCGTCCCATGGGTCTATACCGACAGTATAAAAGGTGCATCAGTCTGCAGAGTAAAGTGTGATTGTGAAATTAGGAAAGGCAATACGTTACATGACCTTTTGTAAAAGCAGAAAATGTTATAAAAGCAGAAAATGTTATCTCGAAAAAAGTGGTCAGGTACATGTGAACCTCTGGTTACTCTCTACTGTTTGATGTGACTTTGGTCCATACATTCATCTCCAGCAGACTTAGACTTCTGTAATACTCCTTTTACTGGGCAACCAAAACAGAATCACCAGGCTGCAGCTCATTCAGAAAGCAGCAGCTCGTGTCTTAACATGAGGACACAGATATGCGAATATTATTCCACTTCTTCACTCTGCTCATTTGTCCACAGTGGCCATTGTGAGGCAATCTGACAGTAGGTGATTATTTTTTATTCATTTTAATATTAAAGCACCTTGCCACTTTTGGCCGTGTGTTTGAAAAGTGACCTAACGACACAATTGCTACCCTGCGCTGCCCTCTGCTGGTTAGTGCAGCAAAGTCCAGGTCTTACTAGGTCAGAATGGGATGAGTTTATGATTGTACTATAAAGTGACTTTAGTTTCACCTTCAAAACTACCGGGTTCCAGTCAGACTCACCTCTGCCCAGCATGACTCACTGCGTACTGCTTACACATGCAAAGGAGTAACAGACAGAGAGAGAGAGAGAGAGATAATCACCCACACACATCCACTGCACTCAGTGGTTATAGAAGGTGACATTCACCAGACCGCTCGGCAAATTTACCAGGCAAGCCAGGGTGGTCACTTCAGATCACACAAAGGCACAATTAACTTTGGGAGCCTTTTGACATATAAAATGAGTCATATTGGACCATTGTTAATGGAAGTACATAAGCCTGATTTTATTAAATAGATTGATAGGCACTTTTTAAAAGCAAACAAATCTTTTCATTCTCATGTGTGGACAAATGTTGAGTTTGATGCCATTGTTCTGAGTGTAAACACCTTGAGGGTTTATGCTTTATATTGGAAAGAGAATTAGACATTTAACTGTGATTGTTAAGGTTTGGCTGGGGGTGTGGGCAATGCATTGAGTCAGTGTGCATCCAAAAATAAATTAGATTTTATTGTTGGGGGAGATTGTGTGATTGTATACGCACACAACAGCAAGAGGAAAGAGAAAGAGATTCTTTTTGTCTTATTAAAACTCAGGTTGGCTGTCATCTGGACAGAGTGGCAGGTGTCCCTTCCAATGTCACAGACTCTCAGAGGCTCGAAGCTGACAGGAGGAGCCCAGACTTCATTAGCAGGTCAATTGCCATTTCCCAGACAACATCTGGAGGACACACTGGGCACCCAGCTGCTATTACACACCTCTTAATTTCCATCTCCTCAGAATAGCATCGGAAAGTATGTAACGGCAGTCTAATGACTCCATCTTCGACTTGTACTGAATGTTGAACTGCATTAAGGCGTGTAATTGAATACTGTCTGGCAAAGTACCCAGGGGGACTTAAAACAAAGTCATAAATGTTAGCTTTGGAAATTTATATCAGCCGTCTGATTGATATATTAGTACACCCCTGCTTTATGTCCAGACCTCATCTGTAGCTTTTTTCTCTATTCCTTATGGCCTCTCCTTAATACCTTATCTGTCTCTCAAGGCCTTCTCTCACTACAGCTGGGAAATTCATCTTTACAAGATTGATCTAAGGCAAATATAGAGAATCTACACTATTGGCATCCAGTGTAGTGCTGCAGGCAGACAGGCATTTGCAAAATTATGAGCTCGCACACACACACACACACAGCACCCAAAGTATTGACACTGACATGTTCACATGGGCTTACAGAAATAGAGAATAAATGGGAAAGCAACTCTATTTATTCTCCGATGGCCCAGCCACAGCCATGAGCAGCCTCCTCACATCAAACAGAATGGTTTTTCTACCGTCTCAGTTGACAGGTCGAGCTGTCTTTTTGTGACTTCTTGATGGAGTTGTTTTCCTTTTCTTTGATTTACTTGTTTCGACAATCAAAGAAACATGAATGCATCCTAATGTGGGAAGGAGATGGATGGTGTGCTTAAAGCAAAGTAGAGAGTTGGAGGACACACAGGAGGACAGGAGGTAAAAATGCCCATATAGGAAGTAATAAACAAAAGAAGCTGGCGGTAGGTTATCTGAGCTTGTCTAACCTGTGCGACTGGTTTCAGGATGAGGCTACGTTCGTTTGCAGTGGCAGTAAATGAAAAGGCAGAATTTAAAAACTGCCTTTCCTGGCAGGGAAACATGTTTCTGATGGTCACACAGATACATGAGCCTGACAGTGTTTAAAGTCTGTGTCGTTCTGCCAAAGCAGATTTTAATTTGGATGACTTTACCAAATGTGACTCTTCAACAGAACAGAGATAATCTGAATATTTTTAATTCAAATATTTATAGTAAAGAGCCAGCACTTCTTTACCACAGACTGAGCCACAGACTCGCTATATTTATTTTATGCCACTGAGGCTGCCTGATAGTACAATAAACTATTTGAAGTCTGATAAAAATCTGACAAAACACACACACACAAACTGAAACTGGGACAACTGCTTGTACTGTGCTGCTCTGCAGGTGGTCAATAAGAAAAAGTCATCTGACACCAGATAGATATAGATATAGATATATCTGTCTCTCTATATATAGATAGCTGCTTTAAAGCAGGTTAGTAAATAGAATCCGTGGGATTAGGGCGCAGATGGTCAAAGTTCAGCACGTTTGCACCTGGACTAATGATCGAGACGATCCCGTCCTTCCGTCCATGGGGGCCCGCCTCCTTCCGGGGCGTTAACGCAGGAAGTGATCGACACCACAGCAACGCTGACGGCAGGAGAGATGGGCTGTTTACCAGACTGGTCTGTGGAGACCTGGACCCTCACAGCTGCGGTTCTAAGTCTAATCGCGGTGTAAGTGCACATGTTCCTCTCTGTCTTTTCCAACGGTTAGAGATCAAGGTTCAACTCATTGTGAGCCACCTTGGTCCGATTCAGGTGGAGCCTGTGAGACTCTTTCAGATTTAGTTCGTTTTTCTGTAAGTGAAATCTGAATCTGGGAACAGCTTGTTTTTTGAGTTGCAGTGGGACTCAGCAGAAAACTGATTTAAATGAATGTTGTTTAATATGGGTAGATAATGATCCAAAGGTTAGAGGAAGGCAGGGGTCAGGTTGAGGTAACTGTGTCATCACTCTTATACAATCACCTCAAGGTCAATGAGGAGCATAATCATAGCCTAGACTCATATCAGACATTCATAACACAAGTGCAGTAAAATAATCACTGGAGCTGGTTTCACACGTGTATGACCACTTGTTTGCACACAAGCTGGAACTGAGCTGTCTGAACAGTGATGATTAAATCCCATCGATAAAGATGATGATAATATAAATAGTAAGTTAAAAGTGCAATCCACAGCTGATAAAGTGCTGCTATGAGATATATGTAGGAAAAAATATGTCATTCATTTAATAACACTTAATGATTGAACAATGACACTGATATTGAGGCACAGTATTTCATTAATTACAGGACAGAAGAAAACATGATTTCATTTTTAGTGAAGCTCCAGGACTCCCTCACAGAATGTGGAGAATTAATAATGTTAATGTCCAGTCAGACAAGTGATGTCCTGTGGTGCTATGCGCAGCATTTGATTGGTCCTCCTTTGTCCAGTCAATACACTTTCTAGTGGGTGGAAGACATTGTCCAGGACTGAGAGGAGTTTGTGCAACATCCTCTCAGGTCCAGCTCCACAGCTCGGTCAGAGTCAGCCCTGCTGTCTGATTGTGAGCACCACCTTGATATTTCTGCTCGAGCAGTCAACAGTATAGAAGATAACAACAACCATTTCCTTGACCATTTGGGAATATGAAATACAACTTAAATCAAATAAAATCATTCTTCATGAAGAGAAAATAAGATACCACAATGTTTTATTATTTATTGTTCTTTGTACATTGTAGGTGAGTGATTTTTATAACTTACTCTTAACCAATAACCAGAATAAAGGAATGTGTAAACACAAAGTAAACAATACCTGGAGGAAATGGGTCATGCAATAGAAATGGGTGGATGTGGTCTCAGGTTTCTAATTGTGTTTTTAATCCTCAGGTACGGTTATGCTCCATATGGTGTTTTCAAGAAAATAGGCATCCGTGGACCCAAACCTTTGCCCTTTATTGGCACATTTTTGGAATACAGAAAGGTGAGAAACATTTGTCATATTAGTATAGTATATACTTGTATAGTAAACACTTTTCACTTTTTCATGGCTCTTTCAACTTCATCCTCAGGGCATCCACAATTTTGATACACAGTGCTATCAGAAGTATGGGAAGGTGTGGGGGTAAGTGTTTAATATTGAACAAGAAAAAACAAATCATACCACCAATCTCTAATGCCATGATCCAGCCTGTAACTGTTTCACTGCAATATCTGCCATTGCTTTACAAGGTTGTACGATGGCAGGAGGCCTGTACTGGCTATAATGGACACGGCATTGATAAAAACAGTCTTAGTTAAAGAGTGTTATTCTCTCTTTACCAACAGACGGGTAAGTAAAAAACACTGCTAGGGCAACATCTCAGAGTTTTAATGTAAAACTAGCCCAAAGACAAAACGTAAAGAAAGAATCCTTTGTGGGTGTTTGGTTTAGCGTATGGTGTTAAATGGACCGTTACGCGATGCTGTTTCAGTAGTCGAAGATGAGGAATGGAAGAGGATCCGCAGCATACTCTCCCCATCCTTCACTAGCGGACGGCTGAAAGAGGTTAAGGAGCAAACTGTTTTATTATGTTTATTTCTGTTCATTGTTCAGACATTAACACCACACCTGTATACACATATTTTAATGCTTTTTTTATTTACTTTCGGGCAGATGTACACAATAATGTTGCAGCACTCAAGTAATCTAATCAAGAGTCTTCAGAAGAAAGTAGAAGCAGATGAAGTGATCGAGGTCAAAGAGTGAGTAGTGTTTGTTTGGAATGAGATTTGGGTTCAAAACATTTTTATCAAAAGTTTTCCCTGCCACATTTGTAATTATGTCTTTTCTACAGAGTATTTGGACCTTACAGTATGGATGTTGTGACCAGCACTGCCTTCAGTGTGGACATTGATTCCATCAATCATCCTTCTGATCCTTTTGTAGCAAACATAAAGAGAATGGTCAAGTTTAACTTCCTAAATCCATTAATATTGTTAGTAGGTATGTGAAATGTTGTTGTTTCACAAGAATGTCTATTGTGTCTTCTTTACACTTGATTTAACTATATAAATTTAATTCTCGTTCATTTCAGTTCTGTTTCCGTTCCTCGGGCCAATTCTTCAGAAGATGAACGTGTCGTTTTTTCCTGCTGATGTGCTGGATTTTTTTTACAACTTTCTGAAGATGATTAAATCAGACCACAATAAGAATGAACATAATGTAATTCATTTTCCCTCGAGTAGATTCAGTGTTGATAACATAGCTTTTTGTTCCCAGCACTTATATTGAACATTGGTGTTTGTTTATGCGTGGCAGAAACGAGTGGACTTCATGCAGTTAATGGTGGATTCACAGATGCCGGAAAAAAACAAAGACTATAAAATCTCCCAAAAAGGTAAAAAAATAAAAAATAAAAAATTATCTGCTAAAGATATGGTTTTGAATGAACTTGTGTTGAAAATGCTTCATTGTTTTGAACAATTTTAATACAGTAAAAATGCCAACATCAAATCATTGATTTTGGATTTGGGGAAAAGAAGAATATGAAATAAAACTTGAAATGAAACATGAGAATATGAAACATGTGTAAAATATAGGGTATATGTAATGAAACTTGAGAATCTTGACTAAAATTGTAAATATTGTTAATAAAATTCTAAACATATGGAATGAAAGTCTAAATATATGAAACAAAATGCTAAATATATAGAATGAAAGTAAAACCCGAATTCCAAAAAAGTTGGCAGAATGCGTAAAACATAAATAGCAACAGAATGCAATGATTTGAAATTGCATCAACCGTTATTAAAAATACAATAAACACAAACAACATTCCAGATGTTGAAACTGAGACATTTTAACATTTCATGGAAAATATTAGCTCATTTAGAATTTGATTGCAGCAACACGTCTCAAAAAAGTTGAAAGAGGGTGATGTTTACCATCGTGTAGCATTCTCTCTTTAACATCTGTCTGTGAACATCTGGAAAATAAGCAGACCAGTTGCTGGAGTTTAGGAAAGGAATATTGTCCTATTCTTGCTGGTGTCAGACATTAATTATATGCACCATCTATGACCTGCTGCAGTCCTCCCTTGCGAAAAGAAAAAAAACTCTGCAGCATACTGCTGTACATGTTTGGTCTGAGCCTGAAGCTGGTGAAAGTGCCACAGCTTTGGAAGACTTGTTTTTCTGCTGGCTCTGTAGTGCTCTGTGTTTCTATCTGCTCTGGCCACCAATAACCATCCAGCTCTTCCAAGCTTATATCTCTCCTCTGGCATCTGTTTCCGTTTCCGTCAAGAGGTCCGTGGAATCTGAGTCTTTATTAAAGCTTTCCGAGGCTGTAACGCTGCTTTCTAGACAGTCATCATTACAGTTACCTGAGTTCAGTCATGCCGTGTTTGTGTTGCAGGACTTACAGATCATGAGATCCTTTCTCAGGCCATGATTTTCATGTTTGCTGGGTATGAAACCAGTAGCAGCTCACTGGGCTTTTTGGCCTACAACCTGGCAACCCACCCCCACATCCAAAAGAACCTGCAAGACGAGATTGAAGAAACCTTCCCAGAAAAGGTTGCATTGTTGGTTTAACTGTTCTTTGTTTCGCCACCAGCTGGTCCGGTGCCGCCAACTAAATTCTACAAAACTATACTTTCCCTCCCTCCAGGGCCGACCAACCTATGAAGCTCTGATGAGGATGGAGTACCTGGACATGGTGGTGAATGAGTCACTGAGGCTGTACCCTGTTGGTACTCGATTGGAGAGGATGTCAAAGGCTTCTGTTGAAGTGAATGGTGTCACCATCCCTAAGGGAACTGTTGTCATTATACCCGTTTACACTCTCCACCACGACCCTGCTTTGTGGCCCGAGCCTGAGGCCTTTAAACCTGAGAGGTACTTTACAGAGTTAAAGGCAGGTTAAGATCAGGTTTTCCAAAACGTAATTTATGCAGTTCTTGGTATCTGTTCATCATTATCTCCAGGTTCAGCAAAGAGAACAAAGACAACATTGATCCTTTTGCATTCCTGCCATTTGGAGCAGGACCAAGGAATTGTATTGGCATGCGATTTGCTGTTCTGATGATGAAGTTGGTCATAGTGGAGATCCTTCAGAACTTCAGCTTTGTCACATGCAAGGAGACGGATGTAAGAAGATTTTTCCAGTATTCGTAATAAAATTGGGTGAAAGAGGAGTGGAGCTTTGTTAAAACATAATTTCTGATACAATTATTTGTTTTCCTAGATTCCAATGGTGCTGGGAAATAAGGGATTTACCGCACCCAAGAATCCAATCAAGTTAAAGCTCAAGTCCAGAGGAACGACTGCCAATTCTCCACAAAGCTAAATTTCACTCTAACTTGCTTCACTGTCAAATCAACTCACAAGTTTATGCTGCTTCCCTATAGAAGAAAACATTTATGTTGAATAAATAAAGGCTGCAGTGTTTTTTTTTTTTGTTTTGTTTTGTTTTGTTCTCTATGTTTCGGTTGCATTTTTAATAAATTCTATCTCTATTGTATACAAATTTTTGCTATTTTTAAAACTTTTTCCAGTGTCAAGTAAGCAGAATATATGTAGAACACAAATAATAAAATTTAAATTTGTTAAATGTTGGTAAGAGAGATCATATTTTGCCTTTTCCAGCTTCTCTCCATTGGCTCATCCCAATAGACCACTTCAGTCTCAGACTGCAGGCCTACTTGTGATTCCCAGAATTTCCAGAAGTAGAATGGGAGGCAGAGCCTTTAGCTAATCGAACTCCTCTCCTGTGGAACCAGCTCCCAGTCCAGATTCGGGAAGCAGACACCCTCTCTACTTTTAAGACTAGGCTCAAAACTTTCCTCTTTGATAAAGCTTATAGTTGGTTATAGTCATGCTGCTATATAGACTGCTGGGGGACTCTGCACTGTACCACTTCCTCTTCTCTTCATTCTCTCGTATTACCCCACATTTATAATGTCACTACTGTACGACATTAACTCTGGGTCTTCTTTCTCTTGTAATTGTGCTTCTCCGTCTCTGTCTCCCTCTCTCTCTCTGTCCTCAGGTATCCCCAGCTTTGGAGCTGTGTGTCCTCCAGTGCACAGCTACTGGTCCTACTGTTCCTAATGTTTTTAATGCCGGCCAAGGCAGATGGCCGCCCACCCTGAGCCTGGTTCTGCTGGAGGTTTCTTCCGTTAAAGGGAGTTTTTCTTCTCCACTGTTGCCTATAGCTGCTCAATAGGGATTTGTTGGGTTTCCTCTAAATGTCTGTATATTCTTGACTTTATTATGTAAATAATAACAAACTTTATTATGCTATATAAATAAAGTTGAATTGAAATTGAATTGAATTGAATTATCATTACATGCACTCAGGGCAACAGTTGCTGACTGTTGTCATTCTTTTAGGTGAAAATCTGTCAGAGGAAAACAATGGCTAATGGCTGAAAATTTGTGATATAAAGGTGTAACTTTATAGTACTAGATATTGCAACTCAATATTTTGTTCATTATCTTCTTATTTTTAGTTTTTCTAACAAATCATGAATATAACTGAATAAAAGGTTACAGTACTGATGAGTTCTTCCTCATGGACTCATGGACAAAAAAACATACTGTACATCATATCACAGGAGACATGTCACATGTCCATTTCTCTTAGGACTCTTTTGTTCATCTTTTTGTGGCTGTAATGCAGGTTGAGTCTGTTTAGTCACCCAGGTGGGATTAGCTGAAAGGGAGGCAGAGCAAAGATAAATCCTGCGTTCTGTTTGTGGGTTTTACATTTTTGCTGCTGACTTTCACCATCCTACTTTAATACAGTAATCTACTGTCTTTGTTGGGAACTAAACCCTTGGCAGTTATTAGCTGTCTTAGAGGATACTTGACTAACTAACGTACTAAAACTGAAAGGTAAATGCAGCGTTTTAGGAGAGTCGATGACGGCTGCAGGCAAACTGAATTCCCAGCTCCCGATGGAGGTGGGTTGCAGCCTAAATGTCCGGGACAACCTCGGCTGACGGTCCGGCTGAGATGTTGCGCAACATGTCGGTGGCACCGCCTCTGTTCGAGGATGCAACAGTAGGAAGTGACCGAGCACAGTCGACAGTGAGCAGCGCAGAAAGATGGACTTTTTCCCGGAGCTGTCCGTGGAAAGCTGGACTCTAATCATCGTCGTCATCACCCTCCTTGCAGTGTAAGTAGCTGCGTTAAAGACTTTAAACACGTAGATAAACGGCGTGTTACAGGTGAAGTCTGGGAGAACTGGAACCTGGTTCCACTTTGGATCCGACAGTGAGTCTGAGTTGAGCTGCGTGTTCGACTTTTACCGCTTGTCGAATCGTTTCTTAGCAGTTCCTGGTGAAATCCAGACCTGGACTGGGCCGTCCCCCTTTCAGGTGACACCTCTGCTTCACCTACAGAGGAAGAGTATATGGTTTTAAAAGGAAAAACTGACACTGTAAAACATGATTCCCATTGCAAACAGGCGGAATATGATGCAATGTAAACGATATAAGTTGAGCACGTGATCTACTCGGTATGTAGAACAGTTCGAGTTGAAAGTTGAGTTTTTAATTGACATTATAAATAAGGTGTCATTTGTCCCTCCTAAACAAACTATGAAAGAGTCAGTTTTACATACTTTTGAGCTCTAAAATAAGTTCACACGTAGGAGATTCCTAAAGCAATAAAAATTATAATTGGCTATGCAAGTGTAGGCTCCAGATATAGCTTTAAATCAAGTGGATTTCTATAAAACTACCCATTTTAATAAGCACCACTCATGCCTGTAGAGGTCAGTATTTAGTAGTTCATATTTTGCACCAATGATCCTAAGAGAAGTGATGGAGTATCTGCTTGTAATGATACTTAAAGCTTCTGTGTATGACAGTTACTGTCAACTAAAACCTACTGTTTACCTTTCTTATTTCTTTTGAGAAATATAAAACACAGCCTGAAAGTTGAAGTTAGTGTTCACTATGAACAAGTGTGTGTCATTTACTACCAGGACATTTTGTTGTTTCAGTGTTCCAAAGCTTATATAGACAAAACATGGAAGAAAAAAGTCTGGAACATGCAATATGTCACTGTAGTAGAGGGGTAAAAATTACTTTGGTGAGACCGAATTGTTGTGGTCTCAGGTTTCATATTGTGTTTTTAATCCTCAGGTACGGTTATGCTCCATATGGCTTTTTCAAGAGAATCGGCATCAATGGACCCAAACCTTTGCCCTTTATTGGGACATTTCTGGAATACAGACACGTGAGAAACATTTGTCATTTTGTTATGTTGACATAAATAAGGCTTTTCACTTTTTCACTGTTCTTTTCCTTTTATCCTCAGGGCATCCACAATTTTGATACACAGTGCTATCAGAAATATGGAAAGGTGTGGGGGTCAGTATTTAATATTAAGTAATAAATTATATATTGTTTCAAACATTTCTAATTCAATGTTCCAGCCTGTAATTAATTAACTGAAGTACGTGTATTACATTACAAGGTTTTATGAAGGACGCCAGCCTGTCCTGGCTATTATGGACACAGGAATGATCAAAACAATTTTGATTAAAGAGTTTTATTCAGTTTTTACCAACAGACGGGTAAGTAAAAACCCTGAATATTCCAAGGTAATAACTCAATAATAACCACAGAACACAAAAGAAGGCATTTAATGTGTGTTTGTGTGTGTGTGTGTGTGTGTGTGTGTGTGTGTGAATTAGAACATGGGCATAAACGGCCCTTTATATGATGCAATTTTCATAGTCGAAGATGAGGAATGGAAGAGGATTCGCAGCATACTCTCTCCATCTTTCACCAGCGGACGACTGAAAGAGGTTAAGGAGCAAACTGCAGACTGTTTGATTGTGTTCATTTCTGTACATTGTTCAGAAATTTACACCACACCTGTTTACAAATATTTTAATGCTTTTATTTACTTTCGGGCAGATGTACACAATAATGTTGCAGCACTCAAGTAATCTAATCAAGAGTCTTCAGAAGAAAGTAGAAGCAGATGAAGTGATCGAGGTCAAAGAGTGAGTAATGTGTTTATATGTACTAAGATTTGGGTTCAAACCATTTTTATCAAAGGTTTTTCCCTCCCACTTACAGAAAAGAGTTGTTGTTATGTAATATTCACCTTCAACTGTATTTTTTTTATTTCTGCAGCGTATTTGGACCTTACAGTATGGATGTTGTGACCAGCACTGCCTTCAGTGTGGACATTGATTCCATCAATCATCCTTCTGATCCTTTTGTAGCAAACATAAAGAAAATGGTCAAGTTCAACTTTCTAAATCCATTAATATTGTTAGTAGGTATGTAAAACGTTGTTTCACAAGAATGTCTATCATGTCTTTTTGACACTTGATCTAACTACATAAATTCAATTCTCATTTATTTCAGTTCTGTTTCCGTTTCTCGGGCCACTTTTTCAGAAGATGAACGTGTCGTTTTTTCCTGCTGATGTGTTGGATTTTTTTTACAACTTTCTGAAGACGATTAAATCAGACCGAAATAAGAATGAACACAGTGTAATTCATTTTAGCTCGAGTAGATTCAATGTTGGCTGCCTTTTCTTTCCCAGCACTTCTATTGAACATTGGTGTTTGTTTATGCGTGGCAGAAACGAGTGGACTTCATGCAGTTAATGGTGGATTCACAGATGCCAGAAAACAACAAAGATTATATGATCTCCCAAAAAGGTAAATAAAAATAAATAAACAATTATCTGAAGTTCTGACTGAAGGCAAACTTGTATTTTTATTAGTTTAAAGATATGGTTTTGAATGACCTTGTGATGAAAATGCTTCATTGTTTTGAACAGTTTTAACAATTTATGAAGTACGTGAATTAAATAAATCTTAGAAAGTGATCAGAGTTTTAAGGAGAGTAAAGTGGTGTCAATGCTTTTGTCTTTATTTTGTGCTTTGTTTTGTTCAATAAATGTCCTTCCATTCATAATTTACATTGATCCAAATGTTTATCTCAGTTTAATCACAGAACAAATTAGATATTTTTAAGTCCTTGTGTCAGTCATTAATTGTATGCACCGACTATGACCTGCTGCAGTCCTCCCTTGCAAAAAGAAAAAACAAAACACACAAACAGAACTCTAGGCCTTAATATGTGTTGCTCATCATGAAAGTTATTTTAGTTTACTACTTGTTTTTCTGCTGGCTCTGTGTTTCTATTTGCTCTGGCCGGCTCTAACCATCCAGCTCTTGCAAGCTTATATCTCTCCTCTGGCATGTGTTTCCGTTTCCGTCAAGAGGTCCGTGGAATCTGAGTCTGCATTAAAGCTTTCCTAGGCTGTAACGCTGCTTTCCAGATTCAGACAGTCATCATTACAGTTACCTGAGTTCAGTCATGCCGTGTTTGTATTGCAGGACTTACAGATCATGAGGTCCTTTCTCAGGCCATGTTTTTCATATTTGCTGGGTATGAAACCAGTAGCAGCTCACTGGGCTTTTTGGCACACAACCTGGCAACCCACCCCCACATCCAAAAGAACCTGCAAGAGGAGATTGAAGAAACCTTCCCAGAAAAGGTTGCATTGTTGGTATAACTGGAACTCTTTGTTTTCTCATCAACTGGTCCGGTGCCGCCAACTAAATTCTACAAAACTATACTTTCCCTCCCTCCAGGGCCGACCAACTTATGAAGCTCTGATGAGGATGGAGTACCTGGACATGGTGGTGAATGAGTCACTGAGGCTGTACCCTGTTGCTACTCGATTGGAGAGAATGTCAAAGGCTTCTGTTGAAGTGAATGGTGTCACCATCCCTAAGGGAACTAGTGTCATTATACCCGTTTACACTCTCCACCACGACCCTGCTCTGTGGCCCGAGCCTGAGGCCTTTAAACCTGAGAGGTACTTTACGGAGTTAAAGGCCGGTTAAGATCAGGTTTTCCAAAACAAAGTCATTTATGCAGTTCTTGTTATTTCATCATTATCTTCAGGTTCAGCAAAGAGAACAAAGACAACATTGATCCTTTGGCATTCCTGCCATTTGGAGCAGGACCAAGGAATTGTATTGGCATGCGATTTGCTGTTCTGATGATGAAGTTGGTCATAGTGGAGATCCTTCAGAACTTCAGCTTTGTCACGTGCAAGGAGACAGATGTAAGAAGACATTTCCAGTATTCATAATAAAATTGGATGACAGAGGAGTGGAGGTTTGTTAAAACATCATTTCTGATAAAATTATCTGTTTTCCTAGATTCCAATGGTGCTGGGAAATAAGGGATTTATCGCACCCAAGAATCCAATCAAGTTAAAGCTCAAGTCCAGAGGAACGACTGCCAGTTCTCCACAAAGCTAAATCTGATGATCTGAAACCTCGCAATTTCACTTTAACTTTCTTCACTGTCAAATCAACTCACAGGTTTATGCTGCTTCAAGTACATCCTATAGAAGAAACATTTATGTTGAATGGATAGATAAAGGCTGCAGTGTTTTTTTGTTGTTTGTTGATTTTCCTGTGGTTAGAATTTTTGCCTCTGCTTGCGTTGCATTTTTAATATAGTCTAGTTTTGTAATTTTTAAAAGTCAAATAAGAATGTCCCCCTTTAAAAAAGGAAGATATATGTGGAACACACAGCACAGCTGATTGTTGTTGTTCTTTAATTTTAAAATTTGTCAAAGGAAAACAATGGCTAATAGCTAGAAATACTCCCCAATGTTGTTGAGGTTTATTATTTTTATATTACATATAATAATTTCATATTGAAAACACTCTGTACACTACATGATGATCTTATTCTCTTCCCTCATTAAACATTTATACTCAACATATGATTCATGGTATCACAGATTTTTATCATAACCTCACAATTAAAGTAGCTCCCATCTGTGGCTGTGTATTCCATGTATCTAATGAATGACTCCTCATAGGTTTGACTAAAAAAGCTGATTAATTGGTCATTTCATTTAAACATTTTGTCCAACCAGCCTGGCAGGGAAATGTCTTTCTACAGTGGTCTTTGCCAGACATGTGGTTGCAGACTGCCCCCTGTGCAAAGTCAGGCACAGAGAGTTACACTGTTGCTGACGTTATTAGTGTGCATGGCATTGTCTTTTATGTTTAAGTCTGCACTGACATTCAGATTATTAATCATTCATATTGTTGTAATGGGATATAAATGTGTTACCTTGTAGTACTTAAAATGTTGAAGTTCAGTTTGTCAAACACATCATGAATAGAACAGAATAAAAGGTTACAGTACTGATCAGTTCATCCCCATAGGAGACATGTCACATGTTCATTTCTCTTAGGACTCTTTTGTTTAACAGCTGCAAAACAGAATCTTTTTGTGGCTGTTATGCAGGTTGAGTCTGTTCAGCAGGGGCACCGCTAGCAGTTTTGGGCCCTATGAAAAAATTTGAAGTTGGGCCCTTTACCTCACCCATTCTGCACTAAACATTCAAACCAAGCTAGATATCCAAAATCTGTGTTTGCAGTTTAGTCATAGTACTGACCACATGTGGCTCAGTATCCACTGTGTCCTTGTGTCCCCTTAAACTGTTAATGTCAAGGTTTTGATCTTTGGACCCAGAAGTACAAGACACAGAAGGAAGATGGAGAATTTTTGATATAAGAACTGAATGAATACAGTGAAGCAGGTGTTGGGAAGTCTGTTACAGGGGACAGATACACAGGGAACCAGGAGTTGCAAGATGGGGAACGACGAGGCGGGTAGAGCTGAACAGGCTATGGACGATGAGAATGAGTAGACAAGTTGGCCAGGCAGTAGACAAGATAACAGGAGAATGACAGCTAAGCGAGCAGGTTACTAATATACCGGTTAGCAGATGAGTAGGCTGTGCAGGCAGGTCACCGGAAGGCTGAGTTGCAGACGAGTTGAGACTGTGCAGGCAGGTTAACAGAAGACGACTTGAAGGTGAGTCGAGGTTATTCAGGCAGGTCACTGGAAGACAAGCAAACAGATAAACAGGAAGAATGCAAAGGTCCAAACATGAAATAATCTGGTGTGGCTGGAAAGCTTCCTGGGAAACTGAAGAGCAGTCAGGAGGAATGACGACCTGGGAGCGAGCTGTGTTGAAGGCCAGGTATAAATAGACAGGGGGGAGAGGTGAAACCAATTGAGATCAATCAAGGGTGATGAAGTTGCCAGAATAATTGTGGAGCAGGACAGGATGTGGAGAAAAATGGGTAACAACATGAAAGTGCAGGGGAGGAAGTGGAAATCAAGGACTGAATCATGACAGTTAGCTCCTCTCGTCTTCCTCTTCCTCATCTGTGCTACTGCTTCTACTGATTCTCCTTGAGCCTCATCTGCTGTTTTCAAAGGTCTTTCTACGTCCTACCTGACAGTCTGATTGATGAGGATCCTGGATCTGGCATATCTAAAAAATACATAATTCATTCAGATCTTCTGTACTACAGTATTCTGTTAATATGGAAATACAAAGTATAAAATTGACATGTTTATTTATCATTACTCGTTTTATTATATGAATTAAGTAAGACCATGACAGAGATTAAAATCATATGAATCAGAATGTGATGCACAAATGATTTTTAAAGGCAGGATTAGTGACATGATCTGCTTCTTCAACTTGGGGAACATCCTGTGGAAAAGCAGGTGAGGGCGACGCTGCATCTGTAAATGAGGTGAACATATAGAGACCTGATCATAAGTGAACTAACTATCTTACATGTTTACAAAATGACATTTTTATGTTCAGTGGTGGTCTTCTCTATACCTGCTTTGTCAGACTTTTATTGTCGTATCTTATGGCCGGATTTATGCTTGTCTCAACGAGGGGACTTTGCTCCTTCAACCGTTGACGCTCTGACTCTCAATCAGCCGGTGGCAGAGAGGATCCAGGTGGACGGACCAAACCATGTGCTAAATGGGAGGAGGGGTGTAATTTGACCGCAGAGGCAGAAATGAGACGAAATTTAGTCATTCTTTCATAGATACATTTATGATATCTCATATATTACTGCTTATAATTTTATTATCAAAAAAGATGGTGTCTGTGGACCCCCAAAGTTCGTGGGCCCTTAGAATCGTCCAGAATTCCCAGCTCATGGTGGGTAGAGACGCTGCCCACCAGGTGCGTCCCTGAGCAAGACAACCAACGCCATGCCCAAATATCACTGTAACTTGTATGTGCAAATGTATATGTGCTCAGTGACGAATAAAGGTTGTTTCATTGTTAAATGTCCGGGAAACCTCGGCTGACGGTCCAGCTGAGATGTTGCGCAACATGTCGGTGGCACCGCCTCTGTTCGAGGATGGAACAGTAGGAAGTGACCGAGCACAGTCGACAGTGAGCAGCGCAGAAAGATGGACTTTTTCCCGGAGCTGTCCGTGGAAAGCTGGACTCTAATCATCGTCATCATCACCCTCCTTGCAGTGTAAGTAGCTGCGTTAAAGACTTTAAACACGTAGATAAACGGCGTGTTACAGGTGAAGTCTGGGAGAACTGGAACCTGGTTCCACTTTGGATCCGACAGTGAGTCTGAGTTGAGCTGCGTGTTCCCGCTTGTCGAATCGTTTCTTAGCAGTTCGTGGTGAAATCCAGACCTGGACTGAGTTTATGGTTTTAAAAGGAAAAACTGACACTGTATAACATGATTCCCATTGCAAAGAGGCGGAATATGATGCAATGTAAACGACATAAGTTGAGCATGTGATCTACTCGGTATGTAGAACAATTGCAGTTTAAAGTTGAGTGTATGACTGCAAATGGAAGAATATACCGCGTTTAATGTAGATTTTCAACCCATTCGCATCCCTGCTAAGATTTTACCTTAAACAATAAAAGTTTATTACTTAGATTTAGAAATCAGAAGGTTGAACACACCAGTTGAAAATCTCTACACATTACATTTTGCTGCCCCATACCACGAAAATTGTATATAAAAATTAGCTAAAAAGGAGGAAAGAAAAGAGATTTCATCTGCACAACCCATAAACCATGAATAAAAGTTTGCAGCACTATTTGCATTTCATTGTGGAACATGTTGAACTGGACAAAAACTGTCCAATCAGCCGAATACTGTAAAAAGTAGAAAAAGCTGGATTAAAAAATGTGTCTTTTTTAGCTTAACACTGTTGCAGCTGAAATGTTTTAAACTTTATATCGGACCTGAAGTGTTTATAGGAGAGTAATAAGCATAAATTATGCGTTATCATTCAGCACAGTCTGGCATTCTTCTGTCCTTATCTTGTTTTTATTCAAAGGTCAAAGGGGTTTTACATTTTTAAGTACAACTGCAGCTGACAGCAGCCTATGGCAGCTGTCATTGGGACATTTAGAGTCACCAGTCAACCCAACAGGCATGTCTTTGGACGTGGACAAGCATGGGGATTCAAACCTGCAACCTCATGGCTGTGAGTTGGCAGTATAGCTTATAAGAGAAATTCACAGACTTAAGCTCATAGTCTGTAAATCACACATAGGAGATTCCTAAAGCAATAAAAATTAAAATTTGCTATGCAAGTGTAGGCTACCAGGTATAGCTTTAAATCAAGTGTATTTCTATAAAACTACCCATTTTAATAGGCACCACTCATGCCTGTAGAGGTCAGTATTTAGTAGTTCATATTTTGCACCAATGTATGATCCTAAGAGAAGTGATGGAGTATCTGCTTGTAATGATACTTAAAGCTTCTGTGTGTTACAGTTACTGACAATTAAAACCTACTGTTTACCTTTCTTATTTCTTTTGAGAAATATAAAACACAGCCTGAAAGTTGAAGTTAGTGTTCACTATGAACAAGTGTGTGTCATTTACTACCAAGACATTTTGTTGTTTCAGTGTTCCAAAGCTTATATAGACAAAACATGGAAGAAAAAAGTCTGAAACATGCAATATGTCACTGTAGTAGAGGGGCAAAAATTACTTTGGTGAGACCGAATTGTTGTGGTCTCAGGTTTCATATTGTGTTTTTAATCCTCAGGTACGGTTATGCTCCATATGGTTTTTTCAAGAGAATCGGCATCAATGGACCCAAACCTTTGCCCTTTATTGGGACATTTCTGGAATACAGACACGTGAGAAACATTTGTCATTATGTTATATTGACTTATATAAGACTTTTCTTATAATAAGTTCTTATAGAATAACTTTTCTTATATAAGTTCTTTTGTTTTATCCTCAGGGCATCCATAATTTTGATACACAGTGCTATCAGAAATATGGAAAGGTGTGGGGGTAAGTGTTTAATATTAAATAATAAATTATATATTGTTTCAAACATTTCTAATTCAATGTTCGAGCCTGTAATTAATTAACTGAAGTACGTGTATTACATTACAAGGATTTATGATGGACGGCAGCCTCTCCTGGCTATTATGGACACAGGAATGATCAAAACAATTTTGATTAAAGAGTTTTATTCAGTTTTTACCAACAGACGGGTAAGTAAAAACCCTGAATATTACAAGGTAATAACTCAATAATAACCACAGAACACAAAAGAAGGCATCTTATGTGTATGTGTGTGTGTGTGTACACACGTGCGTGTCTGTGCGCAATTTAGGACCTGGGCATAAACGGCCCTTTATATGATGCTATTTCAGTAGTTGAAGATGAGGAATGGAAGAGGATTCGCAGCATACTCTCTCCATCTTTCACCAGCGGACGACTGAAAGAGGTTAAGAGGAACACTCCAGACTGTTTGATTGTGTTCATTTCTGTACATTGTTCAGAAATTTACAACACATCTGTTTACACATATTTTAATGATTTTATTTACTTTCGGGCAGATGTACACAATAATGTTGCAGCACTCAAGTAATCTAATCAAGAGTCTTCAGAAGAAAGTAGAAGCAGATGAAGTGATCGAGGTCAAAGAGTGAGTAATGTGTTTGTTTGGAATGAGATTTGGGTTCAAACCCTTTTTAACCAAAGGTTTTTCCCTCCCACTTACAGAAAAGAGTTGTTGTTATATAATATTAACCTTCAACTGCATGTTTACCTTTTCTACAGAGTATTTGGACCTTACAGTATGGATGTTGTGACCAGCACTGCCTTCAGTGTGGACATTGATTCCATCAATCATCCTTCTGATCCTTTTGTAGCAAACATAAAGAAAATGGTCAAGTTCAACTTCCTGAGTCCAGTTATATTATTAGTAGGTATGTGAAATGTTGTTTCACAAGAACTACTATCGTTTCTTCTTTACAGTTGATCTAACTACATAAATTCAATTCTCATTTATTTCAGTTCTGTTTCCGTTCCTCGTGCCAATTCTTCAGAAGATGAACGTGTCGTTTTTTCCTGCTGATGTGTTGGATTTTTTTTTCAACTTTCTGAAGAAGATTAAATCAGACCGCAATAAGAATGAACATAATGTAATTCATTTTAGCTCGAGTAGATTCAATGTTGGCTGACTTTTTGTTCCCAGCACTTCTTTTGAACATTGGTGTTTGTTTATGCGTGGCAGAAACGAGTGGACTTCATGCAGTTAATGGTGGATTCACAGATGCCAGAAAACAACAAAGACTATAAAATCTCCCAAAAAGGTAAATAAAAATAAATTTAAAAATTATCTGCAGTTCTGTCTGAAGGCAAACTTGTATTTTTATTTTTTTAAAGATATGGTTTTGAATGAACTTGTGTTGAAAATGCTTCATTGTTTTGAACAATTTTACCAATTTATGTAGTACATGAATTAAATAAATCTTAGAAAGTGATCAGTTTTAGGGAGAGTACAAGTGATGTCAATGCTTATGTTTTTTAGCTTTGTTTTGTTTAATAAATGTCCTTCCATTCATAATTTACATTGGTCCAAATGTTTATCTCAGTTTAATCACAGAACAAATTTGATATTTTTAAGTCCTTGTGTCGGTCATTAATTGTATGCACCGACTGACCTGCTGCAGTCCTGCCTTGCAAAAAGAAAAAACAAAACACACAAACAGAACTCTAGGCCTTAATACGTGTTGCTCATCATGAAAGTTATTTTAGTTTACTACCGTATTTTTCGGACCATAAGCCGCTACTTTTTTCCGACGTTTTGAACCATGCGGCTTTTACAGAGATGTGGCTTTTCTATGAATTTTTCTGCAGCCCTCAGATGGGCGCTGTAGATGGAAGTCAGTGCAAACAAAAAAGCGCCAGCTTTTATTCTTAGCGCATGCAACCCAAGACGCACAACAGCAAAACATTGTAATATTTTTACACCCTCACCCCCTCATAATGGAAAACACGCGAAGAAATTCCTGTGATGCAGCTTTTAATTTGAAGCCATCGATCTGGCTATCCGTGAAGGAAATCGAGTGTGACAGTGGTTTCAATGCTCAGGAGGAAGATGAATAGCGATTTGTGGTTTCAGTGCACGGGAAAATGAAGCGACTTTAATAGTTGCGCAGTTGCGCTTTAACAGTGCGCAGGAAGAAAAAGTGACAGTGGTTTGGTGTTCAGTGGTTTTAGTTCGCAGGAGGAAGAAAAATAAAGCAACTTGGTTTTAGTGCACAGGAGGAAGATTAATAAAACCATGACTTTTCTGTTTTGTGTGATCAGCACTTTTACTGCCTTGTTACAGGCACCATTCAGGTTCAGGTGTATGAATAAACACTTATGGTACAAAATCTTTTGTTGAGCGCAGCAACTCCTGCGTAATTCGTGAAGAATAAGAGACGTCTTCTCCTTTGGCTATGGAACAAGCCGTTTATTTATAACAAGGACGTTTTTGTCGGCTCTGTACATTCGACGTGTGTTATACCAGCCACACATACACGTAAACGCACTCTTTACCGTAATGCCGGTAAAACAGCGCACAGAACATCCTCATGCCTACTGTGAACAATGAGTAGGAGCGCATACAACAGATATTATTTCTCAGCCTGGATATTGACGGTTTATAGTCCGATGCGGTTTATATGTGACAAAATATATATTTCTTTTAAATTTTAGCGGGTGCGGCTTAAGCTTAGGTGCGCTCTATAGTCCAGAATTTACGGTACTTGTTTTTCTGCTGGCTCTGTGTTTCTGTTTGCTCTGGCCGGCTCTAACCATCCAGCTCTTGCAAGCTTATATCTCTCCTCTGGCATCTGTTTCCGTTTCCGTCAAGAGGTCCGTGGAATCGTGGAGTCTTTATTAAAGCTTTCCTAGGCTGTAACGCTGCTTTCTAGACAGTCATCATTGCAGTTACCTGAGTTCAGTCATGCCGTGTTTGTGTTGCAGGACTTACAGATCATGAGATGCTTTCTCAGGCCATGTTTTTCATATTTGCTGGGTATGAAACCAGTAGCAGCTCACTGGGCTTCTTGGCACACAACCTGGCAACCCACCCCCACATCCAAAAGAACCTGCAAGAGGAGATTGAAGAAACCTTCCCAGAAAAGGTTGCATTGTTGGTATAACTGGAACTCTTTGTTTTCTCATCAACTGGTCCGGTGCCGCCAACTAAATTCTACAAAACTATACTTTCCCTCCCTCCAGGGCCGACCAACCTATGAAGCTCTGATGAGGATGGAGTACCTGGACATGGTGGTGAATGAGTCACTGAGGCTGTACCCTGTTGGTACTCGATTGGAGAGGATGTCAAAGGCTTCTGTTGAAGTGAATGGTGTCACCATCCCTAAGGGAACTGTTGTCATTATACCCGTTTACACTCTCCACCACGACCCTGCTTTGTGGCCCGAGCCTGAGGCCTTTAAACCTGAGAGGTACTTTACAGAGTTAAAGGCCGGTTAAGATCAGGTTTTCCAAAACAAAGTCATTTATGCAGTTCTTGGTATTTGTTGATCTTTGTTTTCTAGGTTTAGCAAAGAGAACAAAGACAACATTGATCCTTTTGCATTCCTGCCATTCGGAGCAGGACCAAGGAATTGTATTGGCATGCGATTTGCTGTTCTGATGATGAAGTTGGTCATAGTGGAGATCCTTCAGAACTTCAGCTTTGTCACATGCAAGGAGACAGATGTAAGAAGACATTTCCAGTATTCATAATGAAATTGGGTGACAGAGGAGTGGAGCTTTGTTAAAACATCATTTCTGATACAAATATCTGTTTTCCTAGATTCCAATGGTGCTGGGAAATAAGGGATTTATCGCACCCAAGAATCCAATCAAGTTAAAGCTCAAGTCCAGAGGAACGACTGCCAGTTCTCCACAAAGCTAAATCTGATGATCTGAAACCTCGCAATTTCACTTTAACTTTCTTCACTGTCAAATCAACTCACAGGTTTATGCTGCTTCAAGTACATCCTATAGAAGAAACATTTATGCCGTATGAAGGCTGCAGTTTTGTTTTGTGTTGATTTTGCTGTGGTTTAATTTTTTGCCTCTGCTTGCGTTGCATTTTTAAGAAAGTCAAATTTTGTAATTTTTAAAAGTCAAGTAAGGATGTTCCCCTTTATATAAGGAACATATGTGGAACACACATAACAGCTGATTGTTGTTGTTCTTTAATTTTAAAATCTGTCAAAGGAAAACAATGGCTGATGGTTAGAAATCATCACCATTGTTGTTGAGGTTTATGTATCACATATTTTCACAAATAATTTTGTTTTGAAAACACTCTGTATACTACATGATGATCTTATTCTCTTCCCTCATTAAACATTTATACTCAACATATGATTCATGGTATCACAGATTTTTATCATAACCTCACAATTAAAGTAGCTCCCATTTGTGGCTGTGTATTCCATGTATCTAATGAATGACTCCTCATAGGTTTGACTAAAAAAGCTGATTAATTGGTCATTTCATTTAAACATTTTGTCCAACCAGCCTGGCAGGGAAATGTCTTTCTACAGTGGTCTTTGCCAGAGACGTGGTTACAGTCTGCGCCCTTTGCAAAGTCAGGCACAGAGAGCTACACTGTTGCTGACGTTATTAGTCTGCATGACATTGTCTTTTATGTTTAAGTCTGCACTGACATTCAGATTATTAATCATTCATATTGTTGTAATGGGATATAAATGTGTTACCTTGTAGTACTTAAAATGTTGAAGTTCAGTTTGTCAAACACATCATGAAAGGAACAGAATAAAAGGTTACAGTACTGATCAGTTCATCCCCATAGGAGACATGTCACATGTTAATTTCTCTTAGGGCTCTTTTGTTTAACAGCTGCAAAACAGCATCTTTTTGTGGCTTTTATGCAGGTTGAGTCTGTTCAGCAGGGGCACCGCTAGCAGTTTTGGGCCCTATGAAAAAATTTGAAGTTGGGCCCTTTACCTCACCCATTCTGCACTAAACATTCAAACCAAGCTAGATATCCAAAATCTGTGTCTGCAGTTTAGTCATAGTAGTGACCACATGTGGCTCAGTACCCACTGTGTCCCTCTGTTCCTTAAACTGTGAGCTCCTCTCTTCTTCCTCTTCCTCGTCTGTGCTGCTGCTTTTACTGATTCTCTTTGAGCCTCATCTTCTGTTTTAAAAACTCTTCCTACGTCCTCCCTGACAGGCTGATTGACGAGGATCCTGGATCTGACATGTCTAAAAAACACATAATTCATTCAGAACGTGTCTAGATCTTCTGTACCACAGTATTCTGTTAATAAGGAAATACAAAAAATAAAATTTACATATTTATTTATCATTACTCATTTTATTATATGAGTTAAGTAAGACCATGACAGTGATTAAAATCATATGAATCAGAATGTGATAAACACACGATTTGTAAAGGCACGATTTCAGTGACAGACTGATGACCTGCTTCCTGAACTTGGCCAACATCATGTTGAAGAGCAGGTGAGGCCAATGGTGCATCTGTATATGAGGTGAACATATAGAAACCTGATCATAAGATTTATGCTTGCCTGAACTTGAGGACATTGCTGCTTTAACCGTTGACGATCTGACGATCTCACTCAGCAGGTAGCAGGTAGGATCCAGGTGGACGGACAGAACTGTGTCTCTTTCGGCTTTTCCCATCAGGGGTCGCCACAGCGAATCATCCTTTTCCACTTCACTCTATCCTGGGCATCTTCCTCTCTGACACCAGCTAACCTCATGTCCTCTGTTAGAACATCCATATATCTCCTCCTTGGTCGTCCTCTCACCCTCTTGCCTGGCAGCTCCATCTCCAACATCCTTCTACCAATATAGTCACTATCCCTCCTCTGCACATGTCCAAACCATCTCAGTCTGGCCCCTCTGACTTTGTTGCTAACACAGGCAACGTGTGCTGTCCCTCTGATGAGCTCGTTCATTGTTCTGTCCAACCTCGTCACTCCTAAGGAGAACCTCAACATCTTCATCTCTGCTGCTTCCATCTCTGCCTCTTGTCTCTTTCTCACTGCTACTGTCTCTAACCCATACAGCAGAGCTGGTCTCACCACTGTCTTGTACACCTTTCCTTTGAGTCTTGCTGACACTCTTCTGTCACACAACACTCCCGACACTTTCCTCCACCCACTCCAACCCGCCTGCTCTCGCCTCTTCACCTCTTTTCCACACTCCCCATCACACTGAACTGTTGACCCCAAGTACTTAAACTCCTGCACCTTCTTCACCTCTGCCCCCTGTAACCTCACACTTCTACCTGGCTCCCTCTCATTTAGACACATGTATTCTGTCTTGCTACCACTGACTTTCATACCTCTTCTTTCCAGAGCAAACCTCCACCTCTCCAGCTGTTCCTCCACCTGCTCTCTACTCTCGCTGCAAATCACAATGTCATCTGCAAACATCATTGTCAAGGGAGATTTCTGTCTGACCTCATCTGTCAACCTGTCCATCAGCATAGCAAACAAGAAGGGACTCAAAGCTGATCCTTGGGGTGGTCCCACCTCCACCTTGAACTCCTCTGTCTGACCTACGGCACATCTCACCACCATCATGCTCCTCTCATACATGTCCTGAACTACTCTGACGTACTTCTCTGCCACTCCCGACATCCTCATACAGGACCACAGTTCCTCCCTCGCCACCCTGTCATAGGCCTTCTCTAAATCCACAAAGACACAATGCAGCTCCTTCTGACCATCTCTGTACTTTTCCATCAACAACCTCAAAGCGAAAATGGCATCAGTGGTGGTCTTACGGGGCATGAAACCATACTGCTAAATATCTACTTCGATATTAAATTATTCGAATGATGGCAGGGTTTTAGAGAACCTGGATTTGTGAATGGGAAATTTCCCAATCAAAATGAATCAATTTCCTGATTGTTGTTCTCGGAATGTAAGATAATAGTTTAAATGTCCGGGCCAACCTCGGCTGACGGTCCAGCTGAGATGTTGCGCAACATGTCGGTGGCACCGCCTCTGTTCGAGGATGGAACAGTAGGAAGTGACCGAGCACAGTCGACAGTGAGCAGCGCAGAAAGATGGACTTTTTCCCGGAGCTGTCCGTGGAAAGCTGGACTCTAATCATCGTCGTCATCACCCTCCTTGCAGTGTAAGTAGCTGCGTTAAAGACTTTAAACACGTAGATAAACGGCGTGTTACAGGTGAAGTCTGGGAGAACTGGAACCTGGTTCCACTTTGGATCCGACAGTGAGTCTGAGTTGAGCTGCGTGTTCCCGCTTGTCGAATCGTTTCTTAGCAGTTCCTGGTGAAATCCAGACCTGGACTGAGTTTATGGTTTTAAAAGGAAAAAACTGACACTGTAAAACATGATTCCCATTGCAAACAGGCTGTAGAACAGTTCGAGTTTAAAGTTGAGTTATTAATTGACATTATAAATAAGGTGTCATTTGTCCCTCCTAAACAAACTATGAAAGAGTCAGTTTTACATACTTAAGCTGTCAATAAATGTACACATAAGAGATTCCTAAAGCAATAAAAATTATAATTTGCTAGTTTATGGTTTTAAAAGGAAAAACTGACACTGTAAAACATGATTCCCATGTACCGTGATACTGTACAATTTCTTGGTGAACTTTCTGTTATAGCTGATGCAAACAGGCGGAATATGATGCAATGTAAAGGACATACGTTGAGCATGTGATCTACTCGGTATGTAGAACAGTTGCAGTTTAAAGTTGAGTGTATGGCTGCAAATGGAAGAATATACCGCAATTATTGTAGATTTTCAACCCATTCACATCCCTGCTAAGATTTTACCTAAACAATAAAAGTTTATTACTTAGATTTAGCCCATTGCATTATGGATCTCTTTTGTTTTTCTCTTCCATTCCAAGAAAAATAGCCCATGTTGAAATTCAGAAACCCTAAACAAAATGTAAGGTGGTCATTCAGATCAAAAAAAATAAGAATTATGTGTGGAACTAATATACAGGCTTAAAATGTACTGTATTGTTTGAAGAATTTTATTTGAAAAAGTAATATAGTCTTAAAAAGTGATGGAATTTTAAAGCGATAAAGTGTAGGCTCCAGGTATAGCTTTAAATCAAGTGTATTTCTATAAAACTATCCATTTTTAATAGGCACCACTCATGCCTGTAGAGGTCAGTATTTAGTAGATGATCCTAAGAGAAGCGATGGAGTATCTTCTTGTAATGATACTTAAAGCTCCTGTGTATTACAGTTACTGACAATTAAAACCTACTGTTTACCTTTCTTATTTCTTTTGAGAAATATAAAACACAGCCTGAAAGTTGAAGTTAGTGTTCACTATGAACAAGCGTGTGTCATTTACTACCAGGACATTTTGTTGTTTCAGTGTTCCAAAGCTTATATAGACAAAACATGGAAGAAAAAAGTCTGGAACATGCAATATGTCACTGTAGTAGAGGGGCAAAAATTACTTTGGCGAGACCGAATTGTTGTGATCCCAGGTTTCATATTGTGTTTTTAATCCTCAGGTACGGTTATGCTCCATATGGTTTTTTCAAGAGAATCGGCATCAATGGACCCAAACCTTTGCCCTTTATTGGGACATTTCTGGAATACAGACACGTGAGAAACATTTGTCATTATGTTATATTGACTTATATAAGACTTGTCTTATAATAAGTTCTTATAGAATAACTTTTCTTATATAAGTTCTTTTCCTTTTATCCTCAGGGCATCCATAATTTTGATACACAGTGCTATCAGAAATATGGAAAGGTGTGGGGGTAAGTGTTTAATATTAAATAATAAATTATATATTGTTTCAAACATTTCTAATTCAATGTTCGAGCCTGTAATTAATTAACTGAAGTACGTGTATTACATTACAAGGATTTATGATGGACGGCAGCCTCTCCTGGCTATTATGGACACAGGAATGATCAAAACAATTTTGATTAAAGAGTTTTATTCAGTTTTTACCAACAGACGGGTAAGTAAAAACCCTGAATATTACAAAGTAATAACTCAATAATAACCACAGAACACAAAAGAAGGCATCTTATGTGTGTGTGTGTGTGTGTGTGTGTATGCGCGTGCGTAATTTAGGACCTGGGCGTAAACGGCCCTTTATATGATGCTGTATCAATAGTTGAAGATGAGGAATGGAAGAGGATTCGCAGCATACTCTCTCCATCCTTCACCAGCGGACGGCTGAAAGAGGTTAAAGAGCAAACTGCAGACTGTTTGATTGTGTTCATTTCTGTACATTGTTCAGAAATTTACACCACGCCTGTTTACACATATTTTAATCCTTTTTTTATTTACTTTCGGGCAGATGTACACAATAATGTTGCAGCACTCAAGTAATCTAATCAAGAGTCTTCAGAAGAAAGTAGAAGCAAATGAAGTGATCGAGGTCAAAGAGTGAGTAATGTGTTTGTTTGGAATGAGATTTGGGTTCAAAATAGTTTTTATCAAAAGTTTTTCCCTCCCACTTACAGAAAAGAGTTGTTGTTATATAATATTCACCTTCAACTGCATGTTTTCTATTTCTGCAGCGTATTTGGACCTTACAGTATGGATGTTGTGACCAGCACTGCCTTCAGTGTGGACATTGATTCCATCAATCATCCTTCTGATCCTTTTGTAGCAAACATAAAGAAAATGGTCAAGTTCAACTTGTTGAATCCCTTGCTTGTGTTGATTGGTTTGTGAAATATTATCCTTTAACAAGAATGTCTATCATGCATTCTTGAGACCTGAATTAATTCACTGATTCTCATTTATTTCAGTTCTGTTTCCGTTCCTCGGGCCACTTCTTCAGAAGATAAACGTATCGTTTTTTCCTGCTGATGTAGCAGATTTTTTTTTCAACTTTCTAAGGAAGATTAAATCAGACCGCAATAAGAATGAACACAAAGTAATTTGCTGTAGATACACTAAAATATATTTGGTCTTGGTTTCTGTTTTGTTCATAACATTTGTGCCTGTCTTTGGCAGAACCGAGTTGACTTCATGCAGCTCATGGTGGATCGTCAGATTTCAGAGAACACAGATGATATGAGCTCCCAAAAAGGTAAAAAATAAACCACATGGAATTACTAAAATGCATCATCTTCTTTGATTTCGGTACCATATGATATTATTTACTTTTCTTTAGTGGCCTAGTATACTTTTTAATTTGTTTGTGTACATTTATATGGTCAAAAATCATAATTGATGCTCCTTTACACCAATAAAATACTAGTGTGTATACAATACTAGTATTGTGTTTATTGTGTCAGATATGTGTCATAATGAGGTAAATCTTAGGGTGTTATGTTTTTATTGTATTAGAAATGCCTTATATTTCCGTCAAAAGGTCCATGGAATCTGAGTCTGCATTAAAGCTTTCCTAGGCTGTAACGCTGCTTTCCAGATTCAGACAGTCATCATTACAGTTACCTGAGTTCAGTCATGCCGTTTTTGTGTTGCAGGACTTACAGATCATGAGATCCTTTCTCAGGCCTTGATTTTCATATTTGCCGGGTATGAAACCAGTAGCAGCTCACTGGGCTTCTTGGCCTACAACCTGGCAACCCACCCCCACATCCAAAAGAACCTGCAAGAGGAGATTGAAAAAACCTTCCCAGAAAAGGTTGTATTTTTGGTTTAACTGTAACTCTTTGTTTCGTCATCAACTGGTCCGGTGCCGCCAACTAAATTCTACAAAACTATACTTTGCCTCCCTCCAGGGCCGACCAACCTATGAAGCTCTGATGAGTATGGAGTATCTGGACATGGTGGTGAATGAGTCGATGAGGCTGTACCCTGTTGGTATTCGATTGGACAGGATGTCAAAGGCTTCTGTTGAAGTGAATGGTGTCACCATCCCTAAGGGAACTGCTGTCATTATACCCGTTTACACTCTCCACCACGACCCTGCTTTGTGGCCCGAGCCTGAGGCCTTTAAACCTGAGAGGTACTTTACAGAGTTAAAGGCCGGTTAAGATCAGGTTTTCCAAAACGTAGTCATTTATGCAGTTCTTGGTATTTGTTCATCATTGTTTTCTAGGTTCAGCAAAGAGAACAAAGACAACATTGATCCTTTTGCATTCCTGCCATTTGGAGCAGGACCAAGGAATTGTATTGGCATGCGATTTGCTGTTCTGATGATGAAGTTGGTCATAGTGGAGATCCTTCAGAACTTCAGCTTTGTCACATGCAAGGAGACGGATGTAAGAAGACATTTCCAGTATTCGTACTGTTACAACTGTCACTGTCACCACTATACTTGTACTTAATACATTGATTACTAAAATGATCACTGTTTATCTAAGTCAGAGCAGTAAACCTAGGCATAGCATATATTTCTATATATACTAAGACAAGGACAGCTGTCACACTAGAGGGTTTAGGTTGTGAGATCGCATCCACATCCACCTCCTTCACTTATGGTAATCAGTCAGTGAAGTCCTTGCTACTGGCATCTGCCTGAAGCTTGTTCGACTGCCACTCTGCTTCATAAGTGAGACGGGTTTGTCAGTCCACTCTGTGTTGCTCTGTGTTGTGATGTCAGGGTTTCTTGACCAGGCTGCATTCGTGCATTTGATTCATTTATGTCAAAAGAAATAGTGAACTAAAAATACAAGGTCTCTTGCTGGAGGAAGAGAGCATGTTCTAAAATTCCCCAGTCCCAAATTAAACATATTAATCCTTAAGTGTCTGCCATAAGTTTTGAAAACTTTTGTTTTTACCACAATGTCCCACATGTACAAGATGTTTACAATTGAACCATTAATGTGACTTGATCACGGACACCCAAAGGTAAAGTCCTTCGTCCACCTTTTCAACAAGTCGGTGTGTCTGTTGTCTCCGGCACACTTTGCATGTCCTGCCGTAACACTGCTAAGCATGATCAGTGTCTTATGTCAACTTACAAACCTTTTCTCACGTTGATGTCAAACATAACAACTACTTTTGAGTGGGACAGCTGATAATTATTTCAACATTCAGTTTACATACGGAGCTGTGATTTATACATATGATAAGCTTTCGTACAGCCTTATTTACAACAGTTTTCTGTTTTCCCAGATTCCACTTGTGCTGGGAAATAATATATTTGCTGCACCCAAGAATCCAATCAAGTTGAAGCTCGAGCCCAGAGGAACGGCTGCCAATTTCCTGTGAATCTAACTAACTCTAATAAATAAGCCTTCTTCAGTATCAAATCAGGGTTTAGGTATGTGAGCCAGTTTAATCTGCCTCTTATAGTAGAAAATATTCTACATACAAAAAATTGGTTTTGTGTGTTAAGAATGTAGACAGAAAACACTCACAGATATGTGTACCGTTTAAATATATAACATGTAGTCTAAATCTGAGCATATATCTCCACTACATAGTCTGTAGTCTAGGCTCCATTTACATAATATAAAATTAATTTGATTGATTTAAGCAAATCTACTGCATAATAGTTGAGTTTAATTCTAATTCTAATTCTAAAGGAAACAATTAACATGGCACAGCATCTTATAAAATTATACTTTTCACATCGTTTCTGTAAGGACATAAAGGCATAAAACTTCAGTCCAAACTAAATTTGCTAATATTTTTTTAGTCTTCATATTCATATTTGCAGTGATGAGGAAGGTCTAAGCAGAATTAATGTCTATTGAAAAGTGTGTTTCACTTTCATCTCACTGTGCCACATTAGGCAGATTTACTCTGATGGTTTTATTTTTTTGATCTCATCAAATTGCATTGCTGTGATTTACACAGCCTGTTTTTGCGCAAAATACTTGACTATACTTTAAATTCACACTTCAAACGTCACTTGTCATGAAGTGTACATTGAAGTTTTAAACTGAACTGTGTGCTTATCTAACCTTAAATCAATCATCTAAACTACTTTTTCCAAATGTCTATTTTGATTACCTTTATAATGCTACTGTAGCTAAATTGTTTATTCTATTATTCTGTATGTGTAAATCGAGTGTTTAGAAAGGTGTCCATAAGTGAATGTGTTGTAATCTTTGTTCACGCTAAAATACTTAATAAAACATTAAAACGAAGAAAAGAGTCAGTTAAAAAAAGTGTGGGGTCTAATGAAATGCATACATCACATCTACAAGCATGACAAACTTACTAGCTGTAAACTTTGACACATTTAAAAGCAATAATACCCCCAACACATTTTAAGATAACTCAGTTGCAGTGACTGAGTTGTTAATGTGTCATTGTCGAGATGAGAAAGTGCAGCACTGAGTGTGTGGTGAGGGCAGACATTCTTTTTTTATCGTACTCTGCATGTGCACACAGTGTCGACAATGACATCGGTGATCACTGCCTTTGCTTTTAGTTGTGTATGTATAACCATGTGTTTCACTCACTGTAAGTCAGTCAGAAAGTCAAAAAGGGACCTACAAAGTAAACCTTTACAAGTCATCTTACAACTACTACTACTACTCTTTCGGCTTTTCCCATCAGGGGTCGCCACAGCGAATCATCCTTTTCCACTTCACTCTATCCTGGGCATCTTCCTCTCTGACACCAGCTAACTTCATGTCCTCTGTTAGGACGTCCATGTATCTCCTCCTTGGTCGTCCTCTCGCCCTCTTGCCTGGCAGCTCCATCTCCAACATCCTTCTACCAATATAATCACTATCCCTCCTCTGCACATGTACAAACCATCTCAGTCTGGCCCCTCTGACTTTGTTGCTAACATAGGCAACGTGTGCTGTCCCTCTGATGAGCTCGTTCATTGTTCTGTCCAACCTCGTCACTCCTAAGGAGAACCTCAACATCTTCATCTCTGCTGCTTCCATCTCTGCCTCTTGTCTCTTTCTCACTGCTACTGTCTCTAACCCATAGAGCAGAGCTGGTCTCACCACTGTCCTGTACACCTTTCCTTTGAGTCTTGCTGACACTCTTCTGTCACACAACACTCCTGACACTTTCCTCCACCCACTCCAACCCGCCTGCACTCGCCTCTTCACCTCTTTTCCGCACTCCCCATCACACTGAACTGTTGACCCCAAGTACTTAAAATCCTGCACCTTCTTCACCTCTGCCCCCTGTAACCTCACGCTTCTACCTGGCTCCCTCTCGTTTACACACATGTATTCTGTCTTACTACGACTGACTTTCATACCTCTTCTTTCCAGAGCAAACCTCCACCTCTCCAGCTGTTCCTCCACCTGCTCTCTACTCTCGCTGCAAATCACAATGTCATCTGCAAACATTATTGTCAAGGGAGATTTCTGTCTGACCTCATCTGTCAACCTGTCCATCAGCATAGCAAACAAGAAGGGACTCAAAGCTGATCCTTGGGGTGGTCCCACCTCCACCTTGAACTCCTCTGTCTGACCTACGGCACATCTCACCACCATCATGCTTCTCTCATACATGTCCTGGACTACTCTGACGTACTTCTCTGCCACTCCCGACATCCTCATACAGTACCACAGTTCCTCCCTCGGCACCCTGTCATACGCCTTCTCTAAACCCACAAAGACACAATGCAGCTCCTTCTGACCATCTCTGTACTTTTCCATCAACAACCTCAAAGCGAAAATGGCATCAGTGGTGGTCTTACGGGGCATGAAACCATACTGCTCGGCACCAGAACGCTTCTTCTCCATTCCTCAGGCATCTTCTCACTCTCTAGAATCCTGTTAAACAGACCTGTCAGAAACTCCACTGCTGTCTCTCCTAGACCCTTCCACACCTCCACAGGCACGTCATCAGGACCAACAGCCTTTCCGCTCTTCATCCTTTTCAGAGCCTTCTTCACCTCATCCTTTCTAATCTCTGCTATTTCCTGCTCCACAACATCCACATCTTCCTCCCTTCTTTCCCTGTCATTTTCCTCATTCATCAGCTCCTCAAAATACTCCTTCCATCTTCTCTGCACACTCTCCTGGTTGTGAGCACCTTTCCATCTCTTACTTTAATCACCCTTATCTGTTACACATCTTTTCCATCCGTATCTCTCTGTCTGGCTAGCCTGTACAAGTCCTTCTCTCCTTGCTTCATGTCTAAATTACACACATACCATACATACCATACAGCTCATCGTAAGCTTTCTGTTTGGCCTTTGCCACCTCCCTCTTCACTCTGCGCTGCACTTCCTTGTACTCCTGTCTACTTTCCTCAGTCCTTTCTACATCCCACTTCCTTTTAGCTAACCTCTTCTTATGCATGCAATCCTGTACTTCCTCATTCCACCACCAAGTGTCTTTATCTTCTTTCCTCCTTCCAGATGACACACCAAGCACCTTCCTACCTGTTTCCCTGATTACCTCTGCTGTAGTTTCCCAGTCATCTGGAAGCTCTTCCTGACCACACAAAGCCTGTCTCAACTTCTGCCTGAATTCGTCACAAGTTTCTTCATTCTTTAGCTTCCACCACTTGGTCTTCTTTTCTGTCTTTCCTCTCTTCTTCTTCTACCTGACCACCAGAGTCATCTTACACACCACCATGTGGTGCTGTCTGGCTACACTCTCTCCTACCACCACTTTACAGTCACTAACATGCCCATTAAAGTCTGCTCCAACAACTACTCTCTCTCCTCTGGGGATACTCTCTACAACCTCATCAAACTCACTCCAGAACCTCTCCTTCTCTTCTAACTCACAGCCAACTTGTGGAGCATACCCACTGACTACGTTCACCATCACCCCTTCGATTTCTAGCTTTAGGCTCATCACCCTGTCAGAGACTCTTTTCACCTCTAGAACATTGTTCACAAACTCCCTCTTCAGGATCACTCCAACTCCGTTTCTCTTCCTATCCACACCATGGTAGAACAGTTTGTATCCTCCTCCAAACTACGTGCTTTGCTGCCCTTCCACCTCATCTCCTGCACACACAGTACATCTACCTTCCTTCTCTCCATCATGTCTGCCAGCTCTCTACCTTTCCCTGTCATTGTTCCAACGTTAAGAGTCCCTACTCTCAGATCTAAGCTCCTGCCTTTCCTCCTTTCTCTCTGACCACGAACCCTTCTGCCTCCTCTCCTTCTTCGACCAACAGTAGTCCAATTTCCACCGGTACCCTTTAGGTTAACAGCACCGGTGGCGGTCGTTGTTGACCCGGGCCTTGACCGATCCGGTATGAAAGTGGTATGGATGACTCGCATGGTTGTACTTGGCAAGTTTTACGCCGGATGCCCTTCCTGACGCAACCCTCTCTATTTATCCGGGCTTCGGACCGGCACAGAAGTTACTGGCTTGCAACTCCTGTGGCTAAGAACCATGTGGTAAATCGGAGGAGGGGTGTAAATTGACCACAGAGGCAGAAATAAGACAAAATTTAGCCTTATTTGTAATTCTTTCATAGATACATTTATGATATCTCATATATTACTGCTTATAATTTTATTATCAAAAAAGATGGTCTCTGTGGGCCCCCAAAGTTCATGGGCCCTTAGAAACCCCCACCCCCCCACTCAAATGCGTTGTGCTGTTCAGTCACCCAGGTGGGATTTGCTGAAATGGAGGCGTATGCAGAGATGAATCCTCCTTTTTAGCGTTTTAGTAGGGGCGATGACATCCAAACTGAATTCCCAGCTCCTGATGGAGGTGGGCTGCAGTGCAGCTCATGATGGGTAGAGACGCTTCCCACCAGGTGCATCCCTGAGCAAGACACCCAACGCCATCCCCAAATATCACTGTAACTTGTATGTGCAAATGCATATGTGCTCAGTGACGATTAAAGGTTGTTTCATTGTTAAATGTCTGGGCCAACCTTTTTTTTTTTTTTTGGGGTTTATTAACAACTGTGGAAAATACAAACATAGTTTCATGTATATCGATGTAACATATTTTCTCAGCATAGACAAATAGATTACAACTTTAAAATGAAATGAAAAAAATATTATGTGAATGAATGCTATTTACAAAATAAGTTTCGTATATAAAGCATCACAAATACAATAAATAAAATCTCAGTTGTTTAAGCATATCAGAAAAACAAAGACTTTATATTTAGTTAAATATTTCTTCATAGAGGAAAATCGCGTGCTGCGATTTTTTATTTTGTAACAATCTAACAGTTTTAATATCTACTTCGATATTAAATTATTCGAATGATGGCAGGGTTTTAGAGAACCTGGATTTGTGAATGGGAAATTTCCCAATCAAAATGAATGTATTTCCTGATTGTTGTTCTCGGAATGTAAGATAATAGCTTAAATGTCCGGGAAACCTCGGCTGACGGTCCGACTGAGATGTTGCGCAACATGTCGGTGGCACCGCCTCTGTTCGAGGATGCAACAGTAGGAAGTGACCGAGCACAGTCGACAGTGAGCAGCGCAGAAAGATGGACTTTTTCCCGGAGCTGTCCGTGGAAAGCTGGACTCTAATCATCGTCGTCATCACCCTCCTTGCAGTGTAAGTAGCTGCGTTAAAGACTTTAAACACGTAGATAAACGGCGTGTTACAGGTGAAGTCTGGGAGAACTGGAACCTGGTTCCACTTTGGATCCGACAGTGAGTCTGAGTTGAGCTGCGTGTTCCCGCTTGTCGAATCGTTTCTTAGCAGTTCCTGGTGAAATCCAGACCTGGACTGAGTTTATGGTTTTAAAAGGAAAAAACTGACACTGTAAAACATGATTCCCATTGCAAACAGGCGGAATATGATGCAATGTAAACGACATGAGTTGAACATGTGATCTACTCGGAATGTAGAACAATTGCAGATTAAAGTTGAGTTATTAATTGACATTATAAATAAGGTGTCATTTGTCCCTCCTAAACAAACTATGAAAGAGTCAGTTTTACATACTTAAGCTGTCAATAAATTTACACATAGGAGATTCCTAAAGCAATAAAAATTATAATTTGCTAGTTTATGGTTTTAAAAGGAAAAACTGACACTGTACAACATGATTCCCATGTACCGTGATACTGTACAATTAGTTTTGGTGAACTTTCTGTTATGGCTGATGCAAACAGGCAGAATATGATGCAATGTAAAGGACATACATTGAGCATTTGATCTACTCGGAATGTAGAACAATTGCAGTTTAAAGTTGAGTGTATGACTGCAAATGGAAGAATATACCGCGTTTAATGTAGATTTTCAACCCATTCACATCCCTGCTAAGATTTTACCTTAAACAATAAAAGTTTATTACTTAGATTTAGAAATCAGAAGGTTGAAAACACCAGTTGAAAAGCTCTACACATTACATTTTGCTGCCCCATAGCACGAAAATTGTGTATAAAAATTTAGCTAAAAAGGAGGAAAGAAAAGAGATTTCATCTTTTCATTCATCATTTCATTATGGAACATGTTGAACTGGACTTTAACAACTGTCCAATCAGCCGAATACTGTAAAAAGTAGAAAACGCTGGATTAAAAAATGTGTTTTTTTAGCTTAACACACACATAGGAGAGTAATAAGCATTAATTACACGTTATGATTCAGCACAGTCTGGCATTCTTCTGTTCACATGAAGTGTTTTTTTTTAAATGTGAAAAACCACTTCCTGTAATCTGTGGCGTCAAAGGGGTTTTACATTTTTAAGTACAACTGCAGCTGACAGCAGCCTATGGCAGCTGTCATTGGGACATTTAGAGTCACCAATCAACCCAACAGGCATGCCTTTGGACGTGGACAAGCATGGGGATTCAAACCTCCAACCTCATGGCTGCGAGTTGGCAGCGCTCGCCACTCAACCACTGTGCCATGCCATTGTTGTCTCATTGATAAATGAGGTTTTATGTGCCAATCCTGAAAGTGGGTACAGTATAGCTTATAAGAGAGTCAAATTCACAGACTTAAGCTCATAGTCTGTAAATCACACATAGGAGATTCCTAAAGCAATAAAAATTATAATTTGCTAGTTTATGGTTTTAAAAGGAAAAACTGACACTGTAAAACATGATTCCCATGTACCGTGATACTGTACAATTTCTTGGTGAACTTTCTGTTATAGCTGATGCAAACAGGCGGAATATGATGCAATGTAAAGGACATACGTTGAGCATGTGATCTACTCGGTATGTAGAACAGTTGCAGTTTAAAGTTGAGTGTATGGCTGCAAATGGAAGAATAAACCGCGTTTAATGTAGATTTTCAACCCATTCGCATCCCTGCTATCATTTTACCTTAAACAATAAAAGTTTATTACTTAGATTTAGCCCATTGCCTTATGGATCTCTTTTGTTTTTCTCTTCCATTCCAAGAAAAATAGCCCATGATGAAATTCAGAAACCCTAAACAAAATGTAAGGTGGTCATTCAGATCAAAAAAAATAAGAATTATATGTGGAACTAATATACAGTTGCACATGTAGTGTATTGTTTGAAGAATTTTATTTGAAAAAGTAATATAGTCTTAAAAAGTGATGGAATTTTAAAGCAATAAAGTCACACTGGTCGGTGGAGTGATTTTAATTATTAATTGAGATTATAAATAAGGTGTCATTTGTCCCTCCTAAACACACTATGAAAGAGTCAGTTTTTCATAGTTGAGCTTTCAATAAATTCACACATAGGAGATTCCTAAAGCAATAAAAATTATAATTTGCTATGCAAGTGTATGCTCCAGGTATAGCTTTAAATCAAGTGTATTTCTTTAAAACTATCCATTTTTAATAGGCACCACTCATGCCTGTAGAGGTCAGTATTTAGTAGTTCATTTTTTGCACCATTGTATGATCCTAAGAGAAGCGATGGAGTATCTGCTTGTAATGATACTTAAAGCTTCTGTGTATTACCGTTACTGACAATTAAAACCTACTGTTTACCTTTCCTATTTCTTTTGAGAAATATAAAACACAGCCTGAAAGTTGAAGTTAGTGTTCACTATGAACAAGCGTGTGTCATTTACTACCAAGACATTTTGTTGTTTCAGTGTTCCAAAGCTTATATAGACAAAACATGGAAGAAAAAAGTCTGAAACATGCAATATGTCACTGTAGTAGAGGGGCAAAAATTACTTTGGCGAGACCGAATTATTGTGATCCCCGGTTTCATATTGTGTTTTTAATCCTCAGGTACGGTTATGCTCCATATGGCTTTTTCAAGAGAATCGGCATCAATGGACCCAAACCTTTGCCCTTTATTGGGACATTTCTGGAATACAGACACGTGAGAAACATTTGTCATTATGTTATATTGACTTATATAAGACTTTTCTTATAATAAGTTCCTTTATAATAACTTTTCTTATATAAGTTATTTTGTTTTTATCCTCAGGGCATCCATAATTTTGATACACAGTGCTATCAGAAATATGGAAAGGTGTGGGGGTAAGTGTTTAATATTAAATAATAAATTATATATTGTTTCAAACATTTCTAATTCAATGTTCGAGCCTCTAATTAATTAACTGAAGTACGTGTATTACATTACAAGGATTTATGATGGACGGCAGCCTGTCCTGGCTATTATGGACACAGGAATGATCAAAACAATTTTGATTAAAGAGTTTTATTCAGTTTTTACCAACAGACCTGTAAGTAAATACCCTGAATATTACAAGGTAATAACTCAATAATAACCACAGAACACAAAAGAAGGCATCTTATGTGTATGTGTGTGTGTGTGTGTGTATGCGCGTGCGTAATGTAGGACCTGGGCGTAAACGGCCCTTTATATGATGCTGTATCAGTAGTTGAAGATGAGGAATGGAAGAGGATTCGCAGCATACTCTCTCCATCCTTCACCAGCGGACGGCTGAAAGAGGTTAAGAGGAACACTCCAGACTGTTTGATTGTGTTCATTTCTGTACATTGTTCAGAAATTTACACCACGCCTGTTTACACATATTTTAATGCTTTTTTTATTTACTTTCGGGCAGATGTACACAATCATGTTGCAGCACTCAAGTAATCTAATCAAGAGTCTTCAGAAGAAAGTAGAAGCAGATGAAGTGATCGAGGTCAAAGAGTGAGTAATGTGTTTGTTTGGAATTAGATTTGGGTTCAAAATAGTTTTTATCAAAAGTCTTTCCGTCCCACTTACAGAAAAGAGTTGTTGTTATATAATATTCACCTTCAACTGCATGTTTTCTATTTCTGCAGCGTATTTGGACCTTACAGTATGGATGTTGTGACCAGCACTGCCTTCAGTGTGGACATTGATTCCATCAATCATCCTTCTGATCCTTTTGTAGCAAACATAAAGAAAATGGTCAAGTTCAACTTGTTGAATCCCTTGCTTCTGTTGATTGGTTTGTGAAATATTATTCTTTAACAAGAATGTCTATCATGCATTCTTGAGACCTGAATTAATTCACTGATTCTCATTTATTTCAGTTCTGTTTCCGTTCCTCGGGCCACTTCTTCAGAAGATAAACGTATCGTTTTTTCCTGCTGATGTAGAAGATTTTTTTTTCAACTTTCTAAGGAAGATTAAATCAGACCGCAATAAGAATGAACACAAAGTAATTTGCTGTAGATACACTAAAATATATTTGATCTTGGTTTTGGTTTTGTTCATAACATTTGTGCCTGTCTTTGGCAGAACCGAGTTGACTTCATGCAGCTCATGGTGGATCGTCAGATTTCAGAGAACACAGATGATATGAGCTCCCAAAAAGGTAAAAAATAAACCACATGGAATTACTAAAATGCATCATCTTCTTTGATTTCGGTACCATATGATATTATTTACTTTTCAGTGCTCTTTAGTGGCCTAGTATACTTTTTAATTTGTTTGTGTACATTTATATGGTCAAAAATCATAATTGATGCTCCTTTACACCAATACAATACTAGTATTGTGTTTATTGTGTCAGATATGTGTCATAATGAGGTAAATCTTAGGGTGTTATCTTTTTATTGTATTAGAAATGCCTTATATTTCCGTCAAAAGGTCCATGGAATCTGAGTCTGCATTAAAGCTTTCCTAGGCTGTAACGCTGCTTTCCAGATTCAGACAGTCATCATTACAGTTACCTGACTTCAGTCATGCCGTGTTTGTGTTGCAGGACTTACAGATCATGAGATCCTTTCTCAGGCTATGATTTTCATATTTGCTGGGTATGAAACCAGTAGCAGCTCACTGGGCTTCTTGGCCTACAACCTGGCAACCCACCCCCACGTCCAAAAGAACCTGCAAGAGGAGATTGAAAAAACCTTCCCAGAAAAGGTTGTATTTTTGGTTTAACTGTAACTCTTTGTTTCGTCATCAACTGGTCCGGTGCCGCCAACTAAATTCTACAAAACTATACTTTGCCTCCCTCCAGGGCCGACCAACCTATGAAGCTCTGATGAGGATGGAGTATCTGGACATGGTGGTGAATGAGTCACTGAGGCTGTACCCTGTTGTTATTCGATTGGACAGGATGTCAAAGGCTTCTGTTGAAGTGAATGGTGTCACCATCCCTAAGGGAACTAGTGTCATTATACCCATTTACACTCTCCACCACGACCCTGCTTTGTGGCCCGAGCCTGAGGCCTTTAAACCTGAGAGGTACTTTACAGAGTTAAAGGCCGGTTAAGATCAGGTTTTCCAAAACGTAGTCATTTATGCAGTTCTTGGTATTTGTTGATCATTGTTTTCTAGGTTCAGCAAAGAGAACAAAGACAACATTGATCCTTTTGCATTCCTGCCATTTGGAGCAGGACCAAGGAATTGTATTGGCATGCGATTTGCTGTTCTGATGATGAAGTTGGTCATAGTGGAGATCCTTCAGAACTTCAGCTTTGTCACATGCAAGGAGACGGATGTAAGAAGACATTTCCAGTATTCGTACTGTTACAACTGTCACTGTCACCACTATACTTGTACTTAATACATTGATTACTAAAATGATCACTGTTTATCTAAGTCAGAGCAGTAAACCTAGGCATAGCATATATTTCTATATATACTAAGACAAGGACAGCTGTCACACTAGAGGGTTTAGGTTGTGAGATCGCATCCACATCCACCTCCTTCACTTATGGTAATCAGTCAGTGAAGTCCTTGCTACTGGCATCTGCCTGAAGCTTGTTCGACTGCCACTCTGCTTCATAAGTGAGACGGGTTTGTCAGTCCACTCTGTGTTGCTCTGTGTTGTGATGTCAGGGTTTCTTGACCAGGCTGCATTCGTGCATTTGATTCATTTATGTCAAAAGAAATAGTGAACTAAAAATACAAGGTCTATTGCTGGAGGAAGAGAGCATGTTCTAAAATTCCCCAGTCCCAAATTAAACATATTAACCCTTAAGTGTCTGCTATAAGTTTTGAAAACGTTTGTTTTTACCACAATGTACCACATGTACAAGATGTTTACAATTGAACCATTAATGTGACTTGATCACGGACACCCAAAGGTAAAGTCCTTCGTCCACCTTTTCAACAAGTCGGTGTGTCTGTTGTCTCCGGCACACTTTGCATGTCCTGCCGTAACACTGCTAAGCATGATCAGTGTCTTATGTCAACTTACAAACCTTTTCTCACGTTGATGTCAAACATAACAACTACTTTTGAATGGGACACCTGATAATTATTTCAACATTCAGTTTACATACGGAGCTGTGATTTATACATATGATAATCTTTCGTACAGCCTTATTTACAGCAGTTTTCTGTTTTCCCAGATTCCACTTGTGCTGGGAAATAATATATTTGCTGCACCCAAGAATCCAATCAAGTTGAAGCTCGAGCCCAGAGGAACGGCTGCCAATTTCCTGTGAATCTAACTAACTCTAATTAATAAGCCTTCTTCAATATCAAATCAGGGTTTAGGTATGTGAGCCAGTTTAATCTGCCTCTTATAGTAGAAAATATTCTACATACAAAAATTGGTTTTGTGTGTTAAGAATGTAGACAGAAAACACTCACAGATATGTGTACCGTTTAAATATATAACATGTAGTCTAAATCTGAGCATATATCTCCACTACATAGTCTGTAGTCTAGGCTCCATTTACATAATATAAAATTAATTTGATTGATTTAAGCAAATCTACTGCATAATAGTTGAGTTTAATTCTAATTCTAATTCTAAAGGAAACAATTAACATGGCACAGCATCTTATAAAATTATACTTTTCACATCGTTTCTGTAAGGACATAAAGGCATAAAACTTCAGTCCAAACTAAATTTGCTAATATTTTTTAGTCTTCATATTCATATTTGCAGTGATGAGGAAGGTCTAAGCAGAATTAATGTCTATTGAAAAGTGTGTTTCACTTTCATCTCACTGTGCCACATTAGGCAGATTTACTCTGATGGTTTTATTTTTTTGATCTCATCAAATTGCATTGCTGTGATTTACACAGCCTGTTTTTGCGCAAAAATACTTGACTACACTTTAAATTCACACTTCAAATGTCACTTGTCATGAAGTGTACATTGAAGTTTTAAACTGAACTGTGTGCTTATCTAACCTTAAATCAATCATCTAAACTACTTTTTCCAAATGTCTATTTTGATTACCTTTATAATGCTACTGTAGCTAAATTGTTTATTCTATTATTCTGTATGTGTAAATCGAGTGTTTAGAAAGGTGTCCATAAGTGAATGTGTTGTAATCTTTGTTCACGCTAAAATACTTAATAAAACATTAAAACGAAGAAAAGAGTCAGTTAAAAAAAGTGTGGGGTCTAATGAAATGCATACATCACATCTACAAGCATGACAAACTTACTAGCTGTAAACTTTGACACATTTAAAAGCAATAATACCCCCAACACATTTTAAGATAACTCAGTTGCAGTGACTGAGTTGTTAATGTGTCATTGTCGAGATGAGAAAGTGCAGCACTGAGTGTGTGGTGAGGGCAGACATTCTTTTTTTATCGTACTCTGCATGTGCACACAGTGTCGACAATGACATCAGTGATCACTGCCTTTGCTTTTAGTTGTGTATGTATAACCATGTGTTTCACTTACTGTAAGTCAGTGAGAAAGTGAAAAAGGGACCTACAAAGTAAACCTTTACAAGTCATCTTACAACTACTACTACTACTCTTTCGGCTTTTCCCATCAGGGGTCGCCACAGCGAATCATCCTTTTCCACTTCACTCTATCCTGGGCATCTTCCTCTCTGACACCAGCTAACCTCATGTCCTCTGTTAGGACGTCCATATATCTCCTCCTTGGTCGTCCTCTCGCCCTCTTGCCTGGCAGCTCCATCTCCAACATCCTTCTACCAATATAGTCACTATCCCTCCTCTGCACATGTACAAACCATCTCAGTCTGGCCCCTCTGACTTTGTTGCTAACACAGGCAACGTGCGCTGTCCCTCTGATGAGCTCGTTCATTGTTCTGTCAAACCTCGTCACTCCTAAGGAGAACCTCAACATCTTCATCTCTGCTGCTTCCATCTCTGCCTCTTGTCTCTTTCTCACTGCTACTGTCTCTAACCCATAGAGCAGAGCTGGTCTCACCACTGTCCTGTACACCTTTCCTTTGAGTCTTGCTGACACTCTTCTGTCACACAACACTCCTGACACTTTCCTCCACCCATTCCAACCCGCCTGCACTCGCCTCTTCACCTCTTTTCCACACTCCCCATCACACTGAACTGTTGACCCCAAGTACTTAAACTCCTGCACCTTCTTCACCTCAGCCCCCTGTAACCTCACACTTCTACCTGGCTCCCTCTCGTTTACACACATGTATTCTGTCTTGCTACCACTGACTTTCATACCTCTTCTTTCCAGAGCAAACCTCCACCTCTCCAGCTGTTCCTCCACCAGCTCTCTACTCTCGCTGCAAATCACAATGTCATCTGCAAACATCATTGTCCAGGGAGATTTCTGTCTGACCTCATCTGTCAACCTGTCCATCAGCATAGCAAACAAGAAGGGACTCAAAGCTGATCCTTGGGGTGGTCCCACCTCCACCTGTCTGACCTACGGCACATCTCACCACCATCATGCTTCTCTCATACATGTCCTGGACTACTCTGACGTACTTCTCTGCCACTCCCGACATCCTCATACAGTACCACAGCTCCTCCTCAGCACCCTGTCATACGCCTTCTCTAAACCCACAAAGACACAATGCAGCTCCTTCTGACCATCTCTGTACTTTTCCATCAACAACCTCAAAGCGAAAATGGCATCAGTGGTGGTCTTACGGGGCATGAAACCATACTGCTCGGCACCAGAACGCTTCTTCTCCATTCCTCAGGCATCTTCTCACTCTCTAGAATCCTGTTAAACAGACCTGTCAGAAACTTCACTACTGTCTCTCCTAGACCCTTCCACACCTCCACAGGCACGTCATCAGGACCAACAGCCTTTCCGCTCTTCATCCTTTTCAGAGCCTTCTTCACCTCATCCTGTCTAATCTCTGCTATTTCCTGCTCCACAACATCCACATCTTCCTCCCTTCTTTCCCTGTCATTTTCCTCATTCATCAGCTCCTCAAAATACTCCTTCCATCTTCTCTGCACACTCTCCTGGTTGTTAGCACCTTTCCATCTCTTACTTTAATCACCCTTATCTGTTACACATCTTTTCCATCCGTATCTCTCTGTCTGGCTAGCCTGTACAAGTCCTTCTCTCCTTGCTTCATGTCTAAATTACACACATACCATACATACCATACAGCTCATCGTAAGCTTTCTGTTTGGCCTTTGCCACCTCCCTCTTCACTCTGCGCTGCACTTCCTTGTACTCCTGTCTACTTTTCCTCAGTCCTTTCTACATCCCACTTCCTTTTAGCTAACCTCTTCTTATGCATGCAATCCTGTACTTCCTCATTCCACCACCAAGTGTCTTTATCTTCTTTCCTCCTTCCAGATGACACACCAAGCACCTTCCTACCTGTTTCCCTGATTACCTCTGCTGTAGTTTCCCAGTCATCTGGAAGCTCTTCCTGACCACACAAAGCCTGTCTCAACTTCTGCCTGAATTCGTCACAAGTTTCTTCATTCTTTAGCTTCCACCACTTGGTCTTCTTTTCTGTCTTTCCTCTCTTCTTCTTTACCTGACCACCAGAGTCATCTTACACACCACCATGTGGTGCTGTCTGGCTACACTCTCTCCTACCACCACTTTACAGTCACTAACATGCCCATTAAAGTCTGCTCCAACAACTACTCTCTCTCCTCTGGGGATACTCTCTACAACCTCATCAAACTCACTCCAGAACCTCTCCTTCTCTTCTAACTCACAGCCAACTTGTGGAGCATACCCACTGACTACGTTCACCATCACCCCTTCGATTTCTAGCTTTAGGCTCATCACCCTGTCAGAGACTCTTTTCACCTCTAGAACATTGTTCACAAACTCCCTCTTCAGGATCACTCCAACTCCGTTTCTCTTCCTATCCACACCATGGTAGAACAGTTTGTATCCTCCTCCAAACTACGTGATTTGCACACACAGTACATCTACCTTCCTTCTCTCCATCATGTCTGCCAGCTCTCTACCTTTCCCTGTCATTGTTCCAACGTTAAGAGTCCCTACTCTCAGATCTAAGCTCCTGCCTTTCCTCCTTTCTCTCTGACCACGAACCCTTCTGCCTCCTCTCCTTCTTCGACCAACAGTAGTCCAATTTCCACCGGTACCCTTTAGGTTAACAGCACCGGTGGCGGTCGTTGTTGACCCGGGCCTTGACCGATCCGGTATGAAGGTGGTATGGATGACTCGCATGGTTGTACTTGGCAAGTTTTACACCGGATGCCCTTCCTGACGCAACCCTCTCTATTTATCCGGGCTTCGGACCGGCACAGAAGTTACTGGCTTGCAACTCCTGTGGCTAAGAACCATGTGGTAAATCGGAGGAGGGGTGTAAATTGACCACAGAGGCAGAAATAAGACAAAATTTAGCCTTATTTGTAATTCTTTCATAGATACATTTATGATATCTCATATATTACTGCTTATAATTTTATTATCAAAAAAGATGGTCTCTGTGGGCCCCCAAAGTTCATGGGCCCTTAGAAACCCCAACCCCCCCACTCAAATGCGTTGTGCTGTTCAGTCACCCAGGTGGGATTTGCTGAAATGGAGGCGTATGCAGAGATGAATCCTCCTTTTTAGCGTTTTAGTAGGGGCGATGACATCCAAACTGAATTCCCAGCTCCTGATGGAGGTGGGCTGCAGTGCAGCTAATGATGGGTAGAGACGCTTCCCACCAGGTGCATCCCTGAGCAAGACACCCAACGCCATCCCCAAATATCACTGTAACTTGTATGTGCAAATGCATATGTGCTCAGTGACGATTAAAGGTTGTTTCATTGTTAAATGTCTGGGCCAACCTTTTTTTTGGGGGGGGGGGTTTATTAACAACTGTGGAAAATACAAACATAGTTTCATGTATATCGATGTAACATATTTTCTCAGCATAGACAAATAGATTACAACTTTAAAATGAAATGAAAAAAATATTATGTGAATGAATGCTATTTACAAAATAAGTTTCGTATATAAAGCATCACAAATACAATAAATAAAATCTCAGTTGTTTAAGCATATCAGAAAAACAAAGACTTTATATTTAGTTAAATATTTCTTCATAGAGGAAAATCGCGTGCTGCGATTTTTTATTTTGTAACAATCTAACAGTTTTAATATCTACTTCGATATTAAATTATTCGAATGATGGCAGGGTTTTAGAGAACCTGGATTTGTGAATGGGAAATTTCCCAATCAAAATGAATGTATTTCCTGATTGTTGTTCTCGGAATGTAAGATAATAGCTTAAATGTCCGGGAAACCTCGGCTGACGGTCCGACTGAGATGTTGCGCAACATGTCGGTGGCACCGCCTCTGTTCGAGGATGCAACAGTAGGAAGTGACCGAGCACAGTCGACAGTGAGCAGCGCAGAAAGATGGACTTTTTTGGAGCTGTCCGTGGAAAGCTGGACTCTAATCATCGTCGTCATCACCCTCCTTGCAGTGTAAGTAGCTGCGTTAAAGACTTTAAACACGTAGATAAACGGCGTGTTACAGGTGAAGTCTGGGAGAACTGGAACCTGGTTCCACTTTGGCTCCGACAGTGAGTCTGAGTTGAGCTGCGTGTTCCCGCTTGTCGAATCGTTTCTTAGCAGTTCCTGGTGAAATCCAGACCTGGACTGAGTTTATGGTTTTAAAAGGAAAAAACTGACACTGTAAAACATGATTCCCATTGCAAACAGGCGGAATATGATGCAATGTAAACGACATGAGTTGAACATGTGATCTACTCGGAATGTAGAACAATTGCAGATTAAAGTTGAGTTATTAATTGACATTATAAATAAGGTGTCATTTGTCCCTCCTAAACAAACTATGAAAGAGTCAGTTTTACATACTTAAGCTGTCAATAAATTTACACATAGGAGATTCCTAAAGCAAAAAATTATAATTTGCTAGTTTATGGTTTTAAAAGGAAAAACTGACACTGTAAAACATGATTCCCATGTACCGTGATACTGTACAATTAGTTTTGGTGAACTTTCTGTTATGGCTGATGCAAACAGGCAGAATATGATGCAATGTAAAGGACATACATTGAGCATTTGATCTACTCGGAATGTAGAACAATTGCAGTTTAAAGTTGAGTGTATGACTGCAAATGGAAGAATATACCGCGTTTAATGTAGATTTTCAACCCATTCGCATCCCTGCTATCATTTTACCTTAAACAATAAAAGTTTATTACTTAGATTTAGCCCATTGCCTTATGGATCTCTTTTGTTTTTCTCTTCCATTCCAAGAAAAATAGCCCATGATGAAATTCAGAAACCCTAAACAAAATGTAAGGTGGTCATTCAGATCAAAAAAAATAAGAATTATATGTGGAACTAATATACAGTTGCACATGTAGTGTATTGTTTGAAGAATTTTATTTGAAAAAGTAATATAGTCTTAAAAAGTGATGGAATTTTAAAGCGATAAAGTCACACTGGTCGGTGGAGTGATTTTAATTATTTATTGAGATTATAAATAAGGTGTCATTTGTCCCTCCTAAACACACTATGAAAGAGTCAGTTTTTCATAGTTGAGCTTTCAATAAATTCACACATAGGAGATTCCTAAAGCAATAAAAATTATAATTTGCTATACAAGTGTATGCTCCAGGTATAGCTTTAAATCAAGTGTATTTCTTTAAAACTATCCATTTTTAATAGGCACCACTCATGCCTGTAGAGGTCAGTATTTAGTAGTTCATTTTTTGCACCATTGTATGATCCTAAGAGAAGCGATGGAGTATCTGCTTGTAATGATACTTAAAGCTTCTGTGTATTACCGTTACTGACAATTAAAACCTACTGTTTACCTTTCCTATTTCTTTTGAGAAATATAAAAGCCTGAAAGTTGAAGTTAGTGTTCACTATGAACAAGCGTGTGTCATTTACTACCAGGACATTTTGTTGTTTCAGTGTTCCAAAGCTTATATAGACAAAACATGGAAGAAAAAAGTCTGAAACATGCAATATGTCACTGTAGTAGAGGGGCAAAAATTACTTTGGCGAGACCGAATTATTGTGGTCCCCGGTTTCATATTGTGTTTTTAATCCTCAGGTACGGTTATGCTCCATATGGCTTTTTCAAGAGAATCGGCATCAATGGACCCAAACCTTTGCCCTTTATTGGGACATTTCTGGAATACAGACACGTGAGAAACATTTGTCATTATGTTATATTGACTTATATAAGACTTTTCTTATAATAAGTTCCTTTATAATAACTTTTCTTATATAAGTTATTTTGTTTTTATCCTCAGGGCGTCCATAATTTTGATACACAGTGCTATCAGAAATATGGAAAGGTGTGGGGGTAAGTGTTTAATATTAAATAATAAATTATATATTGTTTCAAACATTTCTAATTCAATGTTCGAGCCTCTAATTAATTAACTGAAGTACGTGTATTACATTACAAGGATTTATGATGGACGGCAGCCTGTCCTGGCTATTATGGACACAGGAATGATCAAAACAATTTTGATTAAAGAGTTTTATTCAGTTTTTACCAACAGACGGGTAAGTAAATACCCTGAATATTACAAGGTAATAACTTAATAATAACCACAGAACACAAAAGAAGGCATCTTATGTGTATGTGTGTGTGTGTGTGTGAATTAGAACACGGGCGTAAACGGCCCTTTATATGATGCTGTATCAGTAGTTGAAGATGAGGAATGGAAGAGGATTCGCAGCATACTCTCTCCATCTTTCACCAGCGGACGGCTGAAAGAGGTTAAGGAGCAAACTGCAGACTGTTTGATTGTGTTCATTTCTGTACATTGTTCAGAAATTTACACCACGCCTGTTTACACATATTTTAATGCTTTTTTTATTTACTTTCGGGCAGATGTACACAATCATGTTGCAGCACTCAAGTAATCTAATCAAGAGTCTTCAGAAGAAAGTAGAAGCAGATGAAGTGATCGAGGTCAAAGAGTGAGTAATGTGTTTGTTTGGAATTAGATTTGGGTTCAAAATAGTTTTTATCAAAAGTCTTTCCCTCCCACTTACAGAAAAGAGTTGTTGTTATATAATATTCACCTTCAACTGCATGTTTTCTATTTCTGCAGCGTATTTGGACCTTACAGTATGGATGTTGTGACCAGCACTGCCTTCAGTGTGGACATTGATTCCATCAATCATCCTTCTGATCCTTTTGTAGCAAACATAAAGAAAATGGTCAAGTTCAACTTGTTGAATCCCTTGCTTCTGTTGATTGGTTTGTGAAATATTATCCTTTAACAAGAATGTCTATCATGCATTCTTGAGACCTGAATTAATTCACTGATTCTCATTTATTTCAGTTCTGTTTCCGTTCCTCGGCCACTTCTTCAGAAGATAAACGTATCGTTTTTTTCCTGCTGATGTAGAAGATTTTTTTTTCAACTTTCTAAGGAAGATTAAATCAGACCGCAATAAGAATGAACACAAAGTAATTTGCTGTAGATACACTAAAATATATTTGATCTTGGTTTTGGTTTTGTTCATAACATTTGTGCCTGTCTTTGGCAGAACCGAGTTGACTTCATGCAGCTCATGGTGGATCGTCAGATTTCAGAGAACACAGATGATATGAGCTCCCAAAAAGGTAAAAAATAAACCACATGGAATTACTAAAATGCATCATCTTCTTTGATTTCGGTACCATATGATATTATTTACTTTTCAGTGCTCTTTAGTGGCCTAGTATACTTTTTAATTTGTTTGTGTACATTTATATGGTCAAAAATCATAATTGATGCTCCTTTACACCAATACAATACTAGTATTGTGTTAATTGTGTCAGATATGTGTCATAATGAGGTAAATCTTAGGGTGTTATCTTTTTATTGTATTAGAAATGCCTTATATTTCCGTCAAAAGGTCCATGGAATCTGAGTCTGCATTAAAGCTTTCCTAGGCTGTAACGCTGCTTTCCAGATTCAGACAGTCATCATTACAGTTACCTGACTTCAGTCATGCCGTGTTTGTGTTGCAGGACTTACAGATCATGAGATCCTTTCTCAGGCTATGATTTTCATATTTGCTGGGTATGAAACCAGTAGCAGCTCACTGGGCTTCTTGGCCTACAACCTGGCAACCCACCCCCACGTCCAAAAGAACCTGCAAGAGGAGATTGAAAAAACCTTCCCAGAAAAGGTTGTATTTTTGGTTTAACTGTAACTCTTTGTTTCCTCATCAGCTGGTCCGGTGCCGCCAACTAAATTCTACAAAACTATACTTTGCCTCCCTCCAGGGCCGACCAACATATGAAGCTCTGATGAGTATGGAGTATCTGGACATGGTGGTGAATGAGTCGATGAGGCTGTACCCTGTTGGTACTCGATTGGAGAGGATGTCAAAGGCTTCTGTTGAAGTGAATGGTGTCACCATCCCTAAGGGAACTAGTGTCATTATACCCGTTTACACTCTCCACCACGACCCTGCTTTGTGGCCCGAGCCTGAGGCCTTTAAACCTGAGAGGTACTTTACAGAGTTAAAGGCCGGTTAAGATCAGGTTTTCCAAAACGTAGTCATTTATGCAGTTCTTGGTATTTGTTGATCTTTGTTTTCTAGGTTCAGCAAAGAGAACAAAGACAACATTGATCCTTTTGCATTCCTGCCATTTGGAGCAGGACCAAGGAATTGTATTGGCATGCGATTTGCTGTTCTGATGATGAAGTTGGTCATAGTGGAGATCCTTCAGAACTTCAGCTTTGTCACATGCAAGGAGACGGATGTAAGAAGACATTTCCAGTATTCGTACTGTTACAACTGTCACTGTCACCACTATACTTGTACTTAATACATTGATTACTAAAATGATCACTGTTTATCTAAGTCAGAGCAGTAAACCTAGACATAGCATATATTTCTATATATACTAAGACAAGGACAGCTGTCACACTAGAGGGTTTAGGTAGTGAGATCGCATCCACATCCACCTCCTTCACTTATGGTAATCAGTCAGTGAAGTCCTTGCTACTGGCATCTGCCTGAAGCTTGTTTGACTGCCACTCTGCTTCATATGTGAGACGGGTTTGTCAGTCCACTCTGTGTTGCTCTGTGTTGTGATGTCAGGGTTTCTTGACCAGGCTGCATTCGTGCATTTGATTCATTTATGTCAAAAGAAATAGTGAACTAAAAATACAAGGTCTCTTGCTGGAGGAAGAGACCATGTTCTAAAATTCCCCAGTCCCAAATTAAACATATTAATCCTTAAGTGTCTGCCATAAGTTTTGAAAACTTTTGTTTTTACCACAATGTCCCGCATGTACAAGATGTTTACAATTGAACCATTAATGCGACTTGATCACGGACACCCAAAGGTAAAGTCTCTCCTCCACCTTTTCAACAAGTCGGTGTGTCTGTTGTCTCCGGCACACTTTGCATGTCCTGCCGTAACACTGCTAAGCATGATCAGTGTCTTATGTCAACTTACAAACCTTTTCTCACGTTGATGTCAAACATAACAACTACTTTTGAGTGGGACAGCTGATAATTATTTCAACATTCAGTTTACATACGGAGCTGTGATTTATACATATGATAATCTTTCGTACAGCCTTATTTACAGCAGTTTTCTGTTTTCCCAGATTCCACTTGTGCTGGGAAATAATATATTTGCTGCACCCAAGAATCCAATCAAGTTGAAGCTCGAGCCCAGAGGAACGGCTGCCAATTTCCTGTGAATCTAACTAACTCTAATTAATAAGCCTTCTTCAATATCAAATCAGGGTTTAGGTATGTGAGCCAGTTTAATCTGCCTCTTATAGTAGAAAATATTCTACATACAAAAAATTGGTTTTGTGTGTTAAGAATGTAGACAGAAAACACTCACAGATATGTGTACCGTTTAAATATATAACATGTAGTCTAAATCTGAGCATATATCTCCACTACATAGTCTGTAGTCTATAGATTAACGCTCCATTTACATAATATAAAATTAATTTGATTGATTTAAGCAAATCTACTGCATAATAGTTGAGTTTAATTCTAATTCTAATTCTAAAGGAAACAATTAACATGGCACAGCATCTTATAAAATTATACTTTTCACATCGTTTCTGTAAGGACATAAAGGCATAAAACTTCAGTCCAAACTTAATTTGCTAATATTTTTTTAGTCTTCATATTCATATTTGCAGTGATGAGGAAGGTCTAAGCAGAATTAATGTCTATTGAAAAGTGTGTTTCACTTTCATCTCACTGTGCCACATTAGGCAGATTTACTCTGATGGTTTTATTTTTTTGATCTCATCAAATTGCATTGCTGTGATTTACACAGCCTGTTTTTGCTTTGTATAAAATACTTGACTTCACTTTAAATTCACACTTCAAACGTCACTTGTCATGAAGTGTACATTGAAGTTTTAAACTGAACTGTGTGCTTATCTAACCTTAAATCAATCATCTAAACTACTTTTTCCAAATGTCTATTTTGATTACCTTTATAATGCTACTGTAGCTAAATTGTTTATTCTATTATTCTGTATGTGTAAATCGAGTGTTTAGAAAGGTGTCCATAAGTGAATGTGTTGTAATCTTTGTTCACGCTAAAATACTTAATAAAACATTAAAACGAAGAAAAGAGTCAGTTAAAAAAGTGTGGGGTCTAATGAAATGCATACATCACATCTACAAGCATGACAAACTTACTAGCTGTAAACTTTGACACATTTAAAAGCAATAATACCCCAACACATTTTAAGATAACTCAGTTGCAGTGACTGAGTTGTTAATGTGTCATTGTCGAGATGAGAAAGTGCAGCACTGAGTGTGTGGTGAGGGCAGACATTCTTTTTTTATCGTACTCTGCATGTGCACACAGTGTCGACAATGACATCGGTGATCACTGCCTTTGCTTTTAGTTGTGTATGTATAACCATGTGTTTCACTTACTGTAAGTCAGTCAGAAAGTCAAAAAGGGACCTACAAAGTAAACCTTTACAAGTCATCTTACAACTACTACTACTACTCTTTCGGCTTTTCCCATCAGGCGTCGCCACAGCGAATCATCCTTTTCCACTTCACTCTATCCTGGGCATCTTCCTCTCTGACACCAGCTAACTTCATGTCCTCTGTTAGGACGTCCATGTATCTCCTCCTTGGTCGTCCTCTCTCCTCTTGCCTGGCAGCTCCATCTCCAACATCCTTCTACCAATATAGTCACTATCCCTCCTCTGCACATGTCCAAACCATCTCAATCTGGCCTCTCTGACTTTGTTGCTAACACAGGCAACGTGTGCTGTCCCTCTGATGAGCTCGTTCATTGTTCTGTCCAACCTCGTCACTCCTAAGGAGAACCTCAACATCTTCATCTCTGCTGCTTCCATCTCTGCCCCTTGTCTCTTTCTCACTGCTACTGTCTCTAACCCATAGAGCAGAGCTGGTATCACCACTGTCCTGTTCACCTTTCCTTTGAGTCTTGCTGACGCTCTTCTGTCACACAACACTCCTGACACTTTCCTCCACCCATTCCAACCCGCCTGCACTCGCCTCTTCACCTCTTTTCCACACTCCCCATCACACTGAACTGTTGACCCCAAGTACTTAAACTCCTGCACCTTCTTCACCTCAGCTTCCTGTAACCTCACGCTTCTACCTGGCTCCCTCTCGTTTAGACACATGTATTCTGTCTTACTACGACTGACTTTCATGCCTCTTCTTTCCAGAGCAAACTTCCACCTCTCCAGCTGTTTCTCCACCTGCTCTTTACTCTCGCTGCAAATCACAATGTCATCTGCAAACATCATTGTCCAGGGAGATTTCTGTCTGACCTCATCTGTCAACCTGTCCATCAGCATAGCAAACAAGAAGGGACTCAAAGCTGATCCTTGGGGTGGTCCCACCTCCACCTTGAACTCCTCTGTCTGACCTACGGCACATCTCACCACCGTCATGCTTCTCTCATACATGTCCTGGACTACTCTGACGTACTTCTCTGCCACTCCCGACATCCTCATACAGTATCACAGCTCCTGCCTCAGCACCCTGTCATACGCCTTCTCTAAACCCACAAAGACACAATGCAGCTCCTTCTGACCATCTCTGTACTTTTCCATCAACAACCTCAAAGCGAAAATGGCATCAGTGTTGGTCTTACGGGGCATGAAACCATACTGCTCGGCACCAGAACGCTTCTCCTCCATTCCTCAGGCATCTTCTCACTCTCTAGAATCCTGTTAAACAGACCTGTCAGAAACTTCACTACTGTCTCTCCTAGACCCTTCCACACCTCCACAGGCACGTCATCAGGACCAACAGCCTTTCCGCTCTTCATCCTTTTCAGAGCCTTCCTCACCTCATCCTTTCTAATCTCTGCTCTTTCCTGCTCCACACCATCCACATCTTCCTCCCTTCTTTCCCTGTCATTTTCCTCATTCATGAGCTCCTCAAAATACTCCTTCCATCTTCTCTGCACACTCTCCTGGGTTGTTAGCACCTTTCCATCTCTGTCTTTAATCACCCTTATCTGTTGCACATCTTTTCCATCCCTATCTCTCTGTCTGGCTAGCCTGTACAAGTCCTTCTCTCCTTGCTTCGTGTCTAAATTACACACATACCATACATACCATACAGCTCATCATAAGCTTTCTGTTTAGCCTTTGCCACCTCCCTCTTCACTCTGCGCTGCGCTTCCTTGTACCCTTCTGCCTCCTCTCCTTCTTCGACCATCAGTAGTCCAATTTCCACCGGCATCCTGTAGGTTAACAGCACCGGTGCCACCGCAGAGGCAGAAATAAGACAAAATTTAGCCTTATTTGTAATTCTTTCAGAGATACATTTATGATATCTCATATATTACTGCTTATAATTTTATTATCAAAAAACATGGTCTCTGTGGGCCCCCAAAGTTCATGGGCCCTTAGAAACCCCCACCCTCCCACTCAAAGGCGTTGTGCTGTTCAGTCACCCAGGTGGGATTTGCTGAAATGGAGGCGTATGCAGAGATGAATCCTGCTTTTCAGCGTTTTAGGAGAGTCGATGACGTCCAAACTGAATTCCCAGCTCCCGATGGAGGTGGGTTGCAGCCTAAATGTCCGGGAAACCTCGGCTGACGGTCCGGCTGAGATGTTGCGCAACATGTCGGTGGCACCGCCTCTGTTCGAGGATGGAACAGTAGGAAGTGACCGAGCACAGTCGACAGTGAGCAGCGCAGAAAGATGGACTTTTTCCCGGAGCTGTCCGTGGAAAGCTGGACTCTAATCATCGTCGTCATCACCCTCCTTGCAGTGTAAGTAGCTGCGTTAAAGACTTTAAACACGTAGATAAACGGCGTGTTACAGGTGAAGTCTGGGAGAACTGGAACCTGGTTCCACTTTGGATCCGACAGTGAGTCTGAGTTGAGCTGCGTGTTCCCGCTTGTCGAATCGTTTCTTAGCAGTTCCTGGTGAAATCCAGACCTGGACTGAGTTTATGGTTTTAAAAGGAAAAAAACTGACACTGTAAAACATGATTCCCATTGCAAACAGGCGGAATATGATGCAATGTAAACGATATGAGTTGAACAGTGTATGGCTGCAAATGGAAGAATATACCGCGTTTAATGTAGATTTTCAAACCATTCGCATCTCTGCTAAGATTTTACCTTAAACATAAAAGTGTGTTACTTAGATTTAGAAATCAGAAGGTTGAACACACCAGTTGAAAATCTCTACACATTACATTTTGCTGCCCCATACCACGAAAATTGTGTATAAAAAAATTAGCTAAAAAGGAGGAAAGAAAAGAGATTTCATCTGCACAACCCATAAACCATGAATAAAAGTTTACAGAACTATTTGCATTTCATTGTGGAACATGTTGAACTGGACAAAAACTGTCCAATCAGCCGAATACTGTAAAAAGTAGAAAACGCTGGATTAAAAAATGTGTCTTTTTTAGCTTAACACTGTTGCAGCTGAAATGTTTTAAACTTTATATTGGACCTGAAGTGTTTATAGGAGAGTAATAAGCATAAATTACGCCTTATTATTCAGTACAGTCTGGCATTCTTCTGTCCTCATCTTGTTTTTTTAAATGTGAAAAACCACTTCATGTGAAAAACCACTTCCTGTAATCTGTGGCGTCAAAGGGGTTTTACATTTTTAAGTACAACTGCAGCTGACAGCAGCCTATGGCAGCTGTCATTGGGACATTTAGAGTCACCAATCAACCCAACAGGAATGTCTTTAGACATGGACAAGCATGGGGATTCAAACCTCCAACCTCATGGCTGTGAGCTGGCGGCGCTCGCCACTCAACCACTGTGCCATGCCATTGTTGTCTCATTGATAAATGAGGTTTTATGTGCCAATCCTGAAAGTGGGTACAGTATAGCTTATAAGAGAGTCAAATTCACAGACTTAAGCTCATAGTCTGTAAATCACACATAAGAGATTCCTAAAGCAATAAAAATTATAATTTGCTAGTTTATGGTTTTAAAAGGAAAACTTACACTGTACAACATGATTCCCATGTACCGTGATACTGTACAATTAGTTTTGGTGAACTTTCTGTTATAGCTGATACAAACAGTCGAAATATGATGCAATTTAAAGGACATACGTTGAGCATGTGATCTAATGGGTATGTAGAACAGTTGGAGTTTAAAGTTGAGTTATTAATTGAGATTATAAATAAGGTGTCATTTGTCCCTCCTAAATAAACTATGAAAGAGTCAGTTTTACATACTTAAGCTGTCAATAAATTTACACATAGGAGATTCCTAAACCAATAAAAATTATAATTTCCCAGTTTATGGTTTTAAAAGGAAAAACTGACACTGTAAAACATGATTCCCATGTACCGTGATACTGTACAATTAGTTTTGTTGAACTTTCTGTTATAGCTGATGAAAACAGGAGGAATATAATGCAATGTAAACGTCAAATAGCCCATGTTGAAATTCAGAAACTCTAAACATAATGTAAGGTGGTCATTCAGATCAAAAAAATAAGAATTATGTGTGGAACTAATATACAGCCTTAAAATGTACTGTATTGTTTGAAGAATTTTATTTGAAAAAGTAATATAGTCTTAAAAAGTGATGGAAATTTAAAGCGATAAAGTCACACTGGTCAGTGGAGTGGTTTTAATTATTAATTGAGATTATAAATAAGGTGTCATTTGTCCCTCCTAAACACACTATGAAAGAGTCAGGTTTTCATAGTTGAGCTTTCAATAAATTCACACATAGGAGATTCCTAAACCAATAAAAATTATAATTTGCTATGCAAGTGTATGCTCCAGGTATAGCTTTAAATCAAGTGTATTTCTATAAAACTATCCATTTTTAATAGGCACCACTCATGCCTGTAGAGGTCAGTATTTAGTAGTTCATATTTTGCACCATTGTATGATCCTAAGAGAAGTGATGGAGTTTCTGCTTGTAATGATACTTAAAGCTTCTGTGTATTACAGTTACTGTCAACTAAAACCTACTGTTTACCTTTCTTATTTCTTTTGAGAAATATAAAACACAGCCTGAAAGTTGAAGTTAGTGTTCACTATGAACAAGTCATTTACTACCAGGACATTTTGTTGTTTCAGTGTTCCAAACCAAAACATGGAAGAAAAAGTCTGGAACATGCAATATGTCACTGTTAGAGGGGTAAAATTACTTTGGTGAGACATTTCTGGTCTCAGGTTTCATACCTCAGACATGCTCCATATGGCTTTTTCAAGATAAATGGACCCAAACCTTTGCCCTTTATTGGGACATTTCTGGAATACAGACACGTGATAAACATTTGTCATTTTGCTATATTGACTTATATAAGACCTTTTTAATAATAAGTTCCTTTATAATAACTTTTCTTATATAAGTTATTTTGTTTTTATCCTCAGGGCATCCATAATTTTGATACACAGTGCTATCAGAAATATGGAAAGGTGTGGGGGTAAGTGTTTAATATTAAATAATAAATTATATATTGTTTCAAACATTTCTAATTCAATGTTCGAGCCTGTAATTAATTAACTGAAGTACGTGTATTACATTACAAGGATTTATGATGGACGGCAGCCTCTCCTGGCTATTATGGACACAGGAATGATCAAAACAATTTTGATTAAAGAGTTTTATTCAGTTTTTACCAACAGACGGGTAAGTAAAAACCCTGAATATTACAAGGTAATAACTCAATAATAACCACAGAACAAAAAAGAAGGCATTTAATGTGTGTTTGTGTGTGTGTGTGTGTGAATTAGAACACGGGTGTAAACGGCCCTTTATATGATGCAATATCAATAGTTGAAGATGAGGAATGGAAGAGGATTCGCAGCATACTCTCTCCATCTTTCACCAGCGGACGGCTGAAAGAGGTTAAGGAGCAAACTGCAGACTGTTTGATTGTGTTCATTTCTGTACATTGTTCAGAAATTTACACCACACCTGTTTACACATATTTTAATGCTTTTATTTACTTTCGGGCAGATGTACACAATAATGTTGCAGCACTCAAGTAATCTAATCAAGAGTCTTCAGAAGAAAGTAGAAGCAAATGGAGTGATCGAGGTCAAAGAGTGAGTAATGTGTTTGTTTGGAATGAGATTTGGGTTCAAAATAGTTTTTATCAAAAGTTTTTCCCTCCCACTTACAGAAAAGAGTTGTTGTTATGTAATATTCACCTTCAACTGCATGTTTTCTATTTCTGCAGCGTATTTGGACCTTACAGTATGGATGTTGTGACCAGCACTGCCTTCAGTGTGGACATTGATTCCATCAATCATCCTTCTGATCCTTTTGTAGCAAACATAAAGAAAATTGTCAAGTTCAACTTCTTGAATCCCTTGCTTCTGTTGATTGGTTTGTGAAATATTATTGTTTAACAAGAATGTCTATCATGTCTTCTTGAGACCTGAATTAATTCACTGATTCTCATTAATTTCAGTTCTGTTTCCGTTCCTCGCGCCACTTCTTCAGAAGATAAACGCATCGTTTTTTCCTGCTGATGTGTTGGATTTTTTTTTCAACTTTCTGAAGACGATTAAATCAGACCGCAATAAGAATGAACATAATGTAATTTGCTGTAGATACACTAAAATGTATTTGATCTTGGTTTTGGTTTTGTTCATAACATTTGTGCCTGTCTTTGGCAGAACCGAGTTGACTTCATGCAGCTTATGGTGGATCGTCAGATTTCAGAGAACACAGATGATATGAGCTCCCAAAAAGGTAAAAAATAAACCACATGGAATTACTAAAATGCATCATCTTCTTTGATTTCGGTACCATATGATATTATTTACTTTTCAGTGCTCTTTAGTGGTCTAGTCTACTACTACTCTTTCGGCTTTTCCCATCAGGGGTCGCCACAGCAAATCATCCTTTTCCACTTCACTCTATCCTGGGCATCTTCCTCTCTGACACCAGCTAACCTCATGTCTTCTGTTAGAACATCCATATATCTCCTCCTTGGTCATCCTCTCGCCCTCTTGCCTGGCTGCTCCATCTCCAACATCCTTCTACCAATATAGTCACTATCCCTCCTCTGCACATGTCCAAACCATCTCAGTCTGGCCCCTCTGACTTTGTTGCTAACACAGGCAACGTGGGCTGTCCCTCTGATGAGCTCGTTCCTAATTCTGTCCAACCTCGTCACTCCTTAGGAGAACCTCAACATCTTCATTCAATTCAATTCAATTCAACTTTATTTATATAGCGCCAATTTACAACAAGGTCATCTCAGGGCACTTTACATAATAAAGTCAAGACTATACAAACATGTAGAGAAAACCCAACAAATCCCCCTTGAGCAAGCCATAGGCAACAGTGGAGTGGACAAACTCCCTTTACCGGAAGAAACCTCCAGCAGAACGAGGTTCAGGGTGGACGGCCATCTGCCTTGACCGGTTGGGCTGAGTGGAAAGTGGAGAGAGAAAAGAACAGAGCAACAAAAGCAGCAACAAAACATTGAGCAGGTTAGTAGGACCAGTAGCTGCACACTGGAGGACACACAGCGCCAAATCCGGGGACACCTGAAGACAGGGAGAGAGAGAGGGGGGAAAGAGAGGGAGAGAGACGACTACGGGACAAAGAAGACACAGAGTTAATGTCATACAGTGGTGACATTATAAATGTGGGGTGAGAGGAGAGAATGAAGAGAAGAGGAAGTGGCACAGTGCAGAGTCCCCCAGCAGTCTAAGCCTATAGCAGCATGACTATAACCAACTTTAAGCTTTATCAATGAGGAAGGTTTTGAGCCTAGTCTTAAAAATAGAGAGGGTGTCTGCTTCCCGAATCTGGATTGGGAGCTGGTTCCACAGGAGAGGAGCTCGATAGCTAAAGGCTCTGCCTCCCATTCTATTTTTGGAAATTCTGGGAACCACAAGTAGGCCTGCATTTTGGGACCGAAGTGGTCTAGTGGGATGATATGGTACTAGGAGATCTTTTAAATATGATGGGGCTTGACCGTTTAAAGCTTTATAGGTAAGAAGAAGGGTTTTAAATTCTATTCTGCATTTAATTGGAAGCCAATGGAGAGAAGCTAATGAAGGTGAAATATGATCTCTCTTACCAATCCCAGTCAGTAATCTTGCTGCAGCATTTTGGATTAATTGGAGGGTTTTTAGGGAGTTACTGGGGCAGCCTGAAAGTAGAGAATTACAATAGTCCAATCTACAGGTAACAAATGCATGAACCAATTTTTCAGCATCGCTTTGGGATAGGATGCTCCTAATTTTGGCAATATTCCGTAGGTGGAAGAAGGCTGTTCTAGAGATTTGCTTTATGTGTGAGGTAAATGACAAATCCTGGTCAAAAATGACTCCAAGATTCCTTGCAGTACTACTGGGGGCAAGAGTTATGTCATCTAAAGTAACAATATGGTTAGAAAACATGTTTCTTAGACTTTTAGGCCCAAATACAATAACTTCAGTTTTATCTGAGTTTAGAAGAAGAAAATTATACGTCATCCAGTCCCTTATGTCTTTTAGACATGCTTGTAGTTTGATTAATTTATTTGTTTCATCAGGTTTCATAGATAGATATAACTGCGTGTCATCATCAAATTTACAGACTGTTTTCTAATAATGTTGCGAAGGGGAGACATATATAGAGTAAAGAGTATTGGTCCTAATACAGAGCCTTGTGGAATTCCATAACTAACCTTTGTGTATGTCGAAGATTCATCATTAACATGAACAAATTGGAATCTATCTGATAGATACGATTTAAACAAATTTAGTGCTGTTCCTTTAATTCCAATAACATGTTCTATCTCTGTAATAATATTCTGTGATCAATAGTGTCAAATGCAGCACTAAGATCTAGCAGAACTAGTATAGAGACAAGTCCGTTATCTGAAGCCAGAAGATCGTTGGTGACTTTAATCAGTGCAGTTTTTGTGCTATGATGAACTCTAAATCCTGACTGAAATTCTTCAAACAAGTTGTTTCTGCGCAGGTGGTCACATAATTGCTTTACAACTACTTTATCAAGTATTTTAGAAATAAAGGGGAGATTGGATGTTGGTCTGTAATTGGCTAAGACACCTTGATCCAGACTAGGTTTTTTAAGTAGAGGTTTGATTACAGCTACCTTATAGGCCTTTGGTACATATCCTGTTTGTAAAGATAGATTAATGATATCTAATACGAACGTGTCTAATAAGGGTAGAGCGTCTTTGAGCAGTCTAACTGGAATAGGGTCTAGCAGACATGTTGTTGGTTTAGATGCCATAATAGTTGAAGTTAGTTCAGCAGGGTCTATGGGCACAAAGCAGTCTAAAAGGGACTGAGGACTTACTGATGATTCTCATTCTGTAGTATTTATGGGGAGGGTCTGGTGAATTTTATTTCTAATAGCTATGATTTTGTTTGTGAAGAAGGTCATGAAGTCATTGCTACATAGCGTTGAGGGAATACTAGTCTCAACTGAACTATGGCTCTTAGTCATCCTGGCTACAGTGCTGAAAAGAAACCGGGGGTTGTTCTTGTTTTCCTCTATTAGTGATGAATAATAAGCTGTTCTGGCTTTACGGCGTGCTAATTTGTATAAATATAAACTCTTTTTCCAGGCTAAGCGTGATTCTTGTGAATGAGTGGAACGCCACTTCCTTTCTAGTCTTCGTGACGCCTGCTTTAAATTGCGGGTTTGCGAGCTATACCATGGAGATCGCCTGTTCAGAATTACTGCCTTCTTTTTTAGAGGGGCAACACTATCAAGTAAAGATGCTGCATAATTATCAGTAAGGTAATCAACTTGTACAGGAGTACAGTTAATGAGGCTACTCTCAGTTATTTCTGTACATGTCAGATAAACACCTACTGAAGCAAAACTTTTTTCTAGCTGCTGTGTAGTCCAATAAACTAAATTCAAATGTTATTAGGAAATGGTCAAAAAGAACAGAATTATGGGGAAATACTCTTAGTTTATCAATTTTAATACCGTATGCAAGGACAAGGTCTAGGGTGTGACTAAAACAGTGAGTGGGTTCATTTACATTTTGAGAGAAACCAATTGAATCTAATAATGAGGTAAATGCTGTGTTGAGGGAGTTACTGTCAGCATCTACATGAATGTTAAAATCGCCCACTATGACGACTTTATCTGCACTAAGCACTAAGTCAGCTAGAAAATCTGAGAATTCAGTCAAAAATTCAGAATAAGGGACTGGAGGACGATACACAATAACAAATAGGAGTGAATTTTGAGTTTTCCAAATTGGGTGCGAAAGTCTCAGAGTAAGACTTTCAAATGAGTTATAACTATGTTTAGGTCTAGGGTTTATTGGTAAGCTCAATGACAGATTGCTGCTACTCCTCCACCTCGGCCTGAGCTTCTAGGAACATGATAGTTAATATGACTTGGGGGGGTCTACTCATTTAAACTAACATATTCTTCCTTCTGCAACCAGGTTTCAGTGAGACAAAATAAATTGACTTGATGATCGCTTATCAAGTCATTTACTAACAGAGATTTAGATGAGAGAGATCTGATATTTAATAATCCACATTTAATTGTTTTAGTTCTTTGTTCAGTAAGAGGACCAGTCCTGATTTTTATTAAGTTATTATGATTAACTCCTCTTGTGATCATTTTTATTTTGTCCTGTACACCTTTCCTTTGAGTCTTGCTGACACTCTTCTGTCACACAACACTCCTGACACTTTCCTCCACCCATTCCAACCCGCCTGCACTCGCCTCTTCACCTCTTTTCCACACTCCCCATCACACTGAACTGTTGACCCCAAGTACTTAAACTCCTGCACCTTCTTCACCTCAGCCCCCTGTAACCTCACACTTCTACCTGGCTCCCTCTCGTTTACACACATGTATTCTGTCTTGCTACGACTGACTTTCATACCTCTTCTTTCCAGAGCAAACCTCCACCTCTCCAGCTGTTCCTCCACCAGCTCTCTACTCTCGCTGCAAATCACAATGTCATCTGCAAACATCATTGTCCAGGGAGATTTCTGTCTGACCTCATCTGTCAACCTGTCCATCAGCATAGCAAACAAGAAGGGACTCAAAGCTGATCCTTGGGGTGGTCCCACCTCCACCTTGAACTCCTCTGTCTGACCTACGGCACATCTCACCACCGTCATGCTCCTCTCATACATGTCCTGGACTACTCTGACGTACTTCTCTGCCACTCCCGACATCCTCATACAGGACCACAGCTCCTCCCTCGGCACCCTGTCATACGCCTTCTCTAAACCCACAAAGACACAATGCAGCTCCTTCTGACCATCTCTGTACTTTTCCTTCAACAACCTCAAAGCAAAAATGGCATCAGTGGTGGTCTTACGGGGCATGAAACCATACTGCTGCTCACAAATCTCCACCTCCTTCCTAAGTCTGGCTTCCACTGCTGTTTCCCACAGCTTCATTGTGTGGCTCATCAGCTTTATCCCTCTGTAGTTGCTGCAGTTCTGTGTGTCACCCTTGTTCTTAAAGATCGGCACCAGAACGCTTCTCCTCCATTCCTCAGGCATCTTCTCACTCTCTAGAATCCTGTTAAACAGACCTGTCAGAAACTTCACTGCTGTCTCTCCTAGACACTTCCACACCTCCACAGGCACGTCATCAGGACCAACAGCCTTTCCGCTCTTCATCCTTTTCAGAGCCTTCACCTCATCCTTTCTAATCCTCATCTTTTTAATTCATGAGCTCCTCAAAATACTCCTTCCATCTTCTCTGCTGGCTTGTTATTTCCATCTCTGTCTTTAATCCACAATCATCCATGGCCCTGTCATACAGCTCTTCGTACTTTCTCCCCACCTCCCCTTTCACTCTCCTGCACTTCCTTGTACTCCTGTCTACTTTCTTCAGTCCTTTCTACATCCCACTTCCTTTTAGCTAGCCTCTTCCTCTGGATGCAGTCCTGTACTTCCTCATTCCACCACCAAGTGTCTTTATCATCTTTCCTCTTTCCAGATGACACACCAAGCACCTTCCTACCTGTTTCCCTGATTACCTCTGCTGTAGTTTCCCAGTCATTTGGAAGCTCTTCCTGATCACACAAAGCCTGTCTCAACTTCTTCATTCTTTAGCTTCCACCACTTGGTCTTCTTTTCTGTCTTTCCTCTCTTCTTCTTCCTGACCACCAGAGTCATCTTACACACCACCATGCGGTGCTGTCTGGCTAAACTCTCTCCTACCACCACTTTACAGTCACTGACCTCTCTCAAATGACCTCGTCTACATAGAATGTAGTCCACCTGTGTGCTCCTACCTCCACTGTTGTATGTCACTCTGTGTTCCTCTCTCTTCTGGAAGTAAGTGTTAACTACAGCCATTTCCATCCTCTTAGCAAAGTCCACAACCATCTGTCCTTCTGGATTCCTGTCCTTTACACCAAACCTGCCCATCACCTCCTCATCACCTCTGTTCCCCTCACCAACATGCCCATTGAAGTCTGCTCCAACAACTACCCTCTCTCCTCTGGGGATACTCTCTACAACCTCATCAAACTCACTCCAGAACCTCTCCTTCTCTTCTAACTCACAGCCAACTTGTGGAGCATACCCACTGACTACGTTCACCATCACCCCTTCGATTTCTAACTTTAGGCTCATCACCCTGTCAGAGACTCTTTTCACCTCTAGAACATTGTTCACAAACTCCCTCTTCAGGATCACTCCAACTCCGTTTCTCTTCCTATCCACACCATGGTAGAACAGTTTGTATCCTCCTCCAATACTACGTGCTTTGCTACCCTTCCACCTAGTCTCCTGCACACACAGTACATCTACCTTCCTTATCTCCATCATGTCTGCCAGCTCTCTACCTTTCCCTGTCATTGTTCCAACGTTAAGAGTCCCTACTCTCAGATCTAAGCTCCTGCCTTTCCCCTTCTCTCTCTGACCACGAACCCTTCTGCCTCCTATCCTTCTTCGACCATCAGTAGTCCAATTTCCACCGGCATCCTGTAAGTTAACAGCACCGGTGGCGGTCGTTGTTGACCCGGGCCTCGACCGATCCCGTATGAAAGTGGTATGGATGACTCGCATGGTTGTACTTGCAAAATTTTACGCCAGATGCCCTTCCTGCCGCAACCCTCTCTATTTATCCGGGCTTGGGACCGGCACAGAAGTCACTGGCTTGCAACTCCTGTGGCTAGATTACAACCCCTGTGGCTAGATTAAACCCCTGTGCCTAGATTTACCCCTAGTATACTTTTTAATTTGTTTGTGTACATTTATATGGTCAAAAATCATAATTGATGCTCTTCCTTTACACCAATACAATACTAGTGTGTATACAATACTTTTAATGTGTTTATTGTGTCAGATATGTGTCATAATGAGGTAAATATTATCGTGTTATCTTTTTATTGTATTAGAAATGCCTTATATTTCCATCAAAAGGTCCATGGAATCTGAGTCTGCATTAAAGCTTTCCTAGGCTGTAACGCTGCTTTCCAGATTCAAACAGTCATCATTACAGTTACCTGACTTCAGTCATGCTGTGTTTGTGTTGCAGGACTTACAGATCATGAGATCCTTTCTCAGGCCGTGTTTTTCATGTTTGCTGGGTATGAAACCAGTAGCAGCTCACTGGGCTTCTTGGCCTACAACCTGGCAACCCACCCCCACGTCCAAAAGAACCTGCAAGAGGAGATTGAAAAAACCTTCCCAGAAAAGGTTGTATTTTTGGTTTAACTGTAACTCTTTGTTTCGTCACCAACTGGTCCGGTGCCGCCAACTAAATTCTACAAAACTATACTTTCCCTCCCTCCAGGGCCGACCAACATATGAAGCTCTGATGAGTATGGAGTATCTGGACATGGTGGTGAATGAGTCACTGAGGCTGTACCCTGTTGTTACTCGATTGGACAGGATGTCAAAGGCTTCTGTTGAAGTGAATGGTGTCGCCATCCCTAAGGGAACTGCTGTCATTATACCCATTTACACTCTCCACCACGACCCTGCTTTGTGGCCCGAGCCTGAGGCCTTTAAACCTGAGAGGTACTTTACAGAGTTAAAGGCAGATTAAGATCAGGTTTTCCAAAACAAAGTCATTTATGCAGTTCTTGTTATTTGTTCATCTTTGTTTTCTAGGTTCAGCAAAGAGAACAAAGACAAAATTGATCCTTTTGCATTCCTGCCATTTGGAGCAGGACCAAGGAATTGTATTGGCATGCGATTTGCTGTTCTGATGATGAAGTTGGTCATAGTGGAGATCCTTCAGAACTTCAGCTTTGTCACATGCAAGGAGACGGATGTAAGAAGACATTTCCAGTATTCGTACTGTTACAACTGTCACTGTCACCACTATACTTGTACTTAATACATTGATTACTAAAATGATCACTGTTTATCTAAGTCAGAGCAGTAAACCTAGGCATGGCATATATTTCTATATATACTAAGACAAGGACAGCTGTCACACTAGAGGGTTTAGGTTGTGAGATCGCATCCACATCCACCTCCTTCACTTATGGTAATCAGTCAGTGAAGTCCTTGCTACTGGCATCTGCCTGAAGCTTGTTCGACTGCCACTCTGCTTCATAAGTGAGACGGGTTTGTCAGTCCACTCTGTGTTGCTCTGTGTTGTGATGTCAGGGTTTCTTGACCAGGCTGCATTCGTGCATTTGATTCATTTATGTCAAAAGAAATAGTGAACTAAAAATACAAGGTCTCTTGCTGGAGGAAGAGAGCATGTTCTAAAATTCCCCAGTCCCAAATTAAACATATTAACCTTAAGTGTCTGCCATAAGTTTTGAAAACGTTTGTTTTTACCACAATGTCCCACATGTACAAGATGTTTACAATTGAACCATTAATGTGACTTGATCACGGACACCCAAAGGTAAAGTCTTTCCTCCACCTTTTCAACAAGTCGGTGTGTCTGTTGTCTCCGGCACACTTTGCATGTCCTGCCGTAACACTGCTAAGCATGATCAGTGTCTTATGTCAACTTACAAACCTTTTCTCACGTTGATGTCAAACATAACAACTACTTTTGAGTGGGACACCTGATAATTATTTCAACATTCAGTTTACATACGGAGCTGTGATTTATATATATGATAATCTTTCGTACAGCCTTATTTACAACTCTTTTCTGTTTTCCCAGATTCCACTTGTGCTGGGAAACAATATATTTGCTGCACCCAAGAATCCAATCAAGTTGAAGCTCGAGCCCAGAGGAACAGCTGCCAATTTCCTGTGAATCTAACTAACTCTAATTAATAAGCCTTCTTCAATATCAAATCAGGGTTTAGGTATGTGAGCCAGTTTAATCTGCCTCTTATAGTAGAAAATATTCTACATACAAAAAATTGGTTTTGTGTGTTAAGAATGTAGACAGAAAACACTCACAGATATGTGTACCGTTTAAATATATAACATGTAGTCTAAATCTGAGCATATATCTCCACTACATAGTCTGTAGTCTAGGCTCCATTTACATAATATAAAATTAATTTGATTGATTTAAGCAAATCTACTGCATAATAGTTGAGTTTAATTCTAATTCTAATTCTAAAGGAAACAATTAACATGGCACAGCATCTTATAAAATTATACTTTTCCCATCGTTTCTGTAAGAACACCGTAAAGGCATAAAACTTCAGTCCAAACTCAATTTGCTAATATTTTTTTAGTCTTTATATTCATATTTGCAGTGATGAGGAAGGTCTAAGCAGAATTAATGTCTATTGAAAAGTGTGTTTCACTTGCATCTCACTGTGCCACATTAGGCAGATTTACTCTGATGGTTTTATTTTTTTGATCTCATCAAATTGCATTGCTGTGATTTACACAGCCTGTTTTTGCGCAAAATACTTGACTATACTTTAAATTCACACTTCAAATGTCACTTGTCATGAAGTGTACATTGAAGTTTTAAACTGAACTGTTGCTTATCTAACCTTAAATCAATCATCTAAACTACTTTTTCCAAATGTCTATTTTGATTACCTTTATAATGCTACTGTAGCTAAATTGTTTATTCTATTATTCTGTATGTGTAAATCGAGTGTTTAGAAAGGTGTCCATAAGTGAATGTGTTGTAATCTTTGTTCACGCTAAAATACTTAATAAAACATTTTAACGAAGAAAAGAGTCAGGTAAAAAAAATGTGGGGTCTAATGAAATGCATACATCACATCTACAAGCATGACAAACTTACTAGTTGTAAACTTTGACACATTTAAAAGCAATAACACCCCCAACTTATTTTAAGATAACTTGGTTGCAGTGACTGAGTTGTTAATGTGTCATTGTTGTGATGAGAAAGTGCAGCACTGAGTGTGTGGTGAGGGCAGACATTCTTTTTTTATCGTACTCTGCATGTGCACACAGTGTCGACAATGACATCGGTGATCACTGCCTTTGCTTTTCGTTGTGTATGTATAACCATGTGTTTCACTCACTGTAAGTCAGTGAAAAAGTGAAAAAGGGACCTACAAAGTAAACCTTTACAAGTCATCTTACAACTAATGTCTTATAAATGCTTTCCTTTTGGTCTGTTTGCGCATTAAAACAGCAATGGTCAACAAACACATCAGGTCAAGTTTTGGATCGATCTGGATTTATGGGCTGTAAGTTCCTGTGACTCCAAGCTCCCTGACATTGTCAACCACTATTTAATGTCAAAGCTGTCACCATGTCTTGACAAATCATTCAGTTGTACTGTACTGTATTGAGACAAAAATTGTCTGCTTTAGATAATTTTGTCCCAAGTGAATCCTTGTTAAGCCATAATTGTTTACAGTTTATTATAGATTATGTCCATTACAGTAATACTAGTTAAAGTATGGTGTGTATGTGTTACAGGACAGATGGATCATGAGATCTTTTTTACCCTGATTTTCACTTTTTGTGGCTATGAAACCAGTGGCAGCTTTCTGGGCCTTTTGACTTTAAATCTGGCAACCCGCCTGCACATCCCAAAGAACTTTTTATTTTAGATTGATGAAACCTTCTCTAAAAACATCATTTTAGTTTTTCTCTTCCCTTTAATCATAACTAGTTTGTTTGTATATATCAGAAACTGGTAACCTGGCAAACCTGAATGCCTGTTGCCATAATACATGTTTTAAGCTCTCCACCATGGAGAGATATGGAAAATATATTTTGTCAAAACTATCTGGTCTTTCAGGTTCCTGTTCCTACGATGAGGTTCTGTAGGAGAGCAACAAAGAGAGGTAAACAGCATTCAACCACCTTTTCTTCTTTGAAACGTTTCAAGGGGCTGAGTCTGGTCATTGTGTGGCAATCCCAGCACTGCTACTGCAATATCCGCATAATCTTCTGTTTGTGACAGGTGTGTAAATATTACTCAGAAACAACCTACAGAGCCTAAGGCAACGCTACTCCACCCATTCTGTATTAATTACATATATGCATCATGTATTTATGCAACATGAATCCTACTTGCACTAAAAAAAGACTAATTGATTTTAATATCCCAAAGAGCTGCAAAAGGTTTGTTTGAGCTGTTATTCACCCACTGTCAGGACTGTCATTCTGCTCTGTGGCCATTAAAGGGAGCTGACACACTGTGGGAGCCGGTACAAGCCTCAATCCCAGCAAGGCGCCAGTTTAAAGAACGGGACGTTTGGTCAAACCTGTTTTGCAAGTTTATATATTAAACGAAAAAAGGTTTATTTTTAATTTTTTTCCCCGTATATATGTAATCTACAGTTAGGGTGCAGTCCACTTTTATTCACTTAGAAATTACTTATCAGAACTCCTCATTAGATTTTGCGGTCAGGGGAAATATGCAAATAAAAGCATCTGTGCTGAGAAGCGGACGAATCAACGCTGGACGTCCGGAACAAAGAGGTTTATCCCATGAACAGATAACGCCCGTATCCCCGCCCCCAAAGCGACAGGGCTCCACCATTGGTCAGAATGTTGCACTACGCCCTGCTGATTGGCTGGGCGCCTGGTCGCTGGAGCTCCGTTGTTCCCCGTGTCCTCGCAGTGACAGTGGACGGCTTTGATTCACGCTTTGTGGATCCCAGGTTCTGGATTTACACAACAGTCAATGCGGCAAGAACGGAGCGCATGAAGGTATGTTTGAATGGCAATTTATGGGAACATTTGCCGGCCGTTTTCACAAATTCATTTTCCGACATCGTGGGGCTTGTTGGTGTAAAGCAAAACGCATAAATCCATAAGTATCTGGCCCAATCCGATATTTGCTGGCACTGTGCGATGCTTTGGGTTTTCTGGTTAAATGAAACTTTAGCCGGAAACTAGACAGTTCTTAAAGCTGGATTATTATAGCAAAATCCACACTTGATAATTAGTGGCTGCAAGAATAACAATCGCCGAGATTCGGGCTCCTATATGAGTTCATTTCCAGGCTAATATACTCAGTAATATTGATGCAGTATTGATTTTACCATCGTCGCCAAGGCGACATACCGTTAATAACTAATTGAAAGATTGGGAATGTCTGCCACACTTTGCGGTTGAAATGAATGTTTCCAAAACGGAAAATAATGACAGTCCCTTGTGTCAAACAAAGGCCCAGGACGGCAGGTGGATCCTCTGCTGCTCCTGAGCGTCTGTTCCAGTCTGCTAAACAAATGAACACGGACCTTTCCTGGTTTCCCAGCCAACACGATTGAAGTTTAACGCAGACTTTGTTTGATGGAAGATTTTTTTTATGGAAGAAGAACGCAATCAGGTGTGACTGCGTGCACACAGTCCCAGAAACAGGGCGTCACAGTGGCTTTTTCTGAACCCTGTCAGAACAACACATCAACATTCGCTTATTTGCATGACTTTAACATCTAATTCATCCACCAGTAATCATAAAGTGAAACCATGTGGTCTACATGGTTGGGATTCAGTGATTTATGCTTCCCGTGGTGTGGGCATCTCTGGAATGTTGGAAGGATTTTCCATGGAAGCTGATTTACAGATATCAGGTGACACACAGCAGATTTAGCCTTCACTGACAGCCACACATTAATATCTAACCTAGACTAACACCAGTGTACGTAAGCATATGTGTGGTTAGGTAGGAGCGGGATGTACCCTGGTAATACAGGACATGTTAGTGGCCAGTAACTAACTACTGATTCACACACTTTGCTGCCAATGTGCGGTGAGCCACAGAATGCACTAAGGAATTTTAAGAGAGACAGATAATGTTCTGGGATGCTGCTGCAAGACAGTAAACAGTACACTTGGGAGTCAACCTTCGCTGGTGATGAGGAGGAGAGGAGACGTTTGTTTAAAGTGGAGCTAAAGAAATTTGATTTCAGTTGAATACAGTTTGTTCTGGAAAAACCCAGAACAAACAAATGTGAGCAGAGCATCAAGGTTCACTGAATGATGTGATGAGCATGAAAACAGCTCAACTGACCTGACTGACAGCAGCATTATCATCAAAAAAGAAAATGCGGGAATATCTTTTGAAAGAAAGAAAGAAAGACTTGTAGAATGTAGGTCAATAAGCACTAAATCTGTTCTGGCAGCTTGTGGTGAACACTACTAAGACTTTACTTGCTGTAATTTGACAAACATCTGTGTGTGCCATAAATCCCTAAAGCATCCCGCACGGAGCTTTGTCTCTGTGTATATTCATAGTTTGTGAGGCAGAACAACGTGATGTGTAAGAGAGAAGCCTAAACATTATAGCTGCTGTTATCTGACATCACAGGTTGCATGCACACACATGATTGTCAAACACATGATTAACGGTATTATACGGCTCTGACAATAACCTCCACCTCACCTCCCGCATTAAAAGATGAAGTCAACTTTGTTTTGTCTTTGTCCTTATTTTAAAGATGATGTCAGCTGTGTGAGCTGTGTCATGTCTGGTCCCTATGACTAGACTGGACCAAGCTCATGAATCACAGGATACAGGGGATGGAGTGTGGGATGGCTAATGCCTTACAATTGTGTGCTTGATGAGGTCTTTTCAACATTTCTTATTTTTTTATTTCTTATGTTTCCCAATAAAGAGTTGGATGTGAACACAGCGGATAGCTGTCCTCTGTCCCTCAGCAACTTCACATGCACATATGTTGTCGACTTCCTGTTTATAACCCTGGGCAACAAGGCCACAGATGGGGCCACAAGTCCATTCCTGCACTGGCATACAGACAATACACAATCAAATGCTGTTCCATACATAAGTTCTATTTATTTTTCACAATACTTCTGAAGCATGTTTCACATTTGTTGTTTTGCTGTGCAACAATTTACGTTGCATATAACATAACTAGGTTTGAAATGTCAACCATGGTTTTGTAATTATCTATATCAATAAGAATATCTTTCCAAATCCCTTTGTGCCCTTTAGGAGGAGACGATGAATGTGGAAGCTCTAAGCAGAGCTGAGCTGCTGACTCTCCTCAGTGTCTTGGAGGGAGAGCTGGAGGCCCAGGATGTGGTTATACATGCTCTCAGGGTGAGTCGGCCATTACAACCTGTGCACACAAATCCCCAATGAGCTGTGTCATACGCATCGCAAGAAGCCATGCACATCATCATAACTGAAAAGAAATTATATTGTCAAGTATTTTCTTTTGTATAAGGTAAACACTGAAATGAACCTGCTTCAAAATTACACCTGAACAAAAAGCAACGTGAGTTAACACGGATGGGGCATGTAAACAGGAAACGGAGGAAACAGAGCTAAAAAAGACAATAGCAGATGAGCCATAGTGGTTCCCCAGGCCTTCGACTCTCCCAGAGCACCAACATTATCGCTGGTTAGAGCGGCCACAGAAAAAAATGTGTGTTTATTTATTTCTACACCCAATTCAAGCTCTATTCAGATATAGTTTGCGCTGAATACAAGAGCACTGTGTCCTCTGACACATTCCTCTTCGCACTCGACCAGTGACCATTTGGCTTCACATTTGATTTAATCTGGGAAAATCCTGTTGCTGCAGATTTTTACCTTGGCCAAAGAGGAGGACTTTGGTGGTGTGCATACTTGTTGTTTGGCTTTGGGACATCAGCTGTATTCAACTGTGTTTTAGATGCTAAACACACTCTACAAAAATGACTACACAGACTTATAAGGCAGTCTGATGCATTTTTTAAATGCTATTTAATAAGTGCACACAGGCCACTGACGACCTCTGAACGTTGTTAGAAATGTTGTAGACTTGAGCAGCTTAAACCTTGAAAAGCTCTTCAGACATTTTTCAACAACCACCTAATAAGATTTCAGTAATCGTCAGCTATTACGCAGCTTATTTACTCATATTTAAAGAGACGAAGCTGTCTGCACCTGCAGTGTTTTAGTCCAGTGTGATTGGCTCTCTACATGCCCCTGGCCAGTTTTCACCCTCATGACCACAACAGCTGCTTCATGCTTGGGTGAAGCTGCTTAGGCCCAGATTGCTTGACTGCTTGTCTTAGGCTGTGAGGAAGACGAATGGCAACTGTTTTTCTTTGTGTTTTCTAATAAAAATCCCTTGGTAGTGACGTTTAGCAAGTCTAGCAAGTGAGTGAGAGTGTAATCATGGGAGAATTTCATTGCCAAGGCCTGAGGGGAAGCTGTGTTCACCTCACCAGTTTATTTGCATCATAAATGGCACTTGTCCAGATCTGACGCATGTAGGGTTTGCCCTAAAATTCAACGTACCCACACAGACATTCCCTCAGGACAAGTGTACAGTCGCCATGTTGTCTGTACATGTCCTTCCTCCTATATCTGTAGCTATACTGTTTATTTCCTTCCTCTGTCCTCCCTATTCTCACTTCCACACACACTGCCACATTATGGGGTTTCTTTCATGTTTGACCATGACCCATGTCCAATCTGTCCACTCACACACATAAACACACTCTCGTGGTCTCTGGTGGCCCAGTTATGTTTATTGTAGAGAGGATGTAGAGAGTTGTAGGCTCAAATCACTGCCTTCCTTTGTTACTGCTTTGGGCCTCTGCACCATTTTCATTGAATGGTCCATTTTAAGGCAGATTGTGTGTCAGTGTTGAGTTGATAGCAGGCTAATGTGCCTTCACTGTCTTGGTTATGTTTCATTTTCCCACAATCTTGATATGCCACACACTGTTTCTGTAACGGCGTTGTTTCTCTAAATAGAGCTCCTTATTCAGTCTTGACAGAGAACATACCACATTAATCAAACTCTGTGCCAGTAATGTTTAACTGTATATTAGGACGGTTTAGGAAGGCAGAGAGACTCTCAAACCCTTCCCATTCCTACTTGAAATATTTTTTCCATTTAAGAGCAGGTGCAAGTTGCCTGTATATTGCTAGGGACAGCCACACTCATATGAGGAGCTGTCATCTATGGGCTTGTTTGTACAGATTTTGACTGAACACATGAACACCTTCTCATCACTTAGTGTGCAAAGAGGAATTTTTACTAGAGGGTTAATTCCCAAGAATATGACACCCAAAACAGTTACTGCACCCTTACGTGAGTGACGTGTCTTTGTAGTTGATGATTATCTATATCTATACAACAACTAATGCCACTGTATCATTATCTTCCGTTCATTAGGCATAAATGGCATAAATCCAAAACAGATCGAGTTCTCAGGAGCTCAAAGGAATGTCCGTTAAAGACATGAAATGAGGTGTCATGACTTTACAGCTGTCCCTAAAATACTCAGAAAGGGTGCTTTAAAGTGTTTCCTGTTCATTGTTCTCTGTACTACTTACAAGACGCTAAGTAAACAAATAGGAAACAAATGTTCTCACAGTGAAATATGCCCGAGGTTTGTGACGGAACCAGTTGTTGCTGATTGATTTAACAGATTTTGTTTTCAACAGCTCTCAGATTTGTGGGGTTAAAACAATTCCACTGCGCTTAACAGGACCTGTTTTGTTTTCAATATAGCGTCATATCCTGTAATCCTAAAATGCTTTGTCTATTTTTGCAGGCTGACGTGTTTTCCTGACTTCATAAACAATAGGGCCTGGCTGGTGTGTGCCGTTCAGATAAGATTCTGTGTTCTGTCACTCTGAAAGAATCCCATCATACGATTGGTCATAGTGTTGAGAATGACATGAACTATGATATAAAGATATACACCTAATACCTAATATGACGTTGTAGAGTTCGGTGCAGAAGTTTGCATCTCTTACCTTGTGCTAAAATGCTATGTAAGGGGTTGCAAACTTCAGCCTAAGCCTGACATGATGATAATGCACATTGAGCTGGTACAAATGTTCTTTCATTATTAGTAGCAACAATTTTGTCAAAAAGTGTAAAAAAAACCCTAAAATTTATTAGTGCAGACATGATAAATTCATAAAAAAAGCAATTTCACTTTCTGTTCCTCAGGAACATTTGTACAAGCTAATTGTGTAACTCTTTGTTTTTTTATGTTTTGCCATTTCAATATAACTTTACTTCTAAATCAGCAAACTGAGCATGAGGCATGAGAGCTCACTGACCTGAAAATGCAGAGATAACATCAAAGTGATGTTGCCATCCTGTTTTTATTTCCATAAAACCGTGCACAGAAACGCAAAAAGCAAATAAAAACAAACAAAGAGTCATATCTGCAGTTGTAATGTACTCCACCCTTAACAAATGAAACTGTGATATAGCAGGTCAATTCAAAATGAGACAATAGCCCGTCTGAGATGATAAAAAAATCACTACTTTCTAAGTTGACTTCATTTTTTTAGTTTGTTCTTTGAGTATCATTGATTCGCCCTATCCGTTTAATTGTTGACTGAGTTTAAAAAAAAAACACCAAAGCATTTCCTTCTTTACAAAAACGTTGCCAAGTGTCCAAAGGGTGAAAGCACCTGAGTCAATGTGTCATCACTAACCACAGATGATAACACTGAAGTCTGGCAGGGCAACATTAAGCAGAGGTTGTCTCGCTGCACAGACCATAAAGCGAGGCGAGGTTTCGTTTGGCTTCTTCCCAGTTATCTAAGAGCCATCGATGGTTAATGTGTGGGTGTGAGCCATGGAAGATACAGCTTAAGCCTTAAGCAAACACCTTAGCTTGCACTTCAAATCTCATCTCCCTCTCTCGCTCACTCACTCACTTTTGGAGAACAAAAGCCGCTGAGGCAGATCCTCTATACAAGTGAGTTACACTTACTAGACCATAGAATTTGTACCTTCATATTATTACTACATGTTTAATGTGTAATGTAATGAAACACCCCAGCGACGAAAATCAACACACGGAGTTTGGGAAATCATTACACTACCTTTGTCTTACCTCACAACAATGGCACAATTCCTCTGTAGCTTCCAAGTTTTAGAAGGGACCAAACAATGCTAAAGAGGACAGAATGCTTGTTCCTGCAATGGCTTGTGGGACTTTTCCTCTGCCTCATTTGGACAAACTAATCAGAGCAACCACCTAAAAAACTGATTAATGTAAATGTCCAATTTGTTCAGGCAATTACATTTTACATAAAAAAAACTGACTGTCACATAATAGAGCTCCGCTAATTCATCTTTTAAATAACTACATGTAATGTAAAAGTGATTGACAATCTCAGAGTATTTTTAACTCCTGGAACACCTATATTGTACCCACCAAACTATGACCTTTTAAACTTCCTAAAACGTATTTTAATCATTCCGCAGTTCTACAGCCTCTTCAGTTTCATTATTCTCTCTATCTCGAGGGCAGCACCAGCTGATGATGACCCAAACAGCCCTCAGTTAACCATGAAGACATTGTCCGTCATCCACGCCCGAGACATTATTATTATGAATCACATTAGTACCAGTGCTGTGATGACAAGCAAGTGTTGATTCAGATCTGTTGTGAGAGTGATCTGACGGAACGAATGTGATGATGGGGCCACCAGACAGATCAAAAATCACTACTCTGCTGGAACGAATATTGTCCAGGCAATATTTCCAAACCTAAACAAACCTAAAGCGTCACTGAGTTACAATTGCAATTTCGGATGTCCCAGGAGAATACAGCAGGCTCTTACCCTGTCAGTGTTTTCAGCTAATGATTATGTTGTCCTCAGTGTCTAGTTAGCTAGTGATTATTCCCCATCGCCAGAATGTCAAAGCAAACACTGTGTTTAGTGGCGCAGACAGCTAAGCCGTGCACACTGATCTCACATGTGATTCCTTGTAGTAGTTCATTTTTTTGCAAATGTTAGTGAAAGATGTGCTAATTGATAGGTATCACATTACAAGCAGAACTTTCCTATTTCTCACTTGTGGATTTGAATACTTTGGATATTTTTTTTTTTTTTTTTTTGTGGAATCACAGAGTAGAACTGAGGGACAAAAATATTTAAATACGATGTTGGAGCATCCCAAAGCATTGTTCTCTGTCTTCTTGGTGGTAAGGTGCATGCACTAGACTCCTTAAGTTTAGGTTCTATGAACGAGCCTTTTCATATCTAACAGGTCTGTTCATGCTGTCCTTTTGTCTGTGTGTCTAACTGTTTCTTCTGAAGAGCGAACTAATTTACCAAGAATGCATATCCCCCCAATAATGAAAGCTTCTGGATTTTGAATGTTACCCTGGAGACAGCCGGCTCCGCTAAGAACCCTATTGCAGCATGGTGCACACACACACACTAAGGCGAACCTATGCCAGCTGCACGCTCAGAGATGTGCATGCATACTGCACGCATGCATCTTCATTTTTGTGACGGTTACGTATTTCTTGCACGTACAGTATTGTTGAAGATTAAAAGCTGAACTGTACTTTTGTAACAGGAGACGTGGTAAGTTGCTACCATTCAGAGATGTAATTCTGTCTCTGCTAGCTACTGAGTCCATTGTGTGACAGTCATTGTAGAGGCTTAGTAAGGAAACAGGACTTCCTGACTCTTTTCAGCTCACACAAGGGCAAGACTTTGCCCTGAAGCTGAAAATAACTGACAGAGAATTTTTCAAGGTGGAAAGTATCAGGTTGTGTAACCACCAATGTTTTGGTATCGAATTTCAAAGGAATTCTTGTGTGTTTCATTCAATTTAAAATGTATGAAAGAGTAGAGAAAATGCAAATCAATGCCATATAACATATTAGTTTCCAAAACCTAGCTCTACTGACATTTGTCATGAGTGTAGGGCCACAATTAGAGTGTTGCAGCAGAGAGGGTTTGCTTGTTGTGCCCTCTCATAAAAGAAAGCACACTCTGTCATTATGATCAGAATTATCCTGAGAAAACCATGAGAGAGCAGACCCTAGGCTGGGACCGCTACACACACACGCACACATGTGCACAATCAAATCTCAGCACAGCCCTTAATGGCCTGTTTTTACAATTTTTAACTCAGGAAGCTGCAGTTTTGTCTCCTTTTAGATGAAGGAGTTTTTCTGCCCTGCAGAAAAAAAAAAAAAATGCACACTTTCGCAGCTGAATATACTCCATGATTTGTAGATGCATAAACTTTTAATTTTACAAAAAACAGGGGGAAGGGACACGCAGACTTACAGAAACTTATACTCATACCAACTGTCACACATTGAAGGCTACTGGGTCAGACATGGGGACAATGCACAAGACCGCAGGCATTGAGACACTGTCTTTGTGTGAGTCCTGTAATCTCTTCACTAACGGTCACATTCTTTGTTCAGCAAGAGAAAAAGCCTCAAATACAGGCTCCTTATTGATTCCCTAAGGGTGCTGCTGTCTGAGAGACTGTCAGAGAAAGACACTGACAGAAAGGCCAAAGTAGAGAGGCATTTTCTAAGAAATGATGATGAACTGGCTGAGGAATGTGGTGCCATGCGTGTTTGGGCAGGAGGATTGGGGTTCCTGATAGGGGCCACATGGGGAGATGGAGACACTTGTCCTGGAAGCACGTGGAGTAAGCCCTGGGGCATGTGCGTTTGTCACCTGCCCCATCCCCTGACTCTGCATTTCTCTTCATTCTAAAACATATATGTAGGTAATAAGACACGTTGCTGGTTTGTCAGGCCGGTGAGGAGTGAGATTAACAAGCCGTTTTTGCCTCTTTCAAACAAGCTTAAATAATTAGTTTTACAAGAAACTGAAGCAGGTGCCCTTCACGTCACTGTTTTGTTTCTGGTTTAGGTTCGTCACTTCATTACAAACAGCTCTGTGTGTGTGTGTGTGATTTCACGGCCTGGTCCTTCATCCCTGGATCCCTGGGGACAAGTTAACATCTGCCCCTGGTGGGGGTTGGCTAACTGTGTCTCACCTCTTTGTGTTTGGGTTCAGGGGAAAGACCATCTGCTTGTGCTCACACGGACAGTAACATCACTCCTCCACAACACATTTCCTCTCACACACACACACACCTCTGAGCCTATGTGTCAGCAGTGAATTGAATCACTAAAGTGTGTATCTACAGGTCAGATTTCTGTCATGTACACTGTGATGAATCTGTTTGTATGCTTATACAGTATGTTGAGATTGTTAAGCGCCACTTTGTGGTTTCTTTGCGTTGGCAGCTGGGTGTCATGTTGTCTTCTCAATAATTGTTTTCAGTATTTACTGCAGTGTGGGAAGTTAAATTCTGACATATACAAACACACTGATCACCGTATGTTAATGTCTGCTTCCTCTAGGCCACAGGTAGATGTTTTAAACACATTCAGCTCTTGACTAGATTAAATCACACCTCTGCTGCCTTGCCATTACTTGGTTGCATTTGTGCTTCCTCATTTGGTAAAATGATTTTTGTTTTCAAGTGTCAGCATGTTAGGATAAATATGCAAAACAGTTTAATCTGTATGGTGTATGCTTTTGTGTATCTATTAGGCTCAGCACAGAGATGCTTTCGTTCAAGAGCGCTATGGCCAGTATGACCTCAGCGATCCGTTCCTGGCCCTGCAGCGTGACAGCGAAGCTGAGGAGCGCCAAAACACACTCAGCCAGGCTCACACGTACCCGCAGGGACGGACGGTGGGCCCGAACCCACTGGCTGTGCTTAAACTGGTCATGGCTCACTGCAAGAAGATGCAAGAGAGGATGGTGGGACAGTTGGCTGCCGCTGAGAGCAGACACAGGAGGGTAAGAGACATAGACAGACATGGTCCCACACTCATATGCACTCACTGAGTTATGCAGATCTCATGTCAGCAAGGTTTGTGTGTGGTAGCAATGTTGCAATCAAACAAGTATGAGTGTCACTCAGTGGCTCACACTTGTACAGTATGCTTGTTGTGTGTGTGAATGTGTTCATCTGCTCACTTTCACTCTGTCTGACACTGTAGACTTGGCGTAGGGAACTGAGGCAAACAGACAGCAGCTGCACCCAGGGCTTTGAAGGGTGATATGAAGCAGTTTCACAGCACATTTTTGGGAGAAATAAACAGTGAACAGAGAGCAGTGATGAAACTGACTAAACCTTGTAATGAAGAGGAGGTTCGGCTGTTCTGGCTGATTAGTCAGCCAGATTTCACAATAGCAATGAGTGCAGGCAGGAAGCAGAAAAGAAAATCAAACAAATTAAACTTGCTAGTTTGGGAATAGTGTCAAGCCCTTCTGTATGTCATGTCACACACTGGATTGTTGATTTTGGCTCTGTGTTCGATAGATGATAGCTGATCTGGAGGAGGAGAAACGACGGCATGCCCGGGACTCTGCACACTGTGATGATTTCACCTTTATGCTTCAAATGGAAAGAGACAAACTGCTGCAACAGGTGTGTCAGACAAGTAAAAGATACAACACAAACATGTACTGCTGCACATTTTGTACGTGTTGATGTTTGGTAAAAACAGGACCGATCACATCTCTCATGGTGGGAGAGATTTTTCCACTTCTCTCTCCCTCCCGCTTTTCCTGCTCCTCCTCTTTACTCTGCCTTTCTCGACGGTCTCCTTCTTCATAGTAGAAGCTGTCATTTAAAATCCAGTGACTGAAGAGTGAAGCACTGGTGCAGCTCCATTGTGTAACTCAGTGGGGCAGAGAGGGCTAGTCCAGTTAAAGTACAGACGCACACAGGCACCCGTCTGCACAAGCACAGGGGTGTTTCATAGGAAACCGAGAAGGAAGGGGCCATTGTTTGGTTGTGAAGCAGCCATGGGGCCTAATGGCCTCAGGAAACCTGAGATAATGGATGTCCATGTCAAACGGGAGGTCACACACACTGCGAACACACAACCAACCACTGTACAAACTTCACACGAGAGCCTTATGTAAGAATGGGCTTCCTGAGTGTCTCCTAGTCTTCCTCAGGCTTTCCTGCTCTTGTTTTTTTTTACCACTAATCATATTATTGAGAATTTATTCCAGCTTCCTTCTATTACTCATCAAAGCTGTTAAGTTCCATTGACCTCACAGCAAACTAAACTTTCAATAAGTGTGTGTTACAGTTATTCTTTGAAAGGTGAAACAGCCATCCCTCATCTGTCTCCTGTTACAGCGAAATGACAAACTGTACTTTTCCCTCTTGCCTGATTCTGTATGACTCAAGTGGATCCAATTTAAGTCCATTTCAAAGAAGGAACATTGCTAGTTTTCAAGTCCCTTGGGGTGAACAGTTGTGGTGGTTTTAGTGTAAATGACACGTTCAGTGTTTCATACCAACAACAACTTTTCAGTAAACTTTTTCGAAACAGGGGAAAGTCTCTCATTCTGTGTTGGATGTAGAACGCTTTTGCCTCCTTTTGGTCAAATGTGGAACAGCTACCCTGCTTTGACTCTATAACTCTTTTATTTTCCTCCCTTTCTAGTTGGAAGTGGAACGGGAAACAGTGCGGAGGTTAGAGAAGGATCAAGCTCAGGCAGTTAGCAAGGTGGAGGAGTCACTGTCCCAGCAGCAGCAGCTCTCATCAACTCTGTCTCTGGAACTCGAGAAAGCCAGCAGCCAGGCACAGGAAGAGGCTCAAAAGGTCTCCCAACTTCGCACCTTGCTCCAAGAAGAGACCAGTGCCCTGGAAAGCCTGCGGAAAGTTCTTGAAAATGAGAAGAGCAGGGCAGCCCAGCTGGAGGCCAAGTGTGAGAGGCAGGTGGCTGAGATGGCTACAGAACGAGAGCAGATGAAAGGCCAGGATCAGTAAAGAGGAGGAGGTGAGTAGGGAGCTTGCAAGACAGGTAGAAGATTTGAAGAAGAGATTGGCTGAGCGTGAAGCGTGTAAAGAAGAGCTCAAGGAAGCTGTTAAGGAGGTGAAAGAGCCTCTTTCCAGTACGACGCTGGTGTCCACCTCGGTTCAGACTGAGCCAGATGGAAAAGTAAATGTCACTCCTAAGTCGACCTCACTGTCAAAGGTCAATGGCCTTCACACTCATAAAGAGACAGACCCAGAAGGGAGGGCAGTGGAAAATGGAGGGTTTGTAGAGAATGGGGGAGGAGCACCTTTACATTCCCCTCTACATCCTCACCCTCACCCTCACTCTCCCTCCAGCACAGCCTCCTCTTCCCTCTCCTCTTCCCCTATTTCCTCCCCCGTTCTTGCCAAACGTCTGGGCAGCCCAGGCTTCCATCAGTCCTCCTACCAGGCTGGAGTCAACCAACGATTCCACGCCGCCAGGCACAAGTTCCAGAGCCAGGCTGAGCTGGAGCAGCAGCAGCACGGTGGCCCTCTTTCCCCCAGGGACCTCTCCCCCACCGCTGCCTCCGTTCCTCCTCCGCCAGAGCACAGTGCAGCTAAGCAGCTGGCTCGCAACACTGTCACTCAGGTGCTGTCCCGCTTCACCAGCCAGCAGGCGGGAGTCAAGCTGGCACCAATCAGCAGCTCTCCATTTGGTACAGACTACCGAAATCTAGCATCTCCTACTGGGAGCAGGTCACCTTCTTCAGGGCCTCTGTCTCCAGGCATCCGGTCTCCCCTCACTCCACGATCAGAGAGGACCTACCCTCCTCCAATCCCTCCCAAGAAGCCTGGCATGAGTCCAACTCCAGGCTCCCCAATTCACTCTGCTCGGACCAGCCTCTTCCCAGAGCTGACAGGGAACTGTGGCCATAGCAACAGTGGGCAAGAGGGATCCAAGGAGCTGGACCTGGTTTTATCTTCTAGCAGCTAATGGATACAAACTAACAGTCAGACATAAAAATTTACTGTAATATAATTTTTGCTAACCATCAAACTCACTTTAGAGTACTCATAATCATTAGTCTGAACAATACACTACAAAGCTGGACTTTCCAAACACATACAATTAAGACTTTGTTGCACCCCTACCTCCATACCACAACCTATGAAAGAACTGCTGAAATATAATGTTATTGACCCTTCTAATATGTCGATATTTCCTTTTATAGAGTTCTTGAGTTTGAAACTTTAGAATGAAGATGTTTATCTTATTTACCACTTTAACAATATGAAAACCCTTAAATAAAGGGACAAAGAATTGTCAGTTTTAAATGAAAAGAATTATCGACTGGATTTAATTTGCAGCACTCATTTTCTTTCACCTTAATGCTCGAACTGCCGATCCTGTTGTGAGGCCTCAGAGGTAAAACTATGTAAAAGGGCTAAAATACACGGTTACAGAGTTACAACAAATGCATAGCCATCATCATTTCACAATACACTTCCCCTAATCATTCTTAGCAGTTCCTGTAGGAACTTTTGATAAACCACTGTACTGTATATACTTTAACACATTTGCTGTTGATTCCTAACGATCACATGCATTTTTGTTATCTGTTAGTTATGAATACACTGAATCTTGTCTCGAAAAAGGGTGAGCACACTTTGCACTACATTACTGTAAAATGAATTTAATACTGCATCTACAATTTCAGATTTCTTATTCAGGGAAAGTTGATTTCAGCTTCACCCAAGTACTCTGTGGTATTTCATCAATTCATGAAAAATGATTTCTTTAGAACTTCAACATAATAGATTTAAGATTTGAATCTTGCAAGTTTACTGTTTCTAAAGTATCTTCTCAAGTAATTTATATATTGTGTTTTGACCCAACTGTTCTGCAGATTAGATATTTGCTTTAGGGTCACCATGTATTTTTTTTAACCACCATAAATCTGTACCTCTGTACAGTGTTGGGTTCAATGTCCTTGTCCTAGTAATTATGCAAATAATTGACACCTGCAACATCTGGTGCTACTTCAAAAGATTTGCCAATGACTGGTGGGCTCTGTAACAATTTGTATGTGGCAGTATTAAAAGCAAATGACACTAGCCAATATGTTCAGTCCATTTATTTTCACAACAGAATGGGGCAGTACAGTCTTGAGCTTTTTAACTGATTAACACACATTTGCAGTATAGTGTGAAGGTTAAACACAGCACATGGTCTAGCTAACATGTAACTGATCCAGAATCAGCCTGCTGAGAAGTCATTTAACACATACGGTATATGATCTTGCTTTGCGTTTGCTTGGTGCTGACCAATATACAAACCGTTACACTTAAGAGTGCAATAGTCTAGGACTCCAACAAAAACAGTGTATTAAAATAGAAATTTGCATACATGAGTGGGGGAATGGAGTTCTTTACCATAGGAAAGAGATTTTGGCAAATAAATCTTGGTAATATGAGTTTTCCTTTCACAAAGGAAAAGCTTTACAGCAACAGAGGTGGTGTCGCCAAAGCAAGAAAACAAAAGGATGCATTATAATCACAGCATTGCAGAAGTTGCTTTATCTTATTTCAGTCACCGTAAGTTGCATGGGTGGAGATGCATCACTGGAGTACAACAGAAGACAAGTAAATGTTCCCTCAGCCTTGCCACACACTGACAAATGTACAGGTCTACAGTGCAGGAACAGAGCCATGCTTAGGATTGTGCTACTCCGACATGTTAAAAACCATGTGGAAATACTGTGAAGATGAGTGCTATTCATTATCCCGTCGATGACCAGATTTTTCAAATACATCCTTTTAACAATTGCCTTACGTGACAACCACAAAGTAACAAAAGCCAAGTTTTCTTGTCCAAAACGAAACCCTGATGTATGATGGTGTGCTTAATTTCTTTTATCAGCTGCCTTGCACGGTTCATGGTTCTTGTGATTTAGGGTTGAGATCTCAACTGTGACATAACCACAGTTCTGCATCACCTTGAATGACAACAAATACTCTGATGTCTGACACCTGAATCTAGGTCGTTTTTTAAAATTCCTTAGATGGCTGAAGGAAAATTTACTTCTTGTACATAGCAGTCCCGAGCACAGCACTGCACACTGACCCAACACCTGCTTTCACAACACAGCTAGAGGTAACCATTTTGTCCAAACCTTGATTACTCCAAAACCCCAATTTCCTTGTAGCAGACAGGTATCTGTGCTTAACAGTCTGCAAATCTTCAGTTACACTTTTTTTTCTTTTTTTTTCCTTGCCCCATACTGATATAGTTTTGCTTTGGTTAGTCCTTGCACATGTATAGGCAGGTTATGAGCCTAGTGGAGCATATGTCTCCTTGGTCAGTTCCTGACCTTCCTCTAGGCATTCTGCATCTCCTTGCCAATTTTGTAACTTAGGATCTTACTCCAGTCGATTTTAGTGCGTGTGACAGGCAGCTGGCGACGCAGGGCTTTGAAAGTGGTGTCAGACATGGTCTGGTAGTTCTCACTGATTGCAGTCTGAGGGAAAAATTTGATGAAAACAAAAATCAGGTATTCCACATATACATTTACTCATTTCAAAGCATAAAATGTGTAGACAATAAAAGGCAGCATACCTGGTAGTCATTTTCTGCATTCTCAATAATAGTAACAAATTCCTTGGCTGTCTGGTTTTCATTCTGTTAAAAAAATGCACATAAATGTATTACTTCTTCGATCGGATGACCTCCTTTGTATATACCTGGATGCAGGCAGCCCATTACTACTTTAGCAAATATGTACTACACTGGGCAGATGGTTTAAGCACTTATGTATTAAATTTTAACTCACAGTCACAGGTATTGATTCTTCAACTTCCTTATGGCTAACAAGCTGCACATTCCCATCTTCATAATAGTGAACCTGCAGACATTAGTAAGCTGGTGTTTTATTTTTGTTTAAATGTGCTTCCTATTATTTAAGGAGATGAGCACTTTGAATTTAACTCACCTGTATTTTTAACACTCCTACCACCTGAGCTGTGGACTGACCAATGGTGAGCTTCCACTCTGACCTACAGCGTCCATTCCTGGGTGAAAAAAAAAAGAAGAAATGCCCAATATAACAACCCGAAAGGTATACCAAGAGCATTTGGAGACCAGTTATCTAACTTTCACCATAATGCACAATATGTTACAACCATATAAAAGAATGTCAATATACCAAAAGTTTTTGGGTTGGAACTGATGTCCCTCAATGCAAGCAATGATAGTTTGCTGACCATCAACTGTTTTTCCATATACCTGCAACGTAAAGATTATATAGGTAAGAATTTCTACAGGTTCAATGTAGGCCATGGTTTATGTTACTGACACTTTTATGTAACTTACTGTGCAGACTCCAGTAGGGTAGTGTTCTTTGACATAGCCACTAAGGGCAGAATCACAGGCATCCCTCCAGCTTCTCAGGGCCATCTCTCCTTCATATGGCTGCACATCACTCACCTCTTTTCTTAGGTGGTCAAAGCGAAAAGACAAATGGTTGCGGGGGTCCAGGAAACGTCCCTGACCCAAGTCACCATGCTCAGTTATCAGAACCTATAAGGGGGAGGTAAAATAATGAATAACTCTCGACTCTTACAGTTGCTCATCTGAAATAAAAAGAAATGCCACAATAAACATACATACCGGCTCATCGTAGCCCTCTATTTTGGCGGGGGTAAACTGATCCATGTTGTACTGGGCAAAGGAGCTGTTAAAATAGATTGGGATCAAAGGTACAGTTGGCATCACACTGCTCTCAACAACGTTTTTCCACTGAGGTAAAACTACTCACTATGTAACAAATGACAAACCTTACTTTGCAACTGATATTCCCCTCATATGGAGGCTCTGATGATTGGATGTTTATAAATTATGAAAATGTAAGTTTTTGACATGAGACATAACTGAATGATACTTACTGTGAAGCCCCCTCCCTAAGGAGGTTGTCATTGTTAAGGAGAAGCCGCACATCTAGCAAGAAAATAAAAAACACTGTTTGTGGTGCTCTTAAGAGACAAATATAAAAGTTGGCAGCAAATGTCAGGTTAAATGATTTACAATGGTGTTATTCCAATCAATTTCCCACAGCTGCTTCTTACCATTGAAGACTTCATTGAACTCTCCTGGGGGAGCATGAGTCACAAAATTGGCTGCTATGCGGACCTACAAAAAAAGAAATTATGTGTGATCAATTTATTCAGACATTCTTATAGTATACTTGCCAGAAACGATTAGAAACAGGGAACACATAAAATTCATAATTTTGTTTTTAATTGTTCTTTTTTCTAACATTAAAATTAACAAGTCAACAAAGCTAAAAAAATGCATTGCTTATTTCTTATTTTGGTAGTAATTTGGCCTCTGTGTGTGGTCTTAAAATGTCATAGCTGATAGTGGGATACACTGCAATAATAGGGGTCTTTTTTTTTGAGGGGGTGGCAACAACTTTTTACTATTTATATTTGCAACTCCTATGCTTAGAACAGTAATTGAGCAGTTTCATTTATACAAAAAGAAAAGATCAATTACACAAAAACAGCACCACTCCACCTCAGGAAATATTCAATAGACAAACAGTCATAGAGGTTATGTATAGTCTATGTGTCATGTATACAATAAAATGCCACGACCAAACCCTCTTTGTGACAGCTTTTACTGCTCATGAGGACAATGTCGCCGTTCCTGTTTCTAGCTTTGAGGAACCTAGTTGGTAAAAATCTGATTATCCCATAATCGCTTTTCTAACCATATGTCTGTGATTGATTATAATTTCAGCTTTGCCTTCAAACGGTAATACGTCCAGCTGCCACTGGTAGAACCGAGAGTGTCACCAAACTATAGACTCTCATATGCTGATGTCAAGCCATGTGAGGCTGAAAGTATTTGAGCTGCAACTGAATCTGTTTGACCCAGAAATCCAAAGCAAAGTAACGTTAGCCGACGTTAGCTAACGCTGAGAGAGGAATACGCAGTCCACACTTTAATTATTGCAAACTAGCATGGACGTTTAAACACGACTTTTAGAGCAGAGCGTTCTTACATCTAACCCCATGAATCTAGATCCAACTAGTAGAAAGTTCACTGCACGACTGTGCAGGGCTAACTAGTCTGTCGGCGTTTACTTTAGCTGCTAACGTTAGCCAACAAACAACGTTACAAGCTGCCACTAGCACTGGGTAGGTAGCTAACGGTAGCTCAAAAACACAAGTTTATCCCTTGGAGTGGCAAAGCGAGACTGACATCCTCTTTCCAGCACTGAGGCGTTCATTTATGTGAACATATAACACGGATATACCTACAAATGAGAAACTAGCTTTGAACAAAGAATAAATTTGCCTCCAAACCTTCTCCTCATCTGACAGCGGCTCCTCAAAGTCAGCCATCTTGGCTCTTTGTGACCCCACCTACCTGAGCTGAGTGACAGAGTCAGTCCGGCGCTTGTCATTCACACAAACAACGGATTATACCAGCATCTATTCAGAAATACAGCTTCCCTTAAAAAAATCAACAACATGTTTTACAATATTAACCGAATGTGCAACTCAATGCCACAGTATTTTTTACAATGTATTATTTTACAATGTAAAAGTGTCTTCAACTATTTGCAACGCCAGAGGGCGCCATGTCCCGGTATTTTATTTGTCTCCTTCTTATAAGGTGTTTTCGAAGGGAGATTGCCTACAAAATAAAAGCATAGGTATACATGTATATTTGGCTCGTTTTGACGACATTACTACTTGTCTGACAAATATTGTAACTGCGTATTGCCGTGTGCTCTGTTTGTTCGCTGGTTCGTTAAATGAAACCTAGATACCTTACGGTTACTACAGATTTGATTTTATTTTGCGTTTCGCAACCGGAAGTTGTGGACTCCCTTCAGTCCATTGTTCTCTCAGCGGGTTTATGTTTGTAGATCAGCGACACACACCGCCCCTACCATGGATTCACAGGTAACCGCACCTGATAACACGCGATAAAATAAACGTTGTGTATATATAAGTACAAACGTGTAGCCGCTATTATTTCGCTATCAAGCTTTTGCCAACAACTAAACTAACGTTAGCCAGCTTTAAGTCAAGCTAGCAGAAGGACGGACTTGTTCGTTGGTTGCTGTCAGCTGCCGCGGAAGTTCCTGCTCAGATTAAATCCGCCAAAACAGCAATAGTGCTTCAGACAAACTGGCTTGTTCACTCTGTTCCACTTGTTAACCCGTCACCAATCGATCGATTGTCTTGTACATTTAGGCTGTAATGATTATAAACTGACTTTAGGTTTTGATGGAAGGCTCGGTTAACTATCGTCTCACGTACTAAATTAACTTATGGCTGGCTAACGTTCGTTAGCTAAGTCGCCCAGCTAGAATGAATAAAGCGTTGTTCGTGGTGAGACAGTGTGTGTCACTGGCACGTAGTATGAGTGTAACTGCTGCTTCTTGTCAGGTGATCACCAGTCCCGAGGACATTGCCAGGCTCTACAGAGAACACAGTCTCTTCCCGTCTTTGAGCAGAGCAGATGTGGGTCCTGTTATTACCTCTCAATATGGAGGCAAATATAGCAACATCTACACAGGTAAACGTTTATTCTGTGTCACAGTAAAGTCTTCAGAGCTCTCTATGGTTCATATTCATAGCATTTCGCTTGCTTTCTTCTGCAGAATGGAGCCAGCGTGATCTGGACAGGAATGAAAACGTCAAGTTTTGCCGGCAGTACATTGTATTCCATGATGACAAGTCTGTGGTCTACTCTGGAGCGTCAGGAAACTGCACTGAGATTAAAGGAGAGTATGTAAACATTTTTTCATTTTATCTGAAGTAATATAGTTATACAGCTGACCCTGAGCATACTGAAGAAAAGTGTCATGTATTTCTGCTGTCAGGGTACTTAGTAAGGATTCTCCTTCTGGCCAAATGAAGGCTGTTGTCAGAGAATGCACTATCAAAGGAGAGGACAAACAGTTTCTGGAGGTATGTTCCGCACCCACACTCCCAAGTGTCTTTGTTTGACTTTGCCCTTTTACTGTTCATTGTGTGGAGCTTATCTGTAACTCTGTTACATTTTATAGAAGTTGAATGAATTTACTACCCAATTAAATCTTTGAATTCTCTTTTCCCGGTATTTCTATGTAACCCATAAGATCTGGAGTAAAAACATCAAGATGAAAAGCATCAATCTAACTGCCTTAAATAAGCATGGCAAAGTCTATGAAGATGGTAAGTCATTTTAGAGTCCTTCTTTGTGGACCAATGTTTCTAACTTTGAGTTTTACTTGGGCACCTATTTAGTTGCAGTTTTTAATCAGACTATTTCACATCTCTAGAGCAGTTTGGCTGTCTTGTTTGGTCCCACTCTGAAACACACCTACTGTATGTGGCGGAGAGAAAGAGACCCAAGGCAGAATCTTTTTTTGAGGTATGTCTGCAAAACTAGCTTTATGGTCAAATTAACACTTAACTGAATGAACAAGAGAACTACTGCATTGCATTCTGAAGGTAAAAAGACTATTACTTGTGCTTTTATTTATTCATCAATCCCCTGATGTCACTGCTCAGGTTGTGTTCAATACTTACCAGGGTATGGCAGGCTTTTTGTAAAGTAAATACATGTTGCATTGATTGCTTTGAAATAGAAAAGTAAGTTTTAAATACATGCTTGATGATGCAAAATTGTCCCCTTTATGGTAAACTAATGGCTTTAGTAGTTTTAGACTATATACACACTCACCAAACCAGATCAAATATGGTGTTTTATTTTAAAATATTTGTTTATTGTTTTATTTGTTTCTTCCTATTAAAACACTACAAATTGGAACTTGTACCTCACTTGTAAGTTGCTTGGGATAAAGCGTCTGCAAAAGGACTAAATGTAAATGTGAACATTAAGCAATTACATCTGTTTTGAATGCACCCCAGATATTTCCTCTTGCCTTTTAAAAGAACATACCGTGACAGCACTAATTGGAATGTGGCCACTAGAACAGCTTAACATATTTTCTGCCCACCTTGTAATTTAGTGTTATATATGTAGATATGATTAGTGTAATAGAAACACACTCACTAATAGTTCACTTGTTATTCTGTCTTTCGTTTTTTTCATTTCAAGACTAAGTCACCAGAGTTGTCTTCTGTTGGGGATGAGGAAGAAACCATGAGAGTGGAAAAAAAGGAGACTGTAAAAGTAAATGCCGTTTTTGATTTTGAAACTCAGAAAGTTTTCTCTTTATTCATGTTTAATTCAGCTTTATTAGCTTATGTTAATGTGTTACTAATCTATTACGTTGTCACAAATGTTTTTGATTTATTATGTTTTTATTCCAGCAGGGGGAGCAGTTTGTCTTCCACGAGGACTGGGGAGAGGCACTGGTTAATAAAAGCAGTCCTGTGCTTTGTGTTTTGGACATTGAAGGTGACAATGTTTCTGTGTTAGAAGGAGTGCCTGAAGATATCTCACCTGGACAGGTTGGTCATACAGCTTCTGTGATGACGAATGGCTCTGTGAAGTTTTAATGTTCTTATAACTCTAGTTGTCCTGTTGACACTGTCTCTGCAGGCATTTTGGGCTCCAGGTGACACAGGTGTGGTGTTCGTAGGTTGGTGGCATGAGCCTTATAGACTTGGCCTGAAGTACTGCCCCAACAGGAGGTGATAACTAGATTTATTATACCAATCTGTTTACACTATTTAGTAAAATTCAAAGTAGAAATGCTCCCTTTAAAGAATGACTTTGGTGATTTTCTAAATTAACCCTAATGTCCACAATCAACATACAATTCAGTTAGTTTTTTCAGTGGTTCCACAGACCTCTGTTGAAGTCCAAACACTATTAAGAACACATTAGCCAAACACCACTGAATGATACACCACTGGTTTTGGAATGAAGAAATATCATCATGTGGAGTGCTGTGGATGTGCTCATATTATTTGTGGTGTATGGCACCACTGAACAAGTGATTATAGGTTGCTAACCAACTAAACACGATAGAAAACGATTCCGTGTTTGCTTTAGTTTCTGTGCCGAGATTTTGAACAACACAGTTAATGTAGAAAATGACAGAAGTTATCTTTTAGGAATAATCTATTATTGCTTCAAATCAATTATGTTTTCTTTCTCCCTTTCAGGTCATCGTTGTTTTATGTGGATCTCACTGGTGGGAAATGTGGTAAGTGAACATGATCCAGCTCCATTAAGACAATTACATTAATGCCCACCCAGCACTGACCTTTTTCACACCGAAATTGTGCTCAATGTATTGCTTAATGGTCCACAATCAAATAGTCCTTTTGACAGTTTTCAGTATTTTCAGTATTGTTGAAAACATGCAAGATGTGAACAAATGCACTGGATTAAACAAAAGTTAACACCACTCAGTACTTCAGTTGATTTCTGGATTTTGCATCAGACAAATCTAGTGTCAAATATTTACAGTTACATTTGGGATGCTCATGTGAATATTTTTTGTGTTCTTCAGAGCAGCTATCATCAGGCACCAGTGCAGTGTCCTCCCCTAGGTTAAGCCCGGACCAATGTCGAATTGTCTACCTGGAATGTTCTGTCTTTGGACCACACATGCAGTGTAGCAGACTTTGTATGGTAGGACAGAATGAAGCTTCTTTTTTTTTTTTTTTCGCAAAGTTGCGACTATCATAAGACGTCATAATACATGTTTTGTCTCTGTTATAGTTTGTTATTCTCTTAACATTTGACATATTTGTAGGGCTGGGTGTCAAACTTCAATAATTTACTAGCAAAGAGACCAACCTGCTTTTATTCATTAATACCTTGTTATCCAGTAACAAAGTGTGATACTGAAGGAGAGGCTTAGAAAATCTGAGCATGTGAATGTAAAAAACAGTTCAGTTGCGCAGGTGTAAATTAGTGTAAGAATGTCAACGGATTCTCAGTGGATATGTGTTAACATAGATACTTGTTCGCTAATGGCTATGTACACTCTAAAACAAGAGCAAGTTCTGGCTCTGTCTCTGAGAGACAACAGCTTCCATATTCCCAAATAGCACCTCCCTGTGCCAGCAGGACCTGCTGTTCAGAGAGACAACAGAAGACCTTTTAACAATACCTAGCCCTACATATGTGTTCACGTCAAATTACATTTGTAAGTTAATAAATACATTTGTTATCATATTCTTCTCTGTTTTATTTCAAGTATGACTGGTATACTAAGAAGACCTCAGTAGTGGTAGATGTGGTAAAGAGACCTGGAGAAGGTAAGTAAGGTTTACTAAGCTGCAGTTACATTATATGCCTTCTTATTTTACTATATTAACTTTGTTCTGTTTGTGTGTATTGGTGTGGTTCCACAGATGGCTTTACCGGTATCTACAGTTCTCAGTTGTCCCCTCAATGCTGGTCAGCTGATAGTCAGCGTATTATTGTTGCTTGTCCCCAACGCAGCCGCATGGTACTTTAAAATTTTGGAAATGGCTTGCTCTTGTTAAAGAAAATAGAAAAAATTGTAAGTTGTAATCTCTCTTTTTAGGATCTGTTGATGGTGGACATCAGCACAGGGAGAGTCACTTCACTGACTTCAAGTGAGTTATTAGACACACTTATTAGAATTTTAATTAACTACATTCATGTCTAGACTGTGTTGTTCTACTGAGGTTCAGCATTGGTATTGTTATTGTCTAACACACGTAATAATTTTGTTTGTCTGCAGAGTCTGATTTTGGTAATTGGTTCCTGCTGAACATAGAGAGAGATCTGATGGTGGTCAGCTGCTCCTCTCCAAATTGCCCTCCGAATCTGGTAGGATTAGTATTTTCATTAAGAATTGAGTATTTTCAATTTGATAAGTACTATAAAGTAATTGTGATGTTAAATAAATTGGATTTGTTACTGATTACATTGTAAATCTTTTTACAGAGGGTGGGTTTCCTTCCTGCCAGAGATTCTGAAGACGAAGTAGTGTGGGTTACTTTGGAAAACTCTCAGACATTGCCAGATATCGATTGGCAGATCCTGACTTTCACCCCTCCCCCAGAGCAAGACAACTCCCAATATTGTAAATAATCAAAAAAATCATTTTATTGCATTATAAAAAAGGAATAGTGAGCAAAGTGCCATTGTTCTTGTTTGCCATTGTTGACATCTACCTTTTCTTTATAAAATAGCTTAATACCAGCTAGACCTTACAGATTTGGTTTTATACCTAAATGTTTGTGCAGTCAAAAAATACACAATGTAATTATTATGAGATTTGCGAGAATAAAAAGACACAAAAGGTTGAAAAGGTTTGTGCTGTCCGTAGGACACAAATAGAACAGTGCAATTTTAATGGGACTTTTAATGACATTTTTTTCTGTATTATAGCTGGCCTTGATTTTGAAGCTTTGTTGATCAAACCAAAGGAAGTAAAGGATGGAGTGAAGCTGCCTCTTATTGTCACTCCACATGGTTGGTTCCTTTTATAATGGTTCTGTAGCCACTGTTTGTTTTGCATGCATAAAAAAGACCACCTAATTCACATTACTATTTCAAAAAAGCTTTATTTATGATAAAAACGAGAAATGTAATATTTAATCTGTATTTGGATTTATCTCTGTTTAGTCAACACATTGGCCTTGCCACCAGTGGTTGCTATGACGATAGTCTCCTTAGTGGTAAAACATTTTAATCGCATTGTCAAATCTGGGAATGATCTTTTTCTGACACAGCTGTCTCTCCTGTACTATGTTTCTTTGTTATACTGGCTGACTCTTTGCATTAAACTGAATATAGGTGACTTTGACCTTAGTCCTGTAAAACGTGAATCTAGAAAAAAATTTGCTTGTAGAAGTATGTAATAGCTTTTTCCTCTCAATAGGTGGTCCTCACTCTGTAATTGTTGCTGAATGGCTTTTGTCCTCCGCTGTGCTGTGTAGGATGGGCTTTGCAATATTACTGGGTAAGTAACTTTTTGACTTTGTAACTTTTAAAACATTTATTGGTTTCTTTTAATTGTAAGAATTCACTGGCGAAGTTTTAACGACTTGCAGTTTTTTGTTGATTGCTTAGCAGAACTAGGTCAAGGTAGTGATCACTGAGACCAGCAAAATGAAAGGTTCACACTAGTTGTTTGTTCTTAGTTTGCTTCGTCTTTTTTTAGTGAACTATCGTGGCTCTCTTGGGTACGGCCAGGACAGCATTCTCTCATTACCTGGTAATGTTGGCAACCAGGATGTCAAAGATGTGCATGTAAGTATATGCTGTTAAAAATAAATGTGAAGTCATTTTAAGTGATGAAATGTATTACTCTGAATGCATATTTTGTTCCTACTGGTCGAAATGACTTCCATTGCAGCTTCATAGAGAATATTTATTTTGTTAATAGGGTTTTATATAAAGTAAATCTTATTTTGATTTAATTATAATTTAAACAAGTACATTTATTAGATTTCTTGTCACTCCCCCAGCTCCTTGTTTTGCATTTTTGTGTTTCTTAAAAATGTTTTTATGTTTAAGAACCTATACAGTTTTCCATGTCTTTCTTCCCACCAGTTTGCTGTTGAAAGTGTTCTGAAAAGTGGCGAGTTTGACTCGCAGAAGGTGGCAATTACTGGGGGCTCCCATGGTGGTTTTCTGGCGTGCCATCTAATTGGCCAGTACCCAGGTTTTTACAAAGCCTGTGTGGCTCGCAACCCCGTCACCAATTTAGCCTCTATGGTTGGCACCACAGACATCCCAGACTGGTATGGTTTTGCTTGCGCATTCCTATTCTCACATTTGATAATTAATAATTAAATGTCAGTTGCTGCAAATCTGCTATGTTTTATATTTTATTATTATAGTGAGTACCAAGGTCTGCTTTCCTGCAGAAAATGTTGAATATTTCTTGTTCAGAGTTTTTTTTTTTTTTGTTTGTTTGTTTTTTTGACCTCCTGTTAATTTTTTACTTATTTTTGCAGGTGTGTGTTTGAGGCTGGCTTTGACTACAGTAAACACTATCTACCTGACCCCTCTGTTTGGGAACAGATGTTGAACAAGTCCCCAATTAAACATGTCACACAGGTATGAGTAGTCCTGAGTATGGATCATGCTTGCATGACTTAATTGATTTTCTTATGTAATGAAGTGAACTAAAGTGATCTCCAATCTAGGTGCAGACACCAGTTTTGCTTACCTTAGGGGAGGATGACAAGCGTGTCCCTAGCAAGCAAGGAATAGAATTTTACAGAGCTTTGAAAGCAAAGCAGGTCCCAGTCCGGTAAGCAGCTTCTCTCAGTACCATTCATTGGTTATGTCAGATATGCAGTGCAGCTTTTTATTGTTCATCTACTAATGCTCTGATTTGTGTTGTGTAGGTTGCTATGGTATCCAGGGAACAATCACTCTCTCTCCAAGGTGGATGCTGAGTCTGATGGCTTTATGAACATTGCTCTTTGGATAATTCAACACTTGAGTAAATGATGGCATATACATGCACAGTAGAGTGTTAATGCTGCTGTTCATGCCAGTAAAAGATGGCAGAATACTGTCTGTAAAGAATATTATACTCTTCATTTTGTGAGGTCCGATCTAAAGCCAAAGCGTTGAATGTGCTTTCCAAATAAAACACAACCTTATTTACTTGTAAATTATGTGTATCTATAATTGTTGCAATGGTAACTTTCCAAATGTGTATGGGAAATAATAGTTTTAACAGTGCTGAAATGCAAGCTGTTTTGATTTTGTATTTGTATTTAAACTAACATTTTTTACGTGTGTCCAGATATTCTTTGAATAGAGGTTTTCTGTGTGGTAATTGTGATTAAGGTTATATAAGCAAAGGAATTTACTTTAATAATTAATCTTTTCTCTGCTATTAGAGCACTCTTTAACTTTTTAGAAATGCACCAAACTGTTTATTATAAGAATTTTATGTCACAGTGCACTTAATAAATAATAAAGAAAATTGTGTAAATACTGCCATTGTTGGTTGAGTATTAGATATATGTTATTTATTCAGATTGAAAAGTTTTGAATTTGTATACTACTTCCTTATAATGTCCTTTGGCTATTGTTACAAATTACAGAAGCTGTATCTTGCAACAGAACGCCCACATTTATGACGGTGGGGAAAGGAAAATATATGTATTCTGTAGTAGTTGTCTCAAATTGAAATGGGTTTCAGTCTTCTGGTTAAGCTGCCCCCCATGAATTTGACTAAGGTCACATGATTTGCATCAGGCTACTGTATTCATGACCACATGCTTTCACTTCTGCATAAATGATTCCGACTTCCTTCAAACTGCACAGACTCATAATCTCCCCTGTCTAGATAAAAGATTGCTTCATTTATCGCTCAGTGGGATTTTTGAGATGCATGTACCTGCTATGGTAAGTAAGATGACACTACTACCAGCGATGTAGTATATTTTGCAGTTATAAGATGATACACTCATTCTAAAGAAGTTATTTTTTTATAACAAGCCAAAGTGATTTCTCATTTGTTAAAAAAGCTGTTTTGACGTGAATGTTATGAGTAATTGTGTAATATAAAATAGCTACTGCAGATACTGTTTTTTAGGCAGCAAGAGAAAACTGAACGTTCATTGATTTTTCTTTTCAGGCTCTGTTAAGGAATATCATCATCTTTAGCCAGATTCTTTCATTAGCAATAAGCATAAATATGCACTTTTTCCCATGTGACTCTGATGTGAATGCCACCACAGTTGACTGCTATGACAGACCACTCAACCGCGTCCCCGCCATTAAGTCCGTCACTGTAGTGTCACTTAATTTAAGTCACACTAAAATACAAGAAGTGGAGCAGCATGATTTTGAAGGTGTGCCAAACCTTCATACTCTGGAAATGATGGGGAATTGTCAACCAGGCCGACTGAGAGCCCTCGAAGACTACTCATGCAAAATGGAGATCAACCCTTATGCTTTCAAGAACCTAATGAAGCTTAAACGTTTGTATCTGTCAGGAAACAGCCTCACCTCTATACCCTGGCTACCTGAAAGCCTGAGGGTTCTCGACCTACAGAATAATTGCATCTTCAACATTATCCACCCTCTAAAAGCACCATATCTCGAAGAGCTCTACCTCTCCAGGAACTGCTTTTATGCAAACCCTTGCAACCAGTCCTTCTACATAAGTGAAAGTGTTTTTAGCGAGCTCCCCAAACTCAAAAACCTTGCATTAGGATATGATAATTTGACAGCTGTGCCTAAAGGCCTGCCACCCTCACTGGAGAATTTGGATTTAAGAGAGAATACAATCACAAAGATACCAGAAAGAGCGTTTGCCAACCTGACTACCCTCAAAAGTTTGAATTTGGAGTGGAACTGCCAACGATGTGACCATGCTGCAAGGCCCTGCTTTCCCTGCCCACAAAATCTCCCTCTATACCTACATCCAAACTCATTCTATTCTGAGAACAGCTCCATCACTTTCCTAAGCTTGCGAGGAAACTCACTGAAAACATTCCCGGAGGGCCTGTTCAGACCATTAAAAAGTTTGAAGAGACTGGACCTCTCGGACAACCTCCTGACAAATGCAATTCAAAATGGCACTTTCTTCAAAGATCTGAAGGGCCTGACTTGGATCAGCCTTATCTATAACTATGAACCACTGAGGACATCACCACAACTCAATCTCTCCACACATATTGGCAATATGTCTGGTCTACAATACCTCCTTCTGAGTGGTAACTTTTTCCACACACTTTCAACAGAGAGCCTTAATGTTCTTTCCAATCTTAAGAATCTAATGAGACTAGAACTGAGAATGAATTTTATTGACACGTGTAACTTGACCGCTCTGAAACAGTTACCATCGCTCACCTATATTGACCTCTCCCAAAACATGCTTAACTTCCTTCCATGCTGCTCTAATCCGTCATCTGAGAATGTGGCTCAGGGAAGCTGTCAGAACCAGAATTTGTATACAAATAATTTACACGACCAACCCCTTATAGTTATTGATCGAGAAGTCACATCTGGAAGCGATATCTGGGAATCCAACAGTTCAAATGTACTTAAAATGTCAGAAGATGGCCTGTCGCAATTTCCATCACTTTGGGATTTTAGAGATAATATCTGCCACAACAAATTAACATTTGACCTGTCTCAAAATGACATTCTGTCTCTTAATAAAGATGTGTTTGTAGGCATGGAAAATGCTGTTTGTTTGGACCTTTCCTTTAATTATATGAGCCAAACATTGAATAGTGGGTTGTTTGATAGCATGGAACATTTAGTTTTCCTAAATTTGTCATACAATAGGCTTGATCTTTATCACAAGCATGCCTTTAGTGAGCTTAAAGGCACTCTGAAGGTATTGGATATTAGTTATAATGAGTTTCACTTTAAAATGAGGGGCATGGGCCATCGTTTTGAGTTTCTTCAGTATCTCACTCATTTGGAAGTCCTAAGTCTGGCAAACAATGGTATTGGCATGAGAATAGATCAGAGAATGGTCAGCAGCTCTTTGAAGTTCCTCTACTTCAATGGAAATCAACTGGACATCATGTGGGAGTCTGATAACAACAAGTATACTTATTTCTTTCAAAACCTGACAAATCTCATCTACCTGGACATCTCGAACAATAATCTAAAGTCAATGTCACCGGAAGTTCTACGCAACCTCCCAGGAAGCCTTAAGGCCCTCATCATCAGCAGCAATTTGCTGAACTATTTCCCATGGCACAACATCTCAGCACTCAGAGATTTATTTCACCTGGACCTCAGTCAAAATGATCTATTTTACTTACCTACTAGTGTAATTGAATTTGGAGCCAATTTTTCAGTCTTGGACCTCAGTCACAATTCCATTAGTGTTATTCCTGAGAATTTTTTCAAAAAGGCAAAATCTTTGCAGTACCTGTATCTCAGCAACAATTTAATCAAAGAGTTGAACCGTCAGTATCTCCCGGCGTTCTTCAAAAATGGTAGCGCCCTTCAAAGACTCACCCTGCATGCCAACCCCTTTAAATGTGACTGTGATACATCTTGGTTTGCAGATTTCTTGCGTACTACTCCAGTACAGATTCCTTACCTCACCACACAGATAAATTGTGAATTCCCAGAGTCCCAGCTGGGTCAGAGTATACTGTCTATGGACAAGCATAACTGCCAGGACCTATATGGTAGCTTAGCCTTCCTCATCTTCTCCTTCTTGTCTGTGACATTTACTGTTTTGCCCCTGCTGAAGCATCTCTATGGCTGGGATATGTGGTATTGCTTACAAGTGTTTTGGGCAGGATATAAAGGTTACTCACAGCTGGCAGGTACTGATTCACACCATCGCTATGATGCTTTTGTGGTGTTTGACACAAGAAACCGAGCGGTGAGGGACTGGGTCTACAATGAGTTAACTGTCAATATGGAAAACTCAGGTCACAGGAGATTTAGTCTCTGTTTAGAAGAGAGGGACTGGATTCCTGGGCTTTCATGTATTGAAAATCTACACAACGCAGTCCATAACAGTGTAAAGACGGTGTTTGTGCTGTCCAGTGGCTGCAATGGTGGCGAGAGAGTGAATGGCGTTATCCGACAGGCTTTCTTCATGGTTCAGCAGCGGCTTCTGGATGAGAAGGTTAGTAAAATACACTTTTTAACTTTCATGCATATTGTGCAGATGTCGATATTGCCAGGTTTTTAAAACATAAAATGTGTGATTTTATCCAAACAAGGTGGACACAGCTGTGCTGGTTCTGTTGGATGAGATGTTTCCCAAACTGAAGTACCTTCAGTTGAGGAAGAGGCTGTGCAAAAAATCTGTGTTGTCCTGGCCCAAAAACCCAAGGGCTCAACCCCTTTTCTGGAATCGAATGAGAATGGCACTGTCATCAGATAACCTCAAATTTTATGATAACAACATGAGTGAAAGTTTTATATAATAACCTCTGAACTGCTTATAAAAGGGCACTGTGGTACAAAAAAAATAAAAGTTCCGTTATGTAACTTTGACAAAATGTCAAAGATGGTTGATGTTTTTAATATGCAACAAGCGTTTTTTTTTTTATTAAAATGTTACAAGTCTTTAATATAAATGTTAAACTTTTTATGGTTACTTTCTGTACTTTCGTCTTCGTACTTTTGCTCTGTAGGCTGTTTGAAATGTTATATAACTTCATAATGTGACTTCCTTACATTTTCACAAGTTTCTTAATTTTATTTTTATTTCTTTCTTACTGACGTGACCCTTGCTTTGAATGATCTTGGGCATTGTGGGCTGCAAACCCAGTGTACATACAAACTGATACATTCATGTTGGATTGTACAAATAAACTAGAGTTTTAAATTAGATTTTATTCGAGTGACTTGACTTTGTAAAGACAAAGTATAACCTCTCTGCTAAAATTTCACTTCTCTTTTCTTAAATTTATCGAGGAAATGAAACTGATGATGGGCAACATCTGCATATATTCAAGTAAGTTTTACTAAAGAGGTTTTAGGGCTATCGTGTAGGTGTAAAATGTCCTACTGTCATCACAATGTGAGAGACATTTGTTCTGTAGGTGTTTGGCAATTACAGAACATTGAAGAGCCAATTGTGCCTGCGAAAACATTAATTCAGCAAGAACAGCTACTGAGCTGAACAGCTTGATGCACGGCACATTTTCATTTTCTGTCTGATGATCTGGAAACTCCAACCCATAACAGAATCTCTCTTCAGAAAGTATAATCTGACCAAAAATAGTTCTTACTCATTATCCTGGTGAGTTATATTGAGTGAGTTAAAATTGAAATGAACAAGAGGCGGCGGGTTTGGACAGAGGCGGAAGGGCCAGCAGGAGCTGACACAGCACTGGCTGTGTGCACAATTTGGAGATACTAACGATTAAATATAATAATAAATATTGTTAGCTAAACGCTGCTAGTTTAGCTGTAATTGTGGTGAGGAGACAGCTGAATACCGGAACTTCCTCTGGTATCACATGGTCACTTTTGTTTACTTAGACTTTTAACATGAGTTAACTTAGCTAACTAGGCTAACACAGCAAGCTAATGTGTCCAACTTTGCTGGAGTCACCAGACGTCAACTTGTTAGCTTAGCTAGCAGGCTGCTAGTAATCAGATACTACTAATACTTTTCCGTAATACTTTTTCTGTAGTAAACGGTCTGGAGTAAATAGTTTACTGCATCTGTAGTAAACTGACGAAAGGTTTGTACGACTAAGCTAACTGTCAAGCTATGAATGCGAAATTATGAAATTTAGATGCAAAGAAATTTGGATAACCTAACTATAAATCACTAGTGTATTACTTTGTTATGTGCAGTGTGCCGTGGTGTGTACTTTATTGTATATCCATATCTTATGCACAACATTTTTGCCCCAACACCCTCTAGTGTCGCCCAGGTCCAGAGGTGTAAAGGCGCTGGGAGCTGGGATCCTCCAGGTGTCGCGCTCATCGTGGAGCTGGACGAGCTGATTCCCTCCAATCGTCGCTGCTCTTGTTGCCCCCCCGCACACGCGCCAGCTCGGTAAAGCGCGCCCACGCAGACCCGCTGGCAGGACAGGTCAGGAGCCGCCGCCGCCGCTGCTGCTGCTGAGCCGATGAGCTCATGGAGGCTGCGCCGGAGCCGGACAGCGTACAGCTGGGATGCAGTGATGGAGAGGCGCCTGTCCGGTAAGACGGAGCTCACGCCGTGTGCCCACCCGGACTTTGTGGCATCGTTCGGCGACACTGTGCGAAGAAATCCGCGCGTTCAGTTTGCGTGGCGGCTTAATTATTATGTAAGGGACGAGCTCGAAGTCATGTAGCCGTGCGCATATGAACGAGAAACTAATCCCTCATGCCGTGGTCGTAGTAGAGACATTCGAGCGTGTGCGTGTTGCGTGCACACACGCACGACCGCCGTTTTACTCTTGAAATATAAGGAGTTGCGCTCCGGACTTTTCCGTCAGGAGCATGTCGATGTTCACGGCAGGCGCCCGTCCGTGCGGCGTCTCCCCCCGCAGAGTTCCGCTGTGGCAGTTTGGGTGGTGACTTCGCTCTCGACTTCTCTCTTCGCGGCAACAGCTGGCTGCAAACTAAGACACGACTGCGGAGGCTCGGCCACCTACGGAGCGGGGCGTTTCCGACTTTTAGCGGTTTTAGCTTTTAGCTATTTTGAATCTCACGCGTCTTTTCTCGTCTGTCTGTCTGTCTCCTCTTTCATTTTGATTTTGCTGCGTAAAATTGACGCGTGCCCATCGTTACTAATCAGCTACACAAACTTAAGATGCCTCGATCCTGATGCAAATTATCTTTAACAGGCGTAAGCGGACATGTTTTTTTGAGCATGTATTTTTTTTTATCACAGTTGCTAAATTCCCACGCTCATTTTTGATGTAAATGTATCAAACAAAATTGTTAGGAAACAGATGGCCCCATTGCTGACACATAAGTCTGAATTCATTGTCTAAAACAATGATGGACAAGGGATTGACAACTATGTTATGACTGACAAGGAGACTTAGCCAATCTCTCAGCTGCATCCTGTGCATTCACTCCCAGGATCCAATCCTCTTGGATTAGAGGAGGGATTATGATTTGGATTTGCCTCTGTTTTGCAGACAGTCCTGAATATCTGGTATATCATGGATTGGGTAGGGTCTACTTTTGTAACCCAAAGGATTTGTTTTACCAAAATTTTTCCCATCTCAACAGCATCCAACAACCTTATATTGCTAAGTATGATATAGACAATTATACTGTGTGGTGTACTCTACACTATAATTTATCCTAAATTAAATGTGCACATCCACTTGTCCATGTATTTTTAGTCAAAGCCTAAGCTACCCATATCTCTACAGCCTGATTATGATAGGCAATGGATTTGCAAGAGCCTCAGAGGGTTGGTAGATAAAGGCAATTCCACCTGCCGTCGAACTCTGCCATAACCTATTACACAATTTTTCCCTGTTTCCATTTGACCTGAGCAGGCTTTAGAACCCATGTGCTTCATAAGGAGTATATTTATTGCTGTCCATGGTGCTGAAATGGTCCAGCTGGTCCCTTTCCCTGTTTTTTTCTTTCACCTTCTACTTGTATTTGCACAAGCTGCCCTAAACATTATGGGAAACACTATGGTGAGTAGCCAGTAGTACCCATCAAAAATCTGTTGTCTTTTCGTTAGAGACATTGTTGTCCTGTGCTCCCATCATCCTAATAATGAAAAGAGAGCATTACCAATTATGTTGTATCTGAAAGTGACGCTATCCAGTTGACTACTAGTTCCAAACTCTACAGCTGTGAACCCAGTCTAGTTTTCCCTTATTAGCTAAGGCAGAGTTTGTAACTCAGCTCTTGACTGGCTGAACAACCCTATTTTAAAGACAAAACAAAAAAATGTTAGTTTCCAGAGGCAGGAGTGGGAACCGTTTATATAAATCAAAAATATAGTTGTGATGTAGTAAACATTGTCTGTATGTAACAGGTTCATTGCATCATTCACAGCAACCAAGTATCAGCTATTTCAGGTCTCGGTATTTTATTCATAACCTACAAATATGTATCTAGGACTGGAGCGGGTATTTTTGGTCTGATTTGTGGTCTTGGTTAAATATTCTTATTGATGATCAGATAGTATAAGTATATTATAAGTGTATTATTTTTAGTTAAAAAAGTATAACATTTAACATTTAGCGTTTCTTTCCATTTTGTGTTCAATATTTTTGAGAAAAATGTGTAAAGTATATTTCTTAAAGCAAAAAAAAATTTTTTCACACTGTTACCAAAAGAAGACAAAATTGTTTTTTTTTATTGCCAATCGCTTTGTAAAATAATAACCAGTCATATTTTAATTCTACCTGTCTAGAATCCAAGATGTTTTGCACTGTGGCTGAAACCACAAGACCTCTGGCCTCTGTGTCTGTGAGCTGTGTAGTCAACACTCACTGATACCTTCTCCTAATAGGACTGAATAAGACTCAGCCTCAAGCCCCAAACAATGGATGGACAGGTGAAAACTGAGAAGTTGCCTTTTTTATAGATCTTGTGTTCAGTCCACTTTTGCCATATAAAAATGCCTTTAAATATTAGAGCCAAGCCCTCGCAGGCTAAGCTGTCTGCTGGGCCAAAGAGTAGTGGCCACACTGATAGCAGCACATCTCATTCACGCTTCTCAAGGACCCCTAAACATGGCAAAGGCAAACAGGCTGTAAGCTCAGCACCAGGCTCCCGCTCAGGGCTAGAGCCAGGCTCCGTGTCAGGGGGTGTGCCTGCAGCAGTGTCAAAATTGGCTGAAGGGTCAGGGTCAAGGCCAGGCTCGAAGGGTAAACCTGTCTCATCAGCAGCCAAAGGAGCCACTCATAGTTCTGCAACTGCGCCTGGAGGCAAAACCCTGTCAATGGAGAATATCCAGTCCTTGAGTGCTGCTTATGCCACTTCAGGCACCATGTACCCCAGTGAGCGAGATTCCTTACAACCCTCTGGTGGTTACCCCAAAGGCACAATGACTCTAGACAGAAGCACTAGCCGATCTTCCTACACTGGACGGACAACAGCCACAAGTAGCAGCCCAAACATCACCACTTCTGGGCTACATCATCCGTCAGACTCTTTTGGAGAGCAAACCTTGTTCTCTGCAGGATCTTCCAGTTTGAGGCGCCATTCTGTGAGACATCTGCAGGCCTCAGATTCAGCTGGACGGGCAGAGGTTTCCACATTTGATCTCCAGGCACAGCTGAGGGAGCTCCAGAGAGAGAATGACAATTTGAGGAGAGAACTAGATGGAGGAAGGGATGGAAAGACAGGTTCCAGTGTGAACAGTGTCAACTTCTGGAGCCCTGATCTAAAGAAAGACAAGGGAGGTAGACGTGAGGAGGGAGTGAGAACTTCAGCTCTCAAAGATCAGTATAGGATGGATCAAGAGGATTTGCAGGTGAGAAATTTGACACTTAAAAAGTCAATACAACTTAGGTAGTATATATATTTATTTTTATGTAGAAATATGCTCCAAAACATATTTGAAAAGGTGCTGTCAATGCCTCCATTGTCACTAAACAGCATTGTCAGCATTGTAGACAAAAAATCACTTTAAATATATTTTAGTTTTACCATTCCAATCAGTCAGAGAATTTAAAAAATGTATTAGTAAGTATAGCAGCATTCTTATTTAATGTGATTTAAAAATGAATAATACCTGAAGGGGTGCAGGTTGTGCTGGAGCACAGCATTGGGTAGATGATCATTGTGGAATAGGGAGATGGAAGAATGGGCAGAGCAGAGTAGATTGATTTTGTGTCTCACGTTAGTGCCAGTTTAAGTTGCATTTTGTAGCTTTACATTTTCAACGGTGAGCCACTGAAACACAAACAGGTGTTTATTAGAAAAGTCTTCACAATGTTGAAATGATGGAATGTTTGGATGAAAAATCGTCTGTTTGTTGAGACTTTTTGTGTTGATATGCCCACCACACGTTTTGTTGCTGCCTTCAAGGTTGCATACAAAGTCTTCTGTGCACTTCATTTGTGTAGATGGTTGCCTGGCTCAGCGCTGTCTGTGTTTCCATGGGAACGTGCCCTAGTGGCAGCCATCCTAAGTGTTAGATTCTAAAAAAGCTCCCAGCCACTCCTGATGGGGCAGTGACCAGTCTGTCCTGTGTTACCCCTCCTGCCAGTCAGAGGCATTTTCCATCTGTCTCACTGCACAGCTGCTGTCTGTCTCTTCTCTGTTTTTCTGTCTTGCTTCTGTTGTCTGTCTTATAAGGTCTCCATGGCATTTTGTATCTTGCGTTCATGTGTGTTGTAAAAACTTTGTCTCACTTATATACATATATCGATGCTCTTCCACCTAACTCATCACTCGTGTAACCAAGGAGCCACCTCTGCATTTGTATTTATAGTTTTTTCATCTCACATTGTCACACGGTGCGAGGACATTGTGACACAAAAACACGTTCACACATTCAATTTTAAAACCTAAACCTGTAAACAGAAAGTTAAAACAGAAAAACTTTGTCCCTTCCCCCCAAAATTCTCAAAATGCTTCCTTTTGATGAACAGAATTTACCTTTTAATCCTCTTCAAGAGAAAGCCACATTTGCACACATTTCACTTTCAGGTGCACACACAAACACACACACACACACACACACAACATGCACTACCTTTACCACCTGTGAGGCTGCCAGAGGGATTTTCGTTCAGTGTCTAGATGAAAAATGTGTGCGCCATTGAACAGCCGATGTAGAGATTCTTGTGTCGGTGACGTTACAGTGATAAATGCATTAGATGTGTTTTTCTCTGTTCTACTCCTCCAAGCACCAGATCCATACAGCGAGTGTCACCTCATTTTTCTTTCCCATATCTTTTGTATTGCCTTTTTACCGTTTTTCCTTTTGTCTTTGTTTGTTTACTGAAACCTCTTACACAGCTTCTCTTTAGATTCACAACCTATTACACCCCCATATGTTTGAATTTATAATCTCAGAGTTTATATATAACCTTATGAGAATGAAAGCATGGCAGGTGTGAAGAACATTAAAAAAATTTGATAATTTAATAATGTCTTATAATTAGAATTATACAATTCATTAAAAAGTGCAAGGATAAGGTACGTTGAATAATCCACCTTTAAACAAATAACAGGCAATAACATACCCACTGCAGTCTGTTGTCACAATCTTTCCTCAGCCTCAGTAAAGGCTGGGGTTTATCAACTTTTGCACTCATATATTGTGTAATTATTCTAGCAAGACAATGTTAATTTAAGTGACAGACAGACCTTTAAGTATACCCACTAGAGACATGGACAATTTGCATCAGTTGTTTTTCGTTATAATAAATCAAGAAAGTCAGTGTGCTTAACTTGCACACTGATCAGGAGGCAGTGTGGGAATATTTCAGTGCCGTGTTTGATCGACAGGTGTCGGAACATGCAAGCATTGCAGCGTGGACACAGAGCAGTCAGACTGCCCGTGCTGACTCCTGTCTACCACAACACTAACATCACCAGGTGTCGTTTACACCCCCTTCATGAAATATATATTATAATGTACTACTCTTATATTGAAAACACAAAAGGTGTACCTGTGCGGAGATGATATTCCAACACTTATCTGTTGTCACCTCTATCCCCAAATCTCCTTCGAGATAACCACTTTCTTTTTGCCCTTCAAGACACTCTGTAAAGGGTTCAGTCTGACAAGAGAACTTTCCATTAGCATAACGAGTGTCACCTTTTCTCGCAGCTGCAGTGACCAGAGTTGTCCCCTGACCATCTGTTTGTGTGTGTTTAGTCGTGGTTTGTACACTTTTGCATATTTGTGTCCACAGTCTTGGTTGTCTGTGTGTGTGCATTTGTGTGGAGGATTGTCCACCCACTAAGATTTGATATTCAGTGCTAGCTTGTTGCATTGATTATTCGTGTTCACCTCACCACTCTCCTACATCTCCATGTCCTTGGTGCTCCCCAGCACAGGAGTCAGAGAATTTGAGGAAAAAGTATCTACTACCTTTTCTTAGCTTTTTGATAATTACCCTGCTCAGACAATAATCCATTATTGTCCATGCTTTGAATGTAAATTATCAGACTGTAATATGTGTTTCTTTGTAGTGTAAAAATGTGAAAAGCACTAACATTACTACACTCCATCAGTGCCTATTTGTGTCACTTAGTTAAAAATGTAAACAATTTTATGAGCTTGTTTATTACTGCGTTAACTGTTTTTATTAATTATAGAATTATCAATATTTACTAATTGGGACATTTTTGTCCTAAAAAGGGACAGCCTACCACAACAGGCCAGCAACTGTTCATCTCATTGAAAACAAGCCCCATTCAAGTACCGTCCACTCTCCACGTTCTGATATTGTTTTCAAGAGCAATGTCTCCCTCTTGTGGCCAAACAGTTTCCTCACAACCACCCATCAGCGTTACATTTACATTTAGTCATATGGCAGACGCTTTTATAAACCCAGGCAACTAAAATAATCTTTGTGATAGTTTGATATTCTCCTTTCTTTTTTGGCTTTATGCGTCTATGTGTGTCTTTCTTATGTCACATCTCTCTGCTGCAGCATGGAGACATCAGAAGAAACAAGGTCTGTTTTATTACACCCACACTACATTTTTCCATGTGTGTTTGTCTTTATATATGTGCATCACAATTAGGAAACATTTTTACTTTTGTGTTGTGTTTTTGTATCTGTGCAATAATAAGAAAATAATCTTTTTCTGCCTTTTTAGCAGCTTCCTTTAACAGTTCAGGAGCTTCAGGAGGAGTTGAGAGCTCACAGGGAGACAAATAGTCGCTTGCAGCAACAACGGCAGCTGGGGAACTGTAGCTCATATCGAGAATTCCATATGGAACAGGACCACAGAGGGGGGCCTAGCCCTGGCCACAGCCCCAGACAAAGCCCTAACAACCTGCACAGTTCTGGACCAAAGAACAGCCCTAAAGCCAGCCCATCCAACACCTACAATTCAAGGCAACAGGAAGCTGACATCATCATTCACAGCCCGGGGTATGGCTGTAACGCTGCACTTGCTGCACATAGAATCAGCCCTGCCAACACCCTTCAGTCTGGGCCTAGGAACAGCACAAATCAGCCCCTCTACAGTCCTAGCCAAGGTGCAGTCATAGCGCCCGGCTCCAGTTCCCATCGGTCTTGCAGCCCCTGCCAGGTTCCTGGGTGTGATGGCTTTTCTTCCCCCCCTCCTCTTGATGTATCAGAGGAGAATTTCTTCCAGTTGCAATCGGAGCATGAGCGTCAGGCCAAGGAGCTTTACCTGCTGAGAAAGACCATGGAAGAGATGGAGAAGAGAATTGATTCTCAGAAGCAGACGCTGGGTGCCCGGGACGAGAGCATCCAGAGGCTGTTGGAGATGCTTCAGGGCCAAGCTCAAGGTCAGGGACACTGGGGTCGGGGACACCGGACAGGCATCATAACCATGGCGGCGCAGGAAGCAGAGGCCCAGCTTGAGACCATGCATGTGAAAGAGGTGTGGTAATTTTCCTCATATATTTTTGGGCTCAAGAAAGGGACAGCTTATGTACCTGTGCAGCAAATGATTATACAAGTAGGGCAGTAAAACTGCAGGGCAGCTTGTTGATATTTATTATTTATTACAGACAGACATTTTTGATATTGGGACCCAGACAACTGCATTTTAACAATTCAAAGCAATTATTAAGTCGGAATTTTTTTGGAAATGTTCAAGTGTTGTGAATTAAGGCAGAATAAAAACATACAAATAAATAATTGTTTTTTAAATACCAACAGATAATATTTATCTTTCTTATGTATGTGTTATTTGGTAAAGGGATTATTTAATCATATTTTTCTGTGCATGTATTTGTATGTGCAGTATCTTTCTGTGGGTACGTGTATGGGTGTGTGTGTCAGGGCAGAAAGCAGCTCAGCAGGTCTTATCAATGGGCCAGATTAACATACGGCGAGCTCTAAGCCTGGGTTACATGCAGTTTTACAATCTGACTTTGTGTGTGTGTGTGTGTGTTGTTAATATGCATATAACGGAAATTGGCAGTTGTCTGTCTGCTGTATATAGAATTTGGCATTTGGTGTTTCTTCTACAGCAGTGAGCCTGTGGTGCAGTGGGATTTGAAAATATTTGAATAAGGTGAATGTTTAGGTTGCCACTCATTGTAAATCGTCTTTCACAATACAAAAAATAATTTTGCATAGTATGATCAAGTCAAGACTTTTTTAAAATTGTTTTTATCTTAGATTTCAGACACTAAATTGAATTGATTAAAAATATAAAAGTGCCAGTCCACCAGTGAACAGTGGTGTAGCACAGGTGTGTCTCTGTCCTCTGCTAAGAGACCTAGGAGTAGGCTGCTCACTCCTGCTTTATTTATTTTTAACTCCCAAATCTTCTTAGCCTTTAATTTCTCTACCTCTCTGTCAGTATGCGTGTTTGTGTATGTGTTTTGTGGTTGAGCCTTATTCTGTTATTGTTTGTTTGGAAGGTTCTTATTTTTTGGTTATGCATTGTTTGTCTGCCTCTGTGTCTGTCGTGCCCAGTCAGAATGTTTGCGTGTGTGTTCTATGTGTGTGTATGTGTCAGTGAGCATGCGTGCACATCTGGGGCCTGTCGGCTTAACCTTTCTAGCGAGGACACTCCATTGCTGGGTTGCCGACGGCTGACGGGATAACCACCCATGCCGGGTGTTTGGTGACTGTGGTGATATTGTCAGAGGGGAGTGTGGGTGTTCTTGCCCATGCTAATGCATCCTGGGATGTTAATGCAACAAAGGATTTGCAAGTTGGTATTTGTGTGTGTGTTTATGCATATGTATTGGAGCTAACCATGCTGTGTGTGTAAGAGGTGAGTACCTGTTCACACACACTCTGTGTGCTGTGCTATTTTTACCTGCTTGACAGCTTAACACACACTGTGTGTGCTGTGAGGGAGGAGGGGATGAATGGGTCTGAGAGGCGAGAGAGAGAGATGGGAGAAAGGAGTGTTTTTCTAAGGTAGAAAAACAGACTGTGTTTGTCTGAATATTAATGTATGATTAATGAGGGAAAACACTCGGGCCGCCCTGATTGAAAAGAGAGGCGAGTGTTGTTCTTTCTTTTTTTTTCCCGGGTGCTCTTCTGGCCTCATCTCGTCTGGGGTTGTGATGGGGTGACAGTCTCTGCATGTGTGTGTCTGCGTGTTTGTGCGTCTGCGTGTATGTGTGCTTGCATATGTGCGTGTGAAAAATATTACACAAACAGACATGAACACCAGTTCAGTGTAGAGTTTAAACTTTTTTTTAAACCAAACTAAAAGCTTGAAAGTTGAAAGTCAATCAAACTGATGTCCAGATAGTTTTTTTTTTGTACATGTACTGTAGAGAATTGCTATTTATTTTATTGTGTGTTAGTTAAATAATAACTCCAGTCTGGTTTTCTATTTCAGTCACTCAAAACTTTCATATTCTAGGAATTTCATAGGTTCAGGTTATTTGACAGTGTTAAAGTCTCGTGCGAATATAGATTCACTGAAACATTTCACTCAATGAACTCTAAAAAGAAGCCTACTTCCACAAAAGGCCTCTTGCTTTGTTTATGTGTATTAGTGGTAATTTAGGCTTATTCTTGCACTTGTGAAGGAAAGCTGTTCATGGTGGTGCAGTTATTGCATCTATTAGGGTGCACTATTTCTTTTGATTAGCTCCAAAGGAAACCAGCCCAACTGCTTTTCATTACCACACCTATTAGTCTCCTCTTAAATGACCCAGCTTGTTTAGCCTGAACTGGCATAATAAATGCCTCCACTTTCAGTTCACTTCTTTTTTTATTTATCTTTCAAACTTGGCCGAGACGTTTGACAGAGGGGCTTTCTTCGGTTTAAAGATTAAATTATGTCCCTAAATTATTATCTATTTGGGAAGTTGAGCCAGGCATGCATCAAAATGAACTGTTGTAGTTTTGTATAAGGCAAATTGGAGACTTAAGTAAAAGTCCACAAAGAATTAAAATCTCTATTTTTTAATTTTGTCCTTTCTGCTGGCGTTGTACCTCTTAGAACGTATAGACCATGTCCAGATGTGAAGTTACTTGAGCCAGCTGTCTGTGCTGATGGTGCATATGGCTGACTGGTGTGCAATATGGACTCATAGCTCATTCCATCACTTCTTCACCTGCTGATGTGTGTTGTCAGGAAATGATGTGTGTAGTGCTGCTCTCTCGCTTGTGTTTCCTTTTCAACTTTGTCAGCTGTCATACTGCCTTAGCGGCACAGTCCTGATAATATGGAGGCCATATGTAAAGTAGCATGTCGAAGCTACAGTATTTAAACTCTTTTTAAATGCCTCCTCTTCAGTATGTTCACAGGTAAAGGTTTGCACTACTAGCAGTGTCCGCTAAGTGGCAGTATTCTATTAGAATCTACCTATGGTTACACTTAAATGCAGCCACTCTAAGTTAGGTGGCACACACATATACATACATGCCGAGAGGCATAAATCTGGGCCTAATCGACTCTCCCCAGCCGCCAGGTCCCCGAAGACCCAGTAATAACAGTTGCACCACTGGTCTGTTCCTGCCCAGCCCTGACCTGCTGCCAACGGTGTGCACATACACATGCACTCTCACTTAGAGATGGCAGATTTCATATGGTCTTTAGAGACGCTGTATATGAAGAGATCTCAGTCAGTATATGTTCTTCTAGGGCAAAGCAGTTTGGCCCTCTGTTTTTCTTTATTATAACGTCCTACAGAACTAATGCTGCTGTTTTTGGCTCTCTCTTTCTACCCCTCACCCTTTTGCAAACCCTGATGAAACATCAGAAATGTATTTTTGAGAAGTGGACGGCAAGTCAAAAAATATTTTCAATTCTCTTACCAGAATTTTCGTCTTCTAGCTTATTAGCTGCAGAATATTGATACTCCTCTTTATCATCTGTCTCTTTGAATGTATATGTTTTTCTGCCCATGAACTGTAGTCTCTTCCTGATTTTGGAGTTAGGTTAATCTGTAAATGGCCTCTACAAGGTGGGTGCCTGTTAGGGCTCCATGCTTGATTGGCTGCTTTCAGTCTCTGCTAATGAAGCCCCTCTCAGCCAAAGTTAGAAGACCACTGAAAATGTCACGAGCAAACACACACACACACACACGTGCGCACACACACCAGTGGTCCCTTCTCCCCACCACACCCCAGGCACCACATACTCACCACGCTCTGTTGAGCACCCAGAATGTTTGAGCGGAAAAGTTTATCGGGACAAAATTACACCCCTTAAACCTTCTCCTCACCCCCTCCCTGTTGCTCAACGAGGCTTTGATTCCCTGATTTTGCCTTTGTCTTTACAAAATGCACATTTAAGCAGCTCTTTGAGCTGATAGGCAAACAGATTTTTTGCATTTGTGGCAAGCAAATGTGTTTCCTTTTTTCCTTTTGCTCTCACTGATGGAGAAGGGATGGGAATGTGATTGATGAATGTGTGTGTGTGTGAGTGTGTGTGTAGAATCTGTGAATGTTCTAGTCTGCGCATGGTGTACATGACACCATTGCCTTCAGGCTAGAACTGAACCTTTTGACCGAATCCTTCATTTAGGATGGCGGCACCTATTGCTATAGTGTTACATTTGGTCCTATTCATTCCATATGCTCATTTCTCTGACACATGTGAAGCAGAGAAGACAGCCTTTGATAACATGCTCTCTTAATTTCCCCAATTGAGAGAGACAACAGTTTTGAGAAGTGTGCTCTAACCGTTCTTGACACTCTCTCCAAGGGACAGATAAATGTGCTCAGGCAGACAAAAAGACAGACAGGCACACTGAGAGTGACACATTAATACACATATGGTCAGTGGAAGATTAGGGTTGTGGCAGTAGTGGGCATGCCAGTCTGTGGGAGGCATGCTCTGACAGCAGTAATCCCTCCTTATCCACAGCTGACATACACACAAGGATAAGGCCCCTGTCTTCTTTCATTTCTGCTCACTGGGAGAACTGTCAGGAAAAGGAGATATGGGAAATCATTGTAACACCTTGCCTCCCACTCTTTTGTTTTTTATGTTCTTGTACTGCCAATTTACAATTTTCCTCACCTTTCAAATATGCTATGTTCAGGTCAGTAGGATTTTGCTAGGCTCATTCATTTTTTAAATTTTATTCAATGCATGGCATCTGTGAGATGCCCCTCAGGAAGGACCACTCCCTCGTTGCCAGATTTGTGAGGCCCTAATTCTGCCTGGTGGCCAGCAGCAGATCAGGCTGTGCTTGTGCTAGGTTGTGCCTGAGTGTGAATGTGTGTGGCTGCGTGGGTGTGAACAGGTTGTTCATAAAAACAGAGAACATTGCTCACAGTAGCCCCTTTTAAACAAAAAGCTCGGTATATTAATATTAAGTTGGCCTTTATTTTGGGCGGGGTGTAATGTTCTTTTTTGACTGACCCGGTGTAGGTCCAATTTGATATACACCCTGTATCAGAAATACAAACTATGACTTCAAAACAATTGTGGGAAACATAGTATCAATGTTCTTTTGTGTTTTACATTGACATGTTTTGGATACAGATTGTTGTGCATCTTGTAAAACATGTTAATGATTATGATTTGTACAAACAAACCGCTGTTGAAAAATGTGTTTGAGCAATATGCATATGTTGAAGCATGTGTTGGAAAACATATGCTAATGTAATGTTGTAAAAAGACTAATGCTGGAAAAAACCCGGTGGAAGGTCACAGAATTACCAAGCCATCAAAACATGACACCCTCAAGTCCCAACCTCTTCTTCTCTTTTAAACAGATGTTGAGCTGGGACAGATGCTGCGATTTTACTAATGCTGCAGGGTCAACAATGGCTCCCCCATCCTGAATTCATACCTTTTATACACAGCAGTATGGAGTGGTGCCATAACTTCTGCTTAATCAATTAATGTAAAGGCCTAGTGTTACCTCCCCAATTAAATAAAGGTCTAAAAACAGTAGTCAAGCTATGCAGGAGAGTTAATCCATTCATCATCTTTAACCACTTATCCTCTTCAGGGTGGCAAGGGGCTGGAGCCATACCAGCTGTCAGTGGGCAAGATGCAGATTACAACCTGAACTGGATGCCAGTTTATCTGAGGGCAGTCACAGATAGACAACCATTCACAACCCAAGCACAGGCGGGACATGAAAAAAGGCCGCAGCTGGCAGGTAGATTTGAACGGGTGAGGCAGCAACGCTAAGCAATCCCCAAGAAGTTTTAATGAATATAAACTCTACACAGTAGCCAGTGTTTGGCATTTAGGCTCTGACTTCACACTAAAGTACACATTGCTTAACGTAAAGCCTACAAGTCGAGCCTGGGATGACAGTGAGGCTAAATATGGTGATAGTTGTGGACATACTTTCAGAGCACGGTGACTTTGAGTAGAAATGACCATTTGTGCTGCAGTGGAGCAGGTCACACATGCCCACATTTAAAAGGCTTCCATGTAAGACTCGTCAAAAATATTACATTTTTCCTTCCTTTCCTTTTTCCTTTGTGGACATTGTTGCGCGGAACAAGTGTGTGTGCATCATTATATAAGCGTGTCTTTTTGCCTATCACTACAAATGTGACATACTGTAGTTGTAGGTCAGATCTAACATTAATTATTGATAGAAGAAGCTTAGCGCATGTGCTGGCAGAAAGTGTTGCTAAGCGAGAGCTGTACCATGCCAGAGACATCTGCGAGAGAGACAGAGCAAACAAGTGCGAGATAAGAAACATTCAGACACAAAAAGTGCAGGAGACAGATTTATATGATATATAGATGAGTGTGCTGCCTGCTTGCTAGTAAATAGAGAGGGAAAGACATAAAAAGGAGAGAGCAGAGAAAGTAGACATCAGTTAGAGACGGAAAGACGTCTTCTGAGGAGCATCAAACCCAGAACCAACTTAAAGATCATAGGAAGTTTTTTTCATTGCAAACAAGACTGTTTAAGGATGTGCGATACAGGGTAACAGCGGCGTTTAGAAAAAGACAAGCAGCATCTAGACAAGGTTTCCACGTCTCGTGAAAGACGAGGAGACATACAAACTGATCAGCCCGATCAGCCGATTTTTTTTGAAGTGGCTCTGAAGCTGTAGGAGTGCTAAAGATGATGAGCCGCCAGGCTTATTTTTACAGAGTCCCTCCCCAGGAGCTCCATCGTCGGAACCAGCTCCAGGCTGATCCGGCCAAGACCAGGGCTCTGCAGACTGTCATTGATATGAAGGTAGGACTTGTAGGAGAAACAAACTAGAGCAGGTGCATTTTAAGTAATAATGTGCCATGATGTGTATGAATATACTGCATCACCTCTCAGCTTAAAAAATATTGCATGTAGATATGCTATTTTATCTTAAATTTGAGATAAGGAATTTAAACTGTGGTAGCTGAGATGAAAATTATTGTCTGATTGTGTGATCTTGCTTCAGCAGCCTGGTTTGTTCTTCTCATTGCGGCGTGTTTTCTGGTTTAGTTTGATATCAGCTTTTATCGACATACAAATTTTGAACACTAGTGTAGCGCGAGCTGCATATGATCTGGCTCAGCCCTAAATGTAACAATAAATGTATTGTGCATGCAAAAACAAATCTATAAATGGTGATCTTAATGTTGCCTCATGTCTGAATGGCGACCATGCCCGAGTAGAGTCCATTATTGGCCCATGCAGAGTTGAGCACTTATTCAATTTGTTTCAAATGTCACATATGGAAGCTTTCACTCTCATCTCAGTCCTTTGAAGTTGCTCGAGCTGTGAAAATGCAGTTGACTCCACATGTGTAACTGCGCACGCCCCCGCACTCTCACATATTTAGTGTTTATTCAGCAAGCGCTTGTACCAAAGTGGCTCCTTTACAGCAAAACCACAATTATTTTTCACACATGCTTTGTGATTTGTTTGCTTATTAACAATCTGCACATGTGCTAGCCAAGGATGCCCACAGTGTTGTAAATGCACGAGAGAAGCCAAATTAAATCTGACTACATTAATTAGAAAAGGCCAAACAAACCAGAAGGATTAGACAGATCAAGGGTGAGAGTTAGAGAGCTACTTTCTTCTCTTTGTCTCAGCTGTCTGTGTTGTCTGTCTGTCTGTCTGTCTGCGTCTATAAGGACTATATATGTCTAATTTGTAATTACAGAACACCAACCCCCCTTTCTGTTTTGATCCTGATGTTATCTGGCAGGTACAGTAATGGATGGCCACTGCTTGATTGTCTTTTTGCGGTTTTTGTGTTTCCCATCCTATCTTGATTATATAGTATAGTTGAATATTCCTTTTTTGTTTGGAGTGTAGCACTAACATGTACAAAAGTTCATGTTTTTGTGATTTTTCATGGTGGTTTCTACGAGTGTTACACACAGTACATTCCTATTGGGGTTTATGTTTTTTTTAATACTGCCCTTTTTATTTTCTTTGGGCTCGGTGTGTTTCTCTTTCTCTGGGTGATGTTTTCTCTCGCTGTGCTCTGAAGCAGAAACAAATAGTTTATAAAGACAGAGCATAGCTTTTGTTACAGAAATTAACTGGAAGCTATGGAAATGGTTGAAAAGCAAAATCTGTGTGTGGGCATTTTTCTCTTTTGGGTCAATGTGTGTGTGCTACTGTGTGTTGGTCCGGGATCCTGAATGCCTCACCTTGACCAAGTTTCTGGCCATAAATTTGAACTGTTTGTCTTTCCATACACTTTGTTGTACCATATGCACCTTTCTGCATTCCTTTTTGATTGCCGTACGTGTGTTTGTGTGTTCAGGATGGTATATGCGTGGTAGGAAGAGCTGATGTCAGACAATATAATAGAGGGCAGATGCTTACATGTTGTCTGTGGTTTGTGCTGATGGCATCATGCAGTCTGTTTCCATTTATTCAATTACCTTTCGCTTCTCTTCCAAGGTTTAGCATTTAACGTATGTCTGAACCTATGCAGATAAACAACCCTAAGACCTGTCCATGACAGGCGCTTTTCTTCCCCCGTAGATGCTGCGAAGGAAAACGTCTTGGCTTCGTACAAATTCCTGCCTAGATATTTCCCCTCTCCATTAATCTCTCCAGACATACCGGGCAGACATAAAGCTAGACATTAGCAGGTTATAATGTACATACGGGATGCTGTGGACATTTGTGAATATGCTGAGTTGCTGTCATTATTGGGCGGTGGGTTTTTCAAATGCCAAGTACCTTTCAAAGAGAAGCAGACAGACGTTATATAAGGTATTGGATATTGACCCTAATGTTGCCTCCACAAACATGCAGAGTTCTAGAAGACAGGAGGAGGAGAGAACCTAGTCGCTCACTCACAATAAGTCTATAAAAACTAACTTTAATATTAACTGGAATTATCCATCACATTTTAAGCTTTTTCAGTGGTTTTATTAGTCTAGTTTGAAAATAGCAAAACAATTAGTAGAGTAAAGGGAAACTAGAGAAGAATCCACATGTGAAAGGCTTTACTTTAACCTATACTGAATCTGTTCAAATACACTTGGATCCTCCTTGATATTTATCCTCCTAATTCAGTTTAAGCCTTTTCTCAGAGCTGGTAAATAATAGGCTAATAGCTAATAAGTAGTTATGTTTTGTTTAACTAGCACAAGTCGTTTAAATCAACAAGGCAAATATTCTGTTTCAAATAACATTTTGGTAACCTCCTCCCTTTGGCCTCTTTTTCTTGACAGCTTAGAATTTATAGAAGTTGACACATTAATAGATAGAAAATTCTACAGATCAAAGAATCAGAGAACAAGAGAAATTTGAGCTATAAAAGTCCACAATTTAATATTTATAGTCAAGTCATTGCCAACTCTGCTTGATTATTGTTGCTGGTGCAGGACACCAAGATCTCTTCCCTGGAGAGGAACATCAGAGACTTAGAGGATGAGGTCCAGATGTTAAAGACCAGTGGCTTGCTGCACCCTGACGACAGGCAAGATGAGCTCAAGCAGGTCGAAGTCTACAAGAGCCATTCTAAATTCATGAAGACTAAGGTATAATGTCTCTGCATGCCACCTGAGACGAGTCCACACTGCATGACCCGAGTGATGCATGTTCACCTTAATAACAGCTGCGCAAGAGCCTGTTATGCGCACGTCACGTGTCACTGTTGCATGCCGAAGCAGAAGCAAGCCCAAATGTGGAGAAATCGTAGTACTTACTCCATGTTACAGTATGCTGTGTCTTCTTTTTTTTTTTTTTGCTTTTGCTTTATCAATCCTCTTGTGTTGCATGGATACCAAAAACTCCTACACGTATAAATGTATTTCTCTACTTCTTGTGAGCCTTACCTGCCTTACATTTACAGTGTCACCGTATGTGTTTCCTGTCCTACCACTGGCTGGCAAAAAGACTTTTAGTAAAGACATTACTCGAATTTCTCTGTCTCACAGTATATACTGGTTTATTCATTGGGACACAGAAGTGCACAGACTGACACGTTTGAATAGGCACATGAACATGTTACAGAGTCCATATAAAAATCTAAAAAAGTTTTAGGTTTCAGTTTTCAGATGAGTGTCCATGATGACTGAGGCCCATGAGTGACTCCATGTGAAAATGATGGTCTTTGGTTCATTAATGGTACTCTTTGTACAACCCATTTGTCATTGCATCTGGGAAGTTCCTGATTCAATCATAAAAGAGATGTTTTCATGAATGGGACCCTAATAGATGAATATGAGCTTACAGCAACAGAGGAAGGAGCTCTCTCCTCTTACGTACTGACCTGGGATGATATACATGACAGTGATGGTCCTGGCTCACTCTCCCATGTCTCGTCTTTCCGCGCGCAGTCACAGAAACACCAGGATATACACAGGCACAGTGATTCATTCTATATGCTTGAAGTGTTTCGGGTCCTGGTCTCTCAACAGTTGTTGACTGGTGTTGAGGTGAGACGGTGATAAGAGAGAAACCAGAGAGGACAAGGATGCTGTCCTCTCTGGTTTCTTTCTGGGCCTCTGTGTGCTCTAACATACTGTAGAAAGTGCCAGGATTTGTTTAATGATGATAAGGGGGCATTAGAACAGACAAGTTTCTTTATCCAGACAATGATGTCTTTCCTGAATTTCACTATAACATTCAGAAACCTCAGTTGTGGAGCGTTGAGGAGCCAGGACGCACCTGTGTGTTGCAGTTTAGCGGTTTGCTGTCTTCTTGTTTTTGTGTCTCTTTAGGAACAGGACTTGTCACCATGTGTGTCTTCCATGAGACCATCTCCCACCTTCCACCTCCCCACCCAACAGCCTTGGATGACAGAACAAACAGAAGTACCCTTCCCATTCATCAAGTTTCCCTAGCATTTTTTAATTTCCACGCCTCTCATATACTTTTCCACCACGTCTCACTATCCCCTCATCAGTCTCACCTCTCTAAATATGTCTAACTCGTTGCCTTTTCTATTCCACGTCACCTTTTGGCCCCCTGTCTCCTATTAATCTGTCCCCTCCTCCCTGCTCTCTTGGACTCTTTCCTCTTCCTTTGAGTGAGGGTTGATTTCTCTGTTATGAGGTAACCCTTGCTCACCTAATTAGAAGAATCACTCTTTGAATCAGCTTTGTGTATATTTGGCAGTGGTAGACAGATGACAATCTTGTGCACATAACTAGCCTCAGCACAGAGCGCTCACCCTGTTATTGCATTTGATTTCCTTTGAGGTTTTCTGTCCTGTTCTGCATGACCTTTCTTAAAACAACCTGTAATCTCTCAGCTATGTGAGTGTAATATTGCTTGCTTTTACTATGTCTGCGTGCATGTATTTTTCATACCTTGTTGTCTCCAGAGGAGAGGATACAGCAGGCCTGGGCTGAGTGAGAACTGACAATGTTGAGATATCTATCAGTCACTACCTACCTACCTATGTATCTATATGTTATATATATGTGTATATATATATGTATATATGTATTAATATATGTGTATACACCCACAAAGATATATATATGCACACACACACACACACACACACACACACACACACACACACACACACACACACTCATATATACATTAATACCCATATTAAATCACATATATGTTCTTGCTGCATTTAAATTGTGTTTTTAAAATAATTTGTTTTCTAGCAGATTCAGTAATATACAATAACAAATATATTTTTTTGCACTTTTAAAAGTATTACATGTAAGTTATCTGCAGGAATATCAGTTCACAAGGTTTTCACAAGAAGTGTGTTTGTGTGTGTGATTGCCAGATCGAGCAGCTGAAGCAGGAGCTGAACAGGAAGGAGTCAGAAATGCAGGCCCTGCAGACCAAACTAGAAACACTGACCAATCAGAACTCAGACTGCAAGCAACACATCGAGGTACTAAAGGAATCGCTCAGTGCCAAGGAGCAACGCGCAAATACATTGCAGACAGAGGTCAGTGCACACAAACACACACACACACACACACACACAAAGACATACAAAATGTCCAGATGTACAAACACAGACAGATACACCTACACTGATGCAAACACTGACCATGACCCACTCCAGCTTCCTGGAAAACAAAACACGTGATAAACACAGATGGATGAGGGAGTTTCTGGAAAGTGTCTGTAGCTTCTTGAAATAACTACAGTGATAGCAGTGGTGTTAAGGCTCATAGAAGATCTCATGTAGAATTCACATTTTAACACTAGATCCAAAGAAGCATTTCAATGTTTCTTGCTCAAAATGAGGTGGCACATTTGGAAATGATTTAAAATAATAATAAAAAAAAACTATTACCTGGAAATATTAAACTGTATATAACTGTATATATGTGTTTGTTCAGTGTCAGAAATGTCAAATATGTAACTTATTTGCCAATTCTTAATGAAAAAATAACAGGTATTATTAACAGGAGGAGAGAAAAAAAGACAAAATCTACTTTGTTTCAACTACTAGAAAATTTTATTGTGACAAAATATATGAAACCACTTTAAATGCTCTTAATGATAAGATGCTATCTATTTAGAATTAATTATTATTTATTTCAGCAGTAGATTTTTTTGGTCCCCCTTCTACACAAAGTTCTACAGTAGGTACCTACCACCTTGTCACTCTAGCAGGAGGTGGCACCAGGGGTGGTCAGTGAAATTTTGGGGCTGGCCGGTGCCACCCTAGGCCACCTGTCTGGCCCCGCCCCTCCTTACATCATTGTTGCATCCACAGTCTGGGCATTTTGTTTTATTTTCCATGTTACTAAACATAGGAATCTAATAAAGTGTAAGGCAGTCGACTAAACATTCAAACCAGCCATGACATAATAAAACCCACAACACATCAATCATGCGTATGTTGGAATTTGGAGGCTGGAGTCTATCCAAGCCGTCACTGGGAAAGAGCTGGAATACACCCTGGACAGGTCACCAGTCTATCTCAGGGCCAACACAGAGACACACACACAGACAAACAACCGTTCACAGCAATATTCACATCTCAAGTCACCAAGTCTTTAGACTGTGGGAGGAAGACTTACGCGAAAATGGGGGAGTGTGCAAACTCCGCACAGAAACGACATAGCTCACCACGGATTTAAACTGGGGACCTTGAAGCTGTGAGGTGGCAGACCACCTCAGCCAAACCACTCCCAACACTGTGCTGCCCCACAAACCGTTCCGCATACACACACAGACACAATGCTTTGATGGGAAAAGGGATTTGCTAATGTGGAGGGTGGATTTTTATCACTTCCTGGGTATTTTGAAACGATAAAGGTGGGGGACATTAGGTCTACAGACTCTTGATGTCAACATTCCTATATTTATAACATATATATATAATAAGCCTTTTATGTTTTATTATGTTACTGCAGAGATTATGAAATTATTAGATTTTAGTGTTCATGTTTCCTGTCACACAACTTTATGGTTTTTGGTCTATTGCAGGGCTTGTCAATTATCATTAAAAGAGGTCCGGATAGAGAAAATGTCCTAATGTATCACTCAGAACGTAGATTTTCTGCGCCTTTATTCAGTGAAGGCCCGTCCTACTCCGCCTGTGATTGGCTGACATTCTTAGCTCCACCAATCTCAGTCCTCATGCCTAAACCAAAGGCAACAAGTACTGGCCAACAGTGTAGAAACAACATCAGAAAACAGTCGCCGGTCGAAATGTAATCTCTGAGACAGGATAAAGTCTGGGTCTCGACATAGACCACACTTATGTGTTTCTGATCTGTTTGGATCAAGTATGTGAAACACTGTGAGTAAAGCAGTATTTAGCTGTTTGGCTAATAATGGCCAATTTACAGTGATATTGATCAGTAATATGATTACGGATAAAGTAGGTTTTATGACCACGGCAGATGCACAGATCAAAACCAACCAACAAATACACTGTTGGTGAACACAGCCACACAGATGCTTGCTCAGATATAATAAATCTGTTCTCAGAAACACAACATCAAAAGCTCTGCAAGTCTGCATGAGTTTGTCTTTTTCTGCCTTGGTTTCTTTCTCTTTTTGTTTCTCTACAGGACATTGAGGTGGGTGGAAAACATGCGTCTATGCGTGTGGCTCATTTAGTCCACCAGTGGGCTTATACGTGTGGGTGGGTCAGTCAGTCAGAAGGCTGGAAAGAGCTGGCAGCCTTTTCTTTTTCATCTTAGAAGTTTTGATATTCTATGGCTGTAATGATTAAATCACAGCTGCTAGGCATGGAGGTGGTTGTACTGTACGCTGGGGTGTTTGAGCATTTTCTCCATCACTCTGGACTTGGAACTGATACTCTAGATCTCTTTGTGTTCTGTAGTTTAAAGCAGTCTGTTAACTATGTCCACTCATCATTACAGGAAGCAATTTGGGCCAAAATTAGGCCTAATTGTCCATACATGTGCAAGGAATTTTGGCCCCCACCGTTAGCTGAATACATCATACTTAAAGGAATTGGTTTTGGGTGGGTTTTTTTTCTGGGCACAGGTTTTTGTTTATGCGTCCAGCTGAAATGGAATGTATAGACATTTGTATACTGGCACCTGTGTATCCTCTGTATCTCTATAGGTGTTTTATTATGGCAAGAGCAGGAGACATTTTACAACCAGTCATTTCGTGTTTATGATTTGACCTTCATAATGACCTTTTCATTTGATCACTGCAATCTCAACTCACCAGCACTGAGGCATCCCAGTCCCCTTTCACATTTTCAATTAGTTGACACTATTTACAAATATAATTTCAAACCGATATCCGGAATTTACATATTAGTCATAAAGTGTTTTGACTTTCTGAAATATATTATCATTTAATATTAACTATTATGTTTAGAACTAGATTTATTTGACACAATTAACTTTTAGCTATGATGCATGTTGCAAGATCCGGCTAAGGTTTGCTAACTTCACAGGAAAAGCATTTAGATGCAGATAAGTTTGTGTGTGGCTGACAGGTTCAGTAAAAGTTTACCAACTCAACACAATTTTTGCTTGGACCCACAAATTAAAAAAATGCATACTTCACTCACTGTTGCCAATCATAGAAATATAATCTGGCAAAGAAAAATAAGTACAATTTTAAGTCTTCATTGGTTTATAGAATACTAAAGTGAATATACTTGTAATTTGCTAACTTAAAAAAAAACAACTTACCACTATGTTGCTTTATGTTTCCTTAACTGTAAGTAGTTTTACATGTTTCCTTAACATTTTATATTATCAATAATATCAGTCTGCACACTCTTTCATGCACACAGCTTTAATAACCACGAGCACTGCTGCAAATACAGTATCCTCCCACCTCCCAGGTTATTTATTTAAAGTAGTTTATGTAATGTATTACACATGTGAATATTATACCAGACAACTCTTAACTAACTGTTAAGTGATCTACGACTGTTGAAATTAAAAATATGCCCTAAGGTAGCCAGGTGGTGCGCTTATATGTCCAACAATGTATATGTGTGTGTGTGTGTGTTTATGCATTTTGTGTGGGAGCATGACAAAGAAAGATATATTCTACAGCATGAGTAATGGTTCTGCTCTTTTTAATACTTATGGGCTTCTGCCACACGACTCTAATCAGAACAGTCTGGATCCCTGCAAACACACACACAGTCTCCTCTCTGGTTTAGAAATTTGTTTTTCTCTGCTTTTAAACTTGCATTTCCCTGGCTTGGGGAAGACTAGGGATTCTTGGACTGGATGGTCAAACCAGAGGATGAGTAATGATACTGAGTTTGCTTGAGGCCAGCAGTGGTCATGCATTCCTCTACTGTCTGTCAGTCAATCGGTAAGGAAGGACAGCAGTTCTCACAGAATCTCCCTCCTCATCCCCTTTCTTCCGTCCACCCATATTATTCTTTCATCTCCCTTCAGAGGTTTGTTTCAGCTTTCCCACATCTCATTTAAAATTCCTCAAGAACCCCACATTTCCTTTTTTCCTCACTCATGACTACTGGCCCATCATACCCGTATACATGTGTGTGTGTGTGTGTGTGTGTCCGTGTGGCAGGTGGGTCTCATCATGAATGACAATGATTGGTGCAGTAGTCCACTCCCCCAGAGACAGACTGGTGTCTTCCAGACCCGAAGAACAACTTCATCTCACAGTCGCTTGTCTTGAGAAGCAATTTCCATAAGGACAGGACTGAGAACAGTTTGGCCGCTGAACAGAGTGGGCACTGTGAGCAAGGGAATGAGAAAATGGAAGCGTATCTATTTGTCAGTCAAAGTTAGGGACAGTTTCTAAATTGGCGTGATTGAATCCATCTCCAAGATAACTACAAAATGTGGAAAATAGCGAGGGTGTGAGCACTGCCCACATCTGTGGAAACTTAACTCTTACAGTAGCTGCATGTGCTTTTCTGGTTACGATCAGGACAAAGCAGGGCTGTAACTAAACCCCGGCAGATCAGGTAACCTATCAGAGACCTTCCTGCATAATTAACGCACCGTCAACAAAGGCTCAGGCCACAACCCCAGGGTGAAGGGGGTGTGCAGGTACTTTGACCACATTCAGTTTTCTTTGACAACATAATTTTGAGTAGAAGCGTTCGGCTAAAATAGGCCATATAAGACTTTGTTGTTTGACTGTTTGAATTGTTACTACTTTAAATTTGAATAAAATACGATTCTCATGTCCTAGCTGGCGATAGTTGTAAAGTTTGAACACCCTCTGATATGCAGCTTTTCATAAATCTTTAGTAATACAAATTTTTTTTCCCCATCAACTTTCCCCATATGCTGATAAGTCACTTTTGACTGTAAAGCAATGCGGACATCCCCTCAACTCTCCAACACTTCTGTCTTGCATCAGTGGTTTATCGTATTATAACCATCCAGAAACTCTGCAATATTTCAAATAATATGATATGGAAACAATAAGTAATGTGAACTGGTGGCCTGGAATGTGTTTCAGAGTAAATTTCCCCAGAATCTGTTTTCAGATCACTGCACAAAAGCAGTATTTGCCTGTAACGTATATGATGTTTTCATGTTACATTTTAAATTTAATAAAATGATATTATCACATATAATTGATAAAGCAAGTACTTGTTAGCCTAGACAATGTTTTTACACATTACTGTGTAAAAACATTGTCACGAAATGGGAGCAATGGGGGCTGCTCCTCCACTTTGTGATTAGAGTAGAAAAAGATTTTTCTGGAATCCCTCCTTTGTATGTGTAGACCTGCTGCACATACAAATGAATTCTTGCTGAAGGTTCTGAGTCATCCAGGTTTGGTTATCTAAAACTTGAGTCTTGTCAACTGGACTTCGTTCGCTACTACTTCATAAGAAAATGAATGGCTACTGGTAGGATGATTGGCTTGTATAGTGCTGTTTTATGATAATACACATCCAATGTGTTTTGTTTTTTAATTATTATTTTGAAACTAGAAAAAACACACATACAGTAAACACAAAGCATAATGAGAGCTGTGGTTTACTTTCTGTCAGTACCCGATTAACCGGAAAGCAGTGTGGTGTGCGGTGCTGATTTTTCCATCAGCACTGGAAACATGATGGAAACATCAGCACCACAGGGATAAAATCTTTCTTTCTTTATGTTCTGACCTCCTCATCTTGCAGTTTTTAGACCACTTGACCTGATTGGTTAATATGTGGGACCCTGCCCACCATCGTCATCCACGAGTGGTTCCTTTGAGCTGTTTCTCACTCGTTATTTGGTGCTACAGTGGTTCATGTTAAATATTTGAAGTACATTATCTTAGCACAAATAATTTATTGGTATTCTCTGTGTGGTCTGCTTTAGCTGTTAACACTAGGAGGCTCATAGAGTCACATAATTTGAGTTATTACCTTCAGTGTTTTTATATAAAGCAAATGTTTTTTTAAATTAATTTTTTTGTCAGATGTTATTTAGGGTTTTTATTTTGTGAAGGTTGACGTGCTTTGATTTACAGGTGAATATTTTGCAGGCCACTTATCCTCACAGGGGAAATCCAGACCTGAAGTGAGCTCAACATGTTTAAATCAAAGTCTGAATCAGGCCTATAAATAACACAGCAATATAACACTTGCTATTTTGTTCCTGTCTGAATGCCAGCAGACGTGTTAGAAGCAGCATGCCTTTAATGCTCATGATGCGATGTGGGAACATGTCTGTGTTTACCAAGAGAGTCTGTGGTTTTTCAATTTAAGTTTCTCAGATGTGACCTCAAATGTCTTGTCCTCGTTTTCATCTCCAGCGTTTGCAGTGTGTGTATGGCAAAAGACCTCCAAAGAGTTTTGATTTTGAGGTTGAGATATAATCATTCGAAAAAGATCTTAATGACTCAAAAATGACTTGCTAACATCAACCTTAGTGACAGTGATGAATAGGGCAAACAAAAAGAAAATAGAAAAGAATCTGGAGTGGGAGAAGGAAAGAATCAGAGATCGATGGAGTGACAGGATGAAGTGAGGACTGAGAGAATAGAGCTGCCTGATGGATGTCGGAGACTGTAGGCTTTCGTCAGTTAGTGATGCAATGATACAGTTTCCTGTGGTCCCTGCTGGACTGTTTTTGTTGATCTTTCCTTGTTCCCTTTGCTGACTGATGGTTCGTATAGGTAGTGAGGCGGAGAAAAGATGTGGTCTCAACCAGATTGCGCTCCACCCTGCACTCTCCTCCTGCCCTCTGTCCTTCTTTCCACCTCATTTCCATGTGCTTCATTCGTTCATCGTACTTTTCCCGTGCACTATCTGCCTTTCTCTGTTTTCTCTTCCCCACATTCTCATCCCCTGTCTGCTTGTGCTTCTACAGTGGAGGGTGTATAACAAATTAAATGTAAGTGAGAAGTTGATGAAGTGCACTGTGAGGTTGTTGGCCTAAGCAGATGGAAAACATTTCCTGTTTTAGGTTGACCACTAATTGTCGGCTCCATATTTAAACCCCTGGACCTGTTGTGATGAGCTCCAAACAATTCATACTAGTTTTAATATGACCTCATGTGAACTTGACAGACCACGGTCACCATTCTCAGTCCCAACAGCATGCTCATGGGTTCCTGGGGTGGTGCGGTTTGAGATGCAGTGTGAGCAGCAAAGCGCCTGGGCCCCCCAGAACAAACATGGCACGGTCCAAAATAAAGCCCCTGCGAGTGCTTCAGAGGCCATGTGGAAAAGCCATAAAGTGGAGTTATAGGGGTCAGAATGAGGATGAGATATTTAATGGTTTACACAGGGAACAGGGTAAATATGTGCACAACTGAAGTAGCTGACAAACACGAGTGTGTGCATATGGCTACTTATGCAAATGCACATGAAAATGCTCTTTAGTTTTGCGCAAATGCACATACCAAATGCTCTAGCACAAATGATGTGTAAAGCTAGAGGACATCTAAGGCCAGTTCTCCCGGGGAATGTGTGCTCGCTGTGTCTTTTGCTGTTTTTGTACCTTTTGAAACTAAACAAAACCACACATAAACACAGACAGAAATGGTGGCTGCGCTTAGTCTGCAGGGCCTGCTTAACCCAAAGACAGCGAGATGCTGACAGAGGCAGCCAGGAACATTGGGTTCCTCTCTGCAAGTTCACCCTGCTCTACAGTGACCACGTAACATCTAATTTTATCTGCACATACACTTTTTAAAACCACCACCTGGTGATCATTAAGGTGTTTGATGTGCTCTATGCTCAGTCAGATTTACTGTAGTGAATTGTTTAAAATGTGTTTTTATACTGAAATATCTTGAAGGTGTGTTAAACAGACCAGCAGATTGACAAACACATAAAGCAAAGAGGCTATTTTCACTTGGTGGCAAAGCAGAAATCAAAAAGATTTCTGAATCAAGAAGATACTGTATACAGCAGACTTGAATTGTGCTCCACATGTTTGTCAGGGTTACTGTTCAGTGTGGTTTGACAGGAAATGGATTTCCTGGAAGCAGGATGTAGCAACTGGCACGCAGCACTGGAAATGATCAGGAAAAATAATCAAAGACGGAGCAAGTGTTAATGAGGGGGAACGCCTGCAGTGTCTCTTCCTTCGTGTGTGTGTGTGTGTGTGCGTCTCTGCTGGAGGAGGTAATGATGATGGATGGAGGGCAAAAGAGGGATTGAGGCAGCTGCGTGCTGCCTCAGTCAATAGTGTGATGGTACTGGTTGCGGGTTCCCTAAACTTGGTGTTATCTTTTTGCTTATTCAACAGAAAATGGTGGGGACTTGCCACTGGTGCAGTGCTGAGAGCATGGCGTGATTGATGTAGGCTGTAGCTACTGGCATGATTACCTTTCATGCTTTGGCAGAAAACCTTTATTCATTCAGATGACAAAGATCCTTTTGTGAGTGAATCCTGGAGTTCTCCATGCGTATGTTTATGTGTTCTTGTCTCCTTTTTTTTTTTACTTCCGTGCTTTCCCATGTTCTCTCCGTAGCCTGTGGGCAGACAGCTGTGTTGCCATGGTTTTATCAACAGATGTTGCGGTGTACAATGAGACTGTGGCCCACTCTCCACCCTGCAACTCATGCTGTGAGGCGGTTTACATCCGCTTATTATCCCAAGCCGACCCTGCAGTGATCTGTCCATTATACACATTTTGATCAGAGCTGACTCTTGCCTCTCCCCAGCTTTGATGACACACCTCAAATGACACCCAGCCCAAGCCCCAGGACAGAGAACGTCCCTCATTTCCGCACAGATCAGCCCCAGTGTCGTCATGTCTAGTTTGGCCTGCTCAGGTGGAGAGGACAATTTTTGTTTGTGTGCTTGTGGTTATTTATATAGTATACCAGACGTGTGTGTGTGTGTGTGTGTGTGTAAAATAAAATAAAAAACCTGGCATCAGTGCCGGGTCTTAGGTAAGCCTTTATTCAATGTTTCCCTGTGAAGAGCTTCAGTCTTGGATTTGATAGTTTAACTTCTGTCTGCACCTGTGTGCACAAACAACATGCATATATGTGCTCATAAGAAATAATCAATCTTATGGCTGTCTAGCCAACAGTGACCTCCTGACATGTTTTGGAGGTTTCTATTGCCTCATCAGGAAACTATGGATCATTTAACACCACTCATTCTCACATCTGTATGAATAAAGGATACCCACAGTCCAGTGCTTACTGTATATATACCATGTGAATGAGGCAGTACAGTGTATATACTGTAAACATATTTACCGTTTATTAGTTTAGTTCTTTCTTTTTCTTCTTTGTCATATGAGAGTGCTGTGGTTTCTCTTTGATGCTATTGTTTCTACATAAAGAGATACTGAAATGATTCCAGCCGGTGTGAGAGACACTAGTGATCTAGAATTGTCTTGAAATGAAATAGCCTTCATTCTTCTAGTGAAAAAGTCCAGACCTGGCCACATTAATAGCTAGACAAACAAGGCTTAGTTGAATATTATGTCATAAATTTAGATGATTAATTTACCAGCGCAGGCTTTTAAATAAATTAAGTGTAATGGCTCCCCTTTGCTGTATTTATACAGGCGGGCTGGACGTCATAAAACCAGAGAAGTGACTCACACAGCTGTTTGTAGTGCACCACAGTGGCTCGAGCGGATCTGAGTTTAAACTCGGATACACTGCACCAGACTCATTCTTGTAATTTAAGAACTTTTATGGTGGTGTTGTCAGCAGAAGTGACATACAGGCTTCTTTGAACAGCAATAAACAAGAATAATGGTGTGTGAGAGTACAGTGTGTACATACTTGCATGTGTGAAGATCAAAGATTATTAAAGACATACAGCATATGCAAGAGATGACAGAAATGCTTTGATCAACCATTAACACTTTCAGTATTAGACGGCAGTGTGGGAGGTTGGAGTGGATCTGTAAACAGGATGTTGGTGCATCCCTGGCACTCTGGCACTGCTATTTGACTATGATCTCTTCATCTTCAGCAATCTGCCACAACATTATTACCACCTGGTGGTTTTTACATTATGGTGGATGGGTTAACATGAGAAAAATGTAATGCTGGACATAACAGGTGTCAGAACACACCGGGCTTTGCTGCTTCCTGCGGATGGGGCTGTGTAGTGTGTGCCCATGCTGACTTCTGTCATTAAAACCAGCAGGTGGTATTAATGTTGTGGCCAATCAGTGTTGTCCTTTTGTTGTTTATTGCGCCCCCCCCGGCTGAATCTAGACCTGACACCTTTGTAGATCTGCTGGCCAGAAAAACTTTTATGATGAAATGTGAGATAGGAAAGTGGGAGGTGAGGACAAACAGAGAAGCTCTTTTCTTTAAGCCTCTGTTTTACTTTGCTGACCAGTGTCCAGAATCCACATTTGTCATTTGAAGCCTGTTTACACACCATGGAGGTTTAATTACAGGTAAATGCATGTGCGCATGTTAAAAACAGATCAATCTTTGCATGTGAGCATGAGCACTTCAGATACTTTATTTGCATATTTAACAATATATCAACATTTAAAAAACATTTCATAGTCCTGCAACCACAGAGTCTTGAAAAAATATCAAGATCATTTTTCAAACGATATGGTGTTGAATGAAGGGTTGGAAATCTTAAAAGGGGTTTGGGGAGTAATATAGATGTGTATTTTTAATGTTTTTTTAATTCAGCTCCTCCGTGGAACGCCTCAATGTAATATCGTGTTTCCCCTTTGGGTTTAAAATGGGCCAAACGTGACAGCAGTAGGTTCGCTTATTCTTTTACTTAGTTTGTTTCTTATTTGCTTTTTTCTCTGATGTGCTAAAATTGCTGCGATTACAAAACAGAAGTGACTAATTGCATAGTTAGAATTAGTACCCAAGTTGTCGTGGAGACCACAGGAGTTCTGCTTTGGGTGTTATCGCTCTCATATAGAGAGCGAAATCCACCCAGAAATGCACAAATGTACAAAGCCTCGGTTGGGAAATTTGAGCCTGTCCCAAATAAAAACTGTCTTAAAACGTGTCAAATTGACACGTGTTTGTCACACCTGTAAATGGCAATAAGAAAACTCCATTGTTTGGAGCATCTCGTGATGGACGATGAGGCGATGTTAGAAGATGACACTGATAGAAAAGGGACGACAGGCAAAGGAAAATTGTAGAGGAAATTGAAGGAAAGAGGTTAATCACCCCGACTTGTTAGCTGTCTGTCCTCTAGCTGATAAAGTCATACAGTATTTCCTGTGACACACCTGCTGATGGGGTTTTAACCAGTGGAGCCGCATGTCATTGCTGTTATATGTAATAATAAACAATATTTCTAAGCCATCAGATCTGTTAGGAATTCCCATCATCTCTAGCCACAATCCTTCACTTTTCCATTCATCTCTGCCCTTACTTTCAGCCTTACTCCTGTCCGTCCTATCATCTCCTCATCTGTCCACCTCTATCTGCTCTGAAATGAGCGGAGTGCTTTAAGAGGCTATTAGCAGGGTGTCTGTACAGTACCATTACAGCTTAGTGGGCCGGAGCATGTGAGACAGCAGGGATTTCCTGTTAGGCCTCTCTGCTGAATTCTTGCTAAATTGTTCCTTGCCAGGTGGGGTTGAAGGAGAGGGGAGTTCATTTTCTCTGTCTGTCACACACAATCTCAAACGCACGTGCACGTGCGCACACACTTGTGGACGGCAGCACACGGGCATCAGCACATGATAATGTGTGGTCACTGATATACTGTGCCTACACTGGATTAGTGGTGTCACTGGTGTATCTGTGCCAGCGTGTGGTGGGGAGGACAGAGCAGGCCTCAGTATTAGGCTCTGGTTGTCTGCCAGAGAAGCAATATGAGCTCAATACTAATATTACACCTGAGGGTCCTAGGCTGCTTCTAATACTGCTACTTGCGTGTCAGCAGCGGTGACCTCTCCTTTTACAAGTGCAAATACCCACATATAGTACAAGCTGGTAAGAACTACAGTAACTGTAATTGTGTCCAAACATAGCCCTGCCCCTCAATTATGTTCCCTTATATTCAAAGTGATTTTTTTGCCAATTCTATCGTCATTAGTGCAATGTTAGTCGTTTGATCTCTAATATTTTTCCTTGTTGGTGTCTAAATTACTCCTAACTGGAGGTAATGATCTTATTAACTCCCTGCAGTAATCAGGCATACACTGTTGACATTGACAGATTAGACAGATTTTTAAACTCTAAACATGCAAAGTAAAAAGTCAAAATAATATGTGTCGAATACTGAAAGTGCAAGTATCTCGGAACTTAAATAAAGTGTAGTAACTGAGTAAATGTACTTTCTACCAGTAACTCCCACACATCCCCTCTCCTTATGAATCCACTTAAGAACAGTGTGAAACTGTTATAAGCTGGAGAGCACAAGAGAGTCCATGCTTTAAGTGTTTTCACACTTAGCTGGGTCCAAGTAACACTTAGTAAAATGACCTTCCGTACTGCTTTCCTTTATCTGTGAGTGTATGTGTGTGTGTGTGTGTTTCTGGGACTTGTATAGAAAAACACATATGCACACCTTAAAATTAAGTTCAAGTAGGTTCACTTATTGCACTGTGGAAAAAAAAAAGTGCTGGAAATGTAATCAGGTGTAAAGAGCAACAGAGGAGCACATACTAAAGTGCTTAATACTGTGGGCTGAGAGTGTCCAAGTGCAGCACAGTACAGTAATGTGTGCGTGATTGTCGCTGTATGTGCTACAGCAGAACACCAATATAAATTGCTTCCAAAAAGACGTTACGGAGCAAGCTCAGATATCACTCATCTCATAGCATTCAGCCAGATACAGAGGATCTTAATGTGTGAGCAGGCTCATCTGCGGCAGCGTTGGCCCAATCATACAATAACAAATGATGGGACAGGCTCCAGCCCCCGTCTCTCCCACTCCCCATACTTTTACTGCATCAGCGGTTCATATTATGGACATTAGGTCAAAACTAAGGTTTTACTACTTCCACATTTCAACAAGTGAACGTGTTGAGATATGTCAGTTCCAGTGCTGAATAATAACATATGGGCCACCAAACTGAGGGTTGGAAGAGACTTCCTTCTCAAACAGTCTATTAAAACACACTTTCCACTTACACCAATCACCCACATCATTAATACCACCTGGTGGTTTAAATATAGAATTAGTTTATGAAGTTACAAGTGATGCATCATTGTTTGGTTTAATACCTGTCAGCACATTAAAGGATTACAATCAGCTCCACTTTTTCCAACAGTGATTGCTGACCCATATTTTTTTATTAATGACAGTACATGTTTTACCATCATTTCCATAATTTTGTAAACTTGATGTGTGGAATTGCACTTCTGTTCATTACTTCCTCCTATCTCCACCTAACATTTTGTCTTGGTCTATTGTAGGTAGATGCTCTGCGGTTGCGTCTGGAGGAGAAAGAGCAGTTCCTGACTAAAAAGACCAAGCAGCTGCAGGACCTGACTGATGAAAAGAGCACACTAACGGGAGAGATCAGAGACATGAAGGACATGCTGGATGTCAAGGAGAGGAAAGTTAATGTCCTGCAGAAAAAGGTGTGTGAATCCAACTAATAAACTAATAGAGTATCTGTTGCATATATAGACAACATTCATTTTGAACTTCATTAACTGCATTCAAGAACAAATGAATACTGAAACATTATTTTTACCGAGCAGAGATTTTGAATTTAGTAGAAATTAGATATTTCTCTGGTTGACAAATTAAGACATTTTATCGAAGCTGCAATTATCAATATTTACATGTTGGCATTATTTATGAAATACAGTGTTAAAGGGGGTTACTTGTAGTTAGCTACTAAGAATGATCAACAAACAGTTTTATTGTATTTCATTGCTTTAATGTACGGCATAACATTTGCTGTCATAGACATATGTCGTGTCTTTAGCCAAAACTAGGTTTCAAATTATTTGCAGAGTGTTGCATTCCGTTTTTTATTGACATTTTACACAATGTCCCAATGTTCTCTGGAAATGTATTTTTTAAGTACAGTATGGCCTTATGTTTATATATACTTAAATACCATGTGTCTCACACAGCATGTCCTTTTTGTTTTAATGACTTTTATTCAGGTAGCTATTTAGCCAGGGCCTGTGGCTGCCCATGGTGAGCATGTTTGCAGTTCCTCTATAGAGCAATTACACACATATAAAGGTCTCCTCTTAACTTCCTCGCTTCCTCTCATGTCCTTAAATTAGAGCTCCCCCTCTCCCCTCGCCACCCTACCTCTCGCTGGGTTTAATGGGGCAGAGTTCCAAAGGTTACATTTATTTCAGTCAGTCTGTCTGTGTGAGTGTATGTGCATCAATGCAAGAGTTCATGAATGTGTTCCAGTGCATTTAGATATTTATATGATCTGTAGGTGTTTCTGTGTGGGATGTTTCCAGATGACCTTTGTGTTGTGCTATACTCCTTCAGCTGTGACCGTAGCTCTTTATTTGAGAGACCTAATAAGCTTTTCTGGTAAGGAAATGGGCCCCTTTGCTTACTGACATTTCAATTATGTCTGATGTGAACTTGCATCAAAGACCAGTTTTTGTTCCTGCACTGATCTTTTTGTATCTGTCTCTTTACATAAAGCCCAACTCTACTTTTGTATCCTGGTCTTCTTTTCCATCTTTTTCTTTTAGCACACTTTGCACAAGCCTTTGTCTCCATTCACCGTGCCAAATAAATTATGGACATGGATTCAGTTTGGAAAATGGTCAGGAGTAAGATAAATTCTACTTGACTTGTATTAAATGGGCTCAAACATTACCAATGTATTTTAGAAATGTTATAAGCTTTTTCCTTATAGGTGTTGAGGTAAAAGAATGGAAGAATCAGTAATATTTGACTGCAGAGGAGTGTTTTAAACCTACAGGTGTTTCACTCCATTAGCCTCACTGTATACACTGACCACAATCTGATTGGTTTTCCAAACTTCCTATTTCCCAACAATCCCAGGGGGCTATAACTTACAGTGCTGTGTCCATAGGGAAAACAGGAGTGGAGCAAAGAGTCAATGCTTGTTTCCTTTCTGGGCTTCATACAGCATAAGTTACTGCTGCTTCATTGTAAAATACACGGACAAGCTGTGTGCGTGTTTGATGTCTTTGCAGGCAGTATGAAGTTCTCCCCAGACATAAATCTAAATGCCAAGCTAGTGGCTGATTGCAAACTCCTCAGCAGTGACATTGATCCCACATTCACCAAATCAAATGTGCTGAGGCTGAACTGAATGTAGTAGCCTAAAATCGTTTTGCAATTGTCCGATTTTGGCGTTGTGTAGTCTTTGCCGTCAGCCAGAGTTCAAATAACTTGGAGGGTTACTTCCATTCATCATTCTGACATTTTAAATGCTGGTTCAAATGTATTTGTGTATTCAGTGTGCCTTACTCAAAACATGTTAATCTTTTCTGACTTTAGCTTCTACCTTTTTCACTGCTGCGTCTCAGGTAGAGGCTGAACCAGTTTTCCCGCTCTCATAAGAGTAACACTTCTAATATATGCAGCATAGCATTTTTTGTTGGAAATCAGACCTGCTGAAAAGAACTAATGCTTTCAGGTGTTTCACATTTTAGGTAAACCTCTGGCTTTGCTTTAGAAAAAAATGTGTGCTTCTGTAGGCATTTTTATGAACTTATGACATGCAAGAATACCATTGCTAACTAGTCTGTAACCTTAAACATGGACTGCTTTCAAATCAAATCCCAGCCTACCCATAAAAAATTGTTGACAGGTATTTTTATTGATATCCAGTCGTCATATTTGGGCACCTAAATATTAGTAATTTTGATAAAAATATATTTATATATCTATCTATTTATCTATCTACAGTATACATATAAAATGGCATTGAGTGTTGTTTCTGGATTTTCATTAACAAAGCCTTATTAAAACATATACATGCAATTCATTATTATACGTAAATATAAATGAACAATGAAATTGTAGTGAAACTATTCCACTACTTTTTGCGTCTTTCATGTTTGTGTTTCTTGGTGCAGTTGCCTTCTTTTCTTCATTCCTGCAGACCCAAACTGTAATGAAGCTGTAAGATAAATTGTTGAAATCGCTGACAGCGCTGCTTGTAATGGCCTTTTTGATGTAGCTCTTTCCTGACAGTGGGGGCATTTGTCCTTTCATTAAGGCATTTCCCTTCTGCATCATCATGTCTGCCTCGCTGCACAAAGCCTCCCTCATTCTCTGAATGTGTGCCTTTCCTTGAATGTAAGCTTCTCTCATCTTTTCGGTCTCCTCCTCCTCGTGCACTCAGCCTTAAGTTCTTTATACAGAGTTTTTTGCGTATTTTCTATGGCCTTTCTGATCTTGGCCAGCTCGTGTTTTTCTCTCTTGAAGGCCTTTCTTTCCTCATCTTTTTGAGCAAGAAAGACCATCCTTGTCTTTTGTTTTGACTTTAACTGTTTCTTAAAGGCTTTTCTTTCTTTCTCTGAGTTCTCCTTCTCATCTTCTGCTCATCTTCTCTTGAATATAGGCCTTTCTCATCATTGCAATCTCTTCCATTTCTATTTTGAAGCACTCACGCTCCTGAATCATAACATTATTTTCAGCATCGAAGGCCTCCCTTTTCATACGTTGTAGCTTATGCTCTTTGGCATAGGCTTCTCTTTCTTTTTCTACGTTTTCTTTCTCTGACTGAAACATTTCCATTATTTTCAGGAAACTTGTCATTTCTTCGTCGTAGGCCACTTCAATCTTGGCCGATCGAAGGCCTTTCTTAGCTCGTCCATAGGATCTTTTTTCAGAAGAAAGTCCTTCTTGCTCCTTTCATTGTTCTCCAACTCTTTCTGAAAGACCTTTCATTTCTTTTCCGTGTTCTCTTTCTCCAACTGGAAGCCATTCCTCATCTCTGTTATTTGAGCACACTGCGTTTGAAAGGCTTCTTGCACTCTGCTCATTCTTTGAATTTCCATCCCCAGCTCCTCTTTCATCTCGCATGCCTCTTTAACCAAAAGTTTCTTCCATGTTTCCTCAACAGAGACTTTTCTGGCTCGGGCCTCTATCTTCTCTTCCAGCATGTCTTTCTCTAGAGTCAGATGAAAACATCCTGGCATTTCACCTGATGGAATCTTTTCATCTCTGCTGCTCTGCTTGGGATGCAAACTCTCATTCTGCATCGCTGTGATGATCTCTGGCTGGTGGTGGTCTTTACCATCATTGGTAATTTTCTGCAAGAAGGGGAGGAAATAAAAGTTTCATCTGGAGGACTGTCTGACAAAATTTATATTGTCTTAATCTAACATCTCAAAAACCATTTATTCTTTGCCTCTCCCAAGTGTGGATAGTGCTGTGTAAATAAAATTAATAAAACAGTTAATAGGAAAATAACTGCATTATTTTTATACTCACCCATATAAATTGAAGCTAAAATAAAGTTTTTTTCATGACGTATTCCATTAACAAATATCAAGGGGAGTCAACTATGGTATTAGAATGTCTTGGGCACGTATTTTCGTAAGAAATTTTTCCGTACAGCCTCATTATACTTCTTGATAATGTGTAATAAGAGCCTTCAGATATGCCTTGTGACTGATATCACTATATTTGACGTTCTTGAGTTATATAATTTAATAGGCCTTAATCTCTGAGTAACTAGTAACTATAGCTGTTCACATAAATATAATATATTAGAAAGTACAATACACTAACAAAAAGAAGTCTTATCACTTTTAAACACAGCCATGATCTTGCTGTAACCCTAACATCTGCGTGTTTGTTTTGCCTGAACCTAACCAGACACAGAACCCAGGAATCGATCTTGGATCTTTGGCTTGACACTCCTGTGCTTTGTACCGCTGCCACCCCCTCCCAACCACATCCATGCAACTCACTTTTTCCTAATAAAAGTCAAAGTTTTCCTTCATAAAAATAAAACCCAAACTTTGACTTGAAATATGATTAATTTATTGAATTTGCTACAAAAACTGTGATCTCATTTGCAGTGTAGTTGTGTAGAATCGCAATAGCGGGGCAGTATAATATGGGATCTCTGATCTAAATCACTAATCCAATCTAATGTGGGATTAGTGATCTAACCTACTAACTTTAGCCCCCCTGGAAGCATTTGCTAGTACTGTTTGCCTTATAGATTTCGTGCGGGTGCTTGAAATTCTTGAGAATCCTTGAATTTTAATGTTCTCTTTTATAGGCCTGAAATGTGCTTGAATCTTAAAGAAGGTGCTTGAAAATGATTGAAACGGTAATTGTATATCTTTCCCAATAAATAGCAACGTCACTGAGTAGTTTGTTCACTCAGCAAGTGAAGAAATAAACTAGTCTAGTCGGATATGAATGCATCAACATGTCGGGAGGTCCATACGTAGCTTTTTGTAGAAAAGACCTACAGCTTCTTTTTTTAACATTGGAGAGTTTTTGCTTACAGGTCACATGAAAATTTTTGTTTTACTGTAGAATGAATGGGTAACGGCCGTGTTTATGCTAACCGCTAGCAGGCTAATTCGCAGGTTAAATGATTGAGCGGCGCCGTGTGTGTTAGTGTGGCTGTGCTAGTATGACACGCTCGTTTACGGAATATGCAGTGAACGTACCCATGGTTACTCAATGGTAATTTGTGTTGTTAATGCTGGTCCTTTAAAAGATGTATGACCTCAATGTAGAGTTTCGTTTAAAAATTCTGCCTTTGTGCAGAACTTACCACCAAAATCCATGGGTTCTCTACAGATCCATACTAATTGCAAAAGCAATGTGTACTTTGTCTCTCGATGTGTGTGTGTGTGTGTGTACTAAAATGGAGGCTTCTCAGTTTGTTTGGGCAAGTGGTTTAGTAAGTTCTATGTTCTAACTTATTTACAAGCCGTTGCCATGGTTTCCCTAAACTACTTTTATTCATATAAAGCAAACCTCATTTTAAAGTCACACCACTTAAGAAAAGCTTGAAACATAATGCTGCTGTATAAATATAATAAAATACATTTATACTAGCAAACATCAACTCCCTATTTCAAAAGCTCATATAATTTCATTTGTTAAAGTGGGACAACATGCTGTCATTTCATTCCTCTCTACACTGACGACTTTAGAGCTGTACAGAACCATCATAGCTTTTCACTGTCCATTTTAGCTCAGAATCGATAAACCATAGCTTTGTATGGCCTATTTTATCAACCGTAGTTTGTCTGTTTTATCTGAAGTTTCTCATCCTAATTTGCACTACCTCAGTTTTGAGCCGTGCTTTGTCTTTATTTAGCAAAATACCATATTAACAATAGAAGGATTTGTTGGGGGTTGTAGCGGTCTGCAACCAGAGACGATGACTAGATGCAAATGTATCTTATGCCAGAGCAAAACACTATTCACCCTGGCGTCTGTGGTAAGCAAAACATCATTTTTGGACAGTTATGTTGCCCTGGATGTTTTAAACTGTTTTTGATGGTCTCTCTTGTAAGAATCACAAACGTAACTCGTTGGAGCTCCATTGTATCTGTGTTTTGCCAGAAAATCTGGGTATTGTCTTGAATAATCTGTGCAGTAGATCCTTACCTTCAAAGGATGTGAGAATAGACAGGAAAAATACTGTAATTTGGGTGAACTACTCCAGTAATATGTGATGGCAAATTAAATTCTGTTTTAGTGACATTGTTTAAATAGAACTCAAGGGAAAGTCAACATAGTAATACTAAGCCATGATTTAGGCGGCCGTATACTTATTTCCTTTGCAAGATATAACACTCTGACAACTCTGTGTACACCAAACCTAGACTGAACCCATCTGAATTTCTCTGCCTGATTTGTTACCAGCTCACTTAGGACTGTAACTTACAAACACGTAAACAGCAGGAACGAGAGGAGGATAACTTGGAAATGTTTGTTTCCTGTCCGGTTAAATCCTGTGTGTAAGTCATTGCATTCCACTTGTAAAAGACAGCCCTGTGTTATGAAAGCCTTCCATGGACAGGAAGAAGCTTAAAGCTTCTAAAACTATGTCCAGATATCAGGGGTACATTTTTTACATGCAAAGGGCATGACCTTTGTGATACAGCAAGCACAAGCTGATTTTGTGTCAGAGGGGAAGCTGATGAATGCTTCTGATGATGCTGAAGTATGTTTTTCACACCTACAACCTTTATGATGAATAAGTAAGGCATTCTTTTCCGTTGCACAATTGGCTGAGCTTTATGTTCGATCATTTAAGAGTTTACACAAAAGCTCTGATTGAGTAACTAATCTTACTTCATAGGCTAATAATATTTTAGAAATTTACACCCACTGATAAAAACAGATAGCATATATAGGACACACACAAACATGTGTATGGGTTTGTCTGTGCACTCTTCCAAGTCATAAGGAATTCATATCTGGAGAACTAAGAGCAAAAACATCTGCAGGATGTTTATGTGGGTGTAAAATAAAATAGAAGATATAAAATGTAAATAACAACAGCAACTGTAGTCCTTATGTTGCACTGTTGTTAACTAAATCACTTCTTTCATTCGTAGTGTTGCAGTTTTGGATGTTTGCAGTCATTTGTTTTTTTGTTTTTTTTTACTTATTTAACCTTTTACATAGTGGTCAAAAATCTTGACCCTTTTACATGTAGCTTCACTGATTTTTAACATATTTTAGAGTTTCTATCACATGGTTGAAGTGTCAGGAGAGTACTTAAGTAGAATGTAAATCACACATCTGTGTGTGTTTAGCTCCTCTCTTGAAAACGGCAAGTGATGCTCTCAAATGGGAGAAATCGAATACAGATAAACACAGATAGACCATCTCTGTGCACACTGATCTCCATAGTGACGCTAATTGATATTATTTTAGCACATCACTGCAGATAACCCTGAAATGCAGCATGTAAAACTCGTTGATGCTCTTTTTTTCTGTCTCAGGGGAGTATGGGAATTTTGATCTTTTCTCACAGGCTTCTCAATGTACGATCAACGTGACTTATATCACAGTTGCCATGATGTCACTGCTGTAGTTTGAGTCTTACGTTAATAAGAGTAGTTAGAGGTGTAATTTAAATGAAAACTAATGCATATGGTTGGTTTATGTGGCTCTTTTCGGTCTTATGTATCACAACACAGAACAGTGGGAGCTGTGTTTAACCCTCCTGACTGCGAGACCATGACCAATGCATAATGTTGGATTTATTTATTTATTTTTTCATGTTTGGTTCCTTTTTTTTTGGTTTTGCTGGGGGCGTAGGTTTGGGGGAGGTACACATGCAGAGCCGGTTGTGGTGTGGTTTTGGCATACATGTGTTATTCATGTTCAAACATTGTGGTCGTCTCAATCCATATTCATGCTTTTAAAAAGCCTGGCTGTGCACATGGAGGTATAGTATCCCCTATCATGTTCCCTCCCTATAGCGACCACAGACTGGGAGATTTTGTTACGCTTGCTTGGGCTATGCTGGACATAAGTGTGTATGTTTGGATGTGTGTGTGTGTGTCTATAAAGAAAGATGCTCTATACACAAGAGGCTCTGTTAGTTATGATAGCAGGTCTCCCCTAGAATCTCTCAGGGAAACCCATCTCTGTTTCAGTGCGCCCTGTGCCAGGTTCTTTCAGCACTTGCCCCGGCCCGGTGTCATCACTGGGTCTGGGCGGGTGTCATCAGCAGGGCTCAAGCTTTGATTGTGAAGGAAAGTAGAGAGAGAGTGATGTAGAGATAAATATATGTGGAGATGTTCCCTGGCCTTCGACATTTCATCTCCTCCACCCTGCTGTCTTTCTCTCTGTGGAGCAATTGCTCCTCTGTCTGTCCATTTTTCATAATTTTATGAGGTTTCACTTCGGATGAAATGCACCTCATTCTCATGCTTCTCGTGGAATAGAGGGATGCATACTAGCTAATGTGTGATGTTAATGTTACATTTAAATAAACTGCTGTAACAATGCAAGATTTTCATGACCTTGTTTTTCCCAATCCAAAAAAAATCAATTCTTTTTCTTCTCTTTTGACTGCCTCTTCTTATCTATTACACACGCCCCCCAAAACAACATAGTTTCTGTTCAGTGTCATAGGTGAAGTGCAAGTTATTGACAGGAAGGAAAGTTTAAGTCGAGCACGAGCATGGTGCTTATTGTGTGAGTGTGTATGTTGTGTGTGGGTCCAGATCTGTATGACAGATGGTCTGTCTCCATTTTAAGCTGCTTCCTAAAACAGTCATACACCAAGTCTCTGATGACACACCAAGAAAAAAAGCTGGGTGTGAAACCTCTACACTTAAAGCTCCAATTTGCAACTTAAGCAATAGACGCTGCTCTGCCCAGCCCTCCTGCTCCCTGTGCCATACACTACACAGCACTTTCACTAATTATTAAATTACAAAAAAATAATAATAATAATCAAGCAGAAATATTTTAAATTGTCAGATTTCTGAGAGGCTTAAACAGAACCTCTACACATCATAGTAAGAGAAAAAGTTACCCAACAAAATAAATAAATAATTACTCAGTGTATTTTTAAGTAAGAATGAAAAATAAGCTGTTTCCTGATCTAAGTCAGAGAATATTTCGTAGGGACATTCCTTGTACAGCTGCTTCACGTAGTAAAACTGACACTCTGATTTTGTAATGTAGAAAACAGCCTGAAACAATTGTACTAATTGTAGTTTCACGTGAATTTTATATTGTCAAGTAGCCAATAGAATTTTCCCATTGACATTAGTATTATTGCAGAGATTAGCGTGGTGATAATCAAAACTTTATGACGCTTAAATGTTTTATTCATCTGCAGAGATGAATGCTACATTTGTAATTATTGACAGCTTAAACACAGACACAATATGTTAAAAGCTATTGGTAGGGTATAAACAAACTACTACAGCTGCATGACTTCAGTGTCACCACCACTAAAGTTTCCGTTTGTAATTTGATTTATTGCACTTATCTCTTCTAGCAAAGATTTCTTCTCAGAGAGGCCTGATATAACAGGATGAGTCTTCAAAGTGGTTAAGTGAGTAGACGAGCATCCGTGTTGGGCATGGTGCAGTCTTATTTAGACACCAACAAAATCAATCAGTATTTACTGATTACTTTAATGTTGGAGAATAAAACACCAAAATCTCTCGATCTGGAACCAGACATGCACGATGTTAAGTGATTGCCGTGTTTTAGGACACGTTCCTGTTGCACTTCATTCCAGGTGAGTGCGTGTGTCGGCGTAACACAGCTGTACTTTGAGCGTGGGTGATCTTGATAGACCTGTGACGAGGCCACCGAGGCCTTTCATCCTAATGGATTCCATCTGACCAATCACAGTGCAGAGACATGGCCACAGATAAGCCCGCTGGAGCTGGGGAGGTTCTGGTAAACAGCCTGTGATAGGCCCCGTGTATCCCCTCTGCTCCTATCAGCAATCAGCTGGGGTTAATGGGGAAAGCCTGGGGCTGGCTGATTGGAGACAGGCTACACATCAATCAAGACAAACCTAGTGTCGGGCCATATGTCAGGCTATCAGACCATCAGATTTGTTTGATGACTCTCCAACTTGATGAAGAACTTAAAGTTGACTGTATCCTGATGATGACATAAGCCATAACTCAGGCTGACCTGTTTCAACCTAACTTGTCAGCAGTCCAGTGTTAGTATTTCATACTTTAGGATTTTAGACAGGCACTTTAGTCCCTGTCTAACTGTCTTAGAATGGGTCAAAGTGGGTCACAGTTTTACTAGTGGTCTCCCAGTAGAACTTTATGGCTTTATATGGTATTTGTCCTGTCTGACCAAATCACTGTAAAGTGGGCAGGTTGACACACATCTGTTGGGGTCCCCACCAGGTGGCCACATTTTCTTTCTGTCCTTTCTTTCTTTCTTTCTGTCTTTCTTTCTTTCTTACCTTCAGATCAAAGTGCTCCCATTCCCTCTCTCCAAAAAGGAGAATTAATTCTAATGGTGCTGGGAGCAGAGGAATAAAGCGTTAGGGTAATTACCCAGCAATCACTGCAGCATTCCGCAGCTGAGGGGGGCAGAGATAGGGTCTTGAGCCTAAAGAGCATGGACTTGGATCAACACACAGACACACTCTAACTCACGTACAGCCTAGCTTGCACAAGTCCAATCTGTCTTCATTGAGCTGGTCTGGGTCTGCAGAAGTCTCTCCCCGATGATTTTGTTCTGTGGTCAACCAGGAGAAATCACTATGAAAACAACAGTCGCTCCATCTTTCTCCCTGTTTCTTCTGTCTGATGCATGTCTGCATCTCTGTGTGTGTAGAATGTGTGTGTGTGTGTGTGTGTGTGTGTGTTTGGTGCCTAATTGATATGTATGAATGCAGTGAAGGGTCTCTGTATGAATGACTTTGTGGAGGAATGTATAGGGAGAGGGGAGGATGTCTGCTTGTCATGTGTGTAAATGCTATATGTAGCCCCTATCGCCTGAACCTGGCCTGACATTCATGATAATAATCACAGCCTGATTGTGTATGCGTGTGTGTGTGTGTGCGTGTGTATTCCCTAGAGATCAGTGCTATATGTTCAGAATAAACCATGTTACAGTGGCCGTACAGAATTAGAAAATTGGATGTGGTTTCCTGTTTGTGCATGTGTGTTCATATGCAAAAGTTTTTATGCACTAACACAAGAAGTGGGCCTCATTCAGCAAACTTCTTAAATATCTTTGTTTAACTAACTCTAAGTTGATAAACCAGAGCTTAAAATCATATTTTGACAAAATTTTCATTAAACAGCATTTGTTCTCCCGTTGGTTAATATTAGAAAGAAAGATTAAATGCAATTTATGGAAATAACCCAGGTTCCCATGCAGATTATCTTCCCTCCAAATGGTTTTGTACTTGCTTCTAATGCATACACAAATTTTTTGGTGAGACAGTTATATCAGAAAAATCAGTGTCAGTGTGTTTGATTTTGCACATTTCCATCACTAAAACCTCGTCTGTGTAGTTCTGTGTTTGGTTTAGTGAATCGTGTCACAGCTTTTATCCTGCTTTTACGTACCCCAGGTATTTAGAACAAACAAACACCGGACAGTTAAGATAAGCTGTAGTTTTATTTATGCAGAATGGGACCTTACTGTGGTTTTAGGCCACATGCAAAGTCAAAATACAATAAACATTTTCCTTCTAACCACCTTGCTGCTGATGGCAGCTGCACTCATCTGTTTAGCAGATCTTATCTGAAATTCCTTGGCTCTCTCCCGTAGTGTTGTCTTCATGCTGTTTTTCTTATTACAAAATTTCATTCATCATCATATTTTCTCACTTCTTTCATGTGGCATTCTGTAAACTAAAATATATGACCATTTTCTCAATTGTGCTGTTAAAATAAAACATTTTATGAGGCAGAAACCACCATTGTTTGGCTATACTTGTTTAGTTTTTAGTAGTATTGACTTTTTTGTAATCTTTGTTTGGCCAATTTGATACAACTGTTGTAGGTGTTCTGCATTACTGTATGTGATGTTTCTGAGGCTGTTCTGTTCCATAATGTTATTTTATGATAACCAAAGTAATTCGGCTGAGGTCATGTGATTGCACTTCTAATTTAGAAAAGATTGGCCTTGAGATGTATGCTGTCAGCCTCAGGAGTCAGAGCACACACAGGGCAAGTTGCCTGTCTATACACGAAAACTAAATCACATTTATGAATAGTGAAGAAAATGTTCTATCGGTCACTTGTGTATTCATCTGTTTTCTGGATGCTTTTTTACTTTATGGATAAAGTGTATGAAGGGTTTGTGTGTCTGTTTTTGTTTTGTGTATGTTTTTATGCTGGTGCGCCTGCATTCAAATCAGAGTATACGAGTATATGATTGATGCACACAGAGCACCTTAATATTTCTAAACAGGCACAATGAGGGTCAGAGCAATGGAGAGGAGGCTACTTCGAGAGTCACAGGCCTCAGTTGGAATCATAGTGAAAGCTAGTGAAATCTGTGTCTCCTTCATTTGACACACTTCAGACACATTTTTTCTTGTTTTCTTTTCTGCTTCTTGGCTGCAGGATGGGTGAGGACTTGCTTGTTTGGCTTGTCAACACTAGATCTTGACTCTGCATGCTGCTCTTTTTGTTTTAGAGGTAAAGGAGATTTGGTAGAGAACAACACAGCAGATGGAAAGAGACATGCAGGCACGCTAGCACACATGTAGGTACACAGTGGCACAGCACATGTGCCCTCTCCTGTAGGCATGTGGCCAGCAGATCAAAGCACAGAAAAGACTTTATTTCATTTCTCCATTAGACACCGTTATGTTGCAACTCTTTTGCAATCTTTGACATGCGCTGTATACTTTGTAGAAAACAAATCAAAACTGTTCCTAAACAGAAATAAAAGACATGTACTTTTTCCTAATTTAGAAAAGTTTGGATGATTTCAGAATTTGCACATCATGCTTTGTGGACCCTCCCTTCTGTCCCTCCCTGTGTCCGGCACCAGTTGTCTTATGAAGTCACTGTGCTACATCTCTCTGGTCGATAACAGATGAGTAATGACTCCTTGTGCAAAGCAGCGTGAAGGTTGTTTGAGGGGAAGAGGGGAGAGGTGTCATTTTTGTCTTCAAAGGTCTCTGTGTGTCATGTTGTCCCAGATGCAGATGACTCAGCTGTGTATAGAGAATTGGGGGGAGAAGTCTTCACAGTTTTAAAGAAATGTCAGTAGTTTCCTTTAAGTAGGTAACTGTGTGCCGTGTTAACTTTAAAATAAATTTATGTTTAACTGCTACACTTTTAAAGATTTTTTAAAGGTAGCGTGTGCAAAATATGCTTATTACGACCAGAAAGGACGTAATCTCTCCTACCACTCTGCTCTGTAAAGTGAAGATGTATTACATCTCATAGATAGAGTTCACTTTTTCAAAGAATAACAGACATAAAATAAACCTTTTAAAATAAACTCCATGAGCTGCTATGGTGAATAAATGGGGATGTAGTAGCAAACTGCCACATGGTGGCGCCAGCTGACATAGTATCAGCTCTACAGTTTTCCAGTTTTGCCCCTAGTTGTTCTGCTACAGGCAGAGATGGGGTGGTGGTGGTGGTGGTGTGTGTTGGAGGGAGGGGGGTACTTGGGTCAAATGAAGTGCAAGCACATACCCTCCCCACCCTGAAAAGGTCATTGTCTTGCCTGAGCTTCATGACCAGCCTGTGTTTCTTTTAGAAGAGCCACATCTGAGTGGTCAGGAACAGGAGGAAGTTCTTTATTAATGTGGGAATCAACAAGCCCAGATGGCAGGAGATGGGAGCTGTGTGCAGGTGCAAGTGTCTAAGTATACACTGACACAAGCACACATATACAAGAACACACACAAACATGATAAGATTCACATTTTGACAAGTGCGCGCTGTGGTTGGATCACAGCATGGGCTTGTGCAGTACTGATATTTCCAGGATGTACACTTGTCGTGTTTTTGTTTGACTGTGACCTAGATATCGCTGGGGGAGTACACATTGTGTTATTACATATTGTTCAGTTTGCGGTTATTGTTGCCCAGTGTATTTGCGTGTGCGTGTGCGTTTGCACATGTCATTCCCAGGATCTTTGAGTTTTACAACTGTCCCTGTCATATTTTCAGATGCGATGACAAGCACAGAGAAATGAGTTGCCTTTCAGAAAGGGCGACCAATTATTGTTTGGTATTTTTATTGGTCCAAAACAGTTTTAAAAATACAAATGATTGTATTTTTATGGTGGTCACGCTCCATACTGGTCTTCTTTGTATTCTGCAGAAATGATTCCTTGGAGGCCACAGAGTTCTAGCTCTTAGTTTGGATGCAAGACAGACTGGTCGACCAAGTTTGTGGTTCTGCTCCGGAACAAGCTGCTTTTAGATCACAATTTTTCGCCAGAGACGCAAGGCCTGATACTGTTTCACTGTTTAACTTCTTTCCCATTACATTCAAACTCAACTTGTTCTCATCATGTTACACTACAGACTGGAACCAAAGCAAAGGCACAGCTGGGCCCCCAATGAATTCCCAAGACCAATGATCAGAGAATAAAATTGTTTTGTTGAACACTATTAACTTTCTAATTTCACTATACTTAACTATGTATCAGCTGTTGAGTTTAGGATTGCGAGTTGCCCCTCTCTGTTTGAAATATTTTCGGCTCATTCATAACCTAACAAATGCCAAACATCACTGTGTTTTATTCCACTGATGATCTTACAGCAAGCTTTTTTTATTCATTACTTTCACCATCAATTTGGTAAATTATATGACTTAAAAATGAGTGTAACGATGAACATTCACTGAGTTTGTAACCCATCTTTATTCTCATTTGAAAGAATGCAGTATACAGGATATTAGATGCATTGCAGTGCAGCATTGATTTCCAAATTGGCAATTGTAATGCCGCTCTTTGCATCTTATTATTTTTTCAATGATGAATAGTACATCCAACTATAAATAGCCAACTGATATTTTTCAAAAGCTGAAATTTCTACTACTCAAAGCCCAGCAGTGTTTTAGTGTGTATTGTGTTTTGGAGCTACAACTGTTGATAGCATGGCAAAGCCAAGGTCAATGGAATGTAACTGTGCATCATCAACCCGGCCAATTTTAAGGAGAACCTGGTCCCCTTCTGTCAGCTTGTTGATAAAGTTATCAGAGTCAAAACAGTATGGCTGTAAACAGTCAGGAGCCATGTGTGTGGGAGATGACTTAAGACAGACGTCACAATTTCTCAAGAGGATGCACACTCACTGAGACAGGCAGTCCACACCACAGAGCCTGGCTCCCAGAGTCATTGTAACTGCTTATTGTAGGTGGTCTGCTTCAGCAGGAGGTGTGTGTGGTTGGAGAGTGGGATGACATATGCACAGCGATTTAATGATAAAAGCCTTTGTGTGTGTGTGTGTGTGTGTGTGTGAGAGATGCGGGAGTGTAGTTTGAGTTAGCTTCGTACTCAGAGATAAAATGAATGACTGCTGTTCTCATCATAACAACCAAGCTACTGGAGGGGAGGCCCCCCTTTTCTCCCAAAAAGGCATACAGCTTCCCTGCGCCTCGCCTGTCTACAAAGGGCATTTATCTTCTGAGAGTACAGCGTGTTTGGAGATTTGTGACAGAATTCCTAGCCCTCTTTCCCATATCCAACAATCATGTGACTCATTCTCATCTGCCTCTAAAGTTTAAGCTGTGTTAAATGTTTTTCTGCACAATTTCACAGAAGCCTGATTTACAAGGCTGAATATTTTATCTAGGGTTTGTTATTTTGTGCAATCAGGCCAAAGCAAACTTAAGCCCAGTAAAAAATGTAATCATTTTTCTAAGACCAATGGTGACATGCTTAATTTGGCATTAAGTGAAAATCGCAGGAGAGTAAGGGTGCGCACGAGTGAATATGTATATATATTGATGTGCTTTTAAGACTGCTACATCTGGAGGCGAACGGCAGAGATATTTGGTTTGTTTGTACTTCCTCCTGTGTTTACTGCATTTAGAGATAAGCATGTTACAACGTCAGTATTATATAATCTGTCGGGGCTTCTCTAGTGCTTCATAATGTTGAGATGATGCGTGTAGCTTTAGCGCTTAAGTGCCTACATCCCTCGGAAAATAAGCGAGAAGTACCTATCTTTTTAATCCACTCACTTCACATAAGAGAAACACGAGAGAGTAAATAAGGAGAGCTCTATAAACTTTGGCTTTCGCCATCCCTTTCCCTCTTACAGTGTCTGCTCTAAGATCCTTTCTAACACACCCATAGCAATCTTGAATTGCAGGGAATGTTATCTGACTTTGGTAGTGTGAGGCTTTCCCATCATTCCCTGAAGGGTTTAATGTCCCTATCGCTTGTGGATGGACCTACCAAAGCCTTCAGCTTGGTTGTGTAATGACTGTCATTAAACCTATCAAGATCTGCCGAAGGGTCCTCGCTGCTTTTTCCCACCCCCTCCTGCCACTTCCCTCCCATTGCCAAAACCAAGATGGCTCATTTAAGTCCTTGCTCTTGCCCTCTGGGGATCAGAGAACACCAAAGTCTACAGTCTAATTGGATTCATTTGTAAAATAGCTGTGGAGATTTGGACATTATCTATGTATGTACCCATGACTGGAATGCAGCTTATTCTCCCCATCAGACATTTTTTTACCCTGTCACATTTTCAGTTAAAATGTGGTCTCTCCATGGCCTGAAGTGCTTTTCTTGTTTTTATTAGATTCTCATGTTCATTAAATAATGAATTCTTTTCACTGCATGTGCCCCTCTTTTGTACAACACAATCCACGATCTGAGAAAGGGCCACTTGGGTCAAATGTGGTATTAATGCTTCGCAGCACTGAGTGAATGGTGCTTTGTCTGTCTGTAGAAAAACGACGAAAGAAGCCTGAAATAATGCTCTGTGGTAGTGTACAGATCAACTTTTCAAACCGAACTACCTTTTTGTCAAGATGAGATTCATTCGGCATTTGGAGGAATTTTGAATGTTCCTATAGACGTTATGAGAAGCCGCAAGCATGTCACCATGTTCTGTCGCCAGATGTGGCGTGTCTTTGTTGCTAATTTGTAGACCTCAAGAGTTTCACTGCATCCTACTTTGTCCTTCCCAGCTGCATCTGCTAGTGTTTTGTCTGATACAGCCCGAGGCGTTTTGTGTTTGTGTGTTCACCTGTGTGTGTCTGTGTATGTGTGTGTTTTCTGTTTTGCAGATGATCATCAGATAAAGGCTGTTGAACACCACAACTGGCTTTTACAGCACCACTTTAGTGACATGAGGTTAGCCACAAGAAGGCAGATACAAGGACACAGTCATGGGCTTATTAAACTCTCAGTATGACACGACTAAGGGTGATACTGTTAATCACCATTTCGATAGATTGTCCAGTTCACAGACTGTTAGAGGGGCATGCGTTCGATTTTAGAATTTCATAATAGTGAAACATACAGTTTAAAATTAATACACTATCTAGACTTGTATTTACGACAGAGAAAATGTCTGAATCTGGAGTAATCCACATATTGTGTGTGAAAATTTAAATCAAGCAAACAAAGAATAAAAAAGCGAATTTCACAGATGACAGGGACCAGGATAGTAAATGGCCCAAACCTTGTGCTTCTTTCTCAGACACTTTGTGTTTACACCTCCCCAATAGTTTTTCTAATTGGAAGTAGAGTTTGCTTCCACTAACCTCATGGATCCAACCATAATCGACTTGACCAGAGCCACACAGTGGAGGCTTTCATTGCTGCTCATCTTTGAAATGCTAGGCCAGAGTGGAATACATTACAGCAGGAAACTGAAGAATGCAGCCAGAGGCTTAGCCCATTATTCAGCGTCTAGATTCATCTTCTCAATGAATCGGTGGTCAGTGGGATAATTCCTTTTTGCGGTTCTCTAGTCATGATAATCCACTCGGTTACATTTTATGAATGTTACTTAACCTTTCAGGTGCAGCTTAAACGTTTCTATTCATGAGTCCGTCTTTCAAAGCTCTGTTTTGTGCATGTTTTGTAGCAGTGTACTCAGCTTTCTCTTTCTCTGCCCTTCTTTCTCCAGATTGAGAACCTGTTGGAGCAGTTAAAGGATAAGGACAAACAGCTGGCCGGGTTGAGGGAAAGGCTTCAGGGCCTTCAAACTGATTCCAGTAATACAGACACAGCCCTGGCCACACTGGAGGAGGCTTTGTCAGAAAAGGTACAAAACAAGTCAGAGGGGAGGGGAGGGGAGGGGAGGGTTGCCAAATAACAGAGAGAAGGTAAAGACGTCGGAAAAAGGAAATGGAGTTGAGGGTATTTGTTTGACATGTTCTGTTGTCGGATGGATAGTATGAGGTTGCTTTTGAAGAAGAAGCTAAAGCTTGTTTGTCATATGTAGACAATAAAAACTCACAAAGTGAAACCATTAGATCACTGCTAAGTCTTCAGCAGTCTGGAAATATTCACCCTTTGAAGCACAGTGCCTTATTGTACATGGTTTAATTAAGTTGCATGGCTTGCTATGACTCACTGCCATAATTTACGGGTGCAGCATCCAAATTTATAGATATTGGACCACACTTGATATAGTCCCATTTGAAAATAGTAAGGGCAAAAAAAGGGCACTGGGAAAAAAGAGGAAACTTTCAGGTGAACGTAGACAGAGGATTAGTCCCTGTCTGTAACTGTCCTGAACACAGGGAGGGGATGATCTATAGAATAGAAGAGGATATAAGTTTTAAATGGAGGAGGGATGGAAAGATGGAAAGTGAAATGCCATAAGAGGCACAGCCCTAATGGATGAAGTTACCTCAGAATCACGGGAGGAAGAGGTCAAGGAATGTGACTGCGGAGTAAAAAAGCGACTGAACTTCTGCAAAGACATGAATGTAGAGAAGACTTTGAGCTGGCAAAAAAATACAGATACAGCACAGACGGGAAATTAAATTCAACAACGTAACCAACATGTGACCATGGATGGAATATATACAGTATAGACACAATGAAATGTAAAATCTTAATGGATCTCTTTCAGGTCCAGTGATCATTTAATGCTTCACTGTGATTCTTTAGGAGAAATATAAACCACAATGTGCTGTTGCTGTTGCCTACCCAGAAATAGTTGCTACTAAAAGTTTTTGAGTGACACTTACCCTTCTAACCTATTAGATAATTTCAAGATTTTCTGCTTGATTAGTGAGTTTTACAGTATTGCCATTTGTTGTAATTTTACGATGACCACTTCCTAAAGAGCTTTGCAGGTCATGGCAAAGCAGATGGAATTGTAGAAGAACATTTTAGCTTTACAGTCAACTTCAGCTGACTCTATTTTGCGTGTTTTCCATTCAAAGTGATGGATTAACGGCCTCCTAAAACTCACCAAATAGGAACAATAAAACAAGCACAGCCAGGACAGTGCGTGGCTGGGCTTGTGTGCAGTACGTGTCCATATGCTGAAAAACTGCCCTGCGATTCAAGGTGAACTGAGCAGACGTTCAGCTCACTCGATGGGTGAGTAGATGAGCTGGATGTTGGTCATAAACATTCTGTGTTTGTTGGTTTCTGGCAACGTGAGCGAGCAGATGGTCTCCATAAAGCCTCACCTCGACACTACGGAGCTAGCATGCCACCGCTATGCAACTCCAAGATAAATGGCATTTCTGGCCACTGCGGGGTTGTGTTTTCAGTAAACGCACTGCATTTCATCACTCAGGTCCTTTACCTAATAAAACCCTTGAGATTCTGCAGTTTTCCCATGAACACAGGTTACGTTCGAGAAGCTAGAATGCTAACAGAAATTCATACTTTGAATAATGGTGATTGTTTCTTCTACACAAGCATAAGCAATGTGTTGATGGATTGCATTCAAGTGCCAGCGTTTTTAATTGGGGACAGGCCAGATCGCACGGCAGATTTGATATTATGTACATACCCATAGAGATGTCAAATATGGCAGCATGTGTGCGTGCTTGTTCCCTAAAACTGACTGGCCCGATTTCAGAGTGACTCCATCTTGCTGACTTGTGTTGCATATTTAAAGTTTTTGCGAGCACACATTTGTTAGTAAAACACACTAAAAATGACTGCTTTGTTACTGGAGGCTAAAAAATGGTTCCCAGTTACATGTTTGTTTGTACTGCAGGCTAAAAGATGGATGCTGGTTTACATTTTGTTGGCACTGGCTGCTGGTAAAGACTTTATAGAGTTCCCAGTTGGGCCAGATGTGGATGTTCAGCTGCAGTGCTTGTTTTTCAGTGGCTGCCACATTTTATGTGTTCCAATATGCATACCCTGTGTACATGTTTATTATGTATATATTTAATTTGTTATGTATGCCTACTTGCAACATTAGATCACCCTATTTATGGGCCAAATGTATAACCCGCGTTTGGGACGGTGAAAAGAAAAATAATCTAGAAGGGCTTAAGTGGAGTCAGACACAGGCAAACTGTAGTTCCTAATGTATGTGCATGTGTTCCTATCTACTTCTGCTGTTACTTCGCTTGATTGTGTTGAATTTTATTTAGTTCATTTCCACTGAATTTATATCCATTCAATTAAGATTTGTTTTCTTTGTCTTCACAGACAACAGTCTGTTAACAGACTTGACTTTGCTGATGTGTGTTTCATTGTTTTGTAACGCATGATCTAACACACTGCATAGATGTTTTCACTTAAAATGATCTTTTATCACCTAAATTTGTTTTTGTTGCCGACAGACTTTGAAATGAATAGCATAATGGCACAATAAACTGCAAATCCCTTTTCTGTGTTGGCCCATCTGTTTACCGAGAAACCACTTCTGATGCAGCCTACATATAATTCAGCTGTGATGAGGAGAACACTGGCGAGCTTTTCAGACTTTGTGGTCAACACAGGGTGTGTGTAATGTGTTTACAAGAGTGAGTGTGTGTGTTGCTAATCACACACCCTGTCACAAACCTGCTCTTGGAGCCAGTCGCTAGCCACACTGCTGTGGTTCTAATTAACAGGCCAGGGCATTGTGCCCATGCCAAGCGCTGCTCTTTGGAGTGGATGTGTGCGTGTTTGTGATGCTATGTGTGTGTTTTCTGTTGTGTTTACGTGTGCTCTACACAAGGCCCATCCTGGTCTCTTTCCCTAAAGCCCAGACATCCTCGAGATATTTCAGAATGTGGGGGAAACACATAGACCTACTAGCCACGTGGTCTCTCTCCCTCTTTTCTCTCTCTCTTTCACCCTCTCTACCGGAGCCCACTATGCAGTATGTTACTGTGCCAGGTCTAGTTAGTGGGTGTATTTGTCCAATTACCCAGGGGTTTAAAGCTGTCAATCATGCAACGATGCCACATCGTAAAGCCTCATTGCTGAGCTGTGCTCTGTGCCTAAATAAACACCTGAATAAACACCTTGATAATCACTTCAGTCCACACCTAAACACACACACACATACACCTTAACACACACACCTACTACACACACTCTGCCACCCATGGGGTGAGCCTTGCCCGAGGCCAGTGTTACATGCTCTGGTCCTCTTGTGGTCCAGTGCGATTAGAGAATAGAGAGCAATATTCTATTCAAACATTCCAACCTGGTTTATCACTAGGCTGTGTGGAGTGGTGAGGAAGTGATCTACAGTACTGTCCAGTTTATTCTCAATAAATCTGTCTATGTCTCTCAACCCACTTCCAACATCCTTCTGTCTCTGTTCTGTGTGGCTGTGATTTACTTAATCATAATCATTTATGGTAGTGTTATTCATTATGTGTAGTTATGAGTTTATCTTTGGATGTGCTTTGCAAACTTGATTTGGCGAACCTATACTGAGCAAGAGAGAATATTTTTAGTAGTTATAAACCTTGAGGCCAAAAAATCAATGGTTAAGTATTTCATAAATGTGATTAAACTTTTATAAAGGTGATGGATATTAGGGTTTAATACTGTATTTACTTCTTACCAAACTCTTTTAATATCATACTGTTTCAGGAGCGAGTGATTGAGAACCTCCGGGAGCAGAAGGATCGAGAGGGCAGGGTTTGGATGGAGGAGATGGAGCAGATGAGGAAGGAGAACCAGGAATTAAAGGACAAACTGGCTGCACTGCAGCCCCCAAAACTGTCCCAGAGCCAGCCCACTAACCCCAGCCCAACCCAGAACCAGAGGCCTGATGGAGAGGTCAGTATGGAAAGTTTTGACGCAGTGGCAGTATAGTAGTGTATATGTGTAGATACTGAAAGATGTGTGTGTGTGTGCAGTGTTATTTTGTTCACGTTTTGAATTGTTTTTGTAGTTATTTCCTGAATACGACAATATTCACAATACAATTTAACCTATCGTTGGATCAGTGTGCATGCTGATACTGTCCACTGTCCACACTGAGATAGTCTATTTTAACACCTGTTACTGGTGAGTACATCTAAGAACAGCAAGATTAAAAAAAATTAGATAACTGACTTTTACAACCTGAGCTACTTGTAACCTGTGTTTACATAGTTAATATCTACAGTAGTAGCAGTTCCACTCTTTTACCTCCCTGTGAGCATCCACAATATTGTTAGCAAAGGGCCTGCCTTCACTTTGTCCCACAGGATAAAAGGATGGATTAAGAGAGAGTGATTTATGAACGTAAAAGATCCCTCTATCCCTACTCGGGTGCCAAGTCAGAGGCCCTTCTGTCTTTTTTCTCGTGCTTTTCCCTCTCCCAGGCTTACAAGCCAGGACAGACTCTCATCCTGCCAGAATTTATGAGAATGTTTTCTTTTATACTCATAAAAAGCATACACACATCTCATTCCTGTGAAATGATATCTTGTTGAATGTTGACGCTGCACCACATAAAAGGGACAGCAGCTCAATAACTCTTTGTAGAGAGTAGATTTACACTTTGACAGAAGAGTTGCCATAATTGGACTTTATTGTGTACTTTGCAGCAATCAGACCTGTTATGTAAACTTACAGATTCCTCCGAATGACAGATGATGTTTGTATGTTTATATTTTTGAGTTTGTGTGCGTGGGTTTCTTTTTCTCTCTGTGCCCGTGCATGCATGCAAATGCCACAATTATTGTTGACATGTATGTGAAAGAGTGTTGCACCTGCATGTGTTAAAGTGTGTTTGTATGTTAAAAACCTAATGTAGTGCAGTGGACCGTGGCAGGTTATGAGGATGTAATATAGTGCTCAGTCCTGAGATTATATTGGTCAAACTGACTTATGAACACACACACACACACATACACAGACATGCATTCATCTCAGGGCCATCAGCTAGCAAATGTTACAATTCAATACTGATTGTGTCCTCATCTGACATTAATACCTCCAAAAATGGAGAAGAAAAGCTTTTGCCTCACGGTGCTGATACATAGCCAGTTACCTCTCATGCACATACAGAGTTTGTGTTTGCCATTAGGTCCCATACATAGAGTGGCCCACTCACTATGTGCAGATGTTTGTATTACTGACTCAGACAAGCTGTTAGCGGCGCTTTTTATCTTGACCTCAGAGCACTGTTGACTTTACTGCATCCTCATCCTCTTCCCATAAAACAGTATTTGTTGATTCCAAGGTTAATAAAGGACTTCTGGAACCAAAAAGTAGCTCTTCAATGAGAAAAACAGTAAAGAAAGAACCTCAGTGAACGCAGTGCCCTTTCCAGAGAGCGTTGGCTTAGATCAGCAAGAAGGCGCCACGCCTCTTACCTTTGAGTCACCTCAGAGACAGCTTGGTCTTTTTAACGTACATATTTGGTCTTTATATATAGTAACATAGTGTATGTACTGTAAAGGCATATTACTGGTAGGATTCAAAGCTGTTTTTTAAAATAATGTCCAGCCACAGTTTTGCTGGCTATTTTCTGAGTGAAATAACCCAGTGCAGAGCCTGGTGGCCACATATATTTAACTTATTTGTAATATTTACACTTCAGAGAAATTTCCAGGAATGATAATAATAATTTTTATAACCATACATGTAATTGTATCTTTACAGGCCTTCCCCCTCCTATCATAATATTACAAATTCCTGTTGGGCTGCTCTCGGCCTCAGCTTTCTGCCTCTCTGATTTCCACTGAAAGAGCATAACAAACTGTGATCCACTTAGGTCTAAGGCTGTTTTTTTGATAGCACATATAGGACCTGATGTGTGTGGAGGAGTTCTTGGGACTAGGTGTGGAGGTGATGTTGGTGAGGACGAGGTAAACAATGGTTCTGCTTGTTATGCCAGACGGCCAAGTGTTCCCCTTTCACTGGATTGAATCCACATACAATAAAAAGTATGCTGGCACGTATTATAGGCTGTTAGTATAAGTGTTAGTATAACTTATATGCATAGACATACACATCCATTATGTAACAATAAATATCATCAGCAATTTCAACAGTGAACGAATGTATACTTTACGTTTAAAGATGTTTTCCTAAGCTCACTCATTACGCATGTATGTATAAAAAGTGCAACAAGTAAGAGCTTTCAATCACTTAATTGTGCACCATGTGCTGCACCCATGTCTGTATCTTCCCTGTGCAGGGGCCAACATGCACATTTTGTTTATCTCTTGGGTTTGTGATAATTGGAAAGAGGCATCTGTTCTGATTGGCCGGTGGTAATACTTTACAGACACTCCTTGGGAATTTTTCTAATAACAGTCTCAAGTAGCTACGTGAACAGTCCCAGACTTATGTAGACCCAATTGTTCAATGTGTCTGTGTGTGCGTGTGTGTGTGTGTGTGTGTGTGTGTGTGTGTGTGTGTGCGTGCACTCACTTGATGATGTTTAAACGAGTGGCCTCAGCTGTCTCAACAAGTTAAACAATCTTCACAAACACAGTAGAAAGAAAGAGGTAAAGACCAAGAGAGAAAGAGAGAAGTAGAAAGAAAGATAATTCTAGGTTACAAACTTCCTCTGGGATATTTTTCTCAGAGAAGAAAGAATTCATCAGTGTAACTGTTTTTTTTCTAGCATTTCACTTAGGAAAAAAACCTGAGATGTTTGGTGGTCTCATAAAATCGCAGCCAAACAGAGGGAGATGGTAATTTTATAATGATAATGACTGAACTCAAACTCTACATGAAAGATGCCCTGGGGAGGCCACTGATAGAAACTAACCACAGAAAAGCAGGCAGCAGAGGAACTGGGGGGTGCAGAAGGAATGGGAGCGGATGAGGGCACAGATTGGCGCGGCTTCTGCTGGATTCTGACCCCAACCACACGTACAGGATTGATCTAACCTTCTTTATATTTTAAAGCTTCCAGTGTGAGGCGGTCTCACATTTGACCCTGTGTGACTGTCAATGTCCAGCCACTGAGGTTGTTATATTTTACTCTACTGTACTTGGTTGTTATGCAACATTCTTATTCTCCATCTTTTATGTTTTTGTGTCAATTGGTAGGTACCAGCCAAAGTCGACGGGCTATCAGCAGCAATCCCCTCTGTAAGTTCTGTAGCCTTTTGTTGGTAATTTTGATAATAATTTTGTTCGTTTGTGTTTGCACGCGCATGTGGGCATCGTCAACTCGGTTTCCAGACTTGGCTTAACTTTAATCAGACTGAACTGTTCTTTGTCACGCTTATCTCGGCTCCATCGACCCTATCTGTCCTTTGTCATTTGTAGCTTCACTAGCTCAGTCTGAGCTGCACTGGGAGCTTGAACTGTGATTCACCAGCCTCAGTGATAGTTTGTTAGCTTCAGCTGCCCTTAATTATCCTCAGCTGTGGTTGGTTAACTGTAGATGTACTTTGTCAGGCTCAGCTTTACTTTGTCAAGTGAGCTGCTCTTTGGTCAGAGTCAGTTCAACTTTGATCTTAATTCTTACATGATAGCACGCTAATACCTAAAGTAAACAGTTAAACATATATACACATTTGCACACTTTTAAAGGGGCTGAGGTCTATAACTTTGAAATGTGCACTGTTTGAAGGTACAGTGTGATTATCATGGTGCATATTGTATTACTAAAATGTTAATCAAAGTCTTATGTTGGACTAATAATTCTAAGCTCACAGTATCTGTAGCTAATAAAGTGTGCTATTGAATTTGATGACAGAGAACAGCTAAACCTAATGGATGTTGAGTTAGATATGGTAAACTGTAGTTCAGACTGAAAGCTGAGATGTTCTAAAATGGCCCCTCCACAGTATATGTTGTATGATTCTGATACTAATAATTGTGCAGTACATCGTGGATATCTTTGTCCTTAATATATTCACAATCCCTCTGTCCTCCCTATTCGAAGACCCAAAACATGGAGGAAACAGTCTGGAAGTGTCCAGACATCACAGATCGGCTGAGGCTTCTCGAACAGGAAGTGGCCCGCTACAGAGAGGAATCCGGAAAGTCGCAAGCCGAGGTGGAAAGGCTGATGACAGCTCTGAGGGATGCTGAGATGGACAAATCATGCAAGGAGAAGAAGCCTGCTAATCTGGAGAGGTAAGGAGGAAAATCTTCTGTGACATACATATCAATCACGAGACACCATCTGGTGTCCTCAGAATGCCGTGTCCTTCCAATTGACCGGATCTTTGTAAGATCTCAATTTATTCCTAAGTGCTCTATTTATGAAGGAGTAATCCACAAGACATAAACTGTCTAGATTGTGTCCACCCTGCACTTGAAAACACTTCCACACTGTCATGCTTTTTGCCTGATGTAATTGCACTCTAGAAATGCATTATATGACCTATGTAAATGTGTTATTTTTAACCATTTTACTTAATGTCTTGTTATTTGTTTTGTTTATCAGTGTGTGCAGACCTGGGTAAGTAGTTTTTGGTGTATTTTTTAAACATGCTATCATAATACTGTCTGTCTACACTCATTACTCTTGACATCATGCCGTGACTGTGGGACTGATTTTAAATATTGGCTCAAAGCTGTTTTCCACGAAGTTTAGATTTGACTATCCCATTGGGGCAGTAAATGTACAACGCATTTGTGTCAAACAGTTCCAATCCCGATCCATGTCACAGCTAAAACACAATGAGAGGCTTTATTTTTTCGGATTTACATGACTGCACACATACTGTACAGCTTCAGCATCGCACTGACTTCTGCAAAGCTTCTTAACTACCATTTGTTGCTATGTTGAGTGCTATCATGTGTGTTTTCCCTCACATCTACTGTTAATGGTGTGTGTTTTCATATACATGGCTGTAAACTCAACAGATGAGCGGCCTTTCTGTCTTTGCATTGCTGTGAATGTAATAAATCTGTGCGCGTGTGTGTGTTTGTGTTATTGAGTTTGCCAGGCAGGCAGCCAGTGAAATGCCAGTGGGAGGTGCTGTATCCAGCCCAGACACTGGCTGTTTATACTGCTCTGTTTATTACTGGCACAGTGTTACTCAATTATCATCTGATTTATGGATTGGCATGGTGTGTATATGTACCCAAGTGAATGGTTAGTGCCAACGCAGAGGTACTACATAGGATTAGTTGTATGCATATTTTCTTCATATACGTGTGTGCCTGTGTAAAAGAGAAGCTAGGAAAATGCTTTATGCGTGTACAGAGAAAGTGCCTGAACTTGAAGCAGTCAGTTGTGTGCTTATATATTTCAACATATGCTGGATGGTTTTGTCAGCTCAATGTAAAAAGGCATGAGTGAGACAAATGTATGTGGGAAGAACAATGTTAACATACTGTATGATGGCCCCCATCACTTTTAAAGCTAGCAGTGGATTTGGGTGGTTTATAATGAAGGTGGATGGACTGCACCTACTGGTTCCAATACAGTTTCCTGTCTCATTAATTACCTGTTTTACAGAACCTCCACTCTGGCCTGGAAAGTCTGTGCCGACTCAAACTCTGTGGGAACACATGAGTTTCGAGTGCAATAGGGGGAATAGGGACACAGTAGCGCCTGCAGAGTTTGTTTGCACAATTTCTGTTTCCAGTGTGCATGTGTCATGCCTCCACATATACATGATATACGTGTGACCTGCTTCCAAGCAGCTTTCACCAGCCTGTGTGCAAATATCTGTGCAGCAATCTGTGTTTATAGTTGCTTTTTCAGTTTTTTTAGTGTCAAACAGTCACGTCTCTCAGTTCGCCCCCTCTCCCCTGGTTAGTACACACAGGTCAGAGGTCACACGCAGTTCAGCTTCAAATTATCAGAAGAGCATCTGCAGGAGTAAACATAAATATAATTTATAAATATGTACATTTTAAAAATGGAACATCAACTTAGTGAACTTATGATCTAATTTTACAGACTAAACTAGACTTTGTCTGTCTGTGCACTTGGTTGGTAAAAGGCAGCATAGGTGGATAAATGTGTGGGCTCATTGGACTACTGTGTACGACAAGATTCATCGGGACAGATAAGGGCAGACGAGATAAATATCTTTTAAATCCGAGTGTTTCTTTGGAACGTGATCAGATGTCCCATTGACCACTATCTGTGGGGAGAGGATGAGGAGTTAGACACTTTCTTATGCAGTTGGTTGGAGAGTTTGTCTTTGGAGAGTCAAAGATGAATGTAGGCAGCAGGTCATTGTAATAAATACCTTTCAGCTCAGGGGAGATTAAACGGTTTTATAGATTAGATCTTCCTTAAGACATCAGCGATAACACTAGATACTGTAGTTTAGAGTTGGTGTTATTTATCATTACTTGGTAATTCCCAACTAATCTGCCTATCAGTGATCAGTCCTGCTCGGTGGAACGCATCTGTTTCTTCTATTAACATTTTTTGGAGATTTGTGTAGAATTACATAAAAAATGAAACAGTGACAGAACTTGACATACTAGAGTTCAGTTACTTTAAGTCATGTTTCTACAATTTATGTAAAAGATAAAATAGAATCAGAAAACCAAATAAGCCATTGCAGTCTCAGCAACTTAAGATCCAGATTTTGAAAAGAGTTGTTCCAACATGGGAATTAGAAAACGCTGTTATATGACAGATACTGTATTTTGAGTGAATATAGTTTTTTTTTATTTTTAATACCTTTAATACTGTTACAGTTCCACACTATACTTTTACTGTTTCTGTTGTGATGTGGGAGCTGAACTCTGAGAACTAAATCAGCCTCCCAGTCTCACCATATCATAGCAATTGACGTGATAAGCACTGTGGTATGTAAGGGAGGGTTTCAGGAAGGGAGGGAGGTGTGTATATGCAGTATATACAGCTTATAAATAAGTCTGGGACCTTATCGAAAATCTGTAATATTTTCATGTCAACCTGGAAATAATCAGAAAGTTTGCACTTTTCAAACACCAAAAGTTTGGGTGTAAAATGAAGAAGAAAGCACTGTTTCTAGGTCAGGTGGCACTCAGGATGGATGTGACCCATTCACCATGTGGTTGTGAATTTATAGTTTTTATTCACCTGCTAGTTTCCAGTAAGATAATCCTTAATAAGTCAAAGTCAAATTTCTATTCTCGGAAAAGTTTGGCTCTCTCAAATTGTGACTAACAATTGGACTTGACCCTGGTTTGTAGCTGGGAGCGATCAGTGGTTCTTGGACTGACAAATAGTCATTTATTCGTTCACTCACCCTCACAAACAACCATTTGCACAGATAAACATATAAACCTGGGCCTTCATTCTGTGAGCCACAGATGTTGAGAGGAGCAGTGTTTTGAAAACGTGCACGCTTTGGATCTATATACACTCAAAAACGCCAATAACTTCCAAAGTCTGTGTATATAATATATTCCAAATACAAATGCCAATACAGTTTAATCAGCCACTTCAAAAGAACGTCTTTCCGTTTTCCTGTAGAAATATAGACAAGCTGCACCTGCATCGCAGGAGGAGGCATTTTGTGGCACGCATAGACACACAAGTTGATAAACCTTTACCTGTATGTTAAATATTTATAATACGATATGATAATCTTTATATTACAGTACAAAAAAATCTTTCATCCTATTTTACACACAGAACCAATAAGGCAGCAGAGAAACAGAACTTGCATTGCAAACATTCGGTGTCTGAGGATCATAAAGAACTTGTTCTCTGTGGAACTCTCAGAACTGCATCTAGACACGTCAGACCCCCAGTGTGGACCCGAACGCCTCAAGCTGCTCTGTTATGGATTCCCCATTTATTCCCCTTCTTCTCGCTCCTTTTCCTGTACCCCTCCTCATTTTGCACTTCAGAGAAACTGTATTTATTTCAGATCGTATCTGCCTCTCATTTCTCACACTGTGAACCCTGAGTGTTTCCCTGTCTGCTTGAAATCAGAGGATTTAGTTTCACTCTGCTCTTCATTAGGAGAGAATTGAAAGTAAGAAATAAGAGTTAAGACGAGGGAGATAAAAATCAGGATTTTGATTCTTAAAAAAATATTCATTTAAACTTTTATTTACCTAGGAAAACTTAACTCTTCATACATACTTTTTTAACAGCACCCAACTTAATATTCATAGTTTCCCACATTCATATTTGGGGTGTGGCTCATGTGAGACTGTAGCTTCCTGCTGTTGACCTTACACCAGCTCCATCACTGCTTGTGCCTTGCTCAAGGACATGTGACTGATAGACCTTAAGGGAGTTTAGAGCATAATTCATTCATTTGATTATGGAGAAAGATGGATGCATGAGTAATAGCTGCACTCTTGCACATTGTCCCCTCTCTCTCTTTCTCTTCATCTCTTTAAGAAATGTCGCTGCAATAAAATACAGTTTTCTTCTAGCAATTTACTCATTTCTGCAATCAAGAAATCATAGCGCTCATATTTTCCATTTGCATGACGCCCAGCCCGTCTGGTCACACTCGACATGCCCTCATTGGCCTTGACATTAGTCACATTACTTACTTCATTTTGTACCGATGCGTTGATGGGGGCATATCAACTATCAAAAGGGACCAGCGTGTCTGCCGGTTTATACACCTGTGCCAGTATGGCCTGTGTGTGATAACTGATATGCCCTCATGGCAAGTTTGTTCTCCATGGACATGCATCTGAGCTTATAAAAACACACACGCGCAGACATCAAAGATCAGAGTATAAACAGAATTCTCTCCTCCTCCTCTCTGCTGTGTAAATATATGTGCACATGTACATATACGCATGCTGTACTGGTAAAAGTTACAGAACTGAGTGATCATTTATTGCAGCAGTTATCAAAACCTGTGCTAATAAAAATAACTATAATATTTATAAAGAAATCCTCTCAAATCAACATCAGAGAAATACATGTAGCCAGACACATATTAAACAAAGTGTGATGTGTCTGAGGGGAATAATATCAGTTAATAATAATAATAGAAATGTACATTACTCCCTTGGTGCTCTGTTATTTTTACAACAATATTGAAAAATTCCTTGAAACTTACTCTTCTGTTGTTGTGTGTTAAAATAATTCCCCATGTTATTAGGTATATTTCACAAATAATTACACACCAACATCACTCACAAAAGCTGACACACACGCACACACACATCATTCTGAAGGTTGTGACAGCAAATATTTGCCCATATGTGGGGGCAACTTGTAGGTTTTGCCCAGAATAAACAAACCAGTGTGGATATGGAATAATAATGTGGCACGTTTTAGCAGCTGCTTGGTCACAGCCTGTTTACAACATTGGAGGGTTCTCTTAAGCTCTAATTTGTCACTGTCAGTTTTCTCACACTTTCTGTGCGTTTTGCAATAAAAAAACAAGTGTGAAGGTTAAACTGTGAGTGTTAGTGACAAAATATAGATTGTGTGAAAGTGCTGCAGTGTATGTGTCCTACAGGTCTGTGGTTTATGTGTGTGTGCATGCGTGTGTGTGTGTGTGTGTGTGTTTACATGTGTGCTCTGTATATTTCTGTATATATTTATATGTGTTTGTGTATGTGCCATAGTTTTGTAAATGACAAGGAGCAGGTCTTGGTGTGGAGATAAATACACACCCTGTGTGTCACTCGGGCTGGTTTATACACAGATTTACTCTTTAATCAGCACCTCAGCAACGCTCAATGCCGGCAGCAGATTTTTATCCTGTGTACAGTATGTGTCTCTGGCAGTGTCTGCAAACTTGCACAAATTTATTTCTAAAACACATGTGCTGTTGTGTGTGTGTGTGTGTGTTGGTGTCATCTTGTTGCACATCTATTTTTTTGAGAATAGGTATACCGCGTGTGTGTGTGTGTGTGTGTGTGTGTGTGTCTGCATGCTTGTGCTTGCATATCTTGTCTGCATGTGTTTGTGTGTTTTGTTGTTGAAAGATTTACACAGCAGTGTCTCATATCCATCAGTCAAGTCTTGTCTTGTCCCAGTCTGCCATCTTACCAAGACTAGACACATGCACAACCCCAGTCCTTCCATGCTTTACTCTTTCTGTAGCTCCATCTTTTAGCCGCAGACCATAAAAATAAAGCAAAAATGACAAAGAAACAAAAAATATACCTTGTACATATCTATTTATACTACCTTTAACACTAAAGTCACCTCCAAAACACACAATTCAGAAAAAAGTAATTTAAAGTAAAATCATTTTATAGGGTATTTAGGATATTCCATGGTGTTACATACATGTTCACATGCACGGCATACACCATAATCATGCTACATATATTTATTTATTCTCTGTTTATCTGTTCTCATCTATTTTCTCTGTTTGAAGGCAAATCAAGTCTCCTAACATCCAGAAGCAGACAGTGCCGGGTGAGATGAGGAAAGATGCCCAGACCGACGGACACCCGCACTCTTTATCGCAGGTTTGAATGTGTGTGTGTGTGTGCGTGTGTGTAAGTGTCTGTGTGTGTGTGTGTGCAAAGTCATCGGCTTGCAGTGTAGCCCTTCATCCGTTCTTCATCTGGCTGAGTTCAGTCATTTCTTCCTCCCTCTTCATTCAAAATCACATAATTTGCCCTCAGTATCTTTCCCCCTCCCTCCCTTTTTACATTTTTACATTTTACTCACTGTTTTCCTTCTGTTTAACTCCGCTCCTATGAGTAGTACGAGTGCTGTTCCAGCTCCGTGCCCTCCCTCAGTGTATCTCAGAGTCAGCACTAAGTGGAAGAGACAGGCATTTAGTTGAACAGAAATCAACTCCATACACCAGCTGCTGACACCAGTGTAATGGATCACATGGTTATAGTAATGGACTGGATCTAGTCAGGCAGGAGAGACAATTTTTAACCTTTTTGATAAATTAAGTGATATAATTTGTGTTGAGCATTGGGTGCGAACGTGAGCGTTGGCTGTTTGCTCAGTGTGCCTGCGTCTGTGTGCACGCTTGTGTACTGGCCTTCACTGCTATGCTGAGGTGTTAATATGCAGAGTGAAGCTATGCCAAGTTAATCCCACAGGACCAATGAAGTAGAGTACACCTCTCTGTGCTTCTCAGCCGAACAGGGCCAGAACCCCTTTCTCAGTCTGTTTTTGGTAGAGCTACTTTATTATTTCTGTGTGTGCTGGCAGGCAGCATCCACCATCCCATTTCCTCTTCTAAACAGTGTCTGAGTAGTAAGCATTAATATTGCTACAACCTGGAAAGTGACTGAAACAAGTGCCAGAAAGAAAGACGGAGGTACAGGGACAAGTGCAAGTGGCATTGATGTTCCACAAAAACAGCATAATGGAAAATTGTATTTATGTATGTATTTAAAGTATTAATCGATGTGCTCAAACACAACATCCATAGCCATGTTGTAGCAGATGCATACCTGTCCTGTTAACTATTATTGAATAAGAGCCTGGCTGATGAAATGCGACTTTTTATTTAAAAGTAAAAAAGAATCACTATGTACCCGCCAGCATAAAGTTTGTTTACTTTGGTCATCATTTGACTTTTCATCTAGCGCTACAACCAGGTCAAAATTCCAGTTTTTCCAATATGATTTGAGGTCTAATACCTGAAAAACTAATTACATTTCCATCAGTCTCAGCTGTATTCGGTCTTTTTTCCCCCTGCTTGTGCTCGCTCTCTGTTTATCTGCGAGTCCATCAGGAACACAGCACGCTCCGAGGGTAAACACAAACAAACAGGGCATTCCCTCCTCGCTCCCTCTCCCCATCCAACCAGAAGAGTTTATGTGGGATGAAGAGATAGCATCTCTACGCTCCATCATCTCCATCGCCCCACGCTGCACTTCACAAACACAGAGAAAACACACATCGGAAATGTTCACTTCAAGCCTTCACACGGGCCTTTTATTTCTCTTTTTATCTGTAATGGAGAGGCATCTGCAACACTTTGTTTAGAGACTCAAATATTATAGAAGCCTTTTTTAAGTGGGCTTAGTTCAAGAAGATAGAGAGACTTCAAGATTGTCTATCACTCGGGCTTATTCCCAAAGCCGATGCACTTACTGTATAAAATGTCTGCTTTTGCAGACATATTTAGCATTCTTTAAATGAAATACAAACACGCAGGCTGATGCAGACATTTCTTTTTTGACAGAGACAGATGTCTGTGTCTGCTTGGATCAGGTTATAAGTGTAAGTGGTTTGTGTGTGTGTGTGTGTCGGCGTGTTGTGTGTGTGCATGTGTGAAGCTGAGGATCGTCCACAGCTGCTGGAAATGTGCATTCTCTCACTCTCTTTACGTTTATTTTAGTGATTATAATCCCTCCATCAAACCAGAAAGGGCTAGACTCCATAATGATCCCTCCCAAGGGCCTTAGGTGATGATTGGTGCTGCAGAGGCAATTATCTTTCCATTTCTCCCCACTCTCTGTATCTGTCTCTCTCTCTTGGCTATTTTTCCATTCTTTGTATTCCTTAAAGCCAACAATATTCTCTTGTTACTAATAAAACTCACGTAACGCACAAATATGCCCGCACAGTCAGACACATACACGGCACACGCGCACTCTCACACAGGCAAAACACAGCTTTCTGGTTAGGTTTCATTCGGGGGTCCAGCGATGGCAGCTCCAGCTCAGTGGGGTGTGTGTGTTTGTGTGTGTGTGCGTGCATGCCTGTGTTTCTGCCTGTGGGGCGGGGTCAGACCAGTACTTGTTGATTCTGGTGCATTGAATTACTGCCTGTCTGTCACATCCAATTACAACTTTGGACTGCTGACGCACACAGCCTGCCTCTGTGTGTGTGTGTGTGCGGCTGTTTGTCGCTCACCTCCAGCTGTGTCATGCCGACGTGACGAGCCACAAGTATCCGCTTGTGATTTGGCTGGCCTGGTGCTATTTTCATCACCCTCAGGGATAATCTGATTGCTTCTGTTTTACTCAGAACTACTGACACAGTCCCTCAATAAGTTAAATCTTCATCATCCATTTGTTTAAGATGCACCATTGGATTTAAAAATGCATAGTCAGACATAGATTTTTGCCTTTTTCCTTTTCAGTATTGCTAACACAATGCTGACAATGTGCTGGTAATGATTCTGAACTAAAATGTGTTTTATCCTCTTTGAAATGTATTAGGAACAAGCCATTCATCTCGCAGTGTTTCATGAAATGGGTTTTGCTTTACACTTTTTAATTTTACATGTGTTTAGCATCTCCTTTTTTGCCATCACAATCGATTCCCCATGTGTGAGCCACGGTACTGTTTAGCCTGGAGCTCAGGATTATGCAGTACAAAAAAGTCTATTCAAAGTGCTGTCAGACTTGGTAATAGTATTAGATATAAGCATATTCACGTTGACCTCTAGCTGATGCATATGTTTCCAAGCATTCAAAGTCACTAACTCACTTTTGCAAACAGGGAGCAGCCACTTTTGAGGTGAGGGTTTTGAAAAATGCTAGTTTAAAGTGTGTGCAGCGAGGGTTCGGTGAATTCAGCCAGAGTGTGTTGTCTATTAAAATGAAATCTGCATTTTTCTTGTGTAACCGCTTTCTGACTATCTGCCGTCCGTGCATACTTTCTTTTTTATCGTGATTGCTTCCAACATGCCTCCCTGCCACTTGTTGCTTACGTTATATTCATTTGCCTGTGGATTTTCTCACAATGTTTGTGACTCGTTCAACCTACTTTACACCATCAAACCATTAGTCAGACTTTTTTTAAAAAAAAAGATGTATTCCCCGCTTTAACCGAACTCTCATTTGGACGTGTCTCGTCCGTGTGACTCCCAGGCTTCTGCAGTGCTCCCAGAAAAGTGTGAACGTGTGAAGTTGAAGGCGTGTCAACTTCTAGGAGTTGGAGAGAAAGTTTAAAAAAATGAGAGGGAGGGAGAGAATTGGGGGGTTTATTATTTCTGTCCAGTGTTTTCTTTCACAGTTCCATCACCCAGTGTGGAGAGGGATCCTTTCCTCCCACTCACCATAGGTGTCAGAGAGGCCACACACAAGCTTTGTGTGTGAATGTGCACAGTCTACTCTACACACTCACATATGCACACACTTATGTGGATGATGGTAAAGGTCATAGCACTTAATACTCTCTCTCCATCACTTATCACTCTCTTTTGTCTTGGCTGTGTCTATTTTCTCTAAGAATGGTTTTGTCCTTCTCTCAGCACAGCTTTCTGAAGTCTATAATTTGGTTCTATTCTGCAACGGTTTGGATTCTTTTTAGGAAAGGACTGAAGTTCAGCTTTCTTCAAATTATTATTTGCCCATAAAAAAAATATGACGAGTTTATAATACAGAATATACTTAAAGGAAAACTCTCTCTCCCTGGCTTATGCTACTTTGTTTCCAATCCCTCCTCCTCTGAACTCCCATTGCCCCCCAGTTTCCTCTTTCAGCTTCCCAGGGTGCCATGCAGGAGACGGCAGAGCGCATCAGGGAGTTGGAGATGGCACTGAAAGAGAGCATGAACACCTCTGCACATAGGGAGGCTCTTTGGGCGCAGGAGGAGGCTGACCGGGTTGAGGCTCAGAGACAGGTTTACTTGAATTTACACACACCGGTGGAAGACTTATATGTGTAAAAAGACATATTCCATCAGGCATCAGCTGAGCTAGGATTAGAGCCACTGAGAAAATGTGAGGAAATTAACTGCCCCCCCTTGTGGCTGCTGCAGTGTAACATCAGGCAGACTATTGAGTGACACTGAATCGCTTTACCAGCAATTATCATTTTAACAAAATGGATAGTTGCCCTTTCCTTCCTGTCTGTGCTTGCCTTTTCTTCTTAACTTTGTTTTATTTCTCTAAATTTGCTTTTGTTTATTTTTTCCTTTTAAGCCTGAAATTCAAGACTGCACCAAAAAAAATTCCAGCGTCTTTCTTTCATTTTCTGTCTCTCATTAAGTTTTCTGTTGCATGCTTGAAAATGTAAGCATATGTTTGACATATTGTGAATTTATGTGCATGCAATCAGAATTCATTTACAAAGCTTTAGACTTTGGGCTTGCCGTCTTGATGGAGTACAGGCTGCCCTTTTTTGTATGTCCCGCTATCTATCCGTCTCTCTGACTGCCAGCTGCTCAGTCTACATCCCTAAGTCGGTCCAAAAAAGTGAATGCGTGTGTGCGTGTGAGTGTAGGTGTGCCTGTGGTGGGAAAGAGAAACAGCACGAGGGAGTGTGTTTCCTCCCGGTGTGAGTGTGCATTTGAATGAGAATGACCTTGCATTACTTATGAGTGCCACAAGTAACATGAGAGCAATTGGTGGTTTAAACAAGAACTAACATTTTGAGGCAGAATGGTGGCTGTATTGCTTCAAACACACACGTGTTTGCGCTCTCTCTCTCTTTTCACGCACACACATGCATTTAAAGACAAGCTGATAGAAGGGAACTCAAAGATGAAGTCAGGAGATTGGTGGACAGAGCGGGAAAGTAAGAGAAGGTCAAAGTTAGTTTAGAAAATTCAGTGAGAGCCAATGTTAACTGTGGCCTGTTTTTTTTCCTCCTTTTTGCAATTTCTGTACTTTACATGCTTGACTTACAGTCAGCATGGATACTCTGTTTATCAAACAATATTTTGATCCACTGAGAGGTCCGAAAGAAAAGTATATTTATGTCTGTGGGACTTTTTGCACGCATAGAAGCGGATGATTCAGCCTTGACCTAAGTTTACCCTTCTGTAGCCAAAGAATCGCGGAAATCCTAACTTGTGACACGTTAACACTCATTGACCCCAAAAGCCACTTTCCGTTCAAGCCAGTTCAGACCCTACACATAGAGAACACACAGAGCCAGCATGCGACTGGACCTGACACGTATAGAGCCTGAATTTAGTTACAGTCACACTGTTGACATGGGACGATGCCCGTGTAGCCTGGCACCCATGCTGCTCAGTCACTGACGCTCACTGGTAGGTGCTGTCAACACACTGAACTCTGGAAGGCAACATGATGTCACCACATAGTTAGGCAGCAGGACAACATGCTATTAACATGTAGTTACACAGTTGTCAGTCAACTGCTGTCCATGCATCAGACTTTAAAGGAAGAAGTTGTGTGTGTGTGTGGGGGGGGGGTGCTGGAGGAGCAGGGGGAGAACGGTCTTTCTAAGACATCACCTGACCCTGGCACCATTTCACAGCACCCTGCCAGACGCACATTTTCACATCCCCCCCTCCTCACCCTCGCCTCGATTTTGTTCTTTCTTCTCCCCTCTGTCCCAGAGTAATCAGTCTCATGATGTGTAATGCGCTGAAAGTCTTCCATCAGCCTGACCTGCTGAAATGGAGCGTTGGTAATGCCCTGGGTCACTTTTCTTCACACCCCTGCTTTCTAAGTCTCTCGCTCCATCTGTGCTTCTCATGTCTCCTTACTATATCCTACTGTCATTTCTGCCGTCCATGCATTGTCCTGAGCCTCATTTTTTCCCATCTCCCTTCTTAAGTTGTCTTACCCAATTATCTCCACAGTCTCTCTCCCTTTTTTTTCCGAATTTCTGTCCCTGCCTTTCTGCCTTTCTCCACTACGTTGCCGTTTGAACTAGGCCTTTGAACCAGCAACACCAACACAAATGGACAAGAGGGATTTGGCCCTTACCTCTGAGCCCCCAATCAGCTTAGCAACTAAAGGGGCTTTGGGGCAGTCTTAGTGAGCCTTAGCCTGACTGGGGGGCTTTGCCTTGAAGTTGAGCTAAATTAGCACGCACAGGCTCAACACTAAGCTGATTAGGTCCATAATTTCACTAAAATGCATTGTATTCCTTATTAATGATGTGATTGTGAAGTTAGGGCTATCCTGGGTGGTGGATTAATGGGACTGAGAGGGAGGCAGTTAGCACATAAGGGCTGACAGACATGTGCTGGGTAAAAATGGACTTGAGTAAGAGGGCGTTATTGTGAGCATTGGCTTTCAAGATGTAACAGCTGTCTGTTGCATTAGATATTAAACATTTGATTTTGGTCAGGAGTCAGTCTTACTGATAATAGCTAGTGGAACCTTTGGTTAGTTGTTGTTGGCAGGAATACAAGGTTATTTAGAACAATCCTTTGTTAGATATTCAGAGAGATATCTCTGAAGGTTTGTCATTTTCCCACCATTTTGAATTTCTGCATTACCCACTTGCTTTGCTTTCCCCCTTTCTTCTCCCAGTCCATTTGTGATATTCATGAACAGTCTGTGAGCACATTATCTGACATCTGTGGAACACACCTAGAAAACTGGCGGAGATGGAGAGTGTCCTGAAAATGTGTGAACGATTTGGCCCCTTCATAAAAGAGGCCCATTCTTTTTTCATGTTCTACCCCATGGAGTGCTTTCCCCTAACACTCATTTTCTCTCTTTTTTCCCTTTGCTTTTGCTTCTCTGTCTTTTTCTCTCTTCATTTGCAATTCAGTGGTTCAAAGTTTATTGTTTGACTATACTATATTGAAAGCTGCAAATCATCAGAACTGAATGAAGATAAATTGGTGTTTCTGTGGTCTTCTATTTACTTCATCTGTACAAGCCTGCCTAGTAGTAGAGGCTATTGTGAAGTACTTGTTGGACAATTAGACACTTCCTGTCTTATGATAATAACGCCCTGAGGTCACATCCTGTCTGTCAAACACACACAGGTTGGACACACAGGTCTGTGTGGCTGGAGGGCATGTGTGTGCAGAGGGAGGAGCTGTAGTTATGGGGTTGAGTGCTATTCTCACCTGCTCTAAAGTAGAACCACACTTGAGAGTGAGCTAAAATAAGTGGAGAAAGGCAAAGACCTTTTCCAGCCCAAGCTCCAGTCTATTTATCATTCAACTAGCCTTTGAGCCTGATTCATTTCACCTGCTCCTTGTTGTCTGTCTGCTTTTCATTTTTAGGTTTAGTCAATCATTTCACATCATTTTATCATCCTAACACACAAACTGCCTGAAAAACCAAAGTAAATAAAACTTTTCATCTGACCACTCATTTCTATATGTGTTTAGGTGAGAATAGAAATGCATACATAATTTTATGCAATGTCTAATGTGATTCAGTCAACACTTTCTGTGGTTCAAATAGAGTCACGTGTGATTATCTTGGTTTTGATTCACTTTTAACTTTATTGTATACATGTCCCCCTTAAACAGCTGGAGGAACTTATGGGAGCTTTAGAGAAAACACGGCAAGAGCTGGATGCCACCAAACTGCGTCTGTCTTCCACTCAACAGTCGCTGCATGAGCGGGATGGACATCTTAACAGTCTGCGCCAGGAGAGACGAAAACAGCTGGCGGAGGTTCTGGAGATGAAGTTAGTCTCACGCTAATGTCCTGTATAAGCTGCATTTAATGTATTTTTTGTAAAGTTTTTATATTTTATTCATCAGTTGACCCTCAGTATATCCTGCCTTTTTTGAAGGAAAATTTGACCCAAAAAGCTAAATTATTTTATAAAATAGTGATAAATAATTATGTATTTTATATCTTATAATTATTTTCATTGGTATTATTATTGATGTGAGTTTTCAGCTGTGTTTATACCCATTCACGTGAGTGTTATATAGACATTGGTGTTGAGGTGCTTTTTGAAGCAGGATGAACTTTTGTATATAACTGCCTTGTGAAAAGTTGCATATATTGAGGACAGGTGGTGTACTATAGACCTACGCAGGAATTCACAAAGATACTGTATGCGTGCATCTGTTTTTTCCATGTGATGTGTCTCTGTGTGTGTGTGACAAAGAGAGAGTTAGAAAAGGAGGAAGCTGAAAAAAAGCGTGCAGGGCTGCCTGCATTTCCATGTGTAAGTATGTGTCGGTGGGAATGTATGAACGTGTGACTGAGTTCCGTGATCTGTCAGTGGAGCGTCTACATGTGCATTTGCTTTGAGTGCTGTGATTGAAGGGGCATGGAGCCACATATCTGCATGTCATGTGCCTTAAAGAAATGCCTTTAATGTCAGTTACTGACTACAGTATAAAATGGATGGCTGGCAAATGTGTATTGAAAACACAACTTTTGAAAATCCATTACGCCCCACAAGCCCTGTAAACCACACTAACTGTAAAAGAATGTGTACATGCAAACGTGTAGATGTACAATATGTGTATGTGTACAGACTGCTGGGAACTAAGAAATACTTGTGTATCCTCACACACATGCACACACACTTGTGGTATAAACCCATCCTGTCTGTTCCTGTTTCCACCACCATCAATACATTGCCAGGGATATAAAGCAGAGGAAATACGTTATACATGACAAAGACATGATCCAAGTTTTTTGATACGCTAGTGAAATTAGGAAAACAGCAACACACTAGGTATGTGAATAGAACCTATGTGCTTACTGACAGTTAGCTCGTTTTTATATTAATGTTAGAAATATGTGTGAGGAAGAATGTTAGTGGGACACTTGGTTAAATTAGGCAGCAACAAAGTAAATGCATCACCTTCTTTTGTGTTTGGGACTTTGATTTAATGCAAGTCTACAGTGGCAAAAGCTAATGTCGAAGACACAGGGGGCATAAGTGTGTGTGTGTGTGTGTGGTCTCTTGTACATTGGATTCTGTATGTGTCTGTGTGTATGAAGAGGTCATGGGCTGCGGTTTGGGGTCACTGATGATAAGGATTAAAGGACTGTTGAACTGCAAGAAGCGAAGCTCCGTGAGACTGACTTACATCTCGAAAAGCCGCAAAGATACGCACACAGAATGCACACACAACCTCAGTGGAACTCACATATAATCACTCACGTCTGCAGATATCCACATACTTACACAAACTTTGGCTTTCTGCTTAAAAGGGGGCCATATTCCCACAGCACAGCCCTGGTCCAAGTTAGAACAGGGAAAACTAAACAGGAAAGATAGGGCAGAGAAAGAGAGGTAATGAGAGAGACTTAGAATGAAAGCAAGTAAAAAGCGAGAGAGAAGGTGGGAGGGAGGGGACGGTGGAATGGAGGGGGTACACAGACTGAAGTATTTCAAATCTTAGAAATCATGAGAGAAGTTTGATTGCATGCCAAGTCTCTCCTTCTCTCTGCTGTACTGTGGCATTTGTCAAGAAGACCAGCTGAAGCAAACCATGTGAGGCACGTTCCCCAGTGAACTGTGAAACTGTGTGTGTGTTTGTTAATGCATGTGTATGTGTGTGTACATACAGGAGAGAGAGAGCAGACGCTTGGCTTTTCAACACTGTTAATGAAAGAGACAAGAGGGGAAAAAATCATTTTCAATATCCTCTCATTGCATGCTGGGTTTCCCTAGCTTGTATTGTGTGTGTGTGTGTGTGTGTGTGTGTGTGTGTGTGTGTGTGTGTGGCACACTGTAGAACCGAATCCTTGATGTATAAGGAGCAGTGCAAGGCCTGCTTTATCACCCCACACCAGATTGAGTTTCCTCCGAACTGTACAGTATTCACATACACACAGACACAGGTGGCCTCCAGAGGAGCTAGTCATTCAATGAGTCTAGGGTCACGGGGTATAGGTGCACAGTAGAGAAATTATGTGTTTGGACAGTTTGAATAGCTAGTCATTGAGATGTTTCCATAGTCTGAATGGGATAATACTACATGCCACAACATCACAGGGGCTTACTGAACCCTTCTCTCCCGTAAAAACACTGGGGATGTTGCTGATGTTATCTCTGTTTACATTTCAGTGATGGAAAATGACGATAGAGCAAAGTAAAGGTAGCGGCAGCTTTGACACAGGCACATATAGGGATGCAGAGTCGACAAAGTGGGAACTTTAAAGAGTAAAGGGTCGATGAGAGTTTGAGAGATGACGGGGAAATAATGTGCACGTTAGGAGGCTCTCACTAAACTCTGCAGAGCAGAGTAGCTGTAGAAGAGAGTTCGTCGGGAAACAGTGAATTATAGAAAAAAAAAAGGATGACAGAGCGCCTGAATGATTGATGGAAGAATGGAGGAGGAGATTGATAGAGGGAGTGGTGGCGGAAAGAACAAGAGGAAGATGGAGCTGAGCTGTGCAGGATGGTTGGGAGCAGAATGGCTGAGAGAAGAATGACTGATCAAAACACCTTCCCCACATCGTTACTTTCTCATACACTTGTTATGCCCATAGTTAAAGTAAAAACAATTATATTTTTAGCCTGAGAAGTTATTAATTATTAGTTATTAATGAGTTAATAACTCTTTTCTATATGAATGCAACCCTTAATGTGCACATACTATATGAGCATACGTACAGAGCATTCAGAAAGTTTTTAATGCCTCTTTAAGTTTATCAGTTTTGCTGCAGCCTAATACTACAGTTGTTTACATATTTTTTTGCTTATGAATCTACACTTAGTACCCCATAATTATAGGAATGTCTGTAAATTTAAGAAAAAGAACAAACTGAAACATTTTACTTAATAATTACTTGTAGCTCTTTGGCAGCAATTGCATTCTTGTGTCTTTTTGGGTATGATGCGACAAGCTTTGCACACCTGGACTGAGGTGTCTCCCGTCATTGTTCTTTGCAAATCCTCTCATGCTCAGTCAGGTAGAATGGGGTCCACTAGGGGACAGACATTTTCAGGTCTCTCCAAAGATGTTTAATAAAGTTTAAGTTAGAGATCTCTCTGGGCCACTCTAGGACATTGACAGAAATGTCCCTAAGCCAGTCCTGTGTTGTCTTGTGCTTCGTATTGTTGTCATGTTGAAAGGTGAACCCTTGGTCCAGTCTTAGGTCCTGAGTGCTGTGAAACAGGTTTTACTGAGGATAGCTCTGTACTGAAGCATTCAGCTTCTTCTAACCCTGACCAGTCTCCCAGTCCCTGCTGCTGACAAACACCCCCACATGATGCTGTCACCACCATGCTTCACTGTAGGGGTAGCATTAGCCAGGTGCTGAGTGGTGCCTGAATTCCTCTAGTCAGTTCCTCGCAGTGTGGGAGTCCTTCAGGTGCTTTTTTGTGATTTTCAAGGAGGCTTTCATGTGTTTACATGTAGAGGCTTCCGTCAAGCCCATCTGCCATAAAGCCCAGAACTTTGTACTGTCTCCACACTGGATCTCTGGAGCTCAGTTCGAGTGAACTTACCTTCATACTAACGGCCTTCTTCCCCAATTACTTAGTTTGGCCAGATGACAAGCTCTTGGAAGAGTCCTGGTTGTGCCAAACTTCTTCCATTTGAAAATTATGGAGGCCACTCTTGGGAACCTGCAGAATGTTTTTTGTAGATCTGCGCCTTGCAATAATCCTATTTCTGAGCGCTGCAGGCAGTTCCTCTGACCTCAGTGCTTTTGCTCTAATTTACCACAAATGAACTCCAGTCAGGGTGTAGAAACATCTCAGCAATAATCACAAAAAAGTTACTGTTTTGCTGGTTATAGTTAATAGGGATGCATGTAAATAACTGGGGGCAGCATGGTGATGGAGCGGTTAAATCTGCCTCACAGCTTCAGTAGAATGTCCCCTATTCAAATCTACCTCTGGGCTTTCCTGTGTTGAGTTTGCATATTCTCTTTGTGCTTCTGTGGATTTTCTCGGTGTATCCATTTTCCTCCCACAGTCCAAAGACTTGTAAGTTGGATTAACTGATGACTCCAAATTGCCTGTAAGTGTGAATGTGAGTGTCAATGTTTGTCTGGGGGCGGCTGTAGCTCAGTTGTTAAGGCAGTTGTCCACAGACCACAGGGTCAGATGAGCCCCTTACTCGGCAGCCACTGCCATTGGTGTGTGTGTGTGTACCAAGTTACTGTGTTAGTCGCTTTGGATAAAAGCAGCTGCCAAATGACTAAATGTAAATGTTCCTTTTTGTCTGCGTATGTCTTTCTGTGTTGGCCCTGAGATAGATTGGCAGTGCGTCCAGGTTGTACCCCAACTTTGCCAATGACAGCTGGAATAGGCTCCAGCACCCCTGTGACTAAAGAGGAAAAGCGGCTACAGATGATGGATGGATGAATTAAATAAATGTGAATTAAATTTTTCTTTTAAATGATGATCTTGCTGTAGGTGCGTGGTTTTGCTACTTTTTGTTTATTTTCATATATTAAATCTTAGAGAATTACCCAGATTCAGTGTTGTATAAAACCAACACCTAGACATAACATTAACTGTTACGTTCTATTGATTTGTTTGCCCATTTCTTCAATGATTGCTTTACAGTAGGTCATAGAAACATCTTTTTGTGCAATGCTAAATATCAGCTATATTACACAAACAGAGTAGACCCCAAATTCAATTCTGATAATGAAGTGTGTTCTCTTAGTTTGTTGGCTAGTTACTGTATGCCATAATAAAGCAGTAGGGACGTTATGACTTTCAAATCCCCAATGTAGACATGCTGTCTGCACAGCCCCGTTGCCATAGTTACATGGACTAAACACAGAGAGACCAGCTGTACTGGCAAGGTCATGTCCCCACTCCCTGATCTCTCTGAGGGGCCTGGACACACACTGTAACACACTGGAAGGACATATTTACATATTCAAGTATTTAATAAATCTGTATTTGTATGGCTTTGTTATTAGATTCACATACTGGAAACATGTTGTGCACCACACACAAGAACTCAAACAATGTAAGACTTGCATTAGATGCACACATGCATGCACATTCCCACAGCACACAAGTACGGTGTGACAGTGCCATTGTTGTAATGCACGAGTAATGATGAGCCATCGAGGGTCGGCGCAGCGTATGAATGGGAATCTCTGTATTCCAGTGACAAGGAGGGGTTGACCACACATCACCTCTCTCTGTGTCTAAGCACGTTTGTATGTGCGTCGCCTCGTGGGAACTTCAGGCCATTCATCATGTCTGTCTGTGCTCCTGTGCCCCCTGACACGTGTGTTTACCTTCGAGATGTGTCTTGGCTGTCCGAATTGTAGGTGTGTTATTATGTCAGGGCCCAGGCATGCTCCACCCTTCGTCTTTGAGATTTTGTCAATGAAGGGCTTCATCGCATGAAAATCCCTGCTTTTAAGTCCTTGTTCAGTTCAGAACAGTAGGGTAATGACAGACTTCACCCCGGGTCCAACACAGTGAGCTTCAAGGCTGGAGAGAAGTGTGACGTTTGCTTAGTACAGTCAGTTTTAGTTAAAATGAACCAAATTCTGACCGAGTTTACCCAAACCATGTTACGTGCTTGGACTATCAATTTTAAATTCACTTGTCTTTCTCTGTTTAGCTGTCTAAGTATCAGTGGTAGTTGTTTTTTATCACTACTATTAACTATGACATATAACACTAGCTTATATTGACATGGTATTTTTGGCTTGCATTGGCCTCCCAGCAAATGTAAATTAAATGTTTTGGACCCTGTAAGGATGTAAACCATCATGGAAGTTATGGAAACCTGGGACACACATGTACACGCTGTTTGCAACAGGTATGCTAATTGCTCAGTTGCTGTCATAATAGAGAGGATTTGTGAGCCATGTGCCCGGGTGAGTTGCCTTTTTCACTTGTATCAGTGACTAGTGGACTTGAGCCGTCCTATAAGAGGATGTTAGACTGGAGAATGTTGACAAAGGCAGACATTAATCAAATCGAGAGGATAGAGAGAAATGTGTGTGATTGGTTAGAAAGATAGAAGAGTTATTCAAGAGACAGAAAGAACTTCTGTCACAATAAAAACAATAAAATACAAAACAAAAAAAACTAAACAATCAGGACAAATCAGTTTAATGCAGGACAAATCCCAATAAAACAAAAAAGAAAAAAGGGATTGATAACCAGAGATTAGGATCAAGACACCAGGTGGTAAAATGCCAGTGTGCTGAAAATGTTGTACATTTTGCTTTGTTGGAGTAAAATTCATGGTCCTCTTCAAACTCTTTACAATGTCACTATGTTAATGCTAATTTCCGCAAAATATTAAGAAGTCATAAAAGCAATCCCTCCCTCTTTTTGTTTCTGGACGGGTGGAAGAAGGCCTGGAATTTATCACACATACCTAATAATTACTATCACAGGAAATGGTCCTGAGGAAGTAGGTTCAATAGCCCTGCTAATTAGTGTCAGTCGTAAACACACATGCATGTGCACATACTTGCATGAGCACACACACACAAAGCTAATTAGTGTCATTTGGCTGGTGTAGAAGTCTCAGGAAAGCCCTATCTGATAGGCCTTAGGGACACTAACACCCCCAAGTTTGCCCAGTTGTATAATTCTCAAGGCTAATTGATTGGAAGTCTTAGGTGTGTATGTGTGTGTGCATGTGTGGCAACATTTACGTGTGTACATGAGTGGAGAATTGATTAGGCAAGCCCTGAAGCCGTAAAGAGGCAACCCAGGACACGGCACTCGGAGGTGACCACTGACAGCCTCCTAAACGACAGACCTGCCCTCAGGGTCAACAAAGGAATGAGGGGGGGGGGTCAAGTGAAGAGCATGGTCTCCATGTAGACCTAGACCACTAGGTAAAATGTAAATATGAATTTGAATATGCATGCAGACAGAGTTTGTTAGTTTTCGAGACGGAGCACAAGAGGTTAACTGAAAGTGCAAAGAGAGTGGGCAGCAAATCAGAGATTTTGGAATGAAAGAGGGATGGGTTGTTTTAAATGCAGCTGCATGTAATATGTTGTTGGATGTGCTATGTTGTAAAACAGCCATTAAAACAGTGGCTTAGTGAAATGCCCTCATGGTTTACCATTATGGGCACATGAAATGCTGGTATACCCACACCAGTGACTCAGTCGGGCTTACTGGCACATTTTCACACACTGTAAACACCTCCAACCCTCTGTGGTTGGTGCACACACACCTGAGCTCGGGCTCCTGTTTTTTCTCCTCTGTGGCTTTTTTGGCTCTGTCTGTCTGTCTTTTTCTGGACGAGTCTATGTCTTTGTCTTTATGTGATATTCTATCTTTTAATTTGTCACAATTTACAAAACGATTCTGGAAGGTTTGATCAGTGCTAAAGCCTGGACACATCTCAGTCCTGCTGACATAGCTCAAAGGTTATAAAGAAGAACACCAAGGACCACTTCCCAGCACTAGGCTAATCCAACAGTGCACACTAGTCACCATACACCACAGCAGCCCCTGGCACTTCTGGATTCTGTGTGTGTGTGTGTTGGTGTGTCTGATCTGCTTAATTCAGGGATGTAGATCCAAACTGTAATTATCATTTTGTACTTCTCGGCAGTGGCAGGAAACAGCCCAAGCAAGTTTGGATGAACTTGTGCATCCTTACTGATGTGCACTAAATGGGTTTGTTTGCAAAGAACAACATGTGCATACATGAATTTGACTTGATGTGCGAGTGTATGCTTGTGTGCACGTACAGTAGGAACTATGATGTGGACAGCATGAGAGCTATTAGCAGTGAAAGATAAGCAGATTGTGCCAGCGGCTATATGATGACTTTTCCTGCTTTTGTTTTGGTCTTGCTCTTATTCATTTTGTCTTTGCTAAATGGAGACATATTGGAAACATGACTGTTCTCTTGGGGGGCAGTGGGTATCCAAAATGTAAGACTGGCAAGTAAAGGAGAAAGGAAGAAATAAGAGGAGAGTAGGAAAAAGGGAAATGAAAGGAGAAAGCTGGAAATAGAATAAGAAGAAAATAAAAATTAATTCAGGAGAGAAAGAAGGGGTCATGGGAGTTAAGCTCACCACTAGGATTTCAAATCTCATAAAAACAAAAGTACATTTGTTTGTACAGAGAAATTACCATTCACGAGCAGCAGAGACACTGTTAACTTTCACAACTCTGCAATAAAATGTTTGTCTCTTTTTACGATATCAGACATCGTGTCCAAGAAAAATCAAAGGAAAACCCACTGAAAAGAGAAAGAAAAAGAAAACAGAAACTCAAAGTTTATTTGAAGCAAGCGTCACAGCTACTCAAAATGGCAACCGCAGTTTAATTTTTCTAGTCCATCTTTAAACCTACTATAGCGTTAATAAGACCGAAGAGACCTTCATGTGGGTGGACAGACTGCATAGAGACAGGACTAAACAAACAAAACAGGAATCTTGCAAGAATGGCATGGCTTTAAGGCTGCGGGACACACAATTCAAAGGTTTACAAAGCCTGCATAGGACAGTTGATGTGTACAGTGACATGTCTGTCACTGACACTTCATGAAATTTTTAAATACACACACTGTAAATTCCAGTGATTATGCAGGCGTTTGGAGAGAGAGAGTGAGGTTGGCTGGTGTTATTGAGGTTGCACTGTATGGCCTTAACCTAAAGCCTGTTCTCCTGACTTAGTCAAAGTGCAGTGCACGAATGTCAGGCTGGATACGCAACGCAGGAAAGAGCTGAACTATTGGCTGAACTGAACTGACTTGTAGTACCAGCAATTATTGATGTTAAACTCGTTGAGGCAGAACACAAATGTGTTTTTGTAACGATACTGTGTAAAAAAACACTTACTATAGTTGGAGGGAGTCTAAATTTGGCTTCATAATAATTTTTTTTACCAGTACCAAAAATAATGGAGACGCTTGTTGTCGGTGTATCGAAAGTGCATCAGTGTGAACAGACACACTAGAAGAAGATTAAACAGCAGGGCTTCATAAGAAAAAAAGACCCTACATTTAATTTAGTAAGTGGCAAAATTTAACATGATATGAAAATTAAAAGTAAGCATTTTAAAATGCAAGACCACGAAACGCTAAAATATCTCTCACACTGTTGACCTCAGTACTTTTTTTTTCAGTTTATATAATTCACTCAAGGATAAGCCAAAACATTAAGACAGGTGGAGTGAACAAATTAGATTTTCTTCTAACAAAGGCACAAGGTCTGGAATATGTTACATGAAAAGTTATTCGCTAGTTCTCACAGTCAATGTGTTTGATGCAGGACAAATAGGAAGGTGTAAAGACTTGAGCAACTTTGACATGATCGAAATCAGCATGGCCAGGGAACCGGATAGGAGCAGCCATATGATGGCGTAATGATTGACTGCTGTGAGCCCATCTGAGACGGGACAATGTCTGAGGACCTGTGTGAAACTAAAACCTCCTGATGTCAAACCTCTCACATGGTTAGAGCTTTTAGTGACTAACACTGACTGAACAGGTGCACTAATATCCCCGCATCATAAACATACACACACATGGGATCTCATTCCAATGATGAAATCAAAAACAAATGACACCAGTAAAATCTTTTTTTTTTTTTTCTTCTTCTGCTTTTTACTTTTATTCCCACACACTCACACTCACAGTAACGTACACTGACATATCTGACAACTCTCTGGCCCATCTGAGCCACAGGTCTCTGGGTTCAACATTTACTGAAATCAAATGTGTGTGTTTGGCCTTAGGTTACACACTCGATTGAATTAGAGAAATAGTGCACACACACACACACACACACACACACACACTGAGCTTCACTCAGGGACACAGATTTCTATTGAGTTAAAAAAGAGAGTTGAGTGTCTTCTTCCATTGCAAGGGCTTTTATGTGATAAGATCGGCTCGGGGTGCTCTCCTATGCAGGATTCCTGAGCACATCAAACAACAGTAAACCACATCACAGAGACAGGAAGAGCTCAGCTCCATTAGCCAGCCCATAAAGAACATGTGTGTGTGTAACAGGAGAGCTGTGCTTGCCACTACAAAAGGTTTACACACATAGGACAAACATTGTGAGGTATGCAGTCCCCTGAGATACGCACAAATTGGTGTATTGCATTTTGGTGCAATGTGCTCATGCACACAAACTTGTGCTGTGTGTGTCTGCGGTTCAAGAAGATTATCATTGTCATTGTTCATAGTTCTTGTTGCACGCCTACGCACAGAAATACACATAGTCACACACATATGTATGTTATTCTAGCTTTATCTGTATCGTCTGCACAAATTCAGCATTTCATTCATTCCAACTGGGTTTAAACTTTAAAGTAATGGTCTTAAAAAAGTTTCACACAAGCTGGGCTGGAATGATGCCCTGGTAAAAAGAAAAGGACTCTGCTTGCAGAGCAGATGGCAATCATTAGCTTTATTAGTACACAACTGGTACAGACATACCCCAAAGCACAAATGCACATATTCCACTCCAACACTCTCTCTGCAACTGCAACAGTGCTTCGTCTCTTCATTCTGTCCTCCTTCACTTTATGCTGAAAAAGACGTCTCTCTTATGAGGTGTTTAGTGACAAAAGGCCAAAGAGACGCCCAAATACAACAAGAGAGAGACAGAAAGACAAATAGAGAGGAGGAGAAGGGATTGGGGCAGAGGGAGAGAGAAGTTGACCCAGATTGCATTTAACCATTTTTCTTACATTTATTTGAAACAGATCTTCACTGTGACTGCAGTCCAAGCCACAGGCAGTGAGCTATCACCCCCTGCTCGGGCTCCAGAGGATCTGATTCAGACTTTATGTCCATCAGTCACTGTGACTGGACTTACTCCGCTCTGACAGGATGTTTTAATTATATATTTAGCAGAAGTGAATTGAAAACCAAAATGAGAAATGTAAAATGTGTGTTTTAAACGACCATCAAACAGTAGTAGAGTCAGGAAAGCAAGCCGTTGTGTTCTTATAATATGGATGAATATGACAAATTTGTTGGAATAACAGGGTGAAATTGAGACACAGGGCCCACCCGGCTTTCTGCTAAACATTCTCAATATCTATTAAGCCAGAGACTTAGGCTACCTGGTAGAATTACATGCAATCCCACGTCAGTCAGCAATGGCATTTTACACCCACTAATGTTTACGTCAGTTGGTCTCACATTTATTTACTGCAGGGCTGCGGATGATACACACACAAACAGAAGTTCTGCCGCTGCTGCTGCCACACCGCACTGAGCGAGGCCGCAAATGTTGCTGACACCGATACTGTATGTACGAGTGTGTGTGAGGATATAGGTCCATCGTACCATAAACCTAAAAATGTGAGGTACAGGAGAAAGAGTGTTGAATGGCAAGTAGGAAACCGAGGGTGCGCAGAGAGGAGTTATCCACCATGGCAGGCCCTAATTGCTTGCGGCTCCTGTTGTGTGTTTAGCTTTGTTTGAGCATGTCCAATATAACCAGTCACAGGGGAGCCTCTGCAAGAGCAAACACAAACACAAACACAGTGCTGAACCGGCGAGAAGGCTTTTATGGTGTCGAAGGCTTCAGTAACTTGACACCTAGGGCAAACACTGAGTAATAAAGCAATTGTGGCACATTGTTTAGATCCTTCTCCTGGCATGGTTTGTTTATCAGACTCAGAGTGTCTCAGTTTCCTGACATCAGTGTCCTGACATGTCACTTTGGGAACTTGGTGTACAATAAACACACGTGCATGCACAAAGACACATTGGCAGCAGCAGTGCACATACAGGATAAACACCAAATGCATTTATCCACGTACACACAGACCGACAAACCCACGTCTACAGTATTTGCACGCACACTTCTGCTATGTGTGACTGCATGACTGCAGATAAATAAAAGCCATGAGCGTTTCTTGCTTGTTAACTTATATTGCTCACATTCACGTCCACCCTTTAAAGTTGACATTCTGTGACAGATATTCATGTCAAAATGTTTGTACATGTGTCAGTAACCAACACGGCAGGGTTAGTTTTTGATCAGCTGAAGCACTCAGGTGGTCTCCAGCCCATCTGTTGCACGTGAATTCGTATTGTTTGTTTATGCATGTCATTAATGTAACTGCAAAATGAACCCGGTCTTTTTGGCTACTAATCAATGTAGAACTTTTTATGGACACAAACACACACCTGGATAATCTCTGTTATATCTACCAGTGGCAGGAGACTTGGAAACAGACACCGTGTTCACAATATTTAGAGTGAGCTCACACACACCCAAATAATGTTGCACATGCCGGGGTCAGAGAAATCTACGGACTTTCTTTTCACTCGGTCATTTTCAGTGATAAAGGAAAGAGGAACATGTCCTACATTTAGGATATTAAGATATTTGGCTGTTTGATAGATGAGTCAATTAAACTTAATGGTAAATTGAGAAGCACCTATATCAGCTGCTTACACACAGTATACAAGTTATTTTTAAATTTTCATTATCAAAAATGTCAGAGTTTTCAAAGTGGAAGATGCCCAGGATAGAATGAGGTGGAAACGGATGATTCGCTGTGGCGACCCCTGATGGGAAAAGCCCAAAGAGAAGTAGTCGTAAAAATGTCTGAATTAGATGCATAAGATAGAGGTATATGCATGACACTCTATTCATCTTCTCAATATTGTGATCAGAGAGTGATTTTTTTACAGCCACAAACTGTAAAAACACTACAGTAACACAAGTCAAGTACACAAACATATATACACTTTTGTATGAGTGGAAGTCATCGTTAAAATATTTAGTTGTAATCCACCAGTGGAGCTGGCCTGGTTGTGTATGTGTGTGTTATCGATCTGGTAATCAGTGAGTCTGTCAGCAGCATCTAACTGCACACTACCCCTGGTCTCTTTATTAAAAACTAGACATATGCTGGAATTTTTGAACAGGTGTGGGAGAGCTGGCTTGTCATAGTTCCATATGGCCTGTGTTTACAGTATTTGTGCAGGTTGTCTGTGAATCAGTTAATATTTGTTTGCGTTCTGAGAAAAAACAGACTCTAAATGAAACGTTGAAAGGACTAAGGGAAAGTGTACGCAGTCCAGCAGGAGGATTAGAGAGCAGAAAGGTCAGAGGCTGAGTGTAGTTTTTTCTGCAGTGATTACAAGACACACACTTATGCTATTTCATGTGCGCATGCGTGTGCACGTGCACTGTTGTCCACAATTGCACTTTTAATCTTCATCCATCCATTACCTACAGTATCTATATTGCTTATCCTGTTAAGACAGTGTTAGTCATTCCAGGTCCTTGAGGTCCTTGGGTGAGCACACCTGGATCCGGTATGCTCGCTCATTCAGCAAAACAAGCAGGGCTGCAGCCCTCGAGGACCTGGAATGACTAACACTGCGTTGAGGGGTCGTGGGGGCTGGAGCTGGAGCTGATCCCAGCTGTTACTGGGCTAGAGGCAGGCTACACCCTGGACAAGCCACCAGTCTATCACAGGGTTGACACAGAGAGACAGACAGCCATTCTCACGTCCACACCTACAGGCACTTTAGCATCACCAATTAACCTAACTGCATGTCTCTGGACTGTGGGAGGAAAGTGGAGTACCCAGAGGAAATCACCAGACAGAAAAGCCACAGCAGGTTAACTTTTGTAACTTGTGGAATGTATAAACCCACTTGGAACCTTTTGTGAACAAGAAATGCCCGTAGTCACGACAACTATACTTTACAAACAAAGGTCTATTGGGAATTCACACCAACTGGTGAACAAGCAAATGCGATGACACAACAGGTTCAGTTTACTAGAGGCATGATCTGTCTACACCAGCTTCAACGTACAAATTACCCAGATTATAGAGCGGTGCTGGTGTATATGTCTGTCTGTCTGTCTGTCTGTGTGTGTGTGTGTGTGTGTATGTGCACGTGAGAGAGAGAGAGACACAACTCTTTGCAGTGTATTTGCTGTGTTCTGGTCCAACTCACTCCACGTCTGTTCTGTTGGAAGCCATGAGTTTGCTCATGTGTTTGCGTGCACATGAACACACGTGAACATGCTCAGAAATGTGTTTTGCCAAATGTGTGTACTCTGTGTATTGACAGGGAAATAATAGTGAGTTGTTTTATCAGAAGCCCAGGTAGTAATCATGTTACTCTTTGATCCCATGATCCTCACTGATCTAAATACACAGCAGACCTGTCCAAACCTGGCAACAGCTCCTCTAATCAGCACCCTTGCTTAGCCTAGTGTGTGGGTGAGTGTGTGTGTGTGTGTGTGTGTGTGTGAGAGAGAGAGAGAGAGGGGAGGGAGACATCTTGCTTTTTGTGTGTGCACCTCTCTTTCATAATTTCTCGCTTTGAATGTATTTTTCCCTCTGCACGTTAAAGCATTTTAAAGCTGCCCTAATGAAGTCTATGTGTAAGTATGCGGTCAGAGTGTGTTTGCGTAGTAGACTGTAAAGAAAGCATGTGGTTCCTCCTGCTTCCACACAAATCAAAGCAATATGATTTTTTTTATTTAACTTACCCTACACAATTCTTTTTTTTTTTTTTTTAAGAAAACTATTAACCAACGTCAGAATCATGGGTTTGATAATTACTAACAGATGCACGTGTGCATGTGCATGTGCTCAGTCTGCACGGTAATCTATGCAGCTTTGTATATCCAGATGGTACAGTTATTCCATTTACTCAATCACAGTATTTGTATACATTTTCCTGCAAACTGATATATGTAACTGCAGTTTTTTTAACCTGTGTTACTAAAATATTTTGCTGCACTTCTTTGGTTTTGTTTATAATGGTGTATTTTCACACTATAATGCAGCATAATGTAATATCTTTTTTGAGTCAGGTGGTATCAATCTGTAAAGGTTTCTTGATCAACAACAACAAAAAATATAATAAAAAATAACAGACAGGTGCATTAGGCATTGGAGCACTATTTATTTTACTATCTCTGAAAGGATTATAGAGCGTAACAGAATATCGTCCGCACTGTCCACATTGTTTATGGCTACATGTAACTGCTGGAACTGTGAAAAACATTTTACTCCATATAATTAAGTTTCAAAACTTTTCCTGTTTTAAAAATGTCTCTCCTCGTGTTTTTACTTAAGGTTTAGATTTTACTCTCTGAAAGAAAGAGAACTCTTTACTGAGAGGACTCATAACACATTGTGGGCATTGTAGTTTTCCAGATATGCAGCTTATTTAATGGCTGAGTTCATGCGGCCGTGATTGAAAATAACTGTGATTGGCTGATGGAGTGTGGGGTGAATGTTAGTGTGACCCTGCGTGTCCTTTACACACTGACGGGAAATGGACTACTCCAAGCTCCAAAGAAAGCTATAATTCTGAGTGTAATACAAGCCAAAGGAGCATACACACATCTTCTCTCTTACACACATAACGAGCACAAAACTTGCACAGAGTAAAGTCATAGCTGTGCCGTAGTAACCACATTAATTGGGTTGTGTAATTGTTTGGCAAAGCATTGTGGGAAACAGCCAGTACAGATCTGTCCCTTTACCTCAAACCACTTTTTAAACATGGACTCCCATCGACATGACAGTGCTGTCCAGGAAATTGCTGAACCCGTATGTCAGTGTGTGTGTGCGTGTATTATCCTGAAATCGCCTATGTGTGTGTGTGTGTGTGTATGGCTCCTTTAAGGGAAGCAAGTGTGGTGGCCTTCCATTCCACCACATGTCAGCTGTGGTTCAACTGTGGTCCACCACCAGTCCCTACATTTGGAACACAGAGAAAATACACCAGGGGTACTCGCTCCCACTGTTCTCTGGACCTGTCTTTCATCGGTTTGTCTGTACAGTACGTGTGTATTTTGGTTGCACATTGGTGTGTGTCAAAGTGTGTGTGCATGTATCATAGTGTGGCACCATGCTGTACTGTCTGCCATTGATATTTTAAAGCTTTTTGGCCCCGTGTCATGTGTGTGCGCTGTATTTCCAGGCTGCAGTTAGATGACCAGAATGAGAGAACCAGTACAGGCAGGAGGAATGGGGAGAGAGGAAAGCAAGGCGGGTAATTGAAGGGTTCAGGGTAATAGTTAGGCCGAGGATGGCTGTTTTAACATGTTTGCATAACCTCCTTGAACTTAATATTTAGCCCCACTGTGGAATGAGTATAGGGTATGACACAGCCAAATAGAGAACGAGAGGTGGAAATGATAGAGAGGCGCAAGTCCGAGGCAGAGGTGATGCCATTCTCCCCGTGATGAGTGACTGGGGCTTTGATTTACAAATGAAGGAAGCACAGTAGGAGTGATGGAGGGAAGAAGGCATCCGATTGTGGCAGCCTTCCTCTTTAAATACCTAATGAACTGTTTGACAGAGGGTTATTTTAACACAGCGGAACACACAAGTCAATACAGAAGCCCTTTATTTGAAATGATGCAACACAGAAGGTATCCTGCTATTTTCAGTTTACATTACTCACTGTTGAGGGGAGAGGCTTAACTTGAGCTCCTCTCACACCAATACGTATGGGGAAACAGAGAGGAAGCATGCTCCAGTGTGTATGAGATTTATTTGGTATTATGCAAATGTAGTCTAAAACGTCATTTTAGTCATACTCTGACTTCATTGTATCATCAGTCCCCGGTGAGATAATAAACCCGATGATTAATCTCCTTTACTCATGGATAATCTCAGTCTGCAAGCGATATTAGCTTGTTCATCTGTGCTCCATTACGTCTGTTGGTTGGTCTTACACAGATGAGCAATGTTGCAACAAATTACATAGCATTTTACAGCGGCCTGAAGTAAGGTGCTTTATACTTTAAAAAGATTTGTCCAACCTTTGCATTCTTTTGCTACAATGATCAACTGAATGACCAGTTTGTGAGTGTACATTTATAGGATTTACAAAGGAAAAAATGTTGATCACCTGTTCACAACTGTTTGAATTTTGGATAATTAGTCGTACAAAAACTGAAGACTAAAAATAAGAAATTTAAGATGCCGCATCTGTATTTTTAGACACTAAAGTCTGAATTGATAATAAAATAATTATTAGTTACAGCCTACCACATGTATATTCTGTTGCTCAAAGAATATACATATAATAGATGGTTCTACTTTTATTCCTGTCTAATGTGACCTCCTTTAAACACAGTCTCCTTTGCCACATATTGTGTAGCTTCATCTTTCATGTTAAAGAAATGGTAGGGAGGGCCTGTGGGAAGCAGGTGAGGGGTAACATAACTCATCAGTGTTTATACTGAGGCCGTAGTGCTCTTTCTTAACACTCAGTGTGCGTGTGTGTGTGTGTGTGTGTGTGCATGTGCTAACAGTAGTGTGACTGGAGCAGTTCTGCGTTTTCTGTGACCCTCACCTCTGTCTCAGACGACATGGTGCTTTAAATAACCCAGCTGCTGTACAGTGTGTGTGTGTGTGTGTGTGTGTGTGTGTACTTGAGGCAGGGAAGCCCTACATGTGTGGTACAGTGCAGCACCCTGGCTTGTTTCTCATGCCTCGGGGAGACGCTGTCAGTCAGCTGAGCAGTTGAAAAGACAGAAAAGCATCTTCTTTAAGAGTCAGGAAACCCTGTTCTGCTGTTGGTGGGGTGTCAGGAGGTTTTGGGTTAGAGATCACCCTGTTGGTTGAAGCTGTGTGGCGACCTTATGCCAGACAGCTCTGGATATTGGTAGAGAATTCGACTAATCTGATATGGATTATGTTTTTTTCTCACTGGTGTAAAAAAGAAGTATCCCCCCACGGACACACATACACACACTCAATACACACACACATACACATACAAACATGGAGATCTCCAAGGTCATTCAAATAGGAAAAAGCTGCCGATGACGTAATTATCCCCCTAGATTTTATAACAACAGGAATCCACTGACCCCTCACTGATCCTCAAAAAGTGATGCAATGAAGCTGAGGCCATGTAACGCCACTAGTCATTCTGTCAGGCTGTTGGCAGCCTGTGCTTCGATGTTTTAGGGAATACAACTATTTGCTTTTATTCCAGGCGTTAAATGATAATATTGATATTTTATGATTTTTTATTATCACAGGGCTGGAAGGTCAATTGCAAGTATTGCTTTTTAAAACTATTTCATACAAAGATAACTTTCATTTTCGTTTTTTGTCAGTCTTTTATTGGGTTTACTTCTGTAGTAGCAATTGTATTATAGTGACATTTTGCATCAAGTATTAGAAATATGTGATTGACTAGTTTTTGTTTACATAGATAAAGAAAATAAATGTAACCTGGAAAACAGAAAAAGCCAGTTACATGATTGTGAGAAAAGTAATCAATACATTTACCACCATCTCCAATACATGCTACATATTAATTATTAACCCTGGATGTACTGTAAACTTCAAAACATCAGTAGGTGTAATGACACTACTGTACATTTATGGATCTTGAAGGATAAGGTCAGTGAGCACAGGTTTGTAAATTGTAGATACATTAATAATAATTATTATTATTTTTACTTGGAGAGAACCAGGTAGCCTGCTCCCCCCTGCTTCCATTCCGGCCCTAATATTTATCAGCAGTTGTTTGTGTCTTTTTTCCTTGACTAAAGCCAAATGTTTGTATTTTCCAAAACTTTGAATAAGCCTATTTTCACTTTGATTTGCATCATTGTATTTTACATATGTTGCTTTTTCCGTGACAAAATGATATTGTGAAGACAGTTTTGATATAACGTTTAAAGGCTCGCTCCATCTCGTTGGGGGAAAAGCACACACGCTTGCACTCAGCCACCTGGTCTGCGTCGCTCTCTTTATTCTTTATTCTCTCCGGGTCTTACTGTGTCACTCCCCCTCTCTCGGCGAGGAATGCTGCAGTGGACGTCTGTTCCTGCTCATCTCTGGGAACAGTCAGCCATCGCTCCTCGTCCCTGCTCGCACTCTAAACATTTGGCTAGTTTTGGCAGATTTGTTGATTTTTGTCCCCTCGTATTTTCCTTCTTGTTGCTGTAAAACTGATGCATACTCTTTCAATTAAACCGCCCCCTCCCATCGGCCAGACCACTAGTCTGGGAGTGGGGGTGCGCGGAGTAAGTGGGTTGTATATTTTATTAGCAAAGTGAAAACACACACAACCTGGCCCAGTTCTGGTAGAACCATCTGCTGTCATGGAGGTTTCTCGGGAAGCACAGCTCAAGGTTAGCATGTAAAGTTTAGCATTCTTGCTTGAAGCTCAGGATTAGCATGAAATGTCTAATATAACTGCTCAGGAGGGATATTGGAGTTGACATGAATTTCTAAACAGGACACGCATGCAAGTTTTATTTCTGGTGGGCACGGATAAACCCTACCTTGTAGATTAAGATAAATAAAGGCTTTAATCCAGGCAAGCATAAAGAAGGAAGTAGGTAATAGGTGGATCTGGCATGTGGCTGCAGGTTAGATATTTCAGGTTAGAGCTGATCCCACCCGAGGTAGCCAAAAGTTGGACCTCATAAAAATATATTCATCCTAGATTTAAAGTTGAAACACAGATTTACCATCTCAACCGGCTTTACCGTGAGCTTACCAAATAAAGTCAGAGTGTGTGTTTTATGTTGGAAATAGACATTTTCCTTACCTCCTGAGTTGTAAATAACACGGCGTTCCAAGGCCATAAATTACAGTGTCACACAACCATGCCCCATTCTCATGTCCTCTGCTTGCTCTCACTGCAGGCCTGCAGGACTGCCTAGGCAGGGGCCCCCGGCCTTGTGCCGCACCTTCACGCACTCACAATCAAGGAACAGCCATAAAATTTCAGTGGAATGTTTCTGTAGAACCGGACAGTTAAGGCATGATCACAAACCAGAAGACTCGTAATGGATGTTCTGGGAACAGATATTAGTAGGCTCCCTATGTTCCTGCTAATGAAATACATCACGTATGCGCATAGTATGAGGACATGAAAGCACACGAGCGCTCAGAAAACCAAATGCACGCGCACACACACACACACACACACACACACACTGTGCACTTAGGGGCAGACAGTATTGATGGTTCCCTCGGGCATCACATGGACGCATCTGTTTCTGTCCCACTGACTCTCCACACTCATAATTTCAAGTAAGTCATAACACAAATTATAAACACATATTCCTCAACCGTGACGCCTAGGAATAACAACATGGAGTGCGTTGAGCTGATTTAGGGTAGGCTGGGACTCTTAAATCCATACCTTAGGTTCTTTCTTCCCTTCCTTCTCGCTCTTCTCTCTCACAGAGCGCAGGTGACAGTCACTCCTGGTTAACACATACTTTCCTCTCTTCTGCTGCCCTTTTCTTTTGCCATCTAATTATTGTTTTTATTCATGACCTATGGCTCCACCGTGTCTTTCCCATCCCCCTTCGCTGCAACATAAGATACCACTTCACATCCTCTGTCTTTACATTTGGCTTGCTCAAATGTACAGATGTGTGCGTTTATGTTCACTCTTAACCCATCTTAACCCCTTGTCACGCACAAATTTGTCTGATCCACCAGTCTCTGTCCTTTGACAGCAGCCCTATCTCAGATGTTTTCATCAAAGCCTTCTCTCCTCGTTTTTATTTCTGCTGTCCTAAATTGCCTCCTACTGCCTTGACTCTTCTCTTCTTCCACTTGTTGCATTCCATTTCTTTCTTATCTTCTCCCCCCTCTTCTCTCCCTCTCACCTCTCATCGCATGGTCATGTACTTCAGCCATCCATCTCCCACCTCTGTTGATCTGAATGTCTCAATATGTCCCAGGGACCATGAAAGTTCAATTGGAATCACATGTTGTAGCCCAGCTGAGAATTTCACCCGTTATAAATAAGATGTCACTCCAGGCTCTACTGTTCTTTACAGCGTTGAATGTTCTTCTAGTAAAACTTGTGTCATGGATGTCGTGGAAAAACTAAAGTTGATGAGTTTTATCAGTGAGGATCCAGCGGCAGGATTTATTTGCCCTTTTATTGGAGGACCTTATGGCTTCTCGGTGCATGGGGTCTGACTTTTATGAAGACTAATCATGGGTTTGTTGTGATAAACTATTTCATTGTTGCCCTTTTAATCAGACAAGAGATGAAGATTATCTTTTGTTTGTTCAGAACACCCCAAGTCTAAGTTAAGTATGGAGGGAAACAAGAAGGATACGCGTTAGGGATGAGAGTGGGGGTGGAGAAGGGCCTTCATCCACTTCAGATTAGTCAGCAGATATAATACCAGTTTTTGTCTTTGTGTCTTTTTGTATAGATCAATCCTTTCTCCCTGATTCTTGCACACGCACATTGCAAGAGTGCCACTCAAATTACATTAAAACTCCATTATGATTCAGGTTCAAACATCGTTAGTAATAGTAATCACCCCACACGTACACACACATGCACCATGCACGTCACACACACACAGTCACTGATTGAGGATGTGGTAGACAAAGTTAACAGGCTGGTTAATCATAGTAATGCCCCCTTTTATTGTTTTAGGAAGACATCACTCAGCAAAATACCACAGTACCACTCAGAGAACACCCTACAGGAGACAACATCTGCAATCTGCCGGGTTAATTTAAAAGACTGGAAGCGATTAAGTTTGCACTGAACCATGGTGGCCACGTAGAGATATGATAGAGACATATTTTCATTTTATTCAAAAATCATAGGGTTAAACATAATTTTGGTTCACAAGTCTTTTAAGTAAGTGCTGAGGAATTCAGGTGAAGCCATGTCTTCACAGAGAGCAGCACAAACAGACAGTATATAGATCAGTACTCCTCTGCTGAGACCACAGAGTATGTCTCAAATGATGAATATACAACTTTTCTTTAGGTGCAAAATCCGGCATTATGCACTTTGCAACACCTGCTGGAATCAACAAATTACCACATTATTATTATATTATTTTGTCATTAATCAAACGCCAGCATGTCTTTCATGAGTTCATTTTGTAGAGACAGGTTGATAAATGTGAGTCTAACAATCCTCGATAAAGGGGCTCAGCGGTGGCCAGAATAAGATGGATCTTTGTTTGGCTTTTTCAGATGCATTCACAGATTAGATAAGTCTCCCCTTTTAAACTAGAGTAAGGGTTAAGCCCCTAACCTTTAAGCATACTGTTTTTTGGGGCGCTGAATTGGCCCTGCATTTCTCATGTCACCCATTTAGATTGCCAAGGTATTTTAGAAATGCTGTCTCAATCTTATAGTTAATAGTGAGTTTTTTTTTTCAGTTATATCAAGTAAAAATTCTAAAGATGTGTTTACATTGAATTCATCATTTGTGGCTATGAGACTGCTGTGAAATACAATATTGTTGAGTTTCCATGTCTGACAGCAAAACCCACTGTTTCTGAAACGTGACACATTGCAACCTTTTCCTTGGCCATATATGAATCAGTACCTCTTTGCTCTGTTTAACACAGCGCAAAACAAAGTAATAACTGGGTAATAACAGTAACTGGGATTGCCATTGTGCCTTACTCTGAATTCATCCGTTCAAAACTGAACCACACAAAGAAAGTCCACCACACTCCTCACTGAGCTGTGATTTTTTACATGAAATTCCAGTGTACCTCAATGTGTGTGTGTGTGTGTGTGTGTTTGTGCTTAATTTTGCATTACAGTGTGCATTACATGCGGAAACAGTGGTGGGGAGAAACTCCTCGCTTTTGTCCTGCACTAACCTCTGATCTACACTCTAATCTATATCGGAGTTCATTAACACAGCTCAAATACATGCACAACATGCAAACACACACAACAACAGAGGGCGATTAAGGTTCCCCAGTAGGTGGATCCAAAATCAGAATGTGTTGTGCAGATAATTCTGCTAGAGACAGTAAATGTGGAGTTCCAGTTTAGCCTGACCTCTTTTGGTTTTGTGTCCTAAAAAACTATAATATGATATGTTTTTTTTATTGTGTTCAGGGGTGTATTTTTACCTCCTCCTTTTATTTTACCCCTCACCCATCTCATTCAAAACTAGCTCCTAGCTAAATCCGGCATATTTACACAATGTCACGTACCTGTACAGAGCGTTCATTCATATGCATTGTCCTCAACAAATACACAAACTAAAACTAAAACCACACACTACATTCACCTGTCAGTTTTAGCCATCCTAATTTTCTAATTTTCCTACTGTGAGTTTGAGACTCCTACTATATATATATATATACACAAATTTTGTAGACATAAGAACCCCCACAAAAAATAAACTGTACACATAAATGTGTGTTTCTAGGTTCCCCGTTTCCTTTTTTAATTCTATTTTATTTAAATGCGCTTTGGGCCAATGACCAAAGGAGGTGCCTGGCCATCCGTGAGAATATGTTTGTGTTTCTAAGGGTGTTTACAAGAAGGGGGCGGATAGAATCTGGGTTTGTCACAGGACTGAATTTACAACATCCTGCTTGATGATGGGGATAGTCATCACCAGTCTGCTGCTAGGACTCAGACATCTCTCCAAGGGTTACGCAAAGCATTCTCCTGGGTGTAAGTTTGTGTGTCTGGTTGTGTGTGAAGAAGCTTAGCAGTTGCTCTGCACCTGTGAACAGTCATTTGTTGTCACCCCCCACACACGCACACACACAGACTGAGGCAACCAGCGCTGACAGAGGAAAGATGTCACATCCTCTTCAGCCTACTCTCCATTACACTATTACATCCCCATGAGTCACACTGAGGTACTGCTAATACAGCTCTTAGCAGACCACTTCAAAGATGTCTGCTTTGCTTCTGTGGATATTCTGTCTGAGTTTAAAAACCTCTGGAATGATTAAGTTTACCATTGCATCTGCATACGTATGTAAGGGCCCACAGCTGCACACGTGGATGCTGTGTTTCTCTGTTACTGTACAGTCCACCTGTCTGTTTTCTAGATATTTACACATTTAAACTTTTTATTTTCACTCTGGAGAATAAATATATACTTTTTTATTCCTCATGTTTTATATTTTATTTTTTTCCTCCCCTCTTGCCCATGCAGGCAGCAGGCCTTACTGGCAGCCATCAGTGAGAAAGATGCTAACATCGCCCTGCTCGAGTTGTCCTCCTCTAAACGCAAAAAAGCCCAGGAAGAAGTAATGGCCCTGAAGAGGGAGAAAGACCGACTCATGCACCAGCTCAAACAGCAGGTATATCCACCACACGCAACCACAAGCTGTTTATATGTGCTTATAAATGTTGAATTAAATTTACAGCACTTCTGGTCTAAGAGGTTGACTGACCTACACATGAATCAAATGGAGCCTGCCTTGTGGTCAACATTCAGGGCAGATTCTGGCTTTGAAAATCAAAGCCGGTGTGCAAATTCAAACCTGCTGCAGGATGGTGAACCCTTTCCTATGTTAAAGAAGCCTCTAAGGCAGACTTTTAAATGTAGATGACCGATGAAAAATACATTCTAAATTAATAAACTCCACAGCCATAAGCGAGGTAGTGTACAGGTGTTTTTATGTTTTATTTCTTTAGAACGTTAACCGGTAACTTTAAACCAGGAACAGATGGAGCTTAATAATTTCTCTCCTGAAACCACACTTACTGCATTCTGTCATCATGAGCCAAACCGGTTAACCAGAAGCTGTGATCCCAAACACAGGCACATAAACACATGAGAATATTAACAAGCATGTTGCTTCAGAGTTATTACAGATACTCAAGTCACAGACGGAGGTTGGTATCATTCGTGAGTCACCTGTGGACTTTTCTGTCTGACGTCTTCTGCACAAACAGACATAATCCCCGCACACACTCACACACATACCCAGGCACACACCTACAGTGTTTCCCATCCTGCCCTCTGTCTCAATATGACCAGAGGCTGCTGAAGGTATGCAGGTCATTAAGGTCTGGTCAGACCACATCTGTGACTTAGCCAATATGAATGTTAACGATAATGAGGCAACAGCAGGGAGTCTAAATGTACGATCTCCTGAGTCACAGGGGCTTCTGGGAAACACAGTGCATTTAAAAGTCAACAGATGCAGTGGCTGGGAGTGCATGTAAGTACGAACCTATGTTTGTTCGTTACTCGTAAACCGTAAACAGTTTCTAGGGGGTGCAATTCCATGCAAGGAATTTCAAGGAAAGCCTATTATCTGTTTATCGCCATTTGATGCGTCATGTTTTCCCGTTGGGTAACCGGCGGTTACCGTCCACCTGATGATGTGATGAGCTCTAATTGCAGCGATGGGGCCTCTGGCCCTGAAGCAGAGGGGTGAAACAATAGGAAAAAAGGGAGAAGAAAAGAAAGCAAAGGATGGAAGAGAAATGGGCAGCAAATACAGCAGATTACATTTGGTACTGTTTTCTCATGATGAGTGGGGTGGGGCGTGGGGGTCTTCAGGTATGAAAATCTTGTTAAGAACTATTACTAAATGACTCAGTGCTCGATGGCAACTTTGTCATCTATTACCGTTAAAGCATGGTAAGCAGATCCTCTTTGTACTACTTGAGTTTCTTCCACTCCATAGAATGAGCTCTTTGGAGGTTCAGCATGTCACACACCGGCTTTCTGTCTCCTGACCCACTGACACACATATCAGAAAAGGTTGCCGTCCTCAGGACCTTAGCAGCCAATGGTGGAAGGAAACTGACCAGGAAATGCCGAAGAATTATGGAACTCAGGGTCTCTTAGGAGAAAGCCGATCTGTAGACAGCAGATAGATTTACAGATAGAAGTGCCCTGCCTGACCTACCCACATCTCTCTTTTGGAATATGTGTGTGTGCATAAGGCAGGCGGCCTAAAACAAACTTTCCTCTCTCAGACAATTTGCTTCTCTGTGAGGCATAGGCCTGCTTCAGCACAGACAAACACATAGAGACACAGCCACACACAGAAACACACACATGAAGAGTGTAGTGTTTAGACTTCCTGTGGAGAGAGTCAGAACGAATGTATCCCCATGTGGGAGTGCTCTGAGTGGAAGCATCCAGTGATGGATGGCCAAACATCAGCGGTGCTTTGAAGTTAAGAGAAGATGAATTTGGAGTCTTCAAAAGTGTGCCATTTTCTTTGATTTTCTTACTCATTGTTTCCCCGTTTCCTCCCTGTTCCGAATAAACTCCAGCATCCATCCTGCCTTTCTGCTGAAGAGACAGATTTCGTGTTTTCCGATATGTGCCGCTGAGAACGTCTTATGCAAAGCAACCTGCCTACTTAGAGCTTTGAGACAATGTTGCATGCACACAAAAAAATAGAGAGACAAGATAAAAGGACGTTGTATAACTATTTTGTGCAGCCTTTCCCCAGCTGCAGCAGTTTGTTTAACGCCTTTCTTGTAAGCCTTCTGTGTCCATATGTGTTAATACATTCCTGCTCTGATCGAGACAGGCGTGTGATTTAGCAAGGGCTTGGATTGAGGTTTGGGATGCAGCTGTGAGCACAGCAGCGGGATCATCACTGCCATGTTTACATCAGCAGCTACACTTTAATACAAACGGAGTCTGATATACGGTACAGGCCGATTCTGTTTTTGTTAGAAATATGAATGAAGTACTCATCTTCCCATTTCCCTCTCCCCTCTTTCCTCTTCTTTCCTCTGATTCCACTTGACTCCACTCCAATCTGCTCTGCTCCTCCCAAGTCTATTCCAGGCTGCCCAATCTACAATCAGGCCTGAAGGCCATTACAGGACTGTTTACTCTGCAAAGCCACTAATTAAAACATACATTCCATCACATGAATGTTTTATGTATGCACACCTTCTTTACACATGCACACAGAAATATATCCGTAAGATGAGAGTGGATGTGTCTGTTTTTGCAAGTGTGTGTGCGCCTGGATGGCTGCATATGGTGACCGCACAGTCAGACTCGTCCAGGGGCAATCCATCACTTCATTCATCTCTGTTTGTGTCTCAGGTCATTAAATATTAAGCACATATGCACACACATATGAACGTTTGGCTTTTTAGGCTACCAAATATGGTTGTAATTATATGTACAGGAAGAAGTAATATGGTTTTTATTAGATTAGCAGCAAGGACTAAACACACAATAGCCCGTTTGACCCTTGGCCGCAAATTAGATTTGAAAACATTTCTCTGTGAGCGTTAAATAGCATTAGAAAGCATTGGGGAAGAGTTTACTTGAAGGCACCTACAATACAGAATGTACTGTGTTTCATTACTGTGATTTTATTAGCTGCGTTGCATATGATAGTGATTGTAAACTCAATTACAGGTGTCAGCTTTGTAAATGTTGCACTGAGGCCAGCCCCACCCAGTCACACCTGCTAGTGTCAACACCTGAGGTCACGGTGGGCCGTACACTGCAACCCAGCCTTTAACTACTCTAAGTACTAGTCTGGTGTCTGTCTGAGCCCATCTCCCACTCTTTGTCTTTACGTTTGTCTCTCTCTTACCTTCTCACCACAGTGTCAGTGTTCTCACCTTATCTAACCTACTCTTTCCACTTGAAGGTAATTGCTAACCTCTTTCATACAGGCCATTTCCTGTGATCCCGGCTGTCGTGTTACTTTAGGCATTAGGCTTCAGTTCTTATCTCAGCAGAAATGTCTCCAGTCCAATGACTACTGCAGCAACAGAGGTGTCAGGACAACACAAATTATATAATTAAGTAAAAGTACTTGCCCAAAGAAGTACTCCACTATATAGAACTACTAGTACAACTATAACTATTAAGTACACACTCTACATTGTCCTTTAAAAAAAGAAGTACAAGTATTCAACAAAGGAAACAGTATACCCCGTTGCACTTGATGCTTTTGATAACATGGTTGTCAAATTTAATCCAGATTCTTTCCACATGTCTCTCATAAATGGAGTTTCTGGAGAAATCCAAAATGTTTTGCCCTCATTAAGTTTATTGACCAGATTCAAGGGGAGGATGACTTCAATAACCTTATTTCTAAGCACTTTATTTGAAAATCATCAACACTTGTTTCATTTCTTTTGTTAGTTAAAAAAAAAAAGGGAAATGTTAGGGGCTACATACCAGAGAATCTATCCAGCCATTATCTGTGAACACTTATCTTATTTAGGGTCACTGGGGGGCTGGAGCCTATCCCAGCTGTCATTGGGTACACCCTGCACCCTGATTGGTAACCTGAGCAGGCTTCAATCTCTTTAATTGTAAAAAAATATTACAAAGACAATTTTCTAGTAATTAATTAAATGGGCCAAATATCTTTGCCACTTAGAGATTCGATGTGGAACAGCAGTTCGTAAAAGAGCAGATTTGAAGCACTTGATACACTTATAGGTCAATTCATCACCATTCATAATTATGTCTTACTTGATTATATTTTATATATATTTATAATTTGCATGCGCAAATTAATTAGTAACAAAAGTGCTTCTAAAAACCTGTTCACCTTTTTGAACCTATTTTGCCGTCCTCTTTGACACATGTGCCTCAGTCATTAGAGGTGGTGTGTAGAGATGACAATCTCGACATGCTGGGTATATTTCACGTTTTAGTAAATATCACTGCACAGAGCTCAGGCTTCAGAAGGATTTAGTGATATGATCCTGTTGGTTTTCATCCTCCTTGACTGTCCTGTATTGGGCTCTCATAACTTGTTAACGCTGCATGGGCTGGTACCATCCTACATTCCTGAGCTCCTCACCTCCGGTTCCACATCCAGGCAGCTCAGATCTGCTGACCTTCTCTCTGTTCCACGCGCCCAGTTTAAATCAACAAGTAATTGAAATATTTCCGTTGTTGGCCCCAAAATGTTTTCAACCATGCCAATTTTGTAGCAGTTTGCCACCCTTTGTTAGATTATTCCCCTCCAGTGGTTTCCTTTAAACTCATCTAACAACCAACTGTTTTTCTTTATCCTTTTAATGTTTTTTTCCTTAGTCAGTACTTTTGTTGATAGTTTTTTTCTTATTGTAGTTATGTGTAGTTTTAAGTTTTTATGTATTGCACCATCTTTCTAGCATTTTTGTGGCATTACAGTTATTTGTTGATGTACTATATGAATAAAGTGACTTGACCAAAATTATCAGGTAAGGAAAAACTTACTTCAGTACTTCTCCCAAAGTTGCTGTTGAGTAATTTTAAAGGTACATAAAATGAAAATACTCCAGTAAAGCAGTTACACCTTAAAATGTATTTACCTATATTACTTGGACCATCTCTGTCACACTATCCGTCCCTATTGCATCAAGTCTGACTCAGGCCCTTTGTCTCTCTTACTACCATGGCTGTCTCTCATTTAAACAAGGAAAGCCACAGCATTTGGATGAGTGATGTGTGCATATCTTTCCTTCGAATCATCTTCATCCCATATGCAATCCAACCTCCCGCTCTGCAGCCTTTTTCTGCCCTTAGGGGAAGTATCTGCAGTTAAGGGAATAAAGCTGAGCTTGTCAATGTATCTGCACCCACTCTGTTTCTGTCTATCTCCGAGACAGCTGGCCTCACTGGAGTTAGGCTGATTGTTAATGTTAGTCAGCCTAGGCTGTTATCACTCTCCAAAGCAATGATGTTGGCAGTATGACAGCCTCTTCCACAAACACTTAACGGAATACACACAGATGCTTAGACACACACATAGTCTTACTTAACCTTTTACAGGCATGCAGAAAAATGCATATTTGAGTGCAATTTTAATCACTGACATCTAAAATGAGGTTGCTTCACCCGAGCCAGAATGCCTGTGGCCTTAAGCTACATGAAACAGTCGCTAACTGTTCTTACTAGGATTTGCCTAATCGAATTAAATGATAATCTGCAGCATGAATGACGTTTGACAGACTTACGATATTTTCATCAGGCACCCCAACTAAACAAATTTATGACCTGTCAAGTGTCGTTAGCGGCACTGTTGTTATCATCTTTGATGGTTTTCAACATACTTTACCCCCATCCAAAAATCTTTCAGTTAATCATTCTAAGACCATTTTACGAAACAAAAAAAATAGTGTTTGAGAAATAAATGGCCATGTGTATGCATGGTATAATTACAGTATATGTTATGAATGTCCTTGTTTATCTCTCCTTTTGCAGACTCAGAGCAGAATGAACTTGATAGCAGACACCTATGAGGAAGATCACATCCATCTCCAACATTATCCTCACCATACTCACCACTTGCATCCAGCAAACATGCATCAGCGAAGCATGCCGAGAGGGCCCCTTCATGCCAACCATCGACCCTCCATGGACCAGGTCAATATGAATGTGCATACGTGCACAAACACACATTCACCCACATCGACCGCTTCATAGCTTGTTTACATGTTTAAGTCAGCTGACTCTTACGATCTATGCTTTTTAAGTTATTGCCACTTTATAGTCCCCACAATCAGTCAGCTGTGGTCAGACTCTGCAGGGTAAAATTTCCCTTCTCTCTTATCCTCTGTGTCTTCTCCTTCAACCTTGTTAGTTCCTGCCAAGTCAGTTATTCATATCATTTAGATAAGAGGCTTAAAGGTAACAGCTGCCAAATGAGGGTTTTGATTGATAGGATTTGTATGTGAGATTAGTTTATATATCATTCATCCCTCATATGAGCCGCTTTTTCCTACCTGAGTATCATAGCCAGCCTGCCCCGAGGACAAACTTAATGTGTTTGAAGACAGCTGAAGAACAAACTGTTGTTGTTATCAGCACAAAGTATTTGTGTCTTTGTGTGAACGTGCACGCTTCCAGGTGTGCATACGCGCGTACATGTGCATGTGGAGATGGTGAGGCACACCTGAGTCTTTGTTGATACTAAATACCAGGTGAATTCGCTCACGGGAGAATCTTCAAGCAAAGTCAGGGATGATTTCACTGTCCTGCCATTAGCTGATAAAACTTTTAGTTATTTGAATGCAGTATATAATCATCACCGCTCAATTGTTGTCAAAAGGCAGTGACTGGGGGGATTCCAACTTAGAAGAAAGTGTGTGTTTGTGCATGTGTTTGAGGGTTTAAGACGAATACCTGGGAATTTCCAACTGAGTCTACATTCCCACATCTGTTCTGTTTGACATGGACTATTGCATGTTTTAACCTTTTTTTTTTTATATATTTCTGAAACTGTGGTTAAAATTAAAATCATACATGCACAGGGGATTCCCTGTCCCTAATAGCTCCCAAACACATGCACAAGTACACATTGTTACATAACATGTTTACAATATGTGAACATTTGCATTATTTATTAACTACAGAATGTTTCACAGATCTACAAAATTTAGATTATGGAAGTTCAAGTTTAGTTGGGATATTGAGGTGGAATGTGCTAAACACTCTAAACCATCTGGGCCCTACAAAGGCTACTTTAAAATTCTCACCGTGAAGTTATTAGCTTATGTTATGTTTAACACATGACTTGCAAAAAAAAATATCAAGCTGTTATGTTTCTACAGAGTTCTGTTATATTACAGAAACCCGCAACTATGTTTTGCCTAATATTAAACTCAGAGCTGCAAGGGATCGCTTTTTAGTATAAAATATTACTCCCCTTTATACAAATATCTTCTCCTTAATACATTACCAATTCTGTTTTACTGCAGCACTGTTTATAGTGTTTGACATATGAAACAGTAGCTCTCTGCAAGTGATGTTTCAACAGTTCAAGTTGGACTAAAAGGCCAAAAACAAGTATTATTAGTATTGGTGGGAAATCTTGTTAAGAATGTAGAGTTTAAACTTAGAAATCTGGGCCAAATGGTTGAATCGCTCTCTTTTAATATTTAATTTTTATGTCTAAACACGAGAGCTGGGATGGCTCAAAGTGCTGGATGCAACATTTGGGCAATAATGAAAGTCAAATAAGTTTTAAAGGAGGCCACATTCCACTTTGTACACACTGCTCCTGGGAGATACAGTTGCAAACGAAAAGTTACATACTCTCATCATGGACATGGCTGTCATGACAACATTGCATGGTAATATTGAATATACAAGAAAACCTCAAGAATCTTGTGCACAAGATTTTAATTATTTGGGGTTTTCTGACGTCAACACGGTTAAAATTATAAATATGGGGTCAAACTACACATACACCCTCTCAGATTATTATTTCAGTGGTGTTTAATGTATTTTAATTTGCCAAGCCCAAGTTCCTAACTAGTGATTATGATTGACTACAGCTGGTGGCTTCTCTGTGCCAACATAAAAAGAGTTTGTCAGGGTTTGACAGCACTCATTGGATTAACCAACAAACAGTACAGTGGAAAAGTCCAAGGAGCTCAGTGCAGATCTGAGATTATGGATGGTAGATTCCCACAAGTCAAAAATGTCCCCTGAGGCCAGTTCTGAACAATGGGAAAATCATTAGTTCAAACTACTGTAAATAAGAACAAGGTACTGGGAGGTGTAGATACTTTCCAAGATCTAAAAGAAGGGCTAAAACGTCTTACTCAGCTGAGAGGACATTGTTTATGATGGTCAGAAACCTCCCAGGATTCATCATGGCACAGGCCCACCAAGAACTGGTTGCTGCTGGAGCAGCAGAGTCACTGCTCCCAGTCAAGCAGCAAAAGGCTGCGAACCTGCGCCCTGCCTAAAATCAACCTTAAGGCCTGACTAAAGTTTTTAGCTGACCACACTGACAAAGAAATAACCTTCTGGAAGGAAGATTTATGTTCACATGAGACAAAAGTTTTTGGCCAAAATGACCAGAGGTATGTTTGGAGGAGTATAGACAAGACATTCAGCCCCAAGAACATGGTACCCACCATTAAGCATGGTAGTGTGGCGGATGGTGGATGATGATGATCTAAGGCTCTTTCGTCGCTAGTGGAACTGCTGCATTGCAAAGATTAGATAGAATAATAGGCTACCTCACAATGTTTCAGCATGACCTCAAATGATCAGCTAGATGGTAGAAATTTGGTCACTTGGTTGTTCCAACAGGACGTTGACCTCAAACACACATCAAAACTGATTTTGGACTGGATAAGGCGAGCTTATGGAATGGCCTTCTCAAAGTTCTAACCTCAATCCTGTCAAAAATATGTAGACAGTGCTTAAAAGGCAGGTCTGTATCACAAAACCAACAAATTTAATGTTGGTCAATTCTGCCAAGAAGAGTGGTCAAAAATCCAGCCAGAGTTCTGCCAGAAGCTTTTTGAGGACTACCAAAAGTGTTTGCAAAAGGCAAAACTGGCTAAGGGACATTTAACCAAATATTAGGCATCCTGCATGTGTAGTTTTGACTGTGTTGTTTTAAAGAAAATGAAATTAATTAAACCTTTTGCATCATATTCTTAAGCTATGTGTTTAGCTAAAGTTTTATTTCTTCCTTTACTGGAGTAATGCCCCTTTTCCTGATGTATAGTCTTTCCACCAACCCTGTTTTTCCATTTATTCCTGCCTCTTCCATTCTTCATTTAGTCCCTTCTCTCCCCCATCTTTTAAATATTACATTTAAATGTATTATCCAAGTGAGACCAGTGGTCCAGTGCATTGCTGGGTTTACGAATGCCACTCAAAGGATGATTGATGATGATAATGATGATTAAGAGGGTCTGCACACTTTACCTAGAGAGACTTCAGTGAATTTCCAATGCACAGCTAGTGCCATGAATAACAGCGATCATGCATTCATTTTTTTTTATTACTTTGTTCATGCATACATGATATGTACTGGACAAAAAAAATGCATGCAGTGGAATTTTGGATATACAAACTTCAAGGTTTTTCAAGAAACTGCATGTTATTTAAAGCTCGCCGGTACAATTAGTGGGTCCATCCCGACTCCTGCCTGCACTCAGTGTACTTAACAAAGTCCATCACAGTAGACAAGTGAAATCTAATTGGAGGAAACAGGCACAGAAAGTGGATTTAGCCTCTTGAGATGCACCCCATGTCTGTGTCTCAGCATGGAGTGTGTGCACTTTGACAAGCATGTTGTGCTCATGTTGTTCTTGTTTAGCCATGCCAGCACCACTGCCAGATACTTGGCTGCAGCCTCTGGAGGAAATAGAAAACAGCTACAAAGTGTTTATCAGAATTATAGAACCTTTTCTTTTAGGTTGTTCCTTTTTTTTCGAACCCTCAACATGCTGCCTGCTTCAGGTTTATGAGAAGTAGCACATGGTATTTGCCCTGTTTGTGTGGATGTGCATTTCTGTGTGTGTGTCTGTGTTTAACCTGGCAGCCTGAGCGGTTATAGGTCTGGCTCTGTTTAGAGGGCCTGTCACAGCCATTCATTGCATGTTAGCATTTAGCATCTAACATGTTCCATTGAAAGGCCATTATATGTATAGCTTTGCTGCTTAGGTGTAGCCTACTGAGTTTACCAAGCCTGTCACAACCACTCAGTCCAACCAAAGCCACTGTGGACTGCAGCCAAGACCCGCGCGTGTTTTTTTTTTTTCGCTCTGGTGTAGCTTTAGTGTAGACTCTGCTTTGTCGGAACCTAGTTTAGCATTATGCAGGCGAGGGCTTGGCTATGGTGAGCTGCCAACTCAGGCTAACCATCGTAATGTTAGTGTCTGAGTGAATTAGCCTTCCTGTTAGCAGGGCTCTTGTCTGCACAGTTTCAGCCCCAGCGATACACCTCATGTGTTACCGGTTCCTAACAATCCCACCGAGGAAAGCATTTCATGATATCACACGCCGCTTTTCTGCATGGGAGACACGATTGTTCGGTTAGAAGCTCAGGAGGATCATATGATGGCAATGAGACTAACGCACTAGAGTTTATAAACTGATGGGTGACATTTCCCCTCTTTTTGTTACAGGATGATGAAGAGGGAATATGGGCATGATGAGCATCATCCTGAGAAGCCTGAATCTTTTCACAGTAAGTTTCCCCCCGAACTTTCTTAATAGGTTCCATGGCAGCGTACAGTACTTCATGTTGCTTAAGGTATTTTAATAATCATCTGCACAATAGGTTTCTTGAGTGGAGCAGGAACAGTGATAGAACCACAATAACCACAGCATTTCCCAACTCCGACAGAAGAAAGTGTAGTAGAACACAGCTTCTTTTCCCATGGCCTATGATGGGCCTCAGCCGTTTATGACTGGCTTTCTGTAAATGGCTCATATGTTGGTCGGGCCATTTGCCGTGCGTGCACTGTGTGGCTTTATAGGTTACTGCGTGATATTAGACCTATATACACCCATCGGCCTAAAGCAAGCATACCAGGGCCCTGAGGTGATAAAACGACACAGTGAGGAAAACCAGAGATGAACTAGTCTGTCTCTCCGTGCCCCATTTTTTTCAGGCGCAGTAAAGTTTTACCGCATTACCCCACCCCGTTGTGTGCCAGTGTGTGGGGTAGTTAATTACAATACAACACAGAACAGTCATGAAGTTTGTTTTAAGGCTGTGAGCTGAAAAAAAAAAAGCATAAAATGAAGAATGTAGAGTCATAAAGGATAATTCCTGTTTGGGGAGTTTTATATTGAACCCCCCATAGACTCAGGATGCCTTTGAATACAGAGGTATGGAAAGAGTTCAGTGTAGGGAGGGTCATGGTTAGCTTGGAGCTAATGCACATGTGTGCAAGACAAAGGGAGACAAAGAAAAAGATAGACTTCTAAATGCACGCATGAGAGTAAAAGAGATGGGTACAGAAAGTGAAAGGAGAAGGGTCGTCATGTATTTATGTCGGAGCACGAGAGAAAACATGGCAGCATGGCACCTAATACTCATAGTTTCCAGTGCATCTCATTCTTTTCCCCAAGTAATCCACAGGTGGACCATCACAAGCAGATTCTGTCTCTAACCTCAGTGTCTTAGTAGTTATGCACTTTGCCCTAGCGCTGCTTTTGGGATTAAGAGTCCCAGGCTTGTGTGTGAGCAAATTGTTTGTCTTCCTGTAGTGCAATACATTGTGCGCGTGACCGTGTTTAGCTGTGATTGTGTGTGCATTCGCAAGTGAGAGCCGAGCATTGCTGAGCTATACAGTACCGGAGCAGCCCACATAGCCTCTAATCCAGTCCATGTGTGCTGAGAATGCAGTAGTGTCAGGATTCACCGTAATGAAACAGACCACACTGCCCCCTTTCTCCCTCTCTTTCCATCTCTCCGTCTTTTTCCATCACTCCTGTTCTTTCCACCTCTCCTCAAGCTTCAGCTTGCCGTGCCCTAACATATATTCCTTCAAGGTAACCTAGCGGCGGTCCTGTGGCTACCCTACCGCTTCAGTATCTCCAATCAGATATCGCGATGGTGTGTGTGTGTGCACGTTTTTCAGTATTAGTGCTGCTTATCCCGATCTAATAGAATAAGCCAGGCACATTAGCCTTTAGCGCAGAGTGGTGTTGTGGCGAACAGTATCAGTGCTGCTCATCTATCCACTGCTGTTATTCTGGCAGTGCACATCGTGAGCGCAGCTAACGTGTATTAGCTCTCCTCTATGGGAGAACAGATGGGAGCCATTTAGCGGTGTGTAGCTACTCCACAATAAGGCCAGACCTAATCCCCATATCCTGTCCATGAGTGAGCCCTCCCTAATATGAACAAACAGAGATGACAGCAGCGATAGACAAATAGCCAGGGATCCGTGTGTCTGCCTGGACGTGTGTATATCATTGTTTTTGCAGGTATGCATGTTCACTTTGATTGGAGTTTCTTACGGACGACCTTGACTCCCAGCGTACGGCTGCATTTCTGATTCCACACAAACCTAAGTGTTGAGTTTGACTTGGCAAGATGGAGTTCTGAGCGTCCATTTGTATAGATTAGCCACGGTTGTGTCTAAGAGGACACTGTGCTCTGATTGGCTCGTTGTGGTTGTGTATGTCCTGCTGTTGATTACAGAGGCTTTGTTTACCCTCTTGGCCTCCCAGACCCCCCCCACCCCCCCACCCCCACTAATGAAATTAGAATGTCCTTTTGGACAGAAAGCACAAGAGAAGGGGGATGGCGGAAAAAGTGAAGGAGAACATGGGGCCAAATGAGTGAAGCTGAGAGGGGGAAGAGGTTTTCTGGAAACATTATGCTTTTATCCCACCGTGAAGTTATTTGTACTGAATGAAGCGAAAACGGGCTGAGAGGCTTTCCAAGTGGGGACAGAAAAATGTTGTCTGTGTGTGTGTGTGTTCACGTATGTTTGAAAGAGTGAGGCCTAAGACAATGGCTTTAATTAGCTCTGAAAACAGTGTTTGTGTGTCTACATTGTGTATGTCAGTAAGAATCCCACTCTTGTGTACTATAGAGGCACTGCCTAGAAAAAAAGTATTTTGGGGGTTGAAAACCGGCAGCAGACGTTAAGTTCTAAATAATTTGCACATGTCACAGAAATGTTTGTGCTCAACTTTCCTGTTTCAGATTTGTTGTGGGGTCTACCTTCAAGTCCAAGTTCCCCTCACTACCAAAACAAGACCAACCTAACCACCGGTAAAAACATGGATGCAAGGATGCTAGCTATAGATAGTAGATAGCAGATCCCCCCACAAGCAAGGTGCAAGATGCAGGTGTTTTTATTACAGCACATTCTAAGTGAAGACTGTAGGCTTGTAGTGTATATTTTTTATGAATTGAGTTTTAAAGGTGCATAAAAGCAGTGCAGCGGAAATAGCAGATTGTACTGGCTGTTTAAAAGTGATGCAAGTTTTCTGTTACTGCAGTTCTAGAGCAAAGACCGCAACAGGTTCTGTCTGCACCATCTGACTTTACTCGTCTTTGTGTCCTCTAATCTTCAGGAAGATCATTACGTTTCAGACACACCTCTCACGGTGCATAAAAGTGATACTGGAAAATTAAAATAGGGCAGTATTAACCGTGGGAAATGATGGTAGACACCCCTCAGTGTCCATAATTTTACAATAATGATAATTACAGCTTACAGCCCAGATGCGTCGGTTTATAATGTTACATTGTTCACATTCATTTCAGCGGTAAACAAAATACCATACAAATATCAGCTTGTTTGCCAACGGCATATGAAATGGGTGAGCTGGCCCTGCCACCTTTTCTACACCGTGTGCCAGGTTGAAACTCTAGTGTAAACAGCTATTATCCCACACTTTAATTACTACAAGTTGATGGCATATAGTTTTGTAAGTCGCCTGAAGAAACATCTGCCCCATGTTATCAACACAACTCAGTAAGTTTTAATTAATTACTATGTTGGGTTTCTTTAGAGATTCAGAAGGAAATGGAAAGTATTGCTTAAGTCAGATTTGTAGTGTTCAGGATCATACTTAGTCTGTATTTGAAAATTGTTGTTGCAGAAAAAAAAAATTTAGAGCCTTTGATCTCATGTGAGACACATGTGGATGTACGTTAAAGGTAAACGGCTTTTCTGTTCATTGTATGTAGTTTTTACTTTCCAGAACATACAGAAACCTTGTAAAATAGTTTGATCCAGGCAAAACACCAGTTCCTAATTCTGTCACTTCAACTTTGTGTGTGTGTGATTGTTTGCAAATGTGTAGGTACATGTGGATTGTTTGTGGGTTTACCTAGTGTTTTTTAATATGTAGGTATGCCCTCACCCATACATGTAGTTGTGCTATGCTGTGTGCCTTTGGTGACCGGTGAACCACAGCTTGGGGGTCAGTGGAGGCGTCTGACCGAGGCCATTCCTCAGCCAGCTGTCAGCATCATCAGTCTGTGAGGTCAAAGGTTGTTCCACCAGGTTGAACATGAGTGGGGAGAAGTCTGTACCTCAGCAACACCTGACCACTGACATTTGAGGAAGCTGTTTGTTGTATCTATTTTAAAGCTTCCTGAAACCAAACTTAAATCATTTTCAAACTGCCATTTGTATGTATAAATACAAAGTGGTGGATTACAGAGATGAGGGGGAAAACAATTATTTAGGAAGGAATAAAAATAGTAAAAAAGGAAAAAAATGCTGTGACTATATCAAGTTGTGCAGTATATTAAACAAGTAAACAAAACACATGATGAGCTTTTTAAGAAAGGCACATGAAAGAAAACCTCTTTGTAAAAATATATCGTGCGATGGAGTAGGACATGAAAAAACGAGAAAACCCCACTTGTGGAAAGTATCCCAGTACTTCCCTCCATGGTCCAGTGGTTATGGCACTTAAAAAAAAACATGATTAATTTGACAATGACATATTAGTTTTTAAAGACCGTGCACAATATCACCTTCAAGAAAGTAAATGAAGAGCAGTGATAGAAAAGCTTTGTCACTGTCAACAAGTGAAGCTGCAGACAGACAGGACCCAGAGACGCCTCTTCAGCCCCAGCAGACAGAGCAGGAGGAGGTGGGGGGGAGGAGAGAAGGGAGAGCCTGCAATCACTATGAGGCCGACAAGTTTATTCATGATTTCTTTGTGGTTTTCTTGAAGTTGTATGAAGGTGAAGATAGTTAGACACTTGATGTGTGGATCATAAGTTAGTTCATCTAAGTAAGCTCCCTTTCCCCACCCACAACAAACTCATTACACGTGGCCACACACAAGCGCTCGTGCAGACCTGCAGGAATGCAGAGCAATACTTTTTAAATTCTTGTTCTGTAATCACAGGTAAATACCTGCACAACAGTTCTTATCTATGCCCCGAATATTGTTCATGTGTGTGTCCATGTAATCAGAATGAAACTATGAAGCCCTCTGTGGACAACACCAAAAGCACAGCCAAGACCTCCGAATCTGAAGCTTGGCAGGCAGGCAGTTTTCCTGACTCCACCTTTACCCTGAGTGACCTCAGCCGGCCTTCTGTCCGCTCCGGCGTGGAGATGATGGTGGCGATTCAAAGGGCTGTAATTTATAAAATGAGGGACAGGACTTCCTCTCTTTCAAGCAAAAGTCATCCAGGACCAAAATGCCTGAGTTTGCATCCTCTTGCAGGGATAATGGACCAATGGAGTCCTGGCATTATAAATAGTCATGTGGTCCAGTGCCCTAAGGTTGTTGTAGTTGCATGTTTAAAAATTAGTTTTACTTTAATATTACTTAAGGATTTCATTATATTAGCACTTTAGTTCCAGTACGGTTTGGCATGGTATTAACTTTTAACTGACATTCCCAATTCATTAAATAATATCTGTCATGCTACAATGTGGCGGTTAAATGTTTTCCACTTGTAGTGGTCTGGTATTGTTATCTGACTGTTGAGCATGTCTCTCTTCAAAACCTTAAAAATACATGGCCATGCACGCAGTTGAAAGTAGTTTTGCGATTTGTCTTTTTTTTATTTCAAGTACACAAACGCAAATGCCTGAAAACAATAAGCACTTACTTTTGTTTCTTGGGTATGTAATTGAAATGACACTTCAGTGCTTTCTCGTTTACAACCACTAATTCTTTGGCCCGGGCTCAAAATCCCAAACATGCTCTCCTTGTAACACAAACCCTCAAAAATGGGCCGATCCTGTTTGGCTGGGCATGCACGCTAAATTTTATATGGCATGGATGCGTGGTAACCTTTAAAATGATTACTGAAGCACTGAATTTAGATACACTGCATGTATAAGCTCAAATACTTCCTCATCCTCCCTTCTCTGCCTGAACATGCCAGGTGTGATTCAGTCAGCCCCTGTGGATTTCTCTCCCGTTTGCTTTCTGTGATGAAATGGCTCAGCGAGGCCACGGCTTGAAAGCAGTGAACCTCAATCTGTCGCTATTTTTCAACTCACGCTGCTCCGTCTTTTCTGTGTTTTTCCTCGTTATCAGTTATCTCCATCACTTCTTTAAATTGCTTTGCCAAAGTTAATGTACGTTCAAGAAATTTTTGTGGTTTGCTGATTGCGATCAAGAATATTAAAACCCCAGATCTCAATGATGTAGTGGAAAACCATAATGCTGAGTTCAATTTGAAAAAAGATAGATAGAAGAATTGACAGATTAATTAATTAAATATCTTTGAAAAGCTGTTATTGCGTGCAGCCAGTTGAGTGTGTGTGGGTGTGTGAATGTGTGGGTGTGTGAAAGAGAAATCAAAAAAGTAAGAGGCAGAGAGAGAGATCCTGACATCCTGACAAGATTATCAGGGTGTTTAGTGAGCTTACGGAGATGGCAGCACACAAAAGCCCTTCCCTCAGGAGAAACCTGCACCTGGCGCGGCACTCATGAGTGTTTATGTGCATTTGTTTATGCACGGTTGAGGGTGAGATAGAGAGCAAAATCATTACGTATAAGAAAGCTCGCAGTGTGATGCTCCGGAGGTCAGATCCCCTGTTCAAGCTAGATTACATCCCAAAGAGAAAGTCTGAACATCCACAAAGAAGCACTGCTTGAGGGAGGTGCAGGAATTTCACCTTAAACCTGTTATTTTCCTCTGACTTCCTGCGCTCTTTTACAAACACAAGTGGACACACACCCATACACACACACACACAAACACACACACACTAAAAGCACTAAAATGCCAAACAGCCTAAAGTCATGGGTAAAGCCTCTGTTACTCCCTAAACTGTGTTTTCAACACACAGACCCACCTCTGGCCACCTATCGTGGACATGGCCGCCTGCTCTGAGGGACAGAGACACATTCAGGGTTGCACAGACTGAGGGAATGTGAAAGAGGAGGGTCAGTAAAAAGAAGACTCACCTGCTGAATTTATGGGACACCTGATCGCTACTGACTTCTCCCTGCAACATACAGCGCTCAGATGGTTCAGCTTGAGCACTATTGCACACACACGCGCTAATGCAGAAATACATTTACTTATCGTAGATTGCCTAATAGAAAGCATTTAGAATTAAGATTGACACTTGGAAACACTGTGGTGGCGAAATAGCACAAAATCTATTTTAATAAGTAATAGCAGGAGGAATTTTACTATTTTCTTTCCTTATTCTAGAAATGCCAGAGCTGGTATCGGACACTCTTTGTAGAGTTGAAAAGGAAAACTAACAGGAATTTACTTGTTTCCTCCCACTGAAAGTCATCCTAGTGCAGAGTCAGCGAAGAGGCTTCAGAGCTCGGGCCGTCGTGGAGCTACTGCAATAACATCAACAACCTTTGGACTGCCACTCAACATTAAGGGCTGACCACTAATTAGGCCTCGTATAACAGCAGGCTGCAGTTTATTTCTCACGCTAGTCCAACACTTTCCCGAAGCTTGTCCACGTTTAGGAACCTTGTAAAATGGAAGACATATTGCGTTGCCATTTGTCAAAACAGCACCACTTCTCTGTTAATGATGTCTTCCATCCACGCAGCTATGACGACTTTCTTTTTTAAAAAACGAACAGTTGCTGACACTCTATATCAGTGACCTTTTCAAATGTTTTAAAGCTCCTGAGTCTTAGAGCGACAGAATAAACTTCTCTACTTTTTTTTTTTTTTTAAGTGTATAAACCCCTGCCTTGAATGAAAGTCAGTACAACACAGCTCAGCTTGTTGGGATAAGTAGTGTTTTCAGCCAGGTTGTGTTTTCCAGTGAAACATTAGATTTGGATGCCAGAGTGGCCTCTTTCTCTGTCACTATGAGCTCAGACAAGAAGATTAGTGCTCTGCTGCTCTGTGTGTACTTCAGCTTGCTATGTGCGACTGCTAGAATACTTGCCATCAGTCTATACAGTCTTGACGAGGGTGTCTTTGCCATACATAATTGTACTTACACCGACAAGCTCGCATGCATGCAACTTACGTAATGTGTAAGTTGTACACAGCCGGACCCGCTCTCCAGCTCTTTCTCTCTTTCTTATCTGGGCCTGTGGAAAAGCCACACTTGTATGATGACATTCAGCACAGGATTAAAGCCCATGTAAGACCCTCCTCAGCTTACACTGCTGCTGCCAAGATGGGATCTATACTACCACACATTCTCATGCACCACTGTACACACACTGGCAGAGTCAAAACTGCACACACACACACACACACTGTAGTTAGGCAAGCACAGACTTGTTTGTGTCCACAGATATTCACACATAGAGAAATCCCTGCACCCTTAGCACGTTGTCCTCTTGTTACTCCAGATAAAAGATCTTCTCAAGAAACACAGTAATACACAAAGTTATGCAGACAAACAGTGCAGGCAGACATACATGAACACAGTGACATCCCACACACTCACGTAATGTACAAACACACACATACAGGGACACGTTCACACATACAGGGATGACAAATACAGATACAGTAGACGTTGACTGGAGGTGGACTGAACACAGACTGCCTTCGTTTTTGCAGTGTGACAATCTAGGTCACATTCTTTGTATAAACCAGAATTTCTGTACACACCTCCAGGGGTAAGCTGGTTGGTTCTGGGAATGCTTTCTGTTTGGGGTAGACAGAGATCCTTTTCTGATCGGTTGTTTATGCCCAAGCTTCCACTTCGGGAGTTGCTTTGAATCTGTTTACCTCCGTCACCCCACCTCCGTTTCTGTCTACGCATTACTTCTCTTTTCATCTCTGTGACAAATACATTATGTTCTGCTATAAGAATACTTTGAGGAACCATGGGAAAAAAAAACTTTCAAATGTGAGATTTACACCAACTGGCTGAAGGTGAGCAAAGAAGCTAAGAGAGCAAAAGAGGCTTGCTGGACTATTCTCTCTGAACAAGAAGTCGAAGAGTAGAGCAAGGAGGTATAAAACCCAACACTAGTCATCATAATGTTCTTTTGTGCATCACTCCAGTCCAATATCCTATCCAGGAGCGGCCTAGCTTGTCAGAGTGTGTACGCAGCGAGGCTTCAATCCTGCACCAATGGGATTAACTTTGCTGCTGGGTGGTCCTCTTCCCGCTGACCTAAGACCAGCAATGAGGTTTAGACTGCTCCCATTATAGGTGTGAGGATTATGAATCAGGTCCGGTCAATGAGGTTATGTCTGAACATTGCGAGATTATTGTACTGGATGTTTAGCTTAATTTAAATGTTTGTACATATTGCAATTGTTTCTGCGAACTGATGATGAAAGAAAAGCCTTGACTGAAGGGTCTTGACTTGACTTGAAGCCTGTTGGATTGAATCTCCAGTTTTGCTGGGAAAAACTGTCTGGGTCAGTGGGTTCTGCTTGAGCTCTAGTGTTACTGCTCAGTCGCCGGCATTTATAAGATGTGGTTGTATTATGCCCCGGTCAGATCCGAGCTAGCAAGTCAAAGTTAGTTTCAGCAGGCGAATAGGAAATACCGAGGGATGGAAAGATAGGAGGGTAAGAACTATAAAGTAGCCCAGCTCATTTTAGTATTCCACAAGCTGAAAATGATCCATGTTTTATCAAAAATTGTATTTACCCAGTTCTTGCATTCATTTTCATTGCGAATATAAGCTTTTCCTTGATGAAAGGTTAATCTTCTGTCTAAATTTGCCTAAAAGTTGGTGAGTCGTTCCAGTAATTTTGACCAATCGCTTGTTGTATTAGGTGTGGTCGCAGCTTTAGTTAGCTTTGGGTAGAATAATTCAGGTAGGGAGGTGAGCTGAGGTTCTGCTGAGCCTGAAAAACTCAGAGGTTGAGAAAAAAAGAGTTGCGTAATGTTTGTTCTTGTGTTTGATGTTTGAGTTTGTGATTTTAATGGAAAAGTCATAATCACAGGCAGCTAATATCTCAAAGACACGTGCTTTAGTCTTTTTCTTCTTCTTGTTCTTCTTCTTCTTTGGCTCCATACCTTGTCTGTCATCCTGAACACATCACTCTTGAGTGGTTAAGCTGGTCGATAATGACAGAAAACTGGTCGCAAATATGTGAGTCGCACACACACACACAAACATAGAGGGAACACATGTTCTCCATAACATAAGTCCCTGAGACAGACAGGTAGTGTGACGGGAGTGGAGGGTTTTTGGAGGCCTGGCTTTCTCCCCGTCTGACGGGATGGGAGCAGAGGACAATGTAAACACCCTGTCACACACATAAACAAGGCCCCGCTCAAGTTTCACTGCACAGTTACAGAAAGCTCACCATCTCTTTTATAGAGAAAGTATTTGTGTAATTTGTTTATGTGAGATTCCATAGCTCTAACAGGCAAATGGCTTTTTCAGCATCGCACTACACCTGAGTTTAATTTCACTAGCTCTCTCACAGACAGATCGTAAAGATGGCATACCAGGGTGGACACAATGTCTTCTGTCTCATTTTAATGTCCAAGCCTTCCTCACTCTCATTCTTTGTCACATCTTTTCACTCTAACCCCTCCCACTCTTCTTCTTGTTACCTTATTGTCCAGTGCAATTATTCCTCGTCAACAGCAGGTGAATCTGAGCATTGCTGTGCATGACATCTGTTTCTTTAAAAAGGATGTTTTTGTGCCTGATAATTTAAGCTTAAAGTTGAATTTTGAAAGACATTTTAATACCCAAAAATGTGACCCACACATTCCCATCTGTAAAACTTAGCTCCTAGTTAGCGACAGCTCCTAACCAATAAAGCTTGTCTGTCTGTATGAAAATCCAACATGTACATATAAGAATGTGTGTCTGCTATTCTCCATAATACTAGACATATGTCTGGGTGAACACAACATTTTTTTTTTTGAAATACAATCTCCAAAATCAGTGCTCGATAAAGCCAGTATTATTCTATGCTAATAATATTCCCCAGCTGACTACACTGACACATACACACATCACAACACACATACACATGAACACATTTATTATTGGCCAACTTCAGCCTTCTGCTCCACCAGCAAGTGTGCAACCATATGTTTAGCAGCACTGAAAACAATAGCTTAGTAGAACTTTCAGCACCGCAAAGCAAACGATGGGAAGTAAATGCCAAAGAACAAGACCCAAACATGTGTTTGCTTTGTTTTTACCTTCTAATTACATATACACACATAGTTATTTATTTTATGCAGTGTATGTAAAGTGTGTGTGTGTATGTGTGAGTGTGTGTGTGTGTGTGGGAGGGGGGTGTTAGTGTTTAGTTTTTTTGGGTGTGTGTATGTACTTGTATTACTGATGTTGTCGGGATATACAAAGTCACAATATGTGGATAAATACTTAGGTACAAAATGTCCCTATTATGCAAATCATTTCATTTAAGAGTAATGACTTAGGTTACGTTTCCGTTAAGGGTTCTGGTTAGGTAAGAAAACGTGTGGGGGGGGGCAAAAAAAATTATTCCCTTGCATTTTATATAAAGGCATGTCAGTACCTGAACTTTGAAACAAGCCATCCACAAAGGAATGTTTTTTTAATATCTATTCTTAACCAAGCCTCGTTTCTTTTTTACTGGTTTCCTCTAGATTTCTATTTGCTCCCTCAAAATGGCAATTAGAGTAACTTCTGCTGTTAAAAGACTTCACAAAACACAGCCTCTTTGCACCAATTACATTTAAACACACTGGTTAGCATCATTTTCATACTGATAGGCCTCACTGATCTTGGGCTTTAAGTGTGGCACACATACATACGTACATACACACACCACCTAGTGAGAGCATATTTCCACTCAAACCCAGGGGTCAGCAGGGACTAGTAATTGCCAGATAAGCTAGGAGGTTGCCAGATCGGACTTGTAGCTGCCAACTGAGTTCAACGCCACACACACACACACACACACACACACACACACACAGCAGTCACAGGCCAGAATTTTTATCAGTGATGTCACCTGTTATGTCAACTAAGTCAGGCCTACCTCTGGCTCATCCTACCTCTAAACACACACATTATCATGTCTTATCAAGTGCTCTGATGTGACAGAGAGTGGAGAGACTGATTCAATTTGGTGTATTTTGGACAACACAGCAAAATGTTCAGCCGTTTGCGTGTGTGCGTTGATCCACAATCTCATGTGTGCATAGAAATGTACAAAGGTACTGTTTGTGTTTGTGCATGCATTAGTACGACCTTTGTTATATATGTGTGAGTGTGTGTGTGTGTGTGTGTGTGTGTGAGAGGGTGGAATGAGGCAAAATACCGCAACTTTATCATTGCAAACAGAAACAGTATTAACAGCTGGTGAAAGATGTTTTGTGGACATTGCTCGGATTCCCTTTGGGTGGAATATAAAATAGCAAGAGATGAGAGAAGGGAAAGGATGGAAATGAAAAGGGGAAGTCAGCTGAATAATGGATGGCTAAAGATATTACTATTGGTTTTAAACTGTGTTGCTGTTCATTGATCAGTGTAAGCCCCCATGTAGTCATTCTCTATCATTGCTTTGTGGCAGTTTTGAATTTCCAAACACAGGAAGTGTTGCTTGATTTCCTCTTTCTCTGTTTCTAAAGTGTGTGTGTGTGTTTGTGTGTGTGTGTTTTTCCTTTTTTCTCTTCCTTATGCTCTCACTGTCTTTCCCCCTTCTCTCTCACATTCTCATACACGTATGCAGATGTGAGATAGTTGTTTGCTTTTCTTGCCAAGCAAAAATGCTTTCTTCTTTTTGTGACTTGCTTTGGTGTTACCTGACAAGTATGCGTCTGTGTGTGAGGGTGTAGAGAGCGAGCAAGTGCTAAACCCAGATCCTTGCCTGAGTGCCGCTGCAAAGGCCCAGGTTGACAGAGAGGATTGAAAGTGTCATCCCCGGGATTAAGCATAATGAGCCCGATTGAAATACAAGACAACGTTGTACACTTGCAGACACATACACTCCAAACATACACACAGAAATGTACACAGGCAATTATAGAGAGGTGTATCAAAGCACTGGGATAAGCCCCTGTTAAAATGCGTGTGAGCAGGCCATTCCATCATTGCCTACACGTCTCAACAAGGAGGGAATAGTGATTAGCCGTCTTTACTTTCACTGTATCTGACTCCTTTCTACTCCCAATCTCTTTTTTTCCTAACAGTTTCCTGTTTTTTATTCATGTGTTTGTCTGTGTATCCTTAGCAGACCAAAAGGGAGAATTTATGAACGGTCTTTGATCCTGCATTGTGCTCTCCATTGTCACATTCCTCTGGTTTGTTCAGCATTCCTAACAATGGCAATGACTTTTGTCCAGAAAGATGAGGGTATGACCCTCAGCTGGACCAGATAAAGTTAAACATCTTGCAAAGCAAGAGAGATTCTATTTTATTTTTAATAGCTGAAAACAATTGGCAATTGTTGTGACTGACTATTTTTCGTAATCTTGTTAATTGTGTTTCAGCTCGCCAGAAGATTATCTTTGTTGTATAAAGTTCACTCTGTTGAGTTTGCAAATTATTTTCCATTATTATTTTTTACGCAAACAACAAACTAGCTCCTGTTTTGGTCTAGGTTTCTATTCATTACTGTCCATTTTGCATTTCTTCTGCATTCACTCACTTGTTCAGAATGTGCTCATTCCTGATGGCCAAGACTGAAGGAAAATATGCATACAGCATAAACATGCATATGGAAATATATCAGTCCTGAAAATCCATGTGCACCACAGAACTTCAAGAGACTTTCTTTTTCAGCAAATCTTGTTCATTTTTGATCTGTAATCACCAAGTGGCAGCTTACAATTACTTTCCCATCAGATAGCAGCTGATAAGTGTGGCATGTAGCAGTTAACTTGGCACCCACCAGGCCCTCCTAGCCTAGTTAAAGGCTTGTCGGCACAGTGTGCATGTGAGGCTTTGCAAGATTCTTTGGGGGAATCATCAGCTTTCATCTTATCACTTTGCACAGTGACACAGCCTTCAAAGAGTGCTGGTCATTTTTACTGGCACCACAGTGTGTATGTGTGTGGGTGGGTGTGTGTGTGTGTTGTCTGTTTGAGCTATCGTTGCATTCCTAAAAAGCTGTTCCAGGCTGTAGGACTGTGTTTAATGAAGGCAGGGGCATGGCTTCAAAGACCTGCAATCCAATCTGCATGTGCAGATGTACACACACACACACACACACACACACACAACACACATACACCTCTGGTGGCTGGAACGAATAATGGCGTTTGAGCTCAATCTCTGAGTCTGGTCTTATAATTTAGCAGCACACAAACATTTTAGAAAATGACTAAGAGAGACAGATGTCATGCAAGAATGTGACATTTATGTGATATACCTTTCAGAGGCTTGTTCTACAATTATGAGTTTTTTCACTAAATATCTTTAAGCTCAGGTACTGTAAGAATGATCTAGTTGTAAATTTAGTAGTTTTGTTAGTGCAACAATACTCTAATATGCCTACTTGAATTAATAAGCTAATTGTTTTGATCAAATTACATAAAGCTCAGAGTTGGAGCACAGCTTTTCCACATCACATTTCTGTCATTAGTAACAGTCACTTCACACTCTGCTGTCAACTGAAGAATTTCTATTTCCAAAAGGCAAGTTTCTAGGATAGAACATAGCAAGCATAGTCTTCATTTTCAATTCGATTGCTGACAAAACCTTCCAACTGTGCAGTGATCCTCAAAGACTAGAACATAAAATGTCCAACTGTTACAAGATTCCCTTCACAGGAAGGTTTTTCTTCTGCTTGGAAACATTAGATAGTAGAAGGCCTAGAACTGACCCTCAAACCATTTGTGGGAAATCCTCCATGCTTTAAGGTTTATGAGTGTGCATATGTTTGAGTTTGGATGTTTTAATGTGTGTGTGTGCGTTAGTGCGGGCATGTCTTTATAGCCGTCTGTAGACACATTTTTTTCAGTACCGTTGCTGTGAGGACATTTTAGTTGGTCCACACAACCACACAAGGCTTTTTGAGAGTCAAGATTAGGTTTTAGGGTCGGGGTTAGAATTAGCTTTTGGTTAGGGTTAGTGTTAGGCATTCAGCTGTGATGGTTAGGGTTAGGGATTGCATGATATCAATGAGTGTCCTCACAAGTATAGAAAGACAAACGTGTGTGTGTGTGTGTGTTTGCACACATGGGTAGCTGTGTGTCTCTGGTTCCTTTGAGGTTGTGTTAAGGTGTGTTTCTCCCTTTGATGTTTGGCATTGGGTTTTTAAAAGGGTTGGTTTTAGAGGCATGAATTTTTGTGTGTGTGTTTGCGTGTGTGTGTGTGTGCTGTGAGTCTGTGTGTCAGTGTGCTGGCCTGCAGTGGATGTGGCTCACCTTGCATTGGCCACCTGTAAGCCATCGACAGAAATTAGCCTCTTTAGTCTTGATGGCTTGCAGAACAGAGCAGGAAGGGGCGGTGAGAGCATGGGCTGTTGGTGCAGGTTCTGAGGAGGTGTGTGTCCATGTAGGTGTGTATGGTGGAAGATATCTGGACAAATATTTTCAAAACTGCACTAGCTCCATGCCATCATAAGAGAAAGAAAACGTATAACATGCGGGGGAACCATTTGTTTCTCATTTGTCTGGGGATGTGTGCTCGTGTGTGTGCTGGTGTGTTATTTAGGTACTTATTCTGGAAGCAGGCCCAATCCTTCTCCAGAGTTCTCCTCTGACTCTTCTAAACCCACACAAGCTGAACTCATTACACTCCGTAAACAAATAAGTCATTAATACCAGCCTGCAGGCTCTACACACACAAATACCAACATATAGAGCATGTGCACACTTGTAGACACACCACCACCCACGCCCCTTCCCACCATGTTCAAGGCTCCTATTGGCTGTGGGGCTTGGAACTAGCGAGACTAATGATGTGGTCCTTGTGTTACTGCTTCCTGTCCTTCGCTGGAGGACTTCCTGTAGCAGAGTCATGTGGTCTTGATTACATGTTCACATCCAAGCCCTCTGGAGCAGGACAGTTTTGATCTGAGACACACACAATTGATATAGAATAACCTGCATCCCTCTTGTCAGATATGTGATATTATTGACCAGGAGCACAGGAAATACTGAGCATCTGTGTTTACTTCTCTGTCTGTTTCTGTTTTTTTTCTGCCGTTCCTTGTTCTGCAGCCAGGAGGTTGTTTGGTGTGATGAGTTGCTGACTAGTCCAGTTGTATTTTCTCATTGCTCTGCAGCCCAGTCTTGGCCCCAGACCTCCCAGACTGGCTATTGATCACCAGGTTAGTTTGACGAGAGAACTACAAAATCATGGATATTTTCCTTTATGAAATCAATACAGTTTCAAATTTGTGACAAAAGAAAACAAACACTTCTTTGTTCAATTTCTATTTGGATCCATCTATTTGAGATCTGTATCATGGTTTATTCATCCTTATTCTAAAAACCTAGAAAATACACACTTTTCCTCTATGCCACCTATTCACATTTCAAAAGATAAAGCCGATGCAATTCCTCAGTTTTGCTGTGCTGTATGTGGGTGCACGTGATTAAGGCTCGGAGGGCTTCTCAAACACGACTGACCTACAGTCTGTACAATCTCTGAACGCCTGGCAAACATGGTGACAGTCCATACATGAGAGCAAGTTAGGAAATATCGGATATCTGGGCGCAATTGTTTATGATATATGGGTGTATATTTGTGAGAGACTCATGGAACTGAGATGTGGATGCAAGTAGCACATTTGTGTGGTTGAGAATGATGATCGTTGAGCTTTTAGGTCGACAGCACGGCCTCCTGAATTGCATCAGACACACGTTCTAACACAAGTCAAGACATTTTAAACGTTCACTACAGGCCCTTATAGCAGCGTCTCATTTTTAGGTCTTTGCTGATGCCGCATTTATTGGTTGAAATGGTAATCTTGGTTTTAGGTGTCAATAATGAACATTTAATCTTGTGAGCAGCTTGTTGGTCAGAGTGTCTCTGCTTTGTCTCTGTTCGTCCTCAAAGATTGTTTGCGAGGACAGATTCACTCTGTAACACTGCGGTACAACCACAAATGCATTGTGTGTTTTTGTAGCTCTAGGAAATTCAACAGCATAAGCTCACCCTAGATATCACTTTCACATCCTTTTCAGAAATTGTTCAGTACTGGTTGGCAAGCAAAACTCCTTTTTTAACGAGACAAGCAAATAATTTTGCATGATCCCTCCACAGCATCCTTTCTTATTGTTCATCTTCTAAATTTAATATTCTGGCAGGATAGCTGGCAGGATGTGTTTGCTGGCAGCTAAATGTTTTTGGAAAGATTTATAGAGATCACCAAGTTCCATAAATGATCCCTGTGCCCAAATGAAAAACTATATATATATGTATATGTATATATCACAACACACAAAGAGCTAGTGGTTTGGAAAATCAATAGATCAATCCGAAAAACTGAACAACGATAAGCAGTAATATAAACATGAGTTATTTGTATATTACATTGGTGGTTAGTGGGATAAAACTTGCAAAAGTATGGTCTTATAAACAGGGTGGATCTAAACAACTGACAAAGCTGGCGTAATCTAATAATCCCATGCTGTTGTATTAGTAATTTTTTATATTTTGTTTACCAGAAACAGCTCTATTATCTTGATGGAGCATCACACTGTTTAACAGCTCCAGCCAAGTGCAAAGTTGTCATTCCTCTGTGGAGCAGGAAAGTGTGTGTGCCTGTGTGTTTGTGAGTGTGTGTGTGTGTGTGTGTCAAGCCACTCTCTGAGGGGAAATTGTTAGCAAATGGCCTCCAACTGCTGGCCTTTTAGCTTTGCAAACATAACCTGAAAGCCTCTCCCCACATCTCCTCCTCCCTAGGACCACCATCCCCCCCAGCCTCGCCTGCTCTCCCACCCTCTACCAATCACCTGCCCAACAACCCGAAGGCTTCTCATCCCTCTGCTGCTCCCTCCCTTATTTCACCTCTCGCCTTTTTTATTTTGCTCCGACTTGCTTAGATATTTCCATACCTCTTCATCATTCCCTCTCCCTTCACCGCTTCTCCGTCTTCACACACAGAGAGTCATTCCAGAGTGGATAAATAGAGAAAATTGGAGCTGACCCCCAGGGTTAGAAGAGGCCATGCTCTCTTTTCATGTCAAAGCCATCTGAAGGCTGATTGGTTGATTGCAGTGCTCTCTGCTTCCCAAAGGCTCCCTTGTGCTGCCGTAATTGCCCTATCATGCACACATACACACATTCACATACTTAACGCGCACACACACACACACACGCATATTCTTACAACCAAATGACTTAATTGGTGTTAATTGCATAATGACAGTAGTGAATTGGACCCGGGTCAGAGGTGACACAGGTTTGAGTGGAGAGGGGGATGGAGAAAGGATGTTGACAAGATGTGAAAGAAAGGCTGGCACTTTTATTCTTCATCTCTTTCTTCATCAGTAATACTAAGCAATCCTTGACCTGATTGCTAGATGTTGGCCCATGGGGAAACCATAAACACAGACACACACACACACACACACACACAACAGACAGCCCTTTGTGGTACGGAGAGATGCTCTCTACATTTAACACAAGGATTCAATTTGGCTCAGTCAGCATCTGTGTATGTGTATCTAAATGTGTGTGTTTAACTATACCAGCAGAGTATGTTTGTGTGTGACTACCAGGGCAGCTGAATGGGCTCTATTGGTGAAACCGTTTAAGCCATCATCATTAGAGAGTTGTTGGTACAGAGGTGTGTTTAAGTGAAGGACGTAATTGGCCCGTCATAGTGCTGTAATCTTCTCATATTCTATGAAAACACCAAAAGCTATTGGCTATAATGGCTATGTTTAAGGTGGGACCTTCCCATGTTAAACATACAGAGTCTTGGCTTGATATGGGCTGGGACTGAATAGCAAAGAGAGAGAGAGAGAGAGAGAGTGGAGTGTGCAGCGTTAAGTGTATACCAGAAGCTGTGCAGTCAAATATTCTGTCCCCATGCTCTACTGTACACATTTATTTCCCTTTTATTTTATTCCATGGAAAGCTATGTGTGTGCGTGTGTGTATACGTGCAGTTTGAATCCAGTATGTTCTGGATCGCGTGATTTCAAAACCAGAGCTTTCTCAAGTGGAAACATTGCTGCGTCTAAGACCACCCGGGATTAATTTCTCTTTGTGAAAATGTTATTGTGTATATGCATGCATGCATTTGTGTGCATGTCTGGACTGCAATTAAATGAGTAGGCCTGTGCGTTTTTCTGAAAGTGCATGTGTCCTTGTGTGTGGGGGAGTCACAGTATCCCCATCCTGCAGTTTATAGGAGGGAGTGAAAAGTGATGGAAGGTATGGAGAGAGATGGACCAGTGATGACATAGCCTTATGTTCACCCCCTCTGGATATGGCCCATTCTATATTAGATCTATCCATCATAAGACTGCAGTCAAGCCCCATATGCTTCCTATACCATTCATAGATAGATGTCCACTGTACATGTGTTAGTCTCATCAATGTTCTTCTCATATGGTACATGTCACGCTCATACTTGTAAAGCATGAATGTACTTTGTCATATCAACTGCATACTTAGTGTGTGTTTGCCTTTGCGTGTGTGCGTGTGTGTGTGTGTAGCCTGTTTTGACTCTCTTTAAGTGGTTTTCGAAACTCAGATGATAGATATAAAGTTCTTCTGGTTCCTCAGAAAGACATCCCCACAGGCTCATCTAAACACAAAAGGAGCTGTCACTCTCTGCTTTTCTGATCTCACTGTGTGTTCTTATAGTTCTGTGTGCGTGCGTGTGTGTGTGTGTGTGGATGAGGTTTTGTGTGTGCATCTATAACTGCCTCCGTGTGTGTCGGAGCTGTCACCTGTTCCTTATGGTCTGTGCGAGCCCTGTCTCAGGGCAAGCCTTTGATGTAGTCAACAGGAGATACCTACAGTGTGAAATAGCCCCGGCCAGATTTAGTCAATGAAAGAGCAGCCCTTAACCACTGTTATTACACCCATTTTTTTAAACATCACTCCTTGTTTGTGTCTCTTATCCTCTCTCTCTCTCGCATTCTTATCTTTCCCTTGCTCTGCCTTTGTCATTTGTTGCTTCCTTAGATGTAGTATAAATGTGCTTATGTGTACATAAACCTAAATTAGAGGGGATTTTCTCTAATACTTACTGTAATTACTATTGTATTCGGTCTTAGCTGGAGTGAAAGAGCCACAGCATTTTGCAGTCAAAGCCAAGGTTACAAGTAGTAAAGATCAGATGTGTAGAGGGCGTTGTGAAGTTGAACTGGAATGCAATACAGATTATTCTTCTTTATCGTTGTTTCTTTACCTGTAGGAGAAGAAATATTATAATTCACATGATATTTCTGTAATTGTTGCATTTTTGTATTGAGAAAAATTGCATTCAGCTCACATAAGTGTAGTAACAAAACACACAATCTGCATGGTAAAAATGACACAGCACGTTTAAACCGTCTCTCTCTGAGACAAGAGTGATACTCAGCCTCTCTCCCCCTTTCTCCTTGTTCGGACAGTCTGACGTTGCTCTGTTATTTTTTACAGGTGTTTGGGCGTGGCTGTCTGAGCTGTTGAGCATGTGTCAGAGTCCAGGTGGGGAGAGACACGATGTAATTATCCCTGTGAAACACTATCCGTGTAACACAAACACAACACATATGTGTACCGGCAGTTGCAGGGGCTGATGCTAATTTATTGTGGTGAGCTGCACTGTGTAAAGTGTTCGGCAACAGTGGGAGCAAAGCCAAAGGAATGATGAAAAGTATTTCTGGGGCTATTAATTGAGTTAACAGAGTGAATATTTTTTTTTAGCGCAGAGTTTGTCTCTAGCCAGTAGAGCAGAAATCGGGCCTGTGTGTAGCGGAGCTGTTGCCAGGTAAAGCAGTGGGTGTAACATGGCCAGTGCACTTTAAAGAGAAACCCTTCTGGGCACAGGTTCACTGTGTTCCCAGTCTCTCTTTGTCAGGTACTAGACAGGTGATTTCCAGGTTCCCAGAAGAACAGTGGCAGAGTTTTGGCTCGTTGTAATCCTTCTGCGCTTCCAGAGGACACGGTACAGGACACAATCCATTCCGTAGTTCAGCTAGAGACTAGAGACCTATTTCATGAGGCATGAGCAATCTGTTTTAGACAAACAAATGATCAAGTGTTACTGTCTGAAATTCTCTCTTGCTACTATCATTCCCCAGAGCTTAACATGAAAACACTGGGATAAACAAAAAGAGGAAAGGTTGGACAAAAAATACAAAAACCTCATGAAAAATCCTACTTGATGGGATTAGGATCTGTCTCCTATTATCTATTGAATTTACACTAGAATGGGATCTTTTTTTGTTTTTTGTTTTCTTTTCTTTTTTTTCTGAAACTTGTGTCAGTCTTCATTTGTGTGTTTGGTTTTAAGACATACTTGATGTTAGCCTAAGAGAAATTTCAGGTTTGAAGGAGTTTTAAAGATTGAAGCAGAGGGATATGTAAATACAGGGAAGGAATAATACTGTTCATATACTGTACATGTACTCCCCAAACTGCTAACAATTGAATCTAGATGAAAATTCATGAAGCCTCCAATTATTTATCATAAAAAAACATTTTTAAAGAATAAAGAAATACATTAAAGAAATTAATTACAAATTAGGTCAATTTTAATCTGCAAGTATGTGTTAAATTACCCTGCGTAAAATTCTTATATGATACAAAATCTACAATATATATAATTTTATTGTATTTATTTTACGTCTTCCAGCTTTTTTGGTTGACTTTTCACCTGTCATTACAGCAAACTGAGAGAGAGCCGTAGGACATGCCCGTTAAGTCAAACTACCCAAAGATGTGGGGCAATGTGAGTGATGGATGAAAGTCACAGTCTGCGACCTGACAAAGCTCCTACTAAACATCAGCACATGACCTTGCTTGGGAGGCCGGAATTCTTTCAGCCTTAAGCCGATGCTATTCCCAGCACCGACCGGACAAAATGGACCAAGCTCACACACAAACCCCATCACACACACACCTGCACAGCAACATACTGAAGATTTTATGAGGTACTGGAAGTCAGCACACACTTCACTAAATCACTTGTCCATTTTTAGTGTGAACTGTCACTATTTATTGGTCTTGATATCATTGAGTCATGAGTTTTTTAACTTATCTGAGTTAAATGAACCAGAGTTGTAATGCAATCTCTGATTTATCCACTGCATTAATTTTCCACACTTTCCTAAACATAGTGGGGACAGGTTTACCTAGAGTCCCCGCACCACTCTATTTCATTTTTGGCAATCGTATCAAAGAGTGTTTGCCTAGCCAGCGCATCATAACCTGTTGGCCTTATCTCGCAGCGAGACTAAATGTTTAGTGCTAGCCTTGTCAGAGCGGATGGCTCTATCAGTGCTTGTTTAATGGATACAGTGTGTTTCAGCAATAAATATCACAAAACTATGGGTCGCTGTGTCAAAACTAATGAGGATTATTTACTCTCTATCTATGCCCAGAGCCAAACCTCTGTCACTTTCTACGATGCTTATTTACGATCTGGACTATCTCCCTTTAAGTTTCTCTGACAGTGCTTTCGAGTGTCATACAGAGCTCCGTAAAAGGTTGTTAAAGGTTCAAGATGGCTTCACAAGGAGGCGTGGAGTGGTTTGCGTCAGGGTAAAAAATTCACATGTTAAGGGGCAGCACTTGCAGCACTCTGGAGGTCTTTTATAGTTCAGAGGTGTCTTAAGAATCAAAACAGCCTCAAATATCATATGTTTTGTTTTTTTTTGCTCAAATGGATTTCTGTCACCCACACGTCCCCAGCATACATGTTAAATTTCAACCCTGAGGGTGTACAGACGGGGCTTTTCCCCACAAAACTAACTTCTATATCTGCCCATCATGTGTGTTATAGCTGTGGGACCATCACTACTTCCAAAAACTACTTTCTACCGACTGTTAACATTTCTGTTTTTTAAAGAAAATAAAATACACCATCGTTCAAAGCCAGAGGATGACATGTTTTGGGGTTGTTGTTTTTTTTTTTGCTATCTTTACAAAGGAAGTAGCTCATTGACTTTACATTATTTAATAATTTGCTCTCCCTGAACAAACAATAAAGGGGTATGGGATCTCACTACTGTATTACAGCTCACCAGCATATCGCCAGGCTGATGCTAAACTGACCCGCACAAACATATTCAGCCAAAAACATGACTTTTTCTTCCTGATACTGAACTTTCCTTTAGCACCCTGCTGCAGCTGTGTTAGCACATTCACTGTGCTTGACATCGACCTAATGTCTTCAATGTTTGTCTTCAATGTTGTTCGTGGAGACAATTGGTAGATTAAAGGAAGTGAAGCAAAATAGACAGTAACCGTTCATGGTGTGCAAGAAGGAGCTCGAAACCTATTAAAGAAAGAATAAACCGAATCTGTGAACCATTCATCCAGGTGGGATTGATGAATAAATGAACACAATGTTAACATTGGATGAGCAGAGGCTCTAATGTTTGATGACCAAACACAAGACTTAGTGAGTAAATCTCTGTCTGAACTTGTCCACCTCAAATACTTGTAGCAACTGAATAGACATTATTATCAGATTTTGTTGACACAAGTGTCCCACACATACACACACATACACACACACACGTAGACAGGATTCATAGGCAAACACACAAAGATCCACATGCAGGCGGAGATACACACACCTATGTAAAGGTGGGCCTGTTTTTCCTTCCAAGCCGATTGAGATCTGAGGGATCACATTTATTTGCTTAACTGGTTCAAATGGTCCTAAATAGATCTGAAATGGCCAAACCAGATCAAACCAAACCGTTTTAAATCCACAGCTCTAGCTTCATGGTCTTTGTGTCCATTTATAGCGAGCACACGTTGATACACACATGCAGACTTTACCTCCTTCCCCGCTCACTGTACATACAGACTCATGTCCAAAGATCTTTGTCGCTATAGGCCAGATGATGATCAGTCATCAGCCTTTCTGTTCATCTAACACGAGTCAGTCAGAAGTTGTAATATTTGTACTGGATTTAAGAAAGAAAGAAAGAAAAAAAAACACTAACTGTGTCTCCAGCATGTTGTGGTAGGAGGGCAAAGATGTTAAGAGAGTGAACTGTGGGGAATAAAGAACAGATGGAGAAGCAGTGAGTCTGTGGGCAGTGGGAAGGAGAGGAAGAGACTAGTTAGGTCACAAGTGAGGACTGATGGGTCAGTGGAATTTGTTTCATCTTGAGAACACATCAGAAGAAGGGTGGACCAATAATAGTATCCTAAAATAGGCATGTATAATTTAGGAAAGTGGCATATTCTGATAATATTTACTCACACAAACACGGATGTAAAACGAAATAAAATACAAGTAGTAATGATGTGTTTCCTTAACATTGCTGACTTGTCTGGCTCTTTGTCCTTCTTTCCATCTTTGGGGAATAAGGTCTTGACTCCAGCCCACACTCTGTCTCCTGCATGGAAACTATTCTTCCTTTATAAAACAGGAATATGAAATAAATTGAAATGATGTCAGACATTTCTTTTTCCCCATACTCCTCCGTGTTTCAATATAGGGATCACGAGACAAAGTGCATTTCGCTATAACTTTGTTAAAACAGCAACTGTGCATATTTCATCACACTGGGTCAGACGTTCAAAGCAAAGTGAATGCCACCATGCACTCTCCCTCCATTACCTGCATGAGAACGCAGGACAGCGAGGCTCGCATCCACTCCGCTTTTCTAGAATAGGGGTGAGAGGCTGTTACCAGGTCAGTCTGCATATGCCATCTTATCGGACCATCAGACTACCCTCAGATTCTCTTTCCAGATGGAGGTGAGATAGGGCTTCAGAGGCCCGGACCCCCGCAGACACTGAGAGCATGGAGGCCTCCCTGATCTCCTACCTGATGGAGGTACTTTAATGTGGACTCGGATTTCACTTGTCTCCCCTGCCTGGCTGGGCCTGAGCTCATGTCAGGGCACTTGGGCCTCGGGTCTGACGAGCCACCAACTTCACCACTGTGAGGTCTTGCTCCAGGTCAAGGTGTTGTTATGGGCTACAAGCTCACCCGGGTCTGTCTAGTGAGTCTAGTCAGTCTAGTGAGAAATAGCACAGTGCCGGGTTGGATACACAGCGATTCAGGCACTCCCAGGAAGCCCCACCGTACGGCTCTTGACATCTCTCTTGATAACACAAACACTACCACTCACACTGCAGACAGTCCAAGACAAACACAGGAGGATTTCTGTGATAAGACAAAGAATAAATCAGTGAGATTAGTCAGAAAGAACGTCTCTGTGCTAAGAGAGACACATTAAGAGAGAGACAGAGACAGAGAGTGAGAGAGTGCGTGTTTATTCTGGCTCCACAACCCTGTGTTTTGGAGCTGCATGATTATTATGCAGGTTTATGAACATATTTTCGTTTTCACCTTAGGGCTTTTAAGTGATATTTCAGCATGTCCCACCAATACCGTTTCAGCTCCTCTCTCTTCCACCCATATCATTTGTACGTTGGCACACCTTGGCTAGACTTGGGAGACTCACCCCCATTCCACAGAGAGCCTTTCGTCATTCCTCAACGGATTAGAGACAAAAAAAAAAGAGAAAAGGCAAGAGGGAGAAAGTTTCAGAGATGCATTGCTCTTTTACTTCTTATACCTGGCACAGGCTCTACCATCATTTAGCTGAAATACTAGACGTTTTAAAATTGCTACTAGTGTCTCCCTCTGTCTTTCTCCCTTTCTGTCTCTTGATTTCAGACCAGATGTCAATTTGAGGAAGCACAAGGAGTCGAAGCCCGCTGGGGAAGCACTGTTTGAACAAGAGGAAAGCTCTAGAATGGCACATGTGAAGCATGCACAGTGTCTGACTCACTTACAGATGCATGCTGCCTCTCCATGGGAGTTTAATGAGTCTGATACATGAGATATATTTTTCATCAACAGTCAACTCCACCTAGTGGTGTTTGTACTGAACAGATTTCTGGCTGCAGCGAGGAATGAACTATTATGAGAGAAATATTACACCAGCAATTGTTTATCTGCACTGAGTCAGTTTACCCGGAGATTGCTGTAGAAGGGAGGATCAATACCAAGCTTTTGGATTTTAATGCCTCAAAGGCTACAAACTGTGCAGATAATGTTGCCTCTGAGATCTGGCTAAACCAAATCCACGGCCTGGCCTGTTTGCTGCTAGAGAGCAAGCGTAGAGTGTGTTAGTAGGTCTCACCAGCACCTCCTGGCCTGGCATCTGTGGGGCTTGCTCACACTTGCTTTCACCCAGCATGTGTTTGCTCAGATGAAGGAAATTATGTAATTAGCCTGTGAGGGATTGTTTTCTTTCACTCTTTGCCCCCTTCACTCCTGCTCTCTGCCTTTCCTCCTCTATCTTTCTTGTTCTCTTTTTGCACCCTCTCTGTCTTTCTACTCTCATGACAGCAAGAGATGGTTCCAATTTAATCGAAGCCACACCCCAGCTCGGCCACCTTCATTAATTGCCCGGGACCATCAGTGAAAAAACAAGTGCTCTTGTCATGCAGATCCATCTTAGCTGTTGAAGAGCAGCTTTGTTAGACTTCAAAGGCCGACTTTGAGAGGTGTATGAGGGAGTGGAAATTGAAGCCTTGGGTGTGCAGGGGGTTGTGTCGGGCTGAGTTTTAGTTGGGTTGTGTTGTGTGCGGGAAGATGGGTGCAGGGGTACACATGGGCAGTATAGGGGGGGAGGAAAACCTGGCATTCTGCTCTCTAATTCCAGCCGGCCTGGAGGCCTGGAGCGCTAAGAAGGGCCTCACTGTTGCTCTCTGGATCAGCCAGGTATTGCTTACATAAAAAGCAAGTGAAAACAGCTGTAGGGATAATTAGCTTGATTCTCCATTACATGCCATGAGGGCCAATAACTAAAAAATGGAGTTTTGTTTGGGTTAGAGCTGCAGCCCCAACCTGGAGGAAGTTGTAAAAGTCAGGCAGAAAAAAAGAAAGTGAGGGGGGAAAAAAGAGAACTGTAGGGAAGAAAGAACGAGCTCATGAAACAATTATTGCAAAGATGTTCTCTCTTCCTCGGACGACTTGATGTGGACCATATTTTTTGAGGCTTTTAACGTTTTTGAATTATTGGGTGGGAATATGCACCATCCACATTTAAGTGCTAAGTGCTTTTATTATATTTGCTTCTTTGTAATCAAGCAACGGAGAAGCTGTGTGATATTTTAACCGTCACTGAGCCTGTTGAGTCACCGTTACACCACGAGCTCAACAGTCAATAAATCATGTATACAGTATAATGAGAGCAGCGGTTCGTCTTGTCATTATTTTCCAATTTTTTCTGTCGTGCTTCTCTTTTGACCTTTTTTCGAAGACTATCCAATCTGAAATTGGATTTTTGGTTGAAGTTGCCACATTCTAGGCCTGCATTCAAACTGTATCTTTATTGATAAATTTTTTTTGGTGTAAGGCTGCGCGTGGAAAGTAAGTCACGTAAATAGTTGTCATTTCTCTCACTTCTTGTGTTTCACCCGCAGTACACTATATGCCCCTTCATACCTCAGAATGAGGGGTGGGGGGGACCTTTGTACTGGTAATTGAATTTGGAGTGTTTCTCTTTTTTTCTGTTAGAGTGAAAGAACACCAACCACAGGGTAATTCCAAGTGAAAGAGCAGCACTCTAACATTGGTGGTCTAAAAATTCTGCAAGGATCCATTTTACAGGCAGTTTATATTAGTAGCACTTAAAGACAAGAAGGGCTTCAGCCGCTCACATCCACACTCTAAGACTTGATATCCAATCCTCAGGACAAAGATGGATGGACAGAAAGACAGACTAGTAGGATTCTGGGAAAATACAGGTAGCTTAATAGAATCTGCACCTTCTGATTACCTGTCTACTTGGATAAGTTATGTCACACATGTGAAGGTGCTGGTTATTACCCAATACTGGTTAATCTTAACAGGCTAAATTCTGAATAACACATAGTGCCAGGCTCTACAAATATTATTTTTCTTTGATCAGACCCCTGCTTCTGCAGCAGTTGCAGATGTTTATAAGTCAATAATTTCCTCTCTCTAGACGCAGCTTAAACCAGTATTAATATGAGAAAGTGTTCACCCTGTCTGATCCCACCATCAAGAAAAGCACACAGATTTGGAGAGTTGTGGAGGAGGGTGGGGGTTACGCCAGCTGTACAAGAGAGGAATGGTTGATTAAAGTTGGAGGGGGTGAGGAAGAGAAGAATATTTCATTTTGTCATTTCATTTTTTTGTTGTTGTTGTAGTTGTTTTGTATTTAAACATTTAAGCATAAGCAAGTGTGGTGTTAAAACAAACTTACTTGGGAAATTGTCAGATACACGATATTTAACTTCATGTGTGGAGATTAAAGCCATTACCAGTGTGTGTGTGTGTGTGTGTGTGTGTTTTTCCCTTTGCAGTAAACACACTTTATGTAAAGTGGCTCAGTATGATGGAAGGGATGCGGCTAAGCAGTTTGAAAGATTGCTGGCTGTTAATGCATTACTGTTATCAGTAGCCTCCAAGGCCTGTGCCAAATGAATTATACCCCCAAATTTATTTTAGGTTATCATATCGCAATACTAACAAATAATCTGTTTGAATAGGTAATTTAGGGCAAATTACTAAACAGAAATGGTTTCGAGCGATATTCAGTTTATTTTTCTCACTACTAAGTGTTAGGCAGAGTTCACTGAACTGACTGATCAGCTTGTCTGGAACCAAAACCCAATCCAGGTTGAATCAGTTTAGGATTATGTTCAGTTTAATAAAGCTCCTTTCTGAATGTGTGACCTGTTGAATGATATTTTTGTGCACCGCAGTATACCTGTACGTTTTTTGGCTTTACGTTTAGCACCTGCTGATGCATATAATTGCGGAGATGACCTTGAGCTGATTAAACTAATCAGTGCATGGTGCTGATTTTCTTGGCTAATATAATATGCTTGTATTTGTCACATGCTTCCAAAGCGGATACAATCATAACCACAAATGCAGCACTTTAACCCGGAACATAAAGTTTCATACGATTTTTACACTTTGTCAAAACATGCTGACATGTAAAATAATCACAGGCTGATAAGCGTACACACATTCATGACCACATAGCGACACACACTTCCTCATTAACAACATGAACGCAGGCGTCACACGTGAGTTTGTGTAGTCAATGCGTCTGTTGTGTGGAGGTAGTGAGGTGCTGACAGAGAAGAAAGAGGAGCGGCCTTCAAACACATCCACAGGCAGGTCGTGCTCTCCATTATGACCTGCCGGGGGCCCATATTTGTTGATTCTCAGGCCCCCAAATCATTAATTTAAGTGCAGACGACGGCAAAGAAACCTGAGATTGGCGTCCAACACACACACACACACAAGCACGTGCATGCATAGCCACAGGTTTGGTCATTCTTACACACAAGCAGGCTTACACGTACGTGCACACGCCCTGCGTTGCATAACAAATGATGGCACTTTAATTGCTGTGCCTGTTTATTTACTCCTGGCTGTAATGGATGGTCCTTCTGCGCCTGGCAACCCGTCACAATGAGACAGGAAGAGTGTGAGCAGCCCTGTAAAACTGGACGCATTCCTTATAATTTGATGTTCCGCTTTACAACACACAACAACCTACGATGCCCCAATTAAAAAGTGGAAATGCTACTAGCAAAGGAGTCAATCACACAGGTCAACTCTTTGCTACCGCAACATATTTCCTAACTTTACCTTTGTACAACTTGCTTTTCTTTACTATGCCTCGCTGAGTGACTGATGATAACATCTTCAGTGATTGGTAGTTATTTTGGGGCCTGTTTGCTCAGCCAATGAGGCGCCCCCATATGCCAGACATAGATCATGGTTTAGTTTTTTTTTTTTTTTGTTTAGTTTTTTTTTCCCACAACCCAACCCGCAGGAAAGAAGGGAGCTGGTGCTGACTGCTGTGCGGTCTGAATAACTAACACGTTCCGATTATTCTTTTTTTATTAATGAGCATTTGATGTTTGGGCTGCTGCCATCTGCGTTTAGAGCATTCTTAAAGAGCTTTGGACACTCACCAGACAGTTGGGGGAAGAAAATGGTCAGACTATAAGGGAAAACAAAACATTTCGACTGGACCTGAGTTTCTGAGTTCTCTTTGCTAATTACCAAGCAATGTAGCTCTACTCCATGATGTAACCTTTAGGAGACAACCAAGCAAATTAAAAACAACTTAAGATCCTTGGCTTGGTGACGCATTTTCATATCCCTGTGTGGATTTTGACATTTGTTTTTCATTCACTGTGGTTGACTTCTCATAGAGATTCTTGTTTCTCAATGTTTCTGTTCACAGCTGCTTGTAGTCCCAGGTACCAAGAGGTTCAACAGCTTCAACTGCAAGCATATGCATCGACCAGCCAATGACCACCAGGCATGCACATAATCAGATATGCACATTCCAGGAGCCACCGTTTCAGAGCGTTGTGGTCAAGTTCAGCGTTCAGATGGGAAGAAATCGCCCATCTTACCCATGAATGTCACCTTCATCAAGTCAGTGACCTACAAAGGACCTGAGCTCAGTGTGGGTGAATGCCCACCAGAGCATCTGTCATCACTGCGCAGCTTCAGCGTGTTGGCAAGCGGTCGGCTGCCTTCATTTCCCTTGCTCTTTTCAGTAGACTGGGAGTTGGATTCATTTTACAGAACCATGTTGCTACAGAGGTCTGGCTTCCCGTCAACCAACAATCAGTCCACCACTGTCGACTACTAGCGTGGTTTAGCTGAGCCAGTGGAACTAGCCATAAACCCATGCCAATGCTGAACTGGTTTATTTTGGCATGAACGTGTTTACGTCTGCAGCTAAATGTCAGACTTTTGTAAATATCACAACATGGACCTCAAAATCCACAATCCACAGAAACCTTCTCGATGTACCGTGCCAAAGGAGACGTCCCTGTCTGCTGAAACAAATTACTGAAAGAAGACTGCATCTGAATCATTTGGTTTACCCAGTAGACCGCCCTAGTTACTCATTTGTCAGATCTCCCATGTCCTGCCGAGACTTCGAAAAAGTAAAGACAATTTTGGTCTTGAAGGTGCCCGTCAAAATTTGTTTGCATATCAGCTTACACCCTGTCTAAAAATCAGGGCCTTCAGTAAAAGAAAAGGAAACGCAGTTGACCTCAAATCAGCCCGATTACTGTAGGAACGATCTGTTCATGTGATTCCCCTTGTGTTCTTTTAGTCTGCTGTGTGTCTGCTAATGAACCACTATCATGTTCATTTGCTTTACTACATCCAAAATTGTTTGGAGTGCCACTCGTCTTCTTTTTTTGAACTTCTAACAGCTACGTGTGACCGTGTGTTACACTCATGAGTCATGTAATATTTTGTTGTCTGTTTTTTGATCCTGTGAATCTGATTGTCGGATCTGTTTATAATGAAGTTACTTGAGTTTTGGAGCAAAGTGTCATTACTTTTTGGAACTGGAGCCGGTGACAATGTACAGTTCTGTTGTGTTTTGGTTTAACTGTAAGCAGTAACAGTGTTTCTATTCGACCCGTATCTAATGTGTACAGTTTTTGTACAGCGTGTGTGAGCATCCGTGTGTGTGTGTGTGTGTGTTGGGGTTTCGTGCCGCTCTCCTGGTTGTAATGACTGTGCAGGTTTGGGGGTAACCGTATTCACCCTTGAATTGTTCCACAGTGTTTTGCAGTGGTCAGCTTGTCCCTGTCGTTTGAATAAAAGTTGTTTTCACAAGAAATGCAACATGTGTTTTATCAGAAATAACAATAATGTGAACATTAACAATGTCAGTGGTATTGGTAACTTTAAGTGCAAGATTGGGTGTTTTCACAAGATTAGTTTCACCACCACTAATGGCAACTACAACAATAGAATTGCGCGCTGCCCAAGAAAAATTCTTCACAGTTTTCATGGTCTACCAAATCTCTCTCTCTCTCCTTTTCTCATAAACCCAGCCAGATGTTACCCAGTTTTCTTCCTAGGGGAACGTGGGGGTATCGAGAAGGGGAGGGGTTCCGACGGAGGGGGGGGGTGGTGGTGAGGCATGGAGAGGGAAGAAGAGGGGAACAGAAATGTGGCTGAGCGTGTTTTAAGTGCCCTTTGACGCAGCCACAGCGGGAACGTTAGATGGGAACAGAACTCGTGCAGCATTTGTTGCCATTTTACACTCTGTGCTGCCGCAGGTATCCACAGTCCCAGCTTCAATCCTTCAATCTCACCGCCATTCTTACAAAATGATGACGCCCACAAAAATATCATGAACGCATTTTAAAGATCCTGTGGTAGAACTAGAAGTATATTTTATTGTTTTATTTTTCTTTCCATTAGGCACATGGTATAGAGTTTTGAAAACTGGCCTCGTCACAAAGAATTATGTTTTGTTTTAAATAAACAGTCATTTTTACATAGACCATTTTGAAATACTGCTTTAAACCTTTATTATGTAGCTTAGAGCCGGGGCCTGTCTAAGTGCTGTAAAAAGCCACAAATGTGAACCAAATGGAAGTCAAACGACCACTTCTTCACATATTTCCAATGGAGGGTTGCGGCACTTAAAGAAGGTCTGCAGGAGGTATGTAAAATGCATTAAAATTGAATAAGTCTACACCAAAATTCCTGTTTTATCTTTATTTTTTTATTAACAGTTACCTGAGGCAATTCTGTATTTTGAGACACAAACAGTTATTTACATGACTTCCACTTGACATAGATATTCTGCCTCGTTTTAGTTATTTTACTGACATTCTCTCTGTGTGTTTCCTCCACCCAGATGACATTCTGTGCAGTGCAGTTGAAAGTACCACAACTTTTTCACCCTTGAACGCCTTCAGTGTGTGTGAAGGCTGAGAAATCACAAGTGACACACGTGGAACTATATTAAACACTTTGCCCTCATCGCCGGGTTTATTGGCAAATATCAAACTGTAAGTCCACAGATTCCTGCAGCGTGTTTTGAAATAATGCCCCATAAAATAATAATTAGCCTACCGTAATGACCGTAATACTGGCGGGCCTTCAGGTGATGAGAGCGGCCTGTGTAAGCACACGATCCGGACCTGCTTGTCCTGATTTTTGCTGAGCGGTAATTCGATCTGCCGCCAGTGGAAAACCCAGCTCCGCTCCGGTCTGGACGGGGTAACAGCCCCGGGTGCTTTATGCGTTTATTTTAGGTAATAGAGACGCTTGTTTTGTTACAGCCTGTCTCACCCTCCTCTTTTTTCTTTTTTTTTTTTTTGTCTTCTTCCTCACTTCTCCACATAATTTTACCTACACTCCAAATTTCTTTTCATTTAAACTTGAGTGACTGCGGGACGAATATTTTCGGCGCATGCGCCGTCTTGCTTTTTTTTTTTTTTTTTTTGCGTTGCGCATCCACGCCGCAGTGTGTTAGTGTGTGAGAGGAGGTGACCGGAGCAGGTGAGGAGGGAGGAAGAGGCGGCGGTACTTCTGTGCACTCCAGCGCACGCACAGACTCACTGAGCGTTGGGACGACGACAGACTCGGGTCTCGGCAGAGCCGCCGTTCGCTTGCTGGGCTCCTTCCCTGTCCTCCCCCCTGGCACCGTGCGCCCGCGCCAAGCCGCACTGTTTGGAGATCGACCGCGCGGAAAGTTTTTTGGAGCACACTGTCTGGAGTCGATTAATTGCTGAATCTGTTTTTTTTTTTTTTTAATTCGAGGCGGGTGATTTACTGTTTTTTTTTCTTTCTATTTTTTTGCAAGTGAGGACTTTTTAACTTGAGGAGTTGTCCAAGTGTTTTTTTATTTTTTTGCACAGCATGGAAGGTAAATTGACAAGTCGTTTGTGGCGAGGATCACCGTGTGGATCTGTCCGCAGGTAAAACGTGCTATGACCTGAGCGTGCGAGCGGCTGGATTTAATGTTCATAACAAGATTACACACGTTATCGCTCCGATACAGTAGCTGTGATCTGGAAGAGGTTTCATTGAGGGACTGTGAAAGTAGGCCGCCTTCAATTACAACACCGCCGACAGAGTAGACAGTTTTTTCCGCCGGTGGCACTTTTGGGTTTAACCTTAGATTGCTTTTAATTGTTCAGTCACAGCAAAGTCGAGCACTGATTTGTTTGAAGGAACTGATTATTTCTTCACACTGTCCGCGGACATTTTTCATATCCCGCTGTTTCCTAGCAGCCACTTGAGCTGTCTGGCGAAAGGAGCGCACTCGCTGATTGTTGGGCGTCCGTGTTCACCGAACTTGAAGAACTCTCAGCTTTAGCTTTGCACTTCCTTCACCCCAACCGAGCACTTTCCGAAGGATCCGGATAAACGCAGGAGACTTGTCCTCGCGGAAAAGGAAATTTTAAATCCACCTGGCCCGCACTGGGATTATTGGTTTGATATCGTCTGCAGAAAGTGGATTACGACTTCCAGCGGGCTGGGCTCCCCGGTGAGTAGCATGGACCGTCTCCTGGTTCTGTGTGTTAGTGGGACGTTTTTTGGACTAATACTGGTCCATGAATGTGGATAAAAGTTGACAGATGTGTTAGACATGCACCCCCCCCCCCGCATTGACTCTGGACCATATGAACATGAGTTAAACCAAACTTGATTGGAAGTTATTTGATAGGCTATAAAGTCCGAATATTTGATTGCTTTCTCCTCTGTAGTTAATGAAGCCTGTAGAGTCAGCCAATGGTCTTTGTGCCGCTTCTCCTCATCAAATCCTTGTACCTGGCTCCCTCTCCTGGATTTTCTAAACATCAGACAGAGACTCATCAGTTTGCGCCATTAAAATCGGATAATATTTCACCAAGTAGCCCGCAAATTGTGGTGCAATGCAGTTTGGGAAAGGGGGGGGGTCTTCATTTACCTACTCTGTACATGGAAGGATTTCTTATTGTCTATCGGCCCCCAAAAAAGATTCAATTCATTTATTAATTAAGATACATATTAAATTGTACATAAGCCATGAGTTCAAAGTTGTCATATTTTCAATTTAAGGAAACAGTTTTTATCCTTTTTAGGGATTTGTACATTTGTTATAAAATTTAGACAGTTTGACTAAAAGTTCCACTAAGAAAAAGGTAGAGATAATTTAGAGACAATTTTGTTTTAAAAGAAAAAAATGACTCCCGACATTGTCAAAGAGCTGGTAACTGTCAAGTCCGCTGTTAAGTCACTTAGTTTAACGGTCCCAAAAAAAAAAAAAAAGGGAAAGAAAGTTAAAAAAATGCTCACTGCAACAGCAGCGAGTCGAGTTTTGATTTACAATTTTAGTTTTGTGGCACGTTTAACTACAGAGACAGGTAGTTATGATTCATCAGTCAAATCTATTAATAACCTACTTCACTCGGGGTCAAATCGTTTCCAGGGGTCATGCAGCGTAGGAATTACGCAGCGTTCAATGTGAATGTCAAATGCAAAAAATACCTTTTTTTTTTTTAATGAGAACCAAATGTGTGTGAAAAACGAAAAATCCACAACAACTCAAAAGAATGAAATTGTAAAAATAGAATTACTACATAAAGTCGCCCCTTGTTTGTCTCTTAAAACGACCCTTAGTCTGCTGTTCTCTAATCTGATTGGCTGAGACTCCGTTGTGAAATGTCAGATAATTGTACGCACCTGTGCCATCACCATGGTGAATTTAAATATGAAAATGCACAGAGAAACGTGTGTGTCCCCCGCTGGCACAATCACTCCTGATTAGGTCGCCAATTTGATGCAAAAATAATATGAAATGTGGAAATTAATTATCCATTAAAAAAAAGCAATTTTTGGCGAATGTGACGTCTCCAATTAGCTGGTTTTAAAATCCGTTTGAGACCCCCGACGTCTGCGGATCGTTGCTCGAATGCGTTTGGGAGAAGCGCAGCCTCAGCAGCTAATAGTGAGAATCATGAACGGGTGAATGATGGTGAACTTGGCCCCGGCGTTAATGAGCATTAGGCAGCTCCGCGTCTCCCGGACTCAGCCCTGGAAAAGAACACAGCGTGACAAATTAGAGCTGCTCCCAGACCCGAAATTCACACACGGCCCAACTGGAAGGTTGGCACCGTCAGCGTAACTTGCAAATTTGGGGTAATTATTTTCAATAATTTTCTGCCAAGATAGCAACCGAACGACATGTCCACAGCCAGGCAGTAATTGACATGTTTCCCGTCTAATTCCTTGTAGTTTTCAGCAGGCGCAGCAGGCCACAGACCGTCACCCGCTACTGTGACTGCTCACACACCGGTCTGCATCCAGCACATCTCACATTCAATTTTATAATAATTACTGAGCCACGCCACAGGTAGTTTTCATATTACATTTTAAACAGCCGGACGCCACATTCCCTCGAAACGATTATTATTTTTTTTTTTAATGGATGCACAGTCTCAAAATGTTTTTATGCATATATCAAAACAAGCTTTAGGATAAAAAAAATCACTTACGTTTTTATTTACTCAAATTAACAAGTTTAAATATTGCCAGAAGTCCAGAATAAAGTCTGACAGTGGATGAAAAGTGTATAGAAACAAAATTTTGTGTTTTTGGAATTATTTAATAAATGTAAGTTTTGAGCCCTAGTGCAACAGTAAATGTATACAGCCTGAAATGGATTTAAAAAAAAAACACTCTGTGATTAGGCATCTTTACTTGTGCCCTCGTGTCTCTTCCCTGAGTAAAGTGAACAGTCAGGAATGTGTCTTGATGAAGTTTCATAGTCATTGTGTTTTCTCCAACTGTACGTCTATCAGGCTTATGTGATTCACACTCAGACCTGCTGCCAAGTGACTGCTCTGCTCTGCAAGCACTGATGGCCTCAGGGCACTCATTTCTCTCTCACACACACACACACACACACAGATATGGTGCCATTTTCTTATTTGATTTTAAATATGCAGAACTACAGCTACATCAGAGATGTGTCCATTTTCAGTTTTAAGCACATTAATAAGGCAGACGGACTGACGTGCATCCTTCTCTCTGTCCTCCTCAGATCAGCGGCAGTATGAACCTTGGGCTGGGCTGTGTGTGTCGGTCATTTTGCTGGCCCTTTGGCAGCGTATTGGACTCCAGGCACTGTGTCTTTGCCGTCACACTCCTCACACTCCTCATGCAGGTGGTGGTGGAGGCTAACTCTTGGTGGTATGCATTGATTTTTTTTTCTCCATATATACATTGTTTCTGTGTGTTTGTGCAAAGTTTGGTTTTGTGTGTTTGTCATATTGCAAGTGGACCTTTTTTTAAAATGCATTTCTGTTTGCTCATTGATGAATCCCATTTGTGTAGGTTATTCATTTGAAAAGTAGCAAATTGTAGCTGTGTGTGCGTGTGTTAAATAAGCCTCCTTAGCATGCACTAAATATGAAGCAGCACACCATGCTGACCGAAGCACATTAGTTTTGTAGAAATCCTTTTTTCCCTTTGTAAGTTGCCAAACCAAAATTACGCATATTTAAACAAAAAAAACATAGATTCAGAATTTTGCGCTTGTGTTCAGATAAACACAAACTGTGTGTGTGGCTGCCTGTATGAGCTCGTGTGTGAGTGTACACACACAATCTGCTGCTATTAGGAGAAAAGTCTACATTTGAGGAGGCTGCACTTGTACTTCTGAGAGCGGAAAGCTGATTATCAGTCACTATAGAAGCTCTAAATAAAGCACGCCAGAGGCAGCTTCCGCTTTTTTGTATAATTGTGCACTTGTATATAAGGGTGTATCACAACTAATACTAAATCCACACTTCCTGTGTAAAGTTTATATTTACTTCAAACGACAAATCAAAGCAAGTGGTGACATCATGTGGTGATGACCCATTCATATGAAATAATAAGTTAAACAATTAATTTACAGGGAATCTGTAAAGATAAACACAACTCAGCCCAGTTAAAATGAGTTGGATCACAGACTTGTCTGACTTGCACATTACCACACACCCTTTGGAAAACTGAGTTTGGTGCACAAACTGTGTGTGTGTGTCTTTCAGTTTCCTCTTTGAGAGGTCACACAGGTGTGAATGATTTGGAGTGTCAGGGCAGACTAGGTGTGTGTGTGTGTGTGTGCGCACGGGTGAGAGTCAGTCTGCATGTGCGTTTGAGCATACTAACAGTGCGTATGTTGATTTCTTTTTTTTCCTTCTCCTCTTTTCTGTTTGCTTGTGTGTGCACATCTGTGAGTAAGTGTGTGTGTGTGTGTGTGTGTTCAGTCTGTGTTCCCTTGCTTCTGAGTTTCCCCAGTCGATCAGGTTACACTGGGGGCTAATTGTCTCTCTCTTGGGGCTCAGGGATGGGCTTCTCTAATTGTCCTGTGGCCTGGAACCAGATGCTCATAGTAGTGTTCCTCTCTGTGTTTCAACTGTGTTTGTTCCTGTCTCTTTCCCTTTCAATTTATGTTTTCTAAAACAGAACTGAATGGTGCCGTAGATGACATTATCGGATTTTACAACAAAAGTGTGCACAGTACAGTATATGTAGGGGCACATACATAACTACTGTACTCTACACATACCTATGTATAGTTTTGAGATTTCCATTTTCCAACACTTCTGTTTTGTACTTTGCCTTCAGTACATTTGAAGGCAGATATTGTCCTTTTACTACACCAGGTTTATTTCAGAGCCTTAGTTACTAGTCACTAGTTACTGCTCAGATTCAAATTAATAAAATAACACATCACTGCATAATTAAGAGTTTATTTATTACTGATGTGAAATTCATAAACAACTCTGCAGTATGAAATAATTGTTAAATTCATAACATATGATCATCATCAAAACAGCTTGTAAAGTCCATGGGGAGATAAACACATTAATACTGTACATCAATAATTATAATCCATAAACATCATATTCATTGATCTGAAATAAGGGAATTAAAAGTATTTTCTTTTAACAAATATCTTAGTATTTTACTCCATTGGTGTCCCAGTGGTACTTTCCTCCAAGTACCATTATGAATGCAGTACTTTAAATTGTCTACACTGTGATATTGCTAAGGGACGTATTGTAAAAAAACAAAACATCTCAACAGATCTTCTGCCACACAGGAATCACAGCTAAGCTCTCTGCCCTTGAGTCAATGTTAGGAGATATTTTAGCAAAATATAAAAATATACAGTTTCTTAGCGTATGTGGCCACGTCGAGATGTAACAGAAGAAGTCTGAAATGTTTGCAAGGGCTGTAAGCAAAAAAACCCGAAAAAATCTAATTCCTCCCAAACAAACAGTGTGTGTGTGTTTTCTGGTATTTCCTACATTTAGTTTCAAATGTGACGAGGCTTTGTCTGTAGACGTTGCTCTGCTAAAGGAGGTAAAGGGTAAAAATGTTTGGGATGAGTTAAAAAATGACCTCATTGTTTTCCTGATTTTGCTCTTTTGTTACTTGTTCATTTACAGTATTTATTGCTTTTGGCCCTTAAAAGTAAAACTATATAAATCTTCAGTCCAGTGTCGCTAAGAGTGCAAAGCTTTTTCTTCCGTCAAGTAGATAACTGCATCGCATTTCGGCGCTTAACATACTGTAGCTACATGCAGCAGAGGGAGAAACCAGTAAAGTGAAAACAGCTGTTGATTGTGAAGTTGCCCTGAGTATTTACATATATGGCGCATAAGGAAATCAAGTGAATTATGTGTTTCGCTCAACCAGGTCTCTGGCCATGAACCCTTTACTGATCCCGGAGGCCTACATCATTGGTGCCCAGCCTCTCTGCAGCCAGCTGGTTGGCCTGTCACAGGGCCAGAAGAAACTCTGCCAACTCTACCAGGACCACATGCAGTACATCGGCGAAGGTGCCAAGACAGGCATCAGAGAGTGCCAGTACCAGTTCAGACACCGGCGCTGGAACTGCAGCACTGTGGACAACTCTTCTGTTTTTGGAAGGGTTATGCAAATAGGTAAGACATGGGTAAAGATTTTTAAAGTAACATGAATTAGAGACGTGCACATGAACACATACAGTATGAGAACAAGACGGTGGAGATGTTAACTTCGTTGTATGATCTTTTTTTTATGTTTGTACTGCTGTTAAGCTCTGAACTGTTGCTGTACGACTCACTAATGTGAATGTGATTTAAAAAATAATAGAAGCACCTGTCGGCCCTAAAATTCAATAGATATTTTCTAAAATCATTACACTGTGGAGTCAAAGCCTCTCGGTAACAAAAACTGAATGCATATGAGCATATGTTCACAGTGCATATTAATCAGTGGTCTTTTTTTTTTTTTTTTTTTTTTTTTTTTTTTTTTCCACCCTGTGACTCACTTACCATATTTTGTGTGTGTTGTTGAAAGTGTATGTGTGAAATGCATGAGGCTGGTGATTCTCAGCAGCTGTGAGGAGGGAATAGTTGGTGGGTGAGGTTGCTGGATAAATCACATGTGGCTTTGGGCTGCTAAACCAGCTCCTGACATGGAGCAGGAGGGAGGCTGAGACTCTGCTTTTCTCCTGATGAATGGGAGACAATCACATCCACTTGCGTACACACACACACACACACACACACACACACACACACACAATCACGGTGGAACCGGACTGTAGCTGCCCTATATTTACAAGTAATGGGAGTGCAGTGTATGCACCAATATCTATCACATTGTCAGAGATCACACTATTGTGTGTGTGTGCGTGCCAAGATCTCAGACGTCTTAAAGTGATCTCCTCTCTTGTATCATATTATTTAACATGGTTTGTTTAATTTTCGTGGAATGTTTGCCTTTGCTTCAGGGTCTAATGTAAAGGTGGTTTACCCTTTATTGATCATAACTCTCCAGCTGAATTACAGTGAATATATACAATGTCAGTGATCACAGCAGAGTTACGGGCCTTTGCTCGTTGGAGGCGAAATTGGAACAAATTCCATATTGTAGTTTGATACCATTCAGCTTGCTGAGCTCACATTTTAGGATTCTTTGAGGGTCCTCCTTAGAAGCACATACAGAAATGTTTTCATGAGTTCACCCAAACTGCAAAAAAATGTCACTCACAGTAGTAATTTTGCATCCAAAATGTTTTTCTTTTTGTCTATCCAGCTTATGAGATATCATCTCTACGATTTCTGCTCTGACTCAAATGCTATTAATGGAATAAATGGTGAATGGAATTTCTGCTATGGTGCTCACAGTTATAAAAATAACATTTAATGTGCTCAACAGCAACTTGTCATAATGTTCCTATTACTCTGGATAATCCACAGATCGAGCTGTCAACAGTTTCTGGGTGACTTGAATATTAAAAGTAGTTCCACTGAAAACTGATCACGCCGATCATCTGTGAATGATCAGCTTGTTTTCAGAAAGATGTCATCTGTGGATATTTGAATATAATGCTGTGAGCAACAACAAAGTTTCATTCAGTTGCGTCGTACTTTGCTAGTGACACATTTCAAAGATGGAAATCTCACTCGCATAATGTTTAATGTGCAGTTCATGTGTGCACGAAACAAGTGGGTTTGTGCTTGTACTCTATTCACGGTCAAACTGTGCTGCTGACTCCCTCACCACAGATTAGTCTTCATAGAAACCTTGATGAAACCTCATCAGCGGCCATTCTCCCGTTTCTCTTCCTCCCTCCTCTCCCTTCTCAGCATTGCTTCCATCTCAAACCACTCTGGGCCAAGTAAACATATCCTCCCCTCGCTGTATGTCTGTCTTTCTGAAGCCCTGTTTACTGTCTGTCTGTCTCTCTGCTGCTTTATGACACTTTGGGTAATTTAAAGCTGCGCTCTAGGGGGTGCTGACGTGATTTGGTTCAGACCAGCTCCAGGGTGGGGTGCAGGGGAAAGGAGACAGTGGTGTGGGAGACAAATTTTCTGTGTACAGGTCCACTATTAGACTCTGTTTTCCGGCTGGAATAAAACTTGTTGTAGATCAACACGCCCCCACCCCACATTCAATCACCTGTCGCTTGGGTTTCCCACCTGGAAATTTTTCAGGCTTTCCAATTGGCCTCTTTATTTGTCTCTCTCCTCTTCTCAGTCATGATGCATGTGTGTCTCCTTTTTCCATTTTGTTTACTTTTTTCAATGTCTTCTTCTTCTAATCTATCTCTTCAGTCTTCTTGTGTTTCTCCCCCCTCATCTGCTCTTCGCTGTCCATCTGTTATTGTCATTATAGCATTCTCTCTAAAGGTTTGGCCCAGCAGGTATAAGAGCTGTGCATTTTTATTTTGTAGCAGCCCCTGTCTTCAGTGTCAACACACGGCTTCATAGTTTGCTCAGCTTTATGTGCTCTCCTTATTCTCTTACAGTCTGTGGCTTTGCACAGGGGTAGTAATTGATAGAGATTTTGGCCTTGCGTGTGTACACACTGTATATTTATGTTTATAGCTATTCCAAGCATTTGTCTATATCAAGCAAAGTTGAAGGTTAGAAACAGTGCAAGTTAACGAGAAGCGGCTCCGGAATCATTGTCATGACAGATACCGTGAAGAAGACAGTGTCACTTTTAATTTCAGTGAAGTGGCAGCTGCTTGTTAAAAGGGATCTCTGTCACTGGAGGGCACTCTCTTCTCTCTGGCTACGGACCAATAACAGCAAACCAGATTCCTCTGTTCAACATGTTGTTGATGAGGAGCCTGCAGCACTTGGCTGAAGCGCTCCGTAATCTTAAGTGTGTGCTGAATACTGTCATATGACATCACATTTCATAAGCCTGTACATAATCTGACAGGAAAAATGACAATGAGACATATTCATTATAAATTACATGTAAAGATACATGCATCACGTACAAAAATGGAAACAGTGGATGGATATGCCAAATCATCTACCTTCTCGTAATGTGTCAAATGTTGACGTGACGTTCCTTGTTTTGTCTGTGTGCAGGCAGTCGAGAAACGGCGTTCACTTATGCCATCAGTGCAGCAGGGGTGGTGAATGCTGTGAGCCGTGCCTGCAGAGAGGGGGAGCTCTCCAGCTGTGGGTGCAGTCGTGCAGCTCGCCCCAAAGATCTACCCCGGGACTGGCTGTGGGGGGGCTGCGGAGACAACCTTAACTATGGCTACAGGTTCTCAAAAGAGTTTGTGGACGCACGGGAGAGGGAGAAGAGCTACCCCAAAGGCTCGTACGAGAGCGCGAGGCTGCTGATGAATCTTCACAATAACGAGGCTGGAAGAAGGGTAAGAACAGACAGACACACACACACACACACACACACTTCATCAGATATGAACCAAAAAGAAATGTATAAACTGCAGGCCCTGCAAAGCAGAGATAAAAAGCGGAGTTTGGAAGTGAGACAATCCAGGTCAATCAGATAGGTCTCCGGTTGATCATCTGTGCAACAGCTCTGTGTGCTCTCACCTCCTGAGGCTTTGATCTGTGGGGAGATGCAGTCACTGGAAGCAGCTCTGGGGTTTCGTTTCCTTTCCAAACATCTTGAAACCACCTCAAAGGGAATGCAATGCCAAATATCTGTTGCCAGGCTGTTCTCTTTCAAGTTGGACAAATGAGTGGACAACGTCTTATTCACTGCACCATTAGAGACATGGACAGGATCATTTGGTCTTTATGGCAAAGTAATGAAATCTGTGTGATCACGGGCAACACAATGTGCAAATATTTATGCAGACGGGACAAATTGGAATTATTAAACATGTGTCACTTGGACATGTTCTTATTATGCATGTGCCACAAAAGCAATGACTGCTTCCTCTGTTTGACTAAAACATCTCTTCCTCCTTTCCTGTCTCCCTCTTCTTCGTTATTAGACTGTGTCAGATCTTGCCCACGTCTCCTGCAAGTGCCACGGGGTCTCAGGCTCGTGCAGCCTGAAAACCTGCTGGCTGCAGCTGGCTGACTTCCGCAAGGTGGGCGACTCACTGAAAGAAAAGTACGACAGCGCTGCAGCCATGAAGCTAAACTCCCGTGGAAAGCTGGTGCAGATGCACAGCAAGTTCAACGCTCCCACGAGCCACGACCTAGTGTACATCGAGTCCAGTCCAGACTACTGCTTGAAAAACCAAAGCACCGGCTCCTTGGGCACAGTGGGCCGCCTTTGCAACAAGACCTCAGAGGGCATGGATGGTTGTGAGCTGATGTGCTGCGGCCGCGGTTATGATCAGTACAAGGCCCAGATAGTGGAGCGCTGCCACTGCAAGTTCCACTGGTGCTGCTACGTCAAGTGCAAGCGCTGCACCAAAATCGTAGACCAATTTGTCTGCAAGTGAGAAGAGGAGTGTTACCTGTGTGTGTGTTTGCTTGCAGACAATGGGCATACATGTGTGTATTCATGAGCAGAGGAGAGAATGGAAGAAAGAAACTATATAAATTATATTTATAGAGTTAAACAATTATGCCATTGCAAAAAGACTGACTTTTTTTTTTTCTAAAAAAAATCTTATGTCTTCAGAAACTGAGAGTATCGTGAAATATTTATTTTGAGATTGTTATGTTTTATTTTGGCCAAGTGAACACCAGCCAATTTTAATCCCCTCAAGTGCCTAGAACGGCTGGAAATCTTCCACACCCCACACGCACCCTCTTAATTTCAAAAACACATCACTTTTCTCGTCAGATGGGTTACATTGATTGCAAAATTGGACTGTGTTTCCCATTTCCTAACATGAGTAGAGTTTGATATTTGTGGCACAGTTGTCAAAGAGGTCCTGGTTTGCTGCTGTTGAGAGGAGAACACCTGTTTTCTGTGGTGTATCGATATGTTTTCGTGGGCTCAGTCCCAAACTAGCCTTCGCATCCTTGCTGAAGTCGACTTGTCCCCTCTCGTCCCATGTAAAGTTAGGAACACTGTGGGAGTGCAGTGGCGATAGGATACGATAGTTGGGCTCTTTTGGGGATCGGGCTATTTATTGCCATCCCACAAGCCTTAGATGTCTCCAGGTGCTGCAACAAGCCCATTACCAGTATGCACTTTGATACAGAGGCCTAAAGCTGTCGGTATGTGTTGGATCAGCTGTTTTTTTTTTTTTTTTTTTTTTCCAACACTGCATCAGCAAATGTAACAATATTATAGCCTACAGTCTTTTCCGTACTAATTCAGATTATCCATTTAAATTTATTCTACAATACATAACACGGTTCAAATATATATGGGCAATGTTGTGGTTACAGTGGTGAAATATCCATTCTCTGTGTATATAGTATGTATATCCAGCCAATCAGTAAACTGTATTTATTTTCTTTAGCCAGATCCTCCTTTAAGCTTTGAACAGAGAGTATCTTCATCAGATCGCCTTTAACCAGTATTTAGTCGGATATCCCCAGGTTTGGAAGTCACTTTTTAAAGATGTTCTCACTAACGTGGCTCTTCACTGATTTTTGTAAAGGGAAATGCACCTTATTGTTTCAGAACACAATTATTTCTTCTCACTCAGCTTTACTGCTACACACACACATCACAGATGTTCAGACTTTGTCATCGCCACAGATGCTCTATACCACTCAGTTAACTGCTCACTATCCCTGTGATGATTTTTCAATAGGCAAACTATTTCTACCAATTCAAATATGTATATTTATAAGCTTCTTCATGGATTTGAGGTTTGTTAAAATGTGTTATAGCTGATATTTTGTTACTTTTTACAAATTGGCTCAATGCTCTACTTTGTTTCAATAAATATCAAATGTAAAACGAGCAGAAAGACTTTTTCTCACGACATTTTTGTTTTCTGTGCTTTTGATTAAGCTTTTCACTCTCCTGACAAATAATTTCCCTTACTCTGTTTGACTCAATAGAATTAAACCACTGATCCCATAAAATAAGATCTAACTCTATTTTCTTTTAAATCTAACAAAATTTCAGGGGTTTTCTAAACTTGTTACATGCCTTCACTCAGCCTCTTCACCCATGGGTAGATTTAGTAACAGACAATCAACCCCACATTGGATTACAGCTGTTTTCAGTGTGCAATTGAACAAAGAAGAGAGTTTGCTCGAGGCCTTTGGAAGATGGTCTGGAGATTAGATGTCTCTCAGGGGGATGTTTGAGGTTGTATTATAAATGCCCCTCAACAATCCTGTGCCGGTGGATCAGTTAATGGAATGATTAATCATCTTGTGTCAGGAGAATAGGAAGAGGGGGATTTTCAATGTTGGGGGAATGGTGCTGTCTGGAAGAGGACTGGGCCTTGTCAGAGAGCGCAGGAGCTCAAGAAGAGACGCAGAGAACAGGAGAAAAGATTGGGTAATGAGAAACGGGGGATTACACGAGGTCTGGACGAGAAGGGAGCCCCGAGGGAGAGGAGCAGGGAGAGAGTGCTTTAGGGAAAGTAGAGCTGAAAGACTCCTGTTACAGTGTAAAAGCTCCTGACACCATCTAATATTTGCACTTGTAAAATGATACTGACTTTAGGAGCACATCCCATATGTGACCCTGTCAATTTGCTGTGTGTGTGTGTGTGTGAGCGCAAAATGTGTTACATTGTGATCATGTTTATATTTCTGATTGGTGTCACACAGGCCAATAAGCAGAAGTGGGAGACAAAAGCAGAATATTAGCAAAGGGAAAGGGAGAGATATTCAAAGTGCATAATGTTACTCTAAGGAGACCAAGGCCAGCGAGAGGTTTCACATATAGTTCCCAAATATTCAAATCTTCTGTCAGCAGCAAGATTTATAAGAAATGAAATAAACCTTCAACTTTCAACCTTTAACATTTCTTTTATGCAAGTTGCAAAACCTACTTGAACTCACTGGAAGAGGGTCTTTGGTTTTCTGATTGACTGACTGACTTTATACTTTAGCAATAGCACAAACAGAAGTCAGGTGCAGAGCAGGCGGATGAAATCTGAAATCCACAGGTGTACAGGTATGATTTACCTGACTTAACAACCAAAGCGATTGAGAGAAAGACACCAATGGTCAAACAAAATACCAGGATGTTTGATCTCGTCAGGCTTTCTTTCTCCTTTCTTTCACTTACAGTTCGACAAATACAACGTTCAGCAGATATTCCAAGCTGGTGTAAAGCTAAATATTTCAATTCCATATTGTCTTTACAGTTTCCATGTCACACGATATGTCATATTTTCCTTTATCGTAATGAAATGTTTACAGAAATAATAGTTTTTCCTATAGGAATCATCAGTGATTTCACATTCTTAAAATGTTAAAATATGAGAATACAAGCGTAACATTTATTATACATTAAACGCTCGGTTGAATTTGCGTGTGTGTGTGTGTATGTGTGTGTTTTTATAGTGATGCAAAGATGATTATGATGATGAAGAGAACAGGCTGGATATATACTGCGGTTCACACAGGCCTATTGAGTGGTTTTACTCTGGTCTTCTTCCACTACATTAAAATTCCTCAGGGGTTCTCCAGGATGATTACATGACAAGTTGTGTTTTCCTAAAACAAAGCAAAAGCAGCTGGATGATATAAGGCATCCTCTGTCTGCTGAAGTTTGATCTGCTCACCACAATTGTGTAGATTCACAAATATTTTGTCCACTCTGTTCCTGCAGCAAAAAGACATCAAGGCTCTACTATAACTGAAATATACCATGCTACGCATATTGATTTAATATTTGAATATACATTCTGCCATCTGTGAAACAAAACCTCAGTTTGAACTCTGACCACCACAACATGATCATGATCAGAACAGTTTTGCCGTGTTCATAACAGCACATCAAACCATGTGTCTACCTTGTGCGCTCGAGAACCAATAGAACAATTGAACGATTGCACAAACACAAGCCCTGTCCATTGATCAGCGTTGGCTAGAATATTGCTCCCAAGCTTCAGAAGGCAGAATGCATGAGTGCATCAGCTCTGGCAAAGCTTATCCCTCTAACCTAAAGTGGAGCTTGTTCCATTCCTCCACTCTTACTGTAAGACTCTCAAAAATGGTAACCAGGCCCAAATAAGAGCGCAGAGCTGCATTTAGAGCTATTTGGGATTGTGGTTGTGTGTTTTAGAGAAAGAGGGCAGGACACCGCACCGTGACGTCGCAAACAGTCTGGACTGGATCAAAGAGACAGGTCGGTGCCACAGAGTTACCAGCTCCCCCTTTTCTCACTGCCAATTTTATCCCAGGGTCCCCCTCACTCTCACTCCCCTCCAGAAACCACACACACCACAAGTTGTTTCAGTGGGGCACAACTCTGGCTGAAAATAGAACGGTTTTACACAGAGGTCATAGTTTCTAAATGTGCATGACTGGGGCTTTTGTGTGTTCGAGAGAAAGAATGACTACTTAAAGAAATTAATATCAGTTCTGCTCTCATCCTAACAACATTTGTTCCAGTTTACAGTATATCACGTTGGGTTCCACTGGTTGTCATGGTTACCCAATTCTGAATGTGCCCCATTTCTTATAATCATGATTATTGCAGCGTTTAGTACTAAATGGAGATGCAAAGCAGAAAAATTGAGGATATTCCATGAGTGTGTGTGTGTGTGTGTGTGTGCGCACAGTGTTGTGCACTGCAGCTCATCTTGCTTTATTGCTCACAGATGTGGAAACATATTCACCTTCGTATGGCAATAAAGGATTACAATCTGTTATTCTGTCTTAAATGTCATATAGAATGAACATTTTACCAAATGAAGTTGATCTTTGCAGAAGCACTTTAATCGATTTTACAGACGTTTCAGGAAAAGGGTAAACATTCTCTGTAGACTGTTCCACTCGGATATTTGATCTGCTGCTCTTATAGACTAATACTGATGCTCTGTGCTTCTTTTGTTGCCCCTCTGTTCTTCAGTGCTGTTTCACTCTCTGCATCTCTGTATTACGGTTTCCTTTTCTGATGCACGCGGTACATGTTACACAGCGAGGCATGTTTACGAGCCCAGAACAGGCTTCCGAGTCTGAGGTTTGTCACGGGATCTTCTCTTTCTTTCCTCTTCTCTGGTGTTGTTGGTGGTGATGTGTGTGTGTGAGTAACTCTGCCCCACAAGGAGCTGAGTGCCAGGTCAGAGCTAGTAGCTGAGTGATTCTGTCAGTCTGCTAAGCCTTGGTGGATTACACTAAAGTGGGCCCCTGGGGTTGCTCTGACATCAGTGAAGCTCTGCCCAGTTATGGTTAAAGTATGGTGCAGCAGTCGCTGAACTTCCTTTCTGTCCTCGCCTTCACCATTAAGCACTAACGTACATCTACATCTATCGGAACTCGTGCCGGTCCTACTGTATGGGACACGGTTAAACTTGCTCTGAAAAGCTGTGCCATTTGACACAGAAATTTGAGAATTAGTGAAGCTACAAAGTAAGTTTGACTACTATATGAAAGAATCTTCCAATTCTCTGGGTTTTAAAAAATATAGTCATAAGTGAAGTCATAATTTAAATTATACTAAACTCACTTAAAATTGTGAATTTACTCATGTCGCAGATTGTATGAATGTATTTAATAAATCTCCATCTTCCAGTTTCACTTTGAATGATTTTTGGCTGAGCAGAAGCAGACATAATTTATCAGGATCGCTTGTTGAATTCTGAAATAAGACGATAACTTTGATAAAAAATATGTAACAACTCGAGCGATGCCACACAATACAACATCATAAAATGATGAGCTGAACATACTCTCATCTGAGTGAGAATTAAAAACCTAAAGATATATAAATAAATAAAATAAATAAATCAGTGACAGACACAGCATAGGAAGCACATAGGCAGTGACAGATGTGCTTCCAGTCTCTGAGATGAAGTCATTTGCCTCAATGTTTGTGTTAACAAAGCATATCACTGAAGTGTTGAAGTTCAGTTTTAAAAGGGATCCTGGTTAATCACTGGCCACCAGTGGCAATTATCCAAAGGACCACCAGTTCTCACATAAATTCTCACTGAAGCAACAATCGATGAGAATTTTCTGAAATATGTAATACAAAGCACAATAAGACATTTTACAGTGCACGACGGGGAACAAATAAATCTCAGAATAGATTAAAAGTGTGAAGAATTAGTTCCTGGATGAAGACGAGTCACCGAATAATGAAATGTCAAACAATTAGAGAAACAGTTAAACGTACTAATTTGCAGTGAGTTACAGCAAATGGACTGAGTTATTACTGCAATTGTGAAACAAAGCCATGGCAAGCGTCAGTGTTGAGGAACAGCAATGCCCAAAAATCCTCCACAGAGGTCACACAGGATGCGCTTGGACTGAAGGCTAGAGACACACACACACACACACACACACAAACACTCATCATACCTTTTACCATCTCTGGAAAAATGTAATAGACCACAGAGAAACATATTTTTCCAAGAGCTTTGGCTGTTTCTTTGTTGATGACTGACACCTGGGCTAGTTAGCGCCCTCATTAAAAAGCACTTAATGAAATAAGGTGTTTAAACAGGGGCTTCACACTGAGGTCTTTGTGGTTAATGAAGCAACACACTGCAGATGGAAAAATGGAATAGCTGGAAATGCAGGTAATGTCCTGCTTGATCCAATAAACCTAACACCTTTTTAAAGGTGAAAATCCTTCTATAAGGCCCTGTGTCTCCTCATGGAACATTCACACTTCCTATTGGCTTTGACTTTCTTAGAGGGGGGCTCGGAAAGGCCGCCTTAGTCCCACATATTGTATGTCGTGTTTATTTGTCTGATTTGGCAAGGACTGACGCTTTTCTAAAATACTGCAGTTACAGTAGATTTTAGAAGTAATTCTTTACTGTTGTTTTAGGACCACACCTACAGATAAACACTGGAAGGGAGGTTTTGATTTTTTCTGAGTTTATGAGCACTGAAGCGAGTCCGTGGATCCAGTAGCCTGTCTAGCCTTACTGACCTCACAGAAAAATGGAACCTTTTTCTAATGAGATTCAGTTTAACAATCTGACAAAGGAGACACTCAGAAACATTCCGCATGATATCGAGCAGAAAAAAGTAAAAAACAAACATAGATAATGAAGGAAAAGTGAGATAAAGAGGAACCAAAATCAAAACAAAAACGGAAAGAGCCGCCAGAGACATGAGGTGATGCCGCGGTCTAGCATTTTGTTCAAATTGTTTCGTGCTCTAACATTATCAAGGTCAGACAAAGGTTAGAAAACCATGGTTCAGATTAGATGGAAATACCACAAATTTTACCGTTATAGTTCATATCACACTGAAAATATTCAACGACTGTCAATCAGCATATTTGTTGTTTTTGAAACACGAATGTTGTTTTTTGCTCGACCAAAACCTTTTTCAGTGATTATTGCACAATCTGTTGGATTTGTGTTCTGCTGGGAAGTGTGAGTGTAAGTGTGAGGTTTTCGTACAAGGGTGCCTGCGGGTATTTATGTGTTATGAGAAAGAGAGTGAGAGAGAAAGTGGCGCTGACCTGTCTATGCAGATGAGAGTTGGCACGCTGCTTTAAAACATGACATATTTCAACAGACTCTCCCTTTGCCTGCTTTCCTCCAATGTAATCAATCTCTCAGGCCTCAAGAGCCATAAAATGCTATATTTCAGTCTTCAGCATGATGAAAATCTGACTAATTATAACTCTGCATGTGAAGCAGTAAAAAAGTGTATTTATTGCAATGTTAATTAGGTAGACGTTCATAATGCCTCCATATCCAAAAATGAAGCCCAGTTGACCATATTAAAATACAAAATATTTCAAGCGTTAATATAATTTTATAACAAGGAGCATATGTAATGGAACTGTCAAATTAAAACAATCTAAAAACTTTTCCTAAATTATGTCTCAGACATGTCTCCAACTGCTGTGTGTGTGTGTGTGTGTGTGTGTGTGTGTGTGTGTGTGTGTGTGTGTGTGTGTGTGTAGATACCGAATGCTTACCATGGCTCACTGACCTGCTCAGTGTGCTGCGTAACTCCTGTGCTGAGGGGCCACCCTTCTTCAGCCATTCGGTTATCCAGCTCACATCAAAGCTGATGGAAGGCTGGCTTGAGGCCCAGCGCCATGACAGACTGGCGGGGAGCCCGGAACTCAAGCCCCTGGCTTGAGGCCTACAGGCCTGGGGCTGGAGGTTGACAGGGAACAGCTATGAGCGACTGATGAATGGGTTCTGGCACTGGGCTGGTGATATGTTTGAGTTTGTGTGTGTACAAGTAGATGGAGTGACTTTCAGGGCCCCCTCAAGCTTGATCTGGCTTACAGAGGGAACGGGGAGAGGTTGTGATTGGCCACAGAGTCGGTCAGAACGAGATGACCCACGTTAGCCCTTCTTACACCCAGACATTTGCTTCCCTTGCATCTCTGAGACGGAGATGTTCACACATGCCCCCAACATACATATTTCCACTCTCCCCCCACTCAGAGGTATGTACACATCTTTGCATGTGAAGTTTGTCCTTGCAATATGGGAAAAATTATTGATGTGCTTTTAATGCAGAGAGCTCATAGATATTCATATTGTCTGACTCAGAGAAAGGCCAGTTATTATGTTGGAATTTTCTAAATGAAAAATGCCTGCAACAGTACATGGTATAACCTTCTAATGTACATTCATAACAATTTTTTTTCTTATTGATATTTTATGGTGTTAATGGTTGATTGTAAAAATAAGTGATAAAGACTAAAGAAAATGATAAAAAGGACCGTCACTAGAATTAAAGGAGGCCTTTACTGATTTTAAAATTGCTCCTTTTGACTCTAGTTTGGGAAATACATGTACATAAATGCTGTTAAACTTCACTTTGACTTCCCTATATTAAAATGTTGCTCAACTTCGAGCTAAAAAATGCCTCTAGATGACATCACTTTTAGTTCATATTATTCTGTTGTGTTGCTCACCCTTTGTTAACCTGCTTTTCCAGAGCTCCCACAGATGACCTAATCTGACATAATCTGCACTCCTGAAAAACTGTTTTCAGCAGCTGAGGAATACGCTGACTAAGGGAAGTCAGAGGGAAGTTTAAAAGCAGTAATGTTTAAAGTTTACACGCTAAACTAAAGTTACCCTTTAAAAATTACTTTTAGTCGAAAATGCTATAAGGCTTAAATGTAATGTACAAGCATGTACAGTACTTCATACGGCCACAACATTAAAAACACTGACAGGGGAAGTCTATAATGTGGTTATGTTTTTGCATTGGTACCTGTCAAGGGATGGAAAATATTAGACAGAGACTGAACATTTATTTCTAGAAGTTGATGTGTTGGAACAGGAAAAATAAGCAAGTGTAATGATTTGTGTAACTTTGAGAGGACCCGATTGTGATGGCAGATGTCAGAGCATCTTTAAACTGGCTTCGTGGGGTGTCGCTTCAGAACGTAATGCTGGCTGTGACTGAGAGTTGTCACACATCGCTGCTTGCTGTGTGTGAAGCTGTGTTGCTGCAGACTGACGGCCCACGCTGATCCCTGTCCACTGCTGTTTGTGAGCTACACCACTGCACCGGGGAGCAATGGAGGAAGGGGACCTAGTCTAATGAATCACTCTTTCTTTTACACCATATGGACGAGTGTTTAGGACGAAATGAAAGCCGGATGCACAATGAAAAAAGTTTGTTGTGCCCACAAACCTTGAGTCCTCGGGTGGATGTTACTTTCACATGTACCACCAGCCTAAATAATGATACAGATCGAGTACAACCTTCGGTGGTAAAAGTATCCCTCAGGACAGAGGTCACTTTCATTAAAATAAATTGTCATGCTACATTTTTAAAATTGTTCAGGAATTGTTTCACAAACATGACGAAAATTTGAAGGTGTTGCTGTGGTTTCTGAATAGCCCAGATCTCAATTCAGTCGTCCAGGTGTGAGATGTACTGTTAAAACAAGTCTGATCCATGATGACCCCACCTCACAGCTCACAGGGCTTAATGGATGTGCCGCTGATGTCTTGGTGACAGATTCTAGAGGACACCTTCGTGTGGTCTATGGCTCAATGGGTCAGAGCTGTTCTGGTTATACGGGGTTACTACACAATTTTAGGCAGTTGTTTTTAATGTTGTGGCTGGCTGATATATGTTTATGAGCACATACAGCTCTGCATGACATCAGCGGGAAAATCTGGTGCCCGTATTTCCTTCACTGTCTGACTTCTGCTCACAGCCCTTCACTTGACATTCTTTATGTGCTGCACTTTTACACACTCCCTTGCATCTCTCTTCCATCTCTCTCCTGGCTCAAGCTTTCGTTTGGATATCAACAAAGAGAAATATCATTTCCTGTTTACACAGAAGACATCAGAGACAAAAGTGAGGACAGCACTTGGTCCCCAAACAATATATGGCAACGTTCTCATCCAGTGTTTGGTGGAACCTTATCTATATGCGCTTCTATCACAAACCGCTTCATCAAGTGCTACAGCGTTAAAAGTTGGTGAGCCATAACTGTCTATGAAAGTGATGTGTGGGTTTTATTGCTCTGATTCACTGCCAGTCTCCATTTTAACCTTTAGCTCATCACTTGTGCTGTGCTTCCTAATGTCTGCTGGAGCGCCACAGTGTGCGGCTGCCTAGGAAAACAAGCTAAGACTAACTAAGGCAATGTGTTAACCTGATGCATAGTGCTGTCTGCCATCAGCCCTGAGGCCACGCTAATGAGACACGATTAGATTATAAAGATATCCTGCTGTGCCACCTCTTTTTACGCTGCTTGGATGGGGCCACAGGAGATGGCAATGACCCAAAACACACATATTGGAAGTTGTTTGAAACTTAACTAAACTCTTGTCTTGAGGAGGGAAACCTGAAATATACCAGGTGTTTCAGTTTGACTGACCATGCGGGGACCGATCTTGCTTCTGCGGCCCGTGTGGAAATCTCAGACTTAATAAATTCTTAAGACATCCTGTACAATCAACAGAATGGACTAAAGTCGCCAAACTGAGGAGAAAATTGCCTTTAAGGCCACACATCTAGGTCTAGGATTGCTTACCAAAAACTTTTCCACTACTACACCCCAATCACGGACACTGCTGCCATCCCCAGTGGCTCATGCTGAGGGGAGCAGAGGTAGACCAGTAAAACCAGTCACCCATCCCAGTGACAGTCCAGTGCAAGCCTGCAGACATGCAGCACAAATACCTTACTGTCTACAGCAGAGGGCTGTTTTTCCTGCTGAACGTCTGAAAAGGAGCAGAGGGGAAGTTTCTTTGGGAGTGTAGAGCATTTTTGGGCCTTGTCCATCTCTATAACGTGTGGATAGTATTTCATTGCACTTTACCCACTGAAGGCAAAAATGTTACTGATGTTAGGCAGCATGGAAAAAAAATGACTCAGGCTATATATGCAGCATTGGTATGGATTTGTGCATTTCTGCATGTGAGCACAAATGGCTTTTATGCATATTTCTGTGAGTGTGAGTATTTATCTTATACATGTGTGTTTGTGTGAAAGCGAACATTCATGAATGTGTATGTTGGATCAGGATGTTGAATCTTTCTGTACACTGGCTTCTATAAGGCGCAGGTGTTTTCAGTCAGACCGTGGTTCCTAAGTCCTTACCCGAAGGGTTTTAGGGGACTGACATTCCTCTTGGACCTGTTCGTCTACACTGCAGCTCTGGGGAGTGTGTTCTAACTTAACCTACAGCAGCCACCGATGACTTCTTTACTGTAGTTTAATTCTACAAAACACTGTTTCACAAGATAGCAAAGATGTACTTTTTCAAATGAAAAAGCTACAACTGTCAAAGTGTCATCGAATGCATTCTGCAGCCTCCGCCATAAAAGTCAGCATAACACACACTGCACAATATTTCAACCGTAAAGTCTGCTGTTTCAGGCTTGTACTGTTCTAAGAAAAATAGCAGGGGCCAAAGAAAAAGGTGAGGGGGGTGGGGGGGGGCAAAGAGCCAGGAGGATACGGTTGTCTTCTCCACTATGGTAATATATGGACGTTCCCCTGAGCACACAGGGATGTAAGGGAACACAAATCACCACCTTGCATAGATGCAAGCATGTAGACACAGTCATATACAGCTACGCAGAAATGCATTCTGCTTTTACGAGGGTTTAAAATGCACCCATCCTACCCTGCATCTATCACACTGCACGCATGTCTGAAAGTAAATGTGCAAAGCAAAGAAGCAGAAGTGACAGTGGCACTTTTAAGCAACCTTTCACCTTACACACATCATTTATTAAAAGTCAGATGCCTGACTTTGCTTGATTATTGGTGGAAAATGGTGTTTTCCTCTGTAGAGTTCATTTTAACTTGTGGATGGGATAAGTGGATATCTGGCACCATCAAATGATAAGTGAGCAGCAGGCAGCAGTAGGAGCTTTCAGTGGTGTCCCAGCGTAATATGATCTCTCCACAGGGAAGATCACTGGAGCCTTATGCAACCTGATTGTTTAAAACCCACAAACAGCAGCATGGATTAAAGTGATCAGCACTGGCTTTAGCAGACTAGTAGTTACGCTATATGTCAAACGGTATGCCGAGTGATGGATTCAGTGTGACAGAGGAAAATAAAATGAAGCTGCCACGTCGAATGTCTAGATAAGTTTTAGACCACAGGTATACAATTTTAAGAATGTACACACTTCAGAAATGTCTGAGGATCAGTTTGTTTTGCATCTGAGAATTATGAGTAATAGAAACAAAAAACTTGTGTGTTGCTCTGAAAATTCCAACCACAGTCTATTTAGTCTATCTGGTTTTGTTTAGGGGAACCTAAAAATGAGTGTACTTGCAACGTCCAGAGCAAAAGATTTAAACGTGAGATTTAAACCATAGTATAAACCTGTCTGTGGACAAACTTTTTTTGTGTTCTGGGAACTCTGTCATCAAAGGCGCTTAAACCATATATCTGCTGTGATAGGAATTATCTTTCCATAAGTGCAGATCACACTTAAGAGTTACTGGACATGCACTCTGTTTGCTTTAGTAGCTCAGACATCCACTCCTGTGGCTAACAAATCACGTTATGTAAATGCCATGATATGGCGCAAGTGCAGGAACACAGAGTGTATTCAGTGCTCCCATTTATTTTATTGATAGAGACCTGAGGTGAAAATTCCATATTTCTTTTATTGCATGTTGAATTGTTTAAGAATGTGAGCTAAAACTTCCCATATGGGGGCTGCTTTTATTTCTTTTTATATAAAGTGCTTATGATTTATGAGCCCACAATGTCTTTTTCCTGCATGAAATAAATTATGTAGGTGAATTCCAAAAAAACAAGATAGAGGGAGTGCGGGGAAGAAAAAGACTAGGGAAGTCCTCAAACCAAAGTCAGACTGATGTGCCAAGTGTCGACCCTCCAGGTTTTATAAGGAGGTATAAATATGCGGTTGAAAAGGGAAAGAAAAACAACGTAGCTGTTTAACATCTCGCCTGTTTATCTTTCTCATGCTTAGCTTGTAGATTAATGGGGGAAACGGGTATTCATTAAACATTTACAAAAACAAATGTTGGTGAGTTTTATCAGAGAGCACATGAAAACACGACATTTTATGGCTCTAACACTCTTACCCAGACCAGACGCTTTGATTGGTAACTTAGCATTAATTTAGTTTTTCTCTTTATGCTTGTATGTCTGTGTTATTTGTACTCATTCCCACCTTGTGATGGCGATTTGGTGGTAAAAGACCCTGTTTTATTTTCTGAAATGTCTGTTGCTTCCATCGTCCCCGCTTGCTCGTGTTTCTACAGATGTGTGTTAATATTTTGGCTTGGACATGTTTTCTATGGTGAGATGTAAACCTTGTGAAGCATCAGAGCAAATTACAAAAGATTACCAGCTGGATATAATCACTGATGAAAGCCATACAAAGAATGACTAAATGGTTTGGACTCCACATCTCCAGTTTATTTTTTCACTGTTTTCAGTTATTGTTTTATTACATTTTACTTATTGGACAAATCCATACGGACATTCGAAATGTACCAATTATATACTGTGCTAATGACAAAGACAAAAAACAAACAGAGAGAAAGTGTTTTGATTTTGTTCCACCAAATCTGTGAATGTCTGCTTTTGCTGAACGTCGTCTTGCATGAATGAGGCACAGAGACGCAGTATGAACTAAAATGTTAAATTGCAGATTGTAGGATTGTTGGCAACATGAGCAGACCCAGTTGTACTGTTCCACAGGGTGTCTGCACAGAGGAGAACCAACACATGTTCTCACAAATCACTTCTAGCTGCACCACCCTCATTCCGCACCAACACACACACCTTTTCATCAACTCAAATTATCTTAATTACGATGCTTTTTTCTCCAGAATATTCTGATTAAACATTACAATAAGTGTAGCTTGGAATATATTGTTCTAAGTAGGTGTGTCTGAGAGTTAGAAGTGGGTCATATAGTCTCCAACTGTAATAATCTGTGTGTGTGTGTGTGTGTGTGTGTGTGTGTGTGTGTGTTCAGCCACACTGGTTCCCTATGACCAGATGTACACCTGACCACACTAAGTTCACACACCTGGAAGAAACACCTGCTACTGTTGTCAGTGCCGTTGAGACATATCAAGAAGAGGCAGGGCACTGGCCCGGAGGTCCACCCCACCAACTATCCCAAAGCAAAAAAAGCAAAAGAAAGATTCTGAGCATGTGCCTATTAAATTTACGCCTAGTTTCACCTTCAATGCACCTTCACCCAAGGGCATAATTTACATTTTAACTTTATAGGAGACATGGGGGAAATACTCAAGACTCCTCAGTTATGTGTAACTCATACTACGTAGCCCTTTGGCACTCAACAGAAATTAGTCATATGTAAACATAATTTCTAGTTGACAGTATTGCACTTGACATCCTGCTCTGGACGATGTAAAGAAAAACAGATCTAATTCACAGAGTAGTGATAGTCATATGACAAAAAGGAAAACTTTTTGAATGGAAAAAATCACACAGGTAAGTAAATAAACTTGCAAATAGATATTTAAACATGATGAATGTTGTGTTTGAACTTGTCAGCAATGGACATCGCAACACCAGTGTTGGACAAAAACTGTAAATTAATGGTATTTTGAATCCACATTTTATGGCTAGATATTTGTCAAGAAGAAAATATTTCTTTAAAGGTCCAGGCAAGATTTTAGACACAAAAACCCTCCTGGCTGATGGAGGTCTGCTGAAGACTGGAGCCTCCTCGATAAGCGGCTATAACGACAGATCAGCTTCTCAGATCACGTTCAGAGCACCGAATGTGAAGTTCAGGAGACTTTGATTTGGATGCATGCAGGTGCACCTCACTGACACTGACAGTAAATTGTCAATTTTCCCTGTTACTTACCAAGCTCTAATATCTGCGAAAGCCTTAAGCCACGTTCATGCCTTCACAGCGATGCAGTTTCTCCAGTGTAGCAGAGATCAAGCTGAAAGGAGCATTTGGTTCTCACACACCACACACACTGTTTACACCAAGGAGATTGTTAAAACATATATAAACAGATGCTGGCCAAAATTACTATTCTGACTCAACTTGTTACCCTCAGTCCATAAATTCATAGTTTATTAGGATCAGGTCCATTTCTCTTCCATCAACACAATGGCAAGACATTTGGCTGGTGAGCATGGGTTGGGCTGGTTTGAACGGTTTACAAAGGAATTATTTTCTCAGATAAACAGCTGCAGGCCTCAAAGCTGATTGGGAGGCACTGCACACAGCTGGAGTTGCTTCCTGTGTCCTTAACTGTGACACTGGTAGTGGGAATACTATGTTAAAACTAGGGGCTGAATGGTGTTTGGCTTTACCTTTATGCTAAGATCACTCTCCATGTATTTATGAACCTGGATATTTGAGTTATGTTTTAAGGGCTGTTTTCTACTGAAGCCGCGACCCAGTTCAAGGTTCAGTGAGGAAGGGAGGGATAAAAGTCAGGAGGAAGGAAAAAAGACAACAGGAAGAGGAGGAAATGAGTCCTTTTAGATGGGGATGAAATATTGTTCACTGAGAAGAGGAGGCAATAAGGTCCAGTAGAACCAGGCAGAAATCAGGTCCAGGACCCAGAACCTGATAAGTGGTTGGATGAGATATTGGAGGGATTGATGGAGACACACACATACACAGACACACACACATCCTGCTCTGTCAGATTGCCCCTCATTTCTGATCTGTTCTGTGTTTCTATCCTTCTTTGCCTTTTAGAAAATTCATACAGTGTGTGTTAACTTCCTCTCCTCCCCACCCAGTAATGACACACTGCAGGATTTTTAGATTACACAGCTCATTGATAATACACTTCATACACCCACTAAGCAATATGAATTACAAACACTTATGTGTGCGCCCACAGACATGCAGCCACACACACAAAATGCCTCCGAGCTATGACAAGATCACGTCCTGAGTATCTTACATTATTTTAAGTAAAACATGGAGTTTGACTATGTAACTGCAACAATTACGCAAATGAGAGACCCAATCAAGCGGTTCCCAAGGCCTCGCTTCCAACTGCGGATCTCAAAAAGCAAACAGATGGCGTCACAGTTCGATGTGCCTCTACCGCAGAACACACGTCAGTGCCCGACGTTACCCTGCTGTCAAATGACTAAATGTAAATGATACCGTATACTCTAAATCCTGACAATGAGGGTGAGAGAGAGCAGGAGGACCGCATGTGTGAAACAAACATCTACATATGTGAATACTGTAAGCATTATCATAAATATACAGCATGCAATATAGAATATGCAGCGGACATTTCAGAAAAAGGGTGTGATGGCGGTCAGAACAAAAGAGCAACGCGCAGATGGCTGCGGTTGATGTCAAGAGTGAGCCTTTGGATATTACTACGGTCAAGAGGGTAACGATGGGTGAGGGCAGGGTGAGATAAGGGAGAGAAAGTGGGTGAGTGGGGGACACCAGGGTATATAAATGTCACATTGCTGTAGAGATTTTCTGTCAGGGCCTGTGGTTGTAACTTTAGCCTCCCTTTCTCTGCTCTGCTGTGCAAAATAAGTGCGTTGAAATCTCAGGGCCAGGCATATGCAGAACATGCAGCTCACTGGTCTGGCCAAACATGCACGCACACACACACACAAAAACACACTTTTGATCAGGCGCTCGCACACTAAACACGAATACAAACCATGTCAAGTCAAGTCAGGTTTTATTTATATAACATAACATCACAAATATACCTCGAGGGACATTACAATCTGCACGGCATACGACCCCCTCTGTCCTTGGGGTAAGGAAAAACTCTCTCTCTCGAAAAAAAAAAAAAACGAAAAACTGCACTTTGAATGTAGATACACTCTATCTGTATTTGTTCAGTTTAGACTGAATGAAACTAAACCGGCGTGACACATAGACACGCCCCCCACACACACACACGCTAACGTGCCAGTAAGAGCAACCATTTAGTATTGTCCACACTGAGTTCATCGAGGTTTAGCAGGAGCAGCTCTCCAGCTGGGGTATAAAGATACTAATCAAACACGACACATGGACACACACACACAAATACACACTCCCTGACACAGACGTCTATAAAAGTTTGATGTAACCGCTATGCCCAGAGAAGCCATGAACAAAATAATACTGAATCAATTACCACATCAACACTGAGCCTTCATCAACACAGTGGGATTTATTGCAGGCGGGAGGGAGCCAACGGCCAATAGTCCCTAATTCATTGATTGGTCCTCCATCCAAAACAAACATGCTGATGAACTGTGATCTGAGAGAACTCGAAAACGCTCAGAATATTGTACTTAGAGCAGTTCTCAATTGTAATCCAACGTGCAGACCTGGGAGAAACCAAGGCTGGGAGCCAACGGTGTTGCTTGCTTTCGGCTATCGGTGGACCACCTACTCGGCTGCAATCAGCCTGCCTTTTCCCTCCGTTGCCTCCCTGACCTCCAATCTAGCTTCCCTCCATCCCTGGCTTTACCCTCCCCTCTCTCCCCGTTCTTCGACTCCTGACTGTCCATTCTGTTAAGCTGGCCTGGGCTCTAAAAACAGCCTCGGTGCGTTTGAGTGGCAGAGGCGAGGCAGGGGGGCTCCTGGGTCTCCATTTAGCCACTTCCTGTTTGAGGGAGCCAATATGTATGCCCCTCCAGGCCATTGCTCAGCTTGCCATGTGTAACCAAATGAGGCTTTTCTGAGGCTCGACAAACTGGCAGAGCTCAGATCACAGCTACAAAGCCTCTGCTGAATATGCTAATGTTGAAAAATCTTCCTCTGCCTGTTTACACAAACACAGAATGGAATGCTAAATATACGCCTATGATTTGTTCTGGTTTTGTTTGGTATTTGACTGATGAAAGTAAGCTGCCTTGTCTGAAACAAAATTAATGGACTACAAGCCAGTGAATTATGGGCACTCCTATTTATAAACACATACTGAATGCTAATCCTAATCAGAGCACAAAATCAATGAGATATAATTTCTCTGTTCTGCACACACACACACACACACACACACACACACACACACACACACACACGGAGCGGGAGTATTAGTTCAGCTGGCTGTCAGGTCCTCAAGCTCACCAAGAGGTCCATAAGCACTGAAGGCTTTTCTTCCTGTCACAGCATGGGGTACACAACTAACTTTGTGTATTTGTGTGTTAAAAGTGTATGTTTTCAGCTGGCACCTCTCAATCTTGGCAGCAGAGTGTCTCCTGGCACCCACAGAAACAAATTTGTCTTTGGGGTTTGCTTCAGTTTGTGTCTCCAGTGTGTGTGTGTGTGTGGGTGAAGGAGTCGAGAGGTCTGGTCATCATCACCACTGCAGCCAGGGAGCATGTGGCCAAAACAGCAAGGGAAAGGGTCGTGGAGGAGAGCCTGAGAAGTGAGGATAGTTAGGTCGATTAGAGAAGACATGATGGTGACACAGCAAACGCACAATTCCCATTTAAATGACAAATCCTAATAAGTCCTTCCCCTCTGTCCTTCTCATTGTTCTCTGAAAGTCACATGTTCACGACTGTAAGTCTATCCTCAATGCAAACATACGATTATGTGCCCGTGGCGAGTTGCAGGGCTGAGATTTTGCTATTCGCTCCGTGGAATGCCGACATAATCGTGTGTTTTCCCAGCTTGTCGTAGTTGTGGCGTGTTGTGGTCACCGGGCCTGTGTGTGGTCCTGGTGTGGTTCAGCTGCTCAGAATCATTTCCATTTAAACATATCTGTGGTCCTCAAAGCAAACCAGCAATGTTATCCACTCCATTGGAGGTAACACCAGAAACGTTGCCCTCTGTGTGACTGCCTCTTTGTGCATATGTTGGGTTCTCGTGTGTGTGTATTGCATGGTTCATTGTGTGGTTGTGTGCACACATGTCCGAATGTGTGACTATATGTGTGATTCACTATAATCTGTCTTCTGGCATATTAGCAGAGAAGAGAATGGAGAGCAAACAGGGTTAGAGTCGTGGGCGCTGATGGATAGGTGGGATTTGAACTGCACACACTCTTTAGGTCAGTGTGTCCCAGTGAAGGAGACCCTTCCCACCACAAACAGCAGCACGGATCAGATCACTGGGAGGGAATGTGGACGCCTTCAGAGACCTGTTATTGCTCACATTTTCTTTTACCACACACTCCTTAAAAAGACTTAAAAATATGTTTTTTCCCCTTAAAATACAGATTTACTTTGTTTTATGCTGTTTACAAGTGTTAAGAAAGATATTGTTTCACAACCAAATGAATCTCAATGTCAACGCTTTTGACTCTATAAGCATTTAAGCTGCAGTATGTGTTGCAGGAAGGGAAGGATGTCTCTATGCACTTTTTTTTAGCATCTGCATGGGGCATGTTCCCCTACCAGTGTGTGGGAAAACAGCTTACAGAAAACAGAAATGTTCATTTATCACTTACAGGACTGAGAGGTGGCAACAGAGCTGCCATTGTGGCAGCTTCCCAGAAAGAAGACGGCTTTCCCAAGTCTGCCTTTTGTACACACATTGGATGCACTTTCCCATAACTCATCTGGCAAACAGGAAGGAATCACAGACTGGATTGATGTGTGTTGACCCAAAACAGCTCCAATCCCATTACGCTGTGATAAATGACCCACCAGCAAGTCAGGGAGTCTTTGGAACATAGAAGGAGGAAGAGCAGGATGAACTGGGAATGATTAGAGAGTCACATAATTCTGCTGAAGGCACAAGATCAGGAAAACAGTAGAGAAACGATTAGACCACTATGGTGGTGAGAATTACCTTGTCAGTGGAGGAGGAAACGGGGGTTTGATAGACCTCGCTGGTTGAGAGGTGGGGAAAGAGAGGGAGATGAAGCATGTCCTGTTGTTGACCACAGGGACCTTGGTGTTGAAACGCAGACCACAGTAGAGTGGCTTCTCACTGGTTCTGACAGGGTCTCTGAGACCTTTTGTTGTTTCTGACTTACTGTGTACTCACAAACGCACACACTGGCACACTAGCACAATAATCCTGTTCTTGCATTTACAGTGTGTGTACAGGCATGTTTCTTCGAAAATGTTGATGGCTTGTTTGTGCTCATTTCCTTAAAACAAATGCAGATGTATAGCGTTTGTGGCTGGCCTTCATTTCCAGTGTCTTGGTCTTCATTGTCTCTTTTTATGTGGGGGATAAGCCTCTGGGGCACAGGCGCACATGAGTGATGGAAGAGTGAAACACCAGATGCACACACACACACACACACACTCACACACGTTTGTGCCTCTACTTGTGAGGACACTCACTGACGTCATACAATCCCCAGCCCCTTACCCTAACTCTAACCAAAACCTAATTCTAACCTTGACCCTAAAACCCAGTCTTGATCGTCAAAAATAATGTTTTTACTTTACAAAAATGACCTCACTCTGTTGTTAAAAAACGAAATTTGGTCCTCACTACTGTTTTTTTTTCACACACAGAACATCCCTGCTCATGAAGAGTCCAAAACCAGTCAAACTATTCCCCACAGACAGTGATTAGGAGCAAATTCTGTAATAATCAGTCAAATCTGCCAATGGCAATAAAACTGTCTTTAAGGATGAGAACTGAAGCCTCATATCCAGACCATTGTTCTATTAAAGGTCTGCCTTCCTTTTCAATGACACTGATTTCAACAACATTTTAAACATCATTTTATTTCAAAAGTACACAAAAATGACCAATATTTTTTCAGTAAGGCAAAGCTCAAATATTAACAACCACTCACATCAGAGGAATCATAATCTCATAGTCACAGTTAATGGTTACCACTTGCAAATCATAAATAAAACCTTTTTTCTCCACATTATACTTATCATGGAAAAAAGATTCAGACAAACAATTTTATACAATCCCAGCCACATATAATCATCCTCTTCTTCAGTGTTATTTTTTTATTTTCAAAATCTTTGTTGTCTATGAAAAGTCAAAGTGGACCAAGGGACGGTGCACTTGTCTTTTGTCTCATATGTGATACGTGGCTCTATTGCCCAGTTCCAAGCCCAGCTACAGACCCCAACCCTTTGCTGCTGCCTGGAAGGTCTGAACACAGTGGTGTGAGTGTCAGTGGGGATCAGTGGGACCATTTGTGCAGTAACTAAGCTACTACGTGCATTGTTAGAATTATTACTACGTTCCAAACTTTATCTCCCCAAAAATGTCAGCTAGTGCAGCTTATGTGATATTTCTAGAGCACCTAATTATCACTGCCTAACAGCTGCAGTCGCTATCCATTATCCATCCTCTTTAAGGACCTTGTAGTGGGGGGAGCTCAGGGCTAGGGGCTTCGAAGGTGGTGAGTTGAACTGGGCACAATTGTATAAGGGGCAGCAGGAGAGTTTTTTCTGTGGCATTGTTGCGATATTTTTGCATGCCGAGCCAAGCTGATCCAAGTTCGGGATGGAGAGGCATGGCCAGCTATGGTCACCTTGGGAACAATGCCAAGAGTACACTGAGCAGTGTTGTGGCAAGATTTGGGGTGTAGGTCACCGCTCCTCCACATTCCATCGAGTTCTCCTAGAGACGGGAAGAGGCACAATACAGTTCAGACTAATATGAAATATCCTAATACAAGACACAGGTGGAGGATCTGTTATGAAAGAGAGTACTGTGCTTTTGTATATGTGTGGTGCAAATACCTCTGGGTGAAAAGGATGGCAGGTATCTGGGCGCCTCCTGTCCTTTTGCATCTTCAATCTCTCGCACTTAAGAGATTCATTATGTACAGCTGGAGTCAAGGCAATAAGAGATAATGTGTACCCTCTGCAGGGTGTTTTCCTGCTGGACGGTATTTCTTGTTTATAATGGAAAGGCATGCATGTTTTTGAGCGCACCATGGAACGAGGCTCTTCTGCAGGCGCAGCATGATGTGCAAAAAACAAACAAAAAAAGCAGACTTTGAGCAATGTGTGATGAATTTTCTTTTGTTGCATAGCAACAGAATAGCTGGCTCTATGCTACAGTAAGCACTCCACGACAAAATAAACACTGGTGGACATGTATATACAGTGTGACGGTACTGCATAAAATTTCTGAGAAATGGACATAGGAGAATCCAGTTTGGGTATGTGGTGATGAACTAAGTTCCCTTAGTCTGAATCCGCTCCGCTGTGTCTGCTATTGATCAGTATTCCATCAGAGCGTGGGCTGTTGTGTAAGACAGTCCAAACACAGACGCCCCCCCCCCCGCCAAACTTCAAGTTCTACTGCTGTCTCAAAGCCTTGGCTTCGCTCTCGCCCCAACAAGGTTCTCATCTATTTCATCAATCAAAAGGTTACAGGGCAAACACTCTATGTTATTCCCATCACACTGCAGTTGATGGACACACACTGGCTATAACGATGCAGACACTGGAAGTTATGAGCTGGGCGAGAATATGCCACTGCAGAAAACTAAATAAAAAAATGAGACAAACGACATATAAGCATTTAAGATAAAAAAGCGTCCATCAGATTCATCATTTGTTCATTCATCAGTTTAAGATCTGTAAATATTGATTTCAAAGTTATAGGTTCATTTAAAAAATTAGGATGCTGACTATTAGTTATGCATATGCTGATTTAAGTTACAACTTGAGCAACTTAATATAAGTCCTCTCTTATCTCTCCATCTCCCTCTCTCCCCAGTCTGAAATAGACATTTACATCCCTCGTTACCCTTCACCAAGCTCTGCACAGTCATCAGTGTGAAACTACGATAAATACAAATGCTACAAAACATACAGATCAAGCAGAAATGTTTCCTTCTCTCTGATTGGTCAGTAGAGTAAGGCTTAACATGCTTTTAGACGTGAGTATCTCGGCACTGCTGAAAGCGCCAAAATAATGGGTCTCTGTCGCTCTTCCGGAGCCTAATTCTATTAAATATATCTGAAAAAAGTTTATTTTTTAATGTGACTTTTAAGGTTTCCTTTGTTGACAGACTTCCCTGTGCATCGGTCTCAGTTCTAAACACGTCTTCTACTTTTAGCCAAATATTTCTCATGCTATTTCCTCCGTCCCTTCAAGACACCATGAAACTACAATAAACTGCAGCCCAGCACTAAACCCCCTACCAACTTCCCAGTGTTTGGCCAGTGAAGGATATACATAATTTCGATGGGATCCATGGTGATTGGCTCGAACATGCTGCAGTCACACTTGTTGTCCACCACCACCATGAAAAGATTACTGCTGGGGATCTGCTGGATCACAAAGGACCTGCCAATCACAGCACAGACAGCCAGAAACTGAGATTTGAGGAAGGAAGTGGAAGAGCAATGAAGAGAGGGTTGAGAGTTGGATTGGCAAGTAGACAAGGCGCATGGGTCTGATGTAAATTTCCATTTGTGTCAGTGGATTTGTATCAGTGTTCACATCTCCCCTGGCAGGGGAAAGATGCACTGAAGAGACTCTATTGGATGCAAATCAAGAGGATGAAATGTTTTACCGCCAGCTGTCAATAAACATGCAGAGACATAGATACGAGTCGCACCAGCAGACACACATATAAAGTGGACACGCACTCAATCCTCTTCTTAAACTTCATCCTCTCTATTGTCTTTGTTAAATCCTATCCAAGGCGAGCACCAATGAAGTGTTGCAGAATATAAAACATTCCAAAGGGAGACAAATGGGAACCACACTTTTGTGCTTATAGCCTCCCATGGCTGTGTTTTACTGGCCTGAAAGATCAGGCCTCGCCTCGGCCTCCTGGCCAGTGATTTATGACTGTGGATGAGCTTTATAAAGGAGAGGGGTCGTAAAGATGATCTCTTTTTTTCTGTCACCCTTTCTTTCTTTATCTCGTGCTCCTCTCTCTGTATGGCTTTAGCCACAGCTGGGTGATTTATCAAGTTCACTGTCAGGCATTTATCAGACACGTATGAGAACAGACACATGACTGAGTGAACACACACACACTTTCAAGAATCTGTACACATACACTTTCTGAACTCTTGTAAAGGAGGACAAGAACTAAGACAAAGAGGGAGAGACATGATAGATCAAAACTTCTTCTTCTTCCACCGGAATCTCCAACCCTATTAATTCAATACAATGCCCAATTTAATCTGGCCACAAACTGCCTTCAATCCCGGAGTAGCACCAATACATCACACTCAGTACTACAGTCCTCCCATCGTCACCAGGCAAACCCACCAGATCCAGCACAGCAAAGGGGCCAGATCTCACAGTGTGAATTAGTATGTGCGCACGTTTAATAATTAGTGCTCACCCCTATACAGGGACGGTCTGAGCCAGCTCAGCCTCCTGAAAGAAAGCAGAACAAGTGATCTTGGAGAAAAGACTTAAACATAACCTGACAGCACAGCTGCTGCCCTTGAACATACCTAGTGCTGGGAAATGGAGCAGTGCACCACAGTTAAATGCACAAGGATGTGCTCATTGTGTGCAGATGCTTACAGGCAGACTTACTAGATATCCTTGCACAAAACAAACAGACTTAACACGAGGAAAAGTGCCTCCTAGTTCTGTGGCTTCAAATGATCTTGGCGAGAAGACAAACAAGGACAATCAATATGCTTTTCTCAGAAGTAGATAATGATGGTCCTTCAAGACCCACAGGAAGGGGGATAAGGCAAAGAGAAAGAAAATAAGAGTTAGATAGCTTTATTGGATAAAGTTCTCCCAAAGTTTTGATTAAACATAAACACAATCTGGAAGTGAAGCTGATTAAAAGTTAAAACTGCTTATCAACACTTTCTGATCATAATATAAGTTTTTTTTCTTTCCAGTGTTAGCATTACTGCAGCTTATTTTAGGGATCTGACTCAATCAAAATATGATACTCTAACAAAATAATCATAATGACACAAGTTTGCAGTATTTGCTGCAAAACTGTAGTTTTTATAGTTTTCATGCTACGATTATGTGTGCACAGCTTTTTCGAGTGTGACACACGACACACACAAAAACTGTGTGTGACTTGTAAAGAATGTTCACGTTTTTCCTGCGATTTAATAACTGGATGACTTGACCATAACCATAACTGCATGCACTGCATGGTTTCTATCATCACGCTGCACTTAAGTATCTATCATCATCACAGTTGGGAAATTCAACAGTAATTACTCTGTGCAATTTAACAATTACTAATTCAGTGACTTGAAATTGCTCCAGTATAATCTCAACAAACAAACTGGCAAGTTTTCAGAGCAATGCTGTCATTTAATTTCCATTTCTCTTGTTTCTCTTTGGGAAAAAAAAACAGGCACAAAGACTCCAGCATTTTTTTTCACTCTTTTACACATCTATTCTGGAGAAGTGGTGGCTATTTCTTCATTTTAATTTGGTCTGCATTATCTCTCACTAATGTAACAGCTATGGTACTAATACAGTGGATTTTAAAACATTAGTCTAGATTACAATCAGCCACAAAAGAAAAAACATTCAGACTTTACAATCCAGCATCAAATTGGATTATTTTATTTTATATTAGGAAAAGTGCATATTATCAGAACCTACTTTTACTTTCCACAAATGCCTTTCAAACTATAAATGCAAGTACTGCAAATGCTGCTAAACCAAAATTTCTTTTCTTTCTATTTATTAGTTGTTTATCATTTTTTCTTTTCTTCTCTCATCAGCTGTAGCAGTAATAATAACAATGTTTAGAAAGTTGTGGTAAAAACAATTCCTTCAAACCAGCGATAATATGCACAACTTTCTTAGTAACAATGTGATTTTTAGTGTTACTCACGATATGAAGGGCAGGTGTATTTCAAGCATCTCTGACAGATAAAACTATGTCTGCAGAGATAAAGCTATAGCTTTCTGCAACTTTAAATCTCTCTTCCCTTGCTCATCTGAGATGGTTGAGAGAAAGAAAAGGAGCATGTGGAGCTGTAGGATATATGGCTGCAAGTATTGTCGCTAATAGTCCCCCGAAGATCATCTGTAGTTGGAGACATGACACAATCTTTGTTCAAAGTCTCGTGTTACAGTCTAGAGAAGCTGGCAATGCATTAATCGAGGCTGAATCATCCTAAAGAGCCACTATAGCTATTATATCATTTACCAGACTTCAGTAAATCTTGTGATCTGTCACTTTCTCGCCCGTCAGGAAGTAACAGACAAATACAAACACCAACAACACACACACGCACACATGCATATGCATACACACATTCAAAATGCAGAGGTTTAACAGCATAAAGCACACACACAATTCCCTTTGAAAATATGAGAGAAAGGCCTCAGTCAGCCTGTAACATGAAACAGATGTTTATCACCAATACCCTCTATTACTAATACGGGCAATAAAGTTCCATATAACTGAAATAAAAACTTCATTTCACATTGTCAAATTCATTGTGCTTTAAAAATGATTTATTTGAAGGCGACATGTTGCTCACAGAGCACAGCCTCACCCGCTAATCCTGGTTCTGGTGTCATCATTGGAGATGTGGACATTTTCCTTCAAGACTGCTTCTGTCCTGTGTGTGTGTGTGTGTGTGTGTGTGTGTTTTTCTGACTGCCTGACTGCATCCCCAACTGCATTTTACTCCTGGCACCCAGGGCAGTGGTTACCCCGCTGACCTTGTACCGGCAGCCGACACACAATGAAAACACACACACACACACACACACACACACACTTTGAGCTTCCCTGGCAGTCCACAGCTGGGACCAATGAAGGGCCCATTGGAAGGATCCAGAGAACACCCCACAATTGCCTGACAGAAAAGCCCAAATTGTTAATGGGGACCACACTCATTTTCCCATTTTTAAAGGAAGCCTTTTTCTTCCTCATCTCTAAATGCCTCTTATTTCAAACTGCTGGAGGATAAGGTGAGGGTTTTGGTGTGCATCGCTGATAGACTGGCTGGATAAAAGTGTTTCTGACGAATTAAATATGCTTCCAATTAAAGAATTGGAAAGAATTAGGAATTAGAAAGAAAAAATAATTTGCCGAGGCAACAGCTGGCAGTATAATCCATTTACATTTGTTAGCTTGTTCTGTTGTGAATTTAGGTTCAGGTGTCTGTCTGTGTGTCTCGTACTTGATGCAGCCATCACACTCTATGTTGCCTGTGTTCTCCTTGATGGTTCTCTCTGAGACGAAGGCTGGATACTCTGTGTCACACGGCACCTGCATGGTCCGACCTATTCTCTGAGCTGAAAAAAATAAAAGACACGATGGAAAGAGGAAAACATGGTGAAAGAAGCAAAAACAGAAAAAAACAGGGAACAAATAAAAGTAAGGGAACATTCATTTTCAAGTCATAAATAAACTCAAAATAGTTATGCACATACTACATTGTAAGCAAACAGGTAAAAATACCACATCCTTGCAAATACACAAGTCTGAAAGAAAGCACCATTTTTGAACCAGAGCTTCCTGTTGTCCTGCTGAAGATTATTTCCAGTATAAATCTAGGCCAGCGAATAAAACAACATTGCTTGGACTCTTCTGCCCCCCAGAGGCTTGAATAAAAAGAAGTGCGGTGGCAAAATCCTACAGTTATATATTTGTGTTCATATTTTTTAAATAAGCCAAATATGCACATAGATGTGGTTTCATTGTGTAGGTTTGGATTTATCAGAGCACTTTGCCCACGTTAACAACACACACACACATTTCTAAAGATGGTAATTTATATGGATGATTTGAACGGGGTGGTTTAATTACTGGGTGTCATCAGAGCAGCATTCTTGTGTGCAAAAATGTGCGTGCATTTGTATATAAATTACACGCATGTGAAAAACGGCCTACATGTATAAACGTCTGGGATTAGTTCAGCCTGAGAGACTGTGTCGATTGGGTTACAGGCTGCTAAGTTGCGGTGTTTCAGCTGTGTGTCACAGGCCTGTGTCTCTATTGTAAAAAGATATAGAAAGTGCTGCTAAGACCTGAGGCTAGCCAGCTGTGAAATTGTTTCAACTGCTTGGCAAGCAGCAATGCCCAGCTTCAGTTCATTCGCGATAAGAGTGTGCACGAAAGCATTTCATGGAATTTCATTATGGGATTCTTACTCCCCTTTGCCTCTCTCAAATACAGATACACAATATTTTCATATTTAGTTCTGACTCTAGAACTATTAAAATATGATGCTGCTTAGTGAGGCTCTAATTTCAGACAGACAAAGAGTATTTAACACTCCATAAAGCACTGGGCATCATGGCATTCATAGCTTGTCAATAATAAGATGAGTGTGTGTGTTCATGAAAGAAAAGAAATTGAGACAGAAAAACAAGGAATGAAACAAAACCACAGAGTGACAGAAAGATGGAGAAGTGTTTCTTCCTTTATATTTAGAGAGCAGATATTGTTTCCCACCGCTACCATTATGACATATATCCTTCAAAAACATAAAACCATCAACTATACCTCCCCACACATTCATGCAACCTCTCTCACACCCAGGTCACTTGAGGCAATCTTGTGTTTTTTGACATTTGTACTTGTAGGACTTTATTCTGTTTTTCCATTGGTAACACTGACTCAGGCCGAGAGGAAATGGAGGGAGACACCACAGATAATAACAGGAGGTCAAAAGTTCTATTTCTATTTCTATTCCAAAAAGTGAAGTTGTTTTCTTTGGCTTATTTTAAAATTCTCTCTTTTTTGTGAAACGAAAACATACTAATAAATACAAAAAACAAAAAAAGTTTTTAGATATAGAAGTTTTTAGAAGAGAAAAAGAGTTTTTAGAACCCCTCAAAATATTACCTTTCTACTGAAGTGGTAACTTAGCTTTTTTTAAAAATTTACCTTTAAAATTTATGAATTTGGATACCCATTTGGATTTGAAAGCAATTTTCCATTTATTATGCAATTATTTTGAAGCTTTTGAGTGCAGAAATTGATTTTTTCCAATAGTTATTTAATGAGGGACAACTAAAATTAAATTAGAAATTAGATTTACAGCAAAATTATAATCTGATTATTTTACTAGATATTGTTAAGATAATTATGAATTATATTTAACTATACTGATAATGTATTTGTCTGTGATATTAGTGAGCTTTGTTCAACATAATTATTTGAACATTTTATAACTCCACTGTGGCAATATTTTAAACTACAACTAAAATTCAAAGTAAACTTTAATGCCAGTTTAGATTTGAACTTATTACAATATTTACATGCAATATCTAATACTTAGAAATGCATAACACAAAAGTTGCATGTACAGTATTTGAACAATGATACAATCATGAGCTCTGCACGTTACTATATTCCGTATTTGAGAGTGTTCTTACCTTTGGCTGTGACGTCAGAATACCACCAGCTGTAAAAGTTGAACTCAACCAGGAATCTAAATATGGAGAGGATCATAACAATACATCTCAACACATGCTTATGTAGTCCATACTGTAACATATTCCACTGCATTAGTAACATATTAATGTATGTGCAGAGTTTCAGGAAAAAAAAGTTTTACAAATTATCCCTGCAACTGTAGCACAAATAAAAATGTTTGCTCACTGTGAGTCATCCACAATTTCATCCGATTTTTAAAATTCTTAGATTCTTCTATCATATCAATCAGACTCATTAGACTTTTCCCAAAGTGGTGCAAAACTACCACTGAGAATCATTGTTTGGTTTGACTAAGCAGACCATGCACGGTAGTGCCGAATAACTTTGTTTCTATAATGTAGAGAGAGCTCTTCACTGGTCCGAGCTGTAATATGTTTGTTCATCTCGGTCACATTTTGTTCATCCAGCTGGCTTAATTTTTCTTACTTTAGTGCTATGAAGCCAAAACTTTAAATGAGGAGAATAGTGCATTAGTATTTCCTAATTACAGTTGAATAGATAGATGATATAATAAAGATAAAAGTGAAATGCATAATAGCACATATAATGTAAATGTTATTTGCACTGCATATAAGAAACATCAAATTTATCTGATGTCAAAACATTTAATATTTTACAAATGTTCCATACATTTGATGAAGTTTTGTCAGTAATTATTTTGTCTTTTAACTGTGTTTTTTAGTCAAAGTGTAACATTAATGGAAAATGGAGCACATATATTATAATAAACTAAAGGACAAAACACTGTCTGCACTGTGACATGCTGTAAAATCAGCACTGACAACTCAATCTTCCCATAATGCACTGTGGTGACAACAGACCACACAGGATAACTCCACAGTAATATTATGTGCTACAGAAAACATCAGGTAGCTATTACTGCTTCTGATTACTGATGATCATGTCTGATGAACATACAAGAGAAGCTATTTGTAAACAAAAAGTTCATATGCACTCATAACCACACAGTTAGCCTCAAACAGGGTGTGTGCAGCGACCATACGTTATTACAACCAGATACATGACACACAGATATCTTACATGATGAGCTCAGACAGGATCCACTTTACGGCTGAGAAGAAAGCAAAGTAAGGCTAAAAAAAAAGAAGAGAAAATTGATCAGACTTTAGACTTTCGATACTACTAAGACTAAGAATTGCGAAGAATTTTGCGCAAATTTCAATGAACAGTGTGAACAGATCCAGTACTCACATCCAACAGCGTGTGTCCACTGTCACTACTCTCTGAATAGACCCAACATAGAGCCTGGTAGTCATACAGCGTGACCCTGAGTAGATGAAGTTGGAGAAAAGAGGACGCAGAGTGAGACAGAGACATGAGAAGCGGAGATAATCGGAGATACAGTAAAGGTAGATTGGAGTTTTGATAATGGTGCTTGTGTAAGGACGATAAATATAGCCTGGATAAGGCCATGTGAGTTTTGATCCATGCATTCTCTCTACTGTTACACGCCTGCAGGGCTTTTTGGACCGCTGAGCGGGAGCAGGAAGGAAAGATCCCGCCACTGCTATGACTCCTGCTTATGTTACCTGTGGATAACATATTGGATGGATGTGGCAGGAATGGGAAAAGAAAAGCAACTGAAAGCTGAGAGCTTCCCGAGAGGTTCCTCAAAGTGATGTAGGAAGGTGGGTGTGTGTGCAGATGATTTGGGGATATTGGGGGGGATATCGGAGGATTTAAGGGCTTAATAGACCCTGAGGGTGTGAGGTCTGAGTCTGTCTGGGTGAGGTTATTGAAGGGATTCCTAACACACACAAACACACACAATACACACTCTCTCTCGTAGCCCGCGGACGAGTTTTGATATACGTGCGTGAACGTGTGTGCGAGCATGTGTGTGTGTGATGTCTGAGTGGGCCCAGTTTATCCGCAGCCCTGGGCCATGTACAAACCTCAGTCACAGCACTGGTGACACACAGCTCCAAGACACCGCCAGGAACCAATTAGTGCTAAGCCAGGCCACATAATGGTGTTAGCAGCAAACTCAGAGACCAGTGTAATATCTGTGTATGTGTGTTTTCATTGGCGCACAATTTCCGAATGTGTATGTGGGTGTGTGAGCATGCAGTTCATTTGCTTCGCATGAGCACGTATTATAACATCACATCAGCTTTTTTTTTTTTTTTTTTACCGATTTCTTTTTCTATTGCTTGTGTCAAAAGGCCGATAATCCGAAAGTAATTCAAAATAATTTACCCACATTTGTTTTCATCGGCAGTCTTGATGCTGACAGATTAATTCAAGCTGCCAGCCTGCGTCAACTTTAAGTGGCAGACTTTAAAACGTCTTTAATGTTTTTTAATCAAGACAAAAACCGTACTTCAACTTAGCCCTTTAATTCTCCACAGATGGCACCGGGTTAAGTCAGATCATACTGGATTCATTAGTGTTAAGATCTATAAGCACTATTACTCATCATGCTAATACTGCACTGACACAAGTGGCTATTATTCAGTCATCAGACTTTTTCCTCAGTTTTAAACAATCCCTCATCATCTGACATTAAAGATTCAATGACAGCTCTCGTAGGCATCTTCGTTTTTCTGAGTGGGACTCTGAACCAGATTTTGAAGTTCATCCCTTTGAGAAATAGGTGTGGCTGTTTATTTGTACAGTGATTTGTCACCCTTGATTTTTATACACTAAGACAGCATGATGAAACCCTCGTCCTCCGCGTCCTCAAGACAGAACCTAATGCTGGGTACAGCCGCAGTGGTTTTAAGCTTCTAAATTTACACTTAACTGGACAACTAATTTAGGGAGAAGATTGCAAAGCGTTCGTCAAACTACAATATGTGTCTGATTCTCAGTATTTTTACTGTGTAAAGATACGCTCCAGAGTTAAATTTCCACATGAATTGAACGTCACCACCCTTTCCTTTTGCGTTTTCCAGCAGACGCAGCTTTACAACAAGCAGTATATGCGTGAATGTGTCTAAATCTGTGTGTCTGTATGTTTGAGACTTCAAGTTTCTCCTAATTCTTTCGTTTCAGGAAAAAGATTTGCTGTAATCCCCTAACCGAGAACTCCGCTGAGCGAGGGGTCGGAGTTCAGCACTGAATAGCTCTACGCGATTGGCCAAGTTAAGAGCTGTCAGCACAAGAGGAGACGTGCTCTCATTCTGTGGCCTGCTCGATATTATGCACATACATTGATACACACACACACACACTCATATACGCGCACTGTGTAGTCAAACTGGCACGTGTAAGTACACACACACGTAGTTTGAAATACCTCTTGAAAGAGCCCATCTGCAGAAGCTTACTCATTACAGCTCCCTCTGGTTCTCCAAAAAATTTTCCTGTCTGAAAAAGAAGAGAAAGAGGTTTTCGTTAATACCATAATAAAGTGTAGCAAACTTTAAAAATAATAGCTGGAGGACCCTGCTAGTACAAAAATTGACACATCCATAACAGAAACCTTTAATTACCCAAACCAAAAGAATGCAGAAATGAACAAGTGGTCAGAGAAAATTCAGCGATGCAAAAACACCTTTTAGGAACAGAACTAAGAATACATTTCCCCCCAGAGAAAATCTCCCGAAGCTGAATCCCACAGGATCTTGTGTCCTAAACAAACACAAATAACATGATGACATGGCACTAACAGATGGGAAGCAGTTGCTGTAAAAAGCTAACGATGTCCACAAGCAGACGTCTTCAGCTTCTTCAGCTCACCTCCTGTCCGGCCTTCGGGTAACGTATTGACTGAGGGATTGACTCAAAATTGTGTTGTGAATCAATAAAATTTATGCATAGGGAAAACTGACATTTAATGATTTTGAAGGCGGAATTCTCAAAGACACGTTTAGCCTAAATTCATGAGCACATGACTCATTAAAGATCCTTTCTGGGCGTAATGCAGTTCAAAACTGTCCAACCATCAATCCATCCATTATCATTAAGACACACACAGGCAGACAATCATTCACACACACTTTTACACCTGTGGACAATTTTAGATATAGTTAAATATCTGCATCATCATTTATCAGTTAAATATTGTAATAAAAACCTACAAGTCGAATAAAAGTCATGGCATAAAATATTTTAAAGTCCTTGAATAAATGTGTTTTCACCTTTGTCTCATGCACAATTTCACACTTGATGAATAAGTAAAATATTTATAGCTAAAACCATGATATTTTCAATCTTTAAAGAACATCCGAATTCTCTGGCTTCACATATTTAATTTATTTTCTGAAAACATAAAATGAATAAATAAAAAAAAAACATAGATGTAGAGGATGCCACCTCATCTGCATCTTGCCATTGTAACTTCCTCTTAGAAACAACATGACGTGGCCTCTAGCAAAGGCACGTCATTTCTGCAAAGATTTAAAGAATCACATTCACGTTTTCTAGTTAGTTTATGACATTTTCACTATGTGACAAAAATGAGGAGAATTTATTTGACAAGTGGAACCCTAAATGTTCTGTCACCACCAAATTAAGATCAAACGAGCGATAGGAACCAGCACATGCAGGGGAAGAGAAGGGCACTGACAGCCAGCGGACTGGCTTCTGGATGAGCCAAAGCCAGAATGACAGCATGTCTGACAACAGCTAAGCAGAGGACACATGCTAGGGCTGCACCATGTCCTCTGGAGAATGCTCCAACAACCATATTACAGTGCAGAAAGCAAATCTAAGAGGTGAAGATGCACCATGGATTACAGCTTAAACTCAGCTCTGGTTTCCATAAATCCAATACTGACTTGACATTTGAGTAATGAATTAACAGTACAGTGCCCTGCCGCTCATGTGGACAGGATGCATATTTTCTTGTAGCTAACTAAAACCTAATGTGGACCTTGACACTTGACACAGTGTCTGTAAAAGTAACTAAAGTCACTGAATTCACTTGAATTAAAGCAGCATCTGCGTTTCCACTTGTTTTCTGCCTGCACCGAAAAACAGAAATGCATATGTTTTTATAATACCTACTTTAAAATGGACAATTATGCAATAGTTTTGTCTGGTGTGCGTCTTACCAGAGTATAGTCCTCTGCTACCAGAATGAAGCCATTATTGTCTATGAGGTAGCAGTTAATATCCTGCCAAACAAACAAACCAAGTAATTAAAGCAGTCATAAAAAGTAAATGGGACAGAACCGCGGATTCCCAGTGAGACAAAAATGGATTACTGACCTCATCATCACAGCTTATAGAACATTTTCCATCCAATGCTGCACACTGTAAGATATGAATAAACAAAAAATAACAAATCCCCATATTTCTTTTGTTTACGTCAAAATTATTTGGGTCATGCGACTGTAGTTGGCTGATTTACTTGATCTTTACTAGCGTGTTTTATGCAGGTAGATGCTTTAAGTCACAGGGCGTGTGTGTGTCTGAGGATGTGAGTGTGTACCTGTCTGCTGGCTGTCCAGAATTTCTTCTGAAAGAACTCCAGTTTCATCTGAATGCCCACAGCTGAAAGAGACTCAACATGGTCAGTGAGACACAGCAACATGACAAGTGCACTGTGATCTTCATCACAACAGTCGTCCTACAGGAGAGAGAGAGAATATTAACATACACGAAGAGACAAAGTGCATCTTTCAGTCAACCCCACCGCAGCACTTATGATATGGACATGAGGGCAATTGCACCACATCATACACGTGTCATCGTATTTTTCTAGAAGCCTGTGTGTGTAATACTGTACGGTCTGCAACATCTGCACAGAGGCCACTAACCACATATAAAATGCAGTTTCACATGATCCTAAACCAGACCACTCTGCGTGCCCACATGAAATCCAGCCCATTCCTTGGTCTGCCTCCCTGTTGTTATCCTGACAGGCACTTCCAGAGCGGGTACACATACGCTCACTTCTATAAGCCTTATATCAGCAGGTCCCTAAATGCACAGATCCGAGCAGAATTCCTTGACTGGAAAAAAGCTGTCGCTGACCTTAAATTTGTCATTTTTTTCCCCTGGTTTAGCCGAGGAAAGATTGACACATTCACCACAGGCTTTAAGTTCGCTCCTCTTCTCACTATCCTTCCCTCCTACCACCTCCTGCCTCTAAGACTCGGAGGGCCCCAGCTTTCTCTCTGTGGGGGTTTGCCATGCTTTGGGACTCTGTAAGTCTTTCCAGAAGGAAACTTCGGCGTTCCATCCAAATGCAAAGCAGTCTTCAGGTAGCAATGTAAACGGAAGAGACTGTGGCAAAAATCCTGATTGGCCTATGTCAACATCGGCCCATTTATTTTATGTATGTAGCTGATATGAACTTAGACCGAAGTCAGCTAGTTTTAATCAGTGGTGGAGAAGTACATAAACTTCAAGTAAAACTGCAAGTACTTGCATAAAAGTACTGCACCAAAAACTGAAATCCCACTACAAATATTTACATGAAGAAGTGCTAGAAGAAGTATTTATCACATGCTAAATAAATAAATAAATGTTTAAAAACATGTGCAGAACAATTTTTCAACAGAATGTGACACATTCATACATGCAACATTTTCCAAAAAGAAAAGTTTGCATTGCAGTGCAGGCAAAAGTTTCTTCAGTCAACAAAGCATTTGTTTCATAAAATGACTAACCTTCTTTTTTTTATCAAAACCTTGATATTTTTACATTATTGAACAAAATATCATTTTTTACATTTTAAGAAGAGTTACCTGAAGATGACAGTTTACGCATAATTTACTAATTGTTAAGTAAAATTAGATCAGATTGGTATGGAAAAACTTTAATACCGTTATCTGTGTGTCTGTCTATTCTATATCTTTTCCAATGCAGCTCAATTATTTGACATTTAATGTGCTGTAAAATTAAACAATAAGTGTCCCTATAATGCTCATCCAGTGATCTGAATCTTGCTTATATTGTTTTTAGATAAATTATTATTAACTATATTTTATATCTCTACCAGTAATTTGGGATGATAATAGTAGTAGTGACAGGATATTTTAATGCCGTGTTTCAGTGAAGGTAGAGCTGCGTTGTCGGTATGATATTGCATTTAGACAAACACATTAATAAGTTCTACCTGTAGGAGATAAAGTACAGTGAGTCTCTGAGTAAACTCACTAAAATAAGAACTGTCACATAATTTTCAAAGCTGTGGTTTAAAAAATAAAATACTGAATATTCCAACGAATGCTCATATATGAAACGATATGAATATATCAATAGTATTTTGGTGTGATTGTTTAAGTGCAGTGGGGTTCTGCTGTGGCCTGTTTTAGCCCTTGTCCAGAGGAACAGGTGCAGATTATCCCATCATAAGCTTTGCCAGATCCTTTCAGCAGCCCACCGCTTCTACACCCACATGGAAAACCCTGGAGGAGAGTCTAAATTAAGATGCTGGGCAACAGCAATGGAAACACATATGCAGAACCTAGATCATTAAGGCAATAAAAGATACAGGATAATCTACCCTGAAGAAGCTGTAAGAAAGAGGCAATAATGACAAAGATGATAAAGAAATGAGGGGACCATTAATTAAATGTTTGTGCAGAATATTGTAATGGAAGTAAAATATGAATGTTTAAATGATTTGAATATAGAGTATATCTAAAAATGCACCTCATGTTCCACTAAAATGAAACGGTAACATGCGTGTCTGCTAAAGTAAAGAATAAAACTGAAAGCAGAAATCATCTATGAGCAGTGCAAAGTTTGCTCTCGAAAACGGTATTAGAGGTTAAAAGTGGATTGATGTTTGCTGTTACACTACCTCAATGTCAGCTCAGAGACAAAGGCCCAAATCTGTTTTACTAATGCTCAGTCCTGTGGGAGAACATTTAATTTCCCTGGGCATGATTTGAAAACTTCAGGGCATTTATGTCCTGAGCTGAGCTTATGAGTCTAGCAATGAAGAAACAAAAATCCACTCCAAATCCACCCCATCACCAATCTCCTATCAGCACAATCCCAGGCAGGCAGAGATGACAACCGGTTTAAAGCCCACAGATATCTGGGATTCCAATAAGGACCGAATAAAAGTAGACGTCCATTAAGCTCATGGGTGCATCCGAGTGTGTGCATGCGTGTGATCATGTATGTAGAGTCATCATACTTTGCATTGCTTCTGTTACTGCGTGCATGAATCTCATTTCTGGTGACTGAGGTGCAAAACTAAACTCAGAGACAAGTGGCGTGAACACACGGAGCTGTCTGACAGATGTAGTGATTTGCAAATATGGTGGTGCATTTGTCCAGCAGCGTAGCTCTGCAGCAGCTCCACAGTGCAGGGGCGTATCATGTCAGCATGCTAAACAACATTCAGAGGATGAGCAGAACAAGAGGCTGTTTTTAAGGACGCTGCCGAAAGCGAGGCTCCTCTGGCTCTTTCCTGTGTGTTGTTTCTTCAAAAATACTGCAAATTCCACTGTAAGTATTGTTATTTTTTAAATGCTTAAGCATTTCATTGCAAAACAATCTATGTGGGCAACATATCACAAAATGGGCCACACGCTGTAATAAACTATCATAAGCAATAATTCATTTTTGTACTTTGCCCTTAAGACCTTAGTGCTACATGCATAAAATGTGTCACAGATAATACATGAGTCACATGGTGATAGTATTTGGCATTAAAGTCACAGTCACATGTTTACACGCGCCCTCTCTCTTTATCTTATTATTATTTTTTGGTAAGTTGATGCTTAACATATTTAGACATTACAACGCAAACACAACAAAGTGTCTAAACACATCAACCATATTGGCTTTTAGCAACTACGTTAGTGTCATCACGCATTTGAGGATGTTTTTGCCATTGTAGTTGAATGTCACGACTTTGGTGTTCGAGTGTGCGTATCCGTGTGTGCGCACAGCTGCATGCCTACATGTTTTTAATTTTTATTCATGCAAGCCAAAATTGCTCAACATTGATATTTTAACACACATACCAGAATAACTGCATATAAGTTGATATATATCCACACTGACTTCAAATGTTACTGTTTGAAGTATGACATAATGCAAATATTAGCTGTGCCCCTCAGCAGATGCAAGGATATAAATATGAATGGACAGGAAAGCAAATACCAGAGATGGTTCTGCAAGCCAAGGTCAACTTGTAACTTTAATCATATTCATTGGTAAAAATGATTAGGTCATTAATCTCTCCCAGGTTCTTATTTTGTCCATTTCTTGTTTCTACTTTAAGAAACACAAGCACTAACTGTCAATCTAGCGGCATGAGCATGGTTGCATGTAGTCTATGCACGTGTGCATTATGTGTTGCTGTGCACTGAGTGTTTTCTCTCCGGCATTTCAGCCCACGGCTCCTGCATAATATCATCAGAGCATGCCACAACAATGGACATCCTCCAACTGCGTTCACTGTGCATCGAAGTGTTTGAAATTAGACACATGTAGACACGCTGCAATCAAGATCTAATTTTATCTCCTTCAACTCTTGCCAGAGCACTAGGAGCCAAGGTGAACATACATGTGCTGTGATTTAGGAGGCACAGCTGTCCACTGGGAGATGACACACCATCACACTCACCAATACAAGCGGAGAGAGGGAGGGAGAACGAGTGAGCAAAACAGAGAGAGAGAAGTGAGAGAGAGAGAGAGAGAGAGAGAGAGAGAGAGGTTGAGAGATGTTCACTTGGATTCAACAGAAGAGCAGAAATTTAATAAAAAGCAAGGAAGAGAAAAATGAAAGTCCAATTAAAGGTAAAAAGCCCAACATAAAATAAAGTACAAGAAGTGCAATAATGGGTTGAGAGACAGTGAGAGAGCAATACAGAGATAAAGCAAGAGAGAGAGAAAGAGAGAGAGAGAGAGAAAGAGGGAGAGAGAGAGAGAGAGCGAGAGAGAGAGAGAGAGAGAGAGAGAGAGAGGCAGCGCTCCCTAACTCCAGTGATTCCCAGACTGGCTGGCAAGCACAGAGCTGCTCTGATTTGCCCGCTCAGATGGGGTTTCATGCCCGTGCTGCCGCTCCTGAGGGCGACACAGGTTTCTGCTGCTGAGCTCGGCCTTTATAATTATACCTCGTGACTATGTCAAGCTACTCTGATGAGACTCAGGACGAGCTAATCTCAACCTTACCCGCGGATAATGGATCATCAACAAATGACAGTCACTAGGGCTCAAAAAGGGAGCTAAAGGAAGAACAAACACAAGCAGCCAAAGGGCAACTGGCAGAAATGGGAGGTAGGAGCTGTGGTAGCAATGTCAATGCGAATGCAGATGTGTGTGTGTGCGTGTGTGTGTGTGTGTGTGTGTGTGTGTGTGTGTTAGAGATGCCCGGCTAGGTGGGCTGTTATCATCCACTGGTACATTGTGTGTATACAGTTGTATAACTAAGTGATAATGAGGATCTTGTTTTTTTTTTCAGTTCCTGGAATTAAACAGATGCCACACAGATGTCAACATTACATTTGCACTTTGATTTTTTAAAGATGTACTTTAGCACTTCCTCTAAAGGTTTCCTGTTGCCAATAGCTACTGTCATCAGCAGTGAACTGACTGAAAGTGGTACTTGTTTGTGTATGGAGGGACACATGAGGTCAAAGAGCCTGTGTTGACCTCATTCCAAAGCCGGCGTTACAACGCTCCACTGAACTGATACTCTGTTTATCTGTTTTTATGTATGCGTTCTATGGAAATGAGTTTTTGGGGGAGTAAAGGAACACATGTGTGTGTGCATTTTTGCGCATACACACCACCTCTTCATTAACAAAGATGCAAAGACCTCAGGGCTTTGCACAACAGTGCACCTAATCTCAACTCAGCCATATTCTGATGCTTTCAGCAACACTGCCAGGAGACAAAGTTCCAAACTAACACCTGAGATTACGAGTTTTTACGCTGGATTGTTTTAAATGTGTAAATGACAATTTACTGCAAGTGTCCAAACTAAGCAAAGCAAAATGGGGATTCCATGCATTTAATTTAAAGACTTTCACTGTAAAGGTCTACTTAAATGCTGTTTAGTTACTGAAAAGATGAAGAGTGGGTCACAGCCTTTGGCATGTTTGAAATGAAACTACAGATTGAATGATCAATGCATAATCATTTTGTGTTATGCAGTCAGTGAACAATAAGGTTGAGAAACTGACTAGGGAGCTGATCAAGAAATAAATTTCCTGTTGTGTCTATGTAGATACAGCTTATATTTTTGTTCCAAGTTCTATGAGTGGAACATATAAGCTATTGCATGTCCAGGCTTCCAGGCTGAGCTTCATTTCATTGAGCCCAGAGCTGGTCCAGCCAGTGCTATAAATACTGCTGCTATGTTCCAGAAGGATTGGACATGAGAAGTCATCACATAGGGAATCAGACACCTAATATCTGCTGTGTATGGATTTGTGAGTAGGTGGAGTGTAGGTGAGGGGTTAGGAGGCTTTGGTGAAGTCTAAAAGGGCCACTGTTGAGGTGGGGTGGTGGGGGGGGGGGGTTAGTAATAAGTTTACTAGACAAAGAGAACTATGTGAGCAAGAACAAACAAACTGCTGCTCTGAAAACGTTTGGTTTTTCTACATATTTCTGGATGTTATTAAATACAGAATGTTTTTGTGTGATGAGGACGTTAATCTCTTTCCGTATTGGTGGCACTGTCATCTACTCAAGACTGTGCTGTCAATGTGTGTGTATATATTCAATCAAACTGCAGTTCAGTGCATAAGTTAATATTATATGCTCTATAAGCTTTCAAATTACACGTACAGTAGCTAATTTATTTATATTTAACTGCTGGCACTAAAAAGATTCATTACTTTTCTATGTCTAATTCAATATTATGTCCCCTGTCTCCACAGTGGTACTGGTGTGTGCCCTCCTCTCCCTCCTCTCTCTGTCACATGCTTGTCCAAAGGAGTGTAGCTGCAACAGCAACACCAAAGTAGTGGACTGCCGAGGTCGAGGCTTATACGACATCCCCCGACGGCTGCATCCAGACACCCAAGAGCTGTATCTCCAAGACAACCGCATCCGGGGGCTGGGATCAATGGCTTTCAGAGAAATACCCCTTGTCCGCATTCTTGATCTATCTAATAACTCTATAACGTCTGTGTCACCCACTGCCCTGCTGGGTCTCAGGACTCTACAGCGTCTCAGTCTGGCTTACAACAGCCTGAGAGAGATTGACAAGCGGTTGCTTGGGCCTATCCGCTCACTTTCACACCTTGACCTCTCACACAACAGGTTAGGCAACTAAAGTGGATCAGAACCAGTTGGTTATTTGTTCGAGAGTACTGACTGTGATGCTGATCCCACGTTACTCACTGTATCTCATCTCATTTCCCTGCCACCTCTCAGCTTGTGGGGTTTACCTGGTGCCATGGGGGACAGTCTGAGGAACCTTAGCCACCTGGGGCTAGCGCACAACAGATTAACACGGTTGGATCGCTCCCTGTTAGAGGCCCTGACCCACCTGAACAGCCTCACGCTGCGAGACAACCCCTGGAGGTGCGACTGCCAGCTCATAGGCCTCAAACTCTGGCTGGAGACCTACCTCTTTAAAGGTTAGACCACTCGTAGCTGTAGGCAGTGGCTGGGAAATGTGGGTTTCCAACGTTCATCTATCACAATGACTTTCCTGATGGGGAAAGTATTAGATTGTACTTATAATTAATTTGGGGAGCATTCATTAAACAGTGTTTAAAAAGTGTTAAAGATAAAATAAAGTTAGCAGACTACAAAAGCCTGTATGGACTGTTTATACAGTAAGAGGAGAACTGCACTTAGAGATTAAAAATAACTGACCCCCCACAATATATTATTTATGCATTTTGTCCTTGGAAAAGCAGGCAGAGGAGTTAATACCATGCTAAAAGATGGTGGAGTAGTTCTTGCTCAGTGCAGGGTGCACTGGCTGTTGTACTTTAAATAACATATAATGAGTTCTGTTTGGAGAGGTGACCATATGCATGTCAGATCTGTATAAAATAATATTATGATAAAGCTTTAAACCATTTATGACAGTCTTTATTGTGATTGCTGAGGAACTGACAGGAACGGACTTTAAAGTCAGAAAAGAATCTCCTGAATATTGTTGTGATGTTAGGCTCCTACTGTTGCTGCGGGTGAACCAGAGGCAGAAAGTGTGTACAGACGGTTAAGAGTTAAATTGCCAACCGCATTATTTTCCATGCTAGACCAACCCCAGCATGTATTAGATAACAAAATAACCACTGTACAGTGAAGGCTAGGCTTACTTGGACTTGGCTGGTCCGCCTACATGCCTACGTTAACACTGACACCAGTTTCGTCTTAAAGGCTGAAAATTCTAATTACTGTGAAACAGAACAATGGAGCTGGATGCAGGGATGTATGTTTAATAGAAACCTGGTGATTTCTGGTGGCAGCAGGAAGAAAGGAAGCAGCGTGTGAATACACAGCGAGATCAACAGTAGATTTAAAAGATTTACAGGACACACAGAGGGCAGCTGATGAAGTCCTAACTCAGTCTTTAACAGACTCATTTAACTCCACTCATTCAACATAGACCCTATTTGAGCTGTTAATCATCACACTTGCTAATGCGACCCATTAAAGTAAGCCTGGATAAATAAATATCTCAAAGATAGACCAGTTCAGGCTTGGCAAGGTGACTGGTTTCTTCTGTAAGCTGCCAAAGGTAAAACTGTGAATAACAGTAATGTGCTGAATGAGTTGTCATTTATTTTTGACCTTCACTCTGTTCTCTTCTTTTACTCATTCTCTCTGAATTATCTCTTTAACTTTGATCATAAGGTGGAGTGGTGGATGAGGTGCTTTGCTCCCAGCCAGAAGAAATGAGGGATAGAGACTTGCAGAAAATCCCTTACCAGCTCTTTCACGCCTGCATGGCAACAAGCTACCATTACCTGTTTGCCAACATACACCACCTGGAGTCTGAGCGGCTGCTGCGAGGCCACACCCATGGCAACCATGCTCATCCCTCCAGCCACGCTCTCCATGTCCCCATGGCAATAGGGGAAGGCCTTGGCGGAGGTGGCGGCGGAGGGGGAGGTAGTATGCCCGAGTGTGAAACTAAGCAGAAACAGCGGCCTGTCAACTTGCGCCACGCTATTGCCACAGTAATCATCACCGGCGTAGTGTGTGGGATCGTGTGTCTGATGATGCTGGCTGCAGCAGTGTATGGCTGTGCCTACGCTGCTATCATGGCCAAATATCAGCGGGAGCTGAAGAAGAACGAGGAGTTGGCAGCGGCGCGGGGGGCGGATCATGCCACAGCAGATGAGAAGGAACCACTGGAGAATGCTATTGCCTAGGAGACGATAACATGAACCTTGGACCTAAAGCCTGGGCCTCAACCCTTTAACCTAATTGTTTCTGGATGTGATGTGATGTATGCTTGTGTATGTACGTCTGCCCAAGTAAAAGGAGCACGAAAGCGAAAAATTCTCTCCAATGTGTGTGTGTGTGTGTGTGTGTGTGTGTGCGTGCACCTCTCTTTTGAGACTTGGGTAGCTAAATTCCACAGGTATTAGGACTATGCACTGTTGAGAGTATCTTCTCCTGTATCTGGGTACGAGGTAGGGGCAGGCCAAAGAATTAAAACGTGTTGATTCCATTTTGTCTGGGAAATGCATATCACAGATAGAAATAAATTGCTATATATTTATAATTGTACATTTGTATGTATAAGAGCAGAACTCTGGTATTGAAAAAAAAAGCATTTCAGATTTTGGATGTCTGTCAGTTATTTAAGCTCATTATTTTGAATCTGATTTTGAGGTAATTTAAAAACTCATAGTAGGCAGCTGCAGTCATTTTAGCTCTGTTCTAAGTTGTTTGTATCATTACTGTGAGCGTGTGAGAGCAAGAATGATAGTGTTTGTCAGTGTTTCATTTGTGCTTGAGTGTTTTAAAATGTGTACTGTATGGAAATACTGTATTGATAAAGAATATGAGAGTCTGTGCCTAATAATGTGACATAGTTTTAAAGAGGAAATGTGTTTTCTTAAAGGATATTTTTCTGACTTTTAAAGTGAAGATGGGAAATTCACTAAAGCAATAATCAAACAAACTAAAATGAAAACAACAACAAAACCAGGACTCAGACTTGTGGTTTTTCTACGACTTTACGGGTTCATAAGTCTGAATTTATCATTCTGCTGCACACAGTCACACCCCCATACACACAAACAGACAAACTTTTAAAAATACGTTTTTATTGGGGTCTTGTATGTGAGTTGATGGCAGTCATGTCCCTTAGTATGTGTTATGAAAATAAAAAAACACATTATGACTGATGGCTGTATAATGGCAATTAATTTGAGAAAGCATTCATCTTTGAATGCAGAAACATTTTTAGAAGACATGAATTTTCGGGAAATGAGTCCACATAAATAGGACCATTAAAAGATTCCACAACATCGATGAATATAATAACTCACTTAATATTGAAACTGAAGCCACGTTTCTCTGGCAAACATGTGGCAAAAAAGCCACTGAAACTAATACACATTTATGTATTTGTGATATGTTTTGTAATAATGACCTGTTTCCAAAAACACATAATTCAAAGTGGATTATACCTGGTATTAAGTCAGATGTTTAAACTGTATTCTACTTGTTTGCATCTTCGACATTAATATTTTTGTCTGTCTATTATTTTAGGTAAGATCACACAGGCAATACGCAGTAGCCACAATGTGTTGACCTGAAAATTGTAGCATTTCGTGTACAGAATCCATTAATATTATCTGTCTTTCAATAATTTGCCATTACAAGTGATTGTTATCTTGCTCAGTGTTGTGTGGAGGCACATGAACGTACACAGATGCTTCTGCTCCTGACGCCTGATGTGCCTTTTATGGTTTCCCGCACGTGGCTGTGGATGTGACCATAAACAGTGACATACATACACGCAAACATGCATGTACATACACACAGTAACATTGTGACTCAAATGATGTCTGCAGGCTCCGTGGTGTGTGATGTCATCAGCCTGTCCTGTTAAGTTAGTGTATTAGCGTATTCACAAGTCCACAGCTCAGTGGAGCACGGAGCAGTGAAAACTGGCCCTAACCGGCCCACGCTAAATTTGCATTCTAGCCTACATCTCTCCTCCCATCTGAGTCTCTTATATAAACCCGTCCTCACAGATATCCCCTGATCTGACAGGCATGATCGTCATTACTGTACATCAGCAGCCACTGTAACAATAGGGTGTTCATGAATCTTAACGATTAGTCATATTTGTTTGCCTTGAAACAGGATTTGAGAGAATAATATCCTAAAAGAACAGTGATGGAGTCAACAGGGTCAAATAATACTGTAGGCTGGTGTAAACTGCGGGCTGCTTGTGCACCGCTTGGCTACAGAGCTGATGCACACTCGATGTGCATGTGCATTTGTGTGTGTGCAAGCTGTGGCACTGCACAGACTCTCCCATCTCTGTCCTTCTGCTCCAGTGGGTTCCCCCAGGCCAAGAGTACCCACAATGCATTGCTTTCATGTCAGCGCATTCAGGCACCATGAAATAATTTTCTCTTTCTGTGCCCTTTTATTTTTTCCCCTTATTTTATCACTTCATTTCCTTAACATTTCCCAAACCAATTATTTTTTCCCCTTTCTTTATTTAGTTTTTATTTTCCCCGTCTACCTAAGTTATAAAGTAGGAAAACATGACTTTCAATATGGCTTAAAAGTAGAATAATATGAAAAAATTATTTGTAATATTTGTCCTGCTTTTCTGGTCACTTGGAAACAAAAAAAACATTTTTCTTCAATTGCCATCATCGTCTGTACTATCAATTAGTACAGTAAAAGTGTTAGTTGAAAAATATTTACATTTACATGACTGAAGAGGAAAGATGAGTAACATATTATGTCGCATCTTTGCTTAAGATAAGATGAGAACTGTTCTACAGTAAGTCTGTTTTTGGATCCTCGCACTTTTTCCATTTCCTCCATTTCATTTTCTTCCCTCTGCAACCAAGATAATACCTAATACAACAATCACTGCCTTTCATACCGCTAAACTGCTGATTGCACCAAGTTGCATTACATGGGCGTGACATTGTCGGGCTTCTGAGTCACCAGGACGTGAGATGGGTCAGGCCACAAAGAAATCCTCTAGGCCTCAATAAGCCTTAAATAGGCACAGGCAAAAATGGGAAAAAAAAGCAAATGCACAATAGGCATTTATGAAACTGCCTTCTATTAATATATTGAGATATAAATACTCTTGGATGCAAACGTCCATTGCTGTGTTGCACTCTCGCCTTCTTCTCTGCATATGTTCATGCAGGGTCAAGCGCAAAGACAAAAAAAGAAGGAGTCGGTATATGTGGGCAGGGAGTGTTTCAGCTCAAATAGAGGGAAATAAGTAGGGGTAGGCAACTGTAAACCAGGAAAACAAAGCCTGCATAGCAGCATAAAGCAAAGAATATTACAGCCTCTGTCAGTGTAGAAGTGTGTGCGAGAGCAAAAGCGCCACTTGAGCTCCCACTTACCCGCAGCTATGGGTGATTTCCTCTCATCCAGAAGCTGAATGGCAGTACTGGCCAACACAACACTCTTGTTTTCTGATCCTAAGCCACACACAAGCACACACAAACACAAGCGCATATCACGTAGAGTTCATATCACAGTCATGTCATAATTTCTTATATTAGCTCTGAACTGACCACAGGGAGGTTGGAGAGAGAAAGCCTGCTCATAAATACCACAGACTACTATTTCATGGCTACAGCGAACTGCCATAGTCATGAGAGGAAGAGTGCATCCAAGGCAAGTAAATAAGAGGCTTTCAGATTACGTCTATTAGCTGGCACTAATGGAAAGCCCGAGGCTCAGGACAGATGAGAACACATTCTCCCTTTGGAAAGGAAACCATTTCTTAGAGACATAGTTAAACTGAATATGCGTGAGGTGTGTGTGTGTGTGTGTGTGTGTGTGTACTTGTGTGTTGTGTGTATTGTGTCTGTGTGTGTGTTTTGGGAGTGTGTAATTGAGTGTTCTGGCTAAGTCACTATGGAAAGGGCTGAACCTTTTGCTAACATATCTTATTTCAACCCACAGCAATCAGTCCGGTCCACAAGAACACAGCTCAGAATTAATAAGAGAGGAAGGGGAGGTAAAGATGCGTAGCAAGAGAAAACACCCAAATATGTGCAAGATGGGGAAAACCAAAAAAGTGACTATATAATTTTATTTGAGCATTTTAGAAACTGTAAGCTTGTTATGCCAGTTTATTTTACTGTCAACTTATAACTATTTGGTGGTGCCATGCTTACAGTGAATAAAATATTCCACCCGTGATAGAAACTGTGTGAAGCTAAGAAGAGTTATTTTTTTTTATGAATTTAAGCAACTAACTAACCTGTGTTGAACGGCAGAGAGTAGACAAATGTACCAGGAACCTGTTCTGCTGCTCTCTTGTACCACAGGGGAAAGTGATCAGCGTTGAACACCCCCTCTTTGTCTTCAGCTGTCAGGAAATCTCTTGAAGCAGACAGGAAACAGAGAATGCATTTTGGAACCAGAGATGGAGCTTGTGTCTATACACTCCAGCGTACATCTGCATGCACATCAATACATTATGTATTATAAACTGTAATTAGAATTTGCATTCTTACTGGTTTGTAAGCTCATCAGGGACCACAAAGAGGTTTATTCTTGACAGGCCTGTTCTTGTGCCCAGGTAGGCTATTTCCACGCCTTTATCAGAGTTCCTGTATATTGTGTCAAATACATAACCTGTAATTTATGCAATTATATGTTTACTAGCAGTTAACAAACACCAAACAAATGGTTTTTCAACAGCCTAGCGATTCAGTTTGTCTATAAAAATAACTGCAGGATTTTGTCATTGGCCCTTAAAAAGATAATACATGTCAACATGATAATGGGGGGAAAAAAGAGAGCGGATGACCTACTCTGATTTATTGAGCACGAGGCTGGTCCAGTAGGCCTCCAACGGGGCGGTGACAACAGCGTCAAAGAGAACCTCCTGAATTAGCTCCTTGTCACCTAACAAGACATAAAGCATATATGAAAAGGAACAGATATGAATCGTGTTCATTAGGTGAGCAGCTGATGAGTGAACTAACATTGTAGGTGGGGTTCGTGTCCGTTGAGGTAGAGTTTGATGGCTTCTATCTGGGACAGGTATCGGTGCTCTGGGTGCTCATCTGTGTTGCAGTATGTCCTGTCATGTAACAAGAATGGACAAAATAAATGTTGGTACAGTGATAATTGCCTCTGGACATTTTCCAGTCAAAACTCACTTCTTATAACTAGAATCACTATAAAATAATGGTCATATAATCCAATTACTTCCAGTTGCTATTGTATTACAAGACATCTATGATGAATAAAATGTGAATTAAAAAACACTGGTCTTCCCAGTTTGAAAAGCATTTACTGTAATTTGTTTAGATGTTGGTTCCCAGTCCTGGTTACCACAAGTCATCAAATGACAAAAACCATCAAGTCAAAGTCCAAGATCCCAAAGTTGGTGTGTAACTGTTGCATTGTCATAAAATTACAACTGTGTTCGATTTTTTTAAAATTGGAAATGTATTTAGGACACAGTCCAACAACAATGTCATTTGAATAAGGGACAAGGGTGATATTGTCAGAAGATAAACACAACTAGTGTTCTCACACTCTTACCATTCATCTGCCAATGCTACATCAGGATGCTCCAAGTCATGAAGTCCTTTAACAAAATCAGAATTATAGACCTCAAACCAAATAGGCAAAGGCACTCAAAATGAACTCGTCATATTAAGGGTAGACGTCCACACCTCAAAAGCACACACACTGATACACGCACAAAAGCAGGAGTGAAAAATGTGTTTTTTGAATGGATGTGACAGGTCTGATTAGATCAGGAAGAGCCAAGTCATGCTCTGAGGGCTCTGCATGATGGACATGTTTGGAGAAACACACACACACACATACGCACACACACACGCTGCCATCACATGAATATTAACATGCATGAGGCTGAACATAAAAATAGACACATACATTCAGAGGCACACATACACAGGCATCGACAGCTACACTCAGGAGCTGCTAAAGTAATATTGAACTTCCTGTCCAATTGTGACTTTCAAGTTCATTAAAACTACATTACTAATTACACTGAATGTGTGTCAGGGTGCAAGAGACAGAGAGATCGAAGGAAACTTGAGAAAGACTAAACAAACAAAATTATGCATAATTATGTTCATGGTAGGTGTGAATTGTGGAGAGTCAAACAATACCTACATTGTTCTTTATAAGAGGACTTTGGACTTTATTTCCTAATCTTGTAGTTCACTATATTTTGGTAGGACTTTTTTGTCTGTTTACTACAATGCCATCACCGCATCTCAAAGCTGTATATTTCATTTTAATTTAAATTAATAAAATGAGTCCTGTTGTAAATGATGTCATTCTTCTATTATGTAAGCATCAGTTTCAGTTTTAATTTTCTAATGAAAAATGCGTGACTGTCTATTTTCAGAGGTCGATAGGAAGTAAAGGAAGTAAAAAGTAAAAAAAGTAAAAGTCGCTGTATTTGTGTAACAAAAATCCAGTAAAGTCATAATTACACACAATCATTTGCCTAAAGTACAAAAATACATTAAGAAAAAATGTTTTTTAAACAGAACTAAAGTCAATGATAAATGTGCAAGTCTAGCCTATATTGGTTATGGTTATATTATAGCAAAGTATATTTAGAAAAATTTTTACTTTTTGAAAAATAAAGTATAAAAAATGTATGGCAGCTGGTAAAATTAGAAATGATACTAACCACTAAATTAAAAATGATACTTTAGACTTTATTAGTTGATTATATTTATTTATAAGCAAATGTAAATAGAACCCAAAACTGTAAGGTAAATATAGTGAAATAAACATGCAATATTAGCGGTAAATTGTATTGTAGCAGAAGTACAAATGAAATACACCAGTCAAGTACATTACAAGTTCTCCAAGTACCACTGCTCATTTAACACAAATGGCTGTTGATGCACTCAAAGGTTTCCACCCAGCTGCTGAAAAAATGTTTTCAGATCCCAAAATGAAACATGGCAACACAATAATGCGCTTAACAAAATATATATTATGGAATACAAATACAGTGAGAGGGCTGAGACCAAGACAGACAGAATGATACAGACAAACATAATAACAAAGGAAAAGGAAAGAGGAGGATTTCCTACCTTCCTCCACTGTGACATTCCCTTTGAAGAAAAACTTCCCATGGCCTCTGGAAAGAGCTACGCCAAGACTGCAAGACAAACAAAACACAAACGTCTCTCCAAAAAAGACAAATCACCAGAAAAACACTGACGCTTCAGTTACTCTCAGCTTTGTTCTCTGCTCTCAGGAACGTCTGCGGCTTCCTTACCTGAAAGGAGTCCCTTTGATGTCTGTGTAGTAGTAATCATTATGCAACACCAGCACACGTTTCTGAAGAAAACAGAGGGACATTTTATGATATTCTGCAGTGGATGGCAGTGCCATGGTTCTTATCTGATGGAATTCCTTGCACTCTGGCTCCATCTAGTGGTGCAGGGAGTACATGCTTTCAACGGGCAGCCTGTCAGACGAGCTGTGGTGTTGCAGAAGGATGAGAGTTTGCAGTGTGAATATGAATTGTCTGTGCGTGTGTGTGTGTGTGTACATTTGAGTACATGTATATATGTGTGTGCGTGTGTGTAGATATGCCTTGTAATAATAATAATAATCAGGCTAATTTCTAATGCTCTTGACTAAGCTTTGAAAATGCAAAGTGCACACATGCAAACACACACCTGAATGACTTAGTCTCTCTCTCTCCGTCTCTGTCTCTGACAGAGGTGCACGTAAAAGAAAATCATTGGGCTGCTGTCTCTCCTGTATTCAGCAGCATGTGCTCGGTGGAGATAAGGGGCTCACACACAGACAGGCACACACCCTTGCATGCAGAGCAAACTAAATCAGAAACTAAATTCCCCAGTCAATCCTGTACATCGCTGTGCCAAGTGTAACAACCCCCTTGGCAGAGTGGATTCTCCCTGTTGAGTATTTTCTCTGGCTCACCCTTTGGGACTATTTGAAAAGGGCTTGTTGGCGCGTGTTTGTGCAGTTCTGAATTTTGGATTCCTCACCCCTTTGTCGACACTTTTCTTCACCTCCATGGAGAAGGTCCCCGTCTTCCTGTTGACCATGGCATTTCTCAGCTAGCAACAAAATGAATGCACCAAATCTCAAAAGTCAGATTGTTGGCAACACAGCTATTGACTTGATGCTTAATGTAGATTATTATAAGTGCCTCACCGTGTCGTCCTTATCCTCCCATTCTACCTCAGACAGGTCCACACTGCTGTAGTTAGGCTTTCTGCGCTTCTTGCCATCCCCATACTTGATGCACAGACCCATAGAAACACATGCATGCAGACATATAGATATATTGAAAAATAACCAAAATAATAATGTACTGGCTTTGACCCATTATTCTTCCCCTCCATCCATGCATTAAGTCACTTATTCCATTTTCATAAAAAAGTACAATTATCTAAATTAAATAAAATGAAAAATTCATATAATCACAGAAATCTTTTCACTTCTCATTGGAGAATTAACTTTGAATATGAAGGATCATTTTAAAAATGTCACTCCTCAAAATGGATGTCTCCACCTTGCCATCTCCTGCATGGTGTCCACTCTTATTATTTGTGTGCCTGTAATTTTTGTACTGTCAAACTCTTCTCATATTATTCTGTGCAGGAAACAGAGGCAAGATTTCAATTTGAATTTTGTTAGACATTAGACCTAGACAAAATGGAAGATTTGAACCCAGTCCCAGTAACTTTAAAATTACATGAACCATGTTAAATGTCAGGAAAATAACAGGCAAAATGTATCTTCTGTCAGTGCAGGACACAGGAGAGAGGAGACGGCATAAAGACTGGTATCAGAGGGAAACAGCCGGCCTGGCTCGGGTTTATTCATCTTATTGACAAACTGTGTCAGCAGTCAAGATTAGTTTTTATTTATGATAACTATTTATATGCATTTTTCTACTTTTTCTGTAAATTTTGACTAAATGTACATGTGTGATGTTCACTTTTCCTCGCCTCCCCCACCACCTGGACGTCCACATACTGTTTAAAGGGTCACAGGCCAGAACACTTGACTCATTATTGTGTACTATTCTTGTTGTGTGTGTGTGCACATACTGTGTGTGTGTATTCATCTACGTTCATCTGTCAGTCAGGACAGCCTCCCACCCCTCATTAGTTGTTAAACACTGTTCATTAACGTCTTTAATTAGAACACTATTAAACCATCTGTCTGTCTGTCTCACTGTCTGCTCCCTCTTCTCCTCTGTGTCTTGCTCTTTTCTCATCCCTTCATTTCTTTCCATTTTCATCCAGCGCTGCTCACTGCGCTTTGTCACCCAGCACCTCACATTAAACAGGTTCCTTGCTCTCCCCAGTCTCCCTCCCTCGTGTCTTCTCTGCACTCTCTCCTCTCATCCTCTTGTGAGAGGAGAGTGTGAGTACAATAGAGTTAATCACAGCCATTCAGAAGCTGTATCTCTGTCTATTCACAGCACAGCAGAGGCCTGGAACACACTCCCCTCATCTACATACTACCACGCAGCCAACACACACGCGCACATACACACTCGTAGCGCACTGCACACACACACACGTAGAGCGCTCACACAACTACCTACAAATGCTCTATGTCAATTGGCATCTCAATGTGGCAACAAAATCACATGAACTCAAGGGTTAGTATTCCTCAGTTGCCCGTACAAAATAAATGAATGCGTTTGAACTTCGATCTCTGTGCCCTAAAATGTATTGTTATGATAATACGGTTGACTCTTTATCAACTTGCTGAATGGAGCTGGAGATAATACTCACAAGTGGCCGTAGATCCGGGTGTGTGAGGATATAGCCGTTGTTGGTGATTGCAAAGGCGTAGCCATGAATGCCCAGCTAGGATACACACAAAGACCCCACCAAAGTGGTTGCATGACAAATCTGTACCTCATTGTAAATCCCAGCTAATCAAGCTCTTTGTAATTTTAACAGCGTACTAAAACACCAAGAACTGCACAATATAAGAGGATGGCGTCATCCATCCACGTCTGGCAAAATAATACGGTTTTAAATGTCAAAACCTTACACCCCACCAAGGTTCAGTGACACTATCAGAATGCATTAATACACATAATGTGTATAATTTTCCTGTCATCACTGGAGTGAGTCCAGAACAGGCAGTGAATAATCAGTGTCAAGACTTCCTCAGATTATTTTCTCCTTGGTTTGGTGTTTAACGGAGCCGGACTGGTGCACCCGCAGATACGAGTGAAAAGCAAAGTCATTTTACCTGTTCTAATGTTTCTACTGACTTAGCATCTAGGTGAATAGAGCATTGACATTCCCAATCTTATGACTGAAAAGACATCTACTGGCTCTGAGTCTAAAAGTGTAAAGGCCTGTCTAGCCAGTCACAGTCAGAGCCGGCCGCTTAATTACTTGAGGGACCAACAGTGAAGTCGGGTGTGGTACCTTATATTTGGGGATGGTCTTTAGCAGCTCAGAGACGGGCACATCTGTCCCAACAACCCCTAACAGGATGCCACGGTTTCTCTGGAGGCACACACATTATGAAGTCGTTAAACTTACGTAACACAGTCTGCATAAGATCAAATGTTCGTGACAGAAAACATCTAGTAAATGAATAAATACATTAAAAAAACATTGATATTCAGTTAGCAATGCACTCACTATCACTATCCTAATCTAGTTAAACCTAAGTGTCCATCAGGTTCAAAGGTAACTAGCTGTTATTTCACAATGTGTCTATTCTCAATAAATAAATAAATGAGTTTAAAAAAATCTTTAGTAATTTTACAAGAGCTGACCACATAGTTTTTCATTTCAGCTGCAAATTTATTAGTTTTCTCCAAATTACGGAAACATGTGCTATTACATCCGTAGCACTCTATGGAAACTTACAGTCTCATTCTTGGTGCTGAACACTGGCATCGCTACTGTGGTCATCAGAACCGGACCTTGGCCGTCCTCCAACTGAGTGATTCATGAGAGATGAACAGCAAAAGAGAACATTGAGAGGGGTAAGACAGAAAGCGAGACAGGGGAAGGGAAAAGAGGGAAGCTGATGATGAAGGATTATTGTTATAGTTACAAAAGAAATAGAACTACACAGCACATTGCACGGATGCATTTGTTATGAGCCGTCTTGTCTAGTGACACTCAGACAGTGATTATTTCAAAGCTTCAACATCTGTTCCTTCAGCAGTGAAACTGACAAGAATTCCTTGAGCACACCTAGTCATATTAACTTCTTGAGGGAGATACAAAACTTCCACAACATGTTTTATTCATGTTTATCATTTGCCTTAAAGTGTCTTCAGTCCACAGCCTGCCTTTGATCTAGTGCAGAATAAGCCTTATCCAAAGGCAGTGCTTCTAGTTTGGATCTGGGTATTTTCCCTCCCCAAAGAGTGCTTGAATAATTATGATATGTATCATTCCAGTGGCTGTCTGTATCTGATGTTGATATCAATTAGAGATGAAAGCGTGAAACTGTTATGAGGAGACTGGAGGAAGGCTTCGAACTCGGCAAGTCTGGTCCCGTTCGCTCAGAAATGCTACAACTTTCGAAATGTCAGTCACTCCCGCAGTTTGCGATTAAGCCACAAGTAACTGTTGAATTAAGTGAAAAATCCACCCAAGGAAAAAAACTCCCTCACAAAGGTTTAAGTTTGATGTGGTGTCAAAAGCGCAAGTCGTGTCACACACGCTTTTTACTCTGCTGCAGCAATTCGTCTTATTATTTTACATTATGTTATGACTTAAATATTAGATTCCAGCGCAGCACTTTCTTAGAGAACTATCCCATTTAATCATTCCTCTTAAGTGAACATTACACACTCTCCTTCCTCTGGCACTCACCCCTCGTTCCTACGGTAATAATAGGTAATGACAGAAAACTGCTCGCATCCATTCTGTTTCTTACAGACACTGGAGAAAGGGGAATCGGTGACCTGAGCTCAGACAGCTGGTAATAGCAATCCAGAACACAGTATTGGACATCAAAGGGAGAACAAAGCACACCTAAGTACAGCAGCTGTAACAATAGACAGCCTTGCTGCTGGAGAATAGGATCGATGAAGGGAGAAAGGAAACGAGCAGAGACTCATCTAAAAATACAAAATCTATTTCCAAGCACAGGCCTATTGGATCATATATCACCAGTCTGTAAACATATGGACCACCATTTATTATGTAGCCGCATGAACAGTTGCTGGCAGCTCCCCTCAACTGTGCATATGCACAGAAATATGAGAGGCTTTATTTCTTGTATATGTGCATCCAGTGAAAATTAGGCTTGCCCAGCTGCTCTGGTAAACGACATACTGAAATTAAGCAGATAACAAGAGCAGCAAGGAGAAAGGCGGCCAGGAAGCGGCATCTGTTGGATTCAAAGCCAGAACCGCTGATACAAATGATCCGCACGTATCTTACCCAGGGGATGAAAGCCCTTTAAACCAGCTTCATTTTCCTAAACAAGAGGAGGGATTGAGGCCTTGAACCCTAAATGAGTGTCCTCCTGACTCATCATCGTAAATAACCTCCAACTTGTACGTCTCCATCAGAACTTACACACGCGTTTGAGCCAAATCTGCATCATCGTTGCCTCTTTGGTGTTATCCGCATCAGTCAGAGTAAATGAGGTGTGCGAGTCCTTTCCCCTGCTGTGGGTCAAAGAATGAAAAAGAAGCCCTCTGCCTCTAATACTCACACTCCCACTGACACAAATACCCACACACTTACACCCCTCAGAGGGGGCAGATACATGCCCCCCCGTGCCATGTTTGGTGTCTCACAGGACACCCAGTAATCTAGGTTGCTGTGACAAATTGTGCACTTGTGAATGAGGTGACCTTGTTTCCTTGGAGACCAAGCTTAATGATGTTGGTGTGTGTGCACTTTGAAGCCGATGCCCCCGGTAGGGTCCTGTGGGAAAACTAAAACATACCCCACGGGGAGTGGAGTTGGAACAATCCCAGTCCATTATTACTGTTTTGAGATTATCTATGAAAGCTCTCAATTATCTTGATCAATATTAAAACTTATGCTTTGAAGGAGGGAGTTTAAATTCATTCACTGTGACATTTTGAACTTCTTACTATTCATGCTGTAATCAAAGTGTAATCAGCTTCTCATTTTCCCAATTGTCTTACTTTTGGGAATTTCCCAATTCCCAAAAGGATCAGACTGGTTCTTAGAATAAAAAAAACTATCTCTATGTCGTTATTAACATCCTTTGCATTCTGTTCCAAATATTCGCTGATATCCTACAAAAACATTTGTTCTCTCATCCTTCCAACACTTGTCCCTATATATCCACTCAGACACACTCCTCTCACAACCGCCTCCCTCCCATCATCCCTGAGCTCCAGTGTCAGTTCATCCGACAGAGTGGGAAACAAAGCCAAATGAGCCAGAGAATGATGGATGAAGCTGGTGAGACCAAGGATAGGAGGGAGAGGCAGGGGAAGAGGAGAGAAGGTGAAAGCAGGTGGAGGGAAAGACTTGGAGAGAGAGATGCTTCATGAAGCAGAGGAAGAAAGGGGAGATAAGCTAGGAAAGTTTGGACTGAGAAGGATAGAATGATAAGGAAAAAGGAAAGGATGAAGGGGACATCTGGTAAGATGGTGCACAGCAGCCCTGGAACACAAATCCAAGATTATTATGACTTTCCTATCAATAAACCCATCCCAGGATTATTGCTAACTTCATATCAGACACTGTCACCATGCAGGGTGTGTGTCTGTCTCACTATCTGTTCACAGCACCCATGCCCGAGCTGTGCCGGAGTGATTACATGCAAAAAGCAGTGTAGATTCATAGCTGCTAATCCCAATTATCATGTCTGACAATGTGATATTCATTTATTTTTTCTGCTGAGCCGCTTTGATGTCAATCAGCTCGGGTCTATCACGCTAACAGTACTTTGTCAAACATGTGGCCTGCCAGCTGCCTGATGCGACTGCTCTGTGCTCAGCTCATGCTGATGGGGGCAAAGCTCACTTCTGTTCCGCCATCATGGTTGTTATGATTATAGAGCTGCTTATCTCAACCCACATATGATTCATAAAACACTGAGAAATAAAACACTAGGTGATAAAAAGGCATCACAACAGATCTCCCTGCCAGTCATTATAAGCTATTGAATTTTCACCCAGAAGATGACAAAACAGCTTATTCTGGAAGAGTCTACCAAAACAAATAACACAGGCAATCGTGTTTTCACACCAAAATCACACAGTCAAAAGAGCCTCACACTACAAACATGGTCACAGTGCCAGCGTCGGAGATATTGGCAAAGCACGGTCAACACAGCATCACCAATGATCAATGAGTGTGAGGGTGCGCACAGAAGTGTGTGCATGTTTGATCAGACGTGCAGAAGGAAAACCAGAACTGACGACAACCACGATGCACAGTTGATAAGCCACATGACGCACAGTAAAAATGCCATGAGGATGACAGTTAGTTCACCCAAATAGGCCTTCAGCACACAGAGACCAGAGACCAAAATGCACATGCACATGAAACGCACATGAACATACACTAGGCCTCAACACAGAACGATGCACGGATGACCTCAGATCAAAAGTTTTACCTTTTGTGCTTGGGGGAGCTAAAGAGAACAAATACAGGAGGAAGGGAGAAGGAGGAAGAGGAGGAGGGGGGGGAGGGTCAATACATTTGTGCATAAGTGTCAGAAAGCCTTTCTGTGCAGTTTCCACTGAATTGAGTTCCAGCAGCAGTAGGTGTGTTAAATTCAGTGACATTGACTTGAGTGCGAATTTAAAAACAGTGACTGTGTCAAGAGAGGAGAGTTTTATGGCTAGAAGTGTTCACAGCAGATGAAACAACACTGTTCCCGACTGAGGCAGTGTCGAGTGCATGCACTTTGTGATAAATGGATGGGTATAATGAGGACAAAACAGGCAGAGAAAGACAGAAAGAGGTAAAATAAAACATGAGGAGGATGAAGAGGATTGCAACGAGAAAGAGACTATTTGTCTGTAGTGTTAATAACCTGTGGGTGATGTATTTCAGCTACAAGTTACTTACCTTTGTCTCCTTGTGTTTTTGAGGGTCTCTGTCTCTTAATCTGTTTAGAAGCAGCTTAGCAAAAGTGGCCAAACACAATGACCCAAACAAATAGAGGAGCACTGTGGACGTATAAATACTCTGATACAGTATGTAGTAGGTAGATTATAATCTGGATCTGTCACTTTCCTTCAGGGTGTGTTAGCACTAATAATGTCATTCGCAAAGAACCATATATATATGTGGTATACAGTATAGTTAATATAGTATATTCATTTATACATAGTTTATCTAATGGACCCATTACAATTACACACAGATCTCCTGTAACAATCAGTCTTATTGAAACCATTTTAGAGAAATGTCCATTTGAAGGCTGGTGTTTATGGTGCTGATTATTCTCACAAGTTTCTATCATTTGTTCCAGTTCACATTGAAGTATAACATATTCAAATCACAATCTCTAATAACCAATTTCAACAAGTAATAGCGTTGGTATCAGTGTACCTAATAAACTGCTCACTAAGTGTTTATAATGTTTGTTTCTGTGTGTTGGAGGTAGGGTACAAGGTTGAGAGACCAAACCTCCAATGTTCAGCTCATGCTACACAACCCCTGAACACACACAAGAGGCCCATTGACTTAATGGTTCCATCTGCTATGCACACACACACACACACACACACACACACACACACACACACACACACACACACACACACACATGCACACACATATGCACTCTTAGAAGAACACATTTTCAACCCTCTGCTTGTGTTTTATCACTGCCATTCTTATTTGGATTATACAATTCATCCATTGTAACCATGCAAATGTGATTTTCTGAACACACGCTGAAACAAAGTAGATTGTGGATTAAGTTTTCTCCTAAATTATTGCCCATGGTGGAAACAATCTACTGCAGCATGTGTGTAGTTTGCAAGCGACTAGAGTTCAGTACCATGTCAGAGATGGTCAACTCACAGTGCTATCAATGTAGGCCTCAGTCCAGACTGTGTCGTGCTCCCGGTCAATCACCTTGGGACGACTTAGCACATGGAGATACTCCATCACATTTTCCTGCACATCTGCCAATGTAGAAATCTGAGTGAAGTAGCCTGTTGGGCAGAGAGCAGATGAGATAGAGAGAAAAGATGATGAATCCGTTAACTTGCCAACAGTTGAGTGTGAACTGGCTCAATCTTCGCACTCACTGTGCTGCCCCAAAACACCTCAGAGGTAGACGCTCCGAATCGTCCGAAATGTTACACTGTAGTAACTGCGACATTATATTGGCTATAGATGCTTTTTCATACCATCACTTCATTTTTACTTACCATGGAGCTGAAGCAGCTGAGAAATTACCTCTGGAATACAATACATTGGGCAGCAGATATTTGCTTGATGAAGCAGTCAGAAACCTGGATACATGTTTGAGTAATATCTGAAGAATTCCCTGCAGTGATGAGAGCAAACCAGCATGGGTTTGTGAATAGATAAGTGGTATGTAAATGTAATGGAAAAACTATCTCAGTTAAACCAAATGTGATGCCATTTCCCACAATGGTAATGCCACCATTATCATGCTAATGTGTATGTGCAGGAGGGAATATACCATTATCTCCGCAGGGGGACCGAAAGAGAGGGAGAGGAGGAGAGGAAATCAGGACAAGGAGCAAGAGTAAGACACAGAGACAGAGGGGCAGAGCGAGCATGAGAAGCAACAGAAAATAAGAGAAATGAGAGACCAACACTTTTCTACCCAACCATAAAAACAGCAAACTGCTTCCATCACCGGGAGGCAGCCAAGGAGAAAATCATAGCTGGAGGAAATAGATTTTGGGGTCATCGTTCCTGGCAACAACTTTTATTCCACTGTCAGAAAAGAGCCAGAGTCTACAGACGATACACACATCTACGATAGACACCATGCGTCCCTCAAACAGTGGAAGTAAGGAGCGACGGAAAAGATAATTTTACAACTGTGATCGAACAAATTAAAACATTCAAAATAAAAACTTAAGACCGGAGGCTAGAAACTACAGGATTTGTGCCATAACTACAGCAACGAGAACGCACTTGACTTTGAACTTGCCCTGGAAGTGAACCTTGACAGATTCGTCATTTTTATCCTCTTGGACCTGGCCATTATTCCAGCAGACAGTACAATGACAACACAAGCATAGCGACTCACATCACACACGCAGCAAACTGCCTTAGTCTAACTGCATCGTTCATCACAGCGGTGAGTGAAGAATCGCTTCTCCCTGTCACGGGCTCGGGGCGTCCTTCTGGCTAAGCCGCTGGGGCCGGAGAGATGAGTTGGGGAGAGAAAAACACGAACGCTCCCTGCTCTCAGTGACATGATGCACCTGTCCTACATACAGGGCAGGGCGGCCGCAGCATGCTCTGGTCAAGACGAGGGCGTTAATATATTATTTTAAAGGACCTTGGAATGGCTGATATGTAAGCAAAACCGCAAAACCGCAAAACCGCAAAACACACTGTCCTGTAACCTCAAAAGTGGAGGTGAAAAACTTCCGGATGTGAGGCAGAGCTGTCCTACACCAAAAAAGTATGTGATCTAATAAAAAGTTTTGGTGCTTATCTGGAGTTTCAATAAAGCTCACATCCTTTTCTCGTTGATTGGCAACCGAATGCATTTCTCAAGGCCTATTAGTAGCTGGCACAGCAATATGGGTTAACATAACCTGCTGTAGTACTACTCTCACCAACTCTATCTTAATCCTAACAAGAAATCTATGCTCCAGTCAAAGCCCAGAGTGACGAGCTAACAGTTTTACACATGAATACTAAACAGTAATAAGTGAAGAAATGTCATCAACTCTTTTTCCGTAGTTTGAATAAGTGGTAAATGGTCTGCACTTATATAGCGCTTTTCTACCTTTTGGTACTCAAAGCGCTTTACACTGCTTCATATCTACCCATTCACACTCTCAAGCACACACACATTCATACACCGATGGGGGAGCTGCTATGCAGCTGGCCAACGCTCACCGGGAGCAACTAAGCAGGGTTCAGTGTCTTGCTCAAGGACACTTCGACATGTGACCAGAGGACCCGAGGATCAAACCAACAACTGTAGGATTGGTGGACGACCGCGCTACCAACTGAGCCACAGTCGCAGAGAAGACTTCTACTGCACACGTCTGCAGACTTAAATAAGAGAGAGGGTGTCACTGTCACATGTCGGAATCAGCATTCAAACACACGACACACCACTAACACTCTCAAACTAACTGGACGGTTTATCCGATATTACTTTCAAGCAAAATGGCGGATGACCTTGTCCTCTTATCTGCACACGTATACGCACGGCTCAAAACACATGCACAGCCCTTGTGTGACCTATGCCTTGCCTGTCTTATCTATGGCAGTGTGAGGAAATGGAGCCAGACTGTCTCTGTCACCCACCTCCCAGCTAAATATAGAACCTGAAGCAAAGTGTTCTGCACACTGAGGCAACCATGACCACACACAAAGCAGCTGGAAAGTGTTGTAACGCCACGATACACCAGATTTGGACTTTATGCTTAGAGGAAGATTTAACATGACATATCTGCTCTGCACAACTGGAACCAACTGCCTCCTGTGACATACACATGCTAATACTGATGAGCACTGACAAACATATGTCCAAGCAACTACATGCACACACACACACACACACACACAGAGTCACAAAAGCCAAACAACCCACACAAATCCTAAGCTTCATAATCTATTAATTTTGCCTGACTGACAGCAACATGCAGCAATGTTGCTCTGTTGCTCTTATGAGGAGAAAAGATCACAACAGTCAATGAATGTGTTGTGAGATTTCACCTTTGTTGGCACACGCCATCCATTTCAGATTTTCTGCGAAGGCTGACTCTCGACCAATCAGGTAAGGGAATATACGGACCTGCAGAGAGAACACACATAGCTTCTGTCAGTCATTTTAATCACATTTTGATGGGGACAAACACAGCAACCATAAACAAGATAACACTGTCATGACCGGGCAGAGAGCTCATTCTTAATCTGTCAGTGATTAACACACCCGATTTCCTTGTTTAACAGAGACAATTAAGAAGTTTCAAACTAGTCTAAAGTATAAATAAGTAAAAACATTTTTTATCAGCTCATGAAATTACACAACTGATTATTTTTAATTTTAAGATTAGCACGTCCAGCCTCTGCAATTAGAATCAGTAGGAATGATAAATTATGAAGTAAATATTTTGCGTTGAAAAAGCCAAATGTGAGTTTCATGTGCTCATTCCAGAGAATCTTCTAAACTCTCTGCTGCCAAACTCATTTTTGCCCGGCAGTGCTCAGTTGGCTCTAGCAGCAGGTGTACTTGGCAGGTGTGTATATAAATGCATGTGGGTGTGCGTGAGTGTGTGTGAAGAGCATGTTGCCAGATTGGAGCAGATGCAAGCCTCTGGGGGCACAGCTGCCACTGCTCCCACTCCTGCATGTTTCACCACCTCCCCTCATACAACATGTCAGGGTGTTGTGTGGATCTATGTATGTTGATGCACACGAGTCTAGATGTGGCCAAGAGACTTTATCTGCCTTTGGACGACTGCAAATAAGTAAAAAGGTCAAAAATATTTACGTAAACATTACATTTCCTCTTTGAGGAATATTCTGAGGAATGCCATTCAAGTCATTTTTATTTCATCATTACTGCAGAATTTATCCAATAGTGATTTAACCAATAGTGATTATAATAGCTTTGGCAAACAAAGATTTAACCGCAGGCAGCTAATTGTCTTGTAAAGATATTATTGATTTACTGTCCACTGCAATGAGTTTCACTGTGAATAACTACAGTCATTTTCTACTGTGTAATCATCTTCTATTCATACAAACCATAGCCAGCTAAATGACTTTGACAGAAAAAACACAACGGAGCTGATCATGACGATTCTATGAAGAGCTGTGAGCAGGAGGTGTCACAGTGGGATTTTTCGATTTGTGGTTTGGTCTTTTCTTCACTAGTAGCCAAGGGGGAGGTCAAACTACAGTAAGCCGGTTATTGTTTATGGAGGATTATCAAAAATTTATGCCCACCTATGTTTTTCGTCCCTATAGTCTCAAACAACCAACAAAAGAGCCTCACATAGGCAGGGAGGCAAACAGTTATTGACATTGCCCACCAATTGGCACAAGATATCAAAATGACAGACATCATATTTTACAATGGCACCAAAATGGTCTAATGCTCAGTTACACATCTACAGTCAAACAGGCTAGAATGCAACCGTGCTAACATGGCGGCTTGGTCGGGTTTAGGGACAGAGGCATCAGGTTTGAGATCAAAATGAACATGGTTAGTTTTAGTTACAGTGTTGTGGTTTTGCTTAAATTCATTGCTTTGTCACATGACCATATGTCACATGACTGGTTACAATAAGCAGCAGAAAGTTTTTTTTCACAATAGACTCTTTTGAATCTCTTTTTTGAGCCATCCATTCAAAATAACTACCTCTTTGCAAATGTTTGTGTCAACATACTACAATTTGTAAGTGCATTATGCAGAACATGTGCCAGAGCCAAATTTAATAGGCTACTGTCATCAGTGCATTTACATGGACTGAACTAACAGGTTACAGTCATCTTTTCTTGGAAAAGCTGATTTTTTTTTTGACTGTCATGTAAACAGGAAGGCTTGTGCCTGATTTCCCCAGGTAAATTTCTGTCGGCGAATGCTGGCTTCTTTGCAATGTATGAGCATTAACTAACATTACAATTTAAATTCTCCTGTGTAAACATTCACACAATCGCCAAAAGTCTGCATACGTTACATAAGGGTTATTTCATATTGCATTCATGTATTCATCAGAACGTGGAAAATGACAAGAAAGAACAAAAATGCATCACTTTGAATAAAACGTTGTGCCCAAACTTTTCACCGGTGCAGTGCTTTTGTAAGGCGTGTGATGTCCACAGTTCCAGACTGACTGTTCTGATGTCACAGTGTGTGAGTGACAAATGCCAGTCAGTCATGTTTCATAGGCTGAGAAGCAGTTCAGTTTTTTTCCTCTCCCCCTTTTTCTCCTTCACTTTGATCCTAAGAAAGTTTCACTGCAGCTGCCTTATCATTGTCTCATTTAGACTGTGATTCACTGTTGAGCAAATGGTGTCGTACAAAACACATTTGCTCTGCTTTTAAGAACAACTAGATTATCATACCACACCTGTTTTATGCTCCATTCAGTGTGAGTATTGATTCGGAGATGTTAGTGATTACCTTTAAAGGCTTTTATGATCTGCCTGCGTACCTGACCTACAAAGCCGGAGCTGTTTCTGGCTGTGGTGCTGCAATCAAGGCCCCCTCACTGTGGAACATCCTGCCTGATAAGCTGACACTTGCAGAATGTGTGTGACCTTTTAAATCACTTCTTAAAACTAATTTTGGGGTATTTTGCTAAAGTTTGCTTCGTCATCAATGTCTGCTCAACTGTGTAGTGAGAATTAAAGGCAACAAAAAACATATATTTTTCATTTTTACTGGAAATTGGATCTTTTCTATTATTTTAATTGTCGAAGTAGCAAAAAATACAAACTTTGACAGCCAAATCCAAAGACCTTGATAACCTTCTGCCACTCTTAGAAGTTAAGTTAGAAACTGATTTAATTTCTCCTTTACATCTTTTTAATCTGTCTTTTTACCTCTAATGAAATCCTTATCTTGAAGACTGCCTTTGTTGCATTATTAACAAAAGCTGGTGAACGAACACAGGCCTAATCCTAATTAGTCTTGGCAAAGTTTCAGGAATTGCTCATTTCTAATCACTTTCTAAGTTTTTATCCTAACCATACTTTATCTGAATATCGATCTGGTATTTTAAGATGAGCATAATGAGCTGTGTGTATATGTCTTCTAACATATTCATTATTATAAGTATAATTAGTATAAGAACACTCACTACGCTGAGAGTGTTAGAGTTGCCTGTTTGTTCACAAACGTTGATTGTCCACTGCGTGGTATCAGTTCAACTCAACTCAGGCGCAAAATTTTCATAAGTGAATTGCAGAAACTAGGAACTATCCTGTATGACATCTAGTATTCTGTTTGCGGACCTGCATTTCTGCTCAGAGTTCTTTCCTAATTATCTGATTATTTGAAACCTTGACTATCAGAAACTCTGGACTCTGCTTTGCTTCTTGCCCATCTTTGTATTTTCGGACCTGTCTGTAGTTATCTTCTGACTTTCGGAATAATATTTGCAGTGTTGTTTGGACATATGTTATTTGGCTTAAGATATTGTGATTTTGAATCTGCCCTGGCTTCTCCTCCTATGCACTAATCCTAAAACTGTGCTTGTGAAACCTTTGAGGAAATGACCTAATTGCAATTAGATTTATTAATGTTTTATACACTAAGCAGTTTGTGTCAGGCACATGTTTGGGTCCTCATTTTCCACACATTTTGCCTGATGGCAAAAGCAAAAAAACGAAATTACAGTTGACTTGAGCCAGTATTGTGCAGCAGAGAGACAGACAGGGCTGGAGTGAAATGCTTGTGCACTTAGCCTTTACCAGAGCAACTTCTCAGAAGATGAGGTTTCGTCTTCTCATCATCTCACCAGTTAGGGCCATTCTACTGACCCTATTACACATGCACTAGTGCAACTCTGCCTCTCGTGGGACTGAGTCCAAGGAGTCCTCTTACAGTCTGTACTACTGCAGCGTAGCCTTCGTGTGATAGTTGGCTCTTTGTTATGGGGACAACAATACTGACAGAAGACGTAGGCCTGTGATACACTGCAAAGTGACTATAGGCAGTGTACAGCCCAATATATGAAATCATAAAATTTAATTAATGACACAGTCTCATCTTGATACACTCCATTATATCTAGCTTTAAAAAATCTTTGCGGAAACACCCAAGATTTCTGTCACAGAGGACAGTCCATGGTTAGTGTGTCAGCAGCTCCGGCTAAGGAGCTCGTAGCCCAGAAGAGAGAAATAGTCCAAGTTTCTCCCTTACTGTAAAAAAAATGAAAGATCAGATCTCCTATTTATCACTATTAATTGTTGCACTTTTTAACAGTGTGTTTGCAGTTCTCCCAACATTTACTTTAGACCATATGACCATGACATTCGCTGCAACACACTGAATCGGCTTTGACTGTAAAAATCAATTAAATTTCCCCCCAAAATGCTGAATTAAGAATTAAGTGCAATTTTTTGTGAATGTATCTGGCTCCTGTTTTTGGATGTAGCCAAACCTCGTCTTTACTTAGAGAGACTTATTGTCTATATTAATTTTATAGAGAAAGTGACAAATCGTTAAGAATGATAAAATCTACTGTAATTGTGATTGTTGAGGCAGTGGCACAAAAAGTAAAGACACATTTAAAACATTCTTCATCCACAAAAGGCTGTTATCTTTCTTTTGTTTTTTAGATCTCTTTCATTGCAGTGTTTTCGCTTTCCATAACCTTTGTATTTAGTATGCTAATTCTACATAGAGTTAATTTTGTAAGGCTGGTTGGATGGAAACCATTAAAACGCAGCGGTGGAGGGACAGACATTGAGGTGGTGGTGGTTGGGGGGGGACTGGATAGAGTGACAGAGACTGAAGACTTGTATTATCAGTGGGGCTTCTTCTAAATGGAACTATCTTGCAGCCTTGTCCCCTCTCTGCTGATGGCTGTGCAGACTACAGAAAGGAGTGGGGGGCAGGTTTAAACCACGTTAGACAGACAGACACAGAATAAAAGCATATTTGAGAAAAGGACATGATTATTAATGCAAATAACATACAGTTGACTCAGACAGATTTACATTTTTATGTCCTAACTCTTATGAGGTGCTAGACCCAGCAATTGACTCCGAAAACGTGGCCCCACCTCCCTTGAATGACCTTGAAATTTAAAACAATATAACAATATGCGTCACAATTGTATTTTTTAAAAAATTTTGCAAAATCAGCCTTTTCAGGTCGCCTTAAAAAACAAGGTCCTGGTGGGGATGATTTCCTTCCATATCCTGTTAAGGTTGACGACCCTGAGGGGTTTTTTATGGAATAAAATGACCTAGCAGTAATGCTTTTCTTCCCCTCCCTCTTCCCTCCCCTTTCATTTCATGGCCTGTCACAGAAGCACTACAATCACTTTGCAGGACAGCGGAGAGACACCTCAGTCCTCAGAGACAGAGCCGTACCTATCTCTGGTTCAAAACAAACCCCATACTGCGTCCATTCAATACATTCTGCTTGTGAAAACCATTTCTAAAAACTCAGCCAAATACTAATATTTGGCAAAAGCAGGCTCTAAAATGTAAAAACAAAAGTGTGTGTGTAAAAAATAATGCAGTTGCCCAGTGAGATTTATTACGCTTCTCCTTTTCTGCATTTATAAAATTTGAATTTGAGACAGACCAGCCGACTCCTTTATATGCTTTTCCATTTTGTCTTAATGGATCTACTATCTAATTTACATTTTCTGATAGCCCCTTCTGAAAAGTGAGTTAAAAAAAGTAATTTATAGCCACAGGAGGGCATTAGTCCACTGCTCTTCAGTGCTCGTCTTCCATTGGAATACGTGTTTACAGGTCCATCAAACAAGGCTTGGGGAACTGAACTTAAAGCTGACCTCAAAAACACAACTGTCCTGGAACACAATTGCAGAATAATGTGATGTGCATGCTTGTGTGTAATACACTACCTTCCTCTCTGGCCAGTTATATTTGGCGAAGATGGCATCATATGTGTCCACCGCTCCATCTGTCACCAACATAATGGCCTGGCTACACTCACTACCCTTCCCAGTCTCATTGAACTGGAGAAAGAGGCGGAGTGAAAGGTGGAGGGGTTAAAACAGGCAAACAGCAAGAAAACTTTTTTCAATTAAAATGGAAATGTAACTATCCACATCACACAAAATCACTTACCAAACAGTGTATGTATTGTACCTTCACATCATTGAAGTTAACTCTATTGTATAAGCCAGCTAATGGGTTATTAATAGCATTCCATCTCCTATACACAAGGATGCACTGAAGCAACAAGAACATTTACAGTACGAATACATTACCATCCTACCATTATAGAGAGGAGTCATTAAACGCGTGGCAACATTTGTCTTTTCAATGTACACTTAAACACATATTGCTGAAATATGAACATTTTGAAATGACTGGTGCATATCTATGTGTTTATGTGCATGTGTGTTCGATTAACTGTTGATTGATGAGAAGTCAAACTTCAAATTTCTCAATCAACAGAGATGCAACATTCTGTAAATGTTGCAGTTAATCAATCACAGGGTGCATTTGTTGCTTCATTTTGGACATGAAACTACCTGTTTTCGGGCTTTACATGTGTCTACGTTGATGTGTGTTTGTGTAATTATGCTGTGTGAGTGTGAGGCTTACGTCACTGAGAAGATTGAAGGCCTCAGTCAAAGCAATGTCTAACATGCCGATGCCTTGAGCAAACAGCTTGTCCAGATGCTCTCGGAAATGCTGGTAAAATAAAGTTCGAGGAGAAACTTATTGTGATCATGATGGCAAAAGGAGAGAATTTAAGTGTAAAAACTAAAGAAGGCAACAGAATTAAATGCGATTATTGGTTTTATGTTTGTGGTTTTATGGAGATACTAGACTAGTATCTACATCATAAATACATAATGTAAAAAACATTGATTCCATTTGCTCATACTACGCAGAGAAACACATTATTTCACTGAAGTTGACTGTCCATCATGAATGTGTGAACAGAGATTGCAGCAATTGTCTAACATGCTCTTTAACTCAGCCCTGAGCCAGTTTTTGCAGCAAACTGCCACATTATCTTAAAGTGAAATGCCACATATTGATTGAAAGGACCAAAATGACCTGTTTTCCCTCTGTTTCTTTTTAGACAACCATTTAGTCTAGTGTGCATGCATGTGTGCGTGCGTGTGTGTAGTTTTGTTCATAGTTTTGATTGTGCCACATAGAGAAGCTCATCTCGTTGTTTAATGATGTCAGCAACCTAACAGGTCTCACACGTGCATGTCTCATTATCTGCAATAGCTCAAACTTCATCATGCTCCCAGTCCCTTGTTCTTTCTCCTCCTTTTCTGTACACTGTACATTAGTCTCCTCCATGTTGAGCTCTTTCCGGTGTGTGAAGGAAAGTCTCAACACACAGTGAAGGACAGACGTTTCACTTAAGAGCAAGCAAATGCAAAAGCATTTAGAAACACACAAATAAAATATGTGCACTAAAACAAGCAGCACTGACTCCACCGTCATGTGGTAAAAAGACAAAGCCCTTACTTTTGATGTGGCTTAAAAGGTTAATTCATTCTAACAAAAGGTTGTACCCCGGAGCATGCAAACCTTACTGCATGTGTCTTTGAATGTACGTGTGTTTGCGAGCTAAGATCAAAGTGATTTGTCTCCGCACAGCAGGCTACGTTCAATCCTTGGCACGTACTAAAAGGGTTGATTCAGAGAGCGTGTGCGTCTGTGCATGCACGCAATGCTGAGTGTGCTCGAGCTTTTCAGAAATGTACAGTAAATTGGACATCAAGTCTTTCAACGATGCAGACACCTTTTATGCTTGAAAATGATCACAGCAGTCAATCGGATAAAGTCTGGCTACAGGGACATAATAATGAATTAACAAAAATATCTTAAATCGCAGCTTGCTGAAGCCTAAGGTTTTAATTTTTATGGTAAGTTATTTATCACGACATGGGGCCCTGGTGCTGTTCTGATAAATGTATGAAACAGTAGAAAGGAGTTGGGCATGCTGAGCTAAAGCAGTAAGTACTGTGGTGATGGGGTAAGATAGGCTTGTTTTTAAAGCTTGATAAATAGATAATGCAGCGCTCAAAATAAGACCTGCAACTGTTGACATTTAATTCTGAAGTTTGGTTTAACTTTACCTGTCTGCACAAACAGCATTGGATTTGATAAAAATGTCTAATTTGGAAGTGCAGTCCTTTTGTTTAAAGGTTTAATAAGGTTTAATACAACAATGTTGTACTGTAGATAACAGATGTTATACAGTGTATAATACATTTGAAATAATATTATAAACACAAAAAAATCTTAGATAATTTAAGACTACTGAAACCACTTTATAGGTGAGAAAAAATCAGACAGAATCGACTTTACTTCTTCACATTCCTGTGCTTGTGTCCCATGTAAACTTGATAACATGATCCTGTTGAATGTGGGTGTAAAATATAAAAAAAATGGAGATTTGAAGCTTTACACTATGTCTCCAGAGTAACAGTCACTTCCTGCCCCCAGCTGAAGTGAAAGACATTAGCCTTATCTGGTGCAGACTGCCTTTCCCCTCTTAGCTGGCTGACTCACACTACGTTAAACTTCCATCTGGAATTAAACTCATAATGCTGATCCATATGCATAAGTGTACACTCAGAAATAAGCAGAAACTAACTAAAACACTAACAGGCACTTACACACACACAGACACATAGATGTGAACACACATATTATTCTAATGTACTCGCACATGGCACATGGAAAGTAGTCTGCCCATAGCTGCACCCTGGACATGGCCTGGACTAACAGAGGTAAAAAAATGCATTTTTCTTAGAATATTAAAGAACTTGGAAGTGATGGAATTCTTGGTGGATACCTGGAGATGGAGACTATATTGTAGACAGCACTGAGGTGTTAGGATGTTATAGGATGGTGGCATACCTGTGGAGACACCAGCAGCAGCAGTCACACCCATAAGATTGTTTGTTGCCTGCCGTCTTTTAGTTTATGTTTCTTCTAATATAGTTGTATATTCTTTAATTATTTTTTTTCCCACTAATCCTGAACCTAGCCAGCATATTGGTCACAGAAGTGTATCTGTGATTTCCAAATTATTATTAGGTGAAATACGGGAAAAACAAAAAGCAAATAAAAAAAGAGAAAAACAAGGACTCACATCTTTGTTGGTGACATCTGCTTGGACCAGAGTTCCGTTCAGACATGGCTCCACATAATGCAATTCCTCATTGTACTAGAAGAAAACAAAATTAATCATTTGAGTAGAAAACAAACTATATAGATGTTTTAAGTGATTAAAAAAATGCACACACACACACACACACACACACCCACACACACAGATGCATATGCACACACTGCACAGACTTTACAGTATATGTAGACTACTTACTGCCTGCCTGTCTGTGATAAAAACATTTAATGCATAAAAAATGACTTCAGGAAAAATGGAAGAAAAGCGATGGTAGTGTGGCCTTGAAAATATTTCTGCCCTAATCTGCATGTTTGCATACGAAGCAGTGTATCTGTCTTTGTGTGTATACAGCATATACTGCAGCCTGGAAAAAAAACACTTTAAACAAAGTCCATGCAAATTAAAGCTCGGAGAACTTCCTTCTACAAAAGCAATAGAAATTAAAAAAAGGCAAAGAACAAATAGATGAGTCAAAATCACACACCCTTTTGAAGACTTGGGAAAAACAATATGTTTCTGCCTGATTGTCTAAATCCTCTTTTTTTTCCCATTTTATAAAAGAATAATTTTCAAAATAACACGATTAGGATATGAAATGATAATGAAGTCTTTGCTCTGTTGAGAAAGAGAATGTAGGTTGGCAAAATGAATAGCAACATTTTGATGTGAAATATCATCAGACACGCATGTGCCAGTGCATGGTCACGCACACACACATTTACACTCATTGAGTTTCATCAGAATGAGAAGTGATAACAGTGGTTTGAGAGCCTGAAGCGGGATCCAATCAAAACTGTCTATTTTGCAATTCAAATCTTCATTCAGTTGACTGCTAATTTGGTTGTGAGTGTGACAGGAGAGAAAGCTGATTTGTTCCAGCATATTCTCAGATCTGAGGAGAAGAGGATGCGGGCTTGTGCGGTTGCATGTGAACCTATGTGTGTAAAACGGAGGTTAAATACTGTTTGTACCCCCTCACGTTTGTGTGCGCGTCTGTGTGGACTTACTGCAATGATGTTGAAAAAGTCATCATCTCCAAGCGTATCCAGTATAGAAGAAACAGTCTGCCTGGCAATGGTCAGTCTCAGGCCTTTCATGCTGCCGCTGACGTCCACCAGGATGACCACGTCCTTCGGAGATGTGGCAGCCTGGATGTACCACTTCCGGTTACGACAGTCGAAAGCTATGACCCCGTGTTCATCAGGGCTTCCATTTAATCCCTTGAGGACCAACACAAGCAAAAGAGAAACAATAAAGTCCAGAGGTGCTTGAGCTCCATCATTTGTTCAAAAAGAAAAAAACTAACTGTTGAATTGGTAGAAGCTTAAAAAAAAAGCCAGGAAATATATTTCAATCCTTACAGTTTTCTTATCTGATTTTTAGGATGATATATGTTTTTTTCTACTTTTAATGCTGTCTTTAACCAAATTATAAAAAGACACAAAGAAACAACGTTGATACATATGCGAGAGTTTTGCTGTCTGCCCAGTACAACAGAGCAGAAAAATAACAGTAGAAAATACATTTTCGAGAATCTCCTCCTGCACTATGTGCTAATCACAATGAAACAAATCCACACTGTCAATGGTTTTCATTAGGAAAATAACTTCAAAGGAAACATTTATTTTGGATTAATTTTTTATTCTTTGCGAGCGTTTTAGCATTATATAAAATAACTTTGGTTTTTAGTGTCATTATGCTAAAAAGACTTTAGAGGTCAGAATACCAACAATGGACCGTGGAGGCTGCATAGGTCAGAAGCAGACGGAGGCATGTGATAGTAAAAGCATAATTAAAGACCACTTATATGCAAATTCAAGAGGTCAAAAGATAAAAAAATAAAATACCAGAGAAGAAGCTATTACACTGATTTTATTCGGTGCTATATGCTGTAGAAGAGGTGTTCAGCACTTTTTATTCAGCGGGCTGCTGTTCTTAATTATACTACTCTACTTTTTTTACTTTACTCTTCACCTGAAAACATTAATTTTATCCATCTTCCTCATTCAGTCGTTAATATCTACAGAATCTCTCACCCGTCTCTACTTTACCCCTCTCTCTTCCTCTATCTACCCCCTTGCCTCCTCATCACCCTCCTTGTCAGCTAAGGTCCCCAAACAGCCTTCAATCTGTTTCAGGGAGACAGCAACTTAATTACAAACCCACGTCCACCCTCACAAACAAACACTTACCAGGATACTGTCTGAAAAAGCCTTTAGCACTGCCAAAGTACTGCCATATGAGTGATGGGTCTCTCTCAAAGTTGTCCACAAACACTTTATTCAAGGCCTCAGACCAGAACACTCCATTGACAATTGCAGAATCTGAAGTTTAAAGGGAAAATATGACAGGACAAAGACAAGCACAGGGAGGACAGAAGAAGCACTTGGAGTGTAAAACACAGTCCGAAAGCTCAGAACAGGCATTGTGCCTGATCATTCAGTCATATAACAGACTGCTAGAACATGTTAAAAATACAGGGGAAGTTCTAGTGGAAAAACCCAGTGAAAAGATGCAGCAGCAAAAAACGAGAAGAATAATTAGACAAACGACTGCAGACTGTTCTTCTTATTGGAAGCAACATATAATACAGTACTTGGTCAAAATTGATTCAAGACATGTATCTGTTTTACATTTTGTGAAAGCAGCATTTTAAATTTGCAGTGACAACAACATAGAGCTAAAACACAACCGCTGAAACCTGCTGGTGTAATTACCACATTAAATGTGCTGTGGCCCATAATATCTGGGATGTAACACATAAGGCACTTTGCCACAAATACTGTGGCTCACCATCACCACAGCTAAAGAACAGAAATACATCAAAAGATCGCTGGTTTGACTGAAAGTAAAAATGAAATCTGAAGTCTTTGTTGTTAGTAGTTTGAGTTTGAGTTCTGTAAAAAAAAAAATTATTTTGACTTTATTACATTTTCTAAATATAGTTAATTATTGTACAAAATAACTAAATGAGGCAGCAGATAAATTAAACCATCCTGGAGAAAGAACACAAACCTCAGCAAAAGCTAAGTAACTTAGCAAATAAAACATTACAGCCTTTGCACCAACCAGCAATTTTTCACGTCAGTATTTCTGCATTTTTTTTAATAGGGCAGTTGTGTGTGAACATGTAATATATACAGCATTTGCTTGCTATAGATACTACGGTAATTCTGCCATAATGACTGTAATATATGGTGACGGTTATTAAAGATTTGTTGTTGTTGTTTTTGGACAAAGCTGCGAAAAATGACCAAAAAGCAAAGATTATTGTGGCAGCTTACTACTGTGGCTTTGCTTGATTCAAAAGCTGAGCAGGGAAGCTTGAAGTGGAAATGGATGAACAGATGACAGACACAATCATACAGTAAGCCAATTACACAAAAGCCTTTAGAGAGAGATAAACAAGAAAGCCACGGTCGGCGGCGGAAAGTCAGGCAGAAAATTACTGGGAGACAGACAGACAGACAAGTACCTAATGGACAGAGAGAAAGAAAAGCAGATAACAGATTTCCCATCATCTCCTATGCTGGCAACATTGTTCTGCTGTCAACAGTCATGCCAATAAGCCATGATTGAATTAGTCTTCTGGAAGCTGGCACGCTGAAGCCCTCTCTTGATTGTAAACCTGCTTCCACCTCTATGGAGTGGAGTGGAGAGGAGGCTGGATTTGATCCAGGCCCTATTTACACAACAATACAGTCACTTCTGTTGCAGTATTACTGTCTATTACTGTGTGAACTCATCATGATGAGGAAGAAAGTCTGGTCTCTACTTCCCCCCTTAAGCTCAGATTTAAACTTAGTTTCGCCTAACATCATTTTGATCAAAGTAGCTCCCATGATTGTATGAAGTGCACGTGTGCTCAGATTAGTGCAGTATTAGCAGTTTACCCGACGCACCAGACTGAAGTGAGTTTAGCTCCGTAGGTGCCTGTGCTCACACGGATGTGAAAACTGCTCCATCTCTGAGACTACAAATGTAATGAAGTGTACTGACCTGCTGCAAACCTGGACATAGCTTCACGGCATCTGTGGTATATGATTCTGTCATGTAGCCTAACATAACATATGTCGGTGTCAACTGTGTTTTGGTTGCAATGTGAGTTTGGAAGATGGATGTTTGATGTGATGCTTTCCTCCTGCAATTCATCACCGGGGGCACAAAACTCTTTGCTATCAAAGAGCGAATCTCCCATCTGTCACCACTGCCCGATGCAGGTGAGCATCCTTTTCTCATGCCAGTGTGATCGGAGTTGTATAGAAAGACTCAGTAAAACAATAATAATTAATAATGATGATGATGATGATTACATAAAAAAAACTAAATAGTTGCCAAGTTTTCATGCAATGTAATGCAGCAGCATCTAGAAATAAAAGACACTTGTCAATTCAAAATGGTGGAATCTTTATTTTATATGGTAATAATTTAATGAGTGTTGAAATGGTAAATGGTCTGCACTTACTGTACCTGTTGGAACTCAAAGCTCTTTAAACTGCTTCTTATTTTCCTTATTCACACACACACACACATTCATGCACTGATGGGGGAGCTGCTTTGCAGCTGACCAACACTCACCAGGAGCAACTAAGCGGGGGGTTCGGTGTCTTGCTCGAGGACACTTCGACACGTGACCGGAGGAGTCGAGGATTGAACTGTCACTGTATCACTGTATTATAAGACTATATTGCAAATGCATTCCAAATTATTTATTGAAATGGAAGACCTGTATATGCATAAAATATTTAAATTCACTCAGACTCTCTCAGACCCAGAACAGAACAGCGACTCTTTGCCCACTGACAAACTCCCTGATGCCACAGCCAGTATCAAGGCCTGTCATCACTCTCAGGGAACAAAGCCTGCGGATCAGAAACTCTTAAAGCTGTGCATACAGTCGGATATGTGTGTGCGGCTCTACTGATTTGAATGTGAATTAAATCAAAATTACTCTTCATCTCCCTGCATTGGCCTGCCAGCCTGCCAACCTCACTCCTCTAACACTCTCGTTTAATTCCTTTCCATTTCATTCACTCTCCACCTGTCACTCTCACTTGCTTTTCTCTTTTTTTTCCACCTAGCTGTAATTAATCTGTTGCTCAAACCTTCCAGACTGCTCAGTCTGAATTAACCTACTTTCTTCCTCAATTTCTTTCTCCTCCTTTCATCCTGTGTCTCTGGCCATATAATTTCTTTGCCTGTGGTAGCTGGGTTAAGCCGACATGACATTCACTCTGTCCACTGAGGATTGTACGAGGCCGTGACTTGATGGTAAATTAGCAGAATGTCTGATTGTCTAACTGCTAATTAAGTCAGTGTGTGGTAGGGATGATCCAAAGAGTTACAGTTAATGAACTCAAATCCTCCTTCCGACGCACATGTACTGTACATCCATGTGCCACGACTGTTTTATTGGTCCTTGCTTACTTTTTAGACAGTGGTGCAGTTGTCCCAGATACAAACCCACCTGCTGGGTCCCTCTCTGTGTGGGTTTTGCATTGTTCTCCTTCTGATTGTGTGGGTTCCCTCCAGTACTCCAGTCCAAAGACATGCATTTGGGTTAACTGGTAACAGACTGGTAACTCTAAGGTGTGAATGCAAGCACGAGCATCTGTATGTCCGTATATGGAGTCGTGCAATAAACTGGCTCAGTGGTAGCGGGGCGAAGGCTCCAGCCCGCCGCCACCATTAGAGGATAAGCCATCAAGGTAATGGATGGTTTCAAATATCCTAATTATTTGCTTCAACAATTTCCACAAACAATTTATTTTCCAGATAGGCTCAGACGTACATTTTCTTGCACACACATATGATCTTTAGTGTAGTAACACCTTTCCTTGAGAGACAGTGGACATACCTTTGTTGTACATGTTGGTAGGCACCTGGACAACGCTGAGGCTGAGGTTCACTGACAGGTTGTTAAAGTGGTCGTTTGGTTGCAGGATGAATTCGCCTCCCAGCTCCACACTGTTGCCCTCCTCATCCACCTCATTGATCAGCACTGCATTGAAGTATTCATACTGGGCAAAGACAAAGGGAGAACGATGGAAAACACGAGACACAAAGTAAGATAAAAGTTGCACTAATACAACTAAATACTTCAATGTACTGAAGCTTTCAGCCAGAACCACATGCCAATGTGTGTGCTGTGGGATGACTCAGTGAGTCAGAGAATAGTTTGCTTTAAAGAGGTACAGTAATCTGAATCCCTAGATAATCCCAGATGCGTGTGAAGAAAGCTGCTGAGTTGACAAATCTCTCCTCAGCCTCAGCACTCTCCCTTCAAAGCTCACTGCTGCATGTGCTGCTCTGCTTTCAGTGTATTTTTAGTAATGCGCATACCAGAGAGACTATTAATAAATCATAGCAGTAGATAAATATAGAGCACATGGCTCCCTGCATCCCAGAGGTTCTGAAGATTGAGATACCGCACAGGACCACAGCCTGCAAAGGCTAAAACCAATTCAGAACCAACGACAACAAAGAGATAAAGACGCTCAGCTGATTCAAATGAAAAACCTGTTGTGCGTTTACATGTAATTGATGTAAACATACAATATGTTGGCAGTATTTTTTATATATTTTTATTTTGTCAGTTCAAGATGAGTTTCTCATGTTTGTTGTCATCTACTGTTTGTACAATCATAATGTGGAGTTCAGAAAAGCAGCATATTGTTGTTGTGAAAGTCCGTTATACCTGGCCTACAAAACAGTTTGTTCCCAAGTCATGATTCCGGTCTGTGTAGCATCTTTCAATCTCTACACGCATGACCCTAAACTCTTTCAAAAACAATTTCAGAAATTTGCTTTAAAGTAAAAATTAATACATGACTATCCTCAGCACAATTTTAGTCATTTACTGGGCACAGATAAACATAAAGTATATGCTGTAAAGAAGAAGCAGAGAGCAACCTTTATTTACTGCATCAATAAAAAAACATATTTAACTGTCCTCACTGTCAGGAGCAATGGCAGCCGCAGCAGCAGCAGCAGCAGTTCAATTCCTCCTGCAGGCGAATGGTGGTGATTACATGGCTTAAGGCCACATTGATTTCTCCTGTAATGACCAAGAGAATAGGGTTTGAAAAGGGTCTCTGAGAAGAATGAATTGCCATTCTCAGGAGTCCAATACACAGCCCCAGTACATGTGTTATCATTCAGAGGGGAATAGAAACTCACAGGGCTTTGATTTTTGAGGGATGAGCTGGGTGGGAGTGAAGACCACAGTACTAAGTAAAGAGTGAGTCTGTGTTGAGAAACATGGGGCTGGAGCACATATTTAAAGTCACCACGTCTTTCACCACACAGTCCTGGCACAACCCCCGAACCCGAGGCAAAGTTTACTGTCCTAACACGCGTTGCACCGGACGTCAGGGTGCGTGAAGGTGAATGTTGAAACACCCTCACCATCCTACCTTTTCTACTCTGGCACCAGTAACCTTCATTTAGGATAAATCTTTCAAGCTCCTCCTGAGGAACATCGTCATCCCTTCAGCCTGGTGCAAAACGAAGATAAAGCCATCAATTAGGCTGGCAAACACAGGGCCTATCGGTGTAATTAATCAGGCCTGATTAGTCTTATTAGCCTTTTATCAAGGGGAACGCTGCCACTTCAAGGTGAGGGAACACGGCGTTGCATATTTCTGTTTATGTGTTGCTTCTTCTCATTCACCTGACTCTTTGCTCTCAAAGATGGGTTAGGGTACTCATTTATGCTAATTAAGAAAGTATAATAATCATCTTAAAATGAGTGAAATTCAGCAGACAAGCACATGGAAACCTTTCATGTCTGTTGGAGACAGCATTTAGCTGTAAGTACATGTAGGCAACACACTTTTGAGTCCCGTCCAATTGTGAAAAACTGACCTTTCGGGATACCGGCCATTTTCTCCAAACAGCATGGTACCTAATTTCCTGTGCGAGAGACTGGACAGAATCCAAATTAGTTGACTTTGACAAGGACTTTTATTCGGGGTTTTGCTCTGTTTCACTGTGGAACAACTTTAGGTAGAAAACTCAGCATGAAAGTTATAGGAAATAGTCGAAAAATCCTGGAAATATTTTCTTTAAACCAGAAAGGACAGCCGTGTCAGTAAAACATTTAGTAAATCGGCAAATACAACTGTCTTTTAAAAAAATAAGTATATGCCAAACCATCTTTGAGTGCTTAGTTTCACTGAGCCTAATGTCTTCAGCAATTTGTGTGGTACAGTGCTGTTCTTATAAGACAAAACAAGTACCATGATATTCCTACATACTGTCTACAGTATCACACTTTGGCACAAAATGTGGTGAGGTTGCAGGAATGACAACCTTCAGGCAGTGGGAAAGACTGGCACAGTTTCTCAGTCCTGAGAATTGCTTACATGTCCTCTTCACCTATCTCTCGTTTCCACTGTTCCTGACCTCTCTTCCTCTGGCAACTGTTTCTGTATTCCCTGCCAAACTGGGCCGTGGTGCACTGAGCCAGCCTTAATTAAACTCGATCATCACCTTCACAGCCTCTCCAGGTCTCTTTAGGAGGTTGCTCTACAGTCCAGAGAAATACACAGAAAATACTTACTTTCAAAACTGTAAAAACTTAGGTAACAGTTAGTACATTAAAATATTTCTTTTATTTTTGAAATTGTCCTGTAGAAACACTTGAGTGTTAAGTCAGAAGTTGTCTGAGTTGCTTTCTGGCAAACAAAAACTTCCCCACCTTGTGGCAGAATAACAAGGTCTGACCTCAAACTAACATCTGGACTGGATGACACCAGTCTTAGGATACTTAGGATGGAATACTGGGCTATTTTATACAAAATGTTCGCACACAGACACGTGCACACACAGATGGTACACAGAGACCTAGTCAGTAGCACCTGCAGGAGAAAACGTCCCCATTGCATTTTCCCTCTGTTCTCGTTCTGCCATGGTCCTGTTAGTGCCTGTTCTGTCATTCCCTCTCTCACTTTCTCCGTCGCTGCCTCCCAATCTGATTTATCCCTTTCCTTTTCTGGCTCAGCCTCAGTTTCTTTCACCCATTGTTCACTGGTCATATGCAGTCCTCATCAAGCTTCTTGCTACCTGCTGTCTCTTCCCATTCAACGCAGAAGTGCTCCTTTATGCGCGCGGTTCTCATTGGCAAGGTTTAACTACTATCTGCTCTATCTGTCGGAAGCACTGTTGAAATTGCCAGGTTGTCGCAATATAGTCCTTTCTATCTAATCCAATCTCACTGTCTGTGCTCCTTCTTTACACCGTTAAATAAATCTAACTAAATGCAATTCACCACAACTGTGGCAGCAGAAACAACAGCAGAAGAGCCAAGTAAATTTGTAAGACTTGTAAAAAAAAATCACAAATGACAGACAGAAAACCGCAGTTGCTAATGAGTTGACGGAAAAACAATTTGAGCTGTGCAGATGTTCTGGTTTTATAACCCAAGAAAGTGTCTCAAAGGCCAGTTTAAGAACGGAAAAAGACAAAACAAAGCACTACAGAACACTTTAGCTGTTAAAAGTATAGAGAATATAAGTAAAAAAAGTAAAACAAACAACAGTTAATGAGTCTGCTAATAGACTTATTTAAATTCACAGCATGTGGGCTTTAATTTTGATTAAAATTGCACCCATCAGCTATTGAGTTTCAATAATGTGGGAGTGGGTGTGGGTGTGTGAACAGAGGCAGGGACCAGACCACGGTGCGCTTCTGTGCATGCTCCCAAGCATCATCTGAGGTTGTGTGTGTACAGTGTGTATGGAAATGTGTACATGTATGTGTGTGAATGCGTGTCCAAGTGTGGGTGTTGTGTTGAGTAAGTCAATTATGCCATTCCAGCATTACAGTGAAGGAGTGCCCAGCGCCACTAATGCAGTCCCCGATCATGGTGTTAACAAGCTGATCTTTAACGCTGCAGTGCATTATGCTGAGAGATCGCACATGTACCATCAGCTCCCACTCACTCAGTGTGGGACAGGCAGAGACGAAGAGGATGGGAGCAGGTTAGTGGAGGTAAACAGCAGAGCTGTGAAGCATATTTCAGTTCCCTGTTCCCAAACATAAGCCACAAGAATGAATGACATTTAATACTGAATCGCCGTTTCTGCATTATCTTTGTCTTTGGATGTAAATGCATTTATTATTAATAAAATGTTTTCATTTTCTAACTTTCAGATTGTACTTTCTGTTCAGTACACGGTACACACTAAAAACTGCTGGGTTATTTGATTAACCCAGCAGTTTTAAGTGTGTAGTTATACACTCAACAAACACTCTTTACCTTCTGCTCAGGCAGTAAAGTGTATAATTTAAGCTGAAATTATTTTTTCCACAAATCTGTTTATTTGATTATTTATTTTTGTCAAGCACAAAAACTACTTCCTAGAATATCATTTAAAGTTGACTAAAACTGTTTGTGAGCAGAGAGAGAGAACTATGCCCACACATTTTTTCACTGCACTGCACAAGCTGTGCTTTATAGAGTTGGGTGCAAATGTTTGCATCCCCTTCTTTGAAATGACAGTAATATTAGGGATAGGGTTCGGTTTGCATCAGCTCATATTGCATTGTACTATTATTAATTTACCCCTAACCATAACATAATAACAATGAAAATCAGCTAGTACAATTGTTCTTTCATCATCAGAGGTAACAGGAGTGTATAGAAAAATGTGCATATTTGATTATGTACTGTAGCATTTGTACTGACTGTGGAATAAATATTATGTTTTAGTGTTTCTGCAATTTGAAACAGGGGATGCAAAATTCCTAATTCATTTGTAAAATTCAGTCCTCGTGGAAATGTGTGCATGTGCACAGGCCTCATTTCCACTGTGCATTGGAAGTTGAAAAGCCTTAAACATCAGTTTTAACCCCCCCCCAACAAAAAAATATAGGATGATGTCATTTTATGAGTAAATGAGTAAGGTGTTCACTTTTTCCCTACACACATTCTGTCATTACACAGTATACAAATCTGTCACTCGGATATGGTATCAATTGAAAGTATGCATATAAGTCGACCTTTCTCAGTGCTTCTGAACAAGAAGAACACTTCAGTATCATGCATTCATCCAGTCATGTACCTGCAGTACATGCATATTCTCAAAGACAATCAATAAACTCACTATTGAATGTTATAAATACTCCTGCTGCAAAGAGCACAAGAGTGAGTCAACAGCCTTAGGGGACAAACGAGAAAGCAATACAGAGGATAACACACAGAGGCAAAGGGGAAATGACCATGACACTCCATCCTCTGACTTCACTTTAAACTCCTCACCACTGTGAATCCTTTTCCCACCCGTCTCCCTGCTGGAAAAGGGGGAGACGTCACTCGTACAGTTCTGAAGTTGGTAGTGATTAGTAAGTAAACAGCTTAAAAGAAAGGAAAGGTCCCAAAATTGCCTTAAAAAACACATCATAATATGGCAGCGCTAAAAGGCTGTAATGATCATTAAATATGTGAAAATTGTTATTAAAAGTGAGACTTAATATTTAACATACTGTGAAATTTCTGAAATTAAGAGTGTGTTGGGAAAAACAAGTAAAGTGTCATTTATGCTTTTAACACCACATCTTGTGATCTCTGTCCAGAGGGATTTAATAATTAATTTCATATCTGGGCACTCAGATTCACTCTGAACACAGAATGGTAAGGCAAGACTGCACTAAAAGTCATATCCGGTGACAGTGACGTGTATCTGCCCTCACCTGACTTTTCTTTTTGTTGGCGGGTTCGTGTAATATATATCAAATACAGAAGAAGCAGGTTTGGTTTCTTTGCTGGCTACACCACATCTCTTTCTTGCACAGATTTAAATCTGGTTAGTTTGGATTCTCACAGGTTCATAAATGGTCTCTGTCTTGTAAAACTTATTTATTTTTTCAAAGAAGCTTTGCAGAGGCTTGTCAAAGTCAGTGATTCTGTGTAGCACCCATTTTATTCAGATTCCAAACCTTTTTTCTCTGAGGTTGTAGATGAAGGTAGCTCAAAAGGCTTTGTGTCTGAAGTTGGTAAGCAGGTCACTGATGATATGGAAGGGATAAGGCTGGAGTTGTGAGTCTGTACAAGTGTGTGTGGTGGATTTGTGGTGTAGTTGGTGGACGGTGTCGGCCAACTCTTAAATAAATGGTTTGAAAACCCAAGCTTTGCATTGCTGGCCATGTCAGTGAACAGTGAAGCAGAGGACACTCTGTGGACACAGGCAAACCCATTCAGATCACATGTTTCTTCTTTTTTCCAGTAATAAGAAAAGCAAATCAACAAGCATGTGGCCACCTCTCTGCACTCTATGGTAATGCTCTAGACATGGGAGTCTGAGAACAAAAGTGACAGAGAATAAAAAAAGATTAAGCATTTCTCTGCCACTGCTCCCACCAGACTGGGGCTACATTTTCAGTCAACATTGGGCTTGGCAATTGGCTGTTTGTCTCCAACCTCCAAGGAAGGATTTCATTGGCTGCAGAGGGCATGGGAGACTGCTCTCTGCTTTCCTATTTACAGTACATGAGCACTGCGGGTAAAAGAGCGAGGGAGGAAAATTGCAGCAGATTACCGTGCCAATTTCACATGGAAGCAGAAGAGCTCTGGAATAGACAGATAAGAAAATTCCTATCAAACTGCTGCCAGCCAAATATGTATCCAATAGCAAAAAAAAAAAAAAAAAAACACAAACATTTTATAATAAACCCCGAATAGTGATGGAGGAGGTTTCACCCTACAGCGTGGATGTGGTATTTTTAGCACAGCTGGTGATAATTACCATATATTCACCATGTTCTGAAGTAAAATACACTATTAGAAATGCCACCATCACAGCTGTGCAGACAGAAACACACCTACACTCCTATAGACGACATCACGTATGGTGCTCGCAAAAACGTACATGCATGTAAACAAGAAACTGTGAAGGTACAGCAGTTTGTGATCACAGCTAAATAATGCTCAGCTATTTCATTTTACACTCAACGCACAAACACACTTAGCAATGAAAAATTAATGGCTGCAACATCATTTGCCAAGAGGTGCTGAAAAATCTGCTTAACTAAGGATAAATAATAATACAGACAGCCACAGTTACACACACATGGGCACACTAATATGGATGTGTAACAACGCAATCTGTTATTATAACCGTGATGAGTGAGCTTGTGAATCAGGAATTCACTTGTGACAGATGCAGAAACTCTATGTTAAGCCTCTCGCACTTGGATAGGGAATAATTTTGCACTTCATTGAAGGATAACTATGTCATTTTTAAATGATTCATGTCGTCCACAGAAACCGTACAGGAACCCAACATTAAATCTTCATTCCAAAAACCAAGACCCTCGTAAATACTCTCCTGTTGTTGACACTTGAAGTGTGCGTAATTCCACAATAAATCACACGCACAGTTCACTGGCCACAACACAAAGACGTGCTGAATGGGAGCAAACAGTGAGACATTTGTTAAAAATAGAAAGGTCACCTGTTTTAAAATGAGGAAATATATCATTCAGTGGAGTTGTGTGTCTGGCTTTTAAAGAGTTTGTAGGTAACAATGAAAATCTGAAGCACCAATGAATGAGTGAATTAAAGCTGTGGGCTGACAGCCAACCGAACATGAGTACAGAAGATTCATTTTGGGCTTTAGAATCTTTATTATGATTGTGGACCACATCATGAATTTTAAAATGGCCAAAGTTATTACTTCTTTCAAATTTTCCTGAAAACTTTGTAGCACAGGTGGTCAAACTGAATAAATGATGGTAAAATCTCTTCTACACTAGAAATGTATAGCAGATCTTGTTGTTTTGTAAACCACAATGTTATTATCACTATAAGCTGTTAATGAGTGATAGATGAGCGATGCTATACAATAGCTAATATAAAACTGATCACACATTTCCTATTGCAGCTCACAGTAATAATTTTCCTTTTTGTAATTTGTGTATAATTTTTCATCCTATTACCAAAAACCCACTGACAGGAAATTAATAATATTATGGTGAAAGCCATGCTTCATATTTAAATGTAATGAAGTATCATTGTATTATATACAAATTTGCCATTATGTTAATCTTTGATCAAAGCAGATGTTATGATGTTATTACTGTGGTCACTGTACATGTGATTATAGCCATGATTTTATTTTATTCGTTTCCTTAAACAAGTTTTTCCTTTTCTAAAATTTGTTTATTTTCCAAAAAAAAAAAAAACTACATTCATAATACAAACTGAAATTACAATTTATTCCATCAACTTGTATATCAATGTTTTTGGCTTGATAATGTTGTTTCACTTTGCCCTAAAAATGGTGAAACTCTACATTAAACAATAGACTCTCAAACAGCCATTATCAGCTCTGTAGCTCTGTCATTAAAGCCGAAACAAAGGGACACTCACTTCGCTAGGCTGATCTCATTGTCGTCAAGTAATTACTGCCATAAAACACCGCTGTGAGCCCACACAGGGTTGCTGTCCCTCAAGCACCGTACAAAAAACAGACACAAAAAAATCACACATGCAGACAATTGTCTAAAACAACAACACAACAATGCAACACAAACGAGGACACACACCAACATGTCAAAGAACAAGTGTGTATCAATAAATGCAAGTTAGTTTTTTAAGCAATTCAAAAAATTTAATTGTCAGTAACAAACCACAGTCGGGACTGGACAATAGTCCACACTATCCCAAATCAGTGTTGTGTTAGAAACACAAAAAATTATTAATTTTGGAATGACAATAGTGTAGAATTTTCACTCCGTAAACCAGCAATCATTTTGGACTGTAAATTAATATATGTTTTTTAATCATTGTTTAAAATGTTCCATCTAAAAACTTGAAAAATACCCATCAATGTCTCCAGACTCAATGCAAAGATGCGGTCTAAACACATTTGATTTTTGGTTTTATAGTTACATATGGCTAAAAAAAGTTGTCAACATTTATTTTACCTGTGTTAATAATACAATTATAAAATAAAATCAGGAAAAAAAGATATAATATACACTGTCCAAGCCAAGTGGACCTACACATGCAAGGTCCTGCTCCTCTTTGGAACATTATTAAACCTTTATTTTATGGAGAAATTACAGGGCATCCAAAGAAAGAGACCAAGATTCTAAAAAAGAAAGTGTGTGTGTGAGGAATGACTCAGAGGTGGACAGAAATCAGTGCTTAAATTTAGTAATTGATCCTCCTAATGTCCCATGACAGCAAAAAACCACAGGGCATTCACTTTAATGCCTCAAAGAGCTGACAGAGTAAATACCTACTCACTGCTACAGGCACAGATACACTCACACAGAACACACACACCAAAGACTTTAAAAGTAGTTTATCACCAACTGCTCGCAAGACGACTTAGCTTCACATTTCATCTTTAAAACTCAACTTTCAGCTGTTGCTCCTCCTTCCTTAATAAACTCTCGTTTTGGTATATGATGTGCTGCAAACGCACGGCCACATACACAGTTCCACCACTCGGCTGCTCCCCCCCTCTGGCTTCCATACACACGCACACACACACACACACACACACAAATCTGCACTCTAAAAATTAAAGCTGCTCAAATGGATTTGAGGCAGAACCATGAGAGCTGAGGCTGGGTTTGGGGGGTTGTATGCAGATATTATTAGATGCATGTATTTGCCCAAGTCTGCAGAACTGAAGGTGGAACTTGCAGAGAAAAGTTTAAAATTAGTGGGAATATGACCCATAAAGCCTAATGTGACGACTGAAAGCATTTCTGATGATTGGAAACACGATCATCTTGTGTTTCTCCTGAGGTTTGGTAACACAACATAAATGTATATTTATGAGAGAAATGTTTGTGGAAAAAGCTACTTTATAAAAACCAGTTCAGCATTATGTTTAAGGATAATTCTGTGTATGTGGCACTTATCCTTGTATTTTAAAACTGAAGGACTAAGCAAAGACCTATGAATTTATAAAAAATAATAACCAACTGAAGTAAGTTTCATATTCCCACTTATTTTATATTTAGGATAAAAAAACAAACGTGTGGTTTCTGAATAAATCTCTTCAGTCAGTTGTGCCTACTGTGAACACCTGAGAATGGTACAATGTCAGTTTATGATATACGCACAAAACAATTAAAGGGAGATGTGGACTGACACGCTTTTGAGGGCAAAAAAAAGTCTGTTAAGTGCAGTCAAGCGAGACAGACAACAGAACACGACTTTTAATGTTTTCCCCTCCTTCTCTGTTTACAGGCCTTCCACTACTGAGGCTCCCTGACAGAAGCACTGGCACATAGAATTCATTTTATTAGCTTGACATAATTAATGAGCTTATAAGAACAAGGATTAAACGTGTACAGTGTTTGTATGTTTAGAATATAATGTAGATCCATACAACGCAAGCACACACAGGGTTCACACACCTGTAGGTTTGGATCCTCTTCATGCTGTAGGTGGGCTTCTTCTGCTGCCTCCACCAGTCTCTGCAAGAGGAGAAGACCGGAGAGGAGAAATATAAACTGATTTAATATAATATTATGTGAATTCATTAATATATATCATATATCATATAAAGAAAGTAGCTTGACAATTTGCTGTTTCTCAACACTACAATCATACATACAACACACAAACGGACACAGATAGCACACGGACATTTCACCATCTCGTGAAAAGAGGAGGTTATTTTCATAAATAGTTCAGCAGTGGAGGTAATGACTGCCTCAGGTTCTTTGGACACCACCACCACAAACTCAATCGGGAGCTCATGCTGTTTTACACATGCACTCTCCCAGCAACGCACACACTCTGTCATCATCCTCTTGCTCTTGCTGCTACCGTCTGCTGTGTGTGCCTTTAGGGTGGTGCCGTTGACTCAGTGCTACGCTCTCCTTCCTTTCTCTCCATTTCTCTCTCTCTCTCTCTCTTTAGAGGAACTATCATCTTTTTGAAAATAGCTTTTCGTCAAAAGCAGGCAACATGATGTCACTGTAATCACTCTCAAATGAAAGATAATCATGGAGAAAAGTAAGTTGTACAGTGCCTTTCAAAGAAAACTTCCCCCTGCTCTCTTTGTGCAGTGGCGACCGGGGGAGAGAAACATAACGGCGTTAAATAAACCAGAATCCAACTTTTACTCTCTTGTTGCAGCATATGGATGTTAGCTTGAGAAGTATTTGTCATCCGGGAGGCTGAACGTCAAGGAGGTCATATAGAGAACTGGACTTCAAATGGTTTCCACTGGAGCCACTTACATGCCTGGTTTAATATTCAGTACAGTTTTATATAGATTTTTACTTGCCCTGCTTTATTCTTCTTAATTCTGGACTCTCAAAACATGTCTAAAATGACAATGCACTCGATTTTACAATGACATAAAGGAGATAACAACAGAAATCTGTCAACTGAGAGCAGAGATCCAATTAGAATTATTGGTAGTTTTGCTTGTTGTAAACTCAATTTAGACGCTTGATTAAGTTCAGCATAAGTGTATTATTTATGTGTGTGTGTGCGTGTGTGTGATCATCTACTTATTGCACACAGAACCATTCAGCCATTTGGTCGTTTGGCAGATGCTTTTGTCCAGACCAACCTCCAGAAAAACTGATGTGCTGTTGATGGAAACATGCTGTACCTCATCAGCCACAGCCACCCCATAAAGATATACATAAACAATCTGCTGTAATACACACATGATAAAATATTAACACATTCATACCTATAGCTAGATCGCTTACTTGTCTAAATGTGATAGTTTCCTCCACAATCTTATTATATTTTTCTTCCAGTTTTGTTTTGAACAGAAGCTTCTCAAACTTCCTTGTCTATTCATTGTCATTTCTGTACTTGATCTTCTCTGTATTTATTTTTACCAGAAGAAGATACTGACACATGATTACAAGCTATATACACATGTGTACAAACGTGAGAAGCTAAACAAACTATGATTTTTGATCTGATCTGACATTCTGACAGCAGTTTTCAAAGATTGGACATGAGTCAGATCTAGGAACAAGTGGCCCAGATCGGATCTGACAAAAATCATTTGGATTGTCCACACCTCAATGAAAAAAAATCTGATCTAAGGACTAAAGGAATAAAAAATGTTGAGCCCTTGCGATATGCAATAATGACGAATGTTTGAAAAGGACGGGGGCAACAGATTTTTTTTTTTAAGTCTTTCCTGAGCTGCTTCATTGTCTTGCCATGGACAGAGGTGAGATTCAGACGTTTGTTTGATGGACAAATGAGCAGTTTTTTCTTCTGTCAGCACTGAGGTGGAAGTAGCTTTCTGTCCTCCCTGTGATAGACCAGGGACCCATCCAAGATGTATCTCAGCTGGGATTGGCTCCAGCACCTTGGCAACTCTAACAGGATAAGATAATGGATGGATGAAGTGGTAAATCGATAAACAGTAAGAGAGCTATTTTCATTCACTCAAAAATATGCGTCTGACAATTGTAGTCTGTGGTGATGAGTAAAGGGCTGATGAAGTTATTTGTGTATGAGTGAAGAGGTTTTAGAGAGATGCTTGTGACATTCCTTATTATCTGTGTTCTTTAGCTGAGGAAACTGTAATTTAAAAATCTAAAGTAGTAATGGCATCACAGCATTTTAAACATGCTGAAGGTGAAGAGCCTGAACGAAGATTTTAGGACCCAAGTAACAACCTGACAGACAGGGTGACAGGGAACACTCGCTCTCTCGATTGCCAACAATCACACAAGTGCCTGCACACTCACAAACACACACACATACCCTTCTTTGTACTTTCAGCTGTGATGTGCATGGTATGTTCCCATAGTGAGTCATTTCCCTTATTCACAGCTGATCCTTGTGTCTAGAAGATTTGGTGATGCACACATATCATGCATTTCCATTCAAATGGCTTTACTCATAAAACTGCTGCAATCAGCCAGCTTATTTCAGCTGAGCCAAGTGTGTGTGTGTGTGTGTGTGTGTGTGTGTGTGTTGTGCTGTGTACGGGCAGGCTGTTTTGGGAAGCGAACACTGTAATCTAGAGCCTGGCCAATCATTTTCTTCACCATAGCAACACACCTGGCTATTGCATATCATTGCATATGATTTTGTGCTTCATTTTATTCAGCTATAAATTCATATATATATACGTTTGTTCTGCTTTGTGTGATAGCCTGCGGGAGAACACCGAGGAACAGAGAAAACACCTCTGTGTGCTCTGTGGCAAAAAGGGCTGAGACTTGTTCAGATTCGTTTTAGAGTCAAAAGAAACTCTTGTGCCTATGTGGGAATGTGTGTGTGTGTGTGTGTGTGTGTGTGTGTGTGTGTGTGTGTGTGTGTGTGTGTGTGTGTGTGTGTGTGCGTGTGTGTCGTTGTACATGGGTCCCGGCATTTATAGGTACCACAAAACCTGAGGCTGGTACATTTGCTGCAAATCCACAACAAACCATGCTGTAGGACCAAACAAAAATAATGGCAGTCGAGAAAAGGGAGGATGAGAGAGGAATGAAAGAATAACATTCTCTAAAGGTCTGAATGCTTAGCCTCACACTCTCAGCGAAATGTCAGACGCTGCCTGTGAAGCTGGTGTTGATAGAAACACACTTTTCAGCATTTGTGAGTGGCTGACAGTGTGTGGTTATGAGTACGTCCGTAAGTGTTAATGTTGTTCTCCGCTGACATGTGTTGAGATATTAGCCCTTTGACCTATTCTGTCTTGCAGCCGCTTTTGAAAATGTCAATCACGGTATGTGAGCCCATGCAAGTATTTTAGTACGTGTGTTATGAGATCTGACTGAAATTGTACGAAGGCAACATGCTTTTTTCTTTTTTTGTGTATTTACACGCATAGAAAACATCTGCTTTAAGAATTACAAACCATTACATCACCTCATAAAATACATTCATAGATACATGGTTAATAATAATTTTATCTCTACCGCTCTCTACTGAAAATTTAAACACTTAATTCCCACCTCCAGAAAATCTATTCTGGCAGATTATTCATGCAGGAATATGGGAGTTAAAGCTGCATAACTTGCATTCTGTTGCAGCAGGGAGTTTTTCAATCGGAAAAACAGATTAGAGATAAGCATGTAGTATTCACTCCTGTGAATTTCAATTTTGCCATATCACTAAGTTGGACACTGCAGGTGGTGTGTTGCACTCAGCCTGTGTTGTGTTGATGTGTGTCTCGCATGTATTCAAATGAGCCCGATATCTGTTTGTTGTCAATAGGTGGTCGTGCCAAAGAATTTAATGCAATTTAAAAAGTCAGAGGAAACGACTTTTCTTCTCAAGTCTTTCTGTTGACACTTGGCCTCCATACAAGACGACAGCAATAATTAAACTGACACAGTCAAAGAGGCGGACCCTCTTGTCTCCATGAAAACACACACGCGTGTACACGCGTACACAAGCTTTCACTCTGGCTGACAGGCTAAAAGCTGAGCAGTGAGCTAACAAGCCTTGTTGGACTAACAGATCTGTTAGCGGTAGAAGAGTCTGACATGTGTACGGTCAAAGATCCTCAGTGTGTTTCTTTTAATCTGTGTCTTTCATTCTCAGCATAATGAAATTATTCATATCAAAACCACAGGAAACAATATACGGTTCTGCCAACACTTTCTATGATACTTTGGAGCTGCCACATCGGCCAGAGGAATTCTTATTTCTACAGAAATAAACACATTTAAAAAACAAATGTAACAGAATATTTGTAAGATATGGATTCACAGTTTCAACAATATATCTGTGTTTGGTAATGTTACCAGTTTGAAATGTGCTTAGATTCACAAGTGCAAGCGGTAAGTGAAGTTAAGTCTTCATCCTCTATTAATCACAATTTCTGTTCCCCTTTCATCATTTTCATCCCTTCCCCTTTTACCCACTCGGTCCATTTCTTTGACATCTGTACTCATCTAGCTCCTTTTATTACCTGACATCCTGTGATTATGATTCGCCTGACAAAGGACTCAGCTTGTTTATACTTTCATAGTTCATAACCGATCCCCCTCATTTAGTTGTCAACTTGATTGGCTTATTGTTCTTGCACTGTACGTGCAGTACAGTGGGATTCCTGATGGTTGAAGCTGCTGACCTTAACAAATGCCTATCCATTATGAATGCAACACTAAAGCTGTGAAAGTCAGCAAAGCCTCTCATATACGGCTGAGCTGTGCTAACACGGCCCGTCAGGAAAGCAGGGAATGAGTGGATGAGAGTCACATACATTATTGACGGTGCGCCGGAAGTCTCTTTTTTGGGCAGAACATTAAGCTTTGCCAGGGTGCGTTTTCTTCACTAAGAAAAGAGAAGAGCAGTGGACTGAATGTGAATGTTCTCCCAAGGTGGCCAAGAACAAGATCAAATAAACTATAGTTATAAATAGACTCACTAAAACATTCAGAAAACATTCAGACCCACCAGAGCTACTGGTGGGTCTGAATGGGTGGGTCAAACTTTACTTCACTTGTTTCCATAAAAGAATCTTTCGGAGTTTATTATTTAATCTATAAATGAGGTCTCGACATGTCGCCCTGTGAGGAGCAGATTGCTATTTTATTAGAGTGTATCACATACATGAGGTCCGTTTCGTATTTTTTGTATTATGAAACTAATAATTATAATAGATTTTATTATATATAACCAAACAGACTGTATTAACTTGGCATGAGCCCGCTTTACCAAAAGTACAAAGTTATTTATTTATTTATTTCATCAGATCTTAGAGGAAATGCTAACTAAGCCTTGGTCTACTGGATGAGGGCAGGTCCTCTGAGTCTTGGTTCTGGCAAAGGCCTGATCCACTGAGGCTGAGCTGACCTGGACTGGCTTGAATCTTCCCATCAATAGTATTGGGTACAGCAATTAATATTGTCAAATCAGCTGGGGAAGAGCTGCAGCATCAACAAAATGAAAAGGGCTCCGTGACACTTTACTTTCTCTGTTTTGCACATTTTGATTGGGTGCCAGCCAGGTAGACGGGGAAGTCAAAGAGAGAGAGAAAGGCACAGAAAGACAGCTGAATGTGGAGCTTTGAAACATCAGATCCTAATAATCGATACTTGACAAATTCTAAGCAGTTCTGCTGACTGTGAGAGAACATGTGGTGACACAGCTTACACAGCATCTTTCTCCTCTTTGTCTTTGTCTCACGTTTCCCATTTTGTCACACCTCTTCATATTCATTCCATAGTCAGACTTAACTTTTGACTGATCTTTCCGTTCTTCTTGACATTTACCTTACTCATCCTTCCAGCCTACATCCTCATTGGATAGGTTTCGAAAACATACCCATCGATATCTTGGCGACAGAAAACAACCAGAGAGAAGAAAGAGACGGCTTCTGCCCTGACATCTACTGGCTGCCTTTGCCTTGTCATTAATAGACATCACTCTCAATACAACCAATAACTCTCTCTCTCTATTAAACACACACACAGACACACTGAGACAGAGGAAGGCTAATGAAATGAGGGAAATGAGGGGCGCAGAGCTGTGAGCCCAGCATGACAGTGTGATGTGCCTGGGAGGAGGGCAGACAGGAGGAAACAACCAGACCACATGGTTAAAACCCCCGTTAACTATGCACCAACTGACTAGGCAAAATCTGGGCAAAGCAACTTTAGCTCTTCTACAGCTTTCATGTCTGCACTAATGATCAACAATTTTTTGTATGTTTTTTCTCTTTTATAGTGAGATTACATACGACACATTGTAAAGACAAATGACATCACATGTAAGTGCATTTCCAATGTGCACATAATAAAATGTGAGTGGAATTATCAGATATTGAGGCACAGCTGAAGCACTCATGCCACCAACTCTTGATGGACCAAATAACGTCAACGCTATGACAAGACAGTAAAGGAGAATTTTCCTATCAACTTTAATCCTTTACAGCTTAAAAAGAGAAAACACAACTTTATTCAAACGAGCCTTCAGCAAACGACTAGTTGCACCATATCGATGAAATATTGAACTTGTCTTTCACGTTCAGTACTTAGCAAATAAAGATTCACATTCACAAGAGATTTTGCTCATATTTAAAGTCCTGTGCGTGCCTTTTTATGTTCAACATACACCCATGCAGCTTCACTCTGCTCCACAATGGTAATCATGTTGAGGACTACAGAGGCGTAGCTGCCACAGGTAAATGATATCAGCAGGTAGCGAGCAGAGACCGAATGCCATTACAGGAAAAACAGCCCTAGCAGCAAGGCATCCACTCTGCTTTGAAGTGCATTTGTCACATGAAACACAGCCTTGCTTGACTTCAAAGAGGGCATTACAATAGCTCCACGCTTTTCAACTTTGATAACAACATATTCAGTGTTTCTTTAATCGTCTGCTGTTGCTGCCATTTGCAGCCAGGAGACGAGCTTTAGTTTGAGGAGGGGAGGAGAGAGGAGGGGAGGGGAGGGGAGGGGAGGGGAGAGGAGCTGCTGTCTGTTAGACAATGATAATATCCCACTGACTCAAGAACTGATGAAGGTAACAGCAATTAAAAAATAACAATGGCAAACTAAGATGCTTGCTGAGCCCAGGAATAAACAGATAAACACATATGCCTCTGGATTTATGGCGCACACACAAGGACACCAACAAGCAATGTCCTCTGCGAGCACGTGTTTACTTTCAGACCGGCCTTTTTAATCTTATCTATAATAGTGGAGTTGCAATTAAACTGTTGAAGCAACTATAAACACAACTCCTCCAGCCCAAAGTTTTATTTACTGTCGGACAGAGACGGGGCTGTGTTTGCCACAATAATGTGGGAAATGATAAGGGAATTTATCGTGGGACACAAACACAATTTCTAAATGCAATTACACACACAAACATACGCTCTGTCTCTCTCTCTCAGGCTCACATACACACACACACACACAACCTGCTGGCAACTTTAATCCTGTGAATTAAGCTCATAAACACATATTTCTACTATTTAACCTTTGTCGCTAAATCAAAAGCATAACTTAACACACGTGCTCGAAACCCTAAACCTGTGCTCACATCAACAGACTTAAAAAGAGTGACATCAAATAGCCGACACACACATTAACAGGTGCATCCTTTCACAGCCGCAAAAGCTACTGTCTCTCAGAAGGTGGCAGCGATAGATAAAGAGGGGGAATTGTTGTGGAGACGGGGAGATAAAACCACGCTGACAGACAGCGGAGAGCGCCGGCACGGAAATTGAACCGCTGAAGCGCCACATATACTTTAGCAAAAAGTAGAGACATGGGAGGAGGAGCTGCAGAGAGAGGAGAGACGGAGAGACTGGGATGCTTAAGTGCAGCTGTGGGAGTCCACAAAGGGCCAAAGAGAAGAGAGTTTTGGTAATGAAGGCAGAGAGAAACAGGAGAGTGACAGAGAGGAAAAGGTAAAAGGACTCATGGACGCAAACCCATGTGACGATTAGTGCTGAAAATGAAAAAGGTGGACAAGAAGACCTTCTTCAATCTTATTTCCTATAACATTTATCCTTTCATATTTCTCCCACAACTTCCATTTATCTGGGCCTGGCCACCAAGGTTTCACCACGTTCATAATCACATCAACCCCCGTAATGCTCATGTGCAACTAACCTTTACATGCACATGAACACACGCAATAAATCACACAAGCCCAAGCTCAAGGACACACAGTAAAACTACTGAACTCAACACATCTGATCTTACTGCTTCTGGAAAAATGTTCTTGTCAACAAGTATGTTTAAAAGAAATGTGAAACTGATAAATAGGACAAAAATTATGACAGTTATATAAACTAAACACAGTTAGTGTTTTTTGAAAGCAGAGGCTTAAATACAAAACAATGATCATTATTATTAGAAAAGTGATTAAGTTTTCTATTTTCTATTACAGGCATTAACAACATTAACAGCGACAATATTCAATTAGAATATGCTTTCATGCCAAAAATCATTGTATAAGAGTGGGAGTCATATTTTTAAATGCCAGATGACTCATATTAGTATAAAATACTTCATTTTCTCTATGTGCTCAGAGACGACTTTTACGCATGTGGATGGTGGAAATGCGAACATCTTCAAACTGAATGTAACACTCTAAACAGGCATTGTCAGTCCAAGCAAGAAGAGCCATGACACCGGACATACGAGTAATACCACAGGCAGAGGCAAAGCTAAAGCATGGAAATGGTTTGTCACCATCCATGACCCCCTCCTTCTCCCTCCCTCATTTCTGTACAGCTTGTATCCTTGGACCAGAATCTCGGAGAAAAATCCAATTTCTGTTAACAGCACCGTGTTGTCCTGATAGGATCTATCACCTGGAGCTAGTGCTGCAGCCAGAGAGGCAGTGTACCGTGGACACATCCTGAACTGCACCTGTTACAGCACTGACACACACACACACACACACATCCACAGACATGCAGACGTGCTTATACACAGATATGGACAAACATGTTCATCATGTGCATGTACTTATGCAGAAATAAGCACTAATTAATCATTTAGATCTTGAAAAAATGAAATAGAAATACCACAATTTGAAAATATGGAAAAAATAGTGACAATCCTGTATTCAGTCTACTGTATGTTTCTGTCAGCAAAATCTTAATGAGCAAATCAGCTCTTAAAAGTGTTACCAACAAGTATATACACAGATTTTATATACACAGATTTTAACAAATAAATGCAGATGCACTGATGACTGACCTCACCTCCCGACAAATTTGTTCTTATATTTCTTCCACATATTTTCTCACACATACACACGTTGATGGATTAACTAACAATTTACCACTATAGCACTTTTATCAGAGTGGTCAGAAATAAACACTAGTAAAACCTTTACACATAAACTTTTCCATTTCCTTGTGTTTGTTATTTGGTTTTGAAATTCAAACCTTTGTATTTTGTTTCTTTCCTTTGGTTTAGAAATGATTATCCAGCTACTTAAATAAATACCTTCATGGCCTGGGCTTTTTTGTGAAACATTTCCTCCATATCTTCTGCCAGCCTCTTCACCAGGCGCAGCCCATCAATCTCCTCCACCCGCACCGCCCGCTCAAACTCCTTGTATTTCTGAAAGAAGACCACACATTTGGATCAGGTTACAATTACTGACACAGTTTCATCACCTAACTGCCTTGATATTTCAGTTAACAGGATCAGTGCAATAAAAAAAAGATGCTTTACTTCACTGGATGCTTCATGTAATGAGTTATGGCATATGTTTTACACAGTGAGCTCGTGTGCATGTATCTACAGTCAAGTCACTCAATATAGTTTTGCTCACGTGTGAGCGCTAAAGCAAGGTGATAGGGAAACAGCAGTGCTTTATTATGACTCTTTAAAACACCTTATTGTGAATAATGTAAGCATTAATACTGAATAAATTATTACCTATTTCGACTCCTTCTTGGAGTATAAAACATTATCAATCCTTAACTTTTTATTAGGAGAACCTTTGCAAATCAACAGATGAAAAGCAGAATATGAGGGATTGCTCTTTCTGAATAAACAGAAGTAGCAGTTAAAAAAAAACACAAAGAAAAATAATTAAATTATAGAAGCAAGTGGTCCTATCACGTACAGTCTTAGGAATAGAATAAAAAGAGATACGTGGATTTTAATAAAAAACTGGGATGTAACTTAGTAGGAGTTGCTTGTCTAAACTAATTTACATATAAATGAAACCAATCATCTCAGCCAAGAAAATTATCAACCACCTTCAAGTTTTACCGACCACACACTGAGCGTCGATGACACGCTGCTGCCCTCACTGTCTACACTAAACTAAACCACATTATTCTGCTATAAATCTATAGCAGGGTGCTTAGCTTAACCAGCGCCTTAACTGGGAACAGTGACATTGAGTCTTGCTAATTCTACACCCATACATGCCACACACGCACACACATGCAGACATATTCTGATCTGAGCAGAGGGCATAATTGTAAAGAAAAAAGAAAAAAAAAAAAAGAAGAAAACCATTTTTGAAATGTGTGCAAAGCTGCCGTCAGCTGTGTCTCACTCTCAGGGGATTTAACAGGAGATTACCACCATATCAAATAGCATGGCCTCTCTAATGTTATGCCAACCTGCTCAGACGCATGCTCTCTGCTCGTCCTGTACAGCAACACATGAGGAGCAGGATGAAGGGAGAGCGCTCACGACAGGAGGAGGGGAAAGGGGATAACATCAGACACTCAGGCAGCAGCTTTTGGATTAAGTCAATCATCACAAAAACTGCAGGACATCGCCAAACCGAGGCCCTTTTTTTTTTTTTTCCACTTCACGAAAAAACTTTTGATTAGAGTAAAAACTTTACTTGTAGCTGAAGGTGAAATGTGAAACCAGAGCGACTGAGCAAAGTGTTTCTTTCAGTTGAGTGAACAACACCCGAGACAAGTCAGTTTGTTGAGCAACGTCACTAAAAAAGCCATTAGTGAAAACAATGAAGCGCCAAGGGGGCACAGAGATACAATGGTGAATTTGATCAGTGATTGAAATCTGTTTTTGGTAAATTATCAAGGGTGGATAAATTGCCTTTTGTATCTGGGTGTTTGTGTGTCAAGGAGGATCTGGGCACCTTTGGATTTGGTTCATCCCATGAGAAAAACACAACCAAACAGATAATCAGAAGAGAAAGGAAAGGAGAGATAAAGCGAAACAAAAAGAAAGACAAGGAGACAGAAGTGGGAGGTCACAGGGTGCTTTTAAAAGCTATCTGCATGTGAGGAACATCAGGTGGAAAGAAGGAAAACAGCATTTTCATTTGTTAAATGGCAACACACAATGACTTAAACCATGTCAGGTAACAGATTAGACGTTTTATCACTTGCTAAGATCCATTTACAAAAACTGGCATCTATGTTATCTTCATCACCACCTTCTTAGCACATCAGAAATCTTCTCTGCAATTGTCTTTCAGTGACACAAAACACTTTGTGGTATTGACTGTGTAAACAAAAGGAAAAGACATGTTCCCAGCTGATAGAAATTACTTGTAAAGTTATGAATGTCTAATGTAAATGTGTACAACCCCCGTAGGCAGAATTCTTCAATTAGAGATGAGTCCTTATCCATCAGTAAAGATGCTCCTCTGTGGTGCTGGTCTGGTTCAAAAACAATTTTAAAATGTTTGTCTGTGACCTGACTGACAGGCGCAAATGTTTTGTGCATGTTTCATTTTGATTTTTTGATATTTCCACCCATTAGTTTTATTTGGTGTCTTTTCATTGTTCTGTATTTTTATTTTAGTATTTGCAGTTCAAAAAAATTGAAAAAATATGAACACACAGGGATGTATCAAGAAAACTTTCTTTGGAAACCTCTAATTCAACAGGACAACTGGTGCATCAAGAAAAATCGTTTTGTCTTCTGACTGTGTAGTGACTGATTGAGAGAGTTCAAAGTGGAAAAATGTGCACAAAATTTTGGACATTGTGAGCAAAAGCTGTGTGTTAACTGTTTTGAAAGTGTGACCCTGGACAAAGACTATAAATCCCTCAAAGACTATATTCATCATTACAAGCAACCAATTATAAGAAGTGCAAGGGCCAGAGCCTGAAGGTTCAACATGCCACACCGATCATGTAATAGAGGCGCTTGGAAATGAATTAAAATAAGCTACAGTCAGAAGGACGTTTCACAGCAATTATTGTGGGTAGAAGAAAAGGTTTTATTCATCAAGGTGTTTTTTGAGTAGATGAGTGTCCAACCTACAGCAGCTTGGGGGTGAAAAGTGTTTCTACTAGTGGGCAAAGAGATTTAATGATGGAACAACAAGCAGCAGAATCAGGAGGTGCAGACAACGAGAAGGCGAAGAAGATGGAAAAGAGTCAGGTTCAATCTCCACAGGTACCCCATCCTGTGTCTTTATAATAATGCCTTTGTAATCTTATTTATTTGCATTAAAAATGTTATATTATCTTCAAAGGTGATGAGGACATCCTGAAATACTCCTGCTTTGCATATGCTAAATACCGGATGAGACACCAGAACATGTAAGGAAGGAAGGAAAGAGAGAAAGCAGCGGAGATAATCAAAGAGAATGCTTTATTATTTTAAATCACGACCAAGTTTCCTATTATTTTACACAAACCTCTGCCCTCACACAACATCCCCGCTAATTAATTGCAGATTCAAGTAACATACTCTGTAGCCAATCAAAGTGACTGGCTGATGACTCAGAAGCCAAATCACAGCATCCGTAATGTTTGAATATTGCACCTATGATCCCAGCGGATGACAGACAACTGCAGTATGTCTGGAAAGGCTGTGGTGGGCTGTTTCAGCTGACAGGTCGGTGGCAGCTCAAACCTGAAGTGGCTTGATTGGTTTCTTCGTTTCTTTTTCTGTCTCCCTAAAGGTTATTCTTCTCTCTAGTTTGGGTATTGCCTGTTTTATCTTTCCTCTCCTTTTCTCTGCCCCACCCACATCCTTTTTCTAATTATAAAAATGAATGGGCCGGCTTCACAAATGCATTAACAACTAAGAATTATTCTTTCTAAAGACATTTACAAAGTCTTTTCTTTGCTCCACTAAATCCTTGTTCCTGCCCCGAATGGACAGATACTGAACATTTCGCCAAGGCAGAATGAAAGTTCTGAGTGCCGTCGGTTTGAACAAAAGTGTTTGTGTTTGCGATCCCGTTTGTGTGGTCAGCGAGAGCCTAAGAGGGTCCAGCTCACCACAGGCTGTCTGCAGTGCTGTGTTCAGTCAGGCTGACCAGAGCAGAACAAGCCCAATTAGCCTGAAGCCATCCTCTTCACATCACATCATCATCACAGAAAAGCCAACTGACATACATCCAGAACCACCATTTCTCAGAAGCGGGGAGAGGAATCCATATCCAGTACAGTAGGCTTCAATAGCATCTTTGAGCTGGAAAGTAATTATAGCTTGCAGGTTGCTCTAATTTTCCCAAGGTATATAAGAAATAACACTATCTAGATGACCAGCAGAAGCTCAAATATCATTTATTAAGTAGCTGTTTCAACAATGATTTTAAAAGAGCTGAACCATTAATTGTTTTTTAATCAATACTCCAATTTAACAGAACACAACACAACACTTTGAAATTGCAAAACTTTTTTTTTTTATCCTACAATAATAGGAGAAGTGTTCCTGTAGGGCTTCACAGGCAGAGATCTGCCCTCCCCCATCTGCAGAAGAGGTGAGTTAAAATGTCACAAGCTTAACTTCAGTGCTGCCTGGCTGAAAACACATCTGCTAGTGCAACATTCAGACGTGTAGGTCATCTGAGCCTCGTGCATCACTAGTCGAAGTGTTTGAGAGCATCACCAGATTTATAAAAAAAAAAAAAAAAAAAAAGAATAATTCAAAGTAGTTCTTAGTCAAAGTGTGTCATACAGTCTGTGTTCTGGAAAACATTACTGTCAACGTGAGAGACGGGCTAGAAAACTGGAATGGTGTGATCGTTTGCATCTTGCTGTTCCATCATTTTAAAAACGGTGTAATTTTGTGTACTGTAATAGTGACAGAGAGGGAGAGATAAAAAGGAGAGAGTTTTAAAAAGATAATTTCATGATATTAAATATCATGATTGGCATTGTTTCATTTAAGTGACTTCTTGATCACCAGTACCTTTTTTTTGTTACGACTTCTTTGAATTTCATCTTAGAAGCACGTTTTTGCTTTGCAGATTCAACAACTGAAATAGTTTTGCAGTTTATGGTTTTCATACACAAAAAAACTCAGTCTTTACAATATGTGTTTGGATTGCATTTGTGTATGCCCATGTATCATACAGACCCCCTCACTCAGTCCCTGACAGACTCTCGACAGATTTCCACTGAGAGAGCTGTGGCTGACAATAGATATAATTAAAAAAAATTCAAAGGATTTTGCCTTTCTTTTTAAATTATTATGTAGGAGGGCATGGGCAGATCTAGATTTTTTTATTAGGGTGGCCACACTGGGGCACACTCTCAAAACATTTATCACATTTGGAAAATGTTTTTGACTCAATTTTAAAAGGAATTTTGAAAACAGTTTAAAATTGAAACTGTTAGAAAAATCACAATTCTTCAAAACTATTAAAGTCATTTATCACATTTGCAGTAAAATGTTTTAATGTTTTGGTGACTCTGTTTAAAATGAATGACTTGAAAGGTCCACATCAGATACCTCCTGCCCTTTTGTGCAGGGGTCGGCAAACAGTTTAAACATCATGTCTGCTCTCTGCCGTTTTTACTAAACTGTTAGAAAAAGGCACAAACACCACATACTTCTAATGTCGAGGAATCCCATTGTGACATATTTCTCTCAGTTTTGTGCATATTAAGAGAGATTGGAATATTCATGGCCATCTCTCTAAGACCATTTTGGAGCTCTACGGTAAAAAAAGCTCAAAATGTGACATCTGTTCACAATGCTAAACAGACATTTTTACAAAACCAAAATAGCTATGACTTTCCATTTAGATGTCCAGAGACACCGATCATGGGTTAAATGTTTAGATGTCTTTTCGGAATATGTTTAAGAGCTCAAAATGTTTTTTTGCAGGATCTAGATGTCCACTATTTGTAGGTCAGTCGACAATTTTAGATAACCGCTATAGATAGACGTTGCATGTGCAGATGAACAACCTCTTTTCACAGTCTTGTCATGATTCTTTTCTTACACTTTGTTCCTGAGTGTACTGGCCTCAACATGTCTGTTTATTTTTTGGTTCTGCACCTGGTTTGTTTCCCCTTGTGTAGATGTTCAGCTCAGGAGACGGAGCAAAGTGTTCATTTCAGGCACAGCAATTTAGCACCTGGCTCCCCTGTTCCTTATGTAAAGTATGTCTGCTTAAGTTGCTTCTGGTGTACAGTATGTGTGTGTCTTCACCGGAGAGTGATGTTGAAGAAAAACATCTGCAAAATAAGTGCATGTGATATGTCAATGCAACATTCCCAAGACATGCTGAATGCATGAAGAGACATTGGTAAACGTTTCAGCCTGCATTTCCGTCTGTCTCCATCCAACATTCAGAAGACGACCTGAAAAGACATTGGAAAGAAACTAGCATTCTAATTTCTCAGAGACTGACGCAGACTTACGTTACACATCTATAGCACGTGTCTTTGTTTGATGAGTCTTAACTGAACTTTGGAGCACTTCTGCACATAATATCTGATGGTATAATTGCTTTCCTTGATTGTTTTATGAAAACACACAGATGTAACGATCAAGTTAGATATCTACATAAAACTACCGATTTTCCGGACCATAAGTTACTTTTTTCCGATTTTGAACCATCTTTTACAGAAATAAAACTCAGATGGGCGCTGTAGATGGAAGTCAGTCTTCTTAGCCCTCAACCCAAGACGTAGCAAAATACGGTAATATTTTTACACCCTCACCCCCTATAATGGAAAACTTCCTGTGATGCAGCTTTTAATTTGAAGCCATGATCCTATCCGTTTGGTTTCAATGCTCAGGAGGAAGATGAATAGCAAATAGGCAAAGATTAATAATAAAGACTTATTTAAAATCTTTTGTTGAAAGCTATCAAGAATAAGAAATCTTCTCCTTTGGCTTGGAACAGATGGAACAAGGACGTTTTTGTCGGCTCTGTAGGTATACTGTAAAACGCACTCTTTTACCGTAATGCGGGTAAAACAGCGCACACAACATCCTCATGCCTACTGTGAACAATGAGTAGGAGCGCATACAACAGATATTATTTCTCAGCCTGGATTTGGCATTATAGTCCGATGCGTTTTATATATGTGACAAAATATATATTTCTTTTAAATTTTAGCTTAAATTTAGTGTTTTAGTCCAGAATTTACGGTATGTAAACATGTAAAATAACATTAATAACATTTTTAAAGTCATTTTGTTGCAGATGGATACTGTAGGTTTCAGATTTTTATATTCATTAATTGATTTGTTTTCATGTGAATAACATAATAAAAAGTTTCATAATAAACTGATTAATGAAGGGGAAAAACTTCATTTCACACTAAGACTGAACCCCAATCCCCTAAATCCCAGCTCATTTTACGCGTCACCAGAGCCCACTTTACCTTGGCCCAGCCTCAGACAAGCTCACAGCTATTTGAATCTTTCCCTCTCTCTCGCTTTCTGCTGGTCTCACATACTCACATGCACAGACACAAACATTCAAACATTATTCTTATCCTCCTTGAATGTATAGTTTTCTACAGTTATGAATCATACTGTAGAATGTTAAAGATTGAAACTATAATGAATAATTACCAAATGAATAATAAACATAATTGCCAGATATTTTCTGAGTAAATAACAGTTTCATTTTTGTCAATCAGTCTATGCTCAATATCCCATGACACAGTGAAGACATGTTTTAAATTAATCTAAGCATTTACAGCAGAGAAGCAGAGGCAGCATTAGGAAGCATGTGCCAAGAAGCCAAGCAGACTACACAGTGAATTTCAACTCTGTGTGCTGCAGTATCGCGTCTCATTCAAGCTGCATTATTTGGTCTTCATTCACAAAAATGAGCCACTTTGTTTTGTTTGCTTCTGCCTGCTTGTCTGGCTAAAAGTGGATGAATCTGGTTTGAAGACCAAAAGAGATGTGGTTCAGAGAAGCCTCTGAAAGTGAGTATGTTTTGTGTATGAGGGAATGAGCAACAACACAGGGATGCTGAGACCAATACATCTGGCTGTCTGAGCTATGAAGCCCCAAACAGGCAGACAGCTACATAAGAAAGGCTGGCATGAGACTCTTCCAAGTAAGTAATACTACTAATAATAATAATAAATGTAATAAATAATTAAAGGTAGGGCAGTTGTCCACCAGCCATGCAGTGGGTCCAATCCCCACTGCCTTCCTCCATAGGTCAAAGTGATTTTGAGCAAGTCGCCAAACCCAGAGTTCCTCAAGTTTAGCACTTTGCAGCTATTTCTTACATGAAATAAATAAAAACAATTGTTCAGCAAGTCATTTCTCTCTAAGTGAAGTGTGTCCTACGTGTGTGTGACACCATATATTCTACTCAAACATGTTCACGATTTCTTGCAGTGTCACCATATAATATGAAGTGCCCCATATTTCCCAGAGCCACGTATGTAATTACAGCCAACATGGCTCGGAGAGGAGGTGGAGAGCACTGGGTGAAGAAACAACAAGAGAGAAGGTGAGGACAGAAAAAAAAAGATGAAGAAATACCCAGAGGCATCACACAGATGATGTTAGGTCTGTTTTCTGCCACTGTGTCGCTGCACCATTCCTGAATGTGTGGCTATGTGCAGAAAAGAGGGAAAAGGAGAGAGGTGAGGGTGTCTGAAGCATTTGCACTTTGACTAATGTTGCATTCCACCCACTGTGAAACACTCTGTCTGTTACTTGAGCAGGAGACAGGAGCGTCAGGCCAAATCCACGGGAGGAAATCACTGCTGGATCACAGGATCTCCCAGGAATGCCTAATCATTGCTATGCCCTTCTTCTTTCATACCCTTCCTTGTATGGCAGCCGACAAATTGTTCTCTCAAAAGAAGAGTGCTGGCCGGAGATGAAGTGGAACAATTAATTTCACGCTTGTCCTCCCTGCCTCAAAAACATGTTGGTCTGAGTCCCGTATCTGGTGGCACAGAGAACCTCCCCATGGATTGTAAAACACACACACACACAGACAAAATGTAAATTAAATATTTACTGTAAATGCTAATCACAAATACATAAACCAAGACACCTTTAAATAAAAATAAAACTCAGGTGACCAGAAAGTCTCCTTGCCTGACTGGTCACACCTTCATTGTTGCTCCATCCACTACAGCACAACTTATTAGCGGGAGTGAATTCAGTATTGATCATATTGTGTTAGATGTCTCAAAGTCTGATCGATGTTCTATGAATAAGTGGAAAGAACTGTGAGAGCACATGCATGCACAACCATGACAGATCACTCAATCATAGGGTGAAAAGATGGGAAATCGAATGTGGCACGAGAAGTGAGCTGGGAACAATGTCATTGTGATCAGTCCCTGGCCCCCAAAAATCCACCGTGTGTTCGAAGGCTGAGGCCCTCAGGTTTCAATCTTTCCTAATTAAATGAACTGCTCTGGACTTCACCTGTTGAACATACAGATGGTCATATAGAATAAAGACTTAAACATATTCCTCATATCATTTCATTTACTGGGAATAAAAAAGACAATAGGATGTAAAATAAACATGACTTCCCCTGGATTAGGCTTAAGAACAATGTTCAACAATGTCGTTATCTCACTGTTTTTATTGATTCCTGTTCTGGTGAGTCTCACCTGATAACAATTGCTGAATAATTTCCCTTTTTACTATCACTGTTACACGCTGGTTTCATATTTTTTGAGTGTGTTGACAACAGTGACAGCAAATCTTTTATCACCTAAAGGGCTAAAATTAGATTTGACTGTTGTTGGCTGTAAATACAACTAGAATGTGGGAGTCATTCATTGGCATAAAAACACATTTATCACTGTCTTTCATTGTGGGTAAAGCCTAGCTAAGGACAGATTGTCCAAATGCAATAAACACAAAAACTGTAGGAGTTTCTTTTCAACTTTAAATGGCCAATTTATGCCATCAAAACTGTGTGGCAGGCGACTGAATATCTTCAGAAATACATTTTGTCTGTTTCTTCTCTGAACACTTTTATATCTTTTCAAAACCACTCATCAATATTTGTATCAAGTTTACATCTAGTACAGGAAGGTAAGAGAAGGTTTGAACATCTCACGTTCTGGCACAACTATTTGTTATTAATTCACTTATCTCTATTCCTGGTTTAATTAACAGCTGATTTCCAATGTGGTCAGTCAACACCTTGTATGAATTTTAGTTCTTTTACCAACATTACTTCTACTGAGGTGTGTCACAGCTTTGAGATTCAAATGGACCTACTGGGCACAGTTCCGTGGGCCCAGTAGACCCATTAAAAAAACACACACACACACACACACTCAATAAGCAAAAAGAAGCATCCAGATGCAAAAAGTCTAAAAACAAACATAAATCTTGTCAAAACTAGTGTTTCATTATTTATAGACTTCAAACAAAAACAGTGAGAGGTTATGGGGCCCTCCTCTTTTCTGAAGTCCATGTTCTCCAACTCCAACCAGAATCAATTAAAACATTTTAATTTGAATTAAACAGGTACAATAGTGTAATAATTGTTACACTTTACAGTTTTTATTATTTGACATTGGAACTATGGGGACTTATGGGGTTTATTGATAAAGGAGATAAAGGAATAGTTTTTATAGAAACATGAAGCACTGAACGCAGGTTGATAGATCTGTAAATAGATTTGCCTGTATGTGGCCATAAACTGTGGTAGTGGAGAAATGTTGACTTTGATCTTGTAATGGTGTGGTGGAATATTTCAGTCAATATTTCAGTTCCCGTTGCTCTATTTTATTTCAGCATTATTGAAACTCTTCACACTTCTCACCCATTAACTCCTCAACACAATTCATCCACCCGCAGCTCCTGTGTGTGCGTGAGTGTTTAAAGGCTGCCTGAGGGCTATTGAGACGAACAGTAGAATAACAGCTGTACACCAGCTTAACACACACAGACACGCACACACGGCCTTATGGCAAGGCTGGTAGCAACACTCAGGAGTTTGTCCCAGGGTGCACCGCGTCTGTTGGGTATGCACCATTGCCCCTCAGAGTGGGTGCCAAATCTCTGCTCTCCCTAATGACCGCCATCTTTCATTGTCCTCACATGCCTTGCCACCGTGATGTACCCCCCATCTACACCCACACACATAAACACAGAAGCTCCTAAAGGCTGAGGCTTACATCATCTAGCATGAGAACTTATCTGCCCCAAAATAAGCATTTCACGAACCAAGGGCAGCCTTTCTCTTTCAAAACTTTAGAACTACTGCAGCCTCTCTGCCATTTCAACAATTTTTCTTTCATTCAGCCATAATTCACTTATACCAGAGTTTACCAAAAACATAATAGCACTGGGAGCAGGTCTAATCTGTTCACATGGAACTGATTAATCATCCACAGTCTATCAGTAGTTGCCGGCATTCACCTGGTCCTGGAAAACATTTTTCATGCTCAGCAGCACACACAATGTGGCCTGCTGCTTCTCTATTCCACTCCATACATTCTCACAGTCTTAAATTGATTCCAGCAGCAGCCAACGTGAAAGTGCAAGGAGACAGCAAAACATTGTACTGGATATATAAGGGCAATATTCATCTTTCCAAAGGAAGATTATTCAAAGTTACACTTTTTGTGCCACAGTTTTATCTATGTTTGCTTCACAGAGAGATCAAAGAAAATAACCCACCCAGGGGCTACGAACTGTCTGTGAGATCGGCAAAACATTAATCTGTGCACAACGTGTAGTTGAACTGGACATATGGAGACAATGAACAATGTGAATCCCACATAAAGCGTTGCTATAAACCTATATGTACTTTTCAGAATGTTACACTAAACAAGAATAAAGAGCAAAGTAAAGCCAGAGTCTACCACAGGCAATGCAGTCCATATTTATTTAATACCACTCATTATGATTTAGAACAATTTTTAGATGGTGGATGCTTGTGTGTCTATCTGAAAAAGTTAATGGTCAGCATCATTGTTAAGAAATGCTGTGGCATGTAAGAACATTAAAACTGTACAGAAAATTAAATGCTGCTGACATTTTTGCGGTTTTTCAAATCAGTCAAATAAAGGATGGACATATCAACAACCACTTGTTTTTTTGCTAAGAAATGTGTAACCCAGACTGGCATTTTATCACTGTAACCCATCTAGGTTTGAGGTGCTATTTGAACAAAGATATTCTTTATCGCATTACTGTTATTTGTCTCTGCTCCATACACTTTATTCAGGTTGATTTAGGTTTGCGCACAAGAAAGCAACCAACTGAATAACACGTAATTCTCAGTAAAGCTTCAAATATATTTCTATGTTATGGGGCCACATGTGTAGACTCAAAGATCACAGCAAAACATACAGCATAACTTTTGTTTGCCATTCATGCCATATCACTGCTATGGCATAAATGGGGGTAACAACAGGAGAAAAGCAAGTTCTGTAACTGACATCTGATTTTTTCCCACAAAATTCTTCTAATAATGCTGGAGTTTGGCAAGAGTAGTATTTTCTTTTTCTGCAAGCCTTCTGTTCTGAGCATGAACCTAATGTAACATAACATCAGTCAATAAGATTTAAAAAACAACTCATATTCATTCACAAAATCATCAACTGTGCTCAATGCAATCATTGCGAAAGAGCGCGCTGTTTTTATGTGCAGGTGGTATTATATTATACAAATAAAGTAGACAAAAAATGAATAATCTACAGCATTACCAGCCTTCCAGAACTTGTGCTTTACAATTTTTTGGGTTTGTGTGTGCATTGCTAAAGCCCCTAAAATACTACCAATAATAAACTCATTAATTCAACAATTAACAATCCTATTATAATCATTGGGTGAGACAATTGCATTACTGTGGACTAAAATGTTAAATGGATTTCAAAGCAGTTGAAGAACAGGCTGACTGCTATTAAAAAACAACAATTTCTTAATGACAAAATGTGAACCTTTCCACACACATGCAAACAGCACCACATAATCAATATGGCTCAACACTGATCCATACTGGTCCTCTGTGTCTACGTGATCGTTTGTCACTTCCTCAGTGCTCAGCATTAGCTCAGTTATCTGCACATTAGCCAGCACAGGTCTCAAGCCAATAGATGCATTCCATGGAATGTAAAGGGGACACAGAGGGGAACTCGAATAAATCAACGCAGAGTAAGACAAGTTTGTGTGGTGTGTATTGACAGAGATGCTGTTCAGTGAGTGACCAGGAACGGCTCAGTGAGGTGCGTATGTGTGCACTGATGTGTGTTTTCCCATTGCAGATAATGCAAACGTGTCCTTCTTCACACTGTGTTAAGTGTGTGTGACTGTGTGACATGTGTGAGAGCAAGTGTAGGTGAAGGTCATCAAGAGGAGGGGGCCACCGTTTTCTTTTTGGCCTCAATCTCACAGTTTATGGTAAGTGCACTGCAGGTCTCAATAAAATACAGTGAATCAGAGTGTGTGTAGGTGTGAGAGTGTATTCTGGCAAAGCCGGTGTACTATAGAAGCAAAGACAGTGGATTTGGACACATATTGAATCCACCCAAGGGCACAGAAAGTCCAGGACTACTTTTTGAAGATGTGGGCACCAACACATGGTTTAAACTCTGGCGTGTCCCAAGATCCCCTCCCATGTATTCTTTAGTGCCATAGCCACTTCCTATCCATTATTAAAGCATAGGGATGGAGGGAAAGGAGGCGAGACGTAGAGAGGAAAGGGAAAGGGGAAAGAAAATGGAGGCAAAAAGACTTTGGAGTAGACGGGGTGGAAAGGAAGGAAGGAAGGAAGGAAGGAAGGAAGGAAGAAAGAAAGAGCAGTTCATCATTTATTTTGAGCATAACCTATAAACTAAAATTATCTGAGCAAGCAGAGGTTTTGGACATACAGTATAAGGAAGCATTTGTGATTGATGGAGTAGCTGCAACAGGCTTGATGTCCTCTCTCATAGTCAGTGTATTCCTTTATAACAGCCTGCCTTACCTACAGCGAACGGGGCGGACCCAGACAGCAGCAGTATGATTGATGTGGGGACCAGCGAGTCACAGACAGCCCTTCACACAATGCCGCACACGTTAATGTGCATAATAGTGCTGGTCCCGCCTCTTCACCAAGTTGGCTAATGTTTACTGTCTGCATATAATCGAGTCTGGAGCACACCAGGTAAACAATCTGTCATAATTACAGAATCTGCAAAAGCAAGTGTGCACGTGTGTGTGTGTGTGTGTGTGTGTGTGTGTGTGTGTGTGTGCTTGTATATGTGTGTGTCCATTAATGTCCGGTGCAGCCACGGTGAGATGCTCTTTATCTGCAGGCTAACAGAAGCGGAGCCAGACCTGAGCAGCTGATGACAGATGACAGTGGATATTTATCTTCAGTGTTCACATTTATCATCCTAACAGCGCGGAGCACACAATGTTACACTGTATGCAAACACTGTGTGTATGCGTTTCCTCTGCAGGAACTGGGAAGAAAAATCAACTTACTTGCAAACACAAATTAACTACTAAATCACACTTTTTATGCCGGCAAATGAACTTAGGGAGACCGGGGATAAATCAAGAGGTAAACTGCACAACAAGCCATCAGAAGACACTTGATTTTCTAAGCCCACTAACACAGTGTCAGCAGTTGTGCTCTTTAGGAATTTAAGTCCTTTAATCCAGTAGCAAAGGGCCTCGCTCCCTGCTCCTGAGCACTCTCCAGTAAAGGCAGCATGTTTGATTCACATTGGCTTTTCTCTGTGCTTTTCTCACCAACAAAGCACTAATTACAGTAAGAGTGAGAGGCTGTGTTGGCTAAAGCTGGCCTGCTAGGACATGAAAGGATATCAGCACAGGCTGCACTCCCTCCTGCTAACGCTGTAATTAACTCTGTGACACGGCATTCCTCCTTCTTTTCTCTGCTCTCGCACACACACACACACACACACACACACACGCACACACACATACACGCACACCTCTTTCTCTCTTCCTACTGTGGAGGAATCAAATTTAGCAAGATCATGCTTTGGTCAATGAGAACAAGAGAGGAAGGCAGAGAGAAACAGGAGAAGAGATGGGAGGTTCGGGGAGGTTATAGAAAGAGGGACAGTCGTCAGTACACACCCCTTCACACCCCCTTCCCTCACCTCATCGCCAGCCATGCTGAACCAAACCTGACAGCTATTCAATTTTCCCAAAGCTAAATCTAATCTGCAGCCGTCTCCCCCTCACTGACACACTGTTACACTGGAACGCCTCAGCCATCACCCATCCCTGGCAGCAGATTGGCACCATCACACACACTTCCCCCTCCACTTCAATACAGACAAACACGCACGCACAGACACACATGTGTATGCAAAGTCATCCATTAGGCAAGTAAGGCCAGAGGAAAAAAGGATACAAAAAATAAAACTAAAACCTTTCTAAAATTATTGTATGTCATAGAGTTTGATGTTCATTTTTGACATTTCATCTGTAAGTTTTTTAGTTCATCTCAAAAATTATCTCCAAGAATGTTAATTTTGGTAGAGAAGTACAATAATAACCTAACTTTAAATATATTTTTTTTAATTACAGAATCATCCTAAAACCTGTGTGTGCCCTGTGTAGATAACTGTGGAGTGTAAACTCCTCATCATGATCAGGTATTTAGAATTAACACATTTCCATAAAGCAGTGATGCAGACGTGTCCTCATTATATTGTGGGTGATGGCGCTGTACATAGATTCTTATGTGTGCACAATATAAAATAAAGTCTTTCTGAAATTGAGTTTATCAATGTAACCTAAAAATGTGGCTAATGTAAAGAATGTATTGCGAAATTTTTAAATGAGACAATACGGACTGCTTAATTAAATTAAAACTTTAAGTGCTGGCAAAGACAAGCACTGAGTGGGAAAAAAAGAACAAAAAAAACTGTTTGCAACAGAAGGAGTGATTTTTCTGTTGTTGTCATCCAAATATGTGATTAGGTTTAAATGAATGTGAAAAACTGAAAAGTATAATCAGTTCCACTTCAAAATTAGACAATTAGTCATGGTCTTAATCTGGTTAGTGTGACTAAAATACATATTCAGAACACATATAGATGATTTCTTCCCCAACCAACACAAAACATCTTTCTGCAGAAATATTTAATTATGTCTTATGGAGCAAATCTTGTATCCAATACATTAAAGCACATCTGTAAATTACATAGTTTTTCTAAATTAACTCAAATAATCTTTTATTGAGCAAAAAATAAAAAAAATGACAGGGGGGGTCATCTTGTCTTTTTTATTCGCAAGTAATAACATTATATACTTCCAGTCTACATCACACATACACAGTTACAAAGGGTAGTGGAAATTTTACAAGGCAAAGTCGCCAACTTGCAAAAATAATGGCAACATTTATTTTCCTATGTTTTTGTTAGTGTAAAGTATTATATAACTATATATCAGCTGATGATAATATTTCTTTAAACTCAATTAGTAATAAATATTTCTAGCAAAAGCTGATGACCGCTCATGTCAGTGGACACAAATTTAGCCTTTTCCAAATTAAAGCCTTTTCCGTTTTGACTGGATGGGTGATCAGGAGCAACATTAGCACCACCTGGTGTTTTTAAGGCTGTGGTGGACACGGGTCAGGTTGAACAAAATTGAATATTGGCCATGACAACAGGTGTCAAAAGACACCTGCAGCACGGAGTGCCCACGCTGACCCCTGCCTGCCACAACATTAAAACCACCAAGTAGAGCAGATGTTGTGGCTGACTGGTGTATTTGTCATCCACTGTTTTATAATGAAGAACCAGTCGACTTTGACTTCTTTTGCTCAGTCTTCACGAATGCTGTCACAGACATGTCACTGGCTTTCTCCACTTTCTCTGCACTGAAAGAAAATGGTACAGCGACACTCACCGCACACCGTACATGGACACACATCCAGACACGCACACTCGTCTTCTTCACCCAGGCAAATCGATTCTAGCATACTCTTGTTACACGTCCTATCATCCTCTGCTCTTTTGCTCTGTATATGAGCCCCCGAGTGTGAGAAAGCCGATGTGTGTATGATTGAGTATGCTTTAAGTAGGTATGCAAACTTAACACACACACACCACACACACACACACACACACTCACAGCAAGTGGATACGCTGCCTGCTTCCTATTCCTCACCCTCCGACACAGCTTATGCTTTGAAAAATAAGAAAGCAGATGTGCACGAATAAGTTTCAGAAAGTCGCAGTGGTGGCCCCACAGAATAATCGTTTGTCTTGTGTCTTCCATTACCAAGAGGCTTGAAGTTATTTCAGCATGCCATAATGTCCCACTACTTTGACTCCAGAAAGCCATAACACCAGCGAGGTGAAAACTAGTCCAGCCAACAACACCGAGAAAAAAAGCCATCACAGACAGGCTGGCTCATATAGACAGGTTGCTCAATGACACATGAAATTAAAGAATTTACTGGCATAGTGAAGAGGGTAAAACACACAGAGCTAATTCTGACAGTGGGAGTGTTTAATGTGTATCTAACAGAAATCTTGACATCAACATCAAACAGCATCAGCATACAAGTTATTAATTAATAAATGTTTTTCTGCAAGAACGAATGCAGATAAATACACACAATCACGTGCACACACATTCAGGACCCTGACTCATGTAACCTTGACACATAGATAAATAAGAAGCAGGTTGTGGAGTGGGAGGGGAGAACTGATACGGACAGGAGAGGAAATATAAGATGCTGGGTTTTTATGAAAGGCAAAACCCGCAATTAAAATGAAAACAGGCAAATTTTCAATATTGACACTTGAAATTGAAGCAAACAAGATGGCTTATTTTAACAAGTCATTATTGTCAAAATATTATTAATATTGATGTCATGTTTGCATGTTGGGTCATTTTGGGAATTGTTCTGTTTGCTACTCAGTGGATGCAATAATTCATGTGTTCAGAGCTTACATTGAACAGACGACTGAAATTACTGAAAAGACTCATTTTAAATATTGGTGAAACACTGCAATTTATGATTATTTAAGATACAATTGTTCACTCAAATGACCTTCACTGAAATTAAATAATTTATTTTAAGTAATGTATGGTATGGCTTAGTTTTATTAGTTATAATTGACCTAATTTTTGTACATTTTAGGAACATCTCTTCATTAAAAGTATCAAACAAAGCATTGTTTGATAAGTCAACACAAAGGAAGAATCAAGTTATTCTGTGTCAAAAAGCAATAATATGAATCACAAGCTGCCAGACGTTCAAAATTGTAAAGAAATGGTTAAAATTCCGCAAAAGGAATAACATTTGTACATTAATAATGTAGCTTTTAAAAATCCACTTCATACCTATCGATGCATATTTTATTTCCTTATTGTAACATTTCAAGGTTTTGGTGTGATGGTACAAAACAATTTTAAAAACACAAATTCATTACTAAGAGCAACATAAATTTAAGAACTCCTAATTTCTGTGGGTTTATCAGGAATCTGATGAAGTTTCACCTATAGTATATTTGTATGTGTATGTGACTTCCAAGGGTTATAGTTATTTCCAAGGGAGTTTTGTTACGCTATGGTCAAAACGATAACTGAAGAGAGACTGAGTCCATCTGTTCTCAGCCAAGGGGAACACACACACACACACACACACACACACACACACACACACACAGAAACCTTGGCCTTTTCTCTTCAGTATCATCCTCTCTCTGTACAACAGTGTACTACCCACATTCTTTCTGCCTATTTAAAAGCATATGTGGCCTCAGGGGAACAGTGGTCCCTTCTTAGTGTTCCTGGACAAGACTTGCTAGACTGCACCAGACATGCAATAAGGCACAACTTACAGGACACAGCATGTGTGCATCTCCACACCCTGCACATCGGATAATAACTGTGTGATCCAGCAAGTGGGCACAGTTAATAACACTACAGTTTGGTGTGAAAAGATGCACTTTTCCCACAAGAGGTCCCCAGTCTTTTCTTTGCTCAATTAACCCTGCGGCCTTAATTTGCATTTCATAAAGAGGCCGTCACTCTGTGGGAGGGTTATCTTCTTTTTGGAGGCAGAAAAAGATGAAAAGGGGAAACACTTTTTATCCTGTCAAAAAGATAACACCATTCCTCTACCTTATCAGCGGCTGATGAAATCCAAGCCATAGGCCCAGATGTGTCTATGTGACTGTGCCGTGTTTGGAATGTGTGTGTGTGTGTGTGTGCGTGGAATTCTATATTGTGGATTTGTGCACACAGTACATTTTAAACGACAGAGACGGGTCCTGGTGGGGCATCACAGTTCTTTGGGTTGTGACACCTTACAACAGGCACCCATCACAGTGGGTCTCTGCCTCGCGGAGAGCTGTGAACTGCTGGCCCCAAGCATAACACTATTTCTGGATGCCCGCTGAGAGGTTAGCTTTGCTTGGCCCTTTTTCCATGGGCTATCCATTAGCCATTTTACCTCATGCTTCATCAACTGACCTTCCATTAGGAAAATTTTCATTCCATCACACTCAAATCTTGCATTAATGCCACAAAGCAAAGTGGTAGGGGGGGAGGGAAATGACTGCAGAGAGGTTCAAAAAAAAAGCTACGGGGATATTACAAATATGAGGAACATTCAGTGGCTTAGTGAAAGAAATCGTGCTTTCCGGAGAGTGTCTGTGTGTGAATTCATCTTTCAGGGTACTTGAGACCTGGGCACACGTTTAACAGGAACATGTTCTGAATAAGCTTTTAAATCTGTGCCTATCTAGTCTATGTGCATTACCAATTCTCAAGTGGCTAAAAAGTACAAGTTCCACAGTTTAAGAGCTATTGAGTGACATTTCTCTCAATCGCAAATTATAGCAGTAATTTCCACTCAGAGGCCAGTCTTTTAAAAATATATCTTTAAGTTTATGATAAACAGTTGCTTTAGTTGGCCTAAAATTTCAAAAACATACCTGCATTTGAGTATGTGTGTGTGTGTGTGTGTACATCCTGGGATGGTGTAAGAATTTAAAAACATATTACAAGGAAAGCAAAGCTTTGTTTTATAAAGCGAATATCTTCTCATCTTTTATGCTATATTTCACATCGAGAGTGCAAATGGCCCCAAGGAAGCCACGGTCAAGTTATTCAGTCATATGAAAAATCGTAGAAAAGTAGTGCAGTGGCTTCCGGTTTGACACTTGGAGCTCACCTTCTGCAGCAGCTGGGAGCCCGAGTATTTCGCCGAGATAGACTTCATCTCCCCGCCGAAGGCTGAAGCCCACAGCTTCACCCTGCGGACAACACACGGAAGCACGAAGAACAGAATGAGCTCATTGAAACGTGGACACGTCAAAAGAGGCTGAAACCTCGTTACCATCCTGATGACCAGCCTGCTGTGGATTTATCCATGTTTGGTTTTTTTAACTTGAAATGTAACAGGATGAAAAATATGGACAAACATTAAAGTTTGACTCATCAGTTGTGGTTGAAAAGTTGACATCAAGCATCTACTCACACGGATGGGGGGATGCTGTGGTGGGAGGCTCCCGCCTCGCCGACCCGGGCGCTCAGAGTTGAGAAAAGTAACGGCAGGAACGCACACCACGCACGGGGAACCACGCAGCTCCGATCCCGCAGCATCTTCGGGTAATAAAAAAAAAACTACCCTCCCTCCGCGCACAGTTCGGGTGGCCGGTCGGTTCCTTTTTTTTTCTCAGCACCGGAGCTTCCAACAACGAACTAAAGTCACCTGAGCTGCCTGAACGGACCGTTCATGACAAGGTGCGGAGTTGCTCGCCGTGCGGGACGCGGATGAGCAACGGATCCTCCAGCTGTGTGACTTATCCGAAGTGGTGCGGTGGTGTGTGTCGCCCCGCTGACCAAAGTCGAGCTCGACTCCTCCGTCAGAAGAAAAAGTCCGCTTTGTTGGAGCGACCTCACCCACTGAGATCAGAGCGGAGGTTCGGGGGAACCGGGGAGATCATCAAACGATGCAGCGCGCAAGAGCACGCCTACTTCTGAGGAGGGATGCGAACAGCCTCCTCTCTCTCTCTGTCTCTCTCTCTCTCTGTCTCTCTCTCTCTCTCTCTGTCTCTCTCTCTCTCTGTCTCTGTCTCTCTCTCTCCCTCTTGCTTCCTCTCAGGAGCTGAGAGGAGGCTGCCACGGATGCTGTTATTGTTGTTGTTGAATTACGCCATCATTTCGACCTGCCTGTCTCTCCCTCTGTCTCCCCCTCTGTCTCTCCCTCTGTCTCTCTCCTCCAATTCACAGGCTCTATAACACAGGACCACAGCCTTTAGCCTTCAAGTCAGGGATTACCAAAGTGCCAAAGTGCTGACGCAAGACACAAGTGGAGGAGAGAAAAGTGTGTAAAAAGACACACGGGTTGTCCAGTCCCCTGGTGGAAGGAGCAGCGTTTAAGTGTGAATAAAAGCATGTCAATTAAAGGCACTTTGCAGCAGTGATGTGGCAGCAGCAGTGTGTGGGCTTGTGGGCTGCTGAAAGAGGATGAGAGCCCCCAGGCGACAGACCCCATGTGACTGATCGCGTTTCACACAGAGCTGGAAGGGTTCTGACAAAGAACTGGAAGGAGGTGAACACTGACTGAACAGCCTATCTTTAGCGCCGCAGAAGGGGTGTCCTGCTCATCAGCATTTCCACACCAGAAGACTCAACTTTGACGCAACGTGGGTACAACATCAGTCTAACAGCTGGTGTGAGTTAAGCAACCCTGCAAGTACAAAGACCCGTCAAAGACTGTTTCAATCAAATGCACTGAGGCCAATATCACATTCAGTAGGATTTGTTTTTAATGTTCAGAGCAAAATTCAGCAACATTTGTCACTGTATTATTTTAGGAACTGGTCTTTTGTTGCAAACTTCAAGTTGCCTGTCGTTTTGACATGCATGACACTTTAAATTTACTTGAGTAAGATAACCATTTTTTCCTGCATAACAGTTATTGCTCTTACATTTACTGTTTTCCTCGCAGTGCCGACTGCTTTCATGTCACTGAAACCGCTCGCAAGCTTCCAAACCATCAGGCGTAGACTTCTAATGACACTATAATGAAGATGAGATTATAATGAACTTAGCCTGGTCTGGAACAGTGCAAACAACAAAAAATAGAAGAGGACACAAACTCAATGAAAGACACACATCTGTTTGTGTCAGGCTGTAATAGTCAACACATTTGTGAGTTGCATTCTTATATTTAATGGTTACGGGCAAATGGCCTCAGCAAGTCAAAACACAAAGTGTTCACATTACCTTGGCACTTTACATGGCAGATGTAGGAATATGGCTGGAATGAAGCAGATCTGTAAGGAAGAATAGGGCAAAATTACTCGTAAATGTTGTGCAGGTCTAATCCACAGCAGCTGCTTGAGCTTATTGCTGCCATAAGGTGGTTCAAGCCGTCATAAAACACCACTATGTTTTCCATCACTCTGTATGTTTAATGTGTTTGTTTAATAAAGACATGAAAGATCATGGTTGTTAGTTTTTTTTATCACTTCAGAAATACTGTATTTGTTAAACTTTGTGACTTTGGCGGCGATCGGGTCACATTTCATGAGTTATGCAGAAAACCAGGAAACTGCAGACAGTGACAGTACTTTTTCCTGCAAGCAGAGCACTTTCACTTTTTGTTTTTTTCCTTTTATCAACATTCTCAGAGAATATGCTCCACTGTGATGTGCAATGTTCCATTACATGCATTCTCCCCTTTTGGGTAAAAACAACAGCAAAATAAAGTCCTTGGACAGTTATGCCAGGATGACATGTACATATTTTAGTAATGGGAGAAATTTTGCCGTGCATTTACCTTGCTGTTTCTGATGCCCTCCTCGCCCTCTGCCTGTTGCTAACTCTGCTCGTTGAGCTACAGAAAACACATTTTTCTGTGTTTTCCGTCCGGATTTTTTTTTTATTCCTGCAAGATCTAAAATTCAAAAAATTATACAGTTCTATGTTCTATCCACAAGACTGACTAAAGTCACTCCTGATAGTCTGTGACAGTGAAGTGTTATTATGTATGGGAATGTAACTGAGCAAAGGAGAGCCGTCTCACTTGACAGTACTGTCAGGTCTGAATAATAGCAGCTGCAGTGAATGGAGTGAATGGCCAAGCTGAAACCAGCATAAAAAATGTGCAGTTTAGTTCAGGGGAGTGTTAGGTATGAGGACCACTGGGTCACCAGAATCATTTCTTTCTGTCCTTTTATTTTCATCCCAACTCATTCTTCTTTACTCTTGTTTCCATTACAGGTTTGTATTAACTTTGATGAGTATGACAAACCCTTCACACAAATCATAGGTCTAAGCAGTGATTTTAAATGAAACGTTAAATAAAGACCACCCTCATTTGCACTATAATCTAGCTGGCGTTTAAAAAAATTAATGTTTTTCTTATATAGCTTATGATTGTGTCAAAGTAAATCTTTGTACGTGCCCTAATAGCTCCAATGTAAATAAAAGTTGGATAATAATAAGGTTCCCGAACACAAATTCATCTTATAGTATCTAGTCCCAAGGCTTGTTTCTTCCTGTCTCATAAAATCTCCTTCATGTCCCATGGGAAACCATACACCATCTTGTTAATCTCTTATGAATTCCAATCTGCTGGTATAATAGCTTCTAGCCATAACCCGAAAGACACAACTAGTTCAGAGGAACCACTTTTCCATATAATTCTTGTTGATAGATTCACGCATGTGAGCCAGAGGTATGTCCCATGAGATTTTCTGGATGGATGTAGCGGTAAGGTAGCAGGCTGAAGTCCGGATTAGAGAGAGAGGTGTTTATACAGTAAAGTTAACCTTGAAACCAACAGAGACTGTGGAGTCATCTCGAGCATGTGGTTATTAATGTGATAAACAAGGCCTAAAATATTAGAGGACACAAATGAATGCATTCATAGATACTTGTTAATGTATTTATAGACAATAAAGTCCTACACACACACTTGTAAAATGCAGAGGAGAATTAGTCATGGGTCACATCAGAGGAAAAAGCATCAAAGACCCAGTCCTCCTTTCCATCTTCACACGCCTACGACCCCTCTTGTTTCTCCTCTAACCCTCCATTTCCTCTGCTCTGACTGCTGTAATCACACCTGATTTTGGAGAACACAGTGTACCTAAGCTGGTGGTAACCGGGCTGTACCTGGCATTACAGCATAGAACAAAAAAACATTCTGACATCTCTAATGGTGCACTTCCTTTTTTATTCCACAGCGATGGCTTTCACTTTCCCCTGCCACCCCTCCTTCATAAAATGTGCTGATTTACATTACACAAAAGTGATTTTGTCTCATACCGTTTTTGAAATGTACTTTTATTAAAAGAAAAAAGAACACGCAGAGCTGTTTTTTCCCCCCGTTTAATAAAATATTTCCTTTACACCTTTTCAAGCAGTTCTTTCTTTTACAATGCACCTTCTAGAGAAGCTATGGGCCAATATTAATTCAGACCATTCTTCTAAAACGTTTGTTTTTTGCTGTGCATACATTAAATATGGAATGACTGTAGGTTGTTTCTGTTGTTGCACTCAGCGGTCACTCTGTGGTTTTGTTGATCCTTAGGTCTTTGCATAAACAAGGCAAAATAATAAGATGTCTTTGATGTCCAAGTCATAATGGAAACCCTTCAAACATCTCAATAATACCAAATGATCTGTGTTTCTAGCAGCTCATTAGCACCAAAGTCAATTTCGTGGATGAGGCAGCACCGGTATGAACGAACAAGAAATGTTTGAATTTCACTGAGCTTCACTTTCAGCATATATAGATGAACTTTTGTTTGTCATACCCAACAAAAAAAATTACTGTCAGCAGGATTGTGTCACTGCTTGTTTTACGTGCTACAAATTATCTACATTTATGTGATGTTTCAGTGATTACAGTGAAAGGTATGAAAATATTACTGAATATACAGAATTGGGTAACAGACCCACGCACAGAGTTGAATAAAGTGACGCAACAATGATATATTAACTAAATGTTATTCTTTAAACAAGTGGCAAGTAAAAACATTATATCCCAGCTGCTTCATACTTACAATGAAAGGTGGGAGGCAGCAGACGGCATCTGTTTGTGAGCATTGATGTTGTTATCCATATGGACAACAATGGGCTCAGTCCCATTAGTGCCTGAGAATTTCAAAGCACGCCATAAATAACTCTTGTTACCAGGCTCAGAACTCACCTGAGTTGCTCCAGGAATACCTGCATTAATTCAATTAATGATGAGACACCAAAGACTTTTCTCCATCAGCACTGGCAGAGAAACAGACGACTGTGTTTGATGAGACTGCCTGTGTAATAGGCTACGCACCAGCAAGGATCAAAATACCCACCGCATGCAAGATTCATGGGTTTGGGAAAAAAGGACAAAGAGCGCCAATATTGTCATGATGAACAACAGAGGGTGGTGGCAGCCTCAATGTTAGAGAGGTGAGATTCTACCTGCTGTGTCATCTATAAATCAGGATATGGGAAAATGAATGATCAGTGGGCTTTTGTCCTTTACTGGAAACTGCATCCTTGAATTAAACAGTTGAGCTTTCATATTGGCAAAGGCAATGACTGTGCTTTTACAAGTAAGTTCTGTGAAAAGGAAGGTTACACCAGATGGAAGTCAAATGAAGGCTTTTAGGAGAAATCATCTTGACTGTCAATATGCTGCACACCAAGCTGAATAGATAATTAAAAAGCTTCTGTTCAGAGACTGCTTGGACTCTTAAGAGATTCCTCCGGTGTTGGTGAAAGATAGCCTAATTTTCCAGTCAGAGTGATGTCTCTTCTTCAGAAAATTGCTGCAGATGTTTAGATGCCATTTTAACGCATTTAGTAAAAGTGAGAAAAGTTTTCCCTGTGGGGTAGCGTTCATTCAAATTTAAGAAATTACTTACTGTTGCTTATTCCAAATATAAAACCTACATTTGTGTAGTAACATAATCATCCACAGGTTTAAAAATGCACCATATAAGTCAAATATTTCTGGGAATTGTGAAGTTGCTGTTGGCCGTTACGTATGTCAACAAACAGTAAAAATTGAATTACTAAAAAAAATAGTACTACTACTAATATACTTTAATATATGAGATGAAAAGTAGTTCCTGAGTAATAAAAGTTCATCCGTTCCTCTTTGGATAAACAGGGCTGGGGATTATCATAACTAATGTTCCCATTTCCTCCAAGTTTTCACGTGAGATCCTCTGCATAGCTGCCCGAAGGCATAGGCAGAATACAGTCAGCATCTGCTTAGAGACCAAAAGTCTTCCAGATTAAATGATAAATGGGACGTACTCTATTCAGTTTTTAAATATTTTAGCCATCTACATTAATGATAATATGTTTTTAATGCTTTATGTTTGCACTTTAGTGAACTTCACTCAAAGGCAGTGACGCGAGGTGGGTGGTAGGATTGGGCACACGATGTGTTGCAGCTTAGCGAATCACATCAGGAGACAAGAAAACAGTATGAACGTCAGCACAGTGACTTATTATCAGAAGTAGTTATAAACCAACCGGGGTGAGCGGGAGCAGTGTGAAACTGGAAAGCCAGTAACACCACATTTACAGATTGTGTGATGGTCCCAGGTCCTCTGCTTTCTTTTCTTCTCACGCAGTGGCAAAATGTGCTTCATGCTTCATGATTGCTGGCTCTCGTCTTTGCAGCGTTTTTTACTTCCACTTGGCAGCTCAGACAATAAGCGTAGAGAGCCAATGCAGCACTTGGTCTTTGACATCAGCTTGGTGTGTCATGGCCAGGACAGCCTGTAAAATATCATGTAAGACCTTCAGAGGGTTTCTGAGACCTTCTTCAAAGATCACCACAATTTTCTGTATCTTTTATAATCTTATACATGACAGATTCTGTAAAATGAGATGTTTGCTGAAAAAATATCCAGCTTTACGCTTTACGTAGATGTTGCATTTAAGAAAACATTGTCAACTTTGTTGCTTGCTATTAAAGAATGCCATATTTGAAAAGTGGTCCCAAGGTGATGCAGTACAGCAGACTAAAGATATGAACTGTACCTGTGTCTTCTGACAAGCAGTCAATATTGAAAGCAAGAAACAGCTTGTTCAGCAAAAGAAGAGTGGCAAATGCAAATTCGAAGAAACCCTGGAAGATGAGGGCGACATTAATGCTTCAGGCTTTCAGAAGGGACACCAAAGATTCATTTGTCATTGAAAAAAATCTACAGAGTGGAATGGATATTAGTGATCATAATTGGGTCTAAAATCAATTATTCAGCTATTTCCTTTTGCCCCGTGATAAGAATCAGAACATCGAGCCATTATTAAAGCAGAATGAGCTGATGACTCAAAGTCCCGTAATAACCAGGGGAACCGTGGTGCTGGTGATCCACTATTCAGTAGTTGATAAAGAACATTATGAAGCTGAGTAATACTTCTATGCTATTCTGTAAAGAGTCAGCTCAGGCATCTACGTGCTTTCTACATGATTCAAAACTCATTTGTTTGTGTCCCCAGGCAGTGAGTGAGAGAAAGAATGTTTGGCTAACAATTATATTGACACCGACCTTCAGGTAACCAAATATACTGCAGTTCTCCATTTAATTGTCAGATACAATAATGTCAATTAGTAATTAGGTCATATGCAAAACAACATGGGTGGAGATGGCCAGGGATGAAATTGAAGAGAACGGTAGAGAATGGTGGAAAAAGGGAGACAGGGACTTGGAGACAGAGAAAGACTGAATGAGACAAGAGAAAACAATCTGGTTTTTAAAAGGCTAGAGCATAAATGAGAGAAAGAAGGTGGTGGTAAAGAAAGACAGACCAGTAAATTGAAAACAACTGGAGCATAGAATGAAGGAGGTAGAAAAAGAGGGAAGATTTGTCGGTCTATATACTCTGGTGTTTAAAAATGTGTCCAGTTAGAAATCAATGAGTGTTGTCCTGATGACAGCGCAGCACGGCTCTCCGCTCTTTCAGTTGGTGAGCAAATGCATCAACCAGGTTACCTTCTTGGTTCTTGCACCATTAAGCATACAGCATTTTTGCATGAATTTTAAAAGTCTGGCAGCATCTCTGACGTTTGATTTTTTTTATATCACTAAAAGTTGGAATTTGAAGTCACTAAAATGTGTTTAAGAATTTGATGTATAGTTTGTAACTTTTATGATGCTTAACAGGAGAAAAGCTTTTCTAAGCAGTCAAGGAAGCTGAATAAAATTTGTTTAAATGCAGAAATCCATGCATGAGCGTCTATCCGACCCGACTGTCTTCCCTCTTTCTGCCCTGTCATGTCTGCATGTTTGGTCTCTCAGGGTCCAAAATATCTCACATCTTACACCGCACACAGACTCCTCATACTGGGATTGTGCACGATGAGAGAAATTCTTCTCAAACAACAGTGATACTAAAAGCATCATAAAAACTTGCATAATTAAAGGCACTCTACCTAAAAATAGAAGACTGGAAAAGGGTTGACAGGGACTGAGGGATGTCCACAGCAATAATAAAGCCCTATATACACTGTGTGGCTTGTCTGACTTTTGTATTAGCAAGTAAACTTGTCAATTTTCTTTTCCATCTTCAAACAAAGTGTGTGAAATGACTCCAGCAGCTGTCTGATTGCCTGAAAGAAAAAGACTTGATGGGAGAGGTGGCTTCATTATGTGGAGAAATAACAGGCAGCCAGAGAAGACGTTGTGATATTTGCATTATTTTGTGTAGCAGATTAAAAATGGCTCTAAAGTGCTCTACATTCCCAACATGTTCACAATTGATTTGCCCAAAGCGCCCCATTCCATTTTACATTCCCCAGCCACTTCAATTAAAGAAAAAAACACCTAGCTGTTACAAGTCCTCTCCTTACTCCCATTATTCTCTGTCTCTCTTTATTTTCCTCCTCCCTCCCATCATCAGCTCATTTCAGATATGCAGCTTCCTTTTTATCTTTTTCTTGTGTCTCACTAGCCGTGCCTCAGTGCACCTTATTAAAATGAATATTTTCAAATAATTCTTCAAAGGCAAAAATGTTTGCAGAGAGAATCAGAGCCATGCCCCATGTTACAGGAAATTACAACGAGACCAAGCAGAACCAGATAGCCCACCTCTATCTTGCAGCTTCCTCTGTATTGCAACACGGAGCTACATGGCCACAAATCAACGGACTAAACACGGTATACATTCAGTCATTACATTATCGTTTACAGATTGTAAAAATGAGGCCAAGCAACCTTTCAAACCGCAAACGTATCCCAATCTGTACCCTAAAATGAAACAACCATTTTGAGCTAAATAACAGAGCTTCTGTGAAAGCAGCAGACAGTAGAAACATCTCTTATCCTCCCATTGGACTGTTTATTCGTTTGAGCCCCAAAGTGCATGCTGTGTTGTTGATAACCAACTTATTTGCAATGATAACGTGCCCAAGAGACTAAAATGAGGCCATTCACTGCGGCTGTACTGATAGAGAATGAGGAGCTCAGAGGCTGTGATTGGCTTGACTATGGCGTTCGAATTAATAGTCAACTCACCTAACACATATCAAAGTGCCCCATTGGGCCAAATTAATGATTCACAGTGCAGAATAATCCCAAACACTGAGGGACTGAGTGGTATTATCTCTAACTTACTCTGATAAATGCACTAAACAAGGGGGGGAAAAGATAGAGGATAAAGAAGGCAGAAAAATGGAGACTATGGGTTTATCTGTCAACTCAAACAGAATGACCATCCAGGGTGTAAAAATTGTGTGAACGTCCACTTGTAATGGGTGCATCTTTACCCACCTGTCAATCGTAGTGTCCTCCCCATCTCTTGTGGACCCAGGATGCGAAAAGCTTTAGACACTGGGACCTCGCCACACTCTGGCTGCAACAAAGGGGATGTGCAGTGTACCCTGTGGGCCTGTGCTTTCTGGCTGGCAGCTTTACATATAAAACAGGCGGGCCTATCTGTCTCTGCACAGGCTGCGGCCACAAACTCTGAATCCCCAGCTTTGAGCACTCTGAGGATCCACACTCTGGAGTTCTGCAGTGGAAGAGATTAACAGTAAACACAAAACATGACTCTTCTGTTCATGTCTCACGGAAAGAGTGAAATTATGGATCACTGAGGGAAGTTTGGTCGAATAAAAGTCTCCAGCTTTGCCCTCGATCAATCGTCACACATCTCAGTCAAAGCTGTTGATGATTGTTGTTTAATCCCCCTTTAACATCATTGTTTATTATTTGTTCAGTTTAATATAATTTGTTTTTAATTTGTCTTGGCAAGCTACTGCTGGCGAATTTTATATCCAGTTTTAGTTACACTTACAGTTCTTCGTGCTGACCTACCTTCTCAAAGAGAACATTTGAGTTTGTCTTTGCGTTGGCTTATCGAAACGCTTATCAAAGGTGCAATTCATTGACATGGACTTTAACAACATTTCCAGAAGTGGCCAGAAAAACCTTTGACACAAGGCAATACTGACATCTACAGCTTGTTAAGTGAAGTTACACTTACAGACTACAGGGTTTTTTTTTTCTTGTCTTTGGGTGTAAAATATGATTTATAAAGAAAAAGATTACTCAGGATGTGTTATACCGTGTAAACCTTGCACCTGGAAACTTACTTGCATACACACATGAAATCTCTCCACTCAACCCCACTGTATTCTGGATATTCTGGATCTCTCTTATAGGCAAACAGAGACGTTCTGTTTAAAGGCAAACTGTGTCTAATAAATGAAGTACAAATGAGGGGTCCTACATTCCAAGCAACTCTGATCTTCATCTCTGATTTTATCCAATGCAATACTGAGGATTTAACCAGCTGTCTCCTTTTATATTTTAAGAAAATTAACCATTTTCAACCATCCTCAACAATTATTCAGTCCAGATCCATCAACAGTGATTTGTAACCATTTTTATGACCTGAAATGATTTAACAAGGTGATTAGAAAACTGGAATCATCTTGGAGCTGATCAATGATCATGCACTGCAGAGGTGATCAGGTTTAGGGCCACAGCTGGGTTGTGGTTGATAAGTACCTGTATCTGAGGGACATTTATTCACTCCAGGAAGAGACTGTAAAAAATATCTTTAGATAGAAGATAATAATTTACGCCACAGTGTAAATGCCCCATGGTTTGTGTAATACTGTACCTAGGGCCACCTGCTTAGTTTCAAGGATGCAATACAAGCCAGGCAACACTGGACAATTACCCCAAACCTTAGGGCCATGAAAGCCCAAGGGTGCTTATGCCACATATGTCTGTTTACGTAAACTGATGAGTAAAGATTGCTCCACTCCAATGAAGTACAACCAACTGTATGATCCTTGATGTACAGTAAAGGCAGTCTTGTCAAGATAGTCTGTCATTTTAGGACCAGCACCTATGATGGTGACTTGCTGCAAAGACATATTTCACATGTCAAATATGATTTGTTTAATGGACAGAAACTGTCAGTAGTGACTTTGATTATTAATACATAACAATTTTGTTAAGCGTGCATTAGAAAAAAACATTATTTTAAGCATTATTATTTACAAGAGGCAAAATACGAAATATTTACATTTCAAAAGCTACATAGGAGCTACAACTTAAAAAGGAGCAATATTCATAGTGTTTGGAGGTGAAGCTGTACTTAATTAGAGTAACAATGGGGTCAACAAAGTTCAACTAACACAAATATCTGGGCCATTCATATTTGTATTACTTTCCCATCTTTTTGGCAAATGTTAGCTGGCTTCCCCCCACAACCAGACCTGTCCACCAAACCATGATAGAGGAAACTAGAACCCACAATCAAAAAAAGGCAGGATGGTGATTATTGTAGAAAGTGAAGTGAAGGTGAAGTAAATTTGCATGTGACAGTGTCACTATGGATTACATTTCTTTAAAAACCTCTTTATGTAAAAACAAAATAAGAGTTGAGTGAACGCACCCAAATCTAGATAGTAGTCATGTTAAATCACAACACAAAAATAATACAAACAAATGCACATGAAGCTTCCATAATTTAGGAACATGACCAACATGCCACCTAGAACATCTCTCTTCCAAGGCAAGTCACATAATGTTAGACAACTTTGCATGTAGTCACATCTCACACCTCTTATCCTAGATGGGAGCATTTTTCTTAGGCTGAACCAAACAATACAATTTTAATTGTCTCATAATTTTTTTAAAATCAGAATTTACAAATCATGATTAATTAAGAAGCATGTCACATATTTGTGAATTGTTGTCCTTGAATTGATTAGACATACTTAAGTATTTTCCGGGGCATGCCCTCAAAGGTGTAGTGTAGTATTTTGAGATTTGGTGAAGGATGTTTGAAATAACATGAGTTGCAAAATTTCCATACAGTACCCACATTTTAATAACTCATCTTTCTCATGTATTTCCTTGTATTTATTTGTAGAGTATGTAAATATTGAACATATTTTGCTGTCATATTTTGTCCTTGCACCGAGTATTGTGATGAACCTTAATGTTCCTGTACCTGTGTGAATTGCTGATTATATCCCTGATTCTTTATCAGATGTGAGATGTGAATACACATAAGGCTGTCTGATATTAATACATGCCTTAAAAACACTAGTTATGGTTGAACTGTTGGTCACATCAATAAATGTTGAGTTTAGTAGTAGGATAAAGTCAAATAAAACAAGATTTTTGTAAAAGGAACTTAAAACTGCCTCAGCGATAAACCTTTCTATTAATCTGTTTCATAAGATTAACAAATTGTGGCATGTGCGCTGGTTTTGTCCCCTATACTCACCTTTCTAAGCATGGAGATACTAACATTACGCTTTGTGATTGCATGGCAGCCAGCACAGAATAATGTATTGAAATGTTCACCCCTTGTATCTACAAAGTGTTCTTCTGTATGTATGTAATAACCTTAAAATAAATAGTTATTGTCATGTGTTAGATTATGGTACATGCTGTATTTGGATAAGGTGAGTAGTTTAGCCTAAACTGCCTAGAAATGGAATGTGCAAATAAAAATATGTGTTGTAAAACAGCAATCATCCTTTTCCACTTCACTCTATCCTGAGGCATATACCATGAGAACATTTTATCACCAGCAGAAAAAAACATGACTTTGAAGGGGCTGCTCCATGATCATATGACTACGACTGAAAATGAGGTATGCGTGAAGGTATTTGTGCCAGCAGGTAGACGGTCCCAGTCAGGGGTCCTGACATTTTAGGTCAGAGAGAGGTGAGAGGACGTAGCAGATGGCACTCAGGAGGGGAGCTGGAGCTGGCAAAAAACTCAGACAGTACTCAAAGCAGTAGGTTAAGTAACAATCAACATGATGGGGAATACTTTATGCATTTCTATGTTTGATATTGGGCAGCCCAAAAACATGCAGGTTATTTTGTGGCTCTAAATTGCACGTTAATGTGAATGTTGGTTGTTTGTCTGTTTACAGTTTGTCTCTTTGTGTCGGTTATGAGACTGGCGACCTGTCTAGGATAATTGGGATAGGCTCCAGCCCACGCAACCTTAAACAGGATAAGCAGTTTGCATAATGGATGGACGAATGAAAGAATGATCCGTTACTATCAGTAATTAGTAGTAATTACCACCAACATCTTACACATCTCTCCTACCACCACTTTACAGTCACTAACCTTTCACATCTTTTCGTCCTACCTCCACTATGTCACTCTATGTCTTCTGGAAGTAAGTGTTAACTACAGAATATCATTTATTGTTCAACCTACATCAGTTGGTCCTTGGACAAACCGTCTCCACTTATTTCATAGTTTGTAGGATACATTTATGACCAAAGAACACATTTCACACTGCTACAGATTGACAGAACTGCCATATCAAATGGTAAGATATCTATTTACTGTCATGCTGAGTGTTTTTTTTAATCAGTAGTAATGACTTACTGATGCTGTTACGGCTGCTAGTGTGGCTTCTGGCATAATAATGGCATCTATAAATCCCAGTGGGTGGACGGCATTCCATAGTATCGTCCTTCTATGGTAGGAATTTTCACTGTAATTTACATTTAGATGAAACTGAGGTATGCGTGAAGGTATTTGTGCCAGCAGGTATTTTCCCAGTCAGGGTCCTGACATTTTCTGGCCCAGATGGCATAAAACAAAAACTCAGACAGTACTCAAAGCGTAATATGTTAATAGTTTGTAGAAAACAAAATCATTTGATACTTTAACCAATCCTCATAGAACAATGTCTTACTTGTACCTATGTTTATTAGTTGTGCAATATTTAAAGTTAGTAGACAGCTATGATCGATCGTACAGAGATCTGAATGTATCTACAACTTTGTATAGCCTTTTGGTTATGAGGATTAGCATAGTACAGCCTGTACCTAATAGGATTCCATGATTATGATGTATATAAAAAAAGACCTCCGCAGAGTGACACTTCTGTACATGTATGTGTTTTTGTTTTGTACATAGCTGTAATGGTTAGCCTTTATTTTCACATTGTCTCACTTTGTCTCATACCATATTTCATGGCAACTCCATTGTAGCTTTACGTTGGCAGTCAAATCCAGAGGTGCGGAGGACCTGTGGCCTCACTTGTCCAAACGCTTGACTCTCAGAGAGTCAGCTCATCCCAGGACCTGCATTTCTGCCGTGCCCGCCGACGGGCCGTCTTGTGCAGCATAGTTCCTTGTATAGTCTTTGATAGTTTGTTGTTAGCGCTTCCGCGACTAACCACTGTTGTGCTAGTTTGTAGAACCCCCTTTTGTCTGGCTGGTCTGTAAAAGGCCATTTCACAGTTAGGTCCCAAGCAGCAGTCTTGCTCAGGCGTGGGGTAAGAGATGCCAGAGGCTCTGAAGGGTCAGTTGTGCTGGTCCATTCACTCCAGCCAGATGCTAGATCAGTGGTTCCCGATATTTCCCTTTGCTCACGCTTGAATGCTTTTCAAGCTCCTTCCACTTTGATCCATATTTAATTATTTTAAGCTGCAACTCATGCAAGATTCTCTGTAATCCTTATTATTAGGAAACACTGGGCTAGCCCTGATAGACCAGCCTTTATTGGCATGCAGCTAATACGGCTATTTCAGCTAGAAAACTGGCCGTTTAAAGTATACATTTCTTGCAGCAGTATTAGACAAAGTACACTGTAATGAAAGCTGGAAAGACAATGTGGGTGTGATGGAAGCTTGTAAATTGACACTTGTGAGCCATGTAATACATACATTTGATCAGGAGCATCTGATGTTAGCTGTATTAGCTACAGTTGCTAGCCTGTTGTGGTTTTAATGGCTGGCTGGGGTAAAGGCCTGTGTATGTAGTCACCCTTCAGGGCCCCCGGAACCGTCCTTGACCTTTGACATTAGAATCAAACACCTCTCGGAGAGAGGCTCGAACATCCAAAGGCCTTATTCAAGATACGCTCGCCAAGATGCAGGCCAGTGAGGAAAGAAGAAGAAGTATCCAACCACGGTCTGCGTTTACCTAAAAGTAGTTACAAGGTTTTCATACGACCCGGCGAAGTTGTCGTTTTGTGGGACAATAACTCTGGGGAGGATACTTTTTCACTCTTGCAATCACCTGCACTCCACTCAGCCTTGCTTCTCAGCTTTCTCTCTCTCTCTTCCCCTGTTGTCCTTCAGCTTCTTTTTCCTTCACAGGCTGTTCTTGTCTGGCAACTCGGCCTCCGGACTTCGAGGAAAGTATACAGTGGCTTTGTGCTCCTCGTAGCGGTCGATGTGTTTCAGGTGTACCACCATGTGCAGGGCGTAGGCTAGGACAAGGAGCAGGATCAAAGATGTGACCAAGCCCATCAGGATGGCTGGCGTCAAGAAAGTGGCGCAGTCACTGGCTGACGCAAACTTGTCTGACTGCACATTGAAGGCCTGGATCTGTAAGCGCAGACAAAAGGCAGAAAGACGAGATTAGGCTAAAGTAAAAAGGACTAATGGCCCGTATTGACTTACCAGACACCAGGAAACTAGGCAGGTGGATAGTTGGGGACAACCTAGCAGATGGTTGAACAGACGGATTGACAGTTTGCCCAATGGAAGGTAAACTGACTGACTGACTGACTGATAAGCAAGCAGGCAGGTCACAAAAGGCAACGGCTGGCAAACACACAGTACGGACACACTACAACAGTGAAGGTGCAGACATTACTAGAGGACTTACATAAAAAAGCTGTGCCCCTTTTGTGATAGTGTACCTGGAAATCAGTGAAAGTGATGTGCCAGTTAGCAGAGGTGTCAGTGTGGGAGCTGGGCACTAGCAGGGTGTCATATTTGTGCAGGCTGCTGACGTGCTGGCAATGGTAGGATGAAGTGGCAGGAGCGTAGACCTCACTGGCGTTGAACGTAGCCTCCTGGGTCCAGTTGTAGTGGATGTGAACACTGTCTAGCGTGAACCAGTTTTGACCAGCTGCCTCATAAAAAGTGTTGGACATCTGAAGTCTGGCAGAAGAGACAGTTCACTTAATTCAACATGCCATCCACATATTTAAGTTATGGGCTCATACATCAGCCCGAAAACTTAATATACCAATTTTTTGAACAGGGGGTCAGTGTGGGGAAAATGTAATGGTAGCCCTGATTGGGCCTCATAGGTACAAACCGGTTAGAGTGCCCATGCTGACCCCGTTTACCACAATATTAAAACCGCCTGGTGGGTTTAATGTTGTGGCTGATTGGTGCACATGCTGTACTAGACTATATATTTCAATACAAACAGACTACTCTTTAGTAATACTCTCATTAGATATGTACTTATTTTATTAATATTTCAAGCAAAAGTGTGCATTTTACCTGATTACTAGACCTCGCAAGTCCTCCACATCACCAAACTTTAATGAAAGCCTGTGGAAGATCAAGAGCACAAATATTGAATTTCTCAACAAACCATAGTAAATTGACAGAATTTAGAGTTTGTTTAGATCAAATTATTTATTTATTTATTCCATGTCTAATAGTGAATAGTATTAAATTAATGCTAATGATTTTGGTTGCATAAGCTTATGTCAGTTGTTTTCATCCTGTGGTTTAACTTACGTTGCTTTTTCCTTGGTGCAAATGGAGCCTTTGGTATCCACAGGTGAGTTGGAGTTAAACACCCTCTCGGTCAGATCAATAAAGGTGTGATTCCTGTAGCGGATTGCCAGGCGCTTTGCCTTGAACAGAATGCAGGTCTTCCCATTGTAAGACACACTCAGAGGACCGTAAGGCCCCATCAGAGACTGGAGCAGCTTTCTCTTACTGTGAGACATCCCTGGCTGATGCCAGTTAAAAGGCTGAAATGTGAAGAAAGAAGTTAAGCAAAGCAGACATGAAGGAACTGCATAAAAATGGCATATGTGGCAGAACTTTTCAAGTGTTGGACTGCCCTCTGGAGGACAAACTGTTTTTATTCACACACAAGTCCCCCGAAAAGGTGCAGGCTTTAAAGATTTTGCTGATCCTGCTTCTTTTATTTAAATAGAAATAGATTGCATCCACAGATTAAAAAACAACCAAGCGGTGCATTTGAGCACTCTTCTGTAGCCGTTGAATCAATAATTTCTGGATTCATCACTAAAGAAGTTGACCTCAAATGGCCAAAATGCAAAAAGACCGGTCCCAAAGTCATACATGTGATACAGTGATAAAGTGGTGGTAGGAGTTCAGTACAGAAATGCTGACTTCACAGGTTTCGACTGCTGAACCAGGACACGCAAATAGAAGCCATACATTCAGGTAATCCTGTTAGTGCTCCTCAACATATAGGATGCACCTACTCAGCCAGGCTGGCACGCGTCAGGGTGATCTTTGTACATCACCATCTAGCAGGTCAAGGTTTAATCTACACAACTGATTGGTGCACAGCATACAGCACTGTCACTCCCTTATGCCTCTCGAGGTATTTTAATTTTTATATGAAAGAGCGTCAGTGATCCTCGACTCTCTTCCAGGCTTGTCTGTACAAAAAAAGTCAGTCACATGTAAAGTTCAGTGTTTAAACTACTATTAAATCTTAAATGGGGACAAACAGAGGACTACTGATGTTGTGTTTTAGTTATTGGTCTGCATTTCTGCACTGTGCACATAGAAACTGCCCCCTTTACCTTTTTAATCTCTTAGCTCAGAGGCCCCACCTCATTGGAGAGCATTTGGGCTAAGCCAGTACTATTTTACAAGACAAGCGGAAGTCACATTGGCATGAAACATGAAATGATTTTTAAGTTTTTAAAGAAACATGTTTAAAAATAACAAATGTGAGGTGTAGTAGTAGAGTTTAATTTAAAACCTAAAAACAGAATATAGAGGTTACTGCAAGGAATCGGTTAAACCCTGCGAAACGTGCAGCCATGCCCGCATACGGCACCTGATACCGCCTGTGGTTTCACAGAATTTTCAGAGTGGTCCTGTGTTTATGGGTGACAAGGATATTTTACCTCTGGTGAATGTGAGACCAAAAATATTCCCACATCCAAGGTCAAGCTGCACGGCTGACTGAGTATTCTTTGTTGTGTTTCCGTGCTAATGTGTGTAACACAGAGTGTGTGTACCTGCAGTATTCTCCTGAGAGGGTTTTCATCTTCAGGCATCAAAATAACCTCTTCACTTTCTAAGCCATACTCGCTGTCTTGACCTGAAAATAGATTATATCAGTGTACATATTAAGCTGATTGAAATGCTGCATTGCAGATTGCAACAAAGTCATAAAAGTTCAGCTGATTTCACGCAGGCTACAGACACATAGGCACGAAGAGAACCTGCACACACCTCGGTGCTCAGGCTGCTATCTATTTCCAGTTGTTTTGCGTCATTGCACTGACTCATCAGCAGTTTATTTCACAGTTACGGTAGTAGCTCCTGTTCAGTGTTTACAAATACTGTTCATCTTGTTCCAGAAGCGTATGATAAGGCCTTTATATATTTGAACGGAATGCCTCCAACATTTGTTTTTGGCATTTTTCGTAGAGACTAAATATAGCTAAACATCTGAATTGCCACACTGAGGTGTGTGGACCACGCACAAGCCACATTTCAAAGTCTGTTTGTGTTTCCATGAGGCAAAGATGTCTCAAGCTTTAAGTATGAAATGCTTTTGTCAGGACCATCTATCCAACACATCAGCATCAAAATTACCATGGCAGGTTTGATTGAATCAGGCCTGGTGTCACACCAGATTTGGTACTTACTTGATGTAACTCTTGTTGCTTGTTTGGGGTTCTCTTTGCTGTGGAAAAGACAGAAGACACAATAAGGTGGCGTGATCACGAGGTGCAGACAAATATTGAAGATTTCTCATTTTAATAATGATTACAGGGTAAAGTGTTTCAGTATTTCTTCTGTCCAGGAAAGTTTATTGTGTACTGATGCAGCTGCAGCAAAAGCTCCATATAAATCAAGGTTCAGTCACCAAGACTAATTTGTTGGACTGCATTTCCACAAACGCACCACAAAACTGTTTCATTTCACTTTTTGTTAAATTTTGTTTATTGCTTTTGCTAAATAATCGATATTGTATGTGAGACTGACCTACATAGTGCACAAGAGACTGAGGACAAACCATTTCCTTTTCCTTCACGTGTTTGCTTTAGTTGTCCTGCTCTCTGTCTTACTAAACCCGGCACAGTCTTAGACTTCTTTAAGCTAATCATGATCCTTTTAACTGTCTAATCAAAGACGTAAGACGCCAGCAATGGGCTTACTGAGCGGCGCTGACATGGTCCGTTTTGTCTGTTGTTGTGGCCCACCCAGTGCTCTGACTGTGTGGTCTGTCCCGGCCTGTTTTTAGCGATCATCTGGGATGGCTCACTAATCTTCATGCAATAGCCAGTTATAATGGGCTTGTAAAAGGTAAACCCCTAAGATCTGTGGGAGTGCACATGACAACTGACCATCTGTCTTTGTTGTCACAGCGTCAGGCCTCGCTACACTCTGTTTATTTCTCAGATTCGACCATATGTATTTCAAAACGTTTGATGAATTACAGCAGACAAAAGTAACGTCAGTTCTTAACATCATCTGTCACTGATATCACCTTCGTTTGGTAGAGATGCTGTGACCTCGTTAGAAATGCATCTTAGAAGATCACAAGATAGACTGAAGATGACCTTAATATTTATTCTTAAACTTAAACAGGCAAAATGGAATCAGCAGCTGTGACTAGCGTTGACAAGGACAAATTACACTTTGTTGATCTCCTATAGAGACAAAAACTGGTGCCAGTAGATACTATCTATCTAGAACTAACTTACATATAAGGTAAGAAGACTTAGGAAATGCGGATTGCTGTGAGTGTTCTTGTAACTCTGTGTCAGTGGACCGGTTATACTGCAGTGCACTGAATCTGTGCTGTGAGGTTTTTACAGTTATTTTCATGTGTCACACAACTTTTTTTCATTTGCCTCCAAAAATTCTCGATTTTAGCCAAATCTGAACAAATTATGGATATTCAACATCAGCCTGACATTTTTATTATTTATCGCAAGGTTATATTATTGGGCCATTAATCCATACGCCATTCACAGTAATTTTTTTTGACGCAATGATGGGCAACAGTGGCAACGAATAAACAGGTTCCATGTCAGATAGCACTTGAAGTCAGAGATTTAGCTGTCAGGCATGTTAGTGGCAGCTGCCTAAAGCAGTTATGTACCCGTCTGGTGCAATTTTCACCTGGGCAATATTGTGTTATTTGGTGCCAGATGGATTAGGATTAGCAGTAAGCACAGGGCAGTTCTACTGGAGCCCAAATATGGAGAGACGTAGTCCCTGAACAAGATGAAGAGATTAAGACGTGATGTCAGAGCCCACAGCATGACAGTTCAAGACTAATTAATCGACTTGAACTGACCTCCAAAATCGTGACTTATTGAATGCCCATCCAGTTAAGTTGAACTGAATGACCATAGACATTATTCAGTCATTGAGACAGATCCACTAGTCAAACATAGTAGTTTAAGGTTGTACACTGTAGTTAAATATAGGCAAGCAGTATAATTTGTTCTTTCTGTGACATTTCTTGCATCTATATTCATTGGCATACCTGTTTGAAATGACTAATATTGATATATTTATTCCATAGAAGTACTTAATGTTCTTATTTGAATGTGGTAAATATATTGATGGTTTTCTAAACACAATCAAAGTCAGCAGTAGATAAGCTCATGGTGAGCATCGTGTGGATTTAGGATCCTTTTCCATCACTTAGCACAGACTTTGATTTTGTTTAAGATGTCCTGGAGTGAGTAAATTCTTTGTTTGTTGTTGTTTTTTTATTAAACAAAATTAGGCTGAATTAATCCTCGGTCCAAACAAGCAGATATTGATAACTATATGAGAGTATTTATAGACTTTGAGTAAGTGAGTAAGGAGCAGTAAAGTCTATCCACGTCAACTACATTTCATAATGCACTTCAGTTAGATTACAAAGGCTGTGAGAATTAGATACTTCGCAGTCCTGAGATCCAGGGCAAACTCAAACAAACTACTTTAAACTATTTAAATATGCTACAAAACAACATAAAGTAAACGGTTACTTCACAGTATTTAGTATCTAGGATACTTTCTTTAATATTTGCCTGAATATTTGTCATTAGACTTTTTCGCCTATATGACAAATTCATAATCTATGATTAGGGATTATGTTATATTGTTAACAAGTAGTTTTCATATGCCTATGAAATTGTATGTAACGTCTAGAATGACTATTCAAACAATATTGGATTTTATATGTGTTCAATCCAAATATTTACATATAGCCCCGTGAATGCTGGGTAAGCTTGTTTGTATTTTGTATTTGTTGCCAAATGCACTACTCCTCTGGCAGTTGTGACTGAAACCTCAGTAGGATGGTAGAAACTTGGACACTGTTCACTTAGCACCTGCAATGATATGCGAAACCTTAAAAATTCAGCGTAAATCACAAGCCCAAATTTCCTATATGAAATGCATGTTGATAATTTAAAGTAGATGCTGCACAGCTGTAGTCCTCCCTTTGCCCACCCAAACACACGTCAATAAACACTTTTCCTCTGCAAAGGGGCCAGAGGAGTTTTATGTGAGTGTGTGAGTGCTAACTAAAGCCCAGCCGTTTGTTCCTGTGCCAGTTTCGCGAGGTCAGCAGCCCAGGACTGCTGCGGCCCCATCATTGGCTCAGCCTGTCACACGGTGCCTGGGTGCTGAACAGGCCCTTTATATAATCAAAGCCTTCCTAGAGCCACTCCTCGGCTCACCTCTCTCCCTCTGCATACACGCTGAATTATATGTGCATGCAAGTGTACAAACATGCACCTTCACATAACTTACAGCATATGTAATTATCCAGATCCCCAGTGCAAGATTAACCTGCGAGATTTGTGTGGCGTGATAGATGAAAATGTGTCGTTTTTAAGCATTAACTCCAATAAGATTCATCTCTGCCTTTAAAGGTATCTTGGCCAATAAAGTTTTCCGGATTTCTTTGACCAGACATCCTTATTCAAGCCCGCAGACGGCTTTCTGCGCAGCCCTCGTCCGTGCCTCTGCTGTGTGCTGCTGAGCAGAGGGAAGGTGTGGTGACTGCTCCCCAAACTTGTAAACAAGTGCCATTTGCCTCTGCTACCGTAGAGTGCTGAGCCACTGCACTCAGAGTCTGTAAACCAGGATCAGTCCGTCAAAAAAGCCCCATTACCACTGCAGGAACACAACTGGAAAAGTGATAGCCACACTTGTTAGTTCAGTTGTTCTACATGATTTGTCGAGTTTACCGTAAACTACTGAATAGCTTTCATTAAACAGTTCCAAGGACATGAAATGTAACATCTGGGAATTGAACGTGGACCTCTAACTATTACATGTTGGTTTCTCAGCTCAGAATCACTGTCACTGTGTATATCAGTAGTGTATCAGACTATAGTGATGTGCTTGTGTTCTCATATTTCCTTGTATTATAGCTATGTGAAATTTCAAACGCAGCTTTGATAGTATTACACACACTTTACAGGATGAACCACCTTTATTTGTGGGGTATGTGAAAAATAATTTAGCTTATCATGAAGTAATATTTCATGTAAGTTATTGTGTTTGAAAACATCTTAATCCCACTCTGTGCTGGTGCTGGCCTATTAAAAGATTTGTTAGTGAAGATTAAGCTTTAGGAGTTGACTAAGTTGCCACTCGGAGCGCCGTAGTATTTCAGTAGCTTTGATTGCTGCTTTAATTTGATCAAAGGTCAAGTGCTAAACGTGTCTAAAATGGCGTATGCCTCTGAAATCAAATGCATTAGTTTTGCTGTGTTTGGCCCATCGACATGACTGCATTCAAACAGGAAACCTCTCGTCACCAGTCACTTTTTACCTAATGTTTTCTCTCTTGGTTTGGTTTCTGACTCTTTCGGTCTGTAAAATAAACAGTGCACTAATTTTCATGAAGTTAGAGAGAATTTTGCCAGTAATTGGTCTGTTACCCTTTTAATCTTTTTAATCTCTCTTTGAATCGCTGATCGTTCTTTCACTGGAAATCTAATACTTCAACCTGTTTTCTTTGTGTGTGTCTGGGCTTGTTTAACGGGAACATTTAAGCACATATTGAATGTATATTGTGACATATAAAACTCAAAACAACTAGCAAAATACTGCTGGACTGGAAACAAACTGGAGCCAAATTGTTCACTGAAGTGTGAGGCCTGAGTTGCATATTTTGCTTTAAACTCTGTTTAAATTTCACTTTATTGTTTTGTAGTTTGAAAGCTGTATGATTCTTGGGCAATTGACTAAATGTGTCAGTGGCTTTTTTCCTGTAAAGGTTTAATGTAATTTGACTGTGCTGAAGTGAGCTCAAGAAACTGGGTCATATCTAATTGGCTTGTGTTGTTGTTTTCAAATTTACTGGGCCAGGCTAACTTAATATTGTTTTTTATTGGTAACTGAATGTGTTTTTGTTATGATAAAGTTAACTTTGTAAGTTTTAATAGGTGATTTGACTATATAAAATCTGATAATTTAAAGCACGTTTCTGTCTGCCTTTGTTTCCTTTGTTTTGATCCATTTCATTCTTGTCGCCCAAAGGGTTTGCAATAATTCATCAAAAGACGTCTCATTTTATTATTTAGTTATTCTGGCCCATAAAATGCAGATTGATGTTTTTTTTCTATGCTCATGCTCCTCATAACCACACTTGTGACCAACTTTGTAGAAAACTTTTTTTTTGTCTGCTTTCTTGCAATAAAAAAGCTTACAACAGCACCAACTACAGCTGCAAAATCTCATCCTGCAGTGCTTTTTCATCCCATGTCTCATCTTTTATTTTGCTGTTGACAAGCTCTGTCCAAATGAGTAAAGATATCATATACAAATAAAAACCTTTGTCCCTTTATCTGTACCAATGTTTGGACCATATTCATTTTCAGTGATGTTTGTCTCTATTTTCCTTCAATTGTTTTGTCATTATTCCTATCATGGGTCTTACAGCTACAAGAAAATCAACATATGGAATTTTTGAAATAATTCATGATGTTTGGAACTGCAATCATTTGTTTTTAAACAGGGAACTCTACTAAAAAGACATGGTTTCTAAAAATAATTTATTTCCTTGAAGAAACTGGGTTATTAAGGCAAATATAATCAAGTCATGTTGGTCTAGTATTTTTCAACTTTTTATTCTATTAATTTTTAATCAAGAGCTGCCACCACAGAAACCACAGACAATCGGCCTGACTGAAAATCTTCTCTTCCTCGCTGCCCTGCAACAACAAATCTATCAGCAGCAGAAGATTCTAACTGACTCTACCTTTCATATTATGCACCCTACAAGGCCTCTGAAATAAAAGCCATGAAAGACTGCACTTATATAACAGCAACTTGTAGTGTGTCAGACATGAGTATGCCGCTATGACCGCGGATCAGAACTGTTACGTTGCAGAGTTATGTAGGAAGTTTGATCCAGGGAATAGGCTCAAAACCCCAGGAGAAATGAATGTAGTTATTCCCTATAAAAAGTTCAACTAGGGGTCTGTCAAGCTCTCACCAACACTAGAATAATCTGTACAGAGAGCAATCTCATGAGAAAATAAAGAAATCCAAGGTATTTACTAAAGCAAATTGTTTGTTCAATGTTTGAAGAGATGACACTGACAATCTTTCAGTCTTCAAAGTTTTTTCACTCACTGTGTTAAAAGTACGAAAACAAGTCAAACAGTTTGCACAGTGACTAAAGAGAATTGTGTCTGAAACTGCAGCATATTGTGTCTTTGAAGCATCTGCGCTATAGGAGATTGTGGGAGCCATCATGCGTGGCATAGTTTCAAGAGTCTTACATGGCTTTGGCACAGTATTACAGCTCTTTGCCTTGATGTCTCTGTAAGCAGGCAGGAACCAGGGCTCGCAAAGGCCCTGGCAGTCCTGCTCCTGAGACTCTGTTGTGAGTGTCCCCAGGTTTGAGCCTTGAATATTTTATCCAGATTTGACCTGCAGGACTGCATGTGCATTATGCAGACATGGCTAGAATTCCCTACTCCACTCTTCCTCTCTCTCCCCCCGCTCTCTTTCAATGACTGCATCAGTAAACAGACCCCAACAGACCATTTCTGATGCATTCTTTCCTCTCCTCCCTGTCCTATCCTTATTTACCTTTCCTATGCTCTGCTTCCCTTCTCCTCTCCTCTCTCCTTTCTTCTCTCTCTGTACCTCTCCTGCAGGCCCACTGCCCCAGCCTTATTTAACTCCCTCCTGCCAGACCAATACTAGAGACAACAGCCCCATCCGTGATCGATGAGCAGCGTCTGATGCAGTCCCCAAGACTGAGACAAACAAAGACTCGCAGCTGAGCTCTCTCCAATACACCAGTACTGCCTGCAGTCACAGTTTGTGCTACACCCAAGGTGAACTGGGGAGAGGGGAAGGGAGAAGTGAGAAAGATAGACCCTAAGAGAACACATCAGGATCCCATCATCCCTGCATGCATCTCCCTATACCCCTCCCCCCATCCCCTACACCCCTCCCCTATTCACAGCAATAGAGAAGATGGATTTACCTTCTGTCCAGGATTTCAGGCACTTCGTCATAGATGAGTCCCGGCTGCAACTCTTCCTCAGTGAAGGAGAGCCCAGACCGGCTGAGAGCGGAGAGCAAGGTGAGGGAGCAGAGGAGGAATGCGTGTGCAGCCATTGAGACAATGAGAGGAGACTGCCGCTGCTTGAGCTCCGCTTCATAATCTGCTCTCCTAGCAGTGCCTGACTCCCAGCGCCTCTGACTGGCAGTCACCATGGCCAATCCGCAGCAAGCACAGCCGATCAGCGTGCGTCACAGTCCCCTCACTGCACCTTCCCCTTCTCCACCTCCTCCTCCTCCTCCTCCTCCTCCTCTCCTCTCCTCTCCCTCCCGTCCTACTCCTTTCTCTGTCATCCTCCCTCTGCCTTTTTCACTCTGCTCACCCTCCCACATCCACTCCGGTGCTCTCTATCTCCTCTTTCTCTCTTTCATAGCCACAGGCAAGCCCTAAGTATAGACAACGGCTCATTTGTTTTCATAACACATCTCATCATACCTATGGTACCTACAAGTAACTCATCCACATGTAAACCCACATGTTCACACGTATCCATACACGTTGGCACAAGTGCCTGCATCCAAAAACACTCTCACACACACTCACACACCTCTGTGGAAAATCACCTGGGAATGTCAAGGTCAAATTGTCTAGGAGCATGGGAGACTGTTGACATGACTTCAGGTGGCCACAGAAAGAATCAGAGCCAAGACTACATGACCTAGATCTTCAGCATGCTGCCATAATAGCAGAATTAATTCACTTGATCTATGTGTTGTTGTGAGCACTGAGAAGGCCTGAGGCCGGGAAAATTGTCCACTGAGGCTGCAAATATGGATGACAGGAGCAGCTGAGCAGCCGTGGGATGAGATGGGAATGAGGGTCCAACCCTGACGACCCTGACGGCTGATTCCATTTCCTCTTTATTATTAAGCTCCCCATGCGTGAGATGCCACAGGATCTTGATACACCCTCTCATATCTTTTATTTCCATATCCAATGATGTGAGGATTTTTAGAGCAGAACATTAGGAGTAGTTATATAACCAAATGTTGTGACCTACTACCGTGGCTGATTTTCACATTGATGCAAGGCAATGATTCACACTAAAAGAGAGACTGCAGCGCAAAATGTATTTTGTATTTTCTATTAGAAATCAAACAAATAATGTCTTCCTCTAAAACTGTTTTGCTCTGAATGAGGCCAGCATCATTATAATTTTTATATACAGATATGGTGACCACTTAGTTTGTTTTAGAACTTTCCCTTGAAGACTCAACATATTTTTCAGTAGTAAATAAATTAAACTTGAAATGAAATTATCTGTGTATATCTAAAGCTAAATTAGCTGGCATGCCACACAGTGCAGCAGCAACTTTTCCGTGAGGTTAAAATGCTGCGTAAACAAACAACAAAGGTGAATCTAATGATTTGCAAATCATTTAAAATTTATATTTTAAATCTAAAACAATAAACCAGATGTTGAAACTACTGTACTGTATGAAATTAAATTGCACACTCATTGTGAGTTTGATGCCAGCAACATGTTTTCGTGCTTGTGTACATTTCTTTGGAGTCTGTAAATCTTGTACTGGTTCAAATCCACAAATTCTTTGCAGTTCAATTTTTAATTTGTTTAGCTGTTTGCCTATGCAGTGTTTCAGAAAGTGATGCAATCATCATCATTGAATCTGAAAGACTCTGAGATGCTCATGATACAGACCTGTTGCCAATTAACCTTGGCTGCGAGTTGCTGCACCAGACATTTCTTCTTAAATTTTTTCATTTATCTTGTAGTTTATTTGTTTCCTTTACACTCTTTAAGGCTTTTGTTGCCGCTGACCCACTTTATTTTTCACCAGACAAAAAAATTGAACATTTGAAATTTAAAATGCTGTCTTTATTACATGTAGGATTTAACTTATTTCCAAATTCTTGCATGTCATTTTTATCCAATTAGTTTAATCTGTTTAGTTAATCTCCCAACTTTTTTGGACAAGGAGTTGTAGGAAATTAATTTAAAAAAATGCGTAACACCAGCTGAATCTGTCTGAGCAACTACTGCGACTCGATGTACGTGAATCCTGCCCCAGTAGTTTGTGGGATGGTCACTGTGTGTGCGTGATAACAGTGCTAACGTATTGCTGAGAGTATGAGTGGTCAGATGTGTGATCCAGGCCATACAGTAACGTGAGGTGACTAAAGGCTGTCTCAGCCTTCTCTCTGCCTGCCACGCTCGTTTCAGCTGGCCAGTGTGTCAGTCCAGCGAAGAAAAAGTGCAAACTAGACAGTCACTGCTGCTCTCACAAAGTGACAACTTCATCAGGACATCCAGGTGGGGCGATTTTTAAAAAGAACATTATCATAGCTCCAACATGACTGTACTTACTAGACAGAGATCTTAGTTCTCTTTTGAATCTGCTGTCATAAAAAAACACATGATAGGTGTGAAATGGTACATTGAATCATGCAGAAGTTGACAGAATAATAAGAAGAATATTAAACACAATAGCCCTGCATCCCCGGTTTCCTACATTTGTGATTCTCGGATGTTTGAGGCTGTATTTGTGTTGCATTGGTTCTGGTTTGAGGTGCACTTTTTGCCTAACCCATTTTTTTGTGTTACCCTCTTTTGGTGAGTCATACAACATTTTAGATTATGAAACAGATTGATCATACGGAGCTGGGGGTTACTGTCTATTTATAGGTATGATCTCATATCCAACTTTTTAATCCTGCTCTTGATGCCCACGTAGAACAGCAAGGCCTGCACAACACAGGGTGATGTAACGGGTTGAGCAGTTTTAGATTGCTCTACAGCATGTGTTGATGAGGATATATGGCTTCTAATCTAGCAGCAAACATGAGCATCTGATCCCTGCACTGACGCTGCTCTAGGAGCATTAATTAAAATGCCAAAGCCTGTGTTCACTACAGAGCATCGAGTGTTGCTAGGTTAAGTCTGTCACTTAAATATTAAAGTGTGTTTATGGCATAGTGTGTATATTATGTATGTATGTCAGCGTATGAAAATAAATGTTAGGAAGCCTGGAAAGAGACACGTTTCTTGATTATGTGTTTTTATTGATATATGTATTTGCTGTCTGTCATAATGCTGTCCATCTTAGTTGACAGCTTCTGTTGCCTTTTTTGCTTGTCTTGCTCTCTTCACAGGCACACTGTTAAAGACACACACACACACACTTCATCGTCAAGATCAGTAAATAAGGCAACCTAAGCTGATGGCACGATACTTACATACAGTATGAGTAATGTAATGTATAATTTCATGTCATTTGCCATGTTTACATAAACATCCCATTTTTCTAATCAGGTGGTTCTCATCAATCACATTTAGACTCAGACTTGTGATTTTAATTCATGGTTAGTTAATTCATGATTAAACAAACAAAAACTCCTTAAAAAAAATGTTACCAATAAAGTCCCAATCCTTAACACTGATTTGGCATTCAACAACACAATACATATCTCCCTGATTTTATAAAACTAGCCTATTTATTAAATATAGAACAATCTCTAGTTAAGTGGACAGATTGGTTGATTAATCAATCATTAAAAGGTTTCAGTGTGCCAGTGCTTCACGCCTCACAGGCTTTGTCCCAGGCAAAGCGATGAATGATGGACCTACTCGCAATCTAATATTTATGTTGTATTAAGATAAGAAATTAGGTCTTACTGTCTCTCTGTGTATCCTCTCAAGATAATCTACACTCTGCTAATATCTCTCTACAAATAAACATCATTTCTATCTATAAAACTATAGCCATTCATGAAACCTTCACTGTGTAATTTTCAGACAGTTGTTCTACACCTTTAAGACGGCTGGATCACTCTTGTGATACTACGCAAATGATAAACCCTCTACGCAGAGACATGAAACCATTGGATTGGCTGAAACATGTGAATGGCCAAAGTTAATGATTAACATTCATGTCACAACACTGCAGTTTCATTCAGCCCTTGGTCTTCTTTGGCTGGCGCAATGGCAGAGTGTGCCACTCGAGGGCGCTCACAAACGATACGGTTGTACATGTTCAATCCTTCAGTAACACGGGCTTATTTCATGAGGCACAATGTTAACTTAAGAAGAAGGAAGATATGGTATAAAGGGATAATACTCTGCTCTAAAACCTACATCTACATTAATGTTAAATTCTCTTCAAAAGTCTGTGCAATTAACTCAGTGACACAATAAATAAGCCTATCAAATAAATAAAATACATTCAAGTAATACATTATATGTTAGTATGTTAAAACAATTCCACGCCACAGAATGTGTGTTACATTTTTTTCAAGCTCTTCAGTCGTACAGGTAACTATTTCCTTAATCAAGTAGCAGCAAGAAATCCCATGGCCAGTGATCAGATTCGAGTCACCATCTACAAACTCTAGGACCTCAGTGTTTACATCCAGTAAAATACGAGGATTACTCAAAAGAATACATTCCAAATGGCTGATATGGAAGAAAACAGAATGTCAGACTGATGAAGTGACTTTTGAAACTGTTAATAACTGATAATGAAATTTTCTTCCTTGTCTCCTTTCCTTCAAAACACAAACGCTGCAGTGAATCTAGAAAGACAAGGAGAGGCAGACACTAATTTAATAGCTTTTTAGATTAACTAGGTCTTTCACAATATACTAAAAGACACTTTAGTAATGCCAAGTCTTCTAGTAAAAAGCTGACCTAAATCTATACACAGTGCTTTATCGTAACTACGCCCACTTTGTTATCAAAACACAATATGAAAGTGGCTAATGTAGTTATGTGTCTACAATATTCCCATACCTGACTTATCTAAAAGAAAAAAGAAATAAACCACAGGTTATATCAGAAGAACAGGTCTATCCATATATAAAGACTATAATCAAACTAGACAACAACTATCATGCCAAGTCTATGTGTATGTGACAGGCGTGAGGATAGTCATGATAATATTTCTTTACTTTGTAATGTTGTTGGATAATTATACTTTCATATGATTTGATTGTCTATAAACTAAATGTAAGAGAGAGGCACCAGACTGTAAGGAAGGGAAAAAACTGTAAACAAATAAATACGTTTCTCTATATAAATATAAACTCTAGAATTGTCTGGTAGTTATGGAGGTGGTCGGCGCTTGATCAATGCACATGAATATAAAACGGCAGTCCTGGAACAAATCATTTGTTTAGACCTGGGATCAGCTTTTTCCTCCCTTCTGCCAATGCGGCCGGAGAGGTAAAATTTAACCCCAGGTCAGCTTCTAAAAGCAACTATGCCAGTCTATAAAATGCGCATAAAAGAGAGAAGGCACAGAAACACAAACCCACTGTGGAGTGGGGTGAACTGACAGCAGCAGTTGTTTGGGAGCAGACTGGGTGAAGCTGCAGGTCTGCTGGCAGCAGATGAGTTGCTTACAACTTGCAATGTCTGAAAACGAGCAAAGACATACACGTTTGCCGTCCCTCGGTTCGTTTTGTGTATAAGACTGCGGTGTTCACCGTTGCTCTCCTGGTTGTGAGTGTAACCACAGACGTGTGTGTCTGTCATTCAGAAGAAGTGACTCAGTCCTGTTTCTGAATGCACCTTTGTAGACAAAAGAGGGTTCTTCATTTGATCGTAACTATCCCTAACGTACTGAGCGTTAAAAGCTGCCGCACTTAAAGTCCCACAACAGAACAGATTTACACTGCTTTCATCCACTCTGTCTTTTAGATTACATTTATGGGGGAAGCCACTTTATGCTACAGATGTATGCATTCCTTTTATTATACAGCTCGTCCTATTTCATCACACCTTTCTTCTCCTGTGTTGTTTGATTTGCTGCCTTTGACTGAACAGATTCTGGCTTTATATCGACTGGCTTTGACACGGTCATATTTCTGGCCTCAGACTCTTTGCTTTCTTGTCTGCTCTCCTGCTTGGCTGAGCCTCTGATGTTGCTGGTGCTATGTTTGTGGACAGATGTAGTTGTTTTCACAGGGATGGGGGCTTTTCCCTGGGGCAGATGGGGGTCTTCTCCGATGTCAACAGTAAGCTTGGTGTAGAGAGGCTCCAGCTCTTTGGAAAGGAGCTCGTAGGTCAGAGAGTTGAGGCCATCAGAGCGCCAGTTGAGCCTTGTCCTTTTCAGAAGGTCAAATCTAGAGCAACAAACATAAAAATATGCAAATAGGAAATTGCTGTATTGGTTTATATATATATATATATATCTTGTGTTGCACAATAAAAATTTCCTGCTGTTACTTTTTCTTAATGGTATTGTGAGTTTGTTAATAATTCTGGTTACTTTTTCCCCTGTCATTTTAATACTTCTGGCTTCAATCCTTTTTCTGGAGACAGAATTATGTTGATTTTTTCCGTCAGAATACAAGACAGGATAATATCTATATATACAGACACATACACAGGCCACTTTCTTAGGTACACATGTACAATCTATTGCAATATTACTTATATTGAGGTGATAGTGGGTCGTGGAGTTGTACTGGAGCGCATTATATTAAGATGATGGTTCTAATGTTTTGGCCACCCTATTTAAAATTAATTAGGAATCACCTCTTCTTATAATGCACTCTTGTACAACTTCAGCAGCCACTATGAAGTAAGTATAAAAGTAGAATTCATGGCAGAGCTACTGCATTGGATTGTATTATACAGGTGTACCTAATAAAGCAGCCAGTGAGTGAGTGTATAAATATTTCTAAAGCATTATGTGCCAAATCATATTTTTATATTTAAAAATAAATAAGCAGTATACATTGCTGGCACTACGGAGTGAGCAGAAGAAAATAATTCCCCCAAAGCAGCATATGAGGAAAAAATATTTTTAAAAGTTACCATAAAAAGTCAGTGTAGGAGTTAAAGACAGAACAAGCTGAGACAAAACGGAAAAAACAACATAATTCTGTCTCCAGCAAAAGGAACGAAGCCAGGACAAGTATTAATGGAACAATGCTGCCAAGCTGAAATCCAGTTAGTTATTTCATAGTTCAAAGCCATGAGACTAAAGTGAGGCAGGTTCACTAGAAACGAGAAATGAATACTAAAAATAGCCCTACATAATTTTTGTGTGTACGTGTCCATCTATACCTGCGTGGATTTTGCTCGTTGCCTCGGTCCCCTTTGTGCTTGATCATCTTGTAATGACCAATGGCCACTGGGGGGCGTACAATCTTCATGCCAGACAGACGTACTCTGGAAGGGAAGCACGTGACAGGAGATTCTCAACAACAAAAACTGGAAAACTAACCTCAGAGTCAGGATAATATTAGATCAACAAACCTGTTGCAACCATGGCTGTTCTTTTCAATTACTCAAAGCGGTTACTCGAAACAAGGGAAGGGATCTAAGGGATTTTAAAGACAGCGTAATAAAGAAAACAATAACGGAGCCGAGGGTGGCATGTGAAAAATCATACTCGTATGGCCTATGGGCAGCGTGGATGCCTTTTTCCACTTCTAATGTTTTACACACTAATGTTTTTATACCCTGTATATGCAAATCTGTGTGTTTCTCTTGTATATATATTTATTACATTTTAAACATCATGAATAAATGGAAAAATATTATCAGGGTATAAATAATTGTGTTTTGCTTCAAGTTACAATTTCTGCAAGCATTTGGATTTTACTTTTTCTGGATTTTTTTGTTCTGTTGTTGTGTGTAGTGCCACTTTTAACATATTGGCAGATGCTACAGTAGAACTGGCAAAGAGTGGAAGAGAGGAGCACAGCATGGAAATGAGAGGAGTCTAAAAAACACAGCCAAGCCCAAATCTGTGAGCTAGTATATGTTAAACATACTCACAGGGGCGTCTCCAAGAGACATACAGCAAAGTCAGAGCAGTGGGACGATACATGAAAATGAAAGATGGTGTTAGGACACATAGAATAAACGCAAAAGAAGAGAAAATGCAAACATGAAAAAGAGGTGAATGAGTAAAGCAAAAAGCGGGAAAAAGGTTGAGCAGTCGTGCATGTCATTATGATGCGCATCTCACCATGCACGGCCTCCTCACCTGGCAGCAATGTCATCATCCTCTCCGCCCCAGCCCCAGTACTGATTTGGGAAGCCATTCATCTTCATATACTGGTCTGGGGTCACTGCTGACACCCCACCAAAATACTGTGGATACGGCAGCCTAGGAGGGTCACATCACCAAGGCACAATCTTGACATCAATGTCTCAGGATGGCGTATTTATGCAGAGGTCCAATCAAACACCACTCACACTGTGCTTCTACCTGTATCTGAACTTGTCCATGGCAACAGACAGATGGGTGGGGAACTGTTTGTGGCAGGTGTAGGTGTTGTGGTCGTTCTCAGGCAACAAGTCGACGTCATGCAGGAAGATGCAGCTCCAGTCTTCATCTCTGAGGGCTTCCCGCACCCCAACGTTCAGCAGCTTGGCACGGTTAAAAGTTCCATTCCCCCACTGAAGCCAGAGAATGACAGTTGGTAACACTTAGCTAAAGTCATAAGAACAATAAAAGAATAGTTTGGGATTTTACAAGTTGGTCTTAATAGAAACGTCAGTGCTATTTATGCATCTGACTGAGACTGTTGGTCGCTGACAGTTTTCCTGCTTCCCACAGTGTCCATCAATGTTTCCGCCTTGAACACAACTACACTGTAGGAAAAGTACAGCCCTCATCAGAGTTGGTCGCAGTCTTTTTAAGTTAAAGTTCAGTCGTTTTTCTCTCTGATAGTCCCTTCACACGATGGCATAGCGATAATAAAGTTGGGCTTTGGTTTGTTGGTGTCCTAGTGACCGCCTTCCTTTCACAAGTCGTCCATTAAGCACACGGAAGCACATTTGTACGTTGCAGATTTAACACGTGGAGTATTTCTACAGTTTGGGGTTTTGGGACAATAGTAATTAGATATAACCAATCTGCATTTGGAATACATTTGAGCATGTGCAATTCTCCCTAGAATTTCTTTAGCACTGCACTGACAATGAGTGCATTTATATGCATGTAATTAACATATAAGTTACATGCAGCCTTTTGTTACACACATGTTCAGTTGGAGAAATGCGATTAGAAACCTGGCTACATGTGTACATGGCAAAGACATCACTGTTCTCCAGCAGAACCAGGTTCCCCTAATCCCCTCTTGCCATTTTGGTAACTTGGTTACTAAAGTCGATGTAAACGCACTCACTGTGGAGTTCTCCCTGCTAACACAGATCATGCCAACATTGTTCTGGGGAAAAAAGGCGATTTTCGTGAGATAATATACTCTGTAAGTCGCTTTGGATAAAAGCGTCTGCCAAATGACTGAATGTAAATGTCAATGTAAATGTAAAGATATCCCAAATGGAGCAAGTCATGGCAAAAGCAATTAAAAGTGACATAATACACAGTTTGCTGACTGGTACATGTATGTGGAGGACAACAGGCAGCTCAGAGGAACAGAAGAGTAAAATTTGTCTAAACAAATGCTGTTAGTTTGACAAATTTAGAATCAGGACAGGAATTTGGAATTATCTATTTTATTTATTCACTGAAAAGAAACACAGCCTTGTGTAAAGTACCCATTTTTGATTACCTAATAGACATTATCTAATTTTGTTACTGCATAAATTCATGGTTGTGACTTTTTTCACATTTACAGCTGAATATGTGGGTAAACATACAACCTGACTATATAAGTATTAAAGCTGAACTATTTAGTAATACATGGTAATATTTGAGACGGTGAAGTTACATCATGCTGTGTTAACTGTTGGGGGTGAGGCTGCCATGTTATGAGGTTTGCTCTCAACCTGCTACGCTGAGTGCAACAGGTAGTTAACGTGTTTAAATCGTTCTAATTTAAAGGAGAAGGGGCAAAGATTAGGACAGTTCTCCTTTACTGACCTACCATAGTGACACTTTCCAGAATCATGACAGAAAATCAAAACAAGGATTCCAATTCAATACCGGAAAGTCAGGGGGATCCTCACAACATGCTGCACAAAAACTAAAATTCAACACTGCTTGATGCAGCTGTGTTTACGTGTGTAACTCACTGCTACGTACCAACATCACACTGCAAATATGCCCGTGTGACACCAACACAACGCGGTTCTGTCCGTGAACTGAGTCAGTGCGAGTTACTGACAGCCACGCACATTCTTTAGCAGCCTGCACAAACAAACACTCATGCATAACCCCACCTGCTGCACTATATAGATGCTGTAGTGAATCTGCTGTCTCTGCAGGAAAGGGTGGAGGTGATAGAGGAGAGCACGGAGGTGTGTCTGCCTGTTCCGGTACGGTACCACTATGGCTGTGTGGTGTCTGGGTTCACAGTCTGGAGGCCTGTAACGTCCACCAGGCAACACTAATGGGTTCCTATGTCTGATCTCCTCCAGAGACAATGGAGAAGAAAGATGGACTGACACAGGTCCAACTGGAGGAGAAGAAAGTCAAAGGTGAGAGCAGGGAACCTGAAGCGGCCCAGCTCTTGTCACTCTCTCTCTTGTTTTTGTTCACGCCCATGTTAAATCTTTCAGCACATATTTAACCCTCTTGTCTCACTCACCCAGTAATGGGGATGGAACCTGGCAGTCTCTCAGCGGTGGTCCTGTGGCAGGGGGTCCGGTACCAGAGTTGCGAGGCGGAGGAGGTGGTACTCCGAGATGACTGAGGTTGGTGTAGACGTCGTGAGGTCGGGAGTAATCGAACTCCGGCTCTGTGGTGTGCACCAGGACAGACACCAGTCCTCTGAACCCCCCAAGGGAGAAATACAACACAAAGGCAAACTGGAAGCCCACCAGCAAGGCTAATGTGCAGGGAGAGTCCAGAGTGCGGCCGCAGCACGCCATAATAAAGTGAGGGTGTAGAAATACAGTGAAATTCCACTGGGGGAAACTGGATGCAAGAATGGGAGGAGAAACTGGGTACAAGCAAATGGCAGCTGGATATGGAAGGTAAACAAGGAGGTAGGAAATGAGCAAGGAGAGACAGAAGGAGAGGAGGGGAAGGAGGCAGTTGTGAGTGAAGGTTCAGGCGTGCTGATGGTGGGTGTCCATCTGTGGGAACGGGTAATAGTAGTGGTGAAGCTCAGTCGGCACTGCCATCACCTCCTGACCACAGACGTCACTAAAAGGAAAGGAGAAAATTTGTCATTAGTTAATTACATTTATTAATAAATCTGATTAAAATTGCACTACAGAAGTCCAAATGTAGAGAACCTGTTTCTGCTTTGATCCGATTAAAACCAATCCTGGACGAGGAAGGGCTCACTCCACCTCTGTCCTCCTCTTCCTGTCATCATCATTAGGCTTTCTCTAGGAGAAAAGGATCGGAGGGAGTAACTCTGCAGCCGCAGATTTATCTCAGAACTCCTGTGTCTGCGCTAAAATAAGACGGGGAGCGACAAGCAGCTTCAAACAAATGTCATGTTTGCTTCTTTATTTAGAATAGTTTATTTTCAGCTGTGACATTTCACCGGGGCCGTACATGGGAGACAAGCTGATGCCTGCGGATCAGATGAACCCAGCAGCACAGCTCCCCTGTTTGTCCGGACAATTATATGCCTGTGAGACTAGATCCAGCAAACAGGAACTGACTGGCATTAAACAGACCTGTCTTTCCATCCAGCCCCTCAGCATCTATGGTGGGGCCTGTAAAGATGGAGAGTGTGTGCACGACTAAAGCGACCGTCTGCATCCTCTGCCCATGATCACTACAGATCTTTCATCAAATCACGGATTTCCATTCTGCACACCGCCCGCCCACTTACCAGCACATCCCTGCGACTCTCCAAATCCAGCCCCCGGCTTCATCGGACAAATCAAGAGGCCGCAGCCACCGATCGGGCGCGATGGACCGAATAATCCGTCGGGTTTTTTTTTTTTCTTCCTCCTCCTAATGTGTCATCGGAGGCCGAATCCCCCGGTAGCTGCTTGGAGATCGCCGCAGACGCTTTCACGCGCAAGGGCATCGCCGCATATCCGGCCAGTGTCAACGCCGACAAGCGCGCTCTGCCTCCCGGAGACGCGGCTGCACCGCGGACGGGGGCTGGGACGCACGCGCGCTTCCGGCGGCGCATTTAAAAGGAAACGGGCTCCCATGGTTTCTCATTCATATTTGATGGTCACAAAATTCCCCTGGGTGCAACTTATAGTTATAGCTTAAACCAAATTGGTTGAATACTAAAAAACAGAAGTCCAAAGTAAAATTGAACATAATATATATCATAATATAGATCAGCTGAATCATATCTTATATAAATAAGTAATAAATGACCAGACTTATTAAATCTAAGGGAAGTAGGAATATCGTGTAAAACGTTATATGCAGACAGACTCTGTTGTTTTAGGTTAGCAAATTGTTTCCTAATGATTTATTAATAATTTAATAAAGAAAATCAAGAAAAATCTCAAGGACTAGTTACCCTGTTGCAAAACAGGAGGGATTCTGACCATTTCATTGTGCCTTTTAAAGATATCAGTACTCAAAAATTATTTTAGATTGATTGACAATTTAATTACTTTAGTTTATGTGGAAGACAAACCATTGAAATACTTAAAGTTCTGTCTTTTCTTCTGTTGCATTTCAGGATTAAATCCAATGTTCAGTCAGCTGTTGCCATATAATGCATGTCATGTGACTAAGCTTTACATGCTTCCGTTCAATTGTGAACTTCTGACTTTAGACTATTTATTTACTTTCTTTACAAATTGTAGTATCATTCATAAAATGGCTTCCATTTTTGATATTTCTTTATTTCTCACACAGCATCCAGACCACAGTCATCACTTGTTCTCTGGCTTAATGCAGTAGGCTGAAAATGTCTTTATTCACATGCAGCAGTAGCTTGTCAGATTACAGAACAGAGACAGGACAGAGTACTTAGGACAAAAGTAGTTCCACATACTGTAGGTCTACCTATGTAGACAGGCTAACCCCCCAAATTACCCTGAAGCGGAAAACGCAAAACAGAAAATACTGTGCAAAAAATGCAACAACACTAATAATAATTGTAGCACTATGTGAACACACTGCCTTCATTGTGTCAAGCGAAGCAAATGTGTGTTTCCTCTACTCCCACTACCTCAGTGTCCCCTCCAGGAATACTGCATCAGGGTATAACAGAGACAGCTGTTCAGCGAAGGCACAGAATAAGGTCTGTACACAGGCACACTGGTGGTTCACTTAACTCAGACGAATAAGACAAGACGGCTGGCTCTGATGACGGGGGATTTGACCTTTGAATCAGTCAACCGTCGTGATATATACAAAGTCGTGGTTGATAAACTTGAAGCTGAAGTATTGTGAAATTATGTTTGTGCCTGTATGTGATGGACAGTTGCCCTGAATCTGTGACTCGTTGTGACGTGTATACAGTACAGTATCATTTACACAGTGTTGAGGGCACAATGACTTCAGACCAGTGAAACACGAATGATGTGATGGATGATGACTTTCCCCAGTCGGCACGCGCAGAGCTCCATCTTCTATAGTATGTAGGAAATCTATAGTGAAATTTATTTCCACTTTTCTGAACCAAATGTTAATAGAACAAACGTGACTTCCATCATAATAAACACTATTGTGTAAAAAAAAATGGAATTAAATACTTCACAAGTTTTCAGGTGTTATTTTTCATGGATTTAAACCGGGGAGCACATTCTTCATTTTTTTTTCTCCTGTTTGATTCTTTTCAAATGGCAAAACATTTTAAAACTTTAAATTAAACAAATGCAAAAGCTCAGATGAAGCAAGCATTTTGCTTTCCACACCCTTCAAGTTCTGTTACTGTATTGTTCACTTCACTTTCTTTTTCGTCAGTTCACTGCCAATCCTCTCCATCCCTCACCTTCTCGTTATTATATAGAAATCATTATTATAATAAAAAATATTAAATTCTCCAGAAATATTCACTCCCTTTCCCTATATCTCTCAAGTTTTTTTCATTTTTTAAATTATCTACTCCACCTCCACCGCAATCATCTTCTGCTCTCTCTCTCTCTCTCTCTCCCTCCCCTGTCTTTACTTCTTGTAGTTGCCAAACTGAATGGCGTGCCGGTCACTGACACAGCGGAACGTTGCAGGCTGAACCTCCCAGTAGTTGACAGGGTTGGCAAACAGGCTGATGCCATTATAGAACGTCCTCTTCATCCCAAACCCTCGAGGGCAGAAGTCATCCACACCCACCTGACTGATGTTGTTCGAATGCAGGTACACCACCTGGGAAACAGCAGTTGCAAGCCGAGGGTGAGTAGAGCATCACGTAAAATACACTTTCTTAGATGCTTGCACATGTTAGACTCACCTGTAGGTATTTCATGTCTGGGAGGCCTGTGGGGACGCGATTGAGGCGGTTGTTGTCCAGATGCAGCTCTCTCAGCATAGGCAGGTAGGACAGACTGCCATTCTCTATGTTGCGGATGTGGTTAAAGCCAAGACCCAATCTGAAAGAGTGAGACAAGGAGACGCACTGTGAAGCAGAAAACACTGCGCTTCATGGTACATTTAGCTCATTTGCCAAACTGCTTAGGTTTTTAAATTATGATCCTTGCAAAAAATAAATATCAAGCCTGTGAGTTTAAATAAGCATATTAGAGATTAGAAGGATGCTAAAATAAGTTAAGGTTTGAGAATATGACAAACTGGGGGTGTCACCCTGCTACTTTGTGTTCACTACCTATTATAAGATGTAAAGGTAACAAATACATGATGTGTTTAAGTGTGGAAGATACCTGATCAGATTTCTGTAGCGGCTCAGGTCCTCCAGTTCTACAGCCTGGATCTGGTTTTGGTCCAGGTGAAGTTCATTGAGGCTCTCAGGGAGATCTGACAGACGGAATGGGGAGAGACTTTTTATGTTCTTTAATGCTTAGCCCTATTTTTATTAGGTTATTAGGTCAGATTATATTGTATGATGTTTAGAAACATTTTATTTTATCACTAAACCTATTGTCAGAGCATTTTTTTGATATGAAGGTTTAAATACTGTGTGTGTTTTGAAGTTACCTTTTGGCACACCAGTCAGTTTGGCCTCTGATATACGCAGATAATTCAGCTTTAGTCCCTTGAAGGCTCCAGGCTCAAAACCACTGTTCTGAATGGGGTTTGCTCCCATCTCTGCAAAAAAATAGTCTTGACTTTATTATGTAAAGTGCCTTAAGATGACTTTGTTGTATATTGGCGCTATATAAATAAAGTTGAACAGAACTGAACTGAAATTCAACTGAGGATGAAAAAGCCAGTGGCATAGTAGCAAAGACTACCCACAAATAAACCCTGAAATTTAATGACATATTGTATGCATTTCTGACCTATGCAGTTCATGTTACGTAGTCCTGCAAAGCTTCCAGCAGCCACCTTCCTAATGCGGTTCTCGTGGATCCTCATCTCAACCAGAGAGGCAGGCAAGTTCTTGGGAACAGTGGTCAGCAGGTTCTTGGAGAAGTAAAGCTTTTGCATGTTCTTCAGTGGAGCAAATGTTTTGGGATGGACTTTGGAAATTAGATTATTCCTAAGAGACAGACCCTGAAACAGTAAGCAATGATATTTCCACATTAACACCCACGTTGGGCACCCAGGTTGCCAGCAAAAGGAAAAAAAGCTTAAATTATACACAGATTCACAAAAGCTTTTTTGCACTTTGTCTGTGGTGAATAGATTTGAGTCCCTCAAAACCGGTCCACCAGCTGAGCTGAGGTCAGACTTTAATAGAGATGTTATTGTGTAGTGTCACGATTTTCCTAAGCTTCCAGACTTAATATTAGTCTTGGTCAGCGATTTTGAAAGAAGGTCAGGAGTGAGCTAAGTCTTTCTGCTAGAAGAACCTAAATATACCCATTTAACGTCAGGCTTAAAGCTAAATACAATTAATGCTCTCAGAGCGAAGGGCAGTGGAGGAGAAAGAGGAAGAACGGAACCTCTAAATCCTAGAGGAAATAGAGCATCATAATGATATACACCGCTGAAGCCAATGCAAGCTGAACTGAGTCAGCTGCACATCATGAGGAGGTGCTGAGCGGATGCTGACATGGGACATTATGAATGTGACCAGCTGTGGGTCTCTTACATATAAGTTGGTGAGGCCTTTGAAGTCATTCTCCTTAAGCTCAGTGATACGGTTGTTCTGCAGGTCCAGGAACTTGGTGTCTGGAGGAAGATTCTTTGGCACCTCAGTCAGACCTGAGGACAAGACCAATAAAAACATAGAAGCAGATCATAGTCCATTTAAAGCTTCCTTGGGTGACTGTGAACCAACTCCCTGAAAAACCAGTTTGTTTTCAATGGGCAAACTCTTAGGACATCTTAGTCAGACACAGACTTTAGGAAAATAAATAGTCACTGTGTGTTTTAAAACTTCCATCAGGCCCAAAAATTAAACCAATCACACTCCCACACAAACGCAAATGAGCACTCTGGTTCTCCCTGTCTATTATTTTAATGAGAGGTGGACGTACACACAACCACGGAGGTCACACACAGATGAATTCAAAGCAGCGCGTAACTGCCATTACTGGTTTGTCACAGACAAAGCCATGCACAGACACACGAATTGCCTTCATACCAGATGGGGACACCAGATGTTTTACATCTGGCTTCCATTTAACAGAAGTCACAAAGGATGTTACTTGGATACCATCAGCTAAATCGCACATTAACTCAACGGGCACAACCCTGACACACACACACACACAGACATAGGAGCTGTGTGTGTGTGTGTTCCTGTGTGGTAAAGCTACCAAATGCTTTAGGGAACCTTCATGTCTTAATTTTTTCTTGAGAAACACCTGCTAAGAACTTGTGAAATTTGCAGTTTACAACATCAGAGCCAAGCAAAAACACAATTTTTTGTTATTTTAGTTATTGCTTATCAATATTGCTCACCCAAGCAGAAAATCCATCCAGGCTAAGAAATGGTTAGAGCAAGTGGACAGCATCAAGAAATACACCTGCACTTTTCAGTTCAGGGATCTCTGGAAAAATAAGCATGCGCCATGCAAACACAGCAGCCAGTGATCATTAACAAACCCACATTACAGAGCCACGTGGCACCGACAGCCAAGGGTAAGTGAAACCTCCCCCAGGGCCAACCTCATCTGGACCGTGACCATGATGCAAGCAGGCCTACTGGTGAGAAAGCGTCAACTGTCCCACTGGGATCCAGTCTACCACCAACCACATCTGACCCGCACGACTCTTCCCGGAGCTGTCCATCTCGAGTTAAGTTTAGATATACGGCTTTGGTTGTGCTGTGCCACGCCCTGCATGTCACCACACAAGATCAAACCCACTGTTTAAACCACATCTACACAGTGCTGAGAGATCTGGTGCAGGGACTCAAAAAGCTTTAAAATGTACTTTATCCAAGAATGAGAGTCGTAAAAATCCATTAGTTGTGAGCAAATTAACTTTTTTTCAAAGTTTAGAAGCAAATTATCAAATCATCGAGTTATGATTGTAAGTACAGTGTTTAAACTCTCTCGGTACCGCTTACTTTTCTCAAATGGGAAAAGGTTATTACAGCTGCAGTGTGATGCAAGTGGAATGTTACCAAGTGGAATTGTATTATAATATTTGTCATTCAGCTGCCACAACACCTACAGTTTTCAACATGCATCCTGCCAGGTTTTAACATGACTGCACAAAATTAAGCAGACATATTAAAAGAAATATTAAAACAAAAAACTTGCTCACAGCCACATGCTTATTAACTGAATCCCTTAATCCTGTAGAACTCAAACCACAGCACTTAACCTATACCTGCCACAAATCTTTTTCTCTGCCACAAAGCCTTTACCACAAACTGACAAAACCAGCAGCCCCTTAAACCCCAAAACCCTTCCACGCAAATACCTGACATCATGTAGAGATGCACGCTGACAGGAGACAGACGCCACCGCCAAATACATACAGTAGAGTCTAAATAAGCACTTTGCATCACGGAAATTATATGCTTCCACATTTACCCGCTGCAGAAAGGCTAGAGACAGTAAATATATAGAGCTTTTAAAAGATGACTTGACAAAACCATTATGTCTAAACCAAGAAAGCTTATTAGACTTGTGCTGCCAAGATGGAAATTAAGTTTCATTGGCCTGTACAAATAGAGCATCTGTGAGCAACATGCACTTGTTAGATCCACAGTCAGTATGATTGTATGGAAACGCGACTAAAATTAAGACAGAGACAGACTGTAAAACCATCATGAAAGCCAGCAGGACAGAACGGACTTGTATCGTGACAGTGAATATTATTAATTTCATTATTCTCACATCTTGTTAAAAAAAAACACTTTTAAGTTTATGTCTCGTATAGTATTACGTCTTATATTTTTGGCGCTCTTGCCAAACTTTGGGCTCCGTTTGTTTAAATCCTCTTTGTCTGTAACTGGAGATCTCTTTATACTGAATCGTTTTTTCTTTCACCCTCTCCTCCTGTTTTGGGTTTCCATTAAAACATCCTGTCACTAAAACAACATGAAACAGGCCTTTAAGGACAGTGAGAAAATTATACACTTTCCATCTCCTCCCATCAAAGCTTCCCTTTTTTTATCTACCATTAATACTCTGTCGTTCTCTCCAACTCCCTCTCTACCCCCCTTGATCCCTTTCCATCTGTTATTTTCCCTTCCTCCTTCATTTCCTTGCCATGCCATATTTTTCTCCTCCTCTTTAAATCACTGGTTTCTCCCTCTTTCACCCAGTATCTACACACGTATCTTCAGAGTCTGGAACACAAAATCCCTCAAAGACATGCTTTGCCTAGTGAAAATACACCAGCATCATCCCAATGGAGAAATTCCTCCCTTAGATAATACACAAAAGGAGGGGAGCCGGGGGTTATTTTCTTGAGTTTTGAAAGTCATGCAAGACTTGGGCTCTGTCCAGTTATCTGTCTTTATTCTTTCTGTACCTCCCACCACACACTCTCAAAGACAAAGCATCACAAACATGCACGTCTTTGTTGTTTCTTTCTCACACACTCTCACTGACCAAGGTCGGAGCATTGGACAACCCTGAGCCGACAGTGGCAGCCAAAGGGGCACACGGGTATAGTGGTGGGGACCTCCTCTACAGCTGAACCTTCCTCCTCATCCCTCATCATCGCCATCAGCCCGGTGCTGTCCATACTGTCCATGGCAAAGTCCCAGAAGCCTCTTTGCTCAAAGGGCAGAGCAGAGAAGGGAGAGGGCAGTTGAGCCACGCTTAGAAACAGCAGGAGGTAGCAATGTGGCAACATCTTGTACCTGAGAAAACACAAGGAGGACAGGGATCAGGATCAGGTGTACTGAACATTAATGTGTGCACAACGTTTCTATTTTATTTCTGTAATAGTGCAGCCTCTTACCATAAAGGTTACAATGCTTTGATTTTTTGAACTGGTTTTAAGTGTTGACTGGTCAGTGGAGAGGCTGGGATATGTTGTGTTATTGTGATACACTGTTGTTGTCCACTCTATTAATATCACTGAATGTTGACAAGAATGTGCCTATGGCATGTTGTGTAATGAGAAACAAAGGGAGAGAAGAAGGCTAGAAGTATGCATGAACATGGCTGGAATAACAAAATGCCAAATCCTTAGAGCCCCAGACCCTCAGGGATCCCAAGGCTCCAAGTTCACAATAAGTCAACTGTTTTTCAGTTTTTGTATTCACAGAAAATTTATAAGATTTGCTCTGATGAAGTCCAGTATCATGTAAGGTGTTTCCTTTTTACTTAATTTCAATGCTCACTCTTGTAAAGTGTACAGCATGTAGATTCAGCATATATGCTTGTATATTGCATACCTAAATATGCAATACACATTCATATGTTGCAGCGTGTCATTTGCTTTGTGCACTGGATTTACCATGAACGTGGGGACAGAGGTGTTGACACAGAAATTGGAAGGTTTTGTGTATGTGTGAGCGGTGTCAACAGGGGCAACAGCAAACCCCTTTTAATCCAGCCATTAATTGCCGCTTTGACTACATGCAGTCATTGGACTATTATGAAAAGGTCTGCTTAAACTTAATTACAAGGTCCTACTGTTTATACCACACCAGGCAGCCCAGGACCTGGAGGCTGCTAAGGAGAAATGCAATCATTTCCCCTGGTAAATTCTCCAGAAACTGAATGTGAGAATGAAAGTCTCCTCAACCACACTGACAAAATGTCATCTCCTGCCTGCACATGGAGTCAGTTCATATGAGAGTATGTCTCTTCTCATTGGCTCATCAAATAGTTTACAGGGAATCAACTCAGCAGTGGAAAACTTTATTCCTGCAACCAAACAAAGTCACCATTCATACAGAGGGGAAACTAGGTGGGTATTTTGTCTGTGTACATGCACGTGTGATTGAGTGTGTGTTCGTTTCATAAAGCACAGACTGCATGATGTCAAAGCTGAGTGCACAGAGTGCTAAAACTCACCAGGTGTGTGTGTGTGTGTGTGTGTGTGTGTGTGTAAAACTCACCAGGTGTGTGTGTGTGTGTGTGTGTGTGTGTGTGTGTGTGTGTGTTGCTGCCTGCACTGACCTAACTGAAACTTGTGAGTCGTCACCCCTCCCACTAAGCCTAAAACCTAATTCCTAGGAAAAACAAATTACCAGACCAATTATTCCCTGCAACAGGAAACTGTAACCCTTAACCCGAGGCTAATCCTACAGAATAAAGCCCACTCATACACTGGACTCCGGGGTGACCTAAAACGCCACAGTCTCTAACCTTGAAGTGTTAATTCCTTCTCTTGTCCCCTGCTCTGCAATCGTGCAGATAGGTGGGAAGCCATGATGCCAGGGGTTAGCATTATATGCAGAGAAGCTTAGGGCCCTGTCGTAACATGATCAGGTTTTCACAGAAAGCATATTTTGGTTTTCAGCACTATCGGAATCATTAGACTCATAAGAGAAAAAAGAAAAGGAGATGAGAGTCAAAGCCATGTTTCAAAAAATTCGAAACATTAAGCGATGGACAACACAGGAACTCCTAACATAGTTCTAGTAGCAAAGAGTGTTTGAATGGCCTCAAAGGAGACTTTACCAAAACAGCTCATGAGAGGATTTAAAAGACCAGATCCAGCTGGTTCCACACTCAATAAACACTGCTCCGTAAACTGATGCTGCTGTGTAACTGTAAAGCCTTAACAAAAACAGTTCACAAAGAACTACAAGAATGTGGTCAGAGTGTTGCATTGTACTGCGTGTGATCAAATTAACACATTTATCAACTCTAAAGCTTTCTGTTGCATTCATAACTTCACGCAAACCCAGTTTAGCTTTGAGCCTTGAAACTGAGAAAATGCACGAGTGCACAAAAAGTCCATTAGAACGTGACCCATTTTCAGTCTATGGTTGCACTTTGACATTATGCCACTGTCTTTAACTGCATAATGATGTTGTATTTAAAGAAATTCAACTCTTTTTTTAGGAAATTTAAAATCAGCAAAACAAAGAGCCTGTGCATGATGTGGACTTTGACCTGGAAGGATGAATAAATGGTCGCTGCAGTCTACTCCCTACATTAAAAATAGCTGCCAAATTATACGATTTTGCAGAAAAGAAAAAATAAAACACCACTTGCCTTGGCTTGGCCAGAAGAATGCAGCCAAAAGGACAAAGCTAGGGGCATATATAGTCCACTTCTGACAATGACACGCAACACACAAAGATACACCAGAGAGCTGGGAGATCTGCAGAGCACACCACTGGACTTATTTTAACACCTACAATTTCTGCATCTTGTGCTGTGTAGCATAATAGGAGGTATAATATTGTAAATCTCAAAATGAGACACCCATTGTATAACGTGTGAAGCCATTTTTCCCTGGTCAAACCAATGATTTGGCTGCAATTCATAGAGCTGTGGTAGTGGATGGAGATTTGCAGACAGAGGCACCGGGGATGATGGATGGAGAAAAAAAGCCTGAGACAGGAACAAGAGCAGTCCATCATCATCCGGGAATGACGTGTAAGGCGACTATAAACACAACATGAAGATAAGACTAAACCTCATCCCGCGATCAAGCAGGCGCTCTGGCTGTAATACCCACTTTTATCTAACCCCGTTGAGCACGAATTCCGCTCCCTGGCTTTCAGTTAAAACGTGGGTCATCAAGCCAGTCTGAGACGTAAACAAACTGAGGGGTTCAAGCCTTCGGCTGTCCTCTCATCTAAAGACCTTGAGCGGCGTAATAGGTGGATGGATGTGCAGCTACTTCTGTCTCTCCCACGGCGCTCGTGTCTGAGGTGCTGCGGACTGTGTGTGTGGGGCGAGCGGTGGAGGAGAGTTGGGAGGCAGACAGCAGACATTAAGAAAGCATGGGAGGTGTGCGTCTGTGGTGGCGAGGGAGTAGGTGATGCAGCTGTTAAACACACAGGATCGTGTCTAATCAACTACTAAGTCATAGGTGAAACATCTAAGCTGCACCGTGTGGCCAACAGGACGTGAACACTCCTGTGAACTTCTTTTTATATTCGTTAAAGTAAAGCTTCTTTGTAACCATAACAACACCTGTAACATCTGGGATCCAGGCTCATTTGCTCAAGGTCGGAGTCCAACCTCACCACAGCTCATGAACAGCTGTGAAAAATTCTCATTTTTCACCGAGAAAAAAATCTCATTAAAGCAGTTGTCGTTGAGGCACGTAGTTTTAGCCATGTGATATAACCACTCAAAATAACCTTGACTTGTAGAGGATTCTATTCATGTGCTGGATAAGAATGATGAAAATATGAAATTGAGGATCTGGTGTTGATTGATGTGGACAGACAATGAAACGCAGCTGTGTCAGTGAAAACACCATCTGTGCTTCACTTGTTTGAGGTTCCCACAGCAGTTGTATCACATTAGCTTTACATTTCCTATATGCACTGTCTGTGAGGGGCTGGGAACTTCCACTGCAATTACTCTGATGTGACTACATTTCCCACAAGACAACCTTTGCCCTTGTCAAGTTAAACAAACATGTGTTTAAGTCATATGTTCCATGTGTTGCCAAGAAAAATCATGTCCTTATGATAAAAGTCACAGTGTTTATTCTCCCACGACCACAACTGAGAAAAAGAAGATTATGGTTAACTCTCACCTAATCACACACACACACAGACAACTTCCACTAAACTGTTTGCATATTTTCTCTCAGGGTCAAGAGAGAAAGTTTTGTTTGTTACGACTGTGAAATCATCAAGACCATTTTTTTAATTGCTGCACATATTTTTCACATCTATGCCTGTGGTAAATGTTGAACTCTCACAGCTGAAGGTGGCAAAATCTATTAAGGCTTAAAACATCAATAAAGATGTGAAATAGCTGCGTATTTATATTTGGGCGACATTAGCTTCTTAGCTTGTGCTGGCTTGTCCTTAACTCACTTGAGCGGAGTTAAGGTGGAGCACAGAGTTTGCCAAAAGTGCCACACACACCAATGCTGAATTGGCAGATGCCACGTCCACACTCAGTGCCGATTAACATCACAAGGCATCTCAGAAGGATGGCGGTGCTGACCGAGCACAAAACATGTGGCATGGTTAACTGTTGTCACTACACAGGATATGTTGGTTCTTAGTAGGAGAATTGTATTCTTAACCAAGCCCTCGTGTTTTTCTGACAAAGATCCAAGCTGCAATAAACTCTGACACCCACAAAAACTGAAAACTGTTTGCCAGTGGGTTTGCAAACAGGCCCAAACACATCCACACATGTATACACACGCATTACTAAATCAGCTGTGTTGAAGTTCAGCTCCAAAATGATCTGCTTTTTTTTTGACCTCTCTCATTTCCTTGTGCCTTGTCTCCTTCCCTGCACACACATGAACACACAGACAGACAGACAGACACACACACACACATATGCACAAAACCCAAATTCATGTACACACAGGCTGTTAGTGCTAGGCGGGTCCGGTAGGACCATTTGGGTGGGGTTAACTGCCCCAATGGCTGTAATTTGGTGACTGCTATCCCTAAAAAAGAAACTGTTTGGCTGCTCCTCTGTTGCCGCCAAGCTTGGATGTGGTGGCGAGCAGCTCAACACTGCAGAGACGAGGTCTATACGAGCAGAATACAGTGTAGACCAACACAGAACAAAAAAAAAATCATTAAACAGCAGGCAGGGGGGCAGCTGACCTGAGGAAGTATTTCAAAGTTAGTGCAAGTCATACGTGGGCCTGTGAACAACTATTAAAATTTACAGTCAAAACGTGAAATAAACATTTACAGAGAGCAAAGTTTACTCTTACTTGAATTGTAAGAATTGGGGAAATGTTAACCACTGATTTGGCTTCAAACTGAGCGTGTGCACAGCCATGTTTAAGGGGGAACTGTGAGTTTAGATAAGCAGAAAATGAAACGGTGAGGTGGATGTTGAGACAAGGTGGACGTCCAGATAGGCGGTCGGAATGAGAGAACAGGAAGATGCTCCTGAGCAGGTGTAGGCTGCTCATCCCACAGACTGGCCAAGACAGAAACCTTAAACTATCATTTTGACTGTCTGCCCACTGACTTTGTACAGTACAGGCAGTCAAATAAACAGTGCGGTGGAAATGGTGCATACGCTGGAGCACACCAGTACAAAAAAATAAAAAAACAGCAGGAAAGGGACGAGCCATAATAGGATTCCTGCCAAAGACTTTCTGAGTCTGCAGCTCTCTCAACACATTTCAGTCTGAGCCCTGTGTGTGTACACGGGGTGAATTTAAGGGCAGATAAGGCCTGTGGACCTGAAGGACTTGGCTTGTTTGGTAGTTTATGATAACGCATGTGTTGAAAAAGACCCACTATAAAGGAAATGAAAGAGAAAATAAGGGCGCACTGATCTCAGGATGAAGTCATGCAAAGAAAGGAAAAGTTGGCAGTTATATTTTCATAAAGGGTGGAGATCTATTGCGCCATCTGGTGTTAGTTCACCCGAGGAGCTGAGCGACAAAACACAGCATCAACCGAGGCAGCAGGTTGACTCACATCAATATCTGATCAATATTTCAGAATAATAACTGATAGAAATTGCATGGAACCGATGACATAAATAATAAGTTAATAATAATAATAATAATAATAGTAAGTGTGATGCAACGTGTAAACAATGTGCGCCAAGTTGTAGCACATGTGGAGTTGCACTGATACAATATTTCAGTAAAGTCAGTAGAGTTTGATCTAGTGTTTGTATCTAAAAAAAAATTTCTGTGAGGTAAAATAAGTAAACAAATAAATAAATACATACATAAATAAGCCTGTAGGACATCAGTTCTCCTCTAGTTAATTAAAAGACTAAATATCGTGGATAGTGCACTCGCCTACCTGCGGGGTAGAAGATAAAATCCAATTCCAACAGGAGTTTGAAGACTGTTTCTTCTCCTTCTTGTTCTGTGCGTCGGATTATCCTGGAGATTCGAACTAAATTTGGTTTTATATTTTCATCACATCCAGGGATTATTGCGGCATTCCCCTGTGATCCCCTGACATCCAGCCGCGGCTCCTGCGCTACCGTGTGCCGCTGCGAACCGTGTCCGGGAACTGCGTGCCCACGTCCGGCCCGAGCGGAGGAGATGAGTGAGGGGGGGAGGGGGTCGGACCCGCAGAGTTAACAACCTTCCTCCTTTCTTCACTTGTTGGATGGAGCAAAGAGGAGGAGGAGGAGGAGGAGGAGGAGGAACTGCCACAGCATTTTAATACTGTGGATGGAAACGTTGAAACTTTGAATAGTCGACAAGAAAAAGACAAAATGCACTAATAAATATTACTTCAAAATCCACAATAACATTAACATTATGTTTATAAGAAAAAATCTAATAAAATGAGAAATACACATCGGAATATCCCTGTGGCGTTGCCTAAAGAAGGTAATTTGAAAGTGCACTTTGTTTGAGCTTTATGTATGAAGTCTGTAATTGTCCGCCACGTGTAATTGTTCTTGAAGACAATTGGCATAAGGAGCATTTTAATTTCCCCACTGCCAAATAATAGGGAAGTTAAAGCATGGATGAAACCTCCGTGTAGTGCAGTCGCCCACTATAAGTTATTTGGATCCATATAAATATATAATTGTCTATTTCTTAATTTATGCTTATACATTAAGATGACAGGAAACTTAATACTGGTAATTTTTTCTGTAAATGTTCTTTCGGGCTGCACAAAGAACATCTCAGGATTCACTTCCAATAAATTTTTACAAATGTATTTTAAAAATATTTGCTCTTACATTATGATTCCTAGTGTTTATGAAGATTGTTAACTCATAATCAACTTTTTTAAATCAATGACTATTTAATTGCATAACACACAGTGACACATTTGTCTCTAATTAGTACCTAGAGGGTAACGTGGTGATACAACCAAGCTCCACCAAACTCATGGAGCAAAAGTATTTTGAGGACTGTGATTATAGAACATATGATTTTGTGTCTTCTCACAGTTTTCTATTAAATTTTGTTTTGGCAGGATAAAGTGTTCTTTTTCACTGACTCTCTGATTTCCTCTCCATATTGCCAGCACACAGTGCGAGGCAGTGAGTTTGGCAAAGCGCACCATGTGGGAACTTCTCCCACCCTGTACAAAGTCCGCCACACAAACGTTTGTAGTCATCTACTGTATGCACATCCATGAACTCTTCTGCTCCGGGACGTTTATTATCAAATCATTTTCCTCATCATTCATATGATGACTGTGAGACTGTATGCCTTTTCAGTAATATGGCTTTGTGTCCCTCAAAGAATGCAGTGTCCACAGCAGTGGAAAAGCCATGCAGTCCAGATCAATGCCCTGCAGGAGTTCTGGCAGTGGACCCAATTTTGATAAAAGCCTTTAAAGATAACATTCCTCTTTTCTCCGCTTCCTCTAGTTTTCTCTCAGTGTGTAGCCTCAGTCTTTCTCTCTTGGTTCTAGCTCCTCATTTCCCTGTCTGCCTGTCTCTCCATTTCTCTCTTGCTGTGGTACAGTTGATTATGGTGTTTGTCTTTTAGCTAGAGGACTTGGAATCCAAATTAAACTTTTTGTCCTACGAGTGTTCAACTAAAGTGTCTCCAAAGATTATCACACCCACTCGTTAGCTCTTGTGTAGGTGCTGCCGTACAGTGTGTGTGTGTGTGTGTGTGTGTGAGAGAGAAAGAGGGCAAAGAATATGGACTGAAGAAGTTGTTTTTTCTTAAGGCTTGGAATTCAGCCCAATAAAAGTTTTTTTACTAGCCATGTTACTGTACCTCAAGCACGTGAGGTCACACAGGCACAGCAAAGACACTGTTGTGCCCTCTATCCAGTTTCTTTTTCTTTGTGTGGACTGGTGCCTATATTTTATCAGCCAGAACTCCCTCCATCCTCCAAAAACAAACACAGGAAGCTGCTGTCATTGGGCAGAACAGACAGTGCAAAGAAGAAAAAAGCACTACTGAGCTCTACGGTCAACCTCATACAAAGCGGGTCTGGCCTCAGATCAACAGGATGCAAAACATCATTTGGTTGTGATGGGATGTCAGTTTAACAGTTTAACAGCCGTGGTGCTTGTACGATGATAGATGGTACAGAGGTGGCAAACCTGTCAAATTTGAAAATAACCTAGTGACATGCTGCAGAAAGGAGGTTTAGGGATTTATGATCCGAGCTGAAACATCTATCTGTGCAAAACTGCAAAGTGATCGGCTTGGGTCACTCTGGTGCAAAGCTTCAGCCCATCCTCAATGTGTGGAAGCTGCAGTATAAATGCAAACATGTAGTTTCTTAGACAGTAATGTGCCGTTTGAAAAATGAACGTACAATTATGGAGCATGGAGACCGAATGCACAAGACTGAGAACAGAAATCTAACGTGTGATTACACGCCCAGGCTGAGATAGTGAAAAGTCTAAAAATGTGTGAGTTCGTATTGGTACATATTCAGACCACGCGCTGTGCTCTGCTCCTTTCAACTCGTTAATGTTATCCTCTGTTTGCCTTTTAATAACCTGGATTCATTCTCTGTCTTTTATTAACTGTCTCTGTCTCTCTCTGCCTTAGTCTTCTTCTCTCCCACGCACTTTGTGAATGTGTTTGTAACCCTAGCATCTGTGGGGGGACCTTCTGTTCTTCATTTAGAGATGTAAAAACACTGGTGTCTGCTGAAACCTTATACATGGAGCCAGCAAGTGCACAGCCTGTGAATTACCTCCTACACTGCACACAACTGAACATTTTGTCATTTTAATCATATAATTTAGTCCAAGTGATGTACAGTGGAGTGTGCTGTGTCTTTGCATGTGTGGATTAACAAATTAAAGAGTTGGTTCCAGCACTGCTTTGCCAAATTGCTTGCACTTGCATCAGCTCACATAAATGTTTTAGCTACAGTGAGACTGCAAAATAAAAGGTTGTTGCAGCAGGGCCTGGTAATAGTGTGAAATAATGACAGGGGTCACATGGTCAGGTCTTTGTGTCCTCATTGTAAGTCTGCTGAGGTTAACGAACACAACTGTTACAGACAATGCTCTTAGTCACATCATGCATCGCATCTTATAGCTCATCCTTTGTCTGAAGGGACTGAAGGGGTTTGTGCTTTCCTGTGCAGGTGGAGTGCAAAGAGAAAGGCATGAGAAGAGGGACGGCGCTGGTCACTGAGACACATGGAAAGGGACAGACACAAAGAGAACATTGGGTTCAGGGTAGGTTTGTTTTTCCAAGCAGGAAAAGATATCTGAGCACGCTCGAGCTCTATGCATTTTCGTCTGTTTTAAATCTTTTTCCCACTCCATCTTAGTCGGATCTTTTTGGACTCAAATAGACCCGAACTTCTACTTGTCTTAGCTTTTGCTGATCAGAAAAACAGTTGCTGCATTGTCTCTTAAAATGAGCCTGTTGTTGTAACCATAACATGCTTACATCACCCAATTATTTCCCCGCCACGTTCCTCTCACTCGAATATACTATGGCACACAATCCTATAGTGACTGACGTAATTCCTACATGTTCAGAGGCCCTGACTGGGGCCCCAGGTCCAGCCCAAGTGACCCTGAGTATTTATATGGAACGGCTGGTGGCAGATGTTTATGTTGGAGCTCAGAACCTAGAACATGAAAATCATGTTTATATTTTCCTTCCTAACGGGCCCCTTTGGTTCACACAGTGTCGCAAGCCATATTCAACATCTCGCAAGGACCTTTTGACAGCTTCCTGGTGTCATGTCACATCCAGTTATCTCTTTATTTCTATTTTCCAAATGCAAAGGCTAGTCCTGTGTGCCCTGTAACTATCCCAGACTAAGACTAAGACACAGGTCAAACCTTTTCAGTCAGCATATTCTCAAAGTATCACCGACTTCAATGAGCGAGAATAAACCAGTATTTTGACATATTTGGATCCCGCCATTATCCTTTTACATTTCCACAACCATTATACGTAATAATCAGACCCATAGTTGTGTAGCTTAAATTAAACATTTGCTTTAATACAGATTCAAAATTACAGTTATTTACCTAATGGTAGTTGAGGTGTGAAAGTAAAGGATGGGTTTGGGGAATTTAAAAAGGGAGCTCTGACTGACAGAGCAAACAAAATGATGACGCTAATTCCACAAACCCTGTCTGATTTTAGGATAATTACAATGATGCACAAATGAGCAGAGCAGTGAAGGCAAAAGAGAGACACGGGGGGAGAAATGAAAGAATTATGCAGCTGCAAGTCACAATGAACATTTTTGTGTTTGCATCTGTTCATGCAAAGTCATATCTATGTGGTCTACTGGTCGTTTGACTTCCTCTGCTGTGGATGAAGGACCAGTCCCTGGGAGTCGGTGAGGCAGGAAAAAGCCTTTGGGGGAATCTTCTCAGTTTCCAGCAGGTTATTTTCCAAGTGAACCGAAGTCAAGGTAGAGCCAGAATTCTGAGGGTGGCACACCCCCCACTGCCTCACCAGTCTGAAACCACAAAGACAAAACCAAAACAACTGTGACAAGTGTCTAAATACAGTAATAAATCAACCTAATAAAATTTCAAAGTTATGTGTTTTTGACATTCATAGTTTTGACTGCTGACCGTGATGGCCAACATAAATCAAGCAGGCAAGCATTTTGCTTCGCCCTACATTTTGTAATTATTAACAGTGACTTTACAAAAACTGCAGTTCTACCTGATCTGGTTGTGGTCGAGTCTCAAGACTTGCAGGTTCTTAAACTGTCGAATGCATCGAGGAACCTCCCTCAGCCGATTGTTGTCCAACAGGAGCTCAGCCATAGAGCGGTAGGTTCCAACCAAAGAACCTTGGTCTATGCCTTCATTGCTCAAGGAATTGTGGGATAGATGGAGGGACTGGAGGCCAGGCTGCAGGTGACGGAACGTGAAGGCTGGAATGGAACTGACATGGTTGTGCTGGAGAGTCAGTTTACGTAGGGGGCGAGGCAGATCCATTGGGACAGAGGTGAACTGGTTAAAGGACAGATCCAAGTCTTCCAGGGACCTGAGAAGAAGAAGAAGTGAGAGACTCAGAGCTTCTAGAAGCCTTCACGTGAACATACTACAACGGCCATAAAAGCAACTTCTACCCTGGATCTAAAGATTTTTACTGCACACTTCATGTTTTACAGCTAACTGGCTCCTGCATAGCATTGCTGGGGAGGCCGGCAGTCAGGAGTGCAGAGTGGGAGGTCAGGCTGCTGGGAAATGAGGGGGAACAGCAGGGGAGACATTAATGGGTCTGGGGTGATGCAATGTGCTGTAGCAGGAGTTTTTAGGGGAATATGTGGATGAGTTGTTGATAACGAGTATGAAAGTGTTTGCGAGAAATAGAATGATTGGTGGTAGTAGAAGGACCTGATGTCCACCCCATGTCGGAGGCGAAGATACGGCACGGGGGGGTTGGTATGTTCATTGAAGGATCCCACACAGCTGTTGTGAATTTACATGAGAGTTCACAGCAGGAGAAAGATCATACTTCCTGTTATGCAGATTCTAGAAAACACTGAGCAAGCAATGGGCTGAGAAGATGCTCAAAGACTGTCAAACAGAGACGGCAGTAAATTGACGAATGGGACGCCAATGAAGAAAAAGCGAGTGAAGGGACATGAATGTGGAACATGCTTGAAGTGGCATCTGATTTCATCTGTACTGCTGACTTTGTTTTGGTTTTTCTCAAAATGTAATACTTTGAGGATACAATCATTATTGTGACATTGGTGACATATGACGTGAGGGTTAAAATTATAATTAAGATATAGATATTTTTAGTATCATGGTTAACATTGGACCTTCCTCCTTTAGGATAGGTAAACATTGAAACTTATCTGCTTAACAAAGGTGTTAACTAATAAAATATTACATACATGTTTTACTGAGAACAAAACTTAATAGATGCAGGCAAATGAAAACACAGAAACACAAGTCAACACTCACTGAATGCACTGTTTGTTTTTTAAGATCACATTAGATTCAAGTTTATTGTCATTGCGCATGTTTTGCTTGTACCAAAACATTCTCAATGCAGTTGTTTATTATAATATCCAGTTATATTTTGTTCAATTCATCCTCTGTTTCATTTCAAAACAGTTGTGTGCTTCTGATTTGTATTCTAAACATTTGCCAAGGAGCTCAGCAGCAGTCAGCCACTGCTTACAGCTCCACATGGTATTAATGAGCAGAGGGACATATAGTTCTCTTGTCTAAGAGTCCTCCACCCTCTCCACACACACACACATGCACGCACACTTGTAAGCGTGCAACATGGTGTGAAGAAGGCAGACGTATAAACATGTTCATTCTACATAAAAACATGCTTTTGAAAACCTAAACCTAAATTACAAAGAGCTCATGTACAAATATGTATGCCTGCTTCTCCATACTTAACGTAATTTGTTACGTGAGTTCTAAAACATTTATGGAGAGGCATCCAGCCATTACACAACACCAAAGGTTTTGAATGCATGAATGTTTGTGGCGATGTTTTGCCCAGGAGTAATCGGATGAGCGTACTCCTGGGAGTACGCTCATCCCCTGGGAGTTGGGTTCTAATGAAACCACATGTAGAACAGAACACATGTAGATCCACAAGCACCTCCCATCTGTGCTGCCAGCTCTACTACTACCAAGTGAGTTTCATCACTTTGACAATTTGACTAGGTTAGTTATCGTAGCCAGGCAGCGTTTCTCTGCCAAGCAGCCTAGACAGATCGAGACTGAAAGGAAAAACTGTCATGATGAATGGCTGATGGAGCATGACATCAGCTACTGTATATCACTTCACTTTAGTTTTGGCTTCTGTGTGTACAGAATTTATTAACACAGGCTCATCTCTGGAAGTATTTGAGTCCAATTTTCACATCTGTTGAGTGCAGAGTGAAGCACATTTGGTTTAAATTTAAAAATTCAGTATGACATTAATCATTTACAGCAGCAGTACTTGTTTATAATGCTCATCTACTGTCAGCATGTAGGCTGCGTCATTTGTAGCGCACATTCTGGTGTGTCAAGTTGAAAATGCTGCCACTCCCAGGATAATGGGTTTACAAGGGAACTTTAAATTTGACTTCAAGTCATAGGTTTTTTTTCACATTAGAGTGAAGCTTTAGGACAGTAATTGTGTTTTTGTTTGGTGGTGTGTGCCTGTGCATCATTTCACAGTCAGGCTCAGACATGTCGTACCATTACACACCTTTCATGTGATCATCACTGAACCTGCACCTCCATGCAGTCTGTCTGAGCCAGCATCCGTGTAAAATCAAAACAGACATCACAATTATACTGATAGCCTCTGTATCTAATGACAACCAAACGTACATAAATATGTAGCTGAGTCATTAAATCCACCAAAACCACTTTCAAAACAACATAATAAAATACTGTAACATAAAATTCCATGCCTGTATCATCTATTATTTAATAGGGCCAGTGCAGTTTAACTGATTATTATTCACTTTGATGAAATTTAAAAGGCTGTAATACAAAGCTGCAGAACACAACAAACAATCTACATTACACATGTATTAAGGGCATTTTTGAAAAACTAAAATAGTAAACATATTTCCTATTAAATATTCATTCGTGACGAGTGATGGTTATGTAGCTTCTATCAGTGGAAGTAATTTAAAACAACTTCTGATTCTGCCAGATCTGTTGGCTCACAGAAGTGATGTGATTACAGTTAGTTTGTTCGACTGGGGGAAACGCAGATAGGAGTCATAAAATACTGTTACTTGAGCTAAAAGGTTCACGAAAAGCCAGGAGAAAATAACAAACCACTGTTCATGTGTGTGTGTTTGATAAAGTGAGAATGTGCGTGCTTGTACTGTGCATGCTGCCAGTCTCAGCTCACTATGTCCGGAGACAGATGTGAGAGTCCAGCTCCTCTCCCCAGCTCACTATAACCTTTAATATCCTCCACTCACATCCACAATCCTTGAAGTCCAGCATGAGGCAACAATAACACTGATGCTTTAATAGGGAACAGAGGCAGTCCACTAACCAGAACCAGCACCCTGCAGTTTGTTTAATAATTAGGCGATTTACTTTTCATTCTGTTTATCACCGCTCACTGTGTATTTCGCAATACGCCGCTGCTGCAAGATCATTTTCTTTACAAGTAGAACAACATGGATGAATTATTAGTATGTAGAATGCAGGGAGAAGTCCTATCCATGCCATTTGGGTCTCATTAATGAAATTTAATATGTCATATTCTGGTGGGTTAGCTGAGTCCAGAACAAGTTGAATTTTTGAGGACCTGCTCCTCTCCTGAGCAGTGACATCAAGTTTCAGCTGGCAAATATCTCTAAGTCAAAAATCAGGTAAAGCCTTTAAGTGCCATCTCAGGAACTGCCACCACTCTCTCTCTCTTTGTCAATAAGGTTTTGATTTTCCGTGAGTGATTACAAAATTGCATGACGTCTTCAGTCAAATTTCCTTTGAATACAATTCGTATAATGTGGATTTCCTCTGTTTTAGACATTCGGTCAATCAGAAAAATTCAAAGTCTCTCCACTCAAATCTTTCCTGTCTTTCTTCTCTCCTTTGCATTTTCTTTTTGTAAGTTTTTGCTGTTGCTCCCACTGTGGTTCACAAGGATCCCAAGGAGCAAAGAAAAACCCACTGGAATTCACTATATTTAAACAAGACACACACACACACACAGCATATATACACATTGAGACATACACAAACACACACAGGCACACCATTGCCCTCAAATTCTTCTTCACATGCCTGCTCATCTAAGTACACAAAGACATCTGTCTTAACCTTTTGATATATGTGAACAAATGTGTGTGTGTTTACTTATGTGGGTGCGCTTCAGTGAGAGAAAGGGAGTGAAAAAGGGAAAACAATAAAAGAAAAATGTGTACATATGGACATTGCAGTCACAGATGGCCGAAGAGACTGATACGGATGCAAGACATTTTAAGTGAGTTTATGCACGTTGGTTTGTAGATTAAAGCATTAACATCAGATACTGGTCATAGAAGCATTAGTTGTCGGTTTATTTGATGAAAACCTGGACGGCAAAACTTTTCAACTTTGCAAATAACTCCAGTCTACCCCCTCATGGCTGAGGATGGGACTGCAGAACATTTCTTTGTCAGACACATTAAAAAACCACTGGGTCAGGATGAACGCGCTTACTTGAGAAGGCCCCAGGCATAGGAGGTGACGCTGTGCTCGTGCAGCAGGTTGTGACTCAGATCCAGAAGTCTCAGGTGGACACAGCCCCTCAGTGCCTCTTCTGGCATCCCCTCAATAACATTTTTACTCATTCTCAGCTCCTGTAGGTATTAAAAAGGACAGACAGACAGTGAGAAATGTCTGATGTGGGGCATCACTGTGGGGTCTTATCTCCTGAAGCTGATCAGCTGATTCAGTAAAGTGTTGCCAGTGCACCTGTAGGGAGGGAGGAAGACCCAGAGGGAGGGAACGGAAGTTGTTGTTGTCCAGCTGGAGGTGTAGAAGCATCTGTAGTGGTTTGAACGTCAGTGGTGACACACTGCCATCATGGAGAGCATTGTCCTGCAGCTCCAGCCTTAGCAGGTTATTCAAACCTAGAAGGGAATGATACATATTTTTTTAACTCTGAAAGATTTTATTTTTGTTTTTGTGTACAGATGCAACTCCTACCTTGGAAGCAATGAGGGCTGAGAGCACTGAGCTTGTTGTTGTTAATCCTGAGTTCCTCAAGAGATGCTGGAAGTTGAGGGATCCTGGTAAGCTGGTTACCACCTAGGTTCAGTTTCTTCAGAAATGTCAAGTTCTATATGACACGCAGGGGGAAAAAAAACAGTGGCGAGCAGGCCAGAAAGATAAATAAAAACACACTTGTCTCAAAATCCATAATTTTACATCCCAATTTGCCAAGCAAGACACAATCATAGAGTTCACCATGGGAGAATGACAAATCTGGACATCTCTCCCACGTCTATCTATCATGTTGTATTTTTAGTGAACCCAGTTTATGTGGCTCCTATGTTGAAGTTCCTGTGGTTGGTGTGTTGATTTGTGTCCAGTAAAAGCAGTGGACTGCATCTTTTGCAGTATTCCTCTACCCTAGCCATTAGTTCTCTGTCATTACTGGCATGTGAACGAATAAAACATAAGCAAAATCCTCTAAAAATAATGCCCTTTTATTCTCCACATCATTGGCTGCAGCTGTTTTCCAACAGGTTTGTCCAGCCAATACTGCGATAGTATGTCAATGGTGGTGTGTAATGATTGGTCAGATTGTGGTAGGCTGCCTCTGTGTGGTGTGGTCAGGCTCTGTGTTTGGCCTGTGGTCATTTAGAGGTTAGACCAGAGGTTATTCTCGGTAAGGATTAGTTAATGCCGTTCTCTGTGCTCTTATATTACTGTAATGATACAGGGTGGAGCCTGCCTTTTATTTTAATTAGATGCAAAATTGCTTATAAATCTCACTTGTAACTCACAAGCTCAATCATTCATGTTTAGCAGGCCGCAGATTCTCCACAAGAGGGAGCTTTGTGGGTCAGACCAATTCTACACATCCTAACCTGTAAAGACATCAGTGTATCTTTGGACAGCAAAGATGAATTATAAAATTCAATGTTTTTCACCACATTTTGACACTCAAACTTTGATATTTTTCCCCCCACTCGATTTCATAAAGTACAGTTGAATTAAAATAGTTTTTCTATAGGCGGTACCTTTCGTTGGTAACATAACGCTTTATCAAGAACATGACCACCAGAAGGGTTTTTTAATCACACCTATTATTACAGATTAAATATAGCTCTCCAAACACAGAATTTAGCAAACCTAAAATGCAACTCCTTATTTGCTTTTTACTTTTCCTTTGGGTTCTGTATGTTTTCTGTTTTGTCTTTTTGAAAAAGTACATGTGATATCTGAACAAAACCATGGAAACCCACACACAAATACATAAAAATAGCACAAAAACTAAAAAAAAAACTAAAAAATGCATTACTTTTAGTTAGATCAGGTTGAATTGGAACAACAGGTTTGAGACTGCTACAATACAGCAGCTCTGCACTTTAATTATATTGGATGGGCCTGGATTTTGGTGCATCACACCGGATGCCTTTGTGAATATGTATCACAGTTATATGATGCAACATTGCACTACATTTACACCCACATTTATTTTAAAGAAAGAACAGGTACACCTCTAATAAACCCTTAAGTTGTTAATAAATCAAAGCACAGTAAAAACTTTATAGTTGCAGAGAAGCTCTGAACTGACAGTTCGCACGTAGACAGTCGTGTTAGACAGTCGGAGAATAAAGCAGACGCATGCACACACAGTGTTACTCACACACAGAGGGTTCTGGCTGAATGACTCATCCTCCAGTTGGTTTTTGCTCAGGTCCAGGGTGCCAAGGTTCGGCAAGCCGGAGAAGTCTTGTGGAGCAATGCTTGTTAAGTTGTTCTCTAAATTCAAAAGAAATCACAGGGTCTGATATATTGACAGAGCATGTGAAGCTCTGAATGTTGTATAATATTGCTTGTAAAGCCTTTTGATCTGAATGCTGAGAGAACCCTCCCATGAACATCATTTGACTCAGAGGTCACGTCATGTTGACATAATTGTACTTTATCGATGAACTGACATTCATGTAAGGAATAGTCAGTTGGTGAACTTTGGTTGTGGTAAACAAACATTTCAGATAATAATTTATTATGTTGACTTACCGTGTTTTGTGCTCTACAGTTCTACAAATCATTCTGTATAAGCATATCTATAAAATTTGCCAAGGGCATCACTGGCAATCTTAATGTAACACTGTGTGCCATCCTTATAAGCATCGACGGCATGTCAATTTGTATGATGAACCTAAAATCGCAGCTCAGACACACACCTGCCAAATCCAGCTTTGTGACCTCCAGGTCTCGGATGACTGGCATGTGAGTCATGCCGACACCCCTGCAGCTGATTTCTTCATCAGAAAGCTGACACTCGCCAAGAGACTCTGTAAAGTTAGTATTTGTATCTGTTTGATTGGTGGGAGCCTCAGTTGCCTCTTGCTCTTCTTCTTCCTCTCCCTCCTCTTCTTCGTTTTCCGCTTCCTGACAGAATAAAAAAATGACAGTTAAAGTGCATTTTCTGAAATAATCTGTGCGGTTCCAATTAAAGAACAATTTGAACCTCTTCTTCCTCCTCTTCCTCCTCCTCCTCCTCCTCCTCGCCCTCGTCATCATCGTCGTCATCATCATCATCGTCGTCGTCGTCCTCATCCTCATCATCATCATCCTCTTCTTCCTCCTCCTCCTTCTGTGTTTTCCTTTGACCCATCAGCCTCCTCTTTTCAGCATAAAGTTCCTTGAGTACAGCCATAAGGCCACTGCTCTCTTCTCCTTTTCCACGCTTCCCCCAGCCCATCAGGGGCTGCCCCAATCCTGCCTACAATAATTAATGTAGACAAACACACCAGAGCAGGTTAATTCAAATGAAAATGAAATGATGGTGTTCAGCATTCACGCGGTAATTGTTGTCACTCCGTACTATTCTATATGCAATGGCCTCCACTGTAGCTGCATGTTTCCGCTTCCCCCAGGTTTCCCTTCTTCTTCTCCCTGGCTCCAGCTTTCTGAAATCAGCTCTTTGCTGATCTTTCTCCTTCTCTGCCTCCATTTGGACCTGATCATCCTCTCTCTCTTCCTCACCAAAGGGACATCAAACAAAACAGAAATAGCAAAGAAAAATGTCATTACAGACACAAATATTTAAAAAAAAAAAGGTTAATCCTTAACTCTAGCTAAATGAAATAAAATTATTATTTTATTAACATTTTATTTGTCAAGAGCATGCAGATAGAAGGAATCCGCCTTTAACAGATGAAAGAAACAGTTTACCTGGAGGGAGGGTTGCACTTAAATCATGTGCATCGAACAGAGCTGCTCCTGTGTCAATTCCTGTTGGATGAATGGTTGCTGGTTTGAATTCAGCTGTCTCAGAAGAAGTTTCAAAGTTTGTATCCTTGTCATGCCAGATGTTTAGGCTATATCCTGAAAAAATTAAGCCACTCAGACAAATGGAGATGATCAACATCTTTGGCATACGCATTACTGAATTTTCATTCAAGCTATTTCAGCAGTGAAAGACGTCCAAAAATGTCTGTAGATCTTCAGGCTGAAAAAAAAAAAAAAAGTGTAGATCACACCTGGTCATACAATTTTTTGTTGATAAATGTCCAAAAAAAACTCCATGTGTTAGATTAGAAACTCTGGGAGAAAAAGCTGTATTCGCTGTAGTGACTAGTGAATGCTGGAATGAAGAAAGAGCAAAAAGATGGGAAGGAATATCTAGGAGGTGGAGAGGTAAAAAAAGAAACTTTCACATTGTTATTAAAGGCCCTTACCATACCATAAAATACACAGACCCGCCCTGTTCCTCTCCCTCGCGTAACTATCTGCTGACACTAGGTGGAAAGACAGATTTGTAGAGGAGGTGAGAGGTGGACAGGGAGAAAAACAATAAGAACTGGAATATTTTAACTTTCATACACCTATGATAGATTGTTATGTTTTCTGAGCCACTTTCAGTTTTTATGTAGTGGATTGTGATCTTGAAACATTTCCAACAGCATACGGAGCTGGCAAAGTTCAGGTCAGAGTCAGTCTTGTTTGGCCATGTTTCACTTGCATCTATGTATGAAAAGACACACACACTGTGAGAAATGAACAATAAGCCTGCGTTTACATTCTGTACATACATACTGTACATGCACTCTGGGGTGTGTGCATCCTCAAACTTAACCCAAAGCCAGGCAGGTGTCATCAGCCGTTTGTCGAGCCAAACTGGGATTTTCACTGTGGGTTAAAACCTGCGGACAGCGCCTCTTTATTTGCTCAGTAACCACACACACACACTAAATCTGTCAAACGATGTCATGTGCCAGACAACCACTTCTGTGAGTGACATTTTCTGTTACTTCTCTTACAATTTATCCAATTGTGCACGTCTTGGCCACATGTGAGGTTGTTGTAACTGCCTTTCTGCTTATGAGAGACATGACAGCAGAACCCAGACATATTCCAAATGGCACAGTGGACAACTTAACACTAAACACTCAGTTCCCAATCTGCTCCAAAGTAAACAGTGATGAATCCGAAGACTACTCCTATAAATCTTGACAGGAACACGCAGTAATCCACTGACCACACTCAACCCCTTCTTTCAATGGAGTCTGACAACACCCTGACATTAACAGATCTCCAGTGCATAGAGTGGCACTGATGGCCAGGACACCAGTACTTCTCTGGATACAGTCACTAGCTGAAGAAGAGAGAATGCATGACATTGTGCCTGTAAATGAACTCACTGTTACCACCTTGTGCCGAGTACGTGGCTAAGACTGACCAATGCCAGCCCAAGAAGCTCTTCCAAAAAAAAAAAAAAAAAAAAAAAAAAAAAAAAAAAAAAAGCAAATTTTTAAACTCAGTCACCAGTTGATGAGGAGGCATGAACTATCAGTATCCTAAGCATTGATGCATTGGGGGAAAGAGACTAAAAACAAACTGTCGGCACCAGTACAGTTGGGGAAACCCCTTGTTAAGCAAATTAATAGGCCATGTTCCTAGACAACATGACAATCCAAAAGATTGTTAGATACATTTCTTGGCCTATGTTAGAACTTTAATCTTCTGTTGAACTAAAAAGACTTAATCAGACTCAGGTATTCATTTATGTGCAAAGAATATTAGTTTAGCTAATGGTTTCTGGCATTTCATTTAACACCGATAGTTAACTCAACTCCGTGCCGCTCGATTCACACGTAGCATTGAATAAAAACACCACAATGAGACAGCTTGTACTGGGAACCTTTATTCCGTTAATCACACAGTAACACAGTGGCCTTGTGATTAGGACTCGTGGGAAAAGCTCAAACAGACGACTGGTTAGACATATCACACTCTGGGTCTGAAATGTTCCACCACAACATTTATGCCAGTTACTGAAAATTACAAAATAAATGTTACACAACTCAAAAAATAAACACAAAAGGGTAACAGTGCTTCTAAGACTGAAGGTATGGTCAATCAGGAATGTGGAAATGTTTGACAAGTGGTCCGACAGTTCAGAACAGATCAGTTTGGAGAAACAGATGGCATGACAGGTTTCAAAGATGTTATAACATAACACATTTACAGTATTTAGCGATGCTTCTGTCTGATACACTTGGAAGAGAGTTTAAGACAAGAATGTTACAGCAGGAACAACAGCTGAAAAAAAAAAAATACTAGAATGCAACAAAACAGTACTGGCTTTGACAATGCTGCAGACAAGACCACATGAGAACAATGTGCCTTCACATGATCATACCAGGTATTTGCAAACTGAGCAGGAAGTTTGTTGTGACTGAGGAAAGCATTAACCTGGGAGATTAGAGGCAGTCTTTAGTTTGCGAAGGTCTGACGCACAGCATTGGCGATGTGCTTGGCGCTGATCCCGAAGAGGTCAAGCAGCTCTTGAGGTTTTCCGCTGCGGGGAACACCCGACACTGCTAGGCGGGTGACAACAATGCCAGGCTCGCTGCCCACTGCTGATAGCACGGCTTCTCCAAGACCACCTGAACAGACATGATAGAGAGGCCAGACAGGCATCAACAGAATGTTCACAGGACACAACTTTATCTTCAAAGAACTGATCCTTTCAAACTATCGAGCGGATGTGGTGATACCCTCCTCATCACTTAAATAGTCAGTGGGAGTCCCACACCATCACCCAAAATGTACTGGGGGCAACACCCACCTTCCTTGTAATGGTCCTCTACAGTTATAATCTGTCCTCCGGTGGCTCTGGCACTAGCCAGAATGGTAGAGGCATCCAGGGGTTTGATGGTGAAGGGGTCAATCACACGGATGTTTTTCCCTATGGTAAAAAAATAAATCATTAAATCATTACTTCAGTGATCTCCTGGTTTTGACACAGACTTCATTCCAACATGTCTATCCACTAGATGGCAGTGCAGCTTTACCTTCACTAGCCAACATGTCGGCAGCAGCAAGAGCCTCATGAAGAGTTACACCAGCGCCAATCACAGTCACCTGATCACTGTCAGACTGGCGCACCACCTGTTGAAGTACAGAAAATTTTAAAGAAACCTATCAGCTCCCGTGTCTTTATTTCAAGTAGCCATTTTTTGCACATGGACTAGTGTGGAAAACTACTATGCTTAAAAAAATAAATAAATAAAAATTCACCTTTGCGACGCCAACTTCAAACTTCTCGTCTGGAGAATAGATGACTGCCGTGTCTGGTCGACTGGTGCGGATGAAACAAATACCCTGAAATATCGTATAGTGTTAGTTCATGTCTTTCAAGTTATCATCACAATGACTGACATTGTTGTGCTCCAACATATGATGGGTCTCTGACCTTTGTGTTAGCTGCTAGCTCTACAGCCTTCTCTGTTGACACTCCATCGCTGGGGTAGAACACTGTACATGTTGGGATGGCACGGAACATGGCCAAGTCTTCAAGAGCCATTTGGGAAGGACCATCCTCACCTGAAGGCAGAGTAAGGTTTGTCAAGGACAGGATTCATTCACCATTTTCTGCAAAATGCTAGTAATGCCTAGAGAAACAGCATACCGATGGAGACTCCGCAGTGGGACCCTACCAGGTTGACATTTGACTTGGGAGATTGCTCCCATACGGATCTGATCATAGGCTCTTGAGAGGAAGGCAGCAAAAGTGCTGGCAAATGTGACCGTGCGGTCACGGGTAGCACAGCCAATGGCCACCCCTACCTGCAACAAAGAAATTAGTATTGGGGCTCAGAGTTGATTGCTGACATTAATTGAAAATGCTTTTAAACCACTTTGAGGTTAGCAACTTTTAAAAAATTGTTTAGTTGAAGGTTAGCTGCACCCACAAAGAAAGATGAGAACCACAGTAAAGAACATGAAAATGTCAAGGACTAAAACAACCGTGTACCATATTCTGTTCAGCGATGAAACACTCAATATAACGGTCAGGGAAGGCCTTCTTGAACATATCTGAGAAGGTGGAGTTTTTGGTGTCTCCATCAAGGGCCACCACTCTTTGACTTGCCTGGCCCAACTTGGCCAGAGCCAAACCATATGCTCGTCTCGTTGCAATCTGGAGGAGGAGAAACAATTAACACTGGACTAAATGAAAGTTGTCTCAGATGCTTTAGTCAGTGTTGACTAAGTTTTCCACCTAGTAAAACATCTTTAAAAAGATTTGCATTAGACTGACAAACACACACACAAAAAAAAAAAACCCTAACAACACCTTGTCTCCCTTTTTGTATGCCGGGGGTGAAGGCATGGCGATAGGGCTGAGGTCTGCAGCTGCTGCGTCATCTTGGGGCAGTTGAGGGCACAGGGTCTTGTTGGGGACCTGGATCTGAGCCTGTAGGTCATTCAGGAGGTCATCCACTTTGTCTTTAGGGATGGGCTTTCCATGCCAGTTATCAAGATCCTCAATATCTACAGCCAACAGATGAACAAGTCAAATTTGGACAGCACGTGGGCACACACACACACCAAAAAATAAAAACACACTCACTCTTCAGTCCTTTGCCCTTGAATGTTTTAGCAACAATGCAAGTTGGTTTGCCCTTGACCTGCTGGGCCTGCCAGAAAGCTTTGCACAGCTCCTCCACATCATGTCCATCCACAACATATGTGTTCCACCTACACAAAGACATGGCATATGATGACACATTACAATAAACATAAATCCAAAATTAATCCAAAACATGAAGATGTATTATTGGACATGTCCAAATTAAACTTAAAGAACACTTTCACAGATACTAAACTGATTCTTTTGGTTCAAGGTTGTGTAGTACATGTAAATGAATGCCATTACAGTTTCTTCTGACTTCCCTACATTAAAATCTCCCTCAACTTCTAACAGGAAAAAAAAAGATGATGTCAGTTGGAGGGACCTTCAGTTAAGATCATGTTGTCCTGTTTCACACTATGGGGTTTGTAATCATGGTCAACCTGCTTTTCAAGACCTCCTCCAGCTGACATCATCTGAACACCTAAGGGATAAACACTTCTGGGTGAGGTTCTCTTTTTCAGCTGGAAGCAAAGAAATATTTTAATATAGTCAGAGGACAGTTTAAAAGCACTGATGTACATTTACACCCTAAACTAAAGCCATAGAAAGCAAGAGGAAAAATGGAAATGTTGCCCTTTAGGCCAGGATGGTGGGAAATCATAGTGATAAAAAATTAAAAAATTAAATCCTGTACCAACCCTTTGATAAATATAGTGAGAGTATTATGAACTATGACAAAAGGCACAATGTTGATCACTTTGTCAGTTCAACGGCTCCTATGGTACTGAAGTATATGAACTAGTGTCTAAAGTGTGAGTAAATACTAACCCAAAGCCTTCACAGCGTTTACGGTAGGTCTCCAGGTCATGCTGCAGGGGTGCAGCCTCACTCTGGCCAAGACGGTTGACATCTAGGATAGCCACTATGTTGTCCAGGTGGTAGTAGGAGGCAAAGGCCATTGCTTCCCACACTGAACCCTCTGAACACTCTCCATCCCCCAGCAAGCAGTAAACACGGTAACTACACAGACAAACAGAAGACTGATTTTACAATTGTTCCTTAAACTCTTTAGCCCTTTGGTTTATGTGGGTGTTTAATTTTGACTTTGCCTCTATGTTTCACCTTAAAATTGTTTACCATGCCAAATGCTTGGTGTCAAAGTTTTTTCAGCACAACCTCACTTGACTGTAGTTATTTTTTTTATTTTGACATACTGTTTTAAATAAGATCTAACACATCACAACATAAAATCAGAGCAGGAAAAAGTTTGCATTTTTCATTGTCAAATGTTGATTTAAAAAAAAAAATCTAAATAAATTAAAAACCTACCCTAACCTAGACTAGATCACAGGCATCACTGGTGTGTTGCTGCCTTTATTGTCCACCAACAGGCAAAGTTTGCACTTAATTTGCCGTAATTTTTCCTGCTGAATGACATCAGCAGATTTGCCATAGGATGGACTTAACATGCCAGCAAAATAGAAAGTAAAAATAATAATTAAATAAGCAAGAATATTTGAGGCAAAGCATCACTAGATGCATCCTAATTAACATTTAAGCATGTTGGAAACATCAAGCAATAACTGGTTTTGCAGCACTTTGTCTTCCTGCTACGTTATCCACCAGCGCATCTATTAACTGCAGAGGGATAATCAAGGAACCTCATCTCATATCCATCATTGCTGTAGGGTTAGTCAAAACTAACAATTGGTAACAGACAGCATTTCATAACAGCTCAGACTAGCAAGTTACTGCTGCACCAGTGCACACCCCTTTAGGCCTTTATACATGCTCCTACCGGGGAGTGGTTTAACACAATTACAACTACACCACTGATTTATCCAGTGAACAGATTATCGTTTATTGAAAAGAAACCAGTCTTTCACCTACTACTTACGACACTACAAGCTTATTTAAACAATCATCTTGTTTAAACAGTGAGTCAAACTGCACATATGACATTTCAAAAAAATATTTTTAAAGAGACAGGGTTATATTAGTTAACGTCCATCTTAAAACACGTGCCCACATGTACACTGAAAGATTATTTGCTGTTAATTGTTTATGCTGACCAGAGACTCACTCTTTAGTGTTATCTAATGTGTTCCAATGTACAGCTGAAGCCAATGAGACTTTGGAATTTGAGTCAGATAATTCAATGGGATCTCTTAAAAAATGAAATTTCTCCTTCCTTCAATTTAGACTGGAATAGCAATGTGCATGAATAACTGAATATCTGGTAGGTGGCATGTCAATGTCAAATATTGGAAAAAAAAGGTCAGACAATTTCATAGAAACATTTTTTAAGAGACAGTAGCAGAACTCAGGCTTGAGTCACAAAATCTTATTTTTATCTTAGTTTTCCATTAAATATTTGTCAAATACAATTTCTTTCATTACTTTTAGTGGGAAAAAAGGTCAGTTATGTCACTGTAACATCTAGCTAACCCTGAATATTTATGATTAATTAAACAAGCAATTTAAATAAGCATGATTGATTATTAATGAGAATCCCTTGTTTAGGCATGTTTTTGAACTTCACAACTGCATTTTTTCCTCACATACACACCTGGATTTGTCAAAGTTTTTGCCTGTGTAGGCCATTCCACATGCAGCCCCAAGACCCTGTCCCAGAGATCCTGTTGCCACATCAACAAACTCCAGTTTCTGGTGAACAGCAGAGAGGATAAATTATACTAGATGCAAACTGACAGGTACATCATATTCTTTAGTTTTTCCGTGAATACCACTAAAGAATTCAGAATTCTTAACATACTGGTGTGGGGTGCCCCTCCAGTTCACAGTCAATCTTGCGCAGGTTGAGCAGATCAGATTCCTTCACATAACCTGCCTCTGCCCAGGCAGCATACAGGATAGGCGCAGCATGACCCTAGAGACAAATGAAAAATGAAGTCTTAATAGACACTGGTTTGGCGTTATCAAATTTAGTTTGAACTGATGAAATAAAGGATGTCAAATCTGTGTTCTAAAAACACAAATCAATACCAACCTTTGAAAGCACAAAGCGATCATTACACTGGTTGCGAGGATCATCTGCTTTGTAGCGCATGACATGGAAGAAGAGCACAGACATAAGCTCTGCTGCGCTGCAGCATGATGTAGGGTGACTAAGGAGAGAGAAAATGCATTTATAAAAATGTTAGAAAGAGTATATAAGGGGACATTACATCAAAACATTCCTACTTCATGCATTGGTTACATTCAGCCCATAAATGATCATGTTTACACTTTATTTAAAAGCATTTTGAGTTTAACAGGACACTTAAAGAAAAAAGTCATTCAGTGAGAGCACAATGTTTGACAAATATTTCTCAACACTACATTTCACAAGCAATGATGAATTTGAAGACAACCTTCTTACAATTAGTAATATCACTCATGTCAATAACTTGTTAATTTGTAACTAGATTCCACACTTCCAAGCTTAAAAAAAAAAAAAAAAAAAAACTAAAGCAAGTTGTGAAACTGTTAGTTGCTGCAGGGGTCCAAATATTGTAACAGACATGTTTAGAAATTCGACTTTACCCAACAGCATGTCAGCTTCCCTATGTGGGTTAAGATAAAAATGGCATCATTTCAACCATGCTGGGAACACACCAAGTTTTCTTATTCAACACCTATGTCACACTCACACTTAAATTTGATTATAAAAACCCCAGTGGTTTTTTTTTTTTACCCCTTGTCCTTTTGTTGAGAGATAACCTGCAGGGGAGTAAAACGCAAGTAAATTCATAAAAGTCATTACAAAAGCAGACAGACACTTGAGCACAATGTTCAGTCAAATTAGGAGGAAGAATGTGTTGAGTGCAAGGTGTCAAAAACTCAAAGAAATCCTTTGTTAATAAAGATCGTGTCAAATATGTGGAGGCCCCACTCGGAACAATGGGAAGAGAATAAGTCACAAGAACTGGTTTTTCTACAAACACTCCCTTAAACTGTTGCAGTTGTGCTCAAAGGCAAAAAGAAAGAAAAACACTAAAGATACAAAGTCAGATTTCTTGAAGGCTGCAAATATTTGTACATTATAAATAAACAAAGTAAGAGGACACAATATTTTTCTGTTGAGGTAAATGGCAGAAGACGTTTTAGTCCAAAGATGATCATGTTCACACAAATTTACCAGTGACATGTGGTGATACATGTGACTGTCAGCAACCAACTAAATCAAATTTAAAGAACGCCTACAGCTAAGCAAATAGTGGTTTCACCAGTGTCGACAAATACAGACTTAACTGTATTTTGACAGAACACAAATACACAGAGCTGCGAGAATGTTCGCTAGATCCCAGAAATCTCATTACAGACGACGCAACCCGGAAACAAACGGTTGTTGTCGTGACGTTCCGTGCAGTGAAATAAAACACGTCGGGTGGCAACAACAACAAAGCTGCCGTAAATCGGACTTTCCGGATGAGGCAATACCACAGGTGTCCTCAGACTGGCCGTTTCTGTGGCGACACATCCCCTGAACGTGAACGACGTGCCGTTATCTGACAGACAGGCGGGTCACGGTGAAGCTGTGCTTTAACCCGAAGCTTCGACTCCTTCCTGTACAGAAACAAAATCCCCTAGTGCTACTAGAGATAACTTCTAAACATTCATGTCCTATAATGCCTAGTAATTTACTGGCCATGAGATAGTTATTCCACCTTCGATCGTGTCATGTGTTTCTTGCTAATAAATGTAGCTCCGTGCTAAATAATTAGTTACTTCCAGGTGCTTTACGGTAACTCCGCATGCACGAGCTGTCTGCAGGATTACACAATACAGTCAACAAACACAGACCGACATTATTTTTTTTTTTTCCATTTCACAGTCATAACAGCTACTAACTGTTAGCTGATGCTAGTCGCAGCAGAGTCCGTCCACTGTGAGACTGTCGCTCACTGCCGTCCAACTTTGGACGTCTGTCCCCAGCGTGCACGTAATCTGCAGCACGTGCGACCAGGCCCCGCAGGGAAGGCGTCCAAAAACCGGATCCAAAAACCGCGACTAAACGACGCATTTCTTCACAGTCTCCATTATGATTTACACCGACGGCAGCTAGTTCGTGTGAATAACTCCGGTAAACTTACCCGGAGTTTGAGGCGCACGTAGCCTTGATGGAGTGGATCCGGAGCTTGTTCGCGATGTCTTTGAGCCCCTGCAGCGTCTTTTCGTCGGGCTTGTGGTAACTAGTCATGTTCGCTGGGTCACTGCTGGCGTCGTGCGGCTTGGAAACGTGTTTCTAATTCACGCAGATGCTTTTCTTCGGTGTCGCCGGTTCAGTGCTGCGCCGGTTTGAGCTGCTCGTCGCACGTCCAACCGAGGAGGAGGAGGAACCGCCAACAGACGGGAGACTTATGTCTCCTCTACCGGCCACTCCCACCTGAGCCAGTCATTGGACGGACGGCGGTGGTGCAGCTCCAGTCCAGCTACAACATAGGTTTGCTTTGATTTAAACTTTCCATTTTTATGGGCAAATCATGAAAATAGTGATGAATAAGCGTGCAGTTCTTATAAGAGCGTTAAGGCGAGTATCACTAAATACTATGGTGTACGGGTAGTTATGTGGCTTTGGTATAAAGTTATCAAAGGCTACAATGTCATAAATTCGTCCCAACACTTTGAATTCATAAATGATAAATTCATCTGGCTGATCGAACAATTGTTTCCATACATTTGTCACTGTCCCTTTAAAGCCGCAGCTGGGTGTCTGCCAACAGGGAAATGGTGGCAGATTTTGCTCTCTCATCCTTACTCAGGGAAACGCGGAAAAACCTGGCCAGGTTTACGAGGTTCAAATACGAACAGAGGTTAATTTCTTATTCCTTAGCCACTACACACTTCTTCAACTTCACCTGTTTATTTACATTTGTATGACAATAGGGTAATTTTAACAATATAAAAAAATGGAAAAAAATAGACCACAGTATTAAAATGATGCATCACAAGACACGCTATTTATATGCACTTTATTTTTATATATAAAACAATCACAACCACCCACTTACATCACTTCTCAAGAAAGTTAAGGAAGTCGGACATTTCCTCATTTTGGTCTTCATTACAAATCTTATGGCTCAGGTGTTTCCTCTTGTTTAAGTTCCTAAAATGATACAATTGCCATTAGAACAACCATAAAGTGTATTTTTAAAAAAGATGAAATAATATAAATAAGATGTTCCTCAGCTTCACCCTAATTCTCTCCCAGGCATCAGTCCTCTCCTCAGGGGAAACAGCATCTTTATCAATTCGCTCCAGTTGAGGCACAATAATCAGCACACTTAGCCGGTAATCTGTTGTTTCCACCAGGGGGTTCTCAGAAATGACTAGAACACGCAGAGTTTTAGACACAAGTCCAAGACCCTGTAGGCCATTCTCATCCATGATTGCATTCCCTCTAATGTAACAAAGATAAAAAAACATGCAGTATATGTGGGATATTTCATTTTATTAGATGTTTTACTGAACCGATGACAAGAGCACAATGTTGCTCTGATATTTCCTGCTGTAATACAAGTGTGTACCTGACATTGAGGTACTCAAGACACTTCATGTTGGGGTGGAGGCCATCTAAACTAGTTAGCTGGTTGTCTCGAAGGTGAAGGGTGGTGAGGCGTTCCAACTTCTGCAAACCCTCCAGATGTTTAATGTTGTTTTGGGCCTGCATGGAGAGCAAGAATATTTACAAGCACTATTCTAAAGTAGAAATGAATCCACCTCATAAACCATATTAGCCATAACAATATAAGAGTAGTTTCATTACCAGATATAATACCCGCAGGTTAGGAAGGTTGATGCCATCAGTGCTTTCCAAGTGGTTTCCTCTCAGCTCTAAAATTACTAGATTGCCAAAACGGCTGTCCTGAAGACCATTCACCTTCTTAATACTGTTGCCTATGAAAGAGGATCGAAAATGTTAATTGTCAAGATTATATTGTTTTGAATAAAAATATACTTGGATAAGATTGTTATACGGAAGACTGGATGATAACATCTAGGACAGTAAACTGCAGGTTCTGATAATAAACATGTCCTCACTAACTTAATTGGGCTACTAAATTATTGAAAGTTTAAAACATTCCTTGTTTGTCACACCTCTCTTTAGAATAAGTCACATAGTAAAAATAATCTTCTCCTGACACTAAATCCAAAAGGACAACCTGTCAGATTGAGGTTCTCTAGAGCAGGCCCAGTCAGGCCTTCCATGTCTGTCAGCCGGTTCCCTGCCATGCTCAGCCACTGCAGGTAGGTCAACTTGGCAAAAGGTTGCGCTTCACAGCAATCAACAATATTATGGTCAACCTACAGAATAAGAGTAATATTCACAATGTACACTTTACTTAATGGGGAAAAATACTGACAGATGCCTGCTTTTCTAAATCCAATAAGAAAAGAGCTTCTTGCCTTCAGCCAAAGCAGCTGTGTCAGAGATGCCAGAGGAGAAAGATCACTAAGATGGTTATTGGAGATATCCAGAAAACGTAGGTGAACATAACTGCTGATTGCAGCTATGTTACTCAGTCTTCTACAGAACACAGAGGCGCCAATTAAGAAATGGGTATAAAATCATGAATAAAATATAGTGCAAAATTAAATGAGGATGACTTGAACATAATGTTAGTTGCAAAGACAGACAGTTGGTATTCCACTATCCGTGCCTACTTACTTGTCTTTTAGGTCGAGTCTGATAAACGCATGTCCTAGTCCATTTCCTGTTCGGCACAGTAACGAAAGCCCCTGACTTATGGTTTCTTGGGTCAAATGGCAAACCTCGATTTGTACAACACACAGAAATTAAAGACACTGAACAAACAATTGTACGTGTTCAAACTGTTTGTGAGAGCACACCACTGAATTTAATCTTGTGGGTTACTCAAACGAATATTTAATGCATTCCATTATATTTGCTATATTTGAGTCCTGTAGTGTGGAGGACAGGTGAGCTGGGGCCTGTCATTTTACGGGAATAGCAAACTGAGTTCCCTCCAACTGTTAAACTAGTATAACTCCCATCAAACAGCTGACTACAACTATTTCCTGTGATGTGCTTCTACACCAGATGTTTAGAGCCATTCTCCAACAGCAGCGTGCTAACGTTACCTCCTCGTTATACCCGACCGACGTCTCCTCCTGGTGCTTCTCTTCATCCGACAAAACTAGATCTTCATCCACGTCAGACATCTCGGCCAGTTTGACAAAATGTCTTCAGAAAAAGTCACTACTGCACGTCAGTCAGAGCCGAGACGCTGTTAGTTTCACATGCATTAGGTTTACGTCAGCTAACTTCACGCTAGTTAGTAACTAATGATGGGAAAGTGACGGGGTTAGCTAATGCACGTTAAGGTAACAGCAGTAGTTAACCGACCCACAAAGTTTTCCGAAGTTTATCCTGTAAAACTGAGTTCCCCGTTTTTACTTTACGGTGCAAAAACTACCGACAAGTAAGTGTTTACCCCTTCCATAAAACTAGCAAGCTGCAATGCGTCCGAGCGTTTAAATGCAGCGTCTGTTGTTGCCATGGAAACTCCGCATGTGCAGCTCATGTGAAGCATTGAGGGCTAACAAAACGCGGTTTGCAACACCTACACGACTCCTGTGCGCCAAGACATTGCATTCACAGCAAGGGTTACAAACTATTTCTCTTTTTAAACCACAGATTTGCAACTACTGCATTTAAAAGCCGAGATAAAATGTTGAAATATTAGTGTGTATGGGTTTGCCTATACAAAACATTTATGAACAAAAACGTTGAAATGATGTTTTTCTTAGTTTACATGAGCATGATGAAAGAAATTCACAACATTGAACAAATACAGGAAAAAACTTTCAGCCGAGGTTTGTGTGTGTGTGTGTGTGTGTGTGTGTGTGTGTATAGAGGCCACTATATAAATTGAGTTTTGACTTTTCCTGAGAAAGACACAATTCAAAATTTCTATAGTAGGCCTAATTCTATTCTGTGACATATTACATTGTGAGTTCATACTTACAATAACACTTCTCATCTACATACTGTGCGACCCTATACAGTTCATAAAGCCAGTCTCTTAGCTCACATTGTGGTATAAAAGATCTCATTCTAAAATGTATATACAGTTCATGCCCACATCAGTCATTCACTGAATGACAAGGCATATATCATTAAATAAAAAAAAAAAATCTATGGTGCATAGACGGTAATAGAAAACCCCATTTGCAACCATAAAGATCATTACTGATCTTTTTACAATAGCAAATATTTCCCATCCACAAAAAAGCGTGTTTATCACACACAGGCTCTGAAGCAAGTGAGAACTTAAAACTGCATCACTAAGGAAGAAAGCAAAAAAGGTGCATTCTGTGCAATATCCCAACACCCATTGCTACAGGATCACTTCATGAGTGTATTACCACAGAAGTTGAGGTAACTAATGTCAAACCAAAATTAACAGGTTTATCTTTATGTCAATGGTGAAATATTGCATGTTGAGCTTTGTTCTCATCCTGTCTGAGTCAAGGGTTCAGGGTGAGGGCTCACTCCACTTGCATGTTGCGCAATAGAAGCCCCTTTTTCACACCTCCTTGTAGCATTCTGGCACCAAGACTAGTGCCTGTGATCCCATCACTAAAAGAGAAAAAAAAATGCAACATCAACAAGTATATCAAACATATACACCATTTCTAGCTAATGTCATTGTGACCTAGGGTTGTATCAAGTAAGACAATGGCTTTACAATCAAATGCAATTAATACCGACTGCACAGAACAACATCACTATTCATAAGCATTGTTAGAATAGAAAATCCTTATTGAATTAGAAAAATGCATAGTAGTATCAAGCATGGTGTGAGTAAATGATTTGGCACTGAGCTATAACCCTGAAATAATGACACTTTAAGAAATCTACATGTAGTTTTTGTTACTTCACTGCTGCTTACACAGGGCTAAACTTCCTCCTCTTCAGATCAGGAGGTTCATGTGCATCTGAAAGTCTCTGCAATGGAACAAAAACAAAAAAAGGACAATGAAATCTGTTCTGACTACACCAATTTTCTACTAACAGACATCTTTTACTAGCATAAGAACTCTGCATCTCCCATTGCCAGAACCTCAAGTCTGACTAACCTCTTTTCCTGCTGCTTCAAGCTGGTTTCTCCTCTGCTCCAAATTTTGCTGCATGCCGACAGACAAAGAGGTAAAAGTTTAGATGTGATTACAAGGGGAGTGTCTTGGGTGTGAGTTGTGTCATTAAATTCAAAAGAATGAAGAACTGAAAAATCTTAAGACATCATTTAAACAAAACCCCAAAAAGATAGACTGGCTTTTCATCCTTCTCATTTATGCAGTGTGTGAAACGGCACGACATTAGAATTCTACTTTTCCTATAACCACCTTATGTAGCTCAGAGAGTTGCTGGTGCCGGATGAGAGCCTCTTTGCTAGGAAACTGTCTCCTGCACAGTAGACAGGCCAGTTTAGCCCAGTCTGTCATTCTCCCCTCTTTCTCATCTTTCTCGCCTCCTTCTTCTTCGCTATCAGTTTCTCCACTGTACGCTGGGACCAGTCCCTGCTGCTGAGGAGGGGAATGCTAAACACGAAAAACACAAGGACAGGGACTGATGATAAGAGGTAATGATCATATTCTTGGGGCAAGTGGTAAACAGATTAAACATTTACATAACATGTACATCACTGTGGCCATGTCCTTACTTCTGTACTTTGTCGCATCTGGTCCAGAAATATCTGAGGTCGTTCAGACAGTGCCCCCTGCAGGTCAGAAAGGCCCACTGGGATTAACAAGGTTAGCCAGTGACTGAGTTTACATGCACTTAAGAAACCGTGTGTGGAAAGACACTTCCAGCAGGTCCACAACAGTCTGAATGTTAAAAATCCACAGGGAAAGTGACTTATTTAGACTTCTACAAGACACGTTGTAGAAAAACCTTAGGCGGACCTTGGTTGGACTTTGTTCTTAAAATAAGAACATTACCCCCATTACCCAATTGATGAGCTCTCCTTTTATTAATTCAGCTTCATGCAGCTTACTGTCTGCTTTGTTTGGGTTTGCACATGCGCAGTCGGAGAAAGCAGATTAGAAATCTGGTTACGCGGATAAGTGGCAGAGTAACCAGCGTCCTTCAACAAAATTCTACCTGGAAGACCAGGATTCCCTAATCCCCTACCCTAACTTCAGAAACCAGCTTTCCCGTATACATGACACTTAAGAAATCCGCTTTCCAGAGAAAGTCACCTGTAATCCAGTTACTTTTGAACTTATACACAGTCAATGGGATCTAAGCAGGCCTTCTTTTGTTACTTGTACTGGAGCATCATGAATGGCTCTAAAAGCCTGAGTCCTCTAGTTGATGGACATTCTCTGCACTCGCTATGATGCTACAGTTCTGAAGGGACATATTTGTTTGCAGTTTACCATATGTGTCAGTATAAGGGTCATGCACCTTCTTTTCCAGAACAGCATAGCCTGCGTCAGCACTAGCAGATTCTCGGCGATCATCTAAGTGACTGTGACCAGGTGCCCTTGTATAACCAGGAAGCACTGCTGTAGGGCCGACAGCAGGGGTGGAGGAAACAGAACGCATGTTTTCCTTCTGTCTGTTGAGACTCTTTGCCCAGCGCTCCATATCTTTGGCAATCTATTATTATAATACACAAAAAAATACATGTTAGCCAGTTACATTAAATAACAAGGGGAGATATTTTTTTCAAATTCAAGGGGTAATGTGATATCAGCATCACCATTACAGTATAATCCATTCATTCATTCAAACCCATAATGTTGGTCTTTAACTTGCAATTTGTTGAGAATATGTCAGAGGTTAGGTAACAATATTAATTTCGGCCATTGTTTGTTCATTTTAATAAAAAGTGCATTTATACTGTTAGTTGACTGAAAGAAAATTATACCAAACAAAGGTGTTGAACCATGCATTCAGAAATTTAAATGCTCTTTGTTACTGTCTGCCCTTATAAAGACTGCATAACCCAGCAAGCAAAACAAAAAAGGAAACTTTTGCTTTGTAATTCATAGGCCAATAGAATTTTCTGTACACATTTGTCAGAACTTCGATAAGTATGCAGTACAGATTACCTGTTGAGCAGTTTTATTTTTGGGCTTATCTTTTTTCTCCTTGCTGCCAGCAGTAGCACACAGTGAGTCTGAGGGTCCTGCACTATCACTGGTCGGAGCACCTTCTGTGTTTGAGTGGCCAGCAGCAGCAGGAATATATTTATGTTTATCTCCATCCCAGTACATATAGTGCTGAGTGTAAGGGTTGTAGTAGTACTGCAAAGAAGAAAGGCAACACTAAGCTAGAGGACAAATTCATAAAAGGTCACAACAAATCTGCAATATATTTATCACTCTTTACCTGGGAGTTGGGGTCATAGTAGAGTCCAGTAAGTGGGTCATAATAGTAGCCAGAGCTTTCATCATACTGGTATGTGGACACATCTGGCACAGCTACAATTTTAGAAACACAGGACATTTGCCTCAAGGTCAAAAAACCATATTTGAAAAGCGTGAGTTAATATAATGTAAACTTGACTACCATTTTATTTTGCATGTTTCTTATATTCTTTTAGATAAACACTGAAGTACGGTACCACCAAGACATTCAGCAGCCTGTGTTTGTGTGTTCAGTATTGCTTGTGCAGTGGTATAGCCTGAATTAAATGCTTGCAAATACATTTATTTGCAGTTTTTAGTCAAAGATATTTGACTGCATTTATACAGGAGAATTTGGATTTGTGAGGCTGTATGTATATGGGGTTTTACAAAGTCTTTGAGGAAATCAGCCTTACGATATTGTTGTAGCTCATGTTCAGTGCCTGGGGTAGCAGGTTGACTGGGAGCAGCTGGTTGTGGTTTTCCAACTATCTCAACCTGTGGAGGGACAAAGCTTTTAAAAAACAAGAATGTAATTTCATGAAACAATGCATGAATGTGAGGGGCAAAAATAATAATCAAAGACTAATACTTTACTTGTGTGACTGGTGTAGTAGTAGTAGCTGTTGATGCTGTGAGGAGAGCCGTCGGTGTATGAGTGAGAGGCTGTTGCACAATCGAAGATCCAGATGGCACCACCTCTGATGAAAGGGCAGCTACACAAACAAGCAGGTACTTTGAGAAACACTAAAAATCACAATTATACAACTACATAAAGTAATATGCTTATTATTAGGTGACACCAGCCTGGGGTAGGTCCTGCTGAATAAGCACTCCTTAGGGCTGCTCCTGCACTCGGAACACCAGCAACCCTGGAATCCACCTGAGGCTTGAAAGTTGTGCCACCTGGCCCAGAGTAATCATTTCCTTCCTGGATGTAGGTCACTGCCGCCCCCTGCTGATACACTGCCGTATCGATACTCTGACCTCCACCTGATCCATTCTGAGTGGTCTAACAATAGGAATGTTGTTTAAAATAGGTTATAAAATAAAAAGATGTCAGACACCTTTGCTTCACTAACAGGTCATCTAAAAAAGTTACCTGTGTGACAGCCCACTGTGCAGCAGCTATTGCTGTGCTGGCCACTGTAGCAGCACTCACCCTGCTACCATCTGTCAGGAACACATCGCTGACACAGAAAAGAGGCACATAGGGGGTTCAGTGATTTCAAATCTTTTGTTATTGATCTACATTTCAACTGCTTTTCCTGTGATGCAAACAGCAGCAAAGCACCAGATAACTTCACTTCAGCTATTTATAATCTACTAGATCAATATGACCACTTTGTGTTTTAATGTAACCTTCACCCAACAAAATCAGTAACTGTGCAATAGCAATAATATGTGTTTCATTTTACATCCAAAATTGGGTGCTTACCGTTTGGAGCCTTTGGCAAACTCCACCACAATAGACTTCCCGTCAATACAAAGAGCTGGCTGTAGGGCTTGCAGGATCTGGAGCAACTGAGATGCCTCCTATTGATAAAACAGTATGTCAAATTTCGTGCAATAAAAATTTGTGAACAAATATTTCACAATCATAAGTTCTCATAAATTACAATTTTTTTTACGGATTGATGTAAAAAACAACATTTTGATGTCATAAGTGACTGACAGTGAAATACATGCTTCTCACCACTATGGTAGAGAGCTGTAGAAAAGCAAAGCCCCTGTTGAGATGTGTGTGCTTGTCCTTGATTAGGCGAACATTGGAAGGGGAGAGAGTGGCAAATGGAGACAAAGCAGATAAGATGGCTTCCACTGAAGTATGTGGGCCAAGGTTTCTAAGTATCAGAGCTGTGGAAGAAGAGAGCAATGGCATATTATGTCCTAAAATACAGGATTTACGCATTCAAATAATATAAAACGTTGTGATATCAAGTACAAGTAAGGTCCTTTCGGTTTTGACAGCTATAGCTACATATATAGACAATACTTCAAACCATGATAAAAGTGAAAACAGTAGAAGAAATCTCAAGAGATGGATTTACTGTCATTAGCAAGATCTGCCTGCTGCGTAGTTTGTCCTGCGGTGACAGTAGGACCAGAAGATTGATAGGGTGCTGGTAAGGGTAGAAGGCCTTGGGCTCCCTCCTTCTGACCAGGCACATCTCTCTGCAACTGGGGCAACTTCAGCTCCGCCTCTAAAAAAAGAAATCACAAGAATTAATATGTATTATTATATGATGAAAGAAGCCTTACATGATTTCAAAAAGTAATAAATTTGTTATTTACATTATTACATATTTATACACAAGTTTATCATTACCTGATTTAGGCACACTGCATTTGAAGCACTTCTCTCTCCTTTTAAAGTTTTGCACACCACACTGTGAAAACATTACATAATCTATTATGAATAGAAAGAAATGCTACAGTAATAGCACAGACACATTTTATAAGCATTCCAAATTAGAGATTCTGTCACACAGGACAAAACACACACACACACAACCTTGTTGCAGAGCCAGTCCTCATTGGCACGGGGCTTTGGGTCACTGTAATGCATAGACACTCTCTGTCCCAGAATTGACAGCACTCCCTGGAAAAAAGAAAAGAGAGAGGGGGGGAACAAAGAATGATTATCAGTGATAACCAGGCCACACATGCCAGAGAAAGGGCTCATCTCACAAGAGATGAGAATGAATGACAGGGACAAGAGGAAGAGAGGGACAGAGAGAATGACAGTATAACTGAGGCTGAAAGAGAGAGAACACCAGAGAATTGCAACCTTCAGCCTTAGAAAATTGGGACGGACTGAGGTGGTGTATGTGTAGTATGTCAGTGTCCATTATTAAGGACACAATGTTTTGTTCAATTGTGTCATCCCTCCCCCCTTAAGGGGAAACCATTTCATTGCTCCACACATCCCACTGTCATCACCTTCAACCCCAAATAGACAAAATAGCTTCATCCTAAAGATGTAATAATTGTAGATGACCCAGATGTAAAGGTTTTCACATGCAATAGACCGTATGAGAATTTATATTCACAGTGATGATATCCAAGAGGGGGTACTGTAAACTTAGGCAAGAGAGTAAGAACATGTCACTGAAAAAAAAAGGGCGTCCCCTAATAAAAGAGGAGCTTTTAGTGAACAAATGATGACGAAATATCACTGGCCAGACCCAGTTATGAATATTATGTATATAGACATCAGCACAGTGTAATATAAGTTTCCCTTTATTGTGGAAATTTGTACCAAAAAGGAAACTGCTTTTCCTCAGAGTATAAAACTACCTACCAATGGGACAAAAATTTTTTGTTCAGCATATGTTTATACCATACTGCAAGGCAGCATGTGTACATGACAGGGAATATTTCACTGTTCCAAACATTTATTATGTATATGTGTATGTGTGTCTGTGTATGGGAGAGTGACCTGGTTGGTCTCCATCCAGCGGGTGGCCTCCTGTATGAGATTAAACTCGACGAAGGCGAATCCTCGGCTCTGACCTGGACACCGCCCAGCGCCATGGTAACCGAACAACAACAACAACAACATAACAACAACGCAGTGAGGGGTTAGTGCTTCATGTACAGAGAAGAGAGAGACCCTGTATCAGCACTAACAATATAAATCATTGCTTCCTCTCTCCCTTAAAAAAAAATACCATACTTGACAGAAAGCTGGAGAGCTACTGTCTTTCCACAAGGGTGGGAGGATGCAATGTCAAGTATCTCAACAGGGTCAAGGAAAGAGGGAGAGAGAGAGAAAGAGAGATTCCTACCCACTCATCAGTTTGAGTCTGAGCTGTTTGACTTTGAATGAAGAAGCACCCAGGCACCAACAGAAAAGACGCACACATACAGACAACACAAGCACGCACACAAATACACGCATCTTTGCTACTCTTAGCATCAGAGGACAATCTGAACTACATAGCGCTGTGGGGGAATGTCTCATTTTAAAGCTCCATATCCTGTCCAAACACTCCTTTGGCTAACTGACGACATATTTAACTTATTTCAAGAATTTTTCAAAACATAAAAGTTTATTAAATCACATCAGATCATTATTGAAACAGTTAAAACTGAGTATCACTTGTCCTAAATGGCAAAACTGCAGGAAAGAGAGAACAGTGTTGGGTATTATAAATTTGCAGTGAGGCACACCTTACAGACAACCAGTAAGTTAGCAAAACGGGAGGTCAGTGAGACAATGATCTTAAACAAACACCTTCAGAAAAGGACAAGCGTTTCTGAGTGGTATGGATGATGCTTAATTAGCTAGGCAGTAACTGCAGCACTTATACCCAAACATTCACAGTCAAAAATGGCTTATAACATGACAAACATAAACATTCTGTGTCCGCTGCTCATTTCTCATTTGACACCGTTAGTACGTGAGCAATGTTCATCCGTCAGACACACTTTATGCTAAGAAGGATGAGGCAGAATCATGAAATGGACAAGACAGCAAAAAAGCCAAAGCAAGAAGGAAAATTAAAGCCATGATGTGAAGATCCATAACCTGTGGCTGTATCCATGCATTCTTTTTTTTTAAGTAAAAAAAAGCTCTCTTTTAAAGCAGCATGGATGCTTTGTAGGCACTAGCAAGATTACAGACACCAGCAGATGAAAGAATCAGAGGAGGAATCTAAACACAAGCCTGTATGAGAGTTGACGCAGCACCTAAAATAAGTATTTACCCACCCTTGGAAGTTTTCAACTATGACTATTTTTGATGTAATTTGGCTTTGTTGACATTAAAATTATAATTATTTTGTGTCTAAGTAAAAACAGAAGTTGATAACAAATGTTACAAGAAACAAATTACTAAAGAAATAACAAAAATGTGGGCTGTTTGAAATAATGTTGTACCTATCCCACGAGTATTCCCCTTCAATAACTTTTTTGTGGAGTTGCTTGGAGCGTTCTTTGTTTTCATCGTTTAGCATTTGGCCAGGATACTGACTCACCAGTAATGAGAACTTTCAGATACAGGTACATTTACAGTCACTTGAAATACGCTTTTTGCACACAGATAATCTCTATTTAACTAAGTGACATCTAAAACCAGATGGCTGCACAATTTAGCTTATGCAACAACCCAGTTAATAATTTTAAGTACCGTAAATTCTGGACTATAGAGCACACCTAAATTTAAGCCGCAACCGCTAAAATTGAAAAGAAATATATATTTTGTCACATATAAACCGCATCGGACTATAAGGCTATATCCAGGCTGAGAAATAATATCTGTTGTATGCGCTCCTACTCATTGTTCACAGTAGGCATGAGGATGTTCTGTGCGCTGTTTTACCGGCATTACGGTAAAGAGTGCGTTTACGTGTATGTGTGGCTGGTATAACACATGTCGAATGTACAGAGCCGACAAAAACGTCCTTGTTATAAATAAACGGCTTGTTCCATAGCCAAAGGAGAAGACGTCTCTTATTCTTCACGAATTACGCAGGAGTTGCTGCGCTAAACAAAAGATTTTGTACCATAAGTCTTTATTCATACACCTGAACCTGAATGGTGCCTGTAACACGGCAGTAAAAGTGCTGATCACACAAAACAGAAAAGTCATGGTTTTATTAATCTTCCTCCTGTGCACTAAAACCACTGAACACCAAACCACTGTCACTTTTTCTTCCTGCGCACTGTTAAAGCGCAATTGCGCAACTATTAAAGTCGCTTCATTCTCCCGTGCACTGAAACCACAAATCGCTATTCACCTTCCTCCTGAGCATTGAAACCACTGTCACACTCGATTTCCTTCACGGATAGCCAGATCGATGGCTTCAAATTAAAAGCTGCATCATAGGAATTTCTTCGCGTGTTTTCCATTATGAGGGGGTGAGGGTGTAAAAATATTACCGTGTTTTGCTGTTGTGCATCTTGGGTTGCATGCGCTAAGAATAAAAACTGGCGCTTTTTTGTTTGCACTGACTTCCATCTACAGCGCCCATCTGAGGGCTGCAGAAAAATTCATAGAAAAGCCGCATCTCTGTAAAAGCCGCATGGTTCAAACGTCGGAAAAAAGTAGCGGCTTATGGTCCGGAAAATACGGTAATTTAATGACTTCATAGGGATTTTTACTTTGAGTCTTTGCATTGATCTTTGTCAAAAAGCCAAAATACATTGACCACGATTTAAAAAACAAAGGTGTAAAGTTCAAAGGGAGGTGAATACTTTTTACAGGTACTGTAAATGTCTTATTTGCAAAAGCTATCTTCCTTGCTGTCATAGTATGAAATATGGCAGTGACAGTGAGGGGAGAGAGGGAAAAAGATAGGTATAATGTTTATTACTGAGAGTGAAAAGAAAGAGTGGATTAGGGAAGTCACCTGAGAGAGCAATAAAAACAAAAAGAGACTGATACATAGGGAGAAAAATTAAAAATTTGAAAATGATCTGTGGCACTGGAGAAGTTCTCACCTGAAGATTTGTTTCTCATAAGGCGAACCTCTCTTGGCTGGATCCCCTGCTCCTGAAGTTGTGCCCGGATCTATAGACAAAAAGGCATTAAAGCTTACTAAGAAATCCCAGTTCATCAGACCATTGTAGAGACATTCACTTACTTCATTAGCTGTGGCATTAGGCGGCAGCATGCGAAGCATTATGATGTTGCTGGGCCTCTGATTGTGGTCTAGATCTGCACGATAGTCCTGGTCCCTCAGATCCAGCTCCTCAGGTGATGGGTCTGGAACAGCAGTACCACAACCATGCTCCTCTGAACCTACCAGAAGAGCCTGCATAGAACAGTCAGAAGTTGGCAACCAATGTCAACATCTACATTAAACTTTACCAACAAAAGATTAACACAAGCTCACCCTCCTCTTTCTCCTGTCCTCCTCTCTCTGTCGTGCTGCACTGAAATCAGCTGGTTCTGAATGGGCACTACCAAGACCCCAGTTGGCATCCCTACTCCCTACATGAGGGGCAGTATTCTCAGGGAAACCTCTTCCACCTTTCCCTCGACCCCTTTCATGTGGGCCGGTATGCAACTGCTCAAACTCCTGCCTGGATTCATCATCCTCTCTCTGGAGAATGGGAAGGATTAGTTCAGGCTTTGACTGAGAGCAAGGGGGCCATAGGTGCGCTTTCCCTTCACGCCCAATGTTCACGCGCCCCTCTCTGTGGTGCAAGCCCGGGCGACCTTCTACACGACCTGGTGTGAAGTCATGGATAGTGAGTGGTTGCTCATCCTGGACATATGGCCTGTCCCCCTCCGCTCTGACTTCATATCCTGGTCCTGCCTCCTCATCATCCTGGCCATAGCCTCGGTAGTCCATGTCCCGAAAATTGTGATCATTGTGGGTGTTGCCATAGCGACCGATGCGGTCCCCTCGTCCACCTCTGCTAACCAAAAAAGACAATGTGAAGGACCTGTCTGACAGAAGCACCCTTTAGGAGCAAAAGGTATAAAGCAAACAGTTAACTCACCTGCGCTCATAGTCCATTCCAAGCCAAGGATTTTCCTCCAAGTCTCTGTCCTTTTTGTTTGTTTACAGCATTAGATGTCCTGCAAGCGTCAGTGATTTAATAATTTCACTAAGAATAATAACCAGGATCTCAGTAAAGTGTGTACACTGAACACAGACATTTGTTGTTGTCAGAGTCAGGCACTACAGCCAAGCAACTACCTGCTAAATAAAACCCAGTGGAGCCCTGCCGGGATGCAAGGTGTCAATTCAGCAGAGGCAGGTACAGTGACAGACACCTGCTCAGCTCGTTTTCGGTGGACGTCCACGTACTTCTTTAACTTTAACACGGAACCTCGATTCGCGGTTTTACGCACTAGTTACCAAAACTGCAATTTTGCAATCAAATGATAACGCTGCATAAAGGATAAACAAAATGTATGTGAGTGTTTCTGTACTACAGATGTACAACCTTACTATCCGAAAAATGAGTTACCTGCAATGACGTGCGGTGCTCATCTGATAGCGGACAAGCTAACTGTTTTAGCCTTAGGTTGGCTAGCTAGCATAGGCAGAGACGCTGTGTCAGCCTTTGCAGACGCAGCACAGCTGTATATGGAAAATGCTTAAACTTACCAGCGCCAAATGCAACTATAAAGAGTTCTGGAAATGTCACGTTGAACCACAAGTTAAAAGGGTCTCATATTTTTTTCCAGAGATCCAAGCGTAAAATGGCCACAGACAGTCATTTCAGGTGGGAGGTTCCAATACTTTGACGCTGATGTGTGATTGGTGCTTGCAGATCGCACAGACTCACTTGGACGATGATTGGACAAGACGAGCAGGCCAAGCGAGTACTAACGTAAATATTCTCCTATCGTGACATTGAAATCATAGAATCCGACTTTTTTTTTTTGTTTGGTTATGAGTGTTTTTATTTGGAGAAAATGTAAATTAATGCCAGGAATATAGATAAAATAGTTGTAATGGCTCAAAAACACAAATACCTTTCAAACAAAACCCCTAATACCAGCTTTATTTGGAAACAAAAATCCAGAAATCCCAATGTCACAGTACAAAAGAAGAGGAAAAGATAACCCCGAGCTTTACCTTCAATTAATAAAACAAAACAATACTACAATTACAATGTATCATTTAACTGACATAAACCGATCATAACCACAGGATTAATTAATGATTAAAATATGCTAAGAAAATTAGAGACATCAACAATAAAAAGTTATAGTACAATGACAATATCATTAAAGGAGGGTGGGGAGAGCGAAGTAAAAGGCAAACTTGAAATACACATCATTAACATGTCCTTACAAGGCCTTGAAAGCCATACAGTACATAATGGACATTACAGTAATAAGATAAGCCTATCATCTATATGAAAGAAACTTATCAACTACAACACTCGTGATTTGACCCACTGATTAACACAATCAAATGAATCTCTGGTATACACAAAAAAGGTCCTAAAAACTTATGTTTAACCTGATTGTGCCCCTAGCTATTGTACAATGTTCTCTAATAAGGTGAAGTATTCTATGTCACTCTGAGTAGCTGTTAATTCCATTACCCGTCTGAGCCATAAAATGTGGACATCAGGGGTAACTTTGGCATGGAAACAAAGGGTTAGGTCAGTGATGCAGAAGGCTCTCCCATGCATACAATACAAAGACACATACCGATCAGCCACAGCATTCACCAAGCTCGTGGTTGTTGTGGTGGATAGGAAATAGCATGGAACTCTGAACTGTACGTTTTGACACCTGTCGATTAGGGCATGCAATTCAGTGTTCAGTCTCATGCTGATCCCCCTGTCCACTACAACATTAAACAAGCAGGTGGATTAAATGCTGTGGCTTATTGATACACTGTGGCCATTAATGCACAACCACACAAGAATACACACATTCACTGCATGCAGAAAAAAGCCCACCATAGGGTTGCACGCACGCACACACACACATTCTGAAGTTCATTTAGATAATTCAGTATGGGACAATATCTCATACAATCTTGTTTAGCAAACATCTGCATAGCGCCTGAGTCAGAATATGGGCCTGAAGGAGCCAAGTCAATGACAGGGAGAAAGCATTCACAAATGTGAAGTCTGGATACTATAAATGACAAAATAATAATAAGAAGAATAATAATACAACTAAGCCTTTAATCCCTACTCTCAACTTTCTCTTCTTGACCACTGCTCTCAAGGCACTACATGTAGGCGATACTGTGTGAAATCCACTTAATTCAAACCTATTATATATTGAAGTCCTTCGTTTTTTTTTTCTTTCATGTCCCCATTGTCATTGGCCTGGTAAGGGCCTTTTGTTTCTTCATTCCTATCATGGCACATTTCAACCTGTTTACATCTACTGAACTTCCAATCACCCCCCAACATCTGCCCTCCAGATTTTTGGATCTGAAAGTTTCGATAGACAAGAGCAAAATGGCACATAATCTAATGTAAAGACAAAAGACCAAGGTATAGAAGCCTATCAAATAAATTCAGACCTGCTTTAATTTGTTGAGGACAATTGGGTGATCAGAAATTGAGCATCTGTAAAGTGTTTCTGGGCCTTCCCCTATATCTTCCCCATTGTCAAATCTTAATGGAAACCACCCTCTGCATCTGTGCTTAAGGGTGACTCCTCTCTTATTCTCCAAGAGCCTATAACAGAAGGCAGGTAGATTTCTTTCCACGTTTCTTGGCCTGCAGTGCTGCCCTTGTTGCCATCTCAAAGACTTCCCTTACACCATCTTTGGTTTTGGCAGAACACTCTTGGTAACCGTAGGCACTGATCCGGTTAGCCATCTCTTTGCCATCTTCATATTTAACTGGTTCCTGGAGACACATGCCAGCAGAAGATTTAAATCTTGAAATTTAGTCAGACAATTATCTATATGCAAGCATTTAAAAAAAAAAAACTTAAAAAAGTAACCTGTTTCATTTTAGCAAGCTCTCGTCTAGTGTGCTCATCATTGCGCAGATCTTTTTTATTGCCCACCAGGATGATTGGAACATTTGGACAGAAGTGTTTCACTTCAGGTGTCCATTTTTCTGGAATATTCTCTACAATGAGTTTAAGGAAAGAATGTGGTTATAAGCAAAATGAATCCATTTCACAGTCATAAGGTGTCCTATCCTGACAGCCAAAAGTGTTACAACAACCGTACCTAAACTGTCTGGGCTGTCTACAGAGAAGCACATGAGGATTACGTCAGTGTCTGGGTAAGAAAGAGGCCTCAGTCTGTCATAGTCTTCCTGACCTGCTGTATCCCAAAGTGCTAGTTCTACCTGTGAAAACAAAGAGATGGATAAACAGGAAGGGTCATACAATATAATCATGCGTGACAATCTGTTTGAGGATAAAATTTTGACTACAACAAATAAAAAGGCACTTCATTTTAGAGCAAAACAACTTAACTGACTTGAAAGACAGTACATACCTTTCACCACATAACATTAACCAACAGCTGTTTGGGTATCTGACTATATTGACTGACTAAATCCTAATTTAATTCAATTCAATCTGAATTAGAACACAGGAAGATGTGGGAATTTGCTGCTTGTTAGTTTCCTGCATTAAATTCAAATGTTTTTGATTCTGGATTGTTTGACATAAAAAGGACACGATTACCTCATCAGTCTCATCTCTATGTTCAAGAACTTTAAATGTAAACAGATTATCTTTGACTCTGGCAAACATTTTAAAACAAAATTATTAAGAAAACAATAATTAGTTCAAATTGAAACTACCTACTAATTACAAGGACAGAATTGGGTAATTAAATGGCAGAATTAACAATACAACAACTTTGATTGCATGATAAACAATTAGAATCAATTAAAGAATATTCATTTTTATTTCTAATAACCCTCTCTTTAAGGGCCCTTGGGGCATGTCTCACCTGTTTTCCATCAACTTCAATGTCTGCCACATAGTTCTCAAACACAGTGGGGACATAGACCTCTGGGAACTGGTCCTTACTGAACACGATGAGGAGACAGGTCTTCCCACATGCACCATCCCCAACTATCACCAACTTCTTCCTGATAGCAGCCATCTATAAAAATAGACATCAAAACAAGGATATACCTATGATATCACTAATCCCCACAATTCACACCCCAAAAAATAACATCGTCAAGAGTTAACATTTCTATCCTGAATTACGTGCAAATACTATTAACAGCTCAGACAAAATGTAAAGATGGATCTCCTTAGTCGTTCGATTAAAATAAAATAAAAACAATGCACGACAAAACTATAAAACATAATGTTGGTGGTGTCAAGCAGAATAGCGTGTCGAGTGATAAAACTGTAAATACATAGCGTTTCCGTGCCGAGCTCCGACTCCTGCCGAAGGGCTGTGCAGCAGTCTAGGCCTGTCAAACCAGCTAACTGCAGCTAGCAGGGGAGCTAACGGTGTTTCCCGTGATTTGAGTTACTGTCATTCACGGTAATCGCCCTGAAAACGCCACCATAACATTCAACACACACACGTGACACTTCAGTGACTCAACCAAGAAGGATCGAGCTTCGAGTTTATAAGCCAGGACGGAATAAATTTACCGTTTGTGTGTCCGCCTTTCTCCTCTTCCTGACCGACTGGAAAACTCCACCCACCGCTCGTACGCATGTGCGCAATTACGTCATTGGCCAGTAACCTTTATTTACATGTTAATGAAGCACTTATGCAGTTGTTTTAGATAATTAAATATGCATTATCTAAAACAACATTAAAACACAGGTGGAATATTATATAATATAGTATTTCTTTGAAATAAGTGTTTCTATATGTATATATGTATTTCTGAAACTATATGAAACTATGAAGTCATTTCATGTTTCACAAGCAGGCTTTATGAGCTTTCCAGCAGATCCACCACATAGGCATTTTAGCTCATAATTTCACAAGTTCCATAAATTTTTAAAGCATGACATTTACATGTATTTCGTATAGTAATGCGTATATTAACCACCTTTTACTTAGCTAGGACAATGATTAGAAAACTTCTAACACTGACAACAAAAAGCTGTGGCGCTTAACTGTAATTGCAGTCAGTTGATTAAAGGTTTTTAGTGACTGTTTGAAATATTATCAAATCAATGTATTCAGTATACGCAAATGTAAAAATACATAAATAAATGGGCGGATGAATAAACGGGCAAAAATTTTATTGACAAAAGAAGGTCATTGTAAAAGCTTTACAAACTTTAATTATAAATTAATTATAAATTCATCTCTCTTTCTAGTAGCTATACTTAATTAACCTTGAGGGTTATCCCACATCCCAACTATCGCGGGAAATTATAATACAGTTAAAGAAAATTTTTAATTTTTAATTTTTAATTTTTAAAGAGTGAATTGTCCATGTGGAAAGAGATTAAGATAAGCACAGCACATGGATCTTTACTAAATTAAATAACATTTCTACAAAACTGTCACTTAAAATGCAGAGAAATTATTTTATCAGCAACATTAAATTTAAATTTACATTTTCCTTCAATCAAAGATTTATTACTGCTCATTTGGTTTTATGTTGCAGCTCTGCATCAAATGCAGATACACCACTCACTGCCTGCCGGATAAGAACTAGGCCATAGACAGTCTTGTGTTGCTTGTTACATTTGAGCTCTCTGATTGAGCCTCCATGATTTAGGAGGAGAGATGAACTCTTCAGCCCCCCAAAGTGAGCATGACATGTTGCTCCTCTTCTTCCTCAGAGTCAACAGAGGACATGTTCACTGCGAATTAGAAGTTCATAGATGCCAGAGTTACAGCACTGCTGCTTCTATTTGTTTCTATGGACACTGGAGATAAAGTTGCTCTGATTGGCTGCCTGACACAGCCAGTCTGAGGTCTATTTCCTGATGGTGGTGCTGCTGTTGCTGCGCTGGTAGAACAACACATAGGCCTGATTGGTGCGAAGCTGGTTTTCTGAGACTGGAGTCACACTGTAGGTGAAGATAGAGGGCAGAGTTAGGAAAGACCTGCAGATTTATACTGAAATGGATTAATACAGATGGCCCATGTTTTTAAATAGATAATAAATAATTTATGACATACATTTGGGAAGACAATGTATTTTAAACTTGGATCTGAGAGCAGGTTGGGTCTTACCTGGAGTCATTGTAGAAGCACCAACCATTTTCATCTAAACAGCAGGCTGTGTAGTGGCCCATGTTCACTGTTCCAGCGTGGTTACATATTGCATATAAATTATACAGAGCTGGGCCTTTGGAGACATAAATGGATAAAATGACTCACATATTTTTTCGAATGTCAAGGTTATAAAACATTCTACTCAAGAATGTGTCCTCATCTGTTCCCGTCAAATAATTACTAAAAATATCCAGAATAATAGCACACAACCCATTTATTCCAGCTGTCAACAGGCAAGAGTTGAGATACAACCTGGACAAGTCACCTCTCTATTTCAGGTCAAACACAGAGAAACATACACAGACAGACAACAGTTCATGCCCACATTCACATCCAAGCACAATTTTGAGTCTAATCAACCAATTATGTTTGCAGTTGAATTTCAACCGGGGACCTCCAAGCTGTGAAGCGGCACCACTAACCCCTCCACCATGCAGATAAAGTTATATAATGGATGAAGCAATCAATGAGACATTTACGAAAATAAACTTATTACTTACTAAATTGTGTTGATTTTAATATTTGTCGTTGTGAAGCCAAACATGGATTTGGGTATTTGAGGCTGTCATTAATAATTGTTGATGTTGATGAAGTGACCAGGCACAATTATAAATAAATTTTGTGTCTGTGTCTGATGTCTGCATATTGATTGCCAAATGATGGTTTAGTTTGGGAGAATTAAGTGCGTTCATGTGGTAGAAATGGAGAATAAGTGTAGTTCTGGATATAAGAAATTAATTTCAATTTATATAATATATGATTCTTTTAAGCACTTATTATTCAGCAATTCAAAAATATATTTATGACATTGATTTTAACAATCTATTGTTTATTGTGAATTGAATATACTTGCTGGGACAGCATAAGTAAGTGATTATTTAATGGGTTAGTTAAAAATGCATCTCTTTTCACTTTTTAAGATTAAGGGAAATATAAGGGTAAAAATAGCAGTATTAAAAACTGTTAGTTTTACTGCTGTCAACAGGTCCGTAGGGTCCAAGGTCCAGGTTAATGAGCGGGAAGGACACATACACGGTGCTTTTACTGATAGACCACCGTGACGCTGTGAAACGGTTCAGATCTGAACGAGATAGTTAAGCATCATCATAACTTCCTGCACACAAACATCACTTGGTAATAAGGTTGTTGCCAAGGATACGGATCACAATAACTTGGGGAAACCTCTGGATGGACAGCCGCTTTGTGCTCTCTGTATGCTTGTTACACCTTTCACACATCTGAGACACACACAAAAAAAATTAGCACATTTTTGACTTATTTATACATATAGAAACAGTTGGAATATTAATACCACAAATAAAAATGTGTGAATTGATTAACTAAAATTTTGCATTTCTATCACAGCACAACTTTGATTTAAACATTCTTCAAGGCTATGAATATTCCATTTTTAGTTATGTTCAGCTTTATCATACAAGTGATATTGGTTTGTCGTTTTCTTTAAAATTTAGAACTGCTTAAATTAAAAGATAAATAAAAAATGAATATATAACTTTATAAATTATTTATAGCATTATTTATATATTTATACTTTTAACACATGGATTTTTGTGTATGTCGTTTTCTTTAAAATGTAGAACTGTTTAAATTAAAAAATAAATAGAAAAAATTAATACATCATTTTATAAATTATTTATAGCATTATTTATATACTTATTCTTTTAACACATGGATTTTTGTGTATGTTGGTGGACTTGACAGCTTCGCTTACCATTGCATATGCCAGTATTAATAAACTATAAAATACACAGTGTTTTCTGAAACTCTTTGAAATCAGATACAAACTCATCTATGTGTTTTGTATTCAGAAACATCGCATAATACTATTTAGATGAATGTGTAAAACAAACTTTTTTTCTAAGGTAAGCATTCTTTTCATGTTTTGTATTAGGTGTGACATTGTCCTGTATAAGATCTTTGAACATCCTCTCCTGCACACATCTACTTTACTGTCATGTTGTCTTTTGCCATGTTGTGTTGTTTAGCCATGAAACCAAAAACAGATGCAAACAAAACATTATCCTTAATTAATCTTCATCTTGCAACTTATATGTATTCCAAAATTTAGGCAAAGCTTCAATGAATGAATAAAACCATTAAGTACAGGCTGAAAAACATGTAAATGCTCTATGACTCTCGCAAGTTTCCATGTTAACTTACTGGTGAATTGTCCTTATCCAGTTTCTCCTCCTGAGAGAAGAGGTCCAGGCACTCTCTTAATGTGACCTCTCCTGCCGAGCTTCTCTTAGGGATGGGCAGCGACAGGTCGCAGAAAACATCGAATGTGTTGGAGTAGTGGGAACACACTGAGCAATGCAGTGAACTCCGCAGCTGGCCTGAGAACAGGTCTGTCCCAAAGGTCACAGGGTGGACATGCAAAGACTATCACTGGTCTCCTACACTGAATTTATGTTGCATTTGCAGTAAATGGATGACTATGACTGTATTGCTTTCCTTACCTGCTATTCTGCTATCATCTCTTTCCAAGTGCTTCTTCCACATGGCAGCTGCTTCTTCTGAAAGTCTTAAGCAGATTTTTTTTTTTTATTATGTGGGAAAGAAAGAGAATAAAGTGCTTACGTGACAGAGACAGAACGTTTCCGACATGAACATACACACCTAAATCTGGCATATTTTTGTTCCGGGTCTTTTACTGTTCGTCGGATGTTGGGTCTGCGGTTTATTTCTGTGTGCAACTTGTCCAGCAGGAACCTAAGAAACTCCTGAGCATCCTGTTGACTGTTAAATTAAACACAGGATAAGACACTGACTGATTCCGTGTTTACATGGGAAATATATTTCTATGAAACTTCTAACTACAAGGCAAAATGTGATGTCTTTGGTTGTGTTGAAAAGGATTTGAAACAGTTTACAGTTCCTGTTTTGTTCTTGAAACACTTAATAGTGTTAATAAAACTATTGATGGATTTATTGCATATTGCTACGCATGTTTAGACTCACTGGCCTCAGGTACACTTGTACAACACAATACAACACAGCAGCTTTACCATGAAATGAACGAGGGCGCCAAAACCACCTGTTAATGAAGTTGTACTACCTGACATTGCACACACTTTTATCTAATTTTTATTGCTATAATATTATATTTTTTGCACATATTACATATTTGTTGTGTCACACTTTTGCACTTTCTTCTCTAGATTATCTGTTTGCACCTGAAACCAAGACAAATTCAGTATTCTTAACTGTGCCTGGCAATAAACTGTTTTCTGCTTCTGATTCTAATATAATGCACTCCACTAAAACTGTACACTATGACCTTAATAAATACACTTACTAGAATTATCACCTTTTTGTATATTCAACTTAAAATCTGAGAAATTATAATCTTTCAAAGGTAGAAATCATTTCAGAGCTGCTTTATTGGATTGCATTAGAATGTACAGGTGTACTAATGAAGTGGACAGTGATTGTATATTGCATATTGCTTTACAGTATTTCTGAGTCTTCTTCCATAAACATAAAAAGTTTGTGCTTGAATGTGATAAAGACAAACATCACTGATATTCTTACCTGTAACCACTGAAGCACGGGACTGCTTCTTTAAAAATATTGTAGAACTGTCGTGGATTTACAACTGTGTCTACGTCATTTACATTCCAAAGGCCTGAGAGCACCTGAGAGAAACCTGGCACAGGAAGAGAAGGCGCAAAGGGAAAATAGCAAAACATTTTTTACTTCCTAGAAGGGATACAGCGAGGAGGCAGCTACACGGGAAAGTGACATACCTTCCATAAGCTTAGCCTCCTCTTTGGAGAACTTCTCATGCCTGTAGGACCTGAGGATGCAGTAGTCTTGTAGGCCACGTGTGTGAGACAAACACTGGACTATTGCGTTCAGGAAACACTAAGGTAGAGAAAGAGTAAAGTGGAAGGTGAAATTGTTGATTATTTTGGTAATTCTGGAGTTATTATAGTTTATTATTTCACAGGCTTACTGTGTTTCCAATGTTTTTAAGTCCAACTCTTCCACTTCCTAGGGTGACCTGCCCTTTCTGTAAAATCAAGAGAACACAGGAAGCTATTGACCAGTTACATGCAGAAATATAGTACATGGCTCTATGTTAATATGGCTTAAAAAAAAAACATTGCATTTGTGTTTTAATATTTGACCCCTGGCTGTATATGTATAACATGTTTCTGTCTGCTACCATGGGAGTGTATGTGTATTGCATTGGTGGGACAGATTTAGCCTTTTCTATCTCATTAGAATAACAAGAGGGGCTAAAAGGAGGTCAGCCTCAAGCATTCATCCTATTAGAGGCCAAGGAGTGCTGACAGGTGCTTAAACACGTGTGTGTTCATGTAATTCCTTTACGCAATTCCTTCGTCTGTGTTTGTCTCGTGACTGTCCCATGAATTTCACATTAAGACCAGACTTACAACAGTGACATACTAGAAATGTTCAGCTTATGATTCAGAGGTTTTTTCTCGTGCACACCTCGTTGTCAGTGACCAGAAGCAGACCCATCAGTGAGGTGTAGAGGACAGACTGGGAGATGTCAGCGGACTCTCTCTGGAGGCCATTCTGCGACACCAAGGTTCGACACAGAGCCTCGCAAGACCCCTCTACGTTAACGCTACTGGCTCTGGGCATCCTGTGTTAGAGGTAAACCTCACAAGGAATCCTAAGTCAGACAGAAGGGTTTCCAAAGAACTGATGTCGTAGTGGTAGTAGAGATGATGACAGAGAGACAGAAAGAGTCACTTTTTTAATTTAGTACTAGTAGAGTCAGTCTTCATCTACAGGTTTATAGGTAAAGAACCTTCAGATCAGATAAATCGTTACCGTGAATTGATCACAGTGAATCACTCTGGCTCACAGTTCTCTCCCGTGGAAAGTCGAGCTCTGACTCCAGACAGGAAATCAACTTCGGAGGACATCGAAACAGGGATGGAGCGTTCATTAAAATACCCCATATCAACTTGTATCTACCTAAAAGTCTCTTAAAGTGTCTCATAAAATGTTTTAACAGTCACTGTAAGTTTGAGATTTCAATCCAGCCCAAATCTACACCCACATTATTGCTTAGAGCAGGTAAAGATTAAAATGTTTTACTCAAATTTAGCAATTAATGTCTGACTAATCTTACAGCATTAACAAACGAACAGAGCTTGGACTCACCTGGTCACTTGGCCACTATCTGTGGACAAGCTGTCCCCACCAAACTGCTCCCATCACCTGCTGAGCTGTTAAAAATGCATAAAGGGATGTCTACTATTTCACTGTGAGTCCGCAGGCTAGAACTGAAAGTCTACCTCTCTCCCCTGCCCTGTCACTGGTGTCAGACAGGGAGAGAGAGAAAGGAGAGGGGGAGGGTGGATAATCATCTCTAATCGTTTTCCTGTGAATCTTGTTGGCTATACTTAGACCTGCCTTTGTGTACTTTTCCATGAATAGCTCAAAAACTTTGTGTCAGTTTATTAAAAAAACAACAATAACAACAACAACAGCAACGGAAATAATTTCACATGTTAAAGTCTCCTTCAGTAATACTGTTTGCTTACTGTACAATACGTATCACCACAATCATACAACTCTTTAGAAAGAGCAATCATTTTTCATCTAGTAAACACAATCATCTTCACAAACAGTCCCATTTATTTTCTCTAAAGTCAATGTACACATCCAGAGAGACTCCACAGGCCTCCAGATCATCGACCCTACCAGTCAGCGACTGGTGTGGTCTGCCATTTCTGTGTCCGAGCTGAGGCTGAGCTCAGCTATGTGATATAAGGCGGGATCGGGGTGAGGGGAGAGCTGCGACTGGCTGGTCTGAGCGGTCCTGTCGCGCGACTGGACGATGGCTTGGCGCAGACAGGTGATCCACTGCTGCTTGCTGAAGGAGTCATTGGCCTGCAGGCTGTAGGGGTGAACTTTGGAGCGCCCTCTGCAGCTCACACGGAAACAGTTCTTCACTAGCAGGCAGACGGAAAAAGGAAGAAAGGGCATTAGGTGATATTGATGGATTTAGGGTCCGAGGGGATAACTACGTCTTATATAAGGGGCGTAAATAGCCCTTCATCCTTTACTTCACTGACAAACATGGAACAAAAACATTTACCTTTATCGTTTCCTCCAGTGAAGGCTCCTCTAAAAGTGCCCCCTCCACCAGCCTCCCCATCTGGGATCTCCTCCAGATTTATGGAGGCGTTGGGCAGAGGCTGTCTGTACACTTGGAACACTTGAGCTCCCTCTCTGTCTTCACTCGGTCGGGTCAACACCAAAGCCAGCTCAAAGAGGAACACATGCAGCCGCTGACAGGGCGCACAGATATAGTGAGTGATGTGGCTTTACAAGAATAGCCATTGCCGTGTTCAAAATACAATTCAACAACTTCAACAATTTTACAATACAATATACAATTTGAATGCACCAATATCAGTAAACTGACTCTGAGTGTAGTCCTCTTATTAGGGCCAAAGATCAAAACATAAACTGGGGCAGAGAAGAGCAAAATAATATAGTATGTACATAGCACTACTACCACTTTGGAGAACTGGACCCTACTTAAATGAGACAAACACTAACAGGCTCAGGACAAGCACACAAAAATTCATAAATGGAACATTGGAAGGATGAAACATCACATAAGAAACTTGTACCTGGCCCTTGTTGTTCTTGAGTTCTCCATGGCAATAGAGGAAACGGGACTGCTGGATTTCAGGGAGTCTCTGGCTCTCTTCGAGGTAGTTGAGACCCCGCCTGTAAAACTGACACTCAGCCTCTCCTGTTTTCTTGTTCACCTCTGCCACGATGCTCTGGATCAGCTCCAGCTAAGCAGAACATAGTTTCACACAGCGTGAAAATTTTGTGTGTCTCCCTACATTAGTAATCAAGAGTGAAAAGTGTCTAATAATCCAGAGCTGAGATTCTGTAAAGTCAAAATAAAAATCTGTGCTAGGATCTAAACAGAATAAAACTCCTATCGTCAATTAAAGTCAAAAGTAATTGAACTGCCGTTAATATGTTGTGTTAACATCACGTTTTAAATACAGTGGTCACAAAAAGACACTGAAGGCATCTTAAAAGCAAAACTTTCTGCTGAACAGCTACATATTCACCGCATCATTTTATTTACAGTCATTATAGATCAGCCAAAGTGCTGGACGTGACTATGGTGATTTCACGTTACTGATGACACACCACGGGATGACTGCCTTGTGATGCTCATCTTTCACAACAACAGTTACCACTTGGTGCCATTTGGAGGTGCCATTGTTCACAGCATGGTAGATTTTGTTGGCTACAGCTTGTAGGAACAGGTGTACTAGTCTTTAACTATTTTACAACTATAAAGATTTATTTTATTCAAAGTTGATTGACATTTGTTATTGCACACAATAATAACAGATTTAATCAATGAGATTTGTGTATTTGTCTTACTATGAACATAGTCTGACAGACAAATTCTAAACTGTGAATATAAATGTAATCTATGTTCTACCTATGGAAAGGATCAGTTCTATACGCCCGTGACGACGCGAGTGTGTAAGACACCAACTCACAGCATCAGGTAATGAGTCCTCATCAGGGTGCTCTGGGGGGGTGCACTTCTGAATCTCCTTCAACAACAGGGGGTATTTGACCAAACGGCTTCGCGGTAGATCCAGGAAGTTCCACAGGTCTAATTTTCTGCTGAACGAAGACTCCTGACACAGACGCAGGAAGTGCTCCACTCTTTTCTCTTGCTTCTTCTGGTCCAGAAGGGCTTTGGCTCCTACCTGATTACAGCAGTATGTAACATAGGCCTCCAGGCAGGGGAACTGCAGAGAGGAAAAGGGGTAGAACAGAGAAGAAAGGAGGTTTAAAGTGACATAAAATCAAAGAGCTTTGAACTTTGTGAATATGTTTTAGGAAGTAACATAATGGAGTAAACGGGAACTGGAGAGATTGTAGATGGGATTCAAACCTTTTTGTTTACTTTCATTAGTTTTGATGGAGAAACTCACCCAGTTTATAAGAGTGGGTCCCACTTCTCCGACGGTCTTCTCTGATCCCCTCAGCCTCTCAAGACGACTCAGAAGGTCTGATATGAAAGAAAAGAATTTAATAATTTGTGAAGTGTAATAGACATTTGCAAGAACATAAAAATATCGCTGGAGTAAAACAATCTCAAATCACCCAAATTGCTGTTCCAATTAATTATTAAACATGTGGTTTTAACCACTTCCATTTAGAGCTTAAAAAAGATAAATAATTAATATTACAATATTAAAGCTACAATTCACCACAAAAGTTAGCACTTGCATGTAACTTAATCAACCTGATCTGCCCACCCACCCATTTTTGTGCTCTGCTATGCTCTTCTACATTACACCATTACATGGTCTTTTATGGGCATTATTAGTCTTACTATAATAACTTTAGTAATGTCTCTGCATAGCTGCCAGTGCTGTTCTGCAAGTCTGACTTCACTGGAGGCTTTGACAGCACCTCTCTACACAGTAAGTCACATGTCTACTAAAATATGTTGTAGCTATAATTACAAGATTATTTTTTCAAAAGTTATACTTTGCAGACCACAATAGGACGGGACTGTGTAAATTCACAAAACAGATACCTGAATTGACGCTCAATGTAAATAACACTGTTCTACTACTAACTCAATTTTCAGTCTGATGCTGACTAGTAAGCATGTATAAGATCCATGTTACCATTTAATAAATGCTTATAGAACATTGTAATATTTATCAACGTATTTGCTGACAAGTTAACGCTGCGTTCACTTCAAAAAAAAAAAAAAAAAAACCATTAGTGAGAAGATAAGGATAAAAATAAGGATAAGGATAAAAATGACCCCAATAGAACAAAGTCCAATGAAGATATACCCTGATGGAGAGGAATGAGAGAGTCCAGAGTCCCAAAGATCTGTCCGAGTTCACTCTCTGTCATAATGTCCAACTTCAGCATAGGCTCATAGTAGACCTTCCAGCACATACAGCGCAGGAGGAAAAGGAAATAGAAGACAATTGTGACAAATGGCTCGTAGACACATATAAAAAACATTTTTTTAATCTGTTGTAGATGGATAGGTTTGATGGTAAAATACCTTCTTAACCAAACTGAGGTCGTCAATTAGTTGTCTCTCTCCCTGAGTCAGCTCATAGATGACCTACAGGAAAAGGCAAATTAGAGAGAACTGGAAAAATACACACCAACATGTGGATGCACACTTGCATAAGATGTGTAATACACTGAGGGACATCAGGAGCTCTCACAGCTGACTGTTTAATAAAGGAAGTTGAGCTTGTAGTGCCAGCTCACATCCTCTTTCATAATCCCCATGCAGAGCTGCTTCACAGAAATGAAGAGCACTAGTAACTCCACCCACACTGCAACCACAGCCCTACAGCTTTACCCAGATGCCCCCCAAAAAAAGATAGAAACCACAGCATTATACAAAAGATCGCAGAAAGTTTAGTTTTTGTGGATGATCTAAACTTGATCTGCTGCCTCTCGTACCTCTTGACGTTTGATTTCTTTTGCAGTGAGATCATGACTTTCCACAGTGTCACTCCAACACTGGCTGTTGCGGCGGCGTGGAAACGACGAGGCCTTTGTGCGAGAGCGCAGGGGAGCTGGGGGCAAAGGTCGAGCGTCTGTGCGAAAACTAATTGAGCGCTGTGAACGGAGCAGAGAAGTAGAATGTCTGCATGCATGTCTGCAATTTTATATTACAACAGAAATGTGAGTGACTTTGCGTTTAGTTACCGAAATGGACTGGCCGATGCGTTTCAGAGCAGGAGTCTTCACTGGGGTTATGACACCTGTTAGGCTGTTGGACTTTGCCACAGGTTTGACCCGTTTATTACTGGGCTCCTAAAATGACACGTGTGTTAAAACTTCTGACTACAGTTTTGAAGTGTCTAAAAATCCTCCACAGTCTCCTTGAATTGACAAGGTCACTCGTCAAACTATTGCTGGCTGCACGTCACAAGGCTTTGAAACAACTGAACACACACGTTGAACCTGCACAAGCAGCTCACCTCTGAATCTTTCAAATGATCGGACATTTCACCTTCGTCTTCTTCCTCCTCATCCTGATAAAACACCGGGAAACATAACAGAATAAGTTAGAAATGAAAGAAAGAAAGTCATGAGGGAGTTCAGGAAAGTGGAAAGACAGCAGTGTGGAGAGGGTTGAGATGTTGCATGGTGCTCATCTTTTATTTCCTGTGTGACACTTTCAAAGAGGAAGAAGGTTGAAACTGTGCCTCTGTAGTAAAATACAAGATGTCTGCCTGTTTTTGCCACACTAACCACATCAGCTGTATTTTCAGTGTGCTCACATAGTGACAAGCATTTTTTGAATTTAGCATAATAACACAAAAACTTAGTAAAAAACTTTAAAAGTGGAAACAAATGATGAGAAAATGTAAAGGTTCGTGCATTCAGAGGGTTTTTTGCGGCTGCATAGGTGCAGATAATGTTCACATCTAGTCAGCTCGACATTCAACATTGTGGTCACAAAGGTAAGGTTGACTAACTTCCGCTAGTTAGTGAAAAAGACACTGCGAGAGACATGAAGATGAGAAAGAGATGCTGGAACAGAGTCAAAAATCAAATTTATCTCACCTCTATGATTCTGATCACAGGTTCAGGGGCCGGGTCTTGTTTTCTCTTCTTCTAAAAGCAGATTGGTTTTTGAAAGTGAATTTCTTGGTTTTTAGGAGCGTGAGTAGTATGGTTTAGACACGACAAATTGCCTGAGAAACAGAACAAAATGTAGATGCGACTTACCCCAGCATGGTCAAAGTGGGTCTCTCCTGGTCCCGAAGACCTAAGACAGACAAAATCTTAGCGTGCACATACATCAAGAAGACAACTTAAAAACACCATAGGTAACTGAACGAGATCCCAACTGCGTGTCTACATGATAAACCTTTTTGCAACTCTGTTTTATACAAGCAGATTTTTAATTGATTTGATTTTATGATTGATTTTATTACATTTGTCAAAGCATTAATATCTGAAGGCTGTATTGTGTCACAATGACACTACATAATGCACAACTTTAAATAGAATTAATGCAATCACCTGGAGAAATGCACTATATAATATATAGATGCCAGTGAGTTTTTAGTACTAACAAAATACGTGGTCCGTAAGGTAGGAACATGTCACGATAAATGTAAAAGGTACTATACCAGGAAGTTCTCGTTTCACCAGTCTCCTCCACTTCCATTCTTTCTTTGTCTTCAACACATCATCACAGAATTGTGATACCTTCTCAAATTGAGAAACATTAAAATAATCCTATTTTACACCAGGCTTTTGAATTTCAGTTACATACAAAGCAGTGTTTGCACGAAGCCCGTCAGAGTTCAGTACACTTCTTCCTCCTCACTTTCTTCCTCATCTCACACCCGACCACATCCTTTAGGGTTGCACATATTCATGTATCCGCTCTGCTTAGGGAGGAGGGTTCAAAAATGCTACTTCAAGCTTATCACTCAAACCTGCAAACTGGATGATTAAACTTCAACCGAAAGACCTGGCTCAGCACATTAAAGTGATCTACGACACATGAGGAAGGGACAATCTGTTTTAACAAAGCAAACAATTCATAATCCTTCATATAAACCTAGACTCTAGGAACATTCCAAAAAAAAAATTAACACCAGGGCAGACATGTGTCATTTTAGTTGTTACTGCATTCTTAAAAAGAAACCCCTCTCCGAATAATAAAACGCGTTTGAGGTTTTTAATTTTAAATTCATAGGTAGGTGTTGAGCTGATTCAGAATGTGCTTCCCGGATATGCTCTATAATGAAACTTCTGATGAAGCACAGAAGCAGGTCAGACAGGAAAACAAGTGAGCATTTGACACTTTCAACTTCTTGTTTGACAGTAAAAGGCATTTAATCTTTTTACACAAGACAGCCATATTAAAAACACACAAAAACACAGATTTAGGTTTGTTTTTCCAGGTTTATTTACTATCACACTAAGTGCTCCCATTTCAAGATACATTTCAATGCCAGGCTCTTATACTGTAATGTCATTTGGAGTTTAAGTAGAAAGAAGACAGTTTATGATCTACAAGGTGTGTGCACCAAAACTTCGTCCACCCCTCCCCCCAAATAATAAAATAACAAAAACACATGAAACAATGAGAAGAGAGAAAACATGTCATGTGCAAGTGCCCATTTGATGCTAGACTGTTGGATGAGGTGGGTGTATGAGAGCCCTCTCCAACTGACAGGGGTAATGCTGTGCCAGTCTGAGATACTCAGGCAGGAGAGGCTGATGACTTGAGTCTTACTCTGCCTCCAGGTGGTTCTACACTTTTGAGAATTTGGGGTCAACTTGGGCAGTGATATGGCCTTGGGGTAAAATGGACTAAATTTAAATTTTTGTTCTGAACTTTGTGTGTATCACTTAAAAAACATGTGACTGGGTCCACCGGAGGGGTTAGAGGAGGTAAGAGAGCAAGTAGAGTGGAGGGGAGTCTGATGAATGACTTCAAGAAGCTCTCAGTCAGTGCCGACAGTTAGTTGAGAGTCTGGGTGTTTTACAAGGAGACTAGATGGACTATTTAGTACCAAGAGGACACCACGGCATAGAAGTAAACAGAATAGAGAGGTTCTGCTACTGAGAGACACCAGGTGGTCCAGCATAAATGCTCCCTTCCTCCAGTGACACCCCTGTTCCCACTACCGAGAACAAAGTGGATACCCAAGACACATTTAAAGGTTTTCCTTGAATCAGCTTCCTGGAACTATGTACATTCTGATACAGGGTTACACAAGCCACAGGCCTAAAAAAAACATTGACCCAATGAAGCTGAACTGGATCAAGCAACCCACCTCAACCTCAGTGATTACAACCACCTCCTGTAAACCCCTCCCCCCACACACACCCGACCCCCCAACCCCGTCTGTGACTAGTAAGGAGCTCAGCGAATGGTGTATCTAACATAGGGCACTTCCACATCTTCGTCTGACAGGTCGTTACAGCACAGCTCAAACACCAAGGCCTTCACATGCTTTCCCAGCTTCTTTTTGGACACTTTAGTCACAATCTCTGTCATCCTACAGAACACAGAAGAATTTCATTAAACATTAAAGGATGTGCACCTCAAGAGACAAAAAGTATGTGTGTGTGTGAAAAAAAAGTTACTCACGGCAGGTCCAGCCTCTCTTTGAGTTTGGCAGCAGGCATGAAAAATGAATAGAGCATGGACACTCCCTGAGAAAGCATGGTTATCTCCAGCTTATGCTCATTCTAAAAAAGGAGGGAGAGGGGGAGAGTGAGTGAGTGGAAGAGTGCAGTTAATTGTAGGATTTGTGCAAAAACCACAGCAAACCGATAAGACAAATCCATCAGAACGTACTTTAAAGTAGTCCAAGAACTGCCGGAGTGTCATTTCCTCTCCATTTGGCTGCACACCTGTGACCTCGAAGCGATCCCACAACGTCCAATCAATCTCATAGTACTGAAAAAATTAAGGACAAAGATTTCATCAATTTTTGGTCAGTTGAGTTCAGAAACAGATGAAAGGTCCTACTTACTGGAAAAAGAAAGAACACAATTCTAACATTGTTCTCCTCAGCACACACTGTTCCATCAGTGTGAGAAGGTGAGTTAAACTCACATACACCCAAGCATGCAAACTGCACCTGCCTGGTGTATCAGTATTAGCATGGCTGAATCATCATTGGAGCTCAACATATTTCATAAATATATATGTGTAGTATTTTGCACAGTGAATATTGAGAACTGGTATGGAATTACATTTTATATTACACTGTAATGTGGACATCTAAGCAGCTCAAAACAAGCATATGCCTACCTTGTGTTTTGGAGCAGCAATGGGTTCAGAGAAGCCAAAAAAGGGCAGGGCCAAGTTCATGAAGCCATTTTTGTATGACTCCAACTTCTTGTGTCCTTGGACAATCTTAAACAGCTCCAAGCAGACCAGGCCCACTACAGCAGCCGTGGTAGTGGCGATGGCAGGAATGATCTTGCCAGCTATCAATTTGCTCTGGAATGAAGAAGTAACTTTATTATAATCTAGGGGATTTACACCTGCAGCTAAAACGCAGACATCATTATCCAAAAAAAAAAGACGTCAGACAATTATTATTATTTAATCTAATGACAATGCCAGATTTAGACTGTTATATTGCTATATTGCATGTCCCACCTTGTGTCTGTCTGCTGGGGGAATGTCATAATTCTCTGCTCTCAGGTTAGATGCTGCCACAATGAAGTCCATATGGAAGTTGGTGTCGTCGTCCTATTTACCAAAAATCCGCAAAAATCAAACTATCATCAGCGAGATTGAGTTCATATCGAGGAAAAACTAACAGCAAATGTCCTATGATTACAGAGAAATTTTGCTACATGTATATTACTATATGTGAGGAAAAACTGTGTACCTTCTCAAAGTCAACAGGGTTGAGTTTGAACTGGAAAGCCTCTGGGGAAGGCAGCTGGGCCTTTAGCTCCTCTAGTCTGGAATCATCTGAAAAACAAGAAATGAGCAGTTAGATTATTCTCATATCAAACATAATGACAATGACATTACCAACACTCAGCATTCTTAAGCCATTATCTGACATCAGAGACTGGTACTTCAAAACTAGACTTCTACATGAACAACAGGCTCAGTTCATTTCATCCTGGAAAAGAATCTTATTACAAAGTCTATATGAAAAGAGTAAATATTTGAACAATGTACATCAGGACAGTATATTTACCACCACCACCACCACCACCACCACCAACAACATAATCCGTTGTTTTTCTACTACTTTAAAAACTATACTATAAATTTAAAAAAAATGAAAACATGATCTGTGCTGCAGTTTTGGCACAATAAATTACCGCATACGGAACAGGAGTTTTGAATTTCAGATCAAGTAGAGCATTAATTATTTTCTGGCTTGACTGTAATCTGTTTAGCATATTGTCTCAATGATTAGATTTTGTAAATTTTTATTAATTTTAGCCTGATCTGCCTTATCCCCCCACCTTCTATTTCTATTAACATAGAACCCCTTTTAATGGTGACTTTGAAATGTAAAAATAATAGAAAGACACATTCATTTTTCGTGAAACTTTCAGAAGGAAATGCATGTCTGAAAAGGGGTTAAAAAAACAAGTCTTAAACGAAACACCACAATATCCTGAAGAAATCAATTACTCGTTCTTGTATGCCTTAATATATATATACACAATTAATACTTACCAACAGAAGAATTGCTATTCTGCAGCTCCTGATCAGAGACGTGAATTTTAACTCCTGAACGAGGGGTGAACTGTGGCACCTTGACCTCCTGTAAGATCCTTACCACGCCTACACGGTCATTGCTGCCTTGAAGACTGTATGTCTGAGCAAACATATTGGCTGCTGCCATTATGTAGTCCATGTGCAGCTCCTACAAGAGAAAGCAGTTCTGTCATTTTCTGAAGGCTGGTCAAGACAACATTATAGACAGGTAAGGCTTAAAGTGGCAGCAACAAACAACCACTGCATACTTACATTGCTAGTGCTGAATTCTAGGGGGTGGGGACACCTCTTAGGGCCAGACCAGAATGGAGCACCAGAGCTGGTCAGCTATAAGGAAGAAAAACAAAAAAACCCATGATCAGACACACTAAGAGCATAGTGGTTCATAGTGGATATTTTAACCTCCTGGTCACTAAATGCCCCTACTTACAGAATACTTAGCAGCATCAAAACTAAGACCTTACTCAAATGAAGAAAGTTACTTTTTGTGCCATAAACCATCACTTTCAACATACAAGCTACTGTGTGATATTTGCACACCTAAAACAATGATGTGACCATGTCTCAGAGTCACTCGCACAGCTTTGAAATGGACGGATGATTTCCAAATAAACAGTTTTAGGTAAAATAAAATAAAAAATAATAATAATAATAAATTTAACTGAGGGACATTGTTCACTTCAGGAGGAGCAAGCTTGCAAGCTGAATGATTTTCATGCAGTAAACTGAGTATTTACCTGATCTGGGGGGAAGTTGTGCAGTAGCTGGCGGATGTTGTTGCTGTATTGGCACTGCCAGTGGTTGCGTGCCCATGCTACACAGTCAGCCCAGCTGTGGGGGCAGTCTGTGACAAGACTCTTGTGAACAGCCTCCAGTACCTCAACAGGCTGAGCTCCAGGAAGTTTAAGAGTACGCTCCATGAACTTCGGATCTCTGTAAGTTCAAAGAGCGAAAATACCTTGGAGCAGGATGCAACTATAAAGGCCTATTAATTAATGAAGACAGAAGTGTGCCAAAGCAAACACATCACAATGAAAACAGTATATCAAGGATACATAGAAAACTCCAGTGCTACCATATGCCAACTTGGTAAGACAAGAAAAGCAACTTACGTGAGGTACTGCATGGCATTCTCAGGTGCTTGTTTGAACAGTCCCTCAAACTCATCACGGGCCCACTGAAAATAGGAAAATATGAAGGAAAAATCATTACACTGTTTACTAAATAAGACGCCCAGGGCATGTTCAAAACCTAAACCAGTTTCATTCAGAGTGAAGCAGTGGCAGGCTAGGGATGGCTTTTCCCAAGGCTAAGCACAAGCACTCCCATTTCAGAACTTGCCAATACATGCACTAAACAGTTTTGCTTGTAGTATGACTTGTTGGACAGTAAATTCGACATCAATACACTTCAATGAAGCTGATGGGAGACACTGCTGGCCCAAACATCAGTGGGGATATCCTTAGTTTGTCTTAAGGATAGAACTTACGACAAACTAAGACTTTCAAAGACTTGAGAGTTCACACTTGAAACACTGTTTTCAACAACTGTCAGATTTCTAGTCTAACAGTCTAAAAGGAGCATAGACCTGAAAACTAGAAGTTCTAAAGTAGACAAATCAGGCAACTCCTGTGACAACATAAATTCCTGCATGTTATTTGGCTAATACATATATGGCAGTGACCAACTAGACTAAAACAATAACCCCAAAAGAAACGGAGAAACGTTTGCTAAAAAGAAAAAGGCAAAAAGAAAAACCATATAAAGTACACACTTGAGGTGGGATCCTGGATGGAGTAGCTGACAACATATACTATAGAGCCTTCAGTAAAATATGGAAATAAAATAAGGCAAAACAAAGCGAACAAGTAAAGCTGTAGTTAATTTATATCTTCAACGGTTGTCGCAGATGTCCATTGTTAATAATAGATATCAAAAATAATCTTTATTTGAATGACTTAGCAATTTGATCTTAAGACTTGTAGTCAGCTTTGGGTTTGTCACAGTTACCAAAAATATCCCCAAATTACAATCAGTTCCACTTCTGCCTACCTGATCAACCAAGATGATTACACATTGGAAACAATAATGGTATTCCAATCAGGACATTCCTATGTTATGCAATACAATTAACCACTTATATCACTCTTTAATTATAATGTGACATTTCTCAGACAGAATTTGCCATTTAGCAATTGAATAGTGCATATAAGGACAGCAATGGACAAATAAGGTGGCTTTTAGCAAGTCAAAATTGTCTGGACGTAAGACACAGTGAAACTGGCACAACTATAATGGCTATTGGATCCCATTGTGCCTACCTATGAGACCTTTAAAAGAACTGGATTGAAATTAGGCATGTCGGGTAGGCATTGTGGGGGTGTTGTTGGCATGGAGGAAACGCTGTAACTGGTGATAATTTAATATACACTAACAAATGTGTAATAAGCTATATAATTATTTGAATTAAAAATATTCTGCCAAGGGCAGCAATGTGCACGAGCGCTCTACTAACCTGCAGTGTGTGTTCAATGGCATTTGGGAAGTTCTTGAGGGTACAGATTGGGATGGATTTCTCAGGTGGGTCCTGGCTGGAGCTGTATGACTCCGTGAGGAAGGGGATCACAACCTGGACGTTGCCTTTGGTACCGAGAGTACCAGACTCCAGCAGCGGTTTACGGTAGTATACACACCTCCGATCCATATACATACCTGTATAATTATCAAAAATATAATGCAGTCAAAATGAATCACAAACAAAAGGTGAGAGTAATAAGCTTTGTAAAAACATTAAAAAACTAGTGAAATGTCTTACGAGCATCAACATTGTCCAGTGCATTGGCAACTCCATCTAGGCTTTCAAAGAAGTCGTCATCATAGATCCTCTCGGTGTCAGGACCCACTCTGTTTTGGTGACCTGTGATTTTGATGGAGGGGTTCATCTGCTTCACTGCTGCAGCTGCCGTGTCACTTTTCATTTTCTGTTATCACACATGAACACAAACGATATTAACAGTGACCTTTTTCTTTTTGATCAATTACTAAAGTCAACACTGCAACTGGCCGAATAATTGATTATGTTAATTTATGTGCATGCAAAGAAGATCATCTCATTAATAACACGTGAACAATTAGGATCTAGAAGATGCCTGTCAGTTGTGGGTTCCTCCATCTTCAGTTTCTTTTGTAAAATAATATAACCACCTGAATAAACTGTGGCAAACTTTGGCTCCATCCCTGAGATGAGAAATCTGTACTTTGAAAGGTCACTACATTTTATTTATCAAAGCATTAAAGTAAAACATAGAATAAACCATTATGACCCCAGTTATCCTATTTTCTTGTACCACTATTATTAATGTTCAGCTACTGTTAGCTTAAGTGCACCAGGATCACTTATGATAAACAGGAAATCCATATGCAGAACTGTTTGGAAACATTTAATTAATGACAAATTAAGTTTGAAATGCAAACTTGTGTGCACCACTAACCGTAACATCAGAGGGTCTGAAGAGGAACTGTCTGTTAAGGTTTGACTTTTCTATGGTGTCCATATCAGTCACGATGACTTCTCCCTCTCCGCTTGCTAGTCCAATCATAGCAAAGTTTTTCAGCAGCTCACAACCAATAGCACCGGCTCCAACCTGGAGTAATTAAGAGATCCTTCATTAAATAAATCTATCCAAGCGGTTCCATCTTATTTTTGAAAACCAACTGGACACAGTTTAAGCTACTGCAGGGAAAGTATTTTACTATAGTGAGTGAGTGACTCAATATCAGTTGTTAAAAGCCTTCAAATACAGAATATCAGCAGACTTTAATTTCTCTCAGCAACAGCATCTCACATGAGATGCTAGAAAGGTTTTCCCAATGGCTAGCTCACCAGGAAGTAGCGCTGTTTGGCAAGCAAATCCTGCAGCTTTGAGCCAAACACTGCAATCTGTCCATCGTATCGACAGTTCCTCTGGGAGACAAAGATAGAAAAACAGTTTTAGTACTTCTACTTCTCATCCCCTTCGGTGTGTGCAACTAACTCGTAACACCTACAGGGGCGCATTCTTCCTCTGTGAGCATGAATCCTTCCTCTTCGGTCAGGCACTCCAGGGCATCAAAGTACAGCCACTGCATTATTGGCAAAAATTTTCCTGTGCAAGCCTAAAGAACAAAGATTATGTCAAAATCTAAAATACCTTTGTGACAGAAACATTGTTGAGATGAGAACAGGTTAATGAAGACCAAGAATGTCCAAACATGAAAATTTTGTACAACTTTACATTAGCTAGTTCCACAGCTACATCTGCTAAGAGACTTATCAGCTGCCAGAAACCTGGGGGGGGGGGGATTTTTACTTTTTACTTATGTGGCAATTCACACTGCGAACTCAATATTTTTACTCATCTACACACAATTGACTATTACATCCTTTTATTGGTTTATTTGAACAATATACACAGCTTTAGTTGACTAGATCATTACAAATGTAAAACAATTACAACCAGGATATGCAAATCTCTTTCCTCTCTTGGGAAAATTAAGGTAGTGAAGCCTGCAGTGTTTGCTCTCTGGCAACACCACATCTGGGCCCACATCAAACTAAAACTGCTACCCCCTGTGCGAGAATCATGTGATACAGCATGGAGTTCATTTTGGACAAAAGCCATAAAAGTATGCTGTAGTTTTATTGTATGATTCAGTGAGCAATTGTATCTAAATTATAAGCAGAAAAATTAATTAAACAGGATTAGATATATTTTGGTAAGGTATATAATACACACTGTAGAAGGAATCAAGATTCCCAGGTGGCATTTTATGAAATTTTACCAAAAAAATATATGCTTTATTTTAAAATTGTATTATTGTGACAAGAAATGAACTATATCAGGACATTAACTGGCAATATTGCACAGCATTACCAAAACTTAATAGAAAACATCTGAATCTTTAGGAGTTGGCCACTAGTTTCAATTTGCACATAGAATGCCACTGACCTTCATCACTTCCTGTGCAGCCAGACCGCCAATGAATGCATTGATAGGGGCCAGATCACCAGCAGCAACAAATGCCATCTTTTTGATAAGAGCTTCATCCAGCTGCTCCACTTTGGCAGAGCCTGTTTGGGCAGAGTTTATGTCCTTGGCCAAAGTCAGCATCTCATCACCATCCGCCTAGAATAAACACAGTTCAGCATGTTGGACTCATGGACATGTACTAAATAACATACAAAATTTGGTCATGTTGTGGTGCATAATTATCCCTGGGTAATTAGTAGAGTGGTTTAGTTTTTTTTCTGTAAAAGAAGAGGCTTGGAGGGAGTACAAAAAAAAAAAAAAAAAAAAAAACCAAACAAAATGACTAACAATGACACATCTAAGAAAACCTGAATGAGACACACACTTGCATTTTTAAAAAAGTGAAGCAAGTAGATTTTATCTGCAAAGACCTTTCAAATCCCTTTGATGTTCTACTGCTAATATTCCTGACCAATCTTTACCTGGTTCCAAGGTACAGGAAGGCGGTTGTGTTTCTTTTGGAAGGCATGGATAGCCTGGAAGCCCACATGCAGCTGACCTGGACGCTCAAACTTGGCAAAGTCAGTCATCATGAATTTAGGCTCAACCATGGAGGAAGAGATGGAGTTCTGCACAGGAAAGACAATGAGAAGGTGTCCAAATAAAAATTTCCACTGGCAGTAATGGCACATAAAAGGGGTCAGCACCTTTGTCACAAAGCAGAGTAGTGCCAAAGGGATGCAATCATAAAATACAAGAGTGTAATAAAATTTGATATGTTAGTGTTATTACTGTTACTATTACTATTATGACATAACACTGGTTAAACATTTAGAAGAAACTTACAAAACTGATTTTCTTGGGCATCTTGACCTGGGAGACAATTCCTCCTCTTACATAATCAGTAAACCCACTTGTGTCACAGATGCTGAATGTGTAGGGACCTGGAAAGAGAAAGTAAAGAACAATTTCTAGCATTCATAGCTAGAACAACCAAAGCACATCTTTATTGAATCAAAGTGGCATCTTACCCAGAACTTTGATTTCCACTGGCTGGCAGCCATTGAGCTCTGTCATACCCTGAACCTCAGTGAAGGTGACATAATCTCCATTCTCAAAGCCATGACGAGCCTCATCCAGACATGTCACAACCCCTGGATTGTCCTAGAGAAACCAAGAATGAGAATGCAAATAAAGCTGAAGAAGAAAGTTCGTTATAAAGAAAAAAAATTCTGAAGTAAGAACCAACCTTAGTAATCATAGAAATCATAGCACTTAGCGGCTGCTCTCCATTGGTGTCATAAACGATCATCTCCTCACCAAAGTCACAGAAAAGCTGGCTAGAAGACAACATGTAATGCACAAATATTAGAAAAAGACATGCAAGTATACATTTTATTATTAACAATGAATAGGAAGGGTCACAATCTTACCCAAACACACCACGAGTGTCTGCGACAATCAACTTGATTCCTTTGCTGTGGCAGATGTCCCCCAAATGTTGCTGCTCATCTAGAGTTGAAATAGTCAGCACCACCACCTAGTTGAAATAATAAGACAATTTTAAACAACTGCTCTTGCCTTTCTACAAGCTCCAGCTGCAAAAGAACTAGCTTAGTACGAAGTTATACCTGAAACTTTGTCAGGTAGTCATCAGTCAGTGCTCCAGTATAGGCAGTCACAGGAACATAGTTGTTCAGTTCAGCTAAACGGTGCTGGCTAACTTCTGCTCTGTTCTTTCCCAGGTCTTCTTCCCGAAGGTAAAACTGACCAGGAAAAAAAATAAAATACATATAACTGCCACTGTCAAGATGATAACGACAAATATGGTAAAAGAACTGCAATTTACAGACATAGTACATAAAAATACAATGATCTACACATAACAAGGAATTTACCAATCAAAATATGCATGCATGCAACTAATTGTACTGACATACAAAATTAGCAATTAGAGGTGTAAATTACTGGTACTTCATCACAATATATAGGGAACGTCCTATAAAAAATCCAATATGTGGAGGAAAGAAAATCCCAGACAGTCACTGCAGAAGTTAAGCTCAGTCCACTTCACTTGTGCAACTCATGCTAGGTGAAAAATGTTGCTCTTTGATATACATTCAATCAACAATGTTAATGAAAACATTTTGGTACTCTACCAAATATAAAATTCAATTTATTTTTTAGAAAAGCATTCAGATTCTTAATACATAAATGTAAAAGACAGAAAAAAAAAAAAAAAAAAAAAAAAAAAAAAAAAGCAGCCTCCGGTTTTCTTTGGTAAAGCTCCACAAGCTTTCCCACACCTGGATTTTGACAGTTTTTTCTATTCTTCCTGGCAGATCCTCTCAACCTGTCAAACTGGATTGAAAGCGAACTGCCACCACCAGGTCAAATTTACAGATGTTCTTCATGATGCAAGTCTGGGTTTTGTCTGAGCCATTTAAGGACTATCACAGACTTATCCTGAAGGCACTTTACTTTGGGTCATTGGTGTACTGAAAGCTGAACAAAAGACCCACTTTCAGGTCACCTGCCTGACCTGGTCCTCCTTGCTTTTTCAATATGGCCAAGAAACCAGTTTTAAAAGGGATTCTGCTTTCCAGTTGTATTCAAACAAGTGTAATACAAATACCTCAATGACAATGATGCATAGTTTGGACTGTCACAACCAAGGGTCTGAAAACTTTTGTACACGAGAATAAAAAAAAAAAACCCTTTTGTTTAAAATAAATTATCAACCATTCTATCATTTAATTTAATTCCTGTAATTTATTCATTTAAAATTACAGTACAAACTGTGCAAAAAAGTAAAGAGAATGTTTGTGAAACAACTGCGCACGTTATTTCGTTTGGCTTAAATGAAATGAAGTGGATCAAATGCCATAGGACAAAATAGAAATGTCTGAGAGCACCATGATGAGCTCAGACTAAATAATGACAGATACAGCAGATGTGCAGCTCCAGTAACATCCGCATACCTCTGTATGGTCTTTTTTTTTAAAGTCACAAATGGCATGTAAAGTAGTCTAATCACACCCTTCTGAAACAATATCAATACTCAAGGTCTTAGGAAGATATACCCTTAACATGTAAATCTAGGTCACTCTAGGAGTTAACAAAGGTAGGGGTAGCAACAGTACTCCATTTGGATGACAACAATACAACGCATGACTCATTACACACTGCCCTTTAGAATCAGGTTCACAGACACCAGGTTAATTTTCAGAAAACCACAATGACAGAATCTACTATATGTTTACATGAATGAATTTAAAATACAGAAAATGGGATTTAAAAAGCATAAATTTCTAAGTAACCTTCCACACACCTGAGAGGAGAGGTCGCCCCATTCTGCCACTCCCTGGTCATGCACAGTGACACTTTTGACTCCTCCAAGGATGACATTCTTGGCAATCTCCACACCAAGACCTCTCATACCAGATATGAGGACATTGGAGTTCTGCATGCGCTTCATAGCATCATGGCCCAACACGTAACTATATTAAAAAAAGTCAATATACATTTAATTTTTTTTTAACCCAGCTCAACTAATATTTATTTTTCTTGGTTAGGGCAATTTGTTTTAAAAGAAGACTTACAGTTGTCTGGAGTAAAGGCCTTCATCAATCTCAGCATCATTGCCATTCTTAGCCATGCCCTAATGGGACAACAGGAGATGTAATCAGTCTGTTAAAGCCTCAACCTAAAGTTTACAGAATCAGTACTTGCACTTACGTTGGCAGGTGTATGGGACAGATCAGTTCTGACAGAGTTAGAGGAGGAGCAGTGGGATCCCGTCTTCGTCTCTGTTCCTGACAAGCGACGCTTCTTGGACAGCGGCGAGCTGGACATCTGTACGTCAACCAACAAGGAGAAAAAAAATGATCTGTACTACTACTGCATTTTCCTTGCATTTCATGAAACTATTTTATGGTTAACTACACAAAGAAATTCAGATTTTACAGCTTCAACAAAATATGAAGGCTAAAATAGTTACAGAGCAGTTTTTAAAAGACAACAGTCAATTCAGATATGAATAAGTATGAAATATATTGCTTTGTCATGGTTTTATTAAGAGTTTTAAAGCTACAAGGCACCCAATCCCCTTCATGTAGAAGAGAGGATTTCTAGACTAGGGAGCAGCTGGGCTGGCTGCAGGCCAAACACAAATCTGCTCAAAAACGAACTGAGCCTGGATGAGACATGAATAGCAGCATTATCAGTCCTTTTCAAGCTCAGAGACAGTGCTAGCTTGTTTATGGACTTCTATTGTTTATTATACTTGTGTTAAGGACGCGCAACATATTTTTTTAACAAAAAAAGAGCTGAATCATTAAAACTTCACTGCGGTAAAGTGAGCAACACTTCATGCTGCTCGCAGGTGTGGACACAAGAACAATATTATGTTGTTAGAAGTAGTCTTAGCATCCGATAAAAAAAAGACGGTTTTCAAAACATTGGTCTTTTAAAAATAGCCATTTGAGAATATTGGGATTAACGCAATACTTCGGACATAGGGGTCACTTCGGGAAGTGAAACAGGCCGCAGTCTCTCGAACACATTCCCACCGTGTGGCGCACACCCTCAGCCACAATTTCCGCATCCAATGCAGCTAAACTTACCTGCGTTTCCACATTCAAGCTCAACCGTTTAAAAGCCCTCCACAACTTTAAATAATAAGAGACGGGTTCAAATCTTAAAACAGCACTGGACGCAACTAAACTCAAATTTAGGTATAAACAGAACGATCGTCGTTAGGTCAAAAATAAAAATGAAGGCATCCGGCATGATACAGCAAAGCCCCCGGGTTAGTAACGTTTGTGTTATGAATAGTTACTAGGCAGGTTGCGAGCCACTAATCATTTAAGTGATCTGGCAAGTTGACCGAGTGGGAACAACATTAATAACTTAGAAGCAAGGAAACATCAGCCTATCGTCACCAACCCGTTCGTTAGCAGCTCGCCCTAGGCCTGTGTTACCCTTAACGTTGGACGGAACACAACTTTACAAGCTAGCAGCTGTAACGTTAGCTATGGTGCAACCTGCTCGCAAAAGACAGCAACGGGCTTGACAGCTAGTTACCACAGTTCCTATACTAACACAACGGAACGTTTCCGCACGTAACAGAAGACAGAAAACACAATCTAACTTCAAACAAGCATTTTCGCCAATGAAAGACTAACCATTACACTCCTGCTTCATTGATTTCTCTTACCAATAATCCTTCTCGGTCCCTTCCCAATGCGAACCCGCTCCTCTCCCACGGTGTCTAGATGTCAGTAATAACTATGATTGTATTTTCGACGATTTGTACAAACAAAAAAACCGGTAGGTGGGATAAAGATAGCTTGCACTATATTGTCGAGTCACTATGTCGTGCTGATGGTCTCCCCTATGTAATTGCGTTGCTGGCTTTGCGACTGCAGACGGGAACAAAACCAAAATGGCAGATGGGGAGAACGGGGCGGACGAGCGGTGACGCATGGGCTGAAATATTCAACAGGAAAGGGTGGCCGCGAGCATGCTGCTCAGCCACTCGCTCCGCTCATTGGCTGGACAGCCGAAGCTAGCGCGCACTCATCCCGCCCCTGCTACCACAAGATGCATACCGTGTATATTACTGTACAATGAACTGCAAGACCTCCGGCAACCTATGCAAAAACACAGTGGAATTAATGTAAAAAAAATAAATAAACACGCACAGAGGATGCCTGACATGAGTGCACACGGAGGTAGCTCTGAATACTGACTATGCAATGATCTTTTCAAACTCAATGCCCGTATAGCAGCGCTGAATGAAACCCATCAACAACAGCATCTTTGTTTCAGTGACAGGTTAAGCACTGTGGATGCAGACTACGTATATCGTTAAAAACGTAAACCACTTGAGCTAAAATACGCTAGCAAAGAAAATTAGCCATTTTATAGCAGACACGAGCCAGATATATTTCTACTTCACTTCAACTTGCTATATTGTGGTTTGATTATATTATTCTTGCTATTTTGCAAGCCAAAGAACAGATCTGATGCTCCTGCAATGTTGACTGAGACATATACAACACTGTACGAGCTACTTGGTTGTTATACAGATGCTCAGTGTTCGGGACACACTGAGGTTAGGGGTTAGCATTCCTTGAAGAGGAGGAGTATTGGGGGAGGGGGTGCCTGCCAAACGACAAAGGCCCAGAAAAAGAGTGGGCCGCAAACTATCGGGTACACATGTCGAGGGGATCCCCAGGCTCACCTTTATTCAATGAAATGATAAAAAAAAAAATAGTCCCCGCCATTTTATCTGAAGTAAAAGGCGTGAAGATAATTGATGTCACGTTAACAGGCTGCCTTAATGTTAACGTTCACTACACAAGCTCTGGAACGACATTAAGCAATATAACGTTACTGTGGCAACACTGATTGTCACCCCCTCGTTATGTTAATCTAACAAAAATACTTTTGCCAGTGAGTGAAAATACTGACAGTGAGTACTAGAATGTTTAACAAGTTAGCTTCTCTGCCTACAAATACTGCGCCCGTTTAATGTTTGTAGCCAACTAGCTTTACAGCTACCATTAACCTTATTTACCACAGAATATTCATACAGCACTGCTGTGCACAGAAAATGTGCAAATGCTAATTTAACGTTACGTGTCAGGGGCTTGATAGATGCGCTGAGCTGCGATGAAGAGCCGAAATAGTTCAGATAAGCGACAACAAGTACCGTTAACGATTACCAGTAACGCACATCAAACGACTGCGTAGTTGTTAGCTTATGTTCGGCTAGCTTTCAAGCTATCTAGCCACCCAACGACTTTTTCCTCATTGTGCCGCTAACTAGCTAACGTTAGCCAACTAACTGCTAGCTGGGGCTAACATTTCCAAGGCGAGAGCTACACAAGTGTGCAGAACTTACCACATCCGATATTACTCGGCCTGATCTGTAGTATTAAAATTAGCTTGTATTTAAGCAAGAAATGTAACAAACAACGTGACTATTCAACAGTGCCGTTGATTGCAAACACAAAAGTGTGTCAGGGTGGCGGGCTCTGTGTGAGTTTTTCCGCTGGACGGCTGCCTGCCCGGCTGTTCCCGAACCGTTTCCCCTCACTCTGTTTCAGTTGAAAGCAAAGCAAAGCAGCAACATGTGCACGTTACAGGCACAACCATTATCCTCCTCCAGAGGGCTCACCAAAAATCTTATCTGATTGAATTTTTTAAAACAACTTATTTTACTGTCATTTAACAATAATAATAATAAAAACAGTAAGTAAAATGTATAGACTATTTCGCTACTGGGTAGATCACCACATGTTAGCGGTTTTAAACCACGAACACATTTTCACCCCCGCGCTTTCATTGATATAGACTAGTCCGAACTTCACGCAAAGCTCGATGGAACTTGTAGGCATGGCGTCATAATAATGCTGACAAACTACTGGACGACGGTTCTTTCAGCATTCAAGCACCAGAGAGCATAGTTACATTATTATTAAAGAGAAAAGAGATTTTAGAGTGTTACCACCTTTAGACCTCAATGAAACAACTTAAGCTTTATCTTATTTTGTAGTTTTATTGAAAGACAGAGCACAGTTGACACTGAATAGTTGAATTCTAGACTTCAGGAGAAAAGCACAGAACCTGGTAATACATAGATCCAAAAATCTGAACAAAATTTAGAATGACTTTTTACATGAAGAAAATGAGCAAATATAGATATTGCCAACCAATTAACATTACCAAATGGAATTTAGGCCTATATGAACAAAATAGGAGAAAGAGGAAACACATGTTTTTAAGAGACCTTTCAAGAGAACTTTGAAAAAACAAGAGAAAATATGTGTATGTATATGTGTGTTCATTTTTGCAAAGCCTTTATACAATATCTTGCATCTAAAGATTTTCCCCAGCACTCCAACAGATGTGGAGCAACTCACAAAACTCTGATTGACAATTCAAATTTTAATACTGTCTCAATCTCCAGCAACTAATGAGGTGGCTTGTCAGTTCACATACTTATGTACAACTGAGAGACTGCAAGATCAGGATTTTGCAGCCTCACAACAGTATGATAAGATACAGCTACACAAACAAAGACAAAAAAAAATTAAATAAAAAAATGAAATGGGATGAACTGATGGTCTGATTTGAGAAGTGTTCAGTTTTCACAAGAGGAAATTCATAACATAGGAATATCAGAAACCATATCTTTTGCATGTATTTACAGATTGCAGGCAGCAATGCAAATCAAAACAGCAATGAAGTCCCCCTATTAGCTGAGAAATATTCCACATTGTTTTTGTAGACTTAGTTTGCGAACTGTGCTTGGATTTTAGTGTGAGGCAGTTGTGTGGTGAGTATTCATGCACACAATTTGGAATTTGAGATGCAACAAATACTGTTCCTTGGAACTGTCATACAGTGTGATGCAGTATTTTACTCCTCCAAGGCGCAAGTCATGAGAATTTTTGAATGTCATAGGAAGATTTATCATAACCAGTCGTTTCAACATGAACACACAGTTGAACACTTTATTGTTACCTTTATCTTGGGAGTAAATGATACTTCTGAGTGTGACACAGTCATTACTGTAAACCCTCAAGTTTAAACAATAAATTCAGTGGCCTGAGTGTTGTGTATTGCATGTGGTTCAAAGGCCCCTGTCCATCCCAGCTCTGGGTGACTGGCTTGGACGACCAGTACTCCACTGTCTATCCCCTTCTTCCTGCTCTCCCACTGCCTGTGGTGAGACTTGTGTGGGCGGGGAGGGTGGCGGATAGGAAGGAGGAGGGATAGTAAGGCGAGGGAGTGATGGCAACACAGGCCTGGGAGAAGTGGGAAGCGGTGGAGGACTGGCTGAGGCTGTAGTTGAGGAGCGTGCACGGGTGGCGGCAGGTGAGGCATGTGTGCTTCGGGAACGTGGTGATTCAGACGGGCAGTCACTGATTTGTTCTAGAAGCGAGGGCATGTCTCCCTCAATCTTTTCCAGCACAGCAGCCATTTGTTTTTCTATCTGCTCGATCACACTGTCCATTTGCCAGTCACTTGTGGTGCTGCTCCCACCTGCTGCATGCTGTAGCCCACTCCCATACATCCCTACAGCTCCTGCACTCGTATATAGGGAGCTATATGGACTCCCATAGCCACCTGCAATCCCCATTCCTACAGTTCCAACATCTGGGTTGTATGGTGCTGCATGACGCCCCAAACTAGCAGAGCTCCCGACCGCATAACAACCCTGTCCTGTTGGAGGACCTAACCTGGCTAAGCTTAACTCAGCACTGTATCTGTCTGTTTTCCTGGAATCCCTGTCCCTTCTGCCCACAGGGCTCACATCGCCCCTTAATCTGACTCCAAGTCCTACATCTACCCCAGTTCCAGGTTCTACGGCTGAAGTTACTAATGCTCCCACTGACCTCTCTGCTACTGCCTCAGGTACTTGTGTCTGACACCAACTACCACCAGCCTCATCCTTGTGCTCCTTCTGTGTGGCTGGCCTCTTCCCTTGTAAGGCTGTGGTAGCAGCAGAGGTTGTGGTTAGAGGGCCATGGAGCGTTGAAGCCATTTTGCAATTTTTGCTGGGATCAGGAGATGTAGATGCATGTTTAATGTCAAGATTAGGGCCCGAAGAACCATCTGACAGTTTGGAGGAGCCAGATGTCACCACAGGGGTTGCTTTGGATTCTGGTACAACTTTATTTTGACCAAAGTTGGCAGTCATTTTCCTGGTTCCATCACCTGCTGCTTTTTTTGTGACGACCCTATCAGGCTCCTCCTGCGAAAGTTTGTTGGCTGCATTTGATTGGCAGAGAGGCTCCTGAATATCTGATGGGGAAGTTCCTACAGATGGGCCAATCTTTACCTCCTTCTGTTTTTCTCCTTCCGCACTCTTTCCCTCATCGTGGTTTACACCTGCTGGTGTATTTTCAACAGTAACCTCTAAAGACACACTACTTGATGTCACTCCTCCATCACTCGTCACTTTATCTCCCTCATCACTTGTCCCCTGAGACACGCCACCTTCACCATCTCCTGCCTCTTCACCACTTCGAATGTCGGCTGAACTGTCAATTAATGCCTCTGAATTCTTTAGTCGTTGCATGAAGGTGGTGACACGGATTGCTTTCTGCAGAACAGATACAGACATAGAAAAAGGAGAGAAGGATAGCAGGAGGAAAGAGAATTTCATTTACATTCTTATGTTTCTGTACTTTGCTTTTATCATAAACACCCGTAATGAATTGATTCCCTAAAAAGCTTTGATACTACAGTTGGTTATGGCAGACATTAATAACAAGCTTTAAAGATGAACATTTGACAATAAGCCTGTCAAGGCACCATGATTTTGCACCATCATATCAAGCACTGAGATGTGTTTCACGTGAAGTGAACAGTGCAGTAAGATTAGTGCCAGTTCTTTACTTCCAGGAGGCTATGATGTATTATACCCTGGTTTAAGTGACTCTCAAGTCTCACTTTCCCCAAGCAGCTCCTTACTGACTGAAAAAGGTAACCGTAGGTAAGATCCTCATTTTCATTCTTACTCTCAACTGCCTCCTTTTGATGTACAAACACTGAAGCAGTTTGGGAAAATGTGTGAGCTTAAAAGCTGGTTTATAAACCAAGGGAGTGATTCTCTGGAAGCGAAAAGCCATTTGGACACATACAGGTTCAAAATGGCTTGACTGTGGAGCTTCTGCATAGCCTCAAGTATGACTTGAATTTAACACTGAGGTACAGAATGGGGCGATGAGCCAGGATTTGTTGACGAGGAATGACAGAGGGCCTTAAAGTTGAAATTGCTGCAGTTTAACAGTCCACAGTGGCCTATATCCCTTATATCCTTTCCGTTTCTACCACTCCTTATCTACACTAATGTAAAAAAAAAAAAAAAAAACTACAAAAGCAATATGCAAACCCCTGCTGACCATCATCTAGTTTGTACCAATCTGGTTGCACAGACTAGTGCAGATGAGGAGTAAGAAAGGAGCAGACAGGGCCACTTTGAACATCTGAGTCTAATCCATGAAGAAAAGTTGGGCAGACTGGATGGATCTCTTCTGGGACAGGCAGAGTGACAGTGAGCAGGTACAGAGCTTACGAGAAGAGCTTCACCAGCCTAAACATGATCATTACATCTCTGGGCTAATTGAGCTTTAGCTTGAAATGTTTTTGTTTGTTAAAGTTAAAGTTAAATTGACTATTTTACTATTTTCTACATACTCCTCTTTTTCTTTTAGGAGGATGCTCAGCCATTTGAAAGATGTTTCGTAATTGAATCATGCCAGACTAAATGTGAGTTTCTGCCCATGCTCTGTCCTTCCACTCTCCCTCACAATGAACTACAATACCTTCAGCTCCTGGGTACCACATGGGGAAAGAGAGAAGAGGGTTATAGCTGTTACTAACGCATTATGATCTCGACTTCATTCTTCGTTGTCCATTCACGTCCTCATGACATTCTAATGGCCATTACCATGTGTCATGCACAATTTAAAACATACAGTTCTTCAGCAGAGCTGTATGCTGAAATGAAGCACATTATGTGCAATTATAATTATAAATACATTATTATTATTATTACAACAATTAATGTAATTTTATGTGTCTTCTATAATTTTGGCCTTTGTCTTACTTCAAATTGTTCTACTTTGCCATTTGTTTACTCCTTTTTAATATTGCCAACTTCAAATACAGAGTGAATTCTTACCCGCCACTTGGCCTTTGCAAAGTTCTTTTCAAACTGGGCACACACACCATCCTTTAGGTTCTTCTCTGATGCACCATTGCCTGCAATCCTGACAGAAGACAGCATGAGATCGAGTACATGTTCTGTATCAAAACTGTGTATCAGAATAGAAAATTGTTAATACACTAGGCGTACAAATTTACCATTCATGCCAAAGTGCATCTTGTGCTGTGATTCTCAGCATCTGGTCAACTTCCATAAGTCGGCAGACTAGATCTTTAGCTGAAAGAGATAGAAAGTAAAGACAAAGTAAAGAAGAAAGCACATTTTAACATGTTTGAATGTTAAATCTAAATTCAATTGAATTGAGTAAGCATTTGAATTTGAAGAGATTTCCACTTATACAACCAAATTGTCATTATATATTTGTTCTTTTTAACAGCTACAGAGGAATAAAGCAAGCGGTGGCATATTAGTAGAAAATCTAACTGGGTGTTTGTTGCCATCATGTGGTGGAGCCATGTACCTGCAGGTGAAATGTCATCCCAGTAAGGAGAATCAAACTCAAAATCCCCAGCAACAATGCGACAGAAGATGATGCGATTATGCAGATCTGTGTTTTCCTCCTCTGTCTCATCATAAAAGGGTGGATTACCTGATAAACTGCACATAGGAAAAACATATGAGGAGACAGAAGGACAGAAATTATTTTGAAACCATGCAAGTATCTTCTGAACATGTCCTTTTCAGATTGAGCAAAGTAATTATTAAGCTTGAGACATTTGCATGCAGCTCTTTTTGTATTGTACTTTGAGATTAATTATAGATTTGGTGATTGCTGATGGTGACTCACAGTATGTACATAATAACACCCACGGCCCAGCAGTCCACAGGACGACCATATCTGTGACGAGCCACCACTTCTGGAGCTGAGAGACAGTAAAGAGCCGAGGAGATGTTGAGAAAGTGTGAAAGAATTTTCCTTTTTCATATATCACACCACATTCATAATTCTACTCTGCACAGACAAGAGCTCCCTCTTTTCACTCTCTCCTGCCAGGGTCTCTGTTCCCTTTCCTTATTTATTTGTCTAATTATTTAGCTCAGCATTTTGAATAACTGTTCTGACTTTAATCAGAGAGAATATGGACAAAGCACAGCTTTGCACTCCAAGTTGCCCTCACATACACCTCAGAGAGAGGAGTGAGAAAGCACACGAGAGATAAGTGAAGAGGAGATGAAAAGAGAAGATGAGGACAAGGGCAAGAGTTGGATAGTTTCTGCATGTATTTTACTGAGATTCATTTTGTACTCTGTAGGAGTTTATCATTGACCGATTAATATTTTTAAGAAAGAAGGAAAGCCAAAATCTGAAAGGGTAAAATATCCAAGTCTATTTTTTCCACAGAATGTGAATGTAATAGAAAGCTGTATAAAAGGATAGAGAAACAGAGAGAAGCTATACATAAAAACAGAATCACAAGCAGTGTGTCCTACCCAAGTACTCTGGTGTTCCACAAGGCTCTGTGATGGGTCCATTCTCAAACCTGGACAGGTAGAAATCTCGCAGAACTACTTTGTTGTGATTATTTTCTGTGTAGTACATCAGGTTTTCCAGCTACACAAAATGACACAGAAAAACTATTTATACCTAAATACAAACAGACTCCAACCATACATCATGTTGCTCATCGTGCGGCCCCATGCAGATTTCTGTCAGTCTTGATGTACAGGGGTTACGAATAAACATGGCATTTCTGGATAATGATTAGCATTAAAAGATAAGGCAAAAATATGATTACATATTTCATTCATTTTGAGTATTTTTTGCTGGATTTACAGTATGGTACACTAAGGAAATTTGTTAGAAGATCCCTAATTCCACCAGTAGGGGGAACCTGAAGCTTGAAAGATGCCTTTATTCCATCCTAATGGGCTGATAATGAGAGCTAAAGATTTTAATCTGTGTGTGTGTGTGTGTGTGTGTGTGTCAGTAGAGATTGCATTAAGCCATACAGTCAGTGTTTATTCCCTTGCTAAAATGTTATAAAAAATTAACAAATGTTAAGGCATTAACTGAGATGACAGTGCAATGCTCTCATTTGTCTCCATAGAGATTCCATTGACTAAATGCTGAAAATTGCTCTCTGGGGTGTGATGATGAAGAAGGCCAGTGCCTATAAATCTTTTTGTTAGATTTCTTTCTGCACTACTAGAGGCACAGTCACTAGTCATTTAATGACAGTGTAATGTTTTTGTAATGGCATCCACTGCACACACACACACACACACACACACACAAACACACACACACACAGACAGACACGCACATGTTTGTGTCTTATCTTCAGCCATCCCCAAAAATGCCTGTCTCCAACATTCACCCTTCCCCTAAAATCCAAAACCTCAGTTCTAACACTCAAACACCTTTACATGTGCAGGAACCACAATCTCCTCAAAATGTAGAAATATCTGGACTGTAAAATTTTAGGTTAAATATTGTCCATGGGGCCAGACACTCACAGCCATACATGTAATGTAGGTGAGGAAAAAAGACAGTGAGCATCTACCTTGAGGTTCCTGTGAACTATGTTGAGGGAGTGTAAGTATGCTACAGCCTCAAGGACTTGTCTAATGACGTTGGAGGCATCTCTCTCTGTGTAGTTCCCTTGGTCCAGGATCCAGTCAAATACATCTCCTCCTGTCGCACTGTTTGCAATCACACACACACACGAAAACATCAGTAAACACATCACAGGTTTGTGCGTCTGTTAACCACATGTTGCAGCACACTAATCCCTCTTAAACTCTCAGTAACACAGTTATAAAAATCATTATGCTCTTGAAAATTTTCCCCTGTAGCCTAAAGCTTGCGCTGCTGAGCAATTAAAAATGTGTCATTACTCCAAAACACTTGGTCAACTTTGGAGTGTATAAAAGATGGGCGTGGTTGTTGCGTATCGCCCTCAGCAGGAGGACTATTGCCCGAGCAAATGTGTGAGCTGTGAACAGACACCAACACATAAATAGAATGATGCACAAGCAGATGACTGCAATCGCTTTGAGTGTTGCCTGTCTCTCCGATTTTCAGTAACAGAAGGGAAATATTTTGTCCACTCAGCTTCAATCAGTGTTATTGCTTTCAAATAAAGTTGCAAATGTTGAAAAAGGCGCTAGTTACAAGTAATGTGAATTGGGCGTGCTCTGGCCTATCGATCCTAAGCTCTCTGCGGAGACTCTCTTATAGCACAGTAGTGCTTCAGGAGCACTGAGTAATGTTGAGTGTTACTAAGAGCAAATATCTCATCAAATCTAACACCTTCCTCTATTGCTGAGGGGAGCAACAGAGCACACAGTAATAAGAGGACAGACTCAACACCTACCCTCATGCTGATGGATGCATGTGTGTTAAAGTACTGGGAGTCACACACACACAATTAAGACACACAGTCCATGTCAGGAATGCTTACACAAGAAAGATAAATAGTTAAACAGTGAAAAAAAAAATACTCACAGTTCTTGAATGATGAAATATTCTTTGCGAGTCTCGAATGTGTCTATCAGCTGAAGGATATTTGGGTGGTTGACCCTGGAAGAGCAAAATAGGAGTCACACACACTGGAGACTTACCACAGTGAAGTGCCTAACATGCACTTGAAGTGTCCTAACCACACGTTGGCATTTAAATGGTCTTACATTGGAATAAGATTGTGTGGGTGTAACACTTTTTAGCTGGCTAAATACTTCAAAAACCGTACAGTGCAGAAGTTACATACACCTGGGCTTGCATTATTAACCAATGAATGTGTGGGAAGAGAAATTTCCAGTAACAAAATAGTTTCTCATTTGCCCTCTCTCTGTTTCACTGCATTTCTCCATCACTCAATCAAACATCCATCTGTCCACACACTGACTGCGTACAATTTCAGGATCATGATTTCATTCTTGGCAGCCTTGCGGACTTTTCTGCCATCTTTCTTGAGGAATTTCTTGCAGACAAACACCTTGTCTGTCTGTCTGTCCTTAGCCAGGCACAGCTCGCAGAACTCCTTCCTATTAAAAAAAACAAGACCAAGAATGAAAAATGCAAAAAAGGTAGGAATAATTTTAGAAGTAAAGTAAAGATTTGAATTTATGTTAGAATGAGAACACATTAAAATGACATTAGTTGTTCTTGATCTAATTGGAGAATATGGACCAAGAGACACACAGAATAATATTCAAATTAGGGAGACAGAGTACACTAGAGAATTCCAGTGGAAATATTTAATTGGAAAGAGAGTTGTTGGGCAGAATAAAAAGCTGTAAGTAACAAAATGGAAATGGGCATATTGCTGCTATTACCTGGACACTATGCAGGTTTGAGTGTTAGGGGCACATAAAAAAACATTTGCGTAAAATTTATTATAAACATTTTTGTATTACCTTAGATCATTGCAAGAAATATGTATTAGTGTCAATAAATTGGTTTGATCCATATAAAGGTAAACCTAAGAGACGGACAAAGAAAGGAAAAGCACTGACTTTACCTATCCTACAGCTTTACCAGTGTCCTTGTGTAGAGCATGTGTATGCACCAAATGTGTGCACTTAATTCAGGGTTTGTGCGTACGTTATATAAAAGATGAGCAGAAATCTCTGAGGCCAGATGCTGATGTTGCATTATGGCCTCTTGCACTGATTGGCATGTGTGTGTGTGCCTGTGTGCTGCTGTCAGTGTGCAAAAGAGAAGTGTTCGGGAAAAGAAACTGGTCAGTATTCAGCCAATCAAGCAGTACAGTGATTTCTACAGCTCTTTGAAAACGTGTCCAAAAGATTTTATCTTTATATTAGGCCGGACACAAACTATTTAAATTAAATAAATTCTACATTTTTTCCACAGTGTGCTTCGTGAATGATCAACAAAATGCAGAACACTGGTTGGCTAACATTTAAAAAATGTGTCTCTTAAGTCTTTTATGAATTAGCCTCATGCTATTACCTTCTGTCATTGCTTTAGTGAAACCATCTGAAATGCCAAAACAAATCTAAAATTGTTCCAATTCAATTTGAAATAATTCACAAAGAGAATAAAACCAGTTTGGGCATGCTGCAGTGTGCCCACAAATTCTACATGGGTTAAAAAAGAAAAAAAAGGCAACAGAAATCAAGAAAGCTTTATGGTACTTACGCTCTGAGGACTTGTCCAATCTCATATTTATCTGTGACGTCAGATATGCTATTGTAATTCCGCCCATCTCGCAGGGCAAGGCACCCAAATGGCATGACGGCATTCACCTAACACGGAAAGAGAAATACATTTCAATCAGTGCACTACAAAGAGGGGAAAGTAAAGCATGAATGATTTTGATGACACATTTAAGTAACTGACAGATAAAGGGATTGCAGAGGAGCATTGGCAGGCATGATAAAGAGGAAAAGTGGTACTGATGAAACATTATGAAAGTCTCCAGGGCTGAACTCAAAGACACCAAGGGGGGGCCATTAGTGTTAGCCTTAAAACTATACAGTTCTCATTAGTCAAGCACAGATATAGCACACTCAATATCTGATGAATCTGGATCCTAATGCTTCTGCCAGCCTGATGGTGTGCCAGCCTTGTCAACAGATCCTAAGCTACCCACTAAGCTTCTCTCGACTCTGATAAAGTCTGCAGATTCTGTCTAACGTCTGTCAAGTTCAAGTTAAACTTTATTTATAAAGGACAGTGTCTCTGTGTCCCTAAAGCAGCTGGCTTCTCCAGAAAACACTGGTGAGTGTTTTAATGATAGGAACATGCATTTGTTTGTTAAAGTGAGTGTGTGTGAGCTGGTTTATATGTATGTTCTGATACAAATTGGTAGATGATGACCTTTAAAATGGGCTGTAAATGACTTTTAATTTATCACCTCATAGTAAATCCTACAGCTCGCACTCACTCCAGCGATTACACACACTACAGTATGTGCTGTATATTTATGTGCACATATTTCACCGTCACATTCTTTTTATCATGTTCCTCCTAAAATAGCTTGTAACCCACAGGAGGTCCCAAACGCCCAGGTAGAAAATCAAGAATCTAGAAAGTGAATCAGCAATCAATATCACCACAGTCCTCAGGCAATCCTCACCCACACCCTCTAAACACTCCATCTACTGTAGGAGACAGATTCCCTGGAAACGTCAGCCATCCATCCTCAAGATCCATCTCTTTTCCCTTAGTGGAGATTTCTACCAACACTTTATCTTATCTTATTGTCTAAGTCAGGAAATATGTGAGGAGGGAGTGGTACATTTGATAGGGACTAATGACGTGAAGATCACTTCATGCTTGTGTGCCTGAATATCCAAAGGCTAAGGACAGATAGACAATAGAGATCCTCAGATGTTAATGTTAAGACATTTTGCTGGTGCTAATTAAGGATTAAAGAATAAACATCCGTGCTGGAATATACTTCCTCTCTCTCTCCATCTCTCTCACCACGGTAGATGATAGGACCAGAGGTGCTTCTCAGCCACAGTGGAGGCAGGGATGGAGAGCACTGTGTAATCCCAGGGCTGGCTCTAATCTCTAATCTGTACCACTAATCCAAAGGACCAGAATGCACTGTGTGTGTATGGGTGTGTATGAGCGAGTGCAAACGTTGATCCAATACGTCCCCTGTGCAGAAAGGTGTGCATGTGGCTGTTTGTGTGTGTGTGTTCATGTGTCCTTATGCGCATCCTTGTGTGAGACTAATGCCCCAGTGTGGCCAAGGGGAATTTGTCGGTGGATTGAAAAGGCCTAGTTTGGCCAGAAGATTATGTAAGCACAGTATCGTTCCCATGACATGGTCTAGACAGTGAAGGTGATGCTGGCTTGATGTGAGTAAAGCACATCCATCCCTGTGGGAACAAACTGTCCCTGCTGAAATACTATAACAACTGCCCTGCACCAAATGTCATTAGTCAAGCAGGGTCAGCAGACACACTCACCACAAACTTTCTGAGATACTGGCTTTCGAGCACAGCGTCTGGTCTTTGTCTGCTCTCGAACAGTGTCCCTGCTGGCCAGCGTGCCCTCTCTGATTTAGATACACACTCTGATTAGTTGCATCAAATGCCCACATTTAATGTTCCAGAGATTAACACACTCCCCAACTGATTTCCAGAACATCTGTGACCTTAGGGGAATGCTTAGAACTTCCAAGAGCTAAATTCAATGGACGTATCAATGACGTCTTTTAAACTGGCACTTTACACTGATTTTCCTCTGATTTCCAGACAAGTCAGTAGCATAATTTAGAGTGATGGTCTTCACTTTTTGGTGTTTCTGCTTTAGGTGTGTAGAGACGTACTGTCTTGGTGCAAAACAGTTCATAGCCTTTACTTTCTTTTAGAAATATGTAGTTTTTTCTGTCTTTGTTGTTTGTGCCACTAGTGATTGTTCTCAAGCTAAAAACTCAAATGCTGAAAAACACCATACCTGTGGAATACTGAGTCAGTATGAACCTTGAAGTTGACTGAGAGTAGGAGGAGACATGGGAGCATATGAGAAGAAAGGAGATGAGAAGGGAGGAGTGATAAAGACGGGATATGAGGAAAGAGGCGAGAAACAATGGGAGCAGGAAGGCAAGGAGAAAGGTACACTGTGACTAAGTGAAAAGGTGGATAGAGAAAATAGTGCACAGGAGAACAGAACAAAATGTAAAACACAGAACTGCAGAGGCAAATTCAGAGTACCTCTCAACCTCACAGCTTCACAACTCTGTGTGTGTGGGGGGGTGTTTGCACAGGTGAATGTGTCTGTGTGTGCATGCGTGTGTGTGGGTGTGTATGTGTTAACAGGCTTTGTGTTAAAATGTGTTTGGCGACTCATGTTGATGAGGTTATGAGCGACCCTAAGTCGGAAAGCACTTGAAGACACGCTGACGGGACACCCTCTCTGCAAACCAAACCAATTATTGACCAATTTTGTGCAAATGACTTTACGGTTTAACTGAAAGCAGTGAAGAACAATGCGCCATGTTCTGGGTGCTTTGACCTTTCAGTGGCGGAAAAAATAAAATAAAATCCTCTGTATGAATTTCAGTTGTCTTTTGCATGTGTACATTGTAACTGTACAATCTGAGCATCAGGCATCATATTTTTTTAATTTGTATGCCTAAAACTGACTAGATACTTTCACACACTGTAAATCAGCCATGTTTTGTGTTTAGCCAAATGTATAATTTGCAGATGAAGCTCATCAGATGTATCCTGGACCTTTTTGTATACTGTTTAAACAGCGGTAGAAGTTAGCAATTAATAAAAGAAAATGAACACATTAAGTTAGAGGTCTGGATGATAATTAAACAATGACTTATTAATCTTCACAGTTACAAATCACTATACATCCCTTTGAATAAGGATGCAGGGCAGTTATAATGTAATACAAAAGGAAGAACTATATATGGTTTGTGCTACGTTTTGCTAATGCATTTCAAAATCACACCCAATAATCCACAGCGATTCACGAGTGAGGGCACACCGAGTTATCCGAGACATCACACTACATCATCTTCAGCACGTTAAATCAAACTGCACGCACGTGTGTCTGTGTCTGCATATGTGAGCTTGTTCACAAGTGCTGCGTTTAGGCTGCAAAGACTGAATTGAATAGAATAAAATATCTTTTTATCAGCTCAGAGGGAAATGTTTTAGAGGTTCTCGACGTCAAGGTTATTCTTCAAAATCAGCTATTTAACGGCACTTCTCTCTTTAGCCATTCTATCTCTGCTAAACTCAGGTAAAAAGAAAACCTCCCTCCTTTATCTGTTAAAGCTAATGGTGCATTTTGCGGCTTATCACGGAATGCATTCATGATTTACTGCAGATAACGGTCTATTACTGTAGTTCGTCATGATAAGCTGCGGTGACTAGTTTAAGTTTTGTTGTGACCCAAATGTAGGTACAAATAATTGTACATGTATGTTATGTACATATTTTACCAGCTGCTGCTTTCTGTGTGTGTCAGTGTGTCCTTATCACTGTCACGGAAGATGCAGCACAGTGACAGCTGCAAATCATCAGCAGTCATTTTCAGCATCACCACAGTACAAATCGTGATATCTGCACAATGTGATTAAGCAATGGCGCATCGGCCTTGTTAAGAGGTGACACTAGATCGGTACGGTATGATAAGATAAACAGCTGCAAGTGAGATGTGTGGAAGTGTGTTTATAAAATATATTACTGAGCATGTCAATATTTGCTTCAGGAGAAGAGTGAGAGCAGCAGCCCTCAGCTCACTTTTGCCTGTACGAACAAGAAATGACAAGCATGAATCCATGCACTCCAGGCACTCAGCATTCAAGTTATACATATTATGCATGCATATACACACAATTATATGACACCTAAAAAAAACATGCGTGTAAATCCGTAACTACATACATGTACCGCTCACTGCACTTTACAATATGACTATCCTTACATGAAATTCAGAATATTCCTTATGTCACTATAGTTATATTATTGTCATGTGATATATTATCCATAAGAATAACCTGTTTAACCTTTCACTTAAAATCCTCTTTTATTTCAGATTTTTGTCCATGCTCATCCCTGCTTTAGCATAATTCTAGTCTAGAAAGGACATAACTCTAAAGGTTTTTTCAATTGTCATTGTTGTGATTATGTTCCAGTGTTTATGTCGGTGCGTGGACACATCTGCCACTCATGCATTTTACAGCCACTGCTCCTGCTAATCTGTCATAATTTGTGCAAAAGTAAATAAAATAAATACATTTTAGAGACTCGAACACATATACAGTGTATGAAAGGAAATGTTTCTGTATCCCAGAAGCCTTCAAAGGAATAAATAAACCCACCTTTACCATCAGGATTATCGCTTTAATAACATTATCAAATATTACCAAACCTATTTGCTTTCTAACCTATTTGTTACCTGGATAATGATTTGTGCAGTTTTGTTTGTGTTTGTCTTAAAACATTGTTTGTCATATAACTCCAGCTTGTTTCTAAGGCCGCCCATGGCTTGGCTAAAATTGACTGTTATCCAGCCCTTGCAGTGCTTAGGGTTTAAAATTCTTCAAAGGGAATTTCATTAAAATCACAACCTTATATGAGAATCGCATTGGGTGTAATTAGGAAATTATATCACGATGAACATTCTAGATGCAGCTGAAAGCACTTTCAGACTGCCATTAATATCATTTTGGTTTTATAAAACAGATTTGCAACAAGGATATGATGCTACTAAAAAGAATTTAGTCCACTTATTCTTGCTGTGCTCATTGCTTGAGCTGGTGAGTGTGTGTTTGATATTGAGCGAAACATGCGTCAGCCCGAGGTTGGTCCCAAGCCTTATCAGGATGCTGCTTTGTGAAAGTGGGACGATAGTTGTGAGGACATGACAGAGTACACAAGAGACAGGAACTGAGGGAGATGAAGAGATGAAGGGCCAATTATCATCATTACTGCACTATTAAAATCAAATACTACACGAGACAAGAGTGAGGAAGATAGTGAATGGATTATCATTCTAAATACACACAAACACAGTATGAAGCATTAAATGCCAACAAATTACAATACATGTGCTAATACATGTGTGTGTGTGTGCCACACCGATACCCATTACACTTGCTACTTGAGATTCTTCTAAACACTAATTCCCTTTTGCTAAATAACGTGGCTTTCATCAAAGTGGTGCGTTTGTGTGCATATGGGAGAGAGACAGTAAGCGTGTTTGTATGTGTGACTGCAAGGCATACACAAGGCCAGAAACAGGCTTAATAAGGAAAGGCTCTAATGAAAATTCATCACATATGCCCAGAGAGAGAAACCTATTTTCAAATGCAGGCACATAAAATTCCAGTAAATTCATGGACACTGACATACATACATCAGTGCTTCTATCGTTGATATTGTATAGCCTTAACCACGTCAAATGAAGTCCTAACCAAAACCTGTACCCTAAACCTATATCTCTAATTAAAGCCTGTAAACCAAGCCCAAACAATTAAAGGTTACTTAACTAAAATTGTGCACACCACCACAGAAAGACATGTGAGCACAGACAAACTTTGACACGTGCGACTCAGAACACGACTCCTGTATACAGTACTGCCTTATCCTGATTGACACAGTTCATCTGCTCTTTGTGTCCCTCTTTTGGAGAGTGGATCTGTGCAGGTCTTGCACAATAAGTGTGTCCTCAGGGAGATGGACACAGGCTACCATTTCTGACAGAAATGTGTGCGTGTGTACATACAGTATGTGTCTGTAGCTTACCTAGGATGATGCATATCAGGCTGTGAGGCTGGTCACACAGACCGAGGCAGGACCGAGCACTTCCTCTCTCAGACATAAAATCGAAATAGAGAATCAGAGGTCTGCATGATATCAAGCCAGAGACAGGTAAAGTAAAACCTTCCTGTTGGTGGCACTAGAGGAACCATCAAAATCAGTACGGCTCATCGTTTAAGACGATGAAAATATGTACAACGATAAACAGCCATGCAAAGTGAATGAGGGAATTCAGTCTGCGTTTAAAGAGGTTAAAAATCTGCATGAAAAAGCTTCCAGTCCTACTTCTGATTATTTTCATTACATTTGGCCAAGCTTATAGCCACTGCCACGGTCAGGGATGATCACTGATCGTATAGCACAGAGCTGATGTTCTAACAACTAACGTCATTACATACAATTACAGCAGTGTGGATGCACTGACGGAATACACGGAAAACCTGTGCAATACAATCTCCCCACTACCATAACAGGACATTTGTGAGGCTTGTGTTTACTGCAGAAGCCAGTTCTTTGTTTTTTCTGTCGTTTGTCTTTTGACTGTCACTGGTGCGGATTAAATTGAAAACTCATAAATTCCACTAAGCTGGCATTTTCTATTCCTGGAAACTAAGATTTTCAAAAACGTTGTGTTCGTTTGAAACTCCCAGCCTTGTGTGTGTAACGAGGATGGAGAAAGCTTTTTTAAAACAACAGTCATTGTCGTCTCATTACCCCGCAGAACATTTCTACCAATGCTGCCTTGCTTTTGCCTCTGGTTCAGTTTATCAGTGTCCGTCTGGTCTAAACTATACAAATGAGAACAGTGACCAAAACGAGTCATTAAGAATGTTTAAACAGTTTGTTCAGCTTGACATGCAAAATAAGTCAGAATCAGATGTGATTAGACAGATTAGCAGCTATAAATACTTTTGATTGTGATATGTTTTTAAAATGATTATTATCATCTTAAATACTATATTTCTATAGCAGAAAACAATGCAAATCTAAATTCTATGCTTGACTTGGGAACATTAGACTTTATAAGAAAAGTATATGAAGCGGAAAAAAATTGCCATACCAGGCAGACACGACTTGTGAACTCATGTGTCAAACATAAAACCACTGAATTAAATGGCTCGAGTCAGCTCCAACACATGCACACTTCACAGAATGCAACAAATGCTTTTAGCAGAAGTTAGAGGTTCGACAAAGTAGAGAGAAAGAGGAAATGTTGCTAGAATTCAGACGAGACCTCTACACAACACTAAAGCTAATACACAAAAAGAAGTGTAAAAAGCTCCCGGCTGTGTCTGCTTTTAGTGTTGTTTGTGTGTGCATGCACATGTATGTATTGTGGCGTCAGTCTGAGCATGTTGTATTGAAAGCTGCAGTTTGTGGTGCAGTTGAACTGTGCTGCATTATAAAAGAGGCGTGTTTGTCATTAGCCTGATTTAAATGAGATGGATAAAGTAATGAATGTTTTATCAGACTGCATTTGTTTTAGCCAGGTGTTCATAATGAATTGAAAACTGAGTGTGTGTTTGTGACAGAGTTGGAAGTGTTGAGCATGCGTGCACAAACACACACTCACACATACTGGGAAATACACACGTGTGTGTATCAGGCATCAAATGCAACTCCCTTCATGGCCATGGGACGATGATACTTTTACCAACTGGCTTAATGTGTGTGCGCGCGTGTCGGGGAGGCACTTCTGGTTTAGGTTACACTTATCCACTTTGAATGATCACTGTTCACTCTGTCAAACACATAGAGACCCACTAATGCATCTACCCACGATCCACCTACAATCACACACACACACACACACACACATGCACACTCATTGTAAGAATAGAGTAGCCTTTTTAGAGGAATAAATTAAACTGTAAAAAACATCTTGCCCACCATCCATTTCTATGTGTCTGTGTGCCCCCATGTGAATGTCTGCATCTCCATTGATCACAACTGCATTAATTCATTCCTTTTGTGGCTAAACGTGGCCTTTAGACACACCGCACAGATTTTTGTCTAAAAACCTCAACTCCCATTCACTTGTGCGTGTGCACACATCCACACTTATGCACATGTAAACAAATGGGAGATTGAAGGAGAGACACAAACAAATCACACAGAACCTAACACAGAGACACAAGCTTTCACACATCCTGACGCTGACACGCAGTCAGAATAGTCAGCTATAGTAAGTTTTACCTTTGTAACGCAGATGCCAGAATAACATCATCTGATCGAAACACGATTCTAAATAAACACAACTGTCCTGGCACTATACAGAGTATTTTTGTCTATTCCTGCGTTTGCTTCAACACACCTTTGTATCACTCACACTTGTGCAGAGACTCTTTGGGAGAGAATTTGGAAGACATGATGTTGTGCGTCTTAGCTGCTCTATCGACACACAAGAAAACAAACAGACAAAACACCCAGTTCTCCATCCTGGAGACTCACTTTCCTCTGTTATAAAACATATTCCGGTGCTTTGATGCTGTTATTTTCACTACTACCTGTTGCACAATGTGTTGCACAATGACATGAACTTATATGCCACATGTTAACATACTTTACTTGCAGTAACATTTATATTTGTCGTAGTAAATTTACACTTTATCGAATGGTAGGTGCAGAACTCTGAATAAAACTCCTTTTGTTTTTAATTGACTTGCATAAATAATGGTAAAACTGAATTATTTAGCATAACATTTTCTAATTAAATGCTTGAAAAAAAGTCACTAATTCACCCTTGGAAACCTGTATACAAGAAATTAATTTTTCTCCAGAATGAGCATGAACCCAAGGCTTCCTGATAATGGAATTTACAAATTTGTGTATTTTATTTTATTCTTTTTTCTTTTATTATGATTTGGTTGCTCATTATAATGCTCCCACGAGTTACTTTTGAGTGCCAGGGGTCAAAAAGACAGCAGGGCTATGTGAAGTGTTATATTGTTTGTAGAAGCTGGCTGTTCCTGTTACCATGTCTCATCTCCCTCACACACACACACACACACACACACACACACACACGCACACACACATGCAAACAAAAGCATCAACCACGGGTGAGAAAACAGCTGTGCCACCAAACATACACATACAACTGATAAAAAGCCCATGTCAAATTATCATGGATGCTGGAATATTTGCTGTTCCACAGAATATGGGCCGTCAAGAGTCTGAGTAAAAGCCTTACTTCTGTTGCATTAATCACATTTAGATAGATGCTATTAACATGCAATCTACCGTCACAAATTGCACTGCTTCTGCACTAGCACCTCTGCGCGTTAGCATGTTTGTGTGCGATGAGAACAAGTCTGCTCAAGCATCTTGAGATGAAAATGGGTCATTTGATCTCAAGGGAAAGTTGGAGTGGAGCAAACAGAGCGATAAGGTTAAGATGGTGGACTAAAAGATGATCAAGAGAGAAACGACAGACAGTAGTGGTAAAGAAGAGGAGGATGGAGCACAATTGATTATTCGGGATGATCCAGGTTTATGAGCAGCGTACACATGTTACCACAAACAGATGGTGCCTCAGCATATGTGCAAAAACACACACAGGCCATAGCTTTGCTCAGGACTAGTGGTTCATTCATAGCTGCTCCCCATCAGTAATTCCAATTTCTATACTCAGACCCGTGGCCAAATTTAATCTGTTGCAAAAAGTAATTCAGAATGAATGACAAGTGGAAGTCTGAGCTAGGAAGACCATCACAAGGTGATATTACAGCTCAGAAAGCTTAGAAAATAATCATAATAAAATAGTTTTAACCTAGTGCTGAACTAACGTCAGAAGGTTTTGTTTCTGCTTTGATAAAATGATACACCCAACTATCCAGACAACCAACCAGACATTAAACTGTAAACTGAATAAAGAGGTTTGAAGATTCTCATTGTGGGGTATCTGCCACCTGTAGTTTGGATGTCTGATCATTGTGAAACAGCATAAAAATGATGGCTGATGTTGGAATTTCACCATCTTTGTTCAGTATTAGATGTTCAGGATGTGCATAGTGAGTAGAAATACTGCAGGTGCCTCTACACAATACGCTGTTGTTTAGCATCTAGTTGTGCATGAAATATTAATCACATCCTCTAATGGGGTTTAATTTCAAATGTCTCCATCTACAATGATTTCCAAATATCAACTGCCTGACTGACTTGTACACTATGCATGTCATCATAATTAGAGGACAACGATGAATGTGAGGTATAACAAGGAAAATGGTATTCCAGTCTGTGTGGTCACAGTGACATCTGTCTGCATGACATGGCTCTAAATGCTTTTGGATTTCTGTGTTCTCTGGTTGAATTAGATAATGATAGGCATTGCAAAAACACACAGAGAATGAAAGTATGAAACAGTAGCAATAATAAAATCGAATTTATGAGATGAAAAGCACAATATTAAAACAGCTGGGGCTAAATAAACAGAAGATACAAACACACATACAATAAGACTATAAAATATGTTTATCCCACATACCACATCAATAATTCATAGGGGAGCAAAATCACTATAAAAGCTACTTCAGTAGAGGGCAATAATATCTGTGGGACCTTCAGATCAGACCTAATGACCAGAAAGGTTAACTCAGTATAGGCCACCTTATAAATAAATAAAGTGCAACAAGAGCATGAAATTGTAAACAACAAGTTCATTGATCACAAGGAACTAAATCCTTTTAAGGCATCTATATTTTAAACGCATTCCTGGAATAGTCATAAAAGCAGGAGTGTGAAACAACTGTAGAAGAGAGAGTGGAAGAGGAAGGAGCAAAGAGGTTTGGTTTAGGGTGAGAGCAGGTGAGAAGGGGAGCGAAAAGAGAAGATGAATGAAGCGAGGGCACCGGTACCAGACAAAAGGGAACATTCAGGGGAGAAAATAGGACTGAGATGAAGATGACAGGAAAAAAGACAAAAAAAAAGATGGGGACAACTCATGGAAGATGACAGATGTAAGCGTGAGGGAATGAAAGTGAGAACATATCCGTGAGAAAGTCAGTGTGTGTATGTGTGCTAGGAGGGAAAAAAAGTGCTTTTGTGAAATATTCAGTGTGATAGAAGACTTATAGAAGCAAAATCCCCTCCCTGGAGAGAGAGGAGAGAGGATGAGAAGGGAGGAGGAGCAGAAAAGAGGAGGAGTATGGATCAGTGATTGAAGTTTATAGGATAAGAGTCTTAAGTCTGGAGACCATTTCAGCGGAGAGGTCTCAGCTGTGAAGCTGCGTGTAGGACTGTCAGGGCCCTCTCTATTTTTAAACCGTGTGTGGGTATACTGCTCACACCTTATAGCATCCAGGATACCTGTAGAGCTCGCTGGAGGTGCGCTTATGTAGAATTATTTACTTGGTTACCTTTTTCACAGAAGAGAAAGCAGCCCCTGGTTATCAAATAGTAATGAGAGGAATTTTTGGTTCAGAGATGGAAGTTGCCTTTTCACAGGCGTCATTTTCCTCTGGGACTCAAAAGTACATCATCACTGGTGTCATCACTGCCTCAAAGTCTGCAGTTGGTTTTGCTGCTTGTAGTTCCCGTAATCCGAATTTGGTAAATGGTCAGTTCAATCAGATATCTAATAACCTGCTAATGTTCTTTGATGGATACGCTTCTGCACTACATTTGTTTTTCCAACTCAGTCAGTCTGACATCCTTCACAACCCTGAGTATGTATGAGTACATACAGAGAAGCACTTTGTCAAAGAGCTGTTCAAATTATGCTTCTCAAAAACTGGGGATCGCATATGGCTTTTATAATATATCACTATACAGCACATTTAATATTTATTTTTGATTGAAATGCCAATTTTTCCTTTGCTATGAAATCCAGTGCACATGATTGATTGGGTTCGATCATCATTAATGAGTGGGAAAAACTGATTATATCATCATCAGTGAATACTAATTAAATGACAAACTCAAAGCATGACTCTGAGCTCCAATTACACTCTAAAAAATGTAACCAGTATACTTAGAAACTTGTGGCAACAAAGTATAATTAAGTAGATTTTAAGCAATAAAACTAATTGTAATAAATGTTACTGAAATTTTAAAAACTATATACAAATAGTATAAACTAAAACATGTTACTTTTAGTAACAGCATTGCCAATTACATTAAGAGCTGTTCAATATTCTGTATGTTGTTGCCAACGTTTCTAGTTGTCAACAATTTTACACTCAATTCAGGTTTGGTGAAAATCTTGTACCTAAACTTTTTCATATAGGCAGGATCCAGTGCTGTCAAAAAGTTGAGTATCTATTTGTGAAATTTATTAAAGTTTTGAGACTTCGGCTTCCTTATTTCAACTCTACTCCATATAATTGGACTATATGTTTCACCAAAATGTTAAAAAATATATTTATGTAAATTTCCTTATTTACTGTTTTGTGGAGATAGTTGTAAAAAATGTAATCTGATGTTTTTATAGTGTATGGCTATTCAGGTTTAAAACAGCAATCATTCAACTGCCAAATTGGCCAATTTACTAAATTAAATTCTTCCTGAACATTAAACAATTTTCTGATTTGTTAACTCTAAATTCTCCTTTCTTATGTTACAAAAATTGTAATCTCAGACACACCACACTACCTCCAAATCACATATTTTTTGCATGTGGACAAAATTTTGGGCCGAGTTTCGTTGCACATGTGGGGAATTTTCTTTGTAATTTCAGTTAAAATGTTATGTTATGATACACATTCATTTTTACGGATTACAGATCGTAGGAAACGGGAATAATTGGGCTCCTTCTTTTTTTAAACTGTTATATCAGACCCATTGCTTCCACATGACACGGTCTGTGTACATCTACTCTACAGTCATGAACTGAAAAAAATAGCCTTCATATACACACTGGCTTACACACGAAATCAGACACCAAAAGACTATAAATACAGTGTGGAGGTAATGTTCATCTTGTAAAGTAGGCGGATTAACTGGAACCAGGTCAGAGCAAAGGCAGATCATGCTTTAGCTTTTCTGCTGCCTTTCTTGCCATTTTTTTTCCTAATATTGCTTTTCCAGCTCTTTTGAGGTAGACTGGAGTGGTGATCTCCTGCAACAATCCTGCTCCCCTACTATCACTACTTTTCTATTCTCAAGCACTACTTCTTACTTAATTATAAGCACACACCGACCTGTAGTCACGAGTGTGTGTTAATTAAAATTCTACTGTAATAAGTTTACTGATGTAAATGTGTCATCAATGAAACATGTTAACTTGTGCATTTGAGCTTCATAGTTGAGGAAAAGCAAGATGGTGTATTTTGGTCTTTTCTTAAAAAAAATAAAAAGCATGCTCTCTGTCGTGTAAGAATTTTTGGATCCTGCCTGGGGTGACTGTACAATGTGGCTAAAGTCAAGGAATGAGTGGAAGACTTTCAGACTGAGCGTGTCTACTTGAATAAAAAACTTTCGCAATCTACTTGTTTCTAATGCGTGGCTAGATATATTCAAAAAGTCAATTAAGTTCAGCGGTAATTGGGCAGAGACGAAGGGCAGAAAAAGAAAGATAAAGAAAGAAGGGGAAGGCAAAGAAAAAGGGGAGGAGATGTACGGAGATCAGAGTAGAGTGAGTAGGGGCTTGATTTCTTCCACAAGTCAGACAGAGCGACGTATACGCTTCAGTGAGGAAATCTGGCTTTGTTCCTAACTACCTCAGTATTAAACTCATCCATCCTGAGAGAGAGAAGTACTCAGAGAGGAAGAGGGGAGAGAGACCGAGAGAATCCGCATCTGCAGAGCAGTCATCTTTCACCTGTAGCTAGCAAAGACCTTGGCTTGCATAATGTGATGTGACGATAAAGCTTCCTTTATGACCAGCTGAGCTAATAAATCCGGATCAGTTCTGACCTTTTTTTCTTCCTCCCATCCTCCTTTCTCCGTGGTTGTCTTTGCTGTGCAGCAGGCAGCTTCTGAATTCTGTGCAGCTGAGAAAGCTTTCTTATATTTGCCGTTGCTTTTTAAAGCAGCATCGCAAAAAAGTAAAGACTATATATTCATCTCTGGAGTCCATCCATGCATTCAGCTACAGTGGAGAAAGTGGAAACACTTGACACTAAGTGCTTTCCCGCTGGTACAGTGTAAAAAGATTTCAAATGTACCTTATTTTCCCAGTATATTTAATTGCCTGTATCTATCTCCTCCTGCACTAACCATTCCCTCTCGTGAAAAGTCACTACTGTAATTGTTTTCAATTAAAAAGTGCTGTGCTGCAGCTGCCATTAGTTCACTTAAAGCTGTATTGCTATTCAGGGGAATGGCTATCACAAGATGAAGATGAAGAAGATGAAGGTTTGGCAGCCGTCACTGTGATTGAATTGGGAGCCACAGTTAAAGGACGGACGAAACGGGGACTTGTTGGATCCATCTTTACAACAGCTTGGGGTGTTATGTAAGGGGTTGTGTCGTTGGGCCTGGTGGAGGGAGAACAGGAGATAAATCCCAATGACAAATATAAAGACGACGCAATTAGTGGCTGCTACCCGTAATGATACCACTGACACTTAAGTTATAATTTCCTGTGTCCTTCTAGTTTTCTCTTCCGCGTTGTAATATTGCCACCATTTATGTGTGTTGTATTTTATGGCTTTCACTTGTACCTTTTGTGTCAGTCTCTGCTCTGTGTCCTAGCTGTGTCGGCCCAGATTCTAACCCACTTTTAGCACTTTTTCTTTGCTGAACTTAAAAAAAATGTTGAGCCAGGACAAGGAAGTGCTCGGGTTTTTGCTGTGTTCAGTCTGGACCTGCATGAGGAAATACCTCGATTAACAGGTGACTGAACGCAGCTAATTTGAAATTGGGCCAGGTGTATGCTCCTGGGCCTCTGGAGGGATGTTTGACAGAAGGAAAACAGCACCAGTCTGGTTTCAGCGTCTGCCTCCTTCCTATCCCTAAAACGTCTCTTATGGAAGGCCACTGCAGTCATTTACACAACCGTCTAATGACAGAGATAAATAAGAGGAGACAGAGGCAAGAGGACGCAACTGAGGCGCAGAGAAGGGAAAGATGTGCAGAGAGCAAACAGACAGGTTGCTGAGAGGGAAAAAGGCTATGAAATGATGAGTTAAGAAAAAGTGAAAATGACGAGAAGATGGGAGAGAGTTATGGGAGAAATATATAGTCTCTGGTAACAAATGGCACAATATCTGTCTCTTTATCTTCATTGCTGTTCATCCCTTTACTCTTTTCTCTGTCGTTTCCAATCTTTCGTTCCACTAACACCAGAGAGCCACAGGGATAGGATAACTCATTAATATTTCAACATATCTCCCCTAATACTGGCTAGTTCAGTGTCCTATAACAAAGTGTGGAAAAACACATTTTTTCTTCCCCCAACTCCCAGCTTTGGAAGAATCTCTTGCCAACCAACCATTTCTGGTCGTCTACTCAGTAGGTGTAGAGCGTAACTCAGACACTACTGAGTAAAGGTCAGCAATCAATAGCTATTTTTTTCCTATTTGACCGTCAAGGTAATTTCAAGTGAACTTTTGAAACGCTGAAAAGAAATGTAGGTAAGATGAATGGTAGACGTGTTTCTTGGGTGAAATTAATAGACTTCATGAATGTAAAATGAAGCTATGCTGTATTTCTGAAAACACAAGCACAATAAAAATATTGTTCTACCTTTCAAATAGAATGAAAACAAGACTGTGGGATGTCACTGGCATTTGCTTTCTCCAGTCAGCTGCTCTAAAACTAAACATTAGTTGCATGAAAATGATTGGAAACCATGAACCCGTAATAGAAGTGTGTGAAGTTGTAAATGCCCAATACAACCCAGCGCGACACTTTGCTATACATTACAATAAAGTGCAGTTGCATTTAAGTAAGTGTGTGGCCTTGCGAGTGTAATGCTCTCTGAAAAACCATCTCGCCCTAATACTGAGCCGCAATAACGGCGATTTCATGAGTTTAAATCTTCCCTAGCTGTGTTGTGTTGGTACATGTTGCCTGTAGGTACACGGCTCATTGGTAGAGTTTGATTCATTGCTTTAATCAGACTTTGCTTATTCTCTCCAGTTTGTCTCTGGTTTTTATTGTCCCATAGAAACACTGCAAGTATAAAAGTTGTTTATTACTGTAGTAACGCATGTTGAATTTCTTTTATTACAATCCCTCTGCCAGTTAAAGCGGCAGTGTGTAAGTTTTTCTGCTATTTATTTTTCATTACAGATGTGAAGACGTGCTGTTAAAGGACCTCGTGCGGTGCAGAGATATTACCTCCTAAAGGTCACTAAGCCTTTTACCCAATCAGAGAAACATGTTCTGCTTGATTAGTAAGCTCCGTTGCATTTTATTTGTGGTAATTTTGTAAGACTAAGGGCAGAGAGTGTGTTGTAGCATAGTGTAGCAGAGCAGAAGGCGATTGCCAATGGACAATGGACAATTCCACACAGACAGAAAACAATAATAATTTGAAAGAAAGCTTCAGTAATTTAATTTATAAATAAATAAGGAAAAAAATAAACAAAGACACCAGTTAATGAACGAGACAAAGTGCTTTTGTTGTCTAAACCTAACAACACACACACCTTACAGGAAACGAACGTCTGTGATGTGGCAGTCATGGGATTTGTACAGCTGTTCCTGCACCACCTCCAACCACCACCACCCTCAGCCAGATGTGAACTTTATTCTCATTTTTATAAATTACATTTACTGGCAACTGTAGTGAAATTCTGGTCTTGTTGGTCTCGGTATTAATGGGACATTCGTTTTAAATGCATGCTGACTAATTTCTGAACTGCTTAACTTAAACTACTTCACTCCGCTATGCTCTGTGGTTTAGATAATGAAATCAATGAAAACAAACGAAAATGCTACAAATGTACTAAAGGGTGAGTTTTATTTAAAACCTTTCAATGGAATATCTCATTATTCACCTAGTCTGGGTCACAGGGGGCTTTGACAGTAGATGCAGTATTTAGCTTTTTCTTTGCTTTACACCACTTCACCTGCGTCTTTTGTGTTCTGAAAACATGTGAAATGCACAATTTGAACATTATTACAATATATTTAATGTTTTTATTACTGAATTCATGTTTAAAATAAACTTAATTGCTACTATTTAGATACACTGGCCCAATTATTTTTAGTTTTGGCTACGACTGGGACAGATACACTTGATTTGAAACCCGCTACTGTGAAGACTTACAAAGTACACAGAAATGCAGATAGCACCGAGCTATTAGAGACATAAAACAGGGGTTCAGCAGGGGATAGAGGGCTCAGCTGGAGGACACAGGGAGCAGATGAGCAAGGAGGCCAGGACATGAGAAACCTCTGGCACCGAACTCAGTTAAGGGAAAAACAAACATATGCTGTGTGTGCAATTTATCCTCAAGCTCATCCTTACGTAATATAGGTTGCATATGTGCAGAAAAAAGCAAGGATTTTAATTTACATTTGTTTTTACTCCTAACACTGGTAGATCCACTGACTAACCACAACCTTTGATCCTGTTCATCCCCTCAGCCTTATTATTTCGCTACCACACTGGCTGGTGTTTGCCACAAACATGACCAAATCCTTGACAGCATCAGTGTTATCCCAAACCCCTGGCGGAGCCTGAGGAAAATTTCTGGCCCCTTAATGTGGTAGTAGCAAGCGAAAAACTGTGTCACATTACATGGAGGGTTCGAAAGTCCTGTTGATGGATTGATGCATCTCCTAATCTCCTACAAGCACCATCTGTAAACCTAGCCTGACTGCTGTGGTGGAAAATCTCTGTAGCTGTGGACATGCTGGTTGCAGACTGCAGCAAATCCTGGACTGAGTTTTTTATGCTTCGGCAACAGGATCTCATTCACATTCAAGACTCAGAGGGTGCTTACTTCAGCCACTGTTAACAGCTATTATGGCATACCATTACAATATAATAGGATATTGATTCCCTCACTGCACCAGCAACTACACAAGCCAGTTATTAGGTTTCCTATCATAAATCTGTGCTAATGACTTTTATCTGCTACGCTGCGCTGTCTCTTTTGAGCATTAACAAATCTTTTTAATCAACGATATAAAGTTTTTTGTAGTTTTCTGCAGTTTTCCTATAGATTGTACATTAAGCAGCACATTTCCTCAGATCTCTCCGTTCAGACTGCGGTGAGTCAAATATGTGGGTTGATCAATACCACGACTGACATCATAAACATTAGCATCACTTGTCGCTCCCATCCTCATCCTTTCTTTCTGCTTTCCATGACCTGACACCTGTTTGTCCAGGATCAGAGTTGTAATAACACACTCATCACACTTGAACTGAATAATAATCACAAGATGTGTTCTCATGAGGCTGGTGAAAGTAATCAAAACTCAATGTTTCATTTGAGGTAAAATCACTGAATGTGAACCTTGCAGAAATGTGGCAAATGTACAATGTATATATTTGATTTTAGCAAAATACAACTATGTCAACACTGTACAATTTACACATTTATCCAGATAAAATCCACAGAAGCAAATCTCATGGATAAACTATCGACGTGTTAAGAAGAAGCTGTTTGAGTTGCATTAAAGTACTCAGGGCCTGTGCATTAGAGTAAATTTGTATCAAACTGAATGTAAGTTTTTCTGAAACAAACAACTAAAAGCATGACAAAATCATAAAACAATCCGTTAAGTATCACATAAAACTACACAACTAATCATGCAGCTCTTACGCAAGTGTTTCTGTATACACAATTTATTATGTTATAGCAAGATATTTACGAATTTATCTTTCAGTCCATGAATATCCTACTGATATACGTTATCTTCCCGATGTTTATGATGAGCAAAGCCACATCATACAGTAGGTCAGTAAGCTGAAAATCTCTAAAGGCAGCAGGCTTAATTGTGTAGATGCAGGTTCAAATCTGAGCTGCATTTTCCATTTTCATAAAAAAGAAAGATGTTAATGAGTGCAAAATATAAAGTAGACACACACACACACACACACACACACACACACACTGCACATCACTGAAAAAACCCTTGTTTAATTATGCGCGTGGTATTTTGCCTTTTCTGTTATTGGCTTGTCCAGTGAAATCCAAGAATACCAGTGGACAGTACAGTACACAGTGAAAAAGCACAGAAATGATTTAAAAGCCTTTTGTCCTTTAGGCTGCAGCTCTTCCACAAACTCTAAATGAGGTCTCAAGAGATGAGTTGAAACACAAAATACAGGTTGGCTTAAAGGACAGTGGCTACGAAGAAGCAGTGAGGAAAGACTTCTGGATACGCAGACAGACAGATGGAAGTGAACTGATGCAGTGGAAACCATCATGTGACATATGGTGAAGATTACAGCACGGCAGACAGGTGTGAACTGCGAGATATGTAGCACCTGAAATGTCTGATAAAAGGTTCTTCACATCCCGTTACATAAAATCAGAGCAAGCCTTTTCCCCACCATCTACGGGCTAAAAACAACCGGGGTGGGAAATATAGTGCAGCTCTCACAAGTCTAATAAGATGAATATGTGAGCCACCATATTTTTTTCACTTTTTTCTCGCCTGCCCTGTTTTTCTCCTCCCCAGCCTGTTTTCCTCAGTTACTGGCTTTGGTAGTTCAGCAGCCTCTTTTAGTCTCTCGCTGGGGTGTAGTAGTATAGTAGCCCCACATTCCCTCTGTTGTTTCCTCATCTCTCCCCTGCTCACTTCAGCCCTTTAAAACAAGTTAATGAAGCCGGAAAGCGGTGGACTTTTAGCTTTTCGAGCAGAAACATTAAACATTATGTACCATTAATTGTGGATTTCGTTGGTATCGATATGTTTGTATAAAATCAATCAAACTTTAAATGTAACCCTGTTGCTCTAAAGCCATGCTCTAAACATGAGTGGCTCATACTAAAGAGCAATCATTTCAAAGCTTTCAACACAGGCCTGCAGTCAATGTGCTGACCTGCGATGGTATGAGTGGGGAGGACAGTGCTCCTGGAGTGTTTATTGCACATTTGACATGTGAACAGCCGGACTGGGAAAGCTACAGCTGGATGCAGCTTCTCAGAATCAGGGGCAGTAATGGGAGAAGATGGAAACGCCTGTAAACATCTTCTCCCGCAGCCAGTGAACTTCTCAATGGTGCAAAATGACAACAAAACAGTCTCAACTGCAGCTTTACACTGACCATCAACCACGATGAAGCTGTTCTTTCACTGGATTGCCTTACATAACGTCTGGATTTTAGCTATGCAATGACGACAATATCCACAAAAAAAAAAAAAAAAAAAAAATCAGCAAAGTTCACTAAGTTCTTTGAAACCCTGCAGCTGCAGACTGACAGCATCCAGAGCCCGGCGTGTGCTCTTTGACCCCACTCACAAATTCAACAAGTCTCCCGGCTGCCTTACGTTTACTTTCTGCCGGGGTGAGATGTCTCACTTCTTCCATCTCCCTCTGACACTTGGAGGTTTTTTTTTTTTTACTGCAGATGTTTTACGCGCAGCATCAGCATCAGCATCAGCAGCGCAACACAAACGCGTCCGTCATCTCCGGCTGTTGATCGCATCACAACGCGCCTTACCTTGAGTTATCGATGCTCTGGAGAAGTGAGGGTTGCCTGTGTGTGCAGCTCCCTATCCGAAACCGCAAACTCTGGTCCTGCTCGGTACCTGGACTCGGAAGAAGGCGAGTAAAATGAGTCTGATCACGTTGACTTTGTTGGTGTGGAGCGCGCGTCAGGGAGGCGAACGAACCGCAGCTCCAGCTCTGGCACGACTGTCTGCTCTTCGGTAAGAATTAGTTTGCTTGTTTCTGACTGCCGCCCTCCCTCCCACTCACCCTCACTCACTCACTCACTCACTGTCTCCCACCCATGCGAAATAAATAATCTCTCTCTCTCTCTCTCTCTCTCTCTCTCTGTGTGTGTGTGTGTGTGTGTGTGCGCCTGGCAGGTGGGCATTTCTGAATAATGTCAGATAGACTGTTAGATGTATTCACCTCCCTCCAAACCCCGCACGTTTTTTTTTTAGGGTTAAACCAAACTGTCTGCCTGTGCGCCTGTCATTAGAGTTGCGGGCAGATTGGGAGTGGTCGGGATTAAACCATGGGATTATGCCTCAACATTCATCGTTTCATCTCACACACACAGGCTGGAAGCACATTGGTGGACAATGACATCAGTCTTTGGCAGAAGCAGACTAACAGACAGATTCATGTGGGATGAAAAGAACGAAAAAGAAGAGCGAAGAAAAGAAAAGAAGAATTGAGAGAACTAAGGAGATGATAGTCTTTCACTTCTTAGACTGATCCACATAAATCAAATTCTTTATGGCAAATCCATCAAACTACTAGCGGGGCAGAAAGGGTCAGTGGTTGTGTAGAAGATGGGTAGTGTGGCTGCATGCAGCCCAGGCAGTGTGTGTGTGTGTGTGTGTGTGTGTGTGTTTCTGTGTGTGTTTCTGTGTGTGTTTCTGTGTAGTGACCACATAGACACGGCCAAGTTGGTGCATGTGTGTCTGTATACTGACAGATGGCTACTGTAATGACGCAGGAACTAACTACTGGGTTTCTGTGTGTGTGTGAGGTTGTATGCCTGTGCACATGCTTTTTAGTGTGTTGTGATGGTGTGTAGGAAAGAGAGGGAGGAAGCTGAAGGGGGATGCTTGTGTGTGTGTGTGTGTGTGTGTGCAAGAGAGCAAGGACAGTTTGATGCAGAGGTGGCATATATCTCAGTTCTGTACTTCTTCTACCAAAGCTGTAAAGCTCTGCCTCTCTCTCTCACAAAGTGTTGTGTTATCATTTTTTACTTTTTGTTAAAGTCTATGGAAACAAGCTCCCAATTCCAATAGCTGAAAAGACATTTGTATAATGGTGTGTACATTGTGTGTATGTGTGTCACAAAGGTTAGATCGTTGAACTCTAAGTTAGAATGTATTGGATATATATGGGAAGTAGACTACAACTTCAAAAATTGCTTAACACTCACACCGTGGACACGTGGACTCGGTACGTAGAGCGGTTGTCCTTGACTCTGTGGACCTCCTGGCTACATGTAAAAACGGTCCTTGTACAAGCACTGAACCCGACTCCCAGTGGGTCAGGTGTGCACATTGCATGGCAGCTGCTGTCATTGGTATTTGAATGGGTGAATGAGAAGCAACGTTGTAAAGTGCCTTGAATAAAAGTGCTATATGAGCAGACCTTTTACCATTTATGTGACAAGAAGCCGAACCAATATAGTGATATAAAATAAGCTTTTGAACCTAAAATCTTAATGTAATGTCATGTAATGTAAATTCAACAACACATGAAACTGTAAATTAAGTGATAAATGCAGTAAATTAAAAAAAGTTCAGTGAATTGTACTAAAAGTTAAAGTATAGAAAATCAGAAAGCTGAAATACTCAACTGTCCCTAAACTTGTGGAAAACTTGTAGACAGTGTCAAAGACGTCTTCCGAAGGATCCGATTTATCCAAGATAACATCAGTGCAGGTTTCCTAAATGGCAGGTACAGAGGTGTGAGACAACCATTATGTTTCATTATGATTCATCATCATTAGTCACTGTATTTGTCATGATAAGCACTGACCTTCACCTCCATGAGTGCTAGAAAGCACATTTGCTGCAAAGACCCTCCACTGCTGGACAAAGCCTGTTTTCTAGCATGATGGAGAGAAGAGGTAAACTAAATTGTGCCATTAAGCGCAAGCAAAAGAGAAATCACAGCTGTCGGTAGAAAAAGTAAAATGCATTGCAGCTTTGAGGACTCTGGGCAAATATTTCCGTGCCAAATGTGCCATTCGGAGACGGCAGGCTTCAAGGCCGGCAGCCATGTAGAAGGAGTGCTCAGAGCTCTGGCTCTCCTTCACTCACTTTACATTCTGCTTCCCCTTTCTCTCTCTCTCACGCCTCGCCCCGCTCTATCTCTGTTCTTTGCTTTTTCGGATGTCCCTTTCTGCCATGCTTGGCCTTAGCTCAGTGAATGCGTGTGTGCTCGCACGTGTGTGTGTGTTTAGAACTATAACAGCTATTATAAACTTCAGATGCTTGAATAGAGGTCCAAAAACAATTGATGTATTTTAATAATTACCATCCTGACTGTAGCACACATCTTTGTGTGTGCATGCATCATTATGAGCTTTCCTGGCACCCACTCAGTTGTCTTAACTCTCTGATTTAAATGCTTCTAATTGTTGTGCATACATGCAATAATGGTTTGGTACATGAATTTACATGCAAATTTTCTCCCTACCGCCTTGATTTAGAATTAAATCCCTTAACAGCCTGCAATCTGGCCTTCCAGCATATATTTCAAATTTGGCATCAAATAATATAATGCTATTAGGGCTGTGACCATGTACTGCCTGCTTAAACGTGTACAAGAATGCATGCACAAACACACACACACACAGATGCACTCACTCCCCATGTGTTTTACTCGGTTGTCTCCCACTTCCTTTTGTCGGAAGCTTACCCTCCCTTTCTCCCTCCGCCATCCTGCTCGCCCCCTGTTCTTTCATCTCGCCTGCCTTCTTCTCCCTCGTTCTATCACTCATCAGCATCCCTCGTTGGGTCACTTTATCCTCTACTTCTTATTCCCCTCTGCCATGGTTTCTTCATCCTTTTCTGTCCATTGTTTCTCAGTCTGTCTCTTAATGCAGCTTTCTTGTACTTCTTATACTCGTTTTGCAGCCCTCCACTGGCCCTCCTCGTCGGGCTGCAGGCCAGTGTGGGTCAGAGACAGGTTGTAATTACTTCACTCCTCCTCTGACAGCTATAGTGAAAGAAAGAAGAAAAGAACAAAACGAGGCTGAAAACAAACACCGTATAAAGAGATGGATTATTATTCTTATAATCAGGGCTAAACTAATCCCTTGGTTCATGCCTTGTTTAAGAAATAAAAGACAAATGTTAATATGAATCAGTTGCTTATTTATCATCTCCGATATCATGTTCGAATTTATGGATCCAATTAAGTTTGCTGGATGTCACCAAAGTGCCAGCTTATTTCCTCCACTGACAAGGTAAGTATTTGCACAGTCCAACAATAAGAAGTAAATAATACAGTAAAATGGAAGGATTTCTCCCACATGCTTAATGTAGCATAGGAGAGTTGGCCTTAATTGGTGCAGCTATATTTGAGTTATAATGTAGGGCGGGCAATGCCTTCTTGACTTCGGCACTGGGCTGGGATGCATTTGCATACCTTTAAAAATCAATAGCAATCTGAAGAAACAAAAATCACCATGCATAATGGAATTAGCATGTGAAGAAAAACAAACACAAAGAAAAGACCCGTGACTTCAGTGAACTGTGTCATTAGGTGCTTTCGTTAGATCAGGGTCATGTTGATGCCTTCCAATTTTTTTCCCCTCATAGTGGCAGTTTAAATGGCAGGAGAACTCATTAGTTAAAGGTTGTAAGAGCTGGGAGAAGGGATTGTTTGAAGATCTTCAGCTAGATGCATAACAGTGAACACTGTCGTTAATTACACAAACTAGTGAGGCAGAGACGGCTTCAGTGTTGGCCATAGGCCAGCCTCCAGATGCAGTTCTTATCCTGCGTGATCGATGATATTTCTTCAGCTGCCGGTGGGGTCACAACTTACTGAGACAGGAGTCACCAATTATGGGGCTTCCAATAACCTTTACTTCCTCCCCCTTTTCCGTAATGGCCAGCTTTCCTCACATGCTGCAGGTGAGTCATCTTGCACTCACACACACACTCATGTCATATGTGTAATGACTATTAATTGCATGCTTATAGTGTTGGTCCAGTAGACATTTGTATTATGTAAAAACACCTTAGGAAAAACAAACAAACAAACAAACAAAGACACAAACAATAAAATGAAGTTTGTTAAAATAATAATAAAAAAATAATCCTCCTGACATGATGGATGATCCTCACACAAGACGGGGAAGGAGTAAGGAAGAGAACTACTCTACTGTACATGTTACTGGTAAGCCCTCCTCTTCAACTAGGTTGATTATTTTAAGCATTGTAAAATTGATTTTGAGGCCCCGTGGGGGGCTCATGGATCTGTGTGAGTGAAAGTGAAGGTGCACAAAGACCAAAAAAAAAAAAAGCCAGAATGGAAGATGGAATGGGGAAGATCACAACGAGGATGAAGAGGGTAGGAAGTGTGAAGGAGGAGTAGAGGTGGTCTCCAGATTCCTGAGGTTATTAATAAGAGTGTGCCTTCAAGGACACTGATGATGATTTGGGTCAAACTATTTCCTCTTCCTCCTGAGGTATGCCAAGGTCTCCCTCTCTCTCTCTCTCTCTCTCTCTCTGTCTCACACACACAAACACACACACACACACACACACACACACACACACACACACACACACAGAAATGGCCCCAGAAATGTACCTCTCTCTCTTAGCTTGAATAGGTTTTGTTTTCAGGGAGCCATCCTGGTTTGATCTATCCTCATAACACCTGCAGCTTTATAATCAGATCAGTCATTCAGGATATGTCACCTTACTTTGCCTCATTGGCAGGCAAAGTAAATGCGTTAGCAAATAATGTGGGAAGAAGCCAATAAAAGACAGAGACAAATCAGAAAAGGGACTGTTATATTGTGTCCTTGGAGATGCTTCAGTTTTAAATTCCTTTTGTTGGAATGCTCAGCAGTGTCTCAATCCACAGTTTTTCCATGGCAACTTTTTCCTTTGTCTTTTTTCCTCTGTCAAACTAGATGTGTGCCCACTTTTTCTTTGCTCTTGTCTCTTTATGTGAAGAGGACCTTGCCTTGGCCACTTATTATATGACCAAGGAGGCAGGATGTTCACTGCCGCCTACAGAGCTGTCTGTGTGTTTGTGTCCACAAAGCCATGCAATTTAATGGCAATTCAGCTTGAATTCCTACACATGAAAGCAACACAAATACCTCACTTGCAGGCTGAAGACCAACTTTTTTTGCACGGCAGCTGTGATATGTTTATTTACACCTGTCCTGTTGAGCCTTACCTTTGTGTTAACGGCATCTTTTAAAGTCTGGGAGAGTTTGACTAGGCATTACTGCTTAGTTGGATTATACTGTTTATACAGCTAACCAAAAAACCTAAATAAATAAAAAACACACAGATGAAATTAAGACATGAGTCTACAAAGCAACCCCCTTTAAAATTTGAAGAAAAATGTAAGATTGCCTTTGTCTGCCATCTAGCGGTCAAATTAAGTCACATCAGGGAGCATTGGGGGAAAATATATATATTTAAATAATTGAAATTTGTGTGGATTTTGTGAGGTACAATGATCCTCCGTGTTAATAGGATACTACAATACTTCGCACCACAACAAAAGTCGCAAGTACATTTGCCGTTTTTATTAACAAGCTGTGTCTTCCGGTTTTTTTTCCGGCGGTAGCTCATCGTAAAGTGCTCGCCACTCCACCAATCACCACAGGGAAGGTCTGATGCCAAGAGCCAATAGCTGCCCGTGCAGGGCATCACCCGACTCGGGCAAGCGCGTAAACAGGGGAGCAGCGTCACACCGGCGGACGCGCAGCCCGCTGGGCTGGCGAATGAGCACGATGTATGAGGTGGAGGACAGCCCCAGAACCCAACCCAGCCCAACCACACGCCACCCATAACCAATGGCAATTATAATAATCATATGTATTCACAGATCGCCCACTACAGAATGCAAGACGCGTCTTTAATTCTCACAAAGTATTTTTGAATTATTTTTTTTCAATTACTAGACAGTTTTACAGTTTTTGTTGCAGACTGTACACGTGACCATGATTTACACATGACTACACATGAATACAGAAATGCCACTCATGAATTATAGTGTACATTTGCACTTTCATATGAACAGTAAAATATAAACAAATAAAGTTAAAAGTTTTTGACATCTTTGCTGACCTGAGTGGGTACATCAGGTGTGTATTGCACATGGCTAATAATTGCTGGTATTACTGGTACTCTGGACTAAAATGACACAAACATATTTAATGGCTATTCATTTTATTTATTCATTTAATGAATGACAGTTCAAAAAAAGTCTTTGTGATTGTGTGCTGTGACCTCTTGACCTGGGGCCACGGCCCCTAAAAAACAAAAGGGGTTTCATGTTTCTGTCTGACCCAGTTCCAAGGCCTTATCGTTTAGCGTTTAAAGTTACCCGCACACAGCACCTCAAACATCACATGCAGACAACAAGGACTGGGTTGAACAGAAGGGCAACCAAGTGGCCTGACCTTGTGCAATGAACTCTGTGTCTGTCAGTGTAGCTGGGGATTGGAGTGGACCTCAGAACATTAAACCCAACAATATTCACTTTTGCAGGAGTGTCAGAAACCCGTCATTGAAAACAAAAAGCTAAATAAATTTTCAAATTGCAATCTCTACTAAGTCAATTTTGCAAGTAAACACAAATGCTTCTACCCATTCAGCTTTTAGTTCAAAGATTTATATGTATTATTATGTAGTTTTGCATGTTTTATTAGCTTCAACTTGTATATTTGTACATTTGCTCCATAGATTGTATTGCACTGATATGACCTGTACTTTGTGTTGTATACTTCCAATGCTATGCACCACAGCCAGTTGACTAGTCCCAGGACATAGTTATCACCTATTAATCTAAACAAATGCAAAATAATTTTTTTCTTCTATAATAATAAACAAATAAGCAAAAGTTTTGTCCTATGATTTGCCACCTGTTCACCTGCTCTGCAAAGTGTTCTTTGGCAGAACTGAACTGGCACACTACAGATGGTTGGGGAGATACAGTAGTCCATATTTTCTAAATTGCTATCTTGCCTCATGAACCTCACACAAATAATAATCCACCTGTTTAAAAAAAGGCTGGATCTGTGTCAGATAGTTGTGAACTGTCCACGACCCAGTTTGTTGTACTTATCTGATGGATTTGTTACATAACTGTGACCCACCATGATAAATGTAGAGCAAAAACAGAAAGACAGAAACAGGGGGCAGGTCAGAGACAAAAATAATGGCAAAATTTCAAACTAATCAGGTCACTGTAATTCATGTCAACATATTTCAATTTATATTTACAAGCTTTACTAAAGAAGCTCAATTTTATTGACACTGTAAGTTGCAGCAAAGCTTACAACAAATAACAGTAAAAAGTTGTCTTTTGTTGGATTTTTCAGGTTATTTTAATAATTGCACCACTGATGTACATGAATTTGCATCTGCAGGTAGCAATTCGTTTAGTTTTAAGTTATTTGTTAAAATACTTGGTACCATCTGTATACATAGTCTGAATTTATCAGAAGTGTACAGACTCATCACTAACAATGCAGCGAAATAAATACATACATAAGTACTGCTACTACTAAAAATATGTACTACTACTATTCTGTCACAGCTAACATATTAAAAAGGCTTCATCACTATTCACAAGGGGTTTCAAAAAGAATTAGGGGGGATATACCATTAATTGTAGCAGTGGAAATAGTGGTGGCAGCATGGCAACTACAATAAAGTCATAAATACAATGAAAGATTGAAAGTGACATTAATGCAAAGTTTCCAAGTATCTACTCACCATAAACATCCTTATTGACTTCCAGCATTGTGGGTTAAATCTGAGGACACTCTCATTAGGAACAGATGGGGAGAATAGGTGTATTAATGGCTTACATAAAGCCGGGTATAACCTTTTCAATCAGATAGGACAGAAACATGTGAGTGCTGACCCAACATCAGTCAGATAAAATCACTATTAATAATCACAATTGCAAAAATGGCATACACTTTGTAACAATTTGCCAGTAATGTAATGACCGGGGTGATGGTGACTTCAAAATGACACATCCAAAGGGGGACTCAACACTGGTTTTATATGTGAACTTCTCAGGTCCTAAATGTGGAGAATCAACCATACGGATCTGTTTTGACCACAGACATGTTGCAGGGTCGGGGCCAGAGTTGTGTAAATTGTTGTTGTTTGCGGTTTATGCAGATATTGTTTGTCAGTATTCTCAACCTGTGCTGACATTATGTAACAGGTGTTTGACGGGCTCCTCCTCATGACAAATGGCTGAATACATATTCTTCAGTATGACCTGTGAAAATGAAACCTGTACATTCATCTACACACACACACCCACACACACACTTACCAGATGAACATAATGTGACTATCAGCGTGCTCTGAGACCATGTTTAATCATTATAGAAACCTGACATGTGATTTCTGGAATGAACTGGAAGCAGGTCTTGGCCTGGAATGAAGTCTGGCTGGGGCAGCCGGGGAGGATTAGGGTTTCCATAAAAGGGATGGATTTTTCAGAAGTTCACAGGGGAGAGGAGCAGAAGCGAACTGAGAAGACACAGAGAGAAGAATATCGAAATAGAAAAAACTTTCTCATTTAAAGGACTGCAGACATATTTATTGGATATTTTAAATCATTTTTTCTACATGATGTCTTCACATTTGAATGCATATTGTCACCACTGACACCTCTGTAATTTCATCTGCAGAGAGATCATATGTCAAGGTGTGTTTCTCTCCTTTGCTTAGTATGAAATTAGGCAAACTAGTATTGTTGACACGTTGGGTGTATTTCTTATTTGTTTTTGTCCGTACTTTCAGCATGCCTTTGTCTGTGTTAAAATGCATGCTGCTGTGTGCACTGATGGGTGGAACAGTGTGTGCCTGTACGCTGAAGAATCATACCTTATGGATTGAGAGGCAAGACTGCGGCCAGTGTGTGGCTATCAACACAACCATCTGCAGCGGCTACTGTTACACACAGGTGACATCTGCTACACACTCTCACACTTTTCATGGGAATGTTTCATCTTTCTATGTGATGCAAACATACAGAGCATGTTTAGCTGGTTTGTTGATGCACATTGTAGGAACACTCGACACCGCACTAATGGTTAAGGAGTCACGAGACAACGGAAACACGGTTAATCAAGGCAAAATTTTATTTTGATTCAGAATCTTAAATATTCGAAAACACTTGCTTTGCTCAGTTATAGGCTCAGTATGTGGATCACTGTGAAAACCAAACCTGAGAGCTTTTGTTGGATTTATAAGGAAGGTGAATATGCATTACTCTAGCATATACAGTTAAGTGGAGTGGGTGCAATCAGAGCTATCACTAGTCAACTGTAAGCCAAATTTGGACAAAAATTCATATAAAAAGTAGTCACATTGTCCTGTTCAACCAATGCAAAACCTCTAATGAGCCTTTTTCCCCGTTCCAGGACACTAATTTGAGGGGACGGTTTGGGAGGACATTTCTGATCCAGCGTAGCTGTGTGCCCCTCTCCCTGGTGTACCGAGCCACCTGCGTTCCCGGCTGCCCTCAGGATGTTAACCCACAGCTGATTTACCCCGCGGCCCGCCGTTGCAGCTGTAGACGCTGTGACACACGCACACACCATTGTGTTCGCACCAGCCAAATCTCCTACGACCAGTGCTCTTTGACACTTGGCAGTGTGAAGAACTAGAAGCAGTCTGCTCTGGAAACATGACAATATGCTAATGCACACACGTGGCAAATGACACAGTTGTTAACATGGTGGACCACCAGTGTTTCCGCTTGTTGATGTTACTGTAATGCAATCAACACATGAAATTAAACAAGTCCATAATAAATGCATTTCTATACTGAGTGTCCTGAGTATAACCGCTCAGTTTGGAAGGATTGTCTTAGCTGTGTGCAGTGAATGTTTAAGGTGTTGATGTGTTAGCTGGTGAATTATCGCTTCTTTTTTTCCGGATAAATAAGTAAAGTTAAGTATATGCACTATTTACTGAGTTCAATTGGACGTGCAACACTATAGACAAAGACAGAGAGAGAGGGAATCAGAAAAAAGTTCTGGCCCCATGTCACACTCTACAATAGTCTAGACTATATACAAGAATAACAAAAATACATCCACATATTCTGAACGAATTACTAAATATAACAACAAAAAATATAAAAAATAAACTATAAATCATCCTGTCATATAAAAAAGTGAAATTTTAAGTCTTTTAGAACATACGTAGAGGAAACTGATTGCCTCTTCAAAGCCAATCACAACGCCCTTTCCAATATTTGCATACATTAATACATTTAAAAAGATTTAACCAGTTTTCCATAAGTTTGTGATAATTGCTCCCTTATATTAGACAACATTAAAAACAAACAACGCTGCATCATGCTCACCTGGGTTGACACATTTATGGAGTCGGATCCATTCCACCCCACCACCCCACAAAGAAACTCTATTTTAATGGAGGTGAAGTTCTCCAGGCGAACCCGTCTCCTCCTTTTGTCAGTTCGGTCCATTCACAGTCTGTGTGTCCGTCCTGCAGCTGAAGGAGGACAGACCGCAGGAAACTGAGACCTCAGTCCGGCCTGTGTGGTGCAGACGGGAGGGTGGAAACCAGGACTCACATCAGACTCGCTGCTTATTATGGTCACTGCATCCGTCTGCCGACACCTTAAACCTGCCGTTACCTAAAACCACCGGCCCAGAGCAAATCATTTCATAATTCCACCGATTTCCAATAGAAAGGCATCAGAACGACCTGCATTGTCCGATCAGATGTTTGGTTTTTTTGCTGTGACTGATCGAGCCCGAATGACAGAAATCCCAGAATAAACGTGTTAAAATGAACGGCCACTCAGGGCGCTGTGGGGCTCATTTAGGAATATTACAGAAGCAAAATTACAGAATAAACCTGAACATGGGAAGCATATGCTTGTTACTTATCACTGGAACATTTAGGGTTTTTTCTTGAGGTTCATCATTATTTAAAGAATGGTTTTGTTGTTGTGAATATGATAACGCTGAATGTGCAATAAATAATATGCTGACAAATGAGCGAAAAAAACAGACACCGTGTTGCAGCACCAGGTGAATTGTTGTTTCTTATGATTTTGACCCACTCTGTGACTCTGTACTTTTACTCATAATGGACAGATGAGCTCCTAGTTGAACCTGGAACTGGACAGATTCCCTCCTGCACTAGCCAGGCAGATACACTGTGGTTTGACTTTAGTAAGATGATGACTAATCCTGGTTTCTTGGCTGGTAACGCAGTGGGTGGAGAGTAATGTCAAACTTTATCCGAGCATCTGCTGGACTGGCCTCTCTCTATATATAACCCCGCTCTCTCTAGCCTTGCCTTGCTCAGTGAGTCTCGGGGACTCTCAGCCTGCTTTCCTTCTGCGGCCTCCTCCCTTGTGTTGACCAACATTTGCCCAACAACAGCTAAGAACCATGGCCCACCAGCAGCAGATTAGGTAAGAATCCGACCACATCCTTCACTATGATATACAGGAAAAATGCTTCGTCTAGAGCTAAAGTTATTTTTGAATGACCACATTCCCATAGACGGCCACTCTACGCCCAGTTCTTTTGTACAGCTGCTGCCTCTCATACTCTACACAAATGACCTTAGCTTGCAGGTAAATGTCAATGAACTTTACGTGTGAACTTAAACTGCTTTAGGTCTGATTTGGCAGACTTTGTCACCTCACTTGACTGTGCCCCGCCTCACACCACCTGTAGAAAAGCAGTGCGAATAGTAACGATTGTGATTCACATTTTTGTCCCTTTAAAGCCTTCCAGCCAAACTGATCAACGGAGGGATAGCAGGCATGGTAGGAGTCACCTGTGTGTTTCCAATCGACCTGGCCAAGACCCGCTTGCAGAACCAGCGCAGTGGACAGCAGCTCTACAAGAACATGTAAAACACTCACAAAAGAAACACTGCTGATGTCCTGAAACCCAACTGTAGAAAAATGCTCCTCCTTTAGTTTTCATATTCATACTTAGCTGCACATACATTGATCTTTTCTTTTTATTACATTGCTTTCTTTATTATTATGACCTTCCAGTCATAACATCAGAACAACTGTTTCTCTGGAGTCAGTGTCTATTAATTTCAGAGAAATAAGTTTCATAAACTGAGCTCAACAAATGATGGAAGATTACTACACTTTCCACCATTGAGATTCTAAGTATTTAGTTTTTTTTATGAATGAACATTTTTTTTTGTGATGGCACAAGAAAAAATTACAAACAGAATATAATGTTACAGCCTTCACTGGATAACTTGTTTCTTGTTTTTTCAGGATGGATTGCTTAATAAAGACCGTTAAATCTGAAGGCTACTTTGGCATGTACAGAGGTGAGACTAGTTCTGTTTATTGCTGTTATTGATATCCACATGTAATTAACTGTCACTTTGAAGATGGGTACTTACTCACTAGTCCTATGTAGTGTGTAGATTTATTTAGATTTGCAGTCATTTTAGACACTGGAGATTTGTTTGCTCCAGTTTCTTATAAAAACAGTCACAGTTTATTTCGTTTCTCTCTGTTATGCAAAGTGTTCTTCCTATGACTCAGTGAGAGTGTGTTTTTGTTTGAGTAGAATTGCATATGTCATTGGTAATTCTTGGTATTGCAGGTGCTGCAGTAAATCTGACTCTGGTAACACCGGAGAAGGCCATCAAACTAGCGGCTAATGACTTTTTCCGTCACCAACTGAGCAAAGATGGGTGAGTAGTAGCTCCGTGTGCCGCAGTGTAACTCCTGGGTTTTACACTGGTTTTTAACTCCGTGCCTGTGCCTTTAGGTGCAGTCTGACAGTGTTCAAGGAGATGTTGGCAGGATGCTGTGCAGGAATGTGCCAAGTCATTATTACTACACCCATGGAGATGCTTAAGATCCAACTGCAGGATGCTGGCAGGCTAGGTAACTCCATGGGAATCTGCAAACTGGATCACCAGCCCCTGATTGTGCATTGGCCAGTTACGCTTTAAAAAAAAAAAACTGTATGTACTCCTGTGATTTCCAGCGGCCCAGCAGAGGGTGATGCCTAGTGTGGTAACGACTCTGAAGATGGCGGGGACGAGTGCGGTTCTTAGTCGTTCTTACAACACCAGCCCTGGGCCTCAAGTCATGCGAGTGTCTGCCATGCAGATTACCAGGGAGCTGCTGAGGACCAAAGGAGTCACAGGACTTTACAGGGGACTCGGAGCCACGTTGATGAGGTGACACAGAATTTATTGAATACTTAAATGGTTTTTACATCTGTGGTCAGCGGCATGTAAAGTTAATGTGCTTGTTTTTTTTTTGCCTTTTTAGGGACATCCCATTCTCTGTTGTGTACTTCCCTCTTTTTGCACATCTGCACCAGCTTGGCCAACATTCACCTGAAGACCCATCGCCGCCCTTCTATTGGTCCTTCATGTCTGGCTGTTTGGCTGGATCCATTGCTGCAGTGGCTGTCAGCCCTTGTGATGGTGAATGACTCTGTCTATACAGATAAACAGTGAATATTTAGAGAATTGGAAATGTTAGGTTGTTTTACAGATTTAATCAACCAATGCCTAAAATAAGTTTTATATATCTCGTGCAGTGGTCAAGACACGGCTACAGTCACTTAAAAAAGGAGCTAACGAAGAAACGTATAATGGACTGGTGGACTGTGCCAGGTATTTACAGGAGTGTGAATGTAACCGGGATTAATCCCAACGCCATCAGACACTGTGCCTCTACTTCACCCTTACATGTCTAACATGACATACTCTGAATGCCAACTCTGCACTCTCTTCTTCATTTCAGAAAAATCCTGAGGAAGGAGGGTCCAGGAGCCTTCCTCAAAGGGGCCAGTTGCCGGGCCCTGGTTATTGCTCCTCTCTTTGGCATCGCTCAGGTTGTGTACTTTGTAGGAGTCGGGGAGTTCCTCCTGGGTTACACTCCCCACAACATCTACTCTGCATAAACAAGCTCTTTCACAGTCTTTCTGCCACCTCATTAAATTCCAGACTGCTACGCCCTCGGTGTAGTCGTGGACCTAGTTCTCTGTTGCTGTGTACCTTCTTTGTTGTTGGAGGTTATCAGAGTAAAACACCAAAAAGAGACGAGAGGTGCCATTTTACTTCGAGATGGTTTCAGGCAATGCTTTTAGTATGACTTACTTTGATTCAAGAGCATGTGTTTGAAATGTACCCGTCTGTATTGGCTTCAGTGGAGCTTGTTGTGAGGAAGGAGTTTCTTCCCTCACTTGAGGGACTTGGAAGTCCAACATTAATCTCCCATTTTTTTCCCATGTTTTCTTCGGTTTAACCACTACCCCTACACGGGCCCATGTAACTTCACAGTAACCATTATCTGCACATCGCTCTACCCTTCTCCTCTTGGCGACCAGTAGTTAAAGGATATTACATGGTGTTTCTTATAAAACCCTTTTCGCATGTTCACATTTACCTATTCCCCTTATACACACCACTAACCCTAACAGGGCACAAGGTGAAAGTTTACAACAAAGATGTAAAAGGTGTCAGGACCACAACTGTGATATTCTTAATTGCAATGTTCAACTCTGCAGCAAAACACATAACCTTCTGCAGTTGACTGTGTAGAACAGGTTTTAATGGTAAAGCAAATGTGGTTTAATGATGGTAAACTAGAAAATATTTTATACATGGGATTTACTCTGATTTTGGGACCAAGTCAAAAAATTGAAACGTGATCTATGTGTAGCCACTTTATCTTAGTTGACTGTGGTTATGTATGACTGGTCAGCTGTTTTTTGTCAGAGATATGGGAGCCCACATAAATTAATATTATTAGGCACCTAGACGCAAAATAGAGTGTCATGTTCGGTTGTACCAAAACACTTACATATTTTGTATACTGTACTTTTCATTTCTCTGAAAGAGAAGAAGTTAAACTAAATTTAGAGCCTTTCAACCTGCTGAAAATCATCAACCAGTTGAAAAGATTTATTTTTACGTTAATTTGAGAATAACACATGTAAATATAGAATTCTAAATGTTGATTAAATGTTTATAAATACAGTGTTCATTTGTGTTATTTGTCGAGTACATGTAGCCGGAAACATTGTTTACTAAAATCTTGTTGTTGTTTAAAAACATCTTAAGGCACACTTGGCTTCATGTGTTATAACCTTTGTCACACACATATGTTCACTTCTTCTCTTCCTCTGACTTCTCTCTCTCTCTCTCTGTTCCTCTTTTGGTTACGTGTTGCAAATTACCCCTTAATCATCAACACTAAAAACGGATGGACAGTAACATCACGACTGTACTTACTCCGGGGTTTGTCTCACTTTTATTGTTAAACTACTTTGCTACAAAAACATTTTTCCTTAGATGAGATAAATAAAACAGCAATAGATATTTATTTGATCATGTAACACTCAATCCACTGAGTTTAAGATTTAATAGGTGTCTCAAAATTTTTGTCCATTCATATTTAGAATTTTTACCACTGTGGGACATTAATCAGTCAATCTTTGCACATATAAAGTAAGTAAATTAAAAATAAATCTTGCAATACGAATGCATGGTTGTCACGGATTGCCATGGCACAGCTGGACTTCCAACACTGTTGGAGAACCATTGGCCTACAGTCGCAAGTCATGTATTCCCAAACCAGGCTATTTGAAATGAGCAGCAGATTGACTACAGATACTTGAACAGTATTTCTAATGCAAGCTTGCTAAGTGTTACCCTACTCCTCTAAAAATGCCCATGCTGCAGTGTTGGAGTAACTCTAGACTGGCTAGTCCTGGATGTCTACTGGCATTTCATGCATAACTATCCCCTGAAATAAATATTCAGCTGTCCTTAAAGTTCAACTGCAGAAAGGTGAAACTCTGACGTGAGGCTCATACAACTAAAGCTGGAAACCCACACAATCCCAAAGAAAATCAAACACAATCAGGGCTCAGGAAATAAAACAGAATTCACTTCATGGTGCTGGAAGTTGATTCCAGCACCCTGTTTCTCATTTTGGGAATTTACCTGTCTTTCCAGGGAACCCCCAGATTATTTCTATACCCTGTTACAATTAATAAATCTACTTAGGCTAAGTGGGTCAATATCTATGTTCTTTTCCAAAGAATGAAAATAAAGTCTTGATAACTTATTTTCATACACTTTATGATTAGATGTAAATGTCTACCTCTATGCATTGCATTTGGTGAGATGTGGAGTTTTGGAAAAGAGCAGAAGTGTGTAGACTTGATATATGTTCAGGTCTTGAAACCAATGCAGAAAGCAAGCGTGTGATGCAGTGTGCGTGGTAGATTTTGATACAAATGGATATCATGGCCAAGAGATGTCTGAAAAAACAACCAGTTACTAAATGTAGAAAGAAAAAGATACTTGTTAATTTAGGAAATATAAATGCAAAAATACTTTAATTGTTGGAAGACAACCATGCCGAAAAATTTGACAAAAACATTTTTTCAGATTTATTTAAGCACTCCATCTTTGGACCTCCGTCGTCACGGTGTACAGGGATATTTGGACAATGTTATTACTTTGGAAAATGTCCAATCTGGACATACATACAAGTCCTGCTTTGTGTTTACACAGCATAAAAAGAAAAAAATTGCAAATCTTCTCCTCGGTACAGGCCCCAACAAATTTAACACACATTCACATCACAGTGTATGAAGCTGTTTTTCTTGTGTTGATTTCACTACATCAGAAATTATTAGACACTTTGTTAAAAACCTGTTGTCCTGAGTTTCCAAAAATAGTGTTCAAATAAATGACGACACAATCAGCTATATAAAGCTGTGTACACAAATGTGGGATTGAGTAACCGTTAGCTCTTTCTATTTAAACCCAACAAAGCCTCTGCAGTGATAGTCTGGTGACTCTTGTGCTGCCTCAGACCTCAGACGAAAACACTGCCTACTGGCATCTCAATGAAAGTAAACATTAGTTGTCTCCTAACTTATGAAATGCAAAAATGAAACAAAACAAAACAAACAAAAAAAACAATATCCATATGTTTGTGCCAGACACAGTTTAATCACTCTGACTTCATCATCATAAAAATGGTTTTTCAAGTTCTCAAAATAAAATGTCTTAGTACCAAGAGGCTTTAGAAATAATTGGCAGAGACACTGTTGCTTTCATCACTTAGACTTTCTTGGCCGAGAAGATTAAGTGAAGTGCGACATTGAAACGCACCAAAACAACAATAGCAAGTCGGGCCATTTGTGCTACTCATTGAATACGTGTGACAATTAAATGCAGTCCAACTCTACAAACATATGTACACTTTTGCTAGGTTGATTGCTATGTTCAGAGAGCCTGTTCAAAAATAGCTTGTTGTCAAAGAAAGGCACGGAAAGAAGCGGTTTTAGCTGTGTGGGTTTGCTATGACTATGGCAAACACGGCCATGACTAAACATTGAACACCTACTCCAAGCCTTTGTCTACACACAGCATCTGAAATAGTAACTATCACAGTGGCCACGAAAAACATACAACTACAAAAATTCACATAGTTACATCTTAGAATCCTAATACTTGGAATAAACCCTTGAAAATAAACCTGTCCTGATTTAACTAACCCAATAAAATTAACTAAATTGAGGTTTTACATCTCATTCGATGCTTTGTGTTTTCTGGGTTTTTCTTGTTGTGGTGAATTTTACAATTGCAGCTCCATAACTACAGACAGTTTATTAAAAACACATTTTATGGCGGCTGTTGTCAAATGCAGGTTTTTCCTTTTATGTTTTCAGTACCTTGTAAGCTCAACACAGAACCTGTAAAACCTGAACTGTGTAATCTACCATAGTGAGCATTTCTTAAACGCAAATGGGTTGTTTGCGAAATTATAAATTTTTCTATGTAAAGTCTGAATAACTCGTGTGGTTGTTTAACAGAATAGATTTATCTACACATTCTTGCCATAAGCTAGAAGACTGCTTACTTTCATGTTTGTTTGGTGAATAGCCTTTAACTAGTTAGGTTTAAAAGAGCTTAAAAGAGTTTAACATTAGTAACTGCTTCTGCCTCAGCAGTTTCTGGCTGTGACTTCATAAAGTATTGACCATATTTACCATGCAGACATGAAAGCACAATCAACCTCCTCCTCCTAAACTCTTTGCAAAAAAGTAAATAATAGTATTTATTGTTCCCTTAAAATAATCCTGGCTTCTATATTGATTGGACAGAGTGTTTTAGCACTTTCTGCACAACTGTCATACAAACACATGTAAAAGGTAAATGTTGTTTCTCATGGACCCATTTGGTGCTCAAGTTCCAGAGTCTCCTCGTGGTTTGAGGGAAGAAGGCTGCATCCCCCCTTGCAGTTGCAGTAATGATGCTCTGGTGGCCTTGTGGTAAGAGGAGGTGAAGTGGTTGTAGTCAGCAGACATGGGGTCCTTCAGGAGGCTGATGGTCATGCAGGTGTACTGTGCATCCATGATGTATAGAGAGAAGTGAAGTGCTGATGAACTTTTCAGCTTATTGTGAGGATTTGCACAACGGTGACATTCCCTTTCCTGATGTTCCCCTCTCAAACCAGCAATCGGGACCCTCTGTGAGAAGTCAGACAAGGCCGTGGTCTCACAAAGCACAGTATTGCCTGTGTGTCTCCGTGTGTTCATGTCTGTGAGCCCAGGTAAGCAAACGCACATGATTTCACCTCAGACTGCTCTCCTCAGCTTAAGTTTCCCACAGGCATGGGGTAGGTGGCAAGGCGGTGTGAAAAAGCATTGACACTGCTTCGACAGTATGTGGGTTAAAATTTTAGTGGTAGCCAAATGGTCATAAGGAAAAACAAACTGACAAGTCAACGTAAGACATTTACGCAGTTCTCACTGCATAAATCAATGGTCTAAGTCTACTACCTTGTTATGGCAAATAAATAAAGCAAAGCACCATAATGAAAAGGAATTTCTTTGAACATGGACGATTTCCTGCGTCCATGTGGACGATGGACAGAGGCTGGTGTTTTATCTGGTGGCTGTACAGGGGACAGGGGAGGGAAACAGGTCAAGGATCCAGCTTAAATGACGTCCCTGCTGTTGCGAATGGCACAGCAGAGCACCATACTGAAGATCATCCCAATGATCTGTTGAGAGAAAAACAAAAACATTTTCAGTAAAATCATTCACTAAATCCTGAAATGTGTGTATTTATGTGTTTTTAACTCTTCAATGTTCTGGACTCACCATGACTCCAGCGATTCCGATGCCCACGTAACCAATGACGTGGAGTTTACTGTTGAAGAAGTCTTTGATGCCAATCTCACAGTTCTGCAGACCAAAGAAATTCAAGTGAAAAAGGAAGTTGTGTAAGGTGATATTACACAAACGTTAAACATATGCAATTTATTTTTATGCAGAGTCTGGTGGCGGATCTTACCGCGGTATCTGCTTTGGCATCAGGGCAGGGCTTTGCTGTGGTTCCACAACAGTTGAGCTAAAAAGTGGCAGAAATAGAACATTTTTATTATCATTATTAATAATAAATAATAACAATAAAAGAAGAAATAAATAAAAAGCAATTTACTTGCCACTTCAAATTGTTTTTCAAGTACTAAATCCTTTGGTTTATAACTTGCCTAAAGTACAAAAGCACTAGTACTCCTATAAGAAAACAGTGTATTCTAAAGTTATGAATTTGATAATGTCATTTTAAAATTTTAGCCTTGTTAGGTGTAAATCATAAACAGTTTCAAGAAGAGGACTTTCTGAACAAGATCATTAACATTCATATACACTTTGTTTAGTATCAATAAAAAAAGCAAACGTTGGTGGCGACACACTGGTCGAAGTAAACTCTTTAAAAGAAAGGACAATTTATTGTTAAGTCATTTCATGTTTGTGCTGCAAACTAGTAAAAAAAGACAAAATGACAAACTTGATAAAGATCATTTTCAAGAAATTGTGCAAACTTACTATTTTCTGATATGAGCTGATCAAAGTGCTGTTAGCATTTTCATTGTAGGTTGTTGTGTAAAAGTTCTGAACATCTTTGATTATCTGTGAGAGAGAATTAAAGTGAATCCTATGGTCCCACTGATTTATCACTGTGGCATGAAAACCATAATTTCAACTACTCAAACTATGAAATAATAAATGCACCTTTTCTTTGTTTAAGAATCCAAACACTCCTGCTGCTACTTCAGCTCCAAAGATAATTACAAGACAGGCAAAAAACTGAAAAGAAAAAACACAATAACTGATCACTACTTGTAGATGAGTTATAGAATTGCTGAAAAACATTTGTGCTAACCACTTAAAATTCACATCAGAATTTCATAATGACAAAACCTCACAAACATTTGCACTCACTGAACCCAGAAGGCATTGAGATTCCCGAACAGCTCCGCAGCATCCGAAGAAACCAACCAACATTACAAGACCGCCAGCACCAATCAGGATGTACACACCTGGGGCCGCAGGGAAGAGAAACACACATTTAAAAAGCATTTACTTTGAAGGGCTCTATTTATGAGCACGATCACAATAATCAGCCTACGTTGACTATGTTTCTGTGCCTTGATTTTCCATCACATTTATCTTAACAGACTCAGCTTCTCTCTGCCAATCCAACAGTGTAAGTGCACACAGTGACCGGCAGGGGGCAGCTTCTCACTTGGAATGTACATTTGAAGTGAGTGTCTCAGTTGCCAAGCAGAGCTCAGACAGTGGCATTAACAGTGATGGCTGCACTATTTTTGTGGTCAGCTGAACAAATGGCAGCAAAGTGACTGATGCTTTGTCACAGCCATTTTTAGACCGGACCCACTCGTTGAGGATTTTTATAGTGTTCTCACTGAGATGTCTTATAAAATTATGTCTCTGAGCTTCATTTAGGCATAATCCAAAGTGGGATACTTCTTGTTCCACAGATGTCCTGATTTCCCCTCAATCCTCTCATTAGTAAAACTATATCACTGTTAGGTCTGCAGGGAGGAACTCAACTACAGATTGGTTCGACCAGCTCGCTCTTATACAGGTGGGGTCTGTGTCTGTGTGACAGCCCTGCAGATGAAAGGGGGTAAGAGATGAGAGGGCAAAAGAAGACAGTTCATAAGAAGTCAATGAAAAGACTTGTTCCTTTTTGTTGTTAGTTGGGAGACTTGGTGATGTAATACCACTGAAGTTGTTCTCATTTCCTTATCACACATCAAGTACACAGAAGTTTGTGTGGGTTTGGTGTCATGGAGACGTGACGTGGCGTGATCAGCGCTCTCAGCTGTCAAAGCCATGTGCAGCACTAAACTCTCAGAGAACCTTACAGCGGCAGACACATATCCCCGGCAAAAACCACACTGACATCTAAGTGTCAGTTCAGAAATACAGTATGTTCACATAAAGAGAAGGAAGTGATGAAACGCCTCTGTGTAATACGCATTAAAAAAGAAAGGAACACACGTAGAAGAACACACAAAACAACGTTTTTACTCCTTAAAGTGGGTGAGAGAAGAAATCAGGAACAGAGTTGTTTAGTCTGGAGGCTGCTTAAATAACTGGAATTATGGTAACTCTCAGCCAAACTGATTGTGAGCAGAGAAGAGTACAACCAAACAGCTCTCTTCTCCTCTTTCACTCCGTTTGATATTGCCATGGATTCCCATCTGCTTCTAGGAGTTTCCTCTTAACTGTTCCTCTCCTCCTCCCACTTTCTTTCCATTGGGACAGGATGACTGACTGAAAGGTGGTGAGAAAACGTGCAGTTTCCCCTGTGCATTTATGTTTCGTGAACAGCAGTTATTTCCTGTTATTCACACTTGTGTTCAAGTGTGAATAAGTGTGTAAGTGTAAGTGTATTGAAGTATATAGTGTGTAAGTGTATCCAACAATAAACATTGCTGCATACGAGACTTGGACTCATACATTGACACACGGCACAGTTTGGATTTAGGATCTGTGGACACTTTAAAAAGCAGCTTAACACCCACTTGTTTGGGCGTGTGTTTAATTAGGTTTTATTGTTTTATGGTTTTATGGTTTTATGTTTTAGAGTATTATTCATGTCTTTGCTCTTCCTGTTTGATTTGAACTTTATGAAATCTGCTATTGAAAATTATATGTTTAAAGTTTTGACTGAGTTTTTAGAAATTATACAGAAATACAGAGCTTTAAAAAGCAGCAATCAAATTTATTATTAAATGCAACCTCAAAATATTTAAAAGAATGTGCCTAAATTTACTAATTACGCATTCTTCAGAATAAAACAACTGAACTGTCCATGACCCATTTACAGTGGTTTCTCAGCAGCGTATATTAAACACACGCACCCGAGCAGAGCCTTACAAGAAAAACCTCCCAAAAGAACACAAATCATTTCGCATTGACAACAGAAACTTGTGATTCTTACACGCCCACACTGTGTGAACATTGTGCCGTGGCACTCACCAATGAAGAAGGTGTCTGGGGCTTTATCACCGTTGAGCAGAGACACTGTTTCACGGTCAAAACGCAGCCACAGTCCCACTGCCAGAACGAAGGATCCCATCAACTGAATGGAAACAGAACAACATAAAATACTATGTACATATTTCTTGGTAATGCATCAAAAAAACTTCTGTCTACACTCTTGGGCTGGCCTGTGTAAGCACGCTTTCATTGTAGCTACATCCTAATAAATGCCAACTGCACACGCAAAGGAACTTGCTTCTTTTCTTCTATTCTGGACGTAGATGTAATCAAATTTATCAAATTGCCACATAGATGCAGAAATACAGAAAGTGGATAATCTGTTACTCATTTAATAATGACACATGTTCCTTATATTTTATCTTCAGATCTTACATCGTTGCCCTACACAAAGCTCTGTTCACCTAACCTAACCTAACACTGCGCGTTTTCAGCCCTTCTGAGGGCTTGTTCTTCTGTTCCTCTATATGTGATTTTCCACATTAATAAAGCAAATGGTGCTGTGGAGTTTCCATTCCAGCCCTCCACCCTTTGCAGTTCGGCAACACAACTATGAGAAGTAGCGTACAAGTAGACAGAGTATAAGTGGAACTTAAGCTAAAACGTAATGTTTTGTATAATACAACAGGTCTGAATATTTGTCTGCACATAGGTGGATCAGTGATGTTGCAGAGCAAAAGAGTCTAGAGAAATGCAAGTTATGTAAGAGCAAGTAGGGAGAAAATGATCCACTTGGCCGTGGGCAGCACTGTGGCACCTTGAGCTTAACCAGACTCTCCTGTTTGTTTGGAAATGTGGTTACATGTTGCTCATACTTTCCTTCATCTAAAGCACCATCGCACTCCTCTCTCTAGCTTAGGAGCATTACATAGAAAAAATATTATTCTCTAAAGTGGTCAGCAGACATAAGTAAATTCCTATTTCCTGGGAGCTGAGATGTTTTCGCGTGCAGGGGCTGCGGTGGGTGCTCCACTGACAGATCAATGCTGAGAGGTTTTAATGATCACTCAGCCCATGCCCCCCTGAGGATAATCCAATCTAAAAACCTTCCGATCTCAGCTTCAAAACAACGCAGCCTCTATGCCTGTGTGTGTGTGTGTGTGCCCAAACATAAAAGGTTTTGTGTAAATGGAGAAAATTATGTCCCATGGTCTTTCTGTGCCGTAGATCTCTTTTTTGTGACTGTGTGTTTCTGTGTCCTCCAGCTCCAAGTCGAATTTATTTAGAAAAACAAAAACTCGTTGCCAAGTTTAGGCAAAAACAAACTATTCCATCATCATTTTTCCTCTTGTATACCACAACTAAGCTACACTTTCTGGTTTTGCAATTTCTGTTGTTTTGTTCTTTATCGTCTGTGTCTCATCCTCGTCCTCGCTGTCTCCACGTCTCTCATCCTGCGCTCCAGGTCCACAGGTTATATTTTATGGTGCTGGTTTGAAGTAAAGCCAGTATCTCAGTAGTAAAACATCGAAATGGGACAGGTATTGGGAAGCTTCCTCCCAAACGGAGGATTTAGTGTCATGCGTGGTGATGTATGGGATAGCTGAGCTCTTAGGGTTTCAGGATGAGTAGGTCCAAAGTGATAAAGCACAGCCGAGTGAAGGCTGTGTGGATGTTCGGACCTACTGAACCAGGCTGGATCAGTCCATGGATGGACTCTGGATCTGTTTAATGCTGGTATTTGTCCGAACACCTGATAGTGAGGTGGTGTTGGTGGAGGTGTGAGGGGAGCACTGCTGTCCACTGATGGAGGTGGATGTGCATCCAGCGCTAAAAGAGCTGGGTCACCAAAAACTGTAACACAGTGGAGCAGGTGGTTGTTTTATGGCCAAACTGCCATTTTAATACAGCTTCATTTAAAAGCCTTTTGAGAAGCAGATGAATCCCACAATCTCATTTTAGACCGAGGGGGGCTCCTTCCAACACTGCTGTCACATGCCAAGTACTCTTTCAGCCCTGGCACTACCAAGCCTGTCCCAAGGGTCCCAGTAACCCCCTCACTGCTTTAATCCCCCCCCCCCAACTACTTTATCTGCCATCATTATCAGGGCTGACGGCAGACACACCCCTTTCTCATTCCCGCTTCTGGACCTCCCAAATCTACCCCTCCTCGCCCCCTGACCATCCTCTACCCCACCTCTTCTTTCTCCCTCCCTCTCAACCTCACCCAGAGGACAAAGAGCCGCTGTCTCTCTGGGACTATACACTTTGGCACACAATGGGAGGGAAAGAGACAGACAATAAGAAAATATTAATAAAGAAATGCAAGCAAAAGTAATAATAAGGTATAATAGGACCAGAGACAGACAAGAGCATCTTATTCAGACACAAATACTCATATCTGTGTCCTACTGTAATACTCCTGTATAGCTTATATGTCTCTAAAGACAGACAGAACCGAGACTAGGAGAGTTCCCTTACCCAAAAACCTCTGAAGATTGTTTGTACATATGGATATTCACATATTTGGATGAAAATCTCTTTGTGTCTAAGCCTAATTGAGGTTCTTTTGTGGTGTAAGGCCTATTTTTTAACAGTGCAGTTAAACAGTGTTTTTGTGGGGAATTTCCATGAGAACAGGCGCTGAGCTGACACAGGGTTGTGGTCTTGGTCAGAGACAGTCTGTGACATTATCCATTACTTTATTTCCAGGGAAAAAATAACATATAAATTTGACTAAAAGCAGAAAAAATTAAGCTTGTTTGTGAGTGAGTTACATCTGGCCTATGCTGGGAGAACAGACACGGTCAGACATAAAAAAAAGAAAAAAAAAATTATAGAATATATAATTATAGATGGATTTATTCTCATTTTACTTTGCCACAGTACGAGTTGGGAGCTGTTTTAAAGATATTCAGATGAACAATGTAGGCATCATCCGCTGGATCGTCACATCATCATTAAAATACAAGCTCATGGCCTTTTACATGTCTACTAGTTTACGTGTTACTTTTGATTAAATACTTGACCTTTATGGGTTGAGTGTCATTATATTTTATTAAAATTATCGCATAAAACTTGTCAATGTCTCTCTCTGTTTTTGTATCACATCTTTATCTTGTGGAACTAGTGGAATTAAAAACTTTTATTCATATTACATACATCTTTTAACTTCAGGCTTTTTTATTTTCAGTCACTTACCCAGTTATTAGACTGGATTGCTAAGTATTAAAGTTAGTTTAATTGTGCATCCGTTCTCAAACTAAGTTATATGTATGCAAAAAAATTTATATCGTAATATATGATTTACAGCTATTTTATTAAACATAGTGCAGGTCCCAATGTAATGAAGCATAATATGCTAACAGACACATATAGGCCTCGTGCTTGTTGAGCTTGTGGACTGATTGAATTATTTGCTCTTTAAAGAAATGAGTGTTGATAAGAATAAAAATCGTTTCCTCCAAGTTAAGCTAGCAAGCAAATTAAAACGATAAATTTGACTGGCATACACACTCACCAATACTTCTGTGGACTAAGCAAAGTAACAGGTAAATCAATGCACCTCACAGGGATCAGCTTTGGCTGAATGGGACAGTCTGTGAGCTGGAACCTACAAAGACAGACCAGACAAGCACCAAGGCTCTTGTATTTGTCACTATCCGTGTAATATATATGAACGTTTGGCCTGTGCCGTACAGTATTAATGACAGTTTAGTCATGGGATCCCTGCAGGAACGTCACTACATTATGATGGATGACACGTAGCTTTTAAACGCAACTTAGTCTGCAGATACCGATGACGTTTGCTTACTGAAGGTACTGTTCATCATTCAGGTAAGATAAAATGTGTTTAAAATGTGTCAGTATATTTTATAGCTATCCATTTTCAGCAGCCTTTTCAACAGATGAGCCACTCAGCCCCCCTCTTCCACTCTCATCACATGCACTCTTCTCATTATCTCTCGCTCCAACATCAACAGCCCTGTGGGGAATTGGGATGCTGTTTGCATTAGCAGAGAGTGATCACTGTTCAGTTTTAAATGAACAGGAAATGTGCAGAATCCATATGCATAGAGCACCAGAACATAGATTTTTGATCCTGTATGACAGGACACCATCAGCACACAATGCCCCACCATTTATGTGTATTTTCTATCCTTATTTGGGTCAACTGTCCTTCTTTTGCTGTGAGCATACACACACGCACACGAATATCCCTCTCAATCTCCCAGTGACCCCTTTTTCCTATTCACTGTCCTTTCTCTATCCTTTTCTTCTGTTACTAAGCATTTACTGTCCCCACCTCTTTGTCACATTCTCCTTGGCCCTGTCTGTGTCTGCAAGAGTATCAAAAGATTTCAGTGGCAGCCACACCCATCTTGGATGCTGTGAAGTGTAGATTGAACAACTCAATCCCGGGACGTGGAGGGGCTGCTGCGATTAGGTCTCCAGCAGGATCTGCCGCAGCAGATTGAAGTTATGCCATTGTCCTGTTGTCACAATGGATCCATTCACGTTGCATTCAACGCCTGATCCACTCCACAGATGCCTGTTGGAAAATCTCTCTATCTCTCTCTTACACACACACACACACACAAAAGGAACTTTCCCTCAGAGGAGTGTGAATGGCAGCACACATAAGCCAAAGTGAGTTCTTACACACACACACACACGTGCAAAGGTTATCCCAATGGTTATGGGCAGGCCAGCTTCCTGTAGAGAGTGTGTTCGTTTATAGAGTAAATTCTGAATGTATGCGAGCATGATTTATGATGAGCTCACATATGCACCTTTCACATGCACCTGATAGTGTGTCTTTAACAAAGTGTCTGTCAGAATGCAAAAGTGCTGGTTCTTAAAAACTGAACAGAGGAAAGAGAAGCTGCAACTCGATTTTATCAATCAGCTCCATCCTGTCTGTTAATGAGGCAGCAGACTGCAGGGTTTGTTTTCCACGCTTCCTCTCAGTCTCTCACTCTGTCTTTTCATTCAGTCTTCCTTTCAAAAACACGCTTCCCCGGGAAAAAAAAAGAGGGGGGGGGCGGGTTTTTCCTCTGCGGAAAATCTGATTTGAGCCCGATGAGCCAAAAGCGAAAAGCTCGGGCTGTCACCCTTTCAGCGCCGCGCGGAGCGAAGCCAGGACGAAGCAGCCTGAGTTCGACAGAGGGAGCGAGCATCACCTCCATGAGAACACGGAGCCCGCGCCGCTGCACTTGCTCAGCCTCAGCCTGCACTTACCCAGAAGATGAAGTTGAAGACGAACAGAAGGTATTTCACGCACTTCATGCCTCCTTCCACCTTCCCCATTTCCGCTGGATGCTGCAGGCTCTGGCGTTTAAACCCCGAGAGAAGCTCCGAACAATGTGTCAACAACCGTCCAGGCCGGTCACAACACTGGCGCGTCTCTCTCTCTCTCTCTCTCACCGTGTCACACACACACACACACACACACACACACACACACACGCAGGATCCGCTTAGACTCTTTCCAGACCGCCCCTTTCAATAATGCAGAGGGGGGCTGCAGGGGGGACCGAGACTGCACGATGGGAACTTGCCAAGCGTTTTCCCTGTTGAATAATATTAGCTGTACTTTTAGTCTGTGGTTGCATATGTGTTTATTCATAATTTGAACAATTCTAGTTTAAATCTTTGTAGTAATTGTTTTTTTTTTCCCAACCATACACGGTCATAAGCCTGAGGTCCGGAAACAGTTTTTTTCTGAGGCACTTCTGCTTTGGTGCTGCAAAGTGTCTCACGTGATGGCGTCACCCTCATCTTTTTCTACTGAACGATTGCATACATTTTACAAAATCCTAATAACGTAATAATGTCATCAAACACCCAGATGTTACAATGTCTCAGTTTAACAATATTAAACTAGCAGGATCATGGTGTTTACAACAGGCCGCTATTGTGCTTTTACATATTATTATTGCACAAAACGCACCTTGGTTACATTCATGTATTGTTTAAGTTACATTTCTATAAATCAAATTCCACTTATGCAAACAAAAAGATGAACTAAACATTGTTTAGTATATTTGGCAGGTAAGAAAAAAGTAATGATAAAGAAAGAAGTTGACAGAGGTTATGTGTGCATCAATGTTTGCATGCACACAAGAGGGAATTTAAAGTATGCTATTAAGTTATTGTTTTATTTTGTCTTCAAGCCTGTGTATGACCATCTATCCAAATCTTTTAATGCTAGAAACATTCCATGAGAGATAGATACATATACCACTACTCAGTCTGAACGGAAAAATTACACACAGTTATTAGAAGGATAAATATGAAATTACATGTAAACCGTGAAAAAATACTGTCTCTTTCCATGGAATAATCATTTCTAATTAATTACATAATAATGAATAAATCAAATATATACTTATTAATGAGATTTTTTATCATCACTTTATTTTAGCAGTCCATAGTTAAGCAGGTCTGTTTAAGTAAAGATAATCATCAATAGGCTTCTCTTTATACAGTGTGAATACCTCTCAGCCAATAAATTTTAAAAGCCCAAGTTTAACAATAAACTGGTAAATCCAAAAGTTCATAAAGAGGGAGAGTATTCAGATCTACCCCTTCTATGCCTCAGTGCCCTCTTGCTTTCTGCACCACTAAAACACATTTTTTTAACCTTTCATCAAACATACGTTTATGTAACATCCTAACACAAAGAAAGGCATGACATTAGCAGAAAAAATTTTACGTAAACTGTCCGTACATGCACTCTTCACGGTTCTTATATTAAAATTATTGGGAGGTAGAAATATTCGGGATCCTGACTGGACACCAGACCCACTTTCAGGACCTGGGTCTTTCCTTTGCTAGTTCTGCTAAGACCAATGTACTATTGTGTTTCCTCTTGATCACAACAATGTTATCACAATATACATGCATGTCACGTCTTCCACTGGCTGCATTGTAATAAAAATTCTTCACATTCCTCACTTATTGTACAGTACACGAATTGATAGAAGGGAAACTTGGATGCTATTTATGCATAAAGACTCATACCAACAGGGTAATTAGAGTGCCAGGTCAAAAGATGTTGTAATTTAAAACATTTATAAATTATGTGTGTAAAATGTTTTGTTTATATTAAACTGCTTATGTTTAATCTCTGGCACTTTGCTTTGATGTTTTCTCCTTGACTTAAGAGTTTTGCTTGCCTTGCACCTCACTTGAAAGTCGCTTTGGATAAAAGCATTTGCCAAATGACTACATATAAATTTAAATGTAAATGTAAATCTCTCTCTACAAAAAACAGACCATGAACACCCTAAAACACCGTAGGATTAAAAAAAAAAATCATGGGACACTTTAATACTCTAAAGGTAAATTGTCATTTGATACATGATTTTATTATTGTTAAAATCCTGTCCTATTCAAAGCACCAGCTCCTTCAAACTACCCATCATTAATGAAATGGAAAGAGTAGCCGCTCATGCTCAGTGTTGTCAGTGACTGGGAGCAGCAAGTAACTCAGCAGCAGCGGCATATTCAACGTAAATATTTTCCCCACAGCCATGGAGAGCAGAGGGAACATCCAGAGAGCAGTTAATTTTATCACTGGGATATTAGGCACTGGTTAGAAAATGTCCTTATAGAGGAACAGAGTGGTATCCAAGCTGGATGCTTTAGGGAAGGAGGAGTCAGACAGGAATGTATGATGAGGAGAGACGATTGAAAAGAGCCACGACAAATACTTTGGGAGTGTATGTGAATTATGACTAATATGTAGCAATTTTTAGTCAGGCTCACGTGCAGGCATGAGCTGAACCTAAAACTCTCAAAGTTTGTGCACAGACTCTTTTAGTTTGGACGGAGAGCAGAGCAGTGCCAAAAGTCTGTCCCGGCTTATTAGTTGTTGTGGCTCAGTTGCTATGTGGATTGAAACATGTGAACAAGAAATATGCATGAAAGCTGTAACTCCCATGAGAATAGATCCAGGTCAACACGATTATTTATGGGACACTCATAGAACTGTGTGAAATTGACCTTTTTGTATTATTTTTACCGTTGTTGACAGTACAATTGCTGGATGTTATGACCACCATTTAAAAGTGTCTGCCCCGTATTGTAATCTTTTCAATTTAATTAAAGTTCTTCCTTCTCATTCGCCTCTAAATGGGTGGGGTCGGTAATAGCAGTTGTTTTTGCCTGTTACACCCATTTTTGGGTCCCGGCCTGGACCTGTTCGCTCAGCCCTGAGGTCATTATTGATGAGGGACTTGTGTGATCTGTTGGTGCAGGTCAGTGATAATTTAATGTGTAACTTAACTGAATCTTAGAACAACAATCAGGCTGTTACAGAGTTTGACAGGGATGTTAATACAATCTGGATCAGGACACTTTAATTTTAACAACACAACTGAGTCAGTAACAATGAAATGTGCTTCTGTCTGTGGAAGCATAGCACCATCTCCTGGTCAAACGTCAACTCTGTCATAGTTTGTTTTTAGGAAGACTCACGAAAGCAGTTGTGCCTTTATGTAGTAAGGAATAAACAGTGGATTTTATATGGTCTCAGCTGTTGATGCAGGGCAGGGCTATATATTCACTATAGTCATTCAAGTTTGCATGCTTGAGCTGAAAATGTAAGAGGTTGGGCAAACAGGAGAGGATTAATGCTCAACTCATTTATTTTCTCTGCCTCTGTGAAGACTGTGAAGTTTCAGCATTGCTGCAGAGAGGTTACCTGGCAACACACACACACACAGCTGATAAAAACATTTGGCATTATCTGTGAGGCAGCATCATTAGTGAAGTTGAGAGTACAGCCCGGCACCTGCAAGGGGATGGCGTGAAAATACAGGTTCAGCTTCGTGGGGAGACAGAGAGTGAAAGGCCTATTTGAAAGGATCCGCTTATTCATTTTGGCACTGACATCTATAAATATTAACAGCTGTATGTTTTTCTCTTTGACCACAACAGGGGAGAATATTCTTTCAAAAACAGATGTCTAGTGTTAAATGAGATAAAGATGAAATCACATTTCCTAATAGTATTAGTATTCATATTAATAGAAATATAGGTGTTAAAGTTTTTATGCACCTGTCTTGTCTAACCAATAATATTAATTAGAATGTAAATAATGGATAATTTATTGATCTTCATGGGTAAATATTTGTATGACAGCTGCAAATAGAGGATGATTTTATGGGGGTTTCAGTGTCTTCTCTAAGGACACTTGGATGTGTGGTCAAGAGGATTCGGGAATCTAACAACTAATCACATATAAAACAACCTTAGACCCCTAGGAATCGATAAAATATCTATCATTATGAATATTATTATTAGTACTACTATGATGTTATTATTTGGGGAAAACACATTTCACATACTGTAACAATGATGTGAAACATTGTTTGTTACTAGATCTAAGCCCGACAGAGCACCGATAGCACATTGTGGAGCGAGATGTTAAACAGTGTTTCTAAGATTTGTAGATTATGGCAATTAACAGTGATGCTGTTCTGGCAGCGTGTGGTGCCCCAGCACCCAGATTTGGTATGACAGTGCCATTTTTTTTCACACAGGTTCATAGACATTTCCCAGAGTTTACAGCACTTTTCTAACGTGACAGGAATTCTTACATATTCCAGGAAATACCTCAGCCAATCCGTCTTCCTGCTTCATGTGTATAAAATTTGTATAAAATCCAGAGTTGGACTTCCAAACATATACGATGCGAATATTATTCTTCAAACACCTTCACCCTCTGAAGAAACTGGGATGATTAAAAATGTAAAGAGAATCTTTGTATTCTTGGAAGTCAACCCTACTCACTGGCTTCTGTCCCGTCTAGTAAAAATATGCTGCAATCCTAATAGAGGCCAACAATCACCTGAAATTAACTTATCAAGGCGACTTAACCCTACGAGTAAATGGTGTTGTTGATTCAGTGCCTTTTTTTGACAGCTAGAGAGTGTTAGTTTTTTGTTGACGTTTTCAGTACATTCCCGTGTCTGTATGCTGTTTCAATCTTAAAATTATTTTTCAGATTTTTTCCATAATCAATTGTTGCAAATATACACTTTTTAGGGGTTTAAAGAGGTAACACTCAACAGTATTTAATAAGGTGAAAGCAAAGTGATAAGAAAAAAAAGGAAAGCATCACTATTTGTTTTGCAGCGGAATTACCTTTTGTGATACTAATCACCACAAAAAAAAAAAAAAAAAAAAAAACAAATTTTCCTCTTCGATTTCTCTTGTCTGCCCATTTATACACTAGTCAGAAGCAAAGCAGCATTAAATTAATGTATTAATGTATTTCAGGCCAGTGTACCAGTCCAGTGGAAACAGGAAATAGGTGGCTCTGTTTGGCACATTATCAAAATACTTTCAACAACTAGTCTACACATTAATCTGTCTGCTGCGTAGTGTTGTAGTGCTCACTGGAATCGACTGAACAGTAAATTTTGGAGGTGCGAAACCAAAACAATAGGCTAAAAGATGCGTTCAAAACCAGCCTACAGTGGAGTTGAGGGCAACAGCAGATTAAAGTCATAAAGCTGCATGTGTATTTATATTGCTGATCTTTTTACATTTCAAACAGACACTTCAGGAATTACTCACATAAACATATTATGTTTAGCACCGTATAAAACTGACACAACAAACCAGGCAAGTACTGAGGTGTTTAATAAATAACAGCTTCAACAACACAACAATAACAACAATAAAAGCTTGAATTCATTTGTATATATATACATACTGTATATATTTTCATATTTGACTGTATAAACCATAAATATGACATGCAGTCCTTATAACTTAAAACAACCAGGACTTCTTGGACTGAGGTAGGGTCAGGGACCAAAGGGCTGGATAGATGAAACTGTTGCTGAGTGTGTGTGTGAGTGTGTGTGTGTGTGTGTGTGTGTGTGTGTGTGTGTGTGAGTGAGTGGGTTGAATACTATGGTGAATGTTTTGAGGTGGAGACGAGGATTACAGTATTGGCAATAAAGCTGCAGTGGCTGTTTAGGAGAAATGTGTGTGCTTGGTTCATAGTTCAGTGGTCAGGTGTCGTTCTCCTCAGTCAGTGCCCCATTCGTCCCGCCCATGACTTCCTGCTGAGGACACACACACATGCAGCGTTGATGCGGATGAAACGCCACGCTGTCCGTTCCTTGTAGATGGTCAGGGCACTTACAAATATGTGTGTGTTGGTGCAGTAGGAGTTCCAGTGGCGACTATCAATGCCAAGACACCCAGAGTTTCCTGATTTGTTGCCCTGTTTACCACCCCGTCCCCCCGACCTTCCCCCACTCACAATCGCCGAGCCTCTGTGCGTGGGGGATCGGCAGGTGGTCTCGTAGAAGAACTGCTTCTTCACCACGTTGTTGATTGTGACATTAGGCAGCACTGTAACCTCATTCCCAGCTATATCTGTGGCTCGTGTCAGGTTGCCCACCCAGGTGTTTATGCTGTCACATACTGAGTACTCTCCTCTGTGCATGGTGTGCGACCCTGCTCTTCGTCTTACCCTCACTCCCCTCACCCCTTCATTGTCATAGCCCTCGCCTTCCAGGGCATCATGTGACGGTGGCACCTCGCTGAACACAACACGGGGTGAGGGGCGGTAACGTCTCTTGGAGAAGAGCTTGGGGTCCACAACTGGGAGGGAGGGGTCAGGGGGTGAATCAGATGCAGAGTGCCCAACGACAGTGCTCCTGTTCTGGGTGTGCGAAGCCGCTCGATGGGGCCTCTTGGTCCTGTGGTGGCTGGTCCTATGATGCTCCTGGGAAGAATGGCGTTCAGGAAGGTGGTCACCGGGCGCTGCGTGCTGCTGTCCTGCTCTGTGATTGGCTGCTGCCTGCTGTCCTACTTTGTGGTTGGCTGTCCCGGCACTCCAGGCCAATCCACCTCCCATGTTCAGTACAGCCTGGACGCCGATCAGGAGGAGCAGGACCAGTGGTGAGGACCTCATGGGCACACGTCCTGGACACAGAGAAAAAACTGTTTAAGATAGTGTCATACTGGTCTCTAAGATACCCTCTGTAAGAAAATTAAAATTTAGTGTTGATCAGAGGAAATAAGTAATTTCAACGATTTACTTAATTTGAAGGTACAATCAGACCAAAATTTTTTCCCCATTGATATAAAGTAAGTTCTCGTCATATATTGACCTACAGGATTGCACCTTTACTTTTTTGATTATTGCCATGTAACTACCTGCATAACCTCCTTCATTGTTATATTTTCCATTGCTGATTAAATCATTCTTTCTATTCATATATATGTTTATTAGGTGGGATTCATTCTCTTCTTTGCACTGCATGAAGTCAATAACACCTCACTCAGAGAACAGAGTCATTCCCACCGAACCTCCCTGTATGTTTGATATACTTGCTCAAGTCCTTGTCAATATCTCCAACCTGCCAGATTTGCTAATAATCATAAATCATAATCGAATTACTCACAGCTGTAGTTGTACATCATAAAGGAGGATGCCTTGTTCCACATATTAGTAAAGAATGGTTTCCTCCCATTTGAGCTGCCATATGTAACTGTTTTTCAAATATTTTTAATAGAAAGACACTTCTAAAAGTATCTTTTTGTGCAGATATGCTGTCAATGCTTCCTGTAAAGTCAGACTCACACAAAAGCACTGGCAGTATTGCAAAATATTGCAAAATGTTGCATTGTTATTTGTTGTAATTTCATAATGTGTGCCTGTGTGGTGTACCGTGTTGCATATCACTGTAAATTCTGATTAGTAACTTACTTGCAAAAAGCATGCAAATCGTCTGCCTTGAAAAATATAAGTAAACTTGAATAGGAATTCTATTTCTACTTATTAAAAACTATAAGTGTAGTACACATGTAGTTATTTAGTTTACACAATTAAAACAACAGTGTACAGTACTTGTACTGTACGTAGGGTGTACTCATAACTCAGTATGGAGTACTGAGAATTATAATTTCAAACAAAGTAATTTCAAATTGAGCGTACTGTGTGTTGTCTTTCAAATAATGTTACCTTAAAAAATTAAAGTAAGGATTACTTGTGTAATATTTCAAACTTCTGTCATACATGACTTTCTACTTTGGTCACATCGTCTTCAGTCATGGTTTGTTGAAAATGCCCCCTGCCCCAAAATTAATGAAAGCGCCTCACTATTTTAACAAAACTACACTCTACCACACTGATGCTATTATATACTGCACTGCTAAGGTGGATAGAGCCTGACCGTCCCAGTTATTCCATCTAAAAATGCATCTTTTGTGAATTACCTGTAATTATCTATGCTCAGATCAATCCTACCATTGTAATACACAAACAGGAAATACTTTTTAGGTCCATCTTCCCGAACGTCAATAGAGGATTTTCAAAGAGCAAAATAGCATCAATAGTCAATTGCACAGGTTTTATGAATTTCACCATAATGCTTTGACTCTATTAATATGTACCTTTATGACCCTGTTAATATCTAAAATCCTTCCCAGCAGACTAAGCAGCTTTTTGTACATTGCTGCCTCTCATTGGTTAAGTAGTGTTATTGCCTCATTTGTTGACACTGTATTTGATTTTTTTTAAGTTAGCGTTTCTCAAAAACAATGAGCAAAGATTTTTTTTATTCCTCTAACTTGATAAAAACTAGTAAGAAGTGCATTTGTTGATAACAGAGTAAAGTTAAATGAAAAAAATCTAATTTAGGATTACTTAGATTTTACAGGAGAAGATCATAGTGAAGCAGGGAAAAGAGCTGAATGGAGCAGAGTGGTTGATTGAATCGTAATGCTGGTGCTACATTCAGTGGCATGTTTTAGCTCTGTTTTCACCAGCACAGAACATCTTTGGTCTTTGTTGTTGATCTTGATTTTTGATCTTTGTTGTATGGCAACTTTTGCATACCTGTGGAATGTGTCCAGTTGAAGTTGGAGCCCCTGCGGACTCTAGAGCCAGACTCCAGTGCAGACCGGGCCCCTCATGCCTGCCATCTGGACCCCCTGAACCTCAGCTCTGTAAAAGGCAGAGCTTCAAATCAAACATCAAAAAGCAACAAAACATTTACAACACTTCAGGATTCTTTAAACAAACCGAAATTTAGATAGGAGGTACATTTGCTGAATGCATATTTTATTTTCTGATAAAGAAGTTATCCTCATCCCTTATGCTTTTTTTAGTGAACTAAGCTATATTCTTTATCACTTGACCAGCATAGCCACCTGCCTTGTTTCAGACTGATATACTAGGAAACACAATGTGCCTGAACAGCATTGGTGAGCCTGTATAACAATGGAGATGAGAGGATTCTGAGAGCATTGCAAAACTCAAACTGACTTCATCGTTCTTCCCTTGACCACCTCTGCTCTCCCAGATATAAACAGTTTATCATTATCTGACCTTGTTTCAGACAAAGAACACACACACACACACACACACATGTTTAAGCCTGGACTCTTTGTACACTGGAATGGGTGGCATTTCACACCTCATTAAATGTTACATAGAAACTGAAGGTAAAATGGTCCAACATGCTTCTTTAATTTGGGACAGGAACAGGTGTGCACACAGAAAATTCTTTTACACATGCAAACAGCCTTTGTAGACACACATGCTCTACAATCATATGTGGGCATGCAGAAAAGGCAGCTTTTATGAAAAGTTTTCATGCTTAGATGTTATGATGTGCAAACATACACACACCCTCTCATACAAACACTGAGAAGGTGAGTTAAAACTGGTATGTCTATATTTTTCAATCACCTGCAGTGTTCTGTGCAGCACAATGTTTACTTGTGTTCATCCTGAAATGTAGCTTGATTCGTAATAATCATTGCAAAAAGAGATTATCTAGTTTTTATTAAATCATTTCTAGTACCCATGTCTTGGAGAACACACTATGCACTAAAATCCTCCATGTGTCGTGCATGAAACCAGAAGAGGTCAGTGTTGCCTGCTGAGACAGGAATTTAACGCCAATCAAGGAGCTGACATGTATCAACACTTCTCTGGTTCTGTCCTCATTAAAAATAACTAATGTCATATTAAATCATTTTTAGTGTTTTTCCAATGAAAACTATCACTATGCAGTCTACCAGGGATGGTACACGGTACATTCATGTTTTTGATAAAAGTTTAGAAGGTTTCACTTTTCCACTTTTAAACAATAACTGTGGTTAAACCACTGGCCCAATGTTAGTTTGCTTTGTATCAGCAAAACCATCAAGTAATTTTGGTTGAATGGAGAGAGCTGTCTGAAAAAAACAACAACAACAACAAAAAAAAAGACCTACTTGTGATATGTTTTAGCTTCAGTGAACACAATCATACCCCCCCACACATTCACACATATATGGAGCTAGTCCAAACAGGGCAGCGAGCTGATTGATCCAAGCTGACGGGCAGCTCACTATTTACTTGGCCCAGGGTGAGCCGGGAGGATCCTAATGTTAAAAATATGTGGCTTGTGTTTAATGCTGGTGAAGCCAGCGTAAACACTGCAGCGCAGGAGCACAGGGGTCAGAGTGGTTTGGAGAACACCTCTGATTTACAGGATTACTACAACGCTGGATCACAATCTGTCTGCTATCTCTCTGACCCTTTCACACAAACGCTCAAACAAAAATGTTCCACCGTGAGATGCTCCTGCACGTGAACACAGTTTGCATGCGGTGGCCCTGTTTATTTTATGCTTTTACTGCAAGCGAGCCACACTGCTACAAAAAAATAGTGTACTTGCTGAACAGGAAACTTCAAATTTTCAGCGACATTTGCAGATAACAGATGGGGCCCAGAGTGAAATGCCTGCAGAGACAGTTTAATGGATTTTACATACTAACATACAGGCTGTATCAAACTGTGGGGAAAAGGCAATCCATATGGTACTGATGAAACAGGAAGTCTCAAAGTGGTATGTGAGGCTCGTTGCGCTTTGACGTGAACATGACAGGGAGCTGCTTTCCTTTTAAGTATTCATGCAGAAGACGTGGTGTATGGGAGACATCCTGATTATAGCTGAATAAGAGAACTGGAAGGCAATCGTGCCAAATAATGACAACGGTCTTCCAAATGAATTTAGGCAAATGTAAAAGAAACAACCGCCACAATTCCAGACACATATTTCCAACATACTGTATATAAACAAAGAAGTTGTTTGATATCCTTTTGTGATTCATGCCTCGAACAGTTGTCACTGAGGAGGATGTTTATGAGAACAAACATAAAACAACAGCCTTATGTGGCTTTCTGGAATGTCTCCTGTTATTAAGGAGGTTTCCTTTATCACAACAGGCCAACTCTCGAGTTTTGCCAATCTGCTAATCGAGACTATTTCTGTCGAATCATCCATTACTTTCAAATGCCACAGTGGCACTAAGTGTTCAAGGCACCAGTTGGCACAACCTGGACAAACAACATTTCCACAGTTCATGATAGAAGTCATAAATTGCGTGGCGGCTTGTAACTTGGAAAATCAACCACTGGGCAGGATGAGAGAAAAACACTACAGACAAAGACTAATTGCTTAGCTCAAGGCAGTGGAGCCCAGCCACACGGTTACTGGTACTGGCTATGTAGTCATAAACACATTTTCATTTAATCTGCCAATGCGCAAGACGTGTCATTGATCTAACTAAGCTGCACGTGGTTCTAGGGCAGCACTGTGTTGACTGTGATACAGTAGCAACGAGGCAGGTGGGCTGAATCATGAGCAGCGATGGTCTGCCATCAATCCGTTTACAGATAACAAGAGTTTCTTCCTATCTCCGTGATGCATTCGTCACAGTTAAAAGTCCTTGTTAAAAGATGTGCGGGAGCAGCACATCCATGCTTCTCTCAAACAAACACACTCTCTCTGCGAGTGATGACAGCATCATCAGATTATGAGGGGGTGAGAAAAAAAAAATGACAGCTGCGGAGATAGAGAGAGGAAGAGAGAACAGAAACAGAGAGGATGATGCAGAGTAAAACAGGGAAAGGTAAACAGTTTTTCTGTGTCTGTCATCAACTCAATGAAATGCAGTTCCTCCTGCTGTCATCCACTGGAAATAATTATCAAGAGGGATGACCGCCAGGTCATGTTGTTCTCTTTTGCTTTTTTACACACATCCAAATGTTTGAAGACATTTCTTTTAGAGAAAAAATATCTAAAGATCATTAATCAGAGGTTGAAACGGCTAATGCCTTATAAGGATTAGTCTCTGAGGGCTAAATAACAGTGTTTGAGAAGGTTTCAGCAGAATTCACATGTGCATCAGATGTACTGTCTTACGATTCCCTTGCATTTTACAAAGCTGCTTAATGCTTCTTTATCTTGTTTAGTCACTGTTGACATTCGCAATTCCAACTGATACTTGTAATCTATGGAGAGACAATCTGCCTGTCACAGTTTAGACAAGCCACCATGTGAAACCAATCCTGCAGCCAAGACACAGCTATGAATACATTTTTTTGTCACGCAAAATGATGTCATGCTCTTAAAAGCACAATTAAGTTACACTCTGAATGCCCCTGAGAGGCAGTCAGTGAACTTACTGTTCTCGGAAACACGAAGTTCCACACGTGGGATACGCAGGTTCGTGGTCCATTAGTCCAGACATAATGAATATATCAGTAAACTATATTACTATAAAGACCCAGCGTGAAATTAACTATTCATGGCTAAACACACGAGTTTTTAGTCTTGCTGTGGCTAATAAACATTTCAGTCCAAAGACAAATTGGTCTCTTTCATAAATATTGCTGATACTGTACTTGCATGTTAAAGAGCCCAATATTAACACTGTTCTACATCGTTGTTTTTTGAGCTTCACATAACTTTACATCCCGTGTGGTGGAACAAACTATAAGTGAACTCCATCAGACGTCAGACATATGGCATTCATAATGCGACCAACATCTGTCCTGTCCTTTCTATTGTGTCCATTTTTAAATGACATTTGCTGTGAGGACAAAGGCACCTGTTGTGCATCAGGAATACTTCAAATAGTGAACTCTGCTGTGCTGGCCTCAGGACACAGGAAGAAAGTGACAGGCACTGTCAAACTAACAGGCACACGTGTCACCACAATGCTGTGTCAAATGATGCAATAAATGCAGAACTAACAACATTCATCGTGCAAAATCGTACAATATGAGCTATAATATATTATGAGTTACAATATGAGCTTAACAATTGCTGCAACATGGAGAACGTGCAGTTCTTGTATGAGCATAAAGAGTTTACCGAGTGCATCAATAAACTGTGCCTGGCATATACAACATGCAGGTAAACGTATTTCCAATTTCAGAAAAACTTCTCATGTTGCTTTCAAAAGACTGACCTTCTATTCAACTTAGTTTACTGATGCTGCTGGCTGCACAGAGGCGCGTAATTCACTGCACACACATCCACTGAATGTATCCCAGCTCAGCAATATGCTGCCAACAATATCTCTGAACTGTATCGGAGCCTTAGGGTTTATGAACAACTATTTCAAGTATATGGAACTATAAGTAAGCGCTAAATGAACATGGTGCCATGCAGCGAGGAGGTGATATCAAGAAGTCTGTATTTGTGTTCCATGTCTTGTTTTGATTAGCAAGTGTGTATTATATTTATAGTTGGCGCCTGTGAGATTTAACATATGAACATTTTACACATGTGTTTCTTTTCATCAGAAGGGTATTTTGTCCAGGGTATCTTGAGAATATCAAACACACAGGGAGCCAAGGTGTGGAAACTAAAGGAAACTCTGACAACGGTCCAGTATCTTCACTCTGCTCCTTCATGCCTCGCTCTGTCTGTTTCTTCCTGGTCTGTCTGTCAATCTGTCTCTCATTTACACAGGTTCTCCCTGGAATCTGACCTAATGTTCCCTCGTCTTTTCTCTCACAGTTAGAAGGTAACTTGCTGGATACATGGCTGTTTCTGTGTCTAACAGCGATAACAGATTTCGACATTGTGCACGAACATACAGTGTATGCAGGTGCAGAGCACAACTCTTGTGGGTCTTGTGGATCATCTCTATCATTTCCTTGTGCTTTGGAAAAATTCCACAACCATTTATTGGTCAAATCCATAAAAAAAAATCTCACTGGAAACCCGAGATCACTGGAGACACCCTTTCCCTATATCTCATTTCCAACTTGGCTTTCTCACAGATTGCGCATGTGTTTATTTTTTAGTGTTGTGGACTACAAATAATTGGCTACTGCTTAGGAAGCTGTAAAAATATTTTTCTAGAGACATGTCAAACACACAGACAATTGGATTTTAATTAGCTTTTCCAATGGAAAGAATTTGTCTTCAAAGTGGGATAATTACAGCCTGTGGACTTATGTCTGCACACGCTGCCACTTACAACTTTATGGTAGATGTCAGATTTAACATGTGCCAATTCACTTCAGAAGCACGTGAATACCTACAAATTCAATAAATTCCACGTACCTGTCAGACAATAGGTGGAATAATATGCAAATGTGTATTCTGAGTCACTGTACAATGTCTTCCTTTCTTTGTAACGTAGGAAGGCCCAAAGGCATGTCGACACTGACAGCATCCCTGTTTCCATCCAAAAGACTAAAACACACTTCCAGGAACCACAGGCGTATCCTGTATCAGTCTGGCCTGAAGAAGATCTTTTTATCTTCTTTTCAGCTGAGATTTCACACTTCTTCAGCCATGCATGATTCTATATATGGTAAGAATTTTAGGCCAATTCTTGGCACATTTCTTCCAGAGTCATTTATTCTTTGCAAGGGCAAACCTGAGACAAAGCAGAAACTTAACCTCAGCCTTTTTCTTACTGTCACACATTGTCCCACAGTAAGTCAAAAAACAATTCATCATAATAGAAAAATTGAATCCTTGTGGTGTTTGTGAACGGAATCCAAAATAAACAAAATTTTAGCTCACATTCAGTTCAAAAGTAATTTCATTTAGAGGATGGGAAGAGTAGCAAGTTTAAACTGAAACAATGCAGCTCTTTGTACACCAAAGAATATCACGTTTTTTTTTTCTTTTTCCGTTTAATAATGTGGCTTAGCAATTTCCCAGAACACAACGTTTGTTAAAATAGGTTATGGAATGGTCATGAACAGGTGGGTTACACATTATGCTTTCACTTAGATTATGAATACATTTTATTTATTAAAAATGCAACTATGGCAACATTTTGGTAACTTAAAGTAATTCAGATCACAAACTGGAAACTGCATCAACTAAACACGTATTCACAGTGGATCAACACTATGGTAACACAATAGACATACCAGTAGACAGATTTTGTATCAAATGAGCACACTGACCTTGTGCTAAGCAATTATTTTTGTTTCATCTCTATATTGTGTCAGTTTGTTACAGTATAGTTTTAGAAATTCAGAAACAAAATTGAAAGATTACATTTTTAAGCAGTGGTCAACAATAATTTGTTCACCTACAAAGGTGGGTCTGAAAAGAAGTTACCATTTTAGAATTCCTAAAAAAATTTCTTGTACTACTTTTATTAGATCAAACGTCCTCATGGACAATGATTTTCAGTGTTCTGTTGCTGTTTGTCCTTTTGATGAACTCTACGCTGCTGTATTAACCCCAGCAGAAATTCAGGCATGAGGCTCTTTTGGCAATGAGGGAAAAGCAGCCATTGCACCTTTTCTGTGTTTGTGAAAGGCCTTGTCTTCCTCTCGCTCCCTCCATACGACCGAGCCCATCCCCAGTCAACCCACCCTCTCCATGCAGAGGATCAGCAGACGTGGGAGGCCAGTCCACCGGGCCTTGAAGGCAGGATGAACACAATGATTAACATGTTTTCCAGACCCCTAGTTTTTATGACCTTGACATTCAACAATCTTCTCATGACAAGTGGTTAATCTCTTGGCATGGTCGTGGTAATAACTCCCCCTTCCTGGTGAGAATCTAAGATCCCAGTGAGAGTAGGCAGGCCAGAGGCAAGAATGCCTGTCTGGACACAGAGAAAGATGAAGAGAGAGGGACGGAGAGGAAGGAACTAGAAATATCAAGGGATGGGAAGAGGCAAAAAGTAATGGAGGGTGGGGTGCAGAGGGGCAATGAAATGTGTTGAGAAATGAACAAATAAAGAAGCATGTGATAGAAGGAATGAAGAAGAGTAAAGACGCACAAGGTTGTAGGGTATCTGAAACAGACGCAAAGAAGAGATCAAGGACAGGAAAGGAGGGAGGATTAAAGGCTACATGTAGTTACAAAGCACTGGGGAGTAAAGGACACATGGAGTTTCATTGCTGTGTCTCCTCTGGTAATAGCTTTAACAGAATAGCAACATTTGTCCCCCATTTGCTCCAGAGACAAACCGACTTTCCAACTGCCCCACAGTCACTGTGGCTCATATGGCTTATTTACTCTCGGGGAATCCGCCATAATCAAACCTGAAAAGCGTCTGCAGTATGTCGTCCAAGCAGGGACTCACTCACATCAGCATGTATGTGATTAAAACAGACACTTCTCAGTGATGTTTCCAACAAACATCACTGACTAATGTATGAGTCATCTCATCAGCCTGACTTTGATTTGACTCATCTTGCAATATGACACCTTTCAATGTATCTTTCACAGCTTTTGCCCTTGATGAAATTGTGCGTATAGATTTGCGTGTGACACGTGGCGTGTTGTCATAAACAAAACAGCAGGGGAGTGATTGGGAATGAGTCACGGAGGTAAATTTCCAACAGAACAAGTGAAACATGGGCATAAATAGGCAGATGTGCTCAGTCAGTCACCCACGTTTTCCATTACGTCCCACTGGAGCTACACTCTGATGCCATGAGCATGGGTGTGGGCCCAAAGATGTAGCTCGGGTATATGGTGCGTCACACACGTATGTACAGTGCTTTGCCAAATTTAATATTTAGACTGTATAATTGAATGCAGCGCACAGTAAACAAAACGTTTCCCTGGCATGTTCTGATAATGAGCTAAATTTAACATAAAGGTAAAGACCAAATGTGAGTTTCTTCTAAAGTAAGTGAGCGAGCACTCTTGCTGCGAGCGTGAGCTATGGCTTTAACTCCATGTAACATGGATTTGATTTGATGAACCTAATTCAATTTTCTTTTAACCCAGTGGTAGGGGGCAAAAGATCAACTAACCATCACAGCACCCCTGGAGATTGTAGGGATTAGGTATTTCACTCCAGAATACTAAAATAAAATAAGTATAAACCTCACTTACATGGTGACATCTTGCTGCCATGTGGCCTTAAAGAGCTGTCGTGAAAAACTGGCAGCCTCTTTACAAAAAGGTCAAATCCCAACTCACTAACACATGGCTCTGTAGTTGACAAGCATGTCCAGGCAGGCTGGGTTGCTACAGTATAAAAGTTTGTCAGACATTTGTGGTCCCCAGAGAGCATGAGTCCTTTTTTTAATCACCATCATTACGTAAAGATTTTATTTATCCAGTTCTGTATCATCAAAAACTTGCAGAAATGATGATGTAACTTTTTTAGGTTAGCATGCAAAAATCTCTGGTTGACAACAACAATACATTAGTTAAATTAAGACATTCAAACTGACGTGAGTTTAAATCTGAGTTCTGTGCAGACATGAACTGACATGAGTTAAAAGCACCGCTGTGTGCAAATACAGCCTCCCAGTGCACACAAAGAGCTGCAGGACTTTCATGTGTTTTAATGCAAGGTAAGGATTCACTTCTGAAATCTTTTGCCTCAGATGTAAAATGCAACATGGACTCGATCAGCAGTACTTTGTGTCCAGCTTTGTTTTTCATTTAATTGTACATTCATAGCAGTAGAATCAACTCTGTGGTCCTGTCAAGTCGGTAATTAATCCTCTGGAGTGGGTGCACAATCTGATGCTGTTGTCACTCCCAGCATTGGTTGAGTTTCAGTCTCACCCCTCTCACTCTAGACTTGACCTGGTTATTTTCTGTTCTGTGTGGTCTCCACATCGCTCTGTCTCTCCGCATTTGTTTCCCTGCCTTTCCTATCTCTGTGGGTCCCCAGCACCCTCCCGCCCCCTCCCTCCCTCCCTTTCTCCCTCTATAGCTGAAGTCAACCACCTGTCTGCGTGGGACCTCCCAGGCCCATCCTCTGTCTGTTAGCAACATGCCATGTTCAGTGTGTGCGAAGAGCCGTAGAGAAAAAAAGAAAGTGGCTGCTTTCCAGTATGTCTGACTGTGTGAGATACAGCGGGGGATGAATTAATATGTACTGCTGAGCTTGATGCAGAGGCTTAACAGAGAATCCATCTGACAAAAATGCTTCCTACTACATTATCATCCCCAAAACTCCTCGTTACACAATATTAATCCCCAAATTTTAACAAAACTCAGTGACAGACAAAAGTGTTTTTCAGGCAGAGCAGAGAAAATAGCTTGTAAAGTCCTTCACACCTCAGTAGTTTTTGGCATAATCATTGGCTTAAAACAACTCAAAGAAGGATGATGAATTTCTGCCGTTGTGCAGGAGACCAATCTGTTTTGACTAGCCAGTCGATCATCCTTCTGCATACTGTGCATTCCTAAATCAACATAATCCAAATAAGTGCATAATAATTGGCTTCACTTGTATCCTTGGGGCTAAGGCGTATTTGTGTTTGATGCGTATCCAACACAAACATTCATATACATACTCGTATACACATGCATATTTTTTCAAACACATGTACAACACACATGTGTGTATGTACAGGTGTGGTTTTTATATTTATATATATATATATACATACACACACTAGCAGTCAAAAGTTTGGAAAAAACCTTCTCATTAATATTTTTCCTTTACTTTCATGGCTATTTGTAGACTATAAACTATGAATGAACACATATGGAATTATGTAGTGAAGAAAAAATTGTGAATTAACTCAAAACCTGTTTTATATTTTAGATTCTTCAAAATAGCCGCCCTTTGCTTTGATTACTGCTTTGCACACTCTTAACATTCTCCCGATGAGCTTCAGGAGGCAGTCACCTGAAATGGTTTTCACTTCACAGGTTCATTTGTGGGGTTTCTTGCCTTAATGGGGTTGGAGAAAAAAAAGGAAAACCATTAGAGAGAGAAGATGTGTCCAAACTTTGACTGGTAGTTTTGTATTAATTTATGTATAAATTTTTTGTTTGTTTGTTTGTTTGTTTGTTTTGAGTAAATTTGATCTTGATTGAATCTTTGCATGGTTAAAAACACACATTAAAGTCTTTTAAATAGCAAATGCTAATTACATAAATCTCATCGCTTGGAGTTAATTTGAATATTTAAAAAATCAAGAATTCTTGTTCTGTCGATGGCAGCATGGGAGGGTTTCATGTCCAGACAAGCTTTTGGGCAACCTACCAATTGGGATGAAGGGAAAGGAAAGCGAGAGTGAGACAGTGTCATCACATCAGTCAAATGTACACACACACATAAAAAAAGAGTTGCGGTGAAACAATTCAAAACAGCAGACGTGCACTAAGTCAACAGATTAAGACCACAGTGCTGTTATTCTAGCAGCAAGAACAGCCTCAGTAATTCAGAGATTTATTAGCTACTGTGAGGTTGGGCTGCGTGCACATGCATGAGGGGAGAACGAACCATAGCTGAAAGTCATAGAGGCATTTAATGTGGAATGAGCAGGCATGTCTGCACATTTAGATGTCACTTTTTGAAGCATATATAGTGCATACACAGACATGTGCACGGAGAGAAACAGACTCACACAGGCACAGGATAAAAAAAGCCTTTGATGGAACACCTGTCGAAATCAGATTTCCAACAGTCAAACAAAAACTGGCTTGCATTAACAGTCCTGGATCTGGATTTGGATGTATGGAGAAGTACAAACACAGGACTGTATTATTCTTGACACAGTGCAAAAGGAGTTGAAAGGAGTGTAGAAAAAGGTGCTTGGATAAAAGAACCTTCATCTCTCACAAAAATTCTATGCAAATCCAGTAAATTACAATGTGATCTGTGATTTCTCTAGAATAGAATTTCTCCCAAACATTGTGAGATATTGTTTTTAAAGAAAACGCCAAAAAAGAATCACTGCAGAGAGCAACTCAGGAGGTGATGTCACACTGCCATATTTTCCACTCACTGCTTCAGTGACCTGTAGCCACCTCTAGATCGTCCTGTTACTTCCACAAACAAAGACGCAACAATGAGTGTGAACTCTGACCTCTTACCTCTCCCACTGATTCCAGACAGAACTCTTCAACTGGTTCACTTTACACCAGATGTTCTTACCCCATTCTGTGTGTTGACTTGTCCCAGACGGCAGCTCTAGAGACCCAAAGCAAAGCCAAAGCCGGGCCTGGGTTTCCCGGTTTGACCCATGAATTATCACCTCCTCATCTTTCCCTAACAGGGAAGCTTTGTTCTACATATTAAAACCTGTTCCTTTTAGAAACAGAAAGAGATTTTTTCATCTTGAGCTGTAAAGCAAGACTATTATTATATACCTTGTATTTTCATCAATCTGCAACTTCTTGACAGTGTACTGTGAGATAAAACCTAACAGCAGGATGCAGCGACACAAATTATTCCCCGGTACCAAACAGTAACATCAAGTGCATGTTCAGCAAGTCAGTTTTCTTAAACGTGGAGTTTAAAACACGTGAAATATTGTTGCTACCGATTTGCCAATATCAGAGCAGAAAGACGAAATAAAGAGAAACCTAATGCCGTAGAATTCAATATTTTTGGAAAGTGCAAAGCAGATCAGAGGATGATTAGATTTGCATGCTTCCAAGTCACATTATAAATTGAGAACAGGTGTTGGAATACATCCTTCACTAATCGAGCCACTAACCACTGTATCTAACTGGCAGAAGATCGTGATTATTGTGCCTCAAGCATTTGTGGTCTCATAAGAAATCTTGTAAGATGGATAGATCAAACATCATTGCTCTGTGTGAACAAACCCTAAATTATTGCTGGCTGCCAGCTGGCAGCGTCCCAGATTTTTTAGTAGTGATAGTATTTGTGTCAAGTTTCTGATATGAGGAGCAGTGTTGTAATGTGGGCCACTTACTACAGGATAAGACTAGTAATGTTATTTGACGTGCGTTGGATCATGTTACATCGTTCCACTCCGCCACTTTCGGGGAGGGGGGGGTAATGTGTAGGGGTGCTGAGGTGGTCTGAAGCCCAGCCCTTTTTCCAAAATGTATCCAGGGTTCTCCTTATTCAATTATATTGAAATGAACATGCACAAAACAGTAGCAAACACATTAAACGAAAGTCAGAGATTTTTTCTGTTTATTTGCCTTGGCCCTGCCACCAGACATTGTGAAACTTTGTTGTCATGAAGCCAGCGTGTTGCTATGCGTTGAGTCTTGCTTTGAGTTGGAGAGGCAAATAGACATGTTGACACCACAAGCATTCCTGCAAATCCTACTGTATCATTATAATATTTGCAGCGTTTATGCATGAGCATCATTGCCATATACTGTATGATACTAAACACATGCAACGCAAAATGTTAACACCAAATGCAAAAATGCTCCCCGTAACGACCTTATACTGAAAGAGAAACTTTATGCAAGTTCTCAGCTCTAATCATTGTACATTATTACCTATATTAGGGTGCAAGTAATAAATGGTTTATCTTGTATTAATGATTGAATTGTAAAACACAGGCCAAATAAAAATGGTTTTAAAACTAGACAATGATTTTCACTTATTCCTGTTTTTTTTCCAGTTGTTGCAAAGTAATTGTTTATAATAAGAAATAGTAAACTTAATGGAATTGGAAACTGCATTACCATAAGCTAATATTATACTAGAGTTTGCAGGAACAACACTCTGGCTTATTGTCAACATGTTATTCACAGGGATTCAGTTTATTTTACTTTATGAATTAATTTTAATATGATTTCAAAGATTGTTGTGATCTTTCATGATTTTTAGGCCACAGCTAAATTGAAAGTCCAGGTGTACTGGCATCGCCTCTCCCCTGCCCAGGTGTCCTGTACAACAATCTGCAGTCGAGACAGCTCTCATCATTCCATTCATTATGTTTTTAAGAGGTGGATCTTCTGTCATAATCTGAGTGAGTACAGTTTCACAGATTGGCACGCCCGTTAACGCCACTGGCATTAAGTCACGTCTGCACAGAGGAGAGCAGCAAACAATACAGTAGCTGAATACAAATACATCTTGGAACATCAAATAATGTGTTAACTGTTTAGCCATTTTAGAAAACTCACAACTCTCCCTCATCAGATATTTCTATTTTAAGGATTAATCATAAGTTACCAATAGGGTTACAATTTATTAATGCATGAATGCAGTGAAATGCATTCTCCTAAATGGATGTCATGAACTCCCACTACTGATAAATCATACTATATGATAAAGTATAAAAATTATGACATGCCAGGATATTATTTCCAATGTAAATTATGTCCTACTGTACTACAAAGGACTATTTGTCCGTAAAGTAAAATTACATTAAGATTTAAATTGTTACATTAAGGTGTGTAAATAAATTATCAGAATGCAATGTTCAAATTTCTTCAGTGTATGTTCCATAGTAGTTACGCAAGAGTACAGTACAATATTTGGATTTTATCTCACTTTCCTCTCTGTCTCACACACACACACGCACACACACACATATACACTGGTACTAACATAGGGAAAGCTGTAATTCAGCTTCAAAGGGAAACCTGAGAGGGTCATGAATAATCACAGACATCTTTGTCTGCAGGGGAAAACAGCACTGCCCATCTGCCCTCCACACACACACAGGCGTTTCTATAGCCTAAGCTGTGTTAGCAAAACCACTGGGTGCATGTCTGGGTTGGAAGAATATGATTTGGCAAACTGAACTTTGATAAAAGTGATCTGAGAGTTTTTAGATATTTCTGCATTAAATGACAGACAGGTGAACTAGCAGACGGCCCACTGTACAAGTTATATGTACATATTCCAATGGACAAATTGGCAAAGGAATTAAATATTGCAGATGTAATTACTGTGTGTTCAAGTTCATGTGTTGTAGTTTGCTGAATGATTGTCTGTGCTGTAGCACAACAGTAAACAGTTGCAACATCACATGTTTTGATTAACTAATGCTGAAATCATCTCCATATGCTTTTGAATTAGTTGAATGTACAAAACAGGGGGTACGTTCACCAGACAAAATCTACTCTTGTTGGATAATTCTCTATAAAGACCAAAGAGTCTGTTTAGCTGACGTCTGCATAGCAACATAATATATGCAATCAAGTTATAGTTGAAGTCAAAGAGAATGTGCTGTGAATCATCACGTGTTAACCACAATGACTAAGTACAGTATCTGGTAAGATGTGTAATAAGATATACAGTCAGGCTGTGATAACTTTCTGTTTTCATTTCCTCTGTGGACAAAAAGAGAGGTGATGAAAATACAGTCAGCTCCCCTCCGGAACACGCTGGCAGCACAGTTGAAGCTCGTAAACTATTTTAAATTTTCGTACAGACCAGAGCACCTTTCTCCCTTGAGAGCTTTACTTGCTGGCCTACACTCAGAGTTTTTGATAAGTTTTCTTATTAAAAACAGATGTGCACACACGCAGCACAATGCTGTAGAAGCAGACGATATACAGATATGTGCTTGATCATTTGGGAATTTTTGACACTCTGATCCATCAACACCTGGATGTTTCATTTCTTTTTTTTTTTTTTTACACATTCAGATTTAAGAAAGTTGAAAGTAAGACAGCAGGTCCAACATGGCTGATCAAACTACTGCACCTAAAGGACACCGTTGAAGTCTTTGGTGATTGTTTGTGTGCGTAAATGTTGGTCCGTGGTGACATTCCTCCCCTGTCAAAGCCCGAAAGGAATTCCCTAGTAGGAGTGGCAGGCATGAGGTCTGTGTTTAGCACACACGCTTGCACACACACACACAATTACACGCAAATATACATATAAGAATATAAAGAACTGATCATCTGCACACCCACGAAAGCACCGGGCCCCACCCAGACGTAAGGATAACCTAAGCAACATGCTTCGTGTTGGACACTGGAGCTCATCAGAACCTCCAAGTCCTTTGAGGGTTGTGTAACATGATCGGAGAGAAAGACAGATAGAATAGAAGAGAGAGAGACAGAGAGAGGGAGACAGCTAGAAAAAAAAGGGAGACAGAGAGAAAGAAGGTAACCTGATGTCCCAGGAGTTTCCTCAACAGTGAACTGGTTCCCACTGAAGCTTGGAGAACCCCAACACCTAAACTCTCCCTCCATCTACATTGTCTGGCTGAAAATGTTGAAAGGACTGAGCCACACAAACTATAAATTTGTCACTCATCTAAACTTTTCTGACTATCTTCCATGTGTTATGGTCAGCCAGACGCTTCTCCCCCCCAATGGAGAACAAACTTGCTGCTTTTTACTTCACTCTCAATTCAGAGGCTCCACTTTCACTTAATGACAGGTATGAGGAAAACTTTAACACAAACCTTCTGACACAAACTCTTGTTTTCTCCCTTCTCTTTCTCTGACTTATATGCACATGCCTGCACATATTCACAGCACGTTTAATTAAAGGTTTTAATAGAACAAGGTAGGACTCACCACCCTGGTAATGCTCCTTCTCTTCTGTCCCCAGTGAGTGAAAACGTCCAGACAAACTCTGCTATATTCCACCCTCACTGTCTCCAGGCCGGGGGTAGAAATATCCCAAACTCCAAACCACGCGTCTGCTTTTAAAGATGTGAATCCAGGTTTTTGGCCATCCACTTCTGTCTGCCTCCCTCCCACACTCTTTGGGAAATGGATTGTTCTAAAAGTTTAGTGAGTGGTGTCCCGACGCGGCACCCTCCCTCCGGTGTGGCTGCAGGTCCTAGTGCCTACCCTTTCCACATGCTTCTGGGAAAGAAACCCGCAGCTGCTCATAATTTGCACCTATCTGCTGTTATTCATTCTCTCCTTCCATTCACCGTTTCATTCATGTTTGTTTTATTAACACAAACCAGTGGAAATAAACTTTCACCCCCAGGATGATTCAGCTTTGTTTCATGTGACAGTTGACGTCACAGAAAGATCAGGCTTTGCCCTGTGCAGTGAAGGCTTCTCAAGATTGTCATTGTTGCTCCACACCTGAGTCATTGCTGGCTTGGCCCGGATGCCCTTTGATATGGACTAATTAGCGCAACGTGCCTTGAGCACGTGTGTGGTTAAACCACTGCAATCCTCGGTGTAAAAGATGGATGGAAGCAGTGAAACAACTTATAGTTTAGTTTACTCCGGAATTTAATGTCTGTCGCTCCTGAGTGCGAAGAAAATGTACACAGATCAGTGAAATTCATGGACTTTGAAGAATATATCTTTGATGGTCTATTGCAACTAGGAACTCACTCCTGCTACCTGCAAATAAAGAGAAAATGGGAAATAAAGCAACGAGACGAGTCAAACCGCACGACGCTGATACCCCCTCGCTGAGATCAACCACACCCTGCATTCAGCAGGGCCTCAAGGCTCCAGTATCACAACAGTTCCTTTCTGGTGTTTTACTCCCTCTCTTGTTTATGCATCTTGATTTTCCCATCTCTCCGTTCAGGCCTTCTCACCCTCTTTCTGGTTTTATGCATTTCTCTTTTTCACAGCTTCTCTCTGACCTGAACCGTATCATTGTCAGAGCCCCTGGCACTGAGCAGACATCCCACCCCTGCGCTTCGACAGACAGAGAGAGAGAGAGAGAAAAAAAAAAGACAGAGGAAAATGAGAGAAAGGAAGGATTGTGTGTCAGTGTCATCCCTTTCTCTTGGTAAGATGAAAACTCCTTCACTTTCAGTTGAATGTGTTTATTTCATTAATATTTCAAACACTGCTGAAAACAGAACTCGTTCGCATCTTCCTTTGCACTTAAAAAAAAAACTCTTGTACGTGCATCTCATGAAACACAAACACTTCTTTGAGCACTTTGCTTTGATTTTGATTGTTTCTCCTCGACTTGCCTTGTACCTCACTTGTAAGTCGCTTTTTATCGCTTTGGATAAACGTGATAAAAGTGTCCGTCCATTATTAGCTCTGTTTTGGTGCTAATGACTAAACCAATGGGCCCTGGATGACATTACACATATTTGACTCCCTCGGATGAGTTCAAACCAAAGTGGGCATTCCCCTAAAGCTGGCATAGCTGCTCTGGAGGTTCTGTTGTGACCTTTTCTCTGTGTGTGTGTGTCAAAATTGCCTTGGTCCTTGTTATCAAGTCTGGGTCTCTAAGGGAAAACCCCAGATGGTGAACTTTGACCCTACACCCCACTCTGGGGTTGGCTGAGGGTCAGAAATGCTGAGAAGGGGTCAGCACTTTGGCCTGGGAAGGTGGAGAGGACACGATTGCACCAGGCATTTTGACACTGGGACTGATGTGTGTGTATAACGTCGATCTTGTTTTAGGTTCAAATAAAGGTGGTTTTTAAAACTAGACTGTTGATCAGGTTTCTTAAACTAAGGCATTTCTTTCAAGTTCAGGTTTACATGTGACAGAATAACAGTCCAATTCTTCAGTCTCAAATACAGTAAATCTGCATTTTACATTATCAGTGAGATGCAACTGCTCAATAATATGTGCGCATTGTGCATTAAAAAAGGTCCCTTTTTTCTAGTGAACATGAAAACAAGGTCTGCTGCAGTAAAATGTGTTGTTAATCATTATTACAGTGCACATGCACGTCTGTTTGTCTGGTGTGTATTATTTTAGGATGAGTCACAAGCCACTCTTGATTTGTGGTCTATAAATTCCACTAAATGACAAAGACAGTTACTACTACTACGGATTGTGCATGATTATCACAATGCTGTTACTTCATCTTCAATATTTGTATGGTTTAGTACAGTAAACAATATAATAACCTATAGTGTCGTTATGATATAGAGCTGTGCAGTACTACTGCAGTGCATGAGCACCAAATCCACATGTAAATCCAGGTACACCCACTGTTTCCTTCCAAGCACTTAACAACGGGTAATCGTTAGCCACGCTTGATATGTGTCAATGAGATCTACGTGAAGCGGTTAGACGGGTTTCTCATTGGCACAAATATGCTGTTGAAGCACACATGCCCATTCATCTCTGTGATTCCAAGAATGATGTCATACTTCTCTTGAACTTGAGTCATGTGTTTGTGTTTATTCTGATCCTCTGTCAACCAGGTGATTGGCACCTTTAAAGTATTAGCTCACCAAGACACATATTTTCTCACATACTGAGTGTTAGTTTGTTTATATGAGACAAAGTTTTGACATATCATCTCTCAACATTTAGGTGAAGGGTTTTAAGCTTTGGGTAAAGTGTTTTATGTTTCAACAACTGCAATGCGGATTTCCGGTCTTCCCAGTTTGATATTTGCTGATTTGGTGAATGGTTCAAACACAGAGTAATCATTGTGTAATAACTGTGGAACAGAGCTGGAAAATGAAAAATTAACCGTTTCTACTTAATTTTCTCATAATCCCCTTATGTCACCTGTCAGTCAAAGTTGTCAATCATGCAAAGAGACAAAGATTTTTATATAATAGAGGTTTCCAGCTCTGTTTACTACACAGAAATTACCACATGTTGCAGCCAAAATTGTACCAGCCAATAACTACTGATGTATTACATGCACTTACCGGCTTGTCATTACAAAGCTGTGACCCTTCTATTACACTGTTACTAAGCTGTAAATTGCTGCAGCCACTGAAGTCGTTTAACTGTAAGACAGTAAGTGCAGTTTGTCCCTTGTGGCCCATTTTAAAAGGAGTGCTAACAACTGATAATGACCAGTGAATAGTCTGAAAACCACTAATGATCGCTTAAAATGAACAGTAGTCAATCAAAAGATGAAATTGACCCATTTCCATCTCAAGCACATAAACCATAATTTAATTTTGCAATATAAGTTTTATCTGGCGTAGATTTTATCCCATTTTTTAAAACATAACTTGCTTTATAAGATTATATATTATTAACTCTTTATCATTTAGGCTACTTTGTTTCTGTTACATAAGCACTGCTCAGACTCTCCTCAGTAATGGATCAAATACATCTCACCAACTCACATTTCCCAAAACATTCATTCTTTCTTCTTTTTCATGGCCAATGAAGGCTTCAGAACCATTCATTGATCCATATGTCACAAGGACAGTGGATGAATGGCTCAGTTTCGCCTACACCTTTGTTGACTGTGTGTACCTATGGTTGTATGCATGTTGTGTGCGTGTTGTCCTGCAACTGAATGGCTTCTCCTCAACGCATTGTTGAGTTAGAGGGCTCGTCCTCCTACACCCTCATCATGGCCTTGGGCTGACGCATCCCAGAAGCCTCTTCACTCATTGACTCTTCTGTCCCCTTCCTCCCACAAACTCGCTAGGCAGAATCCCGCTATTGTCCCACCAAGGACAAACTGCACAGGCTAGCAAACAGCCAAGCACTATGCACAATGCACAGTACGCACGCATGGATTCGGAGTAAGAGCGGAGCACACATGTACCTGACTCCTGAGAAAAACACACTTTTTCGAAGCATGACATCAAGAAGTTTTTATAAGCTGAATGATTTTCCACTTCCAGTAAACCCAAGCTGCCCTGTGTGTGTTTATGTGCGTCTGTTACTGTGGCTCTGTGTACTGGCTAAGTTAAGTGTATTAACCTTTAGCCTCTCTCATCATTGTTTCTATGACATGCCCTGCTGCTACTGAAACCCGTTCCCAGAGATTTTGGCAAAATGTTGAGTCTACCAACATCTTCTACTAATTTCAAACCTGGGTATCTGCCAAAGTCTAGAGATGAGAACATCATATGTTTTTGTGGATCCCACTACTGCAACGACCTCGTCATTACTGACAGATGAGTCCAACAGTAGCAAATTTTTAAGCTGAACCTTCATATTTATATGTAAATTAAAACGTTCACATGTTGTCATAAGTTACGTCGTCATTTTGAAGGAAGCATTTTTCAAAGTCCTAAATAGTCATAGAAAAAGCTTTAACAGCTGATTTTCTACACTTTTTGAGCCATTTTGTCAGCATTATTACTATGTTTGTGCGTGTAAATGTATAGTTACCCGTGTCTGAATAACCCAAGTTCTTTAGGGGCTGTTTGTTTCTCACACACAGAGGGCATTGTGTCCTGTAATGGAGCTCTGGCCTCAGGGTCTTTTACTTCACAGCTCACAACTCACTTAGATCTCTGCCTCCAAACACATTGTTGCAGTTGGATGTGCTTCCAAAGTGCATTCAGTATTTCCCACATTACCTAATACAAACTACCACAGACAGGACTCAGCAATAGTTTTAATAACGTAGCAAAGATGTGGGAGCAGGCTCAGGATGCATGCAGCCCCATACACGGCATATCCCATGTGGAATAAATGCAAAAAATGAAACCAGTTATGAGCAGGAAATCACTTGGCTCACATTCTCACCAACATATCAGACTCTATTTTGTGGTCAGCTTTACAGCAACAGTCACACAGCCATCCCCAAGATAGAGCAAGAGCAACATTTTTGACAATATCCAAGTTCCATTAGGTTTTCCCACAAACTCCCCTGATTTCATTATTTTCTTCCAAAAATAATTGTGTTTTATTCCAAAAGGTCTCAAAAGCCACCAATTATCTTTTAAATGTGACACTGGTGTGACTCACATTTTACCCCAGCACGTCAGCACACGACCTCTGATGTCTATGCCTCATGATAAACCCATAATTATTTCTCCTCAATTTGTCAAAGATTTTTTTATTGTTTGTGCTGGTATCACATGAAATACAGTGTGTGACAACAAGCCAAACAATATTTAATAACATATTCATGTCACAGCATATCATCAGTGAACAATCACATTTTTTTATATATAGAAATGACAGATAGTGATTATCACTCTCCTTTTTTGTTTCGCTGCATCTCAGTAGAACTGCTTTTGAGCATTTTTTTAGATTATTTCTTCAGTTTTATTGGCTCAAACTTGGCTCAGCAAAACAACAGTTTTTAAAAGAAACCAGTTCCTCCAGGTATTTGGGATGTTGTGACTGGAACAATTAACGTAACAAATAAAGCTTTAGAAAATATTGGAACACTTTTCTCTTAGCTCCAAGAGTTAAGATCCTAACTTAAGGTCTTGTCATCTTAAGCTTGTGAACATGTACGTATAAAATGTATTGTCTTAATTCTCATTGTAATGCCCATTATTAAAGCTAAAATACATCACTCATGCAGTCTGTAAAAAAGCTGAAAAGTCTCCTATTTTTTATTTCAGTGAACTTGTCAACTCATCTTTGTTGTCCAGCAGTGATATAATCTCTCCCGGTTAATATATTTGTTGTGAAAGCAAATGGCTCCTGTCTCATATAAAATCTCTTGTCCGAATGACAAAATTCCATAATTTAAAAGGTTTTGTATTTCATCATAACTGACACAGATCACTTTACGTTATCACATTATATCTGAGTTTCTGTTGGTAGATGATTAAATAAGAAATGGTAGAGTGTATGTATGAGTATGAAATAAGCTGTTTAGAAGATGTCATGATGTCATCACATAACATGTCAGGCCTAAATAATAGTTACACACCACAGGGTCAGTGGCTCGATCCCCGGTCCCTCCTTGCCGAAGTGTCCTTGGGCAAGACACTGAACCTGAAGTTGCTCCCAGTGGGCCAGATGAGCACCCTGGATGGCAGCCATCGCCATCATGCATGTGTGTGTGTACCAAATTACGCTGTAAGTCGCTTTGCATAAAAGCGACTCTGCCAAATGACTAAAATGAATATCGTAACAGATTCATTTGAAACTGGAATTTCATGTAATTTCCAATTTATTCACTAATCCAAGTTCTATCTTTTTCCAGATAACTAGAACAAACATTAAGTTGATGGGAGAGTTGAGGAGTTGGGGCAGTTTGCAGAATCTAAAAGATAGCTGAGGAGGGGAGGGGAGGGGGAAAGGAGGAGGGGAGGCAGTGAGGTGTGACTTAAAGAGAAACACCTGGGAGAGGAGCTCCTAGGAAATCCCACAGAGAGTGTGTTGAAGGGTTAAATATGCATATGCACTCACATACAACAGACGTTCATAGACACAACCACAGGTCCAAACAGGAGAAGTCTTGTTTCCTTTTGTTGGAATAAAATAGGTTTAATGTTTCTGTCTCCAGCATGTTGACACTGAGATCCTCCATTAACACTGAGAAGTGTTTGAATATGACAAACATTACTGACCTTGTCTTTGCAGATTGTCTTTGTCAAAACGTTACTGACATAGAGTCTCTGGTTGCTAACGTGGCAACCAGAGACTCTATGTCAGTAACGCTGTCTTGATAACCAGCCATCATGATTGTACCACATCGTATCAGTCTACATCAGTGACGAAAGGTTATACAAGGCCAATGCCTAACAGGCAGGAAACAGCCAGAACTGAGAAACTGTTTACTGTATCCTCAACAGATATAACTTAGTTTATAACAATTTTATGACACCAGGGTGTTCCCACCTCTGACTAATCTCAATAGTTTTCCAACAGGTGAACAGTGAAAATCATGTGAGAACCCTGAGGGTGATTAGTGTGCAAAGTTGGAATGCATTGAATAAAACACTGATAATGAGAGTGGTACGTTTGTTAGAGTTCACACTCCTGAGGAAAAACTCCACTACCACCCCCACAAAACTTTACAGAAACCTCTAACCAACTGTCAAAACACTCCCAGTCTGTGGAGACACGTGGTCTGACACACCCTCTCCAGTCTCAATGGGATCACATCGACATGTGTGAGCACAAGTAATCAATGACTCTTACTCATGGTTAAGGACGGCAGTACACCTGAGCTCTTGCAGAGCTTCCAAAGGTTTACATTAGAGGATTCCAGGACGCACGTCCAAGATTCAATATGTCCAAAAGGATCTGAGCGCATATGCTATATACTCTGATCACATCATACATCCCATCGCCACAGGACAGTGGAGCTTTGTTCTGATGAAAGTCCTGAAGCTGAGCTCATGTCAGGACAATCAGGAGCTTATGAGAATAATGCTATTAGATGCCAATTTTATGGATTCACAAATAATAGACCAATTGTCTTTTGTCAATCCAAGGCCCAGTTGGCTAGAGAAAGGTTTATTGTTGGTGCATGAAGTGTAAACAGGATTGGAAAATATAAACATCCATCTGTACTTCATAATTGTTATTATATTGCTGCTCTCTGTTGCCACAGCTGCTTGTTAATTGATCAAATGATCTGCTGCCAGCAGTTGTGTTTTCGCTCTCTGTGTTTTTTTGGTTGCTTCTCTAGTTTGACGACATTTTGGAATGGGTCTAATTATCCTCTGTTCTCTTTGGCTGGATGGCTTTTCTTGGTCCCTACAAAAATATATGGTTTGGGCAGGTTTTTTTACAGGTCTGTTTTGGACCAGGCCTAAAATTTTGGATGTGCGAAGACAATCCAACCATCTAGTCATCCATAATATTTAACATCTTACCCTGTTCATGGTCACAGGGGGCTGGAGCCCATCCCAGCTGTCAAAGGCCAAGAGGCGGGGTACATTGAGGAGAGATCACCAGTCTGTCTCACACAAAGACAGACATACAAAGACAGACAACCATTCACACTCACACCTACTGGGAATTTCAATTTACCAATTACCCTGTCATGCATGTCTTTGGACTGTGGGAGGAAAATCACATGCAAACTCCACACACAACGGCTGCACCCGGTCGGGATTCAAATCTTCTAGGGACCTTCGATTCTATAGAAAATACTTTTTTTTTTTCTCCTGCTTTTTACTTCATGTCTTGGATGGAGAAGAAAATTAGTTCTAAAGCTAGTTTATAACCAAGACAGGAAATGTAAGAAAACTAACCACATCAGTCTAGATAAACATCTGTATGTTCCTTTTACTCAAGTGTATGTTTAACTGAGCTGAAACGTTTTGTGTACATTTCCTTTGCCATAAATAAACTCCAAAAATAAAGTTTAAAAAGCCCTTTAACCTCACCAATGCTTCCGTCCAGGTTTGCAGTCTCTCCTTACCTATCTTTGCTGGTGCATTTGTGAAACTGCCATGTTTTAATTTTTGCAAAAGGACATGTACTGTAATGCAAACAGTTTGATGGCAACACTATTGCGCTGTGTCCTACACATTCATATAGATAAGATATGAAGATAAGCACATTTTTAAATGAATTCAGACAGTTCCCATGTGGATCAGCTGCGTTGTCACTCTGCTACTACATGAACACATGCAAAAGTGTTTTGTGTCACTATACACTTCAAATTTGTGTGCCAGGCTTCTAAAATAAAGAGGTGGAGGAGAAATCAGGTTACTCTTCTGATATGTGAACAGATTTCCAGTAACGGGTTTTTAAGTGTTAACGCAGTATTGTACAGTACCCTGATCTTTTTCTTCCAGCCACCATCACAATGTCACTATAACATAAAGAGGAAAGCAGTTGAGAAGAATATGATTGTAATTTCTCAGAGAGAGTCTGAAACTGTGTGATTGTAATTTAAATACTACAATCTCTTGCAGGAACAAAATAGTGGGGACTGAATGTTACAGGTATGGAAAGGTTGATGGAACGTATTGACATGTACATGACAATGTCCTGACATAAACAAAAACACAGATTATCACAAGCCTTATCTTTTATTCTGGTAATATTGTGGTTGAATTCCAAAAAAACACCTCCTTGTTGGCGTGATAAATATGCTGACGCAAAAATCGAGAAAACCGCTGTTTGATAAATCAAATTTTGAGCCTGGGAAGGAATGACATTGCACAAGAGTTAGACATGAGGATCCAGAGAGGCTTTTGTCAGTCAAACAAACATATTGAAAATTAAGTGTGTTTGATCTGAAGGTTTTATGAGCTTTTAGTCCCGTTCCTTTGGCCTGAGCTGTCCTTTGTGTGCTTAGACAAAAAATAGATTCATGTCAGGGTGAGCCTGTGAAGGGGATTAGAAAGGAAATTCCAGCATAGTACACAACATGGAATGGAAATGAGCTCACCAGCTCGCTCCGGAGCCACCAAAGGGCTGAGATGAACTGTGAGCCGGTACGAATAATTCACCTACACACCGGCACACAGGGGACATACACCAGGTCTACCATGCTCAAGCTTGTAAGTCTTCAACTCCATTTTTGTCAGTTGTTTAGATCTAACCAAAGCACAGAGTTCAGAGGAAAGGCCCGAGACACAGTGAATTACTGACATAAACAGTGGCACCAGTAATATTTGGAATTCCTCCGAACTAGAATGTAGTTTTTGAAACATGTACTTCAGAAAACTCTTGAACATTTCTAAACAAACAGAAAAAAAAGCCTCACAAACGCAAGTCTTCTTGGAACGAAATGTTGTCTTCATTTGACACCATAATTCTCTGTGATTCTTGGAAAAGATCATAATTTAGGAAGCGTGTGTTTTGCTATTATACCTTAAGGAACTTCTTTATCCTGAGAATGTCACTGTAATCACACAACACACATAAACCTTTTCAATATTGTTGTAATTTTCAAAATTAAACTTTTCAGTGAAGCACTCACCTTAAAATTTAATGATTTTCATCCACAAACAAAACCCCGTGAAGTTATAATTTCTCTTAGGCAATAAACTTTTATTTTGAACTACTTTCCTCATACTATAGCTCCATTACCAAGACAGATGTTATGACAGAACAATGTTACATTTCTGGCCAAACCTTTTCAGCCTGGAGTGCAGCACATCATTGCTGAATGATTGATGGTACAGGACTTGTTATTTCTAGTGAATTCCCATTAAATACCTTGCAAACTAGTTTGCATGTCCTCCAGCCTTGCCCCCTGCAGTAAATGTCTTTTACAACATTCATGTTTGATTGTAATTTGTATTATCTCATTATGCACATTATGTGATTATATCAGCTGTATGTAAAAACCTGAAGTATTCCACAGGTCAGTTGATTTTATTACGATCAAAACTCCAAATTCAATACATTTTCAAACAACAGTGTGGTGTATTTGAATGCATTAGTTGGATTTTGATCCAGTATGGAAATGAACGTCAACTGATGAGCCCCAGCTAGTAAAAGTGCATTTTAAAATCCGAGCAGCACCAGCCTGAGCAGGAGAATGGATGTCAGTTGTAAGCATGCGGGATTAACTTGGCTGGTTGTGTAAAACCACCGGTATGGTCCTTTAAGCTCCCTGATTCCTGTGTGTGGCAGCATGCACTTGATATTTGATGGACAGCAGGGCTGGTACTGGCCTATAGGGCTTAGTTACAGTCATAAACAAAACCCCATGAACACAGGACACATATGCCGCCACACAGCAGCTACTAACTGCTACTTCAATGAGGCATCTGCTAAAACCATTAGAGATGAAGGATGGACAGAAAGGGTAGATGTGGAAAAGGAATAGAAAAATGTACAGTATTGGTGACATGGTTTTCCACAAAGAGGTGAAGGAATGAGGAATGAGGAAGGAATGTAGTCCTCCCTCCTGCCAGGTCACGATGGTGGAGAGGAGAGTGTGTGGTTCATGTGGCATCACCTGTAAGACTCTCAACATGTTCCCTGATCACATTCTTCATTTGCGGTTATACATAATAGTTTTTGTTGTTCATAATCGAATATAAAGATTTCTACTCCATTTTTATTCCTGAGGTTTCTTTCTCTATTTTTCCTGAGAAAGTTTTTTTAAAATAATTCCTTATCCAATTCTAAGATATAATAAGAGTGTGTCAATGATGCAAAAACTGAAAACTGTTGATGGTATACATGAACAGGGTGCAGAACACGTGCGGGATCAAATCCCAGCCTACACATAAATCGCCAGCCTACCCACCAGGTGTGTCCCTGAGCGAGACACCAGGCGCTAGCTCCTTGGGCGTTGATGGCCTCCGCCCACTGTTCCCCCACGGACGGATGGGTTAAATGAAGACGACAAATTGTACATGTAACATGTGTGTGCAAAATGTATATGTGCTCAGTGACGAATAAAGGTTCTTCTTCTTCTTCTTCTTAAATTGAATTGGTGCACAGTGGGGTGTCTCACCTCACAACAGGAAGAGGGACAGATACATTGTCAACCAATTAGAGTGGAGCATCATGGAAATTTACTTTCAGGACCAAAACCAATATGATTTTAGTGAGCATCAGTTGTAATGTGTCATGCAAACACGCTTACAGAACAGGGAGATGGAGTAGGTGGTCCTTATCTGTAAGTTCAACATGTTAGTATTGTTATTGTGAACATTTGGCCCCAAATTGTGGTTCTTCCAAATTACCGACCAAACTATTTATTAAAGATCATCATTATTGAACATAGACATTACCTCAGTGGTGAGCAATTAGCCTGCTATTCAGTTAGTAATGTCCTCATTAACTGCACTTTTATATGATGGTGGGTCACTTCCAGCTCCCTGTTTTATATATTTTTAGCTAAATTAATATTAACAAAACATCCTGTTTATTACGTTGTAGTTTTTGTAATACCTCTTTGTTAGTGTTTACACCCCAAAAAATGGTGCATGGAAGTTTTTGTGGAGAATGTAATCAGTTATGTGTCATGCTACATGTTTTTTTGATTAAATGAAGCGCAAAGATTTATTAAGCGAAGACAATCCACAAGTACAGTAGATGGTTAGAATAAATTGTTATTCCATGTTCTGTCTCAACATGTTTGCCTTTTACATTAAATGTCAACATATCCTCATTATGTTAATAAAATATTCAACTTGCTATTAAATTCCTTTAGTTCTGTAGAAAAACATTATAAGACCGGGTTGAGCAAGGGCAGCCTGTTCAGTCATATAAAAATGACATCTGACATTCTAGTTTAACTGTTGGCATGGTGACAAAGCGTTGAAACAACTTCATGGTTCTGTCACACCTTAGTGTCATCATGATCTTATAAATTTCTTAGGGTTGACTGTGGCTCTACGTCGTCCACAGATCCCAAGGTTTTTGGTTCGATTGGTGGCTCCTGCTATTACATCTTGACGTTTGTGTGAATGGGAGCTTGAATTGATGAATGAGAAGCACTGATAGATAGAAATCATAAGTAAGATGCAAAACGGTCCTTTAAAAGCCAGCTAAGCATGAATAAAAAACGATGTGATGTTTTCTGTCAGAGTTAAACATCTAAATGCTCTCCTTTCAATAAAAAGTTTTAACGTTGTCCCTTGAGTCGTCATTTACCTTAAGTCCAAAGTGTGCTTCAAAGTAGTACTGAATACTTCATTTCTTTCTTTTCCAAAAATCTTTCACCCTGTGGCCTTCAGATGGCTGGGGATTGTGTTCGCACATGCTGCCAAAGTAAGTTCCCCCAGTATCCAAAACCGCTCTTGCTGCAGTTATCAGGAGCCAAAGTGCTGATAAGTCAGTCCTGTGAGAGAAAATGGTGTCTAATTGCCTAATGAGAGCTCCTTACGTACATAAGGCAAAGTCATAATTTAAAAAATAATTTTTTTCAAATTTAGATCCGCTGAGAAAAACAAAACACTTTGAAATTCATTTTACTTGGCCCATCATTTGACACGGGGATAGCTCTGGACAGATGTTCTCTTCAGTCACACATCTGTCTGGTGTTCTTCCGATGTACTTCTCTCAGCGTAGGAGAGGCACGGTCAAACACTCGTGAGGTTTCTATATGCTGAAGACTATGTAGGGTGGGGTGGCAGAAAATGCTGCGATGGTGAAATAAAGAATGAAAAGAGTAATGGAAAAGATGCAGGATGATGAGTGCAATTATCCTGGCTTTGTGGTTTGGGATAAGCTGATTGGAATATATTCTAGATACAATTGTCATCTCAGTAGAGGCTCAGTTGGAATGATTTCTGGAATATGTCACACAGCTGGTAAAAACTGCAGTCTGTGTTGTGCTGCATAAAATACTGATCAGCTCTCACATCTTCATCGTTAAAAAATCGAATCCCACGTAGAACGAAGGAAACATCAGCAGAATGGAATGAAGCACATCATTGATCCTGAATGACTGGAAATGATGTGGACTCCAGACTTCAGTTGCCTTTTTAGGTATGACTTCCCAAAATTAGGCTTGTGCTTTTCAGGAAGTCAACTTTTTCTTTTCTGCAAAAACAACAATATATTTTTATCATTTCATTGTGTTTCTGTCTCTCTCTCTCTCTCTCTCTTTGTGTGTGTGTGTGTGTATTACGCTGTTCTTGGGTGGTTAGAGCTTGGCAGACACACCCTGCCGCTGTGCCAGACACTTCTCCAATCAACGTAGGTCACTGGAGTTAGATGGCTGCTCTCTAAGCCTTTTTAACTGGGAAAAGATGTCGCAGCTTCACCCTCCGTTCGGCACAGAACTCCATCACTTCATTCAAAGATGGAGACTGTTTCATAATCATTTCATTATGGACCCCAAAGAGATTTCAATATCCTGTGTCTGCTAAATGCAGGCGGAGCTGCTTACCGTGTTACACCAAACGTTGCAGTAAGCATTTCCATCCTGCATTTATGGCCAAGCATTACTTTCACAGTAATTGCTGCTGTATTTTTCCACTGGTTCGTTGCAATATAAACCGTTCTTTCTGAATGAATTCCAAGTCTTATTCTACTTCTCTGTGATATAAACGTGTTACATTTACTGCATCACTTAACCTTTCAGAGTTTTCAGATAGTGAGTGGAAACTTTTCAGCAGTAGCTGTATTGTTCTTGTCCAAGTGTGGGGAGCTACAGATGGAATCTCCTCGTCTCTGAGGAGGCAACATGCACACGTGTGCACACATATACACTTTTAAATCCCCGTGTTTAGTGTTGTCTAGTGGCGAAAATGGGCCTCAGAGTCATAAAGATGTTTTTTCTTTTCTGAATAACTGACCATTTAGGACCCCACGAGACCACCTCCCAATCACATTGTGACCACTCATGCAAAAACATTGCTACTCACCAATTTGGCTCACAAAGCCGCAAAGCTGTATTTCAATATACTGTAGCAGCTGGATCTGCAAAGAAAAACAGACACCTAGATATGGAGAAACAGTCTGTAATACTCAGCCCTACATCTTTTTCAATGTACAGTAAGTGTAAATGAGTAATTCTGCAATGCTCACACCAGCTGTACAGTAGACAACAGTTTATTCCTCTAACCTCTCAGACAGAGTTTCATGGCTGTGGCAGCTTCCACTGGAGACTGTGAGAAGAGCGTAAAATGTGAAGAGCAATTTTCATGTAATTCCAAAGTCAAGTAATTTGCGTTTGCCTGAAACTTTACCCTGTTCTTTCATCTCCACATTCTTTACAAGCACTCAACACTCAGTGTTGTTAAAATGACATTACCACAAGCCAAACGATATGTACGTCCTCTGGGTGTATGTGTGTGTCTGCATATGAAAGAGAGGAACGTACATAAAAGTCGAACAATGAAATAACAATTAACAACAATTTTAAAAAGTCCAGAGTTTGGGGGAACACTAATGCAATTATATATAAAAAAAACATTATGTCAGACTACAAGAAGACCTCTAGTTTGAAGTAAACAACACCCTCCTCATCTACAGATTACATTAGGTAATGCCAGCAGTTGGGTTACATAATGGGTAATGTTGGTTTTAACAAAATATTTGGTCCATCTTGCTTAAGAATAGCTGTATTTGCTAGAAAATGGAATCAAGACCAGAGTATATTTTATTAAATAAATAAAATATTTTTAAAAAATATGTTTTTGATTTAAAGAAAGAGAGAACGTTTCATAAATTGAACTGCAGAGTTTGCATATCAAGCCTTGCTGCAGAAACTGGAAAGTGCTCCCGGTGGAAATGGAAAAGGACCAAGGAACTTTTTAACAAAAGTATGCACCTAGAATTTTTTTTTTTTTTTAAAGGGATAAAATATGGTCTAGTTAAAGATCCAATTCAAATCTTAATCTCTTCCTGAACCACAACTGGAAGGCAGAGTAGGAACGGTGGGTACACGGCATTAGCTGTAATAGGCACTGAAGGCGGTGCCTGTTTATATTTGAAATCAGACGTAAATGGGGAGAATATTTTCAGTGAATTCATCACAAAGGTGGAACCTTTCATTTCTGAGAGGTAGTGTGTGCAGAGTACTGATGTTAAAGACACTAGATTACACAAGGTCTACTCCATCTGGTCCATTAGTATGTTGAAACTGTGATACCCAGTAAACCACCTTGAGAATATTGAAAGCCCATAATAGTGTAAAATGTTTGGCTGTCCTAATCCTGCATCTGCTGTCTGTGTCTCCAGATGTGAACATTTCTCAAATGTTGGCATGGTTTTGTTCCAGATGAGAGAATAAATCCAGTTCTATGAAAAAAGTAACATTTTTGTGATGAGAACAAGGACAATACATCACTGTATAAGAAACATTTGAGGATATAACTTAAGCTAACAAATAAAAAGTTTAGGAGCTGCTCCTATTATCCTATAGTCTCTTAGTCTTTTACATCCATGTATACCCAGCATATATGGATATAAACATCTTATTCAATTCAAATGGGAACTGTAATTGAAAAAAGTAAATAAGTGGCCCTAAAAGAAAACTATTTGTGATTAACGTTCAGCCCACATCAACCAACGGTATATAAAATGAAAAAATTGACTTGCTGATAACGTCACGTGTTTCCGCTGCCACGTAGAGGGTCTGCAGAGTGTCGGCCACATGTTGTGGGGAAGTGGGGTTAACAGCGAACAGACTTGGCTTCAACCCATTTATTTCTTTGTTTTTAAGAGATGTTTATTGTAGCAACAACCTCATCGTATGTGTTGCCGCTGGGGTCAGATCTGGTTTAAATCTTGACTGAAGAAAGGAGCTAGAAGTGAAAGGAAGAAATAAAGACAGAAGAAGGGAGAGTGAGGGACAGAAGACAGACAAAAAGAGAGAAACACTTTAGGAAAGAATGACTTGGCACGGGGACAATGCGACCATTAAAACCAGCTGACGATTCCACTGATTGATTTAACCACATGAGAGATGGCACTGAGTCTCTGTCTGGCATGTAAGTGCAGGACAAAACACAGGGACTGCCTGGGCCCTTCTTTAAAGCCAACAACTTCCAGCTACTTGGCTAAAACTAAACTGTACCAAGTGCTGAAGGGAAGTGGGCAAACCAAAACAGTGATGGGTCAACGCTGTCAAACAAAACACAATTACAGCAGGTATCAGCAGATATGCACATTCTCTCAGACAAGCAGCGTCCACCTTAAATAATCAGCACGAGTTGCTTCAGTGTATACACAGAAATTAATGGCGAGAAGCAGCTTCCGTCAAAAACATTCCATGCTCTGCAGGAAACCAATTGGACTCGTCCTCCCTTTAAAAACACTTTCAGTATCACAGGGATGCAAAAAGACAACGTGATTGACACGTGCAGCATAAAGGGAATGCTGAGCCTCAGTAGCAAGTCAAAGGAGGTCGGAAATTGCCAGCATTTTTTGGATCAACCCAATATTTGGCATATTTCGCTCCAGTGTGAGCCCTTTTCACTGTCAATCTGCTGGCTTGCTGTTAAATACACACATACTAAAGAATATTTTATACATTTATGGACAGATGTGGATGATTGCCAGGGCTTCAAAGTAAATGTTGGGATGTCAAAGCAGTGGCTGCTACATTAGCCTTACCTCCTGTCTGATGTACGCTGTCAGAGGTTTTGAAAATATAAAGCTCTCTTGACACTTGATCATAGCCAAATCCCCTGAAAGGAAATATTTAATAATTTAAAATATTCGCATGATGCTGTTTTTAGTCATAAAATTGCTTCCTGATCAAAATAATTGTCTCTGTGACACATTAGAGCGATGAAAGTGAAGTTACTGCATGACGCAAACGTGTGGTTTAACAGTATCTCCACCAAAATGCTTTGTATTTAAGCTTGCATGACACAGTAACCACATCAGTCATGGCCGAGAGCCCGGCAAGTTTCCGGGGTAGATTCAACAGACAGATGAGTGCATTATGAAGGTGTTCAGGCTTTGGACGCGTGGTTACATCACACTTTGTCAAGTCCGACTCAATCCTCCTTCCTGCCTTTCCAATCCCTCCATGAGCATTTTCCACCACACTAAAGACACAATGATTTTAACCCCTGGCCCTGAGTGATTGTGACCAGGTGGTCTCCATCGCCAGTCTGCAGGAGGGATTTTATGTGTGTGTGTGTGTGAGCTTGCACACACAAGGAGATGACTCACAAAGAATAATCGGCAAAGAGTAATCACATGGAAAACCAACTTTCACTGCATACACCCACTCTGACAAACACAGACGGGATTCGGGCAGCATGGAGGAGAGGTGTGCGTTCGAGAGAGAGAGAGCAGGAGTGTGAAAATGAGGCCCTACAGTGAAGTATTCACAGGTGTCTATAGTCATTAGCATGTGTTTATAGCTCTGTCTCACATTCACATGAGTGGATGAGGCTTATTCCGGGTCCAGTGTTCCCAGAGGTCATCAATTAAACAAACAAGTGCTGTCAAACATCTTGAGTGGGTAGCAATACTTTAACCCGACTTTTAAATAGTGTGTCAATGGCAACACAGATTTGACAAAGGTGTTCCCACATTGACCACCAGTAAAAGAATGAACATTTTTTATCTGTGCACTTACAGTGGATGACCGTGAAAATTAAATCATCACCCAAAACTCTGGAATTCATATACCAAGGGCACTGAAACACCATCGCTGGACAATCTAGAGATGTTGATTATGGGCATTTTTCATTGGAACCGTGTTCTGAGAAAAACCGCTTGGGTCCAGTTTACTTCCAGTCACACAGTACCAACTCCTGTTTAGGGAAATAAACTTGGGCTCTTTTAAACTGTTTACACGTGAAAGGTAAGAGACGTTTACACAGAACTCTGACATAACTTGCATTAATGGCTTTCTAATGTCAATTGCATAATCGGGCAGTAAATCATGCCAGCAGATGGACAGTGAATACGGACAGGTTACAGCAACTAAAGCAAAGGAAGCAGAACAACAAAAACAGTGGGTGCATAGGTGAAATGCATCAATTTGCCTTTTACTCAAATAAAAAAAAAGAGCTGAAAATCACAGACACCTAAAATACCCAGAGAAGTATATGTCCAAAGACAAAACTCCGTCAGAGTCGAATCTGAAGTGGACACTGAGATAAACAAAGACCAGTGCTAATGTAACCCAGAGATTCATCTCTGAGTAGCGTTTTGGCCTGAGAGCACAGCTTTCAGACCAAATGGCTTCCTTCCTCCTCTCAAGTCGGCTCACTGGAGGATTCCTGTTCTGATTGTGCTGGTCAACATGTTGAGGAAAAATGTGCTTGTAAAACACATTTATAGCCAGGTTACGTTTTGAATTAATGTTATTTATGTCTTTTCAAGAAGGGAGAATCAAATTTATAAACATTCAGTAAATCTGCCAAATCTCCATATTGACTCATTTGTACAGTCAAGATGGACCATAATTCAGACACTGAGCGTACGAGAACTCTTCTTTTTAAATAAAGCAAACTATACATCTTAATAATAATAATAATTTAATAATTTAAATGAAATCAGTCTGTACAGATGATCTACGAAGCACCAGCCGTGGGTGAATAATTACTGCAGACTTTTTGCGGCTGGGCAAGACAGGACTCTAATAGGTGGTAATTGTCATGTTCCCCCCTTTATTTTTAATGATGTCAGGGTTATTACAAGAGAGCCAACCAAGCCCGGGGTTTTAGGTTGCATTTGTGTGTCTTCTTGTTCAGATGAGTGTGACCAGGGGCAGTGACATCTGCTGAATAAAATATCATCCACATATGGATGGATACATATGTGCTTGGACACACACAGACTCCAATAATGTGGCCTATGCGAGGACCGTTTGCCAAAGTTCATCAAACGCGATTGTAATGGACTGTTGATTAGTGGTCCTCAATGTTGCTTTAAATATGGGGCACATGGCCTCATGACACACACACGCACACACACGTACACACACGTACACACGCAACCACTTTGACACATGCTAAATAAAACATCGGACCCTGGTAAACCTATCCTGCCCACATATGCTGAGCACAGCATGAGCTGCAGGCTGCATTGTACTGCTGTATGACATTCTGTGGGCTTGAGTTTCAATTTGGAAACCATAATGCAGGCCGTGGCCGAGGGGGTTGCTCTTTTCTCAGCTAATCTAAAACACAAGGATTTTTGTCACCACTGATTTTTCTACAAGCTATATTATTGTTTATCCAGGAAGCCCATTTGACTCAAGAGCACAAAAACATGAATAAAATCTCGACTTTTGATGTACTAGGCAATGTGCTGAAGTTGCACAAGAACTTGGAGCGCAGACTCCAACACGCCCTGTCCCATCTGGAGGACTGTGGCTGGAGATAAGGCAAGACGATGAGGGCGCAAAGCAAAGCTGAATGTAAACATGGCCTATAATGACAAATTATGAGATCGTTTTTGGAAAGAAACCCCACCTTACTCATTGTTCGGTGTGGCTTGTTAATTTTAATTGGATAAATAAATTGTTTACAAGGCGCGATTATGCAGCACCATAAAACCGCCACGAGAGACAGATCTGTCTGTCCGTATTGCTGATCGTACTTTTATAAACCTTGCTTGATCCAAATGGTTTTAACGCTGCTGTATGAAAAGGCAGAGTGCCATGTTTTTACCATAAGACTTTCTGGAATGACTTGTAGTGACACAGAATCTCACAAAACTAAGATATATCTGCCCAGTACTAAAAAGAGATTGTATTTAGCAAAAAAAAAAAACCATTAAAAACAAATTTCTTCATGAGGAAATTCAGAAGTGGACATTTGACACAGTGTAAAGGACTGGGATGCTAATCTCATTACTTGAGATGCTGTAACTGAAACATGCTGGAAATGTGCATTTGTAGCATGTGGATAAGTGCGTCTGCTCATGTTCTTCAAAGAAGGTGCTGCTGACTGAACTCAGGCAATAAATTCTCTCATTATGAGTTGCAGTGTGTTCCATTAATTCACCTCATAAAGAAAAGGAAATAGGCCACCATGGATTTGAACGCACTTTTTAAATAAGCTACCTTGTAAATCATTAAGGTGGCATGTGGCATTTCAGCTACTCATCAAATTAAATGACCAAAAAAGGATTTCTGTTCTGCACATCTGAAACTTTTCTGACTTTACAGCTGTGAGCAAAGCGTCAGACACAGGTGCATGTTTGGCGTCTCTGACTCTGTGACATTGTGGTGCAACCTGCCCCAGAGACACCTTTGGGTCTGACACTGCATGATTTGCCTTTTACGCACATCAAAAATTACACATGTGCACATGGGATTTCACATCAGATGTTTCTGTTGATTTCTGTCCAGAACTTTTATGGATGCAGGGAAGATTTAAGAGTCTCCAGGAACCATAGTACCACAGATCATTGGGATCAATTTGCAGACCAAAACCCCAACTCCAGCAGTGGTTTGAAAAATTAGTGCTTTTATAGACATGTATTATGTCTATGTGAAATCATTGTGTAATGCAAATTGGTGGTAAACGACCATGTAAGTAAGCCGTGAATAAACGGGCTGGGCTATAACAATGACCAGGTTTCTGGAATGATTTACAGTGAAGGGAAAGACAAATTTATTTCTTTGTGATGATTTGGGTGGAGATAATCTCAGAATAATATCTGTGCTCTTTTCTGCTGCAGTGTTTTACGATACATGGATCAAACATAAATGTCCAAATCAAAGCACCGTAGCTTTATCCTCTCAAGATTACAATAGAGGATAAAACTGCAGTGTGTGCAGTGTGATATGGTTGCACATACATTTGAGATTGTGGCTGAAATTACTTATTTATAATCTGTTTAAATGTCTGACAGATGAAGACATAACTTACACTTAAAATTACACTGTCCTGTGTCAGCAGTTAGAGCCAAGGTAGAACTTTGATTTTCACGAAGCCCGAGTGAAAAACAACCACATCCACTGGCAGAAATTCCACCTGCTTGGAAAGCAATTGGGCCTGTGTTTAACTGTAAAAATTCCTGCTATTGTTCCAAAGTACATTAGGCCCCTCAGGTTCACGTTTATAACACGTCCAACCTAACCTGACTATGATTGAAGAATTTCATTAAAAACTTACAAACGCAATGAGATAGACTAATGTATAAAACAAAACGAAAGGCAGAAACAGAGTCAGAGGGAGAGAAAAAAAGAGAGCAAATGTGATGAAGCCTGAAAATAGAAAATGCTGCCTTTGAAATGTTTAGTGGTGACAAGTGCCCACACATAAGAACGTTCAGCATGAATAAAGTATGTACACCGAAATACAAGGAACAATCCCAAAACAAACACTGTCATATCCTTGTTGAAATATGACCTTGGAAAAACAGAAGGTTTGGCCAGGAAGTGACATACTAAAGGCTTGATCATCACATGCACAAGGTGCATCCCAGCTGCACTGAACCATAACCATACAGTTTGAACCATAAAATATGGTTTTGGGAACCAGCTTACTCATGATTATGTTGACTATGATTGGGGGAAAAGCTTTGTCTTTGGACAGTAAAGACATGCCCCTACCAATATTCAAGGAGGACAAAAATGTCCTACCATAATAGAGCAAAATCATTCAGACCTATAGAAGCAATGGGTCAGGCACTTCATAAATAAAATGAATTATTATTAAGCAGCAGAAAAATCTGTGCAACATCGGCACTTGTTTTGTGCTGCTTGTAGTGTGTTCAAAACACAATATAACAATATTTCCAACAACAGAAATGGGAAATTAATAAACCAGTAGCAATACAAATACTAAACAACAAAGAAGAAATATAACGGAAAGATTTAACTTTGACGGAGTCTGGGGAACAAGTTTCTTCAGTGGTGTTACTGTGGATTTGTGGTTAGTTCTCACAGTCTGTAGTCCAGACAAGTAGTGCTGGTTGTGGTGGAAAATGACACTGGAAAGTTAAAGAGCTGCAGTTTCATGCTTGCGACGTGAAGGAAGGTGAAGGAATGTGTTACGGGAGATGACGACTGAAGGAAAACTGAGGGAAAACACAGGCTTCTTCGAGCGAATATTTAACCAAGTAACTACTACAGGGATGCTGCAGGTCTATTTGCATATCACATGTGTTTGGTTAGTTCCTGAGTATGTTGCCAGTTATTTAACTAGGTGGGTTTTGGCTTGTATAGACAGTAAGATAATGTCCAATAAATCAGCTAAAATAGGTGCAGGACGGGTGCAGTTTCCCTATTTGAATTAGTAAAGAGCGAATGTGCTGCCGAATATTTCTGTTACCAGCGGTAAAAAAAAAGGAGATTTAAGTGATGAAGTTTATATTCAGTGTTGCGCTTTATCCTGTGTAGTTTATAACCTGCTGTTGAAACTCCTGCTCCTGCCTTAAGAACAACCTGACCCTTGTAACCCTTGTAGTTGGTGTGAAGGCTGAAAATTTTGGGAAACTCGACAGTCCTGTAGTTAGAGGCAGTTTGGGAAGCCAGCAGAGGCCACCTGAGGAGTCCCTGACAAGCACCTTTTTGCGTTTTAATCACATCAACATTGTGGTGAACACTACAGACAGATCTCTCTGCTGTACTAAAGGCTTCAAAGACTACGAGAGGAAAAAAGTACAAGACGAAGCTCATTCATTTTTATAATGTGAGCACTAAGAGTCAAATCTTGCTTGTGCATTTTGTAAATGTGACTCTTGATGTACAAGATGTGACATATGAGACAACAACCAGCTCCACCCCAGTCCTGCCTCTCCGTCCATCTTTACCTGTCTGTAGAAATGTGATACTTGGGAGAGAAGGGAATACAGACAGAGGGAAAAAAGCAGAGAGAAAGGACCAGGATTTGGCCTATTCCAGTTCACCATTGTACTCTCTGCCTACTGTCTTTCCCCATGCCCACCCCTCCTTCCTCACCCCCTCACCCACAGTAAGGGATTAGGTGTCCATCTTTGAAACCTAGGACGGGATCAAACACGCTGCAGGCATTTGACAGGGCAGTCCCACTGCCACCAGGACCCTTAATGGAGGACTAGAATGACTGGGTCCTGGGCCAAACTGTGTGTTTGGGGGCATGAGAGAAAATGTACAACAATGAGCTGAACAGCGGGGCTGCTGGTGTGTGCTTTGAATGTCTGGGGTATTTTTGAGAGCTATAGGGAAGCACGACAGGGACGCGACTGTCTTCTCCTTAGCTCAAAGCCCAACCATCACCCAAACATCTGGAGTGCATTGGCCGATGACGAATTTCACTGTTTCGAGTCATTCAAGGAATGCATTCAAATAGCAAAATTCAGCAAGAGAATATGCAACTCGGGAAGACTTACATTCTTAAATGGCTTATAATTGCTTATAAAATATAGTTTCTTTATATCAACCCGGAGCCTCCATCACAGACCCAGCCAGGAGTCTTATAGCTCAAGCCATATCAGTTAGGCTTTAATTGGAGTTATGTTCATGCAAGCCACTGAATGAATATGAGTGGGATGGACAGTGGCCAAAAGCTGAACAGCTATATGCTAAAACGCACATTGTTTCTGTTCCAGTTTTTCTGCTGCCCTCAGTAATTGCTTTCAGATTGGTGTTCTGGGCATCTTGAAATATTTCTGCTGAACTAATGGTCCTGCCTGTCTAAGTTGCAATTTAATCATTGGTTTGTGGTCAATTACAGTGGCATGTTAGATTCTAAATTACAGCCGTGGAAAGATGAAGAGACATGCACGGATCATATTTTGTTTTTTGTGTGGAGTAATATTGTTGGAGTCATAGTCAGTGAGGAAAAAAATCTGTGTGTGTCAACACACTCTCATGCTGTGGTAAGCTGCTTAAAATTCCCATTTATGCCTACAATAGCTTGGTAATACAAGATATAGGGTTAGTTATTGTCACTTTCAGCTCCTTGATAAATGCCAAATGTAGACACATGTACTGTATGTTTCTATCTGAAAATAAATGATTCAGATTTTGGTGACAAGTACAGGAACCCAATACGATAAGGCATTTGTTCCACTGTTAGCATCCTGCTCACCATGACGATATTAACATGCTGATTTTTAGTAAAGCAGGTAACGTGCACTGTGGTTACCATCTAACGTCCGTTTGATTAAAGTTAACAAACAGCAAGACAAGACTCATGGGAATATATTGTGTTATGCAGATCCTTGGTGGTCAACTGATTTTTTTGGACCAATCATAAAGGTGATGGCCCCGTATGAGTTAGGGGATCAAAGTAACACAGTTGATCCTTGAATGCACTGGGGATCCATCCAACCTCTGAAACTCACGGGCCACATCAGCAAGTACACATGTTCAGTCTAATGCAATTCAGTACAGGAGCTCTGCAATCATTAAATCATTAAAAATCATCAAAATTGAAAGTGACAGAAAGGTGATACTTCTACTTTGTGTTTATCATTAAGGTTATAGTGGGTCATTTTGGAGTGAGGGGTGCCACCCTACTGCGTTTGAAATGGATGAGAATGATGCACAGGTGTTCCTAATGAAGTGGCCAGTGAGTGTGTGTCACCAAGAATGTTTTTTTTTGATGAAAGTCTTATTATGATCCATAGTTGTTGACATCGACTTGATTAGCTTGATTATTACTTCAATCAACCACCAATCGCTTAAATGTCTGAAACCCAAAGGAGTCCTCCCATAGACAGACCTACATCAAGTCTTAACCCTTAAATAAATAGTTTCTCTGCATTCTTATCCCCATATGGAAGGCGAGTCTCCACATGATGTGAACAGATTTTGTACCCACGTTATAATGAAGTGCACACACTCACTCAGTCTCCTTAGAAATGTGCGATAGAAAGTGTCATGGCTGGATGCCAGAAGCCCTGAAAGTGTTACCTTTACTTAAACCGTCTCCTTTTAAGCACAGGTCTCACTTTGCACAGTGTTTCCTTGTCCTTTATGTTGAACAGATGAATTGAAGATGAGGTTGCTTCAAAATGTCATATTTAGATTTTTACACAATCGGATGCACTGTTTGATCACCAGGAGCAACTACACTCTTTGTAAAAACAAGTCAGGTAAACCCTCGAAGTTTCATGCTGCTCATACAAGAAAATTCAAAAGGTGTTTTGGACTGCACACAGAGCGCGAGTCACAGACAAGTTCTCACATTTCCCCCATGCTTACATTCCACTTACCAGCCCGTCCTGCCCGGTCTCAGTGTCAGTCTCCGGAGTTTACACAGTCAGACAACCAAGCTGAGGGATGACAAGGTGACATCCAGGGCTTTACAGCTCTGATGGATGTACACGTGGAGATGAATCAGGTGGTATTTGCATCTCTGGACAAACACTTGCAAAGCTGGGACTGTAAAACTCTCCTAGACATATACACTGCGAGGGAACAAAGAGGAGGGAGACTTTAAAACCATCAAATAGCGACTACAGAACATTCAACTTCACCTTCATAAGTGACCCACGCTGCTATCGAATCTCTGGTTTCCCAGCTAAAGGAAGTGACTGCGTGCAGCACATACATTTTGTAAAGATGACAGCTCTCTAATTCATTGTGTATACATACACAGAGTACACATGTGTACACTGTAAATCCCTCTTCACCTAACTATTAATGTGTTGTTCTGTTCCGCTGTGGCCTTTCAGCCTGTCAGATTAGCCGAAATATACTGTTTGCATTTTGGGGGGTTGTTTAGCTACTAAAGTGGAAGAGGAAGTTATGGCTCTGTCGTTCTTACGTGAAAAAACGCACACAATGAAGTGTGTTCGCGCATGTTCATGTGTTTGTTTTTTATCTATTCGTCAATCACAACCTTTCATTTGTTCCATTTAACCCTGACATATTTGCGTTTGTGTTTCCTGTGTCATCCTCTGCACAATGATAAGGAGGGTGGCTGAGTTTTATCTGAGCTAGAATGTGAGTTTGTGTTGTGTTATACTGCGTCTTTCTATAGACTAGAACATTTCGAAAGTTGGATCTGGGAAATTTCCGAAGTGAGGGTTTACAGGACAGTTCTTCATTCAGCTCATTGCGTGTGTGTTTGTGTGTGTGTGAGAGAGACAATAGTGAGTTAAAATTCAGTTATTATATTTACAATACAATAAGGATGACAAACTTTGTGTATCTTTTATGGAACAAATACCGAATGTCTTTAAATGCAACAAGGTGATGTTGGATAGGTCAGGCAAGAAATGTGCAAATTATTCAGGTAATTTGGGCAAACAACATATTGAATAACTTTTATAATTTTTGCAATTTTGAAATTAAAATAACTTAATGTAACAATTTAAAACTCTTGTATAACTGTATGTTACTGACGAATTGTTCTTTGTCTTTGGTTTTGTCTGCCGCGTACACATTAATTTGTTGTAATAATATTAAAGTAAAATTCAAACATATTTTACACCAAATTACATACATTAAAAAATATCCTAAACATATATTATTATCAGTTAAAACATTGTCTCTAGATCATTGTGGGTTGAACACTATAACAGAGAGTGACTGATAGATTTGTTCCCCAATCATTCCGTGGCATGTGTTGTTTGTGTGCATATGTTCATTCTTATTCTAAATTTTTCTTGTTAGTCAGTAAATAGACATGAATTACCGGACAATGATGGTGTAGCTCATATTTTCTGATCTTTTGAGGCAACACTACAGCACTGACGCATCAGTGTCGTTTGCTGCCCCCAAGTGGTCAATGATATTACTGCAGAAAAATTGAAATGCCAATAACATAAATGCATCCAAAATAACAACATCATCACCAGTTTTTCATATTTTTTACAGTTTAGCTATAACTTACACAGCTTCATAGCTTCAACCGTAAGCATCCAGTTGGCATTATTATAGTCCACACTGTGACTTCTACTCCCTGTGTGGTAGTTTGAGACTGACAGCTGTTAACCACTATCAGGAGAAAGCTTTACTATCTACATTGATATCCAGTGACCCCCCTTGCTCTCTCAGTCCCTTGGCTGTCTCGGGCCGAGCCTTCGTGCACTTGTAATGAGCAGCTCTAGAAACCCAAACCCTCATTACGTCCCTCATTACTCCCTGCTGCACAATGGGAACCTGTTTCCTGGCTTACACCCCCTCCCCAGATAAAACACACTCAGTCACACAGACACACACATATACTCAAATGCACCTCATGCCCTTGTCCGTCTCTCTTTATTCCTACAGGCTCTCTGTCTCATGGGTCCAAGGCCCTGGAGATCAGGTGTCCACAGGTCTTTGTCTGCTCTTTTGTACTGAAGTACAAAGGCGGGCTGTCTCTCTACATCTCTGTTCTTTCACGTTTTTTTTTTTATATTTTCCCTTCAGTCTTCTTGCCTCTCATCTTTCCTTTATCAGTGTTACTTTTTAACATGCTACTTCCTCACTCTTTCTTGGTTTGCTTTATGTTTGGCAGTATGGACATTGATTTCAGTTTGAAAAATGTTTCTTTTGATGAATACCCTGCTCAGTTCCCTGTTCACTCCACTGGGGTGCAGCAGTGCTCGTCTGGTTCTTCTCTGTGGAAAATGGGGGCTGACGGAAAATTTGGACAACAATTCATCTGTGCCTTTGTCTGTGCCCTTGTAGCTTTTGATCCTTAAACCACAAGGATCAAAATGAATCTCACTGGGCAGATTCTCTCTGTTTTATTGTTATACAAAACCAACATCTGCTAGGTGTTTCTTCTTTAGGCTGCAGTTGCCGAGCCTCTTTAATCGGGAAACACACAATGATGACCTCTCTGGAGTCGCTTTAAGATGAGACTAATAGCGCTAATGGTGCAGTGATCTGAGCTCCACAGTAAATCTACACACTGACACATTCATGAAGTTTCTCAGAATGTCCCTGTAGATGCGTGTTACTTTGTGTATTTGTCTCTGTGTGTCTCCATGGGGACACCTCGACCCCCAATGTGAAACTAGAGCTTGGCTGCATTGATGCACACATCACTCAGGGCCAGCGATCTATATGTTTATAACACAGGCTTCACTAATGGAGCCTCTTATCACTTATGTACCAGAATTCTACCAGAAGTGGGTAAAACACAGTAATCTGTTCAATGGTGGCTGTTATGAAGCAGAAAAATAACCTTCAAACATGTTACTTACTGTCTCTGAGTTCACTACCAGCTTTTCTGTAAATAAACGCTTGATGTTGTAGTGTGCAGGAACAGGAATGTATGTTTGATTATTTTCAACACTGGTTAATAAGTAAATGACTAAAGTGCGTCATGTGGTTATTAAACCGAGTGCATTTATCAATATCAGATGTACATGGGAACAAAGGCAGGAAAATAGTTTACGAGGCTGAGTTATCCCACTGCCAAACATCCAAGGACTGAGTGAGGAAGATGTTTGCATCATCCGCCAAAAATGTCTCTTGGAAGACATGAAGGTGAGGTGGGGATTTGTTGAACTTAACTGCACTTACCTCTTTTTTATGTGCTCTAAAAGAGCAAAATGTAAATCATGTCATGTCAGTTTTAGTCTTAAAATAATACTGAGCATAAATTTGAAAAAGAATCTCTAACAAATCATTTGTTATGAGGAGATGTTAATCACTTTTCCTTTCCTCTAGTACGCATGAACACATGTTCCCGCATCTCTTAAGTGAGTTTTTTTAAGTGTAAGGAGGTTGTGCCATTTTTTCAACATTGGTAAATGTAAGGAGTGTATATGGAATGACAGTGAGTGAACATGGACACTGTAGGACAGGATTACAGGAATTTGACAACCTCTTGCTCACCAAACACAGACACAATAACAAATGTTGCCGTGCGAACACACACAGGAGCTGAGCTTTGTCTTCTTGTAGCTGCAGTAAGAGCAGATGAGAGTGGGAGCAAGTCAAGCTTCTCTAGTGTTCGACATTTCCCTCTATTAAGTGCACATCACCGTCAAGCAGTTTGTTTTGTTCTCTCCTCCTATTCATCCAGATCCTGTAAAAACTGCATTATTTTGACATCATGTTTAGTAACATTAACCAAATGCCTCATAGAGGATCTAATTGTTAGTCATTTTCTTTGTTGTATGTTCATTGTTACACCGTGGATTGGAAAGATGAATTAATTGTGTAGCTCTCAAACAGAGAGACTCCATCTGGTTGCCTGAGGCGTTATTCCACCATGTGTAATCATGACAAAAACAAAGCTCAGCAATGTCTTACCACCCTTAACACACACACACACTCACATTCTCTGTCTCTCACTCACACACACACACACACACACACGCGCATTCACACAAACAGTCCCATCAAGTGGAAAGAGGACGTTTCATCCAACTATACTCCGTCGCAGAGGGTCGTCCTCAATCCTGGAAAAACACTAAAGTGGGTCATGAAGGAAAGAATGGTGAGGTGGTTCACCACTGTAGCACATTTTTGCTGGTTTCCTTTCACACACACGCTGTATTAGAATGACTGTGCAAAGCCAGTCTGAAATGTAAACAGTAGTGAACCCAGACAGTGATTACGGTTTGGATTATTCATAACTTGCCATATATGGACTGATTGTAGTTTGGGATGTTAAAAAAAACAACACAAGTAAAATGCTGAAGAAAATACTTTAGAATAACTTCACTTTAAAAACTATAACACAACATAAAGAACTCAAATGTATAAATGCACTTTGATGACTTTGAAAATTAAAAACATAAACTAATGAAATATTATTTCCTCATAGCACTACCACAAGTCGCGACAGAGAGAATAGCTGAGCAAAGATAAAGAGCTTGGGCACAAATTTAAGTTTGCCTGTTGAAAAGCCTGGTACTGTATGTGCCTGTATGTGTGTGGATATCTGCACTTTCTTGTGTGCATGCACGTGTGAATGATTATGTGGTACATTTCCTTTTGTGCCACAGTCTTCTTATTACCAGCTTCTTTCCATTCCTGCATTGCCTTACGCAGAGATCATATAAAGGCTAAATTTATACATGAGCTCAATGTATTTAATTGCATCCTAATGACTAAAAAGTTTCCGAGAAACATTGTGTTTCAAGTATTTCAATTACTGCTGAAAGGGCAGGAAGTGGTGTTATGTGCAAAAGCGGGAGGCAGAGTTAGAGACAAAGGCAGAGGTGAACGGGAAAGAAAATGTCATCGAGTTCGTGAATGAATCAAATGAAAAGTGATTACTCATCCCTTTTGTACATTTGCATTATTTCATGAATGAATATCTTTAAGAAAATGTTCTCCCACTAATCTTTTGTCTCAAACACACATGCACATGCTACTTTAAGTGAATGACTGCGGTGTGTGTCATTATGCTTTACAGTGTTTGCAGCTGCTCGTCGGAGGTCTGCATTCCTGTCCGTGACTACAAGATGACATGTTCACATACGCTCTTAGTGTGTGTGTGTGTGTGTCTGTGTGTTTTCTCCTCTGTATTATTAGCTTTGGCTTGCAGCTATAAAAGTATTTTAGAGGTAAGAGAAACAGTATTTTGCACACAGAGTGTGTTCTAGACCCAGACGCCGACTTCCTCTCTTTTAAGAGAACTGATGTTTTGTTTTGGGCTGTTCGAGCCACAACCTTCGTCTTACTCCTTTCAACTCCTGACTTGCATTACAAATGAAAACCTTTCTGTCTCTCATCTTTTCTGTCAGTTTGTCCTCCTCCACTTCAAGTTACATCACTCTCCCTTGTCACGCTCACATTTGTCTCCCTGTTCTAATCAGTGCCTTTGGTGAATAATTCACCCAGTGCAGTGGGGACTGACGCTCCGTGATTGGCAGCTTTATTCACCTCTCACTTCAATTATTAATATACCTATTGGACACTGTTGCTGTGCTAAAGGCCGTTGTAGGCCAGAGGAGAGTCAGCTGTTTAATGAAATCTCCACCCCTCAAAGACATATAATTATATTATTTTCTCCTAGAATCCATCTCTCTTTGACTCCTTGTTTACTTGCCCCCTCTTTAGTTTGCCCTGTTCCTGTGCAAGTCCAGAAATAAACGAATGAGCGTCAGATAAAGGCTAATAAATATAGAAGCTCAGATCCACAGTAGCCCTGCTTGGACTTAATGAGTACTTAATGTAATATTGAAAAGATGATTCACTTGCTAAAGAAAATAAAAATAAATACTAAAATCTCTATTCTCACACTAAAAGTCGTAACAACTGGTCACATGACTATTTGTAATTGAAAGGTTTTGATCATAATGACAAGCCTGGCAGATCATTTTGTTTTTCTACCTCACAACTTCACTGTTTGGTTCACTCAGTGTCGCTTTCATATTTTCAAGCCCACTCAATGTCACCTGTTCAGCAGCAGTTAATTACGAGCTGATCCACATAGAACATTTACCAAACAAATTCAAAAGACAGATATTATTATTGGGAGTTAGTGAACACAAAAATAAAAGATCTAAAATGAGAGTAAGTACTGAGCTTTTAGTCACCAAATCAACTGGCAACTGACTCTAAATGAACGCTATTGTTGATCTATACAGTATCTTGCTGAAGTATGATGTAAATAGAAAAATAGAGAGCGGTTCGCAATTAGACACTAAAAGCCATGTGACCTGTTGCAAAGATTGATACAGCGCATGAAAGAGCAAGCGCCCAGTGTATCTCACTTTCAAAGAAGCCGTGTGCTCACCAATGACCCCTTCAGCCACAGTGTGATTATGTAAAAAGATCAGTCAGAGATATGAGTGAGAGTGAGAATTACAACTCTGAGGTCTCTGTTCTGCCACATGCACTTGAAATCACTTCCCCGAGAACAAACAAGGTTCTTGCAGCTTCAGTTCCTCTGAGCTGCAGATTGCATTATTTCAAATGCTGTTCTTCATGTAAGACAAACAGCCGAGTGCACACGCACGAGCACACACATCACATGTACTGTATCATCAGCCTGAAATGGGAAGAGTGCTGGTGAGTGGTGAGAAAATTGAAAGATGGAAGAGAGGAAAGGTGAGAAATGCAAGAAGAATGGAGAAGCACAATCGAGGACAAAAGGACGCTAGGTTTATAGAGATTGACGACACCATGGGTGCAATGTAATTGAGATTTAACTGTGCCAGTGTCACTGTGTGCATGAGTTGTGTGGGTGAGTGCGTACCTTTGTGCAATTGTGTGTGTGCATTTTTTTTCTTTTTATTTGAAATTTAATTCACACTGTTTCACATCCTCTAGATGCCCGGGGAAGTCATCTGTCAAAGTGGGTAGCTGGGGTGTATGTGTCTCTGTGGCATGTATGTCCGTGTGTGTCTGTGCGGGTCTTTGTACTGCAGTTTTTATTTGCTCTGATTCCTCCAGTCGCTCAGGTCTTGGTGCTCTCATCCCTTTGCCCTGTACTGAAGAGGGAGTGAGGGCAAAAAAATATATAACTGAATATACTTGCAATACCTTCCCTTGCCCTCTGTTGTCTTCTATTCTCTTTTTCTCTCACGTCCTCCTCCTCCTTCTCCAAATAGAAATAGCACTGGGTCCCAGGACAGCGGCCTGAAGCCTACAAGAGGTGAGTGAAAAGCACAGATGTGCTGACTTTCATTCTCTGAATGATGTCACTCACTGAAATAGTGTGTGTTAGGCTCATTATCTTACAATAAGTTCTGAAATGGTTTATGAAGTTTTTCCATTTTTATTCAAGTGTCCAGTGATCAAATTATACACATTTCCGAATTGCGAAAAACACTCATAAAGAGATATGTTGTTTATCTCTCTTACAGAGCAGTAAGTACATGTTGAACAGGAAGAACTGGCAGTAGTCCTGTGTGTTCATATATTCATTTAGGTTTGCATATGTGTGTACTTGTGTGTGTGTGTGTGTGTGCGTGTGCACACTTGAGATAATCATATGAGCATCCTTTTATGGGAAGCTGTGAGAAATTGGGTTAGTTCTTTCATCACATTGTCGTCTCTCACAACAGGGAAGAGAAAGTGTGTGCGTCTAATTAACAAGCACAGAATCACAGGCACACATTGTACCAAATGACAGAGAGAGATTAAAAAGAGCAGTGACAGGGTAATTTAGAAATGTCGTTTTCTCTTTTTTTCAAACAGGTTGCTAATCTGTTGCAATATTTGTGAGCAGGCTGCATTCACTGTGCAGGCCTTAGTTCATATGTTTCAGTAAGATCCATTTTTTTATTTCTGTGGTTGATGGTTATGTTTGTAAGTGATGTTTTTCCCAACCTGCCGTGGCTTCATACAGTAGATGTCACTGAAAGTTGAGCCACATTCCTATGATGTTTGTGCATCAAAATTTGTGCAACAATCGAATCACCCAGTGTATTTAAATACAGCTTAGTTACAGTCAGTGAAGAACTCATGAGTTTATGTTCTTGTAAGCCTCAAGTTGCATGATAATTACGTGAGATGACAATTAACTGAAAAATACGCTGTTTAAACAATTCGACTGGAGACACATTTTCCTTGGAATCTGCTTCCTTTAATTTCCACTACGTCAGGAATCACCTTGGATCGCAGCTTAGCTGCCTGTCAGATGTTCCTTTCTTGTTGCTGTGTTTCAGTTTGAGACAAAAAACTTATTTTTTCTTTGTTTTGATTCACAAAATAAGACTCTCTGTGTTTTTCATTCGGCTGCTTGATGTTTGGCAAATTTTACAACCATGCCCCATCAATTAAAATTTTATCTCTGCTCCCAAGACCACTGACTAGGCTGCTGGGCAAAGTGTTGAATAATTTAACATGTTTAAACATGCTTTCATCTAAAGGTCTATTACAGTCCTTGATTTTTGCAGTATAATGTTGTCTCCTGAGCCCATGTTGTAAAATGTCTTGATGTTTAAATGCTTCTGGCTATGATAAAATAAATGCTTGTAGGACTATTACAATTTTTAAATATTGAATAATAACAATATTACCCCAGTTTTACTATGTTGGAGAACATTCAGGAGCTACTTTATTACAGATCTGTGTCAGCTCGACCATGTTCTCAGGATGTCTTGTGTGAACGAGTCTCCAGAGGTCATTCCGTTGCATGTGTATTAGGCTGAGGTGCTATATTACAGAAATGTCTTATCAAGTCTTAATTTGGGATTTGACTTGATTTACAAGAACCTGATTTTTCCAGGTTTGGTAACTCACGTTAGTGAGTGTTAGGATAAATAAACATATCAATATTAATTCTTAAATTTTATGTCTGTTATCTAGTAAATGCATGATATTATGGTGAGTTTTTTCTCTCTTGGAAAAACACCTACAACACTTGCCAACTGCTGTGGCCATCTCATAAAATTGGGTGACATAAAAAGGTAAAATATTTCACTTTGAAAATAAAAATGACATGTCTAGTGTACTGAAAGTTTGCAATCACTGTTTTCCAGCTGTAGTTTGAAAGATTGTCTGTTTGAGTTTTCAGTCATGAAAAAAAACCCAGCACTTATTCCATTTGGAAAATAAACATAACATGACATGTGGGATGGGGATATAAAGGGTTGTGTCATATGATTTATACAAGAGACATGTTTAAATATGTGTTTTCTGCTCACAGGGGCAGTTTTAAATGTCAAAACTGTATCATTTATTAAGGTAACACCTGAGTCTGATGGAAACCATGCAGACTCATGAATAGTTACATTACTGCTTATGTTTCTGTGAACCTCAATTCCTTTGCTAAACTAAAGCAGCTAATTACTATGCATAAACTCATTCATGAACTAAATAGGCTACTTTAAAAATAATTTTTAAAATAAAAAGAGATTATTTAAAAAATTGGCACACCAAATAATAAAAAATATAACAAAAATAACAGCAGAGCAATTGCATATAATTAGCAACTTGTTTAAAATCTAAATTTGACAATTACTTGGATATAACATGCTAAAAGATTATAATTTGCACTTAAAGGTTATAGTTTAAACTATCTGGTGTAAATATGTACTAGAAAACTGGAGGGCAGACAAATCATCCCTCAACTGAGTTAATAGTTATATCATATCTTCAGACAAACCCACTAAGGTTCACATGACAAAATAAATTCAATGAGAGCAAAACAAGGAAATAAATAGGAATAACATTCATCCAAACAATTCATGACTGACCTGAATCATCCTGCTTCATGGCCATGAATCTCTCAGGCTTCTCATTGCACATTTCTATTTTGTATTTTATAAACCAACAAAAAGACTTAGCAAGCCCACAGTTATTGCAGATGTTGGAGCAGGATCTTCCTTCAGAGAAGCAGAAGTCTTACACACCTGATCATCAGTGTTAATTTATGACAAGCTACTATAGCGGCTGGACAATCACCATCCTGTGAACTTTCCTCCCAGCATGCCCCTGCCAGCGGATGGGAACCCGACAAACACCAACACAATTTTATCTTGCAAGACACAGGGAACAGCATTAAAAAACACACTCAACTATCAGGCCTCAGTGTAAAGGAGTGCAGGCTTTTATTGTAATTTATTATTAACAGACGTATTCATAGATTAAGATTTTTGTATTGCTTATTGTGAAGAAAGGTTAGAGTAAACCAAACGCAAAGTGACGTTTACAAGTGCAAAAAGGGTCAGACGTGTAATTACTGCTAAAACAATACCTCAATAAAAATAACCTCTCTGCATTTCCCTATTTTTATTTATACCTCTCCAACACTGAATGTATTTTTTACATGACTGGATGATTTATGAAAGGAAATAAAGGTCAATAAAAGTCTTTTTTTTTTTAGTTAATTTGCATAGAGTTTGTAAAAGGACAATCTGTAAAAGGAACCTTTTGCAGACTCTTTATGATTATAAGTCTTGGGCAAGACTGGTCATATATGTTTTAATGTGCAGGTCAAATTAACCTGACACTAAAAAAGTGCTTGGTTGTGTTACTGTATGGCCAAAACAACTTTTATTTCAAGGATTTCTCAAATGTCCTCCACCCACACCTACATGCCTATATGTGGAGTGCACAAGACACTGCAGAGGCTGAGGAGCTTATGTCACTGACAAAAATAGATGACACAAGATTAATTTACACTGATGTTAGCAGGTGAAGAGTGTAAGCTGCAGTAAGAGAAGTAAAAGATAATAATAAAGCTAAAGGAGAAAAGTTTATGTTTGTTCTGTTGCTGTTGGCAAAGACAGGCTGACCCACTTACCAAGGATGTACGACCTGAGAGAGAGCGCACATGGAGGCCAGGGAGGCCACCAAGGAGCTCGAGCCATAAAGCTCGCGTGTGTTCGCAGAGTTCTATTAATGACTTACTGTCTCTGCAGAGTTCAGACAGCCTTTCAAAAACGTATTGGAACTCCCATCACTCAAGCACACAACACACGTACATGTACACACACCCTGGGGATCAAACACCTTGCATCTTCTATTTCCTGTTCAAACAAAACACACATGCACTTGAAATCACTTCCCCAAGAACAAACAAGAAAATAGTGTGAGGTGAACATGAGGATGGGCTACAGAGGAAGTTATTCTTCCCTGAAGTCCTCACAGGTTTTACTACTCTTGCCATTAATACTTAAATGCTGGAGGATGAAATGACATGATCCATAGTTGTTGTTGCATTATAAATGGCAAAACATTTTTTTGTAATGTTTTTTGTAGGCAGGCTGGCTGGGCGTTGTCAGTCTGCCAGTTTACCATTTTGTTTCTGACTGAAATATCCAGGCAACTGTTGAATAGGGTGGCTGTGGCTCAGTAGGTAGAGAAGAAGTCCACAAACCAGGGTGGGTGGTGAGACTGATTCCTCTTGGCCACATGTCAAGGTGTGTTTGGGTAAGACAATGAACGCCAACAGGTATTACAGTGCTCGTCTGTGGCAAAGTTATGTCTGATGATGTGAAGAGGCTGTGGTCCTGCAGCTGTAATCCAAACGTTCTGCTGGTGGAGAGCAGCCGGGGTTAACTTTAGCAAATGGTTTTGTGTTTCATGTTTTTTGAACTCCACACTTTATTGATTTGGGGGAAAAGGGTAAAGCATATTCATTACCGGGGATGGATGCTCTCTTCTGTTTAAACAATCTGTTTGATCTAAATACAGCAGGTACGTTTCTGTTTTACCAGTGAATTTGAGGAAAATGGAAAACATGAATTCTTATTACATTTTATTCTGACATGTCATCTAGCTGTCATCTAAGACAAAAAAAATCACAATTACAAACAGCTTTGAGCAATGTTTTTTGTGTGTATATCAAGTAGTCGTGTGTAGGAGAAATTGTCTCGGCTTCGTAGAGAACCGTAGGCCTCTGTGGTTACACAAGAGCATGTTTAGCTGCATGTTCCAACAACCATCTGGACCAACTGGGGCACAGTGGCTTTCCTGAGCAGAGATTTGGTGAAAAAGCAGAAACAGGGTGGAACATAGAGGTAAACTGTAAACACAGATGGGCACCAATATGTTCCATGGATAAAAATATTCCATCAACAAATGTATCATAACAGATAAACAAGCACTTCGGTGAAGGCATGCAGTTCAACTGAAAAAATAAATGTACCTGAGCTGATGTGACAATATCAAAAGACAGAACGTGATGAAACATACAAAACAGGGAAAACTGCATATTTCTTCAAAAGCATTAGCAATTAGCACTTCCATTTAGTGAAAAGCACAGATTGCAGAAAACTATTTATTACAAATACCAAGCTGACATAATGTAAAGTTCTATGGTTGGTCCTTGTAAAAGTAAAAATTAAAATTCAGACATTCTAGAAAAAAAAGTATTTTGTTCCCAGGGGAAGTTTGGTAGAAGAGAGTCGGGTGGGAGGTGTGGAAAGAGTTGAGCGGAGGTGACAGACATGGAGGGGGAGAGGAGAAAATATGTCAGTGTGGAGGAAGGTTATGGGGCTCTCACATGTCATTTCAGTTTTTTCTTTTTGCCTAATTTTCAATAACATGAATTCCTCAGCTTTTTACAACCAGATCTGCCACCACTGGAAAGAATCAAACACTATAGTTTATATTTTATAGAGTGACAACTGATGATATGTGTCGTGTAATGCAATTATTCAGCGGCTGTTCTCATGGCTGCACCTCTTACTCATTGTGACGTTCCAGTGTAAGAAAGATTTGGTTTCTAAGTAAGGTCTAACTAGGGCAGAACACAGAGACAAACACTCTAATTAATAGATAATTACTAGGCTTTATAATTCATCAAAGTCCTGCGTGGTCTCAAGAGCTTCAGTATGGATAACACATTAAAGTCCTCAGCTCAATCAACTTTTTTCCTCCTGCAAATATGAAGCTTTTTTTTTCTATTTCTATCCTCATTCTGTTACTAAATGAAACGGATGGTTGGTGTCTTAAGCAGGGAAGTCCCTCTCTCTAGCTGCTGCAGCTGACATGCTCTGGTGGGACTGTATCTATTATGCATACATATCGCCTGCTGCTACATCTTCATATTTATGATGTTCCAGTCATGCTGGAACTCTTCCAGAAACCAATGTACTGGACCCAATTCAAACTGAAAAGCAGATGTCCCTAAGTGGTTATGTCAGATTCAAGATGACGGAAAAGTATGGAAGGTCTTCTCTCGACATTTGTCTGCATCTTTCTGTTTCTCGGTGCAGACCCATGTGGTTTCCACGTGCACGCTCTCCCCGCACGCCTGATACTTGTTTATCTCTTTGTCTCCACTCAGCATGTGGTGATGATCGTCAGCCTTAAACCTCAACCGAGTGTCACAGACAGCCGAACTACAGCCATGTTCCTCCCTCTCCCCTCACTCCCACATCCCATGCTCTGTTGCCGGGGTTACAGCAGGACCTGATGTGGCTCCTGGCCAGTCTGCCTTTGTTCTACAGATGGCCCTGTCCTCTCTCTCGCTCTGATTTTTCTCCTGTCAGCCTCCTCTGTGTCTCTGTCATGTGCAGCTTTACTTCAGCCCTGGTAGCTATAGTTTTGCTAATATGGGTGTTTATTTAATAAGTTCACACACACACACACACACACAAACAGATGTTTCTTTATATGGGCATTACTTCCGTTGTGAATATTTAGATTCCAGCATCCCTCTATATTTTGACTTTGTGTGTTGATAGGAAGAGGATGTGGGCAAGGTGATGATGTGTCACTGACTGAGTAACTGGAAGATTCTTATTGTAAAAGTGGAGTAAAGTGAAAATGGATCAAATTTATAATATTAATTTCAAGTGCATTTAATGTACAACAAGAGTTGTTAATAAAAGACTGAGGACTGTTTCTCTCCTTGTATCTCAAAATAGCAAGTTGCTTGCCTTATAATATTATTCTATTTTTTCATTAAGCTTTGTAATTGAAGCAGAAAATATGTAAAATAATACTCTACAAATTTAGATTTTATATGGAAATCTTGCATGGCATGACTCATCATACATCCATCATATAAATTAGCCTCTCGCTGCTTTTCATTCGTGAATAAAATATTTCTTTTTCTTTTTAACATTAGTCCGTCTGTCATTTCCTAAAGCTTATCCTGGGAATGTGACCAGGGAAGCACTTACCTTCTCTACAGCTCAAATAAGATGTGATCAAAAAGTGACATTTATTTCCAGAGCCACACAGACAGAATACGTCCCCTTCACAATATGACAACATCCAGTTTCCCATCATAGATTAAAGCCCATGTTTTAGTTTTATAAATTCCATGCAAAAGACATAACATTACATTCTGAATCTTGTTATGTTAATTTAATGCTGCTGGTGCATTAAATGGGGGGACAGAGATTTAAGAACAAAACAACCAAAAATATTCACATTATTATTATTAATGTTGTAAGTGAGGGTCTAATATTATACTTTTCCATTGTACTTTCAGAGTATATATAACTTCATTTATTGTAATATCAACAAGTCACGATTTTCTTTGTTCAGAAACAACGATGCTGCACCCTGTAATTATCACACAGACACTTAGTCATGTGAAAAGAAATTGTAATTACCACAAATTCCCAGTCCTCCTGTCTTCTCCCACTGTACATATGTAAATATTTGTCGTGCTATAGTGAAAAGTGCATATTATTCAAACACTACACTATAACCTGAAGGATGGAGTCTTAATAATTAACACGCTTTAATGAAACTGCAAGCAACCTCAATTACATTGGAGCAGGAACGACAACTGTGTGCTGTGCGGTAACTGGTTAAATGTAAAGAGGTGGCTCCCTTCAGAAGCAAATTCAATAAAAAATACTTTATAAAACCTACTTTCCAAGGTCAGACCTTAGAAACATACATCAAACGTTTGCCAGATATGAGAGCCCCAGATTTTCTCTTTAAGATATTACCTTCAGTCTTATTCCAGGAACTGTGTAAAAGGAGGCTGCTGTGTGTTTTTTGCAGAAGATCCGAACCCGCTTATTTTCTGAAGTGCAACCAGATGTCCATGACCTCAGCCAGCTGAGCTGTTCTTCCTACAAAATGACCCACTTCCGCCCCGCTCCTTGGGCCCGTCTCACTGCCTTTCAGCCACATTCCAAATTGAGGCATTCTCCTGCAATGTGTAAGTTAGCCTAATTTCGTAGGTTAATAAGGGAGTTGGGGTGGTCCTATATTTAACACGGAGAGTGGAAACCACATTAAAGGGCCCTTTGGCTGTCCCTGAGCTCTTTCCCTGTGGACCAACTGGCCCTTTTAAAACAAGGCAGCTTCAATGTGGCCTCAATAGGAAAACGGGCACCACACTGAATGTAGCATCAGTCACAGTCGTCACCTATGATTGTTATCATTTTTAAAGATACAATATGGATGTTTGGGTCTGTATTTATTGTGTTCGCTGCAGTCAGAAAGGAAAGGCACGTTTGTAACAGGATACTTCTCAGGTTTCTCATGTATGGTGAAAATAAGATTTTACAAACATTTGGATTTAATATTGAAAGATGGAGAGTGTGGAAATTCAATGTTGTTTTAATGGTATATAATTTCCAAATGATTTCCTTTTCCACTTTCTGAGCTTTCCATCCCTTTGGTACAGTTTAATCTGCTCATAAAGTTTCACAGCTCTCGTCGTGCTTTTCTCTTCAGCTGTTGATGTTTTCCATTTCCGACCTGTTCTTTGTGTGTTACTCAGTACACCGTTATTTCTTTCTTAAAAATGGCTTGCTCCTATAGATTAACCCCAAAAGTAATAATTTAGGACAATTTATTGTGTTAATAGAAATGTCACAGTACAGTTACCCCTGGGTAACAAAACTTCTTGTCAGTCGCATGTTCACAAAACACAAAAACACAAACACACACGATGGCCGTACATTTGACTGTTCAGTATCTGTATCAGAACAGCATATTTTATAGATTGTGTCATAACTTGAAATTAAACTTGGATCAGTAAAAACGACAAAACCGAAAATGTCAAACGTCAAAACCGAAAGTAAATTGAAGAAGTGTATCAAATCAAAACATTTTACTGTCTTTATTGCACATAAAATACAGGAAATATACGTTTTTGGTATGAACTGTTATGGACTGCTTATGTCAAAACACCCATGCAGTTAAACAATTTATTGCACGTGGTTAAAACCACTATTGGTGCCACCCAGTGGTAATAATGAATAAGACACTGTGTGCAAGTTGATCATTTTACTTTGTCGTTAGAGTAACATGTGTCCTGCAGACAGTAAAGCTAATGATCTCAGACATACAGAACAATGTCAGTTATGTGTCTTGAATGGGCATGTAAGGGTGGCACCCGATGTGTCAGGATGGGTGTTGCCACACATTGCACATGTTGATTTGAGACTTCTCAGATTAGTCCAGTCATCACGTTGAATTTAATCAGGAGGAAGCAGATGTTCTTGAGCAGCAAACACAGCCATCCCTCACAATTAGCCTGAGGTCTCTTTCCTGCCTTCCCGTCATCAGGGATTTCTTCCTTCCACTTGTTGATATGTTGTCAGAGAGTGTGTTTGCATGCCTGTCTGTGATGGAAAGCATATAAAGGCAAAATTTACAGAATTTGCACAAACAACTTCGTCTGTTACAGACATTAGAGGAGCAGACTGAGAGAGAAAGCTTTATCTTTGATTCAGACTGAGAACCAGTCAACGTCCTCGCTTATTTTATTCTCAGCTCACATATCCACAACCACCCACCCTTCTACACCCACCCACTCACCCACACACACACACACACACACACATAAAACACCACTAGCAGTGTTAAAGACCTCCACCGACTACATTTCTCACCACACCCAGAGCAGGTCCTTCATTTGATTTTTGATTCTGAATTATTTTACATCTGATGTCTCCCATTGTTTTTGTCTGTCGCCACATTTTTTAAAAATGAAAATGCAATGATTTTCCATGTAAAGTGGAATTGTTGTATTCATAAAATGCAACAAAAGAGAAAAACAATCTAGTTTGAAGAGATACTCTAACCAGAGACCCTGGTTGGATACAGAAATCATTGATTATAGAATAATAGGATGTGCATGGTGCCTCATACTCATGTTCACACCACTGTCACTCAAGATGTGCCAAGTCTTTTTAGTTTAAACATCGTCAGGTGGCAGATTGGGATTTTATGTCACAAAGCTCGGGGATGTGGCTACTCTTGAGGAAAATTAAGTATCTTGTACATTTGTAAGAGTTTTTGTTTGTTTATGCTTTGATTTCAAAGTAGAAAAAGAAAAAAAATGAACAAAACTGGCAATAAAGATAGCAGGACTTCACCCAGGAACAATCTGTTTGTTAAGCCAGAAGGAGTGAGACCCTTTAAACACCTGTAAGCTGATGAGCAGTGACAAACTTGGAAAAATTGACTTTTGTCCGAATGTAAATAAAAATAGAAGCAACAAACGACGTATTTGCACTTAATTTCTGACCACAACATTTATGATGAGCTTGACGAAGTAACTACAGCTTGGGGCTATGCCAGACTCCTCTGACCTCTTGTCTCTTCCACTAAGCTTCAGCACAGTAGCTGCTTTGGCCCTGTTCAGGTCATCTTAATTAATGGGATTGTTTCTGTGCTGCCTCTGAAATATCTCTGTCTTTTTAAGTCTTGGTCCTTAGTAACTTTTGATTTTTTTTTTTTTTTGTTCAGCACCTCGGACAGCAGCCCCCACGGGCTCAATTCAGAAAATTCCTGCAAGTCATGATAAAGATAAGTAATATGCGCAAACGAGGAGAGAAAAAAGGTGGCGAAGATGATTTTGGGCCTATGTATCAAACTACAGTTTCTAAACACGTCCTTTGAAGAATGACGCTCTTCAATGTGTTATAATGATAAAACATATGGGCACGTTGTCCTTTATGACAGATTTGATGAGGAACAAGTAGAGGGAGGCACGGATGTCTCTCTTATTCTCCTTATGACTCTTTATGATGAATCTGTCACAGGACTGATGGTGCCACGCACTTACAGTTTTTGTCACGTACTGTTTCTGTGTGTGTGGTACGCGTTGATTTATTAAATCATACTATTATTATTTGAACACTCAGATTGGTCTCTCTCTCTCTCTTTGCTTCCTCTTTACTTCAGCACGTACTTTGGCCCAACATCAATTGGGCCACAGTTCCGATTCCACATACCATCCATTCCCACCATCATTCCGTGAAACACCTCAGACATATTCGTTTAGTAAGTTCTACTTTTTTTGATGAAAAGGAGAGTAACTAAACATTACGCGTCATGCTGTTGTGTTCATAAATATGAGACTCTCATATTTATGAGCAGCCTATTTGAAACTGTCCTATCTGTGGCCTTGTTTGAGAAGTGGACGGTCTGGACTGGTGCGTTAGGGAGACGGAGAGGGGGCAGCGGGGGGCGGGCACGCCCAGCGACGGTGTTGAATGACGCCCGTCTGTTGCTCCTTGTATGTGTCGGTGCGTGTTGCGATTGGTGGAGGGGAGGGAAAGGTAAGCAGCTGTGGGCGGGTGTAGCGCCTGTTTATAAACCCAAAACTCTCCCCGTGGGCGGGAACATCAATAGCAGGGGAGTGAGAGCGGAGCGCGGACAGAGAGTGAGGGAGACGGCGCGGAAGACGAGGCTGTGGCGGCGACTGTGGTTGACCGGGGTACGCGGAGGGGGCGAGGCGGCCGCCCCTGTATGCGTCTTCAGCCGCGCATGGACGACCACCTCAGCCTCCTGCAATCACCCCCACCAAGCGCGACCAAAACTCGTGGCGACAACCTGGTGAACCACGGATACACCGAGACCGAGGCCGACGTCATGACGGTTGTGGCGTGTGACAACATGCTGGAGGAGTCGGCGGCTCTGCCGGGCCACCACTCTCTGGACCGGTACGAGCCCGATCACGAGTGCTGCGAGAGGGTGGTCATCAACATCTCAGGGCTGCGCTTCGAGACTCAGCTCAAGACGCTGTCCCAGTTCCCAGAGACGCTGCTGGGGGACCCCAAGAAAAGGATGAGGTATTTCGATCCTCTCCGGAACGAGTACTTCTTCGATCGGAACCGACCCAGCTTTGATGCCATCCTCTATTACTATCAGTCCGGCGGGCGCATCCGGAGACCCGTTAACGTGCCCATTGACATTTTTTCCGAGGAGATTCGCTTCTACGAGCTGGGCGAGGAGGCCATGGAGAAGTTCAGGGAGGATGAAGGCTTCATCAAGGAGGAGGAGCGGCCGCTGCCAGAGAACGAATTTCAAAGGCAGGTGTGGCTGCTGTTTGAATACCCGGAGAGCTCGGGTCCCGCCCGGGGAATAGCAATAGTGTCGGTGCTGGTCATTCTCATCTCCATTGTCATCTTCTGCTTAGAGACACTGCCGGAGTTCAGGGACGAGAACAGGGATCCTATCACCATTGCGCCCGTGATAAATGGCACACTCCCATATTTCATCAGCCCCTTTTCAGACCCGTTCTTTGTGGTGGAGACTTTGTGTATCATCTGGTTCTCCTTTGAGTTGCTGGTGCGCTTCTTCGCATGTCCGAGTAAAGCCACGTTCTCCAAAAACATTATGAACATCATAGACATTGTGGCCATCATCCCCTATTTCATCACCCTGGGCACAGAGCTCGCAGAGAGGCAGGGCAACGGCCAGCAGGCCATGTCCTTAGCCATCCTGCGCGTAATTAGACTCGTTCGGGTATTTCGCATCTTCAAACTCTCGCGTCACTCCAAGGGGCTCCAGATTTTGGGACAGACTCTGAAGGCCAGTATGCGAGAACTGGGCCTCCTAATATTCTTCTTGTTCATCGGTGTCATCCTTTTCTCCAGTGCCGTCTACTTTGCTGAAGCAGACGACCCGGATTCGGGTTTCAACAGCATCCCGGACGCGTTCTGGTGGGCCGTCGTGACAATGACGACTGTGGGCTACGGGGACATGCATCCGGTGACAATCGGGGGCAAGATTGTGGGCTCCTTGTGCGCCATCGCCGGCGTGCTGACCATTGCTCTGCCAGTGCCTGTCATCGTCTCCAATTTCAACTACTTCTACCACCGGGAGACGGAGGGCGAGGAGCAGGCACAGTACCTGCACGTGGGCAGCTGCCAGCCCCTGGCAGACACGGAGGAGCTGAGGAAGACGCGCTCCTCTTCCTCACTCAGCAAGAGCGAGTACATGGTGATAGAGGAGCACGGGATCAACAGCGCGTTCAAACAGCAGCCCAACTTCCCCACCACCGCACAAAACAACTCGCAGAATTGTGTGAATCTAAGCAAAAAGATCTTCACCGACGTATAGCCAGTTTTAGCGTCGTGGCCCTGCACACATGGATGAGGGGGGGTGAGGCGTCACCACACAGCTGCTTCTGTCATTGAAAGCCCAGCGTGTGGAAGCAGCGGTGGATCAGATGGAGAGAGGAGGGGATGGAGCGAAACGGAGAAAGAAGGAAAGCGCAAGTCCTCTCTGCTCAGAGACGCTGCTTTGTGCTCCATTCAAAGAAATCAGGATTTGCCATTTCAGTGATCTGAATTCATAATTCTGTACGATTCCATTCGCGCTTGAAGAGGAAAAAGCTCCTTAAAACACAAGCCTTCTGTTGTTTTCTCTGAGGGAGGGGAGGGACCTGTTGTGCTCTGTGCAATAGCTGATATATTATCACAACAGGTAGAAATAGAAGCTTTATAACTGTGAAAGATGAAAATGTATGCCACTCCGATGACACATTGTACTGACATGCGTTATGAGTCGTGAGTCGTCAATCATAGCCTATGTATAATATCCAGAATCATTTAATTATATGTGTGTGTTTAAACACATAATGTCTGAAAAGAATTCAAGATATATTATCTCAATTAGACCGTTCTGTGCTATGCCTTTATTGTGTGTTAAAGTATAGTCCAAATGCTGCTGTCTTTAAAAAAATATTAATCTTTAGTCTTTAATTTGTATAAAGACTAAAAAAAAACGTTAGGTCTTAAAAATATTCCCATGTCATCTCCTAATGTGAAGCGTCCTGGTAGGCTATTTAATGCGTAAACGGCACCATATCAACCCAGTGTCCAGCCAACAGTCGGTGTTTCGTTATCGATGCAAGGCACACGTGAGAGAGGAGAAACACACAACTCTTTTACGCACACATACAGCGATCAAAGATGGAGCGTGCTTCTCTTTGGATGTCTCAAATATAGCCCGCTGTGATGTAGTCTCCATGGCGACGGTCGTTTCCTCGGTAACCCCAGTCACCGTTGCCATGGCACCCTTGTTTCCACAGTAACCCCCCAGATGGCTTGGAATCTATATTGAAGATTTTCATCTAAATAGCTTGTCTTCAGTCTCAAAAAATAGCGTTTTGTCATTACGCTCTGCGTGCGTAAAATGCAAGCCGGAACATGTGCCACCCTTCCTCACACAGTGACTTTAACGCACATGAAAATTGGAGGAAGGAGGTCTGTGGACAAATTGCCACCATGAACTTTCCCCTAAAGAAAAAAAAAATAAAAACCAGGCACGACTCAGAGGGGCGCTGACCCGGGAGAAGCAGAAGGAGAGACAGCGCGTGTGGAATTATGAATGGACTGGGAGCACGTTGTGTCTGGCTGTCCGGGGTGCGCTACTACGGGCGCTCGGCAGAGGCTGCTCTTCACCCACTGATGAAATTGGTAAGTTTTGATCTGTCAGTGTCTTTCTGAATATCCCATTCCCATTTTTAACAATAAAACCAGTGTTTTTGCTGTAGATTTATGACACGTGTTTTATGGGCAATTCAGGCAGTTGATGCAGGTCTCATTTACGTGAATGACACTTTATTAACTTAATGGTCTCTCTTCAGTTAAGGTCAAAAATGTTTCTTATAGTTTTAAATTTTAATTCTAGTTTTGAATTAACTCTACTACATATAGATCTGTCTGTAGTTGGAGGTGTGTTTGCCTTCTGACCTAAATGTGTAGGCAGGCTTTTTTTTTCTTTTTTTTTGTGCGTGTTCTGGGCGTGATGCTCCTGAATGGTGTATCCAGGTTTCCTTTCACCTTCAGGTGACTTTGTCAATGAAAGCCTGAGGACACCAGCAGCATCACCACTCATTCCTGCTCAGTGCTGCCCCCGGGTGGCCATAGTCTACTGCTAACAGAATTGGTGGCTCATGACCTCTGTATTGTTTTGCCATTAATATCCCAGAGACCCAGAGGTCAAGTACTATGACAAGTGAAAAAAATACAAATCTGTAGGTTTTTATTCAGTGAATTATTGACTTATTATCAGGAATGTATGGCATTGGGCTTTTATTCATTTTTACTTGCTGAAACAGTAAATTATAATCTCCTTTATTATCACAGATGTAGTGTGTGACATGGGCTGTAAATTTGATCTTCTCTTAGGTATAATGTGTGCTTCTCTTCTTCTTCTCATATCTATGAAATGGCTGCACTGGTATTCCTGCACTTCTCTGTCTGAATACATTAAATGTGGCTGTGTGTCGACCTTGTGCTTCTGAGTACATGCGTGGTACTTGACTAATACCATGTAGACCTTTCCAGTCATGGCTGAGTATTTATTAGAGCAGCTCCATTAGCCTGAAAGTGGAGGGTCCCACGGAATGTCCTCGTCATTGATTAGACTTTTAAATTTTGACCTCCCCTGTCTTTGACTTCATGTGTTGTCACTGAAAACTCTGTATCAGTGATCAGTTAAATGGCCTGCTCATTTCTAAGGTCACATAAAAGCTCCAGTGAGGAGAAACACTGATCTATTGATCAGAAAGATATTACGAAGGAGAAAAGAGCTGCTTGTTTATCATCTAAAAGGATTGGTGAGTCTGGAAGACACTGTAATGGCCAAGAGACTAAAACACAGACATAATACACTCATATTATCAGTTTGATTCTGTGCATTAGCAGAGACTAATGTGCATCTCCAGTTTAATAATTTTCTTCCCCAACGTCCTGCAGCCTACATTTAGTTTACGTACAGAGGGTAATTTGCAGTTTTTGAGCAACATCATTTACAACATCTTAACTAAAAGACAGTTGAAGAGGATGTGGAGCTGGAGTTCCTGGGGAATTATGACCTTGTTACTGGACAGGCACTTTTACCCCAAAGATGCCTGCTCACTCCTCTCGTCTCCTCCTGAAAAGACAGTGTTTACAGTTTGATTTTTGCATGAATGGTAATGAGACAGCAGGGAGAAGAAGGGCAGCCTTGCGTTATTAATAAGACCACCGAGCTGTGTGATGGGTCTGGCTATGCTGTGTGGTTCTTACAATTTTCCTTTTTTTTCATTTCTCCTTCTCTCCCTTCTCTCTCTCTCAGGTAAAAAACCAAAACAAAAAACAAAAAAAAACAAAAAAGCAGCTCCAGTTTCTGCTCAGACCTCCTTGGACCCCTGACGACCCCAATTAGACTGCCTCCCATTTAGGTAAATACACTATGTTCGATAAGGAGCGTGAATATGACATGGATTAACTTCTACCAGCCACCACTGATAATGACAAGACTTTCATTTGAAAGACATTAAGCTGCGTAGAACACCCATTAACCTGCAGTAACCTCTGTTTCCCTGCAGGGGAGCAGTGATTCTGGTCTTCCTGTTGAGCCAGATGAACCAAAGTAAAGAGTGGAAATACAACTCCCACTGGATCAATTTTAATTCCCTAGCACTCCTCCTGAATGTTGTCTCCAAACCAGGTCTTCGAACAAGCGGTGCCTGGAAACCTTCCACCTCCTATGGACCACCTCTCCATCCACAATGCAACCAAATGAAAATGCAAAAATGAAAAAAGAAAGAAAAAAAAGAACAGACGACACAATCTGAATACAGTTCACCTTTGTAGCTGCTGTTTTATGACGCGTTCTGGAGTTAACAACCTGAACAGAGAAAACATCACAGGATTAAAGAGGATTCAGACACTGACATAATTCAGCTGGAACCGTGTTACAGACTTTGACATTTCTCCATACTGCTTTCTATAAAAAAAACAATAATTTAAAGGACAGAATCAGGAAAAAGCCAGCAACTTTGCAAAGCACATTAAGTTCCTGCAATTTACAAGGATTTCTACATTCTGTATCCACGCTTTTCAGAACTGATATTCATTATGGACAATAACTGAGAAACAGCTTTTGCTTCAAGTCAAAAGTGACAAAAACCAAGGCCAACCATGATTTGCTGATATGAAACTGTGATACAAATCAGACTGTTAGCCATATGCCTTTGTTAGTTCTGTGTGCTCCGTGTTGCTAATATGTGAAACAAACACATGCATATGTGTGCTGCTATTCCCCTCACCTACACACGAAGAACAGTAGAAAGATACACACATACACACAGACATGCACAACCAGAGCACACTGGTGTTTTTGGGGATGGGGCAGAGAGTTATGAGAGGAAGGCTGTGTCTCCCACTATTTGTTCTGTGTTATTCTGTGCTGTCTTAAACATGACCTATAAAGAGATTATGAGTTGTACTGTCTTTATTTGAGCGAGGCTGCAGCCTGACTTCACTCAATTACGAAGAGATTGGTCCTCATTTATGTCTGGGAAAATATCTAGGTTCAGTTACAGACCTTGTTATCCATCCTGTGTAAACACACAGTGTGTTTGAATTATGTCAGATGCGACTAGAGGCTGTGTGTGGATGCTTGAGTTCACTTGTGTGTTCTTTCAGTATAAGAAATACAATCAGTTTTCCTTATGATGAATCAGGGCCTTAGAGGGAGAGATGACAAAATAAAAGCGTGATTGTGTGCATGAAAACCTAGTGACATATTTAATGGTTTAATCATTCAGTGTTGCTCCAATTTCCTGGTTGAATCTGAGCGTTGGTATTCACATTAATGCTGGTGACAAAATGTCAGGAAATGCCACTGTTTAATAAGTGTTTTTCATGCACAGCCTTGCACAATGACAGTCTTTTAGTTGTTAACAACAGTGGCTGGCTGTCAGCCCTTCAGAGGTCTGCTGTGCAAAATCACACTTGTTCTCCAGAGGTCTCTACTCTACTTGTGCTTCACAGATACAGTGGAAGGGAACCATTCAATAGCTGCATGACTGGGCCAATTCTTTATGAGCGAACGCTCTATTTGCACACATCAGTAAAATAAATGAAAAATATTAAAAATAAAAGGCACTCTTCTGCCTGACAGATTTTAGCACTGCAACAATAGAAGCTCCAGGGATTTATAGAAACAGTGATTCTCAATTCTATTACTATGAAGGCTTCATTTTATATTGCCACACTTTCGTCTGCTCCCTGAATTACATGGCTGAGCATTAAAGGGAACCAAACTGTGTACAAGCCCAGTGGAAAACGTTATATCATCTCTGAGCTGAGGAGGTAAATATTAACATTCTAACGGAGGTTTACAGCCATCAGGCTGTCACAGTGTGTATGAGCAAGTGTGCTTTATTGTTCCACAAACCTCACCAGCTCACAAGCAACTCTGCCATCTCCCTTTCCCATTGCGTGGTCACAAATATCCAACTGCCTTTTTGTAAGGCACATTGGAAGTGTAGTAATGTAGTTCTAGACTTCAGACTTTTAGTGTTTGTGAAGACAGAACTGTCATGGACAAACCTCCCTCCTATTTTTGGCTAATGCTATTTTTGGCTGTTTGCTTGACATTGTTTCTCTCTGTCTCAGGCTTTGCATGTTAATGAAATTTATACTACAGGCTGAGATCACTAACATACCTGTGATGTCATCAAGGCTCACCACCAGCCGTAGCACTATGGCAGAAAATCTCCGTAGCAACAAGGGAAGGTTGTTGGCCCTCTACAGGTGCATGGTAGAGATCAGTACTTATGCTGCCTATAGAAGTGTCAGCTGCGGCGGTTTGTGTGTACACAGCCTCTGAGGAGGGCAGGGTTTGGCAGCGTGTCATATATGAATGCTTGTGTCTCTGGCAGACGATCTGTGAATCGCTCCACAGGCAGATTGGGTATCACCATGCAGGGATTTCCTTTGGTCAGCAGATGTAGGTTATAGTAAGATTATGTCAACCCCAATCAATTATAAGAGAACACAAAATAAGCTACTAAAGGCCTAAATTCCAACACACATATTGTTTAAAAAACCTCCCAACATCTACCAGAATGACTGACTGAATTTCATTCATGAAATATATGATTTTTGCCACTTGGAGCAACATAAAAAAGGATGTTCCCCATTAGCTACAGTATAACAGAAGCAATTCAAAAACACACATTCACACTGCTCATCACAAAACACTACAAACTTCCACATCCTACTACTGGCTCTTACTAATCAAAATTTCTTCAGAGTTCTAGTCTTTGAGCCGCCCTAGATATTGAACTCCAGTCATGCAATGGTCAATATCTTACTGTACGCAGACAGACGCTGTTTAGGATTTTAGAAAGTAAAACGCAACATTGACACATTTACACTTATTAAGTTTAGGGAGGAACTACTTAATAAGTTATAAGGGTAACTGGTGAATCTAAGTATGTGTGAATGCGACTGTGAATGGTTGTCTGTGTGTGTCTCTCTGTGTTTGCCCTGAGACAGACTGCAGACCTGTCCAGGATGTACCTGTCTCTTGCCCGGTGACAGCTGGGATGGTCTCCGGTCCTCCCGCAAACCTGAACAGGATGTGTTGGTTACCGATAATGCATGGATGGATGGAAAAAACATATCAGACCCTTTGAAATCATCTCATAAATGTTCCTGGTATAGACAACATGACAGAGAGACGACACATCTGAGGATAAAGAACTTTTTTTTTTCACCTACTACAATGTGTGACATTTCCATGTTCACTAACACAGCAACACTGTTTGCAGTGCAGGCAGGGATGGTTGCTAAGGATGATGACGTTGTTGCTAATGGTTCCACAAAAATCAGATTATTTCTGGATGCTGATTGGCTGGTCACTTCTGGCTTCCAGCCGACAAGGTGGGACTCCCTATACACACATGCAAACACACAAAGCTCTCACATACACGTAACCTACACACGTGTGTAGAAGCTGACAAAACACATGTTTAGAATAATATCTGCAGCATATTCATACCCGGATATTCTTTCGATGTTGCAAGGCATGACCTGCTGCTGGTCATCTCAGTTTTTGTTGTCAAAAGAATCAGACAGATGGTGTAGAGGGTGATGGTTTACAACTGGGGGAGAGAGAGAGAGGGATGCTTCTGTGCTCCACTGCATGACTCACCACTTTGTCACGGTGACCTTTATCTGCTACCCCCTCCACCTCTATTGTTCTATCCCTCCTCTTTAGTTTCATTTCCTGCACACCTCAAACTCTCCTCACTCCCACTATTCGATTACATATCTGCTATGCTTTCTTTTCCTCCTCATTATTTCCCTCTCTGATCCACTGCTCTCATTTAGTTTTACTGTATTTCATTTGTAAGTATTCAAAGAACAGGTACTGGGGAAGATTTCCCCGGTGTTGCTGCGTCTTGGGTGTCACTTCAAAGTCGGCCTGTCAAACCTTGTTGTAAAGAACATCTGTGCACATTTAGTCCCGCATACTGAAGCTGTTTACACATTACAGATATAATAATACCCTCCCTTAGCAAAGCCACACCTCCAGATCAGTTAGATAATTGATTTTTCCTTTTTTTCCTGGGCCGAGGAAATCAACTGAAAGTTAAGCTACATCCAGAATCAATATTAGAGTACCGTACTCAGAAGGCAGGGACATATTCCATCATGAAAGCAGTGATCCTCATTAGCTTGGCTGCTCTCACCAGGCAGGTAGAGAAGTTCCAAGGTCACACTCTAAATATAGTGGAACCCCAGACAGCGGTGTCAGGAATGAAAATTTAGCAATAAAAGGATGAAGCGGTCGTATGAAGGGTCAAATTAAGATGAGGTTGTAATGAAATAACTTTCCTGGTTGTCTGCCGAGAACTATTTGAAGGCTTACATGCCATAATTAAATTGTAATAGAGTTATTTTCATGCGTTCACACTTTTGTTTTGAGGAGAAGTCAGTTATGTGGTTTAAACGAGCACAAATTCTCATTAGCGTCAACATGGGAGTGTATATGTGTGTTTGCAGCAAGCAAATAGATTTCATATTTTTAGGTGTACACTGCACACGTGCTGGTGTGAGCTTATTACATTTGTGTGTGCATGTGTGTGTGATGAAGCTGAGAGATCACCTGCTGCAGCACCAGCAGAGGTCATTTAGGACACGGCTCCTCCCCTGCAGTCTACTGTCATAAGTTGGATGAACGCCCTCTTCTCTCCTTCACCCTGTCCGTCTCTCTCACTCTCCTCCTCCCTCTCTTACTTCCACAGGTTCTGCTGCAAAGAAAAGGGTGGGGATATTAGGTGCGCAGGTCTGATGACTCACACACTTATACATACATATGCAAATTATCGCAAGGGAACTACCTTGAGTTGGGTTGTGGTGTAATGTAAAAGACGAAATGTTAATTTATTTTCTGATTAAAAATTTTAATAAAAATAGTGGGTTTTGAGCACAGTTCGAACAAAATATAGACAACACAGACATTTTTAGCTCCCGTCAACTTGAGCACTTGCGCAATCACTGTGATGGACAAAGAAGCCTCACAAAAAGCCAAATAAGAAATTTTATACAGTCTTAAAATCCTCAATGACCTCATTTGGAAACCAGTCATGTTAGGTCATTAGTTGAAAAATAATCCTTAAGTTTCATTGTGAGGTTTCATTGGATAGGCTCCGCTGAACACGAAACAGAATCAATGGTCCCATTCTGCACAATGGTCCCATTCCGCAAGGCTTGGCAAAACATAAAGTTGAGAAAGGGAGCTGGAGACAGAATTGAGGACCTCTTTTAAAAGGTATGGTCATAAAATCTTTGCTTTCAACTGTGCTTTTGTAGGTTTGTAGGACACACAATGTGCAAAATCAATATCTATATCTATCAATATCTTAGTATATTTTTACTTTTTGTGCAATAAACCAGATGTGCAGTATTCATCGGTTACATTTTCCAATGTAAATATGTATATATTTCAGATTATCCTTAATTTTTAAATGCCTTTGTAGTTTAAACTAAAAATGTACATTGTTCTGTGCAGATTTTGTGTTCTTTGTCTATGGCTGCTAAAACACAAGAATTTAAGGGCCTCCTCAAACATAAAACCAACACACATGTCCGAACACATGGATTTCAGGTTAACTGGGGACTCGAAATTGCCTGTAGGTGTGAATGTGACTGTGAATGGTCGTCTGTCTGCGTAAGTCTCTCTGTGTTTGCCCTGAGATAGACTGGACCCTGGCTCTCACCCTGACAGCTGGGATAGTCTGTAAGTGGTTACAGATAATGGATGGATGAATATTAACATATTAAAAATCAAGTTAAAATTTGAGCTGAGTCAAGTTCAATTAAGGATTGTTTTACTCAAAGAGTTTAAAAAAACATTCTAAAAAGTATTTTCATTGACTTCATGAGTTGCCTTTTAAAGCCACTTGCAGCTCCGGCTGGTAAATAATGAACTTCCTATTGTTTTCTGAGCACCAGGATCCACCTGTCTCTGTTAAGCTACATAGTGTATTTGGCTATCCACGATCCCTCCTGCACTTATCTGCAAATTTTCTTTACAACATAACAGATTTATTGTATATATCTGCACAACATTTAGTGCCAGTCTTTTTCTGTTTGTTCGGATCTGGGAGTGGCGATGGAAATGCAATTCCAGGGGCAACTGTGAAGAAGAAGCAGCGTAAAGTGCTTAGGGGACCAGTACGGTAGAAAAGCGCTATATAAGTGGAGACTGTTTACTATTTACAATACAATAATATTAAATTATGGCCCAGGTATAATCTAGCTAGGAGACCATTCTTCCATGTTGGGGTAAAGCATTGTTTGTTTTTGTTTTGTTATTGCTGTTTTTTAATTTACGTAACCAAGGAGAACTGGCCAAAATTGTAGTAGTAGCCTACAACTTCACAAACAATTACCAACATACACTGGCTTGGAGGTTTGGACGTTATTAGACTAAGACAGGGTAAAAAAAAGTGCAATCAGTGCTAGAGAATCGTACAGAGACATGGAATCATTCACCGTAGTTTACAATAACCTCAAATTTAGAGGGAGATACAAAATTACAAATTTAATTTCCCTCTGCAATTTGTTCCAAGTGTCTGGAACAGAAAAGAGGAAGCCTTAGATTATCCATAATGGCATTTCAAATAGAAAATCTACAGCGACAAAGGTCAGCTCAGTCTACAGTACAGGTCACACTGACTTCAGATTTGTAACTAAACTCAGTGCGTTGTTATAAGCACTGGTGCATTCATGTGTGAAAAGTGACCATATTCAGGAATTCAGGAACAGACAGGATGCCAAAAAAAAAAAAAAAACATGACTTTAGTTTCTGAACTAAATAATCTTCAAAAAAACATAAAGCTGTTGATGATCATGGCTAAGAACACTCAGTACTCCTCCTTCCCATAAGTGCTCTCTTCACTCACCTGCTAGTGAAACCATTTCCGATTAATGAAATGAATGTGGTGATGGGTGATCAATCATTACACCAGTGACACGCAGCTTTGGAGGCTGGGCCCCCAGCTTCCCCGCATTAAGAAATTGGTCCACTTCATTTATACATAGGGACTTGGGAGTTCATGGCCATCAATCATCGTGCTTATGTAAAAGTGTCGATAGCTCCTTAGCTAGAGTAGCCAACTGGTTATCAGCTCTGTGCAGAGTGAGCTACTGCTGCAGTCCCTGTGGTCACATGTCATCATTGCAATCAATATTTTGACACTTTTACTGGAAAAGAATTGCTCATAATGTTGAATCTGCCCTTGCACTTCACATAGTAGCAGAGCAAGGAGAATGCAATTGGGTGGGGACATATTTCTAATCTTCTGTAGGGATTTGTGAAATCTCTCCTCCTTTCATGCGCCATTCACATTCTCTGCCTGAAGACTTATCTGGGTTTTCACCTGGCCCATTTTCCAGGTGGAGGAAGGAAGGGCAGAGAAGATTGTCTGCAGCAGAATTGAAAGTTTGATTGTGTAGAAACACGTCTGTCATTGACACAAATTTCATTACATCAGGAGATGTTTGCATCAGACCTTTGTCTTTGAGACGGTGCCTACATATGGGTAACAGGTCTGTGAAGGAATTAGTGGACCCCCACGCGTTATGCATGTCTGTTGATGATCAGAATAATCAGAGGTTCATTAACAACTTGAAAAGTTCTACTTGAGCCTCACACACAATTTTGTTGCATATGACATAACTGTTCTGTGTTGTTTGTGCTGACAAACAGGTACAGAAATTTACAATGCACCAGTCAAGTAAGATATAGAAAAATTATAATACAATGCTTCATTAGTATGCTATGATAGCTCAGAGAGGATGATCAAGAAGTTTGGCATTTCATTTACACAATAGTTACAGCCAGTCTCTATTTTCCCTGAGATTATTTCAAGGAAACACACATTCGCCTGTAACTCTGTCTGTTTTATTTTATTTTATTTTATTTTTTCATTATACTTTTTCATTCCTTATTGCTAAAGCCAATATTTTATTTTGATATGTGGCTCACAGGGCACTTACAGTTTTCTATCAAGTTTAGATGCAGTCAATATTATTATTATTTTAAAAATATTTTTTAATCTTCTCATTTTCTACCGTTCTTAATTATTTATTTCCCGTCCAGAGATGCTCGTGTTATGAAAACTTTTCCACCCTGTGGTGGGCGATGCTTCCCCTTTAATGTGGAGCAGTGAGGACAAGAGTGCCTTGGAAGTGCAGAGGGATGGGGCGAGGCGCACAAGAAGCTTTTAGTATGCGCTGCAATGCCCAACTGCAGCCCACGCATCTCAACAATGGTGAATTATTGTGAAATATGAGAGATATGGGCAGAGCCGGCAGCCCAAAATCAGTTGGTCGTGATGAGATGACACATTCGCTGGATAGATTAGTGAAATGAGGGAAGAAGGACAGATATGAAGGAATGGACTCACGACCTCAAGGCACCTTTTAAGCGGAGACAAACTGGATAAAAATACATGCGTCTGCGCACCAAGAGAATCAGGGTGAATTCCTGCATGTCATTATCTGAAAATATGCTGTAGTCCGGCAGATCATAATATGCTGCTTTGTTTTTTGTTTTGTTTTTTTTGTTTTTTTGCATGGTCTCTTGTTGCTGTCCACTGGAGACGGCTGCAAATGGCTTGAGCATGTCTGGCACCTGCCACTTCCAAACTAACTCCGTTAATCAATTCCACTAACACTATCATTTAATGAGTGAACATCCCGGTGCATGATCCCGACTGCTGTGAACAAACGGTGTGTTTCTGCACATCAGAAATGTCACCAGAGGACTGCGTTATTCCAGTGAATACAGTGTTACTATAGTGCATCATTTGTGTGTTTATCGATATTCCTCATCAGCATAGAAAGACGATGAATGAATTAGGAAATGACACGTGGTCGTGGAAAAAAAAAAAACGTACAGTTCCTGGAGCGGTTTTGGGGATCGAACAGGTGATTTTTGCCTCGCACTAATGTGCCGAAGGATGGGTGCTCCCGAGCAGAAATGCCGACAGCAGCGCCTCCTTCCTCCGTCCTCCCTGCAGACACAGAGGATTGCTGTTGCTGTTGCTGTTGCTGTTGCTGTTGCTGTTGCTGTTGCTGTTGTTGTTGTTGTTGTTGTTGTAGGCGGCGTATTGTTTTGAAGTGGGGGCGTCAAAGGTTCGCTTAAAAAAACAGAAGTGCTGTCACCATGGCCACCCCCCAGCTTCAGCATCACAACTGCTGCTCAAAACTCCTGCATCCCCGCTCCCACTCCCATTGCTGCAGGAGATGGGCCTGTCATTAACTGTCAGAAAGAAGCTGCTTGGGCCGTGGTGTCTGACTTTGAACCGGACACTTCTGCTGGACCCATTAGCACTGCAGGACACACTGTAAACAATTGAGACCACTTCCTACAGACTGACATTGTCGCTTCTAGTACCACATGTTTTCATCTGTGACCTGAAATATTTAAATACTATATTACTGTTTGGCAGTGATACAATGGTCTCTGTCACCTAAGTTTTCCTAAATAAGATCAAATTATAACTTAATTTCATCAGTGACATGATGAGTTTTTTTCTCAGTTTTGGGAGGGAATGTTGCACATGCAGAGAGAGGAAATTCCTCTTAGAGATTGTCTAGAGCACTCAGCATATAATCTGATTTGTCGGTTGTGATTTCACCCTGTAAGAGCTGATGTAGTATTACAGGCTAACGTATTGATCTTGCATTGTGCTAATATGAGACAGAACTCATAAGCTATAATTCACATAGACCCAATGGAGCCAGTGTACTCAAATGGTATTTCCCCCACACCGTGTTGCTTATGCGTGCTTTTAAAAAAGAAAAAATAAATCAGTTTCACTATAAATTTGGTCGCAAGACAAATTAACAGGATTTTAGCAGGACACATAGCTGACATTGTATTCCATAGTAATATAATAACCACAGGTTGACATTTAACGTAGACGGAAAGTCTCAAATGTTTCTACTGAACATCAATAAAGTGTTCCCAGAAAAGGGAACTTTTCTGACAAGTTTCTTGCTGTACAAAATGCAGTTTTCTTTTCCTTCAGAATATCTGAACTAGCGGTAGACAATAACATCCAATATGAGTGACTGCAGTATTAGTAAACTTTGCTATTGTTGTGTTTAGAAAACTGACACCACTTAGTTAAGGTTAGGGAAACCCTGTGGTTCGAATAGAAAAACGTGTTTATTAAGATTTAAATAAGAAGTTTGCAAATTAAATGCATAACAATGTAATGTTTAAGAGACAGATGCTCATAAATTAGTTTAAAAGTGGAGGTTTTCTTGCTCAGTGCAAATGAAAGACAACATGTAACACGTGTCTGGCAATGCTTTCTGTCCTCTCCCGTAGCTCCTCACTGGCAGATCTGCCTACACCTAAAACCACGACTGTGTGGAGTCTTTTTCATCTCCTGGCCCGACTTGGCCCCACCCCGTCTGAAAGCTGCAGGTCCCATCTTCTTCCAGTATGACGGTTGCTACCAGCGACCCTGCAGATGAAGCAGCAGCACATCCAGGTCAATCTCAAGACCAGTACGACCCAGAGCCTGATCATGAGTGCTGTGAGAGGGTCGTCATCAACATCTCAGGGCTGCGCTTCGAGACACAGCTCAAGACGCTGTCCCAGTTCCCAGAGACGCTGCTTGGTGATCCCAAGAAAAGGATGAGGTATTTTGATCCTCTTAGGAACGAGTACTTTTTTGACCGTAATAGACCAAGTTTTGATGCGATTCTGTATTATTACCAATCGGGAGGGAGGCTGCGTCGGCCTGTTAACGTGACGCTGGATATTTTTTCTGAGGAGATCCGATTTTATGAATTAGGTGAGGAGGCTATGGAAATCTTTAGGGAAGATGAAGGATTCATAAAGGAAGAGGAGCGGCCTCTGCCAGAGAATGAATTCCAGAGACAAGTGTGGCTGCTATTTGAATATCCAGAGAGCTCAGGTCCTGCTCGGATCATTGCTATCATCTCTGTCATGGTGATTCTGATCTCTATTGTCAGCTTCTGTCTGGAGACGCTGCCAGTTTTCCGAAACGACGATGAGATGTACATTCGATTCGAGTCAGTGTCCAACATCACCTTTTCTTCTTTTCACAGCTCGCCGTACTTTACCGACCCTTTCTTCATTGTGGAGACCCTCTGCATCATCTGGTTCTCATTTGAGTTTCTTGTTAGGTTTTTTGCTTGTCCCAGTAAAGCTGGATTTTTTGGCAACATCATGAACATCATTGATATTGTGGCAATCATCCCCTACTTCATCACCCTAGGCACAGAGCTCGCAGAAAGGCCAGAGGACAGTCAGGCAGGCCAGCAGGCTATGTCTTTGGCTATTCTCCGTGTCATCCGTCTGGTCAGAGTCTTTCGTATATTTAAACTTTCACGTCACTCAAAGGGGCTCCAGATTTTGGGACAGACTCTGAAGGCCAGCATGCGGGAGCTTGGACTGCTCATCTTTTTCCTCTTTATCGGTGTAATTCTATTCTCCAGTGCTGTTTACTTTGCAGAAGCAGAGGAGCCAGAGTCCCAGTTCAGCAGCATCCCCGAAGCCTTTTGGTGGGCTGTCGTTTCCATGACAACCGTAGGCTATGGAGACATGGTCCCAACAACCATTGGAGGAAAAATTGTAGGGTCTCTCTGTGCAATTGCTGGTGTACTGACTATTGCCCTGCCCGTACCTGTCATTGTTTCAAACTTCAACTACTTCTACCACAGAGAGACGGAGGGCGAGGAACAGGCACAGTATCTGAATATCCCAAGTGTGCCTAAAGCTAGCTCTGCTGATGATCTGAAGAAGAGTGGTCGGAGTGGCAGTGGATCCACTCTTAGCAAATCGGACTACGTGGAGATCCAAGAGGCTGTAAACCACAGCACTGAGGACTTCAGACCAGAAAGCATGAAAACAGGAAATTGCACCCTGGCCAACACAAACTATGTCAACATCACTAAGATGCGTACAGATGTATAATGTGAGCTACTGTAGACAGTTAACTTCCACTAATGAAGACTGATAATAACTCCCAATGTATTTGGCCAATGTATGGTGGCTCGTGTGGGAGTCCAAAGCAGATAAGATTGAACTGGAGAAAGGGTCAGTAGAGAGGACCTCATATTCTCCCACAGCCTGTAAACCTATCTGCACATATCAACTGCCACCTGTCTCATTTAGGGCAAATTCTGCATGGAGATAGTCTTCACCTATTTGACAATAGTCACCTTGCTCGCAACAGTAGCCAAATAGTAGCCTAAACAGTAATAACCAGTACTAACAGTGTAAAGGGACCATAACTTTCTACCTTCTTGCTTAAGCTGCCGTTAAGAGAAGATGCATGATAACAATAGTTTAGATCAACATAACCTATATTTTGAAATGTAACTTTCTAACTAGTGATCAAAACAGTCCATACTGTCAGCACTGGTGACTAATTTTAATCTGAGGCTCTAACTGCCAATGGTCCTGAAACAGAATCACCTAGATTACAGTGGTTGTGTCTGGGAAAAGATAAAAGAGAGACGGATACAAATATGCTTCTAGCCAAATAATCATTGGTTGCTTTCTCTGGGAGAGAAAAGGTGAGTGCACTTCCCTCAGCTCTCACTAGATGTTGTCTCAAGCCAGTGGCCTCTTTGGAGACCAATAAATGTGCTGTTCTATATTTCAGGACTACAATAGCACAACATCTTCTTTTTTCCTGCCGTTTTCTTCTTTGATGAAGCTCGTACATGTGGTGCACGCTAAGACTTTGCCTTGACTTGACTTCGCCAATGCAGACTAACAGGTGGACAGAGAAATGTTGCTCTTTTACTACTTTAAGGAATCTGTACTTTTGCACATTTTATTGGTCAAAACACATGATATGGAAAGACAGATCATTAGTAGTTTCTAGTGTTCTGAGTGAGTGTCTATATTAGCACACTGTGACCGCAGTTCACTGTGGTACAATAGTTTCTGTTAAGTTTGACACCACTGTCCAGCAAACCTTGCTGTTGTAGACTTCATAGCATTCCATGTTTGGAGAAATACCATAGATCAAATGAAATTATGGAGTAAAGGTGGGTGAGATTTTTGTTTGTTTTTATCAGAAGCTAATCTAAATCCAGTTTAAGGCTTATGGCTGCAAAGTTAAATAACTTAATTTACAATCCATTAAGACCTTTAATGGTAATTTTAAAATGACAGTTTCCAAACGGCCGCAAGCCAACACAGAGTTCCATTATCGACTAAGACGGATCTCTGAGACCTGTAAGGTCAATGGCCGTACCAGCAATGCAAGTGTTGTATTATTCAGTCTTGAAAGTTAAGAGGCAAGAAGCAGTCATAGTGTTTGAGTATACACTAAGCTTGTCTATGATATCCAGAAGCTCATTAGCGTCAACCCCATCCGCTCTCTTGCCCTTTATTTATTGTCTTGAGCTATACAAGAAAAAAAGCCTCTGGAAGAAGTCAACCTCAAACTCCTCTTTTATGATTTTACTTATAGATTTAAAAACATCACGTGCTGCTAGCTCAGGTCACCAAAGACAAATGTGCTGCCACCTGGAATGTTGTATCTAGATTTGTACAAGGGATGTTGTCGCAGTATCTCTCTCCTTACCGATGCAGTTTGAACAGTCATTCAGTTCAGCATTTTGGACACAAAATGCGGGAACAAGGCTACAGCATGTGTCCATCAGCTTTTTATCCAAGAGATGCTACTCTGCTGCAATAGAGCTGCATGTCCTTGGAAGTATTCATTGTAGCATGCACTAGTATGAATGCAGGAAAGAAAAATTGACTTAAATATATTTCTATATCTTTTAGAGATACTGGCAGTGCAATATACGAAGGACAAGTGTCTTGTTTTAGAAGTGTCATTCTTTGCTGCTTTGCTAATACATCTTCTTAACATTTGTATTTGTTGAGTCTTAATCCATGTAAAGTATTTACCTGGAAAAGGTTTTGTATCCAAGAGAAGGTTTACTAATCATTATTAATGTAAAGATGATTGACGAAGTAACATTAGATCAAACAAGAGATGAAATAGAGAAGATTTTAAGATGTGTGATGAGAGTCTGACTGCCGAACAGGGAGTGCTGAACCCCTGCTATGACCCATAGCTTAGATTGTCCCATACCCTTCAGCTTTATGGTCTTAGTCAGTTGCAGTCACAACCCAATAATTGTGTCCCATGGCGACGCGCAGCAGTGGCTTCTATCTGACGCCAATCCAGTAGATGCACAGAGATTTAAACTGTTGGTCGGTCGAATTGTTTGCTCAGCCAAGTGTATCACACTGCTCCGAGGGATGGTCTGAGTGTATCTGTGATAGATAGGACCATCACACTGTGTGGAGTTGTCTATTTGCGTGTGTGCGTGTGCGTGCGCGTGTGTGTGCGTGTTGATTGAGATTGTGCGAGAAATAAAGAGCTTTTAGGCGCACACAGGCTGAGCATGTGGCTTTTAGAGACAATGTGGTTGCAGGTTTCCAAAACACTGCTCTTCTTGACTCCAGGCCAGAATGACTATGGTTCTCTGAATATGCTATTTAATGTTTACAGCCTGTGAACATATTCCAAACTACATATAGTATATGAAATTAAAAGAAATTTTCCTGCTACACTCACTAGAGATGATCTACAAGTACGTGTTGACTTATGAGATAAGAAAATGGGAGGAAAGAGAGGAAAGGTTGAGAAGAGAAGCATGATAATGAAAGTAAGACAAAAACTGCCTCCACCCTCCTTTGCTTTTGACTCTGATGTGTCCTTGTATTTCTCTACACTGTTCTTGTATACTGGAGAACCTTTGTGGTTTTATGTGGCTTGAAAGCTTTGTGTCACCAAGCACACAACTGAAGTGACATTGTCTCTCAAGACAGAAAGACTCCACACCTTGGAGAAACCAACAGGACAGCACATCAGGATATGTTCCACGGAAAACATAGTCTTTGCTGTAGTTTGAGACACAGAGATGAAGGCCCACTGAAATACACGCCGGACCTTTGAATACTCACAGCCAGTGTGCGCACACTGCCTCTGAAGAATTACCTTAATGGCATCTGTTGTCAGGACTAACATCAAACTGTCTTGACTGTCTAGACTTGAACCCTCTTCTGGTGGGTAACTCACGTAGCCATGTAAACAATGTATCTGTAACTGTAACAGCTGCTTTCAATGATGTCTTAAAATGCCTAAAGCTTCAGCTTTTAAACGAGCTTCTGCCATGTACAGGGTCCTGGGTGTCAGGAGATCAACTGTATGCTTGCTGAACTAATCCGAGACACTAAAGTTCTATAGAAAGTGAATAATGCTCAAGGGACAAAGGATGCAAGAAATCCAAAAATGAAATATAATTTCTATGAAAACTTTTACTTTTTGTATAATCAGAGTTGATCTTCTGTTGGTTTTTTGTTTTGTTTGTTTATTTTAATATGTCTTTTTTTTATGTATGATTGGAGGTCTGGGGTCTGACTAAAATACACATACAAGCATTGATCAAAATGTCCATGTCCCCAGACAGTCACAAATGTGTGTTAGTATGTTCTTTAGAAAAGCCTTTGTTCTTGTGCCACTCTTTAATCAGTTAAATATATAAAACCTGTTTTTTTTCTATTATGGTACCGAAGAGATTAAGGCGAGACGCAACGTGACCATTGCTACCACACAAACATGGATGTGAATGCTTGACAGGCCCGTTACAAGGACTTCTAATGAATATAAACGGATCAATATATGTTGATCATTTAAAAGTATTGTAAATTATAAAATTAACATGAATAACAATGATCTTGTTATTTTACATTGTAATGCTAATTATATTATATCAATAACAACATCCTCATAACAACCTCCAGCTTCTGTTGTGTCTTTCTCACGTACCTTCATGATGTTCTCAAAAAAGGCAAAAAAAAACAACACAACTATATTCAAACAGTGGATTTTATTTACACAGATGTTCAGTAACAATCTTTAAAGTTCTGTGTGCTTGACTAATGAGTTTTTACATAATGCTGTGTATTGTTTATATTTCCTGAATGCACAGAATTGTGGAGTAAGGGTTTCCTCAAAGTATATAGCAAGATTTTTTTTACATGAAATCCAACAGATGTGTTAAACCTAACAAGCAGCGTAAATTGATGAAGACACCACTGGATCAGCTGATCTCTCCTGTCCATTACAGAAGGTATATTTGAATCACCTATCGACCTTCAACTCCTGAATAGTTTTGTTTCCTGCTTCTCCCTGTAAGTGAATCTTGCTCTCTGTGGTTTATTGAGAAGGGAAAGAGGTCTATTTATAAAAAGCCGTGAGGGGGGAAAGTGAGGCAGACAGAGTAAGGAAGCCAGAGGAGAACAAAACGTTCTTGACTCTCAGTTCGACGTACAGTGGGACATTTAGAGTCCAACACTTCTGCTTGAAGATTTGGAAATGTGTGTGTCCCCTCTTGTTGTTTTTCTCCTTTAATCACCACTGCTTGAGTTTGTTATTGCTTCTCCTCTTTATTATTTCTCACATTACATTTCCCACACATATTATCTTGTGTTTGTCTCCCTCCATCTCTACCTCGCCAGCAGCTCAAAGAATCTAAGTACTGTGATCCAATTCTTCTCCCAGGCACATATTAGCAGGTGTGTTAAGCCCCCTCAGGCCATTTCAATTGACTGGACTCTACTGTGACAGCTAAGAGCAGCATCCATCCTCGTTATGTGATTGGTATTGATCCACTGATTAGAGAGTAATTAGCTGATTAAAATAAACTTTGATCATATTTTTACAATCCTATCACTCAGCCAATATTCCATCTACACCCCTCACCTTTATCCTATCTTTTCTTGACTTTCATTAGAAGTGTGAGAGGCAACATTTGTTGACCGATTTAAAGTGGCCACAAATAAAATAAACACATGATAAAATTCTCTTATATTATCAATAGAATTCCTGATCAGTTTCTCCCAAAACACAGATCATTTTGACAGACACAAGTGCACCAGTGTTTTTATGTCCTTTGAGGTAGTAGGCAATAGAGCAAGTGAACAGGTCACATGCTGGGAACCTTTGACCAGTGTGGTATCAGCTGATTTATGGCCTTATATACGGCCCAGTTAATGGCCTGTCAACCTGAACTTTCTTTATAGCTCACCAGGTTCCAACGGGGAAGCCAGTGTATGTACTCTGTGCATACTGGTACATTTATATATGTCTCAGTGGAGCAGGAGAAACCCCCTTTTTCATCACTCGGTCCCCAAAAGGTCTTGGAATTCCCTTACATGGACCTCCTCCAATAATGACTAGGAGTAAACTTAGGTCTTCTTAAAGACCTGGGTAAAAATCATAGGAGTGTTTATGTTTACAGTCATTGTAGTTGTTGAAGAAAAAATGAAAAAGTCAAAAGATTATTTTTGAAAAATGCAATCTGCAAGATAAAAAACTACTTTGAAGGGGGTTTAAAGACGACTGCATTAGATGGAGGGGTGATGAATGCTTGAAACAGTGAGTGAAAAATAGACAGGGTGGTGTTGGAAGTCGGAATATAAAGATATATGATATATATGAGAAAAGAGAAATATCACTGGGGGACTTCAGCCTATTGATGTATATAATGCAGGGAATTGATTTATAGGTCTGGCCTACATATTGTAGGCTGCTATCCATCATATACCTTTACTTACAGTCAGACACAACCAGTTTCCTTATTGTTGAAGCTGGCAAATAGAAAAGACTGTTTACATTGAGCTTATTTTAAAAGCTCAATATTTAACTAAGCAGAGCAGAGAATTCTAATACTCTCATTTTTATTTGATATGACTTTTTATATAGTTGACCCTTTCATAGATAAGGAAACTGATTCATAAACAGACTACAGAATTATATATATAGTAGGAGGCATTTCCTATAAAAACAGAAAAGCTACTGTTACAAATATTTTCAGCCATACTTTGTTTCTACAGTGCTCCATCTGTCTTTAGCTCAGCTGGGAACACAATTCGGTATTCACAAATGGCACAATGGCATGCAGCAAAATGTTGAGATGTTATGGCAGCCAACTACACATTACAGTGGGAAAGAAGATGATGGGCCACACACTCTCATTTTAACTGAAGCTGGCACAGTTCAAAGTACAGGCAAGCAGGTGCCCTACAGTAAAAAATCTGTACCTGCAACAGCAGGTAGATATACACCCCTCTCATCTAAATGGTATCAAATAAAACATTACATTTTAGAAGGGATGGTTTAACAGTCGTGCTGCTATTGCTATGAATGACCTGAAAAGTTGAAACAGCGTGTGAGCAGTGAACTTGCATCACAGCAAGGACGAAACACTTTTTTTTTTTTTTTTTTTAAGCTAACCACTGTTCAGATGAAGGTAGACCTGACAGCAGGAGCCTTCATTTACCGATTGCATGTGGATTTCTACTGCTTAGGTGGACAGATGGAGGGCTTCGTTAAAAGTGGCTTACTGAGCCGAGATCCTGATTCACATTCCTGTCTTATGGGCCTCATTAGTTCAGGAACACGCTAACAGCCGAATCCATTCATTGCTCTCATGTTCTTAGAAACTTGTGTCCGCTCAGAATAGGTAACACACGGGCCGAACCAGAGGCTCACAAAGACACATTTTGTCTGCAACGTACTCTAGCACTAAAAAACATTAAAAACATGCAACATCAACATTAATACAACATAAATCTGCCAATGTCCCAGTATCCTTTAGTGATTTTACTAGATAAAACAAACCCTGTGTTTTTAGAAATGGCCTTTACGCTGTTTGTTCATTCCTGTATGAAGGTCTTCATACACCCAACTATTTTTGATATGAGAGACCTACAGTAGCATCTAGACTGGACAAACTCAGACTCTCAATGTGGCAGACATTTCTTTACTGTATTCTTTCTTCAATAAGAAAAAACAAAAAATCTGAAGCTATTTTTACAGTTTTGCACGAGATTTTATTTGTTTTCATTGTTTTTAAAACACAGAAAAGTTAAATAGTGAGATAGAAATATCCCAAAAATCTAAATTAGGTCTTGAAATACTACAAATTTTTATCTTAATCCACTTGCTCCTGTCAGCTAAGCTACAGGTTCTTATCAACATCACACTGAATGTTTTCCTGCATAATTCCAGATGTAAAACCTGTCTAAAGCAATGGAGATGTGTTAACACATTTTCAAGAGAAGACTTCTGCTGTGCTAAGAAGGTGATGATGAAGATGAAGTGGATTCCAGTTGCATTTAAAGCATCTCAGCAACTGTGACAAACACTTCCCTTACTGTTTACTGATCTGCCCCCTAGTGTCCATGATGATAATGACAATGTCTGCACACACCTGTCACTGTTTGTGTCTAATCCACTGTGCATTGAGTTTAAATCGACCCATTACTTTACTCTGGGTTTGTAGTTTAATGAAAAAAGATTAAACATTTCTAAAATAAAGACACATTTTCTGTATAACTTTTTCCCAGTTTTTAGGATAGTCATTGTTACTGAAAGAGCAAGTAAAAAAATAAAGAATCTGGCACAGGTTGGTCTTTTGTTGTTGTAAGTATTTTATTTTATTTTTGTCTGCTTTATCACAGCAAGGTCTGCAAAATAAAGTGGAAGTGTGAAAAAGAAAATTAAAGTCTTTAAAGCAAGACATGGTTCTGTGTGTGTGTGTGTGTGTGCTGTCACAGTCACCACAGTGAGGAAATAGCCAGATGATTCCTAGTCTCTCTTCTCTATCTGTACCTCCACCCACTCATTACTCAGAAACATGATATAGGGGTCTTAAAATATCCCATCTCCATAAATAATTAACTCCTCAAAAACCATTCCTCCTGATCTCAATTTCTCTTCCCTCTTTCTCTCTTTGTTTTTACTCAGAGATTGTTTTCTTTTTTATGAATGAGTTCACCTTTTATGATTCAATAACACTGTAAACACACATTTGCAAATGTATGGGGACACACACGCTAATTGGTCTTTGTTTTGTTCTTTGTACCTCTTACCGCATATTGATCATGCATGCATCAGAAGTGGATTGCATAATGGCATGGTGATTGGAGGGCATAAACTATTAATGGTTACTTAGCTTCAGTAATTGTGTCTCGAACTCAAAGGTTCATTTACTCCCCCTCCATCAGTCTAGTATCTGATGTTCCAGACCTAAACCAAGAAAATTAACACTTTGCCGTCCTTTAATGGATCAGACACCACAGAGAAAATCTGTGACATAACTGGAAAGAGAGTTTGGACTGTTCAAATTCTGGCTCTGCATGAGCAAAAGAGAAGCCTTGAAACTCCAGCTTTGAGCTATCAGAACATACTGGATCATTGCAAAATGTGAATAATTAATACACCTTTTTTATTATCTTGTAGTACAGATGAAGCACCAAAGAAAAAAGGAAAAAACTTTACAGTCTTGCATACATGAATCTCTGTTTTCCACACCTTCCCATCGTCCCCTCTTGTGTTTTGCTTTGCAGTTGAGAATTTTTATATATGGTTCTACTTGAATTTAAACTGTTATTCAACATTATAAATCATTTTGCGTGGTGTGTCAACAGTAGAAAAGTAAATATTCCACTTGATCTCTACAGTTACTGATTTTAAAAACAATAATGTACATATTTTACTTCTGAAAAACATGGAGGCCAATATTTCCAGCAGAATATCATTCTTTTAAGTTAAACTTGTGTTTTTCATTGGTGTAAACAATATTTACAATGACACATCAAAATGAGTCAGTGTTTCTTAGATCATGTGTTCTTTGTTCTCACACTGCCAATAAGTAATGTCCATCTCCCCAGTGCCAATAAGTTATTTCATATCAATCATATAGTCAACAAAAACATCCAAGCTGATTAAATACTTAATTTGGCATCAAGGCCAAAGCATTTCAAAGGTACAGTGACGCCTTAGCCAGCAGAGGGCGGCCTGTCCACACGGCGTGGTCTCCCCCCCATGGGACTGGACGGATCCAAGCTCAAAAACCAGACTGTCATCTCCTCCCAAGCCCGAGGGCAGAAAGCAGCACTGGGACTGAGGAAACGTCTGCACCAGATGCAAAACTGCAAACTGTGTTGACAGGTGATAGAAGATTTATATGGAAACAAGCAGTAAAAAGAAATGGTTTTATTCAACCCCAGAGAGCTTTGATGCATGAGGCCTTTTTGTTTTACAGCATAAGGAAGCGGTTGTAAAGCCGTGCAGGAAATACTCACCTACCCGCATGTGCACTGGACGAGCAACTGCTCAGTGTATTCATGGATCATCTTTATTGGCCCAGACAAGGTCCCGGTTTAATGCAATTTCAGTGTGAGGGATGAGGGCAAAGTGCACATTTTGTACAGTTCAGGGGAAAAGGGAGAGTGTTGCTCAAGAATTAAGAGAGATGTAGAAATGGAGATGTAAAAAGAAACAAACATGCATGAAGTCTTTTATGGCTCCAAAGGCGAAGAATGTCACAGCAAAACGTCCGTGGAAGCACAAAGAGGAAATTGAATTTTTACATCATCCTGCTAATAGCCTTAGAAATAAACTATTATATATTTTACATGTAATGGTTTATATTTTATAGTTTATTTTATATTTTAGCAAAGTGCAAGAACAACTTCCCCATCATATCTACTAAAATCTGTTTTTAAACGACATCTTCAGGTCCAACATAGACAGAAGGAAGATTCTGAGCTTCTAACTTTGGCCATTTACATTTACATTTACATGAAATATAATTTTGTGTCGTGATGAATTTGAACTGAATGAAACTGTTTCTTGCTTCATGTCTGTGATTAGAAAACGACAGAAGAAACTATGGTGACTGGCTGTGGTCATGGGAGCACAAGACAGACAGACAGACAGACAGAGGAAACAAAACACAATCTACTTAGTCTGTGTGTGTGTGTGTGTGTGTGTGTGTGTGTCGCTCTCTCTCCTTCTCTCTCCCCTCCAGATAGAGTCACACAGCTTTGGTTGGAGGACGAAGAAAACAAGGATTGTGCAAGCGGGGAATTGGCCAAATTAATCGTAACCATGTTGTTATATCACTCTCGCATCTGGCCCCGGGGTGAGTGTCCGGGCCACGGCCGCAGTCGAGCCGGCGCTGCGCTGCGTCCGTCCCCCGCGCACTGACCATGCCTCCGGCTCGGTCCGGAGCGCCAAACTTTCAGCGAGCAACGGAAGTTTGCAGGATCGTGACGGCACCGAAGGTAAGCAGCTTCCCAGGATGCGTTGGTTTTTGAACTCAGCCAGCTGTTGCACAGTCGACACCGGAACCGCAGATAAATCACAGCTTCCGTTACTCACCTTCGTGGGACGTATAGGCTGTTTCCTGTTTGCCATCTGTGGATGTTCCTGTCGGTGTTCCACACAGTGCGGCTGTATGTTCTGTTGGCGTTTCCCTCCGTCTCCTCATCCCCCCTCGTTCATTCAGTTCCCCTGAGCCCCTCAGAACTCGACTCTTCCTCCTTCCAAACACACAGCGTGTATGAAACTGATGGGATGCACGTTGTGGATTGAGGTGGTGGTTTCTCGGCTTGTCACCAACCGACATCCATAAAAATGACCTCATTGTTTAATTCAGCACCCCATCAGTGGCTACATTGGCATAAGCTGGTGGATATTAGTCGACTTGTTGTGTGTGTGTGTCCACACTGTCCAAGTTGGTGAGATGCTGCCGAGAGAAAGAAAGTCTTTAGGGAGATTCAGATTTACTCAATAGGCCCATACGTGGTGTATTTTGGCATCTGTGTGTGTGTGCGCGGGTGCATGGTTTTTGTTTGGATGCCACCTGAGATTAGTGATATGCAATAGAGAGTCAGAGCAGATGGCAATATTTTCCCAGTCTGGATCTGGCAGAAAAAAAGGCTTCTAAAAAAAAATAATGCAATATTTGTGTGAACAAGACGGGCTTCATCTGAGATGAGAGTGTGTGAATCATTATTTTGAGGTAAAATTAAAGGACGATTTCACTGATATTTAACTGGCTTCTTTTTGATTTAATTTGGGTAGTACATTTCAATGAATGACACTAAACGTTCCTCTGACTTCCTAGTATTAAAATGACATCACCTGTAGGAACATTCAATTCAGATTATGTTGTCCTGTTTCTCACACTATGAAGAGTGATATCATGGTCGACCTGCTTTTCCAGAACTCCTCCAGATGACATTATTTGAACTCCTAAATATTGAAAAATCCTCCGAGTGATGTCATCTAAATAGTTTTTCAGGGCTAGAAGCAGAGAAATAGTTTAATATAGAGAAGTAATTTAAAAACATGAATGTACATTTACACCCTTTAAATCACAGTAATATTGAATGCTTACTTATGCGTTTTAACCTATGTGCAATCATAAAATATTTAATTGAAGGTTTGTGAACATGAAGAGATACACTTTATTAGCTACACTTTGCTGTGTGAACCCCCTTTTGCTTTCAGTACAGCCTTAATTCTTTATGGCACAGATTTACTAAGTTACTGAAAACATTCCTTAAAGATTTGGGTCCATATTGACATGACAGCATCATGCAGTTGCTGCAGATTTTTCAGTTCCATGATGCAACACATCCCAAATGTGCCCTATTGGATTCAGATCTGGTGACTGTGGAGGCCACTGAGGACAGAGCATTCACTGTCATGTTCCTGGAACCAGTTTGAGATCGCTTTAATTCTCTGACTTGGTGCGTTTTTCCTGCTCGAAGGAGCCATCAGAAGATGGGTTCACTGTGGTCACAAAGGGTTGATTGTCAGATTAGGTATTTGAGTTGACAAGTAGTTGAGCAGGTATGTCTAAGTAGCCGGTGGCCAACACAATCCAATCACTTACAAAGACATAGTTACATTATCCTGAAGTACTGTAGTTTGTAGTTATTTGTTATTATAGCGATTTCAGGTTTTTTAATTTGTGCTTTTGTATTGAAGTTGACAGGCTTTGTTGGAAATAATGATTTTATAAATGGTGCATAGTTCAGTAAAATTTCTGTCAATGAGTATTTCTGTGTTAAAACCACACCCAGTGGCTTGATTAAGGCGATTATCTGATTTTGTAAATGTTAAATGTCTTTTTGCTTTGGACCCTCATTTGATTTGAAGGCAAGTTTTCACTGTGGGAAATCGTGACCCTGCATCCATCATCAGGAATGAGCTATGTAATGGTTGGCTTCTGGCTTATTTCTGGGGTGAATTGTGTGGTGGGTGTAGCTTCTGGATTCAGACACATCCAGACACATGCTGGCACGTCAGGTTGTTTGTCGAGCTCTGTGCCAGTAATTGAGGATGTTACACACAAGTAAGAGCAGTTTGCATCACTGACTTGTTTGGTTTTTACTACCCAGACAAACTACCAACGTTCACTGGTTTTCCATATTATCAACTAATGACAAACATTTAAGTCCATCTACAATAAATTCTTTATACCTTAGACATAAAATGCATCTTTCTCTAAAGCCAGAACATAGGATCAGATTTCTCCATACAGCAGTGTTAGATGTTCATACTAACCTCTTCTTAACTGAGAGGAAGGTATACAGTAAATATGAGCTGGATTAAACCCAGCCCTGATGCCAAGTGAGTGACTACAATAAGCAGACCCTTTTCTTTATAATCTGTGGATTCATTTCTCTGATTGAGTACATGACATGAGTCTGTGTCTACAGCCTGTTTCTCTTCTTCCAACTTTGGCAATGTGTAAAAGAGACCTACTATGCACTGATTTAGATGCTGTACAGGAAGTATTTAATTCATTAGGAAGTGATTTGGCTGTTTTTGCTTGTACTCTGTTCTTGCTGTCCATATATGTCTGCGTGTGTGTGTGTGTGTGTGTGTGTGTCTTGTCAAAAGGCCAAGGGAGGATTTTGGTCCCAGCTGCTGTGCACTGGGACTTGGCCTGGAGCCTGCAGACACACCCATGTCAGCAACAGCAGCTTACATCTTATGAATGCCTTGCGGAGAATGGACAACAGATCGGCTCCAGACAACATATGGAGTAGGGATGGGTAATATAAAAAATAACTACAGATATTTCAGTGCTTGTTTTAGCATTTTGTCACTGCATTTTATATATTTTTTAATGTTTTTAACTATTTGTTTTAGTTTTATTTATTTCTGTTTATCGGTGAAAAGTTCCCCTCTGTGATTTCTTTATTACTATTCATTGGCTGAAAATCAGGGGAAAAAGTAAAAGCATCTCAAGTACCTTAATAACAAAATAGCAAAATAAATAACAGAAGTTATTGACATAAAACGTGATGTATTAATAACTAAGGTTACAAAGATGATTTATTCTCACAGTCCACACAAAACAAAAACAACAAAGAAATCTTCAGTGTACACTATACCAATTCACCGTTCTTACATAGTTTGGTCCCTTTTTTGCAATTGTGTATTTTATGCATGTGTTTGTGTTGACTTCATGCTTGCATGCAACATCAACCAGTTAATGCATATTACTGCAGTACAGTCATTACAAGAAAGCAATACAGCACACATCCATTTTCAAAAGCTGAAGCACTAGCACACACACAAAAACACGCACACACCCACCCACGCACACACACACACACACACACAGTATACCGTAGTGTCAATTCATAATTGCCACACTCTGTGACCATTTTAGCCCCATTAATGAAAAGCAGCATTTGGCTCTGTTGGCAAGAACTGCATTACCAAATGGACATTTGTAATTCATATTTAAGTGAGTGATTTAAAAGCTCAAGGGAGAGGAATAAGGTTATGATATTCTAAAAAAAGCAAATTAAAAAAATGTGATTTGGATAATAGATGTGTGGTAATTAAAATATTGTCTCAGCTGCCATCTGCAATACTGTCTGGGAATGTTAACAGAAGGATTGTACCGAACAGAAATGATGGACTTTGTGTACAGGAGGTTTGTCACTGTGTGGTTTTGTGTATTTGCATGTCATGTACACTTCTGTGCTGTAGTGTGTGCCTTTGTGTATGTGCTTCAGATTTTTTTTTGTGTTTTGCTATTAACAGTTAATATAGCAAAATCAAAAACCCAAAGGCATTCAGGTTTCTATTTCTTTGAAAATGTAATAGAAAATATGACATATTTCATCCTTTGTTGGCCATCTCATTGCAGCTTTAAGTTGTTTTAGTTCCTTAATCTTAAATGTTCCACACAGTCATTCTGAAGTGTGGGTCTGTGTGTGTGTTTCTGTGCGTGCATGTGTGTGGGGGCGTTTTACTGTTAGTGTGGCTATCTGTGATGGCTCGCTAGTGTCTGTGTTGATTTGATGTTAGAGATCCCTCGGCTTATGGCACTGATCTGCCAAGCTTGCATTAATCTCCTTAATAGGGTCAAAATTCTGGTCCAAAAATACCAGCTCTACCAAGCAGTGCTCACACACAGCCAGAGACCCCCGCCACATAACAGGAAAATAACAAGGGTTTCAACATTGAAGGTCAACAACGGTGTACTCACTGTTCCTAAAGTCAGAATGCCTGTTGTGGTTGTTCTTAACACGGAATGAAAACTTAACTGTAAAGCCTACTGAACGAGCAAGCAGATACAAAACCAGTGCTCAGCTGTGAACATCTGGAACACTGGATTTATTTTTGTCAGTGATTCAATTTTCATAGAGTATGTTGAAATGTGTTAGTCAGTTCGTAATGAGGAAGATTTATTATTTATTTACAGTATTAACAATGCTCGAGGGACTGCACTTTTTTACCTTATGGGACAAAGAGCATTAGAACGCACCCATTCACATGCACACTAATGGCGGTGGAGCTGCCATGCAAAGTTCTGGCCATGGGATTCAGTGTCTTGCCCAAGGATATTTTAGCATGTGGAGCCAGAAGGAGCTGAATTCAAACTCCCGACCTACGTCCTGAGCAAAAGCTGCCCCAAAAGTGTGTACAATTGCACCTGCATCAGAGACAGCTTTGAGCTATGATCCATAGCAAACTGAATAGTTTAGTGTAGACATAGTATAATGCAGTAAAGCCATATACCACCAGCATACCAAACAGACTAAAGTCATGAAAACAGTAAGAAATTGTACAACTTAGTGACAGAAGTGTACCTGAGTGTATTTACTAACCCCGTTTTCAGTCAACTTAGGACAGGGGTTGAAGACTTTAAATGTTCTGCAATGATACATAATTTGTTGGGTTAAATGGCAACAGGTCAATGTTATGATTGGGTATAAAAATCACTCCTGCATTTAGGTATATGTGTTAATGTTCATCACTGTGCTGTAAAAAAGTACAGTTCAGAGAATCTGGAAAAATGTACAATATGTCTGCATAGGACAAGGTGCACAACGCGCACAGAATGGCTGTGATCATAACGCCCCACTGACCGCTGTATCAATAGATTTACACTAACAAAAAGTTTAAACTCTACCATGCCAAGAAACAACCTTATATAAACAAGAGCCAGAGACCCCACTGCCTGCTCTGACCCTGAGCTCTTTTAAAAAGGACAGAGGAGAAGTTGGAATCTGCCCTGTGGTCTGACGAGTCAAATTTGATAAATTCTTTATGGAAATCATAATGCCACATCCTCCACGCTGAAGAGGACAGACATCTGACTTGTCCTCAAAGCACAGTTTAACAGCTAGCATGAATGTTAATATAGGGGTGCATTAGTGCACATGGCACAGGTAAGTTTGACATCAGTGAAGGCTCCAGCCTGCCTGCAGTACGGACCTGTCATCCAATGAAAACTTGTGTATCATGAGACAAAAAATTACTGCATATAGATCAGGAATTTAAGAGCAATTGGTCTCCTGAGGGCTCCTAAAATTAGTTTAGGTTGTTTACAAAATCATAGTATTGACAGCATTAGAAGAAATGTAAAGAAGTGCATAAAATCTCCAGGAGAGCTAGTTCTAGGCACTGTCCAATGAAAATCATATTACTGTAAAAAAGCTGAAGAAAGACAAATAGAAAATACAAAAAAATCCCAAGTTCTAATAGGTAGTTTACCAAGGTAATTCATAAGAAGAACACTACAGATAAAACAACAAGTCTTCCAGGCTCTCAAATTGTGCATGGCTGAAGCGCAAGATGTGATGTTACATTATGTTGTAACTCATTGACCTGATAAACACTGAGGTGTCAGAACTGAAAAATAATGGCTGAGATGAATGAGTTCAGGAAATGCGAACAAGTTTAGTTGGATGAGTATTGGCCCAGACTAAATTAATAAATCATAGAAAATAGCAATTGTTCTTTACTATCAACTGTTTACCATCACGAGATTTATAAATTTTATGTACAACATAAGAAACTGCCATTGAAATAGTAGAACAGTTTCAACACTGATATGTTCTTTATTCTATTTATAATCACCATTAGGTTTTAAATTATTTGTAGTTCCCTCAAATTCATTTACAGTCCCAGAGGGTCCCAGCTTTTCTGAAAATCTGGTTTATATATAACAATGCGAAAATATCCACTAGGATCAGCTCCAAGCAAAAGATTGCTTAAAACTTTAATGAACCCTAAAGCCTCAAGCTACTTAGAACATACATAAAGAACATACAGACTCAGGCAAAAATGTGCTGTACAAAAACAGTTAATAGGAAATGAGCATAAATATGACATAATCAGTTAGAGAGAACAAAAATGCAAATGTGTATTTTTATGTGCTTGAGTGTGTTGTATTTGTGTGTCTTACATTTACACATTTAAATTTAGTCATTTGGCAGATGCTTTTATTCACTTACAGGTACAAGAAGCAAAACGCAAAGTGCTATGAGAAAAGGTGTTTTAGTTTCATGAGATCCAAGTGCAGGAAAGAACAGTTTGTTTTTGTTTTTTTTTACGGTTTTTCAGTAGTTTTTTGAATATTGGGAGTGAGGCTACTGAGCATGAAGTCATCGGCTCGTTCCACCATGGTGGGACCACTGAGCTGAAGAGTTCACACTGTGAATGTACATTTTTGCTTTTACCTGCAAATCTTGTATTCAAACAAAACAAAGAATTATTACTAAATTTACACGCTGCTGTGATGTCTGAAGACAGATTTTGCCTTATACTGTACATCTTTTTCTTGCTAACCAGCCACCAAAGGATTGGCTTGTAGTTAAGCTCGATCTGCCTGAACATCTGTTCATGTTTACACACATGTGGTCAAGTCACAGGGGTCAGCTTACTGAAATGTACAGTTGCTCACTCAGCACAGCATATACCACATGTTGCCCTGCACTTTCACTTTTTTTTTTCCCTCTTTCTGTGTGCAGTGATTATCAGTAGAAAGATTTGTCATGAGTTTCTCCCACCATAATTCTCTGTATATTAATAGCGTAGCAAGAATAGTCATGGCACCGAGGGCTGACACGGGCCCCATATGGCACCTCTGCTTTATGCTGTCCCACCATGACTCAAGGTCACATTGCCTCCAGAAGCATTTTGTTCTCACTACTGGCGAGCACAGCTGCTCTGGCAAAGTCTTTTTTCCCTGTTTACCCCCTAATCCATGTCCTCTATTGTGTCAACCATTGGCATTTCTCATATATTTTTCTCTATATTTGCTCCAGAACATTTTGCAATGGTGCTGTCGACACTTCAGCCTCCCAGCACACAGTGTGATGATGGTCACTTCTGAAAGTTTTTGCATGAGGTTCGCCCCTATCACTGAAGGATTGCAACAATTTCTATGTGATTAGTAGATTTTGCAGTTTATTGGAGGGGAGCGGCTACTGTTAGTCTAAATTGTAGCTTTAAGCTGAAACAAAAAAACAGAAATGTCCCAAAAAATATGAGACTACAGCTATGTTGATTAAATTCATCTCACCACTATAAAATGTAAATATTAGTGGAACGAGAAAGACTTGCAGTGATTTCCCACAGATGCTTCACACATGCAATTGGAATTATGGGAGTGGAGTGACAGCTTAATTACAAGCCTGTAAGTAGAAATATGTTTTACAGCATAAAGACAGCGAAGGTTAAACAGGCATGGCTCAGTGTCACTCCTTGAAATCTGTCATAAGAAAATGTGTGACCTGGATGCCTTAAGATATTACATATCTCCTTTTTCCCTATACTAATGGTGAAAGATGTTGGACAGTAATTTAAAATGTACGTGCTATGATGGAGCTTGAGTATGTTAAAGTGATTTTGAACAGCACGAACTCTCCTGAATTGAAAGTGAAAGTAAAGTTGTGTGAGGTGAGAAAATTAGCTTTGGTTCCTCTGCCCATTTCACAGGCTCGTCTTTCTGTCTTTCTTTGTTGTTTTGAGCTTGTTAAATGATGTTGTTTAACATCAATTACTTATTGCAATACTGTAAAGAAATTAAATATGGATAAAGCCTCTGTGTGTGTGTGTGTGTGTGTGTGTAGGGACTGAGTCAAGCGTGGAAGGCTCTGAAGACCTAATTGACTGGATCAACGTTCCAGTCTAGAAGGCCTTGAGCACATCACAAAGATCAGTGGGTGGAGTCAGCTAATGATGCACATGGCCTGACACACAAACACAAATACACTGTGGCCTGTGTGCATGTGTTTATGTGTGTCGAGGTGGCCTTTGACACAGATCTGGTTTCTGCTCCGGCATAAGGTTTCCCAGTGTAGTATCTGATAGGTGGCTCATTCTGGTCCTAACTGAGGAGGAGAGCTGCAGCGGTGGCATATCTTGTGTGGGACGCTTTTCTCCCTCTATTGTTTTTCATTTTTACTCCATATTATACACATGGTCCGTACACTTCCTGATAAGGACGGTAAGGTGTGTGTGCTCTTTGTTGTTCTGTCTGTGGGCCTTTTCCAGACTGTAATTAAAGGTAAACAGCTAAATCAGTGCAAACATCTTGACTGAAAAGTCAGAGCTGTCACACATATTTCATATTTCACTTTTAGAGACATTTCAGAGTTGGCTGTTATTTCTCTCGTGTTTAGCAGTGGCTTATTACTGATAAAAACACATCAACCGGAGCTGTCGCTGCCTAATTTCCAAGTATTGATGGAAGAGAAAGCGTCTTGATGATCGACGCTGGTTTGCAGCTTTTGCTTGTGTGAAGGATTAAATTACACTGTTCGAGCGTTGTTACAGAAGAGAGGAGCGGAGAGTTGGATTGGATCAGTCATGTTACTTTTTGTGTGGCTTTCATCATATAGTTTTATCATATCTTGCAGTCCTATATTAAAGCTCATCTTGTAATTTTCTTACTGATTTTGTTTCCAACTTTTTCACAAAATACATATTTACCAGTTTTATGCACAGTCAATCACAGCTTTTGTTTCTTTTACCCCCCTTGTTGTCGTCGGCTTCTATTGCTCTTGATAAACCCCCCTTCTTCCTTCTTGTCAGGGCTTTCCTTCTCATCATCCTGTCTATCCATCCACCCACCTATCAACTCCCATTCTCCCCATTTGTCACTTTCTTTCTGTTGCATTCTATCCTCATCCCACCCAGTCCTTCCACCCACATCCGTTTTCCCAACAATTTTCATGTCAACATTCTTGTTCACTCAGCTGGCCCATCTCTCTTTTTTCCTCTCTCTTTCTTTTTCTCCCTCTGTCTTTTTTTTTATCTCCCAGTAGGATTGGTATCACTGACATTGGTTTTAGGTGATGACTCATCTCTGGAGTCTTTAATTAAACATCTGCAGACGTCAGCACTCGGTCACACACTTACACACATGTACAGTAGAAGCAGACTGCACACACACACACACAGATAAACACACTCAGACCAAAACATGCACACCTCACAGTTCAGTTTACTATTTAGAAGTTATGGTTACGAATAGATTGGATGAATTTTAATCTGACGCAAAATAGGAATGGATCCAATTTTCAGTGTCAAAGCTTTAGGAAATAATGGGGAACAGTCCGGTTTAAATGAAAGCGTTGGTGTCTGGAGGAGCCTAGGCCCGTGCTATCAAGGCACAGCCAGTTAATTATGTACTAATGCATTCACAGTCCCAGTTACCCTGCACTATCCTCTCTTCCCGCAGCCTGCACTGGGGTCATTACAGGCTGTTCACCTTGATTCCCTTTAGCAGGTGTTGTGCTTTTCTTCATGTCTGCATGTGATCAAATAATACGCGTACAAACCACTTAGTAGGAGGAGGTATTGTACGTACAATAGACATAGAGTTGAAAGGGCTTGTGCTTCAGCTTTATAAGTATATGACAATAATCGTACACGTGACCTGACTGGTCAAATGTACTTCATTGGCACCACTTACATCCAACTACTTTGTTACTGTTTTGTTGTTGTTCTTTTTCACAGTTACATGACTCATCATAGTGCCTCCACAATAACAGGCTGTGGAAAAAGCAAGGAGTTTACTACTATGTCTGATGGAGTCAGATCTCCTCCCTCCAGTCTCATTATCTCGACTCTCTTCCAGTGTCGCGGCTGTCTCGCCCTCTCCGTCCTCTTTTGCTCTTTCTACCCTCACTTCTTTTACTCTGTCACTTGCCTTTCTCTCGCTGATGGTTTCCAGAGAGATGGGTAACTAAGAAACAAGCAGTACTGATAGAACATGTGCTTTCGGACGTCATATTTCTGTCACCTGATGACAGTTAACACAAACAAATCCTTAATCACTGACAGAAGCACACTGACTCTCTTTCTCTCCCTGTGTCTCACTCTACAGGTGTTGGGGGGGAAAGAGGAAGCTGCCAGTTTATCCTGATACTGTAGCTGCTGCAGAAGACTGGATGCTCTGGTACCCTGCTGCTGATTCTGGTGACTGAGTCCTCCATTTGTCCATCTGTGCGTGGGGTCCAAAGCCTTTGCACTGGCAGAATCCCAACAATGGAGGTGGCCCTGGTAGACTTTGAGAGCCCGGACGACCTTGACGGCAGTCTCGAGGATGAGCTGGACACTTATGCTGATGAGACCACAGCTCTCACAGTGGACATTCCCCAAGAGCACAGCAGCCCAGGTAGTAACTATCTTCAAGTTCCTCAACTTTCCTCTACACCCTCCCACCACAGTCCTGTGCCCTCCTGCATTTGGGAATCCCCATCATCTTCACCCATTCCACACACAGAGACACTGAGATTACCTCAGTCCCAGACTCCATGTAGACAGGGACCCAGTAGCTGTGCCAGCATGATATCCAACTGGAAATTGCTACTGAACAGTGAAGGCACTAAGGAGAGTGAGACGATCTTCAGCCGACTCACGAAGGAGTGCTGCGAAGATCTGTTTGTGGATAGACGGGGGCTGGATGACGGAGACCAGAAAGTCATCATCAACATTGCTGGCCTTCGTTTTGAGACACAGCTCAAAACGTTGGACCAGTTTCCAGAGACTCTGCTAGGAGACCCTTTGAAGAGGATGGACTACTTTGATCCAATGAGAAATGAGTACTTCTTCGATCGGAACCGACCCAGCTTTGACGGGATTCTGTATTATTACCAGTCAGGGGGTAAGATCAGACGGCCAGCTAATGTTCCCATTGATGTATTTGCAGATGAAATCGTGTTTTATGAGCTTGGGAATGAGGCCATGGAGCAGTTCAGAGAAGATGAAGGATTTATAAAGGATGTTGAAATCCCTCTACCTAATAATGATATGTGTAGGCAGTTCTGGCTGCTGTTTGAGTATCCAGAGAGCTCCAATGCGGCCCGAGGTGTTGCGCTTGTGTCTGTTTTTGTTATAGTCATTTCCATCATTATCTTCTGCATGGAAACTCTTCCAGAGTTCAGAGATGACACTGACCCAATCGTGCCAACAGTGGTGCAGCCTTTCAACCGATCAAAAGGTCTCGCTTCTGTGGCTCCACCTGGTGTCAAGGCCACAACTTTCTCTGATCCATTTTTCATCATTGAGACTGCCTGCATAGCTTGGTTCTTCTTTGAGCTCTGTGTACGATTTATTGTCTGTCCCAGCAAAAGGGAATTTTTCCACAACCTCATGAATATCATTGACATTATATCCATCATCCCTTATTTCGTTACTGTGATCACAGAACTGGTCACAACACCACAAGAGAACTCAGGACAGAACATGTCTTTGGCCATTCTGCGTATTATCCGCCTGGTCAGAGTGTTTCGTATATTCAAGCTCTCACGCCACTCCAAAGGGTTGCAAATTCTGGGACAGACTCTGAAGGCCAGTATGCGTGAGCTCGGCTTGCTCATCTTCTTCCTCTTCATAGGAGTTATCCTCTTCTCCAGTGCAATCTACTTTGCTGAGGTAGATGAGCCTAACACACAGTTTGTCAGCATACCCGACGGCTTCTGGTGGGCTGTGGTTACCATGACAACTGTAGGTTACGGGGACATGTGTCCCATTACCGTGGGGGGTAAGATGGTGGGCACTTTGTGTGCTATTGCAGGGGTGCTGACCATTGCTTTGCCTGTTCCTGTCATTGTTTCCAACTTTAACTACTTCTATCATAGAGAGACAGAAGCAGAGGACAAGTTGCCCTTGGCAGATGCTGTGGCAGAAGCCATGAAAGCTGAGACAGGCACCAAACAGGGCAGCAACACTTCACTCAATAAAACCAATGGCATCTGGCAGAGTGACAAAGAGAAATGACTGTAGAATCACATGACTGAGGATAAGGATGGACTTTGCCCCAAGCAGGAATAAAATGTTGAAGATGAAAGTATAAAGGTATAATTGCCCCCAAAAAAAACAAGATCATGAAGATATGTGAAGTGACATATGATGTACCATACGCACCTCTTTGGTGTCTAATTTGAAAATGACATGGTGAAAATGATACACAAGCAGAAAAGTTTGTTGTATGTCAACAAGTATACATCGTGTTGCTCTTGTGCGGCTGTACACAAACAAAAAGCAAAATAATTTGTGTTCAATATTCAATAGATTATGGTCTATTTTTTTTACTGTCTTGGTCATTAGTAGTAATAGCTATATTTTTTGCACACCACTTTGACTTTTGGGGCTGTGGCCCTAACTTTTCTAACTCAGCTTTCCAACCCATCTTCATCTTTAATACAGGGAATGCTGCGGCCATAACATCTAGGAGTTGGATAGGTTTAAATAATTCAAATGTAATAAAATTTTAAAGAAAAGGAAAATGTCACAAGCCTAACAATCCTAACTATTAACTGCACTGCAGGGCCACTCCATCATTTAGTATATTGGTATGACCTTTCTACTGCTGGAATAGCAGACAAACAATGATTTTATGAGTCATAGAAAATTGAACACCCATCCTGTGTGTGCAACACAAAAGTGAAACTGGCATTGTTATTAAAATATTTAGGTAATATCCTTTATCTTCCATCTTTAATAATGCTGTTTGAGATAAATGCAGCTGTCATCTGCAGATGAACTGTGCAAAATCATAACTGATGGATTGAATGCATTGTAAATGTCTCAATGTTTAATGTGTGTAGTTTATAGATGATAGCCCTGCGTTATTCATCATGGATACATCAATGTTATATATTTATTTAATTAAAGTGTATCACAATTCTAATGTATTTATTTATGTCTTTAATAGGTAGCATGGATAACAATCCATTAAAAGCAGACTAACTTACACCACAATATGTATTAAAATGGAGTGCCTTAAGTTATGTAATGTTGGAATACTGTTGAATTTGCCATATATGTATAGGGTTACCAATATAATATCCATGTTGTTATGCATATATGTTCAGTATGTCTTTTTATTTATTTCAGTTTGGCTAAAACTTTTTCCATGCATTTGTTTGTTAGAGTTATTTCCAAAATGCTGTCCAGCAATGAACTGCACTCACTTGAAAAAGACTGCCATAGGGATGACGTTTTTTGTTGGCCAGCCCAGAAGTTAGCATCTTCCTGGCTCTGTCATAAACAGAAATTTATGATGCTTACACATTTTGTTCAGCAACATAATTTGCAAAGATTAACAAAATGTATACAATGTTTGATCGTCAGTAGCAAAAAAACTTACTAAACTTCCAATTTGTTACATTCTACTCCACCTTCAATTTCTGGAATACTGTAATGTCCGAAATACAGTGAGCGATTATGAGTAATGACATTTAACATTGCCTACAACACATAAGTCTAATTTAGCCACTTGTTAGCAACCGCCTTTTTCTACAAGCTAAAAAAGTGTGAGCAGGGTATTTACTGACAACTTTTATACTGCAGAATAAAATGTGAACATTTATTAACCATTAGAGACCACTAATGCTAACCGATTTCTGGGTTTTAGAACTCATTCCTATGGCACTCAATACAGTCTGACATGTGTTCTCACCTGTTAATGGCATATATCCTATCCAAGATTTGTATTTCATGCTATAAACATCATCATTTATTAGCAAATATCCTATTGTTGAAGTAAAAATCCAGTTATGACATAATCAGAAAGTTAGAAGCCAAAGAAAATTGCTGAATAAAGGAAATAAAGGGAACTTTTTGTAGGGTCAGAGCCCAGGGGACATTAGGCCAAATGTCCTATGAACCATGAGTAATTGTAAATTATGCTGTATCAGTGTAACGTCAAGGCGGTGTGTTTTATTTATATTTCTTTTATAAGATGTTTTCCTATTCTAAAGGAAATCCTGGAAAGTAAGTGGCATGATAATCTGTTCCAAGAATAAGATATTATCTCAGAATAGCTTTAGACCTGAGTAACATCTGACTTTCTGATTGGCTATACTGTATGTATGTGATCTGTTTGATAATTAACTTCATAGCGATGATAATGATTATGGTGATTAGTATGTCATGGTGGTATAATGTATGGTACTATGTCAGCTTTTATGTTAACATTAGTCATCTGTAAAATCACTGTTGTACAGTTGAGAGGATCGTCTGGCCTGAAGTGATCAGTGGATTTGTCATGGCTGTAGCAGGCCACAGTTTATTACAGCAAAAAGACCATTACACTGTATTTGTATTTGTATGTATGGTTTTCAGCATTTCAGTATATAAGTTACTGTAATGTAGATGCAATATAATCTGGGATTTTAAATCATGTCTTCCCATGTGTTATGTGCTTTGTTTATACAATATCAAAGTGGGTGCATGTAAATGTGAGCATGTTTGTAAGAGCCAGCGTTAGAAAGAGAGTCTCCACTTACAGTGTCTCCACCAGGTTTCCCCTTCAGGGAAGAAAATCCCCGCTTTTGTATAAGATTTCCCATTCATTTTCAAAAACCTGTCTCTGCTTTCACTGTGTAACATCAGTGCCCCCAATGCTCACAAACGCAGAGGTCACATTAACAAGTCATGAGTGTCAACGCAGCAAATGTATCACTGGATGTCTGTCAGACAACAGGATGCCAGTCTCTGGTTAACACCGAGTAGTCTGCTATACGCTGGCTGCCTTTACACTCTGCATTCGTCTCAACTTCTCATCTCAGGCCAAGAAAGTGATTCTGTAAGATGAAACTATGAATTCAGTACAGAAACCAGTTGTGTAGGAACTGAAAGACACAATTTCCCCATTTCATTTTAAAAACAACATTAAACAGTCACAAACTGGATCCAAAAATTAAGGTCTGCTTCCTACAAGGGTGAGGCTGTGTGAAAAGCAACAGACGTCCTGTGGTGTAAACATTCAGTCTGCCTCCTTCATACCAAATAACAATTATAAAAGCATTATGATATTATTAGGGTAGCTGGTGGGCAATGCTGATTATATGTTGTGCCACAGTATTCAAGGAATAGTAATCAGAGCAGTAATTGGGTGGAAAACACAGCAACAAGATTATGAAAATCATTGCTTGTTATACATGCTGTACATACCAAATATTTGTATATGTTGCAACAAAAATGTACTTACCTCTATTCTTGATAATCTAATAATCTAAGAAGTCTAAATATTTTGTGAGGTGAGGAGATTCCCTGAATATTGGGATAATGTATAATGATAAACTGATAAAATATATCAGTTTATCATTATACATAGTTATGTATAAAAACATCTTTAATGACTATGTAGTATTATATACTAAGCCATCACGTGCAAATGCACATATTTACATCAAGTCATTTTTACAGTCAAAGGAGGAATAGACGCTCACATGTTATACACGATTATTAAATAACTAGAAACTAAAGATCTCAAATAATGTCACACAGTAAAATGTTCAATGTCTAACTCTGAAATTTACTGGAGTAAAAGTTCATGTAACATAAAATTAAAACGCTCACATACCTAAAAATTGTACCAAACTGAAAATCAAATTGTAACTGCAGAAAACTTGAATTACATTCCTGAGATACCAGAGATGATGACCATTAAGAGAAAGGCTGATAGACTTACAACTTTTTTAAAAAACAGTCCAATTGCAGAGTGAGATATAGTCACAGGCAAAATTAGAGCTGAATTTTATTCTGTGTTCCACTACAAGTGTTGTGTTATTATGCAGGCTTGGGAACAATGACACCAACACAGTCTTTTCAACATTTCAGACTCTCAGACTGAGAGAACAGATGACTATTGCTTTACAACTCTTGCTCAAACTGTTTTACAACTGCTGTAGCAAAAGTGCATTTCCTTCAGCATGAATACAGAAACCCTAAACTGTGAATGAGCGTGTGACCCAGTTCATGACCGAATAGGAAATTAGGGACACCCAAGGACAAAGCATGAAATGAAATCTGATAGTGAAAAGAGAGAAAGGATGGATGGATGACAGGATCAGAGTCTCTGGTAATGAACAGATTATAAGCAGGTGAAAACACATGCTAGTATACACACACTACAGATGTAAATGTCCATTATGCTGCAGCAATTGGGTTTAGTGGCATCTATGGATGATGGTACGCAAAATTTGATTGGTGACAGTAGCAGCATAAATGATTTCAGTTATTTTTTGAAATTATATTATTTTAACCCATTGGTAACTGTGCTTACACATTGCTTACACATTTGATATTTGAAGTAGAATATATTGCTCTTATGTTCTTCCTCATTATAATGGGGGACTTGTCTTTTGTTTTTTCTTTTGCTCTGCATTGTTACAGGAGCACATAAGAACTGTTTAAATCTGAAATGTGTTTTTTTAAAAGCAGCCTACCACAGCAAATGTCAATTTCTCCCTTTTGCTTTTCCAGAGCCTTCCCCTCTCTCTGCCCTCTAACTCAAAACACACTCATTTATCTGCTCACAATCAGATTTATCCCACTGATTGTGTCTTAGTGAAACTGCTGCATCTCGACTGAACTTTGTCCTGCTGATTTTTTGAAAATAATCAGCAAAAGGTCCGTGGTCCAATGCTACCATTTCCTAGAAGAACAATTTATCAGACTGCAGCTTTTCCGAGAATGGGTCATGGTATGGGTTACTAATCTTGCAAGGACAATAAGAAAATTTGGATGCTGAGCCATGTTCTTTTAATGAATGTTAAAACTTTTTGCTGCTCTGCATGTGTGTGTGTGTGTGTGTGTGTGTGTGTGTGTGTGCCTGTGGCCCTCATTTCACTGTGAGGTTTTAACCACAGCCAGTCAATCACAAGGTTGGGTCACTCCTCTAAACTGTTTTCTGTTACAGTCACCAGATACCTCATCAAATTTGTAATCAGTAATATAATCCAAAGGAATTCCCAAACTCAGTAATACTTTATGATATTTTCAACATTTGTTATGTAACTAACCCCAAAACTGTTCCCCAATTTGATCTTTCTTTAATGTACAGTCTATTAATCTCAAATAATCTATATAATGTAGAGGATTTGTTTGTCTGTTAGCTTAAAGAATATTAAACACCTGAATGCATGGGCTAAATCCTCCACTGTTAAATATATAAAAATAATGATCTTATACATACTTTTTAAATTTAAACAAAAGACATTTAGACAGTTATAGCAACACACACACATAAAATCAAATAAATATACAGGTGCTTATGTTCACTATTTAAATAAATGTAGATTTTGGGCCAAGTAATAGTGTCTTATGTTACTTACCTACAGCTTCCAATTTAGTTGTATTACATTTTATTTTCAACACTTTCTAAAAATAATAAAACTCGTGTTGTTGACTTTTTCAAAAAGTGTGTGAGTTTGTGTGCTTGAAGAGGTGTTGCTGCTCAGTGGCAGATCCCTGTCAAGTGTTTAAAAATGTATGAAAGTGCTCCATCATTAACGAGATGCTTTGATGGAAAGTTCCACAATGGAGTGAGAGATAAGAGGAGCAAGTGAGAAGAGGGAGACGAGACAGAGGAGGGCACATTAGGCGTAGGATGGAGAGAGATAACGATGGAGAGAGTTTGACACACGCTGTTTATTGGGCCTCTCTCCTCCGAGCTACATGTTGCATGTGTGTGTGCTGGGTTAATGTGAGGAGTCTCCTGTGGCTGAAGTCTCAGACACAGTGGCGGCTGTTGTCTGTGTCTTTGGTTTCTATAGTAGGGCTTGTGACTGAAAGGTTGGTTTCTGTATCGGCAGAATAAACCCGCATGGGGAAATTGATGAGCATTGTTTGCCTCTCCACTATCACCACTGCTGATGCAGCCTTGAAGAAAAAGCCCTTGAACCCTTAATGCTCCATTGAAGCATATGAGGCTAACACAACGGGCTGCAGTCGTACTGGGTGAATGTGTTTAATTGTCTGAGTGGGAAGCAAGAAAACTATTTCGTTATTTGTGAAATCCCCCAAAGTTAAAAAGGTACAGTGGGTGTTAAATTGTTTCAGATGTGCTCTGAAACAGTTTATCTACCATGAGAGAGAAACAAACCGCCCAAATCAGAACAAAACTGCATTTCACAGAAGTCATGGGACACATTCAAACATTAACCTCTGACTCTTGTAATGTCACAAGACTGTGTCAGGTTGTAGTTCCCTTAGTTTTTACTCTAACTACTCAATGTGTCAGTTCAGTGAGCTAATGAATGAAAAACAATTTGTCATTTTGTAAGCATATAATTATTTAGCATTCATATAAAGAAACAGCTAAAACAACAAAAGCTTAGATTTTTGCTTAACATTGTTTCTCTCAGACTCCTCCTTAGATTTGGTGATATACAACCTGAAATACGTTTCAAACATCTGAACCTGGTATGGACAACACACTGCAGCACATTACTCACTAGGAATTACCTTCTGAATTAAATAGATTGTTTGATGAAGCAATGAGACGTCAAGATGTGACGAGTAAACAGTCCAGATTAAGACAAATGGAGCACTGCCAGTCTGCTTTAAAAGGAATAGATTTTCCTTAGTATCTTTGTAAGACTTTTTTTCATCTAATCAAGTAGGCTCTAAATTTGGAAGAGGAGGGGGAAAGAAGAAGGGAAGATTACAAACAGAAAACTGTCAATCTGTTGCTGTTTTTACTTGGTTGGATCTTGCTGAGGGTTTGAGAGATTGCGCCCGCGCACACACACACACACACACACACACACACAGAGAGAGAGAGAGAGAGAGAGAGAGAGAGAAAAAGGCAGTCTCATTCATTAAAACATGTGAGTTGTTCTTCCTATGAAACCTGACAACATCTGTTAGGGCCTGTTGATTGAATGAACAGAATTAATCTAAATTACCCCTCCAGATCCCGCAGATTACTCATCTTCGAGACAGACAAACAAAAACAGGGCGAGACAAAGCAATGCTAACTTGCTAATACACAGTAAAGGCCAAAGTATACACATGAACATCGACACAGACCTACGTTGGCAGGTGTTCCTTTTATACTTGCACGTGTGTCCACAATGGGGCAATATTAGATTTACGAACTTCAATTAGCTGAAAATGAAGATACAATGTGGAAACAGAAAGTAAATGCATGCTAGACAATTCACGACGCTACAATGGATATAATGGACCTGATGAAATGGTCCAAACTGGTAATGTGGTGAGGTGTGGTCGACTGAACTGAGAGAACAAAATTACAACGACAAGAGAAAGTATGATAAAGCTCTGGAGTTTTCTGCATTCATTGTTTAGTTGAAGATGTGAAGTATTGTGTAATGAGAATAAAGGACAATGTCCTGTCCTTTATTGTAATTTAATAAACCTATGAATATTTCCAGAGATTACAAGAGTGGTTATTTCAAAAATAAATTTTAAATTGTGAAACCATTTTAATTATGATTAACTGAATAGTTCATGTCCCATGTAAAGTATAGTATGCTATCAAAACCAGCCTTTTCTTATTTTCCATTTTGGAAACAAAAGCCATAAGTTGAAAAACACATCTCAAAACAAAGTGAAAACAACACAGATACACTAAAGACCGAATAAAGCACCAGTACAACAACAGACTGTATTAAACGACATAAATTACTGATTGGATCAGTATGAACATCTAGACATGTATGAACGTTTACATTTCTTGTCTTACCACTTCGTTATTTTTTTCCGGTTCTATCCTTGTTTCGGTTGCTAGAAAAACCAAAGTTACTGCTACTTTGTAAATCACCTTTTTATTGGACTAAACAAATATAAACAAAATATTTTCACTATTAAGTAAAAACTAACTTATTTTCATCATTCTAGCATTAAAACTTCTAATAATGAAGCTATTAATCCTTAAAAGTAGCTAGAATTGCATTGGCAGCCAAGGTGAATGTTAGCCCTTTATAATTGGACACTAAAAATGTTTTATGCCAAATACAACACAATCACACCACATTCAGCATAAAAACATTACCTTTTTTAGACACGGTCTCGGTTATGTTGTTAATAAAATATATTCATGCTAGTATAAATTGGCTAAACGTATGTCGCTCATTTAAGCTAGTCACTGATTGTGTCCTGTTAGCAATTTTTAATTGAACATTTTCACCATAAACACGTTTATGGTGACAAACAATATTAGGTTAGTACGAAACACAGACTTGGCTAAGATATAAAGTATAAAAGTTTAATATGTTGGAAAAGAGGGCTTACCACAATAACACAAAATGGCGTCCAAAGCTTTTTGAGATGAGGCGGAGGTTGGCTGAGCTTTTCAGAGTATGTTACCACTAAATATCTTACACCGGTGAATCCATCTCTAGATATTCTTACCAAAACTGCAGTGATCTTACTCTTCCTGAAGATATTAAATTTACTGTGTGTGGTCAAAATATTTTTGCATGCTGATGTGTAACAGGTGTAATGTTTACCATGCTCACCAAATCAGTTTAGTTTGTTTTGCTAATGGTAAAAATTGCTAATTCAATCTAAGCACAATTTACAGCTGATGCTTACCCTATGGGCATTTTGTGTAATATAATAAAAAAGTTTAATCATTACAGTTTACTCAGAAGTGGCAGAGTAGGCTGATATAGGTTGTCTTTGTGATATATCCACAAAGACAAACTGGTATGAGCAAAGTTAAAGCAATCACATGGTTTGAAATGAATAATAACATATTTTATACAACAGCCTCAGTTTGCTGGAAATAGCTGTTTTAATGATCATACTTTGACTGGAATAATTATAATATGAAACACTTCATGTACCATTAGTTAATGGATTTAACACGAGGAATCAGCATGGTCTTATATGTTGATTAAATAATACAAATTTAAAATTAGTAACTTTATAGTTCTTAAATAAATGTGAACTAAAAGTAACATATTGGCCCCTGAAATGTTTTTTTCTCTCGTCTTGTCTTCTCTCATCGAAGTCCTAATCTCAAATGTCAACCTGCTTGACCGCCGTCTCATCACATAAATGGACTCTGTTCACCCTGCCTCCGGGCGAATTAGTGAAAAGGTCATGTACTGTTAGAGGTATCGTCACCACAGCCAGTGCTCCGGTTTTAGCCACGTCAGTCATCTGTCATTTTCTCAAATCAAATATTTATAGATTTTGATACTCAGAGAAGAGAGGGGAGGGGAGGAGGAAACTCCTGTTTCAGTGATATACAGCACGTGCTGTGATGTCCGTCCTGTCTTTACAAAGTCAGCTGGTATCTGACTGAATGGCTGGATGAGTAGCTGGTGTAGGACAGCAGCAGATGTGTGTGTTATTCATATGATTCATCCATGCTCTTTATATAAGAGGATCTCTCAGCAGGTAGTGGACCATCTGTATTAAGAGGACATGGAGCACAAGAGATCAAATGATCTGTTCCAGGTCTGTTCCAACACCTCTTATTATTTGAACTCAACTGTGAAAAGTAGGTTTGTTGATTAGCTGAGTGAGGAGGTGGTGTAGCTTCCGAATTAATCCCAATTTCTTTCTTCTAATATTTCTGTTCATTTCTCTATTTTAGTGGCTATAACAATAGATGGGCCCCTTTTTATAAATTGTTTTAAAGTGTCGTCAACCGAAAAAAGATTCTCTTTGTGAACAAATAGAGAATGAACAGTATTTACATTCACCTTCATATTTCACTGAATTTGGAGTCAAGTTGGAATGGTACCCATTATCGTCTTGAAAACATTTCATTTTTTTTTTTTATCTAAATATTTTATATTGAAACATAAACTGCAGTGGGACATCAGGAACAATGTACTAAGTGGGATCAAAATCAACAAACTAGTGTTTAGACTGAAGACTTTTTATCTGAAAGGCTTTTTCACTTCATGGAACCTCTACATGTTTGATTGATGTTTATTTTCCAGGCTGTGTTTGGCTTAGAAATCTGTTTTTTTTTATACATCACAGCACTTATTAAATTTCCAGTCCCCTGTTCCACTCTTGTGCTCAATGCTCCATCTTGTGGGTATAGAATGAAACAACATATCAGGCTTATATTTCTGTATAGTCACAAACTTCAGACCAGTATGTTAGTATTATAATATATTATAAATATACAGTCAACCTATATATGTTTGAAAAAATGAATTGTTGAATGTGCCCTAAAGAAGATTGAAGTTTATGTGAAGCAGAAGTATGTGATTACAAAGGTTAAGATAGAGTATTAGGTCTTTACATTAGATGTTTCCTAAATTTAAATAGTGGCCTTTAACAAAGACTGTGGAAATATAACAGCAACAGTTTAAAAAGAATGTACAGAAGAATGAGTAAACATTGAAAGAAATGAAAATGAAGAAACCACTTGACAACAATGACGCAGCAGATGATTACACTCAAAGTAATAAAGACTGGAGGAGCACATGATTCTAGTTGCATGTCACAGGACTAGCTGTAATCTCTCATGTGGAAATTAAATTACAAACATTCTGGATATGTACCCTTCAGCTAAACTCAGCTTGAGTGTTTGATTAGTATTTTACACATAAGACAATCACAATAACAAGGCAGTAGTTATATCCTTCATCATGGGTGATACGTGTGGTTTTAGAGATCTGATTACTTATCTGATTACAAATCAGTCAAAGCTTTCAATTTCCAAATGAGCATGACCCCTGACATCACAGGTTTGACCACGCAATTCTTCTGCCACACCAGGAAGAAATCAATTTCAGCTAGCCCCTGAATTCTGTGCAATCATCAGACTAAACACTGGTTGTCTTCATAGAGCTTTTCCATCACATGCTAAGCTGGATTTTATTGAAGGTCAACAGTATAATAACACAATGATGCAGTTTGCAAGTATGAAAGATAAAGATTTAAACATTTACTAATAAATAATAGAAAAATCATCTTCAAAACTTCTCTAACACACATGTTATGAGCTGTATAAAGGTCACAGTGTTTATATTTCGACCGAGGGAACAAACCGTTCTTTACACACATACTGTATTTTTAAGTGAATTCCTCCAAGCCCATGATGGAGTCTTTGCAGACTCCTGTCTGACATCTTCTAAATGGGCAGAGGACGAAAACTTATCACAAGTTGTTGGGAGTCAGTGGTGCAGCCTCATCCTGTGCCTGAGTTTTCAGCCACTGCAAAAACAGGATGATGGGAATAACCCTAAAACACAAAGATGATTTGTGTCCAAGAGAGTTTAAAATAGCCGCAAAATGAGTAAGTATTGATCCTAAATGCATCACGAGGATGCCGTCCCACCTGTCATTAACGTTCTTCTTGAGGCTGAAGACCATTATGCTGCAAAGGAATAAGGCAAAATGTCTCAGGCCATGCCAAGTACAGAAAGCCAACTCGGTAACGTGCAACAGCAACTCCAGCCTTGGCAACAGACAAGACAAAACAAACAAAATCATGAAAACAATTGGGTTTAGTGTTATGTTTCTTTACACTCAGCTTATGCAGCTATCCTGTCACTGGGTTTAGCCTTAGATTTACAGACCTGAGAAAACGGTGGTAAAAGTGTTCTCATCTTACACTTTGCAGGAAAGCAAATAGCATTGTCTATGTTCAGGGTATTCAGAGGACGTCTTACTTGTATCTACTCCTGAGTGCAGTGTAAAACAGCATGAGAGGAAGGAGCAGGTAGGCCAAGATTCTCACAGGCAGTCCAAACATGCTCATGTGGGTAACCACATTGCCTCGCAGATCTGTAACAGAATTATCAATCTTTAATTCTGAAATGCAACACAATGTAGTAGAACATATAAATAAAAGTTTATAAGATATTGAACATAATATTGTGTATTTACATCATCTAAATTACTGCAGATTATTATTACACAGATTTCAGTTTCATGTATCCAATTTAGTATTCATCTCAATAAGAAAATAGAATTTTAAATGCCTTCTGTAAAATATGTGTGTACTTGTGTGCATTAGTTATTGCATGTATTATTTGGGACATAATTTTTTTATTTTACAGTTTACACAATTTGTTTGTTGGGAATCAATAACCTTTTGTTAACAGAAAGCAACATAAGCATACATCGGGGTTTGTGTGTAGCCATACCATTTTTTACCACGTCAAAATGGAGAGTCGGTTCAGAAATTGGTTGATTTCTGGCAAGTTCATGTTCATTAGATTGTTTGTTCTTTATAAAACATGTCAGTGTAGTGGCCTCCTTTTCCACCTTCACCTCCTCGTCATCCCCTGTGGTGGCATTCAGATGCACATGCGTTTTGGTCTCATTACAAATAGATGGCCCATTGGATAATTTGTATTTTTGTAATGTCAAATATGGAGCAAGATCTGCACATTGGGGGAAAATTTTAAACAAAGAAGGAAAGTTGGTCAGAATGAGTTTGCATTTAACTAAATTAAAATGCTTTTAAAATTTTAATTTTCTCTTGTATTTTTACCATTCTGCAGAAGGAACTTAATGGCATCTTTGTAGCCATTGTGGTATGCTTGTTCCAGAGTCTAAAGACAGAAGGAGCGAAATATAAACACAATTAAATAATTAAAACCCGATCATCCTTCAGACAGTCTTTCTATAATTCACCTTGATTCATTAACAGGTGTGTAGATAAGCAAAAGGAAAAAAATACAGTTTGTAGTGTTTAACTTCCTGTATCACAAATAGATTAAATACTTTTTTTTTCCACTTAGGGGCTACAAGAATCAGTACATGCAGAGCTTAGCATCCGGGGGGGGGGTCTGACCTCTAAGGCAATGGGATAGAGGGCATTGAGGATCCTGAAACTGTTAGCCACGTTCCCCTTCAGGGTGGCTCCACTCACTACTATGTCCCACATGCAAGGTGTGTCAGTGGGGCAGATGTCAACCTCTCCGGAGAATGGTGAAACTGTCAAGGTGTCACTGAGCAGTACTGGCTGCATGCTGCTAAAACCCCCGTCCACATAATGCTGTGAGAAAAGAGCCCAAATTTTAAAATACTTAGCAAAAAATATGCTCCAAATCAGCCTGTTAAATGGGTTTTGAACACTTACTACTCCTTTGATGGATGGAGCCTGTATCCCACAGTACCCAGGAACAAAGCAGCTACACAGCAGAGCCTTAGGACAACATGCAAAAGTTACTATTATGCTTCAAATCTGCATTGATAAAAGTTTGCTAATTGTCCACAGCTCAGAGTTATAAGGATCACCAAGGTATGATCCCATATCGCAACCTCACCTGTACCACATCCTGTTTGGACTGAAATTCAGACATGACAGTGTGCTTGCCATCACTCAGGCGAGTCATAGCCACAGCAAGACGACCACTGGCTAGTTGGTGTGCATCCGAGGGAAGATGTTTGTGTAAAACACACTCTAACCAGTGGAAAACATTGATTGAAGGGTTAAATGGTCCAAGCGTAAAAGCTTTCATCTGTTTGGCAAAGTGCAGCATCTCATCACAAATTGCATCTGTGAAAAAGTAGATGATATTTTATTGACGCCTATGCTGCGTTACAGAAGTCCAAGAGCAGATTATGGGCAAAACAAAGGGACACAAATAAAACAAGACGCCTCTATGTGAATAATAAGGTAAACTAGGTGAAAAGAGATAAAGAAAATAACTTAGGAGCACGAATAAAGCCCCCAGTCATCCTTCGGTGGAATTAGCCTTTGACTAAGTGAACTTCCCATGCCACAGTTCATTGGAAAGTGGGTGAGAGGTGTCAAGAATGGCAGTGACCCTGTCCACCATCCTCCTTTTTACCACAGCCCACAGACGGTGCACATCCCGTCTAATAACAGTCACAGCTGCCTTCCTCATCAGCTTGTTCAGTGCAACGTCATAGAACAATGCACTTTCTTTCATACACTGAAAAACACACCCTCTGTGGTCTGCTGCACACTGTATTATTTGATCTCATCCTAATTTTGTGCACCCCAATGTATTTGGAAAGTTTGAGTCTACCATCTGCGCCTTCTTTTCCCAGGATGTTTACAGGGACCGGAGTCTTCCTGCTCTGCCAAGTCAGCCGCCAGTTCTTGGTTTTACTAATATTAAGCTTTAACCAGTTGTTGCTGCACCAATGTACAAAGCTTCCTATCAGGTGACTCAGGTGCACTCTTCTTTTTTATCATTACTAATGAATACAACAGTGTCAAGAGTGGTGTGACAACCTCTAACGATAACAGGCTTTTGAGTTGTAATGGAAATCAGAGGTGTTTCAAGTAAACACAGCCGTCTAAGTGAACAAACTGAGTTAGTCTGCGATCCACTCAAAAACTCAGATGGGAACATACATTCCCTACAGCTTTCCACCACGCAGTTTGAGCTCGGTGCTGTTGGAAGCAACAGGACAGGGGTGTGTGGGTCCACCGTGTCAGAAACAATAACAACATAAACCAGAAGTACATTTAGAACAAATTAATTTGAATAAAGTCACTTACTTGGGCTTATTTCACAGACCACGGCAGCTGCAACCAGAGACCCAGCAGAGGCACCGAGGACACACGGTGCTGTGCGCAGTATCCAGGGTGCGTAATTTAGGAGGCACTTTGCTACCCCTAACTGGTAGGTGGCCATGAATCCAGACCCCGAGAAGGAGATGGACCAAGGAACCTCAGGAAAATGACAACTGGAAACTCCTGGAACCATTTTATGGTTTTCAATTTTCACTTAGAAATATTAAATTATAACTTGTAAAAAGCATCAAAGTTGAGTTTCAGATGTAGATTACATTACACCAGGCTGTGATGAGTTATCCAGAGAAATGTGGCTATTAGTTTCACAATCAATGTTTTTAAGACAGTCTCAATTAGATAAACCAAACTGGTCACGTCCATGTGACGAAGCATAAAACACGGTTAGTGGCTTTTTGTTCTACAAAATAACATGAATTGGTTGACTTTTCTCAGACTGGCTTCCATGTGATTCTGTTAAATTATGAAAATCTCCAGCTGAAAATGCTGAACTAATGAACACAGAGTGCAAATCCATTAAAAACAGATGTTAACAAGTCACTTCTTTTGCAGAGACTCCAAGGAAAAGTTTATTGGCATTTTTAAGTATAACTGAAGCATTATACAAAATGTAGGTTGAAAATATGAGTATGTACAAGTATTTTCTTTTGATGTTGTAATCAAACAATTATCAGTATTTTGGGCTTTGCAAATGACATTATGATGACACAACCCTTTCTATGAAAACAGTCACCGGCCTTACAGTAAATGATGGAGTACACGCTGTCAGTATAGATCAGTGTTTCTCAAATAGTGGGGCGCGCCCCCCTGGGGGGGAACATGTTTTTTTTGCCGTACTAGAATAAAGTGTAATTGCACATCCAGTCCAGTAGTTGGCAGTGGCGCTCTCATTGTCAGAGTGTGCGCAGGGATTTTGCACCGAGTAAACGAACGCTAGCGCTAGCACCCCCCCGATTTTTTCAATTTAAATTGCAAGAGATTCAGATTTATTTTGTCATTGTTTGTATTTTTGTGCTGCCATTCTGTTTCTTTTTAAGTTCTTTTTATATTATATACAATAATATAAAAATCATTGTTATCTCAACAATCGATGTTTAATGCCTATTTTCTAAGACAGAATTTGTATATTTCTCACTCTAAAGTTTTTAGAAATAAATGCTTTATCAAAGAAAGATGACGATGTCTGTATGTTAAAAATGTAACCTTGCACACTGCAGTTTCTATGCCACACAAATATTTATTTTACTATACAAAGCAGAAAAAAGACAGTTAGCCTGTGGTCAATACCAAATTTTAAACTCACAACAAACAACATAAACAAATACCTTTGCCTTCAGATTTGGAAAGTGAAGTATTGATAAAATAACCCTGTTAAAACCGGCCATCAAACTACTATCACAAACGTTTTTTGTGTAATTATGAACAAACTGACTAACAACACTCTGCAATGAAACCAGGAACACTTTCACACATTTCCAGGATTTCAACATTACAGGATGTTTTAGGAAATAAGGTGCATAATTTGTTTTGAGCAATTGTGTTGAGCAAGCCTGAGAATCTTACGTTTTGATTATTATTTGGCTGTTTGTACATTATTGTGGTTTTCCTCATCCCATTTTATTAGTGTTGGTTCTGATCACAGTTATACATGCATTGATTCACAGCAATATCTCAGTGCAAAAAAAATTAACTCGTATGAGTACATTGTATTAAACCTGTAAATGCCTGACTTATTTTCTGAAGCTAAAAAAACAAGATAAATACACGATAGGCTCTTGGTAATTCTCCAATCATTTGTGTTGCATTTGACAAATGTAATTGTTTTGTTTATCTCACTGGAGCACCAGCTGGAGGAGTCTGTGGAGAAGCTCGATCAGGGGAGATCTCAAAATGGTCCTCACTAAACTCATGTGTGGGACTGCTGTCTGCAAATTCCCCGTCCTCAAGTGGAGTGTGTTCTGGGGACTCAACAGGGTCAATCTGCTGTTTCCTAATGTCCTGGGGTAGTTTCAGAAACCTGAGGAAAGCCGGATGAGAGGCAATAACAATCAATTTGCATATTTTTGTGAATAGAAAATAGAACAACTTGAGCAAATTGAGAGAGACAGAGACCTGAAGAGAAGTTTTTGTCCTCGCTCTTTTTTGATGATGTTGAGCTTGTAGTAGTGCCGCAATGCACGGGACATTTTCTCATAGGTCATATTGTCTCGGTTCTGTGAAAAGAGATCACACATTATCTAGAGCCTGGATTTTACCATATTCTGTTTTGTCTTTTTGTGTGTGTTTATTTACTCTGAGAGACAAACCACTAGGACCAGGGTGCTCACCTTGTGGTTCCCCCAAAGACGGGCCAATCCATTCGGATCAACCACCCTGAACACCAGGCTTTCCTGATCTTCCCATCGTATGTATTCTTGGTAACGTTCATCACACAGCAGCTGATACACATAGTCCCACAAGAGTCTGCATTCTGGCAACGATTAAAAAAAACATGAGGTTATAAATTAACATTAAGGGTTAATATTTGGAATTCACAGTGAGAATATATTTAATATTATTATTTTAAAATACAACCTTATATCAAAGCCTTGCTCATACTTAAGAACGTATGCCTCTGAAATGTTATTCTTAAGGATCTTTCAGCATTTTATAAATAAAAGGTAATAAAATTATTCCTTTCAATCCAGCACCGTGTTGTTTCAGGTTTTCTAGAGCAGCATGTACTGCTCTTTGCTCTTCCTCACAGATAAAGTCAAAGTGACACAGAAGACAGACAAAGTACAAATATAGTTAAGAACAATGTCACAGCTAGACCACAAGATGTTTAATCTTTCAGATTAAAGCCAGGGCTACAGAGTAAATAAATCACTAAATATTGGACATAACATCTTTGGCTAGCAAGGGCGAGCATTTTATTCACGTGTCTACTGTTTGAAAGCTTTTAGGGCACCAAGGGCTTATATCTGCAAGATTTTCTCAACCTTGTGGTCGACACATTGGGTAATGCAGTTTTAGAAAGGATAATTTAAAATATCTTCAATTTATTTATTCAGTTCATCAGGACAAAAATAATTTTGTTTCGATTGTTTAATTAATTAATTTTATGAGTGACCACTGTGGAACTACTGGTTATAAGTTAACGTTACCTGGGATACGGCCGTTGGCTTTGTGTAGAGGACTCCGTGGCTTCTCTCGACTGGATAGGTTGAGAGGCTCCTGGATGATGTTCTCTGTTTGTGAAGGAGACTTAACTTGACTGTGAGGCAATGTAGAGCCTGTTGCTGATCCATCTTTGACAGAGATAGGAAAAGAAACATGATGGTAAATATGTGTTACTACAGGCCCCGACATTTATGGTGTACTAGTTTAATATACACCTACTCTGTGTTAGTGGAGCAGGGAAAGGTATCAAGGGGCGATCTCTGAGAGGCGACATGGGCTCTGGCTGGCTGCTCACAGTGGTTACGACAGCTGCCGACACTGCAGTGGTGAAAGCAAAGGAAACTGTGAGAGAGAAATATGAGGAACTAAGAGAAAGAGCTAAACTGAAAGCAAAAGTGATTTTACAACAGCCTGAATCTTTTAGATTTATGGGTGGGGTAATGCAACGTTTGAACATAGAAAGACCATTTTATCAATTGAATACAGTACGTAGTTCAAAATAGTTTTGGACTCTGGATTTGTAAGATCACTCCTCTCCAGGTAACCGTGACACACCCCCTGGCACAAATCCTACTTCCTGTGATGGAAAGTACCTTGTTAATGTGGGAACAAAAGAATTTTGTGTACCTTTGTTTCTACTCCAGGAAAACATTCTTACCAATTAAAAGTAACAAAGTACGATTATTTCAGTAGCAAAGAGACATCATGGGAAATGTGTGCAGTTATGAATAAATGTTTACCATGAAAAAATAGCACATTAAATGTGAAACATTGCAACATCATGTACATGCTACTGTGTTGCAAGCAAAACACTAGTGCTCACAAGAATTCAAAAACGTATAGATGTAGGTAAACTTCAGAGGGGTCAGACTAACATAAAGGTCAGGGGTCGGCATGGATTGGTCGGTAGGAAATCAAAAGCCAATAGCTGTTCTCACACATTCAAATAATAGAAACAAGCACTGAAGAAAGCATGAATTCCTGCCACGATGTGTTACTACATGTCCATGTGGCTGATCAGGAAGTACTTTCATCCACTTTAACCAAGATAAACAAGTTTGATTTGATATGCAACAAACGAGCAAGAAATGTTTTATGTGCATTTGATTGTTTCACTGGCTAACGCTCACACTGAATTAATTAACCGCTTTAAATTTATCAACATTTCTGATCTCATTAAAGGATGTGAAGCCCGTGGGTCTTTTTAGAAAGTGTTCAGCTTGTAGTACCTCAACGCAGAAACTCAATACAGTTTTTTATTGGATTTTTAATAGTTTTAACCTACTTCTTATGGAGAGCACTTTGGTTCTGAGTATGTTCAAAAATGTATTACTGACCTTGGGTGTCACTGACTTTAAGAGGCTGAGGCTCTGAGACAGTGTGAGCGTGGATCTGGCAGCTGCCTGGACTCTGGATGTGTTGAGTTCCCAGGGCGGGAGGCACTTTTGGGGATTCACAGACAACACTCCTCCTTTGCTGTTTTACACACTGAAGGATCTCGTACAGAACATCGCCTACAAACACACAGGGAGCACTTTTAAAAACACACTCACGAAACCTGTCCGTGTGCTGTCCTGCAGTCACTGACAGTCTACCTGAGCTGGGACATCGACGTCTGAAGTCTTCCTTGGTGAGCAGGCACAAGGCTCTGCCGTTCATCTCAAAGCGCCCTTTCTCTGGCCGCCGCAGTGAATACTCCCTCTGAGCCCAGTGCAGCCAGTGGGCAACATCCTCCTTATCCCACAGAGACGGGTTTATCCCTGGGAACCAGATTCACACAGGTGGAGTTAATGTGCTGCAGTCATTAGGTGTTATATGGATAGTATTATCTTTCGGGTAAACAAATTTTGACTCACGCAGCCGACCAGGCAGGTGCCACAGGTCTTCCTGGGTAGGAGGGCTGACCACAGGAAGCTGGTTGGCGGGGGAGTGTTGTACACTGGGACAAATGTTGACTTGGCCTCCATGCATTATGGATGAAGGATTGTGTTCTTGCTGCAAAACGTCCACACACGCGCATATTTGTGGCAAACAACAGGACGTTGTACTACATGCAAGGTCTCATCAAACACTTACAAAAGGAGCAAAAGTGACTAAATTACAAAGCATTTAATCCCCCAAAACATGCAGCTTTGCTTCCAGTTTAACGCACAGCACATGGTTGAACACCCGTGCGCTCGGGAACGTGACTTACCTTGACCAAAGGTGACGGGAGAGAGCTCTCCATAAAAATCCCCTGTTGTCTGTGCAGCTTTTCAAAAACTGGAGTATTTCCTCATGAGCGGGCACACAACTCGTCCATAAATGAAATAAGCGTCGGGTCAAACCAGACGAACTCCATTTAAAAGACGAATTAAAATAACTTTCGAAGGAATAAAACTCTACTATTTTCACATTCGACCCTTCCGGGAAATGAAAACGAAAGAAACATAATCCTTGCAGGGGGTGTGTGCGAGATAGGCTGATTGGAGGAAGCAACATTTCCAAAAGCATTTGCCTTCGCTTGATGACAGCGCGATCCAACTGTTACAGTTCGGAGCGCGCAAATGGTGTATGGAGCTTTAATATTTCATACGCATACATTCAGCGTTTTTCCCCACTTTTCTCCAGTAAATAACATCATGAAGACCTTTCTGTTGGGACATTATAAGAAAGTTATGAGATAAGCAACAGAGCCATTACTGCGTGTGTGTGTGTGCGCGCGCGCGCGAGCTCCTCCTCCGCCACCAGGAAGCGCAAACAAACGTGCAGCTGCTCGTGACCCGCGCGGGGACAGTGAACGCACCATTGCCGGGGAGACGGCGCAGCTCCGGCGGCTCCTCAGCGCCCGCAACCACAAGGCGGTCTGTGGCCTACGTGGCGAGCGCTGCTCGACATTAAATTCAACCACACTTATCTATAATATTAGTTCTCCAAGTCCATATTGTGTTATCACTAGTCAAGATGGTGGTTTAATATATCCACAGTCACGTTTGTGGAAACGCTGTAGATATCTACAAGTTTAATTTGACTGGTCGAAATTATAGGTTCATCTAAAACTCTTTAAATAGTATATGTTGCCGTTTTAACGTTTAATAGGCTTGAGAATTGAGCCTTTTATATTGTAAATAAAAGAAATCAACAAAGGCATCTGAATAGATAAGTTCTAAATGACTGTATATAATAATCAATGTATATTAATAATGCATTTCTTTGACAAGTCACGATAACATATTTGTACTGAAATTTACTAGTAACAATGTAATTTATTAAAAAATATAATATCTAGGATTTTGTTTTGATCATATTGGATATCTTAAATTACAATTATAATTAATGCATAGTGGGTATCTGAAATGTGAGTTTTTCCTAAAAATAATATTCATTTAAGAAAAGACAGACCTAGAATATTAATCTAAAATGTATATTTTTAGTTGATGATGTTGTAGTTTAAACATCATCATCATAACTTTAAAAGCCCAATACACATCAATTGCAAAAGTGACCTTGTGGACATCTAAAATTTTGTCTTTGACTTGGATAAATAGAATTACAGATATTTGCAACAAATATCCATTGTAGGAGTTTATGGTAAAACCGTTTTTATCATTAAAACGTGGGATATGATAAAACGGCAAATTATTTTGCCGTTTTATCACTATTTATTAACTTTGCAGTGATGACGTGATCACTATAGGCATACTGGATATGAACCTATAGGAACATTGCAGTACACATGGCCACCAGTGTCATGATAAAATATCTCACAACAATATTGAGTTTTGGCCAGTTGCTTGCTGAACAATAGCCTAACCATAAAAAATTAAAACACTGAAGCAGCTCAAATAAGTTAAGAGCAATTGAGAATTAGACGAAGCCCAATATGAAAGGTTTCAACCAGCCCAGATTTTTCAAAACTAATGCTTTGGGAAAATCTGACCCCTTTTTGAAGCATTGTTCAACTCACAACTGTTTTGGCTAATGTCTTTTATGTATGTATTATATATTTTAAAGTGCCACTGTTTTAATGCTTTTTGTCCGATATGATCCCTTCACTAATTAAAAAAGTCCTTAAGAAAGTTAAGTTTTGAACAACATGCAGTCACTTGCTATAGTTTTTGCTTAGCAATTTGTAGTTGCAAGTCTCTGAAACTGATTTGTAACCAGCTGTATGAAAATGTCCACATTTTCTTTAGTGCTGAAAAAATGGTGGAACAGTTGGACCATCAAATAGGATTGGACAGGCTTAGAAGGCTCACATCTTATTCTATTTGAAGGAATGTCAGAGTCACAATTTTAGAATCCTACAATATTTTTTCTCCTTCCTCTCTTACAGATGGCAAATTAAATTAGGGATCTTGTGACAAATGAGAAGACAGTATAGTCGATTAAATCTTTGTAACCATTTTGTAACTGTACTTCTGGCCTGATCTCAGGAAGAGAGCTGCAGAAACATGCCAGGTAATAAAATCAAGAATTGTTTACTTTATTTTCTAGGCACATTCATAATCCACATTAAAACCTGTCTCAGGTGGTCTGGTGATTCACTAGTTTAGAGTTCTTCTGACATCACCGTGTTTCACTAATCATTCTCTGCAAGGAGAGAACTGTTGCCCTGACGCCGACAAGACAGCTCAGAATGACTAATGTGCAATAATTTTTAAATGGAAGTAAAACAAAAGTGAATGATAAAAGTAAAGATGATTAGGCTATTCTGCTCTTTTTCTGCTTTGTGTGATTTCAAAGTTGTAGCCATTTTTTATTGATGAAAATTCAAATTCATATGATATGAATAACTTCATATCATATGAATAATCTAACTAACAAAACTCTTCAAGTCAAAGTGTTAAGCTATGAAACCCTATTATGGATAATCAAAGAAAACGATAGGTGGCGATCGTGCACCGGTTGAATGCATCGCCATAAAAACAAAAAACAAACGAAGAAGAAATTCAACGCGGGTGACGTAGGAGAGGGAAAATCAAACAGAGCCTCGGTTTTCTATCAACAAAGTCCAAACTTTAAGGTAAATAGATATTATGAAATGGAAATTAACTGATAAAGCGAACATATTATTTAACTTCGCTGTGATTCGCAGCTAAAAGCGGTATTTACTGGCCAGCTAACTTTAGCCTGAGGCAACTGATCCTGTCATGTTTCAACACATAAAGCTAGCTAACGCATAGCACGTATACATTTATTTAGTGTATACTTATATTTGGTTCAAATTAATAAATATATTTAAAGAAATGTAGGGGTTGCATTAGAATACAGCTAAGGTAGCAAACTTAACGTCATTGTAAAGAGAGGTTTAGTCTTCGTATTTTATGGATTGAAAGTTACATTTTGTAAAGTTCCAGCTGACTCGGTTGCCCCGCCCCCTTCTTAAGAATGCAAAGGGCTTCGCGTTTGAAGCGCGAACTTCAGATGCTCAGCACCGAGCCGCCGCCCGGGATAAGCTGCTGGCAGACGGAGGAACGGATCGACGACCTCCGGGCACGTAAGTACTGCTTCACATACACAACAAACGTCCACACACCTTTTTATTTCCTTAACTTTTGTTGTTTTCATTTAATCCAAAGGTTATAAATGGAACACACTACACATAATAAATAATAATATAATGTATTTTAAGCATATTTGAGTACAGAATAATAGTTAATTCAAATTTGTATTTAAATTTCATTTCATTTTAAAAAGCTTTGTATTAATACCTGCCTGACATCTCTATAATAAGTTGTTATTTCCTCTAAGGTCTTCTGCTGAACTTGCCAAACTTGCCTCTGTCCAGCTCCTCACACACCTGCTCAATGAGCTTTAGATCTTGTAATTGAGCTACCAAAGCTGATACAGTGGTTATTCCAGCAGCTGTTTTTTTGTCCAGTTAATCTTACACAATCATGAAGACTGCCTTGCATTGTTGTCTTGCTGCGAAAAATGTATCCCCAGTCAGTCGTTGTCCAAAGGGAACAGCATTTTATTGGTTCACTGGACCTAGGAGGCACATACATACCCGAAATTGCTTATTGCTTAAAGTGCAGTTAAACACGCTGGATTTGATTTGACCATTATTCAGTGCTCATATGTGTCTAGACATTTATAGTTTTTAATTATTTAGGTGTTTTTTGAATAACAAACATTTTATTGAATAAAACCCCCCAAATACAAACGAAACAGTTTGTATGTGTTTCCAAATTGTTTTTTGACAGTGTTCATGTGTCATTAAACCCATTTTGTTGGACATAACGACAACTTGTTTAAAACACCAATGCATAAATAATGCAGTGCTTCACAGACCAATAGATATTATTTGACGGCTAGAATTCTTTATTGGTTAAAATCTGTATCTGTGATGATATTGTTTTCTGTTTCACCATTCACCACCTCTTTAGACACCTTCAGTCTGGTCATGCATAGAAAGGCCCTCTACTTCCTCTTTTTCTTCTGACATTTTGTATTTTATTTTGATGTCATGCCTTCTCCACTATCACAGTGCCACCAGTTAACCAATGTTCTTTTTGAAGCATGAGCTAATCAGGCAAATTTAGGTGTAAAGAAAAGCGTGGGTTTCAAATTGATCCACCCAAACAAACCACTGAATACATAAAATATACTTCTTACCTAAATAACATTAGGAAGCTCTTGCCTTTTGTAAAAAAGTTAACAAGACATGGCCAATGCTACATATTTGCTTAAATTTAATAACTGACGTAGTGCAGAATATAAGAAGGCAGAATCATAAATATTTTACTTGTCACTCTCTTTTTAGATGTTTGTGAATCTTCAGACTTTCTGTTTCCAGATTTACATGATCAGCTAAATAGAACAACATCATTTTTTTTGTCTAAGTGATGGTTGTTTCTGATGTTTTTTTCTTTGCATTTGTAGAGATAGTGGGTGGAACAGGAACTCCTTATGAAGGTGGACTCTTCTCGTTGGAGATCAAGGTGCCAGAAAGGTAAGTCTTTCAAATTAGACTTCTCTGGGAGGTATGGCTCACTGCATTTTAACTGTATTATGATTAAAATCAGCTTACTCAAACAAACTGGCTATTGATGTTTTCACAGCTCAGCTCAAGGCTAGACAAAAGAGAAAAGATCACATATGACTTGCAACTTAAAGTACTTTAATTTTACATAGCTAAAAGAAGAAGCAAAGACAAAACTAAACTACACAACAAAGTAGGATGGAAAGCAGGGGAAAAGTGAGACTGGTCATAGCCACAAGCTTTCATACCCTGCCAGATTAGGTTAACTGAATACCACTAACAGCCCACTCCACCCACCATGCTTCTGCAAAAACTTTGATAAATGTGCCCAGTGGGGTATTGATCACATTGAGTTCATACAAATCTAATAAATCATATTCTATCATAAATCATACATTGATTTTTATCTTTACAACACAGTGTTAGTCGGTCATGTCATTCACAGTGAGCCCTCCCACAGCCCCTGACAAAAGTAGTTCTTGGTTTATTAAACAGTCTACTGCCAATCTAGATCAAGATTTCTGTTTCAGAGTCAGTTCTTTTGCTATTGAAATTCAAACAACTGGTTCTAAAATAGGTGGTGGCTCCAAACCATCCGTGGAACTGGCTCGGAAGAAAAGTAGTTTATGTGATTACACTGATAGGAGTTCTTTCCACCTGTTAGCAGTTACAAACGTTACTCTCTGTAAGGACTGACTGGCGGGTTTCTTGTGACAGGTACCCATTTGAGCCTCCCAAGATACGATTCTTGACGCCCATCTACCACCCAAACATTGACAACTCAGGACGTATCTGCCATGATGCTCTCAAGCTCCCACCGAAGGTTGTTAAATATTTAAGCCCAAAAACTATTTTCACCCCTATTGTCTTTGAGTTGAATTAGCAGAACGTCTGTAACAGTGTACATGCTAGTTTTATATCTTCCTGCTTTTTATTTTCATTCAGGGTGCCTGGAAGCCATCCTTAAACATCTCCACAGTCCTCACCTCTATTCAGCTGCTGATGGCTGAGCCTAATCCCGATGATCCACTCATGGCTGATATTGTGAGTCAAAAATATTATTGTCCTAATGTAGCATAACTGTAAAACTCTGTTACACTGTGATTGTAGGACAACTATGGATATGTAACAGCAGATTTTTTTTTTTAGGAAGGCATAAGAATAGCTGAGAATTTAATAATACTTAGCTTATAATTTGCAGATGAAAAAGAACCGAATACTTCAACATGCCTTTTTGTTATAGACATTTTTTTATTAGCTTATTCAGGTATAAATGAAATGCCTTTACTCCTGTCAAATGTTTTAGCCATGGGTAGTATTCAAATTGCACTGCAAAGCATTTTTATTGTAATCTAGTGGATGATTGTCTGACCCCATCGCATATAACTGTAAAGAGAAGCTCACATTTCTTGAATGCAGTCATCAGAGTTCAAATACAACAAACAACTGTTTGTGGAGAAGGCCAGAAAGTGGACACAAGAACATGCTGCTCAGAAGAACACGGTGAGTCACTTTGGTCTAGAGTGGTGTAGAAAAGTCATAAAGTATTTACTGTGATTTATGACCCATTTTATTACTAATTTTTTCATTTTAGAAATTTGACAGAATTGTCACTTGCTCAGGTGTTTCAGTGTACTTTTGTTCATCGAATTAATTGTGTGAAGTGACTAATTTTAGCCACATGGTGGTGCTGTGTTTCTTTGATGGAACGCTGTCCACTGGTTAAATATCACCTTACCAAAACATATGCAACATGTATAATTTACTCTCAAATGTGAACTCCATATTTTGAGTAGAGGTACAAACAGACAGTTGGTGTGTTTGTCTAAAACAGTTTGTTTTAATTCAGGGAGCAGTTGAGGGCAACAGAGAAAATACTCCAGATCAGAAAGCATCATCAAGGAAGAGAGAGGCTGTGGTCCCCCAGCAAGTGGTACACGAGCTGGCAAAGAGAACCTGTCTGTAGTTAGTGCCACAGATCCCTGTTCTCTAAAGCCACCAGGACTTATACAATTTTCTACTTTTAAAGAGTAATTTTATTTTACATGTGTTTTTTATTGCCTGTATTTGTCTACAGTTTCTACATTTCTCTTGTTAATCCAGAAATACTTACATATTTATTTGTTTGTAGTTTGACATTAAAGTTTATTTTTAACACTAACTGATTGCTTCTCTTAATGTCTTACCCACAGTGCCTTGGCGTGTTTCAGAATAGTAGCATAAGCAGAATAGGTGATGTATATACAGATTGAAGATAATTTTATTCAAATATATGCTTACCAGTTGTATACATAGTATGTACATCCTAGATAACAAGACATGTTTTCTTTACAAACTAGGGATTTATTTCTTAATGTATAAAATTATATATTTGCTGTCTATCGTATAAAAAGGGAGACAAACATTGTAAGGCTGTAGTGAGTCATTACCATGCGAGTTCAGAGGTAGTTACATCATATGTACATATTGCCTGCCTACTCTAATGTCTGAAGAAAGACAGCTTCATCCCATTCATTCTGTATGATTGCTTGCCTCCTCCTAATGCCGATTTGCATAGGGGAGACAAAATCATGTAAACTATGAAACAGTGTGTGAGATAAGTTTCCTGTTGCATTTTGGTGCTAGTTAATATTTCCTTAACAGGTAATACACGGTTGAGGAGAAATATATTTGATAACATTTATGTGAAATGAAACATGTTAGCTTACTCTGGTAAAACGTCCTGGTGTGTGTCTGATGAATCCCTTTATTTGAAACAGACCTAGCGACAGGATAGAACTTACGTAAAAAAAAAAACAAAACTGACAAATAAGATAACTCCACTTGAAATATAACCAAGCAATCTGATACCTCTATATTCCATGTCTCATCACATTTCATTATTAAAATGTACACTTTAAATTTTACTGGTTCTATCTTAACTCCCCCTGGCTAAGCCACTGATTTGTCTGATGCTTATATTTTCAATGTAGTTAACAGCTTTTGTCGCGTAAGTCATTGACTGACACAGTCCACTGGATTGTGCTGTATTGTCATGTCACTTTTTAAGGGAAATTTTGTCTGCACTCCCCATTTTTTAGAGGCACTTTGTTGTGTTCTCATAGGCTAAAAAGTACTCAATAGTCTCTGTGTGGACTCATTTTGAGTTGCTTGAGGGTTGATAACCCAAGACTGGTCTTACAGCTGCTGTTCCTTTAATGTTCATAGTGTCCCAGCTTTTCAGACAGCTTGCTTGGTGGCTCATGGATGAGAGGCGAGAGAGGGAGTCATGGCAGACTGATACAGGGGCAGATGTTATGAATCACATCTTGATCCAAGCTCCTTAGACATTCATCATTATCCAGGCTCCCATGTTCTGTCACTCTGTCTCTATCTCTGGGTATCTGGCAAGGGATGAGAGGAACGGAGGAAGTAGATGAACAGTGGGAAAATCTGATTGGATCCAGTCTGGCCTGGAGAGAGGACCTCCCACTGTACAGGGGATCAGCATCAGTCAGTGACACCTGTGTTGATGAATCGGAGCAGGAGCTCTTCTCTGTCTCAACAGAAACCAGCGAGTCCAGGGTGCGGTCCCGGCGGAGCTGTGGACGTGCTTTGGTGTGAGGCCAGAAGAAAAACTGGGAGTGGTCTCGTGTGAAAAGAAGGAAGAGAAGGGGGTTGAGGCAGGCAGGCAGGGGCTGAAGAAGCAGGAGGACGGATTTGAGCACCTCCTCCCCCAGAGAGAGTAGACCCAGGAGTGAGCAGAGGGAGAGGAAAGCGACCGGTACATAGAGTAGGCCATTGGTGAATATTAGCCAGGCGACATGTTTGATCATGGCACAGTCCCACAGGCCCTCACACTCCCCCCTAAGTAACTCCCAATAAAGACGGATGTAAGAACCTGTGACAACAAGCAAGCACAGGGTGTTCATCATGATGAGCGCCAAAGGGAACCCGAGGGAGGACGGCAGCCGAGAGGATGGAGGCGGCAGTGGTGAGGGAAGGCAGAAAGGAGAGGATCCGTATTCCCCAACTCCTACCAGTGGAAGAGATGCCAGAGTAAGAGAAAGGGTGAGGCACAAAAGTGCACATGTGCGTACACTTCCAAGGGATGGTGACTTTCCAAACGCCCGAGCACACGTCACACTGACGCCACACTGCACGGCTGCGAGAGTCAGTAGCAACACGCTTGCTTCGGAGGCGAACACCCAGACCCATCCTGTTGCTTGACAGCCAGGACCCCCCTCCCAGCGGGCACCATGTTGGCCAAACTCTCCCAGTGTAAGGGCATCCACGAGGGCCAGGGTACATGTACACACACCGGTCAACAAATTCGAAGCTCCCATGCAGGCAACAGTGAAGCGGAGAGGCGACAAGTAGCCAGGCGACCCAAAAAGAGACAGGAGGAGAAGGGAGTTCCCCAGCAGAGACACCAGGGAGATGGACCACAAGCCCACTCGAACCAGCCAGCTGCCCAACAGAGAGTCACATGGACGGAAAGGACCTACAGCAGCACACACACATACAGAGAATCAGATGGGAATAAACAAATAGTAAAACGTTCATTGACTTTATTGTGGCAAAAACAAGGATTCAGTTGGGTTACCTGGCGTGGGCGTGCATTGTACACTGGTCTGTAGTTTGGATTCTTCTATTTCCATTTGGAATTCTTCCAGGTCAGGGTCATCTTTAATAAAGAATTGATAACATTAAATGTCTGTTTAGATTGTGTGAGGTTCTGAACTGGTTGTGCAAACTGTGTATACACAGTATATGCGTGTTAGTTTGTGTTTGTCATTGACTGTAGATGGTTGCTGCAATAAGAGAGCTGATCAAACATTCTTTTGCAATGACAGAAAAAAAGCTTTGTTGACGATAATTGGCACCTGAAATCACAGCTCATCACATCTGTTTTTTTAACAATTAAAGGAGAATAAATTTTAATCAGTGATATGCCATGGGTAAATCATCTTTTGTTTTTGTTACTTTTTGGCACACCCGTCAATTGTTTATTTTCAAATTTAATGGTATAGGTTTAATGGTTTTAATTTCGACTTTAGTTTATTGGTGTTTATGTTCTAGTCCTGCCAGCTGTAAGTGAGCATCAGCTGCCAGGTAGCTGTGGTTTCAGTGAGGCTCTAACATGTTTCAAACCAGCTTGTGTCAATATTTCAGCAATGATCGCAGACACATGGGGCTCAGATTTCCATCTATTACTTCATCCCTAGTCCTGTATGTGTACCATGTGTTATGTACTGTACATATGTTTTCTGGCAGCTTTCTCACAGTGTGTATCGGTGTGAATAGGGTACATGGCCACAGTCCTCTTGTGTAGGTCCTCGTCTGTGTTGCTTTGCTCTGTGTCCCATTGACTGGCTGGCTTGTAGCTGTCACAGGAACCATATACACAGCACTGGTAGGCATAAGGCATCTCTATCACCCTGTAACAAAGTTATAGAAAATGCTATTTAGAGTAGACCAGGAAAAACAATGCCACGACTGATTGTGTGACATGCATAACAAATGATAAAACTATAATTAGGCTGAGGTGTTTTTCATTGCGTGCCTGCATAACTTTTACATTCTTTGATCATTTCAAAGGAACCTTGTGAATGAAAACGCCCATTCGTTCACTTTTAAAACTCCTGAGAATTTGGTACAGAGCCTTGTGCTGCATACATAGGGTCACACACACACGTAAAAGTCTGTATAATGTCTGGAGCTTCTCGTTCGGACATTTGTGTTCTCACATACAACCCCTCCTGTCAGGAGAATGTCAGGATTCTAGTGCGTGTATAAAAGGGGGCTTACAGGATTTTATCTCAGAGTGCTTCCAATGGTAAGTGGTAGATGATATAATCCACAGTAATTGTGGGGTTTAAAAGGGGATTCTTTTGCAACATATTAAATAGTCTGTAATGTTGAAAACATTAATACAAGATTACTGTGTTGTTTTCCATTACTTACATTGGAAAAACATTTGGAATTGAATGGGTATCTACCAGATGCAACAAACATAAACTTTCAGTGTGCATATGGACATGGGAACATTGTTTTAAGAAAGAGCTGGAAAAATGTGAACCCATTCATTACGTACATACAGGAAGTCAAGCAAGATCATCTATAGGGAAAAATACAAGGTAAACCTCTAGGCATACATGTTCAGTGCTATTGAAATGGCTCTATGCCAGAATTTTTGTTTTGGATGATGTTTTACAGTATTTCCGACAATGCTACTTGATCACCTGCCCTCTCCCGTCTTTGAAGAAAAAAAGTCTTAATTTTTACTTCATTGCACCTTTTCAAGCCTTAAGGTTTTTATAACAAGAATGAACATGCTGCTGAAAACGCTTCCTCTTTGTTGAAGTTAATTTGTGAATGGCTTCAAGTTTATTGTCAACCTTGGCTGGTTTTGCTAAAATGAAGATATTATTATACATTTGTAAGAAGAAGCATAATTAAAGGGATGGGATAGGGTGCATTGTTCTTTATAGCCACAGGAAACACACCTGGCTTAGTTATCTTAAATCAGTTTCGGGTGAGTAAAAAAAAACAAAATTCACATTGAGATTCACTAGGAAAGATTAAAGGATACATGCCGGTGTTTATGTGTTACCTCATATGAGGGAAGTGATCCGGAATAAAGGCCTCATATAATTCTGTGTTGCCTCTCAGTTTAAGATGGGTGAGACTCCCCAGACCTGCAACGGGTACTGAGCTGATACGGTTCTCAGTCAGGTCCCTTTGAAGAAATTGAGAAAGAAACAAAAGGAGTTGGGTGTCAGATCAGGTCAGGTCAAGCCAAAATGGATTTTTTTTTTAGATATTGCCGAAGGTCTTCTGTGTCCCAACAAAAAGGGCTTGTCTCTTAGATATTTATAACTGTTCAGACAAGGCTCTCTATCAGATTCCTTGCAGATAACACTTCCTGTCAGATGTAGAGTATCTGCTTGTTTAGGTAGGCATACCTCAACTAGTTACCACACAATGAAGCAGTTTGTATTGGCATGACCTGAGATGAGTTTTGTGGTCACACAGAGGGGGTTTTCAAACAATAACCATATATCAGTGTTCTCTGTAGACTCAGCCAAAGACAACAGGTTTTCTGTGGTGCTCACAGTTAAGTTTAAAAAGGACGTGCAAGGCTCTGACAGCTTAACTTTAATTAAAGATATACAAATTTTGGCATGCCTTCCACCGCAGAAGAGTGACACTGCTGAACCACATGAAAGACAGAGGAGTTTTAATGCTGTTTTAACTGCTGTGCATCTTTATTTACTCACAGTTTGATCAAAGACTGAAGTGAGGCAAAGGCATCTGGGTGGATCCACTCGATCTTATTCCAGCTCAGATCACTGACAGAAACAAAGAAAGTGAACTTCATCACCACTAGATGTCATTAATGGGTCATAAGTGTACCCAATTTGTTGCTGAGCAAGGCTTCTCAACCTTGTTAGCTTATGTGCTTTTAAAATATATTAGTGTCCAGTAGAGCCCCTCCCACCCATCCTCATCAAACCCTGGACTGCCATAAACCTATAACTGTGGGCAACATTATGTAGTAATTCATATGAAAAAATATTGAGGAACATATAATGAGGTTTTTTCCTTTCTCCTATTTGATCATCCGATGAAACCTCAGATGATCAAATAGGAGAAAAGAAAAACCCTCATTTATATTAATTACTCATCCATACCCCACACACACACACACACACACGCACACACACACTCCTCAATGGTTCGAACATTTGCATTTTAAAAAACAATTGATGCAATTTTAGAGAAAATGTTAAATTACAAAGTTAAAACAAGGTTGGACTTACAGTGTTCTTAGAGAGGTGAGCTGCTGGAAGGTATTTGACTCTACCCTCCTGATTTGGTTATGCTGTAGCCCTCTTGTTAAGAAAAAAATACAAAAGTACAATGAAAAATGTGCAGGGAAACAACACGGTAAATTTTGATGTATGTTTTTGTTTGTGTGCAATTCTATTAGGATTGTGCTACTCACATTTCTTGCAGTGCAGTGCAGTGGTAAAAACTGGGCAGATCCTCTATCTGGTTGTAGGACAACTCACTACAACAATACACAAAGCATACACACAAAGCACACATAAACATACAGTGACCAGATGTGGATTTATAGCGTGGGAAATTATGGGATTGACAGGATTATTTGGGTGAACAGTCGGCTCTGTGGGCAAGGCAATATAGCAAGACAATAATTTTGGGGGGGGCTGTATTGGATTTCATGATGAAGTGATTGTACAAATGGTTGCTTGGGGGGACAAGTCTCCACAGTTGGGTTTTGCGTATCAGTTTTGTACCTCTCACCCCCCCACCCCCCATGTGTGTGTATGTACTCACAGCACTCTGAGGCGAGGCAGCTGCTCACACAGGTCCAGAGGGAGAGCTGAGAGACCAGCCCGAGTCAGCGTCCTACACAGAAAAAGACAATCCTCTGATCATTGTGGAGGTGCAAGCAAGCGAAAGGATCCCCCAGTCCTGTGAGTCTAACTTGGTCAGACAGGGAGCTGTGTAGGTTCGCCAAAAATGGCTGGCATAACCGGCCTACTGCTCCCTATCCTTTTTTTAGTCTCCTGTGCTTCTCCGTCTCCCCTGGAATCCTAAAGTACACATATTGTTTCATCTTTTCTCCTGGCTTTTTGTGTGTGTCCCGGTCATTCTTCTTGTCTGTCTTCCCTGTTTTTCTCTGATTCTTGCTTCTGGGGATTGTACTGCACCTCTGCCACCAGCTTTAGTGCCTTATCTCAGTCCTTGTTGTTCTTTATGATGAAGCCTTGTGGAAGAAATAATGCTATATGTTTGTGTGATGGGGTGGGATGAAGGAGACACTTACAAAATTTCTAGGCTCGTGGTTCCTTTCAGATCAGGAAACTCTTGAATCTGGGTTGCTCCATTAAGGGAACTACAATTGAACAGCGAGAAGAAATGTTGGAAAAGTTTCTCTCTCTCTTTCTCTCTCTCTGTCACACACACACACACACACACACACACACACAGACCTCGTCTAACAGCTCATTTCAGCCATCAAACTTTAAGTCCAACATCAACACAGGCTGTTTTGGCTGTTTCACTAGACATCATAAGTCACACCATTCAACATGTTCTTACAACACACTCTCTTACCACATCAGTACACAGCACAGCAATAAGCTAACACAACATCATTCAGTAGTCCATTACACATGTCCACTTATCTCTCATGGCAAGGGACAGTGGATGATTTAAACAGTGTTGGGGCTAACTCACAGGAATGGTTTCCACTGACCGCATACTTACAGTGTGTGCAACTTAGGTAAGAACTGGAAAGCGGATTTTCCCACAAACTGGATGGGGTTCTCGTAGAAATGACTGCAAGAAGGAGAGACACACATTGTTTTGCACATGTTCAACTTCATCATACATGTTCAGATTCATTTGTTTTGGGGAGTAAGTTGCGTTGCACATGATGCCGAAATTAAACAGCTTCATGTTAATCTAATTTGCGCACATATTAGATAAACATAGCATTAGGGATAAGCATTAGACTCACATGGTTTGCAGCAGAGGATTTCCCACAAAGGCCCTCTCAGGGATGGCTTTGATATTATTGTTATGAAAGCCCCTGCAAATATAAAAACATACTGTTAGTCAGAAAAGTTATTAATATGTTTCTGATTTTGTGTGTGTGTGTTTGATGGGGCAACAATATGTGTGTGAGCGAGGCAGACAAGTCCTATGTCCTCATGTTGCACCTGCCATTGCGTAGCTGAAAAACATTTTTGGATACATGAGATGTAAACACACACACATAGGCTGTATCTGTGACACATATGCACACTGCGGAACATCTGCTGAAGCTGAGGGAAAACATGGTTTGTGTATAAATGTGTGCTTGTCTGTGTGTACGTGCAGGCAAGCCGGTGCGTGGGTGTGTAGCCAGCACCTGCTTAGGGCGAGGGAGATTGTATCCGAGTGCCACATTAAAATCACTTAACGGGATTACTTGGGATAACGCAACCATGATAGTCATGTCGGGCAGGTGTGTTTTCGCGTATGTGTGTGCATGTGTGTACTTACAGTTCCTGAAGCTTACTCAGTGTCCTAATGGCCACAGGGAACTCCTGCAAATCATTGTAGTTTAAATCCCTGAGAGAGAAACAGTAAGATAAACAGGCATCATTAAACATTATCTTGAAACATTAATCTCAAGGCTTGATGGAAGTTTTAAATCCATTTAATATGAATGACATAATTCATTCTTATTTGATAGTCTGTGTTTCTGTGTGTGAGATAGTATGTGTGCTTGCACATGTATGCATAACTATTTCCTCTCCGCTCTAAGAGACTGACAGCTGTAGGGTGCAACGTTTGGATGTGACCCTTGACCTCTGCTGCTCAGACCTGATTATTAGTATCCCAGGAAACACTGTATCGAAACAAACATTGGGCTAGTTGAAACAGCTCATATGCAGGTGGCTGAAAAGGGGTCTATATTTCCTGTCAAAATATAAGTGTGTAGCTTGTATATGTGCTACAAGCTTGGGAGAATTGTTTAGTATACATGTTTGTGCACATAAATTGCCATTTTATAGAATATGTCTGTGTGTCTGTAAACATTCTCAGCCGTTCAGGTCAAAAGAAATCTAAAAGAAAGACGTCAGATTAACTGGACATGTCTTTATTTAGTTCAAGTTTAACAAATTCCTTTGATGAGATACTTCTAGATATGTGTGTTTCTGAGCAGATGTTGTGCAACGTTTGCCTATCTGAGTAGGCCTTGTCTTGTTTGCATATGCTGTTGTGTTTTCCAGCAGTCCTCTGGATGGCTCCTCATAGTAATGATTTTATAATACACACTAGGGGTTGGGGAGGGTGGTGGTGATGCAGATGGTCTCTCGTATTTCTCATAAGTGAGGCCGCTGTGAGAGATTAACCCCTCATACCAGTGCAGTCCCCACGTCAATGACACCTGTCATCTTATTCCGCTCTCTCCCTACTGCCGATGGCCCCAAACACTTTAGCACATACTATTCTGGTATCGAGAACTCCAATCCTCTTTTTCTCATTCTCTCATTTCCCATCATCAACTTAACCACGGCTCCCCTGGCTCTTGAACTGTTCCCTCACATTTCCCAACGTGGATAATGGCTTTTATGTGTTAAACTGGCCATACGTGGATGAGTGCACAGGCAGATGTATAACACTTGCTAATCTGCATACACATGCATATGCCCACACACATGCTCATAAAAAGAAACACATATTTTTTAATACTTCAACAGGTTGTTAAGCGGCATGCCAGACCCTGTTTTCATCAGACCACCATGAATTTTGCAAGAGACACAGTGTCTCAATCTTTCTCGGCTTCTTTCTCCACCTCTTTCAAAGGCTGTCAGGTCTTTGCAGTTTCCATATTTTTGTGTGGTCAGGATTTAGTTATTGAAGCTACAGCACGTATGCTCAAATAATTCTCCTTTAGCCACACCGAGCCATTTTGACCTCAGCAATGCTTAGCAATTATGAAAAAAAATCTGAGGAATTTGTTGATGTTACTTCAAGGTAATCAAATAGGAACTTTTCATCTTGACGTTCCTGTCATTCAGTTTGTTGGTTGTGGTTTTGAGAAAAGTTCAAGCACCTGCTGAAATTACCAGGACATTAATCATTATGACTTTATGATTTAGCACTAAACTTCATCATTTTTGGCAAACTTGGTACAAATGATTTATAAAACCACATTAATTTCAGGTGTTCCAAGTAACACCAAACACATTTCATGTACAAAAGTAGACAGGGCTGTAGTCAGATGCACATGCGAGTATATTAATGGCTCTATTGTTATTTCCTTTTTGAGATTTTATGTCAGAGAGTTCCTCACATATCTTAGGGTCATTCTAATGCAATGTGGTTGCTGTAAACACTACGATACCAAATGAATGTTGATACTTGCTGGTACGTAGTCATCACAAAGCCTGCTTTAGCGCTTAGGGAAACAAAGGAGGTACTCGTTTGCCCCTATGAAATGAAACCACTTAAGGGTGTAGACGCGTGTGTGTGTGTGTGTGTGTGTGTGTGTGTGTGTGAGAGAGATACAGTACTCACAGTGTCTCCAAACTGTGTAAGCCTTCAAAACACCGGGCACCCATGCTCTGGATCTGGTTGTTATGGAGATGCCTGGAAAGAAGGCACCAAATATTTTCTTAACGAATCAGAAATTACTTTTCTCAAAATATTTCCACACCACAATCATCTGTGCAACTAATAATTTCTCTGGTAAGTTAAGAAACTTATGCTTATGGGAGTCTTAAACAAACAAGGTTTCAACAAATCGAGGTGTCACTTACAGTACAACAAGGGCGGAGAGGTTGGTGAATGCATAGTCTGGGATGTGTGTGATCTTGTTGAGGGCCAGCGTCATGGCCTGTAGGGAGGACAGGGAGTCCAAGGCTGTCACTGGAATCTCTTTTAGGGAGTTGTCGTCCAACCATAGGTGTCTTAGAGAGCGAACTCCTCTAAAGGCCCCAGCAGGAACCTCAGATAATAGGTTAGCATCTAGACGCCTGCAGGGTGAGAGGAACTGAGCTTAGTGAGATAATCACCAAGTCTGAGTACAGCTTGTTTGCTTATGTGCATGTGCATCCATGCTTGTGCATGCATTAGTGGTTGTGTGTCGTGGCACTGAAGCACTTGGCTTACACGAAGGTTATTAAGAGAATTACGCATTCTTTATTCTCCTTCTTTCATCTTTGCAGCACCTTGTAAGAAGTTCCTCATTATGATTTATTCCAATGCTAAATAAGCCATGTCTAGCTTCACTAGCACAGACATGTTTGAAACGTAAGATGAGGAAACAGACGCAAACTTGTAGAAATAATAGGGGCGAGTGCAGCTCATTTCATTTATTGCGTAAACCCCTTTGGGACGAAAAAGAAACGAAATCTGGCAACAATGAACAGTTAAAGGTGCATCTTCAGTTGTTCCTCCATCTTTAGCTGTTTCCATTTGAGTCTCACTGTCGCTATCTTTCCTGATTTCAAACTTTCCCGTAACCTGTCCCTTGTAATTTCTGACCCTGGACACACGCTCTCACAAATTCTTTTCACATCTTTAATCACAGAATCTTAACAAACCTTTGTCCCCTTTCTCCTTCAGTGTTAGTGGGCTGTGACACACAATGCCATGTAAGTGCACACATCTACACACACTGTTCACAGTGATAAATGATGCCTTCAGGGCAGAGTTGACAAGTTGAGGCCACTTCCTCCTGTTTCCTCCTTTTTTTTTTTGACCTTCATTCACTGATCTCTTTTTCCTCCCTGTCGCTCCTCTCACGCTCACATTTTATTTAAGACATCTTCAATGATGCACTCTCAGCCACTACGAACCTGTTTTGCGTCTCACTCGTATATCCGTGTTCATCATTCCAACAGCCTCCCTTATCAGTCTTTCCCTATAGTTCTTTGATTCTCGTAATATAGCTCTTTCTCAGCCTATTCAACCCTTGGAGGCTTACCCAAACAAACAGCATCATCAAAGTGAAATCTAATGTTGAACTCTGATCTCTGGGTTTTTCTCTCCAGGGAAACTTTCCATCAGGAGAGACAACTATATACACTGGCAGATGCTCAAACACAGGAGCACACAACAGAAATTTTCCTGTCTACTTCTCGAGCACACTTTTTTTTAACTGCTAAACATCGTCCTTGTGCATCCTGTGTGCTCCAACTGTGGACATTGTTTGTCCCTGACCCAAATTGCAGGATGAAAGCTACGGAACTTTCTGGTTTGTTCTTCAGGGCAAATTAGTAATTGCTCCTTCGGGTGGACCTGCCAGGACTCTAGAAGGTCCAGACAGAACCAGCAATGTTTCATGGAAGCCAATAAAGCAGCAACTATTTCCTGTCTATCACATCAAAGTCTGAGGTACAATTACAGGAGAGTGAAAGAGAGACAGAAAGTGAAAGTTCTTTCAAATGATCCAGGAGATCTGTGGACCTGCTTCCTCTGGTTTAATTCTCCAGATGGCCAAGAAGAGGAACACATTTAACTGCCATCAAGTCAAACCTATAAAAATAGGGTTATGATGATTTAATGTGGTTTGTGGAACTCATCAGCGGTGATTAGGCTGCTTAACCTGTGGGTTGGGACCTCAGACACGTCTGTCTGCTTACGATGGCACCAACCTAAACAACAGCACCCACAATGTGGGCTGTAATATTTTTCTTCCAAATAGTGATACAAATTTCTTGACTTTCTTTCAGTTCTCGGCAGACAAAAAGATCCCTGTCCGAGATTAAGTCATGATTTATTTTGGATGAAACCTCCCTTTAGAAATTTATACCAATTTAAAACCCATGTGCTGACACAGAGGCCGTCTCTCTTTCTTGTTACCTGGTGTGTTTAATGTCAGTGAGAGGCGCCGACAAGCTTCACTCTCCAAAGCCTTTCCAGTAATCTTTCTCTCCTGAGCTTATCATTACTGTAATGACAAGGTGCGTCCTCATACACTGGCTGTGTATAGAGCTTGTGTGTGTGTGTGTGTGTGTGTGTGTGTGTGTGTGTTTTTTTTTTCTCATTACTTGAGACCTTCTGTGTCTGAAGAAAGTAAGAGAAGACCACACACACATGCCTGTGCACATACACATAGACAGACAGAGACATCATCATGACCGAAATGTGTTAATTCTTGCAGACACACACTCACACAAGGCCGGCCTGAACTGTAGTGCCAGTCTGTAAGAAAAGTATGTGTGTGCTGATGAGCAAAGTGTGTGCGGGCTCAGTGACTGTACTGAGGGAGAACAGGCCTGCTTAATACCAGACAAGGGAACGTTGTAGGTGGTAGAGGAGCTACATGTGCGCGCACCTCTGACACACACATACATGCATGCACTGACCCCACAGATGAGACAATTAAGCCACCAAACACTCTCATTAGCCAGGGGGATAGCAGTGTGGGTGGTGGGAGAAGAGCGGAGGAGAGGAGCGGAGGAGGAAAAAGGAGAATTTGATGGAAAATGGGGTTGTTTCACAGCTCATTGGAGATGCTCTCCCTGGCCTGCAGTGTCTGCTGTTTCCCTCATGGCTTCCAGATGCTACCATGAACTGCACTAAACAGTTAGGTTGCGACTTCTATCTCAAGGAGGTACAGTACTGCAGAATTACTGCAGCTGGTGTTGGGTTATGGTTAGTAATATGTCAGTGGTACTTTATACCTGAATTGCGGTTGTGTGATTGAGTGCCCTGGGGACCTTTCATTCTCTGCTGGATGAGGTAGAGTAGCATAATTAGCGCATGTGTGTGTGTGTGTGTGTTTGTGAGAGAGAGAGAGAGAGAGAGAAATAGGGGAGAGAGACTCACAAGGACAGGAGGTTGGGTAGGTCCCATGGAGCATCATCAGGAAGTCTCTCCAGTTGGTTGTTTTGTAGCATCCTGAAATGCACATACTGATAATTTAATTGTAGGTAATTTGTCTATAGGTGATGGATTGTATGTGGTGTATGTGTGTGTGAGGCACATCAGACGGCACAAATAATTCCAGTGAGGAAAATCTGACACAAGTAGGAAAGGGCCAATGAAAGCTTGAGGAGAAGCAGAGAATGAAGAGTAGAGGAAAAGAAAAAGAGAATCTCCTTGGGTGGGCTGCTGATGTCATTCTAAGAAGAATGAAGCAAAAAGCAAAGAGGAAGTGGGGAGCAAACAATAGCTCTTTCTCTCTCTTCCTTCCACTTCCTTTGCTGTTCTCTGTCTTTCTGAGATTTTATGTTGACCAGTCATCTGACATTAGTGCATGAGGTATATTGTCTCAGCTGTGTCAAGCAGCGCTGCCATGCATTTATCATGGCATTATGATGCCACAATAGTCTGAGATTGTATGGCCTTGTCTTACGACAACAAGGGTTTTATATCTGAGCCTATAATAATTCGGTATTATGTTCTTTGTAAGTTCAAAACAGGTTTGATGCTTCTCTCGTTATAAACGAGACAAATGAGAAAAAACGGAACTGGATGTTTATAAAATTCAGTGTGTCACCAGCTTTTCTAGTGTAGTGTATTTCAGAAATGTCCTCTATTGAAGATACACTGAGGGCAAATGTAAGTTTAGAAGATTAGAGGAACGGTTCTGCCATGATAAATAATGAACATCACATCCTTTCCTGTTTAAAAAAATTTAATACAGGAAGCTTCACTGTACTCCACTCTGGTTTGTGTGTGTGTGTGTGTGTGTGTGTGAGCACGTACACATGTGTGTGAGTCAGCAGGGACCTTGTGGTTATTCTACATAAGGTCAGCGGTCCATTTGTGTTCGACACGGCCTGAGTTTAACTAATATATTGAGGAAGGAAACCTACAGCTCAGCTGCTCTGAGGTCAAAAAGACTGTCCACAGCTTCCTTGGATGTTACAGTGCAAAGCATGACTGCTTGCAGACGTGTGTGGACTCAAGATGTGTGTCCTTTTGCTGTAATAACATAACAGCGCCTGATTCATGGCTGGTTCACTCATTCTGTCTCGGTGAATTTCACAACACAAGGTGAAAGAAGATTGACTTTTTTGCCTTGTAATCCCCAGATTCCCTTAAATTACGAACCACAGTTCTCAATTTAAATTTATATTCTGTGGAACGGCTTTCAAACTTTTCTCAGCCAGTTTCTAAAGGGAATTGAATTGGCTAAGGAAACCTTTCTAATACCCATGTCTTTCACTTACTAGAAATATGTCTTCAACTCATTAGATGCTGCACTCAAAAGTCTGAAGGTACTGTTCTTTTCACGGTTGCCTTTCACTATTTTTGCATTTTTAATACTTTACAGCAGTACCAACAGCTGGTGGCTGTGTGAACACCCTTTGAGAAACGGGGTGTTAAAAGAACAGCTTTAAATTGCATTTTTTATGCTTTTTTTTGTCACTTGCTGTAATCTGGGTGGGTGGTGTGAGTGGGAGGTGTGTGTGTGTGCGCTTGTGTGTGTGTATACTTGCAAAGAATCAGGATTTGTTTGGGAATGAAGGGGCTGTAAGCAGGGCAGGTCTACCTCAGCCTGTAAACTTTAACTGCAGTTAATGATGCATGGCCTGTGGGTTTTATTCAAGGCAGCAGCACAAACCTCCCCCCGAAAGGCCGGAGTGGAACAACCCACCTGGGATGAGGACTGAACCACCAGAGTCTGATAGGGTGGAAGAGAGATGAAGTTACTCACAGAACTTTGAGGTTGTAGAGACCCTGGAGAACGTGGCCTGAGATATACCTCAGCTGATTCCCTGAGATACGCCTAGAAGAGAAACGCAAAGATTAAAAAGAAAAGAACAAAATCTAAATGTGAAAAGTGATACATAAGTGCATATACATAAAAATTTACAAGTCTCCAGGGAGACTGTGTCTGTTTTTTTGGATTGGCTTTGATATGACTTTGAGTTCCTGCTTCAGGGTTAATCTTGGGGCAATATGCAAATAACAATATTTTATTCCATTGAGTGTCGTCGCTTTGGCCCATAGTGCATCCTGAAACCTTAACCAGTCCTGGGAGCTTCGATGAGTGACTAAAGACTGAACTAAAGGAATCTGAGACTTGCTCAGTAACTGCAGCGTAAAAGTATATTTGCTTTTGCGCATGTGAGTGTGTTTACCGTACGTGTATGTATATAGTTAGGTGTATACTATGTGTGTGCACATGAGCTCATGTGTGCAGTGTGAATGAGTGTGCGATTTTCCATGTCCTTGAGGTAAATTAGGCCTATTCTGAGGGGCCTTGAGGACAGAGAGGGAGAGAAACCACACGCATTCGCACAAGCAATCCAATCAGTTTGTTTATCAAACACAGCACCTAATGGTCATTCGTGAGTGTGTATAAGATGTCCAAATAAATAACTTTCAGTCCAATAGAGTAACTCTCAAGGTCATGAGCTGGAAGCGCAGTTTAAACACAGATTTGGTCTTCACAGCTCAAGACCACCCACTTTTATTAAACACACACACACACACACACACAAATAAAAAGTTACTCACTGGCAATATCCTTCTAACATTGTTGCTCTACAGGTGACATTTGCCTGACATTTCAGTTTTATGCTAAGCAGCTTGACTTTTGCTGATTTGTTCCATCACCACAAGGATATTGGAATATTGATACAAAGCCCCATCTGCCTCTCCAAAGCAGCAGAAGGTAATTGATGAGGGCTCCCAGCAACCTCCCTCTGACATCTGATATTCATATCAGCATACCTCAGTGTTATTGCTTTGCAGTGGCAAACCACACAACCCCACCCGGTTCTGCCAAATCTCACACTCAGCCCAGTTTAGAACGCTTATGATGGTTATATTTATCAACACGACAACACACACACCCGCACATGCACATGGATGCACTCCCACATCAGCACACTAAAACACAAAATGGACTGATTGTTATCCAAACTATTGTGGTGCCATTTAGTCATGCCTCTCAAACCACAGTCAAAACTCATTCAAACAGACTTTGACTTCACTACATGATGTCTCAATATAGATTTCATAGAGATGAGAGATGCAGATGACAGAGCTGATCTGTAGTGACTGCAGCTCATTTACCCCACAATTCCAATATGCATTCTTGCTTCAAGATAAATGACAGAAACCTGTACACTGCCCATGTGTTGTCCCTCAGAAGACGATAAGTCTGCTACCTCAATACCACTTCTGCTTGCCTGATTACGCAACCTGGTCACCGGGGACCATTGAATAGCTGCTTTTCCAGAGGTAGCTGTTTAAGAAGGCCATGCTGAGTTCCCGACACCAGTAAAGTCGACCTAAACCTCTTTCTGTCAGGAGAACCTCTAAGTGCCTTCTTTTGGTTCCTGTGCAAACACAACGATTTGTAACAGACGCATGATGATATAGGTAGCACCAAAGAAAAATAAATGACTTTTGTGTGGAGGGATGAGGGTGGCCAAAAAATTTGAGTTTTAGAAAACAAACATTGTAGTTAAAACCATGGAGAGATGTGCGTGCTCTACTCGAGCGCAGCCTTTCTCTATTAGCTGCACCTTTGGAGCCAAAACAGCATTAGAGTGGAATCATGTTTTTTTATGCCAGCTTCATTTGTCAAATGGATAATTATGTCAAAAGTGAAGATGGATATTGAAAAAGGAAAGTAATGTCCAGACGTTCCTGATAGACATCAGCTGAACACAGGGAGTTGCCACTGACCAACTGTTTCCATGATATCAGTGTGGGTATTTGTGTGTGTACGTGTGTGTAACGTATGAGTGAATGTTCCGCACTTAGCCTCCTAGTCATTCCACATCAATCTAATTCTAATGAAAGGCGCCTTGCTCTTGTCAAGCCATGGCTCCAACTGTTTTTTCTCTTAATTTGATTTGGGGATGGTTTGAATTTTTCTTGGCCCCTGGACTGCGAAGATAAAAATTCCACCTCAGCATAATTCAGCTGTATTGAAGTGATTCATAGATAAAATAACAAAAACCAGTGTAGTTCAGATGTATGAGGGAACAGTGGGAAGGATGCCATTGGTTACAAAGGTGAGACCACCCTGCTATCAGAGCTGATCAGCAAAGACTTTTCTGAAGCTACTGTTTTGACCATGTATCACCATGTCTCATTGCCTCAAAATGATAAACAAAAATACAGATTAAAGACATATAAAGCAAAGTCTGCATTATATTTTGGGAAACAATCTTAGGTAGTGATAGCCATAGTGGCAGCAGGGCTGGGATAGATGATAGGAGTCGATGATGAAAGGAGAGGATAAACATGTCTTATCAAAGAGATGGCAGTTCATGTGTATCTGTAAGTACATATGCATATGTGACCTTTTTTCCATTGGTCTGTCAACAGGATTATTATCCCTCATTCTGTTCAAAGTTGTAGCCCAAGGATCAACCCCTTAACCTGATCTTAACCTGCGAAATGACGTGTGTAAAATACAGATGCGTGTGTGGGAAAGTATCTGGGTCGCTGGCAACACAAAAATGAAACGTTTTAATTGGCCAACATTTTTCCAGTTGTGTTGTGCACACAAAGTATCTAAACAGCCAATTTTGTATCCCCTTAACCCTCACCCACGTCATACTTCTGGCCTATCGGCAGACAATCTTATCACCAAGGTGTAGACAAGCAGGGCAGTGCTGGCCTCCACTCACCACTTCTCTCCTCTTACATTTAGATTTGATTTGTGTGATAGCGGGAGAGCACCTGAGTGCACTCTCACAGGGCTGGATGGATATTCCAGGGTTGGAAGAAATGATTTGTTAGGATTTCAGTCTTGAGCTGATAACTTGAGTTAACAGAATGTTCTACACATGTTTCGTTTGAGATGGCAATATTGGGCGTTAAGAGAAACACGGCTTGAACACTGATAGGGAGCGTGAAAAAAAAAACTTGTCAGGCCATTTTAAATAGTGTGATTTCACCTCTGTGACTGATGGCTACAGATAATGATAAGATGAGCATGAGAAACTTGCTGCAAATGTCTGATTGAGACATGAATCAAAGGAAAACAGCAAAGTGCAATTTGATCCCTGGACGTACAACAGCATGGACTTTGATACTGATGACAGACTGAAAGCACCGCTGCCTTCTGATGTCTTCTATGAGGAAACAGTTTCACCTACTATTACCTGCTGCTAGTTCCAAGTTGCAATTAAATAAATAGATAGAACGTCTTTGGTACAAGAGCTGGGCATTTGAAAGGAGGATGTATGCCAAAAAGATGTTTTTATTAGTAGATGAATGACTAGTCCCGGAGTCTGTACCTGAGTTTGGGCATTGCTGCCCTCTCATTAATCCATAGACACACAGTCTGCTTCTCTGTTGCATTTCTTCATGCTCCGTCTGACTGACATTTGCGTGCGGATTGGTGTCTTTGAATAAAGATGCAATTCTCTGATCAAAGCACTAAATAAAGGCTTAATGAGAGGGATCTGAGATCAATGGGATACAACTTTAAACTAAGGTCTTAGAGAAAGGGCTGGAGGGTGGAGTGATTACACTTAGGTCTTATTATCAAATTTAATGCCACAGTGAATCAGAAGGAGGTTTAACCTGGTTAGATTTGCTACCTGCTTTGTGAAATAAATAAATCACGTCATTTGAGGCTCAAAGGTACTAGATAATACAAAGATCGCACCTGAGAGATAAGAGGCATCATGACACAATGTACATTTATGATCGGTGCTTCAGAAGCGTGCTATTTGTGGCTCTCGAGATTTCATTCCTTCTCTTCCCCATAGTCTAAAACTGGATGGAAGCCGGACATCTTGCCATAAGCAGATTTGTTTTGGTTTGTAAGAATGTGGAGTGTGCCAAAAAGAGTAAACAGCAGAAGAACTATCAAAGGGCGTCTGCAGTTCCCTGCAGTAAAATAGAGATGGGGGGCTGCAGAAATGAAGTGGAAAGGAGGGAGATAGAGTGAGGGAGTGCAGGCAAAGAGGTCGAGCTCAACATCAAACAATTTATCACTCTACCAGTCACAACATGCCTGGCCCTTGCCTCTCCCTGTGCTACCAACAAGTGCTGTATAACCACATCAAACGCTCTCACTCTCAAACCAACTGTGTGTGTATTTAGAGCTCGAGTTTGTTTTTCTAAGCGCCATAAGTTATTGTAATTATAATGTGTTTACCATAACCTGCCATGCTTCATCTTTTGAAACCTTGTAGACAGGAGTGGATGTCAGAAATGTGCTTCTCCCTTCTTGGAACGTCATCATCTACTCAGCGTGTCTCCAGAAATGGTCAGCGGGCTACAAAAATTGGCTTTAGGGCAGGAACATCATCCTTGGACGAGTTACAAAGCAACAGAAAGTCTCCATAAAATGTCAGAACATGAGAGCGATGCAGAGGAAGCAGGATCAACAGGGTTGTAAAACACTGTGAGGATAGTCTCTGGACGAACAGTGCAGGTGGAGCTGCATCCAAGACCCCCACCTCCACTTCTCCGGTGCAGGCAAATGTCAAACTCAGCATTTAGCATTACTCTGCACTGTGTGGTTTGGATTATTACACCATCAGTAATATTTGACTTTTACCATTTTTACGACAGCAAAAGTTCAGATCAGCAATTCAATAAATGACAAATAAATCTGAGACTGAGTCTTCTGAAAAGTTCAAGGTATCACAAATCTTCATTGTTCAGCTTCGTTTTACTCTCCAAACCCATTTTGACTGTGACTCAAAGTCAACTGAGTGGTTATCCAGCTAACCTTTTACTTTCATTGTCATTAGCTCATGCCTCACAGGCTGCAGCTGCAAGAATTAGCTAAGAAAACAGCGGTCTGTTGAAACAGCAAGCGCAGAAACACACACATGCGCTGCAGGCTTCAGAAGTAAAAAAACCAGGTGAAGGCTGACATACACACATAAGCCCCCGTGAATTACTACACACCGAGACACACATTCACACCCTTTGGGCAAATTTGTGGGCAGCCTTTGTCAAACCAAATCTTAGCTGAATTCCGCTGAGCAGTGTGATCAAATATCAACAAGGTTGACCAAAAACATGTTCCGAAAGTTGTTGCCACACCGTGCGTTGTTTCACCAGCTTTATAAGAAGGAAACCAATCCTTTCTGCTTTGTGGAGTACTAAAAACTGTCTGTAGCACAAGTCAAGAAATTTGGCATCAAATCTGATTCATAGTCTTACTTGTTTTTTCAGGATAACATATCCTCTATTCAAATCATCTTTATGTTCATTTTTAGTCTGTTTCAACATTCCACTCAATTATTGTAATGGCATATATATCAAAACATTTGTAGTGACACACAATCAGACATATACTGTGCTTAATGCACTTCTTTCCTCTTTTAATTTTTCTCAGTCGTGTCCTGAGGTTCTCCTATAGTGCGTGTTTGTCTTGGCAATGGCTTAAGTCTCTACGTATACCGCTCCTGCTGAGCTGTCCAGCTGAAACAAAGTCAAGGAGATCAAGAAAGCAACGGCTTGGATGCTGAGCACACAACCTGCTCTCGGAACACTTTAAGGACCATATATCCACTCTCTTAGTGAATATCGGGTTCCCTTTGCCTCCCTCTGTTTTGCAGCCATCTCAGGGTCTACTAGCATATTGCTGCAGGCAGTTTCTTGGTAGGAGAGATCAGAGGCAGGCCAGAGTCATCAATCCCCATCACTGAGCTCGGTGCATATCACTGGCTGGGGGAATTATTGTTTCTTGTCATGAGTGAGTTGTGATGATGGAGGTTTATTAATTGAGTCGAATGATTTTGTACTCACAGTTCTGATAACAGGTGCAGTCGGTGGAAAGCTCTGGGCTGGATTTCACTGATGTTGTTCATACTCAGATCCCTAAAGAGAGAACACGGGTCGCATCAGTACCAAAGTATCGATACACATATGCTTTTTGAAGCTGCTCAGGACATGTAAAAATGTTTAGAAGGTGTTTATCACTTGGCAATCAGTCATCGAGAGTGGGAGTAGGATGCATAGAGAGGTCAGCGGGTTAGGTAGAGAGGTTGAAGGACAAATGGGAGGAGATAAAGATACAGAAGAGAATTTTCCCCAATGAATCATTGTTGGGCAGCTGTAATTTCCTCCTCATCCCAGTGGCTCTTTCTCTTTTCCAGATGTCTCACTCTACCTTCTTATAGATCTGACCCCTCAGTCTCCCTCCGTATCTGTCTCTCTCTCTCTCCCTCCCTGTCTCTTTGCAGTTCTTTTTTTTTTTTCTCCCCCAGGTTTCTCAGGAGACCACCTCCTTCCCTCTTTGTTCAGGGCTGTAACGTAGATACACTCCATTTCTCTGTGCCTCTTTGACACACAGTCTGACGTGAGAGGGTGTGCTGAAGGTTGAGTGTTGACGCAGCTGCGTGCGGTCAAAGAGGGAGAGGTGCAGGACATTTGGATAAATGCACACGTAACCCACTTTTTTTAACACTCGGGACAGTTTGGAGACAACTTATCTTTAAGCCTGTGGAAGAAAACATCTATAACCTTGTGGCCCGTGTCATGTAAGGTCACGTCTTTGATAAACACTATGAAAGCAATGAGGTGTTACGTCATCCCTTCTTTGCTTTCACAGCCCTTGGGGTCTTGAATTGGTTTTCTAAAGTGAAGCTTATATGTGCATGTGTGTGTATGACACTAACCATTGCTCATAAAGCCAGACCACCGTGCTAGCAAGTGTAAACTGTGCTCTCAGAAGCCCTTTGCAGTTGGGAGTTTTGACACAGTGGTTGTTTGTTTGTCAAGTCAGCCAAGCTGATGGGGAGCTGGATAGATCTATCCGCAGGCGTGATCTATATTCCACTTCAGGGGAGATGTGGAAAAAACACTTCACAGCAACATTCTGGTTCGCAAATGAGTATTTGGATAGCCTGCTATAATTAGCAAGTGCACCAAGAGTTAGATGATTCTCCAATGACATTACTTTGATTGCAACAGATACGTCCACATTTTTTAACCAGTTTTACCCTTTCTGATCTAAGTTTGCATAGTGTTCAGCTACCACACGACCACAAAATGGCATCATACACATTCATTCTGACTGTGAAAAGGATAATGACATGTTGGCGGCTGGTGACACACAGAAGCAGAAGGCCAATAAATGACAGGATGGCAAAAGTCACAAAATTCTGTAAAGTTTATACAAATTAGTTCAAACGAAATAATGAAAATGTGAACCTAAACATGAAATCTTCTAGGAAGTGCACATAGTGAACAAAATAATTTTGAAAATTGAGGAAAATCAACCAATTATATAATTTGTAACTTTTTCCTTTTGACAGCCCCAAACCCTTTCGTGTTGAGGCGATGTCATGTACTGCTTCACATCCTCATGTGCTTGCTTTACATGCATCTGCTCAGGCTTCATGCGGTGATTTGGGAAAGAATCCAAGTGTAATGCACTACTGCTTGATTACATTCTGAAGTAAATATAAATGATGACAAAGTTGCCATGGGGATGACACAGCAAGTAACAGTGTGCACATTAACATAATCGAATATGGGTGACATTACGTATGTCACAGGGAGCACACAATCGCCACACAGGGCCTCCTAAAGAATACACATACACACATTTATCCTGTACGTTGTCTGTGTACTGATGTCCTACCGAGAAAATATTTATTGGAACATTCAAGGGGGGATCATTAAAGCATAGCAACCCACACGCATCACCCAGCTTCTGGGGATGCGCCCACTGATTATCTGGTCCTGATTAAAGAAATCATAAACAAACGTTGTGTGAAGTCCATAACAGCAGGCTCATTCAGACAGAATAAACATGCAGCAATGGAGAGAGAAAATGTTTAAAAATAAAGACACACACTGGTGAGTCATGGGGAAAGGTTGAATGCAGCTCAGCTCGGCTGTGCTCTCCAACGAGCTCATTGGGAAGGCGGAGAGAGAGAGAGACATTTCTGCTGTGCAGGCCAAGGCCTCCGCTGACAACTTGACGTATCGTTGGAAGGCGCTGTGCTATGGCTTGTTTTTAAAATCAAATAACAGCTGTGGCTTTTTTAAACCATGATAATTATGATTGATGACTACCACATGTGCATTGTGTCGGCTGGCGCTGTGACGTGCAGATATTTTCAACGCAAATAAACGACCGCAAAAGAAATGAGAAAGAGAGCGATTAAAGAGTTTGCAGGCTCCGCAGCATTTGGGAGTTTCACAATGCGAATTGGGGTTTCTGTGTCCCAATTTTGTAGGCATCTCTAATGCGTTTGGGTGTGTGTGAGCTGGGTGAGAGAGAGTGCAAGTGCACGTATATGTGTGTGTGTGTAGTACAATTTTTTTTTATTTATAGGTGGTTACATTGTGTGTGGTAACATGCCTGTCACTCATTTTCACACCCCTATTGTTTCCAGTGAGCCTGCAGATGTGGTGGGTACAGTTGCTGGTTATGCTTTTACCACATAATACATGGATGCTGCCAAGGCATTGAAACAGATTGCTGTGTGGGTCCGTGTGTGTGTGTGTGTGTGTGTGTGAAGTACAGAAAGGAAGTTCATATGGTTTCTTTTTTTTTATTGTTCATGTGAGTTTTCAGTAGGAAACTCTCCTGCCCGGTTTTGGCCCTTGCAGAAGCAAGAAACTAGCCTGAGGTTGCTCGCAGGAAAACATGTCTAAAGTAACAGTGGCACATGACATCTCTTCCTGTTCCTTCTCCTGAGCAGCAATAGAATCAGGGGAAGCAGACATGGAGACCAATGCTCATCCCTCAACAAATACACTCACTAATGTGCCCGTCAACTCTTTTTTTTATTCCCCTGTTCTCTGAATCTTCAGAATGACTGACAAAAGCCCCCAGTGATCTCATTCTTTTTCCCAAGAGAGACATTAGATTTTCATGTGCATGCGTGTAATTATGTGTGTTTAAGCACAGTAGCATGTGTGAAATTGAGGCCAATATTGCAGAAATTAGAGGAGGAAAAAAATGTTCATTTTTCCATTTCTGGTCCCACTATCGTTCCATGATTTGCCGACATACAATGTCCTCTGATAGATCATTCTCCAAATTGTGAGTGTGTTGTGCATGTGAATGTAAGACAGGAACATTTGGCACAGGAAGAAAGGTAAAGCACTGGATATTTGTCTGCTTTATGCCATGATTGATAGAGTAACCATGGCAAAGGGGCTTGTCTTAAGGGGGGAACAGGAGCATGAAGAAGCAGAGGTGCGTTTCTATTCATCAGCCTCGGCCCTTTCTCTCCCTCTCTCTAACATCACCCTATCACTCACACTCAGTCTTTCTTTCTCCATCCCTGTTTCGCATTTCAACTGAAGCATGGGGTTACACAGCCCAGTAGTTACAATAATGCGATTTATCATATTTCCTCTTAGCCGTCAACAGAACTACTGAAGTATGTTATCGGCTATGTGATCAAAGGCAGTGTGTGTGTGGGTGTGAATGTGCCCCTAGCTCCGTTGTAGCCAATTTCAAACTGGAAGCATTTCTGACAAGAGCTGGTGATTTAGCGCAGCAAAACAACTCGCCGCGTCATAAGAAAAACAACCCTGTTTACTTTCTGAGACATATACGTCTTTGACATATACGCACACACACACACACACCAGTGCTACATCCACAGGCAGGGGTGGCTTTTGTGGGGTAGATGATGGACCACCCTGATGATTGAATACACCCCAGAGCGGGAACGACGTGATCAGCAGTCAGGTGTCTGTTTCTAGGCTTCACAATGCTGAAGTGTTTCAGTCAGACAAAGCATAGGTGGAGCAGCCTGAGGAGAGATACCTTATTACATTTCAACCTTAAGATAATTTATGGAAAAGTTTCTGGTATGTTGCTCAAGCGTAAAATTGCACGTCTGCAAATAACATTGCAGGCGAAAGCATGTAAACAAACAGGCAACAGGTACATTGTTACCGTCGCAATGATGTTTTTCGTAACTCTATGAAAAACTATAAAGAGCTTCTCACTCGCACATACACACACGCAAAATCATTTCTCAAGAGCCATACCCTGAGGTCTTCCTTCCCACTTCCTCCCCTGTTCTTTCTTTCTTCTTGCCTCCCTGCCAATCTTTTTCTGCCTCGCTCAGGTGGAGACTCTTACCAAACAAACAGCCAATAATAGCGGTAAGCTCTGTGCCTTTGAAGGCGGCTTATCTGTGAGGAACATTAGAGTAATAGATCTTTAATGGAAATCAACAACCAGAGCCTTGCCCAGAGGGCAGGGGTTCTGCATTAGCAGTGCTTGAGCCACACCTTGGCAGTCTTTTACTGTAACTACGACAGTAATGTCTTCAGTAGGATTCCACCAGTCTGATCCTCTCCGCTTAGTTCTTTGAAACAGTTAAGGCCGTGATGAAAGAGGATCCTTTATGCCACACAATGCAACTGATAGTCAATGTTCAGGCGCCGCCTGAAAGAGGGCCTAAATGGTTGTGTGCATTAGTGAGTGTGTGCGTGTGTGTGCATGTGTGTATGCGTACTGTGAGTGAGGGTGAGGTCTAAGTGTGTTTGCTTTTTTTTTTTCTGTCTGAATAGACTGACTGCTTTGGCATTCAGTTTCCCTCGCAGTCACACATGAGCTTGCACACACACACACACACACACACACACACACAAAAAGAGTCAGGAAGGAGGGCACAATGCTGTCCTCCCCTCCTCCTTCCTCTAAAGATGTTTTTTCTCTCTCTCTCTCCCAGACTTCCTGGGAGGGGTACACTGCCCTTTGTGTCCAAAGGCACTCTCTCTTTATCTTTCCCTCTCTTATTCTCTCTTTCTCTCATTCACGGGGCACAAAGACTGAGGGAGAGGGCGAGGAGAAGTCTTTCACCTGGACAAGGAGGGCCACGGGAAGGACCCGGGCTACAAAAGAGCAGAGAAAACAGAGAGGGAGGGAGGAAAAGATAACAAGACAGAAAAGGGAGATGTGTCTGTGTTTTTGTGTTCCCATGTTTTGTGCTCTTTTCCGCTCACTGCGGTTTAGCCGAGAATGACAGGCGGATGTCTGGGTGGAGAGAGCGGCTGTTTAGTCTGAGGCCATGTCATGGGAAACATATTCATGTCCTCTGGGACTTATTCATACCCTGGTATACCACATACACACGCGCATGTACACGCTCTGTGTCCGCTCGTTGTCCTCCCACACACACACACACCCTGTCATGAGACAGAGGGGAGGAGGGTGAAAGGTCAAGCACTTCAGTAAGGAACAGGAAGTGTTGGAACAGTCGGCGCTACGCAACATACAACTAACTCCAAAATGTGGACAGGACTGACAGGCAGCTGTTGTGGGTAGGACAGCTTGGGAAGGCAGAAAGGCATTCTTAGCCCTACCCAGAGTCCACTAATCTCTTGTTTTGCCATGGATATTTTATATGGCCTTCATATATGTTCAATACGAAACAGGTGCCAAAGAGCAGTTTTGATTTTTTTTTTAAATTTTTTTGGGCTCTTTTTAAGCTGAAGCCAACAATTTACAAAATGCTCCGTGAAAGATGTGTCTTACTAACACAAAGCAACACATGCCACTGATCTGCGGCAAACGGTTACAAATTGTACCATTTTTCCACACATCCTGAAAAGGTATCTCCTGCAGAGGTGTTTTTTTTCCTGCTCACTGATTTGAGGCAGATTCTCAGCAGTGGATACAACGCTAAATGAAACCCGATGAGTATTAGTGTCAGGCTCTATTATGACTTCATTTGGTTGAATGGCAGAAACAGGAGGACACTGGATCTAGTTAGAAGACTGTTCAAATCCGCTCCTGGCTCACCCCTCCTTACTGCTCCGCTCACAGATCTATGATCAGCTCATCTGCTCCATATATTTAATAGTGCCCACGGACACCATGTAGAACTGAACTTAGATCATCACTTGATGAAATCTTACCCCACACCAATAAAGACATGTGGCTGCAGTTGGTTTAAAGAGATTTAGTTTGGCCTCTAGCCATGCATGTAAAAAGTCCAGATTTCCTCTTTTGCGCCTTTGCAGACATGTAATAGAGATGTGATTGAGTCTGGCTGCAGTTGCAGAGGCTCTGCAGTGGCACTTCCCTCCAGCCTCTCTTTACGGCAGATGGAAAATGCACCTGTGAAGTCAAGTCCTAGCAAGACGTAATACTATGTTGCCTTATGCCATTAGAATGACCCGACTGCTGTTTTTGCATTTAGATCAGTTAACATGACCCTCTGAAATTATGAGTCCTGAAAAGGGTTTTATCATTGTCCTTATTGATCTCTTCGCCTTCTGTTTTCTACATCCCATCTTCCACTCTCTCGACATTTCCATGCACTCACACAGTGTGTGTGCATTTATGTGTGATATTTAAGTGTGTTTTTAATTGCTTCTTTGTTCCTTTTAGCTAACTCCCATTCCAGTGGTCCATTCTCTTGACATAATCCTGCTAGCATCGCTGTATCAGCACTGCTCTGTGGGATGCTTTGATGCTGCACAGGGGGATTGGGCAGGGCATTAACCATCATTAAGTCAGAATGTGCATGTGAGTTTGTGCGTGTGAGAGAGAGAGACAGAGCGAGATCTACATCTACAGCCTTTCCTGTGCCATGTGTTTCCTTGTGTTTAATCTGCACACGAAGGTCTTGTAGGTGCATGCATGTGTGTGTGTGTGTGTGTGTGTGTGTGTGTGTGCACTGTTGCAAAGGGCATTATGTATCATTAGCTCTTACTAGTCATCACCTGCACATTGCCAGCTCTACATGAGCCACTTTAGGCAGCAGGCCTGGCCAGTGATCACACAGATAAGCAGACAGGACAGAGAGAGCCATGTTGAGGTACAGAGGCACACACTGCCATCAACACTCATGTTCGTCCTCCTTTATGTCTTATTGTGGGACTATTGTTTCTTTAGCAAAATTGGGAATATATACCTCTTTAGTAATCCCGAAAAAAACAAGATTTTAAATATAAATTTGCACGACACAGCAATTAACCCTTAATTATTTTTAAAGCTTATAATGAGTCTGGTGCAAAATCAACATTTCCGTCAGAATTGTTCTCTTCCCTGATAAGTGATAAGTGGTTTGGATCATAGATTGATGGATTTTCTGAGCCAGTGTTGATACCACCTTTCAAAAGAGCCATTAAAAAGAAAAGAAGACAGACATAACAAGACATAGGCTATACAAATTAAAGTGAAGGCGAAAACATTAAAACAAATAATATTGTTTAAATAACATGCATTGATTTCATTTGTTGGAATTTTGTCTATAATATGTGAATCAACAGGAGCAACAGAGGCTCTCAATTGCTGTAAACAGCATCTTCTTGCAGCCTTGAACTGATTGGAAACATAAAATGCTTTAGCTTCAGGTCATTCTGCTCATTGAAATTAACGAAAACAAAAAACGATCGCTCTCACCTAGATGTCTTGTCTGACCATAAGTACTGATCATGGATGCGCCTGTGTTTATAATATGTCTGTGTCCACACATGTACATGTATCAGGACAGTTTGGGACATTTGCTGTGGCCAGACTCCCTTGACAGGACAATGCCTTCTCTGTAGTGAAAAAGAGAGGGCTAGTGCACTTGCACAGATTCATGCACACACATACACTCACGCATACACACAGACATTCCCATGGATTCCCAGGGTTGGAAAGGGGCTGAATAGGAATCTGGGCCATGCAGCCATTCTGAATCCTCTCAGTCAGAAGCAGCCCTTCACCCCTCAGCCACACGTCACAGGGAGCACATTCTGAGCCCCCGTGTCATACTTGCGTCATGCTGCTATCACACGAAACCTACATATTCACATATTTAGTGGTGGGCATGAGTCCGACCCCGACAAATACCAACCGCTGTTGTTTTGAGTCCATGTCCATATACCCTCTAATTCACTTTACTTCCCTGATCTTCACCTCTTCCACCCTAATTCCCTTCAAGATCTTGTGTCATGATTGTTTTCTACTTTTTTCTAAAGAACAGGATATGGAGCGGTAGAGCACACTATGGCCTCTGTGTCTTCCGTGCCTGGTGCACCAGAGGGAATTGTCATTGTTTCCATTGTTGTCCTCTACCTGCCTACCTGCCGTCTGTCCCTGAGCGACATTTAAAAGACTCCCAGGTTGCTCTCAGGAAACCACAAACCTCTGCACTATCCAACACTAACTGCCTATCCTTTCCCGTCCAACACCCTTCTGGCATAAATATCAAGTTTTCAGCAGGCGGAAGTGGCTTTTTCTGCCGCTGTTCACTGCAGCGCCTCCAGGGAATCTAGGAAAGAACTGAGAAATTGACACTTTGAAGCAAACACTTCAAGTTTGAAGGGAGGAATAAACAAAGGAGTGAATGAAGGACAGAAAGGGTAAAGGAAGCAGCAGAGAAAGAAAATGTGCTTCTTTATCCATCTTTAGACACAGCACAGCTGGCATAGAGCCAAAACACCTCCTCCCCAAATTGACACACACACACACAGACACACACACACACATGTTGAAAACATTTACACCATTTGGCTTGGGTACACACCCTTCACTTATCTAACTTCACAGCCCTGAGCTACATGCATTCATTTCCATTGAAGAGGCACACTGCACATCAAGGATCGCACATTTACACTTAGTGCTGCATGACCAGCTTCAACACCTGCTTTGAAGACACACACACACACACACACACACACAAGCACTTAATACATGAATTCTTTTTTTCTATCTGAAGGAGGCCAGAGCAAACAGGTAAGGATAGAAGAATAGGTGGCGGACGAATGATAGATGGATGGTGTGAGGAAGGAGAGTGTAGTGGGGGGGGTTATTGTGATGTCTGGAGCCGGGACACTGATGCTAGAGTTGATAGCTGCTGTATAGACAGTGGACAACGTGCGCACACATACACTTTTCTCAGCAATTCTCTTATTTTTGTTCATTCTCTACCCTCAAATTCTCCTTCCCCTCCATCCCCTGCAATTTCTCTCTCATTCTGCCGCTCTCTCTCTCAGACACGATGTTTACAGTGTGACCCCCGGTCGCTCATGATAGGAATCATTCTATCAACATAATGGCTAAATGACACGCACACAAGTGTAACAGCCACCACACAGAGACAGGATGCTGTCTCTTGCGTGTATATGTACAGACTGTGTGTGCGTGTGCATGTGCGTGTGTGTTTGGTGGCTAAATTTAAACTAAGTCCTCAGAATCTTCCAGCACACATCTCTCTGTCAACAATTTGTAATAGTCGCCTTTTTGTCACTTTTTCACCCCTTTTCTTCATCCTCTCTCCTTTCATTTTTCTTGCTTCACCTCCACTGGATAAAAAACCCTCAGCAATCTGGGTGGTCTTCACACACACACACACACACACACACACACTCCTTGGTTTTCCTCTCTCTGGTAACGCACTAGCTGTGGTTTCCTGGCCTCGGCCAAAACACCGTTAGAAGTTCACTGCACTCACTGCTACCACAAAGCATCACCTAATCACTGCTCAACTCCAGTCACAGATCAGCCCCAGCCTCTAATACAAATGATCACACACACTTTTCCTCATACGCACAGGCATGCACACAGTAAGGACTGCTGAGCGAAGTAGAAGGAAAGTGTATAAACCCGAGCACCTGTCAACTTCAGAAGCTGACCAATCTATGTACAGGATATCACAGTGTTCTGATGTAATAAGTAATTTGCTTTAAATAGGCATTTAAAGGCATATTGCATCTTTGAGGGGAACAGCTGACTCATTAATTTGCTCCCAGCTCAGACAAGCTACTTATTGTGTCACTGTGACAAGTTACTTTGCTCGCAGCAACGCATAAAACACCACAGCTCTCCAATGTACATACAGTACACAGTGTTCTCAAACTCAACACACATGCACACACACTCACACAGACACACACCCTTGGGCACTGTCTTTCCTCTCTAATCTGATATCAAAGAGAAGGTCTTTCAAAGCCTCTCACATGACAGCTCATTTCATGCATTGCCCACAGAAACGATTATTGCCATAAATCTCTACCCACTCTGCCCTAAGTTGCTCGGAGCATCTTTGCCTATCAATAGTTAAATTCCTTCGCAGAGTCAACCTGTGTTCACCTCAGTGTTATGATGCAATCGTTTGATTGGGGATTAGTTATGTTTCTACGTACATGTATGCAGCGGAGTACAGAGGTTTTGTCCAAGTGAGCAAATAAACATTAGAGAATAGATTGAATCATCGACTGGATTGCCCTCTCAGTCACTATACCGCGTACACTTGCGCTCACTTTGAAGAGCTCTCCGGTGACACAGGCGAATGATGTCATACACTTTCACAGCATCGAGTGGATGTGGTTTGTAATATGGACTGTTCCCAAGCAAATCCTGTGACCTCGGCAGCCTACAGTATGTGCTTGGAGGCTAATCCAGCCGCCACAGCACAGTTGGGCGTGCTGGAGCGTTCAACAGATCTTGGCGGGGATTGGACCAACTCTCCCAAGTTTTAACCTTTCGTACTCCAGGACGAAATAAGAAACTGCAGCCTGCTGTTATGGGTTATGTGTGTGTGTATCCATGTAAGCCGGGTTTGGGTTTGCGTTTGTATTTGATGGTTTTTTTACAGCTAATCAGAAGAAAAATCTCTGATTCTTGTGCGTGGTATCCTAATTTGTTGCTGCATCTTTCACTGTCCTACATTCTCTTCTTTTTTCCTTTGCAGCAATGTGTGTGTTTGCGTGTGTGTGTGTGTGTGTGGGCGTGTGCAGTTGGTCATCGAGTTTATTTATCTTATTCTAATTCAGCCCTCAAACTCACTAATTGGTCCGGTTCCACCGTTAGGTAACGAGGGGAAATGAGCAATTACTCTTGTGTTTGTGGGGAATGGTGTGTGTTTGTGTGCATAGTTTTGTGTGAGTGTGTGTATGTGTGGTGGTACTGGATCAGGTAAGAGCAATGAAGGTTTTCACAGAGGGAGACTTAGGTCATCCTCATATTTAGAAGAGGTGCGTGTGTGTGTGTGTTAAAAGCTGTTGGGCCAACCACCGGATGTCCTCATAGGTCGAGTGATTTCTGGATAGAGTTAAACACCATATTTCAACCTACATGTGTTCGCACATTCCGTCCCATCAGGCATCATTCAAGCTAAATCATATTTATTGAGTCTCTCTAAGAGCTGTCTCATTCATAAACTGTTGATCTTTCGTCACACTCCTCTGTTTTCTGTCCTACACTCAACACGCAACTGCTCAATCCCTCTTATTCCTGGATTTGACTTCTATCGCTTCGCTGTCAGATAACTCAAAGTGTCTCCTGTCTGTCCTCAGAATTTAAATGATCTGCCACAACAAAATTAGTTTTAATTTTAAAAAAGTCTCAGAGCTCCTTTCCTGTTATTATATGATTCTTCTCTTTTTTTTCAAAGTAATCACTGTTATCAAACAAAGTAAATTTTTATTCGTTTTTCAAATCTCATGCACACAATGTATTTATCACTGAGTTTTTGTATTATCAAAATATGAGATACATGAGGAAAGAAAATTATCATTAAATTTCAAACAAATTTAAACTCTCAAACATGTCATGTGCTTGCAGCTTGCGCTTGCACACACACACACACACACACACACACACACACACACAATCGTGCTGGGGTTCCAGTTGCCACTCAGAAACCTGACACTGAAAGAAGTGGTCCGGTAATTTTGCCATAGTGGTCAGCTCACACACACATGTTCCCACTTGGCCCTGTCTGTTTTTATCTGAACGCATGTTTTCCTGGTCACACATCCAGACGAGAGATAAATCTAAGCAGCTTAGCAGCATAAATGAAATATTTCTTTCTTGACTTTCATCTGTTTTGACTCATTTCTAAATGAATGGTCAAGACTAACAGCTAACAAGTGGCAGACGTGCTATCATTGAAATTTGAAACAAATTGGCCCTCAACCATGATGAGTGAGAGGAGAGACGAGACGTGGATATAGGACTTAAGGGGGAAGGATTCGGGAAGTGAAACGCAAGAGAACGATGGTGGGGACAGAAGTCTTGGATGATGGAAAGCTAATGTGAAATGAGAGAACTCCCTAACTGTTAGAAGAGTAAAGTGTCACTCACAGGTAAGTCGTGAGAGGGCTGAGGTTGGCCGGCACAGATGATAGTCCCAGTTCCGAGCAATCCACCATGACGAAGATCCCATCTTCTTCACATTGGCACGGAGATGGACACAGCGCTGCCGCTGGCCCCTGTTTGTCCTGGACTCGGCCAGAGCTCCACACTCTGGGGGCAGACCCACAAACTTCTCCAGCCAAGCAGAGAAGCAGAAGCACAGACAGCATGTCTGACTTTCCACCTGCCTGCATCTGCACCTATAGGGATTCCTGTCTTGCCTTTTGTCTTCTCTAACGTCTCAAGATGTTTCTTCAATTTCCTCAACACTTGTCTCTCATCAAAAGCCCCTTATTACCCTTTTCCTCCTGTGGTGGTTTTCCACACCGTAAACTATCCCCTTCACAACTTCTACCTCTTCATCTCTCTTCTCTATCTGCTTGTCTCTCAGCCCCCACCTAATTCCCAGGAGTTAATTTTGTTCTTCCCTCTGACTTTGCCCCGCTCGGTCTCACTGTCTTTCACCCCCAAACACAGTCCCTCTTTTCCCCTCTCTCTATCTCTGCTTGTATATATATCTTGCTCTCTGTGTCTCCCCCTTACCTATTGTAGAAGGACCGCATGAGTTGTGAATGAGCCACCCTCATTGGCCCACAATTTAGGGATGGGCTGGAGCATCTCCGGAAAGTAGGAGGGGCCCACAATTCTCAAATGCTTCCCTCTCTTTCTCTCTTCCTTCCCCCTGTTTTTCTTTGCCTAAACGATCAGTGTGAGGAGAGCGAGTGTTTCATCTGAGGAAGAGAAAGAAGACAGTAAGCGTGATGACAGTGCAGGACAGTGGTGTGAGGCAGGATTCCTTCTTGGGACCTTGTGGATGAAACAACCAAATGAGACTACATTAGAAAGGGAGAGAGGGGGAAACCAGGTCTGGAGGCAGCAGAATATAGTTAGCCATGTGAGAGAGATGCAGAGGGTCAGAGAGTGTGGCTGTGTGGAGAAAATTGGAATTCTAACACTTCAGCACCCCTCAGTCCCCAGAAAGAGCAGAATCCAGTGTCTCGTAAGTCACACTTTCTCAGGTTTCTGCTGCTGGAATGTTGCAATCGCACACACATAGAAACACACATGCATGCATGCACACACGCACATGGACACCTATAGTAAATAACAGATTATGAGTGACCGGCGCAAAGAGTTTCCATATCAATTTCACATACACATGCTCCAGAGATAAATGTGGATTTGTGCAGAAGCAGCCTCAGACTTTATTTCACAGTGTGTCTGAGTTTTCTCACATAATCTTAAAAATAAACTCATCTGATTCCCCTTTCTCTTTTTCAGAGCATAAATCTCGTGCTTTGATAGACTTCATATAAAAAAATGATATTGTACATAAAACTTGCATTTGTGCTCGAATCAGGTTCAAGTTCCTATAAACTGCAGGACATTGTTGAAAAATGAGACAGAATGCATATAACTGTGCTTTATGTTACACAGCTAAACTTTATGTGCTGTGCACCTGTGACAGCCCACTGTAATGATTATAAGAAATCATATAAAGAAAAACTGGCAGCTATTCAAAGCAGCACCCACTTTATTCTGGGCTTTTGTTAAATTTCAGGTGTTTCTCCTGGCAGCAGAACTAACCATTAAAAAGTTGCTGTAGAGAGTGAAGAGTATAATTTTTTCAAAAGAAACAAAACAGTACAAAAAAAAGCAGCTTTAAGAAACTTCGCAATGGAGTTTAGTCTGAAATCACACCTCATACTGTCACATTTTGATAATTTTTCATCTTTTACTTGTGGCATTACACAGTTATTTATTTATTTATTTCAATTTATTCATGTTTTTTGGTTCCTGTAAAGCTGAGGCTGTAGGGACTGAAAAATTAATTTGACCACGGCAGGACGTTACTCTAGAGTTTTGGAAAAACACAAATGCGGCAGCACCTTGGTGGCAGAAAAGTTGCAGTGAATGCTACTCTTCATAGCACGAAGTACATGTTTTACATGTCATTTCTTCACCCCCCCCCTTTTCTTTTCCTCAGTGTCTTTAAAAAAATATTTTAAATAAAAATAAATGTGCACATACAAAGCCAAGAACAATAATGCAACATCCAAATTAATGACATAAATCTCCCCTAACATGACTTACAATATGCATATGCAAACTGAACCTTGAATTTGTGCACACCTTTATAATAAAACACTTCACAGATAAAATATTTGCACCCAGTTTGACTTTGCCTACTCTTCCAGCTGCTTATAGTCTGTCTTTCTTTCTGCTTCTCTTTCTTTCTCTACTATTCTCTGTAGGATGAATAGTTTCTCATTAATTAATTAACATTCCTATGGCACTGTGTTTTCTGAGGGGCCTTTGTTACGGCCCCACAAAAACTCTTTCAGAGCCGTTCTACACATAGTCTCTTTCTCTCTCGCTCCGTCTCTCTCATTCTCGTTCTCTCTTTGTAGTGGAATGTCTGTTGATGCTTCCTGTGTCTGTTGCCAGTTAAAAATTGTTGTGCGGATCGTGGTCTTACAGCATACATACACGCAAAATATACACTCCTTTCCATATCCACACGTGCGCTTTGGATACTTTGGTTTTAAATCACGTATGTGCTCTTTATACTGTACACCTGCAAACCCTTCCCCTCCCTGGGCTCTCCACCTCTCCCCTTCTTGTGCTCAGAGCCCTGTCATCTTTTTAAATGCTCATTAATTGTCTGGCCCCAGGGGAGCCTAAACACACATATCGTACTGTAAAAGTCTGCATGTCTGGTCTACTGCCTGTCTCTGTCTCTCGCTTTTTTATATGTTATCTTTTTTCCCTTTGCACACAAGTGTGTGTGCTGCTTCTTACTGATCCAAAACTATTGGAACGGCAAGAGGAATTTATTTGTTTTTTGCTGTAGACTAAAGGTATTTGGGTCTGAAATCAAAAGATTTTAGAAAATTTTTATTTGATGGTATCCAATCATGTTTTATCTCTTCCAAGGATAAATTCAATATAATAGTTGTTTGTAATAACTGCATTAAACCTTCACCCTTATTTGGTTTTATCTTTTGGGTTGGGGGTTTCTCATTTTATCTCCCCTATAACAGGTGAAACGCTTTTTTTTGAGTTGAAGTTGAAAAAGTTGAAAAGTCAGGTGAGTTAAAGTTGGGTGTTTCAAAACCTTCCACTTTTTCACGCTGACCAAATCATTTGCACTGTGTTTTAATTTTTTTTTTCTGCTGCTAAAAGGAGTTATGTAATTAATAAAGACAACAGGGCCTGTTCCAGAAGCAGCCGTGCAGCCCAAGCTATGATATTACCTCCTCCATTCTTCACAGATGAGCTTGTATGGTTTGGATCCTGAACAGACCCGTTCTTCCTCCACACTGTGACCTTTCCATCACTACATACAGGTTAATCTTATTTTTGTCAGCTCATAAAACTTTGTTCCAGAACTTTTATGGATCATGTCTGCAGTTTTTTGACTTTCCATTTCTTACTGGTTTGCATCGTGTGGTATGGCCTTTGTATTTCTGTTCATGACGTTTTCTTCAAACGGTGGAATTGTGACACTGTCAGCCATGCTCTGTGGAGGTTGTTGGTGATGTCATTGACTGTTGTTTTTTTTCACAATCCTAATGTCATCATCTGTTGAAATTATTCTACTGGCTTTGGCCAGTGTTTGTGCGGTACCAGTTCCCCCCTTCTCTCTGATTTAAAAGGAATTTCTGTTCTGCTATAGGTAGTAGTTTTCATGTTTATTTTTGTTATTGACAGTAAATACATTTACATTTAATTGTAGCCAGCAGGAAACACCACTCAGTCACATGTTACTTTTATTACTTTTGAAGGAGATAAAATGTATGTGATCTGATAAAAAGGTGCTGTCTCTATTTTGTTTAACATATCCTGATCTTAAACCCTTCAGTGTACATAAAAGCATATTAATTATACTTAGTCTTCCAATACTTTTAGGGGGGGGGATTGTATTTGTTCGTGTTGCACCTATTCGGGCACTGCTGCGATCCATCTGCGCAGTGTTAAATGTGAGTCAGAGCAATATGGGAGGCAATGCACATTTTCATCATCTGTCATCTATTTGCTGTGACGCTGTAGATGATTTCACTTCGTACAGATTTTACAGATAGATTGGTGAAATGCCTTTTAAAAAATTAGCTGGTAATGTAGCAGTAATCTAAAGTGCAGGCTCAAAATATACTGATTGTCTACCTTTGCAGATCTTCATAAATCTTGTCCACCTTCATATAAAATACAGGAGCTTATTTAAAGGTTAAGTACAATAGTATCAGCTCAGCCCAAGAGTTTGTCCTATGAACACACAGTTTTGAAGGTGTATTTCCTCACCTGTCAGCATTGCCGCTTAGCTTCACAACGCATTCTTACTTTACAATAAAACTTTATACAGTTTCACCTGATACAGTGAGGGCAAAAGAAGTTCAAATCTCCCAAAATGGTGCAGGATCGTCAAGCACAGCCTAATCAGACAGTCCATAAACATGCAGGATCCTGTTCGGTTGATGAGAATTGGTCTGATAATTCTCATTTGTTGAATGTGTGTATATGTAGTGTGTGTTAGTTGCTAAATGCTCTGAAATCTATGTCTAATAGATGTTTAATAATGTCTATGTGTAATGTAATGTATTGGTTCAGAAGGCCAACACACACCATGTTATCTGAACAACTCATCACTCTCATCATTGTCTTTCATTGTCTTTCAAGCCCATGAGGCATCTTCACACACCAGATCGGCACAGCTACTGCATCTGTTTGTATGACGTATTAAGCGTGTGATGTGCATTGAGTGGCGTAAGTCTCTGTATGTTGCAGTTTATTGTGTCCCGAATGTCTCACAAATTCTTCTTAGCTGATCAAATAAATGTTTGCCTAGAGACACAGAAAGTTTTATCTCGACCCCGTGTTGAAAGAATAGCTCAAACATACTCCCCTAAACTTCGGAGCATGTGTGCAGGTATTTGTGCATGCCTCTGGAAAAGTGTGCATGCACTCATATTCTCTTTCTCACTTCTCTCCTCACAATCAGTCTTTCACTCACACACGCTATCAAACAGTCTGCAGCAGATCAAAGCCAGAGCTCCCTCCTCCATCCTCCCCCTCTCCGCTGTGCTCTCTGGGCTGTAAACACTATCCAAGAAACGGCAGCCTTGAAGACACAAAGACAAGTAGCTACCTGACACCTGACACTAACTTGAGAGCACTCCCGTGGTCTACCTGGGAAACACACACACACACACACACACACACAGGCTACCTGAGCTTCTTGCAGCCAGAAGAATCCATTCAGAGAGAGAACAGAGAAAGTAGCCGTGCAATCAACCCCCACCAACACACACACACTCCATCTCACCTCACCCACATCCCCTGCCTAAACTTCTGTTCTCCTTCCTCACAAAACCTCCCAGCCATGATGCCTCAGTATATTCAACACCTACCTGTAAATCTCTAATGCAAAATATTTTCAACAATACAAATTTTATTTTATTTTTATGGTTCTGTCAACTTTTGTTGACAGACTTGTGTGTGTGATTTTGTGCAGACCGTAGCTTGTAAATGTGCTTGTGTTTGTATCTCTGCATCCCTCAGCTGCACAAAAGCAACTGGAAGCTAACTCAGGTATACTCAGCGGAAGCAAGTGAGACACTGTGGCTCGCCAGTGGCGGCAACCTAGGTGTGTGCTCTGGCTTTTCATGTGAAACCACCTGAAAGCCAACAAAAGGTACCACCATCCCTCCCCCATCCCCCTCTTCCTCTCTGCATCTCACAGTACAAAGGAAAGGAATGAATGAAAGAAAGAAAGAGCAGCAGAGGAAGGAGGAAGGGGGATGAGGTAAGTGGACGAGGATGCAGGGTGGGGCTCGTGCTGGGTGTTGGTGAGTGGGCAGAGCCGGGGTGGTGGAGGGTTATTTTGTGTGTTTGTATGGGACAACAGTAAGCCTCAGCAGATGGAGTCAGCAATGGAGTTCAGCAAAAGATGGATAAAGATAGAGTTCTCTGGCCAGTGATAGCTGAGATTGACTCCAGTCACCCCAGGATAAGCTGTATACATAATGCATGGATGAATGAACTGACAAAAATATTTTCCATTTCCTATAATGCCTTATTTCAAATGTCCATTTTGAAACTCTATAATCTTGTTTAACGATAGCTCAGGAGGTAGAGCATTTGTCCACTAATCTCAACGCTGCTGGTTAAAACCCCAGAGTTTGTTTGTTGCTGTGAGTGTTTGTGTGGATTTTCTCCAGGTACAGGTCCAGGTTAATGGCTGACTCCAAATTGCCTGAATGTGTGGTTGTGAATATGAATCCTTGTCCGGGCGACTTTGGGTCTGGAGTTAGAGCCGTCAGCCACCGATCCCAGGATTGTTTAATTCCAAGCTCCTCCTGTCACATTTCAAGTGTCCTTGAGCAAGACACTGAACCAACTTAGTTGCTCCTGCTGAGTGCAGCTCCCCCATTGGTGTGTGTGTGTGTGTGTCATATACGTGAAGACCATTTACACTGGCTCTCTGTGTATGTCTGTCCTGACACAGACAGGCCAGTGACAGCTAAGAACGGCCCCAGCCCCTGTGACCTGAAACAGGATAAGTGGTTAATAGATGGATAGGGAGTTTTAAACTGTGTATGGAAAATATAGTGGGACAGACCATCAATATGGTAACGGTTTAAAACCTCTGTATTAGTAGCACACTGAACACATTTCTGCAAGAAAAGTTGAAAAATAGAACATTTCAACATTTCACTAAGAAATGACAATAGTCATAGTGTTGTTCATGTGCAGTAACTAACAGCGCACATAAGAGGGAGCCTCGCTTATACGATACACTGGTGATGGTTCAGAGGTTTAAGTTCCATAAAAGGAAAAACACAATATTGTTTTATTTCTCCCATCAGTCATGATTTAATTAGTTTGAATTATGTTGATATTCCCCAAAAATCTGTTGATGAAAAGTCTAATTGAAGTGTCAGGTAAGATCAACTAGGGAGCAAAGTCTTCTGTGACCACAAAGTTTGCAGTCAAGATATACACTCACTGGCCACTTTATTAGGTACACCTGTACACTCTAATACAATCCAACAAAGCAGCTCTGCCGTGAATTCAGATTTTACAAGGTTCTAATTTGTCCGTTTTGAGTTGGAACTCTCACTGTCTTTATGACTGAAGTCAAAGTGGTTAGTGAAGTTGTACTGGAGGGCATTATAAGAAGACATGGTTCTAATGTTTTGGCTACCATGTTTAAAATGAATGGTGAGGCAAAACATTAAAATAGTCTCTTCTTATAATGCCCTCCAGTACAGTGAGTGTACATACAGAATCTTTTAATTATTAAGATTATGTGCAGAATGTTCTGTCTAAACTTTGTATCTGTGTATTAAGTCATGGCTCCCATTAAACTTAGGCTAAATATAATAAATCAGAATGCTTTTGTTCTTAATTTTTCCACATTTCCTAATGCAGCACTTAGTGTTGGACCCTGACAAAGCTTTCTTGTGTTTTGATTTCTTCCCTGTCACAGTGTGATATACAAGGGTTAATGTGGTGAAAGAGACTGACTGAAGCAGACAGGTCTGCACCTGTACAGTGGCACTCTGCTCGATGCTGTTCGAAGAAATGTTGCTGCCGCTGCAATTACGGGCACGGCTGTTTTTGAGTGAGTTTCTTGGTGTGTTTGTCTGTGACTGTTTGCACAAACAAATACTGAGTATAAAAGCTGACGGAGCTAGAAATAAAGGAGTGATTAGTGTGTGTATTATATGCAAGGACTGCTTAATCATACACCTATGTGTGTGTGTGTGTGTTCATTTCTGCAGCAGTGTGTCTTTGTCTGTGCACTGATGCATGAACATGTGTAAGTGATTGTCAACATGACAAGTAGTCCACTCTGCATGAGCGTCACCTGTGCAAATGTCAGGAGTGCTGTTGTGGAACTGCTGAGTGACTGAAATTATTGGACTGTCTCCACAGATTACCATTCATGCAGAGCCTGAACCATAAGGAGATTGAGCACATCATTGCTGGAGATGAAGAGATGAGCCTTATTATAGGTTTTATACACGCATCAGAGAATTCCAGCCATCTGAAAAGTACATAGGAGCAGCTAAGAGATTACAGCTTTTAAAACAAAAAATAGACACCTGGGAACTATGAAACCTATTACTCAGAGTGTGATTACAATAATCCTATTAAATCGTACCATTATGTTGTGTAAGCTGCTCTTTGAAGGGGCCTGAGTTGAATTTAAATGAGGTGGTCCAATGGTGCCATCTTCAGCCAAAAATCAGAACAGCATCACTGAAGCAAATCAGGAACCAAACCAATAGCTGATGGTGACAGCCCCCTGTCTGCAAGCGCCACAGAATTTTTAAAAAGACCTTAATGTTAAACGTCTTTCAGGTTTTTTGCACCAGTTAGGATTTTTCTGAATGAACTCCTGGGAGTTAAAGTGTCGTTTCCATTTACACATACAACATCAACACGAAACAACATTAAAACCACACGTGTAAAACTGTGTAGGTTCATCAGTTATGTGGCACCAAGATGTCAGCAGCACGTCCCTGAAATGTTAAGAGGTGGGGCTTCCAAGTCAGCACATCCCGCAGGTGATTGGTCCGACTTCTGGGGAATTTGGAGGCCAAGGCAACACCTTGAACTCTTTGTCATTTTTCACAAATCATTCATGATCAGTATTTTCACTTTGGGAAGGCTCTTTGTCTCTCTCTCTCTGTGTGTGTGTGTGTGTGTGTGTGTGTGTTGTGTGTGTGTGTGTACATGTATATTGTGGACAAATTTAGTTGACATTCCGTTGTTGTGAGGACATTTTGTTGTTGTGAGGACATTTTGGCTGGTCCACAGAACTTTAAAGGCCTTTTTGAGGTTCAAGACTAAGTTTTACAGTCAGGGTTACAGTTTTTGGTTAGATTTAGGGTTAGGCATCCAGTTGTCATGGTTACGGTTAGGGTAAGGGGATTGCTTTATGTCAGTGAGTGCCCTACACCCCACACACCTGACAATTAGCTCAGTTTGTAAGGCAGTCGTCCACAGTGTCAGTGGTTTGATCCCCCCTTGCTATGAGTCCAAGTGTCCTTGGGCAAGACACCGAGCCCCAAGTTGCTCCTGGTGGGTCAGGTGAGCACCTCGCATCGCCATCGGAGTGTAAATGAATAAATGAGAAGCTACATTGTAAAGAGCTTTGGACAAAAGCGCTATATAATCTGCCATTTACCATTTATACTCACAAGTACAGTGAGACAGGAGAGTAAGCGTGTGTGCACATATGTGTGTGTTTTTTCAGTCACCCACAGTGTGCACGTGTGTAAGTGACTGAATGAGTGAGTGTGGGATTCATTGCTCCACGGTCTAGTTTTGATGCTCACATGTCAGCATTGGACAGGGCGTACACTGGGTCTGTGTGATCTGGTAACTGTCGATCATAGGCAAATATACCAGCTCTTTGTGGTAGGGCGTTAGCTGGGCTCCGAACATATCAGCAAGCATCGAGCTTCCGTCAACCACTTTTGGTAGCACATCAGAAACACCCCACACGACCAGTCCCAGTATGCTCGGACACAGCTGTCAGCTGAGTCACTCAAATCCTTACGTTTGCCCATTTTTACTGCTGCTCAAACATCAACTTTGGGAACTGATTGTTCACTAGCTGTTTAATATATTCCAATCATGACAAGTGAAGGAAAAATTTGTGGCATTCAATACAGCTAAAGCTAAATTTATGGATGTAGTAATCAGATATAGTTTGTTTGTGGCTAGGAAGAGTTATAATGAACCAAAATGACAAAAATTCCTGAAAATGCCTTCACTGATTTTGAACTTGGTTCTAGTTTGGGCAGTACATGTACATAAATGCCATTAAACCTGCCTTTTACCGTTTCCCTATTTAAATATCTCTCTATTTCTAGCTGAAAAATGCCTCCAGATGACGTCACTTCAAAGGAACCTTAATTTCAGATGATGCCATTTGTTGCACACACTGTAAAGTTTTTACTCATGGTCAAACTGCTTTTCCAGAGCTCCCCCAGATGACATCATCTGTGCTGATAATGATAAAAAAGTACTTCTGCATGAAAAAATACTTCCAGGTAATGTCATTTAGAGGAGTTTTTTCAGCTAGAAGCAGAGAAGTATTTTATAGAAGGAAGTCAGAGGGAAGTTGAATGCTTTAATGGACATTTACATCCTAAACTGAAGCCACAGAAAACAAGTCACACCTAATTTAAAATATTTCAAATCTGTTGATGATGATTTGTTGGTGACCCAATAGGTTCAATAGATGAATTAATGATGGCTTCAGGTTCAGGGTCCAGGTATTGTGTATGGTGGCTTTTCCCACCGTGACAAGTCAAAAGGCCTGATCATTATCTGCAGTGACTAGCTGACTGTACGGTAAGTGTAGTAATACTATAAATACTTTCCTTTGTCTCAATTTACCAAGATATAGCATTAAATATGCATTAAAACCTTTTATTACCAGGCTTTTAAAACAATAAATCACCGGGGCAAGTAATCAGCCGATATCACTTCGGTTTATAGCAGATTTATCTGCATCAGTTAATAAACTGGCAAATGAGTAACAAGCCTTTGCTCTGCAGAAACACCAGTTATAGAAGAGAATAATTCAGTTAGGAACCTGGTTTACAGTAAAGCACTGACAGGACAATTCAGTGCAGATGTTGGTCTCAAATCTGTAAAAACACATCTCTGGGATCTTTGTAAAAAATAATTTTATGCATTTATGTCAACACACGTTTATACCTGTTCATCTGTATTTTATAATCACATTTGTTTCTCTTAGATATCAGTGTAATGATAGTGGGCCTCAAAAGTCAGGATTCATTAATCTTAAACAAAACTTGCTGATGTTTATGAATGTGACTGGTTTTGAGAAATGAGGGGAATATACACCTTTTATTCCCAATTGCAACACCAACTGCAGTCAGCTGCCTACAGAAAGAAATCCAGTGTGTACCTTCGTCACATAGAACATCATTTCTCCTTTTCCTACGGTCCTTTATTGTAGCTGTGATTTAGTTCTGGTTGGGATTCTCCTCCCAGAAGGTCTGAAGGCTTTCTCTTTTTGCTGAGGAGGCATTTTAATGTGCAGTGCGACCATGGACTTTTCTCAGGGAAACAGCCAAGTGGAATCATTAGCATCACTGACTTCAGTTCATTACCACTGTATATATTTTGCATAGGGACATCTATAGTTACAGAACAACATTTATATTAAAAAGATATATTAGATTAAAAATACATCCTATTTGAATATTAGAATAATAATTATGTTATTAAGTGTTTGACATAGTTTTGTTCTGTTATTGCACTTTCAGCACAAACACTCAAACCCACAGGAATTCACGGTCCCATAAGCACGAGCTGCCTTGTCATTCACTCTGCTGACCACACTCTGGTCTTCTGGACGGGTTCTGGATGGAGAAGTGATAAATATCCGAAAGCCATGCAGACAATGAATAGGTTTTCATTGGAAAGAGGAACCCGTTCCCCTGCTATGACATTACACGTGCTCTTTAGAGCAGTGAGGCTAACCATAAACTGCAGAATACGCATGCTGACACAGCTGTTCCGACTTCACTGGACATCCCTAAAGGTGCAGAAAACACAGATCAAAAACCCCAACTAAATGTAGTTTCCATGGATTCAACATCATTAAACAGTTGAGAACATTGTTGTGATATATTGTTTTTTTCCTTCTTCTATTTCTGATGATGTTTCTCAAGATGTAATTAGTCTTTTATGTTTCCTTACTAAGACTCTGCACAGCAGCGATATAAACTTTGACCAAAGGTGAAAGACTTTTTGACTAAAGCATATGTAATCAGAATTCTGCATGACTTGAAATTGCAACTTAGAACTTATATAAAAGACAACATTCTATAATTCTTACAAAATCTACATTTTCTTTATTCTGACTATATTCAGGACCAAAGCAGTCATCAGTATCTCGGGTCTGAGTGAAGGTCAGCAACACTTTTATTAACGTGCTAATAGAGAAATTGTAACTGTCAAGCGTGTCTGTGACAGCTAAGCAAGGCTCCAGCTCTCCTGTGATCCAGGAGAAGAAGATAATGGATGGATGGAAAGAAGATTGGGGAGAAAAATGTATCTTGGGATTAGTTTAAAAATAATAACCTAATGTTTGCATATGTTTCATTGTTGATTAGTAGACTTGTTTGCAGCAAAGCGCTGTAGCCAGGGCAAGTTTGTCCACCAACAACTACCACAGAGATTCACGTCTCGCAGAGGATGAACCATGATTGCTTTCATAATGCACAACTTTAACAACAATTTTTTCAATTCCGTGCTTTAAAAAATTTACAACATTCATAGTAAACATTACACCTACTTAACATCTACATTTTACTATTTCATCATGAACATATTAGGCATTTTGAATACAGACACGTTTTGTGATACCCTCATTGTTTTATGAAAGCAACTGAGTGCTTCCATATCAAGCTAAATTTAATTCATAAATGGTGAAAAAATCTGCTTGTTGCAAACATTTTACTTGTATTGTAATCGTTTAGCTTGTAAATAGCTTGTGTTTGTTGTTAAATTGAAAATCATTCAAATTCCATGTTTAATTGCATAACAGCATTTGTGTTGTTGCCCTGTAGTTTGTCTTCTAAGGCTGTTCCATGCATTGCAGCAGGCAAAATCTGAAACCATAATAGCTACAGTTCTCCTCTATTAGAACCTGACTGTTTGATTTAATTTAGGTCAAATTTATGACTTCACACAGTAGTAAAACATGGCATTACAGTATATTTGTTGTGTCACAGTGTCACTTATGACAGAATAGGACAGAAAAATATTTTGTGCGGTAATGTTAAGATTGTAAGAGTATCAGGCTCTGTAAGATGTAAAGCTGAGAGCATTTAAACAGACAGATGTTACATGGGAGTCTATTAATGAGGTGATGAGTTTAGATGTGGGAGGCTGATAGAAAAGGCAGCTTTTGTTTTCGTCTACCCTCCCTTCGTGATAACAGCTGTGGAGTGGAGGTGTGGGCCTTCCAGCAGGAGGACGCACAGCGATCTGGCCGAGCTGTGCTTCCACACAAATATGCATGGCGTCACCGCGTGTGGCGTGTGTGGGCTTTCCTCTGTGCGACAGGGACTGGTTTGAAAATAGATCATCAAAGAACTTCAGGCCCTTTATTGTGTTCTTTGGAAGAGAAATGGAAACTCTCCTAGAGATGTTTTATTTTATCCGTAGAGCTCAGATAAAATTTCACTCTAGCTCTGCTTTCTTTCTGCTTATCTCACTGTGAAAACAGATGATTTATGTACCATCTTCGCACTCGAGTATGTGTTATTCTGATAAGGCCGGTGGGTTTGTGTGCATGTCTGTGTCTGTGAGGTTTATGAGTGTTTATTGAGACCACAGATTGTAGGACAGCCTATTGGAAGATACAAACAATCTTCCGTGGGAATGCAAAGTCCCACCAGTTCCCAATCCCATTCCTTATCTCCAGCATTCCCATATGAGTGATGTTGCAGATGGAAATGAGCTATTAGCTAAACATGATACAATGCATTTCTTATTGCATTATTGTTTCTGAACATCCATCCATCCATCCATTACGTGAACAGTTTATCTTGTTCAGGGTTGAGGTGTTGCTGGAGCCTATTTGACATGGTCCCTGATAAATCTGCCTAATAATTGTAATGTGTATCATCCTCCCGGATCAGAGCTAGGAATCCTTTGCAGCTAGTAACCACGTGCAATAATAGGCATCAACTCTATGTGCATGCTGAAAAGTTGTTGAATAGTGGAAAATGTTCTAAAAAATATAATAAATTGCAACTTGTTGTTACATAATAAGGATAAAACTAAAGTGTGGGTGTAAAAATAAAAATTACAATTTACACCAAAGCTATTAATGAATAATTAAATAGCTTTTTGGATTGCACATGTGGACATAAAGAAAGAAGCCTTAATGTGCGAGGATTACAGAAAGCCGGTGGATGTAGTGATGATTGGGGGGTCGACCTCAGGTTTTGCATACCTGTCAGTGTCTTTGCTGCATAATATATATGTCAACACCACGGGATGCCCAACTGCCTCTTCAGCCGCAACACTGCTCACCTAACTCACCTGGCCTCCACCGGGCCTCTGCCTAAGGGTGTGATCATCAAACTGTAGTTTTTAAAACTGTTCCTCCATGCAACTCATTAAAATATTCATCTGCTCTACCATGTAAATGCACACATTAACCCAAGTTACATGCACAATAAACAAATATTTGCTAAATGTGATGTTATAAAATAAAATCTATGTGCAATATTACTCAGTGATACTGAGCGTGATTGGGCCACCATACAGTGTTTAGTACATCATGTTCATTCATGAGGGGATTTACTTATCACTTGTCACACACACACACACACACACACACATGCACGCTCACTCCAACACACACGCAGCTTTTTGTTTAAGCGTTAGGGGAATTCCCAGCAACCTGCCTGTGTACAGGTGATTTGCGTATGTTCACTAATCTAGGGGGTTTGGCTATAACTGTAAACCCACTACACCTGGACACACAAATACAAACACACATACACAACACCTATCTCATCAGCAACCGATGACCTTGTTGATAAGCCCACTAAAAACTTTAAGTGCTTCAACACTTCACAAACTGATGGTCAGCGTTGTTTATATCTGCGCACATGCAGTTCGTTTTTCAGTTCACCTGCCGCTCTGTGACCGTTAAACATCACAAGTGACTCAGACGCAATACAGGTAGACAGCTGATCAAATCTCTCTATTACATACAGAGACAGTTAGACAGGCTCATCAACAGAAATATTCAAATGTGATTAAAATTCAAAGTAACTGCATCAAAATACTAGTAAATTCATTTAGGACACTCACATATTATCCTTTGACTACTGCAAATAGATTTATATCGTATGTGCTATCAGTTATGTCATTATATATATATAGATATAGTAGTGTGTTGAAAAAGAAAAGCTATATTTTGCCTTTGGCTCATTTGTTTTTATTGCCACAGATTTCTTAAATTAGCCTCAGTCAAAATCTGACCCTCCCCTCTGACTCTGCTCTTCAGTACCTTGAGTTTATTTTTAGACGCAAACTTTTATTTTTAGCTCTAACTTCCCCACTCATTCTCAAAAAAGTGGCTCGACAACATTTCTAAGGCATTTCTAAAAATACAAATCAGTTAAGTAAAACCCTGGCATGCCTTAGAAAAGTGACAGTTCTCAGGTTCCACCTGCCTGCCTCTCCTCGGGCTCTCTGATCATAGTGAACTTGTTGGAATCCCACAGGTGCAAGCTGGGTTATAGGAATCCAACCGTCACCTATGTCACTAAATGATAAGGGGTTTTCCGAACACGTTTATCAAGTCTTTCTTTAAAGCTCCTGCTCTTGTGAAATCTCCTTGTGTGTTGGTAACTAATACTTCCTACTGTACTACTCCTACTGTTACAACTGCAACACATGCTGTAGACAGACTGTGTGTTGCTACTGAAACAACTATTACACCTAATTGTACTGTTGCTTCTGTTGTTATCATCACCACTATTACCACAGACTTAATCTGTCCCCTAAAGTCTGTTTCTGGCTTCCACTGCAACCACTGCCATCGCTGTTTTTTAATTATCGTCGGCCTACACATTGTTATGGACAGTGAATGGATTCCCAGGATTGTGCCTGGTCCTTACGGATATAGTTAACTTAGTCACTGCTGCTTAGGGAGGATGCCTACTCACTTTTTTGATGTGACTTAAATAAGAAAATGTAGATTTCTCATAGATATATGGTAAGTTTGAGGCTGCTACATACAGTAACTAACCAAGAACGTTCTGGCACATAACCTGTGATAACCTTATAATATGCCTCACACACTGTTTTTGCACATTGAACAATTGTGCTGGTAAGTGGATTTTTGTAGTCTTTGGACTGAGCCAGAACTGGCTGCTGAGTTTTTCATTAACTTTTGAATAAATCATTTGTATTTTAATGTACTGGTAATGTAATAATATAGTACAATGAAGACAAATATCATTTCTAAATAAGATTTTTTTCTAATTTAAGAAACCTATGCAAAACATGTGTATACTTATATCAAGAAAGTTAAACCTCCAATACCATGTATTTGACATGATGTTGAAACCACGCAGAACTTTATATTTACCCTGGTGTTTGCATCATCACGGCTTCCTGAGTCCTGACAGCAAGGGCTAATAAAAGACAATTATGATGCATAATGTGGGAGTGGATGGAGGACACCCACCCTTCTAGGAATGGTACTTGTAACTTTCACAGAATATGTAGTTATTAGTTACACTAACTGTAAAAGATTATAGCCTGCCCTGCAGTTAGATTTGTTACTTGTGGATTGTGGAATTGTTTTCATCCGTCCTAAATCTACAGTTAGCATCCTGAGGGTTAAAAAGCGTGTCTGACGTCATGTGCGTCACGTACGGGAAACTCTTCTGATCCTTCACGGAAGCTATTTCTCCACCTTGCTGAACGGGTTTTCCTCCGAGCTACTGACTTAACTATTAAAACCACTAACTACTGTACAATAATGCATAAACAGGTAGTGTCTTTATCGGACACAGACAATTCTTTATCAGATTTATCAGGTCAGACAATCAAAGTAGAATCAAATTGTAGTAGGTAGTATTAAGAGAGAGAGAGAGAGCAAGGGAGGTTCATAAAAACTACAATAACGTCAGGCTGTCACATCGTGAAAAATCACTGCTGCTCTGCTGTTTCAAACATTTTTCTATGTTTCACGCGTAAAGATGTTTGATTGGGCAGATTTAGTTTTTTTAAATGTTCTCCTAAAGTCTTGAAAACAATCATGTATTTCTTGTACCATGACATTGACCCACCCTGACCCTCCATTTTTCCTCTGCGCACTCTGGTAGCTTTACAGTGTATGAGAACTAAAGTAATATTTCACTGTGATGGATTTCTGCAATTTGACAAGCTGTAAAGTTGCTGGATTAGGTTTTTATCATGTGGCGATGATAGGCCTGGGTGTAAATACTTGCTGCCTCTCCCAATGCTTACGCTCCATATATCATCTGTCCAGGCAGGTCACAGGCTACTGGCACTACATGGGGATTTATTATAACATTGCTTATCGGGCCCTAAATGCCTCTGCCAAATGTATTTTTATTAAAATGAATCGCTTCAGGTTTATGTCCTGAAGTTACATATAGTGTATCAGGGAACGTTGGTGTGCATTGCAAGAAAACACCAGTGCAGAAAAGATATATGTCACTATTTTCATTAACACGAAAACATGAAATATTATAATTTGAAGTTGAACTAGCTGGCATGTGTTTGGACCGCAGGTTGACAGAGTAACCTAAGGCACCGAAGTTCAAGCCATCAGCTTTTATAATTTCACTTGTCTCTTTTGTAGAAAATAGGTTTTGTGGTTTTATGGAAAGTAAATGTAAACATTGACAAAACGTCACCTCCAGGTTCCAGTTCTGAAGCAAGTTGGTTAGTTTTTGTTTTGATCAATAAGGCAGAGGACTGTTGTAGAGGCCTCAAAATTGTTTTGATCATCTTCAGGGTTATATATTCATTTAGGCTTATTCCCATCGTCAAACACAAGTCCGGTCATGTAAAAGCCATTTATATAGCCCACAGCTAATAGGCATCATACAATTAAAAGTTTGTATTAGTTTTTAATAGTTAGTTTTGACTAGCCCTCAAGAAGTTATATCCTTAGTATTAAAATTCATTAATCTGGTTTATTCTCTATTAGTATTGATGTCTTGCAGCTGAGGTTTGGGGAAATCCCTCAGCTTTACACGCCCTGCTAAGAAGACATGTTGCACTGCCAGTGATGTACTGGAATCTACGTCAAAAATAATAGCACATGTAACAACTAAAAGGGAACTTGCGAGACAAACTCCCATCATATATTGAAAGTGAAGTATGAATGGAATCATGTGTTTCTAAACTGGAGTGTGATGCAATAGCTGTGATTGGCTTTACCACAGTGGTTTATGAAGAACAATGTCATTGTTGTGTAGCAACTGTAAATTAAATTAGGAAGCTTTTGAAAATGTACAGTACACCTGAGTGCATAGAGCTGAGCCTGGGAACCTTTGTGTACACGGGTTATTCATTTATTTTCCAAATCAGTATTCTAGAAATGTAGTAATAATCAGTCCACAAGTTTATGATTAACATTATTATATTATTGGACACTATTGGAAATATATAAACATTTATTTAACACTTTAATATATGATATATATGATAATATATATTTAACATTTGGCCAGAATAAATTATTGTTGATGAACAAACAGCATAAACACAAACATTAAGTAACCAGGTTAAATTTTTGTCACTTGTCACTTTGTCATTTGTTTTGTCTGTTCCCACACATGGAAATATCTATTATTATTATTATTATTATTATATATATTTTATTATTCAGTTTCCATTGTAACTTTTAGATATTACATCCATCTAGTTTCATCCATACATGGTCCAGAAGTACACATAACCATCGCATCTTTTTGCACTCCCTCTCTATCCCATCTTTCCCACTTCTTCACATTTATGCAAAAGTGTTTCATGTTGGATTCCGACACCGAAGTAAAGGTGAAATTAAGAAGCCACATGATTTTCTTCCATAGTACCGGACCTCTGCTGTGGCATATGTGATGATAAGAAACCACAGGTACACCACAGGTTTTGACTCTGTAAGATAAAACTCTGCAAGTTTCACTTTTGCCTAAAATTCTGTTACTGAACAAGTGTGTGTGTCTGTGTAACAAAGAGCAGAACTTTTTAGAAAATGTCTAAACATACTATATTGTCATAAAAACAAACAAACAATAGCCACACTTTTGTAAACCACTCCCACTCAGGGGTTTGGCCACGAGGTTTGCAAGGACTACATAAGAGGCGTGAGCATCCAGGTGGAGAATCATACAGGTGCGCTTTCACATGTCTCCACCCTCCACCGCCTGAGGATACTGCCTCACTGTAGCAGACGCAGGAGTAAACCTCTGACTCAAGGTACAACAATCCTCCTCCTCGTGCTTATTCATTCACGTTTTGATTCAGTTTGCTGTCTTGTTCCTCGCATCACATGACTATCCATTCTCCTCAGATATATTAGAGAAGTAGAGAAAAGAGAGATTCTTTCACTTCTCTGTTCATATTGTGAATTTTGGGGCTTTGAATCGGATCTTTCATGGAGATGTTATTTGATTCCAGATTGTCCTTGGAGGATGTTGGCAGAAATGGAGACGGTGAGTCTGATATTTTAATTACTATTATATTTTTGTAGTCATTTATTCGAGTCACACCTCAAATAACATTGAGAAGTGCTTATATTTATGAACCTGGGCGTTATACTAATGTGCTGTATCATGTTATCAACCGTAACCCATGGGTGTAGGCTAAGGGTATGAAGTTATTTGTAAAATCATCCAAACCGCACAACACTGTTACCTGATTGTTACCTGTGCAGGTAACAAGCACAAACACTTGCATAAATTTGCCAGTCAAACTAAAATACACATGGTCACAGTGTTTTCACCTGGATCATTTCCAAAACAAGAGCAAACCAACACGCTGGAATCAACTTCAGTTTCACACAGTTGCACTGCTGCAGGTACAGATCAGTAGTGTGTGTTGTCTTTAGCAAAACTAAGTTATAGTCACGGGGTAAAATGTGTGACAATACAAGAATAATCTGTTGGATGTTATTTAAGAAAAAAAGGTTTTTTAGAAGTGATGAATAAGTGCATTCTCGTCTCTGAGCAAAATTTTACACTGTATGGAGCATCACAGCACAGATGGTGCACCACAACAAGACAGTGTGTTGTCATGAAAACAAACAGCAGGTGTATGGTCTGATATGAACGATACCTCAGGCTTTGACTGACACGAGATAAAGGCCACCCATCATGCAAAATGTTTCTCACCGCTCGCATTATACAACAGAAGCAGAGTGTGTATGACTTGTGAACGTCTCTTTCCTGCTCTGTGTCTCTTAGATATCTTATGTGAATGAGATCAGAGTGAGTGGAGGTCGGGGGGCCTGGAGTGGAGTGGCTCCCTCCTCCTGCCCCGAGGTGGATCTGGAGGTTATTGAGGAGTATCTGCAGGAGCATTCGCTGGAGGTCCAACCTGCACACACACCTGCATCACCTCCGACCACACTGGGACAGCAAACACACGCGCATTTACGGCAGAGCGCCAGGATCATAGGTCAGTTTGATGATAATAATGAAGAAGAAGTGAACAATAGTGATGATGTAGGTGCCTGTATGTCTGCATGTCTTTTATTTGACTGTATCTTTTGTTTTTTTTAACAGAGAATAGCTGGTCAGGTCAGCATGCATTTGAGTGGCACTGTGGCTCCCACACTCCAAATGAGGAATATGAAGCACACGTAGCCACTCCAGCATGGCCGAGTCCCCATGACAACCAGTGGGTCAGTTAAAGAACCTGGATTTTGTCGAAGTTTAATTTGCTTTTTCGTACCTTGCTATAACACATCTCTCTATGTGGGTATCGACGAATGGACCAGTTGGATTGAATTTATTCATGATTTATGAAGATGTTTATATGTGTTTGGTTCAGGACCACATTCCATATTCCTATGAGACACCAGCGTACATCGACTCGGACTCGCAGTCCAGCAGCTCCCAGTTCCAGGAATATCAAGATTCACCATCACCGTTATCTGACAGGGGAAGCAGGGAGGACAGACACTCGCTACCTCTTGTCCCGCTGTCAGGTCTGAATAAATATACACACATACAAACATGTTTACATGTGCTCAGTCCATTATTTCAACATATTAACAAACACCAAACTTTTATGTATTTAGTGTAAAGCCTTCTGCTTTGGGAAAAACATGCATATTCACGCAACTACGCACATGTATGAATCACTGTCAGCTCATATTTTTATTTACATCCCCTTCCTCCTCTGCAGGAAAGAGGAAGGAGCGATTGTTCCAGTTCCTGTTTGAGATGCTTCAAACGCCATCGATGCGGAACTGCATCTGGTGGGTCCATTCCTCCTCAGGCACCTTTCAGTTCTCCTCCCAAAACAAAGAGCGCCTGGCGCAGCTGTGGGGGCGACGGAAGGGAAATCGCAAGACCATGACCTACCAGAAGATGGCACGGGCACTAAGGAACTACTCCCGCACGGGCGAGATTCGGAAAGTGAAACGCAAGCTCACGTATCGATTTGATGAGAAGACCCTGAGAGGCCTCCAGGGAGACTCTAATATGTTGTAGGGAGCATGATGACACATGTATATATGCATAGAAAAACGAAAAAGCACAGTGGATATGTATGGGAAATTATGCATGTCCATTAATGTTCTTTGTGCTGATTCTATTTCTATGTTCTGTGAAAACAAATGAATACTGAGTATTTTAAAATCCAAATGAAACATTGTAGGTCAGAGTTTCCATGCAGATAGAACCATGTTGAAGTTGGTACTTTTGATGTGTGATGTCAGCTGGCATTCAAAACTGTCCAAATCTCAAAGGTTGTTATATAATATCTACTTTATAAGTAGAACTTTGTGGTGAATTTTGTTTTCTAATAATTGTGTATTGCAGATATATGTTAGATGTAAGAGCTTGAAAAAATACAGTTGTTTTAACATGATCTGTTTGTGTTAAATTATCTTTTTTAAGATGGAATAAATCAAAAAATATTTTCGAAATACCTTATGTATTTTGTCTGTCTCCCAATGTGAACAAATATACTGTCTGTTGCATATCAGCCAGGCAAACACAGATGTGCTTATGAACTGAAGCAAAGACACATACACACACACACACACACACACACACACACACACACACACACACACACACACACACATAGCCAAAACTGTATGCAAAGTAAGCCTGGATTGGAGAGCTGCCAGTAAAACAGACCTGTTAATAAGTAACATTAAAAAGTCTCCTCACAAGCAGGAATATAACACATGCTGAACACATTTGAGTGTAATATTTACTTTATTTATATGAAGTGACTAAAGTAAATGAATGTAATGTTCAGTCATATGGTGGGTCATGTGTACTGTAAATATCATGAAAACCAAATGACGAGTGAAAGTGCTTCTTACACAGTTATACATTGATAGTAGTAAACTTTACTACTTCTCTATCTAGGTTTCATATTGACTAAGGTTATGTTTTTGTATATTTACTTTATCTTTGCTAAACAATATTTTTCACCACTTGCAAATCCAAGTGCACCTGTGTGAAAAATGTGACTTTTTGCAGAAGTCATCTCCTCTAAGGCTGCTGAGCTACATTTATTAGTGGGAAAAGTTTTTATTTTTCCACTCACTGATGAAATACAGATGGTGTCTCCATGGAGTGCACGCCTGTTCTTCAGTGCGCAGACCCCATGAATGTTAGAATATAAATAGCATCTCCTTAATGCTTTTTTGGTGTTTCGCAGTTGAGGGCTGACAGTAGCAATCGACTATCTGAACTGCAAACTCTGGATTATGTTGGATTTTTCTCCGCTTTCATCCTGCGTGTCCACAGCCTGCAAGGAAATCTGTTCTATTAAACTCCATCGCTTCACTGTCGTCCCTGCTCTCCATCTTCAGTGATGGCTGAATGGAGCTGGATAGTTTACACAGTACTAGAAGTGCTGATTGCTGTAGCCTGTTGCCTTGGCAATGTGTTGGTGGTGTGTGCAGTATGTGTTGGTATCCGGGATTCCCTTCGGGAGCCAACCTTCTGCTTCTTGGTTTCCTTGGCAGTGGCTGACTCCCTCGTGGGTGTGGCTGCTGTGCCCCTTGCTGTGCTATTGGACGGGTGGGTGAGCCTGACCCCTGACCTGTGCCTGCTGCTCAGCTGTGTTGTGCTCGTGCTGACGCAGGCCTCTGTGCTGTCGTTGCTGGCTATTGCCGTGGACAGATACCTGCGTTTACATACGCCGCTCAGGTGAGGTATGCATTCTGAATCATAGGTTAAGATGTAGAAGAGCTACAAAGTTGACATGTTTTCTTGCATCTTTCTTTCTGCTGTTTCGTTCTTTCTGATGTGTTCTCAGATACAAAGCCCTGGCCACACAGAAGCACACATGGTTGGCCGTGTCCGTGTGCTGGTTACTTTCCTGTCTCCTGGGGTTCACTCCTTTGTTTGGCTGGAACAACTACTCCTGTTTACCATCGGATTCCACCAATACATCTTCCTTTCCCACTGTCCCTCTCCCATGTACCTTCCTCTCTGGCATTTCCCTCCCCTTCATGGTCTACTTTAACTTCCTAGGATGTATCATGGCGCCCTTGTTGGTCATGATGCTTCTCTATGCTCGAATCTTTTGGAGCCTGCAGGGTCGTCTAAAGGAGAGCTGCCCCCAGGCCCAGGCCTCCCTGCTCCGGGAGAAGAGACTGGCCTGCTCCCTGGCTCTAGTTCTCATTTTGTTTACCATCTGCTGGATCCCACTGCACTTGATGAACTGCCTGCTGCTGTTTTATGGCCCTCAAGCCATCACACAGGGAACACTGTATACAGGCAGGTTGCATATATATATATATATATATAGAGAGAGAGAGAGAGAGAGAGAGGGAGGTTTGTTGCTTGCACTATTTATTTTTGCTCAGATCTCTTTGTTGTGAATGCAATTATTTTATTGTATAAAGTGTGTAATCGTAATACTTACCAGATCTCACCGCAATTTTTCTTTTTCCAGGTATTCTGCTTTCTCATGCTAACTCAGCTGTCAACCCCGTTGTCTATGCCTACCGCATCCCAAAGATCCAGCAGGCCTACACTCAAGTATGGAGGCGCTTCTCCATGAGGCTAAACTGTTGCCATGGGGAAAAGCAAATTCAGCAATCAAGAACAGGCAGCCAAGCCAATCACACAGCGACGTGCAGATCAGGACAGAAGACCACACCCTAGCAAATAACCGCAGGGGTCACCAAGTGCAGTATGCTTGAGATTTGACTTCATCGAACTTTGTCTGAAGGTTTTTACACTAGAAAATCTGGGTCCAACAACCATTGGACACAGAACACCATGCGAGCTGTCAGGGCTTGTTTGAATCTGTAAACTCCTTGGTTGTAGTGCCTGGCTTGAATAAAACCCTCCATGCTCCAGTCCACCACGGCCTTCGCCTGGTTTTCACATCTTCCTGTAGTCTAGGTAAAACGATCTCTTGTGCCTCCACTAGGGGGAGATCCACACTAACAAACTCAGCAGCAAGTGTTGTACGCATCCTATGAAATAATCAGGACCCTGTAGGTGATGTGTAAACACATTGAAGACTTCATTCACTGATTTTTAGACAACTGATTTGAGACAAATATAACTTTATTAGGGTGTACATATATTTAAGCAAGTCATGTAAAACTTTTAATCAATTCAGCACTAATCCTTCGTGTGTGCTTAATTTTCTTCTGATATCTAAGAATGAATCTGACACTTTGCCATAACAGTGTGTTAAATATCCACGAGTGTTCATGGAGCTCCTCACGGAAGGCAATAGACTGTATAGTTATCACCTGAGCAGGGTGCAATCCCACCCACCAAACTATACAACCTACTACCTCACCCTGACAGAGTCCAAATCAAACACACCACACGTTCACTGGTCAGAGAAAACGGCACCAAATTTACATAATCTAGCAAGAAACAGTGCTTGTCACAGTGAATTGTGTTAAATTGCTGCATTTCGTAAGCTTTGATTGGACAGCACGATTGGCTGGAGATGACAGGCGAGTGGCTGACTCAGCTGTCTCCTTGGGAAAGACAGTAGATTGTATAGTTATCTCAAAAAGAGGTCACGCAACCCCACAACTATTCAATCTACTACCTCAGCCCCAAGGACAGCATCCACGTTGCTTCAGCATCAAAGATCCTCAAAAGGTAAAACTCCTGCAATGGCACAAACAAAAGAGACAGGGGTTATCTTAAATAACTACTCTTTTCAGGAAAAATCCATGCAAGATAAAACTTGATAGGACTGTCCCCTAGGATGTGTGCACATTTGTAATATTGTATGTGTTCCAAATAATTCCCTGCAGAAAAAGATGCAGTAGTATTTTCAGCTTTGTGTGTCTGATTCTTTGCTTTTGTTTTAATCGGTTCCTGGACACAGTTCAAAATCCCGACTTATGGCGGAAAACTGCTCGGGCTTCAAGACAACAAGTCTCCAACTGGCAAGATTTAGATAAACGTTTATCATTTCTCAACAAAAGAAGACCCTCAGAGATTTTGCATGTTGGTTCATCCTCACTGATCAACCAAGCTTCTTTGTTGCAGAGTGGAATGTCTTTAAGAAATCTGTTGCATTAAAAAAAATCAAAGACAAATAATTTAACGCTAAGCAGACATCGGAAAGTGAGCACTAATGTGTGAAATGCCAACAAACAACTCACTGGCTTCCTGAGACTCTGGCATGTGATCGAAAGAGAAAAAAAAGAGCTGCTCGAATCTGTGCCAGGAATTCGTTTCCGTTTTTGCCAAAAACTGAGCTCAATCCAGTGGGCTATCCCCGTGTAGGCTGGCTGCTGCTTCTCAGACGGAGGTAGACACACAGATGCCTGCAAATATGGCTCCCACCAGCTGCCTCTGATTGAATACAAGCCTGGGATTCTGCCCCCCAAAACACAACAAGGAAACACAAAATGGCGTCTCGCACATCGGCCATTTTAGGTCTGCCTATAAAAACGAAAAGGTCTACCTTTCAGGTTTTTTCTCCGACCCTGCAGTCTCGTGATGAAGAAAGAGCCGCTGTTCTATTGAGAGTGATAGAGGATCAATCTCGTGCCAAGCGCTGAGAGGAAGCCAACAGACCCAGACGACACAATCTATCACGGGTACTGAGTAAGAGAGCAACTCTAACATTTCTTATCAGACAGCTGCAAAGTTCACAGAGAAATTACAATACATACAGCATGTCCACGTCCCTGTGATTCTCCTGTCAACAATTCAGCCTTAGACCCCCCAATCAAAAGCCACTAACTACAGCAGTCTCAGGGAACAAGCAGATTATTTATTGGTGTCTTCGGTTTTTATATTCATTATGAAAGAGACTTGTACTTAAACAACTAACTGCTAAACTCTCGGGGGGTAAAGGTTGGGATGGGTAAGTAGGTTGACATGGCAGAAACCGAAGGGTTAATGAGTGCCAGACTAAATGCCAGACCTGGGCCTCAGATAGACAGAGAAGAGGTTAGGAGGTACACTACTTGCATAAATTAGCATACAGCCACAACCCCTGAGGCTTGGTCCAGACCAGCCGATAGTTAGCATGCAGTAGACCCTGCTAGACTGATTACAGAAGACTAGACAGACAGAAGGGGGTGGGAGTGTGTTGTTGGCATGATGCCCAACTCTGCCACCATGCCAGGGACAGATCTATGAGCTCTGTTTCATCGCCAAGAAACATCCCCTGACTGGGGCTGTGTTTGGAGGACAAGGGGGAACAGACTAATAGTGATGTGACACAGTGTACTGGGGTAAAATGGTCAAATTAATGACAATTCAACAGGACATCTGAGCACAATCTAAATGAAAAAAAAAATCAACATTAATGCTTGTGGGAAATTATGCGCTTCTGGGTTAATTGCAAAAATTGGCATCCCGTTCCCCGAACAACTGCTGACTGTTTTGGAAACACTCGGTCAGTCATGTGAGCTCGACTGGGCGCTCTTGTCTGTGGTCATGGACTTTGTCTATGGCACATAAAAGGGGCACGCATGGCTCATCTGGAGCAATCATTTTCTCTGTCAGCAGCTCCAAAATAAATGTGCCTCGCGTCTCTGGAGCAGCCGAGGGGATCTTGAAGAAAAGACAAGCGAGGGTAGAAATGTGGCCTATTGAGTTAATCTTGTCTGCCTATCAGACAGTCTGTCTGTGCATCTGTCACAGCAGAATTATGGTTAAACACTAGTAAATTCACATTAGCTGTATTCTGCGTGAGCCAAGAAACACGGACCTTGTCCTCTCTTGCCCTCTGATAACACTGCTCTGCTGTGACCAACCAGGATGTGTTTTTCTGGAGACAATTTCCTGCTTTCATTTGTTAATCTTTCTTTGGGTGACAGTTACATGAGATTCGTTTGGGTTTTCCAAAGTGCTCTGTCAGTTGTAGCACAGGGGAATCTTTTATCTTACCAGATGTTTTACATTTAACACAACGTCTTTAAAGCCCGTACCTGATCCTGGTTTTAAACATTAACATAAAGTCCACCCATTCATCTACTATCTATACTGCTTCTTTTTAAATAAACTTATCTTATGAAAAAAACAACAAGTAAAAATAAGGCTTTTTTAACAAACAGGCCTGGAAATCAATAGAGACGTAGGTAATATTTCTGTTCTTTTGTGGATTCATTTGAAAGGAAAAAATCTAAACAGCTGTTACACTGACAGGCTTTCACAAAGTTCCAACATCAACTTACATTTGCTGTTTTACCAAAACCCACCTGAAAAAGATAAAAAGGTCATGCTGCGTTATCTTCAACAACTACAAGCCATGCGAAAGTTAATTTGAAATATATCTTGGAAACAAAAAGATTGTATCGTCCTTTCTTCCACTGTATAAAGATGCAAGATTCCTCTTATTTATTCCTTAACCAATGCAAATTATGTAACAACGTAAAAATTAATTAGAAAATTCTCAAACACACTCAGAATTTGAGCAGATTCACAGGAAGCAAAGGCAGGAAAATACCTATTGGATTTCCTGGTCCCTTGGTCCGCGAGATAGAATGAATGCTTGGCACAGTCACAACGGAGGGGGCACCAGACGATTGGTACAGGTTATTGTGTGTTTCTCTCGCTCTTTCTTTCTTTCCCTCTCTCTCTCAGCTTTGTGCCAAGAATGGGCAGTGTCTGTGTGCCAGGCAGAATTTCAATGAGGGAGGAAGGAGGTGGCAATGGTGGGCAAAGAGGAGGAGCAGTGGGGGAGTTGGACTTGGCACAGGAAGTATGCCACACAATAAACGGCAGGATGAAGAATTCCCACAGTAAAAAAGCTAAACAAAAGTCTTACTCGTGTCCAGTCTTACGCCAGAGGAAAACTGTGTACAGGCATCTGGCAGATCTGAGACATAGGTTATTTTATGACACCTGCTTTTTCATCTTCCCCCCTCCCTAAAGAATGCCTGATTCCAACATTAAAGGACGAAGGACGGGAGGACTGAGCTTCTTCCGCACCCACTTGGCAGAGTGCCCACTCTGATGTTCTGTATATCCTCATTAACCAGCCACAAACACACAGAGCGAATGCTCACATGTATGGATATACACAGAAATTCGCCGCCATATGCATGTAATTACATGCCACCGCACCGTGGTCGATGCAACGCAGGACAGTTGCTTGACCCGTGTATATGGAAGAAGCTCATTTTTGATCCAGATTTACACAACGCTAATTAAAATAAAATACTTCCAGTCTTTTGCCATCAACTTCTCAGTTTTAAGAGATAACAGGCTGTGCACACGAATGTTGGGCTCATAGGCAAAAAAGCTAGGTAAACATGTTGGGCAACGTGTTTGATGAAACGATAGTATGACCAAGATAACGTAGGAGAATAAGGAAGCCATTGTGTTGACTATCAAAACGTCTAGCAATCATTTCAATCATAGAATTACATACAGATGTTGAGCTAAGATGAATAACTCAATGCATGCATTAAACCCACATTTATAAATTGACAGTTTTTAGATTTACAGTATGTCCTCTTGGGCTATATGTTACAACAATAGCACTGCATTTTTTTAAAATGTGCATGAATTGAATCCTTCAAAACAATGAGGGTTATTGGCTGTTAAAAGACAAAAACACGATAACTAAGGGGTCTTTTCTTCTCTTCATCTACTCTCTCTGTCCCATCTCCCATCTTTTCCACTTGTCTATGGTTTTTGCTAATGTCCTGATGAGATGTTTCGTTACCATGGTTACAAATGTTTCTGATGGCTCAAATGCCTGGTCTGGCATGTTGCTACACGCCCACATGTTATACATTCACTAATGCCACACAGAGCAGGCCATACACACACGCACGCATGCATACGTTCAACTGTACAGCATATAGACATAAAATTTTCACCCTTTCAAAGAGAGTGTGCCTGCATATTCGTGCATATGTACAGTACACACAGAGTATGTGTGCAAGGGTGCAAAGTGGCGTATGTCAGGTCGAAACAGCTGCAGTTTCCTGCATAAGAAGAGAAACTTCCTGTTGCCTCGCTGTAAACCACAGCCGGTCAGCCAAGATATCAACCAATCAGCTAAGCTGAGGCTGAATGCAGGAAGTTAGCCTGACTGCCTCTAGGAGAAAACTCAGAAACATTATGAGGCAACACGATAAGTTCATCTGAGGATAAGAGAGGGGCGGGGAAAGAGCTCTCCCACTCCTACCTCGCTTTCTGTCTCTGTAACCCTTGTTCTCTTTATTTTTCTACAGCTTTTTCTTTCTTATTTCCCCATCATTACTCCCATGTCTATGTACATAAAAAGAGTCTTGTTAGTTTTTAATAAAGTAATTTGAAGCTTAATGCCAGAGCGGGGCGATTCGAAACGACAGAAGCTGATGCAGATGAACTGGGAGTAGTTTGACCACGAATTGTGTGGGGTATGTTGAAAGGGTCTGCCCTTATTCACTGTTTCTTAAACACGTGGCATGAAGGCGCCATTTTAACAACAACCCCGATTTAGTTTAAGATACAGTACTGACAATATGCAGTCCTGGTAGATGCCTACTTGTCGAACAGTATTATAGGTAAGAAAGACGAACGATTAAATCCGGTGGAGATTAATATATATCCTGTCTTAATTCAGAAGTAAAACACTGATATTTTGTTTTAGTTCTATGGTATTATAGGCCTCAAACATGTGGCTATAATAAAAAGTCCTGCGTAATAAGAATAATTGGATAATTTTGTTGCAAGTGACTAAGATAAACATCAGATAAATGCTACCGCTTGTGTTTTTTTTAAATGACAGTTCACTTCAGTGATAAAACAGCATCAGCCTTGCTGGAAAAAAAACGTTAAAATAACTACTGAAGAAAACCTACACAGAACTGCAACTGCAAAAGATTCTCCTTTACAGCGCTGTTAGCTGTTTGATCTCAGTTTCATTTCTGCCAGAGTTTTCACCTGAAGTGTAAAGTATCATACACAGTAGACTATGATGTAGAGTGTCAAGACAAACATCGCAGTTGCCATCTTTTAAGAAACTGTCACACCTAGATTGCAGAAAGATAAAACGCACAACACACGTTCTTGTGAAACAACTGCCACATAGACAAGTTTTCATAGTGTTAAAAAGTGCGGAGAGTGCCTGAAGGGAATGAGAAGTAGAGTAAACAGAGCCTTCGTATTATCTATCATAACAGCTCTGGATGATAAGAGACCTGCCAAGCGTCTCACTTGTCCTGTGGGTGCAGCTTTTCAACCCTGGTCTGGAGCTAAACTTATACTGATATGAACCCAACAACAGCTTTGTGGCTCAGTTGACCCTCTGAGATCAGACAGTAATCCAGAAGGCCCGGCCTTCCTCCTGCCACTTTACAAAGAGACACCTGTTCAGTACAGAAAGCCACAGAAATGCTGTTTACCACCCTATCAGAGGCTGAGGTCCTAGAGCTGGGAGAGGAGAGGAAGAGGGGGACCGAGAAAGACAGAAAGCGATGAGGGAAGCAGGACAAAGAAGATGGTCAGCAGGAAGTCGAGGAGTCCCGGAGAGCACTAAAAAGTTTCTCCTGTTATGTCCATCGAGCCAAAATGGCGGCAAGCGGAGTGCGGCGTGGCACCCGACGACGAAAGGCACATTTACAGGAGGGAGACCATGATGAAGGACAGAGAAGAGAGCGAGAAGAACTCGAGGAGCAAGATTATAGTATAAAAAGACACAAAATTGTGTCGCATGATAAAAAAGAAAAATACCTGGAGTCTGTATGTGAACGGCGGGCTGGGCCGAAGGACTGGAGGAGAAGAGGGCCGTGATGGCGGGAAGAAGGGAAAAGAGAGGAGTAGAGCACACCCTCTGGGAGCTACACCCCCTTCCCACAATCCCCTCCTACTGGCGTGAGTGCGTCTGTCCGTACACTGGGTGACAGAGACGTCTGCTCACACACAGCTCTATAACACACACAAAACACACACAAGCCACAGTATCAAACACACTGTCCACAACAAAAAGAGAAAAGCTCAGACTCACAACAGACTTGCATTACTTGCGGTTGCGTGTGACCAATACGGAGACAAATTAGCAAACAAAGACACGCTGGACAGTTCAAAACACAAACATACACATTATCAATTCGCCAGCTTTTGGATCACCCTCTGCTCTGCCCTGTGCTGTGTTTGCCTCGGTCCGCCTGCCCACTTTGGCACTGCTGCCAAGAGGGAAGGAGAGAAAAAGGAGGGGAGGAGGGGGCTGTAGATACAGAGAAAGAGGAAGGGAGGGACATGCTGTAGCAAGAGAGGGGGGACAGAAAGAGGAGGAGTCAGAGAAAAAGAGTTTAGAAAGAGAGTGAGACACAGACAAGAAGGAGAAGAATCGTAAACTATCGTGAGCAGAGACAGTCACAAAGCAGTGGGACAGCAGCGAGGAGAAGTCTGACAATTTGTTAATAACCTAACATCCAAAACACACCTCTCGCCTTTTACTTATGCCATCCTGCAGCAACAGACAGATGGTGAGAGACACAAGTAGATCCTAGCACTTCTGCCATATTGTTCCATCTCGCATTTTTACAATCAATAGGCAAAAAAATAAACAACACACACAAAAAAAAACTGAACTGGTTTGAAAAAACTGTTGTACATTTGCTGTCACGTTCTCTTGCCTGAAAGTGGCGTCCGTGCAGAGTTACTGTCTTTTTCGACATCTTTATTCTATCTGCGTCTCTCTCCATCCTTCTTTCAATATCGTCCTCTCCCTCCATCGGGAATAATATCAGCCCCCGTCGGTGGGAGTGGTTTGAGGGAATTCAGCTAAATGAATAAATGAGCGAGGAGGGTGGATATTTCAGAAAATGTCACTTTTTTCAGCCATTGGCATCCTTCCCAGGTCTCCCTTCGCTTTCTCACACCAGCAATAGTTGAACACCAGTGCAGATGAGTGAGCTGTCGCCTCTAGATGACCTCAATCATTAGGAGAGAAAACATAAATCCATCTGTTCATAAATGGCCGACCATTTCTATAGACCAATGCTGACCAATCCCTGGCGTTTGAGCGGGTATCCCAAACAGTGCCAACCAATCACAGTTCACATTTAAGCTGATGTCATTTCGAAAATACTGGGTGTAGTTCTAAAAAAAAAAAAAAAATCCGGAGTAATTTTTCACCATTTAACTAAATCATAAAGAAAAAACAAAGCTTGTTCTGCCTGTAGTAAAAGAAACAGCTCAATCCTTGATTCAGCTGCTGTAATACCTGCGTTATTAAGTCCTCAACCTGACCAAACACACAGTCACACACACATTTTGGGAGGGTTCTTACACTCCTCAAACACTCAGAGACAAAACAGACCCCAGTAGTCCAGCTTCTCTGTTTAAACTCCACAAGTCTTGTCTCGAACACAGGAAAATAGACACACACACACACAGAGACACACACACATATTTATACTGTACACAGGCACACACAGACACACGTGGGGTGTGAACAATCCGGTTCTTCCATAGAGGCTCAGATTCAGCCAGCAGGTTGGACAGCCCCTCAAGCTTACGTCACGTCTCCTTTGTTGTTTATGAATTTATTTCTCTCCTCAGTTGAACTCTCTGAACCCAAAGTCACCCCCTCCTCCCCGCCTCCGCTCCCGTCCTGTCCTCCAGCTCTACACTTACCCCCTGCCAATAAAGGCAAGCAAATACAGTATGGCTCTAACAAAGATTAAGAAAAAGAAAAAGAAACAGAAAGATACAGCGAGGAGAGATACAAGTAGAGGGAGAGAAAGGAGCTGAGATGTCTCTCTCACTTTTTGTTTTCCTCCTTTTCTTCTTCGATCGCTGCCCGTGTCTCTTCCTGCTTGGCTTGTAAAAGTTTCAGCTGCATGGCGGCCCGGCCTCTTTTGGCGCCCATCCAACTCTTGACTCTCCTGTCCCCTTGCAAGAGAGAGAAGGAGGGGAGGACAAATATAGTCACAGCTAGAGTGTACTGTACAGCTTTAGAGACAGATGTAAATGCACAGTGAACATTTTCACGTCATTCTAGCTCACACAGGAAGAGAGAAGCTTGTAGCTTTCCTACAGTACTCTTGAGTAGGTGAGTTTGATTTAAGAATCTGGCTGTGAATAATATGTCAAATCCAAGCTAATCATTCTGTCAGTTCTCATGAGTGTTCAAAGGTATGAGATCAGTCTGAGTGTCACAGCTGAATCTGATAACTGTGAGTTTTTGTGCTCACACCCAGTTCACACAAGGATACGTTCATTTTTATAGACATACAAACATATGACTAATGTATTATTTAAAACAACAACAGCTGTTTTCAGAATATTTACATTACTTAAGGGTACAACTTATTAGTACAGTTTACATCCACGCACATGCACATGAGGACTAATGATACACTGTTACTAATTTATTAGCATGCTGACATTTTGAGGTGCCTAATAAAGTGTCCTAATCAATTATTTTCCCTAAATTGTGTTTTCAATATACCCACCATGCAATGTTAATTAGCCTAATTACAACATTAGCCTTTCAAAGAAGAAATAATTAATGCATCTCATGGTAATTTCATCATCCACAAAGTAACACTACAACAGTTAATGTCTCCATTGCCCATTAAACTTCTGTTCCTCTGTTATTTTTGATTGTTTAAATTTTTGATTTGATATACTGTGTGCAGTTTTTATACATATAGTAATTATCCAATTATTTATTATAAGCTAATGCTACAGTAATGCAAGACACCAAAGAGATGAGTATTATGTTGAAAAACTGTATTAAACACAAATTTCTTTGTTTCAATAATCACAAAAGTATACTATATACATTAAACATAATTATTATAGAATTGATAATTGAATTGAAGTTACATATCACAATATGGAAACAGATTATGTCTCTGTATGGGGCAGAAATTTTCTTATAAGGTAAGCTAACCTGCTAGCTTAAAACTACTAACACTAGCTAAAAGCTACTAGCTTATCCAGTTTGAAGAACTTCAAGGAAATGTTTGAACTTAAAATACAAAAACTTTAAACTACAACTTTATCAGAGCTAAAGTGTCTGCTCACCTGCCTGAAGCTGTGTGGCACTAAAATCATTTTCACACTTCGGGGAAAATGAAGCGACGTACATATTCTGCTGTAGAAGTGGTTATTAGAAATCCTCATTTCTATAGCACAGATTTGTGTAGGGTGTCAAAATTAGAAAGTGCACCCATAAGTCTATAGATGATTTTTTTTGTTCCCAACAGTTAATTTAAAATTAAACTGAAAAGACAAACTGTTGCTGACTTTTTTTTCAATTTGGCAAATCACAAGGATTTTTAACTGATTGTAAGAGGTGTCAACAACACCATATGTTAACCTTTAAAAAAACCCATATGCTACAATACTTTCATAAATAGTAGGTTATATAAAGTGGTACTGAAAAATGTAGGACAGGTGCGTTTAGTCAACCTGAGGGTGGACGATACCATCTTGGATGAGGGTGGGGCCGGACCGGACACCGTGAGGTAACGTCTTCCTGCGGATTGACAGAACATACCTGATCCAGGTAAGGGCAGAGATAGTTGGAAAAACAAGCAGCACACTCAGGACCAAAGCTGGCAACCCCTGTCACACATCCTTTGATTTAAAGCACATTTACATTTCAGGGTTATTCCACTTTCACAAACGTAGGTTGGACGACAATGTCGTCCAGTTTCGATTATAGAAAGTTGCGCTGCCCCATCTAGTGGTCAACTTTTGTAAATGCAGTTTTGAGATGAAGACGATGTGTCCCACTAGCCTGCATATGCTCATTCACATAAGTAGGCATTAACCTGCTTTTATACTAGCTGTAATCTACATAACGTTTTTTATGGAGGCCTAGATCATTCTCTTCTCTAATATCTCTTTCTGAAAAGCCATCGCAAAGGGTTATAGGGATGTATTGACCACTCATTATTTTGTATGACTGTACACACCAGTGACTGGTAACACATTTTGACTTGTGAGTGGTTGCGAAATGTGTGGGGCACACAATGGCTACCTTAAAAAGAAAATAGTACAAAAGCAAAACACATTTACACATGACCACGCTAGGTTTAAATAAAATATTTTCATTATAACATTCCTGTGTTTTTCTTTCAGTAATACTGTTATTAATAGTGGTTAAACCTTCACAAATATGTGGGGTTTTGCACTCTCCCTTTAGTGGTTAGGTTTGCAGTCAAATGTTAGACTGATGTTGGCTTTAAGTGTTTTAACTAATTAACATTGAAAAATGTTTTATTAGCATTAATCATAGTTTATAAACCCTTTATAAATGCTGTCTTATCAGACTATGGGGCTGTTTTTCTACTTCTAGCTGAAAAATAACTCCACATGACATCAAGTGAAGGAACCTTCAGCTTTGATTATGTTATCTTGTTGCTTATTCAATGGAGTTTGTAATCATTGTCAACGCTCATAATGATAGAGAAGTCAGAGTGTGTTATGTTCTGAGCAGTTTTCATTAACTCGCAGGAATGCAAGCTGTCTGTTAATATTACCAACTTTTTTTCATTAGTCATTATGTGTGTCATTTTGGCAACTAGTTGTCCGATGACTGAGGGAATACTGCCCCCCAGTGGCAAATTGCAAGGATAAGCTCAGTTGAATGGGAGGTCATGAAGCAGATGTACTTTTTTTTCTGATTGATATTTTTTCTTCCCATTGCCAAACTGTCATCACATTTTCATCAACCAACTCAGAACATTAAAAGCAAGTAAGACTTTAAATATTAGGGCAACAATTTTGAGAGATAACTTTAATCTCACTGAGTCATCTCTGTTAAAAAAGAAGTGTAGCTGAGATTGCTGCATGATTTCAGTTGAGATGTCACCATTAAACAGGATTTTATTATCATCTGTTAAGGGTGTGTTAAGAATAAAGAAGTGTTTTTGTCTGCCCTGTGACATTTTACAATATTATTACTATATTGTATTTGTATTGGTTACATAAGCAGGGCCTTTTCCTCTAATGGGACAGTAATAGATGCCCCGTACAATAACAAGAGCTGACCAAAGATTGTTGTGTATTATCTTAGTTTCACAGCATTGTGTAGGAATAAATGAGACATCTTTATAGAAAATAAGAAGGAATTACTGATTTAGGATGTGCGAATATCCTAAATCATCTAATACAAGCATGGAGGCCCTAATTCATTTGAAGACACTCTGTAGGTAAAGTAACTAAATACCAGACACACTGAATCTGACTTAGATTTGTATGCATGTCAAGTTTGAAAATCTGCTGAATCTCATGAAGCCAGATGTCTCCCACTGTCTATTCTGTACAGTGTACGTGGTCTGCACTTATATAGCACTTTTCTACCTATTTGTGCTCAAAGTGCAAAACACTGCTTCTCATTCACCCATTTACACTCACAATCACACACAAACATACACCAAATGTCCACCAAGTGTTGGCTAACTCAACAGGAGTAAATAAGTTGAGGTTCTTGCTCAAGGACATTTTTTTTTATGTCAGGTAATACATATCCTAAACCTTTTACATGTCAGTCAAGCTTAGCATGTCCAAACACATTTTTTGTTACATTAATTTAAATCAGTTTACTCAGAATAAAGGGATCTTTAGGGATACCAAGCCAGTCTTTCTAATTTCTGCAAGAAATGTTTTCAAAGTTGTCAACAAAAAATATTATTCGACCTGTCACAAGGGTTTTCACCTTTTTGGCTTTTAAAGACAAAAAAAGTTATTTGCTTTACAGTTGACCGGAAATGAGGTAACAACATACAATTTGCTCAGAACACAGGTTGGTGCTACCTTTGCTTAATGCGCCTTCCTGTGCAACGAGCAAAACCTGTTGAGATGCTCAGACATGCTCCTGCAAAAATGCTCCTTATGATAATTTTACAGGAGCGTAAATCCTCTAAACCTCCATATTGTCGGTGTCCAACAACCATCCACCATCACCGCTCTTCCTCTCTCCCCCTGTTCTCCCACCAGGAGTCTGATGTCGGGGGGGGAGGAGTTTGCGTTGGGACACACAAAACTTTTGATAACGCCACGCCTCTGTGCGTTTTCCTCCGCGCGTTGATTTCATACTTGGCATTTGGCCTTTTTTTTTTCTCCCCCCTGTGTAACGCGATTATTTTTTTTTTTTTGCGTGGAAATACTGAGAGTTTACAAAGGAAAAGTGCCGTGAGGACGAAAGTGAGCGAGCGGAGTCGGCGCTTGTCGGAGCGGAGCAGGGAAGCCGTTGTACGGTGGGTGCGCTCTCACTTACTTCTTTGTTGTGTGCAGCAACTTTCATGCCGCCGCCGCCGCCGCCCTCGCGTCGTGTGCGCCTGAAGTTTTGGGATATTTGACATATTTCGCATTTTCCCGCTGCCGCTTTGCTGAATCAGAGCCTCGTGTGTTTAGCAGGCAGCTCCCCTTGTATGTGCCCGGCTGCTCCGCTCGTATTTGAAGTCCCTTTTTTTTTGGGTGTCCCTCGGAGTTAGTTTGGAGTTTGTTGAGGTATTATTAGCCCGCAAGCTAACGAGCTAGCATGCCAGCTCAAGTGCTTTAGCAGCGGTTTGTGTTTAAGACACGCACCGAATGGTACTTAATAAAACACCTTTTTACACTTTAAATACATTCTTAGCATTTTTAACAACTATTAGGCTCGGTTAAAGTTCCGATGGGGCTTTTTCCTTCTGGGATCAGAGGCAGATTTTGCCAACTCACACTTGGCTAAACCGCTTCCTACCGCTGACTGTGATTTGGTTTTTCCCTCTACAGGCTAACTTTAGCAGATGGGATTCATTTCTTGTCAGTGTGAAAGTTTCACCAACATGTGAGACTGGTTTTACGGGTTCGACCACACTGTACTTTTGTCCCCGTGAATCAAAATCGCATTAGTTTAAGTTGATGTCCAACGTTAGTTAATAATGCGTGATTATTTGCTGTGTAATATTAAAGAGCTGTATTATGAGTAGTGGTAATAGTAGTAGTAACGTGGTCAGTCGTCAGCTGAAGTGTGGAATCCGTGATGTACTTTAGTGACATCAAGCTTGAAACTTTAATGTCACGTCTGTTCCCAGTGGAGCAGCAGGCAGCTCGTAATGTGCATGTGTCCTGTCAGTGTTTGTTGAGCTCATGGTTTTATTTAGCTCCTCACTGCACGAAACACCTGCTCTTACAGCCACTGGGAGCTATACTGAAGACTTGCATGTGACTTCACTGAATTATGTCCTAATTTTTGCATTACCATTCCTCTGGAAAATGACGAGCATATGTCTGTGGGTCCCTAATTACCATTAGTTGGACCATTTCCCATATTGTAGCCAAGTCAGCATTCAATTTACAGTCATTGGCTGGCCACTTTATTAGCTGCACTAATGCAGTGTAACACAATCAGTAGTCTTGCTAGGAATTATTATATTATTATTATATTTAATTTTTTACACATCATAGTTTGTTGTAAAGTTGTATACCACATTCATTTATATTGACACGTTCTTCTTGTCCCCTCATGTTTGTAAATCAGTGTTCAAACAGCATTATTTTTGTAAATGTGGGTTTTATCTATTGCATTACATCAAAGATTATAGGTGTAGCTGTAGTGGTCCGTTAAATTCAGTATTTAGTGTAATTGTTTGTGTAGCAAGTGCATCAGTGTTTAAGTCGATTAATGTGATGTAGAAGTTTTTTCTCCTGACTGAGATTGTGCATTTGATTATAGTAACAAAATGGTTAAATTATCATAAGGCATGTTCATACCACTGTAAAGGACAGACTTCATAGTAAAAACTTTGAACACACTCACATCTCCCTCCATTGAATATCAAAATGTTCTTTTAGACTCTTTCCAAATTGTCTCACCAGGGCCGGTCTGATCTCTATGGCAACTGAATAGCTGTGTCAGCAGTGATTGGAACCTAGAAGGTCTTGTGCAGAGTTGTGTCCAATAAGCCCACCACAGCAGGGGAAGCTCAGTGACCACTCTGCTCCTCTGTGGTTGTTCTATGGCAGGGACTATATTAGCCACACTCTGGAAAACATTACACACCAGCCAGCACCCATGTTGCATATGTGTTCCTGTGTTTTAAGAGACTTGGAATATCCTCAACAATAACAATACAATGTGCAGTGTTCTCATGTGGCCCGTGAATACAGGGTAACAGGGTTTTGCAAAGTTTGCATGGCTCTCCTATTGCCTTTTATATTGTATTATGAAAATGATAAGCTAAGGAGAAATGAATAACTGGCCTCACCATCACTAATTCTACTTTTTCATCTTCCATTAATAACCTTTAACCTAGGCTATTAATAAACCCTTACTCATGGAACCTACAAGCAACTTCAGACAATTTCTTGGACATTTAGATTCCAAGACATCTGTCACCATTCTTGGCATCTGAGAAGTTAATCCTGGTTCAGTCCATCCATCACAGTCTCCATGATGTTGATTAGTAAAACAAAAGTCCGACCCACTCTTGATTTTCTTGGCATTACTCATAAAACTCAGAGACAAATAGGCACTTTAGGGGGATTCAAAAATATTCTTGTGTTTATAAAACCTCTGTAGCAAGGTCCTGTGCACCATAATGCTATAAAATTTTAATGAGATGTTTACTTAATAATATATTATCTTTAGAGGTAGACACTGGAGATCTAAGTCTTAGAATCTGTCATATAAGAATCTGGAAAGATCAAATATTATGGTTATTGGTTATCAAAATAGACGGTCATTTATTTTCTGTTGATTAATTAATGGAGAAATCAAAACATTTTTAACCTCTAGAGATACATATATCTTCTTGTTTTGTACATTTTTTGCAACATAGAAGGTGTTGATGGAAAATCAACAGTAGAGTTTTGCTACAAAGAGGTAATTTGCTTGGTATGGATGATGCCTAATTTAACTTACTTCATCTTTAAATGTTGAACAGATATTTACTCTGATGTATATAACTGAAAACAAAATTCCATCGCAAGTTTATTAAAAATTAGAAATGGAAATCTATGAAAAAAAGTATTAAGATTCTCAATTCAGAACTGGGGTGGTAATATCCATGTGGTAAGCAGTGCCGGTTGTTTACCAGATAAAGTGTTTGAAGTTCTGCCCAGAGAGTTTTTTTTTTCAGACTAGGGGATTTTTTCCTTTATGCCTGATTTTTTTTTTTTTTTTTTTTTAAACTGATGTTTGGCAAACTCCAAGCAGTAGGGGTGTAAACATTCAGCAAGCTAATGATTCGTTCTGATGCATGATGCTAATGGTTTAGTACACTCATGATACATTTAAATCACATTACAACAAAAAGAAATTTAGTCCTTAGGTGTTTAAATTTAACATATTAGTTGGTTTCTTAGTTTTTCCACTTTTTTGAGTAGATTATAAATCTTATAATCAAATCTTAGATTTGCTTTCTTATAGCCATCAGATCTTAAAATGGAGGGGGGGTTCTACATCAGAATATCACTAATGCATAAACAATCTCATCATTAAGATGAGGTCTAAAATCTATGAACTCAGTTTGACTAAAGCATGACAGCATTTGTTAAAAAAAACTGGCATGTAATTGCTGTATCAGTTGTTGATGTAGCTTTGTAGTTGTTGGTGGGGCTAGCAGTCACTATCTAAACCATATAGCATAGACAAACTACAAATGTGTCCCCATTTTCTTGCCTTCATGTTAAAATGTCAAACACTGACACTGTTTTGGGATGAAAATGGGTGGAAGAGGTTGAACTTGGTGCCGTGTAGTATTAAGATAAATTACAGCTACAGGTTCTGGGAACCTGAGTTGAATAGACCCGATATTGAAAGCCATTTTCCACTTACAAGGCTTAGTCACATTTTGAAATTACAAAATATTGTGCCGCAGTGCATTGTTGCACGCCTTTCAAGGAGTTTGCCAAATGTATTTCACTTCAGGTGTCTTTGATCTAGTAACATTACAATAAAGGTTAGGCTGAAAGGTCATCGTGCCGTCAGGTTTTCCCATCTCTGCTTAGAACTTTGAAGCTCTGCTTGAGTAAGTAAGTTGTTTTTTGTCACATTGTTGTTCAGTTACTCATTTTGACTGACAGCTTTTCCATTTTGCAATTATTGATTTCACTGTTCTTCTGGGAGCACTCAAGGCTTTAGAAATTGTTTCATATTGTTGCCTGGTCATCTGAGTAAAAGTATTTGAAGGCACTGTGTTGCCCAACCTCAATAAGTCTGGCCAATTCTGACGTTTTACGTTGGAAAACTCCTTGCCTTCTCTTCAAATTTTAACATTCTGTTGCTTGTAGTTTAAAATAACTCGTGTGGTTCACTGCTGATGCAGCATCATCCTCCCACTCACTCACCTAGTAATAACCTAGTAGTAACTAATTTAGTTGAATTTCAGTTAAATAATAGACCAACAAAAAAGTCTGTGTAAAATCACCAGTTTAAAATCTGTGGATTTTTATATTTATTATAATGTTTTTTTGTTCAAAATGCCTTTTTATGGATCGGATTAAGTTATATATTCCTTGCTAAGTAAATGTCTCTAAATGCAGAACAGTCTTGACTATAACATATACACAGACTTTATTCTTGTTGATTTACAGATTTCATTAAAGGATTATTTATTACTTGCATGTAATAATAATCTATTAAATTGTTTATAAAATGGAGACGTGTCATGTCAAATCCCTCACATGACCTGTTGCATCTGTGATTTCTTTTTACCTCATTCTTGTTCCATCATGACCTAAAATGTCCTACAGCACAGCAGAACGATGATGTTTCATGTCCTGCATGTTCAAGGTGTGTTGGGGCTGAGCCGTCATCATTGCGTCAGAGTGGAGTTGCCGTGGCAGCCCTGATGGGGCGCAGGAGGATGGTGGCAGTGGAGAGGGACTGGGGGACGGGGCAGACCGTGGATTGGATGGGGACCCTGAGGGAGTGTGGAGTCCAGACATTGAGCAGAGCTTTCAGGAAGCTCTGGCGATCTACCCTCCCTGTGGCCGGAGAAAGATTATACTTTCAGACGAAGGGAAGATGTATGGTGAGGAGAATTTGTTTTTATTTAAATTTTTTTGTAATTTACGGGTTACACTCTAGAAGCGTACTAACTAAAACTTGAATTTTACGTGTCAAATTCCTGCAGAGAGTCTTAACATACAAAACAACAGAATGTAAAGAGACGAGACTGTCCTGCTTGTATAAGAAGACAAGCCTTTATTCGTCACTGAGCACATATACATTTGCACATGCATGTTGCAATGAAATTTGTCATCTTCATTAAACCCTCTGTTGGGGGCAGTGGGCGGCTGCCACCAACGCCCAAGGAGCTAGCGCTGGGTGTCTCGGTCAGGGACACACCTGGTGGAGTAGGCTGGGGATTTATGAGTAATCTGGGATTTGATCCCGCACAGTTCTGCACCATATTCAAGTTTTCACAATATTGAATGTGGACACAGGACACAGTTTTACAATTGCCCTTTATGACACAGAAGCATTAGTCCAGCATTTATTAAAAGAAGTATCAGTCTCCAAAATAATTTCTTTGCAATTTGCAATAATGACCTACTGCTGATCCTGCAGCTATACCTGTAGCTATAGCCTGCAAAGTAACTTACAACTGTAAAAAAAAAAAAAAAAAAACTTTTACTACACATGTTGAGAAAATATGAAATGTGGAAGTTCCCTAGTTGTTTTTATTTTTAAATTGAATAGTTGGTTTAGTTGGTTTCATAAATTGAACTTTTAAATAAAGCTCGCGTTTAACAGAGTTCCTTACGTAAGCTGTACATAAACAATAAAGGATATAAGTACATGGGAGGTCTAAAGGCTTAATTGTTGTCCAGTTAATTTTCCAAATGAACAGTCCAATTTTAATCTGGCTGCGCTGTGATTTAAACAGTGTTTTTTAAATGATACTAGTCAATTGAGGAATCATACCCACAAGCTTTACATGACGAAAGGAATGACAAAAGGTGGTGTTGCCGGTTGTTGGGGCTGGGTGATACATCAAATTAACTAGAATGTTTGTTTTTGAACAATCAGAACATGCCCAAATTGATTCCTCAAAAAATTCCTCAGCTGTTACTTAAACACCAATGCACGCAGTCATCTAGAGATACAGGAGTAATGTCAGATGATGCCATTGCCTGGGAGACACCTGCACATGTGTTTGCTTTGCTAGTCAACAAGCTGGAGTAATGGCGTCCGCAGCAGATGTCAACAAAATAAAGCACAGAAAGGTAGTCATGTTGACCACAGTGTTGCGTAAATGCCAAACATCCTACCTTTTCTTTCCTTACCTTGTCTTTGTGCGTCGGTAAGAATCTTTAGTTTTTGCCTAGGTCATCAGCTTGTATTTATTTTGGGACATGGTTATTTAGCTTTGAAGGGCAGCTGGCAGTGACTTTCTGAATTGATAAAGCAGTTTGATGTTTTAGGTTGGGTGTAATTTCATATAGGAAGAAGTTGCCCTATTGCTCATTTTCCTGAGATGCTAATTTCTTAAAGGTTTATTGGTATATGTAACTACAGTGTTATAGTTTTATGGAAATTTGCAATATAACTAATAATAATAATAATAATAATGGTTACAGTTTAGGATGCTGTCTTACCTTGTTGTGAAGAAAATAGGATATGCAAACCAATGCAACAGAAAGGGAAAATTTATTTCAGAAATGAGGTATTTTCTCCTTTTGTGGAAGTGTTGGCTCACGGTGTTTACCAGCTCCACTTCTCCTCAATCAACGAAGGTAGTCCCAAAGGTTCACACGTGCACATAATGTAAAGCTACAGTGACACTGTACACACCAGTCTCTGATTATCAAAAGGGTCACTGCCTCTTAACACGTTTATTCGAGAAAAAAAACTGTCCTAATTTGTTTTTATTTTCAAACGAATAAACATAATATATTCTAGTATTTTATAGGTTATCGATTGAACACAAAAACATTGTAATTTCATTTTGCTTTCATTGGTTTTTTAGCTAGCCATGTTTTAATTAAAATTTAGAGAAAATATATTTAGATAATCAAATATAAATATACCCTAAAATATATTCATTATTTTAACCCATTTCCATCAAACTACAAAGAATTCAAAGCTTATCAAGCTGAGTACAAATTTCCATGACACACAAATGTACATTTTAAATCTTGTGTGTGTCCTCAAGTAGTGATTACTGTTATTCATAAATAATTGGGTGAGAAAAGTTAGAGATAATATCCTAAATTGGCAGATTTATGGCAGATTATCCTTACATATTAAGCAACTGAAGGTCTAGAATGTGAACATTTAATAATTAAACTTCAAGCCTGTAAGGGGCTCACAGATAAATAAGGAGTTCACTGCTGAGCACTTAAACCTGTATTCATTTTCTATTTCAGTAACAGTGTAAAAAATGTCACTGAGTGTTATAGCAGCTTTGGGTTGAATAAGAATAGGCTTTCCAATAACCACAGGGTCGCAGTTTGATCCCTGGGCCCTCTGGTGTGTGTGTGTTTGACTACCTGGGCAACACAACGAACTGCAACTTTGCTTGTAACTTGTAAGTTGCTTTGGATAAAGGCATTTGCGGAATGACAAGCATAATCTTCCAATGTGCCTTTTTCCTCTTGTTAAAGTTTAAATGAAACTTTTTTGAGTTCTGATATTAAAGAAAGAAAGAACGGTTTGACTTTATATGGAGGATTGGAGGGCTGCAGGAAAGTATCTGTCCTGTTTTGGGAATTGGAGCCCGTTGCTCCTTCTGAGTCAGCCCCTTTGTTGATTTTGGGGAATTCTATGTTCTGGTAACTTCACAGAGCTGATGTGACTCAGACTGATGTAACCTCAGTCCCTACGGAATTGCACCACTTCCCAGAATGAAGGCTGGTGATGTGAGTGCCTGAACTATACGTCTCTATATGACGAACAAATACAGCAGCACAATCCGTCTTAAAGGTTTATTTTAAAGACCTTTATCTTTAACCAGGCTTTTTAACATCTGTGGCACATTAAAGAGTGAGTTGCTCACCAGTTACGATTAGACACAAGTAGATCATCAGGTGTGGGTCGGGGTTGGGGGAGGCAGAGAAAGAAAGAGCTGACCAAGCAGTCTGTAGTGACCACATTCTGGAAATCGGTTAACTATACTCGGGCCTCTCCACTGTTTTTCCCTCCATTCCCACAACTTGTCTGTCTGTTTAGGAGTTCTGCCAGTGAGCATGGCCAAATCTGACTAAATGAACACAGGCTGTCCTTAATGTGAATGTCATACAGCAACAGAAACTGCTAAATTGACCTTCAACATAAAAGTGTGTGTGTGTGTGTGTGTGTGAGAGAGAATGCAGTGCACTAATGAGTCTCATTGTCTGGGAGGTGCCTCATACTACATAGATACAGTGGATTCTGAACAACATTAACATCTTTTTGACCGGTGTCAGTATGCCCTCTAAAAAAACATTTAAATTTTATTAAAAAGGAGTATGTTAAATGATACGAGTGAATACATCCCTTTGTCAGACTGCTGTATACTGCTGATTGGATATGTGAATAAACAGTGTGATAAAACAATAATAACATTGACAATATCATTAAATTTGATCTCACTAAACCTAAGAAGAAACCTACTTCCATTTCTGTTTGAGGTCTACTTGACTGTTAAAGAATTAATAGATAAGGGATCATTTCAAACCATCATCAATATCATCTAAATATGACAATATGATGTTTTTGTTTTCTTTTGATAATATATGTGTTCCATACATATTTAAGGATAAAAGCATGCGCCTCTAGAGAGAACGGCAAGAGTTTTAAACTAGTGCAAAGTTTCATTTATGGTTGCTTAACAAAGTGGAATGCCGTACATGAGTCATACATTGATGTATTGATGCCGGGGAGGTGGACAGTATACTACATTTATCAAGACAATATAAACACAAAAGTTTTCTATTCGCATTGGGGGGAACAGGGAATGTTAAAAGACTCTACTGCACGTCTGTTACCAAGAAGGGCCAGGTTAAAAACCCATGTCAATGTGAAGGTTGGAGTTATTAAAATAGATCACCGTTCCTAACAGTCTGATCAGTGCCTTATTCTCTGCCGTACTAACACATATTAAATTGTGTGTAGGGTGTTAACAACATGTTAACTGATTTATTATTTTTTTTCTCTTCCTTTCTCAAATGAAGGTCGGAATGAGCTGATAGCTCGCTACATCAAGCTACGAACAGGCAAGACACGCACGCGCAAGCAGGTACTACAAGATGCATATGAAGACTACAATTTGCATTTATATTTCTTTTTAGCAGTAGTAGCATATGTTCTCTTGCTTTCATTTTTCTTAATTTGTAATTCACCCATTCGATTGGTAAAGGATTTTTACTGTACTGTGGATATTTTAACTTGCTAAGTCATTCTGTGGATGTGTGTTTTCATTGGGGTAACACTGGCCTCTTAGGTGTCTAGTCACATTCAGGTTTTGGCACGCAAGAGGGTACGAGAATACCAGGCAAGCATCAAGGTGGGTGTCGGTCAAATCAACTCTCCCTCCCTTCTGTAGTCACACCCCCTCTTCTTTTCCTTTTTCCTCCCATCCTCTTCATCCTGGCTTTCTTCAGGTCTCTAGTCACCTGCAAGTCTTGGCCAAGAGAAAGTCTCGTGAGATTCAGTCTAAGCTCAAGGTACACACGCTCACTGCTTTTGCCATGCTGGCTGCTTTGCTCTGCATGTCCAACTTAACCCATTAAACCAGCTGAGATGTTTTTGTCAGTGTGAAGAGTAACAACTCTCTGGCACTAGCTGCTTGGTTGTCTAGTGGTGTAACAGATTGTCTTTTCACAAACAACCTTTGACTGAACAGCTTTTAAGCCATTAACATGTTTTTGATTATTATTTTTTTCTTATTAGCGGTGATTGTCATCTTAAGTGATCACAATTGGCATAAAAAGAGAAACCTTGTACACACATTATGCTTTCCATTGATCAGAAAGAGATTAGTGTTGCTAAACAAATTCGATTTTATCCCAAAATGCACGACATTTGACATGCATGACATGTCATTTTAAAATTGTCGTGCTGCCGCAGTGTTCATAGCATGAAAATTACATTCATCCTACAAAGAGGGGCACTAAGGTGGTGCTGTTGGAAGGAAGGAGGGAGGGTGGTGTGCCTGGGCTTTGCAAACTCGTTATGTATTCACACATTTTACCATTGTTTGTAGGTCCTTTCACCTACTCATTTCTGGGCGTATTTTAAGCTGTGTGGTTATTTTGCGATGTAAAATAGGGTGTTTGTATTTTGTTTGTCTATCATTTGTCTAAACGTCTTCGTGGGAAAAGTGTTTTTGTTGCATTGCATGGCAGTGACCTGTTTACAGAGTTCAAGAGGTTTGTGGCTTTGGACAAATGATTGCATGCAATTCAGTAGCTATCTTGGTTGACCTGAGCATGTGCATGGCTCTAGTAATGCATATGCATATCATACACAAAGACACGTTCTGAGTTTTAAACGTAGCCCTCATCCAAGAACACTAGATAAATGTCAGTGTTCTCTTCAGATGCTGATCTTCATGTTCTCACTCTTGAACATTTCCCTACCCCTTTTTTATCTTTTCTATTTAAGTTCCTTGTGGTTTTACCATGTCCTGTAATAAAGGCTCTTTGTGACATCATTTTCACTCACAGACAATTAACTCGCTGCTCTGTGTACACATTTGAAGGAGTTGAATTGTTAAGTTTTCCGTATCAGTATACTTCATGTCGATGTAAGATGAATGATTGTGAGCTTAGCAAGAGAGTGTTTGACAAGATACGTGTGAGGTAGTTTCTTCAGAGAGTTACATGTAACAAGTAAAGTGTTTCTCCTTATTATCTAATGGTGATTGTGTAACCTGCTTTTGTTTTGAATGTGCTGAAGTTAATTAATAACATGTCTTTTTTGCCATAGGCCATGAACTTGGTAAGTTTTGGTTATATAAATACAGTGTTCTGCTTAAGGCTTTTTGCTTTGTGGTTGGCATCACATTACTGCTAGTCCACAGTGCCGTTTTACTGCCAGACTCAAAAATCGTGCTCATTGCTCTTTTGTTTTTAGTGGCTTTAGTTAAATGCTGGTGATGGCTTCAGTTAGTTCTCCTAGATATTTAGCTTGGTACATCTCCTGCTTTGGCCTCCCCTTTCATCTGCTTTGCATTCTGTCCTGTCTACCCTCATAGTTACTGCATCATGTTTAAAGGAGGTTGTCTGCCCTTCTGTCTAAACTGGCTTTAATGTTTTGCTGATGTTTATAATTCAAGTTTTACTAGATTTGTCAACAGGGAGAATTATCATTTATCACTTTCCCATTCAGGACCAGGTATCCAAAGACAAGGCACTGCAGACAGTAGCCAACCTCTCATCAGCTCAGATTGTGTCTGCAAGTGTAATGAAACCCCAGACTCCCTTCCCCCCGCCCGTCAGAGTGAGACACAAACACGTGAACACACATGGACATCTGTTCTTTTCTACCTTCCATGTAAAGGTCTTAGTAATACTATCTCCACCATTTCCCTTCTTTCCTTTGTTTAGTTTTGGCCCAGCACTGTGCCAGGACAGCCTGGACATTCTCAGGAGTGAGTATCACTGGCAGATTAGTTGGTTTAGTTTGTTTAACACAGCAAAAAGGTTTATGATTAGGTTGGTGCAATTACACATGTTTTAAGCATCGTTTTTTTTGTGTGTGTTTTAAACAGCATTAAGCCATTTGCACAGCCATTGTACACAACACTACCAGCTCCGGTTCCTGCACCTATCAGTGAGTGTGAACACAAAATCACAGATTTGCTTAGTGCTTGGGATTATTGTTGTGCGGATTTATTTCATTTATTTATATTTTTCTGGTTTAAATGTTTGGCAGGTTATGAGCCCTTGCCTCCCCCTCGACCTGCAGCCATAGCAGCACCTGTTTGGCAAGACAGAACCATCGCGTCAGCAAAACTACGGCTAATAGAGTACTCTGCTTTTATGGAGACCCAAAGAGACACAGAGACGGTATAAAAACACCTTTTCAATCACATCTGCATGTACAGTATCTTACATCTAGATGTTTTTGGTAAGTCAGTGATGTCAAATTTGATCTATTTTTTCTCTCTTTTCATCTCTTACCATTTCTCTTTCTGTCAACAGTATAAACACCTTTTTGTACACATTGGGCCATCAAACCCAGGCTACAGTGACCCTGTGCTGGAGTCCGTAGATGTGAGGCAGATTTACGACAAGTTCTCTGAGAAGAAGGGAGGTCTCAAGGAGCTTTATGAGAAAGGGCCGCACAACGCGTTCTTCCTCGTCAAGTTCTGGGTCTGTACACAAAATCAGTGTTCCCACTGAGACAATGTATATTTAATCCTCTGAAATTTCAAGAGGGATGTTTGAAAAATCATCATAGTTATCATAGTAAGGGAGAATACTGAAGAATGGTAAAATGCTGACATTAACAGCCCTGTTAGTTTTAAACATTTTGGGCTGGTAAATGAATGTGTTAATTATTGTAGGCCGGGAAGGGGGAAAGATATTTTTTCCTAGAATCACCTGACAACACAACAGGCAAGTGCTTCTGCTGAGATGTGAAGAACACTCCGCCTGGCTTCCTCGCTAGAGTGGTGTACTCGCAGTGGCACGTTATCCAGACAAAGTTTCAGAGCCCTTTGGGCTGTCTTGTTCTTGTAGGCTGACTGAATAGCTAAGAAGTGTTAACATGTTAGAGGAAGAGTTGCATCGTGGGATCCATCTGATCATATTCTCCTCCAGGAGAACCTTTATGTCAAAAACAGAGACTTTGACTGAAAACAAAGCCCTGAAAATGAGCATGCCGGAGAAAGCTCAGTATGTTGTGTTAACAGGTGATTGTTGGACTCTGTGACATCCAGGGAGCTGTCACTTCTTAACAATTTCCTTTATCTATTAACTAAATTAACTGTGAATTGCCTGTGAGTAAAACTTGACTTAATGTGAAATGAGATTACAGGATTAAAAGTTTCTATGACAAATCATGTCATAGTTTGAGTTTAAAACCTTCTACACCACAAGGAGGGAGCAAAGCCACTGTGGCATTAAGGCTTATCTTTAAATGAGAAAGAACTTTATTAGGAGATGTTTGCTATGCTGTGTTTCATTAACTCCTCTGCATATTTGGATAGGAAAAGTAGCAAGTTTATTTTGGTGTTGCTTAGAGACAAATAAAATATGATTTGTACATGTGAAAAATTTCAGTAACACAATTTTGTTTATTTTGTATTAAGAATTTTAGTGTTTTGTATATTCTCCTGTATTAATTTCACTCTTGACATCCTCACTGTGCTTGTCCCAGGCGGATCTGAGCAGTGACATTGAGGAGGGTTCTGGTGTATTCTATGGCGTGAGCAGCGAGTACATTGGAACAGAAAACATCACTATAAGTGTCTCCACAAAGGTCTGCTCCTTCGGTAAACAGGTAGTGGAGAAGGTTGAGGTGAGAAAATGAACCCACTACAGATACACATCAATTGCTTTGTTTTTACATGTAATTTTAATTTTTACGCATCCCCATTCAGACAGAATATGCACGTATGGAAGGTGGAAAGTATGTGTTCCACATCCAGCGTTCCCCCATGTGCGAATATATGATCAACTTCATCCACAAACTCAAACACCTGCCAGAGAAATACATGATGAACAGTGTATTGGAGAACTTCACCATACTACAGGTGTGTGGGTTTCATTTATTGTTATTCCAGCAGCTAGTCATTTCAAAGGCAGTCTTCAATTTTTGCTTTGTTTCAGCAGCAGCCAGACTACCAAAACCAAACACTAGAGAATAATGGAGGGTAAACTGGTGGATAAAAGTGGACCAAAGCAAGAAAAGCAAAAAAAAAAAAAATCTCTAATCCTTTATTTTTTTAATTTGGTTTTTACCTAACCAAATTATATTTAGAGGAGAGATTCATATTTTCAACTGATTTCTAGATTAATTTAAATCACATTTAATACCTCTCCTGTAAGTTTTCTCACCAGTTTTTCCATCTGTATGTATTACTGAACGTGTACTGTACAGTTTTACTGCACATGATCCACTTGTTTTCATCTGTTTCTGTCTCTTCCTAGGTGGTGTCAAATAGAGAAACCCAGGAGACCCTGCTGTGCATCGCCTTCGTTTTTGAAGTGTCCACTAGCGAACATGGAGCACAGTACCACGTTTATCGACTAGTCAACGACTAGCAGCATGTGACATGCACGTAGAGACTCCAGAGACACTTTAAAATATAACTCCTAAACACTATTTTCAGCCCGAGCACACAGAATCCCCACTCTTGTTTTAACAGACCAACAGTCACACTGTAGTCACACCTGATGTTTAATATATATGCATCCCCATTGCTGCAAACTATGCACATATCTCTTCGCAACATGCCATGATGTAAACACTACTTTGTATATTATCTTTTCTAGATCATTTTTGTTGGTTTAATTTCACCAAATACGTAAGTTCAGCATGCGATCTTTCGCCATACAATAGGAGATGTAGCTGTGATACACTAAAGTTGACCTGATCCGGTTACAGCACAGGTGTGATTTATGTGAGACGAGTTTGAATATAGGTTGGCAAACAAATCATTTATTCAGTGTTAATGTTACTCTGCCACAGTGACTATTTTTCTCTCCAGTTTGTATTATCTCTGTAAGGTAGGCATGGATGGAGCCTGTAATGATGCATTTTGATCACTTCTTACAGTGGAACCATGACAAAATTATCATCACAGACAGTATAAATATGCCTCTTGCTAGACTGCAATACACTACAGTAAAGATGTAAAAGTCGTATTTATATATAAAACACAGCGTCGAAGTATAGAGAGCCATCATTTTGTGTGTGTGTGTGTGTGTGTGTGTGTGGTTTTCTTTTCCCATCACTGTTTTAAAGGTACACGGTGCACAGGGAAAGATTGTGATCAAATAAAAGGTTTTCTTGTAAGACTTTTAAAACAAAGGTTCAGTTTTAATTTACACTTGGGTGTCAACAGCATTTTGATCGAAAGAGTCACCTTTACTGTTCATGAACATGATACTGTTTTTATACCGACTGTGTGGGCTTGCTGCAGTATTTCTACCTCCACATGAGTTGGGACAAGAATGTGCTTTGGTTCATTAAAGCCTTAACCTGAAGAGCACTGATGTATAGGACATGTACACTACACTTGTAATGGTACTGTTTATAAGCCAAAACAAGGTATATAGACGTAAATTTTGTAATCTTTTTGTATTTTACCAACACAGCGAAATGTGTTACACTAAGCATAAGTGATGGGTGTTTCAGTTTTTTTTTTTTTTTTCTGATGTATACAAAGTGATGTATGGTACAGACCTCCTGTAGGTCATCCATAGTGCACTGGGGTAGGTTTTTGCCTGTTAACACTAAACTATCCTGCTCTCACTTGGTTTTTAAAATGTTTTTTGTAAATAATGTTTTAAAATTCTGGTACACATGACTACCAGCAATTTTATAGTAATTAATGACTTTTAGTCATACCCTGTCCTGTCAAGACTATCTCTAAACATGCTGATGGTAATGATTTGTCTTTTCACGTTATATCATGAGCCGTCTGGTTCAGTTTTAAATAAGAACGTCTGTTAATACTCACTGTGTGGTCAGCCAGAATTTATTTCTTTCCTGTGTGTCTGTGCTCTGGTCAGTTGTGCCTCATCGCTCCTTTGACCAAGTCTGCTCATTGAAATAAGTCTGTGCATTTATACTGAACAATAAAATCACATGGGGTTTGCAGAATTATGAAGCCTTTAGAGTCTTGATGGTTTAGTTATTTAAACAAAACAATGTATTATTTAGATAAATGGTCTGCACTTGTATAGCGCCTTTCTACCTGTTGGTACTTAAAGTGCTTTACACTGCTTCTTATCTGCCCATTTACACTCACAATCACGCACATTTTCATACACCGATGGGGGAGCTGGCCGACACTCACCGGGAGCAACTAAGCGGGGGTTCAGTGTCTTGCACAAGGACACTTCGACATTTGACCAGAGGAGCCAGGGATCGAACCAACAACTGTAAAAAAAAAAAAAAAAAAAAAAAAAAGTTCATTGGTGACTCTAAATTGCTCGTAGGTGTGACTGGTTCTCTGTCTGTCTTTGCCCTGAGATAGCCTGGTGACATGTCGAGTGTATATCCCACCTCTGTCATTTCCAGAATTGATAATTACTCTCACTTTGTCTCACACCATTCAGCTGCATACACCGATCTGACACAACAAAGCAATCTGGTGGTTAAAATGTTGTGGCGGACAGACGTCAGCATGTGGGTCTGACCTGTCTGCAGGTAACCAGACCCACAGTCAGGGTGCTGCTGTACTCTGGATGCTCTAAATCTTGTCCATCATGGCCACAAATGCATCCCGTGCAGATCTAACCCATCCACAACAACATTAAACCACCTAAAGAACTTAATTTTTAAAGTGTAAAGTATTTAAAGTATTGTAAGAAAACAATGTATTTTCAATACAACTGTATTTGCTTTTGATAATTTTAAAGTCTTTCAGATTAATTTAATCTGTTAAAGGTGAAAATTAATGGAAAAGAGTAATTAAGGCCCAAATTTAGTGACCTGGTCTGCAATAAAATCAGCATGGCTGATATAGCCTAAACACATCATAACTAATATAAGTACTGTAAGGTTGTAATCCATAATAACACATCATAATTAAATACTTGGATTTTATATTAAGAATTTTAATCTTCAAAATGTATGTGAAAACTAAAGCTGTTAAATAAATGCTTCAAATTAAAAGGACAACATTTTCCTCTAAACTGTAGTGGCATAAAAGTAGCCAAAAAGTACCGCAAAATTTTACTTAAATATAGTATTTGAGTAAATGTATCTGGTGTCTTACCATCCCTGCTTTTAATTATGTGTCTGTTCGGTGTAACTTCACTTTCTTTCCCTGATGTGCCTTTTGTTACTGGTTCTCATTGTAGTCGTGCATCTGCACACTTTAGCCACAAAGGGGCGGTCACATGCAGTCAACGTCCTTACTAACCAGGTTTCAACAGTCTGAATGTCCATAAATGAAAGATTTCAGCTTTTGATTTTCAATATGTTTCCAACTGATTATAAAAACTTGTTTCAACTCGGATGATTAACTGTAATTATATGTTTTTGAGTGCAGATGACAGAAAAATGACAGTTGTTGAGAAAGCGTGTAGGGATCGGAATAGTTTCAGAAGTGCCTGTGATCTGACATGCTGTGGGACTTTTCAACATTTATGTGACCTAAAATGTGACCTAATTGTCATGCAAGTCATAAAACTAGAGAAACTGAACCCAGTTAAACAGAACATTACATTTGTTTATTGTGGGAAACTATTTTCATCTTAATTAACTGTGAATGGAAAATAGTATGTAAATCAAAGCTGTCAGTAAGGGTGTGAAACCATTTATCAGCTCTGGATTTTTAGGCAATGGCCTTCTGATTTGGCATTGAGGACACTGTAGACGGGCTGCAATGTTATTTTTGGAGGGCAAACGCTTCCTCTTTGCTAGTCTGCCGTGCACACAAATGTTATTCAATGTTCAGTGTTTCCTAGATAAAAAGGTCTTACCCTTAGTAAAATTATTATTTTTTTGGCCAGCTATGGCTAGGGAGGGTAACATGGCTGTTGAATGTTTTCCATTGGTACACACTGTGCCAAACAACAGGATCTGCTTCAGTCGCTTTAGATATTCTAATAAAAGCCTTTCCAGCTGCGTCAGCATCAACAACTGTTCTTGCAAAATCTTTAGAAAAAAACATAACGCACTTGTACAAAGCTCTGTTGACATTATCAGACTTTGATAGTGAAGACCAAGGTTTCTCTTCTTTAAATATGATAGGGCCTCCAAGACTCGTCTCTGATTATTTTCCATTGTCTATTTTAATTTTCCACAATAAACGAATAATTAGGTGTAAAGTGTTGTCTAATTTATTAGATTGGATTTTCTGTCTTCCACTATTTGCATTAAAATCTGACAACCATATTTACTCAAAAATTCAAGCACCCCTGTATATTTAATCTCTTGTCACACTTCCTTTAAAAAAAAAGGAAGTGTTCGTGTACTATACAATAGCCAGGTACTATACTCAGTGTGTGTGTGTGTGTACCTGAGCTGAAAGCCCATGTATTTTAGGATCTTTGAATAAACTGCATTATCTATATGTGCTTGGGGATGAGAGGATTTACTTTGTGACCTTTCTCGTAGGATTTCTGGTATTTTCAGTAAGATGAAGACAATCACAAATGAACACACATCCACACACACTCCATAAGGATCTTGATGTTTGCACCAACATCTGCAGAAAAGGAAGCAAAGCCAAACGGCATCATTGAAAGATGTGACACCTGACTTTATAAATCTGTCAGAGTTGTGAACAACCTTCACAATAGTTAATTTAGTTTTCCACAAGCACACAGTCATTTGGCTCTTTTGTTGGCAGACATTAGTCACAGTGTTGTGTGTCTGAGAAGGCTCCACTTACCAACGCCATGCAGCCAAAACTGCTGTGGTGAACAGTGATACACACAAACCTCTGAGGCAGGGTGTGGTACTTCAAGCCTGCGAGCACCGCCACACTGTGAGAGTACAACTAACATGGTTAACAGGTTTCTAATGGCCTTATGTCTTTTTAATTCAGGAAATTACTGACTCATGGATGGGCGCTGAGATTTGGTCTCAAGTGACAGTCACTTGCAAAACGGATCAATCTGGCTTTAAAATTGCATTTGGATTAGTAGGGATTTGACTCGTTTCATTGCGTTCATCAGCTGTTTAATCCAATCAAACAGTTTACTGCTTTGTCATGAGCCTATAATCTCACCTGTTTGGGTGGACTGACACTTTGAAAAGATCAAACTGCATCTCACTCACATACTCTGAGAGGGGCTGAGTTTATCACCAGGTACTTTGACTTACATTGTCATAAATGCACATATCACACGTATATAGCCCACATGACATGTGTTTATTACTTTGGCAGAGGCAAAGGCGAAAGGGTGGGGTGGGAAAGTGTCACCTTCAGAAACATAACCAAACCAATCCGGTTATGCAGAGATCATGCTGCTGGTATTATCTATCACTGTTTCCTCACTCTGTTCTCCCAGACTTTCCTTCAGCCCTTTTGCCCCTTTCCAGTTCTCCCTCTCATTCCTTCCTTCTTTCTTTCCTCTTCTCAAATCGACTTGCCCTTGCTGGATCTTTACCCGTCCCATCGCTGCATTCACCAATTTGCCTGCATGAAAATTTAGGAGTAAAATGTGGTCCATACTAATCCAGCCCTGGGAATGTTTAGAATTTAAATTATTTAAATGCAATAGTGTGAATAACATAAAATGTAGAAATAGAATTATCTATATAAATTAGGTTCCGTCCTTATAGATTTGGAAAAACCCTAGATAAAGACAAAAGGTGAAGGCTAATATTTAGACACTGATTCATATAATACATATTCAATGATTGTGTGGTATTCATGGTGATGCACATGTATGCTTTTGCAGGTTTTTGCATTGATTTTTTTTTATGCAACAAAGTAAGTTTTGATGTATTTAGGATTCATAATACTTCATCTTAAACTCCACTGTGAGGAAATGCTAAATTTTTTGCTGCTTTAGTTATGAAATCAGGACTTTTAAAATGAGTCTAGCAGTTTAACTCACTCGCCTACTCGTACTTGTACGTGCAGCAGCTGTGGCCTCAGCCGTGACCTCAGCAGATCGCGGTTGTTCTTGCAGATCCATCACAGTCCGTCTCGCCTCGCACCTCCTCCCTGCTCTCGGCACCTGCTCGTCAGCTCCCCTCCCACCTCCGGCCCGCGGGGCGCGGTCCGAGGGTGGAGTTTCCCGCTGCAGCTCTGGGAACGTTCGGCCCATCTACATACTTAGCCCGTCCGCTGCTCTGAAGCTGAACCGCTCTCCTCCTCCTCCGGGCGTGAACCCGCTTCAGTCGCTCTGTTCTCTTCTGTTCTGTTCTCTTCTGGAGCGAAGGGCCACCGACCACCGGGAAGATGATGGCAGCGCCGGAGCCGCTGCGTTCGGCGATGGCCGTCGGGAGCGCGGAGGACACGTCGCTCGCGCTGCCCTCGGACAACAAGCTGCGCACGGGCCAGCAGCGCGTGCTCGACCAGGTGCACACCATCAAACGGGGCAAGTCCAGGCACGGGAGGAGCAGCCCGCCGTCGGCCTCACCGACAAGTATGGAAAACGCATTTATTTATTAGAAACCTGCAGACGTTTGCTTCCTAACAGGCTGATTTTAAGCGTTTCACGGTTTCTGTGAGTCGCAGAACTTTCCCACGGGTGGAGGCAGGATGAACGTGCTGCCAACTAACCCCGGGAAACTGCAGTTTGATTTCAGCCGGTTTAACCGGAGGCAGGACCAGAGATTCGAAGTGTGTTAACGGCTCATTGGGATCAGATCGAAACGTGATCCTGGCTGCTGCTGAGCTTTTCAAGCCGGTGGGAGTTGTCAGAAACTCTGTCAGGAGTTTGCTCTGGGAGCCACAGACACACATACTTTCAAAATGACAATTTGGTTTTTCAAAATAAGCCTGGCATTTGGCATTTGGCAAGAGCAATTATAAAGATCCACCAATGTTGTTGGGAAACAAAAAAATCTGTATTATATAAAAATTTGCGCAAGTTCTCCTGCAGCTCCTGAGTTGTGATGTAGTCTGTGTGTGTGTGTGTGTGTGTGTGTGTGTGTGTGGTCTGTTAAATGCCACCAGAGAGATCCGTCAGTTCCTGTGAGGGAACTAATATAAAACTGTTGAACTGACACACACATGGTTTCCTGTAGGATGATGACGCCTCTCACCTCTTTAAATTTGACCTTGCAGCCCATACAGGAGGCGTACGGTCAAAACTGATCCCAGAAAACAAACTCTAAATGTCAAAGACAAAGGAGGCTTCGAAATCTTGTTAAAATGACATTTTCTTTTCTTTTTGTCCCTTTGAGGCCTGATTTGTTATTTTGTCTTTTGCTCTATAGTCATTATTTACAGTAAGAGAAAGTGAGCAGCTTAAAGTAAGCTGAACATTAGTCAGAGAACACTGAGACATACAGAATAATAAGGAAAATAGCCACAAGGTTAGAGTTTCACACATGCCCGAGGTTATCAGGCTTTAATAGAAATGTAATTATTTAATTAAGGTAATTATTTTGTCCCAAAGAAGTTGTTTCACGTAATGTTGTGGCGACAACGTCCTACGTTTGTTGTTCGCTCGCCTCTGGGAATTTTCCTGTTAACAACTAGGATCGACTATGTACTGTGAAGGGGGCAGATCAACCAAATTACAAAAACAAAGATTTTCTCATTAATTCGCAGTGTTGTCAAGCCCTGCAGATTGATGTGGGTTTATGGCTGTGGTTTTGAGATAACTGCTCCTGACACTGCAGCTGGAGGGGTTTTTAGTTTGGAGTCCTGGACCACATACAAACAGAGAGTTAATGTGAATGCGTGAAACTGTTTGTCCATTAATAATGTGTACGAGAAGAGTTTGCTCATCCAAATCTGTCACATTGTTGGTTTCCATGGTGTGCAGTACAACCAAACCTACCTTACAGCACACACACTGTCAATATAAAACCTGCCTGTGAATAATCCCACATTCTTGCGGCTGAAAATACATATTAACTCTCAGCAGCAGAACACTTAGAGTCAGCTATATGAAAATGTCAGTGTTTGAAGTGGACAGTAGGCCTAACAAAGAACGTGTTCTTTTTTATTGTATAGGGGAGCTGACTCTTATGATTCAGATAAATTGTCCTAGTCGTTTGGGGGTGTGTCATCCGTCTTCGGTTCCTGCCGAAGACGGATGATCTTGCGCATGTTTATGCGCATGATCCTGCCGTCGTTGTTGTTACCACAGTCCTGTAATGGTGAAAGTCTCATTACATCTGGCACAATATGGCAGTGATCCTTGTGTTTTCAATGAATCATCCCACAAATCCCATAAACCAGACAGGCATACTTATTAAAACATGCTGGCTACGTGTAAAGGCTGGATTTCTCTAAGGTTGGGCACTAAGACACAAAGTGCAATCCAAAGCCTGTTGAATGTGACTGACATGATGTCATATCTGTTTTTCTGTCTGCTGGAAGGATTAGCATGACCATCTTTCAAGCCTGTGAATTGCTTGTGGAGCTAGGCAAAATAGCCATTCAGAAAAACTACCTGCCACATTTTTTAATGTTCATTGGAATAACGTAAGATAATCTACTAAAATCTCATATTATTGACTGATTTACACATTGATATGTAGCCTGAGAGTACACATAAATTAAACCAAAAACAAGTCTAATCTCTGGATTTGTTCTGTCTGACTGCTTGTCTTGCAGTCGTATCCTCTCTGTGTCTCTGTGGTGTTTCTCTCATTTCTCAAACTGAATGTCTCCTCTTTTAACAGGTGTGACTGCACAGTCAATGCCAACATACAGCGAGTTTGGATCGTTCAAGTTTACTCCATCCAAATCAAATGGGACCTACAGCCACAACAGCTACACTATGTCAACAGGCTACCACAAAGGGGTAATTGTTTTAGAGATAACACAGCACAACTCCTTCTTTCTTTCACTGAATCTGATCAACTTTGTGGTTTATTATCACAATAATTTACATTACTGCAGTTTGGGCTTAGTAATTTTGAATAATTTGTTTAAAATACTAACTTATTTAAATGTAAAGTTTTTCCCGGTTAACAATTGCAGTTAATTCCTCATAAATGCTACATCTGCATTGACATTTCTTTTTCAGAATTTTCATTATTTAGACATAATAAAAATTATGACAATTTTTTTCTTATGTTGATCAATTTAAATGAATAATCTGTTGTCATTGTTGTTTTAGTATACTTTAAAGACTGGAATATGGGAACATGTCTATTCCAGATGTAACAACTACCAGAACTTCTAAAGCAAGGCAGTGAGCACTGTTTATTTCTTCAGAATCCCCTAAGTCAGCGTGTAGTTGTGTGGGACCTTTTGTTGGCTAACAACAAGCTCCAAGAAGCCAGGAAATAGCATGTCACTTACACAGGGGAGGTTAATTACCCCTGGACACATTCTGGGCAATTTCCAAGCAACAGATACATTTTTTTTGTTAACTCCTTCCTTTAAGCTACTTCATACGTCGTGTGCACACATATACGTATTCGTGACATACACTCCCCGGTCCACCAGGGTCTGGACGGAGTATCTGCCGATAACCATGTGCAGACTGTCTGCAGCACTAGTGCTGTAGCCGTGCACTACCTGTGCATGTTCCAGCATCACTTTTTCCAATTATTCAATTAAACACATCGGCTTGTTGGTACATTTGCCATCCTGTTTTGCAGTACACGTGGCTGAAACATGTCTGTGTCCCGTGTTGTAGCTTTAATAGGAACCTGTCCGTGTCCCCTGTACTTCTCTGTTTTCAGTTGATGCATATGCGGAAAATGTAAAGTAGACTGTAATGTCTTCAGGGTGCGAGCTGGGCCTACCACCATTCTTATTGTTTGTAGGCTTGTGTCAGATACCCACGTTACAATGCGTACATGCAAAATGTCAGCATTGCAATAAAAAAGGTATCGTGGGTAGAAATGATCAGGTTGGGCACAGTATGACCTCATGGCACAGAGCAGTTTCCCCTCAGGGATTAATAAAGTATTTCTGATTCTGATGCCAGAATTATGCTGCACAACATTTAGTTTCTGACGGTGTAACAGAATCATGTGTTGTATGAGTAAGTCTGTACATCAGTGGTAACACCAAATGGGAGGGCCCGCACATGGGTGTAATTAAATCGTTTAGTGAAACATTTTATTTGAAATGCGGCTGTTGATTCTGTGGTGTTGCCACATGTCAGTGACGTAGCACAAACCCTGAACCGGTTAGTTGGTAATTTTTTTGTGGATCTTCTATTTGCTTTAACTACATTTCCAGGATTGCTGTGTACGTGTTTGTTCCTGTGCGCGTGTGTGTGTGTTGTACATTGTCAGTGTAAATACCATTGTTTTTGAGTGTCATTCTCAATTGCAGTGTTCTCGCGAAGAGTCAGGGTGAGTTCAACTCATTTGCAATACTGGACTAATCAAAATTACACAGAAGAGTAATGATTACTTCATATCTCTCTTTGTATGTGTGTGTGTGTGAATATTTACTGGATTTGCACTGAGTTGGCCTGACCTGACCTTATGACAGTGAGTTGAGACATGTCTAGGCAATGTGGTGATGTGCATTGCTGCCGAAGGTTCATAATTGTCACTTTGCAGGGTATTTGTCACCTTATCAAAATTCCAAGAGCAAAATTAATGAGCTGTTTGCCAAAATATGCATTGCAAAGTAAGTTGTCAGTGATCCTGACATTTCTGTGTCCTCTTTATTTGAATATTGATGCACAGTGTATTACACCTTTAACGCTTGTCCTTATAACATAGTTTCAAACTCTACCACCTTTCATCAAGACCTAAATAACAAACCTATAAATTAATGTTGATATTTATGTACTTTGCAATGGCAGAATGATCCATACATCCTCCCCTGATATATAATGTTAAAATGGTAAATTGCAGTTGGAAGCCACTTGGGTGTAAACATGCTGTCAGTTCTTATCAAACACATTGTTGACATTTCTCCTACATCCCCCTTCGGCTGCTAAGCGACACAACTTATGTAATGCTTGTAACTGAACAACCAGTCCAGTTTGAAATGGGAAAGAAAGTCGGTAATCATATAGAGCTGCTAGTACGTGTTTCCTACTTCCTAATTAGTAGAAAAGATACTTCTACAAATCAGAATGCCAACTTGTCATCTGCAGTGATAAGACTGAGAACATTTATTTGAGGTTTAAATTTACAGGGAGCAAGTGAAGTTAGTGCTAGCTTGAGACTCATTATTACAAAATTAATAGAAAAAGCTGCAAAATGTATTAAATAAACATAGATTGTGGCTCTTCTCTCAGTAGTCAGAAGTATGAGCCTCACTCTAAAAGCTTTTATAACTGAGGATGTTTGAACTGGTGCCAGTGCTGCTCAATAAGTCTGTGTCACACCAGTCATCAACAGCACCTCTTCACATTAAGAGTATATTTCTATAAAAAATATTTGAAAAGTTTTGCCCACTGTAGCTTTAAGCGCTGTTGTGTAATGAGAAAGGATATGTCTTCTTGTTTCACACCCCACCCTTACTAATATACCGTTTGTTCAAAGATCACTGCGAATGTCTTTCCTCTGCCAAAATTGAGATTTTAGTGCAATTTCTTAAACAAGGCTTTAATTTACAGAATGACTAATAATTAAATCTTCATAAAGACTTGTTCTTCCATTGGCATGTACCTACAAAGCCAAAAAAAGCAAAGGCAAACTGAATTAATAGATTAACGGTGTCTAATTATGAGAGATTAAGCTGTTTAGTGACATCAGGGTAATAAAGACAGGTTCAGCGGGTGCTGTGCCTCTGTTGAAGACAAAGCTCCTCTGTGAGAAACTGCTCTTCTGTTAAAGCAGTCTCAAATGACAGATTATCGTGTTGCCTTGGTTTGTGTAATTGTTTGGAGCACTCTGCTGCCCCTCATCATAAACTGAGGGAAAGATGGAAAAGAAGAGGCATGCAGGCTTTGTATCAGCTCAGATTCCTGTGGCTGGGTTTAGAGAGTGTGTCTTTGAAAGCTCTTCTTGTTTAAAATGGGTCACTTGCTTTTTTTACCCTAAACTGTTGCGACAGAGAAGCCTTATGGTTATGCATTGTTTTAGCAGATAATGTCAGGTCTTATCAGTGTGTTGCTGTCAGCTAAGCTAATGGCTGGTTTGGCTTCTTACCTCTTTCTTTGTCAAATTTGTATCTTTCAGCCTAAACTAAAGAGCCTTGAAAGTGAATAAATCTAAAGCCACACCTTCCTTTTTTAGAAGACTACTCAGATGAGTCGGACTCTGTCCGCTAGAGCCAAGGGGGGAAGAAATTACAGCACCTCAGGCACGCTGGATCCGCAAATGAACACCAAATACGGCCAGAGTCCCAATGGGCTGAAAACCAGTCGCAGTGACCCTGCCTTGGCTGCATCAACTATGGTGATCACTTGCTTTAAATTAAAATGCAGTATCATTGATATATTATCTTTATGGAATACAGATGTGTGTAATCGTAATGGGAAAAACTCCACATTACCAACTTTCAGTAACAGTGTAAGCTGCTCTTTCCTAGAGAGCCAAAGGGCAGACAGCACAGAGCCAGCAAACCCTCCTGACTCGACTAAATAGACAAAGCACCCACTCTGTGTCCAACGGCACTCAGATGACCAGCAGCCAGACACGAATGGTCCGTCAACCCTCTGGTCATTTTGTCACTGATGGCAAGATGGGCACCATGAAAGCGTCGAAGACAGACCTGCAGCAATTGGCGTGAGTTAACCTGGCTCTTCAGCTTTCAAATTTACCCCAGTCATTATAAAACAATTTCCCACATAAACCAATTCATGCTGTACCAGTGATCTCAGTTTTGGTTTTGCAGGGGCAACAGTTCTTTTAACATATCAGACATGAACGTGAAAGAAGCTTTAGTACTCCTATCTCACCCTGAAGATAATTACCAGCAGTGCGGGGCCAGCATCATCCAACGCGCCACTTTCAAAGAGGAGAATGCCAAACAGGAGGTCTGAGCCCCCCATACTGTATACTGTAAACACCTCTTCTACAGAAGCACCTTTCAAACATGTCTACATGCATATCAGATTTGTACGAGTACTGTCTTATACTACAATGATACCAGCACTGTGCAAAGACCTTTGTCTAACCCGCCTTGAGGGGAAGGGAGGAGAAAGCAATTATCCTCTCTCTTGGCTGCTACCTCTGTTTGTAACTTACAGTAAGATGCCACACCCTTATGTCTTACGTTGTCTTCACCTGTTCCTTCCATGTTTCGCAGGTTTACCAGGGAGGGGGTATCCCACTTCTGGTGACCCTGCTGCGAAGTTCTAACCCTGACGTGAGCCAGGCAGCCGCTGGAGCTCTGAGAAACCTGGTGTTTAAGAATCAAGACATCAAGCTCGAGGTTCAGCATTGTGGTGGTATAGCTAAGGCCCTGCAACTACTGAAGGAGACAGATTCTACTGAGACTCAAAAGCAAATCACAGGTATGAGGCAGGACCTCAGTCCTTAATACAGGGTGTAAACCTGTAAATCAAGCATATCCCTTTACCCTAAGCCAATGAGAAGAAAATACCAAGCTCATTGAGAAAATGTGTTTTATAAGCATTTTAGGAGTTTATTTTTTTTAGGTTTTTATTGTGTTTGGTGAAACATAAAGGCTGTAGAGTAAATACATTAATAGAAGCAGCGAGTTCATCAGAGTTTTTACATAGCCTTTGTTCATACATAATACAGGTTGGTGTACTTTAAATTATGTTTTGTCACTAACACACTGAATTTGAAGCTTAAAATAAAATAAAAATAATAATGTCTGTTCATCAAGTGTTTCTTCAGTAGAGAAGGAGGAAACAGAGTTTCCATATTTTGTAAGAATTATGCAGTGATTGCCCATTTGTTTTTGGACCATACATTTCCTGGTTCAACCACATATTTTTAACAACATACTCAAACAACCAAGGGCAGATATATGATGCCAGAGCTTAAACTATGATCTGAAATGTACAGGAGATTTTTTGAAATCTTTGTAACTGTATTCTTGTTATGGTATTTAGGCTTGCTGTGGAACCTGTCATCTGCTGATGAGCTGAAAAAAGAACTTACAATGACAGCGCTGCCTGTCCTGACTGAAAATGTGGTGGTGCCATTCACTTCCTGGTCAGAAAACACCACTAGCAACAACATACACCCTGATGTCTTCTACAACGCCACAGGTTGCCTGCGGTAAGTTTTATTATGGGCTGTGGCTTAAATGTGCATCATTATTTGCTTAATCTTAATGTTTTGATGACACAGAGTAAGAAAGTGATGCACAGCTTTTCATATTTTTGACATTTTCAAAATGAATGATGAATTGGATAAACACGGCCAGATTATTTAAAAATGAAAATAGGGGTTAGTAGCAGGCCTAATTAAAATAATGGTCTAGTGATTGATTAAATGTTTTTGTTCATATTATTTCATTTAGTATCTTTGAGTATTGATGTGAGGGCTGTATACTGCAACTAAAATGAACCAGTCACTCATGCTTTCATACGTTAAAGTGTAGGTAGACGTCTTGTGGTTTCCAATGGATTTTAAATAATGATTGAATGATGTGTGTAGGAATCTGAGCTACTCCAAAGACAAGGAGAGGAAGGCAATGAGAGAGTGCCCTGGCCTCATCGACTCCCTCATGAGTTACGTCCAGTCCTGCGTGGCAGAGGACAATCCTGATGACATGGTAATCCTCTGAACACAGTTACAGTAAAAAGCAGAGCCTTCACCCACTCACAACATGACTGTTTACGAATTCAGAAGGCATCAGAATTAAATGATAGCTTTATTATTATCCTTCAAAGAAATAATTTTTGTATTTACGGGATTATTCAATGGATTCTTGTATATATATTTAGTGGATGGTTTTATGTGTACCCGCTAATTTGTGGAAGGTTCGGGTGTGGACGTGTGCTTAATTCTATGTCTGCGCTCATGCTGTTTATGCATGCGTCTTTTGATGAAGTAGAGTGTAACTAGTGTTTTGTGGTTGGTTTGTCTTTGTGAGAGAGAGAGAATATAGTATATTTTGTTTATTTTATATCACTTCTGTGAAGTTCAGACACCAGCTTCTTGTAGTAAACTGTAACAAGACAGTCTGTCTTGTAGAAGACTTTCTAAATCATAACTTTATCAATATTAAAACTGATCAGGCATTAAATTCTGAACGCCTGTGCAATTTAATGCAGTCCAATACAGCGGCTCTGCCACTACTTCTACAACATTTTAATTTGTTTCTTAGGTTGAAACTCTCAGCTGTCAATATTTATACAATGTGTTCTACTATTATTGAGATCAAAGTGGGTAGTGGAGTCATATTCATTGCATTTTAAGAACAGGTGGTTCTAATATTTTTAACACACATTTTTAAAATGAATATAATAGTTTCTTCAAACCATCTTTGAAAATGCTGGCAGACCAATATAATTGGCAGATAAGTCAGAGAGTTCTCCTGCTGTAGTATGGGCATATTACCAAAAGTGTTAAGTGAAAAAAATATGAGAATAAAAACCTTTCCATTCTTCTAGTCTGTGGAGAATTGTACATGCATCCTCCATAACCTGACGTTCCAATTGGAGACTGAATCCCCTACATGTTTCGAGAAGTTTATCCCTAAATCCGAGAGCCAGCTTGGAAACAAAAGCCCTACGATTGGATGCTTCAGCCCAAAGAGCAAACAGGTTCAAAAGCAGGTGAGCATCAATTACCACTCAGTCAGGGTTTGTTGGCGACGTTATGACAGGCCTTTAATCCAAGCCGCCCTTCTCTTTTCCTGTCTTCCCTTTGTTTCTTAGTTTATGTTCAATGCAAAGGAGGCACTGCCAGAGGACGGTCCAGCTTCAGGTGTGGACTTGCTGTGCCATCCAAAAGCCATGCAGACCTACCTGTCCCTGCTGAGCACGTCCAAGAAAGAGAAGACCCTTGAGGCCTGCTGTGGTGCCCTGCAGAACCTCACTGCCGGCAAAGAGCGTGTAAGTACAAGGATTATAATTATGAGGATTCTCATATATGGCATTTATTTAAGACAGGGCACAATTGGGCTTTGCGAAAAATGGGTGAACTAGGGAAATGGGGAAAATTAAGAGGCAATCAACTGTCAGGTCATTCTAGATATATTGAATGTCACGGTGCAAATATGGGCCACATACTGTGTAGTGTATAATGTAATTTTCCTTTGTCTTTGTTGCAATTCTGTTGTTTAGGGGGCTAATGCCATGAGCCACATTCTAGTCCAGAAGATGGGGGCCCTGATGCACATTCCCCCTTTACTAAAGTCAGGTAACTTCACCTTGCAGAAGGCTGCTGTTGCCCTCCTGGGTAACATGTCTCGGACCAGCAGCGTGCAGAGTACCATGGGTAAGAAGCATGAGATGTTGATAATCGTGCCAGTTTAATTGCTGGTGCATGAATGTAGTTCCAGTTCACACAAAACCTTATTTACTCTTTTCAATGTTTTCTCTGCAGCAAAGCAGATTCTGCCCGAGCTCATAAACATGCTCAATGCAGGCCCCCGTGAAATGGGAAACTCGGATGATGTTGTAGCATCAGTTTGCAGCACAGCACAGACTCTGATGATGGCCAACACTGACGTCAGCAAGAACATCATTAATGAAAATCTGGTGTCATGTCTGACTGACCTTAGTGAGAATCAGTGAGTCTTTATTAAATCATCTCTTTGTGAGAGATTTCATAGCTGTGAGATGTTTCTTTCACTTTGTGTGTGAAAGGGTCAGTACAAACAAACTGGTCTTCCTCTGCCTAACTTGGCTTCTGTGGCATTTATTCATGCTGATAGTTTTGAGCTTTATCTTTTTCTTTTTTGGTGTCAGTTTTGGCCTCTAATATAACTCAATGGTCATGAATTTCAATTTGCTCTCAGTTAAATTTGACTTCTCATATTACCAGATTGAAAATATCAGTAGTGCAGGTATTATCTTCTGTGCCTTTGTTGCTTCTTTTTCGCATAGTCATTAGTTTTACTGTCTTTTCTTATAATACGCCTTCAGGGGCTTTCCACTCCATACAACATACAACATACCTTCATTTTTTATGTGTTTCCATTTGTGGTCTGCTGTTTCTTAATGATATTTACCCTTCTGTGCAGGTCTTTACCCAAAAGCAGGAAAGCAGCATCGCTGACGCTTCACAGCTTATGGAATGAGAAGAATTTGCAAGGTCCTTTAAAAAAGGTAAATAAAAAGTGTGGCTGAGTGTAAATTACATGCACACAGATGCAGCACAAGTCTCTGTATTTGGGTGTCAACCTAAAGCTCGCACATGCTCGGTGCATCTTGCTAAAGCAGCGGGAGGCCCCAGCTGAAATGGTTGGGTGTTTATTATTACTCCACTGACTCACACAGCCACTTTCCCTCCTGCCACACCCGAGACTTCAGGGAATACAGAAACAGTCACGCTGGAATCCAGGTCGACTGGTTTTTATGCTCACTGTCTTTAAAAGGGAGGAGTAATATGTTGAAATTGGGAAAATAGATGGAGACAAGGTTATGGGAGTGAGAGTCAGGGTGGAGGCCAGACAGGATACATGAAGCATGCTTATGAATTATGAGTATATGAGGTGTGAGGATGAGTTAGTATGCTTGTCAAATGCAAAGTTCACACATTCAAAAGTTGAAAAAGTCACATGCTTCAGTTTTTGTTACTGACACACATTATCTCCAAGGATAAGTGCAAGGGGGAGAGTGTTGCATGCATGTGGCATCCGTAACTGATTTCTCTTTAACTTTTGGTTCACAGATGGGTTTCCAGAAATCTGCTTTTGTCAACAACTTTACCACAGCAATGCTCAAGTTAAGCAAGCAGGCTGATTGAGTGTGACAAACAACTGCATCAGCACGACTTCGCCTGACGGGTAAGATTCGCTTCTAGTAGTTGCATGTATTCAGACAAATTGAGCACAGTATGTATGAAAGATTAAAACGTTTTCACTTTGCCTCTCTTTTTAAAAAAAAAAACTATTCCTTCTTGTGCGTGTGTGTGTTGTTGCAGATGGAAACCAACAAGTTTAGACAATGCTGTGGCCACACCCTTGCAACAAGGAGAGCAAAATTCTTCAACCTGTAACCTTGTTGAAAGAGCCTATCAATTATGAGTCACAGTCATATATTGTACTATAGTGAGAAGAGAGCTTTTAATTTCCTAAATAATCCTGCACTGTTTATGTGTATTTAATGTGCCAATGTTTATGTCTATATAAACAGGTGAACGTGTAGTTTGAGTGTGCATGTGCAGAAATCTTAAGGCCTGCAAGCCAGACAATGAATGTGGATTGACAATGTCAGCTAGAGTAAAGTGTTGCTGTTGAGGCATACAGGAACTTTTGTTTGAGTCATGCACAGTGTCACTGTCAAACGTTTCTTTCAGTAGTAAGTTAGTAATTCCAAAAATTGTCTTGCATTGTTGAAGTTAAGAGGTTTTTATTATGAAGATAACCTTCAGTACATAGGACATGGAGGAAGCTATGAGGAAAGTGAAAGTAAGACAAAAAAAAAAAAACCTACAACAAAAAACAACAAAAAAACTAAGACAGGCTATATTTCTATATTTCTACAGTTAATTGCAGTTTACCGGAATTGTTTTGTTACTTCATATTATCCTCATTTGTTCATTCTGTCTTTCAAAATTGTGTTTTATAAACTTTACAGTAACAGCTTTCGATAAGAGTGCCTTAATGGTTAAAGGGATAGTTTAAAATTTGGGGAAACAAGCTTATCTGTCTCCTTGCCAGGAGTTGGATGAGAAGACTGATATCACTCCCATCTCTGTACAGTAAATAGGAATATGCGGCAGCTGGTTAGCTTAGCATAGTGCCTGGAAATAAGGGGAAACAGCTGGTTCTGTGCAACAAAAGCAAAATCGGCCTAACAGCATGTTCTGTCATGTTTGTTTAATCTGGGCAAGAAGTGGAGTGTTAAAAGAAAGCTTTGTGGGTTCACAAGGATCATTTGGCTTCATAAAACCATGTTTAGATATATTTTATTGATGTTGCTTTAACAAACAATATATAATCTGTTAAATACATTGGCCAAAGGCAAGCTGGCTGTCTGTGTGCTAAGCTAAGCTAACCACGCTTGGTATCAGTCTTCTCATTTCCTTTTATCAAGACAGTAAATAATCAGAACATCAAAATGTCAAAAGTGCCTTTTTCTGCAATGTTGCTATGTCAATAACTTGCCTATTGAAATTTACTAATTCTGTTGTGTAATGCTTTTTTTTCACGTATATTAAGAAGCTGGAGACGGAGAAGGATTGGAATAAAACGTAACACCTGGGCACAGCTGGTGCCCATTCATTTTGACTTACTCTGTACAAGCATTTAGAGCAATGTACATGTTCAGCCCTTAAAAAATTTAGTCAAATTTGAAATTTATGAAACCATAACGTATCCAAAATACTTTTACTTAAGAGGCTGTGCCATATATCAGTAATGTATTGTATACTACTACTTTACTTATATATGGAGCGTATATTTAAACCACCTCAGGTGTGAGGTGCACCTTTTAAAAAAGTTACTATAAGTTAAAAAAAGTAATTCAGCTAAAGGAACTTTACCCACAAAGTTGAAGGGTTCATTACATGATACATTATCTGCTCTCACAACAAACAGGTTTTAAATCTATTTAAAATTAAATATTCTTTTTAAAAACAAGCGTAATTGAAAACCAGAGTGTCCATGGGAAGTCATGAAATGGTGCAGTGGACTGTTTTATGCTTGAGACATATAGTCATGCTGAGGTTCATTTACCTCAAGAAGGTCTGATGTCAGTATTGGCTAGAATGTATTTTTGGAGAAATGTATATTTGTGTGTCTGTGTGTGTGTTTGGCAAATACTTACTCAAACTATATAGAATAAAAAACACAAGGAGTCTGTGGTGGTCTTTTCTTTTTTTAATAATTCAGTGTACTAACATGGGCTACATACTATGTGCATAAATGAGGTTAAGAGTGTCAGAGCCAGACGTTTGCCTAACGTTTCTTGCACAGCTCTTGAACTAATTAGACTTCAACCTTTTAATCCAGCGGGGGGTTTGTGGTATGTGCATGCCGTTCTCTGACTAAGTGAACAGCTATGAAAACAAAATGTTTTCAGCTCACTTTTCTCTGCTGGGTGTGAGGGTGAAGCTTTTTATTATTGAGATTTAAATCTCGAAAGATGAATGTTTTTTTGACGCATTATATACTGAAGCTGAGTTTACTTTTCCACATCATTTAAATGAGGGTATTTCTGTCCCCGCCTTATTGCCTCCCGCTTGTTGACAGGTTGCCTAGAAGCCACAGATTTGTGCTTTAGTGATGATAAGATTTTATTTGTTTATGTTTCATCCTTGGTGTGAAAACCTGTAAGGGTTTCTGTCGAGCTTATCGGTTAGTCATTAATGGAACCAAATCCCTGCCAACTGTTTTCTTTGTAGCTTAAATTTATACGTAATGCCATCGTGTAAAGCTCCATGCTGACTATGATTTTTGTATTCTTTCATGAATATTACTTGGCAAAGTAATGATATTCATCATCATAGATGCAGTAACTCCAGGCTGGTTTGTGTGTAAGTGTTAAATAAATAATCCTGCCACTGAATGGAATGCTTTTTTGATTACAAGTTGTAACCTTTTCAGTGTATTTGGTGCCACATCACATCCAAATTAATGACTTAATTATTGTTGAGCGTTGCTGCATGTTGCTGCAAACTGCATGTCTGATCAAAACTAAGAATGTTGTTATGTAAATTTACTTTGAGATGGGTTTCTGATCAACATTAAAAAGAAGTCGAAAAAAAAAAAGCATTTGAAGGAGGGACTTCTTTTCAGAAAGAGGATTTTCCCACCTGGATTATGGCTAAATCGACATGATTAAATATCTTTCAGGTCTGTGTGTGTGTGTGTGTGTGTGTGTGTGTGTGTGGTGGGTGGAGGTCTGGGTGTGAGGCCAAGGAGCATCATGTCAGCCTCAGTCATGTCAGAGCCTGTTCCTGAGCAGGAAATCTTTCGGTCTTTGCCTCAAGCTGCAGAGTTTTGTTACTCTCAGTGGAGTTTCAGTCACCAGTAAATGAATGTGTAGCCACGTTAAAAAAAAAAAAAAAAAAAAAAAAAAATCAAGGTCAAGAAACAAGTGATTGCATCGAGATGGATTTATTTACACTTTCAAACAACATCTCAGTCAGAGAACAGGAATAAAAGGAAAACAATAGAACAGCGGTTGTTCTAGGGGAACAGGTAGGACGGGGCGTGGCAGGAGAACCCGGGTTTGGTTTGAGGACTGATGGAGTCGCTGTTCACTCGGCACGCCGGCATCTATTTCCTGAGGCCTCTCTTGGTCCTCTTAGACCTGTTGAAAACAATTGAAGGTCACAAGAGGCAAAGGATTCCAACACATCTTGATGGTCCGTGAAAAGCTATAACAAAAGGTACATTTAGCTCACGCCCTCCATTCTACAGATACGTTTCTGTGAAGGGTGCGACCAGGCTGACCCTAGGGGCGCTTGTGAGCTGTCGAAGACGAACAAAAGAAGAGCTGGGTCGTGACAGTAAGGCCAAAGGGTTTCTGTCCTCAGGTTTATATTTAGTTTGTGAGGAGAACTCAGAAAGCTGCAGTCCACTGTGATAGTAGATGAGCATGTAGACGAGGGTGGTCCTCTCTCAACACCACAGTAATCAGAGGGTCAGATTATAGTTTGGTTTCTAACTCTTGCTCTGTTATGTGTGTGACTCTGTTACATGTCTACACGACTAGTTATGTCTGAAGCAGTTTTTTAAAATCATACTACAACACTGGGTTGAAGCTCTGTTCTTAAAACTCAAAGTAAACAGTGAGACATAAAAACTCACTTTTTCCAACTGATTATGCAAGTTTTCTTGTGTTTGGGTAAGAGGCCTGTGGGTGAACACAATGAGAAGCATTTGTGCGAAATTTGGTTTGCTGGGTTTAGGCCAAAGGACAAACCCCTCGAAACATTAACCAGCTTGGTTTATCACTTGCTAGATTGTTAAATTTCTAGCAAGGTTCCAACGTGAGACTGTGTGGGGTCGAGTCTGGCCGTGTTAGAGGCTTCAACAGAAACCGTTCAGGTTGGTCAGACACGGACACGTTTCCCATTCATCGTCTGTGTGTGTGGCATCAAAAAAAAAAAGGACTATGTTTTCTCACGTTTTCTGATGGTCGCTGACACGGTTCCTCAGCACGTTAATCTGAAACAAAGAAGAAACATGCACATGTTACTTTATTAAGGTTCATTAGCTCCTGTGTCTAATGTATATTATGTGTATGTGTGTTCTATTAGGTCACAAACAAACTCATATTTTTGTCTGGTGAACTGATACTGCAGTTCAAATTTCTCTGCCTCCAGCTGGTACATCCACTCCCACAGCTCCTTAGTTTTCTCCCTATTAAATAATCACTAATGAGATTCTACATTTGTTGTTGTTATGTTTAAAAAATGCCCCTAAAGAAAAATTATTGCATCTTTTATCTTTTTTTAATACTATCATATTCTTCTTACTTAAGTTTTTCTTGGCTCAAGTTCTCAATGTCCAGAGGTTTCCGTCTTTCACTCAGGATCTTCTTCTTTTTCTCTCTCTCGGTTTGTCTCTTACCACTCCGCTTCTCTGTCTGTGGAAAAGTGAAATTATTATTCAAACTTGTTTACATCTGTCAACTTTAACATCCATAAACCCCCCAAACAATTGATCAAGTCCCTCACCAGCTTCTGCATGTAGCCTCCAAAGTGGAGGCTGGTGAGGGTTTTCTTCTTCTTGGCATCGTCCTCGGCTCTCCTCTTGGCCTCTTCCTCCTCTTTGCGAGCTCTCTCCTCCTAGCGAGATTCACAGAGTGGGAAGACACGAGTGAAGGGCAGCCAGCTGTAGCTGCAATAAATTGGATTAGCCGGCAAATGGCAGTACCTCAAGACGCTTCTGTCGCTCCTTCTCTCTCTCACTGCGGATTCTTTGCTGCTCCGCTCGCTCAGACCGGCGCTTGTCCTGCACAACAAATGAACCCAACTCAACAGACTCTTGAAACAGATGCTTACACGTGTGTAACTGTGACCACTGAGGCACTCACAATCCTGTCCATGAGATTAATCAGCTCCTCCTCTTCCTTCTTTCTGCTCTCAAAATGAACCTCAATCAAAGTCTGAAGCTCCATCAGGTCTTTCTCCATCCTTTTACGATGTATATCCTGCAAATTCAGAAGACCAAAGACACATATTATGTTAAATAGAAACTAAAGATCAGTTTAACATTGACAGATGTCTCCCAACTTAACATCTGGTGATTAAAATCTAAAATTATAGGGCAGAACTGAACTGTGTCCACAGTTACTGAACTGTACTGTCTGATTCACTCACATCAAAATCCACTTTTTCTCCATCAGGAATCTTCGGTGGGATAAGGTTTGGCATAACAAATGGCCTGGAGATTTTTTAGTAAGAAAAAAGAAACGGGAACATTAAATAATGGAAAATGAATACAATTAAAATAACAGGTTCAACAAGTATATCTCGAGTGTACTAATGCATGTATTTGCCTGTGCATGCTGAGGATCTTTACAAGCAGCATCTACCGTATATGTCTATGTTTTCTTTGTTTTGGTTTAGATCTTATTACTATCCATGACAATTTAATTAAACAGAGATTATAAGAGGTAAATGTTCATCAAATCAAAATTCTCATATATATATTGTTCATGGATTTGCTGTACCAATAATGGCATACACAAAAGCATATGAGGATAGTCTTATATAACAATGTGTATGTCAAGGTGTCAAGATTAGGCAAAATAATTTGGGAAAGATGAGTTTAGGAGTAATTTAGGTAGATGATAACAAATCTAGTTCTAGTTATTGTTGATCATATTTTAATTCTCTGATTCTTTAAATAGATACCAAACTATGGTCAGGTTAGTACCCCCTTACCCCCACTTTTTAAAACTTTTTTTGTATAAAAGCATGATAAAATCATCAGATTTTATCAGGCAAATACAAACTCAGATAAACAACACATTGCTTTTTTCTCTGTTCTCCATTTTTTCTCAAAAATGAAACCACAGGAAAAAACATGTTGGCAATACTAAGTGCACCCAGTGTTCAACAGCTTGTGCAGTAGCTCCACTTCAGCAGCAGTAACATTAAGTAATGGTTTCATATGGCTTTGTCAGTCTCGGACATCGAAGGGTTTTGGCTCATTCTTCTTTCCAACATTGCTTTGGTTCATTTAGGTTTTTATGCATTCATCTATTTCTCAGCCACTCTCATCTAAAATTAACTGTGTGCTTCATCGATCTGTTCTCAGCCAGGCTTTATAGCCTCACATTTGCTTCTATAAAAGTCCAGTGTACAGAGGAGTTAATGGTCAACTTAACGACTGCAAGATGCCCAGGTCCTGTGGCTGCACCACAACCCCAAACCATCACCCTCCACTGCTGTGATTGACAGAGAGCATGAAGTGTTTCTGCTGTGATACTCTTCGGTTTTTGGCAAACATTATGCTGCCCATTGAGGCCAGTTGACTCCACTCTGGTCTCATCTGTCCATAGCACATTGTTTCAGAAGTCATGTGGTTTGTTCAGATGCAGTTTTGCAAACCTGAGTCATGCTTTTGTCCTCAGGACAGAAGGGGCTTTGTCCAGGCAATGCTCCCAAACAAACCGTGCTTGTTCACCCTCCTTATTGTGCGGTCATGGACTTTAACTTTTAACATGCTCACTGAGGCCTTCAGGGCGTGAGATGTAGATCTTGAGTTTTTGAGTTTTTCGGAGCGTTGCACGGTCTGAGCTTGCGGTGAATACGCTGTGACATCCTCCTGGGATGTCTTGAATGCCGTCTACTTGTAAATAGTCTTTCTCACACTGAGAACACTGAGCTCCAAATTGTTTGGAACAGCTTATTCTCTAAGCTCATTGCTTATGTCTTTCCCTATTGGCATTATGTCCACACACACCTGAATTTTAAAGACCAGCAAAGTGCCAACAGGGTCGACACACCTGCTGAAGATCAGTTGAACAATGGCAGATGATCAGCAGCACCTGGCTGAAGCAGTAAGGGATTACTTAGCTTTCACACATGATTTTTTCTTTTGGGCTCATTTTTGCTGAATAAATAATGTCACGTTAGAAAAAAAAGTTATATGTTGTTGTTCATCTAAGGTTTTGTTTGAATAAGACTAAGACCTGCTATTATCAGATTATTTAGATGCTTATACACAAAAAAACACAATCAGTTTGATTTTTGTTTATTTAATTAAAGCCCAAATCATTTTTATGATCGACTGACTTAACTCACTGACACTGGGGTCCTCTGGCTCAGCTGCTGACCATTTGACTAAAAGGTTTTTGCTCATTAAATATTTAATTTGATCATGCAAGTTTAAATATATATTTACTATTTTAAATTATTTCAAAGAAAATGTTACTTTCGAATTTAAGAGCTTTAAGTGCAGTAGGTAGAATTTACTCAACCATAAATTTTTAATAGAAGTGAAGTCAAAGAACAAACGTGTTGGTACATGTGAATGTTACTCACTTGAATTTTGGTTTAGCTTCCTCCTCTGCTGAGAATGAAAACAATATAAAGAGAAGACAGACATGAGCTTGTCCAGAGGGCACACACACTGTTACCAAAACCACACCAAAACATTTCAAAAATATTCTACCAGGAACCACTGGCATGTTATAACAAGAAATGCAGTGTTGTGTTTATGAAATTTGCTTTATAAAAATTAAATTGCATTCATTTTTTTTGTGTAATTCAGATTGAGCTTCACCACATCCAACAAAAATAGATTGACAAGGATGTTGACATTCATTGTTACGTAATTCAGAATGACAGTCTTACCTTCTCCATCTTCTTCTTCCCCGTCTCCATCTAAAAACCAAGACAACACCTGATGTGTTTGTGTGCCTTCATTTTGGGCAACAGTCCTAAAGTTCTAACAGACATTTTATACAAACTCATAAAGAGAATAGAAAGAGGGAGAAAGCTGGACACTGTTTGCCGCCTGTGTTGGGGCTGTCACATGTGTGACCTTTCAGAAATAGCACCCTGAAGAGGTGAGAGGTGAACTCTGAAGAGTCTTGATAAAAAGAAGTCTCTCACCAAAAAAGGTATGGGAACATTTTAAAGATTATGGACTCCAAAATTAGTCTTTCAGTTTTAAGGGAAAGGTCAAATCAAGACAGAGCTTAGCTTGGTGAAAATGTCATTGGTTTCTCAGGTATGTAGTCACATAAATGTCAGCGGAAGGAAAGTCGTTTAAGTAATTAGAATTCATCCTCTGGCTACTTAAATGTACCGGTGCCATATTCCATAGCAATCATTCAAAAAGTTGTCAAGATAGTTTGTTAAAAAAAACTAAATAATCACCCCATTCATGGATCTAAATGTGAATTTGGGGACGTGCCCATGTCAGCCATATTGCGTATGTATACAGTTTGATGGTAATTCATCCAACACGCTTTAAAACTTCAGCCTGAACTAAAGTAGCTGGCGGGTCAATTAGCTGCCACATCTTTAAGTTTGCTGCTACAATAGCTAATAACTTCTCAGATTATAGGCTGCACCTGCTGTCACAAGCCTTTTAGGTAATTGTCACTTTCTCCTGCCTGTTGTGAGTGACACATCGGTTGACAGTTCACTGGTATTTGCTTATGTAAAGGTTATGAAAGTGATGAATTCTGACTAACTCCCCTCTCACTTCATGTTATATGAAACAAACAGGGAGAAACACCTAAACACCTAAACCATTGCCAAATTTTGACTCATGAGTAAGAGCCTGAGGGCTTGGAGGCCTGAGAATTACTCTGACCTATTGGTTACGTCTGGAATGACAAAGGGAGACGGAGAGGTGAAGAAAAAGTTTGAACCTATCAAGTAACTGCAGAGTTGTCACATACCAAAGTGAAGTGTGACTGATATTTCCCGACCTGCCGTCTGATAAATACAGACGCAGTAAATTCATCATCATCATTTTGTTGTCAACACCATTAATCACTACAGTGACAGGGATGTTGTCTTAACAGCACACACCTGATATTTGCATTCAGTCAGACATCAGACTTTTTCCATTTCTGAAGCCCTCACCTTGCTCTTCAGTGACCCCCTCCTCCGCAGCAGGTTTGTCTTCTTCCTGCAGGGACTCTGGCAGAGAAGAATGTTGAACAGCAAACAATGACATTTCTGAGAAACCTTGACAATAACACGGTATGTGCCCCCTCCCCTGTTACTGACAAAACAGACACTGACCTCCACGGCTTTTTTAAGATGCGCTCATAGTGTTCGGGGCTAAGATACTGTGGACATGTTTGTTGAACCGTGATGGTCGGTGCTGCTATTTAAAGCAAACAGCTCCGAAGAGCTGCTGAAGTGGCGTGGCCTTGTGTATGTGTGGTATTTTTGTGTGTCTGGGGTCAAATACTGTAGATGTGACGACACAGAATTATTAAAAATCATGTTTGTGAGCACATGGATAAAGTGATAATCACTTTCTGGGGACGTCAGAGCACATCAATCGGTCACAGCATTATTACCACCTGGTGGTTTTAATGTTGCGTTGGACGGGGGTCAGCATGGAAAACATTTCAGGCTGGCCATGATCGACAAGTGTGTGGACACACGGACAACGCAGCTTGCTTATTATAGTGCTGCGTAGCCAAAGACTGGTCAGAATGTCCATGCTGACCACATTGTTTTTTTTATGTTGTGTTACTGTTTTTACTTATGACTAAATATACCACGTTTATAGTTTTGATTTAATGATTTTTTTGTCTAGAACCATACCCCGGAAAGTTGAGGTTATTCACTGTATCAAACCATTAAATTTAAGGTTTCAGAGAGACCTTCTCTCATTGTGTCTTCACTGGACTCTAATATTATAACCCTGGATATTCTGCCTCATTTGTGGAGCTATATAAATTAAATGTTGGGCCACGTTTTCATGCTTATATACTGTGCATTTGCATTTGCAAAAATTCAGCCTGGACCTCAACCTTTACCTTCCTCCTCCTCCTGCTCCACCTCCTCCTGCTCTCCCTCCTCCTCCTCTGCTTAGCAAAGCACAGAGCATAGAGCGGGTTAGTGCAGTCAGACTGCTGGCAAAGCAAGCAGCAACATCCAGACACACGAATGGAAAGGAGGATAGAAACAAGCAAACATGCCTTTTAGAGCATGATAAGGTTTTGCATGACTAATTCAAATGCAGTCCTTACCTTCAACAACCTCCTCTTCTGGATCGCAAAACACGGAAAAACACACAAAGAAGGAATTTGGAAATGCAATCGCATTATAAGAAATAAAAATTGTAATTTGTAGGACAAAATGTTACACACAAATTCTACTAATGCTGCAACTAATTACTATCAAAAGAAGAATAAAGAGGAAGAGGAAATGACCCTGAACAAATAACTTTTACGTCCTGTGGATTTAAAAATCTAACTAATGCAATCTTAGAACACAGAAGGAAGTCTTTGGGTATAAACATGCTTTGTGGTACATAGCGATAAGCCTTAAACTTAAGAATCACACCCTGAGAGGCGTTATTACATGAAGAGCCCTATACATTTATGTCTTTTCCACACGCGAACCTGATAGTCAGGTAAGCTGCATGATGAGTTGTAGAACAAGCCCGACATTAATTTTTAATTCAAACTTAAGCTGACATAATCATTCACAGGAAATATAATTTAACAAATACCTTCACATCACTTTTAAATCCACGTACATATGTCAGACACAGTATAATGGCATCAAGTAATTATTTTAAGCTCCTTGGATTACAGACAGACGACATTTGTCCGAGCAACACAAGTTTAGGTTCCACAATAGATCCTGTGTGTCTGAACTTTCACGATAATGTATACGGTGAATCATGATAAGAGAACTTACCTTCCACCTCCCTGTGAAATTCAAACAAACGTGGACATTACTGATTTGATCCAAAATGCAAATGCATCATAATCTCACATCACATGGCACAGAAGCAGTAATCATAAAGAAACTATGTGTCTGAATATGCACTATTCAGTTGTATGTCTGGTGCACCAAGGATATGTTTGGTACATTTATTCATAAACCTTTTCTATAATACATGAAAATAGAAAGTAGCTTCAACTTACTCCTCACACTCGTCCACCACTTCCTCGTTGTCTGACATGACAGTGAGCGTTCAGGTGTGCCGCAGTGAATCTGAACTTTAAACACAAATTCCATGAATTGACCTTGAAGTTTTCTTCAAATTCTTGCTTTAATTATGTTAATATATCATATTAATATAGTGCGCCTAGTCTACTTTTGCCTTGTTCCAGACACAAGTAGTAAAACTTACCTGAGGGTCCGATGGAGTGATGGGGAGACTCCGTGTGCAGCAGAGGAGAGCCCCTCACTTTCTCTCACAGGACGGCGAGTCTCAGAGGGCAAAGGGACGGAGTTTGTCGTGGGGAAGAGGCTTCAGGACCCCTTGTTGTGTTATTAATAACTGCTTAGATAGCATGTACTCTCCATTATCACCATTCCCAAATAAGGCCGCTGTGTGCACGACTGTGGGTTGCAGTGCCAAACAAATCCAGATAATGCCACAGTTGCTCACACACACACACACACACACACACACACACACACTCTCATACTTGTATGGCACCCCGCCACTGACAAAACCCAGACACACAACTCTTATCTACATCCCCTCTTGACAAAGATAAGTCATGTTAAATGGTATGTATGTGTTTCAAAATAGACACACTTCTGGGATTGTGTGTGTTTGAGCAATAAAAACAATTTTTTTAGCAGACGTGTACGTAGTAAAACATTTTATTCTTTAGACAAGCAGAATCTTGCCAACAAAAACTCACAGAATAAACAGAATTTTGCGGATTAGATGAAACATGCAATTACAATGCCAGAATCCCCCTTATTGTAATTCGATAAACATGAGTGTTGTTAGTCTCAAGACCTTCACCAGTTTAAAGTGCTTGAAAAATTACACACGTAAGTCAAACAGCTGAAAAGTTTAAAACAAACACAACAGGCCTTTATCACTTTCTTAATCCCTCAAAATCAAATTTATCCTTTTTCTCAACGTAGAAACATTCTTCTCTCACTTTTTATTCTTTAAGAAGCAAATTGTATGATACTAAGCAGAATCTTTATGTGTCCAGTTTTTTAAAGCTACAACTCAAATGACTTTTTTGTAGTTTTTCCTGTCTCCTCCTCCTGTGTGCTTTGGCAGTGAAAGAAAGAAAACATACAAAAGCTTGAAGAAACAATATGTCAGTCATGGAATCCATTAATCTTCCCCGGTCTCACCCTGCTGTCATAATCCTACGAATAAGAGCAAAGACATGGAAAACTTGTAACTTTTACTGCATCCTCTGTTGGAACATAACACTTGTTGTCGACCACAGATCGGCTTTGATTAGATGTTGCTTTATCAAACTGTAATTATGGGACAATAACCTTATGTGTTGGCATCCTCTACTTGTGGACTTTTCCAGGGCTGACTTTAAAGTTGCTGTCCTCCCCTCTGCTTTCAAATAGACTTCTCTTACTGCCGATGTCCACATGTCTCAAGTCCTAAACAGAAACATTATCACAGTATTTCTAAAAGGCAATTAGCTGTTGACAGAGAAATAATACAGGCGTGCATAAAAATTATTTCAAATATTCTGTTATATCTGAAATGCATCAGATTAAGTCATCACTGACTGAAAAAGGCCATTTATACTGCGAGACAACAGACACGTGAATTAACTTTAGAACCAACCAAAGAAACAGACGCTGGGTCAAACCAGATATCGAGTTAAACTTTGAAGCTTCTGATCATGCCAAGCCAAACATGAAACCCCATAATTTCAGCAGCAAATAATACATTTTCTAAAACAGTGAATGTAATTTCTTGGGTCAGTGATTACTCTCCTCCATCCTGAACACAAACTAGAACCACTTGACCATGTGACCGTTATCAGATCCAACAATCCAAAGCTAATAAATGTAAACTGCAGACACAAAACATATCCAGTATTTCCTGTGTGAGACACTGAGGTTCACGTTGTGTAGCTGGCTGCTGCCCTCTAGCTGTCAGAGGTTATTTTTGTGCAACTTTTACATGAAGCATTTTAAAAACACACACACAGTAACCATGGAAACAGCTTGGTTAACATGTGACCTTACAGTAGGATTCTGCGAAGACCCAGATTGGTTGGTCTTGTTGAGCCAGCGGCTTATCCTGTCAGACATTCCTGATGCGAAGCTCCTAAATTCCTGAACATCAACAAAGCAAAATAATTAGAACCTTTGTGTTTTATAATTATTAATATGCGCTTCCTTATTAATCAAGCTTTTTTTTTAAATAGCACTGTGAGCTTTTTAGACTTAGATAAATCAAATCAAATATTTCTTTAAAAAGGGTCTCCTGCATAAATGACTTTGAGTAGTGAACCTACTGTACCTGTCTGGAAATTCCTGGGCTGGTGGGTGTCGCTGGCTGCTGCTCCTTCTCAAACAGGCCTCTCTTCCTGGACACCTCCTCCATCAGAAACAACGTCCTCTGTGTCACATCTGGTGATCGAATAACTTCTGACTTCTACACACACATAGGAAACACATCAGCAAATACTGAGAGGCCATGCAGACTAAAGTAAGGACACGATTGTTGGCTTTGTTGCATTATGAGCATGAGTTATCATGGTTTTGTTTGCTGAGGGAGTCTGACCTGTGCAGCATGAGCCAGTTTTTCCATCTTCTCCTGGATGGATCTGGATGAAATCCTCTGCCGAGAGCTGGAAACAAAAGCATGCACATGCACATCTGTCCAGCTGTGTTCATCACTTTGACTAGGATACATTAAAATAAAATAAATATAATTTAAATATTACGAAGAGGTACAAGAATTCAACTCACTTTCTCGTGAAAAATGACTGATTTTCTTCATCTTCATTTTGGTTCTTGTCCAAACCCAAAGAAAGTTAATATTACACACAATGTAAATCATCTGTGTACAACTTAAACACAAGCAACAGTTTGATGCACTATGATCAGCATCTGCTGATCTTTCTGCTCAGCTGAAACTGAAAAAATATCTGCCTGTTGAAACTGCAGTTGCACTAACTAAATAATCTAGCACAGTTACTGTTCATTTTTCTTGAAAAAGAAGTTTTTTTCATAAGTTGAAAGTAAATCATTATCTTACTGTATTAGATTCAAACTTCTTGCTGGTCATTCTCACACTCGCACTAAAAAAAGAACAGTTTGTCTTGACATCAGGGCTGACAGATAGAAAGTGACTCGAAATAAATAATGGCTGTTTCCTTACCTCCTCTGCAGCGGAGAAGTCTCCTCTTCTTTCTTCTTCATCATCTGTGGAAGGCCAAGAGTAAGACAGGTACGCTGTTAGCAGACAGTTACAGTTGTGTGAATGTCAGCAACTGACGACCAGCACAATCATCCTCTCTCTTGTGATGTGTTAGGGTGTCAACACAGCAACCAGTCAGCTGTTAGGGCAGGTAAATATTGCTGTAGCTATTAGCATAGGCCAAAAGGTTGAGTGACAGAAGCAAACTGTCGTGACAGCCAGGTGACGCAAGATTAAATCGTGATTAAATCGTCATTTAAAAGTCAAATTGGCAAAAGTCAATGTCAGCATTTGCTTGGGAGAACATGCATGTTTGTGCGTGTGCATGTGTGGGTTGATGTGTTTACCCTGAAAGATAAAGTCCTGGAGCTCTGTCTGACAAAGGCAGGTTTGGTCGTCTGTTCAAAGTTGCCACAGGAGGAAGAGCCATTTTCACTGGTCTGGGGTGAAGTAAAACAACTTAGGTAAAATGATTTCTAATTAAAAGGAGATGAGCTCCTGTGAGCATGTGTTCAAGGCTGCAGGACTTTTTGTGTCAGCTGCAAGTAAAAATAATTTGATTTACTCTTTTTACACTAGAGGGTACTGTTGGGTGTCTGAATTAAAGAGCAGTGGCAGCAGCAGTTTGCAACCGTTTGAAATATGTTGTAAATTCTATAACTTGATAGGCTGCTACTATACCTCCTGTGTGTGTCCGTTCTGAATCGGGCTTTGAGCTTTGTGAGGAGTGGGACTTTGGCAGGGAGAGGACCAGTGTTGTCGAGGGGACATGGGGGATGTTGGAGAGCGAGGGCTCATGGGAGTTGTGGTCCCACTGGCGGACGGACTCTTGTCAAGTGAGATGGAGACAGAACTGCAACAGCAGAAACGCAAGTGAACTGAAAGGTCAGATAAAGATCTGCAGAAAAACACAGTGACATATTTCCACCCTGCTAGGCATAATAAAGTTATCTACCATGTGTCCACCATGTCAAAACCCCCTTGAAGAAAACAGAATAACAGGCTGGCAACACCTTCAAACTGACAGTCATCTTAAACACACTGGTATTTACCATGAATACACTTGTCTGCCCTATTAACTTCTGTATGTGCCATATTATCATTTAGTTATATGTTTCAAAGCACTTCCAACTGCTATTCACTGTATTTGCAGATGAATGCACCCGTTGATAGATAAGTACTGTATATATGGATGTCTTTGTTTGGATTTAAACAATGAATGTACTGATGAAGTACAAAATGTTTCTCAGTATGTCGTTTGTGTCTTCTGTTTCACTGCTGAAGTCCACTGCTGTCTGCTACTGCACTTTAATTTCCTTGTTTGGATTTAGTAGCGTTATCTTATCTCGGAAGAAAAAGTTTAATCTGCGCTTGATCTATGTAAGTGACTAACCCACAAGAAAGAACAAAGAACAAAAAAAAAAAGCACTTGTTAACCTGACAAACTTGCGAGCTGGGTTGGCCGGTGGCTTGGGATCAGGGTCTTTAGTCGATGACTCTCTGTTCATGTCCTGACAAAAAAAAAAAAAACAGAAGGGACAATAAACATAATCACACAGAATGCACGCTTTTGTGCAGATCCAGCCACAGCGAGACACACCTTGCATTACACAACACTGCACAGTTATGGCCTCATTTGCAGATGCAGTGAGTTAAAGCCGCCTGCAAGTGTAATAAAAGATACAGGTCAACCTGTGCCCTTAAACACACCTTATCAACGTTTTATGGATTATTTGCATTATCATTTGATTCACTGGAACAGCACAGGTGCAGTAATAGGACTAGAAGTGAACATACATTTTTTCTCTAAACTGTCTGTTTGTATGCTAAAAGAAAATATACCAACTAGGTGTAAAGCATATAATTATATATATATATATTAATATATGTTAGACTATATATAATATGCATGTATGAGAGCATCGAATAATATCCACTTCTGTTCAGCTAATGTCCATTTTTACAGAAGCAAAGCACACTAATATCTCTGACTGGTCGGGAAAAAGGTTGGCCAGTTGTTGTTGTTGTGGATATTGAAAATGATTAACTGGACTCTGCCTCTGTGTGGGGTAACACTTGACTGTGATTAACCGCACTGCAGTGCCACTGTCGGTAGCACTGGGACTCAGTGACGCATTAATAGCTTGGAAGTGGGATCTCATTTGATAAACTGTGTTTTCAGTGAAGACACTGCATGCATAATTTTTAGTTGTCCTGGCACCAGAGATGGCAACGCTTGTCTTAAGACGTCAACAAGGATGACGTCTGCCATGATGTTTGGTGCAGACCCTGGTGATTCTGTCTGTCTCACAGAACATCGCAAAATTTCATGCATCAACTGGCACCAGATTTAGTGCTGACCGATGGTTCCCGGACAAAGTATCAACATCATTGAGTCAAAAACCTGACAAACCTGCATCGTACTTTGCTTTATGAATAGCAAAAAAGCCAATTACGGTGTCGTCCACCTTCGTTTTGTGCTAGTTAGCAAATATTCCCCCATGTCTTACTTGTCTGTTTGTGATGTTGGTGCTGCCAGTGCTGCTGCTTTGACTGTGGGAGGCTGTTTTTAAGGGCGGCTGTGGTTTGGATGGGGCTTTATCCGGGGCCGACCCACTGTCCTGCTCTTCATCCAAGTCCCCCAGCAGCTCCACCCTGGCATCCCCTCCCCTAGACTCTGCTTCATCTTCCCCTTCCTCCTTCTGCTTCCTCAGCGTCTCCACGTGCCTCATCCTTCGCTTTTCGTCCCGGACACGCAGCATCTCCACAAAATCCAGCTGGATCTGCTCCACACTGGAAATAAATACACACGTGACATATACAGAACTATGTATGATGGGTAGCCTGAAGTGGAAAGGACCCAGTGAAAGGCTCCACACTTTCTTTGAAGAACGCTTCTGCTCCAGGGGCATTAGCTGCTGGTGTTTTTGACAGCTTTTTAACATTTCTATGTGTGGTGTCAAGTTCGGTACACAGATGACGCCAGCCCACAAGGCAAACGTGTAAGAATAATATTTCAATGCTTCTGAAATGTATCCATCAAACACGTAACATCAAAGAAGCTTTGCTGTAGCAGCCTGAATGAGAATGGAATCGGACTGAATGGTTGTACAAGTAGCAACAGAGTAAACAGAGATGAGCACACAGACAGAGACAGTCACAGACGTCTTCAGACAGTCTGTACAAATAAAGGTCTGTTTTACTGAATAATATGAGAATAACCTGCTGAGGCCCTGAAACGTCTCGCCACCAGTGTCACTGGTGGGTGTGTCACTGGGCGCTTGGCTGAAGTCGGCGTCAGGGTCAGCATTGCCGCTTGAGCTCTTCACCCTCCTCCTCTTCTCCCGCTCCACCTCCTCCTCATCCTCCATCGTCCACTGGCGTGCGAGGCTGAGGACAGAGTCACAGCAGCAGAGATATGATCATCAGCAAACATGGACATAAAACAGAAATGAAACAAAGGCAACATACAAGGCCAAAATGGCAAACAGAATAGAAACAGTAATCCACTCTCATCCATTTTTTTTACGAATTTCACAATAATAAATTTAATGAACTATTTGTTTTGGTAACTGGAAAGACAGATTATGGTTACAGTAACCGTTACACAAAACCTGCTTTGCTTGTTCACCAGTTTTATAAGTACAGTTTATAAGTAAAGTCACTGTTGGTCTAAGCTAATTTAAATCAACTGCTCAGTCCAGTATTGCAGCATCTGTATGTCTGCTCTGTTGGTACAGACTGACTGATGATCCCTGCAGACAAACACATTCATTTTGACTTAAATAACCCAGTTCTTCGACTTCAACGTGTAGAAACGCACTGTGACTTTACTTTGCTGTTCAAACACAAAAGGCAGAAGTTTCACATTATAATGAAGACTAAAAAAAAAGGGCACAGTGTGTGAAAGAGTTACAAGAGGCTCATCTTAACTGCAGGCGTCATAAAACAGTTCTGAAGATCGAATAGTTTGTTTGGATTAGGCTGTTTGGAGGCTGAAGTGAAGCCAGGGTGCTGTTTTTTAATTCTAATTCAGTGAATGAAGTCTATGACTTCAGCTGTCAAGAAGTAGCAGCTTTGAGCGGTGTGTTCACACACACACCCACACACACACACACACACACAGGTGTCATATTCTCTTCCTAAAACTCATAATAATCTTACCTGGACAAAGCCGACCAGTTTTTCCGACTGATTGACATTTTATAAAGAAAAACAATATTCCCAGTTCGCAGGTGCACTTCACTTGGAGTCAGGAAAAAGTCGAGTGACTGTGAGGGCGTCAGTCAAATTACAGTTAGTGCGGCAACAAAGCAGTGCACCTTCACCCCGGTGCTCACAGAAGCGTCACATGACCACAAAGGTAAGCTACCCACCTGATAGAGGGAGAGAGAGAGAGAGAGAGAGAGAGTTTTCTCCTTTTATGGTGGAGGTGCTGCTTTGATAATAACTGGCATGATAATTATTATAAACTAATAAAACTGCTGTTGTTTAATATGGTAATTACATGCAACTAACTAAAAGCTAACAAAACAAAGATGTACATCATGTTATTAGTGTGGTTGTACAGTAACTCATTCATTTCTGAGTAAAATTAAAGCCAATAAAAGAGATTTGCTAATATCTCAGCACCTTCAGGAAGGTGGAATTAAAATTAGTTGTGTTACGCTAATAGATATGAGATTAATGAGCAGGCATACAAATGAGTAAATATAACAGTTGAATAAAAATGTTAAAGAATTGTCGAAGAAAGGGGGTTATCTCCTGTTGATAAAGACCTCGCTGCTTTTCTACAGTATGTCCAGTATTTTGCTGGATTGGTCAGTGATTCTTCATATTGTGTGTCAGGATATTTGTTTGCTGTGTGAGGCCACGCCTTTTTCTCAGAGCTCTAGGTGTCGGACTCTGACCCAGGCTCAATCCAACACACACACACACACACACACACACACACACACACACACACACACACACACACACACACACACACACACACACACACACACACACACACACACAAGCAGCTTCCACCTCACCCAGTTTTATACCACACCTATAACTGCTGTCCCTGTCCAGACCAAAGTTAGCATTTTAATGTCCGAGTCTTCCTTCTTTTTGTGTGCTTGTGCAAATATCAAATCGACTGGCCTTTCGGAGGAGGTTGGCTCAAAGCGCGCCCTGTATCATTAGGATCCTATCTGACTGACCTACATGAACATTTGCATGTCACTTTCTGACCAAAAAGGCAATGAACACATCAGTGTACCTTCATTCAATGCACTGAAGACTGAAGTTTGTTTGCCTACAGTACGTCCACGTCCTTGCAGTGCTGACCAGTACTACGCCTGAACCTAAATTCACCTCTATATAAAGGTGTTATATTGTAAAGACCTCACAGTGGAACTGAAAGTGACATTCCTCTCACTTCACCTCCATCTGAATAAAGTGATAATCACCTGTACCATTATGAAAGCACTTTTCAGAGGGAGTTTTATGAGCATGCAAAACAGACAGCGGCATAACAGGAGTGTTTTACAGCTGTGTCCAGCTGGCGGACATACTGTACTGAGGCAGAACAAATAAGTCAGCCCTGCATTTATTTATATATTCTTTTTAGAAATGGCCACTAATGACCAAACCCAATTCATTTCAACTATTAACACGCAAATCATTGTATTGAGCAATATAAATACATAATTCAGACGTTTGCATTGTTTGTTGTGGAAGAATGTAAACTGGAGTCAGGGGTTATCAAACCTGTCAGTAGTTCAGTCAGTAAAACCGGATGGGGGTAATGGCTCAAAGACATGTAGATTTAAAAAAAAAAAAAAAGTTTTGAGTTTGCTATTCGCAAGAAGAATTTGTTGATGTGAAATATGTATTTTGGAAGACTTGCATGAAGTCAGTTTGCAGAAATGGTTACAGAGAATCTAGAGTTCAGATACTGACCAGGCCACAGTTTGTTAAAAGGACGTTATTCAGCTACGTTTTGAAGAAGTGTGCGCCCAGCGGTGTCCGAAGGCACAATGAGGCAAATGCTTAATGAAGTAAGAAAGAAAGCGAAAGTATTCAGAAGCTTCTGAATTATTTTAGACTTGACTGAGAGACCAACAGTTCCATACTCAGAGCCATGCTGCTAACAAGTCATAATAAGGTGCACAGTCCTTTCTATCAATGTATTTTTTACTGTATAACACATGCAGCTTGTACTAATGCAAAGACTGCTATAAATAGAAAATATCCTTCAAGAAATAATTTACTCTTTCACCCTCAACTGAAAAATATTTTATCTTGCTCATTGTTATTTCATTGTTCTTTATTTTTTGAATGATGTGCAGAGTTTACCACTAAAAGTTAAACATGTCAATGTAATTACAAAAAGGCATTTCACCATTGTTGTTTGGTTTGTGTTTGAAAATGCATACTGTGTCAGACATAAACTGTCAAAGTCAAAGTCAGACAAAATGTTAAAGTCATTACAGGTTGAATAAACATTACAGTTTAACGTTTAAATGTACGTTCTCCCATGTAAATCCATCTAATGACTTGTAAATCCTTTTGTTACAGTTCACAAAGCAAAGATCAAGAATATCCAATTAACTCTGGCTACATCATATTTTTTTAATGCCTGTGTTTAAGCCTGCTGAAATAAGATGCACATTTTGATGCTTCTATACAAATAAAGCCTTGATGTCCGGTTATAGGTGAAATATGAATTATGAAAACAATACAAATAATTGTTGATTGCATTTCACTCTTAACACCTAATCCGTGAAGCCTAAAACATCCCAAGATTCTTTCACAGCATTTTTCAAAGCATGACAAAGAAAAAAATGCAAAAAATCCATTGCAAAACAAAACTGATTGAAAAGCGGGAGGACAGATGTCAGTCTTCACTGCTCACTGGGCAGGACCCTTGGCAGCATCAAACATCTTCTTCCTTCCCTCCATCCCCGACATGGCCTCTACATTCTTCCTCCAGTCACTGTCTTCTACTGGTCTCTTCTGCAGACAGATAAAAGGCATGAAAGAATGAAAACGGTCTTTGCAAAGAGACTGTGAGGTAGAGCAGGTTCAGAACTTATTATGATTGTTGTTGTTGTTTCTAATCCTTTGAGACCCAGAATGTCACCGGGGAATGACAATACTGTATAACCGTACTAGTATAACTGGTTTACAGCACATCATACAAACTGATACACACCAGCAACAGCTAATCTGCAGATGTATACACACAAACACACACACACAAACACACTGTCCAGTCACAAAAGCTGGTCACAAAAGTCTACAATAGGATCTTTGTGTTTTTGTGCATTACTTCCTGTCAAATACACATGGTCAACGCCCTGCTTGGGCCTACTGTTCAGTATGTCAAACACACCTTTCAGACACACGTCAACACACTCGCCTTGGGTTCGGTGGCACATTAAGGGCTGACGTCTTGTGTGTATCTGAAACTTCACGGTACCTTGCATCGTGGCCCTGAGGCATCTTGTTTGGGCTGTTCTGATTGTTTTCTGTGTTTGTATGTACTCTGTGTGTGTGTGTGTGTGTGTGTGTGTGTGTGTGGTAACGTCTGCACACACCTTCTCAGTGTCTTCTTTCTTCACAGATTTGAGGTTGGCTCTGAGATCCATGGAGACTTTGTGCTTTGAGCCCAGCAGCGAGCGGAGGATGGCGTCAGCAGACACTCGAACACGTCTCAGATTAGGCCTCTTGAATTTCCCCCTGAGGTCCAACACCTTAATGTTCAGGTCTTTAATCTGGGCCAGAGATTTGAGAAGTATTTACCAACAGTGCTACAGGATGTTCTCATGGCGACATTGTGGCTACATCTGTCTGTACAATGTGCATCGTGTATCTACCTCACGTGTGTTGAGCATGACTTTGGCTTCAATGTCATATCGTTCCTCATCAACCACATCTATTTTGGCATGGAGCTCCCTGCAGAGGTCCTGTGAATGTAAAACAAAAGTTATAAAGGCTGTTTGTTTGTCATTTGCAGCCATACATTTTAGAGAAAATGTGCATGGTAGATTTATTATAGCTTCTTATAGTGGGGAGTCATAAATGAGTTTAATCCACAGTCAGGTTACCTGCAGCTGTGCGAGGCTCAGGCCACTGGTGTTTAGAGGAGGAGCTTTCTCTGACAGGTATTTCTGTTTCTCTTCCTCTTTAACCAGGATCTCCTGCTCTAGTTCTTCCTTGGCTTTTGCCACCATCAGACTCTGTACATAAATGAGATGTTTGTGAAATACAGGTTATACTTCTCTGGTAAAGCCAAGATTAAATCTATAAACATCCTCTTCTCACGCGTGGATGGTCACTGCTTTGTAATATGTATTTCACTACTGCCCTCCTGTGGATATGAAACATGTATTCCATTATAGACTTACCTTAAGCATCAGCTTCCTTGAAGCTGAGATCTTTGGTTTCCTCTACATGAAAATTAAAGTTCAGAAAATTATCAACATAAATAGCACATGCAATAGCAATAGCATATCTAAAAAAATCATCTAAGTTCTGTCACAAATTTTTGACAAGATGGTCCGTTACAGCTGGGGTCAGTTGGCCTCACCTCTTGCCTGTAAAAGAAAGAGGAACAACGGGTTGAGATATGCGCCAAATGAACATGGGAAATATTTGTTTTGCAGCTCTGTCTGTGTGTCTGTGTGTGTGAATGAGTAGATGGTCTATAATAGGAACACAAAGCCAGATCACTCACACATGCTCAGGCATTTTGCTGGTGAGATCTCACTGGAGGAGAGACAGAGGAGATTAGAAACACACACTCACACACACACTGAACAGTTGTCAGTGTTTGTTGATCAGCTTTTGGCAAGCCAGATCATCTTTCCACACTTCTCCATAACAATGAGCCCATTTCAGCGTTTGGAAGCTGTCTGCGCGCTGCCTCCTACCCCATTGACCCTTCACTGATATATTACAAATCTGAACTCCACTTTTCATTGGACAAAGCCATTCATTTTTTCTGCATTCTTAAATATTAACTAAACATTATCTAATTGACTTTTTTGAAACATCATCTCATTTGTGTGTATAAGCATATTTTAGAAAAATCTTAGTCTTATAGCAAGCGCTGGAGATGCTGAATGCGTGTGTGTACAGTTGAAATAGATAAAATAAAGACACGTTAAATTAATTGTTGGTGACATCAAGCTAAACGTCTATAGTAATCACAGTAATTGGTTATGTAACAAGTGGAATAAACTGATAAAATATACAGATAAACTGTTGAAATGTTAAATATAAAGTAAATAAAAAACTGCTGAAACACACATGGCTAAATATAGGGCAAAAGTAACTGAATGTGGTAAAAATAGTTAACTAAGCTAAAAGTAATGGACAAACTGTTTGAAGCCACAGTTAACCTATTCAAATAGTTAGTGGAAGTACTGGGAAAATTTTTAATTTCCATGAGATGCCTAAAAGTAATGCAGTGACAGCTGAAAGATGTAGCTGTCCTAAGCAAATGTGAGGGAATATGGTTGAACTAAACAGCTGCGATTATTTTTTAAATTACACGAAATGTTAAACGCAGCGTTAGGTCTTGTATTAGGCACACTGATGTTTTGATATCTCTTCTAAGACTTAAATGCACCTAATTAAAACATAAGGGAATATAATTATTTAAGGGCTAATAAACTAATTAGAAACATGTATTATCCACAGCGACGTGCGTGTTTGTAGCACACTGTAATTCTCGGATTTGACTGTGTGTGGATTGTTTTGCTAAGCACATAGCAGAAGAATTAAGACGCGTGTAAGGTGAGATGTGCCCATGTTTAACAGTCATTTACTTCATTACTTCACAACTCATCCAAGGAAATTTGTTTTCACTCTGTCACTACCTCAGCTCACACCTCCTCTCCCTCCATCTCATGCTCCTCTGACCTTTATCAAATAAACAAGTGATTTCCAACACTCACCATCTCTCTCACTCACTTTTCCTCACCCTTTCCTCTCTCCGTGTCCCACTCTCGTTTTACGTGTTAGTTTGAGTTGAGAATTGTGCACCTAAGACCTCCTTCATGACAAGCTGCTCCAGTGGATTAGGAAAATTCCTGACTTATAGCCATCCCTCGTTCATCTTCCCCATCTCTCATCCCCATCTTTCTACTCTGGATTATCTCCGGGAGAGGAATTTAGAGTGGTCTGTCTCCCCAAATAGATCAGGGGACATCTGATAGACAGCTGTGGAGGGTGATGGTGCTCTGGGTTGCCCAGTCTGGATCAGGGATTTATCGCCAGCACCTCATGGATGGTTATGAGCATCTGTGGTGCAGCCAACTTGGCAAAGTAAAAAACAGCCCACAGTGCTCTGGAAAGTTCACGTCAGCCTTGGATTTGAACAGGGCTACAGATTTCAACACACAAACTATTATAATATAATAATTATTATATTTTTCAGTTAAAAATCCTGCACAGTGTTAGGGTCAATAAAGTAATTGTTTAGGTACAGTTACATACTACTAGCAAAATTGGATTTAAACACTTTATAGTTCTGTCCAAATCTATTAATATGGATTGACATATACTTTTATTTAATGCCAAGGTACTTCAGAGAAATCAAATAATTTCTGCTGCTGAAAATGTAATTTGTTCAAAGGTAACTACATTCCCCTTGCTTAAACCATCGGACCCAGAATCTTAAAGAACTTGGTCAAAGTCTAATGTAAAAATGTTGCATTGAACAGGTCGTGTATCATCCAATAAGTTTGTGTACCATTTACAGAGCGAAGGGAAAACACCAGACATGAAAAGCTTTACATACCACACTGTGAAGGCTCCTTACCAGTGGCAGAGGCTGGAGAGACAGACGAGACAAAGGCAGAGGCCGGATGAATGGATCAGAGATGAAGCCAGAGATTCAGTATCCCTCTATTTAACTGCACCACCCATTGTCTCACTCGCTCTTTCTCTTTTGTTAGTGGAGGCTATTATTAGTCTCCACCATCTCTCTTAGTGCCTAATCTTGCTCTGTGATTTGTCTCTTGCAGATTCATTACAAAACCAGAGGCCAGCAGTCAGCAGCCTGGAGATTTCTCTTTGCACGACACGGCAGGACCGAGGAGCTGATGAACTGCAGGCAGGAGTTTTTATGTTTTTGCCACATAAATCACAGCGGCTTCAGCCATCATTTATTTTAATTACTAGATTGCAAATGTAAACAGGCTGGTTAACATGACAAACTTCAGCACGCCGGCATTTAACCTCAAAGCATTGTTGTGTATAAACACAGCTTTACAGCGCTGTTAGCATTGCTGTAGCCTCTCAGTCTTGTTTATCACTCCTAAACCTCCGAGGGCTGATCAAAATGCAAAGTATGATTCCACAGAGTCCCCTGGGAATGTGATTCCCCTCATCTTAAGCCTCTCAGACAGAGCCTCTGACAGACAAAGTGAAAGCTGAGGGCATCATCTGTAACACAAAACAGAATGAAAGGGTGACCAAAAATCCAAACTCAGAACTGGCAGCAGCCAATATAAGTTGGCTGACAGATATGCAATAATAAATACAGTCAATGTTTTCTAATAATTCTCTGACAATGTTTTTATCCTCAGGCTTGATCTCACCTGTTATTTTTATAAAAATAGATAAATTGAGCTGTCACTTTTAAGTTAGGAAACATACAGTGTGCTCATGTAAAATTCCAGTTATTAACTAAATATTTGAACTTGCCTATAATTTATGAAAAAACTAATTAAAGTGGGTATGTTAAACAAACTTGCAAAGTTTGCAAAGTTTAAAACTTGCAAGATTTTAAACTTTATTTACAATACTGAATCATTGTCAATATGGTTCAGATTTTTTTAAAGAAATTTAAAAAATCATGCAAAATAAAACTGATGTCTGCAAAGAAAAATAAATTAATAAACAAATATTAAACGTCATCTTCTTTTGCAAATAGACATCAGACAGTTAAATTGAGATCACCTGGGTGCAGTGTTTAAATAATTGTCATATAAATCAACTGTATCCTGAAAGATAAAATTCAACAGTTCTCAGCTTTCAACAACATGCATCTACTGGTTGTCATCATGTTATAATTAACTGCAGTGAGTAAAAAAACAATATTATTTTTTTTGATTCAAACTTACAACAATCGAGTAGCAACAAGAGCAACACTGCCAAACCAGTCAGAGGCAGAAATTCCCAAAAAGATGCCTGGTTTGTTTGGAACTTGTAGGGGGTCAAAGGACCCTGGTGCAATTCATCAAAGGACGTTTTTCAAAAGTGCTTTGCTGCAAGTAAAAATACATTCAGATTCACTACCGTCTGAAATGTATTTTACACTGCGGTAGGATTATTTGAGCTCTGAATATTTACAGCTAATCAACACAGTTTACTTGGTTGTTCTTAAGGTACTTGGTTTGTTTTTTTTTAAGCGAGGTTAACAAATATTTATTGCACTTGTGAACGAATAAAACAATAAAGAACACTACAACCAAAACCTATGGGAAGATTATTGTCAGGGGATGGATAAAAAACATTTTCCAATCAATAAAAAGTAAAAGCAAATTCATCATTAAGAAGTAATATAGCATATGTGTAAATCCTAAACCGGGCTATCCTGGTGACTAATAAACTGGTCCACCCAGACCCCTGTGATTCCGCGAAAGGACTTTTAGAGAAGAGAAACTGTACATGGGCTACATGTTCCATCAAATTAAGTTCATCAGAAGGCTTTTGAGACAAACTCTACTGTCTGATGAGACTGAGATAGAGCTTTTAGGGCGTCAGACTAGGGAGTAAAAAGTAAAATCAATTATTTTCAGGTTTTTAGAAAATAGAAGGTGAAACCTTTCAATAGGAATGATTCTTTTCCAAACCTGCTGTTGACTTTAACATCTACACTTGCTAGATATGGCATGTCTGGCCACAGTGTAGACTGAGAGGACGTCTACCCAGACGGCTTAACGTTTTATGGAGAAGTTGCCCGCTCAGTGCTTGGTTTTCTGCATAAAATGGGTTAGAGTTCATCATCAACTACAAATTTCATTGCCTTGAATAAATCACAGGTGCTGTTAAAATTTATAATAGTATTGGATATGAGTGATTAAATTACCACGATGCAGTTTGTACGACGTTACTAGTAAATTTGTTTTAATTTTTCTCTGCAAAACTTTTGTGGCACAGGCTCTTGTTGATATATTGTCCTACAACATAAAAAGAGAACGTTAAAAATGTAGCACATAAAAAGTTCATCATATCATAATAAACCAGGATCCAGCAATTTACAGAAGTGTCCCAGAGTCAATTCACAGTGATGTTTTATTTCTATATGCGGTTGGGAGCGGGCGGCTGTATAACCAGAGGTAAACACACACATGACTACTGGTCTGATTTAACTGAAATACAACACAAACAGAAGCCAAAACTAAAACAAAGCAAGACAGACCTCTAGTGGTTTAACACTCACACAACAGACGGCAGCTCCCGGTGCAAAGGCCTGAGAATTGTGTCATGTGAACTTAAAACATTTCCAAGAGCAAGCGCGAGTTCTGCCCAAAGAAGAATGCGCACACATACTTTCTCTTTCTATACGCACTCAGCAGTCAGATAACTATCCTATATGTGACATCCCTCCCACAATAACACTAACATTGTCGGTCCTGTTCTAGGAAATGGTTTGTGAAATTGCAGGTCTGTGTTTATCTGCTGAGAAAAGCCAGATGCTCTCGACAGGCGTTATAGTGTTTAGATAGGGCATTCCACCGTCTTGTGTGAGGTTACACGCTCTGAAGGCCCGGAGGTTTCGGACATATTGCACGGAACCACTAAGCACACACTTCTAGCCGTCTCCTTCACACACTATATGACAATCTGTGTGTTTAAGCCTGTGTGTACACAAACACTCACGTGCACACTGTTTAGTACAATGATCCTGGGTGGGATGATCCTGGATCATTGGGTGTCTCTGCCGCTTCCATTGCTCCTGCAGCCTTGCTGACTCATGCGGTGTGGCCAGCTTTGGGGTTTTCCACAGTAACAAGAGAAGTCACTACACAATCAAGCCTTTATCCTTGACCTGCACTGAGCTCCGCAGCACACAAAGCTCGCACACAGACTCTTATATTCTTGACGTACACACAAAACAAGCTTAAATGAACAATATACGTTAGGCCTATCTAATAACAGTCTGGTGATGCGAAGAACTTGCTGAATTTCACGTTGGGTGTGTGCACCCAAGCTCCTGTAGGTGAGTGTGTGTGTGGGTGGATGTTTGTGCACATGCCTCAGGCTCACTGTGCTTCTCATTAGTCCTCCACACTGCACCGAACAAAAGGTGTCCTGACTTCAGAATACACGCAAGAGTGAGCTACAGCGTGTGTGTCTATGTTTCTGGGGTGTGTGTGTTTTTTCCAGAGGGTATAACAGCAAGGTTACACCAAAACTGGAAACAGATGAGTGTAGCAATTAATGGACTGAACCTAAAATAAATTGCAGCTGACTGTTTAAGAGAATTCTGTGTTCCAGCGTGCAGATATGCAGCGTTGTTCCAAATGAGAAACACAAGTAAACTTTAGGTTTACTGGAAAGAATTTATTGTATGTGTTTAAGAGTGTAATACTGTACAAGGTTCATCAAATATATAGAATACAGAGTGCAAAGAATGGAGAAAAATACTAATTCTTCATGTTCAACTTAAGAAAAACATGCAGATCTGTTCAGTCCATGAAAAGCATTTTAAAAAAAATGGTGACGTGTTTCCATTAAAAAACAATTTCAGCAACATTAGGAGCTGTTTGAAAATTATGCCTAAAATAGCTCAAGATATTTTTGAAACCTCAAGGCACAAGGGGTGAGCTTGTTGTCTGTGCCGCAGTTTCAAATTGTCCTCAAATTGTCAAAACACCACCATCTTTTCCTTTTGCAGTGAGCACTGCGCTGACCTCAAGCAAAGAGGCCGTGAGAGAAAGGACATTTTTATCTGTGCTTATACATCAGTTTCCTCTGCTTTGTTTGTCCATAAACATGTGATCTCAAAGGAAGTTAAGAAGAGTTCCACCAATACTTCCTCTTAGTCCTTTAATCCATACGCACTAACGGCTGATGTGTATAATCCGCTCGCTCTGTGCACCACAGAGTCAAGTCAGTGGATCTGGTGTCCGTTGCCTCTCTTCATTCTGGTTGGTTCACTTTCGGGAAAGAAGAAAGGCTGGAGAAAGAAAGGCAGATTTTTAATATGCAGTGTCATTTGATATAATGGGCACTGATGCAGATGATGGTGATGTAAAAAGTAGATTTGTGGTGACTTATATTACACTGTTACCACGGCTGCTAAGCTAATTTGGGCATTTGACTACTGCAGCTCTCTTAAGGAGCCATCACTGTGGATTCCTGTGCTGTGAGCTCATAGTTCAGACCTACACACTCAGTTTATGAACATTTCAAAGTTCACGGGCCAGTTTCATATGACATTAGCTGAACACTGAATGTTAAATAAACGGCCACATAATCCTAAAATTTAATTGTTTTCATGTTGGTGAAAATACATAAACATAAGCTGTGTGTGTGTGTGTGTGTGTATGTTTAAAAATACTTGGCTGCCTAGTGAGGGAGAGGCAGGCAGATGTTATTTTAGAGGCTCACATTGCATCGTAATTATGTCCTCAAGTGAGAGTGTGTCCTAGAAGACTGCGGTGCAATAAAAGCAGGCAATGACAGGAAGCAGGGACCTGACGCTGTCTCCACCGTGGAACATCTGAACCCTGTGGTTCACAAGTTCCACAAGTTGAATATGTAAATAATATTTAGCATGTGCCTAACCGGAGGCTTTAGTGCATCTCAGTCTTGTGGCAGCTCATCCCCCAGAGTCTGAAGGTTTTCATACCTTCCAATCACGGCACCAGCTTGTTTATTATTTCCTCTTCTACTACAGAGGGGGGAGATTATCACTCCGGTTCTATCCAGAGACTTTAGAGTCTTTGAAGGCAGATAAGTAAAGGGTAATTTATGGTAATTTTTTAGCCTTGAGGTGTTTCCGTGATGAATCTGGCTTGGGGTTGTCAGATACACCTGCTCATACAGGGAGTGAACAGTGAGATGTTCCAGCTACTTCTGATGAAAAAAACTTTTCAGCAGAGCCTCCTCAGATCTGTGGGCCACATTGTGATGCCACTTTCACCTCCAGGAACACTTACTTTCACACGGTCAGAGCTCTTCATCCTCTCCTGTGCTGCCCAGATGTGCTTTGGACAGGTGCCGGTTCCTCCCGGTCTGCACGGCCTGCAGGTTCTTGTAGCGGACCAGCGCCAGAGCGATCTCGGCGTTCCACGCCGTGCCCTCCTGCGGACACCGAAAGTCGATCTCCTTCCCGGTCTCCATCACCACGGTGAAGTACACGAGCTCCCGCTTGTACTCCACGCAGTCCACGGTGGCCATGCGCTCAAAGCGAAGCTCCTTGGCCTTGGAGCTCCACGCCAGACCCGGTCCGTCACCGCCGCGACCCTTGCAGCTGTGCAGCCGCAGCCCGTCCTCCGTGAGCACGCAGCGCTTCTTCTTCCACAGCTGGAGCAGCCCGCTGCTGCGCTTCTCCAGCAGCCCGTCTCTCGTCACTTTGAGAGGCAGAGACATGGCCGCACTCATCCAAACCACGTCTTCAGCGGTGATGAGGACATTCAGTGGACATGTCCAAAGGCTCTGTGTTCTTCAGGGGATCGTTGCCGGCTCGATCTGTCCCATGAGTAACAGCTCTACAACAACAGACGCTCCGTGCTGGAGTCTAACTCCTGCGCACTGACAGCAGCCGTGGATGTCGGCAGGCTGGTCTGCCGGGATGTGTTTGAACATGCCCGGCTCCGCTCTGGACCTTCTCCCCAGTCAAGCAGCACCCGCCTCCTTCGGATGACGCACCGGAGGAGATCCGGGATGTTTGTGAAATTCCCGTGCCCCCCCCCTCTGTGTGTGTGTGTGTGTGTGTGTGTGTGCGGGTACAGGTGGGTTTAGCCACGCCCCACTCAGGTCACACTTCCACACGTTTAGAAACAAACTTTCTCCCTAGTATCAGTATATACACAAATAATCATATTGAGTTTGGTGTTTTATGACACGCTGCTCTGTGTGTGTCTGAGAGCTGGAATGTGAGTGGGAGGCTCAGGGTGGAAGTGACACGCTTTAACGTGAGGGAATGTGAGACAGGACGGATTGTTTTTGTCGAGCAGAAGGCTTCGCCGATCAGTCGATTACTATAATTACTTTTTGGAAGCTATTTCATTTGGGAGGGCTTAGTGGAGGCAAGCATTTCCGGTTCTGAAATAGTTTGACTTCGCCTGAAATAACAGTGGGGATGGCTGAAAACTGGAGGGTCAAGTTTTGCTGGAAAAAAAAACAGTGGAAAATGTTTTAAATGAACTTCAAGCCCCTGTTGATGTCTATGAGGGTCCACATCATTCAATTCTTTTTTTAAATTCTTCACATCCTTGATGGGTGGTAACATTGATTTGAATGTGACAGATACACTTTCTGGGTGGAGTGAAACCGTAATTCTCCCACTTTAAGAACCTGCAGGACTCATGTAATACGGTGGCAGCAGCGCGATGTGTCACAGCAATGGAATGGATGAAATGAGCATGTGTCATTTCTTGAAACTAGACACAGAAAATCACCCTCCAGTCCAACTTCCCTGACTGACACAGGCAAACACAATTTCACTCACGTTGTTGTCTACTGACGTTTTGCATCAAGAAATAAAATATGGCTCTAAAATAATTAATTTTCCACGTTATTTATTAGCTTGTTGTTGGAAAGCGTTACATACAAACAGGCCGTATTTACTGTGGTACAGGGGTCTGGAATTTTTTAGAGATAAACACAAAAAATACAAAGGTGATACAAGTTAGTCTGAGCAGACAGTGCAAATCACAAATGCAGCTTTAAATAGATACAGTAGCTAATATTTTAAAGTTTTGGCGGCTTATGATAATAAGATGGAGATATGTTTCCACTGCGGAAGTCCTAATGCAGCTGTCGAATCAAGCGTGTTGCTCAGGTGCGTGTTCTCTGATGGCAGTCTGCCCCCTGCAGGAAGAACACGAAACTGCGGCTTCCCGAACACTGATCCAGGAGATCCCGGGTCTCTACTGGGTGTGCGCCAGAGCCCCAGCACCCAGGCCGTACCCGAACCCCTTGGGTCCAAAGTTTTTGCCGTAACACGCTGGAGGAAGAAAAGGTAAATTAAGAAAGAACCATATCATTCAGAGAACCAGTTCGTGCTAAAACCACAGTTAGCAGCAGAGTCACAGGACTTACATTGTTGGTTTTTCGACAAAATATTTCGTGTAACAAGAAGTGAAACCTCGTCGATATATTGGCAGATTTCCTTAATAACATACTGTCTCCACGGGTAACCAGGTAAATTATTTGTGCGTCTTCTTCGTCTGTTGTAAACGCAGCACTCACTTCCGTAATAGTCTCGTTACTGCCGCTGGTTCTTCTTCTTTTGTGTCCAAAACGCAAGAATGCTAATTTAATTGAAGCATGTTAGCAACTCGTTTTTTCCATTAACATTAACTAGGTGGGAGGTTTCACCGCAGGAAACGCCCCCAGTGGAGCAAGAGAGTCTGTGAAAATACTGGATTTACTTGTTTAGTCTGTTACATCAAATCCAAGTGATGGGGGACAAGCAGACAGTTGGACTTGTCAAAGCAGGACACAGACACAGAAACGCCAGGGCCTGGTGCTGGGCCTGGGACTGGCTCTCATTGTTAATATGTAGCCACAATTTTGTTGTGTACTTGAAGGTTTTTCTGTAGTGAAAGCTGCGCCAAATTCTGAGTCACCCATTCACAGTCTAGAAACTAAACCCGGCACTTTGTTTTCTGACACTCACATATTTAAGTCCTTTTCCCTCCTAGTTTACACATGTGCAGTAAAGCAAGTTAAGAGCAAAAGCAAACTCATAAAAGATATTGGCTGGAACTTTTAACTATAAATTCTTGAGAGTGAATTATTGTGACCATGGATGCAAGTGTAGGTTGTGATTTTTCTGCAAAGAAACTACTACTTCTCTTTCCCCATTTTCCCATCAGGGGTCACCACAGCGAATCATCCGTTTCCACCTCACTCTATCATCATCATCTTCCTCTCTGACACCAGCCAACCTCATGTCCTCTGTAAGCACATCCATATATCTCCTCCTTAGTTTACCTCTCGCCCTCTTGCCTGGCAGCTCCATCTCCAACATCCTTCTACCAATATATTCACTATCCCTCCTCTGCACATGTCCAAACCATCTCAGTCTGGCCTCTCTGATTTTGTTGCTAATGCAGGCAACGTGCGCTGTCCCTCTGATTGCAAGCCAGTGACTTCTGTGCCAGTGCCAAGCCCGGATAAATAGACAGGGTTGCGTCAGGAAGGGCGTCCAGCGTAAAACTTGCCAAAGAACAACCATGGTTTGGTATATTCGAACAGAGCAGATCTAAGTTTTGTGGTAGTTGTGAAAGCAAGACATCAAACCATGGGATTAAATCTTGTTTAAGCCTCTTGGGTGGGAAGCACAGGCGGTGAACTTTTACCTTTGCAGTAGATTTCTCCATCCTTGTCAGATAGTGTAGTTGACTCAAGGCTCTTCCCACATGTGGCACAGGTGAAACATCCAACCTTATGCCATGCCTGTAAATAGACAGATCCATTGAGAAAGGGGAATGTATTTGCATGCACACACTGGAGTGTGTATGTGTGTGTTTTGACTTACACTCCCAGCTCCAATCACTTTCTCAGCAGCGTAGACTGCCTTCCCACAGCGAGGGCACTTGTCTGACCCTCCAAACTTCTGAGCCAGCTTGGATGGGTTTGGATTGTTGGTGGAACGATGAGGACTAGGTCTGATGAAGAGGCACAGGGTAAAATCGTGCATAATGGGCTACAAAATGACATCAAGTAGTGTGTGTGTCAGTGTGTTACTTACTCTTCATGTGTAATTCCCAGAGACTCTCCCTTGTCCATGCTGAGGGTCCCGGCTCCCTGGCCATAGCCATAGCCTTTTGGCCCATATTTCTTTCCGTAGCACGCCTTGCAGTAGATTTCCTCCGTATGAACAGCTACAGTTGTGCTGTCCAAATTCTTGCCACATACCACTGCACAAACACACATACATGCAGCACATTATTGTCCATGTGTTTAGACAAGATGTAATAGTTTCCTTTTATGGAACAGTTCTGTTGGAGAAGCATGTTCTCATCCGAATTCCATCACAGGAATGTTCGATAACACTGGAACACAAATAACTCCACTTTGACTCCACGGACCCATGTTTTTTCAAATTAAGGCAAAGGGAAGGTTTATTTATTTTAATACATTTCTTTAAATGGTATTGCATTCTTACATTTTTTTAATTTTTTTTTACTCCTAGGGATGCGTGTTTCAGATGTAGAGTAAAACACTTAAAATAATAAGCTAAACCATAGCAGTAAATGTCAAGTTTTAGCTTCTGAAAGTCAGTGGATAGTGTCTTTTAAAAGATGCACACATTCACACCAATGTTCAGATTGAATACAGGAGAATAAACAAATTTTGAGTGATACACCAGAATTCAATGCAACTCATTTTAACCAGCATTATGATTTATTAATTGTGTGTTTGAATGGTACAAAACTGTCTATTGTGATAAACCATGCGTGACACCATCTAATGATATCTTCTCTCAGTAAGTCGAAGCTTTTGACACCTACATGCTAGCTGTACTACAAGAAAAGATGAACAAAGGCCCATTTGTTTAGTTCCGTTACTTGTGGCTGCAATAACAAGCTACAAGTAAAATGACTGTCACCCTGACATTCACAGGAAGCGGCAAAGAGTTTACTCACTGCACAGGAAGCAGGACCTGTGGAAGCTCCGCCCATCACAGAGTACCTCCTCTGCAAAGTAAACCGTCTTCTGACAGCGGCCACATTTGTTTCCTCCACCCAGTGGCATCCTTCAGGAATGAATTTAACACACACAGAAAAAATGCACACTTTCATTACTCCGATGTGTACAAGACTCAAGAGTTTTCGTTTTGTGCAGGATTTGCCCCAGTGTTGGGATTATCTGCATTTCTGTGGTGGGACAGAAAGAGATGAATCTGTTAAAGGGCCAGCAGTTATAAGTGCACAGTCTCTCATCCTACGGAGGCACACAGTTTAAATGTTGTGTTGAACTGGCTTAAAGGCCTATAATTAAAGGCCTGTAAAGTGAGCTAATGAATTCTTTTACACAACTATCTTTAAACACAGTAACAACAGTTTTTTGTTAGACACAGTGAAATGTCTGCATTTGGTTTTCTGTAAGTTTACCCAGACCCTGTAATTTCAATCCCGTCAGTTCTCTGTGGCTTCTGTAAAAGACGAGCAAGTCAGCAGTGGAACAAAAACACGAAGAACACATTTTTTTGTTAAAGGGCAAGACATCAGAGTTTCCAGTGTGGAAATAATGTGATATTTGACATTTTGAGAGGGCCTTGGACTTGCTGTGATGAAGAAGTTTCTGGCACCCTCCTTGTTTCTGCCCAGTGTGTTTTCCAGCACGACCCTCCCAGTTCATTCCCGTGTATCCACAGACACATTCCTGACTGCGGAAACCCTCCCACCTCTCTACCCCTGACGCAAACCATTTTATCCCTGAATATCTGTGTCAGTGACTGACACTCTCACTCTGAGTTTTATGTGTGTTTTATTAAGCAGGAAGTATGTTGAGGAGGAAGCAGTGACTACCTGTCTCAGCTCATTTTCGTATTGGTCAGTGGGTGAAGCTGAGCTCTTAGAGCAAAGAATAAACATATTAGGCCATTTCCTATCGGCCTTGGAGACACTTCCTGTTTTTTAAATTGAGAATATACTCTGTTTAGTATGATACAAGTTTTTTTAATATGGAAATATAAAGTTTCAATGTTAAACATAAGCTATTTATTTTCGAATGGTTTTTAATGTGAAAATTAGCTTATTTTGTGACAGTAACTTGTATTAGAGTCATTGGTGGAGCAGTTTATGTCCGGCTGCAGCAGCACTGTGCCTTTCTGCTATTGCAACCACTGACCGTTTCATTTCCAAGGGTTACATTAGGCTTATATAGGGTTATATCCGAACTAGAAATGTGGTAAAAAGTGAGATTAAGGGAAAATGAATGCAGTTTTTCAGTGAGATTGAAGCTGAATATTATCCCAGGTCTTTCATTCAGTTATATTAATTCTAGAGCTTAACAAAAAGACTTATATCAACTCAGCTGCTCGCTGATCATCACCCCTATCTCACAACAACTCCACTGGCTCCCAGTTAAATACATAAAAAAAATCTAATTCCTCCTGTACACCTTCAAGGCCTTTCTGAACCTCGCCCCTCATATCTGTCTGATCTCCTCCACATTGCCAGCTCCTCTCGCTTTCTCAGATCTTCCTCCTCCATCCACCTCACTGTGCCCACCTTAGCACCATGGGGAGCAGAGCTTTCAGCCGCTCTGCCCATGCACTCTGGAACTCACTCCCACTGGACAGTCCAAACATTGATTCTCTTTCTGTCTTCAAATCCAGACTCAAAACCTACCTGTTTAAGATCACCTACTCACTGTAATCTGTAATTGCCTTTGTCCTTGTTTGTCCTGTTATCTTCTGTTGATTTGTTTGTTGATTGTACAGTGTCATTGAGTGTTTTTGAAAGGCACTTATAAAAAAATGTATTATTATTTATTATTATTATTATGTCAGCTTGGTATTTTTGCCTAATTATCTAGACTCTGTCTTTGCTCTTATAATGTTTGGGTTACGGGTCAAATAAGTAAAATAATAGAAGTTAAAATTGAAACAGATGCAAATCACAGATATAGAACATGGAACAAAGAGAAAACCTTCATCATTATTGTTCTGCTGGAGAGAATTAATATTATCAGTGGCAGAGAAAGCATATACTATTGTTGGGATTTATTTTTGTTAGGTTATGGTTTTCTGAAGTCTAGGGATCAACACAGGGTGTCAGAAAAAGCAGAAATTTCAGCCAAATATAAAACTATAGACAGAGATGGGTAAACAATACTGTAGGTAAAAGCTTGCAAATGAGCAGATGCATTATGCAGAAAGTTGTAAATGCAAAGACATGTGAATATATTTTTAGGATGTATGTATTTAGATTTGTGCAGATAAAGACTGTGCTGACTTGTCCTCACTAGTCAGGACGTGATGGACAAGACAGACAAGATCAATAGTCAATCTGATGACAGAGGGTAAAGTGACAGAAGGCGAGAAAGAGCAGTCTCTCTTGACAAAAGGTTATTAGTAATAAAACTTAAATTTGAAAATCATGTTTTTTTCAACTAACACTTTTGTTAGTGGAATAGCAAAGTATTCTTGAATTTGAATTGTGGCACATGGTACTAATGGTGGCTCAGCAGGTTTCGACATGCGGGGACACAGACAGCTGCACAGGAATGCTCAAATAACTCAAAGTAAGGAGTGTGAATCAGGAAGTCGCTCAACTAATGGATGCGACTGCATGTGATATCTGTGTCGTTTAGGCTGAATTTATTACGACTTGCCTGCTAATTTTCTACAGTTTCTTGCCTGAATTAGACAGCACATATGTCCTTCTGTCACATTGTGTTGCTGTTTACCAGCCAAACTAGCGCGTGATTCCTCTTAGCAAACTTTAAGTCGTGATAGGTGTTCAAACAAAGAAGTCTGGTCCGACTTGCACCAGAGATTAACAGAAGAAGTGTTTTCCCACCATGCACTGGCAGAAAAGAAGGAAATGAGATACTGTTAAAAGCAAACAGAAAGCAGGAAGACTAAGCAGTGTCTCTGTATGCACATATGTGTGTGTGTGTAATTACATTACTTACCTGCAGCAAATAGGTTGTTGAACACAGTGATGATGAGCGGTATGAACAGGTTGGAGTAGTGTTGTTGCAGCACTGCAGTATGTCCACCAAAGCAGGGCTGGAAGAGTTGCGTTTAAAGTCGGCAGGTAAAAGGCAGCTTTTTTCCTGAGCCAGCTGTATGACTTGACCCTGGTTTGTCCAGCGACACACGTAGACTCACACGGACTTCTGTGTGCCAACCCACCACTATTCCAGATGTGCAGGAGGGGAGGAGCCTCTGTGGTCGCTCCTCCAGTCTGCAAACGTGTTGGAATAGGGGAGTTTCTGAATGACTTGCCGAACTGGAGGGGGGGTGTTCCTCAGAGGTTGTGCAAATTACAGAGCAAGACACTCAGTGAAGAGGCCAATGAACCTGTAAATATTACAAAAGCAGAAACTGAAAAATAAAAGTCAGAGAGTGTCAAGAGCACAAGTTAAAATGGTGGGAAGGACAGACATTCATACATTTAGAGACATTTTCGTACTTCGTTCTCCAATTGCCTCATGCCACTGTAGATAAATAAAGTCATGGAGCTTGTTTCAGCTATTTTTAATGTTTTTCTCTATTTAATTATTTTCCTTTTAACTTCTGAGCCAGTGAATTCCTCTGTTTGGACATTAACCTTTAACACACAATCAATTTGAAGCATCAAATAAATCAGCTGATTTCCTATCAAATACGGTGCAGAGTCATTCCAGCCTTTGTACTTTATTACCACAGCCTTAAAGGACCTTTAGAGAACAGCCGTTAAAGGTCACTCACATAGGTTTAATTTATGAGAAAGCGTTGATGGAATGGACTGTGGAGCGGCTTGCAAACAGAGGAAGCAGAGTGGCAAATGAGAATTTAGCTCTGCAGCGATTGGACTCTGATACCATCGTGTGGTCCTTGTGGGTACTGAACAACACTTTTACTAAATCTTATTTGAATGTAGGGCAGCAAATAACAATTGCTATTATTTCTAATCAATATGCAAATATTTAACCCTCAATTAATAGCTTAAAAATATTAAATATGATTTTTGAGGGTTAAATATGTCTTGTTTCATCTGACCAGCATTTGAAAACCCCCATGAAATCTGTAGTTTCTCAAATGACTCTGAATGTTATTTTTTTTAATTTAATTAAAGATTCATCTCTATTTTAATAACTCATTACAAATAATAACTAGCATTTATCAAATTAATTACTGCCCATCTTGTAGTGCTTGAGTGTAGTGTTTGATGAGGCACTCCGACACCATCTAGTGTTCAGAGTGCAGTCACATGATGTGCTGTGGTAACAAGTGACACATTTATACAGGGAACTGTTGACTTACCCTGCACTGAATGAAATTACCCTGTATTTTCTGCTTGTTGTGGATCAGTACTTGCCTGTCTTTTGTGTGTGTTATGTTTCTCATCCCAGTGAAGCTACATACTGTATCTGGGAGCCCCACCTCCCACCTCCCACTCCATCTCCATCCCCATCCCTCCAGATTCTACTCGGGGTCACAGTGACACAAGTGTCCCATTGTCACAGAGCATCTGCCACGGTCTGTCTCCCAAGGGAGAGGACGTGCTTTGGGGGACATTAGAAGATTATCTATGACATTGACCCCACCACCCCTTAACACGCACACACACACACACACACACACACACACACACACACACACACAGACGCTTGAAAGCTCCTACCCATAATCCCACTGTTTCAATTCACTTCCCGTCTCATGAGCCGCTGAGAGAAAGAAACACATCATGTGAGTGTGTTGTGCTTGTGTCTGACTTTGGAGCGCTCGCTGTGCATGACTGTCATACATTTAAAAAGGTGACTGGACGATGGAACAACAGTAAAGGGGCCTTGGGTTTAATGTGAGTATTTGGAGCAGAGCAACTAAGTGACTGTGATTTACAGCATAAAATACTCGGTGTACAGTGAGCATGTTTATGTATTGAGGGTGTTCATACAGTGAGCATGTGTTCTGAAGGGGGAGGAGGTGCTGTGCTTCTTGGCCTGTGTTCTAATAGAATTTATCAGTTCATCATGGTTAGTTGAACACTTGATGTATTTATTTGCATACTGCAGTTTAACAACTGGGCAAATGTTAAATTATTTATGGATCTTTACAGCTGAGACATGCAGACTTAGGCTGTACTGTAAGGACACTTACAGACCATTTAGTCAGACATGACACATGTCAATAAGCTTAGAAATAACTACGCTTTAATGGGATCACTGTAAAATTAGAAACCTTTTATATGACTCAGTTGTGTGTCACAATCTTCATTAAATATTCAGGAGTGTCTCTTATGCGAGTGTGTCCAACTGTAAGCTAACGCAGCAGAAATGTGAGAATAGGGAAGAAGAGGCTGAATAGAATGTAAGTGACCCAGTGACAGAGAGAAGTGGCTGAGTAGACAACAACAGCCGAAAAGCCTCAGACAGTGAACAGGTTCCTTTTTATTGAAAACCTCACAAGTAAATCTGTTCAGGACCCACAACGGCAAATCCAAACATCCATGAGCCTTCACAGTTTCACACGTCCACCAGAGACACACTGGCATCGCACACAGCAACACTGTGCATCACTGGTATTTCATTTAAAAATTTTTTTATCTGTTTGTAAATTGAATCAAATATTGGATTGGCTGCATGAGATGAGATTTTTACAGCCTGTGGTTTATGAGGATGGAAAGACAGTCAAGGCCAGAACTGGGCTGTATACTGTTACTCCTCTGTTTGTCAGCTGAGAAAGATGTCAATAGAGGCTTTTCTCCACATATGTTAAATTCTCCATCGCTGCCTCCAGTTTTCTGCCTCTCTCCTCTTTTGTATCGTCACTTTTCTCTTTCACTGTCTCATCACTTTTTATTAGAGGTGTGGGACAAATTAGAGGAGTGATGGATGGGTTGCTCCTCCCTCAGGATGGTTGTTCATGCAGGCATGCACACAGATACGAACATAATATGTATGTGTGTGATTGTGTGTGCGCACATGTGGATTTGTCGTCAGGAGATCTATCATTAACGTACTCTATTTTTTCTTTCATCCTGCTTTCATCCACTAATTTGACATTGAAAGCTGGCTTTTTGCATGTGTGGTTACATCTGCTTAATTACAGTGTGTTGCTCACACTACATAGGCATCCATGTGTGAGTGTATACACACACACACACACACACAGACTCATCCAGCTAATGGACCAGCCTGTCGTTGCCTCAGCTGGGCTTAGATTTCACCTCAGAGAGGGAGGGAGCACAGCCAACAGGTCCATTACTGAGAGAAAGAGAGAGTGACCGGGGTGGAGGAGAGGGGCGGGGATATGGCTGCAGGCGTACTGCGGCAGCAGGCGAGCGGCATGACGTGATAGAGAGGTGGAATGACAGAAACACACACACAAGTATGTGATGCTAAAAGCTCAGGGGCTGCCAGGCAAAAGTAGAAGCGAAGGCAGGGAGTGAGCCGGACACGCTCGGCAGCATACAGATTGGAGACAAACTCAGTTGATGCTTTGTATCTTGATGCCTGCAGAGGGTGAGTGCGATGCTGTGTTTATTTCACACCATTTAGAGTTTATTTTGTCTGTGTTTACATGCGTTAATGTGGCTTCAGTGTGTGGTGTAACTTTCAGTGTTTGCTCATGCGAATCTGCATTTAGTCTTCGCTGAAAAATCAGCTCTGAATGCGTGTGTCTCTTTCCTGTTGATTTCTATGAGAAGATAATCCAAACTCTAAATCTGAACTATGAACATGCTGACAGTGATATCCCCGTCGGTAGAGTCAGGGGGAGATTGTGGTTGAGTGAAAGAGAGAGGCAACGAGGAATAAAGGCAGAGCTTAAGTGGGATGAAAAGAGGGGGAGATGGGATGAGAGAAGAGGGATCCTGTAACCAGGGGTGACACGATGTGATCGGCTTGAGTCAGCATTACAGGGGCTGTGTGACTCAGTGCTGCATGCATAGCAGACATACTGTAGTACAGTAAAAGTGGAGACGGCTTGTTTACACACGCTTATGGCGTTTATGTTCTGGTGATGGTTATGCTCTGTCCCACACCATACTAGCTTGACTGGACATGTGTGTGTGTTTGGCATAGATTTTTTTTCTTAGTTTGTAAGTGATTCATACTACCTCTGTAGATCTCGAGACTGCACCAATGATTCATGTGGCTCCACTGGAAATCTTGTTATGCCAGTTTTGGGTTATTTTATGTTTTGACTTCAGTACACTGGCTATCATTAGCAAATGGCATGGTTACAAAAACCCAGTGTACATGATGAAACTTCCACGTTAACAACAAAAGTATTTTTAAACACCCACAGCGCCGTGGCACTCTGGATACATGAGACTCGTACATGACTTATATGTTGTACTGTGGAATTTTTGATGACAGAATATGTGTCATTGAGGATCATTGTACACCAAGTAACTTTCCATTTGGGTTACTGACTCATGGTAACATAAACAGTTTTTTTGTTCAAACTAGCATTTTATGTGTGTGTGTGTGTGTGTGTGAGGGCTCTCATCATTGCTACAAAGAAAGTGACTTTGATAATGAGTCACCTCAGTGTGAGGGCCCCTGGTTGGCTGAAAAATTTGTTCCTGTTTGTCACAGCTTCCTGTCCTAGTGAATGGTGAGGCCTTGCAGACCAATGGGAGGCCACCAGTGAGGATGCAACGGTGATCCAGGAAAAACCAACCCATTGTTCCTGGGACTGTGAAGAAGTGTGACCTCCCTCCCGCCGGCTCTGGCTGCCTGGCCTAGCAGTACGCTGAAGAAGTCAGTACCCCAGTGAGAGGTAAGATACCGGCACACGACATTTCATCATAAGCAGTTTATGAGGTGCAGATGTTACTTTTTCCATTGTGACTTACCTCTAAAAGGACCGTGCCTTTCTGGGAAAACTAACAGCCAATTTCAGTGTTTTTTACACCATTGATACTATGAAATAATTTATGACAGCACATTATCGCTGCTGCTGCTGTTTTTGTTGTTGTCATCGTGGAAGTCATTGCGTTCATTCGCTGTAGACGTTCTGTGTGTCACACACAAACACACGGACACTGTTGATGTCCTTCAGTTCGCAGACAGAGAGGCCTGTGTTACAACCTCATTTATTGATTTCTGTGATGAGTCAGAGCGTGTTTATCCCAAGGGTGAGAGGGGAAAAAAGAGGGAATGCTCATATCTTTCATCAGCTTAAACTCAATTCACTGGGTCACATGGGACTGAAAAGTGTAAGAAGAATTGTGTAAAATGAATATGAATTTAGAAGCTAACTAAATGGCTATTATGCTAACCTTCCTTTCTCACCTTCTAACAAACACATCTTCACACATATTGTACGACTATGAGCATATATGCTTTTTATCAGCTGATTAGATTATACAATAAATCATAGCAGAGGAGAAGTGAAGGGTTCATGTTGCAGTAGCACACAATAACCAGCAGAGGCCAGTACCATCCTTGCAGAATGACGCCGTGTGAACATTGTACCACATTATATTTACACATTTTTCAATGTGATCACTTGAAATGAAACTGGCAGTGTGCTTTAATTTCTGTGTTTACTATACAGACGTAATAATCTGGCGTACTAATTATGGTGCTGAGCTGCAGCCTTAGATATACAGTTTGGCTCAAACGAGAGTTAACTGTGCTTTTGCGTTCTAAGCCCTTCAGCTCTCAGTGCTGGCCTGACCTGAAGCTTACAGTGTCAGTTATATCTTTTATTGATATCACCCGTTTCTTTATATTTTAAGTTCTAATATGTTGTGTCTGTTCTGTATATTATCATTTAATTGTGTAATTAGATATTTTATTCAGTGTTATCACTTGAATTTTGAAAACCTTTTTACTCTTAGTTTTATCTCATAACTATAGTTTTAGGGAATACTACTAATAGCTACTGCTAATTGATACGTTATTAATTGCTTAACATGTTTATCAAGCAAAAATGCTAAAATATGGGCATTTTTCACAATTTTATGATGTTTAATAGACTGATTGATTAATGAGTAATGCGTAAGGAGTCTAACTTGATTCAACCATTTTGAACTCACCTCTACCTGCCAGTTTCATTTTGAAAGATTTCTGATTTCTCTTTCTTTCTGCATATGTATAAATACACACATAGACATGTAAACCACCAGCTGAGCCTCTGCATATCTTTATCTATTGGCATGACCCCCATGTGTCCCCAGAGAAAAGGCAATTTCCATACAGATAGACACACAGACAGACTGCACCTGTGCTCTTGGAAATGGTAGCAGGAATTGTATCAGACAGACAGAAATTCTGATGGTTATTAGTGACTCATTGTCCCGAGAGAAAGAGAGAGAGTGGAAAAGCCGGAGAAAGACAGGGTTACGGAGGAGAGGACAAGGAATTTCGGAAGAGAAATGAGGAGAAAGGAGAATGGATGATCACATCATCCCTGCTGTTTCCTGGTGTGCAGGTTGTCATTAGCTTTGAGTTACAGGCCGTGACAAAATTCCCAAATCTCCATATTCTATGTCAGTATGATTGACACTGTATAACAGAAGGTCTCCCCATAGAGACTTTGTCCATTCCTTTATAAGAAAATAAACATTTAGTTTTTTTTCCCACACAGCTATAAAAATGTGTGTGTGTTTGTGCACCACGTTACACTTTGTGTAATGCTGTGATTAGATGCAGTGTCTGATAATCCAACATTTTATCCTTGTGACTTTGGCAGCTTAATTTGACACATCATTGCTTTACTAAAGAGGGATTCCACTGGCAGCAAACTTTCTTCTATTTAAGAAATGGCAAGTGGGGTTAAGCGTTCAATCTAAGTACTTGTGAGTGTGCTCAATCATTGTAATACAACGTGTTTGTACTGCACTGTAACCATGCCAAAGGTTGGTTAGGTTGCCATTAGGAAAAACGTACAAATGTTCACTATGTTTATGTGTATATGGATGCACTCTATATATTTATATATTTATCTGTCTTGAAAGTAACTACATCCTGTATACTTAGACAGTAGAAGATTTGTTTACTTTTTAGGAAAGATGATCATAAGAGTCTAGCAAAAGCTTTTTTTATAGCTAGGTGCTTCTTACAAAGCGACTTGCAGAGTAATTTGCTCACACACATATACACGATGGCGATGGCTGCCATGCAGGGTGCTCATCTGGCCTGCCGGGAGCAACTTGGGGTTCAGTGTCCTGCCCAAAGACATGCAACAGGGAGGGACCGGGGCCTTACCAACTGACAAACAAATGTTTGTCTCACTAACAACATCATTCAGTGCATTTCCATAGATGTAGACCCACTTATGAATAATTTCTAAGTCTTTAGTCTAATTAATAATTACATTAGATTAGATATGAGGAATTTATTTCCATTTGACCAATTTCTCCTTTTTTATTTCATAATTTCTGTACTGTAATTGCAACTCAAACTCAAAGTTTGAAAATCATAAATCTTAGATGGACAGATGTATTTACTATTCATCTAAAAATTTATAGGGGATTAGCAAATGTATCTGTTCCTTTGCCAGATGCTCGGATCCCTCTCGTTCTACAGTACACATACTGTTTCCTCCCTTTTCTCCTCCCCTCCCTGCCTTTCTCGCAGCCTCCAGCCCTCTCTCCCTCCAGCAGAGCAGCACAAGGTAGTTAAATTCACTAATATTACGGGAAACCTTTCCCTTGATCAACACTCACTACAGTTTGCAGAGAAGAGAAGAAAACTTAGAAATTCAAGCAGATTTTTGGAGGGTCAGTATCTGATTTGAATGGGACAGTGAAGACTGAAGTCACAGACTGAAAATCTGGAATCAAAGCCAGTAAGGTGAGGGTGATCCAATGGAAGCTGTTATGTGTGTGTGTGTGTGTGTGTGTGTGTGTGAATTCTGTGATAGTGTGTTCATTCATTATAAGGAAAAAACTGTTATTTGAGAACTAAAGGCTCAACAAGCAGCTGGCAGACCTGGCTGTGTGCTTGTCTGTCTGTTTTCACTTTTTAAACACCCAGCAGGCAAATTGCACAGAGACTTCATGCTTTGCTTAAAATAAGCTCAACTCGTGGTTTTCCCTGACTCACTTTGTCATATGTGCTCGATTCACATGTTCACATAACTTAGATGATTACTTACTGTAGCTCTTTGTTCTAATTAACCCAATTTTCAAAAAAATTTAACAGAGTTCAAGTTTTTTTTTGTGGATTTTTTTTTTGGTGGGAAGAGATAATTGCCTCATAATCTTGCTAAGAATTTTGGAGCATCCACATTTTTGACTCATTTGAAGTGTCTCTCCTCTTGTTTCTCCATGTAGATAAATAATGAGTGGTGGGGTCAACGTGAAGGCCCCTCGTGGGCCACCCTCATCAGGAATACCGCTTCCACGTAGTCTGTTGCCCTCCTCTCCCAAAGCAGACCTCCACCACAGGGCTAGTGAGCTGCCCAGGGCCTCAGCTCAGACCCCTAAACACACACCCACACACACTCCCACGCACACACCCATGCACTCTCCTTCACTTATGCCACGGAGCTCCGGCATCCCCGGGCCTTCCTCCAAAGAGCGGCCGAGAGATGCTAGCCTGAAGATTCAGCTCTTCCGCCGGACGGGAGCACTACCTGTTCCTCAGGTGTCCCGCTCTGCTTGCAGCAGCCCTCTGACCCAGCGCCGGATACCACCGCCACACTCTAAAGACACCCTGGATCTGGAAAAACCTGCATTAGCTCACACCTCAGCACAGTTTCTACATCATGGCAGTCATAACAGAAATAGCTTTACCAATAATAACCAAGCATGGGGAGTCACTAACCTTCATCCACTGCTTCAGGTCAGAAGAGGTGAAAACTCCAACACGTTATCCCACCCAGTGAGTGAAGATGTACAAAGAAAAGAGGAAGAGCCCCTAGAAAACCAGTCCTCCCAGTCTACTATATACAACAGTGACCTCCAATCGTCTCTCACGCAAACAAGTTGTAAGCACACTGTCAGAGGTCGGAGTGACTCCACCAGCCAATCGGATGAGGAAATGGGGACTCCTGAAGACAGTAGTCCGGCGTCCACTCCTGGTCCCTTGCCCCTGCACCCTATCACATTCACCATGCCACGTTTGTCCAATCTGGCTGTTGTGCAGGATCAAACACTAGAAAAGGAGGCTTCGTTTACAGAGACAAGCACACCCAGGGTCAACATGGCCGCCGTTGCTCCCTTCAGCTACAGGTGAGTGGTCTGCATCCACACACGGACACAAGACTTGTGCTTCCATTAGCTGACCCCCCTTAAAGAATCTTATGAGCGCTCTCCTTGTAGCACTTAACTGCCGCCCTGTCTACTGACATATATGCACTTTGGATAATAAAGACTAACCCCAGAGGGCTCCTGGCCATTTCTATCAAATTCCTTTGTATCTCTTCCAGTAATACATTTGTTTACATGTTTGGACATATTGTGTGTTTTATGGAGCAGAATGATTGAAGTGTCCTCTTGAGTGCATTTGGGCCAACTCAGTATCTTGCTGTTCTGTCTTTAACTAAATCAACTAATCCATTGGGATAAATCAGTCAAACATAAAATTACTGTGACTAAATGCACTTTATAGGATAGCAAATGTGGAAAAACAATCAAGACAATTTCTGTATTTCTGTATTGGACTTCTTTCTATATGTGTTGGACTTATTTGCAGTATTTTGTGCATTTTCTGTGAGCATTTTCACTCTGTTTGTTTGCTTTTTGATTGTAAAAAGCGATTTGCATATCCAATACCAGATTTAAGATGGCTCGGTTCATGATGTGTTGACAGGCTGCGGATGCAGGAGAGTGATCTCTCTGTGGATGACCTGAGTGACTGCTCATCTGGATCCATAGATGTCTGCTGTGATGACCTAACAGCAGGTTTGGTACACTCACACAAGCATGTTTTTTCCAGAAATAACAAAAAAAAATCCTCCATTCTCCTATAGTTTCCTTTGCTAAACAAATTTTGTTGTGTGGTGCTGGCCACCACTTTAGCACCAGGGTGCCAAGCATCCAAGAGCTCTTTTGGCAGCCAGATGCATTCACTGTGACAGAGTCATTAATGGCAGGTTATGTGGCCAATCTCTCGGCCTCATTGTGGAACCTGAATAGCCTCAGTGAAGCCTAAGGAACAACCTATCTCTGCCAAAATGCTTCACAATCATCAGGCCTCAGCTGAACTGAAGTTAGGTAGTGCGGTAGTATTAGTGTCTTAGCCTGTGGTTCTGCTGACTGCAGTCATTCCTCCATGAGGAGATGGAAAAGAGAGAAAGGCTGGGGATGTTAAGATAAAGGAAGATGACAGAGGTGATGTGGGTCAGTAATGGGCTGAAATGGGGCATTTCTCAACTTGCTGTCAGGGAGTATTACATGCACATAGCTATCAGCCTCGTCCAAGAGCTGTCGAGGACTTTGAACTCTCCCTCCACTCATGCTCTTTTACATCCCGCTCTCTTGCACTTCTTCCTCTTTGGCTTTATTGACCTAAAAAGCCACAGTCTCAGCAGGACCCCCTCCCAGTCCCTTTGAGGTTTGGGTGGCTCAGTTCCCACAGCTATTGTTGTGAATCACCGTGTTCAGTGCGGAAACTTTATCAGTGGCTTAGTGAATCTGTCTTTTTGATGTGGCGTTGAATACAAAGGTATGACTAGCTCTTGAATTTGTAGTCCTGAGTTATTATGTATGAAGACTTAATAACAGAAAGGTCTTTTCCAAATAAAAACTTTTAATAGTTTTTGGGTTCCAGTAAGCTGGTTGTGGAAAGTGGGGACTGCTGGTGGACCAGCCCTACTCTTTAAAGGCCTCTGGCTGTCTCGGGACTCTGGTCGTGGCGTTGTAATTGGTCTCTAGCAGGCGTTAAAAACAGAATTAAAGTGTCTTCAACTCCTGGAGGGGTGGACTGACACTGTAATAACTGTAATTTGGGGAGCAGAGGAAGCAAAGTGATTGAAGAGGAAGGCAAAGTTTAGAGGGAGGGGAAGAGAAAAAAGTGAGAGGGGTGAGAGATTTGAAAAAGAGGCCTATGAGGTCAGTGGGTGGATAGATTTCATTTGGTGTAAGGAGGAAAGAGCAAATGTGTGAACAGAGATGTAGGATAGATTGGATGGTATTCAAATATTTCAAGAGCTAATTGAATGCAGAACACGTGGTCAAATCATAGTGTGATTTGTCCTTGCTACTCTTTTACAACTATGGGGCAAAAAAGTAGTTTTTCCCAAATGAAGTGTTTTCCATGTGCTTACATTTACATAAATTGAATCAGGGGTAACATAATCAAGTCTTGCGTCTTCTCTCCGAGACCTTATGAAGACCTGAACATTTAATGTTACTGTAGCACCATGTGGTCTTTCAATTAGAGCGCGGACCTCTTGACCTTGTCGCTCTCTGGAGAGGTGCATTTGAGTATGCATTCATGTCCGAGTATGTGTGTGTATGTACGTTGATGTATGCTTGTGTGACAGTAACCAGATGGTGTTTGAAAGATAAATGTGATGTGGACTGTGTATCATTTTTCATCTCCCAGGGAGGGTATGGCCTGATATGCCCTACGGACACTCTCAAATCTGTCAGTTCTCTCTCAGATCTGGTTTGATAACCTTGTTTACAAGATTAAGAGATAATGCACTCACCCTGAAAAAATTACAAAACTATGAAACCATCTGATATTCGTTTATCAGATAAAAATTGTTTCAGGTTGTGAATTTGACACATTATTTTGAAATTAAATTGGTACGGTTACACAAAAACTTTATTTTCTTTTCCTGTGTTGTAAAGGCAGAATAATCATACATTTTTTTATTTCAAGACCAAACATTAAGTTAAAAACACAGTTTATCTACAAAGTATAAAGCTTAGATGTTTAATTTGCTCAGCTTAACAAAATAATATGAAATTAAATTCAGTCCCAGAGACTTAACACATCATTTATTGTACTATATGTATGCAACGTTTTCAGGGTAATAATCTCTTGGATTTAATTTGTTCATATAAGTGATTCGGAGAGTAGCTCTTTGGTAATGAAGATATGAAATCAGCTTGCAGTTTTTAAATTTCATGCTCACCATCCCCCTAATGCCTGTGGGCAGGGCAGTGAATAGCATTTTGATAACCCCAGGCTTCATCTACTCTTAGACAGCACATAATCCTCTTTAGCCAATCTCATCAGAGAGAAACATATGCCGATTTGGTGCATGATGAGTGGTTTAGTAGATTTAGGAAGATGATCAGACGTATGTGTGGACTAGAAAATGTCCTCAGTCACCAGGAGTTTGAGGTCGTGATCATTATTTAGGGTTAAATGTCATTCTCTAGTCTTTATTGGACCCTAACTGAGTCTGTAGTTCAGTGCCGGGACAGCTGAAGAGTTGATCCTCTTCTTTATGTTGGTTGAACATGAGTGAGGGGAAAGTCCAGTGTCTTAAACCTACACCAGAAGTCATATAACTTATACATGACCCCCAACCCCTCCGCCCCAGGACATTTCCTTACAATGTAGGAGGCCTGTAATAACGGCTGCAGTAGACACACATGAGAGATCAAGACGGAGAGAAAGGAGGGAGCTGGGTGAATTGAGGGATGGGTGAATGAGTGCACACTCAAGATCGTTTTTGACCTCTGGAGTGACTCCTAAACCAGAGAGCCAAGTTATGGAGTCAGCCATGTGTGTAACATCTCTGTGTCTCCGTGGGACCACACAGACACACACACACACACACACACACACACACATAAGACAGGAATGGAGTCACAAAGACATCTATCTGTCAGATTAATAGCCCATGAAGAATCAAGTGCACATTCTCTTGGCAATAATAGTGCATACACGCAGGCTACAGAATCCTGATGTGTTGTTCCTTGAATATGTTCGTTACATATTTTTGAAATGTTTTATCACATACTGTTGTATGACTTTAGCGGCAGTCGTTTTCTTTTTCTACCAACACGCTGCACACGCTCGTGATATTCATCACTGCTGCATGCACAACCACGCTGTAACCAGGCAACCAGCTACTGCAGCACAGCATTATGGGATACCCCTGGGAGGTGTGCTGAGATTGTCAACACTGAGGCATTTGTGAGGGAGCGTCTACAAAGAGTAATACATTTTAAAACACACTCACTCTAATACAGGATTTTTTTCATATATTTTAAGATTCCGTGGAGGGTAGTTTTTAGCTCTCAGCTGCGGATGATTCATGATGAGTGTGTGAGTGAGACATAGGCTCATGGAAATAATAGTGTTTTAGTTGGCCTAACATTCATAAATCTCAAATCAGGAGCTCAAATGACGGATAGACTCACACTATTGTTATGGATAGCCTTTAAGTGGCTGAATTGCTCAGATGCTTAAACCAGTGACTCATGCTATGCATCATCAGCACTGAGTAAGACCACAAAAGAGGTGTCGCCGTGAAAATAACATCCTATTTTGTTTGCACGTACATTTTTGACTCACACTAGGAGGTCGCGCACTGTTTGTGTGAGGTTGCCTTCTCAGTATTCTATGCAAACAGGACATTAGTAGGCAACATTATGTTGGTGTGTGTGTGTGTGTGTGTGTGTGAGTGGGCCTTCCCTTGTGTATGCATGTGTCATTGTATGGTACTCTTTCCTGTGTCCTGTGGGCCCTGTTTGCTGGTGTGTTAGTGTGTTAGGCGGTGAGGCAGGATATCCCCTCTATGTCTTAAAGGCTTCCTCTGCTTCTCTGGCACACGTACAGAGATCCTTCCTCACTGCATCCTCCTTCTCCTCCCCTCACTTTCTTCATTGCTTTATTTTCTGCATTATAATTTTACATTCGTACATCCTTTGTCACCAGTAACAACCCAGTAGGTTTCTCACATGGTGTCTGCTCCACATATATAGTTCTGATTCACTCCCTCTTTCTTCATCTTCTGTTCTCAGTCACACTCACTCTCATCACTTTTGTCTCACTTTGCCAGCCCGTTCTCGCCTGTCTCATCTTTAGAGCCACTTCTTTTGCATGTACTTGCAAACAAAAAGGGCAAAACAAAAGGGACCAGGAGTTAGTGAGTGAGTGACAAAAGCGAGTGGGTGAAAGTGAGAGCACATGCCATCTGCTTTGTTGAATGGGAATGGTTTATCTGACAACTTTAAGGTGCTGTGGTACAATTGTTTATGCCCAAAGCAGCAGCCAGTACTTTTCCTTTTAAAACTGGAGGCCTCGTATAACCTTGTAAACATGCACATAATGTGCCACAAAGTGTGTCTGTGTGTTTGTCCTACTGGCTACTTCACATGATTGCCCAGTAGAAATACAGTGGTGAAGCTGTTCCAAACTGTTTACGGACGCTAGAGCAAATAAACTCATGGCATGTACCGAGACACACTGCTTCTGTCTCCCTAGTTGTTTCTCTCCTAATTCGACTCTCTGTTTTCAATCTGTCCATTCATCCCTGTATCTACCTCTATCTGTTTTGCTCTCTTTTGCTTAAAATCCCTTTATGCATTTATGGAAATGTTTGCCCATCATCAGTCAGCCCAAAAGCATTAACACACACGTAGTGTTTGGGGCTGCGGTGTGCTGAATCTGTGGATTAATTCTGAGCAGCCGCACTCACAACACTCTGAAAGTGCTGGCTTCTGTGATGTCAGGCCAGATTGCTCAGGTCAGTCAGACACCCCGCACAGACACTGCGTGTGTGTGCAGCGTCAGAAGGAGACTAAGCAGAAGGAGAGTGGGGGAACACGGGGTTAAAATTAGCCATATATTAAAGTGATTAGACTGTGGAGCCAGAGAGACGAGTACTGGAACAAACAAGTAGCTGTGTGCTGCCAACATACGCTCTACCTGTGTGTATGTGTTCTTTCAAGAGCGCTGCTGCGTGTCTTTGCCCCTTGTGCATCTGTGTGCCACACAGACCTGCCTTTTAGATGGCTGCCCTTGTTTGACTAACCTTAATCCCTCATCAGGGAGGCATAAGAGTTGACGTACAGCACCTATTAGCCTTAAATTACATCCCTTACCCTCCTCTTGGCGTGCTACCAGCCCCCAGAGCCCCCATAACTGTCACCACACTGCCATGGCCTCCGTGTGGCATAACCACCTCAACATTGGCCTTTTATTAAAACTCGCCGCTTCTAATTAATGGCTATGGCCTTTACTCATTAAAACAGGCAGCGTATGTCTGTGTTTGTGTCTGCTACTTCGCTCTTGTGTTACAAACGTTCAAAGTTATGTGGATGTTAGTGAAATTGGGCTGTGCACCTACATTTATGTGTGTCATTTTTAAGTTCAACTCGCGTCAGTTTGAGCCTCTCCAATACTGAGTTTGCAACGAGCAAACAGGACGTTACTTGTTTTAGCTCTGGTTGACGTGTCAACGGATTTATGCAAATATAACAGAAAGTGAGCATTAGCCCAAGGCCTCCTTGTTTGAGGCCTGATAACATCATAGCTGCGCGCGCTGCTGCTTGCATAAAAGAAAAGTAAAGTGCACTAATGGCAATACACCAAGAGCCCAGTAACCCAATAAACACTCGACCAGTTAAGTGACACCTGTATGCATGATCCATTAATACACTAAAACAAGTATCGATTGTTAATAATGGTCTTTGAGTTCATTTTAGATCCTGTTGTGATTAGCTTTAAAGGAAATGAAAGATACGTAAGAAATTTTTTTTTGGTTGAGGGTTACAGGAATAGTAGCTACTAGGTGAAAACAGTAAAAACAGAAAACAGTGAAACAAAGGAAAAGTAAAGAGGATGGGGAAGACTCTTGAGTTATTCCTGTGTCCTGTGTAGATTGAATGTGCCACTGCTAACGATTGTCCCTGGATGGGAGCTTTGGCTTCTCTGGGCCTGTCTCATCAATGTGACACAGTCACGAGGACATGCTCCGCACACCCAGTCTTAAACATGCAGGGAAGGATAGACCAATATAAAGATACGAACACTCATTTACACACCCACATGTGCACGTGCATGCTTGTCTTCAACTGCTGAAGTATCTTAATGGTTGTACTGAGGGATGGATGAGATTGTGATGAATCTATATCCCGTTAAGTTAATGGCCTGTGCATCTATATTAGCTGGGGGTGGGGGGGGGGTGTGTACTGGAAAGGAGGAAAGGAAGAAAGGAAATGAGAAAGGAGCAATGGAATTGAAAGGTAATTTGAGGCAGGTGGGGGTTGTGTGATGGTCATTTAAGGTCTGTTTGCAGCTAAGTGAAGAATAATTAGTGACTGACCTATTGGGTTGTGTATTAGGAACCGCTAAATGTGTGTCCTGTTCTCAGCTCCGCCGTTGATCCTGCAGTCACGGCTGTTTTACAGATCATTTGAATCAGCTTAATCATGGGTGGGCCTCTGGTGATTAGGACACAAGAAAATCTGAATGTGAATGATGAATAGAGCAGCTAATGTGATTATGAAAGATTTCATGTGTGTTTGTGTCTGTGTGTATGCAGGGGGTCTTATTATGGCTTTGTTCAAGATAATTTGAGTCACACACAGCTTGGCTTACTATAGATATACACAATAATGTGTTTTCTGTCTTGCTTTCTCTTCAAAAAGAAAAAAAAAATAGCGTTTAGATGCCAGAAAGTCTATGAAGAGAAAAGGGAAGAGTGGCTTCTTAGTAAGTGAATCTTTAAAAGGATGTGAGATAAAAATTAGAGATGTGCTATTGCAGCACAGGAACAGGGGAGAGTTTATACAACATGTTGGTAATTTATCAGCAAGCCCTTATGTTTGCACCCACTGGTGAGAGAGAAGTGGTGGGTGAATCAACCAGTAGGAGGAGAGAGAACAAGAGACAACTAGAACAACGGAGGGAAAGAAAAAGGAGGAAGAAGGAAAGGGAGGGTGAATGAGCCAACGTTGGGGAGAGAGAGAGAGAGGGAGGAGAGACACAGAGAGAGAGAGAGGAGGGGGATGTTGCTGCTGCTGCTGCTGCCGCAACTGTTTCTCCTGTCAGTCGGCTGCTGCTTGCCTCGCAAGCAGGACGGAATACAGAGGAAGAGACAGGGAGAGGGGGAGACAAACACTGGTCAGTGCTGCTTTTAATTCTAGCGGCGCTTTTGTCATCTGTGAGGCGCAGGGAGCTGCAGGCACGCTGCACGGGAGTGGATTTAGACACTGGATGCAGATCTGCAAATCTATGGATTACCAGCAGTGAGCAAGGATGACTGCTGCTGCCAGTCTACTAACCAACTCCTCGTTCTGAACAGAAGGGTGAACCCAGTGTCACACAACGGGGAGGTGGGCTCAGTCTAGACCCAGTGGTGACACACAGACAATTTGGGCATCATCTTTTTTTTTCTCTGCCTTTTCCGCTTTCGTGTCTTTCAGTCTGCTTGTGTACTTCAGAGTGTGTCACTGATGCTGTTGCTTGGCTGTCTGCAGGAGGGATGCTGGAGGCTAATGTGGCTAACGTTAGCATGACGGCTAAGCCAAGAGAACTGGACCTCAGGTCCGCTGCTGTCTCCTGTCAGGATACATCAGCCCAGGCCATGGCCTCTAGGAAGCCTCCAACTAAGACCTCTGCTCTGCCCCAGGGACCTTCACGTTCCTCCGGGTCAGAGCTCAAGGTCTACCGGCCAACCTCTGGATCTATCCCCATCCCAATCCCCAATCCATCTAGACTTCGCAAGCAGCACTCACTTAGCAATTTGTCTGTGCTCACGGATGCTGAGAAGAAGCTGCATCTGTACCAGTCTCCCCAGTGGAACGATGATACAAGTCGGACTGGACCTGGCACCAACAAAGCAGGTCAAACTAAGCCAGGTCAGTCGAGTGGTGGGAAAACGCAGCTCTCCCGGACTCTTTCAAAGTCTGAACAGTCTCTCTTTCAGGGGAAGCCCAAACCTCTCACCTCTACGACTTTAACTTCGAATGCGGGCAAACCTAGTCGAATCCCTGCTCCGGGTAAACCACGGGGACCTTATGCTGAGGTCAAGCCCATCAGCAAGGCCTCTGACACAGGCCAGACTGAGGACACAGACCCTGGTGACAACACAACTAAGATTAACTCCAATGGAGCTTGGAGTACTGAGACTAATGGGAAGAAAACTGGGGAGAAGGGAAGATCTGCTAGTCTGTCAACAGAGGACAAGAAGGAGAGAAAGAGGATAGAGGGAGAGGATGATAAGAGCTTTCTGAAAGTGGACCCAGAGTTGGTGGTGACAGTTCTGGGAGATCTGGAGCAGCTGCTCTTCAGCCAGATGCTTGGTGAGTCTGTTATTCCTATTTTGCATGGAAACATCCAGGTTCAAACTGTAGACCTGATGGACATAATTTTGGACAGGCTGTAACTATGTCATCATGTTTTCTTAGATATAGATTAACTGGGCATCAAATAACATAAACAACCTTTCCCTCTCGCTGCTGTCCTCTCCTTTCCACACCCAAACCATTCCCTCCACCTTCGGCTCTAGCTCCGGCATCAACAGTGAATTTTAAATGAGTTCAGTCTATATTGCAGCAGAGTGTAATGTCAGTGTGTTTTTTTCTCAAGTGCCTTTCACTATACAGTGGTAAGATCTCTCAATCAGCGGTTGCACAACATTCCCGTGCTTTCATCACTGTATGCCGTGAAATGTGCTATGTTTACATGTGAAAAAAAGATTTATGTTACATGTATTTCTTTGGGTGTGTGTGTGTGCGTGCATATATAGCGTTGTGTGTTCCTGTGAAGCAGCAGAAGTAAGCATTTGCAGAGGGATGACATTGTTTTGTTGTTGATTCACTAGCGAGCACCAGAGTGTTTTGTCCTAGTCTCATCTGACCTACTGCCACAGTGAGCTAGATACAGTACATACCAACAAATCGAATGCTTCCCTCTGCCCTCTCTCATCATACCATCTTTTTCTATCTCTATCAGTGATGATGGCATGGAGGCATATATTAAAATAAAAAACAGTCAGTGTATGTGTCAGGAGTCTAAATGCATGATTCATATTGATACTGCAGTCTCAGCGTCTCCTGGCTCACACCAAAATCAGCCATTTGTTAATAAAGGCCGTGTGACTGGCACCAGCGGGGTGTGTGTGTTTTCAGTTAGTAAATAAAACGGCTGCATATTGAGTCAGGTTTCAGTCACAGTGGGCCACATATTTAGCCTCGCACCACTCCCTCACTCACCTCTCACCCCTTGTCCCCCCCACCCCCCACCCCCCAGTTCCATTGATCTCTGGGCCACTGACAGATGGTCACTATCCATCCCCACCCACCCCCACCTCAGCCCCCTGTTACCGGGGGCAACGTGTGGGAGGACGGAGGGGGGGGGGATCTAAGGGGGTCGAGGCATGAGCAGGTAGTTAGCGATCTACCATGCACACACAAATAGACAGACGTGCTCACAAATGGCTGCACAAACACACACTGTTACAGAAATGCACTCGTTTTTTGAGGGGAGTTATTGACAGAATAGTGAGTGCGCTTGTGACTAATTGTTTAAACTAACTATTATTTTTTTTTAACACATGCACAAGGTGTGTGTTTTTTTCTTTCTCTTTCTCTTCTGTCACTCTCTTTCTATCCCACCCTACCTGCAGCAGCAGATAGCATTAGAGACTAAGGGACATCAGGAGAGAATAGTGCAGCGTGTCATTATTATATGTGACTTGATATGAAGAAATGAATTTCTGTCCATCATTCTGTCATCCTTCTTCCTCCCCATTTCCTTTTCCTCTTCCTAAGCCTTCCTTCTGCACCAGGGCCCCAAATTACAGCTTAGCCCTGCAGTCTTGTGTTTGTGTGTGTGTGTGTGTGTGTACAGTACATAATGTGTGTGGTGTGTTCTTGACCTTGTTGTAGTCCTTGCTGTGATGTTGTTAGCCGCACCATCACCAGACAGCCAGGTAGGCAAAAGGGAAAAGAGACAGAAGGGAAGTAATGGAATAGAGTAACAAATGAGATTTATGGGTTGGAAGTGAAAGGACTGGACTTCATTCATAGAAGGAGATAAATGAAAGAGAGAGACACTGGAGTACAATAATGGCAATTCCCAGTGACCTAAATTATTATCTAGCATCCGTAGTGACCAAATATAACTTTGGACAATTACAGTCTACTACAACCTGCCAGCGGTTCATCATAAACAGCGCTGCTAACGTGTAGAATAGTTACGTGAGTACACTCATGTGTTAGGGAGAGGTTAATTGTGACTTGCCCTGTGGCTTGCGGCAGTGGGCTCATCCTTTATTGTATCTGCTTCTCCATTTCCGTTGGGACGTGCAGCTAATTGGTTTCTGCTTTGTGTGCACTGTCATAGGAAGATAGATTATGGATGTTCAGAGGATCATTCCCGCTCATTCCCTGCGCATACACACATCCACCTTCTTCTCATCTCCATCTGAGATGCATTGAAGGGATGTGTCCAAATACTGCGCAGTAATATGATGACTCAATCCCAACTTGGCCCCAGCCTGCCGTTATGGAAGCTATATGTTATGTTTTAGCTCCGTGCCTGCGTCTTGTTTAGTTATGTTGTGTGTCAGTTACCAGCAGGAGCTGTGACACTGTCCTTTGAGATTATCCTGCTCTAGTAGTAGAAGATCACGGACAATGTCAAGGAGGTCTGATCGGCACGTGAAGCCCAAGACTTTCAGTCAAGCACTTAAAATATATAACCAACCTCCACACGTACATGTGTTTGTATTTTTATTCATGTTAGGACTGTCATTGACATAATGCCTCTTCTAGCCCCTGACACTAACTAAGTATCACAAGTAAATGCTTGACTATAACCCTAAAACCAAGTCGGAACCCTCAGAAAGCTTTTTGAAGAGATGCTGAAACATGATGACCACTTTGGCAAAATGTCCTCACTTCAAATTTAATACACACACACATACACATAAAAAAGAAAAAAAATGCTAGTCCTGGATATTTTAAGATTAGGCCTGTATGTTTATCTTTGTGAGGTTATTCGGGATTAGTGTCAGTAATATCTGTTTTTCTTTAATCAGACATACTTGTTTAAGTATGGAGTGATGAAAAGCTTTTCCTAATTGGATTTAGTGAATTACTTGACTCGTGTGTCCATGGCCAGCTGCTCTAAACGTCTCCCTATATAAAATATCATGTTAACTGTATTAGCATCGTAGAAGAAGAAAAAGGTGAACCCCCTTTTTCATGAAATCATATACTCTACTAAGCTACTGAGGTGATCTAGAGCACTGAACCTCAGATGTCTACCACTAATGACACCTCCCTGGACCATCCAACTCCCATAATGAGGTGTGTGGTTAGAGAGTAAGCACCCTGAAGCAGTGGGCTTTCCCAGCATGGGGTAGGCACGGTTTAGAGAGGATCCAGTCCAAAGACATCAACAAGCATCCGGATTAGGACTTGCATAAAGATAATGAGAAGATTCGGCCCTCAGTCCATTAAGATCTCTCACTCTGGAAAAGGCCAGCCATGAAGACTAAAATGAATTACAGATTAAAGCCTCGTGGACATCTGTTTGGATTGAGATTTGAGTATTTGCGGGTGTTACTTTATTTCACTCTACAAAGGATCAGATGGAGAATCTAGATTTAGAGGAGAACACTGGAGATGGTTTTGGTGGTGGCTGAGCTCACTGTGGAAATTATGGGGCTGTGTCACTTTGCATGTGATGATGAAGTCTCAGAAGAAAGAAACTCAATTCAACGCAGGAATGCTCATAAAGGCAGCCTTGACAACCAATGTACTTGTTATTCCTGTGTCACATTGTGTTGTGTGTGTGTGAGCATGTTTGTGTGGTTGTTGGTTGGTTTGCATCCTCGTCAGCTGTCTTTGGAACAATAAACCCTACAGAGGAATCGACAGTCTAAAAAAGAAGACACAAGCACACACACACACACAAGTCTGTTCAAAAGAACTTAACAACGCTGCAGGAAATAACAACAGAGCACCGCAGCTCACACACTCACATTCAGTGTGCGCGACATTCAGTCACTGATATCCTCTCCTTTTTCAGCTCCCTTGTATTCATCCTATGGGCCATGACAGGCTTTTTTCAGACTCTGTCCACCCATTGTGATCCCGGTGCTGAGTCTCTAATGTGATGTGGGTGCGGTCAGAGCGGCTGGTTCTACCTCGGGCTTTGGTGACTGAAGGATTCAGGGCAGTCGTCCTCTTGTCAGGGAGGTGGTGACAAGCCAAATAAACTCAAACGCCAAAGGAAAGTGAGGAATAAAACATCCCTCAGCATCCCTCTGATTCTCTCTCTCTCTTTCGCTCTGGCTTCCTCTTCATGTCTTCATCTTTCTTTCTTTCATCTCTGATGTAAGTTGACGTGTAGCAGTGTTCTGTCACCAGTCAGGCAGCACCGAGGATATTTCTGGTGAAAACGTTCAGGAGGACAGAGGACATCTTTTTACTGTGACAGAGATTTAGTCACTAGGAATATGCATAGATGGAAATATTTGTAAGCACATTTGGATGCATAGATGATTATGCACTTTTGCACATTGTTCTGTGTCTGTGTTTACAATTCTTTGTGGTCAGTCTCTAAGGACTTAATGCAGGAGCCATTGCATTAGTGCTGTCTGCTTCCTGCCATCCTCCCTCTAAATCATATTAGTACTCAGAGTTTTTGTCTCGTCAGCTTTTCACAACACACACACACACCCTGCTCTTTTTTAAAAAAAAAATCTATGATATTGTTCTGTTCATATACATTTGTTTTTTCTGTTCATGTTGTTGTTTGCTGTCAAAATTCTTTTCTCTTCGATAACTGTAGTATATCCAAATATGTGTGTTTTGGACCAATGGCAGAAAAATAAGACATAAAGACATTTGCCGATGTCAGCTTGGGCCTTAAGTTTTTGTGATACCTATTTTCTGATATTTCATATACGACAGATGAATAGATAAAATGTTATTTACACCACATGTATGCGGTATAAATGTACACAAATATGATCTTTAGTGTAAATTTGACAAGAACAAACCTTCAATCTGTGTTAATTTGCTGCATTTAGTAACATTTCGCTTTACTCTTGCCACTGTCATCAGTTTTACTGTCTCGCCCATGAACTTATTACGAGGGCAGGAACTACACACAGCTAACAGCCTGCCTGTCTGACATGTGAGAGCAGAGCTGCCGCTGGGTTAAAGCGTGTCATAAAATATAGTTCTGCAGGAATCAACTCACTTAAACAAAAATACACCCAAACATTGCCACACATTGTGTGGCATGTCTAGCCTGTTGCTGGGTTAATTTAGCGAGTGGTTGTGAGCTTGCAAAAGTCTGATGCGCACTGTATTTATTTCAAGTGTACACAGGAAGCACAGGAAGAGATACCACTGAAATATCTCATGATATCTACCCAAAGAGACACATTCATCAAACTGGATGATTAAAGTGACTCCTCTAGGTGACGTGTCGCGTGTGTCTGTGTACCTGCCTACTCACCACACACACATTTAATCTAACCCAAAGCAGTTCAACACAGAATACACACACCTGTCTAATCGGCAGGTCCCGAGGTGAGACCCTTTTTAACACGACTTTACTTCCACCTCAGAGAAGTCTCGACCTTCTTTACTGAGAAAGTAAACTAGTCAACTAAATCTTTCTGATCTTCTCCTCTAAGAGGATCGCACTGCGTCGTCTAAGTAGATATGGCTGTGGCTAAGGAGATATGGTGAGTGTGTTTGTGTGTATGCTTGTGTTTGGGTCAGTGGTCAGAGAGCCAGGGCTTTTTTGGAGGGAAATGAGCTCTGGGCTGAATTTGGAGGTTTTAAATTGGTTTAAAATGCTGCACAGATGACGGTAGACCTGTTTGTAATATATCAAACGTCTGCAGCTGTGTTCCTAAGTCAGTCAGCAACTGACAGCGTTGCTCATCCTCTCTGTCTCCGTTATGGAACATATACTTGCACAAGGGTTTTCGAAGTCTAAATTGATTTCAACACAGTCAGCTGCACCAAATCACCTCTCACTGTGTCTCGGTATGTTTTTTTTCACCAGTATATATTGATGCACAAATTGTTTTGTCATGGGAAAACTGCTGCATCATTTATAACATTTTAACCAACAGCTGCTCATTGTGCTCTGATAAGCTTCTCAACCATTCATGTTGAATATCAGAAATGATCCTCAAGGATTCTAATATCCTCTTGTGACATCCTGGTAAAGCACAGGAACTTTAGTCTGTGCATGTGTGCGTGCGTGTGTGGGTGGGTGGGTGTATAGATACACATTTGGGTGCACCAGTGTGTGTTTGTCTGTCCAGATGTGCAGGAATGGCTTCATGTTGTAATACTTCCTGTTTTGCAAACTGTCTGAGGTCAGTAGAGGCCTGTGATACTGAATGGGGATAAGGGACAGAAAAAGAAAGAGAATGAGACACGACATAGAATGAAACTTAAATTTAAGCCAAACAAAATAAAAGTAGCATAGCAGGTTCATAGTACATATACATGTGTCTGTGTGAGAGTATATGTAAGTTATCAGATTCTTTACTTTAGTTTCACCTTTGTCTTCATGCCGTAAAGAACCACTCTTAAACGTATACTGATGTAAAAACAGTTGCAAGCGGTAACAAAAAACAAAAAGCTCTGATATCTTATTAAGAACAATAAGATGTTCTTAAACTGCAAAATGATTTTACACGTTTGTACTGTATGATGATAATCCTGTGGTCCTCGTAAGTTGAATGCATGATCTAATTGTTCATATTAACGTAGAAAAAGCAATGAGACTGCGGGGCAAATTGCATTCACTTGACTCTCACAGAGACACTGAAATCAGGAACAGCCTCAAGAAATCAAAAGACAGTGGACAGCTCCAAATGGCAGAAAAACCTTCAGTCGTTCTGAAGCGAAGGCTCTGCTGCAGGAAGTCAACAGAAAAAAAGCTGACATGTTTAACAGTATCGGTACTGTATATAAAAAAACACACATCTTCGTAAAAAAAGTCCCATTCATTTTTGGTGATTTGTGATCACTTGTCAGGATTGTTATAATTATATTTACAGCAGAGAAACAGACAAAACCCTTTGAAAGTGTGCTGACTGTTTCCAAGACATAACACTCATTGCTGGTGGTGCAGATATTTCACAGTGTAAGACTAGGGAAGTTAAAGCTGAAACATCTATCATGCAATAAGGGCACTGTTGGCTGAGGAGGCTTGCACTGACACTAAAATATGTGCACGCACTTGGACAGGACAGGGACAAATGAACTCCACTGGAAAGGAAGGAATGAATAAAAAAGCCATTTTTCAAACCATGATTCATATTCTGCAAAAACCACTGTATGTGCAGAAAGATACACAAATGCACATCTAGAGTCACAACATACACTCATAGTGTCAAAGAAGGACGTGATTTAACCCCACAAACACATACACACACAATTGCAGACCAGTGTTGCAAGGACAGAACCATTAGTGTATCTTTTGGGAGTTGGTTTCTTTCTAATGGAGAGAAGAGTCAAGTGACCAAAGGGAGGAAACCAAGCAGACGGCATTTTCACTCTCTGTTATGTTGTAGAGAAACAGTCTTATCACTTTCCCTTCATCCTAAGAAGAAGGCTGGTAATCTTTCTTATTGTCCACAATTTCCATTAAAATAGCAGAAATTCCCTGTGCGTGCAAAGCTTGTATCCCCAGTTGTATTAAAAACAGTAAGTCACACTGTTGCACTGCATCTGCCTTCTAGATGAATAGACACGAGCATTATAATCGGTTTTTAGGTAATTTTACCCTGCACTGTTCTGCAGTGAGTGGAGAACTCACTTTACACAAAGACCCGCCTCTTAGAAGTGTGTCTTTAACTCGGTGTGTTTTGGCTGTGTTGTGTGAGAGCCGACTTGTGTCGCGATGCGGAGCTTGTCCCGTACGTGTAGTACAGAAAGTACATGCACTCACACTCACTCTGTCTGACTCTAATTTCAAGAGCCTGAGTGGGCCATTATGAAAGGCTCCTCGGCTGCTTTCACAGCCTCTTCAGAGCTGGAGTGTGTGTTCACCAGTGTATCGAGAAGCAGGTGGGGTTTCCAACCCAATACGTACATGCACAGAAGCACACACACGCGCACACACACACAAGCCTAGTTTAAACCAGATCATTGTAATTCATCTGCAGCCCTGGGGAGCTGCCAGGGCTGACAGGGATATTTGCATCTCTAATTCCCCCACCACTGCCACCACTACATCCCCCTCCCCATGCCAGCTGGGACCACCAGGACCAGGGCAGAAGCGGGACAGGAAGTCTTTTACACACACACACATACACACAGGCACAAGCACAGTCATACAGACCGTATCTAATCAATTTGACGCCAATGTTAAACAAAGCTCCCCATTTAGGGTAATTAAAATCGCTCAATTAAAGTGTGTGTGTGTGTGTGTGTGTGTGCGTCTGCGTGTGTCTCAGACTTTGTCTGTGTTTACGTGTTTTAGGGGTTCTTTGTTCCTGCTCGTGTTCCTTTGTATGACTAGATTAACAAAGCTGAACACGTTAAAGCTGAAAGTGTCTATTTCCAGCTGGTATTTTCACACTGCGCACCGCTGTCTTTTCAACGAGCACCTCCTGCAGATGAACAAAGGACTCCCATTTTGAATGGATTTCTTTCTTCTTCTTCTTCTTTTTTTTAGTTGCATGAACGTGTGCCTGCCTAATGTATATCAATATAAGAAGCAGAAGGTTGTTTCACAATGACTTCATCATCTCTCCACTCAGCTGCCTGTCCCCAGGGTTGCCTAATCAATTGTCTATGTGATTGTTCTGTTTTGGCAAAATCAATCTAGCTTGATAAATTGGATGAGGTGTAAGTGTTTCCTTCTGTCTGTGTGTGCTTTTCTGAACAGACCCACCATGCATACATCTATATGTATATATGTGTGTGTGTGTGTGTGTGTGTGTGCATGTGTATTGGAAAACAGTGTTTAGTCCACAGCTGTTGTTGAGATTGACACCTCAACAGCAGCAGCTCATGGTTTGACCCCCCTGCTCATTAGAATGGCCTTTCCCACTTTGACTCCCCACTTGCCAGCTGGACTGACTTATGGGCGGGGTGGTTGTAAATTGTGTGTGTGTGTGTGTGTGTGTGTGTGTGTGGGGCTGCTATGTGAATTTTCAGGGCCACGTGTGCTTATAGATTTGCAACAATACTAATGTCTCTCTAAGGGGGAAATTTGTTTTACTTAAGATTTAAGCTTATAGCTAGCAGTTGTGTAAAGATGTATTCTGTTATCATCAAAATAATTTGGACCTTGTTTTCTGTAAATTAGTATATTAATTCTGCCTTGCAATTTCTTACATTCAATTTAGTCCACAGTCACGGTTATAGAAGTACAAATCTTATTATGTCCCATTATTATAAATCTCTCACTTGGCTCATTCAGGAGTCAGCTGGCAACTTCTCATGGTTTATTGAATTGAACCTCAGGGGTGGACACTGTCCCATATCCTACTTTCACCATTCCCCCGATCACTCACAAATACACATCAGAGCGTAGAAAAGAGCGTGGGCCGACGTCGTGCAATTCAACTTCAGGTGTCGTGGTTACCTCGGGTTTAAATGTGATGTTTTTGTGTCTGTGAATCATCATACGCATTCTTAACACTCTTCTCAAACTGAGATCAGAGTCATAGCTCTGACTGGGGATGCACTTACAGCCAGACAATTCAGGGATGGCAACAACAACAGTGAGAGTGGTGGACGTATTCTGAAATTAAAGCTGCGAATTGAAACATATTAGGACATTTCCTGCACATTAATACCAGAGTGTGTCTATATCACTAAGTGCTTCCACCATTTTGATGTTGCAGTAGCTTAAGTGTTTTGAGAAGATCTAGAAAATCTTGTCTTTGATTGCATCCAATCTTCTAATGCCATGGGAGAGCAGTCTGAACACACACACTTACACACACACACAGACACACACAGGCTCTCATGTTTGTCTTTCTATACTTGTGAGGAAACTCATTGACATAAAACGCTCCCTAGCACCTTAGTCTAACACTAAAACAAAGTCTTAACCATTAAAGTTTTGAGAACCAGACAAGTTCAAAAAATGTTTTTGCTGTTTTGCTCCTCACCATGTGGCTAGTATATACAAACACACACACACACGCACAAATATGAAAAAGCAGTATGGTTGGGAGACCCAGCATGAATCTATGTGGCCAAGACTGCAGATTAGCCCATATTAGAAATTGGTGAAACATATGCCAATGTGTCCTCTGGTGGGTTTAAGTGAAAAGGCATTTGGTTTATTCTGTAATAGAGCAGACGACAGCCAAAGAGCAACGATCGGCCACCAGGGCATCGTGGTCAGAGAGGCTGAGTGACTGCAGTGACACTCTGAAAGCTATCATATATTTAATTAACTCTGATCCACTGACATCTGGAAAAACAACTGTGCCACATTGCCACTATTACCTCTGCTGTATTTTCAATTTGTATATTTTGTTGCGGATTTAGTTTTTTTAAGGCTTTGTTTAGATGATTAGGTGTAATCCCACATTTTGGCCACAGACAGTATGTGATTTCCATTGCAGTATATGATTCTCAGTCTGAAAGAGTTTTAAGAATACAGGAACACCCATGATTATTATTTATTACATTTATTATGAATTACCGAATGTATTGTCATATTTTACTGTGTATTTATTGTTATTAGCTTGGTGTTCATGTGCATTGGAACAGATGGGCAGTGTTTTTTTGCTTTCCTGTAATTAGGTACATGGCACTTCTCATCTCTAAAAATACCTTAATTTGTGTGTGTGTGTGTGTGTGTGTGTGTGTGTGTGCATGTGTGTGGGCGTGTTTGTGTGCATCCCTGCAGATCCAGAGTCACAGAGGAAGAGAACGGTGCAAAATGTTCTGGACCTTCGACAGAACCTGGAGGAAACCATGACCAGCCTGAAAGGGGTGCAGCTCAACCACAGGTCAGCCCCACAAACACAAACACGCATACGCATGTCAGCTCGGATCAATTGAAACAACAACAAAAGAAAAGCCAACAATCAAGAAACAAGCAGTTGAGATGGGAAACTTCTTGTTGACATTGCTTACAGTGGTGGTTAACTGCCTGTGGGCTCATAAATCAATACCAGTATTCCAGATAGACCAGTAGCATTTAGTGTGTTGTTTGCTGCCTGCTTTCCCCGTGCGTTGGCTAATACGAAGCTGTAGCAGGATTAACTCAAAGCTGACTTCAAAGCCGACCCTGTCAATGCGCACTCACATCTCACATTCATGCACAACACAAGACATGCAATAATGCTCTGATTAATTTTGTGTGTGAATGAGTGTGTGTGTGTGTGTGTGTGTGTGTGTGTGTGTCCTCTCCCTTCCTTTGCTTCCTCTCTGTCACTGGCTGACTTTGGATGTGTTCAGTGCATCGTCAGGTTTTGTCCTTGAGAGCTTCTCCTGTGTCTGCTTGTTCGTGGGTCTCCTGCCATGTATCCTCTCTCTGTCCCTCAGTGGGAGCTCCCCACATGAAAAGCAAATCAGCAGATGGTTCCCTGCTGGAATACATTTCCTTCACCATTCATACTTTTATTGTACTGTACTAACCTTGAATCACTCCCCACTGTCCCTAAAGACAAATTATACAGCCTGTCTGCAGAAGTTTCCTGTGCAAACAAAATGTCATATTTCCTATTAAAAACAAGTATTTATAGTGGGAGATTTGTTGCAATTTAACAAATGAGCTGGTGAGCAAGTTTTGTCTACACACATTTTCCATAATATACTGTAATGCATAAGAAGCAGAAAGTAAAATGTAAAAATCTATTTTGGTAAAACAAAATCTCTCTCATGCTCACCTGACTTCCCTCCTGTCTGTTTTATGTTAACATTTCATTGTTCAAATGACTTTTGATTTTTGTAAAAAAGGATTTTTTTTATCATGTCACGTCAAGATTAATGTTTAATGTAGCAGCCAATTTCATTTATTTTCACACAGTTTGACAACCAGTGACTTGCTGCTTTAGCACAGGCTTCGTATGTGTGCATGTGATTGTGTCGTTAGTGGTGTTGATTTTTGTAGCTTCACACAAATGTGCACTAAAATAAAGTGACACTTTCACGCTTCGCAATACAAAACACAGATTATTAGAAAAAAAAATCCTGACAGGATGCTAACATGAAAACAAACACACACATTATTAATGCATGTGCACCAATGTAAAATGTGCCATGCATACGCAGGCATCTGAATACCAACTAATCCCTGAGCTCTTTCGACATCAATAAAAGGTTTTTTACAGTGAGGTTTCTCTCAGAGAAGAGCTTGCAGCAATGGGAGATGAGGAAAGATGGATTGGCTGAAAAAAGCAAATTCCAAGCTTTTGTAGGAAAAAAAAGTGGAAATTAAAGACAGACTTTCAGTTTAAGTGTGCCTGAATTTTTCAGCTCTTAAAGGCAGCTCAGTGCCGCGAACATTATTTTTTACCACAAAAGAACGTTAAAACGTGCATGTTTATTTCCTATAGCTGTGTGGAGGGGACCATGTGTTACGACAGCGATGAAGCTGCTGCCTTCTCCATTTCCAGCCTATCAAATCGCTCCTCTCCACTGTCGTGGCGCCACGGTCAAGCAAGCCCCCGTCTGCAGGCCGGTGATGCTCCATCCACAGGTAACACCCAGCTAGATGTTCCCCTTCGGATAAGCCACAGCTCTCGTATCCACCTCATCGAATCTCTGGAGGATTCGGACCCGACCCTCCTGAAGGCAGATTACCTCAGCGACAGCGACCTTGGCGGGAAAAGCCAAAACGAAGATGATGAAGATGATGATGATGATATTGATGACCTGGGGAATGGGTAAGATGTGTCCTCTTTGTTTAAAAAAAGATGTGTTTTACTCAATACTAAATGAGCTCCTGATGCTGCAGGACACTTGTGTCTTACTAATGACCTTGCTTGTGAGGTGAATCCTGCCACCTGCCAACTGTTAACGGCCACAGCCGCAGTCAGTCTTTGCAGTTAGCGATTTAACAGCACAACAAAGCCTTAATCAGACGCTCTGTAATGCATCACAACCCCCCCCGCCCCCAAAGTGTCTGCCCTGACACTGGCAGCTGTAGCCCCCCACTGGATGCAGCTGGCTCCGCCATAGTCAGAAACCAGCCCTCTGGCAGAGTTCAGGAATGATGTCACCATCGTCGAGCTACCTCGCAGAGATCGTGTCAAATTTAGCTGGGAGCTCGCCAGTTTTGCCAGCAGGTCTCCACGTGGATTCCTCGCAGTGTTGGCTCACCAAAGCCCCCTGGCAGAGCTAGAATGCACATGTCTTTGAAAACTTGGTAACTCATTCTGTCTGGCCGACGTGAGATCAGTCAGAGCTGTCAATGTCACAATAAACAAAAGTACCCAAGGATTTCTAAGATCAAAAGAATTTGGGTTGAGATCGCATCAGGACGTTGTAAGTTTTCACGTTTGTTGTGTTGTGTAGTGGTTATTATTCCAGTGATGTTTGTTTTTCAGACATTTGTCTCCTTTCTATAATTGGTACATCTTCACACATGATGTCACACACACAGCTTTCTGTCTGTAGCATCAAAGCAGAACACAGGAAGTGTGTAGTTGTCTCTCACCTTCATTTGTTAACCCGACTATGTGGAAAGATCCATTGGAATGTGTTGGGGCATGTGTTGGGGTATTACTGGTGACAACACGATGACCAAAAACACTGTGTACATATTTTTTTCCTGATTTTAGTAAGAGGGACAGGTCATAGGAGAGACCATGCTGGAACATGTAGCTGTTTTACAAAAGACAGCATATTTTCTTGTGGCTCTAAGCTGTGTTTCCTGGAAATTGTTTGGTAGTTTTGGAAAATGTACAGTTCTTGTCGCAATATGAGGAGGTGTGACACAACAGTTTAAACTCACACGCAGCATCATGTTTCACTGACCAACTCTAAGCACAGTGAAGAAAAACACATTATCTCATCGTAAGCTCTGATTCTGGCCACAGTTTAACATCTCCATGGCAACCACAAAAATGCACCCCCCAGTCACCAGGAAACCGATTGCGACACAGTTTTAGTGTATCTGGTCATGGCCCCAACTTTAGTGTGTATACAGTGCGTTCTGCTCTGTGTTAGAACACAATGCGAAAACCAACATTTGCTTAACGGCCTAAGGAAAGAAACTGAGAAAGAGATAATAGACGCACAGACAAATGTGCAGGCAAACAGCTAAATAGACTCCCAAAGCTGCAGATTGACAAAGAACAAGAAACCTCAAATGGCCTTTTTTTCATTTTATCTGTCTTTCCTTCTTGATGATAATATTCAAAATTAAGAAGGTTAATTTAAAGAATGAAATGTGTAGTGTAGTCCAAAGAGTAGATCTCACACAACTGCTCAGTCATGACAAGAATAATAATTGTTCTGATAATGTTCCATTAACTTTGTTGATGATGTTGAACATTGTGCTGGTCGCTGTTTTCTTGTAGACAAACTGTAGGTTATGATACTGTTTCAAAACTCCTTTTGGCGTTGCTGTATTTTGTTATCCTGTCAGTTATTGGCCAACACCCTGACCCGAAATATCTTCGATGAGCTAGTATTATCTGAAATACTGGCTTGTCTAGTCATGCTCAGACTTTCGTTTCTCTTTATAAAATGACAATTTAATATATGAAGTTTTCTGAGACATTCTTAATCTAACGTTATTTATTTCACAGTGCAAATGTTTGCCGCTTTAGCTTTATACAAATCCTACTGTAATATTTAATTATAGGAATAGTGGTTAATTAGTAATAGCAATATTTAATCAATTTATCATTATTATCAACAAAAACAGACATACAATTTTGAGCCTGTGTTATTGGATTCTATTAGGCTCTATATTTTCCATAAGGGCCACTTGACTTCGAGGTACCACTGTGAGTTTGCTGCAGACTGGTTTGCTTTTACCACTGGGGGGCAGCCTGGTGCTGCTGTTTCCCAGCAGTGGCTGCTCTCGCCCCCATGTCAGCTTGAAGCAGCCTTGTGCTGAATCTTTCTCCCATATCTCATCATTTATTCCACATCCTTATGCATTATACATACACACACTATCCCTGTCATACAGAGGTCAACCCCAGCATATATTATACATAGGATTTCCCCATATACATTATGCATCACAAACACACACATGTTCTTTGTTTGCGCTATGTAGCCCTCATCTCTTTGTTCTGTCTCATAGAATGGCTTAAAATACAAACTCGGTCATAGACATGTGTGGATGAGCTGGATTTCACTTACGTTGGGTCTTACTGTGACTCATTTGATGTATATTGTGTAGGCATGAATCATTTTAAAGGTAAGTTTCCTGTGACCATACCATGGCCTGACTGACAAAAAGAACCCATACACACACACACACACAGGCACTGAGTCAGGACCCCATATGTCAGTTATCTGTTTCCTGTGCTTTTCTAGCCTGGGCCTCTGTTTGTCTGAAGAGTTCCACTTACATCTGGAATCAGACCCCTCCCAGTATCTCCTACAATCGCACTCAAACACACATCATTCTCACCAGGCGACAACAGGAATGGGACCATGAGGAGGTCATTCCCCTTTACATTTATGCAATCTAAATCTTTAATTGTTATATCTTGGTTGTATTTCCAACTGTAATTTCATATTAACAATAAATGAAATGACAGTAATGTTAAAAAAAGTTGGCTAGATAGGTCATCAGTTTGATTTATGGTGCATATACTGCAGTCCAGTCCCAACTGCCCATTTCCAACAGCAAGCAGCTGTTTCCAGCAAACAGCCTGTGATTATACTACCTGCCCAGCACCAAACTACAGGCAAACACAGACAGCACAAAGGAAGTGGAGAAAACGAAACATCGAGCAAGCTAAAGCTCCGGATGTTTTTCTTAAGAGTTGGTGGAAACCAAACTGACACAGTAGGTCACATATAGGAAACCAGGGTTGCTTTGTGAACATGTACATATTTATGCCTCTGCTGCGCACAGTGTCACCGTCTGCATTAAGCAACTTGATGTGCTCTTCCAACATCATAGTGTGTTTCTCTATTTTTAGTATTGATAACTATTTTTGTCGATCCAGCTGTGGTAATGAACATGCATCTGTGTTGACGGTTGGATGAGTGTGTGGTTTGTTGTCTGCCCTGCTGGGTGAGTGAAAGAGCTCCCATCCTCAGCGACACACTGTTAGTAAACAGACGGTTTCCATGGCTACGCTGGGAGACAAGCCGGGTCACTGCACTAAACGCCTGAATTATGAAAACATTCGCTTTGGAACAGGGCAGACACACACACACACACACACTTTCAAACACTAAGCTCCCTGAAGCTTTGTAGTGTGATGTGGTTTGAGTGTTTTGGTTCAGCACCATGTGCTTTCTAGAAAAGCAGAAGTGAGCTGGTTGCTCTTAGTGTCAGTTCAGCAGGGTACAGGGAACTGAAAGTGGAACTATTAAATCGAGAAGTAATATGTTTTGAGCAGTGGAATAAGCTTTGATGTTATCAGCAGTCGCTTTTGCCAAACTCCTGCCACACAGTGTTTGGCTTTATTAAAACACTGGAGAGCTTTATCCAGCTCTTATCTGATGCCTATCTGACCGTATCGATGTCCGTGCTCTTCTAATTAGCTGTAACCTAATAGACCTTGCAATTGCCTCTCAACCTTATCTCCATTGTGACAGTGTGACAGGGCAATAAGTACTGGTCACACTAGCATATAAGTGTGTGTTTGTATGTGTGAGTGCAGTTTAAGTGTCCTCATCAGTCAGTTTTTTCTTCTAGGTCAACCTCAATCCTGCTGCTTTGTCCCCATCTACTGGCCAAACTGTAAAACCCCTTCACGCACGCAAACAAAGATCCTACTTCAACACGACACATTTTATTCAGGCATTCTTCATACCACATGTAAATCTGATTTATGTTACCGGTGATGGATCCACTCATTCATTTTTCTCACTCCCCTTCCGTCTTAATGCGTCTTTCCCACATGCTGCCTTCAGATGTGATCCCCACTGCCCACACCCTGGGCTTCCCTCCTGTTCACTCTCAGAGCCAGATATTTACACTTTCACTTAATGTGGTCCCGTTACGGATCCCATTCTCCAACCCTGCTTAGAAGCAGTCACATTGAAATTGGTAAAATATGAAATGTGGTGAAAAATAAAGCAAACAACCATGTTTCGTTTAGCACAAACTATGATATCGACGTAGTTTTATGTGTGTTAACATTTGCCATTAAAGCCACGTTAGCATCTACAATTAATGTAATTTGAAAATGGATCAACAATTTGCAGATTATAACTCTTGAATGACTTCGGTCATTCAGTGTATGGTGATTGTATGTACCTCAGTCACCACACACTGATTCTCTGCTTACATTCGGTTAGTTGTCAGCCTGCAGCCTGGACTCGTAGGTCATTGATGCCGTAGACGTCTGCTGTTGTCCTAGAGCTATTAAAAACACATCAGCCAGACACACCAATCCACTGGTGACATTTTTCTTTATTCCAAAAACCGTGACTTTTCTATTTTTACCGTCACACCATCTGTTCCATTTTGGCACTTCCTCGTATTGTGGCCAGTGAACTGAGCATGCATGCCATTTAATGTAAAATCACAGAAACTTTTGAAAAATGTGTGGACAATATTTACAAGTCTTTTGCTTTGTTTTTTGTTTTTATCATCAGTTCAGATGATGTGTCCTGAGCAGCAGGTCAACCAGAACTACAGCCACAGTAATACGAGCAATTAAATTACATCATCTGAACAGAAACGCTTTTCCAGATGATGTCATCTGAAGGCATTTTTCTGTTAGAACTATAGAGATTTTTTTATATAGTGTAAAATTCAGAAAACATATTAATAATTGTTTATTGTGGTTTATTACACGAGTCAAAGAAGAGTCCTTCTATGTGGAAACTTATAGTTGCCATAAAATTTTTCAATGAACTAAAAGCAGCAAAAATACTGCTATGATTGTTTGAGGTGAATTTGTCAATGTGTCGATTTAACTTTCTGCAAAATTACATTGTGTTAATGTGAAACAGTTCGAATCCCTTAAAAATGTGACGAGATTCAGACTGAGATGGGGCTCAGGAGGGCGATGCAGTGTACTTGTTCTTGTCATCCACTACCTGCTCTTCTCTCAGCCTTCATGACTTGTCTCAGCGCTTGTGTGGCTCTGTCTGCTCAGAGCGGCGTGAAATCAATTATTTTTTCTGTCATTGCAGAGGAAACTTGGCTGAGTGGAGGAGAGCGCTCTTTCTTTGTTCCAGCACGTGCGGGCAAAACATTAGAGCAGACACCCGTGGAGAGCGCACACACACACACACACACACACACACACACACACACACACACACAACTTCATTAATCAGAGCCATTCACCGAAATCACATCAGCATTTTTGACCACAGTCTATTTTGTCACTCTGTTTTGAAATGGGATCTTTTTTTTAGTTTCTTTTTGATTCAAAGCATAAAAACCACACTCATATGATACATGTCATTTAGTTACCTGTGTTTGTATTGAAGCATTTTACTTATAAACTGGCTTTTTTTTAAATCTAGTACGCGACCAACAAACAATAATCTCCCGTCGTGTTTGTCTGCTAAAGTGACACAAACGCACACCCACCCTCAGTCTCTGCACCCATATAAACATAGACAGGGACACAGACACAAATACATCCGCGGTAACATATGGGACCGCAGAGGGATTTGTGGTCCTAGAAGCCCCCTGACACCTCCTGTTTCAGTGAGAACAATGTCCTAATGCACACGTGTTCCACTCCTATGTTTGCTGAGGCTGTTTGAGCAACGCGGTTTCATTATTAATCTTCGTAATACACCATATTACAATATGGAGTTTCCTTTAAGATTAAACACAGATTTGTGCGTGCTTGTCAGCTTATCCGTGGTGACTTTAACTGTTGCTTAAAAATGTTGGCTTCTTTTCACCAGTCTTACTTCCTGTCCATGTCTCTGTCCTGTCCTCACACACATGCACACATTCATGTAGAATTACATGCAATAACTGGTGCTGACTGCCGTCCAATCCTGCAGGAATGTTTCACTTCTACTCCTGTCAGTCTTCATGGCTATGTTTAGTTTGACTACAGGCCATTTCATTATTGTGAAACACTGATGTTGAGCAACAAACACATGTTCAGGATCAGAGCTTGGGAACTACACTTCCATCCCAAACAAGTTTTCCCACATTCTCATTTGGAAGGAAAGAAATGTTTGGGACACTTAAGAAAGTTGATCTTTTCACTGCTTTGTTGTTTCCTTGAACTTTTTCAGTGAATAGCTCCTATTCCCAATGTGACTATATTCGGTTCTCTCCCTTATGGGACATGTTGCTCGGCTTCCCTTCCACCCACCACCTGACCAGACGCCAAAACCACTGTCACGACTACTGTTTCCTAGACACCCCCATTGCTGAGGCCTGATAAATCTCTATGGAGACGCTATGGCATAATCCCGGTTAATCCCGGGCCTCCTCTTCTGGTGAGGTTGTGGAAATGAATAAGAGGGCTCATGGAGTTGAACAGCAGTGTGCAAAGACAAGAGGGCGAGGACAAGGGGTTCACGATGGTCTGTGTGTGCATGTGTTTATGTGCAGGACCACCTTGTAGTTCACAGGCATGTCATACTATGTGAGACAATATGAGCGTGCAAAGGAAACAAATAGTGTGTGTGTGTGTGTGAGCTTCTCAATTTACAGAGGTCAAAATGTCATGGCTCTCACCCCATTTCCTTTAAGGAAAGAGACAGATCCTTCCCGGAGATGTTTTGAATGTGAAGTTATTTTCTTTTCCTATGATCACACTTGACCTACAAAACACATGAAAAGGGGGAAATGACCCTAAAACATGATGCTAAACCAATAAGGATAAATATAAACCATATAGAATGACATCATTCAGTCACCAAACCTGCTTTTGAGACTTTAGAGACAGATTGAATTTGTACTGGACAAAGGAGAATACAACATTGAAATATGAACATTCAACTAGTGGATGCCATTGTAAATGTGATTTTTTCTATAGGAGAAAAAAGACTTTTAGCATATATAGCATATTGTATTGCATTTTTTAGATATTTAAACAAACACATTAGTAATAAAGCTTGTGTTTTTATCCTCAGCAGCAGGGCTGTTGGGACGGGAACGTCCACTGTCTGGTCTTTGCTCTTTGGTCTGTTGTAAGGCTTTCACATTCTTGAGTGAACAGCCTTAAGCATGAAATTTTGCAGAGACATTTCTGTTTCGTTAATGGTATCAGTTGTAATAACTGTGGCCAACTCCGGACTTTTAATTTAGTGCCGCTATAAAGGTCAAAATTTCAATTTGTCCAGCGCTTTGGTTTAGGACCAAATACTTGCAACACACTCCCATTAACCTCTGCCCTACTTTGTGTTTTGTGTTGAATATCAAAGTTGAGAGGTAACTCCATGGGGGCAGACCATTATGTGAACTTGTGGTTCTTCTATTATATTTAGATTTAGACTTTTTATGCATTAGTGCTTTCCTGATATTAAGAAAGAATTTGAAGAAACGATGTGGTTCATTTCTCAGGAGATTGGTTCCCACACTAGAAGACAGGCCTCCCACGCATGTACACACGCATGTACACACACACACAACCTTGCTCTCACTCTTTCATACCTTCCCTCTGTGTCTATGAATTTCAACGTGCATGCTCAGTTCCTCTATAGGGGGTAAATGAAACGGCTTGGTTCAGGACAAGCTTTTAGAAGCTTTAGGCGGAGGTTCCATCAGGTCTTTGCTAAGCACACACTCGCATACAATATGCACACTGGAGCTCAGCACTGGAAGTTTAACAGTGGGGTGTGACGGGTTTGTAATGCGCATAAGAATTAACCCTGCTTCCCTCCCATTGACTCCCACCGTGTTATTCTCTGGGGTTGTTTCGACGTTAGTCACACACTTTTCTTTCTGCCCTCCCGCCATCATTCCCCTTTCCTGTTCTCCTCATTACACCATCTCTTAATCTCAACTTTTCCTCCATGCACTACTAAAAGTGAACATATCCTCATTATTTTCCCAGGAGGCGCAGGCTAAACTGGCTGCGGAAACCTGTTGAGTTAAATTTAAACTCTCGAGCATGTTGAACTCATGTTTTTGTTGTCCTTTCTTTCGAGTCTCTTGAAAGAGCAAGTCTTTTTGAAGTCAAGTTTCTAAGCTGTTCCACTTCATATTGTCTGCAGCGGACTGGACCTTGAGAATAGCGGAGCTAATTAGATGATTTTGGTGGTCTAGGCATGGAGGGTCCCTGGTTTAACCACAAGTGCACCTTTTCAGACTTGGACGTGCACTTTGATGTTCAGCCTTGAGTGTGTTACTGCGAGGCCACATTTTGAGAATTTGATCTGTAGTTGGTGAGCTACTAGACTGAGCATGCAGGCTGGTATACAAACCAAGGTTGGACTCTTCCTCTGGGGGAGGATGCCTCTTGCCAGAACATCAGACAAAGGAATGTGTGTTTACTTGTGTTGACTGACAGATTTTTTTTATTTTTACATACTTTACCTGAGAACACGTGTGGAAATTATGATACAGGTTCTACTACCACGCGGACCGTGTAGGGACATTTTCCAGCTTAAGTCAAAAAGAAACAATTGGTCTGAACCACAGTCATCAGATTATGATCCAAATTTTGATAAATTCTAAATTGGTGCACACACACCTACTTTTTCCAGAGAACCTTGACCCTGTTCAAAGTGGTAAGAGGAGTTTAAAGGAAGCAGAACTCTCCCGTTCTGTAATTGTGCAGTAAAAAGGGTGAGGTTGATGTTGACATGGTTTAATAATTCTCCATATTTGCAGAAGTTGAAATTTTAGAAGTTAACTAAAAACAACCTTGCAAGGTTGAGTGTGGACAGGAAGAGTGTGACAAACGAGTGTTGCAGTGTAGGTGAGGAAATGGTCAGACATAAGTTCTTTTCAGACTACACAGAGGGTAAAAGTCAAAGTTGAAGAAACAGACAAACGTGTGACAACGTTAAATGCATCTGATGGGATCTTTTATGGTTGTTTATATACAGTTTGTGGTGAACGGTGAGCATCTGTGTGTCTATGTGTGTGTTCCTGGTCTGATAAGGGGGCTGAGCTTTCCCAGGTCTCTTGTCTCTTTCATCAGTGGTGGAGCGACAGGTTCCCAGGGTCATGTGGATGACCCTGCCTGTAAACTGTCATTAAACGGTTACATCACCTCCTAATTATACTGGTCTACTACACCAACACACACACACACCACATGGATGTAGAAAACAAGTGCTGTGGTCTTAAATGAGTGAAAAGCAGGGCAGTGCTGCTCTTTGATGAGGAGAAGCAGAGAGACAGAGGGCATGTCTGGACATGAGTCAGTGGTCAAAGTAAAAAACTGGCCAGACAAACACTGGGCGCTGTCCAGCTCCCCTTTCCAGAAACCCAGATGAGAGTTGACATAAATTAAAAGCTCCCACTGGCTTAAGGAGGATTGCAAGTGTGTATGTGTGTGTGTGTTTGTGTGTGTGTGCACATAGAAACTGTTTTCCTTTCTCTTTATTAGTAACGCTAGGCAACAACGATGGCAGCGGCTCCACACACCTGCAGTTCAGCATGCCAATGTGCCAGTCAGACCCTCACACACACACACACACACACACACTTCGTACCCACCTGGCCCTGCCTGTTATGGGTGAGCAGTAGCCTGAAGAATCCAGTCTTTGTTCCCTCTGCTCTTAAGAAGAGGGTGTTAATGATCTCTCCTTTCTCTCTGTCTTGGTAAGTTTTCCAGTCTCTCTATTTCTATCACTTCTCTCTCTTTGTCCACCACTCACGCCATTTCTTCCCTTCGGTCTTAACTGAAAAGACAGTGTTAATTATCTCCACCACCCCCCACTCACTTTGACTGTCTGTCCCTCTCTCTTTCTCGCCTTTCATTCACTTATTGAACGAACCCAGCAGACAGGCAGATCTATTCACCGGGGTCCACTCCGTTCTCGGAGTGTTTAAACACCGCTGGATGTTGCGAGAGGGGGCAGAGCTCTGGAGGAGAGGATACACGATACCCACTCCATTCGTCTGCAAGTCTCCAACAGCCAATACACACACTGTTACAATAGAAACACTAGAGTCGTTTACCCTCTGGGCTTCCCTCTATCCTGATTGAAGCTTATATATCACACTGGTGGTGGGGCTATTAGCCAGCATTTCCTCTAGACACAATGCGGCTGTTAATATGGTTAAATAAATCAATGAAAAAACATGTTTAAGAGAGATATAACTTCGTCGGCCAGCCAAACTTTTTGTCGTGAAATGAAATTAAATATTAACAGGTGATCGTTTGATCTGTGTGTAATGCAGTTAAGGTGTACTGCATTGAAGTGAAATAGGAACCTATTGTTCTTCATTTTCAACTGCATTTATCTGACAGATGGTTTTATATAGATAAATTGAATAAACATAATCCTACCGTCAAATTTTATAGATTAGAAGGAAAAGAAGTGGAAATAAGCACCACATTGACTGACAAAGACTTACTATAAGTCATTTACTCGTTTTACAGAAAGTCATCCAGTCTGCATTTGGAATTGATTTTTGTCTGGATACTCTGCAGCTCTTTTTTATTGTTTATGGACCTGGAAATGTCCATTTCAGTATTTTTTTTAATCAGTTAAGGAGCTAAAAGGCAACGCTCAATTTCCTGAAGAAGGGCATCTCTTGGCCAGGAGAATCATCCACAACCTGTCAACCCAAACTTTGTTCTTGCACATGATTTATGGATTTATCAGGAACAGTAAATTATTCATTAACCATCAGTAAAGCATTTCTTGTAAACTCTCCAACTGTCGAAAATACACACCATCCTTAATCGTTCTACACCTGCTATAAGTCTAGTTTTATTTTTTCAGTAAGAACAGATCAAACTTTTCAAAATTAAAACAAAATCTATGAACAATGACATAAGTAGAGACTATGTATACATTGATATTTAAGTCATCGTTGTGATTACACATGTGGTGCAGCTGAAAAGCCTTTGTCAGTTGACTGCTGATAAGAGACTGAAGTGTGTGTGGAAATACCTTCAGCATATCGCCGTGAGGAGAATGTGATGACTGCGGCTCAGTTCGCCTGCGGCTGAACGCGCGTTTAAATCTCTCTGCGCTTTCCGGAAAAAAAAAGGCACAGCTGGTCGCGATCAGTGAGACGGGGGCCGGCGGAGGAGGTGGAATTTGGGGTGTTGCCTTTCTATCCGTGCTTCCCTCCCTTGCTCATCGCCTCCCTCCTTCCACGAGGTGTGTGTGTGTGAGTGTGTGTGAGAGAGAGAGAGAGAGAGAGAGAGAGGGGTTGAGCACTGCGGGAGTGGGTCAGTCTGTCAACGCTGCTGACTCTCACAGGCGGTTCCCCGGTTACCAGAGGCGGAAGGCACCGGCTGGATTATCGCTCTTTTCGCTTCAGAGTCTCATCAGCGGGAAATGCCGAACGGGAACAAAGCGGCGTGAAATCTGGACGCTGGGAGAAATGAGCGGCCGCGTGCTGAACGGGAAAATGCTGCAGCTCCCGGCGCCGCAGCGCGCCGGCAGGACAATGCACTTTCTGTCAAGGTAACGGGTGACACCGATGGGCAGCTAAGTGACACACTCGTGACACGGGTTGCGATTAATAACCGCGGTGTTCCAGAAAGACGAGACGGAACTAGACGAGCTCCGCCGGGCCAGTGCGTAAAAACCACCAGCGTGTGTCATTGATAAAACTCCAGCAGCTGCGCGGCGGCACGCTGCATAGTCTGTTCATGATATTTCATCTCCGTGTTTGTGGTCATCGTTCATACACAGGCTGCATGGCCCCGGACATATAGAGGCTCAATGCGCCAAAGCCATATGTTGAATCACTGACGGGCTTCAACGCAGGGTGATTTCCTGCCCTCACATAAATACACATCCTGCATAACAGGAAACGCACTGTTGCAAATAATCTGTGAGATTTGTATTTGAGTGTCAGCGGGTTTGAATGCAGCACGTAAACGTGTACGCGCACGGCGAGCGTGCGCGCGCTATAAGCGCTGGAGTGTCCCGGCGGCCGAATGCGCAGACGGCTCCCGTCCGGAGCTGGACATCCGTGTGACTGGGTGGGTGCATTGGTATTGATCCGATGCGGGACCGGCCCGCATTGTGCTGAACGGCTGACCTACATTCCGAACGACGCTTTCTTCCGGTGTATCTGCTGTGATTGGTTGGAAAGCAGCAAGCCTCCCCATAGCAAACCTCATGCCCACGCCGCGTGAGAATCATCTCATTCTATGTCTGTAAGTGGGCTAATGTAGGCCAATTGATCAGAGTAAGTTGTGGATGGTTATTGGGAAAGAAGAGGAAAAAAATATCTAAATCATATGGAAAAATAGAAAAAATACATGAAATATATTTTTAGGTTATTCCTGGGGTATTTTTCATATATATTAATACAGCATTGACAGACATGCTTTTGGAATATTGATTCAGGATGCGCTTTTGTTAAGTGGTTTGGGGGGTGGTGGGGGTCAGCTTTGCTCTTTTTGGTTGACTGACCCTTATAGCATCGACCCTTTATGTAAACCCATTAAAGTGCCCTAATACCAGGGCATTAGATGCGCACACACACACACACACACACACCCAACAGACAGGAACCCTTTCAGATCTAACCCTCGGTCAGTTTTGGGTCCCACAGGATCAGCCAGGGTGTTTTTGTCTGTGTGTTTGACTTGGACATGTGTGCTTAAACAGACTGGCTGTCAAAAGACTGATAAATTGTAAAATACATAAAATCTGACAAGATACACACACACACACACACACACACACACACACACAGGCAGTCACCAAACTATATGAGACAAGCCAGAGGTGTGTCGTCGTACATGTAAACCAGTGTGTGGGTGTCAGCTGGAGTGTGTTTAATCAAACATTAAACATGCATCATTAGCTAACCAGTTCCAGCTAACACAAAGATTTGATCAACTCGGTTAGTCATGCTGAAAACGGTCCAATATCAACGTTTTCCTCTGTGTGTGTGTGTGTGTTTGTGTATGATCTAAACACTGTACAATAAGCCCTCTCAGCATGATCCACCCGGATCTAGATCTACCCCTAAGTCACAACACAACCTTATCCAGACAGCACTTTTTCAAGCTGATGACTTCACTCATTAACGTGTGTCACTCCCAACACCCCTCAGTTCCTTTTAATTAAATAAAAATACATAATCATTCATTGCAAGACAGAGCAGGCTCATTTCATAGCTGATGTCATTTAGCTCTCCATCGGCACTATTGGTCACTGGTATGACAGCACCACTGTCTGATTGAAAACGTTACCATGTGACTGTCAACAGGTGCCTCTTCAGCGACGCTGTAGTAAATCAAGTCAAAATCTGTAGTTTTTGTTATTACATCATGATTATATTCACCTGTATGGAGTGTTCCAGCGAAATGGCACACCAATCCCCTTACTGACAGATTCTGATCAGATAGTGAATAAGGTATTTGTCATTTGTGTAGTTGGGTAAATGAACCTTTTCCCTAAGAACAAGTGCAAACTTTCTTCAACATCTTAGCTAAAGTTTGAAAATGCGGAAATTTGTGCGTTTCTGCTTCCAAACTTACTTTTCGTCACACTTACTGTGTGAGACTTAGGGGCTCGGAATCAAAGATGGAGTAATTTGTTTTGGAAACACACTGTGCTGACTTAGGCTGGGTGAGATAGAAGGGTCAGCAGCCTTATCACACCCACATGAATCACAAAGCATGAATAGGACTTTTAACTCTTTAGCACACAACATGTCCAGAAAAGTCGATTCACACACACAGACAGTCAAATCATGTTTCAGGGAATCAAAATGTCTTTTTTGACACTGGTACTTAACTAAATTCACCACATAATAATTTGTGTGTGGCATATCTTTTCTAAAGCTTTATTTTAACCAGTAAAACTGGCAGCAATATATGATTTATTCATTTTTTTGTAATTTTCTGCGGCTAAAATCCCCAGGACAACGTAGATAGAAGGCCAAGACATGAAAAAAAAACACACAGCCAAAGTCATGACTCTTAATGTTTTGTAAGGGAACAAGTTCACTTGCCCTGCCTATAAGTTGGTTAGGGAGAGCCAAGATTGAAACAACAGATGCTTGTAACGTGTGTTTGTGAGACACATGCACATGTGCTGTTTTCACGTACACATGAGTTTGTGCTCACAAGGAGCTGTTCAAGAGCTCATATTTTCATGATGTGGGGCCTCCTGTGGTTTAGTTAGTTTGTCTGTTACATCAAAGCTAAAGAAGGACCTACAGCCAGACAGCACCGCACTTTAACGGGCTTGCTGGGGACAAGGGAGAGAGCCATGAGCCTAACCTGCACAGACTGTCTCACATTCAAACTTTCAGGGTTTTCTTTGAGTTAAGTGGAAAGTGAGACGATTCCTCCAGTTTGTATTGGACCAGCAAACTCGAGGCTGCGGGTTCCGGTTTTAATGGAAGCTCTGGATCTGTCCATTGTATTTCTATGTGTGTCTGTGCGCTCATGCAATGGTATGTGTGTATGTGTCTGCATATGTTGGAGCATTAGGGAGTGGGACCCCAGAATACACTATCTGGAATGTGAAGTGTGTGTTTTGAGCAGCCAGAGGGTAAGGAATGTCTCCCAAACTCCCTGTACCAACTTCAAGTGACACAACCTGTTTGTGTGTGTGTGTGTGTGTGTGTGTGCGTGCTGCGAATGACAGGAGATGATGGGTACATGCTCCTGCAGGGTGCATCTCAAGACCTACTGGTCTCCGAGTGTTCACCTTTGCATACGCACAACAACGTACCGACACACATTGACCCTGTTGTTCTGTCCACAGCATGGGAGCAGTACGTGTGTTTTATTAGGCGTCTGCTTTATCTCAGCCTGAAGAAGTGAACGAGTATTTCTGCTCCACTCAATGGGCTTTTCATTCTTTTCTGTTCAGGTGGTGTTTGGACAACCTTTAGCAGGTGCTCAGTGGAGTTCTACTCAGATCTGTAGTCTCTTTGTGTAACTGGGATTTTCTTAAACAAAAAAGCTTTGCAATGACATCCTCTCATTCACATTTGCTTTCCCATTCTCTCTGTCTTTTTCTTCCTGTCTAAACATATTTACTTTCTCTTACAGCTAAACTGCCCAGTCCTTCAGGTAATAATCTTATAAGATTACAAAATGTTGATTAGTCAGAAGGGTGAGCCTCGTTCAGAAACGCATATATATCAGAAACACATATGCATATGTTCTACTGACAGGCTGTTCAGTGAGTCCCAGTGACAGAAGCCTTTGACTGCCTCTCCTCACATTAAGATAAGATTTGGGGCATATTTCTAAGAAAAAAATACTTCATGAACTGTAGTTTTAAGAGATACTGCTTCGGCTTTTAAGTACCATCAGCCCACAGTCCATAGATGTCCTCCAGTCAGCACATTTACCATCTCAGAGCAGTGTGGAAACCGATATACTAATCTTGAAGATTAGCACACAATCAAGTGGTGGAATTAGTTGATTAGCTGCCGTCATCAGAAAACACAGATGTGAGCATAGAGCTGAATGCATAAAAAGTAAAATACTAATCTCCCATTCATATTATAACAGTTCATTTGTCTGTGGAGCCTGTTGATATCTCGTTTACATGCCTGTACAAGTTTTCAGCTGAGGCATTTGGTAGTCATGTTGAGCCACAGCCCATTTTTCCCACGAACCGCAGTTCACATCATTCTACATCCACACAAGTGTGTGTGTGAGAGAAAAAGAGAGAAACTGTTTATTATAGTTGGATAGTTCCTTAGTTTGGTGAATTGTCAACATCCTCATCACTGTAAATTAATAGCAAACTAGCACTGTTAGATTTCTTAGAGAAGTATTATCTGTGCCAAAACACGACGGGTCATCTTAGTCATATGTCACTGTTTTTGTCAGGGTTGCTGTTCTCTGTTTTGTTCCGATGTGTTTCATTGATTGTGCTCTCCAGCAGGATATTACTGTTCTCAGCTCTGCGCTCCAGACAGCTGTCTGTTGTTCAGTTTATTTTGCTGCAGGCGTTCTTACTTTTCTTTATTCTGTTCGCTAAAAGCAGCTGTCAGTGGAAGAGTTTGTGTATGTGTTTGTTCATTTCCACATGTGTGTGGCACCATCTTTTGCACAGCTGCTTTAACTTAACAGCAACCTGTATGAAGCGTGCTTCATTCAAATGTGGCACCTCCCTCTTTCTCTTCCTTTCTTCCTTTTGCTGGTCCCTGCTTTTTCAAACCAAAACATCCCCTGTGTCCTGTTAATTCACACAGCCGTTAAGTCAGCTGACATGTCTGGAGGGAGGCCAGAGGTAATTCTATCCCAGGATCCAAACCCCTGTCTCGGGCCTCTGAATGCCGGGGTTCCCCTTGTGAACTCCTCCCTGGTTCCTAGCTCCTGAGTTGGGCTGGGGTGCAGGGTGGGAAGAGTTCTGCATTGCACCTCAGACTGAACTACTTAGGAAGTGATTCAAAAGCCCTTCCATCTTGTCCCAGTAGTGTGGCCCCTTTTCTGCCTGCTGCTGTCTTATAGAGAAGAGCGGTACTCCAAAGGCCAAGGGGCTGTTGGGTCATAGCGAAGCTCCGCTGACCACAACCTGACACGCTCAGACATTTTAATGTTTTGTTTTGAATCGCTCAGTCTTGTCACACTCTTTTCATAAGTGCATAATAGAACTTTTCCAACGTGGTTCTCCCACTTTTATTTAGCAATTATTGGTTTATTTTATGCATAGATGTTAAGGAAATTGTTTGTATTGTGGTTTCAAAGCCCTGGAATAGACAGACTAGTAACTCCTGGTAAGAGTAAGAAGACAAACTCAAGGAAATTGGAGAAGACAATGAAGAAGAGTATGTGTCTGGTTCCTCTTTAGGAATCCTTTGTACACCCTGTCCCAGCGTTTTCCTTTTTGGGCCTTAAAGTGTGAGACGACCAGGATGACCCAGTAGGCGTCAGCATGTTCTACAGCCGCACAATTTTTTGGTTCCAAGAGTTTTTTACCACTCAAAATTCCTTATATGAAAGTTGTTTCAGCTATCCCGTTTCATTTCACATGGATGAAATAGTTCAGAGCCCAGTTGAATCACGGCTGCACTGTGGTGAACTCTGAACAAACTTCACCCTCGGGAGGTCAGGAGGAGAGATTGAAACATAAATTTGCTGTCTGCAGAAATATTGAAGAAGTTTCCCCTCCTAATTTAATTGTATTGTTGTACTTCAATATTGTTCCACATACGGACACAAATCTTGAAGTCAGTAATACACAACTCGGTTGTCTTTGTGTTACTCTGAGTGGAACAGCGACTTGAGTAAAGTCATCATTTCCCCCATATTCTACCGCTTCACACATCTGACAGCACAAGTTTCAACTCCAGGGCACAATAGCAGTTTAGTGAGGCTGCTGTGTTTGTGTAAACCCTGAGGCCATTGCTGTCAGGTTTACATCGGTCAAAGGCACAGCAGGATTTCTCTTGTGTGATGGCCGTTTAGGGACGTGACTTCCTGTTTTCCTCCATGAACTCACACTCAAGCGCACACAGCACCTCTAGCTGAGGTACCTGGCCTGTGATCCTGGTGGCAGATGGAATTAGCATTAATTATGAGCTCATTAACGGCAGCCTGATCTGTAATCCCCTGTAATGCCCAAATACTGCTGTGTGTGTGTGTGTGTGTGTGTTTGTCTGTGTGTGGACATTGTCCAGCAGCTATACCACTTTGTTTCAGTTCACATCATGAAAAAAGCACAGAGAGGAAAAAATAAATTACATAGTGGAGGAAATTAGTTTTTCTGTGGAGTGTGTACCCAAAGGCAAACTGCCTGAGCAATCTAGTTTTTAATTGGGTCTTGTAAATGATTTACTGCAAGTGTTTAACAATACAACTCAGCAGAGAAGCTATATGAGCTAGTTAATTAACAGAGATGTTTAATGACAGATTTGTGACTACAACATGTCATCGTTAAAAAGTGTTGGAATCAGTAATTTAACATTGGGACGAAGAGAGCAGTAGATGCATGTTTTTCTTCACAGCTAAAATGACACAAGTGATTAGGATACCTGCATTTTAGATACAACACTGGAAAAGGTATAATAATAACGGTAATATATCATTGTCACCAAAGCTGCAGTGCCTTGATAGTCACGCCATGTTATGTCTGTAGCAGCTTTATGTGTCAGAGTTTGAGGCTTTCAAGATATAACATTGGACTGCAGAGTCCAATCCAGCATAGCCCTATATGGATAATCCTTCGTAGAAAAACATGTCCTTCAAAAATTTGTGTGATCTGCAAAACCTTTTAAATGCTCCAGCCGGGATTATTGTTTAACCTGCGTCTTTCTATTTCCACTCCGTTTTTGGTTTTGAAATAATGATTGAATTGGGACAATTTGCTATGTTTATAATCCACCCAGGTGCCTCTACAGATCTGTGCGTATGAGTGTGTTTGTGTTTTCTGGTGTTGAGCCACTGAAATGGTCCAGGGACCCGTAGCGATAGCCATCTGTGCACACTAACCACACTCACACCCGTCTTTCAGTTTCATCAAGCAAATAATTAACCGCACACTATACTTGTTCAGGGACTGTGCACATACCATCATGTATAATAAAACAATTCTTGCACTTAATCCTTTAAATCATTTTTGAAAAATGGCTTTTGTTTCCTGGATGGTCAGTAGTGCCATGGCTGTTTTGGACAGAAGAAACCCTGGTAATGGGTGTGGTCCGCCATGCTGCTTTCCCTTGCAATGAGTCACTGTGTCCTGTGAGAGTTTGTGTTTGTGTTTACATCCGAGAAAAGTCCTCCCGTTCGGGTTTATATCCTGTTTTACATGTCCACATGGAAACCTGTTGAAGATGTTGAAGCCGACCCCGAGTCTTATTGTTGCAGTTTTTTTTTAATTTGTTATTTTGGTTTTACATAATGTTATTTATGCATCCATACACCTGTTTTTTGCATCTTACTAAGCACTTCTTCTACAAGCGGATCTGAGATCTAGCCATCGAGTGAATGGGTGGATAGATAAAACAGACAAAATCACTTTCATCTCTTGCACCCATTACAGTCTAACGTGTCTTGTCTCAGTCGAATGACTTCTTTTCATCCGTGCCCCCTCTGGCTTCTAAGTCGGCCTCCCAGTGCCAGTCTGACAATGCCCTACTTTCCATTTGCCTGAAAAGGCATCACTACAACCAGGGTCCCATCTGATTTAGCCATTTTGGGTTCTGCCATGTGACACTGTGGATTTTAATAGGAATGGAAAGTTCCTCTACACTGTAGGACTGCAGAAACACTTTCCATCTATTTATAATTGAGGGAGACTGTGTCCAAAAATCACCGTGGATAACTCCATTTAACTCCATGAAGCAACAATTACTTATTTATTGATTTACTTATATCAACATAATCATGCTGCTATATCATTAACAAGTCCTAGCTTTTATTTCTGCTGCTGGATAAGTGTGGTTCCATACACCTGTTTTTGTGCATACTTTGAACGTGTGTATGGGAACACTGAGTGGAAATTTTTGAAACTCAAAAAAACAGTTCAAACACAAAAGGTTTTTACACTTGGCTGAGGTGTGAAAGTAACATTCCACAAAATAATGCACGGAATAGCGTAAAGGGCCATATTCTTTATTACATTTTCCACATGATTTGACTTGCCCGCTTTAATACATCATCCTATTGTGCCTTATTCAACAGTGGTTTAAAAACACCTTACTAAAGAATTTGTATCACCATTACTTTATCTCAGTGCACCAACCTCTTAATATTCAATATAACAGTAATGAATCGACATTTACTTTCAGTAAATAGTAATAGCTGTCCTCTGTAGTCTCATCTGCTCCATCATGGCCCGATAGTGTTTAATAAGCAAGTCATTTTCTTCTCCTGATTAGCCAGATTGAGGTTTTGCTGTCACTTTCTTATAGTACAGTAAAAGCTAGCACTGTCATGAGAGTCTAACTCAATCTACTCTCCTCTGCACAGCTCTGCTTCCCTCTGTCATGTTTCAGGTGGTCGTCCCAATGAAATTACAGTTATGGAAAATATCCTGAAACCTACTAATTAATCACAGATAATTCTGTGATTGGTACAAAAAGAGCTCTATGCTCAAAGAAGCAAATGTGTCTGCACTAGGGCTGCAACTAATAACATTTTTGTGATCACATAATTGACATCTAATTCGACTTGTGCAGTTTGAAGGATCTGAGCCACAGTTGTTTTATATATGCATATTTCTAAATAAAATCTTTAAGTCAACATTAATTTTGTAATTAGTTCACCTTGCACAACATTGTTAATGCCGTGTTTTTCATCCATGCTTTGATGTGCTGTTTAGATTAACAAAAATGCACAAACATTTACTTCAGTGTGATTTGGCGATTGATGAGATCATTAATTTTTTTAATTAATCCTGTCATTGCGTGTTAGCGTGAACTACACTAGTTTGCAGCTGACTGTTAAGCTGCTGGGGTGAGAGGCGGCACCCCAAAGTCTGAGACTAGGGTTCTCTCCCTAATAATTCTCTCTTTGGATTGGATGTGAGTTGCGGCCCTAAGTCAAAGTGTTTATATATAACTCTTGAGTTTTGATCATGTGTCAGGGTAAAATGGAACGGCATATTGACAGGCAGATTAATGCAGCATCTGTATTAGTAAGTAGTACCAAACTGTTGTGGTGAAGATGAAACCAGAAAGCAAAGCTCTCAGTTTTCTACTGAGCCTACATACCAACCCTCCCTATGGTCATTAGCTTTGGATAGTGGCCAAAAGAATGACATTGGAAATACAAGCAGGCAAAATTACTTTCTTCTGGTGGATGGTCAGGCTCAGTCTTTGAGTATTGAGACATCTAGAGGAGGCCTAGTGTGGAGTCACACCTTCTATGAAATGAAAGCAACGTGTTGAGGTGGTCTGAGCATCTTGTCAGGATGTCTCCTGGGTGTCTTCCATTGGAGGTCTACTCGGCACATTCAGCTGGTAAGAGACCGTGGGTCACACCCTGAGGATGCAAAAAATATACAGTTTCTGATTAGGCTTGGGAACACTTGGCTCCCCAGAGGAGAGGGGAGGGATGTCTGCATTACCTTGCTGAGGTGCTGTCACCATAACCTGACCCCAGATAAGACACAGAAAAAGGATGGATGGACTGTCAGTGTTGGATGTGGTTATTTTTTCTATCCACTATAACTGCCATCAGATAATGCAGAAAAGTCTGATTTATTTTAAAGCCCTTCAGTGGGACATTTCCCCAAACAGCCTTTATATAGTATTAATAATGTTTGTGCAGATGGAACAGGCTTCTTCTTTTTCTTTTAAGTGTGCTAGCAGGAGTCCAGCACCAAGATCTCACAAACCACAGGCAAAACTGCTTTTTCTGTGCAGTGTTTTTTTTTTTTATCTTTCTTTTCACATCTGTTTAATTTGTCACTTTCTTTCTCCCATCCCTCAACCTAAGAGGGTTCAGAATGAAGAGAGTGGAGAACAAAGGGAGGGGAGAGTAGTGAGCTTTCATAATGAGCCTTAAAAAGACCATTCCCATTTATATCAGAGCAATTAGTTCCATAGCCCAAGTAGTTGAGGAGCACAGAAGCCTGTTAATAAAAGCTGGCTGTTTAACTCGGCAGCAGCTATGCAGCTATTGTCTTGACAATGTGAGACACAGTGTTTGTGTGGTTGTGTGGTTGTTCCTCTTTACAGACGATGAGGAACAAAGAAATCATGTCTCTGTGAAAGGAGATTAGTGTTTAAATTGACCACTACGGCCGGTAAATAAAACAGAGAGGGGAATTACAGCCGTTGAAAACAGTTGCGCTTTCTTGGAGATGATGAAATCTCTGTGGATAGTGTCTCACTGTGGATTCTCTTTTTGAAGTGCAGTTATAAGGCCACTGGTGAAGACAGAGTAGGAAACCACTTGTGTGTGCAGCTGGCTTGGGTTGACAGAATACGTGTCCGTGTGGCATATGCTCTGCTCAGCTGGATGCATTTTGCACATGCGCTGAAAAAAAAACCCATGGGTCAAATGAAAAATGAGTTTAATCAAGCACACATCAGCTCAACTGACATTTATTGCAGCCTAAATTGAATCACTATTGATATTCATTTTGCTCATGAAATTACAGTCATAGAGTCTCGTGTTTCACTGTCCCAATCCTTTCCATGCATTTGTTTTATTTAGCTTGAGATCAGCCCTAAAGTTACAATACGACCATAAAAATCAACAATTATATGCCGAACTTACAATTTAATGAAATTTTGCTTTTATGAAATTACATGCTAAAACAGGTAATTTATCTGTAGCATGTAATTTCTTATAACCATATTTTTTTTCAAAAACACTCAGGATGTTGCCAAGAGGTTCAGCTTGTTCATAATGTTGCATCCCTGTAGCTGACTGCTTTTGCTCTGTAGAGGTGAACTGTACGTCTGGCTCATTTAAATAGATATAAATGCGCTGGGGAAGTAACTTAAATGGAGTTAATCTGTGGAAGAGGTAGATGAATGGGTGCTAATATTATCCTTCAATTTCTGCAGCTGCTGCCAAAGAATTAAAAAGATGAGGCGTAGCGAGGAAAGATTATAACTGGAGATTTCAACAGCTGCCATTCGTTAATGGAGGGATGAAGCAGAATGAGAGAGAGAGAGAAAAGGCAAATTGGTGAAAGTTTAAATGAAGACACGAGGAACAGTCCTTTTGAGAGAATGCACTGTGTCCTATGAAGTTGAGGAGGTTCTCGTGCCCTCAGTAACTCTTCTCTTTCCCTGTCGTTCTCTTTTTCAAGCTTTTCATTTCAGTTCTTTTCGTTGAGTGCACACACCCCTTCACCCTCTTGTCTTGAGTATCCTCATGTTTCATCACCCTCTTTACAAGCGCAGACTTCCTTTTCTCTCACCCAGCAGAAGAAGAGCTGGATGACAGTGGATGCGAGGATATCAGGTTTAGACTGAAAAATCTGAAAATTCTTTCTCAGCCGAACACCTTTCCACGGGCTTTGACGGACAGCAATTTAAAAAAAAAAAACGTGAAGCTTAATTTCTTCATCGCATATCTTCTGGATTAAGGTTTAGGACTAAGGTCTTTTGGATTTCCTGCTCACAGAACTGAAAAGTGAAGTCTGATTGAAGATAATTTTAGTGGATCAAAGTTGAAGGCAGTCTCACTTACTGCCAAGACTGACACTGTAACACTGACTTTTGTTCTTCTTGGCTCTTCGGTTAACTTTTAATGTCTCAGAGGCGTCTTATGGTCTCGTCTAAGCAACGTTTGATGAAACGTCTCTCCTTGGCCTGATAGGTTTATGTTTTTGTTACAAGCTTTGAGAACAAGCAAAGAACATAACTGATTTAATTCTTTTACGCCCAGTGTGAGATATTCTCAGAGCTACACTATCAGACTAAACCCCCTGTTTCATATTTTATTCAACCGTTTGGCGTGTGCTGTCCATGATGTTTGACCCCTGACCCTTTCTCCATTTTTAGTGGCTTCCTATTTTTACATTCGTCAGCTGAGTGGCAGCCAAAGCCATCAGAGGCTGCGTTTGTACTGTTTCCTATCACACGTGAATTATTCAGCAGGGACGGCATTATCATTCACCGAAGCCCAGGTGAATGTGCGGATCGCTCTAACAGGAAATGAAGAGACTGGTATTGCTTCTCAGAGGTGCTGATAGTGAGCCACAGATGTTTCCTTCAAAAAGAGGTTCATCTCCTGTCAAAGCTTGTTCAGTAGTACATATACAAAATTAGAAGCCTACTAATAAGTTACATTTCTTTAGGTTCAAAGTTAGTTCCCTTGTGCATTTTTGTAATAGATGATAAATAAAAATCTGATAAACTGGAATCCAAAATCAGATTTTTTTTGAAGAAGAACATCCTTCTTTATAATGTTTGGTCCATCCAACCATTTATCCCGTTCAGGCTCACAGAGGGCCGGAGCCTATCCCAGCTGTCACTGGGCTGGAGGTGGGGTACAACCTGGACAGGTCCCCAGTCTATCGCAGGGCCAACACAGAGACGCACACACAGACAGGAAACCATGCAGCAAGGCAACATGACACCACATCACATGTAAAATCTCGTCTGCCCTTTTTGTGTCTGAGATATCCATAGGCTAGACAGGGAGGGCCTTCCCCTCACCCCTCACCCCCTGATCCTCACCATAAAGTCCCCCAGGGTAAAGTGTGACCCATACAGTCACCCAACCGGAAGCCCCACATCACCCTGTCTCCTTTCATCCTCTTCTGTATCACATTATACATGACCTCATTGGCTTACTTTACAGTATAGTGTAATATCAGCATAACCTATTCACCCTACTTCCTACCTGACCTAGCAGATGTGCCTCCACATACCCAAACACAGCTCTTACATGTGCCTATTCTCTCCCAAACTCTCACTTTCTCATTCCTGCAAGTCACTGTTTTAATCCAGTGAAAAGATTTTATTCTTTGTATAATTGGATCGGTCACGTAATTGCAGGTACTGTACAGTATTCGATACAGGCAGATTCTTCTTAAAGGCTAAGTACAAGTGTATCTGTAGCCTTGAGATCATGGGAGCTTGAGGTTAGGTGTCTATTGATTATAGAGCTTTAGATTTACAGAAGAACACCATGCGGTAGCACCGACAACCTGTTAATATTTGGATTTTCATGGGCGAAGCAGCTAAGCAGATGTGTGCCTCCACATACTCGTGGGCGCATTCATCAGCGTATATGTTCTTCAGTGCTATTTTTATGTGTGTGGGTTGCTGTGATGTCAAGAGCACTCCGAATTTCAATTTGCCCAGTGCTTGCAGTGTGAAAGTTAGGTATATAGAGCAGGCAGCCTTCAAAATGAGGTCTGTGTCTATGAAAATTTAATCAAAAGAAAATCTGGAAGACACGAGCCAAACACTGATGTAACTGGGCTGGTGGAGCTTTGGTAATTTATGCAGTGAGAACTTGACATATTCAGTTAACACAGACCGACTCCTTTGTTATATTCTTTGATATGAAAACATGGTTGTATAGTATGTGATACTTGATTAATCCCTGTAGGTCTTAAAAAACAGAATTCACTTCTACATGCCCTTTGAGTTGGAAGGGGTTTAATCACTTGATCAAGGACACTTTCAAAAAGATAGATGCTTGATATCATTGGGAGTATTAAAGTCAGTTTGAGCAGTTGAAGGGGACTTTCAGCCCCTGGCTAAAAGTGAGCATCGAAAATAGAAGCCCACCTCTAACACACACATCTGTTTAACCTAAATACACTAGTAGAAAAAAAAGTCTTGCATTCACTATAGAAAGATGCTCCACTGCAATCTCACATGCCCCCTGTTGACTGCAGAGGTCCTCACACAGAAAGAAGTACCCAATGGTACCCATTGCCTTAATAAAAGAATAAATTCTGACATATCTTCCCTTTCTTTGTTTCTCGTAGTTGGGATGAGAGCAGTTCCATCAGCAGCGGACTGAGTGATGGCTCAGACAACCTGAGCTCAGAGGAGTTCAACACAAGTCCCACTCTCAACTCCCTCCCTACCACTCCCATCGGCTCTCGCAGAAACTCCGCCATAGTGGTAAGTAAGGCACATGTGAGCATTTTCACACATGCACACTGCTGTCTGACACTGATGGATTAGCATCGTGTGTGTGTGTGTTGGTTACAGTAGTATTAATTAAACTTTTATTCCATTGAGGTATTGATGAGGTGCCGAAAGGACGTGCCATACACGCAGTCACACAAACTGTACAACGAGCAGCAGGACTCTGCGGTCAGAGACGAAGCCTGCTTAAGTGTTCCACATACACTCGTAATATTTATCACATCTGCAGCAGTTGATGATTGTTCCAACACACACTTCATGCTGGACAGCTGCATTGTTCCCCAAGTCTCTCTTCGGTTTTTTTGTGGGGATCATAGCTAATATGCTGCTAAAAGCTCGGGAACATTTTGATGTTTTAGAAAGAAAGATCTGATTATGTTAAACCTTTGCTGGTTCGTGCACCCTGTCATTGCTGCGTTTGAGGTTTAGGGCTTTGATCGAATCCATAGTGTTTACTTGCCAGGATTTTGCCTACCCTTTTAAGCTGATCTGAGACTGTGGTTTTGGCCGAGTTTATCACTCTAATAAACCTGACTGACAGTAGTTAGAAACAGCTTTGCATGTTTGTTCTCACAATACAGTGAAGTGCACTGAGATATGTTTACTCTGGGGTCTTAAAAATTACTGTAAGAATAGTAATAGGAATAATATATTCTTGATCTCAGTTTATTTTAAACTCTTTCTAAAACACTGCTTGACATTGTTTAAGATCCTTCACTAATGGTATGATTTCCAAACTCTGTGTGTTTGTGTGTGTGTGTCCCAGTCTGTGTCTTATTTGGGTCACACCTCTGCAGTGTGGTTTAAATGACTGTTATAGTGGGATTTTACAGTCAGAGAGACAGCAAAATAGAGATGGAGGTGGAGAGTGGGGAAATGAGCGTAACTATGGCAACTAAAGCACAAGGATGCTGAGAGAGCGGGCCTTTGTCCGGTCCTGTACTGCACAATGAAGGACAGGTCTAGAACACGGCCATCTGCACACGCACGTACAAGCAGGGCCATCTGCAGTCTGCATCCAGGCCAGCGAGCCGGAAGAACCGGGGTGCCTCCCTCCACGCCTAGTTGCAGGAGCCATAGCAACCATTACCCCCCATGGCATAATTACCATGGCAACCAAGCATCACATCATCATGCACCCCACATTTTCTAATACACATGGCTCCTTGTTCTCTCGCCATTCTCAGCTGATCTTCTTTGTGTCCTAAAGGCATTTCTTTGTCTCTGTTTTCTCCTCTATATGCCTTGTTTCTTCATGACATTCATTCTTCGTCTTTTCTACATATTGAAAAATACTTTCTACAAGGAGCTTAGAAGAGTAACGAAGAAAAGACAATGTAGTTTGTACAAAAACATGGATTTTCTTATTCCTACACTAGGGTGGACCAAATATTAAAGTTAGTGCCCGTTGTTTATTCAGTGTGTGTGTGTGTGTGTGTGTGTCTGCCTGCCTGCCTGCCTGTCTGTATGTTTGTGTTTTTAACAGTGTTTTGTCACAGAAATCTGGCCTGATGTGTATCTTAGCCCCCTCTGTTTCAATAATCAGGGAATTTGTGTTAGGAAATGACAATGTTTTATCTGCAAGGTCTGTTCAGACAGGAAACACACACTCACAGAGGTACTCACACACACACACACACACACACACTCATACACCTCCTCCTTGTGTGATGTGAAGCTGCCCATGGGGTCTATTGGTTTTAATAAAAAGGGAATTCAGCATATGATTCCTCAAGAAAACTGTTGGGTGCAATGTCCTGAACTGGCAGACATACGCACGCACACACTCCCTCACTGACCCCTGCATGGGGGAGAATAATCCGCCTCTATGAAACCTCCCATACACAGTCACACACATTCACACAAGCATTTGTAATGGCCTGATATTCACATGTCCTTTAGTTTAACATTTGACACTCTTAGTTAGTCGACCATGTTTGGTGGTTTTTATATTTTCTCTGTGCAGTTCAAAGGTGTGTGGGTTTTTGCATCTGATGTAGTACATGTGTAGTTGTGTGTGCTGCGTCTAGTACAGTATGTGTGCATTATTTGGCCAGTTTGTTTCAGTTTACTCATCTCTTGAAGTCTTTAAACTGGGGAGACAAGACATGGTTGAATGAGTTTTTATTTTGACTGGCATGGACATGTTTGTTTTGGTTGCAGGTATCAAGATGAGGCTCTGTCAAAAACTGAAGGTGATCACATTTCTTCAAACATTGCCTTTAAACTTGTGTCTATTTCTCTCTAGATGCGAACAGATGCAGAGAAGAGATCTCTGGTAGAGAGCGGCCTGTCGTGGGACAGCGATGACACCAAACCCAGCCGCAAGAGCCAGGGAGGGCGTCTATGATACAGGAAGTCTCAAGTCTGAATCAGCCAATAAATGGAAAAAGACGCGACCACAGGGCGATGGGCTAGAAGGCGGAAAAGGCGAACTGAAAAAACCCCAAACCCTGGGTCAAGGACATGTGTTGAAAAAGGAAGAAATCCACCTGTTGGAGTCACATCCCCCATCACACACACTTCTCAGAGTGGGCTGAAAGTGGCAGGTGAGTGAAGAAGCAGAGTATATATGTATATATAGTCACACTAGAAATGGTTTCATAACCTAAGCAGACTGACACATTTCTCTGGCTGCCATCTCTTTGGAAGTCTCACACCCACATACAGTCACAGACACACTCTCTTTGTCCCACACAGCTGCAGCCCACCCTCTGGGTCTTTAGAAAGTGGTGCCATGTATCAAACGCCCATCACCACCCACTCCCTTCCTGCCAGCCAGCCACACACATATACACACATATACACACACTGACCAACAGTTTTTTTTCCCATTGGGCCAGCCGCTCCTATCCAAGCTTTATTTTTGTGTTGGACAGAGAGAATTTATAGCATTAAAATAAAAGCCTTGTACCCAAAACAACTGGACTAGAGACAGTGTGAGTGTTTGTTATAGCAAGTGTGTGAGTGCAAACACATCTGAAATTGTGCCAGCCTTAAAAAGAGTGATACGTTTCACTTAACACACACACACAAACTCGCGCACAAAGAGCACAATAGTGGGGATTGTACAGCTGCCTTTTAAGCACACCATCTGTGATCTGTTTATGTGCGCAGACACACACACACACACACACACACACAGAAACACTTGCATGTGCACACATTTACACACACGTATAGACAATCAGACAGAACAACAGGATATAAGTTGTACTATTGTGTGCCAGTCGAGATAGATAGCGTCTGTGTAAATAGCTCTCTTTCTGTTGGACTGTCCTGTGTTTGCATTGCCAGCTGTTGAAATGACAGATATGCCAAACAAGTGCATTAAACCAGCCTGTGATCTGTGTGCAATGCCGTTATTATTATTGCCAACAGAACGAGTCAATGATGAAGTCAAGCAAAAACAGACAACAGGAGTCATTTGTTTTAGTCGATCAGTGATGAGAAGCTCAGAAATCCTCCTAAAGGAAAGACACACTAAGGGAGGTCGTTGTTATTTAGCAGGATGACGTGTGTACATATCTTTATATAGATGTGTGGAAAAACTTTTGTTTATTACAGTTATCGCGAGGACATTTTGAGTGGTCTCAACAACTTTAAAGGGTTAATAATTACGAGAATTAAGAATAATGATATATTATCTTATTGTAATTTCTAACCATGTACATAAAGCAACTGTCTGCCAAGCCCTCATCCGTTGCTCTGTTTTTTATTAAATTTTTTGTATTGCTGTGTTGCGCAATATGACGATTAACAGTACAGTTAAACGTCAAATAAATTTAATAAACATGATTTTTTTTTTTTTTTCACAGATTTTACTAATATTAGTATGAACATATTATTCAGAAAAAGCAAGCAGTTGAGAAGTGGGACACATTAGCTGAGCAAATGGCTGTTGAAGGTCATTGGTGTAAATAAGCGCACACAGGTTGAGGATGTAAAGCACCATGTGTTGGAAATTTATGTTTCATATTTGTGCACAATATATATACATTGGTTTTCCAAAGCGTCTTCTTTTAACTGCCTCTCCCACAGTGGCCCTAAATGGAAGAAGACTTAAAGAGGATGAAAATTAATTTTCTTTTCTAGATGCAGAGGGGGCAGTGTTAGTCATTCTGCCTGTGTGTTCAAATCTCCATCTCCTCAGACTTGCAGACCTCTTATGTTGGGACATGAAGGGACTCAGTCTCTTCTACACACAGTGTATATCTTTATATCAGGCTTTATTTTCTGTATATTAAAACGATACATACACCTGGGTTTTAATAGTTTGCATTTGTGCCACCAGACTTTATTCAGTGGATTACGTTTATGATTTAACACGTAAGCCAAAACTTCACACGTAGTGCATCACCCGTAATAACGGGTTGTCAGTGTCACACTATAATATCTGATCACGAAGACGTGTGTGGTATTCGGTATAAGTCTCCTACTATGTGTGTGTCTTTGTGGGTTTATAAATACCCTTAAGTGACTCCAGATGTCCTAAGGCAGCACGCCGGTGGGTCTTATTCAACAGCATTTCTCTGACTCTGTTAATGCCTTGTATATTAAACTCCCATAACAACTCCCATTAGATAGAAAATAAGAGCGTGGGTAGTGAGGACCGGCACTTGTGTGGGTGTCTAATAGACATTTTTTCTCTTAATAACTTCCAAACAAGTCAAATGAATTATCTAGTTGAGAAATAAATAGATTGGGACCAAAAAAACAAAAACAATTCCACCAAGTTTTTCCTGACTCTCCCCTTTTTCCCAAAGAATCTTCAATTCAGTTACACTCAGTGTTTCATGCAGTTTTGTTCCCACAGACACGCTTCATTAGTGTGAACACAGGTTTTCCACAGCCAAGCTACAGTTGAGTAGACATTTGCACCCCTTAAAACAAAAATTAAAAAAAGCATGCTTAAGTGATTGTATAAGTGAAAAAGTTTGCATCCCCCTACTAATAAACTCTCAAAGCAACTTTAATATTTAAAGTCAGGTGTCTGAACTTTATAAAAGTGAACACAAAAATGAATGCTCGATAAGTGGCACCAGGTGTGTTAAATTTGCTACTGGGTAGATCGCCAGCGGCAGCCTCAAGCTGTTTACTAAGAGCATCAAAAAGATTGGGATCAGGGTAACGGCTTTTAGAAGACCTACAAATGAAATGAATAAACCTTCATAAAATTGGAGTGAGACATAAAAACATTTCCAAGTGTTTAGGGAGACCTACTGTAAAGTCCATAATCAGAAATGGAAGAAATGTGGACAGAATAAGACTTTTCCAAGAAGTAAAAGACCAAGACAAATAGCTTGAAGAGGTGCTAGGAAACTTGCTTGAAAGCTACATAAGAATCAAAAACAAACCACAGGAAACCTGACAAAGTCCTTAGAGGCAGCTGGAATAAAAGTCCACATCTCAACAGTCAAGCGCAGTCTGCACGTCTGGATTGTGAGAAAAGCACTTCTGGACAAAATGCAGCATACTGGGACTATACTAATGCACATCTAAACCAAACAAATGAGTTTTGGAACAACTGTATTTATTCTGATGACACCAAAGTTAAATTACTTGTTCATGATTCATACTTGTATGCGTGGTAAAAAAAAAAAAAAAAAAAAAAAACCCAAGTATGAGGAGATGAACACAACCCCCATGATCAAACATGATGGAGACACACTCATGGGTTCTGGATGCATATCCACGTGAGACACTTGAGCTCTGCGTACAGTGGAATCTGTTAAAAAGCTAAAGAAAAGAGGTAGTGGATCCATATGACAATAATCTAAAGCCTTTCTTGTCTCCAGACTTAAATATCATTAAAAACCTTTCTTTTTATACATTCTATGATCAGATTTGTTACTTCTAATGATGAAAGAACATTTGTACCAATTAATGAGCATTAGATCTTAGTTTTACTCCTTTTTTCATTTTAAGGTTAAGGGATGTTTTCTACTCAACTGTACATGTTAATCTCAGCACGCAACAGTTTTACCACCCGAACTTACTGAAAAAACAGGATGGAAAAGATTAGTAACTTCTTGATAACAGCATGTGTGAGAGTGAAGATGGATGTGACTCTGGTCTATGCACTGTTTGCTCAGACAGGAATTAGGTTTAATCAGCAGACAGTCAGACCATGTAGGTGTAGGATAAGATATCCTGTCCTAATATGACTTGGTTAGTCACGCTCCAAACCATGAGAGACAATTCAGGTATTAGTCTGTTTATACATATTCAGCATTAATATCTCTCTGTTTATCCTCCTCTGCCTCTCCAGGTACAGTAAAGACCGATGGAAAACCCATGGACAAATCTCGATTAGCAGTGAAGGCTTCTGGCCTTCAACGCTCATCTTCTGATGCTGGTAAAGATCACCGGAATGGCTCCAGTGGTGGGGAACAGCGTAAACCTCCGTCCGGCCTAGTCAGGCCTTCAACTGGTGGAAACTTTGGCTTCAAGAAACCCACCATGGTTCCCAGTAATGGGACAAACAATGCCGGTACACCCAGTGTGATGACTACGGGTGGCAGCACCATACCCAGTGGCTCTGCAACTGTAGGAAAGATTCCCAAAACATCTGGTATTCCTGTCAAACCAGGGGCGGGTGGTGGTGGTGCAGGGCGCAAGACAAGTCTAGATGTTTCAAGCAGCAACCAGAGCGGTTTTCTGTCTCCAAATGCCAGGACATCTCTCCAGTACCGCTCTCTTCCTCGTCCTGCCAAAACAAGCACCCTGACTCTAACTCGCCCAAGCTCAGCTCGCCCAGTGAGCACAACCATGGACACGGGCTCAGGACTGATCAAACCCTCCACCACAGCGCCCCAGGGCTTGAGGCTCAAAGAGCCCACATCAGGGTTCGGTTCTGGAACAGGACTGAGCAAGACAGGGGGTCGTGGGATCCCGAGTCCCAGTCCTGTCAATCAAACAGACAGAGAGAAGGAGAAAGAGAGAGCCAAAGCTAAAGCTGTAGTATCTGACTCAGAGTGTGGAGGGGGGTCTCTTAAAAGCAGCCCTGTTCAGACGCCATCAGACAATGGAGGGAAGATACAGGGGCTGAGACCTCCCAGCAGCTGCAAAGTCATAGATTCACCTTCACCAAACACCCACAGGTATCAAGATTCATATATTACAATATTAAATGTAAATGCAATATTGGTTTAGCCAGCAGTTTTCAGTATGACTGTGTCTTTGCTACAACATTGTCTTGTGTTGCCTTTAGATTGTCTGGGGTTCGCAGCCTTGCAAAGCCTCCATCCATGGCCCAGCTGGACAAGCTGAACTCCAATAGCCTGGAGGTGGGCGTCCAGGACTCTCTGCCTCCGAAGATTCCTCCTTACTCTAAGCTCCAGGACCTTGCCAGCTCAGCAGGCAGCTCCACCAACCCCTGCTTGACCCCCAGCCCTGCCCCTTTACTCAATGTGAACTCTTCAGCCTGCTTCTCCAGTTCGGGGATAGGGCTGGGGCCCAGGCAGGTCTCTTCTCTTGGGGTTGAGGGGAGCAGTGGGAGCTCCTCTCCCTTGCTCTATCCCCGTCTGTCTGGGTTGCATCGGAGCATGGAGTCACTACCGCTTCAGATGAGCCTGGCCCCAGATCCGCAGGAGAGAGACAAGGATCGGGAGAGGGAGAGTTCACTCAGAGTCTACACCACCATGGAGTCCAGAGATACAGACAGACCCGAAGACAGAGGCTCTCCTGCCAGCTGGAGCTCGGGAAGTAAACTCTCGCTCACTCTCACAGACAAGTGAGTTCAAATGTGCTGAGAGACTGTCTGTAACCCTGCATGCATTTTAAATCCAGTCACATATCACCGGTCCTGCATAGACACAAAGCAGACGCTGTCATCTGTGTTCCACTACTGTTGGCATGCAGCTCCACCTACTGGTTAGCAAAGAAACTACACCAAGACCCCTCGTCCTGATGGCGGGAGATGCGCTCGCTGTCTTTTGCACATTGCTCTCTGCTATGATCACACATTCTTTTCCCCTTATTCACTAAGCGGGTAACAAGGCGCTTCAGTTGGCATTTAATGATAAAAAGCTTTGTATACTGAAATAGAATGAAGACAGTGTTTTGAATAGCAGAAACATTGAAAAAAGTGAACAGCAAAACCTTTTTACATCTAGAAAAGAACAGCTATGATAATAAATTACAAATAATATTTCACAAGTGGATTAAATCTTTCTGGTTGTGATGGTTGTGATGCATTTCATCCACGTGAAAACCAGAGACAAAATATGCCACAGTTAATGCTGCATATTGCACACACTGTAAAAATAATGCCTACCTTATGGTCCACTTTGGTATTATTTGATTTACGTTATTTAAAAAAAAATCGAGCCACATAAACACACACATGCATACACACACACACTCTGAGGGGTTGCTAGGCTATTATTACTAAAGAGCTATTATCATTGTTATACTGGCCCAGTGACTGAAGTCATAATTACTGGCTGACACCAGCTGTCTGCCAGTCTCACTGTGCTTCTTTGTGCATGCTGCCTGTTCTTGAGAGTTTAATAACTCCCTGCACTAGTGGTTAAACAATGACTTTGTTTAATCTCCACAGTTCTCATCGAGACAGAAACACACTGCCGAAAAAAGGTTTAAGGTAAGCGGATACACACATCCAGCTACAGGCTTCATACGTACTCCTATACAGCAGATTGTCAGCGACAAGTTACCACAGAGACATGTGTGACACAGACAGATGGAGATCACCCTGCTTAAACCTGCATTGTGCTAATCTGCTATTACAGAATTCTTGTCACTTTTGTTCTAAAATCCCTTTTTTACTCCCCTCCAAATTGGATTTCATTGTATCTTACTGGCAACATATTGTATGAATTTTCACTCACTGAAACATATCGATCAAGCAGAATTTCATTCGAGGTACAATCTGACAAATATATGTGAATTTTAGTGCCATAAAGAAGCCTGGCACAGACTGGCACATCTCAAATATCCACACACTTTTGCATCTATTGTAAATTTTTAATGCTTAACCATGTCTTCAATTAGTGACTCGTCATTCCTACGGTAATTTTACCACTAACATCACTGACGTTGTCCTCTGTGTAGTTTCAGTGGTGCCTCCCAGGGTGAGGATGAGGGGAAGGAGAAAGGAGAGAGGAGACACTCCCATTCTATTCTCAGTATGACTGACTCCCTTACACTTCCAATGTTGTCCTCACCCACTTCGCTGCCCCGCACCTCTAAGATCAGCATGGGTGAGTGTGTACAGACGCCTGAAAGAAGCTCTGTACTAATAATTCATTACTTAAATTTTCATATACTCTCTTCCCATTATTTCACCAGTACCCAGCCCTGTCGGTGGACCTCCGAGAATGACTCGATCCAACAGCATCCCAACGCACGACGCGTCTATGGAGCTGTACGGAGCGTCTCCGCTGGGCAGCACGCTATCATTAGCTGAACGCCCTCACAGCATGGGAATGGTTCGTTCTGGATCCTTCAGGGACAAGGAGTCTGACGAAGGTGAGTTCAATTCATTATGATTTTATATCTGTCATAGATATCAATATATTTACTGTCTATCCTTGCTCCATCTGTTTCTCTAAATGTTTCTTATCAGCTTATATCTTTATTTTCCCTTTTCAGTTCATGGGTCTGTTCTCTCCCTGGCATCCAATGCCTCATCAAGCTACTCTTCGGTGAGTGTGGGCGGCATGCAGACTCAGGTAGCTACACTTTACTGCGTTGTGCGGCGTGTCTGTGGATGTTTGGACACACACTGATGTTTTCCTCTTGTTTCACACTTTAATGAGCACACACTAGAGACAAGGCTTTTTCCCTTATTATATCCTGTACCATGTTACTCTCCTCTCTTCTCCTCTCCTGTCCTCTCCTTCACTCTATTCTCCTCTTCCCTTATGTCTTATCTAACATCTTGACTTTTATTCCCACTGCATCCAAAGGCTGAGGAAAGGATTCAGGGAGAGGTAAGTGTTTTCTTCCCTGCTCTTCTTCTTTGTTTCATCATCTGATTTCCTTTCATCCACCACTCTCGTGCTGTTGTTCAAGGAAGAATAAGTCATTAATTTTATGAACACCATCCACTGTAGTCACGTGTGTAATTTCAACTTCTTACAACTTTATAAACTTTCGTTATTTTTAATGCAATGCTTCTGTTTCTCATGGCAGCAAATTCGTAAGCTAAGGAGAGAGCTGGAATCATCCCAGGAGAAGGTGTCTAATCTGACCACACAGTTAACAGCAAATGTATGTACAGTCTGTTGACTTAAACATTAGTAAAATGTATTAATGATGCATTTTTAATAATGTATTTTTCTTATACAAACATCACTCTCCAACCAGACACAAAAATATATTTGTCACATCATTACGCTAATTATATTAAACCTATAACTTTTAGGATTTCCATAGTACATTCCACATACATTTGACACATACCTTTAATGTAGCAGCCAATTGCCATTATGGTTCTGCGCCTGCATGCCAGCGGGTCCAGACCTTTGCCCCTCACGATTATATCCATCCAGCCAGTTTTCTCACTGCCCGACTTCACAGGACAAGGAATTTGCACACAAACACACAGAGATTTAGATTCCAGGTTGTGGTATGCCTGCCATAGATCATTTTTGTGCAGCCTCAGCACATGTGCAGCAGATGTGCAGCATGAATGTTCCTGACCTCCTTCTGAACCTCTCTCCATGTCACTTACAGTAGCTTCGAATCACTTTTATACACACACAGCCTCACTTCTTCTGTCCACTCTACAAGGTAGTTTCTATATGACCAACCTATCAGCATTTTGACTGGTCCATGTACATGTGTGCAGCGCAGAAATGAAGCATAAGATTATAAGGCGCACTTCCGTTGTGGTTATATGCATGTGTGTCTTTCCTTATTTAACCTTATAAGAAAAGGGAATAGGCAAACCCAGTGCGTGGATTGCAGCATGATAATGTGTTGGATTAATGGTGGTGCTGTACCCATTATTAATGGGTTCCTTAAATGAGAATAGAAAGTAATTTTCTTCTCCCCTTATGAGCAAAAGTATGTGAGTGTGAGAGAGAGATTAGGGACGAAGTGAATTTGCATTGGGCCTCGTGCAAAACCATTTTCATTTTCCTGTCTTTTTTCTCCAATATTTCTCAATGAGTCTGCGTGTTCCAGACTGATTAGTGCCAAATGATTATAGGGACCTGCACATCCATGAGGTTTAATCACTGGCATGGCAAACACCCCTAAAATCTTCATAAAGGCTGCATGTTCCATTCACTGAAACATAAACGCAATGAATTTAATGGAGTAGGTTAGAGAAACAAAATGAAATATGTTAATGGCTTAATTAAAGTAAAAATATGTTAATAATACCACTGGCGTGGATGCAAAAACCGGGAATAACGAGGGACTGCGGATGGTCAGTCAAATTACAAACATCTTTCCATAGCAAAGCGAACCATGACTTTATTTGCTGCAAACACTGTAAACTTTATATACATTATGCTCAAGCTCATCTAAAGTTTTTATAAACCCCAAAGAAGGTCGTCTGTGAACGTGTCATAGCTCCACTGTGTCTCTCGTTTTTCAAATCAAAAAAAAAAAACGGTGAATAATTTTAATGCATAAATGTGTTGTTATGAATTGTTTTTGCACGAGACCTGTTCTCTTCAGCTTTTTTGTATATTATTCTTATTTTAGCACCTCATATACAAAGCATGAAACCCTAAGAAAGTCTCCCTATATTCTCGATGTTACTGAATTTTAAAGATCTGGGATGTAAATGATACAAAACTATATAGAGATCTGGAGAAAATTAATTGCAGCATCTATAAATGCACTTTAACTTATTTTTCTTCTTTTCCCAACAGGCAAATTTGGTGGCCGCCTTTGAGCAAAGTTTAGCGTTGATGACAAGTCGGCTTCAGAGTCTGTCCGTAAGCCACGAGCAGAAGGTAACAGCAGCCATCACATCTGCACTTTTAAACACACACACACACAACCCAGAATTCCAGCTGCATTGTTCCTCTGTTACGAGAGATGAGCTAAAGGCAAGCAGAGCTCGCGCTACCATGGAGCGAGAGGCCTTTGATCACAGCCTGCGGTGACGAGTTGAATGTAGGTTAAAGGCCCGTGCAACAGTCCCACAGCAGGACTTTGTGAGAGAAGAGGACATTGGATCACTGAAAACACAAACTTCACATTAGGCTGTTCAATGAGCTCAAAGTGCAGTTAATTTGCACCTGCACTCACAATGGACGCCACAGTCCTGCGTTCTTCTGCCTTTGCGTCTGTTTGGTGCAAATAGACTGATCAGTGCATGAGGGCGGCCTTCTGTCCGTGTGTGTGTGTAAAAGTGAGGAGTCTCTCTTAGTACTTCATGCTTTGCTGCTTCCATTGAAAGCCCCGTCTAGACCGCTCCAGAAGAAGTGTTTGTTGTTTGTGCCAGGGCACTGACCTGTGCAGTCCAGCGTAGACCTCGTCTCTCTAACCATGAGATGATGGGCTGGGAAGGTGATTTTACTGTAGAGTGGGATGGAGTTTAGTACACAATAAACAGCATAGGGAAGCTGTTGTTTAGGGCTGTGTCCTTTTGAACCGTCATTACTGAACAGATGATAAATCCCAACAGGTGTATGAGCTCACACTGCGGATTCCATTTGTAGATATTTGTCCTCTTTAAAGAGGTTAGCAGACAGATGCACACGAAGGCATGTTGACCCGAGTCTCTAAAAATTTAAACGTTTGTTTAGGATTCAGAACTGATGGAGCTGCGAGAGACCATTGATGCTTTGAGGGCCAAGAACGAGGAAGCCCAGGCTGTCATACACGGAGCCTTAAACAATCCAGACAACATGAAAGGTTTGGAAATAAGCCACATGGTCGTTCCTTCTACCCGTGTCTCTTTGCAGCACTGCCTGTGTTTAGATGTGGAGCTTTCTTGTTTTTTTCAGACCTTCGAATGCGACGTCAGAACTCATGTGAGAGCATCTCTAGTCTGAACAGTCTGACCAGCATGTCAAGTATCGGTAGCTTGAAGGACCAAGATGCCAAGAAAAAGAAGAAAAAAAGCTGGGTAAGATCCGCTGCATTCTGCTCGTGCATCAGTGTTTTCAATCTCAGAGCCTGGTGTTTGTCGGTTTAGCAGCGTGGATAATAAAATGTGACCAGTGTTTCCCTCCTCTGTTGTGTCATTTTGCTGTTTTAGGTGTTTGAGGTGAGTGAAGTTATTGTGTCCTTGTGTCATACAGCATGATGGACCATCTGAAACTGCTACTGATAATCCTCAAGCACCCTCCATCTCTGCTGATTCACCTCTTGAACCTCTGATTGGCTGCCTGTTCTGTGAATATATCATTTGAATGGATGGCTGTAATTCAGTTAGAGTGGCAATCAGCAGACATGACATTCCATTAAACGTGGACCTCGGCTTAATTGTCAGTTTATTAATTGTGGTTTTCAGTTATGTTATCCCTCACCTAAACCATGTTTTATTCTGTATTTTTGTGATATAAAAATAAAATATCTGGAGTCAGTATCGTGACCAACATCCAGCTTTGCTACGTAACCCTGACTCACCCAGTTGCTGGGTACTAAATCTGCATAAACATGCACCAACCGTAACTTTGCCTCATTGCCAGAAAATGACTGAAAGCTTAAAGGAATAGTCTGTCATTTTAGTAATATGCTTAATTATTTCACTGCCAAAAGATGACACATTGTCTAAAAAGGTTATGACGCAACAAACCAGCGGCTTAGCTTAGCTCAACAACAAGACTGGAATTAGAGACAAGCAACTAGATTGGTTCTGTCCAAAGGTAACAACATCCATTTCGGCTCATCTACAGCAAACTAATATGTTACATCTTGTGTGATAAATTCAAACACTAAAAAGCACTGTTGTAAAAACAACAGATTGTGGTTTTGCAGGAAGTCACATATTGTACAAAAATGACACGCTATTCCTGTAATGATTAGCATGTGTTAAATTAACAATCCTAATACTCTTTTAATTTGATTTTTGCAATCAGTCGGTCATCTTTTAAATATTAGTTCATTATCGCTCTTAACTTGTCCCTGCTCCTCTGTTTCTGTGCAGCTGAGGAGCTCTTTTAACAAGGCATTCAGTATTAAGAAAGGGTCCAAAACCTACTCAGACATCGAAGAAATCGCCACCCCCGACTCCTCAGCTCCCAATTCCCCAAAGATGCTTCATGAGGGGGGAGAGGAGGAGAGAATCAGCCCTCATCTCTCAAAACCTCGGCCTCTGCCACCTCCTCTGTGTAAGTTCCTGAACATCTTACTCTGCCTCTTAGCTTAGGAATGAAAAGGCGAGTTTACCTCTTGCTGGTGTCTAGCACTGATGAGTCCATCCTGTCCCCTTCCCCTCCAGCATCATGGAGACGACAGAGGAGCCATATGGCGAGGAAACAGCTGTATCAGATCTTCGCTCAGAACTGTGGGACAAAGAGAGGGAACTGACAGACATCCGACTGGAGGCCTTAAACTCCGCTCATCAGCTGGAGCAACTGAGAGAAGCCATGAACAGCATGCAGGTTTGTTTTGGCCTGTGTGCTCATGTTCACTAACTTAAAAAAACTGGTTCATGATATGGCATTTCTCTGCTGGAACAACCGAAATATAAAGTTTTTACCTGCCTCCATTCTAGTCAACGGTGGAGAACTTGAAGGCAGAGAACGACCATTTGAAAATAGGAAGTCAGCTCCCCCTCCCAGGCTCTGGGCCCACGTCTTCCACCTCCCAGCCTTCAGGCCTGGCCTCTCTCCTGGGGCCGTCGCTGAGGCAGCCAATGAGCATGTCCCTCACAAAGTCCTTCAGTCTCAGTCTGAATGAGTGTAAAGATCCCGGTAAGAGACCAATGTAGAATCTTCACTGATGCTCAGCTCACATGTCGGTATCACTAAAACCATCTGTGCTCAGTTATATTTTTACATTTCTTTTCACTCCTTGCTTCCTCTTCTCTTTCAGAAGTTTCTCCAGTTGACACAATAAGTGTGTCTTCTCAGCGGGATACAGTATGTTGTCGAGTTCTGGTTCGCACAGAACATGCTGAGGTCCAAATACAACACTTTTAATCGCCACAGTATTGAAATTTTTAAATGAACTGTAGCTTTAAGTCGAGAAACCTGGAAATTCAACGCTCTGTCCTTTCTGTCTCTGTAGGATAATAACCAGCAGCAGGAGCATTATCTGGGCTCAGTTCTGGTCAGTGTAAGAACTGACTGGGCTTGTCTTGACTCTCTCATAGCAAAGACCTTCAAGGTATTTTGAAACTTGTTCCTTTTTATTCTGTGGAAAGTAGTGGTTTGAATAAATACTATAGCTACTATAACAGCCCTTTTACATTTTGCTTTTCCTTTTTCACCAGGACTACCTAACGCAGGTGGACCCAACGGCCAGCCTGGGTCTGTCCTGTGACTCACTGCACACCTATCAGCTGAGCCAAGGAGGGCAGCGGGTGATAGGAGGGGACGCGCCTCAGGCTTCACCCCATCGTTGTCTCAGCAGTGGTTCAGCTCGAATATTGGTCACCTTAAAAGGTCAGTCAGTGTGCTTCCCTGACAATAGTGGATTCAAGATGTGTATTATAATTTAGATCAATTTGTAACCAACCACCCATTGTGGTGAAGATGTAATATCGGCAGCAAAGTGTTTTTGATGGATTGATTCCATTCACTACATTTACCTCTTTTTCATACACTGTATTCACAACTCTATAGTAATGTGTAACTTTTTCTCTACTCCCTGTCTCTGCCTCTTTGTAGGTCTCAGAGAAAAATGTGTTGACTCGCTCGTGTTTGAGACTCTGATTCCTAAGCCCATGATGCTGCACTACATCAGCCTGCTGCTGAAACACAGGCGTCTGGTTCTGTCCGGGCCCAGTGGGACAGGAAAGACCTACCTGGCTCAACATCTCGCCCACTACCTCCTGCATCGCAGCTGCATAGACTCATCTGAGGCCGACCCTGACCCCTGTCTCCTGGGTCGCAGCGCTACTGTCACCTTCAACATGCATCGTCAATCACCGAAGGTGAGACAGAGCTCACAGGTTTTTACAAGTTTTAAATGTTTCCAATTATGAGGATAGATTAATAAATTCATATTCCTTTTGCAGGACTTGCAGTTATATCTGTCCAATCTAGCTAATCAGATTGACAGAGAGAGTGGAGGAGAAATGCCACTGGTAGTTATCATAGATGATATTAGTGATTCAGCAGCCATCACGGAGCTTGTTAACGGAGCACTCACCTGCAAGCATCACAAATGGTGAGTGACATGAAAAAATACAGTATTTCAGCCTGAATCAAAATCCTGTATTTTTAAAAATTTGAACATAATTCCATCTGTGGATGTTTCAGTCCGTACATCATTGGAACAACTAATCAGCCAGTGAAGATGACTTCTAACAATGGACTGCACCTCAGCTTCAGGTAAGTAAAAAGATAGAAATCTTTGCAATATTCCTACTTTGATATATTATTTAACCAATAATTCTACTGTGCTGAAAAAAAGTGAGATTTCTTGCATATGGTCACAGGATGATAATGTTCTCCAATAACGTGGAGCCAGCTAACGGGTTTTGCTGAGGTACCTGCACCGTAAAGCTGTAGAGGCCTACCAGGAAGAGCAGCAGGACTCAGGACATCGCCAGTCTCTCCTTCGTGTACTTGATTGGATCCCTCAGCTCTGGTATCATCTCCACGCCTTCCTGGAGAAACATAGCACTTCAGACTTCCTTATAGGTGAGACACAGTGGACACAGTTGAGGTATCAAACCGGAAAAGTCACTGAATCTGTTAAAATAATAGGAATATTTGCCTTCCCAAGGTCCCTGCTTCTTCCTGTCATGCCCAGTATCAGTATCAGAATTCAGGCAATGGTTCATTGACCTGTGGAACCACTCCATCATACCCTATTTGCAGGAGGGAGCCAAAGATGGCATCAAGGTGAGTACACACAGACACTGCTGCAAAGTCTAACATTTGTGAAAAATGTAGTAAGTCAGGTTCATGATTTCTTCATGTTGTGCTTACATCAGGTCCATGGGCAGAAAGCAGTATGGGAGGATCCAGTTGAATGGGTGAGGGGCACCCTCCCCTGGCCCAACGCACAGCAAGATCAGTCCAAGCTCTTTCACCTACCTCCCCCCAGCATAGGCCTGCTCAGTGAGGAAAAGAAGCCCCCCAAAGATACCCCCCCACCCAGCACACTGGAGTCCGACCCACTGGTGAGTACATATTTGTGCTGAGATGAGGCCCAGGTAACAGCAGATCAAATGCACAGATGTGACACCTGTGCGTGTTGTCTATCAAGAGAAAATTCAACAGATACATACGATCATATCATGGTCTGACTGCAGGGCCGAGGGAATCGGATTTTTATTTAGCAGCATTTCATCCAAATTTAGATAAATTGTGTCTGTGCTCCTTTTTCATCTCCTGTTCAAACATTGTCCAACATTTCAAATTAGAAATATGTGTATAAGAGAGAAATGCGCCATTCAACCACTCTTGTCTCGTTTAGATGGCCATGCTGCTGAAGCTCCAGGAGTCAGCAAACTACATAGAGTCTCCGGAGCGGGAAGGCTGTCTGGATCCCACTCTGCAAGCCACACTCTGAGAATACCCTTCGACCTTCGCTAACGCTTGTGGAACTTTGAACTCTTTAGTTTGGCTGAAACAGCAATCACAGTCCCAATGAGACTTTAAAGACTTGATAATAAATTTCACAGTGTGCTCAGTGAGCAGTTACAAAGCTAAATGTAAAGCATCTATAGAGAGCGTGATTGTGGACAGTGGGATTGCTCAGCCTTAGTATTAGGACATTGAACCTGAACTGCTTTTGTGGGAAGCTGTGACGATCGTGTCAGGGAAAGAGAGTGATTTGCCTCTTCTCTGTCCTCAAGTTGTCCCAGGTGGGTTGTTGTTGAGTTTGCAAATGCATGGTAACTGGAATAGTATGATGCAAAATACTACCTATAATCCTGCTGATCAAGACCCATCTGTTCCCTTTCTCTGTTTTTTTGTTTTAACCGTCACCACAGCTGCTGGTGGAGACTGGTTTTCTTTGCTTATTTACAGAAATAAAATCACGTATGAAGTAAAAGAGTCTGAAATGCCCGAAAGTAGGACCATCACTCAACAACAACCAAAAATGCACTTTATTTTCTACTTGTGGTAATTCAATTTAAGGAGGCTGCATCAGTGTATGAAATGGGAAACTGTCAGTTTGGCCAGATTATGCAGTTCATTAATATTTCCTCTAGATGGCAACATCGACTGATTCCTGCCTCAGTGCTCTCCTAGTGAGCTTTCTGTTTATTAAAGGTGCTCCGTAGTATTACCCACTCAATAACAAAACTATGAAAAATAGCCTTGAATGTTTGTCCGTTTCAGTTGAGCCATTTGTGTCGTTCGGAGATAATCATCGTGGATCAAATTACCTTAACTGTGAAGATGTAAGAGTAACATGCATGGGTGAAAAATGATGACTAAATAATGAATCGGCTTTAGGGTCAGTCTGTGCAGAAACTGTCATCGTCTGTGGACTCAGAATCCAGTGGTTTATTCCAGTAACGTACTGATGTAATAACCACAGAAATTGACACTGATCCTATACTCAACATACCTGTATTGTAAACACACAAAAACTGCTTGTTTATCTAGTCTGCCTGCCACTTCTGGCTATGCTTGCATATATTCTGTATTTAGATATTGGTTTTAAAACACTAAAAACTTGTGATAGACGAGGATCTTGATTTTTTTAAGATTTTATACTGAGGCATCTTCAAGTATCATGATAAACAGTAACTGTCATCTATTATGTAAACTAATAATGCCATTATGAACAGTTGCAGGCAGCATCCGCAGGTGTACTTTCATCGTCATATTTCTTCACGAGGAAGGCCAGTAAAGAATGTTGTCATCAAGTGATAAAACATGTACAACACATTCACCTTCCTCAACTCCTTCCTTTTGTATGTTTTATACCTTTTTGTTTAAACTGTAGAAATCGCGTTTAGACGTTATTTTAAAAGTTACAGTAAGATTAAGGGCTGGGAGTAAGATTGGTTGACTTACACGATTAAGGGGCTTCCTCCCATTTCCTTCCTTCGACTGGTTTGCACATAATCTAAGTTTCAAGAGTACCAGAATACAAAGTATTTATTGCTTGCATCTTGACTGTTCTTGTGATGACAGCATAAAATGACATGTAAAAGGAGGAGAGTGCAGGTCGTAGAGATTTTTCTAAACCTCTGAGCTATGTCCCTTCGTGACCCTGAAGTACCTCAAACTGCCATATTCTGTCCAGATGTTTTTCTACTTTCCAAACACATTGCTGGTGGAAAGTAGAGACATGATGCCTAAGTTTCTCTGTGCCTGAAACACAGTTTGGCCTAAAGCTGCTTTTCAGCTGCTTGAATTCTACCACACAGAGGCCTCGATTTGGAGGCCGCTCACCTACTCTGACATCACCTCACTTTGATGTCGTCACCTTGATGCCCAGATTCTGGTGCAGAGTGGGTTTATCGATTTGGGCCTCTGGCTGATAGTTGAGATGATGTGTGTGTACGTTAACTCTGCAGCAGATGAGAATGTGTATGACGACTGGGCTGCTTGTGTGTGACCTTTGAAGAGTTGCCTGAGACTTTAAAACAGTGTAAGAACAGATATTATCCTGGAGATGTACGGTTGATGCAAAGCCCTGAAGTGTTCCCAAAGTTTTGTTTTATTGGACCTACCACACTTAAACCTTATCACAGGAGGGATTTAAAATAACTGGATATCTTCCTTTTTTTTGCATTTTTAGGAGCATATGTTTGTTTTTCTTATGCAAATATTTGTAAAGTTTTCTTTCTCTTTTGTACATGACATCAATATTGTAAACTGTAAATAGTCAGTGCATCTGCGACAACAATCACTAAAAGTGAAGCGATCGAAGAGACGGAGTGGCCTGTGTGTGCAGAAAATGGATGTCCAAAGTGGTTTATTATCATCCTCCAGCAGGAAGGAGCACTTGGCTTGAAGCGGGGCCTGAACTATGGTTGTGTGGCATGTATCTATAAACACATCAAATCCCATATGTCTAACACTGAGCAGTGGACTCAATAAAGTCATGCCATTCTCCACATTACTACTTGTCATTGTTGTCTGTCTTCTTCTTGACCAATGGGGGGCGCAATTACTGTTTATGCTCTTTCATGAGCATGTATGATCATTTTTATAAGCTGCAAAACTGTAAGTGTCAAATACAGTTAATTGTGCAGGTTTAAGTGTAAAACTTAAAGTTTTTTGGATGAAAACACAGACTGGACTTCGCCTGCCTGTGTGGGTCCACACACACCCGAGGCTGTGACTGAAGAGGGGAGGGGGCCACAGACTTGGGGAATGGGTGGGGTGGTCCACAGACCCTCATGTTATATATATTACCTAAGACACGGCGGGCTGCTTCATCCAGAACACTGTCTGTCTGTCTGTCTGTCTGTCTGTCTGTCAGCGCGATGCCAGCAAAACCCGCGCCCGTCAAGAAGTCTCCAGCCAAGAAGGCTGCTGAGAAGGCCCCGCAGCCTGTCCCCCAACCTGTCCCGGAGCCCGTCCCGGAGCCTGGACCCGCAGCCACAGAGGCTCCGCCTGCGGACGCACCTGCGGAGGCTGCACCTGTGGAGGCACCGACCGAGGCAGAGGCGACCCCCGTCCAGCAAGCAGAGGACCCCTCCGCTGCTCCAGGTACCGGGGAAACAAGTAAAGACTCCGTAATAACGATGCAAATGTCCTCTGAGACCTGAATGGTCCCAGCCTCATCTGGATCAGAGGCTGAATCCATCTGCTCTGTTTTACTTTCTAGTGGTGAAATATGCAGAACAGTTTCTCTGTAGCTGTTCAAGCAAACTGACCTTTGTCTTCAAAATCATGATATATTCAAAAGATGAAATACAAGTCTTAGATTGGTATTTTTGGCAGTTTTCATTCATGCTGTAAAACTAACCTGGAAGGTCCTACTTTATCACTGACATTTCTCTCTCTCTGCTGTGAGTGTGTCTGTCCTTTGTCCCTCTCCATCCGCCGGTTATTGTAACATCATTAAACACACATAACCTCTAACTTCAGAAAGAGCTGATTCCCACTGAGGTTAAACACATAACACAGGAAGTCCACGCTCACACCAGCTGTAATTTAGTGAGTCTTTCTCTCTGATTTTTTAGCAACTCACAATGTGTCTCTGTTGAACATGTGTTGGTCTCAGGGTCTCTCTGAAACGTGTTCAATATTTAGCTCATAAAACCACGTGTTCTTGTCACAGTGGATGCTGAAGACTTTGGACAGTACGCACAGCTCTGTGCTGCTGCTTGCTTGAAGTGAATCTTGAGAAGGATTGATAGCCAGCATAAGTAATGTCATACTGCAGCTCACTTATTGGCTTTTCTTAATAGCATCATAGAACTGCTGCTCCTGCTTCAGATGAGCCGGAGATAGTAAAAATAAGCCACCACAACACAACACTTATTACTGCTTGGCTTCCAAATACTCTTTGTGGTGCCTTATTTACCAGGCCATCAACCAGGTGCCAGCCACCATTGCTCCATGACACACTGTACTTTCCAGTTTAATAGGAGGATCCAAATTCAAAATCTGATGAGGGGAGGTTTTGAAATATGTCACCAAATGAAAAAAGATGTTCTGGTCTTTGTGGCTGGTGTCTTTGAAACAACATTAACCTCTTGCTTGTTCAATGCTACAATAGCAGCTCCTGCAGAAGCGGTTGCAGTTGAGGAGCCACCCAAAGCCCCAACGCCCCCACCTCCTGCAGGTAACGCCAGCATTTCCTCTGCTGTTTGCTTGGTACTGCCTTAAACACCCGGAGCTCCTGAGAGGTGACAGGAACGAAATGAAAGCAATTCTGGTGCAAAACTGGACAGCCACTATTTGAAATGTGTGGTGAGGATAACTTACCACACACTTAAATAGGACTAAAGATAATTTGTGAAAAATTGTGCAAGGTAGAACGTGTCCAAACTCCCTGGAAGCCAATTGTTAAAAGATTTACAGATATATTCAATCATAACTTCATAGGTTTAAGCTGCAATTATGTATTTCTCATTATCCATTAATTTGCTGATCATTTTCTGAGGTAATACTTTTGTTAATAGCAGTGGTGGAAGGTTTTTCTTTCACTTAATTGTAATTTAGATTTAAATATTGCTGACTTTGACTTTTACTCCACTCCACACATTTTAAAGCAAATATCTTCTACTTTTCCTCTAATTAAATTAGCGTTACACGTTACAATTGCATGACTTTTACACATTTCATAACCAACCACTTTTTCCTTTTTTATCTATGAAAACGTGTCACAAGCGACACAGGAATCGCTTCATTAGACCAGGCGCCAGCTGGTCTAGTGTCAGTTCCTTCTTTCGTGCTCTTATTTAAAGACGTATTTGACACGTTTTGTTCTGAGTTTTTGCCCGTCTGTCGACATCTGCCTTCACTGCGCAGGAGAAAACTAAAGCAAAAACCCCCCGACTAATATTTTTAGACATCAACTACTGAATTCATTATAAAATGTGCCTTCAAATAGAACATTTCCTTCGCGTTGCCTCCCTCCTTCTCTCTGTGCCATACGTGCATAGGCGTGTTGTTGGTGCTGAGAACTGGGACAGAACTGCTGATTCACAAATTAATGTGACTGATGGACCGAAGCGATTTTTTTGTTCTTGCAAATGAAGTAAGCATCAGATCATAAAACACATTCAACGCATCATTGATGTCTGTTACCATTTTTGAGTATTTCATCCACCAGGTTAATACAGTGTCAGAAACCGGTGGAAACTATGTGTTATGATTTCCACAGCCCAAGATTATGCTATGACTTATTTTATCTCACTCCCAGCCCAAAACCAAAAGAGATTCAGTTTACTATCAACTATTTAATGGAAATTCATCTGATTATGAAAATGTTTCACATTTTTGCTTTAAATAAGACAATACTATTTATTTCCTGTGTATTTTCATAGTAGTTTTATCTCATCTTTCTGTTATTTACTTCAACAATGTGTTCTGTTTGAACGTCCTCCAGTCCCCCCAGCGCCCCTCTGCACGTATCTGTGGACGATGTGAACGAGTGCAGCCTAACCATTAAATGGAAGACGCCAGAGACCGTTGGAGACTCTGGCCTGACTGGATATACCATCGAGTACTGCAAAGATGGAAGTAAGCCTGTTTGTCTGTGTGCATGTATGTGAGCCCACAAAGTTGCACCTGTCCCCAGAGTGTCGGCAGGCGGATAGACTCATAGCTGTGCCCTGGCCGTATACGGCAGGCAGCATTTCACCGGCTGTCTCTGTATCTCCTGACTCCACTTTTAGATGTGCTTGTTTTTTCTCGGATGACAGCAAGCCTTCTGAGATTTCATCATGGTGGATAAAGTGCACTTTTTATGGGCAGATTGTTTGTAGACTTGGCAGATAAGCCCTTAGGATGTATTACATTTAATGAAAAAGAGAAATATAAGAAGTGAATGTAAGAAGAAAAAAAAAGTTCAATCAAAGTGTAACTTGATTGCGCATGAAGCCACATACTGAATAACTCTGGGTTTTTCTGCAGCATCAAACTGGATTGTGGCTAACGAGGCGCTGACCTCAGCCAACCACTACTGCATCAAGAATCTGACAACTGGTGACCTGCTGCATGTGCGTGTGGTGGCTGTAAACCCTGGTGGTCGCAGTGAACCTGGTTCACTTGCTCAACCTGTACCAATCCGTGAGACTGGCGGTAAGTAGCGGCTAGTAGTTCTTGTCATTGCTCAAAGGGAACTTGATTAATAACCTTATTAATCAAGACTAATAGCCTGGAGTGTTTTAGTGGGTGTTTTAAGAAATGTTTTTAAAACCATCCATTAAAATCTGTCATTTTCCTTTAATTCACACAGCAAGTCTCATTGTCTAATTTGTTTTCACCATTGTGAAGGCAAAAAGTGACTCCATCCTAATTACCGAGAGCTCTCTGATAGTTGTAACTTATGACCTATCCTTAAAATACTCATGTTGCAAAAACGGAGGCAGTGGTGGTATTAACGACAGGGGCCTCAGATGGACTGCACAGATGTACGCAAGTAAATCCTGCAGGTGCTGACAGTTGCTTTCATTAGCTGTAAATCATTCTTTCATTTGTATGTACACACTTCTTTGGTATGTTTGCAGGTCTGACATCACAAAGAAGGTTAAAAATTAAAAATAAAGGTGCACAAATGTGAACCTGCAAAACTTAAACATAAAACAAACTTAGATTCACATGGGAACATTCAAACCATGCAGAAAAACTGAAGTGAGCAAAAACAAAAATAGGAAAACTATACACCTACTTAAAGTTCCTTATTTTAACTTTCATATTGAGATTATTAAAAATGGCCCATTGCTTCCTATTCTTGGTGTAATGCTTTGCATGAGAACACAACCACTTACTCAGCCGCTGTCTTTACACAGACTGCTGTTCGTTGTTAAACCAGAGTTGGTTTTGTGGTGAGTTTCCATTTGCAAGCACAGTGTGTCACAATGACAAGGTGTAGACCTGAGCTGACATGCCCCAGTTATGCACTTTCAGACGACAGCTAACTGTTTCTGAGCGTATTTCCAGGTCAGGGTACAACAGGAACAGGAAACTTTAATAGAGAGATGCAACCATGCAACTAACCAACTGCTGGTCAACTAAGGACAATGAAACATGAGGCTAATTGATGGATTCTGGTGGGTTGTTAGAGATTCCTGTTCAGCTGTGAGTGTCTCACAAACTATATTTACGGCATCTACATGCACAAGCTGAAGACACACTGCATGCAGAACCGACCCCCCCCAAAAAAGACACTTTATCCAGAGTCAAAGACAGATTATAGACTTGTTTACTAGAGGACTTTCTGGCTGCTGGATGCTGTAAAGCCAGCAATACATCTGGGCGGTGCTGGGAAGTGTGCTGATTAGCAGGGATCAGTGTTTAAGCCAAAGTTGGAGGCAGACCTGATCTCCATGGGAAATGATCCCAGCTTGTGCAGCAGGACGTGGCTTGAAAAAGATGGGACAGGAGACACATGGCGAGTGAGATAAGGGGACATTTAGCGTAGAAGAGGAGAAACGGAGGTAGCAGCAGGGCCAGGGCGGTGATGGAGTGCAGCAGCTTGGTGGTTTTATGTATCATCTAAGTCCAAGGAGCTTTACAGACATTTGCTGCTTATGCAGAAACATGTGAGGGATGCTGTCGCTGATACTTCACACCCAGCCTGAACATAGTGACCGGCTACATGCGTGGTGACCGGGTACATGTTGTGCTGTGACACCAGCACTTTCGTCTTTATGATTTGACTTGGGTACATTTCCAGACTGTTGTACTTCAGTGTTGGTAGATGTGATGATGTTGTGATGAGTACAGTCAGGTTACAGCGCTGACATCTTACATCTGCTGTTTCTTTGTCCTAAAAATGACAGAACACATATCAGACTTCATCCGACTCAACAAAGTTATTTTAGGAGCTTCTTGATGCAGGGTCTCCCTCTTTTGCCCAGATACTGTATTTATCCTCACACATTTTGCCCAGATAGTTTTCCTACACTATTTCCTTTTTTTCATGAATACTTGTACTAATACTGTATAAAATTATTTTGTCCTTTACAATCACAAAGTTGACTCCGGTGGGGCACATGTTTTGTGACAGAAGTTCCACAAAACCAAATGTTGTTTGCTTCTCCAATTAAAAACCTAACAATACTAAATCTACTGTATCATTTATATGACAGGGAGCAGCAGAAAAATGTTGCAAAGCTGAAAGCAGAGAACATTTGACATTTTTATAAGGCAAAGTAATTTGCCAGTCTTTAGATTGCCTAATTAATTAATTGACTATTGTAGCAGCTCTTATAAATACATAATGCATAAGATTTACAATCAAAAGAACTAAAAACCACTATTTTCTGTTATAAGTTTGGATACTTTACAGACTTGCAGGGTACATTTATCTCCTACAGTCATAAAGTTATGCCTAGCAGTGGCTGGTCTATTTAAGTCTTATGACCTGTCATTCATGTCTTTGAAGTCACAAATGGGAAGTCTTCATCACTCAGTTTGACATTGTACAATGTTCCTAATAGCTAATGCTGTAAAGGTTCAGCTGTCCAAGGGATTTAACTTACCCAAAATATGCCTTCGGTTAAACAAAATGTCTTACGAATAATGGACGTTTTGTTTTTCAGACCGTCCCAGGATCCGCATGCCCCGCATCCTCAGGTCCCGCTACATCAGGAAGGTCGGCGAGCAGATCAACTTGGTCATCCCCTTTCTTGTAAGCTGACACACACTAAACCTACTGTGTAACTTACTGTTTGACAAACACGTCACCGAGAAACCTTCACCTGTGTCCTTCCTCAGGGAAAGCCCAAACCTGTGGTGTCCTGGCTTAAGGACGGTCAGGCTTTGGATTCAAAGAGGGTCAACATCAGGAACACTGACAAGGACAGCATCTTGTTTATTCGCACCGCTCAGAGGGAGGACTCCGGTGTTTATGAGATAACCGTAAAAGTGGACAGCTTTGAAGACAAAGCCACCCTCACTCTTCAGGTCGTGGGTGAGTCACACACACGGTTTGCATACTTTCATGCAGACAAGCATTCAGTATGCACACATGGAAACATGCATGCCACTTTTAAACTCGTGTGGTGGGGTGCAGACATGTTTAATGCTTTCAGGAAAACACAGGTTAGAAGTTAAATCTTTTATAGCTGACAGCAGTCTGTCTTCTCAGAGCGGCCTGGTCCACCTACCAGTGTGAAGCTGGTGGACAGCTGGGGCTTCAACGCCGCTTTGGAGTGGACTCCACCTCGGGATAACGGCAACACAGACATCACGGGATATACTGTGCAGAAAGCCGACAGGAAGACTGGAGTATGGCAGATGTTACATACCATATACACATCTAAGCAAATACTTTTTGGAGACTGTGTGTTGCACTAAAAACAAGCCCGATCTGTAGTTATTGTTAGCAGAAGTGTAGCTTTCAATATTTTATTTAGTGGGAAAAAAGTGAACAGTACGTAATTACCTGATTTAATAAATCTGTCTTTAAACATGCTCATATCTTCAAATTACAAGTAATCCCACTAGTTGTTTAGAATCAGATTTCATGTTTCAGGCGTGTGCTGTGATAAAATAAATAGGATCATCTTAACCTGCAGGAATGGTTCACGGTGCTGGAGCACTACCACCGGCTCAGTGCTACCATCTCTGACCTCGTCATGGGAAACTCCTACTCCTTCAGGGTGTTTGCAGAGAACCAAGTGGGCATCAGTGAGAGCGGCGCTGTTACCAAAGAGGTGGCCACCATCCAGAAAACAGGTGACTGCTTTAGATACATAGCCTACTTTAATTTTTCTGAGGTCATAGTGTTCATTAATAACATGTTTGGTGGAAGACCTGGAAGTACAAGTGTGTGGTTACAGTTTAATGAGCTGCAGTAAGTCTAGGAGTAAGTGTGTGTGTGTGTGTGTTTATGTTTAAAGTGAAGTCTCGAGGGGTGGAAATGGCCTTGGCACTGCTTTAGTCATAAGAGGGAAGCTCTTTTGGCCAGTGCTCAGCAACTGCTGAAATAAATTTTAAGAGGCTCTGAAAACATACAGACAGCTGACAGATGTGAGTGTGTGTGTGTGTGTGTGTTTTTATGCCTGCCTTCCTGCAAGGAAACCTGTCAGTGATGTAGGTCAGTAGACTAAACCCTAAATAGAGGAGAGAACATGTATGTAATGTGATGCATATTACTCCTGCAAGCTCAACTACTGTATGTAAGCCTAGTAGTCAATTCATCTGAGTTGTCAACTTGTGGAAAGATGAACCTTAAACAGTGAGCAGGAATAATATACAGCCATGAAGTGGAGGCTGTTCGCTGCAGGTCAAAGCTGCAAGGACAGATCGTGTATTTTTGGCCAAAATTGTGTGAGAGCAGTAGCAGAAATGACTTCTGCCTGTAATAACTATGGCATAAATAATGGGAATTATACTGATATTGAGGATTGTGTCGAATGAAGACAACACTTTGCATGAGTTATTACTTTAAAACACTCTTGAATCCAGGCTCTGTGTGTTTACAGGTATCAACTACAAGCCTCCTGAGTACCCAGAGCACGACTTCAGTGAGGCACCAAAGTTCACCACACCCCTCAATGACCGCGCTGCCACAGTGGGATACACCACAAAGCTGCTGTGTTCTGTTCGAGGATGCCCCAAGGTCAGACACACACACACACACACGCTCCTAACATGTATGTGTCAGTGGCTCATGGAAATCTCTCTATCAAACTGCTGAACTCTGTCTCTGCAGTCTTTTAAAGTTATTTAAATCTTGTGACGTCACACTCAAGAGGAGAATGCGAGAATGAGCCCCTGCCCAGGGCAGCGGCGCATAGCTTCTGTATTCAGAGAGTTTGCAGGTGTGGAACAAGGCAGATGATGGAGGTCTGCTATACTATCTATAGTGTATCTCACTGGTGCATCTTGTCCAGGATCGCTGAGCGTTCCTATTATACCTCACTGATAGCTAATGACAGCTGCTGATTGGTTAGTATTTTAATCCGTGCCTGGATGTTTGGAGCACATGCTCACTTTACATAGCCGGGAAACGTATGTCTGTTATGTGGAGAAATGAAGCCTGTGTCCTGAATATTTCTCATTCTACGGAGCTGAATTCTGTTTCACTGAAGTGCTGTTTTAAATTTATCCTGTTTTGTTTTCTTGCTGGACAAGTGCAGTAAATCATTTGAGTGCGTTTACTTCTTCAAATAAGATATTAATGTCACTGCTATAAAGACCCTCTTTAGAAATAGGGCCGGGCTCGCCCTGGTATGCCTTTGTGGGGTTTAAGCATGCCACTGTTCTTTGCAGCACACAGATCTGATTAAACATGTCTTTACGGTTGCCTGTTTGGAATTCGGGCGATGGTGGCAAAAACCGTTCATTACAGATTACATCTTAGCTGACCTTGGCTCTTCAGTGAGGCCAGAAGTGGCCGTGCAGTCTGCACTTGTGGTATAATAGAGAAAAATTAAACATATGCAGGCTCAGGCTGCACTCTACATGCCTGATGGGCTTTAATTTTGATCATAATGAACCAAGACTCATGCATTAGTGTGTGGGTAAGAGTGGCAGTTGTGTGTTTCAAAGACACCTGAGAAGATCCAGAAGCCATGATATGAATGTGCATGTATGTCATCATGTTTGAAGCCCAATAATAATTCTGCTGTCACAGCTTAATTCCTTAGTGTTACCAATCTCAAGGACTCGCAGTAGACATTTATAAATCATATCCTGTGCATGCAGATACATGCAAATAAATTACTGTGCGTTAAATAAAACTTTGTTTTCTCTCTCTTAAACACCCAATCATGATCACCCACACTCCTCTCACTTTTTGTATGATAAGAGCTGTAGCACGCTATAGCAAGTGTCAATTTACTTTAGTGTCCAGAGCCAATTGAGAACTGTTGAGGATGTCCAGCAGACAGACATGAAGTGAGATAAGTTGTCCGGCTGTCCCTGATAAAGAGCTGAGGCGGTGATAAGAGCTGGATCCTATTGTCCTCTAATGGCAGTAAAAGGCTGCTGTATTTTTGCCACCCATCCAAGACCACGTTTGTTATCAGTGTGACTGACTCTCCCAGCTACCACCACACACACGCATGGCCAGACATAGAAACATGACAGGACAAGATAGAGAGACAGAGGACGACAGAGCAAGATAAATGAGTGTTTGGTTACATTTACCTTGTCTTTGTTTAGCTCGGTGTCAGTTCAAGAAAACTCCCAAAGTGAGAACTCTAATATGGAAAATGTTAAATTATTAAGATATTTTTATTACCGCTACAAGTCAAGTATAGCTGAAGCTCATTAAAATGTAGTTTTGGTTTGCACCTCAGTAAGTTACATTATTGACCCAGATGGATTGCTGATTACGTCTGACGGATAGATCCAACTATGATCTCATGGCACGAGGCTCCCAGCTCTTCCTGTCACATCAAACCTGCAGCTCTGCCAAGATAACCACACTAACAGAAGTAACATGTGTTGATGGTGTTGGTTTGCAGCAGCAGCAGCATCAACAGAAGCAGCTCTTCCACTGCCAAAGGCTCAGATATACTTGGTCTGCTGCCTAGGATAACAGCACGTCCTTCGTTTTTATCGTCCTCTACATCCTCTGTCGAAGAAGGTTCAGAAATGGAAATGGAGAAGATTTAGTCAAGACACAAAATTCTGCTGATTGCACATCTTACTTTTACTTTTAGTGCAGCTCAGTTAAACTTTCTAAAACATTCCTTATTCAAGTAAAATCATCATCATCAAATCATCAATGTACAACTTGATACTTGTGTCAGAACATTTTATTAAATCTTTTTCAGTCAATTGCATAATCTGCATACTCACTAAATATTTGTCCATCTTTACTAAACCTACATTACCAACTTCCTAAAATAGAGAACGTGTCTATTTTGAAAACTTAAATAACAAGCAGAACTAAATATGTTTCACTCATCGGTAATGAAGGATTGAAGTATCAGCTGAGGTGTAATTCGATAAATAGAGTCGTCTTGCATGAGAGAAGAGGGTTTATCACTGAAACCCGGAGCATTACATATCTTGGAAAAGGAAAAGGTTTATGTTACTCCCGGTCGACGGGACTATTACGCTCAGCTCAGACTGTCTGAGGTCAGTGGATAAAAAGATAACTCCACAGTCTAACCAACTTGAACTAATATTTTATATATTCTGTAGTTCTTTTTTTACACACTGTACATTTGTAAATTGATTTAGATTTTATTTAATTCAAATTATTTGCACATTACTATGCACATTGCATTGTATTAGTAATGTCCCCATTATAGTCTTTACATTTGTCCACCAGTAAGTTTGTAAATTTCTCTTTTCTTTTTCCTTCTTAGCCAAAGATCGAGTGGATGAAAAATCAGATGATCATCGGTGACGACCCCAAGTTTCGTCAGATATCCAACCAGGGCATTTGCTCCCTCGAGATCCGTAAGCCGTGCAGCTTTGATGGTGGTGTGTACACCTGCAGAGCCAAGAACGCCCAGGGGGAAGCCACTGTCTCCTGCAAGCTGGAGGTCAAACGTACGTGTCCCCAAACAATCAAAGGGAACAATAATGCTTAACGGTTGTGACTGTCAATGTCTGTGTACCGTACAGAGTTTTTAAGTATAACGACTGTAAGGTTTAGCAAACATCACTCATATAGAATCATTGTATTTATCAGTACATGTTCTCAGCATCTCCAGTAGCAGGATGGTAAATGTAAGAGTGATGAAAAAACGGTACCACAGTGCCCACATCTGCGTGACACTCATTTATATATTTCAGAGAACAATGCCGGTCCATAGAAACATGTGTTATAGGTCTTAATCCAAGTGTTGGAAATGTCTCAGATCCTTTGTAAAACAGTGTCACTAATAATAAATGAGTAATAATAAATTGGTTTTAAAATAAAAAACATTAGCTGTGTTTCTCTTCCAACAGAAGTTTTACTTCCAGAAGGTGAAAAGCGCAAATAAACCGACTTAGAAACCTCCAAAGGTAAGAAAAGTGAGAATGACAGTTTTTATTAGTCGAGTGTTTGCACAAAAATCTCATTTCTTTACCACTTTGTATCTTTCTGAATTTCCTTGTAAAGGAAATTATGCTTCAGGTATATGCCAATACCATCACTATGATAAAACACAGCTCATCTTTCACACATAAACAAACAGATGAATTAAAACCAGAAAAACAACTCCTCTCCCCCGTCCTCTTTCCGACACATCATTGCCTGGTCCTTCCTCTCCACCTTGCTCCTCTGTAAATCATGGAAACTGGGAGTTCTGCATTTAGAAGCGGTAATGTGGCAAAGATTAGTCAGTCGCAAAGAAATACCAAATTTGATGTTTTTACAGCCTGTGACTTTCTATTTATACACTCGCTATTAGGCAGCGACGACGTGTGTTTTGGTGCTGGCGCTTTCGTTTAAGCCGTGAAATACTTGCGTGGCGGTGTAGCCTTTCAAGGAGTGTCAGGGAGATCTGCTCACAGTGTCATTTTAACTGCTGCCAAGTGAAACCCCAATAAAGTGTTAAAAACAGCATGATGCGGTGAGGGAGGAGAAGACGGAATAAAGAACGTGGGGAGATGAACAATTTAACTTTTAATCGTGGGAGATTGAGGAGGCCGGTGATTAATCTGTGAATAGATACACGGGGTAACTGAAGGCTGTGAAAGAGCCGGAAAATGCTGAATAATGGTTTTATCCTACTGTAAAGGACATAGCACAGGTTATTTTTATGGCACTGTGAAACACTATCATGTCCCATGTTTTCTGTACACGAGGATTTATTTAGGTTTTATATGTCATAGATCCTTCCAATGGCTGACCGACCACGCACGCTGTGAATTGGTGTTAGTCTGTTTGAAGGTAGAGTTTGTTGAAATCCACATAATCTGAGGGAATTAGACAAAAAGCTTTCATTAGACAGTTTACTTTTTAGATGATTGACATTTCAATGCAGTTATTCTCAAAATAAATTTAGTCATGACTGAATGACACTTTAAGAGTTTTTGTGGTATTTCGGACTGAGGAAATAATAATTTTACAGGCTATCTAGTATGGTAATTTTTTCTTTAGTACAAGTTATTTAAAATTCCTTGCAGTTCTTTTGTCTTTACGTTTGACTCTGTTGTGAATGTACAACAATGTTGTCTTCGATGCACCTGTTGTAATGGTTTGCAAAATCAAAGGATCATTAGCATGTAGCAGGAATGTTGCAATTAATTATTCATAAAATCTTGAATTTGCTGAAGTTAGAATACTGCAAATAGTTCACACCTGGCATCCGAATGTGTTCCAAACGGTGTTAAGTGGCAGGTGGAAGATGTTCTGCAGTGCCCGACCTTGACTGAAGGGCCTAGATTCCCTCATCTTGGTCGCATGACATTAGCAATTAGACAGGATGCCGTTGTTGTGCTGCATGCATGCTACAAAATTGACCTTCAGTACAGTCGGGGACATGTGTGTTCACACCAGACTGCAAATGGGATCAAATACCTTCCTGCTCACTCCCCAATGAAGCCTGAGTGATGAGATATTAGTGAATCCTCCATGTGTTTAGATGCATTCACACCTGTATTTACAGCTGTCCACTTGTGATCAGATTACCAAACGAGTGTTTTCGTGCCAAGTGTAAACCGCGCCCTATAGATGGAGTGATTATGCTTTTGAGTCCGTACAGAGTAATTGGATGTGGTCCCAGAAAGCACAGCCTACACAGGCAGGCTCCTCAAGGGGGAAAACAAGGGATTAAACCGGGTGCACCTTTAGGTGGGAGGCTAGGGGTGATGTCAGCGTGGCTCTCGACAGCTTCTAAAAATGACTCCAGATGATCTGGGACGCTGCCAAACTGTTCACATTTCCATGAGTCAACAGGCGCAGCGGAGCACTGTCGGAGGAAGGGAGGACGGGCTAAGAGGGCAGCAACTGAACCAGATAATCCTTAATGGAAAATACGGAGCGGATCTTACACACACACACATATAAGACCTCAGACAAATCTCCCTGCACGCACACACACATTCATGCGCATTCCTTACGAGTAAGCGATTGGATGAACAGACTTAAGCATATTTTTTTTCTTGAATTATCTTTCCAGCAGCGCCTGTAAAAGGACCAGCAGAAGTTTAGATCGTGTGTTTTAAGGTGAGCTTTTGGTGTGTGTGAGTGAGTGCTTGTGTGACTGCACACACACGTGTGCAGGAATAAATTGATCCAACCCTCCCTGTACAACTCTCTTATCTTGTCCAGATTGTTTGAGGAGGTGAGAGAAAAAGTCGAGGCTGGCTGAGCAGTGATGTCTACGTAATGAAGAAGGGCCAGAACTACATACCAACATCTCCGTATCTATTTCCACCCACCGCCCCGACTCACACACTCCCTCTTGTATGCAGGGAGGAGCCGAGCCACCCTACCCATCTGTTTTGCCAAATGTAAGTTATTTTAGAGGCTGACGTCCATAAAACTGTATTCACCATGTTTTTTCTGCCTGTGTCCATTTACTGTTTGTTCCACTGTAAAATGTATAAATATATTGGTCCCTCCAGGATTTTGTGGACCTTTTTTTGATTGTTTTGCATTTTGCAACAGCTTTTAAGACAAAATCGTGATGCATGATGCAATGTTTTTGATGTTTTAAATGATTTATGATAATTTGATTATTATAAATAAAGTTATGCAGAATTCAACGGGGACTGGTTGAATTAATTGCTGCAATTGAAACATCACAAGTACCTGAAGGGACTGATATGGAGTTTGTGAATATCAATCTCTCTCTCTCCCTCTCGCAATAAAAAAGGAATCCTTAGACATGATATTACAATGACTGTTGTTGAATAAAAAATTATTTTATTATATCTTGTGTGGATTCTTATACTGGGCTTTCTGTGAAATGCTACAATTTGTTTTAGGCTGGGTAAAAGTTTTAGAATTTAGACAGTCCAAGATTCAGGTTTTGCAGGTTTTAATGCTACATTTGTTAATATTTGTAATAGTATAAGTACTAATGTCAGACATAGGTAGATGCAGGGCTCCTCCCCTTTTTCCTTGGAAAGGCTGGATATCCCTTCTTTAAACTGTATCAAACACGTACCAGCCGTTAAATAAATGTTTCTGGTTGCCATCATGAAAAATGGCAGCAGTTGTCAACTTGGATTCATTTTTCTACTCCTCCCCTGACAAATGTGTTCTGCTTATTCTTCATCTGGATGTTTGAACTTTCTTTGTGTCCTAAATTCCTTTTCAGTTTTAGTTGTTTTTGGCTCACTCACCCGACATTATCTTTAAAAAGACTGGATTCATGGGTCTGAAGGCAGTTTTCCTACATAAAAATGTATTATGTATTTGTTTATAAAGAGAGCCTAAAGCCTTGGATGTGAGAAGATGACCTATTCAGAAACGCTAGAGGAAATCTCTCAGTCAATGTCAACAGCACAAGTTTATACGAATCGATGTCGAAAGAACCAACACCCGTAAATTTGATGTGCTTCGCTGGAGGTGCAGAATGCTGACTGCCCCTGGCCGAAGGTGTGTCTGGAGAAAACGATTTTCTGTGTTATACTGACATCTCATGGTGAGTATGACGAGACGAATCACCCACACCGAAAAGAAATGTGTGACATTTGGATACACAGCAATATGAGAAAACAATTTTATGCTTCACTTTTTTGCCATATAAAATTTTGGATTTTTAAAAAGTACGTAGCTTTACATTTTAGTGGGGACGCTGCTTCTCTTTTGCATGTCTACAGAGCGACTGAGCTGAAAAATTAAAGAATGTCATCGATGTTTATCATTAGTGGGGTATTTTTTATAACGGTATAAAACAACATTAGTTCCTCTCATGTTCCTGAAATCAAGTCACACCTTCATGTTTAAAAAGATCCCATGTCAAGATAAAATGGTAACTTCTTTAAAGAGTTTTAGTTTTAGTTCTGTTTTTTATTTGTGCTGCTGCTGAAGTTTTGTCATGTTTCCAAATGGAAGCTGCTTTCAAGCAAACAACGCCTTTTTCCTGAACGCTATTGTGCCTTCTACAACACAACAGCAAAATTAATACGTTTACATTTTTGCAAGTTGTTTCAATTCCTTAAACGGTCCACAGCCACTTTTCAGCACAAATCAGCACCTCAAACTCATGTTGAGAACACAAACATGTGGTTGACCAAGACATTTCCTGTTGCTTCAAAAAAAAAAAAAAAGCAGATGTCAAAGAGACAGGAAAAACTTCTGTCCTGAGGTGAGTTTAGAAATGAACATGTCACATACGCCCTTTTAGTCTGCATTTTGTTTCCTCTGCTGAACTTCACTACCGGCAGATATATGACTCAACCCAGCGGCACAAGTCTCTACATGTGCAGCTTAATGGAAAATGTGGCTTATCAAGGTCTTCGGTGCCATATGTAAGTTTTTTGGGCAAGCTAGTTAATTTTATCAAAATGAACAAGAAAGGATATTCATGTACTCTCGAATGTGAGTCTCACAAATTGTTCATCACTTTCTGATTCGGTAGGTTTCACTGCTGTCTGTGCAGCTCAGGATCTCAAAAATGGTAAGATATGTTTGACAGAACGTTCAGATGTATTTTATGCTCATTGCCCTGTATTGGTATGGCATTAAAGCTGAAGGGTATTGTGTCATTTTAATTATGTTTAATGTTGATCCAAAATACATAGCAAATCATCAAATAACCCGTTTCCTACATGATTATTGCACAAACTAATATTTTTCTATCTTGTACATAGAATCAGGGCAGATTATTGTTTAGGAAATAAAACAAAGTTAATATGAGGAACATGAAGTACTTTGTTGCCATGGCTCTGACAAAGGCTCAAGTTTGTAGCAAGTTTATATTTCCTTGCTATGTAATGCAAAGTTTGTCTGGTTGTATAGTCATGGCTTTTCTATGTTGCATATGAATTCATACCTGATGATACTCTGTAGTTGTGTAACGTGTCCTGTATTCTTAGGTAAGTTGTCACAGCAGTGTGTGGTTGGTTTGTGCTGTACTTTATTTATTTCCTTATTTATTTGTCTGCCTGTGCTTTCGTCCAGCTTTCAGTGGAACACGGGCTTTTTGATGCTAATGTCAACTCTATGAAAAACGCGTTTCAATTCACGACACTGTCCAGCTCAAATGGGATTTTAAACCCTAAGACAGCCGTGTGTTCCAACTAACAGTTGTTTTCATTACGAAAATGAAATAGCTGACCAATCATTTGAAATGTTAGAAAATTGGGGGAAAAAGCCTGTTTTGTATTCAAGTTTCTTTTATACTCTACCAACCACATAAATGCATTTCAGCTGATGCAAAACACAAAAAAGAGCAACATTTTCGCATGTTTGGGACACAGGAACCATTTAGCATTTGTGCTAGAAGAATGATTTACAGTGATTACCATTCAAATTAACATGTGCCATTTAAATCTCCACAAGAGCACAAATCCTGGTTGTTCTCATCTAAAAGCTCCACAATCTCCACACTCTCCACTCATTCACCATTCACGTCCATGCTAGGACACATTACTTCCACCAGTCTTTTGCCAGAAGTAACAGTGACTCCAGCTGTCTATGGTGAGATTTCATTCTGAGTTTTTGTGCTGTAAGTATAAATCTAAACAAATGACAGTGATCAGTTAGCTTTAATATAAAGACCGACAGAGATGTCCCGTAGCTTTATTATAGAAAGGCACTACTTCCTGTAATCTGATAGTATTTCAAAAAGAATATGTGAGATGTGTTTTGAAAGAGTTTCAAAACACATGGTATTTCACTGATGTTTATCTACCAACAAGAATGAGACATTAGATCATAAGAAATATGTTTAATAAGTTTATTTTTGATAATAACAAAAACTATACATGAAAAGGGTTAAAAAAATTTTACTGTCTGTGCTGCTTGTGTCCAGGTAAAGAAGTTTTACATTCTCCATTTTAAAGAAATATGTACAAATGTGCAAAATAAAGTGTAACTATCCTATTAAATTTACATCCGTAGGGCAAGACCAAAAGTATTTTAGCATGGTGTTATTTTTATATAGTTATAGACAATGAATATGATCAATAATATTTTAAAATAAACTTTCAGAGCACCCTGTTCTATCACTGAAATCAACCTGGCGGGAAGTGTTCCCTTCTGAGAAGGTGGAGTTCACATGTGCCATCAATGCCAACTATAACTTGACCATCTCCTGGTACCGAGATGATGAGCAAATACAGGAAACAGAAGACAAATCCGAGCTCACGCTCACTGCAGAAAAAAAAATCTCTGGAAACTATACCTGTAAAGGTGTTGATAAAATTACGAGTGAGAGCAGTCTGACAAGTAACCAAATTGAAGTCATAGTTTATGGTAAGCTTCATCGTGTTTCATGACCCATATTTTTACTGTATGTCTTCAGAGAATAATTAAATCTGACATTTTCCTTCTTCTTTTTATTTATCAGACAGTCCTACACCCGCCATAATGAACAGTAGCAATGACAAGATATTTCCTGGAGAAACGGTCACTTTCACATGCACAGTTGGTTGTGTCGTCTGGATGGGATTATGTGTGGTACCATGCTAAAAAGGAAATTCAAGCTTCAACCAGCAACACCTACACCATAGCGTCTGTAAATCCTTCCAACAGTGGAGAATATAGCTGCAAAGCCAGAAGGGGTAAAGGCGAAGTCTTCCACACAAATGAGGCTGTAACATCTCTGCAGATCTCTGGTGAGCAGAGTAGATTGTTCATATATCTGTTAGCCTGTTGTCCTATTAACACACATTTACATGCACATTTTATCTCCGAAGCTGACGGTTTGACTATTAGGTTTTATCTTTCTCTGCTTTTTCAGACCCTCCTACACCTACTCTGAAACGGCTGTCTCAATGGTCGGATGTGTTTGAAAATGAAACAGTGAAGTTCAGCTGTAATGTTGACAGCCCTGGCTGGACGTTTACCTGGTACAGAAACACTGAAAAACTTCAGGAAGACATGAGTAGTGATGGGTCATCATACATCATAACTTCAGTCACGCGAACCCATGAAGGATTCTATACCTGCAAGGCTCACCTCAAATCCAGGAATGTCATCTCTGCATTCAGCAACAAAGCTGAGATCAAAGTTTTTAGTAAGCGTCCATGTGTCTTCAGCATTAAATAAACACTTTAATAATTCAGCTGTTTTAAAGTAAATAGTAAACGGACATTTATGTAGCGCTTTAATCGAAAGTGCTTTACAATGTTGCTTGTCATTGTAGCTATCTTTATAAATACCAAATGTGTCAAATGACATCGTGAAAGATGGAGACAGTGTGAACGACGTGACTTTTCAAAATCAGGTTGTTGCAAAATGAGGCCTGAGTTTGCTGTGAGGGAAGTGACAGCTGTGAGTGCTTGGTCACAGTCTTGGTCTAGTTTTGACAGAACCTCTCTAGGTTAAGATATCTTTTAGAGAGTACTTTTCCCTAAAAGTATTTGAAAAAAATCTTCAAGACATAGTCATACATGCATATAGTATGGAGTATTAAAATTGTATGATCTGTCTCTCTGTTTTAGAGACCAAACCAACACCGACTCTGATGAGGAATTATGGTTTTGACGTGATGTATGTTGGAGAGATCGTGAACTTCACCTGCACAGTCGATGTTGCCTCCGACTGGAAATATAAGTGGTTCAAAGATAAAAACTCGACACCTTTCACCGACAGCACCAGCAGCACCATCAGCATTAAGCTTAATCTCGCTGATGGGGGGAAATATTCATGCACTGCCGTCAGAGGTGTAACAACACGGACAGACTCGAGTAAAGAAATAACACAAACTGTTCTTGGTAGGTGAAATATGCTTAACAAACTGTAGGTCGTTGCCATTAACACCCTAAAAACCAAGCTACTTTAAACGGAGTGAAACAGCATTCTAAGATCATTGCGCTTCCGTTATTTTATTCATTTTCTGTTGAAACAGGATGTTGTGGTTTAGCACAATGCAGGGTGGGATGGCTCAGAAATGTGCGCGAGTCTGTATGTAGCAGTGGAATATTAGTAAATGGAGAGAATGAATGATTTCTTTGTGAGGATATGTGTTAGCTAAAATATTATTGATTTATTAAAACGTCTTCTCAGTGTTCAGAGCACAAAAAAACTCAAACTTCCTGTCCATGAGCTCACTTTACCGAATTATATTTTTATCTCAATTTATTTGCTGACAAACTCAGACCTGCTTTATTTGTGTTAGAATTCTAGAATACTCAACCATTGGTTCGCTGCAATGAGACCAACTAATGATTGTGGATTTTCTTTAGCCATTCCTGTTCCATCTTTGAACAAAAGCACCCAGTGGTTGGATGTGTTTCCCAGTGAGAGTGTGAAGCTGACCTGTGGGATAACGGTGGGCTCTGACTGGACGTACACATGGCAAAAAGATGATCAGAAGGTCCAGGCTGATGGTACTGTGTCTTTCGAACTGAATGGAGCTACTCTTGCAATTGGCTCTGCTTCAGACAAGCATCAAGGACGATATAAATGTAGTGGACACATCCGTGGCAGGGATGTCAGGAGCCAACTTAGTTCTGAACTGTATATCAGTGTGTATGGTGAGTTCTTTTTTTAAAATAAAAAGTAGCCAATTTTTTTTTTTTATTATTATTATCAAAAATACAAGTACAACTAAATTGTTATTAATATGCCCTCAGGTGAAAAACCCAGTGTCATACTGACACAGGATCCGGAGTACAACACAATGTTCTTGAGGGAGTCAGTCATCTTTAAATGTCACATTAATGTCTCCTCTGGATGGGAGTACCAGTGGTTCAAGGATATGACTTTACTTAAAGTGCCTCTAAACATGTACAAATTAGATCCTGTTCAACTATTAGATTCGGGCTTGTATAGTTGCAGAGCAAAGAGAGGCAGTGATCAAGTGTTCGAAACTGATTTTAGCCAAAGTAAACAGCTTGTTATTAAGGGTGAGTGTTTCTTTGTCTTAATAATTATTTTATCTCTGCTCAATTATGACGCTATTGTCAGACTTGTGTGTGATTTTATGCAAAGTTAAAAACTGCCCATACTATACACAAATAAATTTCTTCTTTGTATTTAGAAAAGCCGAAACTCACGCTGACTCGAAAGCCAGACACTGACAAGTTGTACAATGGAGAGTCAATGCACTTCGAATGCAAAGTTGACATTGCATCTGATTGGAATTATAAATGGTACAAAGATGGTAAAATCCATGGTCACGACAGTCGTCTAGACATCCACAATGTCACTGCAACAGCAAATGGAATATATAAATGTATGGCCACGAGAAATAAAACAAAGTACAGCACTGACTTCAGTCCCAATCAGACCATCTACGTATCTGGTGAGTTAAAGACATTTTGAGTTGATTTTTTCTGATTTGTATTCTGATAAATTATGGTGTCTTCATTAACTGCAATCAAGATATATCACAAGATATTTCCTAGAATATTAGAAGCGACCAATGCATCTGTTTGTTTTTAGACATTCCTGTTCCGAGTTTGAAGCGAAGCTCTGATTGGCTGGACGTGTTTCCCACGGAGACTGCGAAGCTGAGCTGTGGGATGTTATCTGTGAGAAGTGACTGGACCTACACATGGTACAGAGATGGAAAGGAAGTCCACGCTGATGATACTGTGTCTTTTGACTCAGATAAAACTACTCTTTCCATCAATAATGCTTCAGCTTCCCACCGAGGAAGTTACAGCTGCAGAGGAACATTCAAGAGCAGGCCTGTCCGCAGCAACTTAAGTACTAAAGTACGGCTGCATGTTTATGGTGAGGTGCAGCGTCTTTATTTGAAAACAGTGCTTTAGGGGATTTTATAAAATGATGTTAACATATCTTGGGCAGCACAGTAGTGGAGTGGGCACAGGAAGGCCGGGGCTTGTTTTTAGGTTAGTTGATGACTCTAAATTGCCTGTGGGTGTTATTGTGAGTGTGCACGGTTGTCTCTCTGTGTTGGCCCTGACATACACTGGGTTAACTTTCTAATAGCTGAGGCAAACAGCTGTCCACCGGCTGCATGGTTAAAGTTTAAATTGTTATGCGAGTAAATGTTAATTAGTGAGCCTTCAACGTGCTCTAAAGACATTTTAATCTAAATGCTTCCTTCCATGTAATGATAAAGTAAATAAAAATGTCATATCAAAGCATCATTTAATGATCAGCTTCTCTTTTTTCGTTCTATGCAGTGTGATGTGCAATAATCTGTTTTCATACTAAGAGCAGTGATTTTTTTTTATCAATCCTCAGATACAAAACCCATCCTCAGGCTGACACAGACTCCTGAGTATACGTTGATGCACACTGAAGATTCCGTCTTATTTACCTGTCACAATAATGTCTCTTCTGGATGGAAATACGTGTGGTACAAAGATAGCGTTAAACTCGCACAATCTGGAAACGAGTATAACATAAGTTCTGTTGTGACAACAAGCAGTGGACTGTATACATGTCAAATTAAAAGAGGAAAGGATAAGGTCTTCCAATCAGACACGAGTGAGGCTTTGAGACTCAACGTTGAAGGTTAGTTTTTATTTACTTCCCCTTTTACGTTTTTTTTATTTAGACATGTTGAATGTCTGCATCTCCGTTTTGATCGTGTTTGCTGCAGAGCGGCCAAAGGCTGAAATAACCCTGTTAACTGGCTGGTCAGAGGTCTTCTCCACTGATACCTTGCTTCTCAGATGTGAGGTGAAGAACAACCTTGACACGTGGAACTACACATGGTAATACTCATCAAAGACTCCAGGATATTCAGAGTTTTCTAAATGTGTTTGAATGTGCGCTGTGTGGCTTGTCTTTCATCTAAAAATTCAAACATACCAAAATTAAACAGGTTCAAAGAGGAACAACCTACCAATGAACACAGAGAGTACAGAGAGAAATATCCTGTCACACCCAAGAATAACCCAGAACAGAGTCTGTACAGATGCAAAGGCAGTCGCAATGAAAGACCTCACTATTCAAAACGCAGTGATCCTTTCAAAACCAAGAACCTCCGTGAGTACAAATGAAGTCTGGAGTTTTTTTGTTTTTTCCCTGAAAACATTGTCTATACTCGCTCACTGATTCTGATTCACTCTCAATTTGCAGTTTTGAAGAGGAGGGTGCTTCTCTCCATCTCTGGCTGTATCTTCTTTGGCATCATCGCCGTCTTCATTGGGTGTATTGTCCTCAGAGTCTGCCGCAAACCAGGTCTTACTTTAATTTGGACTTTTTTCGTGCATGTATTGTAAAAATCGGCTAAACTAGGTTCAATGATATTAACATTAATGTATCAAATGACAATGTGAACATAATGAAGTGATCAGCCTTCACAGAATCATGACTGCATCATAATGTATATTTATTCATAAAATAGCCATCAAAAGCCACAATGAGGTGACCCAATAACTTTTTTTACCTTATAGCTGATGATGAAGACAAACTAGATGAGGCCAACCTGTTTCCCACCATGGCTCAGCTAAAGAGCTATTCTGGTATGTTCACAGCAGCTCATGGGATGTGGTTTGGTCATCATTTCCTCATATGCTACGCCCAAGATTCAGCCCAGAGCTAATTTTGAATTTAGTCTTTCTGAAACTGCCCGTTAAGATTTTCAAGTCTGGGCCTGAATACTGCAGTTGTTGAAGTTCTTCCTCCTTCCTGCAGATGCACCCTGTCCATTGGTTGACTATGTCACTGAAGAGAAACTGAATGCCCCACCTAAAGGTACACAACCCACATACTAATTATATTTAAAAAAAATAACCCGGCTGTAACTAGCATTTATGTTCATAGTTGAATGAATTAACAAATTAATATTTTCTCATGTCCTGAACTATTTGTTTGGGTTGTAAAATATCAAAAAAATAGGTAAAAGTCCATCTCAGTTCTGCAAAATTGAATGTGTCTTATTTGGTTTGAACGACATTCTCAAATACTCAAATAAAAAAGTAAATAGTTACACGTAACAGGCCATACTCGATGCAGCGAGTTGTCGGAAGGTTCCCTGTGAGTATCTCTTTTTTCTGACCTGCAGAAGAAGATGAGAGCAGCACAAACTGCAATGAAACAACACCACTACCCATAACCACACAGGACGACCAAGGTAAAATCAAGTTATATTACAAATGTCATTTTCTAATAAAATATCACTACACTGATGAGACTTTCTCTGCCATTGTGACATAATATATTGCTAATTAATTTCTTTATATTTCACTCTTCTAGCTGTGACATCTGAGAACAATGATAAAGAAGAAACCAACGGTGGACTGGTCTCCTTTAAACAATGAGACAATGAAGGTTGTGTTCATTGTAGCAAATAATCATTAACAAACTTCTATGAACGCGCTGTGTGTGGCTTTAATTGTTCTTATTATAATGGTAAATTGTTCAGTTGTTACCATCGGCTGGACAAAAATCACTATTACAACGCAAGGACACACAGCATAGGCTCAACTTTTCTAACTCTTCTCTACTTTGTCTGTCAGCCATAACTGTGCAAATAAATGCTAATTTTCCCAGACACACACACACACACACACACACACACACACACACACACACACACACACACATATATATATATGTGTGTGTGTGTGTTTGAAATTTAGAATTTGTCTGCAGAGCTACATAAAGTTTATCCGCTACAGACTCAAAAAGTCTGTAACAAATTTCGTAGGAGTTATTTCAAATGGAATTCCAGACTGATCTTGCCATCTATATTATTTGTACACTTTGTAAATTAAATCTAAATGTACTGTTATGTTGCATTTATTGTGTGTGCTGTAGATACGGCAATTCTGTGTTTAAATTCCTAGAACAAACACCAGATGTCAGTAAAAATAACATAGTTCTCATAAAGCTTATTTAATGCCGTCAGTGGATTGCAGTGACTCATTCTGTGATCTACATTGACAAGTTAGGTTATTGTGTGATATATTCATGAAGCATTTCACTCATTTTCTTTCTATCAAATAAAAAAATACAAAGTGTTGCCATTATTGTTCATTCATATTAAATGCAACATCAGATGTGACTGCAGAAAATCAACATTTAACCTGTGGGAATTTCACAAGTAGCACAATTTGTGGTTCAGTCAGTTCAGTGGGTAGATCTCGTGCACCTGTAACAGTAACAGGATGGGACAGAAGACACAAGGAAAACACCAGTTATCCTGACAGAGCTTAAATCTTTAAAGCTTTTAATTAACATTAAAGCGTGTAGACTTAACACTTACTGACTCATATCTACTTGAGGATATCTGCCAGTTTTTCAACATAATATTCGTAGTTCTCTTTACAGTCCTCCCAGGGTGTAAAGCTCTCGTCCTCCTTTTCCACATATGTCTCCCAAACATGCACAAAGTCAGAAGGCTTCATCATCCGCAGTTTGCAGCCTGCACCCACAAGGGCCCGGAGCCCCTCTGCAACCTCCGGCTGCTCCCACTCGAAGAGACGGGAGCAGAATATGCAAAGACGGAGCTTTTTGTGCTGCTGGAGGATGCTGGTCAGTTTGGCTGCACAATCCACACAGGGACTAGATGATACATACCATGTAATATCATACTCTTGGGAAGAGCTAGGGAGCACCTGGAGAAATCGTTGTCATATTGGATTAGAGCAACAGCTTGCAAATTAATATAAATCTGAACAACCCCCCTCCACACACACACACACACACACACACACACACACACACACACACACACACACACACAGGATTCACATGTGTAACATATTGCTACAGTAAAAACAGCTGAGTAAGAGCAGTACCTGTTGAAAGAAGGCCTGTTCAGCATGAGCGGTGGCATGCTCATCCTCCATATAACCCTTCAGAGGCTCCGCGCTGCCTCCTGCTGTATCCACTCTGAAGCACAGTAGCGTTTTGTTCCTTCCGGATGAGTACTCCACGTTCCTGAACTGAAACTTGAAGTAGAACGGGCTCATCTGTTCCCTGGTAGACAGTGAAAATGAGTTTTTACACACTGTAAAACTAGTGTTTAGTATCTTTTGGCTTTCAGTCAATATGAAAGCACAAACTTTGCTTGACACCTTTTGTTTCGTTTTGGGGAGAAATATTAGATGAGCATAATTGAGTGAAAAATATTTGTAAATCTGCAGGGTGTATGGTCACCAGCTTTGAAAATTATTGGCCAATTTCATTATGATACCTGACAGTGTAGCCGGAAATACTTTTTCAGGTTAAAAAAATCTATGTAATGCCTTGTTTTATTTGACAACCCTTCAAATATCAAGACAGAAAGAGTTATAAGAGTGAGTCCCTTATACAGACTAGGGTGAATATTAATAAGACTACCACTATATACATTTCTTCTGTAATATTATTGCCTTCGTGATTCACCCAGCGTGTAAAACACATACCCCTCTCCTGGCTTTCTTTATTATATTTTGTCATGTTATACATGAAGAGCCAAATGGATTACACAAATAGAAATCCTATAAGTCTGATATTAAACAGCTAATTCTCAAAGGACTGGGAGTTGTGTAGAACAGATGCTATGCAGAGTAAACAGGGGCTGGTGTCAGTGTTGGTTCTGTGACTCATTGCTATTGTTGCTGATGGTCTAATAAGGATGGCAGGTGCAAGTCATTAGTACTTTTCCTCACTGAAACCAAATACAGAACATACATTGGAATAATATTACTTAGATAAAGACATGAAACATGAAAGCAGCAACAAATAACCAAACGGTGGGTGTGTCAAAGAGCAAAAACGATGTGTAAGTCGTGTTGCCGACTTTTGTGGTGTGTAAAATAAATCTTACCCACCCTGTGACGATTTCAAACGGTGGCAGCTCTATAGGCTGAAACTCTCCATTTTCTTCCCCTTTCACTGCCTCTGCTCCTGTTGCGGCTCCACTTTCCCCATTCCTCTTCTCTTCATCCTTTTTTGGCTGCTCGGGGGTCTTCTCTGGCTTGGTCGGGACTTTGTCAGGCTTCTTCATGACTTTCTCCTTCACTTTCTCCTTTTCTTTGTTCTTTTCATCGTTTGTTTTGTTTTCCACCTTCTTCTCTTTCTTCTTAACACTGAACTGGCTGTTTCTGTCAGCCATGATTTTGTGCAAGTGGATGAGCGAGAGAGAGTTAGTCGAAGTGGAGTGATAACCCTGGTGCTCATACAGAAATAGATCCTATTGTGTGCTGTGGTTGAAGTCACAACATGTGCATGTCTGACTGGGGCAGGGGTAAGTGGCCCAGTTAACTCACTCCCCTACTTTCCATACCCCAGCTGTTAAAAGGCCAAAGGACAACACAAAGCTTTAGTTTCCATGTGGTGAGTAAAGCCGACTGGACTGATATTTCTTCCAACCGCACTTTATGCCAAATTAAGAAAAGACCATATTCTCTATAAAAAAAGAATAACCACAACGCAGCTCTTCAATCCCTCAACCTTTAACTGTCACCAGGCCGGCAACAGGCAGGTTATTAATAACGGTGCTTGGCTGTGTGTGTCTGTGTGTATGAGGTGACCAGCGTTCTCTTGATACTGAACACCACTTTTGTTTGTGCCAACTCTAATGCTGTGCAGCCCATTAGGCCTCAGCTAAGCACCAAGGCCAGTTAAAGGACACCCAAAATAGGGGAGTTTTGGACGCCGGGCAGTACAAACAAACACAAACACACAGTATTTGTCTCTATGATACAAATAAGAATGCAGGAGTGTAGTGTGGCCAAGTGTGCATGTGCCCGTGAACAATCAATCTGTGAAACCTCCTCCACCGAGGCCACTGTATGGGGGAGGGGCAATGGGCTTTGTAAGCGCGTGTATTTTTATACGCTCGTGTCTATGTGTCGACAAAAAATGGCTTTCTGCACTGCAGATGTAATAACTTGAGGCAAAAGGCAGATGGTGGGAGGGAGGGGGCAGTTCAATTACAATTTCTTCCTCTCCCTTGGTCTCACTCTCTGCCAAGTAATTCATTTCAAAGGCAATTACCAATAGGACTGCAGCCCGGCCCGCTCGTCTAACTCAAATGGATGAGCTGTCACAGCCGGAGCGGGGAGGGATGGGGGGGGGATGTTTCAAGCTGCTCCTCATACACATCAAACAACGAAACACACCCAACAAAATGAGGAAAAAAAAAACACACACAAACACACTGACACAGCCACACAGATATCTGTCAGCACATCTAAATCCACAGAGGCATCCTGCAGTGATAATGATTAAGATGAGAACAATCTTTGAATATTATGATCTAAGAGGTAAATCTTAGTGTATCTCACACAGACACACTCTCTCTTTCTCACACACACACACACACACACAGTCTATAAAGAGGTTTTCAGTAACAGTAACACCACCCTGGAGCTGGGGCAGAATGGGCCGTGCTAATCCTTCACCCTGCCACACAAAATCGACAATATTTGTCATATTAACATTTAAAAAATAATAATGCCATTTATTTCACAATACTTTAGCAGTAAGGTCTTGTGAAGCTGGTTGTCTGTTGGCAAAATGATTTTGACTTTTGCCTACCTGCTGACTCAATTGTAACTGTAATGGAATTACATGCAATTATCTTGCATCCCCACTGGTATGGCCAGAGCTAACAGAGTCCCTGAATAAAGAACACACTGTAATATTCACCATTTCTCCGAAAAGTGATGCCTTGCAAAATGGTTTTTAAATATTTTCATGAGGTCAAAGCAAAAGGCTCTGTTATGTCACACAAACCCATCCTCTTCAGGTCTCATGGGGCCGATGCAGGGTCAAACCCATTCCTATTCTATTCAAACTTAGGGAAGTAGAATTTAACATACAATAATAAAAACTGTACTGATAATGAAAAGGAAATGGAATTAACCTCCACTGTGCCACAGCACACACTGAGTTATTAAGACCTGGGAAAGAAAAATATAAATTGAAGTTAAAAATACAAAATACCGTATGAACTGCATTCCGAAACTTTTTGGCAAAAACTGACGTACACATGGGTTAAGAAGTGACACTCATTTATTTTAATGTCCCAAAGATGAGGCATAAATACAGAGAGAAAACAGAATACATGTAAGTGGATGACATTTTGTTTAGCAGCAGATGTATTCCTTCAAAACATCAAATGAGTTAGTCACAACCTCTATTGTAAAGCAGTGAAAATAAGTCATATGCTACAGTATGCAGTTATTAATCATTTGGTTATTGTTGGTATATTACTTTTGGCTTGTACAGACACAAGAGAGCGGGAGCTTTGTGGTCCTGTGGTTGTCAAGAGACTCTGATCGGGCAAAACAATGTCAAAGTAAATGCTTTAGTATTGATCTGCTTTTGGTCCCTTTAGTCCACAGCATGTGGTGTGATAATCTGTATGCAGGCTACATCGTAAACAGACAGTAATTCTAAAAAAAACAAAAAACCTGCAAACTGACCCTATATTGGGTAATTCATTCATATCAAATAATCTGCAGAATGAAGTCTATTTTATGCTGCTAGCTCAGATTCAAGAGGATCAGAGGTGAGTATCCAAGAAGTAACATTACTGCAGGTATAAAGCCTAAAAGAAATTCTGAGCACTAATTCCATAATAACATGTAGTTGGCTTTGAGGTAGATGAGCGTCTCCAGATTCTTTGGTAAAATGTGGCCTCTCTCTGGCCACAGGTAACGCCCGGCATTAGTAAAAATACTCGCCACCACTGTGCCACAAGCAGGTATGGTGAATGCCCTCTTGGCCACTTGGGCAAGAAGAGGAAAGTCAATTGCTTTACGCTGCCAGTAATGCAAAGCTTCCTCATCTGTGGGTTCCTCTCTTAGGTAAACAGCCAACTCCTGTTCCAGACTTTTGGCCTGTGTTGTAGGTCTCTGCTTGATGAACGAGAACAACTTGCACGGACGAGGAAATGAGGAGACAGGTGATGGAGCAGGAGCGGGAGGAGTCTGCGATTGAGGATGTAGATCTGTGTTGGCGTCTGTAGGGCTGGAGACTGTGGAATGTTTGGATAACTCCTCTATCAGAACTTGTCTGTGCCAGTCAGGGTTGCTGCTCCAAGTGAGCTTGAACTGGGGATCCAGGGTGGTGGCTGTTATGTAGAGGGGGTCCTCCAGGATAGGGGCGAGCCGATGCTCTACTGCCTGGCTGAGCCCCACAAGGAGAGAGGGACAGTGAGGGGTGGACATCTCAGAGAGATGCTTGCGAAGGCCCAAAACACATGGCAGAGCCAGGCTGATGGACACATGTCTGTCTGTGTGTGTGTCGCCCTGTCTATCCCCGTGCACCATGTCCCAGGCCTCAGTGAAGGGCTCTAACGTATCGGTAAGCTCCCTCAGCAGGGCTCTCTCGGAACCACCCAGCGCCAACTCCCCTGGACCACTCATCTCCTCTAAGAACTCCACGGAGTCCAGAAGCCGCCGAAGCACCTGTAGCAAAGACGAAAAACATCTTCATATATTTTATAGTTTTATGCTTGCAAAAAAAGAACTTTATCTGCCTCTCAGAAAAGATAGAATCAATTAAATTCCATTAATTTAAACAAGTTTTTTATTTTCTACCTACAAGTGTTGCTTAATGTTGCATACCTTAAGCTGAGCAGCCCAGTCTCTTACTGCTGAAGGGGTATTTCCTGGTCCCCCCGTCATCAATCCAGGGCCATCAAACACCTGGTTGAGTTTCTCAAGTGGAACAGCAGAGGTAATGTAGTTGTAGAAACATGCAGCCTTGGCCAGCGTGGAGGAGACCTGTGAGCACGAGCGTAAGCCCTCTCTGACACACTGTTCAAGAGACCGAGAGAAACAGTCCACCCGACAAACACCCAGACCTTGTTCCCACGAGTCCTCCCATTCTCCTTCATCTCCACCATCACTATGTCCATTCCTGATTCCTCCCTCCACGTTGTTGCCATTTTCCACCTCTTCTTCTTCTTGCATTTTAGTGAGAGGATGTGAAAGCAGGAAACCAGGTAGACAACATGGCTTCACAGTTGTTGCCAGGAAAGGGTCAGCAACAACACAAAATGCTCTCCCTGACACGCCGTGAGACTGACACACTTCATCAAAATCTGACAGCACACGATTCCCAGAGCTGCCACCAGTCAAGGGAAGGCATGCGAGGAGAGCTGAACGCATTTGCCAGTCAGATGAAAGGAAATGGCAGGTGACACCGAGGTACCTGCAGAGACAGAGCGAGGAAGACATGGAATCAGTGAGGGAACCAAACCAAAGGGGAATCGTGTAGTTTTTAGCTGATTTTTACAGAGGTCCTGTTAGCTCAACACCCAAAAGCACATATGAAGGGAAAAAAGACAACAACAGCACACACAACACTGGAAATGTTTCTGAGGAGCAAATACAGAAAGCAAAACTAAATGTGTTAGAAACTATTATAAAGTGTACACGTTAGCTCATTTTCCAACACCAGCCAAATTAATCACCATAGCAACAACAGACATGTCCCAGATGTGTCCATCATTTTTATTGTCCCACTGGAAAAACTGTAACTTGTGTAAACTGCAGATAAATGCAACCCTAACCCTTAAAGATGGGAAATGAGCTTCATTTTAGGATTTTAAATTGCTTTCATAATTCAGATTTTTTTTTGTGGTTCCTTAGTGTTTCTAGCTGCCCAGAAACATTTCCACTGTCCAGTGGTAATGTTACCAGTGTATGTCTGTATTTGTATTTGTGCAGGGCAATCCTGTTGTGCTTTCTCTATCTGCAGCGTGTTTTCTGAAAGTGGCACCTGTGTTGTCAAAGTTATTTTCTTAATCTGCTAGAGTTTTGTCTGTGGTTTCTTAGGTCACAGTGCATTGATGTCTCAGGGCCACCACTGGTTTTACCTCCTTACCCAGAAGCGGCTCCAGACATACCCCTCCAGAGGTCCAAGCTGAGACTGAGGGCATGAGCTGAGGCCAGGGCCTGACGGGTGGCCAGCTGGGCCTGATAGGCGTAGGCTGGGAGGAGCTGGCTCTGGATGTAGTGCTGGGTCTCTGGAGTGTAACGCGGCTCCAGGAGCTGAAGCAGCTCTCTGAAGCCTTGATTTTCCACCATGGACACTGGCTGCAGATCTCTCACAATCATCTTAGCTATAGCCTCAGAGATCAAAACCTATGACGTCACAAAAAACAATGTCACTTCTCCTGATTAGAACAGCCGATTGTTTTTTGCAGAGCCACATTAAATGGTGCAACACTTGCAGGAATGCATAAATAGCAGGCAAGTTATTTGCATCTCAAGTGGTGATGGAGTACAATGCACACCTGACGGGGGTCATGTCTGTCAAACTTGGTCACCCCTCCTCCTACTCCTCCCTCTGGAGTTCCCATTCCTCCAGCACCCCCTCCTCCTCCCCCAACTCCAGCACTGATGGGAAGGGTGTAGCGGCTATTCCCTCCGTTGGTGGTGAAACTGTGGAGGGAACCAGAGGAGTAACCCTCTCTCTTCATATCCTTCCTTTTCACAAAGTCATCATACATAGCTTGGTGCTTCCTCTGATTGAAAGAGACAGAAAAAGGGGGGCGACAGTGTTATTATATTTCACCTGTTAAGCTGTACATCTATATCCTACATGCTGTTGTCTGAACGTCTGTGGAAGAAGTGACTTGGGCTGTAAGTGAATCCTCCCTTGCAGAGAAGCAACAGTCCCCAGGTTATTCAGGTTTCTCTTGCTGACAATGTGCAGCCTACATAAGGCCAGCTGATGGTGACAGAATACCTAACACACAAAAGCTGAACGATTCGTCCCCTCGTTTGAAATCATTACCTTGAGATGCGTTACGAAGTTGGACGTGACACTCCGCTTCGCCTGGATTCGGGTGCCACAAGCCTTGCAGTTGGACTCGATTTTGCCATTTTCACCTTCAAACACAATATTAAAGTAATCCAGAATAGACACCTTCGAAACTGACGCCATTGGAGCCCACAGTTCCCGGGTTGAGGAGTGAAATCAACTTGTTATCAAGGGCGATCTGAGTCTGACGGATCGATCTCCCCTCGCCTCTAATCATGAGCGCAGGCCAACGTGTTTACTTCCCAATCCGCGATCACACGTCAACAGATGTTACTGCGAATCGCCAAGACAAAAGAACATTGAATTTCAAAGCGTCGACTGCACGTCCAAAAAAAAAAAAAAATCGGCCACGGTGAGGATGCACAGGCTGCGGCGGATGTCTGGAAACATCAATAATATAACGGGGAGGCTACATCCGTCGTCTCTACGTTCCCATCTGTCGATCGGACGCAAGTGCAAAGGGGAGACGGAGCGGCGTGTTTCACGGATCCATGCAGCCAGGATTATAATTGGACCAGGAAGTGCCCACAAGAAACGGGAGTTCCGTCTCCATTTCGACAGTTCCCGGTAACGTTCGGCCGACCCGCTCAGGCCGTTTTGGGTCTGAGGGTGGTGGCGGCGCCCGCGGTCCACAGTTATTAAAAATGCTCGTGTGGCCATAATGAGAGGACAGTTTTCTTTTATATACCGCACGAAATCCCAAGAACGGCGAGGTTTGCATTGAATAGAATTTAAAAAGACATGTCTCTTAAGTTAAGCTGATTTTTGGATTTCTATAACTCATAATGAATATAGTAAAGGCGTATAAAAAGAAACTTACTGACATATACCCTCACTGACACTATAAACAGCTGTTCATAAGGCAATTATGTCTTTTACAAAGCCAATTAAGTCTTTGGTACATTAAACTCGTAGTAATTAATTATTAAGCATGTTCAAACACTTCTGTTTGCATTTATTCATTCATTTTTAGATGGATAGATTTAACTGAATCAGGAAAATCACAACACAACAATATAAATTAGACTACACACAATATGGTCAGAGAGACAAAAACTCAAAGGATCAAACAGAGTGTATTGCCAAGAAAGTTTGCAGCTGGAAGCCATCGTTACAATTCAAGTTCAGTTCACTCAGAACTTCACTGGGCCTTAAAGGTTGAACCAACGGAATTGTCTGTGTGTGGGAATAACACTCAGTTGTCATATTTAGTCCAAAACATTGTCTGTCTGAGGTGCTGAGGGTTTTTCCTGGAGAATGAGTTTGTCCTTCATGCCGTTTTTCAGCTCCTGTCTGGTGTTCAAAACTGCAGCCTGTAGTGTTGCAATCTCAGCAGACAGCTCTATAACTGTAAGGTGACAGAGACAATGATTTACAAGAAATACAGCAAGACCCGTCTCAGAGGTTTCATGTTGCACACATGCATAAAAATACATCACTCTGGGTAAAAGTACAGAGTTCTTATATGCCTGATATATATATATGGATTTTGTACAACGTCATAGTAGTGTCAGAGTGGATCCTGTCATGTTGTCTAATTTAGACTTTCTCAGTTGACTTCATCATTTTTTGGTGTCTGCAGCCTGCCAGTAATATCTCTTTCACACTTCAAGGAAATGCTTCTTCCTGTGTTTAAGGTTCATTATCTATATGTAGAGTATATAAAATATATATATATATATATATATATATATATATATAGTATATATAATAACTTTAGAGCTCAATGTGCTACCGCTAAAGAAAAATATGCAAATAGAACACAGCTTAAGAATATAACAAAATATGATGCAAATAAAAAAAAAAAGAGATTTCAGACTCAAATAGGCAGAAGTAAAACACAAGAATAATTACTAAAATTTAAATTTATTAATATAGCACTTTCCAACAACCAACAGGTTGACCAGAGTGCTTCGCAGTAAAAATAAGATTCAAAATGTATGAAATACAGAGATGTAATTAAACACAATCATCTATAAATATAGATGTGTGTTGTCATTTATTATTTATTTGTGTATTTCCATGTGTTGTCTTATTCTGCACCACACTGCTTCAGAAGAAAATAAACTGAGGTAAGTTGGAGTGTAATGTCTACAAATGCGGATATGTTGGTTTAGTACAGTCATAAATGTGTGAAAGAACATTGTGTCTGTGATCAGATGTTTCTAGTAAATGCATATTCTATTTCTTACCTTGCTTGAAAGATGTCTGCGCTTGTTTAAGAGACTGTGGCACCAGAACCCCAAACCATTTCAGTGGGTCTTGTTGAGGATTCTGCCCACATTTTGTTATTGGAGTTTCTTCAGGAGCTTTATTATCACTTGCTTTATTGGCTGTGTCTTTTTCTGTAACACCCTTTTTTGGTTTGTTTCTTCTCCTAATGCCTGTCAAATTAAACAATAAAACTAGTAGATATAAAGTAAATCATGCAAATGTTAATGCCTGATGGATCAAAGTAGACTTACCTTCTTCTTGAGGTCCAACATTCTCAATGGATGTCACATCTTTACTAGACTCTTTGCCTTGTGTGACTCGTTCTGTGCAGAATTCCACCTCAGCATTGTCCAGTGTTCTGTAACACATGTACAAAAAAGTAATAACAAAAAACTTCAAAACTGACAGTGCTTTTACATTCACAGCAGACATGTTTTTATAAAACGTCTCTGACTTCCTACCTAGTATGAACACAGATGAGTGGCTCGATACTGCTTGCATACTGCAGTGCAGAGACTTGTTTGTTTCCCATGGAATATCGTGCCTTGGAGATGGAAAACCATCCCTGTGGAGAAATCATACTGTCTGATTATAGCATGGACTAAAGTGGGTTACGAACATACAGAGCACAACACAACCACCATTCATTCATTCATTAAAAAATGAGCGTGACAAATGAAGAATAACCATCAGTGAAATGACAGATAAGGACTGAATATATTTCTAAAAGAGTTTATTTTATAAGTCAGAATGGGTAATCAGAACAAATACTGGGTTTGTATGAAGAAACAGACGAAACTGAGACAGCATAAATTCAAAGCTTCCGATCTGAGAACTGGAACCAGTGGATTTTGAAACCTGACCAACTGACTGAGTTAAGGTCTATTTCAAAAGGAAACCTTCAAAATTATATTGTACATATGGTATTTCTTCACAAACACTAATAAAATAAGAAAAAGACGTCTGTGGGGGATGAGCTTGGTGATATTAAACCACATGTATTGCTAATCTTACCTGCTCTATAAGAGAGTTGAGGGTGGCTCGTTTGTCCTCCAGTAACTCCAGCTGGTCCATGAATCTGAGCAGCTTTTCGTCCAGTAACAGAGAACATTCCTCCGAATCTGTCACACCCATCGTGTAGTAACGTCAGTATTTTTCTTCTATATCGACTTTATCGACTATAAAGATCTACTAACACTCATTCAACGTTAGAACAAACTGCACAGAGAGAAAAGAGGACAACCCGACTTCCGTGTAACATCATGTGACACATTAGTCACATGACTTGCATGACATGCGCACTCAATGCCAAATACAGTAATTTCAATAAAATATTGTCTAACATTAGCTTATAGTTTAGCCAGGGTAAGATTAGATCATTTAAAGTAAAGTGTTTAAAAACAATATACGTGTGTAACCTCTGAATTCAGCAATTAGTCTGTGCTGAATGCTTTTTGTTGTTAGTCATTTCGTAGAGCTATGCATTATGACGATAGTTTAATACTTGCATTTTTAAGACAGCATGTTTTAAAAATACAAAAATTGTTATGCACACATCACAAGACAAAAAGACTGTACGTATTGGAGTCTACATATATATATATCTGTACATATAAGCCAATTCTGGCACAGTTGTTCCCATATGGTCTAGCGGTTAGGATTCCTGGTTTTCACCCAGGCGGCCCGGGTTCGACTCCCGGTATGGGAACTTGCGTTTTGCAAATATATAGCATTTATTTAAGATTAAGATACAAATATATATATTTATTCTTTTTCTTCATGATATGTCTAATATTTAAAGCTACAATAAGCCCAATCCAGTGTCTGTTGTGCCAGTTCCAAGTTTGAATAAATGCAGAGTTTGGTACCAGGAATGTTCTGAAGGTGGAAAAGTTCAGTTACATCCTCGCGGTCCCTTTCTCGTTTGCGCTGGTAATGACCATCACCAAATATAATGTAATCTTTGACATGGTGTAAAGCTATAAAGCCATTCGAACCCCTTCACATCATCACTCCCAGTAGCTCGCCGTGATCGTATAGTGGTTAGTACTCTGCGTTGTGGCCGCAGCAACCCCGGTTCGAATCCGGGTCACGGCAGGGATGAATCCCTGACACGGCTTGGGAGTATTTTTTTCTTTTTCAATCAAAAGATTAAACAAAATATCCTCTGCGACCCCTGAATAAATGCCCATTAAATAGAATTTTTGCAACTAGCTAATGCTTCATCTTCATCAAGTTCGCTATTTGTGTATTGTATTTCAAGGCTCTTCCTGTCAATGTAACATCTTCTCGTGCGATAATATGAGTTTTGACTTGTGCCACTTATCTTGAGTTCATGGACTCCGTTTGTTTCGCACCCGGATCTTCTTCTGCGTTCGCTTCTTCACTATCACTCACTTGTGGATACTTTCCCCGACCATCGATTGCTCAAGACCAGTGACACACCGAGCCGAATCACCTGTATGATTCCGACAAGTTCCAAATCTTTGGAAAAATTAGGTGGTTAGCTTATTAAATTTTTTCCTGTCTTTTTATTATTTGGTATTATGATGCTATTATTTAGTACCTCTTATTTTTATTTAACTCTAACTTTAAAAAAAAATTGCATTAAAAATATAGTGGAGTATAAGTAAAAAATGCAATTACAAGTCAATCAAAGGTCATGTTAAATGCACGATTAAAAACAGTTATATTACCTCTTAAACTCATAAATGACAAATAATCTTTCTTGACTTTTGCCCAAGAAGAAAGGGGTGGTCCTTCGGAGGAAGACCTACATGCTTACTGGTGGTTGCTGACGACAACGTCAATGTTCCGAGTTGAAGAGCCAATCAACAAGGCAGCTGATCGCATGTGCCGCTAGCTCTACGCATACGGCTCTCTGATTGGTCTTAAAACACAAGTAACCGCTCACTGCTCAGTGAGTTCCGCGTTTGAGTTCATCAGCTTTGATGGGGTGTTTAACAGTGGACCATTAGATCTTTAAAGCGCTACCACGTTTTCTCTTGTGCACTTTATTCAATACACAGGTTAAAGACTGTGCAGCTGGGCATTTTTAATAGCATCATCGGTAAGGGTAAAACACAGACTTTTTGTATTTGTATGCTACTGAGCTTCTTCAGTAAATCCAAACTTAGTTTTTAGCAAATAAAATTTGTCATCAATGAAACTGAGTTATGCATATTATTTTTTATTAATACATTGTTGAAATTGAACACTTTTAGGCTCATTGTGGATGCATTTGAAACGACCATTCTCTTAGTCAACAGATTATGGACTCCACTTCAGCAGATAAAGTTCTTCATCCCTACTGGCCACGGAACCTTGTGATTCCCGCCTATGTTGCCAATGACCGATCCATGTCAGAGATCCTGGTGTTTCTGTTTTCTGTGTCTGGGGTGTTTCTGTTTGTGACCTGGCTGCTCACTGGTCGAAAGGGGCTTCGGGCAGGTTGGGGACATGGAGGCGTCTGGCTGTTTGCTGGTTTGCTGTTTGTGGTTTCATCCATGGCATCATTGAGGGCTGGTTCTCACTGTATTATGACATTATTCCAGGAGACCAGAGCTTTCTGTCACAGCTGTGTGAGTATAAGCAAAAACACATTTAAAACATATTGCACCATATATTGTACTGCATGTTGGAAATGTTTTTGAGGTCACTTCAGTATGTCTTATATTTCTCTTCGACAGGGAAAGAGTATTCTAAAGGAGACAGTCGATATGTGATGTGAGTTCATCTTTACATTCAATTATGTTTAAGTATTGTAAAAAATAAAAAAATAGATCAAAAAAGTTGTACCTAATTGTACCTTGCATATGTCTTTTCTGAGTAGAGCAGATAACTTCACTGTCTGTATGGAGACCGTGACTGCTTGGTTATGGGGACCATTTAGCTTTTGGGCTGTGTTCGCCTTCTTAACAAACAAACCCTACAGATTTGTTCTGCAACTCATCATTTCATTAGGTGAGAAGGTCCAGTTACTAATGAATCTCTTCAAAAGTAATATATTAATAATTACTCTAGTGTAGGACCACATTTTGGTTGTCAAGCCATTTCTAGGCTAATGGATGAAACTGAATATCAGTGTTCAAGCTATTAATTGCTCCTGTTGCTGTTTATTTATATGATATACTCCATGTGATTCCAGGTCAGCTGTATGGAGCGGTGCTTTACTTCTTTACAGAGCACAGGGATGGCTATGCTCATAGCGAGTTTGGACACCCAGTCTACTTCTGGTTCTACTTTGTGTTCATGAATGTACTGTGGATTGTCATACCACTGGTGCTGATCCTGATGCTTGGAGACAGCTATTAGCAGCCCAGAAACACACAGACAATACAAAGTCCAAGAGGAACTGAGGAGCAATAGAAGACAGGTGAACTGTGGGACACTGGCTGCAGGAAATATAAAATGTAGAAAAAAACACAACTGGGGACCACACGCTTTTTATAGATGAAAAATGTGGGAATGAGGGAAAAGTGATGTTTGCTTGTTTGGAATTGGATATGTCTTGTATTAAATGTCTTTTGATTTTAATACCAATTATAATCAACAAAGAAGAATTACAAGTCTAATTTGTAACTTGATTCTCGTTATGCTTTGTTTGCGAGACAAAATACACAATTGCTTTTTTTCAAAACCATCTTAAGTTTGTAAATGTTTTGCACATTAAGCTAAAAACTGCTTTTAGGTTTTAATAATAGCCTATTTACATGGTTATCTTGAAATATTAGTTTTAGTTTTTTGCAATAGAGTAAGTTCAATCAACATCAGGCAAACTGATTCATTCACCTGTGGTTATTTTTGGAAACACCTACACACTAACAAAGTTTGCAGACTGTCATTTGCAGTGATACCTGCATGTCAAATCTCTTGCATTCCATTGACCATTGCAGGTGGATATTCAGGTGTGATTTCCTCTCAGGCCTTTTGCAACACTTGCCAGAGTTCTAGTGGGCTGGTTGGACAGTGTTTCCTGAACTCTTCAGCCCAGCCTCTCTCACACCAACTTTAATGGGTTCAGATCTGGTTTTTGACCTAGCAAAGCCATTACAGTGAGTATTCCAGCAGCTGCTTTCTTCTCCAGATATTTCTTACAGAATCTGAAAAGATGCTTGGGTCATTCTCTTGCCAACAAATAAAGTTATTCAATTCAATTCAATTTTATTTATATAGCGCCAATTTACAACAGGGTCACCTCAAGGCATTTTACATAATAAAGTCAAGACGATACAAACATTTAAAGAAAACTTAACAAATCCCCCTTCAACTTCCCCCTTGCTGCAAAGCCTTCAAGTTTCACCTTGATTAAGTAGAAAATAGTAGTTGTTTTGTAAAAGGAAATCTTAAAGTTGTAGAAGTTTACTTGCTGAATAAATTGTGGTAGACTCATGATAAATCTATTGTGTGTTTTGGTATTAAGTTTTGCAGATAGTAATACAACAATGTCTTGGTGTTTTCAATAACACAACCTACAGTACAACTAACGGAAACCAAACATCATACCATCGCAAACAGTTAAGGATCCCTGTGATGTCAATCTGAATATCCAGCCGAAATAGCTCAGTTGGGAGAGCGTTAGACTGAAGATCTAAAGGTCCCTGGTTCGATCCCGGGTTTCGGCATTTTGTTGCAGTGCAGCACAACATCCTGCTTTGACAGGCCCCCTGCTACGAGTGACCGAGAAAGGCTGACACCTGGTGGCCGAAGCCGACAACCAACTCATGTGTCGCTGAGAGTTACTTTTCAAACATGAGATATGCACTTTAGTTGATGAACTAAGCTGTTATGCAGTATATAGGAAATATTTGGAAAATTATTATGAAGCTTTGAAAGTATATTTGTGTTTTTTAAGAATAAAGCCAAAGTTATTGAGAAAAATGTATTCTGGGGAAGCAATTTAATACGCTTCACTACCCAAACTAGAAGCAAATGATGCAATTTGAAAATCAGTAAAGTTGTTCTTCTATACAGGAGCTTCAATTCACTTTTCTGATAACTGAGTCTTAAAAGTAGAGAGGGTGTCTGCTTCCCGAAGCTTTGAAAGTATATTTGTGTTTTTTTTTTAAAGAATAAAGCCAAAGTTATTGAGATAAATGTTCAAAGTAGTATAAAAAAAGCAGAGTTTCCAACAATTCTATTTACTAAATCAAAATGGTCACAACTGGATCTACATCTTTAGTATTGAATAAAATACATGCCTTGACGTACACACACACTTTATAAACATAGATGACTATAAATTACTCAAAAATACTGTGACATGTGGCATATACTTAGCATTTTACTTTACTTTTGAGCTAAGGCAGAGACTGTTTATTCAATTCCAGGTAAGGTTGAATAATGAAAAAAACTATACAGCTCCATTAATAACATGTGATGACACATTTTATTCTTCAGCTAAACATTTTGCTGAGTCTTAGTCCCAACTGTGCATTCGATGCTTTCTGTCTACTTGCTATGTCTTTCAGTGCCTTAATAGCAGAAGGTGAGTCTGGTTGTAACTCCAGCAGTTTCCTAAACGCCTTGTTGGCCTCCTCAAGTTCATTCACCATCTGGCAGGCCTGTCCCAGTCTGTACCAAGGTTTAGTCCCACCTGGATCCAGCTCAGTAGCTTTAGCTGCATTGGCTTTAGCCCGCTGTGGTTGGTTAAGTTTGAGCTGACATAACGACAGGTTTGAGTGTAGTTCTGCTTTAATGGTTCTAAATTCATTAGCTGAAGGAAAGTGCTGTGTTGTATCACCACTGTCTCGCTGCTGCACGTCCGCCTCCTGCTCTTTTTTCTCCAGCTCTCGGACATGACCATAGAGAGGAATGAGGAGTTTAAGGGCTCGGCTGTAGCTGTCCAAAGCTCCGAACAAATCCCCATTCCGGAATCTCCCACCACCCCTCTCTTTGTGTGACTTCACCCACTCCCATTTTTCACCAGGAGATATCTCCCATGAGTCTTTGCCTGGTGTGAAAGCTTGCAGTTCAACAGTGGCGCATAATGGGAGGTTTTCCTTTGCAGCTTGGGGGACAGATAGATCGGGCTCATCTACCACTGGAGAAAGTAATACCTAAGCAGCAAAACACCATAGTTAGACACATTCATTATAACCTTCTACTTTAGGAATCAATCAATGTTTTAAAGCAGTTATATGGAACAATTTACTATATTCTATTTTCTTTTTTGTATGACTGCACTCAGGGGTTTAAATCTTTAAGATATCAATGAGAAGAGTTTTAGTACAAATGATTTTTTTTTAATTAAAAAAACAGAAGTTGATTTAACATTTATGTACTGCTGAGTTTTTTTTTACTCTTACCAAACATTTCTCTCCAGCTCTCATTCTCTCCAAACACGCTTCTGTAATATCGCACTGTCCCACCCCAAGTCTCAGTGTTGTCCAGTCACCTAATGGAACCTGCAGCACAGAGTTCTGACACCTTGGAAAGGCTGTTTCGACTGCTTCTGTCACATCAGTGACTGACAGTGTCTCATTTCCCTCAGAAACTAAGCTCTCCGTTTCATCTATGTTGGCATTAAGCTGCACACGTACTCGACATAGTGAACCCAACTTTGGATGGCAACCAGATGAACATGCTGGAAAAGACAAGATATGAGATGGATTAGCAGATGCTATTTACATTTGTGTTTTAAAAATGTAGCCTGAAAAATGACCATTTAGGAATATAGTAATGTTGATAACGATACATGTAACAACTCCAGAATTAGTAACAGCGTGTTGACTCGCACTGTGGATATGCTTTTGCTGGACATTCCAGAGTCCTCTGGGACACACTGACACCCAGGAAGTGACATCAGTGGCATCGTGATCACCGGTACTCTGCAGTGTTTCCAATGGCTGGACTGGATCCATCGCTGGGTGCACAAGACACTGGGACACAAAAAGAATCACATATTTCCGTAAAAACATCTAAAGGCAATGTTAGTAAGTTATTGAAGCTTAGTTAGATATAACGTTAACTGTAACATTCAAAGTTGATTTGCCATCGACCTGACTGTAATAATATTTTGGTGGTAGCAAAAAAGTATAAGGCGTTTTTTTCACTGCTGTTTTGCATTTTACGTTATAAGCCAAGTTAAATTACCAATGAAGAACACAGAGTTAGTCAACAGACTATTTGATTTTAATAATTATAGTTAAGTGCACACTAGCAACAAATGTTAGTGTTTTATAGGTATACTTCGAATAAACGTTAAAGTGAGCAAAACGTAGAGGGGTCTGACTACTTTCTAGTGCAATTGCATTTAGCAAAAACCGCTCTATAAAATTATCATACAAGGTCTATAAGCATACTCACTAATAATTTATTAATAGCTGCACAATTAAAGATTACACAGAAACACTTATGTTAGCCGAACATAGCATCAGATCAATTCTGTCCCATTGCAAAATACTTGAATGACATTATTCTACTTTCGAGCGAAAACTTTAGATAAGTGCTAACTTGAAGAAACCTATTTTACCTGAATTCATATTCTAACATCAAACAACAATTCTTCCATCAACCATTTCAACTGTAACACTGACACTTTACCCACCATCAGCAGCACCTTCCTCTTCCTCCTCTTTTTCTTCTTCTTTTCCTCCTTCTTCTTCTCTGCTTTTTCTTCCTACAGCCGCAGTTTAAAGATGCTCTACTGCCACCTACCGAAAGGTAACGTAAACACGTCTTTTTGCTCTGACATAACTACAGTGTTTTTCATTTACTTGTCGTTTTCTTATTCAAGACATTAGTGAGAGTACAGAAGGTGGGAATACAAACATGGGGAAATAGACACCAGTAAAACTAAACCTCTTAAAATATTTATTTGGCATGATTTCACACTGGAACTGCAAAATGGCATTTTATAAATTAAACGTATCCCTTGAACTGCAAAATAGCATTGAAAACATATCTCTTAGGTTTTCTTTTTTTATAAAAACAAGAACAAACATCTTTTTTTAACTTCAGACTCCTGGAACCAAAGCAGATGTTGGTGAACTTAGACCTGATTTTAAGCCACTGTATGTGCTGACAGCTGGGAAATCCATAATAAGTAATCAGAAATTATTATTTTTGTTAATAATCGGCATCCACAAATGCATTAAATCTGTCAGATACTTGTAGTGCAGTAAGAAGCCCAATATTTTTTATAAGTTAGAAATACTTATGTAAAGTAAGATTAAAAAATGTGGGTATCTTAAATACTGTGCGAATAAAAGAGAGCCTAGAAATATTTCATTTGAAGTGATCGAAAATCCTCAGTCAAGAATAGGACAAGTCTTATCAGGCTACAAAAACTATTACCTTTTCAAGTGCTGACTTAGTAGGTGCCAGAACCTGCACATGCCACACTGGTGGTAAATAAATGTTTAATTTTTAGATTCATGAAAAAGTAGAAGAAAGGAATGCATTGTTGTCAAATATACAATTGAATAATTAGGCACGTAAAGAAGCTCATTCATGTTAAATATTCCCACCTGTCCTTCCCATATATATATGGATGTTGTGTTGTGTATATATATTTTAAATATGCACACACAAACATAAAATACAACTGTTACGTTTCCATTTATCTTACAGCAGGGGGAGACAACGGACCAAGATGATAACAAAAGAGAAAAAGCTGCCTGAAGAATATCCAGCAAAACAGCCTGAAGTCAGACTGGGATCAAGAAAATGGAAGAAGTGTTTTTGACTCTATGGTCTTAAATCAAGAAAAATAAAGTTGGATTCTGTTCCACATAATATATTTTATCTTACACATGTTCTGTCTACTCACAAAAATAAGAAAGAAAGGGGTTTCATTTTTTTTATACATTATGTGAATGAAGTGTGTGTGTGAGAGAGAGTATGGTGGATTAGACAGGGGCGTGCAAAACACAGTATCTCAGTATTACAAGTAATTTGTGGTTTTGCATTTTTCACTTTATGTTCTATGGCAGCATAAGATTTATGAAAAATGGTAGGTATTTGACTCTTGAAGACACTAGCACACTCACACAAGTCATTTACGTCTCCGTGTATTGACCTTTGACTTTTACCACTCATGTTTAAGTCCTGTTTGTTAACCTGTCCTGTCACTGTGAGTTAGGGTTCGATCTTTTGAACACCATTAGGTCTAACAGAGGAACACCTCACTGACCAACATGTTCCTGTGCGGTAGAGAGAGAGTCAGAGAGGAGGAAGGTCATCTTAGATGCAATCTATCCTCTTAAATGGGGCCGTTCTGACCCTTGATGAGGATGAGTTGAGGTAATAAACTTGCATTGCATCACTGGATAACATGACTCATGCATGTTTCAGCATTAGGTAGACAGAGGTACATTTTTAGGAAGGTTTCACATTTCCAGGGATTGCAAAAAGGTTCATGAAGCTCAAATTCCAGCCAGTAACTACACAAGTTTGCTGTTCTGTCATTCAGTGAGAACATACCAACTCTGAACTAAATCAAAACTCAGACAGGATACACTGTCTGATAAACTATTGGAATATTGTTTATGCTGTATTTGGTGGTTTAATTTTAGGTTAACAAATCCTTTACTAGTGCTTTATAGATTAGGTATTACATTAACAATTTTAACCTTTAACATTTTTAACAATCACCTATTTTTCGTATCTTCTTCTCCTATCTACTCTTTACTTTAACCTCCTCACCTTCCTCCTGGCTCCCACCGACTTCCCAGATGGCTTCTTGTGAAACATCCCAGTGGGTAGGTTCAGAAGCATGTATCCCAGGGCTCGCGGACTGTTCTACGTTCGCCAGAAGGGCGTTGCAACCTGCCAGTAGTTGGGTCCAGGGAACAGCTGCAACCTCAGTAGCCAGGGTTTTGCACTACTAGGAGGGTTGGTACGGCCTCTGATAGCCTCTCTGAGGAGTTCAACATGCGTCATTCTGGGAAAAGGTGGAGTATGACAGGTGAACAAAAAAGAGAAATGAGCCAGATAGAAGAAGAGATAAAAGGGGGAAATGAGAACAAAGGAAACTGTGTATTCTTTTTTAGACAGATGGACACGCAGATAGATAGACCGCAGGATACTTTGAAGAGAAAGTTACTGCCCCTACCAAAAACTCTAAACGCTGAGCATGTCTAACGTCTGTGTTTGTTTTTTCCTCATGAAAGTCGTGGCCAATTTGCCTGTAATCCCGCTATCACACATTCCCCAACACTCTGAGACACTAACACACATATACACACTCAGCCTCCACGACCTTGGCTGGCCAAAAGCTAACTCGTAAACAGATCGGGCCACACGACAGGGTGTTTATCCCTCACAGCGCGAGGGCAGGCCGCACATTATGTTGTTAGTGCGTGTACTGTATGAGCGGGTGAGCTGAGCACTTCAACTGCAGCTAGTTTTACTCCCTCAGGGCTGTTTGTTGTTTAGAGTGAGAGACACTAACCACAGGCTCGGACTTCACTGTGTAAACTCAGTGTTTAGGGAGAAGCTTTATTCTAAGTGCTTCCCACACTCAGCACTAGTGGGTTAGAAAAACTGGAGAAACTCAAAGATCACCATACCACATAAAGACTAACTCAAAATTAGCCAAACTCAATCTCCTAAATAAGCCCGTTGCCATTTTGACAAAAAAATGGACATTGATTGACCGACATTACATCAGCATTTTTCCTCTTGAATTGTGAAGTGTTTGAGGAGAATTCCATACTGTAGCAGGGTGCTGCCAGTCAAAAGGAAATTAATTGGCAGGGGTTTCTGGGTCAAGTGGGGATCAAGCCAGATCCTGAAGCTGATCTGAGACAAATGAGACTGATTTGAGGGTCAATATAGACGGATGGACTGCATGACGTATTATTACTCTACCACTTCTTGGCAGTTTATTAGACATACCCACGTAAAACTACAGCAGTCAGTCCTGCAATAAATAAACTGGGTGATCACTCTGGAGGCTGTAGTTTGCATTATATAGGGAGGTGTTTCTATTTTTTACCCTACTACAAGAAAGGTGCACAAAATATTAGGAACACCTGATAGTACAATGTAATACAATTCATCAGCACTACAAATTACACGGTCACTGCTTCTCTCAAAATAGTGAACATCTCATTAAGAGACTTAATGTTGTGATCCTTTTTAAGCAGTTACATATTGTATTAGTTTGCATTAGTTTTAACTAGGTGCAACAAATATACTGCTAGCTGACATAGTTGATATGTAAATATCAACTATAATAATATAAAAGTATTTCTTTTAGACTGATCAATATAAAAAAAACCCTGTGTGCATGCACAGCCTTGTAATTTAGAAGGATTTCCAACAGAGTTGCACAAGAGGTGAAATATGAATTTTCCATTAGCAATGATGGAGCAGAACCTGCCAGATCAGGGCCATTTATCTATATTATTATGTCATGATGAGATTGGTGCAACTGCAAGGGAAAAACAGGCTTCCAGGTCAATTCCTAGGGTAACAAGACATCATAACACTGCCTCCTTATGTAGCAGATGCAGGGTTACATGCACATACAATAGAATGTAATTTCTCATTATATTCTGACATTACAAACAGGATTATTATTGATTGTAATTACTAACGTAAATATATTTAATACAATTTATAGGCACTTTAAACTACTTTTAATTCTGCATGCAAATTGTTTGTGCTCTCTATGGAATTAAATATTATTATGTACCATAAATATTTATTGTACTGATGCTGGATGTGTTGAAAAGAAGTCACATCTTCGCACACTAATGTAAAAGTAGACCTTGCATACACAAAACATGTGCGGTCTTCACGTATGTGTGCTCCTTTGTGGAGTGTCAGATCAAACTTACAAGACATTATATCAATGCCTCATTCACAGATTTAATAAATAGAGAAAATTTTTACTTCTTACACCATGTTTTTCATACAAAAAAGACTTGGCTGTGTATTCTGCTGTTCTTGTGGCCAAGTGATTAAATCTGGTCCCTCCCACATATACACGTAAGCGCCAAGTGTGCCACTATTTTGCAATTACGGAATACATTTAAAAACTGCATGACTGCATAACGTGTGTGTGCCCACCAGCACTATGGTGGATCTGGCATTAAATAAGGGTAAATTTGTTTTATCTGGAGCATAAACAGGCTCCTTAACTCCATTATGTTGTTTCTCTGGGGGTAAGTTATACAGTTGGACCTGCACAGCCTGAGTAGGAACCCACTGAGGGGAAGAGATGGCTATCAGGAGCCACGGGGCACATGGGGGGACCGTTTTTATCGATGCACACGCTGTAATGGGGTCTTCCTGTGAGGGGCCTAAGAAGTCTTTTAGACAGGGCTTTTATGTGCTTTTTTGCTTCGTTTCTCTGTGATGTGTGTGTTGTCTGTGTTGTGTGATCAGAGAAAGTCCCTGTGGGCCATTAGGCCTTTGCACGCATGCATACTAGCAAACATCTGGATATGCTTCTCCTCAAACAATCATACCTACATACAGCCTGGCAGTCCATGTGACCTTCTAATTTTATCTGAGGACATTCTGATAATACCAATTAGACCTTGTAGCCAGGTACAAATTCCGATCACCGTAACTGCACAATTACACACCTACCACCTGCTCATATGACACCAAAATCTGCGCTCACTATGTTCTTGTATATCATATATTTATGTGCTCACTTATGTCAGATATCTGCTGATGATTCCTCATTTGTCATCTCTGTATATTGGACATAGTTATCAGCAGAAACAGTATCTATGATGCTGCCTATACTATCTAAAAGAGAGCTGTGTTTAGAGCTGAGACCCTGTCTGACTCCTGGAGGATTAAATTAGCACTGTATCAGCTGCTCAGGGTAACCATCATGGGTTGAGAGTGAGCAGGAGAGATAGAGCTAGAGAGCTAGAGATAAGCTAAGTTGGCCATTGAAAAGAAACACATGTCAGGAGTCAGAAATCACCTGGCCAGCTGTGATTTATATGCGAGTTAGGTTTGGATCAGGGTCTCAGGTCTGTGAGGGGGTAAGGGGCTCTAATTGAGACCAGCCTCCAGTCAAAGTAACATTTAGCAGCTCAGCGGTTTGTTAGTTGGCGGGCCGCAGCATGTCCTGTCATGTCTGTCAGTTACACTAGGTGGTTTTACATGGTGCTCGCAACAAGCTGTCTGTAGTGACAGAGACCCCAGTGTCTTCTTACTGGAGGGCGATGACAAGCTCTTGCCCTGAGGAAATACCAGCACTGGTCGTGTATGTACTGTCAGACATCACAAAGTGATCTTCCTGCCTCTGTTGAGGATGATACGAGGTTCTTAGTACGTTGTTTACTTGATGTTGGTGCAGTTTGTCCTTTTTTTGCAGAAACCTTTTTGATGGCACCACAGAGCTCTGATATTCCTGCTACAGGTCATCTAGTTTCTCCTTCAAACGTGTGGGAAGAGCATCCATCATCCATCCATCCATCCATCCATCCATCCATCCATCCATCCATCCATCCATCCATCCATCCATCCATCCATCCATAATCTTAACCTCTAATCTTGTCCTGCTCATGGTCTGGAGCCTATCACAGCTGTCATTGGACGAGAAGCGGGGTACCCCTGGACAGGTCGCCAGTCTATCTCATGGCCAACACAGAGAGACACACACAGACAGACAACGATTCACACACACTCTCATCCATGGGCAATTTAGAGTCACCAATTAACCACGGGGAGAACACGTAAACTGGAGAACTTCTAGCCTTCGTATCTGCCAGCAGCAGTAACCCCTCCACCATCAAGGTTTTGTTTGGAGTACAGCTTTATGTTTTTAGATGCTGGTGTTGCCACCGCTTTAGTTGAATAGGAAGTATTAGCAGTACCTTCCCTGAAAGCCCCTTTTCAGTTGTGATATTTTCAAAGTGGTCTGACAAGTCTGGTGCCCCAGGGAAAGATATAAGGCAGTCTGAAAAAAGGGGCAAAGGCAGAAAAGGGCAGCCCACCCATTGCAGTAGAACATGCGGAGGGCAGATGTACAGGCGAGCGTTCAGGGCTCCTCTCACAGTACAAAAGGTTGATCCAAATAAGACCCAGCTGATATCGCTGTTTTCTTCTCAGACAAAACCGTCTTGCTCTATCTCTCACTCATCTTTGAAGGCGTTTTTCACTAATCCTCGTGCACTTTTTGAGCTATGACTTGGTAGCCATACTTTTTCACATTTCTCACCCTGCTTTTGTTCTTCTCAGAGTGGCATGTGTGGCAGATCTCAGGGGAACAGGTAAAGAATAAATCTATAGCAGTTCTGACATCTCACAGTCTCTGGTTCCCATTTGGTTTGATGCCCTGCAGTTTGTCACTCCTCTTCTCTTTTCCTTCCCTTACTTTCTCATTCATTTCTTCCTTTTCTACATGCATTTCAAAGGTTTGTGAAGTTCCTTCAACATGAAGTTTCGGGAAAAGAATCGCTTCACCAACACGTCATTGTACAAATTAACCATATCTGTTGTGATAATTTTAATTTGGTATTTTATTCTGACTTACGAGCATCAATGTTACAATGATATATATATATATTGAAGGAAAACATAAGCTGATTCTGTGGGTATTGTTGCTGACAGCTCACAGCAGCAGCAGTGGAGGGGTGGAGGGTGGAGGGTGGGGGTGGGGGTTGACAAGTTCCCGCTCAGCTCTTTCATCTTCAGTCATATCAGCCTGATCAGTGAAACCACTTAATGTGGACATGTGTTTCCCCTGCTAACAGTCTGCTACAGGGCATACGTACACACTGATCGAGGAAAAGAGCATCTGTTTCAAATCCCACAGAGAGCGCGCTGATAACACAGTCTGCAGGATTTACACGACTTTTAATTTGTCGCTCATGCAATGCCATGTAAACTCAGTTTAAGTCTGTCAATAGTGGCGCAAAAAGTCTCTTCTCCTCATGTTTAATCTGATTAAAAGAAGGTGGCATAAGATTAAAAATGTTAACTTTAAATAGTACACTTCTAATTACACCATAATTTAACAATTACTCATATATGTTTTGTATGCTTTAAATAGAAATCAAGAATTCTTTTGTCTCCCCAGTTTAATCTTGGACAGTGAGTTAGACAACGAGTTGTTAGTTTTGTATCATAGAAAACTGACTGTGACAGTGCTCAGTATAAGGGGATGGACAAACAGAAGACCACCAAAGAGGATTTAGGAGTTAGATTGGGGTGAGAAATAAAGGTCTTTTAACATTTCAGTGGGTTTGTTGAAGCCACGTGTGGATGGAAGGGATGTACAGCATCTGCAGAAATGACCTGGAGAGCTTTTCAGACAGGGCCAATTTTACAATTTAAGCAATTGAGGCACAAGTAAAAAACAGAAGTACCTTGTACAGTTGCCTGGAATTTTTAAAGTACAGTCCACAACATTTCTTTACTTACTACTTTAATTACTAGTCAGATTAAAATTTTAATCTATAGGCCTAATCTATAAATTTATTATAATGCATAGTTAATCGTTAAACAAGTGGTTCACAATACTTTTTGGCTTGTGACTACATTTACTTGAGGCCCCTTGACAAACATTTCACATGTCGATGAGTTGTCAGCAGTTCCATCAAAGATTTCTCCTCTAAACGTCTCAGATGGTTTCACTTGAGTAAGTGTTCCAAGCCTCGTATGGAGAGATTCTCCAGTTTTCACCAAAAAGACAAACATTAGCTAAAAGTCCACATAAAAGAAAACAGATTTGAAAATAACAACTTTTTTCTTTTCCTGTGTCCCAATAATCTTCCTAAAACCCTTCAGAAATATCCAGTGACTCCAGTGAAGGCGTTGTTGCATTACTTCTTTGTATCATGTGCATGATGTGAATATTTCCACCGCTGCCAGCCGTGCACTGCAACAAAGCAAAAGATCCAGTCATCACACTCTCTGATCCTCACCATCAACTGAAACCTGGCAGCAACAGACCGGGAGATGATTTCCAGGCCCTTGAAGGAGTCCAAAAGCTGGTCTAAGCCTTGGTGTATCTCACTGTGTGTTAGATCTCAAGAGAGCACAAGAAGGCCCGTCCATCACAGTCAGAGATAGCAGACTTTACTGAGAGCTGACATAAGGGCAACATTTCACTCTGACAGTCCAGGACAAGTGCCAGCCAGCTGCTAAATTTATGCCAGCTTTTACTGGACTGCTTCAGCCGGCCACAACACAACTATTGTTTAAATATGGCATGAAATCTGGTGTTCTTCACCAAGAAAATGATTTCATTCTGATACCGACAGTCTCTTGCAGTTTTTTGACATCGGCCTGGCAGATACGAAGGCTCATATATGGAGCTGCTTAACTGATATTACCAAAGGCTTTAGATGAAAAAGCCAGCACTTAGACATGCAGCGTAAAAACGCGTCAACTTCCGGGTGACTGGGTACAAATCTAGTGTTTGGATACTGGCGATGTTGCTGAGTAATTAAATGCTAATGCAAATAATACAAAAAATATTTAAATGATTTGTATCACACTCAAGCTGAAATAAGGATAGTTGCATTGTCCAGGCTTCACCGTGACAGTATAATGAAAGCTTAGCGACATTCCTTCAAAATCTGTCAGATATGCTTTCTGGGCGTAGTAGCACACAAAGGATGAGCTGCCTTTGGCCTCAGTGACATTCAGACACAAGCAGAAAACAAGCAGCTGTAGGAGTGGTGTTAAAGTTTAGTCTTTCATCAGGTCTTTCATCAGAGTCTGTTAGCTGGGTTATGTCAACTGAATTTCTTTCTTGTTAGATAGACACTTTTCACTACTCGCACAAGGAGCCGCTTCATTTTTAGCAGCAGCATTTTTCATTCTTTTACATGAGACATTCCCTCTAAAATTTGCCATGTTGTGGCACCAAAAATTATTGAACCAATCCCCTTTCATTCACCACTGTGTGACCTTGCAATTTTTAACATCACAAAAACATTGCACCACTGTCTTGAAAAAAATGAAAAATTGTATGTTCTAAAACTAAAGACCAGTGGTATATATTCTGTCTCCATGTCCACATGCGTGACATAAATGTAATAATTTTCCCAATCATGGCCCAGAAAAAATTACCACTTGTCTCACACTTTAAATGTTCTGGACATTTTACACACACTTTTTCAATTTGAAGTCCATGAACATTGCACCTCCTGCAAATCATGCCAGTGGTAGCATCATCTCGGAGCTCTGAGGTTATTTCTCTTCTTCTGGAACTGATGCATTGTCCGAGTGGACAGAATAATGGAGGATGACTACGTCAGATCTTTTCAGTATAACCTCAAACTAAAACTCATCCACATTTATGTGCCAAAAGGACACTGATCACATAATTACATCAAGCAAATGGCTCTCCTAAAGTCCTGACCTGAATCCCATCTAAACTATAAGGCCTTTGCATAAAAGTCAGGTTTATGCCACAAAACCAAAAATGTAGGTTAACCCAAACAAAGGTCCAAAGACACTTGTTGATGCCTTGCAAAAGCATCAACTAAAGGGAAATTCATGTGAATATCAGTTAATATCAGAAAGCCCCAAATCAATTTAAGCTTTTGCGTTAAAATTTTGTGGTTTTCTTTATTAAAATGTACTATATAAGTTTGTAAATTCAATTCTGCCATAGCACAAAAAAGTAATAATTTAAAGCCCAATATTGCCATTACATTCATGCACATAATGTGAGTATGTAAAGCATTGTTTATGCCTGTGACAGACTCCTTTTCATGCAATTTTTGCAGTTTGTGTATCATTGTACTCTAATATGAAAGAATAGAACAAACAAACAAATGACGTTGAAAATAAATCATGCAATTAATTTATAAACTAAAATGTATTCTACATTTTTGTACTTATCAAAGTTGCAAACATTGACAGAACAGCTGAACACACTCTTGGCATTCTTTCTACAATCAAATATCAATCAAAATCAAATATTCTTCAGAAACTTCTTCTCAACTCTGGTGCAGAAGTTCCCTTAAACATGCGGCATTTTTAGGTTGCCTCGCTTATTTAATTTGAAGATATTTGGTTGTAAAAAGAATTCCACTTCAAAGTGTTTTTGGATAAGTAGTGACATTTTGTAGAATCCAGTTGCTATGACTCAACTTCCAGATAACCCTACATGGATGAATCTTCTCAGGCTTAATCATAAATTTGTTTAGCTTGTTTAATGTTTGAGCTTAATTTCTAAAAAGACTTTGCTAATGATGCTGTCGACCACTGCAACTGACACACACCAGTTACACTCCACTGATTACACACCGGGGCACATGCATGTCAACAATTTCACTATCACCAGCAATAAGGATGACTGCAGTATCAGTGAGTATTGCAGTAAGCATTGCACAGCCATGTGTCACAGAGTATAAAGACCTTTGTTTGGATATCGGAGATACCTGGTCACGCATGTCTGGAAATGCCTGTTCAAATTACATAAGCTATCCCTTACATCCTGCCTGTTAACTCATCCTATCATACTTTTTAGGTTTAGTAGCCTCTTTCAGTAGTTTCTTCTTTTGTGCTAGATTCATGCATGATCATCCAGAATAGTCTTAGTCTGGTTGTGGCTCAGTTGGTTTAGCAGTCGTTGTTTTGGATAAAAACAATATTACTAATGGTATGTCCCCATTGGAAATAAATTATTTATAAGCATTTTTTGTTATTTTTGTACAGAGATATATTTGACAAATTCACGTTTATGAACGACAGTGAAAAGCATCAAATTCTTACAGTGTTGAAACAGAAAAAAACTTCCAACACATTGATCCAAACTGATCTAAATCTTTGCTCTAATTTTGTTAGTGGTTATGGGAGCTATTGGAGGGATTACTATGAAATACATACAACGACTCTCTCAAGATAAATTGTAATCACTATATTGAGTATAATGGTGGAATATTTAATTTATTAGATACTTTGGTTTAATTAGTGGCTTGGTTTATAAACTAATGACAGCTACATAATATCTGATGACTTTAACAAAACCAATAAAATGTGTTTTTTTTTTAACTTTCACTTAACATGAATTACAGTAATAAATGGCATATTTCAACTCTGACACCAGGTTTTCTATTCAAACCAACTATGAACACAAGCCTGCAGTAAATTACCAAAAGGTTTGATGAAATAAGGCTGTTCGAGTCCCCAGGAATGAAGGCAGACACCCGTCAGTCTCAGGAGGTGGGACGTAGGCTGCTGAGATCACCACTGTCCACACTGGCACAGGGGATATCACAGTGCTGAAATCCACATTATGACATCTGGATCAAATTTATACATTTGGACAAACTCATGACCGCATCTTTTAAATCTAAATGGTACATTCTTGCATGAAAAAAATATTAAAATATAATAAAGAAGCATTCCTAGGACATTCCTCATTGTTTGACCGATCAGCATACACCTACAGTATGAACATGGTTTCTATTCAGCAACTCTGAAATATGAACTAAAAATGTTCCTCCAAACAGTTTTTTTTAGAACTTTTAATGGTTCATAATGCCTGTAGCCTAGATACACAAAGTTCAGGAAACCTTCGGCCATAATTAGAAGATCTACCACACAGTTGCAAAAAAGTGCATATTGTTTATGCCAGAAACACAAATCGCTGCCTTAGCACTTTGATATCTGCTGAGTGAACTTAGAGTTAGTGGAGAGACTGGGACTGGTGGGGGTGACCACCACGCTGGAGTGCTACCTCCCAGTACGTGTGTGTATATACGCCTGTTTTACAGAATGCCTGGGACTAAACCGCATTTGACTTTTATACGCTTGTGGTTAACAGGAGCCAGATGTAGCTGCCTAAAGGGAGCGTATATCGACACAGCCATTAATTTCTTTTTTCACTCTATTTAATGAGACGTGAACATGCATGGATACATACATACATACATACATACCTGTGTGGGAATATTCACTGTATGTTTAAGTAAACATGGACTGTGAGAACTGAACTGGCAGGACTTTGCTTGCTTATCGAGTGGCGCCAAAAAGGACGTGTCCTGTTCAGATGATGGAACAGCAGAGTGAGGAAATCCACGATTTCATCACATAAAGCGAAATGAAAAACAGTAGATCAGATTGCCTGAGGACTCAATCCTCTGGATGTTTAATATGACAATGAAACACAAGAAGATTCATTGAGTGTGAGGTGGAACAATAAACACGTCCACAGGAAAATGGTACAAACCTCCACAAAAGTAATACTTGCTTCATGACTACACTTATATGACAAATAGGTTATTCATGTTATGTTATCGCACAACAGATTTCAGGCTGAATAGTTCACTTGTGAAGATATACAAAGATGAATACTAAAAAAGATCATAAAAGCAAAAGAACAGCAATCGAGAAGGAACATAGTCTGTTAAGTGAAAGCGAATGTGTCTGTGCTGGCTGCTGGTTAAAGATGGGCCAGGCTCCCAGTTGGCTTCGACTTCAAAGGCCCTACCCGACTGTCTTAAGCGCACCTGCACCCGGTTAAACCCTGCTATCATCACTCAGGGCGCGGAGGGACTTCTTCTAGAGCGCTCGCCACGCAGCTTTTTGCCAAGGCCCGCATTCAAGAATTCAATCGAAAACAACAGGTAGTCCATACAACTTTAGACACAGAACTGAACTTCAGTCACATGGTGTGAGTGCTCACACTTCCACGGAAGGGTTCCACAAGGTTCACCTCCATTAGAGGGTTTAAAGATGACACGAGACTAAAACATAATAAAGGAAACCCAGTTTAAAAAATTACACAGAAACAATGACACATTTATTTACTAAGGAAATTGATCAAATCTCACATATCTGTGTGCGGCAAAAGTATTTGAACCCCTAGTATTATCAGTGATATGAGTCAGTTGTTTTAATAATGGAATGATAATCAGGTCAGAGTGTGGGAGGCCAATGCCTCATTTAAAGAAGCGTCTCATCTTTACAAACAGGTTTGCAGAAGTGTGTCATTTATGGTTCAAACAGAAGAGCTTTCTGAAGACCTCAGAAGAGACCGTTACTTTGTCCAGGACTCGTCCACTAACAAAGACCACATTACAAACGAGGCTAGTTAAAGTCTAAAAATCAAAATGCTAATATCTGTGTTTATCTGTCTACCAACACTGAACAAATGCAGCATGCATGGCAGAGAGGAAGAAGTCACCACCCTTCATAAAAATAAGAACAAAAAACCCAAAACAAAACATTTCTACCCATCTATAGTTTGGTCAAGGCCACGTGGGTCAGCCAGAGGAAAATCTGAATAATGTTCAGATTTGGACAGATGGGTTCTCTTAATCTAGTTTTAGGACATGAGTATAAATCTAAACACGGTTTAGAACATATTTTTGCAGAAATAGAAAATTCTACAGGGTTACAAACTCTCAATCCCCACTGTATAACAATATGATTTTGAAATGAAGATTTCACTGAATACCAATACATTTTTTCAGTTCAACTTTATTTATATAGTGCCAATTCACAAAAAAGTAATCTCAAGGCACGTTACATAATAAAGTCAAAACTTTATGATATGGAGGAAACCTAACAAATCCCTTTAGCAAGACACGGGCAACAGTGGAGAGAAAACACTCACTTAAACAGAAGAAACCTCCAGCAGAACCAGGCTCAGGGTGGGCGGCCATCTGCCTTGACCGGTTGGGCTGAGAGGAAAGTGGAAAGAGAAATGAAAAAAGCAACAAAGCAAAAACAAAACATTGGTCAGGTTGGTAGGAAAACTTTTAGATATTTAAATGAAATTTAATATAATATGCCTGTATTCTGTCCAAAAATCTGAAAATTATATTAACTGGAAATGAGGTCCAGTTAGCTTTGCACAGGAACAGCTGGGAGAAATGTATTAACTTTTCTTGCTTTAGTTACATTTCTACATTTACTCGAGTAAAGATGTTAAATCAGTGCTTGTGCTTAGACCAGAGTCTTATTTTACAAAGTATCTGCACTTCTATTTGAGTGAAGAATGCTTGTACTTTTGCCTCCTTTGCTCAAACAAAAAAAAAGTTGATTAAAAATACCCCTGAAATGTTTTTATTTTCAAATTACATGCGTAAATTCTGATTAGTGGAGCTTACTTTAAAAAAGCATGCAAACCTTAAAAAAAAAAACAAGTAAACTGCAACAGGATTTTTATTTTTACATACAAAAGCTTATAAGTGTAGTAGACTTACAATTTATTTTACACAAATCAATGCTTAAAAATGTTGTTACGGTGTACTCAATAAGGAGTATTGATCTAAAATTATCATTTAAAACAAAGTCATTTCAAATTGAGTTTACTGTGTGTTGTCTTTCAAATAACAGACTTATTTTACTTGGCACAAGTAACACATTACCTAAAAAAATAAAGTAAGGATTACTTATGTATCTTTAATATTTCAAACTTCTGTCACTTTTTACGTGCATCCTCCCTTCACACTTAGGAAATGTCAACAGAGGATTTTCAAACAGCAAAAAAGTACAGTAGTCAATTGCACTGGGTTTATGAATTTCATCAGGATGCTTTTTTTATATTTATGACTCTGTTAATATCTGAAATGATTCCCAGCAGACTAAGCAGCTTTTTGAACATTACTGCCTCCCATTGGTTACGTAGTGTCATTGCCTCATTTGTTGTTCCTGTACATGATTTTTTTAAGTTAGCATCAATCAGAAACAATGAGTAAATAGTTTTTTTTAGCTGGCAATAACCTCTCATTTCATAAAAACTAATGGATAACGGAGTAATGTTAACTGAAAAAATCTAATTTATGTTACTATTGGATTTTACAGTGTATTAATCCTAACCCTAAGCATTATAACCGTTGAATTTGCTTATACAATATCACACTATCCGAGTCGTAAATTTTGCTATAGATACTTTAAAAGGCATTAAGGCCAGTACTAATTTGAAGTATCTTTGTTTTCATTTGCATATTTGTTTTACTCAGCAAGACATTGTTTTAATATATAATAAATGTTTAACCTTGTGGCAGGCTTCTTTATGGCTTTAGGGACGTGTGTGTTAAATTATGCTGTTTGTTTGAAGTCCATCTTCTGGTGCAACCTCCAACGTGAAAAAAGGACGCCTGGCACGAAATAATCAGAAGGGTTGAATAAAGAAATTGAAAAACACTTCCTCTTACCCGTAAAAAAAATGGGTAGTTATTCAGATTTTCTGACATGTCCTGTCCTGTATAAAAAGTATAAAAGGAAAAAAAATGTTTTCTCTGTTTGAGGTTCAATTCACTGATTCACACTTTACCACGACACCTCAGCCAGTCCCCATGTGACCAGTTCCCTATGACCTGCAGTGTATGTCACACAGACAGTTCCCTACTAAAACAGGAAACTACTCAGCACAAACTCAGTTCCACTCAGAGGGAGCAAGGAGACACTGTGCTGTAAATATGACCAGCATCCATAAAGGTACATTTCAATTTGGATTATTTTAAAACATTTTCACAAAACTGTCATCTTTTAATTTAAAGTATCAATAAATTTGGGCAGCTTTACGTTTATCCCAGTCACTCTGGTGTGGCTGATTGTTGCTTTGTGTGTCATTGTCCCATCTTATGCATTACCAGTGGGGCATGCCTGTAGTTTCACAAAAAGTGTCTGAGATGTGTTGAACGCCACAGAGGCCATGCTGCCATGGATATCCCTTTGATGTCATCCGTGTCACGTGCTCCAGAATGATTGTGTGTCCATGAGCTGGGTGTTTACGTTCATCTGTCTGCATGCGCCAAATTTGTCCCGCATGACAGCATCCTCTTCGACTTAGTAAACATTCTGTCATGGAGTTATCACCATAACATTTACGAACACTTACCCGTTCACAGGAGCTATAAAATTTAACAGCAACTGGCTATCGAAGGAATTAAGAAAGAAAGGGCCACAATTATGAAGGGCATAGCTGATCACCGTGGATCATAAAGGTACATAATGTAGCAGCAGTTACTGGCGTATGAAAGCACGTTTTGCATTTGTACAGTAGCACACCTTCTCACAATATACGTGTCTTTTATGGCACCAGAAGAAAAGTGGTTGACAACAGGCGCCAAAACCTTCTCTAAGAGTTTGCCAAATCTTTCAGAAGCTTCTGGAGTTCCAGTGCTGCTGTGCCTGTTCAAAGCAGTTCATCTCTGTCGGCAAATCTATGACAATAAATGATCATAGATCGGGTTCTCTGGCTCGCGTGCGCATCGGAGCTCGTCTGTCACTTGAGGATGGTGTATTTTTAGAGTTTGTGTTGTTTTCTGACCTTTCATTAGATTTATGAATGATGCCACTGGATTTTCAGTCGATTATTATCCAAACAGCCATCCAGGCCTGGTCCTTTTATGCTCAGGACATGTAGGGCAAAATATGAAGGTACTTGCATTAAGGCCTTTTGCTTTGTGCTTTATATACAATGCATCAGTTAGTTAGTTGCAACAATGTTTAGCTGTTTTGTCCTGAAAAAAAAAACTATCAAAGATGGAAAGATGAAATAAAATAAATAAACTGTACTGAGCCACATTTATTTGATGCGTGATGCTACCATTTTGGAAGGCACACATTATGTTGTCTAGCTGTTCATAACATATTCCTATCCATTGTCATAGAGGACATGAAAAAACATTTTTTTGGCTGAAGTTGGATTAATGTGCGTGGACATCCAGGTTGGCTTGGTCCTGAAGATGCTGTTCAGTGGCAACTGGACTTCAGAGGAGTGTCTCTTGTCCTTTAGGTGTAGCTGGACTTCTGAGTCTGTTTGTCCAGTACACATTCCTCACTGCATTGCAACTTATGGAACAACAGCATTGCTTTTCCTGTCTGTTGTGTAAATGTTTTCACTGTAGATTTTGTGGATTTGAATGGACACAGGCTTTGGCTGCTTCCTTGATATGCTGGTGTTCCCTCTGCACTTGTAGAAACATTCTCAGCCGGGTGATGTAGGATTCTGGTCACTCCCAGTTTTTGCTCGAGACCCTGGTTAGAGCCAAAGATTGAATGCAGATTTCTGTGATGGGGTTTCCTGTATACTTTAAGGGTGACACTTCTGTCTTTATCCGTATGAATTGCACCATGGTCACAATTGGAAAAAATATGAACCCTTGGCACGGCCGCGCTTCAGATGTTGAGTGGGACACGTGTGGTCTGCTCAGGGGTCAGATGTGTTGGCTAACATGTCATCTTGTAATAGCCTCGTTCTTGTGAGTCATCCTCAACTGGGTGACTTGTCACAAATCAGCTTTTTGTGTTCTCATTGATATAATCCACTCTCACATGGTGACACGTTCGTCTCTAACTCACTTGAGTTCATTTCCCCCTCTCCACCTGTCCACACAGTTTGTGCCATTGTGTCCTATTAGTATGGGAAGTGGGCCAGGCCTGACAACAGGCTGTACCCCTGCTTCAGGCTGCCAGGGGGACAGGAATAAACACTGAGCTCATCCCTGGACTGCCTGACTGGTGACAACCCCCAGCATATTCCCCACAGGGGACACGCGACGGTCCCATTGGCCCAACTCTTCCACCACTGGCTTGCCCTTGGCTGATTCAACCTAGTGCTTTTCTAACTGCAATTTTCCTTCTCGAAATAATCCTGAGTCTTTATAATGTATCAACACAGAAATCAATTGGATTAGTAGAAAACCCTTGGCTCTGTAAATCTCACCTTTATCCTTCTGTGCCCCACGCAGCATTTAAACACAGTAAACTCTGTCAGTCCGTTTCCATCCGTCCATCTGAGAAGATGGTCGCCACATTGATTCCCGTACATCAGGGCAAACTTTTTCTCCAGCTGACAAGACGGCACTTGGCTCTGTTACTGCCTATGAAGAGAAAGCTGGGGTCAAGTTCACAGGCTAAGAAAGGAGAGAGAGACACAGAGAGACAAAGTCTGTTCCAGCTCCAGTCCCACGAGGGAGCATAACTCTGCCGTGTTTGTGCTTCCCTAATTCCTTTTGATTTAGCAGAAAATTGTGAGCTGAGCTGCGGCATACAAATATTCACCGGAGCTCAGCTTCTTTGCCTCACCTCGCCGCCTTTCACAAACCTGTGTACGCTCTGCTGTGTGTTTGTGCGTGTCTCCGAAAATGTTGAGACGTGTGCCTCACCGAATGCTGAGCTCCAAGCAGAAACACGAATGTGTCTAAAAGGAGCTTAGCTTTAACAGCAGCTTTGGCATAAACACTCGGACTGTTTTCTTAAGCTTTTGATGTAATAGCAGTTTGCAACAGCAATAGCTAATTCTAATAGTTTCAATTCCGACAAGGATTTTCCTGATTTGTTTACTTGCTCATTAGTATTATTGGGTCAGCTGAATCAAGTGGGCCGATATTACAACCTTGTCCAGAGAACCTCTTTAGAGAGGTCTATACTGATAAATCATCTACAAATTAATACCTGTACATAAGTTTGTGAAAAGTCTTTGGAAGTGGAAAGTGTTTTTTTTTCTTTTTCTCAGGACCTACTGAAGGACAAAGGGAGATGACAGCACACGGCCATGCATGAAGACAACATGGGGGCAAACAAACGAAAGCTTGGAAGCAAAGGTAGGATGGTCAGTGTAAAAAGACAGTGTACTGTGTGTGTGTTTTATCCCAGCGCTGTCTTAGCACTCTCTTTTTTACACATGTGGTTCATATTTAAGCCATGGTGCTGTTCCACTGGACGATTTGGCTCTGTTCTCCCGGTCCCACATTCCCTGTTTGTTCTTGGACTTTCACTTCTGCTGCGGTTTAGACGGTGCATGGCTGCAGAAATAAGAAATATTTAAATAAAAATGCGTTACTAAAAACAACATAAATTATGTCAGAGATTTACTTACTAAATTTCATTTATATCTTTAACAGCACACACTCAGTGTGTCAGAGTTAGCCAAAAGCCAAATTGTTTGATCCACAGTGCCTGGGCAGATGGATGTTACACAAGGTCTATGTTACCCGGTAAATATTTAAAAGATGTGTGTTAGTGTGAAGAACGGCTTGAGGGGTAATGCAATCATATTCTGTAAGTAATACTAATTATAAGTTACAACTGATTTTAGATAAAACATTAGTAGATACTAAAATTACTTTAAATAACAGTTGCATATTCACTATTAGTAATACAGGTCATGTGCCTTAAGTTAAATTTTCTACAACTGAATGGATGCATGCATGATTTAGATTAAATTAATTCCTTGTCATTTAATTATTTATTGGGCTGTAAAATTAAGGCATAATAAGAATTGTTGCCTGTGGTTACAGATGAACTCCTCACACTATAGGACCATTTCCATCTTAGCATCATCATCACACCATCCTTCCTTCTTTAATATCTCCTTCTTAGTCAAACTCTCTAACCCCTATATCTGCCCAATGGGCGAGAGGAGCTGCCAGCAGCGAACCCTCCCTCATCTCCCTCTCTCTCTCTCTCTCTCTCTCTCTCTCTCTCCCTGTGTGTGTGTGGGTCTCTCTCTCAGCTCTCACTCTGTCCACAGCGCACTGATAAAGGAGAGGTCCAGTGCGAGGATCCGACCCGGCACAGAGTCACGCATCAGACAGAACCGCGACCATTCTCGGGTCTAACCTTTGGTTCCAGCTTTGATTTTGGACCTGTTTCTGGCTATGAACTCAGCAAACACCGAGGATAAGTGTTTGAGTGCGTGCGTGGAGAGGTGAGACTGTCCAGGTAAACCTGCTGACGGGAACCCGAAGGGCGTCACATGCGTCTGGTGCGCACATGGCACCGAATACGCGCCCCTCACACTCCTGACAGCCGCGCAACATGGAGCCACACACAGGATGATGAGGCCCGGCTGCTGACTGAGTCCCCGACACAGAATACATCCCACCAAGACTAGTCGATTTCACTTCAGCATCTTCCTCTCGGGTCTGGTTGGTTTTTGGGAAGGCTGGCTGAAAAGCGCAGAGGTATGCGGGCTTTTAACAGGACTGGGAGCCCCCGGGCGGAGCGGATTGGGACTTGTGGCTCGCCGGGAGTCAGACACTCATCCCGGTCTTCAGCGTGCCAAAACCCCGGTGCCAGTTCGAGGATTTACTGTGCCTGTCTGCTTCTGTTGCTGGTGACGCCTCGGGTGGACTCTTCATGGTGGTGAGTCCACATCCATCACACATACAGGCCTGCCAGTCTGCAGACACGATTTACAGAGGCTGGATAAAAAAAAAAGAAAATCTGTACCCCAATAATATGTCAGCAGCGTTTAATAATAATAATAATAATAATAATAATAATAATAATAATAATAATAATAATAATAATAATAATAATACATTTCATAAATATTACGTCGAACTGTGAAAGGAAAGTGGTGAGAATACCACATGATTTGAACATTTATGAATTAAAACGAGCCTGGGACTGCAGCCTGGCTTTGGGGATTTCGTTAGTTGTGGATTCAAACTGCCAACGAATTGAACTTATGACTATTTAAATAACCATTTTCCAAATACACATGCCACTTCAATTAATTGAGAGCCGCAATTTTTCCAGCAGCAGACTGACAAGGCCGTTATTAGGGATGAAGGATTTTATCAGTTTACACACAGTCTCCTGTCTCACACTTATGACAGTGCAACATTTCAAACATTATCATTATTTTCGTGCTTCTTGGTCCTATTAGTTAAAAATAATTTTATTAGACTTTTATAGGCTATTTTCACAAATGAGCGAGGTGACTTCTCATTTTTATGGGGTGATGATAGTAAAAACAAATTCTAAATGTCATCATTTAATTTAAAGATGATTGAGTTTCACCTGAGAAAAAGAGTAGGTTAAAGAAACAGGATAGTGGAAAGAAACCAAATTATGAGTTCTTGAAGTTGATTCAGACGTCCTTTAGGATTTTGTTTCTAAAATGCTTTTTCTTGGTGTCAGTTTGTTGGCCTGCCATATTGAGCAATAATAGAGCGATAAATGTAATTTATGTTGGCGCTGTTGGCTGAGTGCGTGTTCAGCTCAGCTGGAGCCTGCATTAGACAAGGCAGGGCAGTCATTAATTCACCACCTACCCCATACACACACACACACACAGACACACAGACACACACAACTTTACAAAAATACCCCAAAACCAGTCACATATACACCATAGGTGAGGGAAAAAATATCTCATTGCCGGTACGGTAACATACATAAAATTGTCGATGTGTGTGTGCGTGTGTGTGTGCACGGCAGTCATGGAACGTCTGATAGTTTGTGTAGATTAAAAGCAGTTATGGGGAGTAGTGGGTGTAAAAGGGGGTGTAAAGGCTCTGGCTGGGCATTATTGGCTTTGAGGGGAATTTAGTGTAGGAGGACCCAGTATTTAACTATTTATCACATTTCTGTGGGTGTACAGTAGCTAAGTGATGAAATGTGCAGATCTGGGCTGTAACAACCAAGGAGGTCCCAAAAGTGACTGTGGGATGGTCCAGTCACTGGAGAAATGTGAGAAAGCACATCTAGTTTATTATAAATGCATATTACAAAGACCGAAGAGGGGAAAAATGCTGACACTAATCATCTTGAGTGTGCATATCTATAGCAGAACCTTCTGTTCTCTTTTTTGGCTTCATCCATACCATGACAGTACTGATTTGATTTTGATGACCCCAAAATGAGTTATTTGGCAGGAAATCTATAAACTAAATTCTCTTACGAATAATGTTGGAGAAAATGTTCAGTATTAAGGTCAGATTTTTGGGGCGTGTTGTTTGTAGGATCCAAGAGGGCTTGGAAAGTTGACAGGGCTGCCATAGGCACAAGTAATATACGGCAGAAGTCAAGCGACGTCCTCCGTGACCTTATTTGTCTCCACGTTGTGTTTCTCCTATGACTCACAGTACAATCGCAGGATTTGACAGCATGTTGTTTTAGACCTGTGGGTTATGATTTATTTAACCTCATGACTTTCAGAGAGAAAGGTGGAAAGAGAAAATCAAGTGTGAATTTCTCTTCCTTTGATGTGCACTCTATTCCTCCTTTAATCCCACTCCAGAGAGCTTCCAGTCTCAATTCCCCTGCCGACCTTGTAAAAACGACCACACAGCTACGCACTCCCCTGACCTCTCCTCGCTGACCCACCGAAGCCCCGCGGCCACCGAGTTGCAAGAGGTTCTCCTACACGCAAACGTAGAAGCATGCCGTGATTAGGCTTAGAGTTTATTTTGGGCATTTATCTTGACAGGATGCTGTAAAAGTCTGTTTTATTAGGTCAGGGAGAAAGATTGGAAGAAGCATGCGGGAAAACTGTGAGTAAGATGAGCAATGAGGCAGAAGACAGAGAGGAGTAAAGTGAGTAAATGGGGTTTTAGTCTGACAGGGTTATTGGAGGCCCCAGACTTGCTCTGATTTGTGACGACATGATTTCAACTATCCCATTGGGAAACATTTAAACACACATACACACATAGGTCTTGTGGGGAGAGGTTAAGTGCTTATTTATTTGGAGAGCGGAGTAAATGGTTTCCACTCTCCTCCTACTCACAAACCTTAAACCGTTAAGTGTAGTGAACTCTGACTCGCGGAGGGCTGTTCCTGCAGCACTCCTTCACGCCACTCACAGTCTTTCAGCGTGTGTCCACAAGGGTCCACCCTGTGAGAACACCTATACGTATTCATCAATTGCAATATACCATAAAACACTCTGTATTCCAGTCCATTAAAAAAAAAAAAAACAAACTCATGAAACCACAGTTTATGGATGAATTGATTCAAAACTAGCTTGTTTCTGGTGCTGTCAGGTACATTGGTGCACTGGGGGCTCGTGTCATCTGTGACAACATCCCGGGCTTGGTGAACAAGCAACGACAACTGTGTCAGCGGCATCCGGACATCATGCAGGCCATCGGCGAGGGCACAAAGGAGTGGATCAGAGAGTGCCAGCACCAGTTCAGGCACCATCGCTGGAACTGCAGCACGTTGGACCGTGACCATACAGTCTTCGGTCGTGTCCTGCTACGGAGTAAGTCCGTGTGTGTGTGTCTTTACATCCACAAAATGTCTGTCCGACTGCGTGGCCAAAGGGTAATTTAGTCATTGCCCCTCTCCGACACTTATACCACCTGACCGCTCCCTTCTCCCCTTGCTCTGTTCTTTCTCTGATCTTTCCTTCTTGCACCCACGTATGCTGGTGCTCCGTGTTTATAGCTGCTAATGGACTGTTGTAATGCCTTACGCCTCGTCAATAAACACACAGACTTGGAGACGCGAGCTTGTCGTCATTTTGTTTTTCCACTGCTGCCAGACCTCTCGGCTTTGTAACAGATTCATGCATATACACATATGCACACAGGCGCAAATGCACGGCAACATATATTTCTTACCTGTCTTTGTAGCGAGATGATGCAAAATTCTTCCCTATGAAAAGACTTAATTGTACATAATCTAGGGACAGGAATTCTTCAGTCAATACACTTTAGTTAATAGACTTGTTATCGAAGTTACAATGCATTGAAGTTGGAAGTTTAGCATAAAAGAAATATTACCAATCATGCATTTACATTTGCAATGATCTTCAGTAGTTTTTTTTGCATTAAAACAGATCCTGGATGATGTAAAGAACCTGTAATTCACTGTGTTAGTGCAGCTTTTAACAAAATTACTAGTGTTATAGTCTTGGAGCATGCTATTATTCTTTGTTGCATTTAAGCAAAGCATAAAGCATGAAATACTTCACTCTCAGCAGTTCATGATTATGTATGTCGATACAGGCTGCACAAATTAAGGTGTTTCGCCAGTGTCTGATGTCACCACCTCCCCTATACTTGTTACTGTCCCTCTTCCAGCCATCCTAAGCATGTGTGGGGGCTGACAGTGCACGGAAAGAAGTAGCAGATATGGAGATACAGGCTATGACCGTGTGTGTGGTGAAAAAGAATAAACAGTAATGCAGATGTAAATATTTAGAGAGATATTCTCACTGTCAGACCAACAGCACAGGTTTGAATGATGCCCTCTTCTCTCCTCCCCCACATACACCCCCTCAGCACCCATTCCCTCCTTCTCCTCAGCCCACACATGCAAGCAGGTTGAATTACACAAACTCATCTGGCCCATAACTAGCTCATACAGTTTTGCAAAGTGAGCATGACTTTTAATATTAGTTCAACCTTTTTTGATTAAATAAACATTTATCCTTTTCATCTTCATTTCAGGTGAAGACGTTGCTACACTTATGTAGTTAAAAACTACTTTAAAGAACCATGTTTCCTGCAACAACTTTGACTACAGAGGCACTAAGTGAAAACCAGTTGTGTCTTTACGTGACTTACACTTGTTGCTGCCATGTTTTTTGGGCCAGTCACACTTACATGCACTAATAAAAGCAACTGTGACTAAAAACTACGTCTAATTGTCTATATGTCTTTAGCTGCACCACAGATGAGGAGCTAAAGAGATCAGTAAAGAACAGATGAGCACAGCAATGGTAGATAATGATGTCATGACATAACCCTGCCATTGATTAATGGGGTATCACTGTGTCTGTATTTAAACAATTTATGTGAGCAGAGGAGAGCCCCACAGCTAGGATTATTCCCATGATAATATTTAAACAGAGCTGTCCTATACTCCACATCGGGCCTGATATGCCCCCATCAGCTGCACCTTCATGTCCTGATGGCACACACCCAGGCCTGGTCATGGTACAATATGTGTGTGTATGTGTGTTAATATGTGAAGTGCAAAACTCGACGTCTCTGAGAATCAAGTGCACTGGATGATAAGTATAACCTTTTTTTTATTTTGTGCTTCTTTCTCAGGCAGTCGTGAAGCAGCGTTTGTCTACGCTATCTCCTCAGCGGGAGTTGTGTATGCGCTTACTCGTGCCTGCAGCCAGGGAGAATTGAAGACATGTAACTGTGACCCACAGAAGCGTGGACGAGCTAGTGACGACAGAGGGGAGTTCGACTGGGGTGGCTGCAGTGATAATATCAACTACGGAATCAAATTTGCAAAAGCCTTCATAGACACCAAAGAAAGGACTGTCCGAGATGCACGGGCACTCATGAACCTACACAACAACCGCTGTGGGAGAACAGTAAGTGTGTGATTACAGAAGCATTTACTCATCCAAAATACTCAAAACTTATTTGGTTATACATGTAGTAATAGACGAGCTGTGCAGATTTTTGTTTGCAAGTTTTTGTTTAAGTTTTCACTTATTATTATTACACAGCATTATCATTTCAAGTCCACTTGCAATGAGATTGAATTCATATATGAGATTTAGGTATCTGGTGCAGGAGAACAAATGCAAGATGCAGAGTTGCAGCAGGTGACCTCGACTTGCAGAAGATAACATTTACATTTTGCTTGGAAGACCAAATGTCAGTTCAAGACAAAGTGTCCCCACATAATATTTGGCTGATTTAACAACATTTCCACTGGATATTGGAGAAAATAGTTTTTTTATGTTACTTCAGTCGGATCAAAATAGATAACCTTTGCAATATAAAAGTTTCTTAGTGCTGCACTTTAGAAGATACCATTAAGAAACAAAACACGAACCCTGATGTCATGTCACGATAACTAAAAATGTCTCCCTTTCAGGCAGTGAAACGGTTCATGAAACTGGAGTGTAAATGTCATGGAGTGAGCGGCTCTTGCACACTGCGGACATGTTGGATGGCCATGGCAGACTTCAGGAAGACTGGCGACTACCTGAGGAGGAAATACAACGGGGCCATTGAGGTGACAATGAATCAGGATGGGACGGGTTTTGCCGTGGCAAACAAAGCTTTCAGGAAGGCTACTAAGAACGACCTGGTCTATTTTGAGAACTCTCCGGATTATTGCCTGCAAGACAAAGCAGCAGGTAAGACAGCAGAGAAGGTCGACTGGACTAAAGGGAAGAGAGACACTTTCTTAAAGATGTGTTGTGTGTATGCTCATGCATGACTACTGTGTTTGTGTGTGTGTGTGTGTAATGGTAGCCAGGTAACACAGCAGTCCTTCCGTGTGATGTCTGTGGAAGCTAATATCCTTCTACCCTGGGGACATATTCATTCTGTGACCACCTGACCTCTGTCAGTCTCTGTCAACACATATATACACACAAACACAACTGTGTGGTCAGAGAATCGGTTGATCAAGTGTTGACAAAAGTAATTTAATCAGTCATGGCTGTTTCTGCACATTGACGGATGAAACACTGTCAAAAAATCATTTGGGATATTTGTCGTCATTTCCATCATTCACAAACTCAGTTTCCCTCTTCTTCACTCCCTTTGTCCATCCCACCCTTCATCCCTGCATCTATCCTCCCCCTCTTTCTCACCTTCCCACTGGAATCCACAGCCTAGGGACACAAGCAGCTAATTTAAAAAGAAAAAGAAAAGAAAAAGAATCACTTCTGTCTGTCACAGTCTCCCTCGCTCTCTGTCTGTCTGAACTAAGCATAGCTGGAAGGCAAAGTGACCGTCAGAGTGTGAGAGCCTGTCTGTCTGTCACGCTCCACTGTCCATTTAACTCTCAGAAACACACACACACAGACACACAGTGGCTTCAAAGGGAGCAGTGGCTTGGGAAAGGCAGTGTAACTATAGTCCACTCTACCAACACTGCATAGTTGTGTGTGTGGGTCTGTTGTTCTATGGGCAGCTTGTTGTGATAGGTAGCAGTTCAAACAGGGATCTTCTCACACCAAACACCAGCACTAATCTCTGTGGGGATGACATTCACATAAGACACAGACAATAATATGCCACAACACTAAAATGTGACACTGCTACACACTGCATACAGTCAACTCCGGCAGCTGCTATAGGCTACTGCAGACCATACGCTGAACAAGAGTAAAGTCAGAATAATTTGTGTTCCAGTATAAAGAAAACCTCATTGAAAACGTGATATTTCAAAAGTACGCAATTACAGCAGACATAAACAAGCTTACTGCATATCCAAAGGTTTACTGCATTTATCTATAGAGATATCAAATATTTAATATTTAGATTTTATTTTAAATGGACAAAGTAAAAAAACCCATACTAAGATATTGAGAAAATTTCCAACAAGACACTTAATTACTGGCAATTACATCTGAATATTTTTTTATTTGTTTTTAATTAGCTGAGTAAATATTTGCAGTTCTTTTTTGGAATTTTGCCCATCGATACAGCCTAGTCACCAGTTGCTTAGTTGTGAAGCTCAAATGATCAGGTGAGAGAAAGTAGCTTAAACAATTAGCTCCTAACTGTTTTCTACTCTGTGTAGGTTCCCTGGGCACAGCTGGGCGCGTCTGCAATAAGACTTCACGCGGCACCGATGGATGCGAGGTCATGTGCTGTGGACGAGGCTACGACACCACGAGAGTCAAGCAAATCACCAAGTGCGAGTGCAAATTCAAATGGTGTTGTGCTGTGGAGTGTAAGGACTGCGAAGAGGCTGTGGACATACACACGTGCAAGGCCCCCAAACGAGCCGAATGGTTGGACCAGACCTGAGGACACGCCCCCTCCGGCTCCTGCAACGCAACCCCACCCCTTTCCCCTTTGCAGGACTTCCTGTGCAACATGGCATTCTGGGAAAATTTGTCCGAAAGCGCTCTGTGTCTCCGCCCCCCCCCCAGTCTCAGTTCATCATTGCATGGCTTTTCTACCTGTCTCTGTGAAAGCACTAGAATCCAGTACCCATCAATATGAATTAGTACCAATTAGCTCCAGTTTGTGAATGGCCCTGTGGCTCAACCGCTGGATTCGGACGATGAACAGTGAAACCAGTGAAGACTTTGAGGTTCGGATGGATTGGGCTTCATCAAAGATTTAGTCCCGACAGGGTATTTTATAGAGTGTGGTTGTTGGTTGAAATGGTTTGCTGCTTTCATGATGCTTTAAGACCCATTTTTACATTAACTGAGCCTTCATCCAGTATTATTACAACGACAACATATACAGTACTTGCATAACCTTTTTTTCTTTTTTGGGGGGAAATACACTTATCTACCAAAACATTTACTTGGTTGGACTTTTGGAAGTAGCTTTACAAGTGCACTTTGAGAAGTGGATATCTAAACGTAACTCTGTCTCTGTGTGGCCAAAGTGAGTCCGAGGACAGTACAGGACTACCAGAGGACAGGGAGATGAATAAATGAACGGATACATTTTAGGAACATTGAATGAAAAAAGAAAAAAAGAGCTGTTTAAAAGTGATTTATTTAAATTGTAAATTGAGACTGCACTACATCGGCTGTGGAGAGAGAAGAGCGACCCCACTATTGTGATTATACAGCATACCCTAGTCTTCAGTCTGTAGGACGACAAACTGCTGCTGAGACGACGAAAAAGAAGTGGTAGTCCTGGATAGTCATCCAGCCAGTGTAACGACGACATCAGACACTTTTCACTTCTCCGCTCTCCAGCTTGCTCGTGTAACATTGTGTATATTGCCTTATCTAAACAAATGTTCATATGAAATATATGGTACATTAGTATGACACTGGAATCTTTGTTTTTTTTTTTTTTTTTTTGTTCAGCCAGACAAGCACGGAGGTTGAAAGCAACGGACTAGACAGTGCCAACAGTGCAAAACTAATCAGCATGACTGAGCAGGATACTAAGTTCCGTTGTGCTGCTGTCATAACCTGCCATGATATTCCCACCATCCCAGCGCCCCTCACCAGTGTGAGCTGAGAGACACTGGGGCAGTAATAATACAATCCGTGTCAGTAACAAAGGCTGATTCTATGTGGATCGGGTGGGGTGTGTTATATCAGTCAAGGGGAGGGAAGTGTTTGATTAAAGGCCCAACCTAAACCCCAACCCCTGCTGGCCTTATCCCACCCCTCGCTATGTGGAATTCCAGGTGGGTCCCGGGCTAATGACTAGATGACTGTAATTACCCAGGGCTGTTGATAGCTGGTGATTGGACATGGTCGTGCCACAGAGGACCTAGTGTGGGCTCCTGCTGGGACCACATTTAATCAAAGGCTTTTTTGGCCGGCTTATCAAAGGGAATACTTTCCAGCAATCTTCTTTGCTCCCCAGACTCTCAGTCCGGTTCAAGCTCTGCTATATTAGAGCCAAGAGACTCCTGATAACATGAAATCAAAAGGATATTGCACACAAGAATAAAATTAAGACAGTAATAGATTGTAGTTTGCAAACTGAATGAGCATAGCATTATACCGAGTTGTTTCATAGCGAAAACCAGTAGGATCAAAACTACAATAGACTGTAAGGCTCCATGACCCTCCGTGCTGAGTTGTTCACTGGTGCTAACATCACCTCTCCTTGCTTAGGCTTGGGACAGGAGGCAGCCATGCTTACACTGGATTGGATGCATTGCTTTCACGACACAGGAAATTGCTTTCCTGATTAACCTCAATCAGTACTGGCAAATTCTTGTGATACTGTTTTAAAAGTTTTTAGTGGACTAATATTAGGCCACTCATGATTCATGTTTCAGTGCTCCAACCTTATCTGCCCCAAAAGAGCTTTAAGCATCAGCGGGGGGGTTGGGGGGGGGGGTCTTTTAACACCCATATCATAAGATAAGATAAGCTTTATTGTCCCTAATGGTAAATTATTATTCCAGTCTATTCCAGTGCGACTGTCCTGTGGCAGTGTCTATCTGTGTCCTGGATGCCAGGCTGAGAGCATTCCTGTTGCACAGTACGATAAGCAAACCATTATTCTTCACAGCTGACAGGCGAGGATGTCGAAACTCATTTTTGTATCTTTGGCTATCAGTTCTATTGGTTTTGGTAAGTCACCACATTAACTGCCGAGATCTAATAATGCTGCATCGCTTATAATAGTTGTCAGACAGGCCAAGAAACACAAGCAGTTAGGTGATAATATAGGTTTTAAACAAAATAAAACTCCGGGTCATCTAAAAAATATTTGCAAAACCAACCAAGGTAATCATGTATCACATTTCGCTTTTTGGATCATCTTTGACCTGTTGTACTTGATGTAGTAGTGCCTGCTCACAATTTTTCTTTGTTTGAGGTTAATTATAGACAGTGTGGACCCTCCATTTAAATTTTTAGATACAAATAAAATGATTTAGGTATTCTGGCAGATATTTCTTCTTGTTAGCTCATGTTGCCAAGTAGTAGTTATATTATTATGTTATGATAACCAATAGAACCAACAGCCAAAGTAACAAAATTGCAATAATCCAGAATTAGTCTTTAATTCCTTCTAATCTGACTGGTGGCCAAAAACAGGCAGAAGGAGTTCACTGTAGTCCAGCTGGATTCTAAGTATTTTCAGATGTAACGTAAAAACGTGTACACTGACACACAACTGCGGGATCTTTAGGCATACAGACAGCACACATTCAGACATCCCAACCTTTATTCAACATTAGTTATTGTAAAATGTGTCACCCAAGTTTTTAAATAATTGGTCTATATTATGTCTCTGTGCTTCCCCCCTGTGTCTCAGTATTGACAGTTACATAGATTTATGTCCAGGCTGTAATGCATGTCCGTCTGAGCTCTGGCTGCCAAATGAAACCACCGCTGGGAATAGAGGACAATCTTGACTGCAGTTACATATATATACACCCGCAAGTGCACACATGCGTGTACCCATAACAGGGAGGCAGATAGACAGGACAGGCCTCACCACCTAGACCTGCAAAATTTATCACCTAAAATCCAGATTCTACTGACAGGCAGAAAAAAAGAGAAGAGGTGTGAGACGGAGAATGAAGACAAGTCACACGGATGGATGATGGCGAGAGAGAAATGTATAGGATTACTGAGAGACCTGGCGGGCATGTTTATCAGCAGATCTTAATCTGAGCAGAAAGAACCGCACTCCCCACAATTCATCATCATTACTTGCCCCACCTGCCACATCGCACTGACCGCCCACATCCACCTCCCCCACGCTTCTATCCTCTGATACAGGCTTCTGTCTTGGGAATCAAGCCAGAGACCCCCCAACACCATTCACCTTAGGGTGGTCCAGGTGTCAGCCATGCGATCTGTTTCACACACATATTCACATGTACATACCTGCAGGCCAGGATAGGACCCCCTCAGCACCTCCTGAGTTCACCCATCACCTGTCTGGTAAAACCCCTCAGTATGTTAGCGACCCTTTCTACTCTGTCACTCACTGTTTGGGAGCAGAGAGTGGATGTGTACGTGTGTGTGGGGTAGGACGTCTCTAGCCCTCGGGGCCACTACGACCTGGTCATTTTTTCCCATGGGTTGGAAGGGGAGTCGATTGAGGTCAAGGGTCATAAACCCTCAGTGTCATGAACAACCACCACTGATCCACCGAATGCTGACACCTTCTAAACATTAACAGCTTACTCTTGTAGCTAAACTCTCTGTTGGCGTCCTAGAAAAAAAGAGGAACATATGCAGAAAAAAAAAAAATGCTGCCAAATTATTTTTCACATTTTTATTCTCTCTTCCATAGTATGAGTTTCAGTCATGCCGTATTAGGTGGTGCATCTTTGTACAGAACAGGTTTGGGTTGAGGCGCCAGTAAGAAGTGCAGATTTATTAAGGAGTTCAGACTAATATTTATGCCAGGTCCTGAGGGGTGTAGAGACAGACAGGAAGTGAAGGTATAGTCATGAATTGCAGAGTCTGCATTCAGAGGAAATGGGGATTATAACACAAAACACTTACTTGCTCAGACCTATAGCAAGAAATGTCCACCCTGCACCCCCCCAGTTTTTTCCCCCAGTCTGTCCAACTTCATTATCTGCCCACTTTGCTATGTAATGCAATAATACTAAACAAAAACCATCATACAAGTCGGACTGTAATATTGCAGCAACAGGTCCAAGGCTCTTTTCTCAAAATATTGGTCCTACAAGAAACTATTTGCCAAATAAATCCTTTGATCTGGCAAGTCGCTGACAAAAGGAACCTAACAATTCCGCTGAGAGAGGAGCATTTCAACAATCACTCACTGGCAACTGTTTGCCAAATTAATTATTTGATCTGGCAAGTCGCTGACAAACAAAATCTAACATTTCCACTGACAGAGCAGCATTTCAACAATCACTCACTCTTGCATATAAAACCAGTGCTGGTATAATTGCTCAAACTACTGACACATACAGCCACATGCATGTTGACCTCAATTAATTTTTCATGAGTAAAAGGTTTGTCAAACCTAAAACTTGTAGTTGACTGGCAGATAATTCAGCAGGTTCTGCTCGTAGACAACAAGTGTGTCAGTGCTCCGCCTGAGCTGGACGTTTAATGTAGAGTTAGGGCGTGGGCTGCATTGTGACAGGGTTTGTATATGCATTTTGCAGCGTGAGTGTGTTTATCTCCCTCCCTCTGTGGGAATTTACAGACATACCTCGTAAGGCACAAACAACAGTGACCTGAAAAAATAGTCGAAATTCCAACAACATACCAGGGAATCTGGGGTTTGGACTGACAATACACATTGATGCACACAGACAACGAGAGACAGAGGTGTGGGAAACAGGATGGATGCAGGGTCAGGGTCAAAGTGTGCAGGCCTCACAGACACAGATACCAGTGAGTGATACCAGCTGACACCCACAGTGATATCATGGCTACCTGGGTGACACTGATAAATGCCATCAACATGCACACACAAAACAAAACTCACCCCTATGATGTTATTAGCAAATTCTGTGCTAAATGAATTTACTGGCCATCAATTTACCCCATCCAATTTTAAAGGTTCTAACTACTAATATATTGAGACCATAAAGTCTTTAGTAGCAAATGGGTGAAAGGTGAACGCATCAAGTACCTGTAGACAAACATGTTCACAACTGTATGTTTATTGTTCCCTGAAGTGGAGTAGATGTGTTTACCCCGTTACTGTAGCCAATGTCCTGCTCTCAGTCTCCTAGACTCCTCACCTTTAAAAACACAAACCACTAAAGATACACACAGATTCCGCTGTACAGCGAATCCCAAACCCAAACCACACAAACAAACACTCTCCGTGTGGAATGTTGGAGACTGTTTTTGTTTGTGTATTGAGGTGCAGCTTTCTCCAGTTTTTATGTCTCTGCTCATCTTCCTGGAATCTGTATTTTTGCCGGCACGTATATAGATTATAGAAAAAACCTGTGACTGTCCTGTCACTGCATCTTCCACACAATAATTATGCGGATGCCTGCAACCAAGTGGAGTAGTTAACCAGCCTCCACTCCTCCTCTGACTAGGCTTCAACTTGTACCAGGGCTGAGACAGCTCATCAGGACCAAGGACACAGTACAGTAGCCTCAGTCGCTTAGTAAACAGTGGTAAACAGAGCAAGCGCTTGGCATGAAATGGAGGAATACAGCACAGAAAACATTTACACAGAGCTGCCACGGGAACAATATCATTTCAGCTTTGCAATAAAGTGCTGGTGTAAGAAAAACAACAGAAGGAAACTCATCTGTCCCCCATCCCGGTCAGCGTGACTTGTTTATGCTTTTGCCTCCCACTCTTTGTAAAAAGATAATTCAATCACATATAATAGAGCTTTCACACAGGCTTAACCCTCATTTAGTACTAACGCTACAGGATCCAAGTCTCAGAGACCAAGGCTCAGGAAAGAAGAAAAGCAGCCATATCACAATGGTGACCCATGCCTACAGAAATTTTGGATTTTAAATATATCCACTGTCAGACAGAAAAACAGGGACGAACAACACTGTGTTCTGGCAGTTGTTACTGGGTCTATAGTCTCCTCTGGTAATTCAAGACAACCACTGACCCGTCTCATACAGCACAGATTTCACTAGTTGTACATAATATGTATATAATATAAATATTTGATAATATATAAAAAGATACAGTCATTGTACATGTCATCATATATAGTGTATAAAGTATGAACACATAAATTACTCTGAGAAAACAACTAAAACTAACTCACCAAATACTATTACAAGGCCTTTTGAGATAGATATCTTGTTTTTAAAAGGTGAAGGAAATTGTGGAAATTATATAAAACACCTAGAACTTTATCCTGGCTACGTATAAATATCCAATAAGTACCAAACATAAAATGATGACGCGTATGCTAAGTATGGATGTGCAGCATGACTCATAGTCATGACCATAATGATGGTCATATCTTCATCATTGGCTTGGAGCTCCATCTTTATCAAGTGCTTGAACTAGGATGGTTTCGGAGAAAGTAAACAACAGTCTAATGTGTTTATCAGGCACTAGAGCTCACACAAACAGCTGTTTACCACACAGAGACCCGAACCAACAACAGCACGATGAACATGTGATCTGATGGAGTTGCAGGGTGGAAGGGAAAGTGAAGCTGACTGGGGTGTGTTGTGGAGTTCTGATTATTTGACCAGCCTGCCTCAAAATATCCTGCTGCAACATAACTCGAGCCCTATAGTTTAAATAATAATGAGAGACACGGAGAGAGAAAAGAAAGGAAGAAAAAGTGTATGCGTGAAAAGGCTTCCACTCTTAATAGACATATCAATAAGTATGCTGCACCTTACACAATTACAGCTATACATGTTGGGCTATAGATGGAAAACCTATAGAAACTAACATTACTGTAAATAAAAGAATACACAAATAAACATAGATATGAGCTCCTTGTCAATAGGACTAACAAAATTAAATTAGAGTGCTGCAACTTGCATCCCCAGTTGTAGTCTGACGCAGTGTGCTGCAAAGGATGGTCGCAGCATTAACTATTTTGGTTTGTGCATATTCTCTATCAGCTCTGTTTGTGTGCCCTTTCATTTTCCTTTCTTCACCAACTCTAAAATTAATCAAGAGGTTTTTTAAAGGAATTTTTTAATTTGAAAAATATCTTTGCTTTTTGTCAACTTAGATGAATACAATACATCACGTAGTGGCAGGTGACACATCTTAAAACACAGTGTACAGTATTTAACTAACTCAAAATATTCAAAATCAAGTGCACAGGAGAAGCCCGGGATTGAACCACTCCTTTGCCACAGCTGCCCAAGTTACTCTTGCTCTCAGGAATGTGAACATTTGTAAATGCCAAATGGTAAAAAAGTCAGATTTTCCAGTCTTTATGCAGCAAGCCTAAGATTTTACTGCACCGACAATGATAGTGGTATTGAAGAGCACAGCTCACTAAGCATTTTGTCTAATTTACCCCCACAGTCCTATCACACAAGCTAAAATTAATCAAAACCACAGATGTTACCAATGTGCATATAGGAACTGTATTGTCATAAATTATCCATTGTATGATACTTATATAATTATTAATACAGGACTACCCTGGAAATGTCAGTCTTTTGATTTAGTATTTTTTACAGTCAAATTTATTCTCTGTCAAATATATTAATCTGTTCACAAAACATGGGAGTATCATTTTTTTCTGGGAGTATTCCATTTTTACATTTTACACACCCAACTGTAGAGCAAGCTGTTAAAGCTGTCTCAGGTTGGTGGGGAATCCTACCTTGTATATACAGGATACCTTCAATAACTGGTAGTTTACTGACTATTGTGAAAATAAGTATACTAGATATTTTTAGTTCTATGATCACACTAAGTTGTAATTCTAATCTGTGTACCTAAATATCTTTTTTTATATGCAAGGGTTTTAATATTTGTTTGCTTTTTCCTACAAAATCACAATTTGCATTTTATTATAGTACCTGGACAATACGGGCTAACCTGCAGTTGGCTGTAGAACATGTGCAAATAACCCTGCTATGTTGTCTGTATTAAATGTGTGGAGTATGCAAAGATTAGTTGATATACTATAGATAAGTAACACACATTAAAAACTTATATCACTTCCTAGTTTTGTGTCCCTGACTTTTAACTTTGTAAGACATCCGTCATCACTCAAAAGATGATTACCTGGAGCGTCAGGCAGCACTCCAACTTCAAACAAGACGTGTGGTTGAAGGGGTCTGATTGTGGGATGGAGCCTGGAAGAGAGGACGTCAGGGCGAGTGTGCCGCTCAGTACTATCTCCATGCAGGAGAGGGTGCGATGCGAGAAGGGATGGTAGGAGACAGGTCCACTCCAGCACACTCAGTGGGACACTTTAGTGCATGTGCTGCTTTTACCACGTGTACCGTTTGTCTGCCCGTCATGACTGAGGGGAATTGAGAGACTGAGATATTAAGTAAGTTGTTTCAGGAGTCTTAATTGCATAACAATGACATCCAGCCAAACTAAAGCACAAACTAAACCAATTTAATTTAGATTCGTATCTTTGGCAGCAGTTCATTGATGTATGTATTTGTAAGCATTCAGTTCAGTAAGCAGATCTAGCCTGTCTTGGGGGACATGAGGTTACAGTCATACATTTAATTTTATTTGTTGTTTGTTTTTAACTCTTTGTGTTCCAGGGCTTTGGAGAAATAGTTTTGATTCTGTATCTGTATATTTTAGTGCAGAAATATAGATTGACTGATTAACTTCACACAATAATTCATACATTTTGAAATGTTTAAAGCAGGAAAGAGGTCCACGTCTGTGATGAAACTTTGGAGCAACATGGATTCTGGAAGAAGAATGTAATTTTATAGACTGTGAGTATATTTTAGCTTGAAGCAGCTGCTGAGGGTTGGAAAGTGACAAATCTAGAAAGGATTTAGACTGAGAGCCAACACTAATTTATAGGACTGGTTCCTTATTAGGTCCATATTTTACTTTTAAAAAAAAAAGTATAAAAAACTGTTTTCAGTTTCACCAATGACAATGATGTCAAGGATGTTAGAGATAAAACCTAGAGCTGAAGTCATAAAAAAACAACGAATGTCCATGTTTTAAATTTAAGCTTTTAAAAAAATGTTTAAAAAACTGTTTTCAGGCTGAGAAATTTCTGTTGTATGCCAATGACAATGATGTTCTGTGCGCTGTTTTAAAAGAGTGGATGTTAGAGAGAAAAAAACTGGCGCTTTTAGTTTGCTGAAGTCATAAAAAAATTCATAGAAAAGCCGCATCTCTGTAAAAGCCGCATGGTTCAAAACGTTTATGGTCCGAAAAAGAAAAGCCAAGATTAGTCCACACTCAACTGCGCACCTGCCTCCACCTGCCGAAACTTTAAAAAGACTTTAAGGAATAAAAAGATCAGGTAATTCATGAAGCAGTAGCCTATATATTACACAGTAGTTTGAAAACCATACAGGTCAAAACACAATAGTTTTCAATATGTTTATCACTTTTAGGCTTTTTCTCCTTAGTCAACACAATAACTCATGTTACTTCATGTTCTCTTTTCCCTAATTTACACACAGGCTGAACAGTTGCACCTGTGTCAAAATAGATGCACATGGCTATTGAATTACCATAAAACAACAAGAGGACAGAGCAAATTTACATTCAGATTAATGTAACCCTCTACTCTAACTACTGTAACAGGATCAGAGTTGAGTGCCTGGCGACTAATTTCCGATTCAAATCGAGTGGTTACAGTTTCTCACCAGCACAGCCTGCTGGTGCTTAGATCGGAGAGATATGCAAACATCTGGGGGGATGCAGTGCCCACCATTCTACCACTGTAGGTCCGGGCCTGATCTGTTGTTGTGTGTGTGTGAATGCAGTAAGCACAGTGACAGAGACAGATTGGGTGTCTGAGAGGGACAGATAGCCTTACAGACACCCTGCACTCACTCATTGAGCAAGATAAAGAGGAACACTGACACACAGACGCACACAGACACACACTCCTCCACTTGTATCCAACCAATCGTGTTGAGAAATAACTCAACTCTTAACATCGACAAATAGACGCGGATAAGGCCCGCGTCGGGTCCCGTTGAAAATTGCCGATTCATCACGAATTTCAAACAAACAGATTAGAAGAAGACTGTTGTGGTATTCAAATGGACTTACAGGATTTGCCCATGTATACACTCTGCGGTGCTGTGTGAAATTCAGGAGGGTATACGAGTACGAGAGTGTGTTAGGGTGCCAAAACAGTGACAGGCCATTCCTCCACAAACAGGTTTTCAAGAAGCTCTTATCTCTCTTCTTCTTTCTCCTCAGCCATTCCCTTGTTTCTTCCTCTAGTAAAAGAAATGTTCTTGGATTACATTTTCATTGCAAATACGCCTGCCATACGCAGCCCATTTGTCAGCAAGTCAGTGTTATAATCGATCAGAGGCTTTAACGAGACGTACAGAACATCAGCAGGAACTGGAGACATTGAGTTTTGTGACAAATCAGTGGATGTGTGTGTGTGTGTGTGTGTGTGTGTGTGTGTGTGTGTGTGTGAGTGAGCAAAGGGTGGCTCTGTGTGGTTTCCGGGTGACCTCCGTGGCCCAGGCTGCCTGTCTTTAAGAGTAGGGGGTTATTAGACCATCAGAAAGTGGGAGCATCCCCTCTTGCCATGGTGATAAGATCAAGGCATTCCGACAGCCAGAGCGGTCATTACTCTGCTCTCTAGCCCATAATATCCCTCCATTAAAACGCCCTGTTGCCGTGGAAATGCAGCTGCGGCCATTTAAGTCATTTCTTGACTCTGCCGTCTCTCTGGGTCAATGACACATACACACACACGCACTGAGTGCATGCACACAGTTTTCAGCACATACACACGGGAATAAACACACAAACTACTGTCTGCGCGTGCTTGTGACACATGGGGGGTCATGTCCGTAAGGACAGTGGAATTATCAGTGAGTCGCTGTTGATGCAGAGATGACAGGCAGTACAGTAAGACAATCTGGACGGCTGAGTCATCATGTGGTCGACAAAGTTCTGCCTCAAACACTAACATGAAGATTCACACAAACACATGCAAACACATGCGCAGCACTAACACTGATTGGGATAAACAAACACCTCTGGCTGTTCTGAAGATTCCGTGTCAAACAAACCTGACCCCCCGTCCCTCTAATCCGCATTTAGCCACTTCCAAACTTTCCTTAGAATTATCAGTAGGCACCTCCTACGCTCAGAATCACACACAAACTAATCCCTCCTGAACCTAAAACTGCATAATCAGACTTAACAAATCCTCTAGTGTTGCTCATGGGGAGCTATTTGGCATATTTCGCATGGTAAATTTATCATAAATTTAAGTTTTAAAAAATTTTACTCATTCTGAATTTTCCTTTTCACTATATCCACTTACTTGCACGTCTCAAAATATAAAATATGTAAAATATAATATTTATAAAGACAATGCTTCTGGACATTTTTCTTGATTAAAAATAATCCTAAATGATTAATGAAACAAGCCAATTATTTAGCTGTTTGTAGATTCAACATGTACTTAAAAAAGTATTGCAGCTTTAATATAAATATATCCTTATTTATTTCCCCATTTACTTACTGCTTAATTTCATGTTTACTTACTGCTTAATTACAGGGAGACTTTTTCAGACATAACAAATAAATCTTACTGAAACAATCATAAATACTGACAGAAGTACAGTTGTCAAATATTGTTGACAGTTTTTATGTAATAATAACAACTCCATGAGAAGAAAACATATCAGATGAAATATCAGCTAACAATCTTTTTACTGCACCTTTCAATATCACAAATAAACAACTGTATATTGTATCTTAGAAGAACTCTAGCTAATTGACATTTAGCAGCAATCATATTGCTGCTAAACCATGACATCTACTCAGTTTAAGCATATTAAGCAAAAATTAGTTAATGTTGCCCCCAAGTGGTGAAAGATTTGAATCTTGAAAAATAGGACCATAAGGCAAATGTAAGCAAGCTGTAATGAAATGTTCACAATCATATGGTGTTTTCTGTTCAGTACCACAAGGAACAGTGTTCAAAGAGGCTAGTTGTGGTTTCACAGAAAATGAAATGTAAAAGCAGCTGTTTCAATAATTCCTTTTATTTCCACTGTCCTGGCTGTGTCATAACCTCCCCTTGCTCTGTGGGGAAGGGGCCAAAATGTATCCTTCAGTTATGAGTTCAAAGACACACAGAAAACCTCACAAATGTCTTCATTGTTTCCATTCTGTGTTTTCATTCTAAAGGCCAAGATCATCAAGTCACACATTATTCATGTAACATTTTTTTAATTTTTTAAGCTGCACGTGGCTTGTGAAGGTTACAGGTACTTTTACCTTTTACAAAATATAGGTGTACATTCAAAAAGAACTCATTTGGTGGCAAAAATCAATATTTTACTCATTTAGAAGTTCAAAAATACTCCACTAGAACCTAAATCCCTGCATTGAACATTTAAAAACATTAGAGGTGCAGAAGTATTACAAGCAGCTCTGGAACGGCAGCCAAATACAATGTGTTTGAGTTAGAGTCTGTCTCTTGCTACACGGTCGTCAGCTCTCCAGCTCCGGCTTATCTCAACTAGATCATTCAGGTCTACAATTCGTCCCGTCCGCTTCGCTCTGCCAACGAACGATGTCTGGTGGTCCCAGCACCACACAGAAGACACCAAAGAAAAAATCTTCAGCTCAGAGATCCCAGTGCCAAACTCTGCATGTTCAACCTCACTCCCACAATTCAAAAAACTGCTGAAAACAGAAGTACTCTGCATATATGCATATGTATGTATATGTATATGTGTGTATATATATATATATATATATATACACACACACACACACACACACATACATACATACACACACACACACACACACACACACACGTATGTATGTATGTGTATATGTTTATATGTGTATATGTATATATACATTACATCTCATGAAACACAAACACTTAGCACTTTGCTTTAATGTTTTCTCCTTGACTTTAGATTTTTTCTTGCCTTTAAGTTGCTTTGGATAAAAGCATCTGCCAAATAACAAAACGTAAATGTAAATGTAAACTATACACTATAAATGTATATACTAATTACAATTCCTCTGTAAACTCTCACTAACTGCTGGTTTAATGAATTGTATTATTTTATCATGTATTTTGTGTAGGACACTTGGTTGAAGATTTCAACACAAACTGTCTTTGTAGAAAGAAAGTTACGTAAATGTCTTGTTTCCCCAAACTTCATGATTACAGTTTAGTCGATGACAGGCTCAGCTGGAGAACACATCTCTGTGGGTTATTAGAGTTTGAAAACTAACAGCAGCATTAGAGCAACATGAAAAATAACTAAAAATCTATTTTACTGCAGTTGCAACAATGCATTAATCTTTAAAACAAAACATAGCTTAACATTAGCTAGGCTCTCTTTGAATTCCCTGTGCACATAGAAGTAGCTACAGTACTGTTGTTTTCAGATCAGATTTGTTAAAGTTAGAGCTTTTTCAGCTTTATTTTACGTTAGCTACTGCTAGCATGCTGTGTATTAGCAAATAACACAACGCAGTTAACCTTATACTTATCACCCTATCATATTGTTCTCAGTGTTTGGCTATATCTTAATTATGGTTTCACAAGGAGAAAGAACACAAAAAGCAAAGGCAGTTTGTGTGCACAGTGCCGTACCAGAACTTTGAGATGTGGTTGCACATGGATGAGGGCATTATTATGGAGGTTTTCAGGTTTTATGGAGGTCTTGTCCAAGATAATCAATATTGTTGTATTAGTCACTGGTAAATCATTTTGCCAGCATCACCCTGTGATTCCTTTCAACAGATATAAATTGAATGAAAACATTATTTTTTACAAAATCAGTATGTATTTTTTTAACTGCCCAATCTTATTCTATTAGTTTTATCATCCCAATAGACCACTTTGGTCTCAGACTGCAGGCCTACTTGTGGTTCCCAGAATGGGAGGCAGAGCCTTTAACTATCAAGCTCCTCTCCTGTGGAACCAGCTCCTAGTCCAGATTCGGGAAGCAGACACCCTGTGTATTTTTAAGACTAGGCTCAAAACCTTCTCCACTGTTGCCTATAGCTGCTCAAGGGGGATTTGTTGGGTTTCTCTAAATGTCTGTATAGTCTTGACTCTATGTAAAGTGCCTTGAAATGACTTTATTGCAAATTGGCACTATATAAATAATGTTTATAAATAAAATTAATTGAAAAAATATTAAATTGTGCACATCAGCAGCTAAACAAATATAAGGGAAATGTATTACATCAAAGAGACATTATTGTACCATTTAATGACTGAGTGACTCACCACTGAGATAGTCTCCACCCTGAGCAAACAGTTGTTAACATTATTAAAACACTTTGTGAAAATGCTACATGTCAGGCCAAATAGACCTACTGTCCTCACTACCACGTCATCCAGGTAATATAATAAAACCTGCTCCTTCAAACAACAGCTACTGAAACTCTCTAAAAGCACTTTCTACACAAGCTTTTTTTTGCGACAGATAAATAATAAAGAAGGTTTCAAATTTAGGTTGCCCAGACTGATCTGTAGTTAGTGAAATAAAAAATACAATGACACAATGAGTCTGACGTGAGTCAGTAACAATGCCATGAACTTCACGTGCCAGCTCCTACTGAAGGGACTTCATGTGACTGGTTTTTTAGGAGGCTGCAGAGGAGACCTCTCACTTGGGAGAACTACTGCTGGAGCTTTCACTTGCTCCATCTGCTGACAGAGATTGCGAAACATAACCGTGATAATTTGTCCATTGAAAAAAAAACCTAGTAATAGATCATTGTCTTAAAGCAAGTGCATTGCTGACCTAATTTACCATATACAATGTGAATTTTGAGACATTTAAAACACATTTTCGGTTATAAATTACACTATGATGAGAGAAAAAAATATCCCTATTAAAAAATAGGGATATCAATTTTTCTCTGTCAACTGTCTGAAAAACCTGTTTCACCGCTGCTTCTCTAATCTGAGATATGAGTTTGAACTGCAGGTTGAAGCAAATTTCCTGCAACAACCATTTGTTAACTTGTTGTTGCTTAGTCCAGGTGACTACATGTATATTTGCAGGCTCTGTTGAGTCATTTCCGGGATGGTATGTGGTATGTGTTTAGTCTTACCCTCGCTATCAACTAAGTGCCCCTGCAAACGCAGCATCGAGAAGCAGCGTTGGTGTAGAAACCCAGGCTGAATAAGGGGCTGTTCCCTAGTAGATGACGTTCCTCCCACTCTTTACATCTACACAGCTCAGACGACCTCAGTGTCAACATTCAGCGTTTTAGTTCACTTCACTGAGAGACCGTCTGTCCCTAAAATTGAGTTTTCCTTGCACTTGTAAACATTCGTGTATGTAAATACTCTTAATCTTGACTCAGCTATTATTGCTTGGCATCCCTGCCATGGCAGTGCAGACTCATGGATGGAAGTGATTATATAATCAATCCAAAAATCAACCACTCACATTTACGTTTAGTCAGTCAAGGAAGAAACATCTAAGCAAAGTGCTTTCTAAAGAGGTGTTTCCATTTCATGAGGTGCAAGTACAAGAAAAGCAGAAAAGATTTTTTTTTGAATTGAAGTGTGCACTAAGACGCAGAAGAGTTTTCAGCAGTTTTTTTAATATTGGATTGAGGTTGATAAACATGCAGAGTTTGGTGGCTCATTCCATCACTGCGCCGAGAAGTTTTGTTTGGTGTTCTCTGTGTGGTGCAGGGACCACCATGTTGTTCGTCGGCAGAGTACAAAGGACGGCACTTACAGTAATCCAAAGAATTTTTACGAAATAAATCCAATTGAAATCCAATTAATACAAGTTCAAAATCCTCTCACTAATTCCAAATCCAAAGTTCAGGTCCAGGTAAATACTCAGAGTAAATACTCAGAGTGGAAACAGGCAGGCAAGCAAGTCAAAATACCAGGAGGTCCATCCAAAAAAGATTTAGGCCGGAAATTAACTGAGCACAAGCAACAGAAGAAAATCTGGCAACATAGCACTGCAAATATGGGAGCTATATGAGCAATGAGGGAACCCCAGATGAACGTGATCAGGGCTGTAACAGGCTCGGACGGAGGCCCCAGAAGTTAAATATCGGGAACAGGAAGTAAGGCTAGTGACCATGACAAGCAGATACTGAGCTATAGACAATATGCATCATGGCAGATCTTTAGACTGAGTATTAAATGCTTTCTAAATTCAAATATGGAATTCTCAGTATCCACTTGAAGTACACCAGTTTTTGTTGACTGTCTCAGAACAGTATTGTTTCAAAGGTATGATCACTTTGAAAAATGCCCTGTATTAAATTGTATTTCATTATATTTTTTGTGGTTTTATTATTTTGAGCTAAATAAAAAGGAAATATTCTCTCTATAATATACTGCAGATCAAATAGTAACATAAACGACAGTTTCCAAATTATCATACAGTTGAATCAGTACATTTGTAAGACAGTTCAATAAAAACTGGACATTATCCTTACCATGAACGGAGGATTTATCATAGAATTTGATGAAGAAAAATAAATTTTCTGCATAGATTTTAGTTTATTGTAAAGTATAATATATTATAAAATCTGCATAAAGTATTTTTGTTCTTTAACCCAGTTATTTGTCCAATCACAGAAGGGTCAAAAAATGTTTGCATCATGCAAACGGTTACATCTTGTGAAAGGAAGTGAGGGCAGGGGTAAGCACTTTGTGGAACTGAAATGAAGGAGAAGCTCTTCTTTGTGTTCAGACCTTGGGAGGGACACTCATCTGCAGTTGTCTTCCTGTTACTAAATGTACAAAATGTGGTTTCAAAACACTTGTTTGTTGGAGCATCTGTGAGGGACTTCAACCTACACATGCAAGTGTCATGGAAAAAATATATATTGACAACTACTGGTCCAGACACCTCGAGTGTAATCAGTAAAGAAGCTTGAATCCAGGATGTCTTTTAAGGGTTTTATTATCTTGCAAGAGTGAAGTTCACAGACAGAGTTTTGTGCTCTGTCTTGTGCCGTTCTAAAAACTGATTCATTACACAAAAGCTTTATACCCCTCTGCTGCTTAGCAGAACATTCCCACCATCAGGCTCCCAACACTCCTACATGTCTCCAGGTGGCTGCAGTTTACTGTTAGATAGGAGACAACCTTGAAACGCTTAAACAGAAAAACTTCCTGAGATGAAAACATGCACATGAAACAAAGGACGCTATGTTTCAACATTCTTCATAAGAACACTTAATATCATTTGACCTTACAACTAAGCAAAACATAATTTATTAAAATTTAATCACTTAAATAACCGCATGAGACAAACAAGTTCCACACCTTTGTCACCAAGTCACTGAGGTAATGCTTTATCACTCACAGTCTTTTATTGCACTTTACAGAGGGATAAAGCTGATGAGCCACACAATGAAGCTGTGGGAAAGAGTAGTGGAAGCCAGGCTTAGGAAGGAAGTGGAGATTTGTGAGCAGCAGTATGGTTTCATGCCCCGTAAGAGCACCACTGACGCCATTTTCGCTTTGAGGTTGTTGATGGAAAAGTACAGAGATGGTCAGAAGGAGCTGCATTGTGTGTTTGTGGATTTAGAGAAGGCGTATGACAGGGTGCCGAGGGAGGAGCTGTGGTACTGTATGAGGATGTCGGGAGTGGCAGAGAAGTCACGTCAGAGTAGTTCAGGACATGTATGAGAGGAGCATGACGGTGGTGAGATGTGCCGTGGGTCAGACAGAGGAGTTCAAGGTGGAGGTGGGACTACACCAAGGATCGGCTTTGAGTCCCTTCTTGTTTGCTATGCTGATGGACAGGTTGACAGACGAGGTCAGACAGAAATCTCCTGGACAATGATGTTTGCAGATGACATTGTGATTTGCAGTGAGAGTAGAGAGCAGGTGGAGGAACAGCTGGAGAGGTGGAGGTTCGCTCTGGAAAGAAGAGGTATGAAAGTCAGCCGTAGTAAGACAGAATACATGTGTGTAAACGAGAGGGATCCAGGTAGAAGTGTGAGGTTACAGGGGCTGAGGTGAAGAAGGTGCAGGAGTTTAAGTACTTGGGGTCATCAGTTCAGTGTGATGGGGAGTGTGGAAAAGAGGTGAAGAGGCGAGTGCAGGCAGGTTGGAATGGGTGGAGGAAAGTGTCAGGAGTGTTGTGTGACAGAAGAGTGTCAGCAAGACTCAAAGGAAAGGTGTACAGGACAGTGGTGAGACCAGCTCTGCTCTATGGGTTAGAGACAGTAGCAGTGAGAAAGAGACAAGAGGCAGAGATGGAAGCAGCAGAGATGAAGATGTTGAGGTTCTCCTTAGGAGTGACAAGGTTGGATAGAATAAGGAACGAGTTCATCAGAGGGACAGCACACGTTGCCTGTGTTAGCAACAAAGTCAGAGAGGCCAGATTGAGATGGTTTGGACATGTGCAGAGGAGGGATAGTGAATTTATTGGTAGAAGGATGTTGGAGATGGAGCTGCCAGGCAAGAGGGCGAGAGGACGACCAAGGAGGAGATATATGGACGTCCTAACAGAGGACATGAGGTTAGCTGGTGTCAGAGTGGAAGATGCCCAGGATAGAGTAAAGTGGAAAAGGATGATTCGCTGTGGCGACCCCTAATGGGAAAAGCCGAAAGAGTAGTAGTAGTCTTTTATTGCACTATTCACCCATAGTTTGTCCAAATCAGTTCCTGCTTCACATTTTTTCATTTTACTTCATTCCATTCTCAGGTCCCATCCTGAAACTTGCAAAATGCACAGGTATGGACATAGATATAAATATATATACAGTGGTGCTTTAAAGTTTTGAACCCACATCGAACCAGTCTAACATTAATTCTTCTTTTACTTTTTTGGTTCAAATCTTGACACATTACAAACCTCTGCTGACAAGATCAGACTTTAACAGCTATGACTCATGTTTCTCTCCTTCAAAAAGTCAGGCCCTCCCAGACTGCATGTGTGATGCTTGTCACATGACTTCTTTTTCTTAGTTTTATTACTCAATGGATAAAAATTCTGTACTGTCTTTCTTTCTGATTATAAGCACATTCACACATCCACACTTGACACTCCATGTCTTTATAATGTCAGATTCTTTTGCTTCTTCTTTTACCCATCTTTGTCTTAACATGAGACAGCTGAATCCTTGCTGGAGGAGCCTTCAGACCTCACATCAAACAAAGTATGAATAAGGAATCAGAAAATATGAACCAAGTGTGCAGTCACAAATATCCTTTGTTTTTGTTATATTGTTTTAATTTTTTTTTTCTTTATGATTATCATAGCTGTTATTGTTGTTGTTAGTCGACAAATAACTTAGTTGACCCTCTTTCACTTTTGGTTCAGTTAAAATTATATAAAGACGCGTTATGGTCTGAATTGATACAAACAGTTGCCATAGCGCTGGCATGAAACACATGATTATTTGCTGACGTGTTCACGGACTGACTCATCATAATTAATCTTTTTGGATGCCGTTATTTGTCAGTTTCGTTCTGCTTGCTTGCTCTTGCACGTTTAACTCGGTTAGGTTTCGTTTCTCCGAGCGGACGGGCTCTGTGGGTGCGCCCCCTTTAAATCACCTGCGTGAGCGCCGCGGGCCGGTATCACGAGAGACGGCGGACACCACCCGCACGGACTGTCCAAGCATATAAAACGATCGTCATTGTCGCGGAGTTCATTGGGGATGGAAATACCGCCCGTGTATCTTCTTTCAGCGACATATCCGCGTTCAGACAAACATCCCGACAGTGACAGACTGTGATCCGTGTCCTTTTTTTTCTGACCATGGTTAATAAGACGCTGTCTCTGCGCTGCCAAACTGGACTCGACTTTTTTGAGTATTTGAAGGAGACGAACCGAACGTCCATCACCAACAGACTTGAACTCCGAGAAATTTACAACGCCGAGTTCAGGAGCAGGTGAGTCATCTCGGCCAGACATCTTGAGTTTCATGACAACTTCAATATTAGTTGCTGGTTTTTTTTTTTTTTAAAGTCTTTTGTGTTTATTGTAGGAATCCTGGGAACAAAGACGCGAACTTTGGCTCTGTTCTCTATGCCCTCAAGGTTTCCTACAAAATAACAAGACGAAAAGACAATATTTACTTCAAATCCTCGGTATGTAAAAAAACAAACAAACATATTTTAGACAATATCACAACGCAGAGTAAGCGTGAAATGCCTGAATTTTAATTTATTTAATATACAATCAAACTACTTTTCATTTCCACTTCTGTGGGTTAGAAAATATTGTATGAACCATTTTTTATCATTCAAAAATATTTACATATCAGATATGGTTCATTCACTTATATTTACATCATATACAATACTTAAAGCTTTAGAGTGTCATGTGTGGCATTTGTGTTGTTTTTTTTAATCACATCTTTTCTTCACAACATTTATATATTTCTAGTTTGCACAAACATGATAAGTGGTTATACATTATGGATGGATAGATGGACAAAAATTGTATTCACTTTATTCCTTTATTCCAACAGTTCTTCTACGGTAACGTTCCAAATATACTATAACGAAGTAGATTTTTAAATTGCTTATAAGATCAATTACTTGTGAAAATTATCAACTGCTACTGATTTTGGACTTACTTTGTCTTTGCTTGAAGCTGTAATTTACAGCTTTAATCAGAGTTGAATTACTGCTCTAACATAAAGGTTAAAGTCTGTTGAACATCTGAGCCGTCTGTAAATAACTGCTGGGTGTAGGTCGAGGTGAAACAATGCCACAATGGCACCACTTTGCACCAGAGCATATCTTCTTTCAATCTTTGTTTCACAACATTATTCTGCTTCATTATTCTTGTTAATAAGGGCATTTTATAAAAACCCTACATTCCTTAAATGCTTGGGGATTATGACAATGTCTTCTCCACAACCCACAGGCCAATCATCCAAAAGTATATATATATATATTTTAATTTCTGTAGTAAAATAATATATGAGAATACTTTTAAAAAGAGAGAAAGCAAGTATGCCTATGAAAGTTGTACACTAAATGATAAATGTACAGTACTCTGCAATTTCCTTGAATGTATATATATTTTTATCACTTTACACTTCTGCAACACTACAGAAATTCACTACATTTACATTTAGTTATTTGGCAGGCGCTCTAAAAGAAAAACTCCACAACATGTATTTAGCGCATGTAAAGAATTCTAATTCATTCAAATAACAGGTCAAGCCTTCGGGATTTCTCGTTATGGGCGCATGTAGATTTATGATGGCGCAGCCTGACCACTCAAAACATGATTTAACATGAACGTACAGTAAGAACTTAATCAGGTTTACTTTTTTTACTTGTAATTGATCATTTTTAATTCTACTCGACCTAAGTGTCACAACTCTTAATTGTTTTCATTGAACTTGATACATTTTTAATCTGCTACACTTTTAAATTATTGTGGATTTCGAATTATTTTAAATATCCTGTTGTAGTATCATTGAGTCCGCTGTTGATTTGTCTTGGTATTCCCCTGTTGTTTCGGAACATTTGTTGTGTTTTTGGTAACCTTTGCAATAATTTTTGCTGTTTTCTTTTGTGTTTTCCTTCATAAATCATGTAATGGCTCTTTTTATCTTATGTAATAGAAGATAAGTAAGGGTGTGATGTTATTCACCTCAGTAAATGTAAGAATATTTAGAAATATGTTGAGACATGTTCTCTGGGTGAAAAACAAACATTTTCACTTCCGTTTTGGTGTATTGAATGACTCAGAGTCAGTCAATGTTCTGCTGTTAAGGGGGAATACATCAGCTATTGTTGTTGCAAAAATAATGCAAATTTACTAAGAATTAAAGCTTATATCTAAATACAGCGATGTGGTATTTTCCAAGAAAGCCTTTCAGAATCAGTAATATCTTTTTCTCATAAGTGTAACTTGTAGTCTGAAAACAAGTGTTTATGACTATATGATATTTGACAAATACAGTTTTAATATATCTCAAGGAATACATTTGAGAATAACATGCCAATTAGGAACATTTTAAAGAACATAGTTATCATTAATGTTTCTAGTGCCAATAAGAAATCATAAAGGGTGAAAGTGTGGTGTTTGATAAAAATGACGTAAAGTGATCTATTGCACAGGTCACGGCTCTTTATGTGGACCAGTGGCACAATCCCAGGGGCCGTCAGCCACCGCCTGTGCAGAATGGAGCAGCCAGTCCCGAGCCTGTGCATAACCTCTGCTCTGCAGATAAAGCGGAGACAGGTGTTCGAGTCAGGAGACAAATGGCCAGTGTTCTGATAGCCAAACTGAAGACAGACAGGTAATGGGCTGCAGAGTCATGACATTCTTCATTTGATTGTCATAGCTTTTTTTTTTTTTTAACATATACCCCAGATTAAAATTTTTGGGGGCATCTTGAAAAAGATAAAACTGGAGTCTGTTTCGGATAATACACCAGTATGTCGGTTTGTTGAATCACCATAAGTTATCTGGGGATAACAACCTTTGACATCAGTGAAGATTCAGGTTACCTAGGTGTGATGACTACCAGATTTTGTGGTGTCTCAAATGACACGTTGTTATACTTGGTTCTTAGTGACATTTAGTTTTCGAAGAGCCACATGCACCCTAGTTTATGATCTTGTTCCCCTTTTAGTTTAGGCTGCAGGGTGATGAATGGTTAAGCACATTCTGTGCTGTGATTGTGTGGAGACTCAACAGAGATTGACCAGTGAATGTGTCTTTATTCATCAGACAGGAGGTAATTTAAATGCAGTTTGAAATGATGTCAATAAAAAGAGCTTACGGGAAGTCAAGCGTCACAACCTCAAGCTCAATCTACTCGTGTGCTGTGGCACAAACCGATGGGACAGGAAATGATATGGGTAGGGTTGTAAGCATAAACTGCAGCAGCCAGCATGGCATGTGGGCTCATAAAAGCAGGTTGCAAAACCCTGAATTATCCAGCTTTTATCATTTTACTGTCATTAACCTGTCATCTATCCTCTGTTCTTTGCTTATTGTACGGCAACATTTTGATATTCCTGCACCCACAGGGCTCAGTTCATCGCTGACAAAAATGGAGTCAGCATCACCTCTGACCATCAGATTGAGAATGGAAAAATTAGTTTTTGCGTGGAAGGCACATATGAGGTATTTATGTTATGAAATTGCAGCATATCAAACTATTTTTGGTCATACAAATGTGCAGCTTAATTGCATGAATCTATCATAAAATGATAATTTTTTTGTTTCTCTGTTTTGAACAGTATTTGGTAACCCTGAATGTGAAAAACACTGGAAGTGAACCTGTGCATTTCACCTACTACACCCCACTGCACTGGCTCAAATACCTAACCTTGACAGATAAGCGCAAGGTGACCAAAGCAAAACCCCTGTTACTACATCCGGGTAACCAAAACAAGTTTGTTTATTTCTGAATTCATGATATTCCAGAATTATAGGCACACACATAATTAAAACTTTAAACATTATAACCTTTTCCTTTCTATTCTTAGATGACAGTTATGAAATCCAAGTTCACTTCTGCTGTGATTTGGTGGGTTTCTATCCAGCTACAGTGGCCTTTGAATTCAAACCTGACTTACAAGCTTCCACTACATTCCACATTGTGCGGTTTATTGAGGCTCAGTATAGAACTTCCTTAGGACGGGATCTGGCACCTGTTGCACCCTACAAACCCTGCCCCCTTCCTGAATGGATCCCTGATACCAATTGCGAAATTGTGGATGGGCAGCTACCAGACAGGTAATCCCCTCTGCTCAATACACTGTTTAATAGATCTCAAATATTAAAAATGTCTTATAGTAATTTATCCAACTTTCCCATTTTGTGGAATCTTACCAGCCTGTCAGTGACAAAACTTCAAAAGAAGGTTCCGCTGAAAGATCATCGAATTCCACCATATATGAACCAGCTCATCATGTTGCTGAAACAGTCGTTTCGTGACAAAAGGTAAACTCATTTCAGTACGTGATATCATTTCTAGCTATAGGTCATTGTCACGGATGTAATGATGATGGAAATCATCAATCAATTTTTTTACCTTTACCAAATTGCTTTAGTTGCTTACACCCTAAAGACAAAACTTACTTCTGCATATACCATTCATCCTGTGTTTCTGTTGTGGAGATTAAATGTAGCACATCATTTACAGAAAAAGCTGCATGTGACTACTGTCTAAGCAGCAGCTAAATTTGGACCAACACTGTTGGGAAAATAATTTTGTAATTAAAAAATATACTTTTTTGGCCTTCATTTGATACTAAAAACATGCCAAACCATATTATTTGTTTCCTTTTTTTCTTTTTAGGGTGACCCTGCTGGACAGTCCCCTAAGCTGGGATGACTACACTGAGAAGTTCCAGCTGCTGCTGTATCTAGAGGAGCTTCAGATGGAGGTAGACATCAGGAGATACAATATCCCCAATGAACACAGAGAAGACCCGCCATCATGTCCAGAGACCCCAACAACAAGAAACTTCTCATAATGGAGGTAGTTTTTTCTCATTCATTTATTTATTTATTTATTTACAAAATTCATATAATCACCCGTTCATTTATTCCCCCACAGAGTCACTGTCTCAAAGTTCCTTGAAACTGGACATTATGAACACCTAAAACATACATGCCAGGGGGAATTTTGCCATATAATGCAATCAGTAGTGTTTGAAACCTGAGATGTGCTACATGCTTAAAAATAACTTTGACGTTTAACTTCAATTTAGTAATTTTATCAATTGTATTCATCTCTAACACCGTACAGATGCTCAAACCAGCACTGAAGTTTCTGTATTTAAAATTGGTTAGTTGTCAGGGTTATTTTGTTCGTCATAGACCTTTTATTGTTGACCGAAAACACACATATGCCAGACACACCACTGCATCCACCAGGTGACATTTTATTCAATTCTCAACGTTGTATGGGCACAGACGAACAAGCTAATCCAGCCTGCTGGACATGAGTAGAGAAGATTCACTGGGATTGTGGCGAACACAGTAAATCTTAAAAATGACCAGTCATCCTTTAACTTAAAAGCCATACTGCCTCTGCTACCTTTCAAACCAGGAAATTGATTTTGCCAAACATTGGGAATCAAAATACAGCTCTTAAAGTTTAAAGATAATATTTCCAGTATTGAAATCATCCTTGCAATTTACCTGCCAGGTACCTGGTGTGTCTGAGAATCGCCCATCTGTGCTACGAGGAGATTCACTGCTGGTATATCCTGCAGGAGTAAAAGGTGTGAAGTACCGTGGCTATGTCCACAGTGTGCAGCTTGACTGCATCAAACTAGGCTTCAGCTCAAAGTAAGAAGTAACATATGACATTTCAAACTTATCGATTACTTTGAGAAAAGAAAATGGTCTTTTTATTGTGTCCGAGATTCAGTTTGTGAATTTTTTTGTGCAGGTTGCTTGATTTCTTTGTGGAGAACATGAAGTTCCATGTTGAGTTCATTATCAACCGCCTGACTTTGCGACTTCAGCACAGAGCAGCAGAACTTGCAGCTACGTGCAGTCTAGAAAAGGTGTTGTTCCCTGCTGCACCTGCCTATCCCCCTCCCCAAACGGAGCTTCCCAAACTCAGGTTAGGCATGCGGGTACAGTATACTGCAGACTGCACATATTTATTATCTGCATCCTCTGCATGAAATCATTTTCGACCCGTAACCCAGATACCCGTGTTTCTCTCTCTTCCTGCTGATAGGCTGTTTGACATGCAGCTGGAGAGAAACCCAGAGCAGTATCGAGCAGTGCAACACATTGTATCAGGCTCATCAAAACCTGCCCCATATCTGGTGTTTGGCCCACCTGGAACAGGTACAGCATCTTCTTCCTTTTTACATTTATACTGTTTCAGCATCTGACCTGTTACCTTAACAACTGCTCAGAACACCAGAAATGTAAGGCATTGACCTCATTCTGCTAGTTTTTCCTCCATATAGGCAAAACTGTGACCTTGGTGGAGGCCATGAAGCAGATAGACAGAACTTGTGCTTCCTGTCACATCTTGGCCTGTGCTCCTTCCAACAGTGCTGCTGATCTGCTGTGCGAGAAGATTCTGGGTCATGTGGATAAGCGTAATGTGCACCGCATGTACGCCAGCAGCAGGGACCCGAAATGTGTCCCTGAAGTTCTAAAGGTCGGTGCTGGGCGCTCCTTTTTATTATCTGTTTATTCACGCACATTCATTCACTTTTAATTTATCTACCCCCTAGCGGACATTGTGATGCATAGCAGTGTGTATGGGTGATTAATGGAACCATATGTTTCTTGTTGATGTACTGCAGTGGTCTCCTGTGCTTTAAAAGTGTGATACTGTTGTATTCTCAAGTGTTGATCCAGCCACATCAAAGTTTGATTGTACAGCCATTGTGGTACTTTCCCAGGCATGCTCTAACCTGGTAGGCGACAGTTATGTTTTTGCTGCCAAAGAGGAGCTGATGAATTATAGGATCATTGTCACCACCCTGTTCACAGCTGGAAGGTATTTAATGACTCACACTGCGGTTTGCTCACCTGCATGACATAACAAAATCGCGTTTGAATATTGCAGGGAGCGAGTTTGTCACCACGTATGCTCTCTCTGATCTCTGCAGGTTAGTCACGGGAGGCATTCCTGAGGGACATTTCACCCACGTGTTCGTGGATGAGGCAGGACACGCAGTGGAGACTGAATGTTTAATTGCATTGGCAGGTGATGACAAGAAACAGCAGTGAGTTTTCTGTAATTGTATTGACATTACTTCAAATGTTGGTTTCTAATGTGTGGATTATCTTTGGTACAAAGGGCTGGTAAACCCTGAGTCCGGTCAGGTTGTTCTGGCTGGAGACCCTAAGCAACTGGGACCCATTCTCAGATCTCCTTATGCAATAAGATTTGGCATGGGTAAGTAGAGATACTTACATGCATATTTTGTTGGAATATCTGCAGTTACTGTTCATAGTATTACAATTCAGGTTTTTTTTAGCATGTCCCCATATTCTTGCCCTACTCGTGTGCTACGGTCACATGCTGCTTTTTATTCAAGTTTAAGTTATAATGCGCTGCTCTCTGTAGGAGTGTCCCTCCTGGAGCGTATGATGAAGGATTTCTCCGTATACCAGAAGGACCAGGGTGTGTTCAACAATTGCTTCGTGACCAAATTGTTGCGCAACTACAGGTGCGTTGGAAGAGATGGCTAGAGGTCACTATGAATGCATCTTCTTAGCTACATTAAATTTGCTTATCGTTCATGTCCTTTTCAGGTCCCATCCTGCCATTCTGAAAATTCCTAACGAACTTTTCTATGATGGAGAGCTGCAGGTTTGCGCCAATGAAATTGTGCGCAACTCATACTGCACATGGGAATATCTTCCAAAGAAGGTAAGAATTCTTGTTGAAGGACACCCATACGATGGATGCACAGTAATAAACGCAAGAAAACAGCCAATTAACCTGCACCTCAACATTATATTGTATTTATTTTTTTTATTGTTTTAAAAATATAACATACACCTATTCCAGCATCTCAAATGCGAAGATTGCACAGATGTGCAGTAAATAGCTTTGGATGTGAAACCTTTTGTTGGACAAAACAACCTGCATGAACATGAGAGCTTTGGTTGTAATGGAAATCATTTCTTAATTCTTCAGTTTAAGGGGGTTTAGTCATTTCCTTGTGTTTGGTGGTCAGAGGGGAAGTACAGCATTAACATTTTTTTTTTTTTTATAATACACTGTCCTTTGTTAAAGATATTCTTATTTCTCCATAGTTGATAGACGCAAGCTGATTTGTTGTTCTATCTTTTAATAAACATTAAAAAACTGTAAAACTTTAACAATGTGAACCTACATTTCATATTCCAGCTTAGGCTTTTCCTCACAGCATTGCAGAAGTAATGAAAATGATTTCTCTAAAGAACACAGCATGTGAGAATAATATTTCTTTGAAATACTTCTGTTATTCAGGGCTTTCCAGTGATCTTCCATGGGGTCACTGGTCTTGATGAGCGTGAGGCTAGCAGTCCTTCATTCTTCAACGTCGCAGAGGTGGAGATCCTGATGGAGTATGTTAAGAAACTGCTGCAGACACAAGGCAAAAAGGGCCTGGCTACCATTGAACCAAAAGACATAGGCATCATTGCACCTTACAGGAAACAGGTAGAAATTAATCCTAGTCCGTGTTTAATGAGTGTAATGATTGAGTTGGGTCGTTGGCGTGTAATCTGCGTACAAATTCACACGTTACGATTGAACCTTTTTTGTCATGTAGGTACAGAAAATCCGCAAGGCCCTGGAAAAAGTTGGGAAAGACCTAAAGAATGGGAGCATGGACGACCTTAAGGTAACTCATTATTTCATTCTATGAAATTAAAAGCACAGTAGCAAAACTGACTCACGTGTGTGTGTTTGTGTGTCAGGTTGGTTCAGTAGAGGAGTTCCAAGGGCAGGAGAGGAGGGTGATCCTGGTGTCTACAGTTCGGAGTAGCGCCAATAACATACACATAGATGAAAAGTTCAACTTGGGATTTGTGAAGAATGAGAAGGTATTAAAAAAAATAAGCATAAACATCATGTACATACGTTTTTCCTCACACATTAATTTACATATTTTCCAGATAATTTACGGGAAACTTTCCAAACTTACTTTTAAAGTTAGCCGCTTTTTATGTTATTTAGCACTTGATGCTATGAAACTTCATCCACTCAACAGCAATACTTTCACATTTCTACATAATCTTCACAAAAAAAATGCTAATTGTAGCACACTTGACTGTATGAAGTCAAGAATTAGAAATTCCTCTCAAATGAATACTGACGTTTATGAATTGTCTTACATTTTTCTTAAAAGAAATATATGTACTGTACCAATTTAAGCTTTTTATATGTCTGTTACTAATCATATGTGCCTTTTTGTGGAGACATTCCTACAAATTAACTACACACCAGCTAATTTGGGGAGAATTCAGAGGAAATTATCTGGTAAATATACATTTTAAAAAAAGCATTACCCTCCTGTCTTTTCTAGAGATTCAATGTTGCTGTGACTCGAGCCAAAGCCTTGCTCATTGTGGTGGGAAACCCCATTGTGCTGAGCGCAGATCCTAGCTGGTCACGGTACTTTGCGTCACATCGCCACTCTTACTTAGTGCTGTTATACATCCTAACAATTAACGGCTCTCATTAGTCTTAAGTGAACTTTGTCCTTGTTGTTTGTTTCCGTGTTCAGCTTTATCCAGTACTGCAGAGATGAGGGGGGCTACACTGGCTTCACTACTGCTGAGGATGATGAGGCTGTGATTGAGAGAATCGCTGCTCTCTCAATCACAGTTCAAGAAGGTATAACGCTTTTCTTTTTTTTTTTTTTTTTTTATTCACCCTCAGAATAAACATTTTGAGCTGATTTTAATCTGAGTCTGTTTTCTCCAGTGGAGACTGCAGAGAGTGGCACTCAGCAGCACCTGAACCCTGAGTGGAGGCATGACTTTTGAGGAAAAGGGACCAAAGGCTCCTTCCCTAGCACTCTGAGGCACCTTTAGCTGGGTGGAACTCTTCCAAAAATCAAAAAATGTTCACATTAAATTATTTTGTTCTATACTCAAATTGTCCTAAAAAGGGCTCAGTGGCATCTTATGACACGTCTTATTACCATTCCTCAAAACCAGTCATACCAAAACATATCTTTAGTGTCAGGTTATTGTCTTTTTAATGACAACAGAATAATGGCCAATGACAATGAACGGCAGTTTGTCTTCAGCTACCTCAGGTGACATACACCCCGAAGGTTTCACTTGAAATAGCTGAGAATGCTATTATCAGCATGAATTTAAACTTTCATTTGAAATATAAACGTCTTTAAAATGTATTTTAGCAAACAAAATGTCAATCTCAGGTATGGTATTTAATTAGTTTTCTATTTGATTGTGATTTTTGGGGCTTTTGAAATGTAATTTGATTATTTAATTTGTTGAATTTACTAAATTGACATGTTGAATCTATTTTTGAATCGCTATTACATTTTTTAGCTCATGTTTGTCCCATTTGAACTTGCATTTTCTGAATTGAAAAAAATGAAAGCAGTAAATAAAGGTTTAATACATGTCCAAACTTCTTATGTCATGTTTCTAAACCTACGCTGTGAAGCCAACAGATAAAAACATTTAATTTCATTTGATAACATAAGTGAACTATTTACTACTGTAGGAACATAAGAAAAATACAGCAATAAGATTTTGTGATCTCTAAAAACAGCTGTAATTTAACTTGAGAAAAAAATATGAATTCCAACACTGCCAAGCAAAACTAAACTACTTTACACAGTATTTCAAAAAATACTTTATTAACATGTTTGTCATCCCGACATTAAACACAACCCACTCCTGTTTGTAAAGCATCAGACATGTTTGCAGACATAGAGGCACTGTCAAGGAAGTAGCCTAAGACTAAAACATTCTAATCTCTTTGTAACTGGATGTACTGGATTAAAATCACCACACTTGTCGGTTTATGATGGTGGTAATATCAGTGTAGGGACCATCTCATACAGTTATGTGTACATGATGTTTGAGGCTGTTTTTGCACAGGACTGGATATGGAATAAACACTGCACTTCAACAGCATCAGAGGGCAGAGTTTGAATTTACTGTTGGCACGTGCAAGTTTTTATTTCTTTGTTGTTGGTGTAAAAATTTGAACTTTGATGTAATTTTTCATCTTTGAGCCCACAGACACCATGGATGCACACACCATGTTTTTGATTGGCTCCACAAGACCATGTCAGTAGACTGAAAACTAAAAAGCTATGCACTTACATATCTCTATTAAAGGATTATTACGCAACAGCTAAGCCCCAGTTCAAATACGTTAGAACAGCTGCTGATCTGGTGAGTTAAACTAAAGAAACATCACATTAGTAGCAGCTTCATCTCTGTTGTCAATCACATTTTCTTTGGGATATTCAATTAATATATTTAGAGTTATTATGGTCCTCTAATCTGTCTGGTTTATATTAATATTTCTATATCCACTTTGTGCTGAGCCTAGAAACCTTTAGACTGGTTTTTAGTCTAAAGGTTTTTAGACTTACCAGATAAATGCAGTACACTGTGAACTGGATACTGGAGCTGAAAACAGGAGGCAGGGCGCAACTGCTGAGGGGAGGAGTTAGTGATGTCCATCACAGCCAGTGTGAGTGTGACTGAGTATTGTGTGCATGACAATAGTCCACTGTTTCCAGTGCCAGTTTAAACTATCGCCATGGAAGAGACACAGACCATGGTGCAGCCCAAAGCCTCTCCACACAAGTTTGCGCTGCTGTTTTATGAAAGTTTCAATGGACAAATGCACTCTGAACAGGCTCTAAATTTATTTCATATCAAAAACTGGGGAAAACAGAATTATGCTGACAGCAGGAAGTAAATATGACTTTTGGGGTAGAAATAGTAATGTAAGAAAGAAATGAAGGATTATGACTGAAGCCAATGTATAAATGGAGACTGGCACAGGTTTTAAGGGAAGCTGGGGTTCCATTCACTAAAAGCAAAGACAAAATTTCCTGCAGCATGCAACCGTGAGCTGGGAGAAAGACAGTCCGGAGGTCTGAACTACAAACACCCTCCTCAGTAAACAATCATAACAGAGGCAGAAGCCCGATAATCTGCAATGTATATGCACACATAAATACAAACATTCGTTCATACATAGGTCCTGCACACAAACAGGCTGAAAAAACAGTGAGAGAAGCAGAAATGGCTTTTTTTTTTTAAATGGCGGATTTGTTTGGCTTTTAAACAGGTGTGTCAGTAATTCAAGTTCCCCCGTGGTATTTCTGAAGTAAGTGTAGTCCAAGGAAGCCATTGATTAAAGGTTTCTCTAATGTTACTGTGTGTGTTGCGAGGAGTCCTCCCTCAGGTGCTGATTGGCCACCGATGTCCACCTCTTCATAGCAGCTGGCAGCCGCCCCTCTTCTTGCGCTTACGGACCTGCAGCGCTGCTCTGGTGGCCATCTCAAACACCTCCCGCACGCCGTCCTTGGTCTTGGCGGAGCACTCCAGGTAGCCAAAGGCACTAATGCGGTTGGCCATGTCTCTACCCTCCTCAGACTTTACCGGCTCCTAGTGGTTTAATTGCAGAAACAGTGAGGCTTTGGGTTTCCACATTAAACTGGGAGGTTAGTTTTAGGCTAATTTGTTGCCACTAATACAAGCATATGGAAATACACACCTGCTTCATCTTGGCCAGCTCCCTGCGTGTGTGTTCATCGTTTCTTAGGTCCTTCTTGTTGCCTACAAGGATGATCGGTACGTTGGGACAAAAGTGTTTCACCTCAGGTGTCCATTTCTCAGGAATGTTCTCTGCGACCAAACAAAAAATAATAATTATAATAAATGAAAAAAATGCATGCCACTGCACAGTAAATTCTAGACTTTCCTTCCTTACAAGGACAGTTTTCCTCATGGTGGTAAACACAGAGGTCACAGACCCCTGGATGATACATGGACTGACCATAATACACAGTCTGAGTCTACTAGCCAAAATTAGCTTTGTTTGTCATCTTGAGAGTAGGAATACCATGTGTGGCATTGCCCATAAAAAAAAAGACTGTGGGAATAAGATAAAACTTTTTCATTTATTTGATTTAATTCTTAAAGGCCAACAGCATGCAAATCCTAGTCTGAAATACATGAGGTAATCATTGTATGTGTAAAGAAATGTCCACTATAACTCTACAGCCCCATTAATTCCAGCAGCTACGTCATATACTGGAAATGTTTTGGACCATGTTGTTCCTATTTAATGTGGAAACAGCAGCATTAAGACATAAGACTCTGTATTAAGACTAATTTTGGATTAGTGTAGTGGCTATAGACGTCTCACTCAACTTCAGGTTGATTTAGAGATTTGTATTTAAGTTGCTTCTTCTTTTTATTCAGTTAACTAATGTTTGTAAAGCGACAGCAGCAGGATTAATAATAATATGCATCATTCACTCACCGTTTTAATAAGAATTTGTTTCAGTGAGTTTTGTTTGCATTAAGTCAGCACAAAGTCAACAAACAGAGAATTATAGTTTACATTCATTCCTAAAAGGGAAAAAACCTATAGAGGCTAACTACTGATTTCACTATCCAGCCCTGATTGTGCATTTGGCAAAACATAACTGCCCTCTGACATTTAATGCCATTCTGCATAAGTCATGCTCAGCATATTAGCAGTAGATGCAGGGATAGATTGAAAGCAATCGGAGTAGGGATCCTTGAGGAACACAAGTATAGTAATAAGTGCTGCACATAAGATCTCCATTTTCTTTGTAGACAGCCTACCTGATATCCACAGTGACACAGTGATTAACTAAACTGATGAATACAGTTTTTTAATTTTTAGTTCATTTATATCCACTCTTACCTAAACTGTCGGGGCTGTCTATGGAGAAACACATGAGGATAACGTCCGTGTCAGGGTAGGAGAGAGGCCTCAGTCTGTCATAGTCCTCCTGACCTGCAGTATCCCACAAGGCTAACTCCACCTGAGATTGAGAGAGAGAGGAAGGATAATCAACTGATGCATGCGACTGCTACCACAAAGTGAAACTTTTTATGTATTCATGACATTACTGACAGCATGATAAAAAGCCAGAAAACTACAGAAGCAAAAACTAAAAACATGAACAACAAGAAAAGGGACAGGACTGGAAGGACAAAGGAAAAGGAGCTTTTAAAACATTTTTTTCTACTGTCAGGCTTTAACATCAACTCCCTAAAGGTGGAGGTGTTTCCCACAGGACTCTCTAAGGTTGTTAATCAAACTATAACTAGTCCCAAAGTACCTGGCCTGCTCCAGATAAAACAAGATGAATGGAAAGGAAATTGCTGAGCTCTAGCTAAAACAAAATTTAGAATTGTCTTAAACACAGAAATGTGACACGTAATGCAAACGTGTGGCTTTTTTTAAGCTTAACTGTAATGTTAACCCCTTTTGTCCTGCATCCTGCTTATTTAATTGAATATCTACCTTACCATCATTATTACCACAGCTGGAACACTAAAGCTGCCACTGCCAAGAACTGGGTAAAAAAATGTAAACTTTATCCTCCCCAAGTGAACAACGGCGTATTTACATTTCAGACGGCTCAGTGCACTGATGTCTTGCCAAGTGTTGCTGGTAGGTAGCTGACAACTATTTACCTTGGCAAGTCTGGCTGCTCTGCTGTGTCTGACTTACAGTCTAGCACAACTATGGAAGTAAATGAGCAAGTGAGTTGTAGAACATGTTCTGCGTGAGAAAAATCACACCATGACAAAATCCAAGTGTCCATTTCTGCTGCTTTTCAATTCTTTACCACTAGGTGTCTCTGATGACTCAGTTGTCGGGTGAACTCATTATTCAACTCTTAATTTCTTTTTATATATCAGTGAATATAGAGTGGGGGCCAGCTGAAGTTTGAACAGTGATCCTAACTTGTTATAAAATACTTCCAATTTCGTTTTTAAATGCAGTAATATATGCACAGTTAGGAGGCTGGGAGTACAGTGAAATTTATGTTACAGAGCCAAAACCCCAGTTGTCTGATTTCAGGTTTTGCAGCACAGGAAAGGGTTAGGAGGAACAGGAAATGGGACATTAGTCATAATGTATGAGGGTCCCAATACTGTGCAGGAAGCTGGCACTGATCCCTTTCCTGTTGTTGGCTGAAAGGTTTACTACTTTAAAACAGGGAAAAGACCTAAGGATTGGTTAACAAAACACACTTATCCCCATCGGTCTTGATGGCACGTGGTTCTCAAACACTGGAGCCAGCGGGGTCACAATTCAACTCTGCTGCAGGTGGTTTAATGTGTTGAAGTGCAAAATTATTGTCAGCTAAGTGCACTTAAAGTGTTGCTTCTGCTTTTAAATGTGCCATATGTCAAACATGCCATATGAACATTGTGTGTTCATAATAATGCAACAATGTAAAATAGCATTTGATTATTTTAACTGGTTGAAGTGGAGCTAGTTACTACAGTTAAGTAGTTATGTCCAGTTTTATCAACACAGGAGTCAGGCAATGACTGACTCCTGTGTTGATGATCTTTGCCTAACAAGTTCTGTGTTAGGGAAAGATCTGCAGATGTTTCTTTGTGGATTGTCCCCATGTCATTTCTGTCCTAAAAAGGTATATCTCTGTATTTTCAGCTAAATAGCAAAACATGATATATATCTTGGTATTTTCCACAAAGTGAGTTAAATGAGTCAAAGCCAAAAAGTCCCTATCTTTAGTCAAATTCTGTTTATTGGATTTAGGTTTTTTTGTGCACTGTAAGTTTTCATTAGTGACTTAAGTATCATTTTTAGTTTACTTTTCATATTTATACCTAACTTATTTATAGTTCTGCAGGCAACACTGCAGTAGTTTCAGTTTTAGTTGGATGGACTTAAATTTAGGTGTGGAAACTGTGTGTCACCTCCATGTTGGTGAGAGAGTGGATCCATGCAGGTAGAGGTGCAGGGTGTCACAGAGAGGGTGAGGACGGATGAGAGGCAATAAACCTTTTGATAAAAACAGTATTGTCTCATTCTATACCTAAATTTCAGCATGTCACTTCAGCCCTAATCTGAAGTAACACGAGAAGAATAAAAAAATCAGAATCATTATATATTATTTGGCATTCTTGATTTTTTGTGTGTGAATATTTGGGTAATTTGCCTCTCTGGGTCCAAAATAGTAGCTTAAATGAAGCCATCTGACTGTTTAGAGGGGAACTATCTGTTGGGTGGAACAGTTAAAACCCTAGTGATTAAAACATAACAAGATTAATATTTTTGTAAGAGTTCATCAGTTGTAGGAGGTGTCATACTTTCTGGGTTTAATCACATGTTTTGTGTGTGAATTATAAACTTCTGTATGTAACTATGGCTTTCTGATAAATACAGTGGTGGAAAACCGAAAATATTTCTCTAATGCAATTGAGTAGAATTGTAAAGTAACAAAAAAATTATTATGCTCAAGTACATGTATACTGAAAATATAAACCATTTTTAATATAGGAATAAAGTAGAATCATTATTATAGACAATAAGAAGAAGTATATAATATAGAAATACCTGTTTGCCATCAACTTCAATATCAGCGATGTAGTTCTCAAAGACAGTGGGGACATAGACCTCTGGGAACTGGTCCTTACTGAAGACAATCAGCAGACATGTCTTCCCACATGCACCATCCCCAACTATCACCAACTTCTTCCTGATGGCTGCCATCTACAAAACAGAATGTCCTAATGAGTCTGTGCGCTGGTTTTCAATGCATAAGAAATGTCACAATAAAGTAATGAAAACAGGGAGGCGAGGTAAAAGAAGGAAACCTGGAACAGATTTAAAGCTTGGGGAAAAAGATAGAAAGAAGTCTGTTTCAGAGCCGCTCCCTTTCCTACGCTGCATCCTGTGCATGAGGTGAAAAACAGGATCAGGACTGGTTTGGAAAAAAAAAGAGCATTGGGGAGAGGAACAAGAGGAAAGCCTCAGTCCTGGGAATACTACAGCCTCCGTGTTCTACATGCTGTGGCACATTAAACAAAACAAGCTTTAATATTTCACTTCTAAACCCCCTGTGGCCATGTGATTTACAGCCCTTACAGGGTTTGTCTGACACTTCAGAACTGCACAGATTTCTCTCTTTGTTTGTAGCCTCGAAAGGTGTATGTGAGGGGGAAACTGGGGTTGCCAGAGGAATATATGACCACACACAAACACATACGGATCGATAGCCGTCTCCCACAAGCTGACAATAATGGAGAGAAGGCAATGGGTGATGAGACAACGGACTGGCCATCTGCCAACAGCATCAAGTTTCCAGTGATCTCAAGCTATTGGGACCAACACCTTTTATTCCCAAAACCTGAACCTCTGCCATTATACACAAAGTCCAAATCTGATGTGTCCAGAGCTGTTTAAAGATACAGAAATTAAAGCTTTAAAGTATTAAATGCAGCTATAACCAACGGTTTACATTAGCAATATCATATTTGATTGTGAAACAGGCCACTTGGAATGATGTACTCACACACAACCCTCAGCTTTTCTGACCTTTACAGTATAGTTCAGGTCACCGTTTCCTTTTTGATCCACATTTTTGAAAAGACTCTCATGGTACAATTTGCGGTCAGAGCATGCAAGTATTTTTGCTGAAAAAGCCCTAACAACCCACTTGGTACCAAACAGCTGAGAAAGTTTGTAACTATGGCACATTTAGCTGCATAACAGAGCTAAAAGGAGAGAGGACAGAGGTCAAAAAACCTTCAAGCTCAGATATATCCGTAATCTCTCTAATGTGAGGGCAGACTGAGTGTTGTTATATAATGTGGCTTTCCATTTGATTCTCTCATCTTATTCCGGCTTCAGTTATGCACCTTCACTTAACAGAAACTCAGCTACTATTTCTATCACAGGAATAAAAAGACAATTTGTTTTTCTCTGCCAGACATTAAACCAGGCCAGTGTGTTGTCAGTTTGTCTCTGGAGAGAGCCACCTGTTTTCTGTGATAGCAGGCTGCTGCTCCTCCATACATCATACTGTCACTGCCAGAGGGAAGATACACACACGTGACTGGTAGCTACAGTGCAGACCCAGAAAGCTTTAGAAAATGGTGTTCATGCTGCAGACTGTGTGTGGTGATAAAATAATGCAGTTTATTGACAACGATCACTCTCGCAGCGTGCTGCCTGCTGGGACAATGGCACGACGTGGTGCTTAGAGGGGATAATGACCCCTGTTCCTTTGCATTATTGCGTGTGTGTTTGTGTGTGTGTGTGCACGTGTGTGTTGAACACTGTGCCAGTACAAGGACAAGAACAGAAACTCCAAGGACGACTTTCCCAAACTGGCAAGCTATTTATCAGGTGTGATCGGCTCTTCTTAAAATAAGACATGTGGCATAAAACTATGTGCATACATTTATTAGTAAAATGTCCTGTTGTATTATTATATTTACATAAATTGTAACTAATTGAGATTTTTTGAGAATATAGTACTATATACCGTCAAAGTCAAACTTCAACTTTTCTGTTGCGGAGATTATACAGTAGTTCCCCAGAGGGACTTCCCAAATCTGAGAAGACTAAAGCCTTTAGTCAGTTCTTTACAAACCAAACTCATTCAGCATCCATTTCGATAATAAATAACTTTCAAACAAAAATGCCAAACAGTTATGTTTTGGCTATCTAAATGTTCAGATATGATCTGTGTTAATCAGACAAACTAGACACTTGATATGAGAACGTCTATCAAAAATCTATAAGAACATTGTGCCAGACAGTGCAGCACTGAGGAGCTGAATATTTAACTTGCAGATATAAACCAATAAACCAAAACTATTTGCATTCATTATTACCTCTTGAATTATGCATTGTTATGCTTTTAATGCATATTTAACACTTCTTGGCTCTCACAATAAAAGACTCCTGGAATTCCTGTGAGTTTGGCTAGTAACCTGATGTTCAAGGTTCAGTCCCACAGACATAGAACTTGTTAGGCAAAGATCTGCAGATGTTTCTTTGTGGATTTTCCCCATGTCATTTCTGTCCTCACTGGTCTTCCTTCCTTTCTTTCTTTACATCTTCTCAGTGACTTCCTGCTGAGACATAAATGGTAGTAACTCAGGGAGGAGAGAAAAGGACCATGGGGAAAGACAAATGGAATTTACCCACTTGGTCATTTTCCTCTCATTGTCCAGTATATAAGATCAAATAAACTGCATTGGCACAAGGAAGAGTCCAAAAAGCAGTTTGTCCCTCTGTCCTCAAATCAGACTGCTTAGGAGACTATGGGATTTCCCCTTTCGTTATAACAGGAGTCAACTACAGGACAGTGACAGCGAGTACGGAGAGTTATGGAGGTACACACACAAAATGACTTATGCTGAATACTATTCATTTCAACTCAATACTAACAAGGGCACATTCAGGTGGTGACAGATTTATTCACAGATAACTTTTTAATATTGTTATGGTGCTTAGATCCTTACAATAGAACCATGAAAACAGATCTAATTTCATTATTTTCAGAACAAGCCAACCTAAAAGTTGATAAGTTACATAAATATAAAAATATTTAGCTGCAGTCCTACATCTGGATTCCAAATGTTATCACATTACAAACATAATGTAAACTTAATTTCCTAGTGCCTGGAGCTAATGACTGCTTTGCCATTTTCATATGTAATATGCTTTGTGCTGTATTCAACAATTAATAATTAAGTGTACCCTGGATTTTCATTTTGTGGTTATGTAGGCTTCTGTTGACATTGAAAAGAAAAGATTTAAAAGAAGGGAAATAAAGGTTGAAATACAGTCAAATTACACATTGATTTGATGCAGAGAGCTGAATACCAACATGTAAAATACAGCTGCAAATATCAGTGTTTGAAAGAACAATGGAATCCAACACTGCATTAAAGTTGAAATTGAATGGTGAGCCAAGTTTACCTGCAGAGTAAGGTAACTCCACCCCACACACACACACACACACACACACACACAAAAACAGGTCATATAACTGCACAGGTGACTATCTATTCGCACGTGTCAGGATGAACAATCCTGTCTTACATAATGTTTGGCGCTGCGTAGGCTGCTAAAGGTCAAAGTTCTTATTCTTTGCACAAGGTACATATGGTCGTGTTTTCCTCATTCTTCTAGATATGGTTTGAGTCAGACTTGTAGTAACATATTAGCCAGTTTGGTTCAGTAGACCTGGTAGGAGGTTAAAATAGCAACCGATGTCTTTTCTAAGTAGCTGGAAATCACATGGTTCAACAAACTCAATGAATTAATATCAAGACTGAATTAAATGTCATATCTTAAAGATCTACATGCATAAAACGTCTATTATTAAATGCTATGCAGGCTTGCACCAGACCAACAACAGTAAAAATAAAAATTACATGCCTGGGTATTTATGACAAGAATGGAAAAATGACTTTAATATTAGAATCCAACTCAGTAGAAGGAGATCAAGATGGTGTGCCACCAACATCAAGTCTGATCCCATTTGCCTTTATGATATTAGACTTAGCTAAATGAGGAGTTCAAAAGTTCAAAGTTTCAGATATTACACTGGGATGATGTGTTGACGACCACAGCTACGGATGCAGTGATTTGTTCCAGGAATTTATTGTTGGATCCCTGCTGCTTATTTTTAAGGCTCAGTGCATTTGCAGCGTTTTTATGTGATTTGTGTAAGTGGGTGAATGTGCATGTGTGCTACCGTCCTGTTTATTTTGTATAAATGGACAGCTGTTCCAATTAATGATGCCATCATTTCTGCCTCGGGTGAAACACTAAGTAAAAGCTTTGCCTCTGCCCAGTGCACACGTCTGACAAGCAGCTGATGGTTGACAAATGCATTTTCAAACCAGTACAAATGAAACAGTCGATGTAGGCTTTTACCTCAGCATTCCTGAACTCCTCAGATGCAGGGCACAACTGATCACCTGCCACTGTGCATGCACAAACAGGCCTACAGTACACAAATGAACAAACATCCTGCCCATTCTCGTTTGTTGGAAAGCGACATAAGCAGCTCTGCCGGGATCCTGCCTGTCACATGTAATCCAACTTGTACACAATATAGATAATAATTGAGTGTTAGCAGTTCAGGTATTGACACACAGATGGGTCAAAGCAGCTATATCAGTTACACATGATGATTAATGAAAGGTCATCGGCTGCTTGCGCACAACCCTGCCTGCCTGCCTGCGTGTACAACTGTGGACATAAGCTATGAGGAATGTCTCGCCCAATTTCAATCCCCCACCCACATCCATGCCATTTCTTCTGAACATAGAACACCACCACCTCCCCCACCAGGGCCTGTCTGGGTCTGTCCCAATGCTGATATTAGAGTTAAATACAAAGCCCACTCTATCTTAAAGATAAAGGAGACACAGTGATGTGTTAAGCTTATGTACACATTGCGTTTGCTGTTCCTATGAACTCCTTAAAAGTTGCAGCTGTTTGATTTGAAAAGGGATAAAAAGGCCCAATTCGTGCTTTTGGCCCGTGGAAAATGGTCATAGGCATTTAACACTGATATAATTAGCATGATGAAAAACAATACACACAAGCACACCCATGTTCTTTCACATTCACTAAATCTCTCTCTCTCACTCTCACACGCACAAAAATAAATTCAATTCAATTTAAATTACTCTATTGTAAAAAAGTTGTCACACACTAGCATGAAACTTGGTGTTTGCTTCTCTTCTCCTCGCAGACTCCTGCTCTTAGTTTACACTGCAAATTCTGGAGGCACTTTTCCTTTTTACATTACATGACCACTTCAGGACCTCTTTCAGGTTAACGTGGTGTCACTATCAGTCTGCCTTCCACTTGTGTTATGCAGGATTTAAAACAAACACACCCTTCATATTACACTAACAAAATGGACGTTTAAATTCAAATGTTTAAACGTTCAGCGTGGCTGCTTTATTCAACTTTTGTTACTAACTTCGGTCAGTAACTTTATAGGCAATAACCTTTATCCTCACTGCACATTTAAGCAGTGTTATTGGTTGATGCACTGTCCGACTTTAAAAAAGGAAGCGTTGGAGAACTCAGAGTGAATAATTGGAGGAGACAGAAATCAGGTTATGCATTTTTATGCATGTTTCATCATCTGTATTAAACAGGTATATGATGTGCATCTACAGCAGTTTAAAACAAATGATGTTTCTGTAGATGTGATCGATCGATGCTGGTGTCGCTCCGTTATACGGACAGGTGTTTCTATATTTAACCTATAGCTTTTTTGATATAAATAAACTCCTGGTAGTAGAAAGCAACACAACTCAAGAGCCTCCAAACTGACCACACAGTTGAATCAGCTCATATAAAACACCTACAAAAAAACAACAACAATAAATCCAGTAAAACTCCAATACCCACTTTGATCTAAATAATAAAAAATGTCACTATTATGACATTTTAAATTTAAAATCTGATACACATTATATACCTTGTGGTTGCATGTATCAGGCATCAGTGATATGGTCTAAGAGATAATTATTTTTTGGCCATATCGCTCAGCCTTAGGCGGATGATCTCCTGAAAAAGTATAAACAATCTGCTCCCTCAATTGCTGGTCATAGTGTACTAGAGGTGGTGGAACAAATTTGATTCTTTGTTTGTCTTTTGTTGGTACAAGTTTCAAACCCAACTAGCAAATCATATGTTTGATTTGACAGATGAAACTTTTTCTTTTTGGAAGACAAAAAAAAAAAAAAGTTATTCAGATCTTCTCACGATCCAAACATTTTATCATCATAAAGACGTATCACAAATGCAGTACTGTTTACGATACAGCGCAGGTATTTACAATTTTTAAACCGGAAAGAAATGACAAATTATAAGCTTTACAAAATAAAGCTTGGAAATTGGAAAAAGTGAAAGGCATGCAGCAAAGCTTTAGCCAAGCTCAAGTTTTCAATACTGAAACAAACTTGAGAGTTGAAGTAGTTGCTTAGGATCTAGGCCAGGGATGTGGCTGAAGTCAGAGAACCTAACTGGAGCCCAAAATAGGACAGAGCCAATGAGACTCCTCCAGCCCAATTTATCACAGTGTACACAGCACAGCTCAGCTCAGCTCAGAGGACGAAAGAGAGAAATATCACACAGAATCATCCCTTCATCTGCCCCTCAGCCTCTGCTTAGAGTACAGACAGAAAAGTCTGTTTGTTGTTTAATAAATAAAAAGTCGCACAGATGGAGCGAGAAGGAAAGGAGCGACATCTAAACTAGAACACAAGAATGTTTGAGCACAGGAAACAGATATGCAGAAACTTAGTAAGGCTTTGATCAATATTCAATGAGTGTAAAATAAATAAATGAGTGAATTAGTCATGGGGTGGAATGGGAACAGCGTTAATCAGGATTTGCCTAGAGATGATCAATGCATTTCTGCTTTCCAAGTCTTTAGCACAGGCTGCTGTTATAAGATTATACTGCCTTAGCTGGACATGGTGAAACGGGCGACTTGATTGTACTTGGTTCCGTACTCTCTTTACTCCTACAGATCCCTCTGCTCTCCTCCATCCATCCACCTCCAGGCACTTGTTCCCACTCTGTCCTCGTCTCATCCCTTCCTTCGCTCACTCGCTCTCCTTCTCTTCCTGTGTTGCATTGTGAAGTCACCATCAGGGAGCTAATGTTGCATATCCTAAGGGTGCTGCATTGCTCTATATAGACTCACATACGCAGCAAAAATGAAAGCCAAAGCTGACACACACATACACACACACATGTGCACACTCCTGGATGGAGTCACACCGCCACCACCACCCTCATCCATCCGTCCATCTGTGCTTCACTGCTACAGAACATACAGTGTTAGGACCTAAATCTGAAACCTTTTAATAGTTAGTGTAGAGTTGAAACTAGTCAATAAATAAAACAACATAATCTGTTTTGATAATGAATTTATTCTTTCAGTAATTTCACTAATTCTCATTTGCAATTACAGTTTTTTTTTCAATTAATCGTGTTAACTATGAAATGCTAGAAACTAATTTAAAAAAAGTTTATGCTTTTTTGTCGAGCATAATTTTAAAATCTTATTTATGTTGCTTAATCTCTTACAAACTACTGTTTTCAGCAACATATGATAATATTTCTTCTATATCAAACAAGAAATTTAATGATGATCATAAAACTATCCAATGATAATCAGGTGATTCAGCATTAATTTAAATAATTCTTAGGTTAGAGCAGCTCCATTAAAGTTACACTGGGAATAATCTATGTATCTCACAGGTCCCTAAAGCTCATTAAAAGTAACTCCTTAAAACAGCTTGTTTTGTCTGAAAAACATTCAAATCCTTATAGTTATTGCATAAAACGACTGATAAGCTGAAAACTATTTGTTTTTTTGTTTTTGCTATAAAATCAGAAATTGTTATAATAGTTGATAAATGTACTTGTTATTGAGTATCACCTGGCCTGGCTGACTAGATTAGTCAGATTTAACTTAAAATCTTTAAAATGTCGACTTGCACTTGTACAGTGGCGTTACAGAGTGGTGTTAACTTTGCCGTTTGACCTTAACACATCCAGCAGACTGGGAACTGGGTCCAACGACAATCTGGCAAGCAGTTAGTACCTCAGTAAAAATGTTTGGCTTTCTAATTTGTCCTTTTAGGGACTTCCTGAAACTGCAAGTACTGAGACCTAAACAGGAAACTCCTCAGCTCTGCCTCCCAAGAGAATAATCTTGTCTGCATGTCGTCTCTACATGACACGCCCCGCAGACCACAGACACCATTTTCCATGCAGACATGTTTGTTGGTCACTGTCAAATGACTATAAAAAGAGAAAGTCTTAAGAGCCTAAACACTGCATTTCCCTATGCTGATAAGTAGTGCAGACAAACGAGCTTTGATTATAACACTGGCCTCCTTGGAAATGACTCCCGATGGAAAACTGCCCAGACTGATCTCAGACAGGATACCATCACAGCTGATACGCACAAACCAACAGCTTTCCACAGGACATGACTTGACTGTCAGGACTCGAGCAAACCCCTATTTGTCCATGCAGGATGTCCCAAATCTTTTCTTGGAGTTGTGAGTAAAATTGAAAATTTGGATCGTGGACTAGCATGTACAACAGGCAAAAAGTATAAAACTCATACACAGTAAGTTTGTGATAGGGTGCACGCCAAGAGGAACAACATGAGCTACTTCATCAGGGCAAAATGGCCTCTGGCATTTCTGGCATACAAGGAGCTTTTGATCCACAAAGGTTTTCCATGAAGGCTTTCGCACTGACCTACTGAATATTCAGCAACAACAAAAAAACGGTATCTCATGAACTCTAAGAATATGTCTTTTTTTGATTCATTTAGTTATTGATATCTGTCAAATGACCTATTTTTAATTCTTGTTAATTAATTTCTGAAGTTCATTTCATGTAGTTGGAAACTTTTTTTACACATCAACAACAGAAGAGCCACAATTTCAGACCCAAATCAAACAATACAACATGAGTGTTATAAGTGTTATGCCAGAAAGATCTGCGATATGACAAGGTTAGAGTAAATATTTTCAAGAATCTCTGCATATAGGTAACCTGTAGCTTTGTCCTGATGATGACAGATTTAAAATAATTTACACTTTAACGCTGTGATCCATCCACTACAGCCAGTATTATTATGTCAAGTAGTACAGGTCACACTTAAAAATTTTGATGCTACTGTATCCTTTACATGTTATATCCAGCTCATGGTTTAGTATATAGTCACCCCATTCTGACTCATGTCAACTGGTAAAGTTGACATAAGTCAAAACATAAAAGTCAAAACATAAAAACAAAACAACAGCCTACATTGAATATAAATCATCTGAAGGTGTGTTTGACAGAAATCTTGTTCATTTATGGAACTACTGGTTCAGTCAAAAAGGTTTACAGCTGAGCCTTTGGTTGATTAACTAATTAGTCCATCAACATACATTAATGCAAAAAAGATTCTGCACTCTGATTAATCGTTAAATCATTTTCAGGCAAAAACATTTGTGTCATTCGTTTTGTTGTTTAAAAGTCATATTTTAATTTTTCTACCCTGTTGTTTTTATAACATGATATTTAAACTGTTAAAACAAGACACATGAAGACATCACCGTGGGCTCTGGAAAACTGTAAAGCATGTTTTCCATTAGTCTAATTATTTTAAATGTCAGACTAAAAAAACAATGAAAATGCCACTAAACCAACACTCAAAATTAGGCTAGCCATTAGGCTAGCCATCATATTGACAATGCAGAATTATTTCTGCTTATTTTGTGTTTTTGTTTGTTTTGTCAAATACATTTCTGCAAAGATTCTCCTGTGTGTATGTGAATTTATTCCAACCCGCCATTAGCAGTATTTATATGTGGAAACCATTCCACAGATACTTCTACATTCACAGCCCAAGTAGGTCTGGTTTACATCACCACACACACTGACGATCAGAACCACATTTGATCGTAGTGTGTTTGGAATCAGGGACTTCCACTGCATTGGCTTGTGTTATGTACCACTGGGTGACACTTCCACTTCTGTCCACTACCTGTAAACAGCTTGGTCAGCATTCAGCTGATCGGCTACAATGACATCATACTTACTCGTGTAGTAGCCACACAAACATATTTCATCCAAGATCACACACACACACACACACACACATAGAGAGAAAGCATCAAAAGTCAGGAGGATGTAGGACAGTATCCCAGGCATCCTTCTCCTGTGCTGGGTCTGCCTTGCATCATCCTGTTTTTGTGAGCCTGTACAAACACGAAGGGTGTCGCCCGGCTGGTGCAGGACTCCTGCAGGTTTCACTTTGGCTCTGCTGCTGCTGTTTGTTACGGAGGAACATACCAACGCACGGAACGCAGAGATACGAGGGTCTGCGCGACGGCGGCGGCCGTCCACAACAAGGGTGTGGTGGCTCACGGAGGGAAACCTCGTCGGGACTGACACCAGTTCCAACTGTAACTGAACACAACCAACACTCACTACTTTTCTGAACTAGCCGCTCGGAGGTTTTGGGGTTTTTTCTCAGAATTCCCGCCCCTGCGGAAAACAAACGTTTGATACCATCCGTCTCACTTAGTTGCCAAACAGGTTCCGAGAGAACACAACAACTTTGGAGCTCGGCTCGGCTCCGACATAAGGAAGCAGCTAATGTTAGGGGAATGTACGGGGCTGGGGCTGGGGCTGGGTCTGGGTCTGGGTCTGGGTCTGGGTGGCAGGAACACGAGCCCCATCCTCAGCCGGCCGTGGCTGGAGAGGACAAACAGGTGTGTCTCCGGCCCGGGACACTTTCTGTCCACTACGATCCGGAAACACTTAAGCCGTCGTGCCGGAAAACTTCTGAACAAGTAACAGGTTTGAACTGGACGAGCAGCGTTTCATCACCGTGTTTCCTCCTTCTAATACTTGATACTTTTGACAGGAATCCGCTCCGCCCGGTTCACGGAGCCTTCGGTCACACACCGGGAGTTAGTAGCTGTGAAAATGCTCTTACCTCCGTGAGAGGAACGTGCTTCCGCCGGGCTCCGTGTTTCCTCCTCCCGTGAAGCAGCTGGAATGAGCGAGCGGCGGCGGAGCAGCTCACACACTCACCGGACCCTCCTTAGCGCTGCGTTCACGGCCCCTCGGAGAGACAGAGCTCCAACTCCACTGTTTGCGACAGAGCTGGTGGCGCAAGATGCACCTACAAAGCAAAAAGAATAGAAGCTGCCACATGTAACATTCTACTGTTATTTAACTTAAATGTGCTCCAAAACATTTCTTACAAAACATTTCTTACATAACTTTATATTTTTTCTCAAAACAATATAACATATCTGTCCAAATAGCTAATAAAGTTTGGTTTGCTGCAATAGTTCTTGTTACCTGCATTTGAAACATGATTTTTTAAATGTGCCTAAGTCAAATGGAGACAAAGGGACAACAGCCACAGTCTCAAGGCTTTGTGGATCTAAAAGCATGGATCTCCTCTGAGCTAAAGCTTGCTAAGATGAGACTCTTAATCAGTCCATTCAGCTCTGCCCAGCTCTCACCCTCTGTCCAAATTTCAGCTGGGTGACATTATTACAGTACATTACAGTAGCTGGGGATGCTCTGCAATGTATTCATCAATTTTAAATAACTGAAATTGTATGATTGGGACTCAGTCTTAGAAGCAAAAGTTTCTGTTGAATTAGTTTGGGTCACATTTTGGCTTTAAATTACACTACTAGAGTTAGTCTGGATTATAAACTTTTATTACTAAATACAAATGCATCTAACACCTTCTGATTAATAATTCAATTGGTATATAGTCAAAGATATAAATAAATTGTTCTCTCTGAAAAAAAAAAATATCATTGAAAAATTCCCTGTGCTCAACCTGACTTTTTCAAACTGAGCATTTTATGAAATAGATTTGTTGACCTTAATCTGTAACTGTGGAGCCTAAAAGTGACCTAAAAATGTAGAAATTACTTTATTATTTCAGATTAAATGAGCATTGTCTACATATGTGTGTTTTGCACATCGCATGTTTTAAGTATCCACTGGGTGAGTGTCTGTCTGAATAAATATATTTATTTGTTATTTGCATAAACTATTCCCACACCCAGTATTCGCCATCAACCATTATAACTTTTACTCTTTCCTTGTCTTGAACCTTGTTTTATTAATTTTGTTGTATAAACACCCATTCACGACCACCTAAATAGATCTTCTCTTCCTGTGATCACTAAAAACATGACGACGACAAACCCCATTATATGTCAGTGAAAATTAGGACAAAATTGCATTCTATGTGATACTGCTAATCTCTTAACATTAACTTGCACCTTGCAGACATGCTGTGTTTGGTCACTTTGATATTTTTCTATATTAGGACACGCTGCGTTTAGATTTTTCAGTTTTGGGGTGGAAATATTCCCGCTTACAGTGAACGCACCACGGTGCCGCGCCGGCGCCCTATTGGCTGAAAAGATTTAACCGTTAAAATGTCCCCACCCCTTAAAGTTAAGTATAATTACGTCAGTTATTTACAGAGGGGTCCGTCATGTCAGCTGTCAATAATAGTTGGCGTTTTTCATTATTGTAAAAATATTTTTATTTATGTTTATATAACTTTTTGATGGTTTGGACTTTGACCCAAGTGCTCGTATCCCACAGTGCAACAGGAAATCACATAACAGAGATTAGAGCTTTTTAAATTATATTTTTGTTCACTGGGGTTGAAAGTTCATTCACCCAGTGTGAAAATACGGCTGCTCCAGGGTTGAAAGCACATTTCCTGAACCACAGTAAGCCTGCATTAATATCCCACTGTAGTCTATTATCAACCACAATCATATCCTGACACAGTACTCACAAAGTCAAGCTGAGGACTTTTATTGAACCCACAGGAAAACACTTGAGGCAAATTTTTCAGCGGATTGGTTTTGATTCTCACGGGGGAAAAGTCTGAAAACAAAGACTTTGCTGTTTGATGGTTACAATGACAATCCTCAAAAACAAGCTGAATTGCTTCAACATTTCTGCATCCAAGCTCTTTAGAAGTAATTTGTACTGTTCTCTGTAGTTTTCCATGGTAATACAGACATGCAGTAGTTTCAGATTAAACAATGTTTATTGGCACCTCCCAGTCCCCAGCTCATACTGATGCTATTTCTGTAAGCTGACTGGGAGGAGGAACTGTTGGCTTATGTACATTGACTGGAGAGAGATGAAAAACCTGCTTATAGCTTTACAACACACCTACTCTCTCTCTGTCTATCATTGTCTCTCTGTTCCTGTTAAAGGTTTGTGCCAATGCTACGTGATGTAGGTCACACTGCAAATGATGCACTCTATTCCGGCTCCATTATGCACTTCAACTTCCATAATGAACAGAGAGTAGAATTATGACCTTTATTACAGTTTCAACTGAAAATGGGAGAAATTTTAACATTGTAAAAGTAGAAACCATGGTAGAGCTGCTGCATTGGATTGCAATAGAGTGTACAGGTGTACCTACTAAAGTGGCCAGTGAGTATGTATTGGCCTAAAAAATTGTTTAGACACATCTAGGCATAAAGTAAAATATTGAGCTGAATCAATTCACACAGAGTCCATTTAGAGGCTAATGAAAGAACTTTTTGAGTTTCCCAGATGTTTTAGTCTTATTTAGCAAATTTACAATGAATTCAGTGGAGGGTTAGACAAACTCAGTCATTGTGTAAAAGTGCAAAGCATGTTGTGTCTTGAAATATCATAAAAAATAAGAAATAGTTCCTACAAAATTATGTTGATATTTAAAACAATCAGTGACATGTAGCATGGTGTCATTTATGTAATGTATCCACTACACCAACAAGCTTCCAGCAGCATCTCCCAGCACAAGTAGATGTGCCAGATTTTCTCACAGAATTAAAAAAAATAAATTAAAAACTTTGTTTAACATGAGGGTAACAGAAATAAATAAACTATGATAGTTTGCAAATAATTTTCTCCTGTATATGAAACATAGTACGATTGTCCTTGCTAACAAGGCTCTAAAAATAAGTTGCAGCACAATAAGGGGCAGTAACAAGCCCATTATTATCACCATAGTCCTAGTACTGCCCCATACATTCTTAGCACGGCAAGATTGTACAGTAAGCCTTTAGGTGAATATTGTGGTCACCACCCACACTGCAGGAAGATTTTGTCACAGTTACTTAAATATGAAAATGTGTGTAAAGCAAGTTAGTGTTTTCCCAGTAGTAATTAAAAACAGTATGTGTTTCAGGCTGGAGCTGAACCCCTAGCGTGATTTTGAAAAGAGGACAGGTCGGGGACAACATCAGGCTGGAAAATGAGGAGAGAAGCTCTAAACCTGGAAGTTCAAAATCAAACTTTAGTATTGGTTTGTTTTCTGTGGCAATACATCTATCATCTCCAACTTAAAATATGGATTTACATATTTTCTTATATACCATATGGCAACTGAATCACATTCAAGTGGGTCAATGTTTTTAAAAAAATTACATTTGTGCTGAAAGTTGATTCAGTGTAAAATCATGAACATTAATATTGCAAATGCTATAAAGTTCTGAGAAAGTTTTGATGAATTATAAAGCTTTATAATGTTAATTCAATTCAATTCAATTCAACTTTATTTATATAGCGCCAATTTACAACAAGGTCATCTCAGGGCACTTTACATAATAAAGTCAAGACTATACACAGGTAGAGAAAACCCAACAAATCCCCCTTGAGCAAGCCATAGGCAACAGTGGAGAGGAAAAACTCCCTTTAACGGAAGAAACCTCTAGCAGAACCAGGCTCAGGGAGGACGGCCATCTGCATTGACCGGTTGGGCTGAGTGGAAAGTGGAGAGAGAAAAGAACAGAGCAACAAAAGCAACAACAAAACATTGAGCAGGTTAATAGGACCAGTAGCTGCACACTGGAGGACACACAGCACCAAATCCGGGGACACCTGTGGACAGGGAGAGAGAGAGGGGGAAAGAGAGGGAGAGAGACAACTACGGGACAAAGAAGACACAGAGTTAATGTCATACAGTGGTGACATTATAGATGTGGGGTGAGAGGAGAGAATGAGGAGAAGAGGAAGTGGCACAGTGCGTAGTCCCCCAGCAATCTAAGCCTGTAGCAGCATGACTATAACCAACTATAAGCTTTATCAAAAAGGAAGGTTTTGAGCCTAGTCTTAAAAATAGGGAGGGTGTCTGCTTCCCGAATCTGGACTGGGAGCTGGTTCCACAGGAGAGGAGCTTGATAGCTAAAGGCTCTGCCTCCCATTCTATTTTTGGAAACTCTGGGAACCACAAGTAGGCCTGCATTTTGGGACCGAAGTGGTCTAGTAGGATGATATGGTACTAAGAGATCTTTTAAATATGATGGGGCTTGGAATGAAACACTATATTGTAAGTACTGAAAGATATTAATATTTTGCTATATCAAGCCACATGACAGTGTGAATATGAATTACACCACTGCACACACAAGTTTGGCAATTTGTGCATAAGCTAACAATTTTGAGTCATTTTTACATAAAAAGACTAATAACACAACCAACACTAATAAGAGAATGGTGTAAAAAATGAGTAGGTAAACACAGTTTTTTTTGTGCAGACAGTGTTACAGAGACACAGTTCAGTGCAGCATGTAAAACTTTAACCAAGTTGCAGAAGTACAGAGAAAACCTAGCATGTTGCATCTGTGATTTATTATTGCTTATGATCATATTTTCAGCCTCAGGACATCAAAATATCAATATAATCTAAGTGAAACACAGATTTCCACTTCTCTTTTTCCCACAGAACAAAAAACCAGACAACAAGCTGGAGGACACACTAAAGTTTGAGGACACAGGGACATCTAGTGGGGACACACATCCAGTACAACCTTGCTGCTGTCACAGGTAACAGAAAATTCTGCTAATGGCTGGGGCAGGAGAAAACCCGCCTCACTGTCCTCAGTTTTAGACCAAGCTCATTATTTCATTAGTCTGTTAATGAGATTATTACACAACAGCCTCATATCGGCTGGTTAAGCGAAAAGACACAATGTATGGAATTATTTTCCTAAGGAAATTCTTTAAAAGAAAAGATCCCTAAACTGTTCACAAAGACTTTACAACAGATGCAGTGTTTTGACCATAAGCCTACATCATTTATCACAGTTATAATGGGAACTTTACACTAAAGACACAAGTTATCAGAAGAAACACCTGACATAATAAACACACGAATAACTGATTAAAACAGAGGAATGTGACACAAAACCTTCTCAAATGTAAACAACTACTGTTTATCTTTCTTTTTTGTGATTTTTTTTTTTACTTTCTGATAGTTGCTCAGAGTAAACAAATGAAAATATCAATATGGTCTCTTCTCGGATGCTTTCAGTCCTCAAACATAATATTGGCCCATTGCACAACTAACATCATCAGCTGCTATGTGCTGTGTTGTTTCCCTTTTGAAATCAGTGATTCAATAATCTCTAATAAATGTGTGAATTAAATTGTTTTCACATGATTGTTCTACATGTTATGTTCATATGTAGGAATTTAAATTAAGCAGCTTTCCAGGTGAGAAGTTTTCATTCCACATATAAAAGTTAAAGTGCATGTACATGTGACCACTAGAGGGCCCTGAACCCATGCTGATGAACATCACAAGCCTGTATGATTTCCTGTCTTTATGATTACATAATGATTTGTTTTCTTTATATAAGGTGTTTTAGGAGGACAAATTTTACCAGCACTGACATCCCATGAATCACTCCAGCTGACTGTTTATGTTCATTCATTCTGTTGGAAGATAAGTTTAGGACTCTTAAACTAGGCCAGAACCAAATATAAAGAATCATACTTCTCCACTAGATGACATTTATAACCACCGGCCTCGCCTTCCTCCTCCTACTCATGCTCGGAGCTGATTTTTCTTCAAAATAGTGCTATTAGTAGCAGGGAATGTGGGCTCATTGGTTCTCTCCTCTCCAAAGTGTCTTTTATCTCGGCTCCCTCTGGTGTCTTTTTCCTCCGTAAGCTGGAGTCAGTTGAGTAAAAGACACTACCGGGAACAGAGGAAGAGTGAGTGAAAATTCCCCCTGCTACTTCTCGTATGAAATGCTCCCAAATTGCACACAATGGCCGGCATGGATTATCATTAATCCTGCGTAGGTGTTGTCATCAGGGGAAAATGAGGAGGTTGGAGGAAATAAGTAAGAGGAAAGAGGGAAGCAGGTGGGAAATAAAGAGAGAGGGAGGGTTGAGGCAGATGAATGAATGCAGTGTAGTCCTACTGGCAGCGTATACAAACAGAGTGAATTGCTTTCAGTGGCTGTGCTTTGCGCAGTTGAGGCCTCTATAGGATAATAGTCACTCATCAGTATGGATGGGATGTTGTGTGACTATCGGGCAATTTAAACCTGTAGGAACGTGAATCCAGGCTGGGCGGACTTTGTTTAGCATATCACGTTCACAAGAAGTCTAAAAACAATTGCCTCCTTCTTGTAAGGCATCACAGGGCAGGGCAAGTCAAACGCAAATCCGTGAAAACAGGAATTGAGGAGGGAGTAAAAGTTTCATCCCATTTCTCTTGAGCCAGATATCCAGCTGTGCTGCTCAAATATGTAAAGCTAAAGGCGTGCATCCGAGCTTGTGTTTGTGTCAGACTCTCTAATCCAGCTTATGTACACTGAGCCACAGTGTGGCAGGGCGTTGAAAGCAGGGATGGGTTAGGGGAGCAGTATCTGCTAATACTTTTCAATGCAAGTGGAAGAACAGTCTCTAAACCCTAAGAAACTATTTGCTCCCCGCCTCTCTCTCTCTCTCTCTCTGTTTCCGCCCAACTATGGCACAGACCGGTGTGGACCTGACAAATGCATTTGCTGAAAACTTTTCTCTCCGGCCTCCAAATAGAGCCTTTTCTTTCTGATCCCATCCTGATAAGAACTAAAGCTGTTTATGAGATTTAGAGAAGGAACGAGAGAGAGAGAGAGAGTGTGTGTGTGTAAGGCTGTGAGAGAGGAAAACAGAAAAAAAAAAGGAGAGTGAGAGAGGATTAAAAACAGAAAGACAGAAGGAGCGACGGATATTCCTGTCCCTGAACCGGTAGCGTGGAACAACATAATCCCAGATTTTTATGGCTGTTGTTTTTCCTGAAAAGCTTTTGGATTATGAGTGACTGTTGTATTATAACGCCTCTATCTCAGTGCTCAGGAGATTACAAACATGACCCCTTGGCCCTGCTGTTCAGAAGAGTCGAGCTAACAGGTCAAGACACAAAGCAAGAGGAAAAAGCGCCAGAGGACGTGTGAAGAGTAGCTTTACTGAAGAGTCAGTTTCAACAGGACGAGACGATTTAATTGACAGAAAACAAATTTATTCTTCTAGATGCTCATTTTTTCTCTTCCATGTAATTGTTGTAAAAGAGGCCTTACTACACTTTAAAGAGAGCAGCATTTATTTGCGCTGTCCAGTGCCTCAGGATGTGCCATCATCGTTGTCACCTTCGCCACTGAATATTTTAAAAAGCCATGGAAACGTGTCTCGTTGAACCCTCTCTTGTTGCACTGAGAGCTCTCCAGCTGGTGTGCATATCATCCTCCATGTATGGGGATAACCGACTCCTATCAACACATAGATATTTGATAAGTTAAAGGATCTTTACTCTGGGTCTTCTCCTTGTTCCAGAGTGTCTCATGTTTGACAAAACAGGTGTCACTGCATTTCTGACACACACGTTTCAACAAATAAACTGTCTTATCGTCGCAGGCTTGGCGACGGGACATGCCGCTGTTTTTCTGTTTGGCCTAAATGTAAACTGCCTGTAGAAAAGTTGTTTTATTTCTGTACAGGACAGTCTGTTCCTGCAGAAATGTCCCTGTTGCACCCCTGTTGTGTCTTCATTAGTGAACAGCTTCACAAGTAGGAACATGACATAAGGAAGTGACATTTTGAGAACAGAAGAGAGCACGGCGTGGCATCACAATTCTCTTCATTTCCTCCATAAACATTCAATGTGTGGAACATTTGCTGTTTTTATCAAAGTCAACTGGATGCAGGGATGCTGCTGTCCTGAATGTCCTCTAAACAGTCCACACTCAGTGGGAACGGGCCCACTGACCTTCTATTTGAACTGGAATTTTAGTTTAGATTATGACCACTATTATTTTTTTTTGCTATAACTAGAGGTGATGGTGCATGATATCTAGTTACACCATTGTAATACACTGTAGTTTGACTTTTATAGGGCCCCAGGGACCAAACAGACACACACATTGCTAACATGTGTTGATACAACTGCACTAATCAATATTTGTATTGTAACTATAGATCAAATGAAACCATGTGTGGTATGTGAAATATTGCTCATAGAGACAAACTCAAATAAATTATATATTATTACATAACATTATATATTTGTACATTTGTACTGTTTTGGCATCCTTCAGCTTGTTGTTTTGTTTTTCAAGCTTATATTTAGTCAGCATAAGCAACTTGTTAGTGAATGCAGTGGAGCATTTAGGAGCTGGAGAGCCAGAGTTTGAAGTAAGGCTAAACAAGTAGCCAGAAACCCAACCCTGAATGAATGTTAGTGGTGCTGTCTGCTGGGAGTGAAAATTAGACTGTTTGCTAACATAGTAAGTATATGACAATGTTATGTTTATAGCTTGCTGTGGCTCAATACTGCCCCAAAAGTCACTTTATTTGATTATGACTGCAGTTTTATGATTGCATTTAATCCTGCACAAATGTTTTAACAATTTCTTCAGGTTAAGGATGCAGCGACAAACAGCCAGCAGAGCACCTCACATGTCCTTCTCTGAAGCAGCGTCCTGCAGCTATGCCTGGAGGATCACCAGGTGCTGCCACACCAGCAAAGAGACATTGTCATTCACTCTATCTTCCTGCTCATAAGTCTGGGTATCAACATCTGCCTACGGCCAGATGCTAAAATCTCCTGGGTTTCCAAAGCCACAAGCTGAAAAAGTAGCATTCTCTGGTGATTTGACCAACTAAGAGCTTAATGGCATTTCATACACTATCACACATTTTGTCTTTTGAAGCAAATTTTAAAGTATGGTTTGGTAATGGTGTGTTTGCTGTGTGTAATATGTAAAACCCAAAACTAGTTTGTCCACACGAAAACCAGTCAGGTTCTCTTTTAGTGCCATGCGATCACCCAACTCGCTTCCATGTATTCCATGACATTTAAAGTGAGGGAATTACGCTGAGAGGAGATCAATATAAGGTGTGTCTAGGATGTCTGTAATGTAATTTTAATGGAGCTAACTGTAGTGTCGTTACCGCTAATGAGAGTCTCAAGCAAGGCTCATCTAGCTTTCATGCTGCAATGCAAGGTCATCAATTAGCAATGAGGGCGGAGACTGGCCTTTCATGCTCGTCGTGGCTTTGAAGGAATTAGTCTGTTTGAACATTTACATCTTTGAGTGAAAGAGTGAAAGCGAGAAACAGAAAAGAGGAGAGAGAGATGAATTGCTAGGGCGCACCCTGCTGCTATCTGAGATAAAGTGTTCTTTGCCGAGGGCAGCTCTGTCTTTCAACTCAACTTGCAGCCTGTGATAAGCGATCTACTGTAACTTTTCTGACATTGTAACACGTTATTCTGATCTTATTAAGATGCGCAACTTGAGTGAAAAGGGCTTCTTCAGCGCTTCCAGTTTTTAAGACCAGTGCAGCGATTCCTAGATTTATTGAACTTTGAAACTTGAAAACTCTCTGTAACAAGTGTCCACTCTTTATACCAACACGGTTACACCTGGAGTCTGTGGAGAGCAAGTAAGCAAGGCGCTTGACTGACAGACGGAAAGGAGACAGGAGGCAGTGCTACAGTAACCGTCAGAAAGACGAGGGATAGCAGGAACAGAGGAGCTGCCATCCGAATAGAAAAACACAACAAGCAACAAGCAGCAACAACAGCGACAGCTACACCTTCCAGCTGCTGTCTTTCATATGCTAATGGTGGTATTACTGTCTGCCAGCACAACACAGAAAACAATGCGTGTGTCGTATGCGTGCATGTGTGTCTGTGTGTGTTCATTTCTAAAATGAAGCAATGTGCTCGGCCACATGGCATTGGTCATCTGGCAAGGGCTAGAAACACAGGCACATGTGCGCACATAATAGCGCGTAAAAAGCTTTTTTTTTTCCACTGTTAGGTTTTAACAAGGAAATCTAATATTGCACAGCATTGTGCTGCATAAGTTATGATGCCAGCTAAAATATCTAATAACAGGTGGTAGTTAGAGCCTGAGTCTGGTGATATTCTTTGTATTTTTTCTTATTGGCAACAAATTCCAACACCAACAATTAACTGATCCTGTTCTTAAGTGTGGAGACATACTGTAGCTACAGTGCTCTGTATGATTCATATTCACTGATACACAGGAAACTACACAAAGATCCCCACTGCTGCACTGGATGACATGTTCCTGCATTGCAGTTATGCCCGACAAACAACTCATACACATATGCAGTATATTTCTGACCCTTTTTGTGATTTTTTTTTCTCTTTTGGCCAGTTGGGAAAACAAAATCAAGTTGTGAAAACAATACAGATATATCATCCAGTTTTTAATTTGTTAGCAAACGCTCGCTTGTTTACACATACAACAGTTAACGAGCAACATTATTCATTTGGAAGTAAACATTTGTTTATTATTTACTTTTTGCTTTGTTTTGGGCTCTGCTCACCAGCTGCATTAACAGTTGTGTCTCCCGTTTTGCGCCGAACATCAACTGCAATGTTAATACGCGTTCTACTACACGCAGCTGCATGGTGAGGCAAAAAATATAATAATAATAAATAAATATATATATATATATAATGTGAGTGGTGACAGTGTAAAAAAACAGTGAAGCAGTGGGTTGAACAGACAAACCTCAGTATAAAGAGCTGTAAGAGAGGTGAGCTACGTAATCAGGAAATACTCTTTGTAGTGGTAACACTATGGGCAGCCTCTTTACCATTGCTAGTATGAAAATATTAGTTCTAGCAGCTCAGTAGAATAGAATAGAAGATCAGCAGTCTATTAAAACAAAACAACTCTTTCATATGAACACTGTGAGCTGCCACATGGTACAGTGTCTACAATCATTAATTGCTCTGATTATTCCAAGTACATGCAGAGCCATGTGGCAAACTCTTTATGTCTGTAAGGATTATCTCAGAGTCCAGCAGCATTTCTCTCCATTTCAAGCTGCTTTGTTGAGCTGATGTACAATTCACTTCAGCAACTGAAGGAAATGTATGAAAAATGAATGTGATTATGGGCTACTATTTTGAGCCGCTCTATTAATACATCCACGTGGCTGTGTTTGTGTGCTAGGAAGTGCTAATCTATGAGCACACGACATGCCCCCTCGAGGCCGTCATGTGTTCTGTAAAGCTTTTTGCTCTGTGGGAAATCAACTATTTTGCAATGAAAATGCACCGAGGTCTCCGATTGGCACATCCGAAATCCCTGCTGGTGTCAGTGGGTTGCGACCAATTGAAGTAAGTTTGTGAATACTTTTCCCGTCTTAAATCTCACACATACATTTGTTTATATTGTGGGACCCAGCTTTCACTCGGGGACAAATATAATGTAAATAATTACATTTCACAGTGAAAGGTTGGTTTAAGATCAGGTTTAGGTTATGGCTAGACAAGTAGTGGTTGTCAGTGTTTTGTCAGATGTAATGATGAAACCGTAGCTAGGTGTGTGTATGTGTGAGGATGTATGTGTAAATGCCACAGACCCCAAAAGAATTATGTTGGTTTTTGAGGGTTCTGGAAACCCTGGGATCTTGCATGTATGCGGGTCTCCATTTGTTATCTTGAAGTCCACATGCTTTGTTTAACTGTGCCGCCAGAGCACGCTGCCAAAGACAAATCCCATGGCTGGGTTATCCATGTTTCACCAGTGTTGCTCCAGAGAGAGACAGACACAGAGGAGAATACTTTGGTATATTAGGGAGATGATATGGAGGGAACAGAGAGTGAGGAATGAGGCTGGCAAAAGATGAAAAAATAGAGGAGAGGACAAGAGAGGAGAGGACAGGACAGGACAAGGGGTATGTGTGTGTGGAGTGTGTGTGTGTGTGTTTGGGGGGTTAAAGGCTTGAGAAGGAGGATGGAAAGGAGAGATCAGTAATCTGAACTCTTTGTCAGAGAAACAGATTAGCTCACTGGGTGAAATGATATATGACTGGCACCGGGCCTCCTCACATGCCCACGTGCACAATCACACTCCCACTATGGATCAATTACCCTGTCATCCATGTGTGCAACCATACATCATTACCTCGATTATGTCTCACACAGGCAGTTGGATGCTGACTACAATGCTACACACACACACACACACACCACTAGAACTTCCTCTGTTCTTTGTTCCACTGTGTGTCTAGTGTTTTAAAACCAAGTTTCTCGTCTTCCTGACTTCTGTGGCCTTGATTACTGTCTATCTATTTGTCTTGCTGCCTGAAGAGGAACAGCATAGAACATTACACACACAGACACACACACACAGTCTCACACATTTAAACCCTAGAGCCAGTGGGGCTGCTTCTTCAAATATACTGCACGGGTCAGAGTGACTCTGGAGTCTGGACAAAAACACTCTGATGTGAGTAAACTTCTCTGGGCAGCTCAGGTCATTTCAGACAGTGGGAATGCGTGGTGGGCATGGTGTTCTCTTGGTGTAGTCTGCTGGGAAATCCTGGTCGCTAAAGTGAGTTCGATTTAATTTAAACTTCACACAGTCCAAAGAGAGAGAGACAGAGCAGGAGAGGTGAGGAGGGAAGGCATGTGAGTGCCAATATTGTTTTGTCCTTCCTGAAGTGACACAAACTGTTCAGATTTTCCCCATATCCACCAACTAGCCCCCAGAGAGGGACTGCTGACGCATCTGGGGTTGTGTGACTGTGTGTGTGTGTGTGTGTGTGTGTGTGTGGGGGGCCTTGTACATTTTGTACTTATGCATTAGCCACAGCGTCATTATGTTTGTCTGCCAGTTTACACTGACAAGATACTAATATCATATATCCAACAGGTCCCGGCGCAGCCCATATGGCCTCTCCTCATTACTGCTCAGGATCATTTACCTTTTTTTACACGCTCCTGTCTTGGCAGTTGTTTTCCGGTGGCGCCACTAGGGGGCGCTGCTCCACTTCACAGCCCGCCGGTCCAGCCGCGCTCTCCGGCTTCCAGACGGGATCGCACCACAGTCCGCCCGACTCCCCGTGCGCATCGCACCTCAGTGCACCAAGCCGGGCCACTGGTCCGTCACTTCCCCCACAAAGAAGGATAAAACAGGAGATTATCGCTGCAAAAAAAACAAAAAAAACAACCATAAAACAAAAGCCCGGTGAGAGGCTTTTGATTCGGATGGTTCATCGGTGTCGCCATGGCTCAATAAGTAAGTTTCCCGTCACACCCGCTGTGCAGAGGAGGACAGGAACTTTCCGAGGACCGGAGCAGCACAGAGGACTGCGCGCGGGTTTTCCACCCAGGAAGTCTCATCTGCCGCCGGCTCACTTTCCCTGTAGTCGCGCCGCGGAGGTGGATGGTATGGTGTAACTTTTTTCAAGCCCAGTCGAACCCTGAGCGGCCGCTGTGAGACAGGAGCCGGTTCACGGTTGTGGAGACGGGATGCGAGTCTCTCCCCCGTGTCGGATAGCAGCGCGGCGATGAGGAGAGAGGTGGAGATCCGGGGCTGAAGAACAAGACCACTGCGCGCCAACAGGTATGGATCAGGGGGCTGCCAGAAAAAAAAAAAATGAAAATGAAATGAAATGCCTTTCACAAAGTGTGAAAAGTGTTCGTGTTAAAAAGTAGATTAGTGACTCACCTGTCACGCAAAAAATGTGACAGGTCTGTTGGTTAGATCCTCCTTTAAAAGCGTTTAGGCACGCAGTGGATTACAATTTCAGCTGTTCCATTTTAGGAAACAGACAAGGATTTGATTTTTTATGAAGGCATGAGAGTTATGCAGAACGATTGCTGGCGGTAATATCCCATCACCATGGCCTGGTATGATATCAGCTTTTTATCATCACGGCTGTGATTTAACAGCAAAGACAAATGATTGCGGTTGTGTCAGGTGTTGCACAGCCCGTGTAGGTTTCCCCTCTCCCCTCCTTCACACACACACACACACACACACACACACACGGGCTCACAGCTCTTGTCTGTGCGTACACAGCTTTATAGCGCCGGGTTCAGAGCACTATTTTTGGCAGAGCTGGTGTTTAGCCGTGGCAAACAGCTGTCTTGCTTCTGGATTTATTCAACGAGATGTCATATTTTCAAAGGAAACCTTTCTGCTTTCCTTTCCTTTACCATTTAATTATTTGCATCCAGCTTTGGTTGCCGTTGTCATAATGTGCACTGTTTAACAGCCTGTGCATGAGAATGTGTGTGTGGAGCATGGAGAAAAAACACAACCTGCACCAGTGGTTTGAGATCCATATCATCACTATATACAATAGTTGGTCAATGATATCATAACACATTGATGACAGTTTGGCCGTGGAGCATCCGTTTGGTGGCAGACAAGAGGATGTGTGATGTTGCAGGTAATACAGCGACTACTGTACATTTAGCTCCGGAGACCTTAAGACACATTGTACGAAATAACAAGGTATTTCCCAGGTGTCGGTATATTTTTGACATGCTCCTGCTCCATCTGTCTGCCTGTCTCTACTTCCCCACTGTTTCCAAGAGCCTCTGTGAAGACCATAGATCAGGTGAGGCAGAAAACTAGAGGGAGGAAGTTACAAAATAAAGAGGGAGAGAACTGACAGTGAGACTTGACTGACAAGACAGAGATGCAGGGAGGAGGTGAGAATAGCAGCAGCAGAGACTGGATGTTGGGGTGTATGGGCGAATACAGGATTGCATTAAAAGAGACAAATGTGCAGACACTGATTAGTTGCTCCCAGAATGGTTCTGAAGTGTATTTTTAATGTAGCCACAGGCAGCTCACAACATCTTTTCTAACATTACTAGTTAATTCAATAAATTTTTGTTTTTTTTTGCTCCTGTTACTGAGTGAAGGTACAGAGTTGGGACAAGGAGGAGGTGGAAGGTAGAAATGAAGCAGCATCCTTTCTGTGAAAGACTGTACACATGCTCCAACAAATAAAATAACTTGAAATAACGTGAGAATGTAGTGTGGTCTAAGGTTAGACTAAGTTTAGGTTAAGTCTTTGTTTATAGGTTTTACTTTATCAAAGAGGATCTTCACAAGTATGAAAGCATAAAGTTGTGTCGTGTTTGTTGTGTAAAGCACAGAAGTCACAGACATAATGTGGCGGTTCAACTCCCAGGGAACAAACATCTGGTCCAAGGGAAATTATTTACTTTAGGTCAAGAATCAGATTTCCATAAAATATATGGCGTGTGTATGCCTGTGTGGAATGAGCTTTTTATACCTCATATACCTCTCTCATATTCATGGAAATATGAGAGACAGATGCATTAAAGGTCACAGTCTCTTTATGCCACAGTTTGCTTTTGAGAAATTATTAGCCACATATGAAGAGCAATGCTTGGGATAATAGACTGCTTTGCAGAATTGTCAAAAGTTTCTCTGATTGATCTGAAACGATCAACAAATGATTTGGAACATACTAGTTACCTTTTAGAACATGGATGCTACAACCTGGCTCATAGGAAGGATGAATAGAGGACCACACATTGCTTTTAAAATGAAAACTTTATAACACAAATTCTATATAGAAAATGCAAAGTATGTCTATGACATCAGAGTTATGTCTAGTATATAAATGTGTGCAAATTAAGTGAAACGAACAAAACAAACAAAAGGTCAACTAAGAAAAACCACAAACGAGATGCCCAGGAAGACAGAGAAAATGACTGAAGTCATCAGTCAGAGAAGGAGCAACACAAATATGACATGAATGGTGTTGCTGCAAAAATAATGTCCATCTTATCAACCACTGATTTGGATTTTGAAGTGATCAGTTCAAAGGATTGTGATCTGTATATACACCCAAGATATAAATCATAACGCTCCAGAGCCTCCTTCTCTCTGACAGAATAATTTAACTGATGGGGCTCAAACTTTCTAGAGAGCTGATCGTCTGAGCACAGCCATTTAAAACTCTTTGCAACCAAATAACTCCAGCACCATCCTTATTGGCATACGCTTGAAGTTGAAATGGCTCCCTCGGGCAAGAGGCAACCAGAATTGGGGCTGAGCACAACAGACTTTCACCTTGATGAAGGCATTCTGAAATTCAAAAGAAGACCAGAGGTTTTTTACCTCAGCCTTGAGAAGGTTAGTGACTGAGCACAACGGAGGGAAAAACCAGGGCAAAAGTACTCAAAAAAACCTGCCCTACCAAGGAAGTGCATCAGCTCTTTTTTTAGTCGAGGTTGTTTGATATGCCTGAATGGCTGCAACCTTTGGTTCCACTCTGCCAAACTTACATTTAGCCAAAGTAATGGTTAGGTGCCCAAACCAATCCCTTAACCTAACGAGATCCTCCTCCTGAGTGTCAGTATAGATCACTGCGTAATCTAAGTAAAGAACACAGCCGTGCAAATCAGAAACAACGTTATTTATTAGCCATTATATGTTCGACACTCCAAACGGCAAAACACTGAGGTGTAATGGAAGAACGAATGTCTCCTACTATTTTAGAGTGACAAACATACATACTTTCTTGACTCAAATCTTCCATCCTGGGAGGATAGAACTCTGGTTTAATTGGTTGAGGGATACTTGTCATTAATCTCAATCAACTCTTACACTGAGATTCATCCAAATAAACTGGCCATATCTGACTGTTAGCCAAAGCTCAGAATATTTAGCAGAGGCTGCAACATTCCAGATGCCAGCTTTCCCCTCAGAATGCCCATCACCTTAGAACTTCACCTCACAGTTGATCTCAGACACTTTACAAGGACAAAAAAGTGGGATGTTAACCACAGGAAACAGTAAAAGAGCTTGATCACTGTTTCTTCAGCTTATTGTCATACAGCCATTTCATATTTTTCTGTGCAAGTTTTTAAATCTTCTTAAGCAGTTCTCCTGCCTCATGAAGGCTCTGCCTAAACCCAATAACATAGTCCAACAGGTTTGACGGAGGTTTGGAGCATTTCCAATGGTCCTGTACAAGGACCATGCCAAATAAAAAGATGGGGATTTGATTTTTTTGCATAACTTCTCTTGCTGCTAACAAAATCCACAACAGCCTCTTTTCTCTGTCAGCTTTTAGTTCAATGCAACAAGCACAAAACAATAATTTCAAATACCGATTTGGATGCTCAAGTGCTATTTGACTGTGAGGATGATAAAATGAAGGCTCAACATAAAGTTGCTTAAGGACCCGATCAAAGAGCCAAGCTGTAAAATTTAAGAGGAACACAGGAACAGGCTAAGTGCTCTGACCACTGATCTGGTAGTACTACAATGCAAAGAATATGCCGCTGAATATCGAGTCACCTGACACATCATTGTTTGCAAGTAGCTACAGCCAAATGTGGACAGAGGGAATGGACCAACATATTTATGTATGTAGTGTTCAAATGGTTGACAATGGTTGGCAGGTGTAATAGTTTGATTCGGACTACATGCTAAATGACAGGTAAGTGTGTATGTATGACCACCTTATCAGGAGCACCTGCTTCACAATGTCACCATGGAATTTTCCCTACGTGGACCCCACCTCCTCTTTAACATTTGATTAAAAAAATACAGCAGACCCATAAATCTGTCATTTAATAGGAGACGACACATTCGTGGTTGCACATCAGATTTTATTGCATCACGCCACAGGCAAGAACCTTCTACATTATTGCCTAATAGGACGTCAACTCCTTCAACAGCTGATTTTGGACACTCTTATCTCAGCCTGGATCAAGTCAGAGGACAAAACACTTTATGCAGAGGGGGAAACATTATTATTAAACCTATTCTGTGGTCAGGAATACCACTTCCTGTGTCTGACTGTGATTAAAAAGGTAAGAGTGACTGTTGCCCAAAAATATTAAAAGCAGCGAATTTCACTGCTCCTTTTCGCACTGCTCACTAGAGACACAAAGCCCTCAGAAATGAGTGGCACATAGCGTGCTGCAATCTCAGCTGTACATGGATTTTTAGATTGCATCCAAAAAGGAGGAGTTTTGGTGGAGGCAACTGGCACACTCAGCATAGTGGATTTACACCCTTCACTTTTACAGCGTCCTTTTCGCTGGCAGTAATTACAAATTCTGTCACTCTATGCAAAAGAATGTGTCTCTTGAGAAGGCAAATCAAAAGCCCACTGAGACCTAACTGTAGCGTTGGGACCAATGTCTGTCTGTTTCTGATCACCAAAGATGCATTTATGTGTCAGTACATATTCATCAGCAACAACAGCAGCTTCATTTGTGGCATTTTTACTTCATTAGTGTTTATTGCATTATAACTGGGCACACTTTAAATTGCTCCAGAACAACAAGGTTGCACAATTCTTCAAATGAATCAACATGTGCCGCAGAACATTACAGATTAAAGTGCATTACTAGCTCAATGTCTAGATTTTTCCAGGTTTCCAAAATGTTATATGATTCTATATGCCTTTGGAAATTTTTTTGTATGCCTTCAGAACTGCTGCTTTTATCCTACTACAGTCTTTAAAATGTTCATGTACAATGTCATTCAATCTTGGCACTAACTTCAAATTACTGGCAATGTTGAATCATGGAGGAACAGATGTACCAGTAGTTAATTTTTTTTAACTCACTGCCTGACATTTTACCTCCCTTAAGTCAAATTTGTTGTATCTTCAGTTTTTAATGCTCTGTTCTTTGTTCATCACTTCAGCTTTTAATTCTCTTTGTTGTATTAAGTTTTCATGCTCCATCATTATCAACAAGAACTCTTTTCATTGTTCCCATGCATCTGCATTAAGACAAAGACACACTAGGTAGAGATTTTTTTTAACCTAAATACAACATCCCATTTTCAATCAGGTTAGTTTTGAAAATGCTCCTCAGAGTCTTTCAGTCTGTTTTTTTTAATCTTAACATTATAAGGTTCAACAATCTTTAGCAACTGTAACTCTAACTCTAACTTTAACAGCAGATATTAGTGACTTTTTCCACTATAAACTAACAGGAGTGGAAAGCACCTGCTAAGCAGCCTCTACCTGACACCCACAGACGTGATCCCAAGTATACATCTCCTCATGATTACCACCAGGACTGAATCTGCTATAAGCTCTTTTAGAACTCATTGCTCAATAGATCAAACAAAAAGAACCAGGCCAGTGTTCTCCAAAGGCTAACCTCATATGTAACCTCTCCAAATGAATCCAACTCTGTGCCATTTAACAGCCTACCAACAACTTTCAACAAGTCCCCATTTGTCTCAATAAAGTGGGCAAGGACAAAGGAGAAAGCGGAGAGGACCATGCACACCTTTAAAACTTTGACATTGTTTTTAACTTAACACAAATCAAATGAGGAAACTGTAAAGTATGTAATTTAGTAACATCAGTGGTGTAGTGAGTGTATGAATGTGGGTAAAATGAAGTAAAATTTCAAAAATTAAATAAAGAAGACAAACCACAACCCAAATGTCCAGCAAGGCAGAGAAAAAGTCACTGGCTTTTAGCTGTATAAGCAGCCAAGAGGACCAAGCACACAAAACAGACTGGAAGTGAAAAGAGTCACAATGGACCTAGAAATGACTTATGTACTGTAAAAATTATCATTTTTATAATGCTTTTAAATCGTAACCAACTCACTGTCTGCAGTTAAACCTTTTAAAGATATTTCTTATTGTAATGCTCAACTTAAATTAATAAACTTCAGACTCTAATGTTTTGCAGTCACACACACACACACACACATACACACAGAACATTTGCCATGCTCCTGTCTGGAAGCAAACGGAGGCCGCAGGACTTGCTCAAATTGGGCCATTTTACCATGACTCCCTCCAGCAATTTGACCAAAAGCACACACGCCCATAGTCATAGTCAGAACTACAGTAAGCTTTCATGTTTCCATATCCCACACTTTCTTTATGCCTCCCCGTGCACCTTTAACACACTGTCCTGAGTTCTCCCACTCACTTCCTTTATCCTTTTCTTCTACCAATAAGCACTCTGGGCCATGGGAATAATGTCAAAGCTCCTGTCCAGAGAGACAGAGAGCAAGAGAAAGAAAGAGGGAAAGAGAGACCGGAGAGAAAGAGAGGCCGACAAAGAACCAAGAAGCAAAAATAAAAAGTACAGTTATGCGGCATAAAAGGTGATCTCTTTTTCATTTGCTACCTTCCGTACTGTAGACGTGCATGATGAGAAGAGAATAGGAGAGATTGAAAAGCAAAAAAACAGAATGAGAAACGGCGTGAGAACACGAGTGAGGGAAAAAGGAAGAAAGCTACAGGAGATAAATAAAAATAAATAAAAAGCCTGTGTCCTATAAAAGGTGTTCTGTATTTCATTGGCCATCTCCTGTAGCTGTGTGTGGTGTGCCGAGGCCCAAGGGGGACCAGTAGCCACTCTAAATGTGTGTAACCCACATAAAGAAATTGTTTCTGGGAGATCGGGCCCCGTAAATTCATTCCTAGCCGCCAGCCTTGTTCTTATCCCCCCTCCCAAAGGTGAGCTATAACATCCAAGCACATATATTTTTCACATTCTTTCTGTTTCGACACACACGCACACACACACACACACACCTTTTAGCACAGCCTAACGTTATTTGTTTAAAATTTATGCTCAGCTTACACACATTCTCACACACAGCTTTTTATTGACAAACACACTTTAAAAAAATAAATATTAATAGAAGCACATAAACACGTTGCTTTGCTCCCGAATGGTTTTTGTGGGACAGTAACGGTGGCAGCTACAACAACATCAGTACCTGCTGTGGAACAGAACGGCGTCAGAGACAAACAGCAGCAGATGCTGCGCTCACAGCTCCAGGATTACCTTAGCCTGAACAAACTCCATTACTGCTTCTATTACCCAGGTATACAGAGTCTGGGAAAAAGCACTTTGCAGAACCTCTGTTTACCTAACACCTTTGTGCCCCCCACACTGTTTCCCTTGACTACGGGGAATTGGAGGGACGAAGATCAGATGAAAAGGAGAAAAGAGAGGGTTGCACAGGGGAAAACATGAAGCTTCTCCGTCGGTGACTGTCTTTGTCTGAGTAGCATGTTTTGTCAGCTGGTTAGTTGAATAAGAGAAAACTAATTAATAAGCTTGTTATTATTAATTATTAGAACATTAATGCCAACAATTTTGATAAATGAGCAGCCAATCACTGAGCAAATATGTTTAGGATTTGCAGGATTTGCCACTACTGTATATTCAATATCGTGGTTAGTCAGCTGTCTTTGGGTCCTGGATTATTTGTCAGACAGAAAGGACTGTGATCATTATTTGCTGCTTGTTGAATTAAAATAATTTTTTTCTGCATTAGAATTTTAGCCATTTATCAAACAAATGCTGAGGTAGCAGGATTTGCTGCTATTTTATATATGTTTTTATTCAGAAAATAGGGAGGGAGGTTGCATCTGATAAAATATTAATAAATAATAACACTAATAAAAAATAATTTGCATGTTAGAACTAGCAAACATCTGTCAGCTATAATACTTTGTATAAATGTAAATGTGCTTGGAATTATTTTGATAGCCAGACAATATAAACAATTTTCGGAAATCGTCTTGAACTCCTAAAATCTGTGACTGCCATTTCTCATTATTTCTGACATTTTGTACCAAATGACAAAACAATTTACCGAGATTAATAAGCATAAAGCAGTAGATGATAATAATAACTGTTCATTGCAGAGACAGACAGGGATGGCAGGGGAATACTGTGCAGCAGTGTTCTCCGTCTTTGACTAATGAGGGGATGTGATAGGGCAGCGGTGAGTGATGCTCTGTGTGTCTGTGTGAATGTGGACATGAGGGTTTTCCAAGGCTAAGTATGTGATTTTGGTGTCAGCAATACAATGCTGAAGGGCTGTTGCAAAAGAGTGAAAGTGCAGAAGGTTAATAAGGGAGAGAACGAGCAGTGGAGTGGGTGACTGTGTGAAAATGCACCAAAAGAGTGTGTGTGTGCGTGTTTACGTCTAAAGTGAGTGATGGACTGCCATGTATTCGAGCCGAAAGCCATCAATCACCCTCATCAGTGACTCTGGGGTCCTGTCATTACACGTTTCCCTTCATTTACACTCTTAATGGCCTCTTTTGACCAAACTGTGTATTGTGCCGTCTCACAGTTGGCCTCTTATTCTCAAATTCAAATTTTTTGTTGTCTAAAACACATCCCTGCGAACGCACTTTAGTATCTACACCAGTGAATGACTGTGTTGCTGTTTATAACATTGTGAAATTCGGGGACAGAATCTGATCTATCTGATCTAGTCTCCAGCTCTGACCTATGTTCAGTCCGCTGCTTAATCTGCTCCATTTAATCCAGTAGAAAACTAAACTACTTCTTGAAGATTTATAAAAGATTTATTTCGACAACCGTTTCGTGTTGTCAAAGCAGGCTGTGAAAGGGTTAAAGATGCAAACATAATATCTTTTTACATAATAACACAATGAACGATTTGCATATTATCCCACAGTGCTCAACAACAAAGCAGAAAACAAAACCCTACAACATTTAAAAAAAAAAAATGCACATTAAGGTAACATTCAGTTTATTAATTTAATGCAATGGTAAAGATGAGAAGCATAAACTGCAGTGTATTCACCTCCTTTACAATCTCTTTCTAACACACACACACACACACACACTACATACTCAGCGGTTATTTGTCTCTACACACCCGTACTCCAGTCTTAAATCTCGTCGCCACAGCTGATGAAAACCTGGAGGAAACATCGACATTGTACAAACTCAGTGAGCAGAGCCTGGCCATCAGGCAAACACTGGGATTTACAAGCTGTTCAGAAAGAACTTCTCTCCTTCAGTGCAAGTGATAAATGGTTTAGGTGATTTTCTAAACAGGTTCCAGCTTCTTTTATATTGGAACTGTTTCTATCACCTCATCATTATCCCTTATAAAAACATACAAGATTCAAGATTCAGTGTACAAGACAAGTTTTAGATTCCTGATGAAACTAACATCATCTTTGGTATTAGGAAACAGTTTTTTGTTTCTTTCTTGTAAATCACTGAATATCTTCGTATCGTAGCAGCCGGACTAACTTGAGTTTTAATTCACCCCTGTCCGGAATTTTAGGTTTTTCTGCATTCTCAAGCCCATTTGACCCCCATCTAAAAATCTGTAAACTGCCTCGTCTTATTTGCCTTAGTGATTCCCATCAGGTTTGTAGTGCAGAGCTGTAAAACCTACAGGCTCGCTGTGAACAGACCATATTTCAGAAACATTAGATTGTGGCAGATGCTGCAGTACCACGGTGTGCAGGTGAACTATAGTGGCTATTGTAGTAGCCAGCCTGCTCTGACATTTTGCAACTTATTAAGAAGGCACTCTGATTTGTTGATTTTCAAGCGGCTATAGCTTCTGCTAATGAGTCTGCGGTGACAGGGCTCTCTACCAGTGTGTGGGCTGGGAGCTGGTATCACTTTCAGCAGTGGTTATAAACGGACCAACACAGACACAGCACCTTTGGCAGTGTCGGGGGCTGACTCATTATGGCTGACGGCAAAAAAGAGCTCTTAGCCAGAAGTCAGAGCTACAGCGCAAATACAAACCTCTGGCTTTGGCAGCTTTCTTCATTAACAACAACTAGACAGCTGTCATTAGGCCTGCATAATTAGGAGCTGACCTTGTGGGTTGTATGTGTATGTGTGTGTGTGTGTGTGTGTGTGTTATCTCCGCTCTCCCGAGGCATGTTTTGCACCTTTTACCTCGGTCCTTCAGCAATGTGAGTGGTAATGAAAGGTACGGTGCAAATGACATCCCAAAGGCTGTGACATAAACCCACAGAGACCCTCATAGCCGCTGATGAACTGAGCCACTGTTGACGGAGTCTAATGAGAGTAGTAAACTCACTCTGTTTTTTAAAATGATTTCTCTTCTTTTTTTTTTTTTGCCTGTGTGTAGCTCAGGGTCTCTGCTACGGGCTGCCTGTGTTTGTCTGTGTATGCCTTTTTATCTTGTACTCTTTGATTATGTTCTTATAAGTGGAACCACTAGCTATTTTATGGCTGCCTCATTAGGTTGTCAGGCAAGCCCACAGCACATGCAATTATATCTAATTATGTAATTAGGAATTCAATGTGAAGCCCTTTCTACTGTAGATTGGTATGTTTGAGCCGGAGCACATGCACGGCAATAATTACTGCAGTTTTGTGGGTGTTTGTGGTGTTTGTGTTTGTGTGAATCTCACTGATGGCAGAGATTAAGTAGATGGAAAAATATTCATGCTCAAACACACATGAGTGCATCATGACTGAAATATGCATAGAGGGCTCTGAAAGATCAGCTTGACCAACTTCATGCCCTTTTGACCTGCCGGTAAACTAAGCTGTACAATAAAAATTGAGACTTTCAAGCAAAGCTGCACTAAAATGAGTAATCGTGACGCTGAGCTGTTTTAGAAGCAGTGTGTGGAAGGATTTCAGGTTCTGGTTTGGGTTCTGCACTGATCCTTATGGCAGAGGACTGTTACATTTACTTATGAAACTGCTTAACATTTCTGTTAAAGCAGAAACTTACTTTACAGGCCTACTTTGCTAAGTTCTTTTATTGTTGGTTTGTTGTCATCTTATTGGACCATCTGAGCTGGCAATGGCTAATACTGTGGCCAAGAATAAGTACTTTTTGGCTGCTTTAATACAGGTTCTCTGAATAAAGTCGGAGCTTAAACATGGCAATGAATCTTCTTTGATAAAACATCCACTTTTATCCAAAAGCATTGGAGCAACAAGGCCAAACTATCTGTTTTTGTTTTACACTAAGGACATTTAAGTTCAAGATCTAATGATGCACATGAGATGGAAGTTCAGAACATCAGCTTAAAAAGCACATCTGCACTTTTTAGTATTCAATGACCTATATTTTAAGTGACTAAGTGAAAAAAACTATGTGTAGAAATATGGAGGTCATACAAACATCAAAGTTTCACTGAGGCGGGGGAATGGTTCCTGCTGCCAGCTCACAGCAGGACGGTTGTGCGTTCTCTCTGTGGCTCCACAATAAACTGATGACCTGTCCAGGATGTGCCCTGCCTCTCGCCTGATGACAGCCGGGGTAGGCTCCACTAACCCCGCCACCCAAATGGGATAAGTGGTTACAGATAGTGGATTGATGGAAGTTTTACGGGCCACTGAGACCAAGATTAAGTTTTACAAGTGATGGAAAGGATCTGCTCATGATTCAGATCATACAAGCTCATCCTTGAACCATGCTGGAGTTGGTGGCATGGCTCTGAGTTATTCTTTGTATCCTGCATTGCTTGGTCGGTACTGATGCATTGCTGGATTTATGACACTGTACATCATCCACTTTAGACTAGTTTGCTACTTTGGCTTCAGCTATAATTGACATCGTCTGCCCGGTTAAGAGGCAACACCTTTTAAAAGCTTGAGAGCAAAGGACTGGTTTTCCTAATCGGTATGTTTCAACGCTCAACACAGCACGACTATTTTCTGAAACGTGTTTCACACTAGCACTTGAATAGATGAGATAAAAAGCACACAGAAGAAGAGGGGGGTGAGCTACAGTAGGTGCTGTGCTTCAGTGTGTCATGTTTCTACACAGATCCTATTGAGGAAGGCGAGGCTGCTAGGCTCACTGTGTGTGTGTGTATGAGTGTGTGTGTGTGTGTGTGTGTGTGTGTGTGACAGGGCTGACAGTAATACAAGCACGATCTGGCACCCCCTTCCAGGGATCACATCCTTAAGACGGTTTCTCTTACTAATCCCTTCCTAATATGACTAATATTATGACACTGCCATTAGCCACAGCACTCTGAGGGCACACGCAGGGAAGAAGCTGATCCTTTGTATACTGTAAGTGTGCACACACATATGGTTTTAGTAGGTTTGAAAGTATTAATGTCCAAAATGTGATTGATACAAGTCAACAGTGAATTTCGATTTTACATTTTTCAAACGTCTTGGTTCTTTTTCCATGGTTGACAGATAATGATGTCCTTTATATTCCCACCAGTAGCCACAATTGTTTATTACAGGAACTTGTTGCTTAGCTGGACTAGCTCCCAAGGCAGGAGAGACAAAGATATGTGTCAATGCCGACAGAAAACAAGACTTAATCCTCAAATAGTGCGAGGAAAAAAACAGCAGCAAAAAGATGCTATCTGTTGTCGGAAATGGAGCATCAGCGGTGCAGGGGCCACTTAGCCCAAGGAGGATGTTACATAAAAAGAGCCACCGTAAGATAGAGTCATAGTATGTCTTATGTGTTTATGTGTTTGTACAATAAATGTAAAAAAAAAAATAGAAGCCTCATTTGTCTTTTCAGTAGATAGCACTTGATTTGTTCATTTGGAGCCAGAATAAGACTTGTGCTCTGTGGGAGAGACAGCGAGAGGCTCTGAATGCAGAACAAGAATTCTAATTTTAAAGCCATGAATTACCAAAAGACTGCTTTCAATTTGATTGAATCCAACTTTATTAGCATTCCGCTTGCCTTTATGTGATGAGCCTGAGCTGGCCTTGTGTCCTCTCTCAGGCTGCAGCTGTGGCAGAGGAGAGCACAAAGAGGAGCTTAATTTGTGATGCCGATGGCTTTAGGGCTTTTGGTCACAAGGAATTACATTGTCAATTATTTTTGTCAATATGTTTTCTACCATTTTCTGCTCTTATTTCACACTGAAATGCTTTGGACTAACCTTATCTGTCACACTTCAGTTTCTATTTCAGGTGTTTCTCTTCTATTTCAGGGAAATAAATTTCAGGGAAGGTTCAGAGGAAAGCTGTGAACCTCACTGAAGTACCAATACAACAAGGCGCTGTACAAATACTCATTACAAAGCCTGCAATCAAAATCCTATTGAAGTCAAAGATCACTAGTATTAATGGGAATCTGTGTTACTCTGCAGTAGAAAGTCCCCGTGACAGATGAGTTTATGAGACTGTTAATAATGATGCAACAAGGTGTAAGCAGCATTTTGGTGTCATGTTATATAATTAGGCAGTTTAGTTCAGTGGTTCCCAACTTAAGGCTCGGGTGTTTCTTATTGAATCCGACATGTGATCCTTTTGGATCACAAGCCAAAAGACTGGAAACGCCTGACTACATCTTAATAATCTGCTGTCCTAAGATTATCATGTCTATTTTAGCCTAAAAAAACTATACTTTAGTGGGGTAATAAGCAGAATATTGGGGTTAAGTAGAGAATGGAAATATTCCTTAAAGGACTAAGCACAGTTAAATAACACATTGGTATTTCACTTTACTGATAAAAACTCAAAAAAGTCACTCAATTTTCTTTTTTTTTTTTTGACCCATCAACAAAGGCAGTGTAGCAGTGGATAAGCAAAGAAGTGTTGAAAGAGAATTAGTTATTCGCTAGTTTAGTCTCATCTTGATTAATATGCATTTTGACACCTATACAGCAATTGTTATATACTTTAATCCCGTTAGAAAGAGAGTCATTCATCTTTCTTGAATTTCTGCAAATGGAACAGGGGTAAGGGAAGAGGTGGTAGTTTCTTTAAAGGGTGAGGCATCAGATTTCACGCTGAGGGCATTAGTGTCAGACTGAGCTGAGAGTATTCTTTTTATGGTCGGCTTAGAGGTGGAAACACTGTGCAGAATCTGCATAACCATGACCATAATGAGGCCCTTAAAGACAATTGGAGCCCTCATTGAGAACTGTTGTCCTGCATCACAGGACTGTGCCTCAGTCAGGAGCTGTCCATGGTGCTGCAGCTCGGTTCCAACACCACCACAAAAACTATTTCTAAACACAAAGACAGAAATATGCATATGCATTTTTGTACTCATAAAGCCACAAATAGATCTGTTTCTGCTGATAAATCTTAATCTCAATGTGGAACTGGGTGTCCAGTTTCCATCCCACAGCCATGTCATAGATGGGTTTAGAATTGCTTCCAAATATCCATTTGTATATTGAAACTCAGGCCAGAGTCAACTCTTATTAGGTCTAAAAATGAGTGGTTCTATTTCACTGATTGTGTCGCTGACTGTGACTGTTACACATGGTTGTGACTATTTATGGTGCATGTACCACTTATTCATCACATGCAGCTGTAAACCATTATCATGGCAGAGCTCAAACATCAAATATTAAATGTTAGAAAGCAGTTGCTTTAAAAATAAATACAAAATCGGATCAAATTCATCACTCACGCATTCCAGGTTACGTACAGATTGCAAAACAATACCGCAATCTGTGAAATTGACAAGCAAGCTAAACAAACAAATATTCTGCTGTAAGATTGTTTCTCATTAACTGTATTTCATGACCTGTAGAGACAGAAAACCACGTGCGTGTCTGGTCTGAACCATGAGTAACATGTCTGCACATCATTTCCTCTTTGTCAGTCTATGTGCAGTAATATGTTTTCTGTCATGCGACACTCTTGTCTGGACTCCAGAAACAAACTTAGCATGCGTGGCATGAATTCGTTGATACAATCATTTCTCACTTTGGATGTGTTACTTCCTGGCCACCCACCATGATAATGGCAGAGCTGCCCCCTGGTTTCCTGTCTGAGGCAGAGGTGAGGGGGTTCAGCTGCTTTAAGGACAAATATCCCATTTGAGACCCTCCAGCATGTACAGATAGAGATCTGAAGAATCTCCTTGACACAGCATGGTCCATGTCACCCCCAAAGGTTTCAGAAAAAGAGGAGAAAATGCAACAAGACATGGTGTAGAGCAAATCCATCTGCTGAAAAGTTGTTTGTTCATGTGGAGAAATGGAAGGAGGAAGGGCAACAGGTCAGTGCAAAGGAAGCTGAAAAACCAAAAAAAGGAATGCTTAAGTGTGAACACACAAGATGGAGATTTGAGAAGGAAGCATCGGAGGGTTTGTCTTTAGGTTTTATCTAGTCTTATAGCAGAATACATAACATTTGAACAGTTTCACAGGGAAAGTCACTGTATTTCTGTGCCATTATAATTTCAACTTTAAAGAACCCTGTTTAAAATTATATGACTTCTTCTACAACTTCCTCTCTCTAGTGCATCAGTGAGTGCATAAGTGCATAGACATGCATGCATGTGTGAACTTTTGTTTTGCACTTCATCAATAGATAATCGCCCTGACTGGACAGAGCTGTGCTAATGCATTGTCGTCCATCCCTTTATTCTTGTCTTTCTGTGTCTGGCTCTCTCAAATCAACCACAACTGCATTGGACATTGGGAAAATTGTGAAAACTGAAATGGGAGTTGGGGATGGGGCTGATAGGAGAATCCTGTGTGCCCTGTATCTGTGTGGTACTTGTGTGTGTGTGTGTGTGTGTGTGTGTGTGTGTGTGTGTGGGTAAGCCTAGGGGTAAGCTTTTAGAGGTCTGAGCAGAAGGGTGTGAGTGAGAAGGAGAGGACAGATTTGAGCAGTTATCTCTCCCTGCAGACCTGCTGTCCTGCCTGCCCACATAACCACAAACACACACACACACACACTGACACACGTGTGCACACCACTCCCATCTGTAATCACGTTTAGCATGGTTTTCTCACACACATACACATACACGGTCCAGTTGAATGGACTATCACATCCAGCTAGCACAGAATACCTATGCGGGCTTAGTCTGGCTGCTCCGTATTTGTTGTGCAGCAACAGCAAAAATCTCTTTACTGTGCCTCCTATTTCTCAACAGAAACAAGCCCTGAGCTGAGAGCAGACAGTGCATTGCCTTGGATTGTGGGGTTGATGCTATTTTTACAGCCAGTGTGATGAGGGGTGTGCTAAAAGAAAAGCACGGTTTTCTTTCCTCCCAGATTCTTTAATTAGAATGCGTGTACTCCTCGCCGTCTCACCTGTCTCTTTGTTGCAGGATTGAACACATTCTAGAGAGATACAGGTAAATGGATAAAACGATAGATAAATTGACTGAGAATATGTAATTTGCATTCACTTTGTTTCTTGGTAAGGCAGCATTTGCAAAGAAATGACTCTTCCAGGGATTCAGGGATTACGTGCATGTGTGCGTACATGTGTGTGTTTGTGTTTGTGCATGTGCACAGCACACAGCATTGCAGTTGGAGTGAAAATCAATGTAGAGAATATAGTGGCAATTAGTACAGCAGGCTGCAAGTGAACCTAGTGGAACAAACTAACTAATACATGAATAAATAAGCACACTGAAATGGAGATGTGCACGTGTGTGTGTGCGTGCGTGTGTGTGTGTGTGTGTGTGTGTGTGCAGACTGGTCTGTAGATCTTGGACAGTCCTTTACTGTGCCAGCCAATTAACGAAGTGTGTAAACCGAGCTCATTAAAGAAACACTGCATTGGCCACACACTAACACACACTTTCATAAACACACAGTCACACCAACACTTAGTCTCCGTATCAAGCCAGACTCTCTCCTATTTCAAGCATAGCAAAGAATGGGAAGAGAAAACCTTTTTTTTTTCATAGCACAGGTCTGCTACAAAGTGTCTGGCATTGTCTACTTGTTTGTGATTTCTATTGTGTGTATGTCCCTCCTTGTGTTCATGTGTATGTGTTTGTATGAGTCTGTATGGACAAGCTGTGAAAAATTGATTTAGAGTTTGTTACTTTGAACCAACTGCCAAGTGCTGCCTCACTAACCCTCCGTTTTCAGAGAACAAAAGCTTTTCAAGGTCCCCACCTACTAACCATTCCTCTCCATTTCTCTGTCTGACTTCCTCTCTCCACGACTCTCTGCCTCTCGGCTTCTTTTCTTGTCTTACACTCATCTATTTCAATCTGAGTTCTCCATTTCTCTGACTCTGCTCCTCTGTTTTCATGAGGCAGACCAGGGCAGGTCTCGCAAATATGAGCTCTTCATTTGCTTCGCTGTGTGAAGATTTTGTTAGTATCGTGAGAAAGTGCTCAGTGAATGTCTGTTAACATTCTCTGCTCAACGAGACTGTGACAATTAAGCAGCTTGGGCGAAAAGACAGCCCTCCCGTACTGCGCTCACTAATGTAGCAATTCGGAGTTATCAATATGAATACTGATAACAAGCCTCGCACTGGAGCATCACAATAATTATGCAAACATTCATAAATCAATAAATTATCCTTTTTTTAGGGCATCAGGTCAGTTATAAGAGACGATCACTCTGTTTAAACCAGTTAATCATGAATTAACCAGAATATATTTCTGAATCAGTCACATATCAGAGACGGGCTACGTACAGATAAGGGATCCCTGACTTCTGTCACCAAAGGAATAAACAACACGTCACCTGATATTGATAAATACATATTTATTGATCCAATAACTACTAGGATAAATACAGGTGATAAATAATTCCCATAATGTACAGATCAAGGAACAAACAACTGGAGAATTTGTAATGGTGTTTAAGGGCAATTGTGGTGCAGTAGGTAGAGCGGTTGTTGGTTCGATAGCCGGCTCCTCCGGTCACACGTCAACGTGTCCTTGAGCAAGAAACTGAACCCCCCATAGTTTCTCCCAGTGAATGTTTTGCCAGATGCATAGCAGCTCCCCCATCAGTGTATGAGTGTGTGTGTTTGTGAGCCTTTTCAATTTAAGACAGGAAATATAAGAGAAAATTGAGGGGATGGAGAAAGAAAACAGAATTAATCCTAGGACAAAAAATACTGCTACAATGTTAAAATTAGATGATTTGGAGTGAAATTTTGTGTTAAATTTAGGAAATAAATCTGCGGTTAATCTTAGGACATCAGCCTTCATAGAGCTTAAAGTGGAGTTTAGTTTGGCCTACTTGAGTGTCGCTGAGGGTCTCTGAAGGTTTCCAGGACCAGAAGCAGGCCAAACGTTCCAGGACACTGGCAGAGACAACACGCAGAGAGCGTCCTTTGTCACCCGGCAACACAGCGTGTGGAGTTCAACCACAGCTGATGAGAAGCTCTGCATCCTTGAGGACCAGAGATATGCAGGCAGGGTTCTAAAGCTTTGGAGTGATGTCCTCACAAATATAAAACCACAACCAATTTGAATAACTGGCCAAATGGAAGTTAAAGATTAAGGCTGGTTCAGGTGGCAGATCTTATACAATTTAAATTAAATTTAAAAAAAGTTCAGTAAAAGTTAAACTTGGTGAAGATTAAACTTTAACAAAAAATGAGCATAGAAAAGTCAGGAGTTAACATGCTGCACTTCAAAGTTACAAATTTACAGAAGAACAAAATAATTATACAGTGAGTTCATGTCCAGCCTGGACTCACGGCTTGAGCTTTAGCTTTTCTTCTGTTTAACTGGCCCCTTAATTTTATCTCTCTCCGAACTTTTAAAGCTGATGGGCGTGTATCTTCTTTCTTCTTTCTTGGGTAGGAAACACCTTTGTCTGAAAAATCATATATTGTGAATATGCATTAGGCTGTTTTTCTCATCACCATGGTCAAAGGGAGATATGAAAAACCATCAACATGTAAGGGAATCTGTAATTATCCAATGACATTAAGCATCATATGGACATCTCTGATCAAACATCAATTATGTGATTATTCTGCAGAGTAATGATACTGTTAATTGTTGATTGTCTCGTATCTTTTAATAGTCAAAATTATGTTTAATCAAGAAATGACAAAATAACCTAAACAATATGATGTGATATGAACTCAAATAGTAAGAATACATTTCAAAACATTACAAACACAAAACTAGGACAAAGGTTGGGTTAGTCATCGATATTAGGTGCATTGTTAACATTTGGTGGCATTGTGGTTCCATTGACCATTTAGCAATTTTACCAATAAAATAATATCTTCATGAGTTTCCATCAGATTTTGAGCAGACTTTGATCAATCGTCATAAAATCACTTACAGAAACATATAATTGGTGTTTCATGAAGCTTATGACATTAGTTCATACAGATATTAGACTTGTCCCAAATTAAAGTCAGTCTCTTTTCCTGGTAAAGGTTTATGGTTTTATGACAGTGTCTCTTTCGCATCAAGGTAGCGATGAACAAGGGCGAGAGCGAATATCTTGGTTCGTTCTTAGTTGTATCTTGAATAGGAAACATAGTGTGTTCCGGTTGTAAGGGAGTGTTAAGAATTTACACTTACAAAAGTGGGTTAAATGGTCATGTACGTTTACATGTGGCAGGAGAACCGAGTCTTTCTCATCTGAAGAAAGTTTTCCATGACCTTATTAGAGAAAGGAGGGGGTCCACTCGTCTTCCTCTGGTGGACAGGTTAAAGGTCAGTTCGCTTGCAGGAGTCTGTCTCTGCAGCCTTGTGTGTGTGCTACACTAACCGCAGTCCGTGGAACAGTGGGGACTGCTATTATTCAGCCAAATGAAAGAAGCAGCATATAGTCAGAAAGCATGAAATATAACTGGATCAAACCCTGAGGTTTGTGTTGAAAGGCCCGGCAGTCTCTCCTGTCTCGGCACCACTCGTGTTCCGTGTCTCAATTTAATCTCAAAACAACTGAATTAAATGTAATTTAATTCACTGTGATTTATTGGCATGAATGGTAAAGATGAGGGTTACTCATCACAGCTCTGTTATGAGGACTCATACCAGAGTAGACAGCAAGAGACTGGTCAGATTGTAATTCAGGGGTTTATTTCCAGTGCCGTGGTGGACAATTGGTTTATTTCAGAAGAGTCTCGTGAGCAACAAGGATGATTTCTGTTATTACTTATTAAAAATAACCCTATTCTACTTACTAGATGGCGAACAAGAATAGTAATACAATACATCACTTACATTACTAATAGTAATACAACACATTCACTCATTATATTAGTATTATATTACTTAAAAATATGGTTTGTTTTAACTGTCCAGACATTAGCTGTTGGTAGTGTGTCTCCTAAAAACTGTGTTTCTAGACAAATAAACTGAGCGCACACATGTTTTTGTTAGGAAAATAATTGCAACCCGATTACATTGACTGTAAATGTAAAATTCAGAGTATTTGCAGTGTTCACATTGTGTCAAGTATTTCATCAGACCATCTCAAAAGCTTGCAGGTGCAGAGTGCAGCAGGCTTTATTACCTCTAGTGAAATCACCATGGGAAATTAGGATGTTGTTTGGCTCTTTTATGCTGTATTTTGTTGTCCATTGTGTAGCAGCTGGTTGAAAGAATGTATTGATTTAATTTAAGGTTTATTATCATGTCGTTATATCGCAGGTTTTCAAAATGTTAAGTTTTCTTAATTTTCTAGCAAAATGTCATTTTGGGCTGTGACATCCTGTTATGGCCTGTATGTAAACTCCATTGACAATTATGAGTTTGCAGTGGAAACATGTCTCTAAGCAAATGAGAAAATGTATTCATTTTAGTGTAAATGTAACGTTTTTATAATATAAATATAAAGAAAGATTTAACTTTGGTTTACTAGAGTAAACAGAGTCAGTCATCGGTTTATGTGTATTGCTTTGCCATTCTTTAGTGCTATTGTACTCTGGCAAACCCATATAAATTTAGCTGTATTTACTGTACAGTATCCGACATGTAGGACATGTACTTTTTCCAATTTCATTTGTTGTCTGTTTGTTTAGTTATTTGTTTTTGTCTGTTTTGCCAATTTTACTGTTTACTGTTAAGCTCTGATTAGTTGGGATATTAGTTGTATATGCTTTAGAAACTAGTCATAAAAATTAACATTAAATTGCTTGTGAATTAAAAAAGAAAGAAAACCAGTTATTAGCTGCAGTCCTAATTCATCATTTGTCATTTTGTGCATTTGCTTGTGTGTGTGCTGACAGTCTGAATTTGATTCTTGCAGCAATCCTAAAGATGTCGGCTATTTTATGAATTCAGGGTAATTGTTTGTTTGACTGCATGCAACATTACGTTCAGAAATGTAAAATATATGTATAGATACAGTAAATAAAAACACATGCATGCAACCCCCCCCCACTAACACACACATACAGGAACTTTACAGAGCAGAAAGATGCTTATTTTATTGTGGTTAAACCGTGTGTGTTGAGGAGGGCTGAGTGTGGTTTGCGTGCACATATTTGGATTTTGTGTGTCTATGAAAGCTGATAATGTGCTGAGGAAAGGATTGAGATGACATGGAAATGAAGCTGCCATGTACACATTTTGTCACAGATTCGGGTTGGTTATGCAATCCAGTGCAGCCACATATACCTCTGAAAATCCCTGGTGATACAAAACGTGATCCTCTTTCCTATTCTTCAAACCTAAGGAAAGAATTTATTTCTATTCATCGGCCGCTCTTTGGACCCGAGGCGTAAACGTTTAACCTCACGCTCAAACATTCAGAAACATAAAACTATTCTACAGCCACACGTTTACAACAAAGAGGCGGACAACCAAGTCAAATCTTAACCACATGATACATCGCTGAAGGGGAATCTAGGAATTGTGTCATTCTAAAAAGCCTGACTGCAAACTGGTAATCAAAGACCCAAAAGCAAATCCTCCCCTGAGGCAAACATTCATGTATTCACATATACTTATGCAGCAGTATAGCCTGCAGCCCATCAATGTACCCTGAACAGGCAGACTACATCAGGGGAATACGGGAGATGATGTGTTTGCTTTTCTTTACGAGATGGAGGCTCAAAAGCTGGATGCGCGGCCTATATGCACTTATGTGTGCCGTCCGTTTCCAATTGGGTTCCTGTTGAACCCACTGCTACATGACAGTGGGAGTTGCCAGATTGAAGGGCTGCAGGGCTTGGTGCCATGCCAGTAGAGCCAGGTGGTAGGAATCTGTTGGAGATTAAACTGCTTGGTGAGCAGCTACCCAGCTCACCCTGGCCCTGACAGACGTGGCACCCCTGGCTGACTGACCATTGTGGCAGGTGTCAGGGGTACTGGTGGCAGGTCAAAGCCTCCTCTTGTTTCCCTGCTACTGGCATGAAGGATTATTGTGGATCGGAGAGATTGTTGCTCGATGATTAAAATTGACCATAATGCCTTTCTATGCCCATGCATGTTAAGAGTGTTTACAGTATAACTGCTTCATTCAAAGAGTAGACTGTGGCTTCACTAACAACAATTTTTAAAGATGAAACCACTACGCTCCCCAGAGAACATTATGGATAAGCTAGAAGATTATTGGAACAATGTTTTGTGGATGGATAAAACTAAAGCAACATTTTTTGGCTCGGCCGACTCTACGTTTTGGCAAATCTGATGCATTCTAGCCTAAAAACCTTATACCATCTGTGAAACATGGTGGTGGCAGTACTGGCAGGTGCCTCTGGACTAGGATGGCTTGCAATAACTGATGGAGCTATGAGTTCTAAGCAAATTCTACAGAAAAGTAATGAATACTAAATGAATCCCCCTAAACAAAGAAATTGTTCAACCAATAAATGGTTAAGGCATAAAAAATTAATGTTTTGGAATGGGTGGATCAAAGTCTTGAGCTCAATCCTCTGTCCTGGGAGAAGCCAGCAGTGTCCCTGAGCCGAAGGAGTTCTGTAAGAAGGAATGAGCTAAACCAGAAACATTTGGTTAATACCATTGTTACAGGGGGCTCACACCTGTAAGTGGAGGCTCACACACTTTTACCAAATACAAATATTTAAGATTTGATTTGTACAATGTATTATTTTCTGTAATTTGGTCCCCTTTCAAACAACATCAGGACTTGATGCGTTCGGTGAGCCGCTTATTTTCACAATGACAGCATCACCAATTTGTGGTGAATGTGTTTTATAATAAGGGAACCTTTTAAGCCAGTTGAAGAGTTCCTTATAAATAAGAATCAAACCAGGGATACACAGAATAGCCTCGTGAATTTGCTGATGAGTGTGTCATACCATTTCAAGCTTTTGTTAATATCGTCTCATGAGCGCAACACACTGTGGAGAGACAAATAAGAATCTGAATGAGTGGTCTTGAAAAGAAAGAGGAATGAGCCCACGTTTCTCTGTGGCTAATAGGTTTTTTTTTCAAGAACTCTCCATTTGTCCCAGCGCTCTGTCTCTTTCCACTCTTGATATTGCTCTTGTGTGCACTCAAATCTATGCAAGTCACTGGGGAGCCGTAGACCTTTACCTGCTCTGGTCTGGCTGTGTTAAAGGTCAGATATGAGAGGATCCCATACACTGGTCTCAGATGTCAACACTGCCTGCCTTGCACAGCTTGGATTAAGAGGCAGGGAGACGGCGGCTGCCAGGAAATCACTTGTCCTCCAGTCTGTCAGTAACAGTGTGTATCATTGTCAGGGGTGCAGAGTGTGTGCGAGCAAGAGAGCGAGAGGAAGACAGTGAGCAGGTACATACGTGTGTGTGTGTGTGTAATATGGATACCCCACTGATCCTCTCGTACCCCCTCTGTGTGTTTCTGCACATCTTTGATTGCCAGATGTGTTTATAGAGTGTGTATGAGGATAGATTTGTGCTTGTGTAGGTGTGTGTGACGACCAGGTGTGTGTCTGAGGCTCTCGCTTGCAGTGAGAGAGCTCAGTGTTGACAGGGCTGATGCTGTTTATTTTGGCAATATTCTGTCAGTGGCTGTGGGACGCTGCTTGTGGATGTGTGTGTGGGCTGTGCTGCTGGTGGCAGGGTGTGTGTGCATGCGCGTGTTGGTTCTGAGTTGTGCATCTGAATTGCTGTCACACCCTGCAGACAGCAGTTTGTAATCAGGCATAATCAGGTGGTGTGAATGGGTGGGCATGCGTGCACTGTATGTGCATGTGTGTTATTCTGGAAAAACTCCACAGGAGTCAGTTTAATTATGGACCCGCAAACACACACATGTTTGTACAGCTACACTTGTGAGGACACTTATTGGCATAATACAATCCTTAGTAACCTAACCAAAACCTAATACTAACTCTGACCATAAAACCAAGTCTTGACCCTCCAAAATCCCTTTAAAGTTGTGAGGACTGGCAAAAATGTCATCACTTCCCAAAACTGTACGTACAGGAACACACACACACACACACACCGTCATTCTCTCCAACTGTCCATGCAGCTGAGTAGAAATACACCAAATAGCATCTACTAGAAAGTATTTGTGCAAACATTTTTTTGGCTAAATAACAGACTGCTCTTGTAATTCTAATATCTCCGTGATCATTGAAATGTTTGTCCGCTGTGTCTGTGAGATAGCACCCTACAGCTAACTACAGCTGCTCGACAGTAAAACCAGTGAGAGGGCAAATGCAGCACTATCATTTATTGGCACCACAGGGAATTCCTCTAGGTGTTTGTAGTCTTACTTGGCTCCTTTGGCACAAGTGCACAAACACAACACATATGGTGTGGAGAAAACAATCTTCCTCTCTTTAACCATTTAGGAGCCGGCCCATTTTAAAAGAAGGTCTGGTGAAGTTGTTGTTAAAACACCCATGAAATGATCCTGACAAAACAACAAACCGCACTGAAGACACACAGGTCCAACGCCGGGGACAGAGAGAGGGAGACAGAGAGAGAGACGCACAACTACGGGAGAAAGGAAACACAGAGTTAACGTCATACAGTGGTGACATGTAAATGTGGGGTGAGAGGAGGAAAGTCGTGTAAATGTTGACAAATTGACAGAAAAATTGACAATGCCAGACGCAGATTTACAGATGTGGATAAACCTTACACAAAAAAAAACAACCTACAATTTTCTATAAAATAAACTAAAGAGGACAAAAGCAATAAAAGAAAAAAATGAAAATAAGTAAAACAATATGCTAATTATGATATTGATTTACTAAGCTTTTTTTGTAGTATGGTGCCTACTTTGCAAAGAATTTAAACATATACATAGCTTGAAGGTATTTTTTAGGTCTTGGCTGCATCCTGGGTTGTGTATTGTACTTGGGTTATTTTTATAACAAAGGTTTTTTTTGAGAATGACCACACAAACTCTACTGCTGGATATAGTTGCAGTACATTTTTCATTTTACAAGTACTCAGTCCACACAAGCTTCTGCGGGCTAAACAGTGGGTGGTACAAGGTTAAATTCATACTCTCTTTTCTACATCCAAGGATTCCCCATGTTGGGGATTCACTAAACTGAAAATGAGATTTCAAATGGCCGTGGTTGGCAGTGGTTTTTACTTTGTGTTTTGTTCACACACATCAGTGATGATGATCCATTCTCTCTCACAATTTCTCCGTCTCTCTTTTCTCTATTTCTGTAACACACATCTGCATGCACCAGATAATTTTCAAAGGTTTTTGACCCCGTTTGAACAAACCATCGTCTTCCGCCTCCGAGTAAAACAGCTTAAATGACTGACTAAAAATGAACTGTTTGAAGTTTGCCTTAAATGAAGGCTGTTTGACATTGAGGCTCACAGCTGTAAGTCTTTGATGAAGCATAACTGTGACCCGCAACAAAAGATGAGAACTAAATAGTTGCTCAGTTATCAAATATCTCAGAATACAATGTTAAACTCTGATGCAAGCATATCAGTCAGTCTTCCAGTGGATTGCAGAGCTATCTATAGGCAAGAGCCTCTCAATGCTTTAAACATTCTGAAAATTAATCCATGCAAATTTGATTAAAAGGATGAGAAAACAAGTATTTGAATAAGAGGGGTTGTGTATGGCAAGCGTGAAGATGAATAATGTGAATACATTACAGATCGACGGGGATTGACACATTTAAAATTGCTTGTGATGTTTGAGAATTATGGATTTATTTGTTCATCCAATTTGCAGATGCGGAGGTGACAGCGCAGTCACTTACAAAAGGTGTCGTACTGACTCGTGCTAATGTATTCACTGACTGAAGTCCTCAGGTCACAGGTGTGTGTGCATGTTGGAGCACAAAGCGTAATCCATTGCTATTTTATTACATTTGTCTTGTTGATGTGATTTGTCATGTTGTGTGCCATTTGCATGCAAATGTGTGTGTGCTTCGACTTCTGATTTGCCAGTCTGTGTATGTGTGAGTGACAAACGTCAAACATATAAACCTTTGAATGGGGGAGCTGTCATAGCAATGCGTGTGGAGGGGGGATAGAGGGATGTGGGAAAGAAACATATAGGGACAGAAATCCCCAGTGTTCATTAGCAGCATAGGAACGTGTGTACGTGCATCAGCGAGCGTATGTGCTCTTGTGTGTACACATGCATGTGCGCACACTGAGCGGCAGGGTGCTAACTAGGACACATTTCCCAGAATGCAAAGCACATTTTGAACACGATTTTTCTCATCTAAGTATTTTTCTCATCACTTTTTTACCTCTGCATGAACTGCTCAGTGTGATGCATTTCTCAGCATCAGCATTCAGATCTACCTCACTCCTACTGAAATGCTGCGTTGCTTTAATGTGACGACTTTGAGTTACTACACTACATCACTGACTTGTAATTAGATAATTTCTTCATAAGCAAGAATTGAATTAGAGTGCAAATTTTTTTTTTTTTACCCCCCACGCCACCTCCATTCTCACCACCACTACCACCGTCACCAGTCCTCAAAATGTCGACCTTCTTACATTTTCCACTGACTCCCACTCTCTGGTACTTTATATTTGCGGCAGCATTTTTTTCCCCTTTGTTTTCATTTTTACTAAGCCATCAATTGTTTTATCCATCCCCAGGCAGATTTCCTCTCTGGTTCTGAGCAGGAGTTTCAAAAGAAACTTATGCATTCATAAAAGACATACTCACCTTAGATTTTTCCAAATTGCATTCATGTTCTTGGCTGTGTGTTTCTCAGCGTTGTGTTATAAGTTGCGGATTGAATTAGACTCAAGGAAAGAAAGCGGAAACAGAGAAACATAGAGATGACACTGTGTGTGTGTGTGTGTTGAGTGTGTGTGTGAAAGGATGTGTTCCATTTGAGGAGACCAGTTTTCTGTGATCACAACTCTAATAAGAATTGTGGGAAATCACACTCACAATAAGCCACCCTGGAATACCAACTAGACATACACTCACGCTCTTCTCTGACACCCCCACACAAACACACACACACACACCTACGCACACACAAACGTGACAGGAATGTGTATCCATGTTCTAGATGTAGCCTGGAATTTGATTAGGTGCCTTCACTTGGCAATGTAAATGTTTCCTTGTTATGCATACAATGCATCCATGGAAACAGAGGCATGCATGTGTGTTTGTGTGTGTGTGTGTGTTGTGCAGGCAAATGGGTGCATGGGGTCAAGCAGTATAAAAGATTTACTCAGCTTACAGTGACAGTGTAGTAGTTTGTCCGAAATAACAGGATATAGGACAACAAATCACTCCCAAACCCAGATGCAGTGCCTCTGCAATCAGATTATAGTCCTGCTTCAACCACACACACAGATAAAGAACAGAACAGCTATAAGCATCTATTATCAATGATTTTATTATAATGTATCAAATTCAAAAGCATAAACAATGTGAAATGGGTGGTGAATAGTTCAGAAAGCGTCATCATCAAAGTGTTGTGGTTTACTGCTGTTTTCAGTGGAAAATGAGTTGAGTGAAGTATTTAGTTGTTAAAGAGGGAAATATTTCCCTGTTGATTTGGCTAAGACTAAAAACAGAAGCGAAGAGGAAGTAAATAGTGGGCGAATTGGGTAGACAAACAAATTAATGATAATGTTGATGTCTTGGCAAACAAGGATGCCACATACAGTAAACTGAAAAGGTGACAATATTTTAATATTATATAAATAAGTTGACTGTCTCCAAAGAGCAAAAATCCAATAAAAAACACTGTTAATAAATAAAATCAGTACATTCATCTAAGACCTAAACTTTGATGAATGCAAATTAATTCTAATCCAGCTATTGTTAACAGTATGAATAAAAAACAGACTAAACTCTTTGTTTGTCCGTCTGTCTGCGTCCGATTGTTGCCAGCCCAGCTGCTGATCTGCCCGGCCCCAGTGGCTACAGTTTTCCATTAACACGTCTGGAGGAGGGATGTGTGTAGAAGTCAATAGCTCACCCCGGTCTGTTGGCAATAACTGGGTGCTGGGAGTGATGGGAGTTTTGGTGTGTGTGTGTATGTGTGTGTGTGTGTGTGTGACAAAGTCCTACATCTGCCAGACTTACTGGCAGTGTAAACAGGTTCCTACTGATCTGATTTTGCTATGACAGGATGCTTTGTGTGGTTAAATGTGTAGATACTAACCTGCCTGTTCCAATGCGAGCCTGTACAGACGTAGTATAATTGGGGTGAAGATTAAAGCGCCATGACCCTCATTCAGGCACACAAGCAGACACACAGTCATAAATATTCAGGATGTGCTACTTTCATTTTATTTTTACTTCAAACTATGACAAATAGTATGTGAGACAGTGGTTTCTCATGCCTGTGTGTGGACTCACATGTGTGTGTGTGTGTGTAACCAGAGCCCATCTGTTGTTGTGTATGCTGATATGGCAACTGCATCTGTAGGGAGCTGACTAGCACATTAGGAAGGAACAGGCACACGCACGCACTAACACACAGACACAGACACACACACACACATTTGTACAGCATTGCTTGTGAGGACACTCATTGACGTAATGCAATCCCTAGCCCCTTACCGTAACCCTAACCATCACAACTGAATGCCTAACCCTTCCTCTAACCCTAACCAATAACTGATTCTAACTCTGACCCTAAAACCTAGTCTTGACCCTCAAAAAGCCTTTTCAAGTTGTGTGGACCAGCTAAAATGTCCTCACAAGAATGGTATTAGTACAAAATGCGTCCACAGAAGACTATAGACTCAAGCCTACACACACACACACACACACAGTGAACCTGTACATGCTGGATGGCTAACAGTTCATTTGACACTGTAATTACAGCCAGTGATCACGGATTCATTCATCAGCCCTCTTCCTCGTCAGCTGACCTCCAACAGTATCACCAGGAGACTGGAGAGGGATTGATGGAGGCACAGAGGAAGAACAGGCAGGAAGGAAAGAGTAGGGATGAAAGGATTCATAGAAAAAGGCTTAAAAAAAAAAAAAACAAGTGGAGGCTGCAGGCAAATGTGGAAGAAAGTGGATGGGGAGTGACACAGAGATTGGCAGGGTACATGTTTATAGGCCTGGAGGTGTGTTTGTGGGGACTGATTCATTCATGAGTCTGCGCATGTGTTTGTGTGCGTCCAGCCAGTTCACCTTCCACCACAGCCTCCTGCGCTGACCTTACCTGCTGCTTCACTGTTGCATCATTAGGATGAGTTATACACCATTACCACACACACATAAAATAAACACACACAGTCATACACTGGCAACCTGCATGAAAACAGCATGCATAAGTTATGTGCACCAGGCTGTGAGGTGAAATAGAAAAGCTACAAGGAAAGATAAGCGAAGAAAAAACAAAGAGGCGAGGTTTGCTTCATCCTCTTTGTTGCTTTTTGTCATCAGGTAATGTAGCAAACACCCCGTAAGAATAATTTATAATCCAGCCGTAGGCCTGAGAAGAATTTAGTTTGACATGCATGCATTCATACACATTACCAAGCACCATGGCCATGAATCATGGGTATCAGTGCTCAGTCACAACAATTTTATAATGTAATTTTGAACAGTGTGAAAAAAGTATTGGAAGAAAGAAAACAGTATTTACAGGGAAACAGACCTGCTTTAACCACAGCGGCACTGCCTCAGAAACACTTTTGTATTGACGTTTTCACCGTAATTCTCTTATGTTACTAAATTTATTTTCTGTTATCTTGTCAATTGTCCAAGAGTTATGTTACTATGGAGACGGTGACCTCATCCTAACTGTGATATACACGACAACTTTTTCAGTTACGTCCGCAGTATTCTTTGTTTTACTTCATCCAGCAATCTACCTTTTCACCATCACGATTCATTGTCTATGCATTTACCAGTACGTGTTGTACGGTAACAGACTAACTAACTAAATGCTCGTAGAACACATCATACTGTACCGGGTCTTACTGTTACTTCAGAAACCTGCCGAGCTTGTACACTGCAGTGTATGGAGTCCTATTCAATATCACTTTATAAAAAACATACTTCCTAGGCACCACATATTTTTTGCGGCTGCACTTTTGAGTGATGGTGTGTGTGCCCGTGTGTGTGTGTCAGCCTCAGCCTGATACACATGGGCCTACTGGGACCACCCAAGCAGATGCTTCATTTACAAAATTATGCATTTAGGGCAGAGAAATAGGTCTGAACCAGGGGAATTTAGGAGAGTTACAGAATGAGACCAAAGAGGACTGAAGCCATCACTGAAACACCCCGTTGTGATCTCTACATTGTTCTTTCAAAACTTCTGCCCTATGTGCTCATCTGTCAGAGAGAACGAAAGACAAAGACGAGCAGAGGAAGAATATGCACCAATGCCCTCTTATCACTTCTAAGGTTCTTCCCCCCTCTTTAAGTATTCATTAAACTGAGGCAGAAGTTTCTAAGGGCAGCTTGGACACTAATCATTACCTCCTGCCTCTCATCTGCTCACATCAGTGATCATCAGACTCTCATGCTCACCCCTGCCAACGCATCTCTCCGAAAGTTAAAAACCTATCATATAGTGGTGCTTGAAATCTTGTGAACCCTTAAGAATTTGATTTATGAACAAATACGACTCACGATATAAACTAATGTCTAAGTTCTAAACTAGAAAAAGGGACCTCAATTAATTAAAGGTGAAACAAAAATACACCTTTTAATGTATTTATAATTTATTTATTGTAGAAAGTATTTTCTCTTTTATATTATGTGTGAACAAGAATTATCAAATTATTTGAAGGATGAATTAAAGTCAGGTGTTTAAATAAGATTGGATTCCACCCATTGTGTGGCAGACACCAGTGTCACTCTGCACACACAAAATGGCAAAAGCAAAGCTTGTGTTAGGCCTTGCCAGAAACAAAAGACAGAACGTGGATCATGCTGAAAGACAATGACCCTGAACACACAAGAATTGCAGTCGAAATGTAATAATTGGAAAAGCCAAGAGACCTTAATCTTACACAGATGCTGTAGGACGACCTGAAGCAGTTTGTGCAGCTTCGTCAACATACCTCAGGTAAAGCTGTTCTGTAAGAAGGAATTTATTTGTGAGTTATTCCTGCAAAAAGCATAATACAAGGCTACTAAAGCATGGATTCACATGCTTTTTGTCAAGCACAAATATTTAGGATTGGATAATTTTCCACAATAAAAATGTGTGTCATATATGCAGACACAGAGTAAATGCTAAAGGGTTCACAAACCAAGCACCACTGATATACCTTCACGCTGCTCCATCGCTCTCTCTCTAAAGCACCTTTTTTCTATATAGACTGTACTGTACTCTTGGCAGCCCTCCTCTGACACACATGGATGCGTCCTCTTCTGGATGATGTTTTTCACGCTCAGATTGAACATTCTTGAGGCTCCCAATTGGCAGCAGTTTGTCTTTTAATTCAATGTGACGGATTTAAAACACAATATAGCGTGAGTCTGCCACTGAGCTCACAAAGTGAGCACAAAGTGAGGTTTTTAAGTGTGTGTTTTCCTCAGTGGCAGGTTTCTGACTGAGTTTGTTGCCCTGTGGGGACGACCTCGTGTGTGTGTGTGTGTGTGTTCGTGTGTGGCCCTTGAATGTGTAGAGCAGCTCAGCTCTCCAGTGAGTACCATGAGAGGTTTTCTCTGAGGGCCGTAAAGTGGTTCTGAGTTAATTCAACTAGTTCAGCCTGTTTCTATATGGACTTGAACGCGTGAAACTGCATTTGGTATGTCATTACCTGCATGTATATGAGAATCTGTTAGCAGTTTCGGCAAATGCAACAGACAAGGTGGATTTCTTTTAAATATGACCCCAATTATTTGCTCAGGTAAACCACATTCTAATAAACATTCAAATGGAGGACCTCGAACCTTTATTAAATTATGAGAATATTGTAAACAATGACAAAACCTATGACAAAACATTCCATGCATGGAAACAGAAGGGAGTCAACAGGAAGGGGCAGAGAGACCAGTGTGAGGTGAAAAGTCCAAGTCCATCTGAAAAAAAAACCACAGTGAATGAAAAATTAAGTCAGGAGGTGCAGAGGCGAGAGCAGAGAATATAGAGAGATGAGTGGAGGGGAGTAAGAGAAAGTGCTTTTACCGCCGGTCACTTTCACCTGTCTGTCTGGGAGATGGAAGGATTAAATCAGACTCCCATTAAACTGAGTTGGAAAAGTACAACCTACATTCTTTGTCTGTCAGTGAGTCCAGACACAAGGGAATAGCTGCACCCTTTCTCTGCCTCTTGTGCAGCCACAGTCGTGGAGGTAGTTATCTTCAAATATGGATGCCCAAAGCAGCTCCTTATTGTTTTATAGAGTTTGATGGGAGCCTTTCTGAACGTTGCCTGTTCAGAAACATCGTCAGTTCAAACCTCTGCAGTTTAGTTTTAACTGTTCTTCTCACTCTGCTGAACAACCACTACATTTGTCAACAAAGGCTTATAGCGCTGGATGGATTTCCACTTTGCTCATCTAGAGCTTTAATAATCCCAGCCAAGAGGCTACAAAGTAAAAAAAAAAAAAAAAAAAATTCTGGATTTAAATTTAATTAAAAAAAGCCATTTCTTCCCTCTAGATTATTTTCTTCATCCGTGCTCCTCCATGCCTGGCGCTGTCCTCTCTCAACATGTCAGGGACCACACTGCTGAGTCCATTAGCATTTCACTTTAATATATTTCCTCTATTGCGAAGCTTCACGAGATCCCTACTTTGCATTTGTTTATTTAGTTCAAAGTGTTTTTCTGTTATTGCCCTGTTATTATAAGAACCTTAGAGAAAATTAAAGTATAGTCAATATGTGATAGATAAATATAAAAGTGGTGTTATGTGCATTCTATGTCGAAAGGGGCTTTGATGTTATTTTTGCAGTGTTAAGCCAGCTTACAGCTATGGTGTAGTGTGGCTCGCGTCTGTAGGTGACTATTCCCTTTTGCTTTTATTGTCTGATGCTGTTGGACTTGTGGGTGATAGAAAGGCTCAGACAACATAGCTGCATTTACCACCTGGATCTGCACTGTCAGCACACAAACCGAAGCCACGTGTTGTTTCTGTACGTGCGCGTGCGAGTGCACTCGTGTGTTTGACCCGCGGATGTTTTAAAGGGTGGTTGTGTTGTGTGTGGCCGATGGATTTGTAGTGACATCAGGATTGTACCTCGCGGTGCAACGAGTTTTCCAGGTTAGCACAGCAAGCAGCAGACGGAGACAGAGCAAGGGGAGAGATAGGAGAGAGATAGATGGACTGTGACACCCTTGGGTCGAATCAAGCTTTAGGGATGTGTTGGGGACACACATGTAGCAGCGGCAGGACAAAACTTGATTTGAAAGATGGGGATGTCAAGTTTGTGATGTGCTCTGTGATGAAGTCGTAGTGTTAGTGAGAGGCTGATAAGAGGCTGAGAAATAGAGGCGGAAGGGGCCAAAAGCTTCCCACTACTCATTTTCTCTCCCTTTTTTGTCCATCTTTCTCCATATTTACCACACACACACACACACACACACACACACAGGCACAGTAGAGTTTCCACAACGCTTGTTAAATTGGAGGCTTAATTTGGAGCCGCTGGCTTTCTCCACAGGTCACATGGAGTGAATTTAACCACAAAGGCCAAATTGTGGATTTCATTAATGAAACACAAACACATGTACACACATACACTTACGCCCCAGGAGGGATCAGGGAGGCCTAATCAGGCTGATACCTCCCGAGGTTACAATTAGGTTTGGAGAGCCACAGTCCTAACTCTGGCTACAAAACAAACTATAAATCACGGGAATACACATATTTCTTCTGACAAATCATCCTATTATTGAGTCTTGTCCGTGTGCTCTCTAAGGCTTCAGGAGCAGTGGGGCTTTGAGCTGAACACCAAAGTCAGAGTGCTAATACACTCCCAGTGATCATAATGCTCACATGCTGATGTTTTATCTGGTCATTTTGGCTTGTTAATATGATAACATTTAGCAGCAAACAATAGTACAGCTGAGGTTATCTGGTCACACACTAAAGCACCGGCGACGTTCTGTGACCTTTTGAAATAGTCTCAGACCAGTTGTTTGGTTTGCTGACAGACCAAATGATGAGCATGAAAAGACAAATGGGCCATAATGTTGTAACAGCAGGGCAGCAGTGGCTCAGTCAAGTCCACTGTACCCAACTGTAGGGTCAGCGCCAGGGCTCACAAGCCTGGTAAGAACTGGAAAGGTTTGCATTATTCTAAAATATTATTCAGTTTTCGATCCATTTCATATGAGCTGTGTACATTTTTGGAGGCTGTAGGGTTTGATGCTCTTGAGTTGTGTTGCTTTCTATGTCTTTCTTCTTCTGTGTTACTTATAAGAATAAAGCTATGGGTTCAGTATAGGAACATCTAACTGGGCAGATCAACAGCAGCATCTTCCACAACCACCATACAGCTGAGTCAGCTCCTCTAACATAGTTAAAGGGAAATTGAACATGATTACCCCCATGAAGTGAAGATTTATTATAGGGCTGTTGGATTAAACCGGATAAGTTTTAAGTGTAGTGTCCCTATTGAACTGACAACTGAGTGAAAATTCATTACTTTCACAACAGTAACATCATAACATAGACCCTGAAATTAAACATGCTCTACATAAAATAAATCATAGTCCTGACGTTAATCACTGGGTGTCACTATCACTGATGCTCCATCCTCTCTCTGTCAGCTGGGTAGGTAGCTGCTCCTGGCAAGGGAGGGCTGAGTTTGGGAGTGTGGGCTGCTGTCAGTCAGAGAGTCCACCAGGACTTGTAAATTGGGATAAATGGTCAGTGTAAAGTACAGTAACCTACAAGTGCATTCATAGTAGTTAGCCAATGATTAGCCAACAAGCTGCTAGGATTATTGGGGAATGGAGCAGGAGCCGAGATGATATTGCTGGTATTCTGAGAGATGCATTTGTTCGATTATGTGTTCAACTATTTAGTCATTTCTATTGCGTTTACAGTAATAAGTGAAATGTAGAAACATACAGCCGTAAAGTAATTTTTGTTTCCCCACAACTGGGGCGCCAGCTGTCCTCCAGTCTGCTGAGCTCTGCCCCAGTTCACAGAGAGCAGAGAGGGGCCTCTGCAAAATGAATATCTCAGTGATTTATCTCACTCATTGCTCTCTTCAAGTGCCAATCACAGCATCCAGTCACCGATGCTGATGTGACCAAAAATTTTACAACTTTGAACGCTCTAATTTTCTGTCATATATGAGCGTAAAATGCTAGAAGCTTCATGTTTGTCACATTTTTTGTTAATTGACTGGTGTGAGTGCAGACCTTGGCTAAAACATTGACTAAACTGATTGACCATAATTGGCTGACTGATTAATTGATCAACCACTAATATGGAAAGTAAAGATATGTGTTCTGATGCTGAAATAATAGAGAAGTTTAACTTTAAAGTCTATGTCGATTATTGATTGATTTACCCATCTACCAAAATTCATTTGATTTTTTATATTAATTTTGCTGTGATTATACACTGAGACAAAAAATTATGACACAGTTAGATCAATTAATTACAAAGCAAGTAATTAATTAGATCTGTTACATGCTTGACAACCTAAAAAAATCATTTTCCAAAACTAAAAAAGGCCATTTCAGACTAGCGATTCTATTTTGACACTTTATGCCTTTTGATAGAACAATCGCTTTTTGTTAATTGCTGCAATGACTGATGCACAAAGTACAGGCATCCCATTTTCCAAATGGCAGATATCTCAGGGAATGGAAACTCCTTGAATATTAATGCACTTCCACTACATTTTTCTCCTCGACCACTGGGAGCCCGAGCGAAGCTCATATGCCCGTGAGATGTCTGTCCGGCTTGAGCTTAGATGCATACAAACACGCAAGCTCGCATGCACGCACACAAATACAGATTGGAGATATAGAGAGAAAGCTGATCAGCCACGTGAAGCGGGAGGGCATTCCAATGGGACTAATTAAAGGGATGGAACAGACTGCAGAACTCATCGGAGACTGTCACTCGTTCTCTAATTCTATCTCTTTCTCCTTTTGCTCTTTCTTTCTGTTTTGCTCCTCTGTGTTCGATTAATAAAAGCTACATCAGCCAGGGTTATATGGATCCAGTGCTGCTTTTTATTATAGCTATTCATAAAGATATGATGAAAAGAATCTTAGAATTTCTGAATTCAGGCAACTTAGTCGACACATGTGCATTAGACCAATGCACAAACAGACGTATACATTACATGTGTGGTAATCATCAAAGCCTAAAAATATATGACCATCCTGACTTACATCATTATTGCATAGAGCTGCTGAGTTTTGTGAGTTTGTGCCCATGAGTCACTATCGGCTGCTGAGTTTAATACTGATGGAGAGTCAAGCTGTTTAGATGCTATTGATCTGCACCCCATGTTCCTGAGTAGCCACACATACGCACATACACCCACATACGCACACTCCACTCATGTTCTCGCTCTCATTCTCTCTCTCTCTTCCTCCCTTCTGAATCCATTTTTATATCACACACCCACTCATTCTGCAGCAGACAGACCAAACAACCAGCCATAATGAAGTGGCGCTGCATCATGACAAACACTGCTGTGTGTCTAAATGAGCTGGAGAGGAAGCAGGCAGCGTCTCTGCTTTGTTTTCTAATTATTTAGTACAAGCGGAGCATAGGTGAGGACAGGAGGAAGGGGGGAAAAGATGAGGGGAAGGACAGGAGAGAGTGTGAAGGAAGACTAAAAGAAACGAGATGAGAGATGAATGGAGAAAAAAACCCAAAGATACAATAAAGTGTATATGTTTATGATTCACTCTGGTGTGTGTGCGTGTGTGAGTGAGTTGCCCTCTAACCACAGAAAGCCTTGGCTCAGCCGGCATGGCTTTGCAGTTTCTCCCAGCTCTAGAAAAGCTCGGCTACATAGCCAGATGACTCACACACCCGGCTCAGAACTCAAGCCAACGATTAACACACACAAGCATCCTCGTGGCAGAAGTGCTCACACACGCATGTACACACACATATATACGAACGCCCGAATACATGTGCATAAACGCATTAGCACAGGTGTATAGAACTTTATTCATTCATTCACTATTTCGTTTTGTTTAAACTTACGTCGTAACACGTGCACTCAAAAGTATTTCACGAGAAGTAACTTTAGGAAGCCCACTTGAAGAGTAAGAAATGCACAGTCAAATTAATCTTCTGAGTCACTGTACAATACTATGATTCTCTTCTGGTTCCAGTCTATAAGACGTGTAGCAATAACAGCTTCTTTTTCAAAGAAGATTTTGTAGAACAACATTTTAATCAAAAGCTCCAAAATACAAATTTAAAAAAGGGAACAATTATACAGACAGAAAGCAAGTGTGGTGGGTGTGGAGAATTTGGAATTACAAAGAGTTGGAGCGCGTGAGATCAAGGGTTGTTGTAGTCATTTACAGAACTTAACCCTTACGCTGTGTTCCGGTCAAATTTGACCGAGTTAAGAGTTTTATCTCTAAAAAATGCAGTGGATTTAATTAGACTGAACTAAGATGCCATGACTTTGTCCACAAAGGGGATTTCAACACACAGAATAAATTGTATTAATTTGCATACAGTTTTTATTATTTTATTAAACTTTTGGTGTTACCATTAGAAATGAATGGGGGAGACCACAATTAGAGGAAAAAACTGAGCCCAGGTTCGTCCTCATTTATCAAATACACACACACACACACCCTGGGTTCCCTGGCAACCAAAATGGGAACCTTTGCCCGGTAGAGTCTTTCTCCCATGGGAGCAACACCTGTTCTCACAGAGAGTTGCAATAAAGTCTCAGTAATATGAAACTAGCTTTAGCATATAATGCTCACAGTTTATTGTTTGGGAGCACCATAGCAAATCTATGTACCATAAATAAGGCTCTTGATTATATATTTACCACACTGTTTAAAAGGAGAGAGGCCAGGAATCTGACAGTGAGGATGGATTAGAAGACAAAGTGTCAGAAGCTAAAGATGACATGGAATAGAATCCAGACCAAGAAAGGAGTGATGGGGAGGAATCCAGGGATGAAGAGGATGACACATTCAAGTCAAAGAATGGGAACTTTTCCTGGTCTTCCTCCACACCTGGGAATCAAGTTAAGCATTCGCATGAAGCAGGACCTATAAAATATGTCATATCCCTGATTGATGACATCAAATCCTGCTTTGAATTGTTCCTGACTTTGAATTCATAGTTGTACATAGTGGTAAACACGACCAGCTTAGAGGGAAAACGGATTTACAAAGACGATTGGAAGGAGGTAACTTAGACATTAAAACATACATGGGTCTAATGATTTCGACTGATTTGTCCAGAAAAAATCTAGTTAATGGAATGCAGACTCTGGTCGGCCAATTTTTCGGGCCACCATATAACCACAGACATTTCACGTATAATGTTCACATTCAGAAATATTTGATTTGGGGTAATTTCCTTTATACACAAAAAAATCCTTTCAGTCACTTTTGACGAGGAACTTTTTGTGACTGTATAAATAATTTAAATGGTTTCAAAACAAATGTGCTTGGTAACTTTTACCAAAAGTAGTCTTTGATAAACAGTATGCCGTGATTCATCAGATTTTTTCTTATAACCAAAATACGCCAGAAAATGAGTTTTTTTGAACTCGATTGCTAGATGTATAAGCTCAGATCAATAAGTTAAACAGGCCATAAAGAACACATAGTAATTCAAAACTTGCATTGTTTAGAAGAATTGTAAAAAAATCTTACATAAGAAGTAGTGATAATATATGTATTACCACAGTTTTTATGATAAGTCTTACTGTGTGGTCAATTTTGACTGGCTACACTAAGACTCACATTCATCTACTTTGTGTTTGCAGCAACAACCGTTGAAGCTAACATGCATTTTTAAGTTTCTTGTCAGGCTTGATCTTGGTTTCATACATTTACTGCGGCCTTGCTAACATCATTCAGCCATTTATTCACACACTCACATACGGCACACGAACAAACACATGTACAAGTTACATAACACAGTTTCCCGGCTGAAGCAAAACAGTTTGTTTTTCTTTGGGAGACATTTCTGTCTTACTCAGTACTGTCACTATAAAACGCTTTAATCATATGCATCATCACTTCAGTGTAATCACCTGCTAGCAGTTGGAGAGAGAGACAATACTCTCCATGTTCTGGGCTTTTTAATCATAACAACCTGCATCATCTTCAGACTAATATAAGAAAATATTATTAAAACTATAATGCTAACACGTAATAAACATACTTCTTTTGATGCTTTTTGCATTAGAACATTTTCATATTGTAGATATTATACACATTGTACATGTTGTGTGTGTGTGTGTGTGTGAGCGGATATCTGTCAGACCTGAGTAGGCAGTGGATTCTTTGGACTGCACTGGTTTGGATTACAATGCTCCTCTCTCTGCAGATGGCTTTTGCACCTACAGTACCCACATGTATACAAATAGAGAATTAAGAAGTTTATAAAATCAGCTGTATAGGTAATAATAATAATGTTTTCTATCCTCCTTCATCTGTAAATTCATTTATTCTGCATTGGGCCTGTATCTACATTCACTCGTCATTCACAGTCATCCAGTATAAAGTATATAGTAATGATTTGTCTTCTTTGTGTGTATTTTTACTTCTTCCTGGCAGAATGCGGGAGCGGGGTCCTGGCATTTGTGGAGTAGGTGTGTGGAGTCTTCTACTATCTCTCTGTCTGGCCTCCCTCACACATGCACACAGGAGCCACACAGGTACGTCAATGCATGAGTCTATATGTGTGTGTGTGTGTGCACGCTCCCTACATACGCCTGTAAACCAGCCAGTGTCTTTGTGTAGCGCGATATTGGACTTATTGCAGATTACCACTGCAGACAGCCACTGCAGCCAATTTCTTTTCACATGTTGTAAAGTTGGAGTGAATAGGCCGTGTGCTTCCCGAGGGAATGCAGAGGTCGGATTCACAATGAAATACGAGACCACAGAGGCAGGTTGCCAGGAAGAACACACAGAAGGTTCTTCAATAAAACGAAGACCAATAAGAGTAATCCAACAAATATTGGTCTTCTCAGGTCGGAGGATTTCACGTCTTTGCAGTACCATCAGGGTGTGGAGACTGCGGGTTACAGCACAGACAGAAGCAGTGATCCTTATGGATTAGAAATCCCTTGTTGTGTGAGACCCCCAGCGGGGGCAAGCGGCAAAGGGACAATGATCGCGCCCAGAGACCTGTTACTACTTTCCAGTTCATTTCTCGTGTGAGGGTTGGGTGTCCTCACGTCTTTAGTTCACAATGGTCCCCTGTGTGACACTGAAAACTCTGGGAAAAAGGTTATATGGAGAGCAACTTGTCTGTGGTACCTGCAAATGCTTTTAATACGACTGGGGTCAAGTGGTTCAGCAATGAGTAAGGAGTAAAAGACGTATGAATATGAACATCCTCGTGCCTTTATGAAGCTGCAAAAATGTACTGTACATTTTTATTGAGGACGTATTAGAGAATTTAAAGTCTGTGATGTACTTAGCTGTTATATGCTGGTATATTGCAGTGTTTAAAGCTAAACCTAAACCATTTTCCAAACCAGTATGAAAAAAATAAGTTTACTAGGTTTTGATGGTTGTAGTATATGTTATTTTAGTAGGTAACTCTACAAAACAGATTTACATGAATACAATTGCTGCTATTAAAGTCATGAAAGAAAATAAATGAAAGAAAAACCCTCTAATATTTATTTTCTAATATTTTTTATTTTTATTTCAAGAGTGCTTCTCCAAAGTCGTGGAGCAAAGCACAGACTAAAGCAAACATATGACCAGCATCTTAAAATCCTATCTGACCAAAATAAGTAATTGGCTATGACAAAAGACCTAAGGATAATACCAAGAAGTGATGATAGTGGATTTTGTGTTTGACTACACATGATAGGCAGTGATGTCTTGAAAATGTTAAGCTCTGCCTTTGGCGGTCATGCCATGACAGAGTGGCGTGCACCGGCTGCCCTTCCTCTGAACTCATGCTCTTTGTTTGTCATTGTTACTGTTCCCTAACGTCACTGTCACCAGAGATGTTTACAGCGCAGTCAGAGTTGTTCCGCTCAACATCTGCCTTGTGCGGCTGTTCCATTAGCGGATGACTAAAAGGGAAAATGATCGATGAGTCTGAGTCTTCTCCTTAATTCTTCACATAGTTCACCCATCCCTTGGCCTTCTCTGCAGAAACTGAAAATGTTCTTATAATGTTATCCCCTCGTGGAGACTACAAGGTTATTTGTGTGTCCTTGCTGGAGTGCGAATACCTATAACCATTGTTTTGTGTGGGTGTGCGCCTGTGTATTTTTGTGTGTAAGATTGACTTTGCTGTTCTCTGGCTGCCAGGCATTATCTCTTCCTCTCACAGAGAGATCTTGACAATGCAAGGGCATTTTCATAAATGGAAGGATGGTGAAAAGACACGGAAAGATGAAGGAGACTCTGTTATAGTGGCAGATGACCGGAGTTTGAGTGAAGCGCTGACGTCGGCACAAAGCGATCAAAACACTGGAAACACATAGAGAGAGAAATGTAAAGAAAAGTCACATGATAAGAAAAGTTTAGCAGTTGCAGTTATTTTATCATACTATTCTCTGAAGGCAAACACAGTAATGATGGTGTTAGTATTTTGGGTGAAATGGTTTGTTTGTGTGTGTGTGTGTGTGTGTGTGTGGCGTCTGAGTGCTCCAGTTTATGAGTGATTGATTGTTGAGTAAGTTGTAATCAATATCCAGTTGCAGGTTGTCTGAGTGGGAAAAAAATAGATGAGTAATCATAATTACTGAATCCAATCCCTTAGGTCGCTTCAAGGTTGATGCTCTCCCACATGCAACACACACATGCCGTTTCTTTTTTTCACATATCTGGTCACAGTGGAAAGTATTCTAAACCCCTTCACTGTTCGCAATATTTGTTTCCATTTTAAAAGAAATTTACAATGGAGTGAAATGTGGAAAATGTGAGACGATCCGAACTGTATTGGCTGGCAAAAGAAAAAAAAAATTAAGGTAATGTTATTAGTTCGAGACTGTGGCTGAAGCCAGTTCAGCTCAGAGGAATATAACCGGGTTGTACAGTAGCACTAACAGTCTCTGTGTATGCATAACAATGCACAACAAACAGTGGCTTAAAATAAAGAAATAATAATTATTAGCCACAAAATGTTTCTCTGCCTTTCTCTTTCAGTGAAGGTCAGAGAGGGAATGTAGCTCAGATATTTCTCACCAAATGGCCCAAGGTTTTTACAAGACTGTCCTGGTGTTTTGTAGTAGTTTGGCTTCAGACTCTATTTCTGACCAAATAATCCAGGAACTGCTCTGAGGTTCTGAAGGTCCACGTTCAATATTAGTATAAAACTACAACTAAGGGATAGTACTACTGCCTGTTGATAGATGAATACACTGCATACTGTACACTATCAATTATTATTTCTTTTTTGCTGTGTTTTACTCTTATGCACATCACAACACAACAGAATGTCAAAACTTGAAGCTTTATACTCCAATCGCAAAGGTTTAATACTCTTGGCAGAGTGATGTCTGGCAAAGAAGAGTCTAGTCTAGTCTTGCTTTAATGTCTTAATGGCTTCCCCAACAGGCTTGGAGAAACAGCTTGGCTTGTGTTTTGAAGTGAAGCGGAACAGTGATTATGCTGATCACTTCACCACGTACTGTTAAGTCATTGATTGTCTATAGGCTGCAGTCTCTGTACATCGCTACTGATTAGAGGATCCTAAGAACTTAACTTTCTCTGAAAGACACTGTGTCTGCCAACAAGGGGAAACAGAGATGTAAGGACAAACATGTACGGGGCTGCTAAGGTGAGCGGCTCTCATACAAGCTCAGTGGAACATGCATTCACTCAGGCGCGGAAAACAGGCCTGCCATGAACGCACATGAAAAGACGCGCACAAACACATGCACACAAACACATACATACACGCATGCTCGCTGTAATGTGATGTGCGGAGACAGGCTGTCTGCCCTCCTTAGTGGCCGCTCCAGAGTAAAGCTGCACTCCGTGCTTGGTCCATAACATGGCTCCATATGGCTTGCGAAAATTCAAGCTGAAAATTACAAATGCGAAATTAGTCATGCTGACAAACACCCCGGCATTCTCTGCTACTTTAAGTTCACTGGTCAAGAGCTGTGGATGACCTGTTTACTGTATGTCCATGTACAGGAAAGAAAGAAAGCAAGACGGGCCAAATAAATGGACAACAACTAAGCGGGATAGGAGTGGAACACATACATCACAGGTCACTGTCATTCAGTCTCATGAAATACATGATGCATAAGCCAGGAATTGTGCCTACATTAAATAATAATTTGATTTATTAACTAATTCAGTTGAATGCCAAGGTTCCAGTGTTAACACAGACACATGCCTGTAGTGAGGTGGGACATATGGACATTAAGTTGGAAGACAGGGATGGAGTTCGTGAAATTCATTCATGCTCACTTTTTTATTATTATAGGGAGTAAGAAGTTAAAAAAATTGAACAGATGCTCAGGCTTTGCAGAATATCTCTGCTGTTGACTGTTAATAAGAATAGAAAGAATTGGCAGTTTACAGGTGGTAAAAGGCGCAGACTGGGAACTTTGATTTCACCTCAACTTTGTACAAATCTAAAAGTAAAATTTTGACTTTGTGCTGCAAAAACATGCATTATATGTTTGATTCCATATACAGTAGACAGTAATAATAGGAAGCTGGCTGATCAGAGGGTTACAAAGAGAAAAATTCCCTTGTGTGGGTGATACCATAAAAACTGCACACAATAACAGCCATTAAGAAATGCATCAGGTAGGAACCAGTAAAGTGTTAGTGGGACATTATCCCAATTTAAAGGTAAATTAAAATTTTGTTGACTGATACAAACAGACTTTTGGAGCAATAGTATGATTCTGATATGTATTCAAATCCACAAGTTATAGTCACAGATATTTTTATTCATCTATAAAAATATTATAATTGTCCAATAGAACTTTGAAAACGCTAGACATACTATAAACAATGAAGATAGTTTTAACATTATTGGGGACTGAGCTGGTTTAAATTTCATATTTAATTACGATTTTGCTAATATCTACATTTTGCTTATTAGCAAACTACAACTACAATAAATGTTGTCACACTGGTTTTTGGTCTTTGCCGCACTGCCTCGCAGTAATGAACATACCTGTTAATTATTATCTGCCCATTTGTTCATCAGTATGGATGTTACACAGCCCCCGGCTCGCTCGCTCTCTCTCGTTTACCCCCTCGCACCACTTCAATTGGTGTTGACAAGTTCCAAGGAACTACATTTGCATATATTCACCTTCGCCAATCAGTGTGTCCTTGGTAACGCACATGTTGTTTTAACCATTATGTATTCAGTTATTAAGGTGCCAGGAGTGTATTTGATAACTGGCTAAAGGCACTTCTGGCCTTTTATGGCCTATCACAGGATAATCTTTTGTGTTTAATCCTACTCACACATGATTCCATCACATATTCAGGGAAAGTCATATATATAAAGTCATATATATATATATGTGTGTGTGTGTGTGTGTAATGTCTGTCTGACAGACTGCCTGTCTGCTAAAATATTTAACAAGAAAAGCACAAAGCAGCAAAAATAGGTTTTCTACCAGTGGAAAGTGTGTTTACAGTTACTTTTGACCAAATGCAGAAAATGAATATCTATAGAAGTAGAAAGGTGATGCCAGACAACGAGATACACTCTGCTAGCAGGCAGTATGATTCATGGACTATGCCTGAGGAACCAGGTCGACAGATAAACAAAAGCGAACTGCGAGGGTGTGATTGGGTTACTAAGGAGAAGCCATGTGCTTTGCATATAACTCTGTATATTGTGTTCTGCAGTGTGTGTTTCTCACGGTTAGGATCAGTGACTCTGGATGACAGATGGGTTAATGACATCAAAGACGGGTGATTTTCAGACTTTCAGGAATCCAACAATATAAAAAATTGAATAAAAAAGTAAAATAGCTTATTGTTTATGGCCATTATCACATTGTCTCATTGATTCCATGAGCAGCAGCACTGACAGTTTTTATTCTTAGCGCATGCAACCCAAGACGCACAACAGCAAACATCAGCACTTTTACTGGTTACAGTGTTTAGTGTTGTAATTCTAATCACATTTTTTTTCTTTTACTTTGCTTGATAACACTCACTAATTTGCACATATCACGAAATCCTGTCAAGGCTCATGTGAGTGCCATTAGTTTTCAGGTATTTTACCATAAAACAGAATTCAGGACAAATTAAAAGTTATTATGATGTCGCTAAATGAAAAGTCAAGGAGAAGCTACTATAATTCATCTTGAGACATTTCACACAATAAAGAAAATGTCAAATTTATGGCGAGGAATAGAGTAAATGCTAAAGGATCACCAAAGTCAGAATACTTGAAAAAAGAAAAATCCATAAGGAAATACATCAAATAGCTGCTAATGATGCAGAGATATTTATGAACAAACCTTATCAACAGCAAGATGTTGCAGTAGTCTTACTGCAACTGTATGCGGCCAATAATGTGAAGTGAGACTAATTGTTTTGGGAAATTATGTAAAATGGCAACTTAATAAGTTTCTACACTTAACAATACCACCAGGAAAGAAAAACCCTGCAAAGTTAAAAGTAAAAGAAGCAAAAAAAAAAAGCTGAACCCTCAGCATAAAAACAACAGCACACAATTACAGTAGAGGCTACAGTATTTATCCCCGTGCTGTGGTCACTGTCTAATTATCTGTTAGCCCCTAATTGGTGTAAATGGAAAGTTTCCTCTGGCTGCACAGAGCGATAACCTGTTTGGGGCCCTCTCATTGCATTCATTAGTGTTAATCGTTAGCTGTTAACTCACCAGCAAACCCTGCACACACCCAGTCTACTACAGGCAAAACTAAAGCCTCTATTGACCCTCAGCCTTCGCTTAAGCCACTATATGGAACGGAAAAGTATTGCAATCGTGTGGGTGAACAGTTATTAAGAGACATTAATGAAAGTAATGATTAATTAGTCTTTATTGGAGTTTTTTTACAAGTCATAAAGTAATTTGGTTTGCATTAAAGCCATGCATTCGTCTTTTAGTTTCCAAGTCTTGGTCACCCTTCATTGTCGTTCCACTACCACTCCATTCCTCCCCTTGCCCCCTGTTTCATATTCTCTCTTTCACAACTTTTACTTTATTTCACAGCTATTAAACCAGGAAATTTCAATCAGGTAGCACAGCATGAATTTCTGCAGGGGCACGAGAGAAAGTGAACTTTTATTTAATGCAGCCGTTCATTCTTTTCTGCTCTCCACCTCCATCTCGTCTCTCTTTTCTTCCACAGCTGAACTCAACCTTGGCTCTTTATAGTTTATGATTCAATTTCCAATTTGTCCTCCAGAGGTATTTGCCTGGTGGGTGGTGCAGCGGTTTGGTTCTTATGTGTTTGTACAATACTTGCCTTTGGTATTCATAGGAACACATTCTTACAGATACATGCATTTGAATTTCCAATTCTGGGTCTGCAATTCTTTTGGCTTTATTTTACATGAAAGTCATATTGAGATGGGAATCACCCTTTCAAGTAAGCTCTTGGCAAGTGAAAGGAGATGTGCTGAAATATGTATACCAGTACATAGCATTTTATTGGAGTCAAGGATGACCAGAGGAGCTTACTGTACTCTTAGTCTTGAAGGTTGTTGGCTCATCAGACCGAAAACTCTACATCACAGCAGTGTTTTTTTTTTTAATCCACCAAGAAAAACAAGAACACAAATACTGTAGGTGTAAGGTGTAAATTGACATTGCTTTAGTATGTAATTCTACTAGAGTGTTCAAATTTTTTTATGTGAAGTCCAGACTTGCCTTTTCATACATGGAACTCACAACAGGATATGTCGGATGTGTGCTCGCTCATCCTCCCGTAAACACTCGGTTTGGCTTAGATGGAACTTGGACCTGGGGACCGTGTGCAGCGGGGACAACATGACACACAAATATGCTGCAGAAATGGCAGTATTTTGTTTCCAGCATATCAAAGCAGCATCAGTCACATGTAGGACACACTGTGACCTCTTCAACTCGCTCACTGTAAGTCGTTGAACATTTTGTCCCAAATGTTTAAAATCACTGTAACTGTGTCCAGCTGGTACCTCAGGTATTAGTAAATTATTGTTTATTTGTACAGTATAGTTTAGTATTAAAATTGAAAAAAAAAACACAACTCCCAAGATGCTATTATATAACTGTCAAAAAGCCAAAATCTAAGCTCTTCAAAGTGTTTTGCTCTGCCTCACTGGGTCCATTTGCCCCAGTTTCAATCCACTTTCATGTACATGGTTTGATTTATGGTCTCAGGACATTCTGCAAATGACCAGATGTTTGGACTGAAAACAAATGGTTGATTTTACCTTGTGAACCAGCGAAGTATTTGAGACTGGCTTCCAGGAAGAGCAGATAATTTCCAGAGCTTCTGTTTTTGCCTTTTGTTTGTACCGAGAATAATCTGGACAAATTAATGTAACAGTGTGTCAATTAAAACTCATGAATAAGTCTTTACCTATCTGTTACCTTATATTTGAATGTGCAGAAAATTGGAACTTTACAGAGTTTTTTAACTCATGAATAATGGATGCAACATACTTGCATACAGTATGTGGGCTTCATATTTGTGAACATTAAATATTTATCAATATAAGTTCCTACTTTCATTTTCCAAAACAAGTCATTAGAAGCAGAACTTCACTAGTCTTCCTATTAGGTTCATGCAGAGATAATGGATGCTCATTGATAGAAAACAGCCATTAATGGGAGAAATTTTAAAATACAAAATGTCCTGGACAAACCAGTCGTTGTTTGAATTTATGCAGGAAATGCATTAAAGTAACAACACAAAAGGCCCAAAATCAAAACATGGATCAAACAGGGTTTGAATACACAAATAATTGTAAAACTGGCTCCCGGAATAATCACTTCAATAGAATATGATTAAGGAAATGTAATTTGTGGAAGCATTCTGAACAATTCTTACGTGTAATCTCAACTGTATTAGAATGTACTGGATTAATAGTGCCTCTGTCTTGGCTGATTTAATGCTCCTGTTGATATAGTAAAGTGTATGCGTATGATCTAGAGCTCCACACTGATGGATGGGATGCACTTACCTCATTGATGTGCTGTGATCAGTGCTGATGCAAAGGAAGAAGAGCGTGGTGGAGAGAGAGAGAGAGAGAGAGATTGTGCTGTCTCTGCAAATCTCTCTCATTTTGTCTCGTTCACCATCGCTCTCTCTTCCTCTCTCCTGGCCTTTGTACATTAATCCCATCCCCTCTCTGTGAGTTTTTCCTACACTCTTGATCCCACTAGTATCTGCATATGCTTCACTCTCAGCAACATCATCGCCTTAACTCGTATAACACAGTGTTTCCAAGCGGGGCGTTCGCTGCACAAGGCAACTTTCAGCAGATTACTAGATTATAGATTTAAGGACAAAAACTTGAGCGTGTGAGAAAGTGCCCGTGTGTGTTTGTGCACATCTGTTTCCAGCACAGGTCTTTAAAAAAGGACACTAGCATCATGTTTGAAACTGTCCAGCCTGGCCTCTCATGTTGCCTAAATGTGGTTAAGAGGCTTTTATTTTTAGTCTTTTCCTGTTGTGAGTAAAATAAAACAGCAGTAATGCGGCTTCACTAATCCTCTCACACAACTAATCCTCACAGAACACCACTGTAAATACTCTGTGGGCTGCATTAAAGCACAAATCACTCAATCCCTCGCTGAGTGTTTTGTGCTTATTTTGGTTCAGATTAATTAATCAAAATTTTCATCTATGGGAAAGATATGCTGGAAATAACTAGGGCTCCTTGTGGACTTTTTTCTGTGTCTGTATCTATGTAGTATCTATGTCTAGAGAACATGAGCTGACGTCATACCCTGTTGAATTTTGGTTTTAAATAATTTAGACAACTTTTTAGTCAAGCAAAACAAAGTGTATGAATATTTATTCCCCTGGCGCCCACTCTTCCAAATGGCATGAAAAAATCACGTTCTCTAAACTGTAAATAATCACACAGGAATTAAATTCCTTTTTTGTTTTTGTTAAAGTGTTTCTGTTAAAGTTTCAAGTTGATTTAACTTTGAAATTCTTAATCTTTAATCAAGGTAACCTAATGTATGCTGAGATTTAAAAAATGAGTTTTTCTGGCTGTACAAACTACTTCAAAAAATAGTTTTTCTAATGAAACAAAAGTCACAATGTAAGACTTCCCAGAGTTATAACTCTCCAGAGGAATTGACTTCAAACTTCAAATATGCACAAGTAACCACATTAGTAATACAAGAATGCACTGTTAGGTTCAAAGAACTATCAAAGATGTTCACTAAATTAAAAAACTGAAATAAATAACTACATTGAATTGCAATATCGAAGCAAATGAGGTTGGATTCTCAACCGGCAACATTTGGTCTCAGTTTAATTCATGGGGAAATATCTGCTTGATATTTAGGGGAAAAGACTGACTCTTTAATACAGAGTGAATGAACTGCACTTGTGGAATGTAAATTACAGAATTTGTGGATCTGCTTTGAAGTGTTGCAAACAACAAAATTTGAGATCTTCCATTTTCCTTGTAAGTGTAAATAACATGTTGCCAGGGGAAAAGGAGTGGGGATAAACATACACATTGATTATTATGTTTGCAACATTGCCCACAGCTTTCCTTTAAGCTCCTGAAGCAATGTGTGCAGATTGCAGGCCTACCTGTTTTTTTTAAGAAAGAAAGAACTGTGCTTTAGTGTTTTTTTCTCCACTACCACTGAGGTCTTTAATATTTCCCCCAGCGGGAGTGAAATGAATTATAGAAGCTGCCTAAAGCCAGAGTACTGTTGTGCTACACAATTTTTGGTGTGATGTCTTTTAAGTTTTGAAAACACGATGCTGTGACAGGGATTTGTAAAATAAGGACGCTCTGCCTCTTTAAAAGGTGTGTTCGGTTACTGTAGGCTGCTGATTAGTCCTCTGTTCAGGCTGATGTTAAGAGGCTCGGTGATGGGAACACAAAGTCACCCCAGCTGGAAGTGCTTCTGGAGAATCAACAAAGCATTTTTAGAAAGTACATCCCTACAGATAAACTAATGCATGATCGGGCCTCTGAAGTCCCTGTCCCCCCCCCAGACAGGTGTTGGCTTGGACAAATAGCCAGGAGGGTTCAGGAATCAAACCACTGACCATGTGCTCTGTGGACGACGGCCTTACCAACTTGATCTTGCTAAATAATAAAGATAATATAATAAAAATTTGTTCTGCCTTAATGGCTACAACGCACCGACTGGAGCTTGTGAAGAAGTTGTCAGGAAGTTTGTACCTGTAATTAGGTGAGACAGGTGAAAATACCTGTTTCTGTGGACAGCAGGTGTAACTGCAGACTTAAATCAATAATATGTTTTCTACAACTGACAAATCAATAACTCAAATGCAGGGCGCCTGATTTTGGACACTGTTAACAAAAGCATCAAAAGTGATGGACAAAAACAGCATTACAGTCTGGTCAATCCAGATATTAGCAGGCAAAATGTACTTTAGTTTTTTTTGGCCAAAGGCAGGTACAACAGACATTATAAAAATAATATACACTTTATCAAACACACAATCCCAATCCTTCTTTATTCTCCGCTTGCATACATGTCTATAAATACAGTGGTGGTAAGTACATTTTCTCAGCTACTGAACTTGAGCATAATTTTTAAAGAAAAACTGTACTTTTTACTCTTCTCTATTTATTTGATAGATACATTTTAAATAAATATATAACTGACTAATAAATGATGATGGATTAACCATGTCCCAGTGCATAATGTGTCTAAAATCAGCTCCACCTATACTGTACAAGATGTGCTGACTTTGTTCTTCACAAAGACTCCAGAGGAACAGAATAATTTGTTCCAATTTTTTATTAATAACTAGAAATGTTTCTTGCCATATTTTTCAGCTTTGAATCTTAGTTTGCAGTTACATCACAAATGTGAAATGAGTTCGCAATAAATATTTTCTGCTTTAATATAGTTCACTTGTGTGTAGCCCCCATTTTGACTGCCACTAGGGTAAATTTCAGCATAAAAGAATAATTTTTCTCTTGAAAACCTCAGAAATTCAGTAGTGGAAGTTGTTCTCTCTTTGAATCTGTACATGTACAAGGCTTAAACATTTTTGATTTCTGCAAAAACATTTTTTTAATGATTTTGCAGAAATTACTTTTACTTGAGTTTATTTACTTCTTTCTGTAAACACAAAAAAGAAAACTAAAGAATCCCAACTGTCGTTTGTTAGAGGTCACGCTCTCTTAAACTAGGCTGATCTTATAGCCAGGGCTGCTTAGCAACATGAAGTCAACACTACATGAGCGCCTTGCTGCTCGTGGACAATAAAGGGAGTGAAAATGAGTGTTACAACATCATAAAAGAGTTCAACATAAACACTAATGGACAAAAACCTCCCTACTAGTCAACATTCGGTTACCAGCTGTAACCAGGCCACCTGATTCAAAATATGTTATGAAATGTCAAAATAATTTTTTTCATTAAAAGCTGACCATGCAAGATGCAGAACACAGATGCCCAACTGTGCCGTACAGACTGGCACTGAGCATAAAGTAATCGCCTCTCTCGACTCATTGTTTTCAATATTTTAAAAGTTGCAGCAGTCAGACTTGGAGTGTGCTTAAGTTTTATCCTGCTGCGCACTAATAGCCAACTATGATGGTTCTTCAGTTTCCTTCCCACAGAGTCCTAACAGAGACTAATCATGCCTCCAACACAAACTCCATCTTTGTCCACGCCATTTTCAGTCGGAGCAGGCTGCACTTCTCCTCCTCTCCTCTTTTTTTTCATTCCTTCTCGATACTTTCATCTACCCTCCCTTGCTCTTCTCATCTTTCTACCTCTGGCTCTGCTGCTAGCCAGCCTCAGACACACCAGGGTTTCCCTTTCATTTTGTAGTGAAGGATGGGATGAGAGACAGAGAGAGGCAAGCGAGGAGAGGAGTGGAAGGATGCAATGATCTGTCCTGATGAATGCAGCGAAAGTGCTGACACGATAGAAGAGAGGCGTAAAGAAGGGATGAGCCAAACGCACCAATCACAGTTATCATCAGGTCATCTGCCAGCGTTCAGTGGCCAGTGATGCTGTTTGAAATATGAATTAAGCATCTTAATCAAAGAGGTATTTAGAGTTATTACAGTATGTTCCAAAATCATTTAGGACCAACACCAAGCGATGGTGTGTTACACTACTGAGCGTAACGGTTTAAAGCAATAAATACGCAGAGACATTAAGATGGACAAAATACTAAAGACTCTGTATTAGAAATTGTAAAGAAACTAAAAACATAAAAGATATATATATATAGAAGATCTATATATATATAAAAACACTCTATGTTGTAACTGAACCTCAATAGATGAACATTGTGATCAACACTGATGATGAATTCTCATTTATTAAAAATAAGTTTAAAAAGATGTGTAGTACTTTGGTGATGTACAAATAAATGTGTTTATTTTATCCCCTAAACATAAGCTGGTTCGATGAAGGCCACAACTATTCATCATCTAGGGCTTGATTCTTTTCCCATTACTTTTATTTTTAAATAACATCCCCGGTAAAACAATATGCTGGAGGAGTGTGCAGGCGGGATCCACTGCGGGTTCTTGCCAGTTTTTTTTTTATGGGGGTTGTTTATATGACAGGGCAGGATAATATAAAACTGTTTGGAGCAGCACAGACTCTCAATTGGACTTTTCCATTTCTCTCTTTCCCCAAAGGTTAACACTATGAAGAAGTTTCAGAACTGGTCAAATGTTGTCAATTTTCAAGTTCACCATAGCTGATCTCTGCACAGACATCGAAGCAAATTTGTTAGACTACTAGCAAAACCACTGATCCCGGTGAAATAAGTGCAATCAGTTTATTTTGGTCTGATATGCTGATAACATGGACGCCCCACAGGAATCTGAATTATTATCTTTCTCCTATAGGCCGGCATGTGTTAAGCAAATGCACCTACATATTTCCGGATAAGCAGTAAATGTGTTTTAATATAGTATTCAACATTTAATAATCCTCAAAATCATAACTTGTCCTGCATGCCCAATTTCAAAAAGACAAATTTGATTGTCATCTCATACTTTGTTGTCATAGCTAAACAACCAGATTGAAAAAAAAATCACTTCTCTTCCCATTTTACATTGAGAACGGCTGATATTAGACTCCCGTGGTTTGCAGATGACAGCAGCATTGTGCTGACTGGCAGTGTGTGGTGTAACATATGGGACTGTCCGGTCTTTCACTGAGAGTAAACAGGGTGATAGCAGGCCATTTATCTAGATCTGTGGAATGACACCTCTACAACAAGGTGACATAAACAACAACCATAACTCACACACACACACACACACACACACACATGCACTCACGCACATGCACACACAAGCACGTGGCGACCTGTTAAAGTGAAATAGGCAGAGCTTGACGTTTACGAGTGTTCGTCCTTATTCCTTTGACAGGGAGAGAATTCAGATGGAATGAAAACCTCATCAACATGGCTCCTGTGCTATAGTTCTCTCCTCTCCATTCGCTGACTGACAGAACTAAAACAGGAGGAGGGGGCTGTTTGGCCTGAACACAGTCATTGTGCTTCTGTCTCTATAAGGGTTTGCCAGAATGACACAGAGACGCAGAGAGGAGAGAGGCAGAGAAACAAAGTGGAAAAACACAAATGAAAAGAGGCTAGCGTCGCTCTAAGCTGCCCCACAATGCACATTAGAAACTGCTGCAGGAGGCGGAAAAAAGATGCAAATGTGCACTATATGCACTGGGTGGGTTTCTAATGTCGGGGAAAGAGAGTGGGACGTAAAGAACGGAGAGAAAGGGGGAGACAGCCTCCAAGCACATGGACATTTTCAGAGGGCTTGTAAAAAGTCACCTCCAGTTAGAATTAACAATTAACACAGGGCTTAAAACATAAGGGGCTTAAACATGTGCCCACACACACACACACACACACACACAGGTTAATGGTTGAGTGGTAATGCTGTGTTAATATATCTGAGCATATTAACAATTTATAGCCAGTTCACTGCCCTAATAGCTCGCCTGAAGCACAAATTAGTACAAATCTTGTGCTGCGTGGTGGCAGTCATGGTGGGGTTACTAATACAGGAAACACCATGTGTCACCGGGCCCGTCCTGTCGCATGAGCTAATATCTCCTACGATGCAGTAGGAGGACGGTGGCGGTGGGGCTTTAATTTTCTTGTCTGTGCTGTATTAAAATGTCGATGGAGAACTGGAGGTGTGGTCTGGGGGCCCGGTAGACAATCTGGCAAAGGCTGGTGTCATATCAGTCCGGATGATTAGTAAAGGGATAGGTGGGTGGCTAGGCGGTGGTGGAGGGAAAGTGATACAGATGAAGCGGTTCAGCAGGCGGCTTGTCACATCCTGAATGACACAATTGTCACTTTGTTAAGGTGAAAGGGAGCCAGTTGCATGACAGAACGGAAGTGAGGAGTAAATGCAATTTAAAAGAGGCATTACGGGCCGTGATGGTGCCGAGGCTGCGTTTGTTTCAGTGCAGGCTGACTAAGGGTTTCTAAATGGGTGATTTTTGGCAAGACATATTTTCTGAAAGGGATGATCCCCTCTGTGTGGACGCCCACAGTATTTTGTTTTTTCCTTTCAAATCTAAATTCCTGTGAGCCAGATCCCAGTGTTTCTTCCTCTCTATTTCACTCTTTATTTTTGTCACATCCTGAGCAGGAGCTGCCACTGTGAGCAAACAGTTTCCAATTGTGGTCACTCACTCGTTCTCTCACGAAGGGCTGCTGAGCCGCGGGATGGTTTGGGAAAGAACAGCGTTTGTGCATGCTGTGTAAAGAAACAAGCCCGTGTTTAACCTATGCAAGTGGCTTTTCAATTAATTGTGACCGACTTACTCAGTTCTGTTGGTAGACACAAATGCTGGATGTCACAATATTCAATTGTACTCCGGCTTTAATTACTGTAGCTGCACCAGTAGCACTTTATATAATGAGAGCACATTTTAAAAAAGAGTTTGTCGCAGTTATTTTCATATCTGCAGTCACAAGTTGTTTCTTCATGTTTATTTCACCGGATAGAATATGGAAGACAAGCCACATGATACAATCTTTCTGTGGCTCTGCTGGTTGTGTCTGTGTGTCTGTATATGTGTGTGAAATATTGCAGGTGGGAAAGAGGAACAAGCTGTGTTCAGCTATTGTTTGACACAGCGGTTGTGGTAGTTAATTTCATTGTGTTTTGTTGTGCTTTGGGAATGAGGGAACATTAGAAAAAAAGATCAATTCACTGACAACTTGCTTTGATTGTCTAAACTGTTGGTCATTTGTAAAATTTGTTTTCAGTGCTGCCCAGAAATTAAGCCAGAACTTGATCTCATTCAATTTTGCCTTGTTCCCTGAAACACTCAAGTGGAAAATAGACCTAAGTTTTTTTTTCTCTCTACATTTGTAGTTTTATTCCATTTTGCCCAAAAACATTTTAGCCGAGTAAGAAATATTCTTCATTTTAGGTGATTTTAGCCACACTGGCTAGAGCTATTACACAAACTTGGCCAAACATCCAAACCAAATGTTGGATGTATCAGCGACAAACACTGGCAGGCTTATCGTAAAACAGGACAGTCATACACACCAAGGATTAAGAGCGCGGGTTCCAGCGCTTACTACATCAGCATTATGAAGATGACTGGGGAAGATTTCGAGTGTAAAAAGTGCAGGAGTGTCATACTAAAGACCAGAGTTAAAATCCAGAGGCCTATGTGTGGATAGGTTTAGGCAACAAAAGCAATTTGGTTAAGGTTAGAGAAAGAGTGTGTTTTTTTCAAAAGCGCATCTTTTGGGCTTCGCACAAAAGTGTTTTGTCTTTATTTAGAAAAACTGTAAGAAACTTGTTAAAACCCCTTTTCCAACCTTTTGTTGAGATGCAGTGAAGTGTTTCGCACATAATCTGTCCGAGAGAACTATGACAATCAACAATTAAAGGGCTATTTCCCCTCATGCTAACACACCTGTAAACTACTTATATGCCTCTTAAAATGTCAATAACATTATTTCCATGATTTAAACGGATGACAAGACCAATGACACATGCTGTTGTTTATTGCTCTCTACTGCCTATTTCACAGATTGTACCATGACATACCAACTCCAAAGAAGAGAGTGAAATAAGTGCCTCTGTGATCCCAAAAACGTAAATACAGTAAGAGTAAAAGCACCATCTGATCCTGCATCAGTTTCTAAATGTTACAGCTTAAACGTTATCGTGGCAATAAATCTAATTATAGCTGTGAATGAGGACCTTCAGTTGCATATTTGAAGCGACCAGCTGTTGGAACAATGATGTGTGCCAAAGTCAGTAGACTGTGATATAAAAATCCAAACAAATAGCATACAATAAACTGTTATATTTAAATACTATTCACACAACATACTTGGCAGAAATACTTCATAAACTAAACCAACAAATTCACTGAAGGACCCTGCCCTGCCTTGCCCCTGACCGGTCAGCCACCACCGCAAATACAATGAAATTCTGTGGAAAACACTGGGTGTGGCAGTAGAGAAGGGGGATAGAGTTGTAGACATGCAGGAAGCATTCAGACATGGGAGAGAATAAAAAACAGGGCTAAGGAAAGAAAAGACACAAGTGGTCGAGTGTGCGTGCCTCCCTTTCTCTCCATGCTAATTTTCTTGGCTGGCTCTTAAACAGAATTTTAATTTGCTCTGTGTTTACGATTCATAACGAATGGTGCCATCTCAAAGGCCAGTGTAATCTAATTATTAACACAAATGCACGGACGTACATGCACTGATGGGCACACACACACACGCACTGAGTAACGTACATAGTAATCTAATTCATTTGGCAAGCATTCTGAACTCATTTTCCATTTCAAGATATGCTCTTTGTGAATAGAAAATGTTGGGCCTCAGGGAAATACTTAAATATTTATCCATACTAAATACGTGATTTATACAGTGCATCTATATGCACCATAGATACATTAGGTAATTTGACACATCATATTATTTGTGCCAGTTATTTCGAGATAGGCTGAATCACTGTTTTTTTAATTCTATGAAGTGCAACTGGAAATTAAATACTGTATATCCAACTAACAAATACCTGAACATCAACAACAGCAAGACAGCAACTGAATGAATGTGAATAGTAGCCAAAAACATTTGTGTTCCTTAACATCAAAAAAATTAAAAAATGAGAGAGCCTTTCGCAAAATCAGAGCATTAGCACATAGCAGCGTCTACAAAAGCAGAGAACAACCAGAGAGTGTGTTGATCTCACTGGTACGTCTCTTCATTCATGTATCGTGGCAGCACATTAATCAGAGCTGGTGAGGGACTGTCAGCTCCTGTTTCTGCTTTGCCAAAGCGTTGTCTTGGCATTGAACATATGTCTACAACGTTGTTTTTTAAAGAAGAGCCAGCTTGAACTGCTCTACATAGAAACTGTCAAAAAGTCATATAATCAACGTAGAATTCATTCATAGTCTACAGTCCAACATCCACAATAACTGCTTTTGTTTCTCTGGCAGTGATTTTCAGTAGGAGCTTCATTGGCTCAGCATAACTCAAAGATGCGTCAAATGATGAAGAATCCAAACATAGTGGCTTTTTGAATTTAATGCGAGCAGTTTAAACAGCACATTGCAGTGCAGGAAGGAGCGCTACCATCGGACATTCCTCCCCACAGCCATCAGACTATACGATGCATCACTGCAATGTGCAATTAACCAGAAGATGTGCAATATTCATCCTGCTATATATTTTCAGTTACATACCGCATGTACATATGCAGATCACAAGATTCTTTATTCTTAATTTTTTAATACCTTGTTTAAGTTAACAGAAGTTAACATTGTTCTGTGTAGGTTCTTTGTTCTCTGTTCCTATTGCTGCTGAATCACAAGAATTTCCCCACGGTGGGGAAATTAAAGTCATATCTTATCTTATCTTACATATGGCAAAAATGTTTTTCCTTTTTCTTACTATTTTTTCACAATAACACGTTCACATTAGCTTCTGTCTCTTGTTAATTTTTCACAAATCCCACAAATATAAGATCTTAACAGAGAGACAAAGTCATTACGTCACCTCTGGGCCCCATTCCACTAGCATCAGTAACTCAATGCAGTCCCCTGGACATCTGTTTCTTCTATGTGCAAAAACAAAACAAGTACATTCCTTGATATATATTTTCATATTATCCAGACATTTAATCAACCCTACAGCGCAAGCGTTTACAATTTGAAACTTGAAAAGATTGGAAGAAAGTTAACCAATGATGTAGTTTTTGGATGATGTAGGTCTGCATGTTGTCCGTCTGTGTATGTCTCTCAGTGTTGATCCTGCAATAGACTGGTGACCTGTCCATGGGTGGACGCCGTCCCTCACCCTATGACAGCCATGATAAGCAGTTACTGGTAATGGATGGATGGTTCATAGCATCTGAAAAAGTGCAGCTTCTACGAAATACAACTACAGATGCAGCAGACGATGCTCATGATATTGTAACATGGTTTTTTCCACGTCTATAAAACTCCACAATACTCTTCCAAAGTAATTATTCCAATATTCCAGCTGTAATCTCTGTCAAAGTTCAGTTTTCACGTGTAAACTTTGTGTGACGTGTGAAACTATTTACTCACAGGTGGATTAGTTTCTTCTGACAAGCTCTGATGTGATGCAAATGCCATTATTATTTTAAGACAAAAGTTACTTGACATACTGTTGAAAAAAACTGTGTTCTAATTTGGATCTATAATTATAAGTCTTGCTTCTGGAACAGAACACGGAACTTCGGGTTTCACTTCGTCTCTCTGTAGGACATTGTTGGCAGAGCTGAGAACCAAAAATAGGCTGAGTATCCTGTCAGACCACAAGTTGTATCCATCCATCCATTATCTGTAGTCGCTTATCACGTTTCTTGTTTGTTGGGGGAGTGAAACCAGAGCATCCTCACATGCTACACTAGGAGATGCAACCTCAAGGGATTTACTGGTAAATTACAGGTAAAAAACTAAGAAAAACAAAAAGCTAACAGGTTTTCTTGTATTTTCAACATTCTGCTTCTCGATTCCTTCAAAATCAGCACTGTAAAATCAGGTTTGCAGTTGATCAATAGCTCAAATGTTTATCTGTACTCAAAAGCACTGCCTGCGTCATAGTGGAGGAAAAAAAAAACGTTGAAGTTCGGCCACAACGAATGGGAGCATTTGACAGATGTGGAATGACTCTGTGTGTGTGTGTGTGTCTGTGTGTGTGGGGGATTGGCAAAGATGTGCAGGCCACCAGTGGTATGAATGACATTTGAAAGAAGTGCCCTGCTGGGAATGAGAGCACTATCTCAGTGCTTCATATGTACGGATGAAACCACACACACACACAAACACACACGTGGGCACTGATTTCTCTGTGAGGATGCTCATTGATATAATACATTCCCTAACCTCAACCTAAACCCTAATTTCAAAACCAAGTACCTGAACTTTGAAGGTGAGTGAAAGTGAGGACTGACCAAAATATTCTTATTCTCTAAAAATGTCCTCACCTCCATGCTTTAAAACCCAGACTGCATAGTCATGCAAGTACACACACAGACACACACAGAGTCACGGCAATCTGTCCATCTGTTGGTCTGTCAGTAGCACACCGTCCTTAGAAAATGGGGTTAACAACCACTGCTGTGTTAAGAGAGGCCGGGATAACAAGTCCTCACAGCATGGAGAGAGATGGGTGGGGGCTAAGAGAGGGCAAGAAACATCAACAGGATGAGGAAGGGTGAGAGAGGGACAACACATTATAGAAAGTGTAAAAATCCTCTGATTTAGGGCCTATGATTGAGGATAATGGTTTGCTACCCTGCTGAGTTTGCTGTGCTGAGCTAAGAGCAGAGGAAAAATGGACCAGTGGAGTGGCTAAAAGAGATTGTGAAAAGGAGGGTTCGTTTATGAAATTGCAGAGGGATGAGGTGAGAAAGACGGAGGAGATGAGGAGGAGACAGAGGAGAGGACAGGACAAATGGATGGATGAAGGGAAGAACAATGAGACTGAGAGGAAGGTGCTTGCAATACACTAAAATAAAAATATGACTGTGGTCTCACCTAGTAAGACTCAACTAGACACTTTTTTTTAGTGCGACTTAGCAATATTAGTTCACACACACCTGCACACACACACAGTGACGCAGTCCATGGCGTGCTATTACAGTATATCTCTAGAGATTGCATTATCTCTACCTACTTATTTTAGCAGCGTGTTCACAAACGCGTACACTGCAGTTTTTTTCATCAATTCTTTGTGTGCTTGTGTATTTGTGTGTGAATTAATTACGTGTATGATGTGGTGAGCAATGCTTAATTGGGCAAGTATTTATTGAGTATTTATTGGAGTTAATTGGTGTTTGTTGCCCCCTGCCTGACTCCCTGTCAAGCACATTTGTAATTATTAACATCTTAAAATGACATAAGTGTTGAGAGCTTTAGCTGAATCAGAGATCTAGTGAGCACTCTACATCCTGAATAAACATACATTGCACTAAACTATATATATATATATATATATATTTTATAAAGCCCAACAGTGTTCCATAAAAGAGCAAGTTCCTTTGCTGTATCCGATGCATCTTGTACTCAGAGGCGTATACTGTACAAAGATGCCCTCCAGTAACAGGAGTCATGCTTTCGGAGACCTTCAACCAACATCTGCCATTAAAGAAATTCTACAGCAATAACAGCAGTAACAAGTGTAACAGGTGTGTATTTCGGTGTCACTTTTCAACGAAAAGCGACATACAGAGTATCACACACTGGCTGTGATTTGATGCCGGTAAAAATGTGTCCTCCTTCTTTTTCTAGCTCTTCTGTGAATGGAAGGAGGCGAATGGTCCTCAGCAAAACACTGAAAAGTAAACATGCTTCGGGGTCCATGTTGTGTGTCTTTGCCCTGCCTACGTTTAAACTCTCAAATCAAACCCCTCCAGTGTTAAGTTCCACTCAAACATGTTGTTGTAGCCTGTCAAACCATGGAAAAAAATAGAAGTCATATTCAGTCTCCAGGAGCCTCCATTATAACTTTTTCCAGCTCCACTGCAACCTACAGTATAGATGTCCTGAAAAATAAGTATATTTTCCTTAATGTCTACTCAATGCCCTGCATTCAGCAAGGAACCCACACTGAAGTCTAAAAATAATGCCACATATCACAGATACAGAACAGAAAATCCTACCATTGCTACTTCCTGATTGTTTTTTAATAATTTAAATTTACATTTAAATTGATTATTAGCATTTAAAGGGTTTATTTTATCCATTAAAACAACAGCCAGAGTGCCTGAACTTTGTTAAAGCCCACAATGATCAACAATCAAGACAATTTTAATAATCAGACAGTTTTGAGCAGTGGGGCCTCAGTGCTCAGGTTGCAGCAGTGGTTTACAAGTTGTCGAACGAATGAGTCAAGATGATGAATGAATGAATCAAATAAAGCCTTACACTCTGTTGCAGATGTGTTTCAAGCCCTGCCAATATAATCAGTCAAGTATCTTGTCATCCCAAAGGTGCTGTTCAGTCAGTCAGTCAGAAAGGCTTCATCAGGTCGAAACTGGGGCGTTGGTTGTTTAGTCTGTGTGTTTATTTTGCTGAGATGTGGATCTGCCAATAGGATAGTTGAGGCCATAAAAAGCATGTCAATGAGGGTGGTGGAAAGAAATATCTTTGCATTTGGTGAGAGGGTGATAAAGAAGCCACAGGATCAGCAAAGTTAATTTAGTTTATTCAGTAGGGAGCATGAAAACAGAAAAAAAGCTTCACAGGAATCTGAACCTTAATTGTGAACAAACTCGGGACTGATTGATGATATCAGTTTTTGATTAAAAGTCATGAGACCCAGTGGAGATCATGAAAGTGCGGCCTGAGTGTGTCAGTGCAGAAAAGGTTGATGGGTGACTGAGATCAGCAGGAATCAATATTGTTAGGTTTTTAGTAATACAACATCAATATGATTTTGTAAATAATAAATGAAAATTCTATATATAATATAAAATGTCTCTTGTCTCACTGAAAATGAAAGCCTATTGATGAATGTGTGTTATCAAATGGATATTTTACTCATACATTTCACATGCTGGAAATAAATAGACTCAAATTGTGGATTATATGATGCGGACATTTTATTGTTCCCTCAAAGCAACAGATGACTATGCAGTTAGTTTCTGTCACATCAGCAGTTAGAGATGTTATGTCCCCAGGTTATTTTTACCATTAGCTTGTGTACTCTTAGCTGCTAGTCTCAATGATGTTTAATTAGAGGGCCCCTTATCATCGGTGATCTTTGCTAATGAGGAAAGAAGATAAACAAATATGTAAATCAATAATAACTGGCAATAGAAAATAAATAGTGACTATGTGAAAATGCATCAAAGTAAAGAATGCTCAAGTACCAATAACAGCATCAATTGCCAAAAGCCTAATTTAATTTGGACTGACTGGCATGCAGGTAGCTTCAGACCGGTTCTTGGTAACCATCCGTAGAGTCCGTAAGGTTTATCCTCGGGGCGCGCACGACTTTCACGCCATAACGGCTAATAAGATAAGATAAACCTTTATTCGTCCCACAGTGGGGAAATTAGTAAGTGCGTTATTGTTTAGTGTCATGCCAATGTGCCCCTGTTGAGATACTATGACGTATGGATGCACACATCAGTCATTCCACATCACCATCCTTTGCCCCCACAGCTAGCGGAGACAAAAAAAAGGCATCACAGGACATGAAAGAATGGGACACACAGTGGGTGAGCTATTACAATGTGCTTTTCACTGAGATATTAATTGGACGCGCTTTGCCAGATTGTTGATTTGTCCTTTTCTAATTAATGGAGCAAATTAAGAACTTTCCAAATCTCTGTTAGTGTGTTTAACATATTCATACCGAGTCTTTGAGTTTAGTGTTCCTGGCTTTTAAATACTCTTTAGACAGAGCAGATTCATTGTTTGCTGTTTTGGTTTTCATTGCCATGCAGCGTGCTCCCCTTTGTTGTATTGTGGGAGGACTCTTTTGTAATGGAAATAGCACTAACTTCCAACAACAGTGTGAAAAGCCACACACACACACACACCAGGCTATAACTTTCCAACCATAAAAGTAAATGTACACGCACAAACACATAACGTAGCATGCCGTGTGCTTTGCAGGTATAACATGTTCACAGCGAAAAGAAGCACATGCAGACACACAGTGTGTTCTTTCATACGGGGCTCCCGACAAGACTCATTGCTTGTCCTTGACATTTTCATGTATTTGATAAAAGGCTGGTATGAAAGGGCCATGTGTTGACATCACAAATCTTCAAATGAAAAGTGATTTCTTTGTTCCTTCTTCCTTAGCTGACTCAAGGGACTTCTGTGCATGAAGTAGACTTGTTGTTAATTAACCATACCACTGTTTGATTGAAGTGTGTGTGTGTGTGTGTGTGTGTGTGTGTGTGTGTATGTAAAGTGGTAGATGCAGATAAGGTGAATGGGTTTCCCACATCCCACATTCACTATTCATGCTCAAGTTTATTGTCATTTTCATAAAAGGAAACAAAAGTATTCAACACAAGGATGAGTGCAAAATAATAAATAGGATGCATGGGAAATATAAATAACTCTACACTAAAAGAAAAAAAAATGTTTGGGGTAAAAGTCAGTAAGTAGCAACAACTTGGATGTAACAAAGTCCAGTGTATTTTCTCATCGTGACATTTTGGTGGAATTCCAGCAAAACAGTCTTTTAATTTGATGCTCAAGCTTTTAGAAATTCATTAGTATTGTGGCACATTCTCACTTACAATTATATGCAAATGATTGGGCTCAAATTCAGACGCCGATTTTCCTGTCAGAATTCCCAGTGAAGGAGTAGCTGTGCCTCAGCAGTCATGTGGCAAAACCGTGTATCTGTAAGCCAGATTTATATTTTTGTATTATTTGTATTTATGCACAGATCACAGTTTAAATAAAGTATTGTAATACATCAAATCTTTAATTTGATATTATTAATAGTAAACTGCATCTTTGTGTTGCCCATGAGGATCTGATAAACAGAGTGAACTGCCATTTCATTTGGCTTTGGTATCCAGCCCCTCGTCATGTTCATGTTGCCATTTTTGGTTTGGGCATTTTCTCGAGCTTTTCTGCAACGACTGACACATTTGTCTTGTCAATACGGATTTACGTTCTAATATTTAATTGCAGTTAGGGATTTATCAATCAAATGTAAACATGTTGCCATATGCTTTACTCGTTCTATTGTCCTGGATCAGGCACAGAACGATGATGACGCATTTTGTAATCCCAATGTTAATATTTCGAACTGCGCAAGCAGCCACCAGAGAGCACAACACCACACCTAATTTGAATCTCTGAAGAAAATGTGTGGGTTCTGTTCACACTTGTTCTGTCTTTACATCTCATGAGTTATGTTTGATAATTAAAATCACATGTTGCATTAATATTCATGATACTTTAAAAATAGTGGTACCACTGACAGTTTTGTACGGTGAACAATGAGTGTGTCCCTCTCTCCTTCACAGTGCATGTGAAAGCAGGGACCTGTGAGGTGATAGCTGCCCATCGTTGCTGCAACAAGAACAAGATTGAAGAGAGATCTCAGACTGTCAAATGTTCCTGCTTTCCTGGGCAAGTTGCTGGGACCACTCGGGCCATGCCCTCCTGCGTAGATGGTACGTACCATTATACTGTGTATGAAAATGAGCTATACTCTTAGTGTCTGAACCCTGTCACGTTTGAAGGTTTGAAAATTTATAAATGCTTTAAATTTGAACATTTTTGTTTTCATGCTGATTTTACAATTGTTGCAATGGTAAGCTTCATGTGATTTATCTGACATCATGAGAGTCAGACATTCAGCTAAATTAACCCAAAACAACAGTCTGCATGCAAAACCATTATTTTGTGTGCTGAATAAAGTAATGGAGCAGCCAACAGTAGAACAAGATTAACAGCAGAATATCAAAGTCATGATCAGCGGTTTTCTTTTTTGAAAGTACCTTTGTTTAGTATGCAGCCAAACACCGAGGTTTATTGAAAACACCAATTTCAAACGTTGAAACTGACCCAGGAACCAAAGTAAACAGCATCGAGTTGGCAGCATTTTAGTAAAAATGTGGAGTAGGGTTTGAAAGTTTTTGGACCCCAATTTCTAACAGGAACCCACTTTAAGTAAGGAGACAAAAGAATTAAACCTATTGTGGAAAAAGATCCATTCTTACTTGTTTGTGTAAAAAGCTGATCAGGTTTTAAGTCGTATTTATGTAGAAACTGGGAAAAATTTCACAAACTCTCAAGCTCAACTGTATGTGTTTTTATTAAGCAAAGAATTATGTGTCCCAGCTCAAGTCTTGCTACTCCTGGAATTCTTTTCAAGCTTCTACAAATGGTGAATTTCAAATATGTGTCTGTGATTGAAATATAATTGAGACTTTACAGCCAGTCTTCATAAATATGCCACTCCAAAAACCTAACTGTTTTTTGGCACAAAACTATGTAGGAAATACCTAACTGCATTATACTGCACACATCTGTCTGCCATTTAAACATATGCTCTCACCTATAAATTCTAATAAAAAGAGATATATGCCTGAAGTCAGCTTTGATTTGACAGTGAATATATAAATGTCAGTACTCGCTCAGCAGTATGTTTGTGCACTGCTGGCCAAACTGCTGTTTGTGTCCTTGTAGCTACAAAGGCAGGATAACTGGACTCCCCTGTCCCTGCTTTTCTGTTCAACATTATTTCCTGCCGGTAACTTCAGCAGTCTGATTTATTATAAATAAAAATCTCAGTCCATTATATTTTTCTGATGAATTCACAGGAACTGCAAAGATGATGGATGGCATAAGGTTAAATTGCACCCAGAAGTAATTTAAAAGTAATGAAATGCCTACTCTGGCTATTATGCCAATAAACTGTAAAGATACTGTACAAGAAAAAGAAATCCAAACTACTCAAAAGTAATCGGCCCTTAAAAAACCAACAAATAATTCCAATGACACACTTAAAAATCAAATGTACCAAATTCTTATATAATAGCTTTTTAGCTGAGAGGCAGAATATGGAAAATACTCCATGACGGAGAATTCAGGTGATCCAGCTATTATATTAATCACTTCAGTCAATGTTAGATAAAAGAATATGGATCCTGCTAGCAAATATTATAATCTGCAGAATGTGTTATCTCTCTGGAGCTGCTGTGTTGCCACTGAATAAAATATTGTTTCTGGACACGCAAATGTTTATTTGGGCTTTTTTTTACACATACTGTAAATGAGCCTGAACATTACAAGTTAGGAAATGTCCCCATAAATGGACAAAAATGGCGACTCCTTCCGTGTCCACGGATTTAGTATCCTGCACCACCTGCAGCTATGATGAGTGCCACTTAATGAAACTCACTGCAGTCTGTTGTTTATTGCTTTTAGTTAAGTTTATGTTCAGATGGTTCTGCACTAGAATTTAATGATTATGGAGTCTTTGTGTTTTATTAGGAGTTTATTTAGCAGGGAGTATTAGTAAAAGTTCTGCACATTTACATCAAAATAGAACTGACAAAAAGTCTGACATCATGATGAAAATCAGAGTAGAGTATAGTAACCTAATATTTGGGTAATTTTATACTGCATCCCTCTGTGACACCTTCAACAATTGACTAACAAGAAATTATCACAGGAAAAATGCTCAGATACAATTTTCAAATTTTCAAAAAGTCGAGAAAACAATAGATTATTGCCAATGACTCAAATATTAACATGCTAAACATGTAATAGCCTGGTAATTGAGTGTGGTTGAGCGTGGATAAAGCCCAGTAGAGAGACTGATATTCAGAAATTCACACATCCAGTCAGTCTTTATTGTGGCTTATTTTGAAATTTTTACTTTGTGATGCTATTTAATCATCATCTTGTTCTTGACGTGTTTACTCTTTCTAAGCCTTTTTCTCTATGTTTGCCAAAGGCAACACATTTTTATCCGATTTGATGTGTTGCAAACAAATGTAGTCTAAAAAACATCACAACATACCCCAGCTGTCTCATGCACATCCTGCCTCCAGTTTTGTCCTTTTTTATTTACTTTTTCCTACATGAAGGTAAAACGTGAAATGGCTTTCTCTTTCCAGAGTAACTGCACATGCCTCACTGGCCCTGAAACCAACGCATGCTGCAATAATCTATTAATAATTTTGAAAGGGCTCCTTAAAAAGGACATGCACACATTTTCCTTTTGTTGAAAGCTTGTAGCAATATTTTCTTCAGGAAACTATTATTTTTTTATACTGCGTGTCCCTGAAGGTTAATAGGTTTGAGACATATGGAAATATAATTATCTCAGCATTCATGTGTTGAGTAAACTGCTATTTAAAGTATTTCTGAGTTTATAATTTGGACACCCTAAGCTTAACAGAACGAGTGAGCTTAATGAGTAGCTAAACTGGAATGAAACTGTCGTTGTAGACCCAGCTGAATTATAGAATATGTAGTCTGAACAAAGAATGGTAATATCACTAGTTTCATAGAAATTAGTTAAAGCCTCTTTTTTTCACGGATAAACTAAAATTAAAGTTAAAACAGGAAAAATAGTTTTTTTTCAAGTTTATCACATAATAAATTTGAATGATTTTCTTTTTTACACATCTATGTGTAATATTCTATTCTGTAATGAATTTTGATAATAATATATGTGCTCTATGAGGAAACCAAAACCTCAGAAACAAGTAAGATTATGGCTACAGTATGTGGCCAAATTTTTGGTGAACAATTTATTAATGCTGATGGACATTTTCATTTAAGGTTTTGCCAGGATCTGTTAAGTCATCATATCATTATTGGTGAATTTACATTTATATTAAATTACTTTATCAGAAATTGTGTAGCATCCAACGTTTCACTTGCAAAGAGGTTGAGAAGTTGGTTTGAGGAGAAGTCAAAAAGATACAAAGTGCAATCGAAAATGACTTGTGTGAATAAATGATGATGCGACTTAAACATCCACTCAAGCTTCTACTGAAGACACAAAAACACTGGATCTGTGTGGTGTGATAAGACAATCCTCAATCCTCAGAATTATTACATGAAACAGACAGAAATTTTAAACTTTTCTATCACCCTGTCCATTCACATTGTTAATTTTTTTCATGGTTTGACAGTTTTCATTCATTTGAGGTTTGTCTGGTGCTCTATTATTTGTATCATTTCGTTGCATCCTCTTCATCTGCTATGTTTAATGGCACCCAGCTAAAGAATTAGTGCTACCAACTGTTTATCTCCATCCTTCCAACTCTTATTATTTGCATAACAATATTTAACGGAAGCACACATTAAAAAAAGAGTTTCTTTTGACAGTTGCCGTGAAATTTATTTAAAAATATTACTAAATCTTGGATGGAAACAAATCATATCTTTAACAGACTAAATGCCGTATTTGCCTCTCTCTTCCTGTCTCTCTTCCACCAGCCTCCATCGTAGCCCAGAAGTGGTGGTGTCAGATGCAGCCATGCATGGAAGGTGAGGAGTGTAAGGTTCTTCCAGACCTCACAGGATGGAGCTGCAGCACAGGCAACAAAGTCAAGACCACCAAGGTCGGTGTTCACATAATCTTGCTCTCGTTTTTCCTTTTCTCTCTTGCAGTGTTCCCGACCCTTTTACACGTACTGCGTATGCATGAACACACATGGCCAGACCCACCACCAAGTGACCCACTTCCACCTCCATCCCGTTAAATCTCTCTCTTTCTTTCTATCTCATTTGGCTCTATCATTTCTCTTTTTACCCCACATCATTCTTTTTCTCACCCAATTTCCCTCTCGTTCCTTTCTCCTCCTGCCCTATCTTGGATGTAACATCAAACATTCACTGAAGAAAAACAAGGCCAACAGCATCAAGAACAGCAACACAACACAACGCACACACGCAGCACCTCACAATTCCCTTCACTCGCGCTTGCCCTGCTTCCCTGCTTCTGACTGGCATGGCATCTGACTCGATGCAAAAACAACTCGCCGCACTGGATGCACTAGAGGGGTTAATTGTCCTCGGATAGTTTTTATGCTCCGGTTCGCTCAAGATACAGTATGTGCATGTTCTTTTTTGTGTCTTTTTTGTCCGCTTTGGATGTGTCTTTGTGTGTGTGTATATAGGTGTGGATGTACAGTTGGTATTTTTCTGCCCAGCCTCTATCTGCACCTGTTGATTTCCCTTCACCGGCTTCACCGGAGCAGGCTCATAGCTGCCTGTCATAGGAGGGAATTTGTGCGAAACTCACCTCTTGTCACAGTGTGCTTCTGTTTCTATCCTCCATCCTTCAGTCTGTCTTCTCACCTTCCATTATTCATGGCTGGGCGCAGACCTTTGTTTTCTGCCTAAATAATTGATTGAAGGCGTGGTCGGAGAGAGAGAGAGAGAGAGAGAGAGAGTGTATCTCCTTGGGTATAAGACAGGGATAAGAAAAGCTTAAAGACACATGTGGTCTTCTCTTTCTTTCTCACTCTCTCTTTCTCTGAGAGAACGTCTCCTCTATGCCAGGCTGATTAAGAATTCTTTCCTTACTTTACCTCTGCTCACCTCTCACCTGGCAAAGTGGATCTCACGACCAGGTGTAACATTCCTTCTCTCCTCTTCAACAGCCAGTCCCCTTATTATCAGCACAACATAGATTTCTGCTGTGCTGGCTCCAGCTCACATTTGCCTTATGCTATTCAAAATCACAACCTAATTTTCCCAATTCACAGCACATCTCCACATCTCTACATCACTGAGAGGTAAAGAGACAATAAGAGGCAAATAGAAAATGACAGAGTGCTCGTAGAGTGAGTAACAGGCCAAACTAATAAAAGAAACCTAGATATGAAGATGATGTAATTAAATGAGCGAATGCTGCTCAGATGTTACTTCACATATCTGATCTCATGCATTTGGTTTTATCAAACCCAATGCGCATTTATAATTTCCTGAGCAGGATCAAAGCAAACCAGTTTCAGCCAGACGTTGCTTTATCATTGACTCTGTCATAGTTTAAAAGAGCACAAACATTTGCTGCCTCTTGCATTCAGGTCTTTGATCAATGATTTGTGTGTACTTGTGTGTGTGCGTACACACATTTTCAACACGTTGGCTGATGTGTTGTGCCTGATGATGAAAAGAGCGATTTTTTTCCCTCCTCTGGTGTGGTATGCAGAGGTCAAAATACGCAGGCATCCAAATCAATACCATCGAACGTTCTCTTATAGTCCCATTAAGACCCACTCGTAAATTGAAATTGACGATAGATCGAGAGAGAAAGAGGATGAGGGAGAAGCTGGCAGGTGGAGATGGATGAGAACGAAAAAAAATAACAAGTGGAAAGTGGAGAGGAAAATGTGAAGGCAGAGGTGATAGTAGATAAAAGAATAAAGAAAACACTTGAAAACAAGAATCTTGGAACAGGTCAACTGACAAGGAGCTTATGCCTGTGTCTGGATACACAGAGCAGGCGAGAACACAAAAGAGTGTTTGGCACTCTCCCTCCTTCCCTCCATCTCTGGCTGGGAGCAGAGGCAAGGAGGAGAGGAGGAGGGCAGAGGGAGGAGAAGAGGAGGGGAAAGAAGACAGCTCGATCAATGCCAAATAATATCATATGGATGAGCAGACAGACACGGCCGAGCTGCCAAGCCACTGCGCTTTCAGAGAGACCGCAAGGCAAGTGGGCGTGTGCATTTGCATAGATGCACATACAGCCGTGACACACATTAACTAATAAAAGACAAAGTGTCAGCAGTGGTTATATGTTTCTTTTCCCATATAGCATAGCTTACATCAACACTAAACAGATGTGGCAGCCTGCAAGCACCATAAACCTTTTTATGCGAGATATTCCGTCACCACTTCTCCCCTTGAGAGAAACAATAGAGTTTTGTTTGCATGTTACCGTAAGTACTTTACAGCTTTTAGATTCTAGATTATGAAAGATTGAGCAAATAAGGAAGAAAGCAAGATCTTACAATTTAAGAAATGGAAATGTACTTTCCATATTTTTCTCTTCTGTTATTACCTTAATCATAAAGAGCGTATAATTTAGGAGTGAAGGGGACATCTGCCCCCTGGCTATATAAAATTTTGGAATAAGCAATAAAAATGTGGCACTTGTGGGCCTAAAAAAAAAAAGCCCACAGAGATGACACTAGGGCTCTGCTTGTGTGCTTTGTTAATCGAGATCTAACTACCTAAATCCGCTTTATAAGTGCCACCTACAGGCATATTTAAACAGCCAAAGGGATGTACAGCAAAAGGGACTATGACTTTGCACCTTAAAGCAGAGCAGGCACAGAGATGCAGCGGTGTGTGTGTGTGCACAGTGAACTGGCGTGACAACAAACGCCTGTAGACTCTTTGATCAGACACAGGAGTGTATGCCTGAAGGCAAAGAGAGCAGGCCCGGCAAGGGTGGCCTGGAGCCATTGAGAGCAGATACAGTGGAACAGTCTCAACTGGCAGCGTGGAGGAAGCGCTGAGCCTCTCTCAGAGACGGCCGGCCTTCACACTTTGTGACCGCTTCGTTGACTTCGACTGGCATTACCTGGGTCGGACAAAAAGAGAAGTCTCCCTCAAGAAAAATACGAGCGGGAAGCGTGTTTTTGGGGCTAAGGGGCCAAGGCACTGGGAAACACAATATGAGAGGAAAGGCAAGCGGGAAACAGAAGAGCAGTCTGGACGAGTGCTGGCAGGAACGCAGCAGTCCATGTTTGTTTGGTCATCGGATGGCAGAAAATGTCTCCTAATGGCTTGAAATAAACCAAAATGAGTGCATAAGCAAAGAAAATGAAAAGATGAATGGGCAAGATAAAGAGACCATGTGATTAGAGCAGCCGTCTTAACAAACAGACGAAATGACATGGCGGCGGGCCAGGTGCTGACAGTGAGGCATCGTGGGCTCGCTGCCACGATTCAAGCTGTGTCTTGTTTAGTCTCTTGCCAGAAGACATTGTGCTAGCCATGTTGTTGTTTCTGCTCCAGCAAAAAGAATCACTCCCCATTATTTCCAAATAGCCGGCTACATTATTTAAAGGCTCCGGTTCACGGGCCTTATCAGCACTTCGTGACATCTTCTGGGGCCATTTTTAATACTTCTTTTCGTCCTGTTTCAGGTGACCCGATAGTCTCAAGAAGCGAAGTAAACGGTGGTGGTGGAGATACTAACACAGCACAATGGACCTATCATTGGTGAGGAATTGCACTCAGATGGACGTCTATGAGGAACCAGTAATTGTTTCATTTTTCTGAGGATATCCAAGAAATGGCGGCCGAAGAGACAGGACTCTCACTGCCCGCCATCACCTTTAACACAACTGAGTCTCCTTGATCCTACTGCTAAGGACAAAGTCACCCACAATCCTTTATTGCTACTAGAACGAATACCTTCAACAAAGTGAACAATGACCTAAACAGCACTGGATTAGAAAACAAAAAGCAAACAAACAAAAAAATAATATCCTACTTTCTTTACAGCAATCTGTATTATTCATCTTTCTTCTAAGGCTTAGTTGTGTTCTATACATATAATGGGAATAAAGGGGATGTGAATTTAAGACAGCTGTTATATATTACAGATGTCGCTACAAAAATGGAAAAATGGATCCAGAATAGCTGTCTCATGTAGACTGGATGACACATTTAAATTTACCTGTGCCACATGTAACACAATTGATGCTGTCAAAACGTTTCTCAGATCTAAAACTGAACCTTTTCTCTTTCTTTTTCACCTTCATAAAAATATTTTACCTTGAATAGTTTGTGGCTTACCACATGCCATTTTTAAAAATGGGGAGACAGTTTGTCAATCTTCTTTTATCTTTAGTTTTTTGAGAAAGGACAAATTCTAACCAGGAAGGTTAGACTAATACCAAGTAGATGTTATGGTATATTGAAACATGTAAACGTGTAAAAAAAAAAAGGTCCATTGAATCAACTGGGCTAAAAATAAATTGATGCTCTAATGGTTTTAATATCTGTGTTTTTAAACGCCTGTTAACCACTATTGAGTACATGTGTCAGTATTATATGAAATGAATAAAATCTTTCAAAAGAAAACATATATCTCTGTGTTTTTTTTGCCAATATAAAGTATTATTGTGTCGGGGGGCGGCACTGGCTGTTTTTCTAGAGCCCTGGGTCACGACTCACAATGCGCCCCACCATACATGACCATAAAATTAGTAAAAAGCCAAAACACTTTGTTTTGGCTTCATAAAATGTCATCAATAACTATAAATGCATTTCCTGTTGTTTTCAATTCACCTTTCTTTTAAATCATGGCTTTTTGTCGGCTTTGTTTCCTGCTTTAAACAAACACCTTTGAGCTTTGCAAATTCTGTCACAAACAGGGAAATCTTCCTTGGGTTGTCGCCAGCGATGTGTGACATGTCATTAATCAAGTGGTTAGAGCTAAGTCAAAAAACATCTGCTGACCTCTGTGTGGCTGAACCACGCACAGGAGGACACGGCAAACCTGTGCATGTACTGTATGAGAGAGAATAGGGACATTTGAATGCAGCACATGTCAGCCAGAAATCAAAACAATCTCGGCTGGTAAACAAGATGTCGGACAGGAAGCGCCTGCTCTGGTTTTGGCTTTTTGTTGTTTGAGCTGTAATGTTAATGGTAAACAGTGTTAATGGGACAAAATACTCCATGAGATGAACATTGGTTTATTCCACATTTAATTGGAATAAGCCAATGAACCATGTGGTTCATTCCTGCAGTAGCGTGGCTCTCTAGGCTGCCCCTCAAAAGTTATGAATAAAGTCACATTTGATTAGTAGTCACTAATCACTTGATTAGTAGAAAGAGACATGTGATGGGAAACTGTCAGACATCATGAGGCAGGCGAATCCACAAAACACCAACACTAACAACTTCTGCACCAAATGCTGGTACGACCTCCATTACTGCTGTTTGGTGTTACTGATGCATGCACATTCATGGAGTTGAAGGGAACATTACATGAAATAAATGTGAATCCTTGTCATAACTAATTTCTTGGCATTCACTTCAAATGGACAGAAACCTGATGCAAAAGTATAATAGTACAATGGAATGCAATAAGTACTGCCTGCTCTGAAGTTCTGAGTCAAATACACTGTGTAATGTACCATCTGTTCTCCAGTCAGGTTAAGTTGGCTTGCCGTTTCTTCTTCATTCCACATTTCTACCGTCCATCAAAATCCATCACGTTTGACAACTGGATGAAAAATTCTACTAAGTCACAGCCCAAGAGAGCTGAGCACTGTCATATTACAGTAAGATGAGGCTGATGTATGTTTAAATACGGACACCATGTTCGCTGACATAGAACAGTATGCTATAGAAAAATGAATTCCTAAGAGGCGGAGTACTCCACTGCAAGCATGCAACTGCCTGTGATAGATGCTGATTGTAAGTGGCAGGATGCCTCTGTTGTAAACCTGATGATGTGGAGATGAAACAAAAGCTCTCAGGCTGCCAAAGCTGCAAACAAATGTTGGGTTTTGAGGCTGTGGACATCTATCGCCGTCTCAGTGACACACACGTCACTATCTGTGTTGTGTCGTATTAAAGCTGCCTTTCTCTAAAACGCTTTTCTGATTTGGCTAATCTCCTAAGGGGCCACAGCCTTCCACTGAGCCTCAGTCAGTTTATGTGTGTGTGTGTGTGTGTGTTGTGTGTGTGTTTCGTGGCCTGGGCTCTTTCTAAGCCTCATCGCGTCGTTAGTGCATGTCATTAAAAGATTACAGAGTATAAACCCACGTACAGATTCTCTGTGTGTGTGTGTGTCTCCCTCTTTCTCACACACATACATACACACTTAAATGCCGAGGACTGACTGCTATAATTACAGACAGAAAAAAATGTGTAAAAAGGGTTTTGACATCAGAATATGAAAGCCTCAATTTTTGAGTATTCTTGTTAACTACTCACAATGTGTTTCTCAAGCTGTGCATGAATTAAATCATGAGTCAAATCATGAGGCCTGTTAAAAATGTTCCAGTGAACCGTTACACAAACCGACTCTCATGTAGTTACACAAAACACAAAAACACTTGTGCTGGAGCAAGTGAAGTGAAGACCTCATACATGAATGACAGTACTGATCTTCAACATAGCTGCTGAGCAGTAATCTCATCATCTGTGACTGCTGTAAATATCCAGACGCTGCTGAGATTAGTCAGTGTGCTCTCCGGTTAGCAGCGGCGATGAAGTGGTCGCTGCTGACGACAGATGCCAGAGCAGATGTTGCAGCTGGCCAAACGGCGGTCAATGCTGACACATCACAACGAGGTCGATGATTAGAGACAGAGTTGAATGACACAAAAGTAACTAAAATCCAGCTTTGGAACAATTTAACACAATCTAATAAAACAGATGTGTTACAAATTCCACATTGAGGAGAATCATAATGTTCACTTCTATCACTCTAGTAAAACTAAAACAGGTCCAAAACGCATCCAGATCTTCACTACCAGGACAATCTGGCATTGTCTGTGTTGTACAGCTGTCTGAGAGGTTTTAATGTCCACGACTTGCTTTTTAGCGTAGTGTTTGCTTTCTAAGTGTGTGTTCATTCAAGTAGACACGCAAAGTGGCCACACACACACAAAGCGCTGTCAGCTGTTATGGGGAAGTTACCAAAGGGAACACTTTTGAAGCTTTTGAGACTTGGTTCTGAGTAAACAGAGCTGACCCACTTCATTTGGGTGTTGTTGTGTTGTTACACCGAAGACTGTTCTACAGTGTGGCTGCTCACACCTCCAGACCTCCATGTGGAGGAGGGGTCTCCCCTACTTCGCTCCAGTCACCCACCTTTAAAACCACCAAAACTGCCTCCCACTGCACATCTGTGATCTGGGTTTCGCCTAAAAAGAATGTCATGCATGATAAATAGTTAAGGTTCGGGTTGTAAGTTACAATTTTCAACAGCTTTTGAATTTTACAGAAATGGATTAAACCCGGTTAGTAAATAAGTGCCCATGCAGCTGCATCAATAAATCTCCATAAAAGTTGGGCTTTGCTTTTTTTTCTGTGCTCATAAGAAAATGTCACTTTGGTATCAGTTTGGTGGATTTCTCTCTGTCTCAGGATATGAAGTATAAACCCTGGAAACACACTTTATTGTTTCCAGCTAGTCTGGATGTGTCATCTTGACTTAGGATCTGTATGTTTTCAGTTTTATTTGCAGATGGGATTGATTTTCCAGCGGTGCCTTCAGCAGACTAAGTAGCTGACACACTCCTTGACCAACATTAAAGTGGCCTTATTCAAACAAGCGGCACCTGGGTCACCTTATGTTTAGCAATGATGACAAAAGAGCACAGAAATAGCAGTTTGTCATGAAGAATGTTAACAGAAAATTTAAAGTTCTGCCCCATTATTATATTTAAACATCAGGTGCCGTTGTCCCACATAATGTAACATAATATGTTCAACAAAGTGAAAATAAATGTCTCCTTTCTTCTGACGTTAGCAGATCTGTCTTTTTAACAAACGATGAAAAGCCATGACTCTGCAATAACACACGCAGGGAAATCCTTTGCATTACACATTACAGTCTTCTGGCAACTCGAGGTACAAGGCAAACAAAAACCTATTTCAAGGAGAAAAAATTAAAGCAAAGTGCTATGGCAGGAAATATTTCCGTTTCATGAAATGCAAGTTCAAGAAATAACAGATCTGTATTGTTTTTCCAAGGGTAGTCATTTTAATTGTAATAAATTAAGCATTAATTATTCATTTATTTGAAAGCAGCAGGGCTGTTCCAATTAAGTCATTAACTAATAAAAAAACACCTGAACAATACATATTTTTTTATGTTTGTTCCCTTTTTTAAATACTAAGTGTTGTTGTTGTTAATCTTAAATACTTGTACTTTCCTGTCATGCAGGGCTTAGCTGGAATCATGCTACCCTAAATGAGTTTTTTTTTTATTGTTAGTATATTTTTTTTTAATATTTAGTTTGTTTTGTTTTTGCCTAATGAACCCAGTTCAGATTCAAATTTAATACCAGTTCTCTCTTTTGTGGCAAAAAATGTCTTTGACTGAATGAACGTCAATAGCTTGGACTGTTATTTTGTTCTTTCTTGATTGATGACCCGGAGCTTACCTGCCCTATTTTATCAATTTAACTGAACCCAAAGTCCTACTTAGATCATCCTGTTCAAAGAAGTCAGGTCCATGTGTTTTCTGGATTGCTGTCTGCATTGCATTTTTTTTTTTTTTTTTTTTAATTTTTAGCACAGTGATGCTGCGCTGTCCCACCCCAACTACATGTAGCTCCTCTTGGCTGGAAACACTCTAGTATTGTTCACAGTAGCTCATTGATGCTGAGTATCTGACATGATTAAGGAAAAGATAATCCTTTGTCAGAAAGGTTCATTATTCAAATTTTCTTTTTTATTATTGCAGAAATGTTCCCTCCTGCTTTCTTGTATAAACAGTATGATGTCTGCATGGGGGATTATTACTGACCTGTCTTTATTCCAACACGAGAGGAAGTGACAAACACGCAATCATTTCACTTCAGATGGAAGCCTCTCCCGTGTGAACTGAATACTGAAGCGAAACTTGTGATGTGACCAGGGCTCAGAGAAAGTTTTTGTTATTGGTGTTGAGCATGTCATTGATTATGCATACATTTAGATTTGTGTAAACAAAGAGTTTGCATGATCCAACATAACAGTACACTGGAGGAGAAACAAGGAAAATAATAAAGAATTGCTACAGCATGCAAACAGTTTATTGCATTATCCCACAGTTTGTGAAAGCTCTGACGTTTTGGAGGTTTATTCTTTAGAAACTAATGATTGTGTGGGCCCGTTACACTAGGTGGCACACACACATTAGAAAAAATTCCAATTATACTATTAACAACACCTACATTGTTGTTTAACATTAATTACAATGCTTATAATACTGAGTGAAAATTTAGCATCAGTTAGAAGCGATTTAAAAAGACAAGCACGTCATTTAGTATATCAGCCGTTTAATGTGACACAGTGACAAGACAAGAATGAATATTAATACCAATGGAGCCAATCCCAGCTGTCAGCGGACAGGAGGCACAAACACATTGTCAATCTATCGCAAGGCTGACACGTACTGTAAGACAGACACCCATTCATGTTCATATTCACACCTACAGCCAAGTAAGAGTAATCAAATAAATTATGTGTGCGTCTTTAAACTTGTGGGAGGAAACACGAGCACAGGCAGAACATGTACACTCCACGCAGAAAGGCCACAGCTGGCACACACACAGACACACATTACATGTAGGAATATCTGGATTTGACAAAAGCCTCGAAATTACCCAGAATTCTTTGGAAACCAAGCAACAAGTGTCTGTACCTCAACAATCAAGATGTTGGGTAAAAATAAACAGATAAGTATTTATTCAAGCAGTATTTCATAGTTCCAACTACTAAAATGTCATCTCAGTGTTTTTGATTGACAAATAGAGGCTAACAGACATATACAGCTGATTTCTGTACTAAATCTTCTGAATTAAGTGGGCTTTTATTCAAAGAGCTCTAAAACATAATTCTCAATCGGCTGCTTACACACGGACAATCAAATGACAGCAAGCTTCACTAAAAGGTGGCCACCCGTCTGACTAGTGGAAGCTATTTCAATTTCAATTCAGTGTGTTTGGCCTAACGACAATATAATATATTGCCTGTTAACACAAAGCAAACAGACGCTCGTTTCGATAAAAAGTCAAAACGGGTGGCAACAGAGCAAAATATTTTAAAAACGAATTCATCACAAGAAATTATACTGTAAGGTACTTTATTTCAAATAAGTATAATAAATATTTTCCTAATTTTAGTCTAGAGGTGGCAAAGATTGATTTTCGTTTTTAGTTTTGAATAATATGTTTGTGACACTCATGCATGCAAGAGTCAATATGGTCCAATGCGTTGAGTATTCGATTCTGAATACTGTATTTTTGTACTCTACTTTTTAGACAGTGCTACTAAATAATTATACTTAATGGTACTTAATGGACAACACATGTGCTACTAAAAAGAACATGAAAATGCTTATTTGTCTACTGGCCATTTTCTACACTGGAAATAAAGATGTGCCATGCAATGCACCATCAGTTTGCATGCAGGGGCACAGCTGTAGCCATTCTTTTGTATGATCCTGATACTTAGATAAAGTCATGAAAGGATGGTCAGGAAACAGAGAAGGAAGTATAAAGACAGAAGTAAAAAGAGGGGGGGTTGGGTTTTTTCCTGTGATGATACCGTGAAGTGAAAATAATAAAATATAATATGGCTTCTGTCGTGAAACTTGAAAAACGGGGCAGATCTGAGAAGGTTACAAATGAACTCAACAGATCAGCTTGACATATAATTCAGCTGTGTGTGTGTGTGTGTGTGAGGTGAAGAGCGTGTGAGAATGAAAGAGTGTGTGTGTGTGTGTGTGTGAGACTGATAAGCAGCACAGGCCCGAGGGGTTCGTTACACGGTGGTCTCAACCTGTCACTTTTCTCAGACACACTTTGTGATATCTGCACACTCACACAAAGGCAAATAACCCCAACTTTGACTGTGTCAGTTATGTCAACAGATGTATGAAAGGAGGTGTATGCAGCGCCTTCTATTCTCTGAGAGTCGCTCCCGAATGAGCGTTAAATATGAGTCATGGTGATTAAGGTATCACTGATGACTCACACGGATAAGACAACCTCTCTTTTATGCTTGCTGCATAATGTGTGTGTGCGCTCGTCTGCCTTGTGGTATTTATATATCCAGTGTCATCTACACTCACTTGCAGGCTGTTGAAACTTTCTGTCCACAGAGAGGTAACATAACCTCGCAAAACCAACCCACATGTTATGTTTATTGTGGCCTAGTGAGGCCGCAAAGGCCGTTTCCTAGAGACAGGTGTGTGTCACCTGTGTTGTTCTACAGCAGATGCAGTTGACTGATGACTGGCAAATCTTCCACTTGAGTCTGTTACCGTTGTGATATACGATTAAAAAAATATATAATTATTGCACTTTTGGTTGGTACTAAACATTCACCACTCTCACCCAATTGTTGCTTATAAGATTTTCTGCATTCATAATTAATTTCCCTTTTCAGGTTAACAGTTAATAACAATTCAAAAAATCTGTTTTGAATAACTTCCACACTAAATGAACTATACTCTATTATTATATATAAACTATTCAATCTGCATTTTTCCAGGCAGCTAATATATTCTTGAGGCATACTGTAAGTTTTTTTAAGCTTTGTTATCTTGGAATGAAGTATGTAGTATAGGGCCATTCATGAACAATATGTCCTTGATCAAAATAAGATATTATGAAATTTAGTTATTAATTATTAGCTCGCAAAAAGGGGAATTAGGCTTATTTATTCAGGATAGGGCATTTACAAATCGGTTGAGCAAGAAAACTTGTGTCTTGTGTCAAAATGTACAATGAACATGACACACTAGGGCAGTTTTACGCTTTAAGTGACACCAATGACAAAAATCTTCGGTGCTACTTGAAATTCGGTAAACAAAGATCGAGCTCTCTGCTTTCTGAACTCTTTGAGGGCGGAGAAGCAGAATATTGCAGAAAATTACTATTCTAATATTGGTAATTGGTAATATTCAAATTTGCTGCTAATCAGTCTGTGGAGGGAGAGAGACACACAACAAATCTTCTGTCTGGGATGAGATTTAGAGAGACAGAGGGGAGGGGTGTCAGTGTTGTGATGAATATTCAGTTGTTGACATTTAGCGTGGAGCACTGAGAATGTGAGGAGATGATGCCAAGTCAGAGAGTAAGAGCATTACTGAACATGGAAGAGATGGGGGGGGGACGAGGAGGAGTAGAGGAGATCAGGGGGAGACAGGGACAACAATTGACAGAGATACAGCAGGCAGAGGGGGGGCGAGGGGTGGGGGGTTAGGGTGGATTTTGCAAATGGAGACCATGAGTGTCGCCTCTGTAATTAATGATACTTGTTGCTTACGATTGCTACTGTCAGTTCGGTTTTTGGAGGCAGATTCGGGGCTGTGAAAACACTAGATTTGGGTCAGACTGCCACAGTCTACTCATTAAACTCATCCGTGACTGCTGTGCCATCAGCTGTTCATTCAGCTATTGAAATAGTGCGGATGTTTTCTTCTCTCGACTTCAGACGCTTCTCTCAAATTCAGATGCTCATCACCGAGACTGAAAGACCCCTGTGTTAAATTTGGAGAGGGATGAAGAGAAAGAACTAATAGAGAGATGGAAAGCGGGAACAGGGAGACAGAGAAGAAAGGGAGCAACCAAGGAAATAGTGTCTTTGTGCTGTTGTTTACAGACACTGTTTATTAAGTTAATGACCTATTTTGCATAATTACAGTCACACACAGTTTGTGCTGAAACCAAAACTCCAGAGAGTTTCAGTTCCAAACATAAGCTCAACCAAAGAATGGGTCTGTGTTAGCTGCTGAGCACACACCAGCTCTCTGCAGTGAAATGTACGGATGCAGACAAACCCAAACAGATGGTTATGGCAACGCAGCGCAGATTATATGTACATATCCGCCATAACTATGTCACAGGTTGGAATGAAACTAACGTGTGCCTCGTCTAAAATGCAGTAGCAGCTACAAAGGTCCAGTGATGTGTGGAGACGGATGCTGGGGGAGACTGTTCGAATGTAAAACAAGATGAAGACAGGTTCAGTAATCCTGACCTTTTTAGTAACAGTGAAGGACTTTGGGCATCGCCGCTCACTGCACAGCCAGACTGCACGTTCCTCTTTGCTACCTAGAATGTTTAACTGTGTGTATGTCTTTATTTTGTATGAAAACTGTGCTTTTTTTCTTCATTGTCAAGCAATATGTGACGTCTCTTGTTGAAAGGTGCCATATAAATACTTGGAGTTAGTTACATGTTTAATGAACTATGTCAAGACCAGCTGTTTATTCCCTGTTAAGTAAAATAAACTAAGAAAGAACATGTCGCCCAGTCAGTAAAGCAATGTCAATCATTTATCAGTGTTTTCCTGTAAAACTTTTTGATGAGCAGTCTTTAAGTTGGGGGTGCATTAATTTATCCAACCATATGTGATTTGGATTTGATGTTACATCCGTCTTTCATATTAAAACCCATTTTTGGCTTGTAGTGTCTAGCAGATCAGTATCGCAGGGGTCACGAGTGTGTATCATAGAAAAAAAACTTTGTTTAGATTTCTACAAGACAGTCTGCTGCTTTGTGTCCACAAAGACACGGCTAATTTCAACGTTCCAACCGAATATGAAGAATCTAGTTTCTCTTTGTGATCACACCTGATCAACACAAATAACTGAAATGCGTCAAATCTCAGTTCCGTTATGACTTTGAATATATTTTACACTTGCCCCTATAAAAGTGGGAGCTTGCTAAATTGTACACACTTGAGCACCCCTCAATGAACATTCACAGCTCTACACGCAGACTAATGAATACATTACACAACACTTTAGAGTCACTGCTGATAATGAAGTCTATTTGCATAATTAAAGGGGATGAATCAAAAGGTAATTTACAGTACCCTCTTGTCCCCTGCTAAAACATAGGTTGACAAGCAGGAAAGGGGAGAAGGGTGGGATGTGTTGCACACACTTACATCCTCCCCCTGGGGAGCCTCTTTCAAGTAGTGTGCAAGGGGAGGTTTTTTAAACAGGCATTAGATGAAAATGAACCTTTGTACCTTGGTGTGTCACACAAAATATTAATGGCATCACTCCAGGACTATTGACACCAAGCAACAATTACTGCAGCTGAAGCCAAAGGGGAAGTATCTGAACGTACAGTGTCACTGAGCTCCACCCGAATCCCATTCCAAAAGCGTCAACTTCTCTAACACAATCTTTTTTACTTGAGACATTGTGGACTCAATTATCTAATTTTGGTGGTCCATTATAAAAACATTTCAGGGCGTGTGGAAGGCTTTAATGTCTGCCCTGTGGACACTGATCAATACGGGTGACTGTCAATTCAGTCGTCTGCTACTCTCCAGAAGCTGGACTTTGGAGCCTTTTTTTATAAATACAGAAGTATTTTTACAGAAACAGTTCCAATGTGGGTGTGGTTAAAAATTACACTGACCCTCAAAAACATTTATAACCTCTTAAACACAAAAACTGATGTGTTAGCACAGTTTGGCCACCTTACTAGCATTTGTACAATACATACATGTATTATACAGTAGTTGCAGGCTAATTACATACAAACACATATTACTGATTTAATCTGATGCACATGTGTATTTTCACTCATTCTATAGATGAGGTGAAGTTTTTGTCCTAATACTGGCCATTCGTTTTTAAAAGAATCACTTCACAGTGTTTAACTTTGTAGTTAACATGTGTAGTTTAACACTTTGTAGTTTGTGACATCCAGGGGAGAAGTGTGGCCTTTTTCAGTAATTCATCGATCAGCCAGAGGAGAAAAGGGAAATCAACTCATGTGGAAGATCCTGGTTCCAAGAGGAAAGATGGTGCTGCGCTGAGGCTGCATGTAAGCTGCACTTCTGGTCTTCTAACTGGCTCCAAAATGACATCCCACCTTACGTTTGTCTTCATGCAGAACAGTCTGTGTTCCACGCACACAAAGACATATGCATGTGAAAGCAGAGTGCAATTCTTCAAATGCATCAATTTTTCTCAACATTTCCACCTCTTCTCTCATTTCTCTATCCATCCATCCATTTCTCCATCCATCCCCCTCCAAAGCCTCCAGTCAGCAGTCAGCTATAGAATTCCATTACAGCCTAGTGATGCAGCACTTCAAAGGAGGCAGAGCTGCATGTGTGTGTAACTGTAGGAGTGTGTACACATGCAATACAGTGTCAGTGAGATTTATTTATTTTTTTATTTTTGCTATGTGAAGTGAATCTCATCATCAGGCACACAACAGCAATGTCCCCAGCCAATATTTATCCTGCAGTGTGTGCAATCTGTTTTTTCTTAATCTGGAATGTGCTGTAAGCAACTTGGGTTTGGCTCAAAAGTGTGATTTCTTGTCAAAGAGGTTTGCTTGTATGTTTGTTAGCAACAGCACCAGTGGCAGCTGAGATATACACCAACGACAAGTGCAAATATCATATAGATGGCGCAACAAAAAAGCATAACCAATCCCGTGTATCTATGCTGCATTCCACCTTAATGTCAGCTGCATTAGACATCTGCCTAAAGCGTGAGATTAAACTGTGGGATTTTTATCCAAAGCTATTTATGTGCTTTATTTTTCGGGTCTCTAAGAAACTTCTATACCGTAGCCAAGCATGTGAACCTTTCTGTCATTTTTGAGCCTTTTTTCCTCATATTTGTAATTCCCATTTAAGATTTATGATTAAGAACTTAACGCTGTTAAATGGGATATGAAGTGCATAAGTAAACAAATAATTAGCCAGAAATATGCTTTATGCACAAACAGTATGAGGATTTTGACTCACTCTCTGAAGGTCTGCAGTTCAAAACCAGCTGCCGGCTGTTTCTGTGTGGAGTTTTCGTGTTCTCTCTGTGCTCGTGTGGGCTTCCTCTGGGTACTCCGGCTTCCTCCTACAGTCCAGAGACATGCAACTAATTTAATTAGTGACTCTATATGGCCTATAGGTGCGTATGAGATTGTGATTTGTTGACTGTCTCTGTTTGGAATAAGCGATCTGTCCAGCGTGTGTGTCACCGAACCAGCCAGTGACAGCTGGGATCAGCTTCAGCATTTGACAGTATTTACAGCTCGATATGTTACACAACATAGAATCAACACCTTCATCAAAGTCTATTTTGGATTTTTTTTTCTGCATAATCATCTTTCACAATAACAAGGAGAGGATTTGTTTGAAATCTTTTCTCATAGTTTTATTCTTTCAGCTTAATAAAAATCAACACAACTCCTACCTCTTTCTTTAAAGCGCACCGGTGTTAATTGGCCAGATGTTAACTGTCTCGTACTGCCGCAGCCTGTGCCGCTGATACAAACAGCCACTGAAGCAGACACATACTTAGTGAAAGTACAAATATGAGGATAGTACTCCGATATGTAACTCACAGCGGAGAAGTCATTAGCGCTGTGGTAATTGCAGACAGCTGCAGACAGAGAGCTCTGAGAATAGAAAAACGACACAGACAATGGCAACCGAATCTGACCACATCAACTGAAAAGTTTCATCTCCAGTGGAAGACCCTTCTCTTCAGTTAGATTGTTCCTACATTTCCACTAGTAAATAATTCACAGGCAGAGCCATCAGCAGACAGGCACGGCCGTATAAATGTTTTAGTGCGTGCATGGGGAGGGCGTTGAGTGACGTTGGAGATGGTGAAGTGGGAACTAAGGATGGAAATAGTTTTTAGTGGTGTTTCCTGTGCTTTCAAACATTTCCTCTCTCTCCACCTCTGATGGAGTAGACGAGGCAGATGAGGTTTTCTTTCCATGTTTTCCTGAATGTGGAAAGAAAGTCAGGTCCAATGCATGTCAACTAAAAAGAGGCGGTCGAAAATAGATGCAACTTGGGTCAGACATCTGTAAAACGAGAAAAGTCCTGCAAGACACCTAGTTTCCCTGTGTTGTTTTTCTTTACATTTTTATTTGTGTGTGTGTGTGTGTGTCTTTCAGTGTGGCACAGTTTAACAGTTTGTTGGTCAGTTTGTTAAAATGACGTATTGTAAATGTATTCATGTTTATCCAGTAATGGAATGCACTGTACAGAAAATACGTGCTCCAGTATATTCCTTTTGTTACTATTTAATTTACAAAAAAATAGAAATTTAAAGTGGAAATACTTTAAAATTTTCCTTTTAATTATTTAGTCAATTTGAATATATTTTAAGGTTTAGACATGTTGGTTGGATAAAGCAATAGTGTAAAAGACACAAGGGACATTTTCCAGTAATGTCTTTGCTCTGAAATGTGTTATTGTGCATTTCCCGACCTAACTTCATTAAGTACAGTTCTTAATGTAGGGCTCTTATTTTTAATGTATTTAATCATTTAAATGTAATTAATCATGCATAATTTATTTAAGAGAAATATCTGAACATCCCTGTATTCACCATTATCTAAATTCAACCCCAAATGTCTTTTTTTCTGTCTAGTTTAGGGCTAAACTACTAATCAGCTTAAAATGTTATTAACAAAGAGGTAGAACATTGAAAATTAACAAAAATTGTGCAAACAGAAAACCTAAATCCAGAAATAATTTTTACATTTAGTCATTTTACAGATTCTCCGTTTATCCAAAGTGACTAGTAAACATAGACACATTAGGAACAACTTGGGGTTCAGTGACTTGCTCAAGGACACTGGGTCTAGAGGAGTCAAGGAGTCAGGCTCAACAGTGCAAGTGACTTGGTGAAGGAATACCAGCTGCTTCTCTTCATTTCATTTGCACTTGAAAAGTGCACTGAGTGAGACTGAAGATGTGAAGTTATAGTGTTTGGTGTTCGGACTGCCCACTTTTTGTCTCTGTCTAACAGAGGTCAGAGCAGCTCTTACACACCAGCAAGCAACCAGCGAGACAGATCCGAGCTCAGGTAAGACACCAAGACAGACGACTCCATTATTTATTACTTATTTAAAGTTAGATGCAAAAATACCCAGTGAGTAAAAAGTCAATAAAATTAGTTTATGAATAGTGACTTTGTCTGATCTCTAATTGCTCTGAAGACCCTAAACCAACTGCTTTCTGCTTAGCCTATTGTTATGCTGAACTGAATAACTGGGCGAGTTCTGGTGGAGTGTCTCTGACAGCCTCCCTCTACCAGCCAGTGAACCGCATACGAGAAAAACATTGACCAATCAGTGATTTCTATATTCATTTGAAACTTCGCCACTATTTTTTTTAAGTAAAACAACAATACTAGATACATGTGGATATTAAATCTATATGACTGCAAATGCATTTATTTAGTTGTCAGTTCATTAGCTTTACCCACGATCAGTAGTAGTGATTAGTGATTCCAGTTCTATTTTGATAAGAAAAGTGTTTCTTTACACAAAATTCTGAAGAGATAAAACACATGTGATTAATCCATTGCATTCAGGTTTTTCTTCTCTTGTATCTTGCATTTGATAGATTATTAAAAGTAACTGTGTTCTGATAGAATAGAGGTGTGACTGTAAGTGAAACCTCTAATCAAAATAGTTAAACAATTACTTGAATCAAAAATGGTCCTGACAAGAGACTGTGTATCCCAAAAAACCTTTGTGTTTATGGACAACAGCATCTATAACACATATTCTGTTCAGGGTCACAGGGTATTGGAGCATATCCCAGCTGGCACAGGGGAAGAGGCGGGTTCCACCCTGGACAGGTCGCCAGCCTATGTCAAGGCCAACACAGAGAGACATTCACAGACAGACAACCATTCACATTCACACCTAAGGGCAATTTAGAGTCACCAATTAACCTAACATGCATGTCTTTAGACTGTGGGAGTAAACCAAAGTGTTTTCTATGTGGTATTGAAAACCATATTGAATATAGATATTTTCTAAGATATCTCATTGAAGTTAGAAATATCAGTATCATGACATCTCTACACTGCGGCATGAAAAGGTCAAAGCTCTCCCAGACACAGTACGAAAACAGAAGAAACAGGAGGGGGAGTTCTACTTTAAAAAGTACTACAAGAAAAACACACAAGTAATCAAAACACTGAGTGATTGTAAGTAGGCCATTAAAACTGGGGGCAATATGTTGGGCACCAAAAAGTCGAGAAAGAACTCTGCAACCAGCACAAAACACAAAGCAAACATGGCTGCCTCTCATTGTGAGAGCAGAAGGCAAAGTCCCCCAGACCGGGCTTTGGCTGCAAACAGGGTCTGATTCACGCATTAACAGGAACAATGGATGGTCCACACCATCCTTCCATGACTGGCTGTAGCCATAGGAACCTCACAGGGGAAAGTTGTCTGAAGTTTGCAGCAGGAGAAAGATGGATGTTCCGCCAGTTACTTAATGGTTAATGGTTATTGTTAATGTAATTAAAATGCCCCTAAACTCTGTTTAAAACTAGAAACTCAAGCTAATATCAAGCTCTATGATGTAACACATGTGAACTGTCTGCAGTTGAGTTGCATTGTTGGTAAAAACTGTAAGCCCCTGATTTTTAAAAGGACAATAGCAGACTTATGATTAACAATGCAGCCATGCCGTGTTATTATCAGCGCTGACCTGAGAATTCACCACATAAATGTAAAATAATTAAAGCTTATTATATGCAACTTTTGGGAATCAAGCTATAGTGCTTGAAATCAATTAACTTAGGGCGTCAAATGCTGACACTGTGTTAAAAGTCTATAGCATCTCACAGATACTTACAACAGGATGTGGTCTTTCTTTACAAGGAAACAAATTTGTTTAATTTCTCCCCTTCAAGTTTGCATATGAAGGGGAGAGATAAAGCAAATGGGCCCTAAGAGTCCCTAAAAAACAGTATGTCTGGCTAGAAGGCTCATAACATCAGGAATATGTATAAGCCACATGCCACTGCAATTTGCAGTCGTAAGATAATATTTGTCTGGTCTGTTGAATATGACAATGAATCCCACAGTGGATTAAAAGTCACCATTTGGCCATCACCTAACCGATAAAACAAGTGACTGGTTGACTGGTAGATCCTGCCTTTCCTCTGTGTGAGCAGTCAGCCCATATGGGATGCCTGACAGATATTTTAGCGAAAAAAAAAATGAAACAGCTTATCAACACAAAAGGTGCACTATTTTTACAATATGGTGCACAAAACAATCCAGCTACTATGATAAAAAATAGTCTTACTGCACAGACAAACTAAGGGATAGAAAACTGTCCAACCAATATTTTGCCTGACCATGACGTGTGTAAAATGCTAGTCATAAAACGATGTTATTTTAGTTTGTATTGATGTTGTAAGCAACCGGGATCAATCTCTGCACTCTGCAGCATGAATGACAGCTGCCCAGTGCTCTAGTTGTATGTGACAAGGTTATTTGTTTCAGATGACAGGAGCCCAGGACAGCAGAGACAGAGACAGAGACAAAAAGGAGAAAGGAAAAAGAACTTAAAGTGAAACAGAGGGACCAGGAGAAAGTGAGAAAAGGACGGGGAGATTTCACATTCACCTACAATTATTAAATGCAAGGGATACAAAGAGAAAGATATTCAGAAGTAAAATTACAGACTTCTCTTCCATACCACAAAATGTCTTTTTTTTCATAAGGAAGCACGACCAGACCGACAGACGAGAAGACACTGAAGTCAGACTCTGTGTCGATGCAGCTTAATTAGAACAGACAGTTAACGGGCTCAACTTTGATTAGTCAGAAGCGTGAGGGAGGCGAAAAAGGCTGCAATTGTCCGTGTTCTCCAAATGAATTTAACATCTTCATGCCTGCTATTAAATGAATAACCCTAAAACTGGCAGTTACAAAGATTTTAGCCCTTTTTAATTGTATTGTCATGATTTATCATTATGGCTACCTATGACAGGTTTTCAAAAATTAAAGGATGTGTTTAGAGTGACTCCTCCAACCATTAATTCTGACAGATTCAGGTTAGGATACGGATACGTGATATTATTTGTATTTTTTTCTTGTGAAAAAACAACAACTACAGTTAATCATGAAGGATGGGTCTGCGAGTGTGTTTGTAACTGTCACAGCGTGTCGATCGAAGACATTGATTGGAGCAGCTATCTCACCTCACTGCACGTCAGCTGCCTGTCAAATGGAGATGGAGGATATCTGATACAGTGCTGAATGACTGAGAGACCATTTTAACACACACAAACACACACAGACTCTCAAGAGATGCACAGACCCTCTGTCAACACATCCAAACACATGAATATTATACTCAAAACCCGTACTTTCAAATGTTATCCCGCATTTCTTGCCTACGAAGGACCAATAGAACAGCGCTACATGTGTATGTGGTTGCTGCGTGTACATTTGTAACATATTGGGATCATCCTCATCTTGTTGACATCTCATTTGACATCTCTTCTATCACTGACTCAACACAGACACTTTACAAACATTTCTCCTTCATTTGTTGCTTAGACGAGTGCAGCATCCCCGACAGTGTCCCTGTCAACTAGAAGACAAAGATTCTGGACTATATACACACAGTATATATGCACTCATTATCACACATGATGTACAGTACAAACATAAATTCATAAGCACCTATCTGCATCCCCCTCTCAAATTGTGATATGCAATAAAGCCGTGGAGGTGTTGGGTGAGGTGTCAGCAGTGATCTGATAGCGCTGAGTTGGTCCGAATGCTGTCTTCTCTTTAATCCTGATCTTGGATGCACTTACTTTAGAAATCGTTCTCTGTGTTGTCCCTGCAGCAGTGGAAGATGAGCTTATAGTCCCCAGGCCAAGGACTTAAGTGCACATGTGATTTTTTAAGTAATTTAGCAATTTGCGGTTAGGTGGCATAACTTTAAAGCTAAATACAGCAGCTGAATTAGAGGACCCAGTGGAAATATGTTTTAAAAGCTTCAATTAATTCTAATTATCATTCTTGCTGGAAAATGATTGCCCAGGTTGGCCAGAGCCTGTAGGCATGCTCCGCTAGACCTAAAGAGTGTGCGAACACCGCGATGTTAGGAACAGAGGGGGAGCCTGTCAGATGAACTCTGAGATGCCGCTGCTGCAAGTTTAAATGAAAAGGTAATCACACAGAAATTACAGAAGGGCAAACGCTGATTAATAACTACATGTTTTACATGGAGGTCAGGGATTGGTGAGGCTACAGTGGATCCCTTAGATTAACCACTTTGATTGGTTCGGTAAAAACCCAGCCGGCCAAGTGTGCAATGACTGGAGTTAGATAAATGGGCTCATAACTTCCCTAAAGTTCCTTTTTTCTCCACCCCAACCCCTTTTCTTCATTTGTATGCAAAGTCCAGTCCCTTAGGCTCCCTTTTCCTTCTCTTTAATTTTCAGCCATCTTTTTTTAATCAATTTTCTTTTATCTCGGGGAAGTTATTTTAATACTCCTACATCTTATTTCATTCTCAGCAAGACTGTGTGGGGATATCAATTATTCAATGGAGAGGGAGCTGAGGAATATGTTAATATTGATTAAGCTTTCGCCACACCTAAGAAGATTACACTCCGTTATCACTATGCTAGAGTGCTGCATTAGCCAGGCAAATTAAAGGACACATAGATACACTGTGTTAGATATACAATGATGTAAGAACATTTGCGTGTCTTCCATGTTTGGAGCAGAGATTAAAAGCCTATTTACACTACATGACAAGCAGTGAAAAGGAGGCATGCCCTGCATTCGTAATGACTCATACAATGCTTTGAAGCTTAACCCCTTAATTGTACCACAAGACACAACTTACCGAGCGGCCTCGAGGCCAGAGGAAGTAAATACACTGTACCACGCTAAAGAAGGATTTGCAAGCGACGCAGTCATGCATCTAATCCCGCTGTTTGTCAAGTATCGTCTTGGTTTGTCATGTATTGTGTTGTTTCATCCCAATCACCGTGGTGTCATCGTCCTAGCTGCTGTTTTATTACCACAGGCTACAGCACTGGTTTTGGGCCGTGATACAGCAGATATTGTGGCATTTGTATCTCATTTCCCCAGAGCCCTTTCGTGCAGCCAGGAGCTGTATATCTGTCAGGGTACAAAGCAGCCAGTCAGAGGGCCAAGGGAAAAGGAACTGGAACAGAGGTGGGCGTTAAGGGGACAGGATGTCATTGTGTGTTCCAAAAGACATGCAAGTGTTTAAGACACAGCTGAAGGAGGCTTTAGATGTCAAAGGGCTACTTGTGATTCATGAATGCGTGCATACATGTACAAGTTCCTACCCATGCCAACATGCACACAGCACAAAAAAAGTTCACCTCCAACCCGTCCTGCCCAACCGTTTCCTACTGGACTACAGCCTTTACAACATTACCTTCATACAGGACACAGGTTCCTTTTTCTTTTGCACATACCTGAACTCATAAACACACATCTGCTCACCTCAAGCATAGTGGACGTTTGCTTTGCTGCAGTGCAGCTTCTGTTCACTTATCTACATCAGGCCATTAGTTTACTTATCAAATGTTCACTCACCGAATGTCTGTGCATACGTGTCATTATGTGTACATAAAGAAACAGCTGTTTTTTTTTTCCAGTTATTACAGTAGAAGTAAAAGACATGCTCTACCTAATACAAATCCCAATTGTTGCCCAGACCACCAGTTTGCTGGCTGCATTTCACCAGCCTGTCTGCAGACTGCCTGCAGATGTTGTTTTGTTGTTTTCCACAGAAAGAAACAAAAGACGGGGGGGGGACACGGTAGACGAGAGGGGAGGGACAGCACATGAGAGAGACAGATAAGTGAAGATTGAGACAGGAGGAAGGAGAGGGGAGAAGAGCCCCTGCTCTGCATTAATTCCCTGTTTGCCAGTCAGAGCATGCTCTTTCCTATGACATTAGGTTGATAAAATTCATGTGTGTATGAGCGTGCACAGGTCCACACAGACTTCTGTGTGTGTGTGTGTGTGTGTTTGTGCACCCATGTATGTCTGTACGTGAGTGTGTATGTGCGCTCACACCCTCCCCTGCGAGATCAGGCTGCTTTGTCAGTGATGCAGGAGTTCATCCATGATTAATGACTCAGCGTGCTTGAAACAATGTTATTCTGCATTAGCTACCTGTGGGACACCCCGTACAACTACATGTGCGTTTCAGTGTATGTGCGTGAAACAGCATGAATATCAATTCCAACATCTTGTTCCAGATGCGCAGATGTTGTAAGCATGTTTGTACACAAGTCTATGTGCTGGTACAACTGTGTTTTGTGCACAGTCGTACTGGTGTATTATTCATTAGTGATCCAAATTATGTGACTCTGACAGGCCTGAGAAACCTGTAGGAAAATCAAAGCTTCGCATAGGTCCATCATCACTGACATCAGTGGGAATTTAGAGTTGAATGATATTGGATGGTAGGAGACTAGCTTCAGTTTATGCTTTGCATAGCACTGTTACCATGTCAGCAGAGAGAATTTGAGATGAAGCTGGGTGGACGGACTGCATTCACATTTACATTTAGTAATTTAGCAGATGCTTTTATTCAAAGTGACTTACAGGTGAGGCAGCAGATACTGTCTGTTGAGCAGGAGGGATTGGATGAGGGGGATCAAGTAGGATGGTTCTGTTCAGTTGATCATCACTAGGTGAGAGTCAGAGCTTTGAACATGATGCACACGACTACTGGAAGCCAGTTTAGACATCTGAGCAGTCGTGTGATTTGTCCTTTTTCGGTTGAGTAAAAATGAGCCTTGCTGCAGCATTTTGGATCATCTGAGCGGTAGGGCTGAATGAGCGATTAACGGTTTTCAAATCAATATCCCAATTTAAATAAACACAACTTTAAGGTTGAAAAAGCTTTGATTAAAATGTTTTTTCAACGTCAAATTAAAAAAGAGAAAAGTTTTCCAGACTTCTTATCCCACCTGCAGAAGAAGTGAGTAATAATTATGGTTTTATGGTCGGAGCAGGTGTTGTGCTAAAGCAACCAACCATGCAAACTAACACCACAAATGCATTTATAAAGGCCTGACCTCTAGTGTTTGGCCAGTAAATGATTAAAAACTGCTGCTAATGTTACATGTACATACAGTACTTGGGTCAGATGACAGAGACAGATCAGTGGGAGAGTGTAAATTCAAATGAAGTTGGATCAAAACATTATTTAACATAGTTTATTGTCAAAGTTCGCTGTCTGTGTTTTAGAGAACATAACACTTATTGTGAACGATGGGCTAGTCTGTTTTTCATACCAGCTAATGGGTGTGTTGGGTGCAGAAAAGAAAAGGGAGAGGGCAGAGTGTGTGTGTAAATGCTTGTACGTGCATAGCCAACATGAAAGAGGAGTTCGGGGGAATTTAATATTGCTATGTTGTTCAGCCCTACTGGCAGGGTTTGATTGTGCATGCTCAAAGCCGTGTTAGCAGGGCACTGCAAGAAAAACTAAAGAGTTGGGTTGCATATTCAGAAAGGTAGGATGTGATCTTTCTGATGTTGTAGAGGGCAAATCTGCATGTCCGGGAGACAGAGGAGATGTTATCAGTAGAGCTCAGTTGGTTGTCAATGATGACCTCCAGATTTCTGGCAGACTTTGGAGGGCGAATCACTGAAGATCATAACTTGACGCTGATGCTGTGTTGTACGGAAGCCCTGCTGCTAAGTGCAGCTCCAGCTGTAACTCCCGGGACCAGAGTTTACGTCAAAAAGATTGGTTAAATGATTGTAAGTGCTTTCTCCCTGAAGCGTAACTTAGTAATGTGCTACCAGTTCAATAATGTCAAAGTCACTGTATTCTGTGCCGCAAAATCAAAACTAATATGTTGTCAGTGAACATCTCACTGATGCATGCAATGTCACGTTTTGTGAGACTTGCCCAGTGCCCCATTTCAAAAACACGTAGTAGTCTAGTCAGCATAGTGTTTCCTTTAAAACAAATTGAATGCTTTAAATAAGATGCACATAAAGAATATTTTAGGGACAGGGCAAGTAGTTTTATTGTAAAAGTGTAAGTGTGTTATTGCATTAAGAGTTCTATGAACTTATAAGGTTGTTGTTTATTTACATTAAAAGTTAAAGTAAGTATTATTGAGCACAAGCATTGTTTTCATTAGATGCAGATGTCATAACGTGGAACAGTCTTGTTGCTCTTTATGAATAAGAGGCTGACATCATGCTTTGTAAAATGTATGTGTTTGTTGGCGTTTTTGTTTGTATCATTCTGTTGAAGAGTTTGAGCCTGACTGTCTGTCATGATTCTGTAAAGCATTACTGTAGTAGGTCAGTGCTGCTAAAACATTTCCACATTTGTTTTTCAAATCTGAACAATTTAAGCAAATTCTTATGAAAAAATGTATAGTGGTGACCCATTGTAGCCACTGTAGCGGGCTAAGTGCATGCAGTACATGTACCTCACAAGATGGTGCCTCTCTCCCGCAATAGTTAATATAAGTTCACATTCACTGCCAATGTCATAACTAACTGTAGTAGTGAAAGGTATTTGCAAAAACTGGATCTTGGAATTTCTCAGAAGTTACTTGCTGCATATTTGGATGTTTGTCAAAATGCTACAACATCCCCTGCTGGGTTAGCTACTTTGAAATTAAACTTCTACTGATGTAGTGTACAAACATCTCTTGTTCATCAGAAAAAAAGGAAAATGTGATTTTTTTTTCCGTTTAAGATTTAATTTTGCAACAAAATCGTGCCAATGCAACTGCCCACACAGTGATGAACAAAAACTAAAGACTAAGAAAGACCAATAGGATTGACTGTGACAAATTCTGCCCAATTTAATTTCCCAAGGCTTTATGCAAGTCTCATGAAGAGGCACTGTTTAAATGTTTGTGCTCCTCAGGGGGTGTGTGAGACAAAGTGTGTGAGGCCAACTGATAGAGACACCAGCAGTGGATGGGATAACAATCGGAAGCAGAGCCTGTGAAGCCAAGGAAAGACGATCAATACGAAATGTACTTTGTGGAGACTGAGAGCCGAGAAACTCTGCAGCCAATTAAATAGAAAGATCAGAGAGAGAGAGAGAGAGAGAGAGAGCATCTGATGAAGGTCCATTATTTCACTATGTACAGTGCATTGATCCCAACACACCCACCCTCACCTGGTTGTTACTGTGTGCGCACTAAACGCGTCAGTCTCATCAACCTAAAAAACCCTGAGGTCAAATATGGGAGAAGTCGTTTCTCTATTATTTATGTAGGAGTAATGCGGATTGAGCAGATTGTCAGATCCTTCATTCAGTCACACGCTCTCCTGGGATAAGGCTGTGACTCTCTCTATCAGCTGTAATTCTGTTTGCCTCCTTTACCTAAAATGGTTTCGGTATCTTTATTTTCTCTCGTGATCATCAAAAGCAAGCACACACACACACACACACACACACACAGCCAAACAATGCACACACACTTGGCACCACGAGCCATCATGTGATCCCACATTTCCTGAAGCAACAGTTTGACTCAAAGCCCTCTGTCACTTTCATTATGAGAGGGTATCTATCCAAACGACTAACTTCTCTCTCTTCAACTTCTGCTCCTTTCAGCAGAAACATTCATTTTTCAGAGCCACGCATGAATATTTCAGGGCTGAGTGACAGATCCAGTGAAGAATGAAAAGAGAGACGGAGAGGGGGTGGGTGGAGAGGGAGGTCCAGGGAGGTATGGGTAATCACATTTGGTTTTGCAGATCTCATAAATGACTTAAGCCCTGCAGATTTCAATCAGACTACCTTAGTCTCCGTCATTGTCATCGATTTTCATCTGCATTCGCTCTCTCTGCATTTCCTTCTCCCCTCTTGTCTACAAAGTATCTGATATCTTCCGGGGGTCCAACTTTAATGTGTTGCAGTAGGTGTGGATCTGTAGGATTCCCGATGAGCAGTGTTTAAGCACTTCACGGTCTGTTAAACGTGCAACTCACTAAATTGGCATCAGCATTTCCAACAGTGCTCATTAAAAGAAGCCAAATAATCAACTTAACTCTACAAGCATAGCCTATAGATTCTGACTTTCCTCCTGTAATTTATCTATCTAAATGTAAATGACATACTGTATTTAATAATTTTATGTTTGGGGATTGAGTTCAAAAAAAGTGATAATAGAATCAGTCATGAAAGATCAGGCTATAAGATAAAAAAATATATAAAATGGCAGGAAACCTGTTCCTTTATTTTTCTACCTCTGCACTATAATTGATTTGTTGCATTTAAGATAAACCAGTTGTAACAGGAAAAGTATGTTCCCAAGAACAGCTGGTAGGAAATCTGAGGAATTGTAACCTATATTGTTGTGCTTTTACAAATACAGTGAAGGAGATAAGAGTAATACCCCCTGCTTTCTTGGAAATGGAGGACTGATTTACAAACACACAACTGATATAAAATCCATTTCCCTGGAAATAGAGGAAATAATCCCCCAGCCCCCCTTAAAGCTGCAAAAAGGAAGCTGCGTCTGGGGGAAAGCAAATAGAATTGTTTGTCGGCTGTCGTAGTGTAATCATTGTGTGCGTGTTTGTCGACGTGACTGTAGGGCCCCAGAGAGTTTAACAGATATTTGGACCTGGAGAAACCGCTGCAAAGCTGATACATACATCCAGCCACACACTCCTTTGCGCCCATTAGTCGGGTCTTTTGACCACACTGCTCCTCTTTTACTATAGTGAAAGTGAAACAGCCTGAATTTTAATAAATCTAAAGGCAACTCTCCTTCAAATGCCTTACATTAATATAGTTCTTTTCATTTAGCTCTATCTTCTAAGTTTTTTGGTTTGAAACCAAAAATCTGCAGAAGCAGCAGCATCAGCCTCGGCTGTACTTTCTGTTTCTGGCTTATAAGCCACTGTGTTGCATTCTAACATGATAAAAGCTAAGAGAGTATGATGGTACACTCAAAAAACTGATGACACCGGACACAAGTGAAGAACAGCCAGAACCAAGTTGAAATGTGCATCTCATGTGAATTATATTTGTACTACTAATCAGTTCCAACACTCCAGTAGTACAGTAATTACTCCTTATATTATGCTCAGTGCCAGTTTTTCTAATGGGTAAAGTAAAGGGGGGCACAGAGGTTTCTGGTGGTAACTCAAAGTGAAGGACTTGGATGATCTGACCGTGCTGCCTGAGTAATAAAGTAGTAGATAATGTACTTACGAAGTGTATGATGACTATTACTGTCTTTTGATCCGTCATTGAGATACAGTATGTGCATAGGCAAGAAACTGCTTGCTCTAATCAGTTTATTAAATGATTAAAATTTTGCAATTCCACACCATAAAAATGCTTGACACTTTAAGATTAGCAATTCAATGTGATCTGACAAGGAAATCGTACAAACAACGTAGAGTCTGCAGGGCCATTCAAATATCCTATTTTCTCAGCAGAGGAGATGTTATGTGTCCTGAAAGCATCTGAATTATCACTTTTATTCTGTTCTTTTCCTTTGATAGAAATGAAAGATCTGAGGAAAAAACTTGAAAATCAAATTAAATATCAGATGAAAGGTCCTGAGTTTGTCATTTCACAGTTCTAATATCTAAAAGCATGTCTGGCTGAGCTTTGAGTGCTTCAATTTAGATAAGAAAATATTTGGTGGTTTTGATAACGTCTCCAGTCTGCTCAATTTAAAAGATTGCTACTTCTACTGTCCACTTTTAATGAGTTTCTTGTCTAGCAATTGTAGCAATGTCAGTACTTCGGTAACAGAGGGGAAAAAAATCTAAAGTATGAGCTGTGCCCTTACTCTCGCTTAGATTTAAAATGTCAATGTTCATAAAAAACTTAACTTTGAAACTTTTTGAATGCCATGTGTGTGCAACTTGCATGTTAGTACAGTTTATGCTTTGTGTCCTCATACTGTAGGCGAGCTTAGCAATCCCTCCAGGAATTTGCAAAATCGCGACCACAACAACAATCCACAGTGAATTCTCGCTGCACCTGCAATTTAGATCATCACAAAAAAACATGGCTGTCATGAATTCCGGCATTTTTGGTCACAACAAAAGGTCTGCAAAAGATTGTCGTGTTCTGTGATCAGCCAAGCTGAGCCAAAAAAAAAAAAAAAAAAACACAATCTCACATCCACACACACAATCGGAGGGTTCACTGGGAACAAGCTTACAGCTGAGATCATGGAAGAAGAAGACTGGATGACACCGATACAGTGGGGTTAGCTGGAAATATTCATTCATAATATTCATTTAACAATGGGTAAATACATGACTGATCATCATCAGTCACTGATGTGAGTAACAAATATCAAACAGGTTTCAACAAATGTTTCTGGATCTTGACGACTGAGGATCTTTACACAGAACCCAAAACCAACTGATTCAGACTGGAACAGACTCAAGTCCACTTGATCCAATCAATCACAGACTAATTCAAATTTGCAATTGGCTTAACAGCCGTTGTGTGTCCCTGCATTAAATTCTAACTGCTAAAGGGTATTATGTGGGACACATGGCAAATAGCTTTTGTTTTTAACCCTGCATCACTTTAAGACAGGTAGTAGCTATGATTAATTAATTATAATAAAAGAGTCTATACACAATGTTAGCTCCACGGGTAGAGAGAAATGAACAACACAAGCACTTATAGCCAAATGGCAACTTGGGGCCTTAATATCTTGCACTGGGACACTTTGACATGTGGAGGAGTTTTTATATTTGTAACATTTGCTTACATAAAAATCCTGCTCTGTTGTCAAAAGATAGCAGACACCTGATATATACAAAAACTGATATCAGACTGGCAGGCAGACAAATGAAAGACTATTATTCAAAAAACTCAGCTGAAACTTAGAAATGAGGAATTCAGTATACCGTATTTTTCGACCATAAGCCGCTACTGCAGCAGAGATGCGGCTCAGACTGGCCCTCAGATGCAGACTGGCAAACAAAAAAGCGCCAGTTTTATTCAAACCCAAGACAAACAGCAAAATACGGTAATATTTTTACACCCTCACCCCCTCATAATGGAAAACACGCGAAGAAATTCCTATGATGCAGCTTTTAATTAAGCCATCGATCTGGCTATCCTAAAAATCACAGTGGTTTCAATGCTCAGGATCCTGAAAATAGAAGTGGCGCTTTATGAGGAAGAAAAAGTGACAGTGGTTTGGTGTTCAGTGGTTTCAGTTCGCAGGAGGAAGAAAAATAAGCAACTTGGTTTTAGTTTAATTTTGTTTTGTGTGATCTTTTACTGCAAAATTATAAAATAAACACTAAAAGAGACAACCGTAATTAAAACAGCGCACAAAACATCCTCATGCGTATTCAATGAGTAGGAGCATCCAAATTATTTCTCAGCCTGGATATTGCCGATCCTTTATATGTGACAAAATATCAAATTTTAGCTGAGGCTTAAATTTACCTATTCCCAGATAACAATATTATACTTATTCCATCCAAAGCTGTGTGCTCCTCTATCATCTGTCACCTATTCCCAGACAACAGCAGCCTTAAGCACACAGTAACAGTGTGAATTGTCCTGTCTTAAAATAGGTGTCTAGTCACTCAGTTTCAGTGTAAAACCATCCACAGCTTCATGAAATTGACCAGATTGCTGGAGATGAGCTGATTTTATTCTCTGAGCTAACAGGTAGGTTTCCCTCTAAGAATTTTTTGTTGATTTATTATTGCTGCAGCCTAAAATGACTGATATGTGGTACCTTTTCCTAAAAAAAATTAAAGCACTTTGCAATAATTTATGATGTTTTAAATTGCCAAGTTGCACAAAACAAAGACAGTGGATTTTTTAAAATAATTGTCCAATTGCAATATTGTGAATTCCTGGAGGAATTGATGACATTTTCTATTCATTAATTCTGTGGTTTGCCCTGTTTTAGGTACAAAAAACAAGTTTGTTGATCGTTTCATTGGCCTAATTTTTGGGAGAGACATGTGTGCAAATCCTTGTGTTGTTGTTATTGTCATTCATGCCTACATGAATATACCACAACATATTTCATCAAAACCAGCTGCTGATAAATCACAAATTTCTACATACTTATAATTGATCTAAAACTGAACTGATACTTACTCCTTGACATAGTTTAAAGATGCATATCAATTATAAACATAAAACAAATAAAATGAGTGCTAGTAACTTAATTTTTAAAAAGTCTTCACTTGAACGGAAATTTGCAAAAGGGACTGAGCCAATGTAGATAACACTGATAACATTGGCAGAGCTGTTGAGGAACAGTCAGGAATTAGCAATGCTGTCTCCATGGTAACTGCTGAGTGGAGCCAGCAGTGTTTTCACCCACCAAAGACCTGCCTTTGACACCATGCCCTATGTAGTTAACCCTTGATCCCAGAAACACACACAGAGGCAGATCCAGACGTATAATCACACACACACACGCATCCATCACACACGTGAACCCACGTGCACACACACTTTATACACGTTCAAACTGCGAAGACTGAATTGAGCCGGAGTTGACTGTGAGCCATCATTAAACCTCTGACATGTAGTATACAGCACTCTAGTATCCCCCAAGGCCCTGACTTAGGTTAACCAGGCTTTTTACACTGAGCTTTCCACTCACAGTCAGGGGTAAAAGAAAAGTCTAGTGATGCAGGAACAAACGCTTTGGCAAACTTTACCAAATTCAATGCAGAGACAAAAAAGTCCTTATGTGCAAGAATTCGAGAAAAGAAAACGAAGATTGTCTCGTTTGCTGAAGGGCTATTGAAATGCACATAGGTATGAAACTGGATATTAAACACTCTTTGCCTTCTCTAAAATCGCACTAAAGATTCTCACACTTTTATATATTTGAACGGTGTGGAGGAAAAATGAAGTGTGCACAGTGGGAGCTGTTTTCAGGACTGAACAGGCCTCCGACTAATCCTTCCCGTTTTAAAAGAGAAAGGTTACCTCCATCCTTTTGTTCTAGCTGAGCACACTGGCATTACATCACATTACACATGGTTTTAATGTTGTGTTGGACAATGCTCAGCATGAGAACTCTGATCAGTCATTGTTGTTTAGTAATGTTTAAAATATTAACCCTATTTAATATTTACTAGATAGCCTCCAATGCTCAAGTTGTGACAATTAACTATTGTTTTGTATCATCTGCTAATTAGCTTTTTTAATTGTTTATAACATGCAAACTAACACAGCGATGGACAAATTGTCTTCCAGCTGTTCTAAGAAATGTGATTCGCATTAGATTTGCATGTGATATACTTCATCAACTGCAGAGTGAATTTCAGTCAAAAATAAATATGGAATAAAAGTTTCATTCTTCCAAATAGGTGCTTGTGTCAGACAAGCACTGTATTATTAGTCTTTCTCTGAATATTTTTTAATAAAATGCTGTATTTGACTGTTCTGAATAAAGGTTACTAAGATACATAGATTTTCATACGGATAATGAAAATCTATACTCTGCATAGTACATCAAACTGCACACCCCAGCAATAAGCAAAGCATCTGAACTCACTCTGCCTGCTCTTCCACCTCGTCTCTCAGTAAAAAGGTCTCTAAAGCTGTTAAACACCATCTCTCCACCACCCCCGCCCTCTCTCTTACCATCTCTCACGTATTCAGACACACTGTCAGGGAAGATTTTAGTCAAAGTCCATCTTCACGTCAACACTATTAGGTGTTAGAAGGCTGATGACCTATGAATAATGTCTCACTACTGCAGTGAAAGCTGTGGTGGACTTTGCAATATTATACTGTGGGCTTGAAGTGACAGTGGGCACTGATTGTGAGCTGCCAGTCAGGCCGGCTGCAGTTTCAGGCTACTCCACCGGGAATTCAGCTGGAGCTCAATTTAACTAAAGAACTACAGTCGACCGACTCAAGTGCCTCCAACTCCCAGAATCTCCTGGGGCAGTCAGTGGAGAATTGTGTATGAGCTCTCTTTCACTTTTTCTCTGTCTCATTTGCTCCAATTACTAATTTGCATTCAGAGGAGGATCAACCAGACAGAGCATAACCCAACCCCACAGAGCTGGGGAGTGCTGGTTTGCAAATTCACTGCCAACATGTCTGCACTGATGTGATTATTCCAGTTTTTCTTTTGACTGGTGAAGTGCACATCAAAGAACGCAAACCGATACCGCACTGTATTCAAGAATATGAAGAAGAAGCAGAGCAACTTCTACAGAAAACAATTTAGCATCTATCCATTTTATTTATTATTAATCAGTGCTGTTATTTTCAAGCAAATGCTTCTCTGTCAAGAAATATGAATAAGCAATAAATTGATTAATAAGAATAAATGGGCAGATTTATCAATAATTAAAATAATTCCTAGTTGCAATTCTAATTTTGTCCAAACCCAAAATTGGAGGTTTGGTACAGAGAAGTTTACAAGTGCTTTACAGCAGCCAGCTGGCCTTACAAAGTGGTTGAATAATTACTGACATTTACGAAATAAATTTAAAAAATCAGCTCTAAACGTATCTGCTCTCTTTCAGGCTGTACTACCCAGTATTACTGTGCTTCCCATAAAGACACACACACACATGCACACACAGTTTTAAAGGTGTGTGGCGGTGAAGCCATCGTTTACAGTCTTAAGGGCTCCAGACTTCCAGATGTAAGATAAGGGGGTTGAACCAGGAACATCCCTACTGAGACAGCAGGTCTGAGGAACGGAATGATGAAAATGTGGGGTAAGAATATGGGTCATGGAGGGTATCTGAGTGCATTTCTGCCTGTTCAAATGTGTCTGCATGGGGAGAGAGACTCCTCACTATCAGCAGAGGACATGCGTTTCTCTAACGCTGTAAAACAAAAAGATGGTGAAACATTTCGGGGCGTGTGTGTATGTGTGTGTGTGTGTGCATGTGTGTAATTAAGGGCTGTCAGTCAAGAGGCCTCTGTGTGGAAATAACACTCAATGTAAATGTCATGACCAAGCCACAATCCTGAGCAAACACACACATACTCAACTCACACACTTATAAAAGAGAGTAAATCTTCTCTCTGGGTGGGTAATACTAAGTTGACAACTTTATCGCTGCACAACCTCCAAGGATGGGCTTGTAATTCTGGAGATGAGCCAAGACATCGAGCACTCTCACAGCGTCTTCTTATTAAAGAGTGTAATTCAAAAGCCTCATAAAAGCAGTGGACATCAGTGTGGTGGCGTACACACAGTACAGAGATGCTACATAAGAATCCCACAACTGATTAGCTCGTTACAAGTAGGGTTTTAGGGTCAAGTCGTATGACCCAAGTTCAACAAGCACGCAGCTTTTAGATTCTGTGCTCGTCCCAAGGGAATCAATGAAAGAGCTCACATTAAATGCCCAAAATGTAAAATACCACTGGCTTTTAGGATTTCTTTTCCACAGAGTGTGGGCTCACTACTTTCTTTAGACCCTAACTTGTGTGTGTGTGTGTGTGTGTGTGTGTGTGTGTGTGTAATTGTTTCTTCTACTCATCAACATTGTTGCTGCATCTGTCTGGCTTAGATAACTAACTCTTTATTGGCTCCGGATTTTAGCACCGTCTCCAGCCACAATTCTGAAAGCCATTTAAAAAGTCTATTTCTCTAATAAAAGATTTATTTAAGAAAGAAATATCACATTTCTTTCTGATACAGGTAAAATAAGAAAATTGAAGAAAATTAACTCTGGCCACATTTACAAATTAGTTTAATAATTGAGATGGATGAAGGGAATAAATCAATAATAACAGTATAACTGAAATGACTCATGAAACAGTTACAGAATATGCAGTCAAAGCAATCGTTGGGAATTTTTCAAGCTGGTCTTAGTAGAAACTTGAACGACATTTATGCATCTCTTCCCCACTAAAGCTTTTTTCTGCTTTTCACAGTGTCTGTGAGTGTTGTCAGGCAGAACACAAGTAAGGTATAAGAAATGAGGGACCTCAGCGAAAAAAGCTTGTTCATTGCCAAACTGAAATCTAAACTCCAACCCAGACTAATTAAAATGAATCAGAACAGTCTGTCAAAGATAAGTTTTATTTAAAATAAATTTAAAGTGCAGATTCCATAGCTGAATAATTTTGGCAGTTTGAAGTTTTGGGGACACAAATTATATAAAAAAAACTTGCCTCCAGTCTGTGTTTGTATTATACGTGTGATTGTATTATGTATGTGTGATTCACTGCAGCGTTTCTTTGGTTGTCCTCCAGACAACGTGGATTTGTTCCTGCCAACATGGATCGCGCTTGTATTTATCCACACATTTTTGAAAGAAACAAGCAATGGGTGAAAGTGTTCCACAGATTTCCCCTGAGAGACCCTGAAAGGAGCAGGCTGTGACTAACAGAGGAAAAAAATTGACATAAATACACTGTTTGCTGTTGAATGTATATGGAGCCTATTTTTCAAAGGCTGATCTGTGACATCATCAACAAATAACAGATGATGAGAGGGGGTAAGTGGAAAAATATATTATTGCTGGTGTTTTTCCCTCAGCTTTGTCGAAACAAATGTTAGTGTATGTCAGGGTCCACACAAAAGTAACACGAGTCTCGGGTGGAGCGTATTTTTGTGCAAAACAACGGGTGTATGATATTTCTTACAGCGTAATCACATTCTGCCAGAGACATACAGAGACTCTGTGCAAAGTAGGAAACTCTTTAGCGAGTAAGAGTGCTTGTCAGATTAATAAATATTCTTCATTCACCTTGCTATTTGCACACAGTCCACGGTGACTGGGTAGAGGGACCCTGTAGTCGTCTATACAAACGATGGACCAAAGCTCTACCGTTCTCAGAAACAAGTTGTGGACTGTTGAGTCAAAGCTCTTTCATTAGTAAAAAAGGAGACAGACACTATAAACAGCTGAACATATTATTCTGAGTTAATGTCCCACTCAATCACACATGTAAAATGTAACATACTATGGTTTTTAAGACATTTGGAACTTTTTACACCTAACTTTTAAAAAGGGAGGGCTAAATATCATCACACACATTTTTTTAAATCGGCATCATCTTTTCCATCTTACCCTCTACAGTACAATTCCAGGTTGTGTGACTAATTTTGACAAAACACCTCTTTGCTTGTGTTAGTAAAAGCCCTCTTGGGGTTTGGAAATGTCATTAAAATTTGATGACAGTGGGACAAAGGTATGGCGACACTGACAGGCTATGTAAGCAGCACTGACTTAGTGTGGCAGATCATTTTCAGAATCATGGCAAAGACAAACCAGAGACTCAGAAACTCTAAGAGTGGAGGGAATGGTGTTAAATTTAAAGACAGCTGGCTAAAATGTTGTTTCCTCAACGCTGTGGTTCTGCACAGAACCCCACAACCACCACACAAAAAAGAATCTGTGCCCAACTTGAGAAATTGTATTGTTCAAGTAAAACCATTTTTCTGTCGGCATAACAAATTGTCCAGGTAAATGAAAAGGAAGAAGCAAAAGTTCTATGGTGAAATCAAATTTGCTACAGAACGCAAACCATTAAATTTAAAAACTTTAGAACAAGTTGGTTTGCACGGCACTTTCTTCTTGTACTGAACTGACACGGTAAAAGTTGAGTCTGACTGCACGATTAAACATAGTTCCAACTAATAACCCAGTAACACAGACGGGCAAAAGGTGGGACCCTTCATGTTACTTCATGTTACCGGAGATCCGCAATTAAACAGGTATCTTGGCATGTAGGTAGGATGAGGAAGTGCTTACAATCTTTTTGCTTTATAGAAAGAAGCAACGGCTGCAGAAGTTTGAAAAATTGAGTAGCATAATTTAGACTTTCTTGCCTGCCCAATTAACTCCTGAACTCCTGTGTCTTTTGCCCACAATATCTGGAAGCACTGGCATTAGGAACACAAGACCTCTGACTGAGTTATAGCAGCCTTGGCACCGAGTTTTTGTCTTGTGATTCAAATGTAATTGTTGTTGGAACAGAGTGAAATATAAGCTGGTTCACCTTTGTCTAAAATCAAAATGATTTGATGACAAATAAATCTGGTTTTCTTTGGCAAACACAGCACTAGCTAGGCTTAATGTTAAATGGTCTGTGTATTCTTGAAGATATGCTGCTGCATTTTAACAGCCCCTGTTGTTTGTTTTTAACTGTCTTGTGGACTTGTAAGCAGATTAATTTACTTCATAAACCCAGGAACATCAGGTGACAGAGACAGAAAGTTAATGAATGTAAGAAGCTTCTCACTGATGGTGATGCAACAGGCCAAGCGGCTAAATTAATTTGTGAACCAGAGATATTGTGGGTGCTGAAGGAAACAGTTTCACTGATGAGGAGCTGCAGTTTGTGACTTCACACAATAGACTTTGTATTAGGACCGGAACTTTATGATAGTTTTAATTTTTACTGATACATTTCAGTTTACATATTCTTTTCCTTTTTTCTTGGTTTTTAATATTTGTTTTGGGCAACAATTTATCTCTGAGTCATGGGGAAATTATCTGATCAGTCATTTTTCAATTTTGCATACAGTAAGAAGAAATACAGGGACTGTACAGGGACAGACTCTCTCTGGTAAAAGGAACTGATTCCAATTATGTTTTACCTTGAGTAATATGCACACATCTAGAAAAGTTTCTCATAACTGAAGTGTAAAGTGAAATATCTTAAATGTTCTCCCATATCATCAGATGTAAATGTTGCACCTTTGCAGCATGTCTTGGGCTGAAAATTATAATGTAGATTTTTCATTTCTCCTCTCACAAAAAAATAACTGAGGTATTACCTTAATTAAAGCAGCAGTGAAGCTGTTTGAAGCTACAGGATTACCACTTTGTAATTAAAGCAGCAGTGAAGATGTTTGAAGCTACAGGATGATCCAGTCACTTTGTAGATGTTTGAAATGTATATTCTTAAATATCTGTGTACTGTAAACATAGAGTAAAAAGGAAGGTTAAATGAAAGAAACAAATACAGAGAAAGGAAAGAGGCAGTAATGATGGCGCTGTATATTGTGTTTTGAAAGTGTCCTGAAGATAACTGAGTGCTGCTTGTCTGTCGGAATGAGGAGCTGATGCACGCTTCATTAGCCACATTACCACTGACAGATGTGCCATGCCTGTGCATCTGTATGAGAACACAACACATATGACCAACAATTCGGCTTGTGCACACACACACACTATTTTTTTTTGCTTATACTGTGAAAGAGCAAAAACGGAAACTACACCATCATGTACAGATATACCAGCAGTAATAATATAATGTCCTGTGGTTTTATATCTGTCTTTGAGCTGGACCCAGGGGACAGAATCATGAGTCATCTTTACAATCACTTTTTGATTCAAAATTCTGTTGAGCACCACACTAAATGTGGGACATCAGGCAGGGCAGACTGTGAGTGTCCAGTTTCATCACATCAGAATGATAAATGCTTACAAAATATTTAAATGCACATACGGCAAGTTTAAATGGCCTCAGGAAATACTTTATGAATACTATACAGTATTCTCTGTTTCCATAATTTTAAACACACTAGTTGAATCTACTGTAAGAGGTCAAAGTTCAGAGTGTAGACAGAAGACAAAAATAGACAAACGAGACAAAAGAGACAGAAAATATGAAGAGATGTGAACATAAACATTGACTTGTACTCATGTACTCGCAAACAAAATCTTTTTTTTTTACTCTAGGTTTATGCCAGTGGCGGACTCAGGCCATCTGAGGGCCAGGTATGAAAAAAACACCTGACATCAGCAGAAAGACAATGAAGGATTGTTTTATCGTGTTTGCTCTAGTCGTTCACGGAAGACTTTATTGGATTTTTTTTATTGTAAAAGCATCTTACAAGCACTAAATCATACTTTTTCTTCTGTTGTGGCACCTTACAGGACACTTGACTTCATTGGCTCCACTATGGGGGCAAGTTTGAGGGCACTTAGTCATGTCTTCTCTACTGTGGGGGCAACTTAAAAGCACTTTTTCACATTTGCGACACTTTGAGGCCATATTACTGAGAAATGTGTTTGTCCATGTGGGCACCAGGGGGGCATTTGTTCTCCTGCTCCCACCTGAGTCCACCTGTGGTTTAGGCAACATACAAACTTTGGTTAAGGTCTGCTAGCACCTAAACATGGTCATAAAATGGTTAAATTAAGATCAAAATCGATATTGGAAAATAAATAATAGTAATAGTCGGTGACATATAAAGAGCAATATTTCCTTAATATGTTGGTAGAAAACTTAATCCAAGGCCATCTCCCCATGCAAATTAATTTCATATAAACTTAATTTGTAGGAGACAGGGATGAATTCAAAGGAGAGTGACACAGTTCACCTTCATCATCAACTTTAAATGAGCTACTCATGTCATCAGCAGACATTGACTCTGGCCTGTATATATATTTCTTTAATACCCCTGTCAACATACCCGTAACTGAGTTAGGAGTTACCTTGAGAACCTCCCGGCCCATCAGTCTCATCCCGTTGCCTTTTAAGCCCCTGGGACAAATCTATGTTTAGAACCATAGTTGCCCTAACAATATTACCGACACAGGAAGCACACTGTTGTCAAAATTATTTTCATAAGAAGAGGGATTTATTTTTTTGTTTACGATTATGTAATGTTGTTTGAGCCTCTTAATAGCAAGGCCTCAGCATAGGTAATCTGTTTTTTAGGAGCAATAAAAGAGGAAGAGACTACACGATCTTTTGACAAGTAGTTATGCTGAAGCTCTGCAACATGGAGAAGTTGAGTATGTATACTCATCCTTTGTGAATGAGGTCATAAAACATAAACTGTGCATTTCAAGTGGATGCACAGCCAGGCTGTGTAGCTCGTTTAAGTGTGCATGTCACCAGAGCTGCCAACCATGAATTAATGAATCAAGTTGAAAATGTCAAAGCAGGTCCCAGATCGCTCTGCTGTGGCTCAGCTGTAGAGCACTGTCAGCACCAGGCAGCTAACTGATGGTAAGAGGCCTCACTTGCAAAACAAACACATACAGACAGACACACACAGTCTGCCAAGTCTTCCATTCCTCTTGTTATAAAAGGTCATTCTTGTCTCTCTTCGCCTCTTCCTGCTATAGTGGGTGGTCAAATATCTGCTCTGTAGCCTCTCTGTGCATCCACTGGTGATCACCGCGTGTGTCCGTACATCATTATTACGACATCACGCGTGTGTTAGTGACACGTTTTTCCATCTTGTAAATGGAAATGCTCTCATCTTCCTGCAGCCAGATTGACATTCGGGCTCCGCATCTATCATTGCTTTGCGTCCCACTCATCCGTTGAACCCCACAGTTCTTGAGCTTCCTTGTTCAGACTGTCATTATTAGATAGGGGATGTAGCTATTCGTGTATGTGTATCCCGGGGTAAGAGAAATCATCACACAGCTGCATTACAGGCCAAAGGGTGATAATCTTCTCCTCTTCACACTTTTCTTTTTATCACCACCTCATCTTTCTTTTCCTTTCATCGCCCTTCTCCTCCTCGGTGTGTGCCTGCAGCAACATGTGATTGATAAGCAGAGTTTAAACAGCATGTGTAGAGCAGCTGAGTTCATAAAGAACATCATGTACTGAAATTGTTTGGAGGCTTCACAGTGACTCTCATAAACACACACATGTACACAGTCAAATCTACACACAGCAATCGGATTATTATAAGCGTATGCAGTAGCATACAGTACTTTACCATAAAGCACTTCCCTGCTTCCCACATGTCGTGTTGTTCTAATTGTTTTGCCGTGTGTGTGATTCGTTATACATGTATGTACTGAGATCTTACAGGGCTGCTCACTACCTAAAGTCAAAGCACAAAAGAACAAGGCTGGGTTGTATTTAGCAATAACTCATAAAAATAAATCTTCTCCAAGCAACATTGTCAGACATGCAACAAGATCAGCTTTCAATATGCTGTCAGAAATACGTTTCAAGAGTTACTGAAGTGCTGATGCTCAAGAGTTTCTTTTTGCACATGTGTGTTATACTTTTGTGTGCTATACTATACTAAAGTTTTTTTCTTTTGAATGAAACATTTATGTAAAGTTGGGACATTTTGTCCGGTCCTCACAACTTCAGAGGACTGTTTCAAGGAAGGAATAATTTGTGTAGGAAGTTTGGACTTTCTTAGGAAATTCGGACATTTGCTGATCATAACAAATTTGAAGGCCTTTTTGGAGGTTAGGATTATATTTTGGGTTTAGGTTAGAATTGGGTTTTTGGGTAGGTCAAGGGTTAGCGTTAGGAATGAAAGTGGGATGGTTAGTGTTTGGAGCTACAGAATGTGTTTTTGTGTAATCATGGAAAAAAGAGTCAAGTTTTACCTCTTTGTGTTCTCACTCCACCAAAGCCAAGTGACTGAGTCGGTCCTGTCTCCATTCTAGATGCGAGAGTTAGGAATTTGACAATTACAATAATTATTGTGTATGTATGAAAAAAGACTCTTTAAGGTAGAAGCGTGAGTGAAAAATTCCATGCATGTATGTGCAGGATAAAATGTATTTCCTGGTCAGGATAAACATCCTTACCACTGCTCTCCAAACTACCACATCCCCTGTGTTCCTGTTAATTCCCTCTCACTTGGTTGGATAATTGACTAACAGGATGGACATGATGTAGGCAAAATGTCACCTCGGCGCTGCTTCCAATCCATTCAAATGAAGGAAGTAATTAAGCAATGCTCTCTCCACCATTAGCCAATTATCGCACAGGTTGTCAGTCATAAGGGTTTTACTGTCCAGCAGTAGACAGTCCGTACGGGTGAGGGCCATCAGCCACATATACGTGGCTCTCAGATACAAGCGGTTACATCCTTATAATAGTGTTCAGTGATGTACAGGACAACTTGCATGCGTTGGTCATCAGAAGGGGCTTGTGTCAGGAAAGTCAATTATGTGCAGAGCTTCTTCAGTCACTTACAGATAATGACTAAGAAGAGACAGTAAGAGCTCCTTATTCATGTTTTTAACAAGCATCAACTGAGTCCTGGACCGATCTTGAAAGACTGTCCAGGACCATTAGCATGGCATATACAAAGAATACAGCTATGTCAAAATGTTTAATTCAGATGATTTTGTGTTATGTAGAATTCCCCCATGATAAGATGTATGATACAGTGTTTGCTGTTGTTGCTTTGTGTACATATTAACAGGCGCTGTAATTATTCCCTAATGGCAAACCGGATGACATTGGATTACACTAAATGTTATCAGTTTACACAGATTTTAGTAACCAGGTTACTCTCATGGTTTCTGAGAAAATCTAATTTTTGACTGTCATGTAAACAGAACAAAATGTTTTGGGAATCGAGGCAGGGCATTAGGGAAACCTGGTTTTAAATATCTTTCAAACGTATGGCCACAACGAGGCTTCTAACAACATTTTTCAGCAGCTCATGTGTGGCAAAAGGCTGCTGACACGGCAGCGTGAGGCTGAATGATAGAAGGGATCGTTAACAGTGATGCCGCCTTGTTTTTAAGTCCAACAGAAAATCTAATTACTACAAAGTGCCTCACAGGAGTCGAAATAAGTCATAGGTCCCCCCGTTTTTTTTTTAAGCATTTCAGTCTTGAGCTGTGTATCAGCTGTTTGTCTCTTCTCTCTTTTCTGTTCACCAACCCAGCCAAAAAAAAAAAAAGACAAACCTTAGGAAGCAGTGATTTCCAGCAACCATGCTCCTTAAACGCATTTAAACTCCCTAGAAAGCGGATTTCTTAGACTAACCTGGTTACTTCAGTGCATGTAAATGCGGTAAAATAGCGGCCTTTGTTTAGCTCAATGGCAGAAAGAGTCAGGCCTTTAACTCGAATAGTAAGACCTATTACAGGAGCTTGTGTTGAGTGGGTGCTGGTAAAGAGGCATGTAATTCAGAGCCGCTCTCATTTCCTCCTCTAACAGAAATCCTTTCACTTTTTTCCAACCTATCAAGCAATGCAACACGATGCTTCCAGCAAAAGAGCGGAAAACAGAAATAATATTGTAAAGTTTCAAGACTGTGCTTCTGTTTTACAATAGGGCACAAGAGGAAGAAAAGGTAATTTCACCCACCCTGGATTTTTTTAGCAACCAGGATTTATTTGTTTGCACTGGCCACATGTCTAGTTAATTTGCCATTAAAAACTGTGCTTTATATGGGAGAAGTATAGTACATTAATTTCAATTTAAGTAACAGTAAGAAGAACAGTTCGTGTAGCATCTTTTGAATAAATGGGTCTGATATGTCCTAAGACATGCTGTCACAGAAATAAAAAACTGTCTTTCTGATTAACGCACGAAGATGTTTTGATCCCTCAAACATTATTGACAGCAGGAGATTGCACTCTGTGTGCCTAATTTCTCTGTTACTTGAATTCTTTCAGAAAATATCAGAATCTCCAGCTCTGTAATCATTTACTTCCATCTTCATCTTGCCAAACTCAAGTGAGTGAAATTGTCAGTCAGAGGAGTTCTTCAATAAGGCAGTAGAAGTCGAGAGCGGCGTCTAATCATCCTGATCTAATTTCAATGCGTTTGCCATCTCCATCTCTATCTTTAACCAGACCTCTAGGCCACTCGCAGCACAGCACAGGAAACTGAGAAGGCAACAGAGAAATCAAGGCCCTCTCATTTGCTCCTGATATATGTCGATGGCAGCAAGAGGGAGTTATTTTCATAATCTGAGCTTTTTTCATTACCGTGTGAGCTGGAGGTGAGGGAGAACTCCTGCCCTTTGTATCACATAATCAAAGAGACGATAGCAGGAGGATGCGATTTAAGAATCACACCGCTGACAGAAAAACAAACTGGTGCATGCATGGATATGTGAACAGTCAAGGATCAATGTTAATTTTGACACCTTGTTTTGATGAAGCAGTTTATTTGTTTTCACCCTGTGTCCATTTTCCTGCACCTAACAAAGCAGAGAGTGATCCCGAAGCTGAAGTCATTATATATGTATATGTTTAATATAGTTCCATTTCTTTAGTTAACATTCAGTGGAGGATTCAGGAGGTTTATTACTGACATTAATCTGGGAGCTCACACATTCCTTTGATAACAACACAAAGAGATGCCAAACTGAAATTAATATTAGCATTTTCAATATCAACAAGACTCTATGCTCAACTTATATACCTTTTCACAAAGCTATGAGAGCTCCTTGCATTTTAGTAGTTTGTCTTAGTGGATGTGGATTTTTGCATCTTCTTGTTAAATATTAGAGGGATTTAGTCCATGAACCCATTTTTCAAGAAGAAGTCATGTCAGATTGTAAAAAAATAAGCCTTACTGAACGTCACGTGCTTATTTAGGAACAGGCCAAGTGGTCAAATCAACCAATAAATAAGAAAGAGTTCAGCACTACAGTTTTGCTGGTGTTTGCCTGATGTCTGTCACTTTATTTTGTTTTATTTGTTGATTAAAGCTACTATATACTGTTTATACTGTAGCTGTTCCAAAGTTTTTTGTTTTTGTCTGGTTTTAATATAGTTAAATAACTAACAACAGAATAGTTGTCGTCGCAGAACAGTTGCTGTTTAATTGATAAAATTAAGACCAGGACACATGCACATACGTTATAAAACTCTTAATGAAATTATGTCAAAGTTAACTATGTTAAGCCAAACAAGGGGACATGGACATGTGCACACACTTAAGACAGACACACACATCCTGTCAGGAACACGTAAAAAGAACTAAAGGAAGAAGGAATATTTGTCCAAATATGGACAAATAAGGTAGTCTGCAGAATGGGAACTGCTGGGGCTTGCGGTGAGACGCGTAGCAGTAATTACTGGAATACTGACACAAATACAACACTACTCAAAGACACAAAGAAATAGCAGTGACACATAGGAGCGCGCTTACTGTATCCATGTGAACAAGAACTAATGGGCAGAGACAGGCTTCCTGTTCAATGAGAACAGCGAGAAAAAAGAACGAAGAAGTGACTTAGAGGGAGACAGCTAATATCTGGCTCACAGTAGCTATGCAAGCTCCAAATTTGATAGCTAAGGTTACAGGTGCATGTATCTGCACTTTCTGTCAAGCTGTATTTTGAAAAAAAGGTAAAAAGTTTGATAATGGAGAGAGCAGACAAAGAGGCAAAAAGTGGAAAGAGGAGAGTTCTTTTCAGGTCAGCTCTCGCTTGCCAGCAGGTTCCTGCATTAATTAGACAGGGTTATGTATGCGTGTGCATGCGTGTGTGAGACAAAAAACAGAGAGGGTGATGAAGTGCATGTGCTATGTCATGTGTGGATATCTGTGTGAGTATGGTAAAGTGTGTAGTCAATTTTCCAAAAATATCAGTGTATGTAGATGGCAGAAAGAGGTCCTCTCTCCTGCTTGCAAATCCTCTCTGACAGATTTGCGTCATAAATCCAGATAAGGGTTTACTTGACAACAGCAGCTGACCTTTTCCTTCATTATGGCCACACTATATCACAGCTGAGTACTAAGAGGAATATACAGGCAGAAAATACATAGAAAAGAGACGGGTAGCACTAATGTCTGAACCTGCAAAGGGCAGGTGTGTTCACAGTTTGGTGGTTCAAAATTAACATCTTATAATTTGCACCTCCATGCTATTGTGAATGAAAGTTTAAATAAACTCAATAATAGACATGACTGTCATGGCAATACAGGACTTTTGTTGCTGTTTTTTTTTTTTATGTGACAGAATGATTGTACAAAATACAAGAAAACTCACAATTTATACCATCAAAGGACCCAAAATTACTTTTGGGAAATTACTAAAACAATACAACCATAGAGAAAAAATGTCCTTGCTAACTGATAAAGAATGCCTCCCCCTTCCAAAACCCAACAAAGAGCAGACGTTTTGACATAAAAAAATAGTAAAAAAAAAGCTAGACACTTTAGACACTTGGAGCAGATAAATATTGACGTGATAACAGTGTTACTAACATCAAGACTGAAGACTGTACAATTCATTGTATCTTGTACTGACCATTAATTTTCCTTTTTGTCCACCAATCTCTTGCATTTAATCCACCAATTCAACATTGCTGGAGAACAATTTTGATAGATATGTGTGTGATAATGAACAAATTATCATCAATCATATTTTAACAGTTAAAATTCAAGACTAAAATTGACAGAATTGTATAGTAGGAAAAAAGAGCGAAGGATTAAACCAAGCGCACTAAACTGGAACGCATCCGTAAGAAAAGGCCTGGAAATCCCCATTCTCCATTATTGTTGGTCAAAAACCTGCTGCAACAGATACATGACTGACCAAATGAAACCTTTACCCCAACATTTGAGAAAATACAGAAAAAACTGAATGCACATTTTTTTCATTAAAAAAATGGTGACACTTCACTTCAAACTCACCCTTTTGTCCAACAATCAACAATCAACTACACTGATAAACACACTGGGTTACAGTCTGGTTGTGGCACAACACTATGTTCAAAATGAATCATACACAATTGAAAACACAAAGGACATCTCTTTCATGACATTCAAATGCCGAAATGTCCAAAAACATGAAGAGTAGTAGCAGACCCACAACAGAAGAACACTACCCTGCTATGGGCTACATGGCGAACAACAACCTCCTCCCCGAGCAACCTGTTCAAAATGCACCTGCATGGCATGTGGCCATTGCATCCTGGGTTTCTCAAAGCCTGCAGAAAAATATTGCAACATTCACTTTAATGCAAGACTCTGGATGGAAAGGTGAGAAACACAGACTTCAGTTCCTTTCAGGAGGCACTGAAAGCAAAATAGGTTTAAATAAAACAAAAAGAAGCTGAGCTCAGGTAAAGACACCCTGTAAATTATGATAAGTTGAAGTTACTTTAAAAAAAGCATGCAAACCAATTGCCTTGAAAAAATATTAAACTGATATAGGAATTGTATTTCTACTTACAAGCGCTTATTAAGTGTAGTACACATACAATCTAGTTTCCACAAGTTCAACAAGTTGGACCAACTAATATGACATTGCCTTCAACTTTCAACATCTGGGTTGTAGTCACTTTAACAAAAGCCTGATTTACTTCCTTCAACTATGCAAAATCGTTGCCTTAAAAAGGTCGACTCAGAATTGCATGTGTAACTTTAGTATTCCAAACTTATGTCACACAGGACTTTCTACTTTGCTCGAATCTTCTTCAGTCATCGTTTGTTAACCCATACTACAATATACCACAATACCATGGTATGATATACTGTACTACCATGGTAGATAGCAGTCCCACAGTCCCAGCACGTCTTTTGTCAGCTAACAGTAATTATCTAATGCCCATGCCAGTCCCACATACTGTAAAATATTCTTCACACTGAACTGCATCAACATGACATATATTTTACTTGCAGTAATGCATTTTCAAAAATGTAATCCTGCATCTGTACTTAGAAAATGTCAGCAGAGGATTTTCCAAGAACAGAAAAAAAGTCAGTGGTCAATTGCACTGGGTTTATGAATTCCAACAGGATGCTTTGACCCTATTAATATACACATTTATGACCATGTTATTATTTTCTTAAAGGTTTTCAGATTAAGCACCTTTTTGTGAATTTCTCCCTCCCAATGGTTAAGTGGTGTCATTTCCTCATTTGTTGCAACTGTACTTGGTTGTTTTAAGTTAGTGTCACTGAAAAACAGATAAACACATAAAGAGCTTTTTTCACCCCGAAATAACATTCTAACACGATAAAAACTAGTGAGATGCGCATTTTTTGAAAACTCAGTAAATTTAAATAAAAAAATTTAAGATAAGATTACTGTTAGATTTTACAGTGTAGCTGAATAAAGTAGTTACTGTAGGTCTCCCTCATTTGTGACATCATTAGTTGCTGATGCCAGCTGTAAATATTGCATATGTTTAAATAAATCTTTCTGAGGAAAACTGGCAGAGACTGAGTCTTTACATTAAAGATGGTACACATTACACACAAAAACATTTTCTATGCTGGCTGTCTGCACTGAATGAGCCAGACAGAAACGTGCATCACCTGTGTCCCAGCCGATAAGCTGTCTACAAAGATGTTAACTGGGTCCTGAAAGTGGCCAACCCTGTTACAATACTAGGTTAGATGAGAAGCAGAGTAACAAATTATAGTTTGACATGGTATTACAAAAATGTATATTCAAAATTAAAAAAACAAATTAGAAAAATTTAGAAATGATAAGTGTTTTGTTGTTGCTGTTGTTGATGTTGTTGTGTGCGTGTGTTTGTGTGTGTGTGTGTGCGTGTCTGTGTGTGTGTGTGTGTGTGGGAGGGTCGCTAGGCCATTATCTCTTTCGCACAAACAACAACAGAGAATGAGAGGAAGTATTGATCTAGTCACAGAGATGGAATTGTGTTTATCTTGAAGAGCTGATGCAGATGTGCATGCACAACAGAGATGCACTGACAAAAGACCACAGATTCCCTCCCCCTCCCCACCTTTGCACTCAGTACCAGTGGTCTCAGAGATAGAGAGAGAGAGAGCATGGATGTGTGTGGAAGAGAGAGAGAGGTAGAAAGAGAAACTGGCACTGGTTTCTCACCCAGCTTCAAATTAATCTGATTTCATGGCACCTCATTACACTGCCTATCATTGATAATCAAAAGCCGTGTGATAGGTTACACATATACATGTGCACATGTGTGAAGACGCGCGTTGACTGCCGTAAAGGTGAGCAGAGAGGATTCATCAAAATCAGAAAAGAGAGACTGAGTTTGACAAAAACTAACCACCAGTATTTTGTGAATGTTTGCAACATCATTAATCTACGTCATTTATGCTTGTCAACTTCCCGTAGAAAGCGTGTGTGCACGGTTGTGTGTGTGTGTGTGTGTCCAGTTCCAGACACCACTGCCATTACCGAGTCCCATCAGTGCTTGAATGCCTCCCAATATTCCATACAGATTCTGCATAGTAATAATATTTAAAACATGCATTATTCCATCTATCTCCTCTCCCCGAGGATTATCTCTCTCTCTCCTGCCAACACAAACACATATGCACCCCCAACACACCTACCCACCCACACCCACACCGAGCACTCACACTTACATCTAACCATAGCAGTTAATAGGAAAGTATTGACACATTAGTTAGAGTTATGAGGGGCACCTGGCCACTGCAGCACCATGTGAGATGTTACAGAGCCCACAGGCTGATGATACCACTGTCTCCCTATCTGCAATACAGTCCTGAGCGCACACACACACACACACACACACACAAATAGGACCATTAGCCCTTGCTGCATCATCTCACTAAGCAAAGAGCGGAAACAAATGGCAGACCATTAGAGTTTCATTATGGGGAGTTGGCTCGAGTGGAAGGTGGAATAGAGTGAGAAGGGAGGGGAGAGAGATGGACACAAAGAGTGATGTCTAAAGAGAAACCTGATGAGAAGAGAGGATAGAGATGGATCATGTGTGCTTGTGAAACAGGGAGAAAACAGTGGGAGAAATAGAGGGAAAGTGAGAGAATGTACAGCTATTTTATCGCATGGGGGTCTGAGAATGTGAAAACTGTTGTCCCTGACCTCGTCTGCTTATTTGCAGAGCAACAGTCAATTCCACTGCCTGCAGCTGTTTTAATGTGTCCCACCTGTTTAGACACACACACACACACAATTAGAAACCCACAAATACAAGGACGGATCTGAAAACATGCTGTCTCACTCTCTTCTCCCTTTTTCTCTCTCAGATGCTCACACAGAAATGTACTCTGACAAACCCATGCAAATGCACACACACACACACACACACACACACACACACACGTACATGTCCAAGGTTAATAGTAGCTGTCATGGGCAGGGTGAGCAGTAATGGAACACACAAACACCCTGAGGAGAAACCAGTCTGCAGATAGACAGAATGTGGGAATGATGGGGGAACAGGACTAAAAGTAGGAGGAGGGGGTGAAGGTGTACGAGGGGGCTGAGGTAGAGGGGCAAATTATTCCCCTAAATCAATTACCCCTGATGTAAATGAGGAGATTATTTATCTCTGCATTAGCACTAAATTATTCACACTCTCCCGACTCGGTTGTGTGTGTGTGTGTGTGTGTGTGTGTGTGTGTGTGTGTGTGCACATGCTTTTGGATGGCTGGTTGTGGAGGGATGATGAGATAAACCCGCACAGGAAAAGTGTGTGGGCAAATTAAACAACAAGCTATTTACATCTTTCATCAGCCATGCTTGTTCCTCATTAGTTAACATTTTTAAATCAATATTCCACCCCCCCCCCTCACTTTTCCAGCAGTGATCTCCCGTTTGCCTTCCACCTTCCATGTATTTTCTGCGTCAGTGGGGGACTGCCGATTTAGGCATGAAATGACACACTATTTGAAGATCACGGACGGCAGCTAAAGACCAAAGTAAGCTACAGGCTGCCTGAAGCAATGACAGTGTAATGCAGACATATGCAGGTATGGAACAGTTTGGCTCATTTGGTTGGTCTATTGTGCTAAATTGCAAAAGGGAGGGAAACTAAATTGACCATAAACAGCTGGTTACTATAAAGATATGATTTGTAAACTGTCAAGCCTTTGATAAAAGAGGTTCTTGTATTGCTATGGTAAAGTGATGATTTGTTGTTGTAGTATACGGGCCACATTGGGCCTCTCACTGTGGTTTTACACTTTATACCTTTTATACTGGTCTGACTTTATATTTCCAGTATCAGTTTCACTTTTATCTCTACACAAACCAGACATGTTCTTTTAACAGACTATTTATGTTAAACTGTTGATGACTGGTATGTTTCATAGACTTTTCTATTATTGTGGTCTCTTTATTTAGGAAAGAAAAAACAGAAATAGACAAGAATAACAAAGTAATGAAAAAGTAATTATATAAAGGAAGTAAGGGCTGCGTATGAGGGTGACTTTGAGAGCATCCAGTTTATAGGCAGGGGTGGCTACATCTGCGGTTATGTAAGTCTGTCTGTCTGCAGTCTGTCTATAAATGTCCTGTAGGAGGTGGAGATGAGATGAGCAGCTGTGTGCAGGAAACAGAGGAGTCATAAACACCAATATGCAGCAACATTCCGTACACCTGTGCAATCTAATGCTACAATACAGTAGCTCTGCCATAAATTCTATTATTACAATGTCATAATTTGTACATTTTTTATGTTGAAACTGTTAAAAAGGTTGTGATTTTATTGACTCAGTTGGTGGAAGGACCACTTGTACTGAAGCACATTATCCGAGGTGGCTCTAATGGTTTATCTTGCTCATTCATTTTAAAAAGGCGGGTTCGTATTGAGGTAAGGTATTTATTGATCCCACAGCGGGGAAATTTACTTGTTAAACAGCTCACAAGTTCACAAGGCAATAAAGGCAATGAAAACAAAAAGAGTAATGCAATGTAATGTAATGCAAAAATTAAAATTAAACAAAATCCAAATCAATTTACAAATGTACAGTTTGTAAAAAAGAACTAGAGAATGTATACAAGTAGGTTAGACTGTGGAGTTATAGAGTTTAACGGCGGTGGGAATGAAAGACCTGCGGTAAAGCTCTGTCCTGCGCCGATGTACGTGGAAAACAAACCTAAAAAACTTCTATTGGGTCTAAGGAGTTCATGTGTAAGTGTGGTCGACTGGTGTTTTTTTGTTCCAGTCTTTCACCAAACCAGGACTCAATTAAATTCAGTTCAATTTAATTAAACTTTATTTATATAGCGCTAGTTCACAACATCATCTCAAGGCACTTCACATAATAAAATACAGAACTAGTAAAGAGACTAGTCCATTATCAGAAGCCAAGAGAAGATCATTGGTAACTTTCACCAGTGTGGTTTTTGTACTACAATGAACTCTAAATCCTGACTGAAAGGCTTCAAACAGGTTGTTTCTGTGCAGGTCACCGATGTTTATTATTATTAAAACTGATTTTCAGTTTCAAATGATACACAGTGATTCACTGTGTGGAGCCCTTTGTCATGCCCCTATAGCCAGAAGACAAAGTAACCTTAATGTTTTTAATTGACAATTTTACATGAACCTGAATCAATTACTTGAATCAATCTTTTGTTTTATGTTTATTAAGTACACTATATATTATTTAAAGATAAAAAAATATTAATCAGGAACACAGAATGGGAAAGTACAATTCACAACAGTAATGTAATGTAACGTATACCAGGCACATTAAGCACAGTGGTTTCAGCGTTGGGGTTAACAGGCTACCAGCGACAGTTGTTCTGCATGTAGTTAACAGCTACAAACCTAATCCCTGTGCCACTACAACTACAGATCAGTATTATTTTTACAGGTACAACAAACAGTGTACAGGGGTTATGTGGTAAAATAACGAATGATGCATGTGATAAAATATCCTTTTAAACAAACTGGAGCTGGGGGCAGACACAGAGAGAAGGGGAGAGTGAGATCAAAACACACATTGAGGAAGCAGTGGCTGGGGAGCAGCAGAATCAAGAGACCCCATCTTTCAGGCATCAGAGGTAAATATTTCACTATATCCTGCACATCAGATACTGTGCCTTTGATATGCAAAATAAAATCATGCCTCTCAACCCAAATAAAAAAAGTGAGGAACAGATTGGTACAAGCAACATCCTCTCAAGCTTCGATCACTATATTTTATTGAAATTGCACTGGGTTTCACTGTAGGTAATTCTATCACCTAAGACACATAAATAATAAGGATATGCATCAAAATGACAATGTTGAGTGACTCTAATACTGACTCTGAAACTAAAAGTGATGGTGAAGACAAGATGTTTTATCTGTTGTCATTCTTAACCAGGGTACTGTAAAATATCCTATCCCCCATCAACATTGTAAATATGTCCTATATACATATACCATATGTCGATATGTTCAGCATCTCACTTTAGTATTTACCAATAAGCAATAAACAGAATACAAACTGCTTTTAAGTCACTAACAATATGTAAATGTAAACCTGATGTTAAGGATAAATGAAACATCAGCAAAGTCACTGTAATTCATTGTAAAGGTGTGTGATGTCTGTAGCAAATTCCATGGTAATCTATTCAAAAGCGGCTGTGTAATTTCTCAACCATAAATATTAACTCAATGATATAGGAAAAGTAAAAGGACCATCAAAATGTTCTTTATTCAGAGTCTGTGTTTATGTAAGAACTCTTTCAAGCCAGTCTGTTGCATCCTCTAAGACAATGCATATGTGTAAATCTACGAACAAAGGAGATCAAGATTATGGAAATACAACGTTAATCCAGGGAGTTTTTTGAAATATCCTTTTAGGCTTCTAGCAATTTTTGCTCAGCTTTACCAACTTAAACAACAGTTTTATGGATAACAACACATGTATTACAAGACTGAAGATACCCTGAAGTGGATTCCTAATAACTTAAAAAAAACTGCAGAGGTTCAGTCTGCTCAGATCTCAGACCAGCTCAGAGTGTATGAATTTTGTTTCTATCCCATATAGTTTGACTTTCAGCAGAAAGCACCATACAAGATATATTTTCTTAATTGGGACTTATACTAAGACAGCAGGTATTTTTTGCCTGTTGTACTGATAGAAAATACCCCAAGGATGAGCTGTAAATATCACATCAGCAGAATTTTTATTATTATGTTTAATGTGCAGCTTCAATTATTTAAATGTTTTGGCTGCTTGTGTGGTTATATTTTATTGCTCTGGTGAATTAAAATGATATGCACTGTGAATCTCAGCATGTTGGCTTTACTTTAATAAGACTGGAGACAGATCACCTCACTTTTATCATGCAAATAAAAAAAAAACTAAATTTAGATAAGTTGATATTTTAGTCCATAAACTAGTGATCTTAAACTGATCTTGAAATTATGGCTTATATAAAAATACTAGTTGGAAATTTTACGTATGCAGTTGCTGGGGAGACAGTGCTTTTACCCAAATGCAGGCCAACAACAAAACAGTGAAGAGAAAGCGGCAGTTGCGTCGGGTCATGTCCAGATTGAGTGAATAAGCCAATCAGCTGAAAATGTGTGGCAATGGGCGTGGTCAAAGTAATGCCCTTAAGTTAGTTTAAGTTTAAGTGGAAGATGTTGGTGAAGCCAATGATTACCACAATAATGTAAACGTAACCAATGAAATTAAACTCATCTTTTAATAGACAGATAGATGTGGTCTTACTGCATACTATACCCTAGAAAGTAGACTTCATATTTTTGTAAAAATCCATTAAACCTGCTTAATTATTTCTGTCATGGGGCTAGCCCAGGCCCTGTAGAGAGTAGGTGTAGATGTGTTATCATACTAAAATTGCCAATTCTATTTATTTTACCATCTAGCCGGCAGAGTAGAGTTGTTGATTTAGTTGCATAGACAATGCACCCTGTTCTCATATCCTCCAAAAACCAATGTCACTGTGATACTTACCTTATGTTGTTTATGCACCACTCCATCTCCATCCAATAGCTCCCAGGTCACACTGTCAAACAGGAAGTGTGATGGGTGAAGGGTCTTTATAGCAAGGGTGAATTGGGTTGTACCATCAAGACAGGGAGTAAAGGGGAGTTTTAGGATTGTGGGAGAAAATTGTCTTAAAAAAATACCCTTAATAACATTTTATGTTAACCTTCTTATGTGGGGTAAAATAGAATTATATATTTAAGACATGTATACTGTTTCGAAAGAAGGGATATAATAGTGTGTCTTAATTGATAATAATTGGATGTGTTGATCAGTAATGGTTTGTCTTCATAGGAGGGGCTTCAGGTATATAAGGCCTGAGGTAGAAGCTCCTGGGGGATTTTGTTCATTGCAGTTCAGATGGGGATCTGCTGCCAGTTTGCTTATTAGCAATGAGCCTAGCATAGTTTTTCTTTTGTTTATTTTTCATTTTTATTATTTATTTTGTCCAGTTTGAGGTTTGTTTTGTTTTATTTTTGTATATAATTTTTCCACTTATTCCCAAAACCACTTTGAACTGCGGATTGATGGGTGTCACTGTAAATCAAATTCCACACTGAGTGAAGAATACTCCAGCCTCTCTGCGTGTGTCTTCCACCACTCGGCTAACCCTTACAATTTCTATTAAGTTTTACTATTTGCATTTACTTAACTTAGTTTGTGCTATTTTAAGTATTAGTCCACATCTATTACATATGAGTATTTTTACCAGTTATATTATCACAACCATAAACAAATTGCTATAACCTTGGTCTCCAAAAGAAATCCAGGGAAATGTTGCCAGCACCAGTTACTTTTCTTTATCATGATAAAGCTACTGTATGTACAGTAACTTTTTCTTAGTATTATGTTTTTATTGCATTTATAAGATGTCACAGGCTCCAGTAGGAGTTTGATTTTCTGAATCGATTTATTTTCAAGTCTCAGTTAGCTGGATTCACACAAGTTGGACACTACAGGATTAACTTTGCACACATGAGTATTACCAAGTATTTGCTCAGTCCACCTGAGTTTATGGTACATTCTGTGTAAAGTTACATTAGAAAAAAGGTGGACACAAAGAATAAGCGTTAAGATAAATATCACTGTAAATAACAATAATAAAATGTGTTTTAACACTGAATGGGCTTTCATTTGTCATGAAAACACATACAGTCCCATAAAACCTGTCAAACAAACACACACTCACACAATTTCTGGCTGCAGTAAGGAAACAAACTTAATAGGGAACCAGGGACCTGATCTAAACAGAGGGGGGACTGAGGAAATGGTTGCTTGTGCAGCAGGAGAGCTGTTGGCCTGGGCACATCCCTATAGTTCACCCTGCTCCGCTAACTTACAGTAGAAATACTGTCTTCTTTCTACTGCATCATTACTGAAGAACTCTGCAACTTTATGGGCCACTGCGGTGCAGTCAGGCAACTGCATCAGCAGAGAACGTTAACCTGGTCCATCAAATGAAGTTGATGTTTGTAGGTACGAGAGCTGCTAAACACACCAGTAAAGCAGATGTTTTCTATATGCCGGCGTACTCTACTGTACAGTGAACTCCACTATACATATAGCTTTGTGAAATTCACTAAATTTCAACCGAAAGGAGATTTGTTGAGCAATTTGCAATAGTGCAGGTGACGTATTAAAACACACACACGCATTATTCACATGCCTCCTCAGATCACAGAAATATAAATCTGCTTGTCCTTTGCATTGTATCATCCAGTTGCTTCGTTTTCCACTTTAAATTCACTGTCACTGGGACGTCATCAAAGAGGCAGAGCAACAGCTTTTTCAGTTGTAATTTTGTCTTAGGATACACGATACTTTACTAAATTAAGAAGAGTTCTTCAATATTTATTATGCACTGGTCTTTTGGTGTCGGTGCTACCTTCCCCCAGTCCCCCAGTATGTAACACCATTTACACAGAACATTCTGGTTGACTGGTTGAAGACTGTGGATTGCACTGGATGCCTGTGGTGAAGGTTTGCTTGAAGCAGTGGTTTGTTTGCTGTTCTAAATATATGAGCCATATATTAAAATGTGAAAGCAACAGCTCAGCCTTGGCTGAAATGCTTGGAGCTGTGATTATTTGTACAATCTCCAACATCAATGGGAACCATAGAATTTTAATTTAGAATTAAATGTCATTAAAGAAGAAATCTGACTTTAAAAGTGAACCCGACTGACATTAGCTGCAAGTGGGGTGAGAGCGAGATGGGAAGGCCACATCTCTGACAGGATGGGGGAGAAAGATGGAGCCTGTTTCAGGGAAACAGAATGCTATGCTATGTTATCTCTGCTGGACAGCCACTTTTAATATTCGACATCATGGACATTCAGTTAGTGACATTCTTCCTTTTATGTTATGTAGATTAATGTTATGAAACCCCTCCTTCCTTATGATGACCAAAACTAACTGTACTGTGTGTGGGAATTATTCCCATGGTTGCAATGCAGATTTTATCTCCAAACGTGATGAAAAGTGGTTGAGTGCGTATGCTCCTTTGGCGTTAGAAATGGGACACTTTTTTGTTGACCAAATCCGGTTACTTTGTGTGTTCTATTAAGTTTTTAATAGGTGGTATGGCAAGACACATAACAAATGGAAGTTAAAGAGCCTTGCTGAGTAACATGGGTTTGAACAGCATTTGTTCAGGGTCTCGGGATGGTGAACCACAGGTCAGGGGAAAGCCAAGATTACTTTGCTGCCTTGTAGTTAAGCAGTGGAAGTCTGCAGCAAACACAGCTCTTTTTCCACATGGCTGCACAGCCTGTCAGGAAGGCTGGAAGGACTTGCTCCACTTTACTCTCTTTGGCAATGGCCTGCTTGAAGACACACAGCCATCGTGTCCAGAGTGTAAGCACACTGTTCACTCGACCAGAGGTTTCCAAACTCGGGGGCCTCGAGGGGAATTGTTTAATTTCATGCTTTTTCACAAGCTGGAGGTCAGCACAATGAGAGAATGCATAGGAATTAGGGCTAGGAAACAAAGGCAGACACGGGATGTGATACTACCGCAATATTCTGCAAATGAAGTTGCATTTTAAGAATTTAAGTAACACTGTAAAGAACATATTTACTTTACCAATGTCTTAGGAGATGTGAGAATGTTCAAATGAAAAGGAAAGAAAGATGTAAAGTCATGTCACAGAGCCATAGACAGTGAGACAAGTTGGCCAAAATTTAAAATTTGAGATTAATTACTTCGTGCTTGCCAACCACACGCCAGCATCCATTCACTCTGACCATTTGACCACTACTTGCTAAGTAGATATTTTAACTTAAACCACATTCCTTCCCTAATTAAGACTAAATAACAAAATCTTAACTATTGAGACTCAGGTTCAGGAGTTAGAAAAGCTGTACCATTTAGTGGACAAAATGCAACCAGCTACCGTTTAGTTTTCCTTTTCTCAGCCGGTCTCATCCTCTGACTTCATTTGTTTTTTTGCCTGTTAAATTCTCACTTCTTTTCTTTCTGCTCTCCTCCAGTATTCTATGATGAGAATGACCATTGCTAAATCCTTTCTCCCCTCTCTAATACTCCAATAACCCAACATAACCCTGCAGCTTGACAGAGCGAGAGCAGGAAATCCTCCCTGTGCTTAGCCTGAGCCCACAGACTTTCACTCTCCCTTAACTGGCTCAGACAGAGGTCTTTATTACAGAGGAGGAACGGGCTCTGAAAAGAGGAGGAGAAAGAATCAAGAGGCACAGGTGCCTCTTCTTTGACCTGAGCTTATAGGACAATGTTTAAAAGCCTATGCTGTCTTAATTACCAATATGCTAATCATACTGGCCAAACACTAAACTAATACATAATAAAATGCTCTATGCTGATGAATATTTCAACCAGTTCTCATTCCCACAGCTTCACAAATTATGTTTGGTAAAAGCCATCACTGGTCCAATCATCACACATCACGGTTAAAAAATGAATGTGGCTGTACAGCTAATTTCCACCTGCAGTCTGAGCAAAACTAAAAGCCAACTGAGACATTAAACATATAGCACATAATAATTAGAAACATAACAATAAAATTAGGAACTAATGACTATTCTTTTAAACTAAGCTATACATTTTATTGCCTTATACATCATCGTGGAAAGGTGGTAAAGAGCCATATGTATTTCATTATATCAGATCTGATTTATGTACAACTTTTATTCACTGTACTTTGTTAGGAGCTGCCATTACTTGCTGGAGTAATTACCTAGTTTCCCCACAGCAATCATCTCATCTAATAAATGTCTCTGTATGTGACAAATCCTAAAACATCTCGAGCATACTCCCATGGCATTAATTTAGCGCAGTACCCTGGTTTGTTTAAGAAGCCAACTAAAGACATGACTGGAAGTAAGTGATCTTTCATAAGAGACAGAAAATTAGCTTCTCTTTAAGGAAGACCGAAAACTACTCAGAATGATACAACTGTGATGCAGATAAGAGCAGCAATAACGTCAGAAGTGAGCAAGCTCGTGTATACACTAGTGGCAAAAATTCTTGTGCCACCTCTCTTATGCCTCAAGTGGATTCCTCGGCACGGATGTGATCAGTAAAGAGATTAATAGTAATCTCAGTAGGCATTCCCGCACATGCAAGCACATGAATAACTACACATGCACAGCCTCACATGCATCCACAAGCACAAACTATTTGATGATAATCGTGAATGCATATGAAAGGGCACGTGAGCAGTAGAAAATATGTGCAAGGGTGGAAAGGAGGCAATGAAAAAGAGAGGAGAGAGGAAAATAGGAGTAGTGATGGAGTGAGAGGGAGAGGAAGGAGCTAGGCTTTATTTAATCTCAGCAGAAGTGTCGATAGAGCAGAAAGTTCAGCAAGCTGGATCGGTGGTTAAGCCTCGAGTTTTACTTTAACTGTTCAGCTCTTCTGGCAGTGTGTGTGTGTGTGTGTGTGTGTGTGTGTGTGTGTTTGAAAGACTGTGTTGAAGACATTAAACATAGTGCAAAGAAGCAAGAACAGGGGGCTGCTGGAAGAAATGTATTTAATCAAGTCAGAACAAAGGAGTTGTGTAATTTTCTCCTGAGGGCAGAGAGAACACTAGCTCCCTCTGAAAGTGAACAGTATTTTATTGCATAATAGAGACATTTTCCCAATAACTTGACAGTTTTTTTTCTTTATTATGTTTTTTTTCTTCTTTTGTTTGGTCCATTTTGAGAATTTATCAAAGCTGTGCTGATTGTGCTGAACACCCACCAGAGGCCCATTTTAAAAGAGAAATGTTTTGTAGATATACCAGAGAGAAAATGGTGTCACACGGGGCTATGGCAATTGCATCCACCACATACCCCACGACAAGATGTATCTACTGCATGAATCTTGTCAAATGAAAATGTTAACCATTATTCATAAAAAAATATAGTAGGTTGGCCGAGTGTAAATGCTCCTTTGCAGCAATACAACCCTTTACATTTTCAGGTTATGAAACAATGACTCAAGAAAACACATCTTGTATTAATGAATAAATACAAGCTGAGTTAATTGTTTTACAAAATCCCCAATAGCACAAGGTTCTTCCAGCATCCACCAATCAAGGGAGAATTCACCAAAATCACATACTGGAAATTGTAATTGTATTATATGGTTAATTTTGCATCCTCCTACATACTGTTGGCCCTTAATCAAACACAATAATTTTTAAATGTGCAATATGTTTGCAAAAAAGAACTAATTTCCAATGAAGAAACATTTGTAATAAGTAATTATGCATTTAAAATAATGACAATTTAAGTCTATTTGCCATTTCAAAACTTTTGCACATGACTGTAGCTGTCCATTACTATACAATGTTGGTGAGAAATGTTGCATGTATTAATATGGGAAAAAGGAAAATGTTTTAACATTATATATATATCCATCATTTCATTAGGCACTCCTGTATGATCAAATGCAATCCAGTACAAGAGCTGTGCGATTAATTTTAATTTTTAGAGGGTTGAAGTGGTGAGTCTTAATGAACTGCATTATTATTAGGAGTTGGTCCTAATGTTTTGGTCCCCTCATGACAGTGGCATTAGAACCAGCTCTTAATATAATTCACAACACTACAACTCCACCACTTCCACCCACTAGAACCTCGAAAGTAAAATTCATGATTGAGCTGCTGTGTTGCTTCGCCTTCGATTGTACAGGTGTACCTAATGAAGAGGCCATCGAGCGTTCATGAAATCAATCACTCATTAGTCTCTTGTCCATTTTTATTGTTGACATCGGACTGTCACTGCGCTTCTGCAGCTGGACAGTGCGCCACTGTGATGAAAATAATTAGTCTCTTGAGAGTCATAAAAAGATGTTTCTCAACCCAGGGGCCTCACAGAACTCTTTTAAAATGGCACCCATAGCACATGTCATAAGCGGCGTCCTCCACTGTGAGAGGTGCGTGTATATAAATTGCATTGCCTGAGCCCAGAACTCCCAGGTTCGTGTTTTCTTTTTTTAACAATCCTCCCACAGCTCAGAGGGAGGTTGATTCTGTTTCTCAACAACACATCAGGCTTTTGTCAGTTTAGGTCCTTCTCCATGATATTTGAAAGGAAATTTCTATGCAGCTGTATGCCAAGATATTTATGTTCTATGACCCTGACAATAGCAACCATGGTCACAGGAGAAATATGTAAATTACTGTAATGTACAGTATATACGCATTCCATTTTATCTGCTATAAGCGCTAATTTAAGGTTAATGAGAACATCTGCATTAACAGAGAGTTAAGGATGTTGGAATAGACTAAAGAATTAAGATATTTTAAGGGTTTGCTACAGAGGCACATTACTATACTATATTAACAAACTATATTATTCGTTTTCCTAACTGTAACCTCTTTAGTATCTATGTTTGTACTTAAAATTATCTCCTAATCTTAAGTCTATATGCATCATTTTTAGGCTACACCAGTTAAATGCTGACATTGTGCTTTGCTTTAAGAAAGCCAGTAATTTCCAATCAGAACTAAGTGAAGTGATTGACTGCAGTTGTGTCGGGATGTTTTACATCGAAATTCAGTAAATGTTCAGGCAATTTAGTGATTTTGCCACAGTTGTGTTCTTGACCAGCCTTAAAAAAATCCACAGACCACCCTGTCCGACTACCAAGACTAGACCTTAAGAAAGTGGACCAGTCTCGGGACCAAGACCAATCTTCAGTACTACAACACTACCATACTTCTGCAGTGCCTCCCACAAAACCCTCAAGGGACACAGACAAAAGCCTTCTCTCAGTCTTCAGGCACTGCCCCCTCCTTAGAGGCTTTGTTGATTAGAGTTCCTCATGGTGTTCCTTGTACCGTCTCTGTCCGGCTCAGCAGTTCTCCTCCTCCGCTGTGTACAACCTTGGCCAAACTTTGCTTTCCTTTGTGAGCCACCTGATGGTTTGCCAGAATGTCCTTAAAGTCAACTAAAAGTCTTTCTCCATAGTCTGTCCAAACCACCTATCCCCAGCCCTTCAGGTGTGCCAGTACCTGTCTGTACTTTAAGACCAATTATCTCCAAATGGCCTTGTTCTCCAGACCGACAGCCTCCTTCTTTGCTGGTGTCCATAAAACGGTTGTTTTGGTTGCCACCGCAACATCTACCAAGAACCTTCTGAGCACAACATATAGTTGCTGCTTCAACAATGAAACATTTAACCATGGGTCACTTGATATTTCCCCTCCATCCCCCAGAATGTTAGAGAGTTAGAGATTTAATGCTCAGGGGCCTGTCCAAGTCTTTCCAGCACACCTTCACTACTTGTTTGGGGCTACCAGGTCTGCCCACAAGTCTTCCCTACCACCTGATCCAACTCACTACCAGGTGGTGATGAATTTGCAGCTCTTCTCCTCTTTACCTGAGTGACCAAGACATCAGGCAAAGGCCTCAGATCTAATGATACAAGCACAAAGTCAGTATTTGGTCAAAAATCTTTTTCTGGGTTTCTGGTACCAAGTACACTTATGAAAATGCTATGGATGTCACAATCTTCTCAATTTTCTCTCCAATACCAAGTAGTAATACAGATACTATATAGTTTTGCTCAAGCACAAGAATCTCCCCACTGTGGGATTAATAAAGTTCTATTCTATTCTATTCTATTCTATTCTATTCTATTCTATTCTATTCTATTCTATTCTATTCTAAATCTATGAGCTGATGGACTGTAAAATCCAAAGTCTATTGCATTGTTAAGCATAACTTGTAAAAATGGAAATTGTCCGTTCTTATACTAAAAAATTATGACGGCTACCAATGTTTAATAAAATGAGCAACATTCGCTGGAAAACAAGACTTAAAAATAAAAAGATGAACAAAGCATAGATTTAGGGTGAGATTTTCAATGGAAGACTGTGAACAACATGGCCTGTAGAGTCTACAGAGGAATATGAAGGTAAAATAATGTTAAACAAAACAAACTTCAGGTAACGTTGTAGTTACTGTATATAAACCTTGTCGTTGCCGTTGTCAGTTGCAAATACTGTCAGTAACTGGATATTTTTACACCTCTGGCTAAGTTGCTACGAAAATGTTTGGTAATGATTTCCACTTTTTAAATTGTATTTTTGCCAGTTTTACATACTGTAAATAAAAATAAAGCTTGCATGGTTGTAAGTGTAGAGGTAAAGCAAACGGCATACAGGTCACAGTTGCCAACATTTGCTTGCAGGTTGTGTTAATAATAATTGTGTTAATAATAATTTACTGTTTTTACATACATGTTTTTATAATGCACTTCACACTGCAGTGACACACCCTCTTGTAGGGATTGTCATGGGTGGACACCTGAAGGATCTGCTTTTTAAGTGTGTGTGAAGGGAGCAGAGGGAGCTCACAGTTGTTGAGTGGATGAAAAGGGAAATGACTGGTTGGAGATGGAGCTCTGGGAGGAACCACAGGGTCACAAGGTGTATACAAAATGGATTTGGGAGCCCAGAGCTTGAGGGCTTGAGAGCTCCATCAGTGGAGACAGATGGGGGTAAAGTGAGAGTTAAGCTTGATTTACAGTCTGTGTGGAGGCTTTGCTGTAGGCAGTGCAAGTGGCCTGTGCTGTTGTGGAGCCTTGATATTTGTGCACTGCTATGCACAAGCACGCTGCATTTTCATGCAGGTCATATAAAAGCAGAAAACAGGAGGCTCTGCACACTGATTCAGCAAGCAGGAAATTTCAATCTGTGACAATCTGATCTGACTGTAGCTTTATTAACCTTATGAGTGATTGGCAGCAAAGCTCATGTTTGAAGGTGGTGGCTGCAACCAGATTCACAGATCCTGCAGTGAAACAAACGAGACCAAGCTGTTACTACACTTTTAGTTTCACACAATATTGTTATATCTGGAGAATTAAACTAAAAAAAGGAATCATAGTTCAGGATTGGTTACAGGGCCATGCGCTGCTTCCTCTGAGCTGGAAAGTCCTCTGTTCTCCCAGCTGTCCAGAGGGAAGTTTGCATGCTCTCCCATGCCTGCATGCCCCTTCTCTGCTCCAGTTTCATGCTAAGATACATTTTCACAATTCACATCCAACTATCCATTATGTTAACCTTTTATGCTGTTAAGGGTTGCAGGTGTTGAACCCTGAACGTTTTCCAGTCAAACAAACAAAAGTACAGACTGGGCTGGTACTGGTACTCTGGTGTTTTGTTCATCTGTGACGATATTCATCCTTACATATACTCACTTGCCGGGATTCTGTCTGGAATATACACACTTGCAACTCATAGAGCAAAGGATACAGAGCTAACCAAACAAACAGCAGTGACAGAACTATGTGAAGCTCCTTATTATAACAACCAGTGCTACAAATATCCCCTGACCTTGAAATTTGCTTTATTCTGTTAAAAAAAAACCTTTCCAGGAGGCAGCAGGGAATGTGTTCCAGTGCGATTATGCACAACCATACACTGTTTACCTCAGTTAAATCAGGTGAAAATGACAAAATGCTACAAAATAATCACACACACATTTACACACATCTCCACACCAGACTCACTGTTGGGCACTCAGTATTCTCCAGCTTTTCAGCTTTTTCCATTTTTTTAAACATGTTTCTGCTTTTGATGTTTGATTCTTGAAATGCCTTATAGTGCAAATACTGCTTCACACTCAAATTCACATTACACCCACAGACAATTTAGTCACCAGTTAATCTAACTGTGCATAGAAGGAAAATGGAGAACCGACACAGGAGAACATGGGAGAACAGAGATCACCCAGCTGTGAGGTGGGGGCGATCGGCACTGTAACCAATCCAGCACCCCTTTAATTCCCCTTTAATTTGGCTACTTCTAACATTAGATATGTTTCAAGCTTGTTGCAATACCGCTGATATTATTGCAATAATCCTCCAGTTTGGTCTCATCTGCTTGTTTCACTACAGGATCTGTGAATCTTTTTGCAGCAACCTCACAACACTCATAATAAGGTAGTAAAGCTACAGTTAGACCAGATTGTCTCAGATTAACATAAAGTTTATGTGACCTGCATAAAAATGCGCACTTGTAAGGGTTTGATGGTTAGACCGATTTAATCCATTCAAAAAATACAAAACAAAAAAACATTTACTTAAGTTTACGTAAGTTTGACATTCAATACTAAAGGAACACTGCAATAAAGGAAAGTTCAGCTCTGTATCGATGGCATTTGCATGTCAACACAACTCATTATCAGCGTATTTCATGACGCCAGGTTTTACCTTATGAAATAAATTGTAACAAATTGTAACACAGCTTGCACACACAAGATCGGACACTGAATGGGTGATTTCAGGGGTCGTATCTGTGACCTACTGACCCCATTTACATTTAGAAGATGGTGTCAATTTATCCAGATTTATAAATTTGATCCAGAGCTCACGATGCACATCTCTCCGACTCTGCCATGGAATGAACAGTCGGCGTCCACCTTCAGCAAACACCCTTATTTCAGCAGTGTACCACTACTGGTTCTTCAGATAAAAAGCTGGTGTCAAATGAAAATGCTGCAACAACTTATTTCAGCAATGACACCATATTCTAGCTGGTTCATATTATTTTAAAATGTTGCAATTTATTTTTTAAAGATAAAAAGCTGGTGTCATTAATGAAAATGCTGCAACAACTCACCACTGCTGTTAATGTTCCTATCAATATCAGACTATTTATATTTTTATTCATATAACCTGTGTATGTGCTCACTTATTTTATCATAGAAACTGGGCAAATTTGTGCAGAATTTGAAATGCTGAAAGAATGCACAAAGAGTGGCATGATGACATCATTGCAATATTGTGATACCTGTTGCCTGTTGCCAGTTTTTAATTCAAAGTCCACCCATGTCTAATTTTTATTTTTTTATGGAGCTTTGGCTTCCAAAATAGTGTCATGCCATGGAAGCAATGCCTGATCAAGTGTATCTAACAGACAGGTTAACAAAATCCAATGAACACTTCAAGTCTTTAGTTCCTGGGCGTCTTTTCTGCCTCCTTAAACATTCTGCAATGTTCCCTTTGGCGAGATCTTGGCTGGACAACCTTCTATGAAGAGTAGCCACAATACCAAATCGACAAAATGTCAAACTGTGGACTGATGACTGATCTTAAGTCTTTGCGATTACTCTCTAAACCTTTACAGCTACATACAAATTAACTCTTAATCTAGGTCTCTTTTTTTGCAAGGCTCACATCAGCTGAAGCAGACAGACACTGTTTGACTGTAACACATCTATTCTAATTTTTTGACTGCCTTCCAGGTTTGCTTACACCTGATACAGAAGCCTAGTGTTGTAGTTTATTCATTTTTACACCATCATCCCTTTGTATAAATTGATGGGTGTGGTTTTTAAAAACAAATGATCATGATGATCAAATCACTTTCATGGTCAAAATAAGATCTAACATTGCTTTTCCTGTTTGAATTTCTTCTCAGCTGCCAAAATTTACTAAACCTACTTTAAACACCTATTAAACAACCTGACAGTGGCAATGGAAATTCTGTCTTGGGTGTATTTATCTGTCATATGCACATACAGCATGTGAAAGATAATGTTTCAGTTTCATTTATTGATCTCAATCTTTTTATTTCAATGATTTCATTACAAAATATTATAATGTATAAAAAATATTTGCATATCATTTAAAAAAATATGTTAACTGCTTGTGTTTTTAAATTTTGCCAAATCTTCCGGTTGGTTGTTTCAGTGGTGGAACGGTTTCTTTATCTGACAAGGTGCAGACATTTTATTTACACAAGCCAGCCGATGTCTCTCAGGCAATGATGTGACAATTTTTTATTTTTTTTCCGACGCGCTGCCACAATATTTTTAAAGCTGAAGATCAGAGTCATGAAATGTGTTGTCAACCAAATCAAACAAGTCATACAGCTTTTCAGTACCATCAGTGAGGCATCTGTTCAGTCCGAGGTTTATTCTTCAGCCAGGCAACAACCTGTATCATAAAGCAAAATTCATAAAAAAAAAAAACTCTTTTCATCAACAAGAAGAACAAGTAATCTTACAACAGATGGTATGGCCTCCAGAGAGTCTCAACTGCAACATCATGGGGTCATTTTGGGATTAAATGGAGACACAGAAGACACTGATAGCTTAAATCCACTGAATTTGGGTTTTAAGTTTTTCAAGCTGATAATTATCATAGACTATAAACAAAAACAAAATGTATTGGTTTTGTTTTTCGTAAAAATAACATCTTTTACCAAAAGAAAGAGGAAAACCAAGATAAAATAAGAAAGGACAGACTAAAATTGCTTTTATAGCTCTGTTTTGTTCAGAAAGGCAGTGTTTTTATTCAGGTCCTACTCTTTCATCCTACTACGCTTTCCAAGGTTTGTGTAACTGTTAACCTTCAGGCAGCAATGTACTCTGTTGTATGACTTACAACTTAAAATATAAAGTGAACAATGGTATAGAGTGCCATAGAAATTAGTTCTGAAAAGAGAATATCAGCCTTTACACAATTTTGATTAATTGCCTGAGATAAAGTCTTTCCTTAACAAAAGTACAAAGATGTTCATGTTTAATTTTACACCTAAAATTAGTTGGGGAATTCCCAACTTTCACTTTTTTAGTTTTCATGTGATTTAAAAACAGAAATTGCCAGAACTGAAAAAAAAGTAACTAAACAAACACACCGGAGAGGAACAAAATCTACATGAACCTTAAACAAGAAATAAGTTAATAACAGAAAATAAAAACTATTTAAACATTATAAACGAAGAACAAAAAGAAGAACAAAGAGACAGGGGATTAGATGAAATGGTGAGGTCAAGCAGGTGGGTAGGTGGGGGCGCCAACATCACTGCTGGACAGCAGGTCAGAAAAGAGGCTGGAGGAAGAACCAGCAGCTCCAAACACACACAGCAACATGGCAAATCTCTGATGTCAAACAGTGATCCAAGGTCCATTAAAAAAACACAGCACGCTGTCAGGATAATCAACAAGACAACGTAACATACAGGTGGTCTGTGGGGGAAGGGGGAAGAAATGACAAACATCAAAGCAGGAGGCAGTGTGAAAACAGATGAGGATCTGGGTGGGAAGGGAGGACTGATTGGTTCTTATGTGCTGATGCTGATTATCACAGAATTTGGTGTTTGTCAGAAAACAGGAAGCGGGACCAATCAACAGGGTGGAGCCAGGTTTGAGTGCGTGGGAGTGAAGCAGATTGGGGCTGTGTGTAAAGAAAACAGGGGAGACAAGAAAGTCTAAGGTTTGGGATCACGACAAGACTAACAACATCTTTTCACATCTGGGGCCTGTATTTAGGGGAACCGCAGTGATGGAGCGGTTAGGCTGGGAGGGAAATTAGTCCATGGATGTAATGAGGCCCTAAGATAACAGACATTACAGTAAAAAAAAACTTTAAGTTTATCATGCAAATACTTTGTATCGTACAAAACTTTTAAACCCAGAGTCTCAGACCTTTTTTCCCCTGAGAGCTGCTTTTACAAAATGAAAATGTCCAAGAGCTACTCGTGTTTTGTAACATTTATTCTCAAAGCTTATTTCAACCCAAACAAACTGATTTCTGTTTTCTTGGACCTTTGCAAAATGTTGGTGTCCACAATTCACGTTTTGCATTAAAACATCACAAAAATCTGTTTCTATGTATTTTTGCATATTGTGACTCTGTATTTCTTTCTATTGTATTTTTTACCAGTAAGAGAATACAAAAGTGTTTTGGGACTGCTCATTGAGAACGATATGTGTTTTTTCATCAGTCCCAAAAGTCTCCAATAACCCCAAAAAAGTTTCTCGATTCGTCACTTTTTAAAAAAGAGTGTCTGAATACTCGCTTAGTGAGAAAGTCTCTAGTTTGACAGCAGCACACTGTTTGATTGACAACTAATTGTCAAATAATTCTTTTTGTGTAAGAAGGGGGCGGGACACTTATGAATTTGATTGGATAATCATGTAAGTTGGTTTGTCAAGTGACCACTCAAAATTTGACTAATCGAGTTTCAATTAACCCTTTGGTGAGCTACTTGGAAGGAGGTTGCTCAGAAGTGACGTGTGGAGACGCTTGTTGTAATCCAATCATACTGTGCATGGCTGTAATATTCAGTCATAATAATGCAAGGTATATGTTAGTGAAATCTAATATTACATTAATAGTCTGTAGATTATTTTCCTCATCAAACAGCTCTTTGATAAGTTCTATTCTTGTCTAAGATCATTTAAATTAAAACTAAATACTTCATGAAATAAAAACTAAACTGAACTTAATAAAGCCCTCATACAACTAACTAAAACTAAAGATAATTATCTCAATTAAAGTAAACACATTTGAAAAAGTAAAACTATTATAACCTTGGTGTAAAGAGAAAGTACAGATAACTCACTGTGTACTTTATACACGTTGATAAATATTTGTTGTTATTAATCGGACATAGTTCATTGATAAAAATAAATACGTTAATAATGGCTAGATTTTCCCCAGCACCATATTTATATGGTGCACTTTCTGCAGACCATCACAGTGAGGGAATTACTAAGTGCAAATGGCCGTTGAGGGATCAAATGAGCAAAGTGCTGAGAATAAAATATTGCATTTCCAAGTAGCACACTTGAAGCTTCATTTCATGTGTATTGAGCATTTCTCTCTCAACCTTTGGTTTGAAACTTGATCCCAGTTTTCTTTGCAGCTCTATCAGTTGTCTGAAAGCACACAACTTGACATCGCTGCCAACAGAGAAGTGACCAGTGGAGTTCAGAAGCAAAGGGAAGGACAGACGCAGCCTTTGTAAAGTGCTTTGAACCCTGCTCATTTTCACACATGTAAAACACTGATGTAGCTGTTGGATTGTTGGTTTCATAACCCCTCTTTGAATTCACATATAACTACACTTAAGCTGCAATTTTGTGTCTTAGAGGTTTTATTAAAAAAAAGTTTCTTTTTGAGGTGCTTGTGTGGCGACAATGAAAAATCCCTAAACAAAATAATTTATTTTTGCTTGGTTTGCCAACAATAGACATGCGAAGGCACTGTAGAAACTAAAAACTGATTAATTGAGTAATTAATAAAAGGCTTGCAGTGAGCAAGCATATTTCTCTGGGCTGAAGTTGCCTTTGTAAATACAATTCCAGAAGAACATTTTTAACAATGTTGATGCAACAGAAAACGTGTACCTATACTCTACCGATGGGCACATGGATAGAACTGCCTCAAAAGTCAATGAGCTGCTTAAAGATCGTGGAATAAATTCTCTTCTAAGGGCAGAAATTGTTTTTTAAGGGTCTTATTAATCAAAAAGAAATGAAGGTGTGGGTTTTGGATCGTTTTGCTGAAAAATAAAACTGTTTAGAATCAGAGGCTCTTCAGAAGGAATGTCATAATAAATTAAAATCTGTCAGCATTCATGATCCCACATTAATTCAGATAATATCACCAACAAAAGTGGCAGAAACACAGACCCATACCAAGACAAACACACTGTCCCCTTTTTCTGAACAGTGTCTCATTCAACAACAAAATATAACCAGACAACCAGAACTTCCACAAAGTATTTTGCCTCTGCCAAAGATGCTTCAGATTATAGCTCATTACTTCCCTCAAATTCCCCAAACTTATCGTTATCAAGTGATAACAAATATGTATACATATTGACTGTGGAGGTACACTGCTGCTAATAAGTACTCAGTAAGTTCGCTGTACTTACCCTGTGAGTCGCGCGCTGTAATCTAAAGCCTTACTGATTTTTTTTATGGTTAACATCACTGAACTTGTTTCTGTCTTGAACGTTCTTCACACACTCACTCGATTCCTCTGCAGGTGGGGGAGCGCCGGATCTCTGCATGTGAAGACCTGCGGGACACTTATTATTAAGATACTTAGTATTAAGTTGTAATTGGAGCTTTTGTGATTTGAAAATTGGACACTGTTAAATTGTTCTATTGATTAAAGGCTGATTAGTTGTTCAGCCTTAATTCACAGCTTGGGCCCTGCAGATGGATAAAGCTCTAGAAGTGGGGAAAACTGCAAGCACTTATTCTTCTACCCCGCTCCAACTCTTCTTCTCACATATTGTAGAACCCGAAAATGTCAAACTTTGATTCATTACCCCATAATACTCGATTCCACTGATCTTCACTTCAATATTTGAACTTTTGCATGTCTCAGTCTTTTCGCCCTTTTCCCCTTTTGAAAAAGTGGTTTCTTGGCAGCCATGCTTTTACAGGCCGTACCTGATCAAGCCTCTTTAGACTGTGGAAGAATTAAAATAAATGCCCATTTAATTTTGAAAACCACAAAGAATGTAAAGTGAATTGTGCAGCTCGTAGTAAAATTAAGCAGCATTAGGAACAATTGCAACAATACTGGTTGGACCCTAATACTAAACAATGTGTATCACTGAATACTTGCATCAAGCACCTGTTGAAGGCCCAAGAAAAACGCTGTACCCTGGAAAACCACTTGAGACAAAACCATATTGAACCGTATCCCTTTCATTTCAGCAAGATGGTGTAAAACAATCAATCCTCTACCTAAACTACTGCTTTAACCTTCACACTACCATGGCACCTTGTCTGCTAAATCATTTAGATAGCCTCGTTCAGCACACATCTTCTCCCTAGTCGCGCTGCCTTCAAGTCACTAGTGTTTAAATGAGAGTTTGATGTAAACAAACTTCCAAGGTATACTGGGTGAAATATGGCAAGTTAGGCCCAGGGCAGTTCGACAAAACACAGAGGCCGTGTGCCCTGTGGGTGTGTGTTAGACTCCAATCCAAGAAAAAATGAAACTACATAGATGAACAGTAAAAGAAATATACAGTAATTAGAGTCTATTAAAATGCATCATGTAGCACTGGGATGGGTTTGGGCACAGAAGAACAAGGGCAGAACCAGTAAGACTGTTTTTTTTTATGTTTTTTGAGAGATATTAAAGCACAATTGAGTAGAGTGCATAACACCTTGAGCTACTTTAAAGAGTATACACTCAACGCATGTTTCACAGCTGAAATAAGGCTGTTAAATGCGCAGCACAGAGCGGGGAATGGGGGAATAGATGCATTATATCAAGCCTGCTTGGAGGGCAATTCATAAAATTAAGGTACCATCTTCTTGCAGAAATGGTTTGGTGGGGAACCCCTAATGAATGTGAAATAACACAGCAGTGGTTCTCGCAAGAGCAACCGGTGAAACTTGACCGCACATTAATTGCTCGCTTGGATTTATGAGCATGCATGTGAACACGCAGATGCATATATATATTCACATTGTCCATGCTGTAGAATCATTTACACGCACGCATGCTTCTGATTTCCCCCCTCATCTCAAGGCTGCACACAAAGAGGCACACGGTTGAAGGAATGACGAGCCTACAGGCGCAACACGGCGGCGGGGGAAAGGGTGGCTTAAGTGGCCTGGCGTGTACTGTGGACTGCATGGAAGTAATGAAACAGCCTCCAATAAAATGAGTGTGTGCTTCTGCTGATGTCCCCACACTCCTTAGTTCATCCATCAGCAGGAGCCAAGCTGTGAATGCAACACTCCTCAGGGAAGGGCCTCCACTAGTGGGGACAAAAGCAGGGCAAAATCCCTCCGGGGGAAAACACACACGAGCACCATACACAGCTCACACTAACTGGTGCACAAACACCTACATACAAAAGTGCACTTCCTTCAGCCTGCAAGGAGCATCATACGCAATTAAATGAAACTTTTTACCTTTGAATTTATTTATCTCGACACTGCTGCATCACTCATACATAAATGATCTACCATTTTCTCTGTCACTGTCACTTTTCTGTTCTGCTCCTTTCTATCAGTTAAGAGTGTGCAGCTGTCCAGGGTATGAGCTATATCCTGTCATCATAATGTTGAAGATGGATGGCCAGAGAGCTTACACGCTGTATAAACGCTACAACAGATTTGATACTAAATCTTCTCGACCCACAATAGACTTTTTGCACTGTCACATTTTATTTGTTACATTAATCACAAATCGTGCTCACATAAACATGAACATGTTTTTTTGAAATGTAATACTGCATATTTGTTATTAGTGTTAAAAGGAATTAGTTAAGTTTCAATGTTGCTTTGTAAGTTAGTTCCTTTTATGGTGCTCATATAAAAAGTCGTTTGATCTGAATTAAAAGGAAATTATTAAACCCCAGTTACCAAACATACTTGCCAAATATCACCTACATGCTTTTCATGTTATATTACTGTGTTATCATGATCTATAAAATGTATTATGTACCTCAGCAGTGAAAGAGCGCTATCACATGCCAAGGTTCCTTATGACAATATAATGGGAAATGTCATATGCCCCTTCTTTTATATTTCACATACAATACACACATACCTAAGACCCATACATGACAGCTCAGAAGTGTTTTTAATTAATTTTATTGTCACTGATCAGATTTCCTTCCTTCTTTCATAAGCATTTAACATAGTAGCTTTATAATAACATAATTGTTCAAAAAATAAAGCTGCCACTGAACGTTCTCAGACAAGCAGCACCATCAAATGAATTTATGCTCAGGTGTTTCATGACAACATTAAAATACATATAGTACATTCCATTCTGAGAAGCATTAAACTATGAGACCAGTATGCTGATTTAATGTAATTTATTCATGTCAGCACACTGGCACCAAAGCAGAAAATTAGCATATTTTAATTTTCTATATTAAATTTCACACATTCAACCTTGAAGTTAATTAAAAACATTAGACATAAGTGAGCTATCTCACCAGCGTTTTGTTGTTGAAGCACCGTGATGGAGCACAGCAGGGCTACCTGCACATGCACAAACTGACTCACACAGATTTCATCCATTGGACCAACTTTAAATGAGGGCGTGCCATCTATGATATAGGTTTAAGGGCCTAAGCCTCTGCTAGGAAGGCCTGACTGCGTCTCTCCCAGGAGAAATGTTTCCACAGGCATAAAACGATTGGTGCTCGTGAGTTTTAGAAGTAGCAATAGACCTGAAATCAATAAATAATTTGGCTTTGTTGTTGCAAGGACTGTTGGTATGAAATTCCTCTAACTGGGCATACAGTGTACAGTGATTCTGTTCCTTTTTTTAATTGATAATATTAAATAATTTGAACATTGGATATACTGTCAACTGTAAATACATGCAGGTCAAAAATGACACACAAGCTGTCACATAAGATCATGCGAAAAACAAATACACACTGAATTGCAACAAATCCTCATGCAGTTAAAGAAAACATAGTCATTGAAGAGCAAATACATGTAGCAGATGGTCTGCGCTGAGCAGACATTTGAAAGTGAAGAAAAAACGAAAGAGGGCTGAGTATAAACAGAAGACACTTTTGAAATAACATCAGAAACTAGTGGTGAGGATTTAAATTTAACACAATCTTGCTCAGCTACCCTTGCTGATTTCTTTCACAAAGTCACAACTGCCTAAACCAACATCTGCCGAAAAAAATATTATGCAAGTTAAAATATGCTCTCATCAGTAAATGAACAATACGATTCAATGTACTAATACTCCAATGTGGATGGCCATACAAGCTCCTCTTGTCTGAACTGGAAGTAGAGAGATAATTTAACATACAGCAGTAAAGCGGATGTCATACAATTCATGTACATGGAAGGAAGTTGATCATCAAATGTCAAAAGACTAGGATCACCTTCTTGTCAATTAATTTCACAAATATAACTGAAGTTTCTTTGCCATGTAAAAAAATAATTAGGCATTTCCTTCAGATCAAACGCATGATGCTGTGTCAACTGTGCCGGTGCACCATTATAAAAGCCCCATTGTTCTCAGCTGAACTCCAATACCTTCCTCCTACTCCTTGACTTAACACAATGACCATAACTGGTAGATCACATTAAGTAATTACCACACTCTGCAGGGGTTAGCACATTAGTGCGTAGCCAGTGAGCTGCCTCTAAATTTGAGTCTCTATTTCATGGTATTAACCTGTGGACCTTTGTAAGCTGTGGGTAATGTGCAGCCTCTAGCATGTAATGTGGTGTGTTTGTGTGTGCTTGCCTGTGGAGAACCCTACTGACCTTCAGTAACGGCGCCATTAGTGGCTTATATCCAGCTGGGGCGGCCATGAGGACAGGCCTCCATTAGCAGACCTATCCATGAGCACTTTGTTCATAGATATGAAAGATACACACATCTGGGAACCTATAGATACATACTCAGTCACTGCTCACTTACTCAATGCACATCATGTGTGTCCACATATACACATATGCACATGTCCGTCCCCCCAGGATTTCATTTTAAAACGTGATACATGATGCAAAGTTTTTTCAATGTTTTAAATTTCAAGGTCAGACAGAGTTCACAGGGAATGGACCAGATTAATTGTTACGATCCCAACTTCACAGTCCAGGAAGGACATGCAAACATCGAGCCTACACAGCACACATACACACTCATTGGCCAGTTACAATCTCATACGATCCAAGACAGCAGCTGTGCTATGAATGCTACTTGGTATCTTTTTTTTGTTTGTTTGTTTTTAATTTGATGGATCATTTTACTATGTGTTTATTATTTAGGTCAGGGGTCTGCAACCTATATTTTCAAAAGAGCCATTTTGCCTCCTCTTTTGCCCCCAAAAAATAGTTGGGAGCCGCAAAAAATAGGAGCTTGTAAACCTTTAAAAGTTTTTTTATTATTATTTTAATTGTTATAACCACTGAATACAACAACAGTGTACATTTGTAGGTCTACTTTGAAATACATTAGACTGTGAACTGAAGCCTATTTAAATGCTTCCTATATTTGTGTAAAAGTAAAATAAAATCTAGGCCACTTTAATATAAATAAAAAATGTTGCTGTAGCTTAGCAGCTATAAAAAGAAACATAAAATTAGAAGCGTCAGTGTTTTCTTGTCGTCTTCTGGGTTTTACTCAGCCTGCAATTAACTGAAGCACCTGAACATACGAAAACCTACATCAGCTTGGAGTCTGAAATGAATGTTGTGTTTTTGGATAAATAATAGCTTATTAAATGCTATTGTTCGTACCTGTTTAAACTTGACATCTGTGTCTGAAGTTCACTATCACAGGGTTCGCACAATCCCAAAGCTGCCAGCTGGTGAAGAAGAAAAATCTCAGACGTTGATGTGACATATATTTTCGTTGACAAATTATAAATTAAAAATAGCTTTTTTTAAACTTAGATGCCATCAACTTAAACTTCAAGATAACTGCGCAACACAATAAACTAATAATGATAATATATGAATAAAAATGAATTAAGAAATAGCCTTTATTTATCTTCGTTTTTGTTTGTTTTTTTTGTCAAAGGCCAAAGGGAGCCGCCACACGGAGGCTGAAGAGCCGCAGGTTACCGACCCCTGATTTAGGTGAAAGTAGATGGTGGATTTTACTGCACTGCATTATATTACGAGGTGGTTCTAGTGTTTTGTTCCTCTCATTCATTAGAACCATCTCTTAATATAATCTACTCAGGGGCAACTCTAAGATATTAACACGTAAAAGCAAATTCTTTTAATAAAACATTTTTTTATGCTAACCTGGTTTCTGACCTGTTTGTGCTAAACATATGAATGTTACACTAACTGTTTCGTCACGTTTAATAACTGAAACGATAACTGAAAATCTGAGGCAGTTCTGGTGAAGTCTATTAGCAGCCTCCACTCTAAGGCCGACTCCTTCCCTCCACTAAGTGAAGCACATCAGCTGGAGAAGAACAAAGGATCAGTTAGTGAGAAAAGGGAGCGTCATGTGAGTTTGCGGTTGTAGAAATTAGTGCATTTTCACTCACTTGTCAAGTTCATTAGCTTCCCTGAGTCAGTGCCGTCAGTGGTATGTGTCCACTTCTACGCTGAGTAGCTAAAACCTACTATTGTTTACCATTAGATGTGTATAACTATGGATGATTAAGAGTGCGATTAAAATATTTTATTGATTTATAGCCATACTTTTTATGCAATTCGTAGGCCTATAAAAATGTCACATTGCCAGGTATTGACACCTCAGAGGAGATAAAAACAAACTGAAAATCTGCATCCTCAAGCCCAAAGTAAAATAAACAGAACCCAAATCAAAAAGTTGCTAAACAAAAGAACTTTACCAGCTAATCTTAATGGGATTACTCTGACTAATCAATTACTTGACTTCACTGGAAAAGAGAAACTCCGAAAGTGCTTCTTCAAAATGACTGTCCTCATTAGTTTAAAAACTAGAGATTATTAAAGACCAGAGCAGCTTAGCGAATTTTATAACCAGAGAAGGGACCATCATTTTTTCACTAATAACTAATGGCTCATTCTCCATAAAGACCATTAAAAAAAGAATAACAGTCTAAAAATGTCTCTGTCAATTAAGAGCGTTACAACAGATTAGTTGCCTAATCGACTTAGACAGAGCAGAGGTGTTGAATTTAAAGAGGAGTGCAGGTATGTTACACGATAATGGCTGTACTCTACTGTATTCACCATATTTGGCTTGTGGCATCACTTTTACTTGACTCTCACTCAATGTTATTTTCATAAAGACCTGTGCTCTCTGGAGCTCCAGTAGTCTAGCTTCAGGGCAGCTCATTTCATAAAGACTGCACTCCTGGAAGTCGCAGAGGGACTCTGCTGAGCTGAGCTTAGACCAACTTCATCCTCCTCCCTGGTATTCTTCCCGCACTGTGGGCTCTTAACCAACTGGGTATGCTCCTGTTTGCTGCAACAAGGATATCTCAGAGTGTTCACGCTTAAGGTTTACCTCCTGTTGAGAGGGCCGCACCTCGCAGCTAACACGGAGAGGATGTCTTTATGCAGCACGGGGTCTCTGGACTAAAGTCTCCTTTCTTTTCCCCCTTTTCATGCAATACATTTCATATATATCGTCACCTCACATGGTCTATGCTCTATGTTGCAATTCCTTGCATTGTTCCTGCTCTGACACAGTTGTAAATCTCTTATGTGAGGATGACGTCTGCATGGATTTATGACGACTGGATCCTCTCTGTCTTTGGTGAACCTTGCTGTTCCTTCAGGACAGATACTTCCCGCACTAAGACCTCTTTATATAAATCCCTCCCACTCCTTTACTTACTGTCAAAAACTATGACACCGTTCTAGACAGCCAGCAGCCTTATAAGATACGCCGCCAAACATCACAGCCAAAGCGCCATCCTGTCAATTTACTCTGTACAACATCTATCGATCCATTTCTCACAAAAGCACAATTCTTTGTCCATGCTCTCACCATCTCCTCACTTGACTATTACAGCTCCCTGCTGGCACAGCTCCCAGCATGCTCTTTGCTCTCTACCCTGCAAATCAGAGCCTGACCGATACACTGGCAGTCTGATTGTATCGGCTGATCTAAGCTAACAACAGATAAATTGGTATCTGCATTTATACTAAGCAATTTAAAGGCCAAATGGCATATGAGCTATTTTACTACCACTGTCAATAAACCTCCACCATGTTGCACTAATCCTGCGAGGTCACCAGACACATCACAGCTGACAGCTGAAAAACAGAATGAGGTTTATGGTTAATAGTCTGTGTATTGATGCCTAACACTAACCGTGGTGACAGTCCTGGCCTTGTTCAGCTTGTACTACAATTATTCCCTCTCTACTATTTTGTCCTCCTAACCATAAAAAAAAACAATCATATGTCTGATGCCAGAAATCAATGTAAAGAATCCATATTGTCCTAATCATGATACAAAATACCTGGTTTTCAAGACTGTTACAGTATATGGTGAAAACTGTAACAGCAGAAGATATTGTAATTTTGGATTTGATCAATGTGCTAGTTTGAAAACAAATAAACAAACAAACAAAAGCTTTCGCCTGACATCTCCTAACCTGTCAATCCAGAAAGAAAAAATGTGGCCTTTGTTAGTTCCAAACAAAGGCTAAAACCTGCAAGGACTTATACAGCTGTCTGTCCAACAGACCTGTCTACATGACATGATGCACATCAATGCAACGGCATGTTTATTTGTTTCAATATGAGGTAGCAAGCATGGTTATCATTTCAACTTTCAGCACAAAATCGTTGCTACAGTTAAGAAAAGAACAGACACAGCACAATGCATGTTGGAAGCTAATTAGCTGCAAGTCTGGTTGCACATTAATCTGACCAAACATTTACAGCAGTACAGCAGTGAACTAAAAGACTGGAACAGCAATAAAATACTGTAAACCATTTTGGAATTGAAACAGGGAATCAGTAAAAGCTGGAACTGATATGCAGAATCAGAATCAGAAGGATTCAATTCAACCCTAATTGTGAACACATCAACTTCAAGCACTGGCTGTTCACTTGCTGTCTAAGCAAGCAAATCAATGTTATTTACTTCATCTGTCTGTGATTTTAATGTTGTGGCTGATCGGTGCATGTTGTGAGCACTTGAACATGTGTGTATGTCATCCGCGGTAAATTATGGCCTCCTGTCACACTTCAGTGGCCTGTGGCCAACCAGCTGACATCTATTCCACTGTGCTTCATCATGATGCATGCGACTGTCCTGCTCAGGCCCATTACAGTGCAGCAACAAGGACAGTGTCATGGTAACTATAGCATTTGTTAAAGAGCAGTAAATATTACAGAAACAAAACCGAGTGCTGTCCTGTACTGAGGCATTCACAAAAGCACACATTAAATCACATGCGCTCTCACACTGCCTCGCTATTAATGCAAAAAGTAGACGTCATGCATACACTCGTACATAAAACATGCCAGGTTTAAGTTTCTGAAGAGCAGGATCTGAAATGGTTGGCCCACCTGAGAATGATGAGGAATCAATATATTAAGTTTCTCTCCAGCATCTCTGGGTGTCTCCCACACACACACAGACACACCAGCCACACACACCAGACGCACACACTGTGCGCTGACATTTCGATGAAGCAATAAAGCCTTGTTCCTCCAGCTGGCATCTGCAAACTCAGTGGGGAGGAGAGGTGTCTCATATCAGTTGTTAAGACTGATCATATGCAGAGCACACACAGTGGCATAAGCATGTGCCATACGCGTGTAGCCCATACATAGATGCAAGCACATAAGCAGAAACTGTGCTAAAATCACACACTGTTACACAGATAGCCCACTTACGTTGGATATCAGCCAATGTTTTCATCACACGTCTCCTTGAACTCTCCTACTCTTCTGGAAAAGCATTTGGAGAGGATGCGAGTATTTTTAGAAAGTCAGCGTGCTGCATGTTTGTGTTTTCTGTCCCTCGTGGTTAAATTCGCTTTCACTCCAACTATACATTTGAAGAATATGTGCATCACTTAAGTGCAAAAACATAAGGAAAACAGACTATTGCACACATAGAGAGACAAGCACACAAACACAGCAGGACCAAACGCAACCTCTCCATCAAGCCAGACTAGAGGGACATGTAGCTCTTTAGGCAAGGTCACTCATTCATCATCTAAATCTCTCCCCAAGTCACCCACTCACTCAATCACACACACACACACACACACACACAGTGTATTCTCCATGTGTTGTTATCTTCATCAGCCCTCAGGAGGGATGGAGGGCAGCTTAGAGAAGCCGCTTCACTTATTTATTCTTCGATATCTCATCACATGGGTCAAGCTTTTTTAATGTGTTTACCAGAATGACAGCTGTAGGTAAAGAGTTTGAGAGAAAACGGAGTGAACGAAAGAGAAAAGAGCACAGAGGGGCAGAGGCTAACCCATGAGAAGGATATTTTGCCTTGAGGCTGGTTATATCAATTTAAAGTTCGCCACAGCAGCTTGTCGTATTGTGTTGCTCTTCTCTGGTGGAGCGATCAGTCAGCTCAGTTCAGGTCTCACTTCATGCACTACACAAAAATTTCCGTTGTATTATGTGCTACGTTTTTATCTTTTAATCTGGAGAACACACATGAAACTGTACATACATTGACATATTATCTTCATTAAGCTTAAAGTATTTGACCTTGAAGCTAAACAAGCACTCAAAAACCCTATGCTATGTATGGCGGCAGTGACAGTGCCGGAGTTGGGATGAGTATTAAAGAAGCTCAGGGAGAGAATGGATTTAATTAATGTCTTTAATTGAAAATTAATCACCATTCATTGGAGTGCTATGAGGCTCCTCTCTTCTCCTGCTCTGTACCATGAAAGCAGACAAAATTAGATGCAGAATAAGAGGGGTTTAGCCATGTCCCCTCCATCCTAATGACAGGATTCATTAAAGCACTCAGCCGTTGTGTGTGTGCGAGTGTGTGTGTGTGTGTGTCAAACAATTTGACCACCATTATGTTGTATTCAGAGTCATCTGCAGCTCCTCATATTCCAAGTCCCTTAAACAATAGAGGAGGGTGTTCTCGGGTTTTATTAAGGTTATTTATCTATGTTCATGTCATTTTAATAACACTGGAACTAATGATTACTGTCATTATTGATTAATGTGTTGATCATTTTTTTAGCAGTTGTGGTGGTTTTCCATTAATTTGATGATGACAAGCAGAGAGTTGGAAATAAGAAACATGTGGAGAGAAGTATTTCTTGCAACTAAAATCTAAAATCAATGAGAGTAATGTAAAGATTACTTCTGATTGATGACCAATGCTTTTTAACCACCTGTTTAATAATTTAATTTCAAATATATAGAAACATGTGAACAACACAAGTCACAATAAACTACAGGTGATGCTAATTTTTAAGTTAGTGGAATGTCTGGTCTAAAGGGTAAAAAATGAGCCAATGCAATTTAACAGCAGAGAAAACCCCTAAATGATCTTTGGTCAACTTGAAATTTTGTCATTGTTCATATATTCCTCAAAGCTGTTTTTGAAATGGCAATGTTTACACACTACAAAAAGCACATAGACCGACTTTTACACAAAAACACAATCTCTCACCAACAAACAATGAGAAATGAGACGTATTGTTGCTTCTAACAGAGTTCAGACAAAACTACAAACTTTCTTGTGCAGAGTCAGACCTTGTGCAGATGACCACACACGACTCAAGTTCAGACAAAGTTTCAGACCAAATAAATATTTCTTTAAAGTGTGGTTTGAAGTCTACAAAGGTTCTGCAGGAGGCAGCAGCTCCACTGTCTGTTTGCCGAAGCCGTGAGTGCACGTTTCAGTGCCCACTGGCTTGTAAATCTTGTTTTTCTTCAGGATAACCAATGTCGCCTCAGCATTTTTTTAAAAAAAATTCCTGTAGATGAAACATTTGGTTTTTTTGTTTCTAAAAAACAAAAAAAAGTATTTGCTGCATATTCATTTTCTTCTACTTCCTTATAATGTGTGTTATCTCTTGACAAAAAATTTAAACACCTGTATATTACATTTAACAAAAACAACAGGGTTAAGTTTATGCCCTTTGGATGGGAGCTATGCAGAATCTTATGACAACACAAAGGGGCAAACAAACCTCAATTGTTAAAAAAAAATGCAGGGAATGATGATAGAAATGTGGCATTTAATTTGTTTTCTAATAGTGTACTAATCTAGTGCACTCAATATCAATCACTCCTCATAGACTATTATACGTCTCATCATTTCTATATGTCACATGTAATCCATTGCAACAGTTTCATTGGTAAAATGATCACATTTGAAATAATGCACTGTTTTACTCATAAAAAAGCTGAAGCAGCTGAACAAAATACACTTGAAAGCTGCATTTATGATTCGAGAAACCAAAAACCACGAAAGCTGTAACTGCTCTTAAAGGGGCAGCGTGGTGGTGGTCAGTGCTGTTTCCTCACTAGAGGCTGAAAGTTTGAACGTGGCCTTTCTGTGCAGAGTTTGCATGTTCTCCCCACGCTTGACGCTTGTTAGTTTAAAGGGTGACTCCCAACTGCCCGCAGGTGTGAATGTGAATGTGACTGGTTGTCTGTCTGTGTTGGATGTTCTTCCACAAGATTGTAAAGAAACTCGACACGATTCTTCCTTCTGCTGTAAAAGCTCCGGGAGACAGTTTTTTTAACAACAATTCTGAACAATGATGATGATAATGTATCATTTGCCCACATAGTTAACTCATATTTGATTAGTAATCAATTGATAAACAGTTTGTGGTGATGTTTTTCTTGTTCTGTTTTGATGCATTTTATTTCATTTAACAAGTTAATACCTAGAAGCAAATTAAATTTGATTTGAATTAAAGTGGGTTGCATAATGTCTCTACTTTAATGAATTAGTAAAAAGCTTTGGCAGTGATGTCCAAATACTGAATGTTAAATGATGTTCTCCATGGATTAGATAGATTTGTTTAATCGCTCTAAACATGTAAATAAGCTTTAGCTGTTGACGTCTGTGGGTAAAAGCTCAGAGAGGCATTTGATTTGAAAAATGAGGGCGTATAATATCCAGATTCTGCAGACTGACAGACAACCTTATGCTGTAGCAAAGCCTGCCAGCTCTGTAAAGCCATCAGCAGGGGTTCGGTTTCTGTTTCTTTCAGTGAGGGGACTAATGGGATGAGGATCAATGTAGGTGATGTAGTAGGCTAAGTAGAATGAAACAACTGTGGAAATATAAATGTAAAAAATAGAGAAAATTAATGCAAGCAGTAATGATGGAGAGGGGGAAAATGTGCAGAGCTAGTGACGGTCACTTCGTGTTGCCTTATAAGTAATTTATGGCTCAACTAGAACGAAGGACATATATTGTGTAACATGACAGACCCCAGATGACCAAGGACTATATTTGCAAAGTTGCCGCTTAGACGCTGCAGATTAGAGTAATTGCTAGTGGTTATAGTGGACCTGGACCTGCATTAATGGCATATTCTGATTTAATACAGCATCCTGCAAAACATAGTATCCCCTTAACATTCATTATTTTATTTTATGCAGTATGTATGTATGTATGTGTGTGTGTGTGTGTATTTCCTGTCATTTCTTACTTCATAGTCAGAAAGAAAAAATACATAAAAGGGCTGCATAACTGGCATGTTGCTTTAGAGATGATTACATACAACTCAGGAGGGCCAGTTTAAGTACTGAACCTATTTACAAACAGATATGATAAAAGACTTGGACAATTTGAAAGTCATTACAGCAGAATCATTTTATCCTTCATATACCAATCGCCAGATAAACAGCAGGATCAGTCCACTCACAAAGTAAAATAATCCACCAGAAATGTGCACGTGCAAGCACTAACGAAGGCTGAGCCATGAGTCAATTCAGAGGAGGGTGCATTCTTTTATGGAGTATAACTTCATCTAGTACCTAAAGAATAATGGATTTTGCATCAAACTTTTCATGAAATGTCAATTTTCCAAATCCCAATAATATCTGTAATAATAATAGCAGTAATAACATTAATATCAGTAATAACTCTGAAGTGGTTTGTGGTGAGACTTCTGGCCCAAAACAAACTTTTAAGATGTTTGTTCAAGGTGCATTGTGCTGCAGATATTTGCTTGATTTATTGCTTAGATAATTTCCTCAGTTCTGAACAAACAATGAGCAGTTATTTCATATTTTATAGCAATTTGTCATAGGGATATTCACCAGTTTAGAACACGATCCTCACTGTACTTTCCTGCCCCAGATCCATTAGACCAGTGAGCGGACGAGACCATTCTTGCATGATGCTTGCTTGGATATTCCTATGTGTAAAAATAAATCAAAATGGCTGCCATAGGTTTGAAAACATTAGAACAGCACTGTTTGGGTTTCTACAGCCTTAAACATACATTTTACACATTGTCCTTCAGGAGTAAAAGTTGCATATTACAGCATTCGTCTCTTAAACGAAACCGAATCCTATATTGTTGGATACCTACGGCATCCCTGCATCCCTTCACCGAGACTCCTCAAGCAGCTAAGACAGGAGCAATTCAAATTAATGAGTGGTGTCACGCCCTAACATGAAACACTATAAAGAGAGATTTCATCATTTTACACAGCTGCCTCACTGCCTTTCACAGTCCATCATCATCACTAAGCAGTCTGATCTAAAAGTTGAACGGTGTAAACTGTTGTGAGTGATGAGGGGCAACTACACACAAAGTCTGCCATAAAACACACAAACTCATTTACGCAGTACATTCTGTGAGCAGCATGTGCTCAAGTCGGCACTTGCAGCACACTCCACATGCATACATGTGTACAGCAGCCACACAAATATGAACAATCACACCCCTCGGAGTGATGAGCTTTGTCGAGCATAGACAGGAGGACAATGTGTTATGCTTTGTGAAGTTAGACAGCAGAACAGAGCAACATCACAGCGGCTTTCAGAGCAAAAGGCCAACTACTTTAGATTGCACAAAACACCATCTTTTGAAAAGTTTAATTGCATATTTTCATGTTTGTCAATATGTGCATGCAGTATGTTTGTGCATGGGTAGGAGGCATGTATGTAAAAGTAAAAAATAAAAAGCAAGACAACAAAGAAATCAATGGGTTGTGTTGTTTCTGTTTTGTTGACCTCAATGTTCTTTTTTAATTGTTAACTTTAGAAAATGTTTAGAATTGATGCAGCTTCCCAAGATTACATCTTTTTATAGGATATGCCCATGTTTGAAACGATATCTCACTTTGGTATGTTCTTGGCATACATATTAATGTTTACTCCCTGTGTGCACTGGATGTCCCAGTTTAAGTAAAACTCAGTTTGTTGCTGTGCTTTAATTAGTCTAAAAATCATGTTTTAATACAAGTAGGCAGAAAGTAGGAGACATGTCACTTGAGATACTATGACATATATTGAGCTCTCTATCCTTCCTTTTATGAAGCATGCCTTTTCAGACAATTTCAGAAAAAAAAATAGACTGTATTGTTATACTTACACGTTGAGGTCAAAACCCTAAACATGGAAATACTGTAGACATATTGTGCTATATAGTGAAATAACACTTTGGGGGCATTTGGGCATTTTCTTTCATATGAAAAGATTTGACATTTCCAGTGTGAGATGCATAAATTCCAACAAGGCATGCACACAAATACACACACATTAAGGGCAGCAGCAGAAGCAACAGCACAAGCCGTAGCAGGCTTGTTAGTAAGGCAGGTGACAAATGAGCTAGAGCACATTGTCCTGGCATTAGAGATGAGCAGAGGTGTGAAAATGTCACCACAAATAGCCCCTGGTCACCAAATGTCACCTTTCCACTCCACTCCACACCTCTCCCTTCCTCCCACTCAGTTCTTTCTAATCCACCTCTCCTTCTCTTTCCATCTACTCACAGATTTCCACTGTACCCTGCTCTTTTCCCTCTCTGTCCTGTGCTGCTACCCTATCATCCTGCAACACAGCTTTTCTTTTCATCTCCTCAAAAGGCCAGAGAGGGGAAGAGAACAGAGTAAAAGAATCAGAGTTTTCTTAACTCGGCTCCTTTCTTCTCCTCTCTTCTCTCATTTCTATCCTCATGTTTTATAATTACCTATATTTTCTTATTTACTCCTGTCCATCCATGTAGCTATACATGCATTTATACATGCATTTGTGCCTTCAACCACTTTATATCAGCATACGGTATGTGGGTCATTGGTTTTAAATTTTTTGTTCCTTATTGGGATCTCCAAATTTTAGGGATGGTAATGGTCGGTGAAAGAAGCGGAGTGTTGTAATAAAGAAGGAAGAAGCTCATCTGACTGCCCTGTTGCACTTATTCAGCACTTTAATACAAACACTAAATCGATCATAAAATGTTTAGGGAAGTGTCACTCATCTGGTGTACAGTCCCTCGCTGATCTCTCCTCTCTGCATTCTTGTCACATCCCTTTGCTAACACTGAGCCATGAGCCCAAACCCCTCCTGCAGTGTTCCAGCTCTGTGGCTCACAGGTCACCTGCATTTTGAGGCACTAATAAACACTCGATCTCCATATCTTGGTATTGCAATGGTAAAAAGGTCTGTGCACTCGCATAACCACATCACATAAACACTTATTAATTAATGATTGATAATTATTGGTAGCATTGAGACAGGGAGCACAATAGTGAAGTGGTTAGTGCTGCCGCCTCAAAGCTAAAAGGTCCCAACTGGCTGCAGCCTTTCCGTGTGACGTTTGCGTGTTCTCACTGTGCTTGGCGGATTTCCTGCGGGTACTCTGCTTTCCTACCGCAGTCCAAAGACATGCATGTTAATTCATGACTCGAAAGCCTATTTCACACGCTGTATGAACTGCAGAGAAAGTTGGGAGAATCCAGCCTCAGATATTGTCCGGAGCCGCCTTTCAGACATCTGAGTGAGAACCACCGACACTTGTGAAAATCCAATTTCCATGCGTAATGGGATCTAAAACTTAAGTTGTGGAAAACAATGTTTTAATAACAGTACATTGGAGCTATGTATCTTTTTAAAAAGGTTGTATCACTATAACAGCAGTTAAATGATGGAAATGTCATCAACATGCCCATTCGCTCATTTTTAATCCTTACTATGATTCAGGACAGAGCAGCATAATACACACATTGCACTAGTTGCCTGTAGCTGTAAATGTAATGTGTGTGAATGGTTGTCTGTCTGTGTTTGTCTCCATTAGCTGGTCCTGACATAGAGTGACAACCTGTTCAGGGTGTAGCCCACCTCACGCCCAATGACAGATTGCATAGGTTCCCCTTTGACCCCACCATCTTGCACAGTGTAAAAATGTGGCAGTCCTTTTAGATTAACATCTAGATCTGCTTGGTTCATCTCTTGTTAAGGTACAAGTCTGATATGACCTATTAAGAAAAAGGGGCGAAATCCATAAAGCTATATTCTGTGTTTTCATTCACCAGAGCAGAGCAGAGAGCAGTCAGAAGAGACACATGGTAAAATGCAAAGCAAGCGAGCAAGCGTGTCTTGATGTGAAATGGAAAGAAGAGTTGATTGAACTGAGAAAATGTCTCTAGAAAAATAGAAAGTGGGTGATAATAATTTTCTAAATGACAGCTGTAAAGCTATTCAGTACAGCTGTTGAAGTGCACATTCCAGTGATCCACTTTCTGTGGGAATGTGCGAGTCTGAGTGTGTCTCTCTACCATTAATAATTCCCTTTAGTGGTGCACTTTTAACACCTCAAAAGACCATGCACTTGGAGAAAATTTCAACTATCAATAATCAAACTAACAATTAATTAGAGTTGACACGTTCACTCAATTCCACAAATCGAACTCTACACAGACATCTTTCAGCATGGGGGTGTGTGTTTGTTTCTGTTTGAGAATACGGTATGTCTGTGCGCATTATTAATGTACACTGTGTGAGTGTAGCACTGCAATCATCTGTATCTTTCATATATTAATGTTGTCATGACAGAGGCAGCAGAACGGGGTCGAGGTGAGCTTTTTCACCATACCTTTAAAATGTCAATGTGGCTGAGGCCATTAGTAATGTGGTTCATTTTATTTTTAGACAATATAGCAAATGTAAAGTACAATACTGTGTGCTCCCCTTTACCTTAGTCTTATGTATATGTGTCTCCCTCTGCAATTACATGCATAAAAACTGATATTCTATCAATTTGTGAATAATTAAAAGCTTTTAGTATATATAGGCTTTAAGTCAGCCAGGCAGAAATAGACCCGGCACTGGCGCACATGGCTCACAGACTCGGTAAAAACTTACACACACACACACATCAATAGTCAATTTTATTGCCAATTGACATAAGCCTACAGCACATTATGCACTTCTCTAAGGGGTTATTCACTTAAAGAGTTACAGATCGACTGATCAGTCATTGATCAGTCCATTTGTAAATGCAGGGGAGCAAATTGACTCCTATTGATGAGTGTATCGATCATGTTGATAGGAGGCGGAGAGGACTTGTTTATTGGCACACAACCTATTGAATACGCTGATGGATTAGTCTGTTTAAGTACTGTTTTAATAGCAGGGGGAGACCAAAAGACAAACATGGTCAAGCATGTGTATGGAAGTACACATAAGTACAACATCAGATGTGGGTGACAAATCAGATAAATATTCATAAATAAACAAATACTTTACCACACAAGGATTTTAAAACAACTTCTATCTTTATATTAGATTATTGGACAGGGACAGTTCACATTAATAAGCATTGCTGTAAATGCACAACAGCACAATAAAAGACTATTTTCATCTGTATTCCCCTGACAAATGTGAATGAAAACAATACTTTGTAAGAGTCGAGGGTAAACACGTAAATTGTTTAAATTTTCACCTAATCTCATTAAGGGAAGAGTCTGAAAATGAGAGCTGAGTTTGCGGGAGGACAAAGAAGCATAACACGCAAATCATGCAGTTTTATTTTATTGTCTTTTAAAAATTAGCAACAGTGGATAGTAATTAAACATCAGTCACGCAACTCATAGTTCAATTTGAACAGAATCGCATGCATTTAAATACAATTCATCATTTATTATTCATCATTCTGTCATTTAATGACAAATAGAAAGTGACCAAGTGGGAAAGAAATGGAATAAAAGGGGAGTCACACGCAGCTGATCCAAAACGGGAACTGTCTGAATTTAAAAAGTGACTCATTTAGATTTCTACCTGGCACTTTGTGATGGTTAAATTTTCTGTCTGACTTTTAAAAGACTTTGTTTTTTAAAAATGGGATGTTGTCCTTGTTGCCCTGTCAATGATCTCTCCTTTCATTCATTGTTTCCCTAAACTCCATGTTACTGTCTGCAGCCTTTTGATACGCACATTCAAAGAAACCTGGTTGTGCATAGAAGTCCCCTGATCCAGTACCTCCGTTTCAAAAATCAGCTTTCATAAAGCTAGAAATTTAGCTTTAACGAGAAGGCCGACTGCTTACTTTAAATGCATGTAAACTCACTTTACTGTATGTCATAGAGGCATATGAGCTTCTTGTACATATTTGCAGAGCTTCTATTTGTCTAATGTGTTTGCACACATACAATGTCCACATTTAATTGTATAGTATTTTTTCACCTTAAATGTGCTTCTGGATTTTGTAGGCTAAACAAACTATTCATACTACTTAAAATGTAAGTACTGTACAATTTAAGAATATGATACCACACCATAATGTGTGCGGCTTGAATGAGGCTCACCCTTTCCTTTGCTTTCCTCTGCGCGTCTAAAGCCAATTAATCTTTTAAAAGAAGCACTTCCACGGCCACATTTGGCTGCGGCATGTCAATGTAACAGTATGAGCATGTTTATGCATTAGGTCAGGCGTTTTGGACTGCTGGTAGATATAGGTTGCTAATTCCAGCTTTAGATAAATCAATAAGTGGACTGGGTGAGAGAGAGAGACAGAGTTTATAGGCTTATTGACTTGTCAAGTGTCATTGTCAACACAGTGTAAGTGCTTGTGTGCATATGTGAGAGTACATATAATTACTCTATAGTGTCACGCAGTATCTCTTTGTCCTGGTGTGACAGCTAATTAGTTGTACTGTCTGTCTCAGGAGTAAACTCAATAGGAGAAATAGGGAAATCAGTGCATATGCCTATTTATAAATTCAGCTGTTATTGTGACGGGACAGAGACCATTACAGTCTAACACTCTGACTGTAACTTTGCAGAAGCGGCAGAAAACACAAGTCAAAACTTCTTTATATAGCGTTGCAGTCTGCAAGATATCTGCAGTATAACAGTGTAGCAATGCTGAATTTCATTACTGTGAGAACATTAATACGGAACTAGATTTCTACTTCCACAGTGAGCAAGCATTGTGTAGGTTAACCTCACCACTTCCCATCTAGTTTAGGGAGTACAGGTATATTAATGCTTTCAAACTTACCTCTGCCTTTCATACATTAAACATCTCAGTGCTTCAAACTAAAAAATTACATCGCCATCATCATAGTAGTTGAAGGTGGACCAAAACTACAAACTCCAGCATAATGAAATAATTTGAACTAAAAAAAAATGTCTCCAGGTGTTTCAGCGAAAAACAGAGAGATAGAAGTTTTGAGTATTTATTTAATTGCAATCCTAAATGACGACCAAAGTCTCAATCAAGTCTCTTTTCATAAAGTAACTCGCATTTTAATTAACTTTTACTGATAACAGCCAAGTCAAAGTTTAAAGTGTGTTGGAGTTTGGAAGCTTTTTGGATCCAATCCATGTTCTAAATTTATTTTTGAAATCCAAGTATGATTAGTGCTTAATTACTGAGGCTGTAGTAATGTGGTCACATGCCCGTGCAACTTGGTCGGCACAATTTACGATTATATAACTAAACATTTGTGACCAAAGTAACAAATATCAAGACAATATATTTTTAAGTTGCTAAAGTCTTTCATGCCATTTTCTAACACACCTCATCACAAAGTGATGCTGGAAAATGTAATGAAAACCAAGTTTTGATAACCGGTGGAACCACTTTTGGCAACAAGTGCTTCCTGTAGCTGTAGATTTGACCTGAACGACAGGAATTCTTCCTTGCAGAACTGCTGAAGCTTCGCCAAATTCTACAGCATCAGGTTGAGGTGTGGGCTCTGACTGGGCCACTTCAAAAGGTGGATTTTGTTTTTCTAAAGCCATTTTTTTGTGAATTTACTTTGATAGGGCCATTGTCCTGCTTCATCATCTAGTTTCTTTGAACTTCAGCTTGTAGCCACACTGACATAAATTTGGGAATTCATTTTTCCACAACGGCAAGTAGTCAATGTCCGGAGACAGCAAACCATAATACCTCCACCATAACCCGCTGGTGGGATGGTGTTTTTGTGTCGGTTTATGTTTCTTTTGACACCATTATGTGTGCTCTTACCAAACAACTCTCCCTCTGTCTCCCATCTGATTTCAAGAAATATTCTCAGTAGTGTTGTGGATTGTTAATGTGTTCTTTGGAAGTCTTCATGAATATTGTGCCTTCTCAATGTTGTGCTCATTGACTCGCATTAAAGAAAGATGTAAACCCGGTTCTATGAATCCTTTAACTGTTTAACAGTTACTCTAGGAATCTTTTATTACCTCATTGAACGTTCGGGCATAGCTCACATCAGTTGATTCTACTTGTGATTGAAGGTAGCTCTAAACCACACTATTCTTCTTTCAGTTAGTGACATCTGAAGTGTTGCCAAAACTTGCACCACCACCACTTTGTATATAAAATGTTTGTCTTCAACAGAAATGTGTTCTTAGAAAGAGTGCGTTTGTTTATATATGGTGGACACTGGTGAAGATCAGATCACATTTATTGACCAATTTTTGCGGAAAACCAGGACATGCAAACGGTGCCATTCGTTTTTCTTGCAACTGTATGTACAGTGTGGCTGTGTGTGTCAGCAAGCTTTCCACTTTCCACAATTCCACTTTCTCCCTGGAGCTGATTACACATTTTCACCCTTTAATCCAACAGGAAATAGTAAGAAATAGCAAACCTGACAGAATCTCTAAATATGTTTGCACGTGATGAGATAGCAGAAAATGGTTGTGGCCTGAGAATGTGTACGTGTCAGACGGATCACCAAGGCCATTGGCACACATGCAAGCATACTCCTCCTCTCTCTCTCTTTGACACACACACACACACACACACACACACACAATAGGATAGAAAGAATGAGCCACAAGACAGACCCAGGGAGAGATATTAGCTGCATCCTACCTGCCCCATCAAATATGATGTGACCATATAAAGACAGCCTGCAGAAGCAGGAGAGGACTGCTGAAGCAAAGACTTTTCACTGGCTGGAGTAAGAGGCAGGAGAGAGAGAGAGCCTAAAACTCAGAAATAGGGTGAATACTAGATAGAAAGAAAGTGTTAGGGAAACCAGATGTGTGCATGTACTGTACAAGGAAGAGATAAAGAAAAGACTTTTCAAAAAGAGGGCAATGATAGCAGGAGATAGCATACAGTAAGGAGAGAGTGCAAGAGCAGAGCAATCCCAACACAGGGTAAAACCCGAAATAACGTATTCTGTCTGATCTCAGCCATCGTGCAAGTCAAGACAAGAAAGCTTTGAGATGCTCCATCCACATTAACCTCCACTCATCCTCCGCCCACACTCCTCTTTTGGCTCATCCCTCCTTCACTTCTCACCCACACTAAAGTGAACACTTCAAACATGCTGACAAGACCATAATAACTGACATTTAGGTTTTTGTTTGCTTCATTAGCATCTAGAGAACATATGATAACCCTCACAAAATACAGATGGAAGGACAAACACCCATGAAGGCCAACTCTTCGCCGGTAAATTCTTTATATTTTTACAGAAAGTAATAGAATGAAAAGTAAAATGATTAATTAATAAATTATTAAATTATTATTAACTTCATAAATAAATGTATTTTTATACCATGACCCAATTTCCCTTTTCCTCCATTTGTTTCATTTGTACTTACATGCATTGAAATAATAGTCCTAAAGCAAAAACATTGTTATAATATTTTCATGATTGTTAGACTATTTTATTCACTATTATTGCGAGCAACATTGCTAGGATGAACAGGGATTTAAAGTCCAATTCAAGATTTGTCCTGCATTTCCCACATACAGCTACAATATACATGGGTATGTAAATAAATTTGTCCGATCACTTTTTAATCTGAGGACAACAACATCTGCATCTGCTTCCACCAAACTTTACAATTGGCATAACACAGTCAGATAATTACCGTTCTCCTGGCAACCACTAAACCCAGACTCATCCATCAGATTGCCAGATGGAGAAGTGCAATTCGTAACTCTAGAGAATGCGTCTCCACTGCTCTAGAGTCCAGTGGCGGTTTGCTTTACACCACTGCATCGGAAGCTTTGCATTGCTCTTGGTGATGTATGGCTTGAATGCAGCTGCTCAGCCATGGAAACCCATTCCATGAAGATCTCTGCGCACTGTTCTTGGGCTAATCTGAAGGCCACATGAAGTTTAGAGGTCTGTAGTGATTGACTCTGCCAAAAGTTGGAGACCTCTTCACAATTTTCACCCACTCCGTCAGTTTACATGGCCAACCACTTCATGCCTGAGTTGCTGTCGTTCCCAAACGCTTCCTTAATACAGCTGATAGTTGACGTTGGAATATTTAGGAGCGAGGAAATTTCACTGGACTGGATTTGTTGCACATATGGCATCCTATCACAGGGCCACGCTGGAATTCACTGAGCTCCTGAGAGCTCCTGGCTCCAGCATCTGTGAACTGCCATTTTCAGCTCACCCCACAGATGTTCTGTGGGTTTTACATTTAAGCTTTGTTACGGGCTTTTCAGGAGAGTTAGAGACATGTCCTCAGTCCACTCCAGCGCTGTCTTCACTGCATGCTTCAGGTCATGCTGAAAGAAGGACTGTCTCATACCTTCTTCAAAGGTCTCTCTGTATTTGTCTGCATTCATACTCCCTCAGCTCTCACCAGTTGTTCTGTCTTTGCCACTGAGTCTCAACAAGACATGTAGCTGCTGGTGTTTGCTCGATATTTCGCTTGGTCTTCTGGTCTTAGATTTCAGCTTTTGCCTCATAAGACCAAGTAACCTTTTTCCTCATTCCCTCTTTCTCATTTAAATGCCATCTGACAAACTCCAAGTTGGCTGTCATATGCATTCTGCTCAAAGTGTCTTCTGTCTAGCTGCTCTGTCCTAAAGGCCTGATTGAAAGAGTGGTGTAGAGAAGGCCGTCCTTCCAGCAGGTAATCCGCTCTCTGCAAAGGACTTCTGAAGCCCTATTAAACTGCTGGATTCTTCTTCACCTCCTGGCAAAAGCCCTTTTTGTCCAGCTCTAGGGAAATTCCAAGTGGTTCCAGACTCCTTCTATTTCACAATAATTAAGGCCACTGTGCTTCTGGGAACACTCAGCATTTTAGAAATGGTTTTAGACACTATATGTCTCACCACAATTTTATTCCAGAGGTCTACATGGCTTAGATTTTGTCCAGTGACTTATCTGTTAAATGTGGTGCCTTTATGCAGATATGTGCATTTCTGAACGTCTGAATGTCGTCCAATTAATTTGATTTGCTATAGGTGGACTCCTGAGGCAATTAAAGCAACAAATTTACTGCTAGAGCACTTGGTTTGAATATTTCTGAAAATAACAGATTATTGTTATTAATTTTTCTTTAATTTTCAAAACCATCTAAAATCATGTTTTAACTTCATCACAATCAGTTGTTGAGTGTAGATCGATGGGCAACGTTTAGTTTGTCCAGTTAAGATAAAATCTGTAAGTGTTCAAACACTTTCTGAAGCGAATTTCTTTTAGAAAATTGCTGCTTTGACTGACAATCTACTGCATTTTTGTTTGTTAATATAAAAACCTGCACATATAAAACAGGAAGCAACAATATTAAGTTTACAGATTGAGGAAATATGAAGATCTTATTATTCATCTAATCTTACCACTTTATGAAAGGATCAAGATCTGCTGTCAGGGCTTTGAAGTGAGGGGTCATGTTTTATTTATTTTAGTCTGATATATCAAAAGAGACAGATGTGCCCGGAATGGAACAGCCATTAGGAAACCACTTAAAATTATTTATTTTTAGCTAGAGACATCATCAAACTGACATAGCTTCTCATTCATAAAAACTGATCTCATAAGCTGATAAACACCATATCATCTCCCATTTCCTGAGACACAGACAAATAAAAACATTCGGGTAAAAATTTAAAATTTTAAGCAGGTTCAATTTCCCCGGGCAAGGCAGTAGAACCCTAAGTTGCTTAATAGATTTAGCTGAACACCTAGTGCAGCAGCCACTGTCATCAGCGTCAGTGCTTGTGGGTGAATGAGAAGCAACATTGAATTTACCAGTTCACTTTTTTTTTGTTCTACTTTTATTTTCTGCACTTGAGATATCTACAGATATGCACAAGAATAAAACATAAATGCTTCACTCAACAGTTTCACAATAAATATTTGAGGAGAAAGTAATTCACAAATTTCTGTCAAATTGCTATCATATCCTGAGCATGCATCAATATTACATATCAGCTACTGCATGATCTTATTAAGTTCATCCAATGCAAGTAATGAATGCATCATCTAATGTAATAAGCACAGTGATTCAAGGTGAAGACATGACAAACATGGTTAGTTTGTTCTTCAGTGAGAAAAGATGAGAAATTGTATTTCAACTTTGTGGAGCGACAAAGACAAAGAAGGGAGTTAAGAGTGTCCAACACTAGTCAATGCTGTTAATATCTGCTATAAAAGTTATTGATTTGTGATAAATCCTGGTAAGCTATGAAGTGAATTAATTGCTCAGACTTTAGGGCTGAAAAATGTATTGTTTTTAAAAATTGATGCTGAATTGTAATGACAACAGAAAGCCATTTTCAAAAAGCTGTGATTAAAATTCGTGTTTTTTTATGCTACAATAATAAGAAAAGCATTTCCACAGGCTTCACATGGAGAGGAATAAGTGAGCGTGCATTAGGAAAGTTTGAGACACAAACAAGTTTACCTGCTGTGCTGCTGAGCATAGTGAAAATGGCCTTGGTAGGATCTAAACCCGACGCTGATGAGTAAGAGATCATAGTTGTGCCAAAGCAAAATAGTCAACTCGTTTGAACATGTTTTAGTTCGACAATGAAAGGAAGTGCGTCAGGAACAGGTGCTGGGGTGACACAACCATGCATTACCTCAAATGTCCTCCAGCATTTAAAAAGTCCCACTGGGCTGTGTTTGATAAAGTATTGAAATGCAAAGAGGTTCTAGAAAAAGCAATGTAAAAGGAGACCGAGGTGAGAACAGAATGATTGAAACAATAACTTTATCTAGATAATGTGGTTGACTGAGGTTTTGTGTTTGTGTGTTTGTGTGTGCAGCAACTAAAGTCGACATTTCAATGGTCAATTTTTCATAGCACACCTCTTTATATTTGTGACCACCAAATCATTGCAGGTGTCAAGCATGCCGATTGAACAAAAGGAGCAGCTGATAGCTCCATTAGTTAATAGTCAGCCCACTTCTCATCCCTGTGTTTGTCCAACATCCTCCTAGAACTATACCCCAGTCCGAGCGGAGGAATGGAGCTCAGAAAAAAAGAAAAAAGCTGTTACAATTAAGCAGTTAAAAAATAGGGATGCAATAAAACTCTTTATCAAATATGAATTTTACGAATCGCTGCTACGAAAGTAGTTTATTTGGTGGGCAGTAAATACGCCACCGTTAGCTAAGAACATGTACAGTCCATCCCTTAATGCAACAAAGAAATTTAGTATTTGTAGCAAAAAGGTTTCAACAGAGTTTTCAACAGTTTAAAACACATCAGACAGACAGTGGGGGCCACGGAAATATTTAAAATTAATTATTTGCAGGAAATCTCCTACATGCTGTAAATTATTACAGCATTATACTGCACATTGACCATTTGCTTTTACACAAAGAAAGACATCACGCAGTGGAGCTGTCTGTCTGTTAATGTTTTGAATTGTTAAAAACAAATGCATATGTACAGCACAGACAAATAAGCTTTTATAGTCACTATGTGTAATTCATTGTTGAGTTTAGTGTCTCTAAAGTTAAGGTCTCCCAAGGTTACAGAATATGCTTAACACCAGCAGTAGACTTGGCATAGCAGTAGCCAATTTTCCTTCTCAAAGTATCAAAATCATAACCATACTCAACATAAACGTCTAAACAAAGGGAGGTTGTTTGGCTTTATGTACTGAGAACCTTCAATACAACCTGCAAATCCAGTGATTTATAGATGATTTCCTGACTTTGGACAGGCATTTGTGAATGCTTTGTCTTTTGTTCTTTACTGATGCTTGTATTGTGAGAGAGACAGAAGCAATGATTTGTCAGATGTGCTGATTTAAAATAAATAAAGAAATACATTCAGGGTATTTTACCAATTTGGAATCAGATCTAAAATTAAACCAGCTATCGGAAATCCATCTCTTTACCTGAAGCACAGCATGCTGGTATCTTGATACCACAATTGTTATGCCCTGAAAGAAAAAAAAAACAAAGGAAAAAAGATCCATTTTACATTTATTCAGGAGGTTACATCCTCTAATTGTTTACTCTCCTTTCTCTAAACAGTTTATTTCACAGGACTTTACAGTTCCACCATTATGCCAACTGCTGGGGGATTCAAATAAATGCATAATAAACAACAGGATACTTTATGATCCATGTGAGATTTTACACCCTAGCCAGGTCAATAGCAGAGTTATAGTAATAGCAGTGTTAAGAACTACAATATGATGGATTGTTTGCCCCACTCTCCTATGTGGAAGACTTTACATGTTAAAAATTCTCATTTAAAAATCCATTACATGTTTATCCTACGATGATGACAATAAACCGCCATCCTTCCAAAACAGGGACAATAGCGTAGCTTTTGGAACACTGATCCGTTGTTTTGTTTTTATTTAATTTCAGTTATTCTGACAGCGTGGTGGCAAACATCTCGCACACATCACATCGGGTTTGTCTCTCTCTCTCCTATTCTTTTCTCTCAGTCTAACTATTGTGGGAACATAGACAATAGCAGCGAAACGCCAAAACTTTTATTTCTCCAGGGGCAACATTTTTCAGCAGTATTTTATGTTGTGATTGAGCGTGACCATAAGGTATGCAGGGAGCTGTAAATGTATGGCTTCTTCATTATAGATAAGAGGAACAGAGAGACAGAGAAGCAGCATAGTGCATGTCCTTGATTTAGCAGCATCGATCCCTATCTGCTCTCTAGTCTTTTTGATTTGTTATGTGTAAAAGTGTGTGTGTGTGTGTGTGTGTGTGTGTGTTGGGGGGCCTATGGCGATGCAGAGCTTAGGCAGAGATAAGGTTATCAGAACACACCTAACTGATATGATTGGCAAGGTGACAGGAGGCCACTGTGGACCCTCGGGGTTGACTTACCACAAATACACACATACACACACACACAGTGACTGACCTTAAAAAAAGTTTAATCTGCTGTTTATCCCCGTCACAAATGGAGGCAGTATCTGCATGAAACACCACTGAGATGTCAAAAAGCCATTGCAGACTTCAAAAAAATGCTGCTTATTATTTTCAGCTAGTAAAGTATCAGTTTTGATAATAACACTCCCAAGAGAAACAGAGACAATGGGAGGGTGGGGGGAGCGGGGGTTAGTGAAGCAAACAAGGAATAAGAGAAAGAAAAAGAGAGGGAGAAAGAAGGATTAAAAAAATGGTTTGGAAACATGGGGTTCCTCTGCCTCTGTGAGATAACTAAACCCAGTAGCAAAAAGTGTCCCACACATAGGCAGTGCCACAGAGGGATGGATCTGTAAAGCAACACTGGGACCAGAGATACAGGGAAAGCAATAAGATGGAGGAAGGGATGTGGAGAGAGACAGAGGAAATAGCGACGGCAAGGGAGGAAGAGATGGATAGGCCCTAGATACTCGATTGACTCCAAGACAGATATGTGCACACTGGCAGAAAAAAAAATGCCCAAAAAATGTACAACAAGACAGAGTGCAAGGCAATAGACGCACACACACTAACTCAGGGCTCACGTCCCAGTGAGTTTTCTGTCCTGTGTTCCCCATGTTGAAATGAAAAGCACTGTACAATCGTGAATAATTTTTGTTTAAAGCAGAAAAGAATAAGGCATGTATGTTTTGTCCACTGATTTAAACCCGTCAGGGATTGAAGAGTGAGATACTTTTGTATCTCTGCACACTGTTTAACAGTTTATTGCAAAGAAATAAAGAGAAATAAAATAACTACAGTTGACAGTTCTTGCTACTCTATCTATTCCACACCCCTTATCCCTGCTGTGGTCTCTGCTGCTGGTAAAATGCATCCCTGATAAATTGCCCTACATATTCATCCCTTCACTTTATCAGAGCTGCACAGGGCCAGGAGGAGAAAAGGCAGAGAAAAGGTGGAGAGAACAGGAAGAAAATTAAGGATATGGGTGAAGGATGAGCAGAAAGGTGTATAGAGCAGGGGATGAAGGAATAGGAAAGAAGGAAATGAGAACAGCAGGAAAGTGAATGAGCAAGGGATGAGTACAAGCACTTGAAAGGATAGTGATGAGATAGATACATAAAAGCAAGGAGGGACTGGTGATACAGTGAGGGCAATGAGATGAAGGAAAAGATGGAGGGAGCACGACACATTAGTAATGGCAGGGACAGAGGAAGGCAGGAGGGAGGTTGAGATGGATTGGACTTACTTGAGCAGACCTGCAAGAACGGATGGGCCAGCGTGATGCATGATGGGAGCCCGTCCAATAAGACAACCAATCACAGGCTTGGGTCTAAATGGGATAACCAATCATGGGCCTTGGCTGCCATCATCATTCCCAGTTTCAGATAAGCCCCAGCACATTGTGTCCATCTTTTACCCCACAGCAAGCTGCACACTGCCCTGTGCCTGTGTGTGTTTTTATATTGGCATGTCGTGCCGTGTGTGTGTGTGTGTGTGTGTGTGTGTGTGTGTTTGTTTGTGCCGATGGCTGTATTCTGATACCAATATGTCCTTCTTAGATATCTGTATATGTGAGAATTCCAGTGTGGTGGTAGATCTCCTCTATTGTGGCGTTATTGCGACACAGGGAAGCGCTGAACAAGCAAAACATAGCGGCAGATTGTCCAACTAAAGTTTGTAATGTGCTGGATAATGCAACTGCAATTCAAGTCAAGTGCCCTGAAGCACATCTACGAGATAGTAAAATTTGATGCACACATTGAAAAAAAGGAATCTCCATTCAACAAGAAATTTAATTTACACAGTTTTGACTCTTAAAAGCTTTTCAGGTGAAAAACCTATAAGGAGATATTTCCAATGCACTGAGCTCAGTGCATTGGCTCAGGCCAATGTCTTAAACACAACAGCAGCACTTTTAGTGTAAATGTAATTCCAGATCCACAATGCAGATGGAAGGCAGTTATTCTTTTTTACTTGTTTAGTTTTTGGGTTTTTTTGTATTTGTTTTATTGGGCTTGTTACAGTCTTCTTACCTCAACTGGGTCTCTGGCAGCTAAATTCAAGTCTTTGTGTTTTGAAGACAAAAGAAAATGCTGTTGCTAGAAGTTTCCCTCTGCACATTAGAGGAAATAAAAGCGGTGTCTCAATTCAGGGGCCACATCCATTTAAGGAAAACGTCTGCAAAGATTACCAATCTATGAAGCCCAGGTCTTTGAAGGCTCCACAGACTGCGGAGGCCAAACAAAAGTATGACAGCCTGGTCAACTGAGTCAGCTCTTTGTGTCACCAGTTGTTTCTGGTTGATATCATCACAATTCACAGACTGGCAACTTGTGCTAAATGTGCTACATGTGGCAGCCACAGCCTTCTTTTGATGAAATAAATAATTATTAACATTCTGGGTGTGCGGTTTTTTTTTCCCTTTCATTTCTAAAACAAGCAATTTATCCGTGGTAATCTGACCTGTTGACTAGTAAGCACTTGTGTTTTGCTTCATCATATTAGCAATGTCATTTTTCACACACAAAACTGTGTTTCACATGTTTTTATTTGACAGCAACTGTGCGTATGTGTGTGAGAGAGACAGAGTGACGGAGAGAGAGAGTGAGAACGAGAGACATCATATGACACAGTATTCATGGGAGGTGTGAAGGTCAAAGCATCAGGATGTGCTGTAATTGTGGGAGACGTTTTAATTAAAGCGTTTGGAGAAGGTTTTCCAGGGGTTAGAGCCTGTGGGGTGCAGGCTGATCCTACTGTCACGGAAACTCACACAGACTGACGTGTGTGTTTGTTTATGTGGGTGTGTGTGTCCATGTCTGTGTGTGCTCACGCGTAGCAACGAGGGGAGACAGACAGCTCGAGTCTCCTGGCACTGTTGTGACAAGCTTGTTTTAAATCATCCAAAATAGATTTTTATTCTTTTGACTCTGTATCTCCTAATTGCTTTTTTTTTATATATATATATATATTTTCCTGCTCTCCCTCCCTTCAACCAAGGCTCGCCCCGCCCCTGTAAAGCACCCTTGGTTTCCAGAAGATGAATTGCCTTTTGTTTTAAGTGAGGTAAACTTTATTGTGAGGTTCGTCCTGCATGACCTCACTTCACAGTGAGCTAACATTAAACCTCAGCGTAGGTTTTAACTCCAAAAATGTGTCTGCGAAAAATGTATTTAAAGTAAATCGCAAAAAATCTCTATAACATTACGTCCTCATATGGATGTAATTACTTTCGAAAATAGCTCACAGTTAGTGACATTCACTCTCACACCCTCAGTATGACAAGGCAAACATGCTGATGTTTAGCACCATATCTGCCTAGTGTACTTTCATGCTCACATTTTCTAATTAGCAACAAAACACACTAAAAATGAGATGGTGTCTTGCATCATTTAAGCCTTGAAAGACTTAAAAATTTGACTTGATGAGGTTGCTAGAGAAAAGCTTAAGGAACTAACAAAGTTATTACTAATTTATTGGAGGGGCATAAATGTTTACAGAAAATGTCTTGATTTTGTGAGATATAGTGGGTGGATCTCAGACCCTCTTTTGTGGTTTGGGGGTCTGATACCCCATTAGAAACCTTAAATGTAAATGGATGAGGCTAGATCTATGAAGAACAGTATGGTCTTGTTTTTATGCCCTATTAATAATTTCATTATAAATTCATTTGTTGTATAGATAGAAATGTTGACAGGGAGAAACAGCGTATATGCTCACATTTATTGTTAGGGGCATCGGGATGCCTAAAAGAAAAAGACTTATTGGGGCATTGTTATTTATCCAACCTAATCCAGACATTATTTTGTATGGACCAAAGATGCCCAATATAGATAGTCAAAAATGAATATACTAGACAAGTAAAAGTCCCTTTTCAAATACCGTGTGGCAGCTCGTGTGAGATCAGACACTGTGTCTCTTTTGAAAATATAGAAACAGTCCATTCTAAATGTTACACACACAGCGGTGACACGCTGAGGCCTGTTTCTCCACCGTCTGGCAGGAAGCAAACATGCTCGACCACAATTTCAAAGACCTGTCTTCAGTTTAAGCGATGTCACTGAATTACCATTATTCATGTGATCCGATCTGCTGTTTGATGCCTAAACTGTCAAAACCAAAGATTAGTGGCAGCTAAAACATGAAGCTGCTAACATTAGTGAAACTTAGAGTCACTTGCAGGCTGCAGCTCAAGTTCATAATACAAAGTAAATGCACATTATGAATGCCCTTTGACGATATTTGAAGTTTACACGCATCCTAAATGACTGACTAGGAGTGAGACAGAGTTGATGAACATTAGAGATCCTTTATGTTATAATGCAAAGTAGAAATGTATAAAAATGTCTGGTTTATTTTGAAACTGTGGCAGTACAAATTAGATTATGACGGGCACAGTCTATGAAATTAATGGAAAACACTGGTCTCCATACAAGTTTACACCCCCTCACACATTCTGATAACTCACCTCAGGTATTTACCTGCAGTAAACTGAGCAGTCATCTGGGTCGTATTTGAAGGTACGTGTGGCCAGGAACCTACTGTGAATACAGTAGAAACTGCAAATCAGCCAAGTGACATCCCAAAGCAGCTCTGCCTTCTAAGGTCAGTATCTGCACCAATCCAGTGCATCAGACATGAGCACAATTAACCAACTATCACCAAGGGAACCACAATTTTATTTTAGAACATTAGTTAACGTTTACTTTGTTTCTGGCTAAAAAAAAGTGTTTTATTAATACAAACTCTGTATACTACATCTTCATATCCCTCTGCTGTGTAAATGATATCACTCTTGCTTTCACATGAGTCAGCCTCTGGATCACTGGAGACCAGGACAGAGGTGAGCTCCAAATGGATCCCTTATCACACATTCACCACCATTACAGCAATCATTCAGAGGGCATAGCAGTGGAGTGTTTCAGTGTGTGTGTGTGTGTGTGTGTGTGTGTGTGTCGTGTATCTATAGTGCTGCTTTGTTTTTGCCTTGTGTCCTCACTATGTGCAGCAGTATTGATTCCTGATGGCCAGAGGCTGGCTTTCTATTGATCCAAGTTCTTCCATAAACATGTTGAGATGACTTATGTGATGTGTGTGTGTGCGTGCACATGTGTCTGTGTTTTCACGAGTGCACTCGTACATTGCATGTGCCTGACATGGAACCTGTACAACTCTGCCTGGATTGTGGGATGGTTGATTGTTAGGGTGGATAATCTTAATGAAATACCAGTGTAATTTTACCCACATAAAATCATGAAATAGTGCAGGCATGTACAAGCAAGCTCAACAGCACACAAGGGAAATAAAAGCCCTGACCATTTAGACAAAGCAGAGTATGTCATTAAGAGCATCAGTCAAAAGTCAGGAGAGGAGATCATCTTCATTTCAGATTGTGCTGGGCTCAGCACTTAGCTGGACGGATTCCTTTCCACTACATCTGAAGGCCATGAGGATGAAACAAAACAACCAAGTTGTAAATGCACAAAGGTGTGTGTGTGTCTGTGTGTGTGTGTGTGTGTGTGTGTGTGTGTGTGTGTGTGTGTGTGTGTGTGTGTGTGTGTGTGTGTGTGTGTGTGTTTGTATATACACATGTGAGAAAGCGTTTCTGTGAAGTTGTTCTGTATGCTGACAAGCTAGTGACTATGCCCTTAGAAAAGATGAAATATGACAAGTCATGTTTCACTGCTGAAGGTAAGCTGCCAACAAGACTGAAGTCATAGCATTGCATACTGTATTGTATAACAAAAATCTGTTTTGCACTGAAAAACTAAAGATTTGATCAGTGAAATAAACCAGAAACAAATCTATCATGCCATCAAATCAAATCTGGAGTATTGTCCCTCTGAAAAAGTCAGTATGGTTGGGATAGTTAGAAAAGCAGTAATCCAATTAAATGTTAGGGTAATTGGTGATTCTATGAGTGTGAATTGTTGTGTGTCATCCCTCTTATGTCTATTGTGTACCCTGCCTCTCCCCCAATGATAGCTGGGATGGGCTCCAGCCTCTGCAACATCTTTAAATTAGGTCTCAAGAGAAGTGAAATCTCGGATGCTCTAAAAACTGGGTCCAGAAGTTGAAATGAACATGTTTTCTTCATACATAGTATATAGGAAAACTAATGAGTTAAAAAAACACTCAAATTTTTTCAGATTAAAATTTTCAGAGATACTGTACACAGTAAGGTCATTGAATTTGATGAACATGTAAAATGTAACACTGGAAGAAGAGTTGTACCGAAGACACAAAAGAGGTCACTAATGGGGCAAAAATTAAGGAGGACTGTCATGAATTGAAAAAATCCCCATGAAATCCTGCAGTGGTTATTTAGCATCGTAGAACTATTGCAGGGGAATTTTTTTTTGACATGACTAAACAAACCATATAAAAAACTGAAGTCCAAAATCAAAGAGCAAATAAAAGATAATACAAGATAGCAACACTGCAAAGCAAATTGATTTGCACTGCAACTTTGGTTAATCCTTTTAGATAAACCAAAACTTTTTTATAGGGTTTTCACAAACGCATATTGAGTCCGTGTGTGTGTGTGTCAGTGTGTCTGGTGTTTACTGGCTTGAGCCTCAGGTAGTAGGTACATATTTAAAGAGCTCCTCATGGGAGGGAGTATTGATGTTAGAAGAGATATGATCTCAGTCTGAGAAGCTCTCATAGAGCCTCGTCATTACGGCAACTGCTCTTTCTGCATGCTGTGTACGTGGTTTATTTGCATGCATTTCGGCATGCGTGTCTACATGTTTCTCTGTGTGTGCGCCTCATCTGGGTCTTTGTGTGTCATACCCAGGGAAATCATGCTGATTGCCTCAATGAAGGAGGCATAAATCATAATCTCCACTGTAATCATTTGCAGCGGTTCATGTTTGCAATAAATCTTATCACGACTGTGCTGTGTATCTTACAAATCAGACACGTCTTTCACTTCGATGGGGGGGGCGACATAAACTACACCTGAGCTCGAACGAAGATATTTAATGCCTAAATAATCATCTTTTTGTGGTTGTGCCATGAGACACTACAAGCCTGTGGCTACAGGGCAGTTTTCAGCTCTGAGAGAAAAATCTATAAAAAAAAAAAAAAAAAGTGTGAGTATTAATGAATGTTTAAGCATCTGCTTCAGAATCCTATTGATCAGGTGGCCCAATCAGCAATGCTAGGCCTAACCAAGCAGAACAGTGATCTTCACACATCATGCAATCCTCCCTAGATATTAACACACGGATAAATGACAGCTTGAACATCTGTTCTGCTCTGCTTAACATGGAAAGATATTTACTCCTTTCCACGATGAAGCATGGAACACATCTGTAAAAAATACCACTTAAAATTCACGATAAACATCATGGTTTAAAACGTGTACTCTAAAGATCCTTCTTGGAATTATACCAGAGGCTGACCAGGAAGACACACAGACATGTTTGGTGGTGGCTCAGTTGAGCAGTTGTCCACAAATCTTAAGGTCAATGGTTCGATTGCATGTTGAATAGACCTTGTGCAAGACAACTAACCCCAAAGATACTCTAGTTCCAGCTACTTACTCATAAGTTGCTTTGGATAAAAGCTTCTGTTTAATGACTGATTGTAAATGTACAATAAAACTGGAAACATCTGTGAATGTGTTCATGGACTTAAATACATACATACAATAATGTAAAAAGATAACAAGGTACGATGATTCTGAAACATAACTTATGATATATTTCTGTATATAAATGCCTCCTATTATCTCTGCTTGCTCACCTCTTTACGAGAGATGGGACCATTTTTTTTCTTGATTCAGTTCAATACACAATATGAGGTTTTAATTATATTTAGTCATGATTTCATTAAAAGATCAATGATAACAATGTATGACTGCAGAACTCTTGTGCTTTATTGCTGTTTTTCCTTTTTCTGGCAGTGGTATAATTTATGCAGCGAAGCAGAAAAGTGCAGTCAAGTGCAAAAAATATCTCTCAAACATCATTAATAATAAAAAACTGCATAACGCTAGCTTAAAATCTCTAAATAAACTAAGTTAAAGAAATAATCTATAATCACCGTGCAAACCAAAATTTTAAAGTTGCCCGTTACCACTGTACATTCAAAATGACTCGATAATTCTCTTATTATGGCCAGTTTATGATCTTCTGCACGGTTGGCCCCCATATGCGATTCAAACAGAGGGTGGTCTTACAAGATAAAGTGGGAGTTCTCTCCCACGCCCGTCTCATATTTATAGAGGATGTTCAGTTACTTCATGTATGTTAACTATTGGGGGACGGAGGTGGCATCTTGTGATATACAGCATACATCTCTGCCTGATACAGTGAGTTACCTGTATACCGTTTCTTTTGTTTGAATAAAAAGATATTTAATGTGTTACTCATCTGCTGTGGAAAACACTGTTAAAAAGGTAATAACAGTATTAACACACCTTCTGAGTCCCTCAGATGTTCTGAATTTCAGATGTCATGCAGATGAAGTCGTCCACGGTGATCCTTCGAGTGTATTTAGGTCTGTTGCTGATGGATGAAGGCATTTCCCTTGTTGATCTTTCTTTCTCTGTTAACAACGTGTGCTCCCCTTGATGGTGATATCAGAAATGAACAAACACAACAAATAAGATTAAGGAAGCAGATACCTGGCCAACACAGTCCAGCTGTACTTATTTTTTTGTCCGGTCAGGTTTACAATTCATTTGACATGGTTTCAAATAGGAACTGCATTTTCTCAGGAGGATCTACCAAATATCCTGCCTGGAGTGTAGATACTGGAGCATTATTTTGCCATCTGCAGCTGCAGGTAACAGCTTTACAAAACTGTGGGACACTTAGAACAACACTGAATTATTGTTTTTTATTATTAATTTTATTTTAAATTATTATCACAGAACATGTTTCTAAACTGTTTTCATGTTAGTTTATGATATTGATCATGCTCATTTTTAATCTGTTTGTTCAGCAGAAATTACCCAAAAATAAATCACTTCCTCCAAAAAAAAGGGAAGACAGAGGATCATGAGGGTTCTGTATCACACTCATGACGCAGAAAGTGAATGTAAAAGAATGTTTGCGGAACGTGTGCATAAGCTCTGTGGAATCAGCAAGTTTTACTTGGGGCGAAAAAAGACAGCCAGTAAATGATGCAATTATGGGATCTGACATTTAAACACCCACCCTTGTCTTAATACTCACACACACACACTCTACATGTGCACTCTCTCCTTAGAATAAAGGACTGACGTGTTCACCCGCAAGAGGAGTAACAAAGCTATGGAGCCTTGCCTCTTCCCACACACGGTGTCTGTATAGATGGCATTTGTGCTTTAGAACAATGCCGAGTGGCTCGGAGAGAGCAGATTAGTGTGTCTGTGTGTGTATGTAGCTTTCTGGAGCACATCCATCTCAGTTTCGCTCCTGGTCTGTCTCAGCCAAATTCAGATAGGAGAGCTGGCTTTGGTTGGCAACCCAATCCCAGCTTCAGGCATAAAGTACTTTCCATCGAATTAAATTGTATTAACTTTATAAACTTTTTCAATGAGAATGACAAATCTGTCAACGTCTGCATTACATAAAATACAATATGTTGCTTAAATGCAATATGTTTAAATAATACATGAAAATGTTAAACATTTTACAACTGTGACGGCCCCCCTTTAAAAGTAAATCACCGATGTTAGACGAACGCGATACACTAATGGCTCTACATGGTAATAAAAAGCCCTGACAAAAGAGGAACCACCCGGAGAGGTTGACTGACATGGTGTTTGGTGTCAAACACAGGAACTGAACGTAACTATTGCTTCGTCTCGATCCTAGAGCGGGGTTTCTAAGGGCGATTCTTACGTTAGTGCTAAGTAGCAGAGCAAAAGGTTTGTCTGCCTTGGGGGCAGAATTAGTTGGTGCTAAATCACTTAAAAGAGGGTCTAATTAAACACAATGAGCTGAAGTAGCATTGGTCTTAAATCTTAGAAATACCCTCAATCAATAATAATAACTGTGTGATAGCCTTTATGTATCTTATAACAAAAAAACATGATTTTGTTGTGTTGCTAATGAGACTCCTGCATTTGAGTCATAGCTTTCCTCCGCGCAGCTTGGATGCAGGTAGTGTAGCAACAAACACACACACACACACACACACACAGAACTGCGAAGGTGACACAGAACTGGGTAATTCCAAACAGGAGGAGGCCTACATGACAGCCAAATAGTATTTAGGCAACACCATGGATGTAATCGCATGTAATTGGCGGGTCATTAAGAAATATGCAAAGACAGAACACAAAACATGAAAACACAAAAGATTTTATAGACTTATGCCAAGCAAATGAAGCGGCTTTGGAAAAATCCTTCGGAGGAAAAGTTGCAGTATAGGAAGTAATTTATGCTCAACTGTAAAGGTTAGAACACAGTGTCTTTCTTTTAACTAATTAATATCAGCAAGCAACAGCTGCCGACAACTATTATCGTGAAATGTATTCTTGCATAAACTTGATGCATAGGTTCATGTTGTCGCTCCATGAATATGCCTGACATTTTAATACAGTAACACTGACGATTGCTTTTGTTTTGGTTGGGATGGTTGCATGGCATAGCCTACGCTTTACTGATGTCTGGATTTTCAAGCACTTAACAAAAATGGGAAAAAATGTCAACTGGAATGCGGAAATATTTCATATTCTCAAACAATTATTAGAGAATTTGTGCAACTGCATGCCAAATGTGTGTTATACGTTTAGCTTTATGCCTAACAGAAGCCTTGTTTCTGTGTAGATGCAAAGAAAGTCATCCTTACTGCAAACTTCCCACAGAGCTGCCAACAGAAACAGACCACTTAGCTTATCAGTGGGCTTCCGATTATTAGACTCAAATTACAGTTTCTTTCATTTACCTCTGGACATTTGTTTATCTCTTCCATTCCTAAAAGCTTGCCACTGCTCTCTACCATGCACTTGCTAATACTGGAAAAAAGGATGGATGAACAGGTCATGATAAATGGCTGATGTTAGCTGTGATTACACATGTGGAACGAGCAGATTTGAACCTTTTAGACTTATCTCACTTTAGTCAAATTGCCAAAATAACTCTTAATATGATGTTTAATCCATAATGCCATGAGCGCATAAACACAGTAGAGATGTGCGTTCAAGGCACTTAAAGTCAGCACATGTTAAATGCAGTTGGATAAGAAGATTGCAAATGCTAAATGCTTCGTGTGTAATAACACGATACTTGGTTGCAGCCCATGTGTCCTGTCAGGTTATCCCACGGTTTACACAACAGATGTTCATCTCTGCCTGTGTCTATATTTGTTAGCTCCCTCAGGCTATAACAGCCCATAGTAGTGACCCCAAGCTTCACCATCATCACGCCGCTGTAGGACGGCACACACACACCCCTTGCTGATTGTGTGACACTCGCACTGATAGTTTCTGACAGGATTTGGGGTATAAATGCCCCATAAGTCAATTGTTAGGTCACTGACTTCAGGGGGTGTCAGCTCCATCATAACCAACTCACTCACTCACTCACTCAGCCACACAGTTTTATGAACTTGAATTGATACGACAAAAATGTTGTTCTTTTTTGCTCTTTGTTTTTAAAATGCAGAGATTGTATCTATACTGTATAACTGAATTTACTGCTGTGTGTAATAAATATTTAAACAGATGGTGTTTCGTCCCTACACAACTTTTATTGTTTGCAATAAGTAGCTAGTTTGTTTATGTCTTTGTCCTAACAAACAGCATGTTTTTATTCAATATATCTTTATAAACACCCTTATCAGTGTCAAATATATGATGATGGGTTGTAAATGCAATTCAAGTCAATTTTAGCACGCCATAGTCAACCTACTGTAAATTATATAAAATATTTTATGTGACAACATAGTATCTTATAAATATTAGCAAAGCCACTGATGATAGCTCCCTTTTTAGCAGAATTGTTCCATGCCTTCGGTTTTGGATGTAAGCATACGACCTTCTCAGACCTACCCACATGTAATCCTGTTTTTTTTTTTACATCCCAAAGAGAGAGTGTAACTAGATTAGAAATTTTGGTAGATGCAAAAGCACAGCAAAGTAATAAAATGCACCACATGGTTAAAAAGCTACAATAATAGATTTTTCTTTATTATGCCCAACTGCCCTGTTGTTTCTGAAATCACAGACGCAGAATTGTTTAGGAAGAGAAGTTTCTGGCTGGTTGTGAAAAGGTCACTCTCTTCCCTCTTCACTAGGCTCTGTATTCCCCGACATTAACAACGTTTTGGTTGAGTTATTGTTTGCAATGTAATCTTTGAGTTGTTCGCATTTGTTTTGTTTTGATGGGTTATATGTTTTGAGTTTGTATTGTTTTTAGGACGGGGTCTGGTGGAAGGAAAGTTCCCTGTATGTCCTTCGGGTGGTGTTTCCATGGGGAAGGTAGAGTGGATCAGAAGTGTAATCAAGGAATGTAGAGAAATGATTTGGATCATTACGACCTCTGAGCAGTGTGAGGCTGGGTGCTACCAAGCTGAGGGAAGATATATAAACTCTAGATTATATAAACTCTATTGAATAATATGTAGACATGTATAGGTACAGCTGTAGGCAGTAGTTGTGATATCTACTCTTTGTAATGTCAATTATTTGAAATAATCTATGTATTTTTACATCAAGTTTGGTTCATTTCCCTATATTAATGAATACCACCTTTTTTGAGGACACTTAGGTTTGCCGAGCAGCTTCTTAAACGTCCCTTTTGACAAGTTTTCTAGTGCCAAATAAATATCTCCCATTTATATGGGAGACGGTGCGATGCTGGTGCAGAGACAACATAATCAGCTGTTAGGCCCAGTTGTTTGGATCAAAGGCCTTCGGCTGGTGTGTCGAGTGTTGGCTATGAGTAACTGTCACAGCTGAACTCTGTTATCTGGGTTTTCCTTTCAAAGCCGGCAGTGGCAGGGCCTCAGGATCTTTACTCAAAAAGCCTGACAGCCTCTACACGCAAACAAACTTCCCTCCGTCTCAAAGCTCTGTAGTGGCATGTCGCTCTCCTTTGCCCTTGGAAGCTTTTCCTCAGCCTGGAGGGCTCTCTGCTGGGTCAGGGACTCCAGTGGTACTCCTGGAAGTCCTTCGCTTTTGTCCCAGTGGTGATGGGATTTTGATCACTCCACTCAGCAGTCAAGAAATGTCTCACCACAAAGCAAATTCGTAGAGTTATTATAATATTTCTCAATTTCACTACTCTGATGTATGCGTCTATGATTATTGATATCTCACAAGTGTCATTAGATCATTATTAAAACACATACATCATGATCAAAACACAAAAACAAATGCTCTCACTGTGTGTGTGTGTGTGTGTGTGTGTTAAAGTCAAGCTCCTGTATAACCTTTAGCATTATTTAGACTTTTCTCCAGTAGTCTTGCTTAGGGAACACATGCATTCTTCTCTTAGTATTTGTTTAAGTCTGCTCCCAGGTCTGCATCACTTTTAGGCCTTTAGCTAAAAAATGAAGAATGCAGCTGTAATATACCTTATTCAGTTAAATTACAATCTGCTTTTGAAAGCACTGTGTAGCCATGTTAACATACTGCATTTTAATATCTAGTTTAAAAGCCATCATATATATTTCAGAAGAAGCCAACTGATTTGCAAAAAAATATACATCAATACTAAGATGGTAAAGACTGACTAAAGTACAGCAGTTACTCTTAGGTTAAAGCCAGTGACCGTAACGCTGCCGGAACCAACATAGCATTTCTGTAGAATCACTCCACCTATGCTGCATGATTATTTTATTATTTCCATGTAATACATGTGCACTTGCATACTCATGGTGTGCTAAATTATCTCTGCTGAGATGTCTTTGATATGCTCAAAGCTTACAGTGAATCCCTGTATTCTCACACAACCCTGTCTGTCTTGCTGCCTAATCAAATTAGCATCTCTCAGCACTGCATCCAATCAGATCATCATCTCTGCTCCCTGTGGTAACATCAGCAGCTTTGACCTGCTCTTCTCCAGTGGGGAGTGTGCTTAGTAGTAGATGGAGCCCATGGTAGCAAAGGTATATTTCGCTCCCTCTTTGAAGTCAGTGAGCTGATGGATCTGATCCTGGGAGACTTGCTGTCTGCGAACAGCACACCTCTTTGAGTCTGTTTGGTTCTCTCCTGCAGAGGAAAACGTAGCTCAAGTGGACACACTGTCAGATTATGTTTTGGAAAACAGGCCGAGGATGCGGTGCCGTGCTCGCTCTCTCATGTGTATTGTCATATCCTCTGTCTGTTTGTCTGTCTCTCGCTCTCTCACATACACACACAGGCCACCCACTGTAAGATGTGTCTGTGATGTCTGGCTGCCCTTTTGCTTGAATCACAACACAATACACTGGAGAGCTCTCACCAGACACTTGTTCACGGGGTGTGAGTAGATCACTTTTCAGTACTGTTTGACCATCAAAAGAGTTCAAGTGTTCAAGCAGATACCTTTTATGTTGTCGGAAAGCTCTGTCACACCACGGTCTGTCAATATGCCACCACAAAGGCAGATGGCATTTGGAGGATATATATGTGTATGCCTGCGTGTCTGTGTGAGTGTTTCTCTACAGATACGGGATCCATCAGGGATATTTCAGGCCCGAATCTGCAGCTCTTAGGATTCCAAACGACCCTCAGAGTTTCATTGATCAGAGGGGGAAGATTGGCCAAGAAATTGGAGGGAGGTGAGGGGCTCTGGGCAGTATTTAATGGCTCCCTTTCCTCCCTGTGCAGCTGTCTATCTTCCTAAAGCTCACTCCATCTCTCAGTTGCACCTGTGCTTGTCCATTCCCCCTCAGTTTTCTTTTGCCATCAACACTTGCAGCTTCACTCTAGCACCTACAACCCACACATGCAGAAACAGGCATTAGAAAGCGAGACCAAACTGCACTGTACATACGCGTCATCCTCAAGCCATTTTCCTGGGGGGTTTATAAGGTTACAATAATGTCTATTTATTGTGGAAGCAGATAGCACACTATCTCTCATCATAAACAGATTTATCGTTCACTGAGATGATGAGGGCGTGAAAAGCAGAGGAGAGGTTAAAGGAGGGTAAAAGGAAAGCAGAAGGAGGAAGGCGACGAAAAGGGAAAATTGGCCAATAGCATTGAGAGAAGGATGAAGTGCAGCAGAATTAAAGGGATAAGATGGGGATGGAGGTCAAAGACAGGCGAGTGCGCTGTCCAGGGAATATTCAAAGGGAAGTGAGACTGGTGTCACTGATCAATATGACAATAAGGAGAGGAGAGCCTGGGCCTACCCAAGTCAATAGACTTTGTGAACACAGGGGAAAGACACACAGCTACGATGTAATCGTGTCAAGAATTTGTAAAAAATATATATCTGTCATTTTTTCTGTCATTGTTTTATACATATAAGTGAACAATTCCATATTTCAACATGGCAAGCTTCCTGATTCAGGAAACTAAGCCAGGTTTGTCAATTCCTTACTTATGAATGCCATCTGCTCCAGTAATACAATCAGCTGATTTTCTAACAAAAAATCTGCCTTGGCTTTGCTTTTAATCTATGCCCCACGGCTTCCTGTGAGCAGATACAAGACACCGATTAGACAACTGCTCACATGATCTACACCTAAGACAACTGAGAATGAAATAAACGAGATGTTTTCATTTAAAATTTATCACAGCCTGTGTTTTTCTAACACTCTTTGTGTTTTATTATGAGCATATGCCAACACTGCTTGGTGCAACAATCTCAGCATGACTTGCTTCAAGTTTGAGAATATTTAATAAGCTTTTGTTACAGTAAATTTATGTACTCAGTACTCTATTCAGTCAGTGGTCTAGCCATCTTGTCTCCAGCTTCACCAAACAACCAACAGAGTTTCTAGGAAATCACAGCACCAAGAAATGGTGTGCCACATAACCCAGAGTAAAACTATTTTGTTCTTTACACTTATTTTCTCTTTACACAACAAGTTAATCAAAGGAAATATAACGTCCATTTTCCTTTAAATGACAGAAACATTATTACCATTGTACAGCAATAAATTAAGAAAATATGATACAGTTGACAGGGCTCTACACATGCCCAATATAATCTGCAAATAGCAGGAGTCTGTTCATCTGGATAATCGGTAGCAATATTTTTACAATGAAGGCCATTCGAGCATTGCAGAAGTGGGTTTAACAGGATGAAGCGATTAAAACAGTATCAGTTAAACCTCCAATAGTAAAAAAACGTAAGGCAGTTTTATTACAATCATTAAGAACCATTACTAAGGTTACAATTAAGTTTTTTGTCCCGGCATGTTTAATTGTGATATTTACAGAATGTCTGAATTTGCTATGTTTTGTATTTATCAGTACAGTCTTTATCAGGTATGTTTTATCTGGGTGAAAAAAAAGCAGCATTTCACTTCACCGACGTGTTTTTGTTTAACGTGAATGCTCCATGCATCTATCTTTGCTATCATCAACACATTTATTAACTGTTTTTGTACTGTAAAACAGAGCTTTTAAAAAAAGCTGCAGAGCATCATCGGGTTTTAAATGTGATGCTCCATTTCTTAGACACAAGTATGATTAAAGGCAATTGACCTAAATGTGCTAAGACTGAAAGTGCCAGTCTATCCATCTGTCACAGCGATATTTTGTATTATGTAGCTGCCAAACACTGAACAAGTGAATGTTGAAGAAATGTACAACATTGACCATAGAAGCTTTCAGTGGTTACTTCCTTCTTTTTTCCCAGTTCCTAAAAAACAGATCTATCTTTAGATTTTTGTAGAACTGAAACCCACGTGGGTTTCAGTTCTACAAAAAAGTCACCACAACGTATTAAAAAATTTCCCTCTGATAAATCATCCCTGTGCCCTGATGTCACATGAAAGGCAATAACAAAACAATTCAGATCTTTTGGTATTGATTTATCACAGGACTGCAAAAAAACTGTTAACTCATGGAGATTGGTGTAACTGAACCTTTGGTCGAAGAATAGAAAGTAACAAGTATTAGAAGTTCGGTTTGGTAAGTATGACAGCTATAGACGTAATCTACCAACCACTCAATATAATTTCTGAATGTTTCCAATCACACTTTGTGTTGTAAATGGACAGCTATCACCAAAATGGAGATGGAGGGGCCATCATGTGCAGTGATTATTAACTTCAAAGAGATACTGTCTGAAAATGTTTGCTGCTCTTGTGATATTTGAACAATAGCACGTTTGCCTCCTCTTGTGATGGCAGAAAAGACACTCTACCGTTTAAACCAGCTCTTGTCTTGTATAGCTCAGCCCACCTCAGTCTGGTGTGTCAAAAAAAGTGATCGCCTAATCAAGAATAATTTGTGGTTTGTTTTCAACTGACAAAAAGTAGAAGGTGATTAGCCATGCCAGACAACAAGAACCGCTTGAAATAGAGCAGATTTGATTCTTGAAAAGCAAAGTCTGCATTTAAACCTGAATTGAGTCAATCAGGGGTCCTCTAAAGGTCTTGCACAAATGGAATCGATTGCTATGTCTTGTAGGAGGTGATCACACTGTACTCGACCACAAATTATCAGAATGAAAACAGCATTTGGATTGACTGATAGATTTGCCTCGTGCACTCACCTGTAAAAGACTCCATTCTTTATCCCCGAGCCTCAGACCAATCTCTGAGGTGTGGAAGGGGGCAATTGAATTAGCCCCGCCCTCCCTTGTCCATAGCGAGTGATATGGGACTGGATTCCATTACACAAACTCTATCTAACCCAGACTGCGGCCTATCTAAACCTCATATCCCTGACAACACTCCATACATCAGCCACAGGCTAATACACTCTAATAGGCAGGGGCCTCACCCACTGATAGACCACATGACCTGTCGAACTCGCAATGGCTGCAATTCGTTTGCCTTTCTCTTCACAGAACTTTACTATTGCTGCTTGTACTTCTCACACTTTCTGTAGCCTTTTGTGTCTCATCTTTCTTTTATTTTTGCTTCACTCGTGTCCATTTATTTAGTTTGTCCACTTGTTATCTGCAGTTCGCTCTCAGCTGCTTTTTTTTTTTCACCCCCTACTGCACTACAGTCTTCATTGTAGTGCGTAATCGGGAATTACAGAGGACGAGTGATTAGTGGATGGTAGGTAGAGGCTCTTCAGATTTGTTCTCTCAACCATTTGCCCTCTGTGCTCCCCACTTATACTCATGCTATTTCAATCATGTCCCTTTTGTCATTGTTTAGTCACAATTAATGAATGAGGAGTATAACTCCATTGCTATTTTTGGCACAGAACTAAATGTTTCTGCATTTAAATAGTGTAAAGTCGTAGGAAAAAGCAAAGGCACTTTTTGCAATTTCCTGTTTTCCTACATGCTGTAAATTGTTGATGAAACGTGATCCGGTCTTCACAGAAAATATCAAGAAACACAATATTTGTAAGTAACGCTCATTACAAAGTGATGGTGGAAAAAGTAATGATAACAGTGTTTTAATAACTAAACCACAGTTGCAATAGACTCAAGCAAGCACTTCCTGTAGCAGTGGATTAAATATGCACAACGTTCAGAAGGAACTGTGGACCATTCAGAACTGCTTCAGCTCAGCTTTAACCTTAGGACGGTTTTTCGACTCTGGGGGTCATACCACAGCATGTCTATTGAGCTGGTGTTTGTAACTGACTGGGCAACTCCAAAAGGTGCATTTTGTCTCCGTGAAACCATTCTGAAGTCCATTTTACTTTGACGATAAGGGTCAGAGTATTGCTGCATCACCGAGCTTCTTCGAAGGTTCAGCTTGCAGCCATCCTACAGGATACCTTCATAAAATTGACAATTAGTTTTCCCCTGACCAAGGCAAGTTATTCGGGTGCATAGGCAGAAAAGCAGCCTCAAATCATGATGCCCTCGACCATACTTCACTGTTGGGATGATGTTTTCATGTTGGTACGTGGCTCTTTTTTCAAACCTGTGTGTTCTTCCACAGACAATTCTACTTTCATTTATCCCAAGACCTTTTCCTATTAGTTTTGCGGTGTCATGGTGGCCTTTGCAAACTTATGCTTGCTTTTGTGTTGTTTTTGAAAAGCATTGACTAAACTGTGACTCTTTAATTTTTTGCATATGGTTGACTCATGAACAGAGATGTTAACCAGCTCCAATGAATCCTTCAAGCTTTTAGCTGTTACTCTAGGGTTCTTTTTATCTCACTGAGCATTCTGTGTTGTGCCTTTGGAGTCATCTTGGCAGGGTGCCCCATTCTGTGGAGAGATGCCATAGTACCAAATCATCTCTATTTATAGACAGTATGTCTAGATGTCCACAGTTAAGTCTTCGAGATTACTCTGTAACCCTCTGTTTAGTGATATCGGAAGTGTCATATCAGAAAGAAGCAACATTTCACACAATTCCTTTAAAACCGTAAAAAGAAACATTTTCTGGAATGATGCCACTATTGGCAGAACAGTGCCATTTGTTTAAGGTTTAAGGTGGTCCGTTGTTTATCATTAAAATAATAAACATTACTTAGTTAGGATGGTGTCAGGAAATTAGTGTGAACATGCTTAAAAAAACCTACCTGCCAGTTGGAAACAGGAAACGAACAGCCCAGTGTCCAATCTCCCCAACCTCATCCCTGTCCGCTCCAGTCTGCAACAACTTTTTCCCTTGATCTGGAGCTAAAGGACGGTGACACTTTAACATAAAAGGCTGCTGTTTTAGGACTGGTGCTGTTCTTCATCCTGGTGGAATTGTTTGGGGGGAAAAGGGTGCTAAATAGTATCAGAGAAATCAACTCAGATAACATAATGCTAATAATGCTGAACTATAACCAGCTTGTATTTAACAGAGTTGACCATTTAAAATTTGTATGACACATCTCTCCAGCCCCAAAACCATTTTTTTTTCCTTCTTCTCCCTTTCTTTTCTTTTCCTCTATTCCCAAGATGTCTCTCCCTCTCACTTCTGTTTTGCTTCGGGCCCCCGGTCTGTCTCTGAGAACTTCAAAGAGCTGTGTCACAACCAAGGCTCCTCTATACAGTAGAGCAATTGACCTTGGGTGCACACTTTGCATAGACAGTAATAGAAGATGAAGAAGAAGACAAAAGAGAGAAATCATGTATGTACAGGAACACTAACTAAGATAGAGATCGTTATGACCATTTACCATATTGGACCCTATTCACTAATATGTGTCCAGAAGTTTCTAATTTTGCATGCACAAGTGGACAAACAATCACAATCAGCTTGATTACGTGCGCACCAGCTAATGTTGATATTAGCAATATGCTCATTTCTCTATATGAAAATGAATTTGCCAAGTAGTAATAACTGAGAAAGCAGTACAATTGCAAGATAGAAGAATACTCTTAAAAAAAAAAAATTCTGACACCATGTTGTATTTAAACGAGACCTCCAGGAAGACAAATGTGCCAGTTTACTTTTCATATTGCATTTCAGGGATTCAGGTCTAAAACACACCCTTTTCTAATTGTATATCAAGTACCAGGTTAAATATCCAGAGGTGATTCAGAATCAAATCATGACACAAACGAAATCCAACAACTGGACTCAAAATTCCAGCCCGAACAGAAGGCTTCGGTCCCGTGCACTGATACACAAATAGAAACACCTGTTCCTGATGTGAGATGAATGAATGTAGCTAATACAACTGCAGCACAGATTGTCCTTTTACCTAGAAAAGACTGTCTGAACACAAAAGAAATATGTACTTACATTAAACCAAAATCTAATCTATGTAATATACAAATTGACTACTCATCTCGACCGACCTGGTCTGATTCCCTGATCCTCCAGGTTACATGTGGAAGTGTTCATGGAGTGGAATCATTGCCCAAAAATAACTGCTGTGTTTTAAGCTACACACCTTCACACAATAACAAGCGATTGCCTGGATCTGGGAGTAACTGCAGTCTTGACTGCAGCAAGCAGAAGGCCAAATGTAGAAAAACTGATAATACAATGTGCACTTCTGTTTGTTGAAATACAAAGCATTTAAAAATGTTCCAGTGCACTGAAGACAATTTTTTTAAACACTGGATTACAATGAACAAATTAAAGAGTTGCAACAAATATTCAAAGGGTGAGGGTACAGATGCTCAAATGTGTTTGTTCAAAGTCAGAATTTCACCCGACAGTTCAGTAGCTTTGCAATGAAGAAACTGTGTGTGCTTGCATCTGTGTTGCATCATTAACAAGTAACACGCACAGTTGCAAAACTACACACCTATTCACACAAACGTACTCACAGGTATTTTTGCTGTGTTACAGTTAACAGATACAGGATGTACATGCACAGAAAACACACACAAACCACAGACCATGATAATGCTCCCCAGTACACTAATGAGGCCAGAATGCACCATAATAATTCTCCAACGTCATATAAGCAATTTGTAATAAATCTGCTATAAAAGTAATTTATAGAAAACTTTAAACATCATCTAAAAGTATGTCAATGTCCAGTCCTAATATGAAGGTGTTTTTGGAAGGGAGGACAAATACTTTGCAAGGAGTGTAAAGTATAATGGAAGGCATAACATCGGGTTTGTAATGTAGGTGTCAGAGATTCAAAGGAAAGCTTTAGGCAGCATCAGATAATTATATTTTGAGTTTGTCTGTAAACTATTTGTTAAGAAGAAAGATATATATAATTAAGTGTGTGACAGTTTTTTATTTCAGGGAGTATTTTAAGCAGACGTGCTGGTTTTATGTTTAATGTAATGAAGGCACCATGCAGTTTTTCTTTGACTATTTTACTTTCAATTAACTGTTTCATTTGCTAAATTATTAGCTTGACTGTTAGAAAAAAGAAAAGCATCCTTTAAATTTTGAGGTGTCAACTTCCAGTGTCTTCCAGCCAAAACAGCACTGTCATTTTGCTTGAAAGAAATGACTCTGCAGTTCTAAATACTGTATATGAGAAGCATTAGGTTCTAAGTTCATCATCAGAAAACCATCATCCAGTCAAAAGGTTTAAAAAAAAAAGCATCTGGGGACAGAGCAGTTTACGTCTTTGTCATCTCCCTTTGAAGAAGACATTGTTTCCCTATCTCCTCCACTTCTTCCATCATCTTTTCTCTTCCCACTGGTGTCAGTGGCTCCTCATGAGGGACAACATTAAAACTCAATCAATTACACACACGCGCACACACTAACGCACACACTTCCAAACAACTGTCTCTCTATGTCATCTCTGGGCTCGCTGCCAGCATTTCTCTCCCAGTCTCTCTGTGCATAGTTGTCCTCATCGCTCTCATTGTGATCCTGTGGCCTTGCTGGCCTTGGCATTCAATTAAGCTGTCAACCAGACGCTTCCCCTTCTGCACATACACACACATGCACACAAACAGATGGATTTCTTGTCAGGATGGGTTGAGACCAATCAGACTGTGGTATTGGAGCATGCCCAGATGAGGGCTAAAGGCCGTCAAGGGACCTTCCACACAGCAAAATACTTCCTTTAATCCTAGACTCACACACACACACAAATGCATGCATGTACACATATATCATAAAACCAACAAAAATTAGCACACGTACTGTACATTTGGAAGCAGATGAATTAAAGTTGAATGTACAACGCTTGCATTCATACGTATGAGAATAGCAGATTCTTCTTGTGTGGTCATGTGTTGTATGTGTGTGCCAAGCTGCCTTTAGGCGCCATCAGGTCGTTACACAATAGGGCTAACACAGGTCCCCGAGGAACTGAACAGTGTCTATTCAGCTTCCGAGAGATCAGGAGAGCCGGGCAGAGAGCAGAAAGGCAGGAGACAGGAGGAGCGGCAGAGAAACCGAGAATGACTGGGACAACATTCAAATGACACTGATAAAGAAAGAGAGACAGACACATAAAGACAAACTTAGTGAGACAGACTTAGGAGAAACACAAGGTGGAAACAAGAGAGAGGAGTGGACTGGAAAGGAGGCGAGACAGCCAGGAGGAGGTGTAGACAGTAAAGAGGAGGGGGAAAGCAGACGATGCAGCACAAAGTGGACGAAGATCATTTATGCCCAGCTCTTGGGATTTTAAGGTGGAGGATTATAGTGAATAGCAGAGTCAAGATTTTTTTCAGCTTTGTCACAGAATGATTTATATTTCAACATGGTGCGACATACCTCAGCGTTAAATTCAAGGAAATCATTTAAGACATGTCAAACGTGTTAAATACCAAACCACAAATCCAAGTCGCCAGTAGTGTCTGTGTTTTGTAATATTGATTTTGCCCTAGTTTAGAGTTTAAATTAATTTGTCTAATAGAGAGGATACATGCAGACACAAACCTCTAATTTTATTCATTATCAATCAAACTAAGACTGTTCTTAAATACAAATGTTCACATACAAGATTATAAAGCACTACAAAGAAAATCTTGATTAAAAAGTTACTGAGCCCTTAAAAGAGTCTAGACGTTATTTTTCAAAATAAAATAAATACAAATCCTAATAGTTTACTTTAGTGAAAAAAGAACTGAGTCTGTTCCTATCAAGTTTTCATGTTTATTTATGTTTATGTTCAAATAAATTACTGAAAATGTGCACGTAGTAAAATTTTTAACACTGAAATTAGTAATTAATTTCAACGCTAAACACCTGTGCATTAAGGAAACCCAGTCTGCAGTAAAAGTGTTTCTTTTATATTTCTTCTAGTTTCTTGGAGAGCAAGAGGAATATCAATGTGAGATTTCGGTGGCAGGAAGGTTTGGAAAGAATTTGGACGGCCTCCCTTCATCCCTACCATGAACAAAACATTGAATTTCAAATTTAGTTTCTAACCAGCAGCATCACTTTAGAAGCGTGGTCAACCTTTAGTTCTGCAAAGGTTTTTTTCTTTTTTTCACCCAAAGTATCTCTGCTCACATCACTCGCCAGCATGAGCTGTCACCATAGACAGCATTAATTGAGGCTGCTTGCTGGTATTTACTTGTTTGTGCTGCTTCACAGTTCACTAGCTCCCAATCCCGTGAATTAGAGAATGGCTCCAGTCACGTAACCAAGTGCAATTTTTAACAGCATACCTTGAAAGGGACTGGTTACTATAAAGACAGGATTGGAAATGGATCTGGCTCTTTTTACGGCAGCTGATATCCAGAAATTTGTTATTGATCCCAATCCAGTAAACCAGCTCAGCCCATGTCTAGATAAGGTATGTAGTGATTGTAAGAGCACATTCAAACGCAGCCCTTCTCTTTCTTTTGAATGGAAGAATACCTTTAACACTGGGGGTCTTTCTCAAACCGGCATAGCCTCGAGTAGAAACGAAATTGGGTCTGGTTCAGCTTTTTCTCCAACATAATGCACCGACATTGGGCAAGAGGCTAGGACCACATTCATGCAGTTGTAGATTCCACATGGAATACTTCATAAAATAAACACCAAATTTCAACTATAAATCCTCATGAAACAGTTGTGGCTGGGTTAACCCACCAGAATTTCTGACTGTGAGTATTTTAAACCATCGTGGACATCCCCATCAACAGCTGCCCCCAGGGAGTTAAAACAGCATCTGGTTGAATTTATCCATTATATATTATTGGATTGTGACAAATGTACTTTCCCCTAACGTGTGAAAAATACAACCAGATGAGACACAGCAACTTTGACAACACTTCAAACTAAACGATGAAACTGAGGACTGTGAATAGTGCTCTGTAAAGGCAGACAGCAGCTCTAGAAACTAAATATACCAGCATGATGCAGAGCATCTACCAAATTGAATTTATTTGAGTCTTTGATCCCACTTTACAGTACATTAACTAAACAAAACCATGTTAACTGGGTCAACATTTAAAGCTGAGCCACTCAGCTTTAAGTACATATTACTGAGCAATGTTACCAATGTTAACAAGCTGTTTTATTCAGATGCATATTGTACATTTTTTAATAAGATGCACATTGAAAACAAAGTCTCTTTGGCTTGTTCTATCACAGTTGGAGGCAGAGAAACCAGATTGTCATTATCACACATATCTCACAGTGCTGTCTGCATTTTTCTTAAGGTTTCACTCCAACACAAACCACCACAAATAGAGTATTGGAGTCACTTACTGACACAACATGTCCCAACTGCTAAAACGTGTTTAGAGAAAGTTAATAAAAATTACGAGAAATAAAAGGCATTCATTCACTTTTACTATTCTCATTTTTTGTTCAAGTTGACCTAATGTCTGGCCCTTGTCTCTTTTTATCACTTTTCCAAAATTTCTTCCCCTATTTAACCTCTCCCAATGCATGCACACACACACTCACACACCCACGCCCCTGCCTACAGTACCTTCCTCCCCTCTCTCTCGTTTAGCTATGCAACTTTAATTAAGTGGGCTGTCTAGATAACATTTGCTGTTAAATGAATCTCATGTTCTCTTTTTATTAGGTCTGCCGCAGTGCATGTGTTTATGATTTTCTATGTGCCATGTGCACTGAACAGGCTGCATGTCCGAAGCACGTGCGCTGTGTATAAATGTGTCCATGTTTGTCCTTCATGATGTGTAGGTGTTTGTGCTTGCAGGTGTTTGCCCCGCCCTGAATGAAGGCTAAAGGTGACTATTGCCACTTGACAGTGGTGCTATTTTAAGGCCCAGTTTAATTTGTGGTGATTGATTGTGATAATTAATTTTCCGTAGGTAGATGATTGTGGTAATTAATTTGCTGCAGCTTGATGATTAAGGGTTGCTGGTGTCCCATTGTGACCGCCACTGTTTGGCCGATTAGCTCCTTTGCTGCCACATTCATTTACTCTTAGAGTACATCCCTGCTCACAGCTGTAGCTGGAGCCCACACTCTGTCAAAGCATGCGACCTAAAACTTACACTGTCCCTGCAAATGAGAAGCTGATAATGCTCTGCGAGTTACAATCACATTGACTCTGATGTATCTCTGTGATGGTCATACCGCCAAATTTAAAAAGCAAGATCGCATATGGTACATTTATTCCATTTTAGTACAGGACTTGTTTACTGGATGCAATATTTAACAGTACTTATAAGCAGGCAGTTTTTTTTTTTTTGAGTTCCACACGAAGACATTAAGAGACTCACACAAGATGCTTAGTTTAGCCAAGCCTTTAGCTAGCGAATTTCATCAGGAAGGCAAACACAAAACCAGCTAGAGTTTCCTCAATTATGCTTAAGGTTTTCTGTTTAGGAATATTTCAAATTCTCTGTAAAATACAAAAGTGGATATGGCAACGGGAGGTGTGTCTACTTAGGAGGAGTGTTTCTGACAACACGTTAAACTTGTTTGAAATGGCAAAAAGTGAACGTGAAGATCACTCCTGCATGAAAAAAATAAGGCCAATACCAAACAGGCCAAGACAATAAAAAAAGATTTTACAACAGCAGATCTATGAGCAATTTTGCTAAGAAAACAGGTTTTTAAAATTCCTTCAGTGCAGTATCAGCACTTTATGAACAAGCCAAACCTGCTATTGTTTGCCTTTTATTAAAGGTAAGGTTGACATTTACAAAGGCTCATAATAAAGTAACTGAACTTTAAGTTCAAAACACTGTACCATTATGCCTAATATTATATCATTCGCCCCAAAAAAACTAGGACAAAATCCTCTTGAATCATAAGTCACTGTTTGGTGTACATCTCCCATTATGCAGTCACATACAATATTTTTATAGTGATGACTGTCTTTTAAAGAAGAAGGTGAAGAAGGAAATTAATTAAATGCTTTAAGGCTTGCTAATAACCTGTGCATATACAGTAATGAGTTTATGAGAATCACTTTGCTTGAACTGCAGCATTTTATACCAACACCTCCTCTTGTTCAAAAATGACAGGATAGTTTTATCACAACAAATTTAAACTCACAAACGCAGAAGCATTTCTAAGACGTTGGCACACTTGCAAAAAACGTGCACATTGGGAGGAAATGCAGTTTAAATCTGTTTTGCAATATAGTCTTCAATATATTCTCAATATATTTTATTCTCGTATTACAATAGAGACTAAGAATCTGCACAGAGAGATAGCAGAAATATTGCTATTTCTATCCTTCATTTGCCTGGTATTCCCCAAAGTCTAGGCAGGATTGGTGAAGTGGAGAGCCACTCCTGCCAACCAAATGAGACTTGCTGCTCAAATGAGAACGAATGGCTTTTCTAACAGTGATATTATTAAACACACAGCGCTGGTGTTTCAGACGCATTAGTGGGACTGATATGAAGTTGTTCAGCTGACTGGCAGAAACAATGAACTCCTGCTAACGTTATTAATCTGAATCATAAACCTATTTCTCATCTGGTCTATCAAATAATGAGGTAGGGGAAGTCAAGCAAGGTTTTCCATTAAACCATGTAAAGTCACGATAGCATACAGTAGATGTTCACACAAACACATTTTTGCGCACATTCACACATAACAGAAAAAAGAGAAAGTGAAATTGGAAACAGTAAGACAGAATAGGTTTTTGACATCTTTATTTGAGAGGTTCATTTATGCGTGGCCTAACAGGGTGTTCACAAATAAAAATGTCTGGGCCAGTGGTGGCCGCTCATTCAATAAAAAGCCAACTTTGCCACCGTGTGTGCCCCTGCACAGCAAGACAAACTCAACTAGACTAGCTACACATGATGGGAAAGTTGAGAAAGGCTCAATTTCATGTAAATATGTCCTAATGAAGTTCTGCTACAGTCAGCTGCTGGACAGTTTGGATTGTCTTAATTCTAGTGGAAACTAAAGCAGATAGTAAATTTAAGAAGAACAGAAGAAAGAACAATTTGTAAAAAGAAATCATTGAAAATGTTTTGTGCATGGCAGTGTTAGATAAAATCAGACAAGAAGTTGCAGCAGAGCATGTAAATTATACACACACTCATGTGGTATAGAGTCCAACTACTGACAAATACCTCGTATACCTGCGTATGACCTTTGACCTGTAGGATGGACTTTGAATTGGAATGTGAAGCGGCACAAAGGAGGTAAACTGAGAGAGCAACTTTTCAGTTTGTATTGGAGAAAGAGTGTGAGGCGTATTTAAAAAGCTATAATGAAATTAGAGCAAGGATTTTGATTATCAGTGTCTTCAGGCTACTAGGAAAACGTCTTGAACAACAAATTAATCATTAGCAAGAGGGTTAAAAAAAACTATTCAGCAGACTAACATGCACTGCAACACTTGAAGAGAGTGCATTCACAAGCAGCCATCGCTGTTTGCTTGCGTTTTTTTATTTCTGTGTCTGTCAGCCCCAATATGTGAGCTCTCATGCTGAAAGTTCCCAATGTATATCCAAACGAGTACTACATGGTGTGTGTGTGCATGTGTGCCATCTGTGCGTGCTGATGTTAAGTGTGTTTGTGTGTGGGGGACAGAATCATCATTGTCTCAACATATTCTTTCATTTTTATGTATATCATTTGGTTAGTCACATTTTCTGTTTAAAATTTTGTTTCACAAGAAAACACTCGGCTTACATTTTCAATGGAATATACTGTGGGAGCTGTAGCAGTGTGTAAATTGAGGATTTTGGTTTTGGTTTTATGAGTTCAGAAAGTTACCTCATGTCCAGCTTGGTTGATATTACAAAGTATCTTGAAAATCCATGAGTGCATTTCCATCAAACTTGCTGAAACGTGTGGTCTCCAGAGGATGGATCATACTCTTTGAGGATGCCCTGACCTTTACTGTTGTGCCACAAAAGGTCACAGTGTCTACTTGTCCACACTGTAGGGCGGAATACCATGAATTTTACTGAAGACCACTACGCTACTTGCCGCCCTCAGGCCAAAGTGTCAACATTGTGGTGAAGATACTGTATTTTGTGATGCTGTTGGCAGACTGCCATAAACCTTTCTAACTAATTCTTGTTTTCAAGGGCATAAACTCTGTTTACAGCAACTACACAGCTTTATCCTGATGCCGATTCAAAATGTAAATATATATTTGAAGCTCTCATTATTAGGCAAAAGTGGAGCACTGACATTGTAGTCGTGTCTAAAACATGTGCTGAATGAGAATACGGCTTGTTGTTACTTTATTACACCAATCAAGCATTAAACTGTTCATTTTTCATGCAGCTTCATTACTTAGCCCATTATTTTTCAGTAAACATGAACCCCCAATTATACTTCAAACAGGTACGGTTTTCACACTTCTGTATTTAAATCATTTTGTGTCAGGTTCTCAGTGGGAGAGGTTGCTTGATCATCACTTTAAATATAACTCCTCTATCCTCTTTCTGAGAATCTGCCATTAGTAGATTTGATATTCGACATCTTTATGAATATCCTCAACAGAATTATTTTGTCAAAGTAGGATCTACACTCTAAAAATTACTCTGGATTTCAGAATAGCATTTCATCGGAGTGAACTTTAAAATGTGCAAATGCCGTGTGCATTTGTGTGAAAGCAGATATTTTCAGTAAGTCAAGTGAAAAATGTTAGATTCCTTTGACATATCTATGCAAACTACTGTCTGGTTACTGTCTACATGACGTACACGTTAAAAATCTATTTTCAAGATGACAGCTCCAAAAAACATACATGTGTAGAAAAGTAAATGCAGACACAAAAGGCCCACATGCAGCTGCCATGACTTGATGAGGCTGTTATGATTAACAAGGGTGAAAATCGCCCCAATCTAAGAGGATCATTTAACTCCACTAACTCCTTCAACACATATCACATGCAGAGTGCTCAGTCCTTGGTGCTTAATGGAGCCCTCATATGGGTTATTGATCGGTCAGACCGCAGCTAGATTAATTTATTCTTCCAATCAAGCTTTAATTAATAGCAGGGCACTGGTAAGACCCTCATTAAAAGTCGTGGTCATTACTCACACCAGGAACACAGAGGAAACCAATAATCAAAACATGGCTGATGCTCCCTTGTCTCATATTCAGGATTTTGGCCAGTTGAACTAGGGACACCAAATAAGTTGTTTGGTATCTTACAAAGAAAAAGTAGGGGTGATTTGAAGAAGTTTCTGTTGTATGACAAAGACAAACTACCATCAAAACATAACAGTAAATTGTAAAGTAAAAATTCATAAAACATTAAAAGTAAAAGGCATGCACATGCAATTACACACAAGGTATGGCAACAGACAAGCACACAGTGATTGCAAGAGTGCGTGGAAAGAAAAAGAGGGCCATGATGGAGAAGGTTGAAAGAAAACAGACAGCTAAGAGGTTCAATAGTGAAAGCTGGAAGATTTGCCAGACTGCATTCAGCAAACCATAAATCTCTCATGTTGCTGCCCATGCTCAGAATGATTATGCTAAAAGTGGATGCTGCGCCTCGCTGAGACGTTGGTGCCATTAGTAGGCAGGAAGTAAATACTTAGACTCACAGAAGGAAAAAGAAAGATGCTTGCCCTCACTGAGATGGGTCTTTAGCCATAAATGTGCGTATGACAAGGATGAAAGGAGGGAGAACTTAACAATTAGCGTTCATAATGAGATCAGGGCTATCAGACAGCTCGCTGGTCACGGATGATGAAAAGAACACTAATTCAGTTTGTCTGTTCCTCTCTTCCGCTGGCCCCCACTGCTTGCTGAGGGATAAAGAGAGAGAAAGAGGAAGGGTGGGGATATGTCCATATTAAGATAACTGCTATCGGACATGCACTAAATTATCTTTGCAATGTAATTTCCCTGCTTATGCTGCTTACAATAACTGCACGCTCAAGACAGAATGATGACAATCAATCTGCCGGTCTCAGTCACTGACAAGGTTTTGACTCTAAAACGAAATTGTGTCCTCCTGCTACATGCCTGTGGTCTAAAAAATCTGCCTAAATTATGTCAACAGAATTTTTTCAGTTCTTCTCCTTTGTTTCCCTTCTTATTCTCCTGCCGCCTATAAATACCTCAAAGCCTGCACTGCCTGCACCTCAGTTGGAGCTAAATGAGTGTAAACAGCCCTGACTGGGCCACAGACGAATGAGTGGCATCACTGAGGGAGGAGGCTGAGAGATGGATGGAGACCAGACAGAGGAGGAGAAGACAGAGAAGGGGATGTCCACACTCTCCTCCCAAGAGAACTCCCCGTGACAAACGGCCTCACTGTGAACTAAAGCTAGACGACCGAACCAAGACGTACAGAAACACAGGCATGATAATGAAAAACCTTAGCACACATGCTGAACCAGGGCGATTTGCCCTTCGGTCTTAACTACATCTTCTTCAAACCCTGGAGACATATTTCCTTGAGGGTGTATTCACCTTTTCGAAGAGTTTGTTGCTATGTCCTACACCTACAATCCTTTTGTCATCAAAGCACCTCGTCAGTGGAGCCTAATCATTAAGACTGATTAGGAGACGTCTCACTGTGAAAGGACCCCCACACAATTCATCTATCACAAACACACGCAAGAGCACAAACACACACATGCACATGCACACATGCAGCCACAAATACACAAACATACACACACACAGGCTTCATCCATCACCCCCTGTGGCTGGTCTATCTGAGGTCTCAGTGATTAGTTGTCCTGCCTGGCTGAATTATGATGTTAATAAGTCACCATTAGTTCTTGGGTGCACACTCACTTCACACATGTAACCGAAAGCGCATGCACGCACACACACACACACACAAACATGCCAACCCAACAGGTTTCAGTTCTATCGTTTATTTGGTCTAATGATATATACATTCGAGATAATTACAAAAGCACACCATGTTATTTCTTGCACTAATAAAACTTTTTTAAAAATAAATTGACCTAACTTTTTACATTGAAGTTAAAACAACAGCAAACAATATTCAAAAACAAGACATTTTCACTGGTCCTAAAGCATCTGTGTAACTAATAACATAGGGAATAGACTACATAGTTTTTGGGGTTGGCCAGGTTAGGTCATGGCTCTGGTGTTGGGTTTGCCAGCTCACCACTGTGGTTTATTGGGTCACTTATTGGAAGTTAATTAGATTAATGTTATTAGTAACACAACGTCTTCCTGCTCAATCAAAATGTCTACGATGAAAAATGTCTATAAGTTGTGACGGCTATGCACGTATGCTACTTTTTGTTGCCAACTGAGTCATCAAAGTTTTTGAGATTGTGATAGTGTTGCAGAGGTATTGCCTGTCTAGTTAGAAGTTATATTGTCAGGCATATCTATTAAAAGTAAAATGTATTTAATTAATTTAAATTTGACAAATTTGACATCACATCATCTTTATTGGTTATGGTCCTTGTGTGTGTGTGTGTGTGTGTGTGTGTGTCAGTGATATCTATTTCATTACCAGTGGGATGACCTTTGATGTACACGTACTATACAAGTCAATTTCATTTTAGCCAGACATTGTGCTACTCAGTACCCGCATACTTCAGCTCTCACAAAGTCGATACAAGAGAGAGGAAGGGACAGAAAAGGCAGGAATAGATAGATCTGGCCATTAGGGGCTGTAAAAAATGTAGGTATGGGCAGGGTCTTAGGATTGAATAATTGATCAGAATGGGTCGATGGTTGTATGTATCACTGTTGTTTGATAAGCTCTAGCACCATCTGAAGATTGCCCTAGAGAAAATCCATAGCTAAGGGTAGACTCTTGATCAGCACGTATCTAACAACTGAATGGGTGTCAGTGAAATGCGCCGAATAATGTCATTTGGCAGCATAAATCAATAGGAAGTGCATGTATCAGTTTCAGTTTGATCAAATTTTTAATTAACTGGAAGGAGTGTGAGACACTTTGGTAGCCTTCCTGTTTCTGACAACTTGTGTTGTGTGGAGAAAGAGTTTGGCTGCACATCAGTTCCAATATGTTCTTACAGTATTTTGTAAAGCTGTAGGTTTTAAAACTATAGTCCATACTTTGTCACATCTGTGTTTCCTCAAAACATTTAAACTTTTATTTTAGATATAAGGTTTGTTGATTAGTGCAAGGCAGCTTTGTGAGCAGATTGCCTGGATAATGCACTAGGATTCAATCAGGATCAACCAACGTTACTTGAATTAATTGCAACATATTGCTTTTTAAGTGAAGATTCATATCATCTCTCTTGCTTTTCCATACCCAGGGGTCATTACCTACCAAAGTAATGCATGAAAAATATTACAGACAATATGTCCTAGTAGTGGTTGTAGGATGCAAATTTCCGACTGGGCTTTAGGGGACCATCTGCTCTTGAGTTCCACCGTAATGACCAGCTTATGAAAGTTCTGTACTAAATTTTGGCTCCATGTATGTAGCAGCAGACAATGAGCTGTTTGCCATCTGGGAATCACAACAAGTACACTCACACACACTCGCTGTGTTGGAAATTATCTGAAGAGGTTCTTCAAACAGCCAGGCAACATACTGAGAATGGCATGTGCTTTGGACAGACCTATTGCCTTTGGTTTTTATATTTGGCATCGAAAAGAGTTCATTGTTCTTCTTGTGCAACATCTACATGTGTGCATACTTTTTCTCATCTGACATCTGACAAGCCCCTGCTTTATTCTGGCCCTCTGTCTCACACACACACTCCCTCAAAAGAAAGTTTCAACTCAACAGAGCATGAATATGTTTGATTTAGAGCAAGGTGTTGAAATTTCACCAAAGCTCTGGAACCTGGGTGAAATAGGATTGACACACCAAAGTAAGCTGGGATCACATTATTATGCTTTGATATAGTTGGTGGATTCGCTTGGCATCGTCATGTGCTTAAAAATACTGTACAAAAGCTCAGCTGAAAACACAAATGCATATCCCAGTGTGCTAAAATGTAAGGGGATCAGCATTATGCAGCTTCAGGAGCTCACTGGCACATAGAATTAGCTGAGGTTAATGTCTGCAATTCAACTTGGAATGAAAATGGACTGTGGATGTGCACACTGCACGTGTGTTTGTGTTGTGTGTGTCTGTGTGTAGAGGAGTATGGTGGGGTTGACCATTTTCTCTCCTTCTGTAACTTCATTAAAGAAATATAAAATGGCAGGCCATTAGGGCAAACGCATTCACCAGCTCCTTATTGAGAGATGCTTTTAGAACAATCTAATTCTCCACAAATTGTATGGCACTCCAACACTTCACACACACACACACACACACACATACTGTGAGCTCAGCAAGGGTTGTAGGAGGAGGAGATGGGTGGCACCACACTTTCACTGTGATAAAGTGGCACCTCAAATATGGCCGTCTGTTCGCCCTGCCCTCTTATTAAACAGAAAGAAAGAGAATGAGGACGCAGGAGAGCAACAGAGATTGCAAAACAGACAAATTTGAACTTCACACACAATTTTTCCTGCCTCCGCCTCTCCTCTAACAGCCTCCATATTCTCACCTCTCTCCTCTCAACGTGTGCTTCCATCTCTCTCCTCCTTTGTGTGAGTTATTAAGGATGAGAGGAAGTCATTCTCTGTGTGTGGTTATTAGTATTGATCTGAGAGCCGTTCAACAGCCGTTTCCTGCTGATTTCCTCTCGTTTGCCCTCTCTCTCTTTCTGACTTTATATCCTTTAATAGTCCCAGCTCCACCCGTTCATCTTAGCTCTCTGGCTGCTTCATATTGAAGTTTTAACATTTTGCCTTGTCCACTGTGTCTGACGATGTACTGATATTTCTGTCCTGAAGCTGCTACACACATTCACATTCACACTCATGCACATGGAACTCAGTGAACACAAAAACTCAAGAGTATTTTATTGGCCAGAAAACACACACACAATTTCTGTTGTTTGCACACCACCTTATTTTTTTAATATCACTGTTTTCTGGGGATCTTTTGTTTTTCTACTAATTCGGGATGCATGTAATTCTCTGCCTGGTTTGCTGCTGCTGAGCCTGTTGTTTACATAAATAGCATGACAATACAAGGATTGAAAAATAAAAGGTCATATAAAAGGTCAGGAATCAGCTAATTGTCATATAATGTAGCTAATTAAAACATCAATTTTAATGTGTTTTTCTTACTCTGAGACCACAAATACCAATCCATTTACATTCCAGCAAGAATGAGGAGATCAGTTGATCATCAAAATTGACCCCCTCAGTTCTGATGGACTTTGCAGGCACAATCACTGAAGATCTAGAAAACTAGAGTTTCGTTCTTGGAGATGTTGAGGTGAAGATGGTTGTATCTTATCCAAACAGCTGTGTGAGTTCGGGGTAGGGATCAGTTTTAGATCAAATGTTGTCAGAAGGTTGTTCCATAAGAGCAAAACTTTCTAATTACAGTTCTTAACACTTTGAAAACATCAGTGAGAGTAATGAAGTGTTTCAGTAACACATGTATCATTCATGGTAATAATACTGAGCTTCACTCCTTGTGATTCAGTTCCTGGATCTTCATGGCCACATGCTGAAGTGTCCTTGGCCAAGACACTGAAACCCCTGTATCTAGGTGTGGCTTCCCAAAAATTTCTCCACAAGAATTAATAAAGTAAAAATTATTTTTCTTTATATGAGCAATTTAAAAATCACACACAGGCTGGTCATAGATTACCAGGCAAATTATAAATATAATCTGTTTTTTTACTCGCTGTATGATCATCTTACCTTTTTTCACCACTGGTGAGCAGCTGATAATGCCTACTTGGCCATTTACTGTGGAGTGGCTAAATTCCATTAATTTCCATTAATTTAACAATCTAAACCACAAAGTTAAATTGGAAGTCTAAGGCCGACCTTTTGCCATAATGTTAATCCTGCCAACTATCTGATAGATCTTGAGCATATTTAGTGCTATTGGCATGTCCATTCTCTGTGACCATGTCTATTGGTCTTGGCTAATAGAGCAGCCATCAGTAATGAAGACACAGTACACAGTTCCTAATGGGTTTGTGGAAGGTATGTAAACAAGGTCAAAAGTACAACATCACAGTGATCGTCATCACGGCCAGGAAATAACTTGGCTCACTGTAGCAGCAACAAACAAGGCCATTTGTAAAAGGAAAATGGGAGCAAGAGGCCTGTTCTAGGGGGAAATCATTTTGCCAGGTATGTTATCTACAGTTCAACTTGGCTGTCCTCTGTTGTTGAGAGGCAGAGGAACACAGTGAATGTCTCTTCCAAGCACTGTACTACTCAGGAGGACCAGGAGGACAGTTTTTTTTAGTGCAACTTATAAATAGAGACTGCTTTCTGAGGGACCGACACAAGGACAGTCACTCCAAAAACACACTGACACAGTCAAACAGACAGGGACTGACAGAGAGAAATACAATACGTGGGCTCTATATAAATGATTCAGATTCAGTTTTTGTAAGTGAATTTATTTGACAGTTTGCACAACAGGACATTTTTAAAACCCTATTGTGACACGATATTTTTGTTTTATTTGTGATGGCATAGTCATGTCAAAAACTAAACAGGAATATCCCCCGGAAAGATTAACCAGTGGTGACAAAAGAACACAACTGGATGTGACTTGGGGAAGGAACCCTGAGCTCAGTGCAAGGATCTGTGGACTGCTGGTCCAACTGGAGATGAAGGTGGTGAAGATGGATCTCATCAAAATCACATCTGGCAGCAGAGATGATTACTAACTGATTGACTTGCAGCGAGAAAAAGGAAAGAGAGGCACAGAGAGGTAGAGCCGTAAAGACTTTGAACTTTAACCAACCTTCATTACTGAGGCAAATGTGTGATCCAAAAACAAAATGACCAGTCATTCAAATAAACCTAAGTGTGGGGCTGATGGGCCCTAAATCAATAAAACTGGCCTGTAATTCTACTTGCCAACTCATTCTTTTAGCACCGCCATAATGTTCAAATGACATTTTCTGGTCAATGTGACTGGAAATACTTACAATTTTAACGGCAAGATAAAACCTAGTTTTATCTTAGAGTAAATTTTAAAAAGAAAACAAAATCCTCTTGAATAAAAAAGATCTTTTTTGTAACACATTTGTGGATATTATATTCTAGTTTCTGTATGCACAATATTCAGTAAATGCTTTAATGTAGCCTCTACCAATTCACAAACTGCCTCATATGCACAAGGCAGAACGAGCAAATTTATTTATATAGCACATTTCATGCCAAGAGGCAACCAAAGTGTTTTACACACATAAGCACAATAGTACAAGCTCAAAAATAAAAATATAAAAAGGAAAACAAAAGCATTGAGACTAAAAATATTTACAAGCCAACACAACAAATATGAATAAGTAAGCAAAGCACAAAGTATAAAGGTAGTTAAAATAAATAAGCTAAGGTACAAAAGAATAAAGAAAGAAATAGACCTAAAAATAAAAATGTCCAAAGAAAAACAACTCTGCTCAGCTGATAAAGTTCGACCACAATCAGCTGTACAGGTATATAAAATGTCTGATTATAAAACACAAAATCACAGGGTATTTATTAAAAAAACTCCCATAGCATAAAAGTTAAAGAAGCTTCACCATGTTCATTTTTGACTCTCTAAACAAGTAGCCACCTAAAGATCTGCTGTGTATCTAGGACCAAGATCTTTTCATGATTTATGAACAAGCAGCAGCATTTTGAAGTTGATTTTCTGAGAGACTGGTAACCAGTGCAGTGGTCTGGAGTTATATGTAAAGCCTTCGTTGTCCTAGTTACAAGCCTGGTAGCAGCATTCTGGATGGGCTGAAGCTGTCTAACCGTTTCCGAACAGTCTATTAATGCGATACAGCCTGATAGTATAGAAATACAGATAGCATGTACATGTTTCCCATAATGACACTTTAACATGAAGTTTCTGTTCCTTGGGATATTTTGAATCTGATGTTGATTTTGTCATTCATTACAAATATGACTGGTTTAATTTTTACTTTTCAGTGACTGGCTGTTAAGCATAGACTTGAAGCCTTTCATCATAAGCCCCAAATACAATGTGCTACCTTTAACTCAAGAAGGTTTTGACTCATCCAGTTAACGCACTGTCCCAGAAAGTCTTTCGAACTGAACTTGAGAACTGCCTTCTGTGGCACCCCACATGTTGCTGGGAAGCTCTCTGAAGTACCTCAACAAGAAAGTCCCTCCTTGACTTAGAGTTTTGCTTCCCTTGTACCTCACTTGTAAGTCGCTTCGGCATAAAAGCTTCTGCCAAATGACTGAAATGAAGAATTTGTACCGAGATTAATGTCATTAAGGACCTCGAGAAGAGAAGTTTTAATGCTGCGATGGGGACTAAAAATAAGGCTGGAAAACATGAAGATCACAATTTATTGCCAGAAAGTTGCTAAATTGTTAGAAGACAACTTTCTTAATATTATTTGGCATATTATTTGGTTTGATATTGACCTGTAGCTGATTATTACAAATGTTATAGTTTGCAGAGCTTTTTGGAAGACCCCCGAAAGAATAAAGCTGATTTACACTATACACACACACTGACACACACACACAAACACACAGTTCATGAGGTTCTTCAGTGTGAATATCAGTTAACAGAGACACAAGCACCCAATTATCAAGATCTCTACGGTTGCTTTGTTTAAAAAAAATGCGCAGGGATGAATATTTTAAAATGTTGAAGTCTGTGAAAAAAGGATTCGCAGTTCTCTAAAGCAGTAATATTCTGGATTGATGACAAATCTGAATAACAGCCTCTTGTGCTCATGGCAGCCCACCAGAGAAAATGCTGAGTTACATATCTGTCTCACATTTGTACTTGTTCTGCTTCTCTCCTTCTCGCCACCTCTCCCCCTCTCTGTGAACGTTAATGATATTCGGTTGCACGTTAATCCGCCCTGGATATTAATTACAGTCTCCATTAACATTTAATAAATACTTCCCAGGTGGGCTTGCTGCAGAGTGAACTGAGAGCCTTATCAAATATTAGGCCTTTAATTGGCCTTTCACTCCAATGAATGGCTTTTTAATTAGCATGCAGTTATCATCCTTCCACCAACCACAGGCTCAGGCTGATCAGCACGCAGATGTGCCAGTTTTGCTGAGTGAGGGCATCTTATGACCTGAGGTAGGCCACTCATTGCATAATACTCCATTCCTGTGGCCAAGAGGAGAATGGTGCAATCTGTGGGATGCAAGCCACAGTTAGACACTAAGTGCCTGTCTGGTTTTAGAATGGAGATCTATGGGAAGAGATATACAGCATGTGGATGTGGGTAAAGTAAGCAAACACACACTCAGTGGAAAGGTAACTGTGTGCGGTTCACTTCACTGACTGCTAAAAGAATAAGTTTACAGTCTAACAATAACCAGGTTCACACTGTTTCTTGCTGTGATCATTGCTCCCATTTAAACTGGCCATAACTTTTTAAAAACACACGTTGGCTGTGGCTCAGGACGATGTTCACCAATCACAGTGTGAGTGTGTTTATGTGACTACAACTTGGAAATCCTTTGGTATTAAAACATCTGACAAATTGTAAACGAAGGTGATGAAGGGCAAAGTCCAGTTCCAGTTCTGTGCTCATTTATTGGGATAAAATGTATTTTGGAAATAAGACAGGATATAATTATTTTAGGATAATATTGTCATGATACTGCTTACATAGAGATAGTCACAAAACCTCCTGCAATCAGTGATCTGCATCATTGATTTTTGCTGCCAAAAGTCATTATTGCTCAAACACTAAAGTGAAAATATTCAAAACAAATATGGAGATAATGATAAATGGAGCACTCCAACAGATTTTATTAACAATAAAACTTCTTAAGGCTCTTAAGCAACGCTTTTTTCAATTAAATCAGTCGGGATACTTCCTCCTACTGGGAATGTTGAGTGTGATGCAACACTGAAATATGAATCACTGCCATATCCGGACTACCACCAATTATTATAAACACACATACACCCAGGCGCAAATACACATATTCACACCAATATGCAGTGGAAACACAGCAGGAGACAGTGACGGCTGCCACCAACACTTAAAATCACAGAGACATGGCCACCACCTCAAAGCTTTGCAAGTACACACAAATGCTTTCTCACATACAGTACAGACACGTGCACACACTCGTATGTAAATGACTCAAACTCTCCCTATTGTCCCCAGTCTCCTGTATGTTTTTTATTAAATTATGTAGAATAGGATGATGTTGAAATGGACACGGGAGAAACACACAAAACATATATGCAGTAAACCTCTTTAACCCTGTCAGAATCAACTGCTTTCCTAGTAATGATTGGATTATTAGAGTGCAACAGAAATTAGTGTCTGCAAAGAATGGTGATGATTGGGGAGATTGCTTAGAAAGAATGAAAGACCATTTTTCTCGGTCATAAAATGTTTGCTATCGCATAGAAACCAACAGCGTGGGATTTGATTTAGTCACAAATATCAATTTCAATCAGTTCAGTTAATGATATTATACTGAGGATATTTAAACCTTGAAAAAAAAATTGTTTGGAAATACCAGTGCAATACCAGTGTTAGGAAGTCAAAAAGGGAAGTTATTGTCCTCATTTATCCATTATTCTTTACAAAATATTTCACCAAGTAAAGAACAACCAAAGACATTCTGGCCAATTTGCCCCATAAGCTTAAATCAGAGGATTTGTTTCATTCATTTATTTTATTTTTTTTTTTTTTTTCAACAGAAATCACTGAGTGCAGCAGACATCACACTGGGTGACAGTGTTTGCAGCGTCTTCAGAAAACAGTTGCTGAGGCAAAAGAACAGAATCACTCCAGCTCTTCCACAGGGGACATTGGGGACAGGAGTGTCCAGAACAAACGCAAAGCTAGCAGAGTGTGGGTCCATTTTTGCCGCTGGGTTTCTTTTGTAAGCTTGGGAAATCTGGCTCGTCCTCTTTTGCCACAGGGAATTTGTGTCGTCTCATGTCCAAAAACATAGATGATGTTGGGTTGAGGGAGGTCTGAGCTTTCTGTTTGAAATCATACAAAGACTTGCTTTAAATGAAAAGTTGAGTGAAGTGGACCAGTTGAAAGCCCCCTAAGGATATTTTAGAATGATAAGAGCTCCCTCTACAGGTGGATCCATACTGTTGTCAACACGCGTCGTTCACTTTGTTCCTTTCCTGCTGTTGAAATGATGCGTTTTACTCTGGTCCAGTGATTTAGTCTGACGGATCCTGGAAACAGGATCTCGCCTGATCTAGACTGACTTCACCTCATTAGAGCAGCTGCCCTAATGAACAAAATGCACCTGTCTATTGTATGAAATGCTTACATCAGCTGACACCTGCCTCTCCTGGGGTCCAGTGACTTCAGCTGTAGTGATCTCATGCAATAAGTGCAAGAACAGCATCATCTTGTGAAGTGACCTTCTTTGGTCCTTTGAACTCCTCCACTCTGGCCTCCTTTTGTTTAAACCCACCCTTTGGGCCTCCTACTCCAAACACACCCCCACCACCACCACCACCCACCTCACTCTCTCTCCATCACAAACATTTGGATAGACATCCATTTTTTCCTTCGTGGCTTTAATCCGGTCTGAGAACACGTCTGCTCTGCCAGTCAGAGCCATTCATTACCTAAAGGAAGGAAAACGCACACACACTTGAATTATTAACACTTCTATCGAGTTAATGGACCCATCTATTATATTATGGGGTCAATCTATAAGTTCTCCAGAAACCTTCTTCTTTACCTAATGAACAACAGGTTCACATATATTTGATATGAGAGAAAACATGACATACTAAATTAAAATGGATGGTCATGCTGACATTAAACCCTTTTACATCTTCACTTTAAAAGCAAGGATAATAACCTCTATGATGGAATTACACTGATGCTCTGAGTTGAGCCTTACTGAAATCTTTTTTTTTACCTTTGTACTTTTTTGCACTTTGCTTTTATTCTTCAGTCATAATTCTAAATCTAGCCTATCTTTGCAGGAAACTGAAGCTTTCCACCTACAGTATGTGTTCACTCTACTGTGAATAGCAGCTTTCCTTTGCCCTCTCCCTCACTGTCTTCCCTATCTCTGTCTGCTGTAATTTCTCTCTCTTCCTCTGTATCTCTGTTCTGCTGCCCTGTTCCCATGCTCTTTCCTCCCTCACCCCAGTCTTTCATACATAATGCACGGTAAATAAACAGATATGTCAGAGTCACTCAAATGCATGGCTGTCCCCTCACTGCGGATCTATCCACCCTGGAAGGGGGGGGGGGGTCATGTCTACAGTCTTCTGCATCTTATACAAACTTTACATTTTACACAGTAAAAAATCAATGATGCTGCTGAGTTTATTGATACTGAATCTTTGAAGTGAAATCATACTACCGTAGTTGTGAAGGTAAATCTTTTAGGCCGAATTGCTGAAAATATGGGCTTATATATCTAAAAGGAAGGTATGCCTGAAGCAATTTGTAAAGTGGAGACCTATTCAAGGGGACCTGCTTTTATCAAGGATTATATATCAACAACAGTTTAGTTTATCTGCACGTTTGGGTCTTTGTGTACATGTAACAGTAAGTGCTTTTGTGTATACATATTAATGTACAAGTGAGCTCCACAAATGCAGCTCGTCCCATGTGGCTCAGAATGCTAAAGACTGTCAGTAAGAGTGATTTCCCTTGTCTGTTACTTTACATGTAAATCTAATTTCTCTGTTAAGGCATGGAGGGGATGAGCTGCTGGGTTGGCTCACTCTTGAGTGGTATACATGCATAAACAAATACACACACATACACAGTCTCTCTCGTCTACAAAATCCCAATTTTCCAGGTGCACAGGTCTGTAGAATGGAAGCAGAGCCACTCAAAAGGAAACTGCATTATTCTCCATCAGCACTGTGGAGTGTCCGAGCTATTATACCATCCAACACTAGCGTGCACATACAAATGGAATTTACCACTTGACAGAGAGCGCAATGGGGCCTGAAAAGCACAAGGGTATGATGGGAATCCTGCTCTATCAGCTGCGAAGTAAGTTCATTTTCATTTTCTATACACAATATGCTCCACTTGTGTTGCAGTGATATTATTCAAAATGACCAAGTGTACACTTCACAAGTCCATTATACAGCATTTGGAGTTGAAAGCTCCCAGAATATCAACATGTGTATAATTTCAGCATTGTAAGTCTTCATAATGCATCTTCTCGAGATCAAGGTTGTGTAAAATGCAAATTTATAGCAAAATAAAGTTGTTTGCAGTACATAAAGGTGAATGAATTGTTCACTCATCTCTCACACAGCCTGCTTACCGCTGTGATAAGAATAAATAATAAGAATAAATGATGGTTCTCTCAACACTTTCCACCCACTGTAGGCAGAGAGAAAACTAGATTTATTCAGACAGCTAATGCACACAGTGACTCAGAGTTTAGACTGTGTGTGGATGAAATGGGCTCGAGAGGCTTTTCCTCTCACACAAAGCAAATATCTGTCCAGGAATAAGATATTGATTTGTCATTTCCCAGAGCTGGAGCTGAGTAAACAGGCTAAAGAGACATGTGACCGGTGGTGGCTGTTAATTGTTGTCCGGTAACAATAATAGAAGAAGAATAAGAACCTTTATTTGTCACAGAGCACATATACATTTGCACATACATTTTACAATGAAATTTGTTCCCACAGAGGGATCGGTAGGCTGGTATTTGATACACACAGTCCTGCACCGTATTCATGTTTACAATGCAGCTGCTCTACCCATCGAGCTACCAGGCCACATATGATAATAATAATTATAATAATAGGCCTTTTCTCTGACTGTAAATCACAGATTTAATAAACACACACATTTGTCTTCTCTTTGTCATTCACCATTTGTCCCTTTTTTCTGCTCAAACTAATTTCATTAAATGTTTCTTTCTAGTTTTCAGGATTTTCAAAGTATGAACAACAACTTTCAACATCTCTCTGCATTGACATGAATGTCTGAGCTTCGTGTTTTGAGGAAACTCAGCCAGATCCAGATGCATTTTTACAATTTAACTATTTACATCAAAAACAGCAACAATATCTGACTTCTGTCATTGCTGTATGCCGTGTACTTTTTAAATAGGTATCTATGTTATTAAATTTGCATTGCATTGCAATGTACAATTAAATTTTTCCCAAATGAAATAGTATTAAATGTCGTTCAATAAACTCCAGCAGATGTCCCCAAACCATCACAGCCAGAAGCGGATCCCTGCAGTTCTATCTTCCGTGCACTAGGTGGAGCCACACAAACGTCAAACGCTGCTGATAACAGACCTTTGTAATGCGGAGGGTGTCGTCTGCAAAACAAGAAAGAAGAAAAAGCAGCGGGAACAAAAAAAAACAGGGGAGTGTGTTTGAAACTGTAAGAACAGAAGTAATGTTTTCTGTTTGTCTGCGCACATCTGCTTCTTGTTTAAGCCTCCTTCTGTTAGTCCCGGTTAGTCACATATAACCTCCTGCAACAAAGGCGCGGACGTGGATGTAAACAGGTGACGGCACGGCGCAAGTAGACAACAGAAAACCAGGAAGTGGAAACTGAATATCTGCAGCCGAGGGCTGCAGGATTATGAACTGAGAGGTTCGTTCTTTAATCAGAAATCGTAAGTAGGTAAGTTGTTATCGATCGCTTGGCTTACTTTTATATTAAAAATTGTTTCCTTTGCATGAAATAAAAGCAGTATTTATTTAATACAGGCAGTAGTTCAGACTTTAATATACAAACAAGTTGTTATCTAACAATCAGTATTTTCATAAGCAGACCACACCTGCTACTCACATCAGTTGCAAAACTGTCCCTGGGTCATGTTTTCATCAGTCTTTAATAAGTCAGGGTTACTATCTACATAACTTATCAGGGAATCCAAATGTTTGCACCTGCCACAGTGCTACTGTTATTTTCTAGGTATGCTGCAGTAATGGACATTGTTATTCAAACCTTTTAACCATACTGAAAATTTCTGCACAGAAAATGGTACATAACCTTATACAAATCAGGCAGTGAAAGGGTCCTTTTACAGCATGGCTTCATCATGAGAATCAACAAAAGGACTGAGCCTTGTTGAACCTATTTGGTTCTGAAGTTATTTCAGATTTAATCTGTGCTTGATTAAAGAGTACATTGTCACTTTATTTCTCAGGAGGTTACGTCAGTGACATTCAATCATGACAGAGGAACCAGTTTCAGAAATCCAGCTTCTCAGAAGCCACAAGATCGCGCTAATAGAAATTCTAAGTGCGGATGCAGACTTTGTCCTGCAGCATGCAGACTCTCGCCATCTCCTGTCTCACCGCGGCTACCAGCTGGTGAAAGCCTGCCGTATTCCTAGTGAGAAGGTCACAGAACTGCTGGATCACGTCATCCAGAAAGGGCCTGAGGCAGCTCAAGGCCTGCTGAAACTACTAAAGGATCAGGCCCTGCATGAAACCTTCCCCAAACTTGAGTTTATGAAGTATCTTCAAGTCAGCAAACAAACTTCAGGTATGAATGAATTCTTGTCACAAATTTCAGCATCGAGGTACAATTAAACACAATTATTATTCTTTATTGAATTTCAGTGTAAATTAGTTTGTTTTTTTTTACAAGGGACGAAAGAAACTCCAAGAAAGAGAAAACAAACTCTTCATTTGCAAGAGATCATTTCATCCAAAAAAATCGAAGGTCAGTCTCATTCCTTCCTCTTTAAACCCTTAAGACATTTAAAAATTATAACATACTTCTTCTACTTATCTTTTTTTATCATGCTTTTATTTGTCCCGTTGCACAGGTCCTCGTCTAGTTGGGGAGAAGCAGTTGATGACCGTTGCCCGAGCCATTGGCAAATGTTGGCGAGAGATTGGCAGACTAGCGCTAAACATCCACTCAGTGAAGCTTGAGCAGATTGAGGAGGACCACCCTCTCCATGTGGAGCGAGTATTTGCCATGCTGCGTTACTGGCGAACCTGCCAGAGAGAAAAAGCCACCGCTGCTCGCCTGCACTCTCTCCTCAGTCAGGAAGACTGGGCATTGCCACCAGAAAGCATTGACTTTCTGTTGGAACCTGAGTGACGCCTTAACTGTCTGGTACCCGTTGACACTTAAAGCTTTTAAAAGCAAATATCTTTAGTAAAAATATAAGGTGCTTTTTACTACAGAGACCATAACTGCATATCAGTTAAAAACTAAATGTGTTCCTATTTTTATGGGATCAAACCAAGACCATACACTCCTCTTAAAAAATGGTTTAAGACCATAGAAATTTCAGTACAACTGATACAAATAATGGTATGTCCTGTGCTGTCCCATCGTACTGCACCCTATAACACAAAGTGACAGGGTAATCTAAGACTAAAATCTTGTTGCTGCAGTACTCAAAATTGTGATCAGGTGTATTCTGTTTGCTTTGCTCTTAGTTTCTTGAACTGTGTCTAGAATTTGACCTTTGACATTTTGAATTGATTGGACATAAAAAGGCACAGACCTGTGCATACAATATTCCACAATTCATACTGCTTGTCAGGACAAAACCAGGCCATGAAGGCTTTGTCCACATTAACATTTTGTGGTAAGGCAGAGATCAAGGTAAGAGTACAAACATTTCTAAAGCTCGTTGTTCCCTAGAGAAAAATAACCTGTGTAACTGTGAAATGGAAAAATCACCAGGACTCTGAAGTTGGCATCAGACCTAACAGAGTATCTAGACAAGATAGACTTTGGTCAGGGAGTTGACCACTAATCCATCAGTCACTCTAATAGAGCTTCATAGAGAATGTGTATAGATTGGAGAACTTGGCAGATGTCCATTTCAGTCCATCAATCAGACTGTTATCGAACAATTTTTATTTACCAACTTTTTTATAGGCTAGTACCATCTCCAACATGATCCAAAGCATACAAATCTGTGCTGGTTTCAATAGTTCTCGCTGTGGTGTGTTTTATTCTATTTTTTTTTATTTTTACTGTCTCTTTAATTATTTGTTATGTATTATTTTGGGTGTATTATTAGCTGTTCCAAACAAATTGCCTCTGTGGGATTTGTGGGATTAATGAAGTTGTTGAGCTGAAGTAAAGACAAGTGACATGAATTGCTTCAGAACAAGTCTGTAACTATCTTGTGTGATCCAACCAAAGTACAGGTCTAACCCCTATAGAACATTTTTGGAGAAACCTTGAGAAGGAAGTTTAAAGTTACTTTTCATCCAGAATGATCTAACTTGAAAATATCAGCTAGGAAGAAAATAATAAACAGCAGAAATCCAGGTGTTACAGAGACTTGCACAACACAAAGTAAATGTATCTAAAGCAGCTTCTGCATCTAATAAAATGTATTTTAATTTTTTCATTATGGATCACTGTATGTAGATTGATGAGCAATGTTTTTTTAAATACATGTTACATACAATAATACAGTACAATGTACAAATATTGTAACTTGTATTGCAACTGTAAATACAGAATGCTGCATATACTGTAAGTGAGTGGTTTATTCATATACACATTTAGCAGTGGTTCTCAATCCTGATCCTGAAGGTCCCCTGCTCTGTTTGCTTTCTGCATTAATCACTGCTGATTACCTTAGGTGTGTTTAGTCACTTGGAACCTGTAAGATACCAATTTATTTTGTCCTCTCCCTCTTCACTCTTATCAATCTTCAAACTTTTCATTGACTGAACACCTGTGGTGCAGATAATTAGCAGTGGTTAAGGTAGGGATAGTTGTTTAACTCCAGACATAACATACATTAAACTACTTAACTACTAATTTTTAATAGTAAGTCTTAAACATGTTGCACAGAAGCATGGTGTAACTTAGAAGACAAATCTGCAGCGTCAAGAAGCACTAAATCAAAGCTGAGATGTTTGAGTGCCTGTTGTAACTAATCATTTGTAGATTACTTGTAAGACAAAAGGACCATTCCTTGATTACATGAGAAGCAAAAGTTTCCTGTTTTCTAAATTTATTCTTTGAAACTTGTACTGAAGTACAGCTTCCCTTTTTCCAGGCAATAAAGGAGTCTTGACCTTTATTGCACTAAGCATAAAGAATGGGATCAGCCCCAAACTGATTTACAGGATGTCCAGAGTGCAATCTCAGATAGTATATAAGTGAGGAAGTGAGGTTTTGCACGTTTAAATTCTGCACTCATAAATTCTCTTATATTTGTCCCCGTTACATTCTTGTTTCTTAGATGAGTAATGAGAAAATCATTACTTGCTCCACCAGCCAACTACTGTAGCCTTGCAACTGGATCCTGGTGAATGTCTTAAAAAGAAAGGCTTCTCATGATTTCAATGAAGTGAATTCAGGATTCAGACTGCAGACTGCAGACTATTCTTGTGAAGAGATCCCTGACCATAACTTGATACCAGTTTAACATAAAACCCATATGCTACAGACTCCTATCTACAGTTTTCAGAAAAAATATGTGACATTTTTGCCCACCTGGCTTTGCAGGTTTTAAATGCCAAGCCTTTGGTGGGGTGATCAAGTGCTGTGGTAATGACAGTGCCAAAAGTACACATATATTAAATTTTTTATTTATTTATTTGTGTGTGTGTTGGTAATTACTCTCTGAGCCTGTTGGGGTCAGAGCATGAACACTTGAAAAATATGATGTAAATCATATTTTGCACCATTTCACAGTGAAACAAGTATGTTGATGTGATTAAATGTAATATAAAGCATAAGGGAGCCCATTGATGTCGACGTTTTTTCGCCACTTCCTCTATTGAACTGCGTTCCACACTTTCCTCACCATCATGGCCGCAAATGTGGGTCACTCGGCCTCAATCATGTGACTCGGCGTCTGACCAATCACCGCTCTCCCTGGGGAGCACTTCCGGTGGCGTTTCCTGTCAGTGTTTGTAAACTGAGGGGAAAATTGGAAGTGCGACAAGAATTAATAACCTTCTGAAGTCTAAAAATCCGAAGGTAAGCAGCGGGTTTTCCGGCGCGCCGTGGTCGCGGCTCTTTCGAAGCTCTATGATCGACCAGCTGTGGGCCCGTAGCGGCCGTGGCCGATGCGGGAGCTGAGCCCTGGCTGCTCGGCTGCTGGTGTGTTGTCTGGCTCGGGGGGTGGGGGTTCAGTCAGACAAGAGTTGACCCACAACCCAACTACCGGCTAGCTAGCGAGTTAGCCTGGTCCGTGCGCACTTCGAACACGCTGTGGGAGCCGGATGCACAAACGTGTGCTGCGTCGTGCTCTAGACAGAGATCCGTCCTGCACGGAGCGCCGACTTGTTCAGGGATGGTCACTTTTTCAGCAGCGCTGTTAGGACGCGCCGCCTGCGAGCCCTCAGGTGTTGCATGCATCATTTTATGACCGACGTTTCATCTGTGTATTTGTCCAAACAAACACGACTGACGGATTCCAAATAAATCTTGGGAGGCATGAAATGAACGCAAACGTCCCACTGAAGGAGTGAACAGTAATTGTTTCCATATGCTTTCTTGTATGGTCCAGAGATACAGGCTATACGTGCTGTGGCTTTTCATTTATAGCTATTCATATTTATAACCTTTGAATTCCTGGGGCATAATGTATCTGTTGTGAAGTGAGTTAGGATTGTGCATCATGGCTTTACAGTTCTATGCAAAACTTTGGACAGTTTAGTTATTTTGTTTAAAGCAAAAGATGGAAATACAAACAAAAAGAAACAGACCTTACAATTTTCTTTATTTAAATGTTAATATACTCACTTTTTGTACATAATCAATATACTAACAAGTAGCCGAAAAAGGACAAACTTTTTTTAGTGACCTGTGCTACAAATATGGTTGTCTAAAAATCACTATCTACAGTCATTATCTGCATACATGTACTTTAGTTTTTTCCCTTGCTGTACTAGCGCAAATTTTGTTCCAGTCGGTTTCCAAAACACCCCATTACCTCTATTCTATGTTAGGATTCTTAAAATAACAAATGGCTAGTGGCTAAAATTGTTTTACAGTGCATTTGTTTAGAATAATACATCATACCTTCATAGACTTGTCTACAATTGTTTTCTTCTATCTGATTGTTATGTTTTCTGTTAACCATGGAAACATGGTGCCTACCAAATCATTGGGGCTTTCTTGCCTGATAAACTGCTCATATCAATGCTGGAGTCAAATTCAAGGTCTTATATCCAGATTTAGTGATTTGTGAAATCTAAAAAGATTAGTCTGATTTATTTCCAGCTCTTGATTCGAGCATGTAAACATGTTAGCTTAATATTTTCACGCCTTTACTTTCAGGCTTTGGCCACTGATGATTTGGGTGAGTGTGGTTTCTTCTGTCACCCTTCATCTTGAGTGAAGCCCCTTCTGTTCCCCCAAACACACACTCATTCAAACCTCGACGATGACACACCATTCCAACAACTCTGTTCGAGACCATATGAAATGGGTCAGTGGAACTTCATCACCAGAATCACCATTTTGGTTTTAGTGTGTCCGGATTCCTGTTCGTTAAACTGTTGGTCCCGTTAGTCAACTCCACTGCGTTCTTGTCCATTGGAGCCGTCCTTGTGCTCTGACATGTTATTTGTGTTGCCAGGCTGGGTTGCTGGGTTGTGAGGCGGTGCTGTCCAGCATGGCCCTAATGCAAGCTAACAACATCCCAGGCCAGAAGAAGATGATGATGGGTCAGGGGCACAGGGCCAGTCCTGAGAGCCATCAAACCCACTCACAGCACACCCACAACCACCATGGACACCAGGTCCCCCATGGACAACCCCACCACAGCCACATGGGCCATTCATCAGCCGGGAGCTGTCCCCCTCTGGTGAGAGAGATGCCTATCGCTGCTTCTTTGTCTAGTTTTCAGGGAAACAAATATTGAAAGGAAGCTCAGATTCTGGTGTGGGACTCAAAAGGACATACTTTTTTTTCCTTAAAATGAATGCTTTATAACTCAAAAAAATATCTTTATCTAAGTCTTTTCTTACTAATAACGTGTTTTATTTAAAGCTAATCCGAAAAGATGGTGATTATCACTCATCAAGATTGTTGGATGGGAAGGACATGCAGGCAAATCAGAATATGCAACCAAAGAAAAAGCACAAAAAATCTGCTTCATCTAACAAAGTAAAAGAAAAAGTGGAGGTAAGGAGCATTTAAAAGCAGCACTGCAAAAGTTAAAAGATCTACTCCTGATGTTTAGTTGGAAATTGACGGGTTTTATTGTTCTCAGCATCTGCTTCCACGAATCGATATGGATGATGACAGTGCTTTGAAAGTTCAGAAGAACTTCATCTGTGACCACTGCTATGGAGCTTTCCGGAGTAGCTATCACCTCAAGCGACATATACTTACACATACGGGTAAGAATTAAAAGCTGGCTACTTAGCAGTTAGTTTGGCAAACAGGTGTCTGCTGTTGAAGCTTTTTGTCCTAGGTTTGTTTAGGCTTTTGGTCTGTTTCAGTGCCTTGTATTATATTTCTACTTTTCCATACACTTTTTCTTTTGTGAGTGCTGTAAATGTGGGGTTGTTGTCGTCAGTATTCTCAAAGCTCACCAGACTTAATTAATCTAAAACAAGTAGGGGCCTTTCTGTTTAAAACAGAACATATTGTTAGTCTTAATTTCATTCTTCATGGAGTACAACAAATACATCTGAAATGCAAGGGGTCTATATTCATAATATAATAATGATCCCTGCACACACTTTAGAATTCTCATTATGGTTTGATACTATCTAATACTACTGAGTGGTCAAGTTCTTTAATTCATCCAAGACCATTTGCAAAAAAGATTTGCTGATGTCTCAGCTGCAGTTCTTGTACCACAGTGTGCTTGTCTCTAACCTTCCTTCTTTGAACAAGAGCTAACACCTGTATCACACACCTGTCAGTTATCTCTGGTCAAAATAACTCCCATTTTCTTCTCTACTTTTTTCACAAACTACATTTTTGTTTGGACTATGAGAACTACACTTGTGTGTAAATCGATTACCCCAAAATGCAGCAATTGGCTTGGTTTGTGTAATGTATTTGTGCTTCTTTTTTGACAGTGGTTCTTAAGATTTTTTAATTATGGTTACTCACAGGGGAAAAGCCATTTGCTTGTGATGCATGTGACATGCGGTTCATTCAGCGCTACCACCTGGACAGACACAAGAGGGTCCACAGCGGAGAGAAGCCGTACCAGTGTGATCGCTGCCATCAGGTTAGTCTTAGATACTTTGAGTTAAGCTAAATAGAACTGTAGTTTTGGCTACAATATAGTTTTGCTACGATATGTGACATTACTCCAGCAAGATAAAAAAAACAGCTTGTTTATAACAGAACTCTTGAAGAAAATCATAAAAGACAATTTCATTTGATGGTTGACCAAGATTCCTGGCGTGCCAGAAATCTGTGCAGCCATCTGAGAGCCTTTACATGTTCTTTCAGGTTTTTGCTCTTCAGTCAGAATCTATTTAACAAATCCAGGGCACGAGATTTGTTCAAGTACTCTGACACACATTTTACTTTGCCTGGTTTCAGAATTTCTCACGGACAGACCGGCTGCTGAGGCACAGACGGCTGTGTACAGTTGGGTTGACCAAAGAGGAAAACCAGTACTCACAGGACGCATCTGCCCATCCAGCTTCCTGGAGCCCCCTACAGCCTTCCAACAACCGTCTGACTGTCTGACCTTCAGCATCCAACAGAGACCTTACAAACAACAGCAGTCTGCAGCTCACAAACAGTGAACATTGGAGCTCAAACATATTGTTACCTTAACCAGTTTAGCTTAAACACCGCCAATCTGTAGCTCCTTCATAGGGCATGATATTGGAATTTTGTACAAATTTGTAATCTTGGACAACAGGTCTTGATATAATGGCAATAACCGAATGAAAAATGCACACGCCCTCTTTTATCCAAAAGTTTGCAAGTATTCTTTTGGTATTCGTTTGGTATTGATGCCAAAAGATTAAAAGTACATTTGTCTGCATGGACTGTCAGTGGGAACATATCCTGCTGAAATCAACTTCAGTGATGCCTGTGACTACAAATAGACAACTCACTAAACAAAGACAGAACAATTTTATTTTGCTTTTTAGTTCTCTATCAGCTGCAGCTAAACATGAAAGGGGCTTATTACCGATTGAAGTACAAATTACTCATCCATTTTTACCTACTGCGTAAGATCAGGTTTACAACACAAACGTCTTAAATGTTCTAAAATAATTTATTGCCTGGTATTTGTCCAGCTGTAACACTAAAAGCATAACTACAGGTGCAGCCGTGTTGGTGTAGCACCAACTGTTAAGTAGATGCTCCTGGGAGTTTATTAGTTTAGTTGACAGTCACTGTTCTACCTTGTTTTAAAGGGGTTTTGCAACACTGTTGTAATACAACTGGAGGCTGACAGGTTTAGTAGAACCAGTTCACGTTATTTGAGGCTGTTGAGTAAACAGCCTAAATACTTTTTATAGTGTTAACTGGATGTGGCAAACACGTGCCTGTTGGAAATACCCTTTGAAAAGCATTTTTGGAAATTAGGCTTGGTCAGCATGTCATCTGAGCTAGGGGAACATTACAATGTAAAAAAAAATGTTGGAACTGTTATTAGGCTGTTTGTATAAAGTTAGATTAAAGCTAGTCCCAAGCCATTATGAAATACAGGGGAGCTTCTGGATTCTGACTAGTTAAATTTAGTGATCATGAAAACGGCCCGGATCATTCACAAATCTTGAGTGTCGACATCATGTCATCTTGATGTGACTGAATACAGTGTTGTTATTTTTATCTCCAGTTTAAGCCTGAGCATCTTCAGTGAAGATGTGTAAATGTACTTTGTGGACAGGGGAATTCAGGCAGTGCTTTGTATGATAATACATTATTTTACTGTATATTCAGGCCGCTCTAGGATTAAATCAGTCTGTAAACACTGGACTGAAAATGTTAGCTCAAGGAAGACAGGAGTTTTAACATCTGTTATCTGTTTAGACTAAACCATTTTAGTAGACTGGTAGTTCATTTTCTGTCAGACTTGGATTGTGGGAAAGGAGCTTGGGGCCCATCACTGACTTGTCTACTGTTTATGAATTTAATATATTTAGAGAAATCGCGGGTTAGATAATAGTAAGTATTGGATCTACTCTTCAAAAGTGAATCAAAGTATTTACAGAGTTATAATCCATTGTCTGATGATTTTTCATGTCAGATGACTCGGCCATAGCGGGTCATCGGTGAACTTGCTACAAGTAAACTTGGCAACTCTGTGAGTAAACTCATACTCTTGCCCTTTTAGTCTGTTTTTCATGTATATGTTGGAATAACTTGTATAAATGTTTTGGTAAAGAGAAAAAATTAACTCCTCCCTGTTGTTTTTCATTTAAAGAGTAAAATGACATTAGTTTTGACCCACCCAGTCATACTTTTGGGCCCCAAGTCTCAATAAAGCTGTTACACTTTTTTAAAGCGACTGTGTGCTTTTCACATTTCAGATACTTATTAAAAAAAAAAAAAGACAGACGTTGTAAAGGAATTGCAGTAAATTTTGGGGCTGACCTTACAAACCTAAAGACTAAAGAGCAGAAAAACTGCTGTTTGAGATATTTGTAATGCACTGGTTGTGTCAGCAGGTGGCAGGTGAAGGCCATTTTCCTCCATAACACAAAAATAAAGATGAAGAAATTGCAACGTTTTACCCCCAATGGTAATATTAATGATTGTTATGGCATTCTGGATGAAAATACAGAGTTCATAATGAAGATACTCCATATTTTCTACAAGATTTAATTGTTGGTAAAAAAAAAAAAAAAAGAAGGTAAACCTTGCAACACAAATGAGTCTATGAAGCAGATGTGCAGGAAAAAGCCTTTCCTGGGAATATGTAAGAAAGGGAATTATCTCATATACATTTAAACAGTCCATAAGAGTAATCCCAAAAACTTCACATTAGTTGCTGATTTGCTACTTGGATTATAAAACAATGCATCAATATACATTGTATAGGGTCAAACAATTTGCTTATTTTTATATAAAATATGGCTGCAAATCAAACTTGTATTAAATACTTAAAACAATGAAATATCTGCCTGTACAAGTGCCCTGGAGTCTTAAATATTAGTCATTGTTTAATGTTCAATAACACAAAGCTGAGGAAAAAAGCTTATACCTTTTATGTAACAACCTTTATCTATCAAACACTCATATCCTATTTGTAATACTCTCAGTGATCTCCCTGTACTGCAAATGGTGCTGGTTTGGTTGAGAAGCAGCCTCGTAGTTTTCAGGCATTTTTCAAACCAGAGACAATGGATTATCTATACACCTTAGCCAGGAAGCAATTACTAATGCCATGAGCTGGATTTGGATTAAAAGCAAATCAAATGCGATTGTACACTCTGTTGGCCCTCATAAAGAACAAAACATTTTGGTAGTCTAGGTCTACGCAGACTTGATTTTTGAGTTTGCAGATGTAGCAGGGAAGTGATGGTCTAATGGTTAGAGAAGTGTTATTGTTACGGGGTTCAATCACCCAGACTGGTACAGCTGAGCCTGGTTGGGTCTAGGGAAAAGAAGCATAGCCCCTTCCCTCAGGTCAAATGGTGGTTTCACAGGGTAGCTTCCAGTTTTCACTCTGCGTAACTGTGATCAGAATGTTCCTTCAAAGGGGATGTGTCTCAGTGTAACCCTACCCAGAATAAATTTACATTAAAAACATAAAAAAAGAAACTTGATTGCAAATTTTCAGTGAAGTAATGTAAAACAGACAGTCCTGTATGAAAATGATTTTTTTAACAAATTATGCCGTTAAGAAGTATTATTGTTAAACACAATCAAACAGACATAACCATCTACTGTGATAGCCGATATCCACATTCTTCCGGCAGGACAAAAAATTTTTCAAGCACATTGCCCTGTCATCCTGCCTGCATAGGTGTTACCACATCAGTCGTGCATTAGGAAGTGGAGATCATACCCTTTAGCTTTCTTCTTTGCTATTGACCAGTTCTTTAATTAAAGCATTAGGATCTGCAGGATGAGATCAGCCTGAAGGCTGCTGGGAGTGTGCGCCTTCTCCCACGGGAGACATCCCCTCCCTCTGCAGCCTGATTTACAGCACCCACAGGCCCCCGGCACTTAACAATGGACCTCCTTAAGTGAGGTAGATGGGGAGGAGATCAGAGAGGGGGAGATAACACTCCATCTTCATACAGAAAGTGCTGAAATCATATAGGTTCCAAATCATCTCGGCGAGACAGACTGATCATGGAGTCAGTCCAGAGGTAAAGTGTAGGAGTGCTGCCTTGTGCTCAGTCTGGCTCACTGTGGGAAGAGAGCTCTCTGTAAGACTGATAGCCAACTCTCCGCACACTCACCTCTGCTGTCAGATGGATAAAAAAAATAGGTCCTCCAAACAGAAATTTCCCAAACAACCAGTAAATCTCAGCTGACTGTGCATACTGTGGCTCTATCAACATATGGGTCATTCTGAGGTTTACAAAAACAAGCAGTCAGCAGCAGAAACGTTCTGTCTCCAACAAATGTTTGGATATCCCGATCAAATGCATCACATGCTCAGGGCAAATGACTGAAACCCTCCCAACAATAGCTTCTGCTATCTTCCTCTCCCCGAGGTGTGGGAGAGCCTTTTCATCTCAGGCTTTGATTAATAAAGGAATCGCTGGTAGGTTGAAAGCAGCGATCTGGCCCCTGACCATCCATCATGTCTGCGACAGCCCACCTCTCTGTGTTAATTAGCCGTGATATTTAAGCTGTCTGAGGTGTTCCATGGCCATCAGCATGGCGCTGTTGCCCATCATTAAAATGTCAATTCCTCTGTTAGGGTTACCTCCATTTTTGTGGACACCTCAGTGAACACGTCCTCATCTCAGAGGTACAGGTCGAGTGTTGGCTGCAAATGGCAATCAAGATGTAATAAATAAGGACACAAAAACAGTTTTCCCCTGAATCAAAAACAAACAGGAAATCCAACACAAAATGAACTAACATTGACCCTTTTGTTGCACTAACTGTCTTTTATAAGCATTCTACTACTAACCCAGTAGTTAATGGAAAAACATCAATTCAACTTATTTCTCTTGCTCAATAATTATTTGACATTACATGAAAAAGAAATCATAAATTTTAAGTTCCTGTCAAACAATGAGCAGTAAAAGTGGGAATCCATTACTTATTAATGATGACCAAATATTGTAATATTCTTTAATACTGGGGAATAAATAAATTATGCATGTAGCTGAATTCTGTTCCATGTTATAACCAAAAGGCATCATGCCCAATATGAGAACTCGTGATGTAAAAAAGAATCGGTGGGTTAAGCGAAGGGCATCTTTGCAACAGGAGGCCATTTTATACACACCTAAGATATACAAAATGGTCTCCAAAGCATAACGAGAAATGGCACATATACAGTGTCCACAGAGTGCCAAAGTATTACTGTTAATGTTATCAAAATCTAGTGAAAGTAGGGAAGTTACTGATGGGATATCGAGCAGCCAACTGCTTCACAAAGTGTCTCTGATGGGGAACGTTCTGTCATATCGTGTTTCAAAATGTCCTATATTCAGATTTCTGTCACTGCTTTTCTAATTAGTGTAACTCAACAAGATTAATTAGCTTCTTAACATCACTCCCATAACACAGAGGAGGAGCCATCACACATCTAACTGGTAACAAGGGAAAAGTAAATTTTGTCCTATTTGCATGTTTTGATACATGCAATTCATGAATATTCATACATGAAAATGAACCTTGAGTGAAGTCAGAATGTGCCACCTGAATGTTCAAAATTACCTTGTTGCAATTTGGCATAAAGATATGAAGTCTAAAAGATTTCAGGGAGAGAAAAACTGGCAGAAAATCGGAGTGGGAAAATTGCTCTACACTAAACAATTTAAAGTGAGATATTGACATAAAGTGATATTTAAGTCACAGTAGGTAAAGAAATACAGTAAATAATAAAACAAGTGATGAATATATTTAATTGTATCAGATTCAGCATCCGAGTATGGTTTACAACAGAATACAGACTAATCCACGGTAGTTGTGAGCAGATGGCCTCCTACTCTACCGTGTACACTTTCCGGAGAGTTTGCAGCATGCAGATGTAATTATCAAGATCAGTTGCGAAGGACCTTGTTGCTGAGATTTATATGGCCTAAGAGTCACCCACATTTCCTTGACAGGATGGACAACACGGCACCCTGCTGACTGTGTAAAAATGACTGTCTCAAGATGCGTTCAGCCTCGACAGATACATTAACATACCTTGGCCTTATGCCACCCAATTAATCTACAGCTCGTTGGGAGACGTTCAGAATAAGTTCCTGCGCCTGGGAACTACCGGCCAGCCACGACATGGGTCCCTGAGTATAAGTGCCATCTCAGACTTCAATGGTTTGCTTGCTCTAAGCTTATGGGGCTATCTGACATCTATAATAGACTTGTAAAAGGGGCACCATGCCAAGAGGAAAGGTTGATTTAACTTTATATGTAGTGGTTTCTAATCATTTATGGTAGGCAAAGAGACGTTGCTGTTAAAGTTTTTTATAGTTTAGGAGGATTCATTATCATCAACTGTGGGATTAAACAAGCCATGTCACTGACACCACATGGTTGTTACTGCAAACAAATCTACAGCCAACCTGAGCAAATAGACTGCTGTATTTTCAGTTTCCCCTGACCAACTACAGACATGAGATACTCAGTCAATATTCATCTGCGGAACAGATTATCACACAAACCTCTTCAATTCAAATCTCTCTAAACAGACTCAGGTGTACCATAGTTGGCTTTGCAGACAGGAACCTTCAGGAATCTTTATTTGGCTTTCATTAACAATATTGCAGAGATTAGGGTATTTCCTGCAAGTCAACCACTTTGGTCCCAAAGGTCCTGTGTCATCAACAATCGCAAAATGGCAAGATAAGCACAATATATTTGAGGTTCAAAGTGCAGGATACTTGCGGCACTGTGGGAAGACATATTTATGTGGGAAACCACAACTTTAATGTGCAGGTACCACAGAAACCTTCTTAACAAGCACTATAAGTAGAAGGGAAAATAAAACCATCAGTTTCTCTTCTAGTGCCAGTCAAAATATAAACTTTCACAAACCTTTGTCCATGACTTCACAAATTGCAAATTTTGTATAAGAAATTCCCACCATTCACCATTTAATTTCAAAAAGAGTTAGTAGTATACCCAAATCATTTTAAAAAACACTATAACAACAAAGCAGAAGGTTCACAAGTGGAGCAAAAGTCAAGAAAAAGCCTCATGAAAATGGTTAACTCTATACAGGTATATTTGTCACGGCCACTTCTAACACGCCGCCGAACGAGCAATCATTCATCAGAGTTCAGAGGGATCACGTAAAACCTGTTTTCTTTCTCTTGGGGGCACGGTGTGTAACCCTGAGTTATCAAGTTCATGAGGTCTTTTATGAAATTATGCAATCCCACTTGACAAGGCAAGTCCAGGGCTTTCCTCTGTCTCTTTATTTTCCAACAATTTTCCACTTGAGCAGATGACCTCAAGTGTGATGTGAAAGAGTAAAGAGAGAGGATTTGATATCCAAGGGAAACGGTGCATGAATTTAGGGGTTGATATACAGGACAGGGGCAGCCAGGCTATTTACCCTTAAGAGATTTCCATGGGTCAAGGCTGTTCCAGGGCCACATTCTGGCTCTTCTTGATCTTGTCAGGATAGACTGTCAGGCTGATGAAGAGATAGGCTGCAGACAGATGATGGTGTTGCACGAACACAGGGTCTGCAGTAAGCAGATACAGTAGTCAGACCTACAGATTTACAGATTTGGATCGTCTGACCCCTGAGTCAACTGAAAAGCGGGTCATCGCAGGAGATGTGGAATGAGATGAGACATAAGACAGGTCAGAATAATGTACACTCAGGTAGAAAAACCTCAGAGGCAGCACGGATATGTGCAGACATGCACAATCGCCCCATATTTTCCATTTCTCTTCTTCTGTGGCGCAATCTGTTTTCTCTCTCTTTCGTTAAAAGAGGCTTTACTGGGAAGCGTTCAAAAACTTTTCAGGCGTAGATCAGCATTTTATCTTGTTACACATTTCTCTGGGCTCTCAAGAAGGTCTCTTCTCTCTCATGACGTCAGTACTATTATACTCCAGCGCCACCTCCCTTCAGGGATAAGATTTTACGATTGCAACCTGACACCGTTTCTGTGTCCTATAAGCGACAGAGCTGTAACTCACTTCAAAGGCAGGAGGCATCAAATCACAGTACACCGATAAATTCACCTGTCAAGCCTTGGCCAATGAGAAGGCGGCATTAAATCTCAGCTGTCATGCTGGCGGCCAATGGAAAGACGATGGCAGTAAATCTGCCAGGGCCGCGTCTGTTAACGGTGTTGTGGTGTGGTTGGGGAATCCACGGGGAAAAAGGGGAGAAAGTGAGAAAGATGATAGAGGGAGGGGGGAACAAATGAAGGGTTCAGAGCGATGCCACAGAAATCATCCTTTCTTTTAAATTCTTTAGATACAAATATGCACACACACATATTGCAGTGAAACAGTGGAGAACACGCAGAGGCATTTTTCAAGCAAAACAAGACTAAACATGGCTAGGAAAAAAGACAAACACACTGATGGATGTAGTGGGAGTTGAATAACACAGAAACAGAAACACTCATAAAGCTTTACAGTCAGCACGGCTGTGTGAGACGTCGACTGTCTACAGTGAGAGTGACTGATGGCTTTCCTTTAGTGCTCTTTTGCATCATCTCCAGCTTAAACCGTGCAAACAGCTCGATCACAGCAGTAACCCCTGACTGTCGTGACACAGCACCGTGAGTGGCAGTGACAGGCGCAAAGCTCCAAGCTGCCTTAGGATTAAAGCGGGTCTCGGAGGGTCTAGAAGAGAGGTCAGCCAGGGTCCAGTTGAGCATCATCTACTAACCAGGTGTGCCCCAGTTGGGGCAGCTTCAGAGGATGATGGAGTTTCCCCCGCAGCACAGCAAACTGAGCAACTGCACTTAAGGATTTTGTTTGGCCATCTAACAACAAAGAAACACAATATGGCCCTGCTGCATCTAACCCGTTTCATTTTTGACCAGAGAGTATTTTCGCATCCGGAATGTTTCCACTATCATTCTTCTAAAGTATGCTTTCAGTAAAGAGTAATGCACTGCACTGACACAGAAGAGCTAAGGGGGAAAACAGCTGAGGAAAACACATCAGGTAGAATATTTCTTCGATTAACAATGCCCTTGGTGGTGCACTTTCATTATCCTATCAAAGTTGAACATTTTCATGCAATAAATCTTACAGGTATCATAAAAAAACTGGTCCTGCAAAGGCAATGCTATTCCAACCTAAAGAAAAAAGATTTCCCTTAACAAAGCCCACCAACCTGTAACAACATCCAATAAAACAGCCACATTTATGGTGACATTTTTATCTTACATCAACAAAAAAAAATTAAACATTAGCATCAGAATTTACTGTCATCTTAAGTCATTACCATGAATACTTTTTTTCCCCTTCAGAAACATAAACAACATGTTGAGTTATGGCAATGGCAGGGAAGAGTGCAGTGGTGGAGGTGTTGTTTTTGGCTGTTTTTTCCTGAAGTAGCCATGATTCTCTATTCTATGGGAATCCATAAACAGACCCACAGAGGGCAACTGAGGCCATAAACCACGTCAGCCTGCAGAGATGCTGGGAGCAGGTCTGGACCCATACTGCCTCCTTTCTGCATGCACACACACATATTTTAAGAGCAGTCATTAATGGCATTTCAAAAAGCTATGTTTACAATCATTCTGTGGATGTTATGGTAGTGCGTTCTGAAAACTGAATTAAAGCAGTTTAACAATAGACAGAAGTAGGGCTGACCTTTCCAATTAGGTTTTAGTTTTTCCGGATTAAATCTTATTATCATACTGGATGGAAATGTGAGGTAAAATAGCCTTGTTAATTTATTCAGGGTCATTAAACATCATGTCGGTCTTGCCCTTTGTCCCGCTCAGACAGTATAATGGCACTTCCTTTAATATGTTTACTGCACTGGATCCAACGTTCTATCATTGTTTTTCCCAGTGTTTTGTCTCTTTAGCAGGGCAAGCCATTGGATGGGTGCTCAAGCCAATTGACTATGACATAAAGACTTTGTAAGCTTACAGATGACGACAATTTATTGACTTTAATTCATAGTCTACTCACACACACAAACACACACGCACAAGAAAGAGAGTGAGTCTTTCACTGTATGCATCGATCAATTACAAGGCTCTAGCCCACACATCTGACAATTTTACTGCGTGTTATGTACAGCATGTCAAGCCATGGCGTTTCAAACTGTTATACTCATTCCTGTATAATTAATATAAATTACCTCACAGTTTTTTATGATGGTGCAACTGTAATTAGAGGATGAAAGCAAGCCACTGAGCTGCCAATGGTGCTGCAGGGTTATCTAGATGAAAAGTGAAGGGACAGGAACCTTGGGTGGGATCTTTTAACCCTTTCTCTTCCACGCTGTGCCCACATCAGGATCTTATCTAAACACATTTACGGCTGTCTACTTCTGCCAATCTTGTCTTCTTTAACCTTCACCCCCCCTTCCACTGCAACCACACACTGAGAAAGAAGCTGTCCTCATTATACCATCAAATTGCAGCGATAACAGTAAACTAATGCAATAATAGAGTCCATTTATAATGATTACCTCTTTCTCACTGCTCCTTCTCCAGTAAAACACTTAGGTAGCCTCAATATACCCAACATTCATGCTATCTCTGCAAACCATAAAGAGTCACAGATTCAAGGGCTGAATGAAACTGGAGCCAAGCCAAGACAATAGGTCCCAGGTCAGTGCCAGTAACAGTTTCATTGACTACACTGCTCACTGTTATGTGGAAACATCAACCCACATGCGTCCAGGCACATACATGCTCACACTTTGTTTTGAATAGATTCCTGTCTGAGAACAAATAACTAATAAGCAACGTGCAGAGAACAGGTTTTTAAACTCTTAGAATGTTATACGTTTACACTTTTTTTTTTTTTTTACTTTTATAATCAGTTAAATTAATAAGACCAACAGATTCCCCTGAATGTGAAAACATAATGAATTTTCCCTTTGAGAGTAATAGGCCTCAAAGCATTTAGTATACACAAACATTATTAAACCGCACCAACACCGTCAAGGCCATTTTTCCACAAGATTTAACTGATTATTCGCCAGTGGAAGAGGTATAAAATTTCCCATGGGGCAAATAAATGGTGCAATTCTCAAATTTGACTTCAGCCTTCTGTGTGTGATGCCTTTCACAAACTGCCGTGGGTCATAGACATTTCTACATCAGGAGTATTTACTTTTATCGGCTTTACACTTTGATGTCTCAGCCAACTTGTATTATTAATATTTGGGGGAAAACTAAAATATTGGCAAACTTATTGAATATGAGATTCTGTGAAAAGGCTACAAACAGTAGCTAACAATGACTTTATACTCTGGCCAACAGACATGTAAGGGCATGCCAAATACAAAAAACATATACAAAATTTGTATAATTTATGTGTCTAATTATGAGAATAAGGACGTTTGTTGCGCAACCAGTCCATATCTATTCCAGCAAAAATACCTTTGAGTGATCAGATTAAGAACATGAGGATACGTAGCTGGATGAATGCAGATACACATTTCTTCCCCTGTGACATTCTGCAGGTACAACATGATTTACTGCATACTCTCACATCAGTTTCTCTTTCTAGTGTATCCTTCATTTGCATCAAAAAGAGCGTATGAGGTTAGTGCGACCATACTTGGAAGAACACAATTCAAGATGCACAAGGTAGCTCTCTGCAGACTGGAAATGAATCAGATATGCCTCCATAAACCATGGGTGTCAAAGTCCACAGTTCAGTACAAGAGTGTGATCATTGGGGAATGAAAAGTCTCCTCCCCTCTCTACCTCAATGTCTACAGTATTTATGTACCCAAGTCTTGTACTTTCCTGTAGAAACCAGGAGATGGAGCCCTTGTTTTTGTATGTGTCTCTTGGACATCTTGAGGAACAAAGAACACACTGTGTGGCAGCTTTGAAATAAGGAAACACTAAATCTGCAAGATTTCACAATATTAAGAATATATAGCTAATTATTTTACTGAGCTGAAAGCTATTATGGCGTGTAAAATTCATATAACAAAAGTGAATAATATGTATGTCTACCACAGCATGTATTGTTGGACATATCACAACTGTTCATATACCAGTGTCAACAAACATTTATTAAACATGTCTGAGGATGGAAAATAAATGTAAAACATTCTGCTGTGAACACTGGTATAAAACCAGAACTAATTGTAGTCTTTACAGTCACAAAATTCACGTAAGTTATATGATAGCACTAGTGGCTCAAAAGTTTGTACAGTTATGTGGTGTAGATGACAGGGTGTTGTCAGATGGGATAAAGTTCTTGTTCAAAGAGACACATGGAATGTTGTCACCAGTCATGATGGGTTTTATCAATGTTTTACAGCATTATGCTGCATTAATAAACACTGTAATGCCAACAAGAAAAATAAGAAAACAGGAATGTTGGAATGTAGATAATGTCATAAAATGCAAGAACCAAAAACAACTGAGTAGTAGTCCTGGGAGTGTGAGGGAATCAGCCGGTGGTACTTCTCACAGTTCTGATTGAAAATGTGGAACTCTGAGGAAAAGGAGTATGCGGGTCAGTGCCATGAACAATGGGCTGAACAGCAGCTCGCTGGTAGACAGGTGCAGTAGTGAATCTATCGTAGAAGAGACCACTTGATCTGTTCTTTGGCAGATTGAAGAACCTGTGGATGAAAACAAATCATTCCAACAACAAAACAGCAAAGGACAGTTTTTAGAACAGTTTTTAGAACAGCTAAAATGTAAAATTAAAGCCCTAAAAGAATAAAAATCTAATAAATTTAAAAGGATAACAGGTGGAACTTTTAAGGAGGTAATAATCAATTGTAAAATGTTACATAAAATAAAAAAAACAGACCAAAGACATGAAAAGGTAATGAAAATGAAGAGAAGTATGCAAGATCTAATTAATCATCTGAATAAAAAATGAATCATAACCATCAAAAGCATAGTGATTGGAGACAGCCATTAATCATAGCCAGAGCGGGCATGGCCGTAGCCAGTCTCTGGACTCCTAAATGACAACATTAATCACCAGGAGCTCAGAGACAATTCTTACAGACTCGCGTAAGAATTTAAAGGTAGGAAGCTCTGTTGGCTACCAACCACCTTACCACTGAACAATAAGTAGTAACGTACACTGCTGCGCATATAAGACAAAGCAATATATGACAACCTAGAGGCGAGTGACGAAGTAGGAGTAGAGGAGAACAAGTCCTATAACAATGTCCTTGTATTAACTGGTTCTGAAGTGATGAGTTTTAACGATCAATAAACTAATGGAGCCTTTAAACTTTATGGCAGAGGGAAGATCAAGATAGGTGTAATTTGCTTACCTGGGTGACTGTCTGCTCTGTCAAAGGCACATCATCTCCCTACAGAAACAATCATGTTTAGAGCTGATACAACTAACACCAAACTAACACAAAAACAAAGGTTATTAAGAAGAGGAGAGCTTACCCTAAGAGCCACACGATGCACAACCTGTTGTGGGTCACTCTCTAGAATCACCCTGCAGGAGGCAGCAAAGAAACAAATTAGTAATTACCATTTCAACTGTAAAATATTATAAAGAATTTAGAGCAATCAAATAAATTATATTTGTCTGTTAATTTAAAATCAGTGTATGAAATCCATGAATTCTAACTAAAGTTTTTAGTTTTTGTTTCAGACCACTTCAGAACCTTTAATCATAGAATGCTTAAACCTTAGAGCTTTTGGCATGATATGATGAGGTGACAGAATGTACTGCTAAGTGTTAATGGAACTCATTTCAAATATTACCATTATACACATCTTAGCATACATATCATATTTTAAAAATATCAGCTGCTATAAAAATTTCAGACATAGAAAATATCTACAGAAAGCAAATGTGCCTGTAAAGTTTGTCAGCATGAGTGATCAATTACCAATTCAGCATTACACAATTTTTTACTTGTCCTTTCTATTTCGGTTAACTCAGCTGGTTTCACATATTAAAAACACAAACAACTTCGAAGTGATAATTCAGCCCATGTGCTGTCAACTCACATTTTAATGCAGCAAAGTGACTTGTGATTTTGAGCTGTTATTTACAGTATAGGCGAAAAATGGTGCAACATCAAGTTTGAAGCTGCTATATTCTTACCCTCCATCTACGATCTCATCCACTGCCAAGAAGAGTCCCTCCATATTCTCCAACAAAGCCCTCCGCTCAACATTTTTTCTAAAGAATAGGAAGGAAAATACACACTTCAAGCTTAAATTTCTGGACAATAGAGAATCGCCTAGGAAATTTTTTGTAGACTAATTCACAGCTGCCAAACATACCTCAACATCTGACTGAGTGAGTCAAAAAGGCAGTTCAGAACAGCCATAAGCATAAGCTGTTGAGAATAAAACAATAGATTAGAATGTCATCTTGTATAATGACTCCACTGTTTTTTTGAATCAAACAACAATGTTTTTTATGAAGCACAATTTACAAAATAAAAGTAATGCAAAAAGTGCCCAGCATAAAATATAAAAAACTATAAACGTTATCAGTAGAAAAATGAAACAAAAAGATAAACAAAATACAAATGAGTCTTTTAAAAATCATGCATATTTAAAAGAGGTTGTTTGCTTTATAGATGTTCCACAGTTAAAGGGCATAGATGGAAAAAGATGCATCTGCAGTACTTTCATAAGTACAGAATGGAGAGGGGAGCTGTGAATGTGATGACTTAAGAGCTTGTATGTGGATTTAAGGGTTTAGCTAAAGAAGCTGGGCCTTAGCCATTTAAAGCTTTATAAACTCATAAAAATCAATTGTAAAAGCTACAGAGGCAGTGTAATGAGGCCAGAGTTTGTATAATGTGATATATCTTCTTTTTTCAAGGTAAAAGCAAAGCAACATGGTTGGGAAATTAGATGCAAACTTAATTAATGCAGCAGGGTGCCCTGCTAAAATTGCACTGCAATAATAAAGTCTACTTGTTATAAAAGCACAGATGCCTTTTTCTGCATTTATATCATCTGGACAGGAAGAAAATGCTGTTTTTTGGACCACAAAGTCACATCACCTCTTCCTATTAAAATTTTGTGCCCATGTAAACTAAAGAAAAAAGTGCTGGGTTAACTATCCAATGTTAACTGTAGTATTAAGTATTAATTACAAACAATTAACGAACTCTGTAATACCAAGAGTTTTAACTTTGCAACATTTTAATATTTTTTCCTTAAAAATGGCAACTTTTTAAGCTACATATATGGGACTTAGATGCAAATCAGAGGCAAAAATGCTACATGTCTCAAAAGATCATGAATTTGCTAGATCATCAATAGAAACAGATTGATGAAACATTCAGTTTAAATAGTACTTTCTGGGGTTATGACATTTATAACAAAATTAATAAAATTAGAATCACAATGTTTATTTCTGATATGAACAAGTATTGCTTACAGATCTGTTATCTATGTAAATAGCAACAAAAAACTAAGCATGACATTTCAAAGGGCAAATAAAACAGTATTTGTAAATGGAAAAAAGCTAAAAATCGCACAATCCTTTATGTCAGCAGGATAAAACATTGCAACAATAAAACTAAACTGCCATTCGTGAAAAGTAAAACACAAAATTATAAAATAGAAAAAAAGTTAAAACATTACCATGAGTTGCAGGCTACAGTTACACTGAGCGGTAATTTTACAACTAAAACTATTATTGATGCTAAACATTTGCTGTTTGTTCTCCTATGCTTAAAGGAAATTTTGAAATTAAGCTCACCTCATTCTCATGCGAACTTCCAATCACATAAAAGAAGAGGTCTATATTGCTCTTGTAGACAACAGTGAGGCCCTCAAGTAACGCGATCTCACCTAAAAGCACACATACATCAGTCATGCATGTGGTTAGACATATACAGTAGGAAGAAAGTGAATATCTTTATAATAGGAAGCATATCTTACTGTCTGTCCTGTGTGTTTTGTTGAATATGTTCTTCTCAAAGGCCTTTTGCTCCTTCACTGTCGGGTATGTGTCATCATAATACTGTAGATAAATTTACACACAAGCTATTTTAGTATATTTATAAGCAACATTACACTTAAATTACCACTTAAAGATGGTTATTGAACAAAAAAAAAACCATCACTGTTGATATATTATACACCAAATGTTAACAGGTGAAAAAATTAAAAAGATGTCCCTAATACTATCCAGCTTCCCCAGAGGTCTGTGTTAAATCTGTGACTTGTTCCTAATGAACACAATCGATAAAAAACGGGTCAGAAACATAATGTTCTATTTTTTTTAATTATAATTTTCTTATACAACTAGACACTGCTGTAGAATACAATACTTAATCAGGGTTAAATGACAGCAACAGAATTAATGGATGTGAAACTGACCGAAAATAATGTACTGTGCCAAAAATTGTGGTAATAAAGCAAAATACCACTCATTGCAACTGTTTTTTTCAAGCTGTTTTTGTCTTTTTTACATTTTGTTTGATTGCTTTGGACTGTTTAGCTTTTGCTACACAGTCAATACTTAGTAAGATCAAAGCATGGGATTGTGTTATAATACTTTTAATGGGATAGGTTGAAAAATATGCTGTTGAAAAGAATATTACTGTAGAATATTAGAATCGCATAATTGTTTGTAGCTGTCGATATGAATTAAAATTCCATGAAGATAATATAATGATTATGTTTTTGCAGTACAATTGAGTATACAAAATATATTAATTCTTTACAAGATTTTTCAATAACGTTACAAATGAATGTGACAAAATACTGCTCACTAACTAGAAAATGTTGTATTTTTTTGTAAATACTATCCTAAAAACTGTTAGAGAAATCCCAAATAATCACAATTATCAGTGCCCATGGCTGAACCACTACTTAAGCTACTGCAGCTGAGCTATAAATACATGTATTATTATTGTTACTATTATTAAAGGATCGATGCTTCAAAAATATTTTTCTAATGAGGGTAATTTTACTGTTCAGCTGCCTAAAACACAACTTACCTTGGCATAAAGCCTGTCTCCATCATTATCCAGGATCAGAACTGCTTTGACAGTATACAAGGATGGTTCCTGGGATTGAAGAAGATTGTTTTTAATTTAGAGAGGAGTCATACGAATGTTGAATTAATAAATCAACAATCAAGTAATGACTGCAGTAACGTAAATCAAACGTGTGTTGTCAAAAAGTAACTGCTAACAACAAACTATTACGGGCGGTGGATGATCCGCTAACAGGAAATGACCGAACCGATATTAAGACAACTAATATCTTATAAACACCATTTAAAACAATGCTTTACTCGCCAAATCAAAGGGAAGACATGACACTTCCACATCACCAACAAACACTTACACGAAGCTAACTATGCTAACATAGCGGGCTGGACAACGCAGCCAAACCGTTTAGCTAATTAGAAAGCGACATTGCCCAATTTCGTCACGCTTAGAGGTACACTTCCCAACAAATTAATATACAAAAGACTTCCACGGTACGTAACGTTGGTCAAATAATACACTAGTTAATAGTACCAGTATGGGAGAATCCATTTTCCTTCTTGTTAGCGAACCAGCTAATGTTTAGCTGGAACCTACGTAATACGTACAGTAAATGAGTCTGTTTCCCATTGGTTCATTCATACCACGTGGTGTGCGTGCACAGCAACGAGCCGCTCACTGCAGGACGAACAGGAAGTCAAGAAAGTGATCGACATTTATTTACGTTGTAAACAGCAGAGAGATATTTATTTTTGCTGAAACTGTAACTGAAACTGTAACTTTATTTGTTAACCCCTTTAAAACAATTAGGTTGAACAAGGTGCTGTACAGGTTAAAACATTAAAAAAAAAATCTGAAACAAAAAACTAAATTAATACTAATTATAGAGAAAAACAGCACAACAATATAAAACCAGTCAGTTACTGGTTTAAGTTGACTTTAAATTCTGGAGCAGCTATAACACATTTGACCTGCAACTGGGTAATGTCTCTTTGTCATGGTTATCATGTAATGTATGTTCTCTATGAACTATTTGCTGTTAACTACTGTGTAACCGGGTGTGTGGTATTGAGAGGACTAACGCCTCAGCATGGGGTTTATATTCAGTTTTTATGTGTAATTATGACCTAAGAATGATTGCTGACAAACCATGATATTAATTATTAAAAATTAATGCTGACATCTGGTAGGCTGCCCCAGACTCTACAATATTTATTTATTTATGTTTGGGGACAGACTAACCAACATTAACATTTCCTTTCCTCTGTATCGACGCTGACTTCAAATAAATAAAGCAGCCATTTGCAGCAGTTTACAGTGAAATGTTTAAACACAGCTAGTCTTGTCATTCAGTGACTTAGTTAACTTAAATAAACTAACTTAGGTAGAGGTGTCAGTCGACACTTGTCATGGACAGTTGTCATATTTGTACAGATCAAAATGTAACTTTTGATTTAGAGATCTCTAGAAGAAAGAAAGAAAAGAAAACCGCCTTTACTTGACCTAAACTATAGCAGATCTATAGCCTATTTTTAGAGATCAGAGCATATGTACAGAGTAGCTAAATCTGATTATTATAATTTACGATAAAATGGGTCACTTATAGTGGTTGCTGTGTTGCAACCACTATAAGTGACTGCATAGTAACCAAAAATCTTTCATTTACAAACCATTTTAGTTTACTTGTACTCATCAACATCTTTTTTCAGGATCCTCCTACATTTAACCAACCCCAATTATCTTAGTTCCCACTTCTGGGAAGCATTTGAAAACCCAGGCTGATGGGGATTTCCCTCTATCTCACTCCATAAATGACATCACAGTCTGGCTTCACTGTAAGATACTGTGGTGCTTGAATTTCAAATAATACTGGAAATGAGGGTATCCTAAAATGTATAGAGCAAAAGCATTTCTACCATTCTTTAACTGTAAACAGTGTATAATATAAAGATTAACGATTAATAAACTCAAGTGAACTGACTTTTGACATGAATTCGTAACAGCACTGCGGGCAGCTATGAAATGTTGCAATACTACACTATGTTTACACAATTCAGCCACTAAGATTTCAAAATGGCCCCGACAGGGGAGGAAACAGCAAGCAGCCTTGAACTTGCTCAGACATAAAGGTTAAAAGTTTTTTTAAATGTCAATGTCATCATGCCATCTCAGAATCAGACATATTCATAGCTTTGTATGTCTTTAAAAAGACGTGCAGTAATGGTGATGACTGGCAGAGTGATGGTGATGAATGAAAATTGAGTGATGAATCAACATATGATCAAGAAACATACAAAAATTATAGCATGAATATCGCTTTGCAGGATGGTGCATGATGACACTGGCTTTAAAAATTAACATGTTTTTTCTTGCAAATAGGCTACACTTTCTGGGCTATGTCCTTAAATATTAAGTCACAAATGAAGATTTTCTTTCTCCAAAAAATCATCAAAGCATGAGGTGAAGAAACTTTTCAAGGCACAAATCATGACTCCAGATCTCCTGTTTGAGTAAAAAAAAATTTACAATGTTTTATTAGTGATATCTTTGTCTCATAGTTATTAAAGTAGAAATTAATAACATAGCAACAAATAGAGAGAATGAAGTAGTCTGATAATATGAGCTACTGTCCTCTTTTCAGCTAAAGCCAGCAACCACAGCAGTTAGCAGTTCCCTTCCTAAGAATCAAGTGGTCCTTTTATCAGCATTAAGCAGAGCTTCCGCCAGCCAACATCCTCCTTTCCCTACCTTCCCTCTCTGTGTCTCTATTACAAACCATTGACATTTATTATGAACACATGACCATAATCGCATGTATTTGAAAACGTGCACACAAACACTTACACAAACTATAAGATTAAATAATTTGTAGAACTATTTTTATTTGGTATAAAAAAGTATACGAATATGAAGTAAAAGCAAAAAAAAAAACTGGGGTGCAAAAAAATTCTATCAAACAATGACGAAATACAACATGCAGTTGTTGCAAGACATCTTTATCTAAACATCTTGAGATAAGCGCAGGCATTACTGAGACACCCAGAAGAATGATGCTGCATGTTCAGGTTCCTCATTTGCTCATTTTCAGGTAGTGATAATGTGCAGCCATCATGACAGCCGTTTTACGGTACAAAAAATGACGGAAGAAAGACTTACTGAGTTTAATTTCGGTCTGCTTACTTTGCGGTGAGGGGGATTGTGTGCATTGAAGACCTTTTCTCATCCAGCTTATTTGAAAAAGAATATAAATATGAACTTTAAACGTGCATCTTTATTATCATTCACAATAGGGTCTGGTCAGTATGCGAAATTATTTGTCAGCCAAAAAGAGCTCCCGCATGTTATTTGTGTAATAGATTCACAAACCTATTTCAGGGTACCATTTGCAGCATTGTTTTTATTAAATGTTTAAATAGGAAAACACATAATGGTCCTATTTTTACTGTTTAGATCATAATTACAATTACTTAATATTTATTATAGAAGTAAAAAAACATCTACATGTTCGTTTTTTTTTCTTTCCCAGAAGCTGACTCCAAAAATATCCCCTTTTTGATACCACAACCCAAGGCACACATTCATTTTGTTTAGTAGTGAGGTGGTTTTTCCACTCGAGTCTGATACAGCTTGCTGGATGTTAAAAAAAAACCAAAGTTGCCACATTCCTCCATGTTTAATGAACAAATGAGTGATCATGGGAACACCAGGATATGCAGAGCAGGTGGAGAACAAGAAAAAACAGACATGTTAAAACAATATTTTTAGATTAGATTTAGCACAGGAGTAAAATCTGTTGTTCATTAAAAGAGTTTTAGCCAAGGGAGTGGGCACTCAGCATTTCCAGTCTGTTTTTAAAGTAGAGTTGTTCATAGCACTGAGGTGCACAACAGCAAGGGCTGACAGCTTGGAGAGGCTCAGGCAAGCTGGAAAGCAGAGATGTCAAAGACTAATTGAAGCAAACAAACACAAACAAGGAACGTGGGCGTTGACCTGGGAACTGTGTCCAGATTCAAAACCACTGTGGTCACAGTAATAACAGGGTGCTCTTTGGCATGCTGTGGCAGTGGTTGAGTCAGGGGCTGGGTGCTAGGAACTGGGGTTGGGAAGTCCCTTCTTTGATTCCTGGTAGACATCCACCTTTCTTGACTCTGTCAGCCACCTACTTTTTCCATCTTTGAACAATGACAGAGAAAACATTGTGATTTATGTCTCAGTGGGATGTGATATTCGAATGGCCAGACAAAACCTCCCATGTTCTCATGGGTTTTCTGAGCTTTACTGAAAGTCTAAAAAAGTTAGGTCAGTACTTGGGGCAAACATTTACATAAAGTCCACAAGTCTCACACACCTTATTCTTCGATGATTTTTAGGTGTGTTTTTGAATTACTACTATTACAGGTTTGAATGATAGTTTAATGTTGCTGTGAATTATACACACGTGGTATAATGTTAAGTGGTTGTTGATTTTTTTATGTTATTGTTGTATAAATACCATTACTAGAGAAGCTAATCTGTCAAACTGAACAAAGGCCATATTTTATGTAGTAAATTTGCCCATCCCACTTGAGATTTGTTTAAACATTGTAATTAATTTAGGTTTCTGTTTAGCTGTGTCAATTCACCCACTGCACCTCAGAATGGTTTGACATCTGTTTGCAGCTTTGCGTTTCTGAGAAAAACTATTTCTAAGTAGCTCCATGCTGTGTGCTACAAACACTGCATACGTTTGTTGCACACTGCAGCTGATATTCACGTCAGAGATTCCAGGCTTTTCCTATAATAAACCGGTGATCCTATACATGCAGCTAATTTATAAATTAGCATTTGCATCTTGAACAAATGCACATGTCAGTGTTGAGCAAATAATTTTCACTGTTATTAAAAGACGGATTTAAATTGAAATCTATCTACTGTGCTGCACGTTATGTATGCAGCGGGGGGTCTTTTGCAGAGCATGAAAGGTCCTGAATATTTTATGTGATGCACATTAGTTCCAAAATCCTCACTGCCTCTATGGGACTGCCACTGTGGCTACTGCAGTGCATAAACATAAACAGGCTATAATCAATGGAATATTAAATATGCATCATGTCTACTATTAGTAATTGTTTGAAAGCCGTTAAACTATGCAGCATCTGTACATAACACATATACTATCTGAGTTTACTGTTCACAGTTTTTCAGATCAGGGCAGTGAGGGGATTTTTTTGTCAAGGATTTTAATGGTCACTTGCTATGTAAGACACGCTCCCCTCCATTCTCCCCCTGCTCCTCTCTCTCCCTTGGCGGTTACTCTGCCAGATAGAGGAACAATGTAGTCTTTCTTACCTGTTGGAGGGTGTACATTCCATCTCTTCTAAACTAAGTCTCACTCAAGCCTCCAACCCACCCTGCTTGAACAGGGCCCTCACGGCAATGCCGGCTCTGACTCCAGGTGCTACACATCACACTCCTCATACTTTTGCATTTGGGAGGATTTTAAAGCGCATTGTTCTGGTATGGTTTGGCCAAGACACAACAGCTATCTGGCTAGTTTTCACTCAGTTTTAGACGCTTAACTTTATTGTTTTTTATATATATATTTATTTCATATTTAGAATGAGATTTACTTACAGTGTTTTGGATTGGTAAACATTTACCTACTTCACTGAAGACTGACAGAATGATTGTTGTGGTGTTGCCAGACTGTTGGTTTGTGGTTTGTCATGTGGGCAAAAGGGAAATTTGGAGGTTGGGGTGCAAGTGTGCTATTAAGGATAGAAGCGCACAAAAAATTGTGGTGTGGGTGCTTTACAGGAAGATTGCTTACACAGGGCCATCCCATTTATGTCAGTGGCTGTATGTGTAGCAGAACAGAGAGCGACACACTGTTGAATAAGAGATAGAGCAGTAGTCCTCGTGTGTTTTCTTGTGATCTGTGATAGCAACAGCGCAACATATGTTAAAAGTGAATCTGCTTTTACTAAGTCTTTTTTTGGTCTTACCACCAGGATTGTCTCTCTGAGGTTTTTTTTCCCCAGTCACCTGTTGAAGACGCAGAGAATGTTGCTCAGGTATGTTCACTTGCATCTTGTTTCCATTGTTTTGTTGGATCTTTTCTCGTACACCGGTATGCTCAGCGGTTAAAAAACTGTTACTTAACGTATATCTTTATTCGTTTAATTCTATTTCAGTGCAACTGCTAGTACGACATTAACCATTATCAAAACAAATTTTAAAATGTAATTGTATTGCTAGTGAAACTTTCATTCATTTAGGTTACAAATAGTAATGATCAAGTAATCAAACAGATTTTTGTTTTTCAGCAAATATTTGTCCACAATTTATTATTATTTACTAAAAATAGTCTTGCAGGCTTAACATGACTTACTGTTTCATCAATACCTGTATTTTAATAAATAAAATAGTATAACGAATTTCTTATTGCTCAGCACCAACACAATGCAACATGTAAAACTGTTAAAACAGCATGTTTGAGAAGCAGGACAAAAGAGTTTGGCAGTTTATATTGAATCACCTTTTACACACAGGGATCACCAGGCAGTAATCATTATTTCATATTTATTGCACAACATGGTTTTGCAGTTCAGTAAAGGTAATTAATGGTTTAATTGAAATTGTAAGAAAGAAAATAATATAATTCAGGTATTTAAAAATATTAAAATGGAATTTGCAATTTTTTCCAATTAAACATAAAGACAAAAGATTTCAAACTACACCAATGAAGCCATACTGTATCGGTGACACTTCCCGGTGATATAGTATTTCGATTGGTGATTGATTTTTTATTTTTTTTGGTCACCTTTTTAAGAGCTTCTTTACCATATGTAGATAATGTCAATGAATATTTTCAGTATTTTAAGTGGTGGAGCTTGAGACTGCCGCTTGACAACAAAATTTTTGCGTTATATAAAATTAAACATATAAATTGTCATCCAGTATAAGAGAACAGATGTTCTGTTTATTGAATATATATTGCTGAAGTAATTGGTATCCCTGTCCCTGATTAAGCTTATAAATGTTTATAAAATGAAAATAACTCTTTTTGCAACAACTGATTTAGGTTAAACATAACAAAAGAGATAACACACAGTTAATGTACATGTTGTAATAAGATTGGCACTGATACATACAGTAAATAAAACAATATATGTATAGTATCTATATGTAGAAATTTTTATCGTTTCGCTTAATTTCTCTCTTATCTCTCGTATTTAATCCACTGTTTAACAAACTAAATCAAATTGTATATTTAATTCAGATATCAGTTAGATAATTAGAATTACTGAAAGTTTTCAAAATTGTGCCAAAACTAAACTACAGTTTATAGGTTAGCCAAAAGAAAATAAGTTATTACTACACATATTAATGGTCACACGCTAAGTTTTCCAGCACAGCCATCAGGCCCCAGCCTGTCTTGTAGAGCACACTGTTTTCCCGCAGATTGTCTTATCAGGGGCTGGCATAGCTGTAGCCCAGCACAGCTGATGGGAGGAGTCAACTCAACTGAACTGAACTCTTCATGTGATCCAAAAGAACCTTCTAAACACCCAAACAGACATTTAGCCAGCTCCTGCAGGTCTACAGATATGTAATATACTGTATGTACTGTAGGCTTAGTGTGGTTTGACAGTTTGGTCAATGTGTTTTTATTTATGCTTCTTCTATTATGTCAGAAATTCAAGGCTGGGTAATTATTAATAATTTACTGTTTTGTGTGTCAAACAGGTTGATTTTTTTTAGCAAAAATTTGTCCTGAATGTGTTCAACAGCCAACTATGTTCTCCCACTGAGGAGAACCTGTGAGGTAGGTATGGCTAAGAAGTAGGAGAATAGAAACCATAACACAATCTCAATCCTAGAATACTTTGAAATCAGTAATTCTTTGCTTTTACTTCTACAAGGTATTAGCTACTCCAGGCAGGTTGTGTGGAGGATCATCCATGCCAAATAATTTCCCTGGATCCAGGTCTCATGGAGCTGCTCAGGAAACAGAGATGGATGTGGCTTGGCAGGAACTGATGGCAATCACAGAGCTGCAGGTAACTAATTAGTCCTGCTAAAGCCTGTTTTTAGATGGAAAATAAAGAACGACTTAACCGAGATATGCTAATTACTGTGTTATCAAGGAAGGGCCTTCTGAGTTTGCCATGAAATTGCAGGTCACCTTGTCTTAGCAAACTTATTTAAAAATGTTTTCTAGATAAAGCTCAGCATATTCATATTTTATCAGTTTTGATTGTAATTATTTAAATGGTACTTTATAAGTATGAAAAATATGTTACTGAACACAAATGCTAAAAATATGGCCTCTGAACAAAATTTGATTTCCACCCGGTCTTATATCTATTGACTAAATATTAGTAATGCTTACTATTGAGAAACTAAGACATCCTCAGCTGAGATGGGCAACAATGGCCTGTTTGAGTGATGGCAGGATGAAGAGATGGGGCAAGTGCTAGTGGCCCCCTGCACTGCACAATAGCCATCTGTTTCCAGGTGAAACTTGATCACATCTATGAGAGCCCTTCATAGTCCATGGGTGCAATGCGGAAGTAGTTGGAAACTGTGCTCAATGAAACTGTGAAAATACTGTATAATGATTCATTTAGAGGTCTTGTAAATGTAATAATTACTTAAAGATACCTTACAACAGTTAATGTGACATTTTGTGCCTGTCAATCATAAAGAGGTTTTGCCCTTTTGTTTCAGGAGTTTGAAGCCCCCAGTGAAGGCTCCTACGCACCTGCACAGTATCAAACCATGGAGCCCATGGTACCTATGGGAGGGTATGGGATGGCCCAGCCCCATTCAGTGCCTCCTGCTGCTGCTTGTGAGCTCAGCACAGGTGACACTTATGACGGATGTTATGCTGAAGAGGTGCCAGTCTGTCATCGGCAAAGCAGCAGCACAGAGGCAATGTATGGACACTCTGACTCTCAGCTCAATCAAAGAATGCTGCCCACCCCTTCTCACACACAGCCCCCACTCATGGCTCTTAGGGAGCAGATGGGCATGTCAGGTACCAGCCAAGGGCACAGGAGGGCCAACACTTGTCTCTCTCAGGGTTTAAGTCGGCACATGCTGTGGACTACACATGGACAGAATTCACATGTTCGCTCAGCTGATGATTTGGAGTCAGACTCTGGTCTTTCTCTGGGTTCTAGTCCACCCTTGGCCTCTCCAGATAATGCTGTTGGTGGTGGACCTAGTTACCAAAGTGTAGACATGGGCATGGCATATAGCGACAATGAAGCGGATAGCATGAGTGAGCGTGCCAGAAAAGCACACACACATTACCCAATAGACTACCAGAACCATGCTCACTCGTTTTTACACTCAGGTGCCCATTCATCTTATTTCTCACCTGAACCCGCTTTATCTCACACACAACTCAATCGTCTAGAGAAACACCAAGGGCAGGCTGCTGCTCTGAACAACCTATATGACTCAGGAGTGTCCAGCAGAGGGAGCTCACAGCACACCATGTATTCAAAACCACAAGGAAGCAACTCCACTCCAGCTCCACTGAGCAGAGACGAGAGGAGGGCAATGGCTTTGAAAATACCCTTCCCCATGGATAAGATCATCAATTTGCCTGTGGATGACTTCAACGAGCTCCTGACACAGTATACGCTGACCGATACTCAGCTAGCACTGGTCAGGGACATCAGGCGTAGAGGAAAGAACAAAGTGGCAGCTCAGAATTGCAGGAAAAGGAAGCTCGAGAGCATAATTCACCTTGAACAAGAACTGCACCAGCTACAAGTCCAGAGAGAGCACCTGGCACAGGAAAGGCTAGAGTTTCAGCACAGCTTGTCTTTCATTAAATGTCGCCTTACAGACCTATACGCAGAAGTATTTTCTCACTTACGAGATGAGGATGGACAGCCATACTCTATAGATGAATACTCGCTGCAACAAACACCTGATGGTAAAATATACTTGGTACCTCACACAACTATGCAGAAAGAACAATGCTGAAGAACTGTGGGAGTATTATTTATGATCTTTCAGAAGATCAACAGCCTGGTTGTGCCAACTGAAGTAGATTAACAGAATATTAAGTTTAATGTTGGCTAAAATCTTATTGTAAAATATGTTACAATGAATTAATGTTTAATTGACTGAGACAACACCTGTGTGATTTGTAAAAAAACACTTTATTAAAAGTTAAAATATATAACTGCACAGCAGTCTTCAGTTTAGTTAGTGTCTTCAGCACTTGCATGGTTGTTCAAACCTGTGAAAAACAGTCCGGTTATAAATAGAAAAATTAAAAATGTGTTGAAGAAACTCTTGATGTGTACCTGATTGCACCATTGTCACAGAAATGAAGTCAGGCTCGAGACTGTACAGTTACCTGGAAAGCAGAAACAAATATTAAAAAAAAAAATTTTAACTTAAAAGTTTATGTGTAATACATTGTAAAACCTCTATGCACATTTAGGTCAATTTACCAGTCAACTGTGCAAGTCAAATTTGTTTGCACAAATGTTACAGTATTGGGCTACACAACCCACTACCAGCTATGTGACAAAAGCAAGGTACTATCAGTAGAGAAGTCTGGTCTTACCTACAGACAGCATTTAAGCCTTTTGGTAGCTGCTGCCTGCTAGCCTCAGGCTTCTGTTCTCACTCTCCCCTGCTTCAATGATCCTGGCGATGGTTTTTCTACTTCTCTCCCTCAGCTGGCTTCCATGGCTAGCCTCAACGACTTTGCATGTAAGCTAGCATCCTCCAGATGATCTTTGTAGAACTCAGATGTGATGGGCTCTTTATGACGACTGCATTTGTGCACCACTTTTCATTACTGAACCCATAAATGATGCATTTCTTGTATTGACCGCTAAAACATGTAACTAGTGCAGGGCTTCTCACATCAGAAATGGGCCTATTCAGGCTATATGCAGTACGGCCCTCAATCCCACTTTTGCAGCATCTAATGTGAACCCTCCCTTTCCCAGACCACCAAAGAGGCTAACAAGACTTTAAAAAAACTGAAAGATTGTTTATTTCAGCTTGATTTGATGCAGTTACAAATAAAAACCATACTTAAAAGAAAAATCTACATAAAACCCCATTGGAATGCTTGCTTTCCATTAACACGTCGAAAAACACAAAGAAACACGTTTAAATGAAAACCCTCCATGATTTATCTACTGTACATCTCTTCTTGCAGCAGGTGTAACCTGCCACAACTGTTTGGCTGAGCAGATTTAGGATGTAAACCTGCAGCTGCCCTGTCACTTCGCTTCCTCTCCTTGCTCGCCTCTAAGTACTCAGTCCTGTTGAACAATACGGAACAACATTGTTAACTGTGCACTGACTTTCAATGACCTGAGATCCAGAGTGATTTTTTTAACGGTTATCTGCACTTAATGATTCCCTGCAACTACAGACTCTGGTTTAATGATACAAAAATAAAAAAGTAAGTATGTGCAGGCATGCCTTCTGGCCCTTACCGGTTCACGCTTTAAAATCGCCCTGGACGGCCATATCCACCATTGTTTGAGCCACCTCCATAACCACCTTTAAAACAAAAGGTCAATCAACATGCCTTATGTAAAATTATCATACGCACACACACACACACACACGTGTTTATGCAATGACTCTTACCAAAGTTCCTGCCACCGCCACCACCACCAAAGTTGTTCTTCATAGGGCCAAAGTTAGAGGCCTGGGGATCGTAATGGCCCATATTGTTGTAGTTATTGCCACCGCCTCCACCACCGCAGTTGCCTTTGAGCAAATAATTTGCAAACTTAGTTAACCACATCATGGACACAGACTAGTAGCTGCTTAAGCAAACAATATACTTACCATATCCATTGCTGTCATAGCCATTTCCTCCATAGCCTCCACCTCCACCCTGGTTGTAACCTTGGTTATAACCACGGTTCCCACCATTATTATATCCTCCAGGGCCACCGGGACCACCAGGACCACCTCCATAGCCTACAACACAAGTAACCTTCTGAGCAAACTGCTAATCTGGACAATGTGACAATACTGCCAAGTTAATAAAAATGTCTGCTTACCACCCTCTCCTCCGTTACAGTTATAAGGACCATCTCCGTATCTACCCCTGCCACCTGAAAGAACCAAAACAACAAGTCAGATTTTCCAAATATATTTCATTACAATAAGAAACCACTACATTAAGTTTAGTCTTACCCTGGTTGAAGCCTCTGTCATATTCATAGGGCCTTCCACCACTGCTGCGACCTATCCAAGGAGAAAATGGGAGCACATCATATACAAACATCAGACTTGGATCAATGTCTGGATCAGTATACTGACATGATTGGTTGCATAAATAATACCTCCTCTCATTCCTATTCCTGCAGTCTGCATTTCCTGCCTTGTGAGGGCCTTCCTTACTTCACAGTTGTGAGAATTAATTGTGTGGTACTTTTGGACTGTGGGATGGACAAGTTCAAGTATTAGTCCATTAGTCAAGGATGACTGTTAAAATCGGACAGAAAAAAAAAAAAAAGTGTAAAACTTTCACTTACTGACAATCCTGTCAACAGAGTCATGGTCATCAAAGGTGACAAAGGCAAACCCCCTCTTCTTTCCAGTATTACGGTCAGTCATGATATCAATGACCTCAATTTTCCCGAACTGCTGAAAGTAATCTCGTAGGTGCGACTCCTCTGTGTCTTCCTTGATGCCGCCAACAAAGATCTTTTTGACTGTTATATGGGCACCTGGTCGGTTAGAGTCCTGCAATCAAGCATTTGTGGTAACTATAGGTCTTCCTTTTTGGTCAATGATATTTAATACAGACAACTGCAGAATGTAGCATCACCAGGTTTACGTACCTCCCGGGAAACTGCTCGTTTAGGCTCTACCACTCTTCCGTCAACCTTATGGGGACGAGCGGCCATTGCGGCATCAACTTCATTTACAGACGAGTATGTGACAAAGCCAAATCCCCTGGACCTTTTGCTGTTGGGGTCCCTCATGACCTGAAGGAGGAGAATAAACTTATTTCCAGTCTCACCAACAAATAAGCATAGAAGTAATAAAGGGCTTAAGCCTCTGTGAAATTTATACCACAAATAACAGCAAGTCTTAATTAGAACGACAAGATCTTCCACAGATCAAGGAGACACCTCAACATTCACTAGACTCACGAGCAGTATATTAAATAAGGAATAGCAGAGAGTAACGATGGAAGATACTAAACAGAACAAATTCACTTACCACACAGTCTGTCAGACTGCCCCATTGCTCAAAATGAGCCCGCAAGCTTTCGTCTGTGGTCTCGAAGCTCAAACCTCCAATAAACAGCTTGCGAAGCTGCTCCGGCTCACGTGGGACCTACACAATGAACAAAGCAGACAGAAGCATCAAGATCCCTTCACAAATAGGCCGAAGCACGTACTGGCTGCCAAATTCATACGGCGTAAACAACAGACGTCCCAAGAATGAACACAGGCGATTTCTTTTTGAACAGCAGCGCAGCTTTATTGCCGGGGACGGGTGGAGGACTGAGACGTCGCCGCCATTAATATTGGGGGAGGGGGAGGGGCAGTGCAATGCACACTTCACAGCTAAAAGAAGTCACAATCGGTCATCGCTTGCACGCACTGGTTGTATTTTCGCTTTTCCCACATTGTTATTGATAACACGCAATGGGCGAAACTCGGAAATACTTCAAACAAGCGTTCCCCTGAACAAAAGGCCACGAGGCCCAGCTGCTATAAAATGGCGGCTTAAGGTTACAACGATAACTGCTGCGGCAGTGATGAATACGCAGTCTGTCGTGTCTATCGAATATTCCAAATGGCTTCAAATAACTAATGATTTATAATACCTGGTGTAAGCAAAATGACATTGCAAAGAATACTTACATCTTTCGACATTTTGCAAAAAAATATCCTTGAAGACTCCTTATGAAGTGACCGGATAAAGGAGATCTGCGTCAGACGAGCCTTCCCAGTTTCTCAACAGTAGAATAAATAGTAGACGATACACCCCTTCAGCGCAATGATTGGTTAACACTTCCCGCTGCAGTATGTCGTCAGATACAAGTGAATTGTTATTGGACCGAATTCAATCAATCAGCACCAACGTCCAATAATGAAACGATGGGTGGGTAATTTATGGCGAAAAAAGTGTCATGGCGGATGTTGTATGTGAATAGTATTTTACTATGCTTGAACGTGATGCTGTAAATGTAAATTGCAATTGTGCGCTTATGTCAAATTGGAAGTGAGGAAGTAGTATTATAAAACAAATGAATACCGAATAATTTCAAAAAAGACATGAGACTGGAGGCGGAGTTCTGTCGTTCTCTCAGCAGCAACGCCATTATTCCATTTACTGTCCAGTAATCCATAATATACACTACTTTATATCTATTGTATGCTTCCTTTTGATGCATACCAATTAAAGATAGCACATCTTGAATTCTTAAATTATAATCACGGTTAGAGCTTATTCGTGTATTTGCATGTAATCAGCTGACCGAGGGGCGGATACATTCATTGTGCGCCTTTAACGCGCGCTTTTTACGCAGGGATAAGCGTAGAGCACCTTTTTGTGATCCAGGCTACATGCTAAACTAGCATCATCGGTGGCCGCACAGAATACAGGTCCCCAGTAGATACCAGTTATCGTCGCAGAAAGCTGGTCAGAACCGGTGGATTACACCTGCAGACGGTAAGTAGTAGTTAAGGCTTTAAAGCGTTTCCTGCTGCTGGAATTATCTTTCATATTACATGTGCAGTGTGTTGTCAAAGTTAGCTAGTGTTAGCTTGCTGAAGCGTTAGCTTGCAAGCTATTTGCTTTAGCAAGTTTGCTTTTCCAGCCCATTGGTTCGCTTAGCACACACAACATATTACTCGGATTGCTACTTACACATCTTGGGTTTACGTCGACGTTTAAAACCTTTTAGTATTTCAGCGAGTGGGCAGTTACTGAAATGCCTTCAGTCGGTTATTTGGGTGAGCATTTCAGTTCATTATGTAAGTTAGGTTCTATATCGGGCACACGGCAATGAAATGATCGCTTTCGTTGAAATAGTATTTAGGTAGGATAACTAAGGCCGACCTGCGATAAAGTGTATCAGTCGGTGACTACAGGTGTGTGTTCTCCTGCCGTTATCTACATCGACAAAACAACAAAAACCACTAAAACATCCATTTTCTCTTTTTCATATTGGCTTGTTTGTCGTTTCGTCCTGTACAGGGAAGTGCCATTGACTTGCTGCAACAGGGTATTGTCCAGCAACACACTTTGCAATGGGCAAAAAGTCTCGTGATGAGGAGTCTTCGTCCTCTGATGAGGAAGAATATGTTGTGGAGAAGGTGCTGGACAGGAGAGTGGTGAAAGGCAGGGTTGAGTTCTTCCTTAAGTGGAAAGGATACTCAGAGTAAGTTTATAATTAAAAATGAGCTAACAAGCTAATTATTGAGCATTTAAGGAGGATTCATTGCCTAATTGAGACGGATAACGTTACATTGCTCACATTAGTCACACACATTTGCATTTGTGCACTATGATGCTTTAAGTTTATACACAAATGCCGTATGGTAGATCATTGTTGTCAAAATGTGAAGTTCAATAAGTAGTCCATCTCTGATCAGCGGTGTTGATTAGGGGTTGTGACTACACTGGGACTGACTTGCTGTGCTGTTATTATTGTCTCTTTTAGTAAGCACAACACATGGGAGCCAGAGAAGAATCTGGATTGCCCTGAGCTCATTTCAGAATTCATGAAGACCTACAAGAAGACCAGTGGTGGGAGCTCCACACCAAGCAGTGGAGGCAGCAAACCAAGCACAGGCTCCATGGGGCGCTCTAAAGACTCAAGTAGCACAAAGAAGAGAAGCTCAGATGATGATGAGGAGGGTGGAAGTAAGCCCAAAAAGAAAAAAGAGGTGTGTTTCGGTTTTCTTGAAATCTAATAAGTATGCTGATTTATTGTTCAACCAAAATTTTTAGATTTGATCAAAGCTTATAGTGTATATGTTATAATTAAATTTTTAAAAATTGTCAAATGGCATACAGTAGAAAAGCTATCGCTTATGACCTATGCATTATTTAACAAAATTGGTTTACAATCTTACAATTAGTTGTGCACTACAGCATTTTCAACAGATTTTAAAAAATGTATTTTCTCTCATTTGTCTTAAGGATGAAATTCTAGTTGCTCGTGGCTTTGAGAGGGGGCTTGAGCCAGAGAAGATCATTGGAGCAACTGATTCATGTGGAGACCTAATGTTTCTTATGAAGTGGTATGTGTTATTAATACATCTTGCAGTTCAGAAACAAAGCTGTATTCAGTCAATCTCTGCATCCCTGAATGTATTTGGACAGTACCTGTAGGAGTATGAGAATAAGTTTTGTTCTCACATGCATGTACATGCATAGGACAGAATTTGTCCAAGATTGAAAGATTCAAACAACTTTATTCATCCCATACAAAATTCTGTTGCCTTGTTACAGCTGGTTTGAGAAGTAGGAAAAAAAAACACTTGACAAACGAAATCACACAGACATTAAACAAATACAGACTACTCATCAATAAATAAGAAAAAACTCAGAGTAAAAATCTAAATTAAATAGAAGTAGTACTACTTGTTAATCTAGACTTGTCTGTTATGCTATGCACAGTTTCCTACTAAAAGATTGAATGTGTGACTACAGTCATAAATTTTCTGGGGAATTTGCAGCCAGTGAGTGTGCGTTTTGAAAGTGTTTTTTCATGCAACCAGCTCTGTTTCAGTACGCTTTGAACAAAATTCTGATTCCAGCAGCCTCTACTTTTTGGTGTCGTGTTGTACCTCCTGCACACACATGCCAGTCTCCAACCCTTGCCTAAAAACATATTACAAGTAGGTAAAAATATGTCTGTGGGTAATCTAGAGATTCGATTTCTTAGAAGTTCCTTAGATTCCTGAAGTTGATATTAGAGAGTTTGACCAAACATGTTAAATATATTATAAAAAGTGAAGCAATATTGTCAGTAGAAACTTTCATTTTCCATATTGAACTAACAATTGATAATGATGAATCACAGACACCCTTTTAATACAGTCTGAAGAAGAATGGTAATCATATTATCAAATGTTACGATAATCATGCATTGTATTTCATGTTTCGTGATTTTTAATTTTGGGTAAAATCAATGCTGAATGTTGTAGATGCTAATTGTGGCAATGTATTGAATAAAAAAATGGAAATTAGTTATTAACTAATACATAATATCTAATAATATTTAGACCATGCCTGGAAATTCATGCCTGAAAAACAAGTAAAATTATTATTTTGAATAATCAGTTCTAATGACATTACTGGGTTGTGCCAAAACTTATTGGGACTTTAGTGGTAAATGTACACTAATTAGTATCTGGAACGTATGTACATGCTTATATGGAATGTTTTTAGATGCCAAAAGCAATGCAAGATTCTTCTTTCTTTTTTTATCAGTATCAGTATTTTTTTTTATCAGAATATGTATTTAAATGTGATCTATTATTTAGTAAGTGTAATTTTATTGGAACTTTTTTCTTTAGTCATTAATGATTTCCCTTAATCAGTTGCATTGTAGTTGTATTGTGAAAAATGGTAATTTATGCTCTTCTGGTTTCTGTCTGGTGTCAGTCTGTACTGCTTCCGCTTACAACTTGTATTTGTATCATTCTTCGGAAGGGCAGCTCCCACTGCCAGATTGCTACTGGCAAAATTCCCATTAGCGTCACTAATGGTCTTGCTGTCCATTCATATACAAACAGTAAGCCACATCATTAAATTTTATGTAATTACGTATTAGCTAAATGGATACATGTAGTACCTTATCCCTCATGCATGGTCAGGCACCATACCAGAGTGTTAGTTGGATCAGATTAAAGTCATAGTTCTACTATAGCAACAAACCCCTTTTATTATTATTAAATTTATGTGTTTTTAATTGGAAGAGGGGTTTATTAAAATATGAGAACAAACCTATGTTAAAACCCACAGGTTTCTAATAATTTAAATAAATGGGCTTGGAGATTTTTTTTATTATAATATTGGACATAGACATAATGTGACTTTATTTGTCGGTCAAACAAGTAATGGGCACAAAATGTATGAACTACTGCATCCGTTAGTGAAATCCCCCCAAACCATTATGCTAATTTAAAATGTTCGCTGAAATGTCAAACAAAACATTTACTGTTTGTTAAATGGTTCAGATAAGACTGATTATCTGTCCTTGTCCTTGTCCTTGTTTTTCTTTTTTTTTTTTTTTTTTTTAAAAACCCACATGTTTCTTGTCTCTTGCAGGAAAGACTCTGATGAGGCTGATCTTGTTCTTGCCAAGGAGGCCAATCATAAGTGCCCACAGATTGTTATAGCCTTCTACGAGGAACGTCTCACCTGGCATGAAGACAGTGAGAAGAAAGAAAAGGACACTGTCAGTGCGTGAGTACATCAACTCAGGAGGAAATGGGACCCCCCCCCCCAACTGCAGGGACAACCGTGATTCAGACATTTTCACACCCAAACCTCCTTTTTTCTGTCTCTCTCATTTTCTCTCACTCTCACTCTCTCACCCCCCCAAACCATGTCCAACAACACAGAGACAGCAAAGACAGTTGTTATCTCCATCCCTGATTAGAAAACACAGTCCCAGCGTGCTCAGCCGGATCCATCAGCAAGAAGGAGAAACTGTAGCGCATATGGGTGACATGCTACTGGGGAGGGTTTTTGCTGTTATCTTTGTATTCTTTCACTGTCTTTTTTTTTTTTTTTTTTTTTTGATCATAGTTTAGTTCTTACAGGATACAGTTATGTCATTAAGGTACATACCTCAATGAATGCAGATGGTTACATGTTGAAAATCAGAACTTAGGTTTGAGAGCCAGATTCAGTACAAGCAACATTAACTGTAAGCTTGTCTACAGTCATTATCATGTTGTCTAGCTCTCATTTGTAAAAACTCATTGAAGATAAGATCATAGTATCAATATTCAGGAAGCAACCAACACAGCACTTTCCTGGCTGCATGATCACTTCTTTTTTAAAACTTAACTCTTGTAGATTTTTCAGTTTGTTCTGTCTATATGGAAATAACTCCTCACTGTACAAGCTTGCTGAGGACACTGGCCAAATATGTCTTTATAATGTTGTAATTATATCCTTGGAATTTGTTTTTTTTGTTTAATCTTTCCAAGTGATTTTACGTCTTATTTTTAAGTTTTAACATGTGAACTTTGTGGTGTTTTTACAATTTCAATGTCATTCTAATGCCCTTTCAAAAATAAGGTAAACCAGTTTCCTCACTTTTTTTTTTTTTTTAAGCGCAGTGTTATTCTAGGACCAGGTTTGACAATCCTCACTCTATTTACACAAAAGACAACCAGCATTCACACTAGGCAGTGTGTTCTGCCCTCGTGTGGCTACAATATGAACATCTTTTGGACTGTGTAACCAATCTCTATGACCACAACCCTGCAATTTTGATTAGGGTTTTTATTTGATTTTATTATTTTATTTTTTTGTTTGATGTTTTATGAGGTAAAATTCACAAATTGGAGTGTTAATTTTTTTCTTATGAATGTTACCTTGAAAGAATTAAACCTGTTTTTGATCTGGTTATACATATCTCTTTTTAGAAATGAGTACGCAATTCGAGTGTTCTTGGTTAGAAATAATAAATGTTTTCTGGGACAGTGTCTCTATCCGGTAAGGAAAGGTCAATTCTTTTACAAAGTGGATGCCTGTTTTGTAGTTTGATCTGCATTATGGGCTCTTAGGACCAAATGTTAAGTGATTACACACTGAGATCTGCTGTGGATTCCTTGGTTTTAATTTTTAAGCTTTATTTTACATGTGAATGAAGACTCCGACCTCCCCCTTTTATACATACATCACAACTCTTGATGTCACTTAGTTTATGTTTCCATTGTAATTTCCTTCCATTAAAAATATTTTGTCATTTTACTCCATTGAATTTTGTCTTTAGTTTTTGCTGCTGCAGAGTTTTTAAAAAGTAGACAATTTCCTGTGAATTAAGTGTTTACAATTAAATGTAAAGTAGCACCCTTTAATAAACCTTTACAGTGTGTACATAGGCATTATTTGGTTGTTATTTTAGGAACTGAAGAAAAGTGCAGAATAAAATAAAACCGCTTAACGTCAGAACATTATCAAGATGTTCTGATCAGAAATGTGTAGCAATGTCTCAGGAATGTGGCCTAGAACTGATCTTGAAATTGTTTAAAGAGCACCAGCTTTTTTCACCCAGCAGATGGCAACATTGAACAATAATTGTGCAGTAATTAGGAGTGTCCCAAGATAAAATTGGTTAATTATGTCTAAAATTATGTACAGCACCTCAAAAATAATGCCAATGCTTTTGTGTTTGAAACTCTTAGGGTCACTTTTAAGCTCAATTTGAAAGAGATGTTAACGAGAGAGAGTGTGTGTGAGAGTGGGAGAGATGTAGGAAATGTGAAGTGCCCTGATTGTTTGTGACCTATGAACAATATGTTGTGTGTGTGTGGTGGGTGTGTTAAACCCTTGTCCAAACAACCTCAGTTTAATTTATTGTAATATAACTTGAACTACAGTTTGGAAATAGAGTATGTGAAGCTGAGTTCTTGCTCAAGTTCGTTCTCACAGCCAGGATTTTTTTTCTCCAAATTTGAGTTTGAATATGATTTGATACATTTCCAAATGTAACCATGTGCCCGCATTTGTCACAATCTGGCCACCTTAACAAAACCCATAAAGATAATTATGAAAAAAAGTTATTTATAATAATAAGAAATGTAGTCAGGAAAATACTGCAGTATCAGTAATAAGCTGAGTCTAATCCCTGTTCTTCACTCACCACTCTCTTTTTCTTTCCTGCTGCCTTTTTATAGTTTCTGTCTCTCTCTCTCACACACACACACACACAGTGCTGCTCAGCTAAATCTAAAACGATGGAATTTTCCTTGCAAAAAGGCTTTTACACTCAAAAAGGAATGCAAAGGTCACTAGTAAATTTCCAGCCCCTGGGACCATTAAGCTGGGCAAAGGAAGCGAGCAGCAGGCTGCTCTATGAAGCCTGGAGCTGTCTGCCGACAAACCCAGGCCAGGTTTGGTTGGAAAAGCCTCAGTAGCGCTCATGGGAGCTCTGTCTCTGATGTCTGTGGCAAATACAGATGTAGAGGCATTTCTGGTACATGGTCAACTGGCGTGCTGAGCAAAGCTGCATCCAAGCTAAAAGTCTGAATGAGCAAATGCATTAAAGCCTTTTTGAATATGTTTATATGTTGTGTGGGTGGCGGAGACAGTAGCGACCCTTTAACTATAGAAGTTCAGTAGTTTTTCTATTTAATAGTGAAATTTTGGATTTGATACTTGTGTCAAATGTATTCTTTAATTTAATGGGGAATGTGTGTTAAAATAGTTTCAGTTTTGGTATTATCTAATTTATAAATTTATTCAAGGCCCCCCTGCACTTATGTCCTCCTGTACCAGTAACTTCTAGTGCAAATGAGTTCCACAGGGTATTGCCCACGGCAGAGGTGGGTCATCTTGCAGCACATTACGCCAAATGAGTGTCAGGGGAGCTACTGTGCAGCTGTGGTGAGGAAAGGGACTGCTGCATTGGGCCTCATCAGCACTGCACAGCTTGTTCAAGGAAGCCACTGAAATAACAAACAAATAAATGTGCACTTATACAGACAGCACAAACACACACTGCTGCCTTGTAAATGAAGGAAAACAGGTTCATAGTCTTCAGTTACTGTCTCAGAGAAACTGTAAAGAGTTTCTCCAAGTGTTGTAAATCAAGTGTATCACAGCAGCCACTGAATATGATTTGGCGTTGCTGTGATCGTGCAGCCACAGCTGCCCAACAGCTGCATCTCCATTTCTTTGTTGCACTCAGATAAAAACGCTTTGCAGTGATGGCTGGTGCATCATGTCTCTCTCAGTGCACTGATCTGTGTGAAGGTGATTGCGATGTGATGCTTTAATTTGGGTGGCCATCACACTTAATGTGCAGTAAAGCACCATAGACAAAGCGTCTTCGTTTTAAATGCCCCCCTCTACTGCGCCAGGGCTCTCACCACCAACACTGCTGGCTGTGTTTCCCCTTCACCCACCCACCTACCCCACACACACACTCCACTCCTCACCCCCCTTCATCTCCTCTCCCACCAGGGGAAAGAGTTATAGCTGCCATAAAAGGCAGGTAATGCATTGTTAACTAATTCTGTCTGCTCAGAGCTGATATATCCTCTGCTCTAAATCTCTGTGCTTCCAATAAAATGCAAATGCTAATGCTTGCCCTCCATGAGCTGATATCATTTTTAACAGGCCAGAGGTAAATGCTTGAAAAGGGTGGGGAGAGGCAGAGGAAGTCTGTGACATGGTGGTTTTTGAGCCTTCTTGGTACTTTCTTGTGGAAAGGAGACCTCCAGATCTGATCCACACACCACTGGGCATATGTGAAGTGTGTCCCTGGTGGTACGCACGTCGGACAGCAACATTTTGATAAGCTATAGGTTGTGTGTAGATATAATTAGAAGACGTCGATCTGTGATTTTTGAAAGCCAGTTGTTTTTCGAGAAGCAAGCACTAGAAGCATTTTAGTCAGTATGCATTCACCATCAAATAACAGAAGCCAATTTGCCTGTGGTTGCAATGCATCATATCTCCATGTTAATAGTAGTGTCATACTCTGTGTAACCTTGGGCTTCTAAATATTGATCCATTTCTAGATTTTCAATTATCCTGTGCCATTTTTCTGCCATCTGGAAAGGGCCAGTGATTTGTGTTCCTTCATATCTGGAGGCTTGTCCTGTAATTAGACCATAAATTAATTTGCAGAGAAGAGAGAGCAGAAAAGATTGAAGGCATTAAGTAAGTCTAAGGTGGTTGGAGACAGAAAATCATAGGATAGCACAGCACAGTGTTTTATTCACTAGAATAAGATAATTGGATTACAACCAGCACCATAACTTTTCTGTCCCTTCAAGTGTCACTTGTTTTTCTTTCAAGTATTCAAAACCATGCTGCTGCTGCTGCTTCTGCTGCTGCTAATGATTGCTTATTAGTCCGTTCTTCAATAAATGGCCAGAAATCATCCACTGACATAATTATACCTAATTACTTGCAGTGCAGCAGCAAAATGATTAGGAAAAATTGAGTATATTAGTGTCAAAATGTGTGTGAAACTTTGCAGTGCAATGTACTGTGAATCCATCAGTGGATTTAAAATGACCCCCCACGCAGGCAGACAACAATTGTGTGCTTCGAAGTTAGTTCTTATTTACAGCAAAGCTTAAGTGGAAGGTCCTAAAAAACCAAATGCATCTTGATTGATTTTAAATTGGGAGTATATGCTCTCCTGAAAGATGAGCTCATTGTCCCCTGCTGCTAAATTACACACAGTGATTGGGGTTGTCGCTGCACAATGTCTGAGCACTACAACTGCAACTCTCTTTGCCATGTGGAAATTCACATTAGACAAGCCCAAGTTACTCGCTCAAAGCAATTAAGTGAAAAATGATGTAATAGGATGGGCTTCTCTAGTGGTGCAAAATGCAAAATCAGCAGGGTTTGAGTTTAAAACACATAATGTTCTACGTAAAGTTAATGAGCATGAAGTGTCAGTAAGACAAGCACAGTAGTCTGCATGTGAAAAACTGTACCTGCTCTACATGATACCTTGGGTGTTACCAAGCAAGGCCACAGCTGCCAGCATATTCTCATCATATCTTGTGGGGCTTGAGAGGCAAGGTCAGCCAACGCACAGCCCACCTGCTCCCCCGTTCTCCATCACACAGTCCCTCAGCCCTTGCCTCCCAGAGGAAACACGCCTGACTGCTGCGCTGCTTCAGACAGCATGTGTCCCTGAATTTATGATGGCGACTTATTGGCGGCCTTTCACGGTAAAAGTCATCTTGAGTTTCCCCAGTCTAGCTGTATGTGTGGTGAGCGTTAATCCATTAACATTCAGAGCAGACACGTACAGAGGCTGGCTTTCTGCCAGCCCTGAGCCCTCTTTGACCCACCGCTGACCACAACATTTTCCTGCCTCTGCTCCCAGCCATAGCCAGGCTCGACCTAATACAATGCCATAAACTATCTAATGTTACACTGTATATGAATGTGAAGTATTATATGCTTGAGGTCCAATATTCAAGGCTTGTAACTGAGTGAGAGAAGTCCAGCTGTGACGGCCTTATTTTGGCCGAAAAAGGAAAAAAATTCCATCTGTCTGCTGTATAACTCGACACTTCTTACATTTTAACCATAGGATGTCAAATAAACATAAAGTTTCAGCCTTTTCTACTTCCATCAAGGATTAGAGTTCAGAGAGGGCATGAAATCCCTGGGATTTTCTGTGGTGGTATTTATTTCAGCAGGAGAATGTTGAAGTTCATATTAACTGATCCACAAGGAATTGCTCTGGCAGAACTTAAAATGCTGCAAGGCCTGCCCGGCCTCAGAATAGAGAGCTTTCAACAACCTGGTCTTCTGCTGGAGGTGGCACCTGGACTGATTATAATTTTAGAAGCTTATAAAGCCTTGATAAATACTTTATAAAGCCATGTTGCATAACAAATCTAACACATAAAAACAGGCATAAATGTTACTCCACACAGGATAAAGGGGCTCTTGACAGGCTCCTGCATAGGTTTTATAATTCAATATTACAACCACCATCCTTGTAAGGGTCTTGTCATCTCCCCAGGCCAACAGGATATATACATTAAACACACATTGAAGTGCTCGCAGTCTAGTCCATTACCTGATTAGCAGTAAACACATTTGTAATAAAACTTTGGGAAATAGAGGAGGATGGTCTGCATGCTGATTCATGGTTGACTCTCTGTGAAATATAACGTGTCCAAGGTGTCACACTTCTGAGGGTGCAGGAGTGATACAGGGCTTTACTTTCAGGATCTGTAACACATACAAGCCAATTTATCCAAACAGCTCATGTCTAAACAATGAGTCCTTCATTTCAATGGCTGGCCAGAAATAAACCCAAGCAAAGCAGTGTGGCGGGCGCCCAGCAAACGTGAGAGAATCTGGGAAGCAGAGCAGTCCAAACAGATGTCTTTCCACTACATAGACACCTCCTCCTTCTATCCCTGCTATCTCCCACTTTACCTGACTCTCCATTTGTTTGATTCTCTCTCTTGCTTTCTCTCTATCCTCCATTTTAATTTAATGCACTTGTGTTGCCCTAGTTCCAAATCTGTTCACCATAAAGTGAACATTACATTAGCATTATTGGAAGGTTTAACGATCCATTTTATCACACAGCATTTTTGACCAGGCAGTGGTTATTAGAGGAAGAAGAGCAAGAAGAAGAAAGGGAGGATCACGTGTTTCCACTTTTGACCTCTCTCTCTGGCATGTAAGCACCTGGTTCAGTTTAGAACACTGTTTCTTTGGAATAGCTGAAGGCAAAACTGGCTGGTGGTTTCATCTGGGGAAAGGAGGTCTAACTGTTTACGCCACGCACTCTCTCTCAAAGGTTATTCTCTGTGTGTTCTTCATTTGTTGTCATGTCAGCATCGAAAAACATTGATATGCAAGCACAAAATCAAAGACCCATTGTCAGTGGTAAGCCAGGTAACCAAATACAAGTGTCTGAGTCGAGACCTGAAGAAAGTGGTCTCACCTTTAGGCACTTTTTTTTTTAATTGGAAAGTTTTATGTAGATGACTTTAACGAGAGATGATAACCTTTGATTATTTTTGTTAGAGAGGCCGCATTACTTCAAAATGACATCTTTTAAAGGCATATTTTAGCCATAACTATGTGAAAATGTATGTCAGATGTGTTGCCTTAATAATGGGAAGGGCAAAGCTCGGCCACCTCAAACTCGGAGCTACTCATCTGTTTCCTATTGGAGGAAGTGATTCTGGCAGGAAGGCAGTGGCAGTAGATGAAGGCGGGCTGGGACAGAATAACAGTAAAAAGCAAGTGAAGGGGTACAGAAACAGGAAATGACAGTGTGACCCACTGGGCCCACTTACTACTTAGCCAGAACCCCCTGGCCACAGCCAACCTACTAGGCCAGCACATTTCCATCACCTGCTGCTTCTGGTTCCCCCACATAAATCCAGGTGCTCCTGAATAGAGCTCTCTTTCTCCGGGAGCCACAGGGAGCCAGAGGGACGGCTGCACGCTGAAGGGGCTGTACTGCTATGAGTGAAGTGCTGGCTCTTTGTGAGAACATGTCATGGAAAATACTGCTGGAAAAAAAAAATGCCAAGCAAAAAGAGACAGAGAGCTGGGGATTTCCATCAACCCCCTGCCAGTTCAAAGCTCCAACCCTTTCAGTTTATTAATTCTGTCTTCTAATTAAAAGAAGCTGGGCCATTCAATATAAAGTTGCTGCATCTTTTTATTACTGTTTCCTACCTGCATGATATTAATAAAAGCTTTTTCCACTGGGAGCACGAATCCTGGCCCTTCCCGGCTCCTCACTGCCCCCTGGTACGCTGAATGAGCGCTGCAGCTGCTGAGCTGATAAACCCTAGAAATCATTCCTGACTCCAGTCAGAGCTCTTTACAGTACCTTCAGCGCTCCCTGGTGATGGATTAATGCACTGTTGTTGTCATTTTATTGCCATTTTATTGTCCTGGTGCAATTTACCAGGCTTTATGTGCCTCCGCTGTCCGGCGGATCAGCGCGCAAGCGCACGAGGCGCGGCATTCCTGGACAAAAGGCCACCGCTCACCCGAGCACTGCGCATGCGCAGCGAGCAGGCTCCACTAAACACAAAGCGCGCACACGCACACACACACACAATCTAAATCAAAAACGCGATTCATTCAAACACAAATGGGTCACTATACAAGCGAGCAGATGAAAGCAGCAGTAGTGAATCTTTCAGCCGGCTGATGGACTTCACACTCACTGCTGCTGTTTTACGCGTTTACCACTTGAGGGCAACGAAACTCAGCGTCGCGTGTATCTGCAGACCAATAAAGCACAAAACAGACAAGAATCCCAAGAATGTTTTCTATCTCCTGTCTAGATGCATTTATTATATATTATAACCTTTAAATTAATGAGAGAATTATATTTTAACGCAAAATTATTGTTTACGTTTGCATTCTTTTCAAGCCTCATTTCTGGGCAAGATTTTCACGCCAGTATATTCTAATTTCTACTAAGCTATTTTACATTTTGAAAATAAACTCTGCAGTGATAATAAATCCATTCATCCTTCCCCCCATAACTAAAACAGAGCAGAACACATCTCATGTGTTTCTGTTAAACTGTTGTAAACACACCCAGCCGCACACCCACGCCACACACAGCTGCTGATCTGAGGTCGTTGTTGTAACATGTGGAGATGTTTTTTAACATATCTTGCCAAATTATTATCTCCCTCGTGCTGTGGGAAAATCAGTCTTACCTAAAGCCAACTACTTTGGCTTAGAGAAATCTCTTGGTTTGTAGCCTGTTTACCTGATTTTATAGTGATATAATGCATGTTATTTTAAGTGTGTTAATTATAATACACCCATTATTTTCTTCTGTGATTGTTTTTAATGTGATACTCAGTGAATGATTTATAATTTATTATCAGACCCTGTGAAGACAGAACTACAGTGGGCCTCCTCAGATCACGTCAAGTAATCGTGGCAGGAAGCAGCCACCAGAGGGAGCACACATGCTGTCAAATCCAGGGAAGGTACCTGATCATTAAAAACCATTAGCTTGCAAACAAAAAACATTAAAGAGTCTCAATTTTTCTTAAACATGCTAGAAGGAATTACTAGTCCAGATGCATATCAGCTGCTATGAAATTGTTTCAACATCAAACAACTTAATTTCCCCCCCTCTTTGTCTGTCCCTGCCTTGAAATTTATTGTACGTCTCATGTTGTCTTTTTGGTGTAGGGGTGGATGTGAATGTAGGGGGGGTATGTATATTTCTTTCATATTTGCAGTGTAAAGTACAATCTTTGCAAGGACCTGTAACCTCAGAGTCTCTTACGCCCTGAGAGCTGCTGATCCATCACTCTTAATGGAAGAGGATAAGTTTCAGCCAGTGAAAGAGAGGACAACAAAGGCAGACGATTTATGGCGGACGTAAAAGTGGAACTCCTGATTCACTTGATCTGAGCCGGGCTGTGGCTAGGCTAGGCTACATATCGCCACAGGCCAGGGTCATTCACATGCACACACACCCCCACCACACACGTGCACACATTTTACTTCAGGCCAAAGAGCACCTCAATCTCAGCACCATATACCAAAATCCAAACTTATTGCTCAGGCTTTTGAAGTTCCCTTGGCCCCTTCTTTTGCACCAACTTTTGCACGTCTATCTTTCCAGTTAGGGTTGAGCTCTGGGTGGTGAAATATGGAAAGGAAACCTGTTACATGTTAGCTTAGGAGATAGTCAAGGTGTAAATTATATGGAAGTCTCTGGCCAGCCTTATTTATTAGACGCCTGTCAGGTGTTTAGGTGTTGGAGTGAGATGTGCGGCTTAAACCGTTTACTTCGCTGTAAATCAGGTCATGCAGGCCACGTCTGTTTGGACGGTGTATGTTTACGTGAGTGTGCCTGTGTTTGAAGTCTTGTTTTTTCTGGAAGACCGTGTGAGGCTAGGTTGTGGTAATGTAACGGCATTGGGTGACGTGCTCCGTTGTGAATGTGAGGGTGTGTGCATGTATTTGAAGGTCTTTTTTGTCTGGAGGCAATCACGGCTGGTGCAGATGGGTTGACACACTAGCTATAGCTATAGTTATTATGCTGTCTGACTAACAAAGATGCTTTTTAAAGATCCCCTCAATACCTGCACCTGTTGTCACCATTATACATTACAGTGAACAAACATGAAACCCACTCAAGACTTTTTCTTTTTCTTTTGTGATGATCCATGTCTGTCTTTATCCCAGACATATCATGTAGAGGTGGATGGCTGAGAATGTAGCCCATCTGAGGACATCAGGTATCACTCAGTAGGTAGTTAGGCCTGTCACTGGATGATGGATTCTGCCTCACAGACAGAGGAACCGCAGCAAACAGGTTGCACAGACCCTGTATTTGTTAACATTATTCCCCCACATGGTGCCGCCAGTAGTGCGAGGTATGTCTCTCCTTCTGTTTGCCCCATTGTCCGTCCTCTGCTTCAGCCTTGTCTCAGCACAACAATGGCATGGGCCTCAGCTGGAGCATTTTCTTCCTCCCTAAGTGGGAGAGATCAGCCCTAAAAGTGAGACCAAAGGGAAAAGGGAGTGCGGGAGTGTAGGAGAGATGAGTTGAGTTAGGGTTGAAAGGGGTTAAGAACATGAGACAGAAAATTCTGGAGAGATTGAGAGGGGCGGAGAGGAGGAGGATGGAGAGGAAGAGCGACGGAGGATGATGTGCTGGAGGCAGGTACATCTGCATTCTCTCCAAACACAGCATAGGCCTGTCTTAGGTGTCTCTATCCCAGCAGCACTCACTGGCAGATTTACGGCCTCTCTTCATGCATGGGTGCGTGGGTGTGTGTGTGTGTGTGTGTGTGTGTGTGTGTTAGGAGAAGGAGGGATAAATTGAGAGTGAGAGACACAAGAGTAGAATGCGTGTATGTGAGTAGAGGCGAAGGGCAGCAGCAAATAGCATCCGTGTTGCATTCCATCGATATCACAACCCCCTGCCCCCGCCCCCAGCCTCTGCCATATTTTATCCTTCCTCTCTCGCTTTATCCTTCCCTTCTTTCCTCTCGTCTCCCTCTCTGTCTCATCGCCCTGCTCTTCCCTTGGCGCTCTTCGCCCTTCCATTGCTATGCCGGGTCCCAGGCTGTAAAGCCTTCCCAGGGGGAAGGGTGTAAATCTGTCTCCCCATCTCAGAAGATTTCCTAGAGCTCAGCAGACTCAACAAAGCCCAGCCAATGTGGAGGACCAAATGTTTTGCATGCACTCGCTTACTCACTCGCTCACTCACACAGAAACACAGAAATGTATAGACCCAGATAAACATATGCAACACATACAGAAAAATCCAGCACATGTTCGTACATTCCTTCCTTGTTTGGAAGCTCCTGGGAAAACAAACAAGTATGTCTGTTCCCTGTCTGGCTGAGTGCCTGGGAAACCAGTGTTGGTGTTTGTGTGTTCACAGGACAACCTTCCCCCAAACCTTTTGTCCAGAGGAGCTGTCCAGACGAGCTTGTTGTCTCTCTTTATTTTCTCTCTTCCTCCATTCTTTTTTCTCCACTTCCCTCTCTGCTTTATTGCACTTGATTCTAAGCGCGTCCATTCCTGAGATGGCTTAGATAGCAGCTGAAGCTAAATTGCCCGTCATAAAGCATCTGCAATAGCAATGGAGCTCTCAGGGTGGGACTGCTGCAAGGGGGTATAAGGCGGTTAGGGCTCACTATGAAAATACAGGGTCCTCTTTTTAATCTTTAAATGTGTAATATGAACTCTGTTTCAACATCCACAAATCATCAGGCCCTTCCTTAAACATTAAACGATTCTGTTGCATGATCGATTTCCTGAGTGCCTCCTAAATCAGTTTTATGCATATAATTTTCAGGAACATTTGGCTATTTGAGTGTGTGGGTTTTAGAGAAAAGTGACTGAAAATCAAAAGTAAAATGATCTAATGGTATTTCGGGATGCTGAAATGCTTCTGCATGATACTACTAATTACTCACACAAGACAGGCTAGTTAGAGTGAGATGCGGTGATTTATGAGGGAGCCATATATTTGGCTGTGCTATGTTCCTGTCAAATGGCTGACAGATAGATGACTGCTGGGCTGTAATTGGCCTTCCTGTTTGTAGCTTTTCTCATGTAACAACAAAGGCACTTCCTGGACTTCACTGTAGAGGGTGCACATGAGAAGGCAAAGCCTTGTGCCACTTTAACGACAACTTTTCTTTTTTTCTTTTACAAGAAGAAGACTCGAAGAAGAAAGGAAGGATGCGGAAGTAATGGCTGTATGGGAAAGACACAAGAAAGGTCATTGCAGTGCAAGATGGGTTAGGCGAACTTGCAGGAAGACAGAGAGAAAGCAGGTCAGATCAGTTATGTTCCTGCAGGGCCCTACATTGACTCATCTTAGAAACAGAGAATCTGTGTGTGGCATTTGAAGTGAGAAATGTCTCATCATCCAGCCAAAATAATACCACAAACTGCCAAATTCATTTTAACAAAGATTTGTTGCAGTCAACACAGGAATGTGGCCAAAAGATAGAGAGATAAAGACACACAGCTGCAGCTCATTCAAGTGGGAAAATCCCTCTCTTTTCCATACAGTCTACAGAGTGTTCTATCAAAGCTGTAATATTATTGCTCTGGAGCTGACTATGAAAGAGAAGAATTCCAAGGTACCACAGGAGCAAGACAGGGCCAGCAGCCTGTTTGGCAGAAGCCCCGGTGTGATCATCATCTATAGGAGGAGTGACGCCCCTTGATCCTGCCTCCTCCTGCCTCCCAGCTAGCCTAGCCCTGTGAGAGATGAGCCCAATGACAGCAGGACGCAACAACCTGCAATTGAACATTCCCCTGTGATCTGTCAATGTCTACGGTGGCGTTCACTCTCAGGAAAACACAAGGCGACACACACGCCTTCACACATGCCGACACATTAAGTCATTTCCCAAGTATTAGAAGAATTAGGGCCTGAAGCACCTTGTCATACTTGAGAAATACTTCAGATACTTGCTGCAGGTGTTTTTTTTTTCTTAATTTGCAAGGTGATGTGCGTGCCTTGCTCTTGTTCTGTGGCTTGCTCTCTTTCTTCGAAATTGCTGATAATTGCAAGCTAGATCTCCAAAGGGAGGGAACAAGTTACATTGTGTGTCAGCTGATACTCGTTTGGTTTCCGCTGTTATTGTGGTTCTCTGCACTGACCACAAGGTGTCACCTTGTTCACAAATAGCAAATGGCTTCAAGCCTGATAGGGGCTTTATTTTCCGCTTTGGTGGCAGTGCTGTGGTGTATCACAGCAAAATGAAATAGGAAAAATGAAAATAGGACATAAATGTGTTTGCCGCATACAGGGCTTAATGAAGTCAGCCTTGCCAGTACATTAGGAACAAAGGCAGCAGAGAGAAAGGCATTGAAGGACAACTCACAAACAGTTCCAAAATAAAAAGGGAGATAAAGTATGAATGGTGAGCCTCCTCAATGAAAAGCAGTTCACTGGTTGTCAAAGTGGAGATTTATTTTCCAAGCAACTGGCTTTTTATGGTCAAGCTCCTCCACAATGGCGAACAGCAGTATGTTGTAATATGGCATGTAAAGAATGGGATTCAATAGAAGCAGTCTTCCATTTGTCATATTTAAGGCGATGGAATAATGACCATTGGCTGCCTTGTGCTTGAATCCGTCAAGTTGGCTTATTTTTGTGTGCAAAATGGAGGATGAAGATGAATAGACTTCATACATGATTTTGTACAGTCCAAGCTATTGTATCATGTCATATAACTTAAACCAATAGCCGGTAGCTTATCATTATCCTAAGCCTGGAGCAGTAGCCAGTCCTTCGCTATGTTTCAGCTGAAATTATAAAACAATTCAGCTGTCTTCACTTGCTTGTTGCAAACTAATGATCGCTTGGCTCCTCAGCCATAAAAGCATGGGGAAAAATTAATTGTTTCAATCAATCAATTGGTCAGTTTCATAGCCATCAAGCCATGCCCAAGATCATGTGCATTCTCTACCCCTCTCCTTCAGGATGGGCCCGGAGAATGCCGGTTGATTTATGGCCTCTGTGTGTGCTGCATACATATACAAATACTATACACACACGCTGACAAGCATACACGCTCAAGAGGCAAACACACAGACAATGACACAGCCACAATCATACATATTGTATATGCACACAGACACACATGTTAGCACATATATATACACATTCCAAGTGGATGACACACAGCAGGGGGCAGATCGCATGAGGAAGCAGGATAAGCACAGAGGGACTCTTCAGTGTATGCTAAGCATCCTGTTGACACATGCAGCTAAACATAGCACATGAAATTCAACCAGCAGTGATAGACTGCGTTAGAGAATTCCCTTCGACTCATTACTTTATGTGGCTTACATATGTGAAGGAATGCACTAATAAACATACTAATAAGAGGTTGCATGTCTGCAGCCGGACAGTTGTGCTTTTTTTTCTATACAGATATTTGCATGTATATAAACACGTGTGCTCATGCAGACACATGCAAGTTCACACATACATGCACATATATACATACACTGAGAGCCAAGTGCAGAGGCTTGTTGTTAGCGTGTTGTTCCTGTGCTGTGGCTTGTGGGCCTGTCTGCAGGGCTGATCGATGGTCTTTTACTGCTTCCCCAGGATTATCGGTCGAGTTCACCGGGAGGGGAAGGCAATTCATCAGAGCACAGCAGAGAGAGAGGGAGAGAGAGGGAGGAGAGGGGACAGAGAGAAACGGAGAGAGGTATGGTGGGGGAGAGGGGCGTCTGGGGGGCCTTAGTATGAAAATGGGAGGAAAGATCGGAGAAGGCAGAGGTAAAGGTGTGAGGAAAAACAGAGGGAGAGGGGAGATGGAAGAAGACAGAGAATAGAGTAGGATGGAGACAGAGGGAGGAATGAGGAGATGTACAGATGTACTTGTGATACTGCATCAACTGGAAATGCATGGAAAAGATAGAGGAGCAGACATAGATAAATATCGCAAGATAAAATGATGGCGCAACCTCAGAATGAACCCTCCGTTACTGTATATTCAACATCAAACAAATGTATGACAGTACATTGTCTGTAGCTACAAGAAGCAATGCTGCAAGTAGAAATAGTAGGAGCAGCTTTGCTTTTATTGCAGTAGGATGTGGTGTTTTGCACTGAGATTTATTTATTTGACAGTTCAAGAAAAATAAAGCTGTCATTTGAAACCACACTCTTTACAGATGACATGGTAGCATTTTAAGAATTATTGTTCTCATGATGCTTGGTTTTAAAGGCTGTGGAAAACTTTAATAGACTGTAATCATTTATAATATACCTTAAATGAGAGCATCAACTTATAATGTGTCAAACTTCATTACAGTCATAAATAGCTCACATGCAAAGCACAATTTAAATCACAAAGCAAATTCTGAGACAAATATTACACAGCACAAAGCCAAAGCAAAAGGTTTTTGACTATGTAACACACATGTCTCTGATGTTTTACATAAGAAAATTGTCTTGTTACCATAAACCTTTTGCGAGATAGAGGATACGGGAGAGAGAGAAACTGTCTTTCATTTTTCAGAAAGAGTGCACACATTTTGAAGCCAGCCAGTCCACTTGTACGCAGATGAAAATAAGTACTAATTGTATTACTGTCTAATACATATACTCTGGCATCACTAGCACTAATAATCACTGCTACAATAAATTAATCTCAATATAAGCTTTTCGATTACACATACAGGTGTAATAAAGCATTTTCTTAGGTTTTGTTTATGTCTGTTTTCTAAGATTTTTTCTCTTTGGCATGTGAGGCTGATGTTTGCAAATGATACTTCTTCCCATTTTTTTCTTTTCCTCACATCTCTATCACACTCTTCACAGATAGACTACCATTTCTCTCCCCTCTCTCTTTCCCTCTCTCCATTGATGGATGGACAGATCATGTATATCCAATCTAGCAGTGCTCCTGATGCGGTTAGGGGCTGTGACAAGTCTCCGGGCGGGGGAACCGAGTGGAGCGGAGCAGAGGAACGGGGTGACGAAGAGGACACGACATCTGGAGAACACGCAGAAGAAAAAGAATGCAGCAGAGAGAGGGACTGCATAAAGTGTCCGCATAGTGCCCTGAGCATGTGTGTGTGTGTGTGTGTTTGTGTATGGAAAGCAAACATCCAGCCTCTGCTCTGCCCTCTGGGCTGCTGTGGGTCTCTGGTTGACAGTCCTCACTGAGTGGCTCCTGCACTCCTCACCAGCAAACAATAATGTCAAAGATGGACAAAAATAATATAATTACATCTGATAGTACTGCCATATTGTATCTATCTGGTAACACATGCAGAGTGCTAGAGCCTGTCTGCCATAGCTCCAGTATGGGCCACAGAGTGTTATGGATGGTGACTGATTGTGTTGGGGTCTGTTGACATTCAGAGTTTTAGGCTCAAGTTGCAGCCATCGGCCACTAGGGGGTGATGTTATCTTCACAGTCTTCGATGGAGCCACCGCGCTCGCAGAAGAGCCGTGCTTATCTCAGGCAGCAGTGAGTGATTTCCGGGTCTGTAATGGCAGCAGAGTTGATGAAAATGTATTATCACAGGTAGTATGATTGCAGGTGGTGGTGGTGTCTGATTAGGCTGATGTGTTGTGGGGTGATCACTCTGATCACTCTATTAAAGATTTCACTGAGTGTGTGTACGCAAAATTTTGATAATATTAGAAAACAATTCTTCCACATGCAAATTCGGGTAAGGTCCCCACATTAAATCCCACGTGAATTTATTGTTGAGTGGGAAAAAAATTAACATTTTAGCAAATCTTCACTGGGTTATTGGAACAGAACTGCTTGTATGTATGAACACATAGAACTCATGAAGGTGAGGAAGTCATGTTCTGAACTCGGACTGTCTGACCTTTTAGAGCCAGTCAGGGCAAGGGTCAACTCACTTGACCCCCTCCCCCCCTTGCTATATAAACCCCCTTTGACTACTTGCTAAATACACAGATAACTCCCTTCACACATACCTTCACTATCCTCAGATGGGTTGTACACAATCAAAGAGAGAAAGACTTTCTCTTGTGGCCTCATGCATCACACTCTCTCTCTCTCTCACACACACACATACACACACACAGAATCAATAAACAAAAAGTGGAAGTGATTTAGAACCCAGCATACCCTGTCTGTGGCCTGTGTCTTATCCCTTGCCCCTTAAACTCCCTCAGCTAAGTACACGCCACCATACACATTCATTATAAAGTGCACATTGAATAAACACTAAAACTATAGAAACAGGAAATTCAACAGAATCTGCATTCCACCATTTTAAAGACACTGGGCAAAACAGCAGCCATTTTCTAAAATGCAGAATTGCCACCCGCACCCCCACCTCTTGATAGTAATCAAATTTGGTCTCATCTTTTCATTTTCTCATCTCTCCTCCCCATCTGTGTGGTGTAACTCCTCTTTTTCTCATTCTCTCCCTCATCATCCCTCACTGTCACTCGGCAGCTCTGAGCCATTGACCTCCGACCCCGAGGCAGGTTCACCAGCGGGTCAGGAGCCTGATGGGGGGAGACAGGGAGAGAGGAGGGGTGGGAGGTCTGTTATTGGGGGATGCCAGCTTCCTCCTTTGGCCATGGATACAGCCTTCACTGCTGCTGCCATAGCAACTGGACGAGACGGCAGAGAGAGCAGACTGCAGAGAACTGCTGGGATGGAGCTCTCTCTTCTGTGATCTGGCTGTAACCTCCATGGGCACTCGCACATGTCCACACACATACACACAGTCATTCACATGCACACATACTAACATGCTGACAGACACACGCACCCACACATACACACACAGACACACACAGGCACACATAATGACAAGCTGGCACATACACACACACACACAAACACAGCAGCACACACATACACGATCCCATACGTGCTTGCAGAAACTAATCAAATTTCTTATTTGGACTGCCAGGCTGTGCTGGAAAAGACTTTTTCAAGTTACAAGATTGATGAGCATTCCATGTTGGCTGCAATTAATTGCTGCATAATTAGACTTACAAGTTATTTATTGAAGCAATTTGGAGAATACAAGAGCCTGGGGATATATAAAAACCATTTGATCACAAGCCGCATAAACTTTAAAGATGTCCTCTTACAAGCATTATTTGGATAGAAATTAGCAATACGATCTCCCCCCAAAATGTTTCCCATGTTAATAAAATGATAAATGGTAATAAATCTGGCCTGAAGTGAGTGATGCTGGGAGCCTAATGAGGTCAAGTAAAGGTGAGAGTCCAGATAATAAGCACATAATAAAAATATAATAATATGGAGGGGGGGATATTATCGTGGGCACATTTTTGGTGCATGCAGGTGTGTGAAGCTGTGAATGAGCTTGCTTAGCACAGACAGCCTCTGGGGTTAGGACTCAGTACAGGTGGTGCCCCACCACAAACTGAAAAGTTAAAAAACTCTGTTGCCGCTTGCTATTAATTTTATCTGATTTGGCTCTGTTATGTATATTCATACCGTTCCCATTTTCAAATGTTTTTATGTTTTTTGCTTGTCTCTCAGTTGTGTCTTGTACTACACTGCATTAAACTAATTTCCTTTGCTTTTCTGACTTTTTCTATGAACACTCGCTTTAGCCTCTTTCTCGGCTGGCTTCATTTTGTCTCTTACTGCTCAAACAAAGATGATAAATGAGGCTGTTGGTGTCTCTCTCAAGAAGGGGCTGTGATCAGAGAGCCTTTGATGTTTGACAGCTTTAATGATGTATCTTGATTAATTGATGTACAGTAATTTTTATTTCATGTAACACACTGTTTTGCTATTGAGCACATTACTGTTCAGCACTGTGAATGAAACACTATTAAAGTGTATGTGTGTGTTTTGTTCCCATTTTTCTTGACTTACGTTCCTACTCCTTGCATGTATAGTGACAGTGTCAGCGCTCTTAACTCAGCCAGCTTATCTCAAGTGTTTCAAGAGGCTCTTATCAGTTTTCTTTGTAATAACAGGATGGACTGCTTTTAGTGTCACATGCACACTCCCTTACACACGCACAGTGGGTGCAGACACAGAATTCCTCACCCGCACACTCATATTTGCGTACAACTTGTATGTGTATGAGTGCACGCTTGCATACACAAACTTACACAAACCGACATGCAGAGAAAAATATCGTAAGACATGTTAAAAATAGATTGCCTGCAAATATATTCTGGAGCACTGTTCCTGCAGAATGATCCTGTTTCATTAATTGCTTTAAGTGTGTGCTTCAGTCGTGGCCTGGCTTGTTAAATATCCTTGGATTTTGCCCAATGGCTTGATTCCAGAAGACACAAGTCAGGGGAACTCAGGTTTTATTCTGCTCCGCGTGTTGTTTGCTGACTTCACCAATAGGTGGGGCTATGTACATGAAACAGGCGATGATGTTGCTATGGTCAAATGCCCTCAAGCAGAAGGAAGACCTAATCAAATTTCCAGTGTGTCTGTGTCAATTACAGCGGGTCAACTTCATAAAAGGAATAAGCCCAAATCATATTTGCACCTGTATTCTTCCAGCACTTCCTGGTCCAGGGGGTGAACATATACAAAGAGGCTGGAGAAGCCTCTTAGTATGGCAGGCGGATTTTCAGGTTGATAATGATATGGAAATGATGCTTTTCATAAGCACACATTCTTATGAGATATTAGCCCTTCTTTAAATTCTATAGATAAAGGTTCGGTGCTGCTGCCTTGAGGGATGAGCGTTGCCATTTTGTAGATCTTGCTGAGATGAATTGCAGAGTGAGGCTGATACTCTTACAGTGTAGAGCCACTATCTTATCACTTCCTTTTATCGGACTGATAAAGTAAATGACTTTGCTATAGGTGTGCAACTCTTCAATTTCATTATGAGCCTGCTCAGCCTTGTGACTATCGACATGGCTGGGAGTGTGAGATGAATACAGGGCTGGCTGCTGAAATATGTGTGTAGTACACGGTAGTGACACCCTCCAGTGGGAGACTGATAGAAGATGAAGATGATGTTGAAGGTGTGAGGTGGAAAAGTGACTTGTGGATGGAGGATTCTTGAGCCTGCTCAAATGGAATTCAAAGGTTTGCCTAGGATAATATTATGCTCAACAAAGATGGGATTTTAAACCAGCCATTTATGTGTTTTTTTTCCAGACATGTGCGGCATCTCACAAGGGGAAGCATCACTTGTAATTTGAAGTTAGAGATGGAAAAGATTGGTTGCACGCTTACTAAGTACTGACTGTTAGCAATCCTCATGAGGGTGTTTCAACAGTCAACCATGGGAACTGTGGTCACTGTTTGCCACGAAAACGAAACACTGCTGCTACCCTTCTTAGAGAGCAAGCACACACACTTACCTCAGTGTTGTGTTCGAAGGTAGGTAGGTAGATCAGCTAAACAAACGAGTCATTGAAGGAGGTTTGGAATTGTCCCAGTAGAAACATCTATCTTTGTGGTGAGTGGCAGCTCTGTCAGTGAGTGCCAGGGCAGTAATGCACTAGTATTTGTGTGGCAGGCAGTGTGTGTGTGTGTGTGTGTGTGTGTGTGTATCGTCTAGCATCCAGACATTTGGCTCTCTGAGCTGAGGGGTGCTCTTATGGACAAGGCTGTTAAGTATAGCTCAATGGGACTGTGTTGCAACTGAGTCAGAGCTCTGTCTCTTGAATTCACATTAGATGGAGCCTGGCCGCACTCGTCTTTCCTGCCCTTCCAGTCTACTTTACATCTGGTGGAGAAGATTCCTCCATCTCTGTCTTCATTGCGCTCATAATGGTCCATATTCCCTACTGAGCTGACCTGGTGGTATTGCAGCATATACAGTAATAATGAGGACTAATAGAGGTAATATCCATCTGTTTGACCACTAAATCAGAAATGTGGCTAAAAAAAGGTGATGAATGGAGTGTTTCCCCCAATTTCTGAATCAAAAATGATAGAATAAGTCTCTTAGATCCACACTAAGCTCCACAGTGAGCTCAAAATCCGTGTCCATGTGGAATCCCATTTGAAATACAGTCTTGAGTTGTTCAGTTTGCCTTATAGTTGTGATATCTTGCTATTGCTTTCCAGTAGTGTAACTTATCGAGAGCAAGAGCAGAGTGATCCGAAATTCAGCTTATATTGACGATAAAGAAGTAAGAAAGATGAAAAAAAATGATACTTTCAGAGTCATATCGGAAATTTGTCTTTTCACAGGGATAGAGCACACGGTCACATTGTTACATCCCTGGAGATGGTAGAGATTCACTGCCCTGTTCAAGGACACTTAGTGACATGAGTGTTTATTGAAACTTGAATCCACATATTCTGCTAAGTGTACTTTGCTTGAGGGCTATAAATAACAATAATTAGTATTATTTCCAACCAGCGCTTGATTGTTTGTTTGGTCTAAAAGCTGTTAAAAGATGATAAAATAATGAAAAATACGCATTGTGATTACCTAAAGTCTAATGCCTTCACATGTGTTGCTTTGTCAAACCAATAGGCCAAAATCCAAAGATATTACAGTTTCAGTTTTACATACGTAAACAGATTTTTCAAAAGTATTTTTCAAGTGAAATGCACACACACCTAAACTTGGATAAACATTGCCTAATGCATGTGTGGGAGACTTTTGTACAACTCTGCAGGCAAGTATCTCTTGTTCATCATTGTCTTGGCCGGCACTCAGACAGCACAGGCCCCATGCCTGCGTGCCCTGCAGAGTAAAAGTCCCAGCCAGCCTGCTGCATTAGTGATGCCCTCGGCCCTGCGGCTCCACTCAGGGAGTGCATGGCCGTGGCTTTTGCATTACTGTCTGCAGGCTGCAGCCACATGGTCGCACTGTAGATGCTGATGCTTCCCAATGAGTGAGTGAGTAGGAGACATTAGTGTACAAGCAGACACATAAATGGCACCAAGATGAGATCAATTAGACTGAGAGGAAGGTTGTTAGGCCCCTGTATGGCCAGTGGTCAAAGTGCGAGGTTGGTATACTGTGCCGTGTCAGCTGTCAGAGTGAGTGCTTGTGCGTGTGTCATGTGTGTGCCAGTCTGAGTGTCTCTTTGTCCACGTGCTGCAATTAATTTTACTGCGACTGGTATGAGTGTGTCCACATTTAAACACCACTGAGGTAGCCGCATTTTCTGAGGTGAGTGTAAGCTCAGTAGGGTCAAACCTGCAACAATACCTTGTCGTGTTTTAGTCCCCGGGGCTGTGATGCAGGGTGGTGAGTAATTGTGCTGTGTCTTTGCATGCGTTGCCATTGATTTTGTCTCGGCTCCTAGCTCCCCCAATTACCTCCTACTCCAGGCTGCCAGTCCCTTTGCTGTCAGGGGGAGGCTGGAGACTGGGGCCTCAGTGAGCTGTTTGTTTACACTGCTAATTGCTCCTGTTGTTTCCTTTCATTAGCCCAGCCTGAGGTATTGGGCTGCCTCACACAACTAAGTGCTCTTAGCCTTCTGGTCCCCCAGCCTATAGTAAATATTGGCGATATATACAGCTCCTCCTAACATATGGCTGCAGATTAGAAATGATAGGCTCGGCTGGTGTAGTAGAGTGTTTTATACAGAGCCCCATGGAGTAGTCTGCTGCTCCGGTTGTGTCTGAGTTACAGTGTGGTCTAACTATCAATGAAGACACAGACTTGTCTTCATTGGTACAAACAGAAAGGGAAATCGTGCTCAGCTGCACTCTGTCTGACCCTTACACAAATTCAACTGGGTCCACTTGAAGTTTCATTACAGTAAAGTCCGTGAAATCTGTGTGTGTTGAACGCATTTATATCCCTGCTGTATATATGCGTTTGAGTCTGGTTGTTTATTGTGTGCTTTCACGTTTGGTTGGTGTGAATTATGAATTAAAAGATTGCATGACAGAGCTCCCTCCCCAAACCCCAAACTCTTTCTACCTCTCTCTCTCTCTCTCTCTCTCTCTCTCTCTCTCTCTCTCTCTCTCTCTCTCACACACACACACACTCACACAAACACACATGCAAACTCCCTTTCAAAAGCCCACAGCATCTCAGCACACACAGCCATGGCTCCTTAATGACTGCCATCCCTCTCTGTGCCACATTATTAATTAGCTCAATGATCCTTGCCGATGGGACCTGCACTGTGGATTAGAGCCCTCAGCACCCGCACCCCTGGCTGCTGCTCTTGCCAGGCCAGGATAAAGGAAGTTAGAGCTGGGATGGGGTGGGAAAGTGAGTCTACATGTGTGTGGATTTTTTACACCAAAAATAAAATGCTTTTGCTTAATTCTCTTTTATGTGCTTGTGCGTTCCCCACAGGGCCTCTTGTTTGTCCCCTGTAATGTTTGCGTTTCTGTAAATCTGAACAGGAGAGGTCAGGGAAGGAGCGGTGGAATATAAGACCTGGGGGATAAGTCATGTGACCACAAAGGCGGAAGGAGTGGGTGCCACCTGGCCCAGCAAAGTGTGCAGCATGTTCATCTCCCCAGTGCACCACAACTCCCAGCATCACCAAAGTCAGCAGCATTGCAAGATTCATGAAGCAGTGCAGGTTCCCAGTGCCACCGATGCTGGCTATGTTCAGAGTTGCCACGCACACTGTAATCTATCTAAAAACAGTGCTCTTCTTTGCACTCCTCAGTCTTCTTGCCATGTATAATTGCAGAGGTGTTTTTCCTCTGTGTGTTCCCCAAAATCCAACTGTTCATCAAGGGCTTAATCACTCTGGCATGCAAAACTGCATTAATATTTTTGTCAGGAGAAAAAAAAAGGAAAGAGGTGAGGGAGGCAGAAAAAAGGGAAACAGCCTCTCCAGATGCCTCACAATTGCACAGTGCAAATGAACATAAATGTCACTGTCAAGCTGAAATGAAGAAAAAATGTGTTGGAGGACAGCAGGACATGTTTTGCATATGAAGAGGTGAATGCCCAAGGAGAGAGAGGGAGATGCTGCACCTGTAACAAATGACTGTAGCCCCCCCTCCAAAACTTTCCCCTTCAAAACACAAGTCATGAGAGCAAAGTGCAAATATGATGTTGTGTATTGCACTTACTGGCTTGACACAACGCACACTTTGGAGGTCGTGTGGTGAAGCTTTTTGACATTGCAGAACTAGAATGATCCAACTCAATTTAATGGGCCAGAGTCCTCTGAGTCCACATCCACACATTTGGATCGTCAGCGGAGGAGCATCAACAGTTCATCTGCTCAGCATGTTTCCTGTGGTGCTGCTCTAACTCTGCCTCATAACTTCTGAGACCGTAACAAATGTGCGCAGTGCTAGGTACTAAGCAGTAAAGTCAATGAGGAGCTTGGGCATGCGTGAGGATAGATATGCAGGACATGCAGTTGCTCCAAGGTGACAGTGAGGTGTGTTGTGATTATTGACTGTGTGACCTCGTGCTGACCCCAGCTGTGAGCGAGTAAAGGGCAGGGAGTTAGTGTGTGCTGCACCGCCTGTCATGCCTGTCAATACACTGATGAATGGAGCTGGCGGTTATTAAAGCAGAATTAGAGCGGGGAGGGGGGGGAGGGAGTGGGATAAATGATGGCCCAAATGGTAGTGCAGTGGAGACTGTGGAGCCGGATGGCACAGCATCAGTGTCATCAGTCTTTATTACCCTCCAGGGAACAGAGGGGGAGAGACAGAGAGCGGTCAACGCCACGCACCCCTCCGCCCTCAGCCTCCACCAACACCTAGGTTGTACCTCCAACTAATCCTGACACATTATAACTGATACATAGAGTACCCGCATGTCGACCCAGGGTATCCACAGGCTCCGGTTTGTCTTCGTCCCTACCAATATAAACACGTTTTATATGACCATATGACCATATTCTTATATGACCATATTTTTCTACGTGCGCATACGTGAATACTGCCCGTGTTTCAGTTTCCTCATTATAGGCTCTCTCTCTCCTGACTTTTCTGTGTTGCCCATTCCCCTTTCTCCCTCGCTCCTGTTTTTCCTCCTCCATTTTCTCTCTCACCAAGGGAGTGGAGGACCCCCACCACAATCAATCATGGTGAAGTCACATAGCACAGCAGCACACTCAGAGCACTGTGCAGAAAAGCTGGTTAGAGAAGAGAAGAGAAGCGAAGAGAAGATAAAAAAAGGAGGCAAAGAGAAGCAAAGAGAAGGGAAGAGAAGAAAAGAGAAGGGAAGAGAAGAAAGAAAGAAGAAGAGAAGGGACTGCACTTAGGATGGGAAAGTTGGAAGAAGGGGGACGGTGCGCTGGGTTCACTGCACAGTCAAAGAGTGGTCACGCTCTCCACTAGGGCGGGTCGGGAATGGATGGGCGAACCAACGCCATTGGTGAAGCCCCCGTGAGGCCCAGCCCCTCACCAGAGAGCTGCGCCTGCATACAGATGTGAGCATGCCATTGATATTCTCCCCCTGTGCTGCTGCTCCTGCTCCGCTCTGCTTCTTTTTTCCTAATTAGAGGTTTATTTATTGATACCCCAGTTAATGTCTCTCCTAATTTTGCAATGGTTCTGTCTCCATTACCCAGGAGATTCATTTGCCGCAATGTTAGGAGCAGTACCTTCACTAGTTTGTGGCTGCCTCCTCATTCACCTTTCTCCTTAATCTGGCCCCTGCTTCACCTCACCTTTGCACCCACTTCTATAGAAGAGCATCTGCCAGGAATCACATACCTGATCAGGCAAGAAGCTGTAGTCAGTAGAGGTATTTTTTAGACTCAGGTTTGCAAACTCGAGGTACAATACAATAAAATTTATTTGAGTTTTAGACATGTCCCTCGAGAGCAAAATGAAATCACTTCAGACTAATTTAGAAATAGACATAAAGGTTGCTAGTGAATCCACAAAAAAAACAAGAAATTTTGAGTCCTGCCCTACACAACACTTTTAATGTTTTGTTCTAGCATTTCAAAATGTTCCTGCACCATTTACTAAAACAAATATTGATAAATGAAGCCAGTGTGAGTAGTAGACGACACTGCTGCTTCGGAAGATCTGCTGAATATAATGAGTTTAAGTAGACCCCACATTTTATCAAATAAGTTTATTGTATTACTTACACACTCAGACACACTCATCTGTAAAAATCAGATTTCTTTGCATTCTGTTGAAAGATAGCTGTCGCACTGCTGCTAACTCTACAGGATATTAGGAGAGACACTACACTAAAAGCAGCTAGCATCTCAAACGTGAGGAAAACAGCCCTTCCAGCAACTTCAAGGTTGAGTGATTAGTCATTTATTTATAATACATTCTTATATGTTTTAAATAAATTATGATTTCACAATTTTTTCATAGAGTATATTGATGTTTTATTTTTGTTTTTGTATTTGGTTGTGGACTAATATATTTATGATCAGTTAAAGACATCTTTCTGTATTAAAGCAAAACACAATTGTAATTATTTAAAATATATGTGCAATTTGATATCGTTGCAGTTCAAACTCCTATTATGACATGTAAAACTGCTCTTTTAGATTTTATGTTATCCAGTTATCAGTTACTTTGGTGAATGACTGAACAGGAGCCCAGGGTGTTATGTAAACTCTGTAGATCTACATGAAACTATGTAATAACCTTGATCATTTGCCAAAATCGAGCTACAACTTGATCGTTCTGCCTTCTGACATATGTTTGTCATGCTCTGGCTTTAACCTCACTGCATAAGCCTTACGTGCCTTGTTTTGAGCTAAAGAAAGTTACAGTTACTAGGTACAATTTTACCACCACGCTGCGATTGCATTTTGAGAATACACCTTTTCTCTGTGTGTTTTATTTATAATCGACACCCACCTTGTAAATCATCTTTGACTTTAGCTGGATAAAAATTTGCCTCTGAGCCGTGGTGAAATTGACAACAATCATTAGCTAATGTGGTGTTGGCCACCTTTACCATAACAAAGTGACACACATCACACACAGAGAGAAAAACATCAATGTTGGATTTTCCCCAAACCAAATTCATGATCAGTTGATTTCACATTTTAAACACAATCCACCATCAGTATTTTCTGCTTTGGGGCTGTACATGGCCTCATGCGATATGTGCAGAGTAAACATTTATACAACAACAGAACCACCAACTGCACCCTACCAAGAATGTCAATATGAGCTGATTGGATCATCCCTCTCATTTTGAACCTGCTCTGTGTCACCCTGCCCATGTCTCGCAGCTGCTGCTCCAAGCCCAGGTGCTGCTGCACTGACTAACTCATGGATCACAATCAGCCCCTTCATTCAACCCAGCAACATCCCTGTCAGTCTCTTCTGTCTCCCCAGGGCTCCGGTCTGATCCCATTCCAGCCATCGCACTGACTACAGCTGCCCCTGGCGCCGCACTGCAATTGGATGGTCTGATGACTAGTGTGAATGGTCGATAACTGTCCCTGCGCGTTGCACAAGCCAATGAAAATTACATCCCTGGGTATATTCCTGTGGTAGAGGCGTACGGTGGTTTTGGAAAATGTGTCACTAGATTAAGAAACGATGCTAACAAGATACAAAAGCAGGTCATCAGGGAGTCTCTTTATCATAATGCTCTAATGCCCTTCAAATAGGGAAGATGAGCTTTTGTGCACCAGCCATCGACACCAATGGGTTAACTAATGATGACATTAGTTCGTGTGTGGGTGTGGGAATGAGTGTTCTTACGTGCGCATGTGCCTTTTGGTATTAGTGTCTGTGTGCAATCATTTGTGTGTATGTGTGTGTATGTGCCTTTCACAGGTGATCAGTCAAGGCTATCCACTCAGCCCTTCTCTTGCAGCCCCCTCATTACAGCCCACTATCTCCTCTAAACACCTGCAGCCCCACAGCCCACCTTCGGCTCCCAGGCCCACACTCTGCCTCTTTTTGTCCCAGTGTACAAAGAGCCTGCCCATCACATCAATCTACTGCACTGTTTATATTTATGTACAGGAGAGAGGCTAAAAAAGGCCTCTCTTACTGTGGGCTTTATTGACTAAGCATTAAGCGGACATTATCAGGCGATAGTCTAGTTATTTATGAGGCTGTGATAAAGGCTGCAGGACTGAATTATGTGAGAACCAGGAGCAGGATGAAAGCTGCTCATACAGCAGCGCTGATACCCGACACTTGCCTCTCTCTGTCTGGGCAGAGAGGCACAGCAAATGCGCCAAACGGAGCTGAAACACTCAAGGATTTATAGGCAGTAAATTTATGCTCTCCATAGGTCAAACGAGGGGCTGTTTATCTGGGTTTCATTGTCACTGTCCTCGTGGCACTGCGCCACAGGTACTGAAATTTTCATATTTGCCTTAGGCATGTAGCCAAAGAAGCAGGGGGGAGATCTCTAGGTGCAGTATTCCACTGACCTTCTGAACTTAGTTTTGAATTTTCAGACCAACAGATCACACATGCTTTTGAGACGTTTTCATAAATTATGCATGACAGAACACACTCCTCCTGAACTGTGCATGTTGAATACAGTGGTATGCAGGAACCTAGCACAAGAGGTCTGCATCAGTCTTTGACCTTATGTGGGAGGGTTGCATGTCTCAGTGTTTCCTGATTGAAATTCCAGGTCTGCATGTGAACTCTGAGCTGGTTTAAAGACATACATAGATATGCAGTACATAACCTGAAACACCCTTCCTCTACTGAGTTACTTCCATCTCCAACGAGCACGCACAACAGAGACATGCATCTTCTCGCTCACACTTCTGTAGCTTACATGGATCTCAAACACATAGTGTCACCCAAATTTTTTACATACATACATCCTCACCTCTCTGTACTGTACATAGCACCATCAAACCCAGCCAAAGCCATCTTTCTCCTCAATAAACCAGGTCAACAAACAAAAAGCAATTATGTTGGGCAGCTGCCGCCTGGGAGTGGGTAATTACAGTGCGGTGTGGACAGCTTCATTCTAAACAGGTACTAAAAGCATCATTAATCATCCTCCCTCTGACGCCTCGCCCTGGTCATGTGACACAGGCTGCTGATGAGCTGGGGAGGGGGACCCGCCTTAGGGGGGAAGGAAGAAGACCTGATTGGTTCCTTCCAGAAGTCCTTTTAGAGGTCAGCCACTCAGCAGGGATGACCTGCCAATGACCTTGTATCACTTGACCCCTAAGGACCAGAGGGTCACTCTCTCATATCAGTTGGAGAGCAGGCACAGAGAGGCAGGAGAGAAGACGAATGACACAGTGAGAGGGAAGAGGAGGAGAAGAATGGTGTGATGGTAGAGAGAAGGCACACAGAAGGTTTGTGCAGAGAAGCATGGGAGGGGTGAAGATGAAAAATAAAACAGTAGGCGTGAGGTTTGATTGAGCACCTGGTCTTCCCCTTTTGCATAAAATGGCTGATGAAAAAATGTGTTTTTATAGCAGCAAGGCCAGTCCTGATCGTTGCTTCATCCCTACACCCCTTCTCCCCTCCATTCACCCTCTTTCCTATTCTCCCTATCCACTGCCAAGCTGAAAGGTTGATTACCTCATCTGAATCAAAAACGGTGTGTGTTTTCTAGTGTTAAACAGTCGGTAATGTAACCAACAAAACAACCTGACATTGCAAAACATGAGCACAGCCTTCTAAATGAATCTGATAATACACATTTAAAGTGAATCGGTTGCCTATGGCGTCCCTACACATACTGCGTTTGTCTAGAATCAATCTCTTCCCTCATGAAATACAGCCAAGATGGCGGCTGACAGATCCTTGATTGAAAAAAAAGTTCATGAACTGTTCTCTCACTGAGCGCAGACTGACACGGCCGACTGATTGACAGATGAAATACAAAGACACATCTGAAAGACAGAGCGCCAACGTCCTCAAAGTGGTACCCATCCCCTTGTCCTCTTTCCCCCCGCCACCTCAGCCCTGCAGCCCCACCCCTTCAACCCGGTTCCCCTTCTCTTCTCTCTCCATATGTCTATGAATCTGTCACTATGGCAACATCACCCCAGGGGCAGAGGAGGAGGGAGCTGCCTTCGTTCAGACAAATAAGCATTGCAGGGCTCATTTATGATGGTTTGTTTAGGGATTATAATACACTGATGAGAGGTCAAAATGTGTGTTCTTGCACACATGTTTGGACATAAGAGTGCATTTGTATGTTTGAAGCTATTTACATAAGACTGTGTGCAGCATCATGCTGAGCATATGTAGTGAAGCTGCGCCATAAACATTTTGGAGTGAATAAAGGGCGAAAACATGCAATTATCAAAGCTGTTAGAACATTGTGTCTTTAAACCCGTGGGTTATCTGGTTGTTGTAATTAATATTTCCGCTGATAATTAAGTAAAATGTCAGTTATTCTTTACAATACACAGATGCCTAAAATGAGTACTGGCACCATACCACCGCAGGACCAGTGGCATTAAATCAGTGGGTTTTATCAATGGCATCGTTAGCGTAGCTGGACTTAGGTTAAAGCTGATGTCTCAGATGCAGTATCAGCAAATTCTGTAAAGGCTCATTGCATTGTTTTCCTCCACTTTATGCTTGTCTGCAATTTTTGAAAGGGCAATCCAAACACTTGAGTAGACAGAGCTACATGTAGTGGGGTCAGAGATAATCAGACATGCAGTGGGGCCACCTTGCTTGATTTTACTGATGCTGCATGATGCCACAGGGAGGTACTGTGTGCACTATACATGATGTTGTCTTACACATGTACAGCGACAGATGTGTCTGGAAATGGGGAATCTTCCTGTGCAACAAGAGTCACACAACCTTGACACACTTTCACCTCTGCATGCACTCCTTCTTACCTCCCCCCCCCCACTTCCATCCTGATGATGCCTTACATTGACTCAAAAGCCTTCCCTCCCCCCTTTTCAAGAGCAAATTTCCCTTTGCAGCCAGAAGTGCTGAGTGCTGCTGTTTGCTTTGTACACAGAAATTTGCTGAGGCTGTAAGCTGTCCCCAAACATCTGCTCCCTGGAGAGGGGCAGGAGAGAAGAGGCAAGGACTGGATTGGTGTGCATATTGTTTGGTGTAGCTCTGTCAGAATGTGTTATGTATGGATGTGTATGTGTGTGTGTGTTTGTGCAAGTGCGTGTAAGTGAACAATTATTCAAATAGGTGCTTTGTATCTTTTTGAGTGCTTTATTAGTAGCACCTAGGAAACAAAACACATATTTGTGTAATTGTACACAGAGCATCCAAATATACATAAGCACACACACTCACACACACACAGGTGCACTTCATTTCAAGTTTCTTGATGTACAAATTGTTTGGTAGTCAAATCCATGAATGAGACCGATCAAAAAGACTAATAGTGCATGAAAGTCTTTGCAAATAAAGAAAAACAGTAAAATCAGATGAGCAGAAAAACTCAAAGGGAGGAGAACATTCAAATGATCTGTAATTACAACAACAACCGAGCTATCTATAAGTGCTTCACAAAGAGTTAGAAAGAGCTTAACTTGATCAATTGATTTCATTCCCCAGAGCAACGGTGAGGAGATTACATGCATATTATGCATTAAGTTAATTTTAGGTCAACTTAGCATTAATTACAATAAGCTCAGAAGGAACCCACTTATATGTGTTAATTTAAGATGTAACGTAAGATATTGTGTAAGCCGCACATGTTCTCTCATTGCTCATGCTGCACTGCACTTCTCATGAGAATTGTAACAGCTGCCCACATTATCTAAGTTGCAAGAGAAGAAAACAGACTGTCAGTCGCTTCATTCACCAAGAACTAATACATTGCTGCTTTTATTTTGATATTTTAAGTTTTTTAACAAAAAAGTAGTTTCACTCTGACAAACTATTGCACTGCAACTGTACTTCATTACAAATCATTTTCTTTTGTATTTAAAATATTGAGTTAAATAAAGCACAATTTTAGAATGTTTTTAATCACAAGAAATGATCGATGCAAAGCAAGAGAAGGGAAAAATAAAAAGCAAAGAATATTCAAACTTCAGTTCAGTGTCGACATTGTTACCACCAGTGGCAGCAATACATTTCGAGCTGAGTTATTTTGGTTTTATTCTCCTCACATTTACCATGTGTTTGCTTGTGAATATGTTCAGCACAGCTGTCAGTCTTATGAGCCAACCGTACATCTTCAGGGAGGAATTACAGAAGAGCACAAATTCATCAGAAGAGTCACACTCAGATGCTTTCGAACTAAATGTCAGGTCTGAACAAACAATGGGCTTTGCCTTTCATCAATTGAGAGGCAAATGCTGAAGCTACCACAGACTGAAATTGAAGCGATAACTCACTTAAAATAAAGCTCTTCTCTTCACCTTCACCTCATCCTTATAATTCACATTATATTTTCCTCTCCGCACATTTTCATATTACTATTTTATTTAAATTGTTTTGTATTTCTAAGTAAATATTTTATTTGGTGGAAACTGTGATGAAGTCACTCTGGACTGAAAAAAAAAGTGCACACCTGCTGCAAGAATCCTCTGTGCACATTACAACCTGTAACTTGAAGCCTTGTGGCAGGGGAACATACATGATGAAAGAGTTTCTAATAAGGTCGACCGAACACACTTCACAGAAAGAGCAGTGGACACCATGTTTATATTCACATGCTCTATCATTTTATAGTTTCAACATTGTCCTCATCATCTTCCCTGCAACCTTCACAAGTGCAAACGTATTTGCATTAAAAAGATCTGCACATTTCATGGTTTTGTTAAACATTCCACTTTGTACTATTTTGTTTAGAGAAAGGCTGCCGTAATGGAGTGTATTTGTATAAATGCAAATTTAAAATAAACTGAGTTCAACACGTTTTCAGTCTAGCTTGCATGTAAAATAATTCTTATGATTTGCAAATAAAACTTTAAATGTGTCAGAAGATCATTTTTAAACCTTCAAATTTGAATTCACATTCCTCTTTTTTAAACTTTTAAAAATGTTGTTTAATTGGGATTAATGTCTGCATTTTTATTTCTTTTTTCAAGTAGATAAGGGTGAATTATAAGGATGTCTGCAATGAGTAGTGGTTTTAAATTTTGTTTACACAGGCTCTGACATGGAATGATATTAACTCTTAAGTATGCTCAAGTAACTTTAATTTTTTAACTTTGCTATTAAAAATAGGGCTGTAGTTTATATCCAAAAAACTTATTGGGTGAAAAGACTCTTTCATCCAGTTTATAAAGTGAGCCACTGGCATATTTTTGGCTTATTAAAATGAGAGATAGGGCAAAAATTAGGTTAGCTCTAGGTGTAGAGGAAAAAATGCATTATCTAGCCTGGTATGGAATTATAATATGAACAATTATCATATGGCCTGGTCGCCTTTCTATTCAGCTCGATGAAATATTGTTGTGTGGACACAGAGATCCAGCAACAGAACAAAGGCGGTCCGAGAAGCTTGTTGGGAAAAAAAGGAGCGAAAACGAAAGAAAGAAAGAGAAAAAGCCCAGACTTTGAGGTCAACCAAATTAATGGTGCATCTTTCTCTCTCTGAGCCGCTGACCCGGTCATCGTTGTCCCGAAGCAAGACAAAGGTCAAGAGGTGAGAGGTGAACTCCGGTGTAACTGCATATATTAGTTTGGCCTTGCAGCCTTCATGTCCATTTCTGCGCCCTGCAGAGGCGCAGTTGTCCAGATATTATAATAATATTTCTATTTGTCAAATCATGATGAAGACTTGTTAAACGTTTAGATTATAGAGACCTAAATAAATAAGTCTTGATTCTAGCGCTTTATTTCAATTTTATTTCTCACACTAAGATCCTTAAAGTTCAATTCCTTTGTTATGATCAATATCCGTTTTGAATCCAGTAGCATTTACATCCAGTGCAAACAGCGCTAATTAGCTAAACAAAAATATTCCCTTACATAGGAATAAAGTGGCTGATGGCCCATATCTTGATATTAAAACAGACATTAACGTGACAGAATCGCATTGCGATGGCGGGAACAGTGTTTAAGGGCCGAGTTTACCATCATTTACTTTATATGAGATGAGATGTGAATCTGGAAGGAATATTTAGCTGCTCCAACTGCTGGGGCCACACAATTTATTGGTTGATCTGCAAAACAGCACAGACAGCGTTTTATTGTCTGCGCTCCCGCATGAGTGTTCAAGCCAAATTATCATTTTCTGATGCATGTATAGGGGTAATAAAAGACGCAACAACTCCCGATCGTGATATTTCTTCATTCCATTAACATGCAGTTACAGATGCATGCAAATGCTCCCAGATTTGTGCCTCAAATAGATGGATCACCACGGATCAATAGTCTTAATACGAGCGATCAATAAACCTATCAGTCAGTTATGGCATTTTAATCTTTGTGTGGACGGGGGATTACCTTAAAGTCAAACCAAATATACACCATTAGAGTAACAGCAACGCTGTGCTTAATTAACGTGATAATTATCTGCTCACATATCATGTTAAATATGCTTTGTCTATAGCAGGTGCACTTGACTTTTTCCCTGTCACAGAAAACGTGATTTTTTAAAGAAGCACACAAAGGAATCGTCATAATCCTGAATGGAATCTGTTTGAGAAAACAGCATTGTTAATTGGCGAAATTATTTTTAAAAGTTACTAAAACTGTATTGTGTTTCTGTGTCACTGAAATAAATATTATTGCACGCAGTAGTCAAATAAATAAAAGTAATTCATCTGTGTTATTTTAAGCAAATCTAGGAAGCTCGTGTCCTGCTGAATAAATATTTTCAAAAGTCAGTTCCTTTGTAAATTGTACAGAAAGCATGTAGAAATAGTCTGCCACCGTTTCTATGGACAATTAATATAATTTTGTATCTCCGTTTACATTGTGTAGATAGGAGCGCGGTGAAATGACTTGAATTTTAATATTCAAATCAGAGCGCCAGTCTGAAGCCGGGGAGGATGACAAATTGATTTGACCCGTTCTTGCATGAAGAAACTTGCCATTGCGCTTCTTGCGATAAGCATCCATCGTGGTAAGCAAATAAAGGTGATGCCTGATTGAAACCGATGCAAACGCGAATCAAAACATCTGCAGCCCGGCGCCTCGCAGTGTAAAGCAGGATGCAGGATCCTGCGGCTCAGGAGTTCAGTTGCAGGTGTTACAGCGAGGCCGGTCCAGGAGAGGGGCAGGTGTCCAAAGTGGCGGGATGTGAGTGCGGAGCCGCGGGCCCCTGGTCGGAGCGCAGCAGCCCGTCCCTCTGCAATTTCTTCTGCTTCATGCGTCTGTTCTGAAACCAAACTTTCACCTGCGTCTCGCGGAGCTGCAGGGCGCTGGCGACCTCCACCCGCCTGGCCCGCGTCAGGTACTTGTTGAAGTGGAACTCCTTCTCCAGTTCGGTCAGCTGTTTGGTGCTGAAGCTGGTCCTCGGGGCCCCGTTTGCTGTGGGATGGCCATGCGTACAGATGCTGCTACTTCCAACCCCAAGAGCACCGAATCCCGAGCCAACAGCACTGAAGCCACAGGTCATGTGCAGCCTGGCTGGGAACAGAGGACACGAAAACAGTCGTCAGCAAGATCAATGAGGTCACCCACAAAAGAAGCACAAAACCCTTCTTAATAAATTGTCCACGCCCATATCCACGAAATAAGTTGAACAATTATTCAAGAGTTGAAAAACAATTCTTCCATAATAAACTTTAATCAACATTTTTATATGTAGTTAAACTTTTGCACAAACCCACTAATAAAAAAGATAAATATTTAGTTTGGATCTTATTTGATACTGGCCTGGATATAATGAGAAATACATTAAGAATAATGATAGTTTTTTTAAATAGTCAATTATTCAAAGGGTGTAAAATTATTTTTAAGAAACTTGCAAAGACATGTGTGGCTATTGGCTCCAGAGCCACTGTTGATTTAAAGTCTTCACTCAGAAGCCATTTTTTTGTCTGTATAACAAAGATGTATTCCACTCTCTGAGGATTCAACTTTACCAATAGCTAATAGGCACATTACAAAATCTTTGGCTGCTGTGAAATTGTGTGTTATCTGAAGGCATGGTCATAATAACAGAAACACCTTTGAAATATCATGCAATCCAAAGCAACAACATCACAAAGGACAGCCTGAAAAATTACCCGAGATTTGAATCGACGCCTCTGACCCTCAGAGATCTGAACATTTCACATTTATTGCAGGATTGCACTAGGCTGTATCGTTACGTTTTGAAGCTGTCCTGGACAAGCTCGCCAAAGTGTGTTAAAAAACAACACGATGCCGCTGCATATTGCAGATATGTATGAAAGTAGTCGGAGAAATGTTTGGCGATTGAAAACAACTTTGTAACGTTTACAGTCCATTAACTGTATTCATCAGAATCATTAATAATTTGCCTTTAGGCCTTTCTGTGTCAATGACAGTTTAACAGTTTACAAATCCTTTCAAACACTGCATTAATGACAAATGTCTCCATTTTTTTCCTTTGAGGTTTCTGGGTTACACATTAAAGTATCATCTGTGCTACTTATGTGCAATGAATGACAGGAACCGCAGCTATATCTTGATTTTTCATTGCTGACATTGTGGGTAGTCGTTGTGTGTGTCTTTGCTTCTGAGAAAATGTGCTGCTGCTGCATAATGGAGTCAGCGTGCCAGGTGTAGTGCAATGTCTCCCACCACAACTCATAGGGAGGAAGGTTAACAGGCCTCTAGCCACTTGGAAAAGCATAGCAGATGGAAAGGTCAGTTATAGGATAAATGTCGACATCTGTGTTTTAAGAAAATGAATGTCAAGGTAACTGAGCCTGAGAATCAGAGGGCAACGAATATCAAGGACCAATACACAGGAACTGTACGTAATTAAGAACTTCAGCTTCCAGTAGTGCAAATCACATGCACATTCTGATTAATGGATCCAAAGATAATAGAATTGATGCCAGCCAGAAGGCATAAAAGAATCAAACCAAATATTTGAGGAATGACTTGCATGCTTAAAAATAGCCAGCCAGCAAAGGGAATGGAGGGGCCTTCCAAGCCAAGGAGAGGGAAGAAGAAAAGGGATAGATCGATACACATTGCCTCAGTCATCTGGGCATCCAGCCCACAGTAATTCAGGTGCTGTCAAAGCATAATTGAAGAATGACGCACTGGGAGTATATACACTGAGCCAGGAGATCAGGTTACAGCAAGTCTGTGGCGGCCTTTTCAACATGGAAGAATACGTGAGACTTTTTTGTTGTGCAAAACCAATACAACCTCCAGAGGAATGCATACTTCCACTAATGACTCTTTTAAAAGTTACACAGTAGCACTAATGAGTTACTCCTACAGATGATCCCCTTCAGAGAGACAGGGAAAAAGGTTACAAAGATACGAGCAGTATACTGCCAGGAGATGCCTTTGTGTGCGTGGGAGGGTGTGAGCAAATGGCTTCGGATTCCGAACACATCAGTGGCTAATGTGCCTTATGACTCCTAGACAAATCAAAGGTTTAGTTGTCACCTTTCGTCTCCTTCACAGTGGCATCGTCAGAATTACTGTTTATTAGGGCGTGAACACACACTGAATGTCGTAAGGTTTATTGTAGGTTTGTGCTTGTTGCGTCATGTGTAATTGTCATATTTGTGACTCCAAATCAACTTGCAGGTTTTGTTGTGATTGTGAAGTCCATGACTGCTTTCAGAGTTTTACAGGAGTTTTTTGACTGTTGCATGCCAAGCAAAGAAATGCTGGCCTTTTACCACAAGGTGGTAATGACCAACTTGCATCTTTGGTCACTGAACATTTGGGTCAGGAGCAGCAGCGGCAGCCTTGCAAAGACTGAGACTGTGCTGTGGAGGGAAAAATAAAGATTGGACCACCAATGTTGTAAATCTTCCTCCATGTAAAATGCATGAGAGCCAGTGCACATACAGTGGTCAGTCAGTCAACTACTGACATTACCGATCAACTGAAGGATCTTTATAAGTTTCTACAACCCACATTAATTTGAGGATTGATATGCAATTCTCACATTGGTAGGCTATTGGTATTTCCTGAGCCTGGGATATGTATTCTTCTGTGGGCTCCCTGCCCAGCACTCATCAGTCAGGGAAATGATGATCTGTGACAGCAATTATGTTAAAAAGGTGGACACATGTAAAGGTGCTGCAAACTGAAATCAATACACAAGGGCTTTCATTACAAACAGACAACTAATCAATACTCAGGGAGCACTCCAGCTTACAAGAGTAAGTTTTACTCAACTTCCTGTGAGTCTCGACAGCCACTGGTGTGTTGCATTATTCAAAGGCTACTGGTTAGTCAGGGAAGTAAATAATTGATCATTTTCTGTGTTGAATATACACTAAAGCCAAGCAGGCGTGTGTACAGTGTATATGTCAAAGAGCTGCCTGCAGCCCTGGGTGGAGCAAACATGTTAAATAACCTAACAGACATTAACACGGAACCGTTAAGGAAATAGGAACCGAGTCCTCATGTGCATATTCAAATGTGACGCCGAGGAAACAGCTCGGGCTGCCTTTGTCGCTTTGCTCGAAAAAAGCAGAGGGACATTTTTTTTTAAATCCAGCTTTTGTTTGTTGGTGACGGAGGGAATTGGCACGGTGACGCACAAACACGTCAGCTACTTTTTCTTTTTTTTGTTCCCAGCTCGGGGAGAAAACTTCGACCAGACTTTCCCAACTATGAATGAAAGTTATCTAAAGCTCCAAACCAAACAGGAACTCGTTTAACTTGAATTCAATTATGTCCCAAGGTTACTCTGTCCCTCCTGTCGTGCTCAGTCTTCCTTGACAAAAACTTACCCGCCCGGTGCTGACTCCTCTTCACTCTCATCCACTCAAAAGTTTGACTCCTTTCATCCATAGCAGCGACATTGCCGGAGTAGACGTGAATTTGCTCTTGTGCTGATCCAAAACCAGATGGTCGCCTCTCGTTTTTGGACGCGCAGGCTCCGCGTCCTGCAGAGCCCTGCCCCTGCGCCCTGCACCGCCAGGGGACACGGGACGAGTGGGGGCAGGCCGGTGTCGAGAAGCCCTCGAGAGTCTCGCGCGGTGGAGGAGGAGAAGGAGGAGGAGGGCTGTCCGAGGAGGTGCACAGAGCCGAACTGTCGGAGAGACTCAAGTACCGGGAATGTGGGGGATTAAATCCTGAGGTAACTTCCAACTCCACTTTCCCCTGCTCATCACGACTGCCGAGTTGCGGATGAGACCTGCCGCCCTGGTCCAGGCTGGTGACCTCTTTTGCTCGGCAGCAGCCAGTGAACAGAGGGCTAGTCTCCCCTTCGGCCGTTAACTCTTGATAGGAAGTCATTATCACCTCTCCCCTGCATAATCATTGGACGGGTTCACTTCATGCCCGGCCTCTCTTGCACCCAGTAACGGATGGTCAGGCGGCTGGACGACCGTGGGGACATTCCTCAGAGGAGAAACAGCAGTCCCTGATTGATGGAGATGACGTGCCCTCCCGGTCTTGGCCAATAGCTGGACATCTCTGTCATCAGGGAGGACAACACTGATTAAGCCGAGCAAGCAAGTTGAAGTAAAACTCACTTAAAGGTCCACAGAGTAGCACCGTGCAGGCCCGAGCAGAAAGTGACAAAAGCTGAAAGGCAGCAACAAAGTTCATCATCACCATCATCATCATCATCACAACACTGAGGGCCTCCGTGGGCCTCTCACCTCTCACACAGGTAGGCAGCATCAGACCCTTTTGTGACGGGCCTCAGGAGAATTTGTTATGGGATAAATTCTTGTATTAAGACTATTTTTCAGCAGAACAATGAAAACTTTGCCTCTAAAGCTACATTTGCATAATATAGGCCTACATTGATGGAGGTAATGGATTATGCAAATCTGCGGAGGCTTCTTGAAAAACGCGAGGCCCTCTTTAGCAAAGGGCTTAGGTCATGTGAAAGGCACACTTAATGGGTTCAGAGGTCGTGACAGCTGGTATTTAGAAGTTCAGTGGCAGCAGATTTGTAATTAGCCTCGCACAAATACAAAATGGCTCCGAGCGGACATCAAGAAGTTGTACCTGACAGAGAAAACATGTTTATATCAGATTAAAGTAGCTCCTCGACTGAATTGGCGGGTCTCTGCACAAAGAAGTAAAATTGCGCGAAACATCTGTTATTCAAGACTTTCCTTTGCTGTTTACTCAGATATGAATCACCATGTGATCCTTTTATTGTTCGTGCAAACAACGCTAGATGCTGTTATTAGTAGGAACTTGTAAAAATGTCAAAAACCCCTAATAAAGTTGAATTCCCAGAGCACAGATGAGTGCACAATAAAAAGCCCCGGACTATTGCGTTTTGTGAAATTCCCTAAAAACATGCAAACGAGCCAGCTGGCCTGAGTTTGGCTTCAGGATCTCCAGAAATACAACCAGCAGAAGTGAAAATGTCATGCAGAAGTTTGTTGACCTACTTACACACACACACACACACACACACTCAGCCTGCTCAGCTCGCATACATTTAAAATAGTGGGAATTAGTAGAGCTAAAACAATCCTGATCCAGACAGTGTTCACTCATTTAATCTCTTGAACATTTGTTTAGTGTCAATCTCCAGTGAAGACATGACATCTTATATTTGAATAAATTTTCCAAGAAATAAAAAAAACGTAAAATACAATTAAATAAATAGACATTTTGATATTTTCTCATTAATTTCTACAATAAAAAGATTTACATTTAATCATTATTATATATTTTTTAAGATTATCTCTTATTTATTTTTTCCTGTAGGCTTAAAAAGTTCAGCAAAATTAAATAATATATAATTAAAATAATATAATATGTAACTGATATATAGAAATTAAAGAACATATAGAATTATTATTATTATATTGATGATGTGATGATATTTATTCCTTCGTGTTAATATTTGTAATATTCACATTTAAATAAAACACCCAGGAACGTTTAATTAAGTCCTAAAAACTGTTTTATTCGTACCGTTGTATTTTACTGTTCCCTGTGTCTTTTAAGTCTGCAGTAATTACAAAATAATTCGGCGTAATGAACAACTTCTAACTGCATTCTTACAACACAGAAATATGGTCCCAGCTGTGGGAGTTAATGGGATTCTACAGGCAGCGATGTGCTGAATGACTGAGTGCAATATATCCCTTCTCTCCATGCATTTGCATGGTGCACTGATCCATCTTCATGTCAGCTCGGAGGTTACTCAGGGTTCACGCGCTCGCTTGTTTCTCTCCTCCACACTCAATAAATAAATCTCTGCAGCTTTCTGTTTACCGCCTGAATATAAATTTGTTTGCAGTCGATCGAAGACCTGTGCGGAGGTATTAGAAATTGTATTTCTGTAATGGCTTTCAGCAGAAGGAGGAGGGTGGGTGGGTGGGAGCGGGGTTGCAGAGAGGGGAAAAGAAGAGAAAGAAAAGAAAAAAAAAACAGGTGTGAGCAATCTCTGCTTTCCCATATGCAAACGAATTAAAAAATGCAGCAGCCTCAGCCTATTACAGCCACTGGATGCATTCAAATTACATTTAAAACCAAGTAACCTTTTTATCTTGTAGGACAAGAACAGCAATCCTGTTTGTTTTTCGACGTGCCATATGTTTGATTAGCATATTTAAAGAGGTGTTTCACATCACTGCCCAACACCTTTATGCAACAGAAGTTATATTATCACATTTAGCACAAAAAACAAGTGATCTTTGTCTCAGGCTCCCTCCTCTGGACACTGTCTCTCCTAAACCACAGATTTAGCATGTGACTCCTTCAGAAGTAAGACAGAGAGCAAGCTCACATTTAGCAAATATAGATCCCAAAAATACTATTCAGAATTGGATTCAAACAATAATGGAAAATCCCCTCCCCCCATAAGGACATTATTCCACATGATCACTATTGCCTATTGTTTTGACTGGAGGTGAGCTGAAGCTGGCAGCTCTTGGGCAGCTTTGTCAGGAGGGAGGAGGAGGGAGAGAATATTGACTGAAGCTAATTTGTTTTGCATCCATGCTCTGATGTGTGTCAATAGGCTGTGGAGGCCCTGGGATCAACGTGGCCACAGCCGGATTACCTCAGTGGTCTGAACTGAACCCTGATGCTACAGCCGCTGTTGACACCAGACCCTACAACATTGTCAAGCCTCATTATATGTCAGCTCTTGACCCTCACAAGGCTGAGAATTAACCAGCGCTGACAGACGACTGTCACCACCAGCCAGAGAGGTCACTGCTGTTAATGCAGTTCCAGGAGAGGAAGATGACAGCCACCCATCTCGTGTTTACGAGGGGCTCAGGCTCATCAGCATTGCATCGTGATAGAGCTGTTTAGAGGCACAAAGAGAAATAAAGAAAGAAAAAAAAAGAATTAAGAGAAAAGGCCGGAGCAGGGCTGAAGAAGAAGTAGAGTGTGGCACATTGACCGGTTGAAAGATGGCTATCTATATGATTGATAGAGCATGTCAACGTTTTTCAAATATTGACATTTTTGAAAAATAGTGATGTCAGAAGTAAGGTTCAGCTTAGAGTGTGTACCCAGCCCACACACAATCCAGGGAATACCGCTCGAAAACAAAAAAGTCCATCCACTCACAGTGTGAAATTCTAATAATTGTCCTTGCTTTATAGTTGAATCTGTCACAGTACATGAACCATAATCATAAATCCAATGCAACTACTGTGCAAATGGCTTGGGACATTACAGATAACTGCATTCTGCACAGGCTCAACAGTGTGACAATGAAGCAATACCTTGCTAATACGAGGACTTTTCAACAATAGCCTGTAGTATGTACTGCAGCGCTTCACAGCTTCAGTGAGCCAAGAGGCTTCGAGTCGGCAGAATCCCAAACATCATGACAACAAGCCATCAGTCATCTTACCCCCAAGCTGCTGTGCACACTTGTGTGTTTCCGGAGTTCTTACTGTGGGAAATGAGCAGGGTTAAACATGAAACAGGAGGAAATGTTCATCATTGCTGCACACTCTGTAATATTCTCACTCATACAGCATTGTTTTCGCTGCAGGGAAAGAGAGGAGGTGGTTTTGATTTTTCTTTCCTTTTTTTTTTTTTGCTTAAACATCTCCTGCGTGTTCACAATGAAGATCAGTAGTGTTCTTTGAATGCTAATCATGTTTAATAGCAAGATGCTGATAGAAAAACGACACTGTATTAATAAAGCCCTAATCTTCTGCTGCAGTTCATGAAGGAAAATGTCAACATGGAAAAGTATAAAAGTTAAAAGTTTAGATAAACACCGTAATGGCTACAAAATCCAAATATTAGTATAATGTGTTTTATTTCCCATTAAGTAGCTTTGACACATCCTATTTCTCACTGTTACACTCATACAGTATGTGTTTATGCTACACGATAAGTGAAATATTCAAAGCCAAGACTCCAAGAGTTTTACAGCTTCAGTACTCAGTCAAACTAAAATATTTTCGATTGACTCTGCATAGTTTATACAAATCTCCTCAAAATTCAGACTGAGATATTTGGTATCTTCAGAAACTCTGAAGTAGAATTTAAAATAAAGTTGTCTGGGTATAGAATAATGTTTGGCTGCACCGTGTGAGTTTATTTGACAGGAGTTCTGTTAAATACTAGCAGACAAATTATAATGGCAAAATATTAATGTTTCAGAAATGTTTAACAGCAAGGCACAAGGAAAAGAAAAACGTCAGGCTTGTGTCAAAGGTTACAACTTTAAACATTTTGTTGTTTTTGCTTCCTTATTGTTTGGTCATCGACATTGAGGTAGTAAAAATAACAAGATTCGCTGAGTAAAAAATAATATGTAGAAAAGTGTAACAAAATACAGACATGACTAAAAATGTTTTTTAATAAAGAGGAAAATGTCTACTTTTATGCATTAATAGACTCTCATCTGCTAGTTTATTGTGCCCACTATGCTAAAACAATTGCACTTTAAGACAACAGCCCTTCAACTATCAGTTAAAATATTTCTTGAAACTGTTGCATAGAAGTGTTGATTAAATTTTATTCTGGACACTCGTCATTTATTATGCTGTTGAACTGCACTTAAAGCAGATGCTAATACCCGCCCCGTGATTGAAATATACAATAAATCAACACGCTCTCTAGCATAAAGACATACTGAACATTATCACCTTCATGTTGATAGGATTTATTGTTTATCTATTTATATGTACCTAATAAAGTGGCAGCTGAGTGTATACAGTAAAATACAAATAAATATGAGTTTTCTGTCTTCATTCTCAGACAAAGAAATGTGCAAGTATGTTATCCTACTGGTCCAAGTCTCTGCTGCATGTCTTTTAAAAGTTTTAAAAGACAAAGTTATTGTGGATGAGGATGGTTATTGGGCCTTAAGTCAATGCAGACAACAGCAACTTACAGCAGCTTCTCTGAGACCTCAGACAGAAGTTATTTATGTCATTTACAGTTAGAAATATTGTAAAATGCAAATCAAAGTTTATAGCAGATAAAAAAAATAAAACCTGAAGTGAGTGTTTCATGATGGCACATCTTAAGACGCTGATATAGTTGACAAATATTTACATAGTGCTAATGTCAATGCCTCTTTGCTTTTTGTTGTCATGTGAACATTTTCCATCTGTCTTTTTTTTTTTTACCAAAAAACTGAACATTGATTAGATTCTATGTGATTAAGCCATTAGGCGCAAATAATTCTTGAGTGATCGATAGTGGTCAACATGTGACATTTACTAGGGTGACTGTTAGGATTACAAGTTCATTCATTTATTTGGTGCTCTACAGAAGGAAAAGTGACTGACTCGCAGTGCCACTCACCACAGCTGAGACACTTTCATCACCAACTTACCTTTTTATTGTCACAGATCATCCTTAACCGGGAAGCATTTAAAACGTCATTGATCTTGATAATGCCGTACCATAATATGACAGTAACAGTTGTATGAGATTCAGGAAGTCAAATTTCTAAGATTGATGAGTCGTAGCAGTTGAGTTACAATCCATCTACCTGAGTAATGCTCAGGCTCGGTTCCACATGAAGGAGCAGACAAATAAATAAAACCCATAAAGGTGACACAGGAAATTGATACTTAACAATCATCCTCAGCAACAAGCACCTGGAGAGACTGGTGGGCAGCACTTAGCGCTGTGGAGGGAGAGGGCCGAGAAGGTTAATAGGTCATAAAAAGAACTGAATCTCCTACAAACCAGCCTAGAAGTTCAGGCCTTAGCGTAACAGTGGACTAAAGCGTTGGATGGAGCAGTCCCTTCCAGCAATGTTTGAATACTTTGTTTTTTGCCATATGGATCATCTCAAACATAATATTTAAAGGAGAATCTTAACCACTGCAACCACACAACAAATTAACAAGTTTTAATGCTGAAAAGCAAAATCATTTGTAGCATTCGGAGCGACGGTTTGTGATGTTTGTTGCGCTGAGCTGTGACTTGCCACAATTTGTAAGGTATTCAAACTATTTTTCCTTAATCATGTAATTTTTTTGCAGAATACTTGCAGAGTGGTGTAAGGTTCTCCTCCTCAGGGTGGTGTCCGAGGATTGTTTCTGGTTTTCTTATAAAACCAAAGACCACCACGTACAAAACATTACCGTCATCTTTTTAATATTCATTTTTCAGAGTAAATAACACATTAAAAAGAAATGTCCTCTTTTCAATGACAAAAAGCATTTTTCAGCATTTGCTGATTTGTAATAAAAAAGGTAGCTTTGACCATTTTAGCCAAAATGTTGGATCAGTAATGGTCCACTGGACAAAAGTTTTAACTTGATCAATTTCATGAAAGACCACTTCATTGTGTTCTTAAGCTTAAGCTTATGTTTACATTTTAGATTTATTGTAGATATAACAAATGTATTAAATCTGTCTTTTCACTTTTCTTTGTCCAGGTTTTTATGTCTGCACCTTGTAATCACGTTGTAGATTTCATTTGTAGTTATGCACATTCGAGATGAGATTTATGTAGTTTTTTGTTTAACTTGTTTTAGTTTTTTCTTTTAAACAAAAAATGCTTTTGCATATATGTGTTGGCTCCTCCGTACACTGAAGATCCTTAATCACTATAAAAGGAGAAGGATTCCACTCTTCTTGTGCTCTGATGAAGGCTCATTTAACAACACATTCACTTAAGAAATAAACAAATTTTAAGTGTAGAAAAAGAGAAGTTAGAATATGCTCGTTGCAGTTATCAAACTTGTGAAAAGTCACTCACTCGCATTATCTATGGTGTAAATTGCATGTGTGTGAGATGGTGTTGAGATGTAAAAACATGTATACATTACAAAAAGAGCAGGGTTATCACAAAAGGATTTGTTTTTTTTATTATAATTGTTGTTATTAATTTCTGTGTAATAGGTCACAAAACTCCAGTGGACATCATGAACATGCTGTGATGGTAACATGACTTCAGGCTTTAGGCTTCACATTTGTTGCATTCAGATAGACTGATGGACAGAAGATACTTAAACCAGCATGTCTTTGTTAAACTCTTCTTTTTTTTCATGGAAGCTTAAGAAAAGTCTTGATGCATAGAACATTTTTCAAGTCTAACCCCAAAATCCGTTTTACAACAGCTGCAAATGGGAACGTGGAACATCAGTCACTGTAAAGGACATGACGCAAAAATTTTGAAATTAATGATGGACCGTAACCAAAGCTGGTTTCATGGCACCACTGCTGGCATCATTTATCACTTCAAAGATCCAGTTAATGCATCTCTCCAATCTGATCAAAGCCCAGAATTTAAAAACATGTAAGGATTTTAGGCTTTGCGGATCCCTCCCCCCCTTCCCTGCCCCACTCCAGAACAACTGGCTAACCTAATGTTGAAATGGAAGCAGACAGTTCCTCCTTGCAGTGGGGCCTCTTCAAGGGAGGGTTTGCCTTCCTTGACCCCTGACGATCCTCCTTGACCCTAACCACAGAATTACTGCACTCCAGTGTGTGGATCCTCCTGGCCTCTAGTGTCTGGAAAGGGAATGTGGTGAAGAACCAGAGGTAAAGGTCCTGTTGAGCCTCTGGACCATTAACACCATAAATCACCCAACATATGCAAGAATCTCAGGAATCCAGCACTGTCTGCTGCTTCTGCCTCATCCCCCCCACCCCCCTTCTGTCTCTTTTAAAGCAAGCATATTTGCAGGGGAGAACTTATTCTTGCTTCATTTCTTCCTGTCTTTTTTTCTCTCCTGCCCTTTATTACTTTTCTCTTAAATTACCCAGCCGTCACCACTTCTCTGATACAGATGCGGTGCAGATCTAACTGTATTTTATTTGAAATTTCCGCAGACGTGTAGCAGCTATACAGCTCCCATGACACCTACTGAGACCTGCAAATGGTGTCAAATATTTACCAAATGACAGCTGATCCAGAGACTGGTTAGGTAATGAATTAGAAGCAGGGAGCCATTCTATCCAGGTCCATGAGGGAATCAGCTTCCTTGTTACCTCTCTCATTTCACAGCTGTCAGTAGTCCTCGGTGACAGCTCCTTTGCAGTGAGGCCACTCGTATAAAACTGTCAGCATGTGCAAAAACAAAGTGCAGTTTTGTTTAGAATATTGATAGCCGTGCTCGATATTATCCAGTTAGAGGAGGTTTGCCGCTTCACTGTGAATGCCGTTGTCTATCTTTGATGTGAAAAACTGTTGAGACCCAAGAGAACCTGTGACCCACTTCTGTCAAATAAATGCATAATGTTCAGCGTGCACAATTTAGCTCAGAGAGAGTCAAAATTTGGCAGTCAGAAATAGGAAGAGGAAACTGATGTTTCCATGATACATTTTGCATTTGAGAATCCACAATGGCACAGTGGATGCCACAGTCTCCGCAATGCTCTTTAAGATAATATGTTGTCATTAGTTATTGAACATCATGGGTCTGTTGTGGCTTATGGGATGCTGGAAGGGCTTCTAAGCTACACAGCTAACATGCCCCCTGAGAGGGAGGCCAGCCCCAACTTGCAGCACTACAATTTGGCTATTGAAAAGGCAAGGGTTGGGAAGGAGGAGGCAAGAGATCTTGTCATGGTGCCCAGTGGGTTCAGAGCTTGTGGTTGCAGTGCTGGAAAGACTGCCTTGTCTCAGTGATTAATGGTGGGGAACTCGGAGGCAGGAGCGAGGGAGAGGCTTATGAGGCAAGATTGTGCAACTTGAATGCACAATACTATGGAGTTTTCAATGAATCTAAAGCAAGCTTTAATTTGATTACAGAAGGTTTCTCATTTTTTTCCATTTGTGATCTATTCCAGGAATCTTTAATCAAATATACAGAAAATAAATACTTTGGGAAAAATGTAATTCTAATCAGCGATAAAAAGGGTAAACACTGCACAAGAGCTGCAATTTTTTCATATGCATTTATTAAGCATGTACATTATGCGACACCTCAATTAATCAAGAACCGTGTCAAAGACTTGATGTATCCTTTAATGGCTTTAATAAATATAGAACATCGCTCAATATGAACATTACTCTGTCCATTTCACAGTTAAAACATTTTACATAAATGACCTGCTTGTTACAGTACATTCTAAAAAAATGGGATGCTTACAAAATATGACAACCACTCACCTTATCTGACTACCCATCTGTCAACAAAGAGAACTAGAAAACTCACTAATAGCATAAGTCCCGCATGCATTAAACAAGCAACAACTATACAAGTAGATCAGCCACAGTATGACTCAAAAAAAACATATTAACATACAGTAAAAGCAGCAAGTTTGAAGGTCTGCAGTCTTCAGTCACGCGCCTGAGAAACACAAATGATATCACTGTAGCTCTCCTTTAATTAGGATATGTTCATATAGTTTAATTAAAATGTTTGATGAATGGTGAAAGGGTGTGTTAAGGGGATTCCATCCTCCAGTCTTTCATAAGTAAGTGAAAGTGGATGTATCATTGAGATTTGATGAGCACAGAAGGGATGGCCATTATGGGGCCCTAGGGCCAGTTTGAAATGCCAGCATGGTGATGACTGTCTACACCCATACAGGAGGGAGGTGGACCATTCGCTACAGATGGAGGTATTCTACTCAGATGGGGAGGGTCTGCGGGGTGAATACACTGACCACTGCTGCCATCATTGTGAGAGCCAAAGAGAGACGAGGGCACAGGAGCATAGTCCATGGAGTACAGGTCCAAGGAGGAGGACGTTCTGACCACACATGCCTCCGGAAATGTCAGATGATCTGAGCTCAGTTTGGTGGGGGGGTTGCACTGGGACCACTGTAACGAGCTGGCTGCGTTTCCATACCTGCGCTCCTTTTTGTACCTCATCCTGCGGTTCTGAAACCAGATCTTGACCTGGCGATCTGTGAGCTGCAGCCCAGCAGCCATTTCCAGCCTCCGCGGGCGACACAGGTAAGGGCTGAAGTGGAATTCCTTCTCCAGCTCCAGCAGCTGGCTGTTAGTGAAGGCCGTTCTCTCCCTCCTCAAACCGTGCCGTCCTCTGCCTGATAGGCCAACCGCCACACCACCGCTGACTGGTGCAGGAGGAAACACACAAAGAAGAGAGGCTGTTTAAAGCAAGTGTCACTTATCTGATGAGTCTATCCTGAAATGTCTAACCTCCACATGGAGGACTTTGAGTGCCAGTAAGGCCCATGTTAATCCTCAGCCAATAAACCTGAGACCAAGTAGGGCCCTCGGCTCTTCCTGTGTATTCAGTCATGCTTGAGACACTATACAAGACTGGCTGTCTACTGTGTCATGTGTTCGGGGAAAGTTACCTCGCGAAGAAACAGTCTGGGGGAAACATCTGACGCCACTACTGCTGCATGACAGGCCACATTAATCACAGCTACACACGGAAGCAGACCTGTCAAATCCCCATCTCAGTCACTTAAAAGGTACCCTGGGACCACCACTGAAAATAACCACCATTAGAGATTCCATTTGACATGTATATGAGCTATACCAGGGCCCTGTTGATAACAATATAACACACAGGGGTTAATGGACACTTAATAAGGCCGACAGTGACCTTAGAGAGTAATCGGAACTCCTTCCTACACACACTGTGAACTTCCCTATCATGTGGTTGGTTTTATGTCTAGAGAGTGACATGTTTTCTGTTGAAGGATAATAAGAATAACCGGTGACTCAAATACACAATAAAAAACATATAAAACAAAATTTTTCTTTTATATGTTTCAAAATATTATTTTCTCTTTCTGTGACTGTATCATATCTGTTCTTTAAACGTGGTTTTCTAATATGTGATTTGACACTGAAAATAAAGATATTTACGAATATGGCAAATGCTACAATTAACTTACTGACTATTTATTAATGACTGCACAAAACCTAATTTGCTAAAAATATTCACTTAGCACTTGCAAAAACTGAAGCTTTGCAAAAAGTTTTTTGTGTAGCTTTTTTCTTGTTGAAAACACGACTTTATCCACAGACAAACAAACAGCTCTGATCATGACACTGACATTTGCTAAACTGTGCTGCAACATCAACACTAATTTCACCTAATAGAGGAGAAAGATCAGATTTACCTGCTGTAGTGCCTGGTAAGTTCTGCAGATGACACAATAAACATATTGTAGTTGGGCATTTGCTGCTTAATGTTTATGTAAAGTGCCAGAATCATGTGGGGTGGGGGTGAGTGCATGCACTCTCTTTATGTAACAACATGTAATTGATTTCAATACATCATTAAGATCAGATATCAGTGTTTAGGTTAAACACTGAATGCACAAATGAGGTACATTCTCATTGCATTTTGATTTATGGGTTCGCCCCATCAGCCAACATTTGAGATACTTTGTAATAATAATAAAAAACACAGTTACCAGATTGCTCCGAACCAGTTGTCCGCGGATTCATCCAGGGAGAAATTACTCCTGAGTGGCAGATGGTGAGGAGACTGCAGCTCCTGCTCTTGATGTCCAGCTTGCCCTTGGCATGGCAGTGAACCTGAGGCTCCACTGGGCTCTGAAACTGTTCATCTGGGTTCAGCCTGGAACTGACATGAGCAGAGGAGGTCATGTTTTGCTGATTAAGTTTTGCTTCTTGGCCTCCACCACCTCCTCCTCTTTCATTGTGTCCCGCGCTTAGTTTTGGCACTTGTCCAGAGCTCATAGCAAAAATGTTGCCATGCAGCTGCAGTGGGAGGGCAGACTGTTGGGGGTCCATGGACCCGGCTCATCAAACCGTCTCAAATAAAACCAGGAGTCCCTCACCAGCAGTAAAGACTGAGACTTCTATCTGTCTAATATGCGATCACAATTAACCTGAATGTATAAAGGCATGCAGGGAAGAGCACTTGGAATAACCATGAGGAACATTTGAATAATATTTACCAGAAGGGTGCCGTAGTCACGTGTGGTCGTCCTCCAATGACTGAGCTCTGGAGTTGCAAACTAGTCCGCTGGCAACTTGGGGCTCCCGAAGAAGCTTCTGCGGTGTTTCTTCAGACAACATTTCTATGAGCAGCCTGCGTTTCCTTACCTAGGGATAACAAAAAAAATCATATAATGGAATATGAACAGACGCCAACAAGTTTGTAATCAGTGTGAGGGAGAAAGAGGGAAATGTGTTTGTACGGAGAGAGACAAATGGCAGAGAGGGGGGAGACATGTGGTGAGGAGCGTCTCATTAGAAACTGAGTGTTGATTTCTTGTAAATGTGTAAATCTCTTGACAGGACGCGTTTATTAGAAGGAGCCGCCGCTTGCAGCTGCACATCCTGAACTTTTTCGGGGGTAGGTTTTATCAGACGAAGCGCCAGGAGTGTGTCCTATACAGCAGGCTACGTCTATTAGCTGGAATAATTTAGTGGGTGACAGCTAACGGGCTATCAGCCGCAGCATCCTTGTTTTAGATGGAAAATGCTTAAAATATGTTTTGTTCCGTGGCATTATCCAAATAAATGTAGTGCAGAAATAATAAGACTATTGCAGTGTTTCTAGATTATCTGCTTTCTTGACAATCTGTGCGTAATGCGGCTTCGTTTCTTTACAAAAAAAAAACAACAACAAGAACAACAACAACAAATAAAAAACCGAAACAATCCGATTATTTCTGATAACTTGCAAGTAATTTAAGTGCCACCGTAAATAGGCGGGCTTTTCTCTAAATAACAACATATGCTTATAACTGTCGGAGTGGAAGTGAAGCTTTGCCTTAATAAGATTCACTGGGAGTGGTCAAACAAAGACTTGACAGTCATTGCCACACAAAGACAAAGGAGGCAATCATTAGAGAATTTTTCTATAGGGCATTTCAACTCATTTGCATTAATCAGGCATCACTGTACAGTATCAAGTGTCCCTGTTTGTGGCTCTGGGAGGCAACTGCCAAACAGCGTGGACGTTTTGATGTAAACATCCCGTTTTTTTGCACGGCTGGATGGACAAAGAGCAGGGGGAGATGTTCAGTGTGGAACTCTTCTGCGCGCCTGTTTGCACTTACAATGCAGTGCAACCCCAACACACAACCCCAGGGAAGTCGAAATGACGGCGAAAAGCATTTAAATAAAATATGAATTTTGCAACTTAATTTAAAGCCCACATAATAAATATTTTTGGGGACGTGATTTGGGCTAAAAGCTACATCAATTGTGGCCTAACTGAGTTACACTGTGGGAAAAAATCTCATAAAACACGTCTGCTTAATTTGAACAATGTACAAATGTACACAAGTAGATAAATAACTATAGAATAATGAAGCTATCACAACATTTTAAATAGTGCACCCAAAATGATCTTCTAAAACGAGAAAGTTCTGCAGGCAATAATGTTAGCATAATCTGCACCAGTATCAATTTTAGGTGAACCAGGTTTTAGATATGAGTTCCTTCTGGTGTTTCACTACAACAAAGCTGTCGAGAAAAGCCTCTTTAGATGTCTCTCAGCGGTGATGGATTACGCACTCAGGGTTGCTTGGTAAGAGAGGAGCCTTCCCCCTTTTCTGTTTCACCCCTGCTGCTGCCACCATCACTGAGCTTTTACCTGAAGCCCCAGAGAGGAGTCAGGTCCTTTTTTTATCGTTCTGATCAAGGATCTAATGCAGCTCCAACCCCCTTGTGTAGTGTATAAAATGCCCATGGTTCAGGTCAGAAACATGATTTTAATTACAAACTGTAAACGAGGTAATAACACTGTGACCATGTTTAATACTTCCACATGGAAATGGTCGTTAAATAAATATGCCATCATTCAATCTCATTACCCATTAACAGAGCAAACAAAAAATATAATTACAATAAATGCTTTTATTATTATTATTATTATTATTATTATTATTATTATTATTATTATTATTATTATTATTATTATTATTATTATTATGTGAATATTATTATTAAACAGGTAAAGTAGGCCGTACATCAGCTGCGGCTGAAATGGAGGGCAGTAATTAAAATCGGTTTGTTTTCCTTACCTCACACCCTTGAACACACTCTCTGAATTGGAGATAGAATCTATGATATACTAGCTCAGCAAGACCATAATTTAGCTCCTCCGCGCCTCCACCACAATTCTCCGTGAACTCTGTTTGAACCGTCTCAGTGGCAATAAATCATTTTTCTCTCTCACACAAAAGCGCGCCGGTCGCTCTGGGTGTCAACCCTTTTACAATTCCTCCTTACCTTCTGCGCTCTCTCGCTTGCTGACACAAACAACCAAGGAAATCGTCGATAAATTTTTATTTTTCATACCAATAACTAACAGAGAAAACGGTAACGACGATTGGAAAACATCAGCAACTGCGCAAAGGTGGAAAATCTGTAAAATGCAACATAATTCCAGTTTTTTATTTTTTTTAATTTTCTCTTCCCTTAAATTATATATTTCTTACTCCTAAAAACATTGGTTTTCAGAGCTGAACGAAAGCACGGATCAGTTAATGTATTTGCAGGGGACAGAGCAGAGCAGATAAGAGGAGACTGAGAGAGAGCTGGGGAGAAGACGTTAATGGGCAGAGGATGCTGTCGGTTAAAACGGTGCATACAAATGGCGCTGTCTTGGCAGAGCAAGGAGAAGATTTATGGGCCCGGTGCCCTATATTGCTGTAAACAATGCAGAGCGAAATGAAAGGACTAGAGTTTGCAGACTGCACTTCATAAGTGAGGAAAAGACACACATTGTCAATTTCCCAAACAAGTCTTGACTTTTGCATAAGCATGTGCATTAACATAGAGTATTAATTTGGGCCTGTTGGATACTAGAGCCCACTGTAAATCCTGGCCTGTCTGTGGCGAGTGCAGACAAACATAAATCCTGCGGCTCAGAGTCAATGAGGTGCTATCTGAAAGTCTAAAATGCAAAAATAAATTTGATTTATTTATTTATTTTACTAGAGACAAATGTATTTTTGCAAAATATCTACTGTCTTAAAATAACTGTGCAGTGTAAAAATAGATTTTTTTTCTCTGTGGAATCTGGTGCAGCTTGTGGGAAATGTTTTTTCACCTGGCAGGTAACTTTGCTTTTTTTAAACAAAACTTTTAGAGGGTGATAAAATATCTAGTATGAAAGGCATGTCAATCAATCTGGGGATCTCAACTCTGCGGGGTGTCCCTTATGTGTTCATAAGTTTGACTTGAATATTCCATCATCTGTTGCGTCCTATACACAATAGGCTGTGTTGTGTTCAAATATAACCCCTGATGCTGCAGCAGCTGTCCTCGGAGTGCTCACAGTGCACGATGACTGTGTTAAAAATGCAACTGGTGGCCACACAAACACACCGGAGAATCGTTTGCAGAGAACAAATCAAATAAAAAACACATTTTCACTTAACCTATACATAATTGTGGATCTATAGTCTCAGCATCCCATATTCAGATCACTTTTGCTAATGAAAAGTGAATAACATAATCATAACTCAATCTAGTCACTGTCTGGGCCCCGGGTGACACCATGAATGGAGGAAAATGACTGTAATTTCTAAGGTCCTCAACGATGCAGCAAATAGGCTAATGAAATATCTCTCACCGAGGCGTTATGATGACATAAAGTATTACAGGCAAGTTTACCCAGCCCATCATTTCCTGTGTGAAGTCTACAGTGGGGTATCTTGAGTGTTGATCCAAGCTGCTTTGTCGTCTCCTGCTTGAAATGTTTGCCAGCACTGACAGTAAATCATTTCAACGTGTCTGATGGAGTTTTAAAATCCACTTTTATGTAAATGAATTTAAGTCTCCCTCCATCGCGCACATGCACACAAAGAGGAGACATTGTGCATCTGCTCCCAGAGTGAACGGATGGGAGAGATTTACGGATTTATGACACACCCACTGCTGGTCAATGCGAGAGCGTCTCGCTGTCCCTGGAAAATAGCAGCGTGACCCCTGTTTCAACTCTCAGCCTTTATGCAGCTGCCATGGACGCAGTTTAAACACACTACACCATAACAATAGCCTGTCCCCGGACCTTTCATTACAAAGTGAAGTGGCTGAAGAAGACACTCACCTGAGACGAGTGGGGCAGCATTTGTACTTAAGTCTGTGCAGACAATAAAAGCAGGTAATAAAGCACGCCACGGCAGAGTAGCTGATCATGTTTGTTTCCTATTTGCTCTTGTTCAAACATTTCGATGGCTGTTTGTGTAAAGTTTTTATATCTTCCAAGAGAGAGTCCTCGCCTGAGGTGCTCATAAATCACAGGGAGCCTGCAGCGGTGCAATGTGAGCTGAAAATCATGTGTGATTCAAGAGTCTCAAGTCAGAGAAGGAACCAGTTAGAGCTGAGTAAGTGCTGAGGAATTTAAACACTGAACTTCAAACACATAAAATACACGATATTCCTGCAAGGCGGTGGGGTTGGGAATAACTGCTTCCCTGCAAAGTTATTCTACAGATTCAGGGCTGCTCAAAGCTATACAGCTGGAGAAAAAATGAAAAATCCAGAGTTTATTTTTAACAAAGCAAATGGTTACTCATTCATAAAAAGACACAAATGTGAAGCTATCAGTTGCGGATTTTATGTTTTTTTTTTTCATTCATGTTGATCTCCGGACAGGTAAGACTGTATAACTTTGAAGTTTTAATGTATTATTTGCTGGCTTAGATCGAGTTTGGAAAGAAAAGTGAACATGTGAGGGATATTGTGCAATGTGCCATTATATCCTTACATTTTAGGATGATAAATATCTATGTAAATATTAGGAAAAGCAAAATTTGATAGCAAAACACAACACTGGGCTGATTCATGCCTGACAAAAACACCGTGACAAAGCACGTCAGCATTTGTTTAACTAACAATTTTAAACCACACATTTTGTTTGTTCTCCTAATAAATCTAAGCAGGCCTTGTACGGGCGCATTAGTTAAATCCTTGGAACGACAAAGTCAACGAATAGTCAAGAAAGAAAATCTCCACAAATTATATCTCGTGTACTTTGTCTCCGCTTTACACAAATCATCGATTTCAAAGCTCCAGCAAAAAAGGGACATCCCGTCATTGTTCAGGGTGTCATTTGAGCTTCACGTGTAATCTCGCACACACGAGGAGGAGGCTGAATTATCACATACACATGAGGTACAGGACTTTAGTTGTTTGACTTTCAGTGCCAAGTGTTTATCTTGGAAGGCATGCTGTCAAATATTTTTACGTCAGTGCTGAATATCTGGTCCTGGCTGCATCACAAAGACTAAACATTTGCTTGGTGTATTAAAATAAAATTTAAAAAAAGTAACACTGCTGGCAGTAATACAGTTTTTCTCAATAAACAGAAATGTGCATGCTTTTGTTATAAACATCCAGTTTGTGGAGCATTTAGCAATAAATATTAAAGCGTCACTAAAGTTTCATTATCTCCTTTCTGAGGGGACAAAGCATGTGGATAAGAAGCATGGCGTCTCTGTGGAAACTTTGCACGTTTTTGTGGCTGTAAGTTACTTGAAGGTCCCTGTCCATAAACTAATCACAATGAGCAGCTGTCCCAGTACTGTCACAAACACCTGGCTATAATTGGCAGCTTACTTTTCAATGTGCTGACCTGAGACCAGCTATTCTCCCAAGTCACAGAAGTCATGTGACCACACAAACTATTTTTACTGCCTTCTGTCTTTGAGAGACAGACTTTAGGCTACTAGTGCCTGGGAATGTTTAGATTTTTATCTTCGTTCTAATCTGAATCAGAGCTTAGTTTGATGAAATTTTAATATTAAATACGACAAAAACACGATTTCTTTTTTCTCACAATTTTGCTTGGTGTCGTTAAAAAGATACAGAATCTTATTAATGCACGTCATGGATAATTACAACATGTAAACTTTTGTCAACACTGCGCCAACTGGTAATAGTTCCCTGAAATCTTTGACAATTTATTCTGGAAGCAACTTCAGATCCAATCAGAACACATAGTTTGGGACCAGTTAGAGAAGACCCATGTTTGAAGGTCCTGCAGATTTGCTGGACGTGGAGACTAGCACTGTCCTTAAGTTCAGCACTGTCCTGGGTCACTCGGACTGACAAAGGGAGCAACACATTCAGTGATGCCCCGCGGCAGGCCTCGCTATAGGCACAACGCAGAAAAACCCACAAAGAAAGCCGAGGCCAAGGGGGACCAGCGAGGGCGCACACAGAAGGTACACGTATAGAGCGTGAGTCAGGTCACAGGGTCTGAGGGGTCGGCCAATCCAGCCTGGAATGAGCCTAATGGGACAGAAAATGTGTCCTCGAGGTGAACTCGGCCTTCTCCCACTTCGCCCCCAAACTTCAATAAAGTACCTTTTCAGCCTCGCGACATGGAGGCGACAGGGCCTAGAAAGGGACTGGAGGGATGCTGCGACTGTGGCGAACACATTAATTTCTCTAATCTGTCCAGCAACATAAAGGCTTCTGGATTCATTTTTCAGCGCCGTCTCGCTACTATTCTAATGCCTTTCCAAGGCCGCATCCAAAAAGGCAGATTTTAGAGCTTTGCTCCACTTAAAGTGCTTAAATGAAACGTCCACTTTAACTCTCAAATTAGAGGAATATTGCTAAAGAAAACCGCCTGGTGCATAATATTTGATAAAGATTCAGAAGTGGCTGTTGTCAGAGCTGTTTTGCACAACATAACACAAAGCTTTGAGTAAAAGATTGATGATGGAGAATACCTCTTCCTTTTGTGCTGCTTTGCCCCCCACATGGCTAGGCATTTTATACGACCTATTCATGTCACAATTTCAATAATCTATCAAATTCTTGCGCGTCTTTGGTTTTAAGTCACGTTTAAAATGAAATCCTTTTGGAGAGGTCTGCCAAAAAAAAAAAAGGGGGGAGAAGAAAAAGAAAAAAAGTAAAAAATGATTTCATGTGTTTGGGAGAAAAGAGTCCTAAACACTTCAGCTGAGGGGCGCAGTTTGAGTGATAGTATTTTGTCAAACGCTTGTGTCAGTCCAGCGTGTCTACAGCCCAGAACAGTCCTGCCGAGTCTCGGTCCTGCTGCCAGACAAAAACCCGACGGTGACGTTGCACAGACGCCTTTAGCGCCGTTTTTTGAAATTGAAGGGTTTCGTAATCTCGCGAGCTGCTGCTCCACACATACTCACAGACACGGTCCACAATCCGCCCACAGAGGAGACAACATGGAAATGTGGCCCAGTGTTTCTAAGCACAAGTCACAGAGTGAACACACACACCAGCACAGCTCCTTAAGGCCAGGCCGCTGCTACAGAGCCTGATAACCAAGGTCAGCTGGTGGACTCCATCACCATCCTCACTGTTAACGAAGACCACATGACGCAGTACGTTGAATCTGTCTGCAGTTCACGACTTTATTCATCTTTTTGTTTTGTTTTGATTTTTTTTTTTACACTTGAAAACTCAGTCGCATGGCGCTGTTGACTATAGAAAAAGCAGGGCAACTACTTAGGTTACAAAAGGATTAAGAATATTTTCACAACAATCTATAACCTCTAACACATTGCAAAATGTCCTCTAAATTAATGGCATGCAGCTTTGTGTTCAAGTCAGGACGAAGGAAGCTGAGAGCTTCACTCGTGGCAGAGGCAGTGCAGTGTGGAGTGGAGGGCCTCAGTGGCTTGTCTTTAGCGTTAATTGAATGCCCTTCAGACTGATGAGGTTGCACATAATGCACAGCGCAAACTATTTCATTTTCAGATTTTAGAAAGAACTTCAGTCCATTATGAGGGAGACTTTAACAGACAGACAGACAGACAGACACACACACACACACACACACACACACACACGCACGCACACACGCAGGCTGTGCACATTGTTAATTTAAAGACGCAAGAATGAGCTGCAGGGTTAATAAACACAGTTTGAAAACACAGTGATTCTCGTTTCCCTCATGAAATGTTCAAATATTCACACGTCTGTACACCTTTAGGGAGATTCCTCCAAAGAGCCAAAACAGCAGTGAACCTCATCTTGCTTCAAATGAAGTTCGATCAAACGTATGTAAAACTAGTAGACACTGACTGTTTTATTGACCAATATGATTAGCACAAGTACACTAAACTCCGTTTATTGCATTTCACAATAATCTGCTTTTTAACGGTCTAAACACAACATCAACACCACAAAACTAAATTGTAAATCAAAATCCTGTTTCTGAAATACACGAGGTAAATCACACAATTTTATCCTAAACATACAAGTTCAAGATCAATGGTGTGTTCCAGCTTTTTATACCAAAAATAACTATTATTATAATGATTTCCTTCCAGTGTTGTTTGAAATAAATAGATTGTGCATTTCACCTTGGGCAGCAGGGCAAAAGAATGGCCCACAATAACATTTTGATAAAATGTATATTTTTTCTACTTTTTTTTCCTTCATTCAAAACATTTTTAATAAAAAACATCATTTTAATTGAGCTTCAAATAAATTAAACCCTGTGTCACGTAAAAATAATCCATCGGTATTCGCAGTAATCCATGCTATATAACATGCATTTTATATAACTTTGGACTTAAAGGAAACCGCACAAGATAGCTACGAAAACAAAATATATAACTGTTCTATAAATAACCAGTTCCTTCTCTACCCCCGGCTGTGGTTCGTGGTTTTATAACCTGGTAATATCCTCGCCATGCTGTGCTCCGGTGAGTTCGTCGGGGGCCCCAGTGTTAGTGGCCGAGGCAGCGGCAACAGCGCCGGCTGCTGAGCTTGTGTTGGACCCGGAGGAGGAAGAGGAGGATCTCACTTTGGTGTTAGGGAGCCTGTGATCCTTTTTCCATTTCATCCTACGGTTTTGAAACCAGATTTTAATCTGTCGCTCGGAGAGAACCAGGGTATGGGCGATCTCGATGCGCCTCCGCCGAGTTAAATATCGGTTATAGTGGAATTCCTTCTCCAATTCTAAGACTTGCTGCCGGGTGTATGCTGTCCTAGACCTCTTGGGCTCCGTCCCGTTGTAACCCGAGTTCACTGGAAAAAGGAGAAGTGGAGAGAAAGGGAGACAGAGAAGGGAGGAAAGGAGGGGTAAACAAGAATGGCCTCAACTGAGATATGGCTGGAAAGATTTATTGGATGTGAATGTTTAGCTGTTTGAAAAATTTAAATGGGGAGTTAAGAAGTTCTCGCCGTAATGAGGGGACACTCACACCCAACTATGATCTAAATTATTAATGCAAGATTACAAAGCTCGATTTTTTTTCTCTTATTCATTTCTCCCCTCTCTCTATCGCGCAATACATAACAGCAGAAGCCACATGGTGATACGGCTGCCCTGAGTATACCTCGGCTATAAAATTTATGGTGGGTGTAATTACCAATGCCGAGTCGTAAATCCGCCTCAATTGTGCCATTTCAAAGGCTTCCCTGCTATCGGAGCAGGGGCTGGCAACGAGATGGGAGTCAGAGGGACTGATAAAGGGAGGGAAAGGGAGAGAGGAGCATGAGGAGAGCAGGGAACATAAACACACAAGTTGCCTACCAGTGCTGACGTGAATTTTCTTCATCCATGGGTACACCACGGGCTGCTTGGAGGAGGCTGTGCTGTTTGGATGCTCCGGGGTAGCTTGGTTGCAGGCGGAGGTTGCGGCCGGTGGTGTGGCAGGGGACATGGACAACTGTGGGGTTTCACATGAAGCAGGTTGCCCTTTCCCTGTCAGCAGGTGCGCAGAATGGGGTATTCCATGTCCCCTTGGCGTGTCAGGTTCAGGGATGCTTGCACAGTTATACTGGCGCTCTTGGTAGCTCGCCCGCGGAGGATATAACTCCTGATGGTGATGCTGGTAGCCAGTGTCCCTTGCGCGGCTGTAATATTCTGGACTATGCTCAGGGATGTAGTTATTTTGCGAATATTCCTCGCATGGAGGAAATTTCGGATCAATGTAGTTAGACTCCATCAAATACGAGCTCATGATCATTAATTTCTGGAGTGGAAAATAATTTTTCTAGCTTTGTCGTTTTTCTGCTCCATAAAGCCCTCCTACTTGCGAGCAGCCCTGTAAAGTTACTTTTACCACGTGACCCAGTGGCCCAATAGCAGAGTAAGAGGTAGTTCCCGGATAAGGAACCAGAGGTATTTAGCATACCTACAGTCGCCATTGTGGGCTCAAATCTCTCTCTCTCTCTCTTTCTCTCTCTCTCGGTATCTCTCTCTCCCCCCTCTCTCCCCCTTCCTCCCTCTCTCTCTGGTTGTATTACCGAGGCAATTGATCTTGGGGACAAAACTAGTAGCTAGTTGCTGACCAAGGAAAAAATAAAACAGGCAAAATCCCCTAGTCTCAATTATTCAAAGGGACAATAGGTGATTCGCTAAGGATAAGGTGCGACAATAGCAAACCAATCATTTTGTTAGGCTCTATGCTTTGTGTAAAGGTTATCTGCTAATTAATGAAGGCGCCGTTTTAATAAGAGCACTTGAGCTGTGAAACTGATTATGGTGCATTAATACACTTAGGAATCAGAGCTGCGTCATTTTTGTGACATGACATTACTTAAACTTATTTCAGCAGTAAAAATGTAAAGGTTTAGGGGCTTTAAATATCAGAGATAACAGGAGCTGGTGAGCTGCTCTGGAGCTGTGGTTGATTTCTGAAATTAGGCCTGATAATTCATAATACCTGGAAAAAGTGGTCAGGAAGAGTCAGGCTGCCCAAGGAAATGCCTTCATTCAATAACAAGAGATTTGTCTGTTTTAAAAGGATGCTCTAGGTGTTTCCCTCTGTTCTTCAAACATCTGTATATTTATATAATTAACTGAATGAACTGAGACAGATTTAAGTTAAAATTCTCAAACTGAAAGGTGTTTTTTTTTAATTGCAGGAAAAATAAAGGTGCAGTAAAATACTGAGAACAAGAAGAATAAAGTAAACATTATAGTGGTTTTAGTGAAGTAAAAAGCAGTTAAAGTAGTTAAAACAACGCAAGAATGTAGCACATGCCTTCAACACCTACTGCTAAAAGATTCAACTTTTCTCCACAATTCTGCTGTACGCAAACTCCAGTGTCATTATGAGCATTTTCATCTCACAACGAGAAACATCACAGGTCCAACAGTTGTGAAACCCTGAGAGCTAATGCCACAGACTAAACAATTCTACAACAAGTAAACTAACAGTACACTATCACTGTGACATCACAGACCAGCCAACACAGAACAGTACAGCTGTGGTGTCACAAACCTGACAACCGTGCAGAGCAGCATCATTATCATGTCACAGCTCCAAAAGCAGAAAGTAGACAGAGGTGCAGAACATCTGCTGGCTTAACTGCAGAGAGGACTAGTGTCACGTTAATTTTATTCTAGTTCTTACAGACCAGAGAGCTTCAGGGCAGTTGTACTCTCACATCTGACTGAAGACTCCTCCCACATGCAGGGCAGTCCTACTTAGTGATGACATGCTTGGAGATTGAAGAAACAAAGGCAATAAAAGCAGTGTTCAATTTCTTTAAAACATTTTTTTGGACAAAATTGAATCCTTATCTTTAATCTGTAAGATGTGCTGTGAATTTTAGTAGATTGCCAATAAAGAAATAAACTGCAGATGTGTGGGAAGTGTCACTGCTCTGTAAGACTTGAAGGAAAAGAGTTTAAGTGCAGCTACAAACTGAAGTTTGAGGAAAAAAATGCTGACAAGAATCCAACACTGCTTCATATGTAGAGAAATAGATCCAGCTAAACTGATTATGTTAATAATTTGTCTTTAAACTACATTCAAAATTAAAATAGATTTATAAAACTATAGAATATGACAGTAATATTTCTCGCTACTATTTGAAAATCCAGTCTGGAAGTGTTTCTTGCTAATCCAGGCAGAAGCCCCGGTAATGGAGGTCTGTAGTTGCATTGTAAACTGATACTGCCTGGCTGTACAAACTTATCATGTGCAGCAGGCTTCCCATTCTGATATCAGAGTCAGCTGTGCTCAGAGAGAGGGAGAAAATAACTCAAACCAAACCTAAAATCTTAGAAGCCTCATAAAAACATCCAGGCTATATTTACCCCGCTTTTATTTCATTTTTATGGCTACAGTTTTCGAGGAACCACATCCAAAATTACAAGTAGATAAGTAATAATAATAATAATAATGTCCCATTTGGAGAAACCTTAAGCCTGAACAGAAGAAGTGCAAGAAGTCGGTCTATTGGTAAACAGCAAGTGAACGGGTGTATCCATTTCACAGCAATTATTGCATAATATGGTTAAAAACGACGTGAAACGGCATATTTCTGGCTGTCCTGTTTGCACAGAATGCGCACGACATTTCTATTACCCCTAGTGAGGATGTTAGAGGCGTTTTATAGAGCTATAAAAGCTGTAAATCAGTCACTTTTAAACGACCCCTGGTTCCTAACGTGTTTTACAGGGTCTGACACAGTAGTAGCCGCACAGTGCACACATGGGTTTACTCTCTGTGGCCTACCGACACAATCTATTGCTGTCTGGACTATGAATACACTTTGTGACAATGTGATTGCACCGATGCTGCATGGGTGTATCTGCATGGTTATATCAGTGGGGGCTGCACGTACAATAGCAGGGGGGGAAAACCAGACAGACGTGCAGATGAGCAGAAGCAGCAGAATCCATTGGCTGGCGTGGTGTTGCAGTTGCCCATGTATTCCTGTAGAGACGTATTTGCGATTGACTGTACCTCACACAAATTCGGTTCTACAGGGTACATATAGACAACTAACGTGTTTTAGGCAAGGAAATGCAAAGATGATCTCTCAGGGAAACTTTTCCTGCCGTCTGTCTATCCCCTTTGAAACAAGATCTTAGGGTTATTATTTTAGTGCAAATATGAAATGTGCACAAAGCAGATGTGCTGAACGCTTCACACAGTTGCAAATTACAACCAACACGCTCAAACATCTTGCATCCTATAATACCATTCCTCCGTAGATGTGCACACACTCACACTCGTTGTGTACAGAGGACAACAGGGTCTCTTTTCTCAACATTCAACCTCGGCCTTTGAGGTAGCTCCGATATGAATATTCAGTCACAAACACGGCGGATACAAAGGGTTGGCGTGACAGCGCCGATGAAAAATAAGTTTCTATTGTTCCCAACCATTTCTTCTCCTTGCTATTACCATACTGACCGCTCGGTAACCTTTCTTCCTGCCACTCTGGAAGCTAATGAGAAAAGCCTCGGATGAAAAATGCAATATCAGACATGTGACCTGTTTCGGGGTTATTAAAAACAGCAAACATGCTCAGATTGTGAATCAATGGAATTGATTACAGTGGAAATGCACAGGGGACTTTAAACACTGTCAAAAAGCATCTCAATCTACATATTTCTCCCGACTCGGTATCAATTTAATAGATTTTGCCGTTGAAAAACAAAGCATCCTTGGACAAAAACTGTGATAAGGAAACGCTAGTGTGAAAAAAAATCGAACAGTGTTTATTTGGCTTTGTCATATGCTCATCTAAATACAGGCTGTTTTTTTGTACACCCAAGCAGTGTGAAAGAGCTTCACGCACAGCACATACTCCCTCTCGCCCCATGCGCTCTGGCGGACGCATTTTAATATTAGTTAGACAGCCTGACCCGCGTTTCACCCCTTGCGTTTGACTGGTTCCAATAGTTCACTGCCAAGGATTATTGATGGAGAGACAGCAATGAATTCTTTCTCCCCACAAATGGCTTTCAGATCGTGCACCTAGTTCAATAACTAGTTATAATGTAGAAGTACAAAAAATGAGGCCCTCGGGCGGACTAATTTGATGTTTCATTTGTTCATTTGAGAAATAGTTAAGCTTCCCCTCACCCTGCAAAATAACAGCCGTACAAGCGTGTTCACACATGTACATAAGTAAGCAAAATAAATCTGCGCAAAACTATGTGAAGGTGCTTGTTTTGTCCATGCATGGCTGTTTTTAATTTGGTGGCCCAGCAGCACCTGACCTGGATGCAGATAGTGTAGTAATATTCCGCTCCCAGATGAAAATGCGATGCGCTTTTAATCAAGCCCTTAACCTAATAGCCTTTACACATTTACTCTCCCCAGGTGTAATAACGTTAGGCCAGATCGTCCAGTTAAAATAAAAAGTTTTAATGAAGTGCAGATAGACTGGAGACTAGTTGGATATGAATACTCTCTAAAAGCAGCAGCCAGGGGAGCAGAGGTGGTTTTAGATACTAGATGCCCCACAGAAACCATTGGTTGGTTGGCAGTTCATTACAACAACGCTGTGCTTTATTGTGGACTCACAATACAATATTAAATGCAGTTTATCTGTGCAACAAGAGTGCGAGCTTTCCGACAGTGATTCCAGGGTAAGTTCCAGGTCTTGTTGAAGTAAGTCAGGTTTAAAATCGAAACCAATAAATTTGTGCAAGAAAAAACAAACTCGGTTTGTTAAGCGACAGTTCTTGTATAAACACCTGAATCCATAAACAAATTCATGCATGCACCAGTAACCGTGATGTCCATGGAGCCAGATGTTTAACCAAAGACAAATAAGCTGCACTGACTAAAGCCAGGTGGATAACACTTACTGAAAAATCCACGGTTCCACTTGTTTTGACCCGCAGAATTGTCTGTAAATGAAGAAGGAAAACGAAAATTACATCAAAAATCGTCCAAAACATTTTACCTTTAAGTCCAAAAAATAAAGTTGTTTCAGAGGAAAATTCTAAATTATTTTTAAAGAAACGCAAACTTCTAGAAATACTCGAATAAATAATTGATTTAAAAACACATATTACATTTATAAATCACATACATGAAACCGATTAACACATCATATGTAAAGTCATATTTATCAGGCGTGCCATGTTAAAATTAATGCATCAATTGTATAACTTTTTTCGTTTGTGTTGCGTATGAATGAACAAATATAAAAACAAATAAAATGTAAAATAAAAATAAAACAAACGAAAACATTAGACAACAAATGACATAAAATTGGTCGAACATTTCCTTCTGAACTATTTGGGCAAGTTTTTTGTAGGTGATCCATCAGTTTTCAAATACATAAAACATGAGATGCTGCGTTTTTATTTCGTTATTCTTGGGTTTGGCCCTTTTTCCTCTGATCGTCTCTGTTATTTAGCATAAATGAAGGGAGGCTGCCCTAGAAAAGCTTTGACGTGTGTGGGCTCCAGCAGAACTGGGACCCAGATCAGAAATTTAGGACGGGTCACTTTCCGACAGTAAAACTAAATTTACAAGCATTTTGGTATTTCCTTGGGCAAATATGCTATGAATAGAAATCCCTGGACTTCAGCACGGCTGAATTATGGCGAACAGTCAATAAAAAAATCACGACTTTGTCTTCACATTGTAAATAAATTGACTGTATTGAAAGACGATGTAATGGGACTTTATGGTTCTTATTTGGGCTCAGACAAAGGGAAGCCTGTGGTCACCCGGAAATGACCTCTGTGGATTGAATGATGACAGTGTCAGCTCCACAGGTCAAAGAAAGGAATACAAGAGCACAGAACACGGCAGTGAAAACGGAGCTTTCACTTTTACCTCCGTGATTGTTTTAAGCAGGAGTGTCTTTATTATCTATTAAATAAAACAACGTGTTTGATTCAAAATTCCTTCCAAGATGCAATGACTGAAAAGTTATGACTGTCAAATATTTTCCATTATACCAAGTATCGCGCAAACGCTGAAGATCTCATATCACACATCTAATTTGTTTCTAATTTATGAGAAGGTTGGGAAGAGTCTATTTTAGGAGGAAAACGAATTTCTCCTCTGTAGATTGTTTTATATTAGTTTGTGACTTTATGAAGAGGATTGTCTCCGCTTTACTGACAGTTAATGTGACAGTGTAAATGCTCAAAAAATGTGGAAATTAAACCGAATCTTGAGAAGAAAAGAATACTAATATCTGCCCAAGCCTGGACACATTGTCCTCACCGAGCAGCACCCACACAGGAGTGTGTTACACAGTGCCCCCTATTGGAAGTGTGTAATCACCCTGCACACCTTGACAGCAAACGCCACCCTCGCTTTAAAGTTTCAAGCAACAGAGTAAAGGACTGTGGCCTCACACAGTTCAGCAGAAGGTGAAGGTGCATTAATGCAATCACAACCTCAAGTTCTGAGTCATAATTTAGATGAGAGCTGAATGAGAACGTGTCCAATTCCATGATATTCAGTTTTCCCACCAACCACCTCTGATGCTGCATCACTGTGCGTCCCTGCTGCAGCTTGCTCTGTCCTGTCCAAATAACAGTTATCATCAAAATTACTCATTTACAATTCTACACATTGATTATAAAGGCTGAAGTGCTTTCTAAGACATATGGGCAATTAAACGATGTGCCCTATAGAGCAACAGAAAATTATCGAGCCTATAAAATCACCGCGTCTCATCAGTCTCCAAACTGATCAATTCCGTAATATTTGTCCCTGCAGTGTGGACAACAAGTAGAAGGAATAATAGAGGGGCACAAAAACAAAGAAAATGTAGAATGAATTGTTCTGTGTTGTCCAAGAAACGAGCATTTAGTGCTACAAGCTGGAGTATGGCACAATTATCACTGTAAAGCATGTTTAATTCATGTGCATCTCTTGGCCCAGACATGACCCTGAAACAACACGAACTCATGACACTAACCTCATGTCAAGGTCAAACGATCAGATGAACCAATTCAACATGAAGCCTTTTTGAATCCTGACGATCTTTTAAGCTACAAAACATTTTAGTGGCAACGCACAATCTACAATATGAGTCACATTTTAATGCATTTACACATTTTACTGAAGCTTAGGTACTGTACAGAACTGCAATACTTTAGTAAGAATTAAACCCATTTTAAATGATTTAACATACAAGTGGGAGTGTAAGAGAGACAGTGAGTGTGTGAGTGTGGGACACAGACAGACACACACAGAGAGAGAGAGAGAGAGAGAGGTGGAGTGGATGCTGAAGCTGGACGCCAGATTTTCAATAGTTCTGGCCGACTTGTCATTTTCCTCGCAGTCACCTTCCCTTCACATATTTTTTTTTCTCTATTAGAGGCAGGACGAACATGCAAAGCAAACTAACAAACTGTTGAATCAAACGGACTGTTACTCTGTTCAAAATATGCTGCGAGGTATTTACAGCATTCAGCTGTGTTATGTTTTATTTTTTAAAAACATGATGAAGATGGTGCTGCTTAAAAAAAAAAATAGTGAACCACATGACAACAAAATGACCAAGTTCGCTTTTTGTCGGTGTAAATACGCACCAACAAACATCTTCTAGAATACCTCAAAATGAGCCATTATTTTTATGGTTGTTCTACAATTATAAAACGCGTATTAACTACGTTAAATTTGAAAGGCAATAACCCAAACAACCATGCATTAAAAATCACAGCAATATAAAACACCAACCGTATTTTTTCCACGATGAAATAGCGGCACAGTCGCAGGCCTGTAGTCAAAGTTATAAGCAACTTACTGCAGCAGCTCTCCGTCCTCCGCACCACCCGACCACACAGTCCGGAGAAAGGTACTGCATCCTCACTGCCACAAAGCCCTTTCTTCCTCAGATAAGGGGAAGCCAGCAGCTGCGATTCCGGACAGTTAAGATTATATATGATGTGTATATATCGAAGGTTTGTCAGCTCTTCCAGGCCATAAAACCCACTTAAATGACACCACGTGCTTCCTATGCACCATTCACAGGCCCTGCTTGGGGCAATTGGCATATGTAACCTTGTAAACTTTAAAATACCCTAAAAGAAAGACATACAAAAAGGGATTCAATACATTGTCCACTCATAGGTTAGGCCTAACAGAGCGCACAGAAAGTGGACGCTGCGCTGACCAGTTCTCATAACCGTCAAGGAAGTTGAATAGGAAGCTTAGTTTGAGAGGTGAGTTGATTTTTATTTTTCTTTAAGCAGTGCTAGAGAGATGCTACTCATAACCTTGGGCTGTGCTGCGTCACATAGCTACGTGTCGTGAAGCTGCTGCTGGATCAGGTACCCGGCTACTGGCACGGTTTTATGTCCTGTCTAGTGGCAGATCGTGTTGTTTTAACTACAGTGTAATGATGCCAGGATTAAAGAGCAGGGCGATGCCATAAAGTGGCCATATGGCCACAACAACGATGGCGCGTCAGTCTGCGGCCACAGGAAGCCAAAGTTTTGCATCTTGTTGTGTTGTGGGCGAGTGTTATCACAGACTGGTGTGTCCCTTCCTTTCCTGACAAAACAGGAAACAGAGCCTGTGGTGGAGCGGTGGAAAGGGGGCAATAAAGTTTTATGGGGGCCTTAAACTTCAGAGCGCGTTTGTCAGTCAGTGAAATCCGGGTCAGACTAAATAAACGGTGTCAGTAGAATAAAACATAAGAGCAAATTAACACATTTTTAAAGAGGTTAATTCGTGTACTGGCAGCACAAAGGTAACGGAATTTGATATAAATTGATATACATTTACATATTGACAATAACTATTTTTATCGCTTTTAAGGATGAGACTTTATTGGTTACAATCAACATGAGTCATCTATTAGTTGTTCTAGGCCTTGTGTAAAACAGGCACCGTAAGGTTTCATGTCGTCAAAGAGAATTTGTTCCATTGCACATCACAATATCATCACATACAGTCGCTGAATTATACATAAAGATTTATATTCACACGGATATAACAAAAACATGTATGCTGCCATCACAGAAATCCACTCACAAACAGACACCACACATCCAACCACGTTCCAGCTGTTCACTCCACGTTTAGATGAAAAAAAAAAAAACAGAAGTGGAAAAGAAGGTTTTTTTTTTTTAACTGCTGGGAAACGATTTAACTGTTGCTTACAGGCCAGTTATGTTTTCCACAGCAGTCTGAATTATTTTTGCCTTTATTTGATTCGTTGACCTTTTATCACATGTTGATGATATAAAGTTGGAAATGATGCAGAGCATAACCCAGCCTGCGCTGCTCTTATCCTAATTAAAACACATAGATTATTTGTAGCATTGTGCAGCCTTTGAGTGCTCTGCAGACCGAAGCTTTGCAGCGTGAAGGGCCCTGCTCCCCTCAACCTCGTGTCCCCTTCCTGCAGCAAAGTGAGGTTATCATCGCATGGGCAGCAAATTAATTTAGAAATGTAAACCGATTGATCAAAGTGAGTGATATTCAATACATTAGGTCCCAAACTGCAGCGAGTGACACATAATTGGTGATGAAGCACACAGAGCGGTGTCATGATGTCATTGCTCCTAGCAGTTCATCCGGAGGTCAGGCGGCACTCCAGCACTGTGCAGTATGGGGCTGGAAACGTGCTGCATGCACCCCGTTCACTTGGTGCACTGTTACTCCTTCACTTTGATCTTTGAGTCCTTTTTCCACTTCATTCGCCTGTTCTGGAACCAGATTTTGATTTGCCTCTCGTTTAGACACAGGGTGTGGGCGATCTCTATGCGCCTGCGGCGGCTCAGGTACCGGTTGAAGTGAAACTCTTTCTCCAGCTCCAGAGTCTGGTAGCGGGTGTAACTGGTCCTGGACCGCTTACCCTCCGATTCTGAAGTGGTATTGAAATAAGTTAACTTGCAGCAAAAATTATAGTGGAAAATAAATACAATAATACACTAATAATATTATCCTGGCAGTGGATGAAAATAAGCATTTGAAGCAAACGCCTGATAATTTATGTTCCCCTACAACCTCCTTTAAAAGATGTAATATCTTTATATGACCTAATTTAACCCTATACTACTTATTGTGGATTTGTGTAATAAAAATTTATGTCAGGCTGATAAGAATGGTTAACTAGATGCAATAAATAGTCTTAGTTTAAAGGAGGACCCTCTACCAACTTTCGCATTAAAACATAAAAACACAGACGATGATATTAAGAAATATAATCGGATTGTAATATGTGAAATGAGATAACTAACAAGCTAATGGCCTCCCTATAAACACTGGCCTCGGCCTAACATCGCTGCTCGACACTATGATATTGCATGAGAATAAACAGATGTGTAAAATCTAAAGAAGTGGAACAAGAAATTTGGAAGCTGATGTTTTCCAGGTATATCCTCCTACTTATAGTCCTGGTCATGCACAGACATGCTAGTTAAAGGCCTGTGCTATTTATTGGACCTAAATATTTTAACACCCCTGCTGTGTCCTCGTGGACGCTTGCAGATGAAGAACTCAGAAATTAGATTTTTTTCTTAGTTCTTGTTTTGTTTTTTGCAGCTAATGTGCTCACTGTCCATCTGCAGCCTAAATAGTCAGCCAGTGGTTCCAAGGCATGGACAAGGAGCACGCCTATTCAAATCTTTTAGAGGTGAAAAGTTCATGATTGGGTCAGAGCATTGGTGTTTCCCAGAGTTCAATTTAAGGCTAAAGCTTCTCTCGCACACACAGAGTATGATGATGTTATACAAGACTAATACAATAAACAAAGCCAGGCAAAAAAAAAAAAAAAGACAAATACTTAGAGCGGAATTAGTAATATTATTTCATAGTTTTAGCACAGATTTGTTCTCTTATGCAATTATACAACCATAAATCACCCCGGAGATCACCTCTCCACCGTAACAGAGCAGGTTTACGAGCAATGGATGCCTTTGTCATAAAATTTATGACCGCGAGTTTTTATTATTTCCTGCGTTTGGCCTATAAAACTCAAGAGGGAAACTGGAACGGGCGAAAAGAAGTGTTGCATCGTTAAGAGTGAATAAGGGGAAGCATCTTAGTCGCACTTTAGAAAATAGGCAAACTTTACCGTGGCTCATGTGCAGTTTTGTCATCCATGGATAAATCTGTGGCTGCTGCTCACTGTCCTGACGCTGGTTCACATTTGTGCTGCGTTTCCCCGATTGCGTCTTCTCAGCGTTTCTTTCGCTTTCTTGGCTCTTGTTGCCGCCGGATTTCGCGCTCCTCTCCGGGTCTCTGTCTCCCATTCGTCCCAGCAGTGTGCTGCTGCCGTAGTTTAGCCCGCTCGAGTCCACGGAAGAGCTACTGGAGACCATGGTTATCTGTGGTCCTGACGGGAGAGGAGTATCCGTATTGCCACGCAGGCTAGTTTTCATCTCCTCCCGTTCAACAGAGGTCGTGGGGACGGGACAAGTGAATATCCCGTTCACATTAACACCCTCATAACGGCTGGACCTGCGCCCAGAGAGATCGAAACTAAACATAGTGTTAGGAGAAGTTGTCTCGCTTGTTTGCATGAGGTTGGAGCTGTCAACATAAGAGCTCATTTTTAACTATCACGATACTTTCTTTTTAAACTAAAGTGGGCTGCGGGATGTATGTTGCGGCTATTTCCTTGTTTTTGTTGATCATTGCTTTTCTTTGTAGCCGCTTTTGGAAAATTCAGAGCTGTCTGCTCTAAAAAAAATAATCCAGGATTTATAGGTGGAGTAGGCTTTGGTATCTTTTTTTAATTCTTGATCCGACGGGCGCTGCCCAAATATGGGGTATTTGTATGGGATCACGTGCACATGTTGGCCAGTCATAAATTGGCTTTGATACTCAATGGGGGTATTGATGAATAGGGGAAACGTGTCCGGTAAACTTTGAGCTGTTGGTTGTTGAGGACCAGGCGAGGATCTTTTGCGGAATAAGGGCAGGACAGTAAGACAAGAGCGTCATCTGGTGTCTGGTATGGGGCAGGACGGTCAGGACCGGCCAGACCCCTCGGCCCCTGACACACAGAAAGCCCACCGTCAGACAAAACAGAATGATAATAAAAATAATAATAATAATAAATATAAATATAAAAATAATAATAATCGTAAGCGTTTAAATTGCGCACTTGATCAAAATATTTTTACGCACATGGAAACTTCGCTGTCGCTCAGTGTTTGTCACAGTAATACAGCTATACGGGAACGTTAAAATGGTTAACTGCATATTGGAAAATGCATCATTCCCATGTTGCTATAATGCCGATCCGAAGGTTCATAATTAATATGTAGGAGACCAAAACTAGGCTAATGAAAAATCACTTCATTAGTCAATTTGTTTCCCATTTGCCCTTACAGTCTTTCCTGACCCAAAAGGTCACAATCGAGTTAAAGCATTAATAATTAGCTTTGTTAGTCAAACCTCCACAATCACGTCCTTCAGTCTGATGCCCGTTTTAAGCGCTGTGTTTTGTACAGCCGTGTGATTCACCTTAGGAGGTTTAATAATCCCCACAAAACAAGACAAAGATGAAAGTTTTACAAATATTTTATTCAATGATACACAATTATGACAAAACATGAATTCTCAAACAAAAGTGAAGAATTACTAGTGTACAAATGGACTTCACAAGGAAAGCCTGTTCTGTCAAATGATCCAAAAAAAGGGGCTACGCGGAATTTTATGTTATGCAGCGTCTATCAAAGCGGCTAAATGCACATTATGTCTTCACCGGATTTACATAATACAGGCTAATGTTACTTTGATTATATACAGGCATTTTTCATTTGTGTGTGTGTGTGTGTGTGTGTCTGTGCGTGTGGACTGGTGACTATGCAGGACACTTTTCTGCGGAGGATTCAAGTAATAGATTATAATGTGAGCAAATTAAGTGTCCGCCTGGTGCTTTCCTTCCGTGGAATGTGCATATACTGAGTTAAGTCTGACAAACATTGCGTTTTGTGAGGTGATCAAAGAGTTCACAGTGATAGATGAAGTGTGGGGGATAAATACACAGAATTTACTGGCAGGGGAATAACACAGAAATTAATACTTCTTTGTAGTTTCACAATACAAATGTGACATTGCAATAAAAAAAAAAGGAAAACTCCAAATGTCACAGGGGCCATAACGTGGCTGAAATTATTTGGATTGCTAAGGCTCAACACTCCTGTGGTGAACATGAGATATAAGTGGGAGAAGTGCGGGGTAGCCATCATGCAATGAAGTCGCTCTCAAGTCCATATAGATATTTAGGTAGTTATGTTGGGTTTTAATGGTCTTCAGGTGTTTCTTTTCCACTTTTTTGTTAACTATTCTTTCTTCTTGTCCTCGTCCTTCTCTTCTTCCATTGCGCCATTGCGTTCCTCCTCTTGAGACGCTCCTGTCTGTTCACTGCCAGTCACCGTGGAGGTCAGGTTGCTCTCTTTCTTCCATTTCATGCGTCGGTTCTGAAACCAGATTTTGATCTGCCGCTCCGTTAAACAAAGCGCATTTGCGATTTCGATGCGTCTGCGTCTGGTCAGGTAGCGGTTGAAATGAAACTCCTTCTCCAGCTCAAGTGTTTGGTAGCGAGAGTATATTTGACGTCCCCTGCGTCTGTCTGTCCCGTAGCCCACTCCTGCTGGAATAAAGAGTAAAAGTTACTATTTTAGACGTTTTTATGAAACGCATGCTTCTCTCTGTGGTCTAACAGCACTGTGAGACAGCTGGACATAAGTTTTGTCCCGCTGTTAGAATAAAACTGTGATCTAAATAAATTCATATTCACCAGAAGACAAATCCTATGTCAAAGAGCATCTTTGCTTGTTATGTAAAATTATAAACGCATAATAATGTTTTCTCTCTGCCTCACGCTACTGATTATGGCTATTATATCATTCTTAAAATGAAAGCTGTTTGTTTGCACATGTAAAGGCCCATCTACAAGTGGAGGGGATACAGTAATGTTTTATGGGGCCATAAAAAGTAACTTACTCTCTTGGTAAGACATATCGTAAAACTGGCCCATTTCCTTAATTTATTTGTCGTAGTAAAACTCACCGCTGTGTGAGTTCATTCGCTGCATCCACGGGTAGATCGGGATGTTGCTTTTCTGCTCCTGTGCTCCCGCTCTTCCTTGATCCAAACTGTACTCTTGAGCAATGTGGCTTTGTGTATTGAGTCCCATGTTTGTTTGTCTGCAGCTGGGGAGCACGTCCTTGTCTTGAAGAAACACGTTTGAGCCATATTCATACTGTGCCCTGCCAGACCCAAAAACGACATTATCTTGAGGAGAGTAGAAAGGTGCATATATCCGATTCTGGGTCACAGCAGCACCATACGACGAAAAATGTCTGACTGTGTCATAAGTGGTGGAGTTTAGGGGTACGTTAGGCAAAACATCTTGACCACCGGATAAATGGCAGGAGAGCGACGGGTTTGCGAAATAAGAATTCATACCTTGCTTGTAACCCTCTCTCCAACTCTCCCCACTTCTTTATCGGTCTCTTTGCAATCTCCTTCTCAGTAAATTCCCTTCTCCTCTGTGTCCACCAACTACACCTTTCCTCAAGGTCTTCCAAATTTCCTCGACTTTCTGCTTCTCTAAGTGGACGTGGGCTACTTTGAGGATTCAATATTATTAATTTCCAATCTCCGGTTAAGACGCACAAACCCGAGTGTTATAGCCGAGGCTTGGCTCGGTGAGAGACAATATGACAATGTCAGCTGACCGTTCTCCACCAATTGAGAGGCAGGAGTTGAGGAGAAACTGTAGCTTTTAGCTCAGAGCTTGAACATTAGTGCTAAATGCCGATAAACACAACGTAGAGTTGGAGTGGCACACTATGCAGCTTGCCTGGATGAGAAATGTTGAGCTTCAAGTTTAAGAGATGTGGTATTTAAGCAGGAAAAGCGACGTAAAGGGTGGCCAATGTCATTCAGTACAGTCATCATATTGAAGTGAAAGCTGAACATTTGCATAAAATGCATATGAATCCATGTTTAAAGGTGTCTTAGGGGGTATAATTTAAATAAAGTTGCTACTAAATAGATTTAATGAGATGTAATGAAAAACCCTATGATACTCTCTCTCTCACTGTGTGTGTGTGTGTGTGTGTGTGTGTGTGTGTGTGTGTGTGTGTGTGTGTGTGTGTATGTGTCCAAAGTCACTCACTTTTAATTTCACAACACCACTGCAGAGATAGCTACAGTATCCACATGCTCCCATCCCGCAGGACGCGCAGTCTTTGTGCAAAAACTATAAGGAATATTGGCATTTATTGTTTTATCTCAGCCATATCGACGAGTTTCCAACATACTGTTAATGTTTCCTTTGTGTATGAATTATCTGGCATGTGAGCAATTTCCATGCTTTTGCAGGGAACTGGGGGAGGGTGTAGGTACTAAGAATGCGTTTATGGTCTCTCTTCTGTGAGGGCAATAAAACAAGTGACGTTCCCCAGCTCACCAACAACTATCTCTGCAGCAAAGCCCTGCAACACGAGCAGCAATCTTCCAGGCTCAGAAATGAAAGCACTGCACAGCATGTGGAGACATAAAGCAAAGGGGAAAGCGTGCACGGGTCCTGTTGGCCAGCACACAACTGCGTCTGAGGTGATTTCTGTCACTGGATTAGAAAAATCCAATCAGTTATGCGACTGTCCGGAAAACGTCAGATAGGTCAGCTCTGATCACTGTTTACTCTGCGTTCATAGTTATCAGGTACAGTCTCGTGAACTACCAACAGTAAAGAGAATATTTTCATTTGTGCGCGCAGACGTTAGGATTGATTGAGGACTGATTGCTGAAAAATGTATCTTGTTAAAATGCTTATACAGATGTTCCTGTATTTTTTTCCTGTTTCTGGCACACAAGTCTGAAAGTGGAGCCGGTAATTATCTAAGCAGCAAATTATGGGTTTGGAAATAACTTAGAGGTGCAAAAATACAGCAAAACTTAAGCGCCTGTCTGGCCGAAATCTGCTGGCTTCTAAATACGTACAAATCCTAATAAATAACTGTATAGAAGACAGACGGAGACTCGCGTTCAATTTTCTGTAATTAATATTAATGCACGTATTTTTTTTAGAGTTGACAGAGCATTTATACACAACACAAGTTTGAAGTCAAACAAGTTTACAGTGAAAGAAATGTCAAACTTCACATATTCGTTGAAACTATATGCTTAATGTCACCATGACTTTTTCAAACATGCCGTAATAGAAACCATTACAATAATCAATACAGTTATTGAAAATGTCTGTGCGAACGCAGTCGCTGTGGCTACAACAGCCTATTGGCTCACCTCATTGATTTTTTGAACAGGGTGAATACTTGCAGCCTAAACGTGCAACGCTGTTTGGTCTGTTGTTTGGGATCCTGAATAGCCCATAAAAGAGACAAGAACAAAGGGAAGGAAGTAACTGGTGCAATAAAAGTTTCCCTTCACCTTTTTCGTGGCCATATGTGACATCCTCGTCGCACAGATTTCAGGCAAATTCAGCGCAAAACGTGGAGGCTGCAATGCCCCCCCACTGCTGTCCTGGGGTTTATTTTTTTCTCTTCACTTTTATATTAAGTAACGAATGTGTGGATGACGGAATAAAATAAACATCGCCCGCATTTTGTATAAATTCCTTTTCAACTTGAAGTGGAGACAATTTTATTGAGGAAAATATTCACAGTAAATCTACTTTAACTGCAACACGCCATTTCAATTTAAATTAAAACCGGGAAAAATATACCCAAAATGTAACCCATTTGACGTGTGGTAGTCACTGTTTCCTAATTTTAATAATTCTAATAATTCTATTAATTTGTCCTCCTCACAGTGTCAAAAACAGTATATGTGAAAGCCTTTGTTTCATTATAACAATTTCTGTCGTCAACGGAGTTAGTTAGCAATTATTTGAGACGCTTAAAAATTATAGACCGATAAGCAAAATGATATTTAAATAATTTGGTTTTCAATACATATATTGTATTTAACCGGTATTCACTGCCCCCGCCCCAAACACGCGGGTTTAAGGAGTTTAGGTTGTAAATAAAGGCTGAACAGTAAAGCCAATGTGTGGACTGGGCTGGAATGCAGCAGAGGTTGTGCCAGTGTGCAGATTTAGAAAGGTCATTCTTTCCCTTGTGTTTTAGTGTTTTATTGCGGTCCGTGAGGCAAATCACATGCGAGGCTTTTGATGGTGGAAGCAAAGAAGCCGTTTGGTCTCCACGACCTTTAAAATGATGTAATGAACAGAGATGAACGAAAATATAAAGGTGTAAGAGGAAAATAATAAACAGTTAAAGATAGCTTAGTACTGAGTTCTAAAGGTAGTAATAAGCTTTAACAATTCAGTATTATTATATGCTCCTAATTTGTAGATATCTTTAAATTCATTAATTTGCAATAATAGACAAAGAAACATAAACTCCCGTGTAACGCAAGCTACACATATGATGATGGTGATGATGATTGTCGTTATTTTATGTATTTATTATCATTGTTATTATTATTATCATATTATTATTACTGTTATTATTGTACGGTGCTCTGTTAGAGTGTGAGTTATAAACATGCAGGATCGACTTTAAATTTACGCTGTAATTAGTTCTCATGCTGCTGGCCTAACTTTAACTATGTCCTCCCCTGCAGCACAGCAGGGCCCATCCACTGCCATGGATTGAAATCGCTTCTCTGTTGCATGATCATAGATCTGCATCCATATCCAGCCTCACGCCATTAGTCAGTATTAGTTATTTGGGACCTGTAAAATTTCTAGATTATCAGCCATGATTAAAAACAAAGCGAGTGAGGGAAAGTCTGGTCAGCCCTTGATGCTTTTTCCTCTCCCCCGCTTCTAACCTTACTAATAAAGAGTAATTCACATACTAACAATGTAAAGCCCTCTATAAGCACTTTACCATCGCTGGCTAGCCCAATTAATGTCCGGAAGTGTTCGACTTTATGCTCGTTAAGCACTCAGGAAGCTGTTGCCCAATGAGCGCATGTTGATCCACACATCATAAATTATGACCATTAGTAGGCAAAATTTTTTGCCCTGTCGGGATTTGTAAGTGAGGTTCTAAATGTGGTGATGTGGACGGATTCATGACTTCATGGACTTTTATGCGAATCTATATCTGGTTTAAAAACGCTGCAGGGCAAAACAATAGACTGTGGTTTCCCCCTCTTATTTTAAGATTTACCTAACAACTCGAATGGCATGTTTTAAATGGACTCTCTCCCTCTGTCTCTCTCTGCAGGCGCAGTACTGGGCAGCAGCAGACACGATCCATTGCAGCAACAACAATGTTTCATAAGGGAAAAGCAAACAACGTGTGTAACAGTAGGTTATAAGACTTTAAAGGCTTCCAGAACGAGGCTTTGCCAGTAATTGTATTTTACAAGATTGAAACGCAGGACCGCTGAGCTTCAGCAGGGGAGAAAAACACATAATCTCTTCACAGCACAAACAATATTTTGTCTCTGCACAGACAATAACAAAACGCAGAGGGAAGCTTTTCCACCAAGCTGAGCTTTGATAAAGCAACTACTTTCAACTTCAAATACACACAGACAGACAAGGACACGCAAGAACATGGTGGCACTTTGGATGCTTCTGCAAAAAACGCACCATCGTTTTGGGAAGCACACTACATCCTTTTACTAATACATGTTTTTCCTTTTCATTTGCATTTTCGTGCTCTCACCCCCTCCTTCTCTCCGTCCCCAAACACACACACACACACACACACACACACACACACACACAGTTGTGCCCTATGTGTGCTGTTTCACTTGAGCATGTTTTGAAATTAATGTGCAGATTAAGAACTGTTTTGGTATTAATGCCAGAAATTACTTTGTATTGTATTTTTCCAGAATTCAGCATCACGTTTGTATTATTTCCAGTGTGTCCTCATTCATAATGACCTGTGCACTAATGTTAAAATGTTAATTTTGTTATTGCTCATGGTTTTTGATGTTAAATGTGATGGTATTTGCTCATGGTGCAAATAAAATGACATCATAATATCCCATAGTGTCGTCAGTGATTATGTCACACAGAGACATCTATTACACATTACAGCATCTCATTGAATCAGATCAAAACAATTCGACAGACACATCTCCTCCTATCCGAAGTAACAACAAATCAGGCACTCAGAAACACTCGTCCTGCAGTTACTCTCTGGTAGTAGTGTATCAGCTGGGTCAGCTGACATCCGCAGTGAACCGCCGCCAAAAATCAGCAGCCATAAACAACAAGCCTTAACACCCACCCACTCCTACATGAGACACTTCTGATCGCTAGGGGGCACTGCCGGGAGCCACTCTGTTTGTCAGTTTACATATTGAGCTTGTGTGTTTGTGTGTGTGTATATGTATTGTACGTGACAGACGCGTATTTGTTGATGCTTGTGGTCGTTATTCAGGTACAGATTTTGGCACAGACTGGATTTAGCAAGTGACAACAAGTGTAGAGACAAGAAATAATGAGCACGCAGCCAGCCCTGAATGCAATTTGTCACTGCCATAGTCAGAAGGGCCCATGAGTGATGAGAAAGTTTACTATCAGTGCCCAAATTATCACACCTGATTGCCACACAATCTCAATACTGCTCAGATAATATATGCTAAACCACTCGGTGTACCCGCAGGTGCTGCTACACCAACCAGTAAGGGATCATGACAGTTGCCCTGGGCATCAGCAGCGTCCCAGTTCCCAGGTCAGGTCAGAACTACAGCATAGACACCTCCATCTCTTCGTGATCTCTCTCTCTCTCTCTCACACACACACACACACTTCATTACAACCCAATAAGCATCAGCTGGTTTCCAAACACAGCATGAAAACAGTGAGAAAGAGTGATACAGAAATGTATGATCTTACCCCAGCAGGCTCTCCGTAGTTTGTAGCTTCACTGTGGTTCAACACAGCAGCTGAGGGGTCACGATGGCGAGAGGGAAATATCAACACAGCGCACATCTCCCATGTCCTGCTGACCGTCTCCAGTCTGTCGGGAAAGCTCTTTTCTAACAGGCTTTGCTTGCGCCTTTTCCTTTCCCAGTCGCGGCTTTATTGCCTCCGGGGGGAGGATAACGCAGGCAGCGGTTGGTAGAGGCGGCGACTGTCCTGAAGATCCCTCTGTCAGGAAGTCGGAGATCGGATGAATATCACACGGAGCAGTGCAAAAATGACAATGTGCAATGTTTTTTTAGTAAAGAAAAAAAGAGGTTTGTACGCCCCAGTCTAGTCTGCTGCTGATACAAGGGAAGGACCAGAGAATAGACAACAGCATAAAGTTCATGTTCATAGAGCTTGTGCCACGTGGCTCGCTGCAGCCAATAGCAGAGAGGATTCAGTCGTAAACTTTTATTACTCAGCTGTAAATTTCTCCCTTTAACAACCAGGAATGTTTGCACCCATCTTTCCCTTTCTTTTTTCGACTTCACAAAACTAAAAATGATCACACGATATGAAGCGCGATGCTGAAATTTCCTATATGCCACAAATTAGACGTGCTTCCAAAAATATGACAGTTCCCCTGCTGGACCAGCAGTGAGCCATGGTGTACCCAAACCAACAGGAAACGGGAAATAAAACTGTGAGAATGAGATAGAGAGAGAGAGGGAGGGAGGCTGGAAAAGAGACGGAAAGAAGCACGGTGAAAAAACAGAGAGAGCGAGAGAGATAATCATCTAATTAAACTCCAATTAGCCCAACTCTACTTCCACATTAGGGCCTCGTTCTCAATCACTGATGCCAAGGACGGAAAACATTACAGTAAGCAGATGTGTGGCTGATTTGCTCCTCGCATTCAGCATCAACTAGGCGCTTCAAGTGCACGTACAATATTGACATTATTTTCTAATAACAAGGTATCTTATTTGTTTAAACCTGAAAAGCAGGTAAGGCGAGGGTTAAGCTGCCAGAGAACACACACCTCATCACCGCACCCATCAGCCCTTATGACAAATGTACATTTACATGTATTTATATATATATATATCAACATCCATAAATGTGGTTCAAACTTTCAGCACGCTGTTAAGTTTTGCACACACAAAAAGACACAAATTACACATGTGATAAATACGGGTGTGCAGTTTCGTTATTAGCAGTGTGGACAGGGCACTCACTGCACTATAAATTTTATTTTCTTTAACAAATGGGAGGTATTGAAATACATCTCAAATTTAGGAGTGAAAGAATTCAATATTGAAAGAACAAAAGAAGATAATTTCATTTAAATTAGGCTCAAAACACAAGTTTTATTCCTGTAAATCACACTAGACCGAGGCCTCTCCCCACAACTGCCATCATCTCACTACAAAATGAAGTATATTCACTACACCCACATAATTAAAGAAATGTGAGTTACATACTTGGCAGAGCGGTGCATCTTCTCCTTGCAGGCCGTGATCTCCACACTGAGCCTCGGCACTGAGACAAAAGATGCGGATCCATCTGAGCTTTGCCTTTACACCGCTAATAAAGTTTACAGCAGGTACACTAAACTTTATTGGTAATGTCAACGCTCTGGTAAAGACACACATCCACAAAGGGCCTGTCCATGTGACTTGGGGACACATCCGGAATTTTCTAAAGGCTGCACACATGCAAGAGAGATAAACTGAATCAAAACGGCGGCGCTTTGAGGCAATATTGTTTTACAGAAGCAAGTTTCACATGAGGTAATTTTTGGGGGGATATATCCTTGGCTCACTTCTGCAGATGTATAAGTATATATATATATATGCATAAGTGAGCCCAGTTTGTTTGTGTATTTTTCGCCTGAATCCACATTAAAAGGAAATTCGGAATTTAAAAAAGAGGTTGCAGTACAATTTGCACACACAGCTCGTCCCTTTTGATTTCATTCGTTAGGCTACAACATGCAGCTTTAAAACAACGCAAAATGAAGAGTTAAGTTTAACGTTAGCAAATTATATTATTCAGAAAAATGTTAAAAAAAACATTAGTAAGGCACAGGAATTTATCAAAAAAAAAAACTAATGTCCTTAAAATGCGTGATTCCGTTAAGGGCAGTGGTTTTAATTCTACAATCTCCTTTAATATGCTTTATGACTAAGAAACACCCGGTTCAGGAATAACAGTCTCCTGTTCAAAGTATTTGCATCTGCAGGTTCTCATACTCATATCAAATGGCTCGCTTTAGACTTATGGTTATATAACTGAGCGAATTAAAACGCCGTAAGACTAGACTCACCGGGAGCTTTGAATAATTTACAACAAACAAGTTGTTTGTTTGAGAAAAAGATTATGTCAGAGAAACGACAATGTTGGCAGTTTGAAAACTGTACGCTAGAAGACATGTACATTTCTAATGTAAAGGAAACGACTGGAAAAGTAAAACTTGTAGTTCAGTCAAATGCGGATCAAATTCACTCTTTAAACGAGGAAGTGGTCAAATGGCATGCGTTGCCAAAGTGGGATAAGATTTCAACAGAAATAAAAATTCGACTGCTCCTTGGAGCAACGTTTGAAGTGATGCAGAGTTTGAAGCAGATTGTGAATTAGATTTAATGTTGTCTGCTCGTGTCCCTCTGTTCCATGACAGCAGCTGGACTCGAGAAGATACGACACAAGGTGATACCTGCACTTGGCCTCTGATACTCCGGGGGATTGTCTGCACACCAAGTTTCACTTAACACCTTGCAGAGTATATACAGATAAAGCCTCCCTCATGCTTCGCCATTACTTAGTCAGATTATTAATATACCACGCCAGATGTTTGTTCATCTCATCTCAAACAGCTATTATTCATCCCAAGATTCATTAAGAAAAGCTTCGTGTCCTCCCAGAAGAGAGGAACTTTCTTATTAAGAGGATGAATCAAACACGACTGAGGCTTCGGAGAGTTCGCCTGCTGCGAATGGGATTCGCAACATTTCCTTAAAAGGTAAAGGGATACATCTGCAAACGCAGGTCTGGCGTTTTTAATCGAATAAGTTGCAAAGTTTAAATTAGGCAAACTTTAGTCAAGAGGCCTTTCAATACGCTTGCGCTTTCTCTTCCCTGCTGCCGCCCACTGCAAATGTGTTGGCACACAGCCTGGATGGCCCGAAACTCCGAGCATCATCAAAACATCAACACTGTTGCGTGTTCAGCCGTTTCCACATTGGACTGTTTCATCTGCACCAAATTACGTCGGAAAGTTTCCATAGATTAAATCGCTCTGAGCGCTTTCACGTCATCTCAGATTTTATAACGTGTTGAGGAAAAAAAAAGCAACAACTGGTAAAACGATACAATCTGTGTGTGCGCATTCTGGACTGTGACTTGGCTTTTTCACTTCACGTCTGCATGTGTCACGTTTTCATTTGAGTGCGTGCGGGTGGAGGAGCAAATGCTTGCAAAAACCGTTAAATGAATAAAAAAATAAAATAAAACAGAAATGATTGTGAGCCATTTTGTTTATTTGTGATTTTACATCAACAATGGCGGGGACACATAATTCCGTCTTTCACAGGAGAAACACCAGGAAACGAGCATATTGTTAACATCAATATACAACAAGACGTACATAAAGGTTATATTCAGTGCAAAACAACTACGCTATATCACCAGCACATTAAAATAAAAATTCCCTTACTTTAAAATCGTTGTAATTGTAGCAGGTATTATCATACACAGTAAATGTGCGTTATAGGCAGTTTTAGTTGTTGGGGAAATAGCCTGCAATCACATCAGAGCAATGCCACAAGTGTCGAATAAAAATTCTGCAAAGGCAAGGCTCTGAGTTTAGGTAGTGCTGTGGTACAATCTCAAAATTGTTTGCTTGGCTTTGAGCTAACTGTCTTCCCAAGACTCACAATTTGTCTTCAACAAGTGTATACTGTATATCGGGTAAATGCTACATACATAACTTAATAATATAAGGTTGATATAGAACACTTTAAAATTAAAACCATATGAAATCTCTATATTCAGAAATCTCTATTGCAATTTCCCCAGGTTTAGGTAGCATCAAAGGATTTCAAACGATTGCATTTCCCTGGTCATCCTAAAAACATATCTGAGGAGCTAATGGCATCTTTGTCTAGACCATTCACATGAAGACGAGTAAAACAGGAACAGTAGCAATTAGGATAATAAAACGCGTGGTTTATACATGGGCTGGTCGCCAATGTCACTGCAGCGATGATGGTTCAACACTTACTACTAAAGGCCTACATTTCGCTTACAATTTCGGGGAGGTTACTCTGAAATGACACCAAGGTTCTTTTTTAAATGTAGGCTAGAATCTATTTACAACACAGCTCGGCGTCAGTCATGTTTTGATCGTACTTGGCTACGCTTTTTCATACAGTTATCATTCAAATCAAATGTGTAAAAATAGCTAAGCCAGTTTCCATCTAACATGCGTTTTAATTGACCCCCCTTCCCTTTTTTTAAAAAAACACTTCTATCGAAGGAAAAAACGCTACAAGCGTGTGTAGCTTCTACAGGAAAACCAAAAAAAGAGAAAAAAAAAAACACAAATGGAAATGCGAATCATTTTAGGATAACGGTGAGAAAGGGGAATTTTGTCTATTTATGACAGCAATATTGGTGGGATTCCTGTTCCCCCTTGACAAAATGAAAGGGAGGTCATAAAGTTGACGCTCTCTGCCTCCTTGTGACTCTTCGTCTGTTTATGGGACCTCTCTTTTTTCTCTTTTTCAGCCATATAACCATAAAAAGGACCATAAAATCACTCCTTGGTCTCCTCTTTCTCTTCCGCTTCTTTCTCTTCGCCCTCTTCCCCTTCACCGTCCTCGTTGCCCTCTTCCTCGGCCTCGGCTTCAGCCTCACCTCTCTGACCCGGAAACTTGTCTTTGTTGTTCTCTTTTTTCCACTTCATCCTTCTGTTTTGAAACCAAATCTTCACCTGCCGCTCGGTGAGGCTCAGGGCGTGGGACACCTCGATCCTTCTCTTGCGGGTCAGGTAAGGGTTGAAAAGAAACTCCTTCTCCAGTTCAAGAGTCTGGTAGCGACTGTAGGTTTGCCTTCCGTTCCGTCTTCCTGGGGCTTGAATGAAATAAAGCCAGAGATTAGCTGGACTGACCACGCTCACCCATAAAAATAAATAAATAAAAATAAAACATTTATAGGACTTTTGATTAATTCTGCATTCACATTCTTCCACTAAGCAACTATGAAAATTCTTCATCTGCTTAATTTTGCTTTCGCTCCAACAATTCACATTCACTCTTCACGCAGTGCAAGAGAAACCCTTAATTATGTGTAAATCGTGTTAGTCAGTTTTCCTATTCATAGTAACACCGATTATGTTACAACTAAGTAATAAAGTTCGTATTACGTGTGGAATTTTAAAATAGCAATCGTCTGTGTAATAATTATTTTCTGAGTGTGTCGTTTGCACTTCTGTCTGCAGGAGTGATCATCTGTCTTGTCCAACTTTACACCTACATCACTAAAGAGTCACTGTGTGAGTGTGGAAAGACCTGTGAATTAGGAATTTGTATTTATATTAATACCAATTGTCATTAATTTGTTAATGTCAGACGCACACACACATTCCAAATTCATATTTTAGCTGTAGAAACCAGTTGAAATATTAATAGTTTTCCTCACATGGCCTGTGAAAGCCTGGTTATGATTTCTTAAATCACACACACACACATAGAGGAGGAAAATAAGGAGAAAATGAATAGTATGAAAAGAGAGAGGCGAGATAAAGCTGCACTGTAACAACAGATGTGGACATGCTAATGATAAATATCTGTGAGCTGATAGAAATGAAGCTAACACCTGTGTGGAGTTAATGCAGCCTGATAGCCTGAACAGAATGATCCATGGATGGGAGAAGTAATGTCTACAAAGCCCTTATGATTATGGCTGCATGAGTCTGAGCCACATTGGCCCTTTGGGTCAAATTACCCCCTAAAAACCCCTAAAACCCGGATTCTGGATAATCGGGATGCTGTGTTTCGGCTAACCCTCCTGTCACTCTGTATGCCACTGGTGTGTGTGTGCTACAACTATATGTTAAGCTATGGCTTCTTCATCCTTCCCCCTAGTGCGTTTACAGTTTGTGAAATATCCGATGTGAACGATAATTGACTTCAAAGAGCTGGTGTCATAAGCTGCGATCAGCAATTCAGTGTTTAAAGGCACTTCTGAAAGCAACAGTTCAGCCCTGTATGGACATGTGCTGCAGAGTTACAGCAGCCTGCAGTACAGGTTGTATTGCTCAATCATGTTCCCTGACTTATTTCGTTTTATGGTTTTTTGAGACACACATTTCAAAACAGTGAAGCTTATTTAGCACACGTGCACTCAAACACACACACGCAGACACAGACGAGCGACACACGCGCGCACACAGTAAGAGAAAGAATAAGAAATAATTGTATGATTCTGACCGTGGGGTCTCATCCAAGGAAACATTAGACTGTGAGAGGAGTTTTGATTTAAGTGGCCTTGTCCTTCTCCGGGGTTAGAGCTGCTCGACGATTTACAGTCTGGGTATTGCGCTAGGCTTGCGTCTTGCTGGGTACCATAAAGCGTTTGCCTCGGAAGGGCTTCATATCCATAAAATTTCGTGGCGTCTCCGTGGCAAGCCAAAGCGCAGGGGTTTTGCTGGTATCCGGGATTGGAAATCCCCGTGGTCCCGTGGTGGAAAAAGTCCTGAACATGATGGGACGGGTGCTGAAAACCCGGTGCGGCTGCTCCGGGTCCGTAAACCAGCGTGTGGCTGCGGGCAACGCTTTGTGGAAACCTGCAGTCGTAGTAAGTTGGCTCCAGTGACTCGCCGCCTTTGTACTTAGAAAAAAGAGGGTTAACAAAATAGGAGCTCATGTTTGGTTAGCATCAAGCAGACGGGTTCTCTCGCTGTAGAATATCTCCTTTAGGATGATGGCAGCCTTTTGTTTAGGGTCCCAACTCGCACAGCGCACACAGGCAGACAAACCGGAACTAAGAGAAACGCTGCCCCTTTGGACAATCTACGGCAGCTCTCTCTGAGCCGTTCCTCTCATCAGATTTCTCTCGCAGTCGTGTATGTGTGTGTTTTCCCAGCTTTTGCAGGCTCAGACCCGGCTCATGGCATGTGCTTTGGGTGTGCGTTAGCTAAGGTTAAAGCTGGCTTGCTCGACCGGCACAGTCACAGACGCTGCTCTTTTCTTTCTTTTTCCTTTTTTCAGCTTCCCACCCAACCACCCCCACTACTAGCACCCCGCCGCCGCCCCCACCACCCGCCTCCCCCACCCACCCCTCCATCTTTCTGCGACCGGTCAGACACGGGCCCTACGTATATCCACCTTGAGAGGAGCTGCACTAATCATAACCAATAACCCAAGAGGCTTTAAGTATGATCAGACATGTTTATCCCAAAAAAAGCTTTGCTAAAAACGGAGCACGTCGTGAAACAGTTGGAATACGCCACGACTACAACGCCTGGTGCATTTTTACTACAATGCATAGTTTAGCGTGTTGACTTTGCATTGAGGTTGCAAGGTTTATAAAGGAGGAAGTGTTTGCTTTTAAAGGGATAAAGTTATGAAATGGCGTTTGCCCTCTTAGGCCCTGTTGAAGGTTATACAACCATATCAAGGAAAAGGATCTTAAAGTTGACTTTTTATGGGCTCCTTGGGGGTTAGTACAACATTTAAGAATTCAATACGATCAACATGTTGGATTTAAAAAATAACAACATTCTACAATATTGCAAAACCTGACGCGTTGACATAAAGATTGACAAGGGAAATGGTGTCTGAGTTTAGGACAGATGATCCACCTCGGCGGAGTTAAGGCCACCGTGACACACTTGCACCGTGCGCTGTAAAACACCGACACAAGCAAATATAAACACGACCTACGAATACTAGGTGCCACTTACTGACCCTATAAAACTGACGAGGATAAGCAGTAAATCTCCCACATGGAGGAGTTCATAAAATTTTACATTGGATGTTTAGCTGCAATCAACGCGCGCACAATCCCCAACTCAATACTTGAATGGTCTCTCTCTCCCTCTCTCCAAATATGCCACTGTGGTTTTTTGTGGAGTTACTCACGTTTTATACACATCATCGTAAAATATGAAAGGCGCACTGGGCGAATTTATGGACTTTTCACACTCTATAAATATGCAGATTGCCAATCATTTTTTGGAGACTTTGAACTGCTGGTACAGACGTTACAAGTCTTAAAATATTAATGATGCAAATGAACATCAAGCCCTTTCTTTAAAACTGTGTAGTAGAAATTATTATTATTACTACCATTATTAATATGGCTATGCTTCTACATTTTTGTTGTATGATGTAAATAATATGTCCTTTTTTATGCATGACTATTATACTGCTGTTTTTTTTGCTGTCAATCATGCTGTGTTTTGCACTGATGTAATTGTTATTAAAGTCTGCACCTTCGAATATGCTTTGTGCTCTACCGTAATTGTGTCATTAGTTTTTCATCTAAATTCTTTTGTTTTCTGAATATACACCAATAAAACAATTATTTACAAAAATCATAGAATAGAATTTAGCCACATAATGGCGTATGATCCCATTTACATACAGATATTGGTGTCTTTTGTTGAAAACCTGTCTAAATGATCCTATTTTTAAATAACATTAAGGAGGCAGCCTTTTGAAGATATTACAATAGCCCTTCTATAAATACATTTAAAGACACTTAGATTGTACAATTTTACCAAAACATAAATATCTGTATGATAAGATAGAAGGAGACAGATTAAAATAACAACATTAAAAATAAAAGTAGAAATCCTGTTTATGCGCGTTCTGTGCCAACACAACAACCATTTTTCCAGAGTGCTGCTCTGTGGCCTATTACATTAACTGCGGTGAGAGATCATATCTGTCATTTTGTCATCGGTAGGTTACTCTTCATTCTTTGGCCAAGCCACAAAGCTGTTAAAAAAAACTCAAAGGCTGAGACTGTGCTCAAAACATGGACCAACAGCGTCATCTAGTGTCGAAATGCCTCCCTAAACTTGCACGAACCCACCAATCAGAAACAACTGTGATGTGGACAGAAAGGGTCTTGCTATTTGCCCAAACCCTGTGTGTATTTTGTCCTTTGCTTAAATAAAGGAGAGTTAACCACCAAATCTGTAACTGCATGCCTTCAGACCCTCTGCTCTCCCATCTGAAAGCGGTTGGTGGTTGCGTTGTTTCCCTTGCCGTCATGACTGCTGCCTGGGAGATAACAGTACTCAGCAGCACTCGTTTTTGTGCATAATAACAATTATTGACTTTTCCCCATCTAATTGTGGAGTAATAGACCACTCCTGTGATGAAGTACATCGAGGTTGTGGTTGGTCCATACAGCAAAAGTCTCCTGAATCTGCGCATGACTCTCCTTTGAACGAGTCCACCACCACCGTCCATTAAAACCATAAAGTAATTTAGCCCAGACGTCTAGCCAGTTAGTCGAGTTTGCTTTGTTCGTCTGCATTTGAGACAAACAGCCGAGCTGCAACAGGGGTTGTAAAACTGACATTTTTGTCCGAGCTGAGCGGAAATGCACAGGATTGGGCTTTGAAATTACTGCATCCTGCCCGTATTGTTTGCCACCACAAAAAGGCAATTTAGGCCTGTTCGAGGAAACAAATGCGAGACATGGGAAATTGTCTTTCACTTAAAACTCAACTGGTTCAGATGTTGCGATCATCTATGGGTTTGGGCACATGACACTGTTTGAACTACAAGCTTATTTAGAAAGTAATTAATTTAAAAATAGGTTGAATTCTTACAAACAATTACCTTTGTAGAAATGTGACGTGCACACATATTTTGGAGGTATATATAAAGGATATAGAGCTATTAAATATGGCGAATAACTCATATGTAGGTCTGATCTTAGAAGAATGTTTCAGTACTTCCACATAAACTATAGAGCTGCAGCTCACCCACATTAGCAGAACCGTAAACACAACAGAAAAATGGGCTTTTTAGACGGCTGCAAGGCTGACGCTTATTCTTTTAGGGGACATTTAACTTTTCCTAAGTACGTCAAACACGACTGACTGTGGGTTTTGATGTTTATGCACGTTTTATTAAATCCATGCATTTTCCAAATGCAGGTCGTTGCGATTCAGGTTAATGAAGGCCGCAGATTTTAATCAACTCAAACCAAATTAAAACAACTTTGTCTTCTCACAGCTTCCATTGCTTCGACCTCGCTATTATTTGCATTAGCAGAGCTCATTTAGGCCTTAGCTGCCTCCTTGGAGGATTGCTCGTTAGCAAACACGTATTATGCATAAAGATTTAATAACTTAGTGAGCGCTCGCCGGGTTTTAATATGTCGACCAGCCAAGTTATGTGGTAACTTCTCTCTGCTGCGGGCGTCCAGTCATCAAAATACTTGAGGTGACATTGAATGAGATTCTGTTTGCGGGGCCTTCTGTGCAGCCGGGTACTAATTAGTAAATGTGTTGGGCGCAAACATGATATATCTACACTGAGTCACAAGAAATACACAACACAAGCACTTAGTGATTATGTTTATATTTGCAGAGGTCTAAATTCTACATTCTATAATTAAACTCGTAGTCTACAGTCAAAAAAGAGATGCACAAATACAGCAACAACTATCACAAAATACAGGACAGACAATTCCGGTCGCACATGTTCAGTTTCTGTACAAAATACTACACCTGCACAACAAGGTACCAAGAAAATAATTATGAAAGAAAACATTTACATCATAAATTATGATTTGTGAAATGTAAAAGAATTCAAGTATTTTCTTTCTTCGGACAGTTTTAATGTATCCAAACGGCGCTTGTATAATATATCTTACAAAAAAACATAAGTAGTTAATTTGAAGTGAAAGAATGTTATTATCTTCTAAAAAGTTTTTTTTTTTCCTTTTTTCCCCCCTTCCATTTACGCTGAACACACTGGAAAATATAATAGTCAGCATCAACTAATGTTAAAGTTATTTTAAGAAATCCAACAAAGTGATAAATATATAGGGAAGAGGGTGATCGTGTGTTTTGGTACATCTGTGTTGTCCATGTCACTAGTGGTTATTAGGGTTGTTTCTCTACTGCAGTCCACATTATTGTTCTTTGCTGTCGCTCTTTTCTTTGTTCATTTTCTTCATCTTCATTCGCCGGTTTTGAAACCAGATTTTGACCTGTCTCTCGGTCAGATTCAGGACTCTAGCGACCTCGTACCGGCGGTCTCTAGTGAGGTACATGTTAAACAAAAACTCCTTCTCCAGTTCGAGAGTCTGGTACTTTGTATAAGGGCATCGCTTCTTCCTTGTGGAGCGGGCATGTATCCAATTTGCAACAGGGTTATCTGCAAATAAAAACCATAATAATGATGAAATGATGAAGACACAATAAGCACCAGGAGCAACACAGTGACAGTTGCAGAACTGAATGTAACTACCATCTGTTACGTCTTTAGAAAATGCGTCTCTCGATTCACAAAAATTTTGTGAGCTGATCAGAAGGTGCTCCCAAGAAAAACAAACTCAACTCATACACAAGTTGGTATCTACAAATAGAGCTAAGCTGACAGCAAACAATTTGAAGACATATTCTTAACCTTAGACTACCCAATCCTACACTGATCTGCTTTCTTTTCCTTAACATGTGAGCAACACCATCGTAAAATACTCAATGCGCTTATTCACTTTATTGGCCCATAAAATGGCCCGTGGTTCAAGCCTTTACAGGTCCGTGGTGAAAGTCCTCGAGTATGTCCCTACATTCTTCAGGTTGACTAAAAGAGTCATGTGAATTTGTTTTGGACCCAGAGAGGAGACTGTTTTGTTTTTTTTCATATGTAACTACATTAATATAATCGCAATATAATGTGGGTGAATTCTGTATTTAACCACTGGGGATCAAACTGAGCCAAAATGTGGCTTTTCTTCCCTGAAGGGGCCTACGTAAAAAAAAAAAAAAAAAAGAAAGAAAATCAGGACTGAGAGTCGGCTTATAGGGCTTGGTGTGCTGTATATGGAGGCACGGGGTCAAAACGTGGTCGTAAAAATACTCAATAAGACATTTGCTGATGAATATTGATGCAGACGTCGTTTTAGGTTGTTCACCTTAAAAGAACAACTTGCGTGTTTTTCACATTATGCAACATCCTTCCAAATTCAACGTCTTCCTGTAGGTTTGAGTCCATGTTTACAACCCCGTCTGCTTTTATAGCCCCAATATTAGCCTAGTGGCGTTTGTCTTTTATAGTTCCTAAAGCTTCCCCCCCTAGCAGAGGCGATTCCGAGCCGAGCAGAAAACAGAGGATGGAACATCTTATAATTTCACTTTATGGAAGACTTGTAAATGCCTGGCAGCAAATGTAGGATTACACAATACTAAACCATATCTCCCACCCGGCTGCAAGAGACTGTAGGAGCTTGAACTTACTCGGATCGAGCTCCGGCTTCTCGTCTTTATGTTTCCCTGAAGCCAGGAGCTCCGACTCGGGAGAGGGAACATTTTGCTGCGTCTTGTCTCGCATGTCAGTGGATGAGCAGTACAGATAATCCGTGTAGGTCCGTCCGCTGGAGCCGAGACACTCGCTGCTTCTGTGCTCTTGGAAGGCGTCAGGCTTCAGCCCATAGTGCCTGCTGTTCCCCGGGTAGCCATGGAAAGGCACAGCGCCTGATATTGGCTCCAGCCATGACCGCATATACCTCGAGTCTGTGCCTAAGTGAGGCTGGTGACTGTATGGATGGTAAACCACTGATGACTGGGAGTGTACGGGGGCCCAGGAGGTGGAGAAGACGGGTGGCTTGGGTGCGAAGCTGCAGGAAGGATAGTCAGCACACTCCGGTACTAGGGACGTGGGACGAGGGCCGGCTGGGTGCGAAACGGGCGCCGAAAACCGAGTTGCTGCAAGGACATCCTCGTTTTCATGGTTGATCAAAGAGTCCACATAATAATTACTTATGGGACCCGTGGTCGACATGTCGAAGCTTCCCCGACTCTTTTACATGCATCCGATTATTATATGGAGTGTATGTGTACTTTCTTATCTAGCCATAGAACAATCAAGGCAGGTAATTATTTCTCAGCGCTTCCCTGGCTGCTATTGGCTGCGTCATCGACACGTGATTATATTTACCCCCACAAAAATTATACAGTGGATCAATGCGCCACTTATCCTGGGATACCAATGCACATAAATGGGATTAAAGAATGCGCTCTTTTCCGGTGCTCATGGACATATTAGAGGTAACTTCAACAACCATGTTTCTTTATGAACAAAATGTGTCGTTCGCGGTGTTAATAGCGGATATTTCTCTCGTCGCAGAACAGACCTGCGCACATTAGGTCTAAAACCGAGCAAGGCACTATTTGATGGTGTAATCAATCTCTGTCTGGCAAAATCTATCGCAGCCCTATGTTATCGCAATGGATACTATTACAACATTTAAGTGTTTATTAAATCGTTGACACGATTTATCTTAATCACACAGCAGCGCATTTGATAAAGTGAAAGGTTTATAACTTCCCTGTGGAATGCTGTTTATTTCCCAATACATGGAGGCTCTTTCACAGTAGCCACATATAGACGAGACAGACCACAGAAGGACTCAAAATACGGGATGCAGAATACAACAACAATAAAGTTTTCACTGTTTTAACGAGGCAGCAGCAGACTAAACATTTCCTAAATGGGATCTGCGGAGAAAGGAGAGGAGGAGATTCTGATTCTTTAGAAGCAGCCCACTACAGCGGGCTATATTCGGCGAGTGACCGTTCATGATTTTATGCCCTTCAATAAATTTTAACGAGAACCATTTGATTGTTCATAAACGTGTCGTTAATAAGATCTCATCACAGTTCCTCGCTCAACGTAAAAGCAGCACAACTGTATGCATGTGCAAGAATTCATTTTAAACAAGAAGGGCCGAAGGCAGGAAAGTGGAGATGCAGAGCAGAGAAGGTAAAAAGGTTCGTTAAGAGCCTAACTATGAAAGATATGATGGCAAAGACAATGTTAGTGTGGTGTCTAATAGCCAGAGTTTAGCGTTTGCCCTGTAATAGTTAGCAGTGAAACGACACTGATCTCTTGTGCTGGGCTGCAGTCACACACCAAATAACACACTACCAACGAAATACTAGGACGAAGAAGTCTGCATGGTCACGGGGAACAGCGTGCCACAAATGCTGAAGGTTTGATGCATATGTGCACACTGGATGATTTAAATAACATAACTGGGGCATTAGTAAATCCTAAAAATGTTACAGCACGTTACATGTCTGTGATGAATTGGCTGGTGCAGAAACGCTGATGCTGAAGAGGGTTGCTGTGATGGCTTTTAATCTCACGTTTATGCATATTTCTTCCATGATTGTGGTGTGTTATTGTGCTATATATGTTGTTTTGATAAAAAAAAAAAGGATGATTGCTTTTGTTATCCCTACTGTGAACCAGTATGTAGAGACAAAGTTAGTTGACCTGCAAACTTTAAGAAGTGGAGGCCAAATATTAAGGCTGTGCCGTGACTGAAGTAAAGTTATAATTGTGGAGGCGACCAAAGCCCACTACCCTGTGTTTAAATTATTTTAAACTGGACGCACAGTGTAGGATAAATTGCAAAACATATGATGATCACTAAGAACAATTTCAAAATAGATTACAATTACAAGTGATAATTAAGGCGTTTAGTGATCAAGAAATCAAAAAACGTTGCTTTTGTCATAAAACGTCACAAATTGGCTAAGACCAAATTCAACATTAGCTGCAATAGCTTCTCAGTTTATATAGTTAACTGACGTTATTCTCGATATGGGGACTGAATGCAGAATGCAATCAATACGCGCATTAGGAAGTGGGATGCCTGTCATGGCTGCTGAGTTCAGATTCAACCATGAAATTTACCAGGCCAGACGCTAGACCCTAACAACGCTAACGCCAAACGGTGTCCTGGTGTGTGCTGATGGAGTGGAGTCAAACATTCCCCCACATGTTTCCGAAATACAGCAGTTTACTTAACTTTCCACATATTATGTCACATAATTTAAGATTTTGTCTTTTTTACAGGTTGAAGGTCTGAAGGTTGAAGTTTTTTTTTTTTTTGTAACAGCTGAATGAAGAACTGCTCAGTGACTATTTGTTAACACAACACGTTGTCATATAAACACATAATATGACTTCGGTCAGAGTTTAATCTAGGTGAATCCTTAAGATTGGTGTGTGTGTGTGTGTGTGTGTGTGTGTGCGTGGCTTCGGTCAGAGTTTAATCTAGGTGAATCCTTAATATTGGTGTGTGTGTGTGCGTGTGTGGTGTGTGTGTGTGTGTTTCCATTGAGAAGTGAGCATTTGATGTTAATTGTCAACTTTAAACCGGTTTTAATGTCCACTAATAATAATAATAAAAAATACTCTGATAATGTCTTTGTTTTTGTTTCTCTTTTTTTCCTACAGTGTCTGTTATACATGCGTAATGAACACAAGTATCTGCAACTAGACCATTAAAATATATACTGCCAAAGAAATACCACTGTGGTAAAGTACCAATAAGCATGCTCAGCTAAATATTCTAGCTAAAAACACACATTTATGTGGTAAACAAAACCAAAAGTAGAAGTTTATGGGTTTCCCTTTGATACTATAGAATACACACCAACACACCAGTATATGAAAGACTAGATGATTTAAAAGCTGAGGAGGCGACAAATGATACCAAGCTCCTCCGAATTTAAATGCATGGGCTCTATTGTTGTTTGCAGCCAACTGAAGTCAGATTTATTTTTAAAGTCCAAAATTACAGATTTGCCTCTAAAGTTTTTCCAGTCTGTACAGCATGACACCATCTGGCTTTAGACTCTCTTAGACTATATGGAGTCTATTTTGTGTTTCCATTATAGTACAAGTCAGAGATGCACTGGATAGTATGTTACTCCAATGCAAAATAAGCCGCATGTTTATGAACATAATCAGTGGCAATAAAGACGTTTTAAACTGATAATATCCCCGAGTCACAGTATAACCCTGCCTTTGACATTTCTCTATAAGCTTTTTAGGTTTTCTTTAATAAAAACAGAACAAATAGCACTGCACAGCCTGATGCAAAAGGCACGTGTATAGGCTCACAACAGCTTTAGTGAAGGAGACGGTTTGTTTTTTTAAGAAAATGAAACTATTCCATTACAGTCTGGGACTCTTATAGTGCAAGTGATGCTAACGGAACAAAGAAAGCTGACACTGAATCATTTTGAGATTGGGTGCATCTCCGCTGCCGCAGTGCACTGACGCTTCATATTCATTGGAAAAGAACGAAAACAACATTGTATAAGATTTTCCCCTTCAAACCAGTATCTGAGATAAGTGCGTTGCCCTCGTCTTAATAAACCTTTAGCGTAAAATGCCAATAAAGATCACCGATGATCAGTTAGATCCAGTAAAGGTCATCAGCTGGTTAAAACGAACTTCAATACTGGCAAACACCAGTATAAATGTGTAGATTACGACAGATTGCAGATGATTATTTATTTGTGTCCTTATAATCATAAAGCAGATGGAAGGGCACAGCTCCACATGCTGATTACCGAGCTCAAAATATCTCTCGCGCCTGTTAAAGAAAAGATTCTTCACCCTTTTCAGTGTGAACTTTGCATTTACTACCAGTAACACGGTTTGTGTCATTGCTGGGTAGATGGATAATAAACGAACCATCTCCGCCATACATTAAAGTACATTATTTATTCTGCTCTAATAATATAAATTCTCCAATAAACAACCACCGCAGTTACGCAAAGCAGATTGAACCGAGAACAAACATGCCCTTTTCCACCACACAGTGCACATATTTACTACATTGTTGGTTTATACATATAGGAAACATCTGAATAAAGGTATGTATGGAAAATGCACAGTGAATTTCAAGTTATATACAAGGTTCTATCTGTTGAACAGACAACACCGCACAACCCCGAGTCTGTCCCAATCAACTAAAAGGCCACACACACGTGCCGTCCAGGCTTTTTTCTATCATTCTCGGTCACACAGCAGCGTATTAGTTTCACAGAATCCAAACACGTCTTAGATTATACATTTTAAATAGGTCACTGAAGTCTGCAAAATATTTCTAAGTCAAAACACTTTTTTCATATGCCTCCGTTTTGACACAACAAGTCATGAGACTGAGAATAAGCTGATTCATTTACTTATTCCTGTGATTAGTAACGTTAGGCCTGTTATGTTTATCATTCCCGTTGGAGAGAACATTGTTTCGTGGTTTAAAAAAAGAAAATAATTTCACTGTCTTACTAATCATGATTGCTTAAATTTGATCTTAAGTTTCTCGAAATAGCCAAATGGTTGTTTATGTGTTAAACGACGTTGATTGCAAATCCACGATGAAAAACGCATTACGGAAATAATTTCAATTATTAACACACATTTAAGAAAAACGCATCTATAAGGCGTGAGTTCCACTTGTTTAATGCTTAAAGATATTACTAAAAATTTGATTTTTGCGGAAAGACAAATGTATCGTGTATTGCACTCTCACACTCTCTCTAAAAAGCTTCGTCCAATTTTTTCTTTATGTCACATCAAAAATCTAATGTGTGTCAAAGGAGTAGAAAACAAGAAGAAAAAAAAAACTTTAGCATATTTGGTTCATGTCTGATCATGCCAGTGGCAGTAACACATCCTGAGCTGTCCCTAGGAAGTGGCTGTCTAAAGACTTCAGTTCCTGTGGGCCACTACAAAGAGAAATAAATTGCTTTATGTGTATATGGTTTTAGGGTGAATCTCTGCAGCTCTCGGGGCTGTTTCCAGTGCTGTAAAGTCTTTGTCAGAGGTGCATTCCATGGGAGACACTCATTCACTGAGCTGAATGAAAGTGACTTTGGATTCCAGACTGTCTCATCCAGTTGCACTACTGCGAATAGGAGAGGGGGGGGTGAGAAAACAAGGGGAAATAGTGACCAAGACTACACTGGAGTCTCTGCCAGAAAGATGCTGAATCTAACAAAACAGCAGACTGTTCCACACATTAGTGTTTGTGCTTCTGTGGAAAATATGTCTTGCTGAAAATCAGTTTTCTTTGACATCAAAGGATTATTTTTGACCAGTACTGACAGTAATCAATTAGAGATGATGTTCGGGACTGAACGCAGACATGTAGGCCCAGGATCTGTAGTGGTGCAATTGTCGTGTCATAATAGTTTTTAGTTTTCAATTCAGTGTAATCAGAATTTTGCATGCATTCGCAAAGTTAGGCCTCTACTAAGAAAACGTTACGTATTTTGAATAATTGCTAACATAAAAGAGGTACACATGTGTATATGCGTCGCACTTTGTGTAAAAATGAGGAATTATTTTGTATCATGTTTCCATGTATTTTAAAACTAGCCTTCATCCCCGAAAATTGTAATGCTCGGCGTTCTGGAATAAAGCTTTTCAGGCACTCATGCATTAGTAGAACCAGGAGCGGAGATTGCTCAGATAAGATCATGCAAATGTCAATTTGCATCCATTTCCTGTTGCAGACTCATACTCGTTTATCACATAAACGAATAACTCAAATAAAATGACATCCATCCATCTGTTGAGATCCTTTCATAAAACAACTGAAAGTACCAAAACTAAGCAGACAGCCAGTGATGACAGATGCAGCACAACACAGCTTAAAACTTTGCCCCATGTTGTTTACAACCCATTCTCTTTCTGAGAGCCTCAGAAGATTTTACAACCCACCACAAAATAACAGCAAAGAAAGAAAACGTCTCTGTCCAAGGTATTGCAGCTCAGTTCATTTACAATGCCATTTACGGGGAGCTGGTTGACTATAGGGTGTAATTCAGCGGAAATTGTGCCCTTGATGAAGACGAACTGACGTAATCAAGGCAGTTTCTTGTTGCCGAGCCAGGAAGCCAACCCCAACAACATGAAACTACCTAAACCACGCTTCAGCTTCGCGCAAAGGGGTTAAAATCCATGGAAAGGACAATGCATGCAAAAGCCAAGTGAGGATTAACACCATCAAAAGAGAAAAGGCGAGTACCAACACAACAAAGTACACTGTTCTGCTAGGGAGCTACCAAGATGATGTTTGTACATAACTTAGCATGTCTGGAATAGTTTGCTCATAGAAATCCGTATCAGTCTTAACATGCTATTTTCATAAATAATATCATGGCAGCGCAGCGGCCCTGTGTTCAGCTGTTCCAGATAAGCAAGCTTAAAATTCAGTCACAGTTTCCAAAAACATACTGCAAAAAATAATCTGTAACAAACAATTGCATAGACAAAGAACCAGGCACTTCAAATAGGCCAAACTATCACCGTGAGCAGGCGTGCACCATGCGTGCCTCAAAAGCTGTCAAGCAGGCACGTTTGACAGATGTGGCATACTCTCCAAAACAGGAAATCAAAATCTTACGTAAATTTGAGTCCTACCTTGGCTTGCTTCCTGCAGACGCCTTCCCGGTGCGTTTAGTTATCCACGTGTTTGCTGTGATGCTTGTTGTTATTATTGCTCCTGCAGCTGTCTGTGTCCCTTTATTCACCGTGTTTCTTATCCCTCATGTCCAATGAAGCGTCATTATCCCGGGAAGAGGCGGCTGCTCCTTCCAGCCCAGCGCCTTGCCTGGATCCTGCACGTTGCAGTCTCTGCTGTGTGGATTAGCCCTCCTCCACACACACCTTTAAACGCATCTTTACTGCTGCAGCACATTATATTTGCAGATCATAAAATCCACCCCCAACGCTTTCCAGGGCGAACCTGACATTAGAATTTTATGACCTTGACTTACTGTGGTCACCTGGATAATATTTAAATCAACGTTATGGTCTCTCACTTCTATTAAAACTGCCATGATCTCCTTCTCCCATCCGCAGTGTCTCTCCCTCCTTCTCATTTCCACCACTATGCCAGGGGAAGGACAAAGTTGGTAATACCTTTCCGTTTCCCCCTCCTTTTATTGTTTTGGAATCGTTTGCTATCACATACTTTAATATCATCATATACATGCACATTACACAACACATATATGCCACAGCAACAGACACCAGCAAAGAAACTGCAAAACATCCATTATAGCTCAGCAAAGTGAAACTGCTTACATGCTACAACTTACTTATAGGCTGCTTGAGCTCGCCTCCTCCTTTTGTTTGGTTCACGTTATAATTACCAGAGGTAACAGGACCTCACTGTTACAATGCTGTTGCAGGTTGCAGCACTTTAAACATATTAGAAGGCACGTTGTGTGTGTAGTGTGCACGTAGGACAAAAACGATAAACTATTGTTGAGTGTATTATAAGATGACACATGCATGTCTGTCAATATTCTGTACGTATTTTACAAATGCATGTGCGAGAGTATGTATGTGCATGTGTATGAGTGTATGTGTGGATGTGTGTGTAGGTAAAAATCTCTTCAGGAGTAGTTGTAAACTGCACTCTGCTCCCTTTCTCGGCTCTCCCTGTTGAGCTTCTTGAGCTTCATGCGTCTGTTTTGGAACCAGATCTTGACCTGTCTGTCGGTCAGGTTGATACTCCGACTGATCTCCAGGCGGCGCTCCCGAGAAAGATACATGTTGAACAAGAACTCCTTCTCCAGCTCAAGCGTCTGGTGCTTTGTGTAGGGACACCGCTTTTTCCTTCCACTTTTGGCTTTTAACCAGCTTCCCGTTGTCTTTTCCGCTGACAAATCACCTAAAATAACAAAATATAAACAAAAATGAACAATACTGTGACAATCCGGGAAATATTCATGTGCAGACATCAAAAACATAATATTCCTATCAATACAGTGGCTGCCATGTGCATGCTCATTTTTCAAATGCACACTGATTATCATTCATCTGCGTGAAAATGAGTCAGAACAGATTTACCTGCGTGCGGATTCTCCGTGACTCTCTCTTGAACAAACGAACCACGCCGAGTACCCCACCTTTTGCTACAACCCCTGCTACTTGCAGATTGGTTTTGTGTGATGTACAGCTATAATTAGATCAAATTCACCTAGGATGTGTAAGCACTTATTTTGTCTATGTTAGACCTCAGACTCCCATAAAATTTTATTACCTTTGTACACAAGAGCCAAATGAAAAAAAACATCGCAAAACAAAAGAAAGTCTCTAAAGCACAATACCAGAAAAACAAACACACACACACTAAAACATAGAAAAAAGCGTGTGTGTGATGGCAATGGAAAATCACACTGACGCCTATCCAGTTAATTTGTTGATTAGGTTGCAGACTCAAGGGAATAACCCCGTTACTCTTTCTCTGTCTCACGCAAACACACACACACACACACACACACACGCACACAGTACAGTAGTAATTAGTTTAATGTCAACACTCACTGTGTGTCCCACATTTAATCACTAGAAAAACGTTTAATTTAGTAATATGAGATTAACAGATCTCACACAAACACTCGAAACCCCATTCAAATAAAATAAAATACAATACAATAATACTGGTTATCGTGCTAAATCTATATCAGTAAAATGAAACAAATTGTATGCAAGAGTTACAGAAAATTGCTAGCGCCGATTTGTTAGCATAAATAAATACAATATTTAACAATATTACCGTTTGTTTAAAATCAGTCAATCTTGACAATAATTCGGCTTAAATTGTTAATTTAATATTATTTGACTTGACCTTTAAATTCGTGGTTTTCTAAAATGTAATAAATAAATAAATTAAAATAATAAAGTAAAGTAATAAGCATAAACTATTATACATTACATTTGTAGACAGACGTGGATTTGTAGTTTAAATTATTACATTGTAAAAACTGGACAGAAAAAATCCTGAAGATCTAGAAGGATAAAATATTTATTCTAATGTTTTCTTAAATTAAATGCTGAGAAGGTTTTATGACGTCTTTAGTAAGTCGGGGCAATATGTGAAAATGTTTTTTGCAGCATAAGAATTTTGAGGCTTAAAATATATATATTTTTAAATAAATGTTTACGTCCCACAATGTAAATGGACCATTAAAGAGTGTGTGTCTGAATGTTTGTGTGTGTGTGTGTGTGTGTGTGTGTGTGGTGTCTGTGTGTGTGTGAAGGGGGGGGCGTGTTTATTTCAATGATAACTGCCCATCTCACATTCTCACATTAATGGAAAGGTGTTAAATGCCACGGGCACCATAACCCCTGCTATGCGAGGCAGTCAGATGCCCATACAGCCCGTGGACATGGCTTTCAATCAGCACGAGTCTCTAGGACTGGGTCTTGACACATCACAGCGTGCACATACAATACTTTTAGTGGAACTGTAAGTAAATTACCTGTGTGTGTGTGTGTGTGTGTGTGCGGGCGCGCATGCATGAATGTGTACATGTGTACGTTAGTGCTGGGGGAGTGGAGGGGGTGGGGTATAATTAGAGTCTACCTTTTAATTCCCCGTCCGAGTTATCTGAGCAGCTGTCACTCTTGGGCTTCTCTTCCATTCTGCTCTGACTTTCATTTGCTTTTGAAACCTCTCCCGCCGTTTCCTGAGCCGATTTGCTGCAACCTAACGCTGATTCTGTTGCTGATTCAACAGATGTCGTCAGCTGGGTGAGAGGAAAGCCGGAGATGAACTGCGGGTCGTCCTCGTGCGGCCTCTCCCCGTTGTACACCTGGAAACAGCGACTGGACGAGGCGGCAGTTTGCTCTGGCTGGCAGCTATTGTCCCCAAGCCGGATGTAAGTGGCCGCCTCTGTTGTCTGCTTCCCCTTATTGCTGTCATCTTGGTAGAGACAACAAAACGCCTCCTCTTTGACGTTACTCGCTGGAAACGAACAGGGTTGTAAACACTGGGCAACAGGTTGTTGGTCCCTGCTGGGCTTGGAGCCTGGGGTCCATGTGGCCAGCTGTGTTGACAGGTAGGGAGCATCCTGGAAGCCGCTGAGCGGCAGACAGCCCGGAGGAATGTCGTCTGTTTTGGAGAGTGAAGATGGTCCAACCTTCCCAATGTTTTTCATCACTGAATATCCGTACTCTGCAGATGTGTGGATGTACATCCCGGGGCTGCTGGAATAACCCTCACCCTTGAAGGAAGATGATCCTCCCATTAAGGAATCCATCAGGAAGTTACCGTGCGCTATGTTATTCGGACATGTCATTTTTGCGTTTGGCAACAATGATCGTTTGGTGTGTTCCACTGGTCTGAACTACGGGATTTCTCCAGGAGAACAAGGACAGTAAGATGCTGACATCTTTTGGAGGGGGGTGCAAAAATATCAGTAACATAATTATGGATGCAAGGAGACAAGTCACGTGATTTTCAGACCAATAGCGGCGTGGAAGTGGCCTTGATGCTCCAGACTGACGTGACGTCAGCGCGGTCAAGTTGGTAAATGTGGAGGTTTTTGGTGGAGCAAGAGCGCCACCTAGTGCCCACCCGGTGGTCAGGACAAAAGGCCCACACCAGGGGGAACAAAGAACGGTTGCTGCAGCAAGGACTTTTTAAAGGCACTACGTGGCTTTTGACATCTTCACTTCTAGTTTCGGAAAGAAAGTACATTCAAAGTGCAATTTCCTTTGTCGTCAGGCAGCAGTGGTGTTGAACATGAAGCCATGGAGGATTTGCCATGAGACAGAGTGCATTTGTGTCAATGCTTCTTGGTTTGTTTTCAACGCTTTGCTTTGTTGTTGCCATCGGTTTAGCAAGGTAAGCTGTACGCAGGCATGTCAAAGGGAAATCAGAAGAGAAACACGTTTAAACTGTAAGAAAAAAAATGCAGAAATGTTTCAGTTTTATCTATTAGTTCTGTGGCTGGACGTTTTGAAGTAGTTAAAATGCAAAGTTGACTTTTAGCAAAATGAAAGCTTGTAAAATATTCTGTACATTCTAAATGCCGTTTTATATTTGATACAGTAATTACAAAACAATGTACCTCGGCCTGGTCTTTTATTTTCATTCGCAGACTATTAGTTTTCATTTATTTTCATATAATTTTACTCACAACAATTTGGACGAGAATCTGTTCAAAAGCAAACATGGTAGATTTTATTAGCTATTTTACTATATTTGGGTTAATTGTTGGTTTAATAGGTTCTCCTTTTGAAGTGGGCTAAAAATATTAAACACACGATGAAATTTGTTTCCCAGGTGAGTAAACTGATAGATGTTTATAAACGTGCTGTAAACGAAACTGAATACGTGCAAAAGTACATTAAGTATAACTGTTTTTTTGTTTTTACTGTGGACATAAAACATCTTACAGCCTAATAAATGATTCATTGCAGACCTGCCATAATGTTAAACACAATCCTATATTATTGTCAGGACATTTCTTGACATTCATTTGTCAAGACTCAGCCCTGCAGACCTCGTAATTAACAGTGTTGCTAACGTTTTAATTTTAGAATAATAGTTGCGGCTTTGTTATTCATACACTTTTTTACATTCGTCACCTTTCTTCGTTTCTCCCTGTTAAAATGTTGTTAAGTGAAACTTTAAAAACCGTCCCATTCAGGAGCAAACTTCAAAACAAATACTTTTCAAATATGATAACTTAAATATTGTTGTCGAGCCGCAGTGGATATTTATATATAAATATTGTAAATGTGACAACAGGCAACCGAAGAATACACGTACTTTAAATATCTAAGCTAGTGGACAGGAAATAGACTAAAGGAAAACAAAGCGTTATACTAATCAGTGTAGGTATGAGAATTTTGCATGTTAATACAGTTAAGTTATACTTTCAAATACACATAACAGGCTACGATTATTTTCAAACTCCCAGTGAGTTGGTGTGTTAGTGAGCCCCAGTGTGTCGTTTGGTGTGTTGTGTTGGGCCTGTGTGTGCTGCAGTTAGTTCGCTTTAGGACACTGACGCAGTTCAAACCCACAGCTGCACACAAAGAATGGAAACACGACAAATCCGCTGCTACAACTTCGTGTGATCCTCATCGCCAACGAGGCTATAGATTAATTTGCCCAAAACTTTAAAACGCTATATTGTCCACACTTAATGACACACATGACATTTAATACTAAATATATTGCATACATTCTAACATTAATTATGGCTTCTATACAAATGAATACAGCTTACCATACAAATTTTACATCTTTAAGATGTGACATCTTTCACGAGGTTACAGTGACGCTACGTATTTTTCATTGGGTTTTAGGGCTGCCTCAAAATGATATTGCTCCAGCCCTTTTTGGTTTTTAAAAAAAACAAGCTGTCTTGAAAAAACAAATAATTAGACCTATAATTAGTAATGAATCAAAACATGTTCAGCAAACATTTACTGTTGAGTATGATGCCAGGATGTGTTCAACCGGTTGAAAATGTTTTTATAAATCGTTAACCACTGCTATGTGGGCGTGCTCGTGTCCACTACTTTGGTTTATGCATACGTACCAGCGTCCCTGTCTGTGTTTGTTTTCAGTTCAGAATAATTTTCAATGGCATGGGCAACATATTGTATCAATACGTGTCAATTATTGTTTGGCTCTGTTTGTGTTTGCATAAAAACAACATTGTTTCCAGACGGGACTGAATCACTGTTCATCTGTGATACGCAATAAGACTGAAATAAAAGTTCAAAAGAAATGATAGTGTCTGTGTTGTCATTCTATCACAGCCACAAATTGTTGCTGTTGGATGAAAACTCTACTTTTTCAGATGCTTAGATTCAATTCTATGTTCTAAGTCAAATATTCAATGTAGTTACTAAAAAAATAATAGTTAACATTTTGAAGAATGGCATTTTCACCAGCAAATAGGAGCATACAAGAATAAAGATTATTAATGACGTTATTTTCACACTCCATATTTCTTTCTACTTTCAAATCCCACCACCGACACAGAAAAAAATGCTTTATGACACCTTCACGTCAAGCCTGCAGGCTACCTCAAACTCAGCCTAGCACAAAAAGTCATGCACATAAAAACAAATTATGTGTTCGCAAGGAACACCGAGTTCTCAATAATGCTTACATATACAAGATATGCAGAGAACATTGTGATGCCCCAGACTTGCCATAATGACACACCTGGCGGTGCAGCAGAATGTGCACTATGGAATGTCATACACCCGAAATCATAGGGTTGACTTTTGGAGCATTGTGATGTCACCGTAGAATGTGTATCAGAGTGTCACAGGTGCATTAGTAATGTGGAGTGACCGAGTTGGCAGCGACATTAAAAGAATATTGTGATGTCACAGACCGAACATCGTGTACAAATTTGCACCATGATGCCACAGATTTGGCTATGAAGACTTTGCCAAAAAGGTATAATTACTTTTACTTAACGAGAGAAGATTTGAGCCAGTAACACCCACACGAAATTGTACAGTGCACACACTCACACACTGTTGTCACCCAGCGGGGGGAGTAGCTTACTGGCCCTGCATTTGTATTGTGTGTATCTGAAGTATTAAAAATAAGGGGGATATTTAAAAGAGAGGAACGTTCTCATCGGCATTAACCTATATCACTAAATTTGACCGATTTTAATTCAAAAATGATTTTTTTAATGTGCACATGCTGTATTTTGTGCGCATCAGACTTTTGTGATTAGCTCCACTGCTATGACCCTGGGCTAAACGCACACACGGAGTTGACTGCAACTGTATTTTACCTCGGTCTTTACACTTGTCTAAACTACAGCCAACACTTTCACCACTAAATTGTGGATCAATTTATTCCAAACCTGGAGGCTGTTATTATATTGAATACAGGTATGGGTTTTAAATGCTGTGGAACAGAAGGCAGGGTAGCGGGTTTCCTTATTGTACTAATCAGGAGCCACTGGGGCGACACAACTAATTTGCCCCTGGCAGCCACTTTGAAATATCCTTCCAGTTGGATGTGAGGAGGTTCTGCTTTGTGTCCTCTTTCATGCTGCTGTCCACTCCATGCGTAACTACTAATTTATGTTGCCAGAATCATGTAAGTTCTTAATTAAAAACCAGGGTGCTGACTGCCATCAAAGTACAGCAGTATTACAATATTACCACAGAATCGAACAGCAAATTCAGCCCCTGACGCCTTCTCTAAGTTAAAACTTTCTATGAAATACAGTAAGCCTGGTGGCAACAATAAATAAATAATACCCTACAAATACGCTAATGTAAATTGAAGCGTTTTGAGGGTTATTTGGTTGCAGCAACAGCAGAAGCTCGTTTACGGCGTCGAACTGTTTTATGGCCCTATAGAACAGGATAGGTGCTGAGATGTGAGTAGTACACTGTAGTATAAAACCCTGCAATAGCCCATAACCCCTTGATTAGTATTTGGCGAGGAAAAGAAATGCATCTAAAATTTACTTCATAATATAATGTAAAAAAAAAAAAAATTAACAAATGAGAACTCACGAATAGTTTATCTTTAACAAGAAACAGAATATTTGGAAATGCTAAAGATAAGATAGAAAAATATTATTATTATAACAGTAAAATGTTCTGTTTCTATGTTTTCACTTTTTAACATGTCTTAAGAATGTTCATCATAAATACACCAACTACCATGACTCCAAGAAGAAAATACGTGTTGGCCTGTTTACCAGAATAAAAGAAAATCCATAGTATATAGCACCAGATCTGAAAAGTGAGATTCCTTAACTTCCGCACATCGTTGTGTACCTAAATTAACTATTTTTACTTTCAGGGTAAAATCTGATAGTGCCAAGATACCGAGATGTTTTATCCCTTCCTCATTTGCCTCATCTAGATAAAAGCGCACCGCCATTTTCCTGCAACACAACACCCAAATGTAAAAGCCAGACATGAGACATGGCAGGAGCTGCTTTCCAGAAAAGCGGACTGTCCTTCTGTCACACAGCAAGAGGATGTCCCTACGCCTAAAAACAGCTCTGATGTGACCGAGGCATCCATCTCAGGAAACGTTTTTAAGATCCCGGTGAGCAAACAAAACAGGACAGAGGCCGGGAGACTCCGAGCCCCCGTGTGGTTGACAGACAACCTTTGCAGGAGCCGCTGCATCGCTCTCTGTGTTAGTGACGTTGTGTGTTGGAGAAAACTGCAAATTACCCACGTCACCGTCCCAGGGCCAAGGTTGGTGGGTGTGGCGAGAGATGGCCTCCCATAGCCTTGATCTCCGCTGGTGTGTATCGCCTTCTTTTTGTGAGAAGTCCGTGTGAGCAAAATACGCTGCAGGTTCTCGTCGGTGCATGTAAAGGTGTGGATCGCCGTTAGCGTCTCTCCTTGTTCTTTCTTCACATTTAAATATTTTACTCCCTGACCAAAACCTGAACTTTTTTTTTTCCCCAGACCTACAATCCAATTGACCCTAACCTGACCTAAACTTTAAGAAGGACATACATGCGTGTACGTCCATACATGTGCTGAGTAGTGGAAAACCTCTTTGATCCACACACAGCAGCCTGAGCAAGAAGACCACATAAAGTCAAGAATGAAAGGATGGGCTGACTCACACACACACACACACACACACACACACACACACACAGTCATGTCTGCACTTACAGAACCATCTATTATGACACGCACACTGCGACAGCCACACACCAACGTGTTTTTTTAGATAATACAAATATAGGCCTACAGTTTATACCAACATGTTTTAAAGCGTCTCATGCGTGAAAACGTATACATTTTATAAGGACAATAAAGTGTATTTACTGGGCGTGCTAAAGCTGGCAAAGTTACCTGCTGTAGTTTAATGCGAGGGGTCAAAGTTGCTCTTCCAACATTCCTTTTTCTGTTCCCACTCACACTCACTGGCCCATCCCGTCGCTGCACACATTTCCGGGCTAAAGGGGCTCCTTGATTCCACTTTATTGCAGCGGGTTAAAGGTGAAGGCCTTGACATTAATGAAGTTCAAAGACTAAATTTAATTATAAATTGTACTTAATGCACACATGCACTCACCATGCACATATGTTGGGCACACGAGAGCCAACGCACATAATACACATGCGTTCACAGAAGACAGGCTACACCCAGACACGCATTCAAAAAAAGGCTAGCCAATTATAATTTCCTTGCCCGTTGCAATCCATTGCAATAACTCCTAGCATATGGCCCAATTAGTCAACAAATATGTATTCACTACCAATGCGTTGAAATAGACGGAGGTTCGGTGTCAGCTTAAACCAACAGATTATTATTTTCAGTGTTTAGCTCTATGCTACAGCCTGCATTTTACCAGCTTTGGAAATGTTAAATCTTTTAATATTTATTTACAAAATAAACTTTTATGAGGTAAACAAAATTCTACTCTGGAAACATAATTTGCTGTCGTTTAATAATGTTCATATTATAATGTAGACGTGACCGTCGCATGCAGGGAGGGTTGTGGTCTTGTCTGACGTCTCGGACACGGGCCGAGTTCACGTCAAAACCTCTTGGCAAGTTTTTCCCCTTTGGACATCCAGTCTTACTTGTTTACTATTTACTGCGGAAGTGTACGCCATTCCCCTTCCCAAACAGACGGTGCAATTAAGAGAAAAAAAAATAGCCATTTAGTGCCTGACTCTTTATGGCAGTGTCTAGACAACAAGAGTGGCGATTCCATTTAGTGGGCACTAAAAGAGGTTATCATTCCACTAGCTTTCTTTACATTTCTAAGATCTGGGCTCTATCTATGTTTAACACGCTTGCTACAGTTCAAACATGATCTTTCAGGCTGGCGTGGCCTTAAAATAGCCTAAAATCTGACAAGTGTAGGCCCGCCGACACTGCTCCTCAGTTTCACAACCGCCACTAAACCTACTGCAAATGTGTGTATTCATTAACAGAGTTTAAATGCCTGCACGTCATGTGTGTGGACCAACTATTTTAGGCCATACACATTTGTGAGGGGTCGTCATTTCCAAAAGTCTCTGACTCACGACAAAGTTTAGGCAGCAAACACTCACGTCGTCTGTCTAAATAATTAAATAAATACAAAAGTTATATCAGCAAAGGCAACTGTGAGAGCACAAAAAGCACAAAGTCGCTGGGTTTTGCCTATACGTTCGTGTTTATTTCATAGGTATTATATTAATGATACACAGGCCGACAATTTATTTTTCCTCTCTGGGATTCCAAGCACCAATGTTTTAAGCAAATAATTTAATGAGTGTTGGTATTAAAGCTGTTAAATCTGTATGGGCACTGTACTGAAAAGGAGCAGCAGGGGCAGGGAAGAAGGAACTTCAACATACGCCTATTTACAGTTACGAATGCACATTGCATAGGCTACTCTGTACAGGGGGTACTTTCACAGATTGAACGTCACAGTTCTTAATGGCGAAAGATGCAGCCTGGAGACTTTCTATAACTTGTTCACACTCTGGTCCAGAAATAATTAGATACTGATATGCTATATACATAACCCAGAGGGAAGGGGAACAACCAAAAGTTGTTTGCGTAATAGGTAATCAACCTGTTTGTTACATTTGATATTATTAACAAATATGTCTATATGAACAATAGAATAAACACAATGCAGAATCGTGATAAATAGAGGGACATATTCAAGAACAGCATATAAATGATTATTCTAACCACGTAGGCCTTTCTAGGGACCTGCCAGAAATTCACCTCCGCCTGTTGGGCAGTAAGAAAATGGCGATTTTTCTAAACAGGCCCACTACTACTGTCCACTGTCCACTTTAACATTGCACTGTTGGTGATGTGGGCTCCTCTAGAAAACGGCTTTGCCCACCATTACAATTCAATTCAGTAAGAGCAGGCCTTAATGTCACTGACCAAAACTGACACCTTCTGCTCCTGCTCACAACAGGGGGTTTCCAGAGAAGTACTGGAGGCGATCTCTGCTCAGCTTCTTCTCTTTCATTCTTCTATTCTGAAACCAAATTTTCACCTGGCGGTCGGTGAGGTTTAACATTCGGGAAAGCTGAAGCCTCTTTTCTTTGTTGATGTAAACATTGAAGAAGAATTCCCGCTCCAGCTCCCGAATCTGAAACTTGGAATATGGACACCTCTTCTTCCTTGTGCGAGGAGTGCCTGGAGAAAAAGTCAAATAAAAATTAAATCGGAGTGTCACGGGAAATAGTCATGGGGTCACATGAATTATCAATAATAAATGGACAAAGAGGCTTCGCTGCTGAGGAGGCGGTATGCTTGCCAGGTGCAAAGAATTGAGTTTCAGTTGCATTAGCAATGATAACATTTCAGTCAACATTCATCAAGCAAAGTAGCTGAGGCTAAGATCAACCAGCCATAAAGAGTGTTAAATATCCGAATCGCATGGAGTAAATAATATCAACTTACAGGCTCTAAGTACGTGTTTATCTGTTATAAATACACAACAACAAAAGTATTTCACCGCATTATTCGCGTCACATTCCTCTGGAGTCAATCTAACAATTTACACAATCTTTTGGCGGTGAGTTGCAGTGTAGTGCCCGTGTTTCCAGTGGCCTATACAGACCGCTGTGGTCCTATAACTTCTTATCAAACAGATGACTTGGGAAATAGATTTTTTTTTTTTTATGATTGTTTCCTGTGTGGAAGAGGGGCAAACAGCTTCAATTAGCTTGCTTTACTGGGCTGATGCAACGTGCATGGATCTAAACACCAATGGGATAGGAAAATGTTCAGCACTTAAAGTATACTTTTACTTCCTGGTGACTATTAAGCAAACAAAGTGTTGGAGCATGCATAGCATTTATTAAACAATTCTTCTGTAAAAGAAATCCTACATAGGTTTGGACATAGTCTAAGCTTTATTAAAAGGGCTGCTGTGTATCTATAAATGTAGACTAATAGACTGATAGACAGACAGACAGATAGATAGATAGATAGATAGATAGATAGATAGATAGATAGATAGATAGATAGATAGATAGATAGATAGATAGATAGATAGATAGATAGAATGATTCATCTAGCATGTGTGTAATACTGTGTGTAGCATGTATTTTGCGGACAAACCCTGTGCTAAAACAAAATGCCAACAGCAATGTTCTGCCCAATTGGTTTTTACTCTCGACAGCCCAACGAGAAAATCCCTTAAAATGCCCAACGCAAGTTCATGATCAAAGTTAACATTTGTCACAATAGCTCTCTCTTAAAAATTTCACAGACTCTCACCATCGAGGCGTCTGTGTATAACATCTCCCTTTTTTCAAAGCGCTTTCCCATCGTAAAAATTCTTCTCGTTGCAAGAAAGAGCTTTGTAGGGTTATAATAAAATCCTTTGAATGCTTATAAAACTCCACATAAAATCTGACCGACAAAACACCGGGCTAGTCCCCTTAACCTTCCCCCATTTTACTGCTTCGGTATACCTACTCGTGTGGCTGCTCTTGCTGGCGTTGCCGTCCTTGGTGGTTGCGGAAGACGTGCATGAGCCTGAATTCGTGTGTTCCTCCTCATCTTCTGGGTCTTTTTCCTGCTCCGGGGCTCCGGCCACAGACGCTGTGGACTGCTGCTGCTGCTGCTGCTGCTGCTGTTGCTGCTGCTGCTGCTGCTGGGAGTCGCTTTCCAGCTTTCCGCCGTCGCCCTTTTGTAAACAATTGTCTGACTGATTGTCCGTGCTGCTGCAGTACGCGGTCTCGAAAAAGCGGTCGAAACCCTGCGGGAGGACGTTGTTTTTCCCCACGCCGGAGTAAAAACCTGTGGAGGGGTGATTAGAGCCCGGGTGGGTGTGATGATGGTGGTGGCTGTACACGCTCTCGTTCTTCATAAGCATTTCTGTCATGGTGGATGGTGGAAGACAGTCCCTATGCACCAGATCCTCTCCCGAGTAGCACGATGCATAATTGCTTCTGTGGTGCCATTTACTTGCAGGGTCCAAGCCGTAGGAAACTTCCCGTACCGGCTGCACTTGAGACAGATTCGTGGAATAAGGGTAGCTGATTTGCCGGGACGGGGCCTGTGGAAGGAACGAGGAGACGGCAGAAAACTCGGGAACGTAGTAGGTGCAGCTGGGGAGATAGATGTTGGACGCGCAACCCGTCCTGTCCCCAAACTCGGATGTCCGGTCTTTGCGCGTCTGGGAGCAGAAGTTGCCCAGATTCACCGAGTTAAACATCGTTCTCCCTCTCGTACTCCGTACTATAGATAGATGTTTTGGATACGAGCTGCAGCAGAAGGGAAAATTTTGGGAAGGCGAGATGACGCGCAATCCGTCTAAGTCGCCCCGCGGACACGTGATCGAAAGTAGATATTGTCATATATCAATTTGGAAGAGTTGGATGTGTAGGAGTGGTTGGCTTTAGGTAAGATCGAGGAGGTTCAAACGAATAATTCCCAAACACCACAGGCTCACTCAGAAAACCAGTAACAGATTCCTGTTTGCTGGCTTATAACAATTAGAAAGATATGTGCTGTGTGTTTATGTTTATGGTCTGGTGGTAAGCTAGCTAAGCTGCTCCAGCTCCCAGCAGACACAGCACAAACTGCAGAGTGCACTCACTCACATGCACACCATAGTGTTATGGCGCTTTGCAGGTAAGGTTATTATGATTATTATCATAACTGTTATATAGAATGAGAATGAATGAGTAGTCCTATCACGGATTGTAATGGAGCACTGGTAATAATGTCGTTTTTAATCACAGAATATGTAATGAATATCACTGATACTGTTGCACATAGTAGAAAATCTGCATTAACAAACTACGCTCGGCACAGTGAATGCTGTGATTGTAGCCCAAATAAAGTCCTAGCCCGTTAAAAGCGATCCCATGAGCACCATTATAGTTTCACTATTTACAAAAAGTTGAACAAATCACAGTGAATGACTCATGTTCTTCTACAAATCTCTGAAACAGGGTAATTTTACACTGGGGTTTGTGAATATTCAGGAGATCTTTTCATAAGGGTTATTATTTATTTTTGATGCCTTTTGTCCTTTAGAGGCTACATAAATCTGCTAAGCACACGATTATTAAGCAGAGGTGTGAATTAGTCTTGTTCGTCTCTTTCAAATTGTGCAGCATATTAATTCGTCATCCATTTAATTTAGTTGTCTCCCTCTTTCACTAAATGAAAAGCCTTGCTACACTGAAGCAGCGGTGCACGACTATAATTACGACGCAAAGCGGTGTTGAACCAGCGGTTGGAAAACGTGAAAGACACAGCGTGCGTGTTGAGTGAGCAAGCTAATATTACCGGCCCACTCTCATTACTGCCTCTGACTTTCGATCAGGAGTCCACGAGAACAACTGCGCAATTTAAGCCCCAAGTTCCTGCAGCTGTACTGCCAATGAAGCCCTGACACGGTGCATCTCCTCCAGGGGGGCAATGTGCCCTAATTACACAAAAACAAACTCGGGGAAACGTAATTTGCCCCATCAAATAGGTGGACTGAGCATGATTAAAGTTTGGAGTGGTTACACCAGCACCTCCCATAACATTTACACATATTCAAACTGATAAGTTGGAACATAATGTCCTGAAATAAAAATTAATTTAATGTTTTGGGTTGCAACTATATATATATATTTTTGTCCTTTACAGCAGAGCAACAATATGTCTTCCTGTAACCAGCTACGCATAGAAGACTCTGACTGGTCCCATTGACCTGACAGTGTGAATGTTTCCCTCTAAAACTGGGAAAGAAAAAAAGGTCCCAGCTGATGTAAACAATGTTAAAAAGAGGCAAGTTTACCAGCCTTTATTCTTTTCTTTTTTTTTAAAGGAAATTGTAATAAAACGTATAGTTTGGTGAAAAGATGCTCCTGTGTGTTCTTTCCTGCGTCATTGTAAACTTTTAATTGTACTGCCGAGGACCATCTCTGAATCTTTATAGACTAACTGATACTATCGCAAGGTGAAATTAATATGATGGCCCATTGTTTATGATTATAGGCTACTTCCTAAATGTTCCAATAGACTCTTGAATTATTATCCAATACACCAATAACACTATCGTTCTATTACAGTCTCTTATGGGACACCTGTGTTGTTTAAAAATAATTGAAAACAAAGTTGGGGCGGTTGGTGAGTTCCAACAGCAAAGGAAAAACAAGCAACACCATCAGACGTCAGCAGTGGAAATGAGAGTCCATTGCAGGCATATTTGTTAAAAAAAAGGTGGCATTGGCATTAGCTTGTTTACTACCCCCACAGACAAAAGGTTGCTTCACATGATGCATCCTGCATCCAAGTACAATGAAAGCAGACAGCTGCCCAGACACAGCACTTGAATTTGACCACTAAAATCCTCTCTACGTCCACCATAAAACTCCGAATGGCTGTAGTAACGCTAAATCCCTTTGTTCTATAGAAAACCATAAACTCTGAGAATGAGAGGAATTTGTATTTCAGCAACTAGATATTCTGCAAACTCAGAAAAACCACCAGTGGCTGAATTTTCACACCGAATAGCAAAACGTATTTTATTTTTTCGAATCAGGGTTTGACTGTTCATTAAAAATATAGCAATGTAGATCAAAACTTATAATAAAAGGCTCATATCCTGTGTGTTTATATTTATTCAAGATGAAACAATTTAAAATGGTCAACATAGGAAAGAGTGTGATTGCAATAAACAGTAAGAAAAATTTGTCAGTTAATTTGTGTCTAGAAGAAGAGCTACAGATGTAACTTTGGGTAAATGAACAACCGTGGCTATGGAAATATTTGTGTACATATACTGCCCTGTGGCCTATATATGGACATATGCTTCACAGATGCTCTACACATGCTGCAGAATCAGTGTTGTGCAGTGGCAATAATAATAATAATTCGCACATCAAAATGTCATTGCCTATTTTAACAATATGAAACATCTAGTATATAATGTAATTAAAGGACTTTAATTTGAATTACTAGAGACTAAAAAGTCACCATCCCAATTCTACGTTTTCAGTAATGACGCTTAAAATGTGTTAATGTTACTTTGATCATGAGATTTTGCAAATAAAAAATAACCGATAAATAAAACCTAGAGAGAGAAGACAATAATATAACAAAACCAGACAGCCCGAAACAATACTGTCAAATCATTTCCTCATCATAATAATTTCAATGATGCGTATATTAGGGCAGTATAAATAAGTAATATGAGAGTATGAATAAATGATGCACTAATAAAATTCAAAATTTAGCGCTGCTAATCAAACCAAATGAAAATTCAAAGGATGAGTTTAAAAGACAACACGTTAGGCAAGCTGGATGGCGTTTAAACGAGTTGGAAATCGTACTCTGGGCTGCGTTTAAGTCCCAGTATTTGTCATAAATGGCAAAATGTGAGCAGTCAACATCCATCACTTGGCAATATCCGCCTTCTGAGGGCTTAAACGTTGGCTATTCTGCCCTTGGTGAGCTATGATCATTAGTTTTTTTAAAAAAAAAAAAGGATTACAGCGTGACGATTCACAGAAGCTGATATTCTGCTAGCAGTAGGACCCAGGAAAAGTTGATGGTTGCACCAAATAAGCAGAGTAAGCATACGCAAAGCTCCCTATAGCCTACTATAGTGCAAGGACTCACACAATGCCAAACAATATTGTAAACGCCGCTTCCAATAATCTCTGTAATAGTCAAAGTGTTATGCTGACTGCTCCAATGCGACCGTGGTTGTGTAAACGTTTGAAATTCGTCTCTTACATATCACTGTAGGACCAACTAATTTCACGTCAGTTTGTGAGGAATTTCGGCTATGTATTGCTGTCTAGAAGCACAACTACTATGGTGAACCTGTGTGTTAACCTCTTGTTAAAAAGTACAAAAATGACGCTCTTAGATACACAGAATGTTTTGGCTCTGTGGCAATAAACCCTGCGCCAAAAAATACAATGCACGCACACACACACACATAAACACACACACACACACATACACACGATGGGCGCAGTTCTCAGTCAAGACTACATGTGCGAAGCCTGCGTAATCATATTACTGTCCCCTCATGGCCTAGATAAGTTTAATTGGATGTAAGTCGGGCAGTTAAACCTGGCGGTATGAGCTGCGAACAGTTTCAAGCGACACTAAAAAGCCTTGTGGTTTTTGTTTTGTTCTGTTTTTACTGAGGTCTTGGTGGACGCACCTAGCGTGAAGCGTTTGTAGTGGCAACAATAGGTCACAAGATAAAGATGTGTGTTGCTGCTACATTTAAAGCAATCTCCAGAGTGTATTTCTCTTTCAACCACTAGGACATAAAGCTTTCACAACAATGTGTTAACTTTTTTATTAGAAGTATTAAATGATTTCACATCACAAGAAATCGCTCAGTAGTGGCTGCTGGCACCAGCTACTATTTAGGTGTCCTAGAAAAACCTGGAAGTCCCATGAAGAAAGGAACAGTAAAGACTGAAGTGTACATATCTTTGAACAAATTCGAAATAAACTAAGAAAAAGCTTGTGTCAGATATCTTACCGACGGGGTTTTTATCTTCACGGTGATGTTATTTCGGAAAAGCCAAAATAAAGAACATTTTATGTGAAGACAGAACTAGAGGCTATGGGCTGTCACATGTAGATGTAACAAAAAATATATTTTTAGTCCTGCCATTCAATGGACCTTTTAGTATACTAATAATTTGCTTAAATGCCAATGCCGAATGAGCGGGGATAATATGCCCAGTGTTTCAAATAATTCAGTTTTGACGAACCATCAGACATAAACAGTTTTGTGCAGGTTCCGGAAATTGCGCACAATTACCCCTCAGAATTACGCACAACAGGCTTACCATTACACAAAGGTTTGTTTTGGTATTTCATGATTTGCAGCTACGGTGCAAAAAATCTTAGCGTGACCACATATTGACAGTGTGGTCAGCTCGAATGATCACCGGCACTCGTAAGCGGGAGCATATTACACCGATCCTGGCGTCCCTTCACTGGCTTCCAGTCCATTTTAGAGTCAAGTTCAAGATTTTATTGTTTGGTTTTAAGGGGTTTTAACCATGAAGAGGTCTAGTTCCTTCTTATATTTTTGAACTTCTTCATCCATACACTCCTGTTCGGCCCCTCAGATCTACTGATCAGCTGCTTCTTGAGGTCCCTAAGACCAGGCTCAAGAGCAGAAGGGACCGTGCTTTTTCAGTCACAGGGCCCAGATTATGGAATAAACTCCTCTCCATGTTAGACCCCAAGCGTGGCGGTTTTCAAGTCACGTCTTAAAACCCATTTTTATTCTCTGGCGTTTAATTCAGACTGAAAGTAGTTTGCTTTTGTTTTTTTTTATTTATAATTATTTTATGCCTTAATTTATTTCTTTTACTTTTTTCATTGACATAATTATTATTTATAGATAGTTGATTATCTTTTAATTATTATGTGATCGTTTCTTACGTGGTTTCTTAACTATACAATGTAAAGCACTTTGGTCAACTTGGTTGTTTTTAAATGTCCTATATAAATAAAGTGGATTGAATTGGTCATGTTCAATAATTATACACATATTTATCCACCACATTGTTGTGTAACAGGATTTGCATGCATGGGTCCAATGAGGTGAAAAATGGAATTGTCGATAAGTGACTAAAGCACATCATTTATGTGTAATTTCAGCTGCAATCACTACAAATTCAGCATGTATTTAGAATATTTATGCAAACTAAGACCAAGCACGCACTCGTTGTTTTTTGGCTCAGATATCAGTGACATGCCTGCTCAAACACTTAGTGCTAATGTTTGCCTTTCCCCGGGTGAACTTTGGATTTTCCAAGCCCTTTTCTTCCGTTAAATATTTGGAAGCTAGATGCTGATATTCATGCAGGATAATATATAGTCCTAGCTAAATTGATTGTGCTCTGAACCAATACTGGACAAACTTGAACAGGTGACAGGATTTTCCATCTACAAGTGTAGGAGCTTTAATCAGGCACCGTCGGATTGTGCAACACTGTTGCATACTTGACCTTCAGCGACTGTGCGCTAGGTCCCAAGTGTCGAGCTGGAAAGGAAATTCCACCTCCAAATACTTAACATTTATGAAAATCACATCGAGCCTTTAAGACACATGGACAGAAACTATATATTTATTCAACACGTTGAAAACTGTTTATAAATCACATACACAGTAAATATTACTGAACAAAACAGCGCCAGCCACTGACTCGTGCTTTACATAGATAGCTACTCTTTTGTCAAATCATTTTAAAATTCTACATGGTACGACAATAAGTTACACAACACGACAACAAAAGCAGAAGGACTGCTTAAGGATTTCAAATCGCAACCTCAGTGAATTTCAAAATTTTAAGATGCTATGTCTCTTTCCTTCGGGAATGGTCTAAGAGGAATTTGTATTTTTTAAGGTCGCAATGAAACCATCAAAATCCGCAACGCGCGATCCTATTCAAAAACAAATTGAATAGATGGTACATTTCACAGAGAACTCATTTTAAATCATGTATAAATCGATATATAATAGATAGCTCTGAAGGGAGAGAAAATATTCTACCTATCCTCTTTTCTATCACATTAACACGCCTTCAAAAGACTTGCTCGCCCTGCACACACACTTTAGTAGAAATAACATTGCTTTCCATTTCTCTAGCCAGCTTCGAACCATAAACAGCAGAGGGGTGGCGGGGGACGCAGGCCACATGCCACACAAGTTCTCTGCGAAGGGCACTGTGAAGCTCACTGACCTTTGGGACGCGGAGACAGGCCGCCATAAACAGATTTAGACAGTCTCAAAGTCAAAAGTGCTCAAGAGCAATGAAAGACCTATTGTAAAGACCCGCAAAGCCTTGTGAGATATCAACCTCTTTTACAGTCAAATATCTTAGGTTTCTGGAAATGGCGACAGATTTCTCCTGATTGGAGTTAAATATTTTGAATTAAGATGTAGGAAAAAGACTGAAAACTAATATTAGCTGTTATAAAAAGGTGATTTTTAACTGGGGGAGAAGGAATGAAATTGAAACACTGAAATCTTTAAATGCTTGTTGGGGGTTTAAGAGGTTTCAACACAAGGCTAACTGTCAAAAGGAAAAGCCAAATAAAGGCTGTAAATACGCGAACAAATAGGTTCCACAGAAGAGTCCCATACAAACAGACTGTCGTGAAGTTCAAGTTAAAACTACATGCTCATGTCCGTTTGGCCCCTTTCACAACTGGACTGTCACGGTACTCTGTTCAAATAACCCCACGATACACAGGTATCAGCTAATCAAGCTGCACACAGCCCAGTCTGTATCAGTTATTCTGATAGGAAACAGGATCCAGGTTGTCCTGGGTGTTGTGGAGATGTTGCTCCTGATAAGGTATTTTATTGTTACAGTTCATAGGTTCTTTCTCTCGTAACTCTACAACTGGAAAGTATGTTTCCAGTCAAAATCATTTAACCAAATTAAATAAGTTCTGTTTTTGGTTTTTAAAACACGCATGGATGAAGCTTTCGTGAGTTTTTTTCTTAAATATACCTGTATAGCATGGTAGACCTTTAAATGTTAGATATAAAATATTGGATGAGGTGCCAGGGGAAAAAACAGAACGTCAGGGTAAATTTTGCATCTTTTATTCTCCTGTAAGCCGTTAAATAAGGAAACTGACAAATATAATGCAGCAGTTTGTCTCCTTTCATAGTCAACACTGCGGCTCATGAACTAAAAATATTGTGGTTGTTATGAATGATGTCCTCTGGATGGTCATATTCAATACAGGCAATTTAAGATCTCAACCGTATTATTTCATATCGCTTGGTTATGTATATATATCGCATTGCAGCAAATAGTTGCTGTATTTACAGGTTACACTTTACATCTGCTTTGTATTACAAGTAGACCATTTATGACTTTAAAATTAATGCGCTGCGTCTTCTTTTGATTAAAGCACACGGAAACAGTAATGTTCTTCCGTAGAGGGATGCCTATTAAAATATTAGGTCTGTTTTTCTCCTATTACATGGATGAAACAATTGAAATTTAATTGCTAATACTATTTTTAGAATCAGTGTTCAAATTATAGGCAATAATTGAATAGAAATGATTATCCAAACCATCTTCTAATAAGATGCGTAAGGGTGCTCTGTATCTAATGCCTTTTTTGACCAGACGTTTATTTTATATTAACAAGCACGTGGAGTAGAATACAAATCATACAAAGAATATTCAAGGAAGCTATATTGGAAACGTTGTGTCGTTTATAATATCTGCAAACTGAAGCATTGCGGCAGCGCGTCCAACATATCCTTTTTCTTTGGCGCAGGACTATAGCCCTCATAATTTTACTGTATACATGTACGTCGTTAATAATACATGAATAGAAATGCGTTATGCTGAAGAATAAATAAGGATGGTATTTGTGGTTTAGACTACAGCCTAACTTGGGATGGTTGATGTTTGAAGGAAAGTGAACCGACACAGCACCAAGAAATAGCATACATAGAAGACTGGAAATTCTACTGCTAAAAAGCTTCAATCAACTTCAATATCTTGTCACACTGAGTGTTATATCACAATTTTAAAATGTTCAATATAGTTGTAATACTAGAAAAAAGTTATTATCTCTGCTTGTGTATCATGCGCATCTTAATGCCATTCAGTGATTTGGTTGCAGGAGGCAGTGAAAAGGCAATATCTGATCTTAAATATGTATACACGTATTCATACATGATAACTTCCTGTCGACTCTTAACTGTAAGTGGAAACTGCTGATGACAAAGACATTAATTCTTGGTTAGTTATCTAATAGCATCACACTGCTCAGCCCCGCAGTGCTTTACACGTCCTTGCCAGTAGGGAGAGCTTTGTGGATTTGGCTTTATTATTGAGCTATCTGTGTCTTTAACATGATATTTGGCAAAGTCTTTTTATCTGAACCGTATGTGTGTATTTCTACTCGAACACGTTTTGACGTGTAATTATCACGTGTTAAAATCCCTAATGTAAACCAGAGGAAAAGATGCACAGGGAAAAGAAGCTGGACTATATGGAGCACTGGGGTGTAACCCTATTACTGCTTTACAGAGCCATTGCGTGTTTAGCTGCGCCGTTATAGGCTTGTAGCTTACCAGTGTCATTGATTGGGTCGAGCTTAAGGGAAACCACAAGACCTTAGAGATAATGTGGAAAAGGTTTTCGGTTTGAAACTAAAGCAGTTGTTGCATACTTGCTGTATCCTTGCTGTACTATAAAATAGTCATCATTTTCCGTGAATATGCATCTGGCCGCCATTTTGCATGTCGACCACAATAAACCAAGGCCAACCTGTGTGGGCTACTATTGCTTATAGTTCACAGCATGTACAATTATGTGCTAAGAAAACACCCTCTCAAATGCTTCCAAATGTCCCGTTAATGCTCAGATCTTTATTTCACTGCGGTGGATGTATTTTTAAACTGTGTTGTAGGTCACGTCTAATAAAATAATCCCACCAAGCTGCTCTCAGAAAGCCTGACTTTAAAGCAGAACGTCCAGAAGAAGCAACCTAATGACAGACTGGGTTAACACCAATAAATGTTTCAATATTCTGTTTATTGAAGATCTTACACATATACATTCATATCATTATTACTTTTACAAGACAACGTAGCAATCCTTACAAGCGCAAAGAAGGGAATGCAGTGAGGGTCGAAATGAAAGAACGGTAACACTAGCCTACTACACGGGAACAGAGTTTCTTTAAATGACATGTATGGCATCATTTCTCGCAAACCATCTCTTATACCCATTTTTGGCAGTGCTATATAACGGGTATAAATTTCGAACCTATACAACCACATATAGGCTTATATGGAATGCAATACTGTACAAGACGATCAAAAACACAAAACACTATTACACAGGGATAAGGGATCCAAAAATAGACTGCAGATGGTAACGTGTAAGTTCATTTTACAAAGTTACACACGAGTACAAGATAAAGTAAGGGACAACACTGAGCACATTGCAAGGAGTAAGAACATTAAATAGGCCTAAAAGGCTCTCCGTCCGCCCATAATAACCATAATACTATTAATACCATTAATAATAATAATATTAATAACGATAATAATAATGATAATACATTCTTTGTATTCGTTCGAGTTAAAATGTTTTAGGTTGTATTGGTTTTTGATTTGTTCAGAAAAAAATGCTTAAAAAAGTACAGAAAGTGGCCCGCAGAATATAACATAGCTATTTCACATCAATAACATGCTTTAGATACATTTCATTGCTATAGCTTACTCATAATACATGGCCGATAATGCGCTGCATTCGCCCTGAATTGAGAGAACACACGTAGGCCTTTTATTAAATTTTATACATATTTTCATTGTGAGCACCAAAATTCAGAAATGCTCTACTAGACACAAAACGTATTTCCCCCTTAGCTGAAACTTAAGGCGGTTCCACACTTTAACCGATTGGATCTAAAATGTTATAATACTGATCAATATTCTAAATACAGATCCTAGCGGGTTTTATGGCAGAATACATTTTTTTTCACTGGCACAATCGGAAGGTGGACATTTAATAGCAGCTCAAAACCGTATATAAACGGTGATCTCAGATAAAGTAAGAATTTCAACCCTTGCAGAGTTCTGTGGTTGTTGTTAAGACGAGTTGATAAGTAATAAAAGTAAGAAAATACCTTTAGGAACTTGTTGGCACATGAACAAAGTCATGGCAATTAATTTTTCAATGTGCAGTCATTATAATACCGATATGGATTACGTTGCGGTTTTAGCTTCCACGCCCCCCGCCCCCCCACTCCTCCTCATGCAGACTCCCAGACTTCCTGCCCGTGACCGTGAACGTGCCCAGAACGCGTTGTTAAAACTATGAAAAGGAGATAGGGCTGAAGTTCCTCTTACTCAACAGATTGTGGCGGTAGACGTATAAAGCAACAGGCAGGGTGTTTCTTAATACTGTTGAGACAAAGTGAACCAGCTTCTTCTATATTTTCGCAAATCTTAAAGGTAACAAAAATGATACTGTCACTAGGTCTCATCCCAAACTGAGCAACTGCCTCGTAAAATATTTGGCGTGGCCTGCAGGGCGTAGACTACTCTCTTGACAGATCAGGAAAAACGAGAGATGCATCCTACAGAGACAACAGATTCTCACAGCTTTTTGTGCGAATATACAAAGATAAAGGCAGATTCGCTGAGTGTAGCTTTGAATGACAGATAGTGGCTTGTTTTGGGCAACTGTGGCCCGCACCTTTAAGAAAAACATATCAGAAAATATTGTAATAACTGACTGCAATGTAAAAAAAAATGACTAGATGAGTGCATGCACTGAAAGAAGACCGCAGAAGGCTTGGCTTGTACTGCCCATCGATTCACCTTTTGCCGCATCTCTAAAAGTAGGCCAAAGCTTGCTCCCTCAGCATGAGTCTCTTCTTCTTCATCCTGCGGTTCTGAAACCAGATCTTGACTTGCTGGTCGCTGAGGTTCAGGCGGTCAGAGAGCTCCCTCCGCCGCTGCCTGGTGATGAACTCATTCAGCATGAATTCTCCTTCCAGCTCAGCCAGCTGAAGTTTGGAATATGGTTTGCGCTTCTTTCTGGTCCGAGTGTGCATCGGGTACCATGGGGCACCTGGAGGAGAGGGAGGAGGAGGAGGATGAGGAGGAGGGGGCGCACAACGGATTAGGCATCTCAGTCACAAAATCACGGTCACCTCCAAGGTTATAAGGAGCTCAAAGGAGCGTCAGTTGTTCATGGCAAGCTTGGAGAATAGCCTTACTGTAAGCAAACTGAAGTAAGAATCCATTTTGGCATTATTACTCCATCTCCATGTCAAATGACACTATAACAAACTTTGTAAAAGATCCCAGAGGTAGCGGACTTTAGAAGAATTTAGAGAGATGAAGCTATTGGAAGCTCTCACTTCCTGCACAGACAGACAAACCGGATTTGTATTGGTCTCTGACAGATATGTTCTTGGCTGCCAGGACATAGCTAATCTCAAATGCAATCTCCAGACCACTAGGACAAGTCTGATTTGGTGCTGTTTTTCAGTCACGTGAGTTTATTCCTTACTTTTCACACTGCTCTATTGAGACCACCAGTGTACAGTGGCATGTGTCACAGGAAGTTTTATTGTTGCAGTTAAAGTAGCATTAATGTGATAATTAAGCCGTGTTTGCAAATACCCCTACTTATTTGCGAGTTTCAGAGCATATTAAATGACTCTTGAGCACACAGCGGCAGATATTAATTCTGTTTACGAGTCATTAAAAAGAAAACTCTCTCTATTCGATGCAGTCAACCAAAGCAGCTCACCTCTTTAAATCACAGCACTAATTTGTGTGTGCAAAGTGCAACAATACACCGAACTAGTTACAGGTCTGAATTACACACTTATCTAAGCTTTATAAATGCAAAGACAAGGCATAACGGTGGCAGGCATTAGCCTATGGTTTGGTCTACCTATAACTGTACACAACCACATGGTGTGGAGTATTTTAGGGCAACCCCTAGCGGCGTTGGCACACCACGCACATATCCTGCAGGCTAATCCTTGCTGCAAGTTATGCATCAGGACAACAAGCTCAAATGACGGTTTAATAACTGATTTAATAATGTAGGATATATATAGCTAGCAATAATATAACAAAATATCATTAACAAAAAGCCACATCTTTAATAATAAGAGAAGGGAACTAGGGCACCCACCTCCGCCTGCGGTTATGTTGCTTGAATGGCTTCCCGGTGACACCAGGGTCTGTGTATCGCTGGATGAAGGTTTGCTGCCCTCGTTGAGCAGAGACGAGCTGGAGTCGGACTCCATTGACTGACAGGATGGCGGATCTTGCGTTAGCTGCTCGCTCCCATAATCGTATTTGGAAAAGGCAGCGGTGCTGCCAATTCCGTTGTGCATCCCGTGATCAGATGTTAGGGATGATGTGTCTCTCGCCCTATCCTCCCGTTTGAGGCTGCTGCCACCTGAACAGGTCTCCCTGTTTCCGTTGCCGTTGTTATAGTAACATTTGCTCTCATCTGGTCTGGTAATTTCACAGGACCGATTGAAGGAAGGGTTAATGGACACGGGGCTGCTAAAATACGACTGAGAGTATCCATTGCACGGCTCCGAAGGATTCCACGGGAGGGAGCAAACATTGTCCCTTCTCGGGTAGGAGAGAGACGGCAGCCCCGCCAGTTGTCCCCCTGAGGCTCTAAAATTCGGAAAGTAAAATGTGTCTCCAGTGTGGATGTTTACCAAAGGTCCCACAAACCCCGGATTAAGGAGATTATGCTCGCCCATTTCCGCGGGCCCGACCAACAGCTTCTAGTTTATTGCAATCTGACATTTAACATAGTTAAACCTGGAGGGGCGTCTGATTGGTCATTCTCAAACCACGTGTCCAGGCCAACTTCAGCTACACATGGTACCACCCACTTGGTCCATCTCAGACAAAACAAAACATTAACTTCTGTATTACAGAGGTTTATGTGCTTTTTAAAAATACTATAAAGCTTTTATTAAAAATGTAGAATCTTGTTTTTCTTCACTCGAGGAACACAGGGTCCAAAAGGAGCCCGGGCCAGACTGTCCGTGGCTTCGTTTAATATCTTTATAAGCTGACAAAAGTTTTTAAAATGCTATTTCTTATAAAAACAATTTATTCTTTAAGGAGAGGGTGCATATGACATCTTGTTTTCTAGCAAATTATAGCTGAATTCCATGTCAAATAAAGCTGAGATGTCCCAATTTTACAAGCTTGTTTTAAGAAAAGACTGATGCTCATTGCCGCACTCTACTCATATTTACAGTAACGGGGTCAGCAGGTTGAAGCCACTGGCTCTGTAAAAGAGGACGATATTCTACAAGGTTACTTTAAGAGGGTATATTTCACGTAATATTCTCTAGTACACCTCACATGAACAACTTTAACAGATACCTCCAATAAACGTTCGCAGCCAAACTCTGGTGGGATTGTTATACCTCTCACAATTCTTTTATATGAATTTTACAAGATATCAGAGGGCACTTAACTGATTCAATCAGCCGAGCGTCTCTCTGCTTTATATCTAGCTAATTAGTTGATTTGTTGATGCAGTTATGAAGACACTAAACAAATATGTGATGTGCCATACTGTTGTCATCCTTTATTGTGAAAAGAAAAAACTTTTTCAGACCAAAACAACTTCTGAGGCTCCACCAGCACTTTTTCTTGCAGAAAACTTCACCGTGATAGGCACCGGATTCAGGCATGCTGCCAACAGCTGGCGCAAGGATTTCTAATATGGCCTTTGGTCTTCAAACTACCTAACTATCATCGTCAACATATTCCCAAGACTGACCTATGTCTTCTCCAATTCCTCTGCTAGGCTCCAAGACTCATCAAAAAAATAAACTAGAAATATTTTCAGATTGTTTCTGTATCATATGAGTGTAGCAAATTTTCTGTTATTCCAATTTCTTTTATTAATAAAGTATTTATCAACACCAGACAATTTCTGGATCTCAAATTTGTCAAAACGTTCAAATGTGGGTCTCAGTTACAGTATTTTTTAAATGCCTAACAACACCAAGGACAATCTGGTAATTTACAATGTATTAGAATTGAAATAAATCCTAAAGGAAAATCCTAAACTAGACACGGAGGTCGCCGTCAATCTGGCTACTCAAGTTCACGACGTCACCCGATGGGTTGAACTTGATATTGAACTCACATACTGCTATTATTTGAATTAAATAAGGAGAGGTTTTCGTCAAATAAACATGTAATAGCCTCTTATGCTTCTGCACCTTAAATTGCGAGCAGTGTCATAAATATAATATGAAGACAATCCAAACTGCGCCGTTGGATATTAAAAAAGCAACTTGTGTTGCTCAACGTGGCATTTGAAAACACTTAAAATGAAAAAAATTCCACAGACAAAAATGAACTAATTTCCCAATGCGATATCTCCTAATATGAAGACAAGAAAGAGGAATGAGCAAGTTACAGCAGCCTGCACATGCGTGCTGAAAGACGTTCGTTGCCGTCTACAAATTTGCAAATGAAGTGTTATGTGAGAACATAGGCATTCATTTAACCATTGGTTGGGAGCGATTTGCAAGTCGGTCGATATTTGATAGCCGTATCCTTCACTTGTGACCGTGCAGTCTACCTAACTCTGCGGCACCGGGCATTGCTCGAGCCTTAAATAGCAGCAACACTATCAAATGTTTGAACTGGAGAAGCTCGCAGGGATCCCTTGCGGTTTCTCTCTGTGTCCTGCACTCACTGCCTCCCCAGCCACTGCAGAGTCTTGCATCTAGTTAGTAAGTCTAGCAATGCAGCACAACATCAATCCACCGTAATAGCGTGTGCCTCACTCGTATGAAGAGCATTATTGTGCCTTCGTGTCAGTTTATGGTATTATAAGAAGTACCAAAAGCACAACACTGCAGCGTGACTTTCACTAAAAAAAAATGGCCAGAAGAGCGAGCCAGTGACAGAGTAACGTTCAGGCTTTAGTCGCCACTTTACCTCGGGGAACGAGGCCATGTGTTGCGTCTCCACGCCTCCGATCCACAGCCCCACAGATCCGGACTGCACATTCAAACCACTGCTCGTCTCCTTCAGTGCATCTCTAGCTGAAGCTATGGCATTTCTGAGCTGTGGGCCTTACGCTCTCGTTTAGCAAAGAGATCATTTGCAAATAAAAGAATGTGGTAAACTGAGGATATAGCACTGTCAAGGTCACTGTCTAGTACACTGTCTGCTCCACATTGAAGTCAGCCTCCTGGAATCCTGTGGTCCCGTCCAGACAGGGCAATAGGCTAAACAAAGGGCTTTTCTTCTTCCTTTTCTCTCTTTGATTCTCTACTGGCAGGTTGTCACAGTTATAGTCTTGGGCAACTCTTTTAAAGCTGCTGTCAGGAAAAACTAAAGGAATGTCTGAAAAATTCAAAAAGTAGTAAAGGACTGGCTGATCTTTTTTCATTTGTTTACAACAACATAAGACATTTCAAGACATTTTTGGTGTTGCAACATAAATCATACGATCCCCCATGACTACTCATAATATAAATGTAGTTTATTTCACTGCTTCAAATTATTAAGGCTAGTCATAATAATCTGTAAATAATATAAAAAAGATTCCATAAAATGTGAACATACAGATAATAAATGCAGAATAAAAACAATCATAAATTATAAATTTAATCTTAAGAATGTGTATAGAAATATGGAAAGTAAATTAAGTAAATAAAGTTGAACTTGCACTTTGTAAAGTTCAACTTTATTTTCTTAAAACTTGAAAATATTATATTGTGTTTTTTTCTCGAATTGTTTTCACTTTAAATTGTAGACTGTGTGAGTGTGTGTGTGTGTGTACAAACACGTCTGAGTTTTTGGATTAAATCTGCTTCAAATACATTGTTATGAGGAAACTGAGGACATATTGGCCGGTCCTCAGAACAACTAAATCGGGATAGTCAAAGAGTAAAGGCAGTTAATTATGATTGTTAAAGTTAGCGTAAAGATCTAAAGAATGAAATATGCAATTATGGGAGAGTCCTCGCAAATATAGACAGAGCAACGCGTGTTTGTGTGTGTGTGCGAGTGTGTGTTTGTTTGAGTGTGTGGCATACTATGTTATCAAAGTAGAAATTTCAAGAGTAAACTGCACATCCATAGATCTCATTTCATAAACAATAATTTATAAATTTTCCAACCAAACTAGGCTCATGTCGTCATTCGGACAGGATTCAAATATAAAACGCTGTAATCCAATGCGAATTTACAATAACAGTGCAGTTCAGTATTTAACATAATATGAAAGTATACATTCACACATGTCAAAGAAAAAAACAATACGTGAATAAAAATGTATCCACGTCAAACACCCGCTGTTCCAACACGTGATTTTCAGATTGGTATATTTACTCCTATAATACAGCAATTAAATCACAGAAATAACCCTCAATTCAATACATGTAAATTTAAATGTAAAGAGAACCCCATATCAGAAAATCCAAAAACTTTTAGAGATGTGGCTAGCTTTTTCCTGCGATATCTATTGTAAGAAAACCTTAATTTATAAGTTCTAGTTTCATGTCAAGTTCAAATTATAAGGAATATAAAACTACTATTCCATGTCTCAAACAAACAACGTTTGTCCTAAGCTAAAATCAGGACAATGCAAACTATTCCGCAATCACACACAGCTGCAGCACTTCCTGATATTTTCCTCTGGTCACCAGCAGAGGTTATCAGCCCCCTGTCTCATGTGTCTGGCTGACAGCGGCCTGCAGCTTTGACACCCCCACACGCAACCGAAAGCAATGCAACTTTCCTGCATTTTACGTTCTGAAAGTTGAAATCGTTTTTGTCGAGGCGCCATGTATGTTAAAGGTTGTGGCTTTGGTTTATTTTGTTAGTTAATTTTAAAATTTGCTTCCTGGTTTCCCGAGTTTCTCCCGGGTCTTTGCTGTTTAGCATAGTGCGCTAATTATGGGCCTGCAGGCTATTTGATTATAATAAATGACAACACAATGAACCTTCAGGTACGGGCATTGACTGTACTTACATCAGCATTTGTATATTAAACTTTTTGGAATTCAAGTAGGCTCTTCTTTTTATGTATTTACACATTACACAATTACACTTTTTTTTAAATTAATATTTAACATTGAGGTACAACATTTCCCTTTAAAACACAGAAAAGTTTAAGATAAAAAAAAATAATATTTTGTTGGTACATCCTTACTCAGAAATGCAATATTGAGGTACTGCTTGACAATTTTGATTCAATGAAAAATTATATTTAAAATGTACAGTTAAAGCGACACCACTTGTCTCTCAAAGTTAACAGCCTTTTCTTGCAAGAAAGAAAATACAAATGCGCCCGTCACCATATCATAATTCGATCTACTCCTCTGCCCAATGTACAGTTTGTATTGAGCTAAAAGTCATAAAGCAAAGTCCACGTAGGCCTACTGCCATTGTAGGAAGAAAACGGCCATACCTTAATCGTTATATGGAGGGCGACGTCGTATTATCATTTCCTCACGCTGTGCAGACTGTGTGGCTGCTTGCTGCGGGTTACTGGTGTTGGTGTGAGACGTCAAAAGTCCTACCTGTCCATCGTGGACAATAACACACCTCATGGAGAGTGCATCAAACCAATGGAGGTTCTAGAGGCATGGGCCAAATCTACTACGTTTCGAGGACCTGCAAAATACAAATGAACAAAGCCCAAATGTTGATGCAATGCTCTGAGATGGTCAGAGATGCAGGTCAGAGGATCCCGCTACACTTCCCTTTTTTTATGCATTTATGGCATGCCATTAAGTCCGGCTGTCTAGACAGGGAAATAACACCTTGTTTGCCTACAAACAAACCGCCAGCATTGGTGTCCAGCCCCCTATTTATTATTCACAATCCGCTGTGATGTCAAGGTCAAAGTGACTGCATAGTCATGGTCAAGGGTAAATCAGGAGACCTAGAACTTTCCTCTAAGACTGACAAATCCAGGAACAACCCATAGAAAAACTTCATGTCCGCTTGGATTCTGATCAGTAAACTCAGTAGCTTCTCACGAAGCTGGGAAATAATAGGCCTGCAATTAAAACAAAAACAGAACTAGTCATTAACTGCATTGACTTAGCCTGTTTTTAATCCTTGTATTGGCAGCAATATTAGACTTTATTGAATCTACTATTTTGCATCAAAGAGCCATCAGAGAAAATGATACGCCGTATTTATTTTTATTTCGTCTAACGTAGTCTGCGTGAATGTTTGCTCAGATAAATGGGAACGACAGACTTGAAACTGATTCGGATGAGCCAAGTTCAATTTTGTCAATTTTTAGCACAAACAAAGTCTCCATGATATTTTCCACTTTTCCCTTCTCCTACTTTCGTTACTGTACATGAAGCATTACAACTTGCTTGAGACATTAAGGCCTTTGTACTTCATAAAACTGGCCGCATGGACAAAACAACTTCCCCATAGCCAGCAGGTGGTAGATAAATAGAGATATCTAACTAGATGTGATCTTCACGCTCAGTGTGCGAACACACACATATTATCACTGTTAATGCCTTTAGATTAACAGATTAATGAGTTCATATAGGTTGCATAATTAAATCCATCCTCAAGTTCATTGCCAAACAACCCGTGTTTTTAGGCAGTGAACCAGTTTTACTTGGGAACTAAACAGACTTCAAATATATACATGATAGCTTTATTTATTCTAATCTATATCAATGCGAGGAAAGGCGCTTTTAATTTGTCATGTAAGTAAACCTATTCGCAAAATATGAAGACATCGGACGATATCAGAGAAAGAAGAAACGCTCACTGCGCTGCTATAGGGGTGTGGGTTTAATGTTCATATTCTCACACAACTACGAATAATTTGTATTAGTGGAAAATAAAACTGAGTGGGGATAATATTCAGTTGTAACCTAGTAAATGTTTCTGTGAGAGCAGAGACATAAATCAGATGATTTGCCTTTTGGCCTATTTGCGATGATTCTGCCAAATGAACTTCCTGCCAAGTAGTAGGTAATACATCTGTGGTATTAACGTTGATTAAAATCAGTGGCAATCGAGGGGAGGGTGGGGTAGATCTGAATACAGTGAGTGACTTTCACCAGCCAAGTGTGTCTCCAAACTATTCATTTACTCTGATTCTGTAAGACCACATTTCTTGGTTTCCTGAAAGTGAGTGTTGCTCTTCAGTGCACATGACTAATCACTGAGTCATCCATTGTTGCTATTATCAGGACTTCAAGATGCTTCATTAGTCTTAATCAAGCAGTTTGCAATATAAAAGTGTATCTATTCGCTGCTGAGTTCACAGTCTTAAGTTGAAGAATAAAGATGACAGCGGTCAGAGCTTTTGCTGATTAATAACAGCAGCGTAACTTGAAACGATAGGAAATTCTTGAAGTGGGATGCTTGATTGACTTGAATATTTGAGCATTTTCATAATTATTTATTTATGAAACACGTTACCAGTACGTAATTCAACACCACAATACACTTCACATACTGCATGAAAATAGAAATTACAGGCTTCGTAAAAGGCGTTTGATCAGCTCCAATGCTACACTAACAAAGACATTACAAAATAAAACGATTGTGCATTTATGGGTAATACTTGCTGACTTTTAATTGGCTACAATCATTCCAGTTGCATGACAGAGTCCTTCACTGAAAAAGAAAAACATACAGGTCTTGGGATATTCCAGCTTACAGTTCCGCCATACTAGATAATATGAATTAAATAATGGCATTGCACTATACAGATTAACAACATAGCAGCCTTTGTTTTATTCCAGGCTAAAGGGAACAGATCCTACGGAGAGGAACATAGTTTTTAAAATTCAGAAGCAATATTAAAACAAAACGGTCTCAAAAGTGCCCCATGTGAGCATTTGTTTTAGCTGTTATAGTCTCAAGTTCAACGTGTCATTATGCCACATTTCGTCCACATGGCGATTATCCTCCTAAAATGACAACAAATAAACCGTGTCCTCCGTTTTGATCCGCCCATTGCAAGTCTCAGAAATGTCAGTCCTTTTGAAATTTGGCTTGAAAAAAGGAAAAGTAAAAACACGCAATGCGTGTCTTTGAAATACAGCTATCGCTTTAAATATTATATATTTATATATGTACATTCACATAAAACAAATGTGAAATGAATTTATTATTTTCACAGTTTTTAGAGCATTATTTTTAAATTGAAAACAGGGATCGTGATCGATGGAGATGATGGAACTTAAATTAAAAAAAAAAAACAAACTCAGCCAAAATGTTCTTCAGCCACAAATTTCAATGTAAGAGGTACATCTATGGCATAATGTTTTGGAAGGTATGCCTTGCAGTTTCAAGGAGGTCTCTGATCGTATCAAGTTGTGTGCATGTGATTGTTCTTGGATTTACTGACAAATTTCTTCTCCTTGACTCGCCGGTTTTGGAACCAGATGGTGACTTGACGCTCTGAGAGGTTGGTGGCGGCCGAGATGCGCCTTCTTTTGTCTTTGGTGATGAACTTGCTGGCTGCATATTCTTTCTCCAGCTCCTTTAGCTGGATCTTGGTGTATGGAACACGCTTCTTCCGGCCGCGGCGATAACTGCTGACTTCAGGCTGCAATGGCACCACGTCTGTATGAAAAGAAGAAATTTAGGGGAAAACGTTAGACAACCATATCCCGCATTGTTTCACATTAAAACAGCAGCAATGTATTAATAACACTATTATCCACCCCAATGCAAGCGAGACAGTCTTCAGGCTTAGGTGTAAATACAGCGGAAAGAAAATAAGTTACATTTGAATGATTATGTGTGTACATATGTGTGTATGTGTGTGTAGAGAAATGTACACGAGAGATAATCTGTTGTATTCAGGATCTCAGGTGTACTGCACCTGACATTTAGAGGCAAAGGTATAAAAACGTCTAAAGGTTAGTTCAGTAGTATAATGACATGACATCCTGTATATGAACAATCACTAAAAAGTTATAGCCACTACAATTTTGCACGTTATAGGCTGCATGTCACAACCGAATCTAATGCTCCGATGGGAATGTCTCTGCGTAATTAAACTCAGATGAGAGATTGTGAAAACAATCTACAATCATTCACAATTAAAAAAACCAAACAAAAGAATGTCCGTTTAGAAAACAAACTAAAATATGTTGCAGCTAACTAATAGTAAAACTTTAAGACTTGGATAATCAATCACTAAATGTCATCGGTTCTTTAGGGTTTTTTTTAATCCTAAAGAACTTTTTGGAGCGGGTACCTGGTTTGCTCAGGTAAGCAGAGTTCTGGGATTACACCACAGACCAAGAGCTGAGTGCAAGACAGCCAATAAGAAACCTGACGGTACAAGTGTGGCAATGCCTCTAGAAAAAAAGTTGATTTTTAGCACATGTAACTTTGCAGTCAGGTTTTGTGAATATTTCTCCACAGTTTGTGTGCCTTTAATATTGGGTTAAGCATTATCTCCATGACTTCATTCTCGTCCTTGTATATTTGATATTTTGCAATAATTAACTGGAAACTGTTGTATTTTTTTATCTGAAGATAGTTCAGTAAATAGTGTAGGAGTTTATGTGCATGTCTGTGGTGTTAGACAAGACAACTGAGCGCTTGTGTTTTTGAGCATGTGTGCGCGCATTTGACTGCGTGCCCGTGCTTGCGTGGCTTGTTCGTGTGTATTGTCAAATTAAGGGGGGCGAGTGTCATTTGGGAAGTTCAGCAGAGGCCTGACAGCATCCGTATCAGAACTTAAAATATTTACAAATATAAAATAGCCTAAGAAGAAGTGTCATAAGAAGCAGTCTAGTAAACACTCTGTAAAGTAGATACTGGTCGAGCCTCTGTGTTTATTATCGGATATCATGAGTGTTGTATGGTAGCAAGTCAAGCAAGAGGCCAGCTTAAATAATAGTGTGGACTGATCATTGGCTCTGAAATGTTTGTGAAACCTGGTGATGTCTGTACTCAACGCAAATGTTAGTCAAATGATTCTTGATGTGTGCAGACATGGACACATAGATTTATTGGTACAATCCAAACACAACAATGTGGCCACTATATTGTCATACACAGGGCAAAGAAATAAGTAACCGATGTTACTCATTATTGTATGTGACTGAAACTGAACTTCAAGGGAAAACTTGTGTATAACTGTAAGACCAATGGTCCATTTCTGAATGTATACAACAAGGGTCAAAGCTCAGTGAATTCATATTTTGACGCAAACTTCCATAAAAGTGGATTTTCATTTGTTTAATGCCAAATTACTAAGGTGGCTTATAATCACAGGCTCTATAAAGGATATCTGATATTAACTTGACTTAGGGCTTATCAGTGTTTATTAGCACGTAGTGTTTCCCAGGACTTCTTCTTATGTTGATATTGGCATTTTTACAAAATAGATTTTATAAAGTAAACAATAGCATCTCAACAGAGTAAAACTATCTGACAACATTTAAATTGCTTTCTTAATGTGATGAGACCGGTATTAAACGTCTACAGGCAGACGTGCTATCATAAAAATTCCAGTCTGCTGGAGAGCTTCAAAAAGGAAACTTTTTCGTACCTGGGAAAGGTGATTTCCAAAGATGAGTTGACTGCGTTTGCTCTTTGGAGCAGTACACCTGCCCATCCCAGCCATTAGAGAGAGCCCAGTGCTGGTAGCCCTCCATCGGGATCAAGGCGTCGTGTCGCGGCTCAGGATGAGCACTGATACTGGGCACCACTGACACGTCGAGATATCCAGGAACGGCCTGATACGAGCTGGCGAAACTCGGGTAGAAAGCAAACTCTTTCGCTCTGGTAGACAGTTCTTCCGTGGGCAGCGCTGAGCTGGGCTCTGCGTATTTCTCTGCGGGATGGTACGAGCAAGGTTTCTGCTGCAAGTTCACGTTGTGGGAATGAGATAATCTACAGCCGTAATACGGGTTTCCGAAGGGATAACCGTAGCTCAAAGAAGCACTCGATGATGTTTGAGGAGCGGGACACTGTCGGCCGGTGTCTGGAGAGGAAATATCCGAGTAGACGGAGCCCTGGTGGGTCGCTATGGTGCCAGAATGTCGTCCCAGCGCGGGGTGCGACATCAGGTCCCTGCAATGGGTCGCAGGGCAATTACCGCTCAGTCCCTCCATTGTTTGGCTTTTATTCTGGTTGTTTTCATTCGGGCTTTTTTCATAAACGTACATCAAGGTGTCCGCCCAGCGTGGATGCAGAACCAGCGAAGTCGTCATAGCAGGGGCTGCCGATGCTTTTTAAAAGTCGACTACTCCAAGACGGACACCTCATTTCCAACTACATTTTACACCGTGCGCATGCGCACACCAGGCCCTCGTGTGTCTAGTTCATTAAGAATTTGGCACGTGATGCGGTAACAAATCCTACGAGAGTGGGCTTGTGAGTTGGGACAGTGCAGCCCTTTAAAGACCCACTGCCTCGCATGTCACGGTTTTTTCCCGCAGAATACCGCGTCATATCATTGGCTTAAATCACGCAGACCCGTATCCTTAAAGGGGAGTTTGAACATGTTCGAGACGGTTGCAAACGAAAACAAACTGTGAGATTTGGCCGACCCAGAGGACAGCCAAGGAAGACAATGTTGAAACAATCAAGTTTCTACTTTTAATAAAATATAATATTTCAATATTTTAATTTACGTCCTTCATTAGTGCGCAAACTTTGTCTTAGTTTGGATCCCCAGTCAATAATCATTATAATGTCGATCATTGACAGTGTAATACCAGAGCTGTCAAATAAAATTTGTATATCTAAACCACTATGCTTACGCATTACGCATTATGCTTATCAGCACCTATTTTCTGAAGGGAACATTTCCTTTAAAGGCATACACAACAGTCGCTGAATTACAAATGAACATGTTTATATGAAATTTTGTGACTAAACCAAACCATACAAGCAAGAAGTATTATAGATTCCTAACAATGATGTCTTTCAGTTGCTAGTTGTAGTATGTCAAATAAAATTTAATTTTGGTGTGTACGTTGTATTTGTGTGTGTGTGTGTGAGATGAGATAGATACAGATGGATGCAGAACTATGATGTTGTATCACTAAAGTTGATTGTGATAAAGGAGTGCCGCTGCACCTCAGCAGTAATAGCAATAGTAATAGCAGTAAAAGTAGAACATATAGGGAGCCCTCAGTGCAATATAGACACACACACACACACACATATATATATGTACATATATCAGTGCGAAGTGACTTAACAGATAAATATAGCAAAGATCTACATTAATTACTTGAGTACCTGGTTTGAACTCTGTCCGATAATGGTTAAAGCAAAGAAACGTCCTGTTGTCTCCTTATAATCTTGGTTATGCCCCAGACTGTTTTAGCAATAACGTGATAATTCAAACTACCATGTGTTCTGGTTCACCATACAAGTGGCTTCCAGGCAAAAATAATAACAAGGATTCGCTGTGTTTTAGGCTTTGAATTGACATTATGATGGAATGGCTGACCTATTTATTTCCGAAACGTTTGCTCCACTATAATACAGGCCGTCTGCGTCTTTCATTTGGAGGACTGGACCTCTCTTCAAAATATGAAACGTGCTTTTTCATTATCCCGTATAGGTCCTATAATGACAACAGTTGCGAAAATGCTTTTCTATCGTCTGCAGTATTTGTTTTATATCTTTCAAACATTTCTGGCTGAATATTTTAAACTTGACGGTATTTTTACGTTTGAACTGTTACCGATGGGATAGGTTCACAAAGCATCCATAAAATAGGCTTTTTGTGATGTCTATCCCATGAGTCACTCATAAAGCAGGCTATAAGCTGCCCTACGAAGGGTGCCTGCTTTATCAACATTTTTGCACTGCTCAGTTGCCTTGGGTATAATCAGGCCACCGCTGTGTGTGTAGCACGGAAGCTACACTGATGTCCTTCCTCGGACAGAGAAGTTCTTTTGTCTCAAGGAAATTACAACTACGATGGGCTCATCCAAACGGCAGCTGCACGGAAGTCCAAGGTCAAGGTAAAAAAAACGCAGACAAACAGGGTCGTAATCAGAGTCTAGACAGACAAGAATGAACTTCACAGAGTATGCACGCAATTTAGCAGTTATTTAGAGTCCCTCACTCTTAAATATTTGCTGTGTGTTAAGAACGAGAGAGAACCTTATATAATAAAACGGGATTGTTTCCAGGATCCTGGATTTGACAGCTTCTGCGCCGATGGAAGCCGAAGTGTTCCAAAGTAACATTTCTACAAAAGCTCAAACGTAAGGAGTTGAGGTATTTTGTGCGATTTAATAGTAACGATATGTTAATACAACTCCGGAGCCTTTTCTTTTGACTCAGCCTAAATTCCACATGATGTCCAAATGTCTGAAGGCTGAGGTAATACTTTCGCACTGCGGAAATACACAAAGGGTCTAGAAATTGTGTAAAGTATAATAAACAGGATACTTGTTGTTGTATAAGTTATTGCACAAACAAAAACACTAAATATTCTCTTAAACACCTAAATTCCAGGATAAAAAACTAAACATAGAATGATATTGTGAAACCTCTACATTTGGGGTAAAGGCCACTCATATTAGGTCAACTTAGAAAAAACTACAACAACCGTTATATGGCTATGGGCAACGGAAAGAAAGTATTACTTTATATTCTTATCGTCTGCCACGTTTCCAGTGGACACTTTCCACAGTGGACAAGTAGAAACAAGAGGAGGATTAAAGCATGAACATTAGTTTCAAGTTCAAGCATGTTAAAGTTTCACATTGCATAACTGTTTTACTGTTTTTGTCACTTTTAAGATATTAATCAATAAACCACTAATATTTTTAAAACAGCCAACGGAGTCCGGGAAATGGTTACTTTGGATAACCTTTTGCCTGTGTATGTAAATCTGAAAATCTTAAATTAGATTAATATGAGCAAATTGAAATGAAATTAATTAGCTAAATTCCAGTCCTTTTTTCATTAGCATATGCTATATTTTTACTCCATAATTTACTAGGTCAGAACTATAAGTCAGCCACAGAACTACAGTGTAATTTTACCAAATTTCAAAACTAAATTAAGTTGAAGTAGGCCTACTGTAAAATGCTAGAACTGTGAGTTGATATCACAAACTATACATTTATATATACATAAATATAAAATAAGAACTAATGCTGCCTCGGGTTTAGTGCATTTGACGTCTTTTAGACTTCACTGTATAGCCTACAGTTCATAATGGACATTTTCCCTTCAAAACATTCAGTTTTACAAACTCTTGCAAAATCATATAGGAGGCAAATTTCCTCTCTACTGCAGATTCACGTTTCAGGAACTGTTTATAGAAAAACTATCAATATCTTGACAAGCAGCCAGGGTGCGTTGCTGTAAATAACTTGACAAGCAGACCTCTTCTCCTCCCAGACAGGCCCTGTCAGACAGAAAGTCCGTTTGATGCGGACGTTCTGGGGGGAGGGGAGAGCATCCATCCCCTTAGAAATGCTGCCTACCTGCGGCTTCTGCTTTCAAGAACATATAATTGAGCCAATACATTATGCATGAAGAACATGCCTATCTTATATCCTTACAGCGCAGGTAGCATTTACCATTTCAACCCTGCAGTACAATGCTGTAGTATGCAATTCCATAATGTCACATATTTTAGGACTGTAACTTCTCTCTTATTCAAATAATAGGATGGCTATTAAAAGGGCCAGTGCAAACAAGAAAAATATCCCAGCGGTTGGTTTTGTCTTGATTCGAAAAAAAGCTTTTGGTGCATTTTTGCACAGCATCCCCCAATAATTAACTTTGTAATCAAAATCACCCTGTACATTTCCAATATGTATCAATGTAAAAGCCAGACAGAAAGACAGTAAATGATAATTATCATTACTTCTCAAATATTGTCTCACCGGTCTTGAGAATGGTGTAAATCCGTGCGCGTAAAGTCTTTGGAGAGTGTTGTCGCGGTCCAAGAAAGTGTTGACAGCTGCAGGTAGACTCTGCGCCATGTATGCTGAAATTAGGTTGCGTTTGTGTTTACGAGTTTCGAGGCAGCTTCGGGCTTAGCTTTAAAATCTAACCATTTTTATATTTAATGCTAACCAATTGGTAATTTTACCAAAAACTCAACTAAAACAACCAAAATGATTTGCTGCGTTTGTTGCTAGGACGACCAGTAGTGCTGGTGCATTTTAAAAATGAGGATTTCAAGATTTTAGTACATGTCAGACTCGAGGGAATAAACATTCTACTGTTCGAACTAAATTAATGGACCAAATTCAGTCTGCAGTGCATGCATAAATCTCACAGTAAATCAAGGCTGATGCTCATTTGCAAGTGGCACAGTGAGTCACCAGCTCCAGGTTAAACGCGGATACGTGTACTTTGCACAAAGGCTTGTATTAATGTAGAATCCTCTGCAAATAAAATAATTTTGGTCATTTATATTAGTTTATTTTTCCAGTGTGCATATCCTTTGACGTGTGTGTGTGTGTGTGTGCGTGTGTGAGTTGTTTAACAGTCAGAAGAGCGGAGCAGTACTGTCATGAACATAGAACACACTCCTACAAAACTACATCAGCATCTCAATCTGGTGCTGTCCTGCTCGGGCTGGACTTGATTTACGATTAAAAAAAATGCTCATAATCACAAACTCCAAGACCATTGGTCTTCCATCCCAAAGGTCAGGGCATTGAAGACGTGTGATTTTGTCGAGAAAATGCCAAACCGTAGTCTACAAATAACTACTGCCGTGTATATAACAGATTGAACTGACTATGCATCTGTGACACACAACTGTCAACATATATTTTGTTCATCATTTCACTTTAGAATCACACATTCTTATTCGCCACATTTCTCTGTAGATCTTGCTGCAGAGACTCGCAACTTGGCATACAATACCTGAGACGTCCACAACATAAACTGAGCATCAGCAGCCAGCATCACTGGTAGGAAGACTTGATTGCAAAAAAATATATAATTTAACTTACGTATTTGTGTAAGGACAACAAACAGAGGACACCAAGTGTCGAATTTTAGATGTGCAGAGGTGTGGGGGAAGGAACCCCCGTTACCCACCAACCCCTTCTATAAACGAAATAACTCCTGCAGCACATGGAAGTAGGAGCTTTAAAGTCAGATACAGCCACTCTGAAATTCTGTAGATGTCGGTTCATTGTTAGTGGATGATTCCTTTATGACAATCACCGAGAGGTTTGTCAAGCTTTTCATTGATCTCTTATATTGCCGTGATGTGGGATTCTGTGTGGCAGTGAGAAGACGGTGGATGACAGATTGGCAGACTAGCGCTAATGTCAAAATGCCACATCGGCCTATCACTGCTTAATTTGTCGTTGTGTATGTTATGAAAATGCTAGGAGTTCATTACTTGGTGCTGACTGCAAGGCTCTATCAAATCTGAGAGTTAGACATATATCAGAAAAAATGTGCAATTTAAAGTTCCTCACTTTCAAGAAAAGCCGTGGGCTGCAACTAAAATAGAGATAAACATCAGGGTAGGAGCGAACATTTTAGCTTCCAACATTCGCAAAATGTCTAGCAACTTTAAAAACAGTCTACACAAAACCCTATAGGTATCTGTGTAATTTCGTGTTTGTAATTACATTTTCTACACAGCATCAGTCTACTCCTTCAGAGGAATATTTTGGTATCTTAATGTGGACATGCGCACTGCCACACTATAATAAGCAACTGTTATATGCGAAGCCCTAAAATAGCTATGTTTACTAAAAACAAAAAGTTTCATATTCAAAGTTTGCATGCTTGCATGTTTGTATGCAAAATGTGTGTTTAGTAGGATTAGGATAGTAATAATAGCAAGTTATGTCAACATCGGTAGACCAAAAATTGCCCTATTTCATTGTCAGTTATCAACAAACTGGCTCTTTCAAAATGTGCTTAAAACGTCCTTGTCATATCTGCCTAAATGTAGTTTTGCAGGATTCACATTTTTATTACTGCAGTTTAAGGAGTAAACCAGTGAGAAAGCAGACTAAATAAATCTAGTTTGACGCGTCCCGTCGGAAGTCCAAGTTCAAGTTAAGGGAGGCGGTCGCTCCATCCGTCCAGACAGCAAAACAAAAGACACACACGTTCATCATTAATCATCTCACTTCTTCTTTAAAAAGTGCTTTAAACATCCTAGACATGTTTCAGGCAAGGTAAAAGATTCACCTCCATGTGCAGAAGCATTTTTAGTTGTTTATGCATGCATGTTTTATCCGGAAGAGACCTTTGTAAAATTCTGATTAGCTTTTTTCTGTTTTAGTCGGAAAAGAAATATCTACTAAAGATTCAACACCTATTTACTGTAAGAAGCAAACTGACCAAATCTAAAATGTAATAATTTTCAAATCGCACAAGAAGCATTAGGCAAAGAGCCTGAGGTTGCTGTTGGGGGAAACTGAATACAAGGGAGCTGGCAATCTGTATCAAAATTATCTACTTCAAGAGGATCTTCTCAAATCTTGACCCATGCATTATAGGCCAATATTTCCACGCCACTTAGAGTCTGCTAATGTGCATTACTGCCTGTAACACAGAGCAGTCTGTTCATGCAAAAAATGCGGCAAAACACTTACGCTATGAACGTGTGTAAGACGCCGCTACAACGTCCATTAACACAGTGTTTTGAATAGTGTTTCTGGACGCAAACAACAGCCCCGTTAGTAAAACTCAAATTACTGTTTTCCACATTATTCGCAGATAGCGTGCAACTTACCTGAAATCCTTTCTGTTATAATACTTTGTTGATAAAATAAATTTTATAGGCCTAATATGTTGCTTTGGCCCAGCATAATGTAAGATCTCTTAAAAAGTACTTTTATGTTCTTTATAACAAGTGTTATATGATAACAGGAGAGCGTGTAGGCAACGATTATGTGGTACTCGAAAAATTGTTTATTTCTATATCGTCCACTGTGTTTCAAGACACCAAATAAAAGCCGAATCCAAAGGAATGGACTTTATGGACAACTTCCTTGTCCAGTATGCGGCGAGTCAACAGTGACTGTATGAAAAGCCTAAAGTTGACGTGAGCTGTTGGTTTGGAAGAGCTGCGGGGTGGAAAATGCACTTGCTGGTTAATCTTAAAGTAAAATGGTGCACAGGAGAGCAAGACTACGCTTCAATTCAAAGCAGGACGCACCTCATGTAATGACCAAAGTGTTTTAGAGGAGCCTGTGAGAACCCCCCAGGATGCAGTCTGCTGCATGCACAATAAGACTGAAAACATGTTGCTTAGAGTATTTCTTATTAAATAAAATCCCCTATTTGACAAAGAATCTATGTTGGGTATAAACTGACGCCCTATGCGTATATTTTGTAAGAAGTGATTCAATTTATTCCAGCAGAAGCATGTGGCTGTGGGATTGTGCTGCTGGCTTAGGAGTGAAAACACGGAAACGTTCATGCGGAAACGTGAAATCCTAATATCTATTTGTGAAGGTCACTCCATTGATAGCATAGTAATCTCAAATTACATACTTCAGTTGGTCCTTGTTGTTTTTAATCGGACAAGGAAGCAGTTATAGAGTAACTGTATTCCAAGTGTTGAATGTGTGTGTCCAATGTGATCTTTGTTAATGTGCATTTACCTGCAATCAACCCTGCATCATTTGCCTACGTATAGGCCGTGACGTCCTTCAGGTGAAATTAAGTAATATTTTGCATTAATACGTGTACAATTTCACAAATGATGCAGCCAGATAAACGCACACATGTCATTTCCACTTGATTTTCGTCAGCCTAATGTGTTTGTGCACTTGTTTATAAGAAGGCATGTTACAGGAACCTTTACATGTAAATCAGTTAATGACTTTGGTGCGAGGTGCGAAAACATTTAGTATCTGAGTAACATCGACGCGACGGTGAAACTTTACAAAGCAGACATCAATACAGGTATTTTAAAATATTGAAACGAAAAGAATGCGGCATATGGAGTAAGCATTACTTGTATGCAGACTTAAATGTCGAAGGACTTAATTTATAACAGACTTTCTCTGACTACATCACTCTTGAGCCTTTTTTGAATTTGACTATTTTAACAGTCTCAAATCTCCTAACGCATTTTGGGTTTAATGGTCTATAAAGTTTCGAGAGAACCTCAATTCGTCCACATTTTTTAATATCCCAAATGTCTGATTTTGATAACTTACTTCTGGTGACATTAGGTTTTTAACCAGAATAAAAAAATTACAGATAAGAGAAAAACGAGCCTAAACAGAGGCCAGAGAAAAATGATGGTGAAATTATGGACGACAGCACAAAAGTGATCTGTTGTTCATCCTGCTTTACACTCCTGGCCTCAATTAAAGGAGATGGTTTGATAATCCGTCTAAATAAAATTCATTAATGAGTCACAATATCGTGCAGATTCACTTGTAGCCATATATTGTACCGATATGAAGACGAAGTTCAAGTTCAAAGTCACTGTGCTCAGACAGACTTGGGCGTTAGGAGAGGACGTTTCACCTCTCTCGTAAAGTAAATCAGTAGCCGCTTCGCTTGCATAGTCCGACTCCTGGCGAAAAAAGACAGTCTGGGCTTTCAGAGGCAAGATGAGAGTCAAAAAGATGTGAATTACCTTGTCAATCTTTTCATAGCGGATTACAGTTGCTTGCAAAAATGTAAGTAGTGACTTAACCCATTTCGTGGAGAACCTGTCGTTGACTTGCTTTGAGCTTCTCTGTAAACGACAGCATGTCCCAGCACTTAGACCAACGCCTTTAAAATGAAGCAACAAAACAACAGTTTTGCTCCCAAAACTGTTTTGTTGTATTTTAAATGTCAAGTCTCACCTGTAATTAGATACAGCAAAAACAGATCGCGAAACTACGTCTAAACGATATATAAACAAAATAGTTCGTATTCATTCGTTGTTCCTTTTTATATAAATTTAGAAAATGTATAATAGTGATTAAACGATCAACCTCACACAGTCTAGCTGTCGTTGAGTCTGTGTGCTGGCTGTTCTGTTGCTCACTTTGTTGGTTAATGTGCAGCTCTAAAACTAAATTTTAGCAGCATTTTTAGATAAAGAATACTCAAAATGTAAAAGGGCAGAGATTGCAGAACTTTTATTAACATACTCAGAGAAGTAATAGGGCGATGAAAAACCACATTTTCTCACTTTTTCTTCCTGCGTGGGATTTTATAGAAAAACAAACAAAACTCCAAAATTTTATTACTTAAATTGTGCAACTATATCATTAGAAGTGCATCAGCGCCTGAGAGCTTTAATTATTTTTATTCTGGTTTCAGAATAAACGATGGTACAGAATGTTAAATAACGCGCGTGAGGCCACTGGCTAATTTTAAACTGTTGACTGATTCACAAAATAAACTGTTTTTTTATATAATTTTGGAACATAATCTCTAAGGTTAAAAAGTAATAGTTCATAAACTATTATTTCAAGTGACATAATTCAAATAAAAATATCTTATAGATTAATATTTACTGGTATTACCAGTTATGATATTTTTCATTAAGAAATTATACAAACGCTTACAGTCTTTAGAAAATGGAGGCAGCGTTTATTAGAGCAAGATGAATCGCAGCCTTTTTACGTAGGCTTATTGTATTGTAGTAATATCAAACTGTAGCTTCGTCTTACTTTTTGCAGTAAAGCGAACACAGCAATAAATATTTAGAAATGTAGTGATAAACGTTTTTTTGAGATGTAATACTTACATAACTACCATTACAAATTGTAAATGAACGAGTGAACCATAAGCAAGGAGACAGATATAATGTTCAGTTACTTAATAGAATCTATCAAAATAAAAGCTGGTGGTCTTCAAATGTTCTGCATAAATCCTTCTCCTATGCTTGTTTTGACTGTTGTGGAATGTTGGAAATGTACCTAAGTAGTGATGTTTATACATGAGGTTGCTTAAGGTCAGAGTAAACACAAAAGATCCATTTAGTTTGGTTGAATTTCTGCTTGAATGTAGGGGAAGTCTCTTCCTGAGAGCTGGTACAAATGTGTAATATACCACAAGGAATTCAATATTTAGACATCTAAGGATTCCATATACAAGCAATTAAATGACTGATTGAGGATCCAAAAACAGCAGATTTTTTCAGATTTTTCATCTCTTAAGCTAAGAAATTAATTTGGTGGCCAGTTTCAAGATGAATCCAGATGTGACCTGCAGAATGCTAAATGAGCATCACTGCTCTACATCAAATAGGGACCTCTGCAGTACAACAGAGATGCTTTCAGTGCCAGTCTTTACCACAATGGTGTGTTTACACCTGAAATATAATCTAGTTACCAATAATTTTGTGGAAGCTGCATTGAGAATAGTTCTAAAATATAAAATTAAATGATAAACATAAAAAGTCTGTAGCAGTTGTGTTATATATTATTATACATTGATCAGGCATAATAGAATGATCATCAATGCAATTTAATGTTTTTAGGTTGAAACTGTCAGGTGGTGGTGATAAGGTTATAATTCTATTCCGTGTCTTCTTTTTACCAAAGAGTAAGTCCTATGAAACTGTATGAAAACAGTATACAAAGTATTAGTATTATCTTGTTTTATTATTCAGTACTTTCCTAGTAGACTACAGAAATGTTTGATATGCAAAATTGTAAATGGCAAATCAATAATATCGACCTAATTTGACCTAATTTTAAATTTTTAAAATTAGGATTAACTGGTATATGGAGAAAACTGATTCTAGACGTTCGAGTCTATTTCAATTTCTATCTAACATTAGGGCACTCCAAGTGCAGCAGAGAAAAAAAATTCCAACTGGCTACAGCAGTTTTACATCTATTTTATGGCAAGAAAGCAAATAGATACTGACTGGTTTGTTCCCCCTCTAAAACTTTCCTATTAATATTTACTTCAATGCTTTTGGTTCTTTTCCAAGCTTTCAAGCCTGCCTTCCTTTCTGGTGATATCATAGATTAATACAGGGACTAAGCAGTTTCATAAATCTGAACCTCAAAAAAGCCTACTGTGAAAATAAAATCTGGAAAGGAAAAATCCAACAGATTGTTTAATGAAGTCAATCCCTGCTAAACTGTGTGGGAAAAAATACTGAAAGCTCTGAATAAGGTGTTCATAGGTGAAACATGGGCACGTACAAAGGAATACAAATTAGTATCAGTTTGTTTAAATAACACTCCAAGTTTACATTAATCAAAAAATAAGAACAGATATTCAATATTTTACAACATGTACATTTAAAGGCTTTCCTACTAAATATGCAAAGAGAAGCTTGATAATGGCCATGAAAATGTTAAAGAAATAGCTGAGATGCAATTACAGGCTGGGTCCTTGTACCGTCGAGCAAAAAAGTTTGCATCCCCTTATGTTAAAATGACATATTCAGCTAATACAAATGTTCCTTTGTCATTGGAGCTGACAAAAATGGTCAAAGAGTACAGAAAAAAAGCTACAGTAAAATAAAGTAATTTTCACCTACAGTTGGCATCCCCTTTTTGAAAGATTAGTTTCGTGCTCTCTTTGTCTTTATAACCTGCTCTATTCATTTAATAATTATGAGAAATAAATCCATGGCATAATTGTTCAAAGCCCACCAGATTGCTTGGTTGTCTCCTATGCCCAGCCTTCCTGATAAATCTGGAGATTGGGAGGGACATGGTAAAAAAATAAAAATAATAAAAAATTCACCTGATTGTTGTTAGAACACTGCTTTCTGCTCTGGTTTAATGTCTTGTTAAATGATACATTGGCTCTTCATTTTTAGCTTTTTGGCTGATTGTAGGAGGCTTTGAAATCTTTTGATATTGGGTTGTATTCATTCTTCCTTCCACTTTATGTAGAGCTGCTTCATGCCTCATACAGTCATAAAACATCAGTGAGCCTCCATGTTTGACTGTGGCAAAAGTGTCTCTCTCCTAAAGTTTTTTCCTCGCCACACAAATCTGTGCAAATTACAACCAAATAACTCAATCTCGGTCTCAACAGACCACATCATGTTGTTCCAAAACTCATTTAGTTTGTTCACATGCTTCTTAGCATAGTCAAAGTGTGCTGCCTTACGTCTAGTAGTAAGCAGTGGCTTTCTGCATGCTTTTCTCCCCAACAGTCCAGATTTTCGCAGACCACGTTTGACTGTGAGGACTTTTATTCCAGCTAAGGACTTTGTCAGGTCCTCTGTTTTTGTTTATTTATATATTATAATAAATTGTTAACAACATATTTAAAGATCAGACACTTAATTTTACATATAGTACAAACATATACATAAGTTACAAAGAGATTTCAAGAGTTTACCATGAGAGATGAAACATTAGACATAACTAGACTCACCCATAACTACATATAGAAGGTCTGGGCTGTTCAAACACATGGCTTTCCAGCTGCCTATTGTCATCCAGGGCCTTAATCAACAACAGGAAAATCTAAAAATGTAAATCAAACAAACCTTTAATATTCATTTACTAGATTGCTTAAGTCAGTGCTGAGAATGAAGTAAAAACATGACGATATCTTGTGAGACCTGTATCTCAGACACCATTGGCAATAATGCAAAGAAGATCTGGCAACCTAAACAACTGTAGCACAATAACTACATAAATTTGTAATTTTTTGTGATTACAACAAGAAGTCATAAATTATAATTTACTGTAAGGAATACATTAAATAATAAAAGGTTAAAACAGAAACAAAATCATGCCAAAAATGCAAATTAGATGACAGCAAATCTGAACCCTCTTACCTATGGAAAATGGGTCACTGTTTTAACTCTTAGTTTAGGGCGTGACGTGGCAGACTTGTGCCCTGCCACTGTACCCTCGTAGCGCACGGCAACCATGGTGACCAAACTATAATACGGGAGCTGCTAGAGTCCCTGAAGTCAAAGGTTTATGTCTCAAAATGAGCAGCATTATTTTAAACATATTAGTACATTATTACATATAAACATATTATAAATCAAAACTTAGAAATATGTTGTGTATTATCAGACTTTTGGATATTACCATCCTAATTTAAGTGGCAAATGGTCTGCATTTTTACAATGATTTTCTACCTATTAATAGACAAAATGCTATATAATGCTTCTGGTTCACACATTTACACTCACAGGCACACACACAAAGGCACACACACGACGGGAGCTGTAGAGATTGGTTTCTTGTTCAAGCACAGTAGGACCAGAAATCTAACAACCCTGGGATTGTTGAATTCTTGCACTACTTTCTGAGCCAATTATACCTAAATTGGAATAAATAATTATTCTTATGAATAATTATACTTCATATAATTTTCATAAGAAGCGAAACATGATTCCAAGGTAAATTACTACTGTTTAGGCTCTGTTCCCTGCTTGTTCTTGTTCTGACGTTTGGTTGTTGTGCTTTAGTTTACGCCATTGTTTGTTCTGCTTACGTATGATTGTTTGCTATCAGCCATGTACTTTCACTCTTCAGATTTAGTCTCAGAGTATGTTCTTTATCGTTCTGTTTGTGTTCCCTTAACACTGGGTTTTTCCTTCTTAGTTACTATTAAACAGGTTTTCATTTTGCTCTTCATCTTCATCTGCATCTTCAGTCTTCATCTGTACGATACTTTGTTCTTTTCTTAGTCTTGAGTTTGTTTCCTGGATTTTCTTCAGTTCCTCTTGTTGTTGCTAGGACATTTTCTTACCTAGTGAGTTTTCGTTATTGTTTTCCAGGTTGTCAATAAATGTCTCATTTCGCTCATAGTCATTCTAGGATCATTCTCTAATACATGCAATCCAGACAACTTTCCTTTGTTGGTGTTAATGTTACCCCTGCAGCAGTGTTGAACACTTTCTGTTACAGCATTGCCGGAGAGGTCTAAGGACAGAAGGAAGGAGGAAAGTGGCTAAACCTTGTCTGGCTTCCAAAGACATCTATTATAAACCATTTAACCAACAACACATACAACGTAAATTACGTGCACAAATTGTTAGTCACTGAGTGTGTTTACTTACACTTAAGGTTACAGTTAGCTTTCTTTGGAAAGCTGATTTCTTAAGTGTCTTGTAAACAAGGAAAGCTGGTTTCTGAAACTAGGGGTAGGGGACTGGGGAAACCCAGATAGATTCTACACTGTAAAAGATTTGTGTAGTTTTAGAGCATTATTACTGTATAATGACCAAATACTTACTGAACCAGCATTTTGTTGTAGATTTTTATTTCCGCAGTAGAAACAATCCATCTTTGTCACGTGGTTTTCATCGCACAAATTTAAATGATTTCTTCAGAAAGGTTATCTGATTCTATATTTTGCAACAAAGGAAAAAATTGGTGGTGGGAGAAAATTTGCTATTGAGTGGCAATTATTTTATGTGCAGTGCTAAACTTGATACATGAATGAAGTCAAAACAGACTTCAACATCAACACATAAAAATTAATAGGACAACTGGATACTGAAGACTTGGTATATACAGCATGGTAAGTGAGCTTTGGCGTTAGATAGATTTTTGCATCTGTCAAAATTGCATGTGTCACGTTTTATTTTCAGTACAATTCAATCTAATATATGAACTCTGTTAAGAGCAGAGTTATCCTTTAGGCAAATACCCAAAAACCTCAATGAACTGAAGCAATGTCGTAATGACTGAAGCAGAATTCTTGAACAACAATGCAAGAAACTAAATCCTACAGGAAATTGCTGCAAAGCTATTGAATGATGCAGGGTATTTAGTATTGTAGATTTCTAACATCACTAACAACAAAACAAATCCAGCCTTGCAGTGTTTTTCAATGGAGTGCATTTACACAGTCTTAAGTAACTAGGTTACAGCTGGCTTTCTTGGGAAGGCTGAATAAGTACTCTTATGGAGGGGCTCCACCCAGCGTCATAGTGAGGGCGAAATGTAGCATAAGCACCAAAACTATATTTTCTGATCCTCTAATCTCATTCATCCTACACTCACATTAGTGCTAAAACACAACGACCGACAGCGCCTCGGTATCCTCAGCCTGCATTACCCTTTCAAAATAAAGTAACACAGCTACAAGACACTGACTGATTTTACGTTATGACATGTACTAAGGGAATTATAGGACAGAATACTAACAACACATGCAGCCCATGAAAAGTGAAGGGGAAAAAAGTGCAGCTGACATTTTCTCTAACAGAACAAAAGTTGTTAGCCAATTTACAAATGGTCCCACCTGGTCTATAGCCAATACAGCTTTACGTTCCCACAGACACATTCACCCAGCTCAGCTTAGAGACTCCTAGCAAACGCCCTGACAGACTCATATTGGCTGCAGCTTCATTAATGCCCAACGTTAGTAGTTACTTATGAAAGAACTAGCTATTTAGCTAACTGTTAGCTAGCTGCAACGGGGGAAAGTTGGTACACTGCCGCCAAGCTAACAAAACTTCTATGAAGAACTGAACAATGTTGGCACACTATTGCTAACAGCTCATTTCTTAATATCAAGCCAATTTGGACATGTTATTTTTCACCACGAGACTTTTAAATTTTAGTTAGCTTGTGGGAAGTAACATTAGCTAGGTGAAGTTAATAATGGTACAGCTAACACTATTTTTCTCTATTCACCTTAACAGTAAAAAAAAATCACCTAGCTATGTTGAGCTGACGTAACAGCAATATCCTCTCAGATACAGTTTTACATTCTCTTACCTTTTTCGGTCGCATGCCAGTCACTGTCTTCTCCAATGTACAAAACTGAAGGTCCGGTCCCAGTTAAAATGCCGGACAGCAAGGATGGTGACCCCCGATTTGGGGGTTACATATCCAACCCATTGTGTTGGGTGATTATTTTTTAACCAATGTTGGGTCAAACACACCCAACATGTAACCCAGCTGCCTCAACCCAGCATGTGGGTTATTAAAATAACCCAGCATTTTTTAGCGTGTAGAAATCAGCTTCATAATACTTCTTCTGAAGTATTATGTAAACAGGTAAGATTGTTTCCAAAATTTGGGTAGGGGATTAGGGATATCTACTTGGTTTTCCCAATTAGATTTCTCCCTGTTGCTCTGTCTCTCTGTTGCAGTTGAACACACAAGAAAAGTCAAAAAGCTAGGCTTAACATCACTGCGCAGTTATAAGCATCAGGCCTCTAAAGTAAATCCAAGGTGGAGGAGAAATCAGTTTACACTACTTCTGCATGTATACACTGATTTCCAGTAATCAGGTTCTTAAGTACATTTACATTACATTTAGTCATGTGGCAGATGCTTTTGTCCAAAGCTACTTTGACCAAGTGAGTTTGAAGGCAAGCCAAAATCTAAGTCAAGGAGAAAATATCAGAGTGCTATCAAAAGTGCTTCCATTTCATGAGATGTAAAAACAAGAAAAAGCAGAAAAGGCGTGTCTTTGTGTTGTGGTGTTTTGTTTTGTTTTTTTTTACAAGTGCATAGGAAGATGTGGAATAGTTCTGTTTCCAGTGCATGTAAACACTGTTTACCGTTTGGGCATTCCGGTAACTTACATGCATGTAAATGCAGTCAGTAAGCTGGTGACAAACCTAAGGTCTGGCAAAGACTGGGCAGTTCACACAGACTTTTTCCACAAACCATCAGATTTCTAGTCTCTGACAGTCTGAAAGTAGCACACATCTGACAACTGAATAAGCTGGCCAATACACACTTATTTACTGGACAGGAAAGACGCATGTTGTCATTCAACCGCTGGCTGTGTAGGTGGTGTCCAGGAAATGATGTGGGCTACATAGATAATTGGAAACCATTTTGGGGAAAACCTCTGCTGAAGAGGAGATATGGCATCCATCCTGCTTTAAATGGTGCAGCTCTCTTATCAGACAACCAAAAGAGTTGAGTCTAGGATGCAGAAATGCAGTGTCCTTACAGCAGTCACCTTAATCCTAAAATCTCTCTCGTCTAAATCTGTTAGTAAATCACTAAATAAGCAATCATCAATTCAATTTATTTTGTCTCACTGAAATGTGGTTGAAGCAGGAAGAATATGTCAGTATAAAAGAAACAACCCCCCCAAGTTATATTGTCATGTCTTAGAAGCACAGGCCATGCTGGAGGAGTACTAAACACAGTTATAACTAATTTTAGAGCCTTACTCTTAGACTTTCAAACCCAAACTGCAAAATTAGGTCTATTTGTTGTTGTGTCCGTCCTCCAGTCCCTTATTCTGAGTTTTTGACTGAATTTAATTGGTTAGTACAGATAAAGTCATATTAGTGGGTGACTTTAATGTTCATCTAGGTGATGACAAGTAACTGCTTACTGTTTTATTCTCACCAAAGACCTTGTTCTTACATACAGCATTGAAACTGACAATTCAACAGTCTTTCCTCAATTCTCTTTTCTCTGACATTTTGTAATAACATTTGAATTTACAATAATGGACTGTACAGCAGTTACAACATGATTTCACTACAGTAGGTGGTTATCTGAAAATGCTGTAAATAAATTTAAGGAAATGATTTTCATCATTTGCTTCACCATGCGTTAATACAAATAAGAATAGCCACCTTAACTTTACGCCCATGCAAATTAATTATGTTTTTGATAATTCTGCAGTTTCACTATGTACAATAGTCGATCATGTTGCCCCTCTGACAAAATTCAGTAAATCAGAAGAGGCGATCTCCATGGTATAGTTCACAAACTCGCAACTTAAGACAGGCGAGACAAAAGTTAGAGAGGAAGTGGCGTTCCACTCATTTAGAAGAATCTCTGTTAAATGACGTACAAAAAAAGCCCCCTGTGGTGCTAGAACTCCATATTATTTTCAGCACTGTAGCAAGGCTAAGAGCTGTTGAAGTTCTGTTGAGCCTAGTATTCCCTTAACTCTGAGCAGAAATAACTTCATTACTTTTTTTTTTACAAAAAAATGTAGCTCCTAGAAAAAGAATCCTCCCCATAAATATTAGAGACGATCATGTACAACAGTGTTAGAATCATCAATAAGTGCCCAATCCATCTTGCACTGCTCTACCTATAGATTTCATTGAGCTGACTTCAATTATTACCTCATCAAAATGAAAATGTCTTCTAGACCCTATCCTGACTAGACTACTCAAGAATCCTTTACCCTTATTAGACATGTTTGTATTGGATATCACCAAGCTATCTTTTAACACAGGCTATGTATCAAAGGCCTTTATAGTAGCTGTAATCAAACCCATATTTAAAAAAATCTTTTAGCCAATTACAGACCAATATTAAACCTCACCTTTATTTTTAAAATCCTTGTAATTGTGATTAAATTAACTGCACTACGTTGGAGAAAATAGACGAAAACCATTAGAGAGACAAGGTGTGTCCAAACTTTTGACTGGTAGTTTATATTTCTCCTTTAGGCAACTAAATTTGAAAACAGCCCACAAATTCCCATTGTTACGCTGATGACACCCAACTGTATCTATCTATGCAACCATATTAAATAAATCGAACCAAACCTAAAGCATCCCTAGGAGACAAACAAATGGATGTCCTACAATTTCCTACTTAAAACTAAACTCAGACAAAATTAAAGTTATATTATTTGGGTCTAAAAATCTCAGAAATATGCTAACTCTGATTCCCAGTACTAACTTCAGTCATTTTCAAACATGATCTGTAGTTTACACCACATAAAACTAAGCTCTAGAACAGCCTTTTTCAAACTAGAGAAAGCCCAAATGAGAAGCATTCTGTCTCAAAGTGATGCCAAAAAACTAGTCCATGCATTTGCTAATTCTAGGTTGGACTACTTTGATTCCCTACTTCCAGGATGCACCAGTAAATCCCTAAAGAGCTTGCAATTAATACAAATTGCTGCAGCAAGATTACTGAGTGGAATTAGCAAGAGATTATGTTTTGACTTTGTTAGTTTCACTCTACTGGCTTCTAGTAAAATCCAGAATAGAATTTAAAACCCTCCTTCTTACATATAGAGCTTTAAAAAGGTCAAGCTCCATCATAAAGACCTCATAGTTCCATATTATTTAAATAGACCACTTTGATGTCAGAATGCAAATATACTTGTGGTTCCCAGAATTTGCAAGGGTAGAATGGAAGTTAGAGCCTTTAGCTATCAAGCTCCTCTTCTGTGGAAAAAGCTCCCAGTTCAGATTCAGGAAGAAGACACCATATCTAAAGATTAGACCAGGCTTAAAACCTACTCTTTGACAAAGCTTGAAGTTATAGTCATGCTGCTGTAGGCTAAGACTACAGGCGGACCCACCCCCAGATGCTCTGAGCCACTTTCCTTCTTCCTTCTGTCCTCTCACCCCACATTTATATGTCATCATTGCATGACATTGACTTTGTCTTCTTTCTCCCATAGTGGTCTTTCCCTCTCTGTCTCCCTTTGTGTACCTTTCTGCAGGTGCTTCTGGCTTTCTGTGTTTTCTGTTGCGCAGCTACTGGTCTTACCAACCTGCGCAATGTTTTGTTGTTGTTTTTAGTTCCTCTTAGTTCCTTTTCTTTTCTCTCTCTACTTTCCACTCACCGCTCAAGGCAGATGGCCACCCACCCTGAGCCTGGCTCTGCTGGAGGTTTTTTCTGTTAAAAGGAGTTCTTCTTCTCCACTGTTGTTTAGGGCTTGCTCAAAGGGGTTTTCTCTCTTTTATAGTTTTGACTTTATTAAGTTAACTGCCTTGGGATGATTGTGCTGAATGAACTGTATGACCTAATACACTATTTTGGACAGACATGCATGACTCCCAGACATTTTTAGTTGGGGTTTTGGAGATTCCCTGATGCTTGCTGTAATGTCACCATGAGGTTTACACTTCAAATTTTGCGTGACAGGTCCCCTCAGCCCCAGTTGAGTTCAATCTACAACTGTTTTTGAATACTGGGAATGTGGCTCCTCCTCACCGCTGGAGGACCACTAAGAATAGAGAGATAACAATATCTTCAGAGCAGCAGTAGCCACTCAGGACCACTACAGTGTCATCAACATCCAGGAGTAGACAAAGACTGTAACTGCTTATATCAGCAAGTGCAATGAGGATGTGACTATCACAGCAATTGCTGTTTCAATCAACCACAAACTATGGCTGACAAAAGAGAGTCCAGCATGTTTACATCAGCTGTTGTATCAGATGTTTATCAATGTGCATTGATTAACATCTGATACAACATCTGATACAAACAAAGTAAACTAAACTGAATAACAAAGAGATTGTTATAGAACAATGCCATCTTGTTTTTAAATCAAAGTCAATCTAAAGATAACTGAAAATGCTTTACAGATCTTTCAATTCATGATATTTTGTAATTCATTTACAGATTTGTGCTGTGAATCAGCTGTGTCTAAAGTTCAGACAAAGTTTGGAGGCTAGTGGTTGACAGATTTATTGCTGGTAGGACAATCAATTGGGATGATTTTTTAACATTTTTAATCAAACCACATTGTCCAAAGTCTGAGCTAAGTGACCGAATAATTAAGAACAAAAAAAGCCTGCCAACACATGAAGTTTAAATGCAACTGAAAATTTGATAATTTTTGTAAAAACTGTTTGGGCGCATTAGTGTCAGGTACTTAATTGGGTGCAATTTATGGGCATTTGAGGAGAGCGGTGAGTAAGATTAGTAGACCTGAAAATATAGTTCATGCTGCAGTCTCTCCTCTCTGTCTGGTCTCTGTGACCAAGGACAGAGCTTAAAGGGCAATTTCACACATTTAAGCTTGTCATGTGGAGGTATCTTTCAGCTAGAAGTAGAGAGATATTTTAATGTAGGATAGTCAGGGAGGGACATGTAGGGAGGAACAGACATTTTTTACATGTACCACCCAAACAAGGCAGAGAAGCAAAAGAACCAAAGTTAAATATCAGTATAAAAGTGAGTAAATAGTTCATCAGCACACATGTTGAACAACTAATACTAATACCAGCTCTGCCGACAATATGTCATCCACATTGGTCTAATTACAGCAATTATTTCCTTACATTATTAATTAGGTTAATTACTGTGAACACACGAAAGTGCCCAATATACTATACATCTTAAAGCTAAGCAGGTTCTGGTGCAGTCTGTTTGAGGATGACAGAATTCTATACCATTCCTTCTTTATTTCTAAGTTAACATAACCCAGGGATTAATCTTAGGGTAATTTTTAATGCATATTTGATATTTATTTAAAGAGAAACTGTTTTATTGCTTATGTACTACAAACTTAAAAAACATATTTAACATTGACCTCCCTGATCATAAAAAAATCTGCACTGGCCATGGAAAAATCTATATTGGTTGACCACTTTGCACGTGCCTCCCAACACTTCAGGATACATTTCAGACAGGGTCCCCACAAAGCCACCGAAATGGTTGGTGACCCCTCTGACTACTGCCAGAGATTTACTGAAGAATTGTGCCAGGTCCACCAAAGTCCTCAACAGCTTCCTCCCTCATTCTGTGAGAATTTTCTATGCTTCGCCCCCTCACTCCTAATAATTACCCATTCATAAATCTGTTTCACTATAAACTTCATATAATGTTCAAAGAGATCGGGCCCAGAGTTGGGTTTCACAAATGTGGGAGATTGTCAGAGTCAGAAGCGTTCTCATGGAAGAAACTTCACTTGGTTTCACTGCAGGGCCACAGCGGTCAAGTGAAAAAAATTGTCAATACATTCATTCACTTCCTTTATATACTCCAACAATTTGGGATAGAGCAGAGTGTTGCACACACAGGCTCACTTGGACATTTGCGTTCTCACAATCATCCCCTCCAGACAAATGCAGGAAAATTTGTGATTCCAGTTTATGTGTGAAAGAGGCTAAACAGACCAAAAAACACAAGTATGACCATTTGAAAGAGAATCACACTCGCTATTATACCAAATTGTCAGGAGTGGGAATGTTCTTGTATCAATACCCTGATTTCTGCTTTTCTATAACCTTTTGCAGATTTGCTTAAAGAAAAAACTTGAAGTGAAAGCTTCCATGAAAGGGTGGAGACTTTTTTAAGCAGTGTAAATTATTATTTTTTTACACTCTTCTAGGAAAAGTAAGAAGCAAGTGTGCAACAAGTGCTGAATTTAGTATTTTTTTATCTTTTAGTTTATATACAACTAATTAATGAGATACTCATGATAATTTATTAATCATGGGACTTGTTTCTCATAATGGCAAACTAACAAATACACATTCAAGGTATTTCAAGCATAGACTTTTTTTTAATCAATCAAGAATGTATTTAGCAGATGGGATTTTCCACAGTTGTGTTGCCTCACGTGTTTATAGCTAACAGGTTTTTGTATATCTTTCTACAGGAAAGGTGAGAGCCCTGTTGAAGTAATACTTAGTAATGGTATTAAGGGGGCTATAAAAGTGTCAGAGGCCTGTAATGGGTAATCAGAGATTGAGCCATTGACTGTTGCTTGTGAAGGCATTTATCAGGCAATGTATCCAAAGTCTGAAAAAACTGCCAGGCATTTGACACAATACACCAGGTCTATTCTTTTAGTTATTATTATTTATCATTATTTTACCATAAAGGCAAAGAACCTCTGTACCTATATTTTAAACCAGACAAAATTATTAAGATAAAATTGCATTAAAGTTACATCCAGTATGCTTTTGCTTTTTCTTGCAGTATGGAAAGTGATTTTTTAAATGTTTTGTTTCTAGAGTAATGCATTGTTTGTCCTTTAGCTTCTAATACTTTGAATATAATCTTATTTTTAACGTTATCTAATAGCTAATATTAGCCTAATTAGGAGCCTGTATCATTTCCAAATAATATTAACATTTCTTGTGCCAATGTGTTCTAAATTAGTCTTACTGCTCTTAACAACAAATGTTTTATAAACACAATAATTATGGTGGGCAGTCACTGGGTGAAGAGTCCTCAACTTGGATATATGGTAGATGTACCAAATTTTGTGCCAATTAAATAATGTTAACTGCATGGAAAAGCTGGATGGTATACATGAATAGGGTGCAGAACTTTTTGGAATCAAATCTCAGGGTACCCAATCCCCAACCTACCAGCCAGTTGTGTTCTTGAGTGAGACACTCAGAGTTAGCTTCACGGGCACCTGTGGCTGCCCACTGTCCCCACCAGATGGTTATGGGATGGGTTAAATGCAGAGGGCAAATATCATTGTAACATGTATGTGCTCAGTGATAATGAACTACTACTTCTCTTTCGGCTTTTCCCATCAGGGGTCGCCACAGCAAATCATCCTTTTCCACCTCACTCTATCCTGCCCATCTTCCACTCTGACACCAGCCAACCTCATATCCTCTGTTACCACATCTGAAGTGGTAACAGAGGACGCTGTCCCTCTGATGTGCTCATTCCTTATTCTGTCCAACCTCATCTTCACCATCAGCCCTTGTCTCTTTCACACTGCTACTGTCTCTAGCCCATAGAGCAAAGCCCACCAATGTCTTGACACTTTCCTTTGAAAGGAAGCTCACCTCTAACTCAAGCCAACTTGTTCATACCCAAATTCCCATCACCCCTTAGCTTCAGGATACACTTTTCACCTCTAGAACATTGTTCCTTTCTCCCCTTCTTCCTATCCACACCATGGTAGAACAGTTTGTATCCTCCTCCAATACTACATGCTTTGCTGTCCTTCCCCCTCGTCTCCTGCACACAGAGTACATCTATCTTCCTTCTGTCCATCATGTCTGCCAGCTCTCTACCTTTCCTTGTCATTGTGCCAAAGTTAAGAGTCCCTATTCTCAGATCTATGCTCCTGCCTTTCCCCTTTTCTCTCTGTCCACGAACTCTTCTGCCTCCTCTCCTTGTTCGACCAACAGTGGTCCAATTTCCACTGGCACCCTGTAGGTTAACAGCACCGGTGGCAGTTGTTATTAACCAGGCTTCGACCGATCCGGTATTAAATTTCTATGAACGATTCAAATATTTGTTTTTGGCAAGTTTTACGCCGGATGCCCTTCCTGGCACAACCGTCTCTATTTATCCGGGCTGGGACCAGCAAAGAGGTCACTGGCTTGCAACCCCTGTGGCTAGATTATGTGATAATGAACATGAAACTTTATTGTTAGCACTATTATTATTATTCATTTGATTATATTTTATAATTGTTGTTGTTGTTATTGTTGTCATAAAATAATTAATAATCATAAAATAATAATAAAAATAATAATAAGTAGAAGTGGCAGCAGTGGAGATTATAATACTTGTGGATTCTTATATTGTCTTAAAAGCTATCTAAAAAAGCTATACTCTTTGCCTCATTTTATATTAATTGCCAGTTTGAAAATACCTGTAGTGGTTTATCTTTAGCCCTCTTATAATGTGGGTGATAATAACGGTTTCAACTCACCTAGAAGTTACTGACAGTCACTAAACTGTTCCTTTTACACAAGCATGTCTTTCATCCACTTACTGGGCCTTAAGTAGTAATTCAGAAGTGACATCACACTTTACTTCTAAAGTTAAATTCTTATTCACTGATTCTTATTCTCATTCTCAAAGTCTATGACAGAAACTTTCAAAGGTGCTAAAAAGGTGAATCATCCACATTTCCCATGCTAAATTTCCCTATCTCCACCTATATTTCAGCAAATGAGTGTGCAGTTTAATCACTCAATGGACTTTAAATGTGACATTGTCTAAAATGTGCACCTCTTGCAAATACAAGGCAAAATACGAACCTAAACAATCTTAGGCCCAGGGGAAGCAGAAGCCATCTCCACACTTTGTTCCTTCCACCATAGTTTTCTGTTGGAATGATGTTTTCATCTTGGTACTTGGTTTCCCTTTTTTATGGCAAACGTAGTAATGCATGTTCTTTCCAGACAATTTTAGCTTGGTTTCACATTTCTACAAGACATTTTCCAAGTAGTGTTGTGAGTCTCAAGGTGGTCTCTGGCAAATGTCATGGTGCCATGTTGTTTTTGGAGAGCAATGGCTTGCTCCATTGTATCCTGTCATGTATACATTGCCTGTTCAGTATTTTGCATATGGTTGACTAATGAACAGAGATGTTAACCAACTGCAATTATTCCTTCAAGTTTTTAACTATTACTCTATGGCTCTTTTTTATTATTTATTTTTTACCTCATTGATCATACTGCATTGTGCCTTTTGATTGATGTTGGCTTTCCCACACATACAATATACTTGTGTGCCCATGTACATTTACAGCTGCCCAAGTATATTGCAATACATTAGTTTAATCTGTTCAAGAAAAGACCATCCATGATCAAACAAATAAAGGACTATTTCCCCTTCCTTTACTCGGCCTACAAACTACTTATTTGCTGCTTAAAATGTCAAACATCTCAGATCCCCTGTTGGTAAGGTTAATCCCCAAGTTTATAGTGAGGTCAGGACAAATCAAACGAGTTGTTGGTGTGTCTGCTCTCTGCATGTTTTTAGTGAAACAGACTTTAATAGAGCAGTGTTGCCTGTGCCAAAGATTGTCAGTATTAGTAAATTAGTATCACTCTGTAAAAAACTCTGAACAACCAGTGGACTAATTACCTCTGGATTGGTGGCTGGCCAGCTAACTGGGCCAATCTTTGACATTTTTAATTAATCAGCATTGGGCAAAGCCTGTTCACACCACCCAATGTCTGTTCACGCTGCCCATTTAACAAAAATACCTGCAGTTAGATCTGCAGCCTGTACTGCCAATATTTCACTGATAGAGGTAACTGCAAATTAGAGCATTTTTTTGTAAAACTGTTTGGGTGCATCATCTTTAGTTACTTAAAAAAATGCATTTTATTGGTACTTGAATTGAGCAATGGGTGACATAAGCGTATCTGAAAATATAGTTGTGTTGTTGTAATGGCGCTCAGGTGCTCCTGACGCACAGAGCAGAAATGGAGCAGGCCAGACTTCTCTAGTGAATGTTGCTGCACGTTGTTTCTTTATGTGCATTCGCGCAAACAAGCAAGTAAAAAGCCAATAAAAATAGTTTACCAAGACACATGTTCAACTAGTAAAACTCTCAGAACAGCAAATATTAAAATAACAATAATTTGAATAACTATTTAAGGCCAAAATATAACTTTGTTAATAAACATAAACGTCAACTTGGAAATGTTCGCACACGCATTGCTTTTAAACTTGAGGGGAAGATTTGTGTCCATAAGGGACAGTAGAGAAAAACAAAATTAAACACACGTTTTCTACAATTGATAACACTCTGAGTCTGTGAAGGTAAACGTAGATTTCAATGGTAAATTGACCTTTTTCCAGATTTATGCAGTATGTCTTTGGCAGTACTGAACTCAATTTCACAGAAGTAGACACCACAAAATTACAATGAGAAATTATGTGAAGCCTCTGGAGTTTCTGCAATCATTGATCAGATGAGGATGTGATGTATTTGACCAGTACAACAACAAAATATATAATAAAACATTGCATTTCCAAAGATTGAATCATGTCAACTGGATCTCTTTCTTCTTGGTTGGAAATGTTTCGCTACTTATCCAAGCAGTTTCTTTAATCTGAAGAAGTAGCAAAGAAGTCTGAAGATGCTGCTTAGATAAGCAGCAAAACACCTGAGAAGTCTCCTGAGAAGAAACTGCTCTTGTGAACACGTTTGCCCTGAGACTGGTCTCCACTCCTCAGACCCACAAAGCTGGCAACAACCTGGACCTCATTCTCATCCAGAACTGCACTGCGAACAACATCTCTGTCACTCCTCCGCATTTAATGGATCACTTTTTCATTAAGCTCACAGTCTTCATCTCTAGGCCGTTACATTCTCCTAGCACACTGGTAATATTACGCTTCAACCTCAGACCTCTCAATCAAGAGCAGTTCTCTTCACTGGTGTCTGCAACTCTGCCCTTGCCGCAGGATCTCACCACCCTCAACACAGATGCAGCCAATACACGTTCATCCTGTCTGGACAGTCTTTGTCCTATGTCTTATAGACCTGCCCACCCTTCAGCTTCCGACCATCTGCTCTCTGGATCCGATCCCCTCCACTCATCTTTAAACTGTTGCACCTACACTAATACCGGCCATTACGCAGAACATTGAACACATCTCTCACATCTCTCACTCGTCTTGATGTCAATGGCTTCCATCTCCTCCTTTGGCCAGCTTATTATACCAGCGTGGTATCTAATGACCGGGAGGACATCGGTGTAGATCACCCAAATTTTATTCTTTCCCATTCAGCTGACCTTTCAGGACTTGCCTTACTCTTTGGAGGTACATTGCGTTGCTGTTTTCCTTGCGGCCACTTTGTGTTTACCATTTACCTGTGGAATCCCAAGGTATTTGTAGCTATCTTCAACATCTGCTGTCTTGCTGTCAATCCCTTCAGTTCTGACTAACCCTCCTCTCCTTGCTACCATCCGACCACACTTGTCCAGTCCAAATGACATCCCAATGTCTTGGCTGTATATCCTGGTGGTATGTATCAGCAAGCATAAATGTCTCGTTCACTCCTGGCGTAAAGCTTGAAGTCATCCATGTTGAGGCTGATGGTTGCACCATTCCTTAGTTGGTAACCACTCTTGGTGATATGGCTGAGATCATCACCAAGATCATCTGGCCCCCTCAGCTAGATCATATATATATATGTAGTTTTTATGTATATATACATATATATTTATGATTTGATTATTATAATAAAACTATATTAAATTAGAATAATAATTGTTTTTATGTGTACAAATGACTAAAATCACTTTCCCTTATTATCAATAACTATATTTGTCTGTGGCACTGCCATAAATGTACATGGTTAATCACAAAAAAGTACCATAAACAACACAATTACATTATTGTCAAACTGAAAAAAACAATAATGAAAGTGCTAAATCTGGGCTTTCACTTCTTCTAAACAATTTCTAGGAAAGTTTGTTTTTGGAACTTCTCCTCTCGACTTGAGAGCCTTTGTATCCTGGAAAGATGGTGTGAATCAACCCCCCATGCTGCTATGTCAGACTTCAATACACCATTTATGCTAGCAGACCCTTATAGCAAGACCCGCTGTTACTTAGGAGAGAACAGAGGGCCAACACACTTTATTCCACATTGTCAGATAATAACACTTTTCAAGACATCAAATTTCAGCAGTTTTACGCAGAGTAGCTTAAAGCCTACGCTTTTTTTTTTACTTTTTCAAATGAGTAGTGTTGATTTTTGACAAAAACTCAACTAAATTGTGCATTGTCTACTAGATGCTTTTAACTTATTTTCCATACAGTTTAATGTTTATGTGTAATGAAAATCAGTATCTGAAAGATAGGCCAGCAGCAGATGCATTAGCACAATTTTCATTTTAGTATGTGCTCCAGTTATAAATTAGGTATAACAAAAGCTAATATGCAAAGCTTATGTTATCCAGCTATATTTTGTGTATTTATAGATATTTCATGACCCACAGCTTTTCATATTTTTCACAAAAAAAGTTCTTTATTAGCCCTTTTACAAAGAAACTGTATTTTAATCTTGTTTTACAGTTACTCACTGTCAGTTTTTGTATAAAGAACTTGAACTATAAATTTAGTAATAAAAATTTCTCCAACTGCTTGTTTAAACTTTCAGTTAGAAGTTCTCTGTTTATTTATGACTGGAGTTGGCAAAGATCCTTAAAGTCATCCTAAACTGCAAAGCCTATGATTTTGAATCACTTTCTTTGGAGCAGTGCTCTTGAGTACTTGTGCTGTATTTCTAGAGAGTTAACCACTAACAGTTATTTGACAAGGTCTTTAATTCCCTTCATCTGAGCAGCCCTCTCTAGACTTTAGTAGGTTTTCTAAGTCTGTCTGAGCACACACCCTAGTCTGGGACCTTAATGTTACTGTGTAAAGATTATAAAAGTATCATAAAAATCTTGAAAAAGGGAAAAAAGAATTACTTCTGAACAGACCAATGAATGCCTTGCATTGCAACAAGGAAAGGTGGAGAATAGCGTGGCTTTGAGGACTTCTTTAGATAAGTGGGTGGAGCTCAAACTGCATAACTTTTCTAGTCAAACTCTGACCAAATAGAATAAATATTTCCCTATACCACATCATGGCTCCACCAAGAGCAATGGCACTGTCATACAATTTTACCATCTAATTATTTTTTAAAAAATGTGTTTTTTGGACACCTGTGAAGAAGTTCAATCACATGTTCCATTAGAGCAAGACAAATGCTACACGATTACACTTCATATGTTTCTAGTTAAATATGCTAATGTCAATATTTTTTACAAGTGTCTTCTAAGTGTATGTCTCCACTAATACTAACCAGTTAAGAGCAACATGGAAGCCATTAGCCATAGCCTCTAATTAAAAAGGCAGACAGCTCTGTCATAAGCATATAAATTTTGACAAAAAGTAAGAGTATCCTTGAAAAGAATCATTAAACTCTGTGGGAGGAGTAAAGCATCATGGATCTAATAATTGTATACATCATTTAAAGCTATTGTGTAACATTTTATTTAGTCAATATCAATAAAACTAACAAAAATTTATCTCTTAGAAGCTGGTAGTGTTTTGTGTCTGCATGAATGATTCTGCTTGTCTTAATTATTTTTCCTTATGTCAGCCTTTGCTTAGGTACTGACATCTGGGCATTTATAGAGCTGGCAAGTAATGGCTGCTGGCTGAGGTTTAACATACTTCAAGCCATACCTTAGGGTGCAAAGCCAGGGTTTGTTTAAACAAATGAATAATACTTCGTTAGATTACTTCTTTGAGATAAATACTGACAAAAGTCTAATTCTCTAGTTTGGACTGAGCTGGCCAAAGATTGTAGCTATCCTGTATTTACAAAACACAGTGGATTATAAAACATAACTGATAAAAAAAATAGTGAAACACATTTACACATGTTTTTATTTAATTCCATGGTCATAAATCCATTCCACAACCTTGCATTATATTTAAAGTGGATTGATCTAATTGCTACCTTCTATCCTTTCACTACATGACAGCCAGACACATTGACAGGATAGGAATCATTTTTTATTTTGAAATGGCAATTTACACATTACTTTACTACCTGCTTTTATATTTCCCTACACCTATTGTTATATTTGTAATACATAGCAGTCCCCAAAATCATATCAAATTAGGAGGAGCTAGGTTATGTATTTGGCTAAACATAACTTTTAAACACAAACTCCAAATTTTATATAGGGTGTAGGACCTAACAGCCTCTATACTCTTTTCTGCACTGTGGTGTCAATCACTGTGCCATCCCCACAAGTGAATAACAATAAATATTTTTATGGCCAGACATAACATTTGACTGTAAATATGTCTTGGCCAACATGCAAATAAATGGGTATGCCTGTTGAGCACCATATGCAACCAATTATGAACACTTTTTTGTGTGTGTTTTAACAAGAAAGTGAGAGGCTAGAAGAGAGACAACAGTTAGACTTTTAGTTAATTTCAGCAGTATTTTCAATATTATAGTTTATGTATGCATTCATACACAATAAATTATTTTGTATAGACACATAATAAAGTATACTATTTCCATGCATATATTAATATTGATATTAAACCCTGTAGCATACTATAGGGTAACTATAAACATATTTTTTTGCAGGTACAGTTTCACATTTATCAAGTCAACACTCCAAATCTTACTTCTGCCTCAATGAGAACACTTTGTTCTTTTGTTTAATCACTGGTGCTGGCAGGGAGACTGCTGTGGCTATGAAATGCAGCCAAATATTTTAGGAAATGCACCAGTAGGGGATAAAGACTCTAAACACACTAGCTCTATTTTACATATTTGTTTTAATGGGATTCAGATACCAGTGTGCAACAACTACCAAGTCAAACAAAAATATCAATAATAACACCATTTTGAGACTACTTTGGTGGATGATTAAGTTGTCCTTGTTCCTAACAAACAAAAAGACTTAAGGGTGTGCAATAAATCAGTGCAGACCTCGTTTCCCCTGGGCTGTTCAGCCACTTGGGGTGTAAAACACTCAAAGGCAACGAGCACTTGAAAGTGTGGAGCTGCAGACAGATTCTGCCCAGCAATTACCCTGTCTGCGTGCCTCCTAAACACTGCATACCAGATACGTTAGGGCCTCTTCAGCAACAGTCCCAGTTCTACAGACACAGATGCTTGTGACACCACGTTTTCAGTGCTGCAGGGACAGAGGGCCTCTGGCCATCACTTCTAAAACACATGCCACACAGCCTGCACCACCCACACCACACAGTTCTGTTATTGATGACCACTGACAGCTCTCCTCTTCACTCAAATCAGGGTGGCCTGCCATAGGCAAAAAGGCAGTAAATACAACTGTCAAGATAATGCAACTTACTCCAATCTACTTATCAGCTACCTACACTTGTCTTGTTAGTGGGGACAGATATCCTATAAGGATGTGTTTACACACTGACTAGTTATCTTCACCTGGTAAGAGTTTTGCTGCTTAAGACGTCTGTTACCTTTTTGGCCTAATATCCAGTAACAAGTGCACTCTCAAGCACACATCCGATGGATTGATGTGTCCAGCTGGTAAGCAAGAGGTGGGCTAACAGATACAGGAGCAGCACACATTAAATATTATTGCCAAGAGGAGAAGAAGATCCGAATGTGACAGAAAGATGAGGTAAGATGGAGGGGTGTTTTTTTTTTTAAAAAGGTGGGGGGGTGAGTAAAGAAGGGAATGGGAAGTGACTGTACCTTGGATACCTTCAAGGTGACTTAGTTTGACAAAACATTCTCAAGAGTTACTGCTAAGAGGGCTAGACAAAGATGGGGAAAGAGAGAGACAGAATTTCAAGGTGTAAAAGCTCTTTGCAGATGTCCAAATATGCAGTAAATCACTCTAAAGACCTGAGGGTGCTCAAATGTCTGCCTGACTCCGTCTCTTATCCCAGTGGTTCCAGAATGACTAAAACATTAACAGGAGTCTTCAGGATAGCAGCAGCAGTCCAACAGCCCCCCGCCCCCCCCAAGTGCAAACATAAGGCCTAACCAAAATGGCCTCCATTCAAATGCCGTGCAATTGCATGGTTTTTGGGGGGGAAACCGAGAGAATGTGCGAGTGTAGATTGACTTGTACACAAACTATCTGTTTAGCTGCGTCCCCATTCCAATGAGTCAAAATTGCCCCTGGCATTTAAGTAGGGAGCTCTGTGTGTCCAGTTACAGGTGTTCTTTTTAATATGACTGCTCAGAAAAAGAAAGGTTTATGGTTTTCTTCTACGGAGGGCTGAGGAAACAGAAGTGACACTGGGCTTAAAACCCAAGTATAAACCCAGGATATAATAACCTTTATAGCACAATAACAAAAAGGCCAGCTTGCTATGCTGTGTACTTCTGCAATCTACATGCACTCACAGAGCAAAAGCAGCAAACCTTTAATGACTGTGACAAATTACTGAGAGGGAGGAAACAAAATACTTGTCAATGAAAACAAATTGCAATATTTAATTTTATGTTCTATTATAAACACGTAAAGAAGCATTAAAACAAACATAAATAATAAAAACAATTAACCTGCCTCCAAAACTTTAGCATTAGTGGCCTGAAATCTTAACTTTATTTTACTTTATTTGGTTGATAGTAAAAGAAAAAACAAAACCATTTGGTGAATTTTAATAGTAAGATGTTTGGTGCAGCATGTTTCATGCAATACCAGTAATGTATCTATTTCTTATTGCTCATAAATAGGCTGAGTTGAGAAATGAGTAGTAGTGAAATGAATGAATTTCTTTCATCAGTTTTATGGGTACTGAATTACAACTCTACATTTTGAATTCATTGAACTGTAACTGGCAAGCTTACTTTGGAGTGAATAAATGTTCTTTTAATGTGCACTGTTTAATGTGAACTTTTTGAATGCCTTTAGATTAACGTGATCTGGTTTTAATGTTGCACTTTTTCTAGACACTATCCTATAGATGATATCTTCACTACATCTTCAATCTGTCTCTGACCTCCAAATGAAATATGACTGGCATGATTTAATGCTAATGAAGAGAACATAAATGGGTGATATATTCAAGTCAGTGCTTGTAATTAAAGTTTAGCTTCACAGAATTATATCTACAACTTAAAATAATTTTCAAATTTAGCAGCACTAATCTGAACAATTATGAACAATGAACCATTACACAGGTATGTTTAATTTCTAAATAGCTTTGAATATCTTATAGAAGGACAGAAAGGACAGAAACCAATGTATCACCAAAAAGGAAGAAAAGGTTCCGAGCAGAGGCAGGAATGTCTGTCTCGCTCTCCTGCCTTGATGTATGTGCTTGACTGCCCCCTGGCAGATACAGCTATAACTGCACAAATATTTTATTAGTAAGGAAAACCACTCCCTGCAACAGAATAAGACCCCAGAAGAAAATGTCCTGTGTCAAACACAGGATAAATAACACTCCATTATTTATTCCATCTGCAGTGTTTTGGGTTAATGTCATTAAGAGGGATTTAAATTGCCTGAAGATCCAGGATGGATGCAAGGAAGCATACCATCTGCAACATCTGCAAAGGGCAATCTTAAGTGAATTTCAGACTAACTGCAACTTCAACAAATGAAAATGACACTATTAATGACATTTTTCTGGTGTGCTGTCCAAGTGCATTAAAACAAAAAGTAATCAACAAAGTAAATCAACATTTAAAAGCTCAAAAGTACCAGCTACCAGTTTATGGCTAGTGAGCAGAGAACTCTTTCAAACTGAACCAGGAAGCAATATGTATCAAAACTACATAGGGGCAAAACATGCAATGCTTTCTGACTTTAAATAAGTGCCAACTAATACCAAAAGCTAAAATGTGTTTTAAAGAAAAGACACCAGTCTATGCAAATGTATGATAAAGCCTAATGGGGTTAGACAGAAAAATGTATCATTTAGACAGTACATCTTTGTAAAAATCTGTTTTACATAAAGCCTTCATCTTCACTGCAACACTACTTGTAATGCAGTAAGGTTAGATGTGTTGTTAAACTACCCTCTGTCACAAACACATGCTGTGTGACTGAACTACAGAGTAGCCCAACAACACTGATGCTGTGGGAATGAATGCTGCATTACAGTCCCGCAGTCTAACTAAAGGTGGCAGCACAGGCCCTAACAGTTAACTTGGCCAGGGAGTCAGAGAGCATCAACAGCATCTCAACATAAACTATCAGGACCACAGACTTGGTAGATGGCCAGTAACTTTGGTGTAATAAGGCCAGTGTTATGGTTATTCTGCATGAACTTCATAACGTCATAAACTCATGAGAAGTAAAACTAATATATACTGTGGTGATTCAATGGTCTAATCAACCTATATTGCCATCTTAAGTAAGAAACGTAGCATTACAATGTTTTACACTCCAAGGAGTGCTTTTTCCTCAGAAACACATTCTCATGATAAACAGAAAGGGTGGAAAATACTAGAGGGGCATTGCGGAAGAACATGCTTCACTGCATCCATTTGCAGTGCTTTAGGTCCACTCAGTACAGAATGACATCACTCCAACAAGGCTACTGGAGCAGAACCAAAATCTGTGAGACTATTTAAATTAATTAACACATGAACTTAGATTACAGTCACAGATCAGACAGTGAAGGCATTTATCATTTCACTGGTAAATGCTCCTGTCATATTGTGCCCTTGTATCACCCGTCTGTGCTGCAAACCTCCATTCTACCCTGTGACACACCCTGCATTATATACAAGTTCATTAAAAAATACAGTATAATTTACTTTAGTCTTACAGGAGTTTCAGTAAAAACCAAGATTTGATTAAATTGTCTTTGGATAAAAGGGATCACTGCTTTTTTTCTATTTGGGCAAATATTTTCTATAGCAAAGAAACAAGATTCCACTCCCAGTATGGTTTGATAATGTGTGAAATAACGGTAAACCACACAGTATTTCCTTTTATTTCAAAAACAAACTTTATCTGAACCATCACAGAAAGACAAGTCAATCTCAAGGTTCACTAATACAGTTCCGTAGACAAAGGATCAATCCTTGGTAGGCAACAAAAATAAGAAAAGCATGTAAACAAAACCACAGTAAAAAATTTAGTTGCTATGGATTAAGAGTGGGATAGCGAGGTTGACCAGCAGAGCTTCAAATAAAAAAATGGCCACAAAAAAGAATAAAGGCCAGGAGTCCAGAGGGGGCATCAGGGTGAGAAACAGTGGAGTGCAAATGAGCAGAAAGATGCACAGCCATGAAAGAGAGAAAAGACCAGAGAAAAGGGTAGAGTTTGTGAGAGCGATGGGGGAAGCGAGGAATTGAGAGCGAGAGAAAAATGGTAGTGTAGAAGTGATTTATGCCAGTTGTATAATTTTCTACAACACTGTGCCCCAGACTACACCCCCCCCTTTCCTATGGTTCTTCTTTAATCCTCTATATCCCACCCTCCCACCAGGGTGTGCTCCTCCTCACTGTCACACTAAGAAACAGTCCCTGGCCACACCATCCAGTCATTAAGATTCTGCCGTGATTCGACTGCAGCACTTCGCAAATGGAAGACTGGACATAATTTCCCTAAAATGCTGTTTTTTATCACCTATTTCCCCTTCATCAGCTTGCCGCACACGATTGATAGCTGATGGCACCTCTGACAACTTAACGTTTTTATGGCTAGATTTATGGGCTATCTGCTCCTCTCCTTTTACAGCTCAAACTCTGTAAAAATGCTTATTTCTCAGATAAGGAAAGGGAGTGTGGAATAGTATCACACCCAGCTAAATGTATGTACGGGGGAGAAAGGCCCATCTCACTGCATTGCAGTCCAGGCTTTCGGGGCTTTATGGTTACTCTGAGACTGAAATTACCTCTGCATACCACCAAACATTAAATAATACTTCTCAGTTCCTAGATAGCATACAACGCAACTCTCATCCCCTCCTGAACAGAAAACATACGCTGTTATCCTTTCTAGAAAATAATAAACGGCATCATGAAGCAAAAAAGACAATACTGTCAGAAAGCAACAATAAAAAACTAAACTAAATTTAATTATATCCCAAATGGGAAGCTGTAAAACATGTCTTTCTCCCTTCATTGAAAAGCTCATGCTGTATTAGTGTATATATGGATGCTAGAATTTTATGTAGAAATTCCTGAAGATATGAGATACATGCTCTCACTTTGCCATGTCTGGCTAATTACAATGAAGGACTTGGATTACTTTAAAGACAAAGAACACTTAAATTTCCCGATTGCAAACTTCTTTGTAGAGCATATGTATGCATGTATGTGTCAGCACATGAGGACACAAGTAAGATGTTTTAAGAGTACTGGGAGCCTGCTGCACTTACAGGGCTGCAGTAGTAGAGTGGCCATTGCAGGTTCCCCTCCCTCGCTGATCAGATTTACAACCAGTACAGGCTCCCAGTTACCCTTCTCTCTTCCAGTGATGAGCCTGGCAGATCCTCGACAGACGCCCCGGGGGACTGGAGTGTGACCATGAATGGGGGAGGGGAGCAAAGACAGAGAAAGAAAAGAAGAGAGCGAGATGTGAGGGGTAGAGAGGAGAGTGAAATAGAGAGAACCAGTCTGATGAGATCAGTGATTCATAGACACCTAGGAGGACACACCCTGGAATGGGGTAATACCACACATTTTAACTGCGCTGGCCCATAATTCATTAGGGTTACCAAGGCTACAAGGAGCACCTTGGGAGAGAGACCCAGAAATCATCTCTGCATGTTGTTAGATGTTGCATGTGGAGAAAGATTAATATAGAGTAGAAAAAATAAGCATATTTGAAATCTGTACATTTCCACATCATGTAACAGTTTGCTTTGTATTTCCATACCCTTTTATTTCTTAGTACTATGTCTGCATCCATGAGTCAGTATAAAGTTTATGAGTTGACATATGTAACAGCTCTAATGTGTTTAGATATGGCCATATTGGCAGTGCAGTAATCTCAGTAGGGTGCTAACCCCTTTTACATTTTAAAAAGAAAATAATGGCAAATACAATTGTGCCTTATGCTTCATTAGAGGAGAGAAACATTTAACAGAGCAACTAGAACTAAGTTAACCATTGTTTTGGACTTCATGAAATAGCCTTCCAGTGAGTGACTATATGTCTTCTTCCAACAAGAATTACACTCTATTACTGTTTTTATTAAAGGATCTTCTAGACAATATCAATCATCTCTTCTTAAATTTAAACATACCAGAACAAATCTTAGCAACTAGTTTACCCTAAGTAATCTACAGATGAAAACAGAATTTGGAAGTTTGCTCACTGTTTGTGTCTGCTCTTTACTGATTTCTTTTAATTAAAAAAATCTTGATTCATATGAGTTTGCCTGATAAATAATTTGGTTACATGCATGCCTAAAAAACACATGCCTAAAGACATTTGAGACACAGTTTTTACAACTGTTAAATACGAGTGAATTAAACAGGTATGGTTTGGCTGTTGCTTTGGTAGGCTGATGACATGTTCATGTTAAATTTTGGTCACTTCTGCTCACTTCTGGAGCATAGTTTGGTTAATCTATAAACAAATATAAAATTACAAGCTAACAACACGATTTCAGTGAAATAAAAAAAAACTATCTCATCTAAATACAAAGTAAGAGATGTGAAAAGTCATATAATGCACAACACAGTCTACTCAAAAAGAGTACAAATTGGGTTACTCATTGAAAAAATGGTCTCCTTCTGATTAAGCAATCACATAGCTAGTATAGGCTGCCCACTGTTCATAAATCACTTCTAACATACATGGCATTTGATTAGAACCCATTAGCAATGAGCAACAGTGTGTGTATGAAGTGCATGTGGGGAGGCATGTGCATGTATCTAATCTCACATTTTCCATGGTCTGCTCTTTAGGATGTTCCTCATTAGTGTGAATATTAATGCGACCAGAAAGGGGGAAGAGGAAAAGAAAAATGTAAAAGGAATTTGGAAGAGCATTTTAAAGGGGCCATTTCATCAGAATCGTTATTTTTTTGCAGTTCTCTGAAGGCTCGTAACTGGCGGTCTATGAAGAGAGACATGCCGCACTCGGGCTTAATTTAAAACCAGAAAGGTCACTGCACTAAGAAAGGTCCACTGCTCAGCCAAAAATATAAAATGAGGAGAAAAAGCAGTGGGGGAGGAGAAGTGGGCCAAGAAAGCGCCCAGAATGTAAGGAGATCAGAAGATGCCGAATGGGAAGGGGGAACCCAGGCGGGAGGAAACGCGTTCAAGTAATTTGGAAAGACAGTGTTATGGAAGGGACTACAAAAGTGGAAAAATACTGACGAAAAAGAAAAAAAGGGGGGGTAATGAACCAAGTTGCACTTGAACTGGAACAAGCCTACCATCAAAACAGATGCAGGAGTTTTTTGTTTACTTTAATGGTGTTTTTGCAAGTAATTTGTTATAATGGCCTACAATTTCAGCAAAAACACAGCATTCATACAAAGTGAAGGATTGCCAATCTGTCCAACAATCTGTGTTGGCAGAAACACAACCCTCCCCAAGCCTTTGCTGAATTAGGCTCCCTGTGCTTGGTACTGGACCAGAGTGCTAATGGTCAGATGGGAAATTAGTTTTGCCATATGCAACTCAGAAAAAAACTTTGAAAACTGCATTTCTGTGATGTGACAATCCCACTTGTTTTGGCTATGAAATGCATATTATGTGTTCAGCTTGGCCATGTTCACAAAACTAAGACATTCAGCAATGAAGTTGCCATCCCCCAACTCAACCTTTTTCTACAAACTAACTCACTGTCTTCAATCACCTGTTTATCTATCAGCTCACTTTAATTGTCCGCTGGGTTTTGGACTGTACTGCATTACATAAAAGCACACAGGAGCCTCATGGCAGCAGGACGACAGCCACTGATGTAAAGCCTCACGCTTTGCACAGATAAGGCGGGTTCAATTTTAATGTTGCTAGCACACCGAGACGCACCAGGCTCACTTGTAAAACAGAATACCCCCTTTGCTTGTAAACGCAGGAGCCCAAGGGAAAGGAAGAGATGGGGGTTGGGCAGGGAGAGGTGGGGCTGAATTGAAAGGAGGAGAAGAATTCCACTTGACCAGCTCCTGCAATCCATCCTATGGATCAATTTCTTCTTTCAAATTCCCAATCCATTCCCCATCTCTTTTAAAAACTAATACCCATTTCCAATCACAACTGCAGTAAAGCATATCTTGTAAAAGGTCAAAGTCTGACCTCTGAGTTCTCTAAATTGAATGCAGGTTGGCCATTTTCCTCTGAAATACAGCCCTGCCTGATATAAAAACTGCCCAGTGTGCAAACACATCACCATTGGGACCTGCATCCAGCCTATCAGTAGGTATTCATTTACAGAAATGTCACAGTACAGAGTATAACAAAACAGTGGTTGTATTGGGGAAACATGAGCCACAACCTGAAATTGAGCAAGTGCATTGGGGAAAAGGAATAAATCTGGCATAGGTGTATCTGTGTGTATATACATCTGTGGCAACATGCTGCCATAGGCAGCATGTTGCCATATAGTGGAGTATCTCTCCTGCAACCAGCCAAGAGAACTGATCAGATGGACGATCAAACACTAATCATTCCCTCACGGCCCATACCGAGTAAAGCTGTCATTAATTTTGCGGAATTACATCAAATCTGAGACATTCTTTATGTGGCCCACGGCCCGTAGACAGTTATACGACAGGGACTGCTGCGCTAAGCAGATGGGGCAGCTTGGCCGTGCATACTAAATACCACCGTCCCCCATTTCTTCATCTCCACCCTCCCAACACTCTGCCCTCCTTCCAGGCGCCCTGCTCCTAATCCCTTATTCTTTGTTTTCTACCCCTTTAATGTCTTTTATATAATACGTGATTTCATCACTTACCACAAAGCACCGAACATTTATTTAGTTAAAAATCGCTTCAAAAATTTCTTTATAGCCAAAAAAGAAAAAAAATAACAACACAGATTTCTCTGAGACCCAAAATCACACATTAGAAACATAATACATTAATCTAGTATGATGAGAGAATGAACAGTTTATTGACGTAAATCTTAACTGTTTGCATCGTGCACATTGACAACTGTTTCCTTGCCTATACACAACAGAAGGTCATAATCCCATTTGAGGTTTCCGTGGCAACTGATTACTGCTGAAGGCAAGCTGCAATTTATGACTACTGACACATACCTGCCATTCTCTTTGAATGAGACATGTGGTAAGCTATATTCAGACAGACCACCTTAGGTAATAAAACTGCAGTAGCACTCAGGGGTTATACCATTTTCTTATATTGAGAGGAATTCCAAGCCAGTTTGCTAGAAATCAGCAAACAGGGACTGAACAGTTGAACAACCAATAAATAAACAGAAAGCCAAGGCTTTTGTGACAGAACAGTTTACAGTCGTTTTTTAATGAAATAGTTAATATTCTTTTAAAATAGTTGGTCTTAATTCATTTTACAGTTTATCGTTAGTATTGCTTGGAAAGTGTGAGGGTATGTGAGGGTGTGTGTGCTTCCATGCATCCTCATGAATTTGTTGGGGTGAGGGTGTTATCACACAGGAAGTAGCCCTTACAGCAGACAGAGAAGAAGAGATCTCAAGAAAAAGTTCCATGGGCAATCTAATCTCTATTAGGGCGAGGCCTCACATTCCTGCTGCACAGCCATCTTCTTAATTTACACAACAGTGATACTTAGAAGTCAAGGCTATCTGAAGAGTGACATGTTGCTTTCGGAAACAGCAATGGCACAAAATAAAAACCAATTACAAAAACATGTGCAAAGCCACTAGCAGACAGGGGACTTATTAAATAAATACATTTCTACAGAGGTATTTTATAGTCATGCACATATCTATTATTGATTAATTGAAATTATGAAAAAAAACTCACCATATGAATGTTTTGGAAGCTAGAGTTCCAAAACACTACCAAATCTGATTAAGAACTTGATCTTGTTTTATACTGTTATTTTTCTAATATCCTAGTCTAAAACATACATGTACAAAAATGAACAGTAAATGGGCTAGTCATTGCAGTGCAATCTATTTAATTATCACACTGCAAAGATAGCTACTGCTCCCAGCACAACTTTGCTCACAAAGGCTCAGCGCACTATTAATCCACTTAAACACAATTTATAGGGTCTCAACATTGACTGTCCATCGGCATAAAATTACATGAAGCGTCCTTATTGTGTCTTCCACAGACTAAATTAGCCAAACTAGACTTACTAATTGAGGAGGAGTAAGGTACTCTGCAACTTGATTGACTCATCAGTGAGCACAGATAAATAAGCCAGCTAGGCAGTATAATAACATCAATAACTATAACAATACAGGATGGACATTATTTAGGCTGCAGTTGCTGAGGCATGATAAATTTATGTCTTGAATCCTAACTTCTTTTTCCACTTGATGTTGCTTCTATAAGCCAAATACCTTTTACAGCTATGGATATTACCTATCAGTCATTTCAAATCTGGATTAAAATCACAATTGCTTAAGACCAAGTTCCCATTTAAGACATTTTTGTGTTTTTTTCTCAAAAAATTTACATTTGTCCTAGCCAAACATTTAAATAATTTCCTGCAGTACACTCATTTCAATTCAATCACACGTTTTGTATTTTGAGGAACTGTCAACTACTTACTTGGCATGACGTGCATTTTGCTGTTCTGTTCTGATATCTACAATTGTTAAATTTAAAGGATATTATCAAAGTAAATCTGAGAGGCTGAGACTCTCTCTGATTCCTTATATCTAATTCTGAGCCTTATCAAGTAATTTATTCTCTTTATCCGATGTTTTTCCTACAGTATGTAAATAGAGTAAAATTACTTTACAAAGCTGTGGAACAGTCTAAAGAGAGGTTTCAGGCATATGGTTTGCATGTGAAAACCTGGAGCAAAGCATGTGTTTTCAAGATAGTATACTGCCATCTGCTGCCTGGTGCCATAGCATCATCATTAAGGAGGATCCCACCCCCCAGTGCTACGAGGTACAGTGGGAGATATGAGACACCTCTTTAACCAGCAACCAAACTGGGCTGAAGTCTTTGTGATATATGCATTTATGTTTAAAATCTGTTCAACTGTATCCAAATGCATGAACAAATAATCATAATAACAGCGATGACAACAAAGCAGCAAACTGCAAAGCAAACAAAGCAGTAACTGTGCCAAAATATGTATAAGTTTCTTTGAAGATTATGCAAAAAATTGTGCCTCTTCATTCAATTTAAAGAGGATGGCAGGAACATTGGAATCCCTTCTCCTCTTATAAGGGACTCCAGTATGACTCTACTACCCACTTTGACCTCAATAATAAAGTGAGAGTAGAATTATCACCTTTCTGACAGTTTCAAAACAAAAATTGAGAAATTACAACATTGTAAATGTGGAATTTGTGTGAGAGCTGCTGTATTGATTGCATTAGATTGTACCTGTGCTCCTAATAAAGTGGTCAGTGAGTCTATATATTATCATTGGTTGGACTCCATTTGAATGGTAAAGAGTATATGGCCTGCTTATTTAGCACTTTTATCCAAACAGTTTTAATGTTGCTTCATATTCCTCAATTTATGCACATAGACTCACACAGCAAGAGGCAATTTGGGGTTCACTGTCTTGCCCAAGGATCCGGAAGAAAAGACCTGGAGTCAAACTGCTGTGGCTCGTCAATGACTCTACCATCTCAGCGGCAGACGATGTGTTTGATGTGTCTTTTAAGATTATTTAGTTTTTTAATTCATTTTTTAATTCAAGTTATATGGGTAGAATAATTTAAAATATGAACTAACCCAAAAACCTAGGTTAGAATCTACAAAGGAAAACTACTCTGTGGTGTAAAGTTAATTACTAGTGGTGTATTTCAAAAGACTGATGTCCTGTTTGGTGTTCAAAAAACAATAAGAATGTGTGGCTGCAAAAAGTGTATAATGAATTGAACAATATAACTAGTTATTGAATAAAATGCATTACATTATTGCACTTAAATATCTTATTTAAATATCATTAGACATCATGAAGCTCTAAGAGTATTATTTTTATTTTTTAAAATATGTTTATCGTTCTCCAGTTAAAAAAATGTATCACTTTTGTTCTTAACTTTTACCTGAAGCGCAGAAGTTCGCAGCTACTGGGGCTGGAGTTAAGATAAATATGAACTAGATATAGACGTCAATTACTAAATTACCAAACTTTGCTTTTATTAGACCAATTCCCAAATAAAGTTTATAATTCAGGCTATATTCATAAGTTAAGCATCCTTCTAAACGTAACTACTTTTAATTAAATTGACTAAATACAAATATTTACGTGTTGGTATCACGTGACCAACAGTAAATAGTTGTTATCATCATCGCACTCAGACATATTCATTTCCATCCGTCCGTCTTCATAAAGCACCCCGTGCTTTAGTATCCGAAGGGAAAAAAACAGCGACCAATGGCAGGCCTGCTTTTCTACGTCGAGCTTGGGGGATGTAGTTTCAGCTGTGGTTCTTCTGCGTTGTTTCATCAACCTGGCGAACAACAGTTCCCAAAATGCCGTAGCGGAAGTGAAGCTGTCATGCTCATGTTTTGCTTTGGTTTTTTGTTATTGTTTAGGGACAGTGGAGCCCGAGGAGAAAAGCACGCTGTGTCGCACACGGTATTGTTTCCTTAGCGGAGCGTGACATCAGTGTTTGACAAGATAATACGTGTTAGTCCGTTTAAAGGGAGGTTGGGGGCGATAAAGGTAAGGGCGACATCACACACTGTCGACATCATGTACGCAGCTGTTTTTCTAGTTAACAAAGGCTGTTATGTGTGCGGCGTGATGTCAGCGTGCATCACGTTAACGGACTGAACAAACGTCACAATACGCTACAGTTTTACAATACTTTGCTTTTATTACACGGTTGTTCTCCGGGGCTTTCATCGACGTGCATGGAACATCGTTTTCTGTGGCGCATCGACATGTGCTGCTGTTGGGCCTCAAGCCTCATGCTGTGTAATTTGAACCCTCGGGAAGCGACTGTACACTTTAGACACAAAGTCAGTGTAGGTTTTGACGGCATCCGAAAAATCTGTCTGTCAATGTTTTTATTCAGTACCTATAACTGAAAAGTTTCTTTTGTCTCGCTATAGTTTAGAAGGATGCTTAACTAAAATAGATAAAGACATTTTACCAAAGAAGGCAACTAAAGTGAAAAAAACGGACCTTACCCATAGTTTGAGTACATGCAAACTGCAAACACACCTGTTAGAAGTGTTCCCCTTCCACCTTAAATAGTACAGTGATTGTTTATATTCTCTGCAGTTTTATGTATTTCTGTCATGACAGAGTGCATCCAACAGTTGGGTATGCGTGAAATGCACTAGAGTGAATAACCGAGAAAATGCTGAATGATTAAAAAAGTAGTCAGTTTCATATGTTGCTAAGCAGTGTGTTTACCTGCAGACAGGGAATCCTTATTGTTCCAAGAGGTAACTTGAGCCACATACACGCTATAGGCCCCAAACACTTTGCCCTGCATGTTTACACGTGATGGTGTACAATAGCTTTTTTTTTTAAGACGACTGAAATAGCCCTAGTGACAAATATATGCCATATGTCATGCTGCCCAAAGGTCATCTTCTCCTTGGAGTTCAGATGGTGCTCCTCCCACTAAGAAATACCAAAAGTTTATCCACAAATTTCCAGAAAACAGTAACATATCAAAAGTCAGATAAAAGTTGTTTCTGTAGATTTTGTCTCACAAAGTTTAATATTAGTCTTCTTTTAAAACTGGTTATAACAAACAAAGTGACCAGTTAACACTCTAAATAACAACTTAGTAGAATTTATACCTTTGTTTTCATTGCAAAAATATAATTTAATTCATAACGCAAGTATTAGAAATACTCAGATCATTTACTTAAGCATACATATCACTACCACAGTGTAGGCCTTTTACATTGCGTGTCAAAAATATCTTATTACACTGTATTTTGTATTTCTGAAATAAATGCAGTAGAGTAAAGATACAGTATTTGCCTCTGAAATGTAGTGAAGCCAAAAGTAGCAGAAAATGTTCTCAAGCAAAGTAGAAATGCCACAAAACAGTATAGTGCAGTGCTTAAGTAATGTGTAATGTGCTTCTTTACACCACTGATTCTAAAAGGATTTCTGACAGGATTTATGGTTTTACTCTCCTGTTCCATCACTGCAGTTCAGAATAACAGGGGGACAGTATAGTGATGATAAATGGAAATAAAAAATATATTCTCTTGTAGTTTGATGTAATGATATTATTTCTAATTAACTTTGTGTCTTTTACATGAACAACCCTCTGAGCAAATACGGAAAACCCATGTTCTCAGACCCAGCTAAAAACTGGCTTTGTGGTACCAGTTATTCATAACAACCAATGTTAGGTTTAATAAAGCCAGATAAGCCAGAACGAGCCACACTCAGGTGAACTCACTTCATGGTACAAGCTCTTGATAGCCCTTCCTCAGGTGGATATCATTTTACACTAAATAAATACAAACAGGCTGCTGGCTCTTTATTGATCATTTTGCAACAATTATCTCTCACCTATTCCACAATTTGCACATTTCACCATGCATGTGAGTTTCTAAGTTGTAAATAAGCAAACACAACTTTCAACTCAAGTGTGCACATTTTGTTTTTTCCCCTGTAGGTGCAAAATAGTCTGTCTGTGTTTTGTGCCGCCATGGACAAGGCTTGTGGGGTAGAGTTTAGAAATGTGGGCTGCATTTACTTCCCGCAGAGTAGAGTTGATTGCCACTACACACTGAGCTCACAGCACAACTGGACCAGCAATGAATGGATAGGTCTTTTCAAGGTATTGTTAACCTGAGGAGCATTACAAAATGAAGTGAATAAAGATTGTATTATTTATATATATTTTCCCATTTTTTTCTAAAGAAAAATAATGTGGGGATGTTTTCTTCCTCAGGTGGGATGGTCATCAGTGAAGGACTACCACACATTTGTTTGGGCATTGGCCCCAGCAGACTATCAAGAGGGCACAGATGTCAACTGCTGTGTTCATTTCCAGGGTATTCATTCCCTTGTTTTCTAGCTTTATTTTATTCACTGTTGTTAACCAGAATCTATATAGTACAGCGGATACATCCGCACATAAAACCTTCAGCATGGGATTGATGTTTCAGTAAACTGAATTGGTCTGTTGTACAAAGAGCTAGCAACTGTCAAAAATAATGTTATTAACTTCTATCTTAATTCCCACAGATGTAAAATGGAAAATATCCTGTATAGTAGACGAGCATCACTCACACAGACACGCTGTCTCATAGCTTGAATGAATTTCTTTTGTAAGCACAAGGTTGAATAACGATGACAAAGACAATAGCTCAAAGCATGCTGTGACTACTGCTACTCACCAGCAAATGCAGTGTTCATTCTGCCCTACCTGTCAGGGGCAGCTGATAAGGTTGATTCAGTGTGAGGGGCACATGTGCAGCAGGTGTGGCATTGACCCCTGCTAGAGTGATTTATCTCTATCTTAAGCTTACTGTCAATGTCATTCTTCACTGGAAGAAGAGCACTGGAAAGAAAGTCTAAAGAAACTGCTGATGGTCTCTTATCAGCAGCAATACGGTGATTTAAAAAGAAGGTTGTCTGTGCTGTGACCTAAGCTGGTGCTGTAAGTTACAATACAGCTCATAAACTTTGTGGTATGTGATTCTTCTTGTCTGTTTGCCATCTCTACCCTTTATTGCACATTTGTTGTGAAACCGAAATTTAAAGTAAATCATTCTAAACATGAAGCTATGGCCTGTGTGCGATAAGGATAATATTAGATTAGCTTACTTTATGGGCCAGATGAAGTCATGGGACTGTTGCTGGCTGCTCTTTGGGGAGAATGGGAAGCAGGAGGCAGCATCAGTTCCTGTGTCTTGTTAATGTAGGACCAAAATGAAACAGAGTATTAGGAATGTGGAAATGTGGACAAACATGATTAAAGTGGAAAATAGCCTTAAAAGGAATGGCAAGGTTATACATAAATAGCAAAAAAAAAAACACTATTCAGCCAAAGCATTATCAGTGTACTAGACTTAGAGTGTTAGCAGGATGTTGTTTGCTTACATTCTAGAGAATACTGGTAGATTTTTAATGTAAATTATTCACAGTAATTCCATTAATAGGTTTGTGATATTGCAAAGCATAATGTAAAAATTTTAAAAAGATAAAAGATAACCAAACATTTTGTTTTATGAACTGCTGTCTTCCTGAAGCTTAGTGTTACTGGAAAAGTGGCGCTAGCTATTCACGGACCAAAAACAGTACAGAGTGCTCATCAGACACCTGTCGTCACATTAAAGCTAGTCCTTAAACCAACTGAATGAACCGCTAAAGTTCGTTTTGGTTGCATTGCCTGCTAGTTGTCACACCCTACCAATGAATGTGAACACTGTTTTTACCTGCTGTTAACTTTGATGCTAGCATTACTGGATGCTAACGTTAGCTAATCGTTTCCTGAGCTAGCTTAATATTTGTACTTCTTGACAAAAATTAAAATTTCTTCACTAATACCTAGTAATAAAGCAAAATATATTATATCACAGAAAATGATAAAATGTCTTTAGGCTTCTCAGGAGCTCATGAAGCTTCCATTATGCTCTACCTTTGGGGTGGCATCTAAGTGAATCAACTCTTGTCAAGTGTTTGCTAGCGCACATTAGCTAGCCCTCAGTCTGCCCACATCAAATATTAAATATTTTCGATTAACACATTTAACAGAATGTTATAACAATACTGACTTGAAACAACCGGGACTTCTCACCAATAAAAATGTCTACCCAAGTGGTAGTAATTAATAATGCCTCAATTATGCATCACTCACCTGTGCAGAAACGTTTAGTGCTGCCGACGCTGGGTGGAAGCTGTACTGCAGCGATCGATGCTAGTGACTAAAGTTAGCAGATGGAGGCCTCCATTATTCCACACAGGCCTTATTAGAAACCAGCTCTAAACGAAGGCAGACATACCAGGTTACACGTGTGTGGTTTTTCATAATTCTCATCTTCTTTCTTCCGTTATTGTAGCCTGCTACCTGCCCAAGCCCAGCTCGCAGGAATATGAGTTTGTCTATGTTGATGCCAAGGGGGAGGTGTGTTCCCGCAGCTCCACATTCACTTTCTGTGCCCCGAAGCCACTTGAGGATCTGGTGACCCTCGAGGATGGGCCCCATGGAGAAGAAGCAGGCACAGACATGCTGCTGGTAGTACCCAGAGCTGAACTGCTGCAGGTAAAACAGGCCGAGCAAATCCGATATTAAAGGGGTGTTTTTTTGTTTTTGTTTTTTTTTTATTATTTTTTTTTTAAATGAATTAATTAAATGCTGTTGTTTACTGTTGTCACACAAGATTAGAGCACAATGATGATCCCTGCTTCCTCATTGTCAGAGTCGACTGCAGGAATGTCTGCGGGAGCGAGCGGAGCTGTTGCAGGTGCAAGAGGCAGCAAACAGGCAAAGGGAAAGAGAGAAAGCAGAGTACAAGAGGGCGAGAGAGGCCTGGGACAGGCGGTGCAAAGAGCTCGAAAGTGACATCGCGAGACTAGAGGAAGAACTGAAGCAGAGTCAAGAGAAGATCGAGGAGATGATGAAAAAGCAGAAGGTGGTGTATAGACCTAAGCAAATACCCAGCAAGCTCATTCAGTCTGCGTTTTACCATTTTTATACTTTTCTCTTTACATTTATTGTTGGAAAATGCTCATATGTCTGCTTAAACAATATCTTTATAGATTAATGTCCATTTTTTAAAAACAGCAATTTGGTAAAACGACCCACTTACTATGTGGAATAGCTTTTTACTAAAGTAGCTTAATCCATATCGTGATACAATAAAAAATTCTCATAAAAATTCAAAATGCCTCTGGTCCATTAGGAGGAACAGGCCTTAGGAAAATCACTAGCCCAGGAGAAAAGCGCTTTATTGGATGCAAGGGAGAAGAGTGAAGTGAGAATCATAGAACTAGAGGAGGACATCAAAACCCTGACTCAAAGAACTCTGGAAAGGGAGATTGAGTTGGAAAGGTCTGACATTTTTTCTTTTCTCTTATGCTCTTTTTTTGTGTGTATGTTGTTGTTTTTGTTGTTGTACAGTGGTCGTATGCAGTTTTTTGATTGTCATTGACCAAGTCTGTGTGTGCAGGTTGAAGGAAAGAGCAAAGAGATCAGGAGTTCAGAGGAAAGAGGAGGAGAGTGAGAGAAAGAGCTTGCAGGTCACACTTCAGAACATGCACTGTATTATAACAAAAAACGGGTCTCTGTTGTTCTTTTCCAGGTCCTTCTTCTTCCCTCATTTGTTTTGTTCATGTTTCTCTTATAGACCAAGCTGGAACATGCAGAGGGTGAACTCAGAAGTCTGTCAAAAGAGTTCCAGGGCCTGAGGAACTCTTTAGCCCAGCGAGACACCAGTGTTTTGCAGCTTCAAAATACAATTACCACCCTCACACAGAAACTCACCATTGCCCACAGGAAAGAGGTCAGTTTTCAAGTCAAATACAGAAATGTATTTTGTCATAAATATGCTGTTTTTGTAAGTCATTCTTAACGCTTGCTAGAACAGATTTACAACATGATTCATTTCTCTTTAGTTTTTTAATTTTACAGGATTTGTGCAGGACCTGTATTTTTTAGAAAATCATGCCAACACATGTTTCTTCTGCATTTATGGCTAGGCGGAAAGTGAGGCGGCACTGAAGGAGATGCGAAGTCTGCGAGAACGTCTCAATGCAAGTGAGCGAGCTATAGAGGGCTTGAAAAGCGATCTCAGTGCCATGGTATCCCAGAGGGATCATGGGCAGGCCGACCTGCATCAGGCTCGCCTGCAGGCTGCTCAGCTTACCCTTCAGCTTGCCGATTCTAGTCTGGCCCTCAGAGAAGGAAGAGCACACTGGGCACAGGAGAGGCAGAGTTTGCAGCGTATTAATGAGGTACTGCATCCCTACAGAACATGCAATCTCCGGGGGAGAGTTCTGAAAATGTTATATATTTACATTGTGATGGAGTTATAGTTTTCAATATATTTTGCAACATGTTCCATCAGGTGGCTTTAAACGGGTAATGTTCCTGTGTGATCTGTGTTTTGGCCATGGTCCGGTGAAATCACTGCTTGAGGTTCATATGTTGTCTGTTGAGTAAGTGTGTGTGTATCAACCTAACAGAAGGACCAAGAGCAGCTCGAGAAACTCAACACAGAGATGCAGAGAACGGAGGAGAAGCTCCAGGAGGAGAAGATGGAGAGAGTAAAGCTGGAGGTTGAGCTTGGAAGAGAGAAAGATTGCAACCGGGTAAGAAAGACTGCATTTGTGACAAACCTTAGCAGGTAGATGCTGAGAATGTGAGACTTTGCTTGTTCACTCCCCTGATGTCATCCAAAAGTTGCAGTATGGTTCTGTTATACTGGTTGGTCATTCGATATACTCTGTCCTGCTGCATTATGATGTCTGCTCGCTGCAGGTTCAGCTGAGTGAAACCCGCAGGGAGCTTCAGGAGCTAAAGGCCAGCCTGAGGGTCGCCCAAAAAGAGAAGGAGCAGCTACTTACGGAGAAGCAGGTTGGAAAAACGCAAAATTCTCAAAAGCGGGAAAACTAATGTTTTGAATGCTGGTATATTAAGGACATGTGAAGACAGCTCATGTATGTCCTGGTTACTGATTTTGTGCCTCATTTACAGGGTATTTATTTTACATTTTCAGCTTTAAATTAAATACTTACATGCGTTAATTACATTTCGGACCACTATCAAACTAAACCCATGGTTTAGTTTTTTGTTTTTCTAGTAGCACAGTATAGATATATTTATAATATGATATATTGAATATAAACTTATCTATTTCCTAAAGATTAACAGTATAAGTTGCACCATACACAAGTATACAGGTATTGTGAATGTTCCAGTTGTCGTATCTTCTCTCTATTGTTGTCTTCTTAGTTGTTATTGTGCAATATAAATTGTTTATAGTGCAATATAAATCTGTGGATTTCAGAACAGTGGGAGCTTCTGCTGTTAAAGTGCCTGCATATTTTTCATTGGCCAACCACCCTCATGTTTGTTCGCTGCTGGCAGAGTAGATGGTCAGTCTTTTTAAAATTAGTGTCCAGCTTAATTTTAACATCTGTCACATGGGGAAGAGCAGTCAATCAGTGGCACATTGTAAATCAAACACATGTTTTAATGTTTTAACTGGGATGATTATCATTATATATTAGCACACATGTGGTGTATTTATGATGTATTTACTGTCTAACCATTTTATGTTGCTTTGGCTTGAAGAAGTCAGACATCACACGGGTTATGAGGGTGATGGCTGCTGGAACCATGATGAAAACCCTGCCCTGGTGTGTGATATGATGGTTGTATTTTCCACTACAGGAGCTGATTGAGTATATCTGTCAGCTGGAGCAGAAGATGGGAACCGGTGCCAAGTGGAGTGCTGCCCCGATTGCCTCTACAGGTGAATGGAGCCATACATTAATCTACTGTATGCCCTGCAGATGTGAACAATAAAAGTGTTAACTATCATTCAACAGCAACACTAAATATTGTTCAGAATGGCCAGTGTCTGTGTCTGACAGGAGCAGTGCTTAAAGGGAAAAGTGACCACTTTTTCCTTGCCAACGTTTCTATCTTGCAGGGCGCCCTGACAGTGCATTATCTGACTCTGAGGATGAGAACCCAGAAGCCTTGCAGCCTCTCCGTTCACCAAGACCTATGGGACACTACAGTCTGTGTGAGCAGGGCCAGCCTGACTCCTTGCTCCTCACCACCCCTCCTCCCTCACCCAGGGAGTTAGAGAGGAGCACAGTGGTTATCAACCAGCCAGCCCCACTCTCCTCACCACACCAGGCTGGAGCTGAGACTATGCCACACAGTTCTGATTCGGTGAGAAACATTATCTGAGTCATTCTGTTTCGTTGTAGTGTAATTATGTGTGATAGTGAAAATGAGATATGTCTTCGTGCTGATAGCCATGCGCACCAGTTAAACATGGGCAGTGGATCGTTTGATATAGACATTATCTCCTAGAAGCAATTAGGCCGCTAGTCTGCAAGTTATTAGACTGTAATAGCTGCTGGACAGATATGTGTTAAGTGTGTGTGTGTGTTTCTGTCTGGTGTTTAGGAGGAAGAATCTGATCCACTTGAATGTGGACGACACAGCTCTGGAGAGGAAACAGCACTTTTGCTGCCTGACCACAGAGATACTGTTCTCAGGTACAATCCTCACCTCATATGTACAAATAATCAAGTAGCACAAAATTTACCACCCTGTACCAAAATAATAAAATACTATATGTATTAGCAAACATGTACTAAAATGTCAAGAAACTTAACACTTCCAGGAGTGGTTGCTTTTGTCATTGGTAGAAAGTAACTAAATGCACTGAAGAAAACGTACTTGTTAACACCCTTGATATATTTTAACTTTTTACTTCTACTGCTACAAATTTCTACATACAATATTTGGATTAAATGATAGAGGGCCAAAGAGGTCAAATCAAATCAAAAAACAGGAATATAAATGTCTTTAGCAGAATGTTGACCTATTTGTTTTATGGCCCATCAGTCATCTCACAACTCCACGGATTTATGTTGTGCCTTATTTGAGGGGAGCTCCCACTAGGTTGGTATTCCTGAATTAATGCAGTTAAAACTTGCTCTGCAGAAGTAAAATGCTACTTGCATAATGTTGCATCAATATTAATTGACTGGCAGAATTACTTTAGTAAAGACTCTGAAGTTACTGCAAAAGTATAAGTATTGCAAAGGGAGACAAATTTCTTTCTGCCATGCTGACTGGATTTAAACTGCAGCAATACTTCATATTTATGAGCTTACGATTTGATTTGTGTGTACAATCTCACAGTGAAAGGTAATTAGTTAACACAGCTGCCAGATGAGTGCAGTGGAGTAAGAAGTTCCACATATTTCTCCAAAATGCAAAAAAGTAAAAGCATAAACTATCTCAAACTAGAAGAATGAAGTAAAATACATATAATTTAAAACTGAACTCGGGCAGTATACCTGAGTAACTATGCTTGTCACTTTCGCTCTTCTGATCTCACACAGACATGTTTTACTAATTCAAAGCTTGCCTTTGCACACATGCTAGCAGTTATTTACGGTGACAGGGTGAGTATGGCTCAAAGATGGAAGTTTTGAATATGTGGTCGTAAAAGAAGTTCAGCCAGGATGAGGCAGGGGAGACAGTGTGAAACAGAGCCGGGGCATGGGAGGGGCGAGATGGGAGGACAAGGGGACAGATAAGTTGACAGCAAGCTGTAGCAATGATTTACCTGAAGGGTGTACTGCAGTCACGGGCCAATTTTCAGCATCATTAAAGCCCTCGCTCTCACACTTACCCACTTCTATAGTCTAACCTCCTCTTTCCACCTCTTTTCTTTGTGTTTCTTTTAAGTTTTTTACACACACGCACTCTGCTTTGTGTCTTCTTCCTCCAGTGATCTGGCTGAAACCTCGCTATGGTAACCAGTGGGCATCCAGCCAAGGCCACAGAAAAGGGAGCAAGTCAGTGTGGTTCCACGATACTTTCACTAACTTTTACTACTTATATATGCATTTCACTCACTACACAGACAAAATGTTAATATGCAATTTACATCTTCAGTAACATAAACCTTGGTTTTCCTCTTCTAGACAGTTGTATTAGTACTCACTCATGGTTTTGTTGTTAAGAATGACGTGATGGTTGTGATGGCAGGTCAACACCATCTTTATAACTGACATAAGACTGTTGCATAGTTTGAAACAGTGGGCTTTTAGGCATAGGCTCTGGCATTTGACAGATCGCAAGCTGTAGCAGATAGATTTCTGTTGAATCATTGCTATGTCAAGAGCTTTACGATGGATGTTATGTCGTTTCTTTATGACGTTTGTGATTAGGAGTCATGACAGGCAGTGTAATTATGATGTTTTGTGCAGGCCCAGCTCCACTGAAAATCATGGCAAAACTCTCTTCCAGCTTTAAATTCTCCATAGCGGCTTTGAACACTATTCATGGCAACATAAAATAATGATACAGCATCATGCTAGAGTTATATTGCAGCAATGTAGGGCTATGAGATCATATTTCTCCTCCATATACTTAGAACTAAGATTTGATATGCACTTTCTTGTACGCATTACAGTTGATTGTTGGCATGCTGATACAGTTAAAGAGATTTAGTGATGCAGAGACTTTCTAAGATGTATATTTCAAATAAAGAGCTTATTGAACAGATTGTGTTTAAAGTCTATTAAAACAGATGACAGATGCAACTTTCTACTCTAGTAGCTTCATATCATCAATATTATGAAATTAATACTCATAGGCTTTTAAGTGTAGATCAGCTGCTGTTTTTACATGTTAATTATACTGGATTTTACATTTCATACTTATCTAAATGAAATGCAAATTTACTAATTGGCCGTTTGGCTGTTTAGCATCAATCTTTATTACAGTTTGTTACAATTTATATTGTACAGAAAACTAACGTCACAGTCTTGCAGTTTTAAATTTGTGCCTAAAACAATGAAGTAAGAGTCATAGAAAAGTATCTTTATAGATCCTTCCATTATAAAATAGTGTTGGTATTTCCCCTAGCCCTATGGAAATATACTGCCTAATAAAATTTGCTGCCTACCTTTTAATCAATACTTTATGCATTTTTTATGATTTTCTATTTATAATTAACTTGGGTTATGCTGCAATTAAACTCTATTCAGGTTTAGTTCGAAATAGGTGTTCAGATTTGTGTAATGTGTGATAATATTTTCCATGCCTGCCTAGGAATATTTGCTAGACACTTTGATGCTTGAGTTTTTCTGCTGCATTTGCACCCGATTTTTACTATAGAGGAATTTTTAGATTAAAGGTTGATATATGGATACTTAAAAATATGTCAGTTGTGTCCTTTCATTAATATCTTTATTACTACATTGTGTGTGATGATTATGCATACTTCATCCATACTTTATTTTATTCTCTGTCTATTAAAGCCTAATAGCATTTAAGATCTATTCTATTAAGATTTGGTTTTAGAGTTGTTTTGTTTCTTGATTGTTGTGTTGCAAGATATTGGTGCTAATGAAAGGACATTATGGGCATGTTAAGTAAAGGTAGAGATCTGTACAAGAAATGTTTAAACAGCCTTATAGCAGGAACTGGATTATTAAAGTAGCCAAGAAAGGAGTAAATGTCTGTCTATGTGTTCTGGTGTTGCAGTACATGTTGGTTCTCCATATGTATAACATTTTGATGAGTCTGGTATTCTTTCCCAGAAAGTAGCACACTACATGTATTCTCCATAGTCCTAGTTTGTGGTTGTAATCTGACTTTATGTCTTAGGGAAGTTCTTTTTTTGTTGTTCCACTGAGAGCTCCAGTACGAATGCTCCTTGTTAGGACCCTGTCTCATATTGCAATAAAGCTCCAGTGGTTATGGTTTGTTTTTGAAGTTTTGTGTGTGAAGGTTATCCCACGTGTACATCACCATGTATTTTCTTATCAGTCATGTAACAGCTTTGGGTGGGGTTCTGTATAATAAAATGGTGTATGTATCCAATATTGGCTATAATGTGTCTTTTTCTGGCCAAAGATCACAGCAATATTTTGATCATCGCGTGACATTTCACTGATAATTAATATGCCATTTCTTTTCACACAGCTATATAGATATATATCCCATGTTGGCTCATTGCCTGTTTCCGAGATATGTCTCATCCTGGATTTTCTCTCTACAGAGCTTTGGCTCTCCCACAGTCCACCCTCAGGGCTGACCTCATCATTTTCCTCACCGTCGTGCCTCCCCACTCCTCTGGCAGTCTCCTGCTCCCCCTTTTAAGCTTTCCACCTGCCCCTCTAACACATTCCCTCCATCTTAAGTCTGGGGTGACGATAGCTAATTATAAAATCAATGATGCCGGGCTGCCTAGTTTACAGCCCTCTCTAAAACCTTAACTGGGAAATCACTGTGGGATTGATGACTCCCTCACTCTTTATCTCTTTTAATTAGAAATGTAAAAGATATGAAGACCCAGAGGCCAGAACACATCTCCTAGTTTTTATGACCCCTATGCCTGCCTTCCCCAGCCCGTCTTCCCCTTCCCCAAATCACTCCTTCCTCTACCTGGCCTTGTTTATTTCCTCTGCCTCCCTGCTGGCACTCCCTCCATTCTCACTCTTGTCACAGATACCGTCACCGTTTCTTCATCACTTTCTCCATTACCCTTTCTTTAAGATCCCCCGCCTGCTTCTCTGCTCATACTGGGGAAGGTGTTAAATTTATGGTCTTTGCACTTGAAAACGTTTCTCACCTTCCCCTCACCTCTCCTCTCTTCACTTGACTGATTCCCAGTCCTCCAGGGATTCTCTGCATACGTAACAAATGATGAACATGTCCTTTTTGTCTGTTTTTAACCCAAGCAGGACACACACTGTAAATGATGTAGTATTTCACATTGTGACCCTGCTCCCTGCTCCATGCATTCAGCATGTGACATATACACCTTCCTCTACTGCATATAGCTTTAGGACATCAACCCAGGCCACATCCACCTATGCCTTTATTACACCCTGAGCCCAGGCCCACCCTCCCTAACTGCTGCCAGGAGCACTTGGGTTCACTGAGCTTTATCCCCCTGATCCGTCTCTCAGGAGCTGCAGCCTCTGCTGCTCCATTATTTCTTCTATGTGTTGACTGAGGTACCTCTGCAGTTTGCTCATGTTCTGAGCAAACTCAGCAGATGTGCCGCATGGGCTCTCTCTGGGTTTAAAAGTTTGAATTAATTCCTGTGGTATGCTGCAGTCATGACCTACTTTTATGGTTTCTTTACTATTTTTGTAAATAATTAATATCCTGTGGCTGCAAGAATATTACAAGGGAGTTTTTTATAGATTCATTGTACAGTTTTACCTTTTTTCCAGGGGCCTTTCATCACATATTTCCATCCTTTTTAATTTACCGTGAACCATTTCTACCTCAAGCAATTAGATAATCAAGTATGACTGAAATGGAAGGATGAGTATATAGAAATCTACCCTGCTCCTTTAAATTTCTTCAAGCACTCCCAAACCCTCCCTTTGGTTCCCATGGCAACACCTTCCAAAGGCTGAGTATATGAGCCTGTTTGATTGTTCCTTGTAAAGTAGTGTATAATGTATGGACCTTATTTTAATTCCAGTCTGGCATTATTGATCTGTCTTTAATGATAGTTAATTAAAGCAATCATATAATTGATAGAATCTCATCTCTGTTTATCACCCTCCACTGATTCTCTCTCTGTCTCTCTATTAATAAAATCAAGGTGAGGCATTAGTATCCCACACTGGTTCACTGAAAAAAGAGACATGTTTACTATCAGTAGCCTTTTACTAAGAGGGTTGCTGATCTGTATCAGGGTATCAAGAGAAAGCGATCGCATCTGTGACAGTGATGTACCCAAGGTGGGTGTTAAACATTGCGACACATGTATGACTGTTGATTGATGCTTTACAGCTATCACAGTGTTTACCTGTTTTTTTATCATTTGCTTGTTACAAATATGGTTTGCAGGACTGTTATTTTGACAAATGTGTTGACTTGAGTTCACAAGTCATTACCAAAACAGGTTTGAAGATGATGTCTTGGAAAAGGTTTTTTTTTAACTGAAATCTAAAACCATATTAATTTTGCTGGCAGACCAATATATAAACTCTAATATTTTGGAGAGCAACTGTTACTTTTTCACCATTAAAACATTATGATGTGGAAAAAAATGCTCATCACAGCCTTGCTGAGCCTAGAGTGAAGTTTTCAAATATCTTAGTGAAAAAAGTATAATAAAATACACTAGTATTTTTCTTAAAATGTAAAGTAAAATCTACTAGTATTTCAAATGTATAACGTATAATAAAATGTTGAATAAAATACCTAATATTTTTAACATAAAATAATAATAGACAATAGTTTTACTTCTAAAACACTTTCTGCCAATGGGCTAATTTATTATTTCCATGTTTCATCTACTGTATTTATATGTTGATATATAATTATTACATATTATATATTTAATTGCTTTATTGTTTACTTTTCAACTTTCTTCACTGTAAAGCGAAACTATAACAATGAGCAACTGTGATGAGTTTTTACGCTACCAAGTGTAGAGTGAAAAGATCTAAGGAACAGACCTTTATCTGATGTCCTTGTTCAACAGGAGACAGTGATTTATCAGCCTGTGCGCCCATAGATCTAAGCCACCAAACCCAGCTCTTATGCTCAGTGTAGAATCGATGCTGCATGCAGGTTACCCTGCAGTCATGGGGCAAGAGCTCCCTCTACTGATGCATACTGGTAACGTGGCCATATTCACTAAATGCAGTTTTTTAAATATTTATATAAAGTAAAATTTATTATTATTATTACTGCAAGACAGTTACAACAAAAAAGTCCAGTAATCTGACAAAATTTGTTTATTGTGCCTCTTACTGTTTATATGGCTTTTTGTATGACAAGAGTTGACATTAACAGAGGGTGGACAACACCTTGGCCACACTGACAAACAAAAACAACATATTCTCTATGTTCTGCCTGCATTACCATCATTAACATTATGACAGCATGGCAGAGAGAGAAAGGATGAGGTCATCACACAAGAGTTTTTGTGTGACAGCACCGTAATGAGGACATTCACCCAATGACTGAAAAAGCATTCACATACGCACGCACACGCACGCACACACACACACACAGACACACGTCCTCTAAATGAGGAGACCTGCCCATGCTCAGAAGATGGGACCTCTCACCATTACAGAAAGAATGTTCATATTGCTTCAAAGAGAGACAGAAAAAAATTACAGATCAGCCATGCTCTCCCTGCTGATCGCCTGCTGAGACATTTTGGCAATAAAGAAATGATACATGAGAGCACATAATTCTCCACAGTTCCTTGAAAGAGGAGTGAGGATATACCCAAGAAGACAAGATGATATAATGGCTTTTGGGATGAGAAGGCAGTTTGCTGCATGTATGCCAGCACAAACACAGGCTGAACAGTGATGACGATGATTCATCCGCCCGACCTGTCACCTTCTATGTACACGCAGAGGGGTGGAGCTGATCAAAAAACGGAGTCAAGAATACACACATAAATATTGCCTGTTTCTAGCATGCCTGAAGCAGCTAGGGTTTGGTCCTCACTGAAAAGCCCTGAGTCTGATTCCAAAATGTCTTCCATAAAGATTCCTGCTTTTGACTTGCATATGTCTTCGATCATTGTGTTGATGCATAATGTCGCTACCATGTGCGGATTTTTCTGTCCATGCTGAACTGACACTGACAAATTTGGCGAGTGCTCTCAGGTTGATTGTATTCAATATGTTGGTGCTGTCATTAGTTTGGACATGGTAGCCTAGATGTAGGCTCAAAGTAGCTCTACCATTAGCAGACGAGATGTGCCTTACATGAACAGAGGATCACAAAAGTGCTACATTAATGGTCAAGTGTAAATCTCTGCTTGGGCATTCAATGCCAGGCTGGCACATCTGCTACAGCTGAGGGTAGAGTGAAAGGAGTGTTTGTGTGCGTATACTGTACATGAGATCAAGGGTGTGTTTGTGTTAGTGCATGTGTGAGTGAGCACTCTGCCACGAGGATCACTGGCTCATAACTGGAGTCTCTGCCAGCAGTCAAACCCATGCTTCAAAGATGACATTTCCTAACTTTGGCACAAAGATACTTACTTTCCGCAATGACAGCTTGTATTGGCTGCAACAAGAACTAAATAGAATAATGCCAATTCCCTGATAACAGAAACTGATGAAGTCACTGCAACATAATAATTGTCCTCTGGGTTGATTATCACTGACATCCAAAGTGAGCCAAAGTGCCCCAAAAAGCCCCAGCTAAGCATATGTAGCTGATAAGGAAGACCCAGCCAGTTCTGATTGACCTTCTTTCCCTCTGAATAAATTCTCAGGAAAGCTCTTCAAAAAGAAAACGTATCTAAAAGATTCATATATAACCAGAATAACAAATAAAGACAAAAAATATAATGGTACATAGATATGCATGGACTTATTTATAAATTGGAAAAAGAACATAAAACTGAAAAATATTCAAAAGCAATAACCACAAAAACAAAAGATTAGCATACATGATTTGGTTTTGCCCTGTACTTTTGTTTTCTATGGAGAAATGTGCTTGTTGCAATAGATCGGAACCAACTGCGCAATTCTGGTGTCTGGTTTTGTCATTCCCCTGTTTAGATATAAACAATAGTGGAAAAAAGAAACTTTTAGCTTTCTCAAAGAGGTTATGTTCTTTTTGTCGCATTAACTTCCCTCTTGGCTAATACCAGGAGTTCATCTCTCCTTTATTTTTCTCTAGTTCACTTGTCATTGGCCGTGCGGCCAGAGTTAGAAGTGTCTGTACGCATAAGGCTCCGTTGTGCTCCACCGAGGAGGAAACAATGATGTGCAGTAAGGAGAGAGAAAGTGGAAAGGAAGGCCAGCATTTTCTTGAGGTGAGGAGAGTGAGTGAGGTTGAGCTGTGTGTGTGTGCGTGTGTGTGTGTGTGTGTGTGTGTGTGTGAAATGCTCAGTTCATTGTGCCCTCCCAACAAGGCCTTTCCTCGACCCATCTATGGCATCCAGAACACCCCAGGGCTCCCCATCACTGTCCGAGCCCCTGTCTCGCTCCTCATCTCCCACATCATCATCGTCATCCTCGTCCTCCTCCTCTGGTGACGGTTCGCTGCCGTTCTCTGTAGCCCAGCTGTCATCCTCGTCCTCTGCCTCCTGCTTTAAGACAAGGGTCGTTGGTGGAGGAGGTGGTGGCGGAGGAGGCGGTGGGCTCTCGTTGCTCTCTGTTTGGTCGTCAAAAGCCTCTGGATTCTCAAGCATCTCCCTGATCAAAGGAGGCATTGGCCCTGGGATCTCCATCTTCAGAGTGATGGCTCTCTCCGCACCTGGAATCAGAAAACATGACAACAGTTTTAAAACCAGTTTCCCCTTGTCATTCAGAACCACAGATGATGTTTGCAGAAAAAGCCCATATGACTTATGAAAGCAGATGGGCCATTCTGAAAATCAGCATGTTCTATGAGCATTAGTCTCTATATACTGACCCTTGGTGCTGATGCCCCTGAGGTCAGTGATCTTCATCAGCATGCGAGGGAACATGTGGGGCTTGTTGGGGCGGCGGCGCCTGGCGTAGATTTTTAGAGCCTCAAGTAGAGGTTCTTGTAGCTTATCCACTTTCTGCGGCTCCTCTAGATCCATACGGTCTGAAGAGGAATGTTTTATTGCATTATTTACCAAAACTGTACAGAACAAAATATGTATTTGTTAAATGCTTAAAATTATTTTAAAAGATTGTACGTGTAAAATAAAAGTTTAATCATTTTCTCTGAACTTCTAATGTTATCAAAGCACTGACATGACTAAAGACATTTCCTCTTCACAACAGATCTTTTCAGTGTATGTGCACACTGCAGTACCTCCACAGATGAGGCAGATGGCACTGAGAAGACCAGTTTCTGTGTCATCCATCTCCAGGGGTAAAAGCTGCCCAGCAAAGGCAAACACTAGGTCTGTGAGCGGCCCAAAGCCGGCGTTGTGCATCTGAGTCCTGTTCAGAGTCAAGCCATCTGAGAAGGTCATAGTGTCCTGTTCTGGGGTGTAGCGTGTGCAGATCCTCAGCATCTGTGAACAAAAGAATCCGTGTAGTAATTTTTAATATGTTATGTGAGGATGATATAATAAGCTTTACACAACACCAAACTATCTGCAGTAGCTATACAGTGAGCCACTTCCTGAAAGTGTAATTTGTATAGTGTGTATTTGTGTGTCATGTATCACTTCTGCAAACCTCCTGCATCACCACATTTCACCACTAGATGTCAATGTTCCCTCATCTCAGACTACACTTTTCCTCTGTTGTCATTAATTTATCATAGTTAAGTGAAGGACACAGAAGTAAAACAATGTGCCATGCTTCCTCACCAGTATGTCCAGGCAGGCTGATTTAAGTAGAGTGATCTGGTCTGCGATAGTGAGGGTTGTAAAACCTGGGAGCCGCTTGGCAAATTCCACAATCTTGATGATGCATTTGGTGGAGAGCTCACTGAACTTGTCCCATAGTCCCAGATCCAGCTGCACCCGGTGGTCTGAGCTTGAATTCTGAACACACAAAACAACACCCACAGTTCAGTGTGATGTACCAGACGTGGTGTGCAACCCTTTTTGCAACAAGAGCAAGCATGTCTGTGCCTCAAAACACATTTACATTTTACATCAATCAGGGGGAAAAATCCATTTACATGTTACATTAATCATTCACAGGCCACACAGATGGCTTAATGGGGAACTGAATAGGTTAAGACACCACTGTGTTGTGAAAGCTACGGTGAATTTACGCCTCTGCATGCAACTTAGGAATCCTCTATGACGGCATAGCTTGCAGAATGTTGCTACACACAGTATGAGTGAACAGCAGCCCAAGTTACATGTGGTACACTTACGGTGGTGTATTTGCCTAACTGGCAAAGTGACGGGAAGGTTTCTTGGTGAGCTTTGCTGACTTTATTGACCAACTCCTCTAGTTCTCCACTTAGTTCATAGCTTTCTGGAAGCACTACCTCCTCCTTCACATCCTTCTTCTTCTTGTTTCTGTCATTACGCACCGCTGCATGAAGAAAAACAAGAACAAAAAAAACAGTTTGAAGAGAGATTTGCTACTATTTCATACAAAACTCTTTCTTCATATTGTGACATATTGTGACAACGTGAAAACATCCACAGCACTCATGCTCAGTGCCTTTCACCATTTCCAAAAACATCTTATTTGCCACTGGAAACCAGAACTCAGTAGCAACTCAGGTTCCTCTTAACAGTATTAACAGTATTTCCGTTAGCACAGCTCGGACACTGGCTATCTCTTTCTTATCATCCACTCGCTTCCTTGTCCATCTATCTATCCACTTGACCAGTGCACATAAGCCAGTTCTCCACTCTCTCCCTCTCTGCCTCCTCTCCCTCCTCCTCCCATACTTTCCTTCCTCTCAGGATATCCAGTAATAGCGGAGGCACAATGTGATCCCGGTGCTAACACACATCCCACACAAACATTACACCCACAATCATGTCCCTTGGGCTCAGTAGAGGGCAAAAAATGCCCTCTGCCCACTTTAACTTTAACAGTCATCCAAGCATAAGGTCAAACTAAAGAGAGACTAAAATTGTTTCTTTGATTCTGCAAACAGTGTGAATCCTGTCAGGGTTATCTTTTTCAAACCTCAACATCTTGTTTTCAGCTCTGCTGTCCTAATGAATGAAAGCAGTGTCTGTGCTAGCCATAGGGGCGAGGTTTTGTGGTGAACAGGAAGTCACAATCATTTCATAAAATGATTAGTCATATGATTGGTACAGTGCCCAGCCTCGCCCCGATCACCACCCCTAGCAGGCTCATCATCTGCTTCTGTCTCACTGGAGCATAGTTTCCCAGAGTTTTCAGCTGAGCATTAATAGATCAATAAGTTCACACCAAGCATGTCAGGTCATTTGGAGGTAAAACAAAAGTCGGATCTGAGCCAAGTATTAAAGTATGCCGGCTAGTATCTCTAAGGCAAGTATATTATAATGCGTTTTGATCTACAGTATGTATGAAATATAGGAAGGTGGAATGTGAAGCTCTATGTGTCTGTATATTCACACCACAGAACTTGGGTGTGTGAGTGAGTGAAAATCCATGTTTGGGAAGTGGGTCTCTATATCCCTTGGGACTCTGGCCTTCGAGGGCTCACCTTCCTTGGACATGCCGACCTCAAAGCACTTCTGCAGTCTGCAGTACTGGCAGCGGTTGCGTGTGACCTTGTTAATCTGACAGTTCTTGTCTCTGTGGCAGGTGTACACCATGTTCTTCTGAATACTGCGACGGAAGAAACCCTGGAGCATCAGGAAGCAAGAGACAAAAGGGGAGAGGGTAAGAGGGAGAGAGAGAGATTGTGTACTATGATCAAGTCATCAACTCAAGGATGTGACATTTAACTGTTTCTCTTTCATAATGGGCCCTCTGTTGAATGCAAAACAGAAGAAACATTTTTGATCTTTGCCTTTCACTTTTTCGTTCATCTCAGTGATTTTGACACTATAATTACATCCAAGAACCACTGTTGCCATGAAACAAATGTAGCTAACCACTGGTTATATTTTGTTTTCATTAATCCGTGTAATCCAGTGAAAGCAGGGCTCAAAAGCCTCGGGAAGGTGCTTCTCACCTTGCAGCCCTCACATGAGCTGACCCCATAGTGGTACCCAGAGGACTTGTCCTGGCACACAAAGCAGGGCTTGTAGACACGAGGTGGGGGAGGTGGAGATGGAGAACTGGGTACCATCTCCTCTGAGCTGGTGCTCTGGGTCTCCACCGCTGGGAAAAATAAAGCAGAGCACATGATTTATCACAAATGTTCACTAGGGCTAATGTTCACACGTGCACATGTCAATACATGTACCAGCTTAGTAACCTAATGTAAACATGATCTGACAGCTGGCGACATTTCCAGTCAGTAAGTTCAGTTCAGTTCAGTTCTGTTCAGTTGAGCTAAGTTCAGCTGGTGAACATATAGATACAGTATCATTACCATTTGTTTAACTTGTCTCCGTGGGCCAAGTTAAGAATGAGAAAAAAAAAAGCGACTTAATGTCAAACATTCTTATGTCAATGCACAAATTACGCCTACATGTACATCTGGGAAGAATATTGATTTGCGTGAAAACAGACTAAAGGATGGGTGACTGTCTGAGAGCGGAGACACAACTGTTTTGCACAACAGTAAGTAAGAGTGCCTTTGATTGACAGGTTCTCTGATAAGGCCAGGTGAGTGAGTGTGCTGTTGCCGGCAGAAGACAAAGCTGCTCTTCCTCATTCCACAGACTGATGACAGCTCACGATGACATCTTGCATGCAAAGATCAGACACATGTCAAACACACGTGCAAAGCTTTTGTAAAATTCCCCTTCTACGTCTCAAACTGGGGCACAGTGGTGATGTCAGCACTACATGCTATGGTGCATTAAACTTCACTATATTGTAAAGTGGAACCGATACAGCATCTTTTAGAAGTTCAAGAGTAAAGCAAATGGATTTAAGATTCTTAAAATACATAAGGCCAGACTCTCATCTTATCCCACATGCTAGTCTGCACAAACTCACAGACACACATGTTAGCCCCCTCCCAAACAGCATTTCTTTCAACTTTCACCCTTAGTCACCCTCAAACTTCACCCCCAACTCTGCATCCCCCCACCCCCTGACACACAAACCCTATTTTCCTCTTGTTTCCTGGCCCTAAATTCCTCAGTGCAGCCCTGCCAGTATTTAATAGAGGCTTAGGCTCGTAAGGCCGCCTATAAAGGCGGTCCCGTGGCTGGACTGGAGGCCCCAGCCCGGCTGGCCTATACTTTATTGGGACTCGGTCACCTTGGGCAGCTATTCACACCACCAGCTGTAGCTCCTAGCCTGTAAAAAGAGCCAATCATAAAATAAAAAAAACAGGGAGGCTCTAAAATTCTAACTTTTACTGCCCCCGCCTCCCCCCAACACCTTCAACAGAAAGCACAGAGGGATATAGCCTAAACTTAACCTACAACCCACCCCCCCTTCACTCTCACTCACCCAAGGTCTGGGCAAAAACCACCAGCTTGGCGTTTTACAAGAGAGGGAAGACTTCAAAAAGAAGAAAAAAAGGCATAAAAAGAGGAATTTGATAAAAAACAGAGAAAGGAGCAGAGGGGGAGGGGAGGACACAGTTACTCCTAAGGGCAGGTCTTGTTCAAGACCATGCTGACCATTACACCACTGCTACAGCTGCTGTGACTTGCCAGCTACTACCTCATTAATGATAGTAACAGAAATATGTCAGACATTTTTCATTTGTTGTCTGCTGTTCAAACATCTGTTTTTCATATATATTTTTATATTTGACTATTCAGAATCCACATTCAAATTCCTCCTTTGAAAGACGTACTTTGCTGGAGGCAAATATGTTTTCCATTACTTTGGAGAGCAATTCCAAAGCCAAATGTGCAAATCAATCTAAAACCTGAAGTTTACACCCGCTGAATGTTTGTACAGCAATTCTGGTATCTCCTTGGCCAGAATGTAACAAAGCAGCAGGGTCAGTGGAAGAGCAGAAACCCTCTGAACGTGCCATGAACCTCTGTGTTTATGCAATAATAACAGCAGCAAATGAGGCTCCAAACCGGGCGCTGACAACAAGGACAAACCATATGTGGCGTCAAGTAACGAATACTGACTGACACTGCCTAAATGGAGAAAGAAAGGGAGCCAGAAAGGAAAATTACCATCCTGGCGAGAACCCGGACAGCAGTGAGAGAGAGAAAATACATCAGGCTCCATCAGCGCATTAAACCTGGATCTTGCTGGAGAATATAACTCCTGTTCCCGCCTCCCAGACTTTGCCTCATTGAGTCAGCTCCATCCAAATCCCCCTCACCACTTACCCCAGGGCGCCACGGGGAGAGGGCCCATTCAGACAGCCCCTTTCCCCAGTCTCCTCAACTCAGCTCATCACTGTTTAGAAAACAAAGCCCTGTGAAATGAGAGGCCCTCCTTATCAGCGCTCCGATGCCTGGGGCACTATTTGCATGACAATTCACCGGCTGAGGCCTGTGAGCCGATGATGGACGGATGAGATGAGAGGAGCAGGATAGGTGGGTGGCTGCTGTTGTTGGGGTAAGTATCAGTTTACTCCCTAATCCCTTCTTTCAGTGCTCTGTGCACAAGTGGCCCAAGTGCAATGACCAGGCCTAATCCCCTCGTCGTACACGGACACTGATGCTGTTCAATAGGCTGTAAATTACACACACAGGAGGACAATATTCACACCCTCACCCTACGTTACACTGAAGTGCTTCAGCCCGAGTGGGATGTGCAGTGCATGATTCTCCATAACCTCGTTAGATGTTAAATGTAACTGCACATGACAGAAATAGCCGTTTAGCTGAAGGTGACTTCAACTAGGTCAATTGCATTCAATTCTGGGTCAAGTCAACTGGGCCAATCGATGTCCCTTTGGGTTCGACAGACACAATGAGAGAAACAGAAAGAATAGGAAAGGATATTGTGGAAAAACAAGGGACTTTCTGCTAACACTGAAGCTGCCTACTGTTCACTCAGCTGGAAAGGGGAGTGTTTCTAATGTATGTGAGCAAAGGCATGACTATGCAGCTTGTGTTTTGTGTTGCAACACACTCCTTTTAACTGAGCAGCATATGACATTCTGGCAGTGTAACAAGTTCTCTTTCACAATAGGTCTGCACATTTGACTACGTGACTTGTTGGTGTGGTGGGATCTTCACTGGGAAGTTGTTACAGGAGTCCAGTCTTGGCACGTGAGGGCAAATGACACAGACTGTTTCTGTCTGTCTAAACACAGTGTCGTACACGTGTACTAAGTGGCACAGACATATTTGTAAGTGTTCATCTCTGTGTTTAGGCAAGTTGCTTGTGTGTAACTCCAACCAGCGGCACTGCCCACTCTCTGCAGTCTCAATTTGATTTGCAAATGCAGGACTGTTGGTAACAGTGCGGCAGTGAGCTCCTGTGTTGCCTATTAAAATATCCTCCTCCGTGCCTGTCTGTGTAGCTCATTGTGTTGAGTCGTTTTTTTTTTTTTTTTTCTGTTCTAGTTTTACTGCAAGCATGGGCATGTGGGGCCTTTGTCTCCATCTTTACCTTCATTAAACAGCCTGCAAAGCTTGCGTGTTCTTGTCAAATGCACTGAGCAGTAAAAGAGTGTGTGAGACTTGGAGGCAGTGTGTGAGAAAGGGGCACACAGTAGGGCTCACTGTGAAAAGAGGGTGGGGTACTGGGCAGACAGTACCAGCAGAAGGGGAGCAGATTGAGAGAGGCTGGTGAACAGTGGGCTGGAAAACTTGCTGGCACACTAGGTGGGGCCTTTGAGGGTGCCCTTGGCCCTCTACCCCATGACAGAGGCTACAGCACCACAGGGTGCTGACTGAGTGACCATCAGCACACTGAAAGGTTTCCGTGAAGAACTGAGCTTCATGAAAGAGGAAAAGAAAGCACCACACCCTCATCAGCGGTGCCAGTTTGTTTCACTCGCTTTCTTTCTGCTTCTCTGCCCACGTCTTCCTGCCATCCCTCTGAGGCTTCTGTGGCAAGGTTTTAACACAACAAGCTGTTGTTTCCTTCCTGATTTTAGTACCAGTCTTTCCGGAGGAACTCTGTCACTGCTTTTTTAGCCATTTCTCTGTGTCCCTCGCTGCTATACCTTCCTAAGTGCACTCAATTCCCACAGGTGAAATAACACTGCTGCTCTATTCAAACGCTGTTGAGTCACCAAAACCTTTCAAGTGGAGTCTATCAAGTCTCTATTGTGTGGGTTACACAAGTATTCACGATGTAACCTGCCTATAATTGAGAACTAAATAGTCAGGTGAAGTACTGCGGACAAGTTAAAAACTGGGAGGGCGCTGTGTGTGTGTGTGTGTTGACAGGAAAATAGATGCTTTCATTAAAAGTGCTGAGCAGTAGCAAAGGCTTTCGACAGCTGTCAGAAAGCTCATTACCTGGGCTTCTATCGACAAACACACGCGCACATAAAGTGCCATCTTTTCAAAGTAGGTCTATGATAAAATTAACTGCTGACCAGGAAATAGCTCAGGTTTGAGCAGTGAGAGAACACTAAGCTGGCCAGGAAGTGTTTGAAGCAAGACATGAATACACGCACACCCCTTCAGGAATTTACACCCTTCTGTCAGAAGCAGTAGAAATTCATTGAAGACGTACATGTGTGAACGCATGATGCGCACACACATTCGAGACCACATGTATACGTGGCGTGGAACATTTTTGGAATGTGTTCATAGCCACCATTAGCTCCGAAGACAAAACTCTGGACCTTTGAGAGTGACACAATGTGACATGGCACACACACTTTACACTTCTCCATCTCAAGCTCCCCCAAAGAAAGCATACAATAAGAGCAGAGCAGGAAAGGCAGCAGGTGGGATAAGCCTGTTTCCTCAGGGCACATTTTAAAAAGTGGAATTACCCTCGCAGTCTGGTGGTGCTCTCAAAACACCCTTTCTTCTTTACAGCACCTCATAAAGGGCCTTTTGATATTTTCTTGATGTAGTCAGCCAAGCCAACATTTGGCGGCAGGCACCCCCCTTTTCCTGCACCACACAACCCTGTCAAGAAACACACAAGTTGGCTTCAAACAGACAAAGTTGCCCACTAAGCTCCCTGTCCTCTGTGAACCCAGCAAAAAAGTTTCCTTCGAACGTCCTTGTGCAAAACCTGAGGAAGGAGGTATTAAAAAGGGAGGGGAAATTAAAGGAAATGTAATTTCAATGAAAGGATTTTAGACAGTGGCCTTTAGTGGCTAGCACAGGAAAATGTAGACAGTCCAGTGCAGATCTGTGGAAAAAACATGCCCCCTCATCCCTGTGGTGAGCTCCAGCTGACTCTTCATCTGCGCACCAGAAGACAGAGAGGAACACAGCTCTCCTCTGGTGACTGGAGAGTGAACCCAAACCTGGCAAACCGGTGTCGGCCTGGCTCGTTGATCACGTCGAGAAGACAGGACAACTCACAGCCGGGCGAGGAAGCAGACAGAGAGTGCAGGCAGGCACACAGGGAGGTGAGGAGAGAAGAGTCATCGAGGGAAACCCTTGGGACTTTGATCCTCGGCTTGTTACTCGTCCTCCTAGACTTCCCCTCACCATCTGTAGCCCCGGCCCTCACCTGTCTGTCTCTGGCGAGGCCCCCACTGCTCGTTCAATTGCTATTGCTTCCTCCCCACAACAATAGAAACCTACAAAAGTAGAAGTAGCCCAGCAGTGGCTGCAGCCTCGCTCTGTCAGAGGAAGTGAGGGGAAAGGAGGATAATGTAAACAACAACAGTAGTACTCACTCCAGCTCATTGGGGAAGCACCACAGACCAAAGTGTGCTAGCACAAACCTTGGAAGGAACAAGCACAACCACAAGTAGTAGCAGGCAGAGCGTCACAACTCAACATGTAAATGCTTCTGCACACACTACATCGGGCAGTTCATCTTGCCTGTTTCCTAGGCCTTGCAAATCAACTTCAATGCCATCCGTCATACATCTCAGATTTTACTGAGTCCAGATTTGAATTTACACCTACATTCTACCTCCACACATTTACTTAGACAGACAAGTGAGACAAAACCAAAGACAGAGTCTGGGAGTAGGACAGACAGATCAGCACTTAGAGATTGACCAAAAATGACTGTGCTTTCCTGATGTCTGAGTGTTGTACAATCCATGATTACAAGGTGCTTTCTGAAACACTGCAACACTGGCACAAAGTCCCCTTAAACTGGCACAAGCAATCAGTCATATCATGTAAACGTTGCTCTGAGAAACTTCTGCTTTGAGTGTTTCAGTGGAGAAATGATGCATATCAGAGTTTTTCACTTTTGCTTGGCAACCAACCGCCAGCAGGTTGCCCAACTAAATATGGGCGGAGGCTGACAGAGCACTAAGACTAAGATATTCAGATTGGGGCCTTATAGTGATTCATTTCCTTCTCTCACTGCCTCTGAATGACTCGGAAGTTCCGTATGAGACTAATATGGGGCAAAAATGTCACCGTTTGACTATTACCTTTCAGAGATTAACATATGTCACTAAGAAAGCAAGTGATGCCCATTCAGTCAGTTCCCATGGCAGCAGTATACCCTGAAATAATTCAGCATTCCTGATAATGCATAAATCATCCCAAGCAGCCCCTAACTTCTTTGCTGGACCGCTTCCTGTCTAACTGGCTGTCTGTGTTTTTGGCAGTATTTTCTGGCAAATGTGAGGTGCTCAAACAGGGGAGCAGGAGCTGATAAATCCAGGCCTTCTGACAGGATGGCTACGGCCGGCTCTCATTCAATCACAGGTCATGCTACGGTGAAGATATGTACATATTCTCTTCTAGTTCGAGGCTACTGAAGAGGAAGAGCTTTTTTTTTGTGCCAATACGTGTCTACTCGTGAGTGAGTCATGCAGAGGATGGTGATACTACACAGACTGCAGATTCGGAGCATGACGTCTAACACATCCAGTTACTTTGTTTACATGCTTTTCAAAAACCTGGCTGTTGTTGGTTTTCTGCTTTGATCTGATTTCTCTGTATGAGACGGGTTATGAGAAAACAGAATTATGTACCCATATTTCTGTAACCACACTTACGCTTACCAGGATTATAGCAGAGATTTAACGGGCATACAAAATACAAAATCTGACCTAAACTGAAACAGAAGAATAACAAAGGAAAACTGTTTGGTATGACAGTCTGTGTTAAAAATATGACAGAAAGCTGGAGAGAAAGCTGATTTGTGACTGGCTGTATGTAAAGCGTTCCATATGTCAACATGCTCTCCTGTTTCCTACCTTAACCTGATTTCCATCACTGAGTAAACATGGAAACATACATACACACACACACACACACACACACACAAAAGAGGCATCTGTGAAGTTCTCCTTTGACATTCATATTTTCCTAATAAAACCTCCCTAACTGGTCACTAGGTGCACATTAACAGGCACACCAGCTTCCACACACACCTGTTCCCCCAGTAATCACACAGTCAAAATACACACACAACACACACACAAACTAAAATGCACTTCTGCACACACACAATCAAATGAACTAGTGCAAGTATATACAAATGAACCATTTCCAGAGAAGTGTTCATTGCATATGCACATTGAAAGAATTTGACTAATGTCCAAGTGAAACCAACACCAGTAGCCCAGCAGTGGCTGGCCTTCCTCCCTCTCTCCCTAAACCAACCTTTTCCATCACTCTCCACCCCTGGGCCCAGATAATAGCCGTACTACACCAACCGCCCACCATTCCCTGCCAAACGCTGTCACTGCGTAAACACAGCCCATTCACATATACACAGACAGAGGACAGAGGACAGTCAAGCTCGTCTGGGTTTTCTAGTCCCGGCTTGGCGAGCCCTTCGCTTCTCATAACACTGAGCCCCCTAGCAACGCTGGAGCCAAGCTGTCAGTCAATAACATGGTGCTAACAGAACTGCTCTCCTCACACTCAGCTCACACACACAAGCTCAAACCTAACATATACATAATCGTATCTATATACTGTATACAGAGAGACGTGTGAAACAGCACATCACATACTCACCAGTAAATATAAACTCTCATGGGTGCACACAAAAATACTCCATGGACACACAAATGCCAAGGTTCACACACACCTAACGTTCCAATTGCCCACACGTTTGTACAAGGGAAATGTGCCTGGCAGACAAAAAGCTGTTCTCAGTAAACAGCTATAACAACAGTGGCCAGACATGGGTGTTAGGGAGGGCAGCCATAATACCTCTGTGACCAGCAAACTATTGTGAAAGAACTTAAGAAAGTCCAAATATTGTACTCAGCTCAAGCTGATACATGGGCAGACATTTGGCTTAGTTGCCTCATAACAGCCTGTTCTGTCATGTTCAATCCCTGAACTGGATTCCTCGTAATTCTTCAGAGTAAGCACTCTGGTGAAACCCTGCTGCAAATAACTAAGATGGACAGCAAAGTCAAAACAGCTAGTCCGAGGGTGACAAATTCAGCCTCTATGTGGTGGCTGATGAGTTTTATTTACAGTGGTGTGACTGACGCTGAGGGGCAGAGCTGAATTCCAACACAGGCCTGAGGAATCCAGCCTGGCACATTGTCTGTCTCTACATTTGACACAGCAGTCTGGGTGCCCAACGCCAGCCAAGCAGGCATGTAAACTGCATATGCCACGATGACATATAGGAGTTCACATATAGACTCTAAACACGCACGTGCAGGTTGACATTTTCATATTTATGCATAAGCAAAACCAAGTACAAGCACATGCAGATTAAATGTGTTTATTAATAGTCAGCACTGCCTATTAATGGGTTCAGCTATTGCTGTAGGGCTGAGATAAATCTGTTAGCAAGGTGGTGTGATACTGCAACATAAGTAGTTCTTATATTGAAAATGGCTTCATGCTTCAAAAATGTTTTCCATGTTGTAATGTAACACAATACTAATAAATTTTAATATAGTTAGAACTCACTTTAAATTTATCATTTCACCTTCAGTTTACCATAAAGGCACAGTACAAATATCGACCAACAAAACATTTGTAAGTAGCTGTTTAAGATATCTCCTATAAAATGGAGTATTTTATCATATTGCAATACAGTATTTGAACCCCCTTTTCATTCATAAGCACCATTTAAACATTTAATAGACAAAATCTAACAAGCTGTAGACACAAAACCTTATTTTATATTAAAATATATATTTTTATTTATCTATAATTTGTCTTACAAAGATATATTTTACAAACAGACACAGTCACATAAGCCTGTGTATATGTACACATACACGTCCTTACCCTTTAGCAAGCATAGAGCTGCTGCTGTCACCACACTCTAAAATTCCAAAATTACACTGCTTTCTTGATTACAGTTTGGAACTGGATAACAAAAACGATGAATCTTATACCTTAGTGCTTTATACATTTCGCTTTGTACTGATTTTCTACTTCAAACAGCTCATTTAGTTTCACTGGCTTAATTGTTTTCAGAGACAAGTGAAGGTTTTTCCCTCGGCCGTATCAATTATGACTCAGTGACCTTGGACCAGCTGACTACTTAAGCCTTTTAACTTCAGCACATTCTTTTGACACTATCTTGAAAGGATCAACAAGGCTTATGTATATATAACAGCACTGACAAGTCCTCATTATAACTACAACCATGGTACTATAAGTCTCACACATTCTCTCTCTTTCTCTCTCATAGACACACACACACACACACACACCCTAACCAAGATACCTCTATCTCTTCCCAGTCCTGCCCCCTCAGGCATTCTAATCTTTTAATTGAATCTTTTGTAATTATAATGAAATAACTGCGGACTTCCATCAGGGAGAAAATGATCGGACCAGAATGTGCCAGCGGTCACAGGAAGCTCTTATTTCTCTGCCGTTGCTGTCGAGATATACCCCCTATTTCAATTAGCTCCTCAATTCACATTTGAACAGCACATTAAGCGAAACAAAGAGGTGTGTGCACCTGTGTATTGTGTGTTGTGTGATTGCACACATACTGATGGATTACTCAAGTGATCTGTTAGTCTCCTGTTTGTATCAGTTGCAAGCATCACAATTAATAAAAAGCAGTGTTCAGAAAGATCAAGCCACAAGTGTGTTTTGGTGAGAAAAACACTCTTCCCCTTCTTCTGACCCTGGAGAACTCCTAAACGTAATTGTCTCATTCTTCTAGGCAAATGAACATTGACAGAGAGGGGATTGGCCTGCATAGGCTCTCCATAATGGCTTCCCTGGCAGTTGACTAATTCAGTTCTTATTGACATATGACTAAATCAGTGTCCATTATCCTTACATGCGGGGCAGCTCAGATGTAGTACCAGCTTCATGGCATAAGGCACTTAAGAGCATTACACAAGCCAGGCTGGTTGAAAGGGTCTCCTTTTCAGCAAGCTGACAAGGCCGCCACACATGGCGTGGATCTGACACTGGCCAGGCTGCAGCCTCTGACTAACCTCTCACTGGTGACCAAAAACAGGAAAAATGACCCTGCACTTTTAGGTCCTCTGGCCAACAGCCAACCACAGTGACACGCATCACCGCAGGCAATTTATTGCCAAGACAACAGAATAATCATTGGGAGGGGTGCCGCATTTTGCACGGCATTTCCACTGATTATCAAACAACTTCTGACAGATTTATTACATCCACTTTTTGTCAAACGTACCTAAAAGCATATTTTCATCCACACTATTGAATATGTTTTACAAAAAAGGAGTAGCATAATAATTCATTGTTAAGGATCATACCCGGGCAGGTGGCACTCTTTTCAAAGCCAGTGGTTTCTTTGGTGTGTGTAGTGTGTGTTTGTGTGAGTGTAGCCAGGCAGGTCCCTCTGTTGTACAGCTGGGCTGGCTTAATGAGATATCAGACTCAAACACCAATTCATCAGCCTCTCATTGATGAGGACAATGACAGGCAACTGTTTCAGTGAAAAGAGGCAATATGGCTCCTTGTGTGGGGATAGGGCAGCCTTGTTTACAGAGGTTATTGGGCACAGAGGGCTTGAAACAGTACACCACACCAGAGTCCACTTTGCTCTGCTCTGCTCTGCTCTGCTAGACTCCGGTCTTACCCTCGGGGCGGCTTCTCAAGACTTTTTATCTCTTTGATTTTCTGGAACAAAGGCCCAAAAGAAGAATGTACTTCTGGTATCTGGAGGCCTAATTGTTAAATGTGTGCATGTGCGTGAATGGGTTAAAAGGAGAGGCCATAGAGGCCTGATTGATTAAATAAACAAATCTCATCTTGTTATCGTCAGGGCTCCCCTTGCTAAGCAGAGCAGGCTGGGCTGGCTGGAGTCCCCCTTGGCCTCGGCCTCCAATGACAGGGCATCTGTCTTCATTAAAGCTCAGCCAGTATGCATGACAGCCACTGAAACGCTGGTGTCTTCACGATTAATGAAGACAGATGACTCCCCCCACACAAGAGGCAGTAAAAAGGAACAAAAAGCAAGAGGATGGACAAACAGAAAAATACAAAGCAAAAATCTGAACTTGGTTCAACAATTTCCCAAAAAAACAAGAATATGGTTAAGCTGTTATTCCCACTGCCCCAACTCTTCTTGTAGTCTTGATTGTTTTTCCACTGTCATATCTGGCTTGGCTCTCTCCACACTTCTCCCACCATACCATGCATGCACACCCCCACTCCTTTTCCACTCTCACACGCTCTCTCACAGCAGCAGTGGCCCCCTGGAAGTGTATGGAAATGGACCCCAGTTTTGTCTGTCCAGAGACAGGCCTGTTGTTAGAGTCAGAGCCTTGTCTAAAGTCAGCGCTGGAAGGAGGGTGAGGAAAAACTTGAGGCTGACAGAAAAAGAGAGAGAAAGGAGTCTCTAGAATATCCCTTGGCATTTTTAGAACTATGTAGGCATTCCAAAATTCTAATTTATTCATCCATTTATCCATTTAATAATTCATCTACTGATTAATTCATGGATGTTTGGCTTTAGAGGAATATCATTATCCATATTTTATCCAGAAGCATAAACAAACCTCCAACTTAAGAGTTAAGACTGCAGTGGGCTACACAAAACCTTTAACATCTGTAATATTAAACAGGCTACAATCATCATCAACATTTCATGAGGAATACATCAGAAAGCAAACTTCTAGTGTCAAACCCACCCCACAGATGGACAATAAACTAAGCAGAGTATGTGCAGAGCATCAGTGTTTTCTCTTCCTCTCATTCACCAGCCCCTTTCCTCTTTCTTTCATCTGTGAATTCTTTGGTTTTTAGTTTAGAGCACCTGGCAAGGTCGAACCTCAGGTGTCACTGAAACTTGACTCCATGGATTCGAACTCCAAAGTCAAACATGGATCCTCATACAGGCATACACGAGTACACAATAACAGACACACAGTGTATATCATATCATAGCAGAGTTTCTTTCAGATGGCTGAGCAGCCCAGACAGGCTGTGGGCTGTGGTGGTGGTGGTGGGGGGGGGAGGTGGGTTGAGAAGAGTAGAGGAGAAAAGAAGAAGAGAGGAGAGGAAAGAAGAGGAGACAAGAGGAGAGGAGACTGTCTCAGGCTTTTCCTGTGCTGCTCTGTAACCCCTGACAGCAGCTCCCTCGGCTGAGCCCTCAGGGGTAAACAAGCCAGCGATGAGAGAGACAGACACAGAGACAGAAACAGACATGATTGTGTCATACAAGAAACCCAAACAGGATGCCACTTACACTGAATGCTGGCACTGCCCGTCCACGCGAAGGGATCCAACCCTGCGAAAAAGGGGCTCGCCTTTCGCAGCATGCATGCACCACGGCTGGTGACATCATAGAGCTGACGGGGGCCCATTCCCAGAGCCTCCATACAGTCAAACATGGCACCCCCCCTCCCTTAGCAAAATCACTATGAGCCTACAGTCCTGCCTGCGTCCTGCCCTGCTTCCACCGCTCACGTCACTCGCTGAAGCAGTGACAACAACAAACAGCAGCAACAGCTAGGTGGATGTGCCACCTTCCCTGCCCTGGCGTCACTGATCTCTCACTGTCACTCTCTCTGCAGTTCTTTCCTGCCGATGCTAGAGTTTCCCTCTCTGTCTGTCAGCTGGAATGCAGATCTGGTTCCTGCCTCGCTGTGCTGAGCTGAGCTGAGCTGAGCTGTGCTCGACTCTGACTCTCTACTCCCCCCCAGCCCTTGGGTGAGTTGCTCCCTGTCTGCTGTAACAGACCTAAATAACAGCCTCTCACAGCTCTCGCTGAGCCCCAGACACGGCGGAGCGAACCAACTGCCTCGGCATGACGCTCTGAGAGGGGGTGGAGAGAGAGAGAGAATGCCAGAGAAGGAGGGATAGAGAGGGACCCAGGAGGAAGGAGGGGTGGAGGGAGAGGGGTAGTGGTGGAGGGGGCTGGCCAGAAGAGCCTGCACCGGAGGAAGAGCTGATCTGGTTAGAGAACAAAACTTTATTCCCATTCTTCTTTTGCTTTTTTTGTCCGTGCCGCTTTTGTGTTTCATATTTCAGCTCCAAACACAGACCCCCTCCCATCGTGTCCCATTCAGATCTGGTCCCTGTCTCTGTTTGTCTTTATATTGCACCTCCCCCAATTCCCTTGCAGTAAATATGAGCCCCCTTCCCCTCCCTTCTCTGAGCCTCCGTCTCTAATCATAACCATATTAAAGTCCAGCCACTGGCTGGGTGTGTATGTGTGTGTGAGAAAGAAACGCAGAGACGGAGAGAGAAAGAACATTGTGCTGTGGTTGAACCCAGAAACCAGATGCCAGGGTAAATCCCTCCCTCCTCTTTTTTGAGGGAACAGAGGATGGGTAGTTCTTTCTGTCTCTCCCTCTGAACTTGCTTTAACAGATGATGAATGATGGCTGTCTTGCTTGGTCCCCACAGTGCATTTACAAAAATACCCCCAAAATGCAAACACACCACGTGCCGCTGAACACACACTTCTCACAGGTTCACTCACTCTTGTTTGCGATTCATACACCGCAACGCTAGGATGCAGATGTGATGAAATTATGCAAGACTTGAATCTCAACGTATCCGAAAGCCACGTATCACTTGGATGGTCGCTAGACCGTAACATTGAGGTCATACCGTAAAAATCTGCCTTCTATATTTAGGCTTCTCTAACACAGGCTGTTCTGTGTTAGAGACAATTCAATTTAAAAACATAGCGGTTCTCTCACACTGACACGGTAAATCAAAGGAAATCAATAGTCGGTCTGTGGTCAATGAAAAAGCCTGTCACTAATACTAACTGTTGCTCAGTAGACAGATAGACTCTGGCTGGGCTAAAGCAAACAGTCTGATACAATGGGAGATATATGATAATAGAATAGCTTTAGTGTGTGTGCCCCGCACATTCATCTCCCCCTGTCAGACCAGTACAAGTGGTACAGCCCAGCAGGCAAAAAAGACACCATTTCCTGTCAATCTGTGCTGCTGGCTACACTCTCCATAAACACACAGTACCCCCCTTCCTCTGTCTAACACTTCACTCTTTTTCCTGTCTCAAGACAGAAACCATGGTTTCACGTTTTTCAGCTATTCTAAATAATTTCACTTTAAATGTTTATTGATCTGAAAGCTATTCCTCCAGTTAGGACCTCGCGCTTATTTTCTTAAGCAGTCATACACACATGTGGCCAGACAGTCTCTGCATTTATCCAGGCACACATTCACACAAACGAGACGGAGGTTTACAGCTCTTTTGTCGCATCAAACAGCAAACATCAGTAGTTTTATGTGTTTCTCGTAGAGCCGTCAGGCCATAAAGAGGAAGCAGAGAACTGAACTGTAAGCTTACACCAGATAACAACTTATCTATCAAAGATGCCCCTGCTAACCCTGCTTGTTGTTTTTTCCACCTCTCCACCCGTTTGCACAATCATTTAAAAAAAAAGTCCTGATGTGGATGCATTTGTGATTAAATCATCACTGCCCAGAGTCACATTTTTACAATCCACAGGCATTCTTCTCACACTCGTCTTTCGTCTCCTTCCTGTCTTTTTTCCTCGCTGCTGGTTTCATACAGCATCCTGGAAACATGAAACTGGCTAATCCCCTGGTGTTCACATGTTCTATGTAACACCGGCAGTATTTGCTGTGGCCGATCTGTGCAACACCATCGATTTATAATATCGTGCTCACACTTGAAACTCCTTTGTTTTGGGAGATTTATGAACCTTGTCGGACTCTCTCCTGGTTTTAACATTTCTTTTTACTGTGACTATAATTCAGGCCACTAACCCGAGTTTTCCTCCTACTGGCACACAGTGCTGTGAGTTGTGCGTCTTCCAGCACTTCAGAGGTTTTGCTGAGTGAGTTTAGACATCTAATCTACACATACTCCATACTGCTGTTGACCCAGGCTGGTCCCTGCCTTCCCTCCCTCCTCCCCTTCCTTTCCCCGGCCAGAGAGGTTGAACTCTAGAAGAAACCCCCACTGGGCCACTAACTTTCCCCCCCAACTTATCCTGCTCTCCCTCCTTGTCTCCCTCACTCTCTGGCTCACAAGTCTCTCCATCACTCTCCTTAATTCTTTTTCCCCCCTCTGTGTTTCTGCAAATACTCTCTCCCCATTTCATCAAGTTCCCAATGGCAATTTTTTCCTGCCTTCATGATTTGTTTTAGTTGACAACGTTCTCTGCCTTTGTTTCTGGTTTTGGAAGTGTTTCATTTTTAGTGGCTGCCAACTCACTGGGCATTTTGTGTGACTGCTGCTTTCAATCATGTTTAACTGAACCGATTAGAACAGTTTTCCCACATATTCAAAATTCAAAGTATTTTGTCGACAACAAGATTGTTTTTGTTTTTTTTTAATTTCTAAATCTCATCTCTTTTTTTGGGACACTACTATAGGTCAGCTGGAACCAGTCTGCTTCTAGCTCCACATGGGTTAGAGCCCAGGAAAATCAGGCTTTACCACTGTCTGACACTGTGATGCCAATTTCAGATAAGACGTATACAACGCATTGTTGCCACTTCCTCTGTATAAAGCCAGCGAGGTTCCAGCCAAGCAGTCAACAACACAGTGGTGTGCACGGCAATAAAGACAGCTTGTTTTTAATGTCTTTGTGCTAAATGCAGCATGGTGATTTTGAAAGGAATGTGAAGCTTTTCCACCGCTGATGTGAGCATGTGTGCAGTGTGTGGACATGCTGAAACAGATTGCCAGTGATGATAGAGACACTGAACACCAGTCCAGAGCGCCCGCCCACTACAGCCAGATTCAGGTTACTCAGAACACACACACACGCACACACACACAATATCGATTGTTTTTACAAACAAAGTAGCATAATGAAAGAGCCAGCAATCTGCATATGTGATGTCAAATATGTTTTCTGTCATTTTTATTGGTTTATTAGGTGACATCTTATTTATGTTGCAGTGTTATGTCAGTGAAATCAGTAAACAGTCCTTCCTCAGGACATATACCAACTGCTCCCCCAGCAGCAGGTTTTATGCATGTTCATGTTCGACAACACCTACTGTCCTCTTAACCCGTTTGCCTCACTCTCTCACAGTGTATGTCTGGGTGATACCTGAAGTGTCACTGAGGAGGGGAAAGTGGGGCATGAATTACAAGAGAGCACATTTCTCAGTGTTCACATGCTGGTTCCACAAAGACCTAACAGAGCTACGTTTCAGAGCACTATCAGTTTTGGCCATCTGTCAGCAAAGTCTCTTTCACTCTCTGTCTTTTTCTCTCCGTCTTACTGCGCTGTCATGACATTTTGCTACCCGTGTTTTGTGAGCGGAAAAAAGACAGATCTTTCAGTTGTTTGGCCAAAAATACGAAACCCCCTTCTTGTTCTCATAGCCCTGCCCTGTGCCTGTGTGCCCTCCCACGCCTTCTCAGAGGCCATCCTTCCTTTCTCGCCATTGTGCGCTTTTCATCTTGCACGTGCCCACAAAGGCCCATCTAAAAACAGACGCCTCCCACTTTTAATAGTAGCTTCTTTATCTTCAGCTCTCATCATGTCAAACTGTAGTACACTCTTGGCCTCTCCCTTACCAGCAACATTTGCTAACTTTCCTTTCCACACAAGCACACAGACACACACAACACAGAAAAAAATACAGAAACACACAAAACTTTGAGAAAGTTTCCACCACTTTGAATAAATTGGCTCAAACTTGCAGAAAAGGATGACGAGAGGAAATCCAAGGTGAAAGCTGAGGAGAAAGACAGAAAGACGAGAGAGAGAGGAGAGAAAGGGATCTTGGGAGTTCATATGCCGACAGTTTGGTTGAATTTCATCAGAGGAGCAAATATTCCAGTTTCACAAAAACATCTTCATTGTGTACTTAAATTGTCTGGAAAAACAAAGCGGACCGTTCTGTCCATTTCCACCCTCATGTATTGAAACATGGCCAACGCTGGTTGAAAAGCAAGAGAAGCCATGTGAGGGGAATTGAATTCCAAAAAGGAGCAAAACGCCTCAGAGAGCTGTCATCTCGAGGCTGGTGGTCGCCTAGGGAGATGAAAGCAGGGATGTCAGACGATGCAGAGCTGTTTATTAGAGCGGAGGAGGCTCCAGTCTCACTGATAGATCAAGGGCGCAGCCAAACAGCGCTACACATGCTGTCATCACAGACACAAGTACACACAAATGGTCCAGTCCCAGCATTACTAATTTGCTATGTAGATCATAGTCACAGGGGCAGAGATGCCAGAAGCAGATGATTTTAAAACTATCAAAATTCAACTTTGTTAGCACGGCTTTAGTGTAATAATTGTGTCCGTCATAATTTTAAAATAATATATATAATATTATATAATATATAATACTATTTGTATTATTGTCAGAAATCATATGAAGCCGATTTCTTGTACAGTTCTATAATAAGGGCCCTCACAACCTGAAAACACAATATGAGAAACTAATTAAATAAAACCAAATTTTAAATGCTCTGAAATATGAACCGTGCATGTTGATACAATCCAAGGTTTTCATTAATCTCATGTTGGTCATTCTTGAAGTTTTATATTCTGAAATCCTGATTTGGCATTCTTTCATCCCATGTGCAGCACTTTTCTTGTGCACCTTAAATAAATAAAAAAAAAGAAAAAGTTATTTCCACCAAGATTGAAAAGGTCAGAGAAGGACAGGCACTTCTTTCGAGAGCAAACAGAAAAGTGAACACTCAGGTGTCTCTGAGGGAAAAAGTCTATATCTATACATGGCTAAAGTTTTTCTCTCTCCCTCCCTTCACTCAAATATACAGAATACCCTCATAAGCGTACACATATGCACCCAGACAAATCCAAAGCTATACCCGTCAGCCACATACGTACCGACCTCCATCAAAGCTGGGCTGTAATCCAGCACTTCAACTTTTATGAAAATAAATACAGCGCTACAATGTGGTGTTTGTGCTCTGCTTCAGCTCCAGCAGTGAAGGCTTCACTCTGCTAGCCTTCCCTGCTGTCCCTCTCCTCCATTTAAAGCTTCGTTTTTACATTCCCTCTCATTCCACATTTCCCACCAAAATGGCTCCTTTACGCAACTCCCCAAGCTCCCTGAGCCAACATGACCTCCTTGTGTGTGTGTGTATTTAAGAATGCATTGGGTGTTTTTAATTATGTCACTCTGAATGAGGGTTTTTCTTTCTGCTCAACCGTTTGGCTCTTTTTTACAGCCCAACTTAACAGTTGGTGTGTGTGTGTGTTTAAAGTAACACATGTGGGTGCATGCATGTACGCTTGGCAGCGAGTATGGTAATGTTTGTAGCGCATAAATCCATGCCCAACACATAAACAACATTTACATAAACAACCGTTCAGCTTGTCTCCACTGGAGGCATGACTGAGTTGACTCATGCAGCTTTTACACAAGTTTCAACAGGCTATTCATTCCATTCTATTAATACAATGCTTTTAATTTCAACCCGCTGTGATGCAGCACAGACTCTCACAGCTGAGTCCCTCATGAGGTTTCTGTTTGCACCGCTCAACATAAAGCTAGAAATGACTGTCTCAATGGAAAGTCCGGCCCCAGCAAAAGGCTTCAGATTTTGGTCCGAGCCATGTGGGCCGAAGGAAATGACCTACCAGCTTTTCAAAACATTCCTATAGCTGGCTTTGGGGCCAGGGCTCCGCTGCTGATTGGTGAAAGCTTAGAGAGGTGTTTCAGGGCTCAGTGGCGATGTTATCACATAGTAAGTGGCCTTAATGGGCTTCCAACTGTTTGTTTGAAGGACACCCATAATGACAGGGATCAACTGATAACGGCCTCTGCTACTCGCAGTCCAAAGAGCTGCCGGACCCTCTCATGATAGTTTGTTGTAAAGGATGCGAGTCCCGCAGCACACCACATGGTCAGTGAACCTGAAATGACTTTTGCTAAGTGTTTCTGGGTCCACGTGTGCCTTACGAATGAAAAAAACCCTACTATCTCTAAATGTGCAAACACCGTCTGCCTGTACCTCCCCTCTCCTCTCTCCTCCCACATCTGTGTAGAACTGGTCTTTCCAAAGACGCTCTGGTGCCAAAAGAGAGCACTGCTGTGGGAGGTACTCCAACCTGTCAGGGAGGCATTCACACCCAGCACAGACAGTGTCACCCCGGCTACCTTTCTAACAACAATAATGCACAGGGATCTGAAGCTGAGCAAGGCTGCAAAGTTTACGGTTTACTGTACACACACACACACACACACACACACTCGTCTTTCTATACTTGTGAGGACACTCATTGGCCTATTACAATCCCTAACCCTAACCATCACAACTGAATGCCTAACCCTAACCCTTACCTTTACACACACACATACACATACACACACAAACACAATATCTACAGTGTTACTCCCTTTATGTGGAAGGTATTTTCTCAGTCTGGCCTACAGAGAGCCCTCACAACACTGAGCATGTCTGTTAAGACAGAAGAAGGAGAAACACTGTACCTGGAGAATGTCCAACCCACGGCCTTTTGTCTTCCCCGTTAACGTTTAACAGAGGAGGGAATGACACTGCTGAAACAGTCCTTGTCAAAGGAAAAACCAGTAGGATGTTTTAAAAGCTGATGCCTACAGCTGAGAGTCTTGCTACAACGTCCACCAATATTATGATGTATTTTTATAGGAGCATTAGCAGTGAATAAGGAAAGAATAAAAGGCAGTATTGAAACTATTATTTCTTTGGTTGACAGAAAGCGTTCAACAAAATTAATGACTGACCAATGATTCAAGTTATGTATCAAGGAAAAAATGTTAAACATTGCCTGTTTCCAATTCTGTTGGTTTTTTTATCTTTTAGTTTGACCAACAAAGCAAATAATTTTAAAACATTACCATGTGCATCGGGATCTGTTGATGTTGTTATTATTATTCCACATCCTGAAATACTTCCATTTATTGTTAAATTGAGTCTCCTGTAAACAAATTATTTTTATCCTAATAATATTAGACAAATGGTGACACTGATTTGTACCTACTAACATACACAAGTATCCAACTTAAAAGGTCATATTTACGCTGTGTGATTTGCTGAGTTGAAGGTAACTATGATCCTGACCTAATCTTTGAACCGAGCCTTGTTAAGCTCTCGCTGAGAGCTCAAACTGCAAAGTTTCAGTTCTTAACCCTTGTGAACGATACCACTGCCAACGTGGATGTGTCAGTACAAGCAGTCATGTATGAAACCTCGGTGCATGTGGTTGCCTGCGTCTGTTTGTGCTTTGATACTTGTTTGTGTTTTAACTCATGCCAGAGTAAAAACCAAAAAGAATCCATCTGTCAGTGTGGAGGGATTTCATTCTGCGTCAGGGGTATGTTTCTAGTTTTTAGATGAAAGAACTGCTGTGTGTGTGTGCGTGTGTGTGTGTGCGTGTGTGTGAGGGAGAGTGGGAAGAGTGTCTCTGGTGGCGTGTTCGCATGTGTGTATCTGTGTGTTTTCCTAGCAGGGTGTGTTCTTGGATTCCACCACACTATGACATTACCCCAGGTGTTCTCTCTCCCTCTCTTTCTCTCTCTTGCTCTGTGAAAATACCTTGAGGATTAGGTGGGCAGCGGCGGTGATGGAGGCGATGGGTGGGGGTGAGGTACTGATTGACAGCTGAAAGACTGGAGAGGTGCTCAGGCATGCTGTGGTTGGAGGGAGTGCGAGCTGCACACTCAGGCAGGGGGGCTCTGAGGCTCTACACTGCTCAGCTGTTGCCACCCACACCCATTATAGCCCCACCGCTACCTGCCTCCCCTATAGCACTGCACCCGGATCAGATTTCAAACTCTTGCTTACCTACCTGCCTTACCTTACCTCATGCCCTGCCCTCAGTGAAATTGCTTTCTTTCTATATAACTTCCTTTCTCTCACATCCTCAGCAGAGAATTCAGAGCTGATTGTTTTATAATAATTTATAATGATCTTACTTCCTGACCTGGAAAACTGATGCTGAAACAAGCAGGTGTTTTCAACAGTGAGCAATGTATGTCAGCAGCGTGTGTGTGATCTTGTTAGGTTTTCCATAACAGAAAAAAATTCTGGACAATCTCGTCTTTGTGCTCTGTGCTCCATACATCGTCCCATCCCAGAGCTTTGGAATACAGCAGTGCCTCCTGTGGTCAAGTTTAACACTACAACAGGAGGCAGTGCGATTCAAGCCCCACCTCCAATACAACTTTACAAAAAAGGTGTACTCTACCCTCATTCTTAAAAAACAAAATCCAAAAAGCAGTAAGATAAGCCTGTGAACTGAAACTTATTTTCTAACATCCGTTGATGCTCAGAGCACTCATCACCTCACGCTGAAAGAATGTTGTTTTGTCTCTAATTGCAGAGTTGTGAGTTGTCTGCCTCATAAAAGCTCTGTGAGAGGTCCAGATACACACACACACACACTACTGCAGTTTGTGGTCACAACCACACCAGCTACACATCTATAAGGAAACCACAGCACTAGTCATTCTATTGATTAAAGTGGACTTTTTTCCTTCATGGAGGATTTTTTCCTAACATTTGTCTTATATCACAAACAGAACATTTTTCCACAAAATTGGAATTTAAAAGCTATATTTTTCTCTATCCAGTAAACGTCCAAATTGTTTAATGTGACTTGACTAAATGGAGGTATAGTCCACGTATGTAGTTACAGTTGAAATGGAAAATGATAAGTGAGAGGGAGGAAAAGTTAAACAGTAATCAAAACGACTTACAGAGAGCGGCCATTTCTTTGGGAAGGTCAGCACCAAATCTCCCAAACAGGCTGCTGTTGGTCAGCAGGTCAAACGGGGAGTGGCTTCTCATGGAATTGAAGGCAAAGGGGTAGACAGCAGGTGGGAAACCGGTCATGTGACCCACCTGCTGTTCCCTGTTGGTAGCCATGGTGACTGAGCACCCAGGGGTGCACAACAGGCCGCTGGGTGAAAGTAACGGCTCTCACAACACCTGCAAATCCCTGGTAAAGTTGGTACCCGTGGCCGTCTGAAGATTCTCAGGATACGGAGGAATGGATGTGCGACGACCGGGCCTCTGGTTTACTGACTCCACTTTAGGGGAGGTTCAATTTTCTGAGGAAGAGAAGGCGGAGAAATGTGTTATTTCCTACTAATAGATTTACCACATAAAACATGAGGTTAAATGTTTCTGACTGGCAATAATATGATGATACAATCAGTGGTTGCGTTGAGATCCTTTCACCTTACATCAACCCAGAGAAGAGCTTATCCACAGTCCTAATGTAAAAAGGATGTGCAAACATCATACCAACAGGTATGAGAGCATGGGATGGATGGAGGAAGTAAGGACGGCCAGGATGGCGTGAACCAAAACAGATAAAGACGTGAGACAAGAAGAATGAGCGAGTTGTGAGAGAAAGAGCCAGAAAAACTGGGACTGGGTAAAGGAAAAGAAAATAAGAAAGACGTTTGGAAAAAGTTATAACAGGGAAGAGCAGGAGGGAAGGAGGGAGGGGAAATAGAGAGAGAGAGCAAGAGAGAGAGAGAGAGAGAGAGAGAGAGAGAGAGAGACCTCTTGTTCCTGCAGTTCTGAAGAGCTTCCAGACTTCGACAGTGATTCCAGGCTATGCCATATGATTTAAATCACCAGAACTCTACTATAAAGAGCTCCTCTGTTCCTGCTGCCAGCCTAGCACAGCAGCCTGCCTCTCTGACTCTTTCCCCCAGGACCAGAGGCCCAGACACGGGCTCCAGAGCATGAGGGGGGGGGGGGTCGCTGGGGGTAGAGAAAATGAGATCCACTGATTGCTAACTGCTGCTGTCATTTCCAACTATCTTCTCTTGAGGTCAGGCTCCCATCCCACAGAGTCATTTTGGCTGTAGCCTCCTGCAGCCTGCTCGTCACTTTGAATCCACACAGTAGGCACAGACAAGTCGGGCTCAAGTGTGGACAAGGCAGTAGTTATGCCCCACTGTTGACTGTTAATACAAGAAGAGAAAAAATCCTAGTAAAGCCTCTCATTTTCTTTTTCGTGTTTTCTTTTTGCCTTCTGTTTCCCTAGTGTGATTTCATGAGTGGGTGGTGTGATCAGCTTGTTTTTTAAATGTGGCTTTTGAAAAAGAGCAGAGCCAAGGAATTTGGAACTGCTGTGGCTTGTGAATCTAGGAGAAAAGACAGGGAAAAATCTTGGTAATGAATTCGGTATAAACAAAGAAATGAGGGGGGAAAAAGATCTAAAGCTGAACCGGTGAACTGCTGAACTGAGTGAAACACCACAGAGGAACAGTGACAGGCTCTGGGCACTGGGGGGCACTAAGAGGTGGCGCCGTGCCCAGGAAAAAGATGGAAAGCTTTCCAATATGCACACATATGCACAGTCAATCACATACACATGTAATCAAGCACTGAAAAAAAAACACTCCACACATGTGTGAGAGCGCCCACTAAAACACACACACACACACACACACACACACACACCTCTCACCCCTCGCCTTTTGCTCTTGCTCCCTCCCTGCCTCTCTTTCTGGCTTTTTCTCTTTCAACAGAGCCAGTTAATTACACCCTACTGCTGCAGGCAGCTTCAAACCACCACTAATTTAGAGTTCCATTACAGTAAACTGTTCCACATGTGCATCCAGGGCCCAGGCAGGCTCGGGTGGCCACGTTTCAGGAAGGAGCAGCCATCGATAGGCACCCACCCCCATCCTGCCAACACAGCCATACTGCCATCTTTCTTTCTCCTTCTCTGAATTTCTTGCTTTCTTGTTCCCCTTCTCAGCAGATTTCTCTTCCATAGCACCTTAGATTTTTTCCTATTTTCTCTCCGATCCTACATATTCCCTCCATTATCATGTCCTTTGATTCAATCCTCTCCTCTGCCTCTCCCTCCCACAACCAATATCCATCCTTTTACTGCTTATACAACTTGTACCACGACCCCGTGCAGCGGTTCCACTGTGTGGCCAACACACAAAAACATCACTAAAGATTTCACAGTGAGCCTAATGGGCGAAGAGGTACAGACTGGAAACACAAAACTGCCAGCATCGCACAACCTCATAATGTGTGTGTGTGTGTGTGTGTGTGTGTTACAAGTATGTACTTGGCCAGCGTTTGGCCCGTTTGGGTATCTGCCTCATGAACTCAAAGCAGGCCCCATAAAGGCAGCACAATCTGTCTGTGAGTGCTGGGAGACAGAAGGACAAAGAGAAAAAGCAAGATGTGTGAGCAAAGAGAAGATTCATGGCAGAGAGTAGATCTATACGCATGTGACGTTTGCATTCCCACAGGAGGAAACTATGGTAAAATAATCAACAATAAAACGAGGTGCGCAACAATAAAACGAGGTGGACAACAACAGCCAGAGTGATGAATCTACTTAAGCGCAATAAAACAATGTTCACATACATGGTAGAAAACAAAGAAAACCCTATAAAAGAAAGAACTAAAGGAGAGTCACGGCCTTTTAAAATAGACGCCAATAACTTTATTCTCCCCAAACACAATAATGAATTAATAAGAAAGTTGGCGCCAGTGTTTTTTGAGTCACATCAGCGCAGCAGCTTTTTACCGAGCCATTTATGTTTTATGTTGGGTCCTGTGGTAGGCTTACTTCGCCAGCCCGTCTGGGGCTATAAGGGGATAAGGGGAATTTGTAGTGACCTCATCCCATGTTAGCCAGGGCCAAATGGGCATGGAGGGCCTTCCCACTTCCCCTGAGCCTGGGGGGCACACAGGAGGCAGCAGGCTGCCAGGCAGTCGAGGAGCACCAGGCCCAGCTATGGGTGGGTTCACGGCTGCTGCTGCTGGGACTTTCCGTCATTCCGTAAGAGGTGCAGTTTAAATTTACTTTGGTTGTTTCTGCAAATAGTTGAATGTCAGACCTCACAAGGGTTCATCATGTTAAAGCAGAGTCATTGGTTACACTTGAGCTAATCCTCTGATTTTAATCAGAACAAAGTGCCTCGTGGCAAATAAAATGAAATCAATTAGGCCGGCCATTTGGAGACAGGTCTACAAGCTGAGGCACGCTTACAGGGAATTGGATTCCCTTGTTTGCTGGAGAATCAGGATTACAACAAAAAAGATGCAACATAGCGGAGAGAAAAAGACAGAACAGGAGTGAGAGAGAACAGTTCCCACAGATTGAATGTCTGTCAAACAAAGAGTATCAAATCCTCTGTGTGCAAAACAACAATTGCGCTTTAACCGTTGTGACGGAGCGAGGCCCCTTAGGCAATAAGAACTGCAGTCAAACATAACAAATAAATCACGGCATCTCAGGAAGCTGTGCACCACACAACCAAGAAAGGCAGTGGTTTTTTTTAGTCAGCACAAGAAACCACAGGTGATTACTTGGCTTATATGAGTAGGATTCTGGATGCCATAGCTGCCCTACTTTGTTTACTGAAGGACGTTTCTTCTTCCAGTCAACGAAGGCACACACAAAAAAATTACAGTAAATGCGTGTGATGTTATATTGAGTTATAATTGTATGTTTTCCTTTGTGGATATTTACCTGTGAAGACAAATTTTCACTGCTCCTCTTTTCACACAGTGACACACTATTTTTGAGATTCAATGAGTTTACTGTTTTTTTTTTTAATGTTGTTGTTTGTTGTTTGTTTTTTCTGGTTTTCCTGAAGGCCACAAGATGCAATTGTCAGCCATTTCTTGCAATGTAAAATAAAAATATGTGTCAATCAGCTCGAGCAGAGCAGCGAGTCCAACCTTTACTGGAAGGATTGAATTGTAAGTTCACTGCCTGAAGATAAATGAACTGTACCATGTATCCTGGCAGGGAAGGTTTGGCACAATCACTGAGTCCTCTCACTCTTTTTCCACCTCTGACTTGCCCACTCCTGTTCATTTTTTTGACATAAACTGTGCATGTCTTCCAGGCACTGTCTCCCGATTGTCAACATCGTAAAGTGATTTATGCTCTGTAACTTTGTAAAGGAAATGAGTAGAAGCAGAGAAAGTTATGTTTAAGTTTGGGGTTGTGGGTGAAGTCATACTATTGCGGCAGTTGAACAATGTTACAGTCCATGTGTCCGAACTGAGTTGACAGACTGGCTTTTCTCACTCTTTGGTCAAAATCAATACCTAGTGCCACTGTCGATACTTATTATGCCCACAAATCAGAAACTGGACACTGTGGACGCATACCTGTCACATAAAAATGACAACTTTAAATGTAACAATTAAAAAAGGATCATGTCAGTGTTATCTGATCATGTTGTTGGTGTCGGCAGTATTCTGGCTGTGAAAACAATAGCCCCAGTGCTATTATCTGATGCAAAGCTGACAGCTTCCAGTCTTTCAACAAGTTGCTGGCTAATGGCTCAGAAAGAGACACCTAGTGACAGACGACCCAGTGTCTCCAAACAGACCTGCATTCCATCAGCTCAAACTTGTTTGGCGCCTGCGCGTATTTGCTTACAGCAACAATGCAAAGTAGCACCTCTGTATAATCATTTGTCACTTAGAGACATATTGTTCTGCAGGAATGCCACCAGCAAGGGTCGTTATGAGATCTTAGTATTCTATCTATAAATCATCAAACATTATGAATTATTAAATCTTTCTTTTTGGCCCTTACTATTTTTTATTGTTTCAAACATTATGTCACATAACAAGCTTTGTTGACTTGCAGTGGCACAGCAAAGTATGGAAAGAGTGAGCTCTCACAGTGAGCCATAAAACACTTTGTGACATGATGAAGTCATCCTGACAGCTTGCTGTTTCCATGATGTGGTAGGGCTCTTTGGAGCACTCAACATGGAGACTCCAGCACTGGGTCCAGCAAACAAAACACACCACAACAGGAACAGGCAAAGGCAGAAGATGGTAAGATGATTTGCAAAATAAAGAGTCCGCCAAAGCAAGACAAGAAAATTCTAAGCGCCAACAGCGTGACGGTTAGTCTTGTGGATTTCAAAGTTGCTGCTCCTAATACGTCTCAAGTAGTAATTACTAAAAAAATAAACTAGTGATGATTCACACAGGGAAGTATGAAGGTGCTTCCCTCCATCAAAGCAGAGCGAAAACAATGCTTTCTCTGTATAAAGAAATACTTTATGGATAGGTTTCATCACAGCACTTTAGCCTCAATAGTCAAAGCAACACTCAGCCAGAAGCAGGCCCAAACACACACACGCACGTACAACGTGCAGAACAACACACATTCACACAAGTTTCACTGTGTACTAAAAGATCTCTTAATGAGGGCTTGGTGGCAGGCTGAAAATGTAAATCCTCACAATCAGAGCGGCACACCTGCAAAAATAGACAGAGGAAATGGTGTGCAGATAGTTTCCTGGTTAATTATAATGTAGTAGCGTGGAGCCCCTCAGTTCCCCTAAAACCACCTGTCTAACCCCTCCCTAGTACTTGGTCTTAATTGCTATAGAAATTCCAGAAAAAGACAGGTATCAACAACTCCCAGATTTACAGCTCAGAGTCATGAGCACAAAGGAGGACTCACGCACCAGGTTTTGCAATTTTGCAATCTGAAGCATATACTCAGTAAAGGCTTTGGCATTTTTAAACTGTAATGGCTTTACTGTAAGAATGAGTCATGATGAATATGTTTTTTTAACTGTCTTTTTTGAAACACAAACATTTATCATTTAGTTGATTGTAAGGACATACTTTCCTTTTTTACCATTATATTACTGGTGATCTGTATTGACAGTATGTGAGCACTAACTTAAGAACTTGGTCTGTTTCTTGACATGTAAATAGATAAAATCCTGAGAAAGATTCTGGTGAGAATGCCTAGAGTAAAACATATTGCTTTCACAATCATAAATGCAGCTGCCATGAGTAATGACACATGTCCATCTAAAATGCAACAGAAAGTTGTCACTAAGGACAAGTAAAATACTTTGATTAAACACCATGAAGGTAAATGCGCTGTGTACGGACAACCTGTCCTCAGCAAAGACCCTTGGGTGGTGCTCTGGAAGAGATTTTCTGCCTCAGAGATGAGCTCCATTTCTTCCACTCCAGATGTCACAGACTCTGTGTCAAACTGTTAGATCGGATGACAGCAGAAGGCTACACAGATAGCCCTAGCCTTCAGTCAGCCGTGTGGCTGTTTTTTCAATTCCCTCTTATCAAACTGTACCTCACACTTACGTCAGGTCCACCAAGGGAAGAAAGCAGCGGAGAGCAGGTGCAAAGTCGAGGGAGTCGAGCTGCAAAACTTTACCTACTGGTCAGACACAGCTGGAGCAAAAGAAAAACCAAAGCACCATGGAAAGCTACTCTACGATCAGGCACCTGATCTTTATCTGATATCTCAATCACACTAATCACACTAACGTGCTGTGTTACACATGGCTGTAACAAGTGGAACCTGTTAACCTAGCACAAATGCCAGCATCAATAAATAAGCTTCACTGACGTGCTGCTATCGATGGAAACACAATGAACAAACTTCCATGTAAACTAACAGCAGAGTTGCAGACACACCTCCAAAGGATTTAGCTGAAAAACAATGCTTCTCTTTTCCAAGTGTTCATATGTTGGCTATAAAAAAAGCAGGTCAAGGACTGGTGACTCCTCTGGTAAAGACACAATCATACACATTGAACACATGCAGGTGTGTGCACACACACACAAACACACACACATACACACACACATGCTAATAATAAAGAGCTGCACAGGCACCGGGTAACACTTGGAACACTAATAAGCACATATGTGCACAAAGAGCCATGCAGGCACTAGTATGCTCAAGTATATTTTCACATAAAGTCAGAATCACACTCACATTTATAAGGTGCAAAGAAACAAACGCTAAAATGCTGCGTGCAAACACAAATGTGTGTTACAACATTTTACTGTTTCCACATGAAAATCTGGTTGGATTTGGGGAAAACAATGACTGTCTCAAAGCCTCTCAAGCATCTTGCACACTCAGTCTCTGTCTTCAATTAAAACTCTCGACCCGTTCCCAAAAAATGCAGACTCTCTCTTTCTTTTTTCCTGTTAAAATAGAGTGAATGGGAAAAAAAAGAAGACAAACAATGACTAAAGTTACTGATTCTAAACTTTTTAAGTGTAAATTACTCACCAGCTCTCGTGTTGATGAGGCAGACAGACAGATTAAGTACTTGACTCAACAGTCCTGGGGAGCAGAGCTAGCCAAGGAAAAGAAGAAAAGATGTGTGTACGTTCATCAGAGTCTTTCTGACAGCAAAGACAGAGTAGCACTGAGACTCTCTCTCTCTCTCTCACTCCCTCTCTCTCACTCTCCTCCTCCTCCTCTCAGTTTCTACCTCTTAAAATCCCTCTTTCACTCCCCCAAAACAGGCACACACTTACTCACTAAGAAATAATTATACTTTCTGAATCATAAAGGCTTCTGTTGTCATGTGACCCAACACCTCAAATATACGGCACATTTTTTTCACAAGCCACAAAAAGTCTGGAGGGAAAGAAAAAAATGCCCATATAGCTGAAGTTTCTGTTTTTATTTCCCTCTCCCTTTATTGTCTCTTGGGGGAATCATTTTTCTCTGCTTCATCTTTGTGGCGAAAGAGCTGGTTTACCTACAAACTGTTTGTGCATGCAGAGCCATGTCGTGATCCTAAATAATTTATGTTTAATCAATAAGTCCACAGATTAATAGGAGAGTTTGTTTGACTATCGTGCACTACACAGATAATTATGTTTGGATTTAACACGGACGCTGTTTTAATGGCACGCCAACAGGTTTATTCTTCCAAGAATGTCTGAGTGGTTTCACCTACTCTTTAATTTCTGGGGTGGGTTGGTTTATGGAATGATCAGGCATGCACTCTAGGTGCTACTTTTGTGTAACTCATGGTTTGTTTTTGGCACAGTGTTTTATTGCTTGCAATGTTTCTGTGAAATTCTTCCCAGAGTAGTGATAATACATTTCAGGCATTATAACCATTACTAATACTACTACTAGTGACAGGAGCACATATTAAAGGCAGCAGGCACTGTACTTAGACCCATTTAACAGTAGATCGAGGAAGTACTGGACACAAGTGAAAGAACATCTAAAACATTTTACTCATTTGGGATAAATTAAACCAGAATTTGGCATTCAAGGCTCAACATTTTTTTGGGATACACAACATCTGTCAACATCCTGCAAAGCATTATGCTGTTAGGAACATTTTTATGTCAAGATTATAAAAAAACACTTCTGAACCTAGATCATTTCAGTTCCTAAAATGAAACTAGTGTTGGCACATCAGCTGCAGGGAAGTCCGCTGTGAGATGGCAGAGTTTGCAGCAACAGCAACAACAGATTTGGGTGTGCCCCTGAGCGTGCCCCTCTCTCCATATGAGATCACATGTTTCAGATCTCTGTTTATGTGTTTGTGGTTCTGGGCGTGTGCCCTGTTTTTCTGAATGTAATGTTTCTCAAGTTGTTTTGGTTATGAGAAGCACATCAAACCTCAGAGTTGGGAGGAAAAGGCACACCTCAACTGGCACCTCAACGGGCACTTTTACCTCTTCTGCACAGCAGACTTAAAAAAAAAAATGCTTCTTTGCCGCAAAAATAAGCAAGAGCTAGTGTCTAACTAGCAACAAGGAGCAAGTGGCTTCAAAACAACCAATTAACAAATGCACTGCTTATTCTGAAATTTCGAAACTGAAATGAGGCCCCTGTCACCATGCGACACTTTTTCCTTTTATATCTCACAGTCTGAACATTTGCAGTGCCAATGCACAACAACCTGTACGATTAAAGCCTGCTTTAACTGCTGCCTATTGTGTTTGTAAAGCTCAGTAATAAGGCTGACACAGGCAAAGCCCTTATCCTCACATACACGGACCACAGTGTCTCCAGGATAAAGTCAAGCCAGCATAACCTCTCAGCCTTTGCTGTCTTTAACGTATTTGCTTCTGATCTTTTCAGCCACATATGCTCTACAGTAGCAAACTGTAAACGTTTCTTTGTACATTTTGTGATGTGTATCTAAAATGAATGGATAAGCAGTGAGACGCACTGTTGCTTTTTGCAGAAACCTTATATTCAGGAAGCACAGGTCTAACCCATACTGCCAAAAGCACTTCTGATCCTTATCTCGTTTACGTTTGTGTTGCTTACGAGGCCACTACAGTTAATAGAAATCCCTTAACTGTTTACATAGGACTACTATGCTAGCAAGTACCGAAAATGAAACAAGAAGGTACATACAGCCGTAGAATGGTGGAAAAACAAACTCTACATTGGTCATTACAGTAAATCCGAACTGTGAAGTGTGAAGACAGCACGATGCCATCAGGCCGACTGAGATCATGCGTTTGTGCCAGAATGTGCAGTCAAGTGCATGAAGATGGCCGTCTGCGTGTGAGTACGCCAGGCATGCTGTGCTCCTTATTAAATTATGACAGTGAGCTTGAAAGGGGGGGTGTCCTCGTGTGCGCACACGCTTTTTCAGCAAGCGCAACTGTGCTCGTGAATGTGTGTGCACGGGTGTTCTTAAGTCTGCATGCATGGATGAGAGTGTGCAGGCAGTAGCAGCGAGAAGGTCAAAGGTTACTAGTGTTTGTGTTTCAGTGTCAGTGAAGTGTGCTTCAGGCAGAGATTTATGATCATTGTGTCTGGGAGGCTGCAGAGTGGGGGATAATGAAGATAGATCAGGGTGCTATCTCACTCTCTGGGCACCACTGGAAACATGGCCTATGGCCCCCACCATTCTCGTATCATTAACTTCAGCCTGTGACATCATAACACACTGCCCTGACATCAATCCTAACACAGTGTGTTCTGACAAAAAGTCGAATACAGAGAGGCCATTCCTCACAGGAAGTCATCCGCAAACACAGGCATTGTTCAGCGTGTAGCTGTGCAGCTTCTCTGGGTCTGTTTATGAAGATATGAAATATTCATGGAAACACCATACTCTGTCGTGTGTTTCTACTTTAGATTCAAGCATATTTGCATTCACAGAGCAATTGAGTAGAGGCCTGGGGCTCACTGGCAGAGGAAAAGGAGCAATGGCAGAAAAGAAAGAGCAAAGGGAGGATGATGCAGTGAGAAAGAGAGGGAGGAAGTGAGGTTAGAGGGGTTAAAGAGAAATAGAGGAGGGGGTTGGAAGGCAAGAGAGCCACTGGTACAGGAAACGTGAGAGAAAGGGGTGTGAAACAGAAATAGGGAAGGAACGGGGGAAAAAAGGCGACAGAGAGAGGATTGGATTGGTTGGGGGAGTTGATGGGACTCATGGTGAGGAGGTGAGATGAAGGGACGCATAGAGCTGGTGCCTGTGGCGGCAGGTTTTAATCAGTAACAAGATGCCTGTAATGAGATCACTATTTCCCAACATTCAGATTGATGTCATGTGAAGCTTGGTGCAGCACTGAGACACGGGCAGGGGACACAGGGCAAATGCACACACCCCACCAAAGAGTCACTTGCGCACACATGCATAAACACTCTCTCTCTCTCGCTCTCTCTCACACACACACACACACAAACGCAAATATACAGTACACCGCCTGCACTTTCTTGGTTACAGAATTAAACACACATCCTGTGAAATGAAGGCGCTCATTCATCCTGCCTGGCAGAGCACGCTCATTTAAAGTCCAACCGCACTGAAGTAAAAACATACACGGAGGAATACTACTCACGGGAAAACGGGTTACTCATGGCAAATGAGAAATGAATGCGTTAGAAACCAAAGGGCATATACCACTATGTACTCCTGTAACAAAAACAAATGAGCACAAACCCTGGAACAGAGAAAAGAGCCAAAAGCTTTTTTACTGCAGAAGACTTAATGGGAAAAAGAAAAGGGGAGGGAGAGTGTGTGTTGGTCTTATGTGCATACTTCGAGGTGCATTCAGAGGTTGTCGACACAGCTACCAGCGTGTGTGCCAGTACATGAGCACTCTGACTATTCCCAAACATGTGTGTCCAATGAAAGGTGAACGGCTCTCCTGTCTATACTTTCCTCAAAAATCAGCCATGATGTCACCATGAACCCATCTTGAACCCACCTCTGTCAAAAAGCATTACTCCAGCCCTCCCTTTCTCTGCCTCATTTTCTGTTCCACCTCTCCCTCCTTCATGCTCCATTCCTGCCTCTCAAATTCTTCACTGAGCTCCCATTCTTTTTCTTTCCTCTTTTTTTATATTTCCGTATTCTTCAACATTTCCTCTCTCCCGTCCATGTCTCATTTCTCTCTCACTGAATCGTGCACACTTCTTTTCTTTTTCGTTTTCTTTTTTTTTTTGGCAAGCATGGCCTAATTGAATCACCAAAAAGCGCATTTGTTTGCCAAAAAATGCCAGGATGTTCTGATTACGATATCATAAACTTTGTTTAAGCTGTGGCTTAGCTAAAAAAAAAAAAAAGAGTATATGAGGGAAAGCCAAAAAATAAAGGCAGAAAAAATGAGGAGTAGGGGAGAATGCAAATGAAAGAGGGGGGAGAGGGAAAGAGAGCGAACACTGGGGAAGAGAGGGGTGGTGGGGGCAGCGAGAAGGCAGCCAGAGAGCCACATATGGAAGTGATTCTGTAATTACTGCAAATCTGTGAGCTCAAAAGGAAAAGGTCTTCTTTTCCATGCCTCCTTCCCTGCACATAAAGCCACTCTTGTGAGAAAGCTGGGCACTAAACACTGCACAGGAAATATGAAAAAAAAGTTTTCATTTGCTTTAGTTTTCTGGCATATGGAATAAGTAAGGTATGTATGTGGCTTTAACTGGGGATCTACGTTTGCTCTTTACCTCCACAGATAAAGAAAAAAAAAGGCTGATTTCTGATAATGACACTAATTTCACACAATCAACTACTGGAAACTGTTCTGCGTTCTTTGTTAACGTCAAACCGACGGCCTGGTGTCAAACACTCTCTCGTCCATTAATGCCACACATGTGAGTGGCATCGTTCGCACAAAGCACACATTGAGTGAGGTGTGTGAAGGAGGGGCGGCAGGGGCTGGGTGACATACTTACAGACAGTGATGAAGACTGCGTTTTAAGCCCGTGGCAAAAACAGCGCTGTGCAGGTGTGTGTGTTGGCAGCGGCCTCTGTTCTGCTCTGTGCCCCAACAGTTGGAGCAGGCTGTAATTATCTCATGCGCTGCCATAACGTGTTCTCACGATGAGAGCGTGAGTCCACACACACACACACACACACACAGTAAACACACGCACGGACCGACGCAGCTTGAGCTACGTTTATTCTTAGACACATCCAATTAATCACGGCAGGAGATGATTTATGTAAAGTACACAATTCCTACCTTCTTCGCCTAGAGAAGTGTTTGCCTCGGCTTCAGCAGCGAGCGCATTCTCCCACAAGTTTGAATTAAACGTGGATGACAAGCGCACAAGTTTTCTGTGAAGGAGACACAACAAAGTCATGGACAGTCTTCAGACGGATCAGCTATTACAGCACAGCAGCTCGTAAACAACACGCCGTGTGGTTTTACGCGTCAGAAATCACTTCAGTCATTTGTCAGAGCACCTCCGTGCGCCGCCCGTCCGTCACCGTGTCCCGGCAGCTCAGGGGCGTCGATGGGAGCCGCACAGCCGGAGCATTTCTGACGCTGGGACCCCCTCTAGTGACGGAAAAGGGGAGTGCAGCAGAGATGGAACAAGCAACAAAGAATCCAATAAAAATGTATTTTTAAAAAATCAACAAAATAAGTCTTATATATAGTCAATATAGTCTAATAATACTGACAGTTACACCAAAATAATGCTACAGTATTATTTGAATATTCTACTAAACAATGAAATAACAACAATATTAAGTAGAATTCTGCATTTCCTGAAAGAAATGCGTGTGATTGCTGACAACTAGATGCTGCAAACAGCTGCTACAGCTGCAAACAGCTGCTACAGCGTTTGCAGCCTTTGCTGGAGTGAGATTGGAAGCCCCGAAGGCTTTGCAGCTGTAACATTTAAAACATTTAATAATTTTAAATTAAAACTACTGCAAAAAAGACTCCCATAGAACTCCATTCAAAATAAAAATTAATTAAAATATTTATATTAATTATTCTGCATTAGCTATTAGCTCCAGGACTAGACGTTAAGGGTCGTGAAATCCGGAATAATGATAATAAATACTGGAAACATCAAGAGTGTGATTGCTACTCAGCAATAACAAATTAATAGGTAGAAATGTGGTGCAAATGCCGTCCGTCGCCACTGGGTGGCGCTTTCCACAAGCTGTGCAGTGTGACACTGGTTGGGGACATACAGTAGGTTACAGAGCTGGTTGCTGACTGAATGATTCAACCTCTTGTTGCGCAAAGACATGTTTAAATAAAATCACTTTTAAAGCAAAAACAATAATTTGAATTTCCCACAGGTGTAGGTGTGTTTTTGAAAAACAGAAAATAACCCCTCGCAAGAATAATTACGATTTACATTTTTAAGCAATCGCAATTTTAAATTTAAAGTCATGTGTTTGCATACTGATTGCCCCAAATGCATGTTGCTGAGGTGTCGTGGCTCCAGTTGCACGTCTACACTTTCCTTTGGCACATGGGCTTTAAACTTGGCACTGGCGCGATGCTTGGAATGTCTCGGTGTTTACCATCCGTTTGCAGCGCTGCCTGTCAGAGAACAAGCAGTCACGGTGAGCCACGCCTATTGTCCATGTGCTTCATCCTCCGAGCCTGCCATCCCTCTGCACCACACGCTCCGTGTTTTGCATAAAATGTGTATCAGTAGGACAGCGCTCTCCGCTGCACATGCAGAGCGCACATGTAGCGTGGCTTTACTGAACACACACACACACACACACAGCACACACACGGTCGAATAAGCGCATCAAACTCCCCTCGGCTCTAGATCCCCGCCAATGAAAATGCACAAAAGCTTGAAGGAGAGAGAGCGAGAGGAAAGACTCCGCGAGATACAAAGAGTGAGCCAAATCCCACACAAACAGACACAACACAAGTTGGAGCTCACAGAAAGGCGGTCACATTTCCTACTCACCTGGAAACGTGATTGATGTGGGTGTTTGTATCAGTGGGTGTGTATGTCATGCCTGACACTCCCGGATATGCTGACTCTACTTTCTTGGAATTTATGAGAATCGTTTAATCTTCGCTTGTGCAACATCATATGCGCTCGAGCCGAGGCGCAGCATCCAAAGCGCAGAAGGGATCCAGGCATCTTTGGAGAGACCAGGCTCTCCGACTCTCCCCCGACACAGAGCAACTCGGCACTGAGTCGCCCGTCTACACTTTACCGGGAGAAACTTTATGCTCACCGGACCATTTCCATCAGCGCGTCCACTGTTTGCACTCCATGGAGCAGGTGTCTTACGGTCTCAACTGTCTTCCAAAGACTTTTGCGCCAGTCTAGTGACATTCGCTGACGTCCGCCTGAAGTTTGATTCAAGTCTTCAACATCAACACGAGATATGGATAACAGCCCTGGCGGTGGTAAGATGAAGCCTAATGTGTTGTCTGACTTACACGCAGCAAACTCTGCATTATGAAAACAGCTCTGACCGTGACATATTAATGCGACTTGATTAAATGGTCATTGATCCACTCAATAGTGAAGTTCAGTGTTGTTGGTAGCGATCGATAGGCTGAAGTAAAATGCGGTCTGAGTTTGAGTGAAATCTATTCAATAATAAAACGAAAATAATTTAGTCCCGAGATATAATATCGTTGTAGTATTTGAGGGATCGTGCACAGCTCTCCCCAGTTGTCAAAACTGTGGGAATTGTTTCATGTCTAAGTTCTCACCCTGCACGAATATGTTTCAGACTTTCCTCAAGTGAGTGGAGTGGATTTATGGATCGCATCGCTGTTTGTGAACATTACAATAATGTATGTCTCTTTTTGACTTTTATTCACTTTAGTTTGTTTGTAGTGCAATGCACCTGTTGGGTTTTACGCAAAGTGATAAAGTGTCAAAGTTCGGAAAACGGCGCCTCGCAGTCCAGTAGTAGCGAGCCTGTCCATTTCCTGTTTCTCTCCATGAAAACAAACTCACGTGGGGCTGTCACTGTGATCACAAGGGCTCGCTCCACAAGCAGAGACACACTGGAGTAAAGGGCGTGTTTGTTTCTGTTCTCAAGGCCACTGCTGGCGAAGTGGCCCTAGTAGAAAAGCTGATAACTTCAGGACTCCCGTGCGTTAGGTCAGCCAGAGGTGCACATGCTCTCTGCGTTCTCCCCCTAACTGACAGTGAATCATTTACAACGGCGGCGGTCACGTTCCAGCACAGGTGATGGGCGCACCCTGTCCTCCATCAACATGTTGCTCTAATCTGAAGGCAACAGGAAACTTCCACTTTCCATCTAGGCTGATAAACAGGCCAGTGTTTTTTCAGGGAATAAAGCAGTTAAATGTGTGGTCTGAGATAATAGCTGGAGTCCATGTCTGATGGTTGGTGGGTGTTTGTGTGTGAGTGAGGGCTTAGAGTTGGCAATTTTAATTTTTTAACTGTCTATTTAGATTTTACACTTTCTATATTTTTTGTGTTGTGTTTCCTTTCAATCATCTGAATCTACAGCCTGTGACCACCTTCACCTGGCTGCTCTGACCACTAATATTAAGAGTATTGGAATGCACGTGATTTCACTTTGCTCATGAGGTCAGTTTGAGCTCAGCAAAGCTCATTAACATCATAACCTGGCAAAAACGTGGTTCTGCAGTGGTGGGTTGTAAGGCTCATAAAGCCTAACTGATAAAAACAGATTGTGTGTATGTGCATGTTGATGGGACAAGTTTTAGCTGAGCACCCCTTGGAGGACATTTTGAAAGTCCTCACAACTTTAAATGTTTTGGGCAAAGGGGTTTATCTTGGAATATAGGTTAGAGTTGGGGTTAGGTTTTTAGATGTGATGGTTAAGGGCAAGGGACTAAAATATGCAATATGAGTCAGCACAGCTACAGAAAGACCTGTGTATGTGTGTGTGTGTGTTCACCTGAGATTACTGCGTCGTGGGTGGCCTCAGTAGATACTATATGCAGATACACACCAGCATGCCTTTTGTGTGTTCAGTTTATTGCTTGTAAAATGAAAAATCTATGTTTGCAAATGTAGAATTATTTTTTTCTAGACATGGAATATGTCTACAAAATAAATATTTACATCAACAATAACCCGTTTAACAATGGCAGCTGTATCACAGAAAGTGTTTATACTTCTTTAATACATGAATGTGCTCATAGTGTGATCTAAAACAATACTGGCACTTTACATTTTATGTAGCTGTCAATTGATGAGCACTTTCCCCTGCAAACCCCACACTGTCAACTGTCACTGGAACTCCCTCCGCGCTCCCCTGGTGGAAGCTTTCTGCACTAGTTTCAGCAAATTTAAAACAGACAAACGACTAACTCGTTTTACTCCTTCACTTTGACAGTTTGAAACAATTAGCTCTTTGGTCTAAAATTTGAAATATATTTCAAATGAAAGGTAATTTCACCTCAAAACCCAAACAGCATTTCCATATTATATACAGACAATAAAAACATTAAAAAACTATAAAAGTACAGGCAAGTGCAGGGATGGCGAGCTCAGCGTCTAAACCGTTCTCTCGAACACACCCGTATCCATTATTACTGGATCTAAACTCCAGACTTGCCTATAACTCGCCAGAAATGAAGTGGTTTGGCACTGGTTTATTTCATGCATTTCTATACAATCTAAACTTGGATGTGAGCCTTTCCAAACCGGCTGACAGTGCGGGCGCTGCTCCTGGTGGCGCACAGTCGGACCACCCCGGCGCATAACATGCTGCTCTATTTAATTTGGCTCTTTAATTATAAGCCCCTGGCAGACTGCAGGAGCTCAGGCTGCTGGCTGGAGCGCGGCTTCGTGTCTTCCCAGTGAAAGCCTCGTCGAAAGCCTCCTCACGTGGCTTCCCTTGCAAAGCCGCGTGCGACGCGTGAGATATCCGGGCCCTCCTCCCGCAGCTTCCGCGCTCTCACGGACGCTTCTGTGCTGAGGCCGCCTGCGGTGATGGGGAGAGAGAGCTTGGTCAGTGGGTCAGCGATTCCATGCAGTACCTTTTTTTTCTGTCTCTCGTCACGTTTTCCCGCCTCATGCGCCTTTTACTTGTATTGAAATCGTGTGTGTGTGTGTGTGTGTCTGTTGGTGTGGGCTTATGTGTTTGAATCACAGACCCTGCAGGGTGGTTGAAGCGGACTCGGTTTTTACTCTGTAACATCTGTCCCCGACCTGATCGGTTCTGGGCACACATGCGCTGAGGGTGTGTTTCAGCACGAACGTGACTCCTGAACATGTCTCATCTGCTTCGCTGCGCCCTCCACGCTCAAGCAGATAGCAGATTAAAAATACTAAGCAACTGAAACTCACATTGCCCGTTTGACAGAGCGGCTGTGCCAGGCATGAAGCTACTTCAGTCTCAATTTTAAACAAAACTAATATATAATAATAATACCTACAATTTTAAAATTAGAAATTAGAAATAGTTAGATCTTTATTTATAAATTCTAGTTATCTACTGGTCCAATTCATTTCCTCCTGATAATTTCCTGAGCCAGAGCTAGAGTGATGCAGCATCCGTTTGGAGAGATGCTAGAGGCACACAGACACAATTCTATCAAGTTCTTGTGATATTGACCTACTTCCACAAGCCTGACTTAATGAAGTTACTGCACAAACACCCGGGTAGTGCTCACAGATTGGCTAAGAACATGAGCATGAAAAAACACTTTTTTCTGGTCTATAGCCTAAATAATATCGTGTTACATTGTAATAAAGTGTATTGATGTGCAGGGACCCAACAATATACCATGCTTCTAAACTATCAGTGCAGGCAAAGGTGTGGCTTTCTATCCATGTCTTACATTATGAATAAGAAAGGACAAGTGAGAAAAGGAGACGTGAGCAGCTGTTGTGCCTGTGAAGTGTTCACTGCTCACGTTTCTCTGCCTGCTCCACGTCCCGGTAGATTAGTGCTTGCACAGGTAGGCTATACATAAGATGGGTATTGAAGACTGATTGACTTCTCAATTAATGCTGCCTGCAGTGACCCAGATCGTAGCCGTCTTGTGCACACTGTGACAGTGTGCATGGTAATCCGGTTTGCTTCTGTGGGAAACACCAAACAAATAAGTACTAAACAAACTAAAAGCCTCTGTTAAGTTTGGTGCAGCTGCAATAGTTTGCACGTTACTGTTGACTAGAATAGAGAGATGATAGCAAGTCACCAAATATCAGGATATGGAATTTTATGCTATATTCCCCTAACTCAGGTTTAGGACTGAGGACACATGAAAACTAATGTCATCTTTGACCAAGGCCATAATCCAAAATCACAATATAAACAGGAACTAAGACTAACAAGGTGAACTTTGAACAAAACAATAAAATCTGCAATGTTTATATCAACTGTATTAAACTTTATACTATGGCCCATGATAGTAATAAATTTGAACTATTACTGGAAAACAGACTGTAAAATGGATTAACGCCCAGTGTTTACACCACAGTGGTTATTGGGGTCATTCACAAACATTGCACATGTGAGTCTTCAGGTGGACATGCAATGTGTTTGGGTGGAGTCGGGGCTGGGCCCTGACTGTCTGCTTTTAAGCTCAGGAAGGGGTGAAGCTCAGGCCTGGATCTGCTGTGTCTGTCTATGGCTCTGGCATGAGTCAACAAATCCACCAACACGTGCTGGTTGAGGGATTATCAAAACATTGGAGCCAAACCTTACAGCAAAGGACAACACAGGGACGCAGGGACAAGCCTGCTGCACTTGTGCACATTGCATTAAATTAGATGTTTTTGTATTTCATCGTCTTTAATATGGAAAATAGATAGAATCTCTCAATTGGGGTTTACTGTACATTAATAGAGCAGGCAGGTCTGTACAGTGGAAACTTTCCTTTGCAAAAACGTGACTCTCATTCTCTGACTGTTGGTGGCGCATGAACAGCAGCTGCTGAGACTTGGTGCCACATCACGCATGTGGAGCTTCCCGCTGCGTGTGTTTCTAAACGCACATCTGACTTAAGATTGTTGGATATGTCAGCACGACACTGCGGATTTGGTGCGGGCCGTACAGTAACCGTGTCAGGAGTCCATGCATGTGAGGCGGCGGTCAGGTGTCGTGCTGTTAGCTGGCGCTGGGCACGGTGCCAGGGGAGCAAGGCTATTATTGGAGCGGAGGCGGCGGCAGACCCCGCAGACACGTGAGGCCGTGTCTCAGCTCATCCACAACGCATGACTAGACGTGCGAGAGGCGGGAGAGGGGGGGGGGTCCGTGCAGGAAGCGAAAGTGAACAACCGCAGCTGAACGACAAAGCATTCCACATCTCTGCCCATATCAATATTGCACTGGCGTGACGCAGGAATGATTTGCCTAACGTCGGCGCTTCCAGTGGACGCCTGCTCCGTTGCTCTGCCACCGGCAGTATTTATAGCGCCTGCTTTATTCTGCGCCACCATTACGACTATTACACATTCAGGATGAGGCAACAACGCTGCAAATTCTCAGAGCTGTTGTGAGGTTGTGCAACATTACATCACAGCACACCCAACACTGTGGAGTAACACATCTGTTTCTAAGGAAACGTGGATGGCAAGCTCGAATATATAAAAGAAAAATCTACCCCATTTCTTTTGATACATGAATGACATTGTATTCTTTTAATGTGTGATTTAGGGGTCTGATTTCCTCCTTTTGTTCCCTTATCTCCAGGAGGAGGAGGAGTCATCCTGTACGCAGGCTCCTCTGGCAGCGCCAGCCCGAGCCCCGGCAGCCCCTCCAGCGGGTACCAAACACAGTCACCTTCTTCACACTCCCAGCCCTCATCTCCAGAGGAGGTTACCTTTACAGAAATTGGGGCGTTAAAACAGAAGGCAGCTGGGTGCACCACCCCATCCTCCAAACTCGTATTCCAGTTCCCAGAGGTCTACAGTGGTCCCTCAGTAGCAGCCACTCCACAGCAAACCTATGCACACCCCATCGCAGGAAAGAGGCCATGCGGATTTGCTGGAACATTCACCAGTTAGTTTCCTTACTGTTAACGTGCAAGATAATGACAAATATGCTTATCCAAGTTTTTGCAGCTTATCTAACTCCCTGTTTACACATTCGCAGAGACAGGTGGAATGGTCCTGCTTTGCAAAGTCTGTGGGGACATTGCATCTGGTTTCCACTATGGGGTGCACGCATGTGAAGGTTGCAAGGTAAACCCCCCACTCCGAGAAATCATGTGAAATGATTGTGTTGCTTTCGCTGCACCAGTTTCATGTTCGGCACATATTTGTTTTGTTTCAGGGTTTTTTCCGCCGCAGCATCCAACAGAACATCAACTACAAGATGTGCGTGAAGAACGAGAACTGTCTAATCATGCGCATGAACCGAAACCGGTGCCAGCACTGCCGTTTCAAGAAATGCCTCTCTGTTGGCATGTCAAGAGATGGTGAGACATTGTGACACATTTTTAGCGAGAGAGACCCTCACTGAGAACTGCCAGAACACCACAGTGACCTAAATAGGCCGAAGTAGCAATGAAATGGGCAGCTGGAGAGAGGCAAAGAACTGTTTTGTAGGGCTGGGTGAAAAATGTAATGCAGAAAGTCTTTTGAGGTCATTGTGCCAGTCGCTCAGTCACTCACTCTGTCAGCAGACCTGCACCTGCCTTGCTCTTTTATGATGTCACTGCACTGCCTAAGATAACCATCTGACCTTGTGTCATTCTTATAAGTTTTTACAAAATCCTTCTACTGCCCTTTGCCGCATCCTCCCACCATACCGTTACCTATATGCTCTTGTTCAGCCCCTCCCCATCCATGTACCCACCATGTTCCCCCAGCTCGCTTATATCTCCCCCTCAGACAATGATTTATGAGAAGAGGAGCCTCGAAATTCCCAAAGCTATCTATCTTTTGGAAAAGTGCAGCAAACACAAGAATTATTTTAGGAAATTGGAACAGGGTCAACTTGATTACCTTGTGTATGCCCAGCGAACATCTTACTGCAATTAATGAAGGAGAGGAGAAAAATTAAGCAAAGGATGCAGAAAACAGCAAATCGTCTTGACAGAATATATCAGGTGTGACACTCACATCAACTAGTTTAGGTTGTGATGGCTAAACAGTGATTGATCTCCTATCATCACAGATTAAGTTAATAGCTGAGTTGCCCTAGAAAAACAATACAGAATTGGGTCTATAGTGTACTCATGCATCATGACCTACTTGGTGTAGTTTTCCTGTCTTCTTCCTCTCTGTATGGTTTCTGCTTATCTCCACCCTCCAGTACCTTGCATTGCCAAATGTAGTAAAGAGGTTAGTGTTATTTCTGCATGTGCCTGACACTTCTGGTGCAAAGAGAAAATAGGGTGGCAATGTGCAGCACAAAAAGCAAACAAACAGCCAGTTTGACCCTCTTAGAGAAGATCTTTGAAAGTGTTAAGGACCACAACCTAAAAACCCCTTTTTGCTCTGTTTTAACCATTACGAAAACAGGAAAACCGCATGCAACTGCCTACAGACCACAATAAATAGTACACCCTGATTTTACACCAGGCAGCTGTGTGACATTGGCTCTGCAGTATAGTCAAATATTGAAGTCCACCGGCATATTGGCACACTTTTTTTTCTCTAACCAGAGCATAATTTTAGAGCAGCAGCTCATTAGTTCGCATTTGCCTCTTATAAACCGTGATGAAAGAGATTAATCTCATGCCACGTTATTGGCTCCATCCTCATCAAGGAACTATGCAGGCTGTGAACATATTACTGTATATTTGGTTAACATAGCAGTATTTACTCTGCATGTAACTGGGCCAAGTGAATCAACTAACTTGACCTAAAATGGTATGTTTTTTTGCACATTGCTAATGTTTAACAAATGAGGTCAATAACACATTGCTTTTTAAAGCTGTGATTCAAATCTTCTGCTACACTTATAAAGTTAGATATGATCGCAAAGTATTTGAAGTGGTAATAGCTCAACCTTTCTGAGTGATCTAACAATGCTTTGCACGAATATAAACAGACCCACATTGTCACTTTCTGTATCTCACAGTTTCTCATGACAATCTTCATGTACTCACTCCTGTCTCCCAAACTCCTTTATGTGCTTCAAGCCCACCTCTCTCATCCTTCTCCCTCTAACAATCTGAGTGCCAGTGACATCACACTCATGTTGCCCCACTGCCCTACTTACAAATGGTAGGAGGGAGCTGGAGAGGAAGGAGACAGGGGTGAATAGAGGAGAGGTTGAGGCAGATGGTAGCAAAGGGTCTATAAATAGCATCTCCAGCTGATGGTTACTGTGGGAAAAGATGGGGATACGGATGAGGAGAGGGAGGGTTTCATCTTGCAGTCTGGATGATTCTCCTTGAAATCACTCAACACTTTCTTTAGGTCTTTGATAATGTATTTATGCATGTAATATTGAGGTGTAAGTTACACTAGAAGTCCCATGTTTCCTAAATAGCACCCCTGTATAAGAAGGATGCACAAGTCTGTCCATGTTTATTTGTCGTCATTATTGGGCCTAAAGATTTATACTTACGTTATTTCAAAGAGCATTCCATTACAAACAGAAAAGAAACCAAAAACTGATATAAAATTTAAGGAAATTGAAAAATAAAATAGAACACAAACACGACAAGTGTTTCCTGCCATGTTGTTACAATGGCAAGAACCTGACATTTACCCCTCTGTTTGTGTGTTCCTTAGCTGTACGCTTTGGCCGCATCCCTAAGAGAGAGAAGCAACGACTTCTGGATGAGATGCAGAGCTACATGAACAGCCTCAATGAGTCAGCTGCCATAGACATGGACTCATCATCAGTGAGAGACACTCCTCCTAGCATAGAAGATGGCAATTCAAAAGAGGCCATTGGGGCTATCTCCAGAGCCTACCGTGACATCTTTACCAGCAGCAATGACCAGGAGAGAGCAGCCAAGAGGGCTAACATCACCAACAACACATGTCCCTTTTCTCAGGATGCCGGTTTTCCCCAAGTCTCATTGCACCCTACGTCCAGCCAAAGTTATAAGTCTTGCTCTGTTGCCCCTCAATGCCCAGTTGCTCCTAATGACAACCAACCTACATTCCACAATGTGGACAGCAATCATTACACTTACACCTTGTCTGCAAAACAAAATCATAACAGCTCTAGTAATACAACCCCTCAAAGGGGCAGCCAAGGGACTGCCAATCTGAACACTTTTCACAATGCAGGAGGTGCCACAAACCAGCCCTCCTGCCCTTGGAAATTAGCTCCAGGAGCTAAAGTCCTGGTAAGTGCAAGAAGCCAATGTAATGACATAGAGAATAATAATGTATTTTTTTTTTTATTTTGTCAAAAAATGCATTCTTCTTCTTATCCTTTCTATCTGTTTTGTGTTTCTCTAAGGCCTGTCCTCTCAATGCATGCCCTGTATCAGGGGCAGATCGTACGAGTCAAGAGATATGGGAGTCCTTCTCTCAGTGTTTCACTCCAGCTGTCAAGGAGGTGGTGGAGTTTGCCAAAGGAATCCCAGGATTTCAAGAGCTTAGCCAGCAAGACCAGGTCATGCTGCTCAAATCAGGCACCTTCCAGGTAAAGACATACATTTCAAACTCTATTGCACATTTGTTTTATATTAGTCTCTGAAAGTGTAATGGTGTAAGTAGTTCTCTCAAACCTAACTGTGTTTGTCTGTTTCATCTGTTACTTTTTAGGTTCTGATGGTGCGATTTTGCACCCTGTTCAATGCTGAAGAGCGTACAGTGACCTTCCTAAATGGCCAAAAATATCCACTATCAACCCTGCGGGTTTTGGGCATGGGGTCCCTTTTGGATGCAATGTTCGTATTCAGTGAAAAGTTGGGCTCCCTGGGGCTAGAGCCTGATGAAATGGCTCTATTCATGGCTGTGGTGCTGGTCTCTGCAGGTGAGAAAGGGATATCATTTGTTTGATGGTCAATGAGAGAACAGTGACATGAACTGTTAAAGAATCAACTATACAGTAACTGTGTGCCTGTGCTCTTTAGACTGTACTGGCATCTCAGACATGAGGGCTGTAGAGCAACTCCAGGAGGGACTGATTCGTGCCCTACGGTCTCTGATCACCCGACGCCGCCCAGACGACACGACTCTCTTCTCCAAACTCCTCCTGCGCCTGCCAGAGCTGCGCACACTGAACAACTTGCACTCCGACAAATTGTTGGCCTTTCGCATTGACCCTTGAGCAGGCCACTGGTTCATGGACAACTGTTTTACAGAGAAATATAAAGCACACCACATATGCAGACACATATTATCTTCCAAGGAACTGTGCAATTTGAAAAGTATTTTTCTAAAGGATATTTGAGGGCAGTAGTGAACACAATTTTTATTCACTATTGATCTTTATGCAGTGTTTTAGAAAAAATATACATGCACATACAACTCAAATATACAAACAAACCTCAACACCTCTTAAGAGACACTGGTCAAGTAATAATAAATATCATTGTGTAGAGTTACTATTACCCTTTGGACAGTTAATTTGTGCATTTTCTCATTATATCCAGTGTACTTACACAAAAGGCAGTTTACTCCTTAAGTCACAAAGTATCAGCAGACCAGCACTTAGCAGTGACTGAAAATTTGATAATACAAATCAAATCAAAACAGTTATTACTTAGGGACCATTACAGATGCGTGACTGTCAGTTTGTGTTTAAGACAAAGGGAACCTGTATATAATGCAAAGTGAAATCTGAAATACTAAGGCCATTGTGTCACTTTTTCATAAACATGACCATCTGCATTTGTACTGGAATGAGACCACTATTTTGTGTCACTATCACAAAAAACACGTGTCACTTAAATAGAGTGAATTCTGTCTCTTGCTATTTTTGGCAAATGTTCCAGAAAACATTTGGCACACCTTCAGTATGTCAACTTCATAGACAATGTAATTTTCTAAACTTGTTTCACAAAAACATGTCTATGTATAGCCTACCACATGTTGCATTTTGTAGTTCCTTTGTTTACTTTTGTTTCTGTAAATACTTGGTTAACCCAGTGTCTGTGTATAAATGACATTTATCAATGTATACTGGATTGGACAGATGTATAATATACTTACATTTCTCTACTATGGCGGGGTTTGGCTGTGCAAAGGTGGCTTTGCACACAAGAATATGTTGAAGGGATTCTCAGAAAGCTTAGACACACTTCCTGCTATCACATGATGTAACCAACCAGCATAATCCTTGAAATCACCAGCACTCGCCCTACACACACCCATCATCTGACCCCCAATGTTTGTCATACAAACACAAGAGATATATTTGGGTGAGAGATCTTATTTGATTGGTCCTCTCGCTGTTTGCTTGTTTGATTATGGATGATTGAGCACATCTTGTACATTTTGTAAATCCTAAATAGAAATGATATAATGATATAAAACTCGGATTGTGTAATATCAAGCTTACGTGTGTTTTGTGTCATTTTCTAACTCTGTGCACATAGAATGTAGCCTACATGTTGCTTTCACAGCTAGCTATTTAGACAGCAAACATCTGCATAGAAAATGTTAGGCTCATGCTTGATACACTATATAATGTATGAGTATTTTATATAAGCATGTAGTTACTGCTGTGAAATAACAAATCGCTAAGGGATTGAAAAAGGTGCAACACGAGAACATCTGATAATATGCAACAACTTTGCTCTACGCCTGGAAATCAAACAGCAAAGCCGTGCTGCCATCTTGTGGTCCAATCATATTAGGACCCGGATCCCGGAAGCGGATGGTCTTTTTGCTACTAAAGGCACACTTGCATCTTCCACTATCGCTTAGTTTATTCTATCATTTTTTTTTAATGTCATGTCACCATTATGGGACCCTTGTCAACGTGTACGGTAAGATTTCGCGTATAGCATGATACACTATATTGGAAAAGGTAGTAGGTTATCGCAGAACTACGTTAATAGGTTGTTAGCTAAGTAGCATTAGCACCTAGGCTACGTTAGCTACACCTGAGCGGAAATAAACAGTACACTAGCTTTCAGTCGTGAATGAAGGTAAATCCTAACGTTACTTTAGAATATTTTGCAGCAAATGGCTAGTGCAGTTTTTTAATATAACCAGAGCAGATAGCTTATATTAGCTTACATGTCAAACCACATTACTTGTAAAGTTACGGATCGTTACCGTAAATGTTGGTAAAAATAGTTACTGCTCTGCCACGACGCTAAAGTTAGCTACCGATTCAGAGATACGTTTACCTCTCAAACCACGTGGTTTCTAATAACTGTAGAATTTGGCCAAGATGCCAACACAGTTTGACAAAACTAAGTGCTGCAAGTGTCTCCATATTGTATGTGGCCTTGTGTTGCTCTTCAGCTCCTTATTGGTTGCCGTGTCTTTACAGGTGAGAAACACAAAGAGAAGAATTGAAAACGTGATGACACTCCTGCTTTGATCTCAGCTGGATGAAGTTTATCTCACCATGTTGGTGACAGCGTATCTTGCCATCATTTGTCTGCTGGCCCTGTGTGTTGGCCTGGACCTCACAGCACGTCGCCTCACCCCTCCTCAGGCGGCCCCTACTGCTGTAGCCAATCCAGCTTTCCGTCACTTCCAGAGTGTATTCCTCCGGGGATACCTTTTGGCTTTGTGGGCAGACTGGCTTCAAGGTCCATACCTCTACAAACTTTACCGGCACTACAGCTTCTTGGAATCACAAATAGCAATCCTGTATGTCTGCGGTCTGGCATCCTGTGTTCTATTTGCACCTTTTTCAGGCTGGCTCCCTCAAGTCTTGGGCCGCAGACAGACATGTCTTCTCTTCTGCCTGTCCTATTCGGCTTGCTGTCTCACCAAACTGTCCAGAGACTACTTTGTTTTGATTGTGGGCCGTGTTTTGGGGGGTCTTTCCACATCCCTGCTTGCTACCACATTTGAAGCCTGGTACGTGCATCGGCATGTGGAAGTCCACGATTTTCCAAAGGAATGGATTCCGACTACCTTCACGACAGCAGCTACCTGGAACCATGGGCTTGCTGTTGGTGCAGGGCTGGTGGCCAACTTGCTGGCTGAGTGGCTTCACCTGGGGCCAGTAGCTCCATTTCTTCTGGCTGTCCCCTGCCTGGCATGCTGTGCCTGGGTGGTGCTGACAAACTGGGGCAAGGAAGAGGCTGAAGGAGGTCCTGAAGTGGACAAACAGACACTGCTGCTTGGTTCTCCAAATGTAGGTGTGACCCATTTGTCCGCAAAGGCCAGGTTCTCACGCAGCTGCCATGAGGGGTTGCGCTGCTTGCTTTCTGACAGGAGAGTCATGCTCTTGGGTGGAGTGCAGGCACTGTTTGAAAGTGTCCTCTACATTTTTGTATTCTTGTGGACACCAGTACTGGACCCTCATGGACCTCCCTTAGGAATAGTGTTTTCATGCCTCATGGCTGCTAGTATGGCTGGCTCTTTGTTGTACCGCCTAGCCACTTCCACCCGCTACCGTCTACAACCTGGTCATGTGCTATGTCTAGCTGTGCTAATGGCCTTCTTCTCTTTTTTCATGCTGACTTTTTCCACTGCCCCTGGTCAGCCTAGACCTCATGAATCTTTTCTGGCCTTCCTGTTGCTGGAGCTGGCCTGTGGACTCTACTTCCCTGCAGTCAGCTTTCTCCAGGGGAGGGTGATCCCAGAGGAGAAGCGGGCTGGTGTGCTGGCCTGGTTCCGGCTGCCTCTGCACCTGCTGGCCTGCTTAGGGCTGTTGGCCCTCCATGGCGAGGTATCAGGGACAGGTGGAGGGGAGGGTGGCAGCGGAACCAGACACATGTTTGGAGGGTGTGCAGTCATGATGCTGGCAGCTTTGATGGCAGTTGTTAGTCTGTTCACCTTGGGCAGAAACGACACAGACCTGAGACTGGAGGGAAACCGAGGGGAGTCAGATGGGTATTGAGAATCTGAGCCATACATTTATGCTTGCTTTCACATGTATTGTGAGATTTTTTTGTACTACTGAAACTTTGTTTTCAACCAAAATATTAAGAAGTCTACATTTTGGCAAATTTATTAGTGAAGGAAAAAGTCAAAACAGGGTTGTTGTTTTACCATGTTTCTTATTTGTCCCTTTTATATTAACTTCTTTCTTTTGTGACACTTTGGGAGCAAGGCTATATTTCTTGTTATTTGTAAACTAAATCCCTGGATTTGTAGTCGGCCATATTTAAAACTCATCCATTCCATTAATATTTTCAGATAATTTACTCATTGTGTCCAGCTACAGGGAGATGGGATCATTTGTTTTAATATAATTTATTTCTTCTGTTGATGGCTCCATGGCATCAGTAATGTGGAAGTGTTATTACCTATTAAAACAGACATGAAATTACAAAGAACTGAATAAACATTCACAGAAATGGTGTCTTGATGTGGACCACTATCTGAATGTCATTTCTTGCAATACTTCTTCCACTTTAAATATTTTTTTTCCCTATCACCTATATACTTTAAAAACAATCTACAAGAGGTCAGTTTTACTTTGAATATGTTTCTGCACCATGTACAGGGTATTTTCTCTGTATTGTCTTATCATGGTTTTTTTTTACACTTTGAAATAAAAGTGTATATATCAACCGTATGTTTTATAATATTTTGTGTTATGTTGATTTAAAATGTTGATACAAATATCAGTACTTTTTTATTTTAACACTTATTTGTATTATTCTACATCTTCATTTTAAAAGCCCAATTTGGATACATTTTTCAGCCATGAAGAGTTCACCCAAAGCTGCTTTTTTCAGGTAACTCAAACACAAGATTTAAATTTAGGAAAAAAAAACAATTTAAAATTGGGTGTAAATCTAGAAAAGGGATCATATTTAGCCTCTCCCTGTCCTACTTTTTGCTGCAGACCAAAGTTCCAGATCATGCAGGCGTCCATCCTCCCCGTTTTCCCGGGGAGGTGGTACAGTCCCTGCTTTTCTTTATGGGGCAGCTTCACCTGGATGTTACTAGAACATCCCTCCGCGGGTGAGGGAGGGGGATCCACTCGGCTCTTAACTGCGTTGTTTTGGGATTACATCACTGAATCGTCAGGGGTTTTTCAGTTTGACCACGCAAGAACGACACTATCAATCCGAGGCGCCTTCTCGCTGCTGTCATTCCTCAGCTGAACACTGCAAAAAGAAAGGAGACACCGGAGGCCCACGGACTGGTTGGCGCACGGAACCACAGCCTACTGCGGGACGACGAACCGGTATCATGACACAGGGCAAGGTATGAGCTCACTATTGTCACGTAATTTAATTGAGCTTTCCGTCATCATCCACGATAAATATGATAATAAAAGTTTTGTATTTTCAGTGTACGACTATGTGCCGCAGATAATTATGTAACAGTTGATGTTAGTGTCGAGTTGCCTCTTAAATACATGATGCCAACGCAGGTTATGAAAAGGTGAACGCTGCCACATTTTGTCCTTTTTCCGCCTTTAACAACATATGTAAAAAAATCTGCGTTAGGTCTGGATCGTGGGTTAACGAATGTGTCTTAGTGTTTCAAACATCATCCAGCAGCAATCAAATGTCCGTTGCCAAATGGTTTACCAAAGACAGCCTAATCTTGCTGTATTTTTCATGTAGGCTATGATAAGTGTTTAAGATACCTGAATTTATAAAGTGAAATGCGTCACCATGACAACCTGTGTCTGTCTCCACATCTGGTAGGTCATGTTACTTAACTGACTGTGGCCCCAGTTTGGGCCTCTCATATTCATCCACAGATTAGTGCAGACTCAGAGATAAATAAAGTACAATGAGAACAGCAATTTTCACACATTGTGGGTTATCATGCAGAGGAACAGATGATTTGTGGCCATTCACAGATTAGTCCTTTAACTGCCTTGGACTTAATATTGGGCTCCTAGTGACTCCCATTTAATGTAGCCAGTCTCAGCATTTCTCCAAGTAATCCGGAGGATCAACCAGTTTGCCACTGGTGATTGACAGAACAGACTGACGAGACAGGGGAACAGCCAGCTGAGCAATGGAATAACTTTAACATGAGACCAGGTAGTTATCCTAACATGGTCAATTGATATGGAGTGAGGTAAGTCACCCTAACATAGTACAGGTAAGGAATTGTAACATAAGCCAGGATGGCTGACTCCTGGGCCAAAACATTGTCAACCCACTAGGGAACAAGAAAAGGATTAGAGGAAACACCAGAGGCTCTTGTTCACTGGGCTTCTAAAACTTCAGCCTGAATCCTGCTAGGCAGTAGAGGCTCCCTTGTGTGGGAGTACAGAGGCTTGTGGATGCTGGCTGTCACAGGAGCAGGCGTGCTCTGCTTTTGCCAGCTCAGTGTCTTTGTAATCTAGAGTTGCACAACGTTCAGTCAGGGTTCACAGCAAAACCAGTTTGCAATTTTAAAACCCCTAAGTCGGAACATGGCTCTATGTTGGTCATGACACTGGGTTATTCTGTGGTTGCTGGAAGATGTATCAGAGAATCAGAAACAGACATGGGGGACATAGGTTGGTATGTGATCAGGAACAGGCAGAGAAACTTTTGATAGGCTGGGGACCCTGAGAGACTTGACATCTCCAGAAGAAGCACTGTATGTAGTGGGCACCAATACTCCCAATATTCCTCTCATGGATGGCTAGCCATGACCCGGTGGCAACTGAGAGTCATGACTGGACAAGCCAGGAGCACAGAACAAAAGGATGTACTTGGAGGAAAGCAAATATCCAAGTAGCCTGTTGTGTCTCTTGTTGAGATGTACTGTTCCGAAATCAGACTTGTACCCAGATCTAGACCACAGGAAGCAGTGTGCAACAATGGGTTTTTTTTAATCAGTAAAGAATGTACAGACAAGACTGATAAATAGACAAGACAAGGCGACAGACACCAGAGGAATATAAAAAAATCCCAAACAATGTAACTTGAGATTAAGGGAGGTATGAGAAGTATGAGAAGACAAGGCAATAATCCCAAAATGGATACTTGACAGGAAGCAAGGTAAGTTACTTTACCATAAAAACAAGTAAGGTTCTTTACCAGGAGAACAGATAAGACTACTTTTACATAAGACCAAATATAAACTTAAGGAGGGGTAAGTACGGGTAAGTAATATTAGTAAGAAAATACTAATATTAATGAACTAGTGAGTTACACTGATGTAAGAACAGGTAACATGAAGGCCATATTTTAAGTTGGAGGGTAACAATACATGTAAACTGTAGAATGTATAGTAGTGTATATTGGATTAGTGTATTTTGGATTATCACTATAACATGCATGTATTTACAGCTTTATTATTTATATGATTCATTTACTGATCAGTGTATTATGCAGCACCAGTAGGATCCAAAATAATATTAAAGTCAGCACAGAAAGTGTAAAGATCAGGTTGAAAGTAAAGGTTACTTTTTGTTCTAAAATATCTACTTATGCTTATCTAAAATGAGGTACACATTATAAAATAAAAGAACACAAATTGTTCATCCTTTGTGTTTTCAGTTGTCACTTGCAAACAAGGCCACCAATGGCTCCTCCAGTGGACAGGCCTTAGTGTCATCAGCTCCGCCTAGCTATGAGGAAGCCACAGCAGGTGTGACACGACATTATGCTTGTATTTATTCATTGTGCTTGTTTTTCATTATCTTTAACAAATACAAAAGCCCGTCATGTTGTGGAATGATGCCATAAAAAGACAATTAGTTATAAGAGCATGTGAGCTGAAAATGCATTATAAGTCTATTGTCTTCTCAAGGTACCAGTGCTCCCTGCTATAATGACGTTGAGATGCTCACAGAGTTCACGTGGGATGACCGAAACATCAGGAGGGTCTTCATCCGTAAGGTATCAAAAGCTTAATTAACTGTTTTCTGCATGCTGTGCACTGTTGTATTTAATCAAGATGAACATTGTTAAGCTTTAGAGGCCTGATCTTTTCACTTTTCACATGTTTTCTCTTAGGTGTACACCATCTTGATGGTCCAACTTTTGGTCACTCTCGCTATCGTGGCTCTTTTCACATTCTGGTGAGGCCAGTGTTTTTCAAATCTCATGTTTAAAACTGCAGAACAATTGATTCTGACATAATTTACTGAGTTTATTTACTAAGACTCTGTTACTTTCAGTGACCCTGTGAAGGACTACATTCAAAGTAACCCTGGGTGGTACTGGGCCTCTTAGTAAGTAAAAAGTTTAGTCAGTAGTAAACATTTACATTTCAGGTTCATGTCACTTATATCTAACAACATATCTGACAATATTTCTGTTGTTTAACAGCGCTGTGTTCTTTGTCACATATCTTACTCTATCTTGCTGCACTGCACCAAGGTAAAAATAAGAATTAAAGTGATAAATACACTTTTAATTTTTAAAATACATTTTTATTTTCGAAATAAACTTTAATTTTTTTCCTCACTCCTACAGGAGACAGTTTCCATGGAATCTGATTCTGCTTGCCATCTTTGTAAGTACAAAAAATAATATTTGTTGACTTACGCATATTTTCATATATACACTGCATTTTCTGCACTTTTGTTTTTTGATGAGGAGCATTTTTACAGTAAATCGAACCTATGGACTGAGGTTTAGAATTTTATGATATACATTCATACACTGTCAATTAATTTCACATCACAAATTATTTTAAGTTGAAAACAAAAATGAACAGATAAACACCTTTTGTGAAAATAGATGCCCTGCATTTATGACCTTCCTGAATATTGGTGACCAATTGCTGCATTTTCACATGTTTATCATGTTCTTATTACAGACCCTCTCCCTCTCCTATATGACAGGGATGTTGTCCAGGTATACCTTTTATTTGCTCACTAATAATTTGTATTATTACAACAGTAAGTGAATTAGTGTGACCAGTGATGTAGAGCTTTATAGAAAAGGTTTTATAATGAAAAGCTTGGAATATTTTCAGTATGTTTTGCATGTGTCTTGTTATTTCATAGTTTCTATAACACCAAGTCAGTGGTGATGTGCCTGGGCATCACAGCAGCAGTCTGTCTCCTTGTTACACTCTTCAGCTTCCAAACGAAGGTGGGAAAATAGCACCTTTTCCTTTTCTGTACACGACTTTCTAATCAGATATACAGACAGTAAAACTCATTTGTGGCTGTCAGTTTTCATGCTGATTGATTTTAAAAATTAAGTTTGATATGTGCTTTCTTCTTACAGTTTGATGTGACATCATACCAAGGTGTGCTCTTTGTCTTCTGCATGGTTATGTTCGTTTCTGGAATAGTTCTTGCACTCGTTCTTCCCTTTCAATATGTGAGTATGACTTTCCAAAACAAGCAATTGCACCATTTGAGCGTTATTTATAATTAGAACATGATTTTCAGATGACTAGGACAAACTAATATGAAATACAAATGTAAATTTACTAATTTGTCCTATCATACTTTTTATAAAGTCATTTTTTAGATAGTGATCTTTTGACGTGGTGATCTAAATACTCCAATCATATCAAATCAATTCATTTTTTGCGACTTAGGTACCCTGGTTAGATGCTGTCTATGCTGTCTTGGGAGCTATACTATTTACCATGGTAAGAGTAAAGACCCTTTTATCTCATTATTATTTAAGAAAAAAGGTTGCATCAGAATAAAATATAAACAAAAAGATGTCTGTTTGCCATTTTATTTTCTGTATTAGTTTTTGGCATTTGACACCCAGCTACTCATGGGGAACAAGCGGTACACCATGAGTCCAGAAGAGTATGTCTTCGCCACTCTCAGTATCTACCTGGATATCATCTACATCTTTTCCTTCTTCCTCCAAATCTTTGGAACAAAACGAGAGTAACTCACCACTCTTACCATCTGACCTACATACAAAAGATATGTATGTATGTAGATGTAGGTACATATTAAGTCTTTCAATGTTTTGCTATTGTGGTAACAGTGCGTCCAACTGTAACAGCTTTACTTTTTGCCTGCTACTCATAAGGTGATAAATACATAGATGTTGTCTCAGTAGTCACACACAAGATGTATGTTTCCTCTTCTGGCATGTTTGGGAACCTATACACATTATGGGGTTAGTATTCTAGCTTCACCAGCTAGAAACATTCAGTAATCTGTGATATTGCTCCATGAAACATAGGTAAAACATTGTGTGAAACTGTTTGGGTGTGTCACATCCTTTCTTGTTTGGTATTACTATTACTGGTGTTTCCTGCAAACAACAAGTATCAATGATCCTACAGACACATTTGTCTATGGTACAATATGCATGACCCTTGCAAAACCCCCAGCTATGCTGAGTACAATCATCGCATGACTGGACTACTGCTGTTTGCTTTGACTTGGCAATGAAAAGTGGACATGTAAAAAATAAATATACATTTTCCCATATTAATGATTTTCATTAATATCTGGTGATGTCTCACTGCTGTGAAGTATAAGAAAGTAATTCACAGTTTGAGGTTAGATAAATAAAGCCAGTAAATAATATTTTACTGGCTTATGAGTGACAGCCTGAAAATGTTTACTGTGTGCTGGTTTGGGTTGTTGATGCTTTTCGCTGCCTTGATTTGTTGCTCATAATTATTATATACTGTGAGGTCAATATGTTCATTTTGTTCCATTTGACAATGAAAATATCATTTATCATATGTATATTGTTGCAGTGTGTATAGTCACTGTGTTGTTTATCTACTATGTTATTTACCTTAAATTAATTAGAATGAAGATTGTATATACTATTTTTTTCAAGAAACATATTTTGTTTGAGCAAATCCTGATTGTGAGCATTATAGTTATTGGTCCTGATGTTATTAAACCTTATTTGGTTTGTGATACATGATCATTAAATATACAACTAAAGTGCCATAAATGCACAGATTTACTGTAACTTTATATAAGGACTGCATTTGTTGAGCTTGAATGCCATACGTAATCTCATTTGAAGTTTATTTTTTTATGACAGAGTGATATATTTTAGAAAGTGTGTGAAATAAAATAGGGTAAATTTATGGATTTATAAGTCTTCTAAAGTGGCCTTGGATAACTATCTGATAATATTGATGCAGTAGTGTATTGGTTTAAGAGCAACCTGCATTTTATTGTATTAATGGTGTAACTGTATTAATTTAATAAAGAGTGAATATGTATGAATGCACTAAGTGGTTCTTTAATGACTTATCTATGTCAACAGTTGATGCAACACTTTAATTAAGAATTTAATTTAGAAAAACATTTTTAAAACAACATGCCACTTTTTAGCAGGATGGGACAAAAGAGAATACATTTTGATTTAATATTTCAGCCATAACACTGAGTCATGCATGTTTTGGTCAGTGTCTTTTATGTTTAGTTTCTTAATTGTTTTCTATGATAAAATTAGCTGCAAACAAATATTTGTTATAATGATTTTATTTTGTCTGTCTGTTAAGTCCATACAAATGAGTCATTAAAGATAATAGCATGCTACTTAATAGGTAGGTATTTATTTGCTGCTTGGGCAGGTAATGTGGTCTGTGTTTTGCTGCAAAGATGACATACTAATTCCACACACAAAATCACGAGGATCCCCTTAGGGTCTTCAGTCATAATGTCTGTGACATTAGGTATAGTATGCCATCTGTTTTGTGTGTGTGTGTATATGTTTATATATATATATGTATGTATGTATGCACGTATGTATATGTGTATGTGTGTGTGTGTGTGTGTGTGTGTGTACATGAGGTATATGCTCCACATCTTTTTGGCTTGCATGTTGCTCACTAATTTAACAAGTTGTCTCTAAATGCTCAAACCGTTTTGAGTTATGTTACACCTGATTACGAATGGTTGGTCCCTTGAAAACACTCATTATGTAATTGGTAGGAGAAAAATAACAATGCATCTCTAATGTATCTGTTAGAGTGGTGTTAAGCTCGTCTACCTGTAGTTACATTAAAAAAAAATAATTGTAAAACACAACGGAACAAGGCTGTTTTTCCATTTGCAATATATATATTTTTTTACCTTTACCGAGTCGGATATACACAGGGGAATAAAAGAGACAGCGGGTAATGCCAAACAATAACGCGCATGTGGTTCCTACATGTGATAGAACTTCTGTGCACAAGTCAGCGCCGGCGGCTGTGACGTGAAATGAAACTGTCTCCCGCAGACGGCAAGGAACCAGTAAATCCCCGGGACACTCGCGTTTACGGAATCCTGTCGTCCAATCACAGAGCGCGATAGTGGAGCGTCCCGTTCAGCCATGTTGTGGTTTTGAATGAGGAAGAAGCGGGAGATGTTATTCTTCAACGAGTTTATATGCAATTTAAAGTCACGTTAATGATATATAAATGAGCTAGGGTGTGCTTCAAAATGATAATAGTTTTTCCGAACGTGGTGGTTGCGTCTTATCGCATTCCTATCCGAAATTAAACATACTTCAATAAATTAGCCGTGCAGCTAGCAACATTAGCTAGCCCGGAGTTAGCATAGCGTGCTAGCTAGCTGAATTCTCTGTTAACAGTCAACGGTGAGCTCGTTTAGTAGGAAATCAAAACTATAATTGTGAGGAGTGTTTGCCTCTGAAATAGTCTCAGCTAAACCGCCTTAGTCGAATGAAACACATGAGCTTCCTTTCGGTCGATAGTGTTGACAGGTAGGCTGAAGGTATCTATAGCGATTTATCTTTGGAGCTGCGGCGCTATTTAAAAAACTTTGGAGTCATGTTGAATAAAATCTACGGATGGATAGAAACTAGTTTTGCCAATCTTCGCAATGATGGACCCACTGCGGAGCACTCAGGTGAACACCGGGCCCCGGGAGAGGCTCAGATGAGGAGGAAAAGACCACTTGAATGGTATGAGCTGTAAATACATTTTCCTCTGTAAAATGTTAGACAAATGTCAGTGTGTTTTAAAAGGACTGGAAAAATACACCCAAGTTGCTTTGAAGTTATGAAATGAATGTAACTACATTTGCTGCAGAACCCCATTCATAGCTTCACCAGTGTTCGTCGTTTTAACCACTTATTATTATGTGCTAAAACAGTTTTTATAGTTTAGTGAAATGAATGTTATTAACGGTAAAGCATCGTTCTGTGTTTTTCATAAGTTTGGAAGATGGACATGACATCGATCAAGACGGCATAATGATAAAGAAGTCACGAATGGGTAATTACATTTCTCACATCACTGAATGTAAGGATGCAACAATCTTTGAGGACGCAGCCTTAGTCAAATCGCTGCTACCCATTTTACTTTCTTGTCTGTCTGATGTCTGTTTCAAAACTAGGGGATCTTATTGATACTGTCAAGATTGCAGCTGAAGGGGTAAAGAGTCATAGCACCAGTGTGGCTACGTGGATGAGGAACAATGTAAGCCCTACTTTGAGAAATATACTGCCTGCCTCCCCTGGTCCTCCACTTCAAGAACCCCAGCCGCAGCCCTCAACATCAGCAGCAGTTTGGGCAGGAAGGCCGGTAAGGAAATACATTTTAGGGGCTCAGCACAAATATGTTGATAGAGGTTTTGCTATTATTTAAACATGAATGTGTTTGGTTTAAGGTCATTGAAAGAAACTCTCTGAATGAAACTTTTGTTGCTCCCTCAACAACATTGGAGTGGAAAACATCAAAATCAGGTGAGAATATCACTCAAAACCTTCTGATTTGGCATGAAGGTTACTAGGATTTGTCCAGACGTCGGACTCTTGGAGAAAAGTTGTTTACTCCTCTGTTTGTTTGTTTTTTCAAAATTCCCAAACGTTAGAATGCTTGCGTAATGAGAAGTCCATAATGGGATCAAAAGTCTGCAGGCGACAAGTGTGTATGAATCCTACATATCGTGAAGTGCCGAAAACAAATGGACACTCAGTTAACTTGCCATCCTCAATCACCTCTAAATTGCAACCCTCGCCACGGCTAGGCAGGCCCATAAACCTCAGACCGCAAGTGACCCCAAGGTACCTTTTAGAATTTCCACCAAATATAATTTTCTTTGTATTAGTGATTATTTTATGGCTTGTACTATTGTCAGTTGGTGAAGTTGGGTTTATCAAAATGTAATTTGTCTGTAGTTTGTGTAGTGGCCCTGGCACAACACGCAGCACCTGTACCAGCATGTATGAGAAGACCTTTCCCATCAAAGTGGTGCAGAGTCCAACGCACAGTACCTCATCTGGCCGGATATATAGGGCCAGGCCCCGCTGCACAGCAATGGAGGTCAGATATTTGCACAATAAGTTTCCATGTTATTCCTTTCAGTTCAGTTGTTGCATTTCTTTATAGATGTCATGGTTCTCCTTTGTTTGTGCAGTCTGTTTGTGAAGAGGAGAAGGAAGTCTACAGGCAGCTTCTGACCATAGTCTCTGGTGGTCAGTCATCTTGTCTTCACAATGGCAGCCCTCATGCCATCATGAGGTCACACAGAGATTTGTACGTATATATACCAATACAGAATACTTCAGTATTGTCATAGTCAGGCTGGCCAACCTTTAGTCTAGATGGATAGGCAAAACTGATTTTGATAGATATATCTTTATAGTCATCAGATTTAAAATTTCATAAAATATTTGGTACAGTAAAGTTTAAAGTCATTCTTTCTTACAGCAAAACCATATAAATGTTAGCATATGTAGTAGTATTATAGCTGGAAATGGCTTTAGAGGATAAAAGCTACGAATGAATATTTATCTTTACTGCAACTACAAAGTCAAAATACAGTGTAAGTAATATAGCGCATTCTAAAAGTTTTCAGACCCTTTACTTTTATTAATTTTCTTATTTTGCAGCCTCATACGACAGTTTTAATTAATAATGAAAAATTTGTTTTTCTTTATTAAACTACACTCACTACCCCATAATGAGAAACTGAAAGATGAATTTTAAAAATGTCTGTAAATTTATGATCTGTTCAAGCAATTTCGGCAGCAATTACAGCCTTGAGTCTTTTTTGGTATGACGCAACAAGCTTTGGACACCTGCACTGAGGAATTTTTTGCCATTCATATCATGGAATGTCCTCTTATGCCAAGTCAGGTTACATGGGGATCATACATGGATAGCTTTTTTCAGGTCTATAGGAAGGTGTTCAATAGGGTTCAAGTCAGCGCTGTGGGCAGGCCGCTCTAAGACATTCCTTCGTTGTCTTGGGGCTAGGGCCTTGAAATAATCTTGTTTCTGAGCTCTGCAGGCAGTTTCTTTGACCTTGTGACTTATGTACTGATAAAGATCTGACACATTGTCAGCTGTAAGGCCTTCTACTAAGAGGTGCGTGCCTTTCCAAATCATGTTTAAGCAGTTTAATTTAGCACAGTTCAACTCCAGTCAAGGTGTAGAAATATAACGGCAATGATCCAGAGAAATAGGAGTCAACTGAGCTAAATTACAAGTTTTGTTGCAAAGGGTCTGAATTCGTATACTTCTGAATTCAATTGTGAATATTATATTTTAGTCTTTTTCCTTTTCATTCATTTGCAGACATTTCTGTAATTCTGTTTTCAGTCATTACGTGGTGATGAGTGTATGTTTAAAAATTCTTTTCCTCTCCCTTTAACCCTCTGATTATGTTTAAAGTGAAATTAAATGGTGCTTACTCTCTTATATGTTTTCCCCTGTCACATTTTCATTAGTACCAGCTTTCTGACCACCAGCCGCAGACTGTTACAGTTCTCTTCCCCAACTGGGTCAGCAGCAGCAGCAACTTCAGAGGGACCCAGCAGTCCCCTCAGCCCAAGAGGGATGTCGAGCCAGAGCTCCAGCAACCTTCCCAGCCCAGTGGGGCGTCCAGCAAGCCAGGGATACAAACGTGGTCTCTAGACACGGACCTCAGCCCCAGTAGAGCAGCTACTCTCACATCAGTTCCCTCCCCATCTGCTTTGCAAGACAATTCTTCTCAGGACACGCAATCATCAGGTTGGATTGTGTGTAAACTTAATGTAGACATTATGAAAAATGATGTTTGTGTCTTGTGGATTGTAATCCTTCTGTCTTTTCTTGTAGCATATGATGGTGACTCTGTAATTATTGTAAACGAGCAAAAGGGGAAAAAGCAAGATGCTTCAAGGTTAGTATTTGTTGACATCGAAGGTTGTCAAATGCAAAGTATTCGTTATGATACTGAAAATCCTGTAAATGTGGGAGGTTTGAGAAGCCATATTAACACATATACCTCTGTTACTACAGTGTGCCATGTTTTCAAGCCGAGTTGTGGATCAAAGAACTGTAAGTACCTGCTGGTGCATTGAATCACTGCTAGGTTTTTTAAAAATGATTTTTATTATATAGAGCCACAAAGAAAACATGTTTTTTTATATATCACTAGGACAAGTATGTATGACTCTCGGGCAAGAGAAAGAAGGCGACACATAGAAGAGCAGGAGGCACTGGCTGCTAAGCTGCTGCGACAGGTGACTGTGCTAGTGAAACACTGTTTCAGATTCCGTTTGATAATTTCCATTATTAGTTTTTTCTTCTGTTATTCCAATTTGTTTTATGGTATTGGTTCTTAGCGCCTGTCTGAAGAGGGACAACGCAGCCCAGATGTGGAGGTCAATGTTCGAGTTCCTTTGGAGAAGGAGGTTCCTTTGACTCCTGTGATAGAAGAACCAAAGCCTTTAGAAGAAAAACCAGAATTCCCTGAACTCTCTGAGGTATATTTATTGTAATTGTTTTTCATTAGCAACGCAGTTTGGTGTGCAGAGTAACTTAATGTCTCTGTAAATGATGCTATTTTGTACAATAGGTGGATTTACAGTATTTATAGATGTACAGGCCTATTTCCATCGATCACTGTTAAAAGTATTGGCTTTGTTTTATTTTTACGGAGCATAAGATTTAAGACTGTTCATGTCTTGTTCTGTTAAGGTAATGGAGGCTGAGGTAAACAAGGCACTGAGAGGAGGTAGTCCTCATGAAGTATTAAGTGAAGGTTTTGGTCTTAGCCTTACACGCAAAGACCTGCAGACTCTCAGCAACCTAAACTGGCTTAACGACGAGGTGAGTGAACACTATCCTTAAGGAAACGCCTGATTGTGAAATATTAACACCCATACGTGTCCGTCTTGGTTAATTTTAGTTAATGATGCACTAATACAAAAACCATGACAAGATTGTATTGTTCATGTAGAATTTGTCACATAACTGACCCACAGTTAATGGAGTCTTTCTTTCCTTAATTTCTCAGGTGATCAACTTTTACATGAACCTGCTGGTTGAGCGCAGTAAGGACCCCAGCCTGCCATCAGTTAATACGTTCAACACTTTTTTTTACCCCAAGCTCCGCAGCAGTGGCTACACTGCTGTTCGTCGCTGGACCAAAAAGATGGACATATTTTCTAAAGACATTCTTTTGGTTCCTGTCCACTTGGGGGTGCACTGGTGCCTGTCGGTGAGTCTAAATGACCATTTTTATGTATTTGTTGGAACAGCATGGGATTTATATTGCAGTTTTTATAATTATGTAACTTTTATGATCAGGTGGTGGATTTCCGAAAAAAGGCTATCATGTATTTTGACTCAATGGGAGGAAACAATGATGAAGCCTGCAAAATATTGTTGTAAGTTTCATTATCAGTTATGATTTCTTTCTTGAATGACATATTTGTAGAGATAAATGTTTGTCACCAAATAGATTTTTTGAGCAGTTAACATGTATAAAACATATTTATTTGTTTCCACAGTGAATACCTGCAACAGGAGAGTAAGGACAAGAAGGGCAAAGAGTTTGATACCTCAGGCTGGACTCTGCACAGCAAAAAGCGCTATGTAAGTCCTAGCAAGAAGTCATTTTTGTTTTTTAGTGTTGAGCCAATTCAAGCTGTCATCAAATACATTTCATCAAAGAAAATCTGTATAGTTTTCCAATGGAAAGCAGAAAGTTCCAAGTTATATCTACTACTCTGTAACAGTCTGAATCTGTGCTTAAGTGCAGCATTAATACAGTGGACTACAATTACAATTAGTTGATTAGCAGAACACTTTTTTTCAAAGTGACTAATAGTAATGGCATATTAGCAATAATAAGTAATTGGCACACACCAGGGACAACTTGGGGTTCAGGAGTCAAACCACTGATTCCGTGATTTGTGGACAAATGCTTTATCAACTGAGCTACAGCTGCCCAGGCTACCTTTAGTCGTAAATCCATTACAGTTTTGTGTAAAGCATTTACTTATTTTTTTGTGACCGGCAATTAGTTGTAATGTAATGATGGAGGGATGTAAATGTGTCAAATATAAGTTGCCGCAGTGCACAGTACAAAGAATTTGAGTCATAACAAAAGACATGAGTCAGTAAAATGAGTGAAGGCAGTAAAGATAATGTCTTGATAAGATTAAAAAAAACAGCGCTGATGGAAAGATTCAACATCTACCATTAGATAAGAAGAGAAATTTTTTTTTTTTTTTAAATACTTAGTAGCTCTTTCATTCCTTGTTTGCTCTCAGGAAATCCCACAGCAGATGAATGGCAGTGACTGTGGAATGTTCACATGCAAGTATGCAGATTACATTACCAAAGACAAGCCAATCTCATTCACACAGGTAATTACCAGTGGCATTAACGCAGATTATTTTTATCTGGGAAATCACCATGAAAGCGACCTAATGACCTCTTTCTTCTGATCCGTAGACACACATGCCCTATTTCAGAAGAAGGATGGTTTGGGAGATTTTGAAGCGTAAACTGTTGTGATGTCAGGAGTTTGAAGTTGTATGATCAGCACAGTGTTAAAAATACAAATTGTGACATTGAGCAGCAGGACCCATTGACAGTAGTACTGTTCTGGGGAAGACTTGTACACCAGCTCATCACACCAGCCCTGCCGTTCTCCATCCCCAAAGGTCGGTCAAGCCCTTGGTTGATCTTGGCTTACAAGACGTTGCTGGAGAATCCAGGCACTGCCTCCTAGACTTGTTCTCCATTTCGTTTGACTGTGGTGCAATGATTGAGCATCAATATAGCAGCTTGACACTGCATGTTTAGTTTTTTGCAACCAGAACTTGTTTTGGAATCACTCATGTACTGACTGACAGACCATACTCTGAGCAGCAACCTTTGGTTTGAGGCAGACACACAGTTTACAAGTTATTGTCTTACAGGGAGATGAGTTTTTTCTTATGCTGCATATTTATAATGACAGTAATACTATATTTTGGTTTAACTGTCAGTATTTGATACTCATGGTATGTGCAAAAGTGCAAATTTTGAGTTTACCGTGAAAATATGAATGCCCAAAAACAGATTTTTGGATGGCATCTAATCTGACAATTGGGCTCTTTGTATTTGAGATTTGTTATTTTTGGCATAAATATGAACATTACACCTAGAACATTATTTTTGTAATACTTCTGATTAAATGCAAAGAATTGTCACAAATGTCACATTGCCTCAGAGTATGATTTTTCAAGAAAACACTGTCTTACTTTGCAATAGCTTGTAATTGTGACGAGACAGACTTTATTACACCCTAAAGCAGTAGAATAAAAATGTTTGGCCATTTACTTTTTTAGCCTTGATAAAAGATTGTAACTTAGGGTTGAAAGTCTATTTTATGTACAAGTCTCTTGTTTAACAGCAAAATTTGGGCATATTCAGTATATTTTGAACTTTGTATATACTTCAAACGTATACAGCATCTTAAACAGTGTAATATACTTTTTTATGTATCTATATATTTTTATTTAGACCAAAATCTGTTTTAGTAATAAATTCTAATGTGGTGTGACTCTGTGTATTACCTCAATCATTTAGGTTTCATATAAAACTGCCACATTTACTAAATATACAAACACAAAGATGTGTATTGGCTTATTTGAAGAGCACTATACCTTTTATGAGGTATAAGGTGTAAATGGTCTGCAATGTAATAAAAAGTACGGAAACCACAGCAAAAAAAAATTCATTAAAAAGCAAAGAGTTCAAAATCAAACAAAGTTAAAAGTTTAATAGTTGTAGGTTTTTTCTTTTCTATTGAGTTGACAAAAGATCTGCATCATGGCACAGAAAGACAAACATTTACTGGGGAGAGGTTGTTTGATGCACAAAACAAACACGACCGCATGGAACATCACTTAACACGAGTTACAAATTCACCCCAAAAGTGATGTGATACATTTAATGACCCTCACCTAAGCGTTTCAATCCAACATTAGCAGCAATAGTTTTTAGATTCAGTACACTACCACTGTGTTCATTATTTTGGATAAAAATGGAATGACAATGGAACACAATAAGTGTAAAGTATAAATGGTTTAGCTTCACATATCTGTGTTCAGATCAGTTTGGTTTAATAAAAATCTTTTCAACATTAGCAGTGCATGAAGAAAAAATTCCAGTCAGGTCAACCCCACCCCTAATTTCTGTAGCCCTTCACTATTGCGTCCAGTGAAATCTAAGGCATTTCTGTGAAGTTAAAATGTTCTCCTGGAAAATAACCATTTGATAGTTTAGAAGAAGACATTGGATTCAATTAATCAGCAAGGACACAAGTTAAAAACAGAACACAGAATGTTTACCTGTAACATAACGGTCACAAACGAAGGGAATGGTGTATTTTAGTTAAGACAAACCTGTAGTGTCTGTGTCAAACAAAAGCAAGGTAGTCAAGTGGGCAACATCTGCCTACACACACATAAAGCATGCCATATATATATTTGAGTTTTTAATTTCCTACAGTCATAGTGACAACCACATTTGTGTGAAACAGTTCCCTTTTAATGCAGCAATCGTACTAACAGTTAATGAAACAAAGATGAACCTGTCAGAAGACAAAACAATATCAATGTATGTGTAGTAAAGATAAAATCCATGTGAATTCATGTTGTGAGGTGTCTGTTATGTGTAGTATTGCATTTCTAAGGATAATAAATTAATTGCATAGATCGTCAGACCTTGGGCATGCTTTCCAAAATTTGGACGGAAGAGTTAAACGAAGTGGACACAGTACCTGCTGTGAACAGCCATGAGACCTAGTGTAGTTGTTTATTGCCTGTGACTCTTGTACACAAACTGAATCTACGTTGCTCAGGCAGGATGAGGTAAGTCAAGGTTTGAACATATATTTCTCATACATTGTTCTCAGCTGCATGTATATCTCTGTAATAATGTATCTGAACCTGGCATAAAAGTTTTATCCATGATCTGGAGTAATGTTCATAAAGTGCCAACATTGGTGACACGGACAGAACTGAAATGTTTAAAAATAAACATTAAAGCCTCTTTGACAACAACACTAAAACCAGAACAGTAGAAGTATGAAAACATACAATCACAATTTTTTTTAAATTGAAATCATCTACTTCTCCCTATTTAAAACACAGAACACTATCAAAAATAAAATCAAAGGTTTGAAAAATAAGATAATTCTTAAATGTATTAAAACTGAATTTAAAAAAGCTCAACACTTTAAATAAGAAAAAAAAACACTCAAACAGGGCTGGAAAAGAAATGCAGAATAGAAGCAAACACACATCAAGGACCAGTATTAAAGCCACCATGATAGTGTTTTCTAAAGGTCCATCAAGACAGAGTCACACTTTAAAAACAACCAATTCTTGCTTCAGAAAATACATTTTGGATTTCTTGGATAATCACCTTCCCTTTTATAAAAGGGATATGAGAAACAAGCAGAAAACACAGCAACACTCTGGAACAATTGCTATGTTCACCAACTTATTACCAAGATAACTAAAACATTACTGCACTGATAAACTGTCATCAAAAAAGCCTAAATAACTTTAAATCTCTTATTTACAGGCAGCTCTGTGTGTGAAGTGATTCCTGTTTAGCTTTGGATTTCCTCGAGTGGAGCAGCTCAGATTCAACCAATGTGTTAGTGATGATAATCTCTGGAATGCTTTCAAAGTATTTAGAAAGAAATCTGCCAATGACCATCAGATTTTAATTTTCTCTGTAGTCTTCTGATTGTCTGAAGCTTTGTTGAGATTGTTGAAACTATACATTATTTAAGAGTCAAGTGCCAAAAAGAAGTGAGACCACTTCAGGTAAGAGTTCATACTTGATAAACTTGCTGCCACTTCATAAAAAGCTAATCCAAGTCAGCACCATATTTGTCCAAAATGTGAGCCATCAGCTTATTTGAATAATTTCTTTTCTCTTTTTGTACTTCCTCTATTCAGATATTTGCACCAATCAATCAAAGTACGACACATGAAGGTCAAAACACACCAAACAAAGAATTATGTACAAAAAGGCAGGTTCGAAACCAGTAAAATCAGCACATCTTACAAAAGATCAAAGCAAAACACGACAAAATAAAACACACGGTTGAAATGTTCTTTTCCTGGTTTCATTCTAGTTCCACAAAGTAACATTAGAAAAACAAAATGAATAAGTAAAAAAAAAAACTTTTATAAGTGTAGTGCGTGACTGCATTACTTTTTTCTTGACTGTTATCAAAATAGATGCTCCTCCATTTCCCATTGCCTGCCATCCTCCAGCCTTGCTTGTTTGAAGTAAAAGAGTTTGTTTTAAAATATGAGTTTGTAGAAAATATATTTTGTTTGTCCTGCCTGTGTAACAGTCCAAGTCCCTCTCGAGTGTCTGGTTCAGAGTGTCAGTGAGAAAGTCAGTGTGCAGGTGTCGCTGCAGCACTTGGGCCCCTTGAGAGTCACTCCTGCTCCAGAGGAAGATCTGACACAGGGTGACAAGACCGGTCAATTAGAAACAACAACTACTGCTGCTCTTTCTTTTTGCAGGAAAATGTTTCTGGGTAAAGATGTGCACACAAATACAAATACTAGCAAAGATAACCGACCTCAGCCACTTCTTCACTTGTTATGCTGGTAGGAGTAGGTTGGGTGTTCCGTGGGTGTCTCTATGGCAACAGGCTGTTGGACGGCACTTTCCTGAAAAGGAAGTAGCGAGGGTAAAATCTGAGTGGCTGTTTTTCACTGTTAAACTGTTCTCGTTTGACAGTGAGAGAACACAGAAGTCATTACCTCCACTGAGATGTTAGTGGCAGGCACTTGGGTGTACTGAGGGATGTAGGTCCCCTGCATAGACGAGTTTGCAGGCATATACTGGAGCAGAATTAAAATTGCAAGTTTATTACACATCACGGTTCTATTGGTCTACACTGTCAAGTAACGCAGTGCTAGAATAGACTTATATGTTATATGACGACCCTATATTAAAATATGAAGCTGCGATTCGGTTTGTCATATCCTAAAAATATGAACAGGACGAATATGAACTCAGCAAAACTTGAGATCATTTCCTCCATCACCCCTTTAGTATAAAGCTGCCTAGTAAAGTTTCAGTCATTATATACCAATGATAGCTGAATGCTACATGTTTTGCCACTTACTGTGCCACTGCTGCCCATGGAGAGGTGGCTAAGTTGCTGTGTCAAAGGCCCTATCATCGATGTCGGCTGGATGGACATGGTGTGGTCCATTCCTGGTGTCAAGACTGCTCCCTGTGGACACATTGATGTTAGCAATTGCCGTTTAGAAAAAAAAACAGTGACGGCAGTCTAACAGAAGGCAAAGACAGGATTACACTAAAGGTTTTCAGCTAGAACAAAAACAGAACTGATGGGCAACAGCTTTTAGATTCAAGACACTCACTGCGGGAGGCATGATGTATGACTGGTGGTGTATCCAGGATGGGTTGTGTACCTGAAGGAACAAAGACACAAGTGAACCAGGAAAAGAGTCATATAAAGTCTAATATAAAAAGTTCCAACCATCACGAACATATAAAAATAACCTCCCATTAAAAGCTACTTTGTTGTTTTTATAACCTGGGCATCATTAAACCTGAGTCTGCTGCAAACTAACAAATTAACACTGCAGGTTTGCAAAACTACAACCGTACCTGGTAGGTGGACACAGGGGTGTGCATGTATGGGGAGAGAGAGGTTGGTCCGATCATCCGACTGGGGGCGATGCTGTAGGGGGAGGAGTAGAACCTGCAGGCGGAGACGCAGAGTCGTTAGTCACCAAAACATGATTACCCTCTCTGTGAATCAACAAGGAATGTGTTTGACTAGTAGTACTGACCCGTTCTGTAAGGCTGTGGTGGGGTCATAGGTTAGGGTCATACCTCCCTAGAGGAAAAAGACAAACGAGCATGTCATAATGAGGCTGATCAATGTCCTGGGCCTTGAGCTATGTTGCACTGAAAAAAAGCAGTTGAACACAAGTCATCAGGCAAGATGGAAAATCATAAACTCACAGTCTCTCCATCTCTCGTCCAAGGCCGACCGTTCTGCAGATATTTTCCTTGGCTCTGACGTTTCTTCTGCCTCCATCAGCAAATTTACACAACAAAGGCTCTGATGGCACTGGACCAGAATATCATGTTAAAATGTTAAAAAAAAACACAGTTCAGTATAAACTGTTTAGATTAAATTATTTCCTTGGATCTAAACTTGTTTAAATGACATTATATATTAAAAAAACTGGAAGCTCACCTGGAACGCCAGGGGGGGTCTTAATATATTTTCCATTAAAATGTTGGATAATGGCCTCACATTTCTCTGTTGACTCCATCCTACAGGAAGAAATAATGTTATGTGTTTATCAAAAGCAATTGCAGCGTTTAACCTTAGCAGAGGACAAGAAATCAAACTGTTTATCCTTCCCGCTGCACATTATCAGCCTGTACTGGCCACCAGAGGGCTCACTCAACATGATTAACACTGAAATGTTGTTCCCTAACTTTTGTATGCTTACTCCTCCCTCTTCAAAGCATGTCACCAATCAACTGAACCAGCTGTCCTTATACATTTGACCAAATCACCAAAAGCCCCACCTGGCAAAGCCCACTCCACGGCTGGTTCCGTTGGCATCACGGAGGATGCGTGTGGAAATGGCCTGGCTAAAGGGCTTCAGCATGTTCTCCAGCTCCTGCTCATCCATGGACAGTGGCAGGTTGGAGATGTATAAGTTGGTGGGGTCCTGCTCCTGTTGCTAAATGCAGAGAAATCAAAAGAGATAAAAGGAGAATGAGGAGGGGACAGAGCTCTTCATTTTGTTGTGACAGAATCACAACTGTATCGTGACAGGAGACCTCCAAAAATCCAGAGCACACAAAAACAGTTTTTGACAGGAAGTGAGGGAGATGTTTGATTTTTGGAGGGGTTGAAACATTCTGGGAGAAAGGATAGAGAGTTAGAGTTTGAGGCGGATTACATTTCGTCTTTACGTGAGAAAGTGAGATATTTAGAGATGATGGAGATAGTATTCTGGCTGGACTTCAGCTGAACTTCTCTCTCATTTTAATTCTCTCTGTCTCTCCAGCTTTTCTTCACCCAAATCACTTTTTTCTTCTTGACACACTCCCCACATACTCCATCACTCATAAGTTATTACCAAAAGGGTAGAAGACAGGCCCATTGTGCGAGACCAGCCTCTTAAGAGGATGAATGAGCAGGATTCAGGTAATGTGATATCAAAGCATAATTAGATTTCAAAAGGCTCTCCATCCATGGATGATCTAAAATGATTATGTGCTTTTGCTCGGTAGAGAATTACAGCAGAGACATTTTGGACAAAGACCTTTGGAAATGATCTCAAGAACATCTAACGCATTGTGCTATCATCTCCCCACAAGGCAAACATTATCATCCTGTTTCCTAGGTCATGGTCATAATATGTCGCTTGCATTCGAACAGATATATTCATGTAATCCTGACCTTGAATGCATGCACAGAGGCCCGCTTGGACAGCTTGCATAACTCAGACAAATTATGCAGCTTTTCCAAATCTGAAATTACAATTATTAGAAAACAACGTGAAAGAATCCCTTAAACAGTTTAATGTGATGATTTTCGTTTGCTAAATCTCTTCTTTGCTTCCTGCTCAAATTTAATTTGACCAACACTATCTTGTAAGATAACCAATCTGTATCACCCTCTAACCATTATGCATATTCATCATCTCAGAGTGCAGATGTGATTAACAAGCTGTAAATGCAGTGTGAATTAATTTCCATCCTATGAATAATGCATGTGTAATTGCTGCGACCTGTGGTGAAGGTGATTTCTTCTTCACCTTCCTTCTTCTCTTCCTCCTTCACAGCACTATGAACGAGCGAAGGCGCTAGCTTGTACTGCTGGGAGCAGAGAGGACCTGCTGCGGTTTCTACCACAAATGAGTCAGAGAAAAATCTGACGCAAACACGAGCTTTGTTGTAAACCCAGAGTGAAGGGTTGAGTGAAATCAAGTTATTTTGTGAGCAAATGCCGTATGAATGTCAGTGATCCAGCTTAACGAGAGATCAGCTTTCCCAGGGTGTTGGTGGTGTGCATGTGCATGCTTGTGAGTGTGTGTCATAATCTGGTAGAGGGAAGGCTGGTGAGGTGCATGTGTGATTGTCAAGTGTGCTCTGAGTGTGTGTCTGTGTGTGTTGACAGGGCGGGTGGCTAGGCACAGGGCCCTGCAGACTGTGGAGCTGCTCAGACACTGAGTCAGATGCCACCAGGGAGAACAGGCAGGTCCTTTGTGCAGGGAGCTCAGAGAGCAGGCCCTGGGACACGCTCCCCCAACACCGTCACCACTATGAAGCACAACAGGCATACAGGCATATCGTGTACACATGTGCACCTACACTGTACCGGGTTGCATTCATGCACACACATTCTACAGTGCATTAATACCCACGAATATACGGATTTAGGAATACACCCATATGTGCATGCAGTGCACCACCCAGTAAAACACACATTCGCAAGAGAAGGGTTGTTATTGGCTTATATTTGTAAGGCATGAATTAAGAAATGAGCAGAAAAAAAGACAGAAAGAGGCTGAGACAACTAGAGAAGTGAAGTTTATAAAATGCACCAGGACCAAAGTAAAACATTACGACAATATGAATACAATAACAAGTCAGGTGAATTCCACAGTATAGTGACATCTTAACTGGAGTTCTTACCTTGGCCATCTGAGCCTGAACTCCAACTGCCTTCAGCGCTGTCACGGCCTTCTGAGCTGAGGCTGGACTGTCAAAGTCGACAAAGCCATAGCCTGCAGGGTCCGAGACATACAGCAAGACATACAAGTTACAGCAATGAGATATGTATGCCACAAAAACCTACAGACACAGAGGTGTAACCTAAACTTACAGAAGATAGTCAGCTTGGTTTGGACTGTGCCTGTTAACTAACGTGAAGCTGCATGTTGTACAATTACTGTTTTCCTAAAAATATTGTATCTGCACAAACTAATGTAGATATGATGAACGAAAGGTGCCGTCACAAATTACAGAAGAGTGGAAATTCACTGTGTTCCATTCTGCAATCTGCCAAAAACATTGTTTAAAAAATGACAGTAATGTAAAAATATTTTTTCAATTGTATATTTTCACATTCAAATTTATTTTTTGACCCGAGAACATGAAAGTATAGGACGGAGTACAAACAAAATAAACGATAATCTTATAAAAGCAATGGCTTATAACAGAAATGAAATACAATATACAAGATTAAACAAACAAACTTGAAAAGTATTTTGTTTATCCAGGTGTAATATCAAAATGAATTTATACACAGGTGAATAGTTTAAATATGTCTTCTCCCATGACGTACAATAACTAAAACTATTCATATCTTTCAGTGGCACTGGGAATTCTGGTAATGTTAAAACACAATAAATATTTTTCAGATACAAAAAAAACACAAACATTCAGATATTTCCACCTGTATGAACTGTCTCAACAGTTACTTTCAATCTGCTGATGCCTTTATATCTCACCTTTGCACTTATTGGTAGTCTTGTCCAATATGGCCTTGGTGGATACAATTTTCCCATATCTGAAAAACAGATTAACACTTAAACTGTAAGGCAACATTTGCATGTTTACATTTAATATTAGAATTACCACACTGCTGGGGAAATCCTGTTTGTCTCATACATACGAACATACCCTTCGAGAGAATAATGCCTGAATTACAATTTTATTATTCACCTCCTGACATTGACAAAATGACACTGATCACAATGACATCACTAGATAATAAATTATTTTATAGTCAAAAATACACACACGTAAAATAAAAGTCCAGTTGAGTTCTGGAAGAACTATAGATTTTCAATGCCTTGCTCTGTTCCAGGTCACAGAAAGACATCAATGAATTTCTTACTTCAAGGAGAATCTTTAATGCTGTGACAAAACTGTCAAAGTGAATGTCTTCACAGAATTTTAAAAAATTACCCATTGATAGGACAATCCTGCTATTATCAACGCACCTGACTAGCTACAGATACTGCAGATGCATAGGACAGTACCTGACTTGGGCAAAAGCTTGTGTGCCGCAGAGTGTCTATCAGTTCTCATCTCCCCAGGCATGTGCATGCAGTGTAATCTGATATGCCTCTCCTTGGCTGCCCTGTCCAATACTGGCTCACAGCCATACTCTCATTCTACTAACCAGCTTCTCTCTAGGCAGCACTAAGCCCAACATGGGGTCTTAGTGCCCCTCAGAGCGCAATCTCGCATTCATCCAGTATCACTGCATCACCGCCACATTTTATCTAAGCTTGAAGAGTCACTTTCAAAATACATTTTATTAAAAAGGATTAAGCCATGACCTGATAAAATTGTAATCTGCCAGTTAATCTGGTGGATTACTGTAAATCAGAAATGAGATTCTTTTAAATTACTTTAGGATGTCTTCGCTTTTCTAAAGAAATGACTGTAAATCTCTAATCTTTTACTGAGATGGCTTAAGGTCACCTGTGAAGATAATTATAGTTTAACATGAATAATGAACAATTACAAATCACAGCAGGCTACACAACAACTTGCTGTGTATATAAATATTTCAAAACTGTAGTAGTGAATACGTTCCCATTATATTTTGTGCATTTCCTTCTCTAGACTAGAGCATAAATGGAGACTAAAACACACTGGTTTGTTCCAAAAATTCTGTTTACCTTGTGCTAAAGTTCACTTTAGAAAGCTCACTCCTTCTTTATATTTGAATATAGCAATCAATTACAAACCTTTAAAGGAACTTAAAACATATTTTGCCCAGTGATTGAACTGGGTAAATTTACAAACACATCCAGTATTAACTGAAGGTCTGTAGAATTATGCATTTAACCTTCTATATAACATAACTATTTCATGGTGTATTTCTGATTCAAAATAATAAGATCTGGCCTGGAAAGATTTTCCAACATTGTCTTTTCACATTTTTAGTTTGTCATTATGGTGGACACACTGCAGTACAACCAGCCCACTGCTTCACATTATGACTGGTGTTTAAGCTGTGAGCTCTGCCTGCTGCACTCCCCTGCTTGCACAGTTGAGATATCCACTTACTGAATTGTGCTCAGAGGTCTTGGACTACATGATGCAAAGCAAAAAGAGGGCTGGAGGCTCAGCCATGTGTGAGAAACTACATCATTCAGAGACAAGTCAAATGTCCATTCCTACTCCACAACTAGAGATGGGCCAGGGCAAGAACCAAAGCAGTGGCAGGGCCCTTAAATAGACAACTCTGCAGCGTCCAGAGATAGAGAAACCCCACAAAACACCACCTGACACAGAAAGCCTGAATTCCATTCACTACTCCCCCTGTGATTCTCTCCATTCACCCCCTTCCCCTCCCCCACCTCATGCTATTGCCCTTGTTTATCTTTCCCTTTCCCCTGGGCTTGCCGTATCCTGTAGGGTTGGGCAGCTTCATGTGAGCCATATCTTCCAGACAGCTGTAAAATAGCAGGCCTCTCCCTCCTTCTCTCCATTATACAATCACTTTAACCCCCTTTCCCTCCTTTTCTCTCACTCTTCCCCCTGCTCCTCTGGTTCTCATCATCAGGCTCCAGAATTCAATTAAGTGAACCAAGATCATTCATCTCAGCCCTACTTGTTTTGATGTCTTCCACAGAAGACCTAACAAACATATCAGATGGACTGGATGACGCTGTTGTTTGATGTCTGACTAAATGCTGCCCGCAACAGGGTTTTCAAAGACTCGTGCTCACACTGCTGTACAACAGTGTGGTTTTTATAGAAGACTGTCATCACACAGGAAGATGTGATGATAGTTTACTAGGAGTCTAAAGCACAGAGGAGCCGTAAATCATATAGGTTAAAAGTCAAAGAAGGAGCAAAAGGAGACATACAGAAAGCATGAATGGCCGAGACTAAACATTCTGTAACTAGTTGTTGGAAAGTCTGTGCCAAACTGAAAGGCCTTAGTTTGCAGCCCCAATGATTGTTGGTTTTTCCGAGATAGGCCTTAGAAACACGTAAGATCAAAATCTCTGTTTCTAGAAATCCATGCTAAGGTGTGCTTTAGGAAACCATCTATCGACTGTATTTGTAGTTGTCATGCAGTCCATTCAGTCTGTCAGCCAGCCGGCCATCAGCCATCAGCCATCACTGTGCTCTATCTTAATCTACTCTGCTCCATTAGCTGGGTTCATGCTCGCAATGTGCAGCCAGAGGGAGATTTATTGGGTGTGCAAGTGGATGTTGAAGCAATTGGTTTTTGGGTGACTTACGGCTGACAGAGTTTGACCAAATCTTGGTCTGTGGTTCCTGGGTGGAGGCCACGGATGTACAGGTTCGTTTTGCTCAGCTGCTCTCCCCCACTGCCGCTGCTGCCGTTGCTGATGGTGGTGGTGTTGCTGTTGCTGTTATTGTTGGGGCTTGGAGGAGCCATCTGATGGTTGGAGGAGGACACATACGTCTGCTGTAGAGCACAGTGCACACGGTCAGATTTTTGGTTTACAATTATGCAGTAAGAAGAAGATCCATGAAGCGGAATAAACAGTATTTGAAACAAAATCTGTTTTACTAAAATTTTAAACAGTGTTGCCTGCAAATATTTTTTTTTGAAGACTGCAGGCGCATAATCATGGTTTCACCACTGTCTCGTGCACATTTCTTCTTAAAGATCTATAAAGGGCTGACTATGACACACGTTAATTGATGTAAATGTTAAGATCTTGCCTTCATTATTATGTATTTGACAGTACGTCTCACAGAACTGTAAACTGTAACTCTATAACCCGCATGAGAACAAAGCAGATGCAAAACAAAGTGTGTAGCTAATGTTAAATCTGGCTGGAATTATTGTGGCTGAGTTCCATTCTGCTGCAAGAGAAGCCCTTTATTCTGTGGGTTAAAGCTGAAAGGATTTTTGAACACTTTTCACTGGCAGTTTGAAACTGTTCCAATCAAAATTGTTCACAGGGAGATCTGTGGATTATCAACAGTAACAAGGACATTGTTTCTGAAAAGAAACATTTGTATTGGCTTTTTCAATTTGAAGTTTTGAGCAGCAAAACAAATTCCATTTGCCACTATTTTCTTGGGGCACTGGCAGAAATTTCCAAATCTAAACTATCTGCACAACGTGATACACTCTCATTTTATGCCACAATCTACCAGATGACTTTATGTAGGTATATTGTAAAACAAATATATGTCAGCTGTGTAACATGCTTGTACACACACGTTAAGCTGATTTCATATGCTTATACACACTGCTCATATACTGTATTTCACTTACTGTGATGCAATAAGCACAATATTTACATTTACATTTAGTCATTTGGCAGACGCTGTTATTCAAAGCAACTTACAGAGCAATTTGGTACACACGCACATATACACGATGGCGTATGGCTGCCATGCAGGGTGCTCGTCTGGCCCACTGGGAGCAACTTGGGGTTCAGTGTCTTGCCCAAGGACACTTTGACACGCAGCGGAGAAGGACTGGGGATCGAACCATGGACCACAGGGTCAATGACAATGACAATAAGCAGCCAGAGTCATAACAAACTCAAAGTCTTCAGCAACAAGAGACACAAGAATTCCTTCAGCAGGTAGTATGCCCTTCACAAAGTCCTGATCTCAATATCATACTATCAGTCTGAGATTATATGAAACAGCAGAAATCCACAAACTAGATTATATGTAGAACAACCTATAAGCATCTAGAAAAACTAAGTATAACTGTTATAAAAACAAACTTGTTAGAAATACAATGAGTAGTTACAGCCAATACTGATTTTTTGTTTACTGGACTTTGTGTGAACTTGACTAATAAATAAAAATGTATGGGATTATTATTGAGAGCTCCTCACTTCATCACATAAACCCATTGCAAAGTATCTGTATGTGCAAATTGTAAATATAAAATAACCATTTGGTAATTTTTACTTTTAAATGAAGGACCATTATTTCAAATAAACTAAGCTGAAGCAAATGTCAGTTAAGTTTGCTCTTGGTATGCTCCCTCCCAGTGCTGGAGGAGGAAGTGTTTGATTAGTTAGGGTCAGCAGGCACAGCCCCAGGGAACAATAGAATGGCATGTTGTACACCACAAGGTCACAATCAGACCACCAGCTTATTAACAGAGAGGGAGTTGCTAAAAGACTGCTGGAATCAAGCTAATTATGACCTATCTTAATTAGCAGATCCTTTCAAGATTAATCAGGGGCATCATGCATTCAATTATTTTGAAGGGGCACAATCTCATAATTCCATAGCACTGCAATGAAATGTTTTAATTCATCACGCATTATTACAAGATTAGATTACATCTTTATTTGTTTTCTAAAGCTCCTCTGTCTGATGTTTTTAAGTTAACGTGGCTTCAATTTATATAGCTTGTCATTAAATTGATCAGAGCATTTTGAACCAGAGTTAAGTTTGGTCACATATACCTGGGGTCACAGAGAGCTTTAGATACAACTTTTAACTGCTGATGTCAATTCATTGATTAATTAATACTGATATAATGATTTCATAAGATTTACTCTGTCATAGCCCAAACACAAAGACAGTATTGATATACAGTATAAGTGATGAATCTTTAGGGACTCAACTTAAACTTTTATTAGGCCATTTGAAATTAATCTTTATTAATACGTGTAACCTTAGCTGACAATAATTTTAAACAAGAACATGGTAATGACTCCCTCCCTTTATTGGAAATTAGCAGAAGTTGAAGTTGTTCATGGATTCATGGATAAAACATGATGCTAAATTAAACATAAACAGTAAAATACTGAAAGTTAAAGATATTTACATACTTTATAAAGCCATCTAGTTAGTCGTTTCTCCCTCTAACAGTTAATTGTTTGCGGTTAGTGGCTCTGCCTCCAGCAGGAAGGAACCAAATAGCCTTATTGAAAGGGGCGGGGGGCTGAGTGTTCTAGATGCATGAAAATTACAATTTACAAAAAAAAAATGCTTTGGTTTCTATAACTGATTAGTAAAAATGCTAAATACACACTGTAAAAATACAATGAATAACTTTTATATCCATCTAATGAGACAAATTTAAGGATATATGCACCACCTCAAGTACAACCAAATCCACTCAGGAGCTCAACAACTCTTCTTCCAAAAGTTAATAAGGGATGAAAAACAGAAAACTCTGTTTATCTTTATGTTTTAATATTTGTTTTCCATTATCATTAACATTTTAAAATGTATAATACACTATTAGCATAACCAAAGTGTTCCTGACCTGTGCCAGATTGTGAGGAAGTATCACAATAGCCAACATTTACTGAAACCTGCCATGAAAGACTGAACAAGTTAGTCATGGGTAATATTAGCTACCAACATTAGCATGTTCAGACTCTTTGATATAATTTCGCTTAATCATTTAAAAATTGACTGCAACAACAAAATTTAAAGCCCCTCCTACATATGAAATATTAAAAAATATTTCTTGGTCACAAGTGACATAAAGATGCAGTCTTTGTAGCTAATGAGGCACAATCAGTGATTAATATCAATAAGCTTGGGCATCATCAAATACTAAATAAAATATACAAACTAAGTATGACAGTGGATATGTAACAAATGAATTTATTTTTCCTTTATTTAAAGGTTTTTTTTGCTTTACTTAATCCTGGTTACTGAAGAGATGGACTTTAAACTTGTGTTTACAGTGCTATGCAAAAGCATTTGGTTGTAGTTTCTTTTGGTATCACACAGAAGGATTCAGATGTATCCCAAATTCAATTATTATCGAACATCTGTCTCTTCAGTGACAGAACAAGGAGTCCAGAAACAGATGGCGTGTCCCCCACAGAGTCTTCTCTCAACACCATGCAGTCAATTTGGGTTTACATGAAACAGAGGCACCTGAGACAATGCAGAGCCAAAAAAGAACTGTCACAAGTTTCCCAGTATAGTTAAAACAACAATCCTGCCAACTGAAAGTTATTGTTTTTGAAAGCATCCTTAGTTTACTTTCAGTGCCTATATTTTTGCACAGTGCTGCGTGTGCAGTACAGTAACATCACTTTAGATGCTACCGACATGAGTAGCACACCCTAGCAACAGCTGTGATTCTTTTGCAAACCTTTCACTAACCGTCCACCATATGTTTTTCCAAACTGTTTTGCAATCAGCCTTCAAAGCTCCGTATCTTTTTAGTCATGCTGAGAAAATCACAGTGACTCACAGAGCCCATTCATCTTGTACTCTCCTCTAATCTTCCTCTCTTCTTTTGAATCAATAGGACACTGTTTGTTTTTCCACTATTGCAAGCTCTTCCTGTGCTTTTACTTGCCTTTACTGTAGACGGTCTGTGCGGGCTATCAGGAGGGATGCACCTGCAGAGGTGTGGGGAGATAGGATCTGATGGGAGACCGAGTCTGGGCCCAAACTTGGCTAGTGAGGCCTGACTAATTGGGATCTGAGCTTGTTAGCGGAAAGTGCTAATCCCTCTCATGTGATCTCTAGTCAGAAGGTAGTGTCTCATTAAGAGCATTCTGCTAGGCTCCTTCTGAGAAAAGGATGGCAGTGACTCAGCTCCATACCTATTTCCCATCTGACCCAGTGCAAAGCATCGACTCCAGATGTTTTGCTGCCCCTAAAGGTAATGCATAATCTGCTGGTGCAAACACATGCAAACAGGCATACAGAAAAACACATTTGTAGTAAGTAGGGGAAGGTCAGAGAGTTTCACAAAAGTGTTAAATGCGCATGATTGGGAATCAAAAATCTCTCTTTACAGTCAGCAAGTCTCCATATACCCTGGGCTACTCTATGCCCAAAACTTGACTCCTGGCATGTTCTGATTTCCTTCCTACTTGTTGTTCAGTGAACAGCCACCCACATATTTGTTTACACATTGTCGTCTTAAAGCATTCTTTACATTCCTCTGCAATGCACAAATGTTTGTTTCTGTTCTTGAAGTGGACATGGGTGTGTGTGTGTGTGTGTGTGTGTGTGTGTGTGTGTGTGTGTGTGATGGGGGTGGATTTAAGATTAGAGTTCAAGCTAGCTCAACTACATTCCTGGGGGCATCACAGTTCTGTGGGAACTGGGCTTCTTGACAAGACAAATGAGTACTAAAAAATACAGGAAATCCTCCCATGTGCAACTACAACACTCACCAATTTACAATTAGCATTGCATTAAAAAACAAAACGTATAAAATAACTTATTATCCAGCCTGCACTTGAACCATTGACAGCACGAATGTTTGAGATAATGGATAGATGCTGAAAATGTATTAGATCACCATTGCTATCAGAGATTAGTTGCAGAAAGATAAATCAGCGCTATTTGCTATTATTATAGTTGTACCGAAACCATAACTACAGTAAGCTTCCTACAACATGGTGCAGAGAGAGGGAGCTTGCTGCAGGCAGCAACTGTAGACTGATGAGGTGATTACAGTTAGAGGAAGCAGAGATGATGCCTGTAGGGAGCACAGGTGACTCAAGGACTTTTTCATCTGAGAGAGAACAATGAGCTCAGTATGCAGGATGCATGCGTATAACGCACATATATATATATAGTACTAAAAAAGATATGAGCCTAAGTCTGATGGTCTTGAAGCTTTAATTCTACATACGAACGAAGTTTTCAGTGCAACTAAGGATATTAAGAAAAATTCTAAAGATTTTTCTGAAGGTCAATTATCCCAAGTCATGGATAAAACTGAATACATGATCCTTCAAAAAAATGTTTTTAGAAAACATTAACTACATAAGTCGTAATATAAAATCAGTTTTGCATGTCACTATCAATATAGCTGCATTTCCTTTTACCATATAGCAGCATTTGAGTAATGCAGAGATAGCCACTATTTTGCCAAAACACATATATTTTTATATTGGTATAAAGTATTTTAAATATCTTGAATAAATATCATAAATGAGAAGCCTTACCTGCTTGGTTAAAGAAATCTTAAAAGGCACAGTGGAAAAGATCATGGCGTTATAGAGACAATCTCCTTATATGTTTTGTGCAGCTTCGGGCACAAAAAAAAGCAAGAAAACCAGTGCAAGATGAGAAGCACAAAACAGGACAAAGATACTGAAAATCCTTGGTGTTCCGTAGGTAAAAGGTGAGATGTCTTCTTGCTCTCCTCCTGACTAAATACAGTTTCATAAAAAAATAAATCTTCGGTTTTCAACAGGTATGTAGCTAACTGAAAAGATTTAAGCGTAGTTTCTCAGGACGAGACATTCATCAGCTCACAAGAAATGTTCAGCCTCTCTCATCCATGCGAACAGAACCACTAACAAGAAATCAAGGTATGTGAAACACACAGGGGAGAAAGGGGGAAAAAAAGAGAGGGGAACTTAATCGAAAGCAGAGGAAAGAAGGGCGGGGGGTATCCCTTAATCCTTTTCTTTTCTCCACCCTTTTTCTCGTAGTAAAAGAAACCGACCACGGGTTCCCACTTGACACTGGATTTACAAGTATTGCCTCTGTGACTTTGGCATTCTAACAATGTGCAATGTGTAAAGAAAAGTGTGTGCATGTCTTCTTGGAAGGAAAGGTTCGAGTTTGCAGACCCCCTCTTGAAATAAGCACATTGTCTGAATCCAGGATTCCCGGAATTCCAGGTCATTAATCTGAGCAATCTGAATTCCTGCCAGCCATGAGGCGGGGAGAGGAATAACAGGGAATGAGGCATGTGTTTGATTTCAGTTTTGTTGGGGCATTATTCAAGAAATGTTGAGAGTCAGGCATCACCATAATTTATGTACCATTCCTGTCACACTTTGGCTGCAAAATGTTCAAGACAGCTTGGGGTGAAATCTTAGCACTTCAAACAAATTCACTCACACTTAGTGACAGACTTGTTGCAAAAAAATCCTTCTGTGTCCCAAAATTTGTAGTCTGCACAGGAATATACAATTTCATACCGAAATATTCATTTGACAAGAGAGACTAATAACCATCAAACCTAATATATGATTTGCCCCATACTGATGTGCACATTAAATGCGTCCACATATTCCAGGTTTTTTTTTCTTTTTGAAAGTGGATCCCGTCTCAGTCATCATTTGTGGGACTGAAGGGGTGGGGCGTATCTGTCCGCGTAAAAGAGTAAAAAAAAAAAAAAACTTTGCTAACTTGTTGTTAATTCAATGAAAACATGACCTAAGTGAAGACGCAGCTGATCGCGTCCTGGCATAATTATGGAAAAGTTGAATACACTCACGTTTTATGATCTTGTTCGGCGCGTTTCGAGCATCAAAAGCCGTGAGCTGTGAGCTGGGCTCTGACTGTCGGAAGAGATCAGCGATCGTGTCCGAACAAACGAACGCGAACCGTAGTAATCGACGGGCGACGACGTAACGGGCCCCGCGTTTATACAAGGGCGTCAAAACGCCGACGCCAAAGGTCACGGCGGCGGAAAAAAAGAGCGTTTCAACGTCGCCTCGGAGCCACTTTCAAGGACACTGCAGCTTAAAGAGCCGAGCGGCTTCTAAACTGGGGAGACGCAGCTCCGAACACCGCATCGACAAATGAGTCAAAGAGTTTGGGCCGAGGTCGTCCCGAGACCGTCACTTACCTTCCTGCTGTTTTTGCCGGCGTAGCCGTTGTACGGGTTGATCGACGTCCTTGGCGGCACGGAGAGCAGCATTTTTCCACGGCGCTGTGTCCGGAGCAGCGGAGAGCCGAGCAGTCAGCTGACGTCAGCCAGGGAAATACAGCCAGAAGCAGCGTTAGTGACTGGAGAGGCTCTTCCCAGCACTCATGTGCTCCACACACAGAACACTGACTGTGTGCTGATGTGTTACAGCTGACTTCATCTCACCGTGCATATCCTACTGCTGTAATAACGGCCTGGTACACTGAATCCAGTCAAGTCACTTTTATTAATACGGCCCAATACCACGAAACACACATCTGTCCTGGGGTCCATGCAGGAAACACCTCCTTTTGTTCTGATGGGGTTAATTAAGAGTGGGAAAACACAATAGATTTGCTATTATCGATAGATTGATAGAGATCAATCGTAAAGTACCTGTGTTCATCAAAGGATCTGTAGTATTTGATGCAAAACTCCCTGTGTATAAGGTTTAACCAATAAAGTTATTGTGGGAATCTGTGCATAAGCAAATAGGTTACCCGATTGTCAATAGACAATAATGCACCAGAAGTGCAAAGGAATCGCCCATTATTAATATTCCTAGTATTTCAGACCTCTGGGAGAAACAACCCCCCTGCATACACACAGGTTTACCTGTAAAATATATGTATATTGCTGAAGTTTGAGTCATTGTCAATGCTGGTGAAGTTAGGAGGGGAAGGAAGACACCTAAGCAACTTCTAAGTATGGAGAATCAGTTTTAGACTGTTAGGACATTTATCTTTAGTTAGCAGCTGTGTAAGGCTGATTAAACATTACCTACAGAGTAACAGTGGAATTAAGAATCCATGGATCACAGCCTATGAAAAAGAAAAATTACAGAAAATGAACCAAGAGGACACTTGTATATATGTCATCACACCAGAAACCCTCAGCACATCGATATATATAATTGTTGTTCAAAAATCTGCAGTATGATGTCTTTGCTCTGCTAACTTCTACGGTAGCTGGTATTGAAATTAAATGTTTGTTACATTGTACTACTGCCAGAATACATTAAATGTAGGTATAGTTGCAATCAAAATTAATGCAAGTTATGCAATGTTTGTGTATACAGTTAATACTAATTTCTAAGTGTGGATATTTCTGGATCTGACACCAATTTATAAATAACTTTTAATAACTAACTCTCTGAAAAAATTATACCCCATCTCTCTGTCTTCTGACCAGCTGCCGTGCTTTTAGATGGCTCACATCATATGAGAAAAAAAAGTGTTTGTATCCATAGAAGTTGCTTGGCAACTAAATCCCCTGACCCTTTTGCTTTGTCTTGCATGCTATGACTGATTAGCCCTCAAGTGTGTAGAGAACATATGCAATTGTTCACTCAACCATACAGTGTGTTTTTTCTAGTCATAGAATTTGCATAACACATCTTCAACTGCAAAATTCAACAGCACAGAAAGACAGAGGACAGGCCAATATACTAATGTTAATCTACGTGCACAAGGGATTTCATCCTGATTTCATCATGACAGTCTAGTCAGTCAGACGGGAGAGGCTCAGCTGAATTCATAATCTCTCTCTCTCTCTTGCTCTATATTACTCTGTCTCCCACACACATGCAAGTGCACAACATCCAAACTTGATGTAATTGTTGAATTATCAAACATTTACAAAACATTCATATTCTAAGGCCAGATATTAACACCTTTTTTGGCTAGACTTTTTTTAGACCACAATTAGGTCACATAGAGTTATTCACTCCCCCGTTTCAATCTATGCAGTGTTTTGATATGCATGTGCAAGTATTTGGCCAGATGGGCTGTGAGTTGTGCAGAGCTCAAGGACAGTTTGGGGAGTGACTCAGTGAGTGGAGGGCCTGAGCCAGCCAACACACCCTGTGAATTCACCATTAACAGGAATTGTGGGGCCTCTGGGGGCTGTGGATTTTTGGATAGGGTTTCCTGCACCAACAGACAGAAAAAAAAACAATCTGATGTGATTGTAAATGTATACTAAAGTACAGTTTGGTCAAGAAAATAGTTTATTTCAGAATACTCTAGAATTTAAGTATGTTTCTGGTGGAAATGCAAACATATTACATACAATAACATTTACATTGTTCATAAAGACTCCTGTGAAAATGTCATGGTGAACTTTGTGTCTGACTAGGACTCTAGTGGGTTGTATGGGGGATGGTTGCAGATGGGGGAGAAGTGAGGTGGGTAAGTGATGGGGGGGGATTCAGAGAACACAGGCTGTTGGTGCATACTCTGCATTCCTCAGGTGTTGTCAGCATAGCTTGCTCGGTAATTACCTCTCTGTGAAAACATGCACAGAGCCATACTTACACCAGCACTAGCTACACAAGACACACTTTACTAAAAAAGCAAAGAGCAAGCAACCAAGACAAGCTTACTGCAGAGATGCAGGAGAGAGATGTCCGTACATATAGGCATAATATAGCTGGAAAGGTTACTTTTTAAAAAAACAAGTGCACCCAAATGCAATTTGTTGAAGGCTACATGAATTTGTTGTTGGACACATGTTTTATGACATGCATTCAATACAGCTACAGATGCAGTTTGTAGTTGTGTCAGGGTCGGGAGCCTGATTTATATAGCGATCCATCTTCTTTCAAGGATATAGGCAGGTTGGGTAGAGATTGTAGACCTTGGCATGTGAATCTAATAGTGTGACGCAGAGGCACAGTTGCAAAGATTGTGGTCAACCTTGACACACAGCATTTTATTTACATTTCATGCAAAGAGTAGACTCTTGATCCTCCCTCTGCATGCTGCTTTTCGTTGTTTCATTCAAATGTCATCACTTTTATCACTGACACTGCTGTCTCAAAAGAGGCAGGTTCTCCCTGTCTGGGAACATTTCACTCCTCCTCTTCTTTCCCTCTGTTGCCCTGTTCTGTCTCTTTGGCTGGCTAGAAGCTGAAGGATTGTGTGCAGATGTGCCTGGAGAGAGGCCAGCCCCTCTGCCCTGGGAGAACATGTGGTCTGGGAGTGTTTGCGCTTGGCACTCTATCAAGCTGTCTCCCACACAGCATGCTGGCGTCTGTGTCTCCTGGATGACAAAGCTCAACCCTCCTCCCACATAGGGGACATTCTCAGGTTGAGGTGACACCACAAACTGTGTTGACAAACAAGAAAGACTATAAATTATAAAGTAAAAAAAAAGATTCAAAGTTGTGTTTTACAATTAATCTGACAAAAGAGCTCATTGAAACACATGGATTTATGGTTTAAGTCCAAACATTTTCTTAAAATACTACAAGACCAACTATTTCCCCCTAACTGTCTTTGTGTTTATATTCTGTTTGTGATTTCTGAAGAGAAAGTATGCAAGGATTCAACAGATATCTGGACACTTCAGGCATGTTTTTCTCAGATTCTCCACATACTTCACATTCTCCACTGTGATTCAGACTCTGGGTAAACATCTGTAAACCTACTTCCCCCAGTTTTAGTGAGGTTACTGTCAGTCGTGTAGTGTGAAATACACACCTGCTGTTTTTAGTAAAAACTAGTGGAAAAAGGAGATCTACAAACCATAAGTCCATATATTTGCAGAAAGTAATTTGAAAAATTGAAACAATACATTGCATATTTGGCATTGGCTGGGGCAAATATGCTCTCAAATTATCTTATTGTATCTACCTGAATATGTTGTTATCTCCTTGTTTAGAACTTTTTGAGAGGGTGTGCCATGGTCAATTCACCACATACTGCTAAAATTGTAGGATTCTTTTTCATGGTGGCACACCTCTCTGTAATGTAAGTACTCAGTGCCCCCTGCAGGTTTGGATGGGCAATGAGAATATCCAGTCTTACAACCTGGGAGAAGAGGAAGAAAGCTTATTGCAATGAACATTTGTAAATAACAAACACATAAAATGTTATCAGTTTTCTTCTTTTCCTAATCTATGTTCGTGTATCTATAATTCCTTGTGGCATTGACCAGGAGTTTTGGAGGACCCAAGAAAGGAAATGAATCTATTATTATTTCACAAGATACAAACTCTTCAAAACTACAAACATTTGTGTCACCCTTGCACTTATGTGAAAGACCTTTCAATAAGATATTGTGTAAAAATGTTTTATTTTCATTGAATTTGGCTTAATCTGTTGAAAAAATGCAGCCAGCCATAGAGTTGGCCAGCCATAAAGTGGGTCATCTTGCCTTGTTAAGGGTGACAACCACTTTCATATCTAAAATAGTGCCAAAATTCAAAGTAAATAAACTCCTATGGGCCTAAACATTTTTTTCTATATTAGTGACATATATTACCTTACTGCTACTAAATGTTTTTTTATGTGTTTATGTGTTTTATGTGACATTGCAGATAGGGTCTTTCATGATTTAGGTATCCCTTTGCCTTTGACGGCTAAGGAGTTACAAGTGACATAATATAGTTTATTTATTTTGCAACTGTAACTTAAATTATGAATATTGGGCAGATTTTTCTATCACTTTACATGTTCAGGTATTGAAAAATCTATTCAATCAATGTCTTTTTATGTGTACCACAAGGGGGCATAATTTATTGCAATCCATTTCAATGGGTCTCAAAGGCTACATGTACAGTACACCCCTCACTAAGCTGTGTCTCACTTTGAGCTTATTAAAGTTTGACTTGTAAACTACATCCAACTCGTAATTTGTGAGCAATATAAAATAAAATGTTCAAAGGACAATTTTTTGTAAGCCTCTATACGTTACTCTAGATGCTTAATTTACTGTATGCAAATATTTGCTTGATTTGTGTCAAGTAGTTTTTCCACAGCATCTGGGCAGTTCATTAATGTCCTACACTGTACCCATTAAAAGAGCCATAGAGCTGTATGAAGTCTAAATGTAACATTAGCTAAAACATTTTTTAACAAGTTTGGATGACCAAACTTTGCAAGTGACGTTGGCATCATAAAAGCCCATATTCTAGAGATTTGATTATTTTAATTTAGTCAATTAAAAAAATCCTCTTTCATCTTGTCCTTGGCTAGTAAAGGCTTTTTCAGTGTAAACTAATTAAAACAAGAGATTTTGGGCAACTTTATATAATTTCATCATTGAAATACATTAAGGCTTATAAATTACTTGTGCCAATATAGCTTAAAAATATATTAAATCATGAACTATGGACAAGTTATTAATTTAAATCAGTTTTAATGCTTTGACATCTAAAATTGCACTAAAATAAGCTTTAAGAAGCGCGTTTCTTTCTCTGCAGTGCACTTTTATGTGTTTATCTGCCCGTTAATGCTTGTAATCTTATTTTTTGATTGTCCGTTTGTATATTTGGACGTTTGCTGTTATGCGCAATTTAAATTATACTTTTTCTTTTTTTACATCTTTTTCAGTGAAGTATACATTGTGCCATGAGTCCCTTCACTGGCCCTTTGCGGCCCCCGTTACGTTTTCTTTTGTTTCTTTGTAGGGTAACTTGTGTTTTTTGAAACCTTTAACACATGTGATCCTTTGAGTTTTACAGCACTGGTTACAGTCTGTGAGCCATGAGAAATTTAATCTGGTCCTGACTGTGAAGATTTTATCTTCAGGATGTAAAATAAAATAATCAGGAATGTCTAGAAATAACTGAGCCAACATGGCTGACCCTGGTTGCCAGTTGCCTCTCTCTCTCCTCCCACCTCCACAGTTGATGAAAAAAACGCATGAAACGGGAGAAAAAGGTGGTGTGTGCGTGTGTGTGTGCGCGTGCGTGTGTTGGCGCATGCGCAGACAGCTACTCCCCCCGCTTTTCTTTGGGAGCCGAGCGTTACGTCACAGGCTCGTCCACAGTGCTGCTGGGTCTGAGATCCACCATCCACTCATGCAGCCACAAGCGCAGGGACACATTGGCGCTCCGAGTGGGAAAAACGCGTCTATCTTTTCATTTTTATTTTTAGTTTGCACGGAATGAGCCGAGCTGACCGTAGGACCCCTCTGCGCGTGGACGGTTCTGGTGGCCCGGCGTGCTGAAGAAGCGCAGACAGACGGAGGATCCGCCGTGCATCATGTTTGAATGCCGATAATCAATTAGACATTTACATGACTGTGCGTTACCTAAAGCCTCGCCGGGCTCTAGCAAGTCTCCTTTTATTGCAGAAGCCCGCCTGAAGTGGCCACGGTGCAGGGCTGCGGGTGCAACCGAACGGACAAACGCACCCGGATCGTTGGAGAGGTTCGGATGAGGTGGTTCATCAGGTTTTTTGCTTTCAGAAATCCAGCCAACTTTTCCTCTATTCCTTTCTAACAGCGGTGCCATTGGGCATTGCTCAGGAGATGGCGATGAGGTTGTTCTACTTGGGATTTCTACTCTACGTGGAGATCCTGTCTCCTAACGGTGCAGTCGTAGGTAAGAAACATGCTGGGTCCTCTTGCATTGTGATACTCGAGCATGACCACTTTTTTTTTTTTTTTCCTCCGCAAATAAGCATCTATGCTCAGGCCTGTGTTCTCCAGAGTTGGAGCCAACACTGCAAATAGGTTTCCTCCATAATAAGAGCGGGTGCCGTCGCAGTCCCCTCGCAGAGAGAGGTCGATATTAACAGGTTTGCCTTTCTGCCGGAGAAATGCCGCACAAATGAGCAGCGAGCTGATGATTTTTTGGCCTAAAATGTGTCTGCGTTTCTGCGGGGCTCCAGTCTGAGCACACAGACCGGGCCTGGCTGCAGGGATGGCAGACGGTGGGGTTTTTCACAGTTGCAATACACAGCAGGTAAAAGGCTGCCTGCACACTCGCATGTTAGACCCATTTACAACCATCATTTCATGTGTGGCTGCGACAAAATGGCCAGTCCCCCCCCCCCTCCTCATTTATCAAGAGCAATACAATTATTCATGTGTGTGTGTGTGTGTTCTACGGCTACAGCTGATGGCTCCCATTGAAACCACAACGTGCTGGGCTTTTTTATTCACAAATCCAGAGCCAGCACGCCAGAGCTTCACAGCAGACCTGGTTGCTGCCATCCGTCATATCAGTTTTCATGTTTGTTTTCTTATTCTTGGTGCATGTAATAATAACAACAACAGTTGTGTCCTGCCTGTGAAGGTAGAGCCGAGATCAAGCGGCTTGTCCCCGAGCCTGGGAGTCATAGTTTGTCAGTGACAGCCAGGTACTGTCAGATTCCCTGACGACTATCCCCGATAGTGATGATGAGATATTTAGTGCTTCATTGCTCATGTGATAATGCATTGCATACCTGTTGAGCTAACAGATTGCCCTTTTTTTCTTGTTCATCTTTTAAGCAGTTTGTGGAGATGCATTAAGAGTATTAACAGTTACATTCGATCCAAAACGAATGCAGCATTAGAATGATTCCTTGCATAAAGTCAAAACAAAAAGTGCTACAGCTAATTTCCTCTTTTCCAAGCCAGTTCTGACTGCACTTATTTATATACAAGGCAGTAATATACAGTACATATTTGTAGTGAGAAATTATTAGAAATGAAACTCTTTCAGTGCATAGCCACAAACTTAGTGGCTCCATTTTGCCACTGAAGACAGCTACTACCATGAATTGCTCCTGCCTGCTCTGCCTCTGAAGATCTTATTATATAAGTTTCATTAGAGTTAGATGGAAGCTTTTAAGATTGAAAGCCATGGCTAAGGTTACAGGAGTCTGCAAGCTCCACCCACCTCCTCCATCAGCTTGTAACATCTGGACACAGGGAGACCATTAATCCAACTTAGATGGGACTATGAGGGGGAGGGACGAGCTATAGACCTGGGGTGGTTGAGGGTGGGTGTAGTGAAATAAACTTAAAAAAATCACTCATGGATAGTTACATCCTAGGGAGTCTCGTTATTAACAGTTGATTTACCAGCCTGTTTTTGAAACTGTGTGAGACCAAATGGGTTGAAAGTGTGTGGATAACAGCCCTAAAGCTGGTCACTTGGACTGGCTTTGTCTGGGTCAACACTGGGCAACACCAGGAATTTAAAAATGAGAATGCATTATGAAGAAGAAGGTCAGAAGGCCACAGTTAAAAAGTATACACTGCATATATTATTGCTGTTGGTCTGTAGTGTTTGTTATTCAGACACTTAAATGGATGTTTCTTTACAGCTTAATAAAGTACAGCCCTGTATTTTGCAATACTTCTAGTGAATCTCACAAAGTGTTAAGGGTTATTTGACTTGATGGAGCTGAAATTTATGGAAAATGTATAAAGTTCATGCTACCGTGATATTATACTGTAAAAGCAGGGCATTTACGTAGAAGCATACAATGGTAATTTCTTCATCTCAAACAGTTTTTTGAAACAAAAGCTAACATTAGCAGTGGTCATACCACAGCCAAAAATATCTGTGTCCCAATAAATTATCAATTGTTAGTTGTCATCTTGGTCTCATGATTTCAAAAGGTGAACAGCATGATTGATGTTTGAATACTAAACCTTGACATTGAATCAGAATATTTAATGGTCGATTCATGGATCTGTCACAGTGATTGTGACACTTGTGAGTTTTGTGACACTGACCTTTGCAAATAATTGCCTTGTTAGAGAACAGCATATTGTGCAATAAGTACTGAAACATAAAACAGTTGAACATGTGCAATCAAAAGTTTAGAGACAGACAAATTATGTTCACCTGTAAAGGTTATAGATAACTTAATATATGTATCTACATTATATTAGTCAGTTATAATTACACTAAAAGTATATTTTCATCCAAACAAATTGTAAGAAATGTTGAAAACAATATTGTTTTGTTTCTTCCTGAATTCATAAAAATAATACAATTGTACTCGACAACCTTATGAGCTTATATAAAAAATACCAACAACCTGAAGAAGGATCCTGTTGATGAAAAGTGTAAATGTGGGTCAGAGGCTAAAGAATTTGAATTCCTGAGGAGTCTACACTCTGTTTGCCTGACCTTTTTAATGGGACCTGGGTTTAGCTTTTCCTCAGAACTGTCACTGGAAACATCTGCTAGAAGAATTCAGCATCCTTCATACAAATTCAACAGATAATAGCACTTGAGTTGCGCTGTCTTGTTTTTCCAAGTGGAGGTCACTGGGGAGTGGCTGTCTGTTGACTGCACTCTTATCAGGTAACATAGATAATCCTCAGAATGATTTTTCTGCCATTCAAAGTCTTCTCACAAAGACATATTCAATCATAGGGCATACAATATTTGCAGTAAAATGTAGCCAGGAGTCCAATGTTGATACATTCTTTGGCTTGGATCCATGAAATCTTAATGTAAAGCTTTTGTACAGGTGTAATGCATTTAGGTCTCAACCTAGTGAAAATATTTGTGAAATGATAATAGCAGACAGAGGGATTCTTGGCTATAGCTGCAGAAAATATCCCCCTTTTATCTCTTTACTTGCTGCACTGAATTACAATCAACAGTCTAGAAGGTAAAACCAGATTAACATACAGCAGCTTCAGAATGTGTTAAGACCTCTCCATTTGTTTGTACACTCTAATGTGCTGCATTTAATTTTAAAGGGATGGAATTATATTTTGGGCACATGAATCTTTATTTACCCTGAATAATTAAAGTTATGTTTTCAGTGTTTTCCACATACTGAAACTATCAAACTGCAGATAAGAGTGTTTATAGATCATGAATAGCACGGTTGTTCTGTAGTTGACGTTTTGTCCTAAATAACTATTACCTTGTTTAGCTTCTAAGACCCAGATAGATTGAATAGCTTCTAACAAAATCAGATGTTACTGTTAATGCACCTTTTTAAGTTTCGTTGAGGTTTTCTTTTTCTTTTTTGCTGATGACTAAATCAGGTTCTCTGAGCATTTTACTCTCTTTATCTTCCTTTTAACATAACGATGTAATTTAGAAAATGTTTTAACATGTATAATGAAAAACAGATTTGCTTTTGGAAGCACTTCATAAAGAACAAATAGTTGTGTGTGTTTTACTGAGTGAGTGTTTGGCCCCTAACACAGCACTGACAATGCTGGCTTTGTGACCCCTTGTTTACTTTTAACATTACGAATGGTGAACTCCTCATCTAATGCCTCAAGGTAGCCGCCCAGTTTGCCACTTTCTAGGGATTTGTAGCTGCAGCTTAACTTGTCTTTGCCTTATTGGCTTTACCAATTCGTGCATATGCACATTTCAAGTGTTGCTTGATTTGCACTGGTCTAGAGTATAGATGGTAATCTAGTGTTCCTTGGTTGCTTTCCCATCAAGTCAGAGGTGTATGTAATTGTGGACTAAAAGATTATATTAGAAATGACCGAACCTTAACAGGCTAAAAAAAATGCACTGTAAATTCTCTGCTTCCCATAAATGTAACTATTAATGGGAAGCAGAGAACTTACAGTGCATTTTTTTAGCATAACTACTTGAAACCCATGTAATTGTTCCCTAACTCCTTAACTAATTACATGCATATTACCTGACTAAACAGACAATTACATTTTGCCTTAAACACAGTTAACTAAAGCTCTCAGTAAAATAATAAAAATAAAATATTTTAGGAAGGCAATAAACAAGCAACCAAAATGATCACTGGTAGTAGCTCCTTGGGCTTAATTTTAAACATAAAAATCTCATTCAAATTAGCAAAACCATTATAAATACCCTTTTGTAACCCTTGAGTTTGTATTTCCCTTGTCTGATTCTGTTATCACATTAAAACTCTAGTGCATGTAATCAGCAACCAGTTAGATGTACTTTGTGGTTCTCAACAATACTATCAGGATTAAGGGTGTGCTTGCCAAGGTCCAAAGCTATCATGTAAAAGCAAAGTAAACCGCAAAAAGCTGGATTATTCTGTTATTTGTGCATTCTGACATACTACAAGAAGCAGCCTGATGGGAGAGTTAAATCACCCATGCTGGGATTGCAGTGCCTGCTGCATTTTGAGAAGCTTTGGAGAACACGGATGAAATGTTAAGACCCTTTATGTATTGCACTGTTAGGTTTTAGGATTTCTTACCACTCAACAAAGAGGTCATCTGTTAAGGCGTGAAGTGGATGACAACTCATTTGTGCTCTCTTTGAGTCATTTCGAGTAATTGTCGAGTAAGGAACTGCCTCTTTCTAGAGTGAATTTAATGAGGGATTCATAGAGATCCACTTGCATTAGGTCACAGAAACATGTCAACCTAGAAATAAAGTAAATCTTCTCCTTCAGTAACTTACAGTATTCATACCATTTAGCTGTTGCACTATTGTAGGTTTTATCTAATGGCTTCAGCAGGCTGAGGCAAAGTCGGATTCAAAGGCATCTCAGTTGCAGTGAATGCCTCAGTTTATGTGGTCCAGCCTTCATTTCTGGCTCTGAATCGTGGTTGACCCTTCTTCCATGGGTGCAGAGCTGTCCTATGCAGACTGCAGGGTGGGTGTAGAAGGACTGTCGTTCAGCAGCATCGTGAGTCTGTTTAGATTTATCTGAAAAACCATCAGTCACTCAGTGTATGTATTTTACTGCATTGGCCCGTAACGTCCTGCAGAACCTCGCTGGGTTACGTCTGACATCAAAACTACATCCTTTTGTTATGTGACGACTCAAAAACAAAGCTTTCAGACACAGAGTAGGCACTAACTTAAACTCAGTCTTTTGTTGTTTATGTCTGTTCAACCTCTTTGAAATGGCTTTTGTGGATTAGAAGGTGTATAGCCTATATACATCGTATGTGCACTGTGAGCTGGTTAAAGTGCTTTAGTGCTTTTGCTGTGGCTTAACTTGACACAAAGCTAAGTGTTTGCTTCCAATGGATGGGCACTGGACAGTGTGACTGTGAAGAAGTTGATTTGCTGAGTCTATGACGGTGGCCAGAGCAGGGTCTTTCATGAGATAGACACTTCCTGTTCTTACGTTTAGGAGTGCTTTGCTTTTTCTAGCCTTTTATACCAAATGTCGTAAATTATGGTAAAATAGGAAGGCAGTATAAAAAATAGTCTATCCTCCATCTGAATAATTAATACAGCATAAAAATGAAGGAATAAAGACTTCCTCCTGCCCTCATTCTCTTCCCTGTGGTCCTTGTTTGGCTTTAATTGTTAGTCATAATGCATGGATTCTTGCTTTGAAACCCTGCTAAACCGAGTACAGAGAAATCAGTTCAAACTTGACCTCGGGGGTCTAATTACACACTGCAGTCTGCTTTCTTTCACCCATTAAACACTCTGAAGGACCTGAGTTTCACAATGGAAGACCAGGAAGGGGAGAAGTTGTGAGTGATGAGAAACAGTCCTGGTTCTATTCACACTTTCTCCTGTCACTGCCTTTGTACTGAGCAACGCAATTGAGACCCACAGTCCCATTTATTTACTGATTCATTCATGTAATTTCGCATCCTGTTAACGCTGTTATCATTTAAAAGAATTTGATAGAATCCATGGTCTATTGCTCAGCCTGGAAATGAACCTTAAGGGGATGGAGTTGGTTCGGTACTAGGATGTGCTCAGCATTGAAGGCATACTTATCAAACTAAAGACAATTTTAGGTTGTTTAGTGTTGGTTTGAATGGACATTTCATCTGAAACTTTTTTTTCGGTATTTAGATGAATGCTGTTGTTTTTTTAACTAAAGCAAACTTGAAATACTTTTTACAGTTAATTAAATCTGCAGCATGGAATCAGACCTCTGTTATATTTTGCATCTGCACTAACTGGCAGTTTTGCAGCAAAGTATATAGAGCAAAAAGTACATTTTACCTTTATTTCAAAAGCACTGCTGTTTAGTTTCTCAAAAAAATCTAGCTGCTTGTGTGTGACAGATTGTCTGTCTTTTCTAGGAAAAGCTATGCATATGAAATCAATTAGAAGGTGCTGGAATGTGCTACATGAATCTGGAGTTGATTTGTAGAGAAGGGATGGCCATATTGGGGAGGCAGATCGGTGGAAAAGTGGGTCAGTGTTGTGTCCCAGCTGGTGATGGTGTCTAGAGGTTTCTGTCACTGGGCTGCTGAATGGGTGTCACACACAATTTACTCGATTCTATCCCAAAGCATTCATTTAATATAATGCTTTTGGATTACGTAAAATACTACTCAAAAATGGTCCTGAAAGTACTTTTTTCCTTATTTGTGGGCACTCAGGAGGGACATTTCTATAAGGACTGGACTCTTTGTGCATTTGCTCATTCATTTGTGTTTAATGCTTTTTGCCGTGCAGGGTCTATTCATTGTGCGCTGTTTAGACAGTACAGAGACTCAGTGGCCATGCATAAGGAAATACAGTGTGTGTTCCTTACAGCTGGCAGTATGCTTAGAGTCTGACTTAGGCAGCCCTTCTTTGGTCTGGGCATGGACATGCCAGCAAATAGCTCAGTGATTTGTAGTAATGTGTATGGTAGCTCAAGATTTTAATATTTTTTAATTAAATGTTTTCATGACAACACAATGGAGAACTTTGTAGAGTTAAAATAAAAATAGCAATGAAATATGTGTCTTAGATTACTAGCTGTACCTAGTAAATGAAAAAGCCTTGGTGATCTTTTGGTCAGTAAACTGGCTTTGTAATTTCTGAACAAGAGTGAGTAGGGCTGTATATATTGTGAAAACAAAACTTAAATTTGGACAATAGATAAATCCCTAATAATCAGTAAAGGTTTAGTTATTATCTGCTTTTCATTTTTCAGTGTCCTTCGGTCACCCCTGTCCAAAGTAAGAGCTTAAAATCCATTGGAGTAGCTTATTTATTGTTTAGTTAGGTGTCAAAAATTTGATCTTTAGTAGAGCAGAAACCTTTTGTTTTCATAAGTATTGGCTTTCGGGCATTTTTGAACTCTCACTTGTCTCGAGGAGTTTTTCACCATTTGTTTTTAATGCATGTACTCTATCACTCCCGCCAAAAATATATTCAAAGCTTAGAATGCTTGAAACATTTTCAGTGACCACATTTCAGTGACAGAAAGAGGCATGTTCATTTTTGTGGAAGACCGCGAACATGCTGTAGCTTCTCTCAGAAATAGAAACACTGTCTCCCGTAAACCTTCTAAAGCTGCTCTTCCCGGGTAATGGTGTGAAATTTTGAAGACTGTAAATGTTAGTTTCATATTCTCCACTCTAATTAGATGTTTGTGTGCTAATAGATGCCCATGGGATGGCTCGTGAAGGTGAAGTTATTATTTTCTCAAAATGTAATAATCCCTCTTTCTTATGTGTAAATATTGTAATGCTGTTGGATTTCCGACCATTTGGTCACAGCAGTGTGATCAAGTTGCCATTCAGCTGTGGCAGGAAATACTTAGGTTGGAGTGGCATTATCAGGTGGAACGTCTGTTGGAGGTGAACACACTGGCTTAAAAGGAGTTCCTGTATGTGGAATATGCACCTTGATCCAGTGAAGTTGCTGTTTAGAGGCACCGTTCACTGCTAATAACAGGATACTGAATAAAGGCCTGGTACAAGGGACTCATGGTTTTAACACCCCCAAACTATTTGGGACCATCCAAAAAGTGACAGCATTTTAGCACTAAATGCAGGATGAATTAACAATTCACATCTCTGTTTAAGATATTTTAGTGGGCTTTGAAATAGGACTGCAGAGGGGGAAAGCTGCCAGTCTTTCCCCCAGTCTCTAACCCTTTCTCAGCCACAACCTCCAATTAAGCTATGAGGTTCTCCCCTCTGCGGTTATTCCATGCTGGTGTGTAAAGCGATGATAAAATTAGAAGCCACAATGTTTTATTTCTAGTTTTATGGCCACTCACAGGGAACAAATGGTAAAGCCCAACTGCTTCACACAGGGACTAGATGGACAGATGGAATGCCTTCACATAGTGCAGGGTTTAGTGTGTTAAGTCATATTCCAGCCAGTCCTGCCTTTTGTTTGGTTGTTGGTTGTTTAGGCAGAATAAATGGCAGCGTGGAAACATGGGCCGATCCAATCTGTTTACCATAGTATCACTGTACCAGGCTTTTGGGGAGCTGAAAGGAAGGAAAACTAACAAGTTGGCCTTAGGCTGTGGTTAGCCTCCCTCTTATTCTTTCACCAAATGTTGGGTGTGTGCATGTTGTCTACAGTGACGCAGTCGCTGGTCAGTGTCCAGTCGTTTGCAGCTCTCTGTCTTGATCTCATCTCAAGTTTTACATCCTATTAAACATTTGACATTTCGTGAGTGAGTTTATATTGTACATTGTTGCATCAGTTGAAATTTGTTTTGCGAGCCTCTACCTCTGTTGTTGTGGGACGAGAACAGAAATCCTGCAGTACTGCATATTAAAATCCCACCCTTTTTTTCCTAATCTCCTCAAAAGTGTTATTCATATAAAAGGAAAGCTGCGATCCGGCCCTTTCGCTTCTAGCTGTTATTACAAAAACATGACAATCAAACATCGTAATGGTTGGCTTACACGTACACTGCACTGCTGCTTGAAAAAGATCAGGGTCCAAACCCTTTAGTCTCATAGTCAAAAGGAACGTGATTGCAATGATACACTAGCCTCATGCTCTCTTGTGATTTTAGTCACATCCCAGCCCCCCTTGTGGTGCACTCAACCTCCCCCACCCCAAACACCTCTCTGCCTGCCAAGTACGAAGGGAGACAAGTCATCCAGGGTGAGAGAGGGCTAAGTCCCTGCAGAGAATCACAATGAGACCTTTGGTACTGTCCTTCCCACAGCATTGCTGTACAATTGTACAGTAACAACAACCGCCTGCCTGTAATGGTTTTTGTGGACTGTTTTTTTTTGTGTGTGTGTACGATTTCTGACCACTCACATAAAAGCAGGTATTCCTCTGTATATATTTGGATACCTCTTTTCATTCCATTGAATGAGAGAAAATGTTACTAGAGACTTTCAGATAACTGCATGTTCTATTTGTTTAGATAGATTGCATTTGGCCATGATATTGAAGAATTTTGTAATTAATAGGATTACAAATTTAGTTGTATTTTCTTAATTATTATATAGAGTCTTTAATTATTTTAATTGTTTCATAGGGCTACTGTATATTCCAAATTTACCAGCAAAGATTTAACTGCACATATTCTTTCATTGGAAGTGACTAGTGTTAACAGGCTCCACATTGCTGTATTTGACCATGGCTTTTCTAAGTGTGGCTGGGTTAAAGCGTGTCAGCGGTGTCAGGCAGCTGATGGGTCGTGAACGTTGCGGTGCCTCTAGACAGTGGTACATCTCAACAATCAGTGCTGACTTACTGCCCAGAAGTACCGTGCTCTGCAGTTTCCCATGGGTTAGACAGTGATTGAATGGTGTATTTGTTCAGTGCTGTGACACATGAAAGACTCTCTGTGGTAAGAGTTAAAAAGCACCTTAAGAGTAATTTAAAAAAAGCAGAAAGAATTGAGATGTCCAGAAGAAGAGAGGAAACAACAAACAAACCCACAACTAAAAGGCACCATTGTTGGTTTTCAGCTACTAAAGGTTTTTTTCTTTCTGAACAAACTGTGCCTGTGGGTCTTTTTTTTAACAAAAAAAATCATGGTACACTTGGGTTGACCCTTGGATGTTGCTTTGTGGTGCTATGCTGCTTTAAGATGGATATTAAGATGAAATTTTCTATGTAAATTTTCCACAAAAGAGAAGGTTGCTGAAAGTGCAAAAACATGAAGCCCATCCGCTTTTATGCTGGTTTTCTTAGGTTGGGTACTTTGGAATCGTTAGTTTTTTTGTTTTATTCTTACATGTTTTTATGAATCAAACTACTTTCAGCTAAAGTTGCTTTTTGTGACAACTTTTCTCTGCTTTCTTCAGCCCCAAAAGCCGATGACCATCCCAAGACATGCAGTTCTAAACAGTTTGTATGTAAGGACCAGGTGACCTGTATCTCCAAAGGCTGGCGGTGCGATGGGGAGAAGGACTGTCCAGATGGCTCCGATGAATCGCCAGATATTTGTAAGTATGCCTGACTAAAAGTAGCTATTACAACAGTCTCTCTGCATACTTCTGTCCTCAGCTCTCATATTATCTCTAAGCTGTTGGATCGGAATGATAAGGATTTTTGGTGCTTTTACTCAGCTTTGTTTTCTAGATATAGTTATTTTGCAATACATACTTCTTAAATACAACCCCTAAATGTAAAAAAAAAAAACTGCATCCCAGGATTCAGACAGATTAATTTTGTCCTGAAAAAGAAGGTAGGTTAAGCCCTTTCTACGAAGGACACCGACTCACAGTGTGTGCTCTTGCTGGTCTGCTGAAGTATAGCTCTAATTATGCGGCCTCGTTTAGTCTGAATGTTTAGGGATGTGTCTGCTCTTGTCTGGACTCTTGTGGGATCTGTGCAGTCCCTAAGAATGTTGTCCCAGCCACTCACATGTGTCAGCCTACCTCTCCTGCCATTCTACTCATAAACTCGCCCTGGTAAAAGCCTTCACTGTGTTTATATGCAGGTGCTAATGGTGATTTTACTGTCTACATCTTCCACGCCTTACATCTGTCATGCCACAAGCGTTCTCACAGTGGTCTGGCACGCAGAGACAAGCAGCCGACACCCTGCATTAAAGCACATGTAACTGTTAGTGAAAACACAATTAAGTATTCAAAAATAGGATTAGGGATTGAATATGTGTGAGATAGCTGAGGGTAAGCTGTTGAATTGTTATGCTGTGGCCATATTAGCTGTAGGTGGTGAAATAAAGAATGTTGGAATTAGTGGGCTTCCACTCCTATAGTTAGGTCAGATAATGTCCTTGGCTGTGGACATATCTAATCTTTTAAATAATTTGGCTTGAGGGTGAACTGCCACATTTTTCCTTATGTATAGCTAAGCAACAAAGGCAGAGCTGAAAAGAAAATTGTCTCATCTTCTTCCTCTGTTGCTGTCCTTTTGTTTGTAGATTCCCAGGGGTTTTACAGCAAGTACTTATTGCTTACAAGTTAACAATTTATTTATTACATGTCCTCAGGAAAAAAGATTAATTGTAATTTTTCATTCAACAGAAATCACAGAACAATCAATTTTATACAAGTGTGACCCACCCAGTTCACTCAAGCTGAAGCCATTTTATTTTTGCCCTTTTCTACTAAGCAACTATGTTTTTTTGTAATTGAAAATGGGGTGATTTATCTTCTACATAGAGAGATGGAGAACTGAGTTTCAACAAAACATTAGGATATGCTTAATTAGGCACATCCCATGGCCTCCACTCTGCCTGTCACTGTAGCTTTAGATAAAGCACTTTTCCATTCATGTGAGTTTCTGAGGTAGTCCTAATAAATATCTGGTGGTGTAATGAATGCACTTTTTCTCTGAACGCCATTGTGAGTTTGCAGTCTAACAGGCAAAATCAAAGGTAAGGTGCCTTTTAAGTGTCACAAGGAAAGGCAGTCAGACTTGATGCACGGTCGTTTAGTTGATCCATCTATTAAAATGTGAGTAGTGTTTGGAATAAAGTGCTGCAGATAAAGATAGAGAGTGAATGGGGCTGAGCCCGCACTGATGTAGACAGAGGAATTTGGAGGAGTATGAGTCTGAAGGTTATTTAAAATCTGCTCTGACTCAGAGGAATGGAAAAGTGTTTTTATTTTGGCTTTTCCACTCACAGGCTTAAACAGTTTGGAGTTCATCAGCCATGTTACTTTCTATTGGAAAGCATCATAAGAGGCAATTTGAGCAGCATGCTTTAAACAATGCTGCTCTCAACTAAGCTGTTATGGAAATCGTATATATAGAGGCAGGTTATACATTGGTCAGTCTTAGAGAGGGTCTGAAATTTGGATCAACTGCTGATGCAATTTTTTATTTTCAAAGTTCAGTGTATCATGTTTGTTCACTCCTCTCTCTTATCAGCTGCAAACTTTACAAAAGCAGTTTAACTTTTTTAACTATAACTTTTTTTAAACTTACGAAAGTTAGAAAATGTCCTGCTCTCTAGACTTTAGTTCTAACATGCTCCCAGACCACAGTCTAGTTTTGTGTGTTAACGTTGAAGCGAATTAGAGGGGGGAATACTATAATTACGACATTATCTCCAGTTCAAGTTAATTACTAACTACAGGCTTGTTTGAGAAGGGTACTTGTGAAAATTTCACAAGGCAAAAACGTTTAACTTTTCTTTTCTCTGCCTTTTATTTTTCTTTCTGACTGCTTGATTGTACTCACCTTTTGATGTGGGATCACCACACAGTCTAACCATTCTGTAAATCAGAGTGTGTGACAGTGCAGGCAGCATAGGGGCCAGTGTGTTGCTTGTTTCTTAAACATATTTGTATATTATTTCTGAAAGGCACTTGTGAAAACTGTAAGAAAGAATTTGCCTGAATTTTCTATTTGTTGTCAACGTCAAGAAATTTGATGAAAGCCGCACAACAGCTACTGCTTATTTGGCTGAAGCATCAGTTTAGCTTCTGGTAGATGACACCTGCTTTGTTTACAGTGATCATGAAGTGGTGGGTGTAAGCACGTGCTTTTGTCTGTTAAGGATCTTTGATCTAAACCTGTAGTACCCAGGAAGAAAGTGTACTCTTCAGTATCCCACTGTCTGGAAGCCTAATTGCCTGTCATTTCCAAACCATTCATCTGGGCTGTAATTACGTTGACGAGATAAAGACAAACTTCTGCCATAGTGGTGGGGTTGTAGCCTCGCATTTCATGAGGTGCTGACATGCTGTGGTTAAGCTGGCAGGAGATGCCAGGGGGTCAGTGCCGTGTGCTATGATCCATATCCTAGTGTTGCTTAAGCAGAGTGATGTGGAGCTGCATGTGTGGTTTTGCATTTTTGCACACAAATCTGGCCAGGTTAACATTGCACATGAAGGAACTGGGCAGGTTGCCAGCTGCAGTGTTGTCATAGCCCTCAGACCCCCGGCGTGTATAACCCTATCATGGCTACGAACGGTCGTAAAGATTGCCTTCAGCTGGCTGTATGTACGTACTCTTACTACAGATGTGACCCAGTGATCCTCTCCCAGGGACAGCGCTGCCCCTGCTAGGTTTCGATTGGTTTCAGACAAGCCACACATTTCACATCAGTTACATACAGGAAGTAGTTGACATTCTGTAGTTCATATGACTAGGGCTTTTTCTCTGTGTGTCGCAACAGTGTGTAAGGTTGGCGCTTTGTAATTATATAGTTGTGTTATGTTCTGTAGCATTTGTCTTGGTTCTCTAGAACTATAAAAATAAGTTAATAAATACACTGACACATGTTGCTCTCTAAGCCAATTAGCACTATGCCTGATGTTTTACATTATTGTCACATCAGCTTTTTTAAAATTTAACTTTTTGTTGCCTACTGAAAGTAATAAATACATTTACTTACTTATTGTAAAATTCTCTAGTAAAATATACTGTCACATAATGTAAACAGTTTTCAGCATTTAGTTATTTTGTTTTCATGATGCTGTTACTAAAATTAAAAGTGCTGGCCCACAGCTTTAATTAATTTCAAGGCTTTTTTTCAAACAGTTGCTGTAAGGTACACTATATCCCAGTCTGTATCTTATATCTGTATGCAATTATTATTATTGCATCAACAACATTCATTGTGGTTTAGCCAGTGAAGGGGAACAGATGTTCAAATAAGCCCCAGCATATAAGCACTTTCTCCATCATGAGAAGCGCTTGCTATGAAGGAATCCCTTTCAACATCAAAAACCCTTATGCAACAATTGTCTGCCCCTAATTCCCTGTTTTTCAGTCTTGCATTCAGCATGAAAATGTCCACAGGAGGATTTCCAAACAGGGGTGAATAGCAACTCTTTCATGCAAATACACTGGCTCTCTTTTTGCATGCAGTGTTACCCGCTTTCATTCAGGGAGAGAAAATGAGCTGATAACTCAAAGTAGTTCACACTTGCAAATGACAAGCCACTCCTGGTATTCACACTGAGAAGTTATGTAATCTGTGGCGATAACACGCATGTAATGTATTTAGACACACAAAGATTTGTTTTTTATGTTAAAAACTTAATTTTGAGGGGATATACCTGGAATGCAGTTTCATTATGAAAGTGAGGGACCTCTGAATAAATAGGCTAAAAGTATTTAAGAAAACACTAGCCAATTCAGACGAGACACACTCTCCTCCTTATTAAACTTTCATGTTTCATACTTTCAGTAATTACCTCAAGTTTTTTCATTTAAACAGGACTTTTTCTGCTAACGCACTGGAAATTCTTTAAAGACTTTGTCTGATTAACAGTAGAGGCACAATACTGTAGTAAAAGTACTTCCCAACACACAACCCAACTATATCCCTTGGCCCACACACAATCTGGCCCATGTCAGTTGACGTGATAGCCTGGGGCCGAGGTGGGAGAGAAGTCTGAAAGCAAGATTGAGTTATCATCTCCGTGCAGCTGCTGCATGTGGCTGTGGGCCACACAACAAGGTTATCTACCCATCTCTTGCCCTTGAGCCCCCTCTGGATGGTCGCCAGCCTGGTCCTTTGTACAGCCCATCTGACTGTTATGCCTCAGCAGCCTCTCCAAGGCGACCAGGAAGAGCTGAAGGAGGTGGTGGAATGGAGATGTGGAGCAATGGGGAGAAAGGACGATTCTTCCCGAAAAAGCCTTTGTGTTGGAGAAAATGATCAGATTAACACTTAGGCTGGGGAGGAAAATGGAAATGACTTTGTAAGGCTCTTATCCTCTTGCTATAGAGCAGCTCTTTACAGTAGAGTTGGGGGGTTCTTTTATAGCCGGTAATGTAGCCGTACTTGCTGGGGGCACCGTGTAGGGGCAAGAGGGTCTGTAGTGGCAGTGGATGACACACTGTTTCTTCAGAGTAAGGAGCAAAGCCCTGTAAATCCCTCTGGTCCGTGGACCTGAGCCCTCCTCAGCTTCACTGGCCTATCAACAGACCAAAAACACAGGGCTTTCTCACGCCAGACAGGCACCACTTCCCTTTCTCTGCTGTCTCCTCCGCACCCTGTCTCCTTCTCTCCCTCTTTCTTTTTTTCCTGTGTCTCTCTGTCATCCGGTGTTTGTCAAAGCAGACAGAGAGAAGTTATACACTTGTCATCGCTGTACCCCTGTTCCGCATATCTAATATCTAATCTTTCCTTTGGCAATTGACTCATTTTTTTGTCTTTGTTGCAGATAGTGACTTGGTTTGTTTTTGCATCTTGAATATTAGTTTTGGAAATTATCTGCTTCGCATTTTATACACAGAGATTGTAATTGGTACTAGACTCAGTTTTAGTCCATTGCAACAAATCTAACAGACATGTTTTTGAACAAGCAGACATAACCGTTTAATAGACTTGTATTGCTTTGTATTGAGATAATTAAGCTCTGAGAGAAATTCCATCACTAAAGTTGACTTTTTCAAGTAAAGCTCATTCCCTGTGGGCTCAAACGGTGGCTATAAAGCAACAGCTGTCAAATCAATATCAGCTGATAAGAACTGTTTTCCTGGGAAGTTCTTGTGAAAGGATGAAATGAGAAAATGTTGGGTAATTCCCCCTTGATGTCCATCAATTTAACGTTTTAGCTTAACATTGCTAAATTCACTGCACCTTGCAGAGTTTTGCAGAGAACAATATTGAGACATGGCGATGGTGTGTACAGCAATGGCTCTACAACATGGGTTGCACACAGTTGGATTACACTAGACAAGCATTGAAGTTGCACTTTAAACATTTTTGTAGCCACCTTTCACACAGGACCCACAGTATAGCACATAGTGGCTGCCTCACCAACTTTCTGGCAGAGCCATGTGCTTGTTGTGCATTCTGTTGTAAAGTGTGACTTCAATGTGGGGTGAGTCAGTCAGTGGGCAGGCCTGCCTGTCACCTTGCACAGCATAATAATTCGAGCTGACAGCAGACTTTATGGAAGTCAGTCAGGAGCTGCCATGCAACCTAAAGAGCAGGAAGAAAGAGGGCTTTTTGTGCTCAGGACAAAAGATCAACAGGGGATCCAAATTTAAGGTCATTGCATAACTATGGGAGCTGAGGGATGGGGAGTGGGGGTGGAAGGTTCAGAGCTTGTCGGAGCTGAAGGAAAGCATTTGGAGACACTGCTGTGTCACAGTTGTAATGCCAGGTGTTGCTCAGACCAGCTTAAGAGAACCTACAAAAACACGTGAGGTATGCCTGCACTTGATTTGGGCCATTTTTTGAAAGTGACACAGTCACGAGAAAAAAAAAAAAAAAACGACCAAAATCTGGACTGTGTGTGGAAAAGTGACTGCATGCTGAATTCCAGCAGTCATGTCTTTTGAAAAATGTGATTTAAACTTTATGGAAGACCAACACACACGCACAAAAGAGACCGAGAGAGGAAGAGAGAAATAACACAGGAAACGGTGAAAGGTTTTTACACTTAAGGTCCCAGAGGAAGCTGTGAGGATATGCTAATATCACTTAGCTGATCACAGCAGGGCAATAATGAAATTATCCTCACTCTGGCCTCTAATAGGTGTGGAGGTTGTAATTTACCTCCTTTTCTTTGTCTGTTATGCACTCTATCCCAAACAACTTACACTGCTCTCAGTTGCTGGGTTAAGCCTTTAACTGTCTGTAAGTCACCCCAGACTAACTGAAGACCCGTGCAATACCTCAGTGATGTGACATATTAAATTATTATAACTATTCTCTTGAATTTTTGCAGTAGGATCTATAACACCTGCTAAAACCACATGCCTATAATACCTACAGTTTATATGGAGAATTTCCCCACTGTGGGATTAATAAAGTTCTATCTTATCTTATCTTATGGAGCAACCAGGTTACAGTTGGCTTTCTTGGGAAGCGGATTTCTTGAAGTGCCATGGATTGGGCAAACCTGGTTTTCGAAATCGGGGTAGGGATTAGGGAAAGCTGGTTTCCTGAGATAGATTTCTGTCAGAGAATGCAGATTACTCTGTCATGTATACGTGTAATCAGGTTGCTAATCTGATTTCTCCCACTGCGCATGTGTAACAATAGGCGGCAGACAATAAACTGCTAAACTCGCAGCTGAGTGAATGAATGAATGAACGGAGAGATCATTGAAGAGTTAACAGGGCAATGCTGCCTTATTTTATCAACAAAGTCCGCCTAAGGTCTGAAAGAATTTTAATTTACACATAGTGTCTCGTATAAGTCACTTTCTCCTGTGGATTTTTAACATTCAGACTGTTGTGGATCAGCTGCATGTGTCTTTTCTTTCCCTCCCCCTGTGCGCCACAAAACCATGCCATGATTAGCATTGGATAGAGCGTAGGCCTCTGGGTTTGATAAAAATGCACTTTTGGCGGTAAAATGATCTGCTCTGCATTTTCTTTGGTTCTGCCAAGAAGTGCTTATCCGAATGGTGGTGTACATTGGCTAAACAAGGTTATGTTAAACCTAGAACTGCCATTATAGGCCTTATATAAGAAATACAAATTATTCTGATTTAAAACATTTTAGAAAAGTTTTGAACTTACAAAACATGAAATTGGTTGCAGGGAGGACAAAATATACTGCAGCAGAAAGATATTTACCAAGTGTTTCCTTTGGCTCAAAATAAATTATGTGTTGTGGTGTCTTTTTCTAAAACATCCCAACAGCAGCTTTGAGCAGATGCTGCAGTTTTATACAGCACCTTGAACGAGGCTGAGAATTGTCAAAAGACGTTAAATGGTGCAAAGCAATAGTATTGGACACAGAAAGGATTTAGTCAAACACATCGCCTTATTTCCTTTAAATCATCCAAAATACAAGAGAATTGTCCACGTTACTTCTAAGCAAATCAAACCAACAGCCACATGTTAAATCAAACATATCCTGGTATGATCTCAAAGTCAAAGCTGCCCACTTGCAGCTGCATAACTGTTGATGATATGTGAATTTGTAGTGCTGCATCAAGTGCGTGTATTTAAAAAAATACATAGATTGTGCTTTATTTTCCCCTCAACTTTGCATCGTTATTCTCTGCGTCTACTGACAGATGACAAAGGAAATGGCTTCTGGCAGTATGACCGGGGTTTATAGTAATACACTGCCAACAACTTCCCAAACTGAAGCTGGGAGAACAGGGTTCATCTCCATTGTCCCTTCTGCAAAGTTATTTAATCCTCTATATTGTCCCTTCTATTCAGTTTTCTGCTGCTGTCCCCATTCAGCTCCTGCCAAGGTATTACTGTTGTGTGGAACTCCAGCAATTATTTCTGACTGTTGTGTATTGCTGGCAGTTGTGTTACAAAAACAGAATCTGTTTGCCGTGGAAAGACAGAGGTTGTGTTTGAGCTTTTTGGCTCAAAAATTAGCTTTTGGGCAGAGGTCCTATCAGTCTGTTGGTGGCTGCCGTGTGTAGTAGCCTGCTTCTTGGATAACACTTGCCGTGCTGGTGTATTTGTCTGTCTGCTCGAATCGCAACATGTCACTTTTTGTCCAGTATAGTTACATAAAGGGTTGGGTGATATGGAAAAAAGACCTATCGCATTCTTTTCAACTATAGTGGGATATCAATAATATCACAGTTTAGTTCAAGTCAGTATTATTTACTTAAATATTCTGACAAATCTTTCTGAATCCAATGAGTTTGTAACTTTTGCTTCTCTGGCATCTGCTACATTCTTCTTATTCCAGTGGGTTTTTGTGTGTTTAAGGTGGAGGAATACATTTAATATGTGGTTTAAGCGTTCAGTTTTCTGAAACAATTTTAAAATCATTTATATTACTTTCAGTTTGATATGCTGCTAGTCCGTTTCCAAATAACAGACAAAGCTCTATTGTCATAAATAGGTCCTTTAAGGTGTGAGTTTGGCCTTCCACCACCCTTGTTCCCTTTGTAGCCGTGTGTGAGATGTTTAAATTTATGTCTGCAAACACTTGGCCATCATGATAGGACCGAATTTTATCATGGGGACATATTATTGACAATATTTGATATAATATGTTGCAGTCGTGGTTACATGTATAAACAGCTACAAAGACACTGATATATGCAGTAGATATCGTTTAAATGACACTGTGTCTCTTATAGAGTGAAAACTGTGGACAAATACTAAATCCTTGGCAGGGTTTCATTTTCAGTTTGCATGGCTCTTTATTCTTGGTACTGCAGTTTAAGTAGAAATCCCCAGGTCGGCCGTTTATTGAATGTAAATCAGGCTGGCTTGGAGGCAGAGGCTGTAGGAGGGCTGCTAATGTGCTAGCATCCCCCAGATGGGAAAGCTGCTCCCCTTCTCCCTAAGCCAGATGTATTAAAAGCTAATTCTCTGTTTGAATGTGCCACATTTTCCACACAGCCTGCTGCGGTGGAGTCATTAGGGAAGCTCTTGTCACTTTAAAACACTTGTTTTAACTGAGTTGCATTTAATCATCTGCATGGTCAGTAAGCCCTGGATGGATATAAGGACTCCGAGGGAATTCTTGGGGTTTTCTTTGGGGCATTTATACAGAATATATCTACCAAAATAATCCATTAAGGTAGTTTTATTTTCCTTTAAGGTAAGTCCCCACATGCCAGCTGGAAGGAAGGACATGCCTCAGAGAAATGTAATAGTAATGTTGATTGAAGTCAATCATATTAATGTTGCCACTGAATTTCTTAGCAGGTCTTACAGCCTGTGCAGCATACAGTATGGCTCTGACTCTTAATTCTGAAAAAATAAATGCTTAAAATAGATAAAAACAGAAATACGAGTCAAGGAACTGCACTCTGGCAGCAACAGCTACCTCATATTCAAAAGCAAAAGACTTAGTGAATGTGAGATTCTGACGCAGGCATCTGAAACAGGTTTGCAGTTCAGGCTTGCTCATAGTCGTGCTCTCAGAGCCTCTCCTAGCACCGCACGTAACCCGCAGAACTCCACAGATTGTTTCCTGTGAAGGAGATGAACTTTATTTTCTCTGCTTCTAGTGTTTTTCTAAAATGGGTCAGCAGATGTTAGAGAGAGAGTGAAAGGGAGAGCAAAGTGGAGGAGGAGGAGGAGGAGGAGAACGAAGAAAAAGAAGAAAAACAGCCAAACCAAACTGTTTGCTCTGCAGTGTGGGCTGAGAGTAGAGATAGAGAGAAGAGTGGGAGAGAGTGAGGGAAGAGACTGCATCTACTGTATTTTCTGGTATGAAGCCGGTATGAAAAACAGGGAGGTTACGTTCTGTTCTTTGCCCTCTTCACCCCATTGAATTGCATATATCATGTGTGCACATGCAGTATGCAGCATGTTCCTACTGCTTGACTTTCTGTCACTAAAACACACAGGTACCACTTAGTTTCTTAAGGAAAAGCAAACTCTGAGTGCAAAGAAAGTGTCTGCCCAGTTTAACCAGTGAATTCCTTTGACAAGATTCTCCTACCATCACACTGGTTGTTAATGAACTACAAAGGTGTAGTTGGAAAAACTACAGCACCATCCCAAAGCAGTATTCCCAGATATGGACAAAAAGAGAAGAGTCGTTTGTTTTAGCTGCTGTTCGTATGTGACTGTGTGTGATTTGTTGTGCGTCTTATCTCTGTTCTATCTCTGATAGGAATCTGATAGGAAAATTTTAACTGTTTGGCTTTTTTTGCAAAAATGTATGATATATGCATGTTTTATGTTGCTTTTGTACGGGTTCTAGTGTCTGACTCTCTCTTATTATTGCCTTCTACTCTTGTGTTGCCTTTGTTCTGATGCATTTATCTTGTTTTCCAGGTTCACACAACAGAGTGAACCAGTGTCCTGTCAATGAACACGGGTGCCTGGACGTGGATGTCTGCATCCATATGAGCAAACTGTGTGACGGAGTGCCAGATTGTTCTGATGGCTGGGACGAGGGGCCTCACTGCCGAGGTAATAAACACACCGAAACGTGTGCACACACATTTACTAACTTGTCCAAAACACACTGAGAACAGGTAGCGTCAACACTGGTTGTGTCGTCTTTGTCACACATAGACATAAGTTTTGGCCAATGTTGTGTATGACCTGCCACCTTTAAAAAAAATCTGTCATCTCCTTGCTTTTCTTTGCAGTCCTATAATTTCTATCAAAAGGTTTTCAGTAGTAGTATGTAATGAGGTGGCTTGCTTCGGCGTGTGCAATTATAATGGAATTTCTTTTTCTGGGGGAAAAAGTCATTAATTTATCAATCAGCTCTGCTATGAGGCCGGTTCTCCCAATCCCTGAGAAGATGAGGAGCATGGATGCAGCTGAAGGAGAATCCCTTCAAATCCTTTGCTATTAATTAGAGGCGGCAGAATAGTGAGAAATGGAACATACTGGTTAGTGTTGGTCTTTGTTGCAGCAGACAAAGGAGCAAACACCGGCCACCTTCAGAGGATTGCCTCAGTATTCAGTAGATTTACTGTAGCTCTGCCTGTTCATTACTGCAATAACCCATAATTGGATAAATGAGGGCCTTTGATTTTTGTTGTGCACATCTGCGTTTCCACCTCTTTATTTCACATGTTGTAGTCGCGATGCACTGTGAAATCCAGTGTGAATGTCCCTCTTTCCTGGAATATGAAATCACTTAATCAAATATTTACAATCAACACTAAAGTCTCTGTGGACTAAAGTCCACAAGCAATGGGTAGGTCAGCCAAGTTGTCAAACAGTGTTCAGATTCTTGGACAACTTTATCTCTTCTGCTAATTTATTTATTTATAAGTATCAACCAACGTTTCCATTGTCCATTACATTTACTAAATACAGTAGATATTATCAATGTCAGATGTTTTTCTTTTGTTATGCAAGGAACATTTGAGCTTGTTGTGGATTTGATGAATGTGTTTATGTTTTTAGAGCAAGTTATTCTATATTTGCTCTTAAAATGAAAAATAAAGTTCTCTTTAATTATTGTTTGTGGTGATATATCCAAGCAAAATAATTTTCTTATCAGACCAACCTGTAAAAATATACATTTACTACATACATTTTGTTCATAGAGTTTATGATACCATAGCATTTATGTTTGATAGTCTTAGGCCAGAAGAGCAGTAGAAATTGTAGTCTGATGAAGGGGACAGCTGTAAAGAGTGGGTGAGAGTGTTTTGTATCCCACACACTGGTCATTAAAACTGGACAAGCCTTTACACAACACAGCAGTGATGTCATGCAGTCACAACATGAACTCCCTGTTCCCAAAGACACAAGTCCAGCTGTCCTCAGTAAGGCAGCGGTCAACACACACCTATACTTAATCACAAACCTACATGTTCATATGTCTGTAATTCCTGCATGCATGCACTCACATGTGCACACCAACATATCCTCGCACAGCCACATTCTTGCAAACACAGCCAACACACCCATCAACCCCCACACAAACACATCAGCAGTGTGTCCAGACCCTTTGGCATTGCTGTTTGTAAATTGCCCTCTTTTAAGGAAAAGGCCTGGCCTTTCACAAGCATCCTAGTGTTCGCTTGTACAAACTGCCTGGTTGTGCAAGTATACCTGGGCACTGATGTCTGAAAGCACACTTTGTCAGTCAGTGTGTCTAAGTAAAGCTGCCAAAAGTGTTGACAAGAGTGGTTAAAAAGGGGAGGGCAGCAGGGTTGTTTAGGCAGGGTTTTTATCTGGCTGTGTGTAGATAAAGTTGGGAATAGTTGCTATGGTGTGTTTAAAGAATGAAATCACACAGTAACCAGGTTGAATCAGTGATGTTCTGATAGATGGTAATATTGATACTGGCAACTTGGGGCTAAGATGATCATTTAATTTAGATTTGAATTGTACGTGTCTGAATAAAATAACAATGAACAAATACGCACATGGACCCATTCTGAAGGAAGTTTAGGGAGCACTCAATCCTGATTAAGCAGTTTTTAAACATGTCTCTAAACAAAGTTCAATATGTGATTCATTAATACAACATTGTAGAGGAAGCTTTAAGTAGAGATTTTAAAACAACTTTTTGGGAGCTTGACCTCCTTGAATTTCAATAGTAGGAAACAATAAATATGAGTGGCCTCATACATTCAGAAGAACAAGGCAAAGGAAATACTATATTGAGAATGTTTTCCAATGTGGTTTTGTAAATGTCCCAACAGTCACGCACAATTCTCAACTTTACTAGTCTTAACTTTAGAGCCTTTGGAAAAAACACAAAGTCTAGTTGCATGTTTCTGTTTAACGGTCTATTGAACTAATTGTAGTATTTTGTCATAACTGACAATTGTAGGCAATTGTCAGTTATGTTGTTTTCTTTCATGTGGGTGAAAGTTGATCCTGTGATTGATCTGCAGGCCTGCATTTGTCCTTTCTGTCATTTTGCAGGTAAATGGCCTCTCTCTGGGGCAAGGCCACAGACCTGCCTCTCTCTAAAGCGGCTGATTGATAGGGAAGAGAGAATGGGGTCATGGTAATACTCTTGAGAGCTTTTCTCCTCACTTCTCAAAGGGATCCCTGATTATTGTACTGGCCTTACACTGTTGTTTATGCATGCATTGTGCATTCATTGTCCTTCATGTCCCACTAACTGCGGAATGAGAATCGGTTATAGGTTACATGAGGCTCCCTGTGGAAATACCACATTGGCATCTTTATTCATGAGTAGGTCTTGACCTAAATGAATTTACTGGCTTCAGTTAGGGTTGTTCTGCTTGACAAGATTAATGTTATTGACAGCCTGTATGTGACCATTTTACACATAGCACACACTCATGTATTAGGGCAACTTCAGCAATTTTCAGCTTGCTTTCTATGGCTTTAGTTTAGGGTGTAAATGTACATTAATCGTCTTATACTTCCATCTGACTTCCCGATATTAAATATTTCTCAGCTTTTAGCTAAAAACTGCTCTAAATTAAATAAAGATATCACCCAAAAGAGTTTTTCATCCTAAGGAATTTTAGTTGATGTATTCTGGAGGAGCTCTTCAGGAGCAGGTTGACCACGATCACAAATTCTATAGTATGTGCAACAAGATATGCCATCTGGAGAAGTTTTTACATAGAAAAGTGGTGATATTTTGATTTAGGGAAGTCAGAGGAAAGGTTAATGGCCTTAATTTACCCAAACCCGACCCAAAAGAAGCAAACTCAGTGTCAGTGAAGGCATCCTCTAACTTAAAAAGACCTGCAGTGTTGAGTTTCTTCCCTTGTATATTCTTTGTCATGCATGTTGTATGTATGACATGTATGTACTTTTTGTGTGTATTTGTACATTTGTGTTTGAGGAAGTTTAGATTCAGGCGTCTGAGGCAGCATGCTGCCACTGTTTGGGTCCATGATAGCAAGTGTTTGCTCATTACTCAAGCTGCTGCCCTGCTTGTTTGCAAATGGCGACTTTGACTATGTAGCATGCAAACAGCTGCCAATAAAAATGCTTTGAAGCTCCCAATCGCTGAGCCTTTGCCACTACTTCTCTAATATGCCCGCTCACATACCTGGGTATAAATCGCATAATCCCCTTTACTTTACCCAACAATGCTCAATTGTCAGTAATCCAGCATTTACCACCAACTTCACTTCTGTATATGATGGAATGTGCCATGAAACCCGACCATTATAAAGTGGTTTCACAGAGTGGAGCAGCTGAATTGTCTTGATAGAGGCTGATTGTGTGTCTGATTGAGTTTGGTGATCTGCTAAACCTTAAGAAGACTGGAATTCTCAAAGTTTCAGTCAGTTAAAAGTTTTTCCATTTTTGAGGCTGGTCACAATATTAAAGGTAAGGTTTGCATATCTTCATTCATCCATACAAAATGAACAGCGGTAGCTCACAAAAAGTACATATTTTAAGTATGTTGGGAAATGCATAATCAAAGCGTGTTGAGTTTAAGAACAGTTGAGTTCAAAGAAAGCAGGTAATTTACCGGGACGTTGTTTTAAAACCATTAGGATCCTGTCAGCTGCAGGTCCAGGATGGGGACATGTGTAGTCTTGTTCCCAGACAGTGGAAGCACAAAGATAAGAATGTCCTACGAATGTCCTAAAAACGTTGTGCAGTGTTTTATCTCGTGTAGATAGTGAGTGTTTGGTTCAATCTGGAAATTGTAACTGCTTTAAGTAGAAATGGAGAGAGCGATTTTTAAGTTTTTTACATTTGATTTAAAGAGAAAATAATGTGTTTTCAAGCCAGGTGAAAAGAAGATGATGTGATAATTTTATGGGGTGATGCTTATGGAATCTTTTAATTAGTTTTGTAATGTATGTTTGTATGGCCATGACTTCAACACCATTTAATCTCTGTCTTGTTCACCCTGTTCGTTCCAAGCTGCTATGATTAGATGTTGAATCCTCCAAGTTTCCATACATTTTCTTATGGACTGCTTATAGCCAAGAGCGCTTCTTCTCCTTCCATTCTTTCTACTTCTGTTGCCTCTCCTTATCTTTTTCTCATTGCTTCATACTCTCACACCTTGATTGAAAGGGCTATAGATTAGTGAAATGGAGGGTTGCCATCCATGCAGTAACAGGATCAGTGGCTTTGGCATGCTTGTTTAAGACTGAGGGCCTCCAGTGTGCTACTGTGTGATTTGTTTGCTTCGTTCATTAACCCTTGATTAAACGTCTGGCATGCTGCTGTTTCGTGTTTGCTTGGAGCTGAAACTTTCTAACCATCCATATCCTTCAGTTCTGTGTGCACTCACTTGCCCTGCCTTTCTTTTCATCTCCATTCTCTCATCTGTCATAGTTCTTCTGTTCTCTCTTTCTTTCTTCCTTTCTTTCTTCCTTTCTTAATTTCTTTCTTTCTTTCTTTCTTTCTTTCTTTCTTTCTTTCTTTCTTTCTTTCTTTCTTTCTTTCTTTCTTTCTCTACTTTAGTATACTTATTACCTTCACTTCTCTCCTACCCTCCAGTCCCTCCTATTTCTGGGGTTAGAACACTCTAATGTCTTCACAATCCAAAAACGTTTGACTGTCATAAAGAAAAACATGAAATGTATTTAAATTATGCCAAAAACTGTTTTAAAACCCCTATGAAGTGCATATTAATATGTTTTAATACTACATATCATTCTGTCATATCAAAAGTCTCATTTTGTCACAATACTGACACAAACTAAAAAAAATAATTTTACACTGTGTAGATTTTTTATTGTAAAATATTGATATCACATGGTTCAGTCAATATTAATATTATCTATATCAGCCACTCTTAACTATACAGATTAAAAAAAAGATCCAGAACTGAGTGGGATGCTTTAGCTCTCTAATAGCCTGTGTTTGCTCGCGGTGTGAGATTTGGTGAATGGATTCGATATGGGCTACAGAGTTTGCTGTGGGATTCTTCCTTTCAGTGGGGCCGCAACAAAAGGATCATTGTTGCACATGGTGCCACCAGGCCTTTATATAATATGTTCCTTCACTGGTCCAGTCACTGCTTTTCACAGGCATGCTATCACCAGCTACCATACACATAGTGTGTCCGTGGCCATTAACCGTTTTTGTTGCATACTGGATTTTCATATTTCATGTTAGAGTGAATTTTGTTTCACTGTAAAAAGCGTGGACGTAACAAGAGACAACAAGTTTCACTTGTATATGTGTGAACTATTGAAAGACATGGGACATGGAAATGGGACAAAGAGAATATTGCTGATTGTGATCAGGATATCTTTCATTTGTTCCTCACTGCATTTTTTTCCTTAACTATTCTGTGGTTTCATTTATATATTTTTTTACTTCAGACAGAAGGCCTGTTCTTGCTGGACCCACACATGGCCTAAGTGGATGAATAATAGAACACAAGTAGTGAAACTGTTTACAGGCATGAGTTCATCAGTGTTACATAACTATCAGAATGTTTAAATGTACTAGGGACCATTATGTCAGATGTGAACCACTAACAGATTCCCATATTTTCTTTTCTGCCAAAAGTAGTGGCTCTGAGTTTCCTCTGGGGGTGGGAAAGAATAGGCCCTCTAACACATGCTCATTCAAATCACCTGCCAGTCACTGACAATGATGAGGAGACAAGCAGGCCTGTGTGCAACCCCCACTGTCTTACACCCACAATGTCTCACATCCACAGTGCATTCACCATATGGCTCTGTGGATATTGCACTGGAAATAAGATAAACATCTGCACACAAACCTAATCAAGGAAGCAGTTACTTTAGCAGGTTTCGTTTAGCCCCCATAGTTATCCGTGATTTGTTGTCTAAATTGAGTCCTCTGAAGAGTTACAGACTTGTATGTCCCTATGATCCAATTTAGCTTCCACAGCATTTAATGTTCCCATGTCTGTCTGTTTTTCTCTTGTTCAGAACAAGCACCAGACTGTGCCTCCCTTGGGTGCCAGTTTCACTGTGCTGTGACTCATGATGGGCCCAAGTGCTACTGTAGCAATGGCTATGAGGTTGCTGCAGATGGAAGGACATGTAAAGGTGAGTGGGTGGTTTGGCATTAGATTGGACTTATTCTAGCTTGGCCCAAGTACCACTAAAAGTAATCATCTAATAACTCTGACTTTATTTGCGTGGGGCAGCATGTAGAGAATGTTCTCATGGAAGATGCACATATCATCCAGGTTTTGGCAGTAGGTTGTGAATAAGTACTATATTATTACTATTAATTACCTAATTCCTGACTGTGTCTTGTAGACTTCAATGAGTGCGGTGTGTATGGGACATGCAGTCAGACGTGCACAAACTATGAGGGCTCCTACACCTGCAGCTGTGTGGAGGGCTACCTGCTGCAGCCAGACAACCGCTCCTGCAAAGCCAAAAATGGTGAGTATACACAAGAGACCAAGGCTGTAGTTCATACTAAACTAAGAACAAATTAATATTTATTAGTTTCTTTGTTTAAACTGGTCCCTTGCTGTATTGTGTGACATTATTAAAGTTTCATTTTATTTTAACTCCTTTTTTTTATCAGGATTGATTGATGGAGAGATATCCATTACAGGAATGTGATGACTGTACAACTTATTCGCATCTCCTTCTCATATTGTTTCTTTTTCTTGCCCCTCTTTTCTTTTTCAATCACCTTTGCAGTGCCAGTGGATCGTCTGCCTATGCTGTTGATTGCTAACCTCCATGAGATCCGCTGCACCTCCCTAAGTGGCTCCACATCCCGGCTGCCCTCCATTACCACCAAACAGACCATGGCTATGGACTTCATCTATGCTGAGGAGACCGTTTGCTGGATAGATGTGGGTGACACCCCTGCCGCCACTCATCTAAAGTGTGCCAGCATCCCTGACCTCAAGGCTGTCACCAACATCCGTACCATCAACATCTCCCTCAGCCTGCATCGTAAGTAGCAAGCAGTTTTATTTATGAAAATGGAAGAAACCTCACCTTTGTTTCTACAAGTACTATTCATTGTGATGTGGTATTCCTTTAAAATAAAGGCACACTGAGGGTATGACAGCTTACTTTTCCACTGCCAGTAAAGGAGAAATGAATTCCTGGGATATAAGCACACAAGCAGCTCTCGTGTAAAGTTAGAGTTGTCAGCTCACCCATGTGAAATGTCTGTTCGTTGCCGTAGGAATCAAACGGTCAGCTTTGCATTTGCAAGCTCAGACAAATGTTAGATGTGAAGCAATACAGCCTCATCCCTGAAAGCTGCTCATACCAGCATAAAAGTGCCAAGTAGAAATGCTGAGTCCAGCTTTTTTTTCCAGAAAGTTTTGTCTTTGAAGAACAGGGGCACCCTGACACACCACTAAATCATCCAATAGAAGCAGTATGTGTGTAGATGTCTTACAGTGATGTGATACATATAAAGCTGCCAGTGTGTCTACAGGCGCTACTTCACTCATTTCTTGAGAGCCAACAGTAATGCAACAGTAATCTGCTGCGTACCTTCTTGTGTGTACTGATTGTGCATTGTTGTTTGGTTCACGCGAATGTAATTCCATGTCTCCAGCCTCCATCATATAATTATTAAATTATGGAATTTACCATTAGATTTTCTTAGAAAAGTTCTGTCTGCCTTCATAAGTTTTATACAAGTTATCCTTGAAGACAGACAAAAATAATGCACTTTACTTTGATTATTATAGGACAAAAGACTGCTAAACAGACTGACTGACTGACTTGTTGTAATATATGAATGTTCTCATAATGTAGGCACTGTCTTGACTCTCTTCACTTGTGTGTGCGCACACACACACACACACAGACACACAGACATAGACAATTTATTTTGAGAAACTCATAAACCTGACATGATTAATTTGTCATTACAAGTCTGACAAGCTTTGGGGTTTTTTAATAGCTGCCTGATAGAACTACTGCACCATAAGAATGGGAGCTGAAAACATAAAAATAAGGGTGTGGGTTTGTGCATGTCTGCATACATGTGTGCCTATGGGAAGCAGTCCCTTCAGAATTAGCCTCAGGCTGGGGGCGGCAGACACGAAGAAAGCAAGTGGAGGAGCCTGGTGTTTAGATCCGAAAATGTGGGACACCAAACCTGTGACGTGATTAGAAATGCACTGACTCATATCCACTTTGAATGAAGCTTGTGTAACTGCTGTCAGTGCTCTCAGCAGGGGCAGAACAGAGACTAGAAGCCTCACTGAACCCCAGTGTCCTTAAATGGAATTTTCTGTTAATTCACTGCACTTAACCCACCTCACCATTTTTGTGTTGGCTAAATAGAGGCAAGTTATGGAAGTGAGATGGACTGACTGAAATATTGAAATAAAGCTCACAGGGAACATTACAAGGAGAAAGATGGTAATAATTTGCTGTACCCTGGAAGTTTGTGACCTGACGGGACAGGACCAGAGGAATGTAAAGGCTGTTCAGGCTGACATAACACAAAAGAGGAATGTAAATATCATCTGCATGACTACTTGCACACACACACAGAGACACACACTTACAGTACTTCGACCTAAATACCTTTGACTCATGCAGCCACTACTTAGTGACATATTACTTTTTATCAATTAGGATTTGAGATTTTCCTCTCGGTGCTGACCCATTTGTGCACACCTTGTACCATGAAATGCTTTCATGCCCTAGTGTTTTTGTGTCAATTTGTAAATAAGAGGCATCATGGAAAATTACTTTTTGTAATATTTTTACTATCCTCACTTATTGCTGTTTATTTTACAACACCATTTTTATAAAAGTGAGAACTTAATAATGACTTTGAGCTGTGTCAACATTATATCATCACATGCCATGGATGCAAACTCATCATATTTCACAAAAACAACTGGGGAAGAGGGTGGTTTATTCATCATCTAAATCATCATTCATATTTACATATTTTTATTAGTAATGATTATTTAACTGTTAGTCCACAGATTACCTGCAGACACCATTCTTACAATGAGTTTTACAGACATGAGCTACAGGCCACAAATGGAATTTACAGTTTGTAAACGTGGACGTGAGAAATTGCATAGATACTTCAGACAAATTGAAACTTGAGTACTGACACTATTAGAAAAGATTACTGAGATTATATCGAAAATTACTAAAAGATTATTTCAATCATTGAAGTTAGAAGCCTCCACATTGTAACACTGTAAGTCATTTTCTAAATTATCCGATTGAAAAACAACCCCTATCGTCACTTGCTATTTGTCTGCACTCTACTCTACATTCTAAAACTGAGATAAAAGATTGCAGTTGAAATTGGGGATTGGGATTATGATCATATCATAACCATATCACCCATCTCTATAAAATTCGCCCATATATGTTGCCTTTGTAATATTTACAGTTTAAAAAAGAATGTAAACCATTTCTTTATGTTTATTTACATGTTAAATGTTGTATTAACTGTAATTGGAAATTGTTGTTGGAATCTGAAGGAGACCTGCACTTTCAGCTCTGTTTTATGTGTTATAATAAACAGGGCTCAGGTGCGCTCCTTGAAGCCTGGCATGCCTGGGGATTGGCTGTAGAAGCATAAAGATGAAACTGTAGCGGTTAGAACAGGGTGATTTATGTCTTCTTGGGTCGTGAGAGAGTAGAACGGATATGCAGATGAAGGTTCCAGATGTGGCCTGCATGTGATTCCTTTACCGGTGGGATAAAAGGAGAGCAGAGCCTACCCATCCCATCTCCTGCACCCACAGAGCAGAGCTCCACAACAGGCAACACGATTTCCCCCAGTGTCCCTGTCCATCTATTTAGTCCTTCTTCTCCTTTCTTGCTCACCATTGTTCTCACTGCAGCCATTTATTCAGAATTCATCAGGACATGGATAGTCTTAGTACAACAGTGTTACTGTTAAATTCTATGTATTTACAAAATGTAGACTGCAAACTTCTGTCAGGTGTTTCTTGCACCGAAACAGAATATTTCAGCTTTGAAAGAAGCTTCTTTCTCATGGGCGAAATCATGTTGTGGTACTTTTGCTATCAGTCCTTCCTTTCAAGCTAATAAACTCTCTTTTTCACTTACTGCACTTGGGGATTTGCCAGCGGCATAACAGGAATTGCTCCTTCTTAAATAGAGGTCATATGTCAAATCCCTACGGAAAATCATAATCGCTAAACTCTAAAATGGTGCCCTTGAAAGGTCAAAAGGTTTTTTAACAGATAATAGGGTCCTCTTTGGCACAAGGAGGATTATGGATGCTGAACATAAATATAGAAACGTTGAGACAGACCGGCAATAAGAAGAAACAAACAATTCTGCGTGTCACTGTGTCACTAGTTTGAAGAACTAGATCGACTGTGGCCCTGTATGTAAATATCTGTGTTCCCTGTGGAAAGTCTGTTTGTTATTACCCTCCTCAGTTTGGGAAGCGTTTCCTCAGAGGAGTGTGAGCTGGCAGGTGTTAAGGGCAGGAAGTGAGAAGGGGTTGTGAGGGCACGGTTGTTAGCTGAGGAGAAATGGTGGGTTCATTCAGTTCCCAGCAAACTTTCCACTTACCAGAAACTGAATGAGAAAGGACGTCAGCAGACTGGCCGGCTCTTTGGATAAGGGGTTCACTAGTTGTAGGCTGTTACAGAACACAATAGTTACTGTATTGCACAACTAGCTCTTTATTCTTTATGAGTCTAATCAATTCCTTGTGCAGCCAGTCTTCTGGCTGATTTACAAGTGGTTTTAGAGCTGATACCAGTGGGAGTATCACAATTCTTCTTAGCTCCATGACAAACTTTTCTCTCTGTCAGAATTTTGGTGTGTTAGACTGTTATTTACTCCCCCCTTCAAAAATGCACCTTTTATACATCAAATGTACAGTTATGCAACTACCTTTTTCATCTTTCAAAACATTATTTCCAGTTTGGAGATGTAACATACCCAAATATGGTTATTTCAATATATTTTACAATCTGCTTTTTATAAACCCTGGGCACCACCCCATTCCTTATGGTTTTCTCTGCTTTCTCTGCTATGGTGCAGTACTGTGAGGCCCTCATGGACATTTTGAAGATCTGTATACCTTTATTAGGTGGGTTGGGGTAGTTTCTGCATTGGGCCCAGATGAGTGTATGTTCTGGACCTTACATTGACTCTGTCTTTGTGCAGTGTGGTTGTCCTTATGCAGTGTGTTTACATAGACTGAAGTAACCAGGTCACTTTACAGTTAAAATATGTCTGCTAAGCTTCCGAAATAAGTCAGAGGTGGAGAGAAATCAGGTTACGCTCCTGCTGCATGTATACATGGATTTCCAGTAACCAGGTTTCTTAAATAGATGTAAAAACTGTTGCCCGATTTCTCAGAGTACCCATTTGCTCAAGTGCATGTAAACAAAGTCACTCGGGGCTCAAATCCGAATATGTATATATATATTAATAGTCAAGGCATGTGACAGGAGAGCTGCGGCCTACAGTCAATGCTGTTTTACACCACACATATACCCCATCATCAAAATTGTTCCTGCAATTAACTGGGGAGACACCTGTGGTCACTTTGATAGTGTATGTGTTAGTGTTAAGCCTGTGTGATGTGCATGTGTGCTTACAGTCTTCTGCTTTGAAAGTAGGTGCCGTGGCAGCTGTTAAAACACAAGGTTAGATGTATGTTCCAACTTACCCCCACCCAGCTCACAGCTGGGTCTCCCCTGTGATCTAGGATTTCTGCACCCACTCATATATCGAACAGGGTTGCCAAAGAGGGAGACAGTAATTGTTCTGAGTGCTAGCACTTTAATGATCATTGCCTGTGTATGTCTGAAATAGAAGTTTCCTCTTTCTAGGGTGGCTTAGTAAGCAGACGGGTTACAAAAGGTCCTTTAGGGGAAGTCTTGCAACAATATTCTCAGTCACTTCTATTTTTGTACACATTGATCCGTAACAAGTTTTCTATAGAAAAGCCCTTTTTGCGAAGCCATTTTCGAACATATTTCCTCTTTGAGATGTAGAGGAGGATGACAGATTATCTAAAAAAAAACCTTAACAAGTAAGGGAAGGGCAATTACAGATCTTTCCATACAGGTCACACAAGTTGTATCTGCACTGGGGTCTGTGTTTGACCAGTTAGTGATGCTTTAGCCTCTAGTTTTGCAGGTAAAGTTTATGAATTCTTCAAAAGTGTCGTGGTCACATGGGAAAGTTGTTGCAGTAAAAACACCTTGTTAGTGGCTCAGTCAGATATTTTTTTCATTATTGATCCATGTTGCTTGTTGTTTGTCGGTCTGTGTTCTTTGTGCTAGATGTTGCTTAGTCTAACCTTCTGTTCTTAACCTTCTTATGCACTATTAAAAAAAAACACAAACTGTTTCCTATGAGGCTCTGTTTTTAATAAATTGTTATCTTCTCTGCCTCACGCAGATGTGGAGCAGATGGCTATTGACTGGCTGACCGGAAACTTTTACTTTGCGGATGATGTGGATGACCGTGTGTTTGTCTGCAACAAGAACGGCCAGACATGTGTGACCCTGCTGGACCAGGAGCTGTACAACCCTAAAGGCATTGCCTTGGATCCGACTATGGGGTCTGTACTTCCCTTCAGCCTTTTTGACCTAATGCTACCCTAAAACACAGTTTTAGCAGTGCTCAAGAGGAAAATTCTGTCTCATGATCAGACAACATGCTGACCAAGCAAGCAGTCGGAAAAATCAAAGCACTTCCCCCAGATGGAAACCTAGACGAATACTTATGTGTCACATAAACGCTTGCTGTTTCGGGTTCCTGATACTAAGGAGTTGGCATCTCATCTAGTTCCTTTTTCCCAAGTTATAGTTCTCCATTTTTTTATTGTGGAAAATAAATTATTTTTATTCCATAAAAAAATACAACTTTAACTTAGTGGATTGTGTAACTTCTTTGTTTAATAAAATTCTCTTCCCTGGCACCTGACCATCTGAACCTTCCTGTCCATTTTTTTATCTTCTTCTACAACAGCAAGGTGTTTTTCACAGACTATGGGTCTACACCAAGGGTGGAACGCTGTGACATGGATGGGCAGAACCGCACTAAGCTGGTGGACAGTAAGATCGTCTTCCCCCATGGTATCACTCTGGACCTGGTCAACCGGCTGGTGTACTGGGCTGACGCCTACCTAGACTACATTGAAGTGGTGGATTATGAGGGCAAAAACCGGCACACCATCATCCAGGGCCTGCTGGTGAGGTTTAAAGGATAGTTATACGGGTGTGCACACAAAAATCCAGACAACACCAAAACATACATCAAGATGCACGCGAGAGTATGAACTTTTGATTGTGCAGCCTTTTTAAAAAATCATTCATTTAACTTTATCAAACAGGAAGGCCCCAGAGTTCTTATCAGCTTTTCAGTCTTACCTCAGAAGTCTGACCTTCAGAGGTCTTACCGCTAACACAGGACAGCTGTTTTCCAAATCTGTATCATCATTGATTTAATCTCATCGTCTTTAGAGGCAGTGTCGTTTTCCAGTTGTCTCTCCTGTATCCAAGCAGAGAAAGCCTGCCTCTCCTGGGGATGAGTCCTTTTTATTACCTTGATTGCTATTACTTAAAGAACTTGATTTTCCTGGCCAGTGCCTCTAAACATATTAGTCTGGCTCTAACAAATTTTAACTCCTAACTCATCGCGGAGTAATGATCTTAATGAAATCAGGGTTGTTGGTGGGTTGAGGTAGGGGGAGGTAATGTGATCCCAACCCACACATGTTTCTGACAGTAGGGAAGTGTTGCACAGAGTATAAGCCCATAAAAGTAAAGTATCTTTCAGTTTAATCAAACATATGGTAAGTGCAGCCTCTAGGCTTTCCTGTGCCAAGTTTACACAGACTATCTTGATCTCTCTGTCTGTATGTTTGTCTCAGTCGCATTCTTCTCTGCAGAGATTTCGTCATATATTTTTTATCTCTCAGGATTGGTTTTATAGCAGTAAATGTTAGGGATGTTTCAATATGGACAAACTTGTCAGGCAGGGTTAAAGATAAAATGCATACACAATTAAAACCACACACGCTTTTTTAGCCATGCATCATGAGCCATGGTACTAAAAACATTATAGCAGTCTCAAGAAAACATTTTGATTTTCCTGCTTTATTATCTCTCTGTGTTTCAGATTGAGCATCTATATGGGCTGACTGTATTTGAGAACTACCTGTATGCTACGAACTCAGATGAAGGCAACCTAAACCCCAAGACCAGTGTGATCCGAGTTAATCGCTTTAACAGCTCTGACTTCCAGGTGGTTACACGGTTGGACCGGGGAGCGGCACTGCATGTATACCACCAGAGACGCCAGCCTCAAGGTGCACACTTAAGAAGGCGTAGCTCAACTCTTTGCTCCTTAGGCATCGGATCTGTATTTCTTATGAACTTTTATAATTACAAGACTGCTGTTTTTGTGTCTTCTTGATTAGTGCGCAGTCATGCATGTGTCCTGGATCAGTTTGGGAAAGCTGGAGGTTGCTCTGACATCTGTCTGCTAAGCAACAGCCACAAAACCCGCACCTGCCGCTGTCGCTCTGGATTCAGTCTCGGCAGTGATGGCAAGTCTTGCAAGAGTGAGTATCAAGAATGAGGGGAAGATTTGATTTGCCATATCGGAACCCTATCCCATTAAGTTTCCGCTGACATGATTAATTATGGCAGTGTAGTAACACTGATCACAAAAGTGCTGACAGATTTAGTGACATTTGTTCATTAAGATTACTTGCCCTTTCTACTTCTTCTTTAGAACCAGACCATGAGTTGTTCTTGGTGTATGGCAAAGGTCGTCCTGGAATTATCAGGGGCATGGACATGAATGCTAAGGTGCCTGATGAGTACATGATTCCCATTGAGAACTTGATGAACCCCAGAGCACTGGATTTTCATGCTGCCAGTGAGTTCATCTACTTTGCAGATGCCACCAGCTACATTATTGGCCGACAGAAGATAGATGGCACGGAAAGAGATACCATACTAAAAGAAGGTAAGGATAAATGATACCTTTGTGCAGGAATATGGTAACTTTCTACTTTTTCACCAAATTCTAACTAGTATAAAAGGATTTAATAAGCAAAAGAATTTAGTTGGGTTATTGCATATCATCTTCATTTTATTCTCTTGGTACACATCCTGAATTGGGCAGCTAATAGTTCCTTTTTCATCCTGGCATTTGCTTATCTCAGGTATCCACACAGTGGAGGGCATAGCAGTAGACTGGATGGGTGGAAATCTCTACTGGACAGATGATGGGCCTAAGAAGACTATCAGTGTTGCCAGACTGGAGAAAGCTTCACAGACCCGCAAGACTCTAATTGAAGGAAAGATGAGCCATCCTCGTGCCATTGTAGTTGACCCTAAGCATGGGTGAGGCAATTTATTCTCATAAATGCTGCATTTACTTTGTAAGTCGAGTTATAACTTTTAAGAGAAGCAGCACTGAGTAGTGGGAGAGTGGGGATTTTTGCTGATCTCAGTGGTCACATTGGTAAGTGAGATTTTTGCATAGCCCTTGTTTTTTGGGGTATGTTTAATAAAAGAGATTCAAAACTGAAACCTGAATTTTGACATCCTAACTCCCACACCTTTAGAACATAGCAGTAATTCTTCTTGTCTCTCAGTTGGATGTACTGGACTGACTGGGAGGAGGACCCCACAGAGAGCAACAGGGGGAAGATCAAGAAAGCTTGGATGGATGGGTCACATCACCAGGTGTTCCTGACCAGCAAGACGGTCCTGTGGCCTAATGGCTTGAGTCTGGATATTCCCCAGGGCATCTTGTACTGGGTGGATGCATACTACGACCGTATTGAGTTGGTTTACCTGAACACCACGGAGCGTAAGGTTGGTAGAGGTCATTGTGTACACATGGTGTGTTTACTGTGGATGTAACAGATGGTCTTCAAAAAAATGCTAATTTAATACATTTTAGTTCTTTAATTGTTAAAAGGGTTTTGACATTTAACCCATCTCTGTTTCCTGATTTGCCAGGTGGTGTATGAAGGGCAGGAGCTTAACCACGCCTTTGGCTTATGTCATTACAAACAATTCCTCTTTTGGAATGAGTACCGAGGAGGCAGCATCTATAAACTGGACCAGGTTACCAAGACGGTCACCTTACTCCGCAATGAGAGGCCTCCTATCTTTGAGATCAGGGTGTACGATGCACATCAGCAGCAAGGTATATCTCCCCTGTCCTGATACATCATGATCTAGTGCTCAGTATCATGTAACAGTTTTATATTGTGAGTATTCTATTCAGTATTTTTGTTATTTGTGTTTTTATGTAGGGTCCAATGCTTGTCGAGTTAACAATGGCGGCTGCAGCAGTCTGTGCCTTGCTATTCCCAATGGCAGGTCCTGTGGCTGTGCTGATGATCAAATCCTTGATGTTGATAATGTCACCTGCCAAGGTACTTAGCTTCAATGCTGGTAAAAAGGTTTCAATAAAAATCAAGATTCAAGACTGTTAAAAAATCCTACTTTACTTTGCTTTACTTTACCTCTTACAGTAGGATGCTATTTTCAAATATGCATATAACCTTTGATGAACCTCCACTTATTTTTTTTATAACTCCTTACACAAAAGCTGACTCGTGCACCTACAACTTTTTTTGCGTTTTTGTAGTTAGTTTTTGTTTCAATGGCCCATCTGTTTCTGCTCCCACCCCTGATCTCATCTCCAGCCAACCCCTCCTACGTGCCCCCACCCCAGTGCCAGCCAGGGGAGTTTGCCTGCAAGAACAACCGCTGCATCCAAGAGCGCTGGAAATGTGACGGGGACAATGATTGTCTGGACAACAGTGATGAGGCCCCTGAGCTTTGTCGTAAGTGTGCCACGTCGTCATGGTTACACAGGAACACATAGATAAACAAAAATTATACTTAAGCGTCTTTGCTAACAGGAACTGAAAGAACCAAAACTGTAGTTTCCAAGATTGTGTCTTTATGTGCATGTGGCTGTAATTTCACTGGCAAGCTTCCTGCTCACGGCGCTTTAGTGAGAACCATTAGTGAGACTCATATTTATCTTGAATGTTCTTCTCTTTTTTGAATATATAATTAGAACCATACTTCCGGGGTTACAGGATTATGACGCTGCCTAAATAGTACATCAAACACAAAATAAAGCACATAATGTGTTTGAAAAAAAAAGTTTATGTGCTGTATACTTCTCTCTTTTCTTCCTTCAGATCAGCACACCTGCCCAGCTGACCGATTTAAATGCCAGAACAACCGCTGCATCCCCCTGCGATGGCTGTGTGATGGCGATAATGACTGTGGCAACGATGAAGATGAATCCAACACCACCTGCTCTGGTATCCACCCATTTATCTCAGTTTTCATTTAATCTTTTGTTATGCAAGATACAGAATTGGATTTACTTACCTCAGAGGCAGATTTTAATAATATCAAATAAATTCATAAAACTTAAGTTGCATGTCATCTGCCTAAAGTTCAAAAGTTGTTAAAAAGTTAGAGCTGAATTACTCCAAAAAAACTGCAAGATTATGTTCTGATCTAAATCTTCAGTGGAAATGGGCTGAAACAGAGTAAAGGCCTTTGGCTGACACCATTTGTTGTTTTTTAAGAGCTGTTTTAATTTTAAAGTAAATTGAAGGACTTTTCAGTCCTTCTTTATTTAGTTAAGAAAAAGTGAGCCGTTTTTGGTTGGCAGTAATGTTTAAGTAGTTTTTAAGCAATAGGCCACTGGAAATTAAATTAGGCTTCAACAGTTTAGGTAACCCAGGCTTTAATGTTGAGTCAAGCATATCAGAAAGAAAAGAACTTTTTATAGCACTTCCCTCTTACATGTTATTTTTCTGCCAGCTCGCACATGCCCACCAAATCAGTACCCCTGTGCAAGTGGGCGATGCATCCCCATCTCTTGGACATGCGACCTGGATGATGATTGTGGAGACCGCTCCGATGAACCAGACTCCTGCGGTGAGCTTTTTTTGGTAGTTTTTTCTAGTAATTTAGTTTCTTTTTGCATGTTACAGTTTGAGATGCTTTAGATTAACATCTAATGTCTTCACAGCGTACCCAACCTGCTTCCCTCTGACCCAGTTCACTTGCGCCAATGGACGCTGCATCAACATCAACTGGCGCTGTGACAATGGTGAGCCTCATCTTCCAAAACGTATTTTTCTTTTCGCAAAGTTACTTCTCGTAACAATCAAGTATCAAGCAATACAATCTTGTGTGTCTCTATGTACAGACAACGACTGTGGTGATAACAGCGACGAAGCAGGCTGCAGCCATTCTTGTTCCAGCGTCCAGTTCAAATGTAACAGTGGCCGCTGCATCCCAGAATACTGGACCTGTGATGGTGACAATGACTGCGGTGACTACAGCGACGAGACTCACGCCAACTGTACCAACCAGGGTAGGGAACAGTACAGTGTATTTTCCAGCACAGTTCTTACTTGTTTTGTTACGGCACAGTCTTGTGCTGGTAGATAAAATAGTATTTGCACTGCTCCCAAGGTGAACTTTCATTACATCATGTGCTTTATTTCCCTGTGTTTACATGTTGCTGTTTGCAGTTGTATAAAGACTGTCATCTTAAAAGTCTGGATCTTACTCCTCCCTGTTTTGTTTCCTGTGCTCTACATGCCCCTGCCTGCCCTCTGGCTTCAACTTATCATTTACAGCAAATCCTCTCAGGATGTGATAATGTTTTGTGGTTAGACAGCAATAAAACTTTTTCATTGTCTTGTTCAAATGGCTTAGATGTTTTGACTATGCTGAAATGATGGCTTTAAATGTTTAGATGTGAAAATTACTGGTAGCCATGTCAGGTAGACTTGGAAACTTTTTGCCTGTTAATCTTCTCTTTGTTACAATGATAAGATGCTGTCATAGCATAATGCACAGTTCTTTCTTGACCTACTGGTCTGCCCACAAACATACGTTCCTGTACACGGTGTGTATTCTAGTGTTGTTTATACTGTTTGATCCGTGCAGTAACAGCCAACTGCTGTCAAGCCTCAGCATGTAAAAATGGGGCCCAGCATGACCTGTTGGTGTAACGAGCAATCTGTGCTCTCTGTGTGTATTTCTGGCTGCGTGTGTGTTTGTGGGTCTGTCATCTGGAAGCCATTAACTGAAATTAATAAAAGCAATGCTATCGCCTTCTCTTCCTGTATATTGAAAAAGTTATGCAGCCCATTTCCAGCTTCATCTGTGCCAAGTGCTGACCTTTGCCCTGAGGGGATGTCACTGTGCCACCTCATCACTGGCTTCCTTAATGTGCCTATGACATCAGTCAATAGGCTGTTTATCTCATTGTTGTTTGACTTGGCTCAGTTTTGGAATGTTAACACCGCATCATATCATATAAATTAATCTCCTGAATGGCCTATTCTCCATGTTTTCAGGTTTTGACTAGCTGTGTGGTCTGTGATACCATTCTAGCTGACCTGTATTGGTATTTTATTGTTTCTTTCACATTTGCTGAATCTTTTTGTTAGGTAACTTTCACACTGATTTTTCCTCTGCAGCCACTCGTCCTCCAGGCGGCTGCCATGTAGATGAATTCCAGTGTCGCATGGATGGCCTATGCATTCCCATGCGCTGGCGCTGTGATGGGGACACAGACTGTATGGACTTGAGCGATGAAAACAACTGTGAGGGCGTCACCCACATGTGTGACCCTGCAGTAAAATTCAGCTGCAGGGATTCTGGTAAGGAGGCTTTGAGCTGCCTTATGTACCAGTTTAGAGAGTGATTGAACCTTTCTATAGCATCAGTTAAAGATGAATCCTTTTTGATTTATCTTGTGACAAATTAGGACAAATAAATGAAATGATAAGAGCATGATCACAAAAGAAAGTGGCACAGAGATATTATTTGCACATTTGTGATGATTTGGCTGCTCTTTGGCTTGTTTTATTTGTGGTAGCTAAAAGAAAAGTTATTACTGAGTTTTTTTATTTGATGATCAGAGTTATATAGAATTGAATAGTTCAAGCTCCATCTATTTTTGACTTTCTAGTTTTCTCTATTCCCTCAAGAGTCAGTGCTATCATGATGGCATGTGAAAAGTCAATGGATCTAATTTGGATGTCAGTTGGAACAAAAGACCATTAATTATAGTAATTTCTTTAAAATTGATAAATTTTGTTTCTGAACTTTTTCTGTCATAAATGCAAGTGTCTTCAAATCATAAAACTGATTTAAAATTGATCTCTATGATCATATAAGATAAATGTCTATTAACAATAAAAGCTGAAAGCTGATATTATATTGTCTTGGCCACGTCAGCTCGCTGCATTAGCAAGGCCTGGGTGTGTGATGGAGACAGTGACTGTGAGGACAACTCGGATGAGGACAACTGTGAGGCGTTGGTGTGCAAGTTGTCTCACCACATGTGTGCTACCAATGACTCCATCTGTCTGCCTGCGGAAAAACTGTGCGATGGCACTGACGATTGCCCAGATGGCTCTGATGAGAAACTTTGTGGTAAAACATTGTTTACACTCATACACCTTTTGACACACAAAGCACAGCAGGATTATGTGTTCAGTAGCAGATTATTTAGTTCCTTAACTTTGATTTACAAGCAGATGAAGACTACATGCATTTTCTAAATTCAGATATATTCCAACGCCTTAATCTCTTTTTCTTGCATGCAGACCTATGTTCATTGGACAACGGTGGTTGTAGTCACAATTGCAGCATTATTCCTGGAGAAGGCTTCATGTGCTCTTGCCCCCTGGGCATGGAGCTGGGACCTGACAACAAGACCTGCCAGATCCAGAGCTTCTGCGCCAAACACCTCAAGTGTAGCCAGAAGTGCGAGCAGGAGAAGTCCAGTGTCAAGTGTTCCTGTTATAAGGGCTGGGAGCTGGAGGCTGACATGGAGAGCTGCAAAAGCAGTGGTGAGTACAAACAGGGACTTTGTTAAAGAGAATCTATTTACAGTTAGAAATGGAAGAAGTTTTTGTTGTTTTCTGTTTAATAGAAAGGTTTCTTGCGAAGAGGGTGATTTGAATGGTGAATACAGAATGTTTAATGTATCATGGTGTTAAAAATATCGAGGTGTTGAAGACATTTTTTTCTAGGAAGTGAACAGTAAACAAGAGCATTCATTCAATGCATCGATTTTGGAAGGGGCAAGACCAGCAAGCGTTTGTCTGGACTTTGAGATGAGATTTACTTTTCTGGTTGCAATTTCTTTGCCTTCAGACCCCTTCAAGCCTTTCATCATCTTCTCTAACCGTAATGAGATCAGAAGGATTGATCTCCACAAGGGGGAGTTCAGTGTGCTGGTACCAGGCCTGAGGAACACCATTGCCTTAGACTTTCATCTCAACCAGAGCACACTGTACTGGACTGATGTTGTGGAAGACAAGATCTACCGTGGGAAATTGTCTGAAAATGGAGGTGAGTCAGCCCGTTAGCGACAGCATTCTGCAGCATTAGGTTACACTGAAATATAGATGCTGTGGTGAACTGAACGAGCAGTCCAATTTGCATAGTAATAAGATAATTTTTCAGTGTCATCTTTTGAAGGTAATAAATAATAAGTGGATTGTTTCTTCTAAGTGCTTCTTCTGTGTGCTTTCGACTGAGAAAATAACTTCCACTAAACAAATGCACTAAGCCAAATGTGTTTAAAAAGAGAATGTGGTCAGCAGTGGTAATCTGTGACCCTGAATAAATCTCTGAGGTCACAGATGGCCTTTTCTGCTCCAAAACCCCAGGCTTCCTTGCCCGTCAAGGTTGTGTTCTGAGCACAGCACACAGGGGGCACACGCAAGGCTTTGTCTCTTCCCATTTGTCTCAGTACTTGCGTGACTTCAGCAACATCACTGATGTAGCCTATGAGGCAAAACACACAGTGGTTCCAGTTCACAGCCCTCCAACTTTGCTATTAAAACAGGGCTTCTAAATAGAGACATACTGCAGTGACCCAATAGTAAATTAGATCCTGCTGCTCCATGCTGAAGCCATTTCAGTGTGTCCACAGTTGTTGGGATACACTGGCTAATGCCAACAATGTAATAAAGGTGCCCTTACCAATGAAAGCACACAGAAAGGCAACCATAACTCTGACATTCTTTTAAACAAACTGTGAAGAAGGCCTAGCCCTTTCCCACAAATTGCTAGTGGAAGAATTGTGAAGATTTGATCTGATTGCCCAAAGTCAGAGACAATCACACTTTTTGTTTTTGCTCTAAATAAGGCACATTTGTTTCTTGGATATAATAATCATCTTTGTTTTCCTAGAAGAGGGGTAGTGCTGTTGTTTAAATTACACTTGTAAAAGTCACACTGACACAGCAACAACGCATGGCATTCACTTCAGGAATTTAAAATAATTCACCAAATTAAATGAACATACTGGTCATTATTTTCTTTAAACAGCACTAACACTAAATGCTATTGAAAAGATTTAGTTTCTTTTTACGGTGTCAGAAGTTTTAATTCCCACTTTATCTGTGTTGTCTCATAAGCTCTAACCAGTTTTGAAGTGGTGATCCAGTATGGACTGGCTACTCCAGAGGGCCTGGCTGTAGACTGGATAGCCGGAAACATCTACTGGGTGGAGAGCAATCTGGACCAGATTGAGGTGGCTAAACTGGATGGGACAATGAGAACCACCCTGCTGGCTGGGGAAGTGGAACATCCCCGGGCCATTGCCCTTGACCCTCGTGATGGGTAAGTTGAGTAAGACATTCTAAAGCTGTAATTATCCTATATAGTATGTGTTATTTTTACACCAAATATTTAGTTCAGTTGTTGTAGGATTCATAACTTGTGCATTTTTGTCACATGCTCTCACGTGTTTGATACTCCCCTCACACTGATTTATCTTCTATTGGCAGCATTCTGTTTTGGACAGACTGGGATGCCAGTCTGCCCAGAATTGAGGCAGCATCTATGAGTGGTGAAGGCCGGCACACCATCCACAGAGAGACAGGCAGTGGCGGCTGGCCCAACGGACTCACTGTGGACTACATGGAAAGACGCATTGTCTGGATTGATGCCAGGTAGCATTTGCTGCTAGACTCGGAATATACAGAGCGCTCTCACTGCACTGCATCCACCCACTCACTTATTACATCACCCACTTTCTTTCAGCCTCTTTTTTGTGTTTTCTTGTCATTATGCAATTTTTCCAACAAGCATGCAGATGTGCTTAGATTATGTAAAACGACACACAAAGCACAGATTGAGTTAGTATCTCGAGCAGAATTTATATCTACATGAGCTAATGCACACATTACCCCTTTTTGTCGTAATTTTTCTCCAGGTCAGATGCTATCTACTCTGCTATGTACGATGGTTCTGGGCTGATTGAAGTGTTGCGAGGCCATGAGTATTTGTCCCACCCATTTGCTGTCACCATGTATGGAGGCGAGGTCTACTGGACTGACTGGAGGACTAACACACTGGCTAAAGCCAACAAATGGACAGGGCACAATGTCACAGTAGTCCAGCGTACCAACACACAGCCTTTTGACTTACAGGTGTATCACCCATCTAGACAACCCGAGGGTAAGTAGCACGTCAGATACAGGTTAGTAAATGTGAGTAGAGAAGGGCTCACAGAGAGAGATCTCAGATTTACCCCTACCTGTCAGCATGACTTAGTGATTTGGACTTTAACTCAAAGAAGAAAAGGTGAAAAGCTCACAGTTGCTGATCATGTTCATTCACAGCTCCTATTCCCCAAAGACAGGTGACCTTTTAGAGCTGTGAGACGAGTTGTCTCCTCAGCCCAGCAGCAATTTGGACAATTCCTCCTGCCTCGTTGATCAAAAAGTCACTTCACTGTTTGGCATTTCCCACCGGCTGGAGGAAATGAAACCCTCCTCCTGTGACTTAAATGCCATGTGTAGATCTTACAGACACACATGATTGACAAGAGCGCAGTAGGATTGTTAAAACTGTATTTCAGCGTTCTGTCACATTGATGTTAGTAGCCAATGTGTATGAGATAAAAAGGCTGGGTGGACAGCAGAGAGGCACTGGGCCTAAAATTGGAGGCAGGAAAAGAGAGATCTCACAGAATAGTTTGATTGACAGCTGCAACCAACGCCCATGACAGTGCAGGGACAAGGAGCTGTGTTGACAGCTGGGGTAGATGAAGTCTTTCTCTTTCTTTTAGGGTTCACTGATGGAAAAGTCCATTACACACATAGAAATGAAAGAATAACTCTGGACTGTAATATTCTAGAAGCTTACATTAAAACCTTAATGGCTTTGTCTAATACAAAAAAATGTGTACCAGTCATAATTTTTTTTTTTTTTTTTAGCTCCAAACCCATGTGCCATCAGTGATGCTAAAGGTCCTTGCTCCCACCTCTGTCTCATCAACTTCAACCAGACTTTCTCGTGTGCCTGCCCGCACCTCATGAAGCTGATGCCGGACAAACGCACCTGCAAGGGTAGCTGCAATTGCACATGCTCACATCTGCTTTTTTTTTTTTTACCTAAAAACCTACTCTAAACTTTACCAACTTATTTTCTTTTCCAGAATCCCGCAAGTTCCTTCTTTATGCTCGCCAGATTGAGATCCGAGGAGTAGACATTGACAACCCTTACTACAACTACATAATCTCCTTCACCGTGCCCGACATAGACAATGTGACCGCGGTCGACTTTGATGCTGTGGAGCACCGCATCTACTGGTCTGATGTCCGAACACAGACAATCAAGAGAGCTTTCATCAATGGAACAGGCGTGGAGACTGTTGTGTCTGCTGGTTAGTTGAATTAATTGTTTTGGTTCATAAATGCACATTGTGTGAAATTTTTGAAAGCTGAGTTTTTTTTAACTAATGTGATATTAAACACTGCATGCCTCAGAGACTCTAATCTTTTCCTTGATATTCCTGATACTCCAGACCTTCCTAATGCACATGGCCTGGCAGTAGACTGGGTTTCCAGGAACCTCTTCTGGACCAGTTATGATGACAATAAGAAGCAGATTAATGTGGCAAGACTAGATGGCTCTTTCAAGAACTCTGTCATACAGGGTTTAGACAAACCCCACTTCCTGGTGGTGCATCCTCTATTGGGGTGAGTGTTATCTCTTATTGGTTAGGCCTCCACTGCACTATAAATTTCATGGGCTTTCTTTGTTTTTGGTATCACCTAATAATATCTAATGTAGAGTCAACAGTCTTTGAATATACAGACTGTGCAGTTTTTAGAAGAACTAAACAAGTTTTAGGAAAACCAATTAATTTCTTGTTTTATCTGTTGTGTCTGTGGAAGAACATTGTTCTTGTCAGCCTCTGTTTGCATTTAATATTTTTCACATGCATCTTCAGGAAGCTCTACTGGACTGATGGTGAGAACATCAGCATGGCTAACATGGATGGCAGCAACCGTACCACACTTTTCACCAATCAAAAAGGACCAGTAGGTGAGCAGATGTAGAACCTACTTACAAAACTGGAAAATGTTACTAAATGTCTGTTTGACTCTACGGTGTGACACATATTAGTGTAAGAGATGTACTTTATACTAGAGAAATATTTTTCTTTCCGCTCAGGCCTCTCTATTGACTACGAGAATGAACAGCTGTATTGGATCAGCTCAGGAAACAGCACCATTAACCGGTGTCAGCTTGATGGATCTAAACTTGAGATTCTGGAAGGTGTTAAAGGCAAACTTACCAAAGCCACTGCACTGGCTATTATGGGTAAGATAAAAATACACTACTATGTTCCCAAAGTTATTTTTAGTACAATACAATCACTAGTTTATTTTAAAGGGAAAACATACAAAGATTTAAATGAATTTCCTTCACTGTAGGAGATAAGCTTTGGTGGGCTGACCAGGGAACTGACCAAATAGGAACATGCAACAAAAAGGATGGCGGAAACTGGAAGGTACTGCGAAACAACACCTCCCCTATGATGCACATGAGAATCTATGATGAGGATGTGCAGAAAGGTAAGAAATATGACTTTAATAAAATATTAATTTTATTTAGATAAATTTGAATTCACTTGGGTCTCAAATTTTAAAACTCTTGGCAGTATTGTTCTCCATTTTGGGTGAAGTGAAGTCCTCATTTATTGTTAATTTCCTTTTTTCCTGTAGCGGCTATCAACCTGTGCAGCAACAACAATGGTGACTGCTCTCAGCTTTGTCTGCCCACCTCACCAACAACCAGGGCCTGCATGTGTACTGCTGGGTACAGCCTCAAGACAGGACAGCAGTCCTGTGAAGGTAAGTCACTGCTTCACATTTACAGTGAGAATCCGCAGTATGTTCGAAAAACAAAACTTAATTTGCTGTAATATGTCTGGGCAGGTATGGGCTCTTTCCTGCTTTACTCTGTTCATGAGGGAATCCGAGGAATTCCACTTGACCCAGCAGACAAATCCGATGCCTTGGTGCCAGTGTCTGGCACCTCTCTGGCTGTCGGCATCGACTTCCACGCCGGTAAGTGACAACGAGGGACATCAGTAACTATAGCAACATTTTAAAGCTGTTATGCTGGTGACAGGAGTGTTTATAGAATGACACAGATCCTATACCCTTTCAGAAAATGACACCATCTACTGGGTGGATATGGGCCTCAGCACCATTAGCAGGGCTAAGCGAGATCAGACATGGAGAGAAGATGTGGTCACCAATGGCATTGGCAGAGTGGAGGGCATCACCGTTGACTGGATAGCAGGTCTAGTCAGAAACAATAAAAAAAAAAAAGATTTTATTCTAGCCAACACTCATGCATAGTTGCATGAGTGCACAATTGCACAAGCGCAGATAAAGGACAATATAGCTGATGTAAATCCCTGTATATTTACAGGAAATATTTACTGGACTGACCAGGCTTTGACGTAATTGAGGTGGCCAGGCTAAATGGCTCCTTCCGCTACGTTGTTATTTCCCAGGGCTTGGATAAACCCAGAGCTATCACTGTCCATCCAGTGAAAGGGTAAGACTTCCTCCCAGCAGTTTAGTTTTATATTGGAATGTACAGTAATTGTTTTTACATCCACTGAAATGCGTGTTGAAATATTCTCCCTGTGTGCAGATACTTGTTCTGGACTGAGTGGGGTCAGTATCCTCGTATTGAACGTTCCCGGTTGGATGGCTCCCAGAGGCTGGTCATGGTCAATGTGAGCATCAGTTGGCCCAATGGGATCTCCATCGACTATGAGGTGTGGATCACAGCTGACATCCTTTCGTAACAACAGGATAAAATCCATGTCTGGTTTGAAAAACACAGAACCAAGAAAAAACTATTTGAACTGTTGAAATATCTACTTTTCAGGATTAACGGATCATAAAATGTGAATTGATCTTCATCAAAGTTAATTATAAACAAACAAAATGTTCTTAAGCTGAAAACCTGATCATAACATTGGAACTCTTTTTCAACTCATAAAGACTCATAAAGACAGACCAACAAATTTTTATAAAAAGGCTAATTGGACACCAACAAATCTGTCTTCTAAATACATTTTTAGTTCAAATAGATAATTCCCAATAATATATCATTTTGTCTTTGCAGGAGGGTCTGCTGTATTGGTGTGATGCCCGGACAGATAAGATTGAGCGCATCAACCTAGAGACTGGAGAGAACAGGGAGCTGGTGTTGGCCAACAATAACATGGACATGTTTGCTGTGTCTGTTTTTGAAGAATACATTTACTGGAGTGACAGGTCTGTTAAATAGAAACATTTGTTTAATAAACTCATAAACCACTGCCATAACCATACCATAGCTTAAAACAGCTTATGAATCGTGGTATTAACTGCCTCACATTTGTTGTCTGTTGTTTAGGACTCATGCCAATGGCTCTATTAAGAGAGGCAGCAAAGACAACGCTACAGACGCTGTGCAGCTCAGGACGGGCATCGGTGTACAGCTGAAAGACATTAAAGTTTTCAATAGGGACAGACAACAAGGTAGAAAAATACACGTATTTCTAAATTATACCATACCTCTTGTAATTATCTTTTTACAAAGAACTCTGGCAAAAATATCCTGATGTGAACAGGTTTGACCTCACATGTTTATATTATCACACACTCGAGTATTCAACCTAATCAACAACCCCAGGAATTGATGTAATGGCGTATTAAACCAGGCTCATTATTTAGCAACTCATATCATGAATGTGTCACTCCCCAGGCACAAACGTCTGCAAATACAACAACGGAGGATGTGAACAGCTGTGTCTTTACCGAGGTAATGGGCAGCGCACCTGCGCCTGTGCACATGGCATGCTGGCAGAAGACAACCGCAGCTGCCGCGACTATGACGGATACTTGCTCTACTCCGAGCGTACCATTCTGAAGAGCATCCACCTGTCTGATGAGACAAACCTAAATGCGCCTATTAAACCATTTGAGGATCCTGAGCACATGAAAAATGTCATAGCTCTCAGCTTTGACTACCATGGCGGGGGAGGTAAGGGAGCCAACCGCATCTTCTTCAGCGACATTCACTTTGGCAACATCCAGCAGATCAACGACGACGGCACAGACCGCAAGACGGTTGTGGACAGTAAGTATGGAGTCATCACTCACATTAATTATTTCTAAACTCAGAAAATCCACAAAGATGCACTAAGCATCAATCATGAACCTAACGCTCTCCCCGCAGTCTGTTTGTGTACACATATTTCAGCTGCGTTGCCTAGTTGCTACCCTGTCTTTTAACATATCCATTAATAATTGAATGTTGTCACTCGTCCCCTCGACACTTTAAACAGCCATCATCACACATTTTGACAACACAAGCACCCAGGAGGATCCCTGTGATGTACACACAGCTGCAGCTTCTCAACTAGAGGAGACTGACATCGCTTAAGGCTCCCACTTGAAGAAAACACACACAGAAACATGCACACATAGACAGACACACTGTGCTTTTTGCTGGTTTCAACACTGAAGTATCTTTTAAATACCACACTTATTAAATAATTCAAGTGTCAGTTGTTGAACTCCATCCAGAAAAAGGTTGCATTGAAAAGCTCTGGACCAAAGCCGTTCTTAGCAAGTATTATTTAAAACATTGTTTTGATAGGAAAGACAGGAAAACAGATAAAGTGCACTTGGTTGGTGTCTTTATTGATGTTCTTGATGTGATGTCAGATCAGGGTTTTGAACAGATTGTACATTTCTCCACATTACTTTTTTATCCAGTGATCAATCTGAGGCCAGAGGAATATATTATTGCAGACAAAAGTGTAATAAATCAGTACAAATAAGCATGTATTATATTAGTAGAATTATTAGATGGTGCTCTGATCGTATTATTTCACTAGAATCATTTGCCAAAATGGCTCATTCCAATTAAATGGTTACAAAAAAAGATTTTTACATAGATCAAGTTGACACGCTGTGTGTGTAATGTGTGTGTATAAAATATGAATGAACATAAACATATACTACAGCAAAATATTCAATTTACTATCACGTTTAGACAAGTGAGAACACCTTACTCCAGATGAGGTGTGTTTTAATTCTGATGAAAACCTCAGCTTTGGTCTGTCTCTGAGCTTGTCTCCAGTTCAAAGGGTTGTACCATGGTCCTGGTCATCACATGAAGACAACCAGTAAGAGAGCCTTCACACCATGCCCAGCACTCTCTTCCCATCTTTAATAAGTCCCGCCTAAACTTTTGGGACATAATACCGTAAAGTAGAGGGTTTACAACAGCTGCTGAGGATGCAAGCAGTCTGGCCACAATAGCGTAGCCAGGTGAGCCTGTTATGGTTCGTCCGATGAAGGAGAACATGAGGGCATAGGAGGGCAACCAAAGAAGAGTGAAGACGAGGACCAGGAGAGCTGAGGTGTAAGTGACTTGGCTCTGGTAGCGTTCCATTTGGGAGGTGTTCCCTAGCAGTCTTGCATGTCGTAGGAAGCAGTAGATCTTGGCGTACATCACTACAATGATGGCTAGTGGCAGAGCAAAGCCAAAGAAGAAGAGGGCGGTGCTGTAGATCACCTGGCTTAAGTCAGACAAGAAGGCAAAGCAGTACACAGCACTGGACACTGTAACTGTGCGGAAGGCAAACTGTGGTGCTGCCAAAGCCAAAGCGGAGACCCAGAGAAGAGCTACTGATAGCTTTATGTGTCGGTGCATTCTTGAACGGTACGCCCATGTAGGGTGGACCACAGTGAGGTAGCGTGTCACTGCCAGAGCTGCTAGAGTAAATACGGAGGCAGTCGAGCAGGCCACGCCCAGGAAGCTGATGGCTTTGCACAGGAAGCTGCCAAAAGGCCAGAGGCCAAGGGCGATAGCAGAGGTGTGGAAGGGTAGGCAGATCAGCAATAGCAGGTCAGCAGCACCTAAAGCCAGCAGCAGAGTGTCTGTACCATGTGGGGGCTGGAGTTCTTTTCTCCTCCTGCCAATAAGAATAGTGATGACAAGGGTTTGGCCCACAAGACCGGTCACCAGAATTAACCCGTCCAAGATGGGAACTATAGTTTTAATGAAAGCCTCAGATGGCCAGGTGACTTTGTCGGGCATGGTGGTGTTTACTTGCTGCTCCAGGGTCTCCATGCCTTAACATTAAATGTCTAATGAGTAATTTGTCCAAAAGCTTAAAATGTCGAGCATCACAGCAGCATGTTGACAAAATGTCTGGGCAATGTTGTCCGTTGGCTCCAGTTCACGTTTTAAATTGTATTAGTTACTTGCATGACCCCACTTCATTAGGACAGCTAGTACTCTCATACCGATGGCTATCTGATCAACATGTCGTTTGACATTTAGTCTGTGCAATAATCGTAAATGAGAAGACAATAAGTATAGTGTAGTTTATTCTGTCTTCTGTTTGACCTGCAGAGATATACAGCTCATCATTAAGCGCTTGCAGAGATTGAACCGGGAAGTCCACTTCCTCTTGGCTCAATCTATTTAAAAGTTTGTCTTTTTCAGTTTTGTGACTCTTACTTCCTACAGGTGTTTGAAGAAATGAAAACTAACTTTAAGGTGATTAGAAATCACACTTTCCAAAAAAAATCAAGCAGTAGTCTCAGGAAAGCACTTCTTGTGAAAAACATCTTGTGCTGTTATCCAGTTTTACTCAAATACAAAGCAAAATATGGCCTTGCAGGGCAGTCTGTGTACCATAGCATATCCTTGGCTGCGTGAGAATCTTCTTTATTATCCGGGAAGGAGCAGTTTAGATCAAAACCCGAGAGTTAGTAATGCAGCAGTTATGCTTGATTTCTCGATGCCAGGAAACAGTGGACGGATTCATCCCAGTAGCCGCTGTCGTTACACTTTAAAAATGGTCAGTGCTACTTAATGTTGTAGTCACAGCACAAGGAATATTGTCCATTATAAGCTCTTCAGAAACGTGTAATCCTTGTAATCCACTAGCAGAAGAGTTGCTGTGCATTTGAGACAGAATAAATAAGTACTGATTAAAAACTGTATCAAAGGCTTAGTAATTCTAATGTGTTACCTGAATTACAGCGACAGTCCTGTCATGGGGAGAAAGGCTCCTTTCAGAGTGAAAATGCTCTTTCCAGCAGATTCTCTCCATTATTTACACAGTAACTAGGGGCTGAGCTGATCTAGGCAAGGGGAGGAGAGACTTCTACATTTCATTAGACAATAGTGGCTTGAATGGACTTTATTCATGCCTGCCCAATTTGTTTCCTTCCTTTTTAATCCAAGCAGGCACTTCTTTTTCTTCACTTCTTTTTCCACAGCGTGATAATCGAGGTTAAAAAAGAAATTCAGTGTGACTTTGTTTGGTCAACTGTGCAAAGTATGTCTTTTAGTTTCATTTTGGTTGGTGAACAATTATTCAGTCTTAAAATTGTCCTCCACTGAGGATGATTGTGGCACTTTGTCATTCAACCGAAACATCTAATTGCTCTCTTAGAGCAATTATTGACTTTCAGCAAACGAACAAACAGTTGTGTGTTGAGTGTTCGGGGTTTTATAGTTGGCTGTAAGTGGTCATAAATGTGGTTGCTAATGTGACTAGAAGCAGATGGACGTATACCTTGGAGCCCATCAGACTGCTGCACGTTGTCCTTTTCTGTGATGCTGTGTGCCATCTTTGAGTTCATGGTTGACTTCTTCACCCTTGCTTGTGTCCTTAAAGTGATTCAAGCTGTTCCAGTTGCATTTGTCTTTCCACAACAAGTAGTCACCATAAATGAGCATGTCCCCAGGGAGCTGTATTTGTGTGTGCAGGCTGCCAGCCATGAAATGACAGGATGATACAGACTCTTTAAATTCTCTCCAGGGACAGCTGGACTGGTAAACACTCTCTGTGGTTTCACGTCCATTTATTTGTCTCTCTGTCTTGCTCTCTTCCCTCTTTAACCTTGTTTTTCTTTTTCGGCGTTTCAGTATTTATGAACTGATGTGGGATGATTGGGAAAACGTTCAAAGCATTTACTACTGCCTCTTGTAAAAGTCTCTGAGTTTACAACCAGGGAAACTTGTCAAAACTGTTGCAATGAATAAGAATCAGTTGGATTCTCTCTGTGGGTTCTCTTTAATCCTTCTATTAATACCCCTGAGAAATTTCTAAAATAAAAAATGTTTTCTTCAAGCCATTTTTCTTCTTAGCGTGTTGGTTGGATAGCAACAAAAACGTTAAATAGTCAGAAGAATTATGCTATTATTGATCGGAAATATTGACTCGGGACCATCTTCTTTCTTCTCTGCTGTACAGATGTTGGCTCGGTTGAGGGCCTGGCATACCACCGAGGTTGGGATACCCTCTACTGGACCAGTTATACAACTTCCACCATCACTCGCCACACTGTGGACCAGAGCCGCTCTGTGGCCTATAACCGCAACACGGTGGTCACTATGTCTGGAGAAGACCACCCCAGGGCCTTTGTGCTGGACGAGTGTCAGGAGTGAGTCACGTAAAAACCAAATTGAAACTTGGTGTTCTGCCCTGTATCAGGGGCCCAATACCAGTAGTATTTCTTTCTTTTTGAACAGCATGTTTTTTTAGCCGTAACATTTTACCAAGACATTGTGGAAGCTCACCAGAATGCCTAAACTGTGTTTGTTCCCACTCTAGTCTCATGTTCTGGACCAACTGGAATGAGCAGGCTCCCAGCATCATGAGGGCCTCTCTGAACGGAGCCAATGTGCTCGTCATCATCGGCAGTGATATTAAAACTCCCAATGGTCTAGCCATAGATCACCGTGCCGAGAAGCTATACTTTTCTGACGCCACATTGGACAAGATTGAGCGTTGCGAATACGACGGCAGCAACCGTTATGTGAGACCTCCCTTTAATGTTTTTGTATTTCAATTTGAATTTCAGTTATATTTCAGTGCTCTGGAAAATTGTGCCTACAAATGTCTTCTCCAGGTCTTGTTGAAGAATGAGCCTGTCCATCCGTTTGGCCTGACTGTGTATGGAGACTACATCTTTTGGACTGACTGGGTGAGGAGGGCTGTCCTCAGAGCTGACAAATACACAGGAGGAGACATGAAGGTGCTGCGTGCTGACATCCCTCAGCAGCCAATGGGCATCATTGCTGTAGCTAATGACACCAACAGCTGTGAGTAGCCTTTACTTCTGTTATGCTGTTACTGTGAGGTTTTTCTGGTTTTTTTAATCCATGTTCAGCTGTGTTCAGTGGTAATGGATAATTAACATATAATTAATGTTTCAATGCCATTACAGCAAACTAAGGTGCCTTATTATTGTTTGCTAAATCCCATTGTGCTGGGTTTTCGGTCTGTCACATCCAACTTCAAAACCCACCAACTTTACAACCCTCCTGTCTTACATTTACCTCAGGTGAGTTTTCTCCCTGCCGAACAAATAACGGAGGCTGCCAAGATCTGTGTCTGCCCACCTCCAATGGAAGGGTCAACTGCAGCTGTCGTGGAGACAGACAACTTCTTGAAGACAACACCTGCTCTTGTAAGACTTTATTATTAATGAAATGTATTGCATTGTTTTAGAAAAAATCTTTAAGAAATTTCCTCCTAACATATCGGATCTTGATTGTTTAATTCAAACATTTCTACCTCACCAGCGCTTAACGTGTCGTGTGGAAGTGTGGATGACTTTGAGTGTGGAAACGGTGACTGTATCAACTACAGCCTGACCTGTGATGGCATGGCCCACTGCAAGGACAAGTCTGATGAGAAGCAGTCCTATTGTGGTGAGTTTCCCATAGGACTTCTAGTTAGATTTTCTGTTGCAGATAATAAGCTGGCAGATATATTAAGACCATTTTAGAATGAGTGCATATTACAATAAATTATTATTAGACGCTCAAAGAAGTAAGTGCTAATATTGTATGTGACTATTAAGTAGTCAAGGATAAAATGTTGAATGGGAAAATACATTTTTATTTTCAGCTAAGAGGAAGGACAAAAACTAAAAGGAAATTGGTTAGGTAAAAATATAGAGTTCAGCTTGTAAAAAAATAGTGAATTTGGTGCGTTAGGTCACATTTAACAAATGCAGAAAGGGACACTGAACATCTGCTGACTCAATGCTTTTGCTCTAAAGCTAATCGAATTTGCAAGAGAGGCTACAGGCGCTGCATGAACGGCCGCTGTATTGGCCACCAGTTCTGGTGTGATGGCACGGATGACTGTGGTGACCATTCAGACGAACTGCCGTGTAACAGTAAGCATTAATTTTCATTTTTACAGACTTTTATATCAACAAGTCATTAGGTCAGCTTCTGATGGATGCAAAAATCAAATAATTTGCACTTAAATGTTTAGGTTGACTTAATGTGGAGGCTCTATTTGCATTTGTTAATTCAAAAACTGCATCCCACAGTGACCCTGTGCAAAGCAGGAGAGTTCCAGTGCAAAGATGGAAGCTGTATTTCCAACTACAGCCGCTGTGACCAGGTGGTCAACTGTGAGGACGCTAGTGATGAAATGAACTGCCGTGAGTACAGTAATTTTATTAATAACAATCTTTGCTCACCCAGATTACTCAGCTGTTTATTTTAATGGAACAGTTACCTCTCCACTTTGTACTAAAGACAATATTAAGTAATAAGGTAGTTTTCAAAAGCTTTTGTTTCATTATTCCTAGAACCCACTGACTGCTCCAGATTTTTCCGCCTTGGAGTGAAAGGAGCGTCCTTCCAGAGCTGTGAGAAAACCACTCTTTGTTATTTGCCCTCATGGGTTTGTGACGGTAACAATGACTGTGGAGACTTTTCTGACGAGAGAAATTGTCCAGGTGGGGTAAATTATTGCCTCTTTAACCTCAGATTTACTTACTAACTTTTTTTTATCTTTTAAATATACATACAGTACATTATGTGTTTTAATTTTTTCTTGCAGATAAGAGGAAACTTAAATGCCCAGTCAACTTCTTTGCTTGTCCCAGTGGCCGCTGCATTCCTATGAGCTGGACCTGTGATAAGGAGAATGACTGTGAGAATGGAGCTGATGAGACTCACTGTGGTCAGTCTTGTACAGAGCTGTCTTCTATTGCCCAGATGTTTTTTTGAAAGCATAAAGCATACCAGAAAAATCAGGCATGCACATGGCTTACGGTAAGACTAAATGAACTCCTTCTGGATTCTTTTGCAGATAAATTTTGCACATTCACCCAGTTCGAATGTGGGAACCACCGCTGCATTTCCAACCACTGGGTGTGTGACGGCTCGGATGACTGTGGTGATGGTTCTGACGAAGACCAGAGATGCAGTAAGTGACATATTATTACCACTTACCAATGTAAAATTACTTTCTCCCACACTCTCTCGTTAATGATTGATGTTATATCGCCACATAACTTCCCACAATGTTGTCACAGAATCCAAGACCTGCAGTCCCGAGGCTTTCCAGTGTCCCGGCTCCCACATGTGTGTGCCTCAACGCTGGAAGTGTGATGGAGACAAGGACTGTCCTGATGGAGCTGATGAGAGTGTGAAAGCTGGCTGCAGTGAGTGCAACAGTTACAAAACATCCTGATAGAAAACAATATGTCCTCTTTGATTATGTTTGAAGAAACATATGCAGGAAAAAAAACTGTTCCAATATCATTAACGAAAGAGGTTTTTTTCCTCTTCTAGTGTACACAAACAACACTTGTGATGCCAAGAATGAGTTCATGTGCCAGAACAGACAGTGTATCCCTAAGCACTTTGTATGCGATCATGACACTGACTGCTCTGATGGCTCAGATGAATCCCCAGAATGTGGTGAGTGTGTGTTATTTTGTGTCCTGGGAGTGAAACTAAGGAAGAGAAACTGTCCACAAAATTGTGAAAAATGTGATTATTATTATTGTCTTACCGACATCAGAAAATTGAGTTTAATACTGAACATATTCCTGCCCTGGTGTAGAATATCCAACATGTGGTCCCGATGAGTTCCGCTGTGCAAATGGGCGCTGCCTCAACCAGAAAAAATGGGAGTGTGATGGAGAGTTTGACTGTCATGATCACTCGGATGAAGCTCCTAAAAACCTTCGCTGCACTCAAATGGGTAGAGATTCAATCTCTTTGTTACTTTTACTTCTATTCTAGCATTACGAGAAATAAATCATCGTGAGAAACCTGTTGTCCAGGAAAGGCTGTTTCCAATTGACGCTAATTTAAAATGCCATTTATCCATGACTTCAGAGAGGACGTGCAATGACTCAGCCTTCATGTGCCGTAATGGGAAGTGTTTGAATGAGACTCTGCTGTGTGACCGCAATGATGACTGTGGTGATGGCTCTGATGAACTCAACTGCTTCATCAACGAGTGTCTCAACAGTAAACTGAGTGGATGCTCGCAGCTCTGTGATGACCTCAAGATTGGCTTCAAGGCAAGTCATAAATTTTTTTTGTTTTAAAGCGTTTTTTTTTTGCACACAAAACCAAATAAAGCTAATTAAATTACTTTATAAACTCACTTACTGCAATTGGCCAAGAAAATGTTTGACCATTAACTGTGCAGTTACCTCACACATGAATGGTCAGCATGCTGTTAATGGTGAGTAAGGGAGGAGCCAAAAAAAAATGGTTGGGAGGCACTAACTTCAGGCATGCAGTTATGTAAGACTAAAACATGTTTTGGCACTCCTTAAAAGTAGGAGGCCAGCCTTAGGACAGCTTGAACTCTGTGTGAACTCTCACGTCTGTGGTGTTGAGGCTGGGGTCAGAGCTTGTTTTGAGCAATTATGAGAAACAATCTGCACACCAAAAGATTATTATAATGTTGTTGTTTAATGTTATAGCAGATTGAGTGTTTGAGTTATATGTAGAACAATCACAGATTTCTCTTGAAGCAGAGCTTGCTGGCTTAGTAAACTGCAGATTCCTACATTGTGGGGAAGGAATGGAATGTGACAATATGTATGAGTGTAGGTTGGATTTATTCCCAAACAGATGTGCAAATCAGAAGTGACATTTGCGGCTAATAAAGAAGTGTTATTACAGTGCATTGTGCTGAGATAATGATCGAGCTATTTACTTTACAAACTTATTGGATGTCGGTTCTTCTTTGCTCTCTGCTGTTGGACAACTTTTTAACATTTTACAACAACAGCTATTTTTTGTGTTTGTGCTGAGACATTGGCAAGAAATAGGCTTTTGATGAAAGAAAAAACATGTCAAATTGACTAACCGATGTTTAGTGACGGGCAGCAGCAAGCACTTGTAATTGGGCCAGACTAAAATTGTGAAATGCCAAAACCTGTAGGCTGAGATTTTGACATATGTCTTGTTCTCGTGATCCCTTCAGTGCCGGTGTCACCCTGGTTTCCAGCTCAAACGGGATGGGAAGACGTGTGTGGATATCGACGAGTGCACAACCAACTACCCCTGTTCCCAGCGCTGCATCAACACACACGGCAGCTTCCACTGTCTCTGTGTGGATGGCTTTGAACTCAGCCCCAATGACCCCACCATCTGCAAGTCTACATCGGGTAAGACAAACATTCACGTGTTTTGCATTTAGCATTTAGCTGGTGGCTCGTAGCCCGTTCAATCCTGTAATATTTCTTTTCTCACTGGTATTTGTCTGCAGAAGAGGAGCCCTACTTGATCTTCGCCAATCGGTATTACCTGAGAAAACTCAACCTAGATGGTTCCAACTATACTCTCATAAAACAGGTGAGAAACACAGGTTCTCATTTTGACAGAAGGTGAGGTTCTTGTTGTTTAGTCTCCCCACACCTGTTCATACTTTATCTGGCTGTGTGGCTGTTTTCAGGGTCTGAATAATGCAGTGGCACTGGACTTCCACTACGCAGAGCAGATGATCTACTGGACAGATGTGACCACTCAGGGCAGCATGATCCGACGCATGCGGATGAATGGCAGCAACATGGAGGTAAGTGAGAAACCAAACCTACTCCCTTCCTTAAATCTAATTTGAAATTTTAGGTATATTGAGAGTAATCACTAAATAATTGGATCAGCCAAAACTGTAATCATAGAATTCTTATTATGACAGTTGTGTGAGTGTCTGACTAAGAGCTTTTTTTTAATTCTGTGATTCACTCGTCTGGCAGGTATTACATCGGACTTCCTTGAGTAACCCAGACGGTTTGGCAGTGGACTGGGTTGGAGGGAACTTGTACTGGTGTGACAAGGGCAGGGACACAATTGAAGTGTCTAAACTCAATGGGGCCTACCGGACTGTGTTGGTCAACAGTGGCCTGCGGGAACCTCGTGCTGTGGCTGTGGACGTGCGCTATGGGTGAGAAACACAGTTGTTTTTTTTTGTTTGTTTCATTTTAAAAATCTCTTCTTACTATATACTCTTTGCTCTGTTTTAACAATAACCCTATCATATATCCTTTGTTGTAAAGATATCTTTACTGGTCGGACTGGGGTGACAACCCTCACATTGGAAGAATCGGGATGGATGGCACGAACCGAAGTGTCATCATTGAAGATAGGATCACTTGGCCCAATGGACTAACCCTGGACTTTATTAATGATCGTATATACTGGGCCGATGCCAGAGAAGACTACATTGAGTTTGCCAGTCTAGATGGCACCAGCAGACATACAGGTACAGAACATGACAGAGTAGTGAAACTGAACAATCACCAGATTAGCTAAATTTTGACAAGCTGAGGGGTTTGCCAAATGCTTGAATGAGTTTCGTCTTTTTAGATGATTACATACGCAATCATTTTTGGGAGCCACTAGACATCAGCAGGTGGGTCCGGTGATTTTTTTGCTGGGCTGGAGTCTTGCAGCACAGGCACTGGGAACCGGAATATCAAATAGGGGGTCTATTCTGAAGTAAAGATGAAAGTTAACATTTATTGATTGTGTTGCATAAAACTTTCATCTGATTTAATGTAGTATTGTTTCCAGTGAGTTTTTCATCTCTCCTCTGATACACACACATACACACACTATACAAACATTAATGTGGCCGTGTGTGTGTTTGTGGAACTCTCGACCTGTTTGAATTTAGATAAGGACGGCTCAAAGCTTGGGTTATGCTAATCTGACTAATATCTGAGTTCACCTTTCAGTCTTAAAACAGCTCCAATCATTTTATAATCATTTAAATCAAATGTTCACATCAAGATAGTTAAAAATCCATGTTCAAATCATCCCACATAATGACAAGGTGTTTTGAGCATGTTAATGCTTTATGTGCATGTATGTCTTGCATGTGTTATTAAGGATATATGTGAAGTATTTGGATTGCTGTATTTTAAAACAGAAAATAGTGAGTGTATTTCTATAAGGCCTCAAACATATGAAATTGCAAGTATATGAAAGCAGAAATAGTGCTATTGTAAGTATGGAGCCGATTGCATCACACAAGCGCTTAGCTGTGTATCTCACCCTGCTTCTCTTGTAGCCAGAGTGCAAAATTGTCTCAACAAGCTCTCTGGGATATAGCATTATCACACAAGCAAAAATATTAAGTGATGGATTGAAAATCATCTGACCTGATTGGAGTTTGAGACATATTAAAAATGTTTGAAAATCATCTTTGAATCCTAATTATTATAATTATTATTATTATTTTATTTACTTATTACTGTTGATTGATTGATTTTCTTATTAATTTCTTATTTATTTTCTTCTAATTTGTTTATTTATTTTTTCCTGCTTTTTTGGTGTTTAAAATAAAAAATAAAGACATTTGAGAAGATTAAACCATTTAGCCTTTGTACTAACACATGTCATTATGGTTTATAGAGTTAAAGAGCTTTTTTCAGCTAGAAAATACTTATAAATCAGACAAATGTCAATGACTGGTTACAGAAGGGCCCTTATTAGGTACAGTCATGACATTTTACTCAGGGGCATGATGGGAAACCTTCAGTATGAATTATTCTTGTTATTCTTTTCATAAACATTGACACTGATTTATTGTGTTTGTCCTGACAGTTCTCAGCCACGACATCCCCCACATCTTTGCCATGACTCTTTTTGAGGAGTACATCTATTGGACTGACTGGGAGACAAAGTCCATTAACAGAGCTCACAAGACTCTGGGTACCAACAAGACCACTCTTATCAGCACGTTGCATCGGCCCATGGACATCCACATTTACCATCCTTATCGACAGCCTGAGGGTAAGAGACACCCTGTATTAATTGTTTTTTTCTTCTAGAAAGGGCACATAAAAAGTTATGACACAACACACATAACATTAATATCATAAATCATGTGGTGCGGACGTAGCTGACAAGGGTTAAAACATGTCCTGTCTACCTAACTCTATCCCAGTGCCCAACCACCCGTGCCAGACAAATAATGGCGGCTGCAGTAACTTGTGTCTGCTGTCTCCTGGAGGAGGCTCCAAGTGTGCTTGTCCCACCAACTTTTACTTGGCCAATGATCAGCGTACTTGCATGTCCAACTGTACAGCCAGCCAGGTAAGGAGGCTTTGTGAACTATGCAAAGCAGTGGGAACTTAACGGAAAATACCTACAGCTGATAAGCTGCTTCTCATGCTGCGATGCCTCCCTGTGGATTGTTTGATAAACTGCTCATGCCTGGTGATTGCATGCTGACAGCTGGCTGCATGCTCAGTGCCACAGCAGCAAGGCAGTGACGCTCTGGTGTTTTGTCTTATCATCCCTTTGATTAATCACTTTCTTCCTACTGTAGTTTGTGTGCAAGAATGACAAATGCATTCCTTTCTGGTGGAAATGTGACACAGAGGACGACTGTGGGGACAGGTCGGACGAGCCAGCAGATTGTCGTAAGTATAACGGTCAAATAATCTGAACTTCTGTAAGCCATGAAACAAAGTTTACTTCTCACTTTGAATAAAGTGACAATTCTTTAAGGAGGAAGTGTTTAATTTTAGTCTTTTTTTTTGTTGTTGTTGTTCTTTGACAGTTGAATTCAAATGCAGACCGGGGCAGTTCCAGTGTGGCACAGGCATCTGCACCAACCCTGCCTACATCTGTGATGGAGACAATGACTGCCAGGACAACTCTGATGAGGCCAACTGTGGTATGTCTCTCTTTTTATATACACTTGTTATTACATTTTATCTCCAAATAATTGTTATTCATTTAATAATCTGCACCCTGGCCAATTAATTGTTGATTACTGATTAGCATCATATCTGCTTCTTGGCTCTTTTTTTCTCTGTAGATATTCATGTTTGCCTGCCTAGTCAATTCAAATGCTCCCACCCAAGCCGCTGCATCCCTGGCATCTTTCGCTGCAATGGCCAGGACAACTGTGGTGAAGGAGAGGATGAAAAGGACTGTCGTAAGTAGAAACTTTTACAGGTTACATGAAAAATATTACAGTCGTATATTGTGTTTCAGTATGTTTCACTTTCACTTTTTTTCACTGAATAAATTCTAATCTAATCCCATAGCTGAGGTCACATGTGCGCCCACCCAGTTCCAGTGTGCCATCACCAAACGCTGCATACCTCGTGTCTGGGTGTGTGACCGTGACAACGACTGCGTGGATGGATCGGATGAACCTGCCAACTGCAGTAGGACTTCCATCATACTTTGAATGTTTTTATTATCAGCTGTCCTAATTAGCACTGAATGTAACCACCCCCATGATATTTCCCCCTCCAGCCCAGATGACTTGTGGTGTGGATGAGTTCCGATGCAAAGACTCTGGAAGGTGCATCCCTGCTCGCTGGAAATGTGACGGTGAGGACGACTGTGGCGATGCCTCAGATGAACCAAAAGAAGAGTGTGGTAAGAATGTCTTCTTTGTTCAAAATTAGACATGCACTGAATACGCTGAGTGATGTTTCCAAATTGTCATGGTTTTCTTCACTGACTAAAATATTTTCTGTGATTTGTGCAGCTGAGAGGACATGTGAGCCATACCAGTTCAGATGCAAGAACAACCGCTGTGTGCCAGGCCGCTGGCAGTGCGACTATGACAATGACTGTGGGGACAACTCTGATGAAGACAAGTGTAGTGCGTGTCACATTCAGCTCGGCAGTGGTGCCTTCCTGCTGTATACCGTCGTCAAATTTTGTCCAATATCCACTTACACTCATGCTTTGCCAACTTGCAACACACATTGCATCTTTAACTTTTTAACCTTGCACAAGTCACTTGTTGACTGTAAACATCCTTTCACTGTCATTTCTGATGCATCTCACGTCATCTAATATTTGTTTCATTTCATACTGTCCTGTTGGCATGAGCCAGAGGTAAGTTGCTCCACCTTCGAATGTGAACCACTTGCATATTTCATTTCATGTTGTCCTCATTCTCATGCTCCTGTCAACTGTAATACCCCCTCCCACTTGTGAGAGTCTGCAAGTATTCATTAATTTTGCAAAATTTTTCTTTTTTTGCCACTAGATGACACTGCACAATACTACATCAACATATTTTTTTATATTACTAAATTAAAATGTATAAAATACCAAACATGTATTTTAACATTGAGCCTAATTGAACTACTTTCAGCCTCTCACTTCATCTCCTGCAGTGTTTACAGTCCGTGTTCTTGTATCAACCCCAGTCTTGTATTTTTGCTGTTTTTTTGTTCCACACTAGTACCAAAGAGGATGTCAGCCTTGGCAGTATTCGGTGCAATGCTGATAATTTGTGAAATTGTTTTAAATATATCACTGCAAAAATTCTGCAGAGATAACGGATGATTGAAAACACTCGTCATGAACAGGGTCATGATTCTTTTAATTCTTAGTGTGACCTTGTGTTTGTGCTGTTGAAGGTGTTTGCCTGTAAACCACGTCTTTCTTCTTCCCTAGTGCCTCGAAAATGTTCAGAAAGTGAGTTTGCCTGCACAAACGGCCGCTGTATTGCTGGGAGGTGGAAGTGTGATGGAGATCACGACTGTGCTGATGGATCTGATGAGGTAAATTAACTTTATGTTTAGTTTTTAGGTTTGTATAATATTTAATTTGGAAATAATGGGAAACCATAAGTTAGTATTAAGTTTTCATTCGTAAAACAAAAAAGCTGATCATCGGTTATCTGTGGACTCAAACGCTTCCTCAGCATGGCTGTGATCTGAAGTGTGACAACGACCAGTTCCAGTGTAAGAACGGACACTGTATACCCATTCGCTGGCGGTGTGATGCTGATCCTGACTGCATGGATGGCAGTGATGAGGAGAATTGTGGCAGTGCTGGTAATTGAGTCTTTTTATTGTTTTTATGACTGTTGTTTTTTGTTTGTTTGTTTTCATCAAACCCGCAAAATGCACCCCTATTAAAATATATATATATATATCAGTAGATAAATTGATATACAGTATATCCTGTTTTCTCAGCTGGGCGTCACTGCCCCATGGATGAGTTCCAGTGTAACAATACTTTATGTAAACCCCTCGCCTGGATGTGTGATGGGGAGGACGACTGTGGGGACAACTCTGACGAGAATCCAGAAGAATGCCGTAAGTGCAGCTTTTGAACGACACTTATGCAAAAATGCTTTTAGTCTTAATTTTTGTCGCCTCAATTATTTTTATTTCCTCTGCTTTCCTAAATCCTTATTTCTTTTATCTCTGTTCGGCTGTTAGGGAAGTTCCAGTGTCCTCCCACCCGGGTTCTCCGCTGTCAAAATGACCGTGTTTGTCTGCAAATGTCAAAAAGATGTGACGGTGTCAATAACTGTGGTGACAACTCAGACGAACTGAACTGCCGTACGTTGTGGGCTCATCTAAGTTGCTGTGGAGACTAACTCTAACTTGCTCGAACTTTGATTAAGTTTGGTTTTATACATCTACAGAGGCCCCTCCAACTGTTCCCACTTGTGAGAAGGATGAGTTCCTGTGTGCCAATGGCAGATGCATCAGCTCATCTCTGCGCTGTAATTTCTTTAATGACTGTGAGGACTACGGCTCTGATGAAATCCACTGCAAGACAGGTGCCTGATTTCAAATGTGATTTCTGTATTGTAACTAACCACAGATCTGATTACTTTAGTGTTTAAACTTGACACCTACTGACTCATTTTTCACTCGTTGCATGGTTTTTCTCAGACATAAAGCTAAATGACTGTAGGAGTAACAGGACACAGTGTGGGGATGGAGATGAAGCCCACTGTGTCACTAATGGCACAGACTCGTTTTGCTCCTGCAAGCCAGGCTTCCAGAAGACAGGACACCACACCTGTGGAGGTACGTGTGCAGAAATAGCAGCACTCTTTATGGGAAAAACTTATTTCAGATATATATTATGTCTTGTTATCTTTTCTGTTTAATAGATGTTTATTTTTCAATGTGCATTTTTCAGATAAAAATGAATGTCTACAATTTGGAGTCTGTTCCCACATCTGCAACAACACCAAAGGCTCCTACAAATGCATCTGCCACAAATACTTTACCAGGATCAATGACACCTGCAAGGCTGACAGTGAGGACCAGAGCTTTACATGCATAAGTTTATATGCAGCTCTCTTTTAGGCTATTCTAACCTGTCACTATTTATCAGTTCCAAGGTTCAGGTTTGAGATTCTTTCTTTTTTCCTTTTAGACATGAACAGCAGTCAACAGATCCTCTACATAGCTGATGACAATGAAATTCGCAGCCTGGATCCTGGTATGCCCAACTGGCGCTATGAGCAGACCTTTCAGGGTGATGCCAGCGTGCGTATTGATGCAATGGACCTCCATATCAAAACCAACCGCATCTTCTGGACCAACTGGCACACGGGCCGCATCTCCTCTTATGAACTTCCAGGACTGTCCACGTCCTCCTCCTCTAACACCAATCGAAACCGACGACAGAGTGAGGGCAGGATCACCAACCTGCAGGTAATGGAGGTCAAATGTGTACAGGAAAACAGTCAGTCCGCCTTACTCAGATACACAGCACAGACGTGAGCGTCCTGAATGTGTGAATGCCTTTCACATTGTTTCCAGATCAAAGAGCTGAAGATGCCTCGTGGTATAGCAGTGGACTGGGTGGCTGGTAACCTGTATTGGACCGACTCTGGTCGAGATGTAATAGAAGTAGCCCAGATGTCAGGCCAACATTGCAAGACTCTGATCTCTGGCATGATTGACGAGCCTTACGCAATTGTAGTGGATCCACAGCGGGGGTAACATCACATAAAATGTATAATTACTGTTGCAGCTTTTTTCCTGTTATTATAGGGTAGGTAATTGTTCTTTGTTCTCCCTCAGTACCATGTATTGGGCAGACTGGGGAAATCATCCCAAAATTGAAACTGCTGCGATGGATGGCACTCTGAGGCAAACTCTAGTACATGAGAACATCCAGTGGCCCACAGGTTAGTACTGTATTAGAAGTGTATGGTTCATCCTAACCCTGAAGACCCAGGCCTTTGGTTCTGTGTAGTTAATCATGTATTTATTTATAAGCCTGTTTCTTCTGCCTGTCCAGGTTTGGCTGTAGACTACTTCAATGAGCGCCTTTACTGGGCAGATGCTAAGCTCTCAGTGATTGGCAGCGTGCGTTTGGATGGCTCTGATCCTGTCGTTGCTGTTTCTGGCATCAAAAACAGTTGAGTTCTTTGTGCAATGGAAAAAATATGAAACCTGAAGTTTAGACATCTCGCATTAATATGATAACTGCCTATAATTTTAATTTGAAAATTTTCTTTTCTCTAATTTCCAGACTTGCTCCATCCTTTCAGCATAGACATCTTTGAGGATTATATTTATGGTGTCACGTATGTCAACAACTTTGTCTTCCGGGTCAACAAGTTTGGCAAAGGCCCCATGGAGAACCTCACCACAGGCATCAACCACGCTACTGACATAGTCCTGTACCACCGTTACAAGCAGCCAGAAAGTGAGTGTCAGACACACTGTTTCTTGAGTTGAATGTTCAGTGAATGAAAAAAACCCTCAATAATTCAAACTACACATACACATAATGTGATTGTAAAAACAAACATATTTCAAGATGCACGCCATTTTCTTATTGCACGTCTTCTTTCTTTGTGCATCAGTGACTAACCCATGTGACAGGAAGAAGTGTGAGTGGCTGTGTCTGCTCAGCCCCAGTGGACCAGTGTGCACCTGTCCCAACAACTATGTGGCCGACAACGGCACATGCACAGAGAGGCCAAGCCCCACCCAGGCACCATTCTGTAAGTCTGCATCATGCGTACAGGACCATTAACTGCACATATATGCATACAGACAAACAACAATGCTTTTATCTCTGCAGCTCCCCCCTCAGGGCCATGTGATATTCAGTGTCAGAATGGTGGCAGCTGCTTCCTCAATGCCCATCAAGTGGCAAAGTGTCGTTGCCAGCCCAGCTACACTGGAGAGAGATGTGAGATCAACCAGTGCAGGGATTACTGCAAGAACGGCGGCACATGCACTGCTTCTCATACAGGTAAAAGCCCAAAACACTCATAATAACATAATCGTAGGTTTATTTATTAATAGACTTGTTGTGATGTAAACCCTCCATCTGCCCAGACCTTTATTAACTTTTAATTTAGCAGTCATTTTGTTAACTCTTCATAGTATATCTGAGCTTCAGAGAGAAATAAAATAATGATTTGAATGACTTTTAGCCAGCCTAGCGGCATGACTCTTTGTCTGTTGGCCAGTCCCTTAATTAGATTGACAACCATTTGTTAGATCAACATAAAATTAAGCAGGGGTCTTAGGCAACAAAATTAAGTCCAGACAGTAATAATTTTAACATCTAATGTTGTCTCTGAGAGTCTACAAAGCCTCATTAGTACTTTGAGGTTAGTTTGGTTAAGAAATTATGGCTTTATAACACAATATACTTAAATGTTGAACATAGTAATATATACCTTTATATTATCAGCATCTTTGCAAGTGGACAACATTGCTGTAGCTCTACTGTCGGGGCCACTAGCGTGGCAGTAAATTATTAGCCTTCTTTAAATTGCTCTGGGTGGGAAAACCCAAACTATTCAGAAGAGTAAATATGCTGTGGCAGAGAAGCATCAAGTAATTATAAAGTCAAGTTAACTTATGTCAGATTTCATGAGAAATGTTAATTCTGCTCTGCTAAGTAATCTAGGCAAACATGTTTGGTTTGTTCCGAAATTTCTGCCCATTTCTTTGATGTGTTGGAGAGCGCTCTGGGGTATTCATTAGCAACAGCAATTACAGCCAAAAGACTGAGGTAAAGAGAGTGCATGAACCACGTGATCTCCTCACGTCCGTAATTAACGTTTTTTAGCTAATGTTTATTTCATTATGCATAAACCAGTGTATATTATCACATGAAACTGAGAAAAATCATAGAATCTTGCTGACAGCAGATGTACTGTGTGCTGATTTTGGGCTGATTTTACCTCTCGCCTCATTTGATATGTGTGTTGTAGGTGCTCCAACTTGCAGATGCCCCAAAGGCTTCACAGGACCCACATGCAACCGCCACACTTGTCAGGACTACTGCATGAATGGGGGTAACTGCTCAGTCAACATGGGCAACCAGCCAACCTGTAGCTGCCCGTCCGAGTACCCGGGAGATCAGTGCCAGTACCGTAAGTGGAAGCACTGTCAAATGTAACGTTAGGCCTCTGTCGTGCAGCATTTACAAAATATGAAATGTGTGAAACAAGCAAAATTTCATTATTTAAGAACCCATCCCTACTACCTCTTCCTCCCCATTGTTCAGGTAACTGTGAAGGGTTTTGTCAAAATGGTGGAGCTTGCCTCGAAACCTCCAACGGCACCAAGCTGTGTGTGTGTCCCACTCAATACATTGGTTACCAGTGTGAGCTGGATAAATGTAAGTTCTGCGGAACAGGGCAGTGTTTGACGCCATCCTCGGGGGAGGTTTCCTGCAGGTGGGTGCACTATGTGAGCTTGAACTCTGCTCAAAATAAATTCAACATGGATTTTAAATGTTTGATGTGTATTTTGGACTACTCTGATGTCAGTCTATCCACAGTCTTTGAAAAAACATTGATTGGAAAGTGGACAATGTTGATCATACTAAAATCATGGGCATTAATGCTGCTTTTTCAGTACTGTGAGGGGATATTATTAAGGAATCGAACAAATTTTCCATCGGTGTTTCTGTGTTTTTGTAGCTGTCCCAACGGTCAGATCCAACCCACCTGCTATACCTGTAAGGAATTCTGCACAAAGGGACAGTGCACTGTGGACCGTCGCACACTGCTGCCTCAGTGCAAGTAAGATGTGACACCCAGATACATTTTTTTTCTAACTCACATAGATACACACACACTTTGTAACTGGCTGATTGTGTGTCCAGGTGTCCTGCTGGATGGACAGGATACAGATGTGAAGTCCCAGCTGCCTCTGTGGATTCTTCTACTTCCAGTGGAAGTAAGTCACAGAGTTGCTCACAGTGTTTCTTGATAGTAGATTGGACTTTGCTCCTATTTGCTCACCTTTGCCCATTCACAGGTGCTGCCCCCATCGTCATCCCGGTGCTTCTGCTGCTGTTACTGGCACTGCTGGTGGTTGGTGCCATCTACTGGTACAAGCAGGAGAATGCGCGGGTAGGTCCCAGTGTTGTTCTTTGATTCAAACTTCACCTTCGCCTGGTCCTCACACCTATACTTTCTAGTTACTCTTTCTCTCTTACCTTTTGATAACCTACTATTTCCTGTCTCCCAGGTCTCTATGGCCAGGCAAATCTCGTTCTCAGTCCATGCGGTAACTTTATAGGGTTACGTAATTCACCTGTCCCCTCCCTTCCTTTATCTCAGTTCAGATTGACCATGCTTCTTGTCAGTCTGTTTGTCCATTTTGTTGGTCAACGAAGAAATCTGTCTGTTTTGTCCTTGCCTGCCATCTCCTGTTTGCCTCCTTGGACTTTCCTACTTAGCCACACAGGGATCTATCCAACTTTTCTAGTGATGCACAAACAATTGGACTGTTTCGTCTTCCCTGTACCTCCATACATTCCTGTCTTTACATGTGTAATCGTTAGACATAGAATATATGCTTGCATTGTAAAATTTACAGTTGTGCATCCTTAAAAACCTCTAAGTGCTTGCAACGAACAAATGTTTGCAATGTGAAAATCCAGCATTCTGCACAATAGACATGCTGCAGTATATTCTCTGGGTTTGATCAAATGACTTTTTGACAGAAAAGCTCATTTGACAACCTTTTAATATGTGTTGTCTTGGTTGTGTGTAGCTGGTGCTGAGTCAGTACCTGGTTTATGCCAAGTTGTGATACTTTTAAGTTACTGTGAATTTGATTTATGGCTTCTCCCTACAAAAAATATTTCAACAAGGCTAGATCTATTGCTCAGTCAGTTGGTTTATCTTTGTCTCTCCGCAGTGCCAAGGGCTTCCAGCACCAACGAATGACAAATGGAGCCATGAATGTTGAGATTGGGAATCCTGCCTATAAAATCTATGAAGGAGACCCTGACGATGAAACTGGAGAACTCCTCGATTCAGACTTCGCTTTGGACCCAGACAAGGTAACAAAGCTAAACATACTCTTGTTTACAGGGTCACCTCTTCAAATTCAGGATTTTTTTTTTCTTTTCCTGTATTTCAGGGTTTTTTTTTATAGTTTTATGTGAACCAGTTTCTAGTACACAATGCAATTTTTTCTTTTATTTTTAAACAGTCTCCATCATTCAAGAGTCACCATGTAATTTCCTTTACTCCACAGCCCACCAACTTCACCAACCCAGTGTATGCCACCCTTTACATGGGCGCCCACAACAGCCGCAACTCTCTGGCCAGCACAGATGAAAAGAAGGAGCTTCTCTCCCAGGGTGATGAGGACACGAGTGACCCGCTGGCGTAGAGCTCGGCATGGATTGAACTCTGCCAATACTGCCCCGCCCGACCTAGTGCTGAGCCAACAAGCTCTCTCATCTTATGCCTTTACCAACTGAAAAGAAAAGCAACAACAACAAAAAAAGCGAGAACACTGTATAAAATGTATAAAATGAAGGACTACTTTTTTTAAGTGATTGCAGTATTATATTTTGTTCTTTGACAAAAAAAAGCCTCTGTGATGAAAAAGGAACCATTTTATAGACATTTATTCAGTTCTTTTTAATTTTCCTCACAATTCTCCTTCACTTCTCATGCATATAGCCACTACCTCTGTGCAAATGAAAAAAGATAGAGAGATACAAATGGCAGTGGAACAATTTTAATTTTTTATTTTTGTATGAATTGTATAGGGAAAAAAAGAATATTGTTCCATCCCAGAAAAAGTTGCCAAGTGTTTGTTTTTAAATGAGCGAGAGGAGTCAGTGCTCACTATGAATGCTGTCTGGGTGCTGGTTCAGTGTAGTCTTTCACATTATGTACGTTTGCTGCTGGAGGGCTAAAGGGCGAAATGAGATATTGTTTAACTGCACATATACACATTGGGGACTCAGCATCACAGACAGTGTCTGTTCTGTTGTTTCAAAGAACAACATTCAAGTGATTGTCTTATCTCCTTGCACAGGCTAAAGTTATATATATATTTACATATATATAAACCTATTAACAAAGTGTCTTGAAAATATACCCAGGAATACAAACATCAGTTACAAATAGCAGTCTGTACTTTTAACATTTTTTTTTGAATTCATTGTATAATTGACATACTTTGTGTCAGCAATGAATGAGTCAGTGTGTGAGCGCGCTGGATGAAGATGATTGTAATAAAGTCGACATTCCAGGATGAAAAGTCTGGGATGGATGTCTGTGGCCTTGGTTTAGCCTGCCGCAGGACACTCTGGGCAGGAGCTGGATTTTCCTCTGAAACTGTTCTACAAATGGTTTGGGAGTGACAGCAAATTTTAGCGATTTCCAGTCATCACTGAAAAACTATCTGCAACAAATAAATAGCTGAGAATGGTTACATTTAGTTTTTTTGTTTCCTTGTCTTTTGATTGTAATTGTATTTTCAGGAATGGACAGAGCGACCATTTAATGGTATGTGCTTCTGTGGGAGTTTTTTTTTTTTTTTCTTTTTCTTTTGGATTGTTTGTAATTACATGGACATGTAATTTAGGTTAATGCTCATTGTTAAGCACAGGAAGGGAACTGATCAGCTTCCTGATAAGCATTCCTTTGTTAATTCCTTTGCTTTGCTGCTAATGCTAAAGTCTGTCTGCCTGGGTTTTAGTGTTTAAAGCGTTGCTGTGTGTGTGTGTGTTTGTGAGTGTGTGTGTTTGTGTGTGTGTGTGTGTGTGCGTGTGCGTGTGTGTCACACTGCTCACCACGCTGCTTTTAACTGAGCTCATCGGCCAAACCTGCCACATCATTCTGCATGGTGCTCTCAATCTGCCATCCTAAAGGAAACATTCTGGCTTTGCCCGTCACTTGTTAACAGTATTCACTTTTTCTTTTTGTCCTGTTTTTTTTTTTTTTTTTTTAGCATCCTGCTCTGGTAGATTTCTCACCTAACCATGTAAATCAGAATAATCTCCTTTCAGTTGGAAAAACATTTTTGGTGGCAAAAAACCCCACATGAATATTTGTGGTTCTGATTGTTTTGTTATGATTCTATTTCTTTTTGATATAAGAAATTAAATGGATTTTTATAGTAGAACTGTACAGTGGCTGTGTTGGTCATTTGGAAAGAAAGAGGGAAAGCAGTCGCTCATTATTTTTTGCTGAAGTACATCATTAATTAACATCAGATATCCTACAAAGTGGAAAAAATAAAACATGAACATGTAGAAATTGCTTGTTTCGAATGTTGCTTCATAAAAGTATAACCAGCTTTATACACTACATTGTAATTACAGTCTTTGGTCTTATAGCTTCAGTTTTCATCCTATTTATTAAATGGAAGTGTCATCTTTCATTCAATAGACAATATTATAGATCACTGTTTTCATAAAACAACCATCATGGTTTCAATGTACATTAAAATAAATGTCCACTTACAGAATAGTGTCTCATATAATGTTATGCCAATTTAAGTAGTGTAGAGATGTATGTTCCATTGTGCTATTTTCATATTAGAAAACAGTTTATAAGTGTCATCCATTAGGAAATAGCTAATCATCTCTTTGGTAATAGACAGTTTAAACTTAAGACCCCACAGGAATGTCCTTCATCCATTACCATCTATAGCAGGTTATCATAATGTGGGCCCATAAACAGCAGTCAACGCCGATTCCTCTTCATACTGTTGTCACTTCCTAAATGTCACTGAAAGTGTGACTGAAAGTGTTGTCATGGCATCCAAAATTCAGTTTTTAACAAAGCACAAAGTCTCCAATTTCAATTGTTATGACGTCTGATGAGCTAGAGAGATAAATAAAAGATTTATCCTAACAATCATTCCCCTTAACTCCTAGGCATTTATGCCGTTAAAGCTGGAAATATCAATGTCTGCATACTGTATTCTGACAGTATTAAAGGCTAATGTTGTAGTACAAGGCAATAAAAATACAATATTTAACAAATGTAAAAAAAAGTATGGCTGACTTATGAGAAATAACACTGCTTACACAAAAAGGCACTTCTTCAGCAAAACATTTGAGAAAGTTTGGTATGACTAGCTTGTCCAATAAAAACATTAGTGTAGAATAGATGCTCTTTCCTTCCAGATAGATGAAATATATATGAATAGTTGACAGTATTAAGTCTGAATTGAAGGTGCTGACTTAGCTTGATGTCAGAAAACTGCCCCCAATGTCTTAATATAATATCAGAGCTTCTCTCTGAGTCTTGAGGCAATCATCCCAACAGCAGATTTGGCCTGTTGCACATGCTGCTCCTCAGTCTTAAGTCCAGCTGTGGCTGCATAATGAGAGGAAATTAACGTATTGGGAGTAAGATCCACATGTTAGCAGGCGTTTATTAGTGAAGGACTGCTGTTCCCGCCAGTCCTCACCTCACTCGTGTATGCAGTCCTCTTCCAACTGTGCAGGGAAAGTCCTTGTTTTCTTGCTGTGAAAGAGGAGTAATCCATTGTGCTTCTGCAATGATGCCTGCTCACTTTGAGTGGCTGTAAAGGGCCTCCATAAATAAATAAATTACCCAGCTAAAACAAGGGCTCTGTCCTGTCCTCCCTTTTCATCAGTCTTTGTCATCTGCAGCCTCAGGGTTCAGATGGACCTTCAGGACACAGGGAGGAGGGTTATAACGGGGAGGGGAGTATAAGGGACGTATAAGTGGTTTAGGGTCTCTTCCACCCGCTCCGGATCAACGCGTCAGCTCGCAGGAAAGGCTGGTTTCGGAGATCTGTGAGTAGGCATGGAGAGAGGGGTGAGAGACGGGGGGGGAGACACACATGTTAGAGGACCAAAAGGTCAAACTACAAACCTGCTTCTACTCACTTTACTTTCTTTTATCTCTATGCTGCTTTAAGCTATAAATGTGGCAGACATACACTCAGTTGACAGTTTACACTTAATAAACAAGTGTTTCAATTATTTTGTCCACTCTCTCTAGGTACTGTTTATATCAATGAGTGTGAGCTCAATAACAGAAACACTTCTCTGTGTAATGCAATACAGTTCAACGGCAGCACAAACAACATCCTCGAAAGTGATCGTGCAGGAAAACCAACCCCTCTGTAACAGTTTTAACACTAACACCATGTCACCTGCAGGACTGTTGTTTTTCACCGCATTTGTCTTAACTAATAAACAGCCAACTGAATGTAAAGTGTAGTGTATTTGAGTCTAACAATCACAGAAAATCTGCAGTCAAATCTGTCTGTGGTTACATTTTAGTTATTAGAACTAAATGAGCACATAAGGGCATAAACAATGCGGATTAAACACATTCCCAAAGCCTTGGATTTCAACAGGGAGCAGCGATCTACAAAACAGAGAAATTCAAGACTTTGGGAAAGTGGCCATGGTAAATTTGTATCGAAATAATGCAGCAATACAAAAACCGTAGCTATTATTACTACAGTTACAGGACAATGGTCAACAAGCTCTTCAGTTCGTGAAGCAACGGTCAAGATGCCTGAGCTGCTAAAGTAAAAACAATCAATTCTTGAATTATTCCAGCATAACGAATGTAATAAAGGCCGTGCTCATCGATAAACTCACTGGCCACTAAATTAGGTACACTTGTCCAATCTAGTGCAATCCAATAAAGCAGCTTTGTCAATTCTACTTTTATGATTTTTTGAAACTGTCAGAAAAATTATAATTCTACTCTTGTTTATTGTTTAGAGCATTATAAAAAATGGCGGTTATAATTTTTTTTTTTGCCCAATTTAAAATGAATGACATGGCCAAAACATTATTATGTAACAGTAATATGATCACCTTTCTGACATTTTAGATATTATAACATTGCAAAAGTAAAATTAATGGCAGAGCTGCTGCATTGCATTGTATTAGTAGGTACCTAATAAAGTGGCCAGTGAGTGTATATCCAACTATGCATCTTTTTTCAGAGCCTGTTGACCAAACATCTGTTTAGCACACTGCGGACGACATTTAGCAAAGACAAAACATGGCAGACGATGGTGACAGGTGAGAAGTAAATGAACGTTGGACAACATGCAACACATATGTAATAGAAGGGGGTGAGGATGACAATGATGATATTTATTTGTGGAGTTATGCAGTAAAAACTAAACATAATGCTGCAGAATATCTAAATATAACTAATTTCATGTTTTAATGGCTGTTGGTACAACCGAGTTTCTCTAAAACCATAAACATACTTTGGCTCAATTTATAATTCTTCTAAATAATCTTGTTTTCTCATTTTTGAGCAATAAAGCAAATCTCAGTGCTGTAAAGCATCTTTTTTGTTTGCGTCCAAAGCACTAGCTGAAGCAGCTGACATCACTGTAGCAGCACACAGGGGCTGGAGGGCCAAGCGGGCCAGGTTTTAGCCAGGCTACCTTCCTTACCCTCTCTTAGGAGTGGCAAATACTGTCATTAATCTTCTTTTCAGCTGGAGGGAGTAGAATGAACAGTGATGGTTGAGGAAAGAAGAGTCACATGTTAGCCGGAAAACCAACACCAAACAAGTTAGTTTCCTGAAACAAGGCATTGTTGATAAAACCAGTAAAAAAGCCAAACCTCTTTATGTCAAGATTGTCGAAATCAGCTTCACGAATTAATAGCTTAAATTAGAAATATGCCATAATGAAGCACAGCTTTAGAAAAAGTGTCATGCATGATTTCGACTTATTCTGAAATTAATCAAAGTCATATCTGAATGTGTATCAACATATTTTTTCACACCCAAAATATGTTGCCACTCTGTACAACTTCTCCTTTGTTCAGCGTGTGTCAAGCAAAGAGGTTTGGCTGACTCCTATCACCAGATGCCTGATAGGAGTCGTCCTAAGTAGAACACAAACAACCAATGACGGCCCAAGTTAGTTCACAGTCGTTGTAGTGCTAGTGGTAGAGGTTGGGGATGGGTGGGTGACAGGCATCATGCTGCATGCACAGTGGTCAGGAGGCATACAAGAGACACCTGGACAACCTTGGCATTAGGGGGGAAGGGCTAGCAGTTGGCGTCGTCACAGAGGTTGGCTTCACAGAAGAACCGTGAGCCGCGTTTAGCAGTGCGGGCTGTGAAGGGCACGCTCTTCAGTACTGGGGGAGGAGGGGGAGGGAGAGAAAACACGTCACACCTGAGTCTGCGTTTCTGATGACAAGGGACACTGGAGCCACCTTCATGTTTCACTCATCAGAGTATAATAAACCTGAGAAAAGTGGAGCTAAGCTGTCTGCATCACACTTCTGTGGAAGCAAACCTTACAAAACCCTCAGGAGGTTTTTAAGAGATTAGGACGATTTGAGTAGCACAATAAGGTGTTATATCTCTGATGGTAGTAGCATATAAGCATTATCAACGTTACTTAATGCCATTAATGCAACATTTACATTATTGACATTTTTAGCACTGATTAATAATAGAGACAAAAACATTATTAATTTATGTGCTATTTTGAGGCTTTAGATTCTTTTTTCCATTAAATGCTACATATGTATTACTTTAAATTTGTTGATGACTCCTAGTGGTACATTGAGGAAATGCATTCACATTATGCCCAACAAGTTTTCATTAGGATTAGGATCTTTTTTCTAAAAAGTCGTCATCAGAGTACTTGGAAAAAATACAATATCTATACAATATCTACAAGGAGTGACTTTAAATAAGGAGTCAGCAAAAACGGATCCTAGATAGTAAATATGTGCATCCCTGTTTCAACTGCTGACTGTCTACACACTCAGGTTCAACAGCTTTAGCGTTGTACATTTCAGCACTAATAAGACAGGACGTAATGAAATAACTAGTTAGGTGATTTGCTCCACATGTGCCGGTGTCTGTACCACGTAGCACAAGGTGCACTTCAAAACATCTGAGCAGTGAACGACCACAGTCACCCTCGGTCCAGGGTGACCAGGGTTGCTGGCACCCACATGAGGTGCATTCAGGGTTCTGTCTGGCCCACCTGTGATGATATCTTCAATAGTGCCATCCTTGCCCTCATAAACCGGCCGGTGGTCTTTCGCTTGTCGCTTTCGCAGCTCTGCGATTAGCTCCTGTTGCTGCTGTCTCTTCTTTTGGGCCTGGACCTGAACCAGTGGAGTGGACATTTTTACCATGCACTGTGTTTTCTGGTGCACCACAAAGCTTTATTTAGCACTGAATAAACATGTGATGCACTTGGACTGCACCTTGGGGTCATGCTGTTTAGCCTCCTGAGCCAGTAACTTTTCTCTCATTGCTTCCTCCTGCTTTTTCCTCTGTTCGTTGTCTTCCACTGCATCCTGTTGGGAAGAGAAAAAGGTGATAACTCAGCGACAAGAAACTGTAGCTTTAAATAAGTCAACACGCTTCAAAACAGCTCAAAAGATTAACATAAACAGGAAACACCTACGTTTGTCGACATAAGCAATCGACTTCAACAGAATGATTACTTCTACCACTGCTACCACTTTATACATACACTAAAAGTCATTTCTCAACATTTTGGGGAATAAAAATCTTTCTTTCTTGCTTGAGAGTTTGACAAGAAAATGTATATGTAACTTGCACATCTTTATGAAAAATAAGAAGCTTGCAGAGTGGTTTCCCATGTTTCCAGTCAAATTAAGCGTACAGATATGAAAGTGGCATTGACGTTATTGTTTATCTCTCAGTAAGAAGGCAAAGTTGCTTAGTATCTATTCTATTCCTTCAAGTCACAAATTGACAGATACAAAATCCTCCTATTGTAGATTTCCTTGAGCAGATCCCATAAATCCAGACCTGAGAACAATCCCAGGAAGTGTGTTATGTGGTGGGGCAGGGCGAGGCTGTCCTGGGGTGAAGGGGAGGGTGGGTGTGTGAGGGGTAGGGGACCATCTAAACACCACAGCTGCAGCTCTAGAGTCAGACCCAGCTGGCCTTTCCTGTTATTTGGCCTCTGACTATGCGCCACGTCCTGTGGCACAGAGGCAGCCAAAACTCGGCCTTTCTCTCCTCTAAGTGAGACAAACCACAGAACTTCCCAACTGACCCACAGGCAAGGCTGCACCATGTCCATACAGAAGTGAAGAGACACGCATAGATGCTGCTCCTGCTTGGTGTCCTCACCTTGTAGGCCTTGATAAAGCGCACAAATACAGGGAAGAACACTGAGGGTGGAGTCGTCTTGGGACTCTCTCCGAAGTAGTTCACCACATTGTTGAAGGCTTCCTAGAAATAGGGATGACAGTGCCAGAGTGGAAGCAATGTTTGTACACAGTGTGAAGTTAGGAGTAATGATTGGTTGTGTGTAAGAGGTGAGCGAGTTTTGCTTCATGTCTATTTTCATATTTTCCAGTGGATACTTAGGAGTTGAGGACAGTCTTGGATACCTCTGCTGCCTTGGCGTCCTTCTGCAGCTTGTCCAGCTGTGCATCACTGGCCTGAAGAAAGCCTTTTAGGACCGAATGGTCATGTAGGCTGCACTCTCTGCGGATCAAGTCCATGCCTTTCCCCAGCTCTCGAACGTCCAGCAGCACATTTTCCAGGGATACTTTGCACAGAGAAAAAAAGGATGTGTTCTATTTACAGTTTTTAAGACTTTTTGTGGCAAAAGAAGTGAAAATACCTCACTTTTCTGTAGCATGTTGCATCATCGTCACATGGTTCCTGAAAAGCCCTCATTTAATGTTGTGTGCAAACTCACCCGCTGCAGCTTTATCCACAAAGTGCAGTTCATTGTGGAAGTTGGCCAGTTCAGGGTACTTCTCTTTCACAATGAGAGCGATGTAGTGGAGCAACGTCATTTTTCTGTCTGTAGACTTGGTGTCCAGCAGCTGTGTGACCAAAAACAGTGGCATCAGCATCGTCAGCAAAAGCATGTTTGAAATAATAATAAACAAATAAACTAGGAAACTTTAGAAGTTTCATCTCCCGCTATGTATTACTCACCAGATCAAGACTTTGTAATTTGAAGCCATAAACGCAGCCTCGCTTGCTGCTATTCATGTAGTTTCCCAAGGCTAAGATTATCTACAGTAAACCAGAGGAATGAATGAAGGTGCAGAAATAACACAACTGCTGCCGATATGAAAACACGGGATAAATGAACACTTCTTACCTCGAGCACTCTCTTCAACTTTGGTGAGGATTTGACTGAGCCAGAAGCAGCGATGACTGCGTTGAGCTGTGGTGTGAGCATGTTGATGTTGTCAGCAAAGTTCCCAACGAAGGTGATGATGTTCATTCTCTGTGTGAGCCTCTCAATCTTGCTGAATAACAACATGAAACGATCTTCCTCTGCGAGCTGGTCCAGTGGACGCCGCTCACGCTCATACTGACGCAGCACCTTGACTTCTGCCTCCGTGGGCAGGAAGCGCATTAGACACTCCACAAAGTCAACAGGTAAGGCCTTGAGGTCAAACCTGAGTGAACAAAGTGTGTATTAGTAACTTGTTTTTTCTTAATGACAGAGAACAATTTTTTAAGTTCTTAACACAGGCATACTTTTCTATTGCTTTGCAGATCTCTTCTGTGGTCTTGTTTGCCTTTCGCAGTGTGATGGCTAAGTTCTTGGAGCGATTGGCGTCCAGAAGGGTGACTTTGTTTGCTGCCTTCTGAGACACTTTGCTCTTTGTGCAGGCAAGATCCACAACTGGACCTTGGGCTCTGGTCTTAAAGAGCTCCTCAAACCTCTCCAGGTCAAGCTCCTGCAGATGATTGACAGTTTACTTACTTGTTCTGACTTTGCCCTAAAAACAAATTTTTCTGACAAAGACTTTAGAAACATTTGAAGTGAGTGTTCCTCTGTGGAAAAAAGACAATGTCACATATTAACATGCACCAATCACAACAGAGCTACACTCGTGGATCAAAATGTATTGCCAGTTGATGACAACAGACACACACTGATGAAGCAGCTTACCAAAGACTTCAAGTGTTACCTTCCTAATAAATTACAATCTTTATTAAAATGTTACATTAAGTCTTAAATAGTTAATGCTAGAGACCAAGTTAACTGTAAAGGGCAATTCATCCGCTTGATTTACCTCTAGCACACGTTCATCATCAATTTCATTGAAGACTGTGCCATTGATCTGATTGGGCTTCAAAGCCGTCCAGTTAAACACAGGCAGACGGAACTTAGTCTTGATGGGCTTCTTGATTCTGATAGCTGTAAGATAAATAAATGTATTAACTTTTGTTCTGACACCTAGAGTTTAAGAGAAAATAGAGTTTGTGCATAAAGGTGTGCAACAAATATATGTCTGTGAGTTTTAGCTCTCACCTGACAGACCCACGCTCAGGATAACTGATGGAGAAGCTTCAGGCAGAGGTGGAGCAAGAGGAGGTGGTGGTGGTGGGATTGGTGCACTTGGGCCTGTAATTTGAGTAGAAGAAAAGAAACATCTTTTACTGGAAGGGATTTTATATTTTTAATAATTTTGGCTTAGATGTGTTGTGTTTTTCATGATTCTTTCCTTATATTCTTCCTTATCTTTCATGTGTATGTATTTCATTAAAGCCTGTCTTATGTGTTTTGCAGCCTCTGTGTTTTATATGCTATGTGATATTGGCCTGACTCTCTTTTAGAGATTTTCAGTCTTAGTGAATAATTTTCCTGCTTAAATAGGGTTATTATAAACAGATGAAAACTGCTGTAAGAGACGGAGACAATCTGCCTACACACACGCACACAAAGGAAACCAGTCCTCTGTTTCCCTTTCCTGTCTGGGCTAGAAGAACACTGCTGTGACCCATCACCTGGCTTGCCACAAATGAAAAAAGAAGGGGAACTGAAAATAGAGCTCCTCTAAGTCTCTACAGTCAAATTAAGTAAACTTTCACACAGTTGTTACCAGACCTAAGCGCCATGAATCGTCACCTGAGGCAGACGGTAGGGGAGGGGGAGGTGGTGGTGGTGGAGGGGGAGGAGGAGGAGCTTCACTGGCTGGTGGCAAGCTGATGTCTGGTCCTCCCGGTTCGGTTAACCCTGCTGTTGAACCTAAAGACAGCCGCCCAATGTCACCCAGAGGGATCCCAAGGCCACCGCTTCCAACGCCGCCCACACCCAGGGGCTCGATTGCAATGTCTCCATCAGGTTTCTTGTGCAAACGGATGGTGCCTTGCTGTTCGAGTTCCAGAAGCCTCCTCTCGATGTTGAAATGCCTCTGGAAGGCAGCATCTTTCTCCTTGATCATCCTCCTCAGCGTGTTGACCTGGGTGTTGGTTGACTCGTATGTTTCCTGAGCAGTCGACAGGGGGCGATAAAGAGCACGACACAATGACTCCACAAAGAAACATCCTGTTTCCTGCTGACCCAATTTGCTATCACAGCAATTTAGCTGCAAGCATCTGAAACTGATCTTTGCTAACATACACGGAGTAAGTGAAGCCTTTCTGATCCAAGGCAGAAAAGCAACATTACATCATAATGTCTGCCAGCTTACCCGTATTACTTGCAGGTCTTTGTCTTTCTGAAGAAGCAGCTTCTCCAGATCAGCAACTTTCATCATTGTTTCATTTCCACCTCCAGCAGCTTCTCCGTCACCTGGGAATGAAAAGAGCATCGGAGATGAGAGGAGGTGAATTCAACAATTGATCCACAGCACAAGCATCACTCCCAGCTGCACTCCCTCCCACTCTCTCCCCATACACAGCGTGCATCATCAATAAGAAATTAGATATACCCAGCAGCATGATGCAGCTAGAGGATGACACAGCTTTTACTTTTGATTTTGACCAGATTACACTTATTGCACTGGAATTCACAGGGAATCTTCACCCTCATCCTCCTCCATCATTCCCGACCCCTGAGAGCAGAGTTTGTTATGAAATTCCTCAAGTGATGTCAGGGCTGCCTACGACCTTTCTATGTGAAGAGGGTCTTTGCAGAGCAGCGTGGGATATGAAGGCAGCTGCCCAAATGGAATGAGCCAACACAGGAACAATATTAATATTGTTTCATGCACAGTGTTTTCCAGCGTTCTCCACCCTGTTATTATCCCGAACAACTTGTGAAATGCAAACACTGAGTAGATTTCTAATTACCACATAGAAACAGCCGATTTAAGTACATAGCTGGTGAACCACAACAATCTTATAAATGGTCCCAGAAAGCAGTGTTGGTGGTCCGGATTGGGTGGTGCACTTACATGGGACAGGTGCTCCTCTAGTTCCTCCACCTTCTCCAGCGCTGCATTCTTAGTTTCTGCATCTTCCAGCAGACCACCCACGTCAAACACGTTGTCCAGGTAGGCTTGGATCTGGACTGACAGCTTGTCGCTTTCCGTGTGTTTACATTTCTGCCACAAGGAAAGAATGAACCACAATTAGACTGTACACACACACAGCACTGCACAAATAGCCTCCATGTGAGGACGGTTTGCCAATTATGTCGACAGTATTTCTCCCTTACTTCAAGGTAGTCATCCAATCCCAGTTTGGTGAATTCATACTGGAGATGGACTCTGAAGTTCATGTCCTCCACAGAGTGGACTACGATGTTGATGAACTGCATGCAAGCAACCTGGACAAAAGAAACAAACACATTTTAATCCAAATGTATTTCATTCACACTGACATCAAAACAAATGCATCTGACACAAAGCTTGACTGACCATGAAGTCGATGTTTCCCTCCTCACTGCGGAAGTAGTCCATCAATCTCTCAAAGCGATGCTTCTCCTTACATACCTAAAATGTAAAATATGCAGCAGTAGTGAGGAATTTTTTTAATCCATGCTGAGGATTTACAAAAGTAACTAAATATATATAATAATTTCAGATTAATGTAGAAGAAATCACTTGAAAACTATACATAAAAAAGCCAACAATGGAGAGAATTTGGATAAAACATGACAATGATAAAAATATATATATTATATAAAAATATAATTAATAATGTAGCTTATGCTAAGTGTTTGTGAAATGTTAGGAGACATCCCCTATTTGGTCTAGACTGTCCAAAGCTCAAACAATATCAGCAAAAAGAGAGTTGACTGTGGCTTCAGCTGTAACTAAATAAGAAATGGGGTCCACTTATGCAAATATGTAGCGTATTGTATTACTTCATATGACTAATCATAAGATAATATGGCATATTGTTATTCCAGGATCAAACCTCCATGCGGATGTCTTAGCTATGTGTAAACATAGGCAGCTCACTGTATTTGCAACTTTAAGTCTTTCTGATTATTATATAAATATATAACCATGGGAAGTGAAGCCAGCAAAAATTAAAGACATAGGATAGATGATGGCTTAATTCCTACAAAAACACACTGAAAGAACAGGGGAAAACAAACAGGCCCTTGATTATAATTTAGTACTGTAAAAAATAATAATGCAAAAACACTTTTGACAATGCTAACTACACATAAATAATGTGTGACCGTAATCCTTGAGTACTGTTACAGTTGAATACCACAGCAGGCCTTTGTGAGAGTTCAATGACCCTGTCACCTTGTATCAATGCAGAATCTTAGAAAACACCAGCACAGAAAGACCATCTTGTTTTGACCAGTGGTTTAATTAGATCTTGCATCTATCAGGGGCTTTAGACTCTGAGGTAAACTGTCTTATCCTGATGTTTAGATGACTATGCAGGCAGAAACTGAGAGGTTCAGCAAACCCTTGTGGATCACTAGCTCCCATCAGGAAGTTGATCCTTATCTTTGTTCAAGATGGGCTCAGGTCTCATGTCTTAATGAGACTAATAACCTTAGACAGGCCACTGTAGCACTTTTAGCCCTCAACATTGACCTTTTATTTCTTCAGGCACATTACTGGTGGGGATTGTGAAGAATGGTGGCAATTAAATTAAGTTTTTATAGTATTCTACCAGGGTCAACTAGTGTATGTATTTGCAAATAACAATGGGACTTTAAATGGTAGAGGATCAAATTTCATTAAAGAAGTTGCTTTGGGCACCTCTTTGAAGTTGTCAAATGCTGACAGGATGATCTCGTGACCGCCTCGGACTAGACAGACAGCAGCCAGCAGCTCAAGGACCAAAGCTTTAGTCCTGAAAGTACAGGAGCACGCTTTATTATGACATACCTGGATACATTTTATCTGACAAATAATAGTAAAAATTATTTCTCAAATAATAGTAAAAATCATAATTGACTGTATTGTTAAACTACTACAATATGCACTTCTCAAAACTTGAGCAAATACATATAAACAAGCAGAAATACATAATAAATCTTATAGGTGGAGGCCTTTAAAGCTTTTTGAGTGTTAACACTCCTAATCTCTCATAGAGTGATCACCTCCAGTGGTTGACCACTAATCTCCCTTTAGTAAACATTCCTTTAACAGCCCAGCATGTATGTACGCCTCTGATCCCCGACTTCAGAGAGAAGCTGAACTCCACTGAGAATGGGCAGCATATCATATGAACTGGCTGCAGGGCGTCCCCTATTGTTTACCAAGCCCTGCGCCTATAGAGACGGGGCCTCACTTCTTACCGTGAATTCTTATTGTTCAAGCTGAGAGCAATTTCATTGACTGCATGTGCATGAGACATGACCATGTTGAAGCCATACTGCATGAAAAGACAGAAAGAGAAAGAGTGAGAACAGGATGTGGTCAGAAAAACGTGGGTATATATTCAGCACTGCACAGGAAACGCAGAATCTTCCCTTTTATTACAAAGGGTGACAGACTGTGTGTGAGTATCTACACTGGTGCTGCACTCATAATGTTGATTTTTGATACCTGATAGTTCATGATTGCTCTCAAGCACATGATGCACACATGCACATCATCTTTCTGGCTCACGAGGCGGGCATTCTTGATGGTTTTGCTGTTCGAGACTGAGCCATAGCTGCAACAGATGCCAAAGTTAATATCGAGTTCAACTGGATGACTTACCTTTAACTAGTTATTTTATCAAAACTTTCTGAAGTTGGTGTGTCACATAGAGATACACAGAGAGAAGTTGAAAGAGAACAAGGTCTGACAGAAAAAAACTTTTGGCTCTTGAGGTTACAGATGCATTATGGGAGCTTGGTTTTCTTGCCACTGTCAAGACAGATCTATGCACACAGACTGCTATTATGTAACTGTAATGCTGTAATGAGTCATCATGTGCCTTTAATATTACTTTGTTATGCAGTTTATAAATGCCTGTGACAGTACAGTGCGTGGTAATACACGATAAATGTAGTTTATCATACAAGTGTTAATCTATCTCTGTTAAAAGCTATTTCCATTAATTATTTTTCCAATGTACAGCCGAATGATGTTTAACTTTACATCTAATGTCTCTTCAGCTCCTGTCTATCTGTGGATCAACCCAACATGTGCTGCTACTGACAGCTGGTTGTCATTTGAGGACACTGCAGAAGCACATCTGGATAGATGAGGCAGGACAATTGCAAGATACATAGGAGACTTGCAGTTTCTTTCTCTGCTGCAGCTCGTCATGTGATTGAGTTTGTGCAGTGCTTTGAGGTCAAAAGAGAGGTCAGAGGACTCCAATTTGTCAACCATCCCTAAAATTGTCCCCGAACCAAACAGACACAAGCCAACTGGATTGCATGCTAAAACATTTTTATAGCATTCAAGGTTAGCAGAGCGAAGCAATCACAGGGATGGGTAAAAGCGAGGAAGCCAGCTTAGCGATACATACCGGAGGACAGACTGGCGAGCAGAGCGCACCAGCGTGTTGCAGAAGGGTTGACTGCTCGTATGGTGCAGATCCTCTATTGATCTGCTCCAAGATTTATTCTTGTCCAAGAAGCCGTCCTCCCCATTCTCCAGCCCCTCAAAATCCAACCTGGGCCACATACAGACAGACAGACAAGCCAACACAGAGGCACGGGGTGTGGACGAGGGGCACGGGGGAGGTTAGGTTAGCGAGGCAGCTTGGTAGAGAGCCGGAGATTATCACAAGACCTGTCATCAGGCTGCATGATAAAGCTCAGCACAAAGAGTTTGACGCATCCAGGCAAAGTGTATTTGAAGACTTCACCACATAGCGTCGGTCCAGAAAAACATTCAATATGCCCAATATGCAATAAGGTATACAAACACAACAAAAGAATGCAGTGTGCAAAGAGCACATATGAGATGCACAAGCAGTTTTTTACAGGGTCTACAGGACACGACGTGTTAACTCAGCAGTTTGGATTCAGAGCCCAACCCAGTTGCTTAGGAAAGGTTTGTCATGAGGTGTATGTGTCACTGTGTTTGTACTCACATGACTGCACACTGGGCAAAAGAGAGGTACTCCACCAGGACATCAAGACCTCTGTTTTCATCATTGAGGAACTCCCTGACCCACCTGTGATGCACAGGAAGAAAGAGGAGTTAACAGGTCACCAAATCAAGAACACACCCTCGTCCTTTAGAACTTAATTCAGTCAAGGACAAAAGGAGAGACATTAAGAGACAAAGAGGAAATGGGAACTGGTTTCATTTCTAAACTCCAAAGAAACATTTTTGCTGGGACCGATGGAAAAGCTGGTGAATCAAAAGAATAAAATGGCACCTATTTTGATCATTTGTTACTTATTTGAGTCAACAGTACCTAATAATTAAGCACATTTAACATTTTCATCATGGCAAATTAACTGACAATAAAAAAAAGATGATTTACTTCTCAACTTAAAATTTGTATTGATATGTTTCGCTATTTTATGTCTGCCATTCTTTTCTAATTCATGTTTTTAATGAAAGGAAATATGACCCGGTATTACATCTAAAAAGTTGTAAATGGATCAAACTGTATTAAAAAAGTAATTTTCTAGGATCTGAAAAAGCTGAGGAAAATTGCTAAAAAGAAGTCAGATAATCACACAGGTTTCAAACAGACATCCAGGTTAATTAAAAAGAAAACAAATATGTCTAATTATTTATCACATGATTAAACATCAGCCTCCTTAACTTGCTTAACATGCGGGTGCAAACTGTTTTACTTTGCAGTGGGACATTGTGGCAGAAATTTAAGGATTTAATATTCAGTGTCATACAGAAGTATCATTGTGTCATGGCAGTATCAGACATAACTCTCCAAAACTAAAACAAAAGTTGTAACAAATCAGATTTATCCTTTAAGGGAGCTCTGAAGGGGGTGTCCACTTGAATGACGGAAAAAAAAACTTGGCACGTATTCCATGGAAAGAAAACTAGAGCAAGGCCTCAGATTTCCTCCCCATTTGACTCTCGCCTTAGCTCGTTTTCTGGACAGAGAAACAACTCCAAACAAAGGAATTCCCTTTGCGATGAGGGGAAGAATGTGGAGGCCATATGGCTGAAGGAGCTGGGCTCAAGTCGAACCTCTGACAGTCAATGGTATTTTGTCTGCCTCCCCCACAGACCCCTTCACCTCCTCCCCACCCCTTCAGGGAACTTTAGGATTGGGGTAAAAGGTTCTTAAAATAGTCCTGAAGTGCTGGTTATGATGACAGACTGCTAGTCAGCCAATGGCAAGAAAACAATCAAGAGAGGCAGAGGGACAGAGGGTGGAGAAAAGGCAATAGAGGTGAGCAGAGAAACAGAGGAAAGCGAACAAAGCAGCATTAGGTGTAGAAGGAAAGGGGAGGAGGAGATGGACAAGGAGGTGGGCTTGATCATCAGTTTCCTGTGTACCACCCCCCATCCTCCTCTCTCTTCCTTGCCTCTGAACCCCTCTCCTGCTCCTTCTCCCTTCCTCTACATTTCCACCAGTTGCTATTTCAGATTTTCTTGGCGATCTCAGGAATAACACTTTAGAAAAGGCACAGGATTCAGACAAAACAATAAACCAACATCTGTTACACCTAATCCCGCCCACAAAAGTCTTCTGAAAATAGATTTATGTTTTCTTTGCCTGTAAATTTTTTCTGGGAAATGCATTGAGACAGACATTTGTTGATGATGCCAAATAGAATATGTGTTATTGTTAAGGCTCAGCGAATGCTATGTAGAACTCCAGTCTTTTTTATGGGCTTCATTTTGGTTTGAAAATTCAATGGCAAGTCATGGCAGCACATTTTTATGTGAGACAATGTGTGACATCAGATTATAAAGTCAAGGATCATTTCTGCAAGAATAAAGATAAAGGCAAGATTATCTTAACATACATGCAACAGTGGGTGTACAGCATCAAATTCTTTGACAAAATCCACAGACCTAACACAGAAAATTTGTTTGCTTTGGTATGTGAAAAATGTATAAACATAAATGTATCCTTGTGTGTTTTTGTGCTTTTCACTGGGTCAGCCCAGCTTCCTGTCCCTCTGGCATACACAACAAAGCTTCCTGCTCAACACTATGGGGGTGTGGACAAGGCAGCACAATAGCTACCATCTGGGCATTATGTGGACTGGCTCTATGAAGTGAAGCTGCAGATCTGGGTAACTTAAAACAATGGGGGAGATTTGGGCAGCAGAAAAAGCTCTGGGTCCCCACAGCAGCAGGAGCACAAAAAGGTCTGTTCTGTTGTTTACAAAGGAAACAACTATGTGGTTTCCTTAAGTGTCATGCACCAATAAATAAATCAATACAGTGTACCAGAAAAAGGGCAGATAAGAATTGATTACCCAATGTGGTTTGTCCTCAGTGATATCTCCAGTTCCCTCAAGACTTTTGTGGATTCCTGCACACGCCTGCGAAACTTCTATAACACACAAGGAAAGCAGAGAGATTTGGTGTGATTTTTCATTGTAACAGTGTGTATCACTTGATAGGCAGTTGGGTCTGGAAGATTACTTTTAAAAGAGTTCTCCACTCATTTAATCAGGCTCATCACGATCAGCCAAAAAAAAAAAAAAAAAAAAAGGATCAAAATTGGTGGTGCTGGTCCACACATTTGTTTTCTCCAACAAAGTGTTCTTTGTTAAAATCTGGCATTTACATTACCCATGATGCAACTCACCTCTGACAGCTTAAACAGACTATTTAATACATTATGCTAATAGAAACTATGTAGTGTTGAGCTGTGATCCTGAAGTGGACATGAAGGCTGGGCTACAGAGGTCTGGTAAGCTTATTAATTTTATTTTTCATAGACTTGAATAACATGGTCACCCAGAGAAACCAGGTTTTTCAGGAGTCTGCATGCCGTAACCTGGTTACTACAAGTCCATGCAGTAAATGTGGCAGAAAGTCTGCATTCTACAGCGTAAATCTATGTGGGGAAATCAGGTTTCTCTAACCTCTTACCCCAATGATGAAGATTTAGTTTCCCACTGATAGTTGAAAGTCATCTTACTTGATATTTGATTGTTTAAGTACACGTAAAGGTACTCAAATAATTCACACACAAATGGCATTGTTATTTTTTCATGTTTGCAGCCATTTACAGACTTTGAGGTGCAAAATCAGACTTCCCCTTTAATTATATGAAATATTGTATTAAAAAGTCATTTGTAGTGTCCCACCTTTCGTGTGACACCAGGGTCTAAGTATCCTCGTAGCTTCTGGATGTAGGTATGAGGTGGATTCTTCACCTGAAACCTCTCCTGAAAATGCACAACAGAATGTGTGTTAGCTGAAGTCTTCGTGATGGTGCATAGTGCCTTACAACAGCAGTAACAGTTTTATGAATTTATGAATCAAAGTTTATTAATGCACCTGGTCACAGATCAGGTCCCACTTCTTCTCATTGTCATACTGCCTCAGAAGCCGAGCTTTGTCTGGAGGAAGGTTCATGGAATTCTGAAAATATAAAAAAGAGGAGGTAAGAGGTAAGAATTGGTTTCATTTATTATCATGTTTCCCTTTTTTTGCTTTTTTGACCATGTATAGTAGCTGTGACTGAGTGTGTGTCACTGGTGCTTTGTAGACTTGTGATGTCAACTGTCATGCACAAGACGAAGATTTGGGAACTTACACCATGACCTCACTTCCTTAGTTGACTTTCAGCATCCTGTCACAGGAGATGATCTGAATTTGCTCTGCACTTGTGAGTCTCAGTATCATTCATGCAACGCTTGTTACCACAACAAGCTGCTATCAGTGTGCGGGGCAATACCAGACCTGTGACCTCCCCAAGAAAAAGAATTATTTCAACACCGACTGCAGCCAATTTACCGTGGCTGAAAGAATATGTTTTTGTACACCAAACAACTTAAACATGTCTTTGTGATGACTGTAAAAAAAACATTAAAAAAACACAAACTATGTGCTTTTGACTAATGTCTTCCTTGACCAAGCCAAGTAAACTGGTTCACATGGAAATCTTAAAAATGAGGAAGCACAGTAATATGTGGGATCCCACCGGCCCATGAAACTGAACACCTCAGCATTTCCCTCAGACATGAGGGATTGTTTGCTCTGGGAACCCCCGTTTAGCCCCATATCAACAGTGCCTCGTAAGCCAGCCACAAACGGCCTGTCAGCTTGACTTTTAACCTTTCACCATAACTCAGCCTGTCGTCTAAAAAGCAAAACCTGGCCCTGTTAACCCGTCCCAGGCAAGACATTTATGTTCACAGTGGCATTAAGCCACTGGTGGAGTATTTCAAAGATGGAAAATCACACATACTTGTTCCTATGACAACCATTCGGTGACTGGTGGCAGTGGAATATCACATGAGTATTTTAAAATTAGTTTTCCACATCAGGAGCACATTGCTCACACCAGCAGGAAACTTCCCATTGATACCAAAAAGAGCACTTTGACTGACTGCCCTAACAAAGCTTTGACAGGCAACATTTGTGGTGGAAACAGTGCAAAGATGTTACATATGGGGTCTTTGACTTAACCTCCATTACAGATTCCACAGTGGAGAGAAGTAACATGGGTCCCAGATGTCCAGAATTACAGAGGGAATGTGTCCTCTTTATAGTAGATGTTAGGTGTAGTACTAGTTGTTCTTCCCTATTTCTTCCCAGGAGAAACTTTACCTGCAATGCAGTCTTTATAAGGGTCATAGCACAAAATTAAAAATGAGAATAGAATCTCTCTGTCTCTCTCTCTTTCATAAATTAACAATATTTGGATGTAAAAGTTTGCATCCTTTTACATTAACAAGGGAAAAGCAAGAAAAAAATCACAAAAATAATGTTTTTTTAATCAACATAATATCTAGTGCGCAATCACCTAATTAACTTTAATATGTAAAATTGTTGGTCTGATCTTTAAAACACTTAATGCCTGATGAGTGACACAGGTCTGTTAAATTGGGCTTGGACTTTAGATTTGTTAGTGTGTAGATCTCCAGGGGCAGGCTTCAGCTATTTGCTTAGAGCAACAAACACAATGGGATCAGGAAAACTGTAAGGGATCAGCTGTAAGGCCCATAATCCATACATGGAAAATACATGGGCAAGCTAAGACTCCAACAAGAAGTAGAAGACCCACCAAAAAAAAAAAATGATAGAGGCGCCAGGAAAGTTGCTTGAAACCAAAATGCAGAATCAGCATAGACTGCACAAGTGCAACATGCATTGAGAAAGCTAAGGAGCATGTCCATCCATCCTTTAACTGAGGGTTGCAGAAGGACTGGAGCCTATCACAGCTGTCAGGTGGGGTACAACTCTTGGTCACCAGTCTATCTCAGGGCCTACACAGAGACAGATAAACATTCAGTCCCATTTACACCTACGGGCAGTTTAGAGTCACCAATTAACCTAACATGCAGGTCTCTTGATTGTGGGAGGAAATCCACAGAAGCACAGGGGCAATGTGCAAACTCAACACAAAAAGGCCAAAACAGACCAGGGATTTGAACCAGGGACCTTCTAGCTGTGACGCAGCAGTGCTAACAATTTCAGCATTGCCTTAAGGTGCATGTGGTGCATGTGAACAAAGTACTGTTCCAAAAGTTTAATTATTTGGTCACAATTTGCATAGATATGTGCGGTGAGAAACCAAACCATGCCTATGAGTGTAGGAGCAGCATTCCCACAGTCAAACAGGATGTAAGAATGACATTGGTAAGTAGAAAATACACATCTGATGGTTCCGGCTTCTCAAATGTGTAAATTCGATAAAATTCTGTGTATGTAGATCTATGTATGTTTGGAACTTATTATTTTTATGGTTTTGGACAAAGTAAAGACCTTCACCTTTGAAGAGGTGACACTGGTCACTGGACATTATACAGATAAAACTGTCACTCAATAAAGATATTAAATAGCATTTAGCCATTATTAGCTGCAGCTCCAATTTATTGTAGGTGAAACTAGACATTTAAAGTTGAGCCTATGGAAGCTTAAGTGAGTTAATGTTTGGTCGTATTTCTAATAACATAACTTAGAGTTACTTTTGAAAGTGTAGTGATTGAAATAAAAAGGTCAGATTTGTGCTCCAGATCTGGTCAGGCATAAAGCATGGTCTCCTTTGTTTTCTTTGTCAGTCATGCATACTGAAGTAGAACTCTAGGGCAAATAGAGTTAGATCCCCCTTCTGCAGTAATTCGATTCTGGATTACTAAAACATGCAGACCAGACACACACACAGACACAGATGTTCATCCATTTACACAAAATATCAAATAAAAGTCCTGCCCACTCTTATTGCATTTAAAAATGACTTCATAGGTTTTATTATTTATTAGAAGGGAAACAAGTGCCAAAGCTCCATTGTGAGCTATAAAGTATTAAAGGTAAATGAAAATCATAAGTAATGAGAAATTGTTTGATATGTTTAATAATTTTATGCTCTTTGTCAGTTAGAGCCTCGGGTACATTAAACAAATAATACAGGTTAGACTGTGTGTGCTGATGTGTGTAGTGCTATTAAAAAACTGGTAATAAAAGGTGTCACTCGAAAGCGCACGTGTGTAGAGATGTTCTGCTGCTACGAAAAGCCGAGTGGATGTTTCCTTTCTGGCTAGATTTGGGTAATTTGAGCCAAGTAACCCAATTTAGCTAATTTCATTTTACTTTCTCCCACAGTGATACGATCTTGCACTTCCTGTGTTTCTAAGAGGCTAAAAGAAGAAGTTGTTTGGAGGCGACAGAGCTGAGGCACATTTGTTGTTCTATTTTAGGGATAAATTACTACAGAAATGAGAAAAATGTTTGGTGCTGGTTATGTTGCCATGTTGTGTGTACACCAAGGCCTTTCTTGTTTGACCTGAAACAGGCTTGACAAAAGCTTCAATGTGGAGCTTTGTTTTGATCTGGTTCTGTGCCATTCCCATCCTTTGACATTTGAGCTATTTTTTTTTTTCCTTTATACAAATCTTTAACAATGGCTGGTGGGCAGGGTCTGTGTATGTCCCCTGGCACTGTATAGACCAAAATCCATCTAAAACACAAGACCAGTCTGCAATCAGGTGAGCTGGTTCTAGTGTCACCACGATCACTGTGATCATTGGTTCGCCATTGTGAGTCAGGACAGGAGAGGGAGTTTCCAAACACAGCCACTATATTAAACTATAGTAGTTACACGTTAAAGATCTAATTACTATAACTGTCAGTTTGTTTAATGTGAAAATTTCCTGAGCAACAATGAATTTATCTCACCCTGATTTCTGAGAAACTATAAGCTAATGGACATTTTCCACTGTTTTCTGATTTATTTTTTTCCTTTTAGGACTATAGGATTAAAACATTATATTAGTCATTGGTGACAGTCATAGAATGAGTGACAGGTGATAAGACAGACAATACTGGATTATGCACAAACACAAGATAGCTGCTTCGAGGGCTCAGCGTTAAAGGTAAGTAGAACAATGCACAAGCCAAGCTGTAAAAAACAGACAGATATCTAACAAAGGAAGACGGCAGTTTAAAAGACTCAACAGTTTAAGTAGTTGACAGGGTCAGGTTGCAGGTTAAGGAGGAATGAAAGTGCAGGAGAACCATCAGGGATGTCCCGCACAGAGCCCCACTCAGAGGGGTGTCGGGTTGGTGGAGAGAGGCCATGGTTAGTTCTGACACCAGAGTCAACAGGGCAACTCCATCTCCCCATCGCCGGACTTCTTCCCAAACTGAGAAGATTTACAGTTCGCCTATAACTTAGTTTATGACCAACAACTCCAGCTGGAGGCTCTCATAGAGACTGGTGAAGAGTGACGGGACATTCACCCCATGATCTTTTAGCTTCACACTTTCACTCAAGATAAGATATGAGAACATCATACTCCCACAATGTTGTGTTTTTGTAGAACACTGTGCTGTATGTGTCGTTTTTTTAAAACCATACAGGCTATGATGATTTAAGAGGTCAGATTTTCATAAAATGGCCAAAATATGCTAGTTCAGATACTATTGTAGAATAGTGTTTACGCTTATTTAAGCTTTGACTAAAAAGCCTGAGAAAGAAGTTAATGTGAGCTATTTAATTATTACTTATATTTTTGTCCACGACATTTTACAAATTATTTGTTGAGTCTGTTGTAGACAAGAAGATCTGAAAATGATTATATGTACTGTATTGTTGGGAAAACATCTGCACCATTCAGCTTTTAGTAATTTATGTTTTCTTGTAGGTGGAAGGAGCATAATTGTATACAGCACTGTGCTTTGTTTTATCTCACTTTTAGACAGAAACAGTGGAACTGGCCTGATAAACAAACACGTTAGTTGTAATTAGCTCTATTGTGTTTTATCAGTGGGATGGGAACAGAGTCTGCATTTTTTATACAGGCTCACACAGACCAGACTCAGAGGGAAAGGAGTGGGTGGCTGGGTCCAGCACTCGCTGCTGGACTAAGCCTCTGGCAGTACAAAGGCACAGACAGCCCTCTTCCCTCCAAACAAGTCTGAGAGTCTGCCCATCAGGGTGGGGTCCAGGAAGACAGGACGTACGGCATGGCTCGTCTAGAAGCTGTCTCAACAACATAATCAAGGGTCACAGCAGCACACAACAAGGCACTGAGCTCAAAATACATGGATTCCAAGCAAAGGCCAGGTTTAATAATTTATCTGCAGGTACAATATTTCTCACACAACAGCAATTCAATGTATTGTTTAGATTCTGTATTAGACAGTCAGTATAAAGTTCTGATAATATTATCATTGCTAAAAAAATCTTTAGCAGTGGTCCAAATTCATCAGTTGATTTGCAAGTAAAATTATTTTAATATAATCAAGCAGATGTTTTTGTTGCCAGCTTCTAGTGTGTCAAATTATATTAATTATATTTTATGTTATGTCTTAAGACAAGCTGAAGCCTTAAAAAAATGCTAACCTGCTTATTATAAAATCATACATCGGCTTTTTCAGATCCTGTTTGGAAATTACTCTCGTGACTCTTGTCATACTTTTTAGAGGATGGTTCAAAGGTTGTTCTTATTACTTATTTACTAATCATAGCTGTTATGAAGCCCTTAAGACATATTGTCTGCCAAACACCAGGTGCACATTGACAGTGGTGAAAAAATGATTGTCTGGCTCTAATGTGAAGTAAATGTGACATACATTATATTATAAAACCTCAGCGCTTTGATAAAGGGTGCCGTCTGAAGACGGCAGAAAATGGCAAACCGCTGATCCCTGACAGGAAGTGGTGCCAACGATAAGGCAAGGAAAACACAATAAACATGGGCCCTGGTATGACTATGTTTTTTTAAGCACATTAACTGAGCATATTTTAAGGGCAAAAGAGGAGCTGGATACAGAGTAGCTCAATATAAAAGTCTCCCTCAGGAAAAGGAGAACAAACCACTCCCTACAATACCTCACAAACACTAAGGAGGACGGGAATAGTAAATACGAAACCAACTTTTTGGCCTCTGCTTGACAAATTGTACGTCATGTACACTACATTACAGTATGAGTACATCAGGAGGAGCCCATCAGACCCTGACAGAATGACGTAATGTATGGGAGGTGTAAGTATGACTAAGTGTATGAACGTGGCGGTCAGAATGACAACAAGAGGAGACAGGATGGGACACTCAGATGTTGTCGTTAAAGGGCTGCTGGGACTTCCTTAACTCTTGAGGAAATAAAAAAAACTGTTTTGAGTAATGTTAGCTTTGTTCCAAAGTTGTTACGTGTAATACGAGCATGTGCGTGTGTGGTTGTGTGTATTCTAGCACATCCACTCCAACAATGTGTTTATGTATGGACGAATGCATTGTAGGTGTTTTTCCAGCTCCCTAATCTTGCTGAATTAAAAGAAACAGAGAAGGGTGTGAGAAAACACTGCCCCCCTTTCTCCAAGCAGACATCTGATCATACTATCGCTCTTTTGTGAGGTAACCTGAACCAGGCAATCACAACAAAGCAGGAGTCCTGCACAAAGATGCTGGAAGACCAGGAACTAAACCGAGCAGATACTAGCAGCTCTCCCAAACATAGAGATTGGAGCTGGAAGAGACGAAAACAGAGAGTAGAAGATGTTTTCGTAACAGGCAGAAAAGTGAAGTTTCCACAGAGCTCAGGTCTCCTCCTTATGCACTCTTCCAAATACTGGTCCTTGTTTACAAAGCAAATATAAACAGGAATCGTTAAGAACTTGTTTATTGCAATATTAAACATAACAGGTGAGGCAAGGCGCCAGAAAGTTTATTAATTTTGTTTATTTAAATTCGTATTATATATAATATAAAAATAAAGATGCTTTCCTCAACAACACATATGTCTATAACTGTAGTGTGATTCAGCTTACACAAAAATGGAAATCATATTTTCAAACTTTTAATTTGTCAAACAATCTAAAACACTTTAACTAAAACAAAATATTTAATATTGATAAATAATTAAAATAATGATTAGATCTATTTTCTGTTCACACAAAGGAGCTCCAATCTCTTCAAATGGGTGGAAATTTGCTTAAGTGGCGTTACAAGCCAAGTTATGGAGTATTAAATCCCCATTAAATCAGGAGTTAGGAGCAACACTGTTTACAGCTGTGGTCTCAGTATTTCAGCATCCTGCCCACATGCTGGTCCACTACCTTCCCTTCTCCAGGCTAACTACACCCTAAAGCCTCCTCTCTTCTCTCATGAACTCATGTTTTTGAGTCTGTGAACTCTGACTCACACACTGAGAAATAACTTTCAGTCCCATTTTTGCTACACAACCAAATGAATGATCCACAGTAGCAAGAAGTTGGTGAAAAGCCATTTTCAGTTGATAAATTAGAAACCAGATTCTAGGACTCACTTTCTAATCAATCTATTTAACCAGTGACACGCAGATGTTCAAGAGAAATTAAATTGTCCTGTGTTACAAACAACAGTGTAAAACAATGCCAGCAATTGCCCCCGATAACTGTGCTGTCGCATATATGTTATTTAAGCATTTGTTCGGAAATGTAACCACAAACAGAATTATAAATGGTCAAGGACAGGGTTATGAATGAATGCTAAATCTGGCCATGAATCACGGTTAGTGGTTTATTCCTGTGAGGTGAACATCCTGTTTGTTCTCCTCTGTGCGTCCGTGCAAGACCTAGAAAAGCCCCGGCCAAAAGACGATATCAACAGGGAATGTTAAGAATGCAGGTACACGAATGCCTCATTTGACACACTGCCCATTTAAAAAAGATGGAGGTTAAAAAGACAGGGCAACATATCTGAGGCTGTACTGTGTTGAAATAAACGTTCTAAATCAAATTAACTTTCTAAGGATTTATCTCCTTGTACATTTCTCTTCGAGGGGGAAAATGTTATAATAAAACAAAGAGGAACAAAAACCACAAGTGAAAATTTAAAACACGTAGAATTCAAGGAAATCACATTGTCAGCCAGTCATCTCAAAAAGTTCCCCTTTGTTTCTCAATAATGCTTATTAATTGAAGAAACACAGACGTCTTAGAAATGAGAAGCTAAAGGAAGTCATGTAAGTCTGTCATTTATGAAAATGTAGGAAATAATTAAATCCCATCATTAGTTTATAGAAGAGGTAGCACCATGTTCTAATACATAGGCTCTATAAATACAGCAGTTCCATGTAAAAGAGCAGCAGGGCACAAAAGGCACCAGGGGATGAGGCCCACCTTCCTAAAACACACTGACTGACAGACTCCACATTGTACTGAAAAGAAACTACTTCTACAGCCCATAACCTCATTGCAGCTGCATTAGTGCAGCATGTAAACCCCCACAGAAAACACAGCACACACACACACACACACATATATATACACACACAAAACAAAAAGCTGCATATGCATATAAATGGCAAACACATGCACAAATGAATAAATCCAGATCAACACAAATGTCTGTGATGTAAACAAACAACTTCTGTATACTAGTTCCAGTTCCTGAGATTAGAGGTTGAAAACGAAAAAAATCTGCCTCTAAAAGCTAAACAGAGAAACAAATATTAATTCATGTTTTGTTTTTGAGCTTAACTTGTCAGATTGGTAGATGAGTACAACTTGAAACTTGAATGAAAGTCGGCATGTATTCCACAGTGATGATTGTCCCTTTCATACAAATCTCACACACAGAATCTTTATGTGTTCAGTCATGGTCTTTAACTTGACCTCTGCTTTTCCAAATAACCGCAAGGACAGAAATGGAGAAGCACTAAAACTCCCCATAAAGCTCAGTCCAGACGGGGGAATTGTAGCCTGAGGATGGAGAAAGCCAGGTGGTTGGTCTTGTGCTGCCTGCTCTCCTGCTCTAAACCAAGTTAACTGTGCGCACTCATATCCCATAATCCCCCTCTTCCTGGGACATGGTGGTGGGTGGATGTGCCAGATGTACACAGTCTTCCAACTCCAGTGACATAACAAACTCTTTTTTTTTTTTCTTTTGGAAAAGGCGAATGGAGACGATGATGTATGTGAGAAAGGGAGTGGTAGACACATCAGGTCCATAAATAAAGTAAAACAAATAAAAATGATTTAGACTTTATGTGCAATAAACACATTGCACAGCTTGATTCCATTAGTTCCACTTGAGTGGCATCTATCAGACACTGCAGTTTTCTTTAGACTTCAGCCATCATGAAACAGGGACGTCAGACAAGGCGCTGGAGTAACATTGTCAGCATGTTATTTCATTGCTCTTGGCTTAATGCTAACTTCTACATTTCTGCTTTAACCGATGTTTGCTCCAACTTAACTGTGAGAATTCCCTTGTGAACAATCAGACCTCAAAAGAAAAGCTGCAGTGGCGCATCTATGCATGATGCAATTTGATGTCTGTGTATAAAAGATGTGTGGCGGAGTGGAGCAGACAAATCAGTTAGGATGGTTTCCAGTGCAATCAAGTGGTGAAAAGTGCTGCTCCCGTAACGGCTCTTATTAAATATGTGTGTGCTGTTTAAAATGTTGGTAAGATCATTACAACCAAGAACGGTGGCAGATCGCCAGTTCAAAGGGAATTTTCCCTCTCTGATTCTCCTGTGGCCTCAGCCTAGACTAGACCACAGGAATCCAGCAGTGGATTGGTGTTCAGGCACTTTGAAAGAGGATCCCAGGCTAGACATGCACCTTTGAAAATGCCATTCACTCCTCTCACACCATTTTCATAAGGACGCAGCCATATGGAGAAAGTTATTTTATAGCCCAGACCCACACTGAGAATGAATTCAAGGAATGGAAAGAGAGGAAACACTGACTGTGACTGAGTGAAAGAGAGGTTCGACTTCCGTTCTGGACTCACACAAAGCCAAGAATAAGTAAACGTTACCAAAGACAAAGAGAATGGAAAAAAGACAAAACCTACAAGATATCGAAATGGCTTCTATGTGGTGCATCTACATTTGTGTGTCTGTGAGGTCTAGGTAGATCTACAATATCTCTAGCTGAACTAGTTATGCATCACTAGCTGCCTGCAGAAACACGGTTCCTACTGTGAAGGGAATCAACCGCGACGACCACTGGCTACAATGGAACTTCCCCTGTAAGATGAAGAAAGGAAAATGCCAGCCAGCTGTTTCCAGCCACAAAAGACAGAGCCGAGGCTGTTTCTGAGGATGCTGGACAAAAGACACTAGAACATGTGAGATAATGCCTTTAGCATATGCTGCTGGTTAGCCCTGACCCAGACGTTTTAATAGCAGAACGCATGAAGCTGACCTCGGGGTCTCACCCCTCCTCCACTGTCCTCTACAGTAAAGTGGTCCTGTTAAAACCATTAGCCCAGGGATATTACTACCCTGGTGAAGGCTGCTGCACCCATGACATCATAATGGCCCGCTGTCATTCCACTGGGACATCTCTGAGCTGTGTCTGAGGGACAGACAGAGGGTAGTCCCGCCACGCACATGCACACATTCACACCAGCATGCCACCATAATGCAGGAAAAACAGTGCTCAAAAAGGAGGGACCCGTTCCAAAATATCCATTTATGGAGAGCGTTTCCTTTTTAAGGATGTGACGGGGTCATTTATGTCTGATAACAAAAACTGCAGAGACGAATCTGCTCAGTTTACAGAAAAAGCAATGGGAACTCTCTCAGACTAGTTTTGCCAGGCCTGAGAGTTTGGAAGGAGCAGCCAGAGCTACATATAGCCAGTGCCAGATGCCAAAGGCACAGCCTTGTCCTTCCAAAGAGACAGAAGCTTTTGATGTACCTTTATCTTGCAAAAAGGGTCAAGCAGAGCAGAGAGAACACCATTGTCTGACGAGACAAGACTAAAATGTGCCAGCATGTTGTTCTTTCCCACAAAGTGGAGGAAATCTGGAGCTACTATGGGGCCTGGTGGGGTGGGGCTAGAGAGCTTGAAAACTTTGCCCAGTCAAACACACAACTGAAATGTTGAGTCTACTGCCTCATGCATAGAAATCATCTGCTCTGCACGGCTGAACATAATAACAGGGACTGACTTTGTGTTGCAGAGCAGTCAAACAACTGCAGACTGTTTCCAGGCAGGCTGTATGTTGATTAAAAATATATTTTCAGTCAGTGGGAAATGTGAAGGCTTTGAATCTTTTTAGCATGGTAAACCAATCAGTTGCACGGAAAACTTTACATTCAGTCAAAACCATCTTTTTATAACCACCCACTTATCCAAGCAGTGAGTCATCTGTGTGAGAGAGATACAACTTGAGCTGTCATAATAGCACTTCTGTGCACCGCACTACAGTGTATAATCGTCATAATAGCTGAGACTTAGCGCAGCAGTGAACGCGCAGACTTAGAATGACTTCTTGCTGTGCCAGTCTCTTCAAATGAGGGCTCCACTCTGTAGCTGCTGATAATTCTGGCAAGGAAGCAATGGCATTATTCCAAATCACAGAGGGTCTACGACTGTGGAGCGGGTCTATCTAAATAATGTGGTGAGGATCTCAACTCTTTGATGTTTCATGCTGTAATTAAGATCTTAAACAGCTGAAAAATCAAAGCCGGGTGTGGTTGTGTAGAAATATGGAAGTGAGCGGCACAGAATAAGCACCCGTGAGAAGCCCTTGTGCTACTGAATGACAAATAAAGAAATAAATATGTAAATAAACATGAGGACTGTTCTCTACATTACTTCTGTGCTGGATGACTGGCCCCGTCACAGGGCCACAAGAGTTAGAGGGATATGTTGAACTTCCTATTTACTGTTTGCATGTGCATGAAGCATAGCAAGTCAAACAGAGGCGTGAATATTGGGCTACATGACTAAACTATTTTCTAAGAGATTAAAAGATAATGACAAGTGCCTGCTGGAGCATCCTGGTATGTCTAGTTTGACAACGAAATCCCAATTATTGATGCTGCTTTAGTAGTGGTTTTAGTGGTTTCATGTTGACGAGACCCCCTCTGTACTGTGGCCTGCTGTCACAACAGGTTACAGCCTTAGATTAGATGTGGGCGAGGTAAGAAAAAGGTGATTTTCCCTTCTGGGTTTCTCTTATCTAAAGTTATAGTTCGTCAGGGGAACTACCCTTCTAAGGGCTTTTTGCCAAGAGGTAGATTAAAAAATCTGCACCACTTTCACTTCTCTGCGTGACCCAAGTGTGAAAGCTTCAGGCGGCTGCCTGGCAACCTCACTGTGATAGTGATCCTGTGTTACTGTTTCTGCTCTCACGTTTTTGTACAGTCCAAACAAACAATATATGCAATGGTAACTAATAAAGCTTCATTTTTAGTAATCGATATATTATTTGTTCAAGGTCATAAAATGAGAAATGATGAATAATTGGTAATTTAATTAACCCCTGGAAATGACTAACTCGGTGTTACACTGGCCAAGAGGAGTTTTCTCTAAATTCCACGACTGTCCCCGCCCTCATAAATAAGAAAACTGTGAAGTCCCCTCGTGTGTTGCGCCAAACTCTGAAATGCCCCTTGACGCAGGGTGACAGTGACTCGTCGCTCGCTCCGACGGCGCAGCTCCGGCCTGATGCGGAGGGGAGGGGACACGGGCTGTGGGAGTTTTGGGGGAATTCAGAAAATGCTGTTTTCGGATGATTCGCCTGCAGCGAGAAAACTTTGAAAATAAACCCAGGCCGAAGGAAGGACACACACGGTACAGTGTCCGTCCTCCCTGCGGGGGACAGCAACTTTCATCTCCCCCTGTGTCTCCGCCAAACGCGGAGTTGTCTGACTTTAGGGGAGACAAAAGAACCGCAGGAGGGAGGGAGGGAGGGAGTGAGGGAGGGGGGCGGCTGATGGCAGCGAGGGGGGCGGGAGAGCACAGGTCGGGTCGTTTTAAACACCAGCAACTCATAATGCATACGGAGCGAAAAGTGCAAAAACACACTTTTATTTAAATACATAACTTTCCTCTTTTACTAATCCCCGGCCGGGGGTGTTTGTGTTGGCACAGCTTTGAATTTGAATGGAGCTAATTAGTTCCTGAGGCACTTTCTCAGATGGAGTCAGAACAACAGTGACAAAAGCCAAATAAGCAAATACCATCAAGTTTTGACACATGGACCGAGCCGTGTCAAACTCACCAAGACAATGGCAAATTTCTCCTCCAGCTCGGTGGGATCGGGCATGGGCACCTTCAGAGGCATGATGTGATGCTTCATCTCCGACTGGCCGTCCACACTTTCTATATTCCCCATTTTTTCCCCCACAGTAGCACGTTGTCTCCTCGGCTTCAAATCTCACGGTCCTTTGTTGAAACGACAATAATCCGAGTGAAATGAAAGAAAAACAAAACTCTCCCAAGTATTCCACCGATGTTCATGAACGGATTAATCCAAATTATCCACTTGTGGGTGAGCAGATGAAACGCTGACAGCGCGGAAGGCTCGTGTTACTGTCCCCAAATGCCATTTACACTCGCACGTTCAGGTTTACAGTGAAACTCCACTGTAGTTTCCCTTCAAAAGTTACTCTCAAAAGAGACAATGAAAGTGCAGCTGCTTTCTCTTCCATGAAGCACTTTCTGCTTAGCCTGGCCCATCCATTATTTGCAACAGATTTCCCCCCTGCGACAGACAATATTCAAATAGCGACCAACAATTTCCTTTAGTTGCTGCTCAACTTTCTTGGCTACGACGTGCTTCCATTCATTATTGTTGTGTGATCCTGATTAAGCCCTTTTTTGCTGATGCCTCCACTCACAGCGCAGGTTTCCCCCTCCGCTCCTGCCCCTCGCTGCGCACGCGGCGATCCCGTTGGCTCACACAGCTGTCAATCACTTCCACCCGTCGTCCCCGCCTCTCACATCTGCAGGGAGCGCGCCCACACACAGCTGGACGGAGATGTGACGGTTGTCAGCGATTTGTCGCAACCTGGCGGCAAAACGGGACTACGACATTTAAGCCAAAGTGTTCAGAGTGTTTAAATGTCAACATACACACATGAAGTCACACAGCTGGTTTCAGTCATGAGAGTTTAATCAGCATTTAATGAGCAACTTCAGCAGCGACATGATGACGTGTTAAAATTATGTCAAAGCACAGCAGTTTTCATCTTCCGTTCTGTTAAAACGTTATTTTCCTTCCATTCCCACAAATCAGTGTCCAAGCTTTGGTGGTGAGCTGGCAGAGGTGTCTACCCCACCACTGCCGTCCAATATTTGCTTTCTTCTCACAACAGTTTTGCCTGGAAAAACAAAGTATAAATGTTGCCGACAGCATCAGTCTGTTGGTTTGTGTTGTTTCCAGCATCAAGTTGTCGCTTCGTAAAAGTACAACGATTTTTAGACTTTGCACACAGTATTGCCACTGCTGTTGTCGGTGACAACGTGGAGGTCGAGCTTTGTTATACTTTGTTTTTTAAATGTAACTCTCATTTGGAATAGAATTCATAAACACTGACAAGTTGTGCACAGTTTTGTAATACTTAAGGCAACAATATAATTGTACATAAATAAATTCATATCTGGAAATGTTTAAAGATTGTAAAAAATAATATTCAAATGAATCCTCTACTTGTGCAGGATGCTGTAAATCCATAAATCTGTCATACCTTGGTATATCAACCACAGCATCAGCCCTTTTGTAAATTAAATTCAAAGACATGCTCTTAAATGTACAGTATATAAACTTGGTAGGTTGTGCAGCATAGTTGCACTTTTATCAAATATCTATTCAGCTAAAATATTCTACTGAAGAATCTGACAGTGTGGATTCAGCACAATTAGGACGTTGTGGATGAAAAGCAACATGTAGAGTGTATTATTATAAATACTGATGGACTATGTTTTTAGAGGAGCAGGTGCGTCATCTTTTTTTTCTTCAGTGATGGTGGAATGTTCATTTTAAGCTGAATGTACAAATGCACAAATCACAGATCACAAAAGCAACACTTATATTGTTATACAGTGTCTGAGGTCAAGCACAGGTTCTTCTAGTTGGTCTCTGCCACCAAATTGTACCTAGAAAAACAGAGAAAAACATGTTGTTTGAACACTATGTCTGAACTTAAATATTGAATAAATAAATATTACATCTGAACATAAACTTTATTATGACACGACTCTGTTCACTAGCTGTTTGAATTATTACCATTGTGTGACACCAGTCTTAAGGTCAATTTGGTCCAGGTCCAGCTGCAACTGCGATAAAAAAGGAAACGATGACGCGTCACATTTCTTTATCTCTTACGTCTTTTGATAATCACTCCAACAACAACAACAACATTTATGTGAGCTAGCTAACAGCAGCTCAGATGCTGATTGATGATTAATACCTTGCCGATAAGCTCCCTCTCTCTGCTCATAAACGAGACGCTGTTCTTCACAGACAGGTCCAGTCTCCTCTGCATCGACTCCTCAAGAGAGAAATCGAAGTCAAACCTACAGAAGCACAGAAGGAGAGAGAGGGGGGCACAGTCAATTATTGTCCGACAACACATACACCTTTTTCCCCTGGGAGTCTCATTTGTTTGGCTTTTACCGCTCATTAAATTCTGGGTTGAGGTCTCTCTTCTTGGTGGAAGTTCTTCTCTTGGTGGTGGCCTTCTTGTCAGGCAGCAGGATGAATGAAATATACGGGTCTGCACCATCCTTAGAGCAGGCTGCCAGGCCTCTGTGTGTTCACAAAGAATATAATTAAAGCATATGATGGTACCTGCGGCTACATGTCAAACTAAGAAGATCGTATCTCAAACAGACCTGCAGGAGTGAACAGTGATGAAAAGCCTGCTCTCCTCTGTGGAGTAGCCAATGGTAAGCTTTACCTGGCCGGCTGTGGTTCCATTATCACTAGACCTGAAGACAAAGTAGAGAGCAGAGAAATGATGTTGGTGTGTTTATTAAAAAAATGTGTAAGAAAACAGCCAACAAAAGAAACCCTGATCCTACTTTCTTACAATGGGGCATTGATGCTGGTTTTTGTGACTCACGTGTGGAAACCACTTCTGTGTCTGAGGTCTAGATGAGAAGGAACCCATTTGGGAAGGACTTCTTCTTCAATGCCTTCACTACCTGAGTCCCCTGGAGCCTTACGGCAAACAGTTAGCTGGGTGTCCAAGATCTGCAAAACATGGAAATCAGTGCCAGATTTAGTGCAGCTGCATAATAATCATGTATTTTATGTATGTACATGTCTGTATGAGTCTTTAAAGTGAAACAGTGTCCACAATGAGACATTGGGATGCACACACACAGCATACAACCATGATTTCTTACAGTACCCAAGTAATACTCAAGAACCGTGTGGTAATACATAATTTGAAAGCATCTGTAAACAGTACCGATGGTGACTGTGTAGTTTTACTGTTAAAAGAACAATACATAATCTTGGTTTCTATACTAAAAACAAGTAAAAGGAAAAAAAATCCTGGTCAGAATATTTCCTGGTCAGACTCAATAATTTTGTGGAGTCTTGTTTTCAAGAATGAATCCATTCCTGCTCCGGGCCAAAAGAAGTAGGCTATAACCTGTAATTTTAACATGACATATGATTTGTCAAGTAGTGGGCCGTCACAGATGCTTGTGGATTTTGTTTTCTGATCATTTACCCTTGATTTCTATCTATAAGCTTTGTTATGATCACCAGCTTCTCGTGTAGGTTTCATATTTACTGTACTAATACTGGAAATTATACCGTGGAGCCTAACACCATAGTTTACAGTAGACTGCAAAGTACAGTCCTTAGGCCACTGAAAAAATGAATCCCTACAGGCAAATGTCTTTGAGCAACAAAAAATAAGTGATGCAGCTCAGTGATAAATCACAAGAAGGATATTGTTCACATCCAGCACAAACTAAATGAGCAGCACCTTGAGTGTGGCCCTCAGAAGGATCTGGCTCTCTGGCAGAGCTCCATCCAGATTGAGCCAGCGGTCAAGCACCAGGTCCGGCTCAGCCAGCACTTCCTTTAGAGGAAGTGTCAAGGACCCAAGGGCCTGGCCCCAGCTGTGGGAGAGCTACACAAAAACACACAGACAATGTGAGTTAATATGTGATATAAGTCTGTTTAATTTGCCCTGCCATTACATAGTGCAGACCACACAAAGAAGTAAATAAATGTTATTGATTCTTACCTTAACACTAAGAATTTCATCCCTGGGGTCACGAATCAGGAAATGAAAGGCTTCATCCCATCGAGGAGAAGTGGAACGCTCACAAACCTTGAAAAATAATCAATGTAAACGTTTACAACTTTTGCCAAACAGCAGCTTTTTTCTGCATATATTAGTCCAGTGTGAAAGTCATGATGATACCTTGGTTTTGTGTGAGATGCCTTTTAGCATAATCTCAGCCCCAGCTTTTGGCTCCTTCCCATTTTTCTTCAACTGAAATCAAACATAAAAAAATGTAAGACAAAAACTGTAACCAGCAGCAACTATTTAGTTCTGCACACTGAAATACACAACAAATAGAGCCCTACAGGCACATATGAGCTTACCGGCAGGCCGTGTGCACGCTCGACATACACAAACAGCACGCCTGCTGAGGGCACAACTTTGTTCAGGTAAGATTGCTGGGACTGGTACAGTAGGACCTGCGGGGAGCAGGAAATTGTGCCACAAGGAGAAAGAAAAAGATGAAAATGTTTAAGTGAGGCTTATTGTGCAATAAGAAAGATGTGGTTAAGATTTCCTGACAACAAAGATAATAACACAAGTAACCAAATGTTTGCAAAGCATCTGCAAAGATGCACAACTTAACATACTGCTTAGCTGCACAAATTACTTGTGTGTCTCATATTTGCTATGGCAACCAAACAACAATTATGGGAAACAAGGGTGCCAGGCCATCTCAGGGCATCATTTCATATTTATTTAAACATTATCAAGATTTTTATGTGTCTCTTTACCATAAATCCACTAAAAAACATGCAGTAAAACCACAGTTCTAGTTCTTTACAAAAATGCAAATTCAGCTCAAGTTAACATGGCTCCAACACACTGAGTTATATCAAATGTGTATCTGTTGTGTCCAAGCCACAAGCAACCCATGATGCAAAGTATCAGACTGCTTAGCAAGGAAATAATAGAAATACTATATTAAGATAAGTTTAACTTTAGAAGTACTGTAATGTAATTAATTTAGGTGACTCAGATGACTGAAGCTTCATATTAATACATTTTAATACATTTTACATTGAAATACATTTTAAAACTCAACCACGATCCAGTCTTTTACATTAGTGTAGGATGGGAACACTTCACAATGAGTGTGAGCAGGAGGAAGAATTATAGCAACCAGGAATCCTTCCACTGTACATATAGGACGTGAGTAAGGTATTAGTATAGACTTTAAAATATTAGCATCATTACAGCTGTTCAAAAGCCACATTGTACCAAATCCTGTAAACTGGTTTTCCCCATATTTAAACAATTTCAGGTAGGTAAAATCTATATGAAACATAGTCTCTGTACAAATAATCCACTCACAATTATTGTTGTGCCTCCTGGTCAGAATTCTGACATACTGAATCTGAATTATGAAACAACAAGTCAATTATTTGGAGGCTTGCCTAGAGAAAACCGTGTAACTGTCTGGCAAGTACATAATACATGTTAAGTGTGGCAGGTAGAAAGACAACTTTTATTGAACAGACATAATTTACTGTAGGATATCTTTGGGAGGAAAATATATGTTAAAAATGCTTTTTGTATATTGAACAGTAAGTTGATGAAATATAAAGAGAATTTCAATTAATAAAAAAGGAAAATATCTCACCTGCTCCAGCCTCTGTAGGTCAGAAACTCTGGGCAGCCACTCCAGAACCAGATGAACTCGGCCTGACTTCACCTCATTTAGATTGTACCACTGTAACAAACATTCAGAAATGTTCAGGCTATGGTAAATATAATAATAATATTAAAATATACACTATATAACCTAATATAAATATGAATATTATGTTTGAAATAATCTGTTCAGATCACTGCGGCTGTGTCACACACTGTATCGATGAATTGAGCACTGATGATATCTCGCAGGTTAAGCTTGAACCTGTGAAGAAAGACCTTGATTAATATTTCCTTTTTCCTTTCAGTGACATGTTTGGCTTGAGTTACATGAGCCGTGTGAGCACATAGGATGTAAAATGATGTTTATTTGCAATGCTGAGACGCACCTTCCTAAGAAGTCATCCTGATCAATGTCCTTGTCAAACAAGTCAAACTGGATTTCCTGACCAGGGAGCTGTGTCAAAATCACCTAAATTGAAAAAGAATCTATTACATCTAATTTAAAATTTAACTGAAAAGTTTATGAGGTGAGTATAAGAACTGAAAGTGGAGCATTAAATGAAGTATTACCTCATAGAGCTCATTCCAGGTGGGATTGAGGTTTTCTTTGATGGTGTGGCTGCGGAAGGTGAGACCGGCCACACGGATCTTGACGTAGGGGTCGCTCTTCCCCTTTACCATGCCCCCCATAAAGTTGTCCTTAGCTATTAGGTTTTGGGCCTCAACCAGGTGAATACGCAGCACTCCCTGTGGACGGAAAAACAGAGCAGTGTGTGTTTGAGAAACGACATTTTGCCTGTTGCTGTTTGACTCTGGGTCATTTTTTCAATACCTCAGTTGCAAAGTCTGTGTCAGGGGTGGTTTGTTGTGGTCTTCCTGGTGGGGGTTTCCCTAACCCCCCAGGGCCCGTAGGGTTCAGTTCTGATGTGATTCCCCCTTGACTCATCCCAGACCCTGACGATGAAGGGCGAGAGGAAGGAGTTGTAGGAGTTGCATCATCACTTAGCCACAAAATCTAAAAGAAAACAAACACAAGGTTATGGTGAATAGATATGAAGCACTAAATTACTGATTGACACATTTTAATTAATAAAGAACAAATACTTTTTCCCTTCAGGATAAACAGAGAAAATGGATAGAAAAGATAAAAAGAAAGAAGATGGGTGAAATACCCACCCTAAGCACAATTTTGATGTAAATGCGGCTGGCTAATCCCGAATTCTCCAGTTGGAACCACTGGTCCATGGTGAGCTCAGGAATTGAAAGGATACGGTTGACAGGGATGGTCACACTGCCCAGAGACAGGACACGGTCGTCATCTTTAACCTGATAAGTGCAAAGAATAAAGTATTTAGGGCAACTTAAGGGTCATTTTGCAGCCAACCAAACTGAGCATAACTCATTATAATTTACTTGAATGTCAATGTCTTGTTTGCGAGGATCTTGAATGAAGAAAGTAAACGCATCCTCCCACACAGGGTTGTTGGTCCCATAACAAGTCTGCAGAAAGAAGGGGAAAAAATTACTTATACTCAGGATGTGATTTTAGCTTCTGAGAAAAACAACGTTTAATTTTTACCTTGCTCTCTTTAGTTCTGTCCTGAATGGAAATCTGCACCAGTGGGCTTGGGTCTTTATTGCCTTTTCTCATCTATAACAACAAATTAAATTAACTAATTAAATCAAATGGTTGTCAGAGAAAACTTTAATGCCTAACACATGACAGCATTTTGAAAAGATACAATCTTACAGGCAGTTCATATGCTTGGTCGATATAAATGGCTAAGATTGCAGCAGATGCAGGATCACCGGTCTTACTGCTCAGGTTCTGGTTCTTCTCAATCACCTGGTAGAAAAAACACAGATGCAAGCATGAAATCATTTTCAGATTTTATTTTATTTAATTTAATTCACTTTGTTGTCCCTAGGGCAAACTTTCTCTTTCAGTAAGATGAAACATAAACAGACTTAGAACATAACATACATCACACAGAAAGCAACACATTCTTTAACATTGAAGGTCACACAAAACAATGCAAATTCTGCACATCAGAGGGCAACACAACATAAAACATTGTTATTGATTTAGAGATCTTTATAGAACCCAAATGCACCGGCTGAGTTTTGAAGATTGTATTTTTTTTTTGCCATTTAGTTTAATACAATAACTTTTTAAGAATGTGTGTTAAACTAAAAGAAATACTGTCACACTACCAAATAAAGACATAAATTTAAAAAAATGGCCAGAAAATGTGTGTTTCTGTGCATCAATTTTGTCCCAATCTCCAAACCAGAGAAGATCTGCTGAGCAGGCTGTGCTGCATACTCACCTCAGTCAGTCTGTCAGCAGAGGACAGCAGAGAGAGCCACTCCAGCCGGAGGTGGACACTGCCCGATGGGACGTCCCTCAGATTGAACCACTGTTTGGAAGAACAGAGCATCCATTAAACACACATCTTTTCCAGCCGGCTGATTCCTTTAAGCCTGGAAAGGATGGCCAGATTAAAGGGTGTGAGATCACACCAGATCACAAGGAGGCATGTGAGGTTGGTATCATCACATGCTAAGAGGCAGTTTTAGATATTTCATCAGCCTAGACAACACAGTAACTGTGAAAAAATTTTTTTGTTAAGTATTCAATCTGAGCTCATGTAATGATTGAAAAGGTTAAACAGAAACATTAGTGCTTACATCATCAACAACTCTGGCGTTCTTTACAATATCCAAATCCACCTTGATCCTGAGTGAGACACAGAGAAAGAGACAGAATTAATGAAGCCATGAATCAAGGAGATCAAGGTGTCTAAATTTCAGCGGAGTCATGGTCCAACGTAGCAAATGCATCGATGGAAATGACATGAGAAGCACGTGGGGACAGAGTAAATGAATGGGAATGAATAAGCTACCTGCCCAGGAAGTCATCCTGGTCTGGGTCTTTGTCAAACACTTCCACCTCCAACTCCTGACCAGGTACTTCATGGACAATCACCTGACACACACACACACACATAAATGGACAAATACGCAAAACACACAACAAATATACAAATATAGAAACAGCCACCCATGACACGATAGCACACAAGCATGCAAGCAGAATCACAATGGTTCTGCTTTTGGGCTATGTAGATGTTACTAATTGCATATATATGTATATATATTATATGTGGCTTAAAGTTTGATTAAGCCAGAGCAAGTTGTTTTTGCAAGACCTTATCTCAAAACTGCAACATCCTGTTACGAAAGAAGTTGATAAAAACAATTTTTTCAAAAACACTTTTTATCTCTGACATAGCAGTGACATTCATTATTTACTAGCAAAGACCAAATACTAATTTTTAAAATAAGGACACCAAGAACTTTTGGTGAACTTTTGGTGTCCGTATTATTATCAGGTATATTTTGTTCCCCCTCACCCCCTCTCACCTCATACATCTCCCTCCACTGCGGGTTCAGATTGCTGTCTACGTGATGAGAGGTGAAGACCTGAGTTCCTACGCGCAGAACAGCATATGGGTCTGACTTCCCATCGATTAGGCCTTTGATGACTGTGTCCTTGGCAGTCAGGTCCTCAGCCTCCAGCAGGTGGATACGCACAACTCCCTAGCATATGCACAAACGTGCAGAGAAATGCATGGACAAACACATATGTCAATTAGCATCTTCACAACATGTTTTTCATTCAAACTGTAAATTTTCTGTATGACTATGTTGTGTTTGCAGCTAATATGTTGGGACAGCACAGCTTAAGTCTGTGTGCGCCCGTGTTTGTGAAGGCCATTCATTACTGAGACAGTTACCCTTGGGAGTGGGGAGCGGAGCTGCGCAATGTGCAGGTTGGCCACAAGGGGAACAGTGAGACGGTTGGGAAGCACCAAGTGGGAGGCTATTGCATCCATTATCATAGTGTCCGACATGGCACTGCAAATGAATGCAAGGATGATGTTGGGGATGCACACAGACAAACAAAGACTTCACACTAGTGCTGATTATGTGATCATGCATAAATAACACGATATCCTGGTTCTCAGCAACAGAACCAACAGGAAGTACTGGCAAATGATGAGGGCAGTTTTCTATGACATCATGTAGGAAAATGTCGTCTTAAAGAGGACTACAGGTAAAAACAATGACTGTCATTAAAAGAACTGCCAGACGAACTGAGGGCTCAGCAACAAACCTACAATTATGCTTTAAATATATCATTTAAAGATTGTAGCACAGTGTAGAGTCAACCACCACATGATACACTGAATAGAGCTCCAATTAGTGGGACCATCAGTGTATCTTCATCTTTTACTTAACTGTACCATAGTTTACATTTAAGACCCGGTGAAAATAAATGCACAGACTTATAATTTTACATCAACAACAGCATTGCATAATCATGTTGTATCAGTTGAAACATAAGACTGGCTTTGCTCAACATTCTTGTTATTGTCAACAATGTCATAATTTGTCTCTTTGTTGCAACTGAAAACAATAAGAAATGATTTTACTATGTATTTTTTATTTTAAAAAGTCTAGGTAATTTTCTAAAACAGTTGCATAAATTAGTAATTATGAAATGTTGGACAAGTAGAAGAAAATAGTGCATTTGTCAGGGACTATTTTAAAAGATGGAGTAATACTGTTGGACAACAATGAACATCTATGCCATATAGGCACCGGCTCTGAAGGTAGTTATCACGATAATTTTAGTGTGGGTATAATTATTTTTTCTTGTTATCTGTTCTCAAGCACAAAAATGAAGATTAAGGCACTAAAGGCTCCTGTCTGTCCGATTTCTTTTAGAACTCTTTAGAGTACCAGGAAAAAAATGCTTAATAAAAAAGAAAATTTAAATCAGCAGCTACATTAAAATTATTCATTTTTTAAAATACAGCATTTCTTAAACATATGCACCAATTCTGAAAAGTTTTTATCATGCTCAGCACTACTAATCAAACAGGCACTCCTCATTAAAAAAACACAGCAGAAACAAACAAAAGACAGACACGGGAGATCAGTGCAGCTCCAACATGAAAGAGAGTCACACATCACATCATATGTCATGTAAAAACTCACTTCAGTCCGGGGATATCCAACAGGTTGGTGAGTCCAGTCCAGTTGATGTCCAGTTTCTACACATTTAAAGCACACAAAGCAGATGAGGGTGCGGGCCCTTAAAAAAAAAAAAACGCAGTGCTTAATTCAAAACACTCACAGGCCTGCGGATGAAGAACATTGTGATGGCTCCAACCAGTGGCACGTCTCCAATCAAAGGCTCCAGGATCACACGCAGCTTCCCGTGGAGCTACAAGGACACACATTATATCAAAGGATGCCACTTTACTATGACTAATAATAATGTTAAAATATCAAAAAAATCTTCTTCTACCTGGACTCCTTTCACTCCAGCTTTGCAGAAGTACTTTTTAATTTCAACATTGACTTCGACATCACCGGCATAACTACAAGACAAGAACAATGGCATGTTTACGCAAGTGAAGCAGCTGATTTGTGTAACGATAAAGTTGTTTTTCTATTCTGTGGTAAGTAAACAATCAGCTGCTGTGAGAGATCTAGTGTCAGACACTACATAATTTAGACTTAACTGACTGCTTGCTTATACACAAGCAGCGATGTAATAAAATGATGGAGTAACAAAAGTTGTGATGCACCACCTCAGGTACAAATCCAGCATAACTTGTTTCTTATCCTGTTCTGTGTGAGCCTTTACACCAACCACCTTCAAAGCCTGTGACCAGAAAAACCCATGTTAAATAGTGCAAACAACACTGAGCACTGCTGAAAATGTCAATACAGCCAGACATTTTCAGGCTGTATTGAAAACGTTAATGATCATAGTAAATAGCATAATTCGATCAACACCCATTCATTCTCTTTTCCATTGTATTTTCTCAGTTCTGACACATTTACTGTGAACTGATGCTTTTATTGCAAACTATTGAGATACCTTTTCTCCTAGGTTGACCTTGGTGAAGCTAAGAGTCTGCAGATAAACATTGGAGGCGCGGATGGCAGGAGCGATGGTTTCCACCAGCAACTTCTCCAGATACTGGCCTATGAAAGGCCAGGCCTGCTGTAAGATCTACATAAAACAACATATCACCATTCATCTTTTCTCTGAAATGTTTTTAAAAGCATTAAAGCAACAGTCCAATGGTAAATGACATAGATGATACATGTAATGTAATAGGTAATGTAATATAATGTATTTGCCAAAACATGGTGGTAGTTAACAAAGAAATATAAACACATGTAGACAAACATACACTTCACCAAGCCATGATCACACACTGTTTGCCTTAGAGTGGAAAAGCTTTTCATAGAATGCATTTGCATGAACTCATCTGAGAGATAATAAGTGAGAAATTGTGAACCAATGCTGGACTAAGAATAGTTCAACAAGGATATTAAATATTATATAAATTAATCCAGTGCAATACAAAGTTTGATTTTGTTGTTCACTGATTTCCTACATTTCCCCGAAAGAACCATGTAATTTGATGAAGCAAATACGTAGAATCAGTACATTCTCAATTAAATGATTCCAATTAATTGCTAGTGAAGCATAGTGAGGTTATAATAGCACAGCAGGCCAAGCAAACATGAGATCTTTGTCTACAGGAAGAAATTAAACACGTCCAGAGAAAAAACACAGGTTTTTCCTATAAACAAACCCAAATACATAGCTACATTATGTTTTTGGTGACGTATTCATTAATTAAGGATCAGCAAAATAAAGCACACTGCCTCACACTTGTTATTTCAGTGTCAGGGTGTCAAGTCATATCAGCTACTGATGCAACCCATCTGCAGCCACAGGCAGGTAAGTGTCCTATGCATTATTCGTGCTAGAGTTATTGACATTCAGTAAGCAATGATGCATTCAATAAAAGCACTGCTGCTCGCAGTCTCTTTCCCACATCCATTACTCAAAGGCATTATTAGCTCCTTTTCAATGCAGGTATAATTTCAAGTCGTCAACTCTAATGCAAGGTGACAACATTTTGATGCATGAAGTGTTGAGGACATGTTTGTGCAGCCAGATCACACATCATGAAGCCTGGAGGAGAGTTGTGAGCTGGTGAGAGTTGAGTCCACAACCAACTGGCCTTCTGTCACTGACTTCATTGTATCTCTCCAGAAGGGTGTTTTGTATTATTAGTATTCACAGCCACACTTGCCCTGTACTGATGCAAAGTTACTGGACTGACAGAGACAAAGCGGCTGTGATATGATCTGAGCTGCTCTCGGCATTTTAATTACACCTGTAGATTAACTGCTCTGATGGAGAGGCTGCAACATGAGCTGCAGCTCCCTAAAGTCTGCACAAGTGTTCTATGTCTTCATGGTAAATGCGATGCATTAAAGCTGCTGTGCTGTTTTAGTTAGTCAAGTGAATAATGAACAGCTTTATCTTAAAATCAATTGTTGTTTCCTTTGCTTTCAACTAATCAAACCGTGGAATCAATTCTCACACAGGGAACTGGATGTGAATGTTTTTAAATAGTTTTTTAAATACACTATGATGTTTTAGTTTTTAAATGTGTAGATGACCATTAGCAATATGATAGGATAAAATACATACCTTATTCAGCCACTCAGCCTTCTCCACATCTGGAAAGTTCACCTGTGAATAGGAAATAAGGGTCAGACATGAAATGAAAGACTGAGTAAAGTGAAAAATTATCTTAAACAGTGAGCAAAATAATTAAAATACCTGTGAGGACACATTTTATCGAATAGTACAGAGCTAGATACTTCAGATTAACCAAAGCATTTTCAGCAGAAAATGTGGGTTAGGATTCCAAGCTACAAGTCAGTATTTGTACTTAAATAGTCAACTAACACAACTGCCTGACACACACACCTGCGTGTAAATATATATATATATATAAAGAGTGAGAGGGGGAGAGAGAGAGAGAACCCAAAGACTAATTTTGATCACAAAATAAGTCAGGAAACCATCAACCACACAGCATGAAATACATGCACACTCACACTGGCACTCAGAAACACACAGGCACACACTGCGAGTTTATGCTTTCTCCCTCTCTATCCAGATATGGTGGTCCTGAGGTTTATGAGTCATCAAGTTTTTGGAGCCAGATAAGGTCAAACAGTAGCTCTGGCAGGGTGAAACGGGAAAAGGAATGACACACAGAATCTCTCCTTGTAAACTGCTGCAATGTATTTCAGACATTAACAGACATCCATGTTCAGTGTGTCATTTTAAACACCTTCCCACTGTCGAACCACTGTTGTTGAAATATCTTAGTGTGTGTGTAGACTACTGGCTCGAGCACTGCACATTAGGAATGTCTAAATATGAGCCTGGTCGGGGTCAGAGGGAAAATACAGGGACAGTTATACACATATTTACCTGAGGGTTACCATGAAGCAATATTCTGTCTGTTTATGTATGCATGTGATCACTTTGTGGCTTCTGCACAAATCATGTACTTGTGCAGGAGCAAAACATGTAACTGAGATGCAAAGTAGCAGAGATGCAGCTCAACTTCAACCTGACAGATATGACAGATGTGACAGATGTGACAGATGTGACAGGTGATACAAACTGCAGGGAATGAGCATGACGGGCGCTGGAGATACAGGTCCTTACCCAGGAAGGCAAATCCCTTTTGGCTCTGAAAACCCTTTCAGTGGTGAATTCCCTCTCGTTCTCCAGAAGGTACATTGCAGACTTGATCCGGATCGCCTTCTCCAGTCGGCTGTGTTTCCATCCCATGTAGATCGTCAGACCTAACAGGACGAAGCTGATGCTGAAGCCGTAGTATCCGGCCAGGTAGACGGGCAGGAGCGCAGCCAGGCATTTCCCGAAGGACCACAGCGCACTCACCGCGCGTTCGCTCGCGGGGGGCTGGTCCGGGGAGGCCGGGTCTGCATCCGTGGCGCCCCCGTTCACGTCAGGCTCTGCATCCGCGGTTGGCATCGCACGATCCCCTTTGACTTCACCGGCTCGACCTAGCCGCAGCTTCTCTGCTTCTTCTGCCACTCAGGATCAAGCGCCTGTCGAGACTCGCCGCCAGTTTCCTGTGAAAACCATCGATAAAAATCTTCGAACGGTTAAATCATGCCCACGGGCTCCGCTCTCTGCGTTCCTCCCGTTTCCGCAGGGCACTGGAGCGATGAGCTGCTCTGTGTTCCTCTCCCCGAGCAGGGCAAGCAGAAACCAAGACCCGTCGGGAGGGCGGGCTCTGCTTCAAACCCTCCTTCACACCAAATCCAGCGCAGAGCTCAAGCCTAGAATTCACTTGTAGCCTCACGCACAAGCTCCCGGGCGGAACGTAACGCGACCTGTGTGCAAAGCGAATCAGCGTGTATTTAGACTGAGGACAACAGAAGACACGTTTTGTCCAGAGTAACATTATCGTGTGTAAATTACAGAGAATACGACGCCCAAATAAACTACCGTGACATTGCCCAAGCTGCTCACCCCGGTTTTTTTTTTTTTATATAACCCCAGAATAAATCCTCCTGAATGCGCAAGCGCGCATCTCCACTGCAGCAGCTTTCAGAGCTGAGCACGACGGCACCAACAGGTTCACAGACACGAAGGTCCTTTATCTTTGCTTTTTTTTTTTTTATCGACTTACAAATACCTGTAATCTTTGCCCTGTACAAAAGAAGAGGATCCAATCAGCAAAGTCTGGACACCACCAGCATCTGCGCGCTGTTTACGCGCCCTGCAAACATGGGTGAAGGAGCACGTTCGCTCCATCCAGGTGCGCTTTGTCTCAGGTCTTTCCACGTGGTTGTCATCAATATCTTTTTATGCTTAGCAACTAAAACAAGCCAAGGCTAAATTGCCCCCTGTTTGCCAAGATCCGGCCTAAAAGGTGTTTGCTCACAGTCTGAAGTTTGATCACCCTTCTGCCTCTGTAAACACATTCATTCAGCCAGTGCAAAAAATGTCTCACACTAACTCGCCTGTTTTAGAGCACACATTAAATATGTTGTTGGTGTTTTTATTATTTTTGTTTTCTACATTCCATCTTTTAATTCATCTACTGTCTGTGTTATAAAACTGTCGTTGTACACATGGAGTCACCTCAGTGTCACATGTTTGTTGACAGCATAACCCACAGCTGATATTGCAGTGTTTAGTTTTTGTCCATAGAAGAACATAGACATCTTAAAAGATAACAGCAGTTAATCTCAGCTCTTTGAAAAACATTACAAGCAAATGAAATAGTCTTATGTGTGTTTTTCACCAGAACATCACTATATAATGTAGGACTATCTTACTGATAATAGTATTTACAATTATTAGTTCCCACTCCCACCATGGCTGTACTGCTTTGTATCTGGGCATCCATGCCAGTCACCAAAATTCCTCAGAGTCCACATGATTCAGCTCTAACCCACATTTGTCCACGTGTTTGTTGACACACAGACCTTGGTAAACAACTATCTGACTGCGTCCTAACGGTAAAAGCTAACTAATATAAACCGATGTTTGGTTGTCCAAAAGGGAAAAAGCAGAAGTAGGAGTCACAGGATAATGAGTCTTTTTAGTTATGTGGAAATGATACACTACAGGCCGCGTAATGTAATAAAAACTACCAAAGTTCAAACTGCCTCATGTTAGTCAGATGTCATTTCTGTTGTTTCACTACTTATTTACTAAGATGGCAAAAACAGTTTGTTAAATAAGCAAGAAAATCTAACATGGTTCATGTTACTGACATTTGTGATGGTAAGGACTTTAGCAGTAGTCATAATTTCTGTAATCAAGACTTGCTTAATTATTAAGAATCCTTTTACTACATGCTAGACATGGCAAAGCTGAATTCTGGGACTCTGTGGGCTGCTTATATATTAATCCTGGCTAGCATTTAACAGGTACTGTGGGTAATATAACATCTGTTTTCTTTTAAGATTTGCCATCACATTTATTGCCATGATTCCCTCCCGCCAGCACCTACATTTAGTCACTTTTATCCAAAGTGACTTACAAAGGACGTACAAGGCAAAGCAAATCAAAGCAAAGCAAAAAAAGCATCTTTTGTTATCTTTGTTTTTCCCTCAGTTTTACTAACTTGCCAACCTTTCCAATTATCTGCTTACAGTCTGCTTTCACTGATCATGACAGTCAGCGTTGTTTGCTTGTGCCTTTTTAGTTGCATAAGCTATTTGACATGGACTACGTTCTACATACAACCAAGTAGCTCAAGTCAACACCACCAGGGCACTTGGATAAACAAAAGGATCATAATTCTAGTTGGGCATACAAATGATGTTACAGTACATAGACATATTTCTCACTAAATATTTTATGAGCAACATTGTGATGACATTAAGATCATGTTGTGAAAGTTTAGTTCCCTTCGAAGTAAAAATTTTCCTTTGCTTTCAAGAGTATTTTTTCATGGGGTAAAATGCATTTAAGATCAAGATCAATCTTGACAGCAGAATTCTCTTTACAGCTTCAGCTTGGTGCATAACTACAAATGGAAAAGAAAATGATGTAAAAGGGAACAGGGACACTGTCCACTTTTGGACTGTTTTACAGCAACCACCTTATCAGAATTTGCCTTAGAAGACACAATGAACTACCGGAATGATTTTAAGGGCAAATCACAAGATTTCTTATTCAGGGTCTGTCTTCAGTGATCAATATGCAAAGGTTACAGGATCTACTCCCAGTCATGATGTGAATCTAAAACAATTAACCATTGTGCATAGGCAAATCAGGTTAAAATGTAAACCAGTTAGTGTTTGGTTGACGAACCTGGAGTTAAAGTATCCAGCTTCCTTTCAACTTACAATCATAACAATATTATTTGGTGGTGGCAGAACTTTATTGTAACTAGTACTTTGAGATCTAGTTACTACAGCTTAAAAACACGTTTCAGCGGAATTAGTTTAAATTAGCTTACTGACCATCTACAACCGCTTAAATACATTTGTAGTCCAAATCCAACATATTGTAACTCTAACTAAAATGGGCCCATTGTACGTGAGAAACTGATTTGCAAAAGTGCATTTGTACAATTCTAATAAAAAGGACCTAAGCACATCTTCCGCTACTGGTTAACTGCTCTATAAAGCTATGCTAGTACATAAGTGTAGAGATCACTCTTGCGGAATTTTTGACTACTAAATGTAGATAAATTGGAAAATTTACAAGTGAACTGTTGAGGGAAAATGTCCCAACAAACTGATTGTGGGCTAGTGTTTACTATACTAGGACCCTGAAACTGAAGCAGCTACATTAAACTCAAGAGTTTTACATCATTAACACAGATATAACGCCTTCTTTGACTGATTAAATACATCAAAGGTGCTTTAGAGAAACCAATATACTACCTCCTCAAGAGTTCTTAGAAAGCCCAGCAAATGAAAATTTGCTTTGAAAGCAAACAGCTAGTAAAAATAAAGATTTGCAAGCAACTTCTTTTCCTAACCAAAACCTTTAATCATAGTATAAACAAAAACAAATGACAAAAGTTGAGGAAGTAAGAACAGAGTCAAGAATGTCCCAGAGGCAAAGCCTGACATCCAGCAGGTCTTTAATCAGCATCTTAGCTTCAGCTGCCACTGCACTCAGGTTGGTACGGACACCACTGGCCTCAGACTTCACACCGGGAGGGTCCTGGGTCTCCAGTTGTGTTCACCGGTCCGGTTCTTGGCAACATGGGGTGTAAGTGATGACGGCAAGGACATTTTACTTAGACCTCTGTCTCATCTTTCTCCTTTTGCGCTTCAGCCTACAAAATTAAGACAGTCAGAAAAGTCCTCTGCAATAGTTTGAAGACTTTAATACGTCCTAGTTCACAAATTAGGTCCAACTAACAAATTTAAACTAATCCATGTTTCACGATCACACTGATCAAATCAGTTCAAAAATTTGAAACCCAGTAGGAACAATGAGCGTGTTATTCACCCATGCTCACAAATTCTGTGCTGTATGCTAAAAAAATATGTTTTAAATTAATGTAGCCTTGTACAATAATTGCACAATAGTCTTAGTAATGCCAACAAGTTTTGATTACAAGTTTTGAAAGAATTTTGATTTAAATATTTTTATCAGTGTTTTTTTGTGTAAGACCTGCAGATATTATGCAGTTAACATGCGTTTACACACAACCTTACCTGCGCATGCGCTTCTTTCTCCACTGCGGAAGCAAAAACAAAACATTTTTAGTTACGTTTATGCATTTATGGAAACAAGCAAACGACTACACTGAACAAAAAAACAATAATTGGAAAGTATTATGTTTACACCTTAATGCTAGAAGGGCTCGGTCAGCCTAAGCAAACGATAGTTGCCCTAGCTTGCTATGTAGCTAGTTGGCAAACGTGAGCACATTTTTTAACTATGGCTATTGAATTATACAAAAATCAAACACAAACCTTAGCTCTCATGTCGAAACGGGAAGGCTAAAATCAGAAGAGTAAATGTAAATAATTAGTTAGATTGATATGAAAAGACGACGATTGATTTGGATTGTGATACCAACAACTCTCACGTACCGATCGCTAAGGAATCGTCTGTAAGTAGGACGTCATAAAGGAGCGACGACTACTTTATGTGAGTTTTTGGCCGTAGTGCACTATGGGAAATTGAGTTTTGTAGAAGGAACATGATTGGCGATTTATATGACCCCGCTGCAGATACTAAATGGTATGAAGTAAATTGTTCGAGTTATTTCTTAATAGATTTAATGACACGTTTACTACTTACTCTAAATATTCCAAGAAGGAGACCCACAATTATAAGGGCCCTCCCTTAAAACTGTGGCATGGAAATCCATATATTTGTGTTCAGGAGGAAAGTAAATACAGAAACAATAACCACTGCTTGATACGTATTGTCAAACGTGGACATTGTCTTAAGCAATATAACCTGAAGTATTTGTCTGATGTATTTTTAATGTGTGAATTTAGTTTTCTAACAGGGGATAACATAAGATGGGTTTTTATAAGCTCACAATACCTTTAATCTTACTTGTAAATTGACATTATGGTGATTTCAAATTATGACACTGTTATTTTACAGTGTGAGAATCTAGACTACAGAAAATTATGGTTAGTTAAGTTTATAATCAACATTAAAATCCAAATGTGCCAGCTCTTTTTTTTAACCCACCATGTATATTAAAACTGATATTTCCAAATTTATAATTTACTTCATGTTTACTTCCATAATAGTATGTTTGCGTTACTGTCAAACATATTGGTGTTGTCTCATAATCCTGATTTGACAATTGATAACTTAGTTGCACTGACTGTAAGATAGAGAGATTGAATTATTAATGTTTGAAATCATAATAAAGGGCAGTGACTGTAGCACAGTAGGTAGCGTGGTCATCCACCAACCCTACAGTTGTTGGTTCGATCCATATCAAAGTGTCCTTGAGCACTAAACCCCCACTTAGTTGCTCCTGGTGAGTGTTTACAACTCCTCCATTGGTGTATAGATGTGTGTGAATAGGTCAATAAGAAGTAATATAAAGCGCTTTGAGTACCAACAGGTAGAAAAGTGCTATATAAGTGCAGACCATTTACAGACACACACACACAAAGAAAAAAAACACCCACACAAATGATGTCAGGTGGCTTTTTAATGTTCCCAAAAATAGTCTCTGAAGGTGGGATTTGTTTTACAAAAGCATCCATATATTTAACAGGTATGGAATTCTTATGTAAACTCAGACTGTCAGACTCAGTGGTGGCACCAAAAGATTGAATGTTAAACCCTTAACAGGAGCTAGACCATCCATATTTGGAAAAGATATTCTTAGTCTACTTCTTAATTAACTGGTAGGTGTTAAGCGTCAGTTTCAGAACTTGTTAGCTGAGTAACCGGTAACAGATGGCTATAAGAATACACAATGAACTAGTGAACAGACCTAAGCATAAGCAGTATAAATGCAGTAAATATGCTGAATTTAACAGTAATAACTAATAATGCCATGCTTACAAACTGAAATTCATATGAAATCAGGGTTCAATGCAGGTGTTAAACATTTCTGCCCCAACAAGTTAACACTCATTTAAGAGGCATGGCTTCTGCTTTATGCTCTCAATGAAGTTATCTAAATACCACACAGTTACACTGAAATCGCACTGTGCATTCATCATCCTTGGCTGCACTGTTGAGCCAATTTTATTTTTCATTTTATCTTTCACTACAGCTGTTGTGGACAAAGGGAAGAAAGCTCAAGGTAAGTCGAATGGTTAAATGTTCCTGTGAGTATATTCCCTTGCACAAAATAAATCCTCTTTCGCAGTAGAGTTGTGTCCACCGTTAAGAGAATGTTAAGACTGTCTCAAGGACAGCAAGATTTACTAGGGACAAACGTGTGTGTTGAAAGTGGAGTGACAGAATTTAGGAGCAGCATCATCCCAGACTGACATCAGATAGTTTCAGAGGTATTGACAGCAGCTATGCCTGCAAGTGCCTCAAACAGCTGGGACAGGAGGATTAGTGACGTCTTTGGGTCATCAAAATTAAAATTTTCTTTTTGTTTTTAACAGAGTGTGAAATTATTCTGCAGCTTCCGTCTCCATTGCCTGTCCTGTTGCGCTCTCAACAGTTTTTGAAGCCTTTATAACAGAAAAGATTAAAGTTAGAAGAAACATTTGGTGCATGTATTGTGAATAAAAGCACTGCTCCGTAACTCACCTTCTTTTTCTTCTTCTTCTGAGTCTTACGGCTGGCTGAGCTTTGAAGCAAAGCCTTTTGGTGGGGAGAAAAAAAGACAAAAATAATTCTCACCTAACTGTTAACATTGGACAGCAGTTCCATTTGTCTTATCTTTTCTTCTGAGGAAGAGGATACATTCCCCATACATCAAACACAATTACCTTCAGCTCTGGGTCTTCCACCTCATGCTCAGATTTGTAGAGTTCTGGCTCAATCAGGCTGTTGGTGATTCGCAGAGGTCCATTAGCCATGAGCAGCACAGTGAACTTGAACTGGGCTACAAATTCACCTACACAAAGAGGGTAGAAAGTTTTATTAAACAGCCCCACCTTGTGTACAATCTAGATATAAAATGTGTGTTCACAGAGACCAACTGTAAATTGACTTCAAATGTCGGCAGTGCAGTAGTTTGGTTGCTACAGTGATATGAGATGAACTACAGGAAGTGTGGTTTGAACAATACATCAGAGAGCTTTAGCGATTATGTAACATTTGTAAACGATAACAGTTTATATAAATTCAAAACCGGATTTTGAAACTTTATGCAGAGTTTATGCAGGACACCTATAAATTATGTACACTAGGAAATGTTTCATAGGCTCAGTGTAGCATTATTTCACATGACATTTTCAAATGCCCACTAAATTTGAGACTTTTTTTTTTTTTTAAAAGGAGGGCCATTGTTAACCAAAGCTTAACAACAGTGTTTGCTTATACCTAGTCAATGGTTTATTGCCCATTATGCATAAAGAAAAATGTAAGATCGGTAAATTACAAACTTCAAATTATTTGAGAAATAAAACTGGCATGGAAATAGGGCTGCAACGGTCAGTTCATTAAATGGCTAATAGACAGAAGACAAGTTGTTACACAAATTTGTGTCCCCAAATCATTTCACCAGTACTTCTGTGACATTTTTCTACACATTCAAGTACATGCTAAGTCTTCCAACTACTCTTTTATAACGCATCCTGATCACAAACAGTATAAACTAAACTTTAAGAATTTAATGGACACAAAAGCTTGTAAATACACCCCCTCATTGTTACACTTACCCTCCTTCTCATGCAGCACACTGAACGGCTGCAGCAGCTCATGCTTGGCACACTCTACCACACCCAACCTGGCCTTTCCTTCATCCTCAAATGCTCTGAAAAAGATAAATGACTGGGTGAAACTTAAGATGATTTAAAGTTAAATTTTTTTTTAATATATCTTAGGATATAAGATAAAACCTTAGAGTGAAAGGCATTGTATCGAAGCGTCTCTCCATCTCACTGAAGAATGTCCGAGATGTCTTCATTTTCAGACCATACACCTTGTTGGGGTCTCGTTTGTAAACCGTGGTCCTCTGACCTCCATCCTTTGCCTACATCAGAAACAGAAGGTATATGAATACATAGTTGTCTTTATGAAAAGTCCAAATTTAAGCAGAGGAAAAAAGTTAATATAATCAATACCAAACTTCCTCTTACCTTTCCCTCTCCAGTGCTAATAAGCACATCCACTGCATATACCTCATGTACCTCAAACTCAGCCTTCTCATGGTCCTTTCTACAAAATCAAAATGGCAAGTTCACTTACTGGTGAAAAGTGACCTCATCATAGATAACCCATGTCTGAGTAAACTCACTTTTGCTGGTCCGTTGGGTTTTGGATGATAGTTTTTTCCCCATCAATCACATGTTGTTTGAGCTGATGAGACAGCATGCCTGTTCACGTACAGAATAAACATAGTCAACATTTCAACTGACATTGTAAACCATTGGGATCACGGGGGCCTAAAAGATGTTAAATGTTAACAAACCCTCAATAGGGGAGCACTTGAATGACTTAGCGATCTTGTTCCAGGCTTCTGTAACCTGTGTGTTCTGATAGAAGAGACATACAATTGATGATTACTCAATGAAATATATGATATTGCAGAATAAATCAGCATTGAAGGTAAAAGTTTTACCTGGTTTCCTGGCTTGACGAGACGCAGGGCAGCCTCAGCACACAGATGAGCAGCTTTGATCACATCAGCCTTCCTCCCTGTCACTGGGTTCTCCTGAAAGATAAAAGTATCACAAGCTTTAAATAATGGGAATACCAAATTTATTAATGTGAACTACAACAAATTGACTTCCGTGAATAAATTATTAAGTGAGCAGTGATGACAAACCTTGGTTGCCCCAACAACAAAGCTGTGAGCCACATTGGAGATGAAGCCATCGACATGAACACCCAGATCACTGCACACAAAAAGGAGATCTTAAGTTAAAGAAAATGTGCACTGCAAATAAAATACACAATATCATATCTGGCACACAGGACAAACAGGCATAAATTCGGTAGCTTACATCTTGACAAGGTCCCCATCCTTCAGTATGACGTCTGGGTCACTCTTCAGAGGGGAGTGATGGCATACACAGTTGTTCACTGACACACAAGTAGGAAAAGCGATACCTAAAGAAAGAGAAAGAGAAAGAAGAAGAAGAAGAAAGAGAATGAATAAGGGAGTGCTGAGTCAGACATATTGATGGTGACTTATGAAATGCACTTACCTTTTTTCATGTCTTTTTCCTTCTTGAAGATTTTCCCAGTCTCTGCCATAATGAAAGCATCTCCTTTTTCACACAGACTGAGCACGGAGGCTCCAGCCGTAGCTGCTGCAACGACTGTCTTCAGAGCCTCTGCAGGACAAAATAAAAATAGCCACAATGTGGTTACAATGGTTAAGAAAGTTGCACTTTATACTTGTTGGAGTTTTGAACTTTTCCCTCCTCCCGTCTCCATCTATTATGGCATTAAGAGAAGTTGCTAAAGTTGTATGTAGGACAAAAATAGCCTAATAGGTTTGGTCAAAATTACCACCTCTGCTCCAATAAGATGTCTTTGTAATAGCAAATTTTACGTTGAAAAAAAAAAACATTTGATTTCTGTTACTGTAGCTTAAAGACAAATATTTGACAGCTTGTGACAGCTGTGACGAAGTATAATGAAAGCAGTGAACAGTATGGATTACTGGATGTCTAAGCATAGACCCTGTGTGTGTTGAGTATGTTGGTCCTCTTCGAAACAAAGCAAGAGTAGAAAGGCAAAGGGAAAAACAATTAAACACTGCAAATGTGAAATAGACGTCATTTGCATATGTTTTTTTAAAAGATAGATTTTTAGAAGACAAAGGGACACCTTGATACCAAAAGGTAGCCTTTTGTCGGCATCTGTTGAACTAATTCTCCAGCCCCACTAACACATCCTTTAGCTTTTGACTGACATTTATATTACAGCCAAACATGGACACTGTGGTCCAACCGACAGCTGTGAGCCAGTGTCAAGTGTGAAGGTGGGCACTGATAGAAATGTTTCCACACGTGTATCAATAACTCAGGACAAATGCAGGTATTAATAATAAAACTCCTAAATATGACATCACATTAATTCTGTATGCATGTGACCTTGCAAAATATATAGAGCATTATATATTTGCTACAGCAGCGTATTAAATGTACGATTGTTGTTGGTGACTACAGGTTAGCTTGGAGGCCACGTTTCATTCTTTATAGAACTATAAATTATTTATTTTTGACGTAATTTAACAGCACTGCGTGTGTTGGCTGGTCTCTGCTTACTTTAACAGTTAAGACCTCAATTTACTCCATTTAAGAATACTACACATTTATTAAAATTTCTCACATTGTAATATTGTTTGTGTCTATTTAAATACGCTTTGGTACCCATTTAATAATCAGAAACAATGTCCCTAACAGCATCACATTGCAATTCCATTTTGTACTTGTCATTGTTATCTGTTAGCACTTACAGCTAGCTAAAGCTTGCTAGTAAGGTAGCGCAGCCACAGAACAAGTAGCTCACTGGGCTAATGTGACAGCTACACGCCGGTAACCGGATCCGGGCTATAGTGAAGAAACGCTCTGCCTAATTATTTAAGACATGCGGGTTTGGTTTGTTTTAAACAACCGCCCGCTTTCTAATGTGATCTGCCGCTGCCACTGCTGCGGCACATGGCACAGCTGCAGCCTGGGTTGGACTAGCTGACACTGCTAGCTAACATCACACAGACCCTGATACTCAGGAGCCGCGGAGCCAAAACGGCGCCTTACAGCCGCTTTTCACTTACGATTAGCAATCTCAGCCCCCATCTTGTACTTGGTGACCACCAAGTCATCGGCGATGGTCTGCTCCTGGGTCTCGTCATCTCCAGACATGTTAGCAATGTGTCCGCGAACTCAAAGTAACTTTTTTCCCCGGCGGGTGTCAGTCAGTCACAGGACGGACCACGCTGCTCTCTGCCCCGACTTCAGCCGGCAGCCTCCGATCACTAGATCCCGCCTGCCGCCAAAGACACGCTGCGCAGTCAAGATAGTTCTCGTCCGAGTGTGATGCGTTTATTGTCGGGCTCAACTAGCTTAACTTCTTTTCAATTATTCATAGCTTTGTCCATCAAAACTAAAATAGACATATACAAATATAATTTGTCTATTATAATTTCCATCAGCCCAGTTTACATCTTCGGAAATCCTGTTTTGTGCAGCCAACAAAAGACCTTTACATTTTATATTTTCATTATTTGGCATGTTAGCTTTTAGAAAGACTTGGTTTTAAAGTAGCTGTCAGTTAATTCATTCACTCAGCAAAACTACACTTTGCCTTGTCGGATCAGTTGTAAATGGCTGTTCTACTTTAGGACAGGCTGTACTGTATAACAATGTAGGTGTAACTATTTAGGGAGCGATTGAAAGTATGAGTCCAAATAATTAAGAATTTTGGTTGTAACCTGCTTTACATCAGTACATTTATGTTATTATTTGTCATGTACAGTGCCTGATTTTTCTTTGAATAATTTTGTTTAAATTTATTTTAAATTAAACTAGCGTAACTCATAGTAGTAAAATGTTGCTAAAAGATTAAAGGATGAGTCTGTTAATGCTAGAAATGGGCAGTTTACCACAATTTTATCTAGCATATAAAAAAAATAAGACAATCAGCGTTCTAATTTCTTATTAGTAAATGACTTTGTTTCATAAGCACGGCTTCTTAATTTGAAAACGGAAACGCTGCTCGCCGAAGATGAGTCTCTTGTTTCTTTGACAATCTCTGATCTGCCTTTGACCAAATCGCGCGCGACTGCGTCACCGCTGCGTTCGCATACGTCACGACATTTTGCCGCTGTCCGCGGGGTCAGATGGACGGACGCACGAGGGCAGGCGGCCACAGTGGGGGGCGGTGACAAAAAACTGCAGAGAGTTTCTATAATTAGTAAAGATATCGTGTGTAAATGAAAAACTCCCATCCCATTAGGTCTGATTCATAATTAAAATGTCACTAATAAATTATTAAAGATTATGTACCCACTCATAATAACTTGTGTTTGTTCTTCTATCCGTTGGAGACACTTGGTTTAGCCTCTATGTGATATATATTTAACATGAAAGGATGTGGTTTCACTGATTCAATATGAAACTACATCGTGAAAAAAACATACATTTTCACAATTTATCAATATGTGATTGAACCGGGTCTTTGCGTCTGTGCAGATATAACTAAAAATCTCCACTCACTAAAACATTTTGTGTGATTTATTTCTTAAAGTTTTAAATCAATGTTTGTGTCATATGGTATAAAGTTGATTGTTACAACACAATGTGTGAACTGCAACATAAACTAATGTAAATCATATTGTTTATTTTTTTCACAGAATTGATTTTTATAGTAAAATGTGTGACTAATAAAATAGCAGCATTGGTAAGATTACTTGCCTACTGTATGCCTGACGTTAGAGCAAGTCTTGATCGCCTCAAGATATGGAAAGCAGTTTAAACGTTAAATCCTCCTTTAAATACTCCTTAAAATGTATAGGTATCCATTTTAAGATTTATTAGCTGGATATATATTGCAGATATCCGTAATTAAATTCTTCCTAGAAAAAATATCCATGCCGCCATTCTTCCTAGCACAAATGACAACACTTTTTTTTTCATTCATATGTATTGGGCTTTCAGTTTTCAGCTTTCAGTTAGATATCCAAATACACAATCCAGATATCTACAATAGCATTCTTACTCAGAAAAACTCTCATTGTATTCACATCTGCAGTTGCATTGTTCCTACTAATAATCTTAATTGTAGATATCTTATGACTATATTAACAACTGCATTGTAGATATGTAAAATGGGAGTTTTTATTCTTCCTCGTAAGAATTCAACTTTTTATATCAAGAATGTTCACTGTGGATATCGGAAATGAAAAATTGATCTCTGAAACTAAAAGCCCAATACACATAAATGAAAAAGGTTACATAATTTGTCCTGGGAAAAATGACATTGTTTATATCTGAAATGTTCTTTTTGACTAGGAAGAATTCAATTAAACATATCTTGAGAGTTATACTTTACAGTCTAGCCATTTAATGTTTAAAACACTTGCATTGGCAGCTGTGATCTCACAAGGTTATCAACGCTTGTGCGTGCGTGACATCAGAGCAAGTCGCCTTTTTACAAGACAATGTAGGAAGGCTGTTCTACACAAACACACAAAGATGACTGGATAATTACAAAATGCATTTAATGATTCATTTTATAATACATTGTACAAAAAGAACACTGTAAGCAATGGTACGGGAATAACTTCTCACTGCTTAAAATCACACTGTGACACACATTCATGGCCTTTTTTTGCTCACTGCACACAACATTTAACCAACTACAACCTTTATTGTTTTGTTCTGCCTGACATTTATGTAGGCCTACAGCACCGCAAGACTGGGAAATTCAAATGCGCATTTCTTCTTTATCTTGCTGCATGGTAGAACTCAAAAAAACAAACTAAAATATATTTTTAAAAATGTCCCAAATGTATGACAGCATTTGTCTATTTCCCAGACCGCATTATTAGGTGCGAACAGCATCTGGTTTGAGGAACAGTCTGCTGTGCCAGTAGTCGGGGTTGTCAAAGGACGTGTTGCTGCCGGGCTCCCCCATGCCAGCACAAACCTTGATGTATCCCCCGATCCCCACACACCTGCCGCTGTTCATTTCCTCACAAACAACCCGCCCATTCACTGGGAGGTTCTGGTAGTCTGCCTGCTCCCACCTACTGCCTACCACAACAAATCTGGTCGTCTGTTCGTACTCCTCCACCTTTTCTACACCAGCTGTGAGCACATCTGGCTTGGAGATGACCATACTGCTCAGATTCGTTGGAGGTTTGGGGTGTTTATTTGTGTTGAGGTGATTCTCTTCTTCTGCTTCTTCCTCTTCTTCCTCATGCTCGTTTTCCAACATCTCCACCTTTGTGTCTGTTTCCTCTGTCTCTGCTGCACAAATTTGACTCCCACGCCTTTCCCATGTTAGATCCTCTTCCTCCGCAGAGTCGGATCCTCTGATATCCATGTATTCATACCTGCCTGTCCCTTGGTCTTCCACAGCTCTGGTCCCACTGTCAGAGTCCTCATTTACATGATTCTTTTCTGTGGAGTCAGTTTGATCTTTTATATGTCCCTCACCATCCTCAGAAACCAGCTCTGCCTTTGGAGATGAGAGTATTCTCAGTGTTTCCACAACTGCAGTGTCCTCGACAGGTAACGAAGCCGTGAACGTTGGAGAAGGTAAAGGTGATGTTTTACTGCAAAGTGCCACTGAAGGGGCAGGTGCCTGTGATGAGACTTCTCTGTCTGGCCGAGGAGGAGATTCTTTGGTCATAACTTCATACTCCTGGGGTGCATTTATGGCCACCAGAGACAGATTAGTTTTTGGTTTTGAGGTTCTTCGTCCAGAATGGGAGACTCTTGAGACTATAAGTCATGAAAGACAGTGTAGCAGAAAGAGGATTAGGGAAGAAGCCTCGGTTATGTGTTGTTTATGCTATAAAACAATTCTTTGAAACGTCAACAAAACAGCCACATATGAAATTTTCCCATTTCTGTGCTAATGTGTTACCTCTGTCTGGACTGACAGGTGATCCAGGAAGGACATAGCCATAGTGGTCCACCTCCTCCTCCTCATCTGCTGCCCACACCTTATATGAGCAGGGACTTGATGCCGTTGAAAGCTTCCTGTGTCGACTGATGGCTGTCCGAGGACGACCCCGCTCAGACCAAGTCTGGCCCTGTGAAGACTCCCGGCTGCCAAACTCTCCTCACTCAACTCTGCCTCTCTGCTGCTCCCCCTGATCCCTGACCTCTCTGGCAGCGTCCGCACAGAGCTCAGACGAGACCTCTGAAACCACAGCTGAAAAGCAAAAGTTTGACTCATATAGCAGTTCATAGAATTGAATGCTTTTTTTATTTTTAATAAATGTTGGATCAGATTGAATTCAATATGTGTCACTCTTTGACGTAAAAAATGATTGGCAGTGCTGGATTGTAATACAGATTTCATCATTGTCATAGTATCAAAATGTAGTAATGATGCAAATTAAAGTAAAGCGTTTCAGTGTTTTAAATACAAATATCACCTGTATAAAGAAATCATTAACCAGCATTGGTGGTTGAGGATGGGAATGTATGTCTTTTCATGCATTAGCATAAATGTGTGCGTCTGTCACACCTGACGGATGGTGTCCACAGGGCTTGAGGCCATTGGAATGTACCCAACAGGTCCGGTCTGAGAGGCCCCAATCTACAAATCAGGAAAGAAAAATCACTATGTGCACATCTACTCTGTGAGCATTTGTGTGCTACACTTACGATTTGGTTTCTACAAGTAAAAAAGCTGTTTAGAGTTCTTGAATTTATACTTATAACTCAGTGTGGATTACTCAGAATTACTATTTTAACAACAGTGTTCTGTATTCCAAACAACACACTCAAGCTGGGACAACTAATGTGGCATTTCCTGCGTTAAGTGAGTCACTTGAGCAGCAACCTCAATTACTAGTTGAACCACAAACAAGCGCACAAGTCAGAGAGCAGCAGTCAATTAGCTGTAATTATTCACTGGTCAAATTAGTCGTACCAAATTGAAAATATTCCTCACACTCCACTGCATGAGCGTGAAATACATTTGTTCTTGCAGGTGTAAACTTTCAAAATATTTTAATCTCCTTCTGTCCTAAAGGCTAGCAGAGGTTAATGATCAGCTGCACTGGGTTTATGAATTACACTGGGCTTTGACCCCATTTATACTTATATACTTAAAAAAAAATCTTTCTGCTTGTCCTGTACATTCAGGGTCACCACAGCGAGTCATTGGTCCACTTGGTGATTTGACATCTTCCTGAAACAACTCTACCCAATATTAACTGCCTCCAGGTTTTTCCGGTTGAATTCCTGCCTCCCAGTCGTTTAGTGATGTCTTTGCATCATTTGTTGCTATTGTACTTAAAACCAATGAGTAAAGGAATTTGTTTGCTCTGAAATTTGATCTAACTTGATAAAAACTAGTAGGAAGTGCATATTGTTGATAACTGAGTAACATTAAATAAATGTTAGTTAAAACACCTCTTCAGGTCCTAAATCACTGCCGATGTGTCATTACCCTAAAGGAATGAATCTGGGAATGAGACAAACTCCAAGATGGTGAGTGTTGAAGAGGTGGAGTAGCCAAAGCATCATCAAATCCCTCTTCATCCTGGTCGTCTGTATCCAGAATTCCTCGTTCTGATTCTCTTCGATGGATTTCCACAGAGGTTGCTTCTCTTCGTTCCAGCTACAGAATGAAATAGATGAAGGTGGATTAGGGTCTGAGACAACATCCAGTGGACTAAACAGTGAAACAGTGGCAATGATATTCTCACCTTAGCCATGTGATGTCACTTAGACAAGACTGTACTTAAGCATAAATTTGAGGCATTTGAGTGCATGATATTTGAAATATGATGTGCTGTCATAGATTAAACTACCAAACAGCATTTGATAGATTTGATTAGTCAATCAGCTGAATGGTTGTCAGCAGAAAATAAAAAAACATTTCCAGAAGTTCTAGGCAAAACTATAACTTAACAAAAGCAAAAATTACTACCTATTACTCTTTTAAAATTACAATTGGTTCTTGGTAATTATGATGTGCATTTCTTACTATACTTACTATAAGTTTTCCAAATTAAGCAATATATCATTGATTTTCCAAATGAATCAACAAATTTATTACCATTAAAAACTTCAATGCAACAAGTTCTTTATCTTTACAATTGCCTGACTAAACTGCCATGGTTTTATTGAAGGAGCATTTTCGAAGCAGAACTTTAAACTTTTCCACTATGCTATAGTACGTTTAATTAAGTAATGGCCCTGGATACTTCATCCGTATTCAACTGACCTTCATGACAAGGTATCTTGGTGGGTCCCTTGCCATACGAGTAAAATCACTGGCCAGCTCTTTGAAGGTCGGCCTTATATTTTCATCGATCATCCAGCCTGAAGACAAAAAGATGCTGTTTTTAGACCAGCTATGCACCGTATTGTTTATGCACATAGTGATGCAGTGTTTTATCACACACATTTAACCATGACCATGTAGACGTCTATGGTACAGATGTGGGGCTGTGACAGACGTTCCCCCTTCTCCAGCAGACTTGGGACTTCCTGAGGTTGCACAGACGCATACGGCTCTGCGCCAAATGACATCATCTCCCACACTGTCACCCCTGTAGAAGAAAAACCTTTATTTTCAAAGTCCTCACTATTGTCTATTAGAATGCACTAACACTCAAGCTGTCTCTCACCATAACTCCAAACATCACTTTGATGAGTGTATCTTCGAAACAAGATGCTTTCAAGGGCCATCCATTTTATCGGTGTCTGGACAAGAAGACACGTTTCAGACAAGCTACGCAGACAGACGGGAACAGACAGCGAAGACCTCTAAACTGTAAATTTGCAAGTGAATGTGCTGAATGAGTCATAACAACCTTTGTGTCAGTGTAGACATATTTCTTGTCATCAGGATAAAGGAGGTCTGCAACACCATAGTCTGAGATCTGGACCTGGTAGTCATTTTTCAGCAGGATGTTGCGGGCGGCCAGGTTCCTGTGGACCATGCAGTGCTCCTCTAGGTAGTACATACCCTGAGACACAGATGCATATACTCTATACATACGTGGTTTCTCAAAACTATTAACTATAAAAAAGAATTCCCGCTGCACTCACTTTAGCGATCTGCACACACCAGTTGAGCAAGCGCTGGGGGTCCAGGTTGTTCCTGTGCTGTTTGATGTGCTCCAACAACGAGCCCTGAGAGCTGAGCTGTGTGACTAATTGTAGTGTGGCACCTGGACAGATGCCCAATAGCCTGACGATGTACGGGTGGTCCAGGCTGCCCATGGACAACATGTGCTGCAAGGTGACGTGCTTATATTGATTTTTGTTGTATGTGTTTTATGTAAAGATCACACTGATTTACTACAACCATCACTGTAAATACTATGGAATAAATCTCTAAACACTAAACCACTCCTTCTCAACATACTTTACAGTATTTATTGCTATACTCACTACAGTGATCTCGGTGAATGTTTGACGACCTGAAGTGTCCTGGATGGTCTTAATGGCCACAGGGATTTTCACAGTCTCTCCCTCTGGAGTCCAAAATCCCTTAAACACAAGCAACATATACATCAATGGATAATTGGAGAATGTCGAAAAAATACACACGGGTAAATATCTACCTTGTGCACTGTGCCAAACACTCCTGAGCCAAGGGCTTTTATTTTTTTCAGCTCTGAGGGCCTCAGGATGCGAGCGTGAACCTTGGTGCCTTTCTCTCCAGGACCCAGGGGCTCAAAACTCTGCCGAAAAAACAAAAACAAAAGTCGTTCTGAGATCATTGTTTCTACATTAAAAAATGAATGCATATATCAGTCATGTCAGGCAAGTTATGGTAGGTTGAAGGGTCTCTAAAGTCTCACCTCCCCACTCTCCAGGTACCTCCTCATCGCTCGCTTGCGACGGATAGCGAGGCCTCGGTGGTACAGCAAGCCCAGGAAAAACAAAACCAGGCAGAAAATCAAACCGGCAGGGAGACCTAAAGCTATTCCTGTGATCTGACCACTGTAGGGTGAAGGGCAAAAAGAGGATAGAAGAGATGGACAGACAAGAGTGTCATTTTCTTGATATTGTCACACTAATTTTTCAGTTTTAAACCTATTATTAAGAAATATCTGATAAGTAATGGCTTCAGAAAAATGTGACATTCAGAAATCCAGTGTGTAAAGAGGGAGACAGCTTTGTTAAAGCTACTGCTTAAAGTGGCCGAATCCCACATCCAACCCATGTACACAGGGTGTCACAGTGGATTAAAGAGCTGAAATTCAGTGTAATTTTCACATTCACCAGCAGGAGGCAACACTCACCTAGTCACTGCCAGTCTGGCTGTCCCCAAACAGTCATTCAATCCTGGGCCTGCGCATCTGAATCAGACACAAAAATTGTTCAGAAGTCATAAACTCATTATTGTTTTACGTGAGTACAGCATATGAAATGACACACATATATAATTTAAGTCCAGTCTCACCCCTGTGTGCAGTTGTGATGACATGGCTCACAGTGACCCTGTCTGTTGGGGAATTTAAAGATCAGCCCTTTCTGTCCATCATTAACTCCAGTGGGGCAAGAGGACATGCAATAAGGACCATCTCTCAGGTTGGCACACGCCACACACTCGTCTGCCCCCTGCCAAAGACAGAGAAGAAGAAAGAAGAAAAAGATAGAGTTACATAATATGTGAATTTACTGGCATTGAACACACAATGGAAGGCAATGTACAGAATTAGCGCTGTATTTGTATCCTATTTACATTTAGCAGAATTATCACCTTTCCCATAGTTGTAACTTAAAAAACTTAGAAATAATGGCATTGTAAAGGTAGAAATCATGGTAAAGCCATTGTATTGGATCACTTTAAATTGCACAGGTGGTCATAATGTTATGCATGATAGGTGTAAATGTTGTGTGTAGGCAGTAAGATAAGTAAAGTACATATTTGATATGTTATATATTATTTATGGGTGTATTTTACAGGTGCTGGAAAAGCCAAATCATAAACAGAGCTCTTATGAGGGTTCTGGTCCTGGACAATTGAAGAAAGTGATTACCGGTCCAGTACAGCTTGCCTTTCCGTGCTGAGGCTTACACTCTGGATGACAAGCAAGACACTCAGCATCAGGGCCTGCAAATTCTCTTGGAGTCCTGGGGGCACAATGTTCAAAAACTGATCAGTTAGGCAGTAAAAGGACCACAATGAACACAGAGACAATTTTAAGAATACATTTATTTCTACTGACCCGGCGTAGAAGTTACAGCTGTTTACACATGTGCCGCCTCGGCTGTAGTTTCTGCATGAGACACACTGGTCCGGCCCCGGGCCCCAGCAACCTGAGTCCGAACACAGCAGGTCACACACATGGCCTTCTGCAACTGCACACAATGAAAGAATAACATCAAAAAATTTTGTTTTTTCCCATTTTACTCAAACTAATTCAACTTCATCAGTAATGTATAAATAATAGCGGTTTTCATTCATAATGCATTTTCTTTTCTCTGCTGGACTGTGAGCTCGCCTTACCACATTCTGCCAGGGGCTTGTTGTTGCTAAGGTTGTTGACTCGGACACTGCGGCCTCTGAACAGCTGTGCCCAGTTTACAGTGTGGTGGAAACAGAGGTTTGCATTCTGACTGATGTACACACTGCCATCACTGATCTCTCGGAGAGAGCGCAGACCCAGTGAGGTAAGAGAGGGGATGTGCATCACCATCAGAGAAAAACGTCTTTGATTTGAGGGTGCACACACAAAAAAGACAAAAGACAAATATTTTTATGTCAACAAATTATTCAAGTATTAAAACACACATCAACACACGTGTGATAATTTAAGAGTTCGAGAAGGTGAGCAGACAGAAAGAAGGAGATGCGTCTTAAGCAGACATGTGACATAAATATTAGCACCATATGACCATGATGATACAAATCAATGTAAGTTTGTCAGTCAAGAATAAAAATATCACAACCATTCCAAAATGGTTCAGGTTCTTTACATCATCTATAAAAAAGTTCATCTTTCAGTTTTTACTAACAATAAATCATCTTCAATTTTTATGGTCAAATAAAAACAAAAAATTATTAGATTTAGGCAGTTTATTCAGTCTGGGCTTGAGACAGCTCTGGGCTGAGACAAAATAAACAAATTAAATTGAAGATAATGCAAAAAAAAAAAAAGGTTACAGCCCTTGTGTACTTATTAGTAACAAAACATACCTCCACAGCACCTCTGAATACATATTTATTGTTACTTGATAACAATAACAATTATTATTAATTAGTGTAAATACAGAGAAGAAAAGGGTAAGAGGCTTTAAGTACTTCCTAAAGTTTGCTTAGGGACACAGTAAGTTTGCTGTTTTTACAGAGACCAAAGATCTGCTTGTCCCATTTAAAGGAAATCTTGGTTGTTAATTTGTTGTCTTTCACCAGTCTGCGTTATTATTATATTTTCAGTTTCTATTTGTTAATATGTCTTACTTGTGCAGTGATCTCCCTTGAATGGTGGTGAGGCTTGAAAAAACAGAAAGATCATTCAGCTCTTTGGGCCACGACTGGATGTTTAAAATATCTGACAAAAAACACAGGGATAATATTAAAATATCATTCATGGACCATTTAATGTCCACAAAATGTGTTTTGTATTTGAAAAAAACATAAAATGCATCATTTTAAATTTATGCATATTTTTTTCTCTTAAATCTGTTTATTTATAAACTCTTTGTAGCCAAATCTGCAATTAACTGTCTGACATTGTGATTAAAAATAAAATTTGAAATCAAAACTTTCAACAAATGTTAATTTTAATGACAAACCTGTTATTTCTCTGACAGTGTGGAACACTTCCAGCTTTTTGGCATCCAGGGGTGGGATCTTTTTAAAGTCATCTCTATGAAGAACAAACACACAATATGGACGTCAGTCTGTGACAGTGCTGTGCTGTGATAATCCTCAGACGAGCAGACAATCACCCAAGAATCCCTGTGACCAGAAAGTGAAGGCTGCCCTGGATCTTGGTGCAGTTGATGAAGCTGTCGATGTTACTGGAGTCCACAGTCTGTCTGTGCTCAGCCCCTGTTCCTTCACACACTACAGGAATGACCCAAAAACAACATTAGCTTTGATGACTGACACATAAAACCAGTTTAAGACACAAACTGTTTATTAGTGTCAACCTTTCGGGCAGAGTCCACTGCAGAGCTCGCACTGCCTGTGGCCTTTTCGTTCCACCTCCATCTTTCCTGGAGGACAAACACTCACACAGGAGCTACCATCAACCACAAAATGGGCTACAGGAGGAGAGAAATCACCATCTGTATTAAAAACTGCATCATGCCAGGCCCGATAATACAGCCTTCACACCTACAGAGGGGGGTTACTCACTGGGGCACTGAGAGACACAGATGGATCCGTACTGATACTTGGCATTAGGGTTTGTCTCCATTTGAAACGTCTGTTTGTTGTAAATCAGATTCTGGGGGCAGTGAGGCACACAAGCTCCGGAGTCATTGAAACGGCGACATGCCTATGCAGGTGGACACACACATACACACACATTAGCATCCATGTTAAACGTACAGCTACTATTGGGATCCATTTTGAATTGCTTTAGAAGTAAAGAATCGTGCACAATTTCTATGGAATCATAAAAGCTTTTTAAAAGTAGAAATCATTTTTGTGTAGTATGAGTCCAGATGGTTTTCCAAAATAAAATCCAAAGAATGTGCCTAATTTAACTTAAGTATGAAAGCATTTTTGTAAAACAGATGCAAAGCTGTTTGGAATAACCCCTTCATACACCTATAGTATAGTATCCTGTCTCTGTAGACTATAAACTTTTCTTCATTTTATCAGTAAATTCTGCAGAAGGGCGAAGACAGAGACTTACAAAACAGTCCACGTCCAGAGGGCCTTTACATCCTGCTGCACACTCTGGGTGACAGCAGTCCCTGGGGCTCCTTCCAAAACAGCGGCCATTACACTGCGGTGCACACACTGTCTTAGTCACTAAGACACACACAGGAGAGATGAGGTGAACAGAGGTCAACAATGTGAATATGCATTATGTGTCATTGTATGTGCATTTCTGTCTGTGAATTTCTGTCTCTGAAGAAAGGGAATCAGTGAAGGTAGAGAAGGAAGAGGGGAGCAAAGGACAGAGAGAAAATGAGAGTGAGAAATGGAAACAAAACAAGTGGACACTCACAGAACTGACACTGGTCCACATTCGGCCCCCAGCAGTAATCTCCACATGATTTGTGGCAAGGGCCTGAGTGATAAACAGAGGAAAGGGCAGAAAGTCATAAACAACAAAGAAGAGTTAAATTTGTGATCTGTGTCCTAGGACTATCCCACCACTGACCTCTGTGTCCATTGAACTGGACGTCAATAGGAGCACTGTTGTTCCGGATAATGTCTTGCCAGAAGATCCAAGGGCCATAATTCAGGTACTTGTTGTTGATAATCTGTACCCCTCCCTCCAGAATCTCTGTGAAGAAAAAAGACGAGATATGACACAAAAAGAGAAATAAACAAATGACAGCGAGAGAAGGAAATGAGAGAATGACACTTACCAGAAAAAATTTGAAATGACAACTGGGCCTAATGTTTAGTCCTGCATTAATGCAAATGTTCCCCCATCTAATAATAAGTCATCTGTTACATATTTCTCTATCATAACCATTTTTTGCCCAGTTTCCATCTTTGTTGACCACTAATAATTTACTGTACCCTGCAAATAATAAATAAGTACTCTGTGATTTAAAAGTACTAAACACAGAGTTGTTACTGCAACCTTAGATGTTTAAACATTTCTAAAGCTATTAATTGTTTTTCCACTTCAAAGAAATTGAAAGATCTTTTTTAGAATCAGAACAGACAGACAAAGTTTCTCTCATTCTCCAAATTATTGTTTGTGGTGGGTTTTTAACAGTCGTAGCGTAGTTGTTTGCACATGTATAGTTTGTTCTGTTCATGGAAATAGTTTTAGGGCCCTTTTGTAGTGCAGCTGGCTCTCTGCACTGTGATGTATGACAAATCAAAATGTTTTCAAATACGAGCCATGAGAAAAATATTTGTGACATAGCAGATAAACTGCTAACAGCGAAGGGCCTGAACTCTATGCAGCACATCAGCAATCCCAGTTTTTATGATGTTTGGGAAAACACAAAGAAACAGCTGATGTGAAATTCGAGACTGTGTCCTTAAAATGTTTGAGGCCAGCTCAAACTCTCTTACATCTCACATTCAGAATATCTTCTTACCTGTCAGATTTGTGAGCCCCAGCTGCCGCAGGCCATTGGATCCATCTTTAGGGTAGTTGAAGAAGACAGAGAGGGCAAAGCGTCTTTCATAGAGGCTGTTTCCTCTGATGATTCGTAGTTGCCATAAAGGAATCTCCTGAAAGTGGTTCATAGCAATCAGGACGTAGCCAGTCACCTCACGGATTGTCTGGAGAGGGACAAGATGATCACCAAAACATGAGCCAGTTGGGAAATATTTTTTAAATTATTTTTCAACGCTGCTTCTGTGGCATCTGGAGTTTGCAAGAATAGTAGTAGGAATGTTAAAACGTCAGGTGCTGGCAATGTTTTGTAGGAGCAGTTTGAACCCAAGGGAATGAGGAAGCACTGGTTTACCTTGAGGAAGGAGAAGTCCCAGTTGCTCTCAATTTGAGTGATTTCCAGGTTTCCCATGATGATCTCACAGCGGTCATACCGGTCCTTGATCAGGTTGTACTGATTCTCCTGAGATCCTGTGGAGCTCAGTCCGTTCTGGGTTCCAGGACACACCACTGACACATGCAGAGAAAGACAAGTCTCTATAGTGTGAGGTCAAACTAGGTCATTTTAAGTATTTATTCAAGGTTTTCAAGAATGTTTTTAACTTGTGTACACTAACAGGTTGACAAAATCCACAGTTCTCATTCTCTGTAAAAATGACAATATCATTGAGAAGCTAATGTGAAATCAAGTGAACATCTTCCAGAGTTTGGCCGTTTTAGTACAAAATTCCCTATTTGTGCGATAATGGCCAGTGTTCACCAGGAGGGCAGAACAAAGGGGGACCTTGTGCCAAAAACAGCACATGAAGATTTCCACTCCATGTCTACTGAAGCCTCAGTGGAACGTCAGTCATTTTTACACATCATCGTCGTCATCACCTATGGAATTTGTTTAAGAATAGATCTTTTTATAGACAGATGAGACAAAACAACAACCTGTTCATTTTCCTGACAGACCTGGACATACATGAGCCTCTCTCTTATTGGCTGGTGAAGGGGGACGGCACTAACTTGTGAAGAATTATCGATTAAATATGTCACTTTTATTTTCTCAGGCAGCCAAAGGTTTCCACCTACTCTTGAATCTCAGACATTTAACCGCCCCCCCTCAGTCAACACTAAGTCTACATTATGTTTTGTCATCTGAAAAAAATCCAAATCCGTATTATCACAGTATTTTAACACATACAAAGAATTTAACGCAGTGTTGCAGATACCTGCTGATTCTAGCATTTTACAGAAAAATTTATTTTAATGTCATATGTGATATTGTGGCCAGGTTAGGTCATTAAATAATAATAGTAATAAAATTTGTGTTGTTTCTGTATGGGGTCGGTGAGTCTGCCTAAAGCTGTGTTCTCTGTTGTCTGTTGAGTTTGACGTGAAGCAGAGAAAAACAAGTGGGCTGCAACACAGATTCATGCAGCAGTTCAGTCCTGAGGCTGATGGAGGGGAGGCCCAGGGTCAAGGGAGCGGGGCTTTTTTGCGCACAAAGTACCTCATTGTAATAAAACTATAAATGTGGACAGTGTGTCCCAGTGACTGAAGAGTGATGCAGTGACAGAGTGCTTCTGTCTGGGTGCATGTGTGTATGTGTGTGTCAGAGGGGTCTGCATCGCTGAGATCATACCAAAAGACAATGGGCCATGTGTGAGCTGGACATTCTGGCAGAGGTAAGGGAAATATTGTGGACGGAAGGAGACATACACACCATCTCGTACTGACCAACAAAAACGGTGATGCTGGCCCTTTATGTGCACGGTTGGGCACCTGCAGCTGTAAATTTCCGATATAAACGATGTTAACCGCCTTCATAGACAATATTGGAGGCTTGTTTTAAATGATGTTGGAGGAGGAATGCAGACAGAACCCGTACATATACATATATGTATACACAATAATTCTTGGGTGAACATGGTCACTGAAAACAAGTGGAACTCAAAGTTAATGTGGGATAGCAGCACGCAGACTGTTAGGATTCAGAATTTAATCCCTCTATTCAGATTTCACAGGGAGTATAAACATATGTTATAATAGTTTACACATGTTAAAATTGATTATCAATTCATTTTTACTAGTTATTGAGTGTCTCAGGGCACTTAGTGGAATTTACTACTGCTCTTCAGCCATCAGTTAAAATCCCTACTGTGCTGTATAGTTTCCAAACATTAATATCTAACACACCTCAGTGATATCCATGTTGAAGTGCTTCTTCTAACATTTAAAACTACATTGGAAGCTACACAGTATAGCTCCTGTCAGAGCTTTTACTAATATAATCACAGAAATCTATAAAAATACCTCAGCTACAGTAGGTTTTGTTGGTAGGTTATGTCTTGATTGGAGACCAAAAGATAAAAACGTTTCCCTTAGTGCATTTCCTATTGATTGTATTAGGTTAATTTGGACAAACATAAATCAGTCAGACTTAGTAATTGTTTATTGTAGATGCATTAGATAAAAATGATTCAGACTAACTTAAATAAACTTCAACCAATGGATTTTTTTTGTATGTTTGAGTGTTGCCATGCAGGCAGTTTAGTCTCTATAAGGATAGTTTTATAGGTCCTATCATTCCTGACGAGCAGCAAATAAAACTGTGATATATCGATTGTCAGTAAAAAGAGGATCTAAAGGACAAACACACAGTGAGACCTGTGTAATCTGAGACAAAGATGAGAAGCGATTAGGTTAATTTTGTATCTTTCTTAAATTAAGGTGTTAGCTGTGACAGACAGGTGAACTCAAAGTGAAAGAAATGTTAAAGTTACATATGGGTGAATCAAGTTAAGGCAATAAAATTTAAAAATAGGCTAGACGCAGTTTCTAGAATGATTTATCCTACCTTCATGGGGTTGGGTTGAAACTGGTAATATCCTCCAGGATAAAGTCACACACAACAAAATAAATGTCCACCGGTTCATGTTGAAGTTGAAACTGTTTATAATATCAGTACCATATCCTGCAGGTCTGTGTGTTCCTCTGAGCAACTGCTGTAGGGTAGGAAGGTGTAAGAAATAAAAAACAAATATTTTATACCCCCCCAAAAAGTCTTAGGTTCCGAGCTCTGCCTCTGTAAGCCGAGAGAAAGAAGAAGTCCAAAAGTGTAGACAGCACACAACAAGTGGCAGTTTATTTTGATGCTGCATTTTCCCTCCCAGTGAGGGACGTGTGTTTGGCCGGGAGCCTGATTTGTTCACCAATCAGAGGTTGGTCCGTCTTTTTTGCAGCAAGTTTTCACACTGAAGATGCACATGAACAAACATCTGCTACAACATTGTGGAACATAAAACTCACTAGACCTACATTTTTTTAAAATATAAATCAATTAAAACTTTTAATTCATCATCACACACTGTTCACTGATTAGTTGACTTTTGTTGGTTGCTGGACAAGCTAATAGTAATTAAAAACAGGCAACAAACAAGAGCTTGTGGTCCAGACATTTTGCACCGTGCATCCTTTACACTTGTGCATGTGCAGTTATTTTGGTTTCGTGTTTTCTAGCTGCTGCATGCGGACGCCGTGCTGCGGGGACCCAGTGATGTGAGTGGCTGCACTGTTTTCCTGTAAAGAGCAGTATTGTCCCCTGCAGCCCTGTCAACTGGTTAATCACTTCTTTGATGCGTATGGAGCAGCTTGTCACAGTAGGCACATTGTCAGATAGTCAAGTGACTTCTGAACCCCAAACAAGAACTTGCTCAATTTGAGAAAATGGCCTCAGAGCAGTCAAAAATTCCTGAACATCAAGCTCTGAGTGAAAAGAGGACGACTCACTAATGGATTGATATCAGTAACTGCCTCTGCTTCTGACAGACGTACTGTTAATCTTATTTACTGGGAGAGACGGAGAGAGTGGAACAGTTGCTGTTTGTTTGGAACTATGTCAGTGTTGAAGCTCAAATCATCTTAATCATCTCCTCACTTGTGATGAAAGATGTTTAAATGGAATTGTGATCAGAGCGTTGATCAGTTAATCTGTCTGTTCCCTAATAAAAGCCAGCATACGAAGGAATAAAAGGCCTGAAACAAAATAAAGCGCGTTTTAAACTATAATATTGTCGACGTGAGTTTTGTAGCATGAGTTTGAGCAATCATATCAGCCTGTGTATGCTGAGGGTCTACCAGTATTTCTACATCCAGCAGGAGGAGACAGAGTCTGAGTGATTAACAGTCTGATAATGGAGCTGCTGCAGGGCCTGAGGGACGTGGACATGGATGTTTGCACATACATGTTTTCACATTACATTGTGACCCATTAATTTGCTACAATATCCAACCTGTTCTAAAAAATCATCCTTTAACAATATACTTTATTAACTTGGCTTAATCGTGTGGTCACGTTAACAGCACTTGATGTGAAGTTTTCTTTTTGTCTTTCTCGTTAAAACAGTGAAAAGTGAGAGCTACTCAATCACAATGGATGTGAAAATAGGATGTGAATAGTTTACGGAATCTCTGGTGCCTCATTTCTCTGTTGCCAGGTCATGGAAAGTGGCTTCAATAAAAACCTGATGATTGTATGGTTTCTGCAGAGTTTGGCACTTTCGCAACACCACCATGGAGTCAGCCTCAGTGTCAGCCCTGGTGGCCCTGTCCCTTCCAAGGCAAGCTGTGGGGGTGACTGCTGTGGCCTTTTGCGGTTGCCACTCCCTTCAGAGATTGATGAATTGATTGTGGGGCTGCTGCCAGTGTGTCTGTGCCCTGGGCGAAGGCGTCCCGGTAACGGGTGGGAATCCCAGCTATGGCATCTGCCCTGGGGCTACTATTGTGTCCGTCCTGCAGGGGGCCCTGGGGGCTGGTGGCCCTGGGAGAAGCTCTGACCCACATACTGCTGTCACACCCCTGGAGACACAGCAGCGCTCTCCCCAACGTGGACCTCTGATTGGCTCAGATAAAATGACTCTCTGTGAAGTGCAGCAGTTCCACAGGGAAACTACCTGATCGTGCCAAACTTCTCCTGATGACAGCAGTTAGGAAAGGCCAGAAGAGAAAGGCACAAACACCCGTGTCACTCCCACCTTTTTGACCTGCTCTTTGCCTGCCCGTGTTTGCCACTAGATAATTAACCATGCTTATAGTGTGTCACGTCAATTGATATGGGATAGCGTTAGGTGGCAGATGGTATATTGAGCAGTTTATCGGAGCAAAATGAATCCTGACTGAGTTTAAAGTTCCCCATCCACAAAATAGGTTCTTGCTTATTTTTACTTAATTTGAATGTTGCACTGTGCAGAGTGATGCATGTACAGAGTTGAAAGCCTGTTTTAACATTGATCTGCTAAAGAGGGAGACTTTTGGGTTTTCTTTTTAATCCGAGTATATTTATGACTGAAGGTTTGAGAGTCTGTTGTGGTTCAAAACGTAAACTTTCTCAAGTGTAGTGAGGAAAGTTGAAACCTCCACTGAAAATGGAGACATCTCATGTTCGATAGCTGAACTTTCAAAATGATTTTAAGTTTAACTTTTATGCAAAAAATAAATCTGATCCAAATTATATTTCTAACATAAATAGATTTCTAATTATTTTTTAACTTGTGATTGACTTTGGGAAAGGCTGAGATTTAAACAAACATGAAAGTGTGCAAATGTATAGGACTAAACGGAAAAAACGAGCAAGGCAACAATAATTTGTTTTGGTCTTTTTATTGATTGTAATGATGTGCCAGGAATCTTCACTTCAACTCTTTTGCACCAGTTTGCTGTTTTTATTTTCTCTCCTTGTTAATATCCCAGTAAGTTAAAGAGATTAATTAACAGTATTTTAAAAACATCTGACCAGCTGGAATGTTGTAGACTTCCTTTTTCTCATTTTTTTAATTTTAAGTTTTCCAATTGTCATTAAAAGAAGGATGTTTAGCTGCAAATTCCTGGAAATGTGTCAGTGTTACGGGTCATGGGTGAGATACTTGAATGTTAACCATTCCTACATATAAACCTGTTATCAAAGAGCAACCAATCACTGGCAAAATATAAGGCCACAAAAACAAATTTCACACCAAAATGAACATATAGAGGGCACGTCGCACACACAAGCTGCTGTCAGTTATACACGTCTGCCAACACACTGACCCAGTATCTACAGGTGCATCAACAACACTTTCAATTTGAACGCAAATACCATGATATACTTTTCTTAATACATAAACATATATACAGTTGCGCTGACATAGAAAAGCATGCTTTTGCATATTAGAAGGTTGTTCGGTAAACTTTACAATGATCCATAACATTTATCAGTACAGCTTTTTTTTCCCCAACCAGCAGCAGTAATTTAGACTAACAAATATAGTCTGAGGAAACAGGCTATTAGAATTCACTTTTATTACAGATCTTGTACATTATTAACATGCCTTATGATGCAGGTCTACTATCACCCTCTCTCCTATTATATTCGGATTTTGTGACGTGTGAACACTCAAAAAGACTAATATAGTTAGCAAATGAAGAAAAACCAACACTAAAATCAACACTTGCCTTTGGATACAAAATAAATAAACACTCCATCCAAAAATACAAGAAAAAACAGACATTACATTTTGTACAATAATGCATCTAGAGTTATTTTGTGCAACATGGTTAACACAAGAATCGTATACAGTATAATGTCACCCAGTAGGGATGACCAAAATCAGGATGACTAACAATGTGAGTTCTTTTGACAGATTTCATACAGCTGCTTGCACAAACTGACTTTAAAAAAAATAAACATTCAAAACCATGTAAGCTCTCTAATATTGCCAATCACATGCTCTGTTGCATCACTCTCCACAGGGCAGGCCAATAGCAGCATTTTTTTCCCCAAGTCACAGAGCTGGTACAGTGTGCCTGTTCTCTCATCTGTATCATCTCAGCTATCACGCCTCGCTGATGCCAGACAAATTGTTTTAACTCTTTTTGAGCCAGGAGACTCAACGGAGAACAAATCGTTATTTACAGCTGTGGCCTGCAGTCGTACACAGCTATTATAAGCCCACGAGCCAGTACTGGGACATCTCCATGCAGTTTTGGGAAGCGGTAATATACAGTGATACTGGGATCTCTTTTTCCACCAGCTGCCTCAGCACATTGCAATAAAGGGAGATCAAAACTGTGATGCATTTAGAAAATAAAATCAACAAATAAATATATCAATCAATAAATAAACAAACACATGTGAAACAAACACAAAAGTAAACTTTTGACTATCCTGTATGTCAACAGGTTTTGTGTTATATCAAATAAATAAAATCTAAAATAAAAGATAAATAATTAAAATAAAATCTCTTTTTTTTTCTCAAAAGACAAATTGAGCTCTGAAGTGCAGAACTAGGTGGTGGTAAAGCGTCTGTATGGTCAGGAAATGACTATGTTACATTTATCTGAGGCTGTATAATATTTTTAGACAACATGACTTAATCCGACATAGTATTAGTACTGTCACTATACTATTTTGACATTCTTTATAATTTACATAAAATATCTGAGGGAAGGTTGCTTTGCAATCATGAGTGTAGATTCATCAATTTTTCTGAACAAATTAAAAAAGTGATGGTGATCAAAGGACTGCAAAGAAGGGGAAATACATATGCCTTTACAGCAATATTATACTATCACATCCTAATATTTATGTATTCAGCTTTTACTCATTTAGGTAACTTCAACACCATTGGTTTGTAAATAATTAAAAACGCTCACTACAGATCCAAAGAAATTAAATGAATCAAAGTAAATCAATAACATATAAGTATTTGTGGGGGGGAAAGGCCATTGAGAGTCACCCCCTGGGATCTTTTCAGCACTGCCTCTCCATGTAAACACAATGGAACCACTATAACCACTACCTGGAGCTGGCACCCAGGCTCTTCCCCACTCTCCTGATCACACCATTCACTTTTTATTCTTCAGCTGATTGGCCAGCCAGTCCAGGCCCTCGTAGAGACCGTCCCCACTGGTGGCGCAGGTAGCCTGGATGTACCAATTGCGGTGGCGTAGCGAGTGCAGGCCCAGCTTGTCTGTGATCTCTGCAGCGTTCATGGCATTAGGGAGGTCCTGAACAAAATCACACGGTACGGAATATCGGTCAGGAGGCTTTGGCTTGCTGAGAGAACAGGTGCAGATGGGAAAAATAAGAGAATACAAAGGGCGAGATGCAACGCAGCTTGTACCTGTTTGTTGGCAAAGACCAGAAGAACAGCATCCCGCAGCTCGTCCTCCGCCAGCATCCTCATCAGTTCCTCCCGAGCTTCGTTCACACGTTCACGATCGTTGCTGTCCACCACAAAAATCAAACCTGTGGGAGGAGATGAAACTTGTGGCCTTTTAATAGTTTCAAAACAAAGACATTAGCTCTATTAGGCGAAAATTAATTCCACTTTCTAACAGTACGTTAAAAACACATTCCTAGACCAAGTTTATTCATTGTCAAAGCTTTCCACATGACTAAGACAATGATAATGATAATTTGAAACAGTTGGAGGCTTCATGCAAATGACCTCATCTAAAGCATTAGTCACACAGGCCCTCAGGTGCTGGGGGCGAACATGTGCTGCAGGATCTGCCACAGGACTGAAGAGGCCATGTTAACTCCAACATGGCCAACTGGTGCATCATTTTAGAGGCTGCTGGCCTGGCTCACCCTGCGTGTTCTGAAAGTAGTGCCTCCACAGGGGACGGATCTTGTCCTGGCCACCCACGTCCCACACGGTGAAGCTGATGTTCTTGTACTCCACTGTTTCTACGTTGAACCCTGAGTAAGAAGTGAATTGAAAGCAGTTAGATAAGCCTGACTATCTCGGGACAGATGTATCTAATCATGCTGGCAGTTTGAACTTCTTTCCTCACATACCAATTGTGGGGATAGTGGTGACAATCTCCCCCAGCTTCAGCTTGTAGAGGATGGTGGTTTTCCCAGCGGCATCCAGTCCCACCATGAGGATCCTCATCTCCTTCTTGCCTATCAGGCTCTTCAGCAGGTTTCCGAAGATGTTCCCCATGACGACTAGCAGCTCTCACCTTGACCGAAAACAGGACTGTCACACCCAGAACCCAAAAGACCAGTTTCCATACGTAGCGACAAAGCAGCCAAAACAAAGTGTGAACCGCATTTAGAAAGTCCAGACCACACTAACAAAACATGCGGTGAGACACAGTAGCTCTACAGGAGAAACTCTCGACATTACCACTTCATTACAGCTTAAAGGCAACTCGGAGGAAAGCCAGTAAAGGCAGACTTCACACCTCGGCAGGCAGCTGACCTGAAAACTCACTGGGGAAACGTCATCCTGGATCTCTGTTGTGTGGATCGGCTTTCATGTGGTGCACAGAAACCACTTTTAATGCTGTTTACTGGCAGTTACATAAATGTCAGTGTACCAATCAATTCAGATCACATTATATGACACATAACCCCAAGCTCGTGAGCACGTATGGTGCACAAAGCCTGGAGCCCAGAGGTTTGATGTGGACTTTTCTGTGGCTCCTTATGGTGGCGGTTAACTTGTGCAGCCACACTAAAGCATCACCGAGGTGCATTTGACGTGAACGAGGGTATTTCAAACAGAAATAATGATAAGAAAGCCTCCACACCCGTCTGTTCTTGAGGGATCACCCCCTCAGCGACTGTGGCCGCAGTTGTTGCTCCCCATAGCTGCGTGTCCATTCATTCCCAGCGCGGTGGGAGCTGCTGGAAAAGCCCGTTTCAGCTGCAGCGGCCGCGCATCCGTGGAGCGTTACATCAATCAGGAGGCTGATGATGCTGATGCTGCTGCTGATGCTGCAGAGACACGACGCCGCGTTCGAACTCTCACACCGGGATTATCACTGTGAGCTAACGCCTTCACCGGGGAGATACTCCCCGGCTCGGGTTGTGCCGTAATCCCCGCCGCACGTACAGTCACGACAAGCCAGGCGGCCTGATGTCGTCGACGAGCGGCGGCTCATTCACCGAGACGCGACACGGGGCGTCAGAGCAGCGACAATGACGCTGCGGCCACATGTAACGCTCCAGTTCGCCTTATGATTTTTTACCGTTTGCATCTCATTCACACTTACCCGTCGGCGGAAGGCAGGCCACCAGCTGGACTCGGGCAAACGACTGGATGGTGGTCTCGCGATGTCTCGCGGCTGCGACGCTGCGTGTTCTCGCGGTAGCTGGATTGTGAAGAACACCGCGACCGTCCGTCATCCCGGATGACTCGTCAGAAGCGGGGAGCGCTGCCGGAGGCCCGAAGCAATCCGAACCGTTTCAGTAGAAAGCGGGACAAATCAGTGTGTTCACGTCAGCATCAGCCTGGTCAGCGACCGACACAGTCCACAGCTGTTAGGACACCGACAAACAGGCTCCATGTAAATGATTACATGTTATTTTTGTGCCGTTAAAGGGGCCCGAGCACTAAACCAATATGAAACCCAACTGAGAGTCTGCAGGCAAACATGCCTGAATAATTAAAACAGGAATGGTCTCGATGAATAAGTAAGTGGCTGACTGTAACAGGATGCCAAGTGATACTTCCTGGCAGCAGTGTGCCAGTTAATGAGGTGACAGGAGGCAAAAAAATAGATTGAATCAATATTCTAGTAGGTTACTAACTGTACATGCAGATATCGTGGATATCGCCTAAGAATAAACCTTTTCAAAATGTTAATCTGTGTGATAAGATGATGTGGTGTTGAGAAGGAGCCGGGTGTGATGAAATGACACACCCGAGAGCAGCCCTGCAAAGCCGTAGGTGAGTCAACATTTGTCTCCCTCTTCCTCCGTTGCATGTCACTCAGTGGTCCGGTAATAGATGTGTTTATCAATTCAGTGGTGAAGGCAGAGGAATAAAGAGGGGAGCAGATGTTTGCAGCTGCAGACCAGATTACGGGGTGGAGTGGATGGTGGGGAAGCGTGCCGAGTTTGTGTGCACGGGGAGCGCAGCGAGGGTTACAAGGGGGTTACAGCAGGCCTGGGTGGTGGCAGGAGAGGTGGGGTGGGGAGTTATGACTTAAAGGAGCCTTTCCTCTGAAGTGTCTGCCAGCGTGCACCCCAGCAAACACAATCACAAGTCTCGTTGGTTCTGCTAGCTGAACTAATGAGGGCCTGTGCGTTTAGGGCAGGGGCTTTGATCTTCTGGGCTCCGTGTGTTTTCTCTCCCGCTCTCCTTCTCTGCCTGTCCCACATCAAAAATGAAAGGGGAGTTGAGAAGCAGATGTTTTGAGGCATGTATTTATACAGAGTACACTTTATTCACCCCCTTCTTCATATCCCATTTGTCCTTAGCTTCTGCATCTCTGCTGAAGTACAGCAAAGATCTTTCTCTCTATCTTTATATCCAACTAAACACACTAAATCGCCTTACTTTATACATATAATCATCCTGTCAATCAAAGTGGGCAACTTTTATCTCTCCTAACATCCTCTCTGTGCCTCCCTCTCTTTAATTTCGGCCCAGTCTGGTTGTCATTACTCGGGGGGCAGTCAATGTGTTGCTACGCATGTGTCCGTGTCTTAAGCGATGAGGGGGAGAATGGGAAAGAGAGGCAAGCAGCGCAGAGAGGGAAGCAAAGCAATCCCAGGCTGTCCACCAACCTCTGTCTCACACATGGGAGAAACAGTGACAGGAAATTCCCTTTTGCTGCAGCTTCAGGGTGAAATGATAAAGGAATGAAGAAATGCAAACCAGAAATCCTGTCCTTTATCATTCCATACAGGTTGCTGTTTCCATTTTGTTCCCTCCCTAAATGTCAAACAGAGCAGTCGGTTCAGCTGCTAGCACAGTCCAGGGATATTTCCCTAAATCCATACAAACTAGACGTAATTGGCATTCAACCCTGTGTGACAGAACATGTCTTCCCAGTAGACTGCACATGTAGACAGTTTGGATCAAACCAAGATATGCAGAAATGCTGCTATCGTAAATCCAGTCAGGTGCTGACATCAGTGCTTCACTAAATCTGCAGTGTAACTAGAATGGGGATGCAAATCACTCATGTCACCAGGAGTTGTGACAGTTCACGTGTGTGAACCAGCATTTAGGTTTTCGATTGTGCATCAATGCCCGTAGTATGTCTATGTATATATCTATGTACATAAACATGTGTGTTTATGTTTGTGTGGTCGGTCTCCCAGGTAACATGGACACTGCGCCTCAGCGGCACGTGGTTCACTAAGTCCCCTCCTTGGCTATGAACTCTGGACAGATGATCCTCTCAAATGCTCACACAGCAAAGACTGGTATAATCACCCCCACTCTCTGCTCTCTTGATGCTTCTCTCCAGTAATAAAAGTCATACTTTAAGGAAACAATATCCTGCAGCCATAAAAAGTCCTTCTCTCAGCATGAAGTGCCCTTAAAAAAGGCTCTCACCTCCCAAATGTGCAGTGCACAGGGCTTACCCATTTACACAGCAACAGACACACACACACACACACACACACTTCAGCATCAGTTCAAGACTAAAGCAGGACCATCTCTCACTTTGACATGCACTACATGTGGGAAGAATCTAAGCAGTGCTCAAACTGATGAAAAAAAGAAACGGGGAATGGTAAGAGCTCAGTCATGATTTCATAGGGAAAGTCACACACATCACAACACAGTTATATCAAGATTGAGCATATGTCTGTCATTATATTGATATATCATTAAAAAACATGACAACTAGTGAGCACTCACAAATTAATTGTTATTGTTACAGTGGTATGAAAAAATGTGAATATTGTCATGTTTGGCGTAACTACACAAAGCACTGATTGTTTCATAAACTGACTTATCAGCTTCCCAATCTTGACTTCTACAAGTATACGAGCTTCAATAAACTTTTTAAAGTCCTGCATGTGCTTTCGTTCTCGTCATTGTATCCGTCATTCAAAAGCTGACAACGGAGTCCTCCATTGTGTCTTCTTCCATTCGAAAAACCTTAGAAAGCTTTTGTGACTGGCTCTCAAATAACTATTCCTGATCCGTCTTAGTCACAGGTGCAATATATACAAATTGAGTAAATATCTCGGAGGTCATTAGACGAGCTCAGTAATACATAGAAAAATTGCAATCAGACTGTCCCACAGCACGGGTTCATCGTGCTAATCCTCACAACCAGCATCAGGCTGTTATTAATTAAAAACAAAAAGGACAGGCTCCAATACAATAATAATATTAATATTAAAACATTTACAAATATACATGTATGCATTAAAATACACAGCTACTGTACAGTGAAATGAGTCAGCATATCTACATTGAAACAGAAACACCTTTTTCCTGTAGCTCATCTTCGTTTTGTTAGTTATGAAATATGGGGAATAGGCCATTTTCACGGCCGAGAGGGCAGCGTCTAAACAAACCACGGCAAGACAAATGGCGTGAGTCACCTCCTCAATCTCTGACTTGGCATTTTGAGAACAACAGCGGCTACAAAAAGAAAATAGATTCCAGATGATATGCCAAAAAAAAAGAAAAAAAAAAGAAACAGGGACAAACAGATTCTAAGGAAGAGCTACACAAGGAGCAGAACCGACACTTGAACAGCAGGAGTGTGTGCAGGGACAGGTTTGCCATCTTGAATCCTGCATGGCTAAAGGCAACTGGGACTGTGGCTGGAATCTATTTACACACATTGACCCACTCTGTGAGGCGACACTCCTCACACAGCACATAGCAACACCAGTGAAATCGACAATTGCAACGCTCGCTGCGAGTCTGTTTCAGGATATTGTGTCCGCGGCCACAGCACAGTGAGCTGCAGCTGTCTGTGCTTTGGCTGGTCTTGTTGCAGATGCGTCCTTGTGTACCTGGAGAGTCTACCGAGGGGTCACGCTCACAGAAATCGGGAGACTTCTCAAAGTACACCAGTTCTCGGGACACGCTTCGACGGCGACCTCCATTGAGTACCCTTGCACTCCCGCTGGCACTGTTTCCTGTTCGAGGGTTGAAGACGCCATTGTTCTTGTTCTGGGAGTTAACAAAGATGGCCGAGAGAAACTTTTCTTTGAGTAAAGAGCCCACAAGCCTGAACTCGGGAGACACATGCCAGCAGGTCTTAAACTGACAGCTCCCTGACGTGCCATGACATTTGCACTTCCTCTTCATGTTGTCAGTCACAATCTGTGTAGGGAAAATAAAGGCAGTTATTTCAAGTAAACATTGAAATGCAGCAATGTCCCTAATGATGAAATGTGTCAATGAAAAGGTACGGTGCTCTACGTTCCTACTGAGAATGCAGTTGCTAAGCACATCATTCACCTGTCTTCCCACCCGATTATTATGCATCCTCATGCGTGCGTGGATATCTCTTGGAGACCCACGGGAGTCGAGCCAGTCCCTGGAGAAACGGTCTCCAAAGCGCACATCGTGGCTGCAGCCTCCCCACTCCCAGGTGTCCTGCATGGAGCTCAACTCATCTGGTGAAGGCTTGAGCAGGCCAGAGGGATAGTTGGAGTCCAGGTTGGCTGGCGTGTCACCATGGCCACCGTTTAACTCTGAGGGCAATGACCGGGCCATGCCAATGCCTACCCCACCCTTCTGCAGGGTCTGCAGCTGCAGCTGTGTGAGTTTCAGCCGGATCTTGTCATCGTCCTGGCGACGTTTGGCCTCACAGCCGCATCCCCGCAGCTTGCCCATGCTGCAGGCTGAGGCCACAGAGTGAGCCACACCCGCTGCCAACAAGGCCAGGGAAAAGGCACTCTCACGAAAACCTGGCAGCACATACGTTGAGAGAGCTGAAAATAATAAACTGTGCAGCACAGAATAATCTCTACTCTCATTTCTACATCTTTCTCGCATAAACCCCAGGTCACACTTTGGTCACCATAAGCTTGCCTCAGACTCTCACCCCTGTTGAGGATGGTGTTGTGATGGGGCAGCCTGCCAAGAACCTCCAGCGAGGAGCAGTTCCAGCGCTGGTCCCGTAACTGGTGCTGGCACTCGTGGATGGCCACCTGGATGCCCTGTAGCGCAGAGGCCGTCACGTCGGGGCTCCGCACACACATCCGCATTTGACGTTTGCTGAGGCCTGCCAGCCTCAGGCACACAGAGTTCGGGGTCAGCACTGGATCTCCTGCCACCTTCAGGCTGAGTATGTCATTACACAGCACCCTTCAGAGACACAGACAGACGGACAGACAGACAGGGAGAGAGAGAAGCTCGGGTGGTCATTGCTGGGAAGGAGTTCATTAGTCAAATCCACAACAATAAGTGGATGTGGGGAAGTAAAAAAAAAATACATAAAATACAAAAGCAGTAAATATTTAGGATGTCTAGACTACAGACTTTCCCTCATTCCTTGTTGTTTCTCTGAAAGCCCAATAAAATGTGTTAATCAATTACAATCAATTTGTGTTTCTACTGATTAGGCTGCGCGGTCCCTAAGGGAGAATGTAAACTACCAAATTCATCTTATGGAGGAATGACAGTAGTTGGATTTACATGTTTATGAAATAATTCAGATTTATGAAAAAACACGATTTTTTTTTACTACACAATTCCGTGAAATCTGCGACTGATGCTTCGGCTTTGACTCCTTAAAAACGTGTTTAAGTATTTCCATCGTAACGTGTCTAACTCTTCACGAATCCCCATGTAGAACATCAGCTCTCCTGGAGCTCAAGTGCACTTACGTTATCGCAGGTGACATAAGTGTTGCTGCTAGAATCAGGAATTGGTCCCAACGGAGTTGGTTGGATGGCTCCATTTCGTTAAAAGTCTTTCGCGACGTGACATTAAAACACTCGTAATATTCTCGCCTGGAATAAGAATAAGAAAAAGCAGCAGAGTGGAGGATTATCGATGCGGCGGCAAACCGAAGACCGAAGAGTGAAGACGGAGAACAGAGGGCTCGGGGGCGACAGTGAGCGGGAGGGGGACAGGAGGAGGGGAGGGGAGGAGATGCCTCTACAGGCGGCTGTTTGCAAAATATTGGCCAATATGAAAGTCGGATCACCAGTTGATCATTTTTGGTTTATGTTTTCTGAGCATGTCATCGTTCGTTCAAGCGTGAAATTACATCTCCACACCTTCACGCAGAGATGCAATTTTTCAAAAAAAACTATTTTAAATTTGTAAAGGCATCGCTCTCTAAAATACGCAATACTAATACAAACATATGTATGTGTTTAGGGGCCACACATATTTTTTTTTTTGGTGGGTCTGTGGTTGATTTTTTGGGAAGGGGGTTGTTGTTAATGTTGTTGTTGTTTTTGTTTAGTTTTTTTTAGGAGGAGTAACAAACAGCATCTCACTAGAATGAGATATGGAAAGTCAAATAATTTTTTTGTTCATAAAGGGTGAGTTAAATGATGAATGGGGGGTTTCACTGTACGACAGGGAGGCAGCAGCAGCAGCAGCAGGCAGGCGGCTCCGCTAACAGACCCTCCAACAATACTGGTTTTGGTCATGTGGTCCCCCTTCCTCCCACTTCCATCAGAGCGGCTGTTCTTCATTGTTGTGTCTGAAACAACTTCACTTTGTCACACCAAAGTCTTTATTTCAGAGCATAAAATTATATGCGTAAATTAAGGGGGTGACAGTTTTTGTTATTATTTATAGCATTATGTTCTCAGACAAATATCTAAATGCAAAAAACTGTGTATTCGTTAAAAGTAGTATGTGATGAGCAAGATTCAACTTCCTGACTTTAGAGAAACATTTTGTGCATAATAATTACTAGCATCTCAATGATCTATTCAAAATGTTCTTTTATGCTCAGCAGTCGCTGGGCCTGTGAGACCCAAGTCTACTGCGCTGACATGTATTATTATTGAATCAATCAGCATTTTGATTTTGATCATTAAAATTAACGAGAACAAACAACAGGCCAATTACACACTTATCTAATTATTTGACAGACAATTCTTTAACAAATAAAAATGTTTTCTCGAGTAGAATTTAAACCAAAACATTTGAAAAGATGGGGGCTACTTTCATCAAATTAAGTTAAAACCCCCCTCAAACACGGTTTGCTTAGTGACACCAATTCATCTGAACTCCTTCCCATTCCATAAGCTGCAGCAATGAAAAGTGCATTAGCATTCTGCCTTGGCGTGTATATCTAAGTGGCTTAAAAGTGATTTAAAGTTGATTTGTATATAAAAGGCCCCCTTTATCCGGATTGAAGCCCTAATCTGCTCTGTGTCGCATGACTGCTCCAGGAAACCCGTTTGAGCACCTTCATATAAAGCTGGAGTATACGTAGGATGGCTGCCATTAAAGCCTCTTTACAAAAGCCCACTTCCTTTTACTGTCATCTGAGGGAAAGAGAGAGAGAGAGAGATTATTCAGCCTACAACCGCTGCAAGTGACTAATGCAGAATATGCAAATTGGCAGATAAATGTCACATATTAAAACATTCAATATGAACCAACGTGGGGATGTTTGGGGAAACTGAAGTTTGCTCCTATAGTCTGGGCTCAGATGGAGATGCCACAAAGTGGCACAAGCTGTGATTACACTGGGTTACATGTGCGTCGAGGGAGGTCTGCAGGCCAGATGTTTGGAATGGTTTTAATTCTTACTCTTCCCCCTCTTTCCTGCTTTATCATGAATCAAATTTGTGATTGGAAACAGTATTTCACGTCGAAAAATATTTAAGTAGCTCAGCAGGCAGTGTGACTTACAGGATATTACTACTTCTTTGATTCCCATGAAGATGAGACTGATGTCATACAAAGACCGATGATAATTGTTTTGTCCGTTGGGCCTAACGTTTATTTTTACTTAGACAGATTAAGGCTTTCTCACACAAGTCCCATTTCAGCAATATTATCATGTAAGTAAGTAAGGAACTAAAACGGAACGAAAAACACAGAAACATCCTTAGTCACTGCACATTTTAAGAGCGGGTTTCCAGAAAGGAGGAGGAGATGCGGTTAGGGAGTAGGCTAATCCAACCACCGGGTAAGCAGGGCAGTTTGGATACGGCTCATATTCCGCCGTGACACCGAGCAGCGGCGGAGCGGCCACGGCATCTGTAACATCCCACCACTGCTCCAGGTTCAGCTTCTCCTTTCCGCCCGCTCTGGATGCGGACGCGAGCGTGTGGCCGGTGGGACAACACTCACAGGGAATCGATTCTGTGACGACTGGGAGATTCTGTGGATTGCCCTACTTTCCTCCTCCTTTCTCCTCTCTGCCCAGTTGTGTTTCCTTATTCATGTTGCGCCCTACGAAGAGCATTAACTATCCCTCCCTCCAATCCTATTGAAAAGCCTCCGAGAAAAAAAAAAAAAAACAGAGGGAGATGAGAGCACCAAATCCCCTTTTTATTCCCCTCGTAGTGCTCAATAAGAGAAGAATGTGTCGCCTATCAGTCACCGAGGGGATCAAGTCTTCGGGACTGTCCCACGCGTTCAATGCGCCGTGCAGAGCATCACTGAGAGAGACAGAGTGAAGAGGACAGCAGCAGCAGCAGCAGCAGCAGCAGCAGCATCATCCTGCCCGGACACTTCACATCATTTAACAACCTGTCTCCATTCAAGATCCGCTCAAGTCAATTAGGGCCGCCGGCTTCTCTCACCTTTCAAGCCCCACTCAGTGGACGCTGGAGTGGTGAGTATCTGTCCACCTTTGATCCTAATTGAAGATGCAATTACAATAAATGTTGTTGTGATACTGCAAAGATGACGAAAAAAAAAACGTGCACTGTGTGTGTGTGTGTGTGTTTGAAACTGTCTATTTTTCAATAAATTTAAAGATTGTCATTTTAGAGGTGGAGCGTTGTACCCGTCACAGATATGAAATGTGATTTTTTTTTTCCTCCCCACGTTTGACCTGAAGACACGATGAGGAGTCTGGCGCTGCTGCTGGGGGTGAAAGCCGCTTGCATCCTGCTGGTGTCCTCGCTCTCAGGCACAGGGGCCGTCAACAACAGCGGCCGGTGGTGGTGAGTTCACTGCACGCTGCATGTTGTGGTCTTTGCCTGCCGCCATCCATCAGCGTCCTGCGACTGGAAGTCTCACTTGAACGGGGACAGACCCTCTTACTGGGCTACCGGGTTCCAGGCTGAACGCACGGAATGATGTGTTAGTTTTGGCACCGTTAACAGCCTCTGTTAAACCGCATGACACTGAACCATGTGGGAGTTTTGGCTGTCATTTGTGAAGAATTTAAATTTCTTTTGGCATTTCACTTAGATTTGCTACAGCATACGATTTAAATTTAAACAAATTGCACGTGTTATAATAAGTTTATCATTTGTTTGCGGTAGATTTTTTTGGTTTACTCTTTCGATCATTTTTCTCTGTAATTTGGACTCTGTAGGTTTTAACACCAGGCAACATTTTCAGTCCAATGTTGAAAAAATTAAATTTCGTTTTAAATTATAGAGGAATTCCGTACGACAAAATATTCCAGGGCCGTATTGATCAAATACTGTACAACCATTAAGTGACCTAAAACCAAACCATCCGCGTGCACAGAATTTAGTGTAATAAAAAATAAAACTATATCCGGATAGTTGCGTCAGTGGGAATGTTGCCCTGCATGTTTGAAAATCCATAAACTGTGGGTTGGGTTTGTTGAGGGAACGATGTAACGAAAGATTTTGTCATTTTTGCGGTATCATCAAATAGACAGTATTTGCGCACAGCGTCAGTGCATTTTCAAATATTTAAAATATCGCTTGAAATCCAAGAAAACAACAACAACAAAAAAATGACTCGGCCTCTTTTCCGAATATCACCGGAGACACAGACATGACACTGCACATGCATCAAAAAATGTTGACACACAAGTCTCACAAAAACGCCAGCGGATAAAGAAGAAAAATACACACCCCTGTGCGCTGTAACAATCTCTGACCACAAACACTGACCACCACAATAAAGGCATAATCCAAAATTTGTAGAAAACTACAGAAGCACAGATGTCATATTAAGGGACAGATATAGATAGATTACAAACCCCAAATATTAAAAAAAAAAAAAAACAAGACTAGAACATCAATTTAGCTATTGATATTAAGATTTTACTTTTTTACACTTACATCACGCAATGATATGTAGGCCTGTCGTTTGATTGGAGGCACTGACATAATGTAAATATTTGAAGATAGGACTGGACCTACTCTCTCACCATAAGGCCACACAGTGTAGCTCACTCTTTTCAGCATTTGGTTTATGAGAAAGGAGAAAAAGAACACAAACCTTAGAACTAATGTTAAACTGGCCAATAACAGAGTCCACTGTGTGATACTGTCTTTGTTCTGATCTGTGCATGACTAATGCTAAAAAGTTTACTTAAGAATGTGGTTATATATTCTTTATATTTATTTGTATCAGTTTCAAATAATTTATGTGGTTCACAAAGAAAATAATACAATTGTTATTTATTTGCCAAGCCAGAAACCTGCCTCACTCAGAGACTTACTGTCTCCTTAGAGTCCTGGAACAGCATCACTGTTTATTATTGAAGTACATAATGAAAACTGTAATCCTAAAGGCACAACACTTTCAAGATGCCAAGACACATCAGTTTAGGAGTTTAGAGGGTCACTGAAAGAGCTGCAGAACTAACAGCCAGCTTCTTGACTCCTATTTTCCTTGTCCTTATGCTGTGCCAGGGGTATTGTCAATGTGGCCTCCTCATCCAACCTCCTTACCAATTCCAAGAACGTGCAGTTGGTCCTGGATCCAAGCCTGGCCTTACTGAGTCGACGCCAGCGCCGGCTGATTCGGCAGAATCCTGGCATCTTGCACGCCATTGCCGCTGGGCTGCACACTGCCATAAAGGAGTGCAAGTGGCAGTTCCGCAACCGCCGCTGGAACTGCCCGACCACCCATAGCCCTGCAATTTTTGGCAAAATTGTCAATCGTGGTGAGTCTCTTGTCTTTCTCACCAGGCAATATTTGGCCAATTTTGGGGAGGATGTAATGGAATCTCCTTACATGGCTATGTCTGTTTTGTCTGTTTTACAATTTAAGGCCTAAAATTGGCGAATCCACGTTTAAAAAGCTGGACCAAGTTCTGATGGGAAGTTTTGATGTTGTTTCTTCAGGTTGCCGAGAGACAGCATTTGTATTTGCCATTACCAGCGCAGGGGTGACCCATGCTGTGGCTCGCTCCTGCTCTGAGGGGGCCATTGAGTCGTGCACATGTGATTATCGCCGCCGAGGTCCTGGAGGGCCAGACTGGCACTGGGGGGGCTGCAGTGACAATGTGGACTTTGGACGGATGTTCAGCCGTGAGTTTGTGGACTCCAGTGAGCGGGGCAGGGATCTGCGATATCTTACCAACTTACACAATAATGAAGCTGGCAGAATGGTAACAACTTAATACACAAAAACACAATGCTTCATATGTTTTTGTGATTTTTAACCTTTACTGATCACTAGTCTTTGGTACTCCTTTTACAGACTGTATCATCTGAGATGCGTCAAGAGTGTAAGTGCCATGGGATGTCAGGCTCCTGTACAGTGCGCACCTGTTGGATGCGCCTGCCCAGCTTTCGTACAGTGGGAGACTTCCTTAAGGACCGGTTCGATGGTGCATCCAGGGTTGTGTATGCCAATAAGGGAAGCAACCGTGCCTCTCACCGAGCCGACCCTCGACATCTGGAGCCTGAAAACCCAGCTCACAAACCTCCCTCTGCAATGGACCTGGTCTATTTTGAGAAATCACCAAACTTCTGTTCCTACAATGGCAAAACTGGCACTTTGGGAACTACTGGAAGAACATGCAACAGCTCTTCCCCCGGCCTGGATGGATGTGAACTGCTGTGCTGTGGACGTGGGTTTAAGACCCGGACGGAGAGCGTGACTGAACGTTGCCACTGCACCTTCCACTGGTGTTGTCATGTCAGTTGCTTGAACTGTACCAGTACACGAACATTACACCAGTGTCTATGATGACAGGTGGACAACAAAATGGATTTCTAAGCAAATACAAAAGGAAGAACTTCTTGGTAAATAAGGTAGCTGGGTGAGAAAGACACTAGCATGCAGGTGGTTTGAGAATTTAGGTAGAAGCTAGAAAAGATGGGTAAAAGGATAGAGAGATCTCTCTATTACAAAAATTCAATCAATGTTTTTTCAAGTGGGGGATGGAGAAAAGCACAAATAAATAAACAGGGTATGGGTGGAGTACAGTATACGTGCTTGTTACGTGCCCTTGATGTTTAACAGTGTTTTGGGGTGTTTCCACACTACAGCCATCCATGTAGAATGGAAAAGAAAAATGGAAAGTGTTTACACTGTGGCTATAAACAAATAGATGTAAAGGGACAAAATGATGTGGCAGAGCATTGACTGCTGTTAGCAGGTTCTACTTAAACCGTCTCTCCCAGAGATGAGAGCACAAACCAATCACAATGTTTCACAGATGTTCTGTGGCTGGAGATCCACAAACATGTTTTCTTGTAAACTGGTGAGGACCTCTAACAAGAGAGAAGTTATTTAAAAGAGTTGCTTTGGTTTTCCTTGCTGAAGTTTGGCTTTTTTTCCACATGAAACTGTGAGACGTTTATCTCCATGGATGAGGTCCTGGATACAGCCCAAACGCCTATAATTTTCTCACCACATTTGCTGGTTTTATTTACATATCTCTGGATTTGAATACACCTCAACCCCAGCTCTCCACTCTGACCTATTATAGGATGGTACTGATGTTACATGACTGGGACCAGTGGGAAAAAGAAAGTGACTGAACATCAGTAATCTGAATGTACACATCAGTAATATGAATGAAAATACACTGAATATCCCGACATGATAATATGTAGTTTGGTAAATCATAGCGGTAAATTTTGGAAAAAAATAATCAAATGTGAATCCTACCATCTCAAAATGGCATTAGGTTTCATTAGTGCACTAACATAGATTGAAGAAACATTTAATTCTTTGTTAAAGCTGTGGTATGTAACTTTTTCAAAATGTATTTAACAGAATTATCTTCCAAAACGTGTCTATTGTAGAGAGGTGCTGTGGAATATTCCTAGGAAGTCAAACTTACAGAACAGCACTTGCAGCATTGCAGGGGTATTAACTGCAAAATGTTTTGTGAGTGAAGTGCACCTTCCAAATCAATTGTAGAATTTCACAGATTTCTGCTTGATTAGTACATTTTGCAGCCTTTTGGTTCGTTGTAATTTCATTACTAATTGGCCCCTTTTCTGGTGCTAAATACAAATTGTTCATGGACAGAACATAGTTGGAGGCACAATAATTCCCTGAATTAGCTCATGCTGGCTAGCAAAAGATAACAATAAGTGAAGAAAATAGAGGTTTATCAGAATGTATATGGTCACTCACTTTCTGTGAACGTTAGTGTTACTTGAAAAAGTTAAATAACATGGTTCATATTTGCCAAACCCAACACACTCTCTCAATGCACACGATTACCTATCGTGGAGGATGTATATGTAAAGATTTACATGCCTATTATTTCATTACCCACTTTAAATGTTATCTTCTGTGTTGCTGCATGCCGGAATCGAAGGAGAAATGGCTCTAAGATTTATTGTATATCAGCTGCCACTGCCAATCAGACAACTGTGAAATGCAAATTGCAATGCAAAACAAATGTTTATATTTGTCACTTTACATTAGGTAAGGTTCAATACTGCTTGTTATAGGTATAGATATGCATCTAAAACTCCGTCATGCCCACCTAACACCTACAACAGACAATACTTTATTCAACCTTACTTGTCTGCATTGCAAACAAACATGATCGTTTCAGTCCAATTCATTTGTGTTTAACCAAAGCTGTCTGTGCTAATGACTGGCAGTGGCAGTTGCTATGAGATAAAACTTCATGTTAGAGCAATTACTCCTTCAATTCTGGCTCTCAACAGCACAGAAAGGTGACATTTCTGGTTATGAGTGTGATGAGGCTCCAGTTTTCCTTTGTTTTGCCTCCAACAAACACTGTGATGTAATTATGATGCAGGCTCTAAGGGGATCTATGCCTGAAGGGCTGTAACAGATGGTAGAAAAGCATAAGAGGACGGGGACAGGGAGACCTCATGTTAGCGCTCGCTTAAGTTGCATATTGTAGCTTTAATATATCAGTGTAGCTAAAGAATACTGTACCTTGCAGAAAAAAATCATAATGTATATCGGCTAAGAGAACCAAAATACTGTAAATATAAAAATATTTGAATATATTTATAATGGCATCAGTTTGTGCCACCTGCCAGTGACCACATAATTTGCTGTCATTAGTAATAAGTCAGGAGATGTTTTGATCTTACGCCTTTTTCTGTTCGGAGTGATGTAGCTGGCACAAAAGCAACCCTTACTAGAGACACTTCTTATCACTTTCTTTGCTTTTCTGTAAAATATGTATGTTTTGTCATGCACTGATTATTTCCCTTTTTTAATAAGTGTAAATACAAAATATTTATTTCTGGGGATTTTTATACTGTTATAGAGAGATGTAAGTGATGGCATCTTTAGATTTTAACAAAAAGATTTAGGTTCCAGTTGGTTTTGTATTGTATGATAGAACAATAAAGTCTATATTTTCAATAAAATCTTCCTCCTGAATATGTGAAAAGATGCTATTATGCCTGTTCTAGTTTCTGTGTTTGAGATAGATTTGACAACCAACCAAGTGAACATATAAGCCTGTCCCTGGGTGTCCTATGCTTAATCCTATTACCAACACCAAAGCAGCCTTTTCCCCCAGCTCACAAAACATCCTTGCATTTGTGCTCCCAACCACAGAAATTACCCCTGCTTATCCACATACCTTCATACGGGATTTTCTATATTGAATGTTTTGCTTCATTTGCTAAATGTCTGAAGGAAATAATATGAAAAAAATATAATAAAACAGAGTTTCCCCCAACCCCTGGCAACCTGACAACCACAGGAGCTTGGAAAGCTTTCCATTTTATCCATAGCCCACCACAGCACAGAAGCAGCTGGGGTCATCCAGATAGAGTACAGTGGAGGCACAGTAAGAACAACGCACGCCCAAAAAAGTAAAAATTCCAAGAACAGAGCAACAAAGTTGTGGCTGTAAAAGCAGACAGTTTGAGCAAGGACAGGATGAAGGTTTGTCTCAATTACAGCCGTGATGTAACAAATTGCTTTGCCTATGGCAAGAAATGAGAGCAAGAAGTTAAGTAATAAACTGTGTGAGACTTTAGCATCTCAAAAAAGTTGAGAATTGAATTTGTTGCACTTGGGGGATTAAATGAATAGAAACATCTAATGAGAGCAAATTGAACAGAAATGCAACAAATTAAAAGAACAGATGCCAACAGAAAAATGAGAGGCAGAACATTTCCAATGATCCAAGAATATTATATGTATTTGATCTCTACAAAAGTAATAAACTGTGTCCTAATGCTGCAGATTGAGGTAACCACATTTGAAAGCATAAACTGATCAGCCAAGATATTAACACTGGTGGTCTTACTAATGTCATGGAGGACAAGGGTCAGCGTGTGCAAAAGGGTAGTACACAAACTCAAGGGGAAGAGGGGAAGGGGAAGAAAAGTGATCAGATGTTTATCAACATTCTATTAAAAGTACACATAAAAGTATTTTAAACAATACTGATTATGGTAATTGGCACAACATGCACATGCACTCAAAAAGATTTGTCAAAGAACACTCCTGCTAAAGATGGGGCTGATTTTAATCAATTCAAGTGCTTTCAAGTGGTTGGCTGATTCTTCAGCATTTATTAGCTCAAACCATATAATATTTGTATATTAAAACACTCAGGTGGTATTAACTTTGTGGAAGATTGGTGTATGGCTTACAGAATAATGGGACACATACACACAAAAATTGAAAGTGGGAAAGCTGGCAAAATAAAAACACACACAATCTGAAAAAAAGACACACTTGGCTTGAAAACAAAAATAGAAGCAATAGCATCCATATAAAGAAAGAAACACAAAGTGGCAGACAATAAAAAAAAGAAGAGGGAAGGCAGGGTTCAATTCCCAGTCGTGAGGGTGAGGTGGGAGAGTTGGTAGAGAGAGTGAGTGAAGGGGGAGCTGCCTGTGGGAGTGCTGAGGAGTCAGTGATAATTAGCTCAATTAGTGACAAAGGCAGTGTAATAAATACCGACTTAGTGTCTGGGTCCCTGCTGGCCTCTCTCTGCGCAGCCTGCAATGTGGCCCTAGCCTGACGGACAATTCATTAAACTGACAAAATACCCCACCGTCCAGGCGTGACGCAGCGAGTTAGCCCCCTACAGGCCCAGCTCATTGTTCTAATTGTCTGGGCTGGAGTCACTTTGTGGCCGCCTCCTCCTTCACCCACCCCGCCTTCACACTCTGCCTTCAGAAAAACTACAGAGTTAATGCCCCTACCTTACTCTGTAAGTAGGTGATCGGCAGGTTGGGAAAAAAAAGCAGTAAGAGTTCCTTGGGGTGGGGTGGCTGGTGGGGGAGGCAGCGGGATTAGCGAATGGAGGTTGCCTGGGAGTACTGGGAGCAGCACCGATCGGAATGTAAGAGAGATGAGTCCAGAAGCTCGGATGCGGGACAAAGCGAGAGTTAATAAGGAAAGATTGAAGGGGCTGGCAACAATAGGCCGCCACCCGAGTCGAGATGAAATTGCTTCCGAGGATTATTGGGAGAGGGTGTGAGCGTTGTAGGCTTTTTGTGTGAGAGTGTTTGGTTGGGTATTTGTGTGTTTGTGCTTCAGTGTGTGTGCAGGGGGAGTGCTGGATTGATGGCTGCCCCTCTGGTTGGGGAGCAGGGGACCAGGGGAGGCTAACCGGCTGTTCCCACAGTCTGTTCTGTTGCAGCCACCTTTGACACACGGGGCTGCCAGGCGGTGAGCAGGCAGCCATGGTAAGAAGGGCACAAACAAAAACAGCAGCTCCACTACACAAAAGTCACTGACTGTGGAAGGCCAGTGGTGAAGAGCAGGATGGAGGTGAGGGGGTGAAAAACAAAGTAGAGTGACAGAGCGAACCAAAAAAGATAAAGATATGGCACAGAACTGCACAATTGTCCCACTTATGCTTTGAGTTCTGTCAACAACTGTATTGCCAGTTTTTTGAGATAATATACTGGCATCCATTTGACGATTGTTTTTAATCCCAAATATTTAAATCATGTGATAACAAAACTAAAACCATACTGTGCTGTACATTAATTTAGCTTGAGTAAAAAACCCTTCCTTAAATGGTGCTCCTTACAGTAATCAGCTATCAGGTTGATCACCAGGAAACATGTACAGAAGATGACACAGCATTTTGAAGGGCAAGCAGCTTCGTATTAACATTCCATGCTAAATTGTGGGAAAATCTTTGCCCGCTGGGTGGAGTTGGCTTTAATATGAAGGGCGTATGATAAAGAATTTGAAACTGGGTTTGGGTGACCGCACTGAATGATAGGCTGCTCACACTGCAGCGTGGCTTGGATCTGGCATACATTAATGATTTGATTTCCACACTACCCCAACATTTCATTATAATCCTAACGTTCAATTCTGGGCCAAGTTCCAGTTAATTAGGGCATTGTTGTGACAGGGACACCACTACACTGCTCATGTAATAATCAGAAGCATTTGTTTGGTGCCATTCAATGACCACAGGGCCATTATGTAATAAGATATACATCTACATCCTCATCAAATGCATATTACATAAAGAATTATGATCAGCTAAACCCCACTACCGAGTGGATTAATAGTGGTTAATCCAATGGGTCACCCATTGCTAAAATTCATTTAGAATTTCTAGGATACAATAAAAAACTGTGTAAGCATGCATACATATTTCAGTGAGTTTGTGCTCAAACTCCATCCTGTGTGTGGGTGTGTGGATGGCAGCTGGGAGGCAGACACGGTCCAGGAGAATCATCCCCTAGCAACTGACCTTTTCGGCAGATGGCAGTTTCAGAGTAACAGCCACCCAGCATCACAATGGCCGTGGCCTCCTAACATCTCCATCACTTCATCATTTTCCAGCTTGCCACAACTTGTCACACAGGAGAGAGGAAAGGTTACATTCATCCCAGCGAAAGCACACACGTAAATGTCCTCTCGTATTCACATCCTATTATTTCAAGCGCAAAACATAAAAAAAAAACCATCATTTTGGGTCTGTGCTCAGCTGATCCCCTGTCGCTGGGGTATGCAGCTAGGCGGCTGAAGGGATGAGAGGAAGATAGATTTAGGAAAGACACAGCAGACACTCACTGCTGTCCGCAAACCTCCAGACACTGTCAAACCACTGTTTTCCGTTGTTGGGTTTTCTGCACATAGTGAGTGAGGGTGGGAACATGGACAGACCACTGCACTTTGGTGAGCAATAAGTATGATGTCTGTGGTCAGGCTCTGTGCCCCTGTGGAGTAAGATCGAGAGTGCACCCTGCATTTAAGGTGGGAGGGATATAACTTTGCGGTGTTTGTGTGTGCATGGATGTGTGATATGCTAGTGTTCTTCATGTGTATAAAGATGTTCTGATGATAACTTTTGAGATATCAACACCTTCCACAATCTGCACAAGTACAGACTGACCTTGTGATTGTCACAGCTTAATGGCATCTTCTCTGTCCCATTTTCTGTTAAAAATAATAAATAATTTTCTTAACCTTAAGAGTGCTGAGATTAACGCCTTATTACTATGAAATATCAACTTTAACTACAAACCTAAAAGTGGTCATTGCAGACACAGAATGGTCCGCTGTAAATTAAGAGCTCCAATGCACAGGCAATAACTTAGTGAGCATGATTATCCCAAAAACATCTCCTCCATCACACATCTGTGAATGTTTAACCTGGCAAGACCAGATATGTGACAACAAATTTGTTCCAGTAGTTTTGTGTTTTAGATGAAAAATTGGAAATTGTGCGTCATAGTACGACATCAAATCGCTGTATACTTTAGGATTCTTATGCTTGCAAACACTGTACGTCCTCCTGTAAACAGAGCTGTAATAACAAGGAAAGACTTGGGCAAAGACAGCCATCAGTAGAATATGTTTACAGACATCTGATAATGTATGGGTACAGCACAGCAACATTTTAGCTCTGAAATCCACATGAAATACAAGTAGAAACTGTTGTGGAATTCATGTGACACAACATAAACCTATGCATCATTTCACCTGTCAACACAGATAAAGGAGGCATTTATTTAAATCAAACAGAGTAGGCAGTGATACAGTGCAGCAAAATGTGTCTGGTAATATTGAAAGTAAAGATTTTATTTCCAACAAATGTATCTTTGTGAAATTGTCCAATACTGCATAGGAATGTATGATTTTCTGAGTGTGGGTGTATTGTTTTGGTGGCCTACATGTGAAATCCCGTCTACAACAGAGCAAAATATGGCTAATGGCACGCTAAAATTACTGTATCTAAGTTGTATCTAAATTGCACCTAACCAACCACCTAGATGACTGATGAATTTATTTGCAGTTGGTTAATCTTGATATTACCAGGACTTCAACATGCCATCAGTGAGAAAATAAATAGCATTTAAATTTTTCCAAAGGAATGGGGTCATTATCTCTATTCTAGTAATACTCTTGGAAACAAAAGGAGAAATGCTCAGTTTTGGTTTTAATTACAAGCTATGTTTTACAGCGACAGTGGGCGAGGGTTCAGCACTGACACAGCAATAGAGGAATGTTTATTTGCTGCAGTTTAGGAGCTGAGTGGCTTGCAGGAACTATGACACATTCCTTTGTCACTGACTCTGCTGCTTGCAGATGCACTTTCACATTCATACACTGGCGCCCCATGTGTTGACTCAAAGCTGCACAGGCATCCACAACCACCTCTTGCTAATGTGTCCTGTACAAATCCACAGAATGTGGTGCATCTGGAATGTTAGAAATGATCCCAAATATATGCTCTCTATAATACTACAAGTGTGTCAATTTCTTACCAGGCCTAATACTTCCTGTTTGTCATAGTGTGTGTGTGGTAGTTGCTCAAGAATGACTAGAAAATTAATTATTCAAAACTTTGGGCATCCCCACCTACATAGTGTGCAAACGTGTGCATGTACACACACATGTGCTTCTGTATGCGGGCACTCACTTGCATGTTTGTGAGGCTAGCTGCACATACCTCTGCTTCTTTCCTTCTGCAGTCCTGTCCATTATCCCCAGCATCTGGCAGCCAAAGCCTGTAAAGAAGACATTTCTCTTGGCAACTGTATTTTAAAGGCTGTGACACAGGGGACAGCCAGCCACAGGAGCCACACATCTTCCAATCTAAATGCATATTGAGAACTGCTTGCATAACAGAACCACCCCAGTCTCCCACTCTTGCCCTCTCTCAAAGCTCATGCATTTTCTTTTTCTGCATCCCACTCACACTTACACACATACACATGATACTGCTTCCACCCGCCCTTGTCTCTCTGCAATATACTCACACAAGCTTTGAGGACTAATCACTTCCAGAGCCAGATCTAGCCAAAAAACTGTGCCAGGAGTCTTTCAGTGCATTCTGTACCCTAAAAAGTTCCTTCTGGACCCTAAATGAAAATTGTTACATGAACTGGATGTAGCTACAGTACAGAAGCCACAAGTGCTGTGATTTTATGTACAAATGTGTTTATTGCTGGATGCTGTTGATATAGATAATGTCCAAACTGCAAATTTAAATAATGTAAATTACTCTGTAAATGCCATCTTTTAAGATGCTACAACTACGAGCAAATGATTAAAGGGCAGTGGACTCTCAACACTGTCTTGCAAAGGAGAATAATGACTTAATGCATCCCAAGTGCACCTGAATGTGTTTTTGGTTGACACTCAGGTGCCGAAAAATAAACACATTCTTTATATAATTGAAATGGCACAATGATTTTATTAATTAATACCATGTGCATACTGCAGCTTATTCAGGGTACAGCTGCAATGAGCAGCATATCCAAACAGCAATTATGTGGGGAGACATCTTTGTTTTGCTTGGCTGCTAGTCATAAAGTTTTCTAGCATCTGGATAACCTAAAAGACACATGGGTGTGTTAGTTTGATAGAATAATGGTTCTGATTTTGATAGGCCACCAGCTACACATTTGTCTAGCATCCAGAAAGTTCTCATCATAGATTCTGTGGGATATAAACAAGTTTGCTAGATTACAGCTTGATTCAATTTTTAGAAGTTAGATCAACAAGTTGGCTTATAAAGAACTGTAAGGTGGGGGGTAGATGTACTAAGACAGGAAGATTGTACAGTTTGTCCACACATTAGTCAAGTAGAAATGTGTGTGAACGCTTACCTGTGTTATCACTCTAGGGGTCTGGAGATTTCTCATGCAGTCTTCTGTCTTGTTCATAAGGGAAATGTGTTGTCTCCCTTCTTGCAATCATCTTCAACATTGTACAGCATCTGAAATTCCTAAAAAAGGAGATAATCATTCCTCTGGGTAACTTTAGCATGTCACCTTTTCTAAAGGCCTTATTAAGGGAGGTGACCAAGAATCCGATAGTGACTCTGACTGAGCTCAGAGATCCTGTGGGGAGATAGATAGATGGACAAAGATCAGAAGGACAACGATCACTGCAGCCCTGCCCTGATTTGGACTTTATGGCAACTAGACGGAAGCCTCCCGTTAGTGCAAAACACATGAAAGTCTGCTTCAAGTTTGCAAAAAAAGCACCTAAAGCACTCTCACAATGTGAGAAACAAGATTTTCTGGACTGATGAAACCAAGATTGAACTGTTATGCCTCAGTTCTAAACGTCTAAATGTCTAGAGGAAACCAGGCACTGCTCATCACCTGCCAAATACTATCCCAACATAGAAGCCTGGTTGTGGCAGCAGGATGCTGTGGGTGTGTTACTCAGCAGCAGGGACTAGGAAACTCATCAGGGTTAAATAAAAGCTGAATGGAGTAAAGTACTGAGATATTCTCAATGAAAACCTGTTCCACAGTGCTCAGGACTTCAGACTGGCTGAGGGTTCACCTTCCAACATGTCAAGGATCCTAAGGACACTGTCAAGACTACATGGGAGCGGCTCAGGAGCAACTCTGTGAGTGTCGTATTATTTTAGTAACTGCACTTACTGATAAACTGATATTGAAACTGATATTGAAAGTCTTTGTCACCTTTTTTTGCAACTGTTTAAATAAAGGTGATTTTGCTTAATAGTGCTGCTTCAAGACAACGCAGAGGGCAACTCTCACTATCATCACAGCATCCAAAGCAGCACTGGCTGGAAGTTTGAAAAGGCTGCCATCTATTGGCAATACGCATAAAATTGTATAGTTTTAAAATACAGCATAACTCAGCATGCACTTAGTTGGCAGTTTACTGGATGCAGCCAGGTTAAACGAATTCAGTTTAACTAATTCAGCCGCCCTGCAGTAATTAATCACCATTTTAATAATGTCCAGTTTTTTAGAGAGTTAATTCAACAGCAGGGGATTAGAAGAAGCCCTGGAACACCAACTATTAAGTTGCCAATAATTATGTCTACGTGCAAATTAATATTTTAATTAACGTTAAATACAAATAATCAGAGACAATGGGCAACACTGACCCACCTGTCTGAAATGAAGATCGCTACCCTCAAGGAACTGTTAGCATCAGCTAGCTACGTAAGCATAAGTTAGCATAACCTGCCCACGATGATGACAGGCTTGTGTTAACACCAGTTTTTTATTAATTCATGTACAATTGATGATCATTGGTATTTGGCAGTAATACAGTCTCTCTATGCCAAATGCATTAAACAATAAAACTGTTAACAGTAAAGTCACCTGCAAAAACTTCCTTAGCTAGCTTAGCTACTAGCATTGTGGTTATAGGACGCGCTCCGGTGTTGGCTCGTTCCGTTTGTTTCTCTCAAATTAAAGCAACTTACCTTTTTTTCGGGGAGAAACACCATGTGGCTATGAGTTACCTAAATCCTTTAACATCCTAATGATTATTAACATGAGTCTAATTTTTAGCTGGCTTTGTTAAACCTACACGTAAAAGGGAAGATTCATCTCTTAAAATACTGAGCAGTTAATTCATTATAAGAATTTTAAAAGGATATTTTACAATCCATATTAATGTGAATAAAATACGATTAGTTGGTACTATGTCACCTTATTTGTGTGTAATTAATGAAACTTTTTTTTTCAAATAATATATACCAGCGTCACATTGACTCAGGAACATAAGTGCAGCTACGTGCGCCACAAATCCCCGATGAAGCGTCTCTCAGCAGAAACATGGCGGATGCTGACACCTGCTGGGACATCACTGAGTTGCTGCGTGTCCGCTTGTAGAATCCTCAGTGGAAAAATACAGTAATTGTTGGCTGCAAATCTTTGGGCACAACACTTGCTTCTTTGCTAATTTTCATTTAATGAACTTCCAGTTATGTGAGTCAAGAATTTCAAAGTGGGAGGAGACTGATTTCTACAGAAGGTCAGTGATCCACTTCACACCTCAACATCCACCATGAACTACTATCAGAAACGCAGACTAAAGCCGACTAAAGGTTCTGGTTTGAGCATCATATCTGCAGTTAGATTTCAAACACACTCTGTGTACAGTCTAAAAATGTTTCAGAAGTTGAGGGCAAATATAGCAATAAAGGAGAATTTGTTTGCTGGCTACAAAAAGCATTTGCAAGCTGCGATATTTGGAGGAAGTAGTAAGTGTAGACTTAGTAGGGTGCCTAAACTTTTGGAAATGCGATACTGTAAACAATGTTTTTTTATATTTCAAATCAGGCCAAGTTCTCAATTAGCCATTTACAAAAGTGTAACCATACAAATTAATTCTTACACTATTCTCTCAGTTGTTCTTTTAGGCAGGATACATAATCTAAAAATGTATGATGCTGAATATTGCATAAAGATAAAGGAAATTGATTTACAAAAAACAAACAAAAAAAATCTAATATACACAAAAGCAACTATATTTTGATGCATTTGTTCTCCATGATGAACATGGCAGGTAACTTATAAAAATTTTTTTACAAAGTGCATTTGTCATTGCTCTCCAATATGGTCATGAAGAACCTGACATGAACACACAGCTACAGCACACAGTGCATGAATTCCTTAACCAGAAGAACCTGGTTCACACACAACATATGCCACAAAATCAGAGAATGAAGTGCTGGACTCAGGTCAGGAGATGAAAATGCAAGATGGCTCGGTGCAGTTTATAGAAGTCCATCAAACCAGGTCTGCTCACAAAAATTGGAAAGCTGTTACCTTGGCAACAATACCTGCAACTTGGCTTTATTGAAATAAAAACTACAATATAATTTAAATAAAAGGCTTAGGGATTGCTGTAGGGGTTGTATTTCTTTATTTAAAAAACAAATATAATTAAAATGCATTTCATCGCCTTCAATTTTAAATATGGGACACCACCTCAAAAATAAAAAAATACCAGATGTTGCATAATCACAGTGCATGAATTTGACAAACGGATATGTAACAAAACACCCAACATAGAAACATGCTGTAGAAAAAGGTTTTCTCCCTTTAAACTTGTAAAAGTGACGCATTAGCTTTTTCTGGAGATTTTGGAGGTAAGGGCCATGCTGCTGTTATTGCATGTTTCGCCTATTAATGCCACTACTTGACCCCATTAATAAGAATATTACAGTTACACTAAGTCCATCTATTTTCTAAAATATATCATCATATGTTTCTAAAAATGTATTTGGTCCAGATGACCAAGTCACTGGGGCAACAACCAGGAATCATGTAATTACTCTTTGACTTAATAATCGACTAATGTCGGAGACCCTAAATAAAATCTTCAGTATGCATGTTTTGCCCAACAAACTGCAATCCAGTCTAAAACAACAATTTATTATGGACCATACATTGTTGCAGGGTGGGGTATGTAAAAGTACTTGAAAAGATCTGTTATTTGTAACTTGATTGCAAGAAACAACTCATTTGGTGTTATTACTTTTTTCTTATCTATACTTGCATGTTTTCTGCAACATAGCTATGGCATGCTGTTTGGCAAAAAACTTCAATTCAGGTTCCTGAGCTTCTCACTACTTGCATGAATGCACCATATTAAGGAATTTTCAGAGGGATTTTTCAACATTAATGCAAATGTGGCAAAATACCTATAACAATTTACTGTACTGATGATGTAATGGAAAGCTGCAGTTACACAGGAAATATCTTGTCTTTCATACATGCATACGCATTTGAACATTAAAGGTAATCTATTATTACTTTTGTGATGTGTATTCAATTGAGTAAAACATGCATGACAAACAAATTAGAGGTTAAATCGGATGCCCTCTGAAAACTTCCTGTTGAAAACAGGTGGCAGACAATTCTTTGTAACTAGCACATGCAGGGATTCCAGTCAGATTATTTCCTTAGAATTGTAAAAGCTGCACATACCACAAGTACACGTATTTCTCAAGCTGTGCCAAGTCCTCAAAGTTGAAGATCTGTAGTACTATCAGCAAACTGCACGCATTAAATCATACATCTTGACTGTTTTTTGAAAGCGGTGACACGCAGAAATAGTAATCTCACACAAAGGATTGGGTGGAGACATTAATGTGGTATTTTCATGAGCTGCTTACATCAAAGGCTGCAAATGTTTTTAAAGTCATGTACTGACTGTTACACTAAGAAGTGGGTTTAAATTACACCTTTATTAAAGGGTTGATGAATTATCAATGGTCTGTTGATTAAAACAAAGCACTTTGCACAATTTGTCTTTAGTACATGCTTTACTCACCAAGTGTTTTTCACTTTGTTGCCTTCATCAGGGTGGTGCAAGTAAGCAAGAGTATTTAATGCTGAAATACATGTTATGTGTATATTGACAAAATCCTATGAAGACATTTAAATAAAAATACATTTTAACTAACATAACTAATAATTGGCACACTGGTTTTTGTATTACATTACTATTATCAGTACATTGTGGTTATGTTTCATTTACTGTAGTATTCGGTTTTATTTTTGTGCCTTTTGAAATGGAACTGGAATTTTACGTAGGAGTAGCCCCCAAAGAATTTCCACTGCAGAGGAAAACAAGGTCAAAACTAACTTGAAAGAGAGACAACAAAAGTATGTAACATGTAAGACAAAGGTCATATAACAGTCTAGTTTCAGGTTAGTTCTGCTCAGTGTTAACTTTTGGCACAGTGTAAAAATATCAAATGCTATTTTTTATTTGTAATACTTTTTATTGCTGTATTTATACAGTGTGTTTTCTATTTTTAACCTTTTTTAAAAAATATTTTTTATAAACTATTTAATGTGAAAGATAAAGCGATGTCAAAATGTAATCACATATTGTCACTTCTTTTTTTTGCCTGAAATTTTCTTTTATAACTTTTGTTGTGTTATATTTATTAATTTATTTTATTTATATGGTATAGTCTTCATGTGTTCTGTAAAAAGTTTAGAAAGTTTCAAGACAAAAAAATTTATTCAGTTTTATATATTTTATATTTCTACATCATTTATTCATAATCTTATTTTGGAATTATGAAACATATTATCTTGGATTCAAATGCCTTAAGTGAGTGACCCTCACATTACATCGCGTTTAGATTATTTTACTTTTTATCATGTAACCCATGAAAGACGGACATCAAATATGTATGAATAAGTAATGATCAAACATAACAAGTTTCCTACAGTGGCAAACCCATAACTTATTAAAGTTAGAATGTTTAAACTATGTATGTAAAGATACTTTTCATAAACCACATTACTTTTAGTGACAGCCGTTATCATAGCAGGGGATTTTTGTATTCGAGGGGTAATCTAAGTCGGTGGCAACGCAATGTACGATATAAACCTTTATCGTTCCCTAAATGTATTATAGAGATTGCCCAGATTATAAATGTCAGTTATTTACATCCTGAAATCTAAAATGGATCTGAAAAATCTAAAGGACTAGTGGAAATCGTTTATTTAGTCAACAGTCTTTGTTTAGGTAATCACAGTTTACAGTTTCATTTGAACTAAATAAGTACTTAAACATCTCAAATTTTGTCTTTTGTACGTATTGCTACAAAAGAAAGCGAAACGTTTCTGCATTTCAAGCGACAAACAAGCACAAAGATGCCAATGGCATTGTAGTCAAACTAGAGAAAAATGACTTTTACAATAAATTTTAACTTTATTGACAGTAAAAAGTTTTGAGAATATCGAGGGGCACGCATTTGTAACTGCAAGAACATCTTGAAAAGCAACATGACTTGTTGAAATAATGAGGCAGTTGTACATTTTAAACTTTGAGGTAAGGTGTTTTGTCATATCGTTCACAAAATATCGTATACCATTGAAAAATCCACACAAGGAGACAAAAACCCATGCCTCATTTTCACTTCTTGAAAGTACTTCACATTTCAAAAATAATTTACAATTCAGGTAAAAGCAGAAAATGACAAGCACACATGCTAAATTCCATTCACACACATTTCTCTACATATCAAACCAAGTGCATTTTTAGATTACTTTCTTCTCAAACTGTTTCAAGTACATTTTGCCTGCAATTAAAATAAATCAAGTTAAACTATGAAGCAGCTAATTCACAATAACAAGAATACTGAGTTTGGTCTCATTCATGTTCCCAATATTAACATTATCTGATAACTCACCATACTGTAGCAATAAGGTATTTGGGTGCTATAAAGAAGCAGGAGGTAAGGTTTCATGGACTTGAGGAATATGCTGGATAAGATTTGGAATATAGCTGATTAAATACACCAAGGCTGAAACAAACAACACGAAATAGATAATCACATGATAACTGAACAGATCAAACTGATTTGTCAATTAATTTTTAAATAATTTGTCTATTCACTTACATTACAGAAATAGTTTGAAATGTCAGCTTCAACCGCTGAGAGCAAAACCACAAAAGAATTATCTTAGTTAAACTGATATTTAATCCTCAGTCACACATTGCAGCAAACTTGAGTGTAGACCTCAGAACCAGTGCAATGCTGGGGGATTCTCTAGAAGGCCGGCTCCGTTAAAAGTACACTGGTGTTGCAAATTTCACGATCAATTATTGTGAGCATTATGCAATTTATCAGTGCAGTAGAACAATCACAGAAAGAAATTTTGTAAAGCCATCAAGTGCTTCAGCAGAGATGTTCATATATAAGCAGGGAACCGAAAAGTGCAATCATGTATAGGTATAGCACCCTGGGCCATCTCAGTCAGGCTCTTACCGTACACTACATGGCTCATGGTCTGATCTGCACCAGTATTCCAAGGCTCACTTTAAAATCCTTCATAATTAAATTCTTTTTTTTGATAGTCTTCTCACTGTGCAGCTGTAAATACTCTTTCTTCTGAGGTGACTTTATATACTGTTGAACCGTGCTGTAAACAATAAGTATTCCTACAGCAGCATACTACTGTAGGAGTTAAGGCATTTCTTCATCTTTGACCAATGCTTCTCCCTAACCCAGAGGCACACAGCTCTCAGTGCATATGAAGCTTATCTGACACCCTGCACAAAATACCCTCATTAAACACAAAAACAAAGCATGCTAAGCATACCAAATATAATTCCTAAAATGCACATTCCACTCTTTTCTTAACTGCCTGTTTCCATGACCTCTCAGAAATAGTAACTAAATCACTTATGAAACAATGGCTAGTAAAATTTTTTGAGCACCAGTTTTCATTCAGTTTTTTTAGACAAGAGGAAAACCTCCAAGAAGGCACTTTTGAAGCAAAACCACTAGTTTTGCAAAATGATTTGGGAGTGCAATTAATCAAGGTAAATAATTTGCCTCCACTAAACTTTAAATGGTGCAGTTAAAATATTGTGTCTGCTTTAGTTTAATAAATATTCTCTCAATAAAAGCACAAATCTTTTTACTTAAACAAGGGATTTAAAGCAACTGATCTGGTGCAGAGCAAACATGAGCCCACAACTTTAAAGAGCAGCAGTCCCCTCTCTTCATCCTGCCTCTAGCCCCGCTGCTCAGCCCACCTGGTGCTCTCCACGGCTGATGTGAGACGAGAACTCGTAACGATCCTGGCTGTTGTGGCCACAGATGTTGCACTCAAACGGGTGGCGGAAGCCGTGACAGCCCATGTGGATGGTGAACATGACATGGTCCAGGAAGAGAATGCGGCAGTGCCGACAGTGGAAGGAGCGCACAGGCCTGCCGTCCCTGTCCAACACCTGCACAGTCTCCCTGGAAGAAAGGGGTGAGCCAGGCCTCCTCTTTACTATGGGGGTGGCCACTGGACATGATCTCTCCCACTCTGGGTCCAAGTCTTTGGCCTTGCTGGGGCTGGAAGTGGGATGGCTACGGGGCAGTACTGGGGTTTGGTAGTGGAGGTGGTGGTTGTTGGAGGTACTTGTCGGGGCTGTAGCCCTTGTGCTCTGCTCTTCTGCTGTGCTCTCCGTATCTGTAGAGTCAGGACAGCCATTGGGTGAGGTGGTGTGGCTATGGGCTGAGGGTTGGTCATCACGGCCTTCACCTGCTTCCCGCACAGCCAGACCATAAGACATCGCTGCCAGACCACTTCCGGTTTGCCCTCGGGGGCCCTGAGGAGTCATGTTGTTGTTGATGGAGCCAATAACTGTGCAGAGCTCCGTCAGGAAGGCAGGATGGAGCTGGGACCGTGCAGGCGACTCGTGGTTCTCACTTTTTCCTCTGGCACCTTGGAGATGTGAACCAGCCAGCACTTTGGAGTCCCTAGCAGGCTGAGAGCTTATGAGGTCTCCCTCTTTCTCAGAGCCTGAGGACAATTCATGAGGTGCCTCAGGTAGGTCAAGGCGTATGTGCTTTTCACCTATGAAAAGAAAAACAATTAAGACTAGGGTCTCCTGCACTGACTTCATCTGCATAAGTTCTTATGATGCCAGACCAGGTTCATATACGACTATATACCTCTGTTACAGAGCTTAAAAATATATATATTTACTATATAAACAATCTATGTGTTGGACATTTTTCACTGTATCATATTAAAAAACTCACCCAAAAACTTCTGTGGTGTTGACCTTTTGCGTTTGGTTATGCTAATTGCCAGTCTATCCACAAACTGAATTTTTTCATTGGATGGCTGCAGCAGAGCTTTAGTACATGTCTCTGTATTTACTGCTGACTCTTCTCCTGCAAAGAGAAGGCACCCAGTCATTAACATACAGAGGAACTCATTCTTGGTATCAATAAGTTAAACTTCAGGCTAAAATTGCAGAGTCTTGTGTTTGAGCAATGTTTTACCCTGTGCTGTCTGCGTGTTGACTGTTGTCTGATGGTCCAGGCTCTTCAGATAACTATGGCAACGCTCTAGGTGTTCCACTAGTGTGCTCTGTTGCTTGTAACTGCGACTACAGTAGTTGCACTTGAAAGGTTTTCCCACTGTTGGAGAAGGAACTGCAATTCAAAGAAAAAACATGCAACTTATTTATTCCAAGGTCGACAAAGGGGCAAAAACTTTTCCTTACATGATGGATTTGGCTTAGAAACATTACGATGTCATCATAGTAGTTGTTTATTTATATGTTTATGGGAAGGGGGTGTTTATAAAAATATTTGCTATGTTTGAAAGAATGGATTTCCCCATTAATTGGCGATTCCTGCAATTATTCTATCTTACTCGCCAATGACGACAGAAAAACGCCTAACCCTTCACCGCAATGTTCCATCTTAGTAAGCCGCCGGAAAGAATGACGTCATTTCGCTGAAATCCAGTTTGCAGAAATCTTTTCTTCGAAAATGAACCCTGAGACCCGTGGAGATCGACCAAGACCTACTGTACTAAGACAGTATGTGAACACCTTTTAAATGTGTGTTCACAAATTGAAAGCACCAGCAGGATTTCCTGTTTTCACAAACTGTAAATGTCATATTTTGTCATGTGTTTTACAGTACATTCTGGTAAAGGAGACCTATTTCCTCTGAGCTTCACAGAAGGGGGAATGGATCATTCTAACGAATCCCCACTTCTACTGCCACTTCTGTTTCACATATAGTTCCTCGTGAGAATCATTTTTGTTGGGGAACAACTCAATCAACTTAAATAACTGAATAAGAACATTTATAACAATAATCTATTAATTTAAATTTGGTCATGCATAAAAAGCTCACTGATTTACCCGCATGTGTGCGCAGATGTCCAGCCAAGGCATCTCTCCGGCGACAAGCATAGTTACAAATGGGACATTTGAAAGGCTTCTCTCCTGAATGCAACTTGATGTGGCGTAGTAAATTCCCCTTCTGGGTGAAGGAGGCCCCACACTGGTTACACTGGAACGGCCTCTCACCTAAGGACAGGGGATTTCACAGGTATTTATATTATTGCTTTTTGTCCTTAAAATGAAACATATTTGCTGGCGTAAGCAACACCTGGCTGGCTTTTCTCACCTGTGTGGCTTCGCTTGTGAACCATCAGCACGTTGGGTCCAATGCAGATCATGCCACAAACCTCACACTGGAGTTTCCCGTTGGGTAGTCGAATAGGTCCTGGTGATGAAGCGTTTGGACTGGCCATCTCATTGTAAATGCTCACTCTGTCTCTTTCAGCTCCAGCATAGTCTGCACTCCCTTCTTCAATGGGATCCCCTCTGTCATCCCGTCTGCTATCGTCCCTCACAGCCTCTCTGTTCTCTGGCACTGGAGCACCTGGTGACTCATCATCACTGCACAACTCAACCTTGATAGAGTTTGCTGTGTTGCCAGAGGATGAGAAAAAACACATCTACTTTAGATGTAATTTTAACTAAGAATTATAGAATAACGATTATAGAAGCGGCCACAGGGTCCCAATGCAAAGAAGGAGTCATAACTGACCACTAAGAGAGCGGTTTGGTGAGGACTGCTGACTGTTTGGAGATCTCACTGACGGGCCCTGCAACCCGCCATAAAACTCTTGCTCTGTCGATGGCTTTCCACCATTACCTGAAACGCAAATATGCTCATGTTATAAAAAGTGAGCATTAGAGTATAGAGACTGTACGCACAAATGTATTGTAGATATTATGTCTTACCTTACCTTGTACATATGAGCGTCCATTGCAGTCATCAGCATTCATTATCTCACCAGATGCCTAGGGAGAAATTATGTGAACACAGGTTATAAATGACACTTTTCATTTCCAACGCTTTAAAGACTCAGTTTTAAAAATGACAAGAAAATAAAATATTATACTTTTAATACAAACCATATAAACTATATCTAGCAGTTGTTTATTGGTACAACAATAGGGCTGTGAAACAAATTCAGTTCCAAGAGTCTAAGAATCAGCTCACTGTAATAAACAAATCTAGTAACTTTAACTTCTGCCCAGCTATTTCTGAATCGTGTACACTCTTCTGCAGTGTGGCCTGCAAATGGTAGAAGAGGCTCCACATTTATAGAAACTGAATGGCCAAGAGTGACGAAGGAGGAGTCTAAACTTAGGGGGGTGGACAAAATAGCTGAAACACCACAAACTATTTTCGGGTTTGAAGGTTTTAACATAATCTTAACATAATTTTACATTAAGATTGCAAAATAAGACAAAACTTTACACATACAAAAAAGGAGACCTAGTATCAGAGCTGGACAAGGCTATCAGGCTATCAGATAATACAGAGAGGCCAAGTATAAAATAATAACTAAAAATCCCAGTAAGAAAACCATAAAGGCTCCCTAACCAGTAGCAGAATCAGAAATGTAAGTAGAAAACTTCATCACATATATGCAGCTTTTAATTGTTCCTGCTAATTTGTCCACCCGTGTATCTGGGCACTAAGGTAATAATGAACAAATCACAGACAGTCATGCCGTCACCCAGAGCAGACAACAAAGTGAGACATGGAAGATCCAGTGGCGGTGCCGAGGTCCAGCGGCTTCATACATTATTTGTACGTGATGCGCTTCTGTTTAACGCGGGATCACATTGTTAGGCGAGAAAAATGCCAAGATGTGCAGCGCTGCACCTTCTGCTCTAATGGATGACAACAGCGTGCAGAGGAGACTGTGGGGAAAGCGGGGAGGGGGGCGGAGACAACGGATCGCAGGGAAAATTAATATCCTCGCACTGGCCCCGCATGGGAGCAACAGGCGCTGATACAGCCGGGAGACACCAGGGCATGGCGATTAAAAAAAAAAAAAGCACTGCCTGACAACCCAGCCTCCTGTCACAGTAAAACATATTCATTTCCAATTAACTATTGTGCTTCTCCACATAAGCGCGGCTACTTGGTTTAGCCGCTCGGCAGTTTTTGGTCCGTTATGACACCAGTCAGCTCACGGACGGTGGAGACGGAGGCGAGACACAACGGCGATGTGTTTTCCAGGAGCTGCCACGGTCCATATTGTCCGCATAAGCGCATCTGTCATTGAACAGAGCACGTCAAACTGGCCTGGGCTACACAATGTTTCTCATGAGCCGTTGCTATGGCACCCGACCACACGACAAATGGCACTCGCCCCATCAACTACTCAAAAACACACGGTACTTCCACATTAAAACCCACGGATGCTCTTGACGAGCGCTGCGGTGAAGTGTACGAGCGTCTTCCTTACCTGGCGACCGATCGGTGTTTTCCTTTTTAACTGTCTGGATAGCTGTTTGTTTTCCCAGGCGACGACAGCATCTCCGGGATTTTTTTTTTACCTGGGAATCCCAGACAACTTCCGGGCCCATGCTGGGATACAGACCGAATAATTGTACAACAGAGCTCTTGATGCAGTGATTGTCGAATGCATCGATGCATGTTAGCTCCGGGAACAGGTGGCAAGATGTGGTGAAATTTATGACTTTAGAATTACTCATACGCTTCGCAGAAGGCTGGCTGCGGACCGCTGCATGTAAATACCTGTTTTGTGAATTACTGGCAACAAGCTGGTCGACACGCGTGCTAGACTTAAATGATCCTGAAACAATTCAGACAGTTTGGATCAAGGCCTCTTCCGGAAATGGTAGCGTAGAATGGAGTAGGCGGGTTATTTTAGTCTGTCTTTGGCGTGTGTCAATACAGATGAATGCATTTAATAAATCAATAACATATTTTCATCGCTAGTAATTACGTTGCCTTGAAAAATATATGCGTATTAGTTTCACCTCAGCGTTTAATAATAAGCAAACAACCATTGAAACACAAGCAAATCGTTGTGATGAAAGAGTTTATGGGGATCTTGCACCTGCATCCACAAGGTGGCAGCAAACTGCTTTTTGAGACAAACTTCAAGGACCCAACCAGGCAGCTGTGAACTGTAGCTGGGCAAGTGGGTTAGAGAGTGTGTATAATGTGTATACTTTTGTTTTATGTTCCATGAAAATAATAAGAAAATGACTTTAAAACACCGCAGTCCAGAGTTTCACATCCCTGGCTGCACCTTTGCAACTATTCAAGCAACTCAGTGTAAGAATCCGGCCAACTATTTGAATCGTTGAGGTCTGTGCCGCTGTAGGAGGATCTCATAAGCCTCATTGATCTTCATAAACATGGCCTCAGCATTCTTGCTGGGGTTATGGTCTGGATGCCATGTCTTGGCCAGGTCCCTATAGCTTCGAGTTATGTCTTCAAGAGAAGCCTCTCCCTTCAGTGATAATACCTGCGACATAGAAATTTCAGACATACAGGTTATGAGTTATGATTATGCCAAACGTTACGTTTTCTCACTGAAAATTTCAGTATACAGCCTAAACTAAAACTACAAAGTCATCTAGGTCCAACTGCTCACCTGCAGGGCCTCCTTTTCTCTCTCAGTGTATTCTTTGAGCAGTATTTCCAGCAACCTTCTCCATGTCTCTTCATAGTACCCTCCTCCAGTCAGAACACACAAGATCCGATATGGCATTAAAAGAACATACTCTAATACACCTCTGAGCCAAGGTAAAAACCAGAAAATATCCAACAGTGCTGCCACACAGTCTGACAAGTAGTAAAGTGTGGCTGTGGTGTTATGGAAAATGCAGTAGCCCAATGGAGCAGAGAATGCAAGCCATGCTAGACCAAGTCTGTAAAGCCGTGGACCTAGACAAAAGTCAGGAAAAAAGTAATTAAGTTTTACTTAAATATTTAGAAAGCAGCAGCACTGTCACTTTATAAAACAAAATCTGCTGATATTGTCATATTTGTGAGATCATTTCACCTAGTTCCTGTGTGCTCCCTGGTGTCCGTGGACGTTTGAACCTGCGGCTCTGTGTAGCAGTGACACTGGCAGCCAGGCTAATAGGGAGAGGAGATAATGTGCTGCCATAGAATATTGGGGAAGTTATGAGACAAGCAGTCAATGTTTTCTTGAGATCTGAAGTCTGATGTCCAACACTAGATACTAGATGAACCCCTGCACCCACACATAGTGGCAAAACAATTAAGTAGAAAAAACTAAGGGAGTTCAGTCCTATTAGAGCCACAGTGCCAAAGTAGATCCCAACACACACCTGCCCCGCAAATCTCATGGGGCTTACAGGTGGGGGCACCATGGCACGGATTCTCTTTCTCTCTTTCTCTGCATCTTGATTGGCCTCACTTACATAGGCAGGGATACGTATGACCTCTCTAAACCAGCCAAACCCAAAGCCTCCGAGGGTTAGCATCCACAACAGAGCATGATTGTCTCTTCCTAAGTATAAATGATGAAGGCCCAATGGTCCACCTATGGCCCACAGGCATAGGCTACCATTACACTTTTTACCATCCTATGGCTGCAGTGGATCAGTCTCAGTAAAGGTGAATATTAGTCATCCTTGATGAGAATCTGTGACAAAGAAACACAATAATTTAGTCTTACCTTAGTATAAATTCTGTTACTTTTGGTCTATTGCTATTTTATAAGATTTAGAACCATGAAAAGCAGCTGCTTTTTTATCACATTCTTGATTACACACACCTTTTGTTTCAAGTTTAAATACCATGCCCATTTAATTACAAGTTTGACTTACACATCTCTATAATCTGTGTACTGCTGGTCATTTTGGCTGGGGCACTAAAAGAGATTTTTAATCTGCGTCCTACTTCTCTTGTTAAATAATATATTATGTAAGAAGGATTTATCTTAACTCACGATGAACATTGTAATTATAACTCAACACATTACACGATCACAATATGCTATAACTTTATAAGTCATGACGTGTCTTTTGAGAAAAAACATACATGTCAAAAATACAGCTATATAGTTGGCCACAGCCTTTTTTAGAGGTGCCAAACCTCAGTTAAAAAGGCTGTATGATATTTACCTTTCAGTTACTTGTATTTTATACATCTAAAATCTATTTGGTCTTGTCTAAAAAAGACTAGATTACTTACCAAGCCCATAATTTCAAGTCCTTATTCCGATAAATCCTTTCTAGTCCTTTCCGTAGTTGAAGTTGCTGCATGTTGTTGCAAAACTTGGACTTTGAATCCTGACAATGAAATTACACTGCAGCCTCAACAAATGATATACATCAACAGGTTGGCCCCTTGATCATTGTAGCAGATAAGGTTAAAGGTTTATAAGGACTTTATAAGAGAGTGTCATAATTTCTCTTTAAAACTGCTAAGGAAGGATGCCTTGCAAACACTATGATAAATATATTAAGGACCTTGGTCCTAAACTAAAGCCTTATTTAAAATTCCTGTGTGCCAAAAACAAAAAATGTGATAAAGATCCCAAACCTATTTCTGGGGTTACAGTATGAAAATTCGTGGTGGAGAGTAGCTTGCTTACTTACAAAAGAATGGCACTGTTTGCAGTATCTTGGTTTTATAAAATGGTCATGAAATATGATCTGATCTTCACCAAAGTCACAAATTTCAACAAATGCAAAAATTTTAACCTGGTAAAACATAAACAGTTGTAATTGTTTTTGTAGTAACTGAACATAACCATTAAGATTAGACCTGTAAAACATTCAGGAGAAATTTTGAACTTCTCTTCTTTAAGGAATCAATTTAGATCAGCCATACAAACTATTCGCTTGAGGCCATTCCACACCATGCGTTAAATGTGTGGGCTTTGACTAGGCCACCCCAAAAGGTTGATTTTGTGTCTCTGAAGCCATTTTGTAGTAGATTTACTTTGATGCCTAGGGTCATTGTTCTGCTGCGTCATCCAACTTCTTTTAAACTTCAGCTTGCAGCCACCCGGACATTATCCGACAGTGTTCTGTAGGATACTTTGATCAACTTGGGATTTAATTTTCCCATGAGAGTTGACAAGTGGTTTAGGTCCAGAGGCTGCAAAGCAACCCCAAAGCATCATGCTCCCACCTCCATTATTAACTTGTTTTCATGTTGGTTTACGCAATCCAGGTAGTTTTTTATCAGACCTCCCTGTTCTTTCTCATTTCATTGATTGGACTCCAGGTTTGCTAACACCTGACCCCCTTTGACATTTAGTGACATCAGATGACTATTGTTGCCATTTCCACCATAACTTTGTCTGTTTAATGGTTATGTTCAATAAATAAATATCATGATTATTTGTGTTTTAGCTTATAAATATGGGGTTTGTTGAAATGTGTGACTTTGGTAAAGATCAGATTAAATTTCATGAGCAATTTCTGCAGAAACCCATGGAATTACAAACATTAGTGTTACTTTTTCTTGCGACCATATATACAGTAAACTTAAAAGTAACATAACATAAATTTCTTTACATCAAGGTCTCGGTCCTGCATTTCAGTTAAAAAAATACATGATCAAGTATGTTAACATGACGTAATATACTAAGTAGTCATGACACAGACAAAATGGTACACAATCATAATTATGAATAATAATGGCCATTGTGTTTGTAAAATTCATCTGGCTGTAGCTAATTTTAGACCGGTGGTTGCATAGAGTACCATAAGAATTATTTTTTTGCAGGCATTTTCCTGGTTCCTTTGACAAAAAGTCAGTTGTTAAATGAACCCAACACCCCTTAAATTCCAGGTTCTAATGCATTTTAGCACATTTAGCTCTTCTACAAAAGCCTTTTTTCTTACAGTGAGTACATTATTGCGAGATATAAAGCCAACAAGGCTTCAAAGATGGATTACTCGGACCTGATGTAGTTTAATGTTTCCAGCAACAACTATAGTCCCATCTTAGCTAGTTGTTAGCAAGTGATTTATTAAGACACATAAAAACTAAAAAAATACACAAACAAACAAAAAAGTAAGTGCTGACAAATATTCACATTGTTGGGCAGTTACTGAAATTAGCCCGGTTTTAGCAGCAACTATGAATGAAAATAAAAAAAAAAAAAAACATCCTTGAAACATCAACAGGGGCCCCGACGTCACAGTGTTGCCCGGGGCCCTGAATGAACTACATCCGGCCGTGCCTGCTAAGACACACAGCTGTCCAACACATGAGCACCTACTTTATTACATGCACATTTTAATGTTTAGTGTGTTTGCCATAAAAGACGTTAGCAGCTTCTAAAGATGACTGACATCGACCTGGATCTCCCCAGGCTCCCTCCCCCCCTGTGACCCCTCCCCCCGCCGACCCCCCCTCGTTGAGGTGGATCGCAGCGGGCTGTGGCCGTTCGTTAGCTCGGCCGTTTAAATGCAGCGGTGCTAGCAGACACACGTCCGCAGCGTTTCTGCGATGATGCTCCGTCTTTACACGGTCCGAACCATTTGAGCCCAGCGCGTGCACGCCTGAGAGGACGGTGGAATGGTTCCGGAGAATGGAAGCGGACGACGTGTCGGTTAGAGAGCAACTTTTCCACAACCGCGTCCGGGAGACCGTCGTAAGTAGGAACGGAACTCAACCGTCGCTAACAACAGCGACACGAGACAACAGCCACCTGGTTTAGCATTTACCAGCGGAATTAGTTTAACGCCCGACATGAATGTCGCTTGATTTTTGTCGTTGTCAGCTGCAAGTTGCATAATTGAGTTTGTGTCCACGTTGAAGAGCAGTCGTAAGTAACGCATTGACGACACCGTTCCGGTGAAGGTTTGATCCGTTCAGGGACTTTCTGTCCAAACGCTGATCCCAGCACAGATGCTGCTGCTCCCTGGGCAGGGCTGTGGCTCTGGGACATCCTGGAGCATCTCAGCTTTTCCTGTTTGCAACCGCTGGGACTTATTAATAAGCTTCCCTCATATTCATACCACGGTTTGGCTCATCCTGTTGTTTGACTGAATAGTTCATTTTGCCGTTTTGCTCCATGGTTAATGTTTTTTTTTTTACCTTGGCTGCTCATGACACTGTCAGTCCCTGTTGAACTTCAGACTTGCCACAAAGATTGGTTATGTGACAGCAAGGCGCTGATCTTTAACCCCTAAAAATTGTCTTATCAGATGTCACACATGCAGTTGTTTCCTGAGATTGGAGATATTGCTGATCCTGTGAACATTAAGGGACAATGTCAAAATCTTTGCGCCTGCTTTTAGAAATCATTTGGACTTATCAGTGTCATTGGTTGCTCAACTGCCAATAGATACGATTTTCTAAGTTGACTGGCTACAAGAGAAGAAGAGCACAAACTGTGTAGCTTTACATTATCCCAGCAAGTGAATGTGCATTGTCTCCTAGGGAGAAAGAATCAGCAATGTAAAATAATAAAGAGTATAGTGTATATAAAATAGCAAAGCAATTGACCTATAGGATCAGATGTTCACATGTGGTAGCAGAAAATAAGTAACGTTTAGTAATATCTGTAGTAGATTGAGATGCCCAAGTTCTAGTGCTTGAATATTACTGGACACTTAATGTCTGACCTGTGACAAATATAGATGTCTCCTGTGAAAAAGGCAGTTTGAAAGCAAAATACTCTGCATATCTATATTGTGTTTTATCGAGTTATTTGGCTGCAAAAACCAAAGTATTTTAGGAAATGTCAACAAGTTATTAATGACCGATCAGTAACTTGATTTAAAAAAAGTTTTTTAGTCTCATCAAAGTCATGTAAATACTGCTTAATTTTTAAACGAATTAACTTAAATTTACATAAGAGACAAAAGATGTGCCCGTTATTCTAATACCCTTGTTTTGTCATTGTCCCTTTCACCCAAAGATCTAATGCTATTAGTTGGCAGCTCCTTCTTAAGCCACTGTCCGCCCTCCAGTCATCAGCTTATCACTTCTCCTAAGTGCTGCCTCTGGCTGGTCAGCTGCCTGCGCATCTGTGATTATTGGCTTCAGGGCAACCTTAGCATTGATCATGTAATTTTCAAATCATGAGTATGTGGTATCATTGTAAGTACCAGTTGCACTCTTAGTATTTATGTAAATGCAACATCCATTTAAAATGCTTAACACATTGCAAGATCAGCTAGATAGACAGTGAAGACATGGGAATGCGAACACCATGCATCAGCTGTATGTTTGACAGCTTGTGTTTAGTTTTTTTTGGGCATAGAGCATAAGAAGAAAATCTTGAGCAGAGCATCGTTGAATGGAGATGTTTAAAGTTACTCTTTGTGCAGTACACATTAAATGTGTTGCAATGAAAATGCCTGATGGGCTTAAAATTAAGCATCTTAAACAGTAACTGATCTAAACCTATGAGCTCCAGCGTTACAGGATATGCGTTGCAAAGGTCAAGCCTCAAGGCCAGATGAGTGTGTTAAGAAGAGAGACACCTTCACATAGATATGATACAGAGTGTATATGATGTTGAAGTACAGAGTATAGTGTTATTCTGTTTGTATAATTCTGACCATCAAAGATACTATGTGGTATGTTGACTTGATACAGCTTTTAGTCAAAAGCCTTGAAACAGTATGATTGGTGCCATGTTCCTGTATGCCAGTCAATTTTTCCACATTATAGAAATATAAAACTGATTTTGATATAGTTTCATTATTAGGGAGAAAAAAACAAAAAAACGCATAGCTCAAAATTCATACGTTTGCTAAATGTTGCCCACAAAAGCTCATCAAGGGAAATATTTGGCCAAATATCGGTTTCACTTTAACTGATAATCTTAGATAAGATTATTTACACTGTAATAATGTAATCAGGCAACAGTCTACGCGAGATGGTGGAAATGGCAGAGCCATGATGCAGCAATGAGCCAGGCATTTTTATGTCTAGAGGGATCAAGATGGATCAAAGTGGAGCAGAGTAAAATACCATGATTTTGCAGTGCAGAAGTGGGACACCCAGCATCAGCCCACATTAAAACGTATTGCGTCCCAATCATTTTTGAATGACATGGTGAATATTTGTCAGTTAAGATTGAAAAAACATTTGAATGCCCAGTACAGATGTCTTAAAAATTATGTACTATAGGACATTAGACAGAAGGCAGTGGGTCATCCTAATGATCAGCAATTTTGTGTCTGTGCTCCATCTTGCTATGTTTTAAAGGTAATATCTAGCACATCATCACTGTTTTTATTGCGGTTTTCTGTTCTTCACCTATATCAAACCTCCTTTTGTTTTAAAAAGGATGGCTATGTCGAGCCTCATTTGAAGTTATTTTTCACTGTTTCATAAATCTTGCCTTGCCTGACCTGGCCACTCACTTGTAAACAAAGGTTGTCATAGTTTGTTTAAACAAACTTAGCTGAGAAAGACGTGCCCTTAAATAACAAACTCTGCATGAGTCCAGTTCACCTTTTGCGAACACAGGCTGTGTCTCTGCCAACTTTGAATCTCTTTTTTTTTTTTTTTTTCAAATGCCTTTTTTGCAGAGTTAATAATGCTTTTTTGTTTGTTTAGTTTTTTTGTTTACCTTTTTATCTGGTTTACGTTAAACTAAAAATGTACATTGTACTGTGCAGATTCTTCACTCTTTGTCTATTGCTGCTAAAACACAAGAATTTCCCCACTGTGGGATCAAAAAAGTCTTATCTTATCTCTTTAGGAACTTCAAGGATGGACAAGATGTGAGAACAATTGATCTTGCTTGAATCAGCACAAAGATTTTTAGGTTGCTTTGTGAATTTTAAATGCTCTGGCTGAACACTGAGCCCTAGGACTTGACCCTTTGGGTGCTGAGTTTCTTTAAGCTCTCCTCTCTGGGTGCCCTGCAGTGAGCTCCCAGCTCTCGGTACTGCCAATAGGCACGTGGACTGAAAATGCGTTCTGCCCTTCCACCTGTTTCTCACTCGTGCTGTTTTTTTGTTCCGTCCTTTTCGTTTTGTTGGCAAGCTGCTTTCCACGTTAAGGAGCATTATCGAACAATTTTGCGGACTGAGCTGATTATTTGTTACACATAGTGCACTGTTGTACAGCAGGTTTCTTATATGAACAGTTAAATTTGTCTTTTGTTAACGTTTTCCTTTTTAATTTATCCTCTCATTCCTAAAGTAGGTCAGGAGGATGCTGTACCTATGTTTACATGTCCAGGGTTTCTCTTTTAAAATACTTATGCATTGGAGTAATAGAAATTATCCCTCGTTGTGAATGGTTTTAATGGACATGCCTTTTGTTCTAGTACTTTTTTACTGGTTTTTGTGCATGTGTTGGAATCTACTGCTCTGACTTAACTTTCACAGAAACCTAGTGATTAAGAATCTTTGTTCAGACTCTTTGTTCTGTCATGAAACATGTTTAGTTTTCAGACTTATAGGAAACAGATTTCACACCTGTGTCAGTGCCACACTTGTGTCTTGTCTTTGTTTGTTGATGTTGTTACTGTTACCTTAGTGACAAACGTGCATCCTGCTAGTGTAAAAGGCTCCTACTGAGCTGTTATGCGGAAATGTTTTCATCAGTATTTGCGGTTTTGCATTACCAGTTATTTATCTGTCAATATCCATTGCTGTACTTCGACTCCACCATTAAATGAACTAACAGAACATTTTGAACAAACATTTTTTGGTTGCCAAATTGATGGATCTATATAATGTCAAGGAAGAGTGCATGCAGCTTATCTGTCAAATCTCCTGTGGCTATAGTTACATTTAGAGATATCTTGATACTACTTTTTCAAGTACAAGTACTTGCATTTGAATACTCATCAATATCAAGTATCAATGCAAGTACTGAACTGTTTTGCTTCTAGTATAAGTTGCCAGCCAGTAAAATCCTCATCAATCCATTGTGGTTAAATAAATCCCACAAGAACAGAAATTCCTGTGTGTTCATGCCTAATACTGGTATCTGCATTTGGACATCCCTAATTAAACGATTTATTTACTTTGTTTTTGTAAAATGGCAGTGCAAGTGATTTACTTCCGTCTTTGGGGTGAGATGTTGAAATATGCCAGACAACAGATTGCTCAGTGAATATACTGTATTAAGCCTGTATTTATGGGTGGATTTAATGTAAGGTCAGATGATCTTTACAGGCAAGTATGCAGGCTGGGTTTCACTGGCATTAACCCTTCTGTCTCTTACTGCCCCCAATCCTTCCTAATTATTAATTTCACTCTTTGTTGGAATACAGTGTTAATCTTCAGACTCCATCTGTCACTTATTCCTGGCAAGTAAAGAATATACCCTGTTAAGTACATTTTATGCTGTTTATCACCACAAAAAAAAATAAATATTATTGAAGGAATCTGCTGTGGGTGTGACCACATGCTCGCTATCTTTCCTCCACCATGTGCCTTTTCTATTTCTTCCAGTTGTTTTTAGTGTCTGTGCTTCATATCCACCCACACATTTTACTAGAATATACATAAGCGAAATGAGCCAGCCTAAATAAGTGTTGGACAGAACATGATAATTTAAAAGGCTTTTTTTCTTTATGTGATTAGCTGCTTGAATAAATACCAGAACCTCTGCTTTATTCTCAAACTGTGATGAAAATGACGAATACAATTTTCTGCATTTCTATCCTGCAGATCTGTGTGTTCCTGTTTACATGCCTTTACATACTGTCTTACCTAATACTTACCCACTTCAAGAAGACTGCAGAGTTTGTAACAGGTGAGTCACTTTCCTTCTGGTTTTCCTTTTAAAATTCTTCACATAAAAACTGCTCCAGGGAAAAAGGTTTATGGAAAATTGCCAGGATGCGAGTTGTTGATGGACAGGAAGTGATTAATTGCTGTTTTGAAAGTTCTTTCCCACAGTGTTCTGACTTCACTTTTTAAGCAAGCAACATGTGGTGTTTGGAAATTATTTAGTGCTGTAAGAATTCAGTTTTGGATAAATAGTCTTATATTTATAGTTGGTAACGAATCTTGCAGGCAGATCTCTGCAGGTCTTTTTAACTTAAAGAATTATCTGAAAGCTCATGGCCTTTAAATGAGCAGAGGTGCAGAAGGGACATTAGGTAACACGTAACCATCTCTCCAGGCAGTATTACTGTGAATTAGGATTGAGGAGGGACAGTGAAGAATGCTGCCACAAAATAAACAAAGCTCTACGTTTGAGCTGTAGTATAAACCCCTCGCTGTGGACAAAAACATCTTAAAGGGGCTTTTTTCAACAAGGATATATACTAGCCTTATTTCTCATGGTGGTGACACTGTAGTGTCGGTATGTAATACAGCCCTTATACTTCATATACTTAATATACAATATATACAATATGCTGCCTAATAAAGGAAAAAAGACATTCTGTCGTTTGGCTTGGCTGAGAGTTATATAATAAATTCAATAACTTGGCACTGTTGCTGGTAGATGAGCCAGGTTTTAGTACTCCACAAAGGCTGGGCTGGGTTGGAATCTGGGACATGGCAGCTTTTTTTTTGTGTGTGTGTGTGTGCATAACTTTTTTTTAAACCTGCTGCATCTGCAACAGCAGAACAGTTGCAGCTTGCAGCAAAGGGATGATTGTGCAATACCACTCTCAACAGTTTTTGACTTGATGCAAACAAGAACTGGTTTGTGATCCTCACGCTTTACCTTTCTTGACAGCCGTGCCAATGTTTGCATTACTTGGCTAAGTTTAGCAGTTCCTAAAGTAAAGTTTTAGACATCAGTCATATTTTGCAGAGATACATAATAGTTTGGGCAGTTTTGAACAAACGGTTTGATCTCTCTGGTATTCCTACTCCTTTACTCAGTTTGTCTCTGTATGTATATATAATTCAGTTTTTTACTAGAAGCTCTCCCCCACCCATTCCTCACTCTTAAGCCAATAAAAGAATTAAGACTATTAACCTTGCATATTTGCCTGTTTTCATAAATATTTATGCAAGCTTTTTTGTGATAGCATTGGCCCACCAATAATTAACATAGTCAGATTGCACATAAAATATGTACTTAAGCTTTCTTTACCTACAAAATAAAAAAATTTTAAGAAGTTGGTTATGTTTGTGGCAACCTGTTTTTGTTTATTTATTTTTGTAATAAAACAATTTAAGTGAGAAATTGGAACAAACATAGTAATAGATGTGACTCTGTTTGCTTCTCTACTTCCAGATGATGTTGAAGATGCCACTGTCAACAAAATTGCGTAAGTGACCATCTCTAATGATTAACTGACCGTGGCAATCTGTTCTCACTCGCCTTGATTAGCCAGTGGGAATGGTTGAGTAGATAGCTTTGTCAGTGTGACATGTGCTGTGGCTTAAAGCCATTTCGCTGTAGATTTACTGCCCTGTCCTGTGTGTGCCTGTTGTTTAGGATGGGGGCACTTCAGTGTCACTCTGCCCTTTGTCCCTACACGCTGGCAGTGGATTTCCTTATCCTGAGTCACCGCTGCCTTTCACATAGGCAGTGATTTTGGGCTGAGGCTAAACACACAAACATGACTTTACTGATGGCCTTTCTCTTCTCCTTTCCCCAGGCTGTGGTTATGTACATTCACCCTGTCTGTTGCAGTGTGTGCTGTGCTCCTTCTCCCTATCTCAATCCTGTCAAATGAGGTGCTGCTAACCTTCCCACAGAGCTACTACATGCAGTGGCTCAATGGATCTCTTATCCATGGTACAAATTTTTTACTAGTTTAAAAACTCCAAAACAACAGTTAATAATGGTGTAATCTTTTTATGCAACATAGTTAATTATTGTTCAGAGTTGGTTCAGATTAATGAGGATTGCTGGTATATCAGTACTGTACAGGATTTTGTCCAAACAGATAATTACTATGGCTAGAGTGACTGTGATTATGGCGTATGCACGGTTTGGCTTCTGTTTACCAACCGCTGCCAATTACCTCATTCAAATTTCATATTATGTTAAAAAATAAATATGTGTATGGGTGTGAGGGTTGTTTAATATAAAAAAATGTCCCTATAGAAATCTCACCTTTTCAAAGGTGTTTGTAACTTCACTGTTGTTGTTGTTTCTGTTAACGTCATTCTACAGTTTTTGGCAGGACTATGCCTCATTGTGGTCGTCAGTGTTACTGCTGACGTGCTTCGCTGCAGTTGGATTTCCACTGAATATTCGTTCTCTCTCTTTCTCTTTTCTCAGGTGTGTGGAACCTAGTTTTCCTGTTCTCCAATTTGTCCCTTGTCTTCCTCATGCCCTTTGCCTACTTCTTTACAGAGTCTGAGGGATTTGCTGGGTCTAAAAAGGTACTAGTTTTGGCATTCCCCTACAAATGATAACCTCATAACCATTTATTAAAAACTTCACTACAAAGTCAAAATATGTGCTTATAAATCTTTTGATAACACAGCATTTGTTTTATGTGTAGGGGGTAATGGCACGAGTGTATGAAGCTGTTGTGCTGCTTTTGCTGCTGGCTCTGCTTGTGCTGGGCATTGTGTGGGTGGCATCAGCCCTCCTGCATGACAACATAGCCAGGAAAAGTCTCTATGGTGAGTCACCTGCACTATACCTTAAGACCTTTCAGTGACTGGTTTAACACTTTAAAGTCGTTTTATACACTCTGCTGCTGTGAATTTCAGATCTATGGGAGTATTACCTTCCCTACATCTACTCAGGCATCTCTTTGTTTGGAGTGTTGCTGCTGTTGTGTAAGTATGTACAGATAACAGTTACTAGAGTAGGTAAAAATTGTAGTGTATAATACTCTACTTATGTGGTTCCCTCCTCAGTGTGCACTCCCTTTGGGTTATCCCGCATGTTTAGTGTAACTGGGAGCCTACTGGTCAAGCCTCGGGTGAGTCACAACTTTGTTGTCCAGAATTATTAAAATAGAAAAAGTCCACAACCTAGGTTGTTCATCTTTGAAATTGTACATGCACATCTGACCTTTTAGCTAAATATTAACACATATAGTGAAGTCTCTAGAATCTGCACCACAGGCTTAGCAGGTTTATTATGTATGTTGTATATTCACATTCAAAAAGTGACAGAATAAGTTTCAAAAACACGGGCAATATTTAAATTAAAAACACTGAGGGTGCAATTGTTAGACATTGTTCTGTATACAGGGCACTTAGAAAGTGCTTAGAAAACCCCATTCAGTTTTTTAAATGTTGTTATGTTGCAGGTTGATACTACAATTGTTCATCAAATACATTTTTTTCAGTACCCCATAATGACATATTAAAAACAGAATTTCGTAAATATTACCAAATTTATTAAAAAGTAAGAACTACAATTTCACATTGGCATAAGTATTCAGACCCTTTACACCTTTTAGCTCAGGTTCCTCCCATTTCTCTATATTGTTGTTGAGATGTTTCTACAACTTGTTGTAGAAACATCTCAACAACTTGTTGTAAATTAATTGGGAATGATGTGGAAATGCACAGACCTCTCGATAGAAGGCGTCAGACACCTGACAATACGTACTGTATCAGTGCAAAAGCAATGAGGTCAAAAGAACTGTCTGCAACGCTCAGAGACAGGATTTATCGCCAGGCACAGATCTGAGGAAGGCTACAAAAATAAATTCTCCTGCACTTTAGTTTCCCAAGCGCACAGTGGCCTCCACAGTTCTCAAATGGAAGAAGTCTGGCACACCAAGGACTCTTCCTGAGCTGGTAGCCCACCAAAATGAGCAACTGGTAAGGAAGGGCCTTAGTAAGAGAGCTGTCCCAAACTGGATAGTTGCACTGGCTGAGTTCCAGTGAGCCTGTGTGGAGATGAAACAAGTTCCAGAAGGACAACCTTCACTGCCGCTCTCCACCAATCTGGGCATTATGGCCGATTGATAAACCTGTTCCACAGCGCTCCGAGTGGGCCAAAGGTTCACCTTCCAACATGATAACAATCCTAAGTATACACCATTCAAGACAACACAGGAGTGGCTTGGGGATAACTCCGTATATGTCCTAAAGTGGCTCAGCCAGTGCCCCGACTTTAACGCTATTGAATATCTCTGTAGGGATGACATGAAAATAGTGGTCCACCGATATTTCCTATGCAACCTGATTGAGCTTGAGAGGATTTACAAAGAAGAATGGCAGAAAATCCCCCAATCCCAGTATGCAAAGCTTGTTACATCATAACCAAAAAGACTTGAGGCTGCAATTGCTGCCAAAGGTGCTTCAACAAGTACAGAGTAAAGTAAAGGTCTGATTACTTATGTACGTTTTGATATTTCAGTTTTAATACATTTACAGACATTCCTAAAATTCTGTTTTCACTTTGCCATTATGGGTTATGTGTATGTACTCATGTACTCATGTGTATGTACTGATTATTAAGGAAAATAATTATTTGAACGCCTGTAAGGCTGCAACAGGCTATACCGATCTTTAAAGGGGGTCTGAATACTTTCTGAATGCCGTGTATGCAGGACATGCTGTATTAGAATTGGTGTAATGTAGTGGTGTATTTGTAATTTTGTTATAGTTTAAGAATCTTACTTTGCTAGTTGGCACTAAGCATGAACTACATCTGAAGATGTTAAAAATGTCATTAGGTATGCGGTCATACCAGTGTACTGGACATTTTAACATTTTAATATAGATATGTTCAGTTTAAAAAGTCAGTTACTGCAGTTTAAAGCAGACCTAATAAAACTTCACAACAATTTACTAAGTAGCCCTCACAATTTCACCCTAACTGTGGGAACAAAACATCTGGAATCACTAAAATCAGTAGGATTTGTGCTCTGGGTCCAAGGTTTTACCTTATTGAATAATAGTTTTTTTATGTTACAAAAAAGTATGTAGTAGAACAATTTTTACAGACTGTATTATCTCCAGAATCATGCCACTACCACATCTGAAATCACCCATTCCTGTACACATTTGTTGTCACCGTGAACCTACTGTCTCAACTGTTTCTCCTACCCTCATCAGCTATTGGAAGATGTAGAAGATACACTGAGCTGCACCACATTTGAAGAAGACTCACTTTCCAGAAAACTGAATTGTAAGTGGGGCCGATTAGCATTAAAAGTGCATTTGTTTTTCTGACTGTTCAATTTAAAGCTCTCAGATTGATTTCTTATCGCGTGTTGTTGTCTGAAGGTGACAAAACATCATTCTGGGTGAGGGTGAACATGGAAGCACTGAAAAAAGAATACCAGACAGTGCAGAGCAAGCGCCTCGCCCTCGGTAAGGTTTATTTACAATGATCTGTGCAGTGTTGTTTGTTTTACTATGCAATCAGCTGTTGCTCTAAACCCATTTTTTCTTTTTCTCTTTCTTTTCTCCACAGAAATGCGCAGGAAGGCGTCCCCATGGCAGCGAAACCTGGGCTATCCCCTGGCCATGCTTGTGCTCCTTGCACTGACGGTATACAATAATTTATCAATAAAATCACTATGTCCTGTTTTTAAATTTTACATATTTACATGGATGATTGTCTGTGTTGATTAATTGCTGTTAATGTCTCTTCAGGTAATGTGCGTACTAATGGTCTGTTTCAATGTGTTGGAGTTGCTCCTAGATGAGACTGCTATGCCCAGAGGAATGGAGGTGAGGAAATGATTCATAAACATGTCATATTTGAGTGTTGGGTATTGTTCGAATGTCATGGATTAGAATTCAGATTGCACCTATTTTCTTCTTGTTCCTTTCCTCTTGGTGGTGCACATGTGTTCATTACTATAACAGTGTAAACCGCTCCACACAGACTTTGGGTGGCTGTAGCGAGGGAATGTGCACCAGAAGGAGAGGACAAAGATGCTGCATCCACATAGCTACACAAAGATGAGATTTTTGCGTTATTGTTAATGTTTTCAGTTACTGTGTGTTCCATCTATAAAAGGGAAAAGACTTTTAGAGTGGGTTTGTTTGCCTCCACTTGTTCCAGTGAAGTGCAAAAGCAGTTACTCATCATTTGTGGAAGATGGATCCAAGACTCTCCTGTGTACTTAAGAGACTAATTCTGTGTAGGGTCTGCATGTTTTGCTGGTGTGGTTTTCCTCCCTCTGTATCTGAGATAGATTGGCATAGACTTGTCCTGGGTGTATGCTGCTTCTTGCCTAAAGACAGCCCTCTGTGGCCATGACCATGATGAATGTTTAAAATAATGGATAGAGGGATGTATTAGCCATACATGCAGATTTGTAGATTTGATTGGAACAGTAGAACCAAAATGTATTTTTTGCTGGGGGGGTTTCTGGGACAAATCATTTATTTTGTGGCTGTTTTTTTTTGTTGTTTTTTTTCTTTAGGACCCTCACCTTGGGATGGCCTCATTCTCTATGTTTGGCTCACTAGGCGCTGCTGTTCAAGTGGTTCTTATCCTGTATCCTTTTGTATGTGTGCGTGCACTCAGTTATCTGTTCATGTCCATCTGACTCTGGCTCAGCCACTTATAGATTGTCCTTTGTATTTGGCCACTGTGTGTAATGCTGAGTCAGTTTGTCATATGCATGTCCTAAACATTAATGTAATTTATCTAAAAGGCAACGTGATTCCTCCAGTGTTGTCCTTAAAATGAACTTCAGCTATCTAATGGTATCATCAGTGGTGGGTTTCTACAGTTCTCCACTGTTCACCAGCCTCCTGCCTCGTGCAAAGGACACTAATCTCACAGAGGTATAGCTTCTATATGTTCCTGATCTCACATTAAGGGAATAATCATAAATTGTTGGTGTATTATGTTTAGTTTCAACAGCAATGCATACATTTCTGTCCCATTTCAGATAATTGCAAACTGTGTTTCACTGCTTATCCTGAGCTCTGCACTGCCTGTGTTTTCACGCACTCTTGGTAAGTGTGTAGTCAAAAGTCATGATTTATACACTTCAATTCTACACATTAATTCTACGCAGCTTTTAAGCGGGTAGGTAGTCGAAAACTAATACCATAAAATATAATTAATGCTAAAGGCTTGGTCTACCTTTTTTGTACAAATATGCTCCAAAACTTATCTTATGTGGAATTGTGGTGTTGAAGCTCCCCTGTGGAAAACCATTTCAACCCCACTTCTAGTAGTGCAGTGAAATTTGGTTCCAAAGCATTTTATCAAGGTTCATAACAGAACATAAAAAAGCAGGGAAAAATGGGGCTGAGTTGAGCAGCGTGGACTGATTTTTGAATCTGATGTAGCTTTAAAGAACTTCAGGATGGATTGAGTATTCTGATGACGTGTGTTATTGTCCCACAGTGCAATGCACAAAAACTGATAAGCTACTCAAAGCTGTTATACACAGTAAATCTTGAAAAATCTCTTGACTTTTGCTACAAAACTCAAAAAATACACTTTGGCAGTTCAGATTTGGCAGGTGTAAAGTTATTACATAGTAAGATAGAGGGATAGAGCATCTGCACTAGTTTGTAATGTCCAGTGTTGCTAAATTAAGATTTTAGTTGTAGTTTTAATAAAGCCCACTAGAGGACGTTGTTTGCTGTGATTGTAGCTGCAGTTGAGGCCTGACTTAATCGACTCACACGTGGACATTTATTTTTTCTTCTACTCTGTTAGGAATAACCCGCTTTGATCTACTGGGAGACTTTGGTCGGTATAACTGGCTTGAGAACTTCTACATCGTCTTCCTGTACAACATGCTGTTTGCCGGTCTCACCTCTGCCTCCCTGATCAACACAGTGACCTGGGCAGTTCAGAGGGAGCTCATCCGTGCCTTTGGTCAGTCAATTTGCATTTTGAATTTCTGACTTTGTGCAAGTTAAAAGTAATTGGTATTTGTTTTTTGTGGTGGAGAAATGGACTTGGATTGCCGTGTTATACGTTTTCCCACCTTTGGCCCCATTTCCCTATGGGCTGGTCTCTCTTCCTCAGATAGAACGAATACAATTATTTCAGGAAAGTGTAAAGGGACAAGAGGAGAGTCAGGTCCCCATGGGGGCCTTCAGGCACACCACCCTAGACCCCTCACAGCACACAATCCCTCTAACCCTCCACCCAACACAAACAAGCGTTCAGAGCATGGACACGCCAAACACACACATACACACAATCCCTTTCCTTAAAGTACAGATAGCATCTTTGTATCATGGCAGTTCTCCGGCACTTTCCCATTGCCTGCCAAGTTTTGTTCTATGATTAATAGACTTTCATTTTACCTAAATAATTATTTTTCTTAGCTTCGCATGTTGTGTGTTCTGCCTTGTGATTGTGTATGACATAATACTTTTTCTCTCTGTTTGTTTAGGTCTCCACAGACTGCCTTTAACTGTGTCACGCTCCGCCGTCCCTTTCAGACTTCTCCTGGCTAGTGGACTACCAAAAATCCAATGAATTCCAGTCCTAACCTTTAAAAACTGAGCCACGTCAGATGTGCACCTATTGGATTGTAGGCTTTTGCAATTTGCCAGTTGCTCTGTTGACTGGTTCACCTCATTTCAAGAGACTGCACAAGGTAACCAGTGTTTGCACTGTGTCCAAGGGGAGCTCTGCTTGATGCTGTCCTGTGAGTGACATATCAGGGTCCATCCATATATTGACTGCAAGGACAAATGCTGGTACAAGTGGTTAGCTGGTCATTGTTATTGCTGGAACAAGGGGAAAACCAACTACAGCCATATTTATTAACAACCCCCCCCCGAACATGATGCCTTATGAAAAGAGGATCCACTGGGTACTCGTTGTTCTGTTGACACATGTGGAAGTCAGCAGAGTTATTTTGAAATATTACATTGTGGCTGTGACATAATTTCCTCTTCTGCTTTAGTTTGATTAAGTGCTCTCCATTTCTTCGTGGCTTCCCTGTGCTTTCTTCTCTTAGTTTTAACACTATTTTGGGATTGTGATTCTTCCTCCTATTTGTTTTGTGGTCATCACCAGTGTTATGTTGAGAGGTTAAATGACAGAACTTTATTGGGAGCAAATGGGACAGAGTTTTCCACAGGTTATATGGGGAATATGAGTGACAGCCATAGTCTGTCAGTGGTCTTTCAAAGCCCACTTTAGCCAGCATTTTCTGTAGTTTTCTTATTTTTCATAAGCAGGGTTTCAAACCTTTTCTAGTCTGAGGACTAGTTTATGACAAAAACACTGAGGAAAAAGCTTTACTTTGTTTAATGCAAGACCATTGAATGTCACGTGACATTCATTTGGAGTACCTTCTGCCTTAGACCAAACTGTGAACTAAGAATCTGTGTGGCGAAGTGCAATATTTTATAAGTACCGACACACTTTAAACTTTACCAAAAGTATATTGTAAATTATGTGTAAGCTTTCAATTTGTGTGTGTGGTTTTTATGTTTATGAGAGGGAGAGAAGGAGACGGGTGTATAATTATGTAACAAATGTGACATCATTCCATGCAGTCCCTTCAGTGTCAGTCAATCCAGATTTTAATCCACTTAGTCTCAACATTCTCAATGTTTCTGTTTCCCTGCTGCATCAGCGGGTTAACGGCTCTTTCTTTAACCAGCAGGGGACAGTGTTTCTCAGACCAAACATCAAGCTGTTATGTGAGGTTGTCTCACAGGAGTGTATTATATAAGGAGCACGGCGAGATTTAGTCCTCTGACTTTTTTTGTGGGAATTTTATTTTTGAGAATGCATAGTTTAGAATGGTTTTTATCATTATTTATGGGCATTTTGGAATTTATACTTACAGGAGTCCTTACCCCTGGGATTTTTAACAGTTTTTAAAAATATTTTGTGTGATACAATTTAAACAAAAAAGTCTTTAGAGTTGTGCTCAAAGATACATTGTGTTTACTGTTTACTATTAAAATGCTCATCTTTTAAATTTAAAATATCTGTTTCAGACTTTAAATTGATTTTTTTTTTAAGTCATTGTTTCATGAGCAGAAAGCAATAAAAATGTCATTGTTTTTAACTTGTTTCCTTTTGCATACATGTCAAGCTGACTTACTTTGAAGTATTCCTTTGAATGTTAAATTTTTCAAAATGTAACAAGATTTTGATGGGGCCTGTGGTGGGTGTGTGTGACTAGAGAGGGTGTGTGTCCTCCATATCCATCCACCCTTTTTGTTGCACTTCTTTAATCAGCAGCAGAAGAAAGCCATATTTTGGCCTGTCTGTCAGCAGTGCCCAGCCACGACGCCACTACAGCCATAGCCCACGCTTTCCCCACTTCGATGCAAGTGCCAGATAAAAACATTACAAATCAGGAGGAGAAGCGACAGTCGCATTCACCACATTCTCCTCACCACCACCCACCTCCTTTCTTATGTGTTTTTTCCTTGCCTATTGTTCATTTCCTCATCTAATTTTTCTGAAGCCAGTTCAAGAAAACCCCAGCGCTGATTAATTTCTCCCTCTTGATTTTTGTTTGCATTTCTTGTTTTGTTTTGTTGGATGTTTTAATTGAGCTTATTTAGTTTAGGTTTTGTTTTGCACTGTGCTTCCTTTTGCTAAAAGGAAATGAACTCAAACCTTGCCGTAACCTTACACATCTGGAGACTGGTTACTCTCTGAGGAAGTGACATGTATGCCACATATAAGATGTGTATGTACGAGGAAAGTACATTATCAGTGTGTCTCAAAAGGAAAAAGGTTGCTCAGTGTGATTGTTTGGACAGACCCAGACTGATGCTGTCAGCTAAGGTTAAGAGACAGGAGAAAAATATTCATCAATTTTCCAACTTTCTAACACACAAAACTCAAAATTCAGCTCAAGGTATCAGTTGTAACTTTAGATTGTATTAGAGAAACACTAAGAGAGCTTCACTCCCTGAAGTAAAATTTAAAGGGTTTATTGTGTGACCAAAGCGTGCCAGCAGCACCTTCGGGTATCACACTCTATTGGACTGCTTGTTGGGCATATCAGGGACAAGGCAGGAGATGGGCAGCTTGTAATGGGATGAGATAGGCTATCTTTATTGTCAAAACATAAGAATGATGGGGGAAAAAGACTCAGATTAGCTTTCCTGACAGTCGGCCGTTTGAAGTTCGTGCCAAATGCATTAGGGGCTCCCATTCCCTTGTTAGTACACTTTCAAATGCAGAACCACTCACAGGAAAAGGCGAGACCTCATTGCTAATCAACTGATAATGGGTCACGCTGTCGGTTTGCCATAGCTGCCTGCCACCCTGCATGCACACTCATGGCACACTTGCTTCACACACTCGACTGCCACAGGCCTTTGTTTCATTGAGTAGTTCTGAGTAAGAAGTGTGACACGGATTTTTTAAAACAAACCCTAAACTGGACAACTTAACAGAAAGAGCTTTTTAGGCACACGACACGTAATCCATGCACTGTAAACGATCTGTCGTCACACAAGGTATAGCATCATTGCTGACCTTCGACCTGCTTGTCTTGGGCCAGGAAGTTCCACCCATCTCAGTCTATTGTCCACTTTAGTGCAGCATCGCCTCAGCCTCAGCTCAGTGCTTCTCCTTTTTTAAAATCAAGGCATAGAAAAGCATCTTAAGTCTAGAATCAGTTTATTTGTGTGTACTTGAACCCGTACACCTGACATACACACACAGCGATAGTTGGATCCTTTAAGGTGAAGCATGTATCTTCCAACATAAAGTTTAAATACATAAGCCAAGAATCATCTAGTGTGTCCAGCCACATCAGAATCCACCACCCTGCCTCTTCCTGCACTGATAACACAGTGAGAGACAGTGGTGGGCAGAGAGAAAGGACAAGTGTGTGTGTGTGTGCATGTTTGGGAGAGGAGAGGGAGGTGGTAAGGTGTCAGTTCCTTGACTTTCCTTTCCCCCCAACCTCTGTAATGGCCTCTATCTGAGGAAGCGGATCCTGCAGAGTGTCTATTCAGCTCCAGCAGACAAGACAAACACTTGAGACATCAACACCAGCATTGTTTCAGAAACTTCTCTTTTATAACAAATGTAAAAATTGCCTCTAATTGCTGTGCTTGTTGATGTGCAGGTGTTACGGTTCAATTTTAAAATTTTTTCAATTACGGCTCTTCGGACGAAAGGAGACCTGGCATGGAGGGATCTTTTGTTTTGTCCCATCAGCTCAGGTGCAGGCAGAGGCTTTTTTTTTTTTTTTTTTTTTTTAAAGAATGAGTGGGGTAGGCTAACCCGGGCAGGAAAGATCTCGTTTGCCGTGTAGTGGCTTTGCAGGAAACCAAACCATTCACCCAGCCATGTACTCCCATCCTGAAATGAGGGAGTAAAATGCTAAGAGCCAAAAGGACGAAAGAGAAGGCAGGAGGATGGGGACACCAAAATAAAAACTAATAATAATGACTTTATTTCCAACTGCAACCCGCAGACATTTGCTTCCTTCCTTTCCCTTTCATGTCAGATGGAAATCTGTTCTCTTGTAAGATGTTGGGTGATTGTAGATATAAAATTGTTTGTTGCTTCTTTTGATTGAGTCAGCCCCTGTATTTGTCATGAAGGCTGATATCTCGTCTGATCTATGTTACTTGGGCCAGACCTGAGCTTGCCCCAGTGTTTATCCTAAGGACAGGAAGATGCAGCTCTGCCTCGCCACCCCTCCCTACAACATCCTGGGATCTTCAGGAAAAACCCGAACAAGGATGCCTTTCCATGGTCACTGTGGACCTCGTTGACCTAAGCTTCAACACTATGCAAAAGCAGAGTTTAAGAGCTGTTTTTATAAGGCATGCTACATGAGACATGCATAGGTGCTATTTGGACAAGAATTTTGTTAAGAACTGTTCTGTGACGCTAAAGACTTTCTTAATAGTGATTTAATCTTGAAGCATCTTTAGCATGCAATCGCAGCAAACCATCGAGATAAGCACTGACAAAAAATAAACATCCAGAAAGCACTGAGTGGCTCTTTGTGAGTGGGCTAAAGATTCTTTGAAACAAAGTCACTGTGAAGAAACTGGCAATGATGCATTGAGTCCTCAAGTGTTCCAGGAAGCTGGAGATAGGATGGTGACACACTTCAACCTTTAATCCGTCATTAATTTAAGCTTCCGTATGTGATTACAGATGTCACACTGCTAAGACACAATCATTATTTTTCTTTTCTGCTCCCTCTTTGACATTATCTGACATATTTTATGACTCTCCCTGCTATTGTTCTGAGATGGATAAAAATAATATGTTCATGTGGCCAGCGGGTGTTTCCAGTGGAGAGGTCTTGGGTGCACTGAGTTCAGGGGGGGTCAGGCTGGCTCCCCAAACACAGGAAGGCAGCACTGTAAGTCACAGTCAGGGGTGTCAAGGCTGGATGCTTGAGCTCCCTCTTGGACCCTCACCTTCAACTCTGTCTATTAATAACACAATCACAGTCATTACAGTTGACTCATCCACTGTGATGGGTGGGATGAGCAAACGGTAGTAAGATACTGAAGTGACATAAACAACATTTGCTTTTTCAACTGTCAACATTCTCTGCGTGCTGTAAATAATTCTCATAAAACTTACAGCTGCCATCTAATGTATACTTTTTCATCTTCTTAATGCACATTTGGTTTAGCTCTCATGTATAACTCATCAAACTTTGTAGATTGCATTGGAAAAGATGCCAAAATCGTTTATTTGCACCGAAATTGGAATGGAGGGGGGGAAGGGCTGGGGGGGTCATTGTGTTAACATTAAGCAGGCTAATCATATGTCCTTTGTAAGGCTGAATTGGAGGCGTGTGCTGTCGCAGTTGGAGCGCGCAGAGGAAGGGAGGGCAATCTTGTCCGGACGCTAATAAGATCCAATGGCTGGTGCAAGGTGGCCAGGAGCGCTGAAACGCGACAGGAGACGGTGGATGAAGGAGAGACGGAAAAAGATCCGCGCCGACGCCTCTCTGGATGGATAAAGGCTGCGAGCGTCGCCGGGATTGTGGGAGCCGTCCGGGTTTAGGTGTGCGCCACTTTGTGTCGTGTCGACAGGGGAAGTGCGTGGACAGAGCAGCGGTAAGTGCAGAGAAATCCGCGACAACACCTGCGCCCGGACAGGTACCTGCGAGGATGACGTAGAGGCAGAACGTGCTTGAGGAACCAATGTGGACAGAAAACCTTCAAGAGCTTGTGTCGAATCTCACTGTGACTAACTGATGCCAGACTTCAGAAACTTCAGGTTTCAGCCAATCAGATCATTAGGCTGCAGCTTTTAGTCAGAGCAATAATCAAACCGTAACCTCGAGCGTCTGTCTTCATACTTTTTTTTTTCCTTTTCCTGTCAGTAAATCTACATTTTGCAACATCTAGTACGTTTCTGTGATTTAAAAATGATCAACTTTAATACTCCATAAATTGGAATGGACCAAGATTTGACCCTCATTCACATGATATCACACCTGGATCTGGGCTATCACTGTGAGCCACCGACTCCTGGAAGCCCCAACCCTCCCCAATGAAGCAGTCCTGGTGGGCCCGCTTGGCACAGCTTGGCCTGCTTGTTGCCTGGACCTGTATATGGCTGGTCCAGGGATGCGGACCAGGCCCTGGGTATGGCATCCGCTCGAGGCCTAGGAAACTCACAGCCATGCACTACAAGCAATTTTTTCCCAACTTCTCAGAGAACAACCTTGGGGCCAGTGGGAGAGCAGAGGGCAAGATCACGCGCAACTCTGAGCGTTTCAATGAACTCGTGTGCAACTACAACCCGGACATCGTCTTCAAAGATGAGGAAAACACCAACGCGGACCGCTTCATGACTAAGGTGAGGCTGCTGTGTTACTGTTATGTCAAGTTTGAAGGATTTGTTAAATAGTACGGTTTGCTGGATAACTCCTTTTCACTGATTCCTGCTGATTGTTGTCTGGTAAGTACAATAAAAGGGCAAACGGCAAAGTCAGCCAGCAGCATATTGACTTAAGGATGCTCTTTATGTTTTCTCCTGATCCTTTTCTGGACAATCCTTCTCCTGGATGGTTGACTCCATCGACACAAAGAGACTGACAGTTTACAGCTTGTACCTTGCCAATGCAGCGTGGCACCTTTTAAATGAAATCATATAACCTCATTCATTGTTTGCTGTACTCTACACTACCTGCCCTTGCTGGGCTCTTGACAGAAAAACAAATGTTCAACACAGTGTGTATGTTTTAACCAAACTTCCACTCCCTTTTCTCGAGATAAGAAGATCAGGATGTAATTCAACACTACTCCTTAAGAGAGAGAGAGTGTTCTCCTTCAGGAACACTTCCTTTTAATCTTTAACCAAAGTCTTTGTTATTGGAAATACAACTATTCCTATGGCAGGTTCTCAGGGCGCCTAACAGACGAAATATCAGGGCATGGCACTTGAATTCCTGATGGTTTACAGGGTGTAGAAGGCCAAATTAAAAACACTTAAAACGGGCAATTGGTGACCTAGAGGATTTCCAATGTGGCAGAAAGAAGAACAACTTTGGCCCAAACAATTTGAATGTCACACATGTATTCAGGATTTGTTGACACTCGGATGTCCATCTGTTTTGGATGCTGTGGCTTTCTGTGATTGTTCAGGAAATGAATCTGTGTTTCTTCCCCTCCCTGAGTGATTGTATGTGATGGAAATCAGTGGTCGTATATGTGTGCCCTTTTAATACCCAGTCTGAGTGTGTGTATGTGTGCATGTGCCCTTCTTTTGCCCAGATGTGAAAGACGCTCTTTGTGCGTCGTTTCAGGACTCAGAGGGGTCGCCTATACAAAATTCCCGCCTGCTGAAGTAATGGCACCGTCGGAAAAGCGACTATTGTAGTTCTGACAATGAAACGCCTCTCTTCAATGGCATTGCGAGAAAAATGTACCCAGTTTGTTTTCTGTCTCTCTTGCTTTCTCACTCTTGCTGTCACATTCCCAAGTCCATGCCCATACATTCTTCCCCTCTGCCCTCTTCTCTTTAGTCCCAACCTCATCTTGTTGCTCGCTGCTTTTTTTTTTTTCCCTCACCCAACTTTTTCTCACCAGCACCATCTCTCACTTTCTGTCCCAGTCAGCTGGAAGAAGAACCTCATTCAATTCATTACAGGCCACAGAAGCTGTCGCATCACAAGTGATTAGTGACTTTCTGGAGATGATGAGTGTATCACCTCAGATGCTGACGTCATCATTTTGCAGTCTGCTCTTTTGTGACAATGTTGACACAGTCTGTGTAACATTACAGCTCACGGGGGTGTTAAGGAGTTGCTCTGTTCATTTCTGATCAAATGTCTCAGGGGTGAAACTGAGAAACTCATGCCTCCAACAATCTGGAAAAGCAGAGAATGGCCTTGATTATTCTGTCACCCTGTCGAAAAGGCCAAGGAATGTGCCAAACTGGCTACAGTAGCTTTGTTCTTGTACTCTGATTGTTTGAGCAAGGTTGAGATGGCCTTTAGCAGAGTAAAGGAGGAATTGTGCGATGATGCCAACAGACAAACATTCATAACCTGGGAGCCAGTGCTGAAATGCTGGCACATTTTTCGTCTGAGTTGCTCTGAAGTCTATCTGTACACTAAGGTGGACAACACAGCCACATACTGTAGATACCTCTTGGTTTTCTGACTGTGCCATTTCCCCCAGTTAATTAATGATCACAAATGTTTGTCACTTGTACAGGAGCAGAGTGCGATGCAGGCATGCCCTTCACTGTGCATGGTGCACGCTGCAGACCAACAATAAAAATGAATTGTACTGTAGTGTATTATTGTCTTTAAATTAAGCTGACAATTTTTTAACAGACTCCCGTTTTTGTCAGGTTCTAAAGCAAAATATATACAAAAAGAAATGGACAATAACATTGAAGTTAAATGCACATTTCTCTCATTTAATGAAAACAAACTTGGTGGCCTAAAGTTCCATCCTTTCCCGGGCTACAACATTTTAAAAAAAGACCAATCAATGCGTTAATATAAAAATGATTATTAAAAAGGACTAAAAAGTTCTTAATCATTCCAATATGTTACGAAAAATAGTTTTCAGTTTTGACACATAACCAGGATTGGTTTTCTCAGTTCTGTTTTAATTAAATTAAAAATATTTAAAAACATTAATAAGTTCTGCTTCAGCAACTTCGACAAACATCATTCCTAGCCAAGCTCTTGGTTCACCAACATTTACCCAAATATAATACAAAATTGTTACTGAGGTCTATGTGTCCTGAATATTGCTCAAATGTTCTTTGCATGTACAAAAAAGAGGGAGATTATTGTCATACTGAATGTGGATATTTTATCAACTTGGAACCAGTTGTTCATCAACACAAATACAGTTTCTGTAGAATAATATTATACTAAAACCTCATTGGATTTTATTTATTGCAATGTCAATATTTTAAATCATGTAGAAATATATTAAAGAATATTCTTGTATACAAATTCCCTAAATATTCAGAAATTTGTGTAAAATTATGGACAACATACGCACAGAACAGGTTATTTTTCACCTCTGGCCACTGCCATTTAATGGCTAAATAACTCACGGTCGCAGAGACACCTTTTCTAAATGAGCTCAATCATATCTTTGACATTTCTTTACTGCAACTTCCTGTAATTCATGCGGACGTGGGCTGATACTAATAGAAATGTGCAATGTGGAATCCAATATGTATTTATTAGATAACTTTGTTCAAAACATCTTCCTTCTGTCTCATTATGTTCTAGCGATGCAAGGACTGTCTGAACAGGTTGGCTATTGCAGTGATGAACCAGTGGCCAGGGGTACACCTACGGGTGACAGAGGCCTGGGATGAGGACGGACACCATCCTCCCGGCTCGCTGCATTATGAAGGCCGGGCTGTGGATATAACCACCGATGACAGAGAAACAGAGAAGTACGGTCTCCTTGCCCAGCTGGCTGTGGAGGCTGGCTTTGACTGGGTCTACTATGAGTCCAAATATCACATTCACTGCTCAGTAAAAGCTGGTGAGTTTAGAAAATTAAGAAAATGAAAAGATGTCCAAATCACTGTAGGGTATATCAGGATATTTAAGACAAAAATGGAAAACCTGTTTTGTTCGGTGTGTCCTCTAAAATCGTTAAATCTTCAGTAGGAGACTGTACTGTAGTTTTGTAGTACTGTATTTGGACAACCAGTGTTCTCTGTCAAGGCACAGCTCAGTGAAGCAACCTACCAGATGACAAAGAATTGTAGTTCTATTAATGGGTTTTAAGGCCAAGTTTCAGTCTAACCGCTGTGCATTGTATTTGTTGAACTGTGTGTGCTAATATCTTGCTTTTTCAGTCTGTCTGGTAATGAATTTTTTTTTCTACTATTGTTCTGTCACTGTGGTTATATTTTTTTAGTTGGTATTGTTCTGTCATTGAATGTGTTTTTTTATGTCACCTGCCAGGGGACTGCAAACTGTTAAAATGCATCGAATGGGAACATTAAGTTTAATAGTGTACACAGCCCCCTACAAATATATAAATGAAATAATAATAGTCACGTCTTCCTGCAGATCATTCTGTTGCAGTGGAAAAAGGTGGGTGTTTCCCAGGCTGGGCCCGGGTGACTGTAGCTGGAGGGCGGCAGAAGAGTCTGTCTTCACTGGCTCCTGGGGACAGAGTCATGGCCCTGTCTGAGACAGGCCAAGTCGTGTTTAGCCAAGTCCTCTTGTTTCTGCACAAGGACGACGAAAGCTGGTCTACCTTTTTATCTCTAACGACTGAAGATGGTCATAGATTGGCCCTTACTCCACATCACTTGGTTTTTTTAGCAACCCATTGCAGACTCGACTGCAGTCATTACAAGACTCAGTTTGCCAGTAGAGCCAAACCAGGAGACTGTGTGCTCATTCATACAGCAGAGGGTTGTGTACGTCCATCTCGAATTATCTCCGTTTCCGTGGAGGAGAGTGTGGGCGTATATGCACCCTTGACAAAAGCTGGAACTCTGTTTGTTGATGGGGTGCTGGCATCCAGCTACGCACTGGTGGAGGACCACAGACTCGCACACTGGGCGTTTGGACCTCTGCGACTTCTCCTGTCATTTAACCAGCTACTTTGGGGTGAGGCAACAGAAGAACAGCATACGACTAACCGTGAAACCGCTTGCACTAAGACTCCATTTTATTGTAGCACTTTGGCCACAAAGCATAAGGCAAGTGTTTATGTGAATAATGGTGTTTTGAGAAAACAAGACAATCTGAGTGAGCCACTGAGGATGGAAAGGGACGAGAAGCCGTCTCTGCAAAATCAGACATCAGAGGTGCACTGGTATGCTAGATTACTGTACACTTTGGGCTGCATCTTTTTAGATTCCAACACATTTTGGGGGTAAAGGCTTACAGCTATACATTTAATAATGCTCCGAAACGTTGATACATTTACACTTTCTGTACTTCTCTCGTCAATAAATTAAAGCACTTGGATATCCTGCTTGCTTTTTCTTCAGTATTGTTTGGATTATTATCTGTCACTGTAATATAAATGCTAATATGTGATTTTATATGAAATTGAATTCAATAACTCAGATTGAACACATTAGTGTAAAAATATATAATACCAAAAATGACTGTATCATAGTCTATTTGTACATCATGTTATCACTTTTAGGTATTTCATTTATATATGTAAAATATATATTATTCTAATGGGAATATAAATGAATTGTCCCACAATAGAATTTTTATTTTTGTACTTTCTGAATCATAATATATATTTCATTTTATTATAATTACACTACATGCATTGTATGGCCTAACTTGTTTTCATGTAATAAAACAAATTAAAATGTCATTTTATTAAGCCACACTCTTGTTTTTTTTCTTCTTCCCATCAGTGAATTTTAAGGTGGTTTAAGTTTTGCTTATTGTAAGTGCTGCTTTGTCTGGGAAAATTCCAGTGCTTGTAGTTGAGCATTATGTATGTTACTGAGTATGGGACCTCTGTGCAAATCTAGTTGAAGGGTCTGACTGGTTAATGAAAAGCCCAGACATGCTTGGTATTCCTTGCACTGTACCACCACCTTGACTTTATGTCACAGATCGTATAAAACAACTTCAAGATAGTTACGTGTTTCTTTTTTTTTATTTTAGAGGAAACTGATTTCTTGGTATTCACTGACCTATTTGGTTTTCAAGTACTAGAGGTATACGGATGCAGTGTAGTAAGTACACTGTCCACTGTCTATTTTGTTACATCCCATCTATGACCTATACTTTCTGATCTATAAATTGTACTACTAATTGTGACATGTTATTCACCAGTTAATATTAAACTTTATTTCACATAGAACAACTTTGCAAAGATACCTAGTAGGACACCGACCCATATTCAGTAAAGTAGCCCGGGGTTTTACACCCCCTTGTGGAGAGAGTATGTCTGATTTTTCTTTTTAATTATAATATACTAAATTTCTCCTTCTACATAATTACATCTCACTGTAATTTAACATATCTTTATTTAATCTATAATACTTTAATCTGTAAAAATCTAGATATTCATTTTTTTAAAAGAATTAATTTTACAGCATGGACAGTGCAACAGACAGAGCATTTAATCAAAACACTGTATTTCTGACCAGTTTGATAAAAGGAAACTGCATCCCCATAAAGTACCCCTCTGTAATCTTCAAGGTATACAACTGTAAATAACTAGCAGACTGTAGTATCCAACCTGCATGTATTCTCTTCCTCCACTTTATGTTGTGATGTAAACATCTGTGGAGGTATTTCAGGGGATTATCCTTGAGATTCAAGAGGCAGATGGGAAAGCACCCGCTCCACTGACTGGCCAATAGAAGCAGGCTGGTGCCCTAATACCACCCTCTATTTACATCTATTGGCCAATCAGTCACTGTCCTCCAACCAGTCTCTGCCCCCCGAAATCTAATCCAATCTGGCTAAAGCTGAATGGGGAGTTGAATAATCCTGTCAGGGAGAGCAGTAATAACCTATTTTCAGACTGAAAACCTGCATACCCCACACTGAGGCACTGAGAAGTTAACACATTACCCAACCAAATATTTCAGGGAGGTGACGGTTTAACAACAGCGCAAATTGTTTTCTTACTTGGTTGGACAGTTTCTTACTTGCTTCCTGTTGATATGGTAAAATGTTTCTCTTCCATAGTCACAACTGAAGTTCACATGTGCATTTCCACAAAAATGTCACAGCGCAGAGTGAACTGCAGATTATCCCCCTACAGCAGTGATTGTCTAGAGAAGAACACACAACATTTTGCAGATAGGATGACAGACAGATGTGAAAATCATCAATCAGTTCCAACTGCATTTAAGATGTCCTCCTTCTCTTTACTCTTCTTTACAGTTAGAGGTATTGAGTAATGGCATTTGTAAGATCCTGGCCTATAACGTTCAGACTTTTGCTCTAGGGAAGGAAAAAGACAACAGTAGCTTATGTGGATTTCAGACATAACCTTCTATCAACTGAACATCACCCAGGACCATTTTCTGTAAGTGACTTCCACACTTTACAGGCCTCTACACTCTCTACCACTAAAGTACAGGATAGAGTCTTGCTCTTGATTTAAGAAGAAACCTGAAAAGAAAAATGTTTAAGCAATAATGCCTTTGCAGACATGCAGAAGCCCATCAATACAACTAATGAGCCATTTTACCAGCTTACTATTTTCGAACATAACAGGCCTACAGTGTATCACTTTCTTGAACCTGTGTGATTTGCTCTAAGTGATAATACAAGTAAAATGTAAGAAGGCTCAACTCAATCCCACCCCCACAGGATCAGTGACATGTTCACCCTCAGTCACCCAATGATTGCTCTGAAGATTATCTGAACCTGCACCACATTAACAAATAATTAATGAAAAATGAATAATAGATGCCAGAGTTATTATTAAGAGTTATTACGTACAGGCTACTTGCTGGATGGCTGTCTGTGGGTTTACCACAGCATGCCACTCATTTTAGTTTGATAATGCCTGACTATGTCGCTTTCCAGACGCTTAGAAAAATGGCAGTTTTGGAATAGGCAGGTATGTCTGCGTATAACGCAAAACAATGTGGTCGCAAAACACAAAAAATAGCGACAATGACCTTTATTAGCGAACCTGCATCAGGTTTATTTGGCATTTTTCAAGTAATCGACGATCGCTTTTCCCAGATGTGGTCGGTCCTTCCAGCCAAATGCGCAATGCAAAGCAGTAAGGTTACAGAAACAGAGGCGGAATGAGGAATTGACAAATACGATCAAGTCCTTGGAACACAATTGTTATGTTAATTATTCATTTGCACCAGAAAACACGAATCCAATCGAACGCAATTAGATCGCTGTCGATTATAGATCAAAATGTCAAACGCATATGCGGGCATGTCATAGCAGCTTGAGTCTTATAATCATAACAATCTAATGAAATGGCTTCCCTGGATCTGAAAATGTAATGACCCAATATATCATATCCACCATATTTCATTGCTCCGCGCTCCCCAGATTAGACTCTTGAGCAGCGTGCCAAATCGTCGAGCTCAAATCAAAGTTGTTCGATGCTGAGCTCACGGTGCATCACATTTACTAGTGTCTAGTAATAAAACACAATTTATACCTGTTCTTTTGGATACATAAAATTTTGACGTAGATGTTATTAGCTACTGCTGCTAGCAGTAGTAGCTAGCCACCTGGCAAAACAACCGTGTGTAGTCGCAACGCAGTTAAATGATGCTAGTGACCCACACAAGGGTACCAATGCAAAGTTGAGTACATTTTGGTGGAATGATGTCTGTGATTGACTAAAACATAAAGAAAACAAGTTTACTGCCGTGTCAATAAAACTTGAAGCTGTAATTTACGATGCAGTTTTTGTGCAAACTTGAAGTAGCTTTAGCAAACTAGCGAGCAAGATTCCAGCACAGACCAGCAGATGCTAGATTATTTTAGCTTGTTAGCATTCAAGCTAAACTCAGGCAAGGGCAGCCACTCAGGCTCAGGATTCACTGTAGACGACTGGGGCGCATTCTTCGGGGCTGTTTGATGGCTTGTTGGTGGGCTTAGTTGTTTTCCGGCAGTACACGAACACTCGACACCAAGCTCAACTTGCTGGATAGCTAGCTAATCATAGCATCGTCAGTGTAGCGTTAGTTGAAGCGTTAGCTAGCACCAGCGCACAGCCTGCCTTCCGCCGACGTGCACTTCCCCCACTCTCCCTACAGCCGGCTAGCCGCAGCGTTAGTCCGGTACATAAAATGAAGCGACCATCAGCATTTTGGGAAGCTGTGTGGCTGTTTGGATTTTTCTGATGCATGAGGAGATTTTATTGTTTTTGTAAGGTGAGCTGTTTTAATTATGGCGTTTTTAAACTTTTTGCAATAGACATACCTAAAGGCACACCAACCCTGACCTTAGACCGGGTAACGATAGCGCTACTGTTGGTAACATTTAGCTGTTAGCTTCTACAAGATGGGGATGTCTACTTAGTGGTAAATTAGCAGTGATACCTGGATGCTAACTTTGAGTTGGAATATAGTCCTAATTGGCGGCGTCCCGGACGTGGTACACAGAGTAGCAGGTTTACATTTTCATAAGTATATGTTTAATGCACGAGGTTGGTTGTATTTTCCACACTTTTCTCTCTTCGGAATACTTTGCCGCGACGTCACCATCGGTAGTTGGTAGCTTTTCCATACCAGTGTGTTGCCAGTAATGTGGATAAGGCTATTTGCTGAACACAACCAACCCTTTGAAGTCGATGTTTACATTGAGAAATAGTGCTTAGCGCTGCAGTTATTTAACTGTAAAAACACCAAAAGCTTTTACCAATGGCTGCGGTTATTTGTTGCATTACAATACGCGATACATTACAAAATGAGAGCAAACACGTTTATCGCGAAAGTTAATTTGTAACGCTAGCACTTTAACGTTAACTTAGCTAGCCTGGATGTTAAGACCTTAACTTAGCCATCATGTCATCACTTTTGCTCTGGACATTGACAACTTTTAGCATTTTAGTGCGCTCATTAAACGTAGTATACACATTCGTTTTAGTAAGATTTGCAATTGACGCTAGTTCTTTGTAGAAAAGAATGTGTTACGCCAATGCACTACGGTTATTACGGACATGTAACGTTAACATGACAGAGAAATTAATATTGCCCATTAAGTCAGTGTTTATTCTTATTCCCGCAAGTGGTGTAATTTGCTAAACTGCGTGTCAGTGCAGCGCTGCGCAGCATGTAGCTCGGTTTAATGGTGCATATATGTTCACTGTTGTTGTTTTGGGGTTCTTTTGGATGAAACATTTAAAGTAATATGGTAATCTGTATCTGGCATTCAAAACATCCTTGCAGCGTTATCAAATGTGTGAATATTACACTTTTGTATTAATATAAAATAATGTTTTGATTATTTAAATGATGGTCTTTATTTGTGACCCACTCTAGCGTTGCTTATATGCGTTAACACGCTAGGAAAACGCTCCCGTCATCAGACTTGGATCCGCTTCCAGCTGCCACCGTTAAAATAATAGGAAGCTTTTCCGAATCAGTGTGTTTACAACATTAGTTGACTAAAATGACTTTCTAGTATGTATGCTGGCACAATTAGTGTTGTGTAACTGGTGAAATAAGAAGCGAAGTTCGAGCCTCCACTATATTACACAGCCTTTCCCTCTCCTAAATGTCCGGCTGAATGTGTTAGATCAGGCCTTAAAGCACCGTATTGTCCCATGTTTCCAGTTTTTGGATATAATGTGAACAAATACTGTCAACCTTCTATGATTAGTTATGTGTATTATAAATTGCGAGCCCGTCCTGAATTGTTTGCTTTACAGTAACGTTATTTGCGTGAACGGCGTCAATCTCATAGCGGAACTATGATGCGACAGAGAAATGTTCTCCACGAAAGAAGCCCCGCTGGAACAGGAAGTTCTACATACGGAAGTTGTGTTTTCTTTGTGTATCCCAATTTATGGTTGTTTTATTTAGAAAAACACCGTTTAGTTTAATGATTCCCTCCTTTTTCACGGAGCACATTCAGCGGTGTGGATTATGCCTTGCTGGGTAAATGATGTGTGTGATTGTTAAAGCGGTTTCTGATTGATAAAAACACTCGCGCAATTTTCATGACTTTGCGAGAAAGCTCGTTTGCACTAATGCCGTCGTTGGTCAATTCGGCACTAGGAAAATAGAGGAATATTTTTTGTCAGTGTTTGGTATGCGGTGTGCATGTTGGAAGTTGCGAGTTAGAGATTAATTTATATGGTGATTTTAGCTAGTGGATATCTATATTTTGGTAAGTGTGGACTTGTATACCTGGTAGCTGGCCAGTTATTTCATGGGAGTAATCTAAATTTGTAGTAAGGAATCTGTGCTATTGCTAAGATCATATAACACTGCACAATAATTAAAGGCCAGCAGACTGCATGCATGTATTTATAGTATTAAATGTAATGTTCCTTTTCATATTAGATTAACATTCAAAGATTATTCTACTTAAATTGTAGATCTCTGACAAGGAGGTCAAAATCAGCACAGGGGGATGGACGAGCAGAAATCAAACTGCGAAGAGAATGACTCTGAACCAACAGGTAATGTTTTTGCATGACCCATTGTCATTAGCTATGAGTTTACACTTTTTTGCAGGGAAATGAATAGATTTGAAGGCACTTTATCAATCTCCCGGCGAAGGAAGTGCCACAGCAGCAGAGTAAAAATTGCATAAAAAAATTAAAAACACAACAGAAAAATATCTGGCTTATAGGACAAAAAACAAACACAATAGCCTTATAAAAATTATGATAATAACAAACAAATATATTAGTAGGTGAGATATTGTAGATAGCAAAGTGTGTGAGTCTATAAAAGGCAACAGAGACACCTTATTGGCAGGGCCCTTTAAACTGATCAATTGGCTTAAATCAGCGAATAATGTAACAGATTGCCATTGCGCTGTAGCCTGGCTAAGAATGTTTTCCTGCAATAGACTCGTTAATGCAATTTCTTGGATGTGATGGCAAAGAACAAAGCGTTTTGAATGTTTTGTACTTTTTGTTTTAAATTGGAAATACACTTTATTTCTTCTAGCTGATGACAATGCCCCTTCAAAGCAGCTTGTCTCCTCGGAAGAAGAGTCTAAAGCCTTTTCTGCCACTGAGGACATGTCTGGTGCTTCTTCAGCCTCTTCCAGCATACCTGTGTAAGTCCTTTATTAAGATCATGAAGGCTGTTGCACACACTTTAGTACACTGAGGTTCAAGAAGCACTCTGTGTTGGGATCACCACATCCTGAATCTCTACTGACAATCCTTTTGTTTTTGATTGCACAGAGAAAGTGTTCGAGCCTGTGCGCTTTGTAACTGTGTGGAGCGGAGCCTGCATGGACAGCGGGAACTGATACATTTTGGGCCGTTTCTTGAGCGGCCACCATTTAAGCCATCAGCTTCCCCACTGCCACAGCCCGGGAATGATGATCTGTCTTCCATTGGATTTTCCAACTCTCCCTGTGCGGCGGCACTTTTTGATGACTCAGGTCAAACTTGAAACATGATGCTATGTTTTATTGTTGTGCAATAAATTAATTTTACAAATGAATCATTTTATATTTTCTGGTCTCTATATGAACAGTGCCAATACTGTTAATTAATGTTTGTTTAGAGATTTTACTTAAGGTGAGTTTTATAACACACAGGTGGCTGTTGGGTTCATCACTGGTGTGCGGCGTGGTCAGAGGGGGTGAAGCGGACGGAAAGTGAGCAGCTGGAGAATGTGGATAAGGCCGTTATCTCAGGGACACAGCGGGTAAGTGAACTGTCCAGAGTTGGATTAATTGTGTTTGGTGAAAATATAGGGATTGTATTCCTCACCCATTTTTTTGTTTGTTTTTTTAACATCGATTTGTTTCAGCTTTGTGATTACTGCAAAAAGCTGGGTGCAACCATTCGATGCCATGCTGAAGGCTGCTCACGATTCTACCACTTCCCTTGCTCAGCAGCCAGTGGGTCCTTCCAGTCCATGAAACAGTTGGTCCTCCTTTGTCCAAAGCACATAGACAAGGCAGAAGAGTTAGGTAAGAGAATATGACATTTTTGTCAGTCTTCCAATGTAATTACTTAAGGCATTCTCATAGTATGAGGCTTGTTCTGTGCACACATTACAAGAAGATAACCAGCTGCCAATATCACAAAACAGCAGTTAAATTCAAAGCCATAATTATTCTAGGCTGTCTCAGAGTTCCCGAAAGTTAGCTTGTGTGCTCCATACTGATTTTGTTTTATGTGGAATGTTCTGTTCTTTTGAGGCCTTTCAACATTTTATGTTCTTTGTCATCATAAGATGTCCGATGTCTTGGAAGTAGTAACCAAGCAAACTTTGGTAATCTCTCTTCTCTAAAGAGTTGTACAACTTTGAATTTTAGTTACTTTCATATTATTATATTAAGTTTCATTTAATTTAATTTAGAGGTATCATCATAAATATGTTAAATTGCGGCAATGTGCCAAATTCAGTTTTCTTTAATTGATTTACCAAATCACAGTATAAGTAAACATTTTAATTGTATCACAACTCAATTATTTTTACAGCGGGTGAAGACTCTTACTGTGCAGTGTGTGACTCAGCGGGGGAGCTCACAGACTTGCTATTTTGTACGGGTTGTGGTCAGCATTATCACGCGGCCTGTCTGGAGATTAGTGCCACACCCATCCAACGGGCAGGATGGCAGTGTCCAGAGTGCAAAGTGTGCCAGACTTGCAGGTTTGTCCACACCTGTAAATTGTTAATCTGGTCCCTGTACAAGTGATTTAGATGTAGTGCAGTTCGTAGGTTGCTCTTTAGAATAACATTTTTATTGGTCACTTTCTTAGACAACCAGGAGAAGACTCTAAAATGCTGGTGTGTGATGCCTGTGATAAGGGCTACCATACCTTTTGTCTCCAGCCCCCCATGGATTCCCTTCCATCTGATCCATGGAAATGCAGAGTAAGTCACATTTGTCCTTCACCTTTGTATTAAAAAAAAAAAAGTCTTACCTCACAAACTTGTTGTGAAAGCAAAGTTACTTGAGAATGGGTTTTTATTTACAAGGGTGTTTGACAGATATGTCTGCTTCTTTGATCATTTGGTTTACATTTTATCCCCATTGTTAGAGGTGTCGTGTGTGTACGGAGTGTGGTGTCCGTGGACTCTTACTGTCAGGTTCGGCCCAGTGGTTTGACAACTATGCTGTGTGTGAGGGCTGCCAGCATCACAGAATCGCTACATGTTGTGTATGCAGCAAATCTACTGGCCCATCTGTCACTCTGCAGTGCTGCACCAAGTGCCACAGGTTAGTTCAGTGTACAACACAACAATGTATATTCACTGTAACTATTGCTCCTATTGTCAAAAACTTTTCCATCTTCATCTTTTTTTCTAAGGTGGGTGCACAGTGAATGTGGTTCACTGGTGTCGCTTCAAGAATCCAAGTACATTTGTCTGCTTTGCAAGGACGATCAGCAGCCTGCTGTCAGTCAACTACACGCAACAGAAACAGAAACCAGAGAGACAGCTGAGGAAAGTGGAGGTCATGTGCATCTGGTGGAGATGACAATCCAAACGGATGCAGATGTGGTGACAGAAGTGCAGACAGATTTGTCAGAGGTGGCACAAGGTCAGAAAGACACATCGCTGTTGGGTCATGCTGAAGATGTGATTGCCAAAGAGACAGATGTGGAATTGGGTAAGTAAGAAACAATATAAGATGAGGCTTGTGACATATAAAAGCAAACATTTTTATTGGACTAGTTATGTAAGTATTTGTCTTGTTTATGTTTTTATATATATATTTATATATGCTGACGTAAGCAACACTTGCCTGTAGGGGTTGATGCTGCTGTTGTTGAGACAACAGATGCTGTGGAGAAAACCATGGAGGAGGATCTGCTCACTTCTGAGAAACATGCTGCTTCATTTCACCATACAGGTAAAATTGGGGTACTTGAGAATGCACACGAAAGAGTACTGTGGTGTTTTCATTTATAAATCAACCATTAGTTACGGCACAAGATCATACAAAAGTAATCTCTACACATTTCCTAATATCATGTAGAATGTGCAGCAACAGAACAGGAGACCTCTTGTCTGCCGGCTGATGAGGAGAGAGGAGAAGAGACTGTAATCCAGGCAACCCAAGTCAACACTTCCCAGCACCCCAAAGCAGAAACACAGTCTAACAATCCTGAATCAAAACTGGTGTCACAGCAGGTCCCTGAAAGTATGAAGGTAGAGCAGGAAGAGGCCATTCTCCCTGTGGAGCAGAAGCTATCACAAGAGTCAGTAAATATTGGCTCTGATGCCACGTCTATCACAGAGCCATTCAGTAGGAGTCCACCAGCTTCTCCTACCTCTGTGAACGAAACAGCACATTTGCCTGTGGTTGATCAGCAGGAACAAAGTCCATGCCAAGATCCCCAGTCTCCTCTTTCTTTATCAGTAGACACACGAGAGTCCCTCTCTGCTCTAGTCATAGAAGGGAGGTTACTACCTCATTCTGATGATGATGAGGAAGAGGAGGACGACGATGAGGAGGATGAGCAAATCAAAGGAGAAGGACATGATGAGGACATAAAACAGGAACTGCAGGAGCACGAAGTTAAGCCGGAATTGCTGCTGGATGAGATGTCCAACATGAGTCATGGAGATGAGAGCAGTAGTGGCTTTCTTGGATCTCCGGGAGAACCTGACCCTCAGCTTTCCATGGAACTTGGCTTTGTACCTGCTGGACGCTCACATACAGATAACCTGCTCACTGAGACTGATGATTCACTTCCTTTTGAACCCCTCAGAAGTGACAGAGAGAAAGCCAAACGGAGAGGATCTCCCGGCCGCTCAAGAGTCAAACAGGTGTGATCAATATTTAGTGAGCGATCAATTGTTACTATTTTACTGTACCTCATGTTTTAGTTTTCAATCTGTCATTGAAAACTAAAGCATTTCCTTAAAATAAATTTGCATTACGTTTTTTTTTTTCCTGTACTTGTAGGGGCGAAGCAATAGTTTTCCTGGGAAGCGAAGACCTCGTGGGGGTGGTGGAGGGAGAGGGCGTGGTGGGAGGTCGCGCCTCAAAGCCATGGCCTCCTGCATTGATGCCTTTTTGGTGAGCTGTACTTTATATGCAACATTTAATTTTCTTCAATTTATGTAAGTGGTCATAATGATTGTTTTTTTTTCAAAATTTGTTTATTCTGTACTCATAGCTAAGCATGACATCAGACACTGGAATAAGTAAGGAGGAAGATGATGAAGAAGATGACACCATGCAGAACACAGTGGTTCTTTTCTCAAACACTGATAAATTTGTCCTGCTCCAGGTACAGCTGTTGCACCGTGTGGCCAAGACCTACAGTTATCACAATGCAGTGCACAGAAACCTTTTTCTTGTTTCTGGTTTTATTGGTCCTCCTAACTTTTTCTCCTCTGTTACAGGATATGTGTGTAGTGTGTGGGAGTTTTGGAAAGGGCGTTGAGGGGCAGTTGTTGGCTTGTGCTCAGTGTGCCCAGTGTTATCATCCGTACTGTGTGAACAGCAAAGTAAACACATTGGTTTACATTTATATTTATTTATTTTTTGTATGTTTGTTTTAATCACTTTATTTTATATATTGAGAAATGTTAAACCACATATCTTTTTTAATTTTTAGATCACCAAGACCATGCTTCGTAAGGGCTGGCGCTGTTTGGAATGTATTGTTTGTGAGGTGTGTGGAAAGGCTTCGGACCCTTCCCGGCTGCTGCTGTGTGATGACTGTGACGTCAGCTATCACACTTACTGTTTGGACCCACCCCTGCACACCGTACCCAAGGGTGGTTGGAAGTGCAAATGGTAAAAAAGTGAACTCTGCACAGCACAATGCTTCGTTGAGCCTTGCAGCTTTGAATGGGGTCAAATGGAAATGAATAAATGTGAATTTGCATATTATGTAAAACACTCATGCCTCAGCCCAACATTAGCAATTCAGAGGCCTATTCCTCTGTCTATGGTTTATGTAGCAGAGTAATTGTAACATAGAAACAGAGGTTGTTACAAAACTCAAATTGGCATCTCTTATTTTTATCTTGTACGTATTTGTTACACAGTGCTTCTCTATCTCTGTGCAGGTGTGTGTGCTGTGTGCAGTGTGGCTCCAATTCTCCAGGTTTCCACTGTGAGTGGCAGAACAACTACACCCACTGTGGCCCCTGTGCCAGCCTTGTCACCTGTCCAGTTTGCAGAGAGAACTTCATGGAGGAGGAGCTGCTGCTGCAGTGTCAGTACTGTGATCGGTGGGTGCTGCTACACACGTATAGCACACATTGAAACTGAAGTGTTTATGAGGCCACAACAAGTAAAGACAAGCAGGGAAAAGAGTAATTTAAATTTTTGTGTTACAATGTGCATTTTTATGAAAAGTGGGTCTCAGTGTATTTCTGTGTGCCTATGCAGATGGGTCCATGCTGTTTGTGAGAGTCTTTATACAGAGGATGAGGTAGAACAAGCTTCGGATGAGGGCTTCGCATGCACATCCTGTACTCCATATGTTCCAAAACCTGTGGGTAAGTCTCAGTGACAAATATTTAAAAGTGAGAACGTGACAATAAACAGGATGTAAATGTATATGCTGATGACATGGTTTCCTTTTGTTTTCTCTACCTGCTTTTCGCCTTTGTTCACAGTAGTAGAGTCTGCTATTATGGCTTCAATAAAGATCAAAGAGCCAGGTTAGAGGAATTTGAGTTATTTGTGTCAATTATCATAAACACATTTCTCATAAACAGGTTTGTCTTTTTTGCTTTATTATCACTCATAAGTCAAGTTTGTAATTGTGACTTTACAGAACCTCAATTCTACCGGTTGGAAGGTGTGTGGTTGACAGAGTCAGGAATGTCCCTGCTTCGCAGTATCTCCATGTCACCCTTGCACAAGAGGCGCCAGCGTCGCTCCCGACTTGGCACTCTGTGTTCTGAAGGAGGTCCTGATGGAATTGATTTAAGAGAGGTTGAAGGAGAAGGAGAGGATGGAAAAGGTTGACCTATTTGTTTTGTTTATCCCTTTGAATGCAAACAATTTTGAGGGTTGATTATGGCTAAATTCACAGCTTTTTCTAATTAAATTTTATCTTGTGTATTTAGGCTGTGGGGAGCCCATTGAATGTGAATCTAAAATGGAAAACCCTGGCAGCCCTGAAAGAGAAGGTGGTGCTGAGGGAGGCACTGACGGCATGGGTGACTGCGAGGGTCTTAAGGGGGGAGCTGAGGAGATGGATGATAGCAAAAAAAGAAAGCGAAAACCGTACAGACCTGGTAAACTGGTCAAAATTTTAAATATACTTGTAATATCCACATAGATGCCTAAATATTCTCAAAATAATAACAAATGTTGTCTATATAAATTGCATCAGGAATTGGTGGTTTCATGGTGCGACAAAGGAAGTGTCACACACGAATGAAAAAAGAATTTTTTGCCCAACTGGCTGGAGAGACTACATTAGATGGACAACCGATAGAGAGAACCATTGAGGAAGGTTAGTAACACAGTAGAATTTCCTTTTCCCTAAAATTAACAATTTCGTCATAAAGAACTTCCATCATTTTCATATTGCTGATCTCATAAAGTAGTGTTCAGATAATTATGTTTGGATGAGTTTCCATGAGACATACTTGACATGTCGAACTGTTAAACATGTTTTTGTGTTTATGATTACTCAATCACTAGCCTGCTATCATGCAAACTTTAGCTTTGTAAGCTCATTCATTCATTTTTTTTAAGGTTGGCATCTATTCTATTGACATCAACAGACCAACATGAAGTGAACGAGCCTCCATCAATGCAAACCCATTAATACTTTGTCTGACACATGATAGATTTGATCCAAATGCTCTCTTTATAGTTTTGTGTTTATGCCTGTGCTGCTCTGTTTTTATAAATATTGTATTTGAGAAAATTGAATTCCATGGCTATATCTCTAGGACCTCACCCTGACACGGATAATATAATGGATCCTAAACCAGCAGAAGGCGAAGAACAGGCCAAGAAACGTAGAGGCCGGAAAAAGAGCAAACTTGAGGACATGTTTCCAGCTTATCTCCAGGTTACTAATTTCCTAATGCCCTGCACTTTCAACAGGTTAAAAATTATGTATGTCTTTTTACATAGGTTTTTCTTATACTTGTAATTTACTACAGGAGGCTTTCTTTGGGAAGACACTAATAGATTTAAGTAAGAAAGCTGTGATGACACCCCCAGGGCAAAGGCCAGGCACATGCCTTGTCCGACCTTCATTACCAGCATTATCAGGGGTCAAAACTAATACCCCAGAGAGTAAGAACACAATCTTGATCTGCAACTCTGTAAATTATTTGTCATGTGTAGAAAAAGTGTTTAATGTGCTACTTTGTACTTTTCTCCTTAGCTGAGGCTAAGGATCGCGTGGTAGAAGATAATTTTCTTCTCAAGCAAGAAGGGGGTGAAGCCCCCCAGGCTCAGGGAGAAGGTGCAGGTAAGTGTTTATTTGGACACTGATTCTACATGTTTATTGTTAAGGTCTTGAGAAACTTATAAGATGATGTTTAAACTTTTACATTTTTTAGGAGTTTCTGCAACATCCTCATTGCTGAAGGACCAGGGCTCAACTGATCCACAAGATTCTGATGCAGAGAAAAGTGAAGGTAGTCCCCCACAGACAATATGTTATGTTCTCTGTATGCTAAATAAACATAGTGAAAAAATTGGTTACTAATGGTTACATATTTTTGTTTTGTGACAGGTCTTCTCCAAGGGGTGGACAGTCAGGATTCTGAGCAATTCTTCAGGAAGGTTCTGGGAGTATCAGAAAGCTCCTCTTTTGGGGACATAAAGCCAATCTTGGAGGGCAGTAAGGGAGAACTCAACCGTAGTGCTTTGCCACAAAGAGCTCTCCTCTCAGGTTTTAAAAAAGATACTAATTTAAACCTTTTTTGTTGACCACTGTTGCTGTGTGTTTGAGGACTTTGTGAGGAATGACTATGCAAATAAAGCTTAAAGTTTGGCTTAAAACAAAATCTCTTGCAGGGTCCCTGCCCTCAGCTGGAATGATGGATGCCTTTCCTGGCCTCTCTCAGTCACCGTTCTTCGATATGCGGTAGGGCTAGTACTGAATTATCAGTTTGTTTTATATTACTCTATTTTATAACCGTGTATAATTCTGCAGTATCGGGTACTGTAGACCACAGATGCATAAATTAGCTTATTTCTTTTAATTTTGAATAGGCTGTTGTCCCTGATGTTTACACATGTAAGTCCTTTATTTGATATATCAAACCACTGATGTACAGGGACCGAGGAGGGCTGTTCAGTCCAGACGGGGGTGAGGAGAGCCCATGGGCAACTCCATCTACCCCAGCAACCCCCTCCTCCCCACCAACTCCCACTGAGGCAGAGGGTGATGGGCTGTCTTACAACCAACGCAGTCTCCAGCGCTGGGAGAAGGATGAGGAGCTGGGAGAGCTTTCAACCATTTCCCCTGTGCTTTATGCAAACACCAACTTTCCGAATCTCAAACAAGACTATCCTGGTTAGTGTAGAATAAGTACTAAGGCAATGTGTTAAACCTATTTTAGATCATAGTTATGTTTTAGTATGGTTTGGATAACAGTTAAAATGTGAACTATTTCCCCTTTCACAGACTGGGCTAGTCGCTGTAAGCAAATCATGAAGATCTGGAGAAAAGTTTCCGCTGCTGACAAAGTTCCATATCTGGTAAGTTTTTTTTTTTTTTTTTTTTTTTTTTTTTTTTTTTTATTTTTTTTTTTTTTTTTTTTTTTTTTTTAGCCTTGCAGCATGCAAAAATATGAAAACTATATAAAGAGGGTTTTATTTATTGTTTGTGTGTGTTTCCGCTGTGGGAGAAAAACTGTCAGTTAAAGTGTTTGGACAAAGCTTTGAGTTTGATCACACGGTCTGATGCAGCTGTGTCTGTTACCATGGCAATGAAATCTTTCAAAATGCGCACTATTTGAAAAGGTATTAATCCTATTAACAAAATGAAAGAACTTTGAGCGCCAGAAGACTTCACCGCATGCAATGATGTACTTTATATAAAGATACTCAATAAAATTAAGGCATGGTGGAGAGCCATTTTTATACTGCCCGATTAGGTTTTGAGGAGAAGGTTTCTCTAGGCTGAAGTTTCCCTGACTAGTTAAAGCTGAAAGAAGACATTGTTTAAGAGGAGCTGAAGGATTTCTCCATTCATTTGAATGATAGAAAATTTGCTGAATTTCAATGGAAGTATGCATGTCTTTAATCAGCTGAACATTTTAAAGTTTGAACAGTGTTTCTAGCTGAAAGTTACTGAACTAGTTAAATAACATATGGATGCTGCTAAAACACACAGTAGATAAAGATGACAACATCATTAGTGGATTAATTAAATTTTCTACATCAAATTTACTTTTCTGTAGCAAAAGGCCAAAGATAACCGAGCAGCTCAGAGAATCAACAAGGCACAGAAGGTGAGTTAGAGTATATTTTTATATTGACAAGATGAATAAAGGATTTGATGCCTTTTGTTAGACTTGCAGTGCAGATATTTTATGTTTCCTTTTGCCCTCTTTTTCTCACAGCAGGCAGAAAGTCAGGTGTGCAGGCCAGTAAAGACGGATACGGGGCGTATTAAGGACCGACCCAGTTTACACCTCCAAATTCCTCTACCTTCAAGCTCTACGTCAATTTCTTCCCAGCCCAGCTCTGCAGAAAGCTCATTTCCCTTTCCTCCAGATTCAGGATCATCATCTGTCTTTTTCTCAGATGGACCTGTCAAGACCCCAGGGTCAGCTGAAATTCGGACAGATCCCTTGACCAAGCTTCCGCCTCAGTCACCTCATTCTCACTCCCACCCAACCACACACTTCTCCCATGCTGGGGCCAGTCCCTCACAGGTCCCTTCCTCAGGTTATTTTGCTTCTGGCCCACAGGGTCCACCTCAGGGACGGCCAGCCAGTCTTGGCCCATCTGACATGCAACCAGGAACTCCTGGAACCCCCAGACGGGCTCAGCAGGTTGACCCCTACTTCAGATCACAGCTGCAGCAGCAACAGGGCCATCTACCACAATTACATCAAGGCTCTCAGGAGTCCCTAGGACATCCAGAAAGTCCCCATTCAAGAGGTGCTGGGCTTAGGGAGTCACCCATCTACTCACCATCCCACAATATTCCCTATGGAGAGACTTTCAGAACACAGCATGGAATGGGACGGCCAGAATATGGTTCATCACAATCACCGTCTGCAGTAGCTTCCTCACCTGCAAGCACAGGGCAACACAGGGCTGATATGGGTGCGCCTTCTCCACGCTCCTCTGCAATTGGAAAATCTGATTTGTCCAGTGACTCACCTGCTGGGATGCTAGAGTGTGGGGATGGTTTATTCAAGGCACCCATGACACCAAGAATGCACCAAGGGGAAGGTGGGGCACTTCATCCTGGAGCTTCTCCTAGCCACCCCTCTGAAGGCTACAGGCAGTCTCCCTCCCACCCTTTCCCTGACCCGCATACACAGTTACCCCTAACTGCCAGACCGCAGTCATGTGACAATTTTTCTCTTGCACCCCAGAGACAACAGGAACTATGCCCGAGGGTGCCCTCCAGTCCCCAGTCCCAGAGCAGCTCTCAGTCTCCTCATACTCCTGGTGGAATCTCCAATGATGCCTATTCTGTCCAGTCCCCTGCTACCCCTCGTTTCCAGTCCCCAGACCCTTGTTCTCAGCCACCTTCAAGGCCACAATCTAGAGACCCCTTTGCTACTATCCACAAACCCCCTCGACCACCCTCTGTTGCCTCAGAGGGAACTGCAAATTACAAAAGCTCACCTCATCATAACCAGCCAGTTACAACCCATTCCAACAACAGTTCCATGGGTGATTCACTTTGTGGTAAAATGTCAGCAGCTCCTAATTTCGGTCATAGCCCCAGCAGAAGCTTCCAGATAACCCAGCAGCAGAGCCAGATAGTACAGGCTCAGCTTCAGCAACCACAGCCACAAAGTCAACAGACTATGGGAACGGACAGCTTCAGCTCCAGGGTGCCACCACCTTCTGGATCACAAGACTTACCTGCTGTGCACCCTCCAGACACACAACATCAGCCATCTTTGCCCGGCAATCTTGAAATGCCTGACATGTCAACAGTGCAGGAACCCACATTAGTAGGCCTTAGCTCCTCTGAGCTGGAAAAGCACAGACAGGTATAAAAACAATAGCTAATAAACAATTATGATTTGTACCTCTAATTGTTTTGTTGATTATTGTTCCTTGTGGTTTGCAGCGACAGAAACTGAGAGACTTCATAATAAGACAACAAATGCAGAGACATTCCATTAAGCAAGAGAAGGAGGCTGCTGCTGCTGCAGCGGCTGCTTCTACTACTACTAGTGGCAATGTGTCCCCTGGCTGGTCTGGAGGAGAAATTGGGGCCTTCCAACAAGACAAAGCACACAGAGCGCCACCACCTTATCCACAGGTGCCTAGTTTGAGCAATGTGCCGTCAACATTAAAAATGTTATATCTTGTAAAGAGTGTGCTTTAGCGGACTTGTTGTCTTTGTGCGACCTGTGTACAGTTAGAGCAAAGTGACAAATTAAAAGAATGTCACATTTACTATTTTAGCTGGTATTTCTTTTAGGATCGTGCTGCTGCTTCAACTGCTGGAGATCAGACCGTGAAGGTTCCCATGGCTGTTGGAATCATAGAGGACAAGCTCATTCGCCCACCACATTCAGGAAACCCTGCAGTCATGGATCCTGGTGCTCTACGGTAGGCACTTTGTTGCAGTAATTTACAAATTGTTATGAACATTTCCCCACTGGTAAAAATAGTAAAGTAGCAGTCTGTAGCACTTTAAATTAAGAAGAAGAACCTTTATTCGTCACTGAGCACATACACATTTGACATACATGTTACAAGGAAATTTGTTCTCTGCATTTATCCATCCCCTTGCTAAGGGACACAAGTGGTGGGTAGGCTGTGGATTTATGGGTAGGCTGGGATTTGATCCTGCACTGTTCATCACCATCCAGCTGTTCTACCCATTGAGCTACCAGTCTGCTACCAAATTAGTAACAGCCCTTGAATGTTTGGAATACAGTAAATGCTATTAAATTGAAATGTATTTCATGCACCTGTTTCTGTCTTTCAGGCCCCCAGCACCCACTGGACCTACAGGCATGTTTGTCCGTCCACCATTCTCTCCTCAGTGGCAGGGCCAGGCTCCAGGTTCAAGAAGGTTTTCTCATCCTGGGCTGGATCCAACACAAGGTATAAGGCACAATCTCAATCCTGGTGTTAACATCCAGGGTATGGAGGCCACAGGTAGCCCTCATACCATGATAACAGGACATGGAGGAGAGACAGTGGGTCAAGGACCACCACCGCAGTTTATTGAATTGAGACACAACTCACAGAGGGTAACGCCAAGATCTCAATTCATGCCCAGAGGACCCCAGCCTAGACAACGTATTTATATGTCACAGCAGGAGATGACATCGACTTATGGTCAACAACACCCCATAACACAATCTGGTGTCATTCAACCAGAACTGTCTGGACTGCCAGTTTTACTACCTCAGCAGTCCACAGGCCCAGGACCACAACAGCCCCACTTGCAATCTCAGGCAGCTACTTCTATTACCAACACTCCTACTACTGAGCAGCATCAGCTTCCACAATCAAGCCTGGTCACGGAGCCCCAGACTACTACAGTAGGAAACACTGAGGAGCTACCAGAGCCTGATCTTGAGGGTCTTGGAGATGCCCCAGGGGATGGAGGTGTAGAAGATGAGGATGATTTAGCCCTAGACTTGGACCCAGACAAAGGAGATGATGAATTAGGCAATCTTGACAACCTTGAAACCAATGATCCACATCTAGATGACTTACTTAACAGTGATGAGTTTGACCTGCTAGCATACACTGACCCTGAACTTGACCAAGGGGACCCTAAAGATGTGTTCTCAGATCAACTGCGGTTGGTGGAGGCGGAAAGTGAAACACCTTCATCTTCTGGTCAGTGCTAGTTAAAGTTGAAGGGAAAAGCAAAGTGGAGTCAGGGCAGATGTCTCTCACAACAGCCCCATCCACTGCAGGGGGGTCTGCCACCCAGTTGCCACCTTCTGCAGAAAATGCTGATACATCCAAGGTTAAAGTAGAAGACAGAGGTTTAACTCCTCAGCTGCAGCCAGGACAGAAAGTGGTCAAAGATGAAATGGGAGAGGCTGTCTCAATGCTTCTTGGTGGGACCACATCATCAGCCAAACCTGCACAAACAGAAAACCAATCAGCTTCATTAAGTTCTGTAAGATTAGGAGGTCTTCCGTTTCCCCTGCCAGGCCAAGCTGATTCATTGCCTTTTCCTCCAACTGCTCCACACGCAGATATTGGTGATGACCCACTGGGGCTGCCTGATGTAGGGGAACATCATTCCCCTGCTGTAGATTTGGCAAAGGTAGAGAGCTCTCTAGAGGGTGAATTGCCTCTTCTAATACAGGATCTGCTGGAGCATGAGAAGAAGGAACTACAGAAGCAGCAACAGCTCAGTTCACTTCAACAGGCAGGAATGGCACCTCATTTTTCTGGTCTGCCAGGTCAACAGCCAACTCCACAGACACCTGGGCAAATAATGTTGTCGCACCACCATCGTCCACCACACCAGGCAATGATGTCTCCGACAGGGATGGTACCAAGAGGTCTGCACATTTTGCAACAGCAGCCACAAAGACTTATCGGAGCTGGAATGGAGCCTCCACCCCACATAAACATAACCCAACAGCAAGCCATGATGAGGATGGGGCAGCCAGGGATCCATACAGGCCTCAGCCAACAACAAACACAACAACAGCAACAACAGCAGCAGCAGCAACAGCAGCAGCAGCAGCAGCAGCAACAGCAGCAGCAGCAACAGCAGCAGCAGCAACAGCAGCAGCAGCAACAGCAGCAGCCAGTGGTTAAACAGTCACCCCTGGCCAATAGTTTCTTTCCAGACAAAGGTAAGAACCACAACCCAGTCAGTGTCATTAGTCTTTAGTATATAATAATATTTTTTTAATACTAAACAAACAAATTGTCTATGTTTATTACAGATTTAGACAAATTTGCTGCTGATGACATCATTGACCCAATTGCCAAGGCAAAGATGGTAGCACTTAAGGGTATCAAGAGAGTGTTAGCCCAGGATCCAATGGTTGGTCCCACTGCCATTAACAGGTACTTCTTTTGTTGTGTAAACATTAGTTTGGCAAGTATATTTCCTTTCAGTTTTTCTAAAGTTAATTTTAAATGTCTATACAAAACACATAAAAAAACAATGGGAACTTGTTTTAAAGTTTATTGTTTTTATCTGTAGACAAAGCAACAGAGACAAAAATACAGAGGGAGGATCCCAAAAATGACACTATGTTTTTGGAATCAAAATAACAAATGCCATCTACCAGATATTCAATATTTTCACTGTATAGCTACTATTTATATATTAACATCAACATAATCTGCTCAGCACCAGCAAGAAGCGATGGCTGAGATGTATAATTACCATGCACTTGCATGGTTCCAGTACTTGCTATATCAACTTGAATAATTGTACGCTTCCTTCAAGTGTTAAATTGTTGCGCTTGTGTAGATTTGACTGCTTTGCTCAAATCAAATCTTGCGCATCTGATAATTAAGTATTAGAAAGCATTAATTTCTTGGAGAATTGTCAGGACTCAGTGTAAAGAATGTACGACATATATAGGAAAAAAAAGAATTCTACTGATTTCAAAAATATACTTATTTCCCTTTTAACTGGTGACCTTTATCTGTATGTATCAGTGATTGACTGTGTTGCTGGAAGATGATAAGTTGTTAAGTTGACCCGGGAAAAATTAAAAAAATGTCCATTGATTTTTATCCCCTTTACATGTCACCACTTTTTTTTACCTGGTGGTTATAAGATTATTTTAGTACTTTCCATTAGTTGTTCTGTCTGGTAAAACAGCTCAATGGGGCATTGTTCATTTGCTCATTTGCTTGCTGCTTAGGTTTAATTATTCAGTTTGATATAAAGAAGTTTGTACAGCATTATGGAGGTAGCACTTTTGCCTGGTTTAAAGCTATGGTCCTGGCTTTTAATTATGTAGTTTGTTTTGCCCTAGAAATATTAGCCTAAATCTAGCAAATAGAAGAACAAACTGGTTTGTAGTCAATTGTTCACTTCTCAAAAGGAAGTATTCATATTCAAACTAGCTATCATCAGCTATCATCTAAAAAAAAAAAAAAAAAAATCAGATGGCAATAACATGGTCATTTTCTTTTAACCATAATAGTTTGGTCACTGCACATATACTTATAGTTTTTTTTTCTTTACTTTAAACTTTAGACAACAAGTTTCTCTCCTAGCTCAGAGGCTGGCCTCTGCCCCCGGCACAGATCAACTTGCGTCTGGACCTCAAAAGGTTTGTGGTCTTGCTTTTCAGAAGTTACTGATTTAATTTCATTTTAGGTTTTACATTGTTGATTAGATAAAATAATTATTGATTAAAATAATCCATTTTTGTTTAGGAGGGAGAGACAAGTGACCCTACCCAGTCAAGACCTAACCCTCCCCAGTTTGTACAAGGAATCATCAGTAGGTTTTCACAAATGCTTAATCTTTTTAGAAATATATAGTTCTCTTCTTGTCTCTATACTCTTCCATGTTAATGTTGTTGTCTATTATAGATGATACAGAACAACACCAATATGAGGAATGGCTTCATCACACCCAGCAGTTACTTCAGATGCAGCTGAAATTTTTGGAAGAACAGATTGGAGTTCATCGCAAATCACGCAAAGCACTGTGTGCTAAACAACGCACTGCTAAGAAAGCTGGCAAAGAGTTTGCTGAGGCAGAAAAGCTTAAGTTGATTACAGAGGAGCAGAGCAAAATTCAGAAACAGCTTGACCAGGTGTGTAGCTTTTTTAAACACTGTAGCAAAGACGATTAAATGTTTACCAACTTGGCAAGGCAGATTTGTGAAATGTTAATTCAAATCAATTTATAATACTTTTTCTTATAGGTACGCAAGCAACAGAAGGAGCACACCAATCTTATTGCTGAGTATAGAAGCAAGCAGCAGCAGCACCAGCAGCAAGGCTCAGGTCTTATTACCCCTGGTCATTCTTCAGGAGGGCCGCCTAACATGTTTCCCAAGACATCTGGCCAAATAATGGGACAACAGGGCACATCAGTGATTGGCCAGCACACTGGAATGATGTCACCAGTTGTAATGCCTATAAGGTTTTCCCAAGGGCCTCCCTTTATAGGGGGAGCACAGCCACAGGTCTCTGCAGCTCTTGGAGCCAGTGGTTCTAGAGCCCCAGGTCCTCCTGTAGCTCAGACTGGATTTTTCCCACAAAGTGCTGGGATGCAGGGTGGAGACCACAGGCATCTGCAAGAAAGACAGCTTCATCAAAGAATGCAGCTAGTAAAGCTCCAGCAGCAGCAGGTGATGATGGGCCAGCAAACCATGCAACACCCCAACCAACAGTCTGGTTTAATTACTCAGCCTTCTGGTATGATTGGAAACCCATTAATGTCCCAGCCACAAGCAAACCCTCAACAGGCAATGCTGAATAACCAGACCACTCAGCAGAGCTTAGTGCAGGTTCCACAAGGAATTGTTGGAATCCCATCTGTGGCCACACCACCACAGAACCTTGTAGGAGGCCAGCCGATTAACCATGCACCAGGCATGATAACAGCTCCACCAGCGGCTATGGGGAACCAGCCAGTTACTTCTTCTCAGCAACAGAGGCCTCAGCTTATCATGGGTCAACAGGGAATGGTAGGGTCTCCATGTCACCCTGGTTTCAGGGGTCCCAGAGCACCATTGACTCCCCAACAACAAAATATTCTTGCCCAGAGCATGCTTGCATCTCAGCAGCAACAGCAGCAGCAGAATGTTCCAAAAAACGTGGCTCACCTTCAGCAGCAGCAGATGACACAACAGAGACAACCAACACAGTTGATGAGTCAGTCTAATCAAGAGCAAGGTGGGCTTTCCCAACCCTCTACCACACAGATGGGCTCTTCCCCTTCAGTAGGACATATCACACCCCAGCCACAGGGAGCTGCAGAGAGCCAAAACACAGGCCCAAAAGAGAGTGAGATCCTGAACCCTGATTCAAGAACACCACAGCAAAGTGGACTCTCCACTCCGAACCAGATATCCCAGCAAGTCTCTGCAAATGACCATCAAACTGACTTGGGACGACCACATCTACAGCAGCAGCATCAAAACCAGGTTTATATTGCTCAACAGCAACAAACTAATGCCCAGTCTGTACCAGAGCAACAAACCGGTTTGGTTGGAAGGCAAAAAATGGGTATGCTTCAGCAGCAACAACAAATGCTCCCACTGTCAATCCAGAGGCAAGGTATCCTCAGTGCTGACAAAGCTAATTTGGTGAATGTTAAAGAAGAAGGGAAAGCTATTGATTTCTTAGCTCAGCAGCAACAACAGCAAATAGTTCAAAAAGACATGCAGTCATCAGATCCCAGCATCCAGCAGCAGATTATAGGCCAGAACCATCCCAGTCAGCCACAGCATGTTGTGATGGGCCATAGTGCACAACAGCAAGGCCTCATTGCTCAGCAGCAAAGGCAACAGTCCATGATGGGCATGATTAGAGCTCAGCAAGGGTTGATGGCACACAGGGCTGGAGTTCCACCTGGTCAGATCCGCACATCTATCAACATCCAGGCAATTATTGCTCAGCATCCTCAGCTTCGCAGTCTTCCCCCAAACCAGCAAATACAACAAATTCAAGCCATGCTTGCTCAGAGGCAGCTGCAACACGGTCATGTAATTCCAATAAGTCAACTCCAGCAAGGTCAGTTGAGATCTCACATGACACCCGGACAGGTACCACAGGTTGGACAGCAGGTGACAATGGAAGGCCAACAGCTGCCATATGGAGCAATGGGGAAGTCAGGAGCATTGGGTATTCAGCAACCGTCAGGCATGTTAGAACAGCAACCTGGCGTTGCTCCTTCCATACACCATGTTATGATGGTGCCTGGGCAACAACAGCCACAAGTAGGAGCGATGATGCAACAACATGTTATGAGAGGCCAGGTTCCAGTGCCACCTTCTTCTGTTGATCAAGGGCGTGCCACAAGGCCAACATCTCCACGTCAATCATTAGCTAATTCTCATGGGGATCTGCAGTGGGACTCATTTAATCAGGGTACAGGGAGATGTCCACCCACTCCCATTCAGAACCAACAACAAGCAACAATGACTGCTTCAGCTGGCCGAATACAGAGCTCTCCATCCCATGCGTACTCTCCAAGAGGTCCATTTGGCATAAGCCCAGCCCATCCAGCCTCACCCCATTCATCTCGCGTTTCCTCACCATCGGTAGCTGACAGTAGGGCTGGAAGGGGGAGTCCATACAGTCAAGTTAAGGCCTCTCCCCTCAGGTCACCTGGAGCCAAGAGTCCTCTTGATTGCCCAGGTCTGAAAGTAGAAACTCAGACATCAGGTGAAACATCTCAAATGGTCTCTGTTCCTAATGGACCACAAAAAAGCATAAATGTTCAGTTGCAAGGGGCCACAGAGACCCATGTTTCTCCTGCACATGGCAACAGAGAAGGGGAGCTATGCAAGATGACCCTGCAGAACATTAAACAAGAACCAAGGGAACATCAATGTGATGGTGCAGCAGAGACTCATTCTGGGGGAATAAAGCGAGAAGCAACAGGTGAGATGGTTACGTCTGGGAACAATACTAACACTGTTAATGCTGGAAACATGGCTGGAGACCCTGGGAGCCAATGCCCCAGATCTGAGACTGGACAACAACTACTGCAGAAACTCCTAAGAACCAAGAACATTCACCTTGGTGCTCAGAGACCTTCTGAAGGGATCCACAATGAGATCAATGGGCACATCAACAGCAAACTAGCAATGCTGGAGCAAAAACTTCAAGGGACTCCACGAAATATGGAGGTATGATTTACTTTAGTGGATAATTTTAATTTTTTTACTTATCATGTGTTTGTTAGGGAAAAATATTTATTTTCTCAACTTATTTAGGATTTACAGTCTATAACAAAAAGAGCTCCTGTACAAAAGGCAAAGCGACCTAACAAAGCAACTGGAGACAGAGGACCCAATGCACGGAAGAAGAATAAAAAGGAAGAAGTTGGAAAAAGTGCTGAAGCTCTGATAAAACAACTCAAACAGGTATTCAAATGATAAGGATTCATTTCCTAAATTATTTTTGCAAGTAATTGTTTGAAGAATGCATTTTCTCATTCAGACTAATGCATGTATACTCTCCAGGGTCTCTCTCTACTGCCTCTGATGGAACCTTCGATCACCACGAGTCTGGATTTGTTTGCTCCTTTTGGAAGCAGTCCAAGTAATGGCAAAGCCCAGCTCAAAGGATCCTTTGGAAATGCGGTGCTGGATAATATCCCAGATTACTATTCTCAGTTACTGACTAAGGTATAGCTAAACTGCAGTGTGTCTGGTTAACCGTTGCATCTGTGCCATATGGTTTTTGATCAGTGCTTCTTTAAGAACAGTGTATTAAAACATACTTTTTTGTTACTTTACAGAGTAACCTCAGCAACCCACCGACTCCACCATCCTCCTTGCCACCTACTCCTCCACCTTCAGTACAGCACAAGCTGCTGAATGGGGTGACGCCTGGGGAAGAGCTTTCTGAGGGTCAGAAACATGCAGAGCCAGCAGAAGAGCCAATGGGTAATAATAATAATAATAATAATAATAATAATAATAATAATAATAATAATCATTATGAACGTTTGTGCAGTTGTACATGATCTAGGTTATAAATTTTCTGTAATACTTCCTGCAGAATCTGTTACAGAAGAGGTAAAAAGTGTAGACATTCTAGCTGCTCTCCCCACCCCACCACATAACCAGAATGAAGACATCAGGTACAATAGGACAATTTTGAGTGTTTTTGTCAAATAGAATACAGACATTTTTTGTTATAAGGGATTATACAGGGTTATTTTCTTAAACAGGATGGAGAGTGATGATGAGGATGCCCCAGAAAGTATCATCCCAGCGTCATCACCCGAGAGTAATGTAGGAGATGAAATGCCACGTTTTCCCCACTTACGGGAGCCTAAAGAGGAGGAGACAGAGAGAGCAATATCCCCCATTATCCCTCTAATACCACGCACTGCCATCCCAGGTACTCCCCGACATTCTAAATGTTGCATTAAATAACATTATGTGTACATATGAGTATGTTATAGAAAAGTTAGATGTGTTTCATTTAATAGCAGTATTAAATTAGTTAATATTGCTAAAATGAAAACTGACAAAAGATGGATTTACATATTCTTGTAGCATTTCCAGAAAACAAACTGCAGCACGCGGCTGATAACAAGGTAGTTTCAACATCTAACCACTGGGATAAAGCCAAAAGCAACGAGGTGTCCGTTACCTTCATGTTGTCCTCTGCCGCAGCCAAGGTACAGTGACATGACATAATTATACAAATTTTAAATGTACCTTTTATATTGTTACTTCATCCATACTTAACAAAACTGCCTTTTATCTCAGAAACTAAACCACGTGATGATGGCCATGGCTCAGTTGCTAAATATTAGGATGCCAGGTTCGTATGAAGTGAATTTCCCTCCTCAAAACCCAGATGTTCCAGGAGTGGATGGTTCTGGGAAAGGACCCGGCGAGTCAGGTATGAATAGAAAGTTTGAAAATGTTAGAAAGTTTATGATAGTGGCCACAACAGAAACAGTGTGTGACTGTTTAACTAGTAATGCCTATCTCTAATGTCAGAGAATGTCAGTTTAGCACCACACTTAAAGTTTTGTTACTCTAGTGACTGCACAGCTAAGGCCATGCTCCCATATCTACATTAAGCTCCAACATAAATGCATCACTTACAGTTTCCTAGTCCAGAAATTATGACTAAGAGACTGGTCCTGATTTCCAGGGGCTTTGTGTACAAAGGATGGTGCATCATCCAGTCAGGATGAGTGGCTAAGGCAATTTGATGTGTCTCTACCAGGCTGTACATTGAAGAAGCAAGTGGACATACTAGCACTCATTAAACAGGTCTGTTATTTAAATATCTTTAAGAAGTCGGTTATTGCTTCTTTTTTTTTTATTTTTTTTATGGATCATATGTTTTGTATTATAGATTCAGTTTCAGATGTCATGTGCAAACTTTCTCTTAGGAATTCTCTGAAAACGAAGACAAACCCGTCCAGCACTGTTACACAACCAATGTAAATGACCTGGATGTGCGCCACCTCCCTGTCATACCAGTGGAAGAATCTCCACCCCCATCACCATCTCCTCCACAGCCTCCTCCCTCTATCCCAGTAGCAACTTGCGAAAATGAACCTCCCAAAAAAATTGCTTCTCCACCTTTTCCCTCCAGTCCCACCAATGTTCAGATCAAGATGGAACCTGATCAGCATATTGTTCCTTCTAATGATGCTGATGTTATAATGGATGTTACAAAGTCTACAATTGCTGCTTCAGTGTTGGCCATTGATCCAGCAGCTGTCACTGTAACTTCTGATCCTACTGCTCCTATTGAAGATCAGCAGGCTGAGAGTCCTGCTACCAAGGAGGAGGACTCAGCCATGGATGCAGATCAACCTCCTAAAGATTCTCCCAACACCATAGAGGTTTCCCCTAAGGCTGTGAAGCAACGCCGGCCTCTCTCTCCTGATGAGGAGGTGGTACATCCTAAAGTTAAAAAATGGAAAGGGATCCGCTGGAAGCGTCTTCAGATTGTCATCTCAATACGTAAGGGTGGCTCTAAGAAAGAGAGCAGCCGTGAGGTGTCTGAGCTGATGGAACGCCTGCGCATTACTCTCCGTCCAGACAAGCTGCCCCGGGATAAACGAAAATGCTGTTTCTGTCACGAGGAAGGTGACGGAGCTACAGATGGGCCTGCTCGCCTGCTCAACATTGATGTGGACTTGTGGGTGCACCTTAATTGTGCCCTTTGGTCCACAGAGGTGTATGAGACTCAGGGCGGTGCTCTTATCAATGTGGAGGTAGCCCTGCGTCGTGGTTTGCGGACTCTTTGTGCATATTGCCAAAAAACAGGTGCCACCAACAGTTGTAACAGACTGCGGTGCCCGAACGTCTACCATTTTGCCTGTGCTATTCGGGCACGCTGCATGTTCTTCAAGGACAAGACCATGTTGTGCACACAGCACAAGCTGAAGGGCCCCAGTGAAGATGAGCTAAGCACGTTTGCTGTTTTACGGCGTGTCTACATTGAGCGTGACGAGGTAAAGCAGATCGCCAGCATCTTACAACGAGGGGACCGTATCCACTTGTTCCGTGTTGGTGGACTCATCTTTCACGCTGTAGGCCAGTTGCTGCCCTCACAAATGGCCAACTTCCACTCACCTACTGCCATCTTTCCTGTTGGCTATGAGGCCACACGCATCTACTGGAGCACCCGCGTGCCCAACAAGCGCTGCCGTTACCGCTGTCGTATCAGCGAGGACGATGGTCGCCCTCTCTTTGAGGTGCGTGTTCTGGAGCATGGGATGGAGGATTTGCAGTATCGTGACACTACTCCAGACGGTAAGAACTTGACCACTCCCACTTCATGTTAAATGTTTATCGATGTTGTACCAAATTTCATAATTCGCCTGACCACTGAATCCTTTGTTTTTAGGAATTTGGAATCAGGTAGTTCATCAGGTGGCTAAGCTCAGAGATGAATCATCCATGTTGAAGCTATTTACTGAACATCTCAAGGGAGAGGAAATGTATGGACTCACAGTTCATGCTGTCATGCGGATCACAGAGTCGGTAAGAGTTTGCAGGAAAAAACAAATGCCCCAAATCTATATTATATCTGTCACAAGAAGATTGATTTTTGTCTCAAGTGATCTTGCAGTGTTAAAATTAAAACCCCTTTTTAGAGACAACCCAGCATCACAAATGGACCTAAAATCTGACAAAGCATGAACAAAAATTTCCTGTAAATAAAACCTATACACTGGCACAACAATGTACATTTGATGTAATAATAATCTAATAATAAAATTTAAATATTTGTTTTAATTTGTTAATTTTCTTTAGTTGCCAGGAGTGGAGAGCTGCCAGAACTATCAGTTTCGATATGGACGTCACCCTTTGATGGAGCTTCCTCTAATGATCAATCCCACTGGCTGTGCTCGCTCTGAGGCCAAAGTGCCCACACACGCAAAGAGGTAAAGCCTAAAACATGATTTTAGCAAGAAACTACATCAACATGGCAACATTCTTATCCCGCGTGATCAATCTTAACATCAGAATGATCACACAGGTTGAGGCATGAGATATAATGTTGAAGCTGGTTACTGAGAAGCCTCTTGTTAAGAGGTGTGTTAAATGTCTAGTATTTTTGCACTTGCATAATACTCAACAGTACTGCATTAACAAACAAGAAAAAGTTTTCCTGTGTCAATAGCATTTTTCCACCATGTTACCAGCTCAACTTGGCTCTACTCTTCAGTATTGTAATCGCTGTATCCTGTATTATCCCATGCTTCGATTTCCCCTATGTTTCCAGTGCCCTGTCAATGTCAGTTATTTCCCATAAAATGTAACTCAAAACATATGCAGTCCCATGTTTAGAACCAACGCTTTTAAACTACTTATTTGATGCACAGCATTTTAAAAGCATCTTACATATATTTAGGGCACCATTCACACTTAGTTTTCTGTTTGTCCCAAGGCCTCACACTCTTAATAGCACCAGCGTGTCAAAGGCCTATCAGAGTACCTTCACTGGAGAGCTCAACACACCATACAGCAAGCAGTTTGTCCACTCCAAGTCCTCCCAGTATCGGCGTCTGAAGACTGAGTGGAAGAACAACGTGTATCTAGCACGATCCCGTATTCAGGGCTTGGGTCTGTATGCTGCCAAGGATCTGGAAAAGCACACCATGGTCATTGAGTACATTGGTACTGTAATACGGAACGAGGTGGCCAATCGCAGAGAGAAAATCTACGAGTCACAGGTATGCCAGTTGAACACTGGCATTTGAATGCAAAATGTACAAAAAATAATTTCAGTGGGTCAAAGGAGTTAACAATATGCAGTAAAAATACCTATAAATGTGGGGTGGGGAAACTTTTTTTTGCGTGAGCAGCTCAGATGTTGCTGGCATTTGAGTACCAACTAGAAATGTTGGTCTGTTGTTATATTGTTATTGAATTACTTATCAACATTTTTCTGTTTTCTTTTTCCAAACTTAGAACCGTGGAATCTACATGTTCCGCATTAACAACGAGCAGGTCATAGATGCCACTCTGACAGGTGGTCCAGCTCGGTAAGTACAGAGTAGATAATTATTTCTCGTAGTAAATCCTTAATTCTAGTATTGATTTGATGTTTGTTTTTTTTTTCCTCTTTTGCAGCTATGTCAACCATTCCTGTGCCCCCAACTGTGTTGCAGAGGTTGTAACCTTTGACAAAGAAGATAAGATTATTATTATTTCCAGCCGCAGGATCCCCAAGGGAGAGGAGGTGCAGTGCATTAAAAGAAATAAGCTCATGCTCAATGTTCTGTTAACTTAATTTAAACCTTAAATGTTTTTGTTGTGGTTGTTTTTCCAAAAATCTTAGTAGATGTCTTTTCTTTATTTCCAGCTGACCTACGACTACCAGTTTGATTTTGAGGACGATCAGCACAAGATCCCTTGCCATTGCGGAGCCTGGAATTGTCGTAAGTGGATGAACTAACGAGAGAGAAAGAAATGGAGAATTCTCCTCTCACTGGTGCCAGAACACTCCTGCGCCAAAGCCTTTGAATCCTACATAGCCAGTGCATAAGCTGTTGTGAAAGATGTGGAGGAAGACTGGCTTCCGTCACTGAAAGACTAAGTGTTGACACCTGTAGCCAAAGGTTTGAAGAGCATTAATCAATAAAAGCAACCGACCACCTTCATCAAGAGCAGCTTGATGGGGGCGACTAACTTTCATGTTTGGACTAGTGAATCACCCTTTCCTCAGCCAAAACCCTTTTCCCCATTTGACTGTTCTTAATAAGCTTACAGTGGCTGGAAAACAATCCTCAACATCTACCAAATGCTTCTGACCCTCCTCTGAATACTCGTAGTGCAGAGCTCCCCTGGAGCTTCGACAAAAAGCCATTTTGAAATACTAAGACTAATCTAATGATGCATTTTTATGGTTTAAGTCGGACCTATTTCCTGACCCACCTGACCACACCTTCCCCTCACCTCCGAGAAAAGGCACTTTCCCCATCCCTCATCAATGAAGACAACACAGATATTGGCTCGCTAGACAATCTTGATGTGGCTCTGTGTAAGAACTACATATGATCGATGGAAAAAAAGGTGTAAGTTAATATAAAATTTGAGATGCTATTGATCTGGGGCCCCAGATGCACCAGATGTTCTGACTGTGTGGAGTCCCAAGGTGGGTTATTTGGACCCAGTCTACCTCATTGATTTAGCGGAAAGTGACTGCTTTGTATGAAAACTGCTACTGTGGAACGGGGGGAAGGGGGAATGTTTTTATGGGCTTAGCCTTCTCGGACAAGCAGGGAATCTTAAGCAGCAGGTTTGCTCTATCTACTCTATGCTGATGATGATTTACAATAATGAGCCAACATAATTATTATTTATGAATGATTTATACATAGGAAATATATTAAAGTTTTGATAAGGTGTTGCATTAAAATCACAATCAGAAGCTTAGCGGGTGTCCTGTTTGCCACCAAATCATCCTTGAAATTGTTGTAGCTTTTGTTTTCTTTTTTTTTTTTTTATTTTGTACTTTTTTTTTTATTTATGCGTCTCAAAACCATGCTGTGTGAAAGCACAATAACATCCACTTTTGAGTTGCTCATGACAGTAATGGTGTGAGTGATTGGCTCTAGGATCATGGAACACTTGGTCTTTGAAGTAGACTACAAAGTCCAGAATTAACCAAGTACACATTTGTTTGTCACTTCATAACATTGAAGTTTCACTTGTCAGAAACCAGCCAGTGGATGCATGACTACTGTCCCATTTAATACTTTTTACTCACCAACAGCTCAATCTATTCACGACTCAACCCTAAGCTTTTGAATCATGCCTCTTCCTCTCTGTATTATTTAGTGGACTGTTGTTAAACTTTACTGTAGTAAGTCTTCCTCTGCCTGAGTACAGCCTGCAGTGTTTCTACTTCCCTTGTCACGTGCTTTTCTAGTGCTGGTACTGTCCTCTTGAGGCTGAACTGATAGCAGGGAAAGACTTATTGGAAAAAAGGGCATTTGATTTCACTTCTATGTAAGATGAATTAAAAAAAAACTCTTTAAAGGGAGCTTTACTAAAACTCCACCTTCCCATACTACTTTGTTTCCTCCTTTCCCTAACCTAAGACCTCACATGATTTAAAAATGCAAAGTTGTACAAACTGTATATATAGTATATGCATTAGGGGACAGCAACTCTTTATCCACCCCTTTGTAATCAATAAAGTCAGAAGTGTAGAGAAATTAAATTGGGGGAAAAAAACAAAAAATCAACCACTGGATATCCTTTTAACAGAGAAAGCTGTATATAAATATAAATATATGTAAAATGGTAAACTAATATCTTTATGTATATGAACCAGAGTGTTTTGCATTTACTTGTTTTTCTATTAGTGTTTTTGCTATAAGCTCTGAGAGACAAGTTTGTTAAAATAGGTATAAGAAAATGTCTGGTCTTCTCCAATCAGTTGCGATCAGAAGCAAACGGTAACAAAACAGTTTTGGTTCACATGGACAATTGTTAGACATGGAAATCACTTCTTGCATAAAACCGTACAATGGTGCATAGCATTTGTATTTATGTAATATTATTTGTGTTTATTTTTTATTTTTATTTATGCTACTTCTTGTTGATTACCAAAACCTCTCCCTAATCAGTCACAATTGGATTTATATACTCTTGAATGGAAAATCATGAATTCCCTAGAATATTGTTAATGTTTTGCTTTTTAATATCTTCCCTATAGAAGTGAATGTGTTGGTAAACTTTGTGAAATGGTTACTTGGCCTAATGTATGTTATGATGTAATACTCAAAGTTAATCCCATACTTAACCTGGTAATGAATTGCACTCATAGTATAACAGAGAACTTCTCTAAAGTGGTAGATATTGATCAAGTATGCGCAGCAGTGATATGTGTTTTTTTTTTCTTTAGTTTGTTGTTGTTTTTTTGTTTGTTTTTGGTATTTTCAAGTTCAAGGGAAGACCATGATGAGACATTATGCCGCTCACTGGATTTTAGCCTGAAGAATTTTTAACTTCTCTGAATCTTAACTTAAGTTCTCTGCATATCCTATAATTTAATAAAGTTTGCTCAAATTGAAGTTTTTTTTTTTTTTTTTTTTAACCTCACCTACTTTTTAAAAAGATATTGCATCTGTACAGCAGAGATACTTTTAGGGAATATGAATAAATATAATCATTTTTATTGTATGTGGCATGTTTTGTATGGATATTATTTTAAATTGTACATATTTTTTTCAGGACACCAGAGGTTGCATCTCTTTATATACAACTTGCCCTCTCCCTTTCCCCTTCATCTAATTTCTTTGTCTGCTTTTGTTTCTTGTAAAGAAAAATAAAATGCATTTTAAGTATGTGCTCATTTTTTAAAAACTTATTACACATTCTTTCTGACCCTTTGGAGTCTTTTAAAAACTCTTAGATCTGCTTCTTCTAGTTATTGTGCAGCTTTGTGTAGGACCTTTTATTAGAGGAGTCAGGTCATTGTATGTCAAATATGTAAATTACAGGTTGTAAATCAATAACTACTGCAAATGCTGAGGGATATAACGCACTTTCCTCGTTCAATTCAAACATATAAAACAAAGTGTATCTGAAGTTTATACAGGCTTCAGCTATCTTGAGTTCTAGAAATTAAATGATAATTATTCACTGATTAATTTCCCTATCTCTCATATTACAAGGAAACTGGAGGATTTTGTGCTGAAACATATTTCATTTCAAAACAGGTTTTGTTTGCTCAAAGGCTTCCGACCTTACATTACATTTTTTGAAACAACACACTTAAACAAATGACAAATGTTTGCAGCATGTTTTAAAATAACATAAAAACCTCAAACTAATTTTTCTGTCAAAATTCATTGACAAAATTAATCTAGAATATAAACTGATTTAACATTAATTTGTGCTATTTGGCGTCCTCATTGAAACTTTACTGGGCACTTTTTTGAAATGGCCTATTGCTATACAGTAGTGTTTCTGGGCCCTTTTGCTGACATACAGGGCCTACATAGATCACTAAACGAGTTCAGACATTCAGTATGACACAGCATTTGGACTGGGCTCTTTTAAACAAAACAAATTCTATCTGAAATCAGAGGAATGTTACTTTTTAAACTTTTGTACTAGACTCAGACTTTTTAGATTCTTTTTCTACACTGTAAACTTCCCAAAGTCAAATACCTTAAAAACTCTTATATAGATACAGAAAAACAAACCTATGTATAGCAATAGAGAAGTTGCTTTTTTTTTATATTGAAACAACTGATGATGTAAAAACTTTGCACAAGGGGTTATATTTTGCACACTATAGGTACATTAAAAACTCAATTTTGCAGGTATTTTCTACTAGGTGGGAATATATATTTTGTTTGACAAAGTAACCCACTAAAGTTTTGAGCCTTTGGAAAATGTTCATAGTTTTGAAAAATGCAAGAGATGATTTCTGATGATGAAAATAAACTTGATGCCAGTTCCAACTTATCAGACATAGAAATTTGCCTGATATGTACAGATGAGTATGAAATATTCCGGGCTTTAGGGCTGGTTTAATTGTACGTTGAACTTTTCAAAAGTAAGGCAGCTGATGACAAAACACCAAGTCACACTTTGAAGACGCATATAAGAAAAAAAAAGGAATTTATTGTATATCATCTATATACACACACTTTAGAACTAACTTTGAAAAGATCTGCACATGAATATTTGAAACTTTACTTATGAACAAGATTTTTGATGGTCATATACCCATGGCAACAAACCAAAAATGGACCAAACATGAGTGTTTTGACAATTTGACAGCAGTTTTCCCCCCTCAGTTCTCCTGCACTATGCCCTGCCTGCTGAACTTCTACCCATGTTAGCAGTAGCAGCAACTTTTTTGGGGTACACAGCCCACAACCCAAACGAAAAATATCAAAACAAAAAACAAAAAAAAAGTCTTAAATGTCTTTAGTTCATCCTCTGCAGAGGAACCAGTGTTTGGGACAGCATGCAAAATGGATACCAACATAACACATGGATTTTGGATCAAGTGATTTGATTTAACTAACATTAACTAAAGTCCATGTGGACATAACAGTGCAGAGCCCGATAGTGACAAAGATCAGTCTAATACTTTCATAGTCATGTCTGCAGAGAGTCGAAGTTGCAGGAGACCAAGTAGAAAAAAAAAAAAAAAAAAAAAAAAAGCAACTTTACAGCATGTCAGCCTTTAAAAAGGTAGACCTCCTGTGTTTCACATGTATTAACTGAAACGTGTTGTTCCCTATTTGTGAACAGTTGTGATTTTAAATAAATAGCCATCTGCAGTATCAGAATGCAAGGCTGACGCTCCAAAAATATTCCAGTGTCAGTGAGAAAGATATCACCCCAAAAGGACATATGTTTAAAAAAAAAATTAAAATGTCGAGCTGAATTAGTAAGCTCAGTCATAACAATTATACATTTTTTTAAAAAGGTTGCAACAAAAATCAGTAGTACCAGCAAATGTCATGAGGAGCAAGTGAAAAACAAATTCCAGCAGATGACACAGTCTATTTCCTGGCACAGTCAGAAAACTATGCAGAGCTAATAGACCTCTGAAAGTACCATTCAAGCAAAGTCACTGTTCAAACCTCACACCGGTGTTTGTGGCATTAAAGGATAAAAATAAGCATGTTTATATACAAAAATCATATGTACCCATCATCAGTAGTGTCTAATTTCAAAGTCAAAAGAAAACACCCATCATGACATTACAAAAAACATAAAAGAAAAAAAAAAAAAGTATTTTTCATTGCCATTTAATCCACCTCTTATTTGCTCAATGTGCACAATGTCATTGCCTGTCACCAATGGGGTTTTGGCTACATCCATATATGAACCAACTGTCTTATTAAAATGAATGCAATTACCCCAGAATCAAACATCTTAGGGATGATAAAGACCTGGACTGAACTACAAGGTTAATTTTCATTTCATGACTCTGGCTTGTCATATTTCATCTCACAGTGTTCATTAATAGGAAATAAAAACTATCAACAAATAAATAAAAACAGAACCATCCCAAACATTATCCATGCCACATTTCAAACTAACACCAGGACTGGACCGCATCAGTTATGTGATACCTAGAGGTCTCACACACGATGAGGCAGCTACAGTTGAGTGCAACTAATATCTAGTTGTAGGATCTTCAAGTGAGGGACTTAAAAAAAAAAAGAAAAAAAAAAAGAGCAAATTCTTGCTGCTCATGCTTAATTACCAAATGTCCAATAACTGCAATAACTGGTTTGTCTAATGAATGACACCATAGTGTCCCAGAAACATGCTAGTAGTCTGAACACCTTTTACACACACGCGCACACACACACACACACACAGAAACAGTGCTTCAGCCTCCTTCCCCCTTTACACACTCACAGCAACAGAATGGGATATTGCATGGCCAACATAATATGAAGTTAAATAAAATCCTTGAAACCCACACCATGCTTGACTCTTGTCATGGTTAGTCCACCTTGGAACAATTTCAGAGAAAAAAAAATACCATCACTGTACAATAATAATAATAATAATAAATAATAATAATAATAATAATAATAATTCCTGCCATGGGAAAAAAAAAATGCTGAGTGTGATATTAACAGTGGTAGTGCTGTGGTGTTGTGGCCCATGGAGGGTAGTGGGGTTGAGTTGGGGGATTACAAAGGGAAAAGAGGAAATACAAGGAACAAAGGGAGGTGGGGGCAGAGAAAAGTCAAGACGGGGCAGGTGTGATTCTCAGTAGTTTTGGCTAAAAAGGTGAGGTAGGCCTTGTCACAACTTGGAGTGTGGCTTTAAAACTGGCAGGGTTTTTATTTGCAGTCTGTCTTTAGTGTTTGTTTCCTATGGGAGTGTGATCTGGTTGTGCGTCTCCAGCGTGTCTTTTCGCATCCTGGCTGCTCACATTTTGACGTCCTCCTCCACGCTGAGCTGAGACAGTGTCTTCTTGATGCGCAGGGCTGTCAGTCTGGCAGCTCCGTTCGCATACCAGCACTCCCGCATTATTTTCCCCATCACACGCAACGACTGTACAGAAAAAGACACATTTCCATCAATTTGCTGAACTCAAAACGCACAAGAGAGAGAGAAAAAAAAAAGATCCTACGATCAAAAGTTTGCACATTTATACAATTAATAGTGTGAAAAGAACCCAGCACCACTGGCTGACTAATGAAGAATCTTTTGCTTTCTGCCAATTCCAGCACAGGGCCTTCATCAGGGTAGACGATGCTTCAAATCCTAAAGAAGATACCATGTGTGCCGAATATGCATTGCTATAATAAAGACGATTCTTCCATTGGTCAACCAGTGATGCAGAGTTATTCACGCTGATTGAGCACCTTGTTGCTAATAGTGAAGCAGCGAAAGCACAGCTCCCTTTACGGGTGGGCCGAAATATTTACCTCGTAGCTCTGCCACCAGTTAGGCACATTGGGCCTCAGTTTCTGGTCACACACCACCTTTCTCATCTCTTCTATAGAAGGGTCAGAGGGCACAAGGTCATAGTAGGGCAGCTGGTACTCCTCGTGGATACCTGCAGTACAGAATCAAGAAAACTGCTCACTCTCTGCTTTTATGCTCCGGTTCATAAGATTGATAAATTCACATAATGAACATTCATTTATTACCTCCTGCACTGCACCGGCGTGCAATCTCCCAGTACACCAAGCCCAGGGCATAAATATCGGCACATTTGAAGGAATCAAAGTGTTTCATGTTGATCGTTTCGTCCAGAACTTCTGGGGCCATATACCTGGGGGTGGGAACAAAGCGCAACAATGTCAGTGCACCTCAGTGGCACGTTGCTCCACACTCCTGGAGCTCAGAGAAGAGGGAAGTGCTGCAAAATAACTCTTTCAATATGCCTATTTTTATGATCGGTTCATTTTGACACTAGGGAGGTCTATAATAAGATTTGGCTACAAGGGCGATACTTGTTAGGATCTCTTTACTGCTGTTTTCAATCTTTTCATAATATTTACTGATATTTAGAAAAACCTGAGCCTGTACAAACATGTATATGACTGTATGTTTACGATTGAATAAAATGGCAAAAATTTACCTTTTCGTGCCAACACGTTGGTTTGGTGCTATATCGATTGTGTCCGTGATAGACTCGTGTCGGACTGCCAGACCAAGGTCAGCTATGGCACATGTGCCGTTCTTCTTAACCAGAATATTTTTAGACTTGAGGTCACGATGGGCAATGCCGGGTTTACCTGCAAGACAACACATCATTAGATTTAACGCAAGAGCTCAACAGAAATACCACAGGCTAGATAAAAACAAATAATTACAGTGTGCGCTCTTAAGCTCCTGCTGCCTTTGCATATTTACTCATAGCACATCTTAAAACATAGCACATGGTGAAGTTCATTTTACCCTGAGTGCCAAGGATTTCCATGTGTAGGTGTGCCAGGCCGCTGGCGGCTGATAGTGCCAGTTTGATCATGCCCTCTATTGTTACAGAGTAGTGGTTAAGGTAGTCAAAGAGGGAGCCATGCTCGTGATAGTCCGACACCAGCCAAAGCTGAGTCCATGTACCGTTGTCTGGAAGACAAATGTGATTCAGTTAGTTATACGTAGTTAAACATTTGCTAGTCAATGAAAGGAAGAAAGTGAAAGACAGAATTTCTAAATATCAACAACATAAAGGTTTTGCTACAAGTTTTTATTAGCAAAGTGAGACCACTGGTTTTGCCTAAAATGTCCCTGAAACCTAAATACTGCGTCACCTTTATTGTCTGCTGCAATGAATCCTAAGATGTTTTCGTGCCGTAGCATGATTGTCTGGTAGATCTCGGCCTCTCTGAACCAGGAGCGCTCTTCTCTGGATGAAAAGATCTTTACGGCTACATCTCCTCCTCTCCACTTCCCCCGCCACACCTCACCAAAACGGCCCTTTCCAATGATCTCCTGCAACACAATTGTTCTGGCCACAGTGCGCTGCACAAAGAGGGGTAGACCTGCAGGGGGCAGCAGACATTATATTGGCCAGTGTTCTCCACAGACTACTTAAGTAGGAATGTTAGAAGATTGCAGGTCAGGATCATTATCACTGGTGTTGTAGCTGAATAATTGTATAAATCTGTATAGAATGACATACAGAGAACGGTTTTACCACTGCTGTTGTTACTCAAGAGACAATACACATAGAAAATAAAAAAACAATTTGTTTATTTATCAGAGTGCACTGACCAGAACCTGATCCAGAGGTGGACATGTCATAGATGAGGTCTTGCAGTGTTTTGTCCTTGGCCAAGTATAGATGGTCACAGGATGGATCCTCTACTTCCAGTCTCTGCCTGTGGCTGTATGCCCTCTGGTGATACTGGAACAGGAACACGCCAACCATGAGCAGCACACAGAGCAGAAACACTGGCCCTGCGATGACTGCTACAAGCTCCACTGGCCCCCAGGAGCTTCCAGAGCCTGACCAGTCCCCCTCCTTTGTTGGGACTGTTGGAGCAATCAAGAAAAGAACCCAAATATGATTATATTAGATTAGATTCCGTTACGTGCCTTTAACTCAAGGAGTGCCGATGATTTATGAAACTCACCTGGGACTTTCAGGTCAATACTGTTACAGTAATCTACATAGCAGCAATGTGTGTTGAGCAAGCCTTCAGCACTCAGACAGTAGAAGGGCTGTCCAGGGGGGACCAGGTTGTCCCGGTTAATACAGATGCGTACGTGTTGCTCTTTCCCCTGGATGTAGTAAGTGGAGGCCATGCAGGCACCATCTGTCTCGCATTCATATCCTGTCTTCTCACAGTTTGTGCAGTTACAACGTAGAGCTGCGGGAAAAAAAAGAAAGTGAATCAGTCAAATAGCGGAATCACATTTACGTAAATATAAGTGTTCAATTCTGCAGTTTGGGCAGCAGAGGGCACGCTAACTCCTCAGGTTAAACAGGTTTTAAAGACTTTAGTGTCAGATTTAGTTGTAGGCATTTTGTGATGTGCTCATACAGAGCCTGACGTTGAGAAGTAAGAGCCAGACGGCCCTGATGGCCCTGAAATCGGATCCTTCACTGCAGATGAACCCAAACACGCAGGGTGGAGATGGACCTGCCCAGTGGGACAAAGTGAAATCCAACAAGGGGAGAAGGCTTCTGTCGATCCACAATGCAGTATTCTACTCCATTTCTCTCCTCTGTCTGTCTCACACTGACACAGAGAGGTGCCACTGTTTAAGCTAATAAGACATGAGTTTTATTAAAACCCAGCACACTCATGCATAGGGAATTATTAAAACTGACATTGAAACTCCCACTGCAATAAAACAATGGTAGTCCAACTAAACTTGAAAATTAGGTCATTGCCAGAAAGTCTGCACAAATCTGCCACATCTGGGAAAGAAATAGCCAACTGATTAGATTTGGAGTGAAATGTGATTTTGAGTCACAGCACACATGCTTCTGATTTAGAAAAAGGTCAGCACAAAAGGCTTATTCTAAGGTTTTCTATCAAATGGGGGTGCAAAGCAGGACTCTTGTGGGACTCTGGGACTAGTTTTCACACAGAAGAACCCAGGGAAGCAGTTAAGCTCAGCTGAACCCCCAGTGTCCAATGACAACAGGGCCGTGAGCAAGGAGTGACAGGGCAAGAGCTGATCCTTTGTCAAAACAAAGGGTGGCTCACTCAAGAATAATCACTGTGGACTTAGTACGGACAAAACTATCATACCAACAACAAAGGATGAGACACAAAGCAGAGAGGAATTTTTGCCCTTATTCTCCTACAAAAACAAGGCTCAGCATCGGTTGGACCACTGACAATGTCTGGCCCAGAGGAAAGAAAAGATTTTAAGAGTGGCAAGCTTCCACTAATCCTCTGTGCCTTATCCTGAATGTTTCTGTGACCTGATGAGCTCACTGATCTTTCTTGGATATTAAAACGGTTTTGGCAAATCTTACATATTCTTGAACCAATTAAATTGTTGGTTAATAAGGCGTTTCAATAAAACTTAGAATGACTGATGCGTTGATTGTGCAACTAGAATGTTACATCCACATGGCTAAAACCACAAACCCTGGTGTCATAAGAGCGGTTTCCACTCAACTGAACCGTGGGAGGCCTGGGAGCATTTTTTTTGCATGTTGTGTGTACGCTCATGTGTCTATACTTGTCCACTGACTGGTAACTGGAAGTTACTTGATGCAGGATTTCAGTAAGATTTCTCATCTGTTTGGCGTGTGCATGTTTTTTTCTTTTCTTCTCTCCAGGAGGTAGGTGGTGGTGGTGGGGGGGAAGTGGCAGGAATTCTGATGGAGTGTCTCCAAATTCACTTAAGTTCGCATGCAGATGGAATTTCCTGCAGATTACACAGAGGTGAAGCAGACTGGGGCTGATAAAGACAGAAAAACAAGCCCTGTGCCACAACACACTAATCTGCAGCAAATAGTTTAGCTAAATAAAACAGATAACACGGAGAAACAGCAGTAGGTTAGAAAGCTGGGCAACGCTCGATATCAATCATCACATTTAGACAACTTAAACCTCTTTTTTTCCCATCAGGCTCTGCTCTTGTATATCTGCTATTTACTGGTTCTCAGTGAAATAAATCAATCTTTAGCAAGTGAGCCCAGACAGGAGCTACTTTAATCAATCTATCCTAAAAGTAAGAGCAACAAAACAGAACTTTCTCCACATTGCAGCCAACTGTTGTGAAACAGACTTGACATCCTTAGGTTTTCTCAATAGCATAAAAAGGAAGGCCGTAAAAAAAGCTCCCACGATAAACATATTGTACTAACGTACAGAAATAAATTAAAAGTGAGGCGTGATCTGAAATGAACAAGCTCATCCATCATGGAGACGCTCTGTGTGGTAAGGACAGATGGCACACAGACATACATACAGAAGCTCAAGCAGGAAACCAAACATGACTGAAAACAGACATCTCCCCTCTTGAGTCTGCTATAGATGGTTTGTGGTCTACCGAGTCTTCCCTTTCGTTAAAGCCAAGTTTTGACTATAACCTCTTTACAAATAAGTAACATAACTCTGGGTGGCCAAAATGGAGACGATATATAAATCTAGATACAGATAAGCCATTTATAAATACATTTATTAGGTATTTGGGTAAGAGTGAAGTTACCCAAATACAGATTTTTACAGTAAAGTATTAAGTATTTTTTATATGACCAGATATATCAAAAATGACAAATCAATTTAAAATAGGTGACATAATATGCGACATTGGTAAAATGCCAAACCACATCCAAGTGCAAACTCCTGGCATACAAGCATTTAGCCAAATGCCATGTTGTTTACACAGTGCTCTGCATATCTCACTGGATTCCGAGCAGAAGTGTTACAAAGCTGGACCTGAAGGAATAATATCAAGCCTAAATACACATGGACCTGGGTGTGTGGTTTTCGAGTCAATCCTGCCCTTGAATCCACATAATTGGTGGTCTTTACACTGGTCCTTTGTGTAGAGATTAAGACGACATAAGGAGGGATTGGGCTAGCCCTGCATGAACAAAGAGCGAAGTGGAGTGGGGGAGCACACTTCTGTGTGGAGCAGTGAAGGGGGATGGGTGGTGTGCATAGGACCAACCAGGGTGAGCAGTAACAACCCTGATGTTTGGGGGGCTGCTATGCTCTGGGCCAGACAGGACGGGGGCAGTCATGTATTGGCTCCAACAATACAGAGCGGTGGGGGTAGAAGGGGTAACGAGAGGGACTTACTGGGGCCCCCAGCTGTGACTGGGGACTGCCCGAGTGACCAGCTGCAACCATCATTAAACCCCAGTCTAGACTTTGTCTTTTTGGTGGGGGTAAAATCAGAAAAAAGGGAACACAAAAAAGGGGAAACATACCAAAGTAAGTGATTCCTTTGTGCTGGTAAAGTGTGAAGTTCCCATCGTTACATTCATGTCAACACAGGAAACGGTAGACATCTCAAGGAAAGGATTAACAGAACATCGTTGCCATTACCAACATTGTCTTAAACTGGAACCAACTAGAAACCACAGCATAGTCTCACTCCTAACAGCTTTACACATTAACCCTGTCAGTGTTCTGTGTGTTGTTCAGACCCACTCATGCAGACCAACACTGTCAAAACAGAGGTGAAACTTCTAGACTGTAAGATGATAAAAGCTGTGGAAAATATTGTAAATGTGCTCAGCCCAGGGAGGTGAGGTTACAAACACAGTGGGTTTCATGGGCTGAGCGACGCAGGCAGAGACAGTCGGCACGTGTGTGTGTGTGTGTGTGCAGGGCGCAGAGCACCATTACTAAAATGCACTGCCTGAAATTAGATCCATACAGATACCAGACTGAGAGCTGATCAAGACAAGCAGACGCCACCACACACACGCACACACCACAACTGTGTCCTAATCAATGCTAGGGGAAGGAGGAAAGTCATTACCTTTGTCTGGATCTCAGGGTCAGATTACTGATCTGATTCTAAAGTGAAGTCTCGGGGGCTGAGGCTGCTTCTACTATCTCTACCAACCACCACCCTCCAGGCTACATCCCATCCTGTCTGTGTGTTGTCCTGGATGAATAAGGTGCACAAGTGTGAGCACAGCCGCACTCAGACTTTGGACTAATACCCAATTCCCAAACTGGCCATCACTGGCTCTACAGTGTCCCAGTACGCTGCACTGGAGCTTTGGAAATTCTCTCAGTAGCAGATAACCTGTTTTGGTCTTTGTAGAACTGCTGGCGACACTTTACACTGCTCTGGTACAGAATGCAAAACAAAAAGCATAATTTTAAAACTTGACCTCTGATCAAACAGTTCCTTAGTTAAAAATAAATAATATTTATAATAATAAATATTATTATATTATGAATATAATCATTAGACTTAATAAAATTTTACTAAATTGACACTGTGTAAAATAAGTGAACAAATTTATCTTATATACACTACATAAGCAGGTATTTTTGACACCACAACCACTCCTGCTAGTTATCAAATAGTCCGGCCACAGCACCACATAAAGTGACAGACACAAAGGGGTCTGCTGCATAACACTAAAATTATACATGCTGGAAAAAAAAAGAGCCACATTTACAATTATAAAAAAAAAAAAAAAAAAAAAGAAGGAGCAACTCTGAGATGTGTTGAAAAATGAAAGATGATCTGTTTCACTGCCAGGTAAGATGCTTTCTCTGCTTAAGCCAAATTCCCAAATTGGGGAGGCCTGTGAAAAGCCATAGATACAAAGCATAAGTCATGTGTTTAATTTGTATATCAATAACTCATTTCCTAATACACTCACTATGCAACATTTTTTTCTAAGCAAAATGTTTTGAACCAACCGCCCACACCAATCAAAGCAAATCTTCAGGGAAGTTTTGGAGACATCTTAACAAGTAGACAGCATACCTAACAAAATGTACAAGGTAGAGCAGGTCTAATCTACATTCCAACCGCAGTTAAATAAATAAAACAAATAAAAACAACACAAAATGGGAATCAAACACCTCTACAAAGAGACATGTAATGGAGGATGGGCATCAGGTGAAGGTCTAGAAATAAAAATAAAATACACTGGAACTCACATAAGTGCAGGGTCTGTCTGGGTGCACAGTGACAATAAAAACCTACAATCATATTTAAGGTGCCACAGCAAATATCATTTATTAACAATGTAAATACACCAAGCGCCTCTGAACAAAGAAAGTGTGTAAATGGATGGCATAGAGAAGTGGGCTGGCTGCTCTGTGGCAGTAATCCCCTGTAGTCCAACATCAGTAATGGCAGAGCTGGGTCAGTCAGGGGCTATGCCGTCTCCTGTATCAATTAGGACTCTGTGCCTCTGGGCCAACGGAGGTTATTAACGACAGTGGTCATTATGGAGGCAAAACTAGACCATCCCAGACCTGACCCTCACTCACTGGCTCGGTGACACATTATACAGAAAGCTGGTAAATACAGATTGCTTTAGAATAAGATACCTGGATCCAGCATGTAAACTGAGTTTTTTGTATATATATATATTTTTTTTACTAAACAGTCGACGTGCAACTTTACTTGTTCATAATTTACCTGGAGGGATCTGGCAGACAAAACCTCTATTTATCTGACTAACAGGCCTGAACAGCAGCTACACAATTATGGCAGAGAGAGAGAGGAGAGAGAAAAAAAATTTCTTCTGAAAGCCAGTTGAAAAACAAAAAAAACGTTCCCTCCTTTCTTGCTCAAACCTCCTTCATAGACACACACCTTTGAACCCAAAAAGTTTCACCCTTTCTCTGTGCATTCCCTTGGCTCTGATCTAATGGGCAGGTGTACACATGTTTCAATCTGACTAGCGTATGTCAACTTTTTCACATCAAATTTGACAACAGCACCTGTAGCAGAGTTAGGCTCTACCAAGGCAAGTTCCCTTAAAAGTTGAGAAGGGACTTTCTCTGCTTCCAATTGCTCCACCTTTGATTTACGAGGAGGCATGTCAAGAAAGAACAAGATTCTGGCACGGCTGATGATTACGTTGAAGTGCTAGTGAGCACAGAGTTCAACCGATAGCAGGACCACAGCTAACCAAGCAAACAAAAGGAAATCATTTTATTAAGGTGGAAAAAAAAGCCTATGTAAAATGTGGTGGCAGTGAAAGCAGAAGAGGGATCGCAGATAGCAATGAAAATATTCTGATGAAACACCAGGCCCTTCAAACAAGACGGACAGAAAATGGGAGAGCGCATGAGCAAAAAGGAAAGACATGGACGCACCCTACCTCACGGCAGTGTGTCTGACAGAGCCCATATCATATTGCTACTGTGTTCAGTGCACCCAGGCAGACTGCGTCACAATGGCATGTAATACCCATAACACTAGTGACTCCTAATCCTGATGAAGTCAACAACACGTGACAGATTCATCAAACCTAAAATGTATTTCTTACAAAAACACGCTACTCTCACCGCAGGCCCGGAATCTGCAGTGGCATAGCTACTTTCAGGTTTGTCTGGTTTCAGCCTTTGCCATTATATGGTGTGAAACCATGGTTCCAGACAGACTTGCAGGCCCCTTACACAACAGTCGCTGCCAGCTGGACAAACCCATCACCACCCCCTGTCAGCTCAGGCCACACACACCCACCCACCTCCACACATCCCTGTTAACGTTAAAAGACCCAGGCAAACAAATTGTCCACTCAAGACGTGAATTTTCCCCACATGAACTCATCAGTTAGTGTACGGCACCCTTATCTAAACTTGAGTGGGAGGTATATTTTTATGATTCTTGGAAGAGTGACTCAAGCACTTGCGGCACAACATACACATTAACAGATTACAATACAGTCAGGATATTTTTTCTGGCACACATAGTTGAAAATTTGTTTTTCGTCACTTTGTGTGTCTGTTGAGCTGCAAGTTGCAACAAGATAAACCAGCATTCAAGTGCAACAAAAAAAAAAAGTCTTATGCTTATGTTCAAAAGGAAAACCTCATAAATCCTTATGCAAAGGTGTAGAGTTTGAGGCAAAGTAAGATATAAAGACACCCAGAGATTTAATGCAACATCTGCTAAGGGATGTGGCGTGGAGCTAGTATCAGCTGCTCCAGCAGACGGAGGACTCAGACTGAAGCAGCCCCCGTCACTGGCGCCTCAAAGACCCCCACTTGCCACATTAGCATCACAATGAGCCCAGATTTCAACCCTGACTTCTGTCTGGGACGGCTGAATGCTCGGCTGTTGTCACACTCCGCCAGCATTCACGTCCCGCTGGAGGCCACCGAGCAGCCTTTTCACGCCTTACAAACGGACACCGTTGGAAAAGCTGCCAGTGTTTACTCTCAAAAAACACATTTCATGCGCAAATTAGGTTGGGCCTCCGTTCAGAGCCTTTGCTCAGGCTGTCGCCAGCGTGGACTCACACCACTCACACCACGCGGAGCCCGGAGCCCGGTGCGGCCAGCCTCAGGTGGAAGCCGTGCTTTCACCTGAGGCTGGCCGCACCATCACGGTTCCGGAGCCGAGCTAAACAGGTAACACACGCAGACAGGGACACGGTAGGTAAAGGAGCTCGGATCAGCTTTACCATCATCATCAGCAGACACGGGGACGACACGACACAATAACACGGTGGTGTTTTAGTGCTGCGGCTCCCAAACAAAGCTCAGCTGTCCACGTTCCCCAACTTTATCCACAGTTGACGGTGCGGTTAGCTAGCAGACGTTAGCTAACGCCGCGACACAAACAACCCCACCATGTTGTTCGAGCGACTCTCCCCGCGTCTAATAACGACTATTAATACATCCCCGGCTGGTCAATGGGCGAAATTCAATATCAGCAACAAACTAGCTGAAAGTCGGATGGTTGGTTTCAGGTAAAAACAGCCGCGGCGGTTTGAGGTCGACGCAAGCTAGACACGGTTAGCCAAATCCCCGAACCAGGGCGCCATGAAGATGAGCGACAACAGGCGATGCCCAGTCCAGGAAAACACACGTCGAGACAAAAGCCGGAGAGGTGCTCGGACCAAACTTACCGTCACCGACGGCCACGGAAGCCAGCAGGGCCAGCAGCGTGAGGGTCGTCTGTCTCACAGCCATTTCTTCACAAATCCCATCTCTCCGCGGTGAAATGCGTCGGAAGTGTGTCGTTACCAGAGCGAACAGACCTGAAACACAACCACAGTCCGACCGCACTCACACACACATACACACACACCACACAGCCAGATCCCAACTAGCCAAAGCGGCGAGTGACGTGCTTAAAGGGGCGTGTGCGTGTTTAAAGGGGGGGCGGCTGCGGCTGCGGCTGCGTGTCCCCTCTGCCGCCGAGGTCAGGGCCTCGTGTTGGAAACGAGGAGCTTTGTCCGCATGTCTCACTGTGTCTACACGGGACGGCGAGGAGGAGAAGTTGGCCAAAAGTGTGAGGATGCTGCTGTCATAGACAAGTATTAATTAATAGGCTTCATCCACATAAAGATCATTAAATCGAAAAACTAATGACCGTTTGACTTAAATAAGAATTGTCTTGTAACAATAGTGATTTTTTCCCATCAAAACATGCAAGATTACTTTTTAAAATTATTAGTTATGTGCACACACACACACACACATTGAGCTCGATGTAAACATTTAGATAAATCCTCAAAACAGGGTTGAGATGGAACTTGCAATTTTAACCAGGTTATCACAACTATTCTCCCAAACTGATAAGTGATCAGCTTATCATTTCTGCAGAATTGTCTGATTGGATCGTAAACATATTATATTGCCATGCAACTGGGGGGTCAATAAAGACCCCACAACAGTTCTCAAGTTTTACCTTGGGGCCCTGAGGGAAGGTTAGTCTTTTCACGGGTACACTGTGCACAGTTCTTCAAGGTTCTTGGCAGATACATTGTTTTATTTATTCTGGAGCAAACAAATATAGGCTAATATGAAAAGAAAAACAAGTGCTGTAAGATTAATATTGTAGAATTCTATAAGGTGAAAACCAATTAAAATGTATTATTAAGAAGCTGTGATATCTAAGGACCGAAATTTCCATTAAACAAACTGTCAAAGAATAGACATGCAGGTCTAATACAACCTCCAACTTCCCCATGTGTTCAGAGATAAGATATCACAAAAAAGCAATTAATTATTATGGTTTTATAGATAATTAAATGGAATCTTGAACCTGGATTGGGGTCATTACATAACAGTGTCCAATTGGTTAATGATCTATTTGGAGACATAGAAGTATTCGGGAAGAAAACACTGGTATTATTCTTGAAAATGTAAAATTATTCAGTGGTCCCTTTAATGCCATTAAAATGGGTTTTACACATTAAAATGACGTTAAAATTATAAAAGGTAGTTCTTGAACATAATCATCTAAACTCTGCCAATGATAACTTGTGATCTCAAATTATCTTTTCAGTGTCTACAACTATAATCCCCATACATTTCCCTCTGATTCTGACAGGTAAATTAGGTCTGGATGAGTTAATGTGTTTATGATGATGAATATTACTTCCTTTAGCATTTGAAAAAACATAGAACATGCTGCATTAAAGTGGCCATCGCTCAGTGACAACCATGAATAAGATTATTAAATGAAGATTATGTCATACTAAACATTTCGCACAAATTTAGTTTCGATTGATTTCGGTATTTAGGTTTATGTTCTTAATTACAGATGCAGTTTGACAATGATTTATTGGAGAGAAAATGTTCAGTGGAATAAACTAAGTCAAATAGGCATATTTCACTATTATTAGTGAAGTGCTTTAAATAAAGATTGATTAAATGTCTCTTTCCTTGAAATAAATAGATTTAACTCATGTAGATATGTTTGTGCAGTGTAAGGGCAGTGAAATTTGATTACACATGTTATCAACAAAACCACAATGAGGACATTTTCATTGTGGTTTCTTGGGGTTGTTTAGCATTTTATTAGATATACAGCAACAGCTCCACATATAATTAGTTTTTATAATTTTAACATTTTTTATTATATTTAATTAGGTTGATTCAGGTTTATCCAGTGTGTTTATTAGTTTTCAGACACGAAATCAACAATAATACAAGTGGTTGCCCTCTATTTTAAGGTTAACACATTTTTGAATAATTTATGCATTCTGATTGAGGTTATGACTCAGTGACTGATCCATTTAAAACCAAATGTTTTCAGGGGACAAACTGGGTCTAAGTTGTCTTTTATTGACACTATTGACTACTATATATTTTAAATATTAAGCAATGGTAAAAATGAACATTACCTTGTGACTGACAACACCTTGTTCTAATAAAGGGTATACACAGTAATTTAATATTCAGAGGCCACTGAGCAACATCTTCGTTTAGGGTAAGCTATATTCAAAGTAGACATTTGAAGTCAGGCATGACGGTGATGCAAATGGAGGAAGAATCCAGTGTGGCTGACTACCAGACCCTTTCTGTTATTATGGCTGTAGGATAGTAGGCAGCTTTGTAGGTGACACTGAGCCTTTCTGCATTGTCCTGGCAGCATTTTCTATTATAATCAGAGAATGTCAGACGCATCTATTTGTATTTCAATAAAAAATTTAATATAAAACAAAACCTTTACTTAAATGAAAGATTTAGGGCACTGCAGATGTCTAATCGGTGTTTATCAGCAGATCCCTGATTGAAAGCTGTGATACCAATTTACTTTGAGTCTGCATAAAAAAGTCTAAGTTTTCTAGCTTATCTCAGATCACATAGCAGCTGCTGTATCAGATTTGTTTAGAAAGTGACTTTTGCATGAGAAAGTGTAAAATAATAACAGAACTAAAGCTTGCAGAATGTATTTGGGTCCAGGTCCTCTCAGCTCGGGGACCTGGCCTTTCTGCACCCCACTAACACATTCAGCTGCCACTGACTGACAACTGGGCTCATGAAGAGGTGAGTCAGGCAGTAACCAGGTGCATTCGGGACTTTATCTGCGGCTGCTTTTATCACCTGCTCTCTTGCAAGCTCTTTCACTGATCTATCCTCAAGCCTGATTGTGTCTGCATAGTCTCCTCTGTGGCTTTATATCTGTCCATTATCGGCCCTGTCCAATTTATCTCCACATTTCTTCAGTGCACATTGTCTGCCGAACAAATCCCTCTGTCTGTACCGAGCCACTTGGAATGATCCCACTGTGAAAAAGAATACACAGAGGAGGAAAGCAGTGGTAGAAGTGAGATGGGCTTCTGCACTCACAGACAGGGAGTTTGGCTTCTCTGATACTTGAGCAACCCCCTGCAGTGTTAAAAATAACCTGCTCTTCATTTGACTGACCAGACAGACTGAGGCTTTGAGGGAGTATTATCTCTCTGGAGTTTGTTCAACAACCAGGCAGCCAGACAACACACATAAACACGCACGCACGCACGCACGCACGCACACGAACAGATAAAGGAAGTGCAAGCATGACAGATAAAGAATGAAAACATTGTCATGCAGATGTTACATGAAAGGGACATAGCTGATAGAATTATATATACTAGGCAAGAATCTTGGCACTATGGATCCCTGTTGGACACATTGTAATCTTTGTCGGGCTCAACACCTCAAGCTTGTTGCTTTTCTGCTTTACTTTGCCCCCACGAAACAGACAATAACACAAAATGATTGCTGTGGTTTAAGCCGTATCTGGTCATGCTATAAATTTTTTGGTCCTCTAAAGTTTAACACAGATCTTTACAAGTGTTTCATATTTTTAGGTTTACACCTTTGTAAACAGATTTTATAAATTAAATTAAATCTAATTGGACTTTCATGGTTGCATGCTCACTTTATAACTAACAAAGAAAAATATAACACATCAAAGATTACTGACTTTCAATGCATAGAACACATTACACCAATAAGGATGGAGAATGATGCAGAAAATACATAGATCAGCTATTTAAAAAAGTCAAAATCATAATGTTTAAATTTATTCTATTTAAATGCACTCACCCCGCTATGTGTAGTATGTGTTACTGAGAATATATAAACTCTTATTATCCTGACAGTACTATGATATGAATATAGGTGATTATAAGTTGTATAAATAATCAGTTCTTTACCCTGCTACTAGTGACTTTAGTTACATGTTCCGATTCAATACTGAACTTAAGTTGTTTATTCAAATTAGAGATTAATTAATGCAAATTATACACATAAAAACTGATTACACCATAAATCCGCTATGATGAGTTTCACCACTGTAGTGAAATTGTTAGCTATGTGTCTATCATCTGATGACCTCTACTGGTTAGTCATAGAAATGCAAATATTAGCGGTACAAATGGTTGCAAACATTTGAAAAAAACAGTCATTTATTCAACACATACAGTATTACATGTATGCATTTGTGAATTCATTTACTGACTTTAATGTGACAGTTTTTTCAAAAGAATCTGAAGAAATCTGTGTTGTACAAAAGTATATAAATGTGTCTTTCAGTAATATCACTTTTGAAAATATATTTACAATATATCCAATGGTAATACACCAGCTTAAGTGCTGTCAGAATATGTACAAGTAGATATCTCAATGTGTCTATGTGCAGATACTAAATATTATGTCTATATAATTAATATGTTTACAGAACAGATAATGTGCTTTGATATGAGCATGTTATACCCTCACATTTCTTGTTTCCACAGTCAAAGAAAATGGATGACCCCATGCTCCCTGGGTTTTCTGTGGCTTTGGTCATCATGAGGAAACCCACATGTATAATTTACGGTAAATTAGGTCAGAGCTCCTCCTTAAGATAAAAACATTTTTTAATTGCGTTACACTGGATTTTTCATGTATGATGTCATTATGATGATATCTATAATAATGAATACAAATCTGTGAGTGTAGAGATTTGTGTGTGATGTGAATGTTTTCGTTAAAATATCCTGATAAAAATCGTTGGTCTTAATAGTTTTCCTTTTGGGGCTTCTTGGTTTTAAGCACCAGAAATGTAGCAGATGGAAATTGGGCTGTGCAAGCAAACATAGCCTCGGGTGCAAGACAGTCTAGACACTACTGCTCCAAGTCATATGATTTTAATATAATCCAGTGACTCATTAGCTCAAACTATGCTAATGATATGCACTTTGTGCTGTTGAGAATGTGGTGTAAGAAATCACTTATAGTGTTATGGTGTCCATGTCTCATTCTGGTGCTCTCGACTAAATATCTCGCTTGAGTTTCTCGATGCTGAAGTCACTGTCATTGTCCAGTTTGGAGAGTGTCTTCCTCACACGCAGGGCTGTGAGGCGGGCCGGTGGGCTCTGGTACCAGCACTCCTTCATGATCTTCACAATGGCTGACAGGATCTGGACAGACACAGGCAAATAAAATATATCAGTTAGCCATTACAGTAGAGTGTGACTTTTTTCAAACTGTATATGGCACCAGTATTACCTGTCTTCTAAAGTGTGTGATCTATGTTTACGTGCACTTATGCGTTTACCAGAACTGTGGACATTTGTGAATATGTGGGTGTTAAAGTTGGGAAGAGATGACAAACTCTACAGAAATTCCTCCAGCCCATGGAAATATATTTTGTGTGTGTCATTGGATGGCTTACTGGGTGGGAATGGAGTCTGTTGTGCAGACTGGGTCTCTGCTGGTCCACACACACCACTTTTTTCATCTCCTCAAAACTTGGGTCTGAGGGAACCAGGTCAAAGAAGGGAGGACGATACTCTTCCACAATCCCTAAAACATCCCCCCAAAAAAGACCGTTGTAGTTTCTTGTCCATTTGAGCAGAAGAACAATCACCAACCAATTACATCAAACATAACCGTGAGATTCAGTGGGAAGGACAGATGAGAAAAATGCTGAATTTCACAAGCAGACAAGCTTAAGAGTTAAATGCCTTTGGGTTTTATCTTCTTGTACATTCTCAGAACATATATTTCTTTTCATACAGGTTCCAGAATAGTGCCCTTAAAAAATTCAGATAGGCTGTAGTGGGAGTTTTCTAAAATTTGTTCGACTAAACAAGAGAGCAGTCAGAGATATCAAATCCCTGGTGACTACACTGGGATGGACATCTGCAAAGCCCATGAAGTGTGTGCGTGTGTGTTGTTGTCTGTGAGAGCACACACACACACACAAAAAGTTATGAAAGTTATGAATTACTATTCATCTGCAGCACATTTGTGGATGTCTGTGTGTATGTGTGTGTGTGTGTGTGTGCATGCAGTTGTGTGCTTGTGTCTACAAGTTGTGTGCACAGACATCTGGACTATGTACAAGTGAGTGCTGACACCAGATAAGACTGTTTATAATTACTGCAGTGCTAATCATGAGAGAGGATAGTAGAGACAGACACAGACTGGGAAAACACTGGAGTGCTGAGAGACATGGGACAAACTGCCTCCTATGTATACTGTACCAGAGCCAGACACACATGACAAGGATCATTTTCTAGATGATCTGATGATGGGCAACACATCAACTTGGAGGGGCACCACTGATATACAGTTTGCATGCTGTGTATTCTTTTTAATTAAGTGTAAATAAGTAAAACTTCAAACATCAAAATGTTTCAAATTGTTCCCGAGACTCAAATGTCTGGTGTTGTTGCCTTCTTACCGTTGACGATGGTCCTGCGGGTAATTTCCCAGAAGACGAGGCCCAAAGCCCAGATGTCAGTTTGCTTGTAGGACTCAAAGATGTCCACACGAATCGTCTCATCCAGGACCTCGGGGGCCATGTAGCGCTTGGTGCCCACACGAGGGTTATTGCCTACATCGAGGTAGTCGTGGGACTGGGAGTGTATCACAGCCAATCCTGAAGAGAGAGCAGTCAAACAGCATGGGTGCAGCCCTTTAATTTACAGTACCAAGTATAATAAAACTGACCACATGAGCAAAATGATCAACATCAGCATAAGAAAGCTATTTTGTTGCAACACATCAACTGAAGTTATCAGAAGTTAGAAATAAATACAACTAGAACTTCAGTGGGTTAAATACGATTTGCTGTCCCTGCTCTAACACAGTGCTCACCTAGATCAGCGATGCAGCACTGTCCGTTCCGCTTCACAAGGATGTTTCTGCTTTTTAGGTCACGGTGAGCGATAGCTGGCTTTTCCTGGGAGCTGACAATCTCAGTGTGGAGGTGCACCAGACCACAGGCCACCGACAGGCACATCCTCAGGCAGCTCTCTGGCTCCAGGCTGCTGTGCTGCAGGAAGTCGTAGAGCGAACCCAGTTCATGAAAGTGGGTGACGAGCCACAGCTGTGTGCTGGAGTTCTTTGATGTCATGTCGGAGGCTATGAAACCTAGAACCCAGAATAGACAAGGACTATTTCACTATTCCACTGTGTTTGGCGCTTTTTAAAGTGACATTTCACTCTCCTTGAACGGAAAGAAAACCCTTCAATCTGCTGCCATACCCAGTATGTTGTCGTGTCGCAGCTGTACGGTATTGTAGATCTCCGTCTCTCTGAACCAGGACTGCTCGTCCCTAGATGAGAAGATCTTCACAGCCACACTTTCCCCCATCCAAGTTCCCCTCCACACCTCACCATACCTGCCTTTGCCTGAAGACAGAGGGGACAATTACACATCTGCAAGTGTGTAAAAAAAACTTGGTAAAGAAGAGCAACAGTGGTGTCGCAGGTCACTGACCAACACATTCGACAAGTGATATTTGTCTGGCCATAGTCCTCTGTACCAGATAGGGCAGCCCTGTCCCACTCCCTGATGTGCAAAACTCATCAAAGATATCCTGGAGAAGGACGAAAAAAAATACACACATGTGGTAACTCAAAAACCTGTTATGATATTCTTCTGTCTTATAACAAACATTAACCATCTCTTACGCCGTATGTGGGGTCATCTCCATGAGGGACCTTGAGCATCGTGACGTCGTGGTCTTCAGCTTTTTTCAGTCGGCACTGTGCACGTCGGAAGCGCAGGAACAGCATGAGTCCACAAACACTGGCAGTTACGATTAACAGCAGCAAAGACACAGTGATCCACAGCTCTGGACGAGGGATTTCTGGGGGTTTTGTTGTGGGTACGCCGTCTGGATACACATAGGTGTTCAGACACACACACATTTTTAATTTTGGGAAACTAATTAAGAACATGTCAACACATTAAAGAGAGGTGTTTTAGTTTAGAATTTATCTAGTTAGCTATTAAAATGCTTCAATTCAATTTATCATCAGCCAAAACAGTAAAAATAGAAACACTATTAATCTGCTCTAACTGACCACAAGGGGGAACCAGTTACTCCTGTAACATAAACGAAAGCTTTCAATCACGTTAGAACAAAGTAATGACCTGACTTGGGGTATGTGAAGACCACTAGTTCTCTAAGTTACAAGGACGTGTATAGAGATGACTTACTCACCAATATATGGAGGTGGTGTGGTGTTGGCATTGCACTCATTCTCTTTGCAGCAGTGGATGAAGAAGCCCTCAAAGCCGGTGAGGCACTGCTCCCTGTAGACATCTTCTGAGAAACAACCTCTCTCCTCATAACCTTTTACCCAGCTGTAGAAGCAGATGTCTCCTCTGCAGGTTCCATTTGTGCAAGTGCCTTTCTCATTCTCGCATTTACACAGCACCTTCCCATCCTCATCGGCCACTAAATTACATTGAAAGACACAAGCAGTGTTGACAGACAGTGAGGTAAAATATTTGGAAAATTTAAAATGTTAAATGTAAAATAAATTTTGGGAAATGTAAAACCAGCAACATGTAAAAAGTATTTTTAAAATAAATTTAATAGTGAAAAAAAGTGTAAAACTATACTGATAAAGAGGCCTTGGTTTCCTTGAAAAAACACCCTAGTGGTAACAAGAGATATCCTAACTACATTTCTTAGGAATCAAAAAACATAACTTAAATGAGAAAGAATAGATAGCTGTGAATAAAACGACACAAATGCATTTAATACTAAAAAGAAACTAATACAAATTTACTTGCACAATTAGAAAAGTAAAAGTTTTCCAGAGTTACCTTTTTAAATTGAAAAAGCTGCTCCTTGCAAGTTTTGATCACTCGGATGCTGGAAGGACAAATATAAGTCCAAGAGGTTTGCTACTGTCTATTGCCTTGTGTTTGGTGGTTTGCTGCCCTGGCTATACCTTTACATGACTCAGCATCAACACCAAATGTTTAATGGAGTGCTCATCGATCAGATTACAGCGAACTCACTTGCATGGATGGAAGTGATCCACAGACCCACTCCGACTAGCATCAGTATGAGGAGAGCAGACCTTCCCATCTCTGTGAAACAGGAGCAACATAATTAGTTACAGTAAACATAATCAAATGATGATAACGCAATTAGAGTTGTCTCTTTATTAGGAACTGTCATAATGAGAAACCAAAGATTTCATCTGGGGCATTATGGAAAAATACAGCCATTTCCGTGACATTTTAACCGCTGCACGATTGAAATTTACAGACTCTAACTTAATAGTGGTGTCCGGGAGCAGTCAGGCAGTGGTTAAAGCCCGGGCTCTTTGGCAGAGGAAGCTATGAGGTCAAAAACAACAGTCTGCGGTCCCAGCCTGTCTGACTGTTCTGTAATTGCATTGGGTGGGAAAAGGGGGCTTAGGGGAAGAAGGCTGTAACAGCACTCCAGAGTGTTTGTGTATGTGTGCTCAGACTGTGTGTGGCGCTGTGCTACCCAGGCTCCAGGCCTGTCAGCTCCTCCACTACCCTGCTTGCAGAGTAAATATTGATGGCTGTGCTTCCTGCCATTGAGTGGCCCCACCCGGCTCGTCGGCGAGACTCAGGTCTGCTCATTGTTTAGGGCTGCACCACTGAGGGTCACGCAAATATGAGAGACATTGTGCACACACAACGACGCTTTTAACATTCGGTCTAAAAAGGCCAATGAGCATCCCCATCCACCTTGTGGTCTTTTATGTTTTTTGTTCTACATTTGACTTAACTGCTTGAGATTGGGCAAGAACTGCCTGCAGACAGCTCTTGAGCAAGAGCTGTAACAGCAGTACTCACATAGTATGCACGTGTTCTGGTAACGCTCCTGTTTTAGAAGTGATGAGAGTTAGGAGAAGTTCAAGTGACCAGTGATATTAGGCACCATTTGCTATTATCACACTCTGGAACCTGTGGGCACCTACTTTAATCATCTGAGTGCAAAGACTAAATGACTGACAAACTGTGGCCTGTCCTGGATAAAACATTCTGTTGATAGGGGCCTAATTGCCTCAAGCATGTGCAACTGGATGGAATAGAACAAAAGAGCCTTTTGTTCACTTCAGTCACTTCAAAACTATGGAAAATGTCTACTATTTAATGCAAGTGTGATGTTTTCCATCGTAAACTAGGTTGCACTTACTTGGAATTCCTAAGCTGAAGGCTGACAACAAGATGATAAGAAAACAGCAGATTTAAATTATGAATCACATAATACATATATGTATTACATCCACGTAAGGAGCTGTATGGCCCAGATATGGAAACACTGAACTTGTTAACAAACACTTATAACGAAATTGGCCATTATCAAGTCTTGAACCAAACTGAGTCAGTCATAAGCTAATAATTTACCCTCTATGCATAAGAAAAATTACTCATAAAAGTTAGTTTGCTGAGAATAAGCGCAGAGACTTACCAGATTCTACTTACTCAGGTCTATTAATAGTTAATAAAAAGAGTAAATACATCTTAATAATTAGTCATTGTTAATTTATTTTCTCTTTGGTTCAAACAGGGTATTCTGCAGCTTGATTAATAAGCAGACTGATGACAGATGCCCATAAAACAACAGTACAATGTCTTATGGCAAATTTAAATGCTGCATGTGCTGTCTACAGCTGTTATATTTTCTAGCTATATATTAACCAACACTTGTTATAAAGGAGCAGCAGTGGATGTGTCAAGTATTCTTCCAGAAATAGTGAGCTTACTCAGTCTCAGAAAATAAGCCCTGAACGGCACACGTGTAGCAGTGAAAGTTGCACATGTCAGCACATAACCACGGATATCCTCACACAGCAAACTATATTTAGCTAATTTAGTATGAAAAACTACAGGAAGGCATCATTTAGCCATTTCATCACGAAATGTCAAATGCCACTGAAAGGAAATCACAGAAGTGTTGCAGTTTGTGTATTTTGGTGCCTGATTTCCATTCTTACTTGATAGGTTTTCTTCAAAAGGCATTTGCTTGTAAAAGAATACACGCACAGTACCTGGCTGTGTTGAAAATGTGTTTGCCGTGTGCAGCAAAGTGGAAATCAAATGCAAAATCTTTGCTAGATTAAGTCATTTCCATTTCAAACAGACCTCTGATCTCTGGACAAGCTGCAGGACTGACTTCAGCAGAACACACTGCTCTAAACTCTAACCCACTACAACCACAAGCCATATTTTACCAAAAAGCCAAAAGCACTTCCTGTATCGTGTCACACATAGTTAATCTGTGGGTCCAGTGGAGGAATGGCATAAACACAGCTTTGCCCACACAGTGAACTTATTCTCAGTGGAGGAGAACAACTGTCTCATTTCTCGAGCTATCATTTTATCACCCACGGGGTCCTGACTTATTAGAGAACAGTAATCACGTCCTGCATCGTGGCAGCCTGACTTTAGTCTCCAGCACACTTCCTCTCTAAGCTCTCTCATGTTTTTCTCTTTTCTATTCAACGCTACACCCGTGTGACCCATGGGGAAAAGATCCATTGTCATCTCTTCCTCTCATCTGCAGAGCTTAGACGTAGACAAGCAGATCTCTCATTCCATCTGGATGACTGTGTAGTCACAGTGGTAGATGGTGGGGGCATGGCATAGCACAACAGCTTCCAGGAGCCCCTCAAATGGGCCTCATCATACCGAAAAGCTCAATAATTCTGTTTCTGGAAAGTAAGTTAAAGCAGTGTTACTGTTAACATTCACTCACTTTTAATAATTTAAAAGTGATTTAAAATTGATTTGCATTATATGTTTTAAAAGCCCAAAACTTGTAGTCAGGATGCAATTTGTGACTGTGTAGTTACAGTGACGAACTTAGTGGGACTTCAGTGTAACGTGGCCGGCTTTATGACTCGGACAATGAGTTGACGTTCAACAAATCGGAGAAAAACAAGATACCTCAGACCAACTGTGCACAAAAGAAAAAGAAATACATGCCAGTGTCAAACAAAATAAGTATGAGAATAAGTGACAAAGCTAATGTCAAGGATCATCAACGCCTTGAAAACCTGTGTGACTCACAAAGAGCAAATTTCTCACATGTGGGTTTGTGTCGAGGTGTCGAATGGGAGACAGGAAGAGAAATGCAGCAATGACTCCAATTCATAAAATACCCGGCAATACACATCACACAGTATGTCACTTCTGCACATTTGAAGAGATGTGAATGTCAAGTTCACATAGTAAAGGGCAGCACTGCAGGAAGTGCACTGCTTAAGTACACGCAGCACATGTGCTCAAAAGAAAAACTCCTTGAAACTTGTTGTAAACTGTCCTAATTTATACTGAAAAGTAAAAAAATGATTGATGCTAGAATTTTAAGGCTTATTTTCTATTGACATTTGGGTTTTAAAATGTAAAATACCAATGTAGTAAAGTAAGGTATTAATACAGCACAAAATGAAAATACTGTAGTATGGCACTAGCTGAACCACGGATGGATTATTGAACGCACCCTGAACTTTAGAGAACAGAAACCTCAAAGGTCAGGTGGTCCATGCCCCAAAACTGTTCAAATGTCTTGTTCGAAAGAGTTGGAAGAGTCAAAAAGAGACATGAAACTATGGAAAGACGCAAATTAATATAGAGCAACAAAGATACTAAAACAGAAACACATAAACTCCCACAATAGCCATAAACTGACCAGAAACATATACATTTGTCATAATCATCATCAACATCATGATTTTATTTAAATAAAATCACGAGAGAGAGGTGGATATTGGCAAAGAGCATCTACCTAGAGGTCTAATGTGAAAAACCAGGTCTAATGCTATGGCTCAGGTAGCCAGATGTTGACACCTGTTGCTTCACATCTGGATGTGAAGGGATGCTTGACGCTGTCACACACTTCACCGTTGCCCGGGACGCACTAAGGTTATCAAGCCGTAAGGAGCAGCCTTACCTGTTTCCTGCTCGCCCCTTAACTTCACTCATACATATCAAAGTGTCCTTGAAGATTCCTTCCAAAGGGTTTCAACTAGAAGATACCATTAAATTTCAGCGGGCTCCATTTGACACGCGGGGTGCGCAGTTTCATCCAGACAGAGGCAGAACTCACATCCTCCTCCGCGCCTGGGAGAGCGGCGGTTCTCGGAGAACTCAGTCCCAAAAGTGTTTTTCCTTTTTTTTTTTTTTTTTTTTTTTGCTTCAAAAGTTCAAGTTAAATGCTTCTTTCTATTGCGCAACAGGTGAGATTACAGGAGGAACAGGAGGAGAAAACCCCCAGATCGAGAGCTGAATGCGGGAGCAGGTCGAGCGGGAGCTGGAGATTATCTCATCTGGCTCCGAATCTGCGCTGATAAAGCGAAAGCGCCAACCATCGTCGTCGGCTCGGAACCAGACCAGACCCCTTCCGCTTTGAGAACTTCACGAAGGTTCACAAGTCCCTGCAAGTCCGCCCGCAGTCCGCGCCGACATTTGTGCTGTTTCTCTGCGCTCCCGATCTTCAGTGGAGATTAGAGATTTTAAATAGTGTTCGGATTCGTCCCACCCCGCATTGTGCGCCGGGGTCTGCTGCGCCTGGAATGTGTTCTCACTGCGGTTTTCCTGTTGCTGAGCGGCTCGTTTTCCTTTTCCCCCTGCTGTTTGCGCTCAGCGCTGCGCTGACAGGAATCCGCCACACAGGCAACAAAACGACTTCTCTGTGATCAATACAGAAAATATCATCATCACCTTTTTACAAAAAAATACAAGAAACAAAATTAAACCATTTTGATAAAAAATAAAAATAAAAACAGCTCCTGATGTGACCCCAAAAACTCAGTGAGACCAGTGAGCACGAGTCCTCCATGTCTCCTTGTTATGTGATAACTTGTAAGAATAAAAGTTATAGTTGCTTTAATTGCCTGATGATATTTTTTGCATATACACTGACAATAACCGTCATGTGCACTGTGAGTTGCAGAATGATCCAAACTAGTGTCAGGATTAAATCATGCTCACGCTTAGACACTAAGTAAATGGTAATGGTAGCACTTTTGTAGTTTACTGGTACCCAAAGTGCTTTACATGCTTCTCATTCACCCATTCACACACAAACACACACACACACACACACAAGTAAGTTGGGGTTCAGTGTCTGGGTCAAGGCCACCTAGAAAAAAGACAGGAGGAGGAATTGAACGAACAACCCTGGAACTGGTGGAGGCCTGTTCCACTGTACCTCCTGATCCACAATTGCCACTAAGTCAGTTTTACACAGAAACCATTGACCCTTATTAAATAAATAAGAAAACAGCATCAAACTCTGCATATACACCCAATAGGACGGACAAAAATAGGAAACTATTTTCATGTCTAATGTATGGCATGGGATGTGGGGTGATTATTAAAACAGCAAGTTAGTATTCAATTTATTTTAATACTAGTTGGTAAGTGTTCAAAAGCTTACATGTCCCCTCCCCAGTTGGTTTTAAGTACCTTTCTGTTGCAGCAGTCAGTGTGTCTGAATGGCTAATACAACGTGCTGTGTAAAAAACCTTCCATTCAGCACTGCCCGAGATGTTGTCTTGTCTCTAAATTCCCCTCCTTGTTCTCAGGCTCTGTAATCTCTCTGTTTTTGGCTTATGGCTGCAGACACAGCTGGAAGCCCTCACATCAGCTGCCATGTAGAAAAAGACATTGAACAAATTGTTCTTTTAAAATACATCAGCACTTTATTTTTCTATCCTTCTGATCCCTGCCATTAAAAGAGCCAAACAGTGCCCCCCCCACCAAAAGCCTCTATTTGTTGTGTAATTTACTAAATTTGATGTTACTTCAACAGACATTTTTCATAAGGCAAGTTTGTCAAAATAAAATTATCAATAACTAGAGGATTTGTTTGACTTTTTTTTGCACTGTATTACTATCATCTAGTTGATTTGTGGACAACATGACACAGAGCCTAATGTCAGGGCTGTTAGAGTCAGCTTGCTCCAGTCTGAGGTGCAGCTTGATTAAGATCGAATGTGGTTCTTTATTAAACTCTAGAAAGGGATTTTTGTCACAGCTGACCTTAAGTTACCAAGTTTGCCCCTGTGAAGAGGAAGTGAGTCACGAGGCTGAAAATATAACATGACAGTGCTTCACTCTTAAAACTGACTCTGAGAAAACTGATTAGTTTTTGCTGGCAGATAAGTGCTGTCTTCTTGTCACTTCTTGACACTCGAAACATCAGATGAAATGGAATAAAAAACATGAAATGGATTTGACTATACAGTAAAGATACACAGTGGCCATTTTATTTTTGTTACCACTAAAAAAGTAACCGTTATGTAATGATAGTTCACAGTGGATTAAAAGATTACAGACAGGATTTCAAATCCATCCCATAACAGTCTCAAAAGTGTATTCAAGGCTTCCTTAAGAAGCTCAAAGTACCTTTGTTGTGAAAGCATAACCACGTTTTGGTGCCAGACAAGATGCTCAGTCGCATGTGCTCCAGTTAAGTAAATGTGTGAATAGCATGTTCCAGAGAGTAAGAACAGAGTTAATCTGCTTTCACACTAAGTTCACTACCGACAGTTTATTCTGTGGAAGGAAAAACAAGCTCATTTGCAAAGGTCAGTTTTATTCCAAATTTGGATATAAATATATCTTTCTCTTTGATCAATAAGACATAGGTTCCTCACTTTACAATCACCCCAGGAACATTTTCTAACATTTTATAAAAATAGTTTATATATGCTTATTTTTTTTTAGGTCAAATACATGTATACACACACACACATACACACACACACATAAATTTATATATATATATATATGTATATTTAGCTGTAGTTAATCTACATATTGTCCATCATTTATGCTGAATTCAGAAATAAGCAGGGTGATCTATAAACAGATATTTTAAAATTCTACCAGTGCAAGCTAGACCTGAAAATGGGATTCTGGTTTTAATAGATGCTTAATGTATAATACATATACATTATGCATTTATATACTATGTTATTACAAAATGTCCTTAATAATATTATTTACAAACATACTTTGATCAGCTTTAACACTGAAATACCTTAATAGTTTTATTGTTGTGGCAGACAGGGGTCAGCATGAGCACACAATGGGACACCTGTCAATCAAGGTCAGAATTCATTGTTGTTCACATGGACCTCTGTCTACCTTAACGTTGTAATGTTGTAGTTGACTGAAATATTGATTGATACATATTGCTATGCATACTTGAGATATGAGTTGTGCTATTATTAAAAAAAACATTACAAGCAGTAGCTCTGATGGGCAAGTAAAAGCCCATCAAACACATTATAAAGCACTGACAGAATCATGGACATGACTCCCTGCCTTTTTTCTGCACATTCACCAACCACAGCCGAACAACCTGGAATATTACAAATTCTTATCAAAAAGACACATTCATGGAAACCAGGTTGTGACTCACACGGATGTGTAAAATGTTGTAAAACTGACAGTAAATTTCAAATAGTGATACTCAGTAAAATGGAGAAGCAAAGATGTAAAAGTAACTTGAATGTTTCCCTGATTTTGCTGTTTGAGGGACTGTGGGAGAATTTGTACACAACGATATTGTTACACTCCCCATGCTGTTTCAGAATCTTTCAATCAAACCCCCGTTGAATTAACGTGCAACAGAGTTTCTGCTTGTGCCATAACAGGAAGAAGGAAGACGACAGAGAGCAAAAGTGCTCAAGCATGTGTTGCATGGTTATGTCAACACAAACACTTTTGTGCCTTCATCACTCTCCCGATTTTCTACACCCTTGATCACTGAGTGTAGAGGAACAAAGTTATCTTGAGCATTTGGTCTCTCATTTCCCTCTTTTAAATCATGCGCAGTCTTTAAGTAACTATAACATAAATTAATTTCACACACACACACACACACGCACACACACACACAAAACACATACACACACATGTTTACATAGAATTTGGAGAATTTGCTATTGCTTTTGTTATCTTGCATAAATACCAGGATGGCACGCTACTTAAAAAACATTCATAAAAACCCTTCATAAATATTTTTTTAAAGATAAAATACCACTTCAGGTGTTTGCAGTCATTGTAACTCTACATCCCAATAGACATCACCTTTCCAATAAATTAAAACATACATCATATGAATGAAATTCAAGTGGCTTCAGCTCATGTTCTCATGTTCTTTCACTTTCTAAACTTGTCTTGCAGTTCTTTTTTCTGGCCTTGTTGTAATCACATGCTCATCACTGATACTGTATATGAAATCCTCTGTAAAAACACAGATCTGCATCATTTGTGGCTTGACGAACGTTTGCGCTCTTTTGATTTTTTCTCCTGCTCTTTTTCCTTTCCTTGTTTTTTCTTCTCTTTCTCTCTTTCCATCTTGGCTTCCTTGTACTTCCAGAGAGGAGGCTCCAAATAGCCCTTTTGCCTTTTTGTCTTTTTCTCTTTCTTTGGAGTGGTAGATTTTGTCACTTCAACTGTAGGAATGCAGCCTGAGGGAAAGATGCTGTTTCTGCGTGCCATGCTGTGCGGAATAAAGCCTCTCATGCCACCTGATGGCATGCTTTCCCTGCGCTCAGAGTCCTGGCAACAGGAGGTCAGAGACACAGAGGTGGAGGACACAGCAGCGGGAGAAGATGTGGTGATGGAGCCATTACTGTGGGAGATTGTGCTCTCCTCCAACTCCTTTCTGCTGTGTCTTTCAAGCAGTTCAGGAACAGCAAACCGTCGCTTTCCAATCTCTGGGGGGCTGGTGGGACAAAGTGGACGACAACCAGTGGCTATCAGGGGGCTGTAGATGCTTGTGGTCATTCTCACCATATGGTCCATCACCCCATTGTCTTGGGGGTCGTGAGGAAAGCTGAAAGTAAAGCTGTCTTTTAAGCGCTGCCTTAGCTTCTGACTGGTTGTCTTGGTGGCGATGGACTTTGCCACCAGTTGCTTCAGGTCAGGCCACTCAGGAATGTAACTCTCACAGAACTGCTCAGCGACTGGATGAGCCTGCAGACGGCGTAGTCTGTTCAGGGTCTCAAACCTTCCTGTCCTAAGGACCCAGTCCTTAAGACCTCTCTGTTGGACCAGGTCTGATGCATTCATGTCAGCCCCTACGGATGAGAAAGGGAGAACACTGCAGAAAAACATGTGAGACCAAGTTCACTAGATGTTGAAACGAGGTAATCACTTGCTCCCTAAAGTCAGAAATATTACCCCAGCCTAATATGTGATTGCTTTTAGAGCACATCTCACTGAGAAGATGTGTTGCCTGACACTGCCAGAAACAAATCAGGCCATTTCACAAAGTGGAGAACTCTCACAGACTATACTACAAGCCCAGAGTCATGCACATATACATACACATTATTGGGCTACAACAGTTACGCAAACTATGTCAATCATAAGAGAAATAAATAAAATCCTATAATACCAGACTTGCTATTTTAGTTCCATTTGTTTAACTTTAAGCATTAGATTAAATGTGTAATCTGTGTCTCTGACATAATTAAACCTTTAATAGACCATGGGTGGAATTTTTTATAGCACCACTATGCTAAATGTGTCCCAACACAGTATACACAGCACTAATCCCTGCAGTCCAGAGTAGAACCAGATTAGTTCCCAGATCAGATGTCCTGGATTACCCAGCATATTACATGCATACACCAACTAGCCATATGAAGCCAACATTATAACCATGTGTCTAACATTGTGTAGGCCCCCCTACTGTGGCCAAAACGGCTCTGACCTGTCGAGACATGGATTCAACAGAACCTGTGAATGGCTCATTTGGCAGCAGCAGCATATTATGTAAATCCAGTTTATTTGGAGGTGGGATCTCCAACAATTCCTGATAATTTTTTGGCAAGGTGCATTATCCTGCTGTAAGAGGCAAGCACCATCAGGTAAGAGGTGAACTTGCTTGACCTGCAGCAATAATTTAGGTAGTTTGCACAAGTTAACGTAACATCCGCATGTATGCCAGGACCCACAGTTTACTAGCAGATTATAGCCCAGGAGCAATAAATTACCTAGATGTGTTTCTAGACAATAACACAATAACTTCACCTTGTACGCAGTAAAATTAGTTTTCCCCCAAAATTTAGCCAAACATTAGTTGTGGTTTTCCACAGGTGTGAGAACCAAATGAATCACTGACTCACTGAATTAGTCTAAATTAGTTTTTGTGTGTACTCACACAAGATGTTCATCCTGCCAGAACAAATTTCTGAAATTCAAATGTTTGTGTGTACCACATTCGTACCATGCATCAACAGGGCAGACACACATTCTTCTCTGCCCTGCAGGCCTGCCTTGATGAGGGCTGTGAAACCACGGGGGTCCCTGACCTCAGTGTCCACACCAGAGAAGTAATTAAGGAGATAGTTTAATATGGTGATGAAGCCTGAATTGAACAAAACAAACACACAAACAAATATATTAATTGTCTGGGACTAAATGTTGAGTTTTTGTACTGTAAAGAAGCTCTTTATTCGTACCTGCCTGGGCAGCAATCATAAGCGCAGTATTACCATCGTTGTCTTGGTGATTGATGTCTATTAATGGACATTTGTGCAGCAGGGTGACAGTATCCACAAAACCCTTGTCCACAGCCACCATCAGTCCATTCTGACAGAGAACATGCAATAAATACACTGACGTTCAACAAATTCCAACAACAAATTGACCTTTTTTTACATATATGATTGCAGATCTATGTCATTAAATAATAAAAAGAAAAAAATGTTTCCTTCTCACCCTGCCATTGATGTCTAGCTGCATGGCCTCTTCTTTAGTGACCCCTCTCTCCAGTATCCTGCACAAGGACGTGGGGTCATTCTTAGCACAGGCCTCATACAGTGTTTTAGCCGACTCCAAATTCTCTTCATTTCTTTCATAGTCAGGGAACACTGAGTCCTCAGAAAGTAAACTCCCTGAGTCCAAATCATCTAGCAGCATCTCAGAGTCCTCTGAAGGACCCTCGCCCAGGTGGGGGTCATCATTTGCAGTCGCCATTGGACCCCCCCCTCTGCCTGGGATCACAACTGGGTGTCAGGTCTGTGATGCGCCACTCATACCTTAAATAGAAACACATTAGAACAAATTTTAACTTTCATGGACACAAGTTTTCATTGTATCAACATTTCCAAAACCATTTGACGGCCATGCACCACCTCTGAATTCAAATTGATTAGCTCGAGGGTGGAGTGGTAAAGAGTGTCCAACTTGAACCATTTGAACAGATTTGCATAACACCATGAAACACTGTGCAGGTAAACCCTGCTTTAATGGTCCAGTCAGAGAGTAGACACATGACGATGTCACAATTAAATAATATAATTCGATATATTCTTAAAATACGAAAAAATTTAGCACACATTTACATTTTGCATACCTTGGCAGAGATCATGTTCATCTGAGATGCAGTCAAAATGTTTATGATCCTTTCTCCTTAAAACGCACATCCTACACAAGTTCACGTATGACTGCAAAGCTAACAACAAAACCCTGGCAGCCTTCAAAGGCAGCTCATTAAATAGATCGGTTGACCTGAAAGGGCCTTGGTTTTAAGGCATGATGTTTAATCAGGATGAGAAGCTTCACCTGACTTTAGCCCTAATGTCAGAGCACCTGATCCATAAGTCTGCGATTTACAAGATAGGTAAGCTGCCTGTAGAACGTGCTTTTTGCCGATGATAGTTCACAGGCTCAGGCCTTTTTCAGATTAAAGAGGAGAGTGTAAATAATGACCTAAACAAATCATTTATTATATTGCACTGCATAGAGTACTTTATGTGACAAGACAAGACTATCTTTGTAACGTTGTAAGTGGAAGAACAGGTATATTAATGAAACACTGCACATCTGTAGAAGCTCAGTCTGTGAAACTAATGTGAATGAAGGCGTAGTAGGAGGAGTGTACTGGGTTGAGAAAGGCCATATGGTGCCCGAAGCAATAGGAGGTCAGGCTAGTGACAGCATCTGTCATAGTGTCTTCCCCATGTCACACTGCTCTGCACTACATGAACACTGGGAAATCCATTGGCTCACAATTTGTGTTTTTCTGTGATCAAAATGACAATCTATACAAAGCCATGCATGTTTATTTTTATGTGAAGAGTTCTGTAACCAGTTATGCCACCATTTCCCATGGAGCAGACTTCTGACCTCCGGTGACAGTGAGAAAGAACATAACTGCTTTAATATGTGTCTGTGCATACAATGAAAAAGACTCAAGCTGCCTTCATCCTGCAAAAATCACCAAGCCGCATCCACATTGTGAATTAAATTAGCTTCGTACCTGCAGACAGTTACATCCTAATGGCAATTTATTAAAGTAATAAGATTGTTTGGATAAGCTCTGGATAAATATGGATAGAACTTCTCAATTCCTTTAATCCAACATAAATATGTTTTTGTATTTCAGCACTGTGTCATGCAGAAGGCTGAAGATCACTACCACACATGTACTTTTACTTTCTGTTCCTTCTTCTTCTACTTTTACTCAGAGCTTGTGGCCTACACGTGCTGCCAACAACTCCTTGCAATGCAGTCAAGCCTTTTCCTCTGAAACTCGAGCTTTATATGTTGCAACTCCAAAGTGTGAATTAGAAAAAGTAGAAATAGTAAGAGGCCTCACCCTGAAACAGTCTGGCCATGGGGATGTCCTCTTCTCTTTTCTTTCTCCTCTTGCAGCCACTGTTGCTGTTTACACCATCCTCATATATTTGACTTCCACTCTTCCTGCTGGCTTTTGGTAGTTAGGTGGAAGTTTCCCAAACTGACTCCAGCTTCAGCCTTTGCCCTCCCTCCATCTGTCTTACTAGCCTGCTAGGTTGCCTCATCAGCCAGCAATCCGTCCAGGTCCAAACATAGACTCTGCTGTCCTAAGTCAGGCAACATGCTCTCACCCTCTCATCCTGATTACAGAAGATTTTAGGATTAAGAGAAAGAGACAGCAGCCAAGCTTGCTCCCTTTACAGTCTGTTGAGTTGGTCTACACTCTCTTTCGTCTCTCTCTCACTTGCCTCCACAGCTTTGTCAGAATCTGTCCATCCACAGCTCTGCAGCCCGTCTGTTGTGTCAGAGCAAACCTCTCTAGCTGTCCAAATAAGTGCTGTGACTGATTCATGTAAGCCATGGCTCGCAAATCTGCAGTTCTGCCGAGGACGCCCTGCCTGAGTAAGTTCAGTGACTTTTAGTGTGTGATGGGAAACAATGTCTTGGGTCTGTTTTCCCATGGACACACATTAGCAGGGACAAGAAATTCTTGCTCTAAGCCAGGGGACCTCGATGGTAATTATCCCCATGACAGTGATGGCAAACATGGATGGAGAAAACACATGGACACATATGTTCAAACTCAACACACAATTCACACATAAATCTTTGTTCATCCACACATATGCTCAGGCATTTGGAGCAAACAAATAATAAGCATGTCTACATCATAAGATATTTTCACTGCTCACATTTTTATTTGACAAATTTTATTTTAACCTGGTTACTCAGGTAATCAGGTTACAAAGTTGGTGTCAGCACCAGTGCCACAAGTCTATGTAATCTCGTATTCCAATTATGGAACGCCTCATTAACTTGCCACTAGTTTCACGTTGGTTTAAATCTACAGTTTGAACTGTGACCACGACCTAACAGGTTTATAGCATCAGGAACCCGGTCACGTGGACTCAAAGCGCATGTAAAGAGATTAACCCTCATTCTGAATTGGAGAAGGGCCAGTCAGTGACTTTGTGCATGTGGATCCAGCTTGTCTTATACAACACCTCCTCTCTGTCAGGGGGATGTTGACTGCCCCCGTCTGATCACACTGGAAAATGCAGTAATCTTACTTGACTTTAACTTCAAACCAGTCGTGCTTATAAATCAGAACTTATAACATGGCACATCACACACTGTTTTGTTTGCAATACTTGATCTACATTTATGTAGAACATACTGAGAAATGTTACCAGTACTATTAATGAGCAAAATCATTTTGACAGCAGACGTTCATCATCCTCCAAATTGGACCCTCATTCAAAAGCACAATGATCCTGAGAATTAGAGTTCCTGGTCTGCTCTGATAAATATATTGACATAATTCAGCTAGGGCTGACATACCTCCAGCAATCAAATTCAGGGACCCAACAATTCCTTATCATAAGCTGCCAATGGACATGGAGAATGAAACAGTGGAGAATCAGGTCCTGGCATGATGTGGAGTTGCTCTTTCCCTGCTTTGGTCCACATCACTTTTCTATGAGCCATCAGTTTAGACTTGTCGCATCACAATAACCTGACCCATTACCACATAACACTGCTGTATTTACATGTTATGGTTCCTTAATATGAAACACAGGAAGAGGACAAAGGGTCTTAGCGGCCAAGATTTATATGCTTATGGGCCAAAACAGAAATGAAGCTAACAGGAAATAACGGGGCTGGGCAGACGTGCGGTGTGTGCTTTCAACAGTTTCCTTTGAGCTTTTAGAAACACAAGAATGATGTGCCTACTATACCAGATGAGGGCAGCATAGCACACACACTAACACACACACACACACACACACACACACACACACACACACACACAGACACACACAGAAAACTTCAAATTTGATTTGTGTTTACTTCAGAGCTCTGTTGTCTCAATGAATGTCAAACCCATTTTACAAATGGTTCTGAACCTGGTATGGCTAAAGAACATTTTGTTCTGATTCCCACCTCCTGACGGTACTCACACTTTCCTTTTAGGGTCACAGTTATTTTGCTCGTATTCTGCAAATACCTTACAGACTCATTCACTCATCATCACTCATCGTCTGCAAAAGGCAGCCCAACTTCTCCCCAGACATCACAGAACACAGTCGGGGCCGATGCTAGAGCAAAAGAAACTTGGAATGAGGCTTGGGAAGCAATGAACTAAGTTTAGCCAGCTTAGTGACTGACTCTGAGGACAGACATGTGGCCAGCTAATATTAGATTGTTGGCAGTCTCTTCACGACTGCTCATACTAGCACTTTGCTCAGACTTTAACATATGCTTTATATATTCCACCTATGGGAATGAAAGACAGAATCCTCTTCTATTTGTGAAAAGCATTTAAAAGCCTCCAGAAATCAGGTGAATGAAAGAATGAAAAGGAGCTAGGTTTGTTGTGCAAGCCAAAAGGGAGAGTTTGTGTGACAGGGGAAATTATTACAATGGGAAGTGGTAGTTTATGGTGTTTGTGCTTTAGCGTTGGTGGAAAGAACATGAGTAAAACTTTTGCACATCGAGGAAATGAACTGTTAGCCAGTGTAAGTTTCCAGCCAAGTTTCCTGAAAATTAGCTGAGGGCAAGGATAGGTTTGGTCAGGTCAAGGAAACATAAAGTGCCAAAAAAATGTTTTGTTCTTCTCTTGACAGAAAGAAGCAGTAAATTTATTTTACTTGTGGTGTGAGCTATTGACTGTGAATCTTAATAATATCTTAAGTGTTAAAGCAGTGGAACCTCTTGGCTATTTAAAACTGTTCTTTTTTCACACTTTCTGTATTTTTTAAACAGAAATGGAAGCAAAATTACAAGGCATAGTAAAGCGGGACAGTGATGGCACATGCATCACTATCAGGATCCAGGAAGAGTCTGTCGTTTTGTGGAACACAAAACTTGGACACAAGTTGGTTGTGAAAGTTGGTTGTGAAAGTAATTTTTACATTTTTTTAACTTTTTCCAAATCCTCGTGTAATTTATTCTCACATCGTCACTCCACCTCTGTAAGACGTTCTGTGAGTTTGTCAGTTTTTCCAGTGACTAACTGAACTCAGCTCTTATTTGCAAGTGATTCAGTGCTCGTTTATGAGATAACATGAAAGCTAGAAATCTGCTTTTGTTTAAAAAAACATTCATAAGCCTAAAGAAAGAAAGCAGCAGATGAATTAGGTCAGTAACAAAAAGTCCATAAAGCCAAATTGCAACCCTAGAGTGTCAGTTTATTTTTTCAGTTTAGCTTTTGAGAAAAGCAGACATACAATTTACTGTTTCAGATTTTAGTCAAAAGCAGTGTGGTGACAGCATGCCAAGCCGACAGAAACGTGTATGAGGTGTCACACACTTGAAGTAATAATAATATTATGAAATTATCAATGTTTACTTTATTCTGCAACCTAAAAATGTGAACTAAAATCTAGATTTAACTGTTGACCACATTTAGGGACAGCCATAGAGAAAACCAAAAATAAAGTCTAAGCTATAGGCTGATTTCCATCCCAATCTTGAGAGAAAGATCCAACCCTGTAATACAATGATGTTCAGCATCAGCCTCCTTTGTTGACTTGGACGATCATCGTGTTTATGATTTTTTTCTTTATGCTCTTCTGCCATGTCTCATGTTCTTGCATTTTGTTATATTTTTCATTGTATCTGCACATTGATGATATGATTTGCTTTGGTTGTTGGTTGGAACACAGTGTTTTGCTGGATATCTTTTTCAGTTATTGTAAGTAATTTTTGCCCATACTAAATAAGTATGTTTTTTTCTAACCATTTCAGATGTACTGATTGATAATTGATGACTTCTCTTTTTTTGGGAGGTGACTTTCTTGTCTGTGTGTGGCACCCTTTTGTTTTGACTGACAGCTCAGACTAATTAGCTGTGAGCAACTGAGCAAAAATAATATACAACTCATTAATAAAAACGACACTGAAACATTAACGGAAGAATGAAATCAAGACATTAACATCTTCATCACTACTGGGCAGGTCCTTACTACTGTGTAGATAAACTCTCATGGAGGAAACTTGATCACCCCTGGCCTAGACTGTATTTGACCAAAACAGGACAGCCTGAGAATATCGGGCTGCACTTATAGGCTCAGTGGAGGTTAAAAGTCCGGGACGGCGTCCAACATGTCCTGTAATTTGATGGACACAATGTTAAAATCTATTCCTGAACTGTTTCACTGTACTGACTCACACTGCTGTGAAGTTACTGACAGATCATAAAATACATGCGTATGTTTTCCAGATATTTAAAAAAACCAAATACTGTCAGTAATTACTGCTGTAGACATGCCATGTTTTTTCTATTGCTCACATCAGTGTCAAAACTTAGCATACTTTCTTTGAAGAACAAGATGTTCAGTCTCTGTCCTAATCCAAAACTTTCATGGATTAGCATCATATCTTTAAAACTTTTACCACACACACACTCACGAATCATAACACTCAAAACTTTAGGTTGACAAAAATAATGGTGATGACATTTAGAACCTCAATGATGATTAGGTTTATAATTAGAAACGAATGACTTGAGTGGGTGAGCTGGCGGTGCAGATGTTCTCAGTGTCAGTGCCGTGATTGGCTCCAACCTCTGTTGTTTCGATGGAATAACATTAATTCTGATTTCAGCTCCATAGAATCTGATAAATTGAATTTGGCCACTTTGACATTGGGTCGAAATAGTTTAAATGTACATACAAATGCGACTGTTTGATCTATTAGTTTATATGCCAAATGACTTTGCTAAAACCAGCCAAAGTGTGTACGAAGAGTGATTTCGATGATATGAAGCACAAATTTAACCACACAATCATAATCATAGGATCACTCTTTCTGACAACTATTTTGGATCCCTTTAACTTTTAATGTTTTCCACAAACAAACAAACTGGTGCCGTTGATCAGTACATCCACAGTTACACAAGTAGTGGAATGTGAGCAATCAGTGGCGGTCTCTTAAAGAGCTGAGCTTAAAGGGCTGTGTGTCCGTACCTTATTTGGGGCTGCCCTGCTGCACAAGAGTTCACACAGTCCATGTGTCACTGCCTGAGACCAGGCAAAGATGAAGAGAGAGTGTAGGGTTCCAGGGCAGTTCAAACAGGACTGGACGAGAGAGAGAAAAGATCAAGACAACTTCAAGGAGGATGAAGTCCAGAAGTCACAGCTCCTCGGTTTTCAGTCAGAAGAACAAGAAAAGAGACATGGCACCAACGGCAAGACTCCTCATTAAGACGGATAACAAAGAATTGGATTCTGTTCAAGAAGGCCCAAAAAATCTTCAATCCGTGTTTCCAGGGGGAGCTTTTATTGAAATGATGGATATATTTACTGAACTAAATCAGAGTTAGAGGCACTTCCAGCCAGCTCACCTGGGTTTACTGGGAGAGGGAGGAGCTCTGAGGGTCTTGTCCCAGTGCACACTCCCATTTCCAGACAGAAACAAACCCCCCTTCCTCCAGGATCAGTTAATCATATGTGTGAGGTTTCCTGCATGTCAGTGTTGTTGCCAGTTGTGGTGCCTCAGCTGTGAACTGTGCTATAGTGCAGTGAGACAAGCCGTGAAGCAACAGGAACAAGAGGGACAAGAGGGACACAGAAAAGGATTGTGATAACAAGGATTTAACGGCAAAGGACAATAGTTGGAAGAGATTTTTTGTTGTGCACTGGGAAGAATGAAGGCTCTACAGAAGAATCAGGGACGCACTGACCAGATGCTGGGAGTCATAGTTGACGTGCCAGCTGTGGGTTTGCCCAGTCAACAGTGGGTGAGTTGTAAATCCCTGCTTGTGTAGTCACTGGCATAATACCACACATTTAAAAGGAAAGCAATATATACACATATGAAAGTGCTGGCTAGAGCTTGTGGAACATAGTGTCCAGCTTATCTTTGGCTCACATGTTACACATCAAGGTTATTTTGCATCACTGGTCATAGAACAGTCAAGTTAGACAAGCAGAAAACAGAGAGAAAGACGGATAGAAAGGTTTCTTGTCTCTGTTCAGCGATCGGGAGGAATCTTGAATGTTTGTAAGGGACAGGAAGCAGACTAGTGGCGATTAAGCCATCTGACCATAAACAAAGTCATGAAGGTCTAACGCCTCGCTGGAACCCTGCAAACTCACTTTCCACCCTCCGTCTTTGCTCTAATCTTTGTTCTTCACCGTCTCTTCTCTTTCTTTTTTACACACGTCCACGTAAAAAGAAAAACCTAAAAGCCTGAAAAAGGGTTTTTGCATTACAGGTGATTGGCTTTTCTGATAGGTGCATCTCTTAATCACTGAATAACACTGTGCCTATTTTTACTCATCTGGAAATTCACTTTAAACATACAGAGGTCACAGTGTATCCGAAGCTTCAAGTAGCATTGTCTATGAAAAATGTTTACGTTGGTAAATCATTTCCTCCCGACCAGATAGTAATCATAAAAAAGTCCCTACATCTGTGGACAGGAATAATAAGTCATCTTTCCTCAATTAACCTTTACTCTAGAGTTGCTGTTTTAAATACAGATTAAAAGTTCTGATTTACAGTTATTGTCCAAGCTCTGTGTCAAAAGTTGGACCCCGGTTATTTTCGTTGCATTCTTTTTCAGTGTGTAATGGAGAAAATGATATAAATATGTAACGAACTGTGGAAACCAGCAGCCGCTGGTATAATGTTTTGTGGTTGTGTGACCATAAGTACTGCGTACACTCTTACCATCACTTCCTGCCTGAGAGCAGGGCCCCACCACTGACAAAGGCATCTCTGTGTGTAGCTCTCCGAGGGACGTGAGGCGGACCTCCCATCAAGCGAGGAGGAAAAGAGGCCAGTGCAAGGCCAGATCGAGACAGTGGGGCAGGAGTGGGAGCAGCAGGCTGCTACTGAGTGGAGAGAAAGAACAGGTAAGACCTCAAACAGAGTGTCACACACTGTTTCCTGACCCTCCATGATGTTTACAGTGGTCGTTGGCAAACCGTAGACAGGCCCTGAAACACGCAGTGAAACATCGCAGGTTTCCTTGCCGTAACATCCAAGCCAGCCACCAGTGCTCAGCCGCTCAGCCTCATTCGTGAAAAAACAAACAAGCCGGCTTCAGTTTCACTTACGTACAGTGAGAGTTTCTTGCTTCGACATTTGCAGGATAAACATTTGAATCTATAAATGTATATATGCCACATGAGCTGCTCAGGCCTGCAGTTTCAGCTTGACTGTTGGCCATATGTGAACCAAAACAGTCTCATCTGCTACATCTGATGGTGGTCATTAGGCCGTAATAACTTCAGGGAAAATATCGGACGTAAAGTGTTGGTGCTTTACTCTTATTAAACCACACCCTCTGTATCCTCTATTAGCATTGTTAGCAGTAAATTATGCTGTAATGTACCATACATAAGTACGTGACAGAGAGAGAAAGAGCTCTTGTGTGTATGTGTATACCCATGCAACAATTTCCAGATGGGGCAGGAAAACATATTCAGCTGCCTCCCTTCTCCTTCTGCTCCATCACTGTTGGTTGCACTTACTCTAATTTTTTGCTGTGAAAAGGTTTGCGTGCGTTGCTATTTTTCTTGAATGGAATAGAACAAAAGGAGCTTTGTAGCTGGGTCTGGGTTTGGGGAGAGTTTGTGTATATATGGGAGGTTTTGATGGTGTGGACCATGTGGCTGCACCACTAACTGTTGTGCAGAAGAGTACACGGTGTACAGAAGGGGTGCGAGGGAGCCAGAGGAAGCAGTCGCTGATGCTTATCTCTCACAGTCTTAGTTGGTTGGGGTGTGCTGCCGAGGTTAATGCTCCCAAATATTATTTTAGCTCACAGCTATAGAAATGTAAAAAAAAATTGTTCACAGCCATGTGGAAAGATGATGACGGAAAGGGAGCTTGTTTATATCAGTCACAGACAAGCTCCTCTGCACAATTGTTTTTGCATAGGGCAATTTCCTCCGGATGGGAAATTGGAAAGAAAATCAATGAATCACAAAGCAGAAAAACATCTGAACCACAACAACAACCGTTGTACCCCCAGAGTCGGGCGTGGTGATAAGTAGTTTAATTTACTAGGTAACCGTTTAATCAAGGCGTATTATTAATATTCCTGAAATAAAATATTGCAACATGGTTCTCACTTTTAATGTGTAAGTCAGCAAATATGGTTTTATCCAAATGTGTCATAGTGTTTACTACCTGTGTGTGTGCTCAGTATATATGAAAACAATGTTATTAAAAACAATATTTCAATAACATTGTTATTGAAATGTAATGTTGTTTTCAATTTACAAATTTTAGACATTTAATAGATGCTATTATCTATTTATATAAATATGTGTCATTGATAGTTTTTGTAACGCTATCTAACTGTTGTGTTATTCGCCTCTATCTAGGAGATACCGAAAAAGTGTTTATGAGTGTTTGGGAACATTACTTTTAAATTGTCGATACTAGGAAAATGGCAGGCAAACTAGAACATTAACAGTTTTCATCATCAAATTATATTTTTTGCCTGTAATGAATTTTGTTAGATAATTTCCAAATAAACAGTGGTGGCTGTAGTTCTGTAGTCATCCACAAACCACAGGGTCAGTGGTTCAATACCCAGTCCCTTCTGGCCCCGTGTCCAGGTGTCCCTGAGCAAGACACTGAACCCCACGTTGCTCCTGGTAGGTCAGGTGAACACCCCGCCATCATCAGTGTGTGAATTTGTGAATGACGAGCAACACTGTAAAGCCTTTGGATAAAACTGCTATATAAGTTGTTTGTTTATGTTTCTGTGAAGGTTTTGATTGTTCTTGTCATTTACAATACACCAATACTTTTTCTTACAAGGCATCTTCAAACATGTGGAATAGAAGATGTGCAAATATATTTGGCATGGCAGAGGTCATAGCATTGTTTCCATTTCTCGCTGTGTCGAATGGAAAAGGAGGAAAGAAGAGAGGCCCCTGTTTTCTTTAAATACATGGTTAGGGCCATAAGAACCATCTGTTATATGTTAGAAAAAAATCCCTGCTAGTGGCTTCCCAGAACTCATAGGACATTGCCAACCTCCAAAAAGTCAGAGTCTTTCTTTCGATTTCTCCCATTTCTCAATCCCATCTTCCTTTGCTCTTCTTCTCTCTGAGTTTTAGTCCAATTGTTCATCAGTTTCTCTCTATTTGCGCTATCATTTGCCTCTTTTCTTCTTTATTCCAAATTTAAGCCTGCTCTCATCTCGTTTTGCTTCAAAAGAATGTCCTCAGCAATGGTATTTTCAAACTGGCCTCCTCTATGTGTACACAGAGATTCTGATCATATTCCTCTTAAATCTTACCACCTTTTTTATCACCATTGACTTTTCCCCACAACTTTGTCTCACAACATTGATCAGTGATAGATATACATATAGATGTGCATTTTCAAATGCGTCTTTCTTGGGGCAAAGTGAAATGAAATGTAATGTCAGAGCTAATGAAATGCAATTAGCTTTAAACCTTAAGTTAAGGCTCAGACATGAGAGAAATAACATGCACATACTGATTAGGTGCAGATTGCGAGTCTCAGTTTTATTAAATATGTCTAAATGCAATGTTGACACCTGCTTGTAATTAGTGTAGAAACAGCGATGGCAACAAATTGTGAGAAGAAGCATGAAATTCTGTTGGACATGCAGAAGTCATTTTTTGACATTTATGTGAAGATTCTAATAATATATAATAAATTAGATTTTCTGTAGCACCAATTACTAAGCATTAAAATTTCATGTGTGATTTTTATAATTTCTAATCAAAAATACATTTCAAAATATAAAGGGATCAAAAAAAGAAATTGTTTTGCTTAGAGCCTTGTTTAGAGGGAGATAAAATAAAATAAATAAAAAATATATATTATATTATTTGTATATAGAAATTTGGATTATATTTGTTTACAGTATTGTTAAGAGGTAAACTATGCAGAAAATGCACATACTCTTACCCATATGGGGTTTTATGAGAAGCTGGAAGCTTGTGCGATCCAAGGAAAAGTACAAATCCCCAAGGACCCTGTGTCTGAAATGTGCGTCCGACCTTAAATGGACAGTTATCAAACTGAAGCCCCATCATCTTTTGGTATATGGACCAGAGACTTGAAATCTTACATATGATCTCACCCATGTTTTACTGTAATGTGAAAGAGGTGCGCTGCTTTTGTAACCTTTTACCCCAAGTATTCAAACCTTTAAATAGCTCTACATACGCATCTTGTCCTAGTTGTCTCAAATATGTGAAAAGTGCTGCTACATTGTGAGTGGTGGATTCATATTTTATATCTGTTTTGCAAAGTACTGAACTCCCCAGATGTTTATACAAACATTGGCCAATAACTGCCTGGGTTATTTTATCTGCACCTTTATTGACCACACCCTGTCTAAGGATTCCTGTTATTCGCTTCAAGTAAATGTGGACTTCTAACCGCACAGATTACAACAACTGATTGTATGGGTCACTTCTCACAACTGACATATCAGTTTGTTGTGACTGAACAATGGAAAAAAAAGCTAAATCCATTAGCTGTGTGTGTCTGCTGTTTTGTGCTGAGCATGTAGTGCACAGCGGTGAAAGTGATTTAGGTCAGTAAACCTGGGGAACAGACTGAAACTAAATCTCTCTAAAGTCTAATTGTGATTTGATACATTGTTGTAAGAACATTAAATACACAGACGGGTGCAAAAGTTTGCATCCCTATTATTTATTAACAAAAAGAGCAAAATAAAGACATTTTCATCAGCATCATTTTCAGTGCACAATGAGCAAGTACAAATGTCCTTTTTTAGAAATTGAAAAACATAAATTTTTTAATAATATGTCAAGTGGAATGTAAACTTTGGCACCCAACTATAGTTGCTTTAAAAGCTTGAATGTGTCACAGTTCTTTATCTCAAAGAAGTGGGTCAGACAGGCAGATCACCCCTCAGATCTCTACTCCCAAAGCGCTGGCATTCAGACTATACACTGACCTGGGAGGAGGAGACAGACACCTGAAGCTTGTGAGCCCGTGTGTTCTCACAAACAGGCAGCACTACAAATTCACAGCAGCATGCAGGCTGCAGTATGTGCTTCCACATGTGCCACACACATTGGTTTGAATATGAGCATTCGCAGCAGGATTCAGACTCCTGTCGCAGCGTATGATATCAAAAACTTGTTCACTTGACAGTAAATATGCTGGTCTTAGCAGTTCCTCATCTAAGATAAAGCGGTGGCATCTCTCTGTGAGCAGTCTTTGGATTTGGTTTTGTTTCATTAACATTTTCTCCTTTGGGTGGCGTTTTAGCTCAGACTTAAGCTTCACACACAATCAACGGGAGTCCCAGAGTCCCACTGCTGTTTCAAGAGCAAGGTTCACAGTGCAATTCTAGAGAGACCAAGCGAGAGTCTATAGGTTACATACCAGAGGAAAACCCAGTGTCTAGCTTACTGATAAACTTTGGGAAAAAAGAAGAGCTGGATTTGGAGAGCATGGTAAACAGTGTATATGCATGTACAAATGTGTCTCAGTATGAATGATTATAATTGTGGGAGTATATGTAAATATCATGGAACAAGTCTTGATGGGTGGTGCACTTCCTCTCCGTGCAGTGCAGAGCTCCGGCTTTAGGTACGACAGTGGGAGGTACCGAGTGTTATTCGAGGTGAAGTGCACAAAGAGAAACACGTCAGGATAGTTTGGTGTAATTGGAGGAAAACAGCAGCTCTTTGCAGAGCAGCAGGACAGACGGGAACAGAACAGGACAGTTACACTGTGACTTCTGCTCCATGATGGGACTTCAGCCAAAAAAACGAAAAGCCTCCCCCTCACGCCGGCTTGTCTTCAGTGCTCGTTTGCCTTAATTGGTGCTCAGCTTAGAGATCAAGGGTTGGAGAGAAAGAGAGACAGAGGAAGTAAATGAGAAAAAGCAAAGGAAGTGGAGGAAGGAAAATGAAATTTTAAAAAAGCCTATTTTTGCAGGATTTAAGCGGATGGGGTGAGAAGAGGCAAATGTCAGTGGGGGGTTGGTGAACACAATAAGCAGCTGCACATCTGCTGAATTGAGACTTGCTTTGGGTGTGCATTTGCTTGTTCTGTTTTGTGGTGACATGCCTGGAAGAGTGAAGCAGCAAGAAAGAAAGTGAAAGTAAAAGTGATTTCTCCTCAGCGTCAACGGAACAGCAGCAGAGATAACTTCGTAACGAACTTCAATGCATTAGAAATTTTGAAGTCAACTTTGCTTAAAACTATGTAACCAAGTAACCACAACATTTAAACTTTGTAGCAGACTGTAAACTATGTAACCAACTTTGTGAGAAGCTTAGAGTATAAAAGAGGACTCAGCATAGAAGAGTCCTCGGGCTTCTCACACTGACTGTTTGACAGTTTCGAGTGTGTATTTTATTCTTGCAATTATTATTCAAAAGCTACTGCATGTAACCTATGAGTGTTTATTCTAAATAAAACAGAGAATATCAGTTGATATCTCTCAAAAAGCAAATTGAATAGTCACTTTATCGGGACACTTGTCTGATTATTGGAGAAACTGCAAGAAAGAGTCAAGGATACCATAGCAGGTAAGATACTGACTTATAACGATTACTACCACTAAGAGTGTACTGGTGTGACAAGGTCTACAGTTATCATAGTTAAAACTTCTAGTCTAAGCTGAGGAATAGCAGGGTGGTTGAAGGTCCACAGTCACTGAATGAGCAAGTGGACACCTCGTCCGGGAGGATTAGGTGATTACAAGCCGGTTGGTGCACTTAGCTGATTACTGATAAGGTCCAGCAGCTAGGTGTTACTCAAAAACCATCACAGTTTTGATGCATGTACATTATACTTTTTTTTTTTTCCATTTCCATTCATGAGTAATACTCCACTGAACATACTTCCCATGTGTGACTGTCTCCTAAAGTGAAAAGATAATGTGTTTCCCTTGTTTTGCTGCTTAGCTCAGATTAAAAACACTGACATCCATCTGTGCTAAATATACTAATCTACCAACAAGCCAAGTACAAAGGAGTTCAGATTTTAGTCAGCCATGCAGGTCATTTTCTCCACATCTGTACAAGCATACGTGTGCAGATGAATCATCTGTGGTGTCTCTCTGTGTCTCTGTTTCTCTCTGTGTGTCTTGGGTTGGAGAGAGGGAAGGAATGAAAGAGAGATAAAAGGAGAGAGATGAATGGGTGCTAATGCACACCTCACCTCACATCCCCTGGTCCTCCCTTCAAGCCAGGGGAGGAGCACTTTTTCCATAATTCTGTTAACATTCAGTGTGTCGTACATTTCTCAGGGCCAGAGTCTGTGTTTGTTTATTTAGAGATTTTATTCCATATGGTAGATTTTGAATGTTAGAGCTGATACAAAGACATATGGTTCCCAGCCACACAAATCAGCAGTCAGAAACAACATCATGGCCATTTTGTGTATTATAATAATGAAAAATTGCAAAAGTAGAATACTTTTTCTTTCATGTTTGCAAATGCTTTGAAGCAGCAAAACTGACTGAGTGAACCAATACTTACTGTCAACCTTACGCAACGAGTACAAATGCCCCCTACTGGGAGCCTGAAGACGTACGTGTCTGACACTCTGATATAAGAGCACACGAAAAGGTTCCCTGAAATCATTTCATGAGTTTTGAATGTATATCAAGAGCAGCGTATTCTTCCTTATCTGTCCCCTGTTGTGTAGAATTGTGCAGGCAGTGGTGACTCACTTTGTAAAGCTTCGCACCAACCGTTCCTGCCTGCTGTCTTTGTTGTCTTGTTTCTTGAAAGTCTTTTTTACGCTTGTCATTGTTTCTCAGCCTGTTTTGAATTGTGTTGTTATGCTCAGTGTTTCACAGACATATCAGCATCAGACAAGTGGAGACATTCAGCAGCACTGTTCAATATTCCTCTGGCGAATTGCCCCTTCAATCACGGTCGCTTAAAGCATCCATTATAAGCAAAGAAAGGGAGAGATGAAGGGAAGCTGGGAGGGTGGGGGTGGATTGTTGTCTGTCGAAAGCCTATCTGTGCAGTGTGTAAGTGTTTTATGTGGCAAATCAGTGCGCTGTCTCAGTTTGAAAATAGATCATATATCTGTCATTGTGGGCTTTCTATCCAATGCATATCCTGCATGTTTGTGAGTCTAATGTAACTCTGTGTGTGTGTGTGTGTGTGTGTGTGTGTGCGTGCTAATAGGTAAGGCAGCCAGGCTTCTCTAGTTGTTCTGAATGTCTCTTGTAGACAACAGAAACATTCTGACAGCAGTCTGCCACCACCTCGTCACTGTGGAGAGATGGATGCTGGAGAGATGCCCCTGCCAAACACTGAAGCACTTGACAGTGCACCTCAGGGACAAGTGTGCTCGTGTGTACGTGCTCCCACTGGCTCAGCGCCAGATGATACTTAGCTTTCTCTTATTTCCGCTGATGCTCCCAAAGAGGAATCTGAGTGGGTGCTGTGACTCTGCTCGTCTTTATTGCACGAATCAGACAGTGATTTCAACGCAATCGGGTTCTCGCCTGTGTCATACTATGTGCATGATGTGTGCTGCAAAAGTGAGATGAGATCAGCTTCAGGCCTCTGAAACACTGGCAAGAAAATAATTGTTTTTTTCTGAGAACATGCAGTATTTCATAAGTGTGTGTACCAACCTTTTTTGTTTTCTTCCTTGCACTGGTTATGTCTTGAGTGGTTTCCTTGGGTAACCCAACAGAGTCTGATTTCATCTCTGAGGAAGGCTGATGAGTCATAATCTAGTGCTGATAGAGTTTAATGCGCTCTGATGTAAAAACACACATCTAAATATGGAATGCTTAGTATCTATTGCTATGTTACCTCTACAGCACCCAGTTTTGTAAGAAAACACACACACACACACACACACACACACAAAACAGAATCCACTGATGTCCATACCACGTCCGAGAATTTTCCTTTCTGTTTTTATTTCAGGGATTTTGCACATTAACATCACTGTGAATGTGCCAGTGTTAGCCTGTTTTATCCAGATGCTGCTGTGTTGGGCTGTTATCTCTTAGCCAATAAAACAACAGAACACACAGCATATGAGAATCATGACAAGCAAGATAAGAGACAGAGCAAAGAAAGACACATATCCATCCACCCATCCATTATCTGTAACTGCTTTTCCTGTTTAACATTGCAGGGGTGCCTGGGCCCACCCCAGCTGTCATACACTGAGCGGTGGGATGCATGAGGTCGCCAGTCTATATCAAATATTGTAAAAAATAAAAGGATTATACAGAGCAGACAACACCAAACTATATCAAGCAGACAATCAACACAGTCATTTCAAAGTAGGTAAAATTACTAAACACATACGACCTTGCATAAACCAGAATCTACACACAAATTTAGTTGCAGTCCACATGGACTGTTGTGTAGCTGGACAATGAAGAAATGGCAAAAATCATGCATTTATTTTGTTTTCACATTTTATGTAATAGGTTTTAGGATAACTCTTAAAAAAAAACAGACAATTGGAAAGATTTACTGAAAAGCATGATTCCAAGAACATTTACCTTGATGTCTATAACTCCGCTGGTTGGGCTTTCAGCCTTTTAATTCGACAGGGTTTCCTTTTTTGTCTAGTGTTTGAGCCGCAGTTTTACTTTTTCATGACTTTTCCTCCATTCAAAAGAAACCGTTATCATGACCACTGTGGATTTCTTTTCAGAGAAGATACCAGGCATCTCTCTTTCCATTGACGAAAAGCATTCAGTCTGTTCAAGCTTTCGTTTAGTATATCGCTACTGGTGGACCTACGTATGTCGGAGCTCCGAGCGCTCTGTGGAGGACCTCTCTGTCTGTATGAAGTCCATTTTAAGTAACAGAGCTCCCCTTTTTGCCTCAGTATATAAATTTCTTGCATTTCTCTTGTATACTATTTTCTCTTCTGGGGATAAGAGACAGTGAGTGAAGCTAAAAATACTGACACATTTTTTGAAATACACTTGTTCAGAGTGTGATCAAGATAAAGCTTCAGAATATGACAAAATACACCTTACAACACTGGCCATACCAAATATTACTGTCATACAAAAAATAAATATCAGTTTAATATCAGTGACTGAAGTTAATCGAAAAAAAAAATCTTAAAAAAGCTAAAATCCATTTGTATGTTTGGTTGGACTATGTGAGCAACAATAAATGTCTATTTTAATGTTGTTGCACAGACAAATTGGTTGTAAGGACATTTCTTACAGCAACCTCAACTATCCCAACTAAACGCTTAACTACAACCCCCTAACCCAACATAAAATTAATTCTAATCATAACCCTCAGACCAAGTCATATCTACGCCAAAAGAATTTCGGCTGCATATTTAGTTTCACGCAACTGATGCACTTATGTTTGAACAGCCTGTTGTCATTTATGTTTTATGCATGTAAACATGAACTAAAGCCTATTTATTACACTTGAAATGAACTTTTTCAGTGTAACTTAATGTAGAAAACGCTCCACAGAAAGTCACCAAACAAAGTATCTGTACCAAAAACAGACAAATGCATCAGAAATGCAATGAACACAGCTGAATTTAACAATCTTATCTTACATCTGTGCTGCCCCTGAACACATCCCTGAAAAGCAGTTGCTTATTAAACTTACTTTCACAGTCAAATAGAGAAAACCTGATTAAAATCTTTCCCGTTGGTAACACCAGTGTTATTGTTTGTTTAACGGTAAATTCATCGTATCTAATGTGTTTCTGCTGAAGGCTCCTCTCTGTTGTCTTTGTAAAGGGAAAAAAAGCCCTTTCACGTGAAACTCCACGAGCTGCACACACTGTACACTTTCCACATGGACACTGTGTTAATCCTCAGAAGCAACAGGAACTTCAAATTTAGGAGACAGATTTCCTTTGAAGTTGTGGGGACTTGCCACAAACACACACACACACACACACATACACGCTATAAATGCCAAGGTTGTGAAATTGGAGACTTCCCACTCACCCCATGGAAACACAAAGGAAAGCGGCTCACTATGCTGGCTCCATGATATATTGGAGCTGTCCCAGCCAAGAAAAAAAAATGTATGTGAACACACGTTTCTCAGAAACTGTGTCATACTTACAGGCTTTGGTTTTTCTGTCGTCACCTTACGGGAAAGAACATGACACCTTCGACCCAACATGTTCTATCTTCCATCCTGTAAATAGTTTACTGTATCATTGCAGACTCGGGCGTTACTATTTCCAGGGGTTGCTCTGAGTGGACACAAGAGAGCGTGTCAGAGCGTGTCTCACTGTTGGATATCGAAGAGCCCCTGTAAGCATTACCCATGCCAAAATGAGACTCAGCCATGTAGAAAAGAGGATAAGAGACAAAAAGGGGGACAGCGGGCGAGAGAGGAAACAGAATAGAGGAAAGAAAAACAGCTGAGAGGAGGGAAGAGAAGGAGGGGGGCAGAACGAACAGGAAGAGAGAAAATTAGGGGAGTGGGAACCTTATCCTGGAATAGCCAGCAGCTAGAGCTGCAGACTCCACCCTTGTCACCCCTCCCCTTACTCCCTCTCCCTCTCTCTCTCTCTCTCTGACTTGCTCAGTCTCTCTCTCTCTCTTCGAAACAGTCTCCCAGTCTGTCATTTGACCAGGCAGTTCACAGAGGCGAGAGCTCAGCACCAAAAAACAAAACAGAGGAAAGAAAGAGAGACAGAGAGAAGGGAGCACATTGAATACAATGATTGGCTCGCTGGAATGTCTTCTTGGTTGTTTGTCACTGGCTGAAAAATCCGGTGAGTGTGGATTTTCCTCTTGGCTGCTGCTTTTGTGGACTCTTCCTCTGCGTCTCGATGTGGGCTTTAACTCTGCCTGCAGTCAACTGAGGGGGAGGATCAACTGACACCTTTTTGGGGATTTTACCCTTTGAGGAGTGAAGCCCTACTTGTAGGAGGGTGAGTCAGGGAGACAGGGAGAGAGAGTGAGACAGGGAGAACGCCGAGCCATGCCCACCTCTGCTCATGGTTCAACAGCATGAAAAGGGGCCACCACCACCATCGCCACCACCGAGGCTGTGGCTGCCAGCACTTGTTCCGTAAAGTCCTGGCCAAGTGTGGCTGCTGCTATGCCCGAGTCAGAGGTCAGTGTCACACACACACAAACACACAGCAGCATGTAAAAAACACTGACTTTCTTCATGTTTGTTCATAGTTCTGTGTGTGTAGAGATCTTGGCAAAGAAACTCAAAGTCATGCATTTGGATTGGCATTGGAAAAATGCTTTGAGCAGTCACTGGTTTGTGTGTGTGTGTGTGAGATTCGTTTCCTGTATGAGGGTATATATCTGTTGATTGTGCTGAACTGAAGTTATAACTCATGCAACTCTCCTCTCGTGTCCTCTCCTCTTAATGCCTTGCTCTTCTTCTCCTCCGCATTTCTTTAGATGTCCGCCCACCTTGTCCTTTATCTTTCCTGCCATTCCTGTGAGCATATGCTAATGGTTTAAGTGTAAGCCTCAATGCTCTCCGCCTCCAGCTAAAGCAACAGATGTGTGTCACATACACATCCGAGCAAGTGGATGAAAAATTGACTGCACATTGAGATAGAGGGAAAATGACATGCATCACACATTGTTCCATTAAAAATAGATAGAAAACAGGAGCAAAAACAGTGTGTGTCTCTGTGTGTAGGTTTGGACAGTGACTGTCCCCAACATGATGAGTGTGTGTCAGTTGGGTATGTACAGCACGTGGATGGAGAAAACACACAGGGCGACAGAGCCACTTTAACACATTCCTCTTCCCAAACAGTAAGAGATGAACAAAACAACGGTAATCCTCTCTCTCTGTCTGTGGCTGCGTCTTTCTGTCTGTTTGTAGTAATGAAGTGCAGCAAGAATAGCAGCAGTCCATTAGAATAGTGTGGTTGAGTAAAAGCAGTGGGTGGCAGGATATGTAATAACAGCACGGCTGGCGAGTGCACGCAGTCTGGTGTGGATTGTGGATTCATGCAAAACTCCCGCCTCAGAGCAAACTCGAGCAGAAAGCAGAAAACTCATTAAAGATATCTTTTCCATTTTTTAAATTGCACTCATCATTGTTCTATGCACCCACATGACCCCTGTCACTGCGTTTCTGAAGTTAAAACAGCAACTGTGATTAATAACACGGTATGAGTTCGCAATGTGGTGCCTCTCTGCGTGTTTGTTCCCTTCTACAAGCCTACATCAAAGGGATAAACAGTGGGACGACCCGCTGGGGCTCTGCGCTGTACATAGGGGGGCTCATGAAGTAGGCTTTCATATTATTGGCCAGCGTTGTTGGATACATACCTCAGATTCCTTCAGTTTAATCTCTTATGTAATGGATATTCTCCTTTTCCATCGCCTGTAGCTCCCCACTGCACCTCTACCATGTTATCATAGCAAACACATGCACACTTCAGATCATAAAAATGTGGAGGATTTGAAGAATTAAACTCTTTAGGCTATTACAAGAAATTCTCAAGAAATGTGTAAAAGAGCGTCTTTAGCAAGGAAGGAGGCTGTTTAAAATAAAAACAGAGACTTTATAAAGTATTTTACAGGTAGAGGAAAACTTTGAGGAAGCAAATTAATGTGAAGCTGTGTGCTGTGTAAAACATCCTCATAGAGCATTTGTATAATTCCTCTGCTGGTTTTCCTCTGCTAGTATCATCCGGAGCTCATATACCATCCTCTTCAATCATCTACTGTAAAGCAGTTTCCATGTCAGTGGGGGGGGCTGCTCTGCTGGAATTTATAATAGCACTTCCTCTTTCTCTGCTTATCTTTACATTCCCATCTCTTTAATTTTATCTGCTACATTTGGCTTTTCAAACCCATTTACTTTGCTTCTGCACCTGGAACTGGTCTAATGGGAGCACATTCTGAGCTTACAGGAAAAACACTGATCAGTGTCGCTGACTCCACCAGCCAAAGTCCTTAGCACCTCTGGTGGTCGCAGGACATTGTTCTTGCAGGACAAAAACAGTTTGAAATAATGGCTTTTTACTACAAACCAGCTGGATGTTCTGTGCTGAGAACATCATGGACAAAATACAGAATAATGGCTTAGTGTGAGCTGCTGGCGTTCCGCTCTGATACCGATATTACGAGGTAACAAAGAACTTACTCTTTATTGTCATTTTATTGCAATGACAGGCTGTCTTGCAGAATTGTATCAAACAAAGCTCTTTACGGTGCATTTGCACCATTCATTCATTCTAAAAAAAAACTCCACCAACACAAGAGAAAATTACAGTGTACTGTGTGATTCATTTCCTACTTAGCTGTAACAGCACTTGTACACTGGATGATGTCACACATTACAGTATGTCATTATGTGACACCATATGTTTGCCTGGCAAACGCCTTCGTTCACTCACTGAGATTAACACTGTCACATCCAGCTTTCAATGGCTACGTTGCAACTATAGTAATTTTAGCAGCCGTCACTCAGACTAAATGACTTACTCAAGATGTTTCAGTCAATTAGTTTGCTTCCAGCTGTTTTATTTTCAGGCAAAAAAAGGACTGCAGTGCATCTGACAAACAGGCAAATTAGTTGCTTTCCATGGCCTGCTGCACATCTTAATCAGTGTCTATTAATACAGGAAAATGATCAGTGTTAGAATCAGAAAACGGCTTATTATCAAGTAGGTTTTCTTGGTGAATAGGTGACACTTGCAATGTAAACAGGAGCAGCACTGAGTTGCACTGATGTGGCACATCAGGTGGGAGTCTGTGGGACAAGTGTCAGAGGGGGGACCTGACAAGTCCAATAACAGCCGGGAAGGAACTTCTTGTGCAGTAAGTTTCTCCATGATACCTGTTGGCCTGGTGAACAAAGCCCCCCTACAGTAGGGTCCTTAGCTAGGCAGGGACAGCAAACCTGCAAGCATGAAGAATAGACGGATTGGAAATGTATGAGAAGATATAAAGATGAGAGCAGCAGGGGAAGGGCTCTAGATTATTGATCCAAACATTACTGAATATTTGGAATGATAGGATGATGGAGAAGGCTGGGAGATGGACACATGGAGAGATTGGAATATGCATCACTTTAGCTGATGTTCCCACTGCAATGCATTGCACTTTAGCAGACTGGCAGCCGGAGGGTCATTAGTGAAGGCTGCTTCCCAGCAAAGGCTGTTGACAAAACCATTTAAAAATAGTTTGTGTGTCATCATCTGATGTTGTCTGCAGCCAGTTGCGTTCATAGCACAGAGGGAGGAAATGCAACCTGTGGATTCATCAGATCTGATCTAATGAATTTTCCCCGATACATACACGGTAATGTGAAGCTTGAATTGTACAAGATTCTTCACCAATGCAGTAATTTCTGTGTTGCAGCTTCACTGCAGCACACGTTCCCACACAACATATCTCATTTATTTGTGTTCCACTCTGAGGTAAATCCTACATACAGAAATGGAAGGTGTCTGAGAGAACGAACAAAAGAAAGAGGTAAGACCACAGATAAACAAGGCAGATGATCAAACAAATACAATAAAGCTCCAGATTTTCACAGAAATTGCTTATCGGGCTGCATTTATGGCCATGATAAAATATACATTATGTTCCTGTCTTATAAATGTGCAAAATTTAAAAATGTGCAGTTATACTGACAATACATTTCAGAATTGTATTCAGATAAAGTCCACTGTGAAGTCCATTTATCAACAACTTAGGAATATAGCAACAAAAATTTTGTCAACACTGTAAATTTGACTTGAGTGTAATTTCTTTAGAGACAAATGCCCATCAGATCTTTCAAAAGCTAAATGTGAAATAATCATGATGATCGATTGCTTGACCAACAGTTCGCTCATTTTACATTTCAAAATTAAATAAATTAATTATGAAAACTGTTCATTTTGATTCGCTCTATGGTTATTCAGCTAATCATTTCGCTCTACTGAAACTGCATTACTTTGCGAGGTGGCCTTGTTATTTTATACACCCCTAATTTTCAGCTATTTGGCAATTTTCAAACTTCAACACATGGCTCATTTCCTACAGTTTCCAGTCAATTTATAATAAAACACTCGATCATAGTAGGAATTTTTTCGTCCACTTGCCCTGCCCAGATTAGTCAGGGTGCAGGATGACTCACAAACCCTTGTGGTCGGAGGATTCGGTGCATTGTTCAGGGGCACTCCAGCTACATCGCTGTTTTCGGACATGGGTAACCTTAGCTAACCTGTGACCCCGAGACCCATGAATAAGTTCTGATAACAAGACGAGTGTGCTTCTGATAGAAAGCAGACCTGCTGGCGAATGTGAGGGAAAACTGCCGTGACAGAACCAGTGTGTCTTTTTATGTCTCAGCTGTAAAGCCCTCTTTATTATCAGCTTATAAGGCAGACTTTAGACATTATGGAAAAAGCAACAAAATAGCTGAATTTGAAGGTATGCTGCTGGATTGCTGTGGCCAAGCCTTGCGTTCAGCACTCTGAGATATTTTTAAACTTTGCACCCCAGCCCATCCTCCACGTCGTCATCTCCTCTTGCCCTCCCACCCAACCCCCCTGCCTCCTCTCTGCTGTGCAACCGATCTCCTCCATATTGTTCTCTCGTGCACATGCAATACAGAGAAAGAGGAATTACAGGGAGAGAATCCCAGCAAGATGAGGAAATCAGCTGGTCTCTGGGTTGAACATTGCACGATTTGCCGGCTTGGAAAGTAAACGCCAAGTGGAGCATTAAGATCGTACCTGGGGCATTCTCATTTTCTCCTCCTCTCTCCCATCCTCTGGCCCATCGCTCTCTGTCTCCTTCTCTCAGACTGGTTGGCACACGGCCAGTCACTCAGCTATTAATCACGTCTTCTCCCCTTTTCACTATTTTCACCCTCTCCCTTTTTTCACAGTTCATTCTCCTTTGCCTTTTGCTCTACTAAATGACCTTTCCCTGACATATTTCCAAGGCTTCCGCACACTTCTCCCACTCTATCTCCAACTCTCTTTTTTCTCCTCCCTTGGGCGTCTGTTTGTAAATGTGCAGAGGAGAAGAATGAGGGAACAAATTATGAAACACAGGAGTGCATTCCATACCTTGTTTAGAAAAAATTCTCCAACAGCGCAGAGGGCGAGAGGAGCTGGTTCCCTCCACATTTCTACCCCCACTTTCAGCCCATATGGGTATTTTTTACATCTGTAGTCTTTGGGGGTGCCTGGTCCATTTGTTCTCACTAAACTGCAACTGTGTCCTTATTGGTTCTTGTATCAGAATTCACAAATTCTAACAGGGTTGAACTGTGATTGAATGGGGTGCAAAAGGGTTTTAACTTTTCTCTCATAACATATTCTCACCGGTTTGAGCATTCTCACCACAAGTCTCACTAACATTGTGACTACATTACTTGTTTTTGGCAGCCAACAGGACGGAGAAATACACTGATTCTGGCTGCCCAGATAATGTTTTATAAAGACCTTGTTGCAAAAATCATCAAGAACAGTGCACAGAGCAAAGCAAATATGGAAAGCGACAATACTGAGAGCAATGCGAGGATGTGTTGAAGAACTGGACTTTGACCACGGTGAAGCGTAGCCGAGCAAGCTGCTTCAACGTCAACTGACCCCGAGGACAGCTGACTGTTGTGTCTGGGAAAGTTTACCTTGTTTTGAATTAAATTACAGTTCAAACACTGGAAGGAGCCGTTTTTTAGTGACGTATGTTAAAGGCAGCCCTTTGGTTTCTCTGAAACTAGAGATAGAAAATCTGTATAGAGTGTTGTTGTTTTGTTGACCTCTGACCCAAATTCTCTTAAATATTTCTATCTCTGTTACCAGAGGATATTTGTGCTGTACAAGTTCATCGTTCATCACTTGCATTTGAGTGTCTTCACTATCCTAATTATAAGTAAATCCCGTAGAATTCTGGGTAAACCCTGACCCATTTCAAACTAATAAACATTGCTGACCTAGCCTCTTGGCTCTGTTCACTCTTGGGTCTGGTGGAAGAATGTAAATTGATTTTTTTTTAACTGGAAAAATAAATGATAAAGGAAAGCAAAGGCAGGAGTAACTTGTCTCTGCACAGTTTCAGGGTGGGGACCGTGGATGGGCAACTCTTTCATTCCCTCCTATTCTTGCGTTACCTGTCAGATTTTGGTATACACCAAAAACACCTTTGCACTTTTGATTTTTGTCAAACTGCCTAACTTAGTTGTGACAAATCTAAACGAGCTAAGATAAATCTAAAGAGTGTGTGATACAACACTAAGGCAATCTCTGAACAAACGAACTGAGTGAAAAATGGGAACTGATTTAGAGACTGCAGCTTCCCCCTGGCAAAGTTTTCAATTGCTTCCATTACCTTTATGAATGTTTATTGGCCTAATCAGAACTGACAGTCCATAAGGCAGTTGTTGATTGAGACAAAAGCTTTCCAGGTGAACATGAGCCCTAGGTCTTCCTGTAAAACTTGAACTGATTTTGCTTATTCATAAGACACCTTTTTAATGGCCATGTGGAGACCTACTTACACCAAATGAAGTCTGACACACACAAAAGCTGACAGATGGTTTTCTTGAATTTGGAATTTGATTTTCAAAGGCATCCTGTGTGTGCACAGCATTGTTTTACAAATAACCAAAGGACGTGAAAAAAACAATTGGTGTGTTATTGTATAAATATCAATGCAGATTGATGCAAATCATTACAGTGTGATTGTGTGTGTTTCTCCTATGTGCAACAAGAGGATGTGTGTGTGTGTACCCACATGTGTAGGTTGATTTGGTGATGTCTTGCTGATGGCAAATCTTTTGTACGCTGTCCCTAACTCTCTCTCCTTCTGGGTTTAGTTGCTATGGCGACTATAGTGGGGAGAGGTGGAGAGCCACGGAAAGGAATGAAAATGTGTCTGGAAAGCCCATCAAGTCTGAGTGAGAATCACTGTAGTAGCACATCTTTACATCTGCAGGTCAATACAGTGAAGAATGAGCTGGACACCTCACTTTTCTCTAGTGTTCCAGTCTAGACACACACACACACACACACAAACACAAATACATTTTTCTACATAAATCGGTCCTTAAATGTGATCTGCTCTTCACCAAAGTCACAAATATTAACAAACATTACATTTCCAAGCTAAGAAACACAGCTGTGATTTGTCTTTATTGAACACATCTATTAAACATATACAAAGCGAAAACTTTATGGCGGCACTAAGCTTCTGATGTCACTAAACATCAACTGGAGTCAGGTGTGTAAACAATGACGCAGAAGTTTTTTCGAAGAAAACCTTAACACTCCACAGCACTATGGGGAAAGTGTCTTTAGTCAGATGAACCAAAGGTAGAGTCAGTTGGAAAAATCCCACATCACCACATTTGGTTTAAAAACAGAACTACGTGCCAACTTTGCTTTGTCGCCCCCTGGAAAAATGCATTCCCAAGTTTATCAAGGTATCCTACAGGATAATGTCAGGTAGGGACAGTGTCTTTTTAAACTGTATCATGTACTGAGTCTTTTAAATGCTAAAGACAGCAGTATTTACTCCGGGTCATTTCAAACAGATTCCACCTAAGGGTCACATCTTGTTTACAGTGTGTGTGTGTACAGTCGGCCTGGCTACATGCAGTTCAGATAACTGACCTTGCACCCAGCCGGCCAAAAACAACAAGAGCCCAGAGCTGAGTGTGCGAGAGCTGTCAGGCAGGCTGAGATCCCCACGGCCTCACAGGCACCGCGGCTCTGTGTGGGCCTCCTGACTGGCACTGCCACAGCTGCCATATGGAATCACAATCGCTTTTAATTTGCTCTACTTAGCCTCTGGCATAATGACAGCCGTGTTCGCCTCGGAACAGCAGTGTAAGGTTGTGTGAGCCACTCATTGTGGCACACACACATTCTTTTCTCTGTTAGAGCGTGTGTACATTATACTTGTATCCAGAACATCAGTGTGATGATCACAAGTATTCAATGCCTGCTGCCTGCTACTAAAGAGGTTGAAAGGGTGCTGCTGATCATCACTATGGTTCTGTGGGAACACACACGAACACACACACACCACACATACAAAACAGAATCTCATTTAGACACTGCAAGGTCATGCAAATGCTTCATTATGCCACATTTTTGCTATGGAATGTTTTTATGGATTTATCAATTGATACATCCAGTAGCTTGTAATAGATCAGAAACTACTGGGTTTTGGTTTGAAAAGTCTGGAGCACATCTATTAAGAACCAAAATAAGGTTCATCCAAGTCTTTCTTTATTTAAGGACACTTTTAAAGGCTAGTCCAGAACCAAGTAGTTCTATACTGTGGTGCCAATATTCTACTTAACTAAAAGCTCTTAGTGCTCAGTACCACGCTGACAGTCAGCGAACTACAAGCAACATTGGTTTGAACTTTAGCACCAATACAGGCTGCAGGGTCACTTACCTGTTGTACAGCTGACTTGACAGGATGTCTATGGAAATGAAGAATAAACAATGATAAACACTCAGAATTTGTATTTCATATTGCATTCAATGCTTGAACAGTCTGCTACTTTGAAGTAGATCTTTTTGGGTATTTCAAATGAAGCGTTAAATGCGGAAATGTCCATCATCAGTCGCAAATGTGAAACCTTCCATCTCTAAATTCTGCTTTCTGTTGATCCCCTGGTTCAATATCACATTGTAAGTGTAAGATGTACCACAATGGAATATTAATTATCGGAATTTGATTCTGAGTCTGTACATTTGGTTCCCTAGAGTTTACATCAAGGGAAATATAGGCAGACAGTGCCAGGAAGTTGGCTAGTCTCTCCCTCTGAATGGTTATAGAGGAATGTCTGGAGTTTTGTGGCTCACTAACCACAAACATGGTTCCAGTCACAAAGTGCCAAGAACCTACAGCAGCTGCGTAAGATAATACCAGATGCAGTAAGATTTCTACTGCCTGCTCCTGCCGATGCATTTGGCTCTCACAACGTTAGATTTAATTTAGACGCAAACTAATTGCTGGAGGAGGAACCGATTGAAATCTTGGTCGAGATGATGGAGCTATATTACAAGAGGAAGCAGCCACTGTGACATAAACGCCCCACCACTTGAGATGGAGCACTGTACTCATGTTGACCTGATTCTGACAGTCAGTGGCACTAGTGCTGGCTCACATCTATCTATCGCTGTGGCCTATTTCATAAGCCCTCATCAGGAGAAGTGTTTGGATCACATTGTTATGTAGACAGTAGGATTAAGCCAGCATCATCTGCTCAGGCCAGTTTTTTTGTGACTGGCATCGCTTCAGTGCTTCAGTCTGATGAAAAATATGTCTGTCTATAAGTGTTGACAGTGGGAGACAGGCTACCAATGACTTGTTTGTGTCGCTTGACTGTGTCTACCATGAATTTTCTCCTGTCCTTTGCAATCACAGCAGTGTGTGCATGTGTGTGTCTACATAAACTAGGTCAGTAGGAGGACAGGAAATCTGTGTTCACTTGCCTGCCTGACTGCAATGTGTTGCTCCAAAAGTTATTGCACACAAATGCACCCATGTATGACAAAATTATATACTTGGCCATGTTTCTATTAGCATAATTCCTGCCTGTATATTATCACGTATGGTTAAAAAGCATTTTGTGCCTAATCATTTTATTCCCTACTTCTGTTCAGTGTTTTGGTTCCATCTGGTTGACATTTGTATATCTTTTCCCAAATTAATCTTCATTTACTGCTCATGTAGATCCATTCTGATGTTCATTAAAATGCACATTTACATTAAATGGAAAGAAATATCAGCTTAATAATAATAAAGAGCATTTTTAAGGTTTAATGATATCCTCAAACCAGGAAAGGAGAGTAGAGGAAAGTCTTGGTGTGGGTGTCCATGTTGTGCTGGTCTCAGCAGCTTTGGGCCAGTGCAAAGCGTCGAAGGATCTGTGAGTCCTGATCTAAAGGCAAGACCCAGTCTATTGAAAAAACACTGAAATGCAGACAGATGCAGAAGGAAAGAGAGTGTAAGAGTGCAAGAAGGGTGACACAGGAAGAGAAGGAGGGACATGTTGTACAGGAGAGGGAGCCAAGATGAAGAGAAAGAGAAAGGGAGGACAGGAAAAAGAAAGAACAGCCAGGTGCCAAGATTTATTAATCACGAGCAGCACAAACAAAGTACACATAAGCCAGCCTGGGGCAAACAGAGTGAGATGAAATTAAAAAAGTGAAAGAAGAAGAGATAGGAAACAAAATATCAGCAGTTTCAGAAGGTCCAAAACAAAGAAAACAACTGAGAGGAAAATAATGAGATTGTGAATGTTAGACAGTAAAATTGTCATTGTATCAATAATATTTCTGTAAAGGTTCATCAGAGGACAGTTCAAGGGTTTTTCATGGTACTAAGTACATCATTATCTCCCAGGTCTTTTAGCCGGCACATCTGAGTGCCTGAGTGCAGCTCAGGTCTTGCCAATTGATGGGAAGAGTGTCCATTTCCTTTGAGTGGGTGAAATGTAATATACAAGCAGAAACCAGGCTGAAGAGCTTAAGGTGGGAGGGCAGTGGAAGAGAAGGGAAGCGCCATTAGCATTGATGCAGGGGTGAATCTGGTGCATGGGCATTAACCGCCAAACTCTCAGACCCTCAGGGATGTGGTCTGTGAGGTGCTCATTGGCAGTTCTGAAAGTCTTTTAGACTCAGCGCGATGCATGACACGTTCAGCACTGAAGCAAACGTCAGGTCGTCTGCCTCCGATGTGCCGTGTCCTGTTCGCTCTGTCAGGTGACGCTGGGAGGTCAGATCACAGGTGAAGAGTCTGCAGCCATTTATCTGCTACCCTGAAAATGTCTCCATTTGTGTGTATGTGCAAATTTGGCCTAACCAGCATGTGTCTCTGTGGTGGATTCCAGCGATGCCTAAATTGCCTGTAATACGTGGTCCTGAGGGACCTTAGGATTGACAGAGTGCTCCAGAGTGGAGCAACTGGGGATAACTTTGCTCCATTACAGCCAGCGCTTTTAGTCTGATTTGTCAGCACAGCAGCACTCACTTATCAACTGATCAATAAAAGGAAAGTTGGACCAAACTTCTTCACAGCATTTGTAGTAAGTCCTCTCCTCTTCCTGATGTGGGTGTGTGGTTTTCTGTTTCCTACATAAATTTCTAAGATGTTTACTTTTTAAAAATAAATGATAAACCTCTCTGACCTTCATGAGAATATTGCACTGGATGTTTTCCATGTCACTGAATACTAATAATTCAGCCATTAATAAATTTAACTTTGGTGAGAAAACATGTTTTTTATGGTAAAACATTGTTGTCAGGGGCGGAGCCAGAGTGAGTGGCAATGACCATCCCCAAAATCGGATTGGCCACCTCCTGCCAGAGTGTCAAGGTGGTTGCTACCTGCTGAAGAATTCTCAGCCCCAAAAGAACTGACAAAATCTGTGGCTGAAAGAAATTACAGTTACAGTTACAGGCAGATTTTCCTTGTGTATTAAATATGGGTTTTTTATTATTATTATTAATGTTATTTTCAATTATCACTATTATGTATTTAGCATTTATGACATGGAACAAACACCATTAGCTTAATATTTTAGAGTTTAATGGGTCCAAGAAGAGTTTCCATCAGTTTAAACCATTTCCCAAATGTGCTACCCTTTTTTGAGAATGTGCCCCAGTCTGGCCAACCCAATAAAAAATGTCTAGATCCGCCCCTGTTTGTTGTCCCGGAGAGTTCTTGGCACACTCAGAGAGACAGCTGGCACACCAAACATTTTCAGATGTAAAACTCATTATAGTTATAGTTCATCCATAGCCTAGCAAACACATTTGCTCAAAGCTGCCCTATTAATAATTATTTTTAATTAGTGATTTTACAACTGATTAAAACAAATTATAAATTGTGTTCGTCAAAAGCAAAGACATCTGTCAGGCACAGCTGGGGGGGAAGTTACAAAAGACTTGTGCAGGCATTCTGGTGTGTGTGTAGTATGAGGAGTGTGGCTGAAAGAGGAAGATTATAAACTTCAGGCTGATGTCGTGGAAATAGGACAGACTTCAATGTAGATAATAAAGGGATGGTGCAGGCACATTAGCATAACTTCTGTTTATATGTGTATGACATTTCTTACCAAGCACTTTGTGATTTGTACAATCAGTATCTATATTCACTTTACTGTTGAAACAGTTGGGGCTTGTCCAAATTCAAATTAGCCACATGCTCATGTTGTTTTATGGTAATTAGCCACATGCAACATGAGAATATGATGTAGCCTTATGCTACATTATATTTTTGTAAGGTTTCAACCTACCATTCCCTCTGCTGTTTCATAAACACCCTGATGCCTGCTTCTCTTGCTGTTTTTTAAACTCGAGGCAGGTGTGAAGACCGAAAATCACTGACAACCAGAAAATATTTTACTTTGAAGAAGGTTGGACAGAAGCTTAGACTAATCTAGGTGTCCTGGGTGTCCTCTTTTGCAGCTGTGCTGTTTTCCCCCAGTCTAAATATGTTCTGGATATGGACAGATGAGAGTCAGAGAGACGTGGAGTTTAGTGGAAATTTATGACATCTGGTGTGTTGTAATTCTACTCTCTTATCTTGCAGTATTACTTTGCCAACAGCAGTATTTGTACTCTAAAGCATTTCCAAAATAAAACATGACTCACAGGAGCGTTGCTGTGTTTTATGGCGTTGTCCTCTGGTTATCTATCTGGAACCAGAGGTTGTGTTTAACATCTGTCCTGCATGATTCCATTACTTCAATTTGTTTGCTGCAGTAATTTAATTAGGTGTTTTGATAAAATGCCCAGAGATGCGGCTTCAGATACAGGTGTAGTTTTAAAACATTTTTGCCAGCACAGTTACACCCTGAGCTCATGTGGCAAATCCAGATTTTCTGTAGGTTTAAGCTTTATTTGTCTACTCCACGACTTACAAAGAATTAGCTGCGGCACGCCCACCATCTTTTGTATGCCTCTGCCACTGCATTAAACCATATGAAAAAGCTAGAGATGAAATGATGTAGAGCTGCAACAATTAAGTCATAAAACCATTAGTCAGTCTGTTCTCCCACTATTCAGATATTGAATTATTGGAATTGAATTATTTATGTTGAAATGCCAAATTCCTGCGTGTCCTTATCTTGCCTTATCGAATGTTTACTGATTTTTTTTTCCAGTTTTTTAACTATTACTTGCCTAAGAAGATAATGGTTAGTTGCAACTCTAAAATGATCACACTAGACAGGGACACAAGAGAAGGCTTGGTGCACTTAGTGCATGAAATTAGTTGCTGCTGTTTGTGCAAATAATGAAAAATAAGAATAAAAATGAAAAAAAATGCAATTGTGCAACAGAATTGTGTTATAAACAAATGAATCACAGACTGCCACACTCTGACTTCTCTAAATTACCTCTTAGGTAATGAGTATTGTACAACTTTAGTATTATGAGTGAATAGAATGTTTGGGAGTAATTTGCAGCAGAATCTCCACATATTTTAAACGTTACATGCTGTACTGTGACAAAAAACGTTTTGGGTGAATGTTTTGCCGTTCAGATTAAATAGTGAAAGCCCTGCATTTACTACTCACCAAAGATCAGACTTGCTTAGTGTAGCTCTGTGCTGTCTTTTAATTATAATATGCACATGAACAAAAGTCACATTTCATCAACAAAATGAGACAGGGTTACCATTTCTTAGTAGTGATATTACAGAGATGAATGTTGCTGGGGATTATCAGCATACACCAACACAAATAGAGAGAGAGTAGGTAGATAGTTTTTCTTTTTTTTTTGTTTTAGGCGTATAATGCTATCAACCATGCTCATATTGCAGTGTGTGGGGAGAGCAGAGGCAAGACGCTCTGAAGGGAACTGTTTCACAGTTTCCTTGTTGTTAGTGTGGAAAAATGTAATTGCTTGTGTAAGGTTTCATAACAGTGAAGAGAATAGGAGAATACATTTTCCAGGGTCAGCAGGGTAATTGATCCATATACAGCGATCAGTACAGCTGCACAGTTGCCACAGAGACAGATGCAGATATAGTCTCACTATAAAAGCAGTAAATAATGTGCTGTGCATGTTGTAAATCTCTACGTTTGACAAGAGCCACTGTGTCATTCTGAATGCTGTCTTTGCTCACTTTTAATTGCCCTGAGGCGTAAACATACAGGTTGGCAGCTTCTTTTCACCCATCTTTTTTTAATAACTATCTAAGTTGATGTCTGGAGATAGAAACAGTGTCACTGGCTCTGCCCTGTGACCCCTAAAGCCTGGCCTGTGTGTATGTGTGCAGGGAACACTGGGACACACAGGCCCCTGAGGTCGGAAATGCTGGGCTTGGGAAGTCACACGTGGTAGATGGATTTTAGTTTTTTGGTCTCCCATGGTCTTCTGTACAGCTAAGGACAAAGGCAGGCTAATGGTTTCTGTTTGTGTTCCTTCACTGTCAATGGAGCCATCAAAGTTTCTGTCTATGGCCTGCAGGCTTTAGCTGTCTCTAAAAACTAAACTATTTAGAGTAAACTATTTGTGTAAAACACAAGACAGTGTTTTACCCTCTGTAGGGATGATCAAAGGTCAGGGATCATGCCCAGCACAAGGAAGTGGACAGAAGGAATCACTGTATTGCGTTTACACACCTCAGATAAAACACTCGAGACACAGAGCTATCTCAGGACTGAGGAAGTAAGGAGGGGTTGGCTGGATGAAGCAGGATGTGAATGGAGGACAAGACAGAAAAAACAAACAGTCCCAAACAGAACAGGACCTTCCTTTCTACAAAGTAGTAAAAATGGATGTCCGGTCTCAGCACCCCGCCAGTGTTCTTCCCATGTCCTCCTGTCACCATGTGCAGCAGCCAGTCTGCAACGGGTGGCCAGTATTTTTCACATCAGCCGTAAACAGCCCTGATCTCTGCTGTCTGTCTTGCATCAGAGAATGAAGACTGCTCATGTGACTGAATGTAAAACAAAATCATAAAAACATATTTGCTTGACAGACCACTGCATCTGACTCACAGCTGCACAGCTGTGTTTAAAGAGGATGGTTATTTATATATCCACACTTTGGTTTTCTATCTTTACTTCTTTGCTGTCTGCTGCCTTCAGTCCTCAGTCACCTCTCACTGACCTGCTTTGATTTCCGTCTTTACTGTTCACTCAGACGTTCTATTGCCATTAACAAATTGATCTTGTTTAACTGTTGTTTTGGCCACAGATCAATTGAATAATTGACTGTGGAGGTCTGTACGTGGAGAGTCTAGATGTACTCTGTACTTTAAACCATCAAACCCTTGAATATCAGTTTATCTACCTCCTCACTGTTTTAGCATTAACTTTTAACTTTCAGCACCGTCTTTCTTCCTCTGTCTCTTCTCTCCAGACTCGTACTCAGCAGCGGCCAGCGAGGGCAGCATCTCCACCTCTGTGGCGTCGCTGCCCCTGCAGGCATCAGGCAGCTCGGCTCCCAGCTCCCCAGGCTCCAGGCGCTCTGTGAGCACCCTGAAGAAGTGGCTCACCAACCCCGTCCGCAAACTCAGTGCCGGAGCCACAGCCAAAGGGGAGCGTCAGGTTCGCAAACTGGAGGGAAAGCCTCCACCTCTTTCGTCCCACAGTCAGGATTTGAGCAGCCCCCCGAGACCTGAAGGGACCCTCACTCACAGAGAACTGGTGAGGAATAAAAATAGAGGCTATAACAAGGACGTATTTTTTCTTTGCTGATCTCATGAGCAAGTTAAACTGAATTTGCATGTTTCTTTTTACACCACCTCATAAGTAAACTTATCAAATACAATGATATGCCATGTTATCACAAGTCATTTCTAAGATCTGGTTCTGAAGTAAATTTGCAAAGTGTCAGTCTTACATAAACACAAACTAAAGCCAACATCCGGTCTGTGGTCTGTTTACCTTAGCCGGAAAGTCAGCTGAGGCACACGTTTATCGCAGCATTGATCCACAGAAGAATAAGCTGCGTGGCAGGTGGCAGTGCTGTTGTATAACAGCCTGAATGAACTCACACCGCAGCGTCCTGTGACTCGAGTGCTCTCTTTTGCTGACCTGCAGCTGCGTCTAAGTGTGTGTCCGTGCACGTTTCCGAGTGACCGAATGCATAAGCAGGCTACAAACACTTTGCATCATGTTGATACTGTGTCATTCTGACGCTATTCTGGACGCGTCTTTGTTCCAGGAGTGGAAAGATGGCCTGGCGAGCCCCGAAGACCTGTCACCAGCTACAATACAGTCCCCCAGCTACATAACTGCTTCGATGATTGGCTGTACATCATTGCCAAATAACCAGGTCTGTCAGCAGAATATACTCTAACACTGACACTATCCAAGCTGTTTTGTCACATCCAAGTAACATAAAGTTGAAACCTGTTTGACTGGGGAACTTACAGGGAGTATTTTTGACTGGAATAACTGATAGAAAAGTTGCGAGGACCCTTCCGTTTCACAGAATCAGTATTTTGTTATAACCACTGCGAGTTAATCCATTGCTGATTCAATTTATGCTAACAGTTTACTGTAGGCAGCTTCCGACAGGAGTAACAGTAATAATCTTAGTGAGCGCCGAGCCTGGCGGGGAGGTGACATCAGTACTCTTTGTCTCCGCGGCCCTCCAGCCAGATCTGAAAATGACTAACTCCACCGCTGCTGGCACAGCTCAGCCATCAAGCAACATAAACACACAGATGCACACTGCAGCACTGCTTTCTGCAACCACACATGCAGAGAAGTCTAAATGAACACAAGGCTCCAGATCAATGCACCAGAGGACGTGGGGGCAGAGTTTGTCAACCGCTTACGTGACGCATGATTAACATTCAGCATCTTACCAAAGGACACGCCAGGAGACAAATGGGAGATAGCACGGAACAGTAGATGTAATGAAAGATGATTCCACTTTTTAATTTCTCCAAACACTCAAAGTCAGTTGCTTTTGGTAAAGGAGGATCCCGAGTCCCGCTGTGCGGCAGGTCCCTTTTTGCTGTGAGATTGAAACATGGCAAAAACAGGGACTCACTTGAGCAGCGGTAATATTGTATGAATCAGCGGTGCCTGAGCACTGTCGATATGAAACAAAAACAATATCTGAGCATTTGAGCCTAGTGGGGAGTGTCCTTTCAGTGAATCAACACCAGAGCACTTAAATCCTAATTTCAGCCTCAACAACACATCAAAAGCCATTAATACAATTACATCAGAGGGATGAGGTCAGCGCTTTGGTGTTTTTACCGCCAATCTTTGGGGGAGAGAGAGATAGAGAGAGGTAGAGAGGTATAGAGAATAAATTATGTAGGTCAGTCAGCTCCTGGCTGTGTTTCTGTCTCTCTGCTCCACCTTCACTAGCTGCATGTTCAGTATTGTCATTTCTCACCTTCCTTCCCACTGTTGGCTCTAATCTCATGTAGAAAACCAAGTTCAATTAAACGTTTATGTTTTTGGACAGTGGACAATTTGTGTGATTTTTCGCTGGCAGTTTAACAAGGTGTGTTATCAATGAGGATCCCAGAAGAACAGATGTCAGTATTTATTAAATAGCTTTCCTGAGGAACAGTTTGTACAGTCTGTCAGCACAACCCACAGATAAAAAAAAGACAAATAGCCAAGGATCTGTTTCTCAGTGAAGCAGGAAGAGAAATAGTAAAAAGAAATGACTGATGCTGTTATTGTGAAATCTCCTTTCTCCCCTTGCTGTGCAGTATTTGCAAAAGTACTAATGAATCGCAGTTTTCAGAGCTGAGATCAACTGTGTTCCCTTTAGCATAGTACAATAGGCAAAATATATTCACAAAGAACGATTAAGGCTTTGCTCCATTCCCATTAAAAATTGCTGATGCCCCTACTGGAAATTTAAAAACACATCAATTTCAAGCATCAGCAGGATTCCTTGGTATGATGCCCAGCAGTTGCTGGAAAAATATTGCGCTGTAAAAACTGTAGTTGGGGTAAAGTAATAAAAAAGCTAATAGGTTATTTAGAACAAAATTGCTTGTGCTAATGCTATACAATGCAATGTTAATAAACAGCAAGTATGCAAGAGACATGCGCTACTGTGTCGAAAAAACAGGACTTATATCACTTGACCTTAATAGAAAACATACAAAAAGAAAATACAAATTAATTTTACCCCCACATTTTGTAAACATGAACTAATTTTAGTTTGAGTATTTAGTCTTGATTAAGATTTAGTTTGTTAACCTAATTTATATTTAATTAATACATTTATTATATTAACTCATAATTTTATAAACTAAATAGAAAATGTTTATTCCTTTACTTAGTTTTGGCTTATGGTTTTAAGTAAATTTTACTTACTTATAAACTTAACTCAAAATTTTATTACTTAAAACCAACTCAGTGACTTTGTATTTACACTTTTACAATAAGTGGTTTGTTTTAACAATGTGTTAGTGTTAACATAATGTTTGTTAACAATATGTTAACACATTAATACTATGATCATTTTGCAAAGGAACACTATGTAATATTTTCATATTGACAATGGACATATGTTCAACAATTACATGAAAACACGTGTGGTAGTTTCTGTGTCAGAAATAAGTGAATATTTAATTGAATACATGCATTCAGACAACTAGACACAGTAGAAACTAAGAATTGCCATCACATCTGAAAGACATCATCATTTTTCATGCCTGTTTAAAGTAATGAGACTGTTAGTTACTTGTGGGGAAAACAAATGATACATTGAAAACTTGGAGTGAGACAGATTTAAAACTATCTTTTCTGATTTTGTTCCACCTGCATCCAGTTACAAAATTCACTTATGTTATTAATAAATCGCTCATGTTCTAATTTTTTTAACTTGTCTGGAGTCAAATGTGCTGCGGCTGCTGCTGCTCTGCTCTGCTCAGACAGCTGGGGAACAGTCAAGCCTTTTTTCTTACGTTCAAACCCCAAAATCAGTCGTTTAGTTCTTATATGAGCAAAACCGAGAGTGACAAAAAAATTATGATAATTTAGCTACTGAACCTCTTTATGACAAATACTGTGTTGTGCAAGAGTTCATACTGCAGTCTGTGCAGTCACGTGTTTACACGTACTATGTTGTTTTAATGATATACGTAATATGAACATTTTTATTAAATTAGGTAGTTATGTAATTATGTAAATATGACTTAATAAAATAATTTGAATACAGTTTTATCTATATATTACCGAGCTGTTTTAAAATCAATCAATGACATTTATAACACCAAAAATCGTTTTTGTTTCAGTCCTGCATGTTTGAGGAAGATAGTCTATCCATAACAATCTAGGCTGACTGACATGACAGTCCTAAAGAGACAGAAATGGCTGCATTGTAGAACATCTGGGTTGAAAAACAAAACTTGCAGTAGAGAGTGAAGGATGTATTTTTCCTGCGGTCTTTGCTACAAAACATCTGGAAGTGATCAGAGAAGCAGGGAGACCTGTCAGCCAGACTGGGGCAATCCTAGCAGCGCGAGACAAGCTGGTGGAGCCAGGGTCTTTAAGGAGCCTCTCTCTCTTCTTTAATTTATCCCCTTCATTCTGTTTTGTCTCACAGGCATCCAACACTCTGTGACTAAAACAGAAAGCTCTTGTAGACGCCAATATGTTTTTTTATGGAATTAGCAGGTGAACAAATTAAACTTGGCCAGACGAAAGAGGGAAGAATGTCCATTCATCTTTTTATTTGTCCATCAGGCAGCTGCCTGCAAAAAGAATGTTTGAGGTTCTGCTTGACTTGGACAAAAGGAGACATGGATTTAAATGCATTAAAAAATGTCCTGAAAAACATAGACGTAGCTTAAAATAGCAGAAAAGAACTTCTGTTTGCAGATTCAATGGTAAAGAGAGAGGTAGTAGGCCATTTTACAAGCAAATAAAGAGAGAGACTCCAAAACACGAGGGTCAAATGTAAAGCATGTATCCACTGAGGCAGTGATTTCTTTGTTCCAGTGTTCAGTGCATCATTTCCTCCCCAGGAAATGATATCAATTCCAGGAAAAAGCTTGAAAGAAAGGTCGCCAACGTGTTTAACACATGAACACAGTCGATTAAATCGGCGTAACCTTGAGTCTATCCTATGTGCCAATCAGATTCATTGTGATCCATTCACATACGAGTTCAAAGCCTCAAAAGATATCATTTATTAATCTGATTGCAAATCAGAATTGTGACGACATTATCAAGTGCATTCATCTTCCTCTGAAGCCCAAAATCCATCAAGAACCTTCACAGCTTTATTTGCCATTATCAGCAGCACAGCCTATTTAGTCTTCAAACTCTTTTTTAATTCTCTTCTTTACGTCCATCTGTCTGTGGCTGGTGTGCACCATACAGATCATTGACGGTGACAGTCTGAACATGATCATTCAATCTTATCATTCAATCTCTGTTCCTTGTGTCTCTCTGCTCTCTATGGTCACCTTGGCAACCTGCATCATTATCATTTCTCTCCTGCTCTTTACCTCCCCTTGCTTACTTTATCCCCAGCCTCATCCATAATACCAGCACTGGACCTTTGACAAACAGTCCACTTCTGTCTGTCTATCTGTCTCTGCTTCCTCAGGACACTCAGTTCACTAGCATTCTGCCAGAAGACAGTGGCTCTGTGTTGATGGATGACACCTCCAGCCAATGGTCATCAGCGGCTGACACGGAGGAGGAGAGAAGAAGTGCCTTGGAGAAAAGCATGTATGTGTAAAAATCCACATTTTATGCAGATATTTACCTCAAATGAAAATTCTGATGGCAGCTATGCTGTAACTTTCTACAAATAAATATTCTGTGGCACAAAATGGATCATACTGGTGTGTGATTTCACCATATATGCACTGCAGAACGCTTTTATTTTATTAAACTTTTTGAGGGTTTAATTTAATTCTAATAAGAGTCTACAGCCATTTAGCTAGTACTTGTAGTGCAAAGTACTACTCATATTATCGAAAGGAAAAATATCTTGAAGACTAACAAATTTCTCAGAGATCAATTAAAGAAAAGAGAACGTCCATTTATTTATTAAGATTGTTATTGTACTCAGTGGTGTTGAATCGTGTGTTTCCCTGTAATATAAAAGGCACAATCTTCAATTTGAATCTCAAAAGCATTTTTTTCATGTTAAAGAACTTTTAATGCTCACCTGTTGAAAGTACTTTTATCCTAGTGATGAATTGTGTTTAGTTTTTTGTAATACACAAGTTGAACACTCAGTTTTCCCTGTAATTAGTACCAGATCACATGTTCTATTTCAGGAAATATGAAATTATGTTTTTGTATCAGTTCCCATTTGGAAAAATATTAGGAATTTGTGACTAAAACAGACTGAGATTTGCTAAGTACGTTCAGTACCACGACTCCAACACTTGTGCTCTCTCATTTGTATTTTCCCAGGTATGTGCTGAAGGAGCTTGTTGAGACAGAGAAGCACTATGTGGCAGACCTGGGACTCATAGTGGAGGTAAACCTCACAGTCTGCCAGCTAAGAACATGCAATCTGAACTGACGGAGACGCAGGAACTTAGTCATCCACCCAGACTTGTCAGAAAGAGCTTTAAATCCTTATCACAGTTCCTCCACATTCCTTCACATTTGGTCTGCTTCCATCCCGCTGTCTCCAGCCTTAAGAAGATTTTCTGAAATATTAGCTTGAAGAGTATTATGTTGTGGGCCGATTTATCTCCTGGTGCCTTAAATAGCTGAAGATATTTTGGTTCAAAGAGAATTCTAACCATATTAATGTTTAAATAAGCTCCACGTATATCAGCCGGTGTGTGCAGTGTATATCGGCAGTGTGTTTCTGAACACGTCGTGGCAAGTTTTTCTAGGTGTTAACAGACGTCAGCAGCTTTGCCATTACCTTGCAGGGTTACATGGCCACAATGAACACCAAAGGCATACCAGAGGACATGAAGGGAAAAGACAAGATTGTTTTTGGGAACATTCATCAAATATTTGACTGGCATAAAGAGTAAGTCCCTGATTTGAAAAACACATTTTCTGTCCACATGAGGTAAATTTTGTGTTTGAGTATTATGTTTGTGGCTGAGTGGAGGACAAAGGAACAATGGGTCAAAGGACAAATCTGAGTTTCTGTTTTGGGAATGACTGGGCTTGTACATGTGTGTCTGTAGCTACTTCCTGGGGGAGCTGGAGAAGTGTTTGGTGGAGCCAGAGAGGCTGGCACAGCTTTTCATTAAGCATGTGAGTATGACTACTGCATATTCACACACACACACGCACACACTCAAGTGTTTGGGTTGGGGCCAACAGAACGTATGTCATATTGTCAATGACAGGACTCATTAGCAACAACAGGAGAAATTTAAAATCAGGAGTTATTGTTTACTGCACACCAAGGTAATAAGAAAGAGAAAGCTTTATATAAGTAACTAGCCAGAAATTGTGAAGGTCAAGAATCAATAATTATATTTTCCATTACACAGACATATACAGCTAAGTAATATAACCATTGTACTCACTATACTCAAGTAAAAGTGTTAAAATTACAATAAAGGGTTTTTACTAGGGCAGGTGAGGGATTAACAGAGCAGGCATGTGTGAACGGAGCAGTTAGTCTGTGAAGTCAGGAGAGTTCACTTACTGGAGAAACTGATCCAAAGGAGGTCGAGGGGAGAATAACTAAAAAACCCAGCAATGAAAGTAGAACAATGCTCAGCGACAGACTTTTCAGGTAGACTGCAAGTGAGTGTCCGGGTACCAGGAGAGGAAAAACCGAACAAACAGCAAACTGATGAGGCTGAGTGGGTTTATGTGTGTGAATGAACAGTAGGTGTGTTACACAGGTGATCAGACTGGAGTCAGGTGTGAGTGTGTGTGTGTCGGTTTGACCAATAAGCAGGGCTGAGGGTTGAGAAATCAGGTGAGCTGAAAAATGCCATAGAAAGCAGAATACACAGACACAGACTATGAGAAAATAAAGCTAAGAAAACACACAGAGCTTCTGTTTATCTCATACCCTACATCTTCCCTTCACTCTCGGCTGCCAAAGTCTCCGCTTCCTCTTCCCTGTTACTGATATGTCCTGCACCAGTCTGGGGTTTTACAAGTACATATGCAGCAAACACACACATACACACAAATGACATACTGGCGAATTTCCATTACGGGTTGGGCTGGTCAGGAAAGACCAGGGAAAAAACAGCTAACATCAAACCATCAGCTCAGACCCTTTGATTTAGAGACTTTTTTCCCCGTCCAAAACAATAAACTACTTCTTCCAACTTATATTGGCTGATGATTGAAGCAAAGTCACACGTGCAAAGAAAACACACTGTTAAAGGGCGACTTCACCAATTTTCAACCTTTAGCTTAGTGTGTAAATGTACATTAATGCTTAGTTATTAATGTGGCTTTCGTGTATTATAACATTTCTCTGCATGGAGTTGAAAAACTCCTCCAGGTGATGTCATCTTAAAGGAGTTTTTTTATCATTAGGAGTTCAGATGATGTTATCTGGAGGAGCCTTGGAAAAGCAGGGAGACCATGATTATAAACTTCATAGCGTGAGCAACGATATGACGTAATCTGAAGGTTCCTCAAATTGATGTCACCTGGAGGCATTTTTCAACCTAGAGATATTTCAATAAAGATAGGTTTTATTATGTAAAGTGCCTTGAGATGATTTGTTGCAAATTGGTACTATATAAATAAAGTTGATTTGAATTGAATTTATATGAATTATTCATTCTATTATATTGCCCAAAATACATCTAAAACAAGCAAAATATAATGTATGCGCATTAGTTCATTGGTTGTTCATTTAACCAATTTGGATTCTTCTGAGAAGACGATTAAGTCAAATATCTGTGTCTTTTATTTGCTACGTTCTCAATTACAGAATGTAGCTCTCTAAACAATTAAATAAGGCTTAGCCCACCGGATAATCAACTTAAAAAGCCTGTGGGGGAATAAAGAAACATGCGACTTAATCTAAGCATTGTGTAAAAGTGTGAAAACAAGCAGACTGGGAACATGGCTCAAATAAAAAACACAAAGCCTAATCTGCTTTTAACAAGGGAAAGTCTCCAATATGCAACATGTCGGCTCACACACGCTGACATGCAGCCTACATTGTAAATGCGTGTCAACATGCAACGATTCTCTGACTCTTACTGCTGCTAGACAGATGTCACACACACATTGACTCTCACGTTCCACATGTGGATGTCATCTGCAGTGTTTCATGATGTCCATATTCAGTTGGAGCGGCTCACTGGTCTCTAGGTTACAGAGCCACGCAGCCTGTTGCTAGGTACAGTCTTATATCGGCAGGCTCTAAAAGGCTCTGGTTACACAGAGGGTAACCTCGGTAAATTATACATAACCCGATGCTCATGTACGTGTAACTCCATTATAGAGCTCAGGACTGCCACATCTGCACTCCTGCGCCAATTAGTCACAGCAGAGCGGGTGCTAACCAGATCCAGTCAGCTTCAAAGGGCCCTCGCGCTGAAACAAATCATTATTGCTCTGCTCTCTTTCATCCCGAACAGCAACCATCACTGCACATTGATTGTTGTTAGTTTGTTCTCTTTCAGTGGCATTTTCAATAGGCGCTTGTTGAGCTCAAGTCTTTTTCACTTTGAGCTAGTTTGTATAAAAGGTTTGCTTGAACATTTTTTGTAACGTGGCATTTGTTTGACTTTTAATGCAGGAGAGGCGTCTGCACATGTATGTTGTATACTGTCAGAACAAACCCAAGTCGGAACACATCGTCTCAGAGTACATTGAGACTTACTTTGAGGTGAGTACCTATTAACTACACTGCTTACTTTATACACTAAAAAAGGCTATTTGTATTCTATTTTTAGTCAATAACATGTTACAAAATGAAAATGTGACAAGTGTGTCCGAGATGACAAAATTAATAATCCTTAAAAATGAGATCCTACAAATTCTCACACAGAAGAGGGTGCGGCCAATAAAACATTTTTAACATAGTATTTTAATATATGGATCAATTAATGACTATTCAAAGCTCAATGGGCACTTGCACAGCCACTGCACTCAGGTAATAATTAAACATGCTTGTTTAATTTTTCATATACTGTATATTGTACATGGTCCTGTTTTTGCTGCAATTTATTAGTGAGATTGAGATCAGCTCCTTTTCACTGAACGTAAACACCGAACAATGGATGAACTGTATTGTCTTAAAGGGAACTTGCAGTCCATTAGCTGCCCTGTTTTGTCGTGTTGATTTCACTGTGTCGTGTTGTTGTGTCCGTCTCCGCTGTCAGGAATTGCGGCAGCAGCTGGGCCACAGGCTGCAACTTAACGACCTACTCATCAAACCTGTCCAGAGGATCATGAAGTACCAACTGCTGCTCAAGGTGAAGTGTGGGCCACTGCTGGGCTGTTGATCACACACCAGCACATATTCACACACAAATATTGGGGTTAGTCGTACGATTGTCAACATACAAGCACGCACACAAACACACATAGACATACACACCCTATTCTGTGCTGAAAAGACAAGACAACAATAAAAAAAAAAAAACACCACTACACAGGATGTATTGTCTGTTCAGGCAAACTTCCAGACAGAGAGGAAGAGGCAAATTACACGATGAAGCTTGGTTTTTACCACAGGATTTAAACAATCATACCTAAAAGACTTTCAAGATTGTCATAAAAAATCCCTGGTATAAAACTTTGCCTAAATACAGAACTTTGCCCTTTGGCATTGAAATGAAAGGCTGGTTCAACACACGTAAACACTCCTCCAGATGTACTCGCCTTACGCTGAGCAGTAAACTAGGAATGCTCCGGTGACCATGCTGTTTTTATTTGAGCAGGACTTCCTGAAGTATTACACTAAAGCTGGGATGGACATAGAGGACTTGGAGGTGGGTGCTCTGAGGCATGCATATTTAAATAATACTTTGTGTGTGCACAAAGCCTTATTCTCCATTACAATTATTGATAATGATGAAACTTCATTGTTTTAAACAGAAAGCAGTTGAAGTGATGTGCTTTGTTCCAAAACGCTGCAATGACATGATGAATGTGGGTCGACTACAAGGCTTTGAGGTACGTCTCAGGAATGCCGACCATCCTGCAACGTTTCCTAAGCGTGTTCTCTTACCAACTATTCAACACACGACAACCACTCTTTACCACTTCCTCTGTTTGTTGTGTTGGTACCAGGGGAAGATCACAGCCCAGGGCAAACTGCTCCAGCAAGACACTTTCACCGTCACTGAGCAGGACAGTGGCTTCCTGTCCCGAGCTAAGGAAAGACGAGTCTTCCTGTTTGAGCAGCTGGTCATCTTCAGTGAGCCAATTGACAGGAAAAAAGGTTTCTCCCTCCCAGGATACGTCTTCAAGAGCAGCATCAAGGTGTGTGCTTGCTGAGCCCCACTGAACTCAGACCAGCCACGGTTTAGCAAAATAAGATACCACAATGTGAGAAAGTAGAAATATTCTCGCCTATTTTTGTGTGTTACATAATCCAACTCTGGGGACGTTTTACAGGCTTGCACGTGTTAATAAAGTATTTAACAAGCAGTTTAGCGTGATGGGCACCTCACAGATGCAATTCAGATGTGGTATGTTCCAGGTGAGCTGCCTTGGGGTGGAGCCCACTGTGGATGGTGATGATGCTCGTTTTGCGCTGACATCACGCAATCCTGATGGCAGTGTGGTGCGCTTCCAGTTGCAATCCTCCTCCCCTGAGATCTGCAGGGCTTGGGTCAATGATGTGGTTCAGATCTTAGAAAGCCAACGTAATTTCCTCAATGGTAAGGTCCCAGCTGATCTCACATCCCATAATCTATAAATGAAGCTTCAACTTGGCATGTTTTCTGGTTATTGACATTGTTTTCACCTCATGGATGTGAGGGTGAGTAAATGTGAGTTGAAAAGACTCTTAAGTTTGACCGTGTAATGTCTTTATTTATGGAAGCCAATAGTTTCCGAACAAACAAACAAACAAACAAAAGACACACTCTAAATGGTCATGGAAAGGAAATATTACAATATAGTACATTGATATATTGAGAAAATACTATTAAGTGCAATGTTAACTCATAAGTTTTGGGTCTCACTTTTTACCTATATCATCATCTCTTTATTTTATTATGGCAAGATTTTTCTTATCAACAATCTATTTAATCCATACTTAGCTATTAAATATATTCTCCTATCAGGCAATTATTAAAGTTAATTTTTAATTAATTTATCAATAGGGATGCAAACTTTTGTACCTCTCTAACTTTAATTATTTTACCATCACTTTTTATACATTCCATTGTATTTCTTCTAATGATTATTTTAGCAAAGTGTGTTTGTGGCATAAAGAGTTACTGACAAAATAGATCCTGTAACCCTGTGATTTAATACTGGGTTAAATATTGGAACCCTGAAGTAGAGCGTTTAGGAACTAAACCTGTTTCTCTGTTTCTTTTAGCCTTACAGTCGCCTATTGAGTACCAGCGGCGAGAGAGCAAATCTAATAGCCTGGGCCGCAGCATGAGGCCCCCTTTGTCTGCTGCCAGTGCCCTGCGGCCCCACTCCTCTGCCTCTATTGACCGTCATAAGCTGCCTTCCCTTCACTCTCACAACACCTCCTTACCCACGCTCTACCTGCCCAGCCAAGGCCAGGGCCAAGGACCCATCGAGACATACTCACTGCGGGATGTAGGTTTCTTCCACTGTCTCTTTCTCTGCCCTACATACAGTGACGCTGCCCTGCAGTAACTGTCCACTCAAACACAGCATTTCTCTTTATCGACCACCAGAGACACCGGCAGGCCTGCTTAGCTTTTTAGCGACAGGGCTGAGCAAATGTATTGCGAGCGCCCACGGCCGCACTGAGTGACTTACTTGTTGTTTGCATCTGCAGCCCACTCTGGTCCAGCCATGCCCTGCTGACTCCCACACTGTTTCTCCTTCACACGTCCAACTTGGCTTCACTGATCAGGCAAACTGTCAAGCTGTATCAAATGGGCTGTACACACCCACCACACAAAGTGCACAGGTAGTGTATATGCATGCATTTAGAAAAAAAAGCTATGGGGACCTCCGAGATACAGTTGAAATATTATTATTTTGCACCTAGCTGAACACTGTGCTCCTGGGTTTTCCAGCAGTCAAAACAAGCCACAGGAAGCTCACCACTGGGGAAGCAATAATGGGCCATTGTGCAACAATAAGTCCAATGTGCTCATTATTGTTAATTAAAAGATTAAAAACTTTTGTAAAAGGGAGCCATTTGTTTAGATAAATGAAAACATAAGAAGAGTTATTTCACCCTCTGCTGGATGAAACGAGTATAAATATAAAAGATTTCATTGTAGATTAAATGGATTACTTTGCTCCACTTATTTGAGTTAGTTGGTGAGAAATTAAACGTCTCAGTCTTTTCCCACAGAAATTCAGGCTTGTCTGACCTCATTTGAAGTTTTGCTATTTGACCAGTCAACAATAGGGGCATCCTGTTGTTGACTTCCATATTGCAATTAACTATGTCTCTCTCTGTCATCACTGGGCTCTTTTCCTCAGTGTGGTTGTGTTGAGACGTCAGCAGCTGTTGTGTTCCACCTCTTTTTCTGTTTACTCAGGCTTAATAGGCTTTGCACATAATAAACAGGAAGCCGACCGAGACAGACCAGGAAGTCAGAGACAGATGCCTATCAATGAGCGATTATCATTTCCTATATTTTTGTGCTGGGGTAAATAAATTGAGCTTAGACCTTTTCCTCTGTAGTCTGAGGCTTTAAATGAAAAAAAAAATTGCTGAGATGCAGCAAAGTAAGTTGTTAAGAGAAGCAGGCAAGAAAAGCTTATGCTGTCATTATGCTTTATAGCTGCTTGATGAATGTTCCCTGTCTCCCCAGCAGAGAGCAGGAGAGGGCTGCCGGAGGGGTCAGGCTGCTGATGCTGGGAACCAGGGGCCACTACTGGGTCCCTCAGCTGGTCGACGCCCTAGCAATCTGGCTCAGCTGGCAGAGGATGACCTATGAACTGACACATCTGTCTCCTGGGTGAGGAGGACAGCAGCTGACGCCACAGCCGTGAAGACAAGACGATTACTTGTCTACTGTCTGTTTATGCCAGTCTTACCTGGTTCAACAATGACTTCCGGAGTATAATGGGAGGAAAATATGAAAGGATTATGGGCTGTGGCTATAAAGTGACTTGACTCCTGCCATTTAAAAAGAGGTGAACAGCCTTGGCCACCTCCAGTGTACACGGGCAGCGCCTGGTGGGACGTTGCTGGGCTTCGAGTTACAAAAGTGTTGTGACAGTTTCTGCATTTTCACCTTTTTAAGAGTTTGGATACCACACTCTTCTCTCTTTCAAAGGGGAAGAGAACTTTGTTCGAAGAAGAAATATCCATTCCTAATTGGGGCGGTCACTGGAGTTATGTATGTGCCTGACTGGATGTTTATGCAATGACGTATGGATGTGTTTGTGTGCATTACAGTGTGTAAGGAACGGCAGTGGCACTGCTTTTCTTTCTAGGCTTTCTCAGATGCCCCGATGTGAATACAGGTCATTCCTCTGCTGACACCTGAGTTCGCTGTGTGCCGAGAGGAACGGAAAAGGCAGAACACTTGATGTGAACACGCCACGAGGACTTTAACTCACTCAAATTTCATATGAGAGTAAAGAACTTTGTTTCCTGTGTTGAGAGCCCCTGTGTGCTCTCTTATTCTGTTTGATTGGCCTTGCTTTGATCTGGCCAAAGAAGGTGTGAGGGAGCCCCCTGGAGGTTCTCTGTGGGTATGATGTCACTTCATACTACTTCTTTCTCTTTGGGCAACTCCAGAGGGGTTGCTAGGTATGTGCATTCAAAAGGACTGCTGTGCTGACCCAAAGTGTTGCATGAAACATCTCCTTGGACTAATACATTGCTACTTTACAAACACCGGTCTGTCCGGGTCGAAGTGGGTTGCTTGCCTTTGGGTACACGATTACTTCAAAAAGCATTGGTTTAAAACTAATATTGTTTTATTAGTCCATTGTGTCAAGGCTGTGTACCATTTCTATAATTTCTCATACTTTTTGCCCGTCATGGTCTAAATATGTACTGTACATACCATAAAGGCAGTCATCTGTTTTCCTTAGTTAAAAGAAGAATGACCCAGGTATACCAAAAAGTGTTGTTGTTCCTTCTGGCAACGATTAAGGACCCAATGATGCTGTTTAGACAGAGTTTTGCTTACAAATCTGCATGCATCCTCTTCCTCAGATGGTGCCAAAAACAACCTCAGCTCACCACTCACATATTTGAAGCTCTTACTACATAATTCAGTTTACCATAACTCGGACAAAACAGTTGTAGATACTCTCTGCATTCTAACGCCTAAGTGAAAAAGGAGGTGAGAGGTGAAGATAAAGGGGGCTTTCCTGTCACTATCAGGTCAGTTCTTCTGGGCGCCCAATAGAGGTCCCCACAAGACTTTAACTTCCAGTTTAGTTGGATCCAACAGCTTCACCAAAGATTAATAGGCCTCACATAATCATGATTACACTGAATCGGCTTAATAATTGGTCTCAACAAATCAAGTCAAAGTAAAATGAAAAGTGAGACATCACCATCTCACAGAAATCTTCTGCAGTTAATGTGAACTGATGAGGAGTTTCCATGGGAATCACTGTTCAGACAGTTTCGTACATAACACAAAGGAATACCACTACAGAAAACTCAAAACATAGACATACAACCATACAACCAAGTGAGTGTTGGTTAATGCCATGTTTAACAGAGTAGAAACTGTTGTTATCATATCTAATAAAGTGTCTTTTTGAAAATGAGCAAACATGTTTCTCCTAAAATCATTACGTTGATCTTGTTCTTTCTGTAAATTTTCATACTGTGCTTTGTAGCCAATGTTGCAAATATTTAATCAGTTATCATTATGTACTCCTACAGTGTATATTTTTTCATTAGTTTCACTAATAGTGTAGTGCTATTTTTGTTGGGGGCTCTTTGAGGTCTCTGGCAGAGACAAATGCAAAGCCTTTTGCTTTCTTTGGCATCTCCCTTGAAGAAAGTTCAGACAGGATTAAAAACAAAGAGAAGAAACCCCTGGATGGGCAGACATCTGGTTGACTGGCCTCTAAATAAAGCCCCATTCTGGGCTGTAAAGCTGGGCCGATCGTAACACGGCTGTGATATATGGAGGCTGAGGACGGCGGGAGGAGGGGGGGTATTAACTTTCACAAGGGTGCAAAATCAAAGGGAGTTCCTGTCACCACTGAGGGGGTCTCAGCAACAGGGGTCCCATTCACAGGGAATTCCTCTCCAGTGCTCTCTGTTGCATCTGTTGACTCAATCTCCTCTATTGAGAGAAAGAAAACACTCATTAAAAAGCCACATGACTGTGAACTTGATTGCAGAGGGCGAAACAAAAACCCCTCAATAGGATGAGTATTTACTCTGAGGTGTGAAAATCTTCAAACAGCCAACGGTGTTAGATCTTTAGGAGATACTCCTTTCATGCCAAAAGGACAATGAGCAATTCTTGTATTCCAAATGTTATTGATTTATTATTTAAATAAAATGTTAGCTCTTTAGGGTCTCCGGGTCAGTCTCAGAAATTAACACATTTATCAGATGAGCTGTTGAAAGTTGAAAGTTGAAACCACTGACTCTCACTATCAATAACAGATATTTACTTGACAGTCACTCCTCAAAATGCAAAAAAAAATAAGATTAGTAGAAACAGTAAAATTGTTTCACCAAGGACAATGTTTATTAATATGTACATGCGGCCATAACCACAATAAAATTGTTCATGGTATCTCTACATAATTTACAAAGAACTTAAAAAATTTTAACGCTTCTAACCTGGAGCAATTGTGCTTCACATCGGTGCTTATCAGCAGATAAGATTAATCTGTAGATCAAAGCCTCCCGTGTTTACATATCAAATAGGATCCGTACCTCCGAACAGACAAATTAGGATATGTTTTGAATGAAACTAATTATCAACCGCAACACAGGCTTTTTTTTCTTATCTTTAACCTGATTTCAAGCAGAAATTATCATTTTTATACAGCAACCTTCAGCTGCAATAAGGCATACTTTTAGTTTGAACAGGGTACCAAGGAGATTCTATGAAATTAAAGCTTTGTATTGTTTCATCCTTCACATCGTTTAAGTATTTACACAATGAAGCATCAAAAATTTATAATTTGGACAGTTTGAATTTAAATACAAATTTAAAGACATTGAATTAAATTTCGTGAAAACTGTTTCTGTGGCATCTAGGAAATTACAACGAATGCAGCAAAAGTTCTACAATACCATCGGAAAAAGATTCAAGTTTTCTTCAAGGGCGCCTTGCCTCAAACGACACATACTTTTTGTTTAAAAAAAAAAAAAAGTCTCTTAATATATTTTGATGGTACTATTTGAAGTCAAGCGTACGGCTTTTACAACAGAATATGTTCAGGGAGCTTGATGCTTACCCGTTAGTGCAAACCTATGGCAGTAAGTGTAAGTCACACAGTATATTCATGGTTGATTGTTATTTTTGAATGATGGACCAGAGAGATTACTCTCTCTTGATATTAGTGAGCAGAGGGTCTGTGTTCTGTGAAGACTGTCCAGACCGGCTCTTTCTGGTCTGATGGGTCTTGACATGTTTGGAGAGGTGGTCACTCCTCATGAACCTCTTACCACACTGCTGGCACCCAAAGCGCTTTTCACCAGTGTGTGTGCGGAGGTGCCGCTGTAGCTCGTCTGAACGGGTGAAGCTTTTACCACAGAAGAGCCAGTTACAGATAAAGGGTCTCTCCCCGGCATGCCAGCGCAGATGTGCCTTTAGGTGAGAGGTCTTCTTGTACACTTTGCCACACTCTGGAATGTGGCAGATGTGCAGTCTCTTCTTTCCGAACTCTAAGCCTCCGCCATTCGCCTGGCAGTTGGGGCATTTGCAACGTCGGCAGCGGCGTGTGGAGCTTAGCAGGCCCTTGGAGGTACCCTGGAGAAGAGCAGCTATCTGAGGCTGGTGGCCCAACACCAGTTGTCTGCCCAGGGAGAAGGGATGGTTGGACGTGGTGGCATTAGTTTGGGGTAGGCTCCACCATTGCTGTCCTTCCTCCACGTGGCCTCCAGGCAAGTGATGCCTGGATGAGGAATTATGTAGGAAGCTGGAGAAGTTTTGTCCCATACTATTGTGCTGAGGATAATAGGGGCCGCTGGCCTGAGGCTGCGAGGACAGCACTTTAACAGGGGACAGTTCGAAGGAGTAGGACGAGGGAGGTTCGGCCGGAGGAGTGAGAGGCAGCTCATGGTGGTGGTGGTGGGGATGATGATGATGGTGACCCAGGCCAGACTGCATGTGTCCCGGAAACTGCACCTTGGGCACGGTGAAAGGTCATCTGGTGTGTGCTGAGAGCTGTGCTGGGTGCCATGTCATTGCTCCAGAGCTGAAACATTCCTGATGTGGAGCTGACTGTGCCCTCGTAGGGGAACTGGGAACCTTCTGAGCCCATGGTGCTTCCCACTTGCCAGGCCTGGCTACAGGTGGTGGCCAGGAAGGAGAGGGTGTTAGGTGCTCCCTCTGGAGAGGAGCTGGGCGTCCGGTCCTGTGTGGGATACAAAAACCAGGATCAGATAACACGGACCACCTGCAGGACAACTAGAAGCTTAAAATCCTTAAATTTCAAAACACCCATCAATGCAGAATTAAAAAATTTGGAAATTCTTGTAGTAAACCCCCCTAGGAAACTATCATCTAGTTTAAAAGGCTGATTTACCTTTTTCCTACTTTTATTACTCTTATTCATCTCAACAGCCCCAGTGTTCAAATTATTCTCCACAGGAAGCTTAATTAACTGCAGTCTTTAAGTCCCTGTCATCATAACTTGCGCGTCATAATGTCCATCTTTCCCCACCATAGACACAGATCCCTTACACTCGGTCAGAAATATGACTTTATGACAAACCTGTAAAAAAGTGTGCAAAAAGTTGTCAGTCCTTTGTATCGTCAGCGCAGCCATCGGTCCTCACACGCCGTCACGCACCTGCAAACACAAACCCCGGCTCGGAAAAACGATGCTCACATTCGCGTGTTCGGCGGCTCCGACACTTGAGCAAAGTGAGAAAAATCCGCCTGGCTCAGTCCACCGCAGGAAGCGTCTTGGCGGATTCTCGCAGTCCAGAGGAACCGGCGTCGACGCGGCCGTGTGACGCGCTCCAAATCCTTCCCAACGTGTCAGGGGCGGCCGAGCTGCATCTTCTCTTTATAGAGAGAAAAGATCCTCTCGACGGGGTCTCCAGCATGGTGCAGGAGAGCCAGCCAACGGAGAGAGGAGGAGGAGGGGGGTCGTTAGGTGAAGGGGTGGGCTACTCATAATTTCACTCAATTTCAACCAAACGCTGACCCAAGAAGTGACTCCTCCTCCAATTGTTCTGGAGAAACACATCAAGACTCTTTTGTAATATCTACTTATGGCAGTAATGCATTTGAAGCTTCTTATCTCAGCTGAAGCATGAAAATTAGAAAGAAAAAAAAAAAAGTCAACAAAGTTCATTTTAGTGTTTCAGCAACTTTGATGATGTATATTTAGGACCATAGTTTGCACGGGAATAAAATGCTTAGTCTGTTAAAAGATCTAAGATTAATATAGCCAGCTTAGTAAAAAAAATGTTTTTCACTCTGGGAGTATTTGCATACTGTTTCAACTCCACTGTGGGGAGTTAAGCAAAGATAGTAGATAAACAGATTTGTATTTGTGGCAACAACCAATGATGCAATGTCGGATAAAATGTCTCCAGTCAACAAATATGAACACATCCATCAATATAAAGAGCAAGTGTTTTATACTTGGAGGAAGGGAAAAAAAGAGCATCTTACTTCATTGCTGTGTTTATTGGTCTTGTTATGTAAGGTAACAAATACTAAAACCTTGTCATCAAACACACAAGTAAGTTAAGTTTGGGTTTTGCTCGTGAATTACCTTATAACACCACGGACCAGTTTTGGTTCATTTAAATCCTTAAGCAGACCAAATGGTGTAAACCTGCACTTTTTTTGTACATAAATAAAATACAAGGCCAGTAGTGCAGAGGTTATTTATTCCACTGCTTTTTATTAGTGTTCTTCAGATCACACATAAGAAAACCTTTTGTGTGAGCGCATCAGTAAAGGGCTCCCTGGCAGAGCAGGCGTGAGGCTCACACACTCTTAAAGACAGTCACAGTGTTTTCCCTCACAAAGCGAACTGATAAAACTCAATCAAAGCCTCGGAGTTCTCACCAGTAGGTGACATGTCAAATAGGCTGCCCTGTGTGACATTCTCACATTTCAGAGTTCAAGTCGAGGCCGCTTCAGATCTGCTCCATTAAATGCAGATTTAGGCCTAATCTCATTCTGTAAGTCTGTTCACCATTATAATGTTAAGAGTTTAAATCTAGGCTGGGAACCTGTTTCTCATGTAAATTTCTAGTTCTTCACTTATCTGCTGCTCCCTGTTTCACAGACTGTGATCCTTAAATAAACACACCCCAAGGAGAAGCCGGCTAAAGTTTCAAATCATGGAACTAAATTGTATACTTCAAAATGAATTTGAACACAAATGTAAAGTTTCTTGTGCTGTCTTGTGTTTCTATTTCCAGTTTTTTAACTGTAAGACAATAACTATGTTCACTAATCTGGATAATTTGGATAAAACCCTCAGAAGATTATGGTGTGAAAGCTGAGCAAAATGAGTGCAACCTACACAAGGCTGTTGGCAGAGAGACATCTTAGTGTGAAACAAAAGATTTCTCCACTGCAGAATGATGTCGGTGTGTTAATATTTGTCATGGATTGTGTATATTTTAGGTAGGCCCAGGTCTGAAAATCTAGGTTCACCTCAATTAATATGTTCTGAAGATGAAGTATGATGATAAAGTCATATAAAACATTAAATGTAGGACATTTTTTTCAGCAAAAATAACACAGCTGAAAAAAGGATTTAATAGATTTTATTGAATTATGTTGATATTGAAATACAATTTACCAAAAGAATTTAAGACCGGTCAAAACTGCCTTCTATAATAGGAAGTAAATAAAATGCTGAGTTTTTATTTATTATAATGTTTTGACACAAATTTTACATCATCAATACAACAGCATTGAGAAAAAAATACAATAATTCCAATTGAAATGAACATAAGTGTTGTTAAAGGCAAAGACTGAGTAAGACACAAAGATAGGAGAGTACGTTGGAAGCAAAGGTATACCATTAGTCTGTGGTTTATTACGAGGCAGAAGTTGTTAATTACCCTGATTCTTATTTCCTGTCCCCTCTCCCCCACCCCCACCTCACTGTACTGCCTCCCAGATGAGTGGCTTTGAAGTGCAAAGTACTCTCTCCTCACTTTGAACTGTGAAAACAATGCTCATGTGGTGGTGCTTACCTTCCCCATGTTACCTCATTTAAATAGACCTGGATACAGCTTCCACAGTTTTCAAGGGAAAACTCGTTTCCAGAGAAAGAGGTCCCTGTGTTCATTAAACAGCTGGTGAGATTGGCGGTAATCAGGCCTGCTCCGTCATACGTTGCCGGCTGCTCTGACTGGGCGGCTGCCGGCAACTCCGGCTTCAAAACTGACACAGACTGAAATCCCAGCAAGGTGATTCACTGCACCTCACACCCCTATTTTCTGCCACTTTCATGCCAAAAAATACACTAAAGAACCAAAGCAACTGATCTGAAAACTCAAACTGTTGCTTGAAAATCTCAGTCGTGGAAGAGTTTGTAGAGTCCTTTGCAGAAAACAAATGGCGCTGTTTTCGTTGAAAACATAATCTTTCTCTTTAAATCAGAACTTAGAATATGCAAGTGGCTACTCAAGCTGTTTTTATCATGCCTGGGGGGCAGTTTAAAAGCTTTAGATCACTAAATTGTCCCAGCTGTCTTGACCATCTGCACTCAAAAAGGGCAGCCGCGGAGCAGAGCAGCCTTTGTACTGGTGGCCATGTCAAAAAGGCAATTTTACAGCACTGTGCCGACTCAATAGCCCTCATGTGACAAATGTGGCCTAATGGATGAGACAGACAGCATGAAAAAGCCTGCTGCTAACTGTAGCACCTCGCTCTTTAAACACTGAGTGATCCAGGACAGGACAAGATGGGACACAATTACCATGACCCTCAGTTTCATCGGTATGGGAGAAGCATCGGCAGCTGGACTTTACAGTGCAGCAATTTGATGCCTCCTTCATGTTTGTGTCTGTTTACGGCAGATGCTGAACAGAGACTAATGTTTACACTTGTGATGGATATGTTAACCATATTAGAAACCCCATAATCACGTTTACAGACACATGTGTTTACACAGGTTTGTGTAAAGGTCACACACGATCAATGTCCCTTAGACATTGTATTATGTAATTTTTTTCATGAGTTATGTCACTTAACTACCGTTACTCGAGGTTGAACCCTGGAAAGTCCACGTATGTTTGCATCCTTTTCACTGGAACAATACAATAATAAATTCTGTCATTATTGAGTCACTTATCACATATTTATTCTGAAGCTGAACAGTCTGTCTGAGACAAAAAAACTTTTCGAAGTGAATAACCAGGTTTTGGCTTACAAGAAAATGTTTAAAATAATTTCCTTTAAGGCTTTATCACACAGCTGTCTTAATTTAACTTTTATTTAGCTTCTTTGTAACAAACACGATAAATTCTAACATGCAGAATCAGAACAAAAAGCAAATTATAAATCCCAAAACTGGAATATTTTTGCTTTTCACTCTTCCTATCACAGCAAGAATTTGTGGTGATTCCCACCCTATAACAAATTACATTGTTAGATGTGTGAGAAGCAGAAAAGTGTAATAACTCCCTCATCTCTTGTCCATTAGCATGTACGAAAACCCCAAAATCTCCAGTCTTGGGCAGACAGAGGCAGACAGCATGCATCTCGACTTGTCAAAGAAAACTTTTATCAATACCAAGAGCACTTGAAGTTTGTTTGCATTTTGTTTTCCAGCACTCTTAACAACTTCAGAAGTCAGATCACAGGAGTATCTGATCAAAGCGCTTCGTGGTTAGTTCTGGAAACACAGGAGTGCTACACCACGCTTTGATACTCCACATCAATATTTCAATTCAACAATCACTTGACATGCACCCATACTCCCAGAGACGAAAGACGAAAGGGGAAGGAGAGAGAGAGAGAGAGAAAGAGAGATCCAGAGAAGATGGAGAGGCTTTGGGAAAGGACTGAAGTAATAGCTGCTTCACTCACCTTTGTGGTGATGTGAAATGAATTGAGATGCCCTTTACACAATGTAGTACAATCTACAAAAATGGCTGTTCAAGTTGGGTCTTTAAGTGACCTTAGTCAACAGTCGAAAAGAGTTGACATGAAGGTTTTGTTTGTAGAGTCAGGTTAGACCAGCACTGAAGCTGAAACACTTGTCACTGTCTGAAAATCAGAGCAAAGGATGTGTTTCATGTTTTATCAAAGAAAAGTAGTACAGGAACTCTGCAGTGATAAAGATGAATACAGTCCATCTGCCAAATGTCACTTTCATGGTGCTTCATAATCATTTCATCATCTCGACAGGATATGACATGCTTTGAAGGTTTCGGCCTATAAAATATGGCGTTTGATGTGGAAAAGAGACTTGTGGCAAAGTTGCATGAAAAGATGTGAAGTCGAGCAAGAGAAAATAAGTGACTCCGCTGCTAAATCCCGAAGAACGGTTTACAGCACACTCTAATGTTTTCTTCCCTTTGAGAGCGAGCGAACACGCAGCGAGGTGCAGACGTGTTCAGATCTCCAAACAAATCAGTCAAAATCAAAAGGCACTGTACTGCAAACAGGAGTGTGACACGGCCGATGACTTAGCAGCTGTTTAGACTCAGTATGGGGAAGCAACCTGCCTGGGTCTGACCACAGACGGTGTAACCAAATTTCGGGGTCACCAGTCTAGCCGTTTTCGGTTTATCGTCTGTATGCTGTGCTAAACTGTGTGCTAGGTCTAGCTTTACAAAAGATATCCCCTTTTCTAACTGTAAGCTGGAAGATAGCAGATATTTTTCAAAAATACTCATTATTGGTCATTACCCCTAAGTGAGGGTTTTATTTTTCAGTGCATGAATCTATAATGAACTGCACATTTATGGAATCACTGCACACAGTCACAACCTCTGTTTGTGTCCCGCTCACTAACATTTTACTTTCTGTACACCAGAAACCTGCTTGTGTTTTCGTACAGTACGTGCATAAATGAACTATTTTCATTCTTCTTTCCTGAAAATAACAGCTACAGCATATGTGTTTCTACTTGTTTTGATATATTCTAAAAATCTTTTTACTGATTTCAACTTATACTAAAAGACTGTAACAATAACAACAAATAAACCAAGAGTAAAACACAACCACCTTGTCTAATGTGGGAGAACAAACCTGATTAGCAGAATTTACGGACTATTACATTTGCCTAAAAATACAGAATGCTACCTATATATTAAATCTAACTGCTCATTATTTCAATACGCCGTACTTACTCAGCTACGTCTTGTCTTTATTCAGCTGTGTGTTCCTACAAAAAGCTGGAGTCAGCGTCCTTGGCCAACAAAGCTGATTACTGTTGTGATTATGATTTGACATGAAAACACACAGACAACAATCCTCAGTGACATTTCATGTTGGTTTAAGTATACATTTTTTCATCCCTACTGAGTGTGCTGTGTTCACGTTAGTTCATTTCCTCCACACAGACATTTAAAATTAATGATAACTAATTTACCAAGAAAAATGAATTGTTTATTCATAGGGGTTGCTGTGTAAATTCCCTAAAATGATGAATTCTCCACAATTGCCTGTCTGTACAACCCCACGTAAAATGAATAATAAAAAAGCAAACACAGAGACAAAAGAAAAAACAAACAATGGGATTATCAATCATAAGGCGTCTCCAAACGCATTTAGACAAACTAAATAATTAGCTGTACCACTTGACAATATCATTTACAGCCATCAAGTTATTGTGGGTATTGTAGTGTGCAGGGACCCTTGCCAGTTGATCCTATAGCTCCGTTCAGTGCCTGTGGGAGATGTGAGCACCTGTCACCGCGATATTGGCGTCTGATCTAAACTACTGTACTCAGATGGGACCAACTCTAGGAGGAAATTGGATACAATTCTATGAAAAAGCAAACAGACGCACAAACAGATTTTATATATTAGCACTATGTTAATCCCATTTGACTTAAAAGGCAACATTTACAGTGTTGTATTAAAACAGAAAAGTAAAATGCCGTGCATCTAGCTTCAAACACATTAGCCAGAAAAGCCGAGAAGAGGGACTCATGTCGGTAACCGGATCTTATGGCGAGGCTCCAGCTGAAATCAGAAATGCAAAGCAGGAGCAGAAATACGATGGGCTACATGTGCAGAGGAGTGCTGCACAGCCAGAGCAGTAGATTTATTTGTAACCGTACGCCTGCGATGCCACTATCTGTTAAGCCCCTCAGTCAGCTCAGCCTGCGTAATGTGAGGGGAAGTGTCACCCTGTCACCACCGTGCCAGGGATCATCCTGCTGTTTGTGTGTACTGCGAACCAAGCCAGGCTTTGAGGAGGAGGGGAGAAAATGACACAGAGGCTCTTTCATCTAATCCTTGTGGTGTAATTTGCACCTCAGTAAGTTTAATTGATGACTACTGATCAAATGCTTGCCTTTGAAAATAAAATTTTTGGGGGATTGTTATTTTCCCCTTCAACCTGCAAAAAGAATTCTTAATGCACCCAATGAGATGTTTCTAACTGATGGATTGGTCTTTGAGAGGTTGAACTTCAGTACAGTACACTGAAGAACTACAACTTCTGCCAAAATTGTCGGCATTTTAGTTTTTTTTGGCCACATTAACTTTAGATTTGAACTATAAACTTCACTAAGCAAACTCGGTGGGAGTAGACGCGTCTTCGTACGTAAGTCGGCGATAGCAGCGTGTGCGCCTCGGCTCTGAGTGTGTACTGCTTCCTCCAGAGATCAAACCTGAGCGTCAACGTCATTCAGACAAATGGATAGTGACAGGCCAAGCTTATCAGTGTCAACGTCGGGCTGCTCTCCGGGACTTTGATTCCGCACTTCTCCCACAGCTGAACAGGAGGCTGTGCTTTGCAAAACAAACCAACAAACAGGGAACTTGAAGACTGTGATGAAAGAGTAAACAACATGGCCTGGTAACATGCCCCACAACCATGACACTTCCTAAGTAGGTTACAGTGGAGGGTAACCCAGTTTAACACGTGTGCCTGGTTGTACTCGGAAAACGCTGAGAACTTTGGGAACTTCACACTGCTCCGGCGCGGTGAGGCTGATGAAGATTGATCTATCTGAGGACTTTGGCCTTGAAAAATCAAATGGGCCCACCGCTAATGCCCTTGCACGTGTACAAAGCCGTTCATTATCAAGAAAAATTATAGGGAGTCAATCTATTGATGTTGCCTAACTAATTGTAAAGCAAGGGATTCAAAAGCAGATGTTGCATTTCAAAGCAGTTGTGAGCGAGGAGACAGGTTATGATTTATGCTAAAATGTGTGGCTTCAAAGCATTGAACGCAGCTTCTAAACAAATTGAACAAGTCAAGCGCTATTCACCCAGGACCAGAAGGGATCCCAGCACATGTAGATCAGAGGCGCACGGCTGCCGCCTGTAATATCACTCAGTGGAGGAGGGGTCCCACTGGGGGGAAGCAGCACAGAGAGCACAGAGAGGCTAACACTGAGCACTGCTCACACAGAAAGGAATTATGTACGAATGCAGCTGCAACACCTGTGCATACCCTTCCCTCCCTCCACCAGCCTCCTGGAACATCATCCGCACAGGGGGAGTGGAGAGGGGTGGGCAGCACCTTGAGACTTGACATCCTTTCTGTGGATGGCACTGTTATTTGGGAGGAGATGGAAGAGTTGGTAGAAGATACGGGGCCTGTGTCAACATACTGATGCAATTTTAGTAAACACGGATAAAGCCGGGTTACTTGTTGGGAAGATTGGTGGATGGGGGGAGGCTTTAAAATGTGTGATCACTGTCTCCTAAATGAGGCAGGCGGTGTGAAATGTCTGGGAAAAAACAGACGATAACTGGACTAATCTCACATCCTTCAGCAGCATCACAAGAAAACAGATTTGGAGAAATAGAAATAAGGGAATTCAAGAAGTCAGGAGGATGAGTAATATTCCACATTTTACATTTGATGAATGTGTTTTGTGTTATTTAAAATAGAAATAGATACACTACGCTGTGTACAAGTTGTACTTTATTTCCTAAGAGTAGTAAAAGGTGAAAAGGATTGGTGTATCATCCTGAATTTTAGATTAGAGAAGTGTTCCTCCTTGTTGACGTTTGCATACATATAAAAAGACAGACTGCATGGACTTCTCTCATAAGTCATTTTTCCGTCTGTTTTCTTCTATTTGATGCAGCCTAAATTGGGACGGGAGAAACGAATTGCTAAATTTTTAATTAACTTCATAACATCTGCACTTGTGCTTTGAGAGAGAAGCAAGATTTCCTTTTAACCTATTCCAGCACATTTGCACACCAAGGTAAATCTTGATGCTGGCACTCTTACAGAAAGGAAGAAAAAAAAATCAAAAATGGAAATGAACTCTCACTTGTGTGTGCAGATCAAAGAGGCAGAATTATTCAACTTTTTGCCATTGCTTGATCTTCAAAAAATAAGAGAGAAAAAAGTAGAGAAGATCTAGATGGATGTATCAGTTGGAGAGTGTTCTTCAGTTGTTTTAGGAGCTTTCGTCTTCTTATCTGGTGTGTTTACTTTATCGTGAATTTAACGTCTCAGTTCTTATCTGCTTTATTGTGCTGGTACAATTGGCTGGTAAAACTGGTATTTTATTTAGGTGTCGCTCTGACCGTATATTGAACATCTTCATTCTTTTTCAAAATAGATTTTAATAAAGCATTTCAATTCACTGGCCAGTAGTATTTATTTCTAAAAAAATGGGAGTGAATAAATTAAAATAGGATTTTGATATTTTAATAAATATTCAAATATACTAATAAATACAAGAAAATATGAGCATCGTAAATTCAAATGTCGCACATTTATATAGGGCACTCACTTCATACCTACATCTTATATATGTACACAGCTCGTATCCCTGCCCACAAATACTCAAATACTGCGAATGATTCTAAAATGCATTATTTACCTTACAAAAGTCTATTGTCTGTACTATTGTCAGTCTAATTATAATATTCACTCTGTGTGTCTCAACAGTTGCTGACAACATCACCTGTCTGCTGTAAAATCTAAAAGTGCTGTATATGTATTGGATTTAATGAATCTTGATTTGATTACTTCAACATAATTTAAGACTTTTGCATGACTCCTGTCACTGTTTTCTTAAAATTGTAACTACACTTTACTTTCATTACCACCACACTAGAGTGGGCTATTGAGAAGGCAAAGCAAACGCATTAAATGCATTAAAGGCAAAGCAGAATCACACAAAATCACACACAAATATTTACAATTCCATATATAGATTTGGGGAGATTAATATGGCTTAAAGCTGACTCCTGTCTAGTTTTGAAACTCTCCTGTCAGGTCAGAAGCCTATGAAATCGGAGCAGGTAGTGAGTTCAGCCCCCCCCTCCGGTTACAGGCACCTGCATGAGTAGACTTTACTGATGTGGGTGATATCACAGCACTCCAAAGCTCCTTTAACAAATCTCCCTTTGATACAGCGCAAACAATAGTGTCTCTATAGGAAACCCCCTTACATCTGTGTGTGTGTGTTTGAAACAGGGAAAAAAACACTAAATGAGACAAAGCTGCTTCTGCATAAAGAGAGAAAAACTTTGCAGCTTTTCTTTTACTGTGTCTCTCCACAAGAGGACACTGCTCTCATGTTGGATCTGTTCTGAGCAGTTACTGAACTCAGCATTTTTTGCCCGTAACCCTGTTTTTGTCCTATGCGATGATGAAAGGATGAATGTGTTTATTTATTTCCTGTCTGAATTTTTTAAATGAAACAGCACCAAGTTCTGAAATAACAGGTCAAGGTCTCTCTGAGGACAGAATTGCATTGTGTCACTTAACGTGACAATTAACTTGGTGCATGATACAAATCCATTTTCTGTCTACAGATTTCTGACATTTTTCTCCAAAATACCAACAAATGGAATGTAAAAGATTAAACAATTTCATTAAACCATTTGATATTCATAACAAAATCTTACTTCAATACAGGGACAAAGAAACACTTGGTGCTCTGAAATAAACAGAGTTATAATTAAATATGAGGAGTATGAGCTTGTTAAGAAAAAACATTTCTTTTACTCTATCTTCTCAAGTTTGTTCTTGTCTAAATAAAGGTGCAAACAAATGTAAAGACTAACACAACTATACTTACAAACTATACAGTAATTCCAGTGTGGATATTTGGTGTTTTGTGTTGGAGAAAATCAGAAGACAGGAAGCTCAATTTTCCAGTGTTAACATATGAATCTCGACAATGTGAAAACGTCACTCACAACGATGGAAATCGGCCCTTTACTGGTCTAAATAACCTCCTTCCACCTCTGTGTTTGTAGAAATTTCTTTTCTGTGACTGCAATTTAAGTTTTTATTTCCTGCAAAAACCGCACTGACATTACTGTCACAGTATAGATTTAAAGCTTATATAAAAAGATTTGGCAAATTGAAGGGCGCACTCTTTTTAAAAATAGTTATCTAATCCACTGGTTTTTACTAGATATGTGTTCCTGTTTCCCCACATATATTATTTATACAAAACATCTGTCAAAGCAAATGTGACGATAAAAAGGTAGCAGATCTTCAGGCACACATTGGCTTTGTGTGCTGGTTACTAATTGTGTCTTCAGCCACATAAAGGGTCTGAAAATCTGCTATGAAACTTCAACTGGTTGGTAATGGAGGGGATTTTAAATTTTGGATTTTGTGTAGATTTTTCATTACAGCATGTGAGAATGAGTCAATGTAGTCTAAATTACAAAAGACAATGCAAAATAAAGTCCTTTACAATAAGAGCAAGAAACAAATAGATGTGACATGAACAAAAAACAGAGTCTAAATCTACATTGATGGTTCTGTAAAAAAAGGATTTCAGTTGAAAAAACGTTACAGGTTTCTATCTTCTACAAATATTTGAAAAGAGCATATGTACGCCTGAACCTAATTTACTACAATCCAATACAGCAGCTCTGCCATGAATTCTACTTTTACAAGCTTATAGATTTTCTCAGTATTTGAGTTGAAACTGTCAGAAAGGTGAATATTCTGTTTTGTGCTTATTTTTGAGATTGTGGTGGGTGGTGGAGTCTTACTGCAGGGCGTTAAAAATTAAGAGCTATTCTTGCCCACCTTATTTAAGCCAATAATTTGTTTGCTTTAGCTGTTTAATATAATTTACAGTTTGTGTAAAAAATCTGACTTCATTTTACAATTAAAAGTGAAGAGAAAAACTAACAGCTTTTTGTAGTTTGGTGATTTGTGTTTTCTGTATTTGAAAGACCAAACTACTTTTTTCCAGTGTTGCTGATATATTACTATATCTGTATTACTGCATGCATCACTTGGCTCATAAGTAATATTTTATTGTTTTTAATTATAATATAACATGCATAAATTAAATTCCCCAACATTATTTTCAACTAGCTCTGTTTTTTCTAATTGGCTAAACCTTCCCTTAAATGTTATGAAATCTATAGTGTTTTTATACACCTTTCAGTTTTAGTGGAACTCCTGTCTTCAGCTATTTACATGGTTAACAAAAAAAAAAAAAAAAAAAAAATCTGAAGTCTCAACACAGCCAGTGAGGTGTGTGGGGGGGGGCAGCCCAGTCTCTTGGCTTTGTCTGCTCGTTGAGTGGGGCCATCAGATAACAGCCAGGACAATGGTGCTCCATTCTGAAGGCTCTCTTAAATGAGCAGGAAGTGGCGGTGAGCGCCTAGTGGAGGCTTCTGGTGGACTCCCTGGGGTCCGCTCAGCCCTGACAGAACACGCCACCGCTGAATGGCTGGAGAGCATGGGAGGAAATGAGAAGCTTGTGGCCACCCAGCCGGAGCCACGGGTGCCCTTTGATGTTGAATAAGTATGGGAGCAAAGGAAAGGTGATGGAGAGGTAACACAAGTATAGATGAGAGGAGAAATGGAAATAAAGTGTTGACAAGAGGCACAGGAAAGGGTGAGGAGAAATGCGGCAAATAAAAAATACGAAATAAAAGCCTGCAGAGTTGGCATCATAAAATATTGACGCCAATTTAGTTGGCTAAGAGAGTAATAATGGGCAATAAATCAGTCCAGCTGAGGCTTCAGGGGAGAATCCTTAAAGCAGATTTTCTCTGTCAGGCAGCTTCCATGACGGTATAACTTGCACCTCACATTGCCGTACAGTATATGTTTGGACCATTTGCCAGCTACCGTTTAAGTTATGTAATATACTATATCACTCATTCCTCTTTTCATTTTTTCTAACACACTGTCTGTGCTGTTTGTGGGCACTGGGTAGAGTAATATAAATCCTTATTCTTTGTGGGAATGAGTGTGACAGAAAGGTGGTCTAGCAGGGTCCACTAATATAGTTCTGTCCCCCTGCCTTCCACCCCGCTGCCTTCTGCCTGCTGCACTTGAGGGTGTCTTGTGATGCAGCGGCCCTTTTAACCACTCCATAGGTCAGAAAAACCCAGTGTGGGAAATTATTCAACGATATTGATGATGATAGGAGTTAAGTAAAACTGCAACTTGACGACTACACTGTTCTGCACTCCTACCAGTAGTTACACTAACTACTAGTCAAACTACATGTTAATTTCAAGCAGGCTTGTCATTCTCATTTGTATTTGGTGAACATCAGTTGTGCTGGATGAAATGACCACTGTAATGTACCTGCAGATTTGATCAGACATAGCTGGATAGCTAAATGTTTAAGCCCCATTCAGCAGGATTTAGTATCTTAGTGCAATTTGTTTCACACATCTGAGTTAAATCCACTTTTACACAACCGTCTTAAATACGAGGGACTGCTTGAGTCTTCCTCATGCATGTTACCGTAATATTTCAGGGTTTTAATGACACTGCATAGATGCATCAAAAAGCAAGATTAACAGCAGGACAGTGGTGACACAATAAAGTTATCACTATCATGCGGTCATGTTCTGCATCTGATGAATCTGTTTATCTCTTTTAGCGTTTGCTAATAGGTTTAATTGTATAAATTTTACACTTGGGCTTTAACATTGGTTCATTATTGGTGGTGCATGTAGAAGCTACTTTGTTCTTTTAAAAATCCATTCATATATCACATTAAGACTTCTGGGTGTGCTGAAGTCCACACAAGTTATCATGCAGAAAAAAGCAAAATTATTAATAAAGCTTAACAAATTAAACTACGTGCAGAACTAGATACCAGTCGAAATAACTACTACTACTTACAAATGATACACACACCTTGAACTCTGTGTGAGGTGAAGGTAAATGCACTGGTGATTCTCAAGTGTCCACTTCATCAGAGACTCACGTAGACAAACTACTAGAGTCACTATAATGGGTCAATGCAAAAGGCAACTCACATCACTGTGGCACCTTTCAGTGTCACCATTTGCTTCTATGTATGTACTTTTCAAGTAAAATGCAGAAATGCATTTTAAGCAATATGCAAAAAAATAGCCTTTGTCCTAATCACAATTTGAAAATTATGTTTTGTTCTGTTGTCGCTTTATGCGGAAAACCTCTGATTAATGTTGTGAAACACTTATAGTGCGGGTGTTGCCTGAGGAAAATGTTGTTTTTACGCTGGTTCATTGGCTAGGTTCGTTGTCGCTGCAAGTTCCACAGCTGAAAGTGAATTTAGTGTTGACAGAAGTGTGGAGGTGAATCAGACAATGCAGCAGTGGCTCTTACAATGTGGTTCAAGGCTGTGTCGCCGTTGTGTACTTGAACTGCACAATGCTTTGGTACGAGTTAGGAAGTTACACATCCTATATCCAGACTCTCCTGTCAACCCAGGACCTCTGTGTGTCAAAACAACTCTGCTACATGCTTTAGTAAATCTTACTGCTAATTTGAAAGTGATAAAATAAGAGTCAGGCTACGCAACAAAAGGACAGAGGCATGCTGGCAGTTTTCAAGCTTTTGATTTTACATTAAAACTATCATAAGTGGAAAAGTAAACAGCAGTTAACAAGCCGCAGGTTTGGAAGCTAATCACTCAGGGAAATGACAAATGGTTTAAACAGCTTGTTAGATTTAAGGTCGCCAGTCGTCCAGCACCAGGCCATCAGGGAGCGTCTGTCAGCCCAGCTTTTGTAGTGAGCCCTGCACCATCGACACTAGTCAGGCTCCTGAGACTATGGTATTACTGATGCCACTTTGTAATGTTTTATTACTTATTACGTTATAGTTCCTACTTATGGCCTGGACAAATGCCAATGTGACACAGCAGCTGGTCGTCGTTGCTGCTAATTCGTAGAGAATGGCTTGGTGTGACACAAAGATTAAAAACTGCACAAATTCACAAGAAATTGTTTAGATTTTTTGAACCACTATGCAAGGAAGATTTATATTTAAAACATTTATATACTTCATAACACCATCAGTGGACATATTGCAACTTTTACCGTCAGAAAGAAATTTGCCAATGTAATCACGATTGAATTACTTTTGTGTCTGACACTATATCCAGAGAGGGGACCAACTGTGACTGTCAGCAGATAAAGGAAGGTCAGATAGGAATCCCGGTCCAACCTTTTGTTCACTTGAGATGACAGACAGGTTGCTTAGGCAAGATGTTGACCTCTTTTTGTCTTATTTAGTATATTTGGTCTCCAACAAGGAAAAGCAGAGATCACACTCTTCAAAGTTCACTTCCTTCACTAACAGGAGACCAAGTAATTGCTGTACATTGTCAATTAACTAGATGGGCACAGTAATATAAAGATGTGTCATGTTCATTGTTACAACAATGACAGCATAACCGTATAAGATGCTTCTAGCCCATATCTAGATTTCCGTTCCTTGGGGAACCGACAGATGAGGGTGGGGGCTGTCTTCCATCGCAGGGGATGCATGGCACAACATTTTAATTAATGGACATAACTATCTTAGGTGTGGTGGAGGTCACAGACATTTATGAAAAAAACGTAGGAAAATAGAAACTCACTCTAAAACCTACTTGGCACATGCAAAGTAGAAAGCTGTTTTAACTGGGAATGGGACATAAAGACATGGATGAATAAAGGCTCAGTCAAAAAAAGAAGTTTTAGCAGAGGCTTTGTAGATAAATTTGTTTCATGTATTTCCTAAATCATAGAGAGAGTCATGCTATAAATATGCACTTTTAAATACATATCACACCTCTGTCTGAAAGACTCCTGGATTGTTAACCCCTGCAGATTTCTTGTAGGGCATAAGTGATCATTTATAACACGTTCATGAACTAACAGAAGCAATTTTTCAGAGAGGCATTATTCACGAAGCTGAACAATGTAAATAGCCTCAGAGCAAGATTAGAGGTATTAATGGATGGAGAGGAGCAGTCAACGGAAAGGGCTGGGAGAGGTAAGGAGACAGGGACACAAGGAGAGGTTTGGCTGAGAGCACTCGGCCCATAGACAAGGTCATTTCCAAAGTAACATGCCACAGGGGGCTGGGACACGCATCCCATAAAGCAGATAAAGAACAATAGTAGGAACTATAGGCCACCAAATGACTGGAGCCTCTCCCTGGATGAGAATAATAGAAAGACCCTGTGAGATTGGGACACATACTCAGCATGGAGACAGGATGGATGAGATATTTTTATAATATGATTAATGATCATGAAGTAAACTCTGACTGCAGTTGTCATCTAAGGGTGTTTTAACTAGCCTCACAACATTCCTTAAATGTGGTTTTCGAGTCAATATAATTTGTCAGGCAGGAAATGCCGCTCTTAAAACCATCAGGAACACTGGAAATGAAAATGACAGGCACTAAGGTGTAACAGAGGATTATTAATATAAAAACTGAGGCGCCTTTTACCTATTCAGATTAAAAATATGAAACAATAACAATCTGGCGCATTTGTGCTCACGAGGTGTTCAGACACGAAGGCATATCATCAGCATAAGCAAACCAGGCACTTTACAGTGCACCACCAGAGCCCCCCGAAAAATCCAAAGTTGCACCCCTCGTGTGGCGGTTCTCAGAGGCTTTCACTGAAAATTATACCCACATTGAAATATATAAATGGTTTAACTGCATATCAGACAGGTATTCACGTTTCATCATTGTTTCTGTGTATAAAGAGCTGTCTCTGTTATGATGGACAAGAACGATTTGGTCTAGTTGGGGGTTAACACTCCATATCCTTTCCATTCAACATATTGTTTCTTTTACCACTGATTAATATCTTGTTTAAACAGCCCGCAGACACACCGCGCCATCGGCATGCACATAAATCCTCTGGAGCTGATCAACACAATAGCCTACATTCCTGGCATTTGAAGGAAGTTCCTTATATCACTGCATTTCCTCTCCACCAGAGACATAGACATTCTAGGAATATGACATGGGAAGAAAAACAATTCTCCACGTGCATGTCTGTTTATTTCATTTAGTTTAAAACATTAGCGAGGCAGGGACACATCACACTTTGGAGTGTGTCCATCCAGCACTTCACCTCTGAAACGCTTCACTGGACCTCTCACAGATGCCGTGTTCGACATATTCTGTAATGGTTTTTTGCATACAGTAGAACAACAACAGCCTAGGCAAAGTTTTGGTCAATAACACCCATTGTCCTTTGATATTTGTTAATTTTAGAATAAATAATAAGCTGTAAATGTAGCACATGCTCTTATTGATCGACAGAAACAGCAGACCTCGGATTTCAGTTGGTGAAAGCTGACACAGGACTGAACAGTGAGGAAATAAAACTCACATTTATCATATTTGCATTGGTACATGCAGTATATACAAAAAATATATAATATATATAATATCTGCAACGAGCAAACACACACACCTTCCAAGTTTGAATAAAGTAGTGTGAGGATTTACGTGTCCATTTACACAAACTAATGTGAAACTACAGGAGAGAAACTTTAAAAGCAGAACCAATAGTCCAGACGTGTCCAGGTGACAGCTGTGCCCGTTCAGCTGGATTCAGTCTGAGGACCAAGTAATGTTACGCTAGTGTAAGAGGCACTACAACTTTAAGATTAGGGTAACAAATCTAATTTATTTGCGGTACAAAAGACATAAATTTGCAGCTTTGAACTCACTGCCCTCGCACACAAGTTCTGGTCCTATTCAACCCCAAATACTTGTGTGTTTTGCTGTGCAACAATAGAAAATTTTGCTCCATGGGGTTTGAGACGTCAATCACGAGAGGGTCGAGGTTCCTTCACAGCACCCAACTCTAGACTTACACCAAAGGTAAATTCTCCATTTCCTTTGTTTTAGAATTGCCACTGGCAGACGGAACCTCTGTTGAGACTGGATTTCCTTCTGCCCCACACTCACTCATGCCTCCTATTTTGATCATATCTGATGGTTAGATTTCCAAGCTGCCTTCTGCACACAATTGGCCAGTCGACCCACATGCCCTGTAATATCTCGTATTGACTCCCGACAAAGAACTCACTCTCACTAATCCCACAAAATCTCTACGGTTTGATCTATGAACCTGGCTGCACATGTCCGATCGAGTTTCACATGGGGTCTCCTGGGTACCAGTGTCTTTTCCCGATGGCTACACACTCATTACAGACATCCATCCCTCTCGGAAATGAACCCCTTGCTAACATGACATGGTTTGAGGTTACGCCTCAGCTCCGCCAACAATATGACTTTGATCTTTTTAGGCGTTTCACAGTGCTTTGCATTGTATGACTTAACTGTGCTTCTCCTGAGCCTGAACCACCCGCATAGCTCTCTGGAGGCTGGACAGAAAGAGGGACGGGACTGTGCAGACAGCCTTCATCAGGAGGGGGCTGTGAGTGAGGGTTTCTACTTTCTGCTAAAAAAAGAATCTTTTAGCAGTAGGACCCAGAGGAATTGGTAGGAACAACTGGACCAGCACACCTTGATGTTGTTTGAGGCAGGACAAAGATGTAAAAAAAAAGTTGTCCAACACGGTTAACAAAAAAGGTTGAGCTTTGAGCCATGCCATTGGCTGGGACGGGTCTGACAGGAAAATGCAATCCCTCTTGAGGTCAGGGCAGAGTTGTTATATATACTGAGTGGCTCTAAAGGAGCCTCTGCCTGGTGAAGTCTTCCTAGAGGGACAATATGAGCGCCTCTGTGGCCGTGTACAGAAACATTTACACGGAAGACCGCTTCAAACAGACTTACGGCTCCGAGGTCAGCACAAATGAAAGTTCAGGGCTTCGTGAAAAACTTGCTGGGACGTGCAGGTGTTCGAGGCGCGCCTGCCTTCACCTGCTGAGAGACAGAGTCCCCATTTTCAACTGGCTGCTCAGATACAGGCTAAAGAAATGGATTCTAGGAGACACTATAGCCGGACTGACAGTCGGCATCCTTCACATCCCGCAGGGTGAGTAAAATATTGGCAGTCAGAGTGGAAATGAAAAAGGAACGTTCACTTTAACATGTCACTGTTCAATTGCTTCATTATTTATAAAAGCTAAACAAAAAACTCCAATATCATTATTAATTATTTAGGCAAATATAATAATCGAGATATTATAATATGAGCAAAACAATAGGTTAATAATTGGAAAGGAGCAATTTAATTACTTTAAGGTGCAATTTTACATCCACAGTGATATAAATACATATTGTTCATATAATGCCTCTGTTATAGGTAAACTTCAACAGGGACATGTGTAAAACACAGATTAAGAAAAACATATTGAACTTTAAAACCTTCTTCTTGAATGTCCTTCCATATACAGGTATGGCTTTTGCTTTACTCACATCTGTGGCGCCAATATTTGGCCTTTACACCTCCTTCTTCCCTGTGGTCCTTTACATGATCTTCGGCACAGGTCGCCATGTTTCCACAGGTAAGACAAAACATGTCCATGTAACGTCTATACTTCAGATTTTATTCTGGACAGTTATTAAAAATGGTTACATATTCTCAGGCCTGCATTGGAACTCATTGTTAAGGGTCTTCCACTGTTACTGACGTGATGGGTCCTTTCTCAGGTACCTTTGCTGTGGTGAGCCTGATGACGGGCTCTGTGGTGGAGCAGCTGGTTCCCACTCCTCTGGAAGTCAACTCCAGCTCCCTGAAGCGGCTGCGTTTGAGGCTCAGAGAATTGGAGTGGCCTCAGCTGTAGCTCTCCTGTCTGGAATAATTATGGTAAGTCAAATGCCTAAGTCACAAATTCCAAATCCCTGAAATTGAAATAATACTGTAGCAGTGGTGCAAGATCTTTGTTCCGGTGTTTGTCTGTTTTGTCTTGAACGCCTGATGCTCATAATACTATGTGAATGTCTTGTGCTGCAGCTCTGTATGTTCGGACTTCAGCTGGGCTTCCTATCCACTTATCTGTCAGACCCAATTGTTAAAGCTTTCACCAGTGCTGCTGCCTTCCACGTAGCCATCTCTCAGCTGCAAAGCATGCTGGGGCTGCGGCTCCCTCGCCACACTGGGGCTTTCTCACTGTTCAAGGTAAGCCGTGCTTCTTGGTAGGTACTATTTGGGCACTTGATGTTGTTTTCTCCCGTCTCACCCACTTGTGTGTTCAGACTTTAGCGTCAGTGTTGGAGAATTTGCCTCACACTAACTTGGCTGAGCTTCTGATCTCATTGGTGTGTTTGGCTGTCCTGGTGCCAGTCAAGGAGATCAACGTGCGGTACCGGCAACGCCTGCGGACACCAATTCCAGTGGAGATCCTCACAGTTAGTCATGCACTGAATTCATGAAGACCAAGTGCATCTTTAATATTTAAAATGTCAATAACAGTTATGTTTTTGTGCGTCCGTCTCCAGGTTATTGTTGCTACAGGTGTGGCCTATGCCTCCTCTCTGGACTCCAAGTACAACATTCAGATAGTTGGTCACATCCCAGCTGGGTAAACGTCTAGATTTGATACTTATAGCACTGAAGGTCTCAGCTGCTTTCATTAGTTTGACCTATAAACTTTTCATTCTCAGATTCCCAAGGCCAAAGATGCCTGCCTTGCACACGTTCCCTGACATTGTTGGTGACACAGTAGCCATAACGTTCGTTGGTTATGCTGTGTCAGTCTCACTTGCAATGATTTATGCTGACAAACACGGATATTCCATACATCCCAACCAGGTAGTATTGTATAGTAGTGGCAGGTACTTGCTGAAATGTTGTATTCTCATTTGTCTTCACCTGTCTTTGAATTCAGGAGCTGTTGGCACATGGGATCTCCAACACGGTGTCTTCTTTTTTCACATGTTTTCCCAGTTCAGCCACTCTTGCCACCACTAATATACTGGAGAGTGCCGGAGGATACACACAGGTAATGTACTTTAACTTAAGCCTTGGTCCATCTTGTGTCACACTCAGAACCCGGTAGTTGGCTTATAAAAACATAAATCTAAAATTAAAAAACTAAGAAAAAAAAATGCTGTATTGTGTACTGAAAATGAATTGAAAGGGTCTTGATAAAAAGAGCAACATAACAGGTCTGCATATTCAGTCATGATCAACAGAGAAATATGAAATGCTGACTACACACTCAGTTTTCACTGCATATTAATTTACCATAAACTAAAATAGCAAGTTGCATAAATAGGCTCTTTCTTAGGATTCACTTGCATAATGAAATTTCATACTCTCAAGGCTCATTGAGTCATTGAGTCACTGATTTTTAGTATTTGTGTCCCTGCAGCTCTCTGGCTTGTTCACCAGCCTGGTTGTTTTGATTGTCCTGCTCCTGATTGGACCACTGTTCTACTTCCTACCCAAGGTGTGGTCTTTCTCCAAAAGCATGCAACAAAAACGAGAAATAATCGAGCACTCACCTTATTTTTTACCTCTGTCTTCAGGCAGTGCTGGCCTGCATTAATGTCACCAGCCTCAGGCAGATGTTCCTGCAGTTCCAGGACCTGCCTGATCTTTGGAGAATCAGCAAAATTGACTTTGTAAGGCATTTAATCAGCAATGGCATTAAGATGCAAGAGTTTTTCTGCAATGTGATCCCCATGCATAAGAATAAATCACAAGAGACTGGAAGGAAGCTGGTTAAATACCTCCCTAGTCACCATTAGGTCAACAAATAAACCACGAAGCACTGTGATTTGAATTTCCCGAAACTTTTACTATATATTACCAGCCTGTGTTCTGACTAAAATATTAAATATAGTAAACTTTCTTTACTATATTTTAAATGAGCCTATGTGCTTTCAGCAACATTTTCACTATTTACATTTTGAGTTTTAGTGGAGTAGAAGGAGTCATGAACTTTTGTTTTGTGAGCTTACACAATTTGTTTGTACTGCAGTTTATGTCAGCAACAGTTTACCACCCGATATCAATTTGACAAGGCACATACCTTTAAATAATAACTGCAAGGTTATTTGGAGTAAACGCTCCCCCAGCCAATGAGAATATATACGAGTAAATGCATATAGCACATCTGATATATCGCCTTCCTCCTTCCACTTTCATGCTAAAATGCTTGGCAGGAATTAACTATGTTTTTCATTGACATGCTTCCATTGTTATTTGTTATATCCTGACATGACAATATGTTATTGTGGCCCTGTCTTTGTGTAGATGGTTTGGGTGGTAACCTGGTTGTCTGTAGTTGTACTTAATGTGGACCTTGGCCTTGCCATCGGGGTGGTTTTCTCCATGATGACTGTCATCTGTCGCACACAGAGGTACAATTTTGATTTCCTTTGCACAAATATTATAGTGCAGTGTAGTTAGTGCTGCTGCCAATTGTTCTGTTACAAGAAAAAGAAAATGGTATAGTTCAGTTGGAGCAAAAATAAATGAATAAATAGGCTACGTTTGTAGGGTCTATAAATCACAGAGAAAAGCACGTTAGAAATCCTCTGGGCAAGATCACCAAGCTTATTTCTTCACTTCATATCTGTTCATGTGTCATGTATCACAACATGTCACTTCAATTTAAAATTGACCCTTTTATTTAACAGGGCTGGTTGCTCAGTGCTTGGCCGGGCCAGCAACACAGAAATATACAGACCTGTAGAGAATCACAGCAAGGTGAGAGTTCACTCCTATTTATTCGTCTTTCTGAGTATTATTTCTTAGATTCAATGTGTGGAAATAAACAAAGCTCATCTGTCTATTTACAGAATAAATATATTCTTAATTTTATAATTCAGTGATAATCATAATTTAAAAGTTAACACAGGAGTAATAATCTAGAATGAAGTTGAGATGATGTTTAGATGGTGTTTTCTTTCCAGTGCTATGAGCTACCTGGAGTGAAGATCTTGACTTATAATGGGCCTATTTATTATGGAAACCGTAGCTTCTTCAGGGAGGAGATGAGCAGGTTGTTGGGCCTAACGCCAGAGAAGATCCGCAGCTGGGAGAAGGCCAGGAAAGCCCTGGAGAAACGGGAGAGAGAGGTCACCGTCAATACTGTGGTATGATACTGCAATCACCAAATGAGCAGAGACAAAAGTATTCATATTTTACGTTCATATTACTTAACAGTGTCTTATTTTCCCCTCCTACATTGTTTTTTAGGAAAGAGGAATTGCAAATTCCTCATTTTCCTCAGAAAACGAGTTCTTCAAATCAGGTAAATTATCACTTTTTTGCTGGTCTGTGTTGATACTTAATATGCACTATCCTAAAAGGCCTTAATCTTACACGTAATTGCTTATTACAAATATTCTGTTCTGCAGGAGCGTCTGAGAGTGAGGTCCAGGCAGTGTTAATTGATTGCAGCCGTGTCATATTTGTTGATGTTGCTGGAGCCAGACTCTTCACACAGGTTAGTCTGCTAAAGCATGACATAATGTAAACTTCACTCTCACTATATGATTCTGCTTTCTGTCAACATGATCGATTGCTTTGGGTTTTTACAGATGTGCACCGAATGTCAGAAAATTGGAGTTCATGTATATCTGGCAAACTGCAGTGGTAAGACCTATATATCCAATTCAGTGAATAGGCTTTTATTGAATTTGTATTTGCTAGACGTATAATACATATGTACAGTGCTTATTAGATTTATCATAATTTAGTAATCAGTGTGATCAATGATTTCTTTTCCCCTAGAAAGCATTTTAAAGATCCTGACATCAAGTGGCCTGATGAACTACATGAATCCTCAACATATTTTTGTCACTATTCATGATGCTATAATGTATATTCAGCAACAGAAGGTACGCTAGAAAGCAGAGCTGTTCACAAATGTGAGATTAGAGACTTTGTTTTTATAATGTTGTTGTGAAAAGATAATGACACTGCTGTTGCCTCCCTTAGGAGAAACTTTCGGAGAACACCACAACTGTATGGGTTTGAGGCAGAGATGAGTCATCTATCAATCACGTGTCTGGGGCAAAAGTGGCCGGGGGCATTAAAAATTCGACATTTATTAGCTTAATTACAAAGCTGAGACTAAACGCTGAGTCTCTCCGCTGCACTGCAGCATTTGGTCCAAATTGTGTAGCAGTATTTCAAAGACGCAGTAGCTCATTGTAGCAAGTAATTTTGAATTACAATAATCATTACATTACAGTGTTACCTGTTTTCTCATTTCTCATTCTGTTATTTGAGTCATGCTTGGCAAACATTCATCTGATTTCAGTAACTAGTCATTCTGTCAGTTTTTTTTCCATAAAACTGCATATGATTGATAATTTTCGGTATTTACTGTATGTCATATATGCTGGAAGATGAAAATAGTCATATTTATTTAGTTTTTGTTTGTTTTTTTCCCAGTACAAATATAAAGTGCACTGAATAGTTAAAATGATTTGTATATTTATATATTTTGAAATATTTGCTTGAATTACTATGTACAATAAATGTCTTCCCATGTTTCTTTAAAATTGCCTCTTGTTTATTTTATTTGGAAATACTTTTGTCAGCAACTACGACACAAATTTATCTAAATATAAATATATCTTCAAAAACAAGGACTCTCACTAAATTTAACAAATGTCTGAGACAATTGTCTTACAGGTCGCTATACCGATACTTTGGTTGCTGTGGATAATAAGTATGAATACATTTAGGAGAAAATGGTGCGGAATGTGAAGCATGCCATTGTCAGATTATGGGAGAGAGAAGAAGGGCTCTCTTTGTATTGGTTAAGTTCTGCAAACCTGTTTTGTCTCCACTAAGATATGAAAAATGTAAAAAATCCATTATTCAAGTGACAAAGATGGCCAAAGTATAAAATTCTGAAGGTGAGACTACGTGCAACATGAGTTACACTGGTGTTGGATGACGTAGGTTTCTTTTCTCAAAGGCATACACAACCACATCAATTAACTACTACATTAAATAAGACTTTTTGATCCTGTCTACCATATTCAACAGAAACATTATAAAAACAAATCAGAGAAACTTGTGTTTTACCAGAGGTTGTAGATGTTGTGACATTAATTTAAGTGATCACCACACTGCCCTCTGCTGACTAACAATTGGAGGTTTTCCTGTCTCTGCTCGTCATCATAATCCAGTTACCTTGACCTGATAAAACTATATGTAGTTGTGAGTTCAAAACCAGGACAAAGAGAAAAAAAACTAATTATTTTCTTGCTTGATGTTGGATATCCAAGTTATTAATTTTTCCAGTGCATTTTTCAAAGAGGCCTCTAGACAGTGCACCCTTTGGGTTTTCCCTTTAAAGCTCAAGGAGTGTTTCGCTAATTGGTAGGAAGTAGTCCACTTCATTTAGTACATGGCACAAAAGGCTCAGGCCAAATGTTTATGAAGCCAGCTTCATACAGCCGATCTATGAATATGCACACAAAGACACACATTTAAAAATGAAAGTCCTCAGGTTGGGTCAGTGACCTAACAACAAAACTGTGATACATCTATAAAATGTACTTACAGGTAAAGTTTCTCAGTTTTGGTTTTGTGATTATTTTAAAAACATTTGTATGTAATGTAATTTGTAATTTGTATGTAATGTATGTATGTAATTTGTATGTAAGTTGTAAGTAAGTATGTACTAGGCTCTTTTGTTTAAGTTTGAACAAACTAACAAAAGACACACAAAACACATTTACAGTAACTGTCAGTACCAATGTCTCACCTTCACCGTGCCAGTGTAATAAACAAAAACACACTAAATATTACTAAAAAAGGATGGTTATTTCAAATAAAGTTTTTTTTTTATAGATACTGCAAAGATAAATAAAAAAAATTTAACATTATGATAATACATGCACTCCAATACATCCAGTAGTGCTCCTTATTAGTAGGGTATGACAGGGCCAGAATTATGTCTGTCGGTAATAACCCAATTACCAGAACTACGAATAAAACTGTTAGGTAATGCACAAAAAACAAGCATTGTGTTGTCTGTTTCTGATATTCTGTTTCCATCTTGTGGTGAAATGTTGGTATCACAGTGTCTCATGATTTTCCAGTTCTGACAGTCAGCTGTCACCATGATATCATAAACATAGGTACATATTTTAAGCTACAGATTTTACACAAGTACTTTTACTGTAGGATTTAATATAACAATGTGATTAGTGCAACAATGTTCAAGCATAATTTTACTGAGGTGCGAGTTTACACAGGTTCCCTGCCGGTCTTTCAGAGCAATGTTTCTTTGCTGGTGTTACTGTGACAACCTGGCTCAATAGTAAGAAAATTAACACAAAAAAACATATAACATTATGTTATAAAAAAAGGAATTTCCAAACATGGTAGGTGAAAGTCAGTAAAACCACACTAAGTATTTGAATCATAGATTTTAAAAAATGCACAATTTGTTGCATGTTTATTTGGCATGGGGAATTTATTTCATTGTCAACACATACAATATGAACAATAGTGGTTTCAGAAGTTCAATAACTCAATTATACTAGTGTGATTTCAAGGGTCACTATACAATATTTGCGACCACTTTCTTGCACAGCAAGACATGATCATGTCGTAATGTCACTTACCACTTTGAAGCCAAGTAAAAAAATACATCTGTCAAATTATATATTAATAGGCAACTCAATATCTAAACATAAATGTGTCCTGAACTAGGGACTATAATCTTGTTTTGGGGATTAATGGTTTGAATTTGATTAATAACAATATTGCACCTCTGAGTTGCTTATAAATTATGCTGAGCTGTTGTCAGTACAAAAAGTTTTACACCATAGAGGTTTGATCCAAAGTTACAGTGACTGAATACTTTTAAGTTTGGGCTGTTTAATATTATAAATACTGTGTATTTACACATATGCATTTGGAAAAACAACAGATGTCGAAGTAAATAAATAAAAAAAGCAAACCAAAGCAACCAAAAACAAACAAGAACAACTAAAATAGACCAAGCACCGTCCGTAAATGCACAGAAAGGTTTCAAGGCAAACCTGAAAATACTTTGGGGATAAACTGAACAGAAAAAACAAATGCTAAGATCAAAGCTACAGTGTTACTTGAGCGAATGATGGCATCATACTTTAAGAAGTCCAATCTTCAAAGCTCTGCCACGTGTTTTGCATTGTCATCCTTATGACATACTAATCCCACAAAAGCTTCAGAAATTCTGACTGGTGTGAAGGTATTTGAGCCTGCACAACTTGAATAAATTATAGACCATACTTAGAAAAAATGTTTAAAGGTACAGTATGTTACTTTCTTAAACACTGGTGATTTTTGTTTTTATAACAAAGATTTGTGATCTGTTACCAGAACAAAATATTTCCCTGGACAGTAAATACACTGCAGAAAACAGTACAATACCTTTAGAAATCTAAATTCTATAAAAAAAAAAAAAAAAAATCCCATTTTTCTTACCCTTCTTGCTTTCAGTGACTGGTCATGCACTTTAACCTGTTCTTGAAGTAGAAGATTTCATTATGAATGTAGTTGTCCACAGAAGAGCTTGAGTAGCGAAATTTGTCATAGGCCTTTTGGGAGTCCGTTTTACTCCAGGGCAGGATGATCTTTGATGCGTGATTAATAATGACGTCACTACAAGAACCAATGTGCAGGGAACCCAGAGCATCGATAAAGAACTCTGTAGCGACAGAAGAAAATTCAGTTTAAAAGAAGTCACTGGTTGAATTTCTGCTGGGTTTGTTTCTTTTCTATCTTTCAAATGTGAGTCTGTGTGCATAACTAGCAACTAAAAACTTATTTGTTACAACCCCAATTCCAAAGAAGTTGGAGGATGTGTAAAATTTTAATAAAAACAGAATGCAATGATCTGAAAATCTTATCAACCCATTTTTTTATTTACAATAGAATATAAACAACATATGACATATCAGGAGACCATTTGCTGGAGTTTTAAGAGAGGAATGTTGTCCCCTCTGTCTGATGCAGGATTCAGTCTTGACTGCAGGAAGGCTAGTTCAGCACCCATACTCTTCTCCTGCAGAACCATGCGGTTGTGATGGATGCAGTATATGGCTAAGCATTGTCTTGCAGAAATATGCAAGACCTTCCCTATAAGAGAAATTGTCTTGATGGGAGTATGCTGCTCTAAAAGCTCCATTTAACTTTTCAGCATTGATGGTGCCTTTCCAGAAGTGTTAGATGCCCAAACCTAATAACAAGCTGGATGGTCCCTCTTCCCTTTAGTCTGCAGAGCAGTGAATCCATGGTTTCCAAAAATTATTTTCCATTCCAGTTTCCATTTTGCCTCAGGCCATTTTAAATGAGCTCTGGCTCAGAGAACACGGCAGCGTTTGTGGATTGTGTTTACATATGCCTTCTTCTTTGCATGATACAACTTTAACTGAAATTTGTGGCTCACAGTTTACTGTTTTGTCATAAAGTGGTTTCCTGTTTTGTCACTATATTTAGCGAGTACTCAGACCACTCTAGCAACCCTTTTTCAAAAATAGCAACTAGCCACAAATCTAGTAACTTCTTCTGGGGACTTTTGGAGGCCGCATAAAAGTACATATTGTTCTCACTGTTCTCAATGAGCAGCAGGTGATGGCATAGGCCCCTCCCACTTTCAAAAGAAGTTCACCCCTCTGCCAAGTCCAGACTACAAATGAAATGAAGTGCGCATGCACGAAGCCGCCTGTGGTACCCATACCAGTAAGACATTACAATCAAAAGAATAAACATACATGAGTAGCTCTCTGCCATTTATATTTGGTGAAAGTAGCAAAAGGTTGGAGACCCCAGCTGTTAATGGTAGAATCTTCAAAGTCAAACATTTTTCTGAAATTGTTCCACAATTGTTTTGGCACAGTTGGTCCTTAAACCTTTACATTCGAGAGGCTGCGTCTCTAAAATCTTTTACCTTTTATACCCACTCATACTACTGACCTGTTGCCAATTAACCTAATTAGTTGCCAGATTCTCCTCCATTTGGGTTTGTTTTGTGGAAATTACTTTTTCTGCCTTTTGTTGCACCTCTTCCAACATTTTTGAGATGTGTTGCTTCAATCAAATTAAAAATGAGCTAATATTTTCCATGAAATGTTCTATTGTGAATAAAATATGGGTTGATGAGATCTGGAAGTCAACATAGATAAGACTCACCTAGATGTGCTGCACGTGCCAGGCTAGGGTTAAAGCCCACTTGCTGAACCTTGTCAGTTCGCCCCATGAAGAAGTTGATAACAGCATCAGCTACCACACAGTTGGGGAATCCTCAATGGTATGGTGGTATCCATTTCGGATATGCAAACAGTCACCCTCCTCTCCTCCTTCTTCCACTGAAAGGGTGTGACGATATGTTGCAGTGTAGCCTGTCACCTCTCTCACTGCACCGCCAACCTGAGGTATTTAGGACAGAAGAAACATAAAAGAAGAAGCAGAAGCAGAAAAAGATAACAGTGAATTTCAACAACCCCTATAATTTGTTCCGGTCTGAATGGGGCTTTTGAAATATATTCTCTGTTTGGACAGACCATTCTGGATACAAACCAGCACAAAAAATTAGGAATATTGCAAGCTCGCGCATGCATGCACCTTTACCGCATGAGTTACCATCAGGTCAAAGACAGCTCAACATATATATTGTGTATAAGTGTCAATATTATATTATGTGTGTTTTTTTGTACATTAATATGCAACATCAAAATTAATGCACCAGATATTGGATATTGTCCTCTATCTGGACATGCTTCTCACCAGATCCAGAGTGGTCTTCTCTAGGATATCCACCATTTTCTCCAGCTTTGTGTTTGCGGTGAAGATGAAGTCGTCATCTACCCAGAGTACATACTTTGTGGTCACTTGAGACACGGCAAGGTTCCTTCCTGCAAACCAACCCTATATGTGGCAGATGAAATAAAAGGGAAACCTGTTAACTGCATTGACGAATCATAATTGATTCACACATTATGAAGACATCCTCAAATGTTTACCTTTTTAAATGGCATGATGTAGTGTTCTATGTGAGGCCCAGTCACGGGTTGAGGGTGTTCATTATCATCCGCTATCACAATGGTGATGGTTGGATAATACTGCTGAATGCTTTCAATTAGATCTCTGAGTTTGTCATAGCGGAGAAAGGTCTTGGTGGCAATCGTAACAAGAGCACTAATATTGTACTCTTAAGTGTAAAAACAAAACGACACAAACAGTAAAAATACTTCAATGTGACATTCAGACACTGCCGAAAATGAAACAGATGATATAATAACAGCCTACAAACCTTTTTGGGACCCAGAGTTGTATAGTTTCGGGATGGTCCCATGTTCGACTTTAATAGTGAAAAATCCCTGGTGACCTTTAGTTGCAAACTCAACTGTAGAACAAAGCAACTATGATAAATACAGGTTTTATACAGACAAAGTTGTTGCTGCTGATAAATTGAGTTATGCATTACAAAGGGGCCATAGAGATCACAGCTTTCAGAAAATGTTTCTCTGAAAGAAAAAACAGTTAAAAGTATCTAAACCCTTTCTCTCAATATGCATGTAAGAGGAACAGTGCACCGTACTACTACTAATTCATTTTTCCTCTACAACAGCAGGAAACCTGAAGCTTTCTCTACATTTTTATTTCCAGTAAAAGTCAAAATATTATTTCCTCTGGAGCATCTTCTCTGTTTTCTGGCTTTTCTGAAGTCTAGTCTACCTATTACAACATACTGTGCATATTAAAAATGTACACAATGAGCCACAACTTATCACCGTTTTTAGGGTCATGTAGAACAAAGATCAGCTTGGCTGTGGCTACACAGCCACATCCACAGCAAAATGTGTAAAAAAAATTTTTTTATTTTAAGCTATTCAGGTTATTTAATTATTGCATAACTTATGCAATAATTAATAAAAAAACAGGGGTAAAGGACACTGTGTACAAGTTAAAGTTGTAAAAAAGTGACCAAAAGAATGAAAGGTTTTTACTCTACATTAGAAGTGCTGCTGGTCAGTTTGCTCATCGGGGTAATACATTATCTAATTTGCATTACATAAACATTTTCATAGTAACACAGTATTATAATATGTTACCACTTCTGCTCAGCAGCAGCTTGTGTAATAGGTAGATGATTAGCTAAGTTGAACGGTCTACTTACATTATACAGCACAAAGCATAGATTTTCTGTACGAGTGAAGCTGGTTTAATTAAATTTCAATTAAACTCAAATTTAAACAACAAAGTCGTCTCAAGAAACTTTACACAATAAAGCTTTGCAAATCTGTATGTATATATTTTTTCTTGTTAATTCAATCTGCCATAAGCTCATTAAGATCTGTTGGAAGCAATATGACCAAATGTATTTATAGAAGACAGTTAAGTTGCACAAAGGTTTGCAGTGTGTTTTTTAGCCGAGTTGTAAAAGAGTGGTGTGGCCATTGCTTCAGGCTCTGTGATTACAACACAACCGTTTGGGTAATTTGTGTGTGAGCATGAAGCAGATTTCATTGTTAGCAAAGTGCAAAGCGTCCTCATGAGGAACGCTTAAAGGGCATGACTAACTTTGTTCTATATACATGTTTTGCTTTCAGTATTTGCAGAGGAGTTTGCAGGACTGCTCCACGGTTAGCTACCACCGAACAGTAAACTGTAGCCCGGCCTGTTGTGACCCATGACCATATTCATCTGTGTGTGTTGGGAACAACTGTCTGATGGTGGGAAATGTTCTGCCCAGCGGCAGAGGGGTATAAACACTAATGTGTGACATATGAAACTTTAGAACAGTAGTTTTTGGTTTTTCCATGGCAGCGTGATTTGACAGTTATGGTTACTGGAGCTTAGTATTGTTACGTTATATTTGATTTTATATGGCCTGACTTCTTACTTGCTTGACTCACACCTTAGTGATTTTACTTAAGATTTTTAAAGAGATTTTCAACGGACTTTTTCACATCTCATCTTGCATCATTTCTCTTCCTTAGAAACTTCCCATTCGTGACCCAATGGTGCCATGTGGTGCACCACATGGTCACGTGATTCTAGCTAAGGCATGGTCCTAGCTAAGCAACAAATGTCAGACCAAAGCAAACCCACGACTGCAACAACTGCCCTCATTTTAATTGGATGGCAACACCACTCTTTTTCAACTCAGCTTAAAAGAACTCCAAACCTATTTAACGCTTATACAAACAAATTTGGTGGCGGCGGTTGCAACAAACCTTAACGAGCGAAAGGCAATTACTTACTTATTGGTCCAAAAGAATGTTTGTGCACATCTGCGTATTAGGATAAAACTCTAAGCAGCTCAATAGACATTTTAATAAAATATACTTATTGATGTGTGTGAGTAATAAGATATTACTAAAGTTAAAAATGACATGCATCTTTTAGTATTAGGAGAGTATCCATATGATAATTTACCTGTATCTGCTGTCTTGGGATGGAAAATTGTGTTTGTGTACGTGACAAATTGCAGTTGTCTGTTCAGAGCAGAGATTAGAGGGCTGGAAAGTTCAATGTGCTTCTCTCCCTCTCCTGTGACAGAGACCTGATTCACTGTAGCAGCAACGTCAAAAGTCCCAAGTGTTGCTGATAAATACACCTGATGGATGAGTTGCATGGTTTGAGAAAAAAAATATATTAAGGAAAAAGGGAAAAATGTACCATAGAGAAATGCCCTCCAAATGAAGAAATTACCATATGGTTTGATCTTTGTTCTTCTTTAAGAGCCAAACCTATTGAAAGAGATTAATTATTACTGGGGATATCAACACAGGATTATTATAAAGCACTTGAACATACTTAATAGCAAATACAGAACCACCATAATGTTTATTTACACTGTGTGTTATGTCATGCTAAATGTGCTATTACCAGGAATGAGGATTGTTTTGAGGGGTCGCGTCCTCACACCCTGGCTAGGATACTGAAGGGGACTGTTCGCCTCGGTTACAATAAGCAGATCAGCAGGATTGAGGGACCTGTGAACAAGAATACGTGAGATATGTATAACTGCTTTGCCACCAATAAAATGGTGACATAAATACCGCAGTCTAATATTGAAAGAGATGCAACATAACATGATGTCGTTCTGAGCTCTGACAAAGCGGAACTGATGCTACTGATAACTAGTTATTTCTGGACGACTGAAACTAACGATCAATCATATCAAGCACAAATGTCAGTATTTAATTGTTTCAGAAACTCAAATGTAAGGAAGTACTGCTTTTCTCTGTTTTATATCACTGTCAATTAAAAGCCTTTGGGTCTTGGATCGCTCAACAGCAGAAATGGGTTTGGAGCAACTGTTTTTTTCTAAAGAGCTGATAAGAAACTCAGGTTACATGTACACAAATTAGCCATAACAATACGACCACTAACAGGTAAAGTGAATATGTTGGTCGTTTCATTACTATGCCACCTGGAAGTATGTGAGATTAATCTGCTCCAAGGCTCATTATTGCAGGTGGGGAGCAAAGGCCATCCTGGGTCGTGTGACCGAGTGAGGAGCTACTATAGCACAAACTTGTGAAAAACGGTCACGCCTTCTGTGATAGAAAGGTGTTAGAACATACACCACGTCACAGTTTGTTGTGTACTGGGGCAAATTAGTTGCAGAGGGATCCGGGTACCCATGCTGACCACTGTCCACTAAAACTGTCTACACTGGACACGTGAGCATCAGATCTTGGACACAATTCTATGGAAACAAAGGTTGCCTGGCCTGATGAAATCTATTTTTTAATATAATGCAAATGGCCAGTTTTGCTGGGGAAGAGACGGTACCAGGACGTACTACAGGAAGAAGACCTGCCAGGATAGGATGACAGTGACCTCCTTAGCAAAATAACGCAGCCTGCCACACTGAAAAATGGTTCAAGAATGATTTGAGGAACACAACAATGAACTTGAATGAAAACTCTCCAGATCTCAATCCAATTGAGCATCTGTGGAACGTGAAAACAAGTTGGATCCACGAAGGCCCCAACTCGGCAAATGCACGACCAAACTTCAAGTACTTTAGTTTACTTGTACTAAAGGCTTAATGCCAGATAACACAACATATTTTCAGGGGTCTTGAGTCATCTGTACCTCAGCAGGTCAGGGCTGTTTTAGCGGCAAAATGGGGACCTACTTAATATAAATGGAAGTGGTCATAATGTTTTAGTTGATTGGTGAATATTGTTACGCATGCTAAATGCATTCCTTTTCCCCCTTCTACTGTAACTTCCCTGCAGAAGGCTGAAAAAAAGCCACGATGATTAAGTTCATTCAAAGCACTTACTTGATATCTACCATTCAAGGAGCATTGCAAATAAGCCTTCCTTTCAATTTACCTTACAAATGTGGTCAGCAAAAGGTTGTAGTAAAACAACATTAAAAGGGGGTGGACACTGTAGTCAAGGACTATAAAGACTGCACATGTCACTATGCAGCCTGAATGTGACGAAGGCCTTACAACAGACTCTAATCTCATTGAATAGACAATGTGAATGACGATATGCAGTGTTGAATTTTTGTTTTAATGCATTATGTTGTGGAGATCCCCAACCTCTTAACATGCATATTCATATGTAATCAGAGTGGCCGAAACATTAGAACCACTTGTTTATAAAATGCATTCGAGCACACCACCACCCACTATGACCTCAGTATACAACATAGAATCATCAGCATTCTAATAATCAGATTTCATGGCAGAGTTGCTGCAGCGGAGTGGACTAGACTGTAGAGGTGGCAGTGAGTGCATAATCAAGTGGATAGTACCTTGATGTGTTCATATACCTTCTCTGAAAGCTGCTGTACTCCTGAGCTCTGTGATGCTTTACACCCTCAGGGTCAGGATGGGAGTCCAAAAAGGCACGATCAACGCGGTGGGCCCACACTCGAGGGAATATCAAATTGGAGAATGGCAGGCGAAAGGTTTCCTTATCAGCCAGACACACACATGTATTTAGAGCCAAACGACTGTGTCAAAAAAAAAAAAAAAAAAAGTGAGATCACAAGTATAATTCATGTCTGTATTATGATAAAATTTTGAATAATACCACACCATGCAACATCCTCCTTAATATGGTAGGCAATGTGTTGATAGTCACTGATGGAATCTTGTAACTTCTCCTCAAGTAGTTTCTTTATTGGACTCTCCAGTCTAGGCTGTATGTCAACTCCTGAGCTGGACCAAGTGCCCCACGCATTAAACACGGCTAGCAGCAGCAGTCCACTGACGGTGATAGAAATCAGTCCAACACACTTCTTGAAGGTGTAAATCATCTAGAATAAAAATTACAACACCATTCAAACTATATAAATATAGGCTTCCAACAATGTGAACTTTAGAAGAAGTTTGAACTCAAAGAGGCTTGGATCCAGACTTCTGAAACATTAACAACCATAAACCCTACTGTAATACAGAGTGTGACAGACAGAGGGGCTTGTTAAAAATGAACAGTGTTCAAAGATAAGTGGATGAACAAATTTGTCTTTCTAACATACAACAGGAAGCACATGGCACATGTCTCTGCTATGGTTGTGAAAAAATATCAATATCTATAATTGAGCAGCAGTGGGGTTACAATTAAATGTGTCTATGGAATTATAAATTGATATTGTTAGTCTGACATTTTATTGAGTGAAACTGACTGAGCACTATTTTAGTGTCTAATTGTATGTTTCCAAACTTATGTATATGTGGGAGATAATTGTATGCAAGGGACATTTTCTCAGGCAGCTAAAAACACGATGCTAACTGTGGTCAACATTGCCTCTGCAGAAGCAAAAGCTCAATGAGCAAGAAGCCACAAACAGAAACAGTCAGGTTCATTGTTAAGAGACATTTAGGTTTTAAACCAGAAGAAGCACAGCAGGAACTGTGCTTTGTTGTATGTCCAGCTTTTATGCACCAACAAGTGAGAAAGAGGAGGAATTCAGAAGCAGAACATGTTTTGAATATTACAGAGAACTAATGCTAACTGAATATAAATAGCAAATATTAAAAAAACAACAACAGCAAAAACTGTAATTACTTTCCCTTATAGCCTTATTGTACACTGCTGAAGACCCACACGTGCCTTGGCCTCTGCACTTGGTAGCGTACATTGGGGAACAAGGTGATTAGACTCTTATGGCAGCATGGACAACATCACAAATAAGCAGGTCTCTTCCAAGATGTTATATAATTGCTACAGCACAGTACAAGAGGCATTCTGAACATCTTTTTATATGTTTAGACCTAACTACACTGGTTTTTTTTTATTTCTTATAACAAGTCTCAATAATTCCAGACAGGATGGTTCCTAGTAAGAGAATTGTGGCTATAATTTATGTTAAATTAATCATTCTGTATAAACAAAGCAAACTATTTACTAAAGCCCGAATCTATGTAAAACCGTGGCCTACAGACTTCATTCCGGCAGCATTTTCAACACAACGACCCTTTTGTTCAAAACGTGTAGCATGTAACGCCGAAACACAGAAAGTTGCAATACCCAGAGAAAGACATGCAACTGTGGACACTTCCGTGTAGTCATGGTTTTATTTTTGCCAATTCTAAGATAAACAGTACTGCATCACCAAACCAAACAAACCAGAGGCAAACCTTTCCTCTGCAAAGTTTCCTGTTGATAACCTAAAGCCTGAGTTCGGGCTAAGCAGAACAAAGTTCAATTTTCAAAGAAACGCCAATTTAGCACCTTGCTGGATGAGCTCACATTGTGTTTGCCTCGTCATAGTCAAGATATTTGATTACAGTGCCATGCAATAATAATAGTAGTGATTGTGTGGTGACAGACAGAAATGTTCCTTACATGAGATCTAATTCTTGTATTAGGTGTTTTTGTAAATAGCTCCTGAATAATGAATGTAAAAACAAAAGGTGTGTCTGTGTCACGTAATTTATATCCTCCAGTGTTTGGACACTGATCCCTTGCAAAAGAGGAATTAACATCACAAGCTGCAAGCAGCTCATTAATAAAACTGTGCAAAGGCGTTATTGTAACACTATGCTATGTACTGGTTTGAATATGGATATAGATTCTTATTTTATTGTTTGGTTTGCTCCGGTTAAAACCTTCCAAGTCCACTTGAGGCAAGTCTGCTTACAGGTGGCTTCAGTGTGTTTTTAAGTCAATATATAACTGACTACTTGACTATTATTTGTTCTCCAACGTCCTGCCATAGCAGTTACACAGGGAGTATTTCAGAAATCATGATAAAACAAATCCTCTGGTTTTAACTGACAGTTTCTGAAAAGCAGATCATGAATAAATATCTGACTTTGCCTTTTATTTTTGATTCAATATTATATTATTAATGATACAACAAATAAGAATGGCACAGGCAGATTTGGTAGAATCTTTTAGATCAGTTGTGAGTTATTTCAGAGCCCTCTGTAGATTCATTTTTTGTCCCTGGAGGTGTAGCCAACAATTTCTCAATGCCTGTATATGTGATTATGTACAGACCTGTGATACGGTGCTGTTGATGTAAAGGTTCCGTAACTGGATACTGTAACTATAGGACCCAAAAGCAGAAGCCGAGACACACCAAGAGTGCAGGAGGTTTATTAACACATGAACCTCTAAAAACAGTTAATTAACTCAAAGACAGAAACTTAGATTATAACCAAAACCTTACAAGGCAGAAACTTAGACCATAACAAAATACATTCTTAATGAGAAGACTAACACTATAACAGAAAATCACTCTAACAGAGGAGAATAATATTACAAACAGAAACTTACTCTAAACAAGAAGACTAACTAACTAGAACTATGAACAGACTCACGACAGTATCAAAGGCTGAAGATCAGGAAAGGAAGGAAGGATTAGGAAGGAGCACCAGAACGGACCATGACACACTAGCAACCCCAAAACTAAATGCAAGGCCTTAAATACAAACATGCAGGGTTGAGGATGACGAAGATGAAAGGCAAAATGCAAGTGCAAGGACAAACCAAAAAACAAGGGCAGCAAAAACCCAAAACAGGAACAATATACCAACTCAATACATCCAACTCATAACAGAACCCCCACCCCCCCTCCCCCTCTAGGGCCAGATTCCAGTCGGCCCTCAAACCTGTGTCCATAAGCGATTGGTTCCGGAGGAGGGACAGGGTAGGCCTCCACAATTGGACCTCGGCACAGTAACAAGAACTGAACAAAGAAGACATCGACGAGCGCTGGCCCACCTCAACGCGCGGCAAGATGGGCGGCCCACTTTGAGCCACTGGCTGCGTCAGCTAGGGGAGGCCTCTCCAAACTGCAGGCTGCTCCGACCTGGGCAGGCCTCTCCGAACTGCAGTTCTGCAGTCTCAGGCGTAGACTAAGGGTCAGTCTGAGGCTTGGGTCTCTTTGGCTAGCCGCATATCCACAAAACTCTCAGGAAAAGGCGGCTGATTAATCGGCTCTGACCTCAAGCCTAAAAATCTTAAATGCCTCTGTGGCATTCATGAAGGCTAGCTAACCTTTCACTAACAGCACAAACTGAACAAAAACTCCCCCCAAAAGGGAGGACAGGAACTAACTTACGAACCCATTAACAAACTAGCCACACTTATTAAAAGAACTAAAGCACAACTCTCTCCCAAAAGGGAGAACTGGGAACTCACTTATGAACCCATTAAAAAACAAGCCATACTCAACAAAAGAACTAAAATGAACAAAACTCACTCAAAAAGAGGAAAATAAGAAAAAAGACAAGGAAAATAAGAAAAAAGACAAACAGGTGTTCAACATATCTAATCTACATGCCCTAGGGGCCCCTGACACTCCCAAGCTTCCGCTGGGTCCATATTTGCCTAGTGTGTACTGTAATGGTAACTGTAACTAGATACTTTGACCAAAGAAACTGTAACTACTGGACCCAAAAGCAGAAGCTGAGACACGCAGAGAGTGCAACAGGTTTATATGCACATGAAATACAGTTATAAATTATCACACGAACTACAGATCCTGACGCTTAGCACACAGATCTGTGCTCTAACAAAACTCTCTCAAAGGTTTAACAATATTAACTCACAACAGTATGAACCTAAAGGCACAGACCTGTGCTCTTAACAAAACTCTCTCAAAAGCTTTAACAATGTTAACTCACAAACAGCATAAACACAAAAGCAGAGACTCGTAGGCTATAACAAACCTGAACTGCCAAAACTATCCACAGACTCACAACCAGTATTAAGGGCTGGAGATCAGGGAGCCGTGCCAGAACGGACCATGACACACTAGCAACCCCAAAACTAAATGCAAGGCCTTAAATACAAACATGCAGGGTTGAGGATGACGAAGATGAAAGGCAAAAGGCAAGTGCAAGGACACACCAAAAAACAAGGGCAGCAAAAACCCAAAACAGGAACAATATACCAACTCAATACATCAAACTCATAACAGTTGAAAATGCATTTAGAGTAATAGTAACATTTAATGGCTAGTTATAGTACAGGTAAACTAACCAGCCTGTAGAACAAGCTCACATTAATTGCATTTATTAAAAGAAAAAACCCCAAAACATTTCAACCACATTGGTGCATTTTTTAAAAACTTCGGATAGTGCAGCTGCAATAGTCAGGCATCACATTAACGCATGAAAAGACATGTGCTTGTGCTCTGAATGAGGAAATCATTTGTCAAAGGTTCAACCGTTTTAAAGTGTAAGTGATCCCGACCTGAAACCCTAAACGTTGAAGGCAAACGACTGGGCCAAACCCAATTCTGAAATATTAATTTGAATAATCTCTTAAACCAAAACAATCCTAACGTCGCCCACTCCGTCCTTTCCTTGACTAACCGACTGTGAAAACAGCTTCTCAGCCTCTAATCCGCCCAACCCGAACCCGAACCCGTTCGGAAGGTGCCTGTCCCAAACCTGGGACATCCGTTTGGACTCAACCGTCAATTTCACCGGCACGTCCAAGCCAATTCATAAAGACAATAAAGTCAAGGTGTAAACTCCGGAGCAACATGAGCAAGACTGACAACTTTTCCAGAAATTAGACGAGTAGAAAGGAGGAAGCATAGTGGCGGTTCTTACTGTCGCCGGTCCGGGTGGAGCTGCTTCTGTGGAGGGTCCGGGAGGAGCTGGTTCCTGAGGGTCCGGGTGGAGCTGCTTCTGTGGAGGGTCCGGGAGGAGCTGGTTCCTGAGGGTCCGGGTGGAGCTGCTTCTGTGGAGGGTCCGGGAGGAGAAATGGATGATGCCGTCGTCTCTCTGACGCCGCCACACCTCACCGTCCCCGACTCACCGTCGCGGAGAAAATACTTGTCATTCGCGGCCTCTCGGACTTCTGTGCATTTCCCGGAGAACTGCTCGACTGCTTCGATTTGCTGTCAACGTGGAATGTCACAAGTTCTTCAGGCGGTGACTTGTTGTTGCAGCCGAAATGTGACTGTACGTCACAGATGTTCGCTGTTCAGTCGTAACTACAAATTCAACTTCCCCCCCCCAATAAAGTAAAAAAAAAAAAAAATCACAATTGGGGTCTATGAAGAAATCTTTAACGTAATATAAATTCCTTGTTTCTCTCATATGCTTAAACATGTATTGTGGTTTTACATATTTTATTTGTGATGTTTTCTCTTTGAACCTTAAACTATAAGTTGCATTCGTTCTCACATTCTTCTTAATATTTATTGTTTGTAATATGTATTTCAATTGTATTTTAATTATAAAATTAGCTTGTTTATTGTTTATTGTTTGTTCTGTTAAGACAATATGCTAAATTGATATATATGAGACTGTTCTTGTATGGTGTACATTTGTTAATAAAGCTGGGGAAAAAGAGAAAAATATCAACTTTCCCCATTTTTTAACTTAACAATTAACTGTTGCTTTTCAGGACAAATTTGATGACTTTTCCTAAAGGGATTCAAAATACAAAAGTGGAAATATAAAACATTACGCTTTTGTACAGGTGCTACAGTTTCTTTGTACGTTTAGGCTGTTCAGGGTTCAGATTCAGATTAAAATTAATTTTAGACTTACTAATGTGCCTTAAATCAAGGAAAATTGTGGGAATCTTGAAACTGTGAAAATGTACATGCTGTGTATGCTTGTATTTTTTATGGAACAGTGTTCAATGGGGAACATGTCCCGTGAACTGTCTGTGTTCCCACCACAGTTGCCCAGGTTCCAGCAAAAACATGCACCTGTTGGTCTGTGAGGGGTCTTGAAACAGTGAAAGAGTAAAACAGCGTAAGAGTATAAAGTATAAAAGTTTCAAGATTCTTTATTCTTTTAGTTTTGAGGGTTTGGATCATCTGAGGGTGCAATCATCAACAGTGCGTTGCAGTAATCAAGACAAAATATGATCAAGGCCTGCACGATGAGTTGGGTCGTGTACTCAGAGAGGTAGAGTCTGATCTTTCTGGTGTTGTGGAGAGAAAATCTACACAACCTAGCGACTGAGGCGATGTGCTCCGTGAAGCTCAGTTGGTCGTCAATGATGACCCCAAGATAATTTAAATCCAGTTTTTGTTGTTTGAAGCACTACAGTCATCCTTTTGGGCTGTGTATGATTTTATGGCTCAGCAAAGAGACTTGTCCCTCCCAATCCTACCCTTCTCAGTGACATAAATAACTTGAACCTATCCTGTGTACTTGTATCTGCTCTGCATCCTGGACTATTATCCTTGATATTTGCAGAAATAATCTTACCACTACCTGAATGCAATTTATATGTTACAGTAATGTTCTCACTTTTTGTCCTCTCAAAATCAAACTAATGGGACTATTTCCAGCTGGTGAATATAGGCACTTCCATCTTCCATGTCAGCTTACTGCTTATGCTGCTGCTACTATTGACATGTATATTCACGTTAATCTTTGCCACATTAACAACAGAAGTAGCGTAACTTTCTCGCAGGAAAGTGTACTGTATAACTGTAATATTAGTAGTGAAATTTTATTTGTAACTTTTTACAGTACTTGTTAAGGGGAAAATTAATGTTACAGCAACATTTAATCTGACTCACAGTTTAATCATTTGCTAATTTGAATTACTACTACATAGTGCTAAGGTGAGCAGCTGCTGTAAAATTGCAGATAACACTCCATGGAGATTCCACAGGGTTTTATGCCTACGGATGTATCATTGTCGTTCATGACAGGCTCAAGCCTAAACAAATAAAAATATGTGGACGGACAGCCAATAGGTGTAAAAACAAACAAAAATGCAGCAGGCAGGTGAGTTGTTTCTATGGCTGATAAGGAGCATGGGGCCCAGGTTCTCCTTCTCACCCAAATGATGGTCTGCCCACTACCTGCGCGACAGAACTTTTGCCCCGGTATGCAATCCACGCATAGACAGAAGAGAGTGTTATTCTTTTCACTCTTCTCTCACTTTTCTCTGTGATCATGTTAACTCTTTGATAAGTCACAAATTCATTTGCAAACTTGCAAATTTGCTCAACGGTGAATATGATTTTCATGGTTCTCTTATTGAACAGAGACACTGTCCTTAAATGATTATCTTCTTTAGTTCTCTCTCTTGCACATCAGGCCGAAGGAGAGATATCTTAGTAAAACACACAACTAGGATTCCAGCATTTTGTGTTTGTCATCATGACAAACACAACCTCTGGACTTTGTATATACAGCAGTGTATGTATTTAGCACCCGGCAGCAATGGGAAGAGTGAGAAGCCCTTTTGGTTTTGGCTCATCTTTCTCTTGTTTTGGGTTAGGAGCTTAGGTTGTTTTTCCTGTCTTTTATTTTGCATCTTCTTTTTAGTGGGATAGGTAAGGTAGGGCTTTTGCTGTTAGAGCATTTTGTTCGCTGTTTTGGGTACTCACTTCTGAGGTTAATAACCTGCTGCCACTTCATTTTCAGCACTTGTCCTAACCGGTTTTGCTTGGTAATTGGAAGAGTGCATATACTGCATTCTGTGTTATGCCAAGGGTGTAACAGTTCCACTTTAACAGCTGTGCTATGTACCTGTGATGCTCCAGCCTAAGCTTTTGTCAAAAGCTATAAATCATATCACAATGGCATTCCCAGACATGATTACTTGACTTAGAAATGATTTGTGCTTTCACCTTTTCACATGATGCACTGGAGGAAGAGCATCACGTGAAACCTGAATGGTTACATGCTTTCGTTGTGACACACCCTGCTCGGAGTAATAGATGCATCTTGTGGATTCATTTATGGATGGGCTTTTGTGGCCCAGTGCGATGTTGACTTTATAAAATTGCAGTGTTATGTGTAGCATGAGATAATCTGTTAATCTCACCCAACACATAATAGTACAACAATGTGTGTCATTGATGTATTTGTTTGCTGGCCTTGCTGGCCCCTTTTCCACCACAATATTACAAGCCACCATTTGAATATATTGTTTGGCTAATCGGTGTGTTTATTTAAACATTTACATATGAATCCACTGGACAATTTAATGGTCACCCATATTTAAAAAAAATTTCTTCTAGGGGAAACTATTCATGCAGGAAATTTTAGCATGCTAGCAATAGAAAAGGCTGCGTTTTTTTACTGCCTTAATAACTTTTTATTAAAGCAGTTTTTTTAAACATACAAAACAAACATGGGTTGAGAGATGATGACTTTGTATCCTTGTTTGTATCCTTTGTATCCTTTCATCACTAATAGAGGAAAACAAGAACAACCCCCGGTTTCTTTTCAGCACTGTAGCCAGGCTGACTAAGAGCCATAGTTCAGTTGAGACTAGTATTCCCTCAACGCTATGTAGCAATGACTTCATGACCTTCTTCACAAACAAAATCATAGCTATTAGAAATAAAATTCACCAGACCCTCCCCACAAATACAACAGAATTAGAATCATCAGTAAGTCCTCAGTCCCTTTTAGACTGCTTTGTGCCCATAGACCTTGCTGAGTTAACTTCAACTATTATGGCATCTAAACCAACAACATGTCTGCTAGACCCTATTCCAGTTAGACTGCTCAAAGATGCTCTACCCTTATTAGACACGTTCATATTAGATATCATTAATCTATCCTTACAAACAGGATATGTACCAAAGGCTTATAAGATAGCTGTAATCAAACCTCTACTTAAAAAAACAAGTCTGGATCCAGATGTCTTGGCCAATTACAGACCAATATCCAATCTCCCTTTTATTTCTAAAATACTTGAAAAAGTAGTTGTAAAGCAATTATGTGACCACCTGCGCAGAAACGACTTGTTTGAAGAATTTCAGTCAGGATTTAGAGTTCATCATAGCACAGAAACCGCACTGATTAAAGTCACCAATGATCTTCTTCTGGCTTCAGATAACGGACTTGTCTCTATACTAGTTCTGCTAGATCTTAGTGCTGCATTTGACACCATTGATCACAGAATATTATTACAGAGACTAGAACATGTAATTGGAATTAAAGGAACAGCACTAAATTGGTTTAAATCGTATCTATCAGATAGATTCCAATTTACTCACGTTAATGATGAATCTTCGACATACACAAAAGTTAGTTATGGAATTCCACAAGGCTCTGTATTAGGACCAATACTCTTTACTCTATATATGTCTCCCCTTGGCAACATTATTAGAAAACACTCTGTAAATTTTCACTGCTACGCTGATGACACGCAGTTATATCTATCTATGAAACCTGATGAAACAAATAAATTACTCAAACTACAAGCATGTCTTAAAGATATAAGGGACTGGATGACGTATAATTTTCTTCTTCTAAACTCAGATAAAACTGAAGTTATTGTATTTGGGCCTAATAGTCTAAGAGACATGTTTTCTAACCATATCGCTACTTTAGACAACATAACTCTTGCCCCCAGTAGTACTGCAAGGAATCTTGGAGTCATTTTTGACCAGGATTTGTCATTTACCTCACAGATAAAGCAAATCTCTAGAACAGCCTTCTTCCACCTACGGAACATTGCCAAAATTAGGAGCATCCTGTCCCAAAGCGATGCTGAAAAATTGGTTCATGCATTTGTTACTTCTAGATTGGACTATTGTAATTCTCTACTTTCAGGCTGCCCCAGTAACTCTCTAAAAAGCCTCCAATTAATCCAAAATGCTGCAGCAAGATTACTGACTGGGATTGGTAAGAGAGATCATATTTCACCTTCATTAGCTTCTCTCCATTGGCTTCCAATTAAATGCAGAATAGAATTTAAAACCCTTCTTCTTACCTATAAAGCTTTAAACGGCCAAGCCCCATCATATTTAAAAGATCTCTTAGTACCATATCATCCTACTAGACCACTTCGGTCCCAAAATGCAGGCCTACTTGTGGTTCCCAGAATTTCCAAAAATAGAATGGGAGGCAGAGCCTTTAGCTATCAAGCTCCTCTCCTGTGGAACCAGCTCCCAGTCCAGATTCGGGAAGCAGACACCCTCCCTATTTTTAAGACTAGGCTCAAAACCTTCCTCTTTGATAAAGCTTATAGTTGGTTATAGTCATGCTGCTATAGGCTTAGACTGCTGGGGACTCTGCACTGTGCCACTTCCTCTTCTCTTCATTCTCTCCTCTCACCCCACATCTATATTGTCACCACTGTATGACATTAACTCTGTGTCTTCTTTGTCCCGTAGTCGTCTCTCTCCCTCTCTTTCCCCTCTCTCTCTCCCCTGTCCACAGGTGTCCCCGGATTTGGCGCTGTGTGTCCTCCAGTGTGCAGCTACTGGTCCTATTAACCTGCTCAATGTTTTATTGTTGCTTTTGTTGCTCTGTTCTTTTCTCTCTCCACTTTCCACTCTGCCCAACCGGTCAAGGCAGATGGCCGTCCTCCCTGAGCCTGGTTCTGCTGGAGGTTTCTTCCGTTAAAGGGAGTTTTTCCTCTCCACTGTTGCCTATGGCTTGCTCAAGGGGGATTTGTTGGGTTTTCTCTACCTGTTTGTATAGTCTTGACTTTATTATGTAAAGTGCCCTGAGATGACCTTGTTGTAAATTGGCGCTATATAAATAAAGTTGAATTGAATTGTTTTGGAAAACATCACACATGTTTCCAGTGCTGGATTTGATTTTTATATGTTCACAGTAATATTTTCTTTTTTTTGCCTGCATGTATTTGGTAGCTAGTGTATAATATTGCAGAAAGACTTGATGTCCCATCATTTTATGTTTCAGAAAAACACTTGAGATGGTTCCTGCCTGGGTGGCCAACAATTAATGCCACTGGCTTCATGACAAGTCCCCATACACTGTGGGAGCAGGTTAATCTCTGCAGCTGCGATAGACGGATGGATGATTCATACTCTTTGTGGACACACAAATTACAGTGCAAATGTAATCTACTTTTTTCTATTTACTTGGAAAAACCTCGATGCAGTCAACAGCAGTGGCCTTAATACTAAGACCAAAAATAGCTAGAAGATGAGGAGACAAGAGAGTCAAATCTGCCACAGCAATATTTCAGCAGTCTCAGTACCCTCTACTTTCAACCGAGGTCCATCGATATATATCCATCAATCCACTTTTCACTGTACAGAGGTCATTCCCCAAAAAGGCTAATTTAAAACTCATAGGGGATGATCAGTAATCTGTCATCTATCCCCCCCTCTGACTGTGGCAGATTAGGCACTGAATAAACTCCTCCAAAGCAATCAGAATAAAATACAATAAATTGGTTAGTGTCGAAATTCACAAAAAGTTTACCTGCTTCATCAAATCAAAAAATTCAAATGTATGTTGAAATGTGCTGTATAAATGTAGAGAAATGCAACGAAAAATGACGTTTAAATATACAAGATGTTGCTTTAAAATTTCGTCTGCTATTAGAGCAGTTTGTAGTCAGAACCGAAGGGAGGGGGGTAGGTGGAACTTGTGAACATTCATCTCATTTCCAGTCTAGCTTTGACAAGTGCAAATGCAGGTCCTCCTCAGCTGCCACACTCCATATTCAATCTGCACTACTCCTCTTTAAACCAAGGACAGACAATTTAGCAAATGGGGCAGAACAGAGCAGCATGAACTCTACAAATCCAGTCAACCACAGTAAACCACCACTCCCAGTTATTGGCTTGTACCCACAATTTAAGTAGCCACTGTCCAATATAACACAAACAGTTATCACAAAAACTCAGCCCTATTCTCATACACACTCCTCTCCACATTCACACACATTTGTTACACACAGACTCCCACAGAGAGAAATTAAAGACAGTTTTTTTTTTCAGATCTGCACATCCCTGCGCACACTCAAATATGTCAAACACAGTGAACCCTCATACAGCATATATGCACACATGTAACTATATTCATCTACACACAAATTCATTCACACTGCAACCTCACAAATGCACATGTTCTCACAGAAACTTCACAGCTGCTTACAGCATCAAATCTATAGGTACACACACTTGTATGTATAAATGTACATATACACATTAAACCACACTCCCAACACACAATTCTGTTCTGACTTGTCACACACACACTCAGTAGAGTCAGTACTTAATGTCATCGTCTTTTAGTTTCACTTAAACACACCACTTAATCACACAATTCGCCACCAACTTGCTCCTCAATATTTAAACACACAAAGACATGAATTGATTGGTAATGAATAAAGGGAAATACATTGGAGAGTTTTATCTGAGAAATGTTTGGCATCCAAATCTACACACATTGACACTGACTCTCAGACAACTGAGAAGGCTTCAACGTGTGATGAGAGAGGTGCCAAAGGAGAACTGCATATTGCATGCTACTGCTACTCTGCTAGGCCTGTTCACATAGCAGGATGGATGGTAAAGGGGTAGAGAATGAGAGGACGACTGAAGGATGTCAGCGGATTGTTGGAGAAAAAAGGCTGCGTTCTGTGGCCTGCTCTGTGATATGCAAGCTGTTTATCAGGTACAATGGAAGTGTGTGTACGTCAGTTGGAGGGAAGAGGAAGGATGAATCCCAGCATTGAACAATTCTCGGAAACTGTAACGTTAAACAAGGTTCAGAATCATGCTGTGTTTGTTAAACCTTTCGGTCTGCTTTTAGGTCCTGTCACTTCACAGAAGCTGCACCCACTAAAATGTTAAAGGATCTTCTGCTTTTTATAAAATCAGATTTAGATTCCAACTCTGTGCTTCTCGTATTAGGTCTCAATGTGGCATGCATGTTGTTATGGAATTGTCTCCACGCTGAAATCAGTCAAAAGACTCATACAGTGGTTTTACTGTAGTCTGCAGTTTTTACTGAAAATCATTGTCTCTTTTAATCATCTTGTTTTTTTCCAAGCACATAAGCATGCAGGCTGTCCTCCTCTCTTTCCCTCGCTGTCCCTTTACTCTTTATCTTATCGCTGGGCGTTACCTGTAAAGACTGCCCCTGTTGTTTGAACTGATTACAAACTAGATACTGTTCATGAGGGGAAAACAAGCCATTCAAAAGTGAGAAAGAGGCAAAAACAATCATGGTCATTGCACCACATTGGACCAATACAGCGATTTACAATAAATGTTATGTATATAATATATATAGTAAACAACAACAGGTACTGAGAGAAGATTTGTGAGAGCTCTGATAGCAAGTCCCAAATAAGAGCAGGTGACCCAGAACCACCACAAAGCAGGGGTGAAAGAATCACAGTCCTCCATTTAAAGACTTCATGAGTGGACACACAGATGCCATTAGATGCAGATCACTTAAACAGAAGTGTTTAAAATAATTTTAAAGTAAATAAAACACATTATTTGGTTGCAAATACCTTGTTTGCGCCATCTGTATCAAGCCTGTGACTCACTGACATCCCAATATTATTAGTTTATTTTTTCACGTGCTTTCCAAACTTTTGCCCCTTTTAGCTGTTTTGGGGTATGCATGCGTTTTAATTTAGCGGGTGATACACATGTTCAGGTTGATTGATTTGATAATTGGCTTTCCCTTCTGATAACACCTGTGGTTGAGCTGGCAGCTTGTTTTGATCAGCGTCTTGCTCCTTGTAGTTTACTGTACACGTCTGAACAGGTCTGAACATCCAAGGTATGTCCTCAGACCCTCTCCTGAGCATGCGGCATTCAGTTTTGGCCTTTTTACTTTTGCTTGTTTTGTTTTTCACTTCACTTTATTTTACATGTATTCACACAGCTGCATTCACTACATTACTGATGTTGCAGACTCAGATACTATAAAGTTTATTATTCAGTTGGTGTTAAGTAAAGTTTAAATATCACATGTCGTCCTCTTCTATTTGTCCTTCCTCTGAGCCAGGTTGCGAAACTTATGAATTCATTCTGCTGCCACTATTATGAGTTATATCAAGCAGAGCGAGCAGAAGCATCCATGCAAGTGTGAGCCACATCTCCACCTTGTTTTATTTTAGAGTTGTTAGGAGTTGGGTTTTTTTTTCGACATATAAACAAACATATTTTATCATAGACATATGATCTTGCCTCTTGCATCTCCCTACAAATGTCTTTGTTTAATGTGTTATTTCATTTCGTGTGTTTAAAGCTCTTGGAAAACAAGATTAATGTGAAGAGATTTTAAGAAGGAGCAGAAAGACTTTTGCCTTTGTAATGGTGACACCTTGTGGTCAACATTGATAGCATCGGCTGTAGCTGCTTCGACTTCCATTTCTGCATCTTTGAATTTCACATTTCTGTAATATTATACAAATCTAATAGGCTAAAATCAAAACACTTGCTGTTTTAGCTCTTTTCACAAAATCGGAGGCGACTTCCTGCTTACGTCACCGGCGGTCAGCCAATAGAAAGGGCTTGTTTTCAGAGCTTAGCGCGTGATGCCGAAGAATGGAAATGTGCACGCGAGATTTTGTCTTGCTAATCGCCCTTCACTCGGAGACAGGAAACACGGGAGGAACGTGTGATCGACAGGTGCAGGCGTGTGCTGTGTTGAAAGAGGTTTTTTTGCGGTTGAAGGAAGCGTGTTGACAAATAACTGAACCCTCCCACAAAGGTAAATAGATACGCATGCGGGTGTGGATGCGTTTCTGCTGACTGAAAATCAAAACATAACTGCGATTATTTATAAAGATAACATTTCCAAGAACTCACAGAAGGCACACACACACACATGCACACACACACACACACATAAGGTTTGTCATGTGTTTGGGGTTTAATCGGACTATTTGTCGTTGTTTATGGTCAAAATGATAATTAGCTTGTATGCCAAGTTATTATCTTAATCGTTAAAATCAGACTCGACCTACAATTACACCGTTTTAGTGACATTGTGACAATGTGCAAAGTCCATTTTTGTTATGGACTTTATATTTTTTTCTTTTTTTTGACAAACGGAAGTCCGGTATTATATAACAACTTTGTCTAAATGTAAATGGCTTGTCTAAACAAAATAAGAAGGCTTTAGTGCACAGCATTATGTTAAATAAACCCTAAACTTTGCTTTTCATATTTGTCTGTGGTTTTGCATTTTTTGTGTCTTAAAAATCCAAAAAGAGTGAAAGAGGAAGATTTTAAATGGTTTTCATTTTTGATGGCTGAATGGAGACATGCTTTAAGTGGGAGGCCACGGTGCTGGAGTGACCATGAAGGGCCCCAGCTCCAGGTGGGCCTTCTCCCTGGGCTTCGTAGTGGGGGCCTGCAGCATTTACTTCTTCCTGCACCAGATATGGTTTGAGAGGAGCTACCCTGTTCTGTCAGAGTCTCAGGAAAAAGGCACAACTGTTGGAGAGGGTCCAACCAGCAGGAGAAAAGGAGCTGCTCTCATCAACCTGCTCCATCCTCACAATACAGGTGTGTTACACATGTGACAAGCATTCATATTTATGTTTGAATATTCAGTGAGCTTTTAAGTAATTGGTAAATAGTTTGCTGAACTAATGTACTTGTTCCAAGCACAGGCTTAAAAGCAGTGATTGTCCAGTCAGCTTATTTGCAAAAGTTATGACCTCTGATACTTGGTATCACAAAGTTGGCTCTCGGTATCAAAGGTCCTGGAGGCTGCCGGTGATGGGAAAACATTAAGGCAAAAATTTTACAAGAAAGGATGCTTTCATGTGAAAGTGAAAACAGATTCCTATAAAGTAATGACAATATATAAAGTCTACAGTGTACAGTCTGATGTCTGTGGGTAGGAATGACTGACGGTAGCGCTCCTTCCTGCACTGGGGGTTTAAGAGTTTTGTGCTAAAGGAGATGCTCAGAGCTTCCACAGTTTGGTGCAGGGGGTGGGAGGGGTTAGCCATGGTGGATGTTAGTTTTGCCAGCTTGGTGTCTTATAGGTGTCCACATTCTCAGTGTCTGAGCCCTGGATGCTCACTAGTGTGTGTGGCAGAGCGTTCCTTCTGAAGTCAAGCACTAACTCCTTTAAAACACCAGTAACACACTGGTGTTGAGAAACAAGTGGTTGCTCTCACATCATTCCACAAAGTCAGTGATGACCCCCCTGTATTCCCTCTTATTCTCCCCCAATGCACAGCCGACAATGGCGTTGTCATTTGAGAACTTCTGCAGGTGAGTGTTGGGAGTTGTACTTGAAGTCTGAGGTGTACAGTGTGAACAGAAAAGGGAAAAGCACCATCCCTTGAGGTGCCATTGTGCTGCAGACTACCACATCCAACGCACAGTCCCGCAGCCTCACGAACTGCGGCCTGTCGGTGAGGTAGTTGATGGTCCAGGCAGCTAGATGTTGGTCCATGCCTACTACCTCCAGCTTCCCCCTCAGCATTTATGGCTGGATGATTTTGAAAGCTCAGACTAAGTCTCTCCAGGTTAAAGGGCCCGATGCTGCAGGGATGAGGACCAACCTTGTGCTACAGAGCTGGTCTGCTACTCCCTGAGTGGGGAGCCTGGACAATGGCCTTCATGTGTGTATTCAGGGTCTGTGGTCTTCCAGGAAGTCTTCCAAAGCTCTGGTACTTTCTCCAGACTAAGTCTCAGGTTAAATAGGGACAGGACCACCTCACAGAGCTGGTCTGCACACTCCCTGAGGAGCCTGGAGCTGATGTGATTCAGGGTCTGTGGTCTTCCTTAACTCTCTCCAAACCTCTTCCACAGTGAGGCAGAGGGGGGTGGGCAGGCGGTGACTGGTTTGGAGCTGTGGGTTGCTGTGGGAAGCAGCTGCAGCTGGGAGGAGACGACTGGACTGGAGGGGTGTGAGGGGGCCATGTGAATGTAATCTGTTAAAGAACAGGTTTAATTAATTTTCCCAGGCCTCATTTTTCCCACCCTTACCGTGGCCCGAGATGTGTTGCAGTCCTCTCCACACATCACTGCTCCACACGATGCCCCAGCTTCTTCCTTTAGCTGTCTTGTATCTCCTGATTTTATATTTTAAAAACAGCTACTCTCTGCCCAGCTACACTCTGCCCAGCTCCTCCTAAGTGGTTGCAGATAATAGACATTTTTTGTTGATATTGCTTTATAAAATTTTGTTTTGCAAAAACAATTGTTTTTGGTTTTTCGGTCAAAAACCTGTATTACACTGACATTATTTTAATATTAAAAAAAATGTTTGCTGTGTCCCTCTAGGTGAGGCCAGCTGGGTCGCAGATGTGCTGTACCAGAAGGTGCGTGTTCTCTGCTGGGTAATGACAGGACCATATAACCTGCAGAGCAGGGCTCGTCACGTCAGAGCCACTTGGACTCGGCATTGTAATGTGGTGGTGTTTATGAGCTCAGTGGAGGACCCAGACTTTCCCACTGTGGGCCTTGGCACTAAGGAGGGCCGTGATCAGCTATATTGGAAGACCATCAGAGCCTTTCATTATGTCTATGAGCACCATGCGAACGAAGCAGACTGGTTTTTAAAAGCAGATGATGACACCTATGTTGTAGTGGACAACCTGCGGTGGATTCTGTCCAACCACACCCCAGAAGAACCCATTTATTTTGGTAAACGCTTCAAGCCTTACACCAAGCAAGGCTACATGAGCGGAGGTGCAGGCTACGTGCTCAGTAAAGAGGCCCTCAAGAGATTCGTGGAAGGTTTTCGGACCAAAGTTTGCACGCACACAACCCCTGTAGAGGACCTAGCGCTGGGGCAGTGCTTAGAGAAGATGGGCGTTCAGGCAGGGGACTCCAGAGATACTTTGCATCGGGAAACGTTCCACCCATTTGTGCCAGAGCACCATCTAACTGGAAAATTCTCTAAGAGCTTCTGGTACTGGAGCTATTGTTACTACCCAATTGTTGAGGCAAGTCCCTTGGCTTTTGTTTTACAGTAGAGATTAGATCTTTAGGTGTGACATTTTTCAGTACTGCGAGCTTGTGCTGTGGTCGAAGCAATGCTATAACTGTGCTCATGGTACCACAAAAAGCCAAGGTGGTTTACAGATGGTTCCTTTAATAAGACACTCTGAGTGGATAATCCTCGTTAGAAAGGAGCAAGTCAGGTTAGGAAGCTGCTATTGAGGGGGTGAAGCTTTAATACCTTTAGTGTGCATCTACTCTTCAGAAGAGGTATTATATAAAGTAGAACTACATTAGGATTCTATTTTCTCAATAAAGCAGTGTGTTGTACCAAGTAGTGTTTATTTTGCCAATTATGTTTAAATTACTAATCACAAGGATGACAATAATAATAAAAATAAATATGATTATCTAGCATATTCAAATTGTGTCTTCATAAAGTCCATAACAAACAAGTAAACTGAAATAGAAATTGGTTCATTCAAGTAGATAATTACAGCACAGACAATGTCCTGTCAACAAAAGGAAAATTGGTCAATTTGTCAATGATGATGAGACTAATTTATTGTGCTTTGCAATTAAAAGAAGGCAGGTCCATTACTGATCTGTCAGACAGCCTGTCAGTAAATAGAGCTGTTTTGTCCCCTGTCTTTTGAAAGAAAAGTTAACTTTTCATATTAAGTTATATAATATATAAAAGTAATTATCCTTTGTCAGATGGCACAAATGGAAATGTTTGGTTCCTGACACATGAAATGAATGACGGAGGTGATATTATATAGTTTGGAGTAAGTAGTAAGTAAAATAATATAGTAGGTTTTTTATAGTAGTTTACTAAGTACTTTCTGTGTAGCAAATGCAAGATAAACGTAGACCTTCATATAGTAAAAATACATACTGGTGCACTGGGCAGCCACTTTTATAACCACAAATGAGCATCTTTGCAGCATGGTGGTTGAACGGTTGGTGCTGCCACATCACAGCTAGAAGGTTTGGTTGTGGGGGTGGTTCTCAATCCTGGTCCACTGGGTAGGTTAGGGATGGTTGGGGAAAACAGGCATGGGGCCTTGAGGACCAGAATTGAGAACCACAGGGCTGATTGGTGACCCTAAATGCCTGTAGGTGTGAACGTGCATTTGAATGGCTGGCTGTGTGTCTGTGTGTGTCTGTGTCTGTGTGTGTCTGTGTGTGTCTGTGTGTGTCTGTGTGTGTCTGTGTGTGTCTGTGTGTGTCTGTGTGTGTCTGTGTGTGTCTGTGTGTGTCTGTGTGTGTCTGTTGGCCCTGAGTTAGACTGACAACCTGTCTAGAGTGCAACCCACTTCTCTCCAGCCCCCTACGACCCCCGTACAGGGTAAAGTAAGTGATTAAAATAATGAGTGGATAAACGGTCAGTGTAGATTTCCCCATCGATTGCCCTGCTGCTGTCTTGACTAGAATTACAAATAATTTTAAACCTAAGGCACTAGGAGTTCCTGTTTGCATATTTTTAATTTAAAAACTATACTCACTGGCAAATTCATCAGGTAATCCTGTACTATGTATTTCAATCCTATAAAGCAGCTCTGCCATGAATTATACTTTTTTAAGATGACATTTTTCACAGTTTTTAAATTGTAACTTTTAGAAATGCATTATATTAAAAAGTAGTTCTAATGTTTTGGCAGCCCAGTGTATAAAATGAATGAGGTGGTAAATGATGGGAGCTGCCGCTGTTTTTGATATTGTATATTTGTTTCTATATCTCAAGATAAAGGATGGTAAAATACATGTGTGGTCTGTGTGTTGTCATCCTCAGGGTCCACAGTGCTGCTCTGACCTGGCAGTATCATTCCATTACGTGGAAGCCGAGCTGATGTACACACTGGAATACTACACGTACCATCTAAGAGCATATGGCTACTGGCCACGCTACAGACCCTCCCTGAGCCAAAGACTGAGGCTCAGCCCTCTTTCACAGACCACTGTGACATTTACCAGAGTTCAAGACATGGTGGATGGTAGGAGTCACACAAATGCTGCCTTCTCTGTGAGTGGAACCCAGACCAAAGCGGAGATGGAGTCAGGCCCAAGGGAGAAGGACAACGTAAACTCACACCTGACTGAGATAGCAAATGTTACACATTAAAGACACCGCTGATTCCGTGCTTTGTGTTGGGTTTATTGTGCTTTAATTGTGATATGTCTGACTGAATTTACAACAGAAATATTTGTGGTATCTTTTACGGAGCGACTGGTTGAGGGTGGACATGTTACCCTGAGCGTGGCATTGGGAAACTAATATTTTCTTCTGATAGTTTCCTTGACGTTACAGTCAGTATTGCTCTGTAAGCACTCGGCACCATAGAGGGATAAAATTTAAATATGAAATAGTGGCAGCTGTGAATGGCTATTTTTAACCAAGATAAACATTTTGCTAATTTAACTGATATTGTCAGTGTTTTAATTTATATTAAAGAAGTACTGTACCAGATCTGAATTATATCATTAAGTATCAGATATGTTATGATTTTCCTTTTGTTTTCATTTATTTAAATTGTCTTTTTGTGTTGCTTTGCTGATGTTTAATTGTTATTATGTAATGTTAAGTATGTTATGTCTTTCTAAATTACATACACCACTTTTCTACTTTGCACCTATTTTACGTCCCATAACTTACTTTATAAGCAGCGATATGCTTGTTTTAGTAAGAACAACTGTGATGTGAAAAATCTCTCTTCCTTCCACCTTTTAGTAACATGAAATTTCAAATGCTCTGATGTAAAGCGCACTCGAAACCCCTTTGCTTCTGTTTCAAAACACTGTAGCTTCTGATGAACGCTGTATTGTACAAAACTCCAATGACTCTCTCTTTTCAAGACATTTTATATAACCCAGCAGTAAACACTGACGTGGGTGGGACTGAATTTGATAGTCTGGACTGGAGCCGAGCTTGGACTGGAACCACTCAAACAGTTGCAGGAAAATGCACCAACATTTTAAATAAATAATGTATAAAAAGTGTTTATTTTGAAATTTGAAGAAAAATAATAAAATGATAATGAAGTATGTTTCTAATTATGATTTCTCTTCAGGTAAAATAAATGCAATCTGTGTACTTTATGATCACTTTCAAAAGCCAGCTGGCAGGTTTACAGCGTGAATTACATCTGATAAGTTGTTTCCATTAGACACAAGTTCGTTGTTTTTGTGGTTTGTGATCTTCATGAGTGAGTCATTTCAGTTAGTATATCTACAGTCCCTGAAGAAACCTGCAACCAAACACAGATTGTACACATAAGTGCTTAAATCTGTATTATTCAAATGTAATGAATGTGTAAATTCAACAAAAATATAGCTTATGTTTTAACAAAATTGCATATATAAATACTGATTTGATATAGCACTATGTTTAGGACTTTAGCAAAAATTTCTTAGCTTGTCAAATGGTTATTTTTTGTACAGTGGAGACTTTCTGAGGTTCTCCTGACTAAAAAAGAAGAGCCACTTACCTCAGCCTGCACTTGTTGAGAAAAACGCCTCTTCTCTCTGGATAGTCTCTCCTCCAGGGACCATTATCTGTGACAGCAGACATTATAATATATAATATATCCCAAAATATAATGTATGTGTGATGAGCAACAGAGAAGACTCAAAATCTGAATCTAGATGCTGCTGCACTCACCAGGCTCTGAGTTTCTTCTCCCCATTAGACCTACAAAAATGTCATGCATTTCCCCTAATAAGAAGAATGACAATGTCAAAGTATTTTAGAGTAAACACGTACTTCTTCATATCATTAGTAGATCACAAGACATGACTTACTTTTTTGTGGCGACTGCACAGCTTTTGTATCTGATAAAATAAAACAGAAAAATAAAGCAACTCTAATAGAAATTTCAGGCAAAACTAAATCCTGAATAACGGCAATAACTGAATAAACAACGCTTAGAAAAAACAGGATTTATAACATAACATATAACATAATAACATTTTTTTCATTTATTTATAAAACGTATATTATTATTGTTTTAAGCATATGGTTGAAATCAATTGTCAAAAGTGCTAAAGACTTACCAGCGTTTCTTCTGCCCATCAGTCCCACAAAGCTGTCATAATCCAAATCGCTATACCTCTTCAGAATGTTCAGTTTTGGATTGTCCAAGCCTATGGTCTGCTGCAAACACGACAAGCAAAAGTCAGTTTCTGTCAAAACGGAACATTCGTCTTGATCATTACGCGCTGAGAAACCTACGCCTGAAGTGGATCTTCTCGACCCGGGCTCCTCGCAGCTGCACTGGCTGTATCGAGGTTTCATGATGAGGAACAGAGTCACTAGCAGCAGACATCTCCTCATTTTCTCAGCACCACCTGTGCAAGAATATCAACAGTTGTCTTATTTTCATACGTTATATCCCTGAAATTCAAGGCACCCGTTGTTCAGTACCTGTTGCGCAGACCTCCGTGCGTAATTGATGCGTAAAAGCGCAGGACTTCAGAGTGACAATAATATAACTCGTCGAATTTTTATAATAGTGAGTACATAAATATTTCAATAATCTTGCTCACTGTATATCCGGCAAAATAAATACATAAGAAAAAAAAACTTAATGATGCTTGAGTGAAATGTAATTTCCCGAAAGTCAAAGTAAACCCCATTTCTTCACAAAAGGAAAAAATTATTGAACATTACATCTTCTAACATTTGACTTTCAGTATTTACCCGGGTTTTTTGTATCTTTACCTGTTTTTCTGTCGAGCAGATAAGTTGGCTGGAGAGTCGGCAGCGTGCGTCTTGTGGTGCAGAGAAGAGTGGGAACGGATAGATCCTGCAGTGAGATCCGCCGAGGATAAATGGGATGTTCAGCCTTTGGGGTAATAAATAATAGCTGGATACCTGCGTAACGCCAATCAGCAACTGCAGCGTAGGTGGGGTATCAGGTCTTATATCACGTTGTGCTGGAGGCTACGTAGTCACCTCATTGATGGTTATGATGCTGTGATCGCGCGTACACACACTCAGAAATGTCTGGTCAACGTCACGAGGACTTATTCAGCCCACCCTTGAACATATTTGGAAATATTCCGAACGATTAGGGCCTAAATTGCACTTTGCTTTAAATAAGAAGAAGAAAATACACTTTTTTTTAAAGTGTATGATTCTAAATGCTGAAATTACATGTTCAAAGTACAGCAGCCTTATTTATCCATCTCATTACCATTAGACCTCTGGGTGCCTTTCCACTCCATTGACCAGTCCATATCAAATCACTGTCAACATGCTAATCTTTTTAGGAAGTAATTACATACATACATAGCAGCTGCCTCATTATGGAAGATGGTGATATATGTGACTAGACACGAAATAACAAGTTGATTTTACACAATGTATGAATTTAAATGAGACAAAAATTTGATTTATATATTTGCAAATTACAATGGAATGACTTTTTCCTTTATTTAATTTCATCCAAAATCTGATAATTTCAGGTTGTTTGTAGATAAGATAACAACCAAGCAGTGACTGTAGACCTTATCAGTACTGACACTGGAAGAGATAAACTATCATGACCAAATCCTGATGTGTTGTGTGGACAAAAACATATTTATACCAGCATTAACACTATTACATGTCTATCTTGTACATTATAAGCAGTAACTAAATCATTCTTTTTTACCATACAGAAGCACTAAATTATTTAGTTTTCGTCGAACTAAAGACATTGTTAGCATTTTCATATAAAATCACTATGGTATTTATGTTTTTCTCTCTCGTGTAAACTTGTTTCATCTGTATCACGAAAAAGGTTCTCCCCTACATCAATAAAAGCCGAAAAATAAAACTAATTTTAATGATCATACCAAACCTATCATTTTTCTTGCAATTAAACAAGTAATTATACTTGTTTTGATGTTTGTGAACATGTTCAGAATGCTAAGAAGCATGAATATTCCATCAATGCAAAGTTTGAGATCACATCAAGCAGTAGAAGTCTGCAGGTTTCAGTGGCTGTGGCCTCTAGAGATTGACACCTAATATCTGCTGGTATGATGCTGACAACAAAGCCGTAGGTAAAAATACAAATAGTACATCTGCCAAAAGGTTAATACCACCATGTTTTAATAATGACTTCCAGTTTCCATATATGTCCTGTGCCTGTGTCTAGTAACGTGGGAGTGAAGGGATTGCAGCAGTGCAGGGGTCCGGGATGGCAGATCTGACAGAAGTGGGGAAGTCATTAATTGCATTTTTACATTATTGATGAGTGTTTTTTTACCTCCCTTGGTAATCAAAGCGACCCTGTTTTTTGGGCTAACAGAGAACACAGGGAACGAGTGCCAGGGGCTGTTTATCCACAATGTGCCCCGGCAGGAGATGCTTCTCATCCAACCGAAATCCAAGGGGATATTGGGTCGAAGGTGCTGCAGGGATAGATGAATGTTCTGTGGTGCATCACCGGTAAGGAAAATACTTGTGCTCTCAGCACTGAATGTATGGACAGTATGTCTCTTTCTGACAGCAGAATGTCCAAGGCTGTCCCAATAACAGCGTGAAGACGAGAGTGGGGGCAGAATGAAAGAAGACACAGAAGAGTGTTTTTTTTGTGTCACATTGAGGTCTGATACTGATCAGTGTCATCAGTCGGTTGGACATTAAATATACAGATTCTTCTTTCACCTATTCAGATGTTTCTCAAAAACATCCACATGAGTATAAATCTTCATTTATCTGTGTCCTAATGTCGACATGTTTGTTCCTATAAATTGTCCTCGCACTTGACCCAAAACTAACGTCATTATAATGAATTTGCCTTCTGAATCTGTTTTTCCTGCACTGCCTTTTAAATGTGGCAGTGTTGAATAGTTTGTGATAACCTGCTGTGGAATATATTTAAAGAGTGTACACATCATGCTGTATTTTTAATTTATTCAACTCTCCAACAAGACACAAACTGTAGAAGGCCACAGAAAGTTAACGCGCAAACCTAAAGTCTGGCACACCACTTTGTTGGGAGGTCTACGTAAGGAAATTCACTTCTCTACAATCGTGTATCTAATGGAGGAGAGCAGCAGATAGAGCCTCGAGTACAGTCACACAGTTATTCCTCTCCTGTCTCTCTAATGGAGCTGCCAATCATTCATTTGTGCAGGCTTTCATGGCCTGAGACAAAGAAGACAAACTAAGTTCCACCCTGGAGTTGAGAGGGGACAGTGACGCCACAGCCTGTATATGGGGGAGAGGTGTTATGCAAGGCTGAGCGACCAGAGGGAGTCAGAAGCGGAGAGTTGGTGAGGGTGGGAAAAGAAGGTGAGTACACAAAGATTTATCTATATTTGTGAACGGTCTTGCGCTGAATGCACAGCTTGGAATCTCTGGCCAATAAGTCCAAAGGGGATTCTGCATGTGTGAAGACAGTCACAGGAAAACATCCCTCTCACACACTCAGTGTCCATCCCTGCTGCTTGCCGTTGCTTGTGGCGACATGGAGGCTAAAATAAGCCCGTCTGGATGATGGTCCCAGACCTCTGCATGGTAGATCATAAAACACACCTGTCAATAATTGAGTTAATGGGCTGTAGTCTAATACGGGGGGTTTAAGTTAGAGTCCAGTTTATTCTTCTCCTTGAGGCATGAAAAATGACTTTGATGGACAGAGTTTTTTCCACCCACTCCTCCCTGATCTCTGACTCGCAAGGTCCTGAAGTGTCATTTCCATCTGTATGTTAATTTGAAGGCTGTTTTGTTTAAGACTGACATAAATACTAATATGCTGTGAAAGTCTATTTGCGTTAGATTATGTTGGGTATGTGAAACTGGGGGCGGCATTTTCGCAAAACACATTCTTTTCTTCCTGTGTTTTCCGAGCCGCTCCTAACATTGTTTATCTGCTCCTTTCTTGCCAAAAGGGTTTTGTCCACTTCAATCCTCTGTCACTGATGATGGCACTAAGGCCTTCGGGGAAAATAAGGCACTCTGAGGCTTTTCAGGCTGTTGAATGTCTCTTTTTCGGATTGGGGGACAGTTTTGGTCTATCTTAACAGTTTTGCCCATTTTGTTCTCATCAAGCAGTGGGAACAGTGCTCTAGAAAAAACATTATCATCCTACTCATCGCAGACACAATTGGTGTCTGTTACACCGTGACTTTCCAACATCCTTTTACTTGCACTGCAGTAGATAAAACAGGTTCAATCAGGCACTTAACTTGTGTTTTCGACTCAAGGAATGTGTTTTTTTTTTCAAAAGATATGATGCAGTAAACAAATTTGGGTTTGTTGCCAAATGTTTTGGTTTTAATTTGAAAATGTATATTTAAACACAATTTCTATCTTAACGTTTTTCTTCTGTGGCTATATGTGGTTGGGGCTTTGTGCTAGATTTATTTCTTTTTTTTTTATTTAGCCACTAGTTTGCTGCTAATCTGGCAAACATTTTGGCCACTACCATCACCACTCATTGCACTGGTAATTGCATTAATTCATTTGAATGAATATAAAAATCAATATAAACTCAATATCCAAACTGAACTGATGATATAAATTAAGATTTGTTGTATTTATAAGCTTATGGCACTTTAAGTCCAAGGGCTTTTACCATGTGCCTTTTAGTCCTCCATTTCTACACGCTTAGTCAAGTACAGATCAAATTCAAAAATGTGATTTATTGCTCAACATTGTTGGCATAAGGGTAGGAATATGAATTTGGCTTGTGTGCCACTTAGCTCCATTAAAAACTGAATAATCAGGAAGTTAATATGAAAAGGTTCTATTTAACTTCGCAAATTGAGAGGAAAGGAGGAAATAATTGGAAATTGGCTGGTCCATTAGATGGCACCATTAGATATTTTGTCAGCTTGCTGCAATCAAAGGTGTTGGCCTCACCGTCAGGATCAAGTTTTCGTTCCTTATCCAAAAACATTTCAACAAGTAAATCTAGGTACAAAATAATCCACCTTGCATTTAGTGGAGGACCTGCGCTATATGTTACAGTGTCACAAAGTCGGTACAGGGAGGTCCTCTGTTACGTTTTCATTTCATATTAAAGCTTGGTTTGATAACCTGCCTCGGTGTGTCATCCTGAAGGAAATGTACAAACTGCATATTCTGTCAGTTTGATTTCATTCAAGAGAATGTTGAATGATATTGCTTGTGGGGGGTGTATTTTTTTGGACCTCTGGGAGGATCACAGACATGTAACATAGAGCTTGTAGCTCATTACTGTGTTTGAATGAAAGCTTGCTATACTGTGAACGAGCTTCCTGTGACTGACTGTGTCACGATGTGACCTTTCTCTGCTTCTTTTTTCATTTAGTCCCACCTACTCATAAAATTGTGTCCAGGGATATTATGAAATTACATCGTCAAAGTGTGCAATACACTGACGGAGCCAGAAATTGGAAACTATGAAACAATTTACGGTCTTATTATTTGCTCTTTGACTGAGTCTGAGCATTTGATATAAAGTTTTTTTTCACTTGTGTGAGTGTGTGTATCCATTGGTGCAGCAATGACAGAATGAGAGACAAAGAACTTCATGAAAATAATAATAAAAAAAAAAAACATGTTTTTTTCAGCTGTGATGAGACAGAAACCCATGAGACAGTGGTGAAGATTTCCCTCGACAGCACTGGACGTATTGATCTGGGTGTTTCTGGGGGGGGTGGTTCATCCTGTCTTCATTTGTTAATATAGTCAGTCAGTAAAAAGTGAGCTAGATTAAAGTCAGTGAAGTTTGAGTGTATGATCCACCGCTTCATTCCCGTTACTGCTAAGCGTGAAAACCGAATACATATCATAGATGTTTGCAACAATGACACTGGGCCAAAGGTTATTCTAACTCAAAGGTAATTTCATACACAATAGGACTCTACTATGAACAGCCACTGGCATTTTTGCGCTCCGCTTTGTCTCTTTTCACAAGAGACAAAGTCAATGAAACACATTATTCATGGAGCACTCATCTAATTTGCTGGTCACATCACCTTCCAGAAACAGCTGTTATTGCTTTGATGCTATGAGGGGTCTCCTCACACAGGTGACATGAAAATGCTTGGTAGGTTTGATTTGAGGTAGAATTAATTATTGATCTTTTAATCCCTGACTAAACATTTGCATTTGCACAATGTGATTTCATTTTGTTAAATAATGTGTTTTCCAAAGTTTGTTCAGGCTCCTAATATTACAAAGACTGGCATAGAAACTTTGGTGTATAATAATCCTTTAGATGTGACTTCACTGATTGAATTTTATCATTCTTAAACCAGAATCAGGCTCTAAACCTGCCAACAACAAAAACAAAACATTGCCTCACTAATGTATTTTGTTTGAGGATGCTCACGGTTATTTAAAGGTTATTTAAAGTTTTTCACGGTTATTTAAAGTTTTGTTCCTTTGACTTCAGCACAGATTTCTGTAGAACTGAGACTACAGCTTAATTCACCTCCGCACTGTCCCCATCACTTAACTGTATTGCTTTCGGCACGATTATATTACCTTTTTCACGAGGTGTTCACATTTTGTTGTAATTGTTGCTGTCATGCTATAGAGCACAAAGTGCTGATTTCCAATATCCATATTTAAATAAACATTAATGAGATCCAATGAGATCAGATCACAGTTGTGTATAATACTGAGCATTTTATTGCACTGTTCATTTGCATTTGTCTGTGTATTTGTGTGCACTCCCAGTACATTTGTTTCTGTTCAGTGATTATATGTGAGGAGACTTTACAGTGATATCTTCCATGGAGCCACAGACAGACACACAGACAGATAAAAGCCCCACCAACCCCACACCCTTAACACAAACACACAGACACACATACTGATGACTGATGGCCTTGGGCTCTCCTCTGTAAATGACAAATGCCATCCATAACAGGCAGGCAGGGGCTGGTAAAGTGATTACGTTCTTAACACACAGTGTCCTGGTAAACACAGCTGGCACCACATCTGTCATGCTAGACATGAAGGCAAATTGCTCAGTTCAAGCAAAATTATGGATTGTGTTTTAGGTTTGTCTTAACAGAGGGTTGTCATTGACATGGCAGATGGATGGACTACACCTTAATTCCACCTCACTTACTGTAACAACTGACTGTCTGAGCCAGAGGACGTCAGGAATAGCAAAGGAGGATAAAGATACTGGAAGGAGAACACTTAACGTCTATTGTGAGCATGGGGAGCATATTATAAACTCATTATACATCACTATCTGATAATTATATGCATTAAAATTCATTACAAATGTGGCACAACAGTGTAATGAGATTTTTATCTGACAGCGCCATGTCTTGATTATAATGATTGTACTGTGATTTGCTTATGATAGCGCAGTATATACAAATAGAGGGCCGAAGGCAACTGAACCCAAATTTAACTTCTTGCACTGGCTTATAAGACCATGTTGTACAGCAATAGCCTGCTCAAAGATAGTTTGTTTTTAGAAGTTCCTTTGAAATGTTATGGAATTATTTTTTGGGGGGGGGCATTAATGACAATATTTTCAGGGCCTTTGTATTTTGCTTACTGGCGGCTCACTGGGACACCTAATGGGATATGCATAATTAATAATGACAACTCACTTTTATTAAATGTAATTTTACTCTCATAATAAGACAAAATTGCTGTAATAAAGGTTTTGTTAGTATTGTCAGTACACAGCCCACTGTCTGTCTGAGCCGAGGTCTAATCAGCCAGAATATCTTAAAATGCCCGTTGTTGGAGCACAGGATGGAAAGGATGCACTTTGGGAAAATATAATGATGACATCTATAAATACACAACTATGAATTGGTAAACACACTAATGACTGTAGAATCTGTTGTCACGCCACAGTCAAGGACTCAATAATTACTTTGATTATAATACCTAATATGATATTTGATTACAACAGAGTGTGAAAGTGAGATATTGCTTTGGACTAGAGATAACTGACACCCAGGCATCAGAGAAGAGAAAGATAATTAGTGAGGGACTATCATAACAGGATACTGTTGAATGACAACATTATTTGTTTCCTTCCGTCAGTAAGTCATCATCTAATAGAAGCTGGCACCCTCTTTTTCATGTTACATTCAGTCTGACTATCGAGCCTCAGAGTCACGCTTTTTTCCATCTCTCTTTTGCCCCATTTTATTTTCATCACCATCATTTGGTGAAATATTGCATGATTTAAACACCACGTATTCTGAAAGATTTAAATAGATCATTCGTCAAACTGTACCTTTTTTTATAATCACATCAGTATGGAAAAATACAGAGAGTGGGGTTGATTTGTAAAAATCATACTTTCTCATAATCCTTTTTTTGTGATTTGTAGATAGGCATTTCAGGAAGCAGTTTTATTTGCTTCTCTGTGGCATGAGCTGGAGCTGCCCCAACAGAAGGAAAAATAATGTTCATAATTCATTCACATTCCTCACACCTGCTTTCTGTTTGTATTTGGCATCAGTGTTTGAACAGACTAGCCCAAAGTATTTGTTTGCTTCATTGTGATTGCATTCACATGTAACGCAGGGTCACCAGCAGGTCATTTCGACAGAAATCATTTCAGCCATTAATAGGAAAAACCCAAATGCAGTGTTACATTAAAATTAAAATTACAGTGTAGAACTTAAACAAGCAATATTTTGAGAGTCAGAATCAGTCCTCTCTGCTGTGCCAAGCTCTCCCTCTCTCTAAGCTCTGCACGACTCTTCAGGTAGTTATAGTTATAAATTTACAATAAACAGGAAGCTCTAAAACATATTAATCAAGCAGAAATCATCACTCTTCTCTGTCTGGCCAGAATGACGAGCCTCACCCATCTCTGTACTGCTGCCAGCACTATGTCACAAGAGGCTTTTAAAACACCTCTTCACATTAAGAACACTAAGTGTTGGAGCTTATTTCTATAAAAAAATATGAAAGCTTTTGCACACTGTAACTTTCAAACAGATTGTACACAAAAATACATTCCAGTTACTGTTTAATTAAACATTTACAGTACATTTACATCTACAGTATAGTCTGTACAGAGATTAGACCCTTGGCCAACATTTGACAAGCATACACATGTACAGTACATTAAATTTGTGTTTCATAGCCACTTTCTTGCTCAAGGACAAAATCAGCGTGAGCGCACTCAATAAATGTTCATGCATCACACATTTTATTGAAAGGTTATTGAAGGATTGAAAACAGATAATTAGATTCATTCCTGCCATGGCTTGCGCTGCGGTGGCACAGAAGCCAATTTGCCTTGACCGCCTACTCCGACTGCAGACCAATCGCTCACAGTTGTGGCTTTTGTCTGAAGCTGCTGCCATGCCAACAAAACTGAGCCACCCAGCTGCTCTCAGCTGAGCCGTCAAACCGTTGAGACATTACTAAGACACCTTGCGAGAGCAGCACATGTCAGTTTATGGCATATAATGACTATCATACTAGGCTCAAGGCTTACTTCCTTTCACCTACATGAATGTTGTATGACATGTCCCCTTTGTATCCTGGAGGGAATCTCACTAATTTGTGTGACCCTGAGTGGGAGTGTGATTATTGAGTGTATTGCTGAGAATTGACTTAATTTCCCTAAAGAGGACATCATAATAGTCAGAGGAGAGATACCTCACCCTCTTCAGATGCCTGTGCTGTGTCTTGAGGTTCCCAGAGACTCACTACAGCCCAAGGAGGTACGGGTAAATGTTTGTTGGAGCAGGATGTTGTCTTCAGTCTACATGTAGCAAGACTTATGTGAATGAAATAGAATCGACATAATTCACTTGGACAAATAAAATCCTGGGGAAAATACATTGGTGTAACACCCCAAGTAGCCTCACAAACATTAATTATGACAACGTGCATTTAAGAAACGACAACAAGCTGAAAAATTGGTCTCAGCACAGTTTTGGGATTTGCTAAGGAAATTGGATTACAAACACATTTGCTCTGCTGTATTTTCTCTCTCACTTGCCCCCAAACTGTCTGTGGACCCTGGACTAATTATCTCTTTGCTGATGCACCTGAAGCTGCTAACTTGTGTTTGTGGAGACAGACAGGAGAGCACATGCCTGGGTTAATGAATCTTAGATGTAACCCTGAAAGATATTTGTTTTTATGCTGATGATTTCCTGTTCCGTCTCCCTCTGCATCTGTAATGATGCTCTTTTTGAGTTCTGATGATTTGCATTGTGATCACATGCTTGAGCTTGTTTACTCTGTCGTTTAAATGCAGCACGGACTGTGTACACACTTGGAGTCAGTAGCATCTATTTGCTCAAAAGATATCTCATAAAAAATTAATGTCTGTCATGACTTTTTTAAAAATGTAACCCATAAAAGCTTTTAAAACTTTTTCTGCCCTTTTTTTTTACAGTTTGAGGAGTGGAATGCATTGCTTTTAAAACTTCCTCTCCTGTCATCTTCTGCATTCAGATAGTAGCATAATACCATGTAGATGATTTGCTTTTTCATCTTGCATCATTTTGTAATGCCAGTGTGAATCTCTTTAAAAATAGTCAGACACTCACAGCACAATATTCAAATAGAAGCTTTTTACTCAGATGTCATACAATAAACATTCTGTGAATGTACTGTAAACATGGAGAGATTATTGTTTCTTTGCTTGTTGTTCCAAGACATGTCTCAGATCACTTCTGAGTTTAATGAAACCTGAAAAGAATGTGTTGTCTATTAAATTGGAAACACGTGCACACAATGTAATCAAGCATCTTTGTCATGCATGAAATTGATATGGATTAGTTCAACTAATTTTTTCCTTGAGGTTCAAAACTTGCCAAAATTCATTTTCTGCATCCACTTAGCAAACACTTGTAGAAGGATTATGTTTTGTTTTACCAAGCATAAAAAGACAATCTTGCTTTGAAATCAGTCAGATCAGTCCCCTATCCACCCTCACAGCCGTGTGTGATGTGAAACTTTAAAGAAGGAAAAAGCCAGAGAGAAAAAAAAAAGAAAAGTGAGACCAAAGAACATGCCCTCTTCTCCGAGGTGCAGACTTCCATTTAGAGAAAAGTGCAGGTACGCATTTCTACCTCTTCAGATTCCATTTGAAGGTCCCTGCATCTCACTGTGTTATTGCCAAATCTCAATACACAGAGCTCTCAGGAAATAGTCAGCCTGATATATCTGTTTAGTGGAAACCACAGCTTTTCTTTCAGCTACTGTGATTTTTAGAGATATTTATAATTAAGAAAAACAGAAATCATTTTAAAAAGATGAACAAACAGTGTGAGGGCTACACATTTTTGTTTTGAACAAATGTGGACGGTTAATGGTCTAAACGGATTACAAATTCAGTGTCAAACTCAGTTTTATAAAATGGAATGACTTATCAGTAAACTAAAAGGAAAATGTGACATTTGTCTGCAAAGCAGCTTAACTACACAGTGCACCAATTTAACAAACATTTTCCTCATAAAACACAATGATCAAATGAATATGTTATGTTGTCAAATAAATACATACTGTATATGTATATGGAATTGACTGTGAATACTAAGAGTTAAATGTTCTAAATACAAGGCACTTCACAAACATCATTATACCATCTGAAAATCTATCTTTGAGTAGCGACATTTGATTTTTTATTTCTTCAAAGTGCCACAGAACACCAATGCATGGATCATTTAGTTTTATAATGTCTTTGATGAGCATGGCAATAAAGATAGTATAGCATAGCAACCATCTGTCCTCTTTGCTTGTGGCTGTTTCTCTGCCACATGTTCACAAATTATATAGGGTTGAAAGGGTAACTCATAATGTAGAGTATGTTTTTAGAACTATACATACTTATACACACTGTAAAGATCAGAACTGAAAGTCTTTATTCATTTGAATGTTTTGCAGAATGAGCAGCACATTTCAATGATTCTGCATTGTGGACAGTGGAGCTGCTTTCCAGTCATGACACAGGACCATCTAGTGGCTGAGTTGTGTATTGTTATGAGATGCGAAGAACTATTGTCACTTTGTTTAAGAAAGCCCGGAAAAATGTCCCCGGGCAGGACATACAGACTGTCTTGTCAGGGCAATCAGCATTGCTCTCCGGACAGGACAATGCTGCTCTTCATCAGACAGTACAATGCAGCACCAGTCAGCTACGCTCCCTCCATCTGCATCTGCTGCTCACAAAGATGAATCAGCTGTGCAGCTGAGATAAATGACTTATTAAAAAGTTGCAGTGATTGTACTCTTGTTTCTGCTGAACGGAAAATATATTGCTTGGTCAAAGCCTTAATTGTTCAAAATCATGTCCACTACATTACAGCACATGGCAAAAACTCTCCTCTCAGTTTAATTACCAAAAACAGTTACATTTGATTTCAGTATTAAATATACACCTAGATTTTCACACTTCCAACCAAAACTGAACATTGTGAACTTGGACTAAGCTTTTGCATTGGCTGTTAATAGTGGTGTAATTCATAATTTTTAAACTAGTTCTAAGAACAAAATCTTAGTCAGGAGGTTGTGGGACATGCTGAGTGTGATGTAATGGGCCCAACTGAACTGAGAGAGTTCCACCTGATGACTCTGTAGATTGCTTTAATCCGGAACACACGATTCATTTTGGTGCCAGACAAGCATTTTATTGAGAGGGGTTGCTGTGGAGTGACCAGTGGTTAGAGGGAAGTAATGAAATTGTCGGGCTGCTGTAGAACCTAATCAGACGCACAGCAGATATTAGGCTGGGCTATGCCATAGAATGTTGGCCAATAGTGGTTATTTTCTTTTTGTTTGGTATGATGTGTACAATAGGTCTAGATAGGACTAATGAAGTTAGATAAGGATGAAGCAAATTTGAGCAGGCCTTGGCATTCAGATGAACCTGCCACTCATGTCAGCGGCTCTAACCAGGCATGTGCAGACGGCTCTAAAAGAGTCTTTGCCACAATATGCGATTAACATAATTAATTTGGTTAAGTTTTGGTGCAGACTCAGACTCCAGTAAAGGGATTTTGTGTATGAAATTTATTTCCAGTCCATCAGACTACAAAATTCAATGCATTAATGAGGATTATAATATTCACAGTTGTCTCCCCTGTGTCTTAAGGATGAACTCTGCATCACCTTTTCTACAGAGTTGCCCATTTCTCCTAAATGGAATATTAGAAGAAACATAACATATAAAAATATATATAAACTAAATTAGGCTAAAATCTCAGTTTTATAGAGCAAGCTCTGGGTGGGTCCAACAGGTTTATAACAGACATATGGCCCATGTGTAGGGTAACTAAGATGTTATAAATCTGTTTTGAGATGGTCTTTTTCTTAAAACCAATACATTAGAGACATACATGTTTGCATTGGAACTGCAATATATTAGGTATTCAGTACCATGCAAGGTATTTCACATTTGCATTTAGTATTTTTTAGATGATGTAGTAATAATGAGACAAAAAACAGATTCACAAATCTCTGCAGACAAGAGTTTCATTTAATGATTTATTGACATTTACTTTTTTCCACCATGGTTTCTCTTGATACCAATAGTATTTACCATAAAGTTTCTTTTCCATTTAAATTACATTTATATGTTTTACTCACATACACATTTATTATTTAATTTTCTTATTGCAATAAACAAGAGTAGCCAGAATGAGTCAGGTATTGCTACAATTCGCCATACAAACTCTTTGTCCCTCTGACAATGAAATTCAAAAATAACTTTATTGGCAAGACAAAATTACACCATAGCCTCTCCATATCTCTCTCTCTGCTCTGGGAGAGACTGGGGGCAGAATAAGGCTAAGGCTATTAGCCTAAACACAGCTAACATGAAATACCTGTCCAGAAAATAGGAATCTAACATTTACTTCCCATATGTGAATAATGAGAATGAATCCATGGGAATTACCACAGTATGAACATATCACAGACAATATGAACATACGTGTGGTGCTGCTACTTGACTGACCTACAGGGGACAAGATGCTCAGGTTGGGTCATTGATCAAATCGCTGATAGAATCCAGGATGATGATCAGTCTTTCCAAACCCAAACATGCTAATTCTTGTCTCCAGTATTGTGTTAGGCCACTTTATTCGTCCAGGTTGTCTCTGTCTCTGATTGGTGGGAAGTGGGGAGAGAGCAGATCCCAACACACACTAGAATACATATGGTACACACACCAACAGGTAGAGCACAGATCCTGGAATAGTATCTCAGTGACATAATAAACTCTGCAAAGGAGGTTTTGTTCAGCAACAAAAAGAGCACAACGGTGGAAGCTGACACCAAGCCAGCTTCTTCTTTAAGTAATGGCATTGATAGCGTTCCTCAGGATTTTCAATTAAACACATTTCTCAAACACAGAAAACAAACAAAAAAAAAAATGCAACTCGCTAAGGCCAGCTAAAAAATATGCCTGTTGGACACATCTAGCTGTAATCCCTTAAAACCTGGTATTGTACCCTGTTCCCCAAGCATAGAACACCGTAGTAAAAAGGCCCTTTAATATGAAGGGTCGGTCCCTAAGCCCAGCTACACCCCCGTCTCTCAGTCCCTTCGAGGGCCCGTACTCATCATGGAAGAACAGAAAAGTCCGTCAGCTGGCGTGCTCCCAGTTTCCACACGACTCCAGACAACATGTCACAACATGTCACAATGATAACAAGTCACTCTGATAAAAATTGCTCATTGCATTGCAATATTCAGACAAAGGTAAGACATTTGAGCTCATTGCTTCTCAATGAAAGGGCACAGTGTACATCTCGTTCAGAAAGGGGGACAGAGTTTCAAGCTGCTTAGCTAGCGTTTTGTGGCTCCCTGCTGAGTCAGTTGGTCTGTCTGTGTGTCAGTCTGGTCGAGTCCTCATATTTATAATCCACCATCTATTCATTTCATTTCTTCTTTCCCTTCACTGATGCAGATATTAATGTTTTCTAGCTACAAAAATATTTTATTGTGTTTTCTATTTCGTTTTTTTTTTTTTAATGTGGGATATAAACACATACAGTCCGATCCAAATAAAAGTGCTTACCAGTCTTTGTTAAAGAAAACACATCACGGTGCATTTCATGGCTTTCAGTTGTAAGACAGGAAGTATCGATAGATGCCTTGGGTTGGACGTCTCGGCTCCCACTCCGGGCGACGTTGCAGGGCTTGTTTCTCGGTTGTCACTCCAGCTCAAGATCATTTCTTCAAGAAAGTATTTGGCTTTCAACTTTCTCTGTTTTAATTTGTTCCCTTTCAGCGTTAGGGTTGCCAGTGTCAGTGTGCCCTCAACTATAAACTCATATGAACCTTTGGAGATGGGGGAGGTGAGGAGGAGGAGAATAGGGCAAGAATGGAAGAGGTGAACCCAGTCATGCAGAATCAACATAAATACCAGGGTCACATCTAATGCATATCTTCAAACCTACACAATGAATCAGGCTCCAAGGAGAAAAAATATTTTCGATGACAGAAATTACACATTATATATACACATATAATATTAAACATTACATGTTATATATATGTATATATATGTATGTTGCTTGCAGTTGAAAGAAAAACTGCCCATAAGCTAATTTACATGGGTATATTGTGTGTGTGTGTACACACGTTCATACGCAGGTATATGTTTTTTTATATAATTTATTTAATGAATACACAATATACCCATGTAATTTAGATTATGGGCAGTTTTTCTTTGAACTGCAAGCAAAAGGGATAAATCTTGGCATCAAACTAAACCTAAGCTAAAGACAGCGATCAGGAATGAAGCAGTACAGTATGTACCAATGTGTGGCTTTTGCTGTTTTTCCCATCGCCTCTCTCCTTTGGTGAGGCTTTTCTCTGACTGTTATGATTGTTGGCAGATGTGCCCTGTAGTGATGTTTGTTGGTACAGTCTATTTTAAAGCGCAGATTCGTTTGGGCCTGTGTGTCTCTGCATGCTGCCTGGGGTCAATCCATCCGCTGACCTGTGCTAGCCCTCTTCTCACCTCTCCCTCTCAGGAAACGACAGGGGAGTCCAATCACCCGCAGTCACTTGTCTGCTCTCTTAACCCCCCCCCCAATCCCCCAACCAGCAGACATGTTCAGATGTGGCTACCACCTGCCTGTCAGCCAAAGTCATGTTTTATCTAGCGAGGACCTAGTGTCACAATTTGAGGAGTGGCTGGCCTCCGGGCGCGGAAGGGGACATGTACAGTACTGTGGAGGCTGCCACAGCTACATGTGGCGCAAACAGCAAAGACCAATGGAAGCAGCTACCCTACTGACATAACATTATTGTCTTGGTTTTTGAAGTGCATAGGATGAGAAGAACACACTGAGCCTTGATGACAGGAAAAAATCAACCTGGCCCAGAATAATTACGTAACACTAAATGTGATTTAATGTCTCTCGAAAGGTCTGCGTGTGTTTCTTCTGTAGCTATCGAGGCGGCCATGACATGGCCATAGTGCAAGGGAGAGGGACCAGAGAAGGTGAGAGATGTACAAGTGAGTTCAATGCATAATGAATATCTCCCCTCTGCTCATTCCTTCTGTGAATCACTCAGAAGTCTTTGAAATGGAGGGAGAGTTTCAGATAAAGGGAAGAAAGAGAGATATATACTTTTACTCCTTTCCACTGCTCCTTTCCCTTGCTGTTCTCTCAGTTCGTTTTTTAAAATGGTTGGATTTTTCCTCTTTCAATTGCTGTTTGTTGATCGTGTTTGTATCTTCACAGTGTGCTTTTGGAGTGGCTGTTTCTGACTGGATGGAGTCAGAGGGTGATGTGTCAGTAAGGGGAGAAGAGGATCGGCCCGTGGGTGGTGCGGATGGGCCCGGGGGCGGGTCTTAGGATGGCGTGGCTGAGAGGCGGGCCTTGCAGTAGGTGATGGTGAGGGTGAGGTGCAGGAGCTGCTGCACGGAGAGCCAGTGGGTTTGAGGAGGCTGCAGCAGCCATTGCGGCGGCAACAGCCAAGGGGTTGGGCAAAAGCCCAGCACCTAACGCTTTGGTGAGATCCTTGGAGAAGGTCAGAGAAGACTAAAACCAGAAAGAGGAGCAAAGAGACACAAGACAAGAGAAAGAGGAGAGAGAGGGGGATAAAATGATTAGTTCCAGAAGGTCAATCATTGGATGGGAAACAGACATAGACCCTCCTTTTCATACTCTTTTGATCTGTCATAATGCAGAGAGTTAAGTTCAGTTAAGTAACTATTTTCAAAAGCCAAAAATAGAACAGCTGGCAGACTTTTGTGGGGATCAAATAAGCACATTAACCACTCCGAGGCCTCGCAGACCTCATGTTCTCAATTATCACTGTATATCTGATCTGTGGATCTCAGGTTTGCTGACTGTGTCACAAGAGGAGTCAGAACAGTGGAACTTGAAAGGTTACCGTCAGATCAGCTCCCCTGTGCTTCTTGTGTCGGCTGAGAAGGGGATTAGGCTTGCCTGCCATACCGTCCCGGTGCCTTCGACTTGATATGTGCTAAAAGGAAAGACCACAGGAGTTCAAAGTATTCCCATTTTCCTTGAGTACAAAATAATATTCATAGTACAAGATAATAAATAAATATATTTCAATTTTGTCATATTGCAGCATGACAGTTGTTTAATTTTTTTGGGGTATTTCAGTTTATTTCAATTTTATTGAATTTACTGTCATTCCTTTGCAATTTTTGAGCTACAGGAGTTACAATGCAAGAATGAAAAGTATTCTCAAGATTTATTTCCAATGAGCCAGTTGGAATTATCCACAAAATAACAAATAACCCACACAAATACAAAATAAAATAAAATAAAATAAAAACTACATATTCAGTAAAAACAATGTCCTTTGCTCCTACCTGTTTGAGTTGCAGTTCAGAGTTGACCCGCACATTGCAGATCTCACAGTGGAAGGTTCGTTCCTGAGTATTGGGGTCCACTGGTCCCCCTCCCTGCTCTCCACTGGGCTTGGGCCCCAGTCGAGGATAAGCCTTGATCGGGCCCAAGCCACTCCGTGCCTCCAGGATAGTTTTGTGTTTGGTACCTGCCACCAGATACACAAACAGCCAAAAACAGAGGTGATCAATGATGTTAACCGAGATGAAATCATATATTTTGAAGCTAAAAGAATAAAACCAAGTAACACAGAGCAGAGGCATCACTATTTCTAAAACAATGGTTATGCTGCTTCCAAGTGTTTGACATAAAATGAATATGGACAGCATATGTCTGCAAATCAAAGCACTGATGGAGACAGACTTAGAGTGAAAGAAAAAAAAGGTCCCACCGTCTTGATTCTGCAGTACAGAACCACAGACTGTGCAGGTTATATAAAGTTGTAGTGACAGAACTGCACCACTAGAGGGCTGCAGTTACAGCTGCATCACTGCTGATGTGGAAAATGAACTTAACGTCCTTTGTAATATAAATGGTATAATAACGTATTGCTTGTCATCCTCCACATATTTGATCATCATTGACAGTGTGGGATCAGATCACTGAAGATCAAAATTAATTTAGTAGTTTAGACTTTATAGCAGGTATTGTGAGAGAAGCTGATTCTTATTTAGATCTATTATCTTGATTTTGCCAGACTACATTTTCCCTACTACATTTTCTGACCAAATATTTATGTGATGAATTTGCTTTTTTTTTCACCAAAAATTGAGTATTTAACAAGGCCTCAAAAGCTGTAGCTCTGTGTTTTTTCAAAGTGGAAAAAAGTAAAGTTAACTAAAATCTGATTTGTATACTTGATATGTCATGTTTCTGGATAAACAGATGAGTAATACTGCTGAGCAATCAAAACACTATCTTACATTACGGACAAGTGGGAATAATTTAAAACACAACAGATGTGTATCAAGTAATACCACAACTAAATGTCAACTAAAGAATTCCCAAGAGTCTCACTTTGCAGTGCTATGATTTCAGTTTGGATTCCGGTAAGAATAAAACCTTAAACTTGGGGCAATTAAAAAAAATCTGATGTTGGCAATGAAAATTGTTCGCTTGCTTAAAGGAATTTAGAAAACATTAGAAACTGTGGGAACTAAGTTTTTCTATGTTTCTGTACAGGATGTTTTATTTGCATCATGTTAATTTTTGCTAAATTCTCTCCACGTGAATGAATGTGCAGTGGACACATACTGGAGAATAGCTCTTGCATGTTGCTTTTCAAGAGTAAAAATTATATCATGACTTTAGCTTTCTCTTGACCCCTAAATGCCCCCTCAATGTAAAGCATACCGCTGCCAGTGGTTCGTACTTTAAATCTGAGTCTCTCTTTAAAATGAAGGGGAGAGAAATTGAGTGGGGTGGCTGGTGGGGAACATGGAAAATATGGATTCCACTGTCCAAATCATGCTCGTAGCCAGAAATGTGTCTGTTCTTGGCTTTGTTCTATTTTGGTCTAATCCGGTGGATTTTTGTCTATGTAACTTTGGCTCATGATGTAAACTAAAACACAGAAAAAGGTAATGGGATTACAATAAACCATTGCATAAATGTACCAAGAAGATTACATCCACATAAAAAGAACTCTATTTTGATTTTTCTTCTTGCTCTTGATTCTGTGTCACGCACAGAGTTCATGTCTGTCTGTCTGCACAACATATGCTTTTATTTTTGAACATACACAGGTCTGATTTGAGAATGAGTGAGGGTGATTGCTTCCAGATCACTTCCTTCATAGAGTTTGAAATATTTTAACACTTAATCATCCAGGGATTCAACTTTGGAACCAACTGACTGACTGCAGGCTGTGACCTGGGATCGTGCATAGAAGCTGTAATAAACTATGTGTGAATTCCTAATATATTTACATGTGTATGAACAAAGTAAATGTGCTGGTAGGCAGATGTAAGACACATTTGTTGTTGTGTAGTGAATGATAATCAATCAGAGCACAACAATGCATGAATACTAGAAGCCAATGCAAGCTTAATGTAACCATAATGGTGCTGGCACCGTATTTTTATTGACTAATACTTAACTAATTACTTCACAATATTCAAGTCTGCTGGGATAGTTACACTGATGTGGATTCCTCCCCTCATTGTTCACTATTTCTTTGGTTTCTTTATGTACAGTAGGAGCGTGTGTAGGAATCCATGACGTCCCAGAGGAAGTGTGGAGATCTAGAAGATACAAACTGACCTCAGAAGGTCACAGGCCTAGTTACGTTGTTAGGGCATAAAGCATCAGTGCAGGCAGCAGGAACTTCATGGGTATTCTGAGCCCTGTGAAAGTGTCGTCAGGAATGAAAACCATCTGAACTCTGGTGAGCTCACCCACACAGCTGTCTATTTTGCCGTTTTTCTTTCCTGCTAAATCCCTCATGCAGTGGTTACTTAACCCTCCTCCTCTGGAACTACAAGGCTTCAGGCTATGTGGTCCTGCTTTTATGCTGCAAATGCAAAGCATCGTGCATAAACAGGAAGGAATTTTCGTGAGTCACATATTCTGTGAGTAAACAAATTGTATTGAGGTGATGGTGTGAAAGCAGTGCGTATGCTGTATGAGAGAGCAGGCGCAAACGCAGGTCCGAGGCTTTGACAGAGCTCCTGAAACCGTAACAGCAGGTCTGGGTTACAGAGGCCAGACCTGGCAGTGTCAAACAGATCAGTTATCTGCTGATCAGTGTTCCTCCAAGTGCTCTCTGCTGTGTCACACTCAGCCTGAAACACCAGCTAGGAGCATTTCTTTAATCAAATTCCAGAATAACTGGATTCCAGATTGATTCCAAATAAACACAGGCATTTTTTACGGGTACATTCAGGTTTTTGGGTCTATTATGAATTATGTTTTTTGGTGTGTGTGTGCAGAATTCCTCTGACACACAGGATGTGATGCAACAACAACAACATTGTGGTTTAAATGAACAGACACGAATCCAACCATAGCTGAAACTCCAGAAACTCAAAACAGCCTCCAAAGGAAAACACGTCATAGTTAATCAAACATGATCTGATCACCAGCTAATTTCTGGTTTAGAGACACCATACCAGTTTCAGCACTCACAGCTTCACCCACCTTTGTTATGGGCCTCCAGCTGTGACAAGGAATTGACCGCCACCTTACACAGTGAGCAGTACAGCAGCTTCTTGGCCTTGTCTTCCTCTGTCTCTGGGTTGGATGGACTACTGGAGGCTGAGGTGCCAGTGGCTCCTGAAACCGAGGGTCCAGATGCAGGCTGTTCTGAGTTGGCACTGCCACTGCTGCAGCCTGGGGAGGAGGAGGAGGAAGGGGGGATCAAGGGAGGAGTGGTGTTGGGAAGGAGGGGGCAGACTGAGGGCAAGGGGACATCCATGGGTGGGGTGGGCGAGCTGGTAAGAGCCGAGAGGGGCCCCGGGGCGAGCAGGGGCCCGTTTAATTGCGACAGTGGCCGTGTTTCATCTGCAAAAACAGACAAACAGAGGAAATGTCAAATGCAATGCAGAGTTGAATCAAAGAACTAATTTTGTAGCAAAAAAAGTTCATAACTCAAGCAATAAAATGTTTTACTATTGACCTCATTTCTTTTTAACTCTGTGGTGAAACTAATCCGCCAGAAAACAACTCTCTGCTACATCAAACCACATCACTAACCACTCCCAGTTGGATTCAGAGGACACAGTCTGCTTCATAGAGCAGACAAACCATTAAAGGCTTGCAGACGGAAGTAATTTTTATTTTCTGTTATTTTCTTTTTCATTTAAGTTTAACGTAAAGAGGATCAGAGGGAGAAAAACGTATACACCACGTGTGCAAAGGGAGGGCCATGTGTTCTTGGCCTTTTTGAAGTTTTCTAGACTGATGTGGTCTTATCTGATTGAAAGGTTTTCAAAGGAGGAAATAGGAAACAGATACTTCGGCTTGTGCAGGTTTTGCCTCATTCTCTCACACACCTGTAGCTTTTCGATTAGACTGAGGCAAAATGACACTTGCTTTGCCACAGGGCGATGGGTAAAGTCCCCCAGAATGCCATTAAATGAGCTCTCCTCACTTTTCCCTCTGCATAATCTCAGCTTTTTCTCTTTAAATTCTTTTAGTTGCATATGTTTAGGGTTACTGGCTTTTCTTTCCACAGAGAATGTCTTTTTACATACGGAGGCATTTCTGGTCAGCCAGTGCCATATGTAATGCCTTTGGCACTCACTAAGTATTGGGTGTTGCCTGAAAAAGGACCCCCAAATTGGGGTGGAGTATTCTAAACTCCTCTGTCAGTAGGGACCAGCAAGTCCACAGGACATTGCACCAAAGGCAGGCATTGAAAAGCCTAACTGGATTATGGTATTAAAGGGATAATATTGAGTATTCTTGGTAAGAAAACAAACACTGAAAGATTCCTATATGCTTTGTAATCTTGTCAAACAACACTTCCATGGTTACCATAATTTACTTACGTTTTTGTTCCGCCCTTTGAGTCTTATGTGACTATATGATATTTTAAGGATTACGTAACTTTTCAACTTTTTCTTCGGCTCCTCTATTGCATCATTCTTGATGAAGATGTCATTGTGGGTGCTTTCCATTCCAATGCTTTCCAAGATCAAAATTCCCTCTTTTTCCGTAATGAAAGTTTCCAGCTGAAGAGCAGCTGGCTGCACATAACTTTTGTCAAACAGATGTTCCGGTAAAAGAAAACATAATTTTTACTCTGACTATATGTAGCATTGAGGAGTCCATAAAGCAGGCTTAGTTCAAAGTGCTGTGTGAGGATAAGAGCACATTGGAGAGGTCTGCGACCCATTAAGTGTTTGCGTTCTCACAGTTCTGAGCAGGTTAAATTTGTTCCTCCAACTGCGGGAAAGGAGACTGATGTTGATGGAGTATTGTTGTTGAAGTTTGCCCACACACAGACGCATGATTTGGTTATAACCCAAAATACACAGTGTCCATAGCATGTGGTTTGAGTTAAAATCAAGTGTGTAGGAACAGAGGTGGTTGGCCAAATAGTAATGAGCTATTTCATGATCCATGATGGTCTGGAGCCTGCCATGTACCAAGCCATCACATCCAGTCAACATTTCACCTCCGCTCGAGGCAAAACTCACAGGGAGATCACAGCCAATTCACTCTCTCTCAGCAACGAATCACACTGAGCAGCAAAGTGTTTCTTTAATTTACTGACTAAAATGAAAAGCATGAACAATGCATTTTAAATTTGCTATTCTCTCTGGGTAGAAACAAAATGGAGACTAATTGCTGTATTTTCCCATTGCTGTATTTAGTTATTTGATTCTTCACACACTAGGGATATGCTTTAAGTCGAATTAAACATTGAACAGGCATTTAAGTGACCTTCCTCCCTGCTAGCTGGCCTCATGGCCGAAGAGGAAAAAGTCACTGAGAGGTCATCAGAGCGGGATAACTCAGTCCAGATGCCCAACTTAACACTATAGCCTGGTCTGTCTCTATCGCCTTAATCCATTACAGGAAATGAAAACTATGTCTACTACACAGTCTTTGGTAAGGAGGGGGGGCTGTTGATAAAACCAGAGATTTTAATTAAGATAAATACATACTCAGACCCAAGTAGCTTACATTATTTACTGCAAGAGTCAGTGTTCTTCTTAATTCCTGTGATAGCTCTTTAGAATTGTAATAAAATACCCAAACTAAACAAGCCACACAACACAATCCCAGGAGGTTTACCACAGGATTGTGGTATTGTCTGTATGTGGGTAAGACAGTTTGTAGACAGGCCTGTTAGAGTTCTGTGTGTGTGTGTGTGTGTGTGTGTGTGTGTGTGTGTGTGATCGAGGGTAAAGGTTACTTAGGCAGGATGACTCCGTCTACCACCAGTATCCCCCCATCCCCCCCGCCCACTGCACATTCTTAATGATTAACAAACTACGAAACCCAATACTGGTCCTATGAGAGCCGGGCCTCATTCATAATGCAGTTGGGTGCCTTTTCCCAGTCTGGTCTACAGCCAAACCCAGAACCACACATGTACACAGTTGCGAAATATGTTTATCAGACGCTTGTATTGATTTTTCTATGTAGATTTTATCCGATATCCAAAAACAAAGGGAAAACCTGAACCTGAATTCGGTAACAATTAGGATGCAAACTACAAACACAGACAGAGCATGAAAAGCGTATCAGCTCTGTGCAACTCGATATTCAGGCACCTCCGAGCCGCACAACCCGAGCCCTCACATAAAAAGTCCTCTATTTAATTGCCCCTCGGTTTGTGCGTGTCTGCAAGTGTTTGTGTGGACTAAAAGCACTATAATATCAGGGTGGTTTTAACAGAGCCCTTCATTGGAGTGGGAGTGTCACCCAGCCAAACGACGAGGAAGAAGAGAAGAAGAGAGGGACAAACACAGTTTCTCTCCAAGTAAACAGGTGCCTCGCCATTGCTTGCAGGCCCAGCCAAACCCTCGGCTCATCAAGCCAAATCCCCCAAAGCCAAGGCCCTCCTCGTTTTGGACCACACGGGCCACAAACACTTTGAGTGCTTTGATAGCTGTAAGGTTAAAGAAGCATCATAATAACTGATCTTCCACGCTGTTTGGCCTCAGCGAGGTCTCAGCGTTTTCTGTCCATAAGCTAGTTAAGAATTGTGTGATTTAAATCCTACTGAAACGTCTAAGATGACTGTGATATTACCCCAAATTCCACATCGGCAAACAGGACCATTCACGGTAAAAAACAAAACAAACCAGAGGCAAGAACACTCAACATCAGCACAAAATTGGGCTCTGGAAGGGGAATTTTCTTGTCCTTTCAACTATGCGCTTGCATTTTTTTTGTGCATGCACTCACATGTGCGTATCTGTGCGTACATGCATTTTGCATGTATCTTTGTCAGTTTCAAAGCAATTTCCTCAAGTGAGTGAGCCACGTTGGGCTTGACAGCCACAACCACTGCATCCTTCCCCCAGATGTGACTTCACTACCCCCCTACCAGAGGGCAGTGGGACAGGATCACACTGAGGACATGCATACACACACACTAGCAAGCATGCAAAGAGACCAGGAAGAGCCAAGGTTGCAGGGTCACGAGAAAGAAGCTTGGATGGAAAAAGGCATTCTTTCACATGTTGCTACTTTCAGATCTCAATCATGGCAGGCTTGTTTTGGCTCCCTATGCTCTTGGAGTTAACCCCAGGAAGCCTCACAAATGGCAACTGGCCTAGAGCTGATCTCAGATCCCCCATGAGAGAGGCTGAGTAAAAAAAGACAGGCCTTTTACTACACGGGGTTCAGCAGGACAAAAAGAAGTTATTTTTACGGAACGGAAAGAAGAAAATGATAATAAAATGCAGACACGTTTTCTCTGGTATGTTGACATGTTTTGTCTTTTCTGGACCCCTGGTCTCAACTCTCCCTTTCATCCTGTCATTCTGTTAATAAGGTGGAAATGTCTGGCAAAGAGTCGGCTGCAGAAACCTTTGTAAATGTCACCAGAACATGGCTGGTCTATTCATTACCACATGTTTGATCCAAGGACAGAGCAGCGACAGTGAGGGAATGGAAAACTCTGGGTGGAGAAGGGCATGGGCACACAGCACCCAGTGTCTGAATTATAGCTTGAAATAGGAAGATGAGCAAAGCAGTGTGAGACAAAGTAAGACTAAGCTTAAGACACAATGCTAAAGAAAGAGCTTCCAATGCCTTGATCGTGCCCTGTCCTTAACGTCTAATGCATTAATCTGCCAACAGTGAATTACTTTTCATTAAAGTCAGATCAGCGGCTGTCTTTCAGACACTGACTCTGTTCCATCAGACTCTTCCACAATGGTGTCATCTTTATTTTTCTCAATCAGTCTTAGCACTTATTACCACCGCCCTCCACCCGGGCAACATGGTCTATTTTGACTCGGCGGCGAATGTTGTTGAATCTACATCCCAGTATCTAACCCAGGAGCGTGAGAATAACACAAGCCCACACAATCATATGTTGTTCTATGCCTATGCCATATTCTATGCCTGCTCACAGTCTAGATAGAAGGACGCAATCAGTTTTAAATTGTTCAGCTCAACAAAGAAGTCCTGTGGTTAGACTGGACTAATAGAGGGCTGCCTGTGGTAAAGTAACACTGCTGATCACGCCGTCACTCTGAGAGCAGAAGGCCTGATGCCTGGTGTTTGTGCTGAATAATCTACCCATCTCTGTGCTACTCAATTAAATCGGGTCGCTGGCATTATAATTGTCCTGTGTTTAAAGTACAAAACCCGTGAAACTAATAAAAACCTTTCTTCTGACAGGTTACACTTATCTATTTGTTTTGGAACCATACGCAGCTTTCATTTAGGAGGAATAACCTGAATTTTCATTGGTATGTCACCAAAATTTGTCCTTTGGTGTTTGTGTGTGTAAATAGTTGTCTGTCTCCATGCATAAATTACAGCACCTATTAAAGATAAAATTAATTCAAATTAATTCTTCAATTGTTACATTTCAGTTTCCATTGAAAATTGTTTTAATTCTGTTTCCATTAGAACCCTGCTTCAGACATTTGATCAATGGAAGTTTTCATCAAACATTTACCAGCACTCTTGGATTGTGGCTGCATTCAAACTGGCTGAAAACGCTCAGTTAAACTGGTTAATGTAAGTTAATTTGTCCTGGGTCACAGAAAGACATTTTTTCTTCATCTGTATTCCATATTTTAAATAACTTTCTCAGTATTCCAATTTTAAATAAATTTCAACTATTATTAGTGATTCAGGAGTAAAATAAAACAAGCAGCTAAACTATGTGGTTGTGACAGCAAATGTTTTGTTCTGCTACCAATATTACATGGAGTTTTCATTTTAATAACAAACAACACTGACATTTGTTGTGACCACATCAAACCATGCATGTTAAAGATGCTGTGATTAGATGTCTCTGCTATTCTTGAACATGTTTAGTTTTATTTTCCAGTAAAGCCTCTGAACATCCTGTATGAATTGAAATGATTGTTTCAACAGCAAAACTCACACAGACTTTTTTCTGTGTCTTACTTCCGTGAGTATTTTGGGCTCTCTCACCAGCTTTGCTGGGCTCACTGTCTGGAGCAGTGCCAGGGGCTCCAGGCGGAGACGGGGAGGAGGTGGGGGGCACAGTATTAGGCTTGTCCCCCTCCTGTGGACGACTCTTAGAGGTCTCAATGCCTTTGACTCTTCTGGCATGCCGGTTTCCTTTGTAATGTGCTTCTGCCTGGCTCTAAGGAAGAACATAGAAAAAATGGTTATACTGTAAGTTAACACCAATGACACAAAGACAATGGGTGAATAAAACATTACAGGCTGGATCAGAATTCACTCTGACACCTGCACACACATGCATCTGTGTCATTAGGATAGTATGTTATTTAATATACTCTGGGGATACGAGGCTAAGACAGCAGACAGGTATACAGTGGATAGATGGATTACAAAAACAGGAACAAAAAGACTCAGTGATGCGCTGTGGCAGTTATGTGAGACTGCTCACATTTTATCCCCTAGTACCATCGTATCAATGTCAGGATATCGGATAAAAATTATCATTTTTATTTTTGAGTATTTTTGTCTACAATCATACCTGTCAGCAAATAATTAGACATACACATAACCTACTGTAAATGAAGTATACACCATGCCTGTACATGGTTCTGACTTTCATCACTACATCATACACTGGGTTAAAGGAGGCCTTCACTGATACTGAACTTGCTTTACTTGGTTCTAATTTGAGTAGTGCATGTAAATGGATGTCGTTCAACTTCCCTCTGATTTCCCTATAGATGACATCTCTTGTAGATCAAATCAGATCAGTTTATTTATGGCGGTTGTAATCACTGTCAATCTGGAGTTTTTCAGCAAGAAACAGAGAAATATTTTAAAATAGAGAAATCAGAGGGAAATTTAAGAATCATTCATGTATATTTACAGTACACCTTAAACTACAGGCATAGAAAGCTAAAGTTAAAGATTTATAAAGTTGCACTTTGACTACTTAAAGATCCTCAGACGCCATCGAGGGCCCATGTAGGAAGACATTTAATTTTCTAATTAGGCCTACTATCATTGGAGGTTGGCATTTTAGAATATGGGCTATCCAACGCAGCCTTGAAACAAAGCATTGGACAAAACTACTCTATCTGCACGTCATATATAGAGAGACCACATTGCTAATTTGTGTAGAATGCTATTTTGAGTCATAATCTGTATGTATATGTATTTTACATATTGAATGTTTTCTAAATAACCTTGTTTCTATCCAGCAATTATTAAACACAGTTGCTGTCTCCTAAAAAGTTACAAAGAACCAGGCATGATAGGAAATGTTTTTTTTTTCAATAAATTTGCTCCCTTTGTTTGCAAGACAGTATGTTCTATTGTTTTCCTCAACTTTACTGTGACATCAAATACATCCAGCAAGAATCTCTATTTAAAAGATGTCCATGTGTCGCTGGACACAGCGTCTCTTCTTTGGAATGGGAACCACAACCACATGCTGTTTGGACTTCCTGAGGTCGGTTTCTTTTTTGGCAGTTCAAACTTTTATGAAGAAGCAGGTGTTCTCCAGCAAACAGTTAGCAGCATAAAGAATGAAAAAGAGCAGGATGCTGCTAAAGTGACAGAATTTTTGACATAATGTGACGTTTGTGACATTATGTGTTGAATACTAACATAAGCAACGTTAGCAACCACCACCAAACCGTGTAGCCAACAGGCGAGTACAAATTTTCATTTTTTCATGGACTGGGGTCGAGTATTTAAATCTGTAGCCCTGTAATTGTTTCTTGTCATATGTTGGAAAATGTGCACAGACTTTTAATGTGCTTCTGTGATGATATTTGACTGCATTGTCTTTCACAAAGAACATTTACTTGCATAAATGTAACTTATTGTGGGATCAGGTGCTGAAATCCATTCATTCATACTATGTCGCTGCTGTGCTTTTTTTAATGGCTGTTCTGTGCTTATCAACGTACTGTGCAAGCTATTTTTGCACTGATTTGTTATTGTTGGCTTGCTAAAACTATTTTGGATGTTTGATGGTTGGAGAAATTAATTGTATTCGTGGCCCAGTGGAAGGCCAAAGAAAAATATTTGCACCAGAGCCAATCACTGTGATATTTTGCTACTAATACCACAATATCTGCCTGGAGGGTCCATAAGCCCCACACTGACACCCCCCTCTTAAATACATACACATTATTACAGTAGATATTTTCATAAGTAGCTTTTGCAACATAAATATTGCTCAGTACCAAACCTGTTTTGGGACTGTGAAGTGGTCAAATCTAGCAGTTAGCGAAGACACAGCCTGTGATGTCTCAGACTAAAAGATGGATGTTTCAGAGACCGAAAATCACCCAGGATTCCAAAAAGGGAAAATACTTCAGAGATCCATCACAGCAGCTCGTGTGGCTAATCTCCTTAGCTACAAGCTAATATGTTTGTTCAGAAAGTAAACAACAAGAGGCAAGTCATTCGTCAGGAGACGAGCAGAACAACAGGGGAGCCTGTGAGTGTTTATGTGCAGTGACACAAACACACACACACAGAGCGAGTGTGTGTCTGCACAAAGAAATGTGGATGAGATGCAGGCTCGTTATACGGAGCTGCCACCAGCGGTCAAACTTCTGTGAAACAAACAAACACACATGCACGTCGTGCACACACACACAGACACACACACACACACACAAGTGAGCAGAGGATATTCATATCACAGTGTTTGCCTTCTGTTCAACCGTATCCTCTGTATGTGTTTCTCACACATGTGGGCTCCTCGGGACAGATAGCTGCCGAGCGGTGTGCTTGGTCAATGTTTGCTTTAGAGGAGCAGTAATGGTGATTATTAAGTTGCTGGTTTGCAGTTAGTTCCCGGGAAGAGACAAGGAGCAGCCATAGGTGCCGAAAGGCTTGAAGAATTTCCGTGAAACTCAGGACATGACGGCAGGCTCAGGAGTGGGGAGAGACTGGCCTGGCAACAGAGGCAGGAGTTAAGCCCAGTATGTGTTTACACTGTGTGTATTCTCGATGTCACACAGGATTTATGGCAGCACAGAAAACCAGGGCCAGTAGCTGCAGTGTTTTAGAAGGTCACATCTAAGTCTTAAGGATCTGCTCTAGCAAAGCCTGCAGATCAAGGTGGAGATAGCTGTGGGGGTAAAGAGGGCTGGGTTGCGGATAGCTGAGAGAGGTATGATCTCTCCGATGAATGAGGGAATGTGGGGACTTAAGGTGGTGGAATATGGTGGCGCATGAAAAAGCAGCCACAGAATTCTTCCACTGAGGGGAGAGCAGCTCAGTGTTAGTGTTAGGTCCTGTGTCGAAAGAAGAGAAAGGGGACAAAGGGGAGATGAAGTAGAAATGGTTTCTAGCCAAGCAACCACAAGATGAGGAAGGTGATGTACAGGCCTCGACTAGGACTGTGTGATAAAATTGTGAAAAAAATCCTGATATAATTGTGTATGCTAATAAACATATATATTTGACAAAAGCATATTTTCAGTAAATTCAATTGTAGCGCAAAGGCTGCAGGTTTCCCCACTGTTTATCTCTAATTAGGGATAAAGATTTGTATATATTGGTTGAAATTACTTTTCTTCAATAGAAGCAATTTAAAATTATGTTTTTGCCCTAACTAATGTTTACTAGTAGAAACCCAAATGAACACATGAACTACATCTTCATCTGCAGCTTTACCACAGAATGCATGTTTCTAAATCTGGTTCATTTGATTGGCACACGTTAGTTAAATATGTCATCTGGGTCAGGTACACCTCCTCCCATTCTAAGTCTCATCCATGTGGGTTTGTGTGGCCACACTGCCTGTATCCACAACACGTTGAAAGGAAGTTACCTCATACGGGCAAAAAAAAAACAGGATTTGTGATGTAACAATACAAATGAGCATAATATAACAACGATTAATTCTCACACAATATGAATCATGATATCCCATAGCCCTGTAATGACATAAAAGATGAATCTCATAGAAGGAAAATCTCAGACAGAAAAAAAAAACTGCACCACAACAGCCTGTAATCGCTGTGTTTCATTATGCAGTGGGTTCAAACTGAACAAGTGCTTTCCAGCATTCTGAGGGGAAGGCTGAGTGATTTTACAGCAAAGCTACAGCTGCAGACCCAGATGAGACAGAGAGAAAGACGTAAAAAGCCAAGACGTTAAAAGTGAGAAAAAACAACAGAGAGAGACAATCAACAAGGAGGAAAAAGAGTGAGGGGAGAAAAAGAATGGAGGAGAAGAGGAACAACACAAGAGATGAATATCAGCGTGTTTCTCCTGCGGCAGCTGTGACGTTGGTCAGTGCAGCACGACAGAGTCTGTGATGTCACTAATGCAGCACGCCACCAAGGTTATTCTGCATAAACCGCCATTTAGCACTGCACACCACCCCACAATGCAGGGATGGTGGGACACAAACCTTTTTCCCATTCCTCCCTCCTCCCCCTCTACTTTTCTTCCCTCCTCTCTCCCAGTTTCCCAAGATGCACTGGGGCTGTCAGAGCCAGACACTAATCCATGCCCTTGACGAATGCATCTTATAATAAGTAGTGGCAGGCAATTTTAGGTATTTCCACACTGTAAATAATGCAGAGAGAGAGAGAGAGAGAGAGGGGAGGATTGCGAGGAGAGAGTCAGAGAAACAAGAGGCATTGTAGATCAAATGGGACAAATGAATACTGTCAAAATGATGCATAAAATGAGGGGAGCACAAGGTGTGAGGTGGAAGACAGAACACGTTCCTTTGAAGACAAATACATTGATCATAACATCACGCCGAAAGCCGCTATTGCTGTTTTTGACCTAAGCCACCCATTCTAGCTGAAGATAAAGACAGAGTTATGTCAACATCAGGGACAGAGTCTGTGCAAGACAAATGAGGCAGGACAGGATTTTTCAAAGTGTTTCCTGCTGTATTATTTTTGTCCATGAAATATTCATCATGACTTGACATTCTGTAAAAGAGAAGAGTGCCGAGGACAATACGGAGGACATTTTTTTCCTCAGCTGACTTTAGCAGCACGGCACAAACTTACACATATTCTTCTGCATGTTAAACAGCTGATATTTTGCATCGTGGTGTCATGTGTATATTGTTAACCTGTCAGGACCCAGGCCAAGACACAGCATAAGTGTCATCTTTTAAAATAAGATTTTACAAATGTTCATGAAACATATAACTATGTTTTTAATTCTTTCACTTTAAGCCATTTATGCATCCTATCTCTACTCTTCTAGCGCGGCTTGACTGAACAATTTCTACACTCTTTATGTGGTGTATTATGGATTTTTTTGTTTAATTTTTATGCTTCCCAATGGGCAAGGTCAAATAAAAAAATACACATTTTAATCTCAGTGATATTCTACCTGGTTTAAAATAGAAAAATCAAATAGAGCCAGTCATGTTTCCAGTGTTTCACAGAGTTACATCACTGTATATCAATATGACATTGAGGACAAGGAATCTGCCAGGGTGGTGTGTGGCCAAATCATAGGTCATGAATAAAACAACATATTAACAATTTGGTAAAGATAAATATGTAAATGTTTTATGCTTTTATGCAAATTCTTTACTAATACATCATATTTTTGTATCTTGTATATGCTAACTCTGTCCAACAGGACACGTCTTTACTAGGGAAGCCACCATTTTATCACTAGCTGTGGGTCTCGAAGTATTTCACTGTGTAAACATCTCCTTCCTGTGCCTGTGAAGATACACAGCAGAGAACTCTGCAAAGAGCAGGCTCCAGATTACAGCCCTGCCGCGTGCTGACCACATGGAAACCATGATTGTAGACCGGAGGAATATATATAGCAGCCGTCCACTCCTTAATGTTGTGTATTGTGCATGGATGTACGCCCTGTCCCTCATGTCTCCACCACTGAATATGGACTATCACAGCCAAATTATACAGTACACACAACACAACATTTGGCAATGATGTTTTCACGTGTCTATCATAAAGACTGGAGAGGTGGCGTCGCTACGAATAAAATACATGTGATTTTTGCTTTCATTAATTTGTCATTAGTTATTTATGTCAGTTGCTCATGGGCATAATGTGCCATTAAATTGTCATTATGAGTTCTGATATAAACTTCAACATATGGACAAACAGATGAAACTGCTGTTAAAATTAATTGACAAAATTAAACAAAACCATGATGAAACAGCTTGTTCTTCATGACATGCTAATGTGAAAGTAACTATCCACATGTTCACGATCTCAATCAAGCATCACTGAAAAAGATGAAAAATGCAGAAACAAAATCATATCTCTCCCCTATGGTACTGCTTCTGTGTCCTTTTGTGATTATTGTGTCTACTTGTGTCCACTCTGTCTTGAAGCAAATTGAATTCCAGTGGGGTCACATCTGACAAAACACAGCCAAAACAAATGTACCACATTCTTTGTGTTAGATCGTCTCTGAGCAAAAGACGACTCTCCAACATACTCCTGACAGCGTGACAGATGTATGCACAGTATATAGTGAGAAGAATGCAGCACATTTAATGTCACATAATAAACAAAAGATGTTGTTAGAGATGGAGGCAGAGAAATACCAGGGTGGATTTTTTCATTTTCCTTTTACCTCAGAGTTGAAGCGAATCTGGCAGACGTTACATGAGATGACCGGCCGCTTGGTCTTGACCAGAGGAACCCCAAAAGTGTGGTTGATCACAGCCTTCTGCACCGGGTCCATCTGATAGAAGACAACAGGGGCAGAAGACAGAGAAGACATCTATGAGCTATAATTTAGAGAAGCTTTAGTCTTAACAGCTAATAGCACAGTCCACAATAATGATTAGGTGGCTGTGCTGTACCCTTTACAGGCCGGTCTGATGAGTATGGGTGGACAAAGTGTATAGACAAATGTATGTCTGTGTTTATACTTCCCGAGTGGTTGTCGACAGTGTTGCTACAATTGAGACACCTGTTGCGTCCTATACAAGCTTAGACTTCTGATCCTGACCAGGTTGTAGCTGACCCCATGTAAATTGTTTCAGCTGGGACATCCATCATCTCTGCGGCGTTAAGCGCCTTGTATAAATTCAAAGGACACAGTCTGTAGCTAAGCCCTCTACCTAAGCGCTGTCCCAGACACAAAAGACCCCGTCTGTACTGATCAAATGGGGCTCTGTACCAATTATGAATCTGTGCTTGAAGCTGCATTTATCCTGTGATCATTGTTGATTAACCTGAGCATTAGTCTGGAGTCAGATGTAGGTAGGAGGCAAGTGTGGATTTCCACCACAGACAATTTTTTTGGCAGATAAAGTGCACAACAATTATATGATGATGTGGCACTGTACAAATATGCAAAAGAAATGAAAACACAACTGGCCTTAAGAAAAAAAGGGATAAGATGATGTGTGTTTTGAATTCATAAGGCAGTGAGGGAATGTTCCAGAGAGGCCTCCAAGCCTTATGCAAGCCTGTTGCTTTGCTGAGCCTAAAAGACTGTAAATTACTCAATTTGGCTCATCACTACGTTTAATTTGGTTAATGCCCAAGCTTTCCCTTAAGCTATCTTACACTCCGAGCCATAGTCTCATTAAATATACAAAAGGCTCAAGACTCTGGCCTGGGGAGTGACAGAGAGAAAAGATTGGCTGAAATTAATATTCTCACAAGCCAAGCTCAGACAATTTGAATTTCGGCACGCTGCTTGTTACTCAGCAACTGCAAAGAAACAGGGTAAACAGGGAAGGGAAAAATGGATTGGGGACCTGAGACATTAGCTGGGTGACAGGACAGTGCAGAAACCCACCATCTGGAGGAATGAATGAGTGAAGGAGTGGGACGGGAAGATGAATTGAGACAGACAGCAAGAAAAGGGAGGGAGATCATGGAAAGGGACTGAAATGAGGGAGTGAGAGAGAGAGAGGCCCAGGCCGGACATCCTCACATCGCACATTCTTATCTCATTTGGCTCTCTATAACAAACTCCACGTTCCGTGACTCCCTCTGTTTCTCTCCCTAGAAACAGCCTTAAGTAAGCTGCTGCTGCTGCTACTGCTGCTGTGAATTCAGGGAGGACACACATTGGGCAATGACGACGGTGGACACTAACTTTCTGAAGGACTGCAAGAATAGCTCAGCAGTGAGCAACTTAAACCAACAGAATGACGACTTTCACACAGCGACTACAGTAAAATAGATTTATATCAGCAATTACCTCAGGATTTAGATCAAATCATTTACATTTCCTTCCAAATGTTACCTCAGCTCCATGCTGTGACCTATCATCGCCATTTCTGCGGAAAGTTTAACAAGAGGTTGAACAGGCGTGGTGGAGTAAACTGTAGATGTGAATCACGGGCTTCTCCCCGGGCAGTCGTTCCAGCTCTTTGGGTGTGGGGCAGCTGGGTGTGGGTCAACTATGATCCATCTACTCGATTCAGCTGTTGAAAACACAGTCCAGCTGCCAACAAGACTTTTTGGACAGCTGCTGACATGGCCTCCTACCCAAATGCTCTCAAAACATGTCTTCATGAAATAGGAGCAGAGCAGTGTGATGTAACTCAAGAAAGATTTTCCAAAACTCACCCAGTTTCTGACCGATTTTGACAAAAATAGCAATTATGTATAATAAAGCTGTGTTTGCTAGATTAATAGTTGTGTGGGGCTGTTTTGATGCGGTGAGAGCACTGGCAGATGTACGCAAACCACCCCTAACACTGGCTTTAGGATCACTCAGCAGTCATGTCAACAGCTCCACTGGGCCTTAAAACCCAACAGCCTAATGCCTTTGTCACCACAGAGCCCATTCTGCAAAGAAACAGTTTGCAGAGCAACCAAGCATCTCTTGGCACCGCAGGGTAGCATGCACCTAAACTTACAACAACTTTTGGCCTTTTTTTTCCATCTTCTCTTCTTGTCTTTCTGTCTTTGGATCTCACTTTTATGCAGTTTTATATGTTTATATGTTATTTATGATATTTAGCCTTTTTTTTTTCAACCTCATTGTGTTTGATCATTTCCCTCCTACAAAATGTTTGGAAAGGTTGAATTCCAGCAACAAGGAATGCACTACTCTGTGACTCTCAGTGGGACCACTCTGGCAGTCACAGTGTAGCCTGCGCTGTGCCAGATAAAAACAGCCTTTGAAGCACAAGTTCTTACAGTACTTTTGAGCTGTGCCCGAATAAAATACGACACAGTTGGGTGAAAAACAAAAAGCTCCAAGTATCAGGGTACTCACCCTCTTCTCCTCTGTGTCTGCAGAAACTTGGAGCTGCATTGGTCCTCCTGTGTGTGTGCTGCTGGCCCAGTTGTGTGTCTGAGTCTCAGCATGTGTGAGACTGAGATTGTGTGTTGCACCTTCCTCACTCATCCAGCCTTTTCCTTGGTTGTCAGTGTGAAGTACTAAGTAAGTAACTAACTAACTCACAGGTAGGGTTTGTGCCTACTGATGCATTGTTTAAGATGAGTTTTCCTTTTTTTTGGCACCCTCCCTGCTTCACTTCAGGATGCAGCGTGCCTACCTTCACGATTTTATCAAATCTCTTTCCCACACTGTTTTTTTTTTTTTTTTCATTTGCACATCATCTAACAAGTGCCCGTCCCTACTGTTCAGCCTTTACCTCCTCTCCTCTCAGCTGCTTTCTCTGCCTCACACTTCCCTGTAGTGTGGCTCCCTGTCTCTGCTTCCCAGTTTTCTCCTCCCCTTCTCTCTCTCTCTCTCTCTCTCTCTCTCTTCTCCTTTTCATGCATACTTAAACTGCCCAGATGCAACCAGGATTGTGTGTCTAGTTCTCCTTCTGCTCAACTGTTCCCCCAAAGTTCACACCATCTATCAGATGTCATCATCACCCACTGGAGCTCTTGCTCATGCCTTTTTTCTGTTTCACTCTGATGAACAAACAAGTGTGTCAAAATGTTACTTCAGACTGTTTGCACTGGGAAAAGCAGCAAATATATCAATGTGCTTCAGACTTTTCTGTTTTCGATCAGTGTTTCTCCATGTTATGAACGAATCTGTCGAAGTACGATAGAGAATGTGATGCCCTTTCACCAGAGAGCTGATTAAATCCCATGAGGAACTGAACAAACCATACTCTAAATAGTTACCATGTTTTTATGATCAGCATCACTCTGAAACCTGTAGAAGCAATAGGTATAACCGAATGTCAATCAATACGTCTAGGAACATTAGTGCTGGAAAAAAAAATTGCTGATCTGCACTGCAGGCGAGTGTGGTTGTTTCGAGGGGAGAGTGAAAAAGGAGATAAAAGGAAGATGGACAGCAGGTGAGATTCAACATGTGCCCAGGGCTTTGCATCATTAGACACCTTCATCAGAAATTCCTGACTTTGCAGCCTGAGTAAGTCCACACTACAGCAGGCAGCTCAGCTTAGCAGTGTGTGAGGATGCATATGTCCCAGAAACAGCTGCTGCAGATGAATAATTCAGCCTTGTCACTGTCTAGAGGCACACTGGGTGAGACAGACAGGTAGAAGACAAATCACATTAGAAGACCATTAAAGCTGTACGTGGCTTTAGGAGAGACCATTCCTCTGCTATGGAGCTAATAACCATCAGTGTGAAGTAGAGTCTCATTAAGACTGTACAAACTCAGCAAAGATCACTTATTAAGAGAGAATGATAGAATAATGAGCTGCCGGCTTTGCACAGAGACATTTCTCAGGCTTATGGCGGTTATAAAGCTGTATTATCAATGAAATATTGTTCATATCCGTATCTTTCACAGTATTGGTGCAGATAAACAGGCATCTAGACATGCTGTCTCTAATGTGAAAAAAACCTGCAGTTCACCCTCTTTTCACACCAATATATAAAAGAGAAACGATGAGCAGAATTTCATTCTGATTCTCTAAACATTCTTTTGCCTAAGGCCCAACAAGGCATAAATTATAGATGTAGACAGAGCTGCAAACACGTTAGTTGTCCTTGTATATGAACTACACCACACTAAACAAATTAAGCAAAAACACTTCTTTCAAAAAGGTGATGGCCATGACTTCTCCCAGAGGAATACATCAAGTACCTTCATTAAATGCATTAGCATTTTTTGATTTTGCATTTTTCAACCTCATATAAAAACTGTACTGTGTCAGTCATTCTCCAGCACTGGTAATGCAATGCAGTAGACGCATGCACATGTACTGGCGCCAGTATCCAGAGCTGTAAGTCTGTCCTTCAAGCCTTTCCTACAGCCCCATCTACTGGCCACAGAGCTGCAAAACACCAGCCAGGACTTGGTGACAGTCCTGAACTGCAACAGCTATTAAAATTCAGCATCCCTGTGGACCTTCAGATGTAGTTAATGTTCTGAGGAGGAAGATGAGGAGCAGAGGGAAGTTACAGAATGAGAGAAAAGGAGATTCGAAGAATGCTGCAGAGGGAGCGAGACAGAATGAAAAGAGGGCAAGTCAGAACGATTTCAGGGCTGTGCTAACAGATGCAACAGTGGAAACCGAGTGCTTGCATAATTTAAGTATTTCTATTAATCCTGTTGGGTGCACTGCAGTTGTTACATCAGTCAGAATGCCTCCACTTATGTCATGGCCTGTGGAGGGCTTTTAAAATGATTGTATTTTTAAAAATGTCTTCAATATTGTCTGGTTTCCTGTTACTATCCCTGTAGTGCAATATGTGGTCAAAGCACATACCAGATAGCTCAATTAGAGACAGTAGATTATTATGTCACCACCAATATACTCAGCTGACACATGTAGAGAATAACTCATTGCTAATGTAGTTCAGGAACAGCAATGCCCCACTTACAGCACATACAAACTGATTTTACATATTGCAGAGAAGAAAAGTGTTTATACTCTTTTATGGAACCTGGAGGAGCAGTTAGCATATTATGCTGAGTGAGTGAAATGCTAAATATCTCGACTGTCTAAACTGAATGATGTTAGTTAGGGTATATGGAGACTGGAGGATCCCTCTAAAATAAATATTATATCAAACAAACTGTAGTGTTTGGATTGTTCAGGTAAAATATCCAGAGAGCTGCTCTTTATTCATTATATATATTATATTCATAAGGAATAGGACAACGTGTGTACATGTGTGAACATCCTGCATTTCTGATGTGAGTGTAAAAATAAATCCATGACAAATATCCTTCAATGCACACTTTAAGGTGTACCAAGTCATTAAAATATTTATGTTACCCATGGGTTATGAATGCACCATAAAGGTAAATCCACACTACAGACACTGAGTTGACGTTCTGCACTCAGAACAAGGTGTCTAGTTTTTTTTTTACTGTGAAGTGTCTCTTGTATTTTACTTGTTGTGCAGTGAGGTAGTGGAATTAGGAGACGCCAACATGTTGGGTGTGTCCATGTGTCTGCATCAAGTCTTACCGTGTTGAAGTTGTGGAAGAGGCTCATGCTGTGTGGAGGAGGTGGGGTCTCCATGGGGAACTGCAGAAAGGGCTTCATGTCCAGGTGGGGCTGGATAACTGTGGGGGTCCGCAAGAACGTCGGCACTGCTGCCCCGGCCCGGTTTATGCCTCCTACACACAAAGAAGGCAGAAATAGATAAATAAACAAGCGTTTTAATGATGTTCAAACACAATTTAAATTAACTGTACTGGCAGTAGGTATCTTAGAGAGTAACAGGAAAAAATTGTCTCTTAAAAATCGGGCACCATTGATTCCTGAAAGATATTTCTGAATTCCAAAAGGCACAATGAGCGATAATTGCACAGCAGAGGCAATTATTTCTTTGTGGACAGAGCAGAGCTATGTGGAACCCCACTGGAACACGCAATGTGCAGAAAAGCAGGGTTTGGGCCATTAGAAATGCTTCAGCGATTGCTGTGACAGACGCTCTGGTTTTACTGACTGACGAGGTGACCAGTCTAAGGTGGCAGCAAACGGCGTGACACTGAGGGTTTGTGGGCTTTGTATAGTTTACATCACTGAAACATTTTGTGAGGCTGAAACATTCACATCAAATGAAGCAGGAATGCCACGGAGAAGAGAAGAATGCCGCAGAGGCTATGGGGATTCCTCTTATCCACCTGACTGCCAGGCTCTTCTCGTCTCTCCTCTCTTGGGAGGCATCTGTGGCTTGAAGATAATGAGTTTCATCTCAGCATGTGTTGCTTTATGTCATCCTGACTCATGCACCAGAGTTGGATCGCTTGGTTGTGTCTAATTATAGAATGAATGAATAATAGACTTTGATTCCTCTACTCATGCCTGACACAAACTCCCTGGCTTTGACTGCATCCAACATGCTGTTTGACTGAATATTCATAGGCGCTAAAACACACAGTCACTTATGCAGAGCAGCACAAAGGTTCTACTCACCTGTGCACTATGCCAATGTTTAATTTGCCTCTAAAAGCATGCAAGACTGTCATAATGATACACAGCTCCCTATTCTCATTATTGCTCCCATCTGCCTTCTCTTCCTCTCCTTCTTATCCCCTCTCGCCTCCTCTTTAACCTCTGTCAAGGATGATAGTGATGGGGCCCACACAGCAAAACTCAACCTCAGCAAGCTCTTATATTAAGCCTCTTAATATCCGCAACTGGATTTCTGTGGCTTTCAAATTCCCCCGAGACTTAAAGCTCTGCCGCTCTCCTTTTTGGGATTGCTCTAAGCCACTCTCTCGCTATGTTATTTGCTGTCTCTTGCGCTGCTTCCTGCTGTAATTTGTTTCTACCTGCCTCCACACTTTTCACGTGCTAATGTTGGCATTATTTGATACCTCATCGTTTTCATCAAGCTTTATGTCAACTGAATGTGATTGGAGAAAATGATATGGCTGCTTCATGGAGGAATATGGTGTAACAGCAGGAGATTCAGTCTCCAAAGTTTGGGTTATAGATACAGTAGAGATAGAGAGACATTGACTTTGTCAGAGTAAGTGAAAGTGCTGTCTCAGCTGAAGCCCAGCAGCCTTATAATGCTGTGCATCTATGGGCCTCAAGGTGGAGAGAACCGCATCATCGCCCTGGTTAGACATGTAAATAACAAGCCACACACATGTATGAAGGCTCATGTACATGCATGCATCATTTCTGGGGAAAGTTTGTAGCTTTGAGTCTGTTTTGTGTTTTTGCTTCATCACCACAGGGCAACTCAGCACTCTCTACTCTCAACTGTCATAGCAGATGCGGGAGTTTTTTTGTTAGTCATTTAAAATTCAAATGTTTCACACATTTAAGTATTCAGTTTGCTCAGTTGGTCTTTTATGCTGAGCTCCTCCTAAATGCTGGAGGATGGGAGGTCCTGTAGCTACACTGTCCTCCACCTCTGCCTCCATGACTGATGAAGACAGCTCCTCCTCTGGGGCTGTGTCACCGTCAACATGACTAATATACTGCCTCTTGACTGTAGTTATCATGAACCTATACTGCATGTTGATACACGGCCTCGTGTCTGGTGTGTGTATGTCTGTTTTGTGCTTGGAAGGAGTAACACTGTTAGCTGAGGTTGCCCAGCAGTAATGTTTGCAGCTCCCCAGTGAGTCTGCATTTGAACATGGAGACTGTTACTGGCAGTAGCTCAGCTCTGGCAGACTGACAAACTGAGAGATTGGCTGACCAGGGTACAGAACATGGCTCTGCAGAGACAGGAGGATCTGAAATCTGAAAAACTGAATGGAGCTGAGGACCAGATAGGAGAGAGAGCAGCAGTTGTCCTTGGAGCAAAGACAGTGTATCCCAAAGGGAACTTGTGCATGTGTGTGATTGCGAGTGTGCAGAAATCAGAGCGGCTCTGCATTATTTTCCTGCTGTGTAATTACCCTGATAATTTAAACCACTCTTTGGGGATTTTTGCACAGTGTAAATCAAACAAAAACTGCATGATGTAGTGAGTGTGTGTGACCCGTGCAAATGTTTGTGCTTTTTGTGTGTGTATGTGCGTGTGTGTGTCTGCCTGTGAGTACTATTCAATGAGGACCAAAATACGCTTTAACCAACAGAGTGAGGACATTTTTGGGAAGTGAGGACATTTTGACCAGTCCTAAAAACTTCAAACAGATGTTTGAGGGTCAAGACTGGGTTTTAGGGTCAGGGTTGGAATTAGGTTTCGTTTAGAAATCGGTTAGAATATTTAAACCACACCACACTGCATCAATGGTGTGCCTAATATACAGCTGTTAATCTGACGCTGAATTATAACAGTTCTTTCTTAGCAATTAGCAGTTTCTAAGATTGTAGACTGTTGAACAAAACAAGCTTTAGCATCAAGAAATTTTCATAGGCATTTTATACATATATTATATCTTATATCTTAAGACTGGAACAAACCCCTGACAATCAACAACAAAAACCATTAAAAGTAAAGTGGGTTATTGTAGAAGTAAAATGTGTGTATTGCTACTGTATGTTCTCTGCCTTTAATTTCCCTATTGGCAGTTGGAGCCTGTGTGACTGTCTGTGTGAGACAGTGTGACAGACAGGCCAGTCTAGAATAGCTGAGAGGACTTGGACAGTGATTTGGATGTTGTTAAACCCTGTGACACGCCAGGAATCCTACCAGACTTGCAGAGGCCATAATCAGAGCGCTAAAACAGCCTGCTGTTGCAAATCTCTCTCTCTCTGTGTGTGTGTGTGTGTGAGTTTTTATGGTTCTATCTTTGTGAGCATTTAGTTTTGATCCCGCAGCTTAAGGATATTCATAGTTCGATTTTTATTTATTTTACATAATGGTGAAAGTAATGACTGGGGTCAGGCATGTAGTCGTAACAATCAAAGCTGAGGGCCGGGGAATTAATGTTAATAAGGGTGATTCTAAATATACATGTGTGTAAAAGTGTCAACAGACAAAACAGGCCAATACAAATCCTCACCCACTTCTACATGTGCAGTATAGACTGAGTGTTTTGGGGCTGGGGGTGGGGTAAGGAAAAAATCTAGAGCAGGCAGAAGCGAGATCAAAGAAGAGAACGGCTGATTCTCCTATTTGGAATAATTCGCCAGGCTGTGCGGCCCTGATAAATACGCCATTGGCCACATCCCCACCTCCACTGGAGAAATACACTTAAATAACACACATACACATGCACAAATCAGTGCAACCCAATCCTGTTCGTGTGTGTGTGTGTGTGTGTGTGTGTGTGTGTGTGTGTGTGTGCGTGTGCGTGTGCGTGTGCGCAAGCCGGTGTTTGTTCAGGTTTGAAAAAGTGTAAGCAAATAAGTTAAGCACAAGTAGACTGCAAATAAAAGATAGAGGCTCTAAGCATTTTCACATGTTTACTGCAGTGCTTTGTGTTTCCTGTGCCTGTGTTTCCCACCTCATGCAATTATTATGATATGATGCAGAAAAGAATCATGCCGTTAGTGAAAACAAAACCTCAGAAAATCCTTCTTCTGATATGCACGATGAATTAATCAAAACAGATCAGTCAAAGGAGGTAAATATGATATTTAAATGAACTCAAGAATAAATTCACATCAAAATAAGTATAGTAAACTGTTTTTATGATGAAATTATCTCATTACAACTATAAAATTAGTTGTTCCAGTGACTGTCTACCTGTAAAAACAAACGCTGACCAGGGAAGAATCACACAGAATCACCCCTGAGTATTTTCCATCCCTATGCTACGAGAAAAAAGCTGCTTCTACAATCAAGAGAATCTGCCTTGAAATTATCTAACAGACTGTGCAGGTTGTGCCACACTGTGTGCAGCCTTCTTTCCCATGGGCATTGGGTGCATTCAGCAGAGAACAATGCAAGCAGGGTAGCTGGCACCAGGCGCACTGGACAAGCACAGATGTGCCAGGGTTGTTGGCAGCAGAGGGCAGGAGAAGGAGGAGGTAACAATCAGGCTGCCAACTTGCCTTTCTGCCGGGCCGTGAAGCAGGCACCTGTCTCCCACATGGCCCAGAGGGGAGGGGGACATCCAGACTACACATTCAGTTTATAGTCAGTGCTGTCAATGCACTGTATTTGATGTTTGAATATTAGCTACGGAAACACTTTCAAACTTTAAAACCTTTGGTAATACAGCACCCCACCAGGATTATGATTAAAGAATAACAAACAAACCAAAAAACTTTTTGGCATCTCTGAGTTTTCTATCAAGTAGCAGCTGTGAGTGCTATGAGATGAGTGACACCATGTCTGTACAGTGCGCTGAGATTGTGCTGCACTGAAATTCTGAGAAAATGTGCCCTAAACTTATGTATACATTATTGAGAGAACTCCGAGTCAGTGGGATGATTTACAGAGACCAGGGAACCTGCACTGTAAGCTTCCTCTACATAACCTCGACCGTAGCTTCTCATCACACAAACCTCTTTGTCAATTTTTCTCCCATGCACACACAACAGACTCCCTCAGACAGTAGAAACGCCATTAGCAGCTCCTTGGACTCAGTCTGACAGCTCAGAGGACGGTGGCTGTCTGCACATTAACTAACTCAGGGCTTAGAAACAACCTGGGGTTGCCAGACTATTTCGTAACCACTGAAGAAGAGAAACCTCGCGACCTAAAAGGACTGACTAAATATTACTACATTCAAATGCTGGCCATCTGTCTGTCTTTTATCTTACTATGACTCACTCTCATTTGTTCTTTGTCTCCCTCATGATCAGCTCAGCGTGGAATCTGTGCTGTACACACCTGTGCCCAGGCCTACAGGAATAGCCAATTTATTTCAGCAGTGGAAGCAGCATTATAAAGTGCAGACGCTGGGCACAAGACTGAGACAGCGAGTAAAAATTTACTCCTGATCCATTCAGTATTCACTTTCAGTCTCAGGCCCAGCAGGACACTGTGCCTCTCTTTCACCTGACCACAAGCGCAATCAACAGGATCACAGGCCTGGCCAAAAGCCTACTCAGCTGCACATAGAAAAGACCACACAAATATTAAAGTTGGCAGAAACACACACAGAAGACTAATGCTTGGATACACACCAAAGACACACAGTATGCGCACACACACAAACCCACACACACATAAATACCTAAACACAAAAGACTAAATTCACAGTATCTGTAACACACACTTTCTTTGCACTCGGTTTTACACATGTTGAGGATTATCCAGAAAGGCAAGGTCTGACTCGCACGTCTCTCCAGCTTTCTATTTGTGTCTGTCATAAAGTTGACTCAGTTTAAGATTTACCTCCACATGCCCACATATGCACACCCTCGTATTATTTTTAAACGAGGGATCAACCTTATGCCTCACCTGTCACCTCGAGATGGTGCAGCACCGAATGCCCTAAGAGTTTGTCTGGCAGCTGTATCCTAAGCTACTTAACTGCCTGGATGCTCCCTTCACAGACAGCTGTGGCAGCAGCATCCTTCCCCCCAGATAGCTGCCTCAGCCTCTGCTAGAGATGAATTATGGACTCACAGCATGTGACTCACAGGTAGTGATGCGCTTCAATAGAGGAAGCACAGAGTGCAACAAGGCGCACGTAGTGCAAAGTGTCAAACGGTGAAGCTTTCCTTCACTCCATCAAGTCACAATGGCCAAAACCTGAGCAGGTTCGACTTTAAGTGACCACAAGAGTGTGCAACTGAGCCCCTTTCCATCCAAAGCAAACACTTTTAAGTTCTAATTTTAACGCCTGAAATTGATTTTAAAATCTAAAAACTGCACCTCCATGTGAAATGTTATCAGCTTCATCTTTTTGAATTGTGGTATGCTAATTTCTAGCTTCCTATGAAGGTTAATACATTCACACAAGGTAGGAAGAAGAAGATATAATCTGTTTCATTTGCTGCTTGGAACCGCTGGTGTTATGCTTTAATGGGATGATTATGCAGAGTAAAGCATATTTTTTTAAGTTGGCCTCACAGCGTTTCTGTTGCATGTTTGATATGTATGTTGCTGTGTGCTCTCTTTGTGTGTAGTGTAACACTTCTATAGGAACGTGGGCTCTGTGAAATGATACAGCCATTGCTGTTTGAAATCACACTCAAAAAACAGTTCTAGTGCAACACACACGTCGAAGTGAGATATGGTGGGCTTTAACTGATTACTGTCTGTGATTCTACAAGGTTTTGTTTGGATCAGAACATCACAGGCAGCATGTTTGTGTCTGTGTGCATTTTTCTGCATCACTGGGACAGTGTTAAACTTTCCCGTCTAATTGCAGGTCGTTTAGATTATACACAACCTGCCAATTTGGAGAGCAGCAATTTTACTAATTTTACTTTACTGTGAGGTATAAGACAAATACAGACTGTAACACACCGAATAACATACGACTGTATGTGACTACAAGTTGTTGGTTAAAAGCCCAGCAACACGAAGGTCAAACAAAGTTAAAACTGCTCACAGTGGATGATCAAAGCTTCTAAAATCACAGATCTTGCAAACATAGTTTACATTTTTTAGTGATTGGAGTTTGTCACCCCTTCCCTTACATAGAAAAACACACCAAACTCAATTTGTTGCAGTCTGATCAGAGAACACCACTGAAACAGAACCATTTCAAGAACAACTTCTGTTCTGCAAAGTATTATCACCTACAGTATAACAAATAGCATGAGACACACACCAGCTTTTTTAAAAACAGACACTCATTACACAAACATTACACAAAGATATACTTTATATACAGCAATGTAAGCCTTCAGTCCCTCCGAAAAAGGAGTACTGTGTGTAATGACAGAGTAGATGGGGTGGTAATTACTCCCTAGTGAGATAATATGACAGTGGCAGGCCCCAAAAAGCCCCCCCAAAAGATCCTACCTTGATCTCTTCTAAGTAGCTGAATCAAGGCTGGGAGGATTTAATTGCCAGTCTGTCTCTTTGGTAGACACAGAGGAGCTGACTGGGGATTCCGACAGAGACAGAGAGACAAAGATGAGAGCAAAAGGAGTAGGTATGATACAAAAATAATAGCATGGAAGGAGGGTGAAGACAGCCAGCCCATGATAACCTTGCCTACCTAGCCTGTCAAGCCTCAGCTGCGCAATACACAGCGTCCAGAAAACACATTATGGTCAGTGCACGTGCTTGAGCCACAGAAGCAGACACACACTCCTCTAATCCTACAGATAAATCTCCTGCTGGCTCCTCATCCACCAGTAACTGAACTTTTCTAGGCTGTTGGCTTTTGTTAACTTGTGGGTTGAGGGATTGTGTGCTGGTACAACGCAGGAACACACGGATGCATTCGCACACTGACATGCACATACATGCACGCAGATCAAGTGGGTGGATCTCTGTAGAGTAGAACACAAGCCTCCCATTTCATTCTGTAAATATATTGCAGAAGTCTGATCATCTCTGCAGAGGCAAAAGCTTTGACGCTGTGTTCCCGTTCTTTCCACTGGATCTGTATTAAGTATCCTTTCAAGGACGGTAAAGGTGGGCTTGGAAACTGATACAGCTCTGTTCTTTCTCTTATGATTTATGATATTTTTCACGATCCTACCATAAACCAATGACAGTGCTGATAGTGATATGTGTTGAGAGTTGCTGTTTATTTCTGGTTCATGTTGCAACTTGCACAAACCCTTTCAGTGCAGGATTAATAGACTTAATGAAAATATGTCTGAATTGGCTTCGGCCTCATAGCATTCCAATGTGATAGTTTCCTCTGTAGCACCTATTGTGTCAAAAGCAATTTATGTTATTAAGACTGAACTATAGCACAAAATTAGGTTTACAGTGCAGTTCTCAGCAAGTGTGCACCCTGTGTGTGTTTTTGTGGTGAGCGAGGCTGTTTTGAGGTCAGTAATGACTGACAAATAGCTGTCAGGGCTAATGGGAGGGGACAGCCAGAGATGATGGGAACACAGAGAGAAAAGCACGGCTGACTGTAAAGACAAGGCATACAACGCCCCTACAGTGTCCTCACAGAAAGGGTCAAAGCCAGAGCATGAAGCAAACACAAAGATGTGTGTAAACACACACCCGAATGTGGTCACCCATGTCAGGATAGGCACACAGGGTGCAGTCCTTCCCTAACTCTCACCTTAGCACATTTGTATGTAACTTTCATTTTAATGTAAAACTGAAAAAAATGGAACTGCACCATTGTGTATTTATATTTTACAGCTCTAGAAATCATAAAAGAGGTGTAATGTTGTGGCTCTTAGTGATGTGAAACATTTGTAAAGTAATTAAGAAGAATTTAAGATAATATACTGTAAGATGGGCCAATACTTCCTGTATCCGAGTATTTCCATACTTGCAGTGATCAGGATGTTCCATAATTTCACAAACTCTGTCCATTACATAAAGTTGATTAGTTTTAGTGGTTGGAGTCATCACACATTAATGCGGAATAAACGGAGTGACTACATCATCCAGCAGATAAAAATACAAAAAAACTTCACAGATGATGCCATATTCCAGATATCCATTATCCATGTCCTTCTCAAAATTCCCTGCTCTGCTCTTCTCGTTCTCTGGTTTCTATCTTTTTATGTATTTTTCTTTTGTGAGTAATGCTCCTCCCTTGGCTGATGGCCAGTCAGGTTTGTAAGATGATCAGAGTCATCCAGTGGAGGTGAATACGGCTGGCTGAGGGCAATGTCTGAGTCAGTGATAGATGGACAGCTGGAATGCAGTGGAGGAGGAACCAGGTTACTGCTTTGTTGTGGCTGTTGAAAAGGCAGCGATCCACTGCAGCAGAGGGAGGTGAGACTTAAGGCACTGCTAGAAAGTGGAGCTAAAGCGCTATCAGTACATCAGGGATACGGGCATAAAGAAATGGAGAGATGAATTCTGAAAAGCAGGAGGGACAGAATGAAAGAGGACAAGGTGACATTCTTCATCCCGGAAAGCGGCAACTAAAGCACGTACCCGGATGTTCAAATCTGCTGCTACTTGTACCCTGCCACCCAGCCCCCACCCGAAGCTCCATCTCTCTCCCATCTCCTCCCCGTCTTCCCTTGTTCAAAGTATTGGTCACACACCCAGGTGGAACAATACCCAGCGACTTTATTCCCATGCACCTCCCAGCCACCTGTGCCCTTAGGTATGGAATTCTATCACTCAGCCACAAAGAAATGGATCAACCCAAATACACTTCAGAGTAGAGAAACAAAGGCAACAGATTCTCTCTGAGATTAGACCTTCAGCCCTAAGGGAAGACAAAAGGAGCAGGCATGGTGGGTTGGCAGAGGTGGGATGTGGGGCTTACAAAAACTATACCTGTTCTCTTTGAAGAACACCAGCACTAATATACCCCTGCCAAGTGTTTGCCAGTCCGTTTCATTGACTTCGATTTCCCAAGGAGGGTAGAGGGCAATATGCTATCAGAGTGGGGGAGGAGACTGTGTGGTTGACAGCCTCTGCTTTCATTTCAGCCCTGCAGTGTTTTGTCTATGAATACAGAGTAGCCTAACAAACAAGCATGTCCTCGAACACAGTGCTCTCTGTTCATCTCTTGGCAATCCGTCCACCACCCAATCTATTTAAGTGCTGGGGGGTCTCCTCTGTAATGTCACTTGTCATTGGTATGACTACAAATGACACTTTTTTATTTGAATCAGCATCTATTACCTCCCACTGTCTTTAGAGAATCAGGGCAAGACACCAAGCATATTTAAAAAATAAAACAAGATCCAAAATTTGGGGCCAACATAGTGTAATTGTGACTTTGTGAGAGAAATGCACTCAATACCCAATGGATATGAATTCCCCTGGCCCGATTTAAAAGAGCAAAATCCCTTGAACCAGACCAGGGCTCATTTGTCAAAGTTGAGAGCAATGTTGTTCTCACACATCGGAGCTAAACTATTCTAAGCTTTATGCGTTTTCATGCCACATCCCCACCTTCAAGCTAAGCAATGATGTATTCAGTAAATTTTTTTAAGACACCAGGAGATGTATTATTCAGTGAGCTCTGGTCGATCTTGGCTGTAATAAACCTGTAGTTCATAGATGAGTGAACATAAACATGTACCTGCTCACACACAAACGTGCATTCACCAGTGTTCATTCACGATGAATAAAGAGGAACCGAGCATCCAGGAATCACACCTCTGTGAAGTGATCTTAAACAAAGCATACTGTAGATAAAAGGCGTGCTGGTCTTTTGAAAAAGCTATCCAAAGCAGTATGGTAATGAGAATAATGAGGATATCAGACACTGAATGTTGCACAATAAGCTGGTTAAATGAAACAGTTGAGTTGTATCAGCGGTTCAATTCCGAAGCAAAATACTGATGAAGAACTGCTGCGCTCACATTTGCTCACCTCGCATTCAGGAACGCTTTACAGAGGGTAAGAACTCTCATAACTTCAACGGGTCGCAAATGGCAACAATGGTCTGAAAAAGGGGGTCATGTGATCGCAAATCCTCAAGAGGGGTTAAAGGGCAATGCCAGAGACATTCAGAATCAGTTGAGCAGTCGTGACCAGCACTATTCAGCCCGTTAAACCAGTTGCATAACACATTCTGTTGTTCAGGAGATAATCTGAGAAACTGAGTCTAATCCAAACGCTTGCATTATAAAGATCAGACCGTGGCACTTGAAAAAATATGTGTGTATTAACTGAGTTGCATTATAGAGAAAAATACATTTTAGACTCATAGTGACCCATGGATCCTGCAGTCTTAGCTTAGATTCAGTTGGTATGAATTAAAACAAGCATAATTTAACATGTTAAACAGTGAGCAGAGGTGCAAGTAGCAGTGTTGTAGAACTCTAGACTGGTCTTGGTCCTGAGACGGGTCTTAAGACCACTTTCTTAAGGTCTCGGTCTCCTTACTTATTTTTACTCTTGTCTTGGACAGGGCCGTCTCTGGATTTTTTTTCAAGACCGGTCAAGACCAAAACTGTGACAAAATCACTATGTTGCCTGAATATTTACTGTTTTGATGTAAAACATCCTGCATATTTCTGACTGGCTTCCCCCAAACCCCCCTCGCCCCCTTCACTCATACTTTTGGGTCTGATGTCTCACACAGCAGACAGACAGGGAGGCTATGTGGGCAGGGCCCGACATTAACGCTGTCCCGGGACAGTAAAAGTTGCACCTGGGACAAAGATTTCTGAGGGGATCTGAGACAGTAAAGCAAATGACCTGACAATGTACGTGAATTCTTCAAAACCCCACTGAGATTAGTGATTACAAAAATGAACTTGTGGAACAGCTTCTTCCCTGTCCGCAGCAGAGAGGGAGCAGACAGCTCAGGGTTCCTTCCTAACTTGACCAGACAACATTGGTGCTTCTTCAGGAGCCGGAGTAAAAACGCTTCGTGAATAAACGATCTATAAGAGGAAATGCGAAAATTTCAGCTGTGGCTGCAGTTGCCCATCCACTGTCATGTGCTAACCACAACAAGCCTGTTGGTTAATTACGATTTGTGAATCGTTAGTTTACATCCACCTAAAGCTGAAAATCTAAAAAAGCTGCATGTGCTGCACTTTATGCACTAACTGTTTAACTAAATGTGCCACAGGTTCTGATGGACAGTGAGAAAGTCACAGTCCAAACCAGGCAGCAGAGAGTTCAGGTCAGCAGGAGACAAGGACAGGGATGAGTGATAGGGACTCATCCTTCACCCAGTTTCCATCTGATTCAGGAGAGATCACTGAGTCTGTGTGTTGTTGTAGATATGTATGAATTATTTCCCACTCAGTTGTAAGTTTATGGGACTCAAACTACCGTGAGTCAGTCGTGTAGTAAATGCTCCTTCATGAAGGCGATAATGTTCAGTTTGTGTTCAGACTCAGAGGAGTTGCTTCATATTTAGAGGCAATTTTCTATGCTGCTGTTGAACTGTAGAGCAGACAGGAGATTTTATTGTGTAGCCAGTCTTCACTGATGTGCTTAATGTGGTGGACACAATAATAGGAACAACTTTTCATAACATGCAGTTCCAGATTACAACACCAGCAAGTAGGTGACTTTGACATTGTCAACGTACACTAACGGGTTTTATCACACTAAAGAAAATGTCTGATAAGAAAATAATGAGCAGAATAATCCAGGATGAAAATAATCATCACTTGCAGTTGAATAAAAACACATAGTTTAGGAGTGCTCCACCTCAGCTGACCACAACAGTACGATCGTGGTTTTTACATGAATGCACAACTAACAATAATCTAATGATAGAATGTGCACTGCAGGGGACATTTTTCTGCATTGAGTACTTTTATGACCAACGACTTTCGGCTTGTCCCTTCAGGGGTCCCCACAGCAGAATGATCCGCATGTTGAATTGACATGTGATTTTACACCGAGTGCCCTTCCTGCCACAAACATTTTTATCTGGGCTCAGGGGCGACACCGAGATTGGCCATGGTGACTAACAATTTATGATTTTTTTTTAAAACAGTTTTTCATTTTACAATAACTAATTAATGCAGATACTGTAAATAAAGTAGTGATAATAATGCGGCATATGCTTTGAAGGCCATAGATGCAGTGTTCTAATCAGTCTGGATGGCAGCAAATAAGATACTTGATCCCCACAGACTGGAGACTTAACTTGGCATCTACCTCAAAGACTTGACTATGACTTGCAAAAACTGACATGTAAAAGTCAAACTATTCATTTATACTTATCACAAGTCTTCATCACAAACCCTAATAAGAAGTGTTTACATATACACACAGTATAATTGTTACAGCACATGAAGAGCCCATTGTGGTTTTGTAAGAGCTTGTGCTCTATTTATGAATTGAACAAATACTAATTAACCATTTAAACTGTGCGTTATTAGAGGAGGGTTTAGGGTGAATAGGACAGAGCAATAACTTTTTTTTGTTTGTTTGTCACATTATTTATGGAGTCTACACCCTCCTGCAACCTGTCTGATCTCTGCCTCCCTCTCCTCCTCACCAACATGCACCCCCCACTACTGGTGCCATTATTTGGTGGCTTAGTGTATTTGAAGGTCAAAGAGAAAAGGGAGGATGAGATGATGACCCAGGAGTGTTTTCTGAGCAAGCAGAGAGGAGGAAAGACTTTGACAGCACATCTTAGGTGCTGCTTGCCTTTGCAGCCTGGGTCTCATTGTTATTATGATTTTTTTTTTTTAATGAGAAGTGCTTCCCTCCCCTCTGCCATACAAAGGCCTGATTGAATCTGGCATTCCATTAGCATGTTAAAGAGGCCCAGCTTCATCTGTGAGCTGCTGACTGACAGTGGATATCATCTCTGTAATTGCTCTGTACACTGGAGCCAGAACCAGAGACAGAGAGAGACTGTAGAGGAAGGGGGAGTTGAAGTAAGATAGGAAGGGAGGGATTAGGATTTAAAATAGGGGGATGCAGGAAAGAGAGGGAGATTGGATGAGAGGAGCTCTCTGTACATCTCAGTGTGGTACGGCGGGGACCCCATGCAGAGCCATGGGAATAGTCTGTTTGAATAATTTTTTAAAGCTGCACACGCCGCCCATGACACTTATCAAAGCAGGAACAGTGACAGCATTTTTTTAAAAAAACAGGAATCCTGCATGTATCAAAAAGTTCAAGAAAATTATGTTGATTTTATGTCTATTAATGTGTATGTCTACACAAAAACACACATTACATGCGGCATATGCACTGCTGACATTTTGGAGCAGAACATATCTTTTACTGTAAGGACATGACACTGCGCCTGACACTGTTGAGCTACAATACAGCTCCTTTTTGTCACCATGTCCCACCCCATGTCCTCCGTATACAGAAATTCTTTTTGCTTTTTCCCACCCTCTCTCTGTGTTTTTGTACTCACCCTGTTCTCTCCAACAATCTCACAACTCTCTCATCCCCTGCATCACTGAGCACCTCCCCTTCACCATCTCCCCCGTCTCCCTCTGTTGCCCTTGCTCTTCTCTTTCTCTGCTCCCTCTCTCTTTCCCTTCTTTCTTTCCCTTTGTCCCCCTCTTTCTCTGCAGTAAATGGTAATTGAACAAACACAGTGGTGGAAAGGAGCTGCAGAAAAGATAGTTATCTTAACTCCACACGCCGTGCATCCAAAATTAGCCCTTCTCCTGAGCTCTGTTCCACTCTGCTCTGCTGTGACATTGTGACATGCATGCAGTCCCACAGCATCCTCAGCTTTGTGTATTAATATTGGAGGACAGCCCAATGGTACGCTGGTGTGTGAGGGTGTATGTGTGTGTGTTTGTGAGAGAGAGGGAGAGAGAGAGAGAGAGAGAGAGAGAGAGACTAAGATGTGCAGTGCCAGCACATTTCCAGGAGACTAGGTGACAATGAAAGACGTCAAGTGCTCATGTCCCAAATCTGCACAACATAGCAAAAGAGAACTCTCACTGGTGTCAACATGCCACACATAATTCTGACTCATTAGATTAAATTTGCCACTGTCTCTCTTATACCTGCTGTATTAGGCTATTTTTATTTTGTTGACATCTTAGCAAATTCATTTGAATGGTAAATGCCAGCTTATGTAGTACCGTGAGCAACTGGGGTTCAGTGTCTTGCCCAAGGACACTTTGACAGGGATCGACCCTGTGGTCCGTACACCAACTGAGCTTCAGCCGCCCCCCAGTGAGGCCAACTGCATGTAGCAGAACACAGTAGAAGGAAAAATGTTGCTTCCACATTAAAAATAGGTACAAATTAGGTATGAATACATTCACCAGTGACAAACATTAATGCTCTAAGATGATGCTTTCAGGTGTTAATAAAAGGTCAAACGAAGTAGATTAATCTATTAACTAAGGCTGACTCGCTGAGCTTGTTGCTTCTGTAAACACAAACACCTAGAATTCAGCCGACTACATTCTTTGTATTTACAAGGCCTGATATGAGTGTGTAGAACTGTTTTTGTAATTTTGGGTTCTGTGGCATCCATAAACCTCATCCTTCCTATTTATATCTCAATAAAAGATTTATGGATTTCTACGTTTATTTTAGTTTAGTTGACCACACAGACATTTTATTACGGACAAAATAAAAAAAGAGTGTGTACTAAAATACAATTATTTAGTGTTTTAATCTTGAGTCAGATGTTGTTGCATGTCTGTGGATTGAATTTGTTAATGTGAATACTTCGGCACTGTACTTATTTATTTATGGTGGCCATAAATAAATCTACCTAATTCAAGTACAGATTTGCCTAGATATTCACATTAACAAAGTGACTTTTACTCCACTATATTAACTAAATCTTACCAACTAACCAACTAAATCTTTTACTAGAAGACATTATTGTATGTGTATTGTCTATTTGTACTTTTACTGGAGTGCAGTTTTGACCAAAAGTTTAGAGCTCCTGAGCACTCATTACGATTACAAAAGCAGACATAAAACACACAATAGTCCTGCTCTGTACCGTCCTGGCACTCCTTACTTCACAAATACACCATAAATTCTTTAACACTTACCACACATTTGCCTGACTTCACTATTGAAGTACTATAAAACTGATGGTTCAATAGTAACTTATTGTATTGTTTGTGCTTGTGTGTGTTTATATGTGTTTTATTTTACTATTTACATCGTGCTGATTGTCCAAAACACAATTTTACCAATGGCCTGTAAAATGAGTAATATTCGAGAGAGAGCGAGAGTGTGTGTGTGTGTGTGAGAGAGAGAGAAAGAGGCTGAGGGAGGGAGTGAAAATGAATTCTGCATTTGAGTTTAGACTGTATTTGAGTCTATTTGTGTGATTGTAATGATCTCCTGTGGTCTGGTGTGTGTTGCTCCAGGATTAGCATAGTAATCACAAAGCATGTTGACACACACTGTTAGTCAGATTGATGTGTTTGTTTGAATAGTGCAGGGCTACCCTGCTTTACACACTGACTGACTGCATTAGCCACTTGCAACTAATCTGAGACTTAATGGCTTTCCCCAATGATGTTGTTCCCATACGCAATGTTTTATTCAAATGCTTTCTGGGTCCGTACGTAAAGTGTTGAAATCTATCACTGTTACTTTCCCTTGCACAAACGCTCCGTCCAAATCAATGTAGCTGTGTCTGAAGCGCTAGTTTATCACCGGCAATTATCCCCTCTCTCGTCTGTCTTGGACCAAGCAAATGGGACATGTCAGAGTTTCAGATTCAATGAATATTTATGCAGCCCCTAAGGCCAGTGTTGACATATGTATGTGTGTCTGTGCATGTTTGTAGATGTGTCCAAAGAAGAGGACAAAGAGGATCAGCTGGTTTGGATCTGAAGCAATTCAAACAGCCACAAGAAAAACATGTGGATTGTCTTTATTTATATTTCACCACTCATTTCTTTGCCCACTTGATATTATTTTGATAATGTGCAAAAATATCAGGCACATTTCAAAAAAGTTATTTGTAGCTCTTGGGGGGATTCCAGATACAACTGTGACTCACTTTATCAGCGAGGCCCTGAAAAAATATTATTTGTGGCCTTACTCTTGGTGCGTATGTGTGGCACAAATACTGTAAGCAGCGGTGATGTGCTTTGCATTCTTACGCCTGTATGAGGTCAGTGACACCGTGGTGAAAAGCCCCGGTCGTGCAGACACTCTGCGCCCGTGAGCTAGCTGCTGTTCTGCCGCTGCTAAAACGACAGATGTGATGCTACAGTGACGACGACAAACAACATTATGTAGCCTTTCCTGCACGCTGCACACATCCCACGCCCACTCCTTTACTCTCATCGCTCTCCTTCTCCCTCTGTCCTCCTATCAGAGTCTCAGACTGCGGCAACGCAGGGCAGTGAGACGGAAAATACAGTGATTGTTCCTGACGAAAATAGAGGGGCTCGGTGAGAGGGAGATACTAAAAGAGAGCAGAGGAAAGAGAGAGAGAGAGAGTGTGCCAAAGCATGACAGACCAAGGGGAGAGGCGAATGGAGCAAGAGTAAAGAGAGAATCAGAACATTAGAGCAGGCCATTTTTAAGGTCACTGTGTGGCTGCACAGGCTCAGGGGAGACTTGTAGAGAATAACAGCTCCACCGAGAACTCCCGATTTTGTATATATTTGTGGGTAAGAGAAAAGAGAGAGAAAGGGAAAGGGAGAGAGAGGGAGAGGGAGAGGGAGGGAGCTGGGCTGTAGCATAAAGAGTCTCACCTTGTTCTGCACCATGCACACACAGCACCCAAGCTGTCATCCAGCTTCACTCTCCATCAGAGCCAGTGGGACTTATTTGCCTGCGTCATCTCCTCAAATAACTGTCAATAACTTTTTTCTGGTTGTGGCTTCACCTTTACTCAGGCAGCAGGCTGCACTGGATGCACACAGTAAATGTTTAAATGATGAATGGCATTTTTCTCTGAGATGCAGCGCTTACTGCAGAGAGCTGCTTTAGCATTGATTGGGTGGTGACAAATTCCTTTCCAGCAGGACTTTCACTCAAGTCTAAATGATTATATTAAAAACCTGACAGGGTGATAGATTTTGTTCTAGTTGGAATTAAAATATATATATAGAATAAAAATATGTAGAGCTAAAATATATTGAAATATGGATTTTAAAAAATATCACAGAGTAGCTGCTGCACAAGAAAGAAGCAGTGTCCTATTAAAGGGTAATTATCGAAGAACTACCGCATCCTGCCCCCAGCACCCTTTCTGTCCAGACCGTCCTCCTCCCCAAGTGCCTTTGTCGCAGCCTGCTGTGAAGGTCACCGTCCCTGCAGCTATGGATTACACAGGCGCACAGTCAGGCAAAATACGATACTGCCCTTGAGGGGAGGTCTGAGGCTCGGGCTGGCAGAGAGGAGCCCTTTAGAAAGTCTGGAACCCATTGGAACCACCCAGTAATGTAGCTACTTACGGTCAAGTGCTGAGGGTGGAAACAGAGTTGAATTGACCCACTAATGGGACATACGCAAATGTAAAAAGCATGTTAGAAGAAAACCATTGCATTTTCAAGCGATAAGTAACTGTCTGTAATCTTTATCTTTGCACATTTTGGTAGTGGTCATTTCAAAAACACCAATGTGTGTGACCCTCAGGTATCAGGAGATCACTGATGTGCCAACATCAGCCCCAGATGAGTCACAACACTCCAAGCAGACACAAAAGGAAATCTAATAACCCCATAGTTTTCATTGGGTGATATCAAAGAAGCTTCAAAAGGGCATTCATCACTTTGTTTTCGGACCTGGATTCAAAGTGAGGTGCCACCTTTTCTCCTACAAAATGATGCCCTGAGGGTCAGTTTTTGTTTGAGTGGGACAAGAGCCATTTGACAACAACTCTCTGTGGAGTCATGCCACGGTATAGAGGGCACAAGAGACAAAAAAAAAAAAAAACATATATACACACACACACACACACAAATTCACTTTGACAGATTGTGTTGTTCTTCGCTGGCTGGGCTCTCCCCACTGTGACCTTAATTTGTTCTGTCTTGAGTATGAGTGCCCACCGGGCAGCTGATGTACCTCAAGGGAAGAAAGTGACAGGATGTGTGATCATTATGTACATGTGGGTTTGAGCATATGTGGGAGGAGGACAGAGATAGAACGAGATAGAAGGAGGAGGGTGAAGGCACGGAGAAACAAGTTGTGCGTGTGCATGTGTGTGTTTCTCAGGTGAGCTGTGGCCAGGTTCATAGGTTTAAGTAGAGGAGACAGGAAGGAGAGCGACCAAAGCTGAAAGCACTGGACGCAGAGCCACCAATAAAAGCAAAAGAACACAAGCTGTCTCCCTGACGGCTAATCCTCTAATGAAGATTTGTGGCAGCGGCTGGCTGGTGATTATTGGCCCAGCACACAGACAAAAACCATCTTCGGTGCTACTGTAAATACAATCTCTCACATTTACACACACTATCACAAGGGCAAATGAAAATTTAGGATAGGGGCAATAACAATACTGTGCACAGTATTATGCTGATTAATGCTTACTGTGACATCAGGCTATACCCTGATTCCAAATTAATAAGCAATCCTATTCCAAGCCAAAACAAAAGAATCCAATGCTAATTTGCTTACCGTCATGTTGTTTTTCCTGTTCTATTTGGCCAATAGCGGCAAATCTGTTTATGGTAATTTTCTGGAAATGCTTGTTTCCATCCTTCCTGTCAACCTCCCGCTGGTTAAATTTCACCACTGCTTTTATGAACCACCTGAGCTGCCACTGTCTTAGTTTCAGCGTTAGTTGGGAGCTGTGTGGAACACACAAGCAAGAGTTCATCCATCCGCGTGTCCCATAATAGAAACTGCCACTGCATTAGGAGAATGTGACAGTGGGACATTTACATTTTCAGTTCAGGCTACCATCGCCACACTTCGAAGACGTGCAGCTGGAGTTTTATATATCTCAAAAGTCTCTCCTCTGTGCATCTTCCATGATGTACTGAACACCAGCCACAAAACACTGTAACATATTGTAATTGCATGACCTGAGATACCACATTACCCCTGTGTCCCTTGCAGCCTTCTGATCCACCTCTGGCACCTCAGCCTCCAGATTCCCTCCCTTTCACCTCCCCCCATTCCCCTCAGGCAGGGGCAGCTGTGGGAGCTCTGGTGCAGGTCCTGGCAGAGCCCGTGTGCCTCCCTCCCTCCCTCCTATCCTCCCCCTCTCCGAAGGGTAGGGCTGCTTGCTAGAAACTTGTGTAGAGACAGGTGTGCATACCAGACGCTTGCTATAAGCCCTGCGCCACGCGTATCCCATAACTACCTGCTAGCGAGGCTTCCCCGGCTCACATCCAATGTTGAATTAAACCTTTCCAAAGAACCTTTCTCGTAGCTGAAGTTACAGTAGCTGTCAACAGGCAAGACGCCCCAGAGGACAGGTCTGAGCTCGACCTACTGCCATTTTTTTATCATCAACTCCTCCTGCATCTCATTAGCCATTATGTATCCTATTAAAACACATCGGAACAGATTTAGTTGGCAGGAGAAAGGCGTTAGGGGTGGAGATTTAGGCTATTTTGAGCAACATTAAGGATTAAAAGCTAGCTCAAAGCTTCTTGGAAGCAAAATCTAGTACTATTCTTACAGTCCATTTGCCAGAATAACTTTGATATAGTAAAATGAGAGCTGCTTGGGGGGATGAGGTCACAGAGTGAGGAGACATCCTTGTGGCCAAGGTTCAGGCAGGGCTGAACTTTATAAGATGACATTCCCAACAGTGTGTCAGATATACCGCTCACATTTCCTCTTTGCATGAGTCAGATGATACAGAGAGCCTACAACTGAGCAGGCGTGCATGTGGGAGGGCAGAATCTATTTCTCCCCGTAGGCCAGCTTTAAGCAAAGAATTGTCACTGTACCCCACATCCAGACATGCTTATCCACTGTTTGCTCATTTCCTCTCCGCCTTTATCCCCCATTGCTCTCTTAAATCTCTATCCTCCTGCACCGTTCACCCATTTCCACACTCCCATTTTTTGGTTGCCTCATCAGCTTCCTCGTCCTCCACTTCAGCGAGCTCCTCTCTGGCATTGCCCTTATGATTTGACCTTGTTGCATCTCAAGGAGAATTGATTTCTCTTTTGGTCTTTGTGTGAAACCTTATCTCAAAAGTGCTCAGAGGAAATTCCTCTTCCCCTGGATGGAGCTGGATGGAGCTAATTCTCTTCCAGGAGGACAGTTTTTACTTTTTTTATCTGTCGGCATTTCTCTCACTCTCTCTCTTGTTCCTCCCCCTTCTTTTCAACCCATCTTCTCTATGGTGCATGCAGAAATACAGAAATAGAGCAGGCATGATTAATGCAACATCTATTGCCACCAAACATTAGCTTTGCTCAATCTTTATATGCTTGGCTGCTGTTGGGGAAATTGTTCCTCATGTACCTCACAATACTGTTACTGAATAATCACATTAGCTGATCGGAAAAATGGTTTGACTGCTAAAGATAAGATACAAGGGATTGATCAGACATAAATTTAAAATAAAATATTTTAGACATTTTATGACTAGACTAAATTTGACAGATATGGGAAATAATATTCTGCTGCAAATGCAGATTGCTGTATTTTAAAAATGCTATTTAAAATGTGTATGTTTAAATAAAACAAAAGTACCAGACATGTGTTCTCTGAAGCTGATGAATCTCTCATATCTCGTATATTAATGGTGCATCTGCAGATGTACAACACAGCCAGATTGTAGCACTATGCATTTTTGGTCAGTACTTTTTTCCAATGACTTGAAACCTAAATTGCATTTAAAGAATCTATATCTGTGCTTGCAAACAGAATCAAAAGCACACTGCAGAATTTGAGCAAGCAACAAGCAGAAATTATAAAATGTTTGATATTTTTAACTACCCAGCTCTCTCTAAATGTCATTCTGTTATGGGTTGAACAAAACGTAAAGTGGTGTCATGTCAACACATTAAAAATGTAGTTCAGAGCAGTATATTACAATACATGAATGTTAATCACAACAAAAGCAAATTAGATACATGATGTTAATAAGAAACATACGAACTGCAAAGAGATCAGGAAATTACATGACAGTAAATATTCTACATGAAAAATGCAGCAGTGGCACTTTGCAAATACTAGAAAGCTGCACTGTGAAGAATCATCTGTGCCTCTTTCCACTTTGTGATCAGAGTGACTGTTGAAGCATACAGAACATTTTTCAGGCTCTGACTCCCAGGTGTCTTGTAGCCCCAGGATTCCCAGTAAGTACTCAGCCAGGCTGCCTTGGTAAATGCACTAATGTGACACCATAATCACACACAGGTGCATTTTTGTGCTTCGCGGAGCAACAGCATCAGGCTGTTGGTGCTTGCAGGTGTCAACACTGGTGTGTGTCGTGAAACTTGTGCTTTTTGCATGTTTGCAAGTGTTTGTATATGCTCAAAAATGTATTGTGCTTGTATTAAATGTATGTTCTAAGAAAAGAAAATACCTGATTGTTCCTCGCTCAGTAATTCACAAAATGACGCCGTGCACATCCTGCACTACTGTGGCCTGTATTTTTAATGAATGGTCTCTGACAGAGGAAACTGCCATGAAGCCAATAAAACTATGGGAGTCGGAGGAACAGGCACCTCCACCTTCCTTTGCTACACACACCGATGAGTCTCTCCCAAACCACACCCCCCTCCACCAACACACACTCACACACAGTCAGATGCACTCACAGACACAATGGGTTGCCTTCCTACCAGTCCAATAACAGGCCTATTCATTAGAGTCTCTTACAGACAGTATTGACAACCTGCTGACACACAGTCACTCCGGCATAAACAAATAGAGCAACAGAGAGGAGCAATGGAGGGAGCCATAGAAGGGAAGAGACTTGTTATAGCGGCTTTTTCGACTGAGGAGTTTTTTCTTCAAAGCGGGAGTAATGAATTTTATCTAGAGCTACCACCTCTGCTACTTCTACCCATCCACATACATCATCTCTGTCTCTCTGTCTCAGACACACACACACACAAATACACACAACAACATACACAATGCCTTGTCACATTAATCTTGCATTCCAGGTCACTCCTGAGATATGTGGCCTATTCTAATTACAATTATGGGCATATTTCTTGCCGCATAGAGGAATAATTGAAAGGTGAACTAGATCAAGTGCAAGTGCACTGGACTATCTCATCACACAGCACCACATCACAGCCACCCACCACTTGACAGAGAAAAATCCAAAGCAATAAACAAATTCTGTAAAATGCCATTATGATGTCTAAAGCCAGAGCCCCACTTTCTAAAAAAACTGTTCATTTTGAGTCTTAACTAAAATAACACAACCTCTGATTTAGCAGTGAGCTTGCAGGGTGTGAGATTTGGTGTTTGCAGGTGCTAATAATCATGATTGTTTATAATATCCCAGTAGTGACATCAAGAAATAGACACACATAGTTTGTTCAACTTGTTTCACTGCAGAATTCTCAACTTTCAGCTGCACTAAAGTGTTCCAGTTACATCTTGGATATGCAAAGAAGCCTAAAGGGACACACTATGCCACGCATACCAAATATGTGGCTCATTAAGGAGTTTTAATTACTGTGTCACTTTGACATAAACAAAGAGAACAGAGCAGTCATGGAAAAAATGGGGGGAAACTGCTGATCTGCACTAAGACATTTTTTGTGGCGTCTCTTGAAGCTGACCTCTGGAAGCAGGTAAATATGTGCAGTTAGAGGAAGGGGGGGTCGGAGGGTTAGGTGAACAAACGGAGCGATAGCTATGCAGACAAGTCAACAGAGAGACACACTTTATGAAGACAGATGAGGCAGGAGCAGGCGCACAAACACAAAGACAAAGAGACAGGCTGCGTGGCCCTGAGCTCAGGAGGTCAACTCTGACTCAAATAGACAAGAGATGAGACATAAAACAATAATCAAAAACCAACTGATTGTGACTGAAGTTCCTCAAAAAGACATGACGCTAACGCAGCTGAAAGTCTCAGACAGTTACCATCCAGCATTTTGGGTGACAGCGAGAGGACATTACAAACGCGTCTTTTCTAAAAGCAGATTCCAAACTAGAAGCTCCCTCCAGGCACGAGCAAGCCGAAAGTGCAGAAGAATTTTTCAACAACATGGCGGCTGATCACAGTGACACCACAGCCAAGAAGAGCCCGGTGATCATGTTCACTATTAGCTTGCCATTGTTCTCTCACTGCTGTGCTCTGTCCTTTGTCCAGATACACACAGCAGCAGCAGTGGCCCTATAGCCCTAATGTGGTGCAGAGCCTTGTATATAGCACAGTGCTCAGCACAACCACAAACCCGTGGTCATTATCAGTATCAGGACTGTCATCACTATCACAGTAGCCAGTGCGGAGCATCCCAGCTTACCCACGAAGACAGTCATTGTGAATTTGTGAATCCAATACTGCCGATGGAGCAGCACTGGCAAAGGTTGTTTGCCAAGGTCACACTAAACAAAGGACAGCAACAGACTAAACGCCATACAGACACAGCTGGCGATGCATTCGGTTTATTCAGACATTGTACGCAAATGTGGATTATTATCAAATGATAACCTATGTACTGCCATTTGTCAGAGATATGTTATCACAACCTTGGACATTTATGTCAATGAGCTGAATCAGGAAATTTACTGATTTGAGGTCCAGATTGGCCAGCACCAAAACTGTAAAGGTCATTACAATGACATTACCCTTTTTAGAGGAGGAAAGCCGGAAATGTCAAATCGCTCAGCGGCCAGATAATCATGTAAATGGAGCACAATGTTTGGCACCGGAACATCTTAGTGTTCAGACAGAAATAATGAAGATACCCGTCCGACTGACGGCTTAAATAGGGGGAGTCTAGGTGAGCTTTTTGGTTGGGGGAGATTTTTTTCAGACAATTAGAAGCAATGTAAAATCTAAAGTTGCATTTTTGTGCTAAAGTACATTTTCACTTTTTAAACATGTTTCATTGTCCTGAAAAGCCAGAAACGTTGTTAGTTTCTTTAAAACAGAGGTGCTGTAATAACTAAGCTCAGATCAGTGCTAAATGCGTGAGCTCACCTCCTGTGGTACAGCTGTGGTTAAAAGTGAATTCTACTTTCAACAAGTCCTGGCCAAAAATCATTTACGGCAGCTGCAATCACCTGCAACAGGATCAAGACTGTGCTTGTCGAAGTGCTAAATGAGGCCCAAGTGAGGACACAAAACAAAATGTCAAAAATGTCAACGTCGAAGAAAAACCTGAAACTGCGGCGAAGTTTCTCCATTTACACAGTCAGACTTAAAGCCATAAACTTTACAAGCGATAGTTTCAGCTCACAGGGAAACATTTTTTTCAATGTGCACACTTCAAACTCACACACCTCAGAATACACGACTCCCTATAATCATTAGAGATGTCTGCTTGAAAAACATGCCTGCCGGGAGAGCAGAGGAGCAGAGCTGCTTCGGAATCAGCCCAGGCATGCGTTAAAACAAAGTGGCCTTTCCGGCAGAGCTCATAGCAACACACACACACTAAAAACAAATGCACACAAGATAACCACACACAGTCTCTCAGACAAATTAGAAGACTCTAGAACACTTTCACATGCTCTGCGTCGTTTACTGAACACAGACGCACATCCCTCGTACCATGACCACACGTAGAAGTGGACTTACAGTTGTAAGCTCCCATCCTTGCGTGAATGTACTAGCTGAGTATAGAGAGCACAGAAACTACCAAAAAATCCCCTCTCTCAGACATGGCCACTGTGAGACCGGAATACTAAAGAAGAAAACACTGGCTGACTCAGATCAAGCCTGTATAATAACTCAATGCTGTACTGTGCTGCACAGGACTAATATTTCTCTGTTTTCATAAAAAAAATGATATTTATGTGATGTGCTGCTCACTCAACACTGGTGGTTATATGGAAAGTTTACATAGAAACTGAACACTGCTAACAAATTCTGTACAAAATACATACTTGGTTAAATGTGTTTGTGTATATTTGCATATCCTCAGTTGTCCTAAGTTAGTACGAAACCACATTTGTCACTTCAGCCTTTCTGGCAGGACATGGGAATGGTGGATCCTGGTCATGTGACCAACAGCACATAATGATACAGTCCAGTTCCAAACACTTTGACCTTCAATGTCATCACTTGCACACGCCATATTAATGGCACACTATTATCATAATTACAAACATTAGCCATGATGTAGAGCTTCATCCCGGCCGGCACTTACGACTGACAGATGTTTGTGTAGAATGGCAACCAAACAAGTTTAGCAGGGATTAGTGATTAAACAACATGACTGACCTCTCCAAAATCCCATGCACCAAAACGCAACAACTCACCCAAAATCATGTTGTACGTTGCCTTTGGTGTCCCTGGATTGACAAGTACTCCCACCCTGCCCCCGTCTCTCCTGCTTTCGCCAAGGAACAATGGCTCCCAAATGTCTTGTCAGAGTTCCCCTCCACTCTCCAGAAAGAGGCAACTCAGAGAAGCAGCGCTAGATGCGAGGAGAGACTGCTGTTGCTGCTGCTGTTGCTGCACATGCCATCCCTTGCGCCTGCCCTCTCCAGGTGAAAAGCTGAGTCTTAGTGTGTGTGTGTGTGTGTGTGTGTGTGTGATTGTGTGTGTGTGTGTGTGAGGGAGGAAGAGAGAGAGAGAGAGAGAGAAAGAGAGAGAGAGAGAGAGCCTGTGTGTGTGGAGGAGGGGGTCCAGAGTTTCTGCAGTTGTGGCTCAGGTAAGCCTGAGGAGAGTGTACAGGGGGGTAGAAGCAGGGGAGGGTAGAGAGAGAAGGGGGGAGTCAGAGAGAGGAGGGGGAGCCTAAAGTGTGACAGCCAATCACAGAGGGAGCCGAGATCATCTTCTCCACAGCAGCCAGGAGGAATTGCAGTGGTCCTCAGCAAACAGCTGACATGCAGTTTCTTCTCAACTGTAGGATTTCACAGGGGACCTCTGAGGGAAGATCTTCACTGTAATGTCACTGCCGTCTTTGGTCTCGCTCTGTAAAACACACATTGCCTTTCCCACTCTGGCTTTCTCTCCCTCTCTCTGCTCCTTGTTTTTTGGGGTTGGGTATAACCTAAAGGCACCTTACATGCCTCTGCTCTGATTGGTGGCAGCCTCGACCAATGGGAACAGCGGCAGACACTTGTCATCATGCAGAGTGGAAGACATGAAGGAGAGACAGAGCTTAACTGAAAATGCCCTTTCCTCTAAACCGCTGTTTCTGCCTTTCATTGCCCACACTCTCCCTCACAAAGAGCCTGATTATGGGAGCTGTTTATGCTGTATGTTGTTTATTACCCCTCCCCCTCTCTGTCCTTTGACTCCTCGTATATGTAGACCAGTTAAAGGATTAACCTTTATCTGTGCGCCTCTGTCCTTTTCCCTTCCTCTCCCTTCATCTCTTAACCTGCCCAGGCAGAGTTACACATTTTATCAACCCCTGTGTTTTCGTCAAAGGGGCGGAATTTGGGCTGGGAGTGGAGCAAGGAGTGGAGGGGTGGCAAGCAAAAGGAAAGATGAAATAGAAAGCGACAGAGTGGAGGAAGCCGAAGAAGGAGGGGCAGAGATTAAACTAAATACAAACTGACAGAGGGATGAAGAGACATGGAGTGACAAGAAGAGACAAGCGGGAGGATGGAATACAGACAGAGACAGACAGAGTCGGACACAGGAGAAAGACTGCGGAGAATCAGACTGTGGACCACAGCAGTGCAGCAACTAATTGAAGAGGAGCTTCACAGCCAGCTTCTTATGGTCCACTTCCTCCACTCAGACAATGTTTGCTGTCATGTCCAACAGTTCTCATTGCCCCTCTCTCCAGTTTCCCATGTGAAGAGGAATCACAGGAAAGCTAAAGATGGGGAGACCTTTGGAAAATCACACAGCCACGATGCTTTTGAGAAGCTCAGCCCGTAAAAGAAGGCTTAACAAAGCTGTCAAAAAATTAATCCCCTTGGGCGGGCATGCTTGCAAACACACAGACACAAACACGTGAGCCTGGGGCAACTGAAAATGCTGCCTGATGTTCCTCTTGTCCTGTTCTCTCTCGTTCCCTTTTTCTTTTCTGTCTTTGCCCCCCTTCCCCCCTTCCCCCCTTCTCACGCTCTCAGGCTGAGGCTGTGAGTCACAGGGTGTTGGAGTGAATACTAAGGAGGCTGGCTGACACCTCCTATAAACTGCCCCTCTGCACAACAGCTCCGCTGCACACATTCGAGCGATTGTGCGCAAACACTGGCAGAAATAGAGGGGTCACAACCATCCACAGTTGACTAAAGGCTTAAAGTATTGCTGAACATATGGGAGCTCTTAGCCAAGGTGCACAAAAACACCTCCCACTCCCATGACTGCTGCTAAGATCGAGCAACAATTTATTAAACCCACTGAATAATGAGGCATAAAAATGTCTTTCAATAAGAAGGCACAACCAGGCAAATGATAAATGGAAGTTGAGCCTGTGGCTCCTTGGTTTAAACACACATTGTGTCTGCAGGAAATGGACTGAGCACTGAGAATATTCTTTTTTGAATATGGGACAGTAGTTATCATCAATATAGCTATGTGTGCAAGTTCCTCCACGAGCTTCTGCGCGTGTTTGTGTGTCAGCAAAAGGGCTGAGATAGGGTTTCCTCATTAGTCGTGTTGGTATCAATAATTCAGAGCCAGTCCTTGTTGGCGTTCAATGGGCCGAGTGCTAATGTACTGTCGGGCCAATGGGGGCCCAGGGCCCAGCGCCACTTTAATGGATGTCATGATGAGAGGGTGAAATCAGAGCATGGAGATCCTGTATCATCCATAGGCAAGAAGAGGGAGGAGGACAGGGCAGAGCCGAGGTGCGAGGAGACAGGTGTGGGGAGAGGACAGATGGCATTATTAGGCATGTGAGCAAAGGGGTGATGGAGAGAAAACTGGAAGAAGGCAGAGAGAAGAAAGGAGGAAATTGGGCCATTAGTGCCTCCCTTTGCTATTGCCACAGATAAATCATTCTGAAGGTGGTGTACTAACCTCTATATCCTCTGCATGGGAAAGCATAACAGCTCACATATTAAGTAGCCACTAGGGAAATATTTTAAATGAATAATGAGTTAACAATATATCATTTACTATTCATTTGAATTGCTAGAGGTACTTCACTCACAAATACCTTTTCCAAAGCACAATGGCATTATGTAGTGAAAGTATATTTCAAAAGGTACAACCTTTTCAAATCATTTCTAATTATTTAACATTGAAAAATAATTTTGTAGTTTTGTACAAACTAAGGAAAATAGAAATTTCCTTGAAGAACAGCCTCATCCGAACCACTTTGCATATGCAGCTGTTATAAGACACTTTTGTCGTGTTAAAAACCTCCATTTAATTTAGAGTGTTTTACTTTTAAGAAGGCTTTTATAGAAACTGATGATCTTGCTTTACAGGAACAGTTTAGCAGTAATATATGTATTGTGTTTTTGTTTGTGTTTTCTAAAATATGTAGAAATCAGTTTATTCAACTAGCATACATGACTTTCTCATTTTTTGGCATGAGAATTACATGTTGGACTCAAACTTGTATTTGTTACTTGTGAGAACATTGAAATGCCACATGCTCAATCTTTACCCCAACATTCACTCAAGCCCATTGTGGAACTTTAATCTCAAACAATGTCTTAACCTAAGTTCATGTTAACATTGTCAGGACCAGGTTTTGTCCCCAGATTAATTGTGAGGTCCCACAAAGTGCTCAGGTCCAGTGTACACACACAAACCTGGTGTGAATGAGTGATTACTGGTTAACCTGTGCTGCCCTCTGTTGGTGTAAACCTGTGACCACAGGCCAATGGACACTGTTCAATGCATTCCAGTTTTAGCACCCTCAGTAATAAAAACAGTCTGGGATGGGTCCATAATGAAAAATATCTCAAATAAAGCAAAATGATGTAATATTCTTAGTCCTATATCAACACACACAAAAGTTAACAAGAGAACAAAACTGACGTTGGACACCTTACATAAGCAATAAAACTCCAGAGAGAATGTGGCTGAGGCCAGTATCTTAAGTGGAGCTGTTTTTGTTGGCAAAACTGTTTGTGTTGGTGAATTAGCCAAGGCGCACCTGGAGCCACACTGAAGGCGGTCAAATGCAAAATAAATCAATGCTCAGTCTGTAGGACTTATAAGGACTTATAAGGCCAGCTGATGTGCAGAAAAAGCCTGTGAGGAATATATCAAATCTGAATGAGTGAGCACATCAAACTCCAGCAGTCATACCATCACATGGCATGCCTTCTTCATTCTTTCCTGCAGGGGAAACACGATAAATCTGCACTCACCAGACAGACTCTAACTCACTTCCTGCAACAGCCCAAACGCAGTGTCAAAAATCACCTTTGTTGATCATAAATTCTAGTAATATTTCATCTGCCTGGGCCTGCGGGCACTTTGAGACTCTCCAGAAATGTTAGTTTGCCTTTCTCTTCATCCAGAGTCTCTTTGTATGGAATAATGAAAAAGTTGGGTTTTTTTTTTTTCAAACTCAGTCCACACCTAGGTCACATACAGCACCATGCTTTGGGAGTGTCCTGGCACTTTGGTGGTGAATTTATAGACTGCCTATAAAGGTCAAAGGTCAGAACAGCAGGCAAGCATATACAGTACATCCCCTCATAATGTGCCAAAGCATTTTCTAAAGCTACCAGACAATATATCATATACATAAACTATAACAATAAAATCATTATTAACTTTCAAGGAAAGCATTTGTCTTTACAAATGCCAAGTAATAAGTGTATCATGGCACACACTCCGGCTAATGGCTTTATTAAAAGACTGCACGGCATATAAAAAGTACTGTAAGTCAGAACAGTATGGATGAATGGATCTCTGCATTCCCCTTGAACTTGCCTGAGCCTGCAAGTCTGACTGTGAGGCATATCAGTTTGCAACTGTTAGAGATGATCATCTCACTAAATTTAGACTATTGATCAGGTGTGGATGTGTGCAGGAAATATGGCATGCTGTACAATATGTTTCCTTTTCTTCAGGAAAGACATTATTAGATTAGGATACACATGCTGTGTTTTGATTGTTACAAATGAAGTGGAATTTCGAAATAATCCCGACCAGAAAAAAGTGTGGAACAGAAGTCAATTTTCTTATAAAATGCCCCAGAGGTAGTAAAGAAGCTATTAAATTAAAATACCTTTCAGAGATAATTTTAATATTCATAGACAGAGCTTAAAAATGAATATATAAAATCTAATCATAAATATTCTGTAGATTCTGTCATGAGAGACATGTTATGCCTTTTCTAAGTCTCATTATTTTGCTTTTATATGCTACCAATTGTTTCACATTGTGTGTGTCACGTGTACCACTAATGTATGCATTTGTTTTACTATCTGGATATTTTGTCAACGTGACAATATTTTTTCAGAGAGTTGATAGAACAAAATTACTAAAACATGACTACATAAATTCAATACTGTTGAGATTTGGTGATGTTGATGGTACGTGGATTTGTGTACACAGGAGGATGTGCCTGTCCTGTGAATCCACGCCTGCCTACAGAGATGAAGAATGTAGATGTTGACTGTCACACTCTCGCATGTCTGTGATATTTTTACACCAGAACCAGAGGACAGTACTTCTTTCTTTTCCAGCACATTTGTGTATGGTTAAAGTTCATGTTTGATCTTAGTCTCTGCAACAGGGATTTCTTTAATGCTCCTCTTACAAGGTGGAATACTTTAGGATGACACATTCCTGCTCATCATAATCCAATACTGTGTGCGTTTTGGAACATAGCAATTTGAAGTAATTATCCCCTCTACTGATCATAGTCTATTTCTAAAGCTCAGACATTCCTCAGTTGAAAAAAGGCAAAAGTTAACCATAACTCTGCTAAAAACTGTGCAACTTATTTTCATCTAACAATAAATGCAAATTGTGACCACAATGACATAAGCCAACTTTTTCTGTGCCCTGCATGCAAACACAAACCTTTGATATGTTAAACACACAGGCACACACACACATGGACAAACACAAAAGATTAACTTCTCCCAAAAAGAGGCAAGTAGAGTTGTCAGAACTGATACACATGATCATTTACCAAAAAGCAGTTTATCTGTACTGCCTACAACCAAGCATAAAAAAACTCCCAATAATCACCACATTTTTACGACATGGAAACAATATAAATATAAGTGAACTGAGATTTTTTTATTGCTCATGAAAGGCATCACTACATGATTTTCTTTCAAAGGAAGCAGGCAAATACATAACAACAGATGGCAAAAGATTCATTTCTTACCTGCGCTCCACATTGATTGCACCTCTTGTCCTCCTGCTGCTTTTACTGTGTCCAATCTCCAAGTCTATAAAGCACACTGAGAAACAGCTATTTCCCCTGCGAACTCCCTCCCAGCATGAAACTGTTTAGCACTTGTAAAAGTCAAGCAAGCAAAAAGATACTTGACTGTTCTCAGTAATTCGAAAACATTATAAAAGCTGAATATGAGAACGACACAGTCTAACACCCGCGGCGGTAACGTAAAGGACATGTGGAAATAAAAACCCACAAACACATTGCTTCTATCACCTCCCCACCATCCTATCTCTCCTCCCTCCCTTCTATCTCAGCCCTGTGTGAAAACAAAGCAGGAGCATGAGATTCCAGCAGCTAATCGTGGCAGACCTTAATACGTGAGGGCAGTTGTGTTGGAGGAAAGAGAGAGAGCAGAGAGTTGAATGCTGTGGCAAGAGACTAGGAGGGGAGGAAGGGAGTCAAATGTCAACGAAGGCATGAGGTGTAAAAGTGAGGTACAGTGCAAACGTATGAAAAGATTACTTGTGATGCATCATGTGGCTGTTTCTTGTGACCACAAACAACAAAGCATATTTTTATTACTGAAATCCTGCACTTCAGCAGCTCATTTGAGATATATTACATATCCACTTTCAGCACAAAACGTCATGTTGAAGGAGGGTGAAGAGTAAAGCTTTTAATTGTATGGGAAAACGCTGAGTGCCAACAGTAACACACGCCTGCAGAAATCCAGAAGAAGATGTAATTCTGCCGCGTCTGCAGTGAGCAGCCACCTGCCGCACAATCCAGTTGGAGCCACTGTAACATGTCATCAGGTGTACAGCAGACGTCCAGTTCACTCCAGGCCTATTGCTCGGAAAGCCATTACACAGTATCGCCTCTCAAAGGGCCATCAACTATTAGAACCACGCTCGCTACAACAATCACACATTCTCAGCATTATAAGCAGGCACGCTGCACAGTGCTCCCCCGGGCGCTGTGCAGGAAGATGAGGTTAGGAGGGGAAGGACAGCAGTTTACAGTTGTAAGCACATTTCAGCACCCAGGGGCCTGAGGGGTAGTGTTACAGGGACACACACTGCAGAGCAGGACTGTCCCTGTCTGTCACACTAACAAACACACTAGCGAAGCTTATAAACCATTAAATTACACAATGGGCTTTTGACTAATTTATTGACATTAACTGAGGGGGTATGTCAAGAAAGTTTGTATGTTTAAGTTGATCGGGTGCATTTTTATGATCAAGTATAACTGAGGGCATGTATGTTAGTGTGTGTGTGTGTGTGTTATGATTGTGTGTATACTTTTAAATTAGTGTACTTGTGTGTACTGGCCTATAGTTTTCCTAAACAAATAAAAGACTTGATAAAATAACAAGACGGGGCAAGAGAAATGTGCAAACTCCATTTGTAAATTCACAATTGCCAACAGGGGGAGTCAAGTTCCTACATTTTCTCCAGTGATGAAGATTACATATTAGTGTTGATGTGATTAAACATTTTTTGTGAATTTCAATTCATCCTTTGAATAAAACTATATATTTTACAAGTTTATAATATCTAACTAAACTAAAAAAAACAGAGGTGATCAACTGCCTTTTCCTAGCTGTGATTTACAGTGCCCTAAAAGATTGCTGTTCCGAAACAATACTGATATGTCCATTATGTGCACTCAAATAATTCCAGTCATAATATTTATTTAGTGTTGTTCAGCCCAGAGACACTGTGAGGGAAAGACAATCATGGAATTTGGGCAAATAAAAAATAAATAAATCATCTTATAACTTATACATTATAATATATTACACATAAAACAATAGAATCATAAATGAATAATGCAATCACACAAACAATGTGTTAATGTCTGTGGAATACTCACAAACAGTATGATATTCACAATACTGACAATATTAAGTATGTTTTAACAAGTGGAAACACACTTAATTAAAAGTAATGGGGTTTTATTAATTAAAAGAAGAAACATCTTGTGGGAGCCGTAAAGAAATGAGCATCAGTAGGATCAAAATTAGCTAGTAATTCATAGCAAGATATAATTTGTTGTGTATTTTCAATTCATTATATGTTTGACATACTGTACATGTTGTTGTCCCTATAATACACCTGCTGCTTGTGTTTTGTCTAGTGCAGCACTGATTCAGACTGACTGTCTCACATGTAGAATATACCAAACTGATTTTAACTGTGAAAAAAAACTGAAAATTGTGCAGCCCAAGACACTATATTTAAAAAATATTTTAAGCAAATGTAGATCGTGGCTACTACCAGCCTGATTAAAAGTCAGGTGACCTCACATTCTCCCCTCAACCCCACCCACGTTCAACCTAAGCAGAGTTTAATGAGCCAAACTGAAATCACCTGTGGACACGTGCAGTGACATCTGAGGTAGTGGTCCACGCTGACATCGACCGTGTGAATTAGGTACATGTTGGGTTACTGAAGCAATGGCCAGCATACCCGTACTGACAACCAGGTTTTACTATCATGACAAAATGTACAGTTTTGAGTTACGTGAACAAAGTTTTGCTGACTGGCCGTTTAGAGAGGAATGTAACTGCACACCTGAAAAGGTAAGGAGGCTGTGCTCTAGCAGACATGTATTGCAGCCTAATTTACATTAACCTAAAACATACATGACTGACTGATGCAAATAATTAATGGTTGTAAACCCTAATCTTGTTTACATAGCAACTTTAGACAGCAGTCTTTAATCCAAGGCTGTGGTAGCTTGTGATCTATGAATAACCGGGTGCCAGATTCGGTTTCATTGCACCAGATATCCCGTGCACAGGCCCTTTGCCCAGCCTGCTCATGATGGATGGGCTGCTGACATTTCATTTGGGGGGGTAACATCATATGCCATGTTACCAGCTCGTAACACCCAATCACCACCACCTACTTTCAAGAGAGCTCGTTCTCTGGTTTCATTCTCACTCACACTTATCTTCCTGCAGCTCTGGCCTGTTTTTTTTTTTTTTTTTTTTTTTTTTTTTTTTTCTTATTGAATATTTCATCTTCCCTTTTATTTCAGCTCAAAAAAACTTTTAAAGCGCTTAGATTTCTGTTGCACGTAGGGAAAAATACTTCAGTTGCTTGTTCACTTTGCAGATGGCCAAGGCTGGGTTTGTCCACTGCCCCAGTGAGAATGAGCCTGATGTTGCCTGCTGTTTCTTCTGTCTGATCGAGCTAGAGGGTTGGGAGCCAGAAGATGATCCCTGGTAGGAAAAACATGTCAGTTTTAACGTCAGCTCTCTATCCTCATACCTTCTTTAAGTTTGGATTCATCGAACTAAATTGTATCAGTATCAGAAGGGGACACAAAAGCTACAGTTCTGAAATAGTTTTTATTTGTATTAGTCATATTGAGTGTTACCTACGAACATTCAGAGAGACATTTTTAAACACACAAATCCGCCACTACCTGGTGGCGTTAAATCCAGGACCACAAACCCCAATTTATCTGGATGAAGGGCAGCAATTTTTTAATGATGTTCTCAAAACTGTTACAATAACCAGTACACCACAACAGTGAAGCCACCTGATTGTCATGTGTTGTCGTCAACATGAGCACTGGGACTATCAGTCTGTCAGAACTAGGCAGCCCAGTATGGAGCAAGATGAGAAGCATGCTGTGTTCTTCACCAGTCTTTATGACATGAATGCTCTTTCTCACCATACGTGGGATGCATGAAACGGACAACAAACGTGTGTTTACTGATGCTGATAGTAAAGACGGTTTGGCGGTTGCAGTATGTACAGCATTCAGTGGTTGCGTGATAACCGCTCCTATAATGTTTTTTTTTCTGCCCAGGTCTGAACATGTTAAACGCTCCCCAAGCTGTGGCTACATAACCATGAAGAAAGACTTCACTGAGATGACTGTGGCTGAATTCTATCAGATGGAGAAAGAGAGGCTAAAGATCTACCTTGTAAGTGTCCTTGCTACCTGTGTAGATTGTATTGAGGGAACCTTTGCATCAGTGCGTTAATAAGGTTTATTTCACTTTGTTTTCCTAGAGAAAGGTGTGTCATAAGAAGATGGCAGATTTGCGAGATGCCATAGATCATACGCTTGAGAGCCTCAAATCTCGGTTGGACTCGATTTGACATCTAAAAAAACCTTAATTGTGTTCCAACAAAAAGGATGCACCAAGAGCCTATAGTCTGCCAAACTTATTTAACAAGTGTAATCTGCCAATAAAGATTTAAAGACTTTTACACCTTGCTTGCTGTCTTCTCTTTAACCACAAGGTGGAGCTTTTGCACTAAAGCTTCAGTTTTCCTCACAGACACAGGATATTCTCTAAAGTTCCTAGTCTGTCCCTCCGAACCCTCACAAAGACGCTCTGCAATGAAAGCACACATTGAGCAGAATTACAATGTGTTCTATATTCCCTCTTTTCAACCAAATACTTACCATTTTCCTGAACGTGCCACCATCCCACCACCCCTTTTCAAACCTTGACCCTGGACAGATGGCCTGAAGCCCCTCCCTTTCAATACCAACTGTTGCCCTAGTAACATCTGTTACATATTGGGGGACAGTGCACACTGACAGGGCTCACCAGGACACTTACCTAACCCCGAGAGGAAGACTGAGATTCAAACACTGCGTGTGACAATGGGAACTATATAAACTCTGTCATAAGTAGATGCTTCACTGTTCTTATGGAGGACTTCAAGAACAAACATTTAACAGAAGTATTTGCCAAAGTTAGAGCAAAGCTCAGATTTTTTTTATGTACTTGAATTGGGATGTTTGGGTCTTTCAGTTAGTCTCTCCCTGCATCCGATGGGAGGCTCGGCCTGATGAAGTGCAGGATTAAAAAATGCTATCCCTTCTCTAACCTTCCACTGGTTCTGGATTAATGTCTAATGTAACACTCTGGCCACTGAGCACAGATCAGCTGCTTAATTCTCTTTTATCCGCTCACTGCAGAGCAAATTGAAGGGAATATTTTTAGCCAAAAAGTAGAAAACCCATAGGTGGTGAATGTAATAAAAACTAGTCTTTCTTTTCTAATGTTCCTCAATCGGTGTTGTGAAGCAGCAATATTTTCCTGTAATCGCTGTACATCCTTTCAGTGAATGTATCATAAGGAATAATGTTTACTAACGAGACATTGATTTTGACGTGTAGCTAAGTGGCACGGTATTTGCATATGTAGATAGATCATGAGGAGGGTGTTTACATTAATTGCTAATGTAAGTTTAATCAGGGCTTATACCCACATCCAATGTCAGTCCACAATGTGTGATTCAAAAAAAAAAAAAAAGAGTGCCATGACCTGACTTCTGTCCCTCTGAAGAACAGATGTGATAGGCTTATCTGTGGCTAAATTGCTTAATCTACACCTCACATACAAAGATTTGGTTCTTTTCTGGACTGATTAATATACTGTGACTATAGGTTTGCACCAAATGCCTCATAGTGCAGTTTTCTAATGAATGTGTCTGCTAAACAAACTAAACATCGAGTGCAGCAGATGGACAAACAAAACAGATGTTACCAACAGAAAGTTTATAACCTGAGCTTTCGATCAGGCTCCATCTGTTGCTCCTGCGACCGGTACCTCCCTCTGCTCTCCTCCAGTGATTCTCTTCTCTCCTCAGCAGCATCTATAACCATGCCCTCTACCATGATGCCCCACACTCTGTTTTGACCTTTTCTCCTGACCTGTTTTATCCACATACAAAACCAAGGAAAGATCAATTTAAATGTTGCATCTTTCATTCTTAATTTGTTTTAGTTGAGGTGATTTAGTCTGAACACTACTCATGAACAAACGAAGCAGGATACACAGTGAAAGGGTTGGCATGTTTACGAGTTAGTTGAACTAAATCCATGTGACTCATCACTGAGTTTATGGACAGATCACCAGAGTGAAGGATGCTCTGGGAAACTCTTCTTTGCATTATAAAAAGAAATTAAAATCTTTTCAGTTTTTCCCTCCTCCGCCTCTAACGTTCTCCCACGTCTCTGGCGATGGGGCACGGCGGCCACTTGCTCTATCAGACGCTACGGGCCCTCCTGTCTTGCCTGTTTTTCATGCCCTCTTCGAAAGGGACCTCCATCTGTCCCTATACTCAGCTCATTGTGGTGTTGCAAAGCCCAGCAACTTCCACAATGCAGTGGGCGTTTAGAGGGGGGGCAGGGTAAACACGACAGCATCCAGATCCCATTAGAAGCTCTTTAACTCCTACACCCTAGTTCTTTTGGAGAACTCTGGGAGGAGAGGACCCACCCCTTATCCCCATGCACACAATGTCACCTTTTACACCCGCTCCCGTAGGTAAAGTCTGCAAGCTGCCCTCGTTCCTCCTCCTCCTGCATTTTTGGTTGTTGGTAGTCCTTATTTTATGTCAATTTAATTATCATTATTTGTTTGGCGACATTAACACAATAATTCTGCTTTTAATTAATGTTTTACTGTCTTGTCCTGACACTATGACATACAGAACCATTTTTTTTATTTAGGTGCAATTACTTTTATTAAGGTTTTACTAGAGTTGATATAGTACATGGTCAAAAATGTTTTATTTTTTGATCAAACTTTTTCACCAAACTCACAATGACCAACCCTTGTCATTTTAACCCTCCATCCTCTTTTTTTTCCTGCATCTTCTCATAGTGCCAGCTTTGCCATCCTTGATTGTTTAGCTCCGTCTTTCCCCACATCTCTGCCTCCCCACATCTCTTTGGTCTTTCTTCTACCAGCTGCTCCTCTAAATCTAGGGTGTCTCCATTTCAGGGTGCTCCACCTCTCAACCTGGGCACTCGTATCCCTAAGCTCCCCACCGTGTGTGTGTGTGTGTGTATGTGTGTGCACATGTGCGCATGCACACTGTGGCTCGCGAGGAAGGGAGGGGATCACTGTGTTCACCCCAGCTTAAAGGCAGAGGGATTACCGGCACACAGACACTGATTAAAGCCTTCCAGCCTCCTATGGCCCCATTAATACAATCTTAATCACAATGCTTTATCCCTCCATCTAGAGCCTATGGATCAGGACCTTTTCATTTTAGTGGGAGCCACTCTTGTTTGGCCAGTAGATTAAGTGCTGCACACAGAAACTAAAATATAAACACACATGAGTGAGAGGGCGAGAGAACAAGAAGTGCAAAACTTTCTCCTTTTTTTTTTTTTTTTGTCCCTGATATCATCTTCCACAGCTATTGTGTATTTTTCTTGTTGTGTCAATGTGAATCAGACTTGTCATTGTAAGTACAAATGAGAGCCACTAGGAAAAAAGTCAAATCTCTTGTATGTGGAAACATTCTTGGCCAACAAAAACTGACTCAGATTGAGACTCAAGTTTTTATTGGCAATGCAAATTAAATTAAAAATTGCAAAGACCACAAAAGCTTAATAGTTGGAGCTTTGTGGGCTGATGTCTGACATGACCTTACTCTCCCAGGGGACAAAGCCACAGGTCGTTTGCTGCTGCCTGCAACCTCGTCCAAGTCAGCATTACGGAGCATGTGTTTCCTTCCCACTAAGAGACCTGCGTGCCCTTGTCATAGATGAAAACCACTCGATGCATTTACTGCTTGTCCTGTAAAGTTAGAACTTTGGAACCCATTTAATATTGTTTCATAGCTTTAACATGACAGTTACTGTTTACAGCATTGAAATATAAATTGAAATTAAATTAAATTACAAATCCTAAAAACCTAAAAGAAAGTCTGGAAAAGCTTTTTCATTATCTCTATCTTCCTAAATTGTTCCAAGTAACAAAGTACCTCTCCATTACTGTGGCTCAATCTCCTGTTGTTCCCCATCACTCTGTTATGTACAGTAATCTTGTATCCAAAGTTAATTTATGTGGATTATTTCCATATCCACCCACTCATGTATTTGGACTCAGAGGATAATCCAAACCCCACCACTCGCCCCCCCCTCCAACCACCACCAGTATTTTTCTGTAACAAAACAGCAAAGACACAAAGACTGTGCGCCAGCTAACTCTGCCAGTACTTTCTCACAGGCCAAACGTCTGCCTGCGTGTAAAGCTATGTGTCATTTCTGTGCCAAGCCTGACACACAAGAGCAGAGAGGACAAACTTGTAAATGAGGAGCAAGGACCTCAGTCACCTCATCTGCCCTTTCCTTCTCTTCGCTCTTCTCTTTTCCCTAACATACTGATTCCCCTTTCCCTCTCTCGTCCCTCTCTCTCATGCCCTTACTCTCTTCTTTCTCTCTTTACCCAAATTGGCCCAGCTGTCCGTCAGCCCCCCGCAGTTACCCCAGCTGTCTGCCCTCCCCAGACGAGGAACCCTACAACAATACAGGTCACAGGTCAAGAGAAAGAACAGGCTGCGTTCACAATGGACCAGTGGCGCCCCATAAAACAATCATTCCATTTTTCTCCTCCACCCTCTCTCCACTGTTGCCAGGACTGGAAAAGACAAACCTTTGGAGAGGTAGTTGAAGAGGGGGGAAGTCCTCTTGGACAACAGCCTCTGAGGCACCTTTTCCTTTTTACAATTGCCTCAAGGACCACAATGATAAACACACTTGTACACACCAGCTCTTGCTCTCACCACTCCATTTTGCACTCTACCACCCCTTTCTTTCTCTATTCAAGAGTCATCATGCCCGTCAACATGATCACTAAAGTCAAATCTTTTGATACTTTTGTCGTCAGTTCAATGATATTACTGTAGTTATGCAGTTTGAGCTGACAAAGGCTAAAAATATAATGTTTCATTACTTCTTTGCTGAAAGTCTGACAAAGCCTGTGAACAAACATTGTCAGCTGAGTTTACATTCTTTTCAAAATTGTATAAGAAAAAAGTCATAAATCAATATGTCCTCATTTATATTCATACGCTGTCTCTGAACAGAAATCAGGTGTTTTTCTCTCATAGACTTAATGTGAATTAATTCTTTGAAAATCAGTTCTTGCCCTACAGTGTTTTGGCATGAGCTAGATGGGAAAATGGGACATGTGGGAGAGAGAGCGGACGACAGAGACTCAGAAAAGCCTCTGTGACACATTCACCTGTTCCCCAGAGCTGTTTTCCCAGGGCCCACAACAGCCTCCCGTCTGACCTGATAGAAACCCCGAACCAAGCTCCTAAATGACATCATACGCACGCACACCATCACACATCCTGCAAGAGATCCCAGTTGCCTTTATGGCCACAAAGTGGTTCCTTTATTCCAGAAACGTCTTGCACATTCTAAAAAAAATAAAGATCTAAATTTCCATGCTCTTTAGCCTACTGTTGAATTAATCATCTTTATGATTTACCAAGCTTTAAAAGCAGCACATAATCTTGCTATATTGGAAGTAAAACAGGTAAAACTGAGTCTGATTGTATTAGCTGCTGTTGATTCTCCTATTTAAAACAATTACACTGATTATAATTTACATTGTTTAATTCAAATAAAGGCTGGATTGTTTTTAACTTAGTAAAGATGTCTGATTTTTTTTTTTACTTTTTGGAAATCTAACCTTAGTATTAATATTTAAATGATGTCAGGATAATCTGATGCACTGCAGCTTTATATCTTCACACTAAGGTATTAACTTTGTGTTAAACATAAAGTCACTGTGCTAGAAGTCTGCAGTAAAAATAAAGGTGCTTTGTTCCACAGGATGCCAGCAAAACAGAAAACACATTTCAAACATGGTTACTATGGAAATATCATATAATATAAGAATATTTATTCTATTAAGTGCGAAACAGCAAAATATTTACAACAGTACAGTATGACAAAATCATGACACCAAATGAACATGTACCTGAAAGATCTCAAATAAATAATTTAAATACAGTACAGCTGCCAGTGTCTGACAACAAATCAAGAAGACATTGGAACAAAAAGTGTGCTGAGAAAAATATAAAAAGGACAAGACATTACCAAAATAAATAATAAATACAGATATAAATAAATGCATTGTTTTGTTTATGGCCAGAGGGATTGCTGTAGGTGTCAGTGCACAATTTCAGATGGATTACTTTTTAACAAATTTCTTTTAATATGCAGACATGCAGAACTTTAACTTTTCATGTAGACTGGATATGTGATTTTTTTAAAACTAATCTTAAGTTCCACTCTGTAACAACCATCAACTTATTAAAAATAATTAGAATGCAAATACAAACATATAATCATAACAAAAAAATAATAAATAAAATATTAACGTTACGGATGCATGTATCAGGTAGATTCAGTTGAGGTGATGAGTCTCTCTATGAGCACTGGGTGCTCTCCCAGAGTACTAGACAACATAAATGCAAACCATTTTCTCGATACAGACATTACCTCGGCCATCGTTTTTACAGCAGTTTATTCAGGAGCCAGTTTCACAGCAGTTATTCACTAGTCCCCTCAACTGTTCATGGTCACATTTCATATGGTACCCATCTGAGAGGTGACCAGGTGAGAGGGCGTGAAGGAGTCAAAGGCCACATCCAAGGGCAGCTCATATCGTGAAGCCTGAAAAAGTAGGTGACCCTGAGGACCCCCTGGTAGGCCGCCTGCCGTGGAACTGGGGTAATGGTGGGATGAGAGGTAGTGGGCATGGTGGCCAGAGTGGGGCGTGTAGTTCCTCTCTGACTCATGGGGTGAGGCCTCCTGCTTCAAGGCAAAGTTGCCACTGATGCTAAGAGGGGGAGTGAGGGGGCCATCGTATGGTGGGGTGCCGCTGCTGCACTCGTTTGGGGAGGGGTTGTCATACACAGGAGCCTTAAAACCCTTCATGTGGAGGAGGTGGGATGCCTCCAGGGAGCCATAGGGGGGGCTGGGAAGCCCTGGGGATGGGTAGCTCAGGGTATGGCCAGCCTGACCCCCCACGCCCGAGCCGCCACACTTGTCTTCCACCTTGTTGAGCATCACTGGACTGGGTCCCAGCTGCAGGCAGCCAGCCACGAGGTTACTGGTGGGCTGAGAAAGACCCTTACACAGCATCTCCACGAAGCCATGACTCTCTGGGGACTGGCCACTCTCAAGCACCTCCGACAGAGCCCAGATGTAGTTGCGTGCCAGCCTTAAAGTCTCAATCTTTGACAGCTTCTGTGTTTTGGAGTAACAGGGCATTACTCTACGCAGATTATCCAAGGCATCATTCAGCCCGTGCATTCGAGAACGTTCTCTGGCATTAGCCTTGATCCGCCGGGCACGAAACCTCTCCTGTCTAGCTTTGGTCATCTTTTTCTTCTTAGGGCCTCTCCTTTTGGGAGCATTTTCTCCATTTGGTCCAATCTCCTCGTCATCCTCCTCTTCCTCTTCCTCTTCCATGTCCTCACTGCCCAGTTCTGCGCAGGAACGTATCCGGCCACCTACAGTCAGGCCATGATGCCCCCTCATTTCTGGGCTTTCCTCTCCATCCTGAGAGCTGCCATCCTCTTCCAGCCAGCCAAGGGAGCTCACCAGCTCACTCACATCTCCACTTTTCCCAAACGGTTTGGTCATCATTTTGACCTAAGGAAACAAAGCATAACATTTCAGTCAATACCTCATGCAATGTTTAAAATGTTTAAATGCCTTATGCTCCTAAATAAGACCTAAATATGCCCCTAAATATATATTTTGTATTGTAGCTACAAGTGCCTGATCCAGTGGATGAAATACAGAATGAGCTCTCTCGTTTCAGCACTGCAATGTGGACAGCTCACTCATATCACTCAGGACGTATTGTGGCCCAAACGTACCAAATATTTGGAAGCAAACCTCCTAATATTTAATATGTATTCTTTTTTGATATTGGGACTACATAGATGATTTTAGAATGAGGTGGCTAAATGGTCTCCTGCTGTTTTGCTGTAGTGGTTTTAGAGGCGCTGTCAATCTGGGACACGACAGGATTTACGCAGCATATAAAGCTCAAAGATTAAATAGGCAACGTGAAAATCTAAAAACATGTAGACAAGTCCATAGAGAAAGTGGATTTTTTATTTATTTTTTAAGTGGTTTTATACATCCCTTATAAATACATACAGTATAAATGCTGTAAGAATTTAAAGTTATTTTAGGTCATTTTTGTTGCTATTGTTTTGATATAAAATAAACCTGCCCCTGTTAATAACGGTGCGCTAATGCGTAAAAGTGGAGCAGATTGTCCTAATTTATGAATTCATAACTTTAGATTCAAAACTCTGTCGGGACTATGTGTTGCTGTGCATAACTACAATAACATCGCAAATAACAAAATGCAAATGCATATGCTCAACTATTTTTGTGTCTCTTCCAACTAGTGCATGTTTTTAGTAGGTATCGTTTTTTAAAAAATACAGGACTTGAATCTAAGAATTTAAAAAAATGAACTCACCTGCTTGGATTCAGTGATCAGTCTGAGGGATGCAAAAGAAAACGCTGACTAATTCAGAAAGATGACAAGTCCAGAGTCGCTGCCTTTCTCTCTTCACGCCTCTGCCGGTGTCCAAACTCTTGTGCTCCCTCAGACATCCATGAGCGCGGATCGAACTTTCATCTCCAACTGGCACGACCCGGCTGATGCTTCTGGCTTTAGCAGGAAAACGCCCCCCCCTCCCCAGCCTCCCTCCGGCGCCCCACCCACCGTCAATTCATCCAAACGCGCGTGGCGGGCTCGTGGCCAGAAGCTTCACCCACTTTAGATGTTCTGTGGGTGCCACTTCCTTAAGATTAAATCAGGGGTTTCAAAGACGGTGAACAGGCACTTGCAAAACGCCAAAATGGCTAAAAATATGAATTTACCACATTACCGTCGTTGGAGTTATACAGCTCATCTCATCTCACAATGTTCTATTTCAGGCTTGAAACGTTCATGTGTCCTGGTGTCGTGTCAATCAGTTGCAGTTCCCGCAATGTTCTTTGTGCACATCACACTTTAAGCGCTGTTACATGGAGATCTGTGTCTAATTCTCCCATTTTTTGTATTTTTTCTTGTAAACCAGTAGCTCACAACTGTAAACACAGTTATATTCCCAAAGAATCTGAGGGGGGGTCAAATATTTCAGATGTTGCTTTTGTAATGTGCAGGGTTCTTTTTGTTGCCAGTTAATTTCAGCGTGTAACCTGCATTAAAAACTTAAAGCTCCATTGTAGCCTGCAGCTTATAGAAAAAAACCCGAGTCTTCATATTTAGAAATGTGGGACAAACTGAAAAAAAAAACACTATTCTGTTGTGATGGCGTGTGTTAACTATCTTAATCGATTGTCTATCTCTTCATTAGTCGCTTGGATTAGGAATTTTCCACTTAATTAAACACAATGTTGGCCCGGCCTTGGCTGAGCAAAGAGACGCTCCTCCATGTGCGCTTCTGTAAGTGATTTTGACAGCTTGGTGGACGGAGAGCAGGTGTGTGCGTTGTTCGACCAGTCGTTCAGTTGTTTTCTTCCATTTTTAGCGTCGTATTTCTGTCCCCAATCTGATTATCTGATTATTCAATCGATTGATGCAGTGATGAAGAGAATTACTACCAGGCTCCAAAGCCACGAAGATAATGGAAGTAGCAAACTCCGTTACTCCTTTGGGCTTGTTGTCACTGCCCTAATGTTTATTCTGTTGTCTGTCTGTGCAGGCTCGTTCCTTTCTTTATTGTTTTTTCATTAACAGTGACTTTCTAACACTCGACACAACTCACGGATCGCCCTGAAACCTTTAGGTGGCTTTTGTTGTTTACGCACTAATGGTATCTCAATATTGAGTGTTTTGCTCCGCTTTGACCACAAATGCCGCGGCATAATAAACGCCCGCCAGAGCTCGTGCGTGGGGGGCCGCGGCGCGGTGGGGTCTATTGTCCGCACGTGGCCTCGCATCGATCCCATTGTGCGCGCGTCTGCGCACAGCTGGGCCGGAGACGGAGGCTGAACTTTGCCGACTGCACCGCGGGCCACGTCCGAGTCTGCGGCGTGTTCTCAGGTCCAGGAAACGGGATGTGTTCACGTGGCCCAATCGGCAACATCGCGTTAACACAGGCACTTATCCAACGATTTATTGAACAGGGGCGAACAGATGGCAGCGTGCGGGGGGGCGCTGGGGTGGGGGGCATCTGTTGCTTGGATGCTCACGCGTCACTCGCTCGCTCAAGATGATGTCTCGTGCTGAAGCAGCATTTATCCACCTCGCTAACGACCCTAATCACGGCGGGGTCAGTGCACTGGCCATTATAAAGGCATGTGGACCGAGTGAGAGAGGGGAACCGCGGGTTTCGGTGTGTGAGAGTCGGATATTCTGTGTACAGCTAATGTGATGTGCCTAAAACTCCCCAGGTACATGCGCCCCTAACCCCCAAACACACATATACTACCTCACCATCCCCTGAGCATAAGCGCGGCCTCCACCACACCTGCAGCCTACATGGGGAATTAGAGCCTCTCAGTCTCCCACAATCCCCGTCGCTCTCCCAAATGACTGACTGACTAACGGAAAGGGAATTATCCTGCTCCCATTTAATCAGTAACATAGATAGTCAACCTTCTGGAAGAGGTCACAATGAACACATCTAATGTGGACCAACTTTGGACGAGTTTGTGTGATTTGAATATTTATCTCGTTGACCCTACAATGTTTTGAAGATGTTTGCTTCTGGTGAGGAATTGGACTTCCGATCTGTCCAAAACAAGTTTCTATTTAGAGATGTGTCCTAAAAAATGCTGCCAGTCTTATATTAGCTATTTAAGTGCTGTTGTTGCTTTTAATGGGGGTAACCCCCTACTTACAGAAAACACCGCCACAAGTGAGTTGACTCTCACTCTTTTCCCCTGGGACTCGGAGTGGAATGGGAGGGATTCGTGCACTGTGCTGACAGATGGGTCCTTGTTCCTGTCTTTTTCTTCATCTCTATCTCCCTCTCCCTCTTTTGCTAAAACACAGACACACTCACACACACTAAGACTGCACGAATACAATAGGAATTAAATCTCGACACACATGCTCCCTGGTCTGCTTCTGAAAGCTGAGCCCCTTGTAGTGATCATAAAAGATGGAGAAGCGTGGATTTGTGAGAGGATCCGGCATGCTAAGGGGTGGGGGTAATGTGGCACATGGGGCTAGGGTGATGAAATTGTATTGCTGCCACAATAAAATATAGTTTGATATATATATTTTATACAAGTTTCATATTTAGGATTTTCAAATACTTCAGCATCAGCAACTTGCAACTTTATTGCTTGCAGTAATGGTGTGTGTGAGTGTGTGTGTGTGGAAGTCCCAGGGCCCACTCCACTCTACTTGCTGCTCACTGAGGCTGAATATGCTTGGCAGACTTTCCTGAGGGAGAGACTGATAGCCCTACTGACTCTGGGCTGCACACCGGGGAATGGCAGTGGTCTAACACATTTATGAATCATAAACTTTTAACCTCATTTAAATCTCTCAATGAAAACTGGCAAACATTTGTTAATTCTTCAGTGTAAACATTTAAGAAATTGACAGATATGTCAGTAGAGTCTAAAAGTATGTTTTTATTCACGTGTAATTCATATGATGGAGCCCATTACACAAATGTAAGTCTCTAGTTTTTTTTATTAAGTTTTCACACAAAAAACAATCTGACAAAAGAGCTGCAAACTGGAATATACAATTATACATTATAAACCTGTTTCTAACCTTAATGACAAAAGTCAAGCCACTTTTTGAATGGAACAGAACTGGATTTCAGTGTCAGACAGTCTCATGAACATGGGGTTTTCACAAAGGGCCACTTAAAGTACATTGTATGCACATCAACAAATGAGAAACATGATAACTAGACTGACAAAAGACAGTACATGTCCAGTGATGGACCATAGACAGGTGGACAATTATTGCTGTCTGCTTGTGTAGGAATACAATCTCCTGTCAGACAGCCATATACATTTTTGGAAAATGGGTTGTCATGTCCATAAAACTATGATGTCAACACCTTGGAGTGTCTTGGATCACAAAGTGAGTTTTGATAAGATCTAGCAGCATTTCATCCAGGCAATATGAGCAGATTGTGTGGAGCTTATTCCTCTTCCTTTGGGCTAATGGATTTGGAACACATTCCAATCGGGCAGAAATGTAGCTACAGAATGGGAATCAGGCCTGAGGGCAATTCTCACTAAGTGGGGAGAGAGCCATTAAACAAAGGTGCCTGTGGTTTCATATTCAGGATACTTTACAACCTCCGTCCCAGGACATCATCAGTGTTTTTGGGTGTGCTGTTAGAGGGGGCAGAAGAGGGGGAGGAGGATCCATCTGCCGTGCTGCTGGTCCTCAGGGAGACGGGCATATCCCAGGGGTGTTTTGCAGAGAGAGGGACTGAAAGGATTACACCCAACCACTAATCAACGGCAGTAATCTGTGGGCCCCCATACAAAATCCCCTACGATCCAAACAACATTTTGGGACAGGAGGTAAAACCTCAGAATACGAGGAGATCTAAATGATGTTGAATGATCTGACAAACACAAGGACAAATACAGGTGATTTTTAATTGGGAGAATAAACTGTGGAGGTGTGATTGGCAAGAAGCCATAGTGTCACTGTGATCAGGTGCAAGTGTCCCACAAGTGGCCTAGTCTGATTCCCAGTGTGACCATTATGCAAATACAGCAACTAGACAAGCCAGCAACATATATTAGTCTAACGGATGAAAGCACTTTTCTAATCAAATCGGATTGCAAAAGGTTTTTCTTTTATTGCATATCTTCATTTTAAAAATATTCATGAGAGTTTCACATGTGCTTTTTGAACAGGAAATTGAGTTTTTTCTGCTGACACAAATTAATTTTGTATTCTTTTTTTCTTTAAACTATAAACGTTTAACATTTAACCCATGAAAAGGTGTGCCCTGTAAAGTGTTCTCCCTGAGCCTCAGCCAATAACTTCACAGCAGGTACCTACGCAAGGTGCAGCTGTTGAGCTGCTGTCCTGGCAAGTCTCTCCATCTGGAGGAAATAAAAGCAGGGAATCAAGTTGCCACTAGTTTCATGGTCCCTTGTCAGTATGTTTTTTTTTTATGTCTGGGGCCTGGGTGGGGTCTGGATTTGGTATTGGTCGGTTTAAAGCTCCACAGGACTATAGAAGAAGCTGTCTAATGATGGTGCCAGTCCTTGGGGGTATAGGGAACTGGAGCATCCTGGCCTGCACCTCCTCTACCTCCTGCAGTATGCCCATTGGCTAGGCAGCCTCTAAGCTGCCTATCCCCACAGCCTCATTGTTTAGTGTGCCCAGCACTGTCAATATTAAGCCTGGCTAATGTGATCTAGAGGCAGCTGGAGCATCCACGATTATTACCATGACACAGTCGACTGAGGGGTGTAATATCATTAAAAATAAATCAGGTGGTTTGGAGATTTGCTGGGGGGGGGACTCTGAATGACACTGGGTGGGAGAATTGCCATAATTTCATTAGTCAGTTGGGGCACCTCAGAGGATCTGTTGAAACATTTCCTTTAAGCTGGAACAATTGAATTTGCTTTCAAAACACTGCACACGAAATGAAAGATTGGTGAATTTTCCAATTAAGTGTCAAATCATTTTTGAAAATTAATTCCACATATGTTAAGAACGATACAGGTGCTGGCCGGAAACAGTTACAGCAAACATTACAGATAATGGACTTCAAACGGGACATATAGGATTTTTCTGTTGTTATTAGCCTTTGCAGTAGATGATTGTTGTAAATGATGAGAAAAACGTGAGGCGGTGCTAATCCTCTTAAAGTGTTTCACACTGAGCTGTCTGCTCGGCCGACTCATCAGTAATCAGCTGGCAGGCTGACACAATCTATCACAGTTATGTGGAGAAATAAAATAAACTCATTTTGGCTACCCTATATTATGCCATAATTTGTGTTTTCTCTTCTTTCTTGTTATCTTGATCGTGGGCCTGGTCTGAGGGTCAATTTTAGGAGTCTCCCCCCACCCACCCCCCTTGGAGATGTTCGATCCGCCATTAAAGCACCAGAAGCGCCGTTGGTCTCGCAGCAAGAGTCTGATGTCGCCATTGTTTTGACGCTGGGACCAGATAAACGGTGATTTCAAGGTCCATTGAACTAGCGATGGATTGTGGCCAGAATCCGCTGACAAGTGGAGAGCATCGATCTTTGGAGGAGCGGGGAGACTGAGGCCAGAAGTTGTAAATCTGTGATACAGTGTCGTTACACTCAACCCAAGATCCAAAAATGACAGTTCATCATCATCATCATCGTTGTATAAGTTATTGTCATTATAATTATCATCATCATTCTATTATAATACTATAAGCATACTCCACACTGACTTATGATTCCTTTGTTTCTTGGCATGATCCAAATACCTTTTCTGTTGTTAAATACTGACATCTAGTGGTTCTCTTTAAGGCCACGTTCTCCAGGAAGTGGACTACATACACTATCCCAGTTCCAACAATCCAGTATGTTGTAATTTTAAACTAACCCTTAGATTTTAATCTGAAAAAATAAATTGAGGGGAGATAATATTTGACCTTGCACTAGAGGTGTAAAGCATTGTAACATTTAAAACAAATTAAAATATCAGTCCCTTGAAATTAAGCATACCTAAAAAAGTGTTACATTCTATATCATTGCTAGGATATTGTTGTTTTGAATTTATATTTATGTTTTATGCCAGAATGCAACAAAACAAATAATGATAACAATATAATATACCAAAATCAGTAACAAATTTATCCATTTATTCACAATTGATATAACCAGCTTTTTACTGCCATCATGGAGAAATACCAGTTCCAGGATTTGCATGAGATTATGGTAAAGCATTTCACATATTAGGGTCATATTCAGGAACTCTACAGGAAGCAGGAGGAAGAGAGTGTCTTGGGAGAAGGAAAAATAGAACATGCAATCCAAAATAGAACCCTCTATAATTAGATGCACTGTGGATCATTAACAATGCACAAAATTTTTTCATTATATTTTGACCCTTATTATAATACATTTTCAGAGAGTGGTGAGGGGCCAACAACTCAAAACCTGCTCATATCTGTTTCACTCCCCCAACACATTTCTGACCCAAATAAAAGCATGCGCTTGCTCATACAACTGAGCCTAGTTGTTTCTATTTCTACCTCCCCCTTTATTCTACACACAAGCTTTCATTGTGACTCCTCCTACACTTTGCTTCACTAAATCACTCATATGCTATTCCATACATCCATCTCTGTCTTATCCACCTGCCAGTCCCAGAGCATCATCAGCATCATCAACCTGGTCTCTCCTTGCCCCTCCCTTCAAGGCTCATAGCTTCTAATCTCCTCTCAGCAGCTGGTGCTGGGATCTAATACACTGTGTCTGTTCAGGATGCAAGGAATGGCTCCTAAAAGAGAACCTTCTATCAAGAAATCTCCTTCGCCAGTGACCCAACCCAGACTGGGTCCCCCTTACCCCTGCCTACCTGCCACTCCTGCTGTTCCAAAACCAACTCCAGAGCAGAAGCCCAGGATGCTGCGTCCCTCAGACTTGCCATTTGACCCAACTACTTTGGAGGTGAGTAAGGAAGTATAATTTTTCGGACAAACCTAATGTGGGACATTCATAAAGGACTACTAGAAATAAATAACTGCAAAATAATTTCATATCAATTATATTATATTACTTGCTTGTGTAAAAACATGAATAGCTTTCTATGATTCTGGAGCTAAAAAGAAAGAGCAAACTTTCAGCATCAATCTGGAATGTTAGAGCACAAAGAAATGGGGTAGTGAGAGTGAGGCTGTCAGTCAGTGGCCTCCTTGGGGAGAAAGGTGCTGTTGCTTGCCACAGTATGTGCTATTTCTTGAATCAAGTGGTCGATTCAATCAAATGAATAGATTTGTTTTTTATAACTGTAAGTCCATAGCTGCTTTCAAAATATATAGCAGTGATGCAAAGAATACATATTGTACAGCTATCAGCCACAACATTATAACAGCCTGGTAATTCAATGTTGTTGTGGACACGGGGCAGCAGGGTAGAAAATCAAGCGATATTTGATCAGACAGTGAAATTTCACAAGATGATTTGAATGATCCACGCTAAACATGCAAACATGTAAATCATATCATCCTTTGAATGAGCAGAAATTAGTTTAACTTGGAAAGATATTAACATTTCATAAAGCCAGACCATTTCAGTGTTTAGAGCAGACATAGGTTAAACAGACCAAAAACCCAATAAAGCCAGTATCTCAAATGACTTGTGCCCACATTAGAGTTTGAACTAATGTGCTTTAGCTTTGCTGGTGCTTTAGCTTTGCTTCCATCCTCATGTGATTGTTAAACTAAGTGTGCTGCATGATTTTATAGTGTGAGACTGTCCCACTTAGCCTGTGAGGATATGTGGGTCATGTTAGACACCCACTTCCACTCACACTGGGACCACAGACATGACAGTCAGGATCTATGTCTTGGAAAAAACAGTGCTTCAACCAAGCAGTTAAGAGATGTGGAATCAGTCCATGATCTGAAAAGTAATCCTGCCAGGCCAGACTCTCACATTCACTCACATGTAAAGCCGATAAAGATAATAATAGATAATAAAGAATCATTCAGTCCTTGAATCCTTGAGGTCTTACTGTAAATCCAAAAAAACACTACTAGTAAAAATACTTGGTATTTGGAGAAAAATCATAATTAACCTGTTAAAAAAGATGTAAAACTATATTCCTTTACTAACATTGAACGCTGCTCAATATATGCATATGCATGTTTAAATAGTGCACACAAGATGTTTCCTACTTTCCTGAAAAGTAAATGTTAATATTAAAAGAGCATGATAGTATTACAATATCAGTGAAACTATATCTCAGTCATTTCAAAATGCATAGTTGCAACTTTATCTGCTCATGTTCTTCATTATGCACTTAGTTCAGTCAGACTGCAATACAAGCACTGTAAAAATTACACAAAGTGTGAATAATAGAAAAATAAAGGAATATGTAAACTAAATCACAAACATAATACTCTACTTAGTGCAGACATACTGTATTGTCTGAGATCAGCCTACAGTTTCCCAATTGTCTGTGCATAATTGCAATTAATGCTACTGCTTATACACTTCATTACTTCATGGAGACTACAACATAGCAAGATTTTCTGCATACACATTTTATGGGCTGTCTGTCATTTGGCAGGGTTATTATATCTTAATAAAAATTGTACTGCAAAATTACTATTAGTTTAATATCTTTTTCCCATGAAGGTGTCACCTTTATCATAACATGAATTATGTAGAGAATTTTAAATTATAGATACGTAACTGAGTTGTAAACCATACCCAGAGCTTTGTTGCCATATATGGCCGTTCGCCTACTAGACTCTTACCACGACGTCGTGCGTGATGACGTCACGACGCAGGGCGCTACACTTTTCTCAGTGTGCCCAACCCTTGGAGCCGTCACATTCTTTGGTCGCCGACGACTCGGACAAGTCCCTGCAAATACAGCTATGGTGGGTTTTCTGTTCCGCTCGAACTAAGTGGTTTAACTGCCATTCTTGTGTATTTAGCTTTGAGGGTCTGTTTTAAGAAAAATCTCCTAGCTTTCTGGAGGTGCCAGGTTGCGTTAGAATGCCTGACATGGCTCGCTGATCTTTAGCGGAAGTGCAACTTTGAGAAGCTAACACTAACGTTAGCTTCAAGAAAGTGGAGTTAACGATCTCATAGCAGGATAATTAATGTTGGGGAAGTACTCGTGTGTACATGAGTGATTGTTGGTTGTGCTACAGTTACAGGGTGTTTGGTATATATCTAACTTATTGCAGAAAAAAAAAATTCAAAAACCTTTGGAACTAACCAGAGCTAGTTAGCGTTTTGGGAGTTAAAGGAAGCGTTTTCATGCCCCTAATCTCTCTTTGAACAGTCTGACTTCTCGGAGGATCAAATCGCTGGTGAGTTCAGAGTTTGAGTTTGGAATTTTTCATATCCCGATTGTTTTGCATGTTATTCATTCTTGCTCGTTTCGGACGACGCTTTGCCTCCTATCTCTGTCATCCTGCTCTATGCCCGCCTCGCTTCACTTAAGTTAGCCGTTAGTAGTGCTCTTATGTTTTCCTGTCCTTCTACATTTTCTATATTTTCCTATTATTTCATCACTTTCCACTTGCAACTCCTTGTCCTTTTACAGATTGAATTTAACCTGGATCAGATTTATGGTAAGTCAGTGTAAAGGGGGACGCCTGTAAGTCCAGAATTGTGGCTGATGGTGGTCTCAGAGTGTTTAGGGTATGATCTGCATGTTGGTTTGAGATAAAAACAAATTGTTTTAATTGTATAATAAAGTTGCTTGGCACGTCAAAATAAGTCCTATCATGTTCTAACCCTCTATCAGGGTGTCTTTTTTGTATGTGGTTGGTCATGCATTATCTGCCGCTGCATATCCAAACATAGCCAAAGCCTTAATCTGTTTTCGTAAGTCTTGTTCTGCTAGATTGTCATCATCTTTGGCTGTGTCGCTTTGCCTTAACTTTGCCTGGTATCTGTCAAACTGTGCATCTCCACAACCGTGCCCTTTTTTGGATACAGTAGTGGCTGGTTTTTGTCCTACGGCTGGTTTGTTTAATCATCGTTGACATAATAGACTATATAGCTAATCTCACTCTCCTCCTGCTTTCCTCCACTCCTCCAATACCAAATATGGTGTTGGGAAGAGAGCTCACATGCCTGCAGGGAAGAAGCGCATTCCTCACAGCAGGAAAATCTCCAAAATAGTTATTGGGCGTTCTGGAGGGGGGAGTAGTCCCATAACATTAGAGACCGGAACTTGTGTAATCCAGCTCTGCCTCATTGATTGCTAGATCTTAACTATTTGGGTTTTTTTTTTTTTTGGTTTGTTTTTTACCTATTCATTTAATTGAAAGGCTTTAGATTAAAGTTAAACTAATCAGTGTCGTCAATGCCAACATTGCACCATTTCTGATAACTGTTTGAGTATTGGTAAGTCTACTTCAACAAGAAAGTACTCCATACTTCGGAACACTTTTAAAGGCTCGAGTCACTTACAGGTTTATTGATTATTCAACAGTATTGTAAATTATTGATTCAATATGTAGTTGGGAAACAGTGTGTCAGATAGAGCTTGTGCGGCTTAGCCTTTAGTTTTCTTTTTAAACACTAAAGGTTAAGGACACAAATTCTGGATCCATAGCTGTTACAGGCATTAAGGCTATTTGTTGTTATTTTGTATGGAATTAGTTGGCAATAATAAAAATATTGTGTATTTAATTGCACAATATAAGGCCAGATTATTGATGAGATTAGTATCTTGTTTTTGTGCTTTCTCTGCTAGGCTCTTTCATTTTCTTCACAATTTGTCCTGTTTTTCTGTTTTCATTAATTGCAAGTTTACTTCCACTCTCTGTATTATTCTTAAAGATATCTGCATATCTCTTTATTTCAACAGTAATTGTTTCGCAACTCTTAATTTGTCGTGTGCCTCTGTATCCTGCAGAGTTTAAGGAGGCTTTCCTGCTGTTCGACAGAACAGGAGATGGAAAGATCACCTTTTCCCAGTGTGGGGATGTCATGCGGGCCCTGGGACAGAACCCAGTCAACGCTGAGGTGCTGAAGGTCCTGGGCAACCCTAAGGCTGAGGGTAAGAGGACAAAATAACTTGGTGGCTGTGATATTTATGCAAAATGTTAAGTTGATAATGTGGTTACAGAGTGTTTACAGCCACCTTGCCTTATTTATTCTGTTCCTTTGCCTTTTTTCAGAGATGAACACCAAGATGCTTGACTTTGAGCAGTTCCTGCCCATGTTCCAGGCCATAGCTAAGAATAAAGATCAGGGCTGCATGGAAGATTTTGTAGAGGGACTGCGTGTCTTTGACAAGGAGGGCAACGGCACAGTAATGGGAGCAGAGCTACGTCATGTCCTCACTACACTAGGCAAGCAAAATTTTGTTAATCAGCGATGAATATGTGTTTAGGTAGAAAGATCAATGTCAGAGTCTCAAATTCTTTGTCACACCTAAAAATAAATTATAGTACTGCCACTCATGAAGTATTAATAAATATATAACTTTACATTTTCAGGTGAGAAAATGACAGAGGAAGAGGTGGAGACGCTGTTGGCGGGCCATGAAGATTCAAATGGCTGCATCAATTACGAAGGTGAGAACATAATAAATTAAATACAGTAAAAGGGAATCTGTGTATGTTTAATATGCTTGTCTGGATTGATGTCATTGTCATAATATAATGTCATGCATTACAATGTACACTTCCTGGCTGCTACACTATTATACAAGTGTACCTCATGAAGTGGTTTGTTGATGTGAAATTTTTTCCTCATTTGAGGAAAACTGTGGATTAACTTCCTTAAAATGGTAATGCTCTGGTTTAAAAAGGCAAACACTAAGGATTTTCAGTTCCAAACACGTGGTCAAGTGATTTTATGTTAATTATTACTCTGTACTGTGTGTTCTTAACATGTTTTCTGATTTTTGAGGCCCTGTATAAGTAGCAACTGCTGACACTGTGTTAACTGTTCTTCCTCCACAGCATTTGTTCGTCACATCATGTCAGGCTGAGGGCCGGTACGGGGCATTGGGTATACAGTTGACACCTTCAGGCTTTCCTATTTTTTTATTTGTTACATAATCCTCCCCCCATCAGGCCATCCTTAAACTAATAAGCTATAGGTGTGCTCTTCATATTTGCAAGCAGGAACAAAATGTTGTTGCAAAGTAGATTTACCTATAAGTTCCTGTGGGTAAGCCAGGTGGTCCCTCTCAGCTCTAGTCCTGAGGTTTTTACCCACTTTTAGCCTCCTCCTGTACTCTCTCTCTCTCCTACCTGCAGCCTTCTGGCTTTGCCCTTGGCTGCAGCATGCCCCTCTGCATGTGTCTGGAACACCCCTCAGTTTCTAAGGGGGTGGTGGACACACAGAGAAGAGACTGGTCTCATTCAGGGAAACCTTGGTGGCCACTGTTGAGTCACTTGAGCTTGATTGGTGTGGCGGTCATAAGGCAGCTTTTCTAATCTCATTTGCATGTTACTGGTGCTATTAAAATAGGACTTTCCCTCTGTGTCACAGGTGCTGTTCTTTTCACGGACACATAATTAGAGGTGGCAGTTAACTGTATTTTTATATGTGATAATGTAGCCACCAGCTTTGGGAGAGTGGACCAGTCCCTTTTTCTACTAACCAGACAGTTGCAATGAGTTGCTTATATGCTGATTGTTTTCTCCTCTGTACTGATGGAAGCTGAGTTTTTTAGCTGGCCGCTCTTATTGGATTGTAGCTCCTTGTATCTTTTTCTCTTTCCTTTGCTTCTCAACTAAAGGAAAGCATAAACCGAGGATGGCTTCTCTAACCAGCTCTTCTTGGATCATAGACATGGCCAAATGCTTTGGCTGAATTAGGAGATGATTACCTCACCTCCTTCTTTCTGTTCCCACTTCAACCCTTCTTTCCTATGGGTGAGCAGAAAACAGGAGATCTGCTTCCAAATGCAGCATCCCAGGCCCAGTAAGGCTGGATGAGGAGTGGGGTTCAGTTCTGTGTGCTGTACTTGGAGTAGGTCTCCAGGACCTGGAACGTGAAATTCATATTTGTCTCCTTCTTGTGTCTTTTACAGAACTCGTGAGGATGGTGATGAGCGGTTGAAGACGAGGAGCATCCCTTTTGTCTTTTGGTTGTTGTTTTTTTTTTTTTTTTTTTTTTTTTAACCCTTTCACATGTACTGTCTTTTTGCAGCTGGCTTTTACAGTCTCCCCAGCCTTTTCAATTGATTAGTTTTCCACATTTAATTTAAGAAGTGCCTTTACATTCCATACAAAAGACCACAAATAATTTTTTGTTTCCAGTCCATTCACACGTGACCAATCTTTATACATTTAGTCTTTGTGCTTGCACTGTTTGCAAAAACCTTCCAAGATGCAGCACTGGAGAAGACCTGATAGTGATACACTGTAACTACTGATACTAGTGTGTCAATGTTTTATGGGACATTAATATATATAAATAGATGTATACATAATACTCTAGCAACATACTATACTGTATTATTGGCTAACGTGCTTTGGCTGATTAAAATGTTGTGATTGTGCAGTAAATCAAGAAGGTCAGAGCCATAATATTATAAGATAGAAAGAAACTTTTCATGTGTCCCCATGTTTTTAAATCCTCCCAGTTATGTTGCTGCCTTTAAATAAATACTTTTCCTGAAAACATATTTTCTCTCCTTGATGGATTTGTTTAATGACAATAAGGTGCATATTTAGTTCTATCTAAACAGTGTCTGTGGTGGTTTCCAGTTGACACAAGAGGGCAGTGTTGCTGCTTAAATCTACTCAATGAAAAGAGGAATTTTATGGCCACAGTTTAGTGTATAAACCAAAACGAATACCTTATTCTTAACTTGCCTTTCTTGAGCCAAATAAAATCTATTATAAAGAATAGGTTTGGAAATTTCAAGTCAATATAGATTATCATCGGCTGTCAAAATTTAGTTTTGCTCCTATTTGTTTAAATTGAATAACTGCTTAAGAAATGTCATACTAAAAATGATTTAATGTTTTTAGTGACCATGCTGTAAATTTCCATGAAATCTATTTGTAACAAAGCCCTACTACATGAGCTCTAGCAGGCTGTTTGGTGCCTTCCTGACCTTTTCTTCATTTTCTTCACAACCTGCAACAACTATTTCACCTCATTAGGCACCACAGCTATCAGAGTGTGCAGCCTGTGTGTGTGGGGTAAGGTTCAGGAGGGTGTCATAGTCCACTGCTGAATAGGTTGTCCACTAATTACTGTGTGTGTGTATGTGTGTGTAGTCGATGGAAGTCAAGGCTATTGATTATTTTAATCCTCCTATTTGTGAGTCTGTGATCCTCATGGCTCTGCATTCGACAGGGGAATCACTAATGGGCCTCAGCGCAGCCTGTCTGAGACCTCACCCCGTCCAATTAACTTTCAACTGGAATCGGCCAGGAGAGAAAGCCAAGGGCTGGGCCCAGGCACAGCGCGGCTACATCCCTCTTTCTCAGTTCAGGCGCAACAGATTCGCCAAATCCTTTAAGTCTAGAATGCCATCAGTTCTCTCTAATTAGATATTTTCCTTTTCACCATTAATATAAGAACTATTTGAGATTCATGCTCTGTACGGTGAAGGTGTTTCTCATTCACTTAGGAGCTGTGGAAATGTTAAAAGAATACCGTACCGTATCCGTTAAAGAATACATCTGCTTACTATTATCTTTTCAGACCTGGTTTAACAAATTACAGTTAAGAGAATATAAACCTAAATTGTCTTTTTGCTTTAAAACAATCATCTTGATACATTTTCATCAAATAGCAATGCTCTATTGGATGATTTTGATTATTAGCATATGGTCAGAGAAACAGAAAAAGATTTTTAATTTAGAGCTTGGCCACAAGCCAAATCTTAAAATGTGCTTTTTGCTGCATTCTTTGCTTTATAATATACTATGTATCTTTCAGGTTATGGCTGTGGGTTGGACATAACTAAACATCTGAATGTGTTACTTAGAGATTTAACATTTCATAGACTAAAAAAAATATAACCCAAAGATTAATCATTGATTAACATAATTGTTAATGCCAAGCTTAGTTTAGTTTTGGACATTTAGAAGTAAGCATGACTTATATTAAATCCCGGTATGATTAGCAATAAATTGAAAATGTGTCAATATAATTAATAGAAAATTTAGCTTATTTCTTCAATATTTCTTTATTTGTGGTTCAAAACTTTAACGATACATGGTACAGTGTAAACACTGAACCAATTTAGTTTTTTGTACAATTTATAATGTTATATTTAAAAAGAATATATTGCCTGGAGTTTGTAGTTCCTGGGTGTATTAAAGAAGAAGATCAATATAGAAGTATTAATGTTTGAGCTTAGACAGTGTCTTAAGACATATTGGAAATCCGTGTCATAGCAGGCCTTGATCTCAGCTGTAAGTCCACGTAGCCATGTCATATCTCCAATTCTTAGTCCAAGTGGTCGCTGCAAACAAAGCCGAACAAGGGGCTGTCCTTATTTATGACGAACAAAAGCATAAACCTTTATTCAGCCCTTCACCATGCCGAAACAACACAGACAGGTAGGTATAGATTTTTTAATAGCAATATTTTCTACTCAACCTATTCAACATACCAGACTGGGCATTTCAAGATTACTGTGTTTATACATTTGATGATACTTTGATAGGGTCTCTCAAAAATAAATAATGAGTTATGGCAGTGTAATTACAGCAAGGACTCTGTAACTTATTGTACAACATTTAATTTAAATAAAACACTGCAGCATTCATTGAATTTCACTGTTTACACTGCCCCAGCATTTTACAGTATCTATATATCCACTCATATCCAGCAACACTCACAGACACTCACACAATTTTGCCAATAATGCACTTGGCAATTAAACCTTCATCATAAACAGGTGCCATCCAAGTCTTGTAACATAAATGTTTTGTTTCACCTTGCCATATGAAATTCTGTGTCATGGTGGGAAAAGGAAAGGAAGGTCAAACATCTGTGTTTATTCAGATATTATTATTTAATCAAAATTTTACTGATTCGGACTCAATCACAACTGTGATTTAATCAATTTCGACTTGTTGCTTTGAAGCATGGGGCAAAACATTTCACAAAAATTATTTCCATAGGCAGGCATTTTGACCAGAGGTCATTATAATGGAGAGCATGTATGAGGTAAATACTGTTTAGACAACAGCCTGAATATATTAGGTGGGTATTTGTCTCAGTTTAGTCATCGTGATTAATGTCACCATCAACACCATTATTTTAGTAAAAACAATCACAGTGATGGTGTTTGTTATTTTCTAGTTCTCACAATGTCAGTTAATACAGAACACATTATAATATTTTAGATATTTCAGAGCCACAACGTGCAATTGTTATGTGCACTTATACTGTACATAATCTAAAATTCATATTTGCAGATGATGGGAGCCAATAAATGCGGTGGATCAACATGGTGACTTAATATCACGCAATTAATCCCACTTTTCATTTTCAGTTGAACTAGTCAGTTGCAATCTCAGGATGTCTGTATATGTGAGTATTTTTGTGTGTGCATGTCTTTGCATTAATTTGCATATATACATGTATGTAAGTGAGCGTATCTTTGTGTGTCCTGGTCTTTTTCTAACCCCTCCTCTCTCGGTGAGCAGGGATTAGATTCAGTCTGGGTAGATGAGGAAGCCAGAGAAGGTGCTGTACTTGTTCGTGTTCCCTCCATGGACCTTCCCTCCGTCCAGCTGCACACACACCTCATCACCCACGTCCAAATGCAGGATCACACTGTTGGAGGCGTAGTCGTAATTCTGATCAGCGTCCTGAGCGATAGCACTGGCTCTTACCTGTCAGCCACAGAGGACATATGCATTGAGAATTAGAACATGGATAAAACTGAACGAACATTTACACCATTTACACGTCACTGCCACTTACTAAGCAGCTCAAAATGCTCAGCATCTCTTTAAAAAGTAAAAGCAACACATACTCTTCCTTTATGAAATGTTTTTTTTTTCTCTTGGTGAAAATGAATCATTAACAGTCTTTAAATGAGACACCCATAAGTACGACACCAACTCCACATTCAATGTGGATAAACAAACAGATGGGACTGTGACCTGTGACCCCAAAGGTGAACTGACAGTACAGCCACTCTGCCTATTATTGATCAGCTGTGGCTGGGGATCAGGGCAGGGGGGCCAGAGGATGTAGATCTGATTGGGTTGTGGAGATAAGCAGACCCACCGGGGACAACAGATTGTCTGTGGGGAAACTATAGCCCAGCCAAGAAACAGAATCACTATCCACACCAGCTATTGACCTGTTGCTTATGATCCTGGACCAGCTCAATATGCATGATATTGAGTTGCTATGCGTAAGCCAGACAGTTTCACATTTGCATGCTGTGTGAGAGTTCAGTCTTATTGACCCAACAGCAGTGGATCTTTACTTGTTTGTTAACATCTTTAATTGGGTTTACCCATTGTGAACATTTAAGCACTATATACATGACTATATTGTGTTACAAAAGTAGAGGAAATGGGATTTGTCCCTTTTCTTACTTGTTCATTCCACTTCAACCCTTTACAAGCAACGTACTATGTAAATTGTTTAAATATCATTAAAACAATAATATTTTTTAACAAATGCAAAAATTGTAATACAGTCTGTCCTGCAAAACCTCATAAGTAGGATATATCAATAATTTTGGTGAAGCAGTTCCAATCATATGACACATGTCAGCCATCAGTGGCCTCGTGTCTGGCTGAGTGTCCGTCTGCGGGGGGAGCACTCAATCTATGTCAGCAGCCTAGACAAGCCACGCACATCTCCATGACAGCCACCGAATATGATCTGCAATTCAACTACCATCATGTCATTCCCATCACTGGGACTCCTTTCTCCACATCGAGCATGCATCAATTTGAAAACAGTCAATCGCTGAGCAACAGAGCCTGACTTACTGTAACTAAGAAAAAAAATGCTCTTTCCCCCTGCTCTCAAACCGAGCACATTGTTCACCTGCTATCAACCCCAGACTTGTGTTGTATTTGCCTGGACACTATCTATTGGTGTCCTCAAATATAATGCAGGTCATGGCTGCTCCCACATACAGCATGTTGGTGACCAGTGGTTAGGCTTGTACCTGTCCGCTCTAAACCAGATTGCTTAAGGGACCAAAGAAGTCAATCTCCTGAGGTGAAGGTCGACAGCTGCACAGTAAAACCAGCCACTGCAGATGTTACACCACTACAACAGTCTTGTTCCATTAGATTTCTGATTCTTCAGTTCACTCTGGCCTCTTGGAAACAGACGCCTAATTAACTAGATTTTTTGTTACCTTGATAAAAATATACTCAAATGTAATTTGATATCCTTTAAATATGTAAATGTTGATGCAATTGTGTTTAGCATTTGGAAAATATCAAATGTCTTTTGTTGTGAAATCATAAAATGAGAAATTATTTAGCCATAAATTTTGGGGATGCTTGTGTTGCCTTTCCTGCTTATTGTAATTAAACACTGAACATAAACTTTCCTATTTAAGGCCCCCATAAGACCAGCTCTCAAATAACAGCACCAAATCCATTGTCATCTCTAAAGGTTATATTGCTGTTCTGCTTCAATGTGTAGTGACAGCTAACACCACATTTGCATCTTTGGATGTATCTGACAGGGCTGATGTTGCGACTTCCTATCGAAACCGGCTCTCGGTGATCATGCTCATTATTTTGGCCAAGCAGTGTAACAAAGAGAGACATATAGGGAGGATCTTTTCCCTATCAGGCCTTCTCACGTCTCATGACTTAATGCATGGAAGTGCTGCTGAAGTTGTACAACAGAAAAATGTTCATCGCTCAGTGTAAAAGATCATTTTGCCAATATATGATATATGAATTGGTGGTTCAGCTGATGTTCCTGTGCATGAAGGAATAATGCAAGTCATCCATTAATGCAGATACCAGACAGGGAGGCATGAGAGAGCCGAGGTGGGATTAGGACAGGAAGCTGACAGAGAAGATGGATACGACTGGAGGACCAGGCTGATCTGCGTGAACCAGGCAGCACACTGTGCTGATCCTAGAGCTAGAAGGGTTTTGAGCAGTGAGGCAGGGCCCCCCCAGGGCTTGCCTGTGGCTGTCTCTGTCTCCGCCTAGCCTTTTCATTATAGGGCCTCCAGTAAACACGCCTGGGAGCAGAGGGGGCCACAGGCGAGGAAGCTGTAAGGAGGGGTGGCGGGGAGCAGCTGCAGTGTCATTTTCTATACAAGTGGACCTGTAGTTCAAAAGACAGACAAGGATAGACAAAAAGAAGGATGAGGGGGAAAAGAAAACAAAAAAACTAAAACAATGGCCAGAGGGATGAGGAAAGGGTCGGGGAGGGGGCCCGGAGTAACAGACTGATCAAGCAAGGCTGTTTTGTGAGACCAGGGAGATGTGGGAGTATATGAAGTCTTGTTTTTATCTGTGGTGCTGTGCTCCACTGGTAATAAAACTGACAGGATTCATTCACTGTGATATACTGACCTCTTAGAGCGGAGACAATAGAAAAGTAGCTGTTAAACTTACCTAAGGGACTCCAGCACATGGCTGTACGGTTGGGGATGGGGGTAAGGGGTGATGTTGTGGAAATGGAATATTTATTGAATAGGTTTTCCTTCTCCGGTGGGAGCCCATGGATTACATGGCGACAAACGAGTGGCATTGAACTGTACCTTAAAGTGCTATTACCTGCCATTCTTTATTCTGTGGGCACAGTAATGGTAAAGCTGTTCATAGCCTGAATGGAACTGACTCATTATAATTAATGTGTTTCATCAGACGCACATCATTTTATTTAGATCGCTTTCAAACTTACAAGGCAACACTGAACTTATCTTCACAGAACAAATTCTTCTATGTATCTAACTCTTGCCTGTTCCGTGCTCTAAGACTAATTATATTTCACCTGTAGCACATCTATGTCTCTGTATTGGGGAAGTTGATACAGGTACCGGTCATTACAGCAAGTGATGACATTTTAACACCACTGTGTGAAATAACTTGACCTTTAACAGAGCTATTAAAAGAGTCTATGACAGGTGAAAAACAAGAGAGAGATTAAATGGGAGCTGAGCCGGGATCTATTTGTCTACTTTCATCTTTGTATTACGAATTCCACCATAGATTTACAGTAATGCACTTGCACTATGGGAATAAAAAAGTGTAGGTGAACAGCTCATATTCCAGTTAATGACGGGAACGTGAGAAGTTCGGTTGTGAAGAGATGCACAACACGTACTAGCACCCTCCACAGCATCAAGCATGCCAACATTAGCATTGACTGTTTTAATAACATTTGCTACCAAGCTGGAATATTAAGTAGCATAAAAGGCATCAATCTATTAAGAACAGAATGATAAAATATGTTTATAAGAGCAGTGGCAGCAATAAGACTCATCTACCAATAACTATATCTTTTGAGCAAGGCTAAATCAGTATTAAATCATTTAGTATCAAAATTTGTATCGATCATCTTCCCAAACTCAAGTCTGACATTGCCTTGTGTTTCTTAACTGTACAAATAATAGTGCTGGGGTTGAAGAATAGCGCTGAACTAATATTCATATCAAACACTTGAATTATACTTTAAGTCAAACACAGTTTTATTACAAACATTGAAGCATTTGAAGTGTGAGCCCCTTCCATGAGAAATCCCCTAACTCTGAACCCTTGTCATGCTGCAACGATTTCAAGGAACTACAAAGTGGGGATTTAGCGAAGGTAATAGGTATTGGATCTACAGAAATCCCATGGCAGCCCTGTCACACTCACCACACCCTCTGGAGATGGCACACTCATGTCACACGAGAGTCCAACAGTTTGAACATCATTAGCAAAGATACGGGCCACGTTATACACAAGACATTCCCAGAAGAAATCTATTTAGAATTAATTATTTTTCTCATTCTGTGACTGTCTGTGACGAGCATCTGCACGCGCAGGATTTGCGCATTAAGACACTATGTGCTTTCTGTCTCTGGCCGACCTTAATCGCTCGTCAAGCTGAGACATGTTGAGTGGGTGTCCATTGGTCATCATGCCCGATCTTATCCTGGCCTTCACCACCGGCCTCCCTGATGCCTCATCTACCAGCCCACTGTCTCTACATCTCCATTAAGTCATCCATCTTCCTCTGCTCCACCCATGAACTTCCCATCGACTCACTCGTCTCGTTTTGCTCTCCCTTTTACTTTCTCTAAGTGGACATCTCAGCGTGTCCCTGTCATGTTTGGTCTCTCGCATTTCATTCATTGTCACTGAGTCCTCTGTCTGTTGGACTGGCTTCTTAAAAAATTGAAAGTTACCTACGACCCTTTCTGTTGAGGTGTAAAAAGTTACGACGCAATCGAAAGGGCATTGTGGCAAATTTGTGGCTATTGCAATGCTCGTTTTTATTTAAAATCCCCAGTGGGCAGGCAAAACATCCAATAAAGCTTCAGCACCTACGGCAATAGTAAAATAGACCATTTGATTCTGCAGTCAGGAATGCAACCTGTCAAACACAGTGCCCATTTAGTAAACCCTAGACACTGACTGGCCTCAGGCAAAGTACCCGCTTGCCTCGGGGTTCCAATAACTCTAAACATGATCAGGTAGTCTGCAGTATTTCACTTATACTCCGTGTTCATCAACCAGCAGCTCTGCTCAGGTCCATCCCTGTTCGGTGAGTGTTCCATTTAACAAAACTGTTTAAGGAGGCCACCTGATGGGTGTCAGATGGACCCGGGTGAGGTTAAATAATTGAGCTGAGTGAAAAGATAATTAATGGAGAATCAATGAACAAGCTTGGGAGGGGTTAGGAGAGGAAAGTATAGCGGGTGTTCAGGGGATCTAATCTAAGATGTATAAATTATTTAGCAGCCTATGATGACTTGAATGACAACATAGGACATCAAACAGGCCGCTTACGCATATTCGCTATGATGTCTGTATGCATATGCAATCAAATGAGATGGTTAATGATGATTATTTTTGGCGTTTTTTTTTTTTTTTTTACATCTCACCAAGGCAAGTCTAAATAAACGTCATTAAATTGGCTTTGTAACTGTAAGGAGGAACTAAACTATACGAGCCCAGGTTACAGTTCCACGCATGTAGAAGGTCCTTGGTGAATGAATGAATGTAAAAAAAAAAACTTGAAGAATGTTTTCTGAATTTAGAGCCCTCCACAGAAATGACTGTGATTTTTCCCACCTCCCTTCTCCCCCCTTCAGTCCCTCTGTCTTTAATTAGTGTCTAGGGAATGAGGGAGTGGATGAGTAGACTGTCAATTTTATATTCATTATTTATTTAGCTGAGGTGTAAACTGACTGGTCCACGTACTGACAGACATTTCTCCTGTGCTCTTTTGCACTTCTGTTTAGGCAATAATCAAGCTCTGTGTATGATACTTACTAATTAGACTGTTCCTTTTGGCAGTGGTGGCTGCATTCTGCCACTTGTCATTTAGCCACAGTACATGTGGGAATGCAAATATCTGTGGCTGCGATTTTAGACTGTATAGCATGAATTCCCCTTAATGAGGAGAAAGATTGCCGTTTCATTCTTTGGCTGTCATGTTGTCACCTGCTAAGTGGAATGTGCTCTGAATGTGAAGAGCTCAATGTTTCACAGGTGAATGTGAGTTGCTGATAACACAGGATGATCAAAAAAATTCTGTGGCATGTTATGTGTGTGTGCATATATACAAAAACATACATAAATACACATGCACACACATTATATTGTACGCACACCTTCATGCATGGACACACACATTCTTACTAACCAAGCCATTCTTCTTCAGGTCTGCCCACATGCTGGTCCCGTCACCACCTCTCATGAGAACATGGTAGGTGAAGAAATAGATGCCAGGCAGAGGGCAGGTGAACTTGCCAGTGCTGGGCTCGTAGTAGTTACCTACGTTGGTCACCACATCGTCAAACTTCAGAATTTCATTTCCCTCATGCTGCTTGCGTAGCCCTGCATAAAAGGCAATTTTGGGAGTATAGAGTGAAGGAGAATAACCACCAGGACCTGGACCTGGGGGGCCCTGCGGTCCTGGTTTGCCTGGTTCTCCAGGGGGTCCACGGGCTCCTGGAGAGCCGGGAATGCCTGGAGGCCCTCGAAGCCCGGATCTTATTTTCTTTCCAGGGTAATCCTGGGGTGGTGAAGATACAGCTGTCAACTCCTGGCCTGGCTGAGATGTGGCGTAGGGGTCACAAACCATCCGGCAGCTTCCAAGCATTTCGTAATGGCTCCCTGAATTTCCGCTGTTCCCTGCTTTGGTTGTGTGGACCAGCAAGGGAATGGCCACCAAAAGTATTAGAACCATGGCCACACCTACAGCAGCTCCAATGACACGTTTCCTGCGACTGAGCCGTGAAGCGGCCAGCGTCAGGAAGTCCTCTTCCCCCTTGGCTGGAATAGTGCCGGCCAGGATGAAGCCTCTCAGAGAACCAGAATATGAAAATGAAAAGAACGGTGTGGAAAGGAGCGATGGGTAAGCAGTGTATGACTAAGCCAAGTATGAGAGAGAATGTCAGATGCTCAGGAATAGGATGAGAATATTCTAAACAAAAAAATATGAACGATAAGGTGTCCAGGAGACCAGAAAGAAAAGTTTTAAACACCTATTTGTTTAAAAAGATGAAAACATTACAACCCACAATGAGTAAACACAAAAAACAAATCACACAAAACACAAAAGTCTCAGCTTTGTCGTGAGACCGGACAAAAAATTATTAGATGAAGTCTGGTGTGTCTTTTTGTTTTTGACGTCTCCTGTATTCCTCCAGTTCGGTTCAATTTTCAGCATCAAACAGAAACCATGTCTGGCACTGAGAGGGTAGTAGTGAAAGCGGAGCTTATTAAAAGTATGTTGGAATGAAGGCTGGTGCCAAATTCAGCTCATTGAGGAAGAGGTGCAGGCACTGTTTGTTCTGTTTGATGAGGTAAAATGACAGTTTATTTAAGAAGTCCACACCCAAAAAACACAGTATTTCACTTCACATGCATGTCTCACTCAATCCCATGCCTGTAAGCGACAAAAGTTCATCAGAGATCTTTTCTTGATTCAATCATCGTGGGATTTCACTTTTTTCCTGCTTTCACAGTCCGTATTAAAAAAGGTGCTGTTAATACAGTTTTGTGAACCCGGGAGTTCTTTGATAGATTCCTCCTCTGGCTATATTTGGATCTGAAAAGGGATAGCAAGAAATACTCAGTAACTGATTTTCTCTCTTTTTTGTACTCAAACAGATTATTTAATTGTAATAAAATGCAGGCATTCAAATATTGTTTATATTTTAAAAAGACAAAATATTGTTTGTTGAGTAATATTTTCTACAAAAAACTAAATAACTTGTTACTAAATTACTAATTTACTTACTAATTTTATTCACAAAAATAAATAAATAATTATTTAGTATTTAACACTGTAGATGTAAAAAAACATAATCTATAATCATTAATGGCTCCTTGAGGTTGATTACATTTAAAACTGACTAAAGAAACAAGAACGACAAAGGGAAACTCACCATATGCTCTTGATAATCCAAATTGATTTGGGGGGAATCAAATTGCCTGTGCATCGGTCCGTCCCGCGTCCCACCACAACGATGCAGGACTTTGGATCGCTGAAGTGCCAGTTGCAGAGCTGGACAGCCGACGGGCGCTCGGGGGATGCCAGGAAAGTGAAGAGAGTTTCTCAATCAGCGCATAATCCCCTGTCTCCTTTCCAGGTACAGTTTAAAATGCAACTAACTTCAGAGGAAACGAAGCCCAGAAAAATAAAAAAAAAAAACACTTGAGCACTTTTTGACGCAATTCCAAATGAGAGATGAACGCAAAATCGGACGCTCCCATCCAGAGTCCACAGGATCGTCTATCGCTGTGTTTGGTCCATGGACAGTCCTCGACACCTGTTAGATCGATCTCTCTCTCTCTCTCTCCCTCTCTCTCTCTCTCTCTCTCACACACACACACACAGACACACACGCACGCACGCACGCACACACTACATAGTAGTAACCTTATTATTTTCCATTTCTGCACAAACTGCAATCCAAAGCCATGTTTACGACGATTTAATAATAACTATGGCTATTATAAATTATTGTGTTGGCCTATATTAACAACACATTTTACACAACAATGTCTTATGATTATTGTTGGTATTATCTCTCACCCGAAATCAAACGACCAACTGATTTCACTGTAAACTTATTCAAATGTATACTCGACTGCATTTGTCCCTTTGATTCGCATCTTGTTAGGCTGACTTTCACCTGTTGTCGGGGGAAACTCTTAACAAGCACAATGTTTGATAAACTGTGAAAATGAAGGCAGATGTTTTCATCTTCTGGGTGCTGCGGAAGGGAGGACAGAGGAGGGTGACTAAGTAAAAGCTGCTTCGGTATGATGTGTGAGGAATGGAGAGGAGACACTAAATGTTCCCCAGACCATGGTCTGTGTGTGTGACTCGCATCCCACTGTTATAAAGCCTCATTAGTGAGACACCCTGCCCCACACATTGTGCTGCTTTTTTTCCCTTTACCTAAAACCGTATTCACAAACATATACAATGCACACACACACACACACACACACACACACAACAAACAGACACATACGTAGACAACACATTTTTAAATCATTTGTTATGAAAGGCCATGTTTCGTATTCTTGGATCAAACGGTTTCTCACTGTTAATAACAGCAGGAAAATATTAGGATACCATGGGCTATAATATGCTTTCTTCTATTGTAAATACCACACACACAATATCGCATTTCATTTCAGAAATGTCTTGAGCAGATTTGTAGCTCACACCGTCATTTCCTTGGAGTCTCATGTCACATGTGTGACAGGAACAATCGCAGATCTGGGAGTTTTTAAAGTTTAATGGCTGAAAAGAGGGGAACGGGTCGACATAGAGTATTGATGATTCCCGTTTCATCAACCACCACCTCCCCGGCCCTCCGCTTCTGAGATGTGATGACCACTGTCTGCCAGTGTAGTTTTAATTCAGCCTGATCCCACAGACATCACTGGTGGTTAATCACTGTGTTGCTGAGGATGGTTTTCCAAGAAGGAGGACGGACTGAATATAGTGTGAAATTGATATTGAGGGCGTGGACAGTTTGGGTAGTGATAACCTGTGATCCTTCCAGTGGGACATGCTGGTCCAGCTGGGCAGCCCAAAGACGACTTAAATGCTGTGTGAGTCCCAGTTCGCAGGTCAGTCAGTCTGCCCCTGTGAAACAGTGCTCCGAGGTCCTGCAGCACGGGGCAGATAATCATTGCCAACAGTCAACGGCAATATGCTAGGAATTGGATTTTTAAAGCCTGATAAAATATTACTGAGGTGATTAATATTGAAATATGTGCATGTCTTTCAGCTGTCTGTCTCCCTTACGCCCTATTCTTTTCTTGATTTGTTCCCCTTAGTATTCACGCTCACCTATAATTTTAACATTATGCATTATGTTGATGAAATGTGTCCTTTTTTTATTGAATGCACTTGCTTTATCAGCTCACTTGCTCTGACTTTACTGGGACTCATACAGTCTCTATTCCACCAATAAAAAAAAAGGCAATTGGAGAATCAATGCTGGTCTGTTTGAGTTATTAGTTTGTTTAATAATTAATTTCATACATTATGATACACCAAGAATAAATCTCAGTCTTTTGTGCACACGGCTGCATAATTCCGGCTCTAGGTTTTCTCTCTTCTGTTCTGTGCAAACAAGTAAGAGAGGAGCAGGAACTTATTTATGGACACATTACTCATGTTGTATTTCTCTTCTGGTAAGCCTGTTTCTTAAAGACATACTAATTCTTCAATTCAGCCATCCACAGCAACATTTAAATAACTTTGTATTTTTTTAATTTGGGAAATGCACTGCCCAAAACGAACCAGTTTTTCTCTAGCGGAGTAGTAATGGCTCAGCGTTACACACTATTATATTATCTGTTACATATATTATTCACAGGTATCTGTGACTTATTGTGCTTTGCTTAGAGATAGGAGCAGCATCACACAATGTGGACATCAGTGCACCACCTCTCCATGACATATTATTCTCAAAAAGCACATAGCTGCTAGAGGGCCATCACTCCCCAGGGGACCACTCCTCACGTCTTCCTCAGTTAACACTGTCACAAATTCAGCTATCAAGCTTCCATTCCGTGCTACATGGATTACTGTCTTGTAAATCAATTTAGAGGTCATTTTGAAATAGGTGATTTGAAGGAAGCCTGAAAACAAACTGGGAAAAGACCAATAGTGCATTTTGCCACATTTGTATTAATGTATGTACATCAACACTGACATAAATGGAGATCACAATACTTCTGGTGATTGCATTAAGTTGGATCCTTGCAAATACGGCTGCAAAAGAAAACCAATGGAAACGGAAAATATTGCATATTTTTGTAAGATAACTTAAAAAATAACAATTAGGTTTGTTTATTCAGACCTTCAAGTCCACGCATCACATTGTTCTTGCAATGCCGTATAATGTATGTATCATTATCTCCCCGGTGTAACTGTGCATGTCAGTACAGTAAGTGCACATTTTTAAGCGCACAGGTATGGATGTGTTTACATCCTGGTGCAGTGATGTTTCATTAGGCTCTGATTATGGGGCCTGATGCAGAGTGACAGTGTGCAGATTGAGTTGCACAGCCACTCTAATTCTCTCTATTAATAACAGCCCTCCACACTGCCGTGCTGAACCACATTTATTAATCACAATTTGTCATCTGTCCGATGCCCCACCTTCTCCTTCTCCCTTTCTCTTCCCTACCCTCTTTTTTAGGTACGTTCTCCTCCTCCTTCCTCCCAGCAGGGCCAGTTATCCTCTGCACTTCCCCATTCCCACCCCTCACCCCAGCTTTGTTCGCCTTCAGCTCAGAGACATGGTCCAGCATACAGAGGGATGTTCTCACTCTCCTTCCTCACACACACACACACACACTCTCCTGCTCACTCTCTTTAACTGCCCTCTAGTCTAATTAATCAGAAGCTCTCTGGCTTTAATTGGCTAAATAACAATTATAATAACTTGACTGTGCCTTTTGCTTTGGTAACAATTTACAGAGGATCAATAAATTATAATAAAACAAACCTCAATTTATAATCATGGCATACTTATGATGCTATTTGTGGCCTTTGGAACATATACAAACCTTGTACAGTGCAATGCATCATTATAAACATGTTCAGCCATTCGCTAAAACAGCATGCGATGGCCTGTTGGAGAAAAGAGATTCTATTTTGCATTAATCCCTGTGATCTAGAGTTTCCATTTACACAAAATGTTGGCATTTAATCAATATGTATGCTGGGATATGCACACATAATTTTATTGCATTGTTGGTGAGAAAATATTCCCAAAACTAAAATCACATTTCTGCTCGTGTCCCAGTCAAATGGCCCTTGACCCCACTCAGAAAGATGATTTATGACTCAGCTAGTCTCTTAGGTCCTGGCTGTGCCACTCCAATTTTCAAGCTGCATTTATGCTCATTATATTGACACTTTTATCATATTCGTTTAGCCTGAACTGCAATTTCATCACATAGCAGAACTTTTCCTCCACCTTCTTTCTCCAGGAGTTACAACCACACACACTGTGTGACTCCACATATGCGGCGGCTCTGCTGCTGTGTGTTGAGTCTTTGTGGCACCAGTGTTCTTCTAATTGCACCACCTCCCACCAACCTTTCCACTCCTCAGCGCTACCCACCACAACCCACAACCCCCATGCAGAGAACCAGGGTCCCTCTACTGTTTTCTTTGAGAAGAATGGGTGTTTGGGGGGAAACAGAGCCGATTTTCATGTGCAAATGTCAGTCAGTCCGCTCCCAGCAATCACAGGCCCATCTTCTCTAGAGATCGGAGCTTGAGACACAGCCTGAATAATTTAGCAGCTTTGTGCCACCGTGCTTTAGGGTCGCAACCTTCTAAAGTGATGACAGAAAGACGTTGGCTAACTTCCCCTCCCATTCACTCCCATTACCACTTATTTACCGTTCCTGATTCCAGGCAGACAAAGCAGAAGGCCACACTGGGGGGGAGAAATCATCAGTGCTGTATAAACTGTGTCATACAGCAGAGCACAACCAAACAATGACATTTTCAGAGCATCCCCAAGTCGACGGCGATCCCCTCCTTTGCCGCACTGTGAAATAAACACACGGCGTCCACATGATCACTCTAACCAGCAGTCACAAACAAAAGACATGATGCGCGCGCACACACACACACACACACACACACACACACACACACACACACACACACAGAAAAGGTCGAGAAGTGACGCACAGCAGGGACGAATGTCAGAGTAAAAACCCTACTGACATATTAAAGGTGTGAATTAAGAATCAGATAGTGATGGGAAAAAACATCCAAGTCTTCTCTTTCAGGGAAGGAGAGATTACAGTGAACCTCAAGGTATGACAAGAGAAGCACAGAGACGTAAAGGACAGAGTGAAAGAAATTGATCCGTCCTTCCTTACAGACTTACTCTACATTTCTATCATTCAGAGGGAGACAGGCTGCGCTTGGTCTGACAAGGGTGGTCATCACTCGTCTGCAGCAGGACTCTGACAGCAACATGACGAGGATGAATGGACTGTCCAGTTATCCCAACCAAGACACATGCTGCCGGAGAAATGATACATTTATCAGCCTCGTAATTTCTTTCGGTCATGACTCATTCACATCCCCTGTTCAATTATCTTTAACTTGTGTTTTTTTCAAAACATATCGTGCAATCAGCACCTTGTACATAACATTTACCCCCAGGTCCGTGATATTTTTTCATTGTGCGGAATTCTTATCCGCTGATAAAACCGGCAACAAACAGTAACAAAAACCTCTATAAATGAGTCCAGGTGTCTCCACAGAACAGGAGGATATTATTGGAATGTAAGGCCACATCAGTGAATCGTGTGTTAGTGATGCAGGGGGATGTTCCCATGGAGATGTCAATTGTGATAGCCTATTAGTCCAGACGATGAGATGCAGAATTACTAAGAAACACAGGGAGGAAAGAAAGATGCCTCCTTCTAACCTGTTGTCATGTACTGTAGTCAGTCAAGTCAAACCAGGTCTGGTCAAACGTCATTTATGATGAGCTTAGGGTATCAGTGGGCACGCTTTGACCTTGTGTCATAGGAATGCATTATGAGGCCAAGCAGAGGGGAAGGGAGGACACAAGAGATCCCTCTGAATTATTGAGAGTGATTTTTTTGGTGACTTATGGTTAGTGGCAGTCAGGAACGGCATGATAAATTGTGCCAAGCAAGAATTACACTTTCTCATTTCTCGTCTGTCTTTTTCTCCCTGGCCACCCTTATCTGCCACACACTCATCCCACTACTTCCTCTGTCTTATATGACTATGTTCTCAGGCTGACTTTTGAGGCAGCATGTCCTTAGAAGTTCTGTAGTGCAGCGTCACTATAATAGCAGTGTTGACTTTAGGTATAGTTATGTATTTCAAGCTAAAGGTTGAAGCATATTTGCTGACTTACCATCAGTTTGTTGGTCAGTTTGACTCTTTGAGTCAGAATAACAAAATTCCAACAACTACCGGATATGTCGCCATGAAATTATTATATCCATATATATATACATATAGTCAGATTTTGGTTATCAGGTGTCTTGACATTTATGAGATGGATTGTCAAAACATTTGGTACAGATTTGCATGACACCCAGAGGATAAACCATAATGATTTCGATGGAACTCTTCCTTCTAGTTAGCATTGCTAAATTGCTAAACCTAGATGCTGAACACAGTAAATCTTATACCTCCCTAACATTACCATGTTAGATTTTTGCTGCACATCTTTCCTCAAATGATAAGCATTAAAACTTCAAAGAATTGCTAATATCTGTGTATTCTTTCACTTTCACTAAAAAGCTTTTTAGATTTTTAACATGACTGATGTGCAGTAACCGCTCAGTCTGATTCTGTTGCGAAAAAAAATAGCTAATGAGAAAAGTGAAAGCTGCTTCTGTTGTTGTTGTTGCTGTTGTTGTTGTTGTTGATGATGATGAGTTTGTTTTTGAGAGATTACATTTTTATAGTGAGGATATGGAGATGTTTGAAAAGATGCTTTTTCCGTAAATGATGGATGACTGAGTGAGCCTCTGCTTTCAGAACACAAAAGGAAGGTCAATCTACCTTTTGGGACTCAACAGGGAGGAGAGTGTCGACCATGTGGAAAGATGCTCAGAATCGGGAGCTAAATGGCCGACGTACATGGCCCTGGCCTTGTAGCGGTGTGGGCTCTTACACGAGCCCCAGGTTTACAGTCTAACTACTAACAGGATGTGGCAGCCAGCAAAGGAACTCCTAAAGGAAGAGGGCAGGGGTGATTTGGTGAGGATGAAAATGAGGCAGCTGCATCATTCTGAGTGGGAGGAGGGAGTTTGTAGGGAAATGATTAAAGTTCGATAATGGAGCTTGGTTAAATCCCCGGTTGGATGCATTGCACATTGTAGGTGGAGTTCACTTATTAAATAGATTAACTGATGGATGATGGGTAAAACACGGCTTTGGTTGAATCCATTAAAACTTTGAAATCCTCTCTCGTTGAGCAACAATGCAACAGTCCTATTAAGTTTGGGGTTCTTCAAGACTTTTCAGTCTGCATGTTGTCCTCTTGCTTCTTTCTGAGTGGCTTTGTTTTCGTTTATAATGTGCAGATACCAGGAGACCCATTTCCCCAATTCTAATTGACATTCCCTGTTGCATAATGTTTCTAACTGACTGATCAGGTATCAGAGATGGAGTTCTTTGTGTAAATGCAGTGTGAATAATTCATACACGGCTGTCAGATAGAGAAAGAAGGGGCATTTTAGAAATCAGCTCACTAGGCCCCTGACCATGAATAATTGATCTAAACTGATTAAAGTTTGCTGTGATTACCTCTCACCTCCCCAGCAGATAAAATGCCACACCTGTGTTTGCTGTCTCTTTACTCATTCTCCTCTTTCTTTCCTTCCTCTCACTCAAACATGTTTCAATTAACCACATGTGGTCACAATGTGTGTGCTGGAATGTTAGACACTTCAATATTGTTGTTGTCTCATATTGTCAGTTTGGATTTGCAGCTGCAAGCGGAATTCCCTCTTCTTCATGTGCATTAATAGGCATACTTAAGCAGAACTTCATTAAAAGTTTTGTTTGTGTTCAGAAATGGTAGGTGCTACTGTTGAAATGTGCCCTGATGGAAAGTACAATTAATCCGTGCTCTAATTGCAATTGTAAATATTAAAATATGATTAGCTCCCTTTGAAGAGCCAGAGAAAAAAATTCTCTTTCTCTCCCCTCAGGCAGTGGATCCTCTGACAGTAATAGACTCAAAGTTGTATCAAACACAACTGTAATTGCAACAGGCATACTGTCTGATACGCTGTAGAACGCAAAAAAAAGCTGGGCTCCCAGCAGAGTTACCTTGATCAGCTTGTCCCCAGTCACTGCACATCTGCACATCCAGATAACACACATGCACGGGCACATGGCCGATTCAATTCATGTTGGGTTCGCTTCTCACTTAACGTAACCTTCAAAGTCCAACTAAAGATGGTACTTTGATCTGTGTCCCAGAGCCCAAGAAAAAAATATGTGACAGAGAACGATTTGAAGGAGGAGAGAGGCAGGGAGCAGGAAGGCGTATGGAAGAGTGACAGCTAATGACAATAGCTACAAGCTGTGACCTTTATAGTGATCACACAAGCATGACGAACCAGGCTCAAGGTGACAGAGAAATGGGCTACTTTGGAAGAGGATGTTCCAAAGTAGCAAAGCTTTGTGTGTCTGTGGTTTGGCAGTCGTGGTACAGCAGTGGTAATGGAGATTATAGGTAGCAAGGGGATCAATGACACTGTGTTTTTTTTCAGTGGACAGTCGTTATCTATGTGAAAATACAGTTAAGGTTCAGTAATTACTCAGGCATCAACATTAACTTTTCAGCCTTTCTTTTTTCCATATACTGTACTGTACCGAACCCAGGCTGAAACACACACTGTGTGCGTTCTGCCTTTCTCTCTCCGCTTTCCACTCATCCCAACCGGTCAAAGCAGATGGCGGCCCAGCCTGAGCCTGGTTCTGCTGGAGGTTTCTTCCGTTAAAGGGAGTTTTTCCCCTCCACTGTTGCCTATGGCTGCTCAAGGGGGATTTGTTGGGTTTTCTCTAAAATTACTATTATTTAACAAATGACTTTGTTGTAAATTGGTGCTATATGCATAAAGTTGAATTGAAAATTGAATTAAATTGCTGAATATTTTTATCTTAAATTTGTGGTTTGGGGATTTGAGCCAGAAACTTTGCAATGTTATTTAGGATTGCTGATCAGTTTTGCATGTTTAAGCTTACGGTCTGCAAATCACATGTGTTCCATTCTGCAATGCTGCAATGTTTCTGATCATGCAATCTTGTAAAGATTTGCTTAAATTAATTTGCATTTGCTTATTTTTAAGTCAGCCATTGTTTCCATTACATAATATTTTTATGAAAATAAGCTCAGTATTTGTGTGAAGTGGGAAATCAGTCACTCTGCATGATAGGCCATCTTTCTATGGTCAGGAGCATTGTGTAGAGATACATACGATAGTACAATAGCGCTCAGAAATTGTCGTGTAAGCAGAGTAGATGCACTGATTACTATGGTCTTCGTCGTAGTCTGCAGTAGTTTGTTATCGTGCTTCTAGAACTGGACAGATGTTATTTCAAACTGATGAAAAGGTGACAACACTTGACAAGTGGCGGGAACAAAGCCCAAAGGGTTTGTGCCAAATCACCTATTTAAATATTATCACCCCATTCTCTCTTAGTTATTTGACAATGGATGTGGGTTTATAGATCTTCTAAGTCACTGCATAGATCTTTATTGCATGCCAGACCTTTGTCTTAATGGTGGCAATAATGGCGAAGAATTGGTTAGGATTAGTGGAAAAAAACCCTCTATTAACAATGCTGAATGAAACATGCGAAACATTCTACGTTTCGTTTTAATGTTGCTGGCATTGTTAAAAATTCAGAGTTTATCCACCTACAAGTTTCTTGGAAGTTGCCACATGAGGGGCAACTGCTGATGGAAGTCGTGACTGATTTTTCCTTAGCACAAAAATGCAAATTTATGATTTTTATTTACCTTGTTGAATGTATATTCAAGTAGAGCTTTAAAACATTTCTATCTATATGTCAAGAACAGACAGTGAGACACAGAGCGGTGTGAAAATAAAAGCAGGTCAGGCAACTCTTCGCCAGCACACCATGCTTTAGTCTGTGTATGCTGGGTCAGTATTTATCAGGCTAAGTAATGTTGTCAGAAAGGGTTTTTGACAGCCAGTGTTTTATACACTAAATGGAATGCGTTGTATATTTCCTGGGATTGATCGTCAAATGAGGATTTCTTAAGTGCAGTGGTCATTTCAAAGAACTGGTTCCCAGCACTCTCAGACCCAGGTTTGAGAAAAGCGAACTGATCTACAGGTTTGAATAAAAGAGGAACGCAGAGAGGAAAGGGAGGTGTACAGGGAGGATGTGTCCACTTCAGGTCCCCCGTGCAGGTCTTCAAGTGGCCGTACACTGTGTCTGTCCTGTCAGTCCCGAGCAAACACCCCATCCTAAAAAGGGAGACGGGAAAAAACTCCCAGCTAGCATCACACACGGCTGGCTAGGGCCTCACCAGCAGTCCACTTGTCTGCTCTCCCCTCCGCAGAGCCTTCACAAGAGATGGGAGGAATACTAAGAGAGCAGGCATAGATTTTCTGCTGGGGGTAGTGGAAGAGAGGGAAAGCTGTTGGAGGGTGGTGGGGTTGACTGCCCACATCAAACTCCCCTCCTTTTCTCTCACCCTCTCCGTTTCTCCTCCTCTCCTTCTCATCTGCCTGGCTCTGGAGGGACCTTCTGTTTGTCAGCCAGGCAGTGGAGCGTCTCCCACTAACCCCACCCTCTCCCGGTTCTGTCTGTTCCCTTCTCTTCCTCTATCTCTCTAAACATCCACCTCTCTCACCGTGCTTCCCTTTTCTTTTACCACTACCTCCGTCTTTCATTCCTTAGGTCTTTTAAGCAGCCTCTTCACTCGCTTGATGGAAAGCCTATTGTAAAAACCTAAATTGTCCACAGACAGTTCTATCTATATATGATGGAGAGTTTTAATGTGGTGGGGTGGCTGTGTTTCAACATAGATGTGAAGCACTGGAAGAGCTTGTACTATATTACCCAAAGCAATTCAAATGAGATGAGATGAGAGCGATGCAGCCAACAAAGCCTCACATTATGTGGCACTGTTGTCTTTACATGGGGATATGTCATGCTGCAGGTTATATGGGCTATAGGCTGCAAATTACCTCTGACTAAAAGAGGACGTACAGTGTCTTCAAACATGTAATTCTGAAAGAAGGTCTTTTTGTGGCTCCATAGGGAGCTGCGTGAATTTAATGAAGTGCTTTTCTTTGCTACTTGCTTTAAACAGTGTAAAAACCTACAACATTTCTTCTTTTCTTGCTCTCCGTGGCTGGCTTGTTCTTCTGTTCTCCCTCTTTACAGTCAAAATCACTCAGAGGAAAAATGTTTATAATTATTTTTTATTTATTTTTTGTCTTTATTGCTTTAACCACTGCAGATGTATTGCATTTTCTCTGTTCTGTGGTGGAGACAGAAAATGCAAAGATGGATAAACAGTGTAATATCCTGGACAAATAGAGAAGAGTGGGAAAAAAAGAACCTTGGTTTATTTGTTTGTTTGTGTGATTTAAGTTAAGTGACATCTTAACTTAAGCCGTCCTTCTGAATATATGAACCTTCACTTTTCCTTTGCAGATATCCCCATATTCTCCATCTTCAGCTCGCTTCCTTTCTTTCCTGCCTGCCTGCCTCTCCTTTGTCCTCCCCTGCCTCCTTTTCAGGCCCAGCTAGTCCAAGCTCGCTCCACACGTGTTCCGAGATTACAGGGAGAATGTGGGGCTCTATTGATTTCAGAAGCTGTGAGATGACAAGTTTCGCCTCAGATCTCCCTGTTTACATCTGTTTCACTGCAAGCCACTCGTGAGCCCAGAGAAAAAGATAAAATATGGAATCAGAAAGAAAAAGCATCAATGTTTGCTTAGTGTGAAGCAGATGGTCCCCTGTTATTTGGTGCATACATGTACAGACATGTATACATCATGTGATCTACATCTAAGTGTCCATTGTTTAGCGTTGTGTTTGTAAAAGTGCCAGGGGCAGTCGATTGTAGCACACCATTGAGCTGCCAGGTCCGATTGCAGCAAACGCTGAAAGAGAGGAAGGTGAGCCACAGTGGCATTTGGAGGAGGAGACCCCTGTGGACAAAATCCATCATGCCTACAGATGTGACCTGCAGCTGGGGCAGGTGGATCGCAAACTGCCAAAACAAGGGGATCACCGATGATAGAGTAAGGGAATGGAATTGACTAGAGCGCTGCAATGCAACATGATGCCATTGAAGGAAAGCCCCTCTACCACACAAAGACCCCCACCCATGCCAAAGACAGAGGACACATAGGCTAAGGTCCCTCTCCAAAGGATTAAATTTGACAACATTTTGTGAACTGTCATTATTTTATCAGAGAAGCCCCTGACTCACTGTGATCTTTGATTGCGTGGCTTGGTTCCTCTTATTCTGTGTGGCCGCTGACAAAAAAACACATGTCATGTATGATTTCTATATTGGTCTGTTGTCGTAAATTACACCTGACAGACACACATCTGTTTGTTTTCGTCAGTGTCTTAACTGCAGCCAGGTATGCAGCATTTGTACCCTTAAGGATTCTATGCTTCCCTGTATGTAATCAGTCTTGCGCTGCATGCTGGTGTCACTAACATGTGGACATTATTGGCTGACAGTCTATTGACTGGCCTGCCAAGTCTTGTTAAACCAACTGGCAGCTTTTCCGAGACCAAAGCCTACATCACATCCTTTTATACCGACAACAAACTTCCTTCCTTCCCTGCAGCTATTTGTCTACCTTTCAATTCATGTCACCTTTCATTTCTTGCTATTGTTTTCAGCTGTCTTCTTGCATGACCCCCTGGTCTCTCTTGAAAGATGCGTGTGGATTTCTGGCAGCTTGCTGTGTTTTTTCCCCCCACCAACATGCCACAGTGCTATGATTGGCCAATGAAGTTTGCTTTGAAGCATCCTTGCATCTCTCTAAACATCATGAGCAACATCAAAGACCACACATTACAGGGGGCCAGAGTTCAAATGGTAGCCACTGCAATTCAAGCATCGTCTCCTCTTCTCTTCTTCTGGGGTCTTGTTTCTCTGCAGAGCTGCTGAAGGAGAAGAATAGCGAGCAGGGGGAAGGGAGGGATGAGGCAGCTTCTCTTCCTGCGTTTGTGTCCATCATGTGTCATGGCCGCAATTGGCTTTCGTGTTCTGTTTGGCTGAGCCTCCTGCTCCAGTTTCCTTGCTGAAAATCGGTGTCCCTCAGAGGCAGGAGGCACTTTTTCTCGTCTGCATCCGTTTCAGCTCAGCTCAGGGTAGCCGGGCTTTGCTCTCACCTTGCTGACATCAGCTCCTCAGCAGACACCTCTCCCCTACATGGACCCAGCAGGCCGACAGGCAGCTGTCTGTACAGATAAAGCAAGGGAGGACACACACTCTACACTGAGTTACCATCACTGCCTACTTTTTTTTTACACCATTGCTATTGCCACCTCATTAATATAGACCCTTCTCCTGGAAGCATCTCACACTACCTCCAGAAAGGAAAAAAATGCTGTTACATCAGTTGGTGTAAACTGGTCATTGTTTCACGCATTTTGTGTCAGCATTCGAAGTAAACACAAGGTGTCCTCTTCATCCGTTCATTTTATGATTAATTGTTGAGCCAAATATAGTGGACTTTGACTCCAACACTTGAAAGGTAGTCTGTGTTTGATTACCACTGAGAAGGAAAATTCAGTTGCAGGGGCCCAAAACAAGCCAGTGGCTGATGAAGACAAATGTGCAAACACATGTTGGCAGAATTGCTTTTTGGTTGAGCGTGATCGGCTATACGCTCAAGAGGGCGGAACCAGGAGTTGTGATTTATAGTTTTCTGCTGTCCCTGGACCACTACTGTCTGCTGCCTCCCACTACTGTAATTACCATGTGTGTCTATTAGAATAGTCCTGCTGCCCACAATGCATTGCATCAGGAGAGGAGAGGAGAGGAGAGGAGAGGAGAGGAGAGGAGAGGAGAGGAGAGGAGAGGAGAGGAGAGGAGAGGAAGGTTATCACTTTTCAGAGATAGCCTTGTTATTCAAACCATGTTCTCTACAAAAGCATGATACAGAGGAAGAGTGGAGAGCAAAAAGACGCTGCAGATGATGTGATAAAGGTCAAAAAGGACCACGCTGAAAGGTTGAGGGGTGTATTGAAAGTGGGAGAATAAGGACAGAAAGAGGTATCCTGCACTCTAAGCATTGCAGTATGCTGTAAGTCTGATATCAATTACATTTGGCTTTTAAACAATGAAGGTTTTGTCCCTTGTTCAGTATTTAGCGTCAACTGCATATGTGTTTTTAAATTGCAATTTGTTTTTTTATTTATAGATTCCATTATGTCCTCCTGCATCATAGCTGCATCGTTCATAAGCTCCATAGTCTGCAGGTTTGAATTTGTCTTGCCTTGTGCCTTACAGCATCTCCTAGTGGGCACATTGCCGACTGTCTCCAGCCCCATGAAAATTAATGCTTTGAATAATCTCATCCAGTCAATACCTTAGCAAATAAGAGAACTCGACATCTTCTGAGCTTGTTTATCAGGTAGATTTCTCTGCAGTGTTTCCATTATGGATAATATTTGTTTGCTGGTTTGTAGTCAAGGTGGGTGTATAGCTCACTACCCACAGACTTTGATAACACATTTGTATCTGTCTGCATCAATTACTGTTTTGTTTAGAGGTAATAAACCATTTTACATAATTCAGCTAGATTTCTTTCCTTTCTCAAATTAATCATTTTTGCTATGTCTACCTAGAAAGGGACTGAATCACCTTTTTCTTCTGCATGACAGCTCTGAACCCATAATGAGACCTGGCACTGTGCTCTGGTCAGTGTCATTTATGCTGTAATTGGCCTAAGGGTGTAAAGGGCAGCCATGCATCAGAGAAAACTGAAAAGTAAGTGGCTTACAGTGACAGGACTGATAGAGCTAAATGCAGGTAGACGGCTCAAACAAGTTTCAAAATGAAAATAGTTTATGATTTATGATACAACATGCATTAATGCAACCAGATGATCTGGTGATGATTACACAAATGAATAAATGCATTAGAGTTCATGTCATCTTGTACCATCACTGTGCTATTCCACAAGGGACATTCAAACACACATTATGCCTACAATGTATTTTCTTAAGGTCCAAGTTCCCTTAAAACATCAAAAATATTCTCATGTGATTTTGTAATCTGTCAGGAAGCCCATTCAGTTAAGATGATACACTGTCTGAAGGCTCAACACTTCACAATTCTACATGATACAAGACGGCAACATACAAGAGTTTGTAAGAGGGGTTCATCAAAAGCAGTCAGTTCAAAATTCAACTTCTATCCATTTGGCTGTGCATAGATCTGTCATATTTGTTGTTGTGCACAAAAAAGGGGGTGAAATATGTTTAATGAAATAACAAAAAAAATATTTATTGAGTGAATAAGGTACATACCGTATATATGGCAGTAAAACCTCTAATCATGCCAGCACTGACATTTTATTTTAAGATGCACAACGAAACATATATATATATATATATATATATATATATAACCTGTCCAAGGTCCATCTGTGTTTATGTCCCACATGAATGGCCTCATTTATCATTCATATTCACTAATGTATTCCACTGTTTACTCGTAAAGACAGTCCAATATACTCACGATGGTTTCCACATACATTACAGTTGTGGTTAAAGCACTAAAGCAAATGCACCTAAAATCAACAAATATGTTATAGACCACATATGTTATAAACCATCAACCCAGTTATGAATCGAACATGTTGCTGGCCGCATTGCTGTTGTTTTAAGGGTTAAATCAAGGGTCACATGAATGATTGGGGTTACACAGAGGATAGGGTTTTGCTGTTCACACTGATATTATAGCTCATTAGAGAAAAAACATGGTCTCAATTGATCTCAGTGACCACAAGCTCAAGTGTTTCTGGCTGCATTTGTGAGCCATTGATTTTTATGGCTTATTAAAGGTATGAGTAGCTTACTATACAGAGAGATGTGGAAGCAGGTTTACCAGGAAATAGAGGTATTGATTGGATCATGAGGCTAGGGTTTACATTTCAAATTCCACCACAGAGACAGGATTTGACACAAAAACTAGGACTGACTAAAATACAATCCTAGACATATCCAGACATGTCCTACCTAATTAGTTACAAATGTCTCTGTCATGTCTTCAAAAACATATAATGTAAATGTTATGATAGACCTCATGATATTGATAACAACAACTATAGCATCACAATCGTTGTCACACACACACGACTGAACTAATATAAAACCAATGCATCTCTGTTGTTGGTTGAGGTTAATGAAGTGTTTACTTGTTTAATTAAGTTTGCTCACTCTGAATCTAAATATATATCACAACATTTTTTCTGGACATGCTGTGATTACTTTGTGAAAATCTCACAATGAGGTTTTATAACATTAGGCTACAGAATACAGCAGGTGTTAGACCAATGTGTTGCAACATAGAACTGTCACACCAAAATCTCTCAAAGCAACTGTCTATTATAAAAAAGTGTTGCAGAGAAAAATGGCTTAAATGCCACAGTTTTTAAAGCTCCACTTCATGCTTGGGCTTTGTATACAACAATGCACAATGGAATATATAACATTTTAATTGAATATTAATAGATAAACTGTAATACTTTTACTGTAGAGGAGTACTGTATTTTGAAACAGTCTAGTAGAATTAGAAAGTAAGACAGAACCGTCCTGAAGTAAAGTACAAATACAGACTGAAAACTCAGCTACGTTTAAATAAATAATATTTATTTCCTGTAGTGTGTAGTGCTGAGAAAGGCTCCAGACTCTTAACAAGAAAAACTGTTAATAAAATAGATGAGGCATGAATTCATTTGTTTAATTCTATTTTTGACCAGTAGGCGTCAGTGTCGCTACTTATTGCAACTTCGTCATGCGTGACGTCAACCAGGAACACGGAAGCACAGCAGCTGGTGAACTGGGCGATCTGCTGCACATACGTGCATCTGTATGTTTATGATGTTCATCCACATGCTTGATGCTTAGCAAAGCAGCCACCTGCACCATCATCACACCGTGAGTTACTTTAGCTTTGACGGATTTGTCCACATTTCTAACTAAGTGCTGACTGTTAATTAGTCTGTCTGCTGGTTTGGACACAGGTTTGCTGATAATCCTGCTCCCGTCGTGCTCGTCCTGTGCTGAAATGTCTTCGGACAAACAAGGATCCTGGACGTTCGTCTCGGCTGCAGTAGTCGGTTTGTTTCTGCTGGACGCTGTTGTCTCTGCACAGGCGAAGGTAAAGCTGGATGCACAGACTGGCTGGCAGCGTGTCTGCAGATCTTTAAAGGGCTTAAACAAAAGGACAAAACCAGTGGTCATGTCATAATTTGGAAAGGGCTTAATTATCTTTAGTATCTTTTAGTAAACATAAGCCTGGAAAAACATAGACATCTGTGTAGTGCAAACAAAGAATCACTTTTCATATAATTGAATTGTTTGAGCCAGTAATTTTTCTAATGACGGCCCTGGTCCCATGATTAGTGGTGACTATATCAATCAGTAGTATTAATAGCCCACTGGAAAACACTGACAAAATGTGGCATAAATGTACTTGGTAAATAACTATTGATGATATTATTAATATAACATTCAAAGTCTGTCATACTTTGGGCTTTGTCATCTTGGGGAATTTATTTCATGCTATGTGGTATTGACTTCACAAATGCAGCAGGCAATTATCTTTATGGTTTTTGTACATTCTTTTCTATAGTTTTGTACATTTTTTTTGGTTGGAGAAAACTTGTGAAGCATCTTTAACGTTATGCATTTTGATTATGTTGTGTTCTCTTGTCTAATGTTTAATAAAATGATTTTTTTTTATCAGTCCAATATGTTTGTGTCCAACAATCTGGAATGCCAACAACTTTGTATAAATTGCAGCTGCTCAAAGAAGTGCTAATGCTATGTGAGAATATACGTCACTGATCTATAACAAGTGAGCTGTTTGCCTAGCTGGAAAACACTTTGACCCAATCTGCTTGAAATTTACAGAGTTTTGAAGATGTCCGCTGCAAGTGCATCTGCCCTCCATACAGAAACATCACTGGTCACATTTATAACAGAAATGACTCTCAGAAGGACTGGTAAGAGAATCACTTTGGTTAGACTTTCATTCACAACATGCACAGCAATAGAATTTAAGCTCAGTTTAAAGTTGAATTGGTTGCTTCACTGTATGTCTGATATCTCTGACAGCTGTGTGTACAGCAAATGTTACACACGTGGACACTTGTCACTGCGCAGCTTTGATGTGTTTTACAGTAATTGCCTCCATGTAGTGGATCCCATGCCGGTGCCTGGCCATGATGTTGAAGCTTACTGTCTGTTGTGTGAGTGCAAGTATGAGGAGCGAAGCAGCAACACAATCAAGGTACTGACTTTCTGTAAACAGAGGGAGGTGTTTTAATATCTACATCTAAAATGTGTCTACATCTTACAGCATGGTTGTTACAGTAATTGAAATCCAGTAAAAAGAACAACATTTAATTGTAAAATCCCGCTGAAGACAAATGGGAAACGATGCTGCAGGCCGATTCTTGCGTAGTAACCGTAAGTTACTTTCCTCTCACAAACTGTGTGTTCTCCTGCTCGTCACAGGTAACTATCATCATTTACCTTTCTGTGGTGGGGGCGCTGCTCCTCTACATGCTGTTTCTGCTACTGGTTGATCCTCTTATTCGCAAACATGACCGCTATACCCAGCCACTGCACAACGAGGAAGACTCTGAGGTGATTATTCAAACAAAACAATCTGTATATGCTGAAATAAAAAAAAATGTGCATTTTAAGGCCTTGATGTGATGCATTTGTGCTTTTTGTGTGTGTACGTTTAGGAGATGCGTCCGCAGGTGGATAGTGGCCCAGCCAGAGGAAACACAGTGCTGGAGCGGGTTGAGGGAGCACAGCAGCGCTGGAAAAAGCAGGTTCAGGAACAGCGCAAGACTGTCTTTGACCGCCACAAGATGCTCAGTTAAATCGTGTGGTTGATCTCAAAACTGGTTTAGTTCAGGCACCTTACCTGGGTTTAGCCCAATTACACGATCACCAACTGCACTATTACCAACCACTTTGTCATTCCTCTGCACTGCACCCTCTAAATTAGTATTTCCTTTCTAGAAAACAGTTAAACACTGGTGTGAAAAGCTGATTGGTTGCGCAAAGTTGTCAAAAGCTGCATGTTTGTGGACTTCTAATGCCTAGAAACTTCCTTTTATCCATTTACTTTGCAGCAGATATGGAATGTTTGTATATAGTATGAATCTTTCTTTTTCTTTAGCTAGAATGTGAAAAGCTTTAAGCCTTTTTTTGTTTTAACTACTGTACCTGCTAGTTTGGTGTTTTATTAGGACACTTTTGCATTAGAAAAGCTAAGATTTCCGACGGCGTGATGGAGGATTCTAAACTCACAATTTCTAGTTTAGCACCAATTTAGAATAGGCAAAATATGTGTCTTTTCCTGTTTCTCTTCCTGTGTGTATGAAGCCTTTACACCAGACAAACACACCAGACACTGAAAAAGTTGGTTCTTAAAGGTTCATTATTCACAGCTTGCAAAACAGATAGTAAAGTCTACTAATAAATGTATGTCCTCCACCATTGTTTCGCTGTTTGAGTGTGATAGAACAAACTTTAACATGCAAAGACAGAAATAGAGAACCGGGTATGTTACAAAACTTTAATCCTCAAAAGAATTAAATCTCTGCTACTGAATATCTTGATGCCTCATGGCTCTGTCGGGCCTTTATGTGCATCATTATACGCCATATCAGTAATGTTAGGAGGAAATCACTGATATTGGCGTACTGCATAATGATGCACATAAAGGCCCTGACAGAGCCATGAGGCATTTGGATGATCCTTGTTGGGGAATTTTTAATATAATGAGCAAAGTCACTCTGACTCACCTCATGCACAATCTGAAAATTAATTTATGCGCAACTGTTGTTTCTGTTATAAGTCTATATCACTGATATCAGTGTTTGATATTTATATTTATCTCATCTCTACGTGCCGTGTTGTAATACTTATATCTATACATTTGGCTTGATGGCAAATAAAAAAAAATAATAATACTCTGGTTGAGTAGAAGATTTTTGGTCATTCATAATGACTGGGGGGATTTTCATTTTGGAAACACTAAGCTTTTGTGAACACTAGGGGGCGACAAACTACACAGTATTTTTGGGGGGGCCTTTGGATCCTATTTGGTTTGAAAATGCTGTGTTACTCTCAAAGTTTGCAAATGTTTTAGTTTTATATGTTGAGGAAGAAATACAAATATTATTAATATTACAGGGCAACTGTGGGTAGCGCTTTCGTCCACCAATCCTACAGTTGTTGGTTCGATCACCGGCTCCCCTGGTCTCATGTCGAAGTGTCGTTGAGCATGACACTGAAACCCCAATTAGTTGCTGCAGTGAGTGTTGAGCAGCTGCATAGGGGTATAAATGTGTGTGTGATTGTGTGTGTGAATGGGCAGATCAGAAGCAGTGTAAAACCATTTAAGTACCAACAGGTAGAAAAGTGCTAAATAAGTACAGACCATTTAGCGTTTAGTAGTGTAGTAGTATTATGGTACAATATTTAGGATTCACGGGTTCTTAGATTTGATTTGAACCTCCCAGGTCTTTGATTTAGATTATATGTGGAGTGTACTTGTTCTTCTACTTTCCTTGTCTAATATTTTAACTTCTTGACTTTCCTTTTCAAATATAATATTTTAAAAATATAGGTGATTTATAAAACACAATAATGTAGTTGTGTGCAGAAAATGTTGATTGAGTTATGATCTGGTAATATACCAGTCTTTTCTTTTGAATGCCCGCTGAATGTGTTAATGTAAAATGTTATTGACATTGTGTTTATGCTTAGAGCTGCATTATAGTGTCTTATAAACAATGTCTTAAATCCTTATATTATGTTCAGAAATGCTGAACTGGGAGTCAGAGCAAAGACAGTCAGAGACAGGAACCCACAACTAAAAATTGAATTTACTGTGTAAAAGATGCCCTGATCTGAAGAGGTTTCTAATTTATTTCTCTGCATTTCTATCATCCAACATCCATCCCTTGTCAAATTGTAAACACTGTGCTCCGCATTTACAATGTGCAATGTCACACTGGTGGCGGAAATATCCAGATGTATCTGTTATAAAGCAGGGGATCAGTGTGTTTTGGACGACAGGTTCATGGGTCTGGCGGTGCTTTTCTACTTCTTTAAGACCCCCACCCCCCCAAGACTGTCTCTGTCTTTGTGCTCTTGTCTGCCCCTGCTGTCCTGCATTAACCCACCCCACCCTTGATCCCATCCACTCCTTTCTTCCACCTTCTACCCCCCCCCCTCAGCCCTTTAAACCATCCCCAAGCATGGCCTGTCAGTGGTTCACAGTCTAAATTTAAACTACAGCAGGGCCAACTGCTCTTCCAACCATTGGACTCCTGTTAATTTTCTCGCCAAGGGTTTTTTTCTGTCAGAGGCCCTCAGCCAGCAGTAGAGGCCTGTGACTCTGCGTGAGGGACAGAGAGTCAGAGGGAGAGGAGAAGAGGGGAGAGAGAGCACGGTGGGGGAGCACACTCAGGATCACCAGGTCTGGAAATTTTGGGGGCCTTCACAACGGGGAGTTCTACTCTGCCACAGTTTGGGATTATACAGTAAAGAGGCGCATTTTTCCACGACTGGGAGCCTGTCTCAGGTGAAGAAGTCAAGATGGCGGCCAACGCAGAAGCGGCAAAGCCGGTCATCATGAACGAAGAGGAGCTGAAGAGGAAGCAGAGGGAGAAGCTGAAGAAGCTACAGGCCACAGGGGGCAACCCTCGACCTGCAAGATCCCTCTTTCTCTTCACCCTTAAAAATCCTTTCCGCAAAGCCTGCATCAACATTGTAGAGTGGAAGTATCCTTTCTATGATGCACACATCCACAGTAAACACGCACAGCACAGAGAGAGTAACATTCATTTTACTCACTCATTCATCATTATGTCAGAAGTTTAATTTCTGAGTAATACAGGTCATTTTTTATTGCCGCTCCGGAATATTGTGTCTCCGTGACAGTGAATTATCAGCCATGTTGTTCACCTGTCATAAACTCAGTCACTTTCAAATCTGTGTTAACACGGTCTCTTAAGTGTTAAGACATTTGTTGATCACTGTGTTCTCTGTCAAAGTCAAACTCTTAGCCTTTATATTTCCATCCCAGGATCTTTTGAAGCTCTTGTCTTGTGCTTAGAAATTGTTGACTTCTGACGTACAGAAACAATGAAAGAAGCCGTCTCTTTAGCTTCTTGACGAGCTTGCATTCTGCTTTTAGCTCTTCTGAAATGCTGTGACTCTGTGAGGCGTGAAGCCTGAGCACAGGGCAGACTGCTGAGTGATGTCCAGGCCTCTATAGGGGATTTCAACCTGAGGTCCATTCCTGGATAATACATATTCTCCATCCAAAATAGAATCATCGATCATATCTACCCAGTGACAACAGCCTTCTCTTTATAGCAAAGTTAAATAGGATTATATAGTAAAACAATTTTTGTGAATAGTTTCATTGAAATTTATCTCCATACATTTAACTGTGCCGTGAGTTTTTTACTTCAGCAGTTTAATCTCATTGGGATGTGGTTCTGTAACACAGGGCAGGGGTTCCCTATTCAGAACTAAATTACTAAAATGATAAAACTACCTATTGTTAAAAAAAATCCTATGCATGCTCACAACCTTAACAAATGTGTATGTTAAAGAACAACAGAGTTTTTATTCCTGATGATTGGTCTGTGTTTAGTTTGGTCGTATTCTTGGGCTGTGCAGCTGTCCAGCGACATCACAGCAAGACATGATGCTGACCTGGCAGGGGCATTTTCGTAGAGAGCCCCCTATGGGTGAGAATGAAGCGACACAGCAGACAAGATTACAAGCCGTCATCTGCTCACTGGCTACCAAAGGGCTATTTAAAAAAGATGTTCGAGGCAGCATCTACAGGATCTTTTTATTGTCTACGGGGCAGTAGAGCCATTTAATTAGTTATGTTACAACATATGACATAAACTAGATGGTACATCACACAGACTAAGAAATGCTGCTTGTGTCACTCATTATTGCCATAAAGTTATTTATCTCCATGCATATTTGTCATGATCCTGAGTTTCTCCATCCAGAACCTTTGAGATCATCATTTTATTGACCATCTTCGCAAACTGTATAGCTTTGGCTGTTTTCCTGCCCATGCCTGAAGAAGACACTAATAACACCAACTCAAGCTTGGTGAGTATGAGTATGAGCAAACACCCTTTCTTGGACGTGTGTGTCATTGCTCACAGAGAGACCTTGGCCTTCTAAGCACTGATATTTGTGTTTGTGTTGTAATGAACAACTGGACAAGGAAACGAAACATTACACAACACAATACAATACAACACATTTTTTTTATGAAGGTTCCAGTATTTTCCACAATCACTCTGTGGGTGGGTGGGTGGTGTGTGTGTGTGTGTGTGTGTGTTTGAGAGAGAGTCAGAGAGAGAGAGAGAGAGAGAGCATAGCTTCATAAATCACTGTGCAGCAGTTTGCTTTATGCCAATAGTCTTTAGTCCAATAGTTTATGGCTGGTCACTGGTCTAAGTGCCAAGCCACATTTAAATGCCTCCAGACACAACTCAGTCCTTTATTTGGAGTCCCATCTGTGTCAGCAGAGGAACATGTCATCAGACAGCTGTGCTGCTGGTTTATCCTTCAGCTGTGATGACTTTCCCATTCTCTGATTAGAACCTCAAAGTGAGAGAATATAACAGGGCAAAAAAGCAACAGTTTGCGGGATGTGGTATGTGAAAAATGCTGCATGAATACAAGTTACACATTAAAAAGATGTACAGTAATATCTCATAATGCCAAAGGACACATATACACTTCTTGGATTTTTGGACTGTAATTAGAAATGAAATAGAAGATACCTCCTTGAAGATGACTGCTCCCACTCTAGCTGCAGTGTAAAGTGTCTAGTATTGGCTAGTGTGTGTCCCTGCATGCTGCTGGTGTGTTTCCAGGTTTGTGTACACTCCTTTGAAGCTGTGGATAACTAGTAAATTACAGTACAACCAAGGACCTTCTCTAGATGATGACATATGTTTGCTCTTGCACAGTGTACACATCTCTTCATTGTCTTTGCTTCTGATGTATTGACACTGGTGTCATGGAAATGTTGAGGCTTGTATTAGAAATTTGACATGTGGCTCACTGTCACTGATCCAGAGCCAGCTTATTAAGCGATGTCAACAGTAAAATCTACACACAAATATATTAAAGCCTACATCAGTCCTGTTGGCACACAGTCACTGCACCTACACCCCAAACCGCATTCAGTCAGCGGGTATCTGCACCTGAAACCCTGCTCCCAAATCCTCCTCACTTCTTAGTGGGCCATTCCTCAGGAGTGAGCGATGTAAGAGGAGCTGGTCAGCTTCACCCCCACCTTGCTGGTAGAAGTAGGTCAGCCGCAGACAGTGTCACCTCACTGACACAGGTGGAGTCCACAAATGTTGTGTCATGTAACCGCGCGCATAATGGTTGCTAATGTTTTACTTGTTTCTCCACTCGGTAGAATCAGAATTGCAAACTTGCTTATGTTTATGAATGTATGTGTTAATGTATGCAAGTTTGGCCTTAGAGGTTGTAATTGATTAGGGGTTTGGGGACTGGCGCTGGGTGGTTCCGCCAAACAATATTGACCTGATTTGTTCAGAAGGATCAAAGGGAAATAAACAGCATGTATAATTTATAGTTTACCTCAAACGAACTCTCAGATTTTGATGGTAACTAATGCTGCGGCTCATTCCCTAGATCATAATTTTATCACGTTACTTCTTCTCCTACAACATTTGTATTTGTCTCAGTGCTCAAATAAGGAAAATACATCTTATCAGGACAATTTCATGTAGCTTTTGTCAGGTAATATGTGTTTTTTGTAAGCAATGACGTGTAAAGGAAATGTCACAGAGAGAGAAACTACGCTCATTTCTGTCTGTCTGCTGCATCTTCTCAAAAATATCAACCCTCACGATAAGTGCAGATTTGAACACAGTTCTGAACAGAACTTTCTGAAAACTGTCGGCTTTGGTGTTCCTCTATGATAACATGTGGCTACAATAATTGATTACTAACCAAACTACTAATGGGCATTTGTGGAAGAAATACTTTTGTGTAACATGTAAAAACACATGATTACTTTTTAAAATTATAGCATTTTGCAGGAGAAGTTGTGGTCATAATGATGTCATGTTTTGTAAAGTTTTTTCACTGTAACTCATAACACCTTGTAAAAAACTAGAATATGGTTCTGTGTACGTGCAGATTTGCTCCGTTTTTATGGAAAAAAGTAATACATTTTAAGTCATAACACCACACCAAAAAGTAAAAGTAGAAAGCCATACTCATAGTCTTTACTTTCAGATGTAGAAGTGTGTTGCACAGACTGTTTTGTTTCAATATATTTAACAAAGTATATTTACTATTGGATTATAATTATTGATGAATAACTGTGCAATTATCACTAATGATCCAAACTCTAAAGTGGTTAGTGGTATTAACAATGAGAGTATGTTAAATAAATAAAATTTTCAAATAATTGCAGTCAAGTTAAATGTACTGGAGAAAAAATAGTAAGTAACATTCAATACAGTATTTGAGTTATTGTACTTTCCACTGCTGCTCATGGGCCACATCTCTGTTCAAACATGGTGACATTGTTTAATTTGGAGGAAAATACGCTGATCAAAACCTAAGGAGCTGAAGAAACACCAGTAACATCTTTCTCTGTAGACACTATCAGGTGCTTAAAGTTATTCCACATTTTCTAGAATATAAAATTGCAGATTGTGTAAAATATCATTTTGTGCTTTGTTTTTGTCTTCTGCAGGAGAGTTTGGAATACATATTTCTGATCATCTTCACATTAGAGTGCTTTCTGAAAATAGTCGCATATGGGTTTGTGTTCCATGAAGGCGCCTATTTACGGAACTGTTGGAACATATTGGACTTTGTCATCGTCTTCATGGGGTAAGATGAGCTGTAGGCTGCCGGCAGATATCACCGCTGCCATGGCGCACACCTTTCCTCGATCACTGTAAATCCTAACACCTTGTAAAAACTAGAATAAGGATCTGTCTATGTACAGATTTGCTCCCTTTTTATGGAAAAGTGTAATACAGTTTAAGTCATCCAACCAACTTGTTGAGGTAGATGCTTGTGGCTCTAAAAGCTTTTTCTCCCACAGTCTCTTCACCTTTGCTTTGGATACCATCAATAAGATAGCAGATGTACCGGTGGAGAAAGGTGGGGGATTTGACATGAAGGCCCTGAGAGCCTTCCGAGTGCTCCGACCCCTGCGCCTCGTCTCTGGAGTCCCAAGTAAGAACGTTTCCGTGAATTCACTCATATCTCAGTAGTTGTTGTTAAGTTAGACAGTAAAACAGCAATGAAATACATATTATATAAAAGTACTAAAGGCAAGACAAGACACATATATGTCTATACTTTATATTATCCATACATTGAGCTGTTTGGTGCATTTTCAATATCTGTACATTCTGGAGACTTTTTTTTTTTAGCATTTTACTATTTTGCTTTTACTGTGCACCTTTAGGTCTGCAGGTGGTAATGAACTCCATCCTCAAGGCCATGCTGCCTCTTCTGCACATCGCCCTGCTTGTCTTTTTATTGGTCACCATCTATGCCATCATGGGACTGGAGCTCTTTAAGTGTAAAATGCATAAGACCTGCTACTATACTGGCACAGGTATACAAAAATATTAGTCTTTTTTTATACAATTAATTTTTATTTATAGTCATACTTAATATCTTTTTCCTCATAATCCACGAAAGCTTTGAAAAATAATATGGACATCTTCTTTTTTCCCCTCAGATATCTACGCCACAGCAGAGGGTGAGCTGCCCGCTCCCTGTGCTCAGGCCGGTAACGGACGGCGCTGCATCATCAACGGCTCTGAGTGTCGGCCGGGCTGGGAAGGTCCCAACAACGGCATCACCCACTTCGATAACATCGGCTTTGCAATGCTGACTGTCTACCAGTGTATCACCATGGAGGGATGGACCAAAGTGCTCTACTGGGTCAGTGGCCGCATGTGTCATGTGTTGTTTTCAGAGTTGAGGAATTTTTGCTCCTTCCACTAAAACATCAGCAGGTAAATAGGTATGGATTGCACAGAGCATATCTTAACAGATTTCTCTGTTTGTGGGTGCTGTCGTTTAGGTTAATGATGCCATCGGAAATGAATGGCCATGGCTCTACTTTGTTCCTCTTATTCTGGTGGGCTCCTTCTTTGTCCTCAATCTGGTTCTGGGTGTGCTCAGTGGGTAGGGCAATTTGTATCTTGAATAATTTCTGCTGATTGTATTTTGCTACTTGACATTTAAAAAAAACTCCAATTACTGTTATTTCTTTGCATCTCTACTCAGAGAGTTTACCAAAGAGCGAGAGAAGGCCAGGTCACGTGGTGAGTTCCAGAAGTTAAGAGAACGTCAGCAGCTGGATGAAGATCTCCATGGTTACATGGAGTGGATCACTCATGCGGAAGTTCTGGATGCTGACAGAGAGGGCAAAGGTCAGCGTAAAACCCACCTCATCAGTGTTTCATCTCCTCTTCAGATGCTGTTAACTTACAGCTCTTATTCTCTTGTCAGGGCTGCTGCCTTTGACCAGTGGAGATTCCGACACAGACAGCCTGTATGACCTGGAAGGGAAGAGTAAAATCGTGTATTACTAGTGAGTTAACTGTTTTCCAAATGTGGAAATGCTGCCATACATTATATGTACAATAATAAGGCACAATAAGCCAACGTTATGTTTGTGTTTAGCCGTCTAGCCCGTCGCTGGAATCGCTTCTTAAGGATGAAGTGCCTTGTATATGTGAAGAGTAGGAGCTTTTATGGTGTAGTGATGTTCCTCGTCTTCCTCAACACCCTGACCATAGCGACCGAGTACCATCACCAGCCCGACTCGTTCACTTCCCTACAAGGTTTGTGAATAATAAATACATATGAGTAAATAAATTGTCACACCGTTTTATTTTTTCACTTGCAGCTTCACACATTGTGTCTCTCTACTCTTATCTCGACAGATGTTGCCAGTCGTGTGCTGCTGGTGCTGTTTGTCCTAGAGATGTTTGTGAAGATGTATGCTTTGGGTCCCAGAGCATATTTCATGTCTCTTATTAACCGTTTTGACTTCTTTGTGGTGCTGTGCGGCATCCTGGAGATGATTATGTTTTCTGCAGGGGCTGTGGCTCCCTTGGGTTTCTCAGTGCTCAGGTGTATCCGGCTGCTGAGGATTCTCAAAGTCACAAAGTAAATCCTAATACCCCCCCACCACCCCCAAATGATCACGCTGCGTTTAATTTAACACTTGTAGTTTAATTTATAGCACCTCCTCTCTTTACTGGTTTGCAGGTACTGGACCTCTTTGAGTAATCTTGTGGCCTCTCTCCTCAACTCTGTCCGCTCCATCGCCTCCCTGCTCCTCCTTCTCTTCCTCTTCATTGTCATCTTCTCCCTCCTCGGCATGCAGGTGTTTGGAGGGAAATTCAACTTTACAGACCACAGAGCCAGACGCAGTAACTTTGACAACTTCCCCCAGGCTCTCATCAGTGTGTTTCAGGTGAAACATAAAGCTTTTTACAGATGCACATTTTTGGACTCTTTTCCACGTATGTTTCGATTATGTTAAATCTTGCTTCCCTGGTTTTTTATGATCTGTAGTATAAATTAAGCAGTAAGATTATCTACCCATGCTTCTGTGCCTGCCATTTTATTGACTGTTAATTAACATTTCTCTCAGATCCTGACAGGAGAGGAATGGACCAGTATCATGTACAATGGCATTATGGCCCATGGCGGGCCCGTCATCCCTGGCATTCTGGTTACCATCTATTTTATTGTCCTCTTTGTTTGTGGAAACTGTATCCTTCACATAAGTTCACGTTGTCACAAAAATTGAATGTGGCGTAGTACGTAACGAAAACTGAGACAAAAATCCCAATTTGTGTTTTCCTGAGCTCAAGCCGATTAGATATCCTGCTCAATGTTTTCTTGGCCATCGCTGTTGACAACCTGGCCGAGGCTGAGAGTCTGACGTCAGCTCAGAAAGAAAAGGCAGAGGAGAAGTTAAGAAAGAAACTCCTGAGGTAAAATAAACAAAGGCTGAAGTAGATGAGATTGCATCCATTTTTCTGTTCTGTTTAATTGTTTTTTCCATCTCGCCATCAAGGTCCAAAATGCCAGATAAGACTGATGAGGAGAGGGAGAGGATAGCTAAGAAACTGGCAGAGCAGAGGGCCAAGATGGAGGGCATGCCCACCACAGCCAAGGTTAGTGCTGCTTCTGGTATAATGTTACATTTTTACTCTCAGCACTTATAAATTATTCAGAAACATAAGTAGCTATAAGATACATTTTCATTTTTACTTTTTCAGCTAAAAATTGATGAGTTTGAGTCCAATGTCAATGAAGTAAAAGATCCTTTCCCACCTGCCGACTTCCCAGGTATTTCATGCATCTCTCACCTCTGAACCATTTCTCAGCGTGTAGCTCTAGCAGAAGGAGGTCACTGATTGCAGGAATTCATATTATTCTCCTGGTTGTTTACTAGCCCGGCAGTGCTGTGTTACAGTATAAGTATAGAACCCCCTTGTTATTATTAGACTGCCAATTGCCTTAGCTGGGTTTATAGCAGGCTCTAAAGTTAGGCTACCTTCACACTACTCTGGTGACTACCATATAAAGCCTACAGCATGAGTTAGTATAGAAAGTATTAATTTATATAATATTCAATCCAAACTTTCTAAAAAAAAATCTTTTACATTTTCTCTGTCTTCCTTGTTATGGTTTAACATGGTTCCAATTGAAAAGCAGATTTGTCCCTGCACAACTGAATATTCAGTGTGTTTTCCTCTATGTGGTAGGCGATGACGAAGAGGAAGAACCTGAAATCCCAATCAGCCCCCGTCCGCGACCCATGGCCGACCTGCAGCTTAAGGAAGAAGCAGTTCCACTCCCAGAAGCCAGCTCGTTCTTTATCTTTGGTCCTCAGAACAAGTGAGAACCGGACTGTCCTCTTGCACATAACAACACGTGAATATGTACAATCTGTGTGTGCTTACATTTCTTTATTCACTGGGGTCTAGGTTCCGTAAGCTGTGCTACAAGATCGTCAATGCCTCGTCCTTCACCAACTTGATCCTCTTGTTCATCCTCCTCTCCTCTATCTCACTTGCAGCTGAGGACCCCATCGATCCCAAGTCCTACAGAAACCAGGTAAAATTTGGGTCTATCACTACACAAATAAAAGGAAAACAACCAAGAAATTATCAAAAAAGATAATAATCCCACTACCTGTGCTTTTCCCTAGATCTTGGCCTATGCAGACATTGTCTTTACAACTGTGTTTACAATTGAGATTGTGCTGAAGGTAAAGTCATGTATATTTCTTGTTATTTTGTGCCATATTTTGTTGTTGTGATCCATTAAAATTGACATGCCAGCTATTAGATACTGCTGTTTTTCTTCTGACGCTAATGATCAAATCTAATAATTCTGAGCCAAAGGTTAAGGCTTCCATCTCAAATGATGTTGCTTCAGACAGACAAAATAAATTAGTGAAATAGCACAATGAAAACCACAGGATAGATTAGAGTCTTCCTTTATTATAATAAAATGAGCAGAACTTTTTTCAGGTCATTTTTTCAGGTTTTAAAATAACTGGTTCAAATGAAATAAGACATCACAGTACTAGTATCTATTGGGTTGTAACTAATTTATTCAGTGATGTCACTGTCAGTACTGGTTCAAACAATTTCATATTTTGACAATGTTGTTTTGTTTGTTTCTGTGTATAAATACAGATGACTGTATACGGAGCATTCATGCACAAGGGCTCCTTCTGCCGTAACTCTTTCAACATCCTGGATCTTTTAGTGGTCGGAGTGTCACTGCTGTCTATGGGAATGGAGTGAGTTTATCTTTTGTTCTTTTCGCATCTCCACTTTTTCATTACATTTCCTTTTTTAGTAAAAATATCAATGCCGCTTTTTGTCATGTGTTACATGCAGATCCAGTGCCATCTCTGTGGTGAAGATTCTCAGGGTGTTGAGGGTACTGAGACCCCTCAGGGCTATTAACAGAGCTAAAGGGCTAAAGGTACAACAAGTTTTTAACACCCTTAAATTTAAAGTTCTTGAGTATTCAAATCTTGCTTAAATATAGTAAACAATAATGGTAAAATACTCCATTATAAATCAAAATCAGCATTCAGAAAAGTGCAAAAGTACTATAGGCAGAATGTAACCTATTAAAACTTCTTGTTCTGTTGACAAATTCACTGATTCACAAACTGTGGAATTACCTCATTCTATGCATCATCTATGAGCCGCAGTTGTTTGTAGTTGTCAATATAATGAATAATTTATGTTCTTTATATAAAGCTAAGTACCTAATGTAGTCCAGGGGCTTGTATGCTGGATCAGGTCCTATTCTCAAAGGTGAAGAGATAAAAGATAAGGTGTCATGAGATGATGAATGACAGATGACAGAAAAATGACAGATGTTATTTAGAAGATGATATTAGAAGTAAGAAGCCAAAAGGTATTGAAACCCCATAAATCTTTAACAATGGTTATTGTTTTCTAAGCTTTCAAATATGCATAAAACTAGTAATCATAGCTGTAGTGGATTAAAAGTTAACATAATTTCCTTGTGAAATATGAGGCATAAAACAGCACAGAGGGAAATATTGTGCAAGTCGATCCAAGTTACAGTTTAGTACTTGAGTAAATACAGTTACCACTGCACATTTTGAGTAACACGCGTTCACTCTTTGTCTCCGCTGACAGCATGTCGTCCAGTGCGTGTTCGTGGCCATCAAAACTATCGGCAACATCGTCTTGGTCACCATGCTGCTGAATTTCATGTTTGCCTGTATAGGAGTGCAACTCTTTAAGGTACATTATTTTAATAGACCACATATAACATGACACTGTAGAAGTCACATTTCCATATTAATCTACTTTATCTATAGAGGCTTTGCTGCATCTATAATGAATGTCAATAATCCTTTTTCCGCCAGGGTAAATTTTACAGCTGCACGGACCCATCCAAAGTGACAGAGGAGGAATGCCAGTAAGGCAAAAATCTTTCACTCTTCATAGATTAATGTAGTAAATCCATAATGCTGTTTCAGCGTGACCATTCGCTGCATCTGTTTGCAGGGGGTTCTTCTTGAAGCCCATGGAGAATTCCTTACAAGACACGGTGGTGGCTAAGAGAGAATGGCTCAACAGTGACTTCAACTTCGACAATGTGCTCACTGGCATGCTGGCTCTCTTCACCGTATCCACATTTGAGGGATGGCCAAAGTACGCACAGACTGAACAAATAGCATATTTGATGGGCTTTTTGATTGAGTTAGAAGACTGAATGTGTCATTATGTGGATATTGGTTTTGAAGTAATTTCATTGCCTGAAGCCAGAGATGGTAAAACAGAAAATATTTCTGTTTTAACTCTGAATTATAGATTTCATCAATACAAATTAGCTTTATTGGATCTCTGGTCTTTGTCCCGGCAATTTCTTCTCTTCTCTCAACATCCCTTCATTTGTTCCCAGACTATTATACAGAGCCATTGATTCAGCCGAAGAGGACATGGGTCCTGTCTTCAATAACCGTGTGGACGTCTCCATCTTCTTCATCATTTACATCATTCTCATTGCTTTCTTCATGATGAACATCTTTGTGGGCTTTGTCATCGTCACCTTCCAGGAACAAGGCGAGCAAGAGTATAAGAACTGTGAGCTGGACAAGAACCAGGTGCACATGAGACCCTCAGAAATGAAGCTGTTAACAATGAGAGAATTTTTCCCGTGGTAAAATGGCTAATAATACATTTTCTTTTAACCCACTTTAGCGTCAGTGTGTGCAGTATGCCCTGAAGGCCCGTCCTCTGAGGTGCTACATCCCCAAAAACCCCTACCAGTACCGAGTCTGGTACATAGTCACTTCCTGCTACTTTGAGTACCTCATGTTCTTCCTCATTATGCTCAACACGCTGTGTCTGGGGATGCAGGTATGTAAATCAAGGTCAGGTCGCAGCCTAAAAACACAGATTATAATGTGTTGTGGTTGCTGACAGACAGTTTTCAGTGTCAGTATTTACTATATTTGATAAAGGTAACTAGTTCTGTGCCAAATCAGAAAAGCTCAGTGTTTGTTATAACATTTAATTAATGAGAACATGAACATTTGAAGCAGTATTTAAAATATAGAACAGCGCAACTTTTCACCAAATCCCAGACTAATTATTTTGGGGGGATTTAGGAGCGCATTAATTCCAAGTGTCCTACATATTTCTTTCGAAAAACTTACTGTGCATCGGCAAAACACTAAGTAGCTGTGAGTAAGTTTTAAACTTTCAGTCATGGGCTTGAGTTTTTTATTTTTAAAGGTTGGCTTTATAATAAGCCAATAACTTTGTACAGACAAGTTCATTTTATCTCAGAGATCTGACAATGAATAATAACTTTTTTTGGTAACTCCTTGCTTGTTTTGTCATCAATATTTAGTGATGTACAGAAATGGTTGTAATGTTTTAACATAGTTTATGCATAGTTTTAAATTAACAATTGTGACATGAATTCATTAACATTAGGACTTGCTTTCCCTTCTCATCAGCACTGTAACCAATCAGACCATGTGACCAAGCTGTCAGACATGCTGAACTTGATCTTCACTGTGCTCTTCACTGTGGAGATGATTCTCAAACTCATGGCCTTCAAAGCGAGGGTAAAGGCTCCAGTGATAGTTGCTTAAATAATTATCGACCAGTCTAGTGTCCTACTGTCTCAGCAATGCATTATCTGTCTCTGCAGGGTTACTTTGGAGACCCCTGGAACGTCTTTGACTTCATTATCGTTGTTGGTAGCGTTGTTGATGTTATCCTGAGTGAAGTCGATGTGAGTATGAGTGACACAACGTGGGCTTTTGAATCTGTTCTTATGAATTTCACAGATGTCAGTCTCGCTACAGGTGTTGAATATGAAGTCTGTTACATTCCCAATCGATAATGTGATTCCAATTATAACGAGCCAATGCGTTTATTCCAAGCTCTGACAGAAGAGTATGTAATCACGGGCCCAACAGCTGATTGGTGCCAGTAGAACTAGCTCACAGGACATGGTTTGTACTGTTGTTGGCCGTTCCCACCTCGGCCCCCCCCTCCAAACACACCCACCGTCCGTGATGCATTGTACAAGCTTGGATTCATTTGCATTTTCCCACAAATCCATCAAACCTTCCATTACCCTTTACGAGAGTCTGAGTGATCTGATGTTTTGTATGTGTTGTTTCAACGCTGTAAAAAGAGCACAGCATCACTTGAGGGATTTTGTGTTTTCTCTGGCAAGTCACCGGTTTTTCTGCCGTTCTTGCACTGCATTGTACTGTATTTTTCCACATCCCATCCTCTCTTTCTCCTCTTCCTTCACCTTTCCCTTTCATTTTTTTCCGGGATCTTCCTTACTGCCCCCACTCCACCCCACCGTCCTCCATGCACCTCACTCCTCGTGTGTCTATCCTCCACAGAGTGCCCTGGCCTCCAGTGGAGGGCTGTACTGTCTCCATGGCTGTGCTGTAAATATCTGATCTGCACTGCACTGCACTGCTGCATGAGCCTTGCTGTGTGAGCACTTCACTGTGTTCTCTACCAAACTGTAGCAGGGCTGTACTGAAGTGTGTGTGCCTTTCTACTGTGTGTGCACTATGGCTCTTAGTGTTCATGCAAACAGGGCTACATCCCAGCACTGTTTATAATTCACAGCAAGTATTAATGATGTTAATGATGGTTTGGCTGACTTAGAACTGTCAAGGTTTTGTCAGCAGTGTGTGTATTTTGTTTATAATGCATGAGTTACAAGGTGCTGCAGCTTTTTCTTCTAGTTTTTAGCAACTAAGACCTTGAAGCTTTAAAAGTTATTAAAGGTGGAAAAATAACTGTTTCTAATATTAACCCAAATTAGTATTAGCTTGATATTTACCATAATATTGTTGATAAATGCTTTGTCTGCTCCAATTGCTTTAGAAAGTATTTGGATCCCTTGTCTTTTTGCATAATTTTAGCTAATTGGATTCAATTTGTGTTTTTCTTATTAATCTACACTCAATAACCAACAATGACAAAGTGACAAATACATTAATTTAAAAAAATATTCAGACCCTTAGTTGTGGCACTAAAAATTGTGCTTAGGTGAATCCTGTTTGCCTAAGTTTTATTTCATTAGTCAGGCTTTTTTGGTACAGCTAGTTCAGATCAGTCTAAGCTATAAGAAACAGCCTGCTTAAACCTGAGGACCAATGAGAAACAAGATCCTCTGATGAGACAAAATTAAACTCTATGGGCAGAACTCCAAGCACTGCATCTGGCAAACACCAGCCTTCTTCCAGCTGTTTTTATTCCGTTCTTCTTGACAGCTCTCAAGAATATGGCAATAAACCTCCCAGATCCAGGTATGAGAAGTTTATAGAGACTAAGGAGGTGGGAAGCTGTAATGGTTAATGCCAACAGGGCTTTCATATTGTCATGTTTTCATTATGGTTTATTCAGTGTAGATTTTTGGATATAAATAGTAGATTTATCATCTTAAATTAACATCCACAACTTAAAAAAATGTGCAAAAAGTAAAGGGGTATGAATATTTAAAAGTAATGACATATGCTTCATATTATATTATTATTATTACTTATTTCAAAATATAACTCGTGGAACTAACTCTTGTAAATCTACTGCAGGACACAAACCCTATGCAAGAGATTGCGGTAAGCCTAAACTCTCCCATTATTTATTCATTGATCATTTTCTCTTTTTTTTCTGTCCTTTTTCTCAGCTGCACTGTTTCTTTTTGTCCCTAGGCCTCTGAAAACGCTTCCGTATCCATCACATTCTTCCGACTCTTCCGTGTCATGCGTCTGGTGAAACTGCTGAACCGTTCGGAGGGCATCCGTAACCTGCTGTGGACCTTCATCAAGTCCTTCCAGGTTTGTTACAGTGTGGCCTGGTCATTTTTACTCTCCACTCTGCTGCGCTGTGGGGTCTGACTTTGTGGTTCTGGTCTGCAGGCTCTCCCTCATGTAGCTCTGCTCATCATAATGCTCTTCTTTATCTACGCTGTCATTGGGATGCAGGTAAAGATTTTATGATTTATAATAAAAAGAAAAACATTCTAAACCTCAGTAGGTTTAGAATGATGATAAATCAAAAGTTGGTACAAATTCCCTTTCTGATTACCTGTTTGTAAATTATGCATTTACTGTGTCTTACAGATCTTTGGAAAAGTAGCCTTAGTGGACGGCACCCAAATCAACCGCAACAACAACTTCCAGACATTCCCTCAGGCTGTTCTCATGTTATTCCGGTGAGTCTGTGAGCCAGGGGGGAGGTCTGAAGTGGGCGCACAGTCATGAACTAAGCTGAGATCTCACTGTGGTTGGTGAACGTTCATGTGTCCAGATGTGCTACTGGAGAGGCTTGGCAGGAGGTCATGATGGCTTCGATGTATGGGAAGAAGTGTGACCCCAAGTCTGACTTCCTGCCAGGAGAGGAGTACACCTGCGGGTCCAATTTCGCTGTCTTCTACTTCCTCAGCTTCTACTGTCTCTGTGCCTTCCTGGTGAGAAGCACCAGGAAGTCAACATTTATCTTATAACTGCATTAGTATTTGTTGTTTTAGCTACAATGAAATGAAAGAAAGTTTAATATTTTTTTAGATATGTTGAATTAGAAAACATTTTTTTATAATTAGCCATATTTTCCTATATATTTCAGATCCTCAACCTATTTGTAGCTGTCATCATGGACAACTTTGACTACCTGACCCGGGATTGGTCTCTCCTTGGTCCACATCATCTGGATGAGTTCAAGAAGATCTGGGCTGAATATGACCCTGAAGCCACGTGAGCCTGAACACAACACGTCAACCCGCATGTTAGATAACTGAAACCACCACGACTCAGGGTTTCTCTCTGATTCAACAGGGGGAGAATCAAACATCTGGATGTTGTAACGCTCCTGCGACGCATCCAGCCTCCACTGGGCTTTGGCAAGTTTTGTCCTCATCGTGCGGCATGCAAGGTACATACACCAAAAATAGGTTTACTTGCAAACAATAATTTATGTTATATGTGGTCATTTAAAAATATACACAAAAATGTATAGGTAGAGTAGCAGCAAAGTTAAACATATTGTTTTGTTACAAAAATTATTCAAATGCTCACTTGTTAAAGCCCACCCACGTTCACTACTGCCTTCCTTCCTCTTTCCCTGATCTTTATTTTTTATTTCTCTAAATCACCCTTGTTTATTTCTTTTTCTAATTTCTTCTCTGTAGCGGTTAGTTAGTATGAACATGCCTCTCAACAGCGATGGTACTGTCACCTTCAATGCCACCCTGTTCGCTCTGGTCAGGACGGCTCTCAAGATCAAAACAGAAGGTACGGAACATCAGTGACTGTTTTTGCTGTTAGTTTGTTGGTTATTACATTGGTATTTAATTCAAACATTGTTCTGAACAGGTAACTTTGAGCAGGCCAATGAGGAGCTGAGAGCCATTATAAAGACAATCTGGAAGCGCACCAGCATGAAGCTGTTAGATCAGGTCATCCCCCCGATAGGAGGTGAGTCCGTCAACTTAAATTAAACTAGTTAATTTAATTCACTTTTACAGACTAATTCATTATTTTACACACCGTCATGTCTGCTCTGGGTTATAGATGATGAGGTGACTGTGGGGAAATTCTACGCTACATTCCTGCTCCAAGACCATTTCCGTAAGTTCATGAAGCGTCAGGAGGAGTACTATGGCTACCGGCCCACAAAGAAGAGTGCGTCAGGCCCAGAGATCCAGGTGAGCAGTCTCATGTTTAGTCAAAAATGCCAATAAAAACGTTTTCTCTTTACACTAAATTCACTTTTCTTACAGCACTTACCTTAAAGTGTGAGTCTGCCACTTCTCCGTGTTACTTTAGGCAGGTTTGAGAAGTATTGAAGAAGAGGCGGCTCCAGAGATGCACAGGGCCATTTCAGGAGACCTGCAAAATGAGGAAGAGATGGACAGAGCTATGGAGGAGGCTGGAGAAGAGCACATTTACCATGTACAAATCATTATCTGCAACAAAAAGAATGATTAAGTATTTGTTTGCATGATGTCCCTAACTGTCTGTATGCTTGTCTTGCAGCGTACCCATGGTCTCTTTGGGAACCGAGTGGACTCATTCACCGCTGAGGCTGCCAACGCTCAGTCTTCACAGGTGACCAGCCAGAGGCCCCTCCAGTTTTCTGAGAGCCAGCCTGAGTCTCCACCAAACTCCTCTGCCTTGGAGCCCACTACAGAATTTTTCCCTACAAAAAGCAACACTAACAACAACGCCTTTGCAGAGTGAGTACCCATGTCACATCTATGTATAGTGATGACTTTACAGGGTGAGGTAATTGTTGGCAATCTTTGTTGTGTTTCAGATTTTCCTTTGAAAGGGAAGGCAGTCCCGAAGAATTTTACAATCCCAGTGAGGATGCAGAGCCACGAATGGGTGGGGAGCTCTTCACAGACCATAGTTGTGGAACATTATAGTCTTTTCATTCCATTTATCAGTCTACACATTACCATGATACAATACAAATACACAGAAATTAAATACAGTAAAGATATAAATGCCTGCTTATATAGCACTTTACAACGTAGCTTCTCATTCACCCATATACACGGTGATGGCTGCCATGCAGGGTGCTCAGCTGACACACCGGGAGCAGATTGGGGTTCAGTGTCTCGCCCGGGGACACTGTGATGCTTGGCAGGGAGGGACCAGGGATCGAACCACTGACCCTGTGGTCCATGGACAAATGCCTTACCAACTGCAGCTGCTCCTGCCTACATACAAATTTATACATGTGCTTCTTCTTGAAGCGCCACATATACATGCAAACACACTACATGCAACGTATGTACACACATCTGTACACAGTATTTAGAAATTTATTTTACTGAAAGGAACAAACTCCTGACAAAGCCAACCTCTATTATCTGTAAAACCTCCTGCATTGTAAAGTTGTGTATTTGCAAATTATAACTAACTACTTATAACTAAGACTACTGAAAACCCTTTCCTGAAATAGACTTATTTTCAAAAATGGTTTTAAATTAATACTTTTTTAAATGTTATAATAATCATTAGTAAATGCATGATAATTTGGTTTGTATCATGTCTGAATGTGCTGAAAATAACTATAAAATGACTTACCTCCTTTTCATTTTTTTAATCCATAAATCTGTTTTTTGTTTTTATCTTTTTCAGACTCAAGACACTCATGGAACTTCACTGTGAGAACAGGGAAAACTCAGGTAATGGTATCTGTAAGCCCGACTAATTCAGCGTACATGAAAGAGTGTTCATAAACGGCTCTGTTAATGGACAAATGATTTTCTCTCCAGTTCCCTTATGACCCAAACTATGGTGACAGTGAGAGTCAGAGCTCACATTCTGCAGCTGATCAGCTTGTCCAGGAGGTAAGAGACGGAGGGTGTCCGGTTGTCCATTTCTCTAATCAGCTGATTCAGCTGTATTGAATGTAATAAATATGTAATAATGAATATTTCTGCACTTATGGCACGTGCTAATAGCTTATAGTCAAAATTGGATTCTCACAAGTTAGAATAGCAACTAAAGATATTCACACTCATGTTCTTACTAGTAGAAATTATATTTCAAGATATCTTAGGAAAAACTCCCATTTCTCCCTCCCGCTGCAGTAAACACTTCTTCCGTGACACTGCAGCGTAAAAACTATAAAAACTTACACATATATTAGTTACACAACCTAATAAAGCAGCAGCTCTGGGTTTGATTAAAGGATAGCATTGCCAATAGTGATATGAAAATGTAACTTTTTTTTAAGGCTCTAGAAAAGGGCGGTCTGGTGTCTCTGGCCAGAGACCCTGGTTTTGTCTCTGTGACTAAAAAGGAGATGGCTGACGCCATCCGGATCCCCCTTTCTGAGATGGAGGGCGCGGCCCAGGGAATCCTCAGCAAACGCTCGGGCAGTATCACCTCTGTGAAAAAGAGACGTCCCATTCCTGTCCCCCTCCAGTTCCTGCTGCAGCAGCACAGCAGACAGGTGAGCCAGACCCAGCTGTGAGGAGAAAGAGACGTCCAATTCCCAGGATCCCCTCTGTACAGGAGCCGACTGAGGCCAACTCCAAAGTTTAGAGACTGAAGTTGACTTTCCGTGGTTATTTCGTGTATTAGCAGGTGGCACCATCTCACCTCACGTTTATCAAGCTTGTTGCCCCTTTGACAGTTTGTATCTACAAGCTTGAGTCAAGGCCGACATGCACGTTGGCTCAGGTTCAATCTATTGTCAAATGTGGCTGAAACTCAACCAAGGCAAAACAATATATCAGGTGATGAAGATAACATCTTCATCCTTTTCCTAATCTTCAGATTTACTTATCTCAGAGTAAACAGACACATTTTTTTTAGAGGTTATCCATTCCACAGACCTATGGGACAACCATGTGAGTCAGAGGAGTGTCTTAATGAGGCCTCAGTGAGGGAGGTCAGACGGTGACAGGTGACAAAGTGTCTACTGTGACTCAATAAATAGAGAAAAAAAGCAGCCGTCTTTAATCTTCTACAGTTCTGTGACAAAGGATCCTTGTAAGTCTCAGTGGATCCTGGCCCAGACTAGTTAAACTGAGTTTTCAGTTCAAGTTTTTAAAGGGGTTTTGGCATCGTCAGTGAAGGGTGTTAGTGAAGCAGTGTCCTCTGAGCCATTAGGACTTGCTGTCTTTTAGCCTTTTGAGGTTTTCTCCTGCTCACACCTGTTCTTATATGCAGTTGTTATGAGAGGAAATACCTTCACTTTGGGTTAAAAAGGTACGTTGACTATAAAATTATGCAAAGAAGTTCAACTAAAATGTTTGCTGTAGTCAGACAGTGCATGTGATTTTGTTCCCCAAGTCACAGTAAGTCGTTGTACAGCTGCAGTTTTTGTGTTTATGTATATGACTATATGTTGGGGCTTGTTCTTTTGACCTGTACAGAGAATCTTTTGTCAGCATACCTGGAGTATGGTGGATTTAGCGTGAAAGTTCAGAGGCTTATCTTATTTTAATCAATTTGTATGGGCATAATTTATTGCACTTATTTTATATTTTGTGCCTAAATGCAAACACAAACAGGCCAACGGACTGTTTTTAAACATGATCTTCTCACAAGCCTGTGTTTTGCTGTCATACATACGTTTCAAGGTTTTTGAGGTACCAGTAATATGAGAGAACTGTATAGCTCTGACTTTGGGTCATGCCATTATGGTTGGTGTTACATGGGTGTTTCCACCATTGGCAAATAAATAAATAAATAAATAAATAATCATAAATAACTCCTCTGTTGTTTTTTTACTTCTGCTAGCAATCCAAAGATGAAGGTCTGAAAACTCAAACTTGGATTTGCTGAAGAAAAAAACACATTTGCTCCAGTGCATAATATCAAGACTTGCGGTAAAAATACCTTGAAATGACTTGAACAGAGCCTTGACATGAAGACAAGTGCAGGCTTTGGATCTTGCCCCTCGCAGAAGTCAGTGTGAAAACTGAGAGCCCCTATAAATAGTCTTATGCAGCAAAGCACACACTCCCCCCTTATGGAATGGAAACTAATGCAGCAACATCTTGTATATATTGTGGCACATTCATGTCAGAGATAAAAATTCCTGAAACCAATGTACATTAAAAAACATCAAAAGCACCATCTGAAATCAAAGCACAGTCGTTTCAGTGACTTCTGCATACTTGCATTACACAATAATGAAAGGTAAATTAATAAACAACTTAAATAATTCCAATTTTATTTACGGAAGCATAGCCATCAATGAAACAGATGTGACAGAATATTCTCCATCACACTGTGTGATTGAGCAAAGGCTGATTCAGAATAACCCTTAGGGAAAATAAAGGGACTCGTGTTTTTTATAAAGCTGTATCACTCAGCACATTTCTGTTGAAATAATTTTTTTAGACAGTTTTGACAAAGCTCCATTATAGCACTGCCAGTTGCAACTTATTAGTGGAATTATTTAGCAATCACATGGAATGTATCCACCATAGTTTAACCACCAAGTTTTCAAAAGAAGCTTTAAAAAGTGTAACATATATGAAAAGGCAAATACAGTTTATAGTACATGCAACAAAGGGTCGAGGGGCTTTAGAGCATATTGTTGAAAACAGGGCCATAAACAGTATAAAAGTTTCAAACACAAAAATTTGTTTCAGGTACATTTGACATTATTATGTGATAGAAATACAATCTGTTAAAAAGATTCGAGTCCCACTCATTTTAGTAGATTATAATTTAAATGCTTTTTGATTATTATAATCACTCTTGTATGGCCAAATTGAGAAAGGGCTTTTTTGTATAAATGTACATCCATCCTGGTTGTCGCAGTTTAGAAACAACAACCTCCCCACAACAAAAAAAGACCTCACTAAAAATACACAAACAAAGAAATGACCAAAAAAATAATACAGTGAATCTAATAGATACATGATCTGACTACAGAATACGGGAGCAATCCACGCAGAGTAAGCAAATGAAGATCCAACTTGCCAAAATGCCAGTGTTGGTGTCCTGATTTATTCATTTGGATTTGGGTTGGCATCAGGATATTGAGAGAGGTCAAAGGTGAGAACTTTGCTGATGACGCAATCACCTTGCTGTAGGTGGAAGAGAAAGAAAATGACTTATCATTTCCCATATGTGTTATTTATAAAATTTTTATTTGGCTTGGTTATATTGAACCTTGGCCACTTCAGTATATAGGTATATATAAGGCAGTTATTTCTTAAAGTTCCAGAAAATTTTGAACAATTATTTATTATTTTTTTAAATAAATGTCCTTTAATAATGTAAAGGTTTTACTTAAATTGACATTATCCAATGATACCTTTAGTTAGCAGTAACACAACTGTTTGCTACAGGTCTGATAATCATAAGAAAAACTTTCCAAACTATGATTAATCCAGCTTTCACTGTCACTACAATCTCAGTTGGAGTATATAAATGTAGGCAAATGCCACTAAATAGCCCACAACCACAAAAAAGTTAAGGCTAATGTTAGCATCTACAGAATAAACAATTTTCAAGACCTCTATGTCAAATATTTTCATCACTTTTAAGGCATTTTTTAAAGGCTAAAGCAAGTAACATACCTCTGGATAAACACCGATGAGTGAGTCTGCCTTGGTGTAGAACTCCTCTTTTAAAGAAATGACGATGGCCTGAAAGTTCTGCACTGACTGGTCTTTAATGTAATTGGCCACCTTGGGCATAGAGCAAAATATAAGAATTAATGTGATGAGCAGGATGCATAAAAAGCCAGTGTTTACATGATAAGCATTGCTGATAAAAAAAAAAAAAAAACTGCAGTAGCTAAATATAACTTAATTTCTAAACAGACCTTGCCAATGTTGGTGTTGTCCAGAGCTGCATCAATCTCATCCAGGACAAAGAAGGGAGCCGGTTTGTAGCTATTGTCAAGCAGTAGAAATTATGTTAACAAAAAATATGTAGAAATTATGTTAACAACAATGTATACCACGGGTGCAAAAATTTAAATGCATTTAGACTTTAGTCCCCTCATTCATTGTACCTGTGGATAGCAAAGAGCAGAGCCAGGGCAGCAACAGTCTTCTCTCCTCCAGACAGGTTGTCCATGGGTCTAAACCTCTTTCCTGGAGCCACACAGTTGTAGTTAATGCCATCCAGGTAAGGTTCCTCAGGATTTTCTGGGCCCAGGAAAGCCTTTGGAGGAAATGCACACGTATTGTAAATCAAACCAAAGGGTTATGTACATGATTTGTGTGCCATCCTGCCATAGCATGTGGCAGACACACTGCACTGTGGCAAGGAATTCATTCAAACTATGATAAAGTTTCGAAATATACCTGAGCACTGCTGTTGCGTGAGAGGGCCTTGTAGATCTCATCAATATTCGTGGCCACAGACTCAAAGCAGGCGTTAAAACGATCAAACCTTTCCTTTTTGATCTGCTCAAAGGCTTGCTTGGCCTTCTTGGCTCTCTTACGAGCAGCCTCAAATTCTGAAACCAAGACAAAAACAACCAAGAGATCACACAGAGATAACATTAGGAAACAATTCCAAACTTTCTAGAAAGATATCGTACACAGGAACCACCGCTTTTCCTTGCTCATTTAATCCCAACATCTACCATCAACATTCCATCTCACCGTCACTGGTTTCTTGGAACTTATCCCTGACGCTCTCAAGCTTCTCCATGGCCTTCATGTTGGGGGCACTGATCCTTTGTAGAATACTCTGCTGCTCGTTCAGACGCTGCTGCAGTGTGTTCGTCTCTGCTTTGATCTCCTCCTCTGACAGAGCATCCTGGAGGAGGTCAAAGAGCATTCAACGAAGTTCAGAAGTATATCTTAAATTTCAGAACTATTTTCCCCCTTTTCTGTATCATATATTAACACTTTCTAACTTTATATAAAAAAAACTGTTATAACTGCCAACTAGAAAACCAAATAAAACAAATACACAGATTGCTTAAAATAAAATGACAGTAAAGGCTCCATATGGACTATGTAAATTTAAGGCAAGTGTGTCACTTAAATTAGCCACCTTAAGGTCTTCAGACAGGTTGCTGTAGTCTATTTCTATAAGAGCCTCCTTAGCGAGAACACTGCTGGATGTCCTCTGGCTGTTCGACTCATCTGTCTGGGAGCTTCCCTGGAACAGTAAAACAAAAACTACAATTTTCTGTTTGAAATCCATGACATAATAGTTAGAAGCATGTATGAATGTGTATGTGTGTACCTCTCCCTGGCTGATATCATCCATTGTTCCAGAACGAAGAGGCAACCTGATATCCTGCATTTTGCAGGCTTGCAGCAAGTTGTGACGGTCACTGCGCTTCTGCTCAAGTTTAGTCTCGATGGCCGTCACCTCCTTCTGGAGATGCGTCAACTCCCTGGAAAATACAACAACATTTATAAAACAATGAGACTAAAAAGAAATATTTATTTGACAAAGTATTATTTAAGTTGGTGTATATTTCTACAGCCACTGACTTGTTGGCGCCACCCAGTTTTTTGCGTATTTCCTCCATCTCGTGGTTCTTATCATTGACTTCAGATTTCTTGGTGAGGTGCTGGTTCTTCAAGTCTTGCAGCTGGGCCATTGTCTCATCAATGATCTTCATGTGTCTGTGCTCCTCCTACAAAAAGACAAAACACACAAGAGAGATTAAACTTAATGTCCAAATCAAAGACAAAAAATAAATAAATAAATAATTTCCCCCCCTGTTCACCTTCTTAAGCCTCTCTATTTCAGCCTCATCCTTTTTTACAGTCTGCTCCCACATCATGACTTTCTCCTGGTCCTCCTTTAACTGGTTCTTCTCATAGTCTAACTGGATACCCAGACGAGTCTTCTGGGTCTCAAATTCAAGACTAAGGCAAAAAGACGCATGTTAGGTTAAACTAGACAGAAATTCTCATATAGTTTTAAAACCTAAAAGTCAAAAATGTGTTACAAATCTCACCGCTTTTTCGCAATCTCGTTCTGCCTCTTCACCTTCTCCTCTTCAAACTCTCTGATGTTCCTCACTCCAATCTCCTTACAGAATTCCACAAATACCTCATCCTCAACCTGGAAAACAAAAAAGTAATAGTCATATCTCTGTAAGGCCAGATATTCATTGACAGACTTTGAAATACTGACCTTTTATGTCCTTCTCACCAGGTTCATGCGGTCCCGGAGGTCAGTAATCTCCCTCTCACGGGACTGGATGATTCTCTTTATGTCGTTGATGCGAGGGCCAAAATTTGCCAATTCGCTCTCGAGCTTAGACTTCTCCTGGATTAACAAATTAAAAGAGCTTCAACGCACAAGCCTTTACTTAAGTAATTAAAGGCAAGAAGAAAGTTTAGCAAGGCTGGACCTGCATGTTGAGGGAGAGATGGCGGGTTTTTGTCTGTTCCAGGTCACTCTGAGAGTACTTGAGTCTCATCTGCAGACCGTGAGCTTGAGACTGCACCTGGCGGAGCTCTGCCTCCTTCCTCTTGGCCTTCATTTGCTCCTAAAACAAAGAAATAAAAAGAAATCATGATAAGCAATCAAGTAAAATTAAGCAACAACCCAAAAAACTGAACCTCGACCATGTTTGAACCTTGCTGTTATCCACAGCACACCCACTGCACATTAATATTTTCAACATATCCTGCCCCACACTGACTGAAACAATGTTACATTCTGCTAAGTAATAGATATACACGACCTACACCACAGCCTCCTCGAGGAAATAAGTTACCTTGAGCTCTTCAGTGAGTTTTTCTTTCTTTTCCTTCAGTTTATCCACTGCTTTCTCATCCCAGCGCCTGGCCTTAGCCTTCAGATCACTGGCTCCTCCGGAGATTACTCCAGATTTCTGGAACAGTGTACCATCCAGGGCTACCGTCTGGAAACAGGCAGACACAGAAAGGTTAGGTGAAAGATCATCAAGCAGTCATGATAATGATCCATCAGTTTGTGGTTTATTTTAGTTAAGTACTTTGTGTCTGTATGGTCCTCCAAAAGCAATCCTTCTTGCGTCTTCTACATTTTCACAGACCAGGGCATTGCCACATGCATACTGCAGGGCTTTCTTGATGTGCGGGGGCTCATAACGAATCACATCAATCACCAGCTTGGCTCCACGTAGTTCTCTCAGTTTCTCATCTGTTGGTTTGACCTTAATGCATAAAAAAAATATATTCCTTTTAAGACATTAAGCATTTTAATTAGTTCTTGAAAACAATGCACCACTTCTGTGCATTTTTTCCAGCAGAATCAAAGTTGTATAGTGATATACTATGCAGGTGCATCTTTTCATACCACTCAAAGGGAAAGGTATCTGTATTTTTGATATTTACCTCAAGGTAGTCAAGAGGAAGAAAAGTCTCAGGCTCTCCTCTCTGCTCTTTAATGTACTGAATACAATCTCGACCAGTCTTCTCAGAGTCCACAATAATGGCATCCATGTTCTTGCCCAACACTTTGGTTACGGCAATCTGATATTTCTTCTGAGTGGGTTGGCACAGGTCAATTAGACGACCATACTGAAGAAAGAGACAGGGCAGCATGTGTTTATTGAGGCTACATTTGAAAAAAAATTGTATAGCCCTTACTCTACTGAACTGTCAGTGATGCCTTACCACAGAGCCAGGGTAGAGTCTTTTGATACTCTCCATAATCTCAGCTTTGCGCTGCTGACGACTGTTCTCCTGTCTGTCAATTCTGGCATCGCCCAGCTGCTCCATAACCTACAGCAAAAGCCAATATTATAGAGATTTGCTATAGAGGCTTTCACAGCTAAGATTTTCACTTAATATTATTAACTACAAATGTGGGTATAGCTAACATTATTAACAATAGCAACACGTGTGCCAGGGGCCTGGTACTAGGTCTGCTGCCCCACTGGCAAAAACTATTAGCACAACTAGCAATCACTTAATTTATTTGTCGAATGTGTGCCTCTTTCTGATATGTGAAAATGAAATGTAGTTTTCCCAGGTAAATTGTTGTTTTCCCCAGGTATTTTCTCTGATGTGTACTGAGCACCTGGTTAAGCTCCATGTTGATTTCATCAATCCTCCTCTTGGCCATCTCCACCTCTTCAGTCAGCTCCTCCTCCATGCGTTTCTGCTCATCTAGTGACTGCCTGAGGGACAACAGGACAAAAACTGTCAACAAATGTAAAGAACGCTATTGAATAATTAAGATTCTCAAAATAGCACTGATCAAACAATGCAAACTTAAGAGAAGTATACCTGCTGGTGGCAATATAATCTTCTAACTTCTCAATACGTTTCTGGTTTTCCTCAATTTCACGAATCTTTTGTTTGATTTTCGCCTGAAGAGAAACAACATAATATATGGCTGCATGCATTTAAATCAGTTCAAATATTTATTTTCCTGGCACAGGAAAAACTGCCATTATCCTACTTACCTCTGTCTCAACTTTCTTCCTCTCCTCCAAGTCAAGACGGTCCTGATCAGCCTTTTGGTCACGGTTGAACTTCTCTAGCTCCTGTGCCAGTGTAGCAGCACGTTTACTGGCCTCCTCCTTAAGACGATGGTATTGCTTTACCTGGAGGAGAGAGAAACCGAGTTATATACAATTTTAACAAACATTTAAAATCAGACTAGAAAAATTTTAATTTTCAGATTAGGTTTTATTGAGGACTGCACAATTATTTAGTATGCTATAAACACAATCATACTTTTACTTTCAGTTTTACCAACTAAATTAAATCCTGTACCTCATCAGTTATTCACAAATGAACATAGAGCCATTAAATGGGAACATGTGTTGTATAACAAACCTGGTTTTCCTCCAAGGTGAGGTCCTGACCTTGGCTCTGTGCTTCCTCTTCCATGCGTTCTTCAAACTCTTGCTTTGCCAGCTCTACTGCCCTCATCTCTTTATCCAGCTCATCCATGTCTGCTTTGCGTTTCTTGTACATCTTCTGTGCATTTTGCAGTGACTTGCGTGCTGCCTCAAGCTTCTTGATCTTGTGTGCAGTGTTCTCTTTCGCCTTGATGTACTGTGGTCTCTTCTGGTTCAATTCAGAGTCTTTTTCTCTGTGGGTAGAGTGTTGTTATTGACAAAGCCAAGGTTTAAAAAAAAAAAAACAGACATTAAGCAAGCTGTTAGTCACTTACTTGATTTCTTTTTCAATTGTCTGCTGTTCCCTCATTAGCCTGCCCAGTTCCTTCTTCTTATCCTTGAGCTCCTCCTCAACAAGGTCCATTTTTCTACGGTCCTTCTCTATCTCCTTATTCCTTTGGCCCAGCTCTTTGTTCAGTTTCTCAATTTCAGTCTCATTATGGTACAGTTTGAACAGCTGCAGCTGAACACTGGCCCTGGCCACTTCATCCTTTAGACGCTGGTAACGCTCGGCCTGGTAGAATTATTTAGACCAGAAATAGTCAGTGTGATGAAATAAATTCAAATATAACACCACATCCAACAAAGTTTTAACTGGAAATATAATTGTTTTGTAATGAAGTTTGCTACAGACAAGTAACATAATACATGTAACACAAAATATTCTGGAAAATCAATGCAACCAAAATCTAAAACTAGTAAGATGCAGCAACAAAAAAAGCACTTATTTATGTAGGTGTAATTCAACATGCAACTACTTCTGTAATATATAAATGTTAAAGTAATTAGATGAAAGTTGAATAAGAAGATTATTTCCAATCCAAGGACAGCAATATAGGGTAACGTCACTCCAGAGATAGGGTTTTTGAAATTAACAGAAAGGTCAAACCTCTTCTTTCTCTTGCTTGGCTTCTTTGCGCTCAGCAGCAATGTTTTTCTTGCGATGGTAATTGAACTGTGTGTCCTCCTCGGCTTTCACCATTTCCTTCTTCCTGCGGTCGTATTCCTGCGCCAGCTCTCCCGAACGGGAAATCTCCTCAAATAATGCGGTACGCTCCTTAGGGTTCTTCATGGCAATAGACTCCACTGCTCCCTAGAGGAAAATTCATTCAATGGTGTGACACAAGTGAAGGTACTTGCATGGCTACATTTACGTCATAAAATGTTATGGCATTAAACAAAACAAACCTAATCAATTGCCAAGGCCTGAGCTATACTGTGTTATCCAGTAATTGGTGAATGAAGATTTTTCATTAAAAATAATGCTTGTATTACATTTGTGTGATCATATAAACAGAACTACAGACTACAATAATCCACTGTACAAATATCACTGTGAAGTGCAATTGTCTGATAAAGGAATGCGTATCTTAGTGTTGGTGCACTAAGAAACCAACCGCACAAAAAAAAAAAAAAAAAAAAAAAAAAAAAAAAAAAAAACTTTAGCCTCACCTGAAAGACCAGGAAGTTTCTAGCCTTGATCAGGATGCCAAGTTTTTCCAACTCTTCGCTGTATTCAGGCAGGCCCACCACCTTATTGTTGATCCGGTACTCAGAAGAGGAACCTAATGCACACAGCAAATGAGATTTATTTGCAGCTGTACTTGTGTTGGAATCCTAGAAGCACTGTTATGTCACTACACTCATGTCATATTCATTTTAATTCTTTCAATTTTGGTCAACTTAAGAGTATAGAGAATAAACAAATAGACAAGTTTATGCTATTTAATTTCTGACATAAGTGACAGACCTGTTATTAATATTATTATAAGAGAGACAGATAGAGAGATAGAAAGATAGATAGATAGGTTAGTAGGAATTTTGATATTAAAGAGACGTCTGATTGAATCAACTGAATTATTGAATACATGTTCATACCAATGATGACCCTAGTGAAAGAACGTTCCTCTCCATTGTCTTCTTGGTACACCATACTGACAAAGGCTCTGTTGGCAGCTGGCTTCCCTACTGGTGCTCCATGAATTAGATCCTTCAAAGTCTTGACACGCAGGTTACTGGTTTTCTCCGCCAACACAAAGCTGATGGCATCCATAAGGTTGGACTTTCCTATAAAGCAGCAATGAGATTTAGTATTATATACAAAGTGAACATGGATAAAAAAAAAAATTATCATAAACACTTTCACAATTTGACACAATCAAAAAGACCCAGAATAAACATTCCATTTTCATGGACTGTGAAATGCACATTTTTAAATCAAGTTTAATGTTAGTAATTTTGTTTCAAATAATTTAAATGCCCCAGTTGTTTGTTATGTCTCATTGGACGGCATGAGGTGAGTTTGTTAAATCAATTTGTAAGTGATCAAACGTAAGTTATGGTAAACTATAACTCTGCCATAAACAACAGGGTACAAATGCATTTACAATAGCAAAACTAAAATTATGCAGAGACAACCTTGCATAAGTTGACAAGTGAACGCTATCCCAAATTAAAACATATTGCACAGTAGTAACCTTACCAGAACGTTATTGCTACTCGAAATATACTCAGTACGGTAAATTATATACATGCACAAACAGCGGTTATATCTGAAAAGTACAGCACCGTTTTATCGTTAACATTAGCTATTGCTAACAAGCAGATTGCATTATGCAGGAGTAGGAGGTAACACTGGCTATCATAACATACCAGATCCATTTGGCCCGATGATTGCAGTGAATTTATGAAAAGGTCCAATAATCTGTCTTCCTTTATAGGACTTGAAGTTTTCAATTTCTATTAATTTTAAATAACCCATGTTCGTTATATCTGTGTCGATGTCTTGGGGAAAAAACTGCACAGTGAATTAGCTAGCTACTAAACTGTTAGCCAGCTAATGCTAACAAGCAGTGTTTACCGAACAATAAATTTTAAAGTCGAAGCATGCAAAAACGAATAAATTAATCCACGCTGTCCAGTATATTGCCGGGCTATGCATAAATCACATTATGCACTGAGTTTTTTAGTATAATAATCTAAAGAGCTGCATAATCGCAATCAAACAGCCGCGATATAGTTGTAACAACAATGCGCCATTTTACAATCCGACAGGAAAACCCTAGAGCGCGCGAGACGTGAACTCTCACGGATTCTCGCGAGATGAATTTGGCTGCTGTGTACTTCCCTTCTTCTTCTTCGTGGTTTAAGGCGGTGCTGTGAGATGTTGTAGACATCCTCAAAAATTAAATTATTTTACTTAGTGACACACAAACTATATAAAGTTCCCCAAGCTTCACGTTTACCATGTGTAACTGAAACTTTTCTCATTTATTTTTAACATGGGCCAGAGTGTGGAGATGTTACTATGGTTACCAGAGCATTCGAACACAACAGACCTCCAGCAGCAAAGCTTTATTCACTTATGGTTTATGGTTCTTGACCTAACAAAACTGATCTAAACAATCTACTTTAACGAGTTAAGAGGTAAGTTTTACTTCAGATTAGGAAGTAGTGCTTGTCTTTAAAAAACAAACAACAAAAAGTTTCACAGACAATTGCCTCCACAGACTTTGGTGATGTCAGGTTGTAATAAGATAAAACTGTTCCACCGGGGTGAGATATGTGCATTTAATACGTTATGTATTTTCTAAACTGAAACAGCAATCAATGGTGGAATCAAAGTATATTTTCTTACTCTTTTGAGGCATTTCAATTAGCTACTTGTTTTCTATTAATTTATACTTCTAGTCAGACACAACATTTTTGAGGCAAATATTATATTTTTGACTCCACTGCATTTAATTAGCAGGTATAGTTATTAGTAACTTTATCAGTAACTTTTACAGATTCTCCTTTGGAGAGTCTCAAAACAAATGGACAACATTTTACTAAAAACAGTACTGACATTTTTTTTGAAATTACAACCATGACATGTTTAGGTTGTAATTATATTACAAATCAATTAAATGTTTTCAAAGTATTGGCTGTAATTCTTTAATAAATACACCCACCTTGATCAACTGTAACAGTAAATAGCTGCCTACTCATTAAGAAATTATTAATAGTCTAACAATGTAACTAACAATTAAACTTAAAAGTGAGAAGTTATACTATTGTAAAGGTGCAGTAGAATTCATGCCATAGCTGCTGTATTGGATTGCATTAGATTGCATTGCATTGTACAAAATGTACCTTATGAAGAGGCTAGTGAGTGCACAATATATATGTATGTATAATACACTATCAAAAACCTTTTTTCCTAAAAGTGGGTACTTATTACTTTTATTACTTGAAGAATAATTTGCTTAAGTAAGCTGCTGAATGTAGGGCTTAAACAAAAGATCTTAGAATTTCTCTGACTACTGTTAGCTATAAATATTGATGTCATGCTGTGCATCCCCCTTCAGGCTCGCTAGAAACTGTGAAAATGTACAAAGTGGATTTGCCTGTAGATGACTCCCCAGAAAAGGCGGTGGAGAGAAGAAGATCTGCAGAGAAAACACGCAAGGCCCGAATCTTTAACACCCGCCTCCGTGTGATGGGCCTCGACCTTGACGCTCTAAACCAACAAGTCCAGGAAAAAAAACATCAGCAAAATATGGAGAGACAACGTGATATAGCTTTCGGTAAACTATGGGTAGGGGGAGAAGGAAGTGTCAGCCATTGTTTATCCTTGGACATAACTAGAAATACTCGTCCACATATAAGAACATCCTATCATTTGTGAAATTGCCTTTCATTTCTAATAAACATTAACAAAATTTGTATTAATTTCAATATAGATAAGCTAAGAAAATATCACGATGATCTATTGCTGCAACAAGATATTGATGAAAGAGAGAAGCGGAAAGCTTTGCACACTGACCTGACCCAGTACCGGGCCACCCATCAGCGCTTTGAGGACTCTCGTGACGCTGATCTAGCGTGTAACCTGAAGGAGACACTCACAATTACCGTGCCTGAGGATAAGCTGGGGCCAGCCAGTATGCAAATCTTTCAGGTAGGTTCCCTTTGACAGACAGGTCCATCATAAGCAATGAAACAAAATGTAACAAAAATTTAAAAAAATAATCGACTGTGTCCTTGTTTTATGTCTAGGGTGAAGGTTTAGAAACAGAAAAAATGAGGAGAGAACAAATGAAAAACACGGAAAAAGATCTGCGGGCACAGAAGGAAGACAATGAGAGGAAGCTAAATGGGAAACAAGCATAGAGGTGAAAAGAGACAAACACACACACACGTAATCACTGAGGAGCTTACACACTGGATGGTCCTCTGTAAATCACACACGTGATTCATGCTTCCTTGCACAAACAATCACACGCCTACACACAGCCTTTATTGCCAGGTGGCACTGATGGATGCTTGTCCCAAAGAGCCGTTATGTATAAGTGTCATTGAAGAGCTTTGTGTAATGGGCAATGGCCAACACAGGTGTGAAAAACACACTCTCTCTGATTTCCAGTTCATGTGTATGTGTGTCACAGACATGCTTGCAGGCAGGGAGCTGCTGCTTCAGGACCTAAAGAAGGTTCAGCAGGCGTCACTAGAGGAGGAGTATAGGCTAGCCGCCCGCATCGCACATGACAACTACAATCAAGCTCTGGTACAGTACATGCATGTGCACGCACAGATGCTCAGATACCACCTGCTGACGTGAAAGCTCAAAGAAAATCCAGTGGGGGTTTGGGCTCTGACATGGTGTTCTCAGGTGGGATTTTCAAATTAAAATTGCTAATTGAAAATGTTAAGTGATGCGTGCACACACTTGCTGCAGGAAGGCAGCTTACATATTAGTTGGCACTAGGCAACATGCTCGGTTAAACTGCTTTGATGTATGCATGGGCCTTGTCTGTTTTTAAAAGCTCTTCTCTAATTTGCCCGAATGCACTTGACTGAAACCTCCGCTGGGAGACATTATTATAAATCCTTCAGGTCAGGCTATTTTTCAAAGCAGTTATGTGGTTTCTCTAGTAACCACTCACATGCTTGACGCACAAGCAAATGTAACTGACTGAATGGATCTCAGGAGGACATTTGTCAAATGGCTGTCTCCTGACTTCATGCTTAAAGACACCACACATTGGAGGTTGGGTTGTGTGAAGGTGCCACTATTTTAATACTGCACATGGATCAGCAGTATGACCCATATATCTGCAGGCTGCTGACCGAGCACAGAAACTGAAGGAGCAGCAGAGGAGAGAGGAACAGGAAAACCTAGCAGAGGTGTGGCACACATTGACATCCGACATGATGACGGAGTGTGCAGAGGCAGCAGAGAGAGCAGCGGGAGGAGGGAGGCCACCCGGTGTTCTGACAGACAGATGGAAGGGAATGACCCGTGAGCAGCTGAACGCCATCCACAGAGAGCGAGAAGCCAGTGCTTTGAGAGACAGGTACTGGAGTCACTGGGGTCCAGTTGTAACATTCTGCAAAGGTCCTTCAGAATTATGTTTTCTAAAATTTCTTGCTGAGATAAGACATGTTCTGCCATGGATCCCAATATGTGATTCAAATTGCTAAAACATATCATCATACTTTATCATACTCAACCTCAAACCCCTCAGAGACCCTTAAATTTATGATGGATTTATTCAGGTTTTTTCCTATCGTTTGTCATTTGTCTTTGTGTGTGTTAGAGGTTCCTATCTATGATTATCTATAATTATATTCTTTTGTGTGATTGTGGTCATACAAATGTCCAGTATGAAAAAGATCCCCACAAAGAAAACAGAAAAAACAAAAGTTTATATTCATAACAATAGTTGTAGAAAATGTTTAAACCCAGTATTGCACATAACACTGCCACTTAGCATGTACTATAGACATTTATATTTTCCCATCCTCAGCAACAACGTGATGCTGAGAAGAATCAGGAGGCAGCTTGGAACCTCCACCTTCTGAAGCTGTCCAAACAAGTAGAGGAGGAAGAGATGAGAGCAGCAAAGCTGAGGAGAGACAAGAGACTTCAGATGGACCAAATCAACATGCATCTGGCCAAAGAGCAGCAGGCATAGTGAGCACTGCTTACACACACACACACACACACACTGTCCATACACTCTACAAACCTTAGGTATGGGTGATGTACTCTCAAGTAAAATGGAGATTTAAATAACATTTTCTGGAGACAGTTTCTTAATGTGTGTTTATTTGTGTCTTTGTCTGCCCCAGTCAGGAGTATCTGAACAAGAAACTATACACCAACAAACCCACTAAGGACTTCTTTTCTCAGTTCAACACAACCTCCCGCTGACCATCACACCCAGGCCTTTCCTCCTGTGACAGTGTGCTAATAAATCCATTGACTTCAATGTGCTATATGAATTGAATCCTGATTAATCAATAACTGATGTTTGGGTTAAAGTCTCGCAAATGCATAGATCTTTGATCAGCTGACGACAAAAAAAGGGACCCTCTTTTTGATACAGATTGTTCCAGGTACTTTATTTTTCAGTCATATCTCCAGTTACAGTAGTAGATTCATTATGCAGTTACAGTTATATTAGCCCCATACGTGGTACAAGTCCACCCAACACCTGCCGGTCACCTCTGATACATATAGTTATACACCAACAGCGTTCCCGACACTCCACAGAGGCACATCTACACCTCAGTAGTGGTACACAAGCTCTAGCCCTCTTTCCCACCCTCCTCATACCCCTGTATTCCCAGCCCTCCTTTTTAACTTAGTTAACTTTGTTTAAAAGCTGTCTGCTTTACTGAGTTTTGAAGAAGCTTTTCTAAACAAACCAATTCACTTTTTAATAGGTTTTTATCTTGAACTATAAAAAAGGGGTAAACAATGGGAAAGCAAAGTCCAGTGTCCCCAGCTTTCCCCTTGATGCATGAAAAGCAAACAGTAAGTGGCAGTCAAGTGAGTATCTGTGTGTACACTTGTTCCTCATTTAAAAGCTAACATTTGCCCCCAAACACTGACAAACACAGATGTTTAGCAGCAGATAGTCAAGTTAGAATATTGGCATTCATTCATTGCTCCTGTATGAAAATAGATTTTTAAAAGCTTTATTTATCCTGAGTGTGTTTGTGTTATCAACCACAGGGAGCTTATACACACTTTTTTTGTGCCGCTAGCCTTTTTAGACATCCAGTATTCTTTATCTCAGAGTGTGTCAGATAACATTTTGGCCAGTGTCAAGCTTTTATTTGAGTAGGGAGAACTGAGGCAGCAATGTTGCATATAGGTTCTCCCTGTGGTATGCACAAACCGGCTGACTGCATCACTGCCTTTCATAACTGCATCAGAAAACGCCACAGATATTCACTGCACTGCAATGGATGGTTATGGGCATGAACGCAATCCTAGCTGTTATTGGAATGTAACTATTACTATGACTAATGACACTAATGTACAGTTTTTTGATTTTCAAATTTTGAAATGTTTGCAAACATCTACAGAACAAGGATTTTTTTTGTATTTTTTTATTTTTTTCTTTACTCACCTATGAGCTATTTTTGCTAAAAGAGCCAAATCTCGTTGCAATCACATAAAAAAAATGGAAAGTTTGAATTCACAGCAACAGTACAAGGAAGAAAACTTAGATCTTGCAACATTTTAAAATTAAAGGATCTTAAACCTGCACATTTTTCACATTTTCATATCAAACATGGGTAAGTTCATCAAAATGATTTTTGAGGATTTATCTTAATCTTGTAGGTATTTACATTCAGTGGAAAAAAGGGTCTGTCCAAGTCATTACCATGATTATTTTTTAATTGCATGTAAATACAATGTCTGCCCAAAAATAATACATTCTTTGTGTTTGATGTAAATACCAACTGTTTGCCTTTATTATACATTAACTGGCAATCATTACACCTGTCTGCAATTTCAGCTTGCATTCATTAGGGTCTGAAAATAAAACGTGAGAGTTTGTGCCTAAAGACTCCACTCTCTAATCTGTAAATATATGTAAATACTGCAAATGATTTGAATTGATATGAGATGGACAGGTATGAAAGGATTATTAATTAGAGACAATGATGTTTTTAATACAGTATAGAAAGAGACAAGGACAGATACAGAAAGCTACACGTAGGTCTCGACACAAAATTTACAATATTGTTTTCAATAATGACATTACACTTGTGGTGGGAAGGCGAGAGAGTAATGACACCAATCTGGTGCTCTATGCACACCCAGCAGGCACAGAAACTTATAAGGAGCATGTACATTTCTATAATACTGTATTATGGCAAAATAGATAGATGTAGACGCAAGTATATACACCAGATGCTACTCAGCATTTTCACAGCAAGTTCCCCCTTGATGCATCTAATGTTATTATTTGTAAGAAACTTGGCTTCTCTTTGTTTCAATGAAAACATCTTGAGCTATGAAATATGTCATGAGTTGTATATATAAAATTGTGTAGAAAACAATATGAAAAAAATGATAAAAAATGGCAAATAATGAAAACAAGGCGTTTGTTGTAAAACACATTTGTAAAAACAAATATAAAAAAAAATGTCACTGGCAAATACAATCTGGGACATCAAATGGCATTAGACATACAAATTCATGTGTGAATGAATATAAGGAGTGATAAAGGTCTAAATTTTAAGACTTGTTGCAGCAGCATGTGCTGTCTGTTTCCCCACATTAGGCTTCATGATCATCCTTCTCATACAGTGAACAACTCTGCATGTCTATAGGACCAAACTACAGTCCCTTTGATACTCCTACCTGTACAATATTCTGTCTTTATCATTCTATAGAGTTGTTTGCTGAGGAAAAAAGAGAAAAAAGGCAGAGAAATCAGTGTTAGTAGTTTAGATTTGCTGTAAAACTATACAGATACAGTAAAGGAGGGGGTCAAAGGACATCTTCACGTCAGTCAGACTTGTATCAATTTGTCCACTAGTTTGGACACTCCTTTGGTCAAAACAGTCCAGTCGATCAGATGACAGCCAGGGGCATCTGAATGGTCAAAAAATTGATTGCGTATTAGTCGTCAAACTACAGATCACCAAGTCAGTAGGGAACAGGAGCATATGGGCACATATGTGTTGTCATGTTTTGGTCTGATGGTCCACAGTAGATGTGTGGGGGTTATTCAAGGATGGTGACTGAGTTGGGCATGCCATTGGTGGCTGGAGAGACAGCTGTGGGATTGAGCGGGGAGTTGTCCGGCAGGCCATGAAGCGCCTCTGGGCCCTCACTGGGCCGACTGAACTGGCTGACCAGAGATTCGTCCATGTTGAGCTCCATAGTTATGGCACTGCTGCCGTTGAAGTCCAGGTTGTCCACGCTGCACAGTTTGCTGTCCTCACACAGAGACGGCTGGCTGGCTGTGCGCTTCTCCTCAAGATCACTAAATCATGTGAGAGCACAGAAGAGATCAAAAGTGAAGTATGTTATCACAAAGCATACAGAAAATTTGTAAGCATGTAAAGGTTCCATTCCAACTTTATACTGCAAGAAAAACTGTCTACTATATGTCAACATGCAATTTAAAAATACTAGACCTGCAAGGTTAGTCAATCTATTGTTTAGGTAACTGAAAGAAAATAACTATTTTGATATTGAATATTGACATTGTTTGGGGATAATAAACAAGTGCATTTGGGATAGCAATACACATCACAGCATACCTTTCTAGAGATCTGCTTAGCAAGGGCAGGCAATGGGGAGAAGAGGGACAATGAAAGGGATATACAAAGGGTTAGCAAACCAAAACAGTGTGAGGGAATCAGGGGTGTGTTAGGACTGAAAGCATCTATAGAAACATAATGCAACACTCAACAACATAATGTGCATTCAGATGACAAACCTGTACGCTCCAAAAGTTTCATCCTTCATTGGCCGTGCTTCTGAGTCCATCGGGCCCTCTTCTTTATCTTTCACTGAGGGGAGAGATTATTGGGTTTTCTTATCAGCAAGATCTCAACCATGTTGTTTTCTCTAAATCAGGGATGAAAGGCTGGTGCCTTCCTCTGATTACCTAGACAGTTGCCATTACTGTTGTTATTATTTCTTTCTGGGCATTTCGTATTTTTCTTTAATATTAAAATGAAGAACTTTTAGGTTTAGATGTCTGGTTTACTACATATTTGATGTTAAAGTTGCTAAAAAGTATGTTGGTCAGTCCATTATTTCAGTTATGTTTAGTGATGTTGAACATTATTTCATTAAGAGTTTAATATCATCACAAAGAAATGCTTAACAACGCAGTGGGCTGCACTTACCTGAATACTTCCCTCCTTTACTCCTCTTTATGAAGCAGAGAATGAGCAGTATGAGGAGCAACAACACAATGGCACTGACAACGCCGATGAACCAACCCTGTGTGGCAAAGCTTGGCTGCACCTCTGTCACTTCTTAGAAGGGAGGACATGGAAATAAGTAAGGGTTATTGTAATACAGAAATACAATGAATAAAATCACAAAGTATACCAAATAATGAATAGAGTTAGGAGACACAAGAATAAATACTTCCCCCTTTAACCTCTTTCCCAGCTGATGACTTTGTCAGTTTCTTCATTTACTAGATGGCAGCCGTCAGCTAACAGTTGTTACTCTGCAGCAGACCGACATAACCCCGTACTGCACTAAACAACAGCGTATCCCATCCCCTCTAATCTCCAAGAAGCAACTGTGGCCACAATAATACCAACCAAAAAATTAATACTTCAGAAAAAGGCAACTTCCCGCATTTAAACAGGTCCAGATTACACCACTGGTAAAGAGCTTGATCCACCTGTCCCTTTGTCCATTTCTGGTTGAAAACCCAATCATAAAGAGTCTTCAATGTTTCTTTCTCGGACGAACCTCCTTGGTGTCAACCAGTCTAGCTTCAGGAGCTGTCATTCTACGGTAAACGGAACCGCTGACAGTTGTGGATTCCCTGCAGGCTGTCAAAGCTGTGGCTCAGTCGGTCCTAAACCTTCTGGATCCATCTGCAGCCTTTGACACTGTAAGCCACCAGATTTTCCTATCAATACTCTCTGACTTGGGCATCTCTTGTACAGACACCTTTGGCCCATTTGGTCAAGATGTCTTGACAGGTTTTTAAGTCTTGGTTTCTCCAAGGGGCTCAGTTCTGGGTCCTTTTTTTCTGCATTTATACTAAATCCCTAACTTCTATTATTTACTCAAACAGCTTTTCCTGTCATTGCAATGCGGATACCACACAGGTCTTCCTGCTCATTTGATGGATGACTCCACAGTCTCCTAATGTATCTCTGCCTGCACAACTAAACTACTTCAGATGATCCAAAATGCATTAGCATGTCTCATTCTTGATAAGCCAAAACAGGTATGTCACACCACTGTTCATATCTCCACACTGGCTTCAGTCGCCACCACTATTTGGCATTAAAGCTCCAACCCTCATTTACAGGGGGATCAACTCAACAGAACCCTTCTATCTACACCCCCTCATCCAGGTCCAGTCTCTCTTGCCCACTGCACTCTTCAAAAAACTGCATCTGGTGGCCACTTCTCCACACAGGAAAACATTCAAAGCTCTTTACTTCAATGGTCCAATGATGGTGGAACAAGCTATGACTCAACATTCAAAATGCTGAAACAACAAGTCTTATTTTCTTTCTTTTCCATCTGGCCCCTTGCGTCTCACAAAACTGAAACATTTATTCTACTTGTGTTCAATGTTTTCTCCTTGACTTAGATTTTAGGCTTGCTTTGTAACTCACTTTAGGCCGCTTTGGATAAAAACGTCCGGCCAATGACTAAATGTAAATGTGATTCAAAAGCAAAAGAAACAGATCATTATGTATTCTGACAAGGCTTCATTTCACCAGGGAACCAAAGAATACAGCAAAATAGCGCAAACAAATACAAGTAATGGATCATTTCATGTGGCTAACCAAGCTCTCTCTTCACAGCAGTCTTTGAAAGCACTTCACATGCAGAAGAGAGCACTGCTAGACACTCTCTGTAGGATCAGGCTTTTATATTTAGATGTGGGAAACCCAGAGGAGGAAGCAGAGAAGATGAAAGAAAAGAGGATGAATGAAGAAAGAATTTTCTTAGTACCTGTCCCTTCGGTCTCGATGTCAGTTTCCCAGAAGGTGTTGTTGCTGTAGGTGAAGCGTAGACGATAATGAGAGCCAGGAGTCAAGCCCTGAAGCTGGTAGAAAGACTGAGAGGAGTTCACCTTCTCAGTCCTCTTCCACTTACTGCCATCTGCAGAAGCACAACATGAACGTCAGATTAATTTTTTGGTTCAGGATCATCAAAGGTGTGTGTTAAAGTTTCCCTACGTTTCCCTGTATTAACGTAGTTCTCATACCGCTCTTTTTGAGGTAGTGGATCTGGAAGCTAACATTCCTGTGTCTCTGCTTGGTCACCCAGCTGAGGTTAACAGAGTTTTCCCCGACAGACAAGCTGAAGTTAGCAGGAGGTGCTGAAACACATTCAGACAGAACAAATGTATCATCTCGTAAAATCTGCTCATGTATATGACATATTTATGATTAAAAAGAACACAATAAATAGCTTTTTTACCTCCATCCAATGTGGTGGCACCCTCCCTCATGATGGGCTCTCCATCCCCAGCAGCAGTTCGCCCCCTCAGGTAGAAGCGGTAATGGCTGTGACGGTCCAGGTCCTTCAAGGTGAGGTGGGTGGCTGTGGGATCGTCTATTGTCTCTACCTGCATGGGGCTCTCATCGCTCTCCACAACTGACCACAGCACAGTCAAAATCATCACCACCACATCAACAACATCACCACTTGATCTTGAATACATTGTTATGGGTGAATTTACGGACCGATGATCATCTTTAGGAATCTAAAGTGTTATTGATGTAGCTACAAATATATTATGGGGTAACTACCATGACTCTCACGTGGTTACATTACATTTTCTTTCTTTTTTTTTGCTTTGTCTCTGATACTGAATAGAATAAAATAAAAATGTTTCATTTTTAGCATCAAATGTATAAAGAATGAATGTAAATGTTGCTCACTCTGTTGGTACTGCAGTAGATATCCAATGAGGACTCCATTGGGGTGGCCAGGAGGCTTCCAGCGAAGGGTAACTTCTGTTTCTGATGGGCTGTCAAGCATCAAGGACATGGGAGGACCGGGAACTAGCAACAGAGACAGACCTTAATTAAAATGCACATGGCTTAAAAGCCATTACTGAGAATGTTTGATATCCTCCTAAATCTCCCTTTATCTTTTCTTTCTTGTTCTCACCTCCCTCTTGAGTCTCGAAGGACATTGGCTCACTGGAAGGTCCCTCTCCCTTGCTGTTGAACACAGTGACAGCCAGGGAATAGTGGGAATATGGTCTGAGATCACTGATCACCTTTTTCTCTTCATTAGACCCAGTCTCCACCACTACAGTTCTTTCTGACTCCATAGCTCTTCGGCCTCTGTGGTGGACCCTGGAGCCAAGCCTGGTCAAGTAGATCTGCAAGCATATGATCAATCATAGAAAGGATGAGCATTAAAACTGTTTTTTTAAGCTGTTTGGAGGATAAAATATGACAAGAATGTTAAATAGAAAATGCATCAAAGACCCACAAGAGAGGGACAATAAACAGTGGAGCTACAGTGTGATACATTTTGAAGGTGAAATTTTCTAAAAATAAAAAGGTTATATTCTTTACAACCTTGAAGCTAAAGAGAACTCTGAAGCTCCTGCCAAGCTAAGATCTGGCTGCCTCCACTGTAAACTCAAAATATGTAATATTCATGAGGACAGGGGCTGAATATGTTGGGACAAGCAACAGAGGAGACGCAGGATGAGTACCTTGTATCCTAGCAGGTGTCCTCTGACCGTCTGTCTTTCTACTGCTGCCCAGGTCACTTTGATGGTAGTGCTGTTGATTAGTACAACACCGACATTCATGGGAGCCTCCAATGGAACTGATGGAACAAAGGCATGGATGTGATAGGTGAGATAGAATACCAAGTAAAAGAATACCTGCCAAAAATAGCTGAAAGTGTTCAGCAACAACTGGTATGAAAAGTATTTTACCATCTTCTCCTGAGTGGCCAATAACTGGGTCTGGTTCAGGCCCCTCCCCTTTCTCATTGACAGCCTGAACTTTGATCTCAAAGGCAGAGAAGTTGCCAACATCATTGACAATGAAGGGGGGTGCCGCTGTGTAGTCAGTGTGCCAGTGGGGACCACTGCCCACCGCTCTCCTCCACAACACTTTGTACTTGAATTCAGGTCCATTGAAATTGCGTTTCTCCATTTCCTGTAATGGTGAGGAATAGTAATCAATAAAAGACAAAGTCATTCTTGTTGGGAGATTGTTGGCTGTAGCTTAATCATAATTTTTGATTCAGGCAACAGCTGTACCTTCCAAGTGATGACAAGAGTGTCTGGGTCTGTGGACTCACTCCTAATGTCTTCCGGGTTATTGTCTGGAGCTGTGATTTGAGGAAAAAAAATGTGTATTAATATTTGGACTTTACCGTGGCAATAAAGTGTTTTAACAAAATACTGGCACCTACCTTCAGCAAGTGTATTGTGGATTTCAGATGGCTTACTGGGATCACTCTTGCCTACTTCATTAATGGCAATGACCCGGAAACGGTAGGACATGTAGGGCCACAGTGGGAGACTGGCATGCTCCTTGTTCCCACTTACTCTCTTCAAATGTTCCCAACCCCTTTCCTTCAAATCTTGGTCCTCAAACTCAATCACATAGTCTGTAGAGACAGAGAGTCAACGATTGTTGGCGACAAACAATAAAGAAACAACTGAAACATGAATAAACAATAAAGTCCTGAGCTTCATAAAAGTCTGATGTTAAACATTACTGTGCAAGTAATAAAAACAGTGCAGCTTTTTGTTATGCCAGAAGAAGATAAGTGCTGTAGTTATGTTGCACTTAGTATTGCTGCTGGACAAGATTGTGTTGTGCATTTGTGTATCTATGTCAGTGCGCATTCTCTCTTTGGGGCGCTTATGAAAAAGTTATGAAAACTCAGCGTTGCAGAAATGAGGTTATTTTTTGAAAGCATTTTCAGCATTTAACAGAGGAAGAATGTGACAGGTGTGTGCAGCTGAGCATGATTATGTGAAGATACATGGATCTGTACAAACCTTGCACGGGGCTGTTGTGGTCATCTCCAGGAGTCCAGCTGAGAGTCACTGCACGAGTTTTAGGATCACTGATTTGAAGCAGGACCGGAGGGTCTGGACGATCTGGGGGGGCAGTGGTAATATTTTAACAATATATTTAAAATTTCAAATAGTTGCACATTGTATTTCTACAGGTTAGACCGTTTGTTTACTCAGTTTTATAACTAGCTGTATTTTATCTACGTATGATCAGTGAGCTTACCATATAAAGTGAGGGTGCCACTAGCTTCAGCCATGTCCAGCTTGGTGATGACCTGACAGGTATACACGGCTTCATCTTCTGGATTCACATTAGCTATTATCAGGTCTGGTCCTTCAAATGTGTATCTGCAGATATACAATCCAGTCATTATTGTTTTCTTTAGCTTCATCTTTCCTTATGATCTCTTTCCTCCACTATCATTTTCGGCTCTATCTCATCATCTCATCCTCTTCTTTTTTTCGCATCAGAGATCTATTGTTGTTTGAAATATATTTGTTGGCTTATGTAACCAGGGAAATAATAATAAAAATTGCTGTGGTAAATAACTACCTTGTAAAGGATTATTATTATTCTCCTAGCTTGTTCCTGATTATGCATTGCTTCAAATCATCACACACATCATCATCATCATCATCATTTTTAGTCCACTAGTGCATAGAATCTGGTCTTACTTTTCATCACTGTGGGACTCATAAAGCTTCTGGTTGTTCTTTCTCCACTGTATGAGTGGAGAGCTGAGTTTGGGGTCAACTCGGGCCAGACAGGTGAAGATTGCTGTGTTTCCAGGCTGCACCTTCAGAGCCTGTGGAGGTGACAGGATCACGGTTCTGTCTGGAGGAGAAAGCAAGGAGAACAGAATGCTGAGGTACAAATATCATCGGTTTCTAGAGGGCACGGTGTGTGTGTACGTGAGAGTGCATGAGTGTATGTCTCACTCACTGAGCACTTCCAACTCTGCACTGACGGACAGGTTGGTTTTCTGTACAGAGCAGGTGTAGAGGCCCTCGTCTTCACGGGTGATGTTAAAGATCTCAATCGCACCATTGGTGAGCAGATTAACTCTGGGATCTGCTAGAGGGGAGGAGGTGCTGCTGCTCTCCCTGGAAAAGGCATGCACATACACACAGGCAATCAAAACACACACATAATCAGAGTCAGAAAATATGATTTTCAGCTGCTGGGGTTCACCCGTTTAATTGTCACGTTCACATTTTACCAGAAAGAACTAAGCTTGGTTGGACACCTGCCACACTGAGAAAATACACAGCCCAGATGTGCCATCATTTGGCTGTTAATTTATGCATATGAAAAGCTACCCACGCAATATCACCTCTGTGAAATTTGTGAATTTAATTATTATTTTAAAAATTGAATAAAAACACAATACAATACAACGAAACAGTCATAGTCGTAGTTCTTACCATGTGACTATAGGTTTAGGGGAACCAAAGGTCTCACACTCCATCGTAGCCTTCTGGCCCTCTGCAAATGTGTAGGTATTACCATCCTCAGTAAGGATCTGTGGAGGCAGCTCTGAAACAAGAGACAGAGAAATGAGACACACTCAGTCACACATATACAAAACTGTTTAATAAGTGACACATGCAACACTCACCAACAACATAGACATTGGTGTTGGTAAGGATGGTTCCATGGTTGTTGGATGCCCGGCACTGGTAAATAGCAGTGTCTCCGAACTGGACGTCGTTGAGGATTAGAGATCCACTTGGTGTCAGAGTACGTCTAGAGTCCTTATCGATTTCTGTTAAAAAAAATAAACTGTCAGTCCACACACGTTGCCACACACGTTTACCGCCCCATAAGGTTTTTTTCCGAGATTTTGATGTCTGCATATGTCTACTGACCTGAGATGGGCGCTGTAGATGGAATCCAAACAAAAAAGCGCCAGATGGTCCAGCTGATATTAGGACTGGGGATGCCATCTGCCTGGCAGTCAAGTGGTTTCAATGAGGAGGAGGATGAATAGCAGTTTCACCTGGAGAATGAAGCGACATAAAGCGCAGTTGCGCGTGTATGAATGAAGACTTATGGTACTGACTGGCTGAAGAATAAGAGACTTTTTATTTATCCAGTCAGCTCTGTACATTCGACATGTGCAGCTAAAAAAACATCCTCATGCAAGATTAAAAATTGGCGGCTTATTATCAATTTAACACATATTATTTTTATATTTTAACATGTGATAGACTGGCAACCTACTGACCTGAAAGCGGAAAGATGGTACAGCTGATATTAGGACTCCATCTGCCTGGCAGTATAGATGGGATAGGCACTGACTGGCTCTTTGATCCAGTAAAAAACAGGATAAATTTAACAGTTTTTTTAATAATGGATGGATACTGAAGGAGGGTGTGGGATCAAAAACAGGATAAGAAAATGCATATACTCAAAAAAATAAAATTTGAGCAGGTCATGTTTTTTGAATACTGAAACATGACACTATTGATTATTGAAAACCTTTATTCATAACCAGTTTGCTTTTTTTCATATTGAACAGCATGTTTAATTTTGTGTTTTCATTTAAGTGAACACTCTATAAACTGCCAACCTGCCAAAAAACAAACGATTTAAAATAAAATTATGTACCTTCCACAATCACAGTGTAAGTGTGGGTGATCTTCCCTTGGGAGTTGGTAGCTCGACACTGGTACTCGCCCGCATCACTCTCTGAGATGTTGTTGAAGCGCAGGCGCCTTTCAAACATATCTTTAGCTGTCCGAGATTCAGATAGCTCACCATCCTTTCTAATCCAGGACACATCAGGGGTTGGACTGAAGAGAAGGGCAGAGGGGTGACAGAGGTTTAGCAAAAATGGGAAGAACAAGTAGGGAGGGCAAACAACAAAGTGGAAAAAGAGAAGAAGTGCATAGTGCATGATTGTGGAGACCTGAAAGGAGAAGAGAGGTGAAAAACGTGAAAATGAGAAGACAGTGGGAAGCAGAGTTAGCAGGAGGCAGCAGATGATCGATGATGGAATGAAGAGAGTGTATGGATGTAGGAGGACTGGCAAGAGATGGATGAGAAGCAGGTAAGATGGATTTAAAGGAGTGGATCTAGTTTTGTGATTGATGGGGTCATAAACACGTATATATGCACACACAGACACTCACAGGCCTTGGACAATGCACTCAAGCTCCACAGTCTGGCCCCTGAGGGTGTGGTAAGTGCTGTGGCTTCCAGTAGGTCTCATCATCTGGGGCCTCTTGTTCCGTACTACTGAGTTTGCTGGAGAAAGAGAGGTGGAAACACAATGTTCCATCTTTGAAAGATTAATACGTATGTATGGATAGTTTTTAGACTGCTGTGTTGCTGATATAGCAACCACTTTAGACACACACAAAGATGCAGGGCGTGGAGTCAAGTCATAGCAGCACCTTTCTAGCAGCCCATCATCATACAGATTTCCCACACACCCACACAAGTCTCATGTAACACGTGTTCATCTTTCTGACCTCTAGTTGGGCCACAGATGCTGGCAGCCACATCGCAGTGTGAGCTGCATCTCATTACCACTGGGCTGAGAAACTGGTCCCAGGGCCAGCAGCGGGGCCGAGGGACTGTCTACTGGACACGCTCACTTCTTTAGTCAGCATAGCATGTCACCACATGGAGGTGAGTGGACTTTAGTGTAGATACGAGGCCTTAGTGGTTCTAAAAAATAATGATGCTATCTATACAAAATACAAGCTGCGTCAAGCTGCATATGTCAGTCTTTGTTGAATGCGTTGCCAAGCTTGGTAGAGATATCCCTGTTTCCCAGCACTGAAGGCTGACTTTTCCTCTTACACCACCCAGAGGCTGACATTTGTGCTTTTGGATGGACTTCTGTAAAATTTGGTACATGTAGTAACTTTAAATGATTCACTGACTTTTCATCTACAACATCACAAGATAAAATCCTAAGACTTTCGGGTTATGACCAAATGTCTTCAAAATTAGTGACACACTGACTAACCTATACTGTACTTTGTGTTCAGAACAAATGTTAGCATGCTGACCTGCTAAAGATTGAAAGAACACCAGATTTAGGTAAATCTACTGTTTGTCCTTATATAAGAACCTAAACTCTGTTTTCCTTCACAACACCATCACATTTACTAATATCAGTTTTGAATGAGGAAATTTCTTAAAGATGCATTTTTGGAACTCAGTCACGTTTGGTTTTGATCAGTTGAGTCAAAGCAGCAGTTTTTTTGCCCAGATCAGAACTCACAGGGGGTGACAGTCAGAGTGATGGGTTCCTTTGCCAAAATGGTCCGGGTTGCCAAATACTGGACATTGCAGGTGTAGTCATCTCTGCTGTCCTCCGTTGTCAAATGGGCGAAGTAAAGGTTGCCATCTTTCCCTACTACCACTCGGTCACTAAGCTGGATGTGGTGTAGCCCTGAAAAGAGAGGGAGAGAGACGAGGTGAGAAAGAGAAAGAGAGAGAAAATAATGACAAATAAGGAACAAAGAACACCATCAATAAAAAAAAAACAGTGGGATGAAGCAGTAGACAAAGACATGGAGATAATAAAGTACTTCTAGTCTAAGGGTTAGATTTACTTAGGAGACAGGAAGAAGGAAATGATACAGGAGATGGAAAAGTAATGTACTCACTCCAGTCCATCCAGTGAATGATGGGCTCCATTGAGCTCTGTGGTGGGTTACACTTCAGAACAATACTGCTTCCCTGTTCAGACTTCACATTAACCTTTTTTTCTTTTTGCTGCAATGGGAGAACTGAAAGGAGGCAAAGCAGGAAAAAATACACACGCGTGTGGGTTTGTGTAAATACACAGATGAAGCACACAAAAAACTCTATGCACATTTATATTTGTTATGTTAAGATCCATGTCACACTTTAATTTAAACACACAATACTTTAGAAAAGATGGTATTAATAATTTCTCTCTGAGGAACTTTACAGTGTTCACAGTGTTCTCTTTTGTCTTGCAGAAGTAGACTGACGTGATTTGTGAGTCATATGTGTTTGCTCCCCCATCCTCCCTTCTGCCCATTGTTGATAACCCCACAGGAGCTACTGAAGAGTGCTTCACATGACATCAACTCAAGATCGTTTCTGGGGAAACCGTTGTCAGGGAAACTGTGAAGGAAGGAGGTCACCTAGGAGTGAGCCAGTCACACAGGTGGATGGATACCCGGAGGTCCTCTGTACTTTTTACTCAGGGGCCCATGTGCGTGTGTGTTTTGTGAATATATGCTGATTATCATGTTCTTGCATGTAATTATGTTCTGGGTGATAGTACTTGAAGCTCTCACTATAAATCTGCTAACAAATGAGCTCACTATAAAGCAGAGGAAGAAAAAGGTTATTTATATATTATACGCTGACTCCACTTACAGTTTGTAAATCGCTGTTGCTGTTAAAAAACCATCAACACCGGTTATTTCTACTCTAGACTTTGACAACATTTGCAGAAACGCTAAAACTGATAGTGACATCTCTAAAGGAAACAAACCTTTTTATTATGACACTGTTTGTTCATATTACTTTTAATTTGACTGATATATGTGCCAAATGTGTGATTTTTCTCTTGAAGTTCAAATCAAATGATTACAAATGAACAATTATTCACTGAAAATTGAATGTCCGAATAACCGGTCAGTCGAATTACTCGGTGATCAGTGTGTTCTTACCATCAATGCTGAGTATGGCCTCATTAGACACAGCTGTCCCCAGCTCATTGGATGCATAACAAACATATCTGCCTTGGTACTGCTTCAGGGTGTCCATGGTGTTACTAAGTGTGTAGAAGGCGAATGAGCCGGTGTTCTCAGAAACCTTCAGCTCGGGGTCACTGCCTGGGTCAAA